>CM060943.1:459970274-469970274 GCA_030765085.1 Allium cepa
GACCTCCCTATGGTTTTGTCGCGGTTAATCGTCAAATGTGCTTAAGTGGGGCGATCCCACCTTTCAATGACTTTCTTCGAATTCTTCTTCTTCGGATGTCAATTTCTCCGTTCCAACTTCATCCTAATGGTTACGCTATCTTGATGGGGTTGGGTGTTTTGTTCAGAAGAAATCTTGACCGACTGCCGAGCTTCGAAGAAATTCGCTACTTATGCTCGTTTGCAAAGAGCAAAGACCATCCTTCTCTTATCATTGTGAGAAGTGCAAGAAACCGCAAGCTCATTCTTGATCTTACTGAAAGTGTCCATGGATTTTTAAACCAATTTTTCTTTGCCCGCAGTCCCCCAGAGTTTTATGCTTCTTGGAGAGTAGGAAGTAAGATCATTTATTTCCGTCTTTCCACTTTCTTTCTTAACTCTTTTCGGGGTCCAAATTGCTAATCTCATTCTTTGCTTTTTTCAGCACTTCCCCTTCCCTCTAGAGATCCGATACATAGGCAGACTTTTGATAGACTGAGCGCTGTAGCCGCAGAAGAGAGAAGTATCAAGTTTCTACTAAGCGACGAATTTCTACATCAATACGAACTTCTCCACCCTTCTCGCTATACTCAGCTTTGTGAAGCTCCGACTGAAGTTCCCGATTCCCCGACTGAAGCATCGGATGCCCCCGTTACTATCGAACAACCCTCATCAAAAGAGTCTAACATCGAAGCTTCATTGGTGAAATGTTCCACCCCTACCGACATTATGGGGTCATCTAGTAAGACGGCACTTGCCCCGATTGAGGAAGAAGAAGAACCTTCACAGCCTCTCGGGGGATTAGCTGATGTAGGAACTGAGAAAACAAGTCTCACCGAGCATGATGGTGACGATGTTTATGATGGGTTGAGCGACATAATAGTGACCTCACAGGAGCTTTTTAGAGATGACGTGTCTAAAACTATCTCTCCTATAGTTGAGGCGACGTCCCTTCTTCGACTAACACCAACACAAACACCAACTCCTCATACCCAAGCTATCATCACCTCTACACCAATGAGTGGTTTGTAGCTTAATGCGCGTAGCTTGCACATCACACAACACTTAGGATTTTTTGGCATTTGTTCACATTTAACTTCTTTTCTCCGGAAGTTTCTAAGACTTGCTATTTTTGCCTTTTCAGATTCCTCTATGGGGCGCAGCGGCAGCGGTTCTTATTACAAAGACTTTCGACGCTATGGAGGGCGTGGCAGCTATGATTACAAGCAATACTATACCGATCCCAGAGAGACCAATGAGCAGAGAGCTGCGCGAAAAGCTGAAGAGAGGAGAAGGTATGAAGAACGTCATGAGGGAGCGGGCACGCGACATGAATCTTTCCCAAGGGATGATGATTCCCATAAACGTAAAACGCACGATGATAGGGGGAAGAGCCATATTGAGGATTCGAGAAAGCGGACCAAACTTGGCGAGGAGCACGTGCCCGTGACATCTGAGAGACCTGGTGCCTCAGTTTCTATTGACATCCCTTCCAAATCTCCTGCTCTTGAAGGAAGTGCCATCCAAACACTTCTCAACAGGCCTTCATACCATGTTGAAAGGGGGCCCCCCGACTTTGCAGAGCCGATTCCCGAACTGGTGTTTGAGGGGGGTACGCTTCGACCTTGATTTGGTCCCCATCGACAAAGAAGCTATGTACAGAAATCTCGATGCTGTCAAGCTTGATATCGATAGAATGTCTGGATGGCAAAAGCTGGTTGATGAACTTCAAAGAGTTAATCGGGCTAACATCGAAGCAATGCTGACCATGGAAAATGACAAATCAGAATGGCAGAAGATTCTTGATCAACACAACACTGAGATGAAGGAGATAGCCGAATACAATGAAAAACTCGAAGCTGAAGTAAAGCAGCTCAAAGATGATCTTGCCTCTTCTACTAATACTTACACCCAAAGAGAAGAGGTATTGCAAAAACAAGTGCGAGATGCGCACGCCAGCCAGAGGGACGCTGAAGCTAAAGCTGAGAGGTTGGAACAAGCTGTAGAGAACCACCGCACTGATGTCACCCAGCTGCAGAATAAACTGAGCGCCCGGGACATGGAGATTGAAGCGCTAAAAGCCCAACTTGCTCAGACCGAAAAAGATCGAGATGAGGCCATGGCTGGCAAAATTGCAGCCGAAGAAACTGCTCAGACCATGGAAAACGATATCAATTCGACTTTATTCGATTTTTATTTACATTGTGTCTTGGGACGCGGCAGCCTCTCTTTTCTTGGTCCTAAGTATGAAATCACCCTGGCCGAGGTGTGGGAAGCTGCTCTTAACATGTTTAAAGACGCCGGGTATGGCGATGAAGATTTTGAGGCGCGTTACCTGGATGAGGGAGCTCGCGCTGCTCTTGCGAAGGGGCGAGAACAACTTGCCAGGATGAGAACTGGAATGGCGGAAGAGGAATGTTCTGGAAAGGAATTAACGCTTATTTCCTCTGTCCATCCTCCAGTTTCTCCTGTGGTTGACATCACGGGTTCTAGCTCCTCTACTCCGCCTGCAACTAAGACAGTAACTGAAACTACAAGTGCACAAGGCGGGGATGAAGGTGGTGAAAGCAACGAAGCACAGCGATATGAAATCAGCCTCAGAGATCCAACTACCCCAGGTAAACTTGACACCGGACCAGCTCAAGTGGTGAACTGCTCGTTCGCTCCTTGTGAACTTGACGATCTTCTTGATTATTTTTCAAATGTCAATGAATTCCCGACTTTTGATGAGCCGTCATCCCCTCTCTTTTCGAAAGATACTGATATTTTAAGTTTTTTCTCCTTTGTAGAGAAAGCACCGAGTCAAACTCAAGCTTCTTCTCCCCCGGTGATCCTTCCTCCATCTCTTCAAGTGGCGCCTCCCTCTGCTTCTCAACCTGGGTCACAAGAAGAACAAATAGAAGCTCTCCATGGCCTGGATGATCCCGTTGCTTCGCAAGAGCAAAAAGATGAGGGACTTGAGGGAGGTGACATATCTCCGGAGCGGACTCCTTCTGACGATATAACTTTATCTAAACTTGCCACTCCAGGAAGTGAGTCTTCCTCAAAGAGGAGAAGGAAGCAAGGAGCATCAAGGAGGAGAGGGAAGATAATCACTGCCACTGAAGAGGAGCCAGAAGTTGGGCCAGCTGCGCCTACCTCTCCTTCCTCCCTTATACCCACTGGTCGACCTGAAAAGCTGATCATTCGGCCGGGTAAAGGGTCTAAAGGCAGCAAAAAGAAGTGAAGATCTTCAGTTTCTAGTTTTTTTTGTGTTTTGCATGTACTGGCCGAGAATTGTGCGGGTACCGGCCCCCGCTTTTCTTTATTTTGAAACCTGTACCTGCGTTGTAATTGAATAAAATGATTCCTTGAATAAAATGATTCCTCGTTTGTACAAACTTTTGTTTGAATTAAAGAATACATTTGTTATTTGTTTTGGCATGAGTTTATTTGATATTGCAGCGAGCTTATGGTATGTTACTTGAGCGTTACCTTTTGCTGGTTTAGTTATACCATATTGTGTGTAATTATACTATATTGCCCCCATTCCATAAGTATGCTGCAATATTCTATACCTCGAGGGGACTTACACTCTTATTTGCTAAAGAATAATTATTTTATTCTTTAAAGAAAATTTTATAGAGTACAACTCCCTTCGTATAAGTTTTTACGCTTGGTCGTTCGAAGAAATCACTTTTTTCTTTTGCTTATGTGCATATCTCATCAAGTGAATTCCTCTATGTGGTAAAGCGGACCTCTGAAGGGTACTTTAACTTCTTTTCTTTTTACGATCATTTCCCACAGTAGGCAAATTACTTTTCCTTTGAAAGTTAAAGTACGCTTTTGATGAGGATTTTTTTTTTATAGAAAGTTGTACCTCTGAGGAGGGATTTTTTTACGTTTCAACACTTGGAAGTTTTATTTCAATCTCGGTGAAACGTGTACCTCCAAAGAGTTATGCTTTAGAAATCCTTTTCACGTTTCAACACTTGGAAGTTTTATTTCAATCTCGGTGAAACGTGGGTTTCCAAAGAGGTCTTTTTTCTTAATTGTGTTCCCGGGAGGGGGTTGTACCTCTGAGGAGGGATTTCTCACGTTCCAACACTTGGAAGTTTTATTTCAATCTTGGTGAAACGTGTACCCCCAAAGAGTTGTGCCTTTGAAGAAAGCCTTTTCACGTTTCAACACTTGGAAGTTTTATTTCAATCTTGGTGAAACGTGTGCTTTCAAGAAGGTCTTTGTTTTTACATTTCAACTTTGGTGAAGTGAAATTCCGAAGAGCGGCTGCTACACTTCAACTCCTGGCGAAATGGGCCTCCGGAGAGGGCTTTTATTTTGTTTACATTTCAACTCTGGTGAAGTGAAATCCCGAAGAGCGGTTATAACACTTCAACTCCTGGTGAAATGGGCCTCCGAAGAGGGCTTTTATTTTGTTTACATTTCAACTCTGGTGAAGTGAAATCCCGAAGAGCGGTTATAACACTTCAACTCCTGGTGAAATGGGCCTCCGAAGAGGGCTTTTATTTTGTTTACATTTCAACTCTGGTGAAGTGAAATCCCGAAGAGCGGTTATAACACTTCAACTCCTGGTGAAATGGGCCTCAGAGAGGGTTTTCATCGCCTGGAAGTTACTCTCTCATGGTTGGAGGGTCATGACTCCTCCAATCTTTTTTGTTGAGTAGAGAACTTTCTTTTTTGTGGCATATGACCCATTAGAGGTCTTTTATTATCCGAAGAGTTGTGCCTCCGAAGAGGACTTGTGGCGCTGATGGTAGCTTTGGTTGTTCCTCTGTTCACTTGCTTATGCCTTTTCAGCGATCCCCTTTCTTTTTTTCACAAGTGGCTTGTTTAATCCAAGGAAGTGTACTTCATTGCCAGGCAAGTTCGTGAGAACGGGCACTAGCTTCCTAATTGGATGTTTGTTTGTTTAAACAATCTCAATTTATCAGCAAGGGCTCGTTCTTA
The DNA here is from genome assembly GCA_030765085.1 of Allium cepa. NCBI lineage: Eukaryota > Viridiplantae > Streptophyta > Magnoliopsida > Asparagales > Amaryllidaceae > Allium > Allium cepa. Next base: position 459,975,239 of record CM060943.1, read on the forward strand.
TCGAAATCATTAGCCGTTCAATTGAAGCATTTCCTATCTAGGATTTGAATTCGGGGTCTTTGTGACTTGAAATTTGTTTGTTGAATGATGGTGAGAATCGCTCGGTCTTATTATGCGCAAGTTTTATCTCCACTGTCTGCAAAAATTTAAATCGATATTTCAGCAATACATTTTGTGTATTTTTATATCGAAAACAAAGCAAACATATAATGATAATAAGGAACACAAGATTTATAGTGGTTCGGCCATGAAATTGGGCCTACATCCACTTTATATTCTTTCATTATTTACTTGCATCAGTTTCACAATTGCTTTCAATTACAGGAATCATACATTCATAATTCTTTTTACAATGTTTCAACAAAATTTTCAAGTAAAGTATGGACGCAAGTGATTGCTGTTCCATGCCCTTGGAATTTGATCTCCATCAACTGTGGTGAGCTTGAATGTGCCGTCAAGAAGTTTCTGACCTATCACATACGGTCCTTCCCAATTTGGCCCAAACACACCTGTCGCTGTCATAATTCTTTTTAGGACTAGATCTCCAATTTCAAAGCTGCGTTGACGAACTTTGGAATTGAAATGTCTGGCTATCCTTTGCTGATGAGCTGCAACTCTGAGGTTAGCTTCATCTCTTTTTTCATCAAGGAGATCCAGCGCTTCAAGTTGCAGCTTTTCATTTTCTGCTTGATTGAAATGGATTCTTCTGTGTGAAGGGACCTCTGTTTCAACCGGGATCATTGCTTCCGATCCGTATGCTAACGAAAAAGGAGTATGCCCAGTTGCAGTTTTGTGAGTAGTTCTGTATGCCCATAGTGCAAGCGGTAGTTTATCGACCCAACCACCTTTTGCTCTTTCGAGTTGCTTTTTGATGGTTGATTTGATGATCTTGTTCACTGCTTCCACTTGCCCGTTTGCCTGCGGATGAGCTACTGCCGAAAAGCTTTTCTGGATTTTGAATCGCTTGCAAAAATCCTGGAATTCCTCGCTTTCAAACTGAGTACCATTGTCTGTGATTATTTTCTGAGGCACACCGTATCTGCAAATGATATTCTTAGTCACAAAATTTATCATCTTTTTGGAGGTGATAGTTGCCAATGGTTCAGCTTCAGCCCATTTAGTGAAATAATCTACAGCAACAATGGCATATTTGATTCCAGATTTGGCGGTTGGTAAAGGTCCGATCAAATCTATTCCCCAAATCGCAAACGGCCACGGACTGGTCATTTGTGTGAGCTCAGTAGAAGGTGCTCTAGGAATTTTGGCAAATCTTTGACATCTGTCACATTTTCGAGAGTAATCTGCAGCATCTCGATTAATTTCTGGCCAAAAATATCCATATCGGAGAATTTTCTTTGCTAAAGTTTGACCACCTGAATGGTCCCCACATTCTCCTCCATGTACCTCTGATAGGATTATTTTGGCTTCTTCTTTGGATACACATCGAAGCAATGGCATTGAGAATCCTCGTCTGTATAATTGACCATCCTGGATTATATATCGAGAAGCTTTTCTCAGTAGCTTTTGTCGTTCTTTAGAGTTTTCTGGTAAAGAGCCATTGAGTAGATACTTTGTTACTGGAGTCATCCATGATTCTTGCTCTTGCGACATACTCATAACCCAATCGATATCCATTTCATCAATGCTCGGATTTGACAAAACTTCCACTGGAACTAACCCTAAGGATTGGGCTTCGCCAGAACTTGAGTATTTTGCGAGAGAATCTGCTTTCATGTTTTCTTCTCGAGGAATATGACTTATCGTGTAATGGTCGAATTCACATAAAAGTTCCCAAGCCTTTGACACATAAGCGGGCAGATTTCCTCCTTTCGTTTGAAACTCCTTCTTGACTTGACATACTATAAGCTGCGAATCACTGAAGATCTGTAACGCTCTAATGTTTAGTTCTTTAGCAATTTTCAAACCAGCGATCAGAGCTTCATATTCTGCTTCATTGTTTGTTGAAGGAAATTCTAATCTTAGCGCATAGCATAATGACCGGCCTTCAGGAGTTTCAAGAACAATTCCAGCACCTGAACAGTAATCATTTCTTGCGCCATCTACAAATAACTTCCATTGGGTTGGGGAGTTCTCGATTGTTTCTTCCTCGCTGTTACCCTTGTCTGTAAATTCTGCAATAAAATCTGCCAAAGCTTGTCCGTTGATCGCTTTTCTAGGATGATAAGTGATGTCATATTGGCTCAATTCAATATTCCACTTTAAAAGGCGGCCCGAAGTCTCAGGGCGAAACAAGACTTGCTTTAAAGGTTGATCAGTGAGGACTTTGATAGGATGAGCCTGGAAATATTGCCTCAACTTTCTTGAGGCAATCAATAGACAATAGGCGAGTTTTTCCAACTTGGAGTAATTCATTTCTGCCCCAGTGAGTCTTTTGCTGATATAGTAAACTGGATGTTGAATCCTTTTGTCTTCCCGTACCAGCGCTGCACTTAAAGCATGAGATGAAACTGCCAAGTATATAAGAAGATCCTCGCCATCGCCGGGCCTGGAAAGTATTGGAGGCGTTTCCATATGTTGAATCAATTCTTCAAAAGCTTTCTGGCATTCGGGAGTCCAGTCAAAGTTTTTCTTTCCTTTCTTTAGAGCGTCGAAGAATGGAATGCATTTATCAGTAGCTTTGGATATGAACCGACTTAAGGCGGCAATTTTTCCATTGAGACTTTGCAATTCCCTCTTTGTTTTAGGAGCTTTGACTTCTTTTAGAGCAGTGATTTGAGCTGGACTAGCTTCAATGCCCCTAGCGCTCACGATGAAACCCAAGAACTTCCCAGATTCTACCCCGAAAGAACATTTTAAAGGGTTAAGCTTCATTCCGTATCTTCGGAGAATTGCGAACATTTCTGCTAAGTGTTCGATGTGATCCACTGCTTTCTTAGATTTTACTAGCATGTCATCAACGTAAACTTCCATAGTCTTTCCCAACTGCGGTTTGAACATAGCATTTACCAGTCTTTGGTATGTTGCCCCCGCATTCTTCAACCCAAAGGGCATAACTCTGTAACAGTAAAGACCGACATCGGTGATAAAGCTTGTGTCCTCCTGATCTGGCTCATGCATCATGATCTGATTATATCCGGAGTAGGCATCCATAAAAGACAACAATTCATGACCCGCTGTTCCATCTACCAGTTGATCGATCCTGGGTAATGGGAAGCAGTCCTTGGGACAGGCCTTGTTTAGATCTGAAAAGTCGATGCACACTCTCCATTTACCATTGGCTTTCTTAACTAGCACTGGATTTGAAACCCAATTTGGATAGGTAGATTCTCTGATGAAATTATTCTCCATGAGCCGGTCAACTTCCTCTTTCAATGCTGTCGACCTTTCTAGACCTTGGATTCTTCTTTTCTGCTTTACTGGCGTGAACTTTGGGTCAATATTCAGAGCATGTACCGCAACTTCTGGGGATATTCCGCACATATCGGCATGGGTCCAAGCGAAAACATCCAGGTTTGCTTTCAAAAAAGATATCAAGGCATTCTGAACTGACACATTAAGTTGTGAACCCACATTCAGCACCTTGTTTGGGTCCTTCAGATCAACGGGCACCGGTATCGTTGTTTCTGCTGGTACCACCCTACTCTCCCCCGCACTGGCCTTTCTAGGATCCATCACTTTTCGTGCCCCGCTATGCTCGCCAGTGCAGGGTCCGCCCTGTAGTTGCTATAGGGTTGGTGTTTTGATGCGGATTGGGGTTGCCGCATCTTTCCCCATTTCTCTCTTCCTTGTTTCTCGCAGCTCTGTCATATAACATTCTCGCCCAGCGTTCTGGTCTCCTTTAATAACTCCTACCCCATTGTCTGTAGGGAATTTAATAGTAAGACACCATGGGGCAAGGACAGCTTTGAATGCAGCAAGAATAGGTCGACCAAAGAAAGCATTATAAGCAGAAAATTCATCTACTATCACAAAAGTCTGCTTGCGAACTACTTTTCTTTCTCCTTCTCCGAGTTCCACAAGCAAGTCAATGGTTCCTACTGGTTGCTTTGGCTCCCCAGTGAAGCCAACAATCTTCTGAGATGAGGCTTGCACATCCGCCATCGGGATTCTCATCTGGTCAAACGTTTTCTTGAAGAGGATGTTGCAAGATGCGCCGCAATCAATAAGAACTCTTCTGACAATAGCCGGTCCAATACCGGCCGAGATGACTAACGGGTCCAAAGTAGGGGCCTCAATGCCCGTGGAATCTCTAGCCCTGAACACAATATCATCATTAAAAGTCCTTTGTTGTTTCAGGGGTGTAGAGTCCTCTAAAACAAAGACATTCTCTTCAGTTGGCATATGTTTCAGAGCTCGAGTGTACCTCTCCATTTCACCCCAGCTTCTGCCTGCTGGGTGGGGTCCTCCTGTGATGACATTAATAACTGGCCTTCCAGATTCATGTCCTGCGGCCTTCTCATTTGTCCTGGGCTGATGAGCAAGAGCTTGTTGCCCCTGACTTGACGAAGCAGGATCATTACTACTCTTCTTCACAAATTGCTGCAGCTTATTTTCTCTTAGCAATTCTTCGATTATATTTTTCAATTGACGGCAGTCGTCTGTGTCATGACCAGGCTGATTATGGAAGCGACAGAACTTCCCACTTTGCACAGCTTTTCTTCCGGTTCTGAGAACAGGAGGTTTGGGATACTCAAAAGAATCTTTTGTAGCCAGGTAGATGCGCTCTGGTGTCTCTAACAAAGGAGTATATTCTGATGGCTTGAAGGATCGAGGCTTCTTTGAATTGTGTTGTTTCCTTCCATCATTATTTTCTCTTTTCTGTCCCACAGATCCATTCTTACGTGGCGCAGCAGTGTTGTCTTCAGCTTTCTCTACTGTTGCCTTTGCCGGGACAGGACGGCTTTCCAAACGCATGAATTCATCCGCCTTTTTGTAGAACTTTTCCAGAGAATTTGGCTCCTTCATGTTCAGCCACTTTCCGAATTCACTTGACTTATCAATAGCTCTCATCAAATAGGTCAAGACCATGCGGGGTTCTGCATTATCCACCTCAGCTAACGCTATATTAAAGCGATTTAAAAAAGACTTGATAGTTTCCCCCGGATTCTGTTCCAAACCGGATAACGACATGATGTCTTTTGCCTTTGAAGCATATAGCCTAAATTGCTCTTTAAATTTCCTGGTTAGGTCTGAAAACTGATCGATGGACCGGACAGGTAGTTTTGTGAACCAAAGCAGAGCTACCCCTTCCAAATACACAGGAAAATAGCGGCATTTTATCTCGTCAGAAGCTCTGGCACCTGTCATGTGCCAATCATATTTGTACAGGAACTCATTTGGATCACTTGTCCCTTTGTAAGCTGGAATGGTCGGAGGGACGAACTTCCTTGGGAATTCAGCTTTTAGGATCTTTTCAGTAAACGGAGTCTTGCTCGGAGCGAAACCCCACTCTTTCTCATCTTCGACCCTTTGCATACTTTCTTTCATAATCTGTCGAACCATACCAGAAAGATATTCTTCGTCATTCCTATTTCTGGATCCTCCAGCCTCAGGCAATGTCTGTTCAAAGGGGCTAGCAGCCCTTTCGGGAATGTTTCTAGTTTCAGCATCATGGACATTACCGACAAAGTTCCTTTCATTATTCGTAGGTTGACGGTTTGCCCCGAGCAGATCGTTTAACCTATTCAGAATCAGAGCATTCTGAGCATTCTGAGCTTCCAATTGCGCGTTCTGGGCATTTATTTGCTGATTCAACCCAAAGATAGCAGCGTCCAATTCCGCTTTTGAAACTCCAACAGCTGGAGTGGCTTGATTTGGTGTTGGGGAAGTGGAGGTTCCCTCTCGAATGTTTGCAGATCTCACAGATTTACTTTTCCTTCCAGGAGCCATGATTTCGGATAGACTTCTGGTTCTTAAAGAAACTCTATCTACAAATCTTTCTGAAACAATGATGATAGATGTCCTGAGTTCAATTCTCAGTGAAAGCACCAAAATGTTAACGAAAAAATTTAAACGCTAACACCCTGGTGTATAAGATGTGATTGTGAAAGCACCACCCGTTTGTACGGGAAATAGAAATAAGCAGAAAGTATGTAGAAAAACGGTAAGAGACACAGTATTTATAGTGGTTCGGCTTATAATCCAGCCTACGTCCACTTTAATCTTTTTATCACTAGTTTGATTACAATTCTTTACAAGATCTTTCAATTACAACCCACTTCAAGTGATAGGGTATGTGAAACAAGTAGCTCAAGCTTTGATGTTGACAATCATCTTCAAATCCATGGTGAATGTGGATGATTCCTTCATGGAGTTCCTTTAGAAGTTTGTTGGATCTAAAAAGCTTTGAAGTCGTCTGGAATTCGGCAGAGTAACGGCGCTTGAAGAGAATGAGCCAAAAGGTCCCTTGAACGTTGGAAGTGGTCGTCTATTTATAGAGAGTTCTGGTCTGGAATTTTTGCCAAGTTCTAAGTCGCGACCGACTTAGTATAAGTCGTGGCCGACTTAACTTATCCCATCGCCGATCTAACGAGCCAAGCCCACGACTTAATGGAAGCAAGCTTGTCTGAATTGAGTTGTTGCCGAGATAAGCTAGGTCGTAGGTCCCCCTTTCTCTTATGCATGGCTCATGCTTTTAATGGGGCAAGCATGCTTCTCCGGACTTAAATCACCAGTTCTAAGTCGTAGCCGAGTTAACATGCCCCGGCTTAAGTATGAGTCGTGTACCTTTCCATGTCCTCATCAAGTAGGTCGGCAGCTCCTTTAGATAACTAGACCGGTACTCAAGTTAGATCGGTTACGGCTTACTATAAGTCGGTAATTATCTTGAGTCGCTAGATCGGCACACACACTAGGTCGGAACTTACTACTGATCATTAAGTCGGCAAACTTTCTTTAAGCTTTAGGTCGGCAACTGATTCAAACCTTAGGTCGGCAACCTATTTAGACTTTTAGGTCGGCAACCCTTTTCTGCCTTATGTAGTCAAGTCGGTCTCCCATATTAAGATACTAGGTCGGTACCCCTTCGTAAGTCCTAAGTCGGAACCTCTTTAAGTCTTAAGTCGGCATAGCCTTGTTAGACCGGCATCCCTTCAAGCCTTAGGTCGGAATCTCCATGCAGCGTTTAGTCGGTACCCTTTCTTTACCAGTTAAGTCGGAATCCAATTAGGTCGGCCATCTTACTAATCAGTTAGGTCGGCGCCATCTCCACATACCTGCTGAGTCGTAACCGAGATAGGGTTAACATGAAGTTTCTATAATAATTTTCCAACTTAAAATTTAGGCAAATACACTTTAATATAAGTTATTATATAAAATGCTAATATTGAATAATTTATCTTTTTAAAATAATAATACTGATAAATTCTTAAATAATAATTTACTTAATATCAACCATTTATAAACTACATTGTTAATAATTAAATATATTTTAAATAATTGAAAATAACTAAACAAATAATTTTTATGAAATATTCTTAGACACCGTTTTAAATTACCCAGTAGAAAATTAAAATCCTTCTTTTTAAAACAAACTCAATCCTCGATAAAATATATTTTCCAATTCCAATATAACCAGTCCAACATTTATAAATCGCTCTCGATCCATTCCCAATTTGATTTACATCCCAACTTCGTAAATCCCTTTTCACATTTTCTAAAAATAAATCCGACATTTATTTTTTAGCTGATGTACCCATCTCTATAAAAATCCCCACCGTGAATTTGTAACTTCCATTTATCCAACGATAATCATTTTATTTGTAAACCTTGTATATAAATCCCAAAGTCTCATTCTCGTTTATAACGGTTTCACAATATTTAGTCGATTATAAATCGATTTCTAAATTGAATTCCATTTTTTTAAATGAATTTCTTAAATAACCCAACTATATCCCACTTTCTTTTCATCATTTAAAATCTTATTATAAACCTAGTATAACAATTTCATATTTTATTTTTCAAATTCCCTTTTTATTTTACCGAACTATTTTAAATCTCGACTTTAAAATAAATCCTTTACACTTAAACAAATATCGCTTAAATTTTATAATTTAAAAATCCTTTTATTTAAATTATTCCAAAATCTCCATTTTTCCATATTTCGAAAATATTAAGTACAAAACAATTTTAAAATCAAACTATTTATTTTACTCAAATTCTTTTCTTTAAATTAATCCAAATTTCACTATAAATATTTTATCTTTAAATTTTCCGTTAATTTATTTTTAAATTCAATTTACATATTATAGTATTTTAAAATACCAAAATCTAAACCAGCAATACCATAGCACCAAATAAATTCAAATCACGCTATATTCTGTCACAGATTATTCAACATATTATATCCCAGAATATGAAAATAATTTCAATATTTTTGATGAATCCAGTTGGATCTCTCCAACCTGTTTCCCTGCATCCATAGATGGTAATACAATATAAAAATACCAATCCCACTTCAAGGGGGATATCACGATATATAGGGTCATTCGCCATTATGTGGGGCGCATACGGTCTCATCCGCTATACATATGCGAAAATATCAATCTAGCTGTCAATATATATACTACTATGTGTAATATCGCATTCAACTAATAAATATTTATCAATTCAACAAATTAAACAATAATTAATTTTAACTATTTAAAATTAATTGCAGTAATCCAAAATTGAGTGTGATTAATTCACCTTTATCCCAGTTGTTGCTTTCGTGTTCTGGTTGGTCTATAGTCGAACACCGTACGACTATAGCTCAAAATTTAACTAAGTCGAATCTTTTCGAATTCAGTTCCATAGAGAATATCTCGTCGGTACGATCCTAACACAACTAAACGCGTTGGATTTCGATCTAAAATAAGAAAGATATGTAGTTTATAAGTTTCGATGATTTTATTTCAACAATATATTATATAAATAGAATTTTTTTTCTTTACCCGGAACAATACCAGCCTACCCAGGCCCCAAGCCCATGCGTGCCCTCACCTTTTTTTTGGTTTTTCTTCCCAAGCCGGCCCTTCTTCTTTCCTTTTTTTTAAAAACCGTCCCAAAGCCCATCGCCTCACTTTCTACCTCCTTCTCTGTTTCTTTTAGTCTGCCTATACACGAGAAACCCGCTCCCCTGTGCATGCTTTCTACTGACACGCTCCACCTCCTTGCCATCAACCAAACCAGAAACACGTACGAACTCCTCTCCACGTGCTCGACTCAATGGTACCCTCACCATCCCCTTTTGTGACCGAAATTCAAATGCGGCCTAAAGCATTTGCACGAGATGGTATAAAATGTCGCACTTCCCCTCTACATGATGCGACCTTCTAGATTTCTATCCAAGATGCCATACAACCCCCCGAACTCAAAAATCACCTCGGGTTTGACAATCGATGCTTGCATCACCCTAAAACCCAAACCCTAATTGTACTGCCTTGAACACGATCACCAAAGAACTATGCCGCAACCCGCCATACACATACCAAAACCAAGATCAAGCTAAAATAATATTTTTGTAACGACCCGTAATTTCGCTACTTCGAAAATGAGAGATTTAGTTTATTTTTAAATTAAAAGGAAATTTAATTCTTAAATAAACATGTTAAATAATAAATAATTATCTATTTTTATAGTTAATAAGTTTGAAAAGTATAAATTTGGATTTTAGAACAAATCGACAAAAGTTAAGTTTTGTAAAAATAAATAAATAAAGGCTTAAATGAATGAATTTAAATATTTATTTAAAAAGGTAAATCTTATTTAAAGCATCTAATAATGATAATAAAAGTATGTTAAAAGATTTAAAAGTTTGTTAACAATCGTTTTACAAAAATAAGCAAAATTTGTCATATTTTGTCGGTTTTACATACACTGTAAAATTAAAGATTTTTATATTAATTTAATATGGTTTTAAAATATAAAGAGACTTGTTTTATTTTATTTAAAGAAGTAAAAAGTTCATTTTAAAGTTTGGTTTACTTCAATATATAGCTTAATAAAAACGTCAAATTTTGACCGTATAAGTTGTCGTCAAAAACGCCGTTTTCAACCAAAACAAGTTGTCGATAAGTTTTTGCAACTTGATATATTTTCTAACTTATAAATACAAGTTTACAAACTATATAAACATTATACATTTAGCACTAAAAACAAAAAGAGTTTACTTTTGAAAATATTTACAAAAATATAAAAAGAATGTAAAAGTTATGACTTAACAAAAGAGTGTAAAAGTAAACAAATTAAACAACACCATTACATAACCATCTCTTCTCTTACACATGATGTAACACATACACCTAAAATTCAAACAAATGGAAAAGTGAAAAGAAAGCTAACTTAAGTAAGTAATGACACATATGCTCACCGTTAATGCATACTTACAAATCTATTTAATGCACGTCAAATCATGCAAAAGTCTTCCATTTAAAATACAAACTTTAAGAAAGAAAAGAAAGTAATCATTTCACAAATTCAAATCACAATTATGAGATGTGATGTGTATGCATGGAAAAAGAGCAAATGTTATTTTAACATTTTAAAAGTGTAAGAAAAAGAGGCAAAATCATTTCATAAGTACGTAAATCAAATCCAAACATCATTTCTTAAGTACAAATTCAAATCAAGTCATTTCTTCTCCATTAAGCAAAGGTCAAATCAAGGGTAGAAAAGTAAATTAAAAGTCAAAAAGTGGAGAAGGGTATTTTAGTCATTTGCCATCCAAAGCTTAAATATAAATAAGCATCCATACCTTCCACTTTCTCACATTTCATTCCTTCCTTCTTCTTCATTTTCTCCTTCTTCTTCACCTTCATTTCCATGGCATCTAACCTCTCTTCCACCTCCATTCTTCCTTCTACCTCTAAACCATCACCCAAACCACCTTACCCCTCTCCAAAATCACCTACCCACCTCCTCCTCACCCCTACACCCCACGGCCTACCTCCAAACCCCAAGGTCGAGCTCCAAAGCCAAGGTCGAGCCCTACAAGCCGAGCCGAGCCCATACCCTCCTACACCCCCCTCCTACACGCCTAAACCCCAAGTCCGCACCCTCTCCTCCTCCCAAAAACTCACGTCCTCTATTTAAAAAAAAAAGAAAAAGAGAGAGAAGAAAAGAAAAAAAAGAGAAAGAAAAAGAAAGGAAAACAAAAGCGTTCGGAGAGAAAACGGCAAAAGGCGAGACGTTGGAAATAACACGTTAGCGAGAAACGCGTATCTTACATTAAAGATTGACGGAGTGGATATGAAGGTGAGAAATTCTCACCACTTTTTAAATTATATTGATTATCATGCTTAATTGTTATGTCAGATAATCACTATTTGATGATATGGATGTTTGATTGATTGTTTGAATATGTTGAATAATCCGTAGTAATGTTATGACATTTACCGTATGGAAAATATTGATGTTATATGAATGTCGTATGGTTGTTATGATAGTTTGGATATCAAATTCCTATTAGTTAAGTAACCACTTTGTTTAGTAAGACCATATTTTAGTAATATGAGAAATTGTGGAAAAATAAGTCTCTTTTCATTTAAAAGTGAAATTAAAGTTAAAATGAAAGAGAATTTGAAATTTGAAATGAATCGGATTTGAAAAGAAAAGTTAATTTGAAATTGAAATTAAGATGAATAGTGAAATTGAAATTGAAATCGATTTTGAAAAAGTGAAGTTTAGTTTGATATTGAATTGAAGTTTAAATTGAGAATAGATTTGAAATCTAAGTTTTAAATGTGTTTAATTTGAGATTAGAATGTGAAATAGAGTTGAAATTCGAATTTAAAATTTAAATAATGGGAATATAATAATATTATAATATGGTAATAGTGAAAATATATTTTAAATACTTTAAAAAGTGAAAATATTGGTTTAAAATGGTTTCTAATGATTTTATAAGTGTTGAAATCAAATTTGAATTGATTATTTCAAATATTGAAAAATAAGTTAAAACTAGACGCGTCGCGCAACGGTAGTTCGCGATTTCACGCCGAGAAGTTCAAACGAGTGTATAGAGTGGAATATAGCTCGGAATCCTTCGAGATAAGAAAATTCCGGACTATTATATCCATATCTTCTAAACGAAGAAAATCAAAGTTTCAATATATAGATTTTGAATTAAGTCAAATCAATTTTCAGGAAAAATCACGCTAGTGCAGTTTAGTGACCATAACAGGAAATCTGTTTAAATGAATGTTTTTAATTATGGAAAAATATGAAATAAATTTGATAAATGTATTTAAATGATTCAAAAGAGATTTGGATTGAAAATTATGAGTTTTCAAATATTTAAAAGTGGTTTAATTCAAATAAGCTTATTTAGCACTTTCGGTAGTACTTTTCTACTGCGAATTGTATAACTTTGGAATATAAGTTTAAATGTAACGACGTTTCTCAGAATCAATTGTGAATGTTTTAAAAAGGATAATAAGTGTTTTGAAAGATAATTTGGGATATTTATAAGCAATTCCAAAATAAAGTTGAAAATCTGAGTATGCGGAAACGACTAGTACATTTGTTCCGCTTGTGAGATCTGGGAAGATATAAAACAAGGTGTTTAACTATGGTTAGAGATGGAGCAACCAATGCCATGAACTTACCTGGCCTATGTTTTCTTTTCTTAGGCGAGGGGTGGAACAGATTGAAAGGAAAGCCCGGATGCTCTTAAATAAAAAGATTCTGTATTAAGTTTTTGAATTAAAAGAAGATTGGTATTATCCAAAAGTTAAGTAATCTCCAAAATGAATGATTTCTGCGATCCTATTTACTTCAAAATGTTTGTTAAGATTGATTTAGGGTTTATCGTAAACGATGTCTTAAATAACATTGTTTTTGACCCGCTTAAAAGTTAAGAAATTTGGATCAAGAATTAAGTAAGGAAATTTGAGATATTTTCCAAAAGCAAAAGAATGAATTACTTAGAATTACTCTAAGTCAAAAGAAAGAGATTTCGAAATCATCCGAAGAGAATTAAAGTGAAAAGAGGCTTAATAAATCCTATATACTCGTATTCACTTTTATCGATGATTGGATTTCGAAGGAACCGGAGTCGGATTTGGTTAATTCCTATCCGACAACCACTTCGAACCAATGTATACGTTCAAACGTGAAGACATATTGAAGATGGTGATTGAAGACCGTGGATCTTCCTTGCATGAAGACTGCTTGTTGAACATACTTTGGTTGGCCTCCATTATAGAGTTATTTATAGCAGTGGTCGCCTTGTGTTGGAGATTTTGCGGATTGCAAGGGCTTCTCGCCTAGTAATGGCCGAGGAAAGTGCCTTCGGTTTGTCCTGTTCCTGGACAACTTGTATGGACGTTTGTATGACATTGCATTTCTAACGATTACGTACATTGGTTTTTACAAACGTACATCAGTGGTGGCGGAGAAGGCAACTTCTCTTAGCTTAACACCCTCCTTAAGACATACGAGCTCAAGGGTTGTATTTTTGTGGAAGGCAATTAGTAGTTAAACGGAAATGGCAATGTGTCATTCAAATGTGATATGTGCTTTTTGAAAAGGTAGCCGTTGTAACGACCCTAGATTTTAATTTAATTTAAATTGATAATTAAATGAAATTTTGAATAAAAATTTATAAAATTAATTATAAATGGAAGCGAGTTTCCTCGATTCAAATAGAAAATATATAAAGTCATATGGATTTGAAATTTTGTATATATGTGAATATATATGTATATATTGGATTTTAAATAAAATCTTAAATAAATGATTTTGAAAAATAAATAAATAAATTGATTTAAAAATTTTATAAATGATGATAATTTGAGTTATATATGTATGTGTATATAGAAAAATAAAACAATAATTATTAAAGTAAAATTCATGATAAATATTTAAACTAAAAAATAGAAGTAAAATAAATATTTGAGTTATAAATGGAGATAAATAAAAGTTAAGTATGGAACCAAACAAACAAGACAACAGGTATTAGTTGTAAACAAAATAACAAACAAATACATAAGTATGCAAAAGAATCAACAAGTACAAAATAAATTAAAGAAATGGTAAGCATGTAGATATGCAAGGCTGAAGGACATAAGAATGTATAGTGTGAAAGTGAAACAAAACCAAAGCAAAGTAAAAATATAAATATGTAAAGTGATCAGTAGGCTTGCAAAAGTGGTAATGCAAGACAACATATATTTTTCAAAACATGATAAGTAAAAGCAAATAAGATATGCATGTAAGCTAAGTAGGGAACACAAACAATAAATGCAACATACCTTAGTACATAATATTATATCTCTAGCCCATGACTGAAATCATCAGCCTCCATACTCACTATCAAATCTCTACCTAGTTTGTACAGAAGGAAGAAAAATAATATCACATTATACAAATAAAATATCACCTGCACACTATCTTTTTATACATCTACTTCACAATTTCGTTCAAAATCAAAGCCAGTGCAAAGCTTAAAGGAAAATATGTCTTCAATCAAAAAAAAAGAAAGAAAAATCAGAAGTAACATCACTCAAACTCAAAACATCAAGCAAAGTTTTCAATAATTCAGACCTGAAGCATTTCCAGTTTCAAGCCTGAGTCTTCTCTGTTCTTCTTCCAAAAATACAAGTGAGTAACTTCATATATAATATTTTAAGCTTCAATTTAGTTGTATGGTAAAATCTGGGGTACTTATAGCTGTGAAATGTGTGTGTATATACACGTAATTCTCTGAATAAGTTTAAATAATGGGTGCGACCTGATGTTCATTTTGTCCTCTGTCTTAGTTTTTGAAAGCATCAGATTTTTGTTTCAAAACTCAATTGCATTTGATTTACTCAATGGTTGGGCTTAGCATTAAAACAAACATTGTTATTATAACATATACTTAAGGTACAAATTTAATTAAGTTGAAGAAATTTTGAAGTGCTTCTGGAAACCAAGAAGAAACTGGGCAAACTCAAAATTTGTCAAAATATAAATCTCTGGTTCCATGAATTCAGGTATGTAAGTCGAATTCACACACATTAATATGAATTTTAAAGCAGTAATTCAGATTTTTAGTGATTGGGATTAAGGGCAATTTGTGTTTATCTGTTTTGGGCATTTCGAGTCGCCGTGGTCGGTCACGATGATGGGAGAGGTCAGGATTTGGGCTGGAGACGCGGGAGCTTATGGAGGTGCTGGGAAAAATGGGTGGTGGCGTCAGTGATGACGGTGGTGGCGATGGCCGTGGTTCAAAGTTTCTAAACCTAATTTGGACGTGGGGACTTGATTTAATTCGCTCGACCTTTGTGGTCGACCGAGTGCAACCGGACGTTGGTGGTCGATAGAGGGGTGTCAAGTGAAGCCGTGGTTGGAAATTCATGGCCACTGGTGGACGAGGCGGCGGGGACGAGAGTTTTCCAGGGATTGGTGGTGGTTCCAGTTCATGGGTTCCAGGTTTGACTTGACACTTGAATTCGAATACGCGATGAAGATGGAGGTTCTGATGGTCGGAGATCTGCACGTGGGAAAGCGTCGACTTGTTCGACGTAGTGGCGGTGCCGGAAGATCGCCAGCGGCGTTGTACACGTGCACGTGGCGCGTTCGTATCAGTGAGTTTGGGAAGTCTGGGGTAATGGGGATGAAGCAGGGAAAAGACTCGAGATTTGTCTCGAGCAACTCGGGTATTCACTCGAAGTAGTTGAGAGTTGGACTCGAAGCTAGTTTGTGTTGGCTCGAGACAGTGGAACATTTCAGGTTTTTGCAAACCTGACTGTTTCAGGTTTTAAAACTCAGTTCAAATTTTTAAAGCAGGATGTAAACAGTGTTTTGAAATTTAAATTCAGAGTTTGATCTAGGTTTTAAACAGCATTTGAATTCAAAGTTAAAGTAAAATTTGAGATGAAACTTTTGAATCTTAAAATTGAAAAATAAAATTTGGAATTTGAAACAAGGTTTTAAAACAAGTTATCAAATGTTTAAAACTTGAATTTACAAATTAAATAATTTATCTATTTTAAAAATCTGAATTTACATAGTTAAAAAAAAAGTTAATTTAAAAGCAATTGAATGTATGAGAAAAATTTGAATTTAAAATAGACTAAAATTGCAAAGTTAAATTTGTAGTTGTTTTAAATTCAAATAGTTTGAAATGGAATTTAAAAGTGAATTTGAAACAAAATGTTTTCAAAAGTGTTTGAGAAATGATAATTGAATCAATTATAAAAATTATGATTTTATCTCAAAGATAGTTCATTAAAATGTTAAGCTAAATTAATTAATGATTTGGATTTAATTAATTAAGAAAGTAAGGGTTTAATTTGATAAATTAATTTATATCAAATGATTTGAAATTAATTTATGTTAATTAACTACGATTGATGACTTATCTGATTTGAATTTATCAGACAATTAACCGACCTTATTTATGAATGTTTGGATTTTACTGAATGCGAATTGTTTGATATCCCTGATATATGATGCTTTGTGATACATCCTGATTTATGTTGTGATCTGTAATTTACTTATCTGTGATATATATCTGTGATCTGTATATGAACGATAAGCGTGATAGTTAATACCGCTTATCGACTATATTCCTATGTTTTAATCTGTGATAATTGTATGATGTTGCACTACTGTGTATAACCCCTGGACCACACCATACACACACAAATATGGATTTCACGAGGAAATCGGTTAAGTCACAGATAATTTAAATTTAATGTTTTTGAAATTAAAGTTTTAATTTCAAATTGATTTTGAAAATGGATTTGGGTTGAACGTTAAAGCTTTTGAAAAAGGTTTTCACAGATAAAAGCTATTTTGAATAACTCGGTAAAAATCTCCAATTTAAATACTTTCATTTGAATTTGAATTCAAAAATAATTTGGAAATTGAATTCTATGTTTGGAAATTACGGTTAAAAATGTTATAAATGTGTTTATATGAAGTTAAACCATTTTAAAAGTATAATTTTGAGAATTTGGTTTTAACCAAAGAACTTTAACTCGTATAGATGAACCAAATTTTCAAAATGAAAACTGTTTGTTTTAAAAAGAATAAAAAGCTTTCAGATAAGAAATGAAATTCCAGTTAATTAAAGGAATTTCAAGATTGAGTTGAAAAATGGTTTTCCAAGTTATGAATGAATTCTTTTTGAAAGCTATGAATTAAATCTGCTTATTTTTAACAGATTTAAAATGATGATTTATTTAAACCATTCGAAATGAAATTGTTTTGAAAGCTATAAGTTAAATCTTTGATTTGAAGATTTAACGAGTTAAATTGAAATGGAAATTGATTTGGAAAATCTGTGAATGAATCTTTTGTTTAAAAGATAAAAATGTGGAAATTGTTTAAACCGCTGTAGGTTGGTAAAACGAATCTTTTTGTTTAAAGATTTGGAAATGGTAATTTGTTAAATTATTTGAAAAGAGAAGTTTGGGTAACAAGTTGTGACTTAATTGAAATCCCAATATCCATATATTTTTAAAATATTTTCGCTCACTATTCGGTTTAGCCGGGAAAGGACCTTTGTGTCGTATAACCCATTCCGAATATGTGATTCGACGTTATGGATAGCATTTGAAGACCGGTGATGAAGACCGGGTATTTGCAAAAGCGATAGGATGACCTATCGATTGTTTCTGCACCGAGTCGCGCCAGTATAGAGACTTCCTAAGTGATGGGAAATTCGATCGGGATTGTGGATATCCGGATTGCAAGGACTTCTTTGGAAGTGCCTTCGGTTCTGTTCGAACCCAGAACAGACTTGTATGGATTGTATGTCTGACATTACAATTTGAGATATAAAGCCGATTTCTTTCAAATATATTTCTGTTGGTGGCGGAGAATTTATTCACTTAGCTTAACACCCTTCTCTGAGACGTACGAGCTCAGAGGTTATATAGTTGAAGGTTATCAGCGATATATTCCCAATTTGGTAATGTGACATGCTGAGTGTTGCTGTGAAATGATCATTGTGTTGATTATTTATGATAGGATCATTTGTTTGATCGTTTATCTTTGTGATCATTTCTATGATCATTTGTTGACCCAAAGCACGGCTTTTGTATAAAGCATGTTTTTGTGGACGAGACTTCGTCGAGCCTCACACCTCGGAAATGGTCAAAACAGGAAAGATGCGGCAAGGTTATGAGGGGTAGCGCCCTTTAGGGTATGTGCATTTCCTTCTGGAAAAGGGTGGTATCATGGTATGGAGCCCAGATACTTACTCATGTTGAAACACTTTATTATTATGATTGTGTGAATTGATTAGAGAGCTCTCGGATAAAGGTCCTAAAGGACCGGGGGATGGCATACTCGGTCAGTTGTTACTCAGTTAGGGGTAACCCGGCCTTGTGTTGGCAGAGATCCGGTTTGGTTCTCGGGGACGTCCTTCCAGAGGCGTTCTCATGTGGCAATGGGAAGTTCCTTGGCCTGACCATTTGTTGGAAAATCCATTCTTCAAATACGAGCCTTGTATGGTATTAGTTGTATAACCTGCCATGGAATGTGGCGGTAACCTGCTATTGAACATGGTTAGCTATAGTAGGCATACGATAATGGTCGTATGTTGGCTAAGATTTATATCTTTATTTTCGAAATAAATTTTTCCTACACTATGCACTAGTGATAATATCAAATGTTTCTTTTTAATGCGTATCAAGCATCTTTGACTATCATAAGGAGAAATCTCCTCCGATTCTGCGTTTGCATTGTGTGTGTGTGCGGGAGGCCTTATGGTAGTCTCATTTTTAAAAAGCATTGCGAATTGACTTTGAAAATCTTTTGTTGAATGTTTTTTTTAAGATAAACTGTTTTTGTTGCTCACACCAGTCCCACGACTGATCTGGAGTTTATTGTTTCTTTCCTAAACTCTGGGTGCTCATTATTTTCTACACGAGCAGTCTAGAGTTGGGTTTTTCAGATAGTTAGATATAGTGGATTATCTGGAGTTAGTTCAGTCTTTGGATCGCACCAGTCTTACTGAGCTTGGTGCATTGTTATTGGGAGTTCGAGCTATTGTTGGATTGGTTCTTGGAGATGGAGTTGCAGTTCTCGGAGTTCTCTTTTGAAGACTATCTCAGAGTTATATTGTTCCGCTGCTAGATGTTGTCATCTATTTTCTTTTCCGCTGCTATTTATTGTATCATATCTCTGATGTATATTGATATCTATTGGATCATCTGTTGTATCAGATATTGTATCAAAGCTGTATATCAATGTATTATTCTTTTATTCCGCTGTGTTATTTACTTAATGTTGTTATAAGCTCCGACGAATCGGATTTGAACGGTCGAATCTACGACACTCGAGTACGATTTGAAGTATGGATGTCGATTTTCGAGCGGGCAAAATCCGAAACGTTACAATTTGGTATGAGAGCTAAGGTAAAACTTTAGCTCAGGAGTATAACACATTAAGTAACTCATTAGAGATAGGGTGAAGTATACCCTAGAATGAGTAATCCCTAAGATATCCGTTTTAACGCCTCAGTAAATTCTCTTGCTATTTACTGATAGTAAGTATGAGTGCAAGAAGAGAACGAGATAGGGGACAGGGAAATACGACTATAATTAGTCAAAACTCTGTAACAACGGTGGAAATAACTTTCTCTATCAATTTTCTTTGATTCGTTTCCAAATTCTTTTGATTGCTTCGTACCAGCTACAAGAAGAAGTTTTGGTGTGGTGATGCTCTACGAATCGTTGTAGGAAATTCTTACTTCGTATCTTCATCGGTTTCTTATCAGCATTTTGATTTAAACCTTAATGAATTTGGAATTAGAAATTTTAAATTGAGTTAACTTGATTAATAGAATATAAAGAATGATTAGAATTGTATCGATAAAATGATTTTGTTTAAAACCAAAATTTGAAATTTTATTATAATTTCTTGTATCTATTGTTGATATTCTGATTTGGTGAGCCAAATGCAGAATTGATATCCAGCTTGATTTGAAAAGATATTTCTCTATCTAGCTATCTCTGTGTTGTTTTCGTGCCTGCGAATTTCGAGGACGAAATTCTTTTAAGGGGGGAAGTTTGTAACGACCCAAGATATCAATTTAATTTAAATTGATAATTAAATGAAATTTTGAATAAAAATTTATAAAATTAATTATAAATGGAAGCGAGTTTCCTCGATTCAAATAGAAAATATATAAAGTCATATGGATTTGAAATTTTGTATATATGTGAATATATATGTATATATTGGATTTTAAATAAAATCTTAAATAAATGATTTTGAAAAATAAATAAATAAATTGATTTAAATTTTTTTATAAATGATGATAATTTGAGTTATATATGTATGTGTATATAGAAAAATAAAACAATAATTATTAAAGTAAAATTCATGATAAATATTTAAACTAAAAAATAGAAGTAAAATAAATATTTGAGTTATAAATAGAGATAAACAAAAGTTAAGTATGGAACCAAACAAACAAGACAACAGGTATTAGTTGTAAACAAAATAACAAACAAATACATAAGTATGCAAAAGAATCAACAAGTACAAAATAAAGTAAAGAAATGGTAAGCATGTAGATATGCAAGGCTGAAGGACATAAGAATGTATAGTGTGAAAGTGAAACAAAACCAAAGCAAAGTAAAAATATAAATATGTAAAGTGATCAGTAGGCTTGCAAAAGTGGTAATGCAAGACAACATATATTTTTCAAAACATGATAAGTAAAAGCAAATAAGATATGCATGTAAGCTAAGTTGGGAACACAAGCAATAAATGCAACATACCTTAGTACATAATATTATATCTCTAGCCCATGACTGAAATCATCAGCCTCCATACTCACTATCAAATCTCTACCTAGTTTGTACAGAAGGAAGAAAAATAATATCACATTGTACAAATAAAATATCACCTGCACACTATCTTTTTATACACTACTTCACCATTTCGTTCAAAATCAAAGCCAGTGCAAAGCTTAAAGGAAAATATGTCTTCAATCAAAAAAAAAGAAAGAAAAATCAGAAGTAACATCACTCAAACTCAAAACATCAAGCAAAGTTTCCAATAATTCAGACCTGAAGCATTTCCAGTTTCAAGCCTGAGTCTTCTCTGTTCTTCTTCCAAAAATACAAGTGAGTAACTTCATATATAATATTTTAAGCTTCAATTTAGTTGTATGGTAAAATCTGGGGTACTTATAGCTGTGAAATGTGTGTGTATATACACGTAATTCTCTGAATAAGTTTAAATAATGGGTGCGACCTGATGTTCATTTTGTCCTCTGTCTTAGTTTTTGAAAGCATCAGATTTTTGTTTCAAAACTCAATTGCATTTGATTTACTCAATGTTTGGGCTTAGCATTAAAACAAACATTGTTAGTATAACATATACTTAAGGTACAAATTTAATTAAGTTGAAGAAATTTTGAAGTGCTTCTGGAAACCAAGAAGAAACTGGGCAAACTCAAAATTTGTCAAAATATAAATCTCTGGTTCCATGAATTCAGGTATATAAGTCGAATTCACACACATTAATATGAATTTTAAAGCAGTAATTCAGATTTTTAGTGATTGGGATTAAGGGCAATTTGTGTTTATCTGTTTTGGGCATTTCGAGTCGCCGTGGTCGGTCACGATGATGGGAGAGGTCAGGATTTGGGCTGGAGACGCGGGAGCTTATGGAGGTGCTGGGAAAAATGGGTGGTGGCGTCAGTGATGACGGTGGTGGCGATGGCCGTGGTTCAAAGTTTCTAAACCTAATTTGGACGTGGGGACTTGATTTAATTCGCTCGACCTTTGTGGTCGACCGAGTGCAACCGGACGTTGGTGGTCGATAGAGGGGTGTCAAGTGAAGCCGTGGTTGGAAATTCATGGCCACTGGTGGACGAGGCGGCGGGGACGAGAGTTTTCCAGGGATTGGTGGTGGTTCCAGGTCATGGGTTCCAGGTTTGACTTGACACTTGAATTCGAATACGCGATGAAGATGGAGGTTCTGATGGTCGGAGATCTGCACGTGGGAAAGCGTCGACTTGTTCGACGTAGTGGCGGTGCCGGAAGATCGCCAGCGGCGTTGTACACGTGCACGTGGCGCGTTCGTATCAGTGAGTTTGGGAAGTCTGGGGTAATGGGGATGAAGCAGGGAAAAGACTCGAGATTTGTCTCGAGCAACTCGGGTATTCACTCGAAGTAGTTGAGAGTTGGACTCGAAGCTAGTTTGTGTTGGCTCGAGACAGTGGAACATTTCAGGTTTTTGCAAACCTGACTGTTTCAGGTTTTAAAACTCAGTTGAAATTTTTAAAGCAGGATGTAAACAGTGTTTTGAAATTTAAATTCAGAATTTGATCTAGGTTTTAAACAGCATTTGAATTCAAAGTTAAAGTAAAATTTGAGATGAAACTTTTGAATCTTAAAATTGAAAAATAAAATTTGGAATTTGAAACAAGGTTTTAAAACAAGTTATCAAATGTTTAAAACTTGAATTTACAAGTTAAATAATTTATCTATTTTAAAAATCTGAATTTACATAGTTAAAAAAAAAATTAATTTAAAGCAATTGAATGTATGAGAAAAATTTGAATTTAAAATAGATTAAAATTGCAAAGTTAAATTTGTAGTTATTTTAAATTCAAATAGTTTGAAATGGAATTTAAAAGTGAATTTGAAACAAAATGTTTTCAAAAGTGTTTGAGAAATGATAATTGAATCAATTATAAAAATTATGATTTTATCTCAAAGATAGTTCATTAAAATGTTAAGCTAAATTAATTAATGATTTGGATTTAATTAATTAAGAAAGTAAGGGTTTAATTTGATAAATTAATTTATATCAAATGATTTGAAATTAATTTATGTTAATTAACTACGATTGATGACTTATCTGATTTGAATTTATCAGACAATTAACCGACCTTATTTATGAATGTTTGGATTTTACTGAATGCGAATTGTTTGATATCCCTGATATATGATGCTTTGTGATACATCCTGATTTATGTTGTGATCTGTAATTTACTTATCTGTGATATATATCTGTGATCTGTATATGAACGATAAGCGTGATAGTTAATACCGCTTATCGACTATATTCCTATGTTTTAATCTGTGATAATTGTATGATGTTGCACTACTGTGTATAACCCCTAGACCACACCATACACACACAAATATGGATTTCACGAGGAAATCGGTTAAGTCACAGATAATTTAAATTTAATGTTTTTGAAATTAAAGTTTTAATTTCAAATTGATTTTGAAAATGGATTTGGGTTGAACGTTAAAGCTTTTGAAAAAGGTTTTCACAGATAAAAGCTATTTTGAATAACTCGGTAAAAATCTCCAATTTAAATACTTTCATTTGAATTTGAATTCAAAAATAATTTGGAAATTGAATTCCATGTTTGGAAATTACGGTTAAAAATGTTATAAATGTGTTTATATGAAGTTAAACCATTTTAAAAGTATAATTTTGAGAATTTGGATTTAACCAAAGAACTTTAACTCGTATAGATGAACCAAATTTTCAAAATGAAAACTGTTTGTTTTAAAAAGAATAAAAAGCTTTCAGATAAGAAATGAAATTCCAGTTAATTAAAGGAATTTCAAGATTGAGTTGAAAAATGGTTTTCCAAGTTATGAATGAATTCTTTTTGAAAGCTATGAATTAAATCTGCTTATTTTTAACAGATTTAAAATGATGATTTATTTAAACCATTCGAAATGAAATTGTTTTGAAAGCTATAAGTTAAATCTTTGATTTGAAGATTTAACGAGTTAAATTGAAATGGAAATTGATTTGGAAAATCTGTGAATGAATCTTTTGTTTAAAAGATAAAAATGTGGAAATTGTTTAAACCGCTGTAGGTTGGTAAAACGAATCTTTTTGTTTAAAGATTTGGAAATGGTAATTTGTTAAACTATTTGAAAAGAAAAGTTTGGGTAACAAGTTGTGACTTAATTGAAATCCCAATATCCATATATTTTTAAAATATTTTCGCTCACTATTCGGTTTAGCCGGGAAAGGACCTTTATGTCGTATAACCCATTCCGAATATGTGATTCGATGTTATGGATAGCATTTGAAGACCGGTGATGAAGACCGGGTATTTGCAAAAGCGATAGGATGACCTATCGATTGTTTCTGCACCGAGTCGCGCCGGTATAGAGACTTCCTAAGTGATGGGAAATTCGATCGGGATTGTGGATATCCGGATTGCAAGGACTTCTTTGGAAGTGCCTTCGGTTCTGTTCGAACCCAGAACAGACTTGTATGGATTGTATGTCTGACATTACAATTTGAGATATAAAGCCGATTTCTTTCAAATATATTTCTGTTGGTGGCGGAGAATTTATTCACTTAGCTTAACACCCTTCTCTGAGATGTACGAGCTCAGAGGTTATATAGTTGAAGGTTATCAGCGATATATTCCCAATTTGGTAATGTGACATGCTGAGTGTTGCTGTGAAATGATCATTGTGTTGATTATTTATGATAGGATCATTTGTTTGATCGTTTATCTTTGTGATCATTTCTATGATCATTTGTTGACCCAAAGCACGACTTTTGTATAAAGCATGTTTTTGTGGACGAGACTTCGTCGAGCCTCACACCCCTGAAATGGTCAAAACAGGAAAGATGCGGCAAGGTTATGAGGGGTAGCGCCCTTTAGGGTATGTGCATTTCCTTCTGGAAAAGGGTGGTATCATGGTATGGAGCCCAGATACTTACTCATGTTGAAACACTTTATTATTACGATTGTGTGAATTGATTAGAGAGCTCTCGGATAAAGGTCCCAAAGGACCGGGGGATGGCATACTCGGTCAGTTGTTACTCAGTTAGGGGTAATCCGGCCTTGTGTTGGCAGAGATCCGGTTTGGTTCTCGGGGATGTCCTTCCAGAGGCGTTCTCATGTGGCAATGGGAAGTTCCTTGGCCTGACCATTTGTTGGAAAATCCATTCTTCAAATACGAGCCTTGTACGGTATTAGTTGTATAACCTGCCATGGAATGTGGCGGTAACCTGCTATTGAACATGGTTAGCTATAGTAGGCATACGATAATGGTCGTATGTTGGCTAAGATTTATATCTTTATTTTTGAAATAAATTTTTCCTACACTATGCACTAGTGATAATATCAAATGTTTCTTTTTAATGCGTATCAAGCATCTTTGACTAACATAAGGAGAAATCTCCTCCGATTCTGCGTTTGCATTGTGTGTGTGTGCGGGAGGCCTTATGGTAGTCTCATTTTTAAAAAGCATTGCGAATTGACTTTGAAAATCTTTTGTTGAATGTTTTTTTTAAGATAAACTGTTTTTGTTGCTCACACCAGTCCCACGACTGATCCGGAGTTTATTGTTTCTTTCCTAAACTCTGGGTGCTTATTATTTTCTACATGAGCAGTCTAGAGTTGGGTTTTTCAGATAGTTAGATATAGTGGATTATCTGGAGTTAGTTCAGTCTTTGGATCACACCAGTCTTACTGAGCTTGGTGCATCGTTATTGGGAGTTCAAGCTATTGTTGGATTGGTTCTTGGAGATGGAGTTGCAGTTCTCGGAGTTCTCTTTTGAAGACTATCACAGAGTTATATTGTTCCGCTGCTAGATGTTGTCATCTATTTTCTTTTCCGCTGCTATTTATCGTATCATATCTCTGATGTATATTGATATCTATTGGATCATCTGTTGTATCAGATATTGTATCAAAGCTGTATATCAATATATTATTCTTTTATTCCGCTGTGTTATTTACTTAATGTTTTTATAAGCTCCGGCGAATCAGATTTGAACGGTCGAATCTACGACACTCGAGTACGATTTGAAGTATGGATGTCGATTTTCGAGCGGGCAAAATCCGAAACGTTACAGCCGTGACCTCAAGCCTCATCAAAAACGGAAATGACCGAAACAGGATTAGATGCAGCAAGGCTAAGCGGGTCATTCCCAATTAGGGTATGATCATCCCCTTCTAGATATATTTATTTCTGCTATGATGTTCGGGATGTTAATTTATTTGTGTATGGAAAACGAGCGCTCGGTTAAAGGTCGGTAACGACCGGGGGATGACATATTCGGTACTATCTAGTTAAAGAGGTTGGCCGGTCTTGCGTTGGTAGAGGGCAGATGTTCTGTGCCTCGGGACATCCATCTAGAGGTGTACCCATTTCGGAAGGTAGATCCTGCGCCTGGTCATTTGTATGGAAACATATTCTCCAATAAGAACCTACGGTTTTGTTTGTAGATCCTAGTATGCTGGAATTTAATAATGGTAACAATTTCAGCTAAGATTAGTAAATTTATTTGCAAATGTTTTCAAAGAGATGTCATTTGAAATAATATCAAACGTTTTGATATAAAAGCATTTTAGTTATGATAAGGTAAAAACCCGTCCGTGTTTATGTGTGGGCGTGATCTTATGTGATACTCTTTATTTCCAAGAATTTTATCCAAAGGCTGATATATGACACTGCCATTTATTATTGAGTTTTTCTCACGCTGGTTTATCAAGCCTGATCAGGGTATTTTCAATACTCGGGCCAGATCCGAGTAGTTTCAGGATAGTCGAAGATAGTTGGAGTTTCCAGAGGAGAGCTAGAGATATTCATCGACGTATGGAGATATTCTGTTATCCGCTTTGCTTAGTGTATTTTGTTTGATATTTGTCAGCATTTGTAAGGGCAGGTTTTATAACTGTCTAAGCTGAAGTTAGGTTAGACTCTGATATTGTATTTTAAAAGTATTCCGCTGTAAAAATATTTGTTCAATATTATATTTCATTCGTGTGAGACTCTGTTCTTTCTACTTTTCTTTATTACCCTTCATGTTTCGTATTTTCGTGCAATTTGAGTTGGACACATGTGGTTTATTGTCGATTCAAAGGGTACGGGAAAACGGTTCGTGACATTTGGTATCAGAGCTGAAGGATAAGCGAGAACCTTGGCTCTATTATGGGTAAAGTCTCATCATAGATAGGATTAGTAATATCCTAGGATGAGTAACTCATTAGAGATAGGGTTAGTAATACCCTAGAATGAGTTATGAGAGTATTATATATATGAGAGCATATTTGTTAATTTTATAAAAATGGATTTTGTTTTTAAAAAGAAATTGTAAATGAAATAATTTTATCTTGGGTTTATATTATAAATATTAAAGGGGATATTGTTATCTTTTGGGTTAGAAATTAAGGGTTGATTGAAATTTAGCTTAGTAAAACTAAAATATGAATATCTTGTGATTAGAATTGCACAATTTGACTATAAGATATTCCATATAGAATCAATTAGTTGAAAGCTAGAATTTAAAATTTTAATCACATGCCTCTAGATATTTAGTATTAAGAAATAATAATGATTAAGTAATTACCATAATGGATGGATTTAAAAGCTAAGTACGAATATCTTATGAAGTAAAATTCACGATTTGATTATAAGATATTTGAAGATAATATTGAAGCTACAAGAGAAAGTAAAGAGAAAATGTACACATAGAAAAAAATTGTTATCAGTAAAATAGGAAAAAAGATAAGCCAAAATTGAGAATTTGGGTAAATATAATATGAAAGGGTAAGTTCTATAACTTATAAAGGAGATAACGTAATTTGAAATTTAGACACTTTGACTAGGTTAAAATCAAGGTGAAATTTAGGAATAAGAGATATAAGAAATGTCATCCTAATATAAAACTTTGGATTAGCGATACTGTGACGCCCCACTCCGAGAGCCTCGTTAACAAAGAGTATTACATAGATAATACTGTCGGCTAACGCGGACAATAGAGTATAATGGAAGCGACCATGTGTAATCTTACCTTAACTATTCACTAAATACGTCGAAAAGTAGAATCACA
This sequence comes from Allium cepa, assembly GCA_030765085.1. NCBI lineage: Eukaryota > Viridiplantae > Streptophyta > Magnoliopsida > Asparagales > Amaryllidaceae > Allium > Allium cepa. The sequence goes on from CM060943.1 coordinate 460,002,962, forward strand.
TTAAAATTCGACCTATTCAATAAATATTTAAAGCAAAACTACAATGGCTATAGGATCTATCGAAGAAAATATAACAACTCAAATGTAATTCACATCACAGAACAGTCGATCATAATATACACATAAACAGATACAAAACAGAGTATACAAAATAATACATGTCAAGTGGTACAGGAGACCACAATATACAGACGAGACGAAAAAAAAAGTATAAATATCAGAGTTACAACAGATAAGGACCACAAAAGACGCTATAACAAAATGAAGCTAGCGAATAGTCCACGCGGAAGCAAAATAGGCTAAGTCCAAAAGCACCTAACCTGAAACATCTCGGTCTGACCCGAGTATAAAATACACGTGTCGGTCTAGATAACAAATCAGTTAGATAAACTGAACAATAATAAACCTGCAAGGTCATACAGTATAACAAATATCTCTAGAGGAGATAACACAATCATCAACAAGAGATGAATCATATAGAACAAGTCTCATATCATCGGCAACATATAGAAACAAAGATACAAATATCCCAAAACAAGCCAAAAGGCAAATAACAAATACATAAGGTATACAAGTTCCACAAGGTGATCGTTATACATCATGCGGCTCAAACATACCAACACGATGGGCGATACCAAGGGAATATAATATCAATGAAACATATGATTGCTCGAGCTCAGTACTGTACAACAAGGATCCATAAGCCCGAAGGCTCCAAACCCAAGTATCACCCATGCGGCACATAAGGCCAACATCAGAGCGAAACTATATAAGGCAACAAACCCGAAGGCACACACCCGAAGGCAACATACCCGAAGGCAACAAACCTAGGGAGAAAGTCCGAAGACACCATCCCAGAGGCAACAAACCGTAGTGGTGAAGGTCGGAGACCCAGTACTGGACACCACTAACTGGCGGAATGTGTCACAACTCTCGAAAAGGAATCCGAACAGTGTTAACGTGTGTCCCATAACCACTCGTTCGCACTAAACGGTTTACTATCCGTCAGTCACTTTCACACTCAAAGCAGTACAAATTTACCTCATATCATCGGTAAACTAAACCCGAAGGTCAAAACAATCAATCGAATAGGTTGGGGACTAATCGGAAAGATAAACGCACAGATTCATGGTCCGTGTTTTGCCCAACCATTTAATCACCCTTCCACTCCGCTCGAAGTGCGAAAGTGTGTGTTTTAAATAGAATTTATAAATTGGAGAAACGAGCTTTTAAATGCGATTCGAGAGATTATTTTATAAAAACCCGTGGATGAAGTCAAGAGTAAGTTATCAAAGCCAAATATGCAATAGCAACCACTAAAAAGCAACTTGAATCGATAAAATCCGGAAAATCAATCAAATATGCAAAATAGGTCAAACAGGCAGAACAGAGCAGGTCGGTCGACCGGACTACAGGGCTCGGTCGGCCGGCCAGATGCAGGAAACAAAATATGGCTCGGGGCAGCAGGTCGGTCGACCGGAGCCTGCGCTCGGTCGGCCGAAGGCTGTTTTCCAGCATTTCTTGCCCTTATCAAATGAATTCCAAATCTTTTTCAAATCAAAGCAATAGCACATGAATATTTATTAGGAAATCATACCCAACATCAATGATAGCAAGAAAGGTAGATGTGAGTTAAAAACTCACCTTTTTACACAAAACAAAGAAGATGAAGAAGCACAAATGCAAGGAATCAACCAACTACACTCCACTTCAACACTACAAGCTTCAATCTAGAATCAAAGCAAGTATTTCCTAAGTTAGGGTTAGGAAATTACTAAAATTGAAGAGGAGAAGAGATGGAGAAGATGGAGATGAACTTACCAATGGGTTCTCTTTGATTTTGGAGCAAGAATCAAGTTTACAAGAAGAAACTAGGGCTTGCTAATTTCTATTTCCACTTCCTTTCCCCCATTTCAGTTTTTAGCTTAAGAAATGAAATGAAATGAAGAGAGATTAGGGGAAGGGGCTGAAGTAGAAGGGTTAGTTAAGCTAGTGGGCTGAACCCAAACCCAAAACCCAATAGAAAAAGGGTCAAAATTTCACAAACTCCAAACATATCAAAGATTATACTCAAAAAGATCGCAAACGCCATTTTGGAACCAATGGAGGTAGTTTCGAGTTCCAATTCGGCCATTTGCAAAAAGTAGCTTTTCGGACCAAAATCCGACTAACGACGCTATATTTAAATAAAACATTTAAATATATAATCGTTAAACATGCGGGTTGTTACAGATCTCCCCTCCTTACAAAATTGCGTCCTCGCAATTCCTAGAGACATTATTTGTAACAACTACATACATACAACATTCAAAAGAGAAGTAAACAAGTTAGAAATGAAAAGACATACTCAAGGTTTCAAAGAAAAGAAAGAAAACCCGGATAAGATCGCTCGATATACTCTCTGGTTTCCCAAGTACAGTCATTGGGATTAGCGGACCATTGACTTTTAACGAGCGGCACGTCCTTGTTCCGAAGGTGTCGCACCTCCGTGTCAAGCACGCGAATAGGTTGCTGTACAATAGATAAGTCCGGTGAGATCTCAAGCTCTTGCAAATCAGGAGAAGTAATAACAGAATCCGACTCCCGAAGACACTTCCGAAGTTGCGAGACGTGAAACACGTCATGAATGCCAGATAGATGAGCTGGAAGTGAAACTCTATAAGCCACAGGGCCAATACGTTCAGTAATAGAAAACGGTCCTATGTAACGAGGAGCCAATTTCCCAGTCGCACTGAAACGCATAACCCCTTTCAAAGGAGAAACACGAATAAAAACAAGATCACCAATCGAGAACTCGAGAGGCTTCCTACGGTTGTCCGCGTAGGATTTCTGGCGACTCTGTGCCTCTTTCATTCTCAACCGGATAAGATCAATCTTCTCGGAAGAATCACGAATAAAGTCCGGGCCAAGAATAAGCTTCTCCCCAGATTCCAACTAACAAGAAGGTGATCGGCATGGCCTTCCGTATAAGGCTTCGAAAAAAGCCATACCAATACTAGACTGAAAACTATTGTTGTAGGAGAATTCTACAAGAGGTAGGTGATCCTCCCAACTACCGCCGAAATCAAAGATACAAATACGGAGAAGATCTTCCAAGATACGATTTACCCGTTTAGTCTGTCCGTCAGACTGCGGATGATAAGCTGTACTAAAATTAAGCTTTGTTCCCAAAGCTTGCTGAAGACTCTTCCAAAAATGACTCGTAAATAAAGGATCACGGTCACTCACAATAGAACTAGGAACACCTGAAGTCTCACGATTTCCTTGATATACAACTTAGCCAAATGCGAAGCAGTCCTATTAGACTTAATAGGGACGAAATGAGCAGACTTAGAAAGGCGATCAACAATAACCCAAATGCTAGAATGGCCAGATCTCGAACGAGGTAGGCCGTCAATGAAATCCATAGAAATCTGATCCCATTTCCACAATGGAATCTCAAGAGGCTGAAGAAGACCTGAAGGACGCTGATGTTCGGCCTTAAAACGCTGACAAGTTATGCAATTGCTCACATAACTCGCCACATCGCGCTTCATGCCTTCCCAATAGTAAAGGCGACGCATATCGGCATACATCTTACTACTACCGGGATGAATGGTATACCTAGAACGATGGCAATCATCAAGAATATCATGCCTAAGTACAGAATCAGAAGGCACAACAAGACGGTTCTTCTTACGAAGACACCCATGAGAATCAATGCTAAAATCCCGCAACGCCTCATCACGGGATTCAGTCTCACAAAGCTGAATAAGATGCAACAAATTAGGATCACACTGCTGAGCATCGGCAATACGATCCAATAAAACAGGTCGAGCTCCCAAACTAAATAATAGAATAGGAGAATCAGAAGATGAACCTCGATCACGAATTTCACAAAAAGATAGAGTTTCAAGAATATCCCATTCGGCAAACATCATAGAAATAACAGCCGAATGTTTGCGACTAAGCGCATCTGCAACACGATTACCCTTACCAGGGGTATATTGGATATCAAAGTCATAAGAGGCAAGAAACTCGAGCCAACGTTGTTGTCTCATATTGAGTTCCTTCTGAGTGAACAAATACTTCAAAGATTTATGATCGGTATAAAGAATGAAGCGCTCGCCCAATAAATAATGTCGCCAAATCTTCAGGGCGAAGACAATGGCGGCTAACTCAAGATCATGAGTGGCATAGCGAACTTCATTCGGACGCAGTTGCCTAGAAGCAATAAGCAACTACCTGATCCTTCTGCATAAGAACAGCACCGAGACCACTACCACAAGCATCGGTGTAGACAACAAGATCATGATTCCCTTCGGGAACCACAAGAATAGGAGCATTAGTGAGAAGTTCCTTCAATGCCTGAAAGGAAGCTTCACACTTGTCGGACCAAATAAAACGAATGCCTTTCCGAGTAAGGCAAGTGAGAGGAAGCACAACACGGGAAAAATCCTTAATGAACCGACGGTAATAACCCGCCAATCCAAGGAAACTATGAATCTCATGAACATTCTCGGGCCTCTTCCAATTCTGGATGGCTTCGATCTTTAAGGGATCGACAGAAATGCCATCGGAAGATACAACATGGCCTAAGAACTTAACCTTATTCTCCCAAAAGTGGCACTTGGAGAATTTGGCTCTAAGCTGATGACGACGGAGATTACTCAAGACAATCCTTAAGTGATTAGCATGCTCGGCTTCAGACTTAGAATAAATAAGGATATCATCAATGAACACAAGGACAAACTTATCGAGATATTCCCAGAATATTCGATTCATGAGATCGACAAAGAAAGCAGGAGCGTTCGTCAAACCGAACGGCATAACGAGCCACTCAAAAGAACCATAACGAGTGTGGAAAGCGGTAAAAGGTATGCTATCCTCCGCGACTCGTAATTGATGAAAACCTGTGGCAAAGTCTAGCTGAGAAAAGACCTTACCACCACTCAATAGATCGAACATATCATCGATCCTAGGCAACGGATACCTATTCCTAATGGTCAACTCGTTAAGCTTGCGATAGTCAATGCAAAGCCTAAGAGTTCCATCGGACTTCTTCACAAAGACGACCGCGGATCCCCACGGAGAAAAACTAGATTGAATCAATTGCTTGGATTCAAGCTCTAAAAGCTGCTTCTTGAGTTCCTCATTTTCCTTTGTAGACATCCTCGTGGGAGGACAACTAACTGGCTGCGTGCCTGGAATGAGATCGATGCGGAACTCAATTGCCCGCTTGGGTGGCAAATTCGATGCAGGCTCAAAAACATCAGAAAAGTCACAAGCAATAGGAATACGAGATATATCCTCATCATCTCGCGAATCAAGAGAATATAAAGCCATCTTGGAATTATCCACATCCCGAAGAACAAGAGATAACTGAGAAGGCGAATCAGGATGACAAAGATATAAAATTCTCTCGGAACAAATAATCCTGGCATCGTACCTCATTAGCCAGTCCATACCAAAAATCATATCAAAACCCAAATGAGAAACAACGTGCAGATTCGCGCGGAAAGAAAAGCCACATAAAACAATCTCAATATCGTCACAAAACAAGCTAAGGGTCGCGGATCCCCCAATAGGATTCGCAATCCTTAAAGAAGTAACCATACAAGAAACATCCAAAGATAAATCATCTACAAGCTTCTTCGATACGAAAGAATGTGAAGCACCCGTATCGAAAAGAACTCGTATACTATGATCATGAAATAAAATTGAACCCTCCAAAATAGATGGAGACATACCTTTGGATTGAGATGAACCTCCAGAAGCATTAGCCACATTGAGCTTGCCAGATTTTGCCTTAGCAGGAGCAGTAGGACAAGCTGAAACATGATGACCTTCCTTCTTGCAATAGCGACAGAAGAGAGGCTTTGGACAAGCTCGAATTATGTGGTCGGGAGAACCACAATTGAAACACTTCCGGATGAAAGGTGTTCCAGCAGGCTGAGATTGAGGATTAGCACCAACAGTCTTCTTCTTCTTAGAAGGAAAAGACCTCTTTTGAAACAAAAACTGCTTCTTGTTGGGGTTCTTGGAAACCTCAACATCCTCACCACTATCACACTCCTTCTCGACAACTTCGAGATGAAGTGCCGAATCAACCAATTCCTCGAAAGAAAGCTTAAGCTGGAGCAACAAGGACTTCTTAAGATATTTCTTAAGACCAGAGACAAACTTCAAATTCTTCTTGTAAGAAGTGCTAATGAATTCAAGACCATACTTAGATAAGGCCTCAAAAGATGCAACATACTCAGAAACAGAAGATTTCCCTTGCTTCAACTCAAGGAAGCGACGGGTCAATAAAACTTTTTCAGATTCAGGAACAAACTTGAGTTCAAATCGCTCCCGAAACTGAGTCCAAGAAAGGGTAGACTCATCAATCTCAGCTATAAGAAGCTCATACCAATCAAGAGCATGCTCTTGCAATAAGCTAGAAGTCATAAGAACTCGATCATGGTCAGAAAGATCCATGCGAGAAAAGATACGTTCGCATGTGCGAAACCAAGCTTGGACTTCAAGAACGGATTCGGAACCCTTAAACGGTTTTCCACCAAGATGAGAAAAATCACTGCACTGACGTGCAAAAGCAGACTTGCGAGGTGGAGACACTCGAGGTGGAACGGGAGGCTGAGTTCTCCTAAACAACTCCATAAACTGATCGGCAGACATATAAACGCCATCCGGATGTGAGCCACTAGATTGCCCAGCATCCGAACGTCGACCTCTGCCTCTTCCAGACATAAGCTGAAAGTCAAGATAAGGAAAAGATTATTCACAAGGTAGATATTTCAATATGGGATACTACGGAATAAAATACATTCCTAGACGTATTCCCAAATACTATCTAGCCTTGATGGGATAAAGTGACATGATGATTCAAGGATTTGTATCACTCATACACTTTGATGTATCGTAATATGTGCTCTATTCTGTGTTTATCATATTTTGTTCTGAACACAGCTCTGATACCACGCTGTGACGCCCCACTCCGAGAGCCTCGTTAACAAAGAGTATTACATAGATAATACTGTCGGCTAACGCGGACAATAGAGTATAATGGAAGCGACCATGTGTAATCTTACCTTAACTATTCACTAAATACGTCGAAAAGTAGAATCACATTAAAATTCGACCTATTCAATAAATATTTAAAGCAAAACTACAATGGCTATAGGATCTATCAGAAGAAAATATAACAACTCAAATGTAATTCACATCACAGAACAGTCGATCATAATATACACATAAACAGATACAAAACAGAATATACAAAATAATACATGTCAAGTGGTACAGGAGACCACAATATACAGACGAGAGGAAAAAAAAAAGTATAAATATCAGAGTTACAACAGATAAGGACCACAAAAGACGCTATAACAAAATGAAGCTAGCGAATAGTCCATGCGGAAGCAAAATAGGCTAAGTCCAAAAGCACCTAACCTGAAACATCTCGGTCCGACCCGAGTATAAAATACACGGGTCAGTCTAGATAACAAATCAGTTAGATAAACTGAACAATAATAAACCTGCAAGGTCATACAGTATAACAAATATCTCTAGAGGAGATAACACAATCATCAACAAGAGATGAATCATATAGAACAAGCCTCATATCATCGGCAACATATAGAAACAAAGGATACAAATATCCCAAAACAAGCCAAAAGGCAAATAACAAATACCAATAAGGTATACAAGTTCCACAAGGTGATCGTTATACATCATGCGGCTCAAACAGACCAACACGATGGGCGATACCAAGGGAATATAATATCAATGAAACATATGATTGCTCGAGCTCAGTACTGTACAACAAGGATCCATAAGCCCGAAGGCTCCAAACCCAAGTATCACCCATGCGGCACATAAGGCCAACATCAGAGCGAAACTATATAGGGCAACAAACCCGAAGGCACACACCCAAAGGCAACATACCCGAAGGCAACATACCCGAAGGCAACAAACTTAGGGAGAAAGTCCGAAGACACCATCCCAGAAGCAACAAACCGTAGTGGTGAAGGTCGGAGACCCAGTACTGGACACCACTAACTGGCGGAATGTGTCACAACTCTCGAAAAGATATCCGAACAGTGTTAACGTGCGTCCCATAACCACTCGTTCGCACTAAACGGTTTACTATCCGTCAGTCACTTTCACACTCAAAGCAGTACAAATTTACCTCATATCATCGGTAAACTAAACCCGAAGGTCAAAACAATCAATCGAATAGGTCGGGGACTAATCGGAAAGATAAACGCACAGATTCATGGTCCGTGTTTTGCCCAACCATTTAATCACCCTTCCACTCCGCTCGAAGTGCGAAAGTGTGTGTTTTAAATAGAATTTATAAATTAGAGAAACGAGCTTTTAAATGCGATTCGAGAGATTATTTTATAAAAACCCGTGGATGAAGTCAAGAGTAAGTTATCAAAGCCAAATATGCAATAGCAACCACTAAAAAGCAACTTGAATCGATAAAATCCGGAAAATCAATCAAATATGCAAAATAGGCAAAACATGCAGAACAGAGCAGTCGGTCGACCGGACTACAAGGCTCGGTCGGCCGGCCAGATGCAGGAAACAAAATATGGCTTGGGGCAGCAGGTCGGTCGACCGGAGCCTGCGCTCGGTCGGCCGAAGGCTGTTTTCCAGCACTTCTTGCCCTTATCAAATGAATTCCAAATCTTTTTCAAATCAAAGCAATAACACATGAATATTTGTTAGGAAATCATACCCAACATCAATGATAGCAAGAACAGTGGATGTGAGTTAAAAACTCATCTTTTTACACAAAACAAAGAAGATAAAGAAGCACAAATGCAAGGAATCAACCAACTACACTCCACTTCAACACTACAAGCTTCAATCTAGAATCAAAGCAAGTATTTCCTAAGTTAGGGTTAGGAAATTACTGAAATTGAAGAGGAGAAGAGATGGAGAAGATGGAGATGAACTTACCAATGGGTTCTCTTTGATTTTGGAGCAAGAATCAAGTTTACAAGAAGAAACTAGGGCTTGCTAATTTCTATTTCCATTTCCTTTCCCCCATTTCAGTTTTTAGCTTAAGAAATGAAATGAAATGAAGAGAGATGAGGGAAAGGGGCTGAAGTAGAAGGGTTAGTTAAGCTAGTGGGCCAAAAACCCAAACCCAAAACCCAATAGAAAAAGGGTCAAAATTTCACAAACTCCAAACATATCAAAGGTTATACTCAAAAAGATCGCAAACGCCATTTTGGAACCAATGGAGGTAGTTTCGAGTTCCAATTCGACCATTTGCAAAAAGTAGCTTTTCGGACCAAAATCCGACTAACGATGCTATATTTAAATAAAACATTTAAATATATAATCGTTAAACATGCGGGTTGTTACAGATACATTTAGGGTAACATTTGTAATTCAAAATGAAGTAAGAATAGAAGTGGATATTTCTGAAAAATATGGTTAGTAGTTTGATTGTTGGATGAAAATGTTTAAGTAACAAATACCATGTGAATTAAGTTTCACAATTTGACTATAAAGCATTTGATGGATTTAAGAATTTTGATTTTGAAAATGGATAGGTAAATAAGTTAAGTAGTTAATCATAGAATTAGTAAGAAAAAAGTGTATACTTAGTAAAGTTGTCTTATTAATATATGGATTAGATAAATAATTTTAGTTAAATTGAAACCTTAGGTAAAGAAACTTAAGGATTGAGTTTTATAACTTTTTTATTTTGAATAATAGAATTACACATTTGTTGAAGATCCTAATTGAAGTAATAACAATTTGAAGATTGGAGATATGTATATATACTCTTAGGAAGTAAAAGTATATTATACAAGTTTAAATCATATTTGTATGCTTAAGTAATAATATATTTAGAAGGAAGCAATGGTTGTGAAATAAACTTGGATTAATAGAAATTTCAAAGAAATGTGTTAGGTAAAGATGAATGTGGATAAGTACATAAGTTAAAACGCAGATCATTTTGGCACATAAATTTTGATCTAAGATTTGAGTATAAAACTTTGAGGTGTTTACACCAATCTGAGAAAGGATTTATCACTCGATTTTTGACGGCGAACGTTGATGAGAGTTTATGATTATGTATACAAGTTTTCTATCATAGTTGAGAGCTATGCAAGGAAAGCAAGGGTTTGTGATCAAAAAAGTCTGATCAAAGTCTGCATTAGAAAATCGAGGGATCGATACTAGTTCGGAAGTAAAGTTGTGGATTCAAATAATAGATCGAATCAAATATCACATATAGTATGATGTGTTGAGTCTGTCAACATAGTAGTTGGATAGTTATCTTAAATAATAGACACTAAGATATAGTGGTTAGACTGATGTTTTGGTATGTATATATATAGGCCTCGGGTATAGTACATGCTCGGGACAGAGGATGAGTTATGTGAATGTATGCATTAGTATTAGTATGGTTGTCTTTGGATGTATAGTATTGTTTGGTTGTTGTATATATTATCTTAAGTGTGCAATATGCACTAGGATGAGTACAATAAAGTTTGACTTGATGTATATGTATATAATCGTAAGTACGTGATAAATACTCAGGTTAGTGTGGGGAATCTCTATATGTATGTTTGGCATCATTTTTTTAGTGTTGTTATGATATCGGCCTTCTTCCTTTCTATTATCAGTAGAAATAAGTCAAATTATTTGAGGAGATGAGTATGGATAGATTCCTTTATCTTTGATTTCATTTCGAGGATGAAATGCTTTTAAGTAGGGGAGAATGTAACGACCCGTAATTTCGCTACTTCGAAAATGAGAGATTTAGTTTATTTTTAAATTAAAAGGAATTTTAATTCTTTAATAAACATGTTAAATAATAAATAATTATCTATTTTTATAGTTAATAAGTTTGAAAAGTATAATTTTGGATTTTAGAACAAATCGACAAAAGTTAAGTTTTGTAAAAAAATAAAATAAAGGCTTAAATAAATGAATTTAAATATTTATTTAAAAAGGTAAATCTTATATAAAACATCTAATAAAGATAATAAAAGTATGTTAAAAGATTTAAAAGTTTTTTAATAATCGTTTTACAAAAATAACCAAAATTTGTCGCATTTTGTCAGTTTTACATACACTGTAAAATTAAAGATTTTGATATTAATTTAATATGGTTTTAAAATATAAAGAGACTTGTTTTATTTTATTTAAAGAAGTAAAAAGTTCATTTTAAGGTTTGGTTTACTTCAATATATAGCTTAATAAAAACGTAAAATTTTGACCGTATAATTTGTCGTCAAAAACGCCGTTTTCAACCAAAACAAGTTGTCGACAAGTTTTTGCAACTTGATACATTTTCTAACTTATAAATACAAGTTTACAAACTATATAAACATTATACGTTTAGCACTAAAAACAAAAAGAGTTTACTTTTGAAAATATTTACAAAAGTATAAAAAGAATGTAAAAGTTATAATTTAACAAAAGAGTGTAAAAGTAAACAAATTGAACAACACCATTACATAACCATCTCTTTTCTTACACACGATGTAACATATACACCTAAAATTCAAACAAATGGAAAAGTGAAAAGAAATCTAACTTAAGTAAGTAATGACACATATGCCCACCATTAATGCATACTTACAAATCCATTTAATGCAAGTCAAATCATGCAAAAGTCTTCCATTTAAAATACAAAATTTAAGAAAGAAAAGAAAGTAATCATTTCACAAATTCAAATCACATTTATGAGATGTGATGTGTATGCATGGAAAAGGAGCAAATGTTATTTTAACATTTTAAAAGTGTAAGAAAAAGAGGCAAAATCATTTCATAAGTACATAAATCAAATCCAAACATCATTTCTTAATTACAAATTCAAATCAGGTCATTTCTTCTCCATTAAGCAAAGGTCAAATCAAGGGTAGAAAAGTAAACTAAAAGTCTAAAAGTGGAGAAGGGTATTTTAGTCATTTGCCATCCAAAGCTCAAATATAAATAAGCATCCATACCTTCCACTTTCTCACATTTCATTCCTTCCTTCTTCTTCACTTTCTCCTTCTTCTTCACCTTCATTTCCATGGCATCTAACCCCTCTTCCACCTCCATTCTTCCTTCTACCTCTAAACCATCACCTAAACTACCTTACCCCTCTCCAAAATCACCTACCCACCTCCTCCTCACCCCTACACCCCACGGCCTACCTCCAAACCCCAAGGCCGAGCTCCAAAGCCCAAGGCCGAGCCCTACAAGCCAAGCCGAGCCCATACCCTCCTATACCCCCCTCCTACACGCCTAAACCCTAAGGCCACACCCTCTCCTCCTCCCAAAAACTCACGTCCTCTATTTAAAAAAAAGAAAAAGAGAGAGAAGAAAAGAAAAAAAGAAAAAGAAAAAGAAAGGAAAACAAAAGCGTTCGGAAAGAAAACGGCAAAAGGCGAGACGTTGGAAATAATACGTTAGCGAGAAACGCGTATCTCACATTAAGGATTGACGGAGTGGATATGAAGGTGGGAAATTCTCACTACTTTTTAAATTATATTGATTATCGTGCTTAACTGTTATGTCAGATAATCACTATTTAATGATATGGATGTTTGATTGATTGTTTGAATATGTTGGATAATCCGTAGTAATGTTATGACATTTACCGTACGGAAAATATTGATGTTATATGGATGTTGTATCGTTGTTATGATAGTTTGGATATCAAATTCCTATTAGTTAAGTAACCACTTTGTGTAATAAGACCATATTTTAGTAATATGAGAAATTGTGGAAAAATAAGTCTCTTTTCATTTAAAAGTGAAATTAAAGTTAAAATGAAAGAGAATTTGAAATTTGAAGTGAATCGGATTTGAAAAGAATAGTTAATTTGAAATTGAAATTAAGATGAATAGGGAAACTGAAATTGAAATCGATTTTGAAAAAGTGAAGTTTAGTTTGATATTGAATTGAAGTTTAAATTGAGATTAGATTTGAAATCTAAGTTTTAAATGTGTTTAATTTGAGATTAGAATTTGAAATAGAGTTGAAATTGGAATTTAAAATTTAATATTAAAATAATGGAAATATAATAATATTATAATATGGTAATAGTGAAAATATATTTTAAATACTTTAAAAAGTGAAAATATTGATTTAAAATGGTTTCTAATGATTTTATAAGTGTTGAAATCAAATTTGAATTGATTATTTCAAATATTGAAAATAAGTTAAAACTAGACACGTCGCACAACAGTAGTTCGCGATTTCGCGCCGAGAAGTTTAAATGAGTGTATAGAGTGGAATATAGCTCGGAATCCTTCGAGATAAGTACATTCCGGACTAGTATATCCATATCTTCTAAACGAAGAAAGAAAATCAAAGTTTCAATATGTAGATTTTGAATTAAGTCCAAATCAATTTTCAAGAAAAATCGCGCTAGTGCAGTTTAGTGACCATAACAGGAAATCTGTTTAAATGAATGTTTTTATTTATGAAAAAATATGAAATAAATTTGATAAATGTATTTAAATGATTTAAAAGAGATTTGGATAGAATAATATTAGTTTTCAAATATTTAAAAGTGGTTTAATTCAAATAAGCTTATTTAGCACTTTCGGCAGCACTTTTCTACTGCGAATCGTATAACTTTGCAATATAAGTTTAAATGTAACGACGTTTCTCAGAATCAATTGTGAATGTTTTAAAAAGGATAATTAAGTGTTTTGAAAGATAATTTGGGATATTTATAAGCAATTCCATAATAAAGTTGAAAATCTGAGTATGCGGAAACGACTAGTACATTTGTCCCGCCTGTGAGATTTGGGAAGATATAAAACAAGGTGTTTAACTATGGTTAGAGATGGAGCAACCAATGCCATGAACTTACCTGGCCTATGTTTTCTTTTCTTAGGCGAGGGGTGGAACAGATTGAAAGGAAAGCCCGGATGCTCTTAAATAAAAAGATTCTGTATTAAGTTTTTGAATTAAAAGAAGATTGGTATTATCCAAAAGTTAAGTAATCTCCAAAATGAATGATTTCTGCGATCCTATTTACTTCAAAATGTTTGTTAAGATTGATTTAGGGTTTATCGTAAACGATGTCTTAAATAACATTGTTTTTGACCCGCTTAAAAGTTAAGAAATTTGGATCAAGAATTAAGTAAGGAAATTTGAGATATTTTCCAAAAGCAAAAGAATGAATTACTTAGAATTACTCTAAGTCAAAAGAAAGAGATTTCGAAATCATCCGCAGAGAATTAAAGTGAAAAGAGGCTTAATAAATCATATATACTCGTATTCACTTTTATCGATGATTGGATTTCGAAGGAACCGAAGTCGGATTTGGTTAATTCCTATCCGACAACCACTTCGAACCAATGTATACGTTCGAACGTGAAGACATATTGAAGATGGTGATTGAATACCGTGGATCTTCCTAGCATGAAGACTGCTTGTTGAACATACTCTGGTTGGCCTCCATTATAGAGTTATTTACAGCAGTGGTCTCCTCGTGTTGGAGATTTTGCGGATTGCAAGGGCTTCTCGCCTAGCAATGGCCGAGGAAAGTGCCTTCGGTTTGTCCTGTTCCTGGACAACTTGTATGGACGTTTGTCTGACATTGCATTTCTAACGATTACATACATTGGTTTTTACAAACATACATCAGTGGTGGCGGAGAAGGCAACTTCTCTTAGCTTAACACCTTCCTTAAGACATACGAGCTCAAGGGTTGTATTTTTATGGAAGGCAATCAGTAGTTAAACGGAAATGGCAATGTGACATTCAAAGATGTGATATGTGCTTTGTGAAAAGGTAATCGTGACCTCAATCCTCATCAAATCGGAAATGACCGAAACAGGATTAGATGCAGTAAGGCTAAGTGGGTCATTCCCAATTAGGGTATGATCATCCCCTTCTAGATATATTTCTTCCGGCTATGATGTTCGAGATGTTAATTTATGTGGTGTATGGAAAACGAGCGCTCGGTTAAAGGTCGGTAACGACCGGGGATGACATATTCAGTACTATCTAGTTAAAGAGGTAGGCCAGTCTTGTGTTGGTTGAGGGCAGATGTTCTGTGCCTCGGGACATCCATCTAGAGGTCTACCCATTTCGAAGGTAGATCCTGCGCCTGGTCATTTGTATGGAAACCCATTCTCCAATAAGAACCTACGGTTTTGTTTGTAGAGCCTAGTATGCTGGAATTTAATAATGGTAACAATTTCAGCTAAGATTAATAAATTTATTTGCAACTGTTTTCAAAGAGATGTCACTAGAAATAATATCAAACGTTTTGATATAAAAGTGTTTTAGTTATCATAAGGTAAAAACCCATCCGTGTTTATGTGTGAGCGTGGTCTTATGAGATACTCTTTAGTTCCAAGAATTTTATCCAAAGGCTGATATATGACACTGTCATTTATTATTGAGTTTTTCTCACGCTGGTTTATCAAGCCTGATACGGGTATTTTCAATACTCGGGTCAGATCCGAGTAGTTTCAGGATAGTCGAAGACAGTTGGAGTTTCCAGAGGAGAGCTAGAGATATTCGTCGACGTATGGAGATATTCTGTTATCCGCTTTGCTTAGTGTATTTTGTTTGATATTTGTCAGCATTTGTAAGGGCAGGTTTTATGACTGTCCAAGCTGAAGTTAGGTTAGACTCTGATATTGTATTTTAAAAGTTTTCTGCTGTAAAAATATTTGTTCAATATTATATTCCATTCGTGTGAGACTCTGTTCTGTCTACTTTTCTTTATTACCCTTCATGTTTCGTATTTTCGTGCAATTTGAGTTGGACACGTGTGGTTTATTGTTGATTCAAAGGGTACGGGAAAATGGATCATGGTAATTTTAGCAAGTGGTTTATGATTTTCAGTTGAGTATAAGTGGAGAAATGATTTTTAAAGCTTCCATGCTTTTTTTTCTTACTGTAAATGAAAGAGTCAGCCGTGATTTTTAAAAGAAGGGGGAACGTGTTTTTGGATGCAAAGGAAACGTATATGGAATGTAATAGAGACAATGACGCGATGGAATATGCAGCTGAAATGTAGGTTGACTAGGCAACATTTTTATTTAAATTCCAGAGATCCTGATTTACAAAACTCAAAATCTTGAAACCCTATTGAGGCATGCCTCTAGGCATTTATAATGTTATACCTTTATTCCGAAAGTAGTGGAAAAGGTTTTGAGTCCTAATTTGATCATATGGAGAATATAGCTTTTTTGACCCAATTATTATATTGAATTTTTGATATTAATTTCAACATGTTTATATTTTGTATGACCACACAATAACTCCAAACACTACGAAATTTGAAATCCGATAATAATACACTATTACGGATCCAATGGAACTAGTTTCGTCAAAATCCAAGACTATAGCTCGGAAGGCTATTTTTAAATGTTAATTCAAACGATATATTTTTAAGCTGAACAAATCACTTTTAAATTCAGTTTAGAATGTTTTATATTCATTATAATCAGTATAAATGTAATAAGCCTTTAAATTATTTTTAACGAGCTTAAAACTCCAGATTCAATATTTTACCGAATATCCAATTATTAATATCAATAATTTAATTATCAAATAAATAGTTATATTTGAAATTCAAGTTAAAAATTAACTTTTGAATATTTAAAATCAATTAAATATTGAAATTTCAAATAATCAACATTGTGGGTCCTTACATTCCTCCCCCTTATAAGAATTTCATCTCCGAAATTGCTAGGTAAGAAGAATGGTCCAAAACCCAGTAAGTTTTTCCAAAACTAAACATTTCAAACAACTTCCTGTAACAATTTTCATTGGAAACACTCTATCACTTTTAATATTTCCAAATTCATACATAGCTTACAACTAATATTATCCACTCAATCATTCAAATTATAATTAAAAACCAAACTTTAAATTACAAAAAATTTCTCCAAATTTTTTCTAACACTTTAAATTCTCGAAAAATTTCGCCACCGTTTCCTTTGCGCGGCTAGATCCGGATAACTACAAATGCCTCTACGAGCCAAAATCATCAAAGATACAAAAAGCCAAGTGGCTCAATCATAAAATCACCAAATTAAAACACAATTTAAATACATACCTTTTTGTCAGGCAATCAAATTGTACTTTTGAAATCGAAGACATCAATTTAGCTTTTACTTTCAAATACCTGCACCTTACTTACCAATAATATCCAATCATTTAATTCCAAAATCATTTTGTTCAACATTTTCAATTTCCAATATATATTTCACCAAAACCCATATGATGTACATATATCATCCGTATGCAATATAAACTCTAATCGCTCACTTGATCACACAATTTCACTTCTGAACTAGTATCATTCACCCGACTCCGTAGTGCGAACTCAAATCTGGTTTCTTGATCAAAAACCCTCATTCTCCTTGCATAGCCATATACTATGATAGAGAATTCCAGAATCAATCAAAAATCTTTATCCAGTGTTCGCCGTTGAAAATCAAGTGAAAAATCCAGACTTAGATCGATATAGACTATCTCGAAATTCTGTGCTCGAATTGAGATGAAGTCATTATGCGAATAAACAATATATGTACAACCTACATATTAACTTCAACTGATTCCTATCTATAACATTTTTCTTTTTTTCACATTCATTTTAATTATGTCAATTATTCACAAATATAATTCTCATTCGCCTATTTAATTGGCATACTTTCTTTCAATTGTAATTTCAGTTAAGAATTCCCTCTTTAACGTTCTTAATTTAATTATAAACTTTTTATTCTTATGCTCAGTACCACTTCACAACTTAATTTAATATCCACTTATATTCAAATTCAATTCCAATTTCTATCTAACCCAATTTATCTTCAAATCTTAAATATTGAATTTTATTGACCAGATTCCCTACCATATGTAATCAACTAATTACTTTAATTAGTTCCATTCACTAATTTATTTCATATCTCAATCGAATTTTATTTCCAAACTTTTATTTTATTTATTCCACTCGAACTATTGTTTTCAATTTCACCTTATTTAACTAAATTCAAGTTAAATTCCATTCCAAATTAAATTCCAAAGTTTCCAACTTATTTATATTCCATAAAACATTTTAGATCAAACTCCAGAGACAATTACTTAAGTATTTCAAAATCATTTTTGAAATCATATATACCCAAAACCCTTTGCTATATCAAATTATTCATTTACATTTCAAAAAAAAATCATTTTTACCAAACCAAAACTCCAATTCAAACCACTGAGGTAGCAATCCCTCCCTTGGAGACTTGAAAATGAACGTCGATGATGCTGCTGCCATCACCAAGCTTATTTTCTAACGATCGAAGTGATTTCAGTGCTTTTATTCCTTTAAAAACCAATTTAAATATTTCAATTCATAAATATTTCTCAAATAACATCACTATTTTTTTCACAACCTTTGAAAAACATTTCAAAACCAATGGAAAATTCAATTTTAAATTTTCAACTTTTAAATCATTTATAAATTGTTTTTATTAACCATATCATATTTAAATATACTCCGGATTTTCATTTCATTTCAAATTATAAATCACATTTGTACACTCATATTTTCAAATTCCATTTTGTTATATGAAATTATTCCTTAACTATTGATTACAAAATCTATTTTTATTTCAATCTACACAACAACAAATGATAATAGTTTAATATTATCATTTCTTGACAACCATCAAACCATATATAACTATAATAGTTTAAGAAAATTATTCCTTTTATATATAAAAATAATTTGGGTTAAATTATTTCATTTACCCAATTTAAAATAATACTATGTTGAATTGCTCTGTTCAAGTGTTTAGAGATCCCTATCAATAACGTTAATTACCAGTATTGACTAGAATCCATAAGTCACTCAATAGGTCAATCAACATAATGTAAAACAATTTTATATTCACTAACAAATACGCGCTCTTATCTATTAATATGCTCACACTCATTCTAAGGTGCTATTGACCCTATCTCTAATGAGTAATCCCCACCAGAGCCAAGGTTCTCGCTTAACCTTCAACTCCGATACCAATTGTCATGACCGAGATTTTCAACCTCCAAAAATTGTCATCAATACGTTCACCGTATCACATGCCAAGAAATTGAGTGCCGAAAATACCAAATCGTTAGAGAAAAGAAAAAAGAGGTAGAGGATGAAAACTAAAATAATAAAACAGAATCCCACAATCGCAGTGGAACAATATATAATAGATAATAACACGTCTTCATACAAAAGAAACCATAACTGTTATTTATACATTACATCATCAAAGTATAACACATCAATAGCACAGCGGACGGTTATAATAACCTGTCCTCACAAATGCTGAATATACAACCTACAATACACAATGGAATAAAAATCAAGTACATATGATACGTCTTCGTCATCCAGTTTGTCTCTTGAGCTCCATAGCATCCTATCTAGTGTTTGTAATATTCGGTCTGACACGAGCATTAAAATAAAATAACACCCGAGTCAGTCTGGAAAACTAGCGTGAGAAAACACACGCAATTTGAACTATTAAAGTTATCAAAATCCTTTGAAAATCAAAGGTATCTCATTAGACCCATGCCACACATAAACACAATGGGTTTTTACCTTACGATAACCAAAACATTTCATATCAAAATCCTCTGATATTATAATTGTGTCTAATTACAAATACTTGTTCAAATAGCTGAAATTGTTACATTAATTAAATTCCAGCATATTAGGCTCTATGAACAAAACCATAAAGGTACATACTGGAGAATGGATTCCATATAAATGACTGGATACTGGGGTATCACCTATCAAAGTACATGTCTAGAAACAATGTATCGAGGACCACACAGGGATCCCCTCCAGCACAAGACCGCACTACCCCTAACCTAGATAGACCGAACATGCTATCACCCCGAGGTTCCCACCCTTTCCAAGCT
The DNA here is from genome assembly GCA_030765085.1 of Allium cepa. Lineage (NCBI taxonomy): Eukaryota > Viridiplantae > Streptophyta > Magnoliopsida > Asparagales > Amaryllidaceae > Allium > Allium cepa. Next base: position 460,022,840 of record CM060943.1, read on the forward strand.
CCTTCCATGAATCATAGTAATAATATCTGAGGGTTTCTGGAAAGACGATAACATACCCTAAATGGGTGCGACCCACTTAGCCTTACTGCATTCCCCCTGCTTTTGAGTCAATCCCAGTTGATGAGGCTAGAGGCTACAATTAACATTTAAAGAAATTTTCACTTAGAATGATCATTGTCCTCCAGTGACAACGTACTGATAGCATTCATCCATACAAGTCCGTTCTGGGTCCGAATGGAACCGAAGGCACTGTTCCTACTGCATCTGTTTTGAAAAAATCCTCAGGATTAGTAGCGATTAGCCCTTGCACTTCACTGCTCCATCTTCGACTCCATGCTCTTGTTTTCCCTTTGAAAATGTACTCATTGGAATGAACTGGTTTTTTAATAATTTATCTGATCCCGGTATCTTCGAAACAACATTCGATATTTTCGATAAACTCAACCCCAGTTCTTTAGGAAATAGTCAGACGAAAATAAGATCGAAGATAACCTCCTTATCGTTAATGGATGGATTTCCTTATAAATGTCCTAGAAGAACGAAATGAGTTTATATGTATAGTATAACACTTCGAATGATAGTTGTACCATATAATTCTCGTATTTCTACTAGATATTCCTGAACTTATATTATGAATCCAGATTTGATAGTCGGTTATTTAACTATCGAATAAACAATCATTCAACCAATTATTCCCTTTTCCACTGAAACACAAAGTCTCTTTTTGTTTAATTTTTATACAAATTAAATCTCTTTATCTATTAATCTGTACTTATCTTATCGAATTTAGCAAATTCACAAACTATTTTTCAAGAATATTTGAAAAAACCTTTTAAAATAATATGGAAAGTATCACTTCAGTATCAACCATGGATTCACAGCTCAATGGTTACGCCTCTATCCCAAAAAAATCCAAAACTTAACTGCAGGCAATCACTGCCTCCGGTTGCGCCATACGAGTATTCCATTACTTCCCAAAAAATTCAATTAATAATTTTCAATATAATACTTATGAAGTTTCTATAATAATTTTCCTAATTAAACTTTAGGCAAATACTCTTTAATAAAAGTTGTTATATGAAATATTAATATTGAATAATTTATCTTTTTAAAATAATAATACTAATCAATTCTTAAATAATAATTTACTTAATATCAACCATTTATAAACTACTTAATTAATAATTAAATATGTTTTAAATAATTTAAAACAACTAAATGTTTAATTTTTCTGAAATATTCTTAGACACCTTTTTAAATTACCTAGTTGATAATTAAAAATCCTTTAAAACAAACTCAATTCCTCGATAAAAATATATTTTCCAATTCCAATATAACCAATCCAACATTTATAAATCTCTCTTGATTTATTCCCAATTTGATTTACGTCCCAATTTCGTAAAACCCTTTTCACATTTTCTAAATATAAATCTGCCATTTATTTTTGAGCCGATTTACCCATCTCCTTAAAAATCCCCACCGTGAATTTATAGCTTCCATTTATCCATCGATAATCACTTTACATCATTTACAAACCTTATTTATAAATCACATAGTCTCATTTCCCCTTTATAGTGATTTCACAATACTTAGTCGATTATAAATCAATTTCTAAATTATAATCCATTTTTAAAAAATTAATTTCTTAAATAACCTAACTATATCCCACTTTCTTTTCATCATTTAAAATCTTATTAAAAATCTAGTATAACAGTTTCATATTTTATTTTTCAAATTTCCTTTTTATTTTCCCAGACTATTTTAAATCTTGACTTTAAAATAAATCCTTTACACTTAAACAAATATCGCTTAAATTTTATAATTTAAAATCCTTCTGTTTAAATTATTCCAAAATCTCTGTTTTTCCATATTTCGAAATTATTAACTACAAATTTAAAATCAAACTATTTATTTTGCTCAAATTCTTTTCTTTAAATTAATCCAAAATTCAGTATAAATATTTTATTTTCAAATTTTCCTTTAGTTTCTTTTTAAATTCAATTTACATATTTATGTTATTTTAAAATACCAAAATCTAAACTAGTAATACCATAGCACCAAATAAATTCAAATCATGCTATAATCTGTCACAGATTATTCAATATATTATATCATTCAATATGAAAACAATTTCAACATTTTTGATGAATCGGATTGTATCCCTTCAACCTGTTTCCCTACATGCAGAAATGTTAATAAAATATAAAAATACCAATCCCACTTCGAGGGGGATATTGCGGCATATAAGGTCATCCGCTATTATGCGGGGAGTATAAGGTCTCATCCACTATATATATGCAGGAATATCAATCTAACTACCAATATATATATGCTACTATATATAATATCACATTCAACTGGTAAATATTTATCAATCCAACAAATCAACCGATAACTAATTTTAACTATTTAAAATTAATTGTAGTAATCCAAATTAAGTGAGATTAACTCACCTTTATCCCAATTGTTGCTTTTGTGTTCTCGTTAGTCTACAATCGAACAACGTTCGACTATAGCCTAAAATTCAACTAGCTAGAATCTTTTCGAATTCTGTTACATAGCAAAGATCTCGTCAATACGATCCAAACGCGACCGACCGCGTTGAATTTCGATCTAAAATGAGAAAGATATGTAATTTATAAGTTTCAACGGTTTTATTTCAACAATATATTATATAAATTAGAATTTTTTTTTCTTTACCCAGATCTATCCCAGCCTACGCAGACCCCCAAGCCCACACGTTCCCTTGCCCCCTTTTTATTTTTTTTATATTTTTAGTTTTTCTTCTCAGGCCAGCCCTTCTTCTTTCCTTTTTTAAAAACCGGCCCAAATCCTACCGCCCCACTTTCTTCCTCCTCCTCTTTTTCTTTTACTCTTCCTATACATGAGAAACCCACTCCCATGTGCATGCTTTCTACTGACATGCTCCACGTCCTTTCCATCGACCAAACCAGAAACACATACGAACTCCTCTCCACGTGCTCGACTCAACGGTACCCTCACATTCCCCTTCTATGACCAAAATTCGAACGCGGCCTAAGGCATTTGCACGAGACGGTATAGTGTCACTTTCCCTCTATATGCTACGGCCTTCTAGATTTCTACCCAAGATTCCATATGACCCCCCTCCCCCTAACTCGAAAATCACCTCAGATTCGACAATCGATGCTAGCATCACCCTAAAATCCAAACCCTAATCGAACTGCCTTGAACATGATCACCAAAGAACTATGCCGCAACCCACCATAGGCATACCAAAACGATGCTCAGGCTAAAACAAGATTTTAGAAAGTGGTTTCATGATTTTTTGACGAGTATAAGTGGAGAAATGATTTTTTGAAGCTTCCATGCTTTTTTTCTTACTGTAAATGGAAGGGTTAGCCTGCTTTTTAAAAGAAGGGTAAATGTGTTTTTTGGGGCAATGGAAACATTTATGGAACGTAATAGGGACAATGACGCTATGGAATATGCGGCTGAAAAGTAGGCTGACTAGGCAATATTTTTTTTAAATTCCAAATGTCTCCATTTACGCAAATCAAAAACTTGAAATACTATCGAGGCACGCCGCTAGGCGTTTATAATGTTATACGCCTTTTTCGAACACAATAGAAGAATCCAAATTCGATCGTATGGAGAAGCTAGCTTTTTGGACCCAATTATTATATTGAATTTTCGATATTAAATTCAACGTGTTTATATTTCATACGACCATGCATAGCTCCAAACATAATGAAATTTGAAATCCAATAATAATACACTATTACGGATCCACTAGAACTGGTTTCGTTGACATCCAAGACTATGCCTCGAAAGGATATTTTTAAATGTTAATCAAACGATTTATTTTTAAAACTGAACAAATCACTTTTAAATTTTGTTTAGAAAGTTTAATTATCTTCATTATTATCAGTATAAGTTTAATAAGCCTTTAAATTATTTTTAACAAGCTTAAAACTTCAGAATCAATATTTTACCTAATTTTGAATTATTAAGTTCAATAATTTAATTATCAAATAAATAGTTATATTTGAATTCAAGTTAAAAATTAACTTTTGAATATTTAAAAGCGATTAAATATTCCAATTTCAAATAATCAAAATTATGGGTCATTACAAACATCAATCAATAGGCATCCTATAATAATCAACATCTAAATCAACCAGTATATCACAATAATTACTAGTTATCAATTGACCGTGTTTAACTAGCAATTAAATTTCGATGTTAAGTTAAATGTCAATTCAATTCAATATAAAATTCAAATTCAATTTAAATGTCAATTTAAATTATCAAACATCAATCAATAAAATTTTATCACTTTATGACTTTAATTCAACTAACATTAGAAAATTTAGTACTATGTGAGTGGGTTTAATCACTCACATTTCATTTATAGCCCATTAAAAATCCAATAAAATCCCAAAATCTCAATAATCTTCAAATTCAACCAAACCTTTTTTATATTTTCCAAAATTTCGGTACGAGACCAACGGAAGAAACTGCGCGTGAATCGGAGCTCATATGAAAAAGTTATTCAAGTCAGAAGTTTTAAATTTTAAAATTAAATTAAAATATCATAAGGGAAAACATGTAATTACGAATCTTCCCCAAAACGTTACCTACAACCCAACCCATCATCAGCCGTCGCTCTCAACCATGCTGCATGTAATACGACAAATTTAAATAATATTATTTAGAAAATTTAATTAGTAAAATTATATTTAATTATGTGGGATTGATTAATAGATGAAGGTTTGTGATTTAATCAAGGAGTAGCCGTGTCATGTTAATGAGTAAATAATGAACCAAAGAATTTAGGTGTTAGGAAATATGGGAGGACAAAATAGGAAATGATTAAAATTATATCCTAAATCCTTCGGAAACCAAAACACACTTTCATTTCATATTTTATCAAAGAAAAACACTCCTAAGGCCGGCCACCATTAGCAATCTCAAGAGAAGATAAAGCTAGGATTCAAGAGAAGAATCAAATCAATTAATCAAGATCAAATCTCACATTCTTAATCACAAAGCTAAGGTGAATAATAACTAAATCTCATTTTTTTTAGTGATTTTCGGTTTTAAGTTAAAACCCAAATTATTTGCATGATTATGCCATGTATTTGAATGATTAAATGATTATATATTCTTGTTGATGGTTTCTGCTTATTCGTGTAGATTTTTATGATATGTTTTGATGTGAAAACCATATTTAATGACATCTAAATGCCTAGATAATTTAAATATAGATCAGATGTAATATTCTAGAGACGGTTTCAGTTTTCATAATTTTCTAAGTTATTGTGCATTTTAAATTAATTTTCTAGTGAAGAAAATGATTTATTGGGTTATAAATTATTTACAGTTAAATAATTATTATTTGGGTCTGAAATTTATATATGCTAGAAAACATAGTAAATAGGATTTTCTAGAATTTTGATAGAATTTTCCTAAGTGTTTTGATGAATATATAAAATTATTTAAGGTATGGGACTTAAATGTTCTATATATTTAATTAAGGAGAAGGGGTATTTTGTAGAATAAAATCATTGTTTATTTCTGAAAATATTGGCAGCACTTTTGAAAAAGATATTTAACAACCAATGAAAATTTAACAAGCAATAGCAAATTGGTGAAAAGTTTTCTCTTTTAAGTTAAAAAGAAAAATAACATGTTTTTAGCATGTTCCGCTACTTTCGGCACCAGGGGTTTCGACTAGGACGCGTCTCCTCCAATCCTTTGAAACTAATATGCATCGTATCAAGTTACTTGGTATGTAGCCTATTGGATAGAGGCAGAAGGTACACAGTCGAAATGTTGGGTTTCGAAGGGGTTGGAGTATGCCTTGTTTTAAAATGGAAGTTGTGCCAGCTTTGCCTTCGAAAGGATAGTTTTTGACCCGGTTGGCTTGTAATCGAGTCAAATGTTTTTAAAGAAAAGGTTTCAAATCGGTCGCACTCTTTTATTTTAAGTAATGCTTTCGAAGGAGTTGGAACCCTTAGCTGTCGCCTTTCTACCTTTCAAAGTCAGTGGTTTCGAAAGGTGTACTTGGCCTTTAAAATTAGCCACTTCTCCAATGCTTTCGAAGGATGGTTTGAATACCATCACTTCTTTACTTAAGGATAGCTTTCCAAAGGTAGGATTTCAACATAATTGATTTTATTGACCTTTTTGTTCTGATTGAAGTATAACCCAATGGTTTTGAAAGAGATGATTTAATGGTTTCGTAAGGTATTTTTCCACATGCTTTAAACTAAACCAAAGTGCTTTCAAAAGTTTTTAGTTTATAAAGGTTTGATGCACTCGAAAGGTTTTAAAATGGTTTCGTAGGGGTGGCTCCCTAAGGGTTTCGAAGGAGTAGAAAGATAATGTTTTCTGATGGTTTCGAAAGAGTTGAAATGGAAGGTTTTTCGAAGGGTTTCTAAAGGCCCTGTTTTGAAGTGTTGATGATACGATGTCTTAGATTTTAGAAGTTTCGAAAGGAAGGTTTTTATAAGGTTTGGAAAGGATTTTGAGAATGGTTTCAAAAGGAAGGTTATAGCCTTTCGACCTAGATAAATGAAAGGTTTTACTTAGTTTCAAAAGGGGTACTTTCAATGGTTTTGAAGGGGGTACTTTTAAGGGAAACAAACGGGGTACCTTCAAGTGTTTAAATGTTTTCATCAACTAAGGTTTGAGTAAAGTGTGTGTGTGTGTGTGTAACATGGTTAGGCGATTTTGAGTAAAGCATAGAATATATGTATTTTCCTTGTGTAAGTTTAATTTAAAGGTTTTAAATCACTTTGAAAAGGTTTCCAAGGAAAATTATGGAAAGGGATCCCTAAGTAAAATGACTCGGATATTAGAATAACAGATGAGACTGGTATAGGTCTCTCCCTATTCATTAGCTATTGACTCCAGATAATTTTGTCCAAAATTCCAGTGTGTAGGGATTTGTCATATGTAAGGCTAAAAATATGGTTACCCATAAAAGGGAATATATTTTGGTATATAAATAAGTTATTGGTGAGCCCGCAAAACCATTAGGATCAGTGAACCTAGGAGATGTTAAGTTAAAGACAGACCGTCCAGAAGTGGAGTGTCTAACAGATGTCAGATAAATTTTTCTTATATTGTCTGGTAGACCCGGGTCAGCCAAAGGTTAATAATTAGCCAAATAAAACTAAAGTGTATGAACAGATAGTTCTTTTATTACTTGATATGTATGTTACATAGTGATGCTTTACAGTATTTAACCAATTTTGGTTGTAGGAAAATGTTTGTAAAAGATATGTTTTAAAAGGATGTTAGTGAGGGGAAATCCGTTCCACTAAGCGGCGTGGTCTCACTTAACAGTAATAACCGGGATGTTAAGTATTATTCATACCAGGCTTTATGTCTGACTCGAAATTCATATTGTTCCTCTTAAACTCTCGGGTGCTCAAAATTGATTTGTTTAGGCCGAGGCTTGAGGCTTTTAGGGCTTTTAGTAAGATGATGAATAAAGTTACCGAAAGCCAGCAAGAGGCTGATGGATAGCTATTTAGGAGTTGTAGTTCTTGTTTATTATTTATTTCTGCCGTGTATTAAGTTAGTTATGACTCTGATCATCCATATTGGCATCTTCATAAGCTCTCTTGGCGTATTTGGTAGTAAGTATATTTGATTATTGCCTGGAAATGCTTTGGGATTGTGTAATTTGAACATGGAATATGTTTTTGAAATTAATGGAAAATTCTGTTTTGAAATCTATGATTTTCTTCATATTCAAGTACTTATGATATTAAGATACCATTAACATAGTCGTACTTACTTGCCGAAAGTTTATACTATAGATGACGGTAGCGTCTGTAGCGCTTAGCTTTGGACCTTTAGATAGGGGATGTTACAACTTGGTATCAGAGCATAGGTTTATGAAATACTTTGACTAAAAATGACTTATGAAAACATAATCCTTAAGAATTATAGTTAATATTAGGGTATGGGTTAACGCTATAGTAACGTACTTGTATTTGCTATATATAAGTATACACTTCATCTCTAGACTTCTATCTTTATTAGGCTATTCTTCTGTATCTCACGATGCTTGAATACAAATATGGACTAAGAAGAAGCAAAGTTAATTTAGGAGGAGACGACACCACCACAAATGGAAATGCTCGACCGAAAACAAGAAGAACTCAAGGTCAGGCTCAGGTTGAGAATGTTTGTGCTGGGGTACCATAAGTTGATATGGGAGCCATGTATCAGTTTTTCATGAATATGATGAAAGCTGGAATCACGGCTGGACTTGTTGGAGAGAATGCCGCTGGAGGAGGAGTTTAGGAAGCTCTAATGGTCAACCATTATGCTAACTTTAGGAGAGATTATGCTAGGCTTGGAGGAAAGCTGTTTATTGGAACTGAAGATGCTATCGAGTGGAAAACTGGCTGCTACACTGTGAAAGGATTTTTGCTGACTTGGGGCTCGATTATGAGCAGAAAAGGAGACTTGCTTCAAGACAGCTTTAGGGAGCTACTTTGTTTCGATGGAATACTGTAACTACTGGTGTGGATGAAGATACTATGACACGGGTAGAATTTAGGAGGTTGTTTCATGAAAGGTTGATGTCAGTAATGGTGCAGTCTGTGATGGTTAGAAAGTTTGCTGAGCTAAAACAAGGGGAGATGTCTTTTCTGGAGTATGCTGATAGGTTCGAGGAGTTGGCCCGGTATGGGTATGCCATTGTTGACACAATGACGAAAAGGAATGTAAAGTTTATTTTAGGTTTGAAGCCAAAGTTGGCGAGGGCAACTTTACCGCACATTAGAGATCCATGTGATGTGATAGTGGAGATGGCGTTAAGACACGAAGAGATGTTAGCTTGTTTAGAGAAGAAGAAGGAAAAGGAGGTCCAAGCTGGACAAGGCCATAGGAGGAAGTTTTTCCATAAGAAGAATGCTCAGAAAAGAGGAACAGCAAAGAAAGGAAAGTCTAAGGTGGTCTGTTATAAGTGCAACAAGAAAGGACATTATGCTCATGGGTGTTATACAGGAAAGGGAAAAGGAAAGAAGGTGATTGGAAAGAAGAACATCATGTGCTTTAATTACGAACTGATCGACCATTATAACAACCAGTGCAAAGAGCCATTAAATGAGAAAAAGGCCAAGTATTTGCGTTGGAGCCTGCTACTTCAAAGCTAACAGTCCAGGAGAAAGGAAAATCAATATTGGGAGGTACGCTTCAGATCCATGATATGTCTGTTAGCATTTTATTTGATACCGGTGCATCGCATTCTTTTATATCTCGATGTTTGGTATATAAATTTAACCTAGAACTCACATATTTAGTTACATTCTTAAGAGTTGCAAAACCAATAGGAGGGTATGTGACACTTGGATAAGTGTGACCACTTAGAATTTGATTCGCTAGGTCATACCTTTGCCTGGTGTTTGCATATATTTGACTTTATATGGTTCATAATTATATTGGGTATGGATTGGTTAAGTAAATACGATGCTAGGATATTCTGCCAAGATAGGAAAATATCACTTAGACACCCAAACTGTACTGACTGGATAATTTATACCACAGTAAACCCTAGCTGTAAGGTGAATGCTTTATTGGGAGTTATGTTGTTGGAGGATGAGTTAAATCGCATTTTCATGGTTAGAGAATTCGCATATGTCTTCGAGCCGGTAGTAGGATTTCCATCGAAATGAGCCATCGAGTTTCAGATAGATTTGGTGCCTAGGGAAGAATTGGTAAGTAGGTCGCCAAGCAAGATGACTCCTACAGTGATGTGGGAATTAAAAGCTCAATTGGTGGATTTGGAAGGCAAGAGTTTTGTTAGACCGAGTAGTTGTCATGGGGAGCAGTCGTATTATATTCTAGGAAGTCGGATGGATGGTTAAGGATATGCTTCGATTATTGTAAGTTAAATGAGAAGATGATAAAGAATCGATATCCATTGTCGAGAAATGATGACATGTTCGATCAGTTAAGTGGAGCCAAAATATTTTCTCAGTTGGATTTGGCTAAAGGTTTTCATCAGCTTAGAGTGGCAGAAGATAGTATACCTTTGGCGGAGTTTAGAACAAGCTGTGGGTCATATGAATGGTTAGTTATGCGGTTTGGACTCATTAATGCGCCAGCATTCTTTATGGATTTGATGAACCGAACTTTCCAAGAGTACTTGGATAGATTCATGTTGGTTTTCATAGATGATATTATGATATACTCTAAGGATGAGAAGGAACATGAAGTTCATCTTAAAGTTGTGCTTGAGACGTTGAGGCAGAATCAACCAAAGGCAAAATTTTCAAAGTGCCATTTTTGAAAGAAGGAAGTAAAGTTTCTTGATCACATGGTTTCGGATCAAGTGTTGTCAGTCCATGCAGATAAGATCGATGCTATTAACATTTGGAAGAGACCAAAAACGGTAACCAAGATAAAGAGTTTCTTTGGATTGGCCAGATATTGTCGAAGGTTTATAAAGGATTTTTCACGGAAAGTAGCACCGATGACCAAGCTAACGCGAAAAGATGTGAAATTTGTGTGGACCGATAAGTGTATGGAAGTATATTAGAGCCTGAAACACGTATTGACCCATGCACCTCTATTGGTTATTCTGGAAGGGAATCAGGATTTAGTTGTTTATACCAATGCATGTGGAACAAGATTGGGAGCTGTGTTGATGCAGGGAGGTAAAATGATTGCTTACGCTTCTGGGCAGCTTAGACCGCATGAGGTTAGATATCCAACACATGATTTGGAGTTAGCTGCAGTGATTTGTTGCTTTGAAGGTGTGGAGGCATCACCTGTTGGGAGAGAGGTTCGAGCTTTATACAGGTCATAAGTCGTTGAAGTACTTGTTCTCTCAGAAGGAGCTGAACATGAGGCAGGAGAGATGGTTAGAGTTTTTAATTGCCTATTATTTTGAAATAGAGTACACACTAGGTAAAGGCAATAGCATTGTGGATGCGCATAGTAGATAGCATCGAATGCAGTGTTAGCTATGATAGTAGAATGGAAAGACTCAGAAGCATTGTTAGCTTGTAGAGTGCAGTGGAGATCTGAGGCTGTGTCTAGTGGAGAATTTGCTATGTTATCTTGTTTAGAAGTCCGACTGGTATTGATTGAGAAGATTTCTTCTAAGCAGGAAGAGGGTCCACTGTTAGCTAAAAGGATCAAGAAGTTAGTTGAGGGATGGAACCGGGAATAATGACTTGAAGGATTTTAGTTTTGACTAGAATGGGTGGTTGAGAAAGAAGAATAGATTATGTGTTTTAGAAGTTGGAGACATAAGGAAAGAAGTTTTGGATTAATGCCATCGCACGAAGTTCACTATTCGTCCAGAAGGAACAAAGATGTATTAGAATATGAAAAAAAGTTTCTTCGGGAAAGGACTGAAGAGGGATGTTGGCTTACGGGTAAAACGGTGTTTGAACCGTCAGTAGGTAAAAACCGAGCATCAGAAGCCACATGAATTGCTTCAACCATTGGATATTCCGTTATGGAAATGGGATTCTATTTCTATGGATTTCATAGACGGGTTGTCGAGATCTAATAGAGGGAATGAAAGTATATGGGTCATAGTAGACAGATCGACCAAGAGTGCCATTTTATTCCAGTTAAGTCAAATAGGACAGCACCTATATTTGCTAAGTTGTTTGTGAAGAATGTGATTAGGCTGCACGGAATTCCTAGCAGTATTGTTAGTGATAGAGATTCTTTATTTACTAGTGAATTATGGAACAATCTACAGGAAGCTTTGGGGAGCAAGCTCAAGATGAGTACCACTTACCATCCGCAGATTGATGGGCAGATGGAAAGAGTTAACAAGATCTTGGAGGACTTGTTAAGACCTTGTGTATTGGATTTTGGAGGATTATGGGAAGACCATCTACATTTAGTCGAGTTCTCGTATAATAGTAGTTATCAAACTAGCATCGGGATAGCACCAATTTAAAGCTTTATATGGAAGACCATGCAAATCCCCTACATGTTTGTCAGAGAACAGAGATAGATTAGTCCTTGGTCCTGATTTGGTAATAGAAGCAGTAGTAAAGATTGAGCTGATAAGGGCGAGAATGAAGGAAGCATAGTCTAGGGATAAAAGTTATGTAGATAAACGATGGAAAGATTTAGAGTTCTCTATTGGAGATCATGTTTTCTTTAAAGTATCGTCGATGGAAGGTGTTATCAGGTTCGAAAAGATGGTGAAGTTAGCACCAAGGTTCGTAGGACAATTTTCTACCTTGGAAAGGATCGAAAAACTCGCATATAAAGTAGAGTTACCGAGTAGTTTAGCAGGAGTCCATAATATTTTCCATGATTCTCATCTTAGAAAGTGAGTTAAAGACCAGGAGACTACTATTGCACCAACTGTGTTAGAATACTAAGTAGTAGAACTGGACTTGACCAAAGCTAGAAAGCCGATTCGGATAGTCGCGGGAGATGAGAAAAAGCTTAGGAACTAGACAGTCAGACTAGTGAAAGTCCAGTGGAGCGACGATGAGGGAGATTGTACTTCGGAGGCTGAGAGCAGGATTAGAGACACTTATCTTGATTTGGTTTGACGGTATGTTTTACCTTTGATTGGCTGATGTGTACCTTATCATAATTTCGAAGACGAAATTTTTTAAGAAGGGGAGATTATAACACCCCATATTTTTAGTAACATATTTAGGAAATTTAATTTGTTAAATTAAATTAAATAATGTGGGATTGATTAATGGATTGAGGTTTGTGATTTAATTAAAGGGTAGCCATGCTATGTTCATGAGTAAAAAATGAATCAAAGAATTAAGGTGTTAGGAAATAAGGGAAGGAAAAATAGGAAAATGATTAAACTTATGCTCTAAACCCTTAGGAAACCAAAACACACATTCATTTCATATTTTTCTCAAACAAAAACACTCCTAAGTTGGCCACCATTAGCAATCTCTAGAGAAGATAAAGCTAGGATTCAAGAGAAGAATCAAATCAATTAATCAAGATCAAATCACACATCCTTAATAACAAAGCTAAGGTGAATAATAACTACATTTCATTTTTCTTAATGATTTTCGGTTTTAAGGTAAAACCCGAATTATTTGCATGATTATGCCATGTTTTTTCATGAATACATATATATATATATATATACATATACTTGTTGATGATTTATGCTTATTCATATAGATTTCTATGATATGTATTGACGTGAAAACCCTTTTTAAGGACATTCAAATGCCTTACGAATTTAAATATAGATCAAAAGTAATATTATAGAGATGGGTTTCAATTTTATGAATTAATGTGGCTTTTAAATTAATTTTCCAGTGATGAAAATGATTTATTGGTTTTTAATTATTTAAGGCTAAACAATTAATTATTTGGGTCTGAATTTTGTATATGTTAGAAAACGTATTAAATAGGATTTTTGTAATTTTTATAGAATTTTCCTAAGTGTTTTGATGAATATATAAAATTATTTAAGGTACGTGACTTGTTAGCAACCAATGAAAATATTGGCAGCACTTTGAAAAAGATATTTAGCAACCAATGAAAATTTGACAAACAATAACAAGATAGTGAAAAGCTTTCTCTTTTAAGTTAAAAAATAACATCTTTTTAGCATGTTTTGCTACTTTCGGCCTTAGGGGTTCTGACTAGAACCTGTTGCCACCATGCCTTCGAAATAAATGCGCATGGACTCAAGTTGCGTGGTACGTTGCGTATTGGATAGAGGTGGAAGGTACATGGTCGAAACGCTGGGTTCCGAAGGGGTTGGAGTATGCCTTGTTTTAAAATGGAAGTAGCGCCTATGTTGCCTTCGAAAGGATAGCTTTCGACTCAGTTGGCTTTCGACCGATTCAAGTATTTTTTATAAAAAAGTTTTCGAACGAGTTGTGCTCTTTTAGTTTAAATAATGCTTTCAAAGGGGTCGAAACCCCTAGCTGCAGCCTTTCTACCTTTCGAAGTCAATGGTTTTGAAAGGTATACATAGCCTTTAAAATTAGCCACTTCTCCAATGCTTTTGAAGGGATTGTTTTGAAACCATCACTTCTTTACTTAAGGGTAGCTTTCGAAAGCTAGGCTTTTGAGTTAAATGATTTTATTGACCCTTTTGTTCTCATTGAAGCGTAACCCAATGGTTTTGAAAGAGATGATTTAAATGGTTTCGAAAGGTGTTTTTCCACATGTTTTAAATTGAACTCAAGTGCTTTCTAAGGATTGATTTTCTAAAGTTTTGATGCATTCGAAATGTTTTAAAAATGCTTTCGAAGGGGAGGTTTCCCAAGGGTTTCGAAGGAGCGAAAGGTAATGTTTTTGGATGGTTTCGAAAGAGATGAAATGGAAGATTTTTTTAAGTATTTCTAAAGGCAATGTTTTGAAGTGTTTAATGGTATGATGCCTAAGGTTTTGTTGCTTTCGGAAGGAAGGTTTTCAAAGATTTCGAAAGGATTTCAAGAATGGTGTCGAAAGGAAGGTTTTGGCCTTTCGGCCTAGATAAATGAAGGGTTTTACTTAGTTTTGAAGTACTTACAATGGTTTTGAAGGGGGTACTTTCAAGGGCATCGAAAGGGATACTTTCAAGCGTTTAAATGTTTTCATCAACTAAGGTTTGAGTAAAGTGTGTGTGTATGTATATATAACATGCAAAGTGATTTTGAGTAAAGCATAGAGTATATGTATTTTCCTTGTGCGACTTTGATCTAAAGGAAGGTTTTTAATCAGTTTGAAAAGGTTTTCGAGGATAATTATGGTAAAGGATCCCTAAGTAAAATGACTCGGATATTAGAATACCAGATAGGACTGGTATAGGGTCATGCCCTATACATTAGCTACTGGCCCCAGCTAATTTTGTCCAAATTTCCAGTGTGTAGGGCTTTGTCACATGTGTGACTAAAATTATAGTTACACATAGATGGAAATATATCTTTGTATACATATAGTTTATTTGTGAGCCTGCAAAACCATTAGGATCAAGTAACCTTAGGAGATTTAAGTTAGGGACAGACTGTCCAAAAGAGAAGTATTCAATAGATAGTTAAGGACAGACCGTCCAGAATGGAGTATCTAACAGATGTTAGATAAATTTTGCTTATATTTTCTGGTAGGACCAAGTCAGCCAAAGGTTAATAACCAGCCAAAACAAACTAAAATGTTTGAATAGATAGCTCTTTTATTACCTGATATATAAGTTTACATAATGATGCTTTATATTATTTAACCTGTTTTGGTTGTAGGAAAAGGTTCGTAAAAGATATGTTGTAAAAGGAAGTTAGTGAGAGGAAACCCATTCGGCTAAGCAGCGCGGTCTCACTTAACATTAATAACCGGGATGTATAGTACTTTTCATACCAGGCTTTATGTCTGACTAGAATTTTATGTTGTTCCCCTTAAACTCGTAGGTGCTCAAAATTGATTTGAGAAGGCCGAAGGTTGAGGTTTTTTAGGTTTTTAGTTGGATGATGAACAAAACAACTTAAGGCGAGCAGGAGGCTGAAGGATAGCTATTTAGAAGTTAGAGTTCTTGTTTGTTATTTATTTTTCATTATGTATTAAGTTAGTTATGACTTTGATCATCAAAGGGGGTATCTTCGTATATCGCTCTTGGCATATTTCGTAATCATTATATTTGATCATTTCCTGGGAAACATTTGGGATTGTGTAATTTGAATATGGAATATATGTTTTGAAATGTAATTGAAAATTATGTTTTGAAATATGTGATTTGTTTCATATTCAAGTGCTTTTGATATTATAGATACTATTAACATAGTTGCATTTAGTTGCCGGAAGTTAATATTATAGACGACTGCAGCATCCGTAGCGCTTAGCTTTAGGCCACTAGATAAGGGATGTTACAATGTCGTTAGACGCCACTGCCCCATGATCAGACCCCATGAATAGAACTGTCGTGCCTATCTTCTCCATCGCCGACATTGCGAGGCCATGATTCGCCGCTAGCAGCCCCCATGTCGTGAAAGGATTTCAGCCAAAGTTCATCAATTCTTGGTGAACTCGAGCATGCTTGTGAAGATCCAATCCGATGGATAAACTCTTTTAATCGTCCTCTACCACGCAGCACCTTCTAATCGTCGATTGGACGAAGATCCATCATCGCAAAACCCTAATTGAACGGCCAAGAATGATTAACTAATTCTGATCAAATCAAGACTAGGTTGTAGAAATGAATAGTAGATATTGATCCCGTTCGTTGAGAGCTTTTTGATGATATATAATTTGATAGGGCTTGAGCAGTTTGAATTTTGAATTTGATTTGAAATTGGAAATTTAGGGTTTTACAATATTCACCATTGGAAAGGTACAAGTTAGACCTGAAAGTTTTTACAGATAAATAGAACAGAAGGATATAGAAGCTACTAGGGTTTCAAACCAATCTATTTATATAGACCATAGAAGAGCTGATTTGGGCCAAAGCGGTTACAAGACCCGAGAACCCATTTCGTTCTTGAAATGAAAATAGGCCATCCTATATTGTGATATATTGGTTTTCATTATTCCTAAACTCAATGAAACTAATTTCAAACCTTAATTCTATTTTATATAGAAGTTAGCTTAAAAATCAAGTTATATTTATTTTTACATGTTAATTAAACGAGTTATCATTAGACTGATTTATTCACTTTTAAATTCTAAATTAAAAGTTTCCTATCATCATTCTTGATTAAGCAGAATTAAGTAATCCTTTGAAAGCCAAATTTTCACGTTAAGCCCAAAATTTAAACATTAAATTAAATTCAACATCTAATTACATCGGTAATAAAATCCTAGTTCATTATAATTTAAATTTCAAATAAATTCTTTTATTTTGATTTACATGTTCTTTATATTAAATCAGCAAATACTTATGTATTCATTAAACCTAAGTTTCCATTTTATTACACTCATTACTCTACGGTCAACATCTTCTCCCACAGTAATTGTAATATTCCAATTAGATTATATTCCATTGATTACCAAATTAATTTCAAAACATATTAAAAATAAGATGAGAAATAAAACAATTGTTATATATTAGTAATTCATATCTATTGACTTATTGTTTACAAACAAGGATTATAAATTAATTACCAAATAACGGATTTATTATTCTATGCTAAAACCAATTTCAATCAATAACATATGATATTTCCTTTAATACATCACTTATTTTATTTCTTATTAAACTTTACAATTATATCCAATGTAGACTTTACAATTATATTCGAATTAGGGATAAACATTCATTTCAGTCTTTATAACATTAACATTTTTTATTTCAAATCTGGCTGTTAATATGTAACCTAACATTGTTTCATATTCAATTAATTTTGGTCATCATCTTTTCGCTTATTGAAATTTGTTGCTTAAGAATTTTATGTTAGATTACAACATACATCTAATAACATTTCCATTAATAAATCATAATTTTTTTATTTATAACCTTTATTATCCATCAATTATATTAAATTTTTTATTTCTAAATGGTTGAAAATATGGGTTATTACATACTCAACATGTGTTATTCATCGAACAACGATGAGATCACCTTTTAAATTCACATGAATAGTACGAGTTCCCTTCTCGGAATTTAACACTAAGTATAACAAGATTATTTCTATACGATCCAAGTTAAGGAATCAGTTATGGAAAGTAAATCTTTTATACTATTCTCATTTTCAACATTTCGAACTTATCTGTTCCTCGCCTAAGAAGAGCCCACGAAGAGCCCAGGTGAGCCAAAGCACTGGTTGCTCCGGAACATCTACTTAGTTTAAGCACCCACATTCGTATCTCACTAGTAGAGGAATCAGGTCAAGTCATTAGTCTTTAGAGTTAAGATTTAACCATTTATTTATAATAGCTTTTCTTTTAATCATTTATTTAAATTCTTTTTAAAATAATTATAAAGCTTCCAAATTACCTTTAAAACACTTATTTATTTGAAAATGTTTGTAAAAGATTCGAGAAAGAATAGTTAAGTTAAAACTGTAATTTGTATAAGTTATGAAAACTGCTATGAAAAGTGCTATAAATAGTGTTTTCAAAGCTTATTTGATCAAAACAACTTTTCAATCATTTGAAATTCCATTTTCATAATTCAAATCCTTTTTAAAACATTTTAATATGTTTATATATTTTATTCCACATTTTTAAAAAATTTAAAAATCATTTCAAAGAAATTTCCTTTTTAGATTTTGAGATGCGAAACCGCGACTATATACATTTGATTTTTTTTCTTTTATTTGAAAACTATGAATATAGGAGTTTGGAAAATTCTTATTCTAAAGAATTCAGACTCGATTGCATCGTATAAATGGATTTAAACTATTACGGCATGAAATAACGAATTGCCGTTACGCGACTCGTCTATTTTTTTACTCTAATTTTAATTCATTTAAAACTTCATAAAATTGGGTTGTAGTGATAATAAACCATTTATAAACCAATTTAAAGAGGTTAATTGTCTCGTAAATTCATTTTGGAAAGTGATTTCTGTTGTGTAATTTCGACGTGTATTAAATGTGAATTGTTTACACACCAAATAAGCATATTTTTCACAACTTAAACATAATGATCAAAACATAACAACAAATCATTCAAAATATATCATAACATCATCCATATATAATATAAGTAAAGTTTTCTGACCTTGAATTCTATTGTTCTAACTTTAAAATGGTTATGGCTTCACTATCTCAAAATTAAAGCTCATGAAGCTTGCATTAATGCTTCCTAAGGGGCTCGGCCTTGGCTTGCAAAGGGGTAGAAGGGTCGGCCGTAGATGATTGGGTGCGCAGCCGTGGGTTTGCAATCAGGAAAGGAGGAGTTTGGCTTTGGTTTTGAGGTGTTTGATAATATGAATGTACTAGATAAATTTTATATTCATTTTTCAATAAAATTTACCATTATTTTCTTTTGGTAAAAAACCATTAAAGTGGAGAGAAGAAGGTGAAGAAAGCTTGGGAAAATGAAGAGAAAAAAGTGAATAGAAGTGAAGATGGATGGTGGGTAATTATAGGCAAATGGAAGTGATAAAATATCATGATATTTAGGTGAAAACACATCATTATTTCATCACCACGACACCCTCCTCGATCACCATTTTGGCCGAAATACCCCCACCCCCATGTGACCATTCCATATGCATGTACTTACATGTAAGAGGTTGACTTTGGTTTAAGGAAATATCATGATATTTATAAATAATATCATGATATTTTCTTTTATCCTTTATTATTAATTTTTTGTGTGTGGATATATAATCATGTGCATGTGTATACGTTCATGTATATATGCATATGTATGTCAGAAATAATCCACAATTTTGCATAACTTCTCTACGTTGAACCATTACGAATTCCGATTTCGATTTTCGGTCATACTTTCACTTCTTAGTCAATATACATAAATTTGTAAATAGGGTTTGAAAATAATATATCTATCATTATATAATAATTATAAGGGCTTCATTTGATATTTAATATAATTATTAAGTATTTAAACTCCTTGTAAATTCAAAAGTTAATTATTCAAAATAGTGACCAATGATGTCATAAAGACATTTTATTTTCAAAAATAAAATAAATAATTTTATTACATATTCTCACTCATATAGATAAACCAGTGTATGTATCCAGCTCCATGCGTGATGTCGGTGGATCTAACGCTGTTTATCGATAAACGATTTTCGGTAATTTTATCAATATTTTCTAAAGTATATATTTTTATAAATATTTATTCAAAATTAGCTTTCCAATATTATTTATTGTTCAAAACATCCTTATTAATGTTTAAAATCTTATTTTTGAATTTTTTTAAATTTAAACATTATTTTTTTAAAATGATAAATTCGTGGATTATTATAGAAGTAGGGATGGATCCCTCGACTGGACTTTGATGAGGCTCTAGAGCTTGTCTAAAAGTCGTTATCTTTATTTGTTACATCTTGGGGTAGGCGTTGAAGTCCACTTTTCTCTAGCTATCTCTCTGATTGAATGTCCTCCTCCTTCAGCTTTGCTCTCTCCTTTTTCATCATCATATTCTTCTCTTTCTTATTCTCACTAGTGCTACGAATGGACTACACTATATTTAGAACGTTATTGTATACCTACGCCAGAGAATCAATCTCAACTTGTGAAGCAGCTTGAGCAACATTAGGAAGAGGTCGCACATAGTTAACCCTTCGGGCGTTATGCAGTAGCCGAAAGTGGCACATTTGAAGGCTAGTGAGACAATTTCTCCTTCTTCCCCGATCCATTAGAATGCTCTTGGTTTTCAGAATATTTGAGGTAAACAGGCATTACCAACCCTTGAAGAAATAAATGAAAGAGAAGTGAAAGAAGGTTAGTGACTTAATTGAAGTAAGCTCAAGTTGAGAAGGGTATGGGGAATTGGAACTTACATGCAGACAACCATCTTCGAGCAAAGCCATTAGGGTACCAAATGAAGAAATATTTGTCTTTGAAGTGGATCAGTTTGTTGTAGAGGTTATTGACGAACCTACAATTGTGGAAATCCTCAAGGACTGTGAGTAAAGGCAGTCAGACCTCTTTTTGAAATTGTACAAATATCATATCTCTTTAAAATTAGGCTCCCTAGGTAAGTGTTGAACGAAGATCATGTATATATAAGGGAGTGCTGCATATCCATTTGGACGACGTTGAGCTGAAGCCAGTTTCATAAGTCGCAGCATTCTTTTGAGAAAGTGGATAAAAGGTGGAACGACTCCAAACATGCACATTTAGTGATTGCAAGCCTTGTAACCTTTTAGGAAATTTTGCACACTTTGGTATGGCAAAGGTAGTAGCTCTTCATAGGTAATTCCATGGCATCAAAAATTCTTCTGAGATAATGAGTTGTTAACCTCAATGTTGGAGAATGCGTAGGTTATCGAAGATCTTATGGCCAACCAAGTTAATATCAGGAGCGATATCATTCCCCATGGCCACATAAGCAATGATTTGTAATGGTTGTTAAAGATTACATTGGGGGTTGTCAAACCCTAGGTTTTGAAGTGAAAGCCAGGGTAGAGGTAGAGGCTGTTGTCAGAGGAGTGGAAATGGAAGCAGACGGAATAACGTCAGAGTGACGCTCGAAGTATTCGCGGAATTCCACTTTTGGCTAAAAACTTGCGAGAGAGCATGGTCAAATAAATTTAGCTTCTTTATCTAATTTGAATAACCAATGTAGAGCCAAATTATAGGAACTAATGGATGTTGACATCTGTTAACCGATCAGATTATGTACATCGATCAAGCAGTGTTGAGTATCATTCTACACAATATGTCTCCTGTGTCCTTAGAATGATGCAGGGAGGCACTTTATGTAGATAGTTTGATTTTTCTAGGAAATGAGCTTTGGCATATAATGGAACTACGTGTTGGATATTACCTATTGATGATAGATTTACATTAATGAAATCGGATAATATCCAAGGTGGCATGGAGTTTTTTCGCAGGCGTTTAGGTATTTGATGTTCGATTTCTAGTGTAAATAGGATGAATGACATAGGTTATATCGACGATCAAATCGTTGAATACGAATGCATTAGATGAGGCGATTGCTTGAACCATCCCCATCGAGGGAAAGATAACTGATCTAACACTAACATAAACCCAAGAAATCTTGTCTCTCACCTTCAACATTTCCTCCGATGTTTGTATTGAAATTCACGGCTATTTATAAAGTTGTGGGTGCGGAAGCTATGATGAAGGGTGACAACAACCTAGTTTTTGCATGGATCGGCAGTGGCATGGCATTAGGAAGCATGGAATCGTGATGTTGTTCGAGGACGAAAAAGCAGCAAGCCACCTTTCTTTATCAAGATCAAAAAATTCGATGGTGGGCTTGGAGAGAAACGTGAGTCGAAGATCGAAGTTCAAATCGATCAGTTGTAGCTGTTTTTGTAGGTTGGTAAAAGTTGATTGAGATTTGGTCATAATAGTGATCAAAGTAGCGGCTGGGAGCTTAGAGTTACATAAGGAAGCCAAGATCATAAAGGCTCGAGAAAGGTTAAAAGAGGAAATGGGTAAGGTACATAGAAAAATTTCCAAATGTTTACTTATATATGAAGTTCTGAAATTAATCGGTACCGATCAATATGAGTATTCGTATAAAAAAACATAGAACAGAACGACGTGTAACAACTCAGTGCTAAGAAGCAATTAATTAAAATTAGTGATTATGATTTAATTATTTAAAATGGATTTTAAGATTAAAATGAGAATGATATTGGATTTATTTGTAAATTTTGGGATTTAATGATTAATTTTTCGAGAAAATGAGCATTTGTTAATAAACTATTTATCAAAAATATAATTATATTGAAAAGAATTATTTGTTAAAAAGATTATGGAATGAATTATTTTGGAAGATAAATATTTTGAAATTTTGAATTGTTAGTAAATAGTCAATTTAATTATTTCGAGAAATGTTGATATTTTAAGTTTGTAATGACTTTAATGGTATCAAAAGCAATTGAAATATTTTTATAAAGTTCAGTATTGATAAAAATAATAAGATTATAAGTTTGTTTTAAAAGGAAAAGAATTTTATTTTATTTAAATAAGTAGTTTTGGATTTGTTAAATAAATGGGTTTAAATGTAATCAAGGAATAATTAAACTAAAATGAGTTAAAATATGGAAATATTATTTTGATAAGAATTATAGAATGAATGAGAAATGAAGATTTAAGTAATAAATAATTTTTAATTGGAAATAAAAGCTAATTCGGTTAATGAACGAATTTAATTAAAGTAGGCCAATATAATAGTTTTGATACAATTAATTAAAATAAGAGAATTTAGTGAAAACGAATTCTGAAAAATTTCATAACGTTGAGTAAACACTTAAGTAATCTCATTATAATTTTTTTTTTGAAATTTGACAGTGATTTGAGTTGAATAAAAAATAGTTTTTTAAAAGGAAAGAAGTTGGGACAATAACTGTACTGGTGGTTTCATGAAGGCCAAACTATTTTGCAAACCCAAAACCCAACTTAACTTTGTCTATACTTTTCTAATACTAGAAAACTCCTCTTTCCTCATGGAATTAGTTCACATATGATATTTTACCTTTTTAGAAGCTTTCTACTTCATGAAATGAGTATTATTAAAAACCTAGGCTCCTTATCTTAAATCAAAATAAATTAGAATGATTTTTTCATAAATTCAAAAATTAATATATAAGCCTCTCAACACCATACGACACCATTCTTCATAAAGAAGTTTTCATTTTGATCAAGACTTATGTAACGACCTGGATTTTTGACACCTGTTATTAGATAATTAACTGATTTTAAATATTGAAATGTTAATTTTTACCAGTTAGATAATAATTTGTAGTTTATGGAATATTTGTATATAATTTTTATATACATCTATATGAGGCTTGGAAGTAAAAGTTTATATTATAATTTCTGAAAAAAATATTTTATAAGCCTTGCATTTCGATATGGAGTATATAATATATGTATATATGTTTGTATATGAAAAGCTTATGCTATAAAAATTAAAATAAAAAATATATTAATAAGAATAAATACTTATAAATAGCTTTGTATATGTGTGTATGTTAAAATATAGTGTGTACGTACTAATTTATACAAGAAGTGTTACCCCTAGCATGTTAAATTTATGTTAGTATATCAAAAACATGTACATATGGTCAAAGTGTCTAAGGAATATATATACATATATGAAAGTATATATATACACACGAAGAAACTCTATGTAAATATTTATATGAGCATGTATTCACACAAGGGGACATAATGATGAAAACCAGTCTAATCATGCATATAATAAATCTAGCCATTCAGTCTTCAAATGACTAGGATGTCAAGTCATCTTTATTTTCAAACCAAGTATAACAATTTTCAAATCAAAATAGAGAAAAAATAAAATAAAAAAATGCAAGTCATGTACATGAAGATAAGTTTCATCCTTGTTCAAACTCGCCCTATGTCACCTCTCTTTATATATATGCCACTATATTTTGCTTACGTTTACCATTCAGAAAAATTTAAACAAAAGGAAAAAAGAAGAAGAATAAGCTGCCATTATAGTCTTATAGAAACCTGAGCACCTAAAGCTATAGGGAAAAAAAGAAAATCTAGTGTTCATCTCATCAAGAACTCTGAGTAAAACTCGGTCTCTTACTTACTGGATTCATACATGTATCCGCATATGCTTGAAAATTGAATGAACATCTTTATTTGTAAAGTAATTATGTGATAATGAGTTTTCTATGCTATATATGTATATGTGTTGGTCATGTGGAATACAACCTGTAACTCAGACACCACTTTGTTCTCGAAATGAAATAGATCATGCAACTTTCAAAAAAATCGATATCTCTTCATCCAGTCGGTTTTAGACTATAGCTCCAAAAGAAAAGGTAATTGTTTTTTAGTATAGTTTATTTTAAAATTTGTTTCGATAGTTATCCTTAAGCATAGGGGAGAAAATCTTAGTTTACAGCAAGCAACTTTGAAATGGCCAAAATTTGAAAAACATAGTTTAATCAGTTGATTATGTGGGCGTGTTTGTCTCTATAATGGTGATTTTTGAAAGTATTTTGGTGATTTCTCATCATGTGTGGAGTCGAAAAAAGAGAGATGGTCGGAATTTGGTATTGGTCAAATTAAGGTGGTCAAGGCGATTTAGCGGTTGGTCGTTGGGTATGGAGGTTGCTTGGGGGATGGACGATCGGTGAAAAATGGTAGACATTTTTTCATGTTTGTGGTGGTCAGGTGAGTTGGGATTAGGGTTTTAGGTCATTGGTTTCTAGGCTCCGGTTAGGTGGAAATGGCGGTGTGACGAGGCCAAGAGGGACGTGCGGTTGTCGGGGAAGAGAAAGAGGAGGTTGTGGCGAGCATTTCGACATAGGTTGGTAGTGAAAGACAGGATGAAGTAGTGCGGTGAGGCAGTCGAAGTGGATTGGGTTATTAGAGTGTTTAGTTCGATTTTGAATGGAGGAGTGGTCAGTGTTGTTAAGTGGGTGGCTGTGTTGAGACAGTCGAGTGTGACATATGGGGATGGATGGCATCGAACTACGACGGTCGGGTGGAGCGTGCACGTGAATGTGCACGTCTGCGTGCAAAGGGCCTGGTTGCGTGCAAATAAAAGAACATAAGCAAAAGGAAAAAAAGACTGGAAGGAGGAGGAGAAGAAGGACATTTGGCAGTGATTTTTACTTTGGGCCATGCTTTTTTAGGTATGGGTTTCTTTTGTTTTAATAAAAGGAAAAAAAGAAAGGGCCTAGTTTGTCTTGGACCAAAGTGAACTGGGTAGTGTTTTAAAAGCAAGGGAATTGAATAAAGATTTATATTTAAAAAATTAAATTTTAAAACAACGTTCTTCTTTCCTTTAAAACAAATGGGCATGATAATTTTTGCAATATGATCCAATCACCCAGTACTTTAATCTAAATTAACTTTGTTAATTTTCGTTGATATAAAATTTAATCAATTATAATAATGGTAGTGGATAATTAATTAAATCCTTATTGATTAAATGTTATGTAATTTAATAAATAATTAAGGTTTTATTTAATTAAGCCTCATGTT
The DNA here is from genome assembly GCA_030765085.1 of Allium cepa. Classification (NCBI taxonomy): domain Eukaryota; kingdom Viridiplantae; phylum Streptophyta; class Magnoliopsida; order Asparagales; family Amaryllidaceae; genus Allium; species Allium cepa. The sequence goes on from CM060943.1 coordinate 460,048,366, forward strand.
AGTTAGTAAATTTGTTATCAAGTGGATAATTAATTAAAGTCATGTTTGATTTAACCTCATGTAATAAGTAAGTTAGTTATTAATTTGGTTGTTTAATCCTAATTAACTAATAATAAATTGTTTTAAAATTTTATAATGTTTAAGTAATTTGAATTAAAGATATAAACGGATTCAGTTAATTAAAGTTAATTAAATACTGATTTTTAAATGTTTTGGTATTAATTATTAATCTTAAAATTAAGTTGACGATCTATGTTTGGCCTTATTGATCTTGAATATTCATTTCAAGTGTTCTTGTCTGTGCCATTAAGTAGCCAAACAAATTGAAATGTTTGGAATAAAATACTGGCACGTTTTATTGAAAATAAACGTATGTAGTAAATTTCATATGTGAATATTGACACTCTAAATATGAATTGTTTATTTTAAACAATTTGGCCTTTTAAATTTATTGATTGGATTCGATAAGACCGTGATCGGATATTTGCATTTTTTGGGAACATTTCGATCAAATTACCACTACGATCATTTACGCTTTGATTATAGATTCTAATATGTCAGGATTTAATTAATTTAACAAATTCGGTTATTTTAGTAAGCATATTATACTTAGACACTATCATAATATCATCATATTTTCTATAAAAGTGTTTTGGCTATCGTAATATAAAAACCCATCGTGTATATGTGACGTGATCTTATGAGTTACCTTAGTTTTTTGAAGCTTTTTGTTATCTTAAGTATTTCAAATTAAGTGTGTTTACTCATGCTGGTTTCCAGCCTGACTCGGTTGTTACTTTGTTGTAATGCTCGGGTCAAATCGAGTGTTACAGATTCAGGTTGGGTTGCTTTGGAGCTTAGGAGACGGGCTGGATGGCAAAGATGTATTGCACGCAGTTGGATATATTCCGCTGTGTATTATAGGCTGTATATTCAGCATTTTGAGAAAGATTTATTATAACTATCTAGATTTATATGTTGATGATTGTACTATGATAATTTGTATGTATATTGATAGTCAAATTTTTTTTCTTTTAAATAAAAGCCGTTATTGTATATTATATTTTATTCCGCTGCGATTATGAGATTCTATGTTGTTGTTCTGTTCTTTTTCTATCTCCTTCTTATTAAACCGTAACAATCTATATTTCCGGCACTCGATTGCTCTGCACTCTATACAGTGAACGTATTGGTGTTGATTTTTGGGTTCGAAAATCGCCCTGTCGTTACACGCGGTATTAGAGCAGAAGGTTAAGCGAGAACATTGACTCTGGTGGGAATTACTCATTGGAGATAGGGTCGGTAGCACCCTAGAATGAGTTGAGTATAATATATATGAAGGCGTACTTGTTATTTTCTTATATAATGATTTTAAAGACGGTTTAAAATAATTTTTATATAAGATTATATTTTGATATAAACAGGAATAATTTTCTGAATTATTATAGCATATTATGGTGAGTGGTTGTTGTTATTATAATCAAATAGCGATTATGCAATTTAAATGGTTATCTATATATAACCAAATAGAAATTTGATAAGAATGAATTATGCAAATGGGTTAAGCTAAAATAGATTCAAACCAGAATTTATAATCCCGAAAATTTCGGAAATGTTTCTCAAAGTGTTTGAAATGGAATAATTTTACCCTTTCCATATTTATATACAAAGAAATAATTTTCCAGAAAATTATTATGGAATATACAGCGTGTTTGGTTTCTAGGTATGGTAATATTGAATATCACCATAAATTTGGTGTTGTGTCTTAATAAAGGGCGTTTATTATGAAATAAACAATAATAAAACATGGTGAAATGTTTTAAGGAAGTGGAATTATATAAGCATAATTTATAAATATTACTTATAAATTAAAATGGATTTAAATTGAGAAAGTTTTGAATCTAAGTCATGGGAATTTTTTTGAAATGTTATTCAAAATGTTTAAGGAGATAACAAGTAATATTATTTAGAATTTTTTACTATGAAAATGTTTGTTTTGAAAGCAAAGGTTGTTTTGGAAATTTTGAATTTGTTTTTAGATAAAAACCAAGGTGGGGTTTAAATTTAAAAGTGTGGTTTGGTATATAAATGTGTGTGTGTGTTTGTGTGCATATGATTTCAAAGTTGATTTGAAATAAATATGGATGTTTGAATTCTGGCATTCCCATTAAAATGAGAAGTAGAACCCAAGGAAAAATAAGTTTTTGAACTTATAAGTAGGAAATGATGTTAATAAGAAAAGAAGTGCGGAAATTTAAATTTGGAATGTAAAATTTTAAATTGAGTAAGTTTAAAGGGGTTGAACGAATTGGGAATTAACTCGGGCCAAGTTAAATAAGTTTTGAACTTATAACCTGAAATTGGAAATTTCGAGGTAAAATTAAAATTTAACTTATAGAAGTTAAATAAATCAAAATGTAAAAGAGAAGGTATAGATTTGATAAGAGGTGCAAAATAAGTTACGATGTATGAATGATTTCAAAACGATTTTTGAAATAAAACGGGGTTCGATTTCTGAAAATTTGGATGGATGCTATTGATTGATGTTTTAGATGATTTGAATGTTTATTTATTTTGATATATCCTTTTATCATTATGTATATCATTTACAGTATATAAAACTGTAAGTCGAATTATTTTGAATAAATTAAGTAATAGATTGAAATGATATATATCTATGATATTTATTTTGGACAGAAATGATATATATCCATTCCCAATTATATACGGACACCGGATTGGTTATTTTGAATAAATTAAGTTAAATTGAAAAAATGGATTCACTTGGCCATTGGATAGAAAATTATATATGGACACCAGATTGGTTAAATTAAATGATTTTAATTATTTATATGGTTTGAGATTATTTAAATGATTTTAATTTTAAGAAATAAAACCGAATTTATGGAAATAAAATAATTTTTGAACTCGAATTTGAAATTTTCATAATGAACTTGTCAACCAGAATTTGCTTAAAGAAATGGGTTTGAAATTTCAAATTTATAATTGAGAAATCAATTGAATTTCAAAAAATTGATATGTTTAAAAAAAATTTAAACTTTTACTCGAACCTTGAAATAAATCCAACTAAAAATAATTTAAAAGGATATTCCGACATTTAGGCTCGGAATTGGATTGTTTTCAAAGATTTGGATTGTTAAATTGAATTTTAAAGGCTAATCTGATTTAAGTGATTTAAATCGATATTTTGAAAATTGAATTGGAATTTATATAAATCGAAATGGTATAAAATTGAGAATTGAATTGAAATTAATTCAAATTGGAATTGAATTGAATAAATTGGAATTAAAATCGAAATTGAACAAATTTGATATCGGAATTGAAATTGATTTGAATTAAAATTGGAATCGAAGTTAATTCGAAGTGAAATCAGAATTGAATCGATTTAAATGGAAATGAAAATTGAAATCGATTTGAATTGGAAGACTAGGATTTTAATTAGTCTGACTTTGAACTATTTTCAAATAAATTATTGAGGCATTTCACTAGTAGGACAAACTTTGCAGTCCAATTAGTTTCTAGGACACGCATCCACAGAAATTAATTTCAAGATCAAAGTCAACAGAATAATTACTTTTAAGGACAAAATCAGTAGTCCAATTACTTTCAAGGACATAATTTCATAGGTTTTTAGGCCTTAGAAACTATTTATTTTGCATTTTTTCCTTAAAAGTAATTATTTCAGTTATGTGTCCTAGAAACTAATTGCATTTGCTAAAGAGGCCATTGTGCCTAATTTCCACTAAATTATTTTAGTATAAACTATTTAAAATCTATCTTCTTAAGTATTCAAGTTATTTTGATTTTCCAAGCTATTTCGCTATATAAACTATTTTTAAAACTCAAATAACTTATATTAACAATTTAACTATTTTAAAACTAGTCAGGCTATTTTCTAAATTTAAACTGTTTAGAGTGGAAATAGTTTATATTTAAATCATGGGTTTAAATACAAATTGTGTTAAATTGAAGGTATAACCCAAATGGAAATTAGCAATTTTGAATTGGAATCGAAATCGAGATATTAAGGCAAAAATGATTTTGAAACGAAATAGTATATATGGAACTTGGAAATTTTTTATTGGCATTAATGAGATTATATATGTTAGTTATATATTCAAACTCCTATTGTTAAATTTATAACCAGAAAGAAATGATTCTTCGAAAGATATTTGAAACACTAAATGGAGTATATATAAGTATGAAGCGGACATAGAAATTACTGGTTATAGAATTATTCGAGTTGGAAAGAATAATCTTATATGTATATGAGAATGAAACTAAAATAGTTTTGAACCTGTTGATTTTTAGGCTTTGATTTTGGCAAAGAGTCGATTTGGGAAGTTGGGAAAAACGAATTTAAAAACTATCGAGTTAGAAGATATCGATTTGTATAGATAAAGTTTATATGTGATACATATGTGGTGTACGATTTAAAGGTACTGTGTATATAGTATGATATGTTTTGAAACTAAAAGTATGGAAAGGCACCCCCTTGAAAGTCGAAACTTAGAGTAGGAGATCCACTGGGTGGTTCTACCTAGGAATCCATATGGTGGGTTTAATGAGAATTGTGATCCTAGAGGACGTCCGGACAAAACTCATGAGTTCCTGGTGATCATTTATTTGCATAGCGTAAATCAAGGGGTATTATACCTATAGTTACGTTTGGTTTTACTATGATAGCAACGTATCCTTTGTGTAGCTGCGATCTATGTGGTTTAGTTCCATAGCGTAATTCGAGAGGCAGCGGTTGCTTACAATCCACATTTGATTTCGTTGTGATAGCAAAGTAACATCGGTAGATTGCGATCTATGTGGTTTAGTTCCATAGCATAATTCGAAAAGCAGCAATTGCCTACAATCTACGTTTGATTTCACTGTGATAGCGACGTAACATCGGTAGACTACGATCTATGTGGTTTGGTTCCATAGCGTAATTCGGAAGGCAGCGATTGCCTATAGTCTACGTTTGGTTTCACTGGTATAGCTATGTAACCTTTGTGCACCTGTGATCTATGTGGTTTAGTTTCATTTGATAGCGTGATTCGGGGGACCAAGATTACCGACAGACTACTTACAGTTTTGCTATGATAGCAACATAACCTTTGTGTAGCTGCAGACTATTGTATTCCCATGGCGTAAGTCGAGGGGTGTTGATGCCTATAGTTCACTTATGATTTCACCAGGAAGTAATGCAGTCACTGTGTTAACTGCAATCCACGGTGGTAAAGAAGGAAAGGGGGATGATACCTTCCATATCATTTTTGAAAAGGTTTTTCAAGTATTTTCACTGGGTGTTGAAACGGGTCTACTAAGTACTTAGAGATTTTCAGTCCTACGCCTGATCAATGTATGACTAATTTCTGTAAGAACAATGATGGACTTGTTAAGACATCGAGTTATGGAAAATGTTTTAATATCAAACTAGCTTGGTAATACTATGTAATTTAAAGTGTATGTATTTTAGAGTGTATAGTAATGGAGTAAGAGGTTTACAATGTTTAAAGAATGATTTATTTAGTAAAATACATCAAAATTATATTTCTTGTTTCATTCCCTTTCGAGGACAAAATGTTCTAAAAGGGGAGGAATGTAACACCCGGATTTTCGACACCTGCTATAGGATAATTAACTGATTTTAAATATTGAAATATTAATTTTCATTAGTCAGATAATAATTTCTGGTTTATGGAATATATGTATACTTATATACATCTATATGAGGCTTTGAATCAAAAGTTTAAATTATAATTTCTGAAAAAATATTAAACAAGCCTTACATGTCAACATAGAGTATATAATATATGTATATATGTTTGTACGTGAAAATCTTATGCTATAAAAATTAAAATAAATTATATGTTAATAAGAATAAATATTTGTAAATAGCTTTATCTATGTATGTATGTTATAATATTGTATATATGTAATAATTTATACAAGAAATGTTAACCTTAGCATGTTGAATTTATGTAAGCATATAGTCAAAAACATGTACATATGGTCAAAGTGTACAAGGAATATATATACATATATGAAAGTATATATAAACAGGGAAATTTTTATGTATATATTTATATAAGCATGTACACACACAAGGGGACATAGTAATGAAAACCAATCTAGTCAAGCATATAACGAATCTAGTCACTCAATCTTCAAATCACTAGGATGTTAAGTCATCCTTATTTTCTAATCGAGTCTAAAAATTTTCAAATCAAAATAAAGAAAGAAAAAAGTGCAAGGCATGTACATGAAGATAAGTTTCAGCCTTGTTCAAACTTGCCTTTTGTCTCCTCTCTATATATATGCCACTATATTTTGCTCATGTTTACCATTCAACAAAATTAAAACAATAGAAAAAAAGAAGAAGAATAAGCTGCCATTACAGTCTTATAGAAATCTGAGCACCTAAAGCTACAGGAAAAAAACCAATGTTTATCTTATCAAGAACCGTGAGTAAAACTTGGTCTTTTACTTACTGGATCCATATATATATATATATATATATATATATATATATATATATATCTGTGTATGCTTGAAAATTGAATGAACATCTTTATTTGTCGAGTAATTATGCGATAATCAGTTTTCTATGCTATATATATATGTGTGTGTGTTGGTCATGAGGAATACAACCTACAATTCAAACACCATCTCTGTTCTTGAAAAGAAACAGATCATGCAACTTTCAAAAAAATCGATATCCCTTGATCTATTTGGTTTTAGATTATAGTTCCAAAAGCAAAAGTAATTGTTTTTAAGTATAGTTTATTTTAAAATTTGTTTCGTTAACTATCATTAAGTACAGGGGAGAAAAGCTTAGTTTATAGTAAACAACTTTGAAATGGCCAAAATTTGAATAACATAATTTAATCAATTGATTATGTGGGTGTGTTTGTCTTCGAAAAATGGAGATTTTTGGAAGTAATTTGGTGATTTTTGATCATATGTGGAGCGATAAAAAGAGAGATGGCTGGAATTTGGTTTTTGGTCAAACTGAGGTGGTCTAGGCAATTTAGCGGCTGGTCGTTGGGTACGGAGGTTGCTTGGGGGATGGATGATTAGAGAAAAATGACACTGCATTTTTTTGAGGTTTGTGGTGGTCAGATGAGTTGGGATTAGGGTTTTAGGTCTTGGGTTTTTAGGTTTCGGTTTGGCGTAAATGGCGGCATGACGAGGCCAAGAGGGCGTGCGGCCGTCGGTGAATAGGAAGAGGAGGCTATGGCGAGCATTTCGGCATAGGTTGGTGGTGAATGATGGGATGAGGTGGCACAGCGAGGCAGTCGAAGTGGGTTGGGTTGTTGGGGTGTTTAGTTCGGCAGTTCAATTTTAAAACGGAGGAGTGGTCGACGTTGTCAAGTGGGTAGCCATGTTGAGATAGTCGACGGCGACGTGTGGGGACAGATGGCGTCGAACTACGGCGGTCGGAGGGAACGTGCACGTGTACATGCATGTCTGCATGCAAAGGGCCTGGTTGGGTGCAAATAAAAGAACAGAAGGAGAAGGAGAAGGAGAAGGAGAAGGAGAAAAGGACTAGAAGGAGAAGAAGAAGAAGAAGAAGAAGAAGGACATTGGGCCGTGATTTTTTGCTTTTGGACATGCTTTTGTCGGGATGGGTTTTTTTGTTTTAAAAAAAAGAGAAAAAAGAATGGGCCTGGTTTGTCTTGGGTCGAAGTGAAGTGGATAATATTTTAAAAGCAAGGGAATTAAATTAATATTTATATTAAAAATCTTTAAATTTTAAAACATTGTTCTCCTTTCCATTGAAACAAATGGGCATGATAATTTTTGCAGTATGATCCAGTTACCCAATACTTTAATCTAAATTGATTTTTTTAATTTTCTTTGATATAAAATTTAATCAATTATAATAATGGTAGTGGATAATTAATTAAAGCCTTACTGATTAAATGTTGTGTAAATTAATAAATACTTAAGGTTTTATATAATAAAGCCTTGTGTTAATTAGTAAATTGGTTATCAAGTGGATAATTAATTAAAGTCATGTTTGAATTAACCTCATGTAATAAGTAATTTAGTTATTAATTTGGTTGTTTAATCCTAATTAACTAATAATAAGTTGTTTACAATTTCTTTAATGTATAAGTAATTTGGATTAAAAATATAAACGGATTCAGTTAATTAAAGTTAATTAAATACTGATTTTGAATTGTTTTGGTATTAATTATTTATTGTTAAATTAAGTTAACGATCTATATTTGGCCATATTGCTCTTGATTATTTATTTCAAGTGTTCTTGTCCGTGCCATTAAGTAGATAAATGAATTGAAATGTTTGCAATAAAACGTTGACATTTTTTACTGAAAATTAATATATGTAACAAATTCCATATATGAATATTGGCACACTGAATATGAATTGTTTATTTTGAACAATTTGGCTTTTTAACTTTATTGCTTAGATTCGATGAAGCCAGGATTGGATATCTGCATTATCTAGGACCACTTCTATCAAATAACCACTACGAACCTTTACGATTTGATTATAGAGTCTAATATGTTAGGATTTAATTAATTTAACAAATTCAGTTATTCTAATAAGTATTTTATATTTAGACACTATTATAATATCACCATATTTTCTATAAAAGTGTTTTGGCTATTGTAAGATAAAAACTCGTCGTGTACATGTGACGCGGTCTTATGAGTTACCTTGGTTTTTCGAAGGATTTTGATATTTTAGGTATTTCAATTAAGTGTATGTACTCATGCTGGTTTCCAGCATGACTCGGGTGTTACTTTGTTGTAATTTTCAGGTCAGAGCGAGTGTTACAGACTCAGGTTAAGTTGCTTTGGAGCTCAGGAGACGAGCTAGATGGAAGAAACGTATTGCATGTAGTTGAATATATTCTTCTTTGTATTGTAGGTTGTATATTCAGCATTTTAAGGACAAGTTATTATAACTTTCAGATTTATATGTTGATGATTGTACTTTGATAATTTTTATGTATATTAACACTCACAGTTTTTCTTTGAAAAAGAGTTGTTATTGTATATTATATTTTGTTCCACTGTGATTGTGAGATTCTGTTTTGTTATTTCTGTTCTTCTTCTATCACTTTCTTCTTAAACCCTAACAATTTGGTATTTCTGGCACTCGATTGCTTGGCACTCTATTCTGTGAACGTATTAGTGTCGATTTTCGGGGGTCGAAAATCGCCCGATCGTTACAACTTAAGTGCTTGAAAATTTTGTAAAGAGGAGAAAAGGTAGAGAATGATGGAATAAATGAAGAATTGGAAGCTCAAGCTATCTAAGTTAAGTAAATATACTCATAAACTCTAAGTCTAACATGTATTAATTTATGTTCATCATGATATGGATGTGTGTATTGTGTTTTTATTGTGCATACGGTTGAATTTTGCTCTTAAACTAATTTACATCAAACATTTGATCTTCTCTATTTCATTTAATTTGAGTTCATATTGTACAATTAAATATATTTTTACATGTTTGGATCCATGAATCTGTTCATACATGTATTTTTATTTGAATTTAAGAAATAAAACAAAGAAATTCAAAGAGGAAAAGAAGAAATTCGATTATTTAAGCAATTCGACTATAAAATTCACGACCGATGGACTAGTGTTGGTACACTGAAGCACCGATTGGCGACTATATGCCATTCCAGCTCCTTATATTTGTAATATTTTGTTTAATAAAATTATAATATGCATGCAAAATTTAAATATGAAATTATAACATGGATTTTATATATTATGGTATTAGAATTCTTTAAGAAGTGATTTAATTAAAATATGGTATTAAATATTATTAAAGGATATCTATTTTAGTAAGAAATTTGATTTATGGTATAAAATATAAAAAATTTAATTCTTATATAATTTCTAAAAAAAACATGCAATATTTTCGTGCAAATATTTTAAGTGTTTTAAAGAGAATTCATGATTTGTAAGGATGTGTGTGAGTTTTGAAAATGTATTCTATTATTTTTAATAAAAGGAAATCTAAATTTAGTATTTATAAATTCATTTAAATATTCTATTTATGTTTTTGAAAGATTATGAAATGATTCCAAATGCAACTAATGATTATAAAAAGAGTTATCTCTAACTTTAAGTATAAAGAGGAGATTATGAATAATATTCTATAGTTTGAAATAACTAAAAAAATGAAGTTTATAAATTTCTTTAAAGTGGTATTTAATTATAGAAAATTTTGGAAATATTTTTATAAATTATGATTGACTTGTAAAGTGATTTTAAAAGTACTAAATTTAATGGAGAGAATTAGAAACATATTATAAGTAATTAGATCCTTATTTTAGTATTGTTTACTATATAATTGCTTTTAGATGTTTTTACTACATTTATACAATCAAATCTCTTTTATAGAATAACGTGATTGCTATGATTTTTTATATTTCTTTGTAATGATAAATTTGAATGAATGGAGTTATAATACTGTCAAGTATGTGATTTTCGATAATATTTCTCCGTTTATTCTTTGGACTCGTTATATAGAATATTATTGTGTGAAAATTCTAGATTGTGAGGAATTTGAGTAAATGGATTAGTAATACCATTTGGTATGGAACATTTGGTAATATTTTCCCTCACTCCTATGACTCATGACATAGACTATTACGATAGAGCGAGTGAGATTTATGAGCCCTGAATAAACGAAGTAGTTACATGCGGTGGTATGGGAGACCATCATGGTATTTATTCGGTTACTCTTTACTCATGGAGGACACTCATACTGAGATGCGTAAGATGAGATTATAATGTAAGGCTCGATGCGAAGAGCAAGGGCGTGTGCATATTGCCATGTGTCGGCATATTTATATGGTCATTCATCGACTAATATATAGGTAGTGTATGCTTGTCTATCACAGTCTGACTCCTCTTATAGTACATGAGTAAAATAGATTATGCTAGTATCCACCATGCCGGCTTGATTACTTGGTCGCTCCCTACATTCGTGGCATACTTTTATCATATAGTTATGTATTATTGCTATGTGTGTTCGCCTCTGTGTCACATATGCCAGCAGCTTATTGCCTTTAGGGGCACTTGCAGAGTCGTGATTGAGTCTTTGCGTTGACGAGCACACCGATGGATATGTGTCACGATAACCATCGAGGTAAATAAGATAGTAGGAGCCCTGTTAGATAGGCATGTGTGAAGTTTCCTGGAGCAAGTGTGTGCAGTTAGTCTTCCATCTAGTAGTGGTGTAAGTAATAGATAGACATATATCATTTATAGCTTACTTTAGATGATAAGTTGTGATTATACCCAAGGCTGTGTCCAACGTATGGCCAATCTCCATGTCCTTCTTTGGAGTGTGTTGCCAACTACATTTTATTGGCATGTGTCGCCGTTTATCTTTCATTGGCATGTGTAGCAATTTGTATGTTTTGATGCATGGACGATCATTTAATTTATCATTATTAGTATGAAAGACCCGGGTATATCTACTTGTTATTATTTGATAGTTCTACTTGGGCATTGCTGTGTGCAAGCCTAATTATACTCAAAGGTTACTTTTATATTGCTATTGTTAATTTATATGGTTGCATCACCCATTTGACTATATACGCATGATTTATTATTTGATATGTTGATCATTATTATTCCATGCTATTTATTATGAAGTATTGACATTAACATTTTAGACATAATTTGACTCGTGTGTTATTTATATAATACTTGGGTCAACCTAAGATAATTCAGGTTCAAGGACAAGATGACCAGTTAGTGAATGTTGACCATAAATGGACGATAGAGTATTATCATATGCCATTATGTATTATGTTACTTCATTTATATATGAACTACGTGTATAATGGACTCATGCCTTGTATATTATTTAGGATAGTAGGGATTTGACATATATTTTGACTTATGTATATTTTCTATTATATATTTACCACTATGTTTAATGATTATGTGTTCTCTCTATTATTTATTATATATATTGTGTATTGTTTTATAATGGAAATGCACGCGTTTATTACTTTATGCTGATATTATGTGCATATAGGTGACTTGTTTATTTGATTTTGAAATACATACTAATGTTAGCCTAAGAGAATGTTCATGTTTGTAAGTTTAATATCGCCTGATTATCCATATTGCCAAACAATATTGTGACACTCTTTGGTATTATAGGTATAGAGGTGGAGTGTTTTACAGAGATCACCTGGCCATAGAATGGAATTGCTTTCAGGAACTCTTAGTGATGTGTAAAGACTTCGAAAAGAAGAGTTTAACATATATATTTGCTGAAACATTGTGATTTAATAACTATTTGAAGCAATGCTTCGATATTCTTAGAGAAGATGAAATGTTTCATGAAAATGGTGCAGATGGTATAAGCATGTTTACATGCATTTGAATTCGGTCACTTGTTTCGATCCAAAGAATGCTTTATTTTCAATAGAAGCATAATTTGTGAGGCAAGTGTTATTCGATATTTGAACCATAAGGCATTTCGATGAATCTAGACCATGAAGTGATGAAGGAATAGGCCGAGAAGCTTGAAAGATATCATGACTGAAGATTCAAGGGTTTGGGCAGATATAAAGTAAGTAATATAAATTGGGTTCGATCGATCTATGGGTCGGTGTAGATCGATCCAATAGTCAATGTTGGCTCTACTTTTCTTCTACATGGAATCTACATGTAAGATTGAAGAAAAAGACAAGTATAGGTAATTTAACATCGGTCGGCACCAATCGATCGTCTTTTGTAATTTTGCCCCAAAATAATTAAATTAGGAAGACTTAGGTATTTCAAAGGAATGAGATAAGAACCGATCAACCATGATTGATCGATATGGATCGATACCAACCAATCAAGGTTCAGGGAAACTTGTAATTTTGACTTGTTCTTTATGCTGAAAATTTTATTCTCGTGTCTGAGTGATTCAACTAATAATTTGAAAATTTTGAAAAGAAATTCATCTACAAACATGTATCCTCCAATATCTAAAAGAGGACTTTTGACCCTATTTTAGACTTTTGAAAAGAAACACTGTCAAATTTGAAACCAACTAATTTATGATCTCAAACTGAGTTTAATTTGGTCGTAACTGCAAAATCCATTTGAAATAATGTAACAACCCGCATATGTTATGATTTATATATTTAAATGTTTTATTTAAATATGGTATCGTAGTCGGATTTTAGTCCGAAAAGCTACTTTTTGCATACGGTCGAATTAGGACTCGGGACTACTCCCATTGAGTTTAAAATGCCGTTTGCGACCTTTTTGAGTATAAGCTTCGATAAGTTTGGAGAAAGTTGAATTTTGCTACTTTTTGCTTAGGGCTTTAGTTTGGGCTGAGCCTAATAACCCCACTTATGTATTCAGTCCCAACTCCACTTCAACTCCTCATTTACTTCATTTCCAATTCCTAATACTCAATCTTTAGCAACAATGGTGGGAGAGATGGGAAATTAAAACTCAAGCCCTAGTTTTCTTTTGCAAATCAAGTTCTAGCTCCAAACTAATAGAAGAACCCATTGGTAAGCTTCTCTTCTTCTTCTCCAACTCATTCTCTTAACATTTCCGAAATTCCTAAACCTAACTTTGGGAATGTTCTTCTTTTAAAGCTTAGAATCAAGCTTATTGAGTTGGATTTGAAGAGTGGTTGATTCTCCTTTGCTTTCAAGCTTCTTCTTTATTTGTGTGATTTCAAAGGTGAGATTTTTATCTCACATCTATGACTGTAATTATCTTTGGTTGTTGGGTATGAATTCCTAACACTTCTTCATGTGCATTTGCTCTTGATTTGGATTGGTTTTGTGAATATTCCAATTTTTGGGTTTTTTAAGTCAAATTTGTGTGAAATCCTTTCATGGATGTTTGATCATGCTTTTGGTGATGCATCGAGGAGCATATAGGGCCGGGTTGCCGATTGGCATAAACCCTTAGAGCCAATGTTCGTCCGGTTGCATTTTGGAAGAGTTTGCTCTTCATTTGGATAGGCTGAAAAACAGCCCAGGCAAGATTCAGTCGACTGAACCTGGAACCCGAAAGTTTCCAGGCATGATTCAGTCGACTGAATCCTCTGTTCAGTCGACTGAAACTGGAAACAGAAAGTTTCCTGAACCTGGAAAATTTCCAGGCACAGGGTCAGTCGACTGAAAACTCTGTTCAGTCGACTGAACCTGCTGTTTGAGTCCATTTTGCCTTTTTGGATTGAATTTCCAATTTAAATCGATTCGTGATGATCCTATTTGTTGTTATCATTTATTATGACTTTGATGACTCCTTTTTAGGGATTTTTGAATATCCATTTCGATGGATTCTTTATCGGTTTCTTTGGATTTCATTCACATCTTCGTATGTGAATTTTAGTGATTGATTGTTCCTACAATCTTCTTTGTGATTTGTCACTTTAAAAATATAAAGGTTTCGATACTAATAGTAAATATCAAAACTCTTTCTTCAAATGATTTCAATACTATTTTATTACAATGCTCGTTTTCTCAAACCGATTTCCAATCTATTAGTATATACAAACCTTTACCTCACTCGTATGAGAAATCTAATTAAACGACTTAGTAAAACAAGTGGTATGAAACGCTTGCGTTTACTTCGTCGGTTAATTCTTGGACTTGTTCGATTGAATCTCTTGTGACAATTTTCTAGTGGAGATCTACAATTTGTTCGTAAATATTTAAGTTAGTGGTTATGGGACATGAAGCTAAGCTCATATATTTACTAGCTTACTGTAATTGACACTTCTTGATGATCATGACGATCATTTTTGTGATTTAGACTAGCAATGTGCGATGTCTCTTCGTCTACGAGGGAGACTAAACCCCGTTTGTGTGAGTTTCAACTCACATATGTGGGGTAGCGCCCCATGGTCTTCGGGCCGTTCGTGTGTCAAAAATTAATGGCTAGCTACCATGAGATAGCGTCTCGTTCATGTGATACATATGTTGGTGAGTTTTCATACTCCCGTTCATGTGATAGGCCTCCCCCCTATTTTGTGTGATTTCTGGATTTCGTGTGTCGAATTCTGGAACTTTCTTCTTCACCTATTTTTGTGATTTCTATTGATAAGTTTTATCAATTTTTGTGCATAGGTGAATTCGTGTGTCATTGTCTGGATTTCTTGAGATGATTTCTAGAATTTGTGCTTCACCAACTTTCGTGATTTCCATTGATAAGTTTTATCAATATTTGTGCATTGGTGAATTAGTGTGTCATTGACTTTTGTGATTGGCATTGATATAATCGTCAATATTTATGGTTTGGTGAACGAAATAAGGAGTATGACATTTTCTTTGATTCTTGTGTAGATTTGGTGATATTGATTAATCTCTTGTTGATTTTCAATTACTTATATATATCACAGCTTGGCATTGTGATTATTATGTGTTTAGTCATATCTCTTATTCTATATCATTTCACCTGATATTTATAGTTAGACTGATCCGTTTATTATTTTCTTATTAAATAATACTCGGGTCAGACCGAGATGTTGCAGGTGCTTCAGCTTGACTTCTCACTTGGGATTGATTTCTCTGACTTTTGGCTAACTACTTAGATTAGTAGTTTATTTTGTTGTATACACTTGAGATATAGTCTCATAGTTGTATTTTTTTGTATAGCACGTGTTGCTATTCTTTTGTATTATAGTGGATCTTTTTGACCACTACTCTGATATGCACTTTCATGTGTTAATTATATATCCATATCTTCTTCCGCCTTTGTGATATGAATTATCTGTGAATGATTTGTGTTATGCTTATTTCTATATTTGTTTCCGAAGATTACTATAGCCACTGTGTAGTAGCTTTGAGTTTGTGTCGGTATGTCGGATTTCCTTTTGTGATGAAAAGTTATATTTTTATCTGGCATATCGGTACTCGCCCAAAGAAATTATACGGATGGTCGCTCCTCAACAGCCTTATTCTCCGTGCTAGTTGACAACATTACTCCGTAGTGTTCTTGGCTAGCGTGGTTATAGAGGTGGGGCGTCACAGCTTGGTATCAGAGCCAAACTTTGGAATAATATGGAATATTATAACAAGGATCATCGTCCTAAGTCCATCTTAGGAGTCGTGCTTTAGGATTTACTTCGAGTCTTCGTGCTGATTCATCCTATTTTCTTTTATGATTCCTTGTTTTATCTGTCAAGATTGCTTGATATTCATTAGTGAATAATCTTCTCCTTGTTCTTCTTTCTTTCTAAAGGAAGAGAAATGTCTAGACCAGGCCGCCCCAGAGCCGTACCATCTAGCACTTCGCCCCAGGATGGATTTTTTATGACTGCTCAACAGCTTCTTGATTTAGTGACGAATGCTCAAGCAGCTGGAGCTAACCCGGAACCTACTCACCCAACGTCGGGATTTGCACGCTTGTGCAGCGATTACACTAATTTGGGTGGGGATCCATTCAAAGGTTCCGAAACTATTATTGAAGTACAGGCTTGGCTAAGGTCATGCGATCGAATCTTTTCTCGCATGAATCTTATTGACCTTCAACGAGTTCAGGTGGCCTCTAGTATGCTCCGAGAAAGAGCATTGGACTGGTACGAGCTTCTTATTTCTGAGATTAATGAAGCGGATCTCACCTGGGAGCAATTCTGGGAACGCTTCGAGTTGAAATTTGTACCAAAAGCAGAGAAAGTGACATTGGCTCGACGATTTATAGACCTTGTTCAAGGTGAGTCCTCCGTGACTGATTACGTCGCCTCCTTCGAGTCGCTTTCCAAATATGGGGTTGAATACATCAACACCCCTTTAAAGAAGAACCAGAGGTTCGTCTATGGCTTAAACAAAAATCTCAAGAAGCCATTACTTCTAAAATTGGAAGTTTCTTTCGACCAACTCGTTGATATCTCTCTTCGTCTTGAAGAGGCGGATAGGGAGAATGATGTTGAAGTGGTGGGTTCCAAACCAAACTTCAACAACAAGAAGAGGCCAAGCAAATTCAAAGGCCCTTATCCCAATAAGAAAGGGAGGCAAGCAACTCCTGTTGAAAAGACCTTTTCCTCTACTCAAGGGAAATGTTATAATTGTGGTTCGAAAGACCATTTTGCGAACAAGTGTTTAAAGCCTCGTACTTGTCGCTATTGCAAAAGCCCGGACCATTTTATGCATGTATGTCCCAAACTTCAAAATAGGAAGGAGGGAAAGCTTAATGTTGCTCAAGCCCCTGGCAACACATCTCGTGGCCAAGGTATTTCTCATTCTATTCTGGATGGAATTATTTTATTTCGTGATCATCCTATTCGAGTTCTTTTTGATACGGGTGCATCCCACTCTTTTATTTCAAAAGAGCTTGCTGATACTTTTTCTTTGGATGTTTTGTGTTTAATGACTTCTTTGAGAATTGCGAATCCGGTTGGTGGATCCGCAAAAATCAGTTTATTGTGTAAAGATGTCGAGATTATTTTGTGTGATTTTTCTTTCCGAGCCGATTTGCATGTTATGCGTTATTTAGGCTTTGGAATGATTTTGGGAATGGATTGGCTTAACCGTTATGAAGCTCATATCCTATGTCCTGAGCGGACTATTCATCTTCGACATCCTCAATCTGTTAAGCAGATTTCTATTAATCTTAAAGATTCAGATTCCAGCTTGGTTGCATCTTTATATTCTTTAAATCCTCGTGATGACGATGATGATGATGAGGGTGATATTATTTCTCTTATTCACGTCGTTCGTGAATTTTCCGACATATTCGAGCCCGTTTTAGGATTACCACATAAGCGAGCAATTGAGTTCAGAATTAATCTTATTCCTGGAGCTCAATCTATCACTCGTTCTCTGTATCGTATGTCAAATAAAGAAAACGAGGAAATGCGCAAACAATTATCCGAATTGGAGACGAAGCAATTTATTCGCTCTAGTTCCTCGCCTTGGGGAGCTTCAGCTATTTTTGTGAAGAAATCTGATGGAACACTTAGGCTTTGCATTGACTACCGCAAGCTTAATGATCTTACTATCAAAAATAAATATCCTTTACCTCGGATTGATGATCTATTCGATCAACTTAGTGGTGCTAGAGTCTTTTTACAATTAGACTTAGCTACTGGATTTCATCAGCTTCGTATTGCAGAGGATAGTATACCTTTGACATCGTTCCGTACTCGTTATGGATCTTATGAATGGCTTGTTATGCCATTTGGTCTAATGAATGCTCCGGCTTATTTCGTTCACCTTATGAATAGAGTTTTCAAAGACTTCCTCGACCGGTTTGTTCTCATCTTTATCGATGATATTCTTGTGTATTCTAAAACCGAGGAGGAGCATGAAAAACATCTTCGGATTGTGTTGGAAACTCTTAGGAGTAATCAATTAAAGGCAAAATTTTCTAAATGCCACTTTTGGCAATCTCGTGTGAAGTTTCTCGTTCATATTATTTCCGAATCCGGAATTTCCATGGATCCTTCAAAGATTGAAGCGATTCAAGATTGGAAGAGACCGGAGAGTGTGACAGAGATTCGTAGTTTTCTTCGATTGGCGGGCTATTACCGTCGTTTTATCAAAGACTTTTCTAAGATTGTCGTGCCTCTCACTAGCTTGACGAAGAAAGGTGTTAAATACATTTGGCCGGACAAATGTGAAGCTTCTTTTCAGAAATTAAAAGAACTTCTTTCTGATGCTCCTATTCTCGTTATTCCCGAGGGGAATCAAGATTTCGTTGTTTATACCGATGCTAGTCGCATTGGTTTGGGTGCCGTTCTTATGCAAAAAGAACGTGTTATTGCTTATGCTTCAAGGCAATTGAAGCCGGCCGAGACTAGATATGCCACACATGATTTAGAGCTCGCGGCTATTGTTTTCGCTCTTCGAATTTGGCATCATTATCTATTGGGGGAGAAATTTATTCTTTATACCGATCATAAGTCTTTGAAGTATTTATTCTCTCAAAAGGAACTTAATTTGCGTCAACAGCGATGGCTCGAATTTCTTGCACCGTATGATCTTGATATCCTTTATACTCCCGGTAAGGGTAATCGTGTCGCCGATGCTCTTAGCCGCAAGCAACAAGCGGTTGTTTCCATGATGATATCTGAATGGAATGATCTCGAGATTTTATCCACTTGCGAAATTCGAGACCATGTTTCTGATTTATGCTCATCTCTTGTTTTATGTAGCCTTGAGGCTCATCCTTCTCTGTTAGACCGCATTCTTGAAGCTCAAGGGCTAGATCCCGAATTGGCTCTTCTTGGCCAAAATTTTAAGGATAAAATTGATATTGAAGGCTTGAAAGACTTTGATATCGATTCCCGTGGCGGCATTCAGAGATTTTGTAGACTTATCGTGCCAAATATTAGTGATCTTCGTAAAGATATTTTAGAAGATTCACATCGTTCTAAATTTACCATTCATCCCGGTAGTAGTAAAATGTTCGCGGATATGAAGCGACTTTATTATTGGGAGGGAATGAAACTTGACATCGCTAACTTTGTTAAGCGTTGCATTACTTGCCAACTCATTAAGGCCGAGCATCAAAGGCCCGGTGGGTTATTGCAACCTTTAGAAATTCCAATTTGGAAGTGGGATCAAATTTCCATGGATTTTATAGATGGCCTTCCCCGTTCTCGTTCGGGTCATGATAGCTTATGGGTGATTGTTGATAGACTTACTAAATCCTCCCATTTTATTCCCGTTCGATCTAATCGAACCGTACCTCTTTTAGCCAAACTTTTTATTAAAGAAATTGTTAAATTGCATGGAGTTCCTACTTCTATTGTTAGTGATCGTGATCCATTGTTTACTAGTGGATTTTGGAAGAGTCTTCAAAAAGCTTTGGGAACAAAGCTTAAGTTTAGCACCGCTTATCATCCTCAGTCCGATGGACAAACCGAGCGTGTGAATCAAACTCTTGAAGATCTTCTTCGTGCATGTGTTCTTGATTTTGGCGGAAGTTGGGAAGATCATATTTCACTTGTTGAATTTTCCTATAATAATAGCTTCCAATCTAGTATTGGTATGGCACCTTTTGAGGCACTCTATGGAAGGCCATGCCGATCTCCTTCTTGTTGGCTTGAGGCCGGTGAGAGGCTGGTTTTAGGTCCAGATTTGGTTCGGGATTCCACAGAGAAAATTGACCTTATTCGACAAAGGATGAAAGAAGCCCAGAGTAGACAAAAATCCTATGCCGATAACCGGAGAAGGAAATTAGAATTTTCTGTTGGAGATCTTGTTTTTATTCGTGTTTCACCTATGAAGGGTGTTGTACGTTTCAGTCGATCGGGAAAGTTAGCGCCTCGATATATTGGGCCATTTCCTATCACTGAACGTATTGGTTCCTTGGCTTATCGCCTTTCTTTACCGGCTCAGTTTTCTGCCATGCATGACGTGTTTCACGTTTCTCAATTACGGAAATATCTTCGAGATTCCGATTCTATTCTTGAGCCCGGTGTTGTGGAAGAGATTGAAGTTTCGCCTAATTTAACTTATGAGCAACATCCTATTCGTATTATTGCTTCGGAGGTCAAACGACTTCAAAATAAAAATGTTCCTCTTGTTAAAGTTCAATGGTCCTCAAATCCTAAGGATTGTTCTTGGGAATCTAGGGAATTCATCGAGCGAACACATCTGGACTTACTCTCTCGTGCTCTTTAAGGTGAACTTCTTATTTCGAATTTCTTCTTTTGTGTTGATATGCATCTATGGTTGTTACTATTAGTTCATTTATTCCTTATGATTGCGTGGACGCAATTTCTTTAAGCAGGGGAGTCTGTAACAACCCGCATATGTTATGATTTATATATTTAAATGTTTTATTTAATGGTATCGTAGTCGGATTTTAGTCCGAAAAGCTACTTTTTTCATACGGTCGAATTAGGACTCGAGACTACTCCCATTGAGTTTAAAATGCCGTTTGCGACCTTTTTGAGTATAAGCTTCGATAAGTTTGGAGAAAGTTGAATTTTGCTACTTTTTGCTTAGGGCTTTGGTTTGGGCTGAGCCCAATAACCCCACTTATGTATTCAGTCCCAACTCCACTTCAACTCTTCATTTACTTCATTTCCAATTCCTAATACTCAAGCTTTAGCAACAATGGTGGGAGAGATGGGAAATTAAAACTCAAGCCCTAGTTTTCTTTTGCAAATCAAGTTCTAGCTCCAAACTAATAGAAGAACCCATTGGTAAGCTTCTCTTCTTCTTCTCCAACTCATTCTCTTATCATTTCAGAAATTCCTAAACCTAACTTTGGGAATATTCTTCTTTTAAAGCTTAGAATCAAGCTTATTGAGTTGGATTTGAAGAGCGGTTGATTCTCTTTTGCTTTCAAGCTTCTTCTTTATTTGTGTGATTTCAAAGGTGAGATTTTTATCTCACATCTATGACTATAATTATCTTTGGTTGTTGGGTATGAATTCCTAACACTTCTTCATGTGCATTTGCTCTTGATTTGGATTGGTTTTGTGAATATTCCAATTTTTGGGTTTTTTAAGTCAAATTTGTGTGAAATCCTTTCATGGATGTTTGATCATGCTTTTGGTGATGCATCGAGGAGCATATAGGGTCGGGTTGCCAATTGGCATAAACCCTTAGAGCCAATGTTCGTCCGGTTGCATTTTGGAAGAGTTTGCTCTTCATTTGGATAGGCTGAAAAAAAGCCCAGGCAAGATTCAGTCGACTGAACCTGGAACCCGAAAGTTTTCAGGCATGATTCAGTCGACTGAATCCTCTGTTCAGTCGACTGAAACTGGAAACAGAAAGTTTCCTGAACCTGGAAAATTTCCAGGCACAGGGTCAGTCGACTGAAAACTCTGTTCAGTCGACTGAACCTACTGCTTGAGTCCATTTTGCCTTTTTGGATTGAATTTCCAATTTAAATCGATTCGTGATGATCCTATTTGTTGTTATCATTTATTATGACTTTGATGACTCCTTTTTAGGGATTTTTGAATATCCATTTCGATGGATTCTTTATCGGTTTCTTTGGATTTCATTCACATCTTCGTATGTGAATTTTAGTGATTGATTGTTCCTACAATCTTCTTTGTGATTTGTCACTTTAAAAATATAAAGGTTTCGATACTAATAGTAAATATCAAAACTCTTTCTTCAAATGATTTCAACACTATTTTATTACAAAACTCGTTTTCTCAAACTGATTTCCAACCAATTAGTATATACAAACCTTTACCTCACTCGTATGAGAAATCTAATTAAACGACTTAGTAAAACAAGTGGTATGAAACGCTTGCGTTTACTTCGTCGGTTAATTCTTGGACTTGTTCGATTGAATCTCTTGTGACAATTTTCTAGTGGAGATCTACAATTTGTTCGTAAATATTTAAGTTAAGCTAGTGGTTATGGGACATGAAGCTAAGCTCATATATTTACTAGCTTACTGTAATTGACACTTCTTGATGATCATGACGATCATTTTTGTGATTTAGACTAGCAATGTGCGTTGTCTCTTTGTCTACGAGGGAGACTAAACCCCGTTTGTGTGAGTTTCAACTCACATATGTGGGGTAGCGCCCCATGGTCTTTGGGCTGTTCGTGTGTCAAAAATTAATGGCTAGCTACCATGAGATAGCATCTCGTTCATGTGATACATATGTTGGTGAGTTTTCATGCTCCCGTTCGTGTGATAGGCCTCGCCCCTATTTTGTGTGATTTCTGGATTTCGTGTGTCGAATTCTGGAACTTTCTTCTTCACCTATTTTTGTGATTTCTATTGATAAGTTTTATCAATTTTTGTGCATAGGTGAATTCGTGTGTCATTGTCTGGATTTCTTGAGATGATTTCTGGAATTTGTGCTTCACCAACTTTCGTGATTTCCATTGATAAGTTTTATCAATATTTGTGCATTAGTGAATTAGTGTGTCATTGACTTTTGTGATTGGCATTGATATAATCGTCAATATTTATGGTTTGGTGAACGAAATAAGGAGTATGACATTTTCTTTGATTCTTGTGTAGATTTGGTGATATTGATTAATCTCTTGTTGATTTTCAATTACTTATATATATCACAGCTTGGCATTGTGATTATTATGTGTTTAGTCATATCTCTTATTCTATATCATTTCACCTGATATTTATAGTTAGACTGATCCGTTTATTATTTTCTTATTAAATAATACTCGGGTCAGACCGAGATGTTGCAGGTGCTTCAGCTTGACTTCTCACTTGGGATTGATTTCTCTGACTTTTGGCTAACTACTTAGATTAGTAGTTTATTTTGTTGTATACACTTGAGATATAGTCTCATAGTTGTATTCTTTTGTATAGCACGTGTTGCTATTCTTTTGTATTATTGTGGATCTTTTTGACCACTACTCTGATATGCACTTTCATGTGTTAATTATATATTCATATCTTCTTCCACCTTTGTGATATGAATTATCTGTGAATGATTTGTGTTATGCTTATTTCTATATTTGTTTCCGAAGATTACTATAGCCACTGTGTAGTAGCTTTGAGTTTGTGTCGGTATGTCGGATTTCCTCTTGTGATGAAAAGTTATAATTTTTATCTGGCATATCGGTACTCGCCCAAAGAAATTATACGGATGGTCGCTCCTCAACAGCCTTATTCTCCGTGCTAGTTGACAGCATTACTCCGTAGTGTTCTTGGCTAGCGTAGGTATAGAGGTGGGGCGTCACAAATAAAGTATATAGTGGATGTAGGCACTTGATTTGGCCGAACCAGTATAAAAATTGCTTGACTTGTCTCTTTATCTTTTGACTTCTTACCATTTTAATTTCGTTTTCAATTGATTTGGAGTGTTTTCCCATTTCACGTGCAAAAAGACGGTGAATAAATCTTACCATGACGAACTTGATGAACAACAGATCTAATGAGAGTAGATGGATATGACGATGAGCTATGGAGAGGTGTGGCTGAGCTGGAGTGATGAGCAATTGAGCTATAATGGCAAGTGGCCTCGCTGTCCGATGGAAGCGGCAAGCTATATGATTTAGGGTTTTCCATCGATGCCTGTTATTGGGTTTTTCTTATTTTGGGAAAATGGAAGATAGTGATGGCATACTTTTGGTTTATACATTTTTAAATTGTAATTTTATTTTTAAAATATTAAATAATTTAAGTTTTAATGAATATTAAAATATCTTTCAAATAGTACATAATTAATTTATAATTTTAAGTCCAATTTGCATGTTATAATATATAATTCAATATTGTTTAAATTATAAAGGCCTAGATTTGGAGTGGAGAGAAGATAGATTAGGGTCTTGAAAGCCTAGGTCTACATGGTCTAAATTGATTGATGTCGCTACGGTGGTAGATGGACTTCATAGAGAAGTTTAACTTATCAGTGTGCATGAACTGCCATAATGGGTCGCGTCATGGTGTAATTGGATGAATGTAACGACCTAGAATTCTAGGCAATATAAATTTAATAATCTGTATTAATAATTAAATTGATTTGATAATTTTTCTTTATAATATTAATTTAAATTGGCAAATTTAAACTTTTTAAGGTTAACAAATTTTTAATCTGGCAATATTGATAAGATTTATTTTTCAAAGCTAATAAAATTTTATTCTATTTATAATATATATATATTTGATATATATCATGGATAGAAAAATCTTTTGTTTTAATTTAAAGATGAATTTTCAAATTGTAATATATATGTATGTATATGTTATAATTTGGAGTTGTTTTGAAATTTAATTCAATTTATTGATAATTTATATATGTATGAATGAATTGTAATTTAAAGCTTTGTTTTAAAATAAATATTTTTTTTTCAAAAAAGTTAATTTAGATTAATTAAATTGTTTACAAATATAAGATGATTGTTTATTTTTAAAAATGATAGTTTAAAAGGATTTAAACATTTTGTTTTGTTTTCTTTAAAATGCTTGAATTTTAAATGGTTATAAAAATAAATGTTTTAGATTTTTAAAATACGTGTATAAAATTTATTTGTATTATAATTAGTTTTATAATATTTTCTTTTAAAGATTAAATTTATATTTACATATGTAAGCATTTATTAATAAAGTAAATTAAATATGAAAGTTATATTTACATTTAAATTAAGTAAAAATTGATTAAAAATGCAAAGACAAATGTAACCATGTTAGTCACCTTAATAACACTTGTTAAATAATTAAGCAAGTAGTTGACAAATGTAAGTTATCAAACATGTGGCAACATATTCATCTTAATTTTAAATAAATGTTTATAAGAAGAAAATTAGTTTTCACAAACATCTTTTATTTCCTTTCTTAACTCAAACAGAAGTTTTTCTTTTTTAAATTTGAAATTTAAAAACCCAAAAGCAAATGATGATCAAAATCTGAATTTAATTTCAATCTACAACTTAAAAGGGGAGAACAAGAACAGTTTCAACCTGCAATTCAAGGAATAAAGTTCAACAAGTTTTCTAGCAAACTTCAACCTGCAAGTTAGATCTGTTCAACATTTTAAACAATCAAACCTGAAAACTAAATCTGCAAAACCAAGTTTGAAAGTAAAGCTGCAAATTCAAATGGAAATAAAAAACAAAGATGAAATCTGCAATTATCAAAGCTGCAACCTTCAAATTTAAACTGCAATTTCAACATGCAAGGATTCATTTCATCAGCAAGCAATCAAAGTCTTTTTCCAAATTAAAGATTTAAAACCTGGACATCAAAAACTACTCTGTGTGCTCTGCATATTAAAAGAGGTGAGTAAACTTATTTAAAAACAATTTTAGTTTAATCTATGGTGGAATGATGATGCATGCAAATGAATTCTTGCTTTGATAATGTATATTTTTTTATATGAATGCATGTTTGAATATTGGATGTGCCTGTATGTAAAAAAAAATATTTGCCTCTGTTATTTTATAGGAGTTATTCTTCTTTAGGAAAATTGCAAAATCTTACAAATCTAAGCCTTATTTGAATTTGATATGTAAATGAGAAAGGTATGTTATTGTTTGATAGAAATTTTAAAATTAGTTTCATAATTTTTAAAGCAACAAATGATTATAAATAAGGGATTAACAGTAAACTAAGGTTTTTGTAAAAAAATCAACTATCTTAAATTATAAATTGAATTACAAGCATGTAATCATGATTAAAAATCACGAATTTTGATATGTAATTTGTAATTTTTAATTGGATATTTAATGAGAATTTTGGGTTGATGCGAAATTGGGATTTTTATGAATTGTCGATCATCCACGCAATAATTTGGTTTGAAATCTTGGTTGAAGCTTGTTTATGGGTTGTTGATTATGGGAAAAATGCTATGGAATTTTTCAAATGAGTGAATTGTTTGGATTCGAGCAAACTAGGGTTTACAGTATGTTTTTGCTCGTCTTTGCTGTTGAGATTTTTGCGACTTGAAGATTCGACCGGAATCGTTCGCATTTGGTGGAGATGTAGCTCATGGTTGTGGCGTCTCGATGGTAGGGTCGGAGAGGTGAACGGCGTCGTGGTATCGGCGATGTGGGTTGTTTTGTGTCGAGTTGCATCTGCAGTTTTTGAGCTTGATGATCGAATTTTGATTCGATTGGGTTTTCTCAAATCTGGGCTTGGATTTTGGTTCGCACGTGTTCGAGTGGTTGTAGGGGATAGTCGCGACGTTCGCCGGAGGTCGGCGGCGTTGGTGCAAGTGCACCGTGTGCACCTCGATTCTGTGAGGAGGAGTTTTCATGGGAAGCTCGGAGTAGTGTTCGTGTTTTCATCGTGTATGACTCGAAGAGATGGTGTTGGGTTTGTCTTCGGGGCTAGCTCGTGTGAGTTAGGTGGTTGTCTCAAGTATCTTGGTCATTTGTTTTTGGTTTGGTACTGTAATAATATAAGTGCAGATTAGAACTTATTGATGGAATAAATGAAATCAAGCTACAAACTATAAACAAGTTTTATAAAAGAAACAAATGTATAAAGTTAAAACTTGTTGTTTTGAAATTAAGTTGATCAAACTTTAAATTGTAAATCGAATTTACTTTCAAATTTAAAATGTCTAAGATGATTTCTTTGAAAGTTATTTAACTTAATTAAAGTTTGAATTTTAATTTAAAAAGAGTGTTTTGAATTTAATCATTAAATCAAAAATTTTAAGTAATGTTTTAATAACAAAGGTTTCAAATTATTTTGAAAATAAATAAGTTTATAACTAGATAATTTAAAGTGTTTTAAATTTTAAATTTGATTTCTAAATGCCTTATTTTCACATAAGGTTATTTTTATTATTTTGAAATCCAAATAGAATATGTTGTTTAAGTTATTAAAATTTGATTTATTTCAAATAATTTATTTATGAAGATAAATAATGGTAAATTATTTTGATATGAATTTGAGAGTACCCAATAAATATGATTTGTAAATAAGTAAAGAGTTTAATTAAGAATAATGTTTTCTTAATTAATTAAGGATTTTGAAATATAAGATGTTAATTAATTGTTTAATTAATTTTAAATAATTAGTTAATTGTTTATTTAATTTCAAACATCACTTAATTATGGATTAATTAAGTGTAATTACTCAATGAAGTAATTAATGGCTGATTATTGAATGTGATTAAGAATGGTAATTACTTATGGAAGTAATCAGAGAAATTACTCATGGGAGTAATTAAAGTTGAATTGATTAATGGGAAATCACGTGATGTTATTAACTTAAGGAATTGATTAAGTTAATTGTTTTGAGTTAATTAATTATGGAGTAATTAATTAATTATAGAATTAAGAATTATTTAATGATGGAATTAATTATTTGTTAAGTAATTAATTAAGAGAGTGGTCAAGATTTATTAGTGGAGGTAATTAGAAGATAATTACTTATGTAAGTAATTAAGAGTTAATTACTTAATTAATTTAGTTAATTAATTAATGTGATTAATTAATTAATGAATGTGATTAATTTAAGATTAATTACTAAGTGTAATTAATTAAAATGTAATTAATTAATAAATTAATTAATCAAGGATTTATTAATTAATTTAATCGAGTAATAATTTTTTAATGAAGTAATTAAAGATTAATTAATTAGTGAATTAATCTAAGGATTAATATAATTAATTAAGAAGTTAATTAATTAAGATAAGTAATTACAAATTGTTAATTACTGTTTATGATTAATGAGATGATTAATTACAAATTAATTATTTAATTAATTAAAGGAATTATTAATTAATAAGGACCGTTAGTTAATATAATTAATGAATTAATCAAGGTTGATTAATATAAGTAATTAATTTAAGTGCGATTAATTAATTGTAATTAATTGAGGTTAAATGCAATTAATCATAGTTAATTAATTAATGGAAATAAGTGAAGGATCATTAATTTTTGTAATTAATGATAGTAATTAAAGGTTAATTACTGTATATGGTTAAGGATAATTTCTTGAATGTAATTAAAGTATAATTAATCAAGGAAGATTAATTAAGAAAGATCATTAAGAGATAATTTATTTATTTATTTGGAATAAATAAATAAAGAAGGATTTAGGTAATCCAATTGATTAAGAGTTAATCAATCCTGTTTATGGATGATTGACTGATATTGGTTGATTGATTAATATTGGATGATTGATATTGGATGATTGGTTGATACTAGATGATTATGATATCTATGATATGTGATATGCTGCTTTGTGAGATGAATGTTTATTATGAATTATCTATTATGATAATGTGATTCATCTATCTGTTTATATCATCCTGAAAATAAGTTTAATTGTTTAAAACCCTTAAACAAATTGGACATTAAAATGGCTTTTGGTTTCGGTGAGACCGGGATCGGGTTTCCATATTTGGATATCTGAAAACCACATCGATTCCAATTAAACGTTCGGTCGTGAATCCAAGTGGAGCAAGTGAAGACTCGAGGTCTAAGAACTATACATCAGTATAACTCTGTGGGTGACTCCGTAATGAGTTTGACGGGATAGTACTTATGGATTCGAGATGGTGATTTAAAGTGCAAGGGCTATGGTCGTTGACTCTGAGGGTGATTCCAAAACGAGTGCAACGAGATAGTGCCTTCAGTTTCGTTCGAACCCGGAACGAACTTGTATGGATCTAATGCTTTCAGAACATCGTCAGGTGGACGATGAGCATTCTAAGGTAGATGTGTTCTATAAAGGTAATTGCAGCCTCAAGCCTCATCAACCGGGAATGGCTAAAATAAGGGAGGTGCAGCAAGGTTAAGTGGGTCATGCCCAAGTAGGACGAGATTTAACCCTGTCTAGAGGTCCCTTTCTATTTCGGCTTAGTGTGTGGTTGGTCGCGCCAACCATGGGGTGGTCTTGTTCGGGACTGTCCAGTAAGGGATGGTTCCGGCCTTGTGTTGCAGGGGAGTTAGGGTGGCTCCTCGGTACGGTGATCTAGGCTCCGTACTATGGTGGGCGGTACCGCAATAGCCCTGCCATTGATGGAAACCCATTTTCCTTACGAGACCCTACGGTTTTGTTTGTATTACCCGCTTTTGTGGCTAGTAGCTGGAATTTAATAATGTAACAATTTAGGCTATTTCTTATTTACTTGAAAACCCTAGACACTATTATAATATCACTGGATTTCCTATCAAATGTTTTGGTTAGCGTAAGATAAAAACTTTTTCATGTTTATGTGTGGAAAGTCTTACGTGATACCTTTTCTTTTCAATGGTTTTTCTAAAGTTAAGCAAATTTTAACCCGTTTACTCACACCAAACCCCTGTCTGACCCGAGTGTTTATTTTCTGTTTTATTAAACACTTGGGTACTCATATTATGTATGAGTGGTCAAGTGATTCATGTTTGCTTGATGAATTCTGGAGGAGATTTGGAGCAGGTGGCTTCCACGTGTAGATATATTATAGTTCCGTTGTGTTTGATTGTATCTGTACCTTGTGTACTTGAGTTGTATGGTTAGACAGATGTTTATAACTATCTAATATGTGTTGTATAAGCTGTGTACTCTGATGTAATATGATACTATGTAATATTATATGTGATATATTATATTTCATTCGTTCCGCTGAGAGTTTTCTGTTGTTGTCGTGTTTCTTCATTCTCTTTCTTTTCTTCTTATATCCCTTTCTTTCTTAATCGGCGACGTGTCTTCCTGGGGTTAGGAAGTCGGGTCCCTACAGTTGGTATCAGAGCATTAGGTTGAGTGAATACCTAGGCTCTGGAGTGGTGTATTTCTTGAGAGAGCGTACTTGTAATTTTTTTATATATAACTATAATATATATATCTACCTGATTTGTTGGGTTATCTGCTCGGATTTTCCAACATAAGTTTTAGAGGAAGATGGGGTAGTGGTGTGTGTGTAACATGACTACCACTGATGGAAGAGTTCCATATATTTGAGGTTGGAAGTATATTTGTCGAGACTGTAGACCTAATACTGTCTCGAGTGGGATTTGTAGTTTGTAGTAAGGATTTCTCTGATCTCCGAAGGAAATCTTTCAAAAGATTCAGAGTCCATCTTTGAAGTGTAAGTTTGGATCTGTTGGAAGTGCAGAAGCAGGTGATGGTATCTTGATAACTGCGTGATGAGATGCAATATCCATGGATATTTCTGAAGATGTTTTCTCTTGAAGCAGTTTTAGAAGTAGTTGAGGAGCAGTCTTTACCTGCTGCAGGGAAGATTCGTCTGTGTAGAAGTTGTCTGGGTTTTTAGCAAGGAGGTTGGCTGTTCTGGAATATGAGACTAAGGTCTATGAGTTTTTCACTTCGGCATGGTCTCATTTGTCATTTCCTTAAGTTGTCATATCCTTAAGGAGAGCGAGATGTTGATGCTTGGTTTGGAGCCCGAATTTCTTGAGATGATGTCTTCCATCTCGAAGGTCTGTTGTATGGATTGTTGATGGTTTTGGTTTTCGAGGAGCCTTTGGATTAGAAGTCTTTGGTTAGCGTTGCTAGCAGTCATCTCGAAGTATTCGGTGTGCTGTCGAGAAGGTCTTTTAGCTTCGCAGTATTATCGAGGTAGAGTTTGGAAGCAGCAGTGTGGCCATTTCTCCGATGGATCAGGAATCTTAGTGGTTCTTCTTTCAGCAGTCCGGGCAGTTGGTGGAAGTTTTCTTGAAAGGTTAACCTTGTTTGGAGAAGCTTAAGGCTGTTCTATTTGATAAAGAGAGGACAATTTATTTGGAATCCGAACTAGGTAGGATCGCAAAGTGACTTGCGATTAGTTTGGAAATTTTTCTTGGCAATTTTTTGTTTGAGACTGAGGATTCTCATGTGGAAGTAGGAGCTACTGATGTAATCAGAAGTTTGTCTGTATTTTGAGTTGAGATCCATATTGTTTTGTTTCCAGAAGCAATTTTTGGTGGTTAGCATGGTAGTAGGATGGTTCTTGGAGAAGGAAGAGATGGTGTAGCAGCTCAAGAAATCTTTGGAGTTTGGATTGGTTAGATCTAGTTTTGAATTGGATTTTGCTGTAAGGTTGTGTGACCGAGTCTGATGAGTCACTAAGATTTTTATGGATTTGATGAACAAAGTTTCCCGGATATATTGGATAAGTTTGTATTCGTGTTCATCATCAGTATTCTTATCTATTTCAGAATCAGAGTTGTGCAGCGGAAGCGAGGTAGCAGCTGTACGAGAAAGGAAGCAAGTTCTATTTGCTATTGCTTGAGTAGTAGAGCTTGTGTTCTAGATTTCGATGGATTTTGCAAGACTTTTCTGTTGGATAGGATCCAGAAACTGGTTTGCTTTGGTCTAGTTGTTTCTGGAAGCACCAGCATAGGTTGAGCTGATCAGGAAGAAGATTGGCAGCCCAGGATTGTCTGTTGAGTTATGCTGATTTGAGATAAGGAGTTTGGAATTTGAAGCTGGAGTCTTCATTATTGTTAAGATTTCTCTGGTTAAGAGAGCAGTAATTGGATGGCTAGTTCTGAGGCACTTGGGATTTCTTATCTGTGTTTTTGATAGGATAAGATTGAATTGTCAGTTTGGATAGCTGGAATTCATTGCATTTCACGTATCTCTGAGGGAGTACGTGTATGATTCATTGTTGGTTGTTGAATCTGTAGTTCAGTTGGATTTGGAAGTTGAGCTAGACTTGAGTATAGTTTGATGTTCTGTTCAGGTTGGTGGATCTAGAGATGAGAGGAGCTCTGGATTTTGGTGGTGTAGATTGTTTAGTTTCTGTAGAGCGAGTCTCCCGGTGATTTTTATACTTGGGAAACTTTAGATAGAATTTGAGATTTATTCTGATTTGTGTCAGGATAAATGGTTAGGTCTGTTTGTTTGATTGATTGATATGGTTGTTAGTAACTGATTGTTAGGTATGCTTTGCTATTTAAATTGAAATCTTTGCTGGGTTATTAAATTACCTTTGCTTTTAAATTTCGAGGACGAAATTCTTTTAAGGGGGAATGATTGTAACGACCCGGAATTTTAGGCAATATAAATTTAATAATCTGTATTAATAATTAAATTGATTCGATAACTTTTATTTATAATTTAAATTTAAATTGGTAAATTTAAACTTTTTAAGGTTAACAAATTTTTAATCTGGCAATATTGATAAGATTTATTTTTCAAAGCTAATAAAATTTTATTCTATTTATAATATATATATTTGATATATATTGTGGATAGAAAATCTTTTGTCTTAATTTAAAGATGAATTTTCAAGTTGTAATATATATGTATGTATATGTTATAATTTGGAGTTGTTTTGAAATTTAATTCAATCTATTGATAATTTATATATGTATGAATAAATTGTAATTTAAAGCTTGTTTTAAAATAAATATTTTTTTTAAAAAAGTTAATTTAGATTAATTAAATTGTTTTCAAATATAAGATGATTGTTATTTTTAAATATGATAGTTTAAAAGGATTCAAACATTTTGTTTCGTTTTCTTTAAAATGCTTGAATTTTAAATGGTTATAAAAATAAATGTTTTAGATTTTTAAAATACATGTATAAGATTTATTTGTATTATAATAAGTTTTATAATATATTCTTTTACAGATTAAATTTATATTTACATATGTAAGCATTTATTAATAAAGTAAATTAAATATGTAAGTTATATTTACATTTAAATTTAGTAAAAATTAATTAAAAATGCAAAGACAAATGTAACCATGTTAGTCACCTTAATAACACTTGTTAATCAATTAAGCAAGTAGTTGACAAATGTAAGTTATTAAACATGTGGCAACATATTCATCTTAATTTTTAATAAATGTTTACAAGAAGAAAATTATTTTTCACAAACATCTTTTATTTCCTTTCTTAACTCAAACAGAAGTTTTTCTTTTTCGAATTTGAAATTTAAAAACCCAAAAGCAAATGATGATCAAAATCTGAATTTAATTTCAATCTGCAACTTAAAAAGGGAGAACAAGAACAGTTTCAACCTGCAATTCAAGGAATAAAGTTCAACAACAAGTTTTCTAGCAAACTTCAACCTGCAAGTTAGATCTGTTCAACATTTTAAACAATCAAACCTGAAAACTAAATCTGCAAAATCAAGTTTGAAAGTAAACCTGCAAATTCAAATGGAATTCAAAAACAAAGATGAAATCTGCAATTATCAAAGCTGCAACCTTCAAATTTAAACTACAATTTCAACATGCAAGGATTCATTTCATCAGCAAGCAATCAAAGTCTTTTTCCAGATTAAAGATTTAAAACCTGGACATCAAAAACTGCTCTGTGTGCTCTGCATATTAAAAGAGGTGAGTAAACTCAGTTTTAGTTTAATCTATGGTGGAATGATGATGCATGCAAATGAATTCTTGCTTTGATAATGAATATTTGTTTATATGAATGCATGTTTGAATATTGGATGTGCCTGTATGTAAAAAAATAATATGTGCCTTTGTTATTTTACAGGAGTTATTCTTCTATAGGAAAATTGCAAAATCTTACAAATCTAAGCCTTATTTGAATTTGATATGTAAATGGAAAAGGTATGTTATTGTTTGATAGAAATTTTAAAATTAGTTTCATAATTTTTAAAGCAACAAATGATTATAAATAAGCGATTAACAGTAAACTAAGGTTTTTGTAAAAGAATCAACTATCTTAAATTATAAATTGAATTACATGCATGTAATCATGAATTTTGATATGTAATTTGTAATTTTTAATTGGATATTTAATGAGAATTTTGGGTTGATGCGAAATTGGGATTTTTATGAATTGCCGATCATCCACGCAATAATTTGGTTTGAAATCTTGATTGAAGCTTGTTTATGGGTTGTTGATTATGGGAAAAATGCTATGGAATTTTTCAAATGAGTGAATTGTTTGGATTCGAGCAAACTAGGGTTTACAGTATGTTTTTGCTCGGCTTTGCTGTTGAGATTTTTGCGACTTGAAGATTGTACCGGAATCGTTCGCTTTTGGTGGAGGTGTAGCTCATGGTCGTGGCGTCTCGATGGTAGGGTCGGCGAGGTGAACGGCGTCGTGGTGTCGGCGATGTGGGTTGTTTTGTGTCGAGTTGCATCTGTAGTTTTAGAGCTTGATGATCGTATTTTAATTCGATTGGGATTTCTCGAATTTGGGTTTGGATTTTGGTTCGCACGTGTTCGAGTGGTTGTAGGGGATAGTCGCGACGTTCGCGGGAGGTCGGCGGCGTTGGTGCAAGTGCACCGTGTGCATGTCGATTCTGTGAGGAGGAGTTTTCGTGGGAAGCTCGGAGTAGTGTTCGTGTTTTCATCGTGTATGACTCGGAGAGATGGTGTTGGGTTTGTCTTCGGGGCTAGCTTGTGTGAGTTTGGTGGTCGTCTCGAGTATCTTGGTCATTTGTTTTTGGTTTGGTAATGTAATAATATAAGTGCAAATTAGAACTTATTGATCGAATAAATGAAATCAAGCTTCAAACTATAAACAAGTTTTATAAAAGAAACAAATGTATAAAGTTAAAACTTGTTGTTTTGAAATTAAGTTGATCAAACTTTAAATTGTAAATCGAATTTACTTTCAAATTTAAAATGTCTAAGATGATTTCTTTGAAAGTAATTTAACTTAATTAAGTTTGAGTTTTAATTTAAAAAGAGTGTTTTGAATTTAATCATTAAATCAAAATTTTTAAGTAATGTTTTAATAACAAAGTTATCAAATTATTTTGAAAATAAATAAGTTTAAAACTAGATAATTTAAAGTGTTTTAAATTTTAAATTTGATTACTAAATGCCTTATTTTCAAATAAGGTTATTTTTATTATTTTGAAATCCAAATAGAATATGTTGTTTAAGTTATTAAAATTTGATTTATTTCAAATAATTTATTTATGAAGATAAATAATGGTAAATTATTTTGATATGAATTTGAGAGTACCTAATAAATATGATTTGTAAATAAGTAAAGAGTTTAATTAAGAATAATGTTTTCTTAATTAATTAAGGATTTTGAAATATAAGATGTTAATTAATTGTTTAATTAATTTTAAATAATTAGTTAATTGTTTATTTAATTTTAAATATCACTTAATTATGGATTAATTAAGTGTAATTACAGAATGAAGTAATTAATGGCTGATTATTGAATGTGATTAAGAATGGTAATTACTTATGGAAGTAATCAGAGAAATTACTCATAGGAGTAATTAAAGTTGAAGTGATTAATGGGAAATCACGTGATGTTATTAACTTAAGGAATTGATTAAGTTAATTGTTTTGAGTTAATTAATTATGGAGTAATTAATTAATTATAGAATTAAGAATTATTTAATGATGGAATTAATTATTTGTTAAGTAATTAATTAAGAGAGTAATCAAGATTTATTAATGGAGGTAACTAGAAGATAATTACTTATGTAAGTAATTAAGAGTTAATTACTTAATTAATTTAGTTAATTAATTAATGTGATTAATTAATGAATGAATGTGATTGATTTAAGATTAATTACTAATTGTAATTAATTAAAATGTAATTAATTAATAAAATAATTAGTTAAAGATTTATTTATTAATTTAATTGAATAATAATTATTTAATGAAGTAATTAAAGATTGATTAATTAGTTAATTAATCTAAGGATTAATATAATTAATTAAGAAGTTAATTAATTAAGATAAGTAATTACAAATTGTTAATTACTGTTTATGATTAATGAGATGATTAATTACAAATTAATTATTTAATTATTTAAAGGAATTATTAATTAATAAGGATCATTAGTTAGTATAATTAATGAATTAATCAAGGTTGATTAATATAAGTAATTAATTTAAGTGTGATTAATTAATTGTAATTAATTGAGGTTAAATGCAACTAATCATAGTTAATTAATTAATGGAAACATATAAAGGATCATTAATTTTTGTAATTAATGATAGTAATTAAAGGTTAATTACTATATATGGTTAAGGATAATTACTTGAATGTAATAAAGTATAATTAATCAAGGAAGATTAGTTAAGGAAGATCATTAAGAGATAATTTATTTATTTATTTGGAATAAATAAAGAAGGATTTAGGTAATCCAATTGATTAAGAGTTAATCAATTCTGTTTATGGATGATTGACCGATATTGGTTGATTAATTAATATTCGATGATTGATATTGGGTGATTGGTTGATACTGGATGATTATGATATCTATGATATGTGATATGCTGCTTTGTGAGATGAATGTTTATTATGAATTATCTATTGTGATAATGTGATTCATCTATTTGTTTATATCATCCTGAACATAAGTTTAATTGTTTAAAACCCTTAAACAACTTGGACATTAAAATGACGTTTGGTTTCGGTGAGACCGGGATCGGGTTTTCATATTTGGATATCCGAAAACCACATCGATTCCAATTAAACGTTCGGTCGTGAATCCAAGTGGAGCAAGTGAAGACTCGAGGTATAAGAACTATACGTCATTATAACTCTGTGGGTGATTCCGTAATGATTTTGACGGGATAGTACTTATAGATTCGATATGGTGATTTAAAGTGCAAGGGCTATGGTCGTTGACTCTGAGGGTGATTCCAAAACGAGTGCAACGAGATAGTGCCTTCGGTTTCGTTCAAACCCAGAACGAACTTGTATGGATCGAATGCTTTCAGAACATCGTCAGGTGGACGATGAGCATTCTAAGATAGATGTGTTCTATAAAAGTAATCGCAACCACAAGCTTCATCAACCGGGAATGGCTAAAATAGGGGAGGTGCAGCAAGGTTAAGTGGGTCATGCCCAAGTAGGACGAGATTTATCCCTGTATAGAGGTCCCTTTATATTTTGGCTTAGTGTATGGTTGGTCGCGCCAACCACGGGGTGGTCTTGTTCGGGACTGTCCAGTAAGGGATGGTTCCGGCCTTGTGTTGCACGGGATTTAGGGTGGCTCCTCGGTACGGTGATCTAGGACACGTACTGTGACGGGCGATACCCCAGTAGCCCTTCCATTGATGGAACCCCATTTTCCCTACGAGACCCTACGGTTTTGTTTGTATTACCCACTTTTGTGGCTAGTAGTTGGAATTTAATAATGTAACAATTTCGGCTATTTCTTATTTACTTGAAAACCCTAGACACTATTATAATATCACTGGATTTCCTATCAAATGCTTTGGTTAGCGTAAGGTAAAAACTTTTTCATGTTTATGTGTGGGAAGTCTTAGTGATACCTTTTCTTTTCAAAGATTTTTCTAAAGTTAAGAAAATTTTAACCCGTTTACTCACACCAGATGTAACAACCCGGTATTTGCATCGATTAATAATCGACATTTAGACGATTACTATTGTTGCAAATTCCTATTTGAAGTTATTTAATTTGAATTAAAATTCAAATTATAATTTGTTTAAGAATTTTAACGGGCTTTAAAAATTCATTTTGGCCCGTTCCTTTTGGGTCGCAACAATCATATTCGACCCGATCCCCTTTTTCATTTTTCAAGCCCTAGGTTAAAAAAAAAAAATCGAACGAAAGAAGATTAATGGCGGCTTCATCTCGTTGTTCGCTCGTCTTCCCTCGATTTCTCTGGCGTAGCGCGTCTCTGTGATGCCTCAATTCGTCGACAAGGTGAGACTTTCTCACATCTAATTCACTCAAAATATGAGATTTCGTTCGTTTTTGTTTTCGTGGTCATCTTTGTTTCGATATTGGGTTATTGACTGTGTAAATTCGTATATGTCAGTGATTCTGTTCACTCACGTTTCTAATTCCTACTCGAGTTCTTCGCTGTTGCTTAGATGTGTTGTTTTCTTTGATTTAATTAAAATCATATAAAATGATACTTTGCAATGACCTGTTCTTATTTCTGCTTGGGCTACATTTGACTTATTTGATGTTGCACATCGTTTTTGGTTTGATTCGAACTTTATTACTTTGATATCGGCTTACACTATTTGCATAGCCACTTATACTTGCTGTAGCATGCTTGAACTTGGCTGCATTATCCACATGAGATTATTCGATTTTGCTGTGCACACTCTTGTGTTGCGGTGTTCATTCATATTTTGTTATAATCAGTAAACTATCATGTGTAGCTTGCTATGTATATAAAACTGGAAAACACTGTACTGCCTTGTAAGTTGTTGCAAGTTTGTAACTGTAACATTTGAATTGTTTAGATTTATACATTTTCTGGGATTCTGTGTTTGGAAAATTATCTTGTGTCGAGGCAGTATACACAAGTGTTTACACTTGTGTATATGTGCAGACACATGGATCTGCAGAATTTGATGAGTTGAAGGGTTTTTATACTGATTTGTTCGAGTATTCTTTTCAGAAGTTTTTGGGAAAGTTTTTATAAACTTATTTTGATGAATTATCTATATATATGCACAAGCATATATAGAACTGGAGTTCTGATTTTTGTATGAAATTCTCATATCTGAGTTCATACATGTGTTTACCTGTTTCTGGCAAGTTGAATGTCTTGAGTATGAAAAGCAAAAATGGGTTTTACGTATATTTCTATGTTATGGTTTTTCTGAAATCAAGTTAATTTGAATATCTGAGTTTTTATCTTGAATCTGGGTATCTGTGTTTTGATAGAAATGCTCTTCTTTGATATAAAATGTATATTTTGGAAGAAAATGGAGTTTATGGGGGATTTGGATTTTTCATAAAATTCTGAATTAAATCATGTCTGCACTTTGTTTATCCGGACTGCCTAGAGTACATGTATTCTTGGCTCTAGTTCATTGTTGTTGCTTCAGCACTAAGCCTCGGCTTGCTTTTGTTTCTGTTCTTTCTGAAACTTGAGTTCCATGTTATTGCATTCATTTGATTTTGTCATGGCTTGATATCATCAAGTTGCAACAGTTTCGACCTCTTTAGGTTTGCAGTCCACTTGAGTAAATATGTATCTGTTATGAGCAATGATATTGAACTTTTCACCGTATGTCAAAATGTGATATTCTCAATTTCACTTAAGTTATTCAGCTTATATTTTCATACCATCAATACTTGCTGTCTTGACCATGTCCCCTGTTGCATTATAATTGCATCTGTAGTTGTTGATGCTTCTGTGCATTGGCCTGTGTCGTTTGTAACTGCTGTTACATGTTGTTAGGCCAAGTTGACTTCGACTTTGTTTATGATACTTGCACTGTTTCACTGGTGTATGCATTTACTGTTTTGAATCTTGCTCTTGTATACCATCACTTGTATACTACATTTGCTAGTCTAGTCATTGAACTACACTCGTTTATGTGCACTTGTATATGCACAGTACTTGTTCTTGTGCATTTATACGTTCTTGACTTTTTTTCGTGTACATGACTTGCTACTTTGCTCATCGCCTTGTGTTGAGCCTAAAATTCATTGGGCTTGACCTCGCTTTTGTCTCTGCAATTTAATCGACACTTGGCCTTATGATATTCACGGCGACGCTTGTGAATATTCATTGGGTACATCATCACTATAGTGGCAAGGCAGTGCACGCAAGCGTGAACTGCAGCCACACGGTATGGCGTGTATGATATTCCTTTTGTTTTGACTTATGGATCTTTTTGCGTATTCCATATTCCGTAGTGGCGAGGCAGTACACGCGTGCGTGTACTGCAGCCCTACTCATCTTAATATTTTAATTGATATTTCAATGGTTTGAACTGTTCTGTTCGTTTCAATTCAATGTTCTGAATTGCATTCCGATTTGGTTTAATTACTATCGTCTATTCATTATTTAATTATTATTGCTTCTGTGCATTAATAACTGAGTTTGAATTAGACTGACCCGAGTATTATTTTCTTTTGAATTTAATACTCGGGTCAGACCGAGTATTTCAGGTTGTAGATATTCTGCTTTGGGTTGCTGCTAGAGCTATGAAGTTCTTTCATATCTTTTGGAGTAGTCGTCGTCATTTGTAGTAGTATGAAAAATTGTATAGGAAGATATGTATTCATGTATATTATATACGTTAATGTACTTGTATATGTAACTTCCTTAGTCGACTGTTGTAGTTGTATCATATGTACCGTGTGAATGTATTGTAACTGACATCAGTTATTATATATATATGAGACTTTCTGTTTCATCTGTGTTCCGCATTTATATTATCTGTGTTGTTATTTTATATTTACTGTTCTAAACTATTACGAACCATCGTAGTTCGTTTTATACTGGAATTGGGGTATGTCGATGGGAGAAAATAAATCAGAGATGAAAAATGAAAGAAAACATATTTATATACCACTCCCATTGAGATAACCAATACTAGTGTAAGGCCTAACTATTGATGGTCGCTCCTCAACAGCCTTATTCTCCGTGCTAGTTGACAGCACTACACCGTAGTGTTCTTGGTTAGCGCGGGTATAGAGGTGGGGCGTCACAGCTTGGTATCAGAGCCTGGGGTTTAGAAAAAATATAAAACATAACTTAGATTGTACATGTGTTACAACTATTTGTCGATGTTTTATTTCACATCTTTGTCTTAAGATCATCTTTGATTGTTAGGAATGAATTCCTAACGCTTATTCGTGAGCATTGCTGCTATTCTCTATCGCACTTGCTCACTTGAGTTTACACTTCTAAGTATCAGTGTATATATGCTCTACCAAGTTGCATATTGCTGCAACTAGTACCCACTTCGATTTGAACTCGCATTGTTTATTCGAACTGCTATATATATGCATTCTTATCTCTGATTCGTGTACTTAATGCAGTTTCCATACAATTGGGTTTTGGGTATCAATCTTTGAGACAAATTGCATTCCAATTGTCGACTCTGTCTGTTTATCCATGGTTTGTTGGTTTTCATGTGCCTCTCTCTGATAGTTTTAAAATTTCTTTGGTATAAAAGAAATTGTCTTGGTCTTTGCCTTGTCGATATCGACGTAGACTTGACTTTTACTTTTGCTAAAGTCATTCAAGCATTTATACTCGTTCTGCTTTGTTTTTCCAATTGTTGATCGGTTCTTCTTTTCCGGTTAGTTGTTATCACCTTTGTCGATTTTGATAACTTCTATTTCAGGAATTTTGGGTATTCCTACTTTGATGGATTTGGAATCGAATTCTTTGTATTTTATTCACGTCTTCGAATGTGAATCTTAGTGAATTGATTTGGTTTTCGAATTTAATCGATTCTTGATTATTTCCCGATTTGTTGCTATCATTTATTAGCAACTTTGATGACCTTTTCTTCGGGATTTTTGTGAACATACCTTTCGATGAATTCGGTATCGATTTCTTTGGATTCTATTCACGTCTTCGTATGTGAATTCTTGTGATTGATTGTTTCTACAATCATT
This sequence comes from Allium cepa, assembly GCA_030765085.1. Taxonomy (NCBI): domain Eukaryota; kingdom Viridiplantae; phylum Streptophyta; class Magnoliopsida; order Asparagales; family Amaryllidaceae; genus Allium; species Allium cepa. The sequence goes on from CM060943.1 coordinate 460,089,933, forward strand.
TTTGTGATTTGTCACTTTAAAAATATAAAGGTTTCAATACTAGTAGTAAATATCAAAAACTCTTTTATCAAAATGTTTTCAACTCTATTTTCAATACCAAACTCGTTTTTGAAACTGTTTTCCAATCTATTAGTATATACAAATCTTTATTTCACTCGTATGAGAAATCTAATTAAACGGCTTAGTAAAACAAGTGGTATGAAACGCTTGCGTTTACTTCGTCGGTTAATTGTTGGACTTGTTCGATTGAACCTCTAGTGACAAATTTTATTAGTGAAGATTTACAGTTTGTTCGTAAATATTTAAGTTAAGTAAGTGGTTATGGGACATGATGCTAAACTTTTACATTTACTGACTTAGTGTAATTGACACTTCTCGTTGATCATGACGATCATTTTTACGGTTAGACTAGGCCTCATCGGTGTGATTTCGTCTCACACATATCTCTTGGGCTTTGAGGATTGTCTAGACACCACTTGTGTGATTTCATTCACACATACTTTTCTTTTGATTGTGAGGTTAGACTAGACACCACTTGTGTGATTCCACTCACACATACCTCTTTTGATTTTTTTGGTTAGTCTGGACCTCAATCTGTGTGATTTCGACTCACACATGTGGGGTAGCGCCCCACGGTCTTCGGGCCATTCGTGTGTCAAAATTAATGGCTTGCAACCATGAGATAGCGTCTCGTTATGCGTTGCACGTGTTGATGATTTTTCATGCTCGCGGGTAGGTGAGATTCCGTGCTTCCGTTCTCGCTTTGCGTTGCACGTGTTGATGATTTTTCATGCTCGCGTGTAGGTGAGATTCCGTGCTCCCGTTCTCGCTTTGCGTTGCCCGTGTTGGTGATTTTCATGCTCACGTGTAGGTGAGATTCCGTGCTCCCGTTCTCGCTTTGCGTTGCCCGTGTTGGTGATTTTCATGCTCACGTGTAGGTGAGATTCCGTGCTCCCGTTCTCGCTTTGCGTTGCACGTGTTGATGATTTTTCATGCTCGCGGGTAGGTGAGATTCCGTGCTCCCGTTCTCGCTTTGCGTTGCACGTGTTGATGATTTTTCATGCTCGCGTGTAGGTGAGATTCCGTGCTCCCGTTCTCGCTTTGCGTTGCCCGTGTTGGTGATTTTCATGCTCACGTGTAGGTGAGATTCCGTGCTCCCGTTCTCGCTTTGCGTTGCACGTGTTGATGATTTTTCATGCTCGCGGGTAGGTGAGATTCCGTGCTCCCGTTCTCGCTTTGCGTTGCACGTGTTGATGATTTTTCATGCTCGCGTGTAGGTGAGATTCCGTGCTCCCGTTCTCGCTTTGCGTTGCCCGTGTTGGTGATTTTCATGCTCACGTGTAGGTGAGATTCTGTGCTCCCGTTCTCGCTTTGCATTGCACGTGTTGGTGAGTTTTCATGCTCGCATGTAGGTGAGTTTTCGTGCTCCCGTTCTCGTTATGCGTTACATGTGTTGATGAATTTTCATGCTCGCGTGTTGGTGAGTTTCCATACTCTCCTTTGAGTTTTCATACTCTGTTCGAGTTTTCATACTCTGTTCGAGTTTTCATACTCCGTTCGAGTTTTCATACTCCGTTCGAGTTTTCATACTCCGTTCGAGTTTTCATACTCCGTTCGAGTTTTCATACTCCGTTTGAGTTTCCATACTCTCCTTCGAGTTTTCATACTCCGTTTGAGTTTTCATACTCTGTTCGATTTTTCATACTCCGTTCGAGTTTTCATACACCGTTTGAGTTTTCATACTCCGTTTGAGTTTCCATACTCTCCTTCGAGTTTTCATACTCCGTTTGAGTTTTCATACTCTGTTCGAGTTTTCATACTCCGTTCGAGTTTTCATACTCCGTTTGAGTTTTCATACTCTGTTCGAGTTTTCATACTCCGTTTGAGTTTTCATACTCCGTTTGAGTTTCCATACTCTCCTTCGAGTTTTCATACTCCGTTCGAGTTTTCATACTCGCGTTCGAGTTTTCATACTCCGGTTCGAGTTTTCATACTCGCGTTCGAGTTCTCATACTCTTAGCTTGTGATTTCTGGATTTCTTGTGTAGATTTCTAGAATTTGTGCTTCACCAACTTTCGTGATTTCTATTGATAAGTTTTATCAATTCTTGTGCATTGGTGAATTCGTGTGTTATTGACTTGTTATGAATACAAGTTTAGGGTATGATATCCCTTTCTATCTTTGAGAAGATTCTTGTGACATTTTTGATGAACGAAAATTCATTGGTATTATATTTTGATGCCAATTATTTCGATGAAATTTTGACGTATGTCGAAGTTGCTACTGACATTGCTATTTTAATCACGTGTTTTAAAAATTTTTTATTCTTCAAAATATTTCAAAATATAAATCAAAATTGTTTTCAAAATCTTTACGATTTGCGCTTTCAAAAGAATGAGGAAGCGAATTAAACGTTTCAGAAAAATCGAGGACTATGACCCCTTTCTTTTACTGATTCGCTTAATTCCGGACTTGTCCGTTTGAGAACGTAAAATGTTATTTATTTAAAATACACAATTTTTCACTTTCAAGGAAATGATGAAGTGAATTAAACGATTTAGTAAAACTCGTGGTTATGGGTCATGTGCGTTTGCTATTTCGGTTAATTTCGGACTCGTTAATTGAAAATTTGTGATTTCTGATTATCGCTTGTGATAATCAGATAATTGAGATTTGATTATCAATTGTGATAATTAAATATTTATGATTTCTGATTATAGTTTTTGATAATCAGATATTTATTGTTTCTAATTATCGTTTGTGATAATTAGATATTTGTGGTTTAATTATCGTTTGTGATAATTAAACATTTGCGATTTGAGATTTGATTATCAATTGTGATAATTAAATATTTGTGATTTGAAATTTGATTACCGTTGTGGTAATTCCTGATTATCGTTTTTGATAATTAGATATTTGTGGTTTAATTATCGTTTGTGATAATTAAACATTTGCGATTTGAGTTTGATTATCGTTTGTGATAATCAGATATTTGCTGTTTCTGATTATCGCTTGTGATAATTAGATATTTGAGATTTAATTGTCGTTTGTGATAATTAAATATTTGTGATTTAAGATTGATTTTCGATTTTGATAATCGAATACTTGTTGATTTGATTATCGTTTTTGATAATCGAATATTTGTGATTTGAGATCTCTGAATTATCTATTGATAATTAGATTTTGTTGATAATTTGTGAATTTCCTTTATGAAATTAAAAGATTTCTTTGGCGTTTATATTGTACTACGCCAGTGTACCGGCTCAATTTTCTGCTATACATGACGTTTTCCACGTCTTCCAATTACGGAAATGCCTTTGGGATTTCCGATCTTTATTCTTGATCCCGGTATTATTGAAGAAATTGAAGTTTCACTAGATGTGACTTTGAGCAAACACGTTCTGGCTTGCTCCTTCATGCTCTTTATGGTGAACTTCATATTTCGAATTTCTTCATCTTGTGATGATATGCTCTTTTGGTTGTTACCTTTTGTCCATATATTCCTTAAGATTGCGAGGACGCAATTTCTTTAAGGAGGGGAGTCTGTAACAACCCGGTATTTGCATCGATTAATAATCGACATTTAGACGATTACTATTGTTGCAAATTCCTATTTGAAGTTATTTAATTTGAATTAAAATTCAAATTATAATTTGTTTAAGAATTTTAACGGGCTTTAAAAATTCATTTTGGCCCGTTCCTTTTGGGTCGCAACAATCATATTCGACCCGATCCCCTTTTTCATTTTTCAAGCCCTAGGTTAAAAAAAAAATCGAACGAAAGAAGATTAATGGCGGCTTCATCTCGTTGTTCGCTCGTCTTCCCTCGATTGCTCTGGCGTAGCGCGTCTCTGTGATGCCTCAATTCGTCGACAAGGTGAGACTTTCTCACATCTAATTCACTCAAAATATGAGATTTCGTTCGTTTTTGTTTTCGTGGTCATCTTTGTTTCGATATTGGGTTATTGACTGTGTAAATTCGTATATGTGAGTGATTCTGTTCACTCACGTTTCTAATTCCTACTCGAGTTCTTCGCTGTTGCTTAGATGTGTTGTTTTCTTTGATTTAATTAAAATCATATAAAATGATACTTTGCAATGACCTATTCTTATTTCTGCTTGGGCTACATTTGACTTATTTGATGTTGCACATCGTTTTTGGTTTGATTCGAACTTTATTACTTTGATATCGGCTTACACTATTTGCATAGCCACTTATACTTGCTGTAGCATGCTTGAACTTGGCTGCATTATCCACATGAGATTATTCGATTTTGCTGTGCACACTCTTGTGTTGCGGTGTTCATTCATATTTTGTTATAATCAGTAAACTATCATGTGTAGCTTGCTATGTATATAAAACTGGAAAACACTGTACTGCCTTGTAAGTTGTTGCAAGTTTGTAACTGTAACATTTGAATTGTTTAGATTTATACATTTTCTGGGATTCTGTGTTTGGAAAATTATCTTGTGTCGAGGCAGTATACACAAGTGTTTACACTTGTGTATATGTGCAGACACATGGATCTGCAGAATTTGATGAGTTGAAGGGTTTTTATACTGATTTGTTCGAGTATTCTTTTCAGAAGTTTTTGGGAAAGTTTTTATAAACTTATTTTGATGAATTATCTATATATATGCACAAGCATATATAGAACTGGAGTTCTGATTTTTGTATGAAATTCTCATATCTGAGTTCATACATGTGTTTACCTGTTTCTGGCAAGTTGAATGTCTTGAGTATGAAAAGCAAAAATGGGTTTTACGTATATTTCTATGTTATGGTTTTTCTGAAATCAAGTTAATTTGAATATCTGAGTTTTTATCTTGAATCTGGGTATATGTGTTTTGATAGAAATGCTCTTCTTTGATATAAAATGTATATTTTGGAAGAAAATGGAGTTTATGGGGGATTTGGATTTTTCATAAAATTCTGAATTAAATCATGTCTGCACTTTGTTTATCTGGACTGCCTAGAGTACATGTATTCTTGGCTCTGGTTCATTGTTGTTGCTTCAGCACTAAGCCTCGGCTTGCTTTTGTTTCTGTTCTTTCTGAAACTTGAGTTCCATGTTATTGCATTCATTTGATTTTGTCATGGCTTGATATCATCAAGTTGCAACAGTTTCGACCTCTTTAGGTTTGCAGTCCACTTGAGTAAATATGTATCTGTTATGAGCAATGATATTGAACTTTTCACCGTATGTCAAAATGTGATATTCTCAATTTCACTTAAGTTATTCAGCTTATATTTTCATACCATCAATACTTGCTGTCTTGACCATGTCCCCTGTTGCATTATAATTGCATCTGTAGTTGTTGATGCTTCTGTGCATTGGCCTGTGTCGTTTGTAACTGCTGTTACATGTTGTTAGGCCAAGTTGACTTCGACTTTGTTTATGATACTTGCACTGTTTCACTGGTGTATGCATTTACTGTTTTGAATCTTGCTCTTGTATACCATCACTTGTATACTACATTTGCTAGTCTAGTCATTGAACTACACTCGTTTATGTGCACTTGTATATGCACAGTACTTGTTCTTGTGCATTTATACGTTCTTGACTTTTTTTTGTGTACATGACTTGCTACTTTGCTCATCGCCTTGTGTTGAGCCTAAAATTCATTGGGCTTGACCTCGCTTTTGTCTCTGCAATTTAATCGACACTTTGCCTTATGATATTCACGGCGACGCTTGTGAATATTCATTGGGTACATCATCACTATAGTGGCAAGGCAGTGCACGCAAGCGTGAACTGCAGCCACACGGTATGGCGTGTATGATATTCCTTTTGTTTTGACTTATGGATCTTTTTGCGTATTCCATATTCCGTAGTGGCGAGGCAGTACACGCGTGCGTGTACTGCAGCCCTACTCATCTTAATATTTTAATTGATATTTCAATGGTTTGAACTGTTCTGTTCGTTTCAATTCAATGTTCTGAATTGCATTCCGATTTGGTTTAATTACTATCGTCTATTCATTATTTAATTATTATTGCTTCTGTGCATTAATAACTGAGTTTGAATTAGACTGACCCGAGTATTATTTTCTTTTGAATTTAATACTCGGGTCAGACCGAGTATTTCAGGTTGTAGATATTCTGCTTTGGGTTGCTGCTAGAGCTATGAAGTTCTTTCATATCTTTTGGAGTAGTCGTCGTCATTTGTAGTAGTATGAAAAATTGTATAGGAAGATATGTACTCATGTATATTATATACGTTAATGTACTTGTATATATAACTTCCTTAGTCGACTGTTGTAGTTGTATCATATGTACCGTGTGAATGTATTGTAACTGACATCAGTTATTATACATATATGAGACTTTCTGTTTCATCTGTGTTCCGCATTTATATTATCTGTGTTGTTATTTTATATTTACTGTTCTAAACTATTACGAACCATCGTAGTTCGTTTTATACTGGAATTGGGGTATGTCGATGGGAGAAAATAAATCAGAGATGAAAAATGAAAGAAAACATATTTATATACCACTCCCATTGAGATAACCAATACTAGTGTAAGGCCTAACTATTGATGGTCGCTCCTCAACAGCCTTATTCTCCGTGCTAGTTGACAGCACTACACCGTAGTGTTCTTGGCTAGCGCGGGTATAGAGGTGGGGCGTCACACCAGACCCCTTGTCTGACCCGAGTATTTATTTTCTATTTTATTAAACTCTTTGGTACTCATATTATGTATGAGTGGTCAAGTGATTCAGGTTTGCTTGACGAATTCTGGAGGAGATTTGGAGCAGGAGGCTTCCACGTGTAGATATATTATAGTTCCGCTGTGTTTGATTGTATCTGTACCTTGTGTACTTGAGTTGTATAGTTAGACAGATGTTTATAAATGTCTAATATGTGTTGTATAAGTTGTGTACTCTGATGTAATATGATACTATGTAATATTATATGTGATATATTATATTACATTCGTTCCGCTGAGAGTTTTCTGTTGTTGTTGTGTTTCTTCTTTCTCTTTCTTTTCTTTTTCTATCCCTTTCTTTCTTAATCGGTGATGTGTCTTCGTGGGGTTAGGAAGTCGGGTCGCTATAATGAACGTAAAATTAGGGTAGATATTTTTTTCTTAGGAGGGTAGGCAGTTACTGTTGTATTTAATGAATTAAAATAAGGGGAGATTTGGGGTGAAATGAGTTGGAGGGAAGGATTTTGGGTGTAATAATCTAAAGCGAAGAAAACAAATGAGAGATGTTTTGGTGTTGTAAACTATAATTACTTTTCATTTATTTACATTCATTGTTTTAATAAATGATATGAGACATAATTTCTTAAGCAATTTATCATTTAAAATATTATTCAATGTGAATTTGAGATCAAATTGTTTTTTATTACAATATTATTTAAACAAAATTTATGTAATGCAATATTCATCTAGTTTATGTTAGAATTAGTAGTGGATTTAAAAAAAAAACTATTCTTAAAAAGAAAACGTGAGATATAATTAATTTTGATTACGAATTTATAGTTAAAAAATAGAATTGTATGTGTTTAAGATAAAATTTTGTATTTTTTTTAATTGTTATGGATTGTGACAGATTGCATATTGTATGGTAATAATAATATTTGTTGTAAATTATAATTTTTATGTTATTAAATGTTATTAAGTAGTACATACATGTTAATTATTATTAAATAAAAAATTATTTAAATATGTAAATATTATTATAATTCAAATTTGGTTCTAAAAAGCTGAAAAAGGCATCATAATGGGCATTGCTAATTTTCTTTGGCGTTGCAAAGGTGTAGGTAATTTTGTACGCTATTGTGACGACACAAAAATTGAATAAAAATTGAGGTAAGTGTCACTATGATGTTGCTAAATTTCTTTGGCATTGGAAAAGCATAGATAATTTCCTACAGTATTGTGACATTAGAAAATTTTGAATAAAAATTAAATTTGCATCACTATACGTCGTTAAATTTCGTCGGTATTGCAAAAGCATAGGTAATTGACCTATGTTATTGCCACGCATATTTCATTCTTAAAGAAGTAGATAATTTCCTACGTCATTTAGAAGACGAAAAATTTTAAGCAAAAATTTGTAGGCGTCACTATAGCATCGCCAAATTTCTTTTTAAAGACGTAGGTAATTTCTTACGTTATTATGATGCCAAGAAAAACTTAAGAATAAATTGAAGTATGCATCACTATGGCATCGCTAAATTTCTTTGCCATCCCAAAAGCATGGGTAATTTGCTACACCATCGCAACGCCTATTTCATTGGTGTTGTAAGGACGAATGTAATTTTTTATGCCTTTGTGTTGATGGAAATTTATTAATAAAAATCACAATCACCAAATTGAAGTAGGCATCATTACGGCGCTGCTAAATTTCTTTGGCATCACAAAGACTGTGTAATTTACAATGCCATCATGATGCCCGTAAAATTTGAAAGAAATGACGATGGTATCGCTATGACTTGATTGAGTTATTCTGTTGCACAAATGAGTAGTTAATATTTCATGAATAATGATCATGGCATCATCAAGGCATAATTAATTAGCGATGCCTTATTGACAACTATTATTCTAGCAGTGTCACATCATCACCACATTACTATGGTATCACTTTAAGCACTTAAGAGATTGACTCATTTATATCAGTATGATCATTCTCGAGGTTTTGTACATAGATATTGCAAAGTTTATTTGTTAGAAAGTTATTTTGATCATAATCATGTCTCGCCTATTATATATTTATGCTTCAAAATATTTTTGTCTATGGAATGTGAGATATACGTCAAGTTATTGGATTTTTTATTTAATTTTAAAACCGACCTCTAATGGACCAAGTGCTTTGCAATGCAATGTTGCATTAGGTGCATTGATCATGGGCTAAAACGGGGGAATTTCATAAAAATTATTAATCTTTATTTTATGTTTTCATGAATAATATTTATGTACTTTGTAACGCCCCACCCCTGTACCTATATTATGAAGAGTACTACAAAGTAATATTGTTCGATAATACGAAGAATGAGGCTTGTAAGAAGCGACTACATGTGAGTATTCTCTTGGGTTAACATTGGTACGTACTCTTACCTCATATAATACGTAAATTTATGAACTTTGGTATTGACACAAAGCACTAATATAGGTTTATTCAGATAGAATAATACACAATATGATTAGAGAACACAGAGTCGCGAAATGTAGCTAACAAAATATAGTATCATAACATACATAGAACAAAGTAGGTCTATAAAAAGAATTATTTGACCAACCACAAAAATATATTCATCAACATGAATCATATACAATATACAACTCAAGCCTCATCACATACATACATATATGAAGACAAAAAAAAAATATGTGTGTGTTTGTATATGCGTATATAAAATAAAATATCAAAACAAATATAATGTATAATTATCTCCGCGCAAAGCTCAACATCCAAAAGTCAATATCCTTGTACCTATAAAGTCTTAGACTAACCCAAGCATTATATAAGTAACTAATGGGTCAGACTTTGTCTAGATTCAAAGGTGAGTACACAGACGATATAACATATAGGATAACAAATACTAGACATAGGAACAATATCCAAACAGGCGAAAGGTTGAAATAACGTACATATACAATAGCAAGTTTTAAGTAAATTTAATAATATGCTTTCTCTTTTAAAAAGTTCACACAACATAGGAAGTACCCCCGCCTTATTGTCCCCACATAATATTTTAACACCTGTGTCATGTCACTAATCAGTGACATATAGCCGATAATCTAATCAACCGAGTTTCACACATATGCCGTTATTATTAATTATACATTTATTAAGGCATTTAGTTAAATTTTATTATCAATCAATTTAGTTGCTATGTTCACCATAGGTTGCACATTAACCTACTACCAAAAGTTAAGTTCTTTACGTAAGGTATTCGCTACATTTACTCAGAAATAGTAGCATCCTTACAGAGTCCATTTACTGCATAAATATTCCTTACCTCATTGGAAATCCTTGCTTCCATCATCCTCATAAAATTTTTATTGAACCTTATTGTTGTTCCTTTAAGGCGGACTGTTCAACCAGTGAAAATGTGGCTAATTTTTCATGAATCGACATGCTACCCCGGCATTAGTTAGCTAATATGGATAAATAACACATCTATTATCTAACATGGTGTCATCGTTTTTAATTTTATCCACGTAATCCTCACTTACGGTAAACCCCTTCAGTTACCTTTCTAATCCCAAATATAGTTCATTAGTGAGCAAAATATTTACCAAAATGTGATAAATTAATGTAATAAATTTTAATACGCCAACATAACAGCCACAGTCATCCAACAAGTCAATTTTTGGTTTAGAAAAGCTTTTATTATAAAATATGCTTAATAAAGACAGACGATATTCTATATGATGAGTCAAAGAAATAATCAAAATATATTACCGAACGTTCCATACAACTCGAGTATTGCTAATCGTTTTATTCAAATATTCACAGAACCACATTTTCAATCCTCGATGTTAATACTAAAGTTCTTTCAAAATTCCATTTAATTCCAAAAGTCCATATTTTAAAACCAATTGTTTGATTTCGTGGAAACCTTTGTTCGAAATCATCAATAAATTTTAAAACCACTAAAATCCTTTTATTCTAATTTCTACTTTAATACTATGCAAATAATATAAAGAAGTTTGTAACTCCCAAACACTTTTAAAACACCAAATTTAAAGGTAAATTTTTCCTAATCCAAAAATATTTCCAAAACCTAAATATTTAATTTGAAATCAATATTTAAAATTAATATTTATTTTCAAATCTTGCTAAAACACCTTTGGAAAATAATCTGTTGAGATCAAATTTCTTTTTATAAAGTCATCTGAATATTCATATTAGAATTTCAACATGTAAAAGTTCAGCTTTTAAAGCAATATTTAGAATTCATTACTTGTTTCCTAATCCCTTTTAAACCACTTTGGAAAAATCATTTATCAAACTATATTCACTTTTACAAAAATCTCCTAACTATTTATCACTAATATATATATATATATATATATATATATATATATATATATATATATGCATGCATGTATGTATGTATGTATGTATATATAATTCATCTTTATACCCAGTTTTAAAATTTCCCTTTGCAAAATAATTAACTCAAACATTTTTTGTAAACATTTCTAATGGATTTCAATCAATTTCTTTTTATCTCAAATAATCAAATACAAAATAAATTACCTCTAAAAAAATATAATTAACAACATATATGATAAGCTTTCATTAATACTATTTCCCATACAATAAATAAATTACATTCGAACCTATTATTATTCCAAAATATTATTTTACAAAATTTCACGTTTATTCGATTCCCAGAAAATAAATTCATCACTTTTGGAATATAAAATTAAATCATTTTTCTAACAAGTTGAATATATTTTTATTTTATTTTATTTTAATCATAAATCATAAATAAATATAACATCAATTAATAAATTTATTTACAAAACAAATATATTAATTCAAACTTTCAAAATTAGTTTCCTTTCGAAATTACATAAAAATATTCATCTTGAAATATATATCATTTCTTTTTATATATCGTAGAACTGTTTATTATTTCCAATAGTAATTTATAAAAAATACTTTCATATGAAAATTATGTTCCCACATAAACACTAAATTAAATTATATTGATTTTGCCCAATTGGATTTTATCTAAATATTTTTAAATTTAAATATTTCTAAATCCATAATATCCCTTTCCAAAATTAACATTTAGAATTCTTTAATACGATCGTATTTCATAAAATTTCATTTAAAAATAATATAATTCCTTTCATGAAATATTTTTAGAATTGTGTAACTCAAAAGTTTTCCTTCTAATCAATTTCACGTGCTTTACAAAGAAGAAAATTCATAATTTGTTGATATCATAAGCATGCAATTCTATTTCGATCAATCCAACCAATATCAATCAAAATTCATCACAGCAACGATTAAAAAATAGCATGCAACTTAAATTCATCCAATTCAATTCGTACTAATCTAAATTTCATCACCACAAAAAACATGCAAAAGAGAATCTGAACTAGAACATCGATGTGGGATAAGTATTAATTTGCCATAATCATGCTGCTAGCGATGAAGCCAGTGGTATTGGCCAGATGGGCAATTGCCCTACCCAAGATTTGTGCAACAAATTACTGACACTAAAACAATAAAACTAAATAGCAAAAAATAAACCAACATCGAAAAAAGAAAAGGTGAAAATCCTAGATGCTCTTCAACATATTCTTTCAAGCGACAAGAAAAAGCGCGTCCGCCCCTCCTTGCCTCTTTACCTTCTCACCTTAGCACCTCTATGCCTTCTTACCTCATCGCCTCTATGCCTCCATGGCTCCTCACCCCAACGACTCTATGTGTGACGACCCAGAATTTTGGGCAATATCAATTTAATAATCTGTATTAATAATTAAATTGATTTGATAATTTTTCTTTATAATTTTAATTTAAATTGGTAAATTTAAACTTTTAAAAGGTTAATAAATATTTAATCTGGTAATTTTGATCAATGTCTTTTTAACAATTTAAAATTTGATAAGAATTATCTTTCAAAGCTAATAAAATTTTATTCTATTTACAATATATATATTTTATATATATTGTGGATAGGAAATATCTTTTGTTTTAAATAAAAGATAAATTTTCAAATTGTAATATATATGTATGTATATGTTATAATTTGGGTTGTTTTGAAATTTAATTTAATCTATTGATAATTTATATATGTATGAATTGTAATTTAAAGCTTTGTTTTAGAATTAATATTTTTCAAAAGTTAATTTAAAGATTAATTCAATTTGTTTTCAAAATATAAGATAATTATTAATTTTTAAATATGATAGTTTAAATAAGTTTTATTTTGTTTTCTTTTAAAGTGCTTAAATTTAAAATGGTTATATAAATGTATGTATAAAGTTATTAATAAACTTTCTTTTTAAAAATTATTTTTTAAACAATAAATATAAATGTTCTAGATTTTAAATTACATGTATAAAGATTTATTTGTATTATAACTAGTTTTATAATATTTTCTTTAAAGATTAAACTTGTATATTCATACATAAGTATTTATTAATTTAGTGATTTAAATAAGTAAGCTTACATTAATATTTAAATTAAATGAAAATTAATTAAAAATACTTAAGAAAACATGTGTAAACATATTAGTTATCTTAATAACATTTGTAAAGCAATTAAGTTATATTTGTGACAAGTGGCCTTCATTTTCCTTTATTTTGTAATTTAAAGATATAAGAGAAAAATTGTTTTTCCTCTTTCAATTTCTAAACCTTCCTCTTCTTCTCATTTCTTTTATTTTCTCCCTTCTTTCAAATTAATGGCTAAAACAGGGGAGGTGCAGCAAGGCTAGGTGGGTAGCATCCATTTTACGGTGAGGTCATCCCTGTCTAGATGTCCTTTTTATTTCGGCTTAGTGGGTGGTTGGTCGCGCCAACCACGGGGTGAGCTTACTCAGGACTGTTCAGTAAGGAATGGTCCCGGCTTTGTGTTGCAGGGGATTGGGAGTAATCCTCGGTATAGTGATCTAGGCCACGTACTGTGACGGACGGTACCCCGGTAGCCCTACCATTGATGGAAACTCATTCTTCCTACGAGACCCTACGGTTTTATTTGTATTTCCCACTTTTGTGGCTAGTAGATGGAATTTAATAATGTAACAATTTCGGCTATTTCTTATTTACTTAAAAACCCAAGACACTATTATAATATCACTGGATTTTCTATCAAATGTTTTGGTTAGCGTAAGGTAAAAACTTTTCCATGTTTATGTGTGGAAAGTCTTACGTGATACCTTTTTCTTTCAAAATATTTTCTAAAATTAAGCAAATTTTAACCCGTTTACTCACACCAGACCCCTATCTGACCCGAGTGTTTATTTTTTGTTTTATTAAACTCTTGGGTACTCATATTATGTATGAGTAGTCGAGGGATTCAGGTTAGCTTGACGAATTCTGGAGGAGATATGGAGCAGGAGGCTTCCACATGTAGATATATTATGGTTCCGCTGTGTTTGTGTTGTATCTGTATCTTCTGATATCTTGAGTTGTATAGTTAGACAGATGCTTATAACTGTCTAATATGTGTTGTATAAGTTGTGTACTCTGATGTAATATGATACTATGTAATATTTTATGTGATATATTATATTTCATTCATTCTGCTGTGAGTATCTGATGTTGTTGAGTTTCTTCTTTCTTATCTTTTCTTCTTCTATCCCTTTCTTTCTTAAATAGTGACACGTCTTTCTGGTGTTAGAAATTCGGGTCGCTACACTATGCCTCTTGCCATTGCACCTCCTTGCTTCCAATTTTGGTCAATTGTTAGAACTTTTAAGGTACTTTTAGAATTTTTCATTTTATCTTATGTAATTGTTTGGAGCATTTAATTAAATCGGTCTAATTTGGTAATTTGATGATTGAAGTATGTGAAGTTTTTGAAATTGCTTTGTTGACTATTATCCAACATTTTAGCCTAGCTATGTTGAACTAGTTAGACGAGTTTGATTCAATTACCATCAAGGCCGATGACTCTAGAGTGATGACTGTGGGCCAAGAAGTCAAGTGCAGATGATAATATGACGTCAAGGTTGAATGGAATTGATAGATATTTAAAGTAGAATGTCCAAAGTATGAAAAATGGTTCAATGCATAGAAGGGATCAGCATAAAATTAGCTCCAATAAGAGGGATCGGTATGTGGAGGCATTTTTATAGAAAATGATTAATATCTCCCGATCCACAAGTCCATTACTTACGAAATTTTATAAGCATGACATGTAGACCCTAAGGAGATTACCCTAGGGATTTCACTACAAAGATATAAAGTTGGAGGGATTGGTATACCTCCCTAGGAAAGGATCGGTAAAAAACAGCATGCAAACTATGTAGAAGTAAAGATCAAGCAATAACTCGAGCTCCACTGATCCAATAGACATGAAATCTGGAGACCAATCATATTTTAGCATGAGGAAGCCACCATATGGATCACACCCAAAATTCAAGCAAAAAGTGGATTGGTACCGATCACTCTTCTTTGGGAATTGGACCATGCAACCCCTCCTATGGGCCCATTTGGTTTTGAGGGTCCTTCTGCTGAGTTTTCAAAGAGAAATTTGGCCATCTTCATCTATAAATACTAGCTTGATTGTTTATTTTTTGGACTTTACGCTGCTATTTGCTTTATATTCTTTTGTAACTATGGATTTTAATCTGATCGCTCTTGTACTCAGATTATAAAGATATTAATAAAGCAATCTATTCAAAGTGGACGTAGGCAAACAATGCCAAACCATAATAAATCGTTGTATGTTCTCTTTTCTTCCAATTAGTTGTTATTTCTTTGTTAATATCTACTTTTTTTCATTTTTTCTTCATTTAAACCTCTTCAAAAACTTTCTATTGCGTGTTTGCGCCAATTTTTAGTGCAAACATTTTGGTGCTTGTAGCAGGAACAGTGATTCTTAACTGATTATGTTCCTTTTGTTGCTAGTGGATTAAATAAATCCACGAAGGAGATCCATAGTTACCTTCATGAAGTTTTCTTATACTATTCAGATTTGCAAAAATCTAAACAAAGCTATCAATAATGGTGAGGAACATTAAATCTACTTCTTAGAATGTGAAGGGAAACGAGAACGTCAGTAGCTAGCAAGAAGGCACGAGCAGTCAATCAATGGTTATGAATGCCGAACCAATTGAAGTCCAGAATCCAACTGATTCTATTACAAGAGTTGAATTCCAGAATTTGATTAGAGAGCTAATAGAGAGCCATCGACAATTAAATTAGCATATTCGGACTAATATCAACCTAATGAACCAACTCAGCAACAGCGAGTAAAAGCTTGGAGGGACCCTACACCTTATTCAACGTCGAAGAATTCTAGTTCATTAGATGAGTATCACAAACATAGGCATCGCAGAACAAATGAATATAGAACAGAAATTTTAGGAATTCAACCGGTAGACCATCGGGGTCTGCCAGGATCGACCGGTGCCAATCACTCCACAAGGATCGGTACCGATCCCTCTTCTAGGGAAGGGAACATTCCTATGGGCACTGGGACGCAAGCCAAAGCTGCTGCGATCGATTTGGATGATGGAGTTCGGTTAAATGTTGGCCAAGTGCTTCCTTGGAATGATGATGAAGTGAATTAACGAGACACATATCGGAAGATGTTGAACCAAGAAGGCATAGCGGCCCGTAGACATATCAGACTATTCAAGTGAGGTGGAATGCGAACAACGCTTGGCGCTTATTATTCAAACGTCATACTTGTCGGCAATGGTCAAACAATTAGTAAGAGAGAGCTAAGGCTTGACTAATAATGACTGAAGAATCTCGAGAAGCCATACCCCGTCCACTAATAATGTTCTACATGAAGTGTATCTAAGGAGGTTCAACATGCCGTCGATGTCTGCTATGAGAGAAAAACCGACCCCAGGCAACATATCATGAGATATAAATGGCTAATGGATTCCGTATGAGGAGAAGATGCAACCAAATGTAGATGTTTTCCCATAGCTTTCTTTGGAATAGCAACGATATGGTTTACAAGGCTACCACAGTGGTCGATCTCTAGATTTGATGATTTGGCAACAAGGTTTTTAGAGCAGTTCCAAATGCATGCAATTGCCCCAAAGATGTAATGTCCCTATCCAGCATGATCCAAGCTCTAGCTTGTTGAAAGATTATTTGGAGAGATTCCATATAACTGTCACAAAAATTAGTAATTCGAATGACTATGCAATATTGATGGCCGTGACAAGTGGAATTGATCTAGAATCTTGTTTTGACAATTGGTTAGCTGGCAAACCACCTACAACATTGGAACGCTTTTATGCAAAGGCGGCTTAGTTTTTGCGGAAGGAGGAAATCAAATCCTCTAGGAAAAAGAATGTTGTAGGACTAAATGGAGAGGGAGTACAGAGTAATATTTCTGCAAAGGATTCTGATAAAAGCTGAAGAAAAGTTCAAGTGAATGTTCAGAACAAATCGAATCAACAAAAGAAAGATAGAGATAGGAGCCGAGAATGAAAAAAGGATTCTGGAAGAGGAAAGCCTAGGATTTTGACGTACAATACTTACACGCCACTGAATACATCCCTGGAGAATATATATTTGTCTACCTGCAATATCATGCAGTACAAGAAGCCGCCTCCAAAAGAATCAATAGAGAAGTAAAAACAAACTAGAAAATATTGTCGATTTCACGAATGCTATGGGCATAATACAAATTAATGCAGGCATCTTCAGAATATTATCGAAACGCTGATTCGAGAAAGGAATTTACAGCAGTTTGTGAAAACCCTTAGGATGGTGGGCAGAGGACATCCGACCCCAACCAAGGACTAGCATCGCATACGGTTGAGGAGCCTGGGTGGACTGGTAGAAGATTGGTAAATACAAAAGTTAGAGGACTGCATCCGGTTGATAGGAGTTGGTATGAAATGGAGCGTTATACTAGCACGATTAAGCACGTAAATTTTGAAAGATGTTCAAACATAAAAGATGGAGCTCCGGCAAAGCAGAAACATACATTGGCAAATAATTTCATGTTTTGAAATAGAGATGCGCACAAAGTGGAGGCCCCAACGACCGACCTGATGGTCATTTCGGCCATGATCGGCCCCGCTTTACTGAGAAGGATATTGGTTGACTGAGGAAGTTCTATAAATATAATTTTCAAAAACGCTTATGATACTAGAAACCGTCTAAATTCCACATTCTTGAATTTAACAGCGCTACAACTGAAGCTGTTGGTTATGTTGAATCACTTGTAGAGTTGGGTGAAGGTTACCATAGGAGAGTATGGATTTTGCCTTTTGTTGTTTTAGATGTTGACTCTCTATACAAAGCTTTTCTGCTATACAAAGCTTTTCTGGACCGACAGGCCCTAGCTGAGTTTCAGGCAGCTCTTGCCCCATAGTGCTTGACATTGAAGTTCCTGATAGATAATGGAATTGGAGTTGTTCATGGTGATCAGGCGGTTAGACGTGCCTGTTATGTAGTTGAATTGAGGGATGCTCAACGGAAGGCGAAAGGTAAGGGTGTGGACAAGTTAGTCTACATCCACGCCACGTAAGGTTAACAACAAGCGCCCGTGCCTTGGCTCGGGTGCCATAGTCTACTCTATGGAGATATAGATCCGAGAGATGTTGAGGAGGCGTCCAAAGAGACCAAAGCTGCACCGGCTGAGCTAACGATTGACATCACAATAAGCCACGAAGGCCCGTCACTGATCCTAAAGATCGGATCACAAATAAGCCCCCCGATGGTGAATGAACTTACTGGATTCCTTCGAGCGAATCCCGACATGTTCGCTTGGATCACTCTAACATGTGTGGGATCTCGCCTGATATTGCGAGTCATGCATTGAATATCAACCCGAGGCATGTCCCAATGTAATAAAAAAGATATGGCATGGCCCCGATGAGATCTACCGCTCTAAAAAAGGAGGTGGATAAAACTCAAAGACAATGGTTTATTCGCGATGACCTCTACCCTAAATGGGTATCTAATCCTGTAATTGTGAGAAGAATGGAAAGAGGAGGACATGCGTTGATTACTCAGATTTGAACAAGGCGTGCCCAAATGATAGTTTTCCCCTTCCAAGGATTGACCAACTTGTAGACTCAACCGTGGGACATGAATTACTATCGTTCATAGACACATACTCGGGATATAACCAAATCCCGATGCACATTTCCGATTAAGCGCACACCAGCTTCATAATCGATGTTGGATTATATAGTTATGTGGTGATGCCATTTGAGCTAAAGAATGCATGAGTGACCTACTAGTGCCTAGTTAAAAAAATGTTTAAAGATCAAATCATAAAAACAATGGAGGTATATGTGGATGATATGCTCGTGAAGACATGACAATCTAGCGACCACATTAGAGACTTGGAAAAAATGTTCGACATGCTTCGAAATTATAAAATGAAAATTAATGCTTTGAAATATTGCTATGGCGTTGCATTGGGAAAGTTCTTGGGTTTCATCATTAATACCCACGGAATTAAAGTTAATCCCGAGAAGATCCAAGCTATTCACAATATCCAAGCACCAAAGACTATTAAACAAGCACAGTCTGAATGGGAAGGTTGTTACCTTAAGAGAATTCATTTCCAAAGCTGCTGATAAATGGTTTCCTTTCTTCGACTTGATTAGGAGAGGAAAAGGAAATTTTAAATGGACATAAGATTGTAAAGACGCATTCCAAGCATTGTTGAATCACTTAGGCGAACCCCTCATCTTATCAAATCCGATGAATCATGAAGATTTATATATCTACTAACCCGTGTCAGTATATGGTATAAGTGAAGCTTAGCTTCACGAGGAGAATCAAATCCAGAGACCGGTCTATTATGTTAGCAAGCGACTGATAGGAGCTGAAAGGAGCTACCCAAAGATAGAGAAACTGGCATGTTGTTTGCTGATTGCATCATGAAAGCTCTGCCCTTACTCCCGTGCGCACCCTATCAGTGTTTATACTGACCAGCTGTTACGCTGGGTCCTACAATGACTTGAGACGTCTAGAAGGTTACTCAAATGGAATATCAAACTCAGCCAATTCGACATCACTTGTCTTCCCTGGAGGGCTATCCAAGGTCAGGCATTGGCAGATTTTATAGCAGAATTTACTATGTAGGACAATTTCTCGAAGAGCAGTGAAACCCCTACTATACGGTGGAAGTTTTATATAGAAGAAGCATTTAATGATCATTGCTCTGGAGCTAGGTTGTGCTTGTAACTCTTGAAGACTAATCAATTTGCTATGCTTTAAAACTTGATTACCCTGAAACAAACAAAAGCCAGGTACGACGCTCTGATTGCTGGACTTAAACTCACCAGAGAACCGAGAATAAAGTCTCTTGAAATCTTTTGTGACTCAAAATTGGTAGTATACCAAGTCAAGGGAGATTACCAAGCTAAAGGACAATGGCTTGCTCCATACCTTACCCAAGTCCAAGAGTTATTGATCGATTTTGAGTATTATGACATTGTGCACATTCCTCGGGATCAAAATACAAAGGCTGATTCATTGGCAAAGTTTGCTTGCACCGGTGATGCGCAACATATGGGCTTGGTTCCAGTTGAAGTATTGAATGCCCTGAGTATAAACCTGATGGGAATCGACTGGGTACTAGTATACTCCGTGTATTTGCTACAAGGAGTCCTTCCTAAATATAGGAATGAAAAGTGACAAGTTCTTCATAAAGCTTCATGATATATCATATAGGAAGGAGTTACATACAAAAGAGTTTTTCCATTCCCATACTCCGTGTATTGATCGTGATGAGATAAAATAAGTCCTAAAAGAAGTTCATGAAGGAGAATGTGGCGATCACACTAGGAGCCAAACACTAACAAAGAAAATACTCCTTTACGGGTATTTTTGGCTAACTATCAATTGAGATGCTGCTGATCATCTAAGGTGATTCCACAAATGCCATATATATGCAAAAATCCCAAGAGCTCCACCGATGGAAATAACACAAATGATCAGCCATTTGCCATGTGGGGTATAGCATTATCAGTTCCTTACCGATCTCTAAAGGTGGTGCGAAGTACGCTATTGTCGCAGTTGATTACTTCACCTAATATCCTAAAGCAGAACCATTAGCTATGATCATAATGAAGAAAATAACCAACTACATTGTTCGGAACAACATTTGTCCTTTCGGTCTTGCACGAACTACTGTAATAGACAGTAGGACTCAATTCGACAGTGCTGAATTCAAAGACTTCTGCCATCGGCATCGTATTGAAAAGAGTTTTGCGAAAGTCGCTCATCTGAAGCGAATGGGCAAGTTGAAGCTATGAATAAAATCATAAAATCCATTTTGAAGAAGCGTTTAGAAAAGGCTAGAGGCAAGTGGGTGGATGAATTCTAGACAGTACTAAGACTTTATAGGACCACCCACAAGTCTGTGACTAGCCATACTCTATTCGCCCTCACTTACGGTTCCGAGGCTGTTATTCCTAGTGAGCTCGAAGTTCCTTATACGAGTGACTTACTACAATCCTAGAATAAATGTAGACACCTTCTTGGAATCTCTGGACTTATAGAAGAGAAGCGTAAGGAAGTCGAATTAAGGGCAACTGCACACCAAATCGCCCGATATACAACATTAAAGTCCGTTCTTAGTGATCTCGTCTTGAAACAAAGTTTTTCCTACCCCATAATATATGAATCTAACCTGGGAAGGACTATACGCCATTGAGTAGAGGCTTGGTGAGGGAACTTCAAGCTAGCGACTGTTGATGGCATCACACTCCAAGGGAATCGAATAGCGAGCATTTACGATGCTATTTCACTTATTTTATTTCTTTGTCGTTCAGTCGTATTTACTTTCAGAATTTGCTTTAGCATTTAATTTTTCAGATATGTAATACGTCAAATTATGTCGTTTCCTTCCGTTTAGCAAACAAAGTTTTGAACTTCCTTTAAATTTTTGCTTGCTATAACATTGCATGTTAGTTACATTACGAAACTGACTATTATCGATACATCTGTACAGGTTCTTAGAGTTTGGGACTAACTTATTATGCTTGTTCCTGATAGAATTAAGCAAGATGAGCGTGGTTTGACCGTTCATTTAATAAATCCCATTCATAACCTGATGGACGGAATACATAATGGGGAATGGACGTGACTCGACCATCTAATGATCGAATAAGTCCCGCCGAGTGATGGGGCTGAAATAAATCAAAAGCGATCATGACATGACGATCGCTCGTTAAATCAAACCCCGGACCTTGGGGGCAAATCAATCAATTAAGAATAGTATGATTCGACTATTCTTCAAACTAACTCTAGTCCATAGAGTGCGGACTGGAGTATAAATATAAATCGAGTGTCAATCGACTACCGATGAACTAACTCAAAGTCCATGGAGGGTGGACTAGAGTAAAAATACAATTCGGGCTTGATTCGATTGCTTCCTAACTAGCTTTTATTCCCAGAATGCATATATGAGTATAAGAAAATAGACGAGTGTGGTTCGGCCACTCACTATTTCACAAACTCCAGCCTGAAATCGATAGGAGGAATATAAACTCATCAAGGATAGGGCTCAGCCATCCACCGTATAACTCCGCTAACCCGAGACTGGGGGCAGGAGCATAATCACTCAAACCGTTGAACCCAACAAGAAAATATTAGGGCTTAAGCCACGTGTTTGATACAACTCAGGGCCATGATCACGTGGAGGCCTTGGGATAGAATTAATGGATTATCATCCAAAAAAATAACAACGAAATATAAGTACATTAACTGGAAAGTAATAACACAACTACTTAGATAACAATTCACAAGAGGGTTCAATAGGAAAAAAACCCTTTATTCACATAATAAGCTACAAAATTATGATGCAACTTTATTCAGAAAACGATGGCCGTACCTGTACAATCATTGCCAATAAAGGAAAAAAAACAGCTATATAAGCTATGTGCAAATAGGGCGAAATAACAGCTATTTCTTTTGTCTTCTCTCCAATTTGGAATTTTCGTGAGTGGCACCACTTGAGCTTCCGCCTGTCCACTTCCTCAATCCTTTACCGCCTTTGGCGAGGGAGCTTTCAAAAGTAGGAGGGATTTTTTCAAAAATCGACCCGTCAGGTGGGATGGCTTATAATGGGATAAGATTTGGATCATCAACATCTGCATCAATGGGTTCAAACTTGGCTTGGTTTTTCAACAACTCCTCTCTCTCAATATGCTCCTTTAGGCTGAGCTTATTGGTATGTTTAGTAGCGGCGGTGATCACAACATCATCAGATTCGTCCAGCGGTAGTGGAACTTCAACCTTATTGTCATCAAGTGCTTAATTGACTTGAGCATTAGGCCTTGGAGCATCGGTGGCCATCGAGAACTCAGTTGATGTTGATTGTTACTCCCTGGAGGCAACACTTTTTAGAGTTTGGCCGGGACCTAGAAGACCGGTAGATTTGCAGAAACAAAAAGATAAGCTTATAACTATTGGAGATGAAGAAAGAAACTGATTGAAAAGTGGAAGATAGGGCGAAACACTTGCATCCGGTTGTCTTTCAATCGTCGTCAGGGTCCCTCCTTCCAGAATGCGGATCAGCACTTTAGATTGGTAACCGGGTTTGTCTTGTTCGTAGCTTAGATCATGTCCTGGACTAAAAGAAACCGATGCTCCGATTTCTTGAAAAGAAGAGGGACCCTTGGGATCAGGTTTCGAAGATTAAACAATATGTTTCCCTATTCCGAAAGAAGTTAGAATGTCGAAGTATCAAAGTCTTGCGGTGGCAAGGACTAGTGGTTCATTTCCATGAAAGATCTCCTTCACTAATTTCTCTTCATCGAAATCAGTTTCGCTAAGGTATCTCCTTTTTGTTTCGACAATATACTCCCAGGACTCGGCGAGTGACTCAAGGTAGCCCTCACCAGAAAAGATCAGATTACGGTGGCGAAGAACTTTAACATTGTATTCGAAGATTAGGGGATCGAACATGTCATTGATTTCGTTCCGACCAGCCTCCTTAGCTTCCTCTACCTCGGATTCGAGCTATTCTCTCATCTCGTTTGGCCCGTTTCCTTTGCCTTTTCTTTGAGGACTTCAATTTGAGCAAGTTGCTCATCAAATTTAATCTTCAAGCTTTGGGCTTCAACAACTTCTTCTCAAGACCTCTGCAATTCTTCTTGAGATTCGATCTTCTCTTCCCTCTATTTCTTTAGAAGCTCTTCAAGCACCTCAATATGATGGGCCAAGATATTTTTCTCCTTTTGCAAGGAATATTTTTCCAAGGCGAGTGGACCACAGCGGTTGAGGGCAGCGTTAATTTCCATTTTATAGGCAGCTTCCAAATGACTCACTGCCTCAGATGTTGGCAGTTTTTTCTACTTCAACTAGTTTTGTCGTCAACTCTGAGATCTCATTATCTTGGTGCTTAATTATACCTTTATCATGGATCACCTCTATCTTGAGAAGATCTATCTTATGTTATCACTTAATAGGCAGCTGGAGTTTTTTCTGGTAAGTGCTAAAATGATTCATGTTGCACAAAAACATCATTAATGCATGCAAGAGAGCTTGCTTTGATAGTCCCTTGGATTGTATGGATGGAGGGGAGGAAATTAGGCCTGTCAGAACAAATATTTAGGAAAATGACCTTAGGCTCGGCCAATTTCTCTGTTGTGGAAGCTTCAGGAGTAGCGGTTGACAAAGAAGGATCAGAAGCAACGATTGGATGTTTGCTCGACCAGCAATACCGGATTTCTTGGAGCTAGATGAACCGGAACATTGCTCGGGTGGTATGGGAGCTAGAGGACCATGAAAAGAGGTCTAATCGCCACTATGCATAGGAAGATTAAGTTTCACTTCCTGATAGGACGATTGAGATTGGGATTTATGTTTTGAAGATGAACATTCCCTAGAGCAACAACTTCATTCTTGATCATCGTCATCTCTCTCTCTACGCCTACCCAATTCTAAATCACGTCTGGATCCGTATAGCATTGAGGATCTCTTTAAGCAATCAAAGGCTCGAGATTGAGACATTGCAACTGTAAAAAACAAAACAAAAGTGTATAAGTAACCGTTATACTAAATATAGATGAAGAGCTTGTGGTGAAGCACGTAGTCATGAGTTTCCTAGTGTTTCTCCAAATAGACCAGTAATTGTAGCCTTACATCTAGGTGTTTTCTCTCCTTGACCAGTAGGAAGAACGCCATCACCACTTCTATGGGGAGAGTCAAGCTCCCTAATACTGATATTGGGAAAATCATAAGTCATGATGTCATTAGGAATTTGTAGATTTGAGAACACCTTCATCGAGCTTTTTATATGTGAGGAGATGACTCTTCATCAACAAAGTGATAACAAGCTTCGGATCCTTAGCAGTTTTTCTCCTGCAAAGCTTATATGCAAGCTTCTTTCTTCTCTTAATAAGTGTGAGGGTTGCGCACCCTGTGACAGGTCGACATTGGCACCTTGCCTGGGCCTGCACTAGCGTCAGTAGGCTCATTAATCTGGGTACCCCTAGTTTCACCTTCTTTGGTGTCATCCAAAGTCCTCTTGACTGGAGGCACGATAGGGTAATTGATATCCCTTTCTTGCTCGATAGCACTCCTTGTTAATGCAGCACTTCAGGAAGTCCAATGATGTGGCCTTCTTCCAATAGCACAAATAGAGATAACAACTCATTGGTGATGAAGAGTTTGATGTCCCTGTCTTCGACAGTGATAACATGAATTACGAAGATTGCTCTTGAAAAATTATAGCCCTCTAGACACGGATGGACACCGGTAGATATTTAGAATGTTAGTTGATCCAAAATATGATTTGAATTAGAGAATTTGAAAATAATATGAAGATGAAACTTACGTCCTTCCAACCATCTCCGTGCAATGTCAGGTGGACATCGAACATAGAACCATTCGCGTTTGAAGAGGGTAAGTTTGTTCCAAGCTCTTGTTGAGACTTGATAGTTGGGTGAAGGCTCAAGGAAAACATAGGAAGCACTTCTTGATCGTCACTTAAAATTATAAATGAACCTTATATCCATAGAAGTCGACGAACGGAATCGAACGCTCATGAATAGTAAAAAAGTTACATGGAGAAAGGCATAGCTATTCGGGTGAAGTTGAGTGGAAGCTATTCCAAGATATCTTAACATTTCCCGAATAAACGAATTGAAGGGCGGCATCCATCTAGCCCAATACATGAATTTTTTGCATGTTGTATACCCTTTTGGAGGCAAGTGCTGTCATTTATCGAAGGAGCTAAGGCGTCTTCGAATGGAATTCCATGTCTGGAACATAGTTTGTAAAGGGTGGCCTCACCAATTCTAGAGGCTTGAGAATCTGCTACATTGTCTAACAGTACAGCACCTTCTACAGTGTCAAGCACAGGACTTACCTCTTCCATTGGAAGGAAGGGAACATCAAAAAAAAGGTTGGCTAGTGGACCAGAGACTTCCGTTTATTTAGTCTGATGAGAAAGCCTGCCAAATATGGTCGTAGAACTCGACTCAGCTTCGGGAGTGCTATGTTGCAAGGCTATTCCAAAAGACATTGCAGCTAGACATTCTGAACATCTGAAGTCCATGTCAACTATACTTGGTAGATAATCAAGTTTAGAAAAGTGTACCTATCCCATGTGCTAGGTGTAAGATAGTGTAGTGCAGTGTGATGTGTTACAGAAATAAGTAGCTTAAAGTAAGAAAGTGAAGTGAAATAACGAGACTTTGGATTCCGACCGGAGTGACCATCATCATTGACCGTCGCAACTGGCAAAGAGATTGATTGGTTGTGAAAGCTATAGGATCGACTATCGGCATATCAAAGTGTGAAATTTGTTATTCAAATCCATATGCTTAGTTTTAGTTTGTGCCCTAAGTTCCCTGGATTTGATTGTTCAGTTTCGAGTACAATAATGAATATGCAAGTCCTATTTGTTCATCGAATCATGTATTCTAGTTCATTAAAATGGGATTAGTTGTAATTGCTCAAATAAGTGATTATGGATTACGTTTCGAGTTTAATTCAAAGTACATATATGCTGATCCCAAAATGTCGACCTTTATATGTCGATATATATTTTACCGATCCTTATCCTAAAGTAGCTCAACCGACCCCTCTCTCTATAAGAAGCGTGCCCACCCCTTTCCTTAAAAAAAATTTCCGATCCCACCATGCTACCCATTTTCACTAGTTCCAGGATGTCATTTGAATACACCGATCCCTCTACGCTATTGTTTTCAACTTTCCTCCCATCAAGCATCCACACCAATCCCTCTTTCACATCATTAAGCGAGGGATCGGTATATCCACAACGTACAACAATCCCAACCAATCCCTCCTCTACTTTCCCTTCTTCTTCCTCATTGATTATTCTATCGAACACATTTCACACACCTCAGCTCACTACCTCCAAGCTACTTCAACCACCATTTCATCGCGACATCAAGCACCATCGTAATCGCCTATGGCATGGAATCCATTATCTCATCATGAAATCAAAAGTTATAAACTAAAGACCTACCTACATGAGTGTATGAGCTGGAAATGTGGGCAAGTGATTTAGAGATTTTCAAAATGGAAGGTTAGAGGAAGTGAGTTCGTGAGGTAGGTTAAATTGCAGAAGGATTTAGTTTTGAGGCTAAGGGAGGAAGGGAAGGAGGATTTGTGTTTGGTAGAAGAATGAGAGGGTTCGTTGCTTTGAAGGATGGTAGAAAAATGAAGCAAGTGAGGTTGGAAAAAAGATTGGTTTGTATAAGACAGTGAATGGGTCGGCCAACGTTTTCAAACAAGAGAAAAGGGATCGGCATAAAAGGTACCGATCCACGTGAGCACGAGGAATGGAAATGAGGGATTGGCTAAACATATGCTGACCCTAGAAACATTTTAAAAAAAGAGTAAAGAATAAGGGATCGGCCATGAATATATACACAAATAAATATAAGCATTAAAATTATTAAAAGCATGATCATAGAAATTGCAATGAGAATTGGCGACGATTCGTGAACGTACGAACACATCGGGTAGCCCACGACAAAGCATGAGTATATGAACGTGCATATGCATGATCCAAAAAAGTTCAATTTTTGAAATCAACGGAAACTGAAGTCGAGCCTAAAGACCTCAAGTACAAGGCTAGACCAATGAACCAAACCTTATTAGTTTTATAGAACCGGACTTATATATATCAACCGGTAGAGTATAGCCTTGGACTTATACTATTGAAAATTGACCAAACATCATGACCATCAACAAGAAATATAGTAGCTTGGAAAAATAATTCGATAAAGGGATGGAAACTATTCAAGAAGCTAGATGGATTTCTTCTCGATGACTCTAACTTGGTTTGATTTAAAGTACGTCATGTACATCATAAGACGTACTTTGGAGGGAAAGTGTTATTCGGCATTTTATCCTAGCTATATTGAACTAATTGTACGAGTTAGATTCAACTACTATCAAGGCCGATGAATTCAGAGTGATGATTGTGGGGTCCATAAGTCAAGTGCAGATGATAATATGAACTCAATGTTGAATGAAATTGATAGATATACAAAGTAGAATGTTTGAAGTATGAAATATGGTTCAATGTATAAGAGCGATCAGCACAAAATTAGCTCCAACAAGAGGGTTCAGTAAGTTACATGGTGTAGGGCATTCTTGTAGGAAATAATTAATATCTCACGATCCAAAAGTCTAATACATATGAAATTTTGTGAGCAAGACATGAGGACCCTAGAGAGCTTATCCTAGGGTTCACACCACAAGATTATAAAGTTGGAGGAATTGGTATACTTCTCTAGGAAGGGATCGACAGAAAACAGCATGCAAACTATGTAGAAGCAAAGATCAAGCAGTAACTCAACACTTATCCAGTAGACATGAAATTTGGAGGATAAGCATGTTTTAGCATGAGCAAGCCACCATAGGGATCGCACCACAAAATTCAAATAAAAAGGGGATCGGTACCGACCCCTCTTCCTTAGGAATTGGGCCATATGACCCCTCCTATGGGCCCATATGGTTTTTAGGGTCCTTCGGCCGAGTTTTTAGAGAGATATTTGGCCATCTTCATCTATAAATACCAGCTTGGTTGGTCATCTTTGGGACTTTACGCTGCTATTTTCTTTATATTCTTTTGTAACTAAGGATTTTAATCTGATCCCTCCTGTACTCAGATTATAAAGTTATTAATAAAGTAATCTATTTAAAGTGGACTTAGGCAAACAAGGGCGAATCATTACAAATCGTTGTGTGCGCGCTTTTCTTTCAATTAATTATTTTTTCTTTGCTATTATCTACCTTTTCCATTTTATTCTTTATTTAATCCTCTTCAAAAAGTTTATATTAGGTGTTTGTGTCACTTTTTGATCCAAGTACCGACCCTGCTAGAAGTATGTGAATTGCTGACCTTGCTTGAAGTATATGAATTTTTTGAAATTTCTTTATCGACCTTGCCTGAAGTATGTTTTTTTATATACAATCAAGTTGACCTTGAAATTGCTTGAAATTGGAATGGTTAGTTTAGATGTTTATATGAAATGAATACATTTTTAAAACTATGTCCAAGAAACTAGCAAAAACCTTATTTTCATCTTATGTAAAAACCTGATGCTATTGAGACTTCATCTCCTAGTCCTCCTTTTAATTTAGGGACGAATATCTTTGAAATTGTAGATCGCCCCATAAAAATTTAAAAAGTGAAGATAGTATCAAACATGAACTAGGATTACGTCAATCAATGTTAATGCATCATTATAAAGATCAAGATGCAATTTGTTGTTGTTATATTGGAATGAGACCATGTCAACACGACTTGAAAGAAAAATTCTAAAAAAATGAAAAGGAACACCGTATGTGATTTGGATGGTTTACAAATTTGGATGGTTTACAGATCATAAATGACTTAAGTATTCAGAGACAATTCAAAAAGGTTATTGCTTTCCATGCTGTCTTTTTGAGAAGGATATTTCTTAACAACATAAACAAGACAGATGGATTTCTAGTGAGCTTAATAATTGGAAAAGATTTGGCGAAAAAGATTGTTGTCTCAAAAAACATAAAGGAGGATCAAACTCATTGCACTCAAATAATGTCACATTTAGATTGTTTGAGAAACTCATCTCAAAGTAGTGAGAAGCAGTTGAATTTACAATCAGAGTCAAAAAATAAAAAAACATTGTTTGTGAGTTATCATTTTCGTGAAAGCTATTCTATGGCTAGCATGTCAAGTTTGAGCACTTAGAGGAAATGAGAAATCCATTGATTCTTCAAGACGTGGAAACCATCTTGATTTGCTTACGTATACCACTTCCCTCTCTTTTGTAACTGAAGAAGTGATATTAGAAACCGAAGAAACGTACTGCTACAACAAAACAAGCATTTTCAGCTCTGAAGTTAATCAAAATACCACGTCGTAATAAGATGGGTTATGATATGCTTGGAAATCATATGATAATATATATTGAAAGAGAAACTGCTAAAAATCTAGACCTTGAAGCGTTTGTATATGAATTTGATATTAGCGAAGTTCGTAGAACATGTTGTAACGACCCATATTTTTAACGATGATATATTTAAATAATTGATTTCAATATTGAATCGTTAATTAATTAACCATCTCAAAAATATGATTTTTCACATACAATCGAATCAGGTCTCGAGACCACTTCTGTTGAGTTCGTATCAACGTCGTGAACAAAAATAAGTATGTGAATCGTTAAATTTGAAGATCGGATGATCCGATGGTCGAAACGATCTCGACAAGCGTGAATTTATCATCTCAGAGCACAGTCTTGGATAGTGATGAAATTTATATCATTGAGACTAAGGTGATGCATGCATACGAGTTTCCTCGTGATTGGACGTGTCTTTGATGGTACGGCTTAAAATGGTGATAGTTTTATTTGAGAAATTAACAAAATAAGCAAAACCCTTATCTCCTTCAAACCCAGTCTACTGCTATTCACAACCTGAGATTACCGCTTCATTCATTTCTATAGTCGCCTCTATTCTTTTGATTCAAAAATTGATATCGACTGATTTACTCGACAATAAATTATGAAACAAACTCCATTGAGCTGGTATCGAAAATTATTGGCAAATTCTATTCCAACCCAGGTTTTCACTTAGTAGCCCCCTATTTTTTGAAAAATCCTGTAAACCCCTAAAAATGCTCAGTAGCCCCTAACTTCTTCCATAATTGCCCCTCACCTGATTTCTTCCTTACGTGGTTACCACGCACTGACAAGACGACGTTAGATAGAAAACCACGTAGAGGTAAGACGAGGTTAGATAGAAAACCACGTAGAGGCAGTGCGTGGTTCAGCACATAACCACGTAAAGCGCCAACGTGGTTACCTTACCATCCACGTTTGGCAACCACTTTCTTAAGGGTATTTTTGTCTTCAGAAAATTGTTTTTTCAAAGGGGGGCTACTAAGTAAAAACATGGGTTGGAATAGAATTTGCCAAATTATTTTAAGCCCACATCAGTTTTGTGATGTGCGATCATCACTGGCCGAGCTTCATATTTTAGATGACGAACTAGGGTTTTACATTTCAGTTAATCAAGACGGAGTTAGGAGATGCCGATAACACCGATGAACTTCTCTTCGAAGATAATACCTTTATGCCAAATTTTGTTGAACTCGGCTGACCATAACGAAATACGACTTAAACCATGGTGAGCCTCGACCCTACAGGTCACGAATCAAAAGAGGTAGCGAAGCCTTGTATTTTGGTCTAGGGTGGAGCACACACGTAGACGGATGCATCGGCTAAATCAGTTCGTAATTTCATGGAGGGGATGGGAAGGAACCAGAGTTTAAAGTTTATGACATCGGATCATGTACACAGGACATGTACGGGCGCATGCTTGAGGGTTAGAGAGGAATATTAGTGAGGCAATTAGTTTAGTTAATAATTAATTAAGTTAATTCAATCATTTACTTAATTCTTTAACTTATATGTTGCGTATCTTTTGCATATAAGGTCCGTTAAGAACGCTGTTTCTAGCATTGTGCTCGTGACAAAGAGCTCTTCGATCTAGCGCTAGTTTTGATAGATTTGGATGACACGAGTGATATTATCTCTCACTATACTATGACTGGCTATATGTCGGGAATGTTTTTTGATTTTAAAATGTGATTTTTATATACTTATATATCTGCTAGATTTTTATGAAAGAAAATAAATTATTTCAAAATGATTTATAAAGAATATTATACATTTTCCATCGACGTGTCAAAGTTAGAGAATTATTAGATTTGAGCTATTATTGATATGATTTCCCACGTTGGTTGATGTGAATGGATTATCCATATTATACGTATATTATTATAGATATTTATATGCTTGCTAGATGTATGTATGTTAGTTTGGTTGAAAACGTCGATTTATTGGCTATCCAGCGTTAAGGAATATTATGTGCGTTAGGGTTTCATCCCCTTGATCGGAAACCCAAACAAATAGAATAAGTTGTAAGAGAATGCTAGAATGCATGCCGACGGATATGTAGATAGAAGATGTTGAATTTGGATGAGCTTCGGACTTCAGGATGGACGTCGGACATTTTTATTTAGTTAGTAATTACCCATTTTTGCTAAGTATGGGACTACAGTTGTTGATATTGACTAATGTGGAGCGGTCGATACCCATCACTATTAATGATGGTCGATTTGGTCGACCTCTGACATGGACGGTGAAGAGACTTCAGAGAGCGTGATATTGATGGTTCATGCGGCCAACTCCGTGTCTTGATGATATTGCTCTTCAATGAGTTCTTTCAATGATCACGAAGATTTGACGTTTTCGACATGATGGTCTAATTCTTTGGATGAGTAGCTCAATGGTGCATGGAGTTTGGTTTCGAGGTTGACACTTTCAAGACTTCGGATGAGTAGCTTGGTCGTGCATGGAGCTAGGTTTCGAGGTTGAATGCTTTATGTCGAGAGGCGTAGTGAAGAGTTTTACATGGGCGGGTCCTTTGAGGGTGATTCAGTGATAGAATGTAGAATGGTTCTATCATGGAAATGGACAAAGCAAGGAAGAGCACAGAGATGCATGCTAGGGGTCTTCGATACTCGGAGTGCTTTTTTGTGCATAGACAGGGTATTATTTTTGGGGATGTCCATGGATCGGTTGACTTGATCTTTATACCCAGGGCCGGTAGATTTGGGTCACATATCCAGGTTCGGGGTGCGAGATGCGAGAGTACAATTGACAATCGGGATTTTTATTCATTAATCCTTGGTAAAAGAATAGCCATACAAGTTACCATAGATCTAGAGCATAATGAGTGACAGTGGGTATTGTTTAATGAGTTCTATGTTTGTTATGGTTTCACTAGCCACATGTCACTCTAGTGATGTCACATAAGGTAGGTATCAGGCATAGAGAAACCTAAACAGCCTGTGTGACGACCCGGATTTTTGTTAATCAGGAAATTAACTGATTTTATTAACGAAATATTAATTTTTGATGGGTCGAACACATGAATTTCCGATAATTAAAAATATCTGAATATATATAATTGATTTGGAACCAAAATAAGTATTGAACAATTTTTTTTTTGGATATGATGAATCTCACAGAAAACGAATATAAACTCCACCCTTTAAGAATTTAATATCACTAAATATATATGCATAGGTGGAAATTGGTATGGTAGTAGAACATACATATATAAGGAATAAAGCACATCAGTAAAATACATGAAGAATATGTATTAAATGTAATAATGTGTATATGGAAATTAAGAAATATAAAAGTTTATGACATTTAATATATGAACAAGTATATAAGTTATATATATATATATATATATACATATTTCCATAGGTGAACATGTAATTTTGTGTATATATGTTTGTATAAAAGAAGTAAGACAAACTTTGCTCATATATATGTAATATACATATGTACATTCAACAATGGATATATATATACACACACACACTTGTAAACACATAGGGAGACAAGCATTTAATGCACATTTCAGCTCTAACATACATAATTTCAACTCAAGCCATAAGACTTCAAATCATGTAAAAGAAGAAATCAAATCAGTTCAAGCAACCTCTGACCAAAGAATAAATAAAAATATAAAAGTGAAAGAAGCTTACCGTAGAAGGAAGCCTACTTTTTTTTATACATCCACTCCTGCCTTCTTTTTCTTCAGTCATTCGAGAGCAAGCTAAGTAAAACAAAGATAAATATCACTTTCATCTCAAACTAAAGAATCAAATCAACACAACTCAAGCAACCGAAGATCATCTCATCATGAAGCAAATTACAGGCCCTGTTCAGGCATCTTGATAAAATGTGAGTAAAACTGTAAAAAAAATATGAAATTGTTTGAATTGGCATATGGTAAATCCTTGAAATATGATATAAATCATGTGTGCATGGTGTTAAAGAAATGAGTTTGTGTATATATATGAGTTAGTATCTGTGGCCAAGCCTAGAACAGGCTAACAAGCCTCTATTATTAACATTTCAGGTTTGAAACCTGAATCAATAGTTCAAATCTCCCTCTCAAACGATTTTCAGGCCCTGATTTCTAAGTAAAAATTTGTTGTATGTTAGCAACATCATTTTTAATATTTGATTTAGGTAAAAGTGTGTAGCAAATACCTCAGAAATTTAATATCACGGTGAGGAACAAAGGAATGTCAAAATTGTGAACTTCAAATTTGCATGCTTTGATTTTGTAATCGAGTTCGATTTAGAAATTAATGAATTTTAAAAGTAATATGGTGATTTTTAAGATAGAGGATGTCGAGCATTTTAAGGTTGAACGGAATTTCGTTATCATCAATTTACGATGACCAACGGCAGAATGAGTATCGCGTTTGTTATGGAGGGTAGCTTGGATGTAGAATCTCTCAAGAAAAATGGTGGATAAAATTTATACAGCATGGATGGATGAGGAAGGGTCGATCTAGGGTTTTAGTCGCGTTTGCATAACTTGGGTTTGAGTGAGATTGACGGGGTCGATAGAAAGAGAGGGGACTGCTCACCTGAGTAGGAAGAAGAATAGGTGGTGGAGGAGTTGGCGACGAGGTATGGTGGGTGCTGGTCGTCTGAGACAGTGCGGCAAAGTGTTTTTTTTCATGCTCGTGTTGGATGTCAGTTTGGTGCAGGTTCGAAATTTCTTTGATGAGCCTAAGTCTCGGTTCCAGGTGATAGAGGAGGGATGAGGGGTCGCTTGTGACTTGTGTGGATGGTTGCCGGAATGGATGGACGATCGTAGGAAGTGTGTGTGGATAAGCGTGCGAGCACACGATGGGTAGAATTGGAAACTGGCCTGGAGATAGAAGAAGAAGTGAACAGAGAGGGAGTCCGGGGAAAGTGGGAAAGTTCATCGGGTCAGGCACAAGTACGTACTCGAGTTTATCGATGGAAAGTAACAGGATCTACTGGAAGTTGGCATCGAAAATTTGAGATTCTGGCTCGAGTTTGTTCGTGATAATTAAGCTTATGCCGAATATTTTAGTTATGTATTGTAATTAAGATCCAAAATAAAATAAGTTTTTAAAGATAGAATGGAAGAAATTTGTTAACAAGTTTTAAAAGCACAGAAACGAAAGTTTTACAAAGTAAAGGAAATGTAACAAGATTTTGAAGTTCGATATTAAACAAGTTCCAAGTATAAATCACAAATCAAATGAATTATAGAATAAGTTAATTATCTAATTATATTCCTATTGTTTTCAAAATGAAATTGGATAATGATTCAATTAAGTAGTACAAGGACTTGATTAATTAAGGAATAATTAATCTAAGTATTTTTATATAATAAATAATTATCGTAATTTTATTTGAGTTAATAAGTTGGTGTAATTGAATTTAAGGATAATTAATTAATGGAATTAATTAACGGATCATTTATTAATGTAAGTGATTAAAAGTTAATAAATTATGTGATTGGATTAATTAACTGATGAATAATTAATTAATTTCAACAATTAATTTAATGGTTTAATTGATGTTAATTAAAGATTTAAAGATAATTAATTTATTTTGTGTTAATTAAATTAATTAGGCTGGGTGATAAATTAATATTGATTATGGATAATTAAATCGTATTGGATGTTTGGATTAATGCCTCTAGTCTGATAATATGAAATGTTTTGTCATGTGATATGTTTGGGATGTACATTGATAATGTGGTTATTCATCGATGATGAATTTATTTGTAAAAAAATTGACATTCTGTACTTTAATTTGAATTGTGTTTACTTAAATAACTTAGGTTAGGGTGACATGGGATTCGAAGAGACCGGAGGCGGGTATTAGTAAATACCCGAAACCACTTCGAATCTTTATAGATTGACATGAATAAGCTGGAATGAAATGATTTAAGTGAATTGGACTATTTAATCTAAATTTTGGTACTTAGAAAATTGATATGTGAAATAAGTGATGTCTATAACAAATTGTGAATTTGTAAATTGATACGAGTTACCCCGGGTTTTATATGGGTTGTATGCTTTGTATTCCATGTTAGATGGGTTTACTCACGCTGGTTTCCAGCCTGACCCGGGTGTTACTTTGATGTAATGCTCGGTTCAGACCGAGTATTACAGATTTTCAGGTAAGGACGTTCTGGAGCTCACGAGGCGAGCTGGATGGCAAGAAAGTATGGAGTGTTTCTACTGTATTATATTGTTGTATATCTGAGACATGATGATTGTGTATATCCAGTGTCTGTATAAATCTGATGTATTATAAATGTATTTAACAGTACAGTTTTCCTTTGTATAACTGTTATTAATTGTTATTATATTTTATCCGCTGCGAATGTGAGATGTTGGTATTTTTGTTCTTTTTATTCTTCTATCCCTTTCTTCTTTCTCCTAACTATCTGGAATTTTCTGGATCGAAAATTTTGAGTCGTTACAGTTGGTTTCAGAGCTGAAAGGTTAAGCGAGAACCTTGGCTCTGTTGGGATTACTCATTAAGGATAGGGTCAATAGCACCCTAGAATGAGTTGAGTATGTGTGTATATATATATATATATGAGCGCGTACTTGTTATTTTCTTATATAAAGGTTTTAAATGATTTTATATAAGAAATATTTTGATATATAAAGCAATATTTCTTTCTAATAAATATTAAGGTAATTGGTTGTTATATTATTTGAAAATTTTAATAATGAGAATTTAGTAATAGAAATACAACCAAATTTAAATTAAATGAAGATAAGTTTGAAATGGATTCGGAATTAAATGGTCTAAAGAGAAAAGTTGGTTTGATTTAAAGGATTAAATCAATATTTAACAAAAAAAATTAACTCGAATTTATATAATTCGGGATGGTTTAAATTTGAAATTTGAATTGAATTCGTTCAAAATGAAATTGGGATTAATTCAAATTTTAAATTGATAGGAATTGAAATTGGTTCAATTTGAAATTTATTTGAATTAATTGAAATTGTGATTAAGGTTGAATAGGTTTAAAATCAAATGGAATTTGATTTGAATTTGGAAAGAAATCAAGATTAATTCAACTTGAATTGGGGTTAAATCAATTTCGATGGAAATTGAAGTTATTTAAATTGGAGTTGGGTCAATTTAAATGAAAGTGGAAATTTAAATTGAATTGATGAGAATGAAGATTTGGAAATTTGAACAGTTTGGCTCTGGACTGTTTTCAGAATAAATTATTTTAGTACAAATCTATTTTTCCAAGTTATTTATTATATATACAACCTTTCTTATTAAACCCAAAACTATCTTATACTTATTTTATAACTACTTTTGGAATTATTTAACTATTTTGTAACTGTTTTATAAATTAATTACTGTTTTTCAACTATTTTACAAATTAATTACTATTTTACAACTATTTTGTAATTATTTTAAATTTCTATAACTATTTGACTATTTTCCAACTATTTTACAATTACTTAACTATTTTATAGCTATGTTAACAACTAATAATTATTTTTCAACAAATTATCTATTTTAAACTTTTCAAGCTATTTTCTGAATTTAAGCTGGACAGAGTTTAATCTATTTATGATTGAATATCCATTTGGGATAAGGAATAAAGTGATAATCCAATGGAATTAAAACTATTATGATTATGTGGATATAAATTAAAGGAAATGTGAATAGAAAGAGAAATTAATATAGTTGATAATCAATGAAGATAAATACGTAGGATTTGGAAAGGCTTTTGATTTTCGGGTAAAATCAATTTTGGAATTTAGGAAGCCTAGTTTGAGAATTATCGATTTTGATAATCGATTTTGTGTAAAGGAGCTTTGTATGAGATCATACTAGGTGTATGATTTGGAAGATACTATATATGTATAGTATAAAGTGTTTTTGAAAATGGATCTGGAGAAAAAGGCACTCCCTGGAAATGAACTTCTCAGGAGTGCCACAGGGTGGTACTGCCTTGAACACTAGGGGGGGGGTCTAAACTTAATCCTGTGAGGAGTCTGGACGAAACTAGTTCTCGAGGATTTTGTAAAGTGTGTAGCGAAAGTCGAGGGCGCTGATGCCTACAGAGGCATTTGGGTTATGCTGTGACGACAGTGTAAGTCATTGTCACTGCGATCTACTACAGACCATAGCGAAAGTCGTGTGTGCCGCTAAGAGCCAACAGTCTACGTTTGATTTTATATCGGTAGACAACGACCTATGGTAACATAGCGAAAGTCATGTGTGCCGCTGAGAGCCAACATTCTGCATTTGATTTTACATTGGTAGACTCCGACCTATGTGGGAGTGGAGAAGTTTCATTTTTGACAGCGAAAATCGAGGGCGCTGATGCCTACAGTTCATGGACTTTTGCTGCGATGAAAAAGTAGCCCTGGAATATAATTGCGATTTGTCGTGGGTTCCATGGCGTAATCGAGGGGCGCGGAGTGCCTACAGTTACATGGACTTTTGCTGCGATGGCAACGGAACCCTAAAATGTAACTGCGACCATGGATGGGGGTGATGATTTCCAGAGCATTTTCATCAAAGATATTTCCCCTATTTTCAAAATGTTTTCGATATTTTCTATGAAATTATTTTTTTCAAAGTATTTTCACTGGATGTTGAAAACGGATCTGCCAAGCACTTATAAATTTTCGGTCGTATGCCTGATCAACGTATGACTGAATTTCCGTAAGGACAAGGATGAACCAGTTGAGACATCGAGTTATAAAAAGTATTCTTTTTT
The DNA here is from genome assembly GCA_030765085.1 of Allium cepa. NCBI lineage: Eukaryota > Viridiplantae > Streptophyta > Magnoliopsida > Asparagales > Amaryllidaceae > Allium > Allium cepa. Next base: position 460,128,674 of record CM060943.1, read on the forward strand.
ATAAAACTATTTTTGTAATATTATATAGATTTTAAAGCGTTTTAAAGAATTCTAAGTAAAAAGAGTTTTAGTTAAAATTGAGCCAAGAATAATTTAACTAATATTAAGTATTTTCATAAATTCTGGCTTCGTTCCTTTTCGAGGACGAAAAGTTCTAAAGGGGGGAGGAATGTGACGACCCGGATTTTTGGATGTTTGTTAATCGGAAAATTAACCGATTTTATTAACTAAATATTAATTTTTGAGGGGTCGAACACATGAATTTCTGATAATTAAAAATATCTGAATATATATAATTGATTTGGAAACCAAAATAAGTATTGAACAAAAAAATCTCTGGATATGATGAATCTCATAGGAAATGAATATAAACTCCATACTTTAAGAATTTAATATCACTAAATATATAAGTATAGGTGGAAATTGGTATAGTAGTAGAACATACATATATAAGGAATAATGCACATCAGTAAAATACATGAAGAATATGTATTAAATGTAATAATGTGTATATGGAAATTAAGAAATGTACGAGTTTATGACATTTAATATATGAACAAGTATATAAGTTATATATATACACACACACATATTTTCCATAGGTGAACATGTAATTTTGCGTATATATGTTTGTATAAAAGATGTAAGACAAACTTTGCTCATATATATGTAACATACATATGTACATTCAACAATGGATATATATATATATATATATATATATATATATATATATACTTGTAAACACATAGGGAGACAAGCATTTAATGCACATTTCAACTCTAACATACAAAATTTCAACTCAAGCCATAAGACTTCAAATCATGTAAAATAAGAAATCAAATCAGTTCAAGCAACCTCTGACCAAAGAATAAATAAAAATATAAAAGTGAAAAGAAGCTTACCGTAGAAGGCAGCCTACTTTTTCTATACATCCACTCCTGTCTTCTTTTTCTTCAGTCATTCGAGAACAATCTAAGTAAAACAAAGATAAATATCACTTTCATCTCAAACTAAAGAATCAAAACAATACAACTCAAGCAACAGAAGATCATCTCATCATGAAGCAAGTTACAGGCCTTCTTCAAGCATCTTGATAAAATGTGAGTAAAACTGTATAAAAAAATCTGAAATTGTTTGAATTGGCATATGGTAAATCCTTGAAATATGACATAAATCATGTGTGCATGGTGTTAAAGAAATGACTTTGTGAATATATGAGTTAGTATCTGTGGCCAAGCCTGGAACAGGCTAACAAGCCTCTGTTATTAACACTTCAGGTTTGAAAGCTGAATCAATAGTTCAAATCTCCCTCTCAAACGATTTTTAGGCCCTGATTTCTGAGTAAAAATTTGTTGTATGTTAGCAACATCATTTTTAATATTTGATTCAGGTAAAAGTGTGTAGCAAATACCTCAGAAATTTAACATCACAGTGAGGAACAAAGGAATGTCAAAATTGTGAACTTCAAATTTGCATGCTTTGATTTTGTAATCGAGTTCGATTTCGAAATTGATGAATTTTAAAAGTAATATGGTGATTTTTAAGATAGAGGATGTCGAGCATTTTGAGGTTGAACGGAATTTCGTTTATCGTCAATTTACGATTACCAACGGCAGAATGAGTATCGCGTTTGTTATGGAGGGTAGCTTGGATGTAGAAGCTCTCAAGAAAAATGGCGAATAAAATTTCTATAGCATGGATGGATGAGGAAGGGTCAATCTAGGGTTTTAGTCGCGTTTGCATAGCTTGGGTTTGAGTGAGAATGACGGGGTCGATAGAAAGAGAGGGGACTGCTCACCTGAGTAGGAAGAAGAATAGGTGGTGGAGGAGTTGGCGACGAGGTATGGTGGGTGTTGGTCGTCTGAGACAGTGCAGCGAAGTGTTTTTTTCACACTCGTATTGGATGTCAGTTTGGTACAGGTTCGAAATTTCTCTGATGAGCCTAAGTCGCGATTCCAGGTGATAGAGGAGGGACGAGGGGTCGCGTGTGACTGGTATGGATGGTTGTCGGAATGGCTGGACGATCGTAGGAAGTGTGCATGGATACGTGTGCGTGCACATGGTGGGTAGAATTGGAAATTGGGCAGGATATAGAAGAAGAAGTGAATAGAGAGGGAGTCGGGGGAAAGTGGGAAAGTTCATCGGGTCAGGCACGAGTACGTACTCGAGTTTATCGATGGAAAGTAACAGGATCTACTGGAAGTTGGCATCGAAAATTTGAGATTCTGGCTCAAGTTTGTTCGTGATAACTGTGCTTATGCCGAGTATTTTAGTTATGTATTGTAATTAAGATCCAAATAAAACAAGTTTTAAAAGCTAGAATGGAAGAAATTTGTTAACAAGTTTTAAAAGCACAGAAACGAAAGTTTTACAAAGTAAAGGAAATGCAACAAGATTTTGAAGCTAGATATTGAACAAATTCCAAGTATAAATCACAAATCAAATGAATTATAGAATAAGTTAATTATCTAATTATATTCCTATTGTTTTAAAAATGAAATTGGATAATGATTCAATTAAGCAGTACAAGGACTTGATTAATTAAGGAATTATTAATCTAAGTATTTTTATAGGATAAATAATTATCGTAATTTTATTTGAGTTAATAAGTTGGTGTAATTGAATATAAGGATAATTAATTAATGGAATTAATTAAAGGATCATTTATTAATGTAAGTGATTAAAAGTTAATAAATTATGTGATTGGATTAATTAATTGATAAATAATTAATTAATTTCAACAATTAATTTAATGGTTTAATTGATGTTAATTAAAGATTTAAAGATAATTAATTTACTTTGTGTTAATTAAATTAATTAGGTTGGGTGATAAATTAATATTGATTATGGATAATTAAATTGTATTGGATGTTTGGATTAATGTCTCTAGTCTGATAATATGAAATGTTTTGTGATGTGATATGTTTGGGATGTATAGTGGTAATGTGGTTATTTATCGATGATGAATTTCTGTGTAAAAAAAGTGACATCCTGTACTTCAATTTGAATTGTGTTTACTTAAATAACTTGGGTTAGGGTGACATGAGATTCGAAGAGACCGGAGTCGGGTATTAGTAAATACCCGAAACCACTTCGATTCTTTATAGATTGACATGAATAAGCTGGAATGAAATGATTTAAGTGAATTGGACTATTTAATCTAAATTTTGGTACTTAGAAAATTGATGTGTGAAATAAGTGATGTCCATAACAAATTGTGAATTTGTAAATTGATACGAGTTACCCCGGGTTTTATATGGGTTGTGTGCTTTGTATTCCATGTTAGATAGGTTTACTCACGCTGGTTTCCAGCCTGACCCGGGTGTTACTTTGATGTAATGCTCGGTTCAGACCGAGTATTACAGATTTTCAGGTAAGGACGTTCTGGAGCTCACGAGGCGAGCTGGATGGCAAGAAAGTATGGAGTGTTTCCGCTATATTATATTGTTGTATATCTGACACATGATGATTGTGTATATCCAGTGTCTGTATAACTCTGATGTATTATAAATGTATTTGACCGTATAGTTTTCCTTTGTATAACTGTTATTATTTGTTATTATATTTTATCCGCTGCGAATTTGAGATGTTGGTGTTTCTGTTCTTCTTATTCTTCTTTCTCTTTACTATCCGGAATTTTGGGGATCGAAAATTTTGGGTCATCACAGCCCGACTGTTACTTAGTATACAGTAGGTATTGTGGATGGAAATGCCTAGACACATTGACAGTGTAATGATTATATAGTACCCTTTATGATATTTATGGAGTAGCATATCATCGATGTCATGTGCTAACTCTGTGGTTGTAGAAACATGTCAGGTATGATTATTATACCATCTGTTCCATATACTATATCGACTTTTATAGTATTTTGAGATTGTTTATTGCTCACACCAGACTATTGTCGAACTAGAGGTTTTATATGTTGCTTCTTATTATCTCAGGTGCTCTTAAATGAGTAGACTAGATAATAAGTATATACAGTATTTGGAGCTGTGCGGATGGACTAACATGAGACGACGCTTTCTCATAATTATATTTTGAGCTTACTATTATTTATTTCGTTGTATGACACTGCGGAGTCTTAACGGTGCTGACTTATTATTATTAGAGACAGTTTATCAGTTGATTTGATTTGTCACTAGTATAAACTCTATTATATGATCTATAACTCTAGGTATCTGTATTTTGATATTTGGATCACTCAGTACTCGATTGTTTTATATATATATATATATATATATATATATATATTGGCTATTATATTTTATCTAATTCGATTTGAGATATACGATAGATTATGTGATTATTTGATATATTTCTTCTTCTTCTTTTCCATTCTCTTATCTTCTATTTCTCATTCTTTACTTATTTTCTTTCCTTTGACAACTATTATGCATCGCAGGTGTAGGACTGTCATCATACATGTTCTAAATATGTTATTTCGTAATCTATGTTTTTTGTATGCAAATTTGCAAGATCGTCTAAACTGATTTAAAGTTGTAAGCTTTGTTATTTCTGTATATGTACAAGTTTGTTTAAGTTGCCTATTCCAATGCAATTTCATCGATTGTTTTCTTAAAGTATTTGAACATTTTTCTAGTTTCGTCCACCGCAAACTCTAGTTCTAGTTTCATCGTTGCATGGTGCAATTCCAAACCCAAAACTCATTGCTTTAGCCCTTTTCCTCATCCGCCGTCATCATCCTCCTTCCCAACATTCTTTAACATATATTCTGCAATCTCAGCCATCAATCGTCGTGAATGACTCACTGCTTCTGATTAGCCCCCAAACCCCTGTGTTCATCAACAACCACCAGCTCCTCGCTTCAATTTCCTCGTGGCTGCCATCGTCGTTGTATGCCAACAACGCCTCTGCTAACTTGCGTCGCGTAGCCTTCCAGGTCCTCTATCGTGCCTTAACCAGGTCGTCGTCGCCGCCATCCACTCCAACATCAGCCACGCGCCAACTTCTTTTTTCTTTCACGGCTGTGTTTTGTTTTCCACGATTTTTTTGTGTCATGTGTATTGAGGATTTAGGGTTAGGAGAAGAGAATAAAAATGGTTATAGGTTTGGGTATAATAACTAAGGCTTTCATTTGTTAAACGAAAGTTTCTTTCCTCTTTTATTTGCAAGATTTAAAGACTTTGAGCGATTACAACTTTAATTTCTTTCCATTTAATCACAAATCAAATCCCTTTATTTACGTATATAATTCTATCATTTATTAACAAAATATATTTTCAATTTGAATTGATCAACTATAAATTGTACTAAACATATTTCGATAGTTTATATAATATTCAACTTCAACAATTGTTTATTTTTGTTGATTTCTTGATTTCACAATCTTTAGTACATACATATATATTCATTGCAAATATTTTATTCAATTTCAATATATTTTTTGAAAATAATTTATTAAAACAAACTGCTCTATCAAATAAGCTTTAATTCAATAAAAATATATTTTCAAAACAAAAAATTATAGAAGAAATAGATTGCGAACATTTTATTTTATTTAATTAAATTTATTTTGATGGCATAGGTATTACAAACTTAATCATATTCAGTTTATATTTGATAATAAAAATGAGAATTTAATATTTTAAACTAATTATATTAATTTAATTTCTATAATTCAAAATTTTAGTATAGCTTAATTTTGATTTAATTCAGTTTAACTTCAGTTCTAAATTTGATTAATGTTTGTTTGTTTTTTAGAGATACATAGTCACGGTATGAATAGCAACATGCGATGTACAAATGAATGTGAATAAACTAATCCGAGAAATACATGTGATAATTAAAATAGAGTATTTGTGACCATGGAGATTTATGATTGCATTATATACAATGAGCATACGATGTGTAACTTAATATAATATCTTCTGTTAAGCCAAAATTCAGTTTATTTTCCAACAATTAAACAGAGTAGCTAGATGACACTTTTACACGAGAAGATCCTCATAATCAAATGCGTAAAAGAAGTTTTGCAAGTCCTTAATCACAATTAAGTAATTTCGATTTGGCTTAATCAGCCATGGAATCCCAATAAAGAATCTATTAATTCCTTGATTTACATATAGATTAAAGAAGATGAAGATTTGGAGACTCGTATTTATTAATTCCTTGGCATATGGGATTAAGTGGGGTACATGTTTATCACCCTTAAGTTGTTATAAGTAGGCCCACCCTTTTCTATATATGATTTGTGTTAGTCCTTCAAAATCCTGAAATGATGTGAAGATTGACAATACATTTGCGGTTCCAAACAGCTGAAACAACCGAATAAGAACCAAGGGTTTAAATATATGAATATAGATGCAAAGAAAAGTATATAATGTCAAGCAAGATAAACCCATTATTTATTTATGTAAGATAAAGTACCGCCGTTGACATCATAATCAGCCCATAGTACCCTATATAGTGCCTATATAGTGCTCAATGCTGGACCCAAGTAGCAGACACCATTAGGACTTGCTATAAATAAGTCCATATTGCAAATTATACAGCACATACTGTTTTATTTAGTATATATACTATAAACTATAGTGCATAACAGTAGAGCCTAGTCTTCATTCCTCAGCGTCCAAGTATATAAGCTTATCCGTAAGGTTAATCCTGTAAGGGGGACAAAAAAGAAAGGCAAGATAAATAATTCATACGGGTAAATGAAAAGATAATAATGGACCAAGAGGCTTATAAATTGATATACGTACCTGCCGCATTGAATTCTTGGACGCCACCAGAAGGGACGAACAAAGGTGTTGCGACAATCACGAGGAATGTTCTGAAATCTAGGGTTTCGTCTCAGACCGGGGTTCCGGTTCACTACCCCTACGAGGCAGCGGCATGCAGCACGTCGTAGGTTTCTAGTATTCACAAACCGTAGATCGTTCAGGGCTCTGCAGCATGGGGCGATTGGTGCCCTTCCGAGTCCGTAGGCCACACAGGGTGTCACAATTCGATTAACCCTTGGGCATATGTTCTGACTATTTGCATACGGACTGCTGATTATCATAATCAACAGTATGAAGGTCGATGCTGCAAGTAAAGATACAACGCGAACCATGGCTCGAGATATTGATGTAATTTCGTAATTTTCGTTGAAGAAAATTGTGGTTGTGGTATACATATATATAATGATAAGTGTCAGACTTCTGAACGCTCTAGTTTCGTGTCATCGTGAGCTAATGCTTACTTGAACCTTTCATGCATGATATTAACTTCTTTACGTTTTCAGTATTTGCAAATTCTTATTACTATGGTACTAACAAACAAGAAGCTTGATCGTGCCTATTTTTATTTTTGCATGAATTTGCAAAAAAGTGAATGAAACTGTGATGTATAAACTCTTGGTTTTAGCTAGCATAAGTTGCAAAATAAAATAAGGTAAATTCGTTAGGTAACAAACTTTTGCTATTAAAGAGAGGCATATGACATTTAGCTAGAACAGAAAACTATAAACTAACATGTATAGAACTGTATATAATTAAAGGTAAAAGTTAGATTTGCAAGTGAGAGACTACTTCTATTTTCTACACATAAGCGTACAGCTGGCCAACATTTTGGAGCACGCTAATATCAGACTGAAAATTTGAAACTGATCAAAAAAAAAAAAAAGGTCATGACCGACTCTGTCATTATTATTGGGACTTTTACTACGAATTTTGACTTTTACTACTTAAGCCTGACTCAGGCCCGATCTGGGTCGGGTACGGTTTTATCAAAACTCGATCCGGTTGAGGTGCGATCCGTCTATTAATTTTTCGTCGTATCAAAACATGAGTACATATGTTATTATTTATTTACCATTTTGTTTGTTTACATGTAGATGTTTTTGCATGCTTTTGTTATGAGCTTGACTACATCACCGTCCAATTTATATGTTAACATTGTTTGTATGCAAGTTTTACAAAAGTTGCAGTTTTAAAATATGGTTTTAACGTAAATATTCTGAGTTAGATATGTAGTTATTACCCAGCGGGTTTAAAATGCCCGACGGGCTGGACTCGGATATTGAATTGAAATAGCTTGCGGGTTCGAATCGGGCTCGGACTTTAATTATTGTAATTGAATTAGGGTCTGGGTTTTATAACACCCAGACCGAAGTGTCCATTGACATGCCTAATTATTATAATAGATAGCTGGTTAGGTGGAAACTTTAAATTTAAAATATCTAGGATTTAATTTAAGGGAAAGTTCATTTAGACACAAAATATAGATACAATTGGTGACACAAAGAATCTCTACCATTGGATTGACCCCTGAATTTCATCTTTTCCATAAAGACAAAAAAATACAATGATCCGGATCTTTTATTTCACCATTTTGTGTTTAATTTTGTGTTCAAACAGCCGGCCTCCTTAATTTAATCCGTCAAACATATAATCTTCAATTTTATTTTTCTCCCGTTTGAAATAAGTGCATACCTCAGAAATATGGATTTCTACCTGAAACTTTCCTACGATGCAATGCACTCCCACTTGATACCGATATTAAAAAGGTTAGCATCCTCCTCATATCCAAATGCAGGTGTAATTTATATTGCTCTAAAAATAGGAACCTAATACGAAATGCCATAAAGCAAAAAAAATGCCCCATAAGACATCTGAAATACAAAGCAACTAGAAGCATAGGATCTGTCCTTTTATATTTGTCAATATATTTTAGTTTCAACGGATAATGTTGCATGGGAGCGGATTCAGTTTTTCAGTCTTCATTTTCTTTGTTTACATGCTAAATTTATCTCGATCATCTATTTGATTATTTTAATAGCAGAATGGGACCCACTTAAAAATTCAAGTATATAATGTATGATTGAGATTTAATTGGACACATGAGAACAGTGAAATTGAGGACAGATGAATTGAGCTACAAAAATATTAATTGCTTTTATTTTTATTAGCACTAGGAATATATGGCCACAAATGGATCTATGATTTCACTGGTATACGTAGCAAGAATTATTAACATTTCCTTTGTAAAAAAGTTTACCCTTTGTATAAAAGTTTACGTGATGAATGAAAATGTATGCAAAAGTTGTCAACAATTCTCTCATGAAATCTCTCTTCTTCTCCTCCTCCTCTCCTCTTATTCGCTAATTTTCCTACAAATAGAACAAAAGCTATCATCAAATTCCATTATCTTCACCCTATCTCTATAATTCGTTTGATGTGAACTCTCCTCCATGGTCAGATTTCATTGCTTGATCACGTGGCCACTTTCCTTCACAACATGGGCTTTGAACTTTTTGAAGTTCTCAAACACCTCTGATTTCTCGTTTAAGAATACACCCATGTTTTTCTTGAAAAACATGCATTGATGAAGAGAAGGAAATAGTTACTCTTCCAAAGAGATCTTAGCTTTGTCAGACCACACACATATGTGTGTATGAGTTCCAATGATTTTTAGCCTTTGAGTATGACTCCTTTGGAAAATTCATTTTTCATTGCTTTACAAGTAGACATCCTTCACTTACTTGATTGGAATGACTGATGCAAGGTAATCCTCTTACCATTTCGTTCTTGAACAAGAACTCTAATCCTTAATTGAGATGCCTAAATCAAAGATGATAAAATCAAGAAATATCTTTATAACATATCTTAAGATATTGTGTGATAACATTTTGAATGTTGAGCACAAACATTCTATTCCTTGACATTGGCAACTTAGCAATAAAGTCATTTGTACAGTGTAACCATTGTCTTTTCGATCCTCGAATGTTGATACTAAATACATACGCGGTATTCGTGTGCCGAGTACCCAAATACTAGAAATTCAGAAAGTTAGCATAAAATAAAAGAAACGGTAACAGAACTAGAAAGAGGAACACGATATCAAAATCTCACATACGAAATGATAATATATAATATACCAAAAGTATAGTATAAAGAGTTACTCCAATATACATGAATCTTGGAGTTACAAAATGAAAAGTACTACAATAAGCCTGGACAGTTATAACTGTCTGTCCTCACGATACTAAATACATACATAATAGTGAAAGAAAATGAAAACATGTAGATAAATAGGTGGAAGCATCCATCTCTTCTTCATAAGCTTGAAACATCCACCCTTAAGACCTGCTTTACTCAATCTACTCGAAAGAGTGCACGAGGAGCTTCGGAAAAAGAAACACCACATATCAGTCCTAATTCTGGTATGAGAAATGCAGAAATGCATATAAACACATAACAGTAGTTCCAAGACCATCCGAATCACCGGATTGGTTTCCCCTCGAAAGAACCCAACTCAATTGATATTTATATTAGGTAATATTATAGATAATGTCAAAGTTTTGTAATATAAATACGAAAATAGATGTGTTGCTTACATCTCACAACAAAACGATATCATAGTACAATAAAACTTGTTATCCTGGTTTTTAACCCAACATAATCCAAAGGAAATCGAGAGACAAGCATTCGTCTGGTTCAACCAACAGTCTAATGCGACTAGTGTGGGGATCAACACCAAACAAGGTGACATCTTACGAAATTACATGGGGAACATCGACATGAGATAATAGACTCGATCCAAAAGGCAAAGCTCAGAAATCCACTAAGTACATGGATCACTAGCGATCCATACCTGTTCGCTAAAACGCCTTAAACTCCAAAGGAGAAGGCCCAAAAATTCACCAAGTACATGGATCGCTAGCAATCCATACCTTATTACCAGGTTGCCATAATCTTGAAGGAAAAAGGATGACGAGGAGCATCTCAAGCAAATGGATCACCAGCGAGCCAAAGCTATGGATCACTAGCGATCCATAGACAATGGATCGCGGTGAAACTTACAGTGCACCTTCATACGATCATTTGCAAGCATCTGGCCCAAGTTCCCTTCAACCCCAATAAATACAATCCTACCTACAACATAAAGAGGATCCTTTGGACTGACTGCTGAAACTTTATAGAAACTATTCTTCACTCTTCTCGTTCCTCCTCACAACAGTTATCCAAGGGTTTACTGTGATTCTCCAGTGAAATCCAACATCGGGGACTTAGTCTAACTTGTGATATTCTGTAACTTTGTAATCCAAATTACCTTGTAACAGCAATCAGTCAATACTAAATGTTATAAAGTGGACATAGGCTTCATAAACAACCGAACCACTATAAAAAATTTCTTGTCTTCTTTTTGCTTTTTCTGCATTTATTTTTGTGATAAAAAATCTTTTTTATGTAATTTTAAATAACGAATCTACATTGTTTATTGACTTATCGAATAATTGAATTATTGCTTTGTAAGAATAGGGCGGGTGCTTTCATGCTCAATCCAGAGTGTTGATCCTTTTTTTGGGTCAACATTTTGGTGCATTCACTGAGAACCTAACTCAGGCTTAGATCTTGCTATCTACTTTGGATCAGATAGATTCAAAATTAGGTTCTCAATCTCTGCTTAGAAGATTTGCTATTGAGAATCAATTTCACTAGGAAGAAAGGAAACTAGCTCCAACAGATCCATAGGAGCTACCAATGCTTGAGAAGAAACAAACCCTCAGCAAATTGAAGTCAACCACCAAAAACTTACTGTTAAGAGCCAACTCTGGAGATCAGTTTCCAAGATCCTCCACATAGCATGAAGTTGTGATTAAGGGAGAATTGAACAAGATGGCTGATGAGCATAAAATGGCAAATAATCAAAAGGCACTTATGGAAAAGATTGATGCTCTCTTAGCGCTCCAATCACTGCCTACTCCTAGAACGGTGCCTGAAGCCGTTGCTGCTATAGAGCAAGAGCATTCTTCTGTTTCTGGCTTGAATGGAAGAAACAGAAGGTAAAAGAAAAAGGAAGCAATGGACGAAGAACTGCTACTCAAATGGTACTCCTAGAGGCAGGAGAACCAAAAAGATATGGTACAAACCAAGATCAATTACAATGCCAAGCTCCTATGGTATATTGTGACCACTCCCAACTGACTAGCTTCCAATCCCATCATGTAGCTCCTATCGTTGAATCACGAATGGTCGCTGACGAAAATCATAAAAAATCGTCAAAATGGTTGTTGAAAAACACACTTCAGGGTTGACTCGAAGTCGAACTCGAGTAATCGCCTATTTGACTCAAAGAAGATTCTGGAAGTCTTGACTCGAAATCGGACTTGGGTAATCACTCGTTTGACTCGAAGTAAACGTAGGAAATTCTGGCCCGAAATCAAACTTGGGTAAAACCCTGATTTTCTCTAAGAAAACATGCAAATGGCTCCAAGCAATGTTTGTCACCAACTCAGCACTTCAAAGTTTGTGACCCCAAACAAACCATGTGCTGACCACAAGCAAATGGAAAATTTTCTCGGGTTGGACTCTAAGTCAAATGCCACATATCCATCAATGCCGGTTCATCTTCCTTTTACCAAAACTCGAACATGCGAACTCCAAATACCTTGAAATTTGGAATCCAACCTTATGAGGCCTTCTTGGTCACCCTAGACCGATCTTGCCTAGTTTGAAAATTTTGGGATCGTCACTGATCCATGACCCTATCAAAAGTGATTTGTCATTCAATCATCATTTCCAATCATTCAAGCATAGACAATCATGCATATATCATTCTCAACCATTATAAATAGTTGTAACTTGAAAACGGACCACTGACAGTGATTAGAGCATCTTCCCTAAGTGAAACCCATTCACCGAAGCCGATCAACATACAGAATATCCAAAAAAGTTTATCATGCCAACTGTACCTTATTACAAATGCACAACTGATTTGAAATTGCTTTTTTATAGGTATGACTAGCATATGGACAAAGCGAGGGTGATGGATGCAGTCTAGGCCCTAAGGAATCATTAAAGGATAAAACAACTTACTACCTTGGAAGAATTCTATGGGAAGGCAAACCGGTTCTAAAGAATAGAAGTAGTGCAATTGGAAGAAGGAAAATCAGGAAATTTTCCAAAGAACATACCAACGGTGAAGGGGCTGCAGGACCTTAAGGTCCTTCTACCCAAACAAGGCTATTAAGTCCCAGTAGAAAAGTGCCTCAGCTAATTATGAAATCAGACGAAATGATGATTGTCAAATAACAGTCTAGCTAGCTATCAACTAAGGAATGGGACAGCAACCTAAAGCGATTCTTTCTCATCCATCCTTATCAACTTTCCTTTTCCAAATGAGTCGTACCGGGACATTGGGGGCATTGCAGATAGCACGGTAAAAAATGTTTCTATGCCCTCGACGAGTCATGTTGATCCCCCTTCTGAGAACCAGGTTGCTCTGGTAGCATCGAGAAGTCTTGTCCAAAGGATTGTCAAACAAATAGATCCAACCCCTTAGTCCCTTGGAATCGATAAAAATGTGTTCCCATGAGCTGAATCCTAAAATTTTCTCTCTAAGTCGATGAATCATTGTTTTAAGGCCGCTGAGCCGTCGAACACATGAACCCGAACTCTTCTTGGAGTGATGAATTATCACTCCAAGACGAGTGGAATTTCTCTCAGACCGGTAGATCGTGAAGGTCATCTTAACTAACACGTTGTGAAGGCGAACCGGTAGATCAGTGCACATCTCTTGAATCATAGCTTTTCGACCTAGTCAAAAGGATTTTATGGACGACCTTTCGCTGCAACTGAAGACTGGGCTTCCTTCTATTTTGCTTTATTCCTTTCGACTTCATCGAAAGGTATATTGCTTGATTGCTTCTGACTTCATCGAGGGTACTGCTTGATCACTTTCGACTCTATCGAAAGGTGTATAAATGCGCTCTTCACTCAGCTATTCATATGCTATGTAAGTTAGCATGGGCGCTGGCCTTCGACGCTGTCGAAACATGTGCTTTGTAGGCTTTGAATGGGTTAAAACACTGGTGACATATTAGTTGCAGGAACACCATTTGAAAGCATTCTATTTGTTTGGCGTGGAACCCTATCTCCTTATGTTTGAGGAAGTTATGTAGAATTCCAATAATCCTTTCTTTTATAGGGGATGATAGCTATAACCAATTCGAAAGCTAATATATGATTTCGAAAGGGTTGATGGCTGAACATTCTTCTGGTGGAGATAAGTAAAGATGAAACCAATCGTTTCGATGGCTTGGCGCACATGCAGAAAATATGATATTCATTGCCTTTGAAAGGTTCCTTTCGACCACTTCGAAAGTTGTAAACCCGTTATTCATTGCCTTCGAAAGGTACCTTTTGACCTGGTCGAAAGATATTATTTAATGTTTTCGGAGACCACTTCTAATGCCTTCTGATCCTTATCAATGCTCTTGCTTCTTCTTTCATACTTTCACTCTTGAGAATATTTTATGGATAACATTTAGTCGCTCGGTATGAAAGAAGCTTTTGTTCTTTAGGACAAAAACTCCAAAGGATTTCTTTCTTTGTTTCCAGCAAAACAGATAATAACTCCTATTAGGGTTATACTTTGTTATGAGACCTTGATGTGTAACTTCATAATTCAAGGCACTATCTGGTAATTTTAATTAGCAAAATATTCAAATAATTACATAACCAAATCTTTTTGATGCTAATGACAGAAATATGAAATGATATCACCTAGTATGCCATCATTAACTTAAGTAAATAAACATTCCTAAAAGGCCATTGCATACTTTAAATCCTCTGTTCTTGGGTTATGTTTTCTTCAGCCATTGGGGATTAATTTCTTGCTCTTGGTGGTTTTACCTTGTTTTCCTGCTATAGTTTTATTTTCATCCTTGCACTATATACTAGTGATTTTCATTCATTCATCAACAAATTGGCAAATAGTTAGGCATTGATGTTGATCGATAATATGAAAATTAGAGGCTCTTATTTCTTTTCACCATCATCTTCTAAAAAAAGAATGAAAGTCGGTTTGATATCAAGAAATTTTTATTCAGAATTCCTATCTAATATTAGTGTGGAAACATAATTTTTCAAATAATCCTCAATTTTAATACAAAATCTTGAAATTCATCCATAAAATTCATAAAGCTAAAAATTCAATGGAAGTTCATAACTCATCATGAAAATTCAATAAAGAAATCGAGAATTCATCAAAATAAGAGATCAACAAGAAATCATTATGAAAACCCAATGGGGAAATCTAGTATATGAAATCCACAAATTATCATAAAAGTCAATGAGGAAATTTAGAATTCATGAGAACTGAAATCTAACAAGACAAAACTATGACAATTCAATAACGAAACTAAGAATACGCAATCCACAAACCTTCGTAAAAATCAATATGAAAATTTGGAATTCACAAGACCATAAATTCAATAAGAGATCATTGCAAATATTGAATTAGGAAACCAAAATATATAATTCACCAATCGTAAAAATCAATAAGGAGATTTAGAATTTGGTAAATCTACATGAAATATTTATGGAAGGAAGCAAAGAAATTGAAAGCTCATAAAGTCGAGAATTCAGCCAATAATCTTCCAGGATCCCATCTTGCAAATAGATTAACTAAATTCTATCTATTACTAGTACTAAATTAGAAATTCCATGTGAAGCCTTCCAATCATCATGGTAATTCAGCAAAGAAATAAAAAATTCAAGAATTCACAGGAATAGAAAATCAATCAAGAAATCATTACAAAAAGAAACATGGAAATTAAATACCCATCAAATCAGGAATACAACCAGAATTTTGTCAGAATTTCATCTTATGGATAGACTACTCAAAATTGCATTCAATATAGGTATAAAGTCAAAGAACTATCTAGTAATGGTAGACTTAGTTGTTTAAGCAAAAGATCCCTAAGCTTATCTGGCCTTAATTCTAAAGTTATCCCTAAAATACTGTGCCAGACATTTATTTAAAATTATGCCTTGAATAGTGACAATCGTTTTTTCAAAGGATAGTATCCTATTAATAGATATGTAATTCCTAAAATGCCTATAAGTTAGTAGTATTATTGTTATATTGAAGCTGCGTAGTTCCGTAGTGTCATGCGATCATTCGGAATATTAATTTCATATTACCAATCAGCCATTCAGAGTAGTAGTTTCATAAGACTAGTCAATCGTTCAATAGATAGTTCCATTCATTTGTTCAGCTTTGCAGCCATGCAACCATTCAATATGTAGTTTTGTTCAGTTGACTGGCCGTTCAGCAGTGCAAGCTCCGTTTGACTAGTTGGTCGTTCAGCAATGGAAGTTCCATACTATTTCTTGGTCGTTCAGCAGTGCAATGGTCCAAATAACTTATTAACATATATAAATATATATAGACTCTTCTATCCTAAAGGATCACCTTATTTCTAAGGACTCAGGAGTGGTTTCTTAGTCCGCTCTTCAGACGAAGTCACTTTTATCTTTGTAGCATAAATTTGTTATCTATTACATTCCTTTAGATTTTGTATTAATCTTTGCTTTCCATCTCATGTTACACCATTTTGCAAGTTTCTTAATTCTTTGATGTGGGAGACACCTTTCAGGTATTGGATGTACTTAAATTTTTTAGCTCATATTTTGTTCTTTCTGATTATGGTTTTGGATTCCTTCTCTATTCCTGATTATAGCAATGGTTATCTTCATCCTTTTGCCTTTGTCTGTACCCCTTTCTTAGGTTTCATCTCTGTTTTAGCCGGTGGATAGATTTCTTTCTTTAACCCTCTGTTCTTATGGGTGTTGACTTTGTTTTGAGTTGTAGACATCTTTTGTCTTTCTTCATCTGTTTGGTGCCACTTCTAGGCTTCCCTTCATTCTAAGGGATGTAGCGCATGTTAGATCAACCTTCTTCTAAAAGGTTGTTGGTGGATGCTAGACCCTACCCTCCCTCTTAGAGGTGAACTGGACGTTAGAGGTTTTGACCCTCATTCTAGGAGGTGCTACAGAAGAGCGTCATAGGCTTTTGTCCCTCGCTGTAGGATGTGCTACGGAAGATCATCGTATGTTTTTGTTGGAAGAGCGTCGTAGGCTTTTGTCCCTCCCTCTAGGAGGTGCTACAGAATCGCATCGTGTGCTTTGAAATTTGTATATGAAAATCATTTTTAGCCAATTAAAATGTTCGTAAACATCTTTCTTGAATATCAAATTTTGTCATAGAGTCACTTTTTGGGAAAAAGAAGTAATGTAAATGAACCCTTTAATATATTGAGGGATCACTTTTTGAAAAGAAGTTTGAATACATGAATCCTTCTGATAAAAGAATCTTTTCTTAATATTGCTTTTTGCAAGCATTTTCTCGTTGTTCTCATAGTAGAGACATAGATCTAAAATAAGAGACGAGGAGGTCATGAGTTATGAACCATTAGTCTTTTCGTCGGGATTAGGATTCTCTAATCTGAGTTTTTGTCAATAAACTTTTGATAGCTTTTAAACCTTTCCTGATAAAGTACGTATAGGCTTCTCCTCGCCAATGGTTTTAAGAAAACTTTGAAATATTGAGATTGCTTATTTAGAAATCCTTTGTGTGTATTTACTTATGCTATATAGTATCTTTGGAAGATTGCATAAATCTATTTTTGAAATAGATAGACATCTGTCTTCCCCTAGGTTGTAGAGTAGTTGAAAATAATCTTTCTGTGAAGATACGTTAGGAAAATTCTTCCAAAATAATTAAATAGAGTTGGTGTAAATTTGAGTATATAACCGTATCATAGTAGGCACTGCTTAGTAACGATATGGTCTATTCGTAAGTTTTCCTCAATGAATGGTGAAAGATTAATAGTGGTCCGAGGTTTCATGAGAGCAAGCCTTTACATTGCGTAGATTGAAGCATTAATAGTTATTTTATATCAGGAATTTGAGCTGTCTTTCTCGGGTAGCTAAAAATTTATTGTGCTCCAAGAGTACGTTGAATGATATGTACTGGTTCTATTTTTACTTAGTTGAATTAATGCTGCGAGGCTTCATGATTTGATAGGGGTCTGCATTTTTAAGTTGCTAAGCTGCTATCTTCCTAGCCTGAACGAGAAGTTTCTTTAAGTTCCTTTAATGAAATCCTTTAGGAATCATGTCCTAATCATGCCTTGAATTGTTTCTGCTAAAATGCAGCATTTTTCGATTTCATATCCGTTTGCTTTATGGTAATCGCATTAACTTCCTCCTTTATTTGGTTCAGGATTTTTCCTGATCTTATAAGGAATAGGAAAATTTTCAGTGTCCTTCACCATAGTGAATATGTGGGAGAGGGGCTTGTTTAGGATTACATAATTTGATTCAAAAATCTCTTTTCGACTCCCCTTCTGGTTTCCACTTTTCCTTGGTCTCTTGTCGAGATGCCCAAAGTCGGATTTTTCCTCTCAATGAAATTCCCACATAGCATGATGCATATCGTCCATTTGAATAAAATTTTCAACTTGGAGATATAAATATTGTACATCCTTACATCCACGAATATGAAGTTCCTTCCAAAAAGGAGTTTTTTTATTAACCCAGAGCAAACTGCAATTAATTTTTCTTGATCGATATCGTTTTCGGCCTTCGATGCTTCCACGTTGAATCTTTTAATGTATTTACCAAGAAATTCCTCTGGCCTTTGTGTGATGTTAGCTAACATGTAGGAATCCATTACTGGATCTTTATATATGTGAAGTTATGCTACGAATTCATAAGAAATTTTTTCCCTAGAATGGATGGTTTTCATTTGGTAATTCTTGTACCATTTGATAGGTGCTCCTTGAAAAGTTGCTAGAAAAAGTTTAACGAACTGCCCCGAAGGCGTTATAGAGATCCATTTGTATTTCAAAAGCTACTAAATGATCCTCTATGTGGGAAGTTCCATCATATTTTAGTGGGGGAATTTGAATGCGAGGAGGGATGCTGACTGCCATTATTTCTTCTCAAAAAGGAGTCTTTTGATGGATAACATATTTCTCCAATTTGAGGAGTACATCTTTTACTGTATCCTTTGCGAGTTAGTTAAAAATGTTGTTACGGTGACCTTCATTATCTTCCAGGGTCAAACTATTTGATTGCCCAAGGAACATTTCTACTTTACTTTCTTTGTTTAGCTTTTCATCTTCTACCTCATTTGGAAATTGCGCTTCATCTTTGCCTACCACAATCCTTAATGATCCTTGAGATGGAGCTCCTTCAAAATGTTCTTGCATAGCTACCATTTGTTGTTGTAGGATTCCGAACTTTAATCTTATTGTTTTCCAAACTTGCTAGGGTTGAAGGTTGTCTAACTTCCATATTCTCTAAGTTAAAGTTGGGGACTATATTATTTTCCAAACTCGATTGTGAGGCGGCTTCTTCATTTGGATTGTCGTTATTATTCATTGCTCTTACCATTTTCTCCTCTTGAATGAGGAACTTTATGCAATTAATCTATGATGAAAGTGATTGGAGGTAGGAGGTTCAAGCCCTACTTCTAGTACCAAAAATGTTAACAAGAAAACTTGTCAACACCTCAAAGTGTAAATTGAAGTATAAGTGATTACTTCGGAACCACCTTTCGAATAGGTGAAGGTTGCTTTCATTCTTCGAGTAGGCAAAGGTACTTGAAAACACTTCTATAATACCTTTTGACACAGTCGAATTGCAACCCTATTTAAACCACCTTACAAAGTAACTAGGGTAGAAGAGGTTTATGACATAACAATCAATGGAAATAGGTTGAATTGAATAGGTTTTGACTTCGTCGAAAGGGTGAGCTCTTATTATCCTGTGGTATTGAGCTAAAAATCAATGAATATGTGTATGTTAAGGGTTTCGGTTCACTCGAAGGGTAACCTTTCGACTATGTCGACATCAGATAATCATAGTTGAATGCAATAGGAAACTCAGAACAAATGCATATTCAAAATTATCATATCTTCTTTTATTTGAACTAGTGATGTACAGATTGACCAAATCCCAAATTTGATTTTGAAGTTAGGGTTTAAAAACTTTAGAAAATACAAGTAAGAAGTGGATGAAAAATCGAATCCTCCAAAACAGACCCCTAGGGTCTTATTTATAGGTGCGGGTCAACACCTTTCAACCCTTTGCTTTCGACACGGTTGGAAGGTCTTCTTTCCCGCTTTCATGCACATCTCTTGAATCACAGCTTTTGACCTAGTCAAAAGGGTTATATGGACGACCTTTCGCTGCCGCTGAAGACTGGTCTTCCTTATATTTTGCTTTGTTCTTTTCGACTTTGTCAAAAGGTATATTTCTTGATTGCTTTTGACTTCATCGAAAGGTACTGCTTGATCACTTTCGACTCCATTGAAAGATGTATAAATGCACTCTTCACTCAGCTATTTATATGCTATGTAAGTTAGCATGGGTGTTAGCCTTTGACACTATCAAAGCATGTGCTTCCTAGACTTCCAATAGGTTAAAACACTGTTGAGATATTAGCTGTAGGAGACACTATTCGTAAGCATTCTATCTGTCTAGCGTGGAACCCTATCTCCTTGTGTTTGAGGAAGTTACGCAAAATTCCTATAATCCTTTCTTTCATAGGTGATGATGGCTTTAACCATTCGAAAGGCTGATATATGCTTTCGAATGGGTTGATTTGGCTGAACATTCATTTGGTGGAGACAAGTAAAGAAAAAACCAATCGTTTTGAATGGCTTGGCGCACATGCAAAAATTGTGCTATTCATTGCCTTTGAAAGGTTCCTTTCGACCACTTCGACAGCTGTAAACCTGTTAGTCATCGCCTTTGAAAGGTACTTTTTGACCTCATTGAAAGCTATTATGTAATGTTTCCAGAGAAACCATTTCTAATGCCTTATGATCCTCATTAATGCTCTTGCTCCTTTTTTCATACTTTCACTCTTAAGAATATTTTATGAATAACACCAAGACTTAGAACTTGGGCGAACCGCACCCACTGGACTAGGGGCAACCAGACGAGTTATGGAGAGACCCTAAAAATAGATCAAGTGCGTCAACAGCTCTATGGCATGGAGGGCACCGCACACACTTGAAGAGCCATAAGGAAGGTTGAGACTGATCATACAACAATTCTGTTATGCCTGATCAAAAATTCTGGCATTATGACAACTATGGACTTAATAACCTAGCTAGCGCAACAAACGAAATAGAAGCATAATACTTGCTTACTTCATCCCAACTCCTCCTTTACCACCCTCAATAACCAGTTCCTTTTCCTCTTAGACTGTATGCCAGTTGAAGACCAATTCTATAAAGGTAGTTTGAACCAAAAAATGAGAGGCTTGCCTTGAACTCCCATAAGCTCTTTTTCATAACCATCTCCATGCGATCGGCTGTAGATCTCTCCACCATGGCAACCTTATCTATTTGGCTATGCGCTCTTCCTGAAATACAAGAGGATCGTCCAAGCCATGGTTACCCAATCCAAAAACCACTTATCTCTTAGAACTGATGAAATTGCAATCCAGCAAAGTCAAATCACTGGATTGATAGGGAAACTCGATCCTTACCTTCTAAGAACTCCAGCACCAGGAAGTTCCAAACCATTGTACGCATCCCATAAGCCATGCATCACTTCTTGAGCTATGGAACCACGCTCTCGAAGCATGAAATCCTAATGTTACCTGAGGATTAGCAACATCAACAAGTTTCAAACCATTTTGGATCGATGGGTCTTATCGATCTCATAAGTCGCGCACTCCCATAAGCCACGCATCACTGCTTGATCTTTGGAACCATGCGCTCGAAGCATAAACCCCTCAGTTACCTAAAGTTTGGCAACGTGACGAAGTACCAAACCTTTCTAGATCGATAGATCATATCGATCCCATAAGTCATGGATTTCGTAAGCCACACACTCGTAAGCCATGCATTTTCATAAGCCGCACATCTGATAAGCCGTCCAAACACTGCTTGATGTTGCTCTGGCATCATTAATGAACCGTTAAAATTTTCTAAAAACTGATTTTGCCCCGACAACATAGGTATACTTGTCTATTGCAGGATTAACAGGGATCGACTCCCGCTACCCAAAATAACCGACATTGCTTTGGTAGTGCTGCAAAGGTCGCAAACCAAGAAGTCTACAAAGAATTTTGATCTTTGACCAAAGTTAATGTACAAAATGTCTAAATTCAAGACATTTAAGTCGCGAGTTTCCGAAGATAGGAGCTGGGATGCACCTTTGATTGGGGGCATACAGGGAGCCGCCCAAAACATCAAGTCTCACATCAATTGTTAAGAATGACCATCCCTATGGACAAAGGGGCACATAACACATTAACACTTGGCCAGGGTAAAAAGTCACTCCAACTTACAATAAAAGGAGAAACTCACCATCTTCTAAAGATAGACAATGACGGAAGGCATTTCTAGAATCAAATCATCAACGCACTAGTTTCCAAAGACAGAAGCACGTGCTCGACTGAGGTGTCAAATCCCAACTTGCAGAAAACCAGCTATTATTCAAAGACGGATATCCACAACAATTCCAATGCCCTAGCAGAGCACATATATCATGGAACAAGCAAAGTTAATCGTCATAGACTCAAGACAAACTTTACCAAACTCTTTTGATCCATGATTATGATGGGAGGAGTGCAAGCATACTGGAGGGCATGTAACAACTCGCCCTGCGACATCTAATCTTCTATAACTATTCGGAATTATGCATTTGGGAATAATGGGTTCTACGAATGGAAGTCAATTTGCAACAAAAGTTTATCGAAGGAAATTTGATCTTACACAGGAACAACTATGGAATTGGTTAAACGATGACCCTGTACCACAAAGGGAGCACTTGAAAGTTATAAACAAAGCAAAGTAACGGAAACGTTTGGGACTCTTATCCTTTTAGAAATGGCGTATCTAGGAGTTAAGCAACATTATGAAAACAAACAAATTAGGTTAGAAGGAATCTTCTCAACTCTACAGGATCAGATAAATGATTCAATCCTTACCAACATGACTTTAATGCTGCCTGAAGTTAGGCAACACTAAGAAAAGACTTCTACAATCCAATAATCTGAGTACTGGTTTTCGAAGACCGAAACCGGTATCCAACTAGATTAAAAGCACCTCCTAGTTGATGGGAAAAATCAATACCAACCTCTTGGGTGTCAATGTTGCCCTTGCAATGCCGAGGCCTTTTCTCACTTCATAAATACCAGCGTCGCCTCAACAACGTCAGGAAACTTTCTACTTCCTAAGTGCCAATGCTGCCCAGGCAACGCCGGGAAACTTTCCATTTTATAAGTACTGGTGTTGGCCCGGCAGCGTAGGGAAACTTTCTATTTCCTAAGTACGGACATTGCCCCGACAATGCTAAGAAAATTATTATTCACTATGTATCGGTGTTGCCTCGACAACGTTAGGAAAACTTTAATCTGTAGATTCGATGAGAAACACTCATCATAGTAAACCATCAATACACTGCTTTCTGGAGATAGAAGTTGGTCCTTAACTGACATTCTATCTCTGTCTTCAGAAAACTACCATTGCCCGAAAATGGGCTACAATAGGAAGACATAACTGTTCTCAAGTCAACTGGATGGTTTGACCTTTCGTCATAGGAATTAGCCACTGCACAGAAATAAAGCAGCGCCGAAAGAAAATTCCAAATTAAATTGCTCATTTCCTAATTTCTAGGGATGAAAGCTGGTGCACAACCGAATTTCCTAAATTTAACTTAGAAAGAATTTAGATACAGTCAAAAGATAGGCTGCCTCAAGAAATGTTTCTTGGAACCAAGCAGCTAGGTTATTAATTCTCAAAGACAGGAATTGGCATATGAACAGAACTTCTATGATGACAACAATCAAGCAAAGCATGCATAACTAAGGACATGTAGGGACAATCATGGAAGTTGAAACTAAAACCATCGGACTTTCATAATTCTAGAATAGGATTGAGAGCCCAACCAAGGGCAATCA
This sequence comes from Allium cepa, assembly GCA_030765085.1. NCBI lineage: Eukaryota > Viridiplantae > Streptophyta > Magnoliopsida > Asparagales > Amaryllidaceae > Allium > Allium cepa. The sequence goes on from CM060943.1 coordinate 460,152,396, forward strand.
AATAATTTTTTCCAAACCTCTCCATCTCTTACAATCACCCAAATACAGGTGTTCAAATTAGCTAGTCCCTCGAGCAGGGATAGAAGCATAAATACTTAATCGAAAGAAATGTTGCAAAGTCCAAAAACGAATAACCGTGAGGTTGGTTAGATAACGGTTTTGTATAGCAAAATAGAGCATTCTGACAATAAAATCGCCAACAAAGGAAATGGAGGATTTAACATTCAAAAATCAATCGTCGCTTATAGTCTGGCGACGACGAGAAGGATCGATGACCTACTTACAGTCTAACTAGATCATTTGGTTCCAACTTGCAGGAATATGCCATTACCCGAAGTTTGGTGATGCTAAGAAGAACCCCCTAGAATGAAACTATCGATCATCGACTTTCAAAAGTAGAAGCAAGAGTTTGATTGAATCCTCAGCCCTACCTTCTGGCATCTCATGCTATCTAAAGATTCACAGCATCAAGGAAAAATCCACAGGGTTGATTCAACCACGCATGAGTTTATGGAGTTAGAAATTGATACATGATTAGGGTCTCAACACTGGACTTAAAAAATTTCACTCTAGCAAAAGAAGATGGCGACGAGTCTTTCTAGCACATGTACCCAGAATGACATTGGATAATGATGTCAACTTGGAGGAATTCAATTACAATCAGGAAACAGGCATCATTGAAAAAATCAAAGCCTAAAATCAAGCAACAAAGTCCGTAGTTCCTGGAGATAGGAGCTACCGTGTCAATCAAACTAAAGTAATCAAATGTATTGCCCAGGAGACCTAGTCTCCCGAAAACATATAGACTTAGTATTCAGAGAAATCAGCCCTATATACTATGGCAGATACACCAACACTTTTTTGAAATGTACTTAACTGAGCATAAGTAGGGATTAAATACATAACTAGCCAAACCGAGCTTTATAGTTCTGAACAATGCTATGAAATAGAATATGCCGAAATGACCGTAGAAGTGTTACTTAAATGTACAGAATACAGTAAACGAGTGTGCTGCACATGAACACATGAGGTGCAACAGCGAGAAAAAGCAATGCTCTGAATCAAGCAATTAAACCAATAGTCTCTGAAGATAGAGGCTAGTGTGCAGTTTGAGTTCCAGAAAACAAAAAGGAAGGATGATCGCAATTGAACAACTCATGCACTATTTTCTAAAGACTGAAACTATGCCTGATTGAACTTCAAGTAAAACTCTATAATAGCAACTGTGCCTTGTAATTTAACTGTAATCAATCATCTTAATATGATAGGAATAATAAGCGAAGCCTAAGTTGCGAAGGAACCAGCTTCTGGAGGAGTGGTAGTTCCACCGCCAGAATAAAGATTGAATGACCAAAAAGTCATTTTCAACAAAAAAACTTAGTTTTTAACCCTGTCAGGTATGTTTTACTTTAAATAATACCCTTGTGTAACCAACGTCCGAAATCCAAGGGAAGTTGGCGTTTGTTGACCAGTCGGGTTCTTATCGTTGACCACGGTAGATGTAGTGTGTTATCTACATGAGAAGAGTCCAATATCCTAAATACTGCAAACAAACAATCTAGTGTAGATGGCTTTGTTACATTGAAAAAACAATTCATACCGTCCTTTGAAATTATCTCTTCTAAATTACCCATTATCGATCAATGGTCGATAACGGAGCCGCTTTCCGAAGCGACGAGGGAAGCTTTTCTTTTTAGGGTCACTGGAATACAGAAATGGGAAGCACGATATGATTGAATCGTCCACTTTATTTGATTGTGGAATAAATCATCGCATTGCAATTCAAAAACATCGGCGGGAACACAATCAAATTCTCGAAAAGAAAACGTTAAAGACAAAGAGCAAGACTTCACTCTAGAATGGCGTACAATCGTCCGAGACAAAATTTAACTTCACCACCGATCGAATGTAAACTATGTAGGACAACTCCAAACCTACACCATGCACCTACTTACCAACCTAAACCCTTGTGTAAACTATGGAGCAAAGATTGCATCGTCAATACCAGGACCTGAAATTCAGATTGAACTCTAAAAACGAAAGGCTGTCAGAAGTCAATCAATTGAAAACAACATCTTGAGGTGGACTCTGATGATTCACAATGAAAATTCAATAGACGGTTGAATAGTAAAAGCCAAATTTGCATGGTAACCTCGACACGATCAACTAGATTTCACAAAATGAAAACTCAAAAGTAGTTACTTCCAGAGCACTCCTTGTTTTCAACGAAGGCATGCGCTTGGGGGCAAATATTATCCGGGTTTCTAACCCAATAGAATCTAACGGAAATTGAGAGGCAAGCGTTCATCTAGTTCAACCAGTAGTCTAATGCAATTAGTGTGTGGATCAACTTCAAAACAAGGCGATATGTTACAAAATTACATGGGGAACATCAACACGAGATAATAAACGCGGTTCATAAGGCAAAGCTTAGAAATCCACTATAAAAATCTTCTTGTCTTTTTATTACTTCTGTTTTTTCTACATTTATTCTCTATATTATTGCTCTGTAAGAACAAGGCTGGTACTTTTATGCTCAATCCAAGGCGTTGATCCATTTTTTGGATCAACAAAACCATTAGGGTACGTTCATATAGATGGGTTTCTCCAGAAGACGCCTTCAGCTTAAAAAGTGAAGTGGATCTCCTATGTCAAGGATCAAAAGATACCTTTCGAGCTTTAGATAAAATGTACCATAAGGAAAGCACAATTGGCATATGCCCGAACATGTAAACATGAACCACGTTGAACCAAGTATTAACATCTGTAACGACCCTAATTTTGACAATATTATTTAGGACATTTAATTAGATAAATGAAATAATTTAAATGGTTAAGGGATTGAGATTTGTATGATCATAGGATAACCGTGCCTAATCAATCTAAAGCCAAAGAGAACTAAAATAAAGTAAGTAAGTGGAATAAGATGAGGGAAAAATAGAAACAAACTAAGTTCTTATACTCTAAACCCATCTTACTTTCATCCCTTATTCATTCTAAACATTTGGCAACAAAACTCAAAGCTTGGCCGGCCACCATTAAGGAAAGACAAAAGGAAGATAAGCAAGGGTTCAAGTAGAAAGCTCAGCAAATCATTACAAGAGAAAACATCAATCTTCTTAACAACAAGCTAAGCTGAATAATAGATTACATCTCATTTTTTGGTTCTCGGTTTTGAGATAAGATCTAAATTTATTTTGAATGAAAAGTGCCATATTTTGATTTTTTAAATGGATATATGCTCGGTGATGTTTTATGTTGCTTCATATAAATTTTATTATAAGTTTTGATTTCAAAAACCTATTAAATAACATCCAAATGGCTTGCATTTTTATATATAAGATCAGAAACATTATTTTAGAGATGGGTTTCAAGTTTCGTAATTTTCTAAGTTAGTATGGATTTATCGTGTATTTTCTAGTAAAGAAAATGGTTAAATTGGGTTTAAATTGTTTTCGGCTATTATACGTTAGCTTTAGGTCAGAAATTTAAATACGTTAGGAAACATATTAAAAGTGATTTATGGGAATTTTTCGAGAATTTTCCTAAGTACTTTATTAAATATATAAAATTATTTAAGGTATGGGACTTAAAATGTTTTACATGTGTAGAAAAGGAGAAGGTGGCAATTTGTTAAATGTTTTAAAATTGTTAATTACTGAATTCAGTAGCACTTTTAGAAAAATGTTTTGTAAAAGAATTGGTAATCAATTATATGTTAACAAATAAGGAAAGTTAGTTGGAAAGATATTACTTTAAAAGGTTAAAAATTAGTTTTGTAAAGAATTATTGCTTCGTCACTTACAGCAGCCACCTTTCGACCCCATACATATTCCCCCAACCATGTTGAAACCAATACACGTGGTATCAATGATTTGGTACGTAGTTGATTGAAGTTAGGCAGAAGGTATAAAGTCAAAACATGCTTTCGAAGGAGTAGAAGTAGCTCTTATAAACTTGTAACTATTTTGGTTACAACTATGGCTTTCGAAGGGGTTGGAGCTTTCGACTTAACCAACTTGCTTCTGTTTATTTAACGACCGGCATTTTTAGCTATTTTAAATTACTAAATTTAGTGTAGTTATTAAATAAAAATTGTTATTTTTTTTTAATTTTTTATGTAAGTTATTGGATATCAACTTGAATAAAATTTTGAAATAAACTAATTTCGAAGATTTAAGTAACAATAAGTATTGAAAGGTAATGCTATGAATTGAATGTGTTTACAATCAATAGTTGGATTAAATAATAATGTTGAATTCATTAGATGAAAATAAAGTAATCGATTGATAACTAAAATTCATCTAACATCAAATATTGAAATTTGTTGAATATTGAACAATTAAATTTTTTAAATTTAATATTGGAAATAATTTGAATAATTGAATTCTGAATTTAATATGATTGATAATGATATCGAAAGTGGATGTAAATTTTATTTAAACAACAGTGAAAATTGTTAGAAATTAAAATTGTATTTAAAAGTGAATAATTAGAAATTGGAAATTTTATATTATAATTGAGACGTTAAAATAGCGATCCAGGGTATAGTCTCGGATTTCGACGAAACTAGTTTCATTAGATCCGTAATAGTGTATTGTAATCGGGTTCCAAATTTGTAATGTTTGGAGTTATCGAATGTTCATACGGGATAAAAAAGCGTCGAAACTAATATCGAAAAATTGATATAATAATTGGGACCAAAAAGCAATCTTCTCAATACGATCGAATTAGGACTTGAAACTTGTTCCTTTGGGTATAATATTATAAATGCCTAGCGGCATTCCTCGATAGAGGTTCGAGATTTTAAGTTCCATAGTGGGATATTTTGAATTGAAAATATATATATATATGTGTGTGTGTGTGTGTGTGTGTGTGTGTGTGTGTGTGTGTATTTTTGACTTTGACCAGGCTATCACACTCTCTCCCATCAGTCAATTCTTTCTTTTCACGTCATCCACCCTAGTGACCTACCGCCCCTTCCATTTAAATCAAGCTACTCCCCCTTTTCATTTCATAGAACAAAAGAAAAAAAACAAGAAAAGCATGGAGCCTTCAAAAATCGATTTCTCCTTGTATACTCAATAATAAATTATCAAACCACTTCCTAAATTCGTGTTTTTCCTAGCTGTGATATCTCAGAATTTTTGGCAATATCAATTTAATAATCTGTGTTAAAATTTAAATTGATTTGATAATCTTTGTTAATAATTTGAATTGATTTAGTAATCTTCTTTTAAAATAAATATTTAATTGGTGAATTTTATCTTTTAAAAGTAAATAAATTGTTTTCTATTTATAATGTGTGTGTGTATATATATTTGTATATATTGTAAATTGATAAGCCTTGTTTTAAATTTAATAAATAAAGTATATTTTCTAATTCTAAATATTTTTGGTAATTATGATTTAATTTGATATATTAAGCTTTTCAAAGGCTATTAAATAAATAACCATATGGTTTTAAATTGTTAAGGTAAATTGTTTAAAATGATTTTGGCTTAAGTTTAAATTTAAATTAAATAACAAAGGGTTTGTTTTATTTTCTTTTTAAAATATGGCTCAATAAATATGAGATTTTAATTCATTTAAGTAATTCATTAATAATAAGACAATTTCTTTTATAAATTATTTTAAATTGATAAACGTGTTATTTCCAAAACTATAATAATAAAGCTATATATATATATATATAATCTAGATTTTAAATAGAATATTATTTTCAAATTGAATTTTTGAATTTGTTTTAAATTTGAATTTAAAGTTTTGAATTCAAAGTATAGATTTTAAATTGTTTTGGATTTTAAAATATTTGTATAAACTTTTATTTATGAATATAATTGTTTTGTTTCTTTTAAAAATTATCTATACATATAAATAAGTACATATTAACTAATTAATTAAGCATAAGTTTACATTAATATAATATTAACATTTAACAAAATACTAATTAATTAAAAGACATGTGTTAAGTGATAAGTGTATTTAAAATGAAAAATGTTACAATATAGGACAAGTGTCATTTAATTTAGTTTTTGTTTTATTTTTATTTTTTTAAATCATTTCAGCTTATTTAAACATTGCCTTCTTCCCTTCCATTTCTTTTTCTATTTTTCTAAATCTAAAGCTAAGAAAACAAAATCTGTAATCACTTCCTCATAACCATTTTAAAACCAGAAATCAACTTAAATCTGAAAAACTTCTTCTAATCCCTGTAATTCATCACTCATTTTCAAACATGCATGCCTGTAAAAGCATTTTCAAACAAGAACATGCCTGTACATTTTCAAATCTGTTCAAGCCTGCATCATATATTTTCTTCAATCTGGAAATTTTTACTGCATGCAACTTCATTTTCAAGTTCTAAGCAAATCTGAGAGCAACTCCCTCAAAGCCATTTCAAAAACCAAAATCCAAATCAAATGATCATTTCCCTGTAATTCATTTCAAAGTGCAAAGCCTGAATCATTTTCCAAAACATGTAAACAAATCCTCAAATCAAACATGCAAAGCAAATCTGGAATCTGATCAAAACATGTACATTTTTAGGTCTGTTCTAAAATCTGTAACCAAGATGCAAGTTTTAAGTGAAATCTGGATGCATGCAACTGCATTTCCAAATCAAAGCAAGCATTTCATTTCGATAGGCATTTTAGCATTCAAGTGCAAGTTTTAAAAGAGTTCAAAGTTTTCAAAAGTTTTTCAAATCTGGAAAGCTCTGTCTTCTTCAAATCTGGTGAGTAACTTCACTTTTAAAACTTAAAGTAAAATTTGGTTGCATGCTAGTGTGTTGAAATGAATATGTATTATGAAGTATGTTGTGTATATATATAAATGATTGGTATGCATGCTTGTTACATAGGAATACACTCTGTTTATAATTCTAGTTTTACTATTTTGATTTAAAATTCATATTCTCTTAAATCAATTGTTGTTAGGACTTAATTTACAAACCATAGTTGTTTGATTTATCTTAGATTAATATTTGAAAATTTAATTTAGTCAAATTAAAGCCTGGTTGTCTTTATAAAACCAAAAACAACAGTGCATGTAAATATAATTCAAACTTAAACATTGTAATTTATAAGTTCAGTATTATAAATTGAATACGTAAACAAAAACTTGATTTTTAAAACTAAAATCAAGATTTTTAGTTTGGGGATGAAGGTGCAGTTCTGGGATGAGCTGGAAATGGAATTTTGGGGTTTTCTGGTGATCCAAGTGTTTGGAGAGGTCGGAATCTTAGGTGATGATGGAGGAGTGATCGGTGATGATGGGAAAAATGGATAACGGTGATGCAATTCAGTGAGGAGGAAGCAGCAGTTGAATCTTTTCTGGAACCCTAGTTTTAACTAGGTTTAATGTTTCGATCACCGCGGTTTCTTCCGATGATCGAGTGCAGTGAGATTTTGGGCGATGGAAGTTAGGTCATTAACGAGGTCATGGCCAGAGTTGTAGAACTTCTGATGGTCAGAGTTTCGTGGTCGAGGCGTTTCCAAGTTTGGGCGTAGTGGTTCCAGTTTCTGCTCCAGGTCTAGATTAAGATCTCGAATTTGATTTTGAGAATTGGAGCACGATCTGATGATCGTGGTGTGGTGTTTGGATGATTGTTGGTATGGGAAGATCATCGTTGATGATCAATGATGATCAGCATCACCGTGCATGTGCACGGTGCACTGTATTGTCTGATTTGTTTGGTCTGGGCAAGGGGATTTGTTACTCAAGTTAATTGATGTTTGACTCGAAGTGTTTTGTAGTTTGGCTCGAAGCAGTTTGGTTTTGAACTCGAAGTAAAATGGGTTTGCCTCGTGTTAATATTTTGTTACAGGTTTTAAAAAAAAACCCTTTTTTCTGTTTTTAAATTTTTTTAAAATGAAATTTAAAAACTGAGTTTAAAATGTAAGTGAAGTTTAAATCTAAGTTTTAAATCTGATTCAAGTTTAAATCTTAGTTTTAAAAATAAAAAAGTTTAAAATTTGAATTGTTTTAATAACCTTAAAAGTTTAAGTAGTTTGAATTTTAAAAATGAAGATTTAAAATGTAAGTAAGTTTTTAAATCTAAGATAAATCAGGAATCAAGATTTAGTCTGTATTCCAGTTTTGAAATTAAAGAAAGTTTTTAAATTTAAAATGATTTAAATAACTTTGAATGTTTAAAGTGTATTTTTAAATTGATTTGAATTTAGAAATGAATTTGGTTTTAAATTTCTTTAAACTTCTTTTATAAAATGAGTATTTCCTTAACATAAGATTTCAAAAGGTTTTTGAATTGTTTTTAACTTTGTTAAAGTTAAAATTGTATTCATTTTAAATATTAAATTTAAAATGAAAATTTGAAAATAAATTTGGAAGCAAATTGGTTTTAGATGCTTTGATAATGATAATTTAATCATTAATAAGAATAGTGTTTATCTTAAAGTTAATAAAGATTTAAATGTTTTGTAATTCATCAAATTATTAAGTTAATTAAAATGGATAATTAATTAATTAAGGAAATGGATAATTAATTAAAGTAATTAAGGGTTTTAAATTAATTAATTAAAGTTTAAGATTAATTAATTAAGGAATAATTGATTTGTAATTAAGGATTATTAATTAGAATATTAATTAATGATTAAGAATTAATTAATGAAGTAATTAAGGATTAATTAAGTTACAGTTAACACTTAATTAATTAAATAGTTAGAGGTTAACTAATGAATTATTAAAAATTAATTAAATTGTAATTAATAATGATAAATGCAAGTTTAATTACTTAAGAAAGTAATTAAAGAATTGTTAATAGTTAATGAAGGTCATTAACTAAGGATTATTTAATAATTAATTAATGTGATTAATTTTAATAATTAATTAGATTAATTAATTAGTGATAATCATTTGTGAAATTGGTTAAGTATAATTACTTAATGAAAGTAATTAAGGAATTAATTACTTCGTAATTAATTGAGTTAATGTGATTTATTTAAGTTAATTAATTAAGTTTAATTAATTTAAGATAATCACTGGATGATTTGGTAAGTGTAATTACTTAGTGTAAGTAATGAAGTATAATTACTTAATAAAGTAATTAATGGTAATTACTGGGTGTAATTAATTGAAGATGATTTAATAATGGAAGTAATTTGGATTAAATTACTTTATGTAGTTAATCAAGGGATTAATTAAGAAATTAATTAAGGAGTAATTAATTTAATTAATGAAGTAATTAAGGGTAGTTAATTACTGAATGTGATTATTCAAGAGTGATTAATAATTATGGTTTAATTAAGATTAATTACGTAATGTAATTAATTAAAATAGGATAATTAATTAAAATGTAATTAAGGATCATTAATTAATATAATTAATGATGTAATTAAGGGTTGATTAATTAAGATTAATTAATTAATAATACGTGATTAAAGAGTAATTAATTAATGTAATTAATTAAGGATTAATGTAATTAATTATAGTTAATTAATTAATGAAGTAATTAAAGGTTAATTACTATAAGTGGTTAAGAATAATTAATTTGTGAAATTAATTAAAGGCTAATTACTTGAACGTAATTAAAGGATAGTTTATCAAGGGTGATTAATTAAGATGAAAATTCGAAGATAATTAATTATTGATTTTGTAATTAATTAAATGGTTATGTAAGCAAAATTTATATTGATGAATTAATTAATTTAATTCGCTTTAATTAATTAGAGATGGAAGTAATTAATTTAATTCATTTTAAATTAATTATAGATGGTGTTATTATAGATCATTGCTTATGTATGGATGATGATATTGTTTACCTTGAATGGTTTTGAGATCTCAATTATGAGATAAGTAATGCTGTGTGATATAGATGCTTTGGTTGAAGTATGATGATAATGTGAATTATCTATTTGTGATGATAATATGGATTATATGTTTATGATATTAATGTTGATTATCTATTGTGATATTGTGGGTTATCTATCTGTGTGTATATAGATAATAGAATAGAATTGTTTTAAACTTTAAAACAACTTGGCCTTAAAAGGTACGTTTTGGATTTCGATGAGACCGGGATCGGGTTTCCAGAATTGGATAATCGAAAACCACATCGATCCAAATTAACGATAGGTCGTGAATCTCAAGTAAAGATGAAGATTCAGAGTGCAAGGGTTATCGTCGTTAACTCTGAGGGTGATTCTAAAATGAGTGCAGCGAGATAATGCCTTCGGTTTCGTTCGAATCTGGGACGAAATTGTATGGATTGAATGCTTTCAGAACATCGTCAGGTGGACGATGAGCATTCTAAGAGATGTTTTCTATAAAGGTAATCGTAGCCTCAAGCCTCATCAATCGGGAATGACTAAAACATGGGAGGTGCAGCAAGGCTAAGTGAGTCATGCCCAAGTTGGACGAGATTTTTCCCTGTCTAGAGGTCCCTTTTTATTCGGCTGTGTGGGCAGTTGGAATGCGCACCAACTGCGGGTTGTCTTGTTCGGGACTGTCCAGTAAGGGATGGCTCCGGCCTTGTGTTGCAGTGGATTTATGGTGGATCCTCGGTACGTTGATCTAGGCCACGTACTGTGACAGGCGGTTCCCCAGTAGCCCTGCCATTGTATGGAATCCAAACTCCAATAAGCTCCCTCGGATTTGATTGTATTGCCCACTTTGTTAGCTAGTATGCTGGAATTTAATCATGTAACAATTTCAGCTATTTCTTATTTACTTGAGAACCCTAGACCTATTATAATATCACTGGATTTCCTATCAAATGTTTTGGTTAGCGTAAGGTAAAAACTTTTCCATGTTTATGTGTGAGAAGTCTTACGTGATACCTTTTCTTTTCAAAGGTTTTCAAAGTTAAGCAACCTTAACCTGTTACTCACACCAGACCCATGTCCGTCCCGGAGTTTATTTCTGTTTTTCCTAAACTCTTGGGTACTCAAATTTTTACGAGTAGCCAAGGGACTCAGTTTAGCTTTGACGAATTGTGGAGGACCAATGGAGCTGGAGGCTTCAGCGTTGTAGATATTTATAGTGTTCCGCTGTGATTGGTATTTCTGTATTGTATTGAGTTGTAATAACTAGACATGTATTTATAACTGTCTAGTATTTGACTTATAAGCTGTGTAACTTTGATAATGGTTGTATACTATGTAATACTTATGTTATTAATATAATTTATTCGTTCCGTTGTTGATATTCTGATGTGTTTTCCCTTCTTTCTTCTCTATCTTTCTCTTTTTTATCCCTTTCTTTCTTATTAATGATGTGCCTTTCTGTGGGGAGAATGGCGAGCCGTTACAGTGGTATCAGAGCGCTAGGTTGAGTGAATACCTAGGCTTTGGAGTGTTTTCTTTCTTGAGAGAGCGTATTTGTAATTATATATATATATATATATATATATTTCTACCTATCTGTTGGGTTACCTGTTCGGGTTTTCCAATATAAGTAATAAAGGTAGATGGGGTAGTGGTGTGTGTAACACGACTATCATTGGTTGGAGTTTGAGTGTTGAGGTTGGAAGTGTATTTGTCGAGACTGTAGACCTGATACCGTCTCGAGTGAGATTTGCAGTGGTGTAAGGATTGCATTAATCTCCGAAGGAAACCTATTAAGGTTTGGAGTCTATCTTTGATGTTGGATGAGTAGAGTTTGGATCTGTTGGTTAGGCAGAAACAAGTGATGGTATCTTGACAACCTCAGGAAGTAGTAGTTGCGTGATGAGACGTAGTGACTATGGATGTTTCCGAAGATGTTTCTTTTGGAGCAAGTTTAAGGAAGTGTGTCTGCTTCGGTGATGTGGCTGAGTTCAGCAGGTTCTTTTGTGTTTGGGTTGAGGTCCGAGCTTCTTGAAGAGCTTTGGATTAGGAAGTCTTTGGCATCTGTGTCAGCAGTGCAGCTCGGGGTGTTCTGTGTGCCGGCAGGAAGGTCTTTTGGCTTAGCATTTTTCTGGAGGTGAAGTTCAGAAGCAGCAGAGTGGATCCATTTCTTCGATGGATTGGCTAGATAAGCATAAGCTGTTCTGATTGGTTAAGAGAGAACAGTTTTCTTTGGAAATTGATCTGGATTGATCGCAAAAGTGACTTGCGATAGTTTGAGTGTTCTCTTAGAGTTGTCAGAGATTTTTTCGGATGTCTTCATAGAAGTCAAAGATTTGTCTGCATCTGGAGATTTAGTTCTTGTATCGGCTAGGATTCCAAGAATGATTCCGGTGGTTCAGCTTGTTGAAGGATGGTTCCTAGAGAGATGGTTTGGTGAAGTAGCTCAGGATTTCTTGGTGTTTCTGAGTTTTTCTCTTATGGATCTGTTGAACCAAATTTCTGGAGTGTGTTTTCTAGTTTGTGCTCGTGTTCATCATCAACATTTTCATCTTCTACAGATCAAGTTGTGCAGCGGATGCAGTTTGGGAATGCATCTGTTTGTCTTTTCCGGATGGAAAAAGTTGTTTTCTACTGATGATAGTAGAATTGATCTTGATTTTGGGATTGATCTTGTGGGGATCATTTTTGTTAGGTTGTTTTTGGTCTAGTTTGATTCGAAAAGCATCAGCAAAGGATGAGCTAACCAGGAAGAAGATAGGCAGCCCAGGAACGTCAAAAGAATTTTGTGGATAAGAGACAGAGGAATTTGGATTTCTGAGTCGAAGATTTGGTTTTGGATAAGTTTTCTCTGATCGAAGGAACTATAAGTTTTGGTAAGGCTAGGAAGCTAGCTCCAAGGTATATTGGATCTTTTCTGGATTCTTGTGCGGATAAGTGTTTGGTCTTCTGGATTGAATTGCCAGTTTGGATAATTGGGATTCGATGTGTTTCATGTATCTCTGAGGGAGTACGTGTGTGATCCATCTCTGGTTTTAGAACCAGCAGTTCAGGTGGATTTGGTAGTCGAGTCAGACTTGTCTGTGGTCTGATCTAGTTAAGTAGAGCTCTATAGCTTAGTAGTATAGATTGTTTGGATTCTGTAGAGCGAGTATTCCGGTATTTATATACCTGGAAAGCTCTAGGAAGTTCTATCCAGAATTTTGTCTGGATAGTTAGATTGTTTGATTGGATGAATTGGTTGCTATTGTTGTTAGCATATGGTAGATAATATATGCTTGTGTTCTAAAATTAAAATCTTTAATGAGATTATTAAATTACCTTCGTTTTAAATTTCGGGGAAGAAATTCTTTTAAAGGGGTGGAATGCGATATCCTGGAATTTTTGGCAATATCAATTCAATGATCTGTGTTAAAATTTAAATTGATTTGATGATCTTCGTTAATAATTTGAATTGATTTAGTAATCTTCTTTTAAAATAAATATTTAATTGGTGAATTTTATCCTTTAAAAGTTAATAAATTGTTTTCTATTTATAATGTATATATATATTTATATATATTGTAAATAGATAAGCTTTGTTTTAAATTTAATAAATAAAATATGTTTTCTAATTCTAAATATTTTTGGTAATTATGATTTAATTTGATATACTAAGCTTTTCAAAAGCTATTAAATAAATAACTATATGGTTTTAAATTGTTAACGTAAATTGTTTAAAATGACTTTGGCTTAAGTTTAAATTTAAATTAATTAACAAAGGGTTTGTTTTATTTTCTTTTTAAAATAAGGCTTAATGAATATGAGATTTTAATTCATTTAAGTAATTCATTAATAATAAGACAATTTCTTTTATAAATTATATCAAATTGATAAATGTGTTATTTTCAAAACTATAATAATAATGTTATATATATATATATATATATGTATGTATGTATGTATGTATGTATATGTAAATCAAGATTTTAAGTAGAATATTATTTTCAAACTGAGTTTTTGAATTTGTTTTGAATTTAAAGTTTTGAAATTCAAATTTTTTGAAATTCAAATTATAGATTTTATATTGTTTTGGATTTTAAAATATTTGTATAAACTTTTATTTATGAATATAATTGTTTTATTTCTTTTAAAAATTATCTATACATATAAATAAGTACATATTAACTAATTAGTTAAGCATAAGTTTACATTAATCTTATATTAACATTTAACTAAATACTAATTAATTAAAAGACATGTGTTAAGTGACAAGTGTATTTAAAATGACAAATGTTACAATATAGGACAAGTGTCATTTAATTTAGTTTTTGTTTTATTTTTATTTTTTTAAATCATTTCAGCTTATTTAAACATTGCCTTCTTCCCTTCCATTTCTTTTTCTATTTTTCTAAATCTAAAGCTAAGAAAACAAAATCTGTAATCGCTTCCTCATAACCATTTCAAAACCAGAAATCAACTTAAATCTGAAAAACTTCTTCTAATCCCTGTAATTCATCACTCATTTTCAAACATGCATGCTTGTAAAAGCATTTTCAAACAAGAACATGCCTGTACATTTTCAAATCTGTTCAAGCCTGCATCATATATTTTCTTCAATCTGGAAATTTTTACTACATGCAACTTCATTTTCAAGTTCTAAGAAAATCTGAGAACAACTCCCTCAAAGCCATTTCAAAAACCAAAATCCAAATCAAATGATCATTTCCCTGTAATTCATTTCAAAATGCAAAGCCTGAATCATTTTCCAAAACATGTAAACAAATCCTCAAATCAAACATGCAAAGCAAATCTGGAATCTGATCAAAACCTGTACATTTTCAAGTCTGTTCTAAAATCTGTAACCAAGATGCAAGTTTTAAGTGAAATCTGGAAGCATGTAACTGCATTTTCAAATCAAAGCAAGCATTTCATTTCGATAGGCATTTCAGCATTCAAGTGCAAGTTTTAAAAGAGTCAAAGTTTTCAAAAGATTTTCAAATCTGGAAAGCTCTGCCTTCTTCAAATCTGGTGCGTAACTTTACTTTTAAAACTTAAAGTAAAATTTGGTTGAATGCTAGTGTGTTGAAATGAATATGTATTATGAAGTATGTTGTGTATATATATAAATGATTGGTATGCATGCTTGTTACATAGGAATACTCTCTGTTTATAATTCCAATTTTACTATTTTGATTTAAAATTCATATTCTCTTAAATTAATTGTTGTTAGGACTTAATTTATAAACCATAGTTGTTTGAATTATCTTAGATTAATATTTAAAAATTTAATTTAGTCAAATTAAAGCCTGAGTGTCTCTGTAAAACCAAAAACAACAGTGCATGTAAATATAATTCAAACTTAAACATTGTAATTTATAAGTTCAGTATTATAAATTGAATACATAAACAAAATCTTGATTTTTAAAACTAAAATCAAGATTTTAGTTTGGGGATGAAGGTGCAGTTCTGGGATGAACTTGAAATGGAATTTTGGGGTTTTCTGGTGATCCAAGTGTTTGGAGAGGTCGGAATCTTGGGTGATGATGGAGGAGTGATCGGTGATGATGGAAAAAATGGCTGATGGTGATGCAATTCAGTGAGGAGGATGCAGCAGTTGAATCTTTTCTGGAACCCTAGTTTTAACTAGGTTTAATGTTTCGATCACCACGGTTTCTTTCAGATGATCGAGTGCAGTGAGATTTTGGGTGATGGAAGTTAGGTCATTGACGAGGTCATGGCCGGAGTGGCAGAACTTCTGATGGTCAGAACTTATTTGAACATTGCCTTCTTCCCTTCCATTTCTTTTTCTATTTTTTCTAAATCTAAAGCTAAGAAAACAAAATCTGTAATCACTTCCTCATAACCAATTCAAAACCAGAAATCAACTTAAATCTGAAAACATTTCCTCTAATCCCTGTAATTCATCACTCATTTTCAAACATGCATGCCTGTAAAAGCATTTTCAAACAAGAACATTCATGTACATTTTCAAATCCGTTCGAGCCTGCATCATATATTTTCTTCAATTTGGCAACTTCATTTTCAAGTTCTAAGCAAATCTGAGAACAACTCCCTCAAAGCCATTTCAAAAACCAAAATTCAAATCAAATGATCATTTCCCTATAATTCATTTCAAAATGCCAAGCCTGAATCATTTTCCAAAACCTGTTAACAAATCCTCAAATCAAACATGCAAAGCAAATCTGGAATCTGCTCAAAACCTGTACATTTTTAGGTCTGTTCTAAAATCTGTAACCAAGATGCAAGTTTTAAGTGAAATCTGGAAGAATGCAACTGTATTTTCAAATCAAAGCAAGCATTTCAGTTTGATAGGAATTTCAGCATTCAAGTGCAAGTTTTAAAAGAGTTCAAAGTTTTCAAAAGATTTTCAAAAGTTTTTCAAATCTGGAAAGCTCTGTCTTCTTCAAACCTGGTGAGTAACTTCACTTTTAAAACTTAAAGTAAAATTTGGTTGCATGCTAGTGTGTTGATATGAATATGTATTGTGAAGTATGTTGTTTGTATACATAAATGATTGGTATGCATGCTTGTTACATAGGAATACTCTCTGTTTATAATTCCAGTTTTACTGTTTTGATTTAAAATTCATATTCTCTTGAATCAATTGTTGTTAGGACTTAATTAACAAACCAAAGTTGCTTGATTTATCTTAGATTAATATTTAAAAATTTAATTTAGTCAAATTAAAGCCTGAGTATCTCTATAAAACCAAAAACAACAGTGCATGTAAATATAAGTCAAACTCAAACATTGTAATTTGTAAGTTCGGTATTATAAATTGAATACATAAGCAAAAACATGATTTTTGTTTGGGGATGAAGGGGTAGTTCTGGGATGAACTGGAAATGGAATTTTGGGGTTTTCTGGTGATCCAAGTGTTTGGAGAGGTCGGAATCTTGGGTGATGATGGAGGAGTGATCGGTGATGATGGGAAAATTGGCTGATGGTTATGCAATTCAGCGAGGAGGTAGCAGCAGTTGAATCTTTTCTAGAACCCTAGTTTTAACTAGGTTTAATGTTTCGATCACCACAGTTTCTTCAGATGATCGAGTGCAGTGAGATTTTGGGTGATGGAAGTTAGGTCATTGACGAGGTCATGGTTAGAGTGGCAGAACTTCTGATGGTCGGAGTTTCGTGGTCGAGGCATTTCCAAGTTTGGGCGTAGTAGTTCCACTTTCTGTTTCAGGTCTAGATTGAGAACTTGAATTTGATTTCTATAATTGGAGCACGGTCTGATGATCGTGGTGTGGTGTTTGGATGATTTTTGGTATGGGAAGATCATCGTTGATGATCTATGATGATCAGCGTCACTGTGCATGTGCACGGTGCACTGTATTGTCTAATTTGTTTGGTCTGGGCTAGGGGATTTGTTACTCGAGTTAATTGATGTTTGACTCGAAGTGTTGGGTAGTTTGGCTCGAAGCAGTTTGGTTTTGAACTCGAAGCAAAAAGGTTTGCCTCAGGTTAATATCTTGTTACAGGCTTTAAAGAAACCCGTTTTGTTCTGTTTTTTTTTTAATTTTTAAAATGAAATTTAAAAACTGTATAAAATGTAAGTAAAGTTTAAATCTAAGTTTTAAATCTGATTCAAGTTTAAATCTCAGTTTTAAAAATAAAATAAAGTTTAAAATTTAAATTGTTTTATCAACCTTAAATGGTTAAGTAGTTTGAATTTTAAAAATGAAGATTTAAAATGTAAGTAAGTTTTTAAATCTAAGTTAAATCTGGAATCAAGATTTTATTCCAGTTTTGAAATTATTTTATAAAATGAAAATTTCCTTAACATAAGGTTTCAAAGGTTTTTGAATTGTTTTTAACTTGGTTAAAGTTAAAATTGTATTCATTTTAAATATTAAATTTAAAATGAAAAATTGAAAATAAATTTGAAAGCAAATTGTTTTTAAATGCTTTGATAATGATAATTCAATCATTAATAAGAATAGTGTTTATCTTAAAGTTAATAAAGATTTAAATGATTTGTAATTCATTAAATTATTAAGTTAATTAAAATGGATAATTAATTAATTTAATAATTAATGAAATGGATAATTAATTAAAGTAATTAAGGATTTTAAATTAATTAATAAAAGTTTAAGATTACTTAATTAAGGAATAATTGATTTGTAATTAAGGATTATTAATTAGAATATTAATTAATGATTAAGAATTAATTAATAAAGTAATTAAGGATTAATTAAGTTACAGTTAACACTTAATTAATTAAATAGTTAGAGGTTAATTAATGGATATTAAAAATTAATTAAAATTGTAATTAATAATGATTAATGTAAGTTTAATTACTTAAGAAAGTAATTAAAGAATTGTAATAGTTAATGAAGGTCATTAACTAAGGATTATTTAATAATTAATTAATGTGATTAATTTTAATAATTAATTAGATTAATTAATTAATGATAATCATTTGTGAAATTGGTTAAGTATAATTACTTAATGAAAGTAATTAAGGAATTAATTAATTTGTAATTAAATGAGTTAATGTGATTTATTTAAGTTAATCAATCAAGTTTAATTAATTTAAGATAATCACTGGATGATTTGGTAAGTGTAATTACTTAGTGTAATTAATGAAGTATAATTACTTAATAAAGTAATTAATGGTAACTACTGGATGTAATTAATTGAAGATGATTTAATAATGGAAGTAATTTGGATTAAATTACTTTGTGTAGTTAATCAAGGGATTAATTAAGAAATTAATTAAGTAGTAATTAATTTAATTAATGAAGTAATTAAGGGTAGTTAATTATTGAATATGATTATTCAAGAATGATTAATAATTATGGTTTAATTAAGATTAATTACTTAATGTAATTAATTAAAATAGGATAATTAATTAAAATGTAATTAAGGATCATTAATTAATATAATTAATGATGTAATTAAGGGTTGATTAATTAAGAGTAATTAATCAATAATACGTGATTAAAGAGTAATTAATTAATGTAATTAATTAAGGATTAATGTAATTAATTATAGTTAATTAATTAATGAAGTAATTAAAGGTTAATTACTATAAGTGGTTAAGAATAATTAATTTGTGAAATTAATTAAAGGCTAATTACTTGAATATAATTAAAGGATAGTTTATCAAGGGTGATTAATTAAGATGGAAATTAGAAGATAATTAATTATTGATTTGTAATTAATTAAATGGTTAAGTAAGCAAGATTTATATTGATGAAGTAATTAATTTAATTCGCTTTAAATTAATTAGAGATGGAAGTAATTAATTTAATTCATTTTAAATTAATTATAGATGGTGTGATTATAGATCATTGCTTATGTATGGATGATGATATTGTTTACCTTGAATGGTTTGAGATCTCAGTTATGAGATAAGTAATGCTGTGTGATATGGATGCTTTGGTTGAAGTATGATGATAATGTGAATTATCTATTTGTGATGATAATATGGATTATCTGTTTATGATGGTAATGTTGATTATCTATTGTGATATTGTGAATTACCTATCTGTGTGTATATTGATAATAGAATTGAATTGTTTTTAACTTTAAACAATTTGGCCTTAAAAGATACATTTTGGATTTCGATTAGACTGGGATCGGGTTTCCAGATTTGGATATCCGAAAACCACATCGATCCAAATTAACGATAGGTCGTGAATCTCAAGTGAAGATGAAGATTCAGAGTGCAAGGGTTATCGTCGTTAACTCTGAGGGTGATTCCAAAATGAGTGTAACGAGATAATGCCTTCATTTACGTTCGAACCGGGACGAACTTGTATGGAATGAATGCTTTCAGAATATCGTCGGTGGACGAGGAGCATTCTAAGAGATGTGTTCTATAAAGGTAATAGTAGCCTCAAGCCTCATCAACCGGGAATGGCTAAAACAGGGGAGGTGCAGCAAGGCTAAGTGGGTCATGCACAAGTAGGACGAGATTTTCCCATGTCTAGAGGTCCCTTTTTATTCGGTTATGTGGGCAGTTGGAATGCGCCCCAACTCTGGGTTGTCTTGTTCGGGACTGTCCAGTAAGGGATGGTTTCGACCTTGTGTTGTAGTGGATTTAGGGTGGATCCTCGGTACGTTGATCTAGGCCACGTACTGTGACGAGAGGTACCCTAGTCGCCTTGCCATTGTATGGAATCCAAACTCCAATAAGCGCCCTCGGATTTGATTGTATTACCCACTTTGTTGGCTAGTATGCTGGAATTTAATCATGTAACAATTTCAGCTATTTCTTATTTACTTGAGAACCCAGACCTATTATAATATCACTGGATTTCCTATCAAATGTTTTGGTTAGCGTAAGGTAAAAACTTTTCCATGTTTATGTGTAGGAAGTCTTACGTGATACCTTTTCTTTTCAAAGGTTTTCAAAGTTAAGCAACCTTAACCCGTTACTCACAACAAACCCATGTCTAACCCGGAGTTCATTTCTGTTTTTTTTAAACTCTTGGTACTCAAATTTTTACGAGTAGCCAAGGGACTTAGGTTAGCTTTGACGAACTGTGGAGGAGCAATGGAGCAGGATGCTTCAGCGTTGTAGATATTTGTAGTGTTCCGCTGTGATTGGTATCTTTGTATTTTATTGAGTTGTAATAACTAGACAGGTGTTTATAGCTGTCTAGTATTTGATGTATAAGCTGTGTAACTCTGATAATGGTTGTATACTATGTGATGCTTATGTTATTAATATAATTTATTCGTTCCACTGTTGAGATTCTGATGTGTTTTCCATTCTTTCTTCTCTATCTTTCTCTTTTCTATCCCTTTCTTTCTTATTAATGATGTGCCTTTCTATGGGGAGAATGGCGGGTCGTTACCCTAGCGCTTCGATTTGATGTGTGGTATGTAAGGTGCGGCAGTTGTTGGTTGATCAACAGTGGGTGTCGAGTGGCAGATTGACAACTAGGGTTCGACCTAGTTTTCGTTTCAGGGCAACTTGGGTAGAGGCAAGCGTGGATGTCGGTTTGGCATGGTGAGGTGCACCTAAGGGAGAATTTTGGTGGCGTGCGGCTGAGAAATGGTGGTCATGAGTTTTAGAGTCAAGCATGAGATCGTTCCAGGTCATTTTGCATATGTGTGGTCGACTATCGATTGGGTGGGATGATGGCGGAGAGTGTGAAAAGAGAAGTTCGTACGTGGTTTCGGATCGTCGAATGGCAAGGTGGTTAATCGTATCAGTGATACGTGTGCACACGTATTTGTTCAGGGAGGAACAGATTTGAGCATTTGGGGAAGAAGGAGCATAAGCGGGTCGGGTTTTCTTGGTTTGAGCCGAGATTGCAAATTGGGTATTGTAATTTTATTAAAAATTTAAGTTATATAAATTAGTTAAATTATATTCCAATTCTTATAAAAATCATAATTCGCTCATGTGAGGTCCGATTGAAACGAAACAAACGGCGATGGAATCGTGGCGACGAGAATTACATTCTATAACAGATTCAGAGTCATTTGGAGCTGGTTAAAATTTTAGGTTAAATCGAACGTTGTTCGATTTGATTTAAAATTGAGAACTCAAGTTGAGTGTTTTATAACGCTCACAACGTACTGGAATATTTTATAATAGTTAAATTTGAAATTATGAAGTGATATAAATTTGGTCATTGTTTGATAAAATTTAATTGTCATTTGAATTAACCTTTAAAAATTAAAATTGACAGTTAGATTTGAAATTGGGATTTAACTGCCAGTAAATTTTCCGACATTATTATCTATGAAATTGTTGTGCATTATATTGTCTGTTTGTATGATTAATTATGATGGATGCTAATTGGTGTATATTTGGATGATTTGATGTTTATTTACTTGATATATCCTATTATCACCCTATATATTATTTACAGCATATAAAACTGTAAATTTAATTATTTCGAATAAATTGAGAAATGAGGAATTAAATTAAAGGACAATAATTTGTATATTTTTAGCCTCAAGGACACGACAAAAAGATTTTAACCACAAGGACAAACATTCTCCTAAAAATTAATCATAAGGACAAACATTTTTCCAAAATTATTCATTAGGACAAACATTCTTCTAAAACTGCTACCTAACTAGAAACTGATACCTAAAAAATGCTACCAATAACTACAAACTGATACCTAAAAACTGGTATCAATAACTAAAAATTGATACCTAAAGAAAGTTTTCCTTCAGGCTAATACTGAAGGTCTATTTTTGAGGCTAAAACGCTGAGAAATTTTGTCGTTGATAATAATTTCCTGATTAAGAAATAGGTTGAAATGATGTATACCTATGACACTGCGATTTGAGTTGAAATAATATATATCCATCCCTGAAATTAAATTGAAATAACTGGTCACTTGGACATGAGATAGAAATTTTATACGAACACCAGATTGGTTAAATTAAATGATTTTAAAAATTTTGACCTGAAATTATTTAAACGATTTGATTTAAAGAAATAAACATCGAATTTATGGAAATTGAATTATTTTCAAACTCGAGCTTGAAATGTGAGATTAAAATTTGTTAAACGAAATTATTTGAATGAATTATTTTCAAATAAATTATTTTGATATAAACAATTAAAATCTATCTTCTTAAATATTTGAATTACTCTTGATTTTCCAAACTATTTTGCTATATGAACCATTTTAATACTTAAACTATTTTATATTAAACTACGTTAACCATTTAAACTATTTTCAACTATTTTAACCATTTAAACTATTTAAATTATTTGAACTATTTTAAAATTATTCAAACTATTCTTCGAAAATTCAAATTGGTTAAGGGTGGAATGTTTATATTTAAATCTTGCATTTAAATACGAATTGGGTTAAAATGAAGTTATAGCCTAAATTGAAATTCGAAACAATTTTGGAAGTGAAATTGTGATACTAAAGCGAAAATGATTTTGAAATGAAATGATATATCTTGAATAAATATGATGATTTCAAAATGGATATGATCTTGAAGAGAATATGATATTTTGATATTAAGTATGAACTATTTTCGAAATGTAAAAGCACCAACCGGTATGTAAAACGCGTTGGGTTGTTAAAGCGATCGAGGCTGGATATGGGCATACTCTCTGTCGATACAGAAACCACTTTAACAACTGTGTACGTGGAGTGATGATCCAGAATGAAGTGGTTGGATTTTCCGTCGTTTGCTGGATTTGAAGAAAGAGAATGATGATGGATTTTCCTGGCACTTGTGCCAAATTGAATTGACTAAAACAGGAGCCATACCGGCAAGTGGGTTAGCTACCCCAAGCGGGCACACTTCTTCATATTACCATCATTTACATTGTGATTGATTGGTGTACACCCTCCGATTTTATAGGAGTGTTGTATGCGGTGGGAGATCATGGCTATGCTGTGTTACCACCAGTCGGGAAGGGTAAACTGGTAGTATCCTACCATGGGCATTGCCTAACGTGCCTTGTCATACTTTTATCCTTATACGACACCCATACGACTTTGGTTTAGTTTTGTCATACCATAGCGCATCCCTGACTACCGACGTTCTACTGGTGGTATCAAATGCAAACTGTATGACAATTCTTAAAAACGCGTTAAGGGGGATTAATGTAAAGCCTTAATGTTAAGTAAATATTTATTTTATTGATTAGATATTATATATGTAGTTTATTCTACACATAAATATTTTGATGGATCCTTAAGGGATGGAAAATCCTGTAAACATTTCTTACACCATCACACTCATGTTATATGCGATATTGACTTGACTTACATAAGGATATTTTAGTCTTGACTCGAGTGTTTTGTCTTTTCATTACGCTCGGGTCAGTCTTGAGTTTTTCAACTTATCGAAGACTATTCTCTAGAGAATGAAGACAAAGATTTTGTATACTATTAGTATTACTATCCCATCATTGTTTGTTCTGCTGCATTATTTTATTTTTTTCTGTTGAATATGTATAATTGATAAATGTTGTATAAATTATATTCAAATGTACGGTAAACAGCTTCATAAACTGTTTATTTGGTTATTATATTTTATCATTCCACTATGAGATTCTATGTTTGTTTATTTTCTTTCCTTATTTTTCTTAATTAACCAAATTGATTATCTATGTTCCGAACTGTTTAAGTCGAACATGTGTGGATTATTTTCGATTTAAGCCTTCCGCAATGTGGTTCGTCATAACTGGTATCAAAGCTTTGGTTTAGCGATAACCTTGGCTTTGAGGGGTAACTAATTAGAGATAGGGTCAGTTGCACCCTACAATGAGTTTGAGTGTATTAATAGATATGAGCACATATTTGTCGGTGTTGACTGATTTGTTAAGTGGCTTATGGATTCTGGTCAATACGAGTAATTGACGTTATTGATAGGGATCCCTAAACGCTTGAATATAACAATTCGATATAGCAATGTTTTGAAATTGGGTAAATGAGATAATTTTACCTTGATTATATTTCGTATATAAAGGAATAATTTTCAAAAATTATTATGGTATTTATAGTGTGAACTGGTTGTTAGAAATGATAATATTGATCATTATCATTTATTGTTTGATTAGTCAATATTCCTAAACTATTAGCTATTATATGATTATAAGAAAATGAAACTGCATAAATTTGATTTATAAAATATAATTTGCAAGTAAAATGAATATCAAATTGAGAAATTGAGAAATTTAGATTCCGATGTTTCCGAAAAGTTTTCAAGGTTTGCAAAATAATCTCAGTATTGTTTAAAAGTATATACAAACAAAAATTGCTTTAAAGTAAATTTTAAAAGTAATGAATTCAGTACTCCCCTCTTCCGATGCTGGAAAACAATTACGTTGATGATCGTGGCATCATCGACGTTTATTTTCGAGTCTCAAAGTGGGGGAGACATTTGAGAAGCTATGCTACAAAATTGTCTTGATAAACAGATTTTGGTTTAAATTCCAAAAGTATGATTTGATATATGAAAGTTATAAGTATACATACTTATTTCAAACGATTTGAAATGAACCCTGTATTTCAAAATTTTAAGTTCTGTTAATTAATAATCTTCAAATTATCTAAAGGAAATGAAATATTTGAATGACCAAAGCTTATAAAATAGGAGAATTAGGAAATCTAAGCTAAATATTTCGAGAAGCTTTAGAATTGAAGTTGCAACTCTAAAATTTAAAATAAAGAAAAGCTAAACAAGTTAAAACAGTGAACATTCTAATTAAGTAAAATGAATCAGATTAATTTGTATAATACCAAATTGCATTCTCATAACATATAATAACACTTACCAAATGTTAAAAGTCAAAAGGATGAATTGGATATGTAATGGGATATTATACAAGTAAACAAAACTAAAAAAGGTAATTAAAATGTATGTAAATGGAAATTTAGTTGTAATAATAAATGTTATATACTTAATTAGTATATTATGAAATGACTAATGACTAAATGGAATAAGTAAGTGGAACTTAAGAAAGTAGACAAATGAAATAAATAATATCTTTGTCAATTGGTTATAGAATTAAATATAAAGTTGCAAAGAAATTTTGAAATTGAACTTGTAACTTTTGAGATAATTATAAACTTAGATAAAGTCATATATAGGAAGTTAGACTTTTACAGAATGATTATAAACTAATGTGATGATTAATAAAATGTTTCACAAATAAATTTGTTATTAAATGAAATTATGGCAATAAATGTGAATTAAGTTGAAAAGAAACTTAAGTAAGGATACAAGAAATAATTCATTAATGATGTTGATGCTGAAAATGGAGATACGAACATTATAATTCAAATGTTTCGTCAAAATGTAAAGTAAAATTTATTGTTTACAGCTTTGATAAATGTTAGCTAAACAAGATGTTAAATTAATTGAATATGGATGTTAAAGTAAGGAAGCTAATATTGAATTATGAGATAAACTTTAACTTATGAAAAGCTAACCGAAATGAATAAATGGAAAGAGTTAGTGAATTGCATTAATAAAATGAGTAAATGAAATAACATTGATTTAAAATGAAAATGGACTTAAGTGTAGAATGAATGTGAATAAATAAATTGATATGAGATGTTCCTAAACGTAAAACGAAACAATTGAAATTTAATAGATTGAATTGAATAAATTGAATGCAAATGAAATAGACTTGAATAAACTGGAAGTAAATCAATTAGATGTAGATGAAATTTGAATGTTAATAAGAAACGAAGTGTATAAATTAAATACGGACATTGGATAATGTAAATTCATATCATTGTGAATGAATAGGATGAATACCAATAATTGAATGGTTTCCTTTGCTGTAAATCATTGTTAATAATTGTTTTACTGTATATGATTGTTGTTTGTCATATATTAATGCTTATGTTATGGTTTGGATTTAAAATTCATGTTATATGCTTTTATAAAACTCATATATGTTATATATCTTATATAAATGACTAATATTATAAATTGAGTGGGGTTAGGTACATACCAAGATCGTTTGAATGTATACACGGAATATATTTTGCTTTTGCTTGCTTAATATGAGCAAACTCGCTCGTATTAACAATAATAAGGTATACATCTTGGATTACATACCGTGGATATATATTTTTCCCTACGGGACGCCTCATCATTGAGATGAGATGTATATTTGATATCTATTTGGTATATTTGGGTTATATATTAAATTATAAAAAATTTCTGATCAAGTCGTGCAAAGGAAACTGTTGAAATTTTCCATAAATCTGGGTGTTAGAAAAATTTGGAAGTTTTAAAATTTTTATAACTTTTTTTGATAACTAACTTGTATATTCCATAAGCCATTTGGAATGATGTAATAGAAACGTAGTAATGGTTTTATAAATGAGGTTTAATGTTTTATTGGTTGGTAATTTTGGATAAAATATATCAAATGTTAAATTCTTTACTTAACGTCTTTACGAGGACGAAGAGTTTTGAGTGAGGAGATTGTAACGACCTGTATTTTTAGCTATTTCAAATTATTAAATTTATTGTAATTGTTAAATAAAAATGGTTAAAAATAAAAATTTAATGATTTTGAATGTAAGTTATTGGATATGAACTTGAATAAAATTTTGAAATAAACTAATTTTGGAGATTTAAGTTATAACAAGTATCAAAAGGTAATGCTATGTATTGAATGTGTTTAGAATCAATAGTTGGATCAAATAATAAATGCTGAATTCATTAGATGCAAATAAAGTAATTGATTAATAACTAAAATTCATCTAAAATCTAATATTGAAGTTTGCTGAATATTGAACAATTAAATTGTTTAAATTTAATATTGAAAATTATTTGAATAATTGAATTTTGAAATTAATATGATTGATAATGATATCGAAAGTAGATGTAAATTTTATTTAAACAACAATGAAGATTGTTAATAATTAAATTTGTATTTAAAAGTGAATAATAGAAATTAGAAATTTTATATTATAATCGAGACGTCAAAATAGCGATCTAGGACATAGTCTCGGATTTCGAGGAAAAAAGTTCCATTAGATCCGTAATAGTGTATTATTTCATATTTCAAATTTCGTAACGTTTGGAGTTATTGGTTGGTCATACGGGATAAAAACGCGTCGAAATTAATATCGAAAATTTAATTTAATAATTGGGTCCAAAAAGCTACCATCTCCGTTCGATCAATTAGGACTTGAAACTTATTCCTTTGCATCTGGAATAGGGGTATAACATTATAAATGCCTAGCACACGCCTCGATAGGGGTTCGAGATTTTATGTTCCATAGCAGGATATTTTGAATTGAAAATAATATATATATGTAAATATATATATATATATATATATATATATATATATTTGTGTGTTGTGTGTTTGACTTTGACTAGGCTGTCACACTCTCTCCCATCAGCTTATTCTTTTTATTCACGTCAACCATCCTAGTGATCTACCGCCCCTTCCTTTTATATCAAGCTTCTCTCCCTCTTTTCATTTCACAGAACAAAGAAGAAAAAACAAGAAAAGCATGGAATCTTCAAAATTAGATTTCTCCTTGTATACTCAATAATAAATTATAAAACCAATTCCTAAATTCATATTTATCCAAGCGGTCCGATCTGATGTGTGGTATGTAGGTGTGGAGGTTGTTGGGTTGATTGATAGTGGGTGTGGAGTGGCAGTTGACAACTAGGGTTCAACCTAGTTTTCGTTTTAGGGAAAATTGGGTGGAGGCAAGCTTGAATGTGGGTTTCGCATGGTGAGGTGCACCTGGAGTAGAATTTTGGTTGCATGCAGCTGAGAAATAATGGTCATGAGTTTTGGAGTCGAGCACGAGATCGTTCTAGATCGTTTTGCATATGTGTGGTCGAGTATCGATTGGATGGGATGATGGCGGAGAGTGTGAAGAAAGATATTCGTACATGGTTTTAGATCGTCGAATGCGAGGTGGTTGATCGTATCGTGATACGCGTCTACGCGTATTTGTTCAGGGAGGAGCAGGGTTGAGCAATTGGGAAAGAAGGAGCATAAGCAGGTTAGGTTTTCTCGGTTGGGTCGAGATTGCAAATTAGGTATTGTGATTTTATTAAAAATTTAAGTTATATAAATTAGTTAAATTATATTCCAATACTTATAAAAATCATAATTCGCTCATATAAGGTCCGATTGAGACGAAACAAACGGTAATGGAATCGTGGTGACGAGAACTACATTCTAGAACCGATTTAGGGTCGTTTGGAGCTGGTTAAAATTTTAGGTTAAGTCGAACGTCTTTCGATTTGATTCAAAATTGAGAACTCAAGGTGAGTGTTTTATAACGCTAACAGCGTACTAGAATATTTTATGTTAGTTAAATTTGAAATTATGTAGTGATATAAATTTTTGGTCGTTGTTTGATAAAATTTAATTGTCATTTGAATTAACCGTTAAAAATTAAAATTGGCAATTAGATTTGAAATTGAGATTTAATTGCTAGTAAATTTCCCAGTATTATTATCTATGAAATTTTTGTGAACTATATTGTCTGTTTGTATGATTGATTGTGATGGATGTCAATTGGTTGATATTTGGATGATTGGATGTTATTTATTTGATATATCCTATTATCACCTGTATATTATTTATAGTATATAAAACTATAAATTGAATTATTTCGAACAAATTAAGAAACAGGTTGAAATGATATATACCTATGACACTGTGTTTTGGGTTGAAATGATACATATCCACCCTTAAATTTAAATTGAAATAACTGATCACTTGGCCATAGGATAGAAAATTTTACACGAATACCAGATTGGTTAAATTAAATGATTTTAAAAAATTTGACTTGAAATTATTTAAATGATTGGATTTAAAGAAATATACATTGAATTTACAGAAATTGAATTATTTTCAAACTCAAGCTTGAAATGTGAGATTAAAATCTGTTAAATGAAATTGTTTAAACGAATTATTTTCATATTAATTATTTTGATATAAACAATTTAAATCCATCTTTTTAAATATTCAAATTATTCTTGATTTCCCAAACTATTTTTCTATATAAACCATGTTAATACCTAAAATATTTATACTAAACTACTTTAACCATTTAAACTATTTTTAACTATTTTAATCATTTAGACTATTTTTAACTATTTAAATTATTTGAACTATTTTAAAATTGTTCAAACTATTTTTCAAAAATTAAAACTGGTCAAGAGTGGAATGTTTATATCTAAATCTTGGAATTAAATACGAATTAGGTTAAAATGAAGTTATAACCTAAATTGAAATTCGAAACAATTTTGGAAGCGAAATCGTGATACTTAAGCGAAAATGATTTTAAAATGTAATGATATATTTTGAGCAAATATAATGATTTCAAAATTGATTTGATTTTGAAGCGAATATGATATTTTGATATCAGTTATGAACTGTTTTCAAAATGTAAAAGCACAAACCGGTGTGTAAAACGACGTTGGTTTGTTAAAGAGACTCGGGCTGGATATGGGCATACACTCTGTCGATATCGAAACTACATTAACGTAGAGTGGTGACCCAAAAAGAAGTGGTTAGATTTTGTGTCGCTTGTTGGATTTGAAGAAAAAGAACAATGATGGATTTGTCTAGCACTTGTGCCAATTTGAAATGACTAAAATAGGAGCTGTACCGGCCAAGTCGGTTAGCTACTCCGAGCGAATACACTTCTTCATATTACCATCATTTACATTGTGATTGATTGGTGCACACCCTTCGATTTTGTAGTAATGTTGGACACGGGGGACGATCATGGATATGATGTGTTACCACCAATGGAAAGGGTAAACTGGTAGTATCCTACCTTGGGCATTGCCTAACGTGCATTGTCATATTTTTATCCCTGTACGAGACCCATATGATTTTGGTTTAGTATTGTCATATCACGGCGCATCCCCGACGGTCTATTGGTGGTGTCAAATGCAAACTGTACGACAATGCTTAAAAGCGCTTTAAAGGGGATTAATGTAAAGCCTTGAAACTAAGAAAAATGTACTTCATTGATTCGACATTATATATGTAGTGTACTCTACTACATATAAATATTTTGACGGATCCTTAAGAGATGGAAAATCCCATAACATCTCTTGAGTTATTGCACGTACGTTATACACTGGATAGGAGATGTGAAATCCGTAAATATCTCCGACGCCATCACACTCGTGTTATGCAATACTGATTTGACAAACATAAGGATATTTTAGTCCTGACTCGAGTGTTTTGTCTTTTCATTACGCTCAGGTCAGTCCTGAGTTTTTTAGCTTATCGAAGACTATTCTCTAGAGGACGAAGATGAATATTTGGTATATTATTGTTATCCCAACTTTTGGCAAAGTTGAGATACCCAAAATTTACTAAAAATCCATGATTACTATTCTTGAATATCAACCATGCATTGCAGGATAACCATGGATATCGATGAATTTTGTCCGAGCCCGGATCGGGCCACAATTGATAGAACATGGCGAGAGAGACCATAGAAGTCCGCATTTCAAATTTCAAGTCAATCCGAGGTCGTATGCTCAAGTTATGATGGAATCGAGTTAAGAAGGATGGACATTGCTCAGTTCGAACCCATCTAGTTCGAAACCATATAGTTCGAATCCATAAGAAGAAGTGATGTTTGAATCGATCAGCTAACGTCTTCCTTCGACTCCATCCTGCTTCGACTCCATCGGCCTCGACACCATCACAGTGACTCACCTTCGAATCCACGAACTGAACCTTTGCTTCGACTCCATCAAGCAAGCCCCCAGATAACCTTGCTTCGAATCCATCTTCACACGACCACAAACTCATCATGGCTACGGCTCCATGCTATCTTCGAATCCCACATGTTAAAGGCGACTTCGAATCGATCCAAAGTAACGTATTTGGATCGATTCGAACGAGCATCTCTCCATCGATTCGAAGATGACCTTCGAATCCAACACACGAAGCCATCCAGTGAGCACGGCAAAGAACTCGGAGTCGACCCAATCAACTCGGCGAAAAACATGGATCGACTCGAAGAACGTGCGCCACGTCACAGAAGCATGGATTTGACCCTATGGTTTCGAAGTGATCGATTCGAACGAACCCATAGGATCGATTCGAACACGACAGCGTACCGAGGAGCACTACTTCGAATCGATGATAACTCTCAATCCACTGATCCAAATCTCATGAAATTTTTACAGGAGTTCGTCTACATATCGAAGAATGTCCACGCCAAGTTTCATCACGATTGGACAAGATCTTGATCGATTCGAACCAAGGGTCGAATCGATCCCAATGTGGGCCCGGATCTCCAGGTTTCGGCCATGTGGGCCCCCTCACGTGCCTGAAGCGGTCTACCATACTTTTAGGAGAAATATCAGCCTCCTACACCTATAAATAGAGCCACAGGTCATTCAGAAAAGGGGATCTTGATTCGGAAGCATCCAGACTCTACCAGACTCCACTCTGCACTTCACTACTACCGTTGTACTCGAATTTCAGAGTTATAATCCATTGTAATCCTCTATAATCAAGAGTAATCAGCGAAGAACATCAATAAAAGTTAAAACCTTTGAAGTGGACGTAGGCTGGAGATAGCCGAACCACTATAAATTGTGTGTTCTTGTTTATAATTTCTATTTTGCTGCGAATTGCTTGCTTAGATCTGTGATTTGTGTTTGAATATTGCTGATTTATATTCCAACACTGGTGCTTTCACAATACTTGGGGTTTGTGGCCAATTTTGGCGCAAACACTTTGGTGCTTTCACTGAGAGGGACTAGCACCCGCTACGTTCAGAGTTCAGATTCAAGAGTTCGAAGACTTCCAATTCAGAGACAATGACTCGACAAACAAGACAAAGGGTTGATAGGAGCCAGCAAGGAGGAAGCCAAGAAGCATCCTCCGGATCAAGAGAAGGACAAGCTTCCATCTACATCACTAGAGACGAGATGGAGGCTATGGCTAATTCATTGCGCGAAAGCATGATGAAGGGTCAACAGGAGATGTTGCAGAATTTCCTCGAGCAAATGAGGACGGCGAACGTGCAAAACCTTGGACCAACTACAACAACTGCGAGTGCGGGACAAGGAATCAGGATTGCGGGAACTAATGAGGGTCAGGTTCAAGACCAGAATGCAGGAGTTGAAGGTGATCAACAAGGACTTGGGGGCAGACCCTCGGAGTCCGATACTGGAAGACCAACGGACGGAGCTCAACAAGCGGGAGCCAATGCATATGCTAACGAGCCACCAGAAGAATATGTACCAGAATTCCCTTCAAGGCTCGGGGGGCAGGATAGGAACTTAACCAGGGGCCAACCCCTGGACGGAGATGAGAGAATGATAGGCCTAATGCGACGAATCATGAGAGGAGGATTGCCTAGTGGAGGGCTGGAAGAAGTTAGTCGGAGTCCGTTCACTCCGAACATCCGAAACGCAAGGAACCCTCCAAAGTTCAAGCTACCAACACTAGAACCTTATGACGGAAGGTCAGACCCGACCATGCATATTACCAGATACATCAGGCACATGGAAGTGCTGGGGGCATCCGAGGAAGTGATGGCACGATGCTTCCCTCTATATTTATCAGATTTAGCTGCACTATGGTTCAGACAACTGGAGACTGGATCAATAGGAACATGGAGCGAGCTTGTTGACTGCTTCATGAAACAGTTTAGGGTCCATGTGACGCGACCCAAGAGTGTGATGACTTTAGCTTCGATCAAGCAGAGGACCGGAGAGTCCATAAAAGATTTTCTACTAAGATTCAATGTGACAGTGACTTCTGTAGATCGTCCGGATCCATCAATGATTTTAATGGCGGCGGTGGCAGGAGTCGTAGAAGGCACCAAATTTAAAGATTCTCTAACTAAAGATCCACCGCAAGATCTTGGAGAATTCTTTCATAAAGCTGAAAAGTTCATCCGATTAGAAGAATCACGAGTCGAGAGTCGTGAAATAAATACCGCACAAAGCATAGGAACCTCCAGAGAACAGTCCGAAACGGACAAGGGAAAAAGGAAACAGGATGACAGATATGATGGCCCTGATAAACGGAATAAATTCCGTGAACCAAGATTCAGGCAGTACACTGATCTGACTGCAGGCTTAGAAAGAATCTATACTGAAACTCGGGGGCAACTCCCCTATCGAAAGCCACCTATAAGGGATCCCACTGAGCGGGAGCGCAGGACTGGAAAATACTGTCTATTCCATGAGCTGGATGGGCACACCACAGATGAATACCGCCACCTAAAGGATGAGGTGGAAGAACATGCCAGGGGTGGTAGATTGCCACAATTTGTCAGAGAACGGACAACGACAGTAAGACCTGAACGACTACCGCCTCCACCTATTAGGAACGATCCTGGATCAGGATCACGATTCGTCATCAACTGATTAAAGATGGCAAGGGCCAAGTCCAGGATTTGGACTTCGGTCGAATAATTTTATTTAGATTTATTTTCAGAATAAACGGTTACTCCACTTACACATGTACGGGAACCGGAGAGATCCCTAGGCATGCTCTGAGATGGAGATAAACCGATATGCCCGGAGAGGCAATGTTTAGTTTTTTTTTCTTTTCTCTGATGTTTGAGATTGAACATCTAGAACTTGAATATTAAACAAATAAATTAGAACTTCTTGCAATAAACCTTTTGACCGGAGAGTCAAAGGATGAACATTAAATTTCTATATAAACATGATCGCTTTATGACCCTACCCGGAGAGACGGGGTCCGGAGTGCAAGAGGTGAGTTGCTTCGCCGGAGAGCGACAGGATCAACTCACTTAAGCGCTGTTTCCCCTTCACCGGAGAGTGACAGGATGGGATCCAACAAGAGCCCGGAGAGGCAATGATCGGTCTCGAACGACCAAGATATCGCTTAATGTTCAGATACACTGAACCGGAGTGCAAGAAGTGAGTTGCTTCGCCGGAGAGCGACAGGATCAACTCACTTAAGCGTTGTTTCTCCTTCGCCGGAGATTGACAGGATCGGATCCAGCAAGAGCCCAGAGAGGCTACGATCGATCAAGAACGACCACGACATCGCTATACGTCCTAACTGGGACCGGAGTGCAGGGGATAGAAGGCAACGCCAAAGTGCAATAGGATCTTTCTATTCAATCACTAAGTCTAGAATGGGCTTAGTAGGGGTCTAGAGTAGCCAATAATAGTCCGGAGAGACTACGAAACTTCACTCTCAACATCTGCGGAAAGAACGGATGCTGATTTGGCCTCGAACAGCCATAAGCTTGATTGATAACACCACAGCTATGGATGAAACATGAATTTATTACACTTGATTTAAGACCGTTCAAAACATACCTTTTACAAAAAGGCATGTTTTGGGGGGCAAAATGTTATCCCAACTTTTGGCAAAGTTGAGATACCCAAAATTTACTAAAAATCCATGATTACTATTCTTGAATATCAACCATGCATTGCCGGATAACCATGGATATCGATGAATTTTTTCTGAGCCCGGATCGGGCCACAATTGATAGAACATGGCGAGAGAGATCATAGAAGTCCGCATTTCAAATTTCAAGTCATTCCAAGGTCGTATGCTCAAGTTATGATGGAATCGAGTTAAGAAGGATGGACATTGCTCAGTTCGAACCCATCTAGTTCGAAACCATCTAGTTCGAATCCATAAGAAGAAGTGATGTTCGAATCGATCAGCTAACGTCTTCCTTCGACTCCATCCTGCTTCGACTCCATCGGCCTCGACACCATCACAGTGACTCACCTTCGAATCCACGAACTGAACCTTTGCTTCGACTCCATCAAGCAAGCCCCCAGATAACCTTGCTTCGAATCCATCTTCACACGACCACAAACTCATCATGGCTACGGCTCCATGCTATCTTCGAATCCCACATGTTAAAGGCGACTTCGAATCGATCCAAAGTAACGTATTTGGATCGATTCGAACGAGCATCTCTCCATCGATTCGAAGACGACCTTCGAATCCAACACACGAAGCCATCCAGTGAGCACGGCAAAGAACTCGGAGTCGACCCAATCAACTCGGCAAAAAACATGGATCGACTCGAAGAACGCACGCCACGTCACAGAAGCATGGATTCGACCCTATGGTTTCGAAGTGATCAATTCGAACGAACCCATAGGATTGATTCGAACACGACAGCGTACCGAGGAGCACTACTTCGAATCGATGATAACTCTCAATCCACTGATCCAAATCTCATGAAATTTTTACAGGAGTTCGTCTACATGTCGAAGAATGTCCACGCCAAGTTTCATCACGATTGGACAAGATCTTGATCGATTCGAACCAAGGGTCGAATCGATCCCAATGTGGGCCCGGATCTCCAGGTTTCGGCCATGTGGGCCCCCTCACGTGCCTGAAGCGGTCTACCATACTTTTAGGAGAAATATCAGCCTCCTACGCCTATAAATAGAGCCCCAGGTCATTCAGAAAAGGGGATCTTGATTCGGAAGCATCCAGACTCTACCAAACTCCACTCTGCACTTCACTACTACCGTTGTACTCGAATTTCAGAGTTATAATCCATTGTAATCCGCTGTAATCAAGAGTAATCAGCGAAGAACATCAATAAAAGTTAAAACCTTTGAAGTGGACGTAGGCCGGAGATAGCCGAACCACTATAAATTGTGTGTTCTTGTTCATAATTTCTATTTTGCTGCGAATTGCTTGCTTAGATCTGTGATTTGTGTTTGAATATTGCTGATTTATATTCCAACACTGGTGCTTTCACAATACTTGGGGTTTGTGGCCAATTTTGGCGCAAACAATTATTATTAGTATTATCCCATCTTTGTTTGTTCCGCTACGTTATTTTATTTTTTCTGTTGTATATGTACAACTCTTATAACTGTTGTATAAACTACACATCCAGTAAACAGCTTCATTAGCTGCTTATTTGGTTATTATATTTTATCGTTCCGCTGTCAGATTCTGTGTTTGTTTCTTCTTCTTTCCTTATTTTTCTAAATTAATCTCATTTTTTATCAATGTTCCATATTATTTACGTCGGACATGTGTGGATTATTGTCGATTTAAACCTTCCATAATGTGGTTCGTCACGGTTTATATAAAGAAAGGGCTTTCGAATGGGTTGCCGCCTTTTGTTTTTAAAACAAGCTTTCAAAGGGGTCGAAACCCTTACGGCCGCATTCAGCCCTTTATATCAATGCTTTCAAAAGGGGACTTTTGCCTTTAAATTTTGTAGCCGCTCCTCCATGCTTTCGTAAGGGGTGGTTTCAAAACCATTCACTTTTTTTACTTAAGAATAATACTTTTTGAAAGCAATGCTTTTGCCCTAGTTCTTTTAAGATCCTTTGACATATTGAAAGTTAAAATAAAAAGTTTCGAAAGGAATGGTTTTAAATGGTTTCGAAGTTATGTTACACAAACTTTTACTTGAACCTAATGCTTTCGAAAGGTTCGTTTTAATTAAGGGACTTTAATGCTTTCGAGAGGTATAAAATTAAGGTTTCGAAGGGGAGATTCCCCAATGTTTTCAGAAGGTTTACTTTTAATATTTGAATGGAATGTCTAATGCTTTCGAAAAGCAAGTTTAAATTGTTTTGTAAAGAGGATGTATAAGGTTTTATAAAGCTTTCGAATGGATACTTTCAATGATCTCGAAAGGTCTATTTTTAAAGGTTTCAAAAAGTATGTTTTGTCCTTTCTGCCTAGTGTTTCAAGATAAAGTTGTTAACCTATTTTGAAAGGAGTACTTTCAATGGATTCGGAAGGAACTATTTAATGTTTTTAAACAATTCCTTTCTAAGATGATATCTTGGATTTAAAACCTAATATTTTCTAAGTTAAAGAAGGGATTTAACTTATTTTAAAGGGATAGATAACTCTGTTGATTTAGGTTTTCGTCAACATTGTTTTGTGTAAAGCATATATCTCGGCAATGATATTTGAGTAAAGCAAAGAGCATATTTTCCTTGTGTAAGTATGATTTAAAGGTTTAAATCAATTTGAGATAAATGTTTTCGCGGAAAATTTGATGGGGTAGTTAACCTAAGTAAATGAATCAAATAATAGAATACCAGATGGAACTGGTATAGGGTCGCGCCCTATACTTTAGCCAGTAGCCGCTAGCTAATATAAGTCCAAAATTCTAATGTGTAGAGCTTTGTCACAAGTAAGACTAAAATGATATTAGACATAGAAAGGAATATACAGAGAATGACAGATTATTGTTGAGCCCGCAAAACCATTAGGATCAGTTGACCCTAGGAGAAGTAAGTTAAGGACAGATCATCCAGGAGTGTGTCTAACAGAAGTTAGATTATTTATTTTGTCTGGTAGGCCCAAGTCAGCCAATGGTTAGTAGTTGGCCAAATAGAATTATATTGTTCGGACAAAAATTCTATCAATTACCTAATTTATGTGCATATATGATATTGCTATTACTGTTTTAATCTGTTTGATTACAAGATACTGATTTGCGAAAGACATGTTTTTAAAAGGGATATTAGTGAGGGGAAACTAGTTCTATTGAGTAGAATGGTCTCACTTAATATCAGTAAAACGAGATGTAATATTATTATTCACACCAGGCTTTACGTTTGACTCGAAGTTTATGTTTTCCCTTAAATTCTTGGCTGCTCAAAATTTATTTGAGTAGATTGAGAGTCCAGGTTTTACAGGTTTAGTAGGTGGACGAATAAGCATTCGAAGACATGCATGAGGAAAAGTTAGCTATATAGGAGTAATTATTTTTATTTCCGATGTGATGTACTTAAGACCGATGTGTCTATTTAGTTCTCAGATCATCCAAGTGGGGCATCTTCATAGGTCGCTTTTGGTGTAAATTGAAATAATTATATTTGATCGAAACATGGGAATCATTTGGGATTGTGTAATGGAATATGAAACATGGATTTGAAATACAACCAGTAAAGTTGTTTTTGGACTCTGTGATTTTGTTTCATATTCACATGCTTCCGATATTATGGATACCATTAACATTACCGCATTTTGCACCAAAAGTTAATGATATAGATGACTGCAGCATCTGTAGCGCTTAGCTTCGGGCCTCAAGATAGAGGATGTTACAGCTTGGTATCAGAGCATATTTTTATAAAAAACTTAAAAGAAATTTCAAACCTAAAATGACTTTGAAAACATACTCCTAAGGAATTAGAGAATAGATTGGGGTACGGGACAACACTATAGCAATGTACTTGTATTTGCCATATACAAGTATATGCTTCATCTCTATTCTCTCATCTCACTTAGGCTATTCTTCTGTATCTTATAAAGACTCAAATGTAGATTTTACGGACGTAAGATATGGATGCTAGAAGTGGAAGAGTTAACATTGGTGGGGAAGCACCATATCTAATGGGAATGCCAGACCAAACACTAGGAGGAATCTATGTCAGGCATAAGCTGCTAATGTGGGTGATGGAATGCTACGAGTAGATATAGGAGCAATGTATCAGTTCTCTGTTAACATGATGCAGGTTGGAGTTGCTGCAGGTTTAGTTGGAGGAAATGCCGTAGGAGGAAATAAGGGAGCTCCAGTGGTCAATAATTAGACTGTGTTGAGTGGAGATTATGCCAGACTGGCAGTAAAACCGTTTATCAAAACTGAAGATGCAATTGAAGTGGAGAATTGGTTACTTCATTATGAGAGGATTTTTGCTGATTTGGGGATTAAAGATGATCAAAAAAGGAGGCTTGCTTCTAGGAAATTACAGGGAGCAACAATGTATTGGTGGAACAGTGTTATGGTTGGAGTTAATGAGGAGACCATGACTTGGGCTGAGTTTAGAAGAAGGTTTGATGAGAAGTTTATGTTGGAGATTGCAAAGTCAACTTCGCTTAGGAAGTTTGCTGAGTTGGAGCAGGGAGACATGACAGTGCTTGAGTATGCAACTAGATTTTAAAAGCTATCGAGATACGGATATGCTACGATTGATAATGTTATCAAAAGGAATGAGAATTTTATCCATAGGTTGTAGTCTGAGCTTGCTAAGGCCACATTATCGCATATTAGAGATATGTGTGATGTAGTTGTTAAGATGGTTTTAATGCAGGAAGAGATGCTTGCTTTTGTTAAGGGTAACAAGTAAGGGGAGATCAAGGAGGGTAAAACCAAAAGAGGTAGTTTTTCCATAAGAAGGGACCTCGGAAGAGTGGAGCTGTCAAGAAGGGAAAGTCAGAAGTTATCTGTTATAAGTGTGACAAGAAAGGTCATTTCACAAATGAATGTTGTTCAGGAGTTGGAAAGAAGGTGATGGGGAAGAATAATATTAGATGCTTCAACTGCGATCAAATTTGACATTATAAGAACCGGTGCAAGGAACCAACCAAGGATGGAAAAGGCAAGATATTTGCATTAGAACCAGCTACCTCGAGACCAACAGGAGAGGAGAAGGGAAAAGCTATGTTGGGAGGTATGCTTTTGATTTATGGTGTATCGGTTAGATTTCTATTTGATATTGGTGCATCGCATTCTTTTATATATCATTGTTTATTAGATAAGCTTAACCTAGAACCCTCATGCCTAGTTACTTTCTTAAGGGGTGCAAATCCGATAGGAGGGTATGTGACTTTTGGGATGAGATGTGACCATCTAGAGTTTGAATTGTTAGGTCATACATTTGTTTGCAGTTTGGATGTGTTTAATTTCGTAGAGTTTAGAATTATTTTTGGTATGGATTGGTTAAGTAAATACGACGCTAGGATATTTTTTCATGATAGAAAAATATCACTTAGACACCTTAACTGTAGTGATCGGGTTATATACTCCATAGCAAACCCTAGTTTTGAGGTTAATTCTTTGTTGGGTGTTGTGGAAGCAGAAGGCGAGTTGACTCGAATTTCGTTGTTAGAGAATTCGCATATGTCTTTCAACCCGTAGTGGGACTGCAACCGAAACGAGCTATTGAGTTTCGATAGATTTAATACCAGAAGCAAAACCAGTGAGTAGTTCGCCCAGTAGAATGACACCTGCCGAGATGAGGGAGCTAAAGGTGTAGTTTGTGGATTTGGAAGGTAAGAATTTTATTAGGCCAAGCAGTTCGCCTTGGGGAGCAACCGTAGTATTTGCAAAAAAAAACCACATGGATCGTTAACGTCGTGTGTCGATCATCGTAAATTGAATGAGAAGACGATAAAGAATCGATATCCATTACTTAAAATTGATGATTTGTGTGACCGGTTAAGTGGAGCTAAAATATTTTCCCAGTTGGAATTGGCAACAAGGTTCCATTTGCTTAAATGGCTGAGGATAGTATTCCTTTGACGGCTTTTATGACCAGATATGGATCATAAGAATGGTTAGTAATGCCATGCTGACTAACTAATGTGCCAGCATTCTTTGCAGATTTGATGAACCGAGTTTTCCAAGAGCACTTAGATAGGTTCATATTGGTATCGATAGATGACATTTTGATATACTCTAAAGATGAAAGAGAGCATGAAGTTCATCTTAGAATGGTGCTTGAGATGGCGAGGCAGCATCAACTGAAAGAAAAAATTTCAAAATGTCATATTTGAAAGAAGGAAGTGAAGTTTCTTGGTCATGTAGTCTCATAGAAAGGGTTGTCTATAGATCTGGCTAAGATTGGGATGATAAGTAATTGGAAGAGACCCTAGACAATGACTAAGATAAATACTTTTCTTGGATTAGCTAGTTATTATCGAAGATTCATTAATGATTTTTCACGGATAGTGGCACAGATGACTAAACTAACGTTGAAGGATGTGAAGTTCGTTTAGATTGATAAGTATTAGGAATCATTCCAGAGATTGAAACACTTATTGACTAGTCCATCTTTGTTAGTTGTTCCTGAAGGGAATCAGGACTTACTAATCTATACGGATGCATATGTAACAGGTTTAGGAGATGTGTTAATGCAAAGGGGTAAAGTGATTGCCTATGCTTCATGATAGCTTAGACCACATGAGGTTAGATATCCAACACATGATTTGGATTTAGCTGCGGCAATTTTTGCATTGTTACCTTTTGGGAGAAAGATTCGAGCTGTATGCAGATCATAAGTCACCGAGGTATTTATTCTCTTAGAAGAA
Organism: Allium cepa; assembly: GCA_030765085.1. Lineage (NCBI taxonomy): Eukaryota > Viridiplantae > Streptophyta > Magnoliopsida > Asparagales > Amaryllidaceae > Allium > Allium cepa. The sequence goes on from CM060943.1 coordinate 460,193,643, forward strand.
GTTGAATATGAGACAACAGAGGTGGTTAGAGGTTTAGCCGCTTATGTATTTTGTATTGAGTACACACCAAGAAAAGGAAACAAGGTTACTGATGCACTTAACTGGGAACATCAGAATGTAGTATTGGCCATGATAGCCGAGTGGAAAGATTTAGAAGCATTGACTACATATAGAATACAATGGAGGTCTGAAGCTAGATCTAGTAAGGAAACCGCTACATTTTCATGTTTAGAAGTTCGACCGATGATGATCGAAAAGATTGCTTCTAAATAAGGAGTGGATCCATTATTAGTTGAATGAAATGGAACAGAGAGCGATGACTTGAAAGATTTCAATCTTGACCAGAATGGGTGGTTAAGGAAGAAAGGGAGACTGCATGTTCCGAATGTCGGAAACATTAGGAAGGAAGTCCTTAGAGAATGTCATAGTTCAAAGTTCACTATTCATCCGGGAGGAACTAAGATGTATCAGGATATGAAATGAAGTTTCTTATGGGAAGTCGTGAAGAAAGATGTAGGCTCATGGGTGAAACAACGTTTGAACTGTCAATAGGTAAAAGCTGAACATCAGAAACAAAGTGGGTTACTTCAGCCTTTAGATGTTCCAGTATGGAAATGTGATTCAATCTCAATTGATTTTATAGACGGGTTACCAAGGTCATATAGAGGAAATGAAAGCATATGCGTTATAGTGGAAAAATTAACCAAGAGTGCCCATTTCATTTCAGTTAAGTCAAACAAGACGACACTTTTTTAGCTAAGTTGTTTATCAAGAATATAGTTAGACTGCATGGAATTCCTAGTATTATAGTAAGATAGAGATTCCTTAATCACTAGTGAGTTCTGGAAGAGTTTACATGAGACTTTGGGTACCAAGCTCAAGATGAGTACCGCTTAACATCCGCAGATAGATGGGCAAATAAAATGAATAAACAAAGTCTTAGAAGATTTGTTAAGAGCTTGTGTGCTAGACTTTGGACAATCATGGAAAGACCATCTACACTTAGTTGAGTGTTCGTATAATAACAGTTATTAGGCTGGTATAAGGATAGCACTGTTTGAAGCTTTGTATGGAAGGCCATGCAAATCTCACGTTTGTTGGTTAGAGACCGGTGATATGTTAGTTCTTGGTCTAGATTTGGTTAGAAAAGCTACAAAAAAGATTGAGTTCATTTGAGCTTGAATATAGGAAGCTCGGTCTAAGCAGAAGTGTATGCTGATAGAAGATGGAAAGACTTGGAGTTTCCAGTTGGAGATCATGTTTTCGCCAAGATATCACAGATGAAAGGTGTAATTCTATTTGAGAAATCAAGAAAATTTGCGGCGAGAGTCTTTGGACCATTTCCTATTATAGAAAGGATTAAGAAACTTATGTATAGAATGGAGTTACCAAGTAGTTTGGTAGGAGTCCACAATGTTTTTCATATTTCTCATCTAAGAAAGTGTATTCGAAATCCAGAGACTACCATTGCACCAACTGTGTTAGATGACTTAGTAGTGGAACCGAACTTAACTATAGTTTGAAAACCAATTCGTATAGTCACGATGGATGAGAAGAGATTAAGGAACAAGGCAGTCAAATTACTTAAAGTCCAGTGGGGTAACGATGAGAGAGACTGTACATGGAAAACTAAAAGCAGGATTAGAGATACTTATTCTGACTTGTTTCATGGAATGTTTTTCTTTTATGATTGACTGTTATGAGTATCTCATCGTAATTTCAAGGATGAAATTCTTTAAGGAGCGGAGTCTGTAACGACCCTAATTTTGACTAATATTATTTAGGGCATTCAATTAGATAAATTAAATGAAATAATGTAAATGGTTAAGGGATTGAGATTTGAATGATCACAGGGTAGTCGTACCTAATCAATCTAAAGCCAAAGAGAATTAAAATAAAGTAAGTAAGCGGAATAAGCTGAGGGAAAAATAGGAACAAACTAAGTTCTTATCCCTAAACCCTTCTTACTTTCATCCTTTATTCATTCTAAACATTTTCAAACAAAACTCAAAGCTTGGTTGGCCCCCATTAGGGAAAAACAAAAGGCAGATATGCAAGGATTTAAGTAGGAAGCTTAAGCAAATCGATACAAGAGAAAATATCAACCTCCTTAACAACAAGCTAAGGGAGATAATAGATTACATCTCATTTTTATTGTTTTCGGTTTCTGGATGAAAGCCAAATTTATTTTGCAAGAAAAGTGTCATATTTTGATTATTTAAACGGATATATGCTTGTTGATGATTTATGTTGGTTTGTAAAGATTTTATAATAAGTTCTGATTTAAAAACTCTATTAGATGACATCCAAATAGTTTGCGTTTTTGACATAAGGTCAGAACATTATTTTTAGAGATGGGTTTCAAGTTTCGTAATTTTTAAAGTTAATGTGGATTTATTATGAAATTTCTAATAATAAATTGGGTTCGAACTATTTTTGGCCATTATATCTTAGCTTTGGGTCAGAAATTTAAGTATGTTAGAAAAGATATTATAAGTGATTTATGAGAATTTTTGAAGAATTTTCCTAAGTATTTTATTAATGATATAAAAAATTTAAGGTATGGGACTTAAAGGTTTTATATGTTCAGAAAGGGAAAAAGGGAAATTTGTTTAATGTTTTGAAAATTTTAAATACTAAATTCAACAGCCCTTTTAGAAAAAGGTTTTGTAAAAGAATTGGCAACTAATTATACGTTAACAAAAAAGCAAGGTAGTTGGAAAGATATTACTTTAAAAGTTTAGAAATCAGTTTTGTAAAGGATTACTGCTTTGCTACTTACAGCAGCCACCTTTCGACCCCATACATTCGCCCCAACCAAGTCGAAACCAATACACGTGGTATCAATGCTTTGGTACGTATTTGATTGGTGCTAGGCGAAAGATATAATGTCAAAACATGCATTCGAAGGAGTAGTAGTAGCTCTTATAAACTTGGAACTATTTTGGTTACAAATAAGGCTTTCGAAGGGGTTGGAGCTTTCGACTTAACCAACTTACTTCTGTTTGTATAAAGGAAGGGCTTTCAAATGGGTTGCGCCTTTTATTTTTAAAACAAGCTTTTGAAGGGGTTGAAACCCCTACTGTCGCATTCAAACCTTCGAATCAATGCTTTCGTAAGGGTACATTTTCCTTTAAACTTTAAAGCCATTCCTCCATGCTTTCAAAAGAGGTGGTTTCGAAACCATCCACTTTCTTTTACTTAGGATTAATACTTTTTGAAAGCAATGCTTTCTCATCGGTTCTTTTAAGACCCTTTGATACATTGAATGTTAAACCCAAAGGTTTTGAAAGGAATGGTTTTAAATGGTTTCAAAGCTATATTCCACAAACTTTTACTTGAACCCAATACTTTCAAAAGGTTTGTTCTAAGTAAGGGACTTTAATGCTTTCGAAAGGTATAAAATGAAGGTTTCGAAGGGGAGATTCCCTGATGTTTTTGAAAGGTTTACTTTTAGCATATGAATGGAAGGTCCAATGATTTTGAAAGGCAGGTTTAAAGTGTTTTGAAAAGAGGATGTCTAAGGTTTTATTAAGATTTCGATGGGATACTTTCAATGATTTCGAAAGGGATATTTTTAAAGGTTTCGAAAGGTATGCTTTGGCCTTTCGGCCTAGTGTTTCAAGGTAAAGGCGTTAACCTATTTTGAAAAGGGTACTTGCAATGGATTCGAAAGGGACTGTTTGAAGTTTTTAAACAAGGGTTTCGAAGATGATATCTTGGATTTAAAACCTAATGTTTTATAAGTTAAAGAAGGGCTTTATCTTGTTTTAAAGGGATTAGAACCTTATTGATTTAGATTTTCATCAACATTATTTTGTGTAAAGCATATATCATGGCAAAGATATTTAAGTAAAGCAAAGAGTATATTTTCCTTGTTTAAGTATGATTTAAAGAGTTAAATCAATTTAAGAGAAATGTTTTCAAGGAAAATTTGATGGGGTAGTTAACCCAAAGTAAATGACTCAGAAATTAGAATACCAAATGAGCTGGTATATGTCATGCTCTATACTTTAGCTAGTAGCCCCTAGTTAGTATAAGTTTTCGGTATGTAGGGATTTGTCACATGTAAGACTAAAATGATGTTACACATAGAAAGGAATATACAGAGAATGATAGGTTATTGGTAAGCCCGCAAAACCATTAGGATCAGTTTACCCTAGAAGAAGTAAGTTAAGGACAGACCGTCCAGAAGTGTGTTTAATAGAAGTTAGATTATTTATTTTGTCTGGTAGGCCTGAGTCAACCAATGTTTAGTAGTTAGCCAAACAAACAATATTATTCAGACAGACTGTCCATTGGTTACCTGATTTATGTGCGTATTGATATTGCTATTATTGTTTCAACTAGTTTGATTACACGATATTGATTTGCAAAAGATATGTTTTTAAAAGGGATATTAGTTAGGGGAAACCCATTCCGCTAAGCGGCATGGTCTCACTTAATATCAGTAAACCGACATGCAATAGTATTATTTACACCACGCTTTATGTTTGACTTGAAGTTTATGTTTTCGCCTTAAAATCACGGGTGCTCAAAATTAATTTGAGTAGATTGAGAATTATGGTTTTTATAGGTTTAGTAGGTGGACGAATAAGCTTCCAAAGATATGTAGGAGGTAAAGTTAGCTATATATGAGTAATTAGTTTTATTTCTGTTGTGAAGTATTTAAGACCGATGTGTCTATTGAGTATTCTGATCATCTGAGGAGGGATCTTTATATATTGCTCTTGGCATAAATTGTAATAATTATGTTTGATCAAAACCTAGGAATCGTTTGGGATTGTGTAATGGAATATGAAACATGGATTTGAAATGTAATCAGTAAAGTTGTTTTTGGAATCTGTGATTTTGTTTCGTATTCATGTGCTTCTGATATTATGTATACCATTAACATTACCGTATTTTTTCACAGGAAGTTAATACTATAGATGACTACAACATCTGTAGCGCTTAGCTTTGGGTCTCAAGATAGGGGATGTTATAGCAACTTCCGCTAGAAACATCTCGATAAGCATACTCTAGATAGTGGAGTAGATGTACCCTTCCGAGTTGGCAAAATACCTGGATTGTGCAACCTACTCTATCTTTAGCCATTTTTTAATGTCGAGGCTATGTTCGACACCTTTCATACGAGTCTTCATCACTCAAACAAATTCCACTTGAAGTGACCTCTTCCTAAATTGAATGGTATAGTAGTTTTGAAGTGGTATTTGACAAGTAAAACACTTACCGATTCCAGACTCTTCAAGACTAATCGATGAATTTCTGGTTAACTTAAATTTGGTTGTTTTAGAAGTAAATGAAAGCTAAAGGTGTTTCGTACCAATGCTACTCCTCAAAAGTTCTCATTAATATAAATCAGCTAATCCTTTCCTATACTTCCTAAGTAAAGTTTGGTCAAGATCGGTAGTCGACTTATTGACAATTGTGTCTTAAACGCTTGCTTATAGAAATCAAGGTTCGTATACTTAACATGATTCCGACCTTCTAGCTTAACTATTCCTCAGCCAAGAGGAAAGTGGGTAGGTTAGAGCTCTATTGCTTTATCCCTACTTAGACATCAATCTTGACGCTCACAAATGGAGAAGTCTACCTCGTTTGGCTTTTAGTATTAATCATAGTAATACTAATATTCCATAAACAATCAAACTAAGGTCAACACATATGTGTTACTTTTCATCCACCTTCTAAAACAATAGTCTTTTGAATTTACTAGTACAATTAAGTTATGAACTCTTCTAAAATGCTATAAATATGTATAATAGTTTTATTAATAAGGAATATGGAATATGGAATTTGGAATAAGTTATGTAAGGAAAGTGTATAAAAGTTCTTATTTTAATAAAAGAGTTAAAAATAGTTTTATAGGCTTATATATTAATAAATACCTTTAAAATACTTATATATCATTTATAAAACTTCATTGAAAAGATTCCATAAAAATATCCAAGGTAAAACCATTTTAAACTTCAAAAAACTTATTTTTCCAAAGTGCATCCATATCGACTGCCGCTGTAAGGATCATAACTCTACGAACTTTGTTTATAAACAGAATAGCTTTTAAACTTCACTTCTTGCTATCTTTTATACTTCATTAAGTATAGAAAACATTTTATTTGAAAATAAGCAAAGTATGGATTTTAAAAAGTGAGATAAAAGAAAGGCGTTTCAAAGTGTGTTTATATCGACAATTGCTATACGAACAGTTACATATCTAATTCCATATTTAATATCATTTACTTATATAAACATATCTGATTCCCAAATTCGAATAATATCACAACAAAGTTTGTAATAACATATGTACTAAATAACACGTTTAATTTCAACATTCAAATTTCCAATTACATGTACTTATTTTAACAATACAATTCAAAGCTTTTTAATGCAAAATATTTAAACATATCACATACTTTTTAAAGTATATAATTATGGGTTTACATGTACTTATTTTAACAATACAATTCAAAGCTTTTTAAGGCACAATATATAAACAAATCACATACTTTTCAAAGTATATAATTATGGGTTATACTTTAAGTAGTTAGGTTATACCATCATAGTTTAACAAAGTTTCAAGTTTATGACTTTATTCAATGAGTGAGGTAACTCACTTTTAATTCAATTTCAAGTAAGCCCTTTCTAACCTCTACCTTGCAACAACACAATAACCTCCTACCTTGAACCCAAGCACACAAACAAGCACGAGAAAGAAGGGAAAGACCCTAGATAAGCACGACCAAGGAGAGATGGACCTAGAAATGGGCACAACCTTGGCACAAATGGCTTAGATGCTCTTGTCCCTAAAGTGAATCAATGGGAAATGCTCCAATTTTTTTTGTTTTGAGGTGGTGTTATAAGCTATATTTGGACGATAGGTTTAGTTTGGAGGAGTTTGAACTAGTTTAGAGTTTCTTTGATTTAAAAAAATTGAGAAGAAAAAGGAGTGCAAGAATTTATAACTTGAGTTTGTGATTTTGTAAGAATGAAGAGAGCCCTTGCTCTTATTTATAAGATTAGGAATTTGTGGCAAAAAGACAGCCAATACTCTCCTTCGTCAATCATGTAGTTACATGCATTCATGCCTCTTACACACCATGCTTTCCTTAAATCACCCCACCTTTTCCTCCTTAAATCAAGGGTCCTTTACTTGTTCTTTCTAGAAGCTTTTAGTTTAATTAATTTCCATTAGTAATAAGAAGGTTGAGTACTCGTTAATGTTTTCGTATGTTTGTTACACAAGCTCAATGATATTGGACAACGATTATTGAACAAAATTAATTTTTTACAAGACTTTTTTGGGTCACATTTTCAATATTTATTCAAAGAATATATTTTGTAAACACATTTAAAAAAGAAGTTTTCTAATTATTTATTAATTAAAAAGTGCTTAACATGCTTATAAAATCATAATTTTAATACTTAAACATTTTCCAAATTTGAGATATTCGAAGATGAAGTGTTTGAATTTTCCAGGTTATTACATTCTCCCCCTCTTAGGTTATTTCATCTTCGAAATCCAAACAAGAATAACACAAAGAGAATAAAAGTGTTTGTCCCAAAATTGGTCACAAACACCCAACTACCGATGAAAGCACCCATTTACAATCACATATCACAAATAGCAAATGTGTAGAAAATATAAATACTAAGAACACTCGAAAAATTAAAAGGAATGCAGTAAAGACACAAGGTTTATAGTGGTTCGGCTATCTCCGACCTATGTCCACATTGAAGAGTTGCTTTTTTATTCATTATCACTTGCTGGTTACAAGAGTACAATTGATAATAATTGAGTTACAATGGAGTTCGGCAGAATAACGATGTAAAAGAACCAAAAAATTCCTTTTCTGAAGCTCTTGGATAGCTATTTATAGGTGTAGGCTGCAAATATCCCGCCCAGATCTCGGAGGACTCCTTCCCTCACGTGGATGGGCCCACGTGATCGATTCCGAGCTATTTCGACTTGATCCATGATCGATATGAATGGAATTCGTATCGATCAAGATCTTGCCCAATCATGTCGAGATCGAGCATGGACATTCTTGGGGTTATATGTAAGATCCTATGAAAATTTGGTAACATTTGGACTTATAGATTGTGAGATATGATCGATGCAAGTTTGGGTTTCCAATGTGTTGTCCAGTTCGTATCAGTTCATTCAAATCAATCCATTCACATCGCTCCCAAGCATATGCTTGCTAGGTGACGCGACGCTATCTTTTAGGATCGATCCACTTTTTATGCTGAGTGACCGAGTCTTCCTCTCGAACATGGTCTCATTCATATCGACCTGATGTACTCCATTCTTCGCATCGATCCTAGGATGCTTATTTTGTATCGATGATTCAATAGCCTTTTTGTATCGATCGAAAAAGGATGAAATTTGTATCGATCCATTATGTGTTCTTCGTATCGTGCCGATCGACACGAAATACGTGAATGGGTAGATCGATACGAAGTGCTTGGAATGGTCGACATGAAGTGATAATTTCCTATGGATGGGGCCGATCCACCGAAGCCACCATTGCATTGAATCTGGTTAAGAAATCCTTGAGCGACTCAACTTTCCATTGTTTCGTCGATGTCAAAGTCATCATAGTCTTAGGTCGGACTATGTGGACTCGAAACTACCTTATAAACCTTTCAATTAGCTCCATCCATGTGCCACTAGAGCCACTCTCTAATAGTCTGAACCATAGTGCTGCTATATCCATCAAATACAAAGGAAAGCATAGCACCCTGACCTCTTCTGATGCCCCCAACACCTCCATATGCCTCATGTGCCTTGTCAAGTGAACAACAGAATCCATTCTCCCGTTATATATCTCCAGTGTTCGTAGTTTGAAATCTGGTGGGTTCCTAGCTTTCCTGTTCATTAGAGAAAAGGGACTCCTATTCACATCCTCCAAGTCTTTATTCACTAGTCCTCCCCTCATGGCTCGCTTGACCATCTACGCCAACCTATCACTGTCGCCGAGCTAGAGTCCTTGTTCGTTTCCTCCAATCCGCCCCCTACCTCCCTCAAGTTCACAAGGGAACCCTGGGACCTGCTTTTCTAGATAAGCATCCATTCCTCTATCGACACCATGTTGTACAGCTCCACCTGGTACTCCGCCTGGGATTGGATCAACATGCGCCGGGAGAGTTCCCCTAGTCCTGGTGCTACTCTTGGTGGTCCTACTCTATTCTGAATTCTAGTTGCTCCGTGCCCTTGACTCCTATTTCCAGCATCTCCTGCAGTTACCTTCCCTTGACTCTGCATTCCAACTTATGCAACATGTCGAAGTAGGCTCTGCATCATCTCCTCTTTTCTTTTCAGCATTGTTTCCATCTTGTCTCTGGTAATGAAAATTGAATCCTGATCCGCTCCAGAGGAAGCCTCTTGACTCCCTTTTTGCCAACTTCTTTCAGTCCTTTGTCTTCTTGCCGATTACCTTGCCATAGCCTTCCAAATCCAAGTCTTTAAGCTTTCAAATCTAAAACCCAAACATTAGAATTCCTGAGCGTTAGCGGTTCTTAGCGAAAGCACCAAAATGTTTGCGCCAAAATTGGTCATAAAAACACTGTTGCCGATGAAAGCATCCGTTTACAATCACAGATCACAGATAGAAAATGTGTAGAGAATATAAATATGAAGAACACTCAGAAAATAAAACAGAATGCAGTAAAGACACAAGATTTATAGTGGTTCGGATATCTCCGGCCAACGTCCGCTTTGAACATTTGCTGTTTTACTCATTATCACTCACTGGTTACAAGAGTACAATTGATAATAATTGAGTTACAATGGGCTTTGGCAGAATAATGACGTAAAAGAACCAGAAGATCCTTTTTTAAAGATCTTGAATTGCTATTTTTAGGTGTAGGCTGCAAATATCCCGCCCAGATCTCAGAGGACTCCTTCTCTCACGTGGGTGGACCCACGTGATCGATCCCGAGCGATTTCAATTCGATCCATGATCGATATGAATGGAATTCGTATCAATCAAGACTTGCCCAATCGAGTTGAGATCTAGCATGGACATTCTTAGGGTTGTACGCAAGCTCCTATGAAAAGTTGGTAAATTTTAGACTTGTAGATTGTGAGACATGATCGATGCAAGTTTGGATTTCCAATGTGTTGTCCAATTCGTGTCGGTTCATTCGAATCGAACCATTCGCATCGCTCCCAGGCACGTGGTTACTAGGTGATGCGGTACTATCTTTTAGGAACGATGCACTTTTTATGCCGAGTGACCGAGTCTTCCTCTCGAACACAGTCTTATTCGTATCGACCTGATGTACTCCATTCTTCGTATCAATCCTGGGATGCATATTTCATACTGATGATTCAATAGCCTTTTGTATCGATCGAAAAGGATGACATTCATATCATCCATTATGTGTTCTTTGTATCAATCAATGGTCGATCGATACGAAATACGTGAATGGGTGGATCGATACGAAGCGCATGGAATGATCGACACGAAGTGACAATTTCCCATGGATATGAATTAGCTGGTTGTAATTAGGATGAGCTCGGACTGATACAAGGTGGGGCATGCTTGATGGATACGAACAATGTTAGTTTTCCTTGATAGATTTGAAAGAAACTGATACGAAGAAAGTGATCTGATGGATACGAATTGCCCGATTTGCGTCGATCATATCTTGAGCATATGAACTCCGTTGACTTGAAATTTGAAACGTAGCCTTTCCTAGCCTTGTTAATCATTATCAATCGATCCCGCCTTGATTGGAGCTTGGCCAAATTTTGACGATATCGATCAAGCCTTGTTTCCAATTGATCTTTAATACTGATTCCCGTCCTTCTTAGCCTATTTGTTGATATCGCAGCCTTGACCAAAAGGCGAGAAAACAAAAAGAAAGAGGTATATATAGAATACTGCTCAAGCTACATATAAATAAAAGATACATGCTAAATGACTCTAGCACAAGTGGTGAGTGTGCAACAAAAGATAACATACAACAGAATTTACTGACTAAGAAACAACTCTAGATAAAAGGCTTTAGTACTCTCCTCTATCTCGCAAAGTGCAATCTCAAACATCCTCACTCTGCTATGCCTTAACCAATCCAATAACCTTAGTCCCTAATCTCTTCGTATCACGATTAACAATAAGAATATGTTGTCTTATAATGGTCAAGTCGGGTTCAACCTCCAAATCCTCCCGTTGTGACGGTTCGATTATCAAAGTAGGATCATGTACATACTTTCATAGATGAGAAACGTGAAAAACATCATGTGCACTTGATAACCTAGTTGGTAACTCCAGTCTATAAGCTAGAGTGCCTATTCTCTCAAGTATCAAAAAGGTCCAATAAAACATGGGGCTAATTCCCTCCCTTACCAAACTAAATTACACTTCTCATTGGAGAAACTTTGATAAACAAAAATTCCCCTACTAAGAACTCCATGTCTCGACACCTCACATCAGCATAGCTCTTATGCCTACTCTGAGCTACCTTCAAGTGCTTCTTAATCTCCGCTACCTTATCCGTAGCCTCACGAACCATATCAGGCCCAAGCACTAAGTGGCAACCCAGTTCTACCCAACACAAAGGAGACATACACGGCCTTCCTTACAATGCCTCAAAAGGTGCCATCCCAATACTTGCATGAAAAATGTTATTATAAGAAAACTAAACACGCGGCAACTGATCCTCTTAAGATCATCCAAATTCAAGAATACAAGCTCTAAGTAAATCCTATAAAATCCAATTCACCGTCTCATTCTATCCGTATGTATGAAGATGATAAGCCATGCTTAAACTAAGCTCCGTTCTAAGCGCATTATGCAAATCCTTCCAAAACCGACTTGTGAAGGTCGAATCTCGATCACTCACAATATTACATGGAATGCCATAAAGCCTAACAACCTCTTTCACATATACCTGAACTAAACTAGATGTCGTCCTTGTATCCTTAACTGTTAAGAAGTGTGCACTCTTGGTTAATCTATCCACAATAACCAAAATACCTTCATTACCTTTGCTCAATCTAGGTAAACCATCAATATACCACTTCCACTTTGGAACTTCTAGTGGATGGATCAAACCGGCTGTCGTTTAATGACTACCCTTCACCTGTTGGCAATTAGCATACATGCTCACAAAGATAGAAACATCTCTCTTCATACCTTCCCACCAGAATGTATGTCTCATATCCTGATACATTTTAGTGACTCCTGGATGTATCATCAACCTAAAACGATGACTCTATATAAGAATATCCTGTCCGATGCCGTTAATATATGGAACACACAACTGACCATTCATCCTCAATATGCCACGGTTGTCTATCTCAAATCCATGGAAACTCTTCTGAGCAACATTCTCACCAACGGCTTTCGCTATCTTAGCGAGATGAACATCCTTCTGTTGTTATCCTTTATATGACTGATAAGAGTTGGATGAACCTCCATACTAGCCATAACAACATACTTCCTACTGAACGCATCAACAATAACACTAGCTTTACTTGGCAAAAATGAAATCTCAAGATCATATGCCAAGAAACTCTGACCAACGATGTTGCCTCAAGTTCAAGTCCTTCTGAGTAAAAAGGTACTTTAAAGATTTATGGTTCGAATAAAGCTCAAACTTCTCACCCAACAAATGATGCCTCCACATCCTTAATGCAAAGACAATTTGCTAGTAGTTCTAAGTCATGCGTTGCATACCTCGACTCATGCGGCTTCAGCTGTCTACTAGCATAAGCAACAACCTTCCCATGCTCCATCAACACAGCACCTAATCCAGCACCTAATCCCATTCCACAAGCATCAACGTAAACAGTAAGACCTTCACCTTCGTCCGAAATAATCAGAGCGGAGTGATACTTAACTTCTCCTTTAACTCTCTAAATGCTGACTCACATTTTTCTATTTAGAAAATTTTGACATCTTTCTTTGTCAAATTAGTAAGTTGTGTAACAATCTTAGAGAAATCCTAAATGAATCTCCAATAATAACCAGCAAACCCAAGAAGCTTTGGATCTCCTCTACGCTTTCAGGACTCTTTCAATCTTGAACAGTGACCTTTGCCAGATCAATGGTAATACTATCTTAAGAAACAACATGCCCCAAGAACCTAACCTTCGACCGTCAAAAATGAAATTTAAGAACTTAGCCTTATTAACACGTTCTCTTAATGTCTCCAATACAATCCTTAAATGCTAAGAATGCTCCTCCTCGGTTTTGGAATAAACCAGAATATCATCAGTGAAAACAAGCACGAATTTATTTAAGACATCACAAAAGACACGATTCATCATGTCAAGGAAACAAGTTGGAGCATTAGTTAGACCAAATTACATTACTAACCACTCAAAAAATTGATCAAAATGAAAAGCTTTTAAGGGCACAATTTCCTCTACCACTCTTAAGTGATGAAACCTGTAGCAAGGTCAAGCTGAAAGAATCCATGAGAGTTGATCAAAAAAGGGATCGATTCTGGGAAAAGGATACTTGTTTCGAATTGTCCGCTTATTAAGCTCGCCGTAATCAACAGAAAGTCTTGGGGAACCATCCGCCTTAGTGGAAAATACAATGGATGCCCCAAATTTGAACGGTTAGGTCGGATCAGACCTTTCCATAGCAAGTCACTATCTAAGTGGCTAACTCTGTCTTCTCCTTCGAACATAACCTATGGACAAGCAATAAATAGGTTTACCACCAGGAATCAAATCAATAGGAAACTCGATTTTGCAATAAGGGGTAAACCAGAAACCTCCTAGAATACATTAGAAAATTCCCAAACAACTAGAATGGACTGTAAGTCTCTTTCCGACACATTGATAGAATAGAAAAAACTGCTCACGAGAACTAGGATCTTCACACGATAAAATATGAACCCTCCTTCTCTCCATTAGCTTAATAGTAGGTTTCTTACCATCCAAGATGGCATGATTATGAGATAACCAATCCATGCCCAAAAGAACATTAAAACTGAGAAAACCAAGAATGAACTTATCACATGGAAGGAGTCGATCAAAATAAGAAATCGAAACTCCTTACTCAATATGTTGAGCTTGGTCGTGTCCTCTAGAGGGTTCGACGAACAAATGGGAATACGAACCAAAACTGGTTTTAGACCGAGTGTATCAACAAGGTTTCTAGAGATAAAGCTGTGATAAGAACCAATATAAAAAAGACATGAATTAGAATGCCAGAAATAGATAGAATACCTTCCAGAACATGCTTCCCCTTAGCTGCTGCTGAAGCGGAAGGTGCATTAGTAATAACAAAGACCCTAGGCTACTCTCCCTATTTGAGCAAAGGACAATCCCTGGCAATATGACCAACCTGATAGTAAGCATAACACCCTCATGGGGCAAACTGAGGATTTTTCGCTACTTGTGCATTAACCGCTTGCTTTCCTTCACCCGACCCACACGAATTAGCATAATGGCCCATCTTTCCGCATTTGTGGCAAACAACCTTGGCCCTCTTGTCCTGAAACTTGTGCTTCTTATGCTTAGTTACTGTAGAAGTAATAGGCATCATTGTAGAAATAGTAGGTTTAGGTGCCAAGCTCTCAAACCTCAAGCCCATTTTCAAAAAACCAACAAACAAACTCATGAGATGACTAGTCATGTCCTGCTTAAACTCAAGATGCATACCAACTATAAACATCTCATTCTTCTTTAAAGGTGTTTTTGTCATAGCATACCCAAAATGAGACAGCGCATTAAACTTATTCTCATACTCTACCACAGTCATAATACCTCGCTTCAAATCCGAGAAGCTTCTAAACAACAAGGTCTTCCCTGCCTCTGGTACAAACTTTCTCTCAAATTCCCCCCTAAACTGGCCCAAGAGAAGTTATTCTCTAGGATATCCATAGTAATAGAACTCCATCAATCTTTGGTAGCATCTAAAAGATGAGGAGAAGCCAAGTGATGCTTTATAGCATCACCTAACTCCAAATCTCCAAAGATCCTTTAACACAACCTTAACCATGTCTGTACCTCAATAATCGATTTAGCCCTACTGAACCTTTGACCACCAAGCCTCTCAAAATCCTAGAAGAGTGAAGCAAAGTTCATTGGAGGCTAAACTTGCACCACTTCCTCCAATACATTACCCTAGGTTCAGCTATAGGAGCAACATTCCTTGGAGCTCGAGTGCCACCATTGTTGACGATATTAGCTCTTAACCACCACGACCTCTACCACTTCTAGCACTTGTTGGACGATACGCCTTGTTTTCTACCTGAATTTATAGCAAAATTTTTTTAGAATACTGCAAGATAGAATTATGTCAAGGAAAGGATTTACTAAGAAGGGATTAATTCAAATAAAGGGTTGATTTAGAAGAAAGGGGTTTCTAGGAAAGGTATATTTTTAAGAAAATTTTAACAGTCTAATTTTACAGTAACAAAGGCGCTCTCATATGTATAATACTCTTGGTCTTTCTAGTGCATCACTTACCCTATCTCAAATGAGCCAATCTTCAGTAGAGCCAAGGTGTTCGTTCAACCTCGAACATTGTTACCACAATGTAAAAATTGCCTTTTCGTTCCATGAATGTTGATGCTAAATACATCTATGGTATTCGTGTGTCGAACACTCAAGTACCGAAAAGGAAGAAAGTTGGGATAAAATGAAAGAACCAAAAATAGAACTAGAAAGAAGAACACAATATTGGAATCTCACATGCGGGACGATAATATACAATATAACAAAAGGTGTAGTACAAAGAGTTACTCTAACATACATGAATCTCAGAATTATGAAATCATTAAGTACTACAATCAGCCTGGACAGTTATAACTACCCGTCCCCATAATGCTGAATACATACATTACAGTGATGGAAATGAAAATAGGTAAATAGATAGGTAGGTGGAAGCATCCAACTCATCTCCATAAGCTTGAAACACCAACCCTAAAACCTTCTTTACCCAATCTACTCGAAAGAGTACATGAGGAGTATTAGGAAAAGAAATACCACATATCAGACGTTAGTCTAGTATGAGAAACTTAGAAATATGTGTAAATACATAAGGGTAATTCCAAGACCAATTGAATCACCAAACTGGATTCCCCTCGAAAGGACCTAACTCAATTGATATTTACATCAGGTAATATAATAGATAATTTCTAAGGTGTATAATATAAATATGAAAATAACTATGTTGCTTGCATCTCACAACACAATGATATTAGAGTACATTTAAAATTTCCAGGGTACGTTCGTATAGATGAATTTTCCTTAAAGACGCCTTCATCTTAAAAAACTAAACCAGATATCCTGTGACAAGGATCAGAAAATACCTTCCGAAAGGGCCATATATCTCTAGATAAAATAAACCAAAAAGAAAAAAACTGGCCTATGCCTGAACATGTAAACATGAACCACGTATGTATTAGCAACTCCCGCTAGCAACATCTCGATAAGCATACTCTAGATAAAGGAGTTGATGTACCCCTCTAGGTTAGCAAATCCCCTGGATTATGCAGCCTACTCTGTCTTTATTCATTTTTCTGATGTTAAGGATTCTTTTGGCACCTTTTACATAAGTCTTTATCACTCGATCAGAGTCCACTTCAATGACCTCTTCTTATATCGAACTGTATATTAGTTTTGAAGTGGTATTCGGCAAGTAAAAAGCTTATGATCCCGAAATTTTCAAAACTAATCGATGAATTTTCAGTTAAATTAATTTCGATTTTTTTAAAAGCAACTGAGAACTAGAGGCACTTCGTATCAATGCTCCTAGATAAAGGAGTTTATATACCCCTCAAGGTTCGAAAACCCTAGATTGTGCAACCTGCTCTGTCTTTAGGTATTTTTCTGATGTCGAGGCTACTTTTAGAAAATTTATACGAGTCTTCATCACTCAATCAGAGTCCACTTAATGACCTCTTCCTAAACCGAACCGTATAATAGTTTTGAAGTGGTATTCGGCAAGTAAATCAGTTACCGATCTTGGACTCTTCAAAACTAATCCATGAATTTTCGGTTAACTTAATTTCGGTTCTTTTAAAAGTAACTAAAAGTTAGAGGCATTTCGCACCAATGCTCCTCCTCGGGGTTCTCATTGGTATAAATCCACAGAGCCTTTCATATACTTACAAAATTAAGTTTGGTCAAGACCGGCAGTCGACTAATCGACTATCCTATCTTAAACACTTGCTTCTAGAAATCAAGGTTCGTATACTTAACATGTTTTCGACCTTCCAGCTTAACTATTACATGATCAAGAGGGAAGCCAATAGGTTAGAGCTCTATTGCTTCATCCCTACTCAAACATCAATCTCGACTCTCACAATTAAAGAAGCCTACCTCGTTCGGTTTTTAGTGTTAACTAACATTCCATAAACAATAAAACTAAGGTCAATACATAGGTGTTACTTTTCATCCCTTCTTCTAAAACAATTATCTTTTGAAATTACTTATATTATTAAGTTAGAAACTCTTCTAAAGTGGTATAAATATGTATAATAGTTCTATTTAATAAGAAATATAGAATTTAGAATAAATTGAGGAAGGAAAGTTTATTAAAGTTCTTATTTTAATAGAAGAGTTAAAAATAATTTTATAGACATGTATCTAAATAAATACTTCTAAAATACTTATACATCTTTTATAAAACTCCTTTAAAAAATATCCAAAGTAAAAACATTTTAAACTTCACAAATACTTGTTTTTTCATAGTGCATCCATAAAGACTGTCGCTATATGGGACCATAACACTACTAACTTTGTTTTATAAATGATATTGCTTTCAAACTTCACTTCTCATTGTCTTTTATACTTTTGTAAGTATAGAAAACATTTTATCTAAAAATTGGCAAAGTATGGGTTTTATAAAGTGAGATGAAAGAATGGGATTTCAAAGTGTGTTTATAGCGATTATGGCTATGCGGATAATTCTATATCCAATTCAATATTTAATATCATTCATTTATATAAACATATATGATTCTCGAATTCGAATCATATAACAACAAAGCATATAATAACATATGTATTAAATAACATGTTTAATTTCAACATTCAAATTTCCAATTACATATACTTATTTTAACAACATAGCTCAAAGCTTTTAAAGACACGATGCTTCAATAAATCACATACTTTTCAGAGCATATTATTATTGGTTGGAACTTTAAGTAGTCAGGGTATATTATTATAGTTTAACAAAGTGTTAAGTTTATGACTTTATTTGATGAGTGACATAACTCGCTGTTAATTCAAATTCAAGCAAGCCCTTTCCAACCTCTACCTTGCGACAACACAATAGCCTTTTTAACACAAACAAGAGGGAAGCGACCATAGATAAACATGACCAAGGAGAGATGGAGCTAGAAATGGCCATGGCCTAGGAAAGAATGGCCTAGATGGTCATGGCCCTAAGGTGAATCAATGGGAAATGCCCTAAATCTTTTGGTTTTAAGGTGGTGGAAGGATGTTATAAGCTATTTTAGGATGATAGCTTGAGTTTGGAGGAGTTTGAACTAGTTTAGAGTTGCTTTAATTTAAGAAAATTAAGAAGAGATAGGAGTGTAAGAACTTAGAACTTTAGTTTGTGCACTTGTAAGAAAGAAGAGTGCCCTTGCCTCCTATGTATAAGCTTCGGAATTAGTGGTAATAGACCACCAATACCCTCCTAGGTCAACCATGTAGTTACATGCATCCATGCCTCTTACACACCATGCTTTCCATAAATCACTCCACCTTTCCTCCTTAAAGCAAGGGTCCTTTAGTCCTTCTTTCTAGAAGCTTTTAGCTTAATTAATTTCCAATAGTAATAAGAAGGTTTAAGCACTTGTTAATATTTTCATGTGTTTGTTACATAATCCTAAAGATATTGGACAACTTCTATTGAACAAAAAGTTGATTTTTAACAAAAAAAATTCGGTCACATTTTCAATATTTATTCAAAGAATATATTTTTGTAAAAAAATTTGGAAAGAAGTTTTCTATCATTATTTATGAATTAAAAAGTGTTTAACAAGGTTATAAAATCATATTTTCAATAAAAAAATATTTACCAAAAGCTGAGATATTTGAAGATGAAGTGTTTGAATTTTCCAAATTATTACACACCATCTCTTATATGAAGGCTATTTTCTTATATTTGAATATCATAACCTTTTTCTAGGAGTTGTCATTGGCTCAAGATATTGCTCTTCATGTTTGGCACGTAGTAAATATTGGAAATGTATTGGTGCTCTCCACTCTTCAATTGAATGAGAACATTTACTTTACCTTTAACCACTACTTTGGATTCATCTCCAAATGGCACATTGCCCTTCATCGATTCATCAAGCTCCACAAATATGCTATTTCTTCTGCACATATGCTTTCTTGCATCGTTATCTAGGTATCATTGATTATCCTCACATCTTTCATTTTCCTTATAAGCCAGCAGTAAGGTACCATCCTTTTGACTTCTTTCTTCAACGTAAATGGCTTTCTTTTCAACTCTATTGTTGCTTAAAGCTCTTCGTTCAGAGACATAGTGTCCAAACTTTTCACAATTATTGCATTTGATGCGTGACTTATCATATGATTTTGAATTTGCTCTCCCATGACCTCTTGTTGATCTTTCTTCAATTTGGTTGTTATTGTTATTATTCGGTCTCCAACCTCTTCCATGTTATATCGACGACCCCATTCTCGTTCATGACCACAACCTCGTCTTTGTTGGCTTTGATTGTTTTCTTTCTTTTTTGAATCAATCCATGCCTTGAGTACTTGCTTCACGATCTCTTCCTTCTTCCTTTCTTTTCTTCTTAAGCTTCCAATGAGCCGAGAATTTTCGATATTTTTTATGGCTCTAAATTTTGTCTCTTCGATGATGGCAACAATACGTTCGAACTTTAGATCTAATGATTTAAGAGTCTTCACCATAATTCTTACATCATCTAACTTCGTCACCATTTCTTTTTAGTTTATTAGTAGCCGTTAAAACACTTGAAAAGTAATCAAAGGTAAGTTCACCTTCTTTTATATGCAAAATTTCAAACTCTCATCTTAAAGTTTGAAGATGTACCTTTTCGAATTGATCGGCTTCTTTGTAAGGTATTCAATGTTCTCCCATGCATCTTTGGCAGACTTTGCTCCTGAAACCTTCTCAAAAGTTTCGTTGTCTAATCTTTGATAGATTAGATAGAGAGCCCTCTTGTCTCTCTTCCTTGAGTCTCTCAAACTATTCCTTTGAGTTTGAGAGATACTACCTTCATTCTCTTGTTTGGTATAGCCTTTCTCAGCTCTCTTCCACACATTGTGTGCTTCAAGGAGATCTATTATCCTTAAGCTCCAGTTGTCATAATTGATCTTAGCAAGCATTGAGACTTGAAAGGGAATCCCACTATTCACCATCTTTTTATTAGGATCTTCAAGCTTCGATACATTTTGTTGAATATGTTAGTAGAAAGACTGTGAGAATATATGAAAGAGACTTTTTATTATTGAAAACTTTTCTTTTTTCTACTTAAAACAAACATAAAAACTTCACTATTATTTATATCACTGGCATCACCCAAACAATGGTTATGATTTTGATAACATAACTTCAATCTAAGGATTATAATTAACTTCTAAAATTTTCTCCACAATACTAAACTTATCTTTTTTCTACACAACTCTAAAGAATTTTCTATAAAGAGCTTTCTAGACAAGACTTTTCTAGAACATAATTATATGATTTGGGCTTTATTACATCAAATAATTAAGATCAAAAATAAAGATCCAAAATCTATTTAATATTTCAACAGTAACTTCATATTTATGAAATATCATATTTAATTCTTTGACAAAAGAAAATTTGAAATGAAATTTTATTTTATTTACAAATTTATATAAAAAATTAATTTATATACATATCAATGTATGTGTGTATAAACTAACAATAAAACATAATAACAACACGATTATATCACAGAGTATAATAGTCAATTAGAGATACTCACAGAACGTTAAAGAGTATTTTTTTTTCATTTTTAAAGAAACCCTAATTATTGATTAATCAATATGTGCATTAAGAATATCCATAACTGTAATTCATCATTTATTATGCACATAGAAAAGTGATTAATCGCATACTTAAGAGATTCAAAACGGAAAATAAACTTAAAGTGAATTTACCACAAATAAGTCACTTTCATTGCATGGATTTCATACACCTAATATTAGAACAAAGTTTATTATATAGACTAGATAGCAAGAGTGACATTGACCTGAAAAAGGATTGACGTGCACAGAGTATTATACAAGATAAGCTTTACTTGGGATAGGTAGCTATATACATCGACAATTGTAATAAAACACAGATGTCCTTGTAATCCTAAAGCTAGAAGCAACCCAACATGAAAGACCACTCAAGCTTAATAAACAAGAATACACACAAAGAAAAAATTGTGTCATAATTATACGCTAACTCAACATATTCAATGCAAGTTAATCTCGCAAGCTAATAGGATTAACTTCGGTCTCTAAATTTAATGATATGAAAAATTGGCATTTGTTAAAAAAGGATTAAGGACTTACAATTAGTGAGTAGGGAGTCATCTTGCTAATACTAGTCTTGGGATGACAAGGGCCTATCGTATGTGATAAAGAAAGTTTTAAAAATCAAACGGTCAACTATACCCAATTAACATTTAAAAAGAGAGGATAAAGTCAAAACAACGAATCTAAAATTAAAAGATTTAATATGATATGTGTAAATAATATGTTCATCAAGTGGCCAGAGATCAATAAATCTGGTTTCTAAAAAGATATACAAAGGTTGAAAAATATATTTTACTTCATGTACTTGGATAAACATTACAACTTTCATTATATAAGTATTAAGCTGTAATTCGACAACATACGAAAGCAAGAAAATATATGCTAAGATTACACTAAGTTATAAAAACCATAATGCAATGCATGCTTCTGTTGGAAGAATACATGAAGTAGTCAAAGTGAATGCGTCTCGTCCAAAAGAAAGAACAGTTATACTCTGTGCATGATTAATAATTGATGTTGTAATGCAAGAGAACTAAAATAAATATTATCCTATAAAAAAGTGCAACATGCAAATGAGAACCAACATCAAAAAAATTAAATAGTCTTTATATTCGAAGAGCATAAGGAGAAATGTGTATATGGAATGAATAATACTATGTTAGAATCAATATTATAAAATACAAATTAATTGAGAAGATCTAACCTAACAAAAACCATATTTGACTAAGCTAAATAGAGCCACATTCTCACTAGATCCCTAACTATTTATAATGAAATGCCAATTATATTCCCCCCTCGACTTTTACTTTTTCCACCCGCACTTATAATTTTTGAAAATCAATGACAATTTTGCCATCTTAATTAGTAGGCCGAAATGAATCATGTCTGTTTATGTTTTTTTTATTTTTCATTCATTTCTTCCATTGTCAAAAATGGATGAGGCTGAAATTAGGAATTTTAAAAAGGATAATTTATTAGGAGAAGAAATATATTTTTTGAAGAAGACAATGGCATTGAATCTCAGGTACAGGCCATTTTTTAGTGTTTGCAAATTAACTTTTGTAATTTTGGAGCACTATATGTATGTTATCTTAGGTTTTGTTCATGGTATCTTGAATATGTTAGCAATCAAGTTTACATATAGCTTGGAGTTGTAGTAATCCTAGTGTGACTGCAATAGGAATTATATTCAACCTAATTAGGTGGAATGCATTGAATAAATTTCCTATGTGTTTACTGGGCTAAGCTGTAACTTAATTTTCATTTCTAGATTGCATTATTGGATGAAAATAAAAATGAGGAAATTATCATGGATTATAATAATGAGTTTACCACTTATGATGTATGTGTTCATAACTCATTTAGTTTTGTGTTTCATTAGTTCTACGATTTAGTTTTGTATTTTTGTTGTTATATAGGTATTTCGTAACAAAAATAAAATAGATGTGTGGATTAATTACATAGCTTGAAGAGTTGGATTCGTTATAGTGGTTTTAAAGTCGGATATTAATTGTAAAATTAGAAATCCAAGAATTTTTATAGCTGTGAATGAAGTAAATATATAAAGAGTATAAGGGGAAAAAAAACGATAATCCTATATTGACTGGAACCGAAAAAAAATTAGTTGTCCATTTTCATTGAATGGTGTTAAGCTTCCTACCTCAAATGAGTGGAGATTGGACGTACAATGTGTTATCCATAATCATTATGCATTTTACAGCACAAATGGACATTCGTTTCTTGGTAGATTATCGGCAGGAGAGAAAAAGTTACTGATATGTATGAAATTTGGTGAAACTAAAAGCCATTTTACATACAACTGGTTTTCTCTTCGGAACTCCGAATCGAAAACTCTTATCTTCGCCAAAAGGCGAGGGTAAAATGGGTGGTCGAAGGGGATTCGAACTCCAAATATTTCCATTCTACCATTCGCAAGAAAGTCAACCTTCTTTCCATTCGTGAAATTTTGAGACCGGATCTCTCTGTGGCTTCGTCCCCAGCTGAAGTCAAGGAGATCATTTTGTCTCATTTCCAATCCTTTCTGGGTTCTCCTTCAGTGTCGGATCAGAATCTGGACATCCTCTCCTTCATTCCCCGATTGGTCCTCCCGAGGGGAGTGACGTTTTAGCTGCTCCGCCTTCTCCGAAAGAAATCCATGCCTACGTCTTTGCTCTTAGCAAGGACAGTGCTAGTGGCCCAGATGGTTTCAACGGCTCATTCTATCGGAGTGTTTGGCCTATCATTCAGTCGGATTTCTGCCTAGCTATCCAGCAATTCTTTTCCGGCAGCATTCTTCCAATTAGTTGGTCTTCCACCAAGTTGGTCCTAATTCTGAAATGTGATAACCCTCGCTCATGGGCGGAATTTCGTCCGATCAGCTTGTGTAATTTCTCCAACAAAGTGATATCTAAGGTGTTGGCCGTTCGTTTGGCTCCGTTCCTAGTACGTATCATCTCCTCCTCTCAGGCGGGTTTTGTTAAAGGTCGTCTAATCACTGACAACGTCCTGTTAGCCTAGGAACCGATTTCCCAGATTGACCGGAAGGTTAGAGGATCTAATGTTGTCTTCAAATTAGATATGGAAAAGGCCTATGATCGTATGTCGTGGTTTTTCGTCCTTAGAGTTATGCGTGCCTTTGGGTTTCCAGAAACTCTTATCGATTTGGTTTGGAGGCTAATCTCAAACTGTTGGTTCTCCGTTCTCATTAACGGATCAGCCAAGGTTTTTTCCGGGCTGGTAGAGGTCTTCGTCAAGGTGATCCTCTATCTCCTTCTCTTTTCGTGATTGCGGCTGAGACTTTCATTCGAGGGATTCACACCTTAACGATTTTCGGCCAGGTTCACCGTTTTGGCCTTCCGAGAAGGTGCCCGCTCGTTTCCTCCTTATCCTTTGCAGACGACATTGTCATTTTCTCCAACGGAAACCGGTCGTCTGTTCGTCGGCTGATTCGTTTTATCCATCAGTACGAGCGGTGTTCGGGCCAGCTCGTTAACTCTTCGAAGAGTTGCTTCGTTCATGCGAAGGACATGGATACTTCCAGGGTTTCTTGGGTCCATTCGTTTACAGGATTCAGGGAAGCTTCCTTCCTCTTCCTTATTTGGGTATTGTTCTCTACAGAGGTAGGAAACTAAACACCCTCTTCGATCCTCTGACGGACAAAGTTAGGGGAAAGATCATTCGTTGGAATGCGTCGCTTCTTTCTCAAGCAGGAAGATTGGTTCTAATCAAATCGGTATTAGGCTCGTTGGGTACTCATGTCTTCGCAGCGATGTCTCCTACCGCATCTTTCTTCCGGTCTTTCCAATCTTTGGCTTCTTCCTTCTTCTGGGGGTCGAAGGTTGACAACCACCGTCATCACTGGGTATCATGGGACGTGGTGTGCCGTCCCAAGAATGAGGGCGGCTTGGTTTGCGAAACCAAAAGGATATTTTCTCGGCATTTGCTTGCAAGTTGTGGTACAGGTTTGGGACAAACGACTCCCTTTGGGCGAAGTTCCTCCGTGCCAAGTACCATGGTCTGGCCTCCACGGGCTTTTCCGGATCTCCATCCTTCGCTAGTGAGACTTGGAAGCACATGCAATCGGTCAAACCTTTCTCTGACTCTCATGGCGGCCAAACCGGTTGGGATGGTGGTTCGTTTTCCATCTTGAAAGCTTGGAGTTCGGCTCGTAATCCAGCCCCGGTTCTCCCTCTATTCTCTTTCATCTGGGACGCCAGAATCCCTCCTAAAGTGTCTCTGTTCATGAGGCGAACCCTTCATAAAGGTTTGCCAGTTGATGAGAACCTTCAGCGGATTGGCATTCCTTATGTCTCCCGTTGTAGATGCTGCGGCACCAGGAATTCGGAATCTTTGGATCATTTACTTTTCTCTGGTTTCACAGCCAGATCCTGTTAGAATTACTTCGGAAACCTGATTGGTATCCAAGGTACAATCAACTCACCGGGGGATTTACAGAGAACTTGGTGGAACGGAATCTCTGGTAAATCGCTGCGCTCTGTTGTCTTTCGCCTGATTCCTTGTCTGATCTGCTGGAATCTCTGGTGCGTGCGGAAAAAGGCAATTTTTGAGGAAACTCCCATGGATCCCACTTTCGTTATTCGTCGGGTTAGAAATGATGTTTTCTTAGCTTTTCGTGGTAGACCTTTCAAGCGATAGGTTAGTTCCCGTTCTGGCCCCCTGGTGGTCCTGCTGTCTATTTCCTGTTCTTAGGCTTCCACTAGAGCGGGAATTGGATGATGACCAATCTCGAGCCAGGTGGTTCTGGCACTTTGACTCCGGTTCTCCCCCCCCCCCCTTTCATCTGATTTAGTGGCTTTTGTTTTTTAGGCTCTGGATATATAGGTTTGGTAAGGGGAATGTTTTTCCTTCTCTATTATAGGATTTTGGGCAGAGGATATTCCGGATTTCATTATCGCCGATCTCATTATCGTTTGTCTTTTCTGGGTTCTGTCCTGTTTGTACTGCGTCTTTCTCTGGAGGGCGCCTTAGGTAGCTATTTCCGTTTTATGTTTCTTCTGTTTTTTGTTTGTTATGGCTTTCTTCGCCGAATTTTGTTGTCTCCTCTTCTGTTGGTTACCAGTCAGGCTTGTTGACAGCTTTTGGTGTTTTTTAATAAAAATCTTCCTTCTGTTGAAAAAAAAGAGTAAATAATATATGATCCATCCAATTGTATAATAACAAAAGTCGGTTTACTGATAGAGATAGGGTATGCTCCAAGGGGAAATTATGTAACTTGTTACATATATCTAAATCATTGATCAATCTTGTTCGAAATAAAGGTTTTTTCTTTCTATTATATACTTGATATAATGTGGTTATATTAATTAATTAATTTAATTAAAAGTATACTTAATAGAAAATCCAGAAATGGTATGTTTTGTGGTAGTAGTTACAAAGTATTGTAACCGTGAGTAATTTATCACTATGAAACAAATATATCATTTCAAATGTTCCTATTCAAGATCTATCAAGACTGGATATCGATGTATCCATTGAGACTAGAGAGTACGTAATGCTCTCCAAATGTTGGGTTGTGTTTTAGTCATGACTACTGAAGGCACCTAACGGTTAGGTACAATAGTTATTGGATAACTATAGAAGGACTCATTAGGTAGTTTTCTGTTGGTTAATATAACAATGTCAAACAAAAAATATTGATGTGACTAATTTACACAGTTCTTTCAACGCGAGAATAATGTGAATCTTTAATATGGAAACTCCGGTTTGATTATAGTCAAACCATGGCATAGCCTCCATCAAGTGACTATAGTTGGGTCGAGTGGAAGTATTAGAAGTGAAGCACTAGTCAAGAGAGGATTCAGCTCCTCAGTTATATGGATTTAGTATCACGGTCAACTCAAGTTAACCCAAAGTCAAAATCTTTGGCCGAATGTGGATGATGTTGGAATTTTGGCCTTTACCGAATTCACCAAGTCCAAAGTGATATAGTTTTGACGAAGAGATTTGGTGTAAGTAATTGTCAAAACTAGATGACATTTATTAAATTAAAATGAGATTTTTTTTTGAAAATGAGTAAGTGATAAATTTGAATATCACATCACCTGCTAAGCTGTAACAACCCGAAATTTTCGATCCCGAAAATTCCAGATAGTTAGGAAAAAGAAGAAAGAGATAGAAGAATAAGAAGAACAGAAACACCAACATCTCACATTCGCAGCAGATAAAATACAATAGCAAATAATAACAGTAATACAAAAGGATTCTGTATCTTTCAAATATATTTATAATACATCAGAGTTACATATATATACAGACACTGGATACACACAATCATGTCTCAGATATACCAATAAAATACAGCGGGAACACTCTATACATTCTTGCCATCCAGCTCGCCTCCTGAGCTCCAAAACGTCCTTACCTGAAAATCTGTAATACTTAGTCTGACCCGAGCATTACATCATAGTAACACCCGGGTCAGGCTGGAAACCAGCGTGAGTAAACCCATCTAACATGGAATACAAAAGCATACAACTTATATAAACCCGGGTAACTTGTATCAACTTACACCTTCACAAGTTGTTATAAACATCACTTATTTCACATATCAATTTTTAAGTACCAAAACTTAGATTAAATGGTCCAATTCACTTAAATCATTCCATTTCAGCCTATTGATTCCACATATCAAATCTGTATAGAATTATTATAGATTCTAAATCGAAGTGGTTTCGGGTATTTACAAATACTCGACTCCGGTCTCTTCGAATTCAATGCCATCTTAACCCACACTATTCAAGAGACACAATTCAACCTTTAATCACAAGATGTCACTCTTTTACACAACAATTCATCATCGACAGATAACCATATAATCACTATTCAAGACAAACATATCATATCTCAAACATTTCATACAAGAAATATCAACCAATCACTTATAAGCAAGATTAATTAGTCACCCATTCCTAATTAAATCAAATCAATTACTTTAATCACTTTCAATCTTGCTTATTTAAAAATAATTAATCACAAACCAATTAATTAATTATCATCTTAATTGATCACCCTAGATTAATTATCCTTTAATTACATTAAGTAATTAACCCTTAATTAATTACATCCAGTAATTATTCATTAATTACTTCACTAAGTAATTATACTTTTATAAATTTCATTAAGTAATTATACTTACCAAATTTCACAATTAATTATCCTTAATTAATTAATAAAATTAATTATCTTAAATTAATCACACTAGTTAATCATTTGATATCCTTAATTAATGATCTTTCATTAACTATATTCATTAACCAATCCTTTAATTACTTCTCTAGGTAATTAACTTTAATTAATCATTTTTAATTACAAATTAATTAATTCTTAATTACAAATTAATTAATTTTTAATCACATAATTAATTTCTAAATTTTAACTTAATTAATCTTTAATCACTTGATTAATTAATTCCTAATCATTAATTAACAATCCAAACTTATTTAATTAATGATTCTTAATTTCAAATTAATTTTACCCTGAATTAATAATCTTAATCCAAATCATTAATTTAAAACCCTTAATACCTTAATTAATTGATCTAAATCATTAATTAATTAATTTAACCATTTAATTTACCTTAAAAATCCAATGAATTACAAATCATTAAATCTTAATTAACTTTAAGATAAAACATCATTTTTATAAGTGATTCAATTATCATTCTCAAACACATTTGAAAACATTTACTTTCAAATTTACTTTTAAATTTCATTTCAAATTAAGATTCAAATTAAATACAATTTAACTTGAACAAATTAAACCAAGTTAAAGCACTTTTTTAAAATCAAATGTTGTAAAGCACTTACCTTTATAAAAGAAATTTATATAAGAGTTCAAACCAAATCATTTAAATTCAAAACATTTTAAAATATATTTTATATCTTAAACATTTAAACTTATTCAAACATTTTGATTTTTATAAACTTTATTTTCAAAACAAGGATGCAAAAGTAAATTTGAATCCATATAAAATCTTGTTTCAAATTTCAAAATTCTGTTTAAACTTAAACAGACAGGTTTTACAAAAACCTGTAACAAATGTAAATGACCCGAGGCCAACATCAACTACTTCGAGCCCAAAACTAAACCACTCCGAGTAAAACACAGGAACCGCTCGAGAAAAAGTCGAGTAAACCTTTCTTGCTTCAACCCAAATCTCACCAGAACACAAAAGTGCATGGTGCACATGCACCGTGACTCTGATCAACTCCGGCCATTCACCAAGGCTTCGTCACGTCGGCAACCATCCACACACCATCCCATGATCATAAGATCGTCACCATCATCTTGAAATCCAAATCGAGACTCAAACCCAAACCTGGAACCCAAAAGCAGAACCTGGCAATGCCTCGACCAAGCTCCTCTGTTTATCAAAACACTAGCACCACCGGCCACGACTTCGTCCATAATCCAGCAGCCGATTCCCAGAGTTCTATCGAACTCGATCAACCCTAGGCGTCGAGATGATCAAACATTCAACCACTTCCAAAACTAGGTCCAAAAACAAAAAATAACAACCCCCGTCACCAACGGTCTCTGACCATCCTCCTACCATTTTTGCCCAAGTCACCGACCATCCCTCGACCTCCAGCAACAACCCTGGCCTCTTCGACCGCTGGGATCACAAGAAATTCCCAAAAACCCAAATACAGTGCAACCCAGAAATGCACTTACATTTCTAATATAAAAATTGTGATTTTAGTTTTAAAAAACATGATTTAGTTTTAGGTTTCAGCTTATATGCCTGAACTAAGAAATTATAAAGTTTGAGTTTTTACAAAACTCAAGCTTATGCTGTTCTTTTTATTTTCCAGAGCAGATTTGAATTTGTTTTAACTTAAATACAATTTTAAAACTTATTTCATAATCAAACAAACAGATGCTGTTTAGATCCTAAATCCTAACAATCAGTGGATTAAGAGATAAGGATATTTAAATTAAAACTTGGCTTGAAATTTAGAAAGAGGTATTTACAGGTATTATCAAAACATGCATACATCATTCATCCAAAATGCACAGAGGTTCACCAATATACATGCACAAAAACATACTTATTTCAGACATTAATCAAGCAACATATTTACACTTAAATTTTTAAAAAGAGTTACTCACAAATTTGTTGAACAGAGAACCAATATCTGGAAGCTGCAAACTTGATTTTTCTTTAAATCTTCCTTACTTTGTTTAGCTGAATTGTATTTGAGTTATAAAAATGGTGATGCTTCCTTATTTTCTGGTTTTGCTAAGGTTTTTTTTGAACGAACAGGAACTTGAAAAAATGTATATATAGAGCAGTATGCAGCTTGTATAACACTGTTTCTTCTTTGATATTTTATCCACCTACATTCTTTGACCAGAGATTTTTTCTTTGACCAAAGATTTTTTTAATGATGTGATTTATAAAGGTTGAGAAATGAATTTTATTGTGCTTGAGATGATAGCATTTAATGCATGTCTCCCTCTATGTTTACGTACTTGTTCTATTGATTTTGTATGTACATATATATATATACACACACACACACACACACACACTTAAATCTATTTTCAAAATCCGAATCATGTTAAAACTATCAACTCTTGTTTGAATTCTAAAGTTTAACAATAATCAGAAGAGGAGGATTTTGATTTCTAACAGGTTCTGAAAACCTGTTATGCTAGAACAGAGAACCATGTCTGTTCTTTGACATGCATAGACCACCCATACTCATATCCATACATATTTGCATGCATACAATTCTGTTAAATATGCGATTATATGATTTTTGTTTGATGATAATAAACATATATATATATATATTCGTTTAAATGTATTTGTTAATGTACTATTTTATTTTTCATAGATTCAATAAATATTTTCTGAATAAAAATAAATAACATAGAATTTGAATTCAAACAGAAATTTTATTCAAACAAATATTTATTACAATCCTTGAATAGTACAAATTTCAAGCTCTCGCTATATATATACAATTTTGATTACATCATGATTCACATTTACATTTGACCTCACTACATATCACTCATTCACTCAGCTCGTCTTTTATCTTCAACTTCACTCCAAATTGAATCCAGCTTCTGAGAAATCTGCAGAAATATACATTGACACGGTAAAATTGAAAATAAAATATTTTTGCAGTATAAAATAAAATGTGGATTTTGAAAATAATATTTTCCTCTGTTATTTGGGTTGTTCGTCATCATTTAATTTTAAATTCATCATACACGAACAGCTTGTGACATACACAGTGTATCACTGTATATGCCACAAGGCCGTGCACACCGATATATACACTTGATAAAATTACAGGGACATGTGAGCACAGGTCAAACCCAAAACGCCGGGTTCAACTCAAGTGCAATAAAAATAATGTCACAATATCAGCACAAGGTCAAACCCGAGCTTTAAAGCTGGATTCAACACAGGTGCAACTCAAATGAATGTTATGGTTAAAGTATGTATATATACATGTTGACCTAGTAGCAAACAAAGTCAACAAAACATGCATCACATACACAGCAACTTCAAAATGAAACATATGCACCAGCAGACCAGGCAACTATATTTGAAGCTAATACACTAACACAAATGAACCAAATAGAATATGTACACAAACACATATCAGCCCATATGTCAACAGTCAATAGTGAAAACGAAGACCACAAGTGGTGCACACACCAAATACAAATACAAACCATTTCAACAAGACATATGTATGTAACAGTGCAGAAGCAAATGGCACCAACTCGAGATCAAGTTAAAGTTATACAAGAAAAACTACAAACTAGATGAACCAGACAAACAGAGTTCAACATGACTCGAAGTACAGTGGATAGAAGTCGATGCAAACATACATGTACACATATATAGGCAGTGCACATGTGCACCAGACAAGGCACGCCCAAATTATATCTGGGATAGATTGGAGCATGAGGTCCAACAAAATAGTCACGGTTTCATATGATCGAAATTCATATGTATGGAATAAAGAAGCATCAGAATGGGTACCAACACTTGTCGTTCTCAAGATTAATCGTGCAGCTCTTTGTGTTCAGTGGAGTCCTAAAGAAAACAAATTTGCAGTTGGTAGTGGTCAAAAGAGAGTTTGTATGTGTTATTTTACAACAGTAGGGAACAGGGACATGACTCAAGACCACGCAACAAACATCAAGTGAAGAAAGTTGCATGAACAAGAGTGAAAACTGCAATAACCCGAGTACAACAAATGGAGATGCAAAACAAACTACGCCAAAGGAATAACATGAACAATGCACAAAGGCTACAGGTCTGGCAACAAATGAATTGTGCACATCAAACTAGAACAACATATACGAAGTATGCAACTGTGGAACTAAATGCAAGTCAGAATACAACAAGCTCCAAGTAGTTGATAATGCACAAGAACCAAAAATACAACATGCAGTATGCGGTGATACACAAATGAAAGTATCAGGTTTGAACAAGACAGTGAAGCATGAAGCAGTTTAACATCCAAGCAACAACAGAGAAGTATGAATGCACATGTACCAGTGAAACAGAGTGATACCAAAGCCAACTTATACAACAAACACATAGCATCATCAATGGCCATGAACAAGTTCGAACAATGCTCAACAGCACAACATCAAGCAAATTCAAAAATGAACGAAGTTAGATATATGAACTCGAGCAAGTCCAGCTACGTCATGAAAGCAACCATACATATATACGTGTGTGAAACTAGCTCAAAGCATTAACTCGAAATAATTCAATATCAGATATAATGCAATAGTGTGCAGAGAAGTGCTACAAGACCATGTCAAACACAGTGCAACAAAATATAAGTGTCGACCAGAAAATCGAGCTTCAAAAGTACAGGGTGCAGTGATGCAAAAACCATAAGGAAGTCAATCAGTGCCGAAGTCAGGTAATGTTGAAATATCAAGTTGAAGCCATGTTCAACAGAAATCGAAGTCATGGTGGCCACAAAAGAAATCAACATCATCAAATAAAATCAAATGTAACAGTTTCAAACCAAAGCCATGGTGGCCAAGCAAATTGACCAAGTCATGGATCAAAACCGTGAGTATCAAGCAACGATTATATGAAATTGACAAAGTCAGAAATATCATCAACATCAAAACATAATTGAGTGGCCGAGAGAAGTCAAGCAAACTATCAGACGAACAAAAATTTAGGAATTCGAATCTATATAAAAACCCATAATCATCATCGGATGAAAAAAAGAATCGAGTTCGAGCATATAAACAAGAATAAATAAAAAGGAAATCACATACCATATCATACAGCCGAACTCGACAATATGAAGTAGCCGTCTGCAATTCAAAGTAACACCTGATCGAAAAAGCAAGCAACGTTAAATCATCTGTTTTGATCGAACAACCCGAAAAAGTGCTTCAATTTCATCAATAACCCTAATTTTAATCAAAAAGGAAACGAACGACAACGAGCAACCATTTTCAAAGAGGAGTCGGCAAAGAAATAAAAGAAAGGGTAATTCACTCTTATCTCACTTTGGGCCGGCTTGATTTATTTAGTTTGGTTATTAATTATATAAGGCTCTAGTTAAATTAGGGTTTATTTGTTTTAATTTTTTTTTGTATTTCTCTTTTTTAAACGTTGTAATCACAAGTCGTGTGACTAGGGGACAAACTACGTGGCGTAGTTTGAGAATTCGCAACTCAGTGGCTGAGTTGTGGCAGGGTTTTGAGCGTAGAGTTAGGTTAGTCAGTAGCGGGTGTCGCGAGTTTACGTGTGTAAGCGTGTGACTACTTAATTTCTAGTAGAAACCTTGGGGGAAGCACGTAAGCAGGGTTTTGCCGAAGCTGGGTAAATTATGCGTCGTTCTATTTCTGCATTTATTATTCTGCTATTTTCTGTGCCGCTATAATTTTGATTTATCTGTGTTGAAATAATTTTAAGCTTCCGCAATTAATTTTTATAATTAACAGCATCACCCTATTCACCCCCCTCTAGGGTGAAATTGATCCTACAAGCGGTATCAGAGTGAGGAATAAAAGTCAACTTATGTTTTAAAAATTCGTTTTTCAAAAACCAATTTTTGTTTTAAAAATTGGAATTTTTAAAATGGCTTCTTTTAATAATGCCTTTGCTGAGGGTCAGTCCATAGTTAGACCACCAATGTTAAATGGTGAATATGCCTACTGGAAAAATAGAATGAAAATTTTTCTGAAAACCATTGACCCTTGGAATATTGTCGAGACAGGTTATAGAGCACCAACTATAACCATAGATAATCAGGAAATAGATAAACCAAAGGATCAATGGACAGAACTAGAAAATAAATTACAAAATGCTAATGCTAAAGCTATGAATTCTATTATCTGTTCATTAGATCAATTTGAATTTAATTGTGTCTCACATTGTCTAACTGCGCAGGAAATATGGCACACACTAGAAGTGACTCACGGAGGAACATCTCAAGTCAAAGAATCTCGCCTTGCCATGCTAAGCAGCGAATACGAGAACTTCACAATGGCGAAGGAAGAAAATGTCCAAGAGATGTATGGACGACTTTCCAATATCGTATACAAATCAAAAGCTCTTGGAAAATCGTACACAGAGTTGGAGATAGTCCAAAAAATCCTAAGAGTCCTTCCAAGAAGTTTTGAAGAAAAAGTGACTACCATTCAAGAATCAAAAGATTTAAAACAGATGAAAGTTGAAGAACTCATCGGAAATCTCACTACTTATGAGCTAGAAATGAAATTCAAGGAATAGCATGAAGGAGGTGACACTCGAAAGAAATCAATAGCTCTTAAAGGAACAATAGAAGTGATGGTGATGATGAAGCAGCAGAATTGGAGCTGTTAATAAAGAAATTCAAAAGGTGGAATTACAAATACGGAAATACAGCTCGAATTCAAAAATTGAAAAGCAGAATAGCCAAAGCACTAGACTACTCAGAAGAACAGAAGATCATCTGTCATAAGTGCAACCAACCCGGACACATCAAGCCCATTTGTCCTCAAAATCGACGCGACTTTGAAAAGAAATCAAAAAGGAGAAGTTTTGCAGCCACGTGGAATACAAGCGATGAAGATAATCAAAGCACTAGCAGTGAAAGTGAGAAAGCAGATATGTGCCTTCAAGGAAATATAACTGACAGCGACGATGACGAGCCAAGCGAGGAATCAAAACTCACTCATTTAGAATTACTTATATAGTTTCACGAAGTAAATGGCTGTTTTGCATGACTTAGGGAGAAGTATGCCAAACTTGAATCACAAAAAAATACTTTGATAGAATTAAATGAACAACTTGACCAATTTGTTAAAAACTATCAAAGTAGGATCCCTAAGTGTGATAAGTGTCCAACATTCGAAGAAGAAATTAAAAAATCAGAAATTAATATAAAATCACTTGAAAATGAAATTCTGATTTTGAAAGAAAGTGAAAATACTAGGAGAGAGAATTCTACTAAAAAGTGCACACAATTATTAAACGAAAATGAATCTCTCAAAACTCAAGTCCAACAATTGTCAACGACATTAGATAAATTTTCCAAAAGTGAAAAATCATTGAATATGCTCTTAGGGAAACAAACTGTTAATACAGTTAGACAAGGACTTGGATATAATCAATCTGAAAAAGTTAAAAACAAAATTAATCAAGTCAATTCTATGTGCATAATTTGTAGAAAATTTGGACACGATCAAAACAATTGTTGGTATAGATCCAAACACGTGAAAACTATACCAATTTGGGTTCCAAAAGGCACAAATATAAAATCTCTCAAAGTTAAACAAATATGGGTGCAAAAAGGAACATATATAAATAGTTTTGGGTCTCCACAAAATTATTTTTCAAAATATTCTACCACCAACAATCATGGACCTATAAAAACAAATAGGTCACAAAAATCTTTCATCGTGTAGGTGTGGTGGCAGGCTAAGGAACAACAATAGTGCTACTTGGATTCTGGCTGTTCCAAGGACACAACGAGCGACAAAGCAAAGTTCCTTAGCCTAGTATAAAGGTGACAGAATCACAATGTACAACAACGAAAAATATCGTAAAGGTAAAATAGGTAATGGTATATTTATTTAAACGATATATTTAATGTGATAATCTGCACCGTAATCTGAGTTAAATCAGCCAATAATGTGATGATGAAATAATGATGATTTTGATTCTTTAAAATAGTTGGCCAATTATATTCTTATGCCAAAAACACTATAAAAATCTCTAGAGCATTTGAATTACTTCATATATATATATATATATATTAGTTTGGATTAATAATAGTGTTTTGTTGGATGATATATATTTGGTTATAATACGGCTAACTCTATATTCACGGTTTTTGATTATTTACAAGACTTCAATTCAAATTCAAGAGAATGTCATTTAAGAAGCTGTTAAAATTGATTTTGAGATATTTTGTTGCACACTTCATGGTCTGGTCTATCAAATTCAAATAATGATAATTTTGAGTGAAAGAGAAATTCAGATGCATATTACACTGGTAATTTAGTTGATAGAAAAATTACTAATAAAACGTGATTTTTGTTGAGACATTTAGTAACTGCATCGTTTTTCAAAGAAAATATCTGCATATTTTTCATTTCAAATAATTTTCAAATATCAGAAAATTTTCTCATATAACCCCTTCGAAAAAATCATTTTTGACCATGTTTTCAGATCAGTCATTTTGAAAAATTAATTTTATAATTATTTTTGAATTTGATTTTAAAAGACTATTTTGACTAATCTGACTCCCTAAGAATTGTCAAAAAGATAAATAGTGATTGAAAAAGTGATGAGTGTTGATATTTGTCATATATTATGACTCGAGACAGTATAATTAGTAAATTTCTTTAGAAATTTAAACAAGAGTTATAAAACTTTTTGTTCGTAAAAATTCCATGACCATCTCTATTTCTATCATATTTCTAATGACCATCACTCATCAAAATTCTATATAGTTTGTCAATATGTGGTACTTTAAACAGGAATCATTCGTTTTTCATTTTACATTTTTTTAATAAAATAATTTTTTAATAATAATAATAATAAAATCCAAAGTATTCACTCTCATTTAAAAGTCCTCACGGTTATGCATGGGTGAATTACTTGGAATTTGTTATGTGCTTCCATGCTCATTTAAAAGTCCTCACAGTTATGCATGTATGGAACGCATATCAAAATTGATTTTTAAAATAAACAAGTTGATTCTAATCCCATTTAAAAGTCCTCACAGTTATGTGTGGTTAGAAGATACTTGAATTCATTTTTTTAAAATAAAATTAGAATACTACTAATCTCATTTAAAAGTCCTAACGGTTATGCATGGTTAGTAGAAATTCAAATTCCTGATATAAATATACCACAAATAGACACAACTGTATGGTTTTATATGATGACATCATTCCCATCATTCTAAATGTGGAATATGCGCCTAACAAAGTATTTATGATTTTTGTTTTATTTTTTATTGAAATTTAATATTTATATTCAATTGAGTTTTAATGTTGGATTAATATCTTTCACTTTATTTCCATTTTTCTAACACTATTACTCTTTTGCTGATAACAAAAGGGGGAGAGAAAAGTTAAGATTTTGTCAAATAAAATCAAGCAAAGGTCAAATATTTTCTATTTGCATCTAGGCTCATTTGCATATTTTTAATTGTATGCATATATGTTGGGGGAGCTTTGTGTAGAGAGGAAGCATTTAAATAGGGGGAGCAATTAGAGTATATCAATGATCAAATACATTTAACATGTTCAAAATTTTAAATATATGTTTGTTATCATCAAAAGGGGGAGATTGTTGAATACGCGATTATATATTTTTGTTTGATGATAATAAACATATATATATATATATATATATATATATTCGTTTAAATGTATTTGTTAATGTACTATTTTATTTTTCATAGATTAAATAAATATTTGCTGAATAAAAATAAATAACACAGAATTTGAATTCAAACAGAAATTTTGTTCAAACAAATATTTATTACAATCCTTGAATAGTACAAATTTTAAGCTCTCACTATATATATACACACACAATTTCAATACAATTTTGATTACATCATGATTCACATTTACATTTGACCTCACTACATATCACTCATTCACTCAACTTGTATTTTATCTTCAACTTCACTCTAAATTGAATCCAGCTTCTGAGAGATCTGCAAAAATATACATTGACGCAGTAAAATTGAAAATAAAATATTTTTGCAGTATAAAATAAAATGTGGATTTTGAAAATAATATTTTCCTCTGTTATTTGGGTTTTTCGTCATCATTTAATTTTGAATTCATCATACACGAACAGCTTTGTGACACAAAGTGTATCACTGCATATGCCACAAGGCCGTGCACACCGATATATACACTTGATAAAATTACAGGGACAGGTGAGCACAGGTCAAACCCAAAACGCCGGGTTTAACTCAAGTGCAATAAAAATAATGTCACAATATCAGCACAAGGTCAAACCCGAGCTTTAAAGCTGGATTCAACACAGGTGCAACTCAAATGAATGTCATGATCAAAGTTTGTATATGTACATGTTGACCGGGTAGCAAACAAAGTCAACAAAACATGCATCACATACACGGCAACTTCAAAATGAAACATATGCACCAGCAGACCAGGAAAATATATTAGAAGCCAATACACTAACACAAATGAACCAAATAGAATACATGCACAAACACATATCAGCCCATATGTCAACAGTCAATAGTGAAAACGAAGACCACAAGTGGTGCACACATCAAATACAAATACAAACCATTTCAACAAGACATATGTATGTAACAATGCAGAAGCAAATGGCACCAACTCAAGGTCAAGTTCAAGTTATACAAGCAAAACTACAAACCAGATGAACCAGACAAACAAAGTTTAACATGACTCGAAGTACAGTGGATAGAAGTCGATGCAAACATACATGTACACATATATAGGCAGTGCACATGTGAACCAGACAAGGCATGACTAAATTATATCCAGGATAGATTGGAGCATGAGGTCCAACAAAATAGTCACGGTTTCACATGATCGAAATTCATATGTATGGAATAAAGAAGCATCAGAATGGGTACCAACACTTGTCATTCTCAAGACTAATCGTGCAGCTCTTTGTGTTCAGTGGAGTCCTAAAGAAAACAAATTTGCAGTTGGTAGTGGTCAAAAGAGAGTTTGTATCTGTTATTTTACAACAGTAGGGAACAGGGATAAGACTCAAGACCACACAAGAAACATCAAGTGAAGAAAGCTGCATGAACAAGAGTGAAAACTGCAATAACTCGAGTACAACAAATGGAGATGAAAAACAAACTACACCAAAGGAATAACATGAACAATGCACAAAGGCTACAGGTCTGGCAACAAATGAATTGTGCACATCAAACCAGAACAGCATATACAAGTATGCAACTGTGGAACTGAATACAAGTCAGAATAACACAAGCTTCAAGTAGTTGATAATGCACAAGAACCAAAAATACAACATGCAGTATACAGTGATACACAAATGAAAGTATCAGGTTTGAACAAGATAGTGAAGCATGAAGCAGTTCAATATCCAAGCAACAACAGAGAAGTAAGCAATGCACATGTACCAGTGAAACAAAGTGATACCGAAGCCAACTTATACAACAAACACATAGCATCATCAATGGACCTGAACAAGTTCAAACAAAGCTCAACAACACAACATCAAGCAGATTCAAAAATGACCGAAGTCAGATATATAAACTCAAGCAAGTCCAACTACCACATGAAAGCAACCATACATATATACGCGTGTGAAACAACATGTATACATATAGGCGGTGCAAACTAGCTCAAAGCATTCACTCGAAATAATTCAATATCAGATATAATGCAACAGTGTGCAGAGAAGTGCTACAAGACTATGTCAAACACATTGCAACAAAATATAAGTGTCGACCAGAGAATCGAGCTTCAAAAGTACAGGGTGCAGTGATACAAAAACCACAAGGAAGTCAATCAGTGCCGAAGTGAGGTAATGTTAAAAATCAAGTTGAAGCCTTGCTCAACATAAATCAAAGTCGTAGTGGCCACAAAAGAAATCAACATCGTCAAATAAAATCAAATGTAACGGTTTCAAACCAAAACCGCGGTGGCCAAGCAAATTGACCAAGTCACGAATCAAAACCGTGAGTATCAAGCAACGATTATGTGAAATTGACATAGTCAGAAAAATCATCAACATCAAAACATAATCGAGTGGCCGAGACGAAGTCAAGCAAACTATCAGAAGAACAAAAATTTAGGAATTCAAATCTATATAAAAACCCATAATCGTCATCGGCTGAAAAAAAAGAATCGAGTTTAAGCATATAAACAAGAATAAATAAAAAGGAAATCACATACCATATCATTCAGCCGAAGTCGACAATTTGAAGTAGCTGTCTGCAATTCAAAGTAACACCTGATCGAAAAAGCAAGCAACGTTAAATCATCTGTTTTGATCGAACAACCCGAAGCGGCGCTTCAATTTCATCAATAACCCTAATTTTAGTCAAAAAGGAAACGAACGAGAACGAGCAGCCATTTTCAAAGAGGAGTCGGCAAAGAAATAAAAGAAAGGGGAATTCACTCTTATCTCACTTTGGGTCTGCTTGATTTATTTAGTTTGGTTATTAATTATATAAGGCTCTAGTTAAATTACGGTTTATTTTTTTTAAAAATTGCTTTGTATTTCTCTTTATTAAACGTTGTAACTACTAGTCGTGTGACTAGGGGACAAACTATGTGCCGTAGTTTGAGAATTCGCAACTCATTGGCTGAGTTGTGGCAGGGTTTTGAGCATAGAGTTTGGTTAGTCGGTAACGAGTGTCGCGAGTTTATGTGTGTAAGCGTGTGACTACTTAATTTCTAGTAGAAACCTTGGGGGCAGCACGTAGGCAGGGTTTTGCCGAAGCTGGGTAAATTCTATGTCGTTCTATTTCTGCATTTATTATTCTGCTATTATCCGTGCTGCTATAATTTTGATTTATCTGTGTTGAAATAATTTTAAGCTTCCGCAATTAATTTTTATAATTAACAGCATCACCCTATTCACCCCCCCTCTAGGGTGAAATCAATCCTATAAATTCTTCATCACTTTTTACTCTAACACGTTTATTAAACAATAATCTAAAAATCCAGATTCAAAAGTTTACTCACCAATTTCTGGAAACCAAAGAACCCTGGGAAAATGTTTCCTTCTAGGAACCTAGAAATTACTTGATTATAAACTGCTACTTGTTCTTGATTTCGATTTGCTTCTGATCCGATCCTTACTTTAAATCGAACTTGTTCTCGAGCTGAAACTGATTTGGTTTGCTGAGTTGAATCCTTAAATTTGCTTCGTTATTTGATTGCTTTAATGTTTGAGATAATCTCAGGCTTCAGATTTTTAAATTGTTGTAGATGTTTGAATTTTTTTTTTGATTTGCTTTCTTTATAGACTTTTAATTTTGAAGATTACGTGATAAAGAAATGAGAAAGTGAAGTTAAAGTGGTTTATGAATTTATCTCTATTATTTCTAAAAATAAAAGAAAATAAAGAACAAAATTGACATTTGTTCATCTACATGATTTAAACCTTAACACTTGTTAATTTATATGTCATAATAGTTTACACTTTTAATCTTCCATGTTAATAATAGTTTTATATATAATATATCACAATTTTCTTTTATGTAGTTTATATTTATGTGTGTTTTTGATATAAACTTATATCTTTCTTTAATACATTTCCTTTGTTTTATATTTATACAAGTTAAATGAAAATGGTTTAAAACAAATTTATACATTAATAAAAGTCATACATATATTATTTCCAAATCCAAATATTTTTAAGATATTTATCTCTTGAATTTCAACTTCCAGTTCAAATTCTATTTACAACCATATTTTATATTAGAAGATTATCAAACTTAATATCATCCATATTTTTTTTTTGGGAATTTATTTTGTTCAACTAAATAAAATAAGTATCTCAAAGAGAAAATCAGTTGATTTTCCAATTACACATTAATTATGGTTTCAAATCCACTTTATACATCCATATATTAACTAGAATTTTACTTGTTAAATTTACAAATTAATAATTTAAAAATCTTAAACCCGTTAATTACCAATTTACAGATCAAAAATACGGGTTATCACATAAGCGAAGTGTGAAAGTTAACATTCGAATAGTTCGACGTTAATCGCTGTCCGAATTTACACCCAAGAGTCACACAACCGAAGCGATGAATTCTCTATAAACCAAACAAGTTGATTAGTTTATAATTTTTATAAATTGATTAAATAAATTAATATTTATGAAATATTAATTATAAATTTTGAATGTGATTTGGGAAATAAAATTGTTGCATATATTTATAAAAGTTATGAATATATTGATCGATATGAGATATCGATAACAAAATATGTTAAATATGATTGTACGTATTTAATTTAGGTTAAATGGGCTCACAGCCCATGAGATTTAGAAAGGATAGGTGTTTGCTTGGAGAAAGATAGGAGGTTGCTACAACATGTGTGATTAGGTTTTGAGATGTGTGGTCGAGATCACTGTTTCTTATCATGTACTATCCATATAAAAGCCAATCTCAAAATTCTAATTACAAGCTAATTCATTTTTGAGCCACCACTTTCTTCTTCCTCTTCCTCATTTTAATAGCAGCAACTTTCATTTAAAATCATCCTTAAAATTCTCAAACCAAATTAAAAATTAAAACTACTAATTTGCAATAGAAGATTTTCAGTCCCGGATTAGCAACTGGCTTATTATGAATTGTTCTTACAAGAGAAATCATTGTTCAACGTGGACTCAATGGCTTCATTAGGAGGTGAACTTTTATTTATTATCATTATTTTGATTTTAAGTTTATCATATAAAAGTTGATTTACATCTGATCCTCTGTTTGTATCAAGATCCGTTTATTGTTTAGATTAGGTGAGATTTTTGTGCATTCATGTGTTTGTTACAATTAGATTGGTTATATGCTTGTTATAATATTTTGTTTATTGATTTATTGTTAAATTAATTTTATGAAAAAGGATTTAATTTTGATTTATGTATATACATATATATCTAGATTATATGTGTATAGAACTACAAATTGTGAATATTTATAATTGTGTATGGGTGTATATACCATTTATATTTAATCTTAAAATTTTCTTATAATGATTTATACCTATTATGAATCATAAAGTAAAATATATTTTATGAAATATTTATATACATATATTATTATTGTTTAATGATTTTGTGAATTGTTTGTTATGATTAAAATAATTAATGGTTCAAAATTTAAATTTTATACTTTTTATTTGGTGCACTATGTAACAAGAGTACAGTAAAAAATTTAGATTTAAACTTAATTTATTATTTTTAAAAAATTATTCACTTTTGACCTACAATCAATTATTTAAGTAAAAAAAATTAATTGAGGAAATTTATGAAATTATTCTTAAAGCTTATATATGTGGAACCTTTAAAAAAGTTTTAGATTCTTATAGCATAATTTATTACCTTTTGAATTAATT
This sequence comes from Allium cepa, assembly GCA_030765085.1. Classification (NCBI taxonomy): domain Eukaryota; kingdom Viridiplantae; phylum Streptophyta; class Magnoliopsida; order Asparagales; family Amaryllidaceae; genus Allium; species Allium cepa. Next base: position 460,237,195 of record CM060943.1, read on the forward strand.
TATTTTTGAAATGCAATTAATTATTTAATTAAAAATATAATTTTAGTTGAAAAAATTCTGAAAAAATTTCCTAAGCCCAAAATATATTTCAAAGAACTTGAGATTTTTTTTAGAATTTTCCAACTTGATTTTCTATTTATAATAATTAATTTTACAGGGTTATTATCAATTATTTAATAATAAATATTATTTTAATCTTAGAAATTCCATAAATTAATCTTAATCCCAAAACATGTTTCCAGATTTTCTAAATTTTTAACAGAAATTGTTTTATTCGATAAATTATATATATATATATATACACATACATACATACATATATATATATATATATATATATATATATATATATATATAGACACATACACACAAGTATATATATGTGTGTTTGTGTGTTATTAATTTTTTGACATATTATACAAGGACGTATTTGGATAAATTACGGTACACACAAAATGAGTTAATGTGTCTATTGTAATGTAAATCCCAGCATCTATATACGGACACATTATACTCTTTACGGATTATGATGTTACATAAGCACACACACATTTCTCTGTGTGTGTGTATATGATTCATATATATATATATATATATATATGCATATGATACATATATGTATGTATGTATACTTGTATACATAAATAAAGTTGAATTAAATAAATCTCAAACTATAAATTGTACAGTTAGAATACAAATGGACATAGTAATAAATATTTCCACGAATAAATATTAATAATGACATTTAATGAATCAATCAATTCAAATTATAGAGAGAAAATGAAAGGTTTCTCTCTCCATTTAATATAATTAATGCCCTCAATTAATACTTGTTTTAGGGAAAATTTGAAAGATTTCATTCCCTATAGATTAAACTTATAAATAAATCTTAGGTGTATTTGATACACCATACATTTGAAAGGGGAAATTAATTTAAAGGACAAAGATTTGTATATTTTTTGCCTCAAGGACACGACCTCGATATTTTTACCATAAGGACAAATATTCTTATAAAAATTATTCATAAGGGAAAACATTTTTCAAAATTATTCATAAGGACAACAAAACTGCTACCGAACTAAAACTGATACCTAAAAACTGCTACCAATAACTACAAACTGATACCTAAAAACTGCTATCAATAACTAAAAACTGATACCTACAGAAAGTTGTCCTTCAGGATAAAATATTGAAGGTCTGTCCTTGAGGCTAAAAGGCTGTGAAATTTTGTCCTTGACATTAATTTCCTGCATTTGAAATTAAATTTATTTAAACTTCCCTTTAACTATTTTAAATAGAATACAAGATTTTATTTAAACCAAATTTAGAAAAGTTCTAAATGAAATTTAGACTTCGTAGGCCCAATAAAGATCGAAAATGGTAAAACTTTTGAAATTCATCCATTTCTTCCTCTGCGGGCTGGTCCCGTTCCTTCAATGATATCGGAGTGCAATAGCCTATGTGGTCTAAATTAATCAAGTTAGGGCTAACTAGTTAAACTTTTCCACTAAATACGATGTCTAGAAACGTAATGTCTAGGCTTGGAATTGGATAATCAAGTACCCGTCCTACATGGTTACTAGCCTGACCTAAAAGGCGAGTGAGTCTAAAGGTTGTCCCTCATAGAAAAGGTCCAATTTGAATTGGGCCTTAAGGCTAGTTTTCAAAATTGTTTTGAAAATTAAAATAAAAACATGTTTATTACAAAATTCATAATTCAACATAAGTTTTCAAAATGTTTGAAAGGATAGTGATATTTTCAAAAAAGTTTGAAAATATTTATATACTAATTTCAAAATTTATTAATAAGATTAATAAAATATGTTAATTAATTAATACATATATGCATACATTATATATGTTGATATATGTTATGGTATTTTAAAATGTTTAAGAAAACATAAGTTTGCATGTATGTATGTAAGATAAATTTTGAAATTAATAAAATTTAATCAAATTTTTTTAATCGAATAAATTAATTAAAGGTTAATTAATTAAATGAAATACACATATATAAGATATATATGTGTGTTATACTACAAAGGTTATAGTGTGCACTATAAAGGTTATAGTAGATATGTCCGATATAAATGTTGTATTGGAATTATAATATAAAATGATTAAGGAGTTACTAATTAAAATTAATTAAAGAGTTGATTAGTTAAAATTAATTAAATAAGATTTAATTAATATAATATTATACATAATGTGACGCCCCACCTCTATACCCACGCTAGCCAAGGACACTACGGTGCAATGCCATCAACTAGCATGGAGAATAAGGCTGTTGAGTAGCGACCATCCATCTAATTGCTTTGTGCGAGCACCGATATGTCAGATAGTACGACATGCATGGAAATCCGACATACTGATACAAACTCAAAGCTACTACATAGTGGCTATATATATTCTTCGGAAACAAATATAGAAATAAGCATAACATAAATCAGTCATAGACATCCATATCACAAAGGCGGAAATAGATATAAATATATAACACATGAAAGTGTATAACAGAGTAGTGGTCAAACAAGATCCACAATATCACAAAAGAATAGCTACAAGTGCTAGACAAAAGAATATGGATACATCAATGAGTCTATATCTCAAATGTATATAACAAAATCTACTAATCTAAGTAGTTAGCCAAAAGTCAGGGTGATAATCCCAAATGTGAAGTCAAGCAGAAGCACCTGTAACATCTTGGTCTGGCCCGAGTATTATTTAATAAGAAAATAACAAACGGATCAATCTAGCTATAAATATCAGATAAAATGATATAGAATAAGAGATATGACGTAAACATATGATAACCATAAAGCCATACTGTGATAAGTATGTAATTGAAAATCAACAAGAGATTAATCAATATCAAAAGAATCTTCTCAAAGATAAAAAGGAATGTCATACTCAATATCTTTATTCACAAAAAGTTAATGACACACAAATTCACCAATGCACAAATATTGATAAAACATATCAATGAAAATCACGAAAATCGGTGAAACACAAATTCTAGAAATCATCAATGGAAATCCAAAAATCACAAAAATGGAGGGAGGCCTATCACAAAACGGGAGCATGAAAACTCACCAACACGTGTATCACAAAATGGAACGCTATTCCATGGTCGCTAACCATTAATTTTGAGCCGAAGCTCCACAAAACAGCCCGAAGACCATGGGTCGCTACCCCACCAAATTGAGCCGAAGCTCCACAGAAACGGGGTTTAGTCTCCCTCGTAGACAAAGAGACATCGCACATTTTCTAGTCTAAATCACAAAAATGATCATCAACGATCATCAAGAAGTGTCAATTACAGTAAGCTAGTAAATATATAAGCTTAGCTTCATGTCCCATAACCAGTAGCTTAAATTAAATATTTACGAACAAATTGTAGATTTCCACTAGAAAATTGTGACAAGAGATTCAATCGAACAAGTCCAAGAATTAACCGACGAAGTAAATGCAAGCGTTTCATACCATTTGTTTTACTAAACCGTTTAATTAGATTTCTCATACGGGTGAGATAAAGTGACAAATCACAAAAATGATTGTAGAAACAATAAATCACAAAAATTCACACACGAAGACGTGAATACAATCCAAAGAATTCAATTCCAAATTCATCAAAGTGGAAATACCCTTTCGATATAAAAGTCACGACTTACGACTTAACATAAGTCAACACGAGAAATCCGTGGCTCAACGCATGCGACTTAACAGGGCAACTAACATGGCACGACCTAAGGCATAGCGCGACCTAACATGGCGCGACCTAACAGTGCACAGGCCCAGCGACCTAAGAAGGTCAGCGACCTAAGGTAGAAGCGGCTTAGGGGGTTAGCATGCGGCCTAGGTGGTGCGACCAAATCAAGGCGCGACCTAAGACATAGCGCGACCTATAGGGGTGCGACCTAAGGGGGTAGTGGCATAACATGGCCGAGCGACCAAGGGGTGCAATGACCAAAAAGATAAAAGGAGGCCGAGCGACGTAGTGGGAAGGCTGAGCGACCTAACGACTTAGCAAGGCCGAGCGACCTAACGACTTAAGGGGAACAAGGCCGAGCAACGACCTAGCACGACACGACCTAACCAATGCCGAGCGGCTTAAGGAAGTGAAGAAGGCCGAGTGACCTAGAGACCTATGTTTACGACCTAAGGCCGAGTGACCGAACGACCTATGGGGGAGGAACGACCTAAATGCAGGCCGAGAATCTTCATATGCAGGCCGAGCGACCTAAGGGTTTTGAAGCTCAAAACTCACTCAATTTGCAACCGATCGAGCACGAACGCTAGGGGATTACGCCTATCGGCTACCCGGTCCTATTGGCTCCTCGATTCATCACCAAAAACGTGTTCAAACATCAAAGATTGAGTTTTTAAAGATTTGAACCCAAAACACTAAAAATTGGGATTTTCACCAATTCAATCCAAACCACAAGCAAATGCACATGAATAAGTGTTAGGAATTCATATCGAACAATCAAAGATAGTTATAGACAAAGATGTGAGATAAAAATCTCACCTTTACACAAGATCAATGAAGGAGAAGCTTGAAAGTAAGGAAGAATCAATGGCTTCTCTTTGAATTTGGAGTTAGATGTTGGATTTGCAAATGAACTTGAGCTTGGAGTTTTAATTTCCCATTCCTTCCTCCATTTTTGATGAAGCTTGAGTGTTAGGAAATGAAAGTGAAGTTATGAAGGGAAGGGGGTTGAGTTAGAATTAATATCTTATGCTAATGGGCTAAACCAAACCCAAAGTCCAATGTGAAAAAGTGGCAATATTCCACTAGCTCCAAACATATCAAAGTCTATACTCAAAAAGATCGCAAATGACGTTTTGGACCCAATGGAAGTGGTTTCGAGTCCTAATTCGACCGTATGCAAAAAGTAACTTTTCGGACTAAAATCCGACTAACGATAGAATATTTAAATAAAATATTTAAATATTCAAATCATAAAATATGCGTGTTGTTACACATAAGAATATTATATAAATTAGTTAAGTTATAAAAGTTATATAATAATTCAGTTTATGTAATAAGAATGTATAATAAAAGGTGGAGATTCAAAGAAACCTTAAATAGACTTAAGGAATAAATACATATGTTGTACGTATACCATGATTTCTGATGTATCTGACACTTGAGTCATGAGAGCATTTCCTAAGAAATACATTATTCCGTAAGTCGATATCACTTGATATAATATATTGAAGATTAAGAATGTTTAATATAAAGTTGTGCACTTTCATTTATATATTAGTAAATTACTTGCATACTCATTAGTTTTTGAGCTTTCCTCAAGCTAGGAATGTTAGTGTAATACTATTAATATATTTAATAGATGAGGTAAGATAACTGCACATATTTGTTGAGCTTTCCTCAAGGTATGTGCATTATACTTAGGTCATCGCGAAATGATAGGTCCAAGTGAATAGTCCCACTTTAGTTGTTGAGCCTTTCTCAAGGTAAAGGCGGGATCTGGACATGGTACCAAAAGTTAAGAGTTGTATGTGATACAATCGATAAAGAGTTATCCATCGTATGTGGGCCTATGATTTGTTGAGCTTACCTCAAGCTCGGAATCTCAAGGCATATGAGTTCTAACACCCACTAGTGAAGTTGAAAGACTTCTACATTTCTCATAGGGTTTGGTGAAACATAAAATATTATTGGAAGCCTTATTAGAAAAATGAAATGGTAATATTTAACATTTCTAATATTGTAAGAACATATGCAAAATAGTGTTATAATTATGTACAATGATAAATTTGTACATTTAGCACGATTGATAAAACGTTTATTAATTAACATATAAAAATGAACTAAATTGAAAGTTGATAAATGCAAATATAATACCCACTATTAAATTTCTATTGCATGTTAATGTTTTCTATACCCATACAAGTGCCTAATTTTTACAACTACTTAATAACCTTCGTAAAATGATCACTTACGTGTTTATTTGGTTTAGACCATGTATTGCATTTTATGAGTTTCGAACTCTAAAAGAAATACAAGACTATGGATGGATATTTGATCCATATACTATCAAATATAAATGTTATATGGTGAACGATCACAGTTCGTAATGTAGCATACTTCAGTGAATATGGTTCATTCGAAATAAGCCAATAAAATATACTATGAGATCGAGTGTTCAATTTGATTGATTCCATAAAAGATCATATTACGCTAATTGTAGCACAAGGCCAAAACTACAAGATAGATCTAAGAACTCAATCGCTGAAATGTCAGTTTAATTAGCTTATGCAAAGAGCAACATATTTAATGTACTTAAATGTTAAGGATAATCATATGCACTTTCATAAAGGTTCGCCATGATATTGTAGTAAGGGTTTTCTTTTGAATGGTTTGAGCATTAGAAAGGAAAATGAATGTATAAGAGTAAATGTGATTTGAGATATGGTCGGGATGGAGAGAGTAAATAGTGATTTCTTCTTCACAAAGAAACAGCGAAAATGATAATTGAAATAATAATGATTGATACCTAACGTTGGAATAAGAAATATGAATTCTATTTCGAAATGTATTCTCATATAGAAAATTGTTTTCTATGAGATTTGTTTCTTTGAGTGCAAGATATTTGATCAAAGAACTCTCCATGATAAAATAGTTGTAGTATATGAAATAAAAAAATCTATATTAAGTGAATGATGGACCTCCGAATTTAGTATGCTATTATAATAATGGCGAAAATGTGGAGCATGTCATACATCACTTATTGATTGCATCAAATTACGAAAATTGTTTTCGTAAAACTTACCAAACATTATTTATGAAATAATGACTATTTTTGGTTATCGACTAAAAAATAGACATAGCTAAATTTCTACGAATATTACGAATATTCGTTATAAAATAAAACTATAATGTGGTATTTGTTTTCATAACCAGAGAGATGCATTTGAAAATACAAAAGCATCTAATATTATTTATAGTTATTCTGGATTTATAAATTAAGCTGTAGTTTTGAGAAAATAATTTTATTTTGGTCTTGCATCATATGATACTTGTTAATTATATCTCAAATACTAAAGGACTATGAACCCATTTAATGGGAGCATCATAAAAGTTGATGAACTCTTCGGATTGATACATATAGATGTATGTTATCGTAATTCTATAAGTACCAAAATGGTTCCACATACTTCATCATATTCACTGATGAGTCATCATCGACATTGACATGCGCATTTGATACACATGTAGTATGTCTATGATAAACTCATTGAATATAAAACCGAATTAAAAATAACTTGCAATAGAAATGATTCGATTTGATAAAATGAGTGAGTATATTGGAAAAGGTTTCAAATATACCTAAAATGAATAAATATTCATTCTCAAAATTACTCCTTCACGTGAAACATAATATACATCGCTATGGAGTAATCGAACTACGTTGGATGATGTACGATTAATTGTGAGTGAAGTTGAGTTAGTTTCTTTCTATAAGGTAATGTAATTAAGAGTAGCACACAAGGTTAATATTATTTCATCTGAATAATAGTTTACAAAATCTTACAAGATAAGAGTATATTAGAAAATCCAACATCTCCTAGGCCAAGGAATGGGAAGGTTATGCGAGTCAAAAGATTGCACGTAATAATTGTTTATGAGAGATCTTGTATGAACCTCCCTAAAAGGATTTTGGGAAGGATTGTCATTGAATGGCATATATATGTTTTGAAAAATAATTTTTGTAAACTAAAACCAAATAAGTTTTATAAATGAAGAAATTCATAAAGCGTTTATGAATCCCTATTCTGTTTACGCTAAGAAAAAATTGTTGTTTTAAAATATACCAACTTCATTGCGGTGGAATTGAGGAATTATTAGTAGTTAATTGGAATTGGATATGATCCATAGATAAAACTAATTATATGAGATGAAATGAAATTAACTAACATAAACGAACATATAACGTTATAATTTCTAATAAGTATTCTCGTAAAGAAAAACTATGAGCTTCTTATTAATGTTGAAATTATATAATCCTTGGTCATATAGTTGAAATTATTAATGTTGACCCTATATGGTATGCTACACAAATCCAAAAGAATTCCAAGTACGCTATCAAAATATGATTTTGGTGGTCGTAACCGACGGGATATGATCCATCAGTCGAAAATGTGTCTTTATGAGAAAGACTAATGCAGTTGGAATTAAATGAGCAATGTTGATAAGAATAATATCACAAATTTCAATTGTTGAAATTAGAATAATAGATTATGTATTCATCATGCTCAAGTTAATTCGGATTTACTCACAAAATTATTGCTTGATAAGACTTAGTGTTTTGGTACATATGTATTGAAAAAGAAAATTCTAAATAATGATTTAGAGTTAACTGTTTACACATATTAACCAAAAATTTCTCGAAGCTAGTGGGAGCGATATTGAGTTTTTGAGTCTTTGGATATGATCCAAGAAATGATATGAAAGTATCTTTTTATAAGCATCAAGATTGAACAAGTATTTCGATAGAAATCATATAGTTTAATTTTCAATCAAAGTGCAGAGGAAGCATATTTTCTTAAGAAAGAACACTAAATAGTATATTGATATTTCTAAACTGTAAGTAAACAACACATTGTTGATTTACTTATGTTGAAATCAACCTTATTTGTTTTAATACTCAACTTTGGATTGTAAATGGTGTCTTTTATAGTGAGTAAAAAAGATATTGGGAATGTCCCAAATCGATATGTAAATACACCTTATTAAATTGTTTAATATGGAACATGTGAGTTCCTTATGCATTGGCGATTGGAATTATCATACATATTATGATGGTTATGATTTGTTCATGTATTTAGTACACGAAGCAAATATCAAATCCAAATTGATATCACTAAATGGTTGTTTTAAGCGTTCTCCTGTATTTATGAAATACTAGGAAATTGTATACAGAAATAAAAACTCCTTATGAAGGAGTGTTTGGACTCAAACATCATAAGTAATATGTCAATAATGAATTCAAGTTAAGAATCTTTGAGTTGGAAATGTTCCAAATGAAAGATCATGGATGGTTCAATGAAAAAGGCTAAGTACATCATCTTGAATAGCATCGTAATAAAAAAGTATATAAATATATAAGTGCATAAATTTATAACTAAGATGATTCCAAATTCAAGAATCCCATAACATTGTTATATGATAACAATACCGTGATATAGTTCGTAACACAACTTAGAGCTTACTAGAAGTCGAGAGACATACTTTGAATTGTTCCACATGATAAAATAGTTTATCACCATCAGAGAGAGTTGATTGATATAATAGGCAATTGAAACAAAATAGCATACCCATTCACAAAGGGACTGGCCCAATTGGTCTTGAGAAAATCGATTAGAGATGTTGGAATAAGATTTCATAATTGACCCCAAATGCAAGTGGGAGATTGATAGAGTTAGGGGTATACCCTAGAGGGAAATTATGTAATTTGTTACATATATCTAACACGTTGACCAATCTTTGTTCGAATAAATGTGTTTTCTTTCTATTATATACTTGATATAATGTGGTTATACTGATTAATTAATTTAGCTAAAAGTATATTTAATAGAAAATCCATAAATGGTATGTTTTGTGATAGTAGTTACAAAGTGTTGTAACCTTGACTAATTTATCACAATGAAACAAATATATCATTTTAAATGTTCCTAGTCAAGATGAATCGAGATTGGATATCGATGTATCCATTAAGACTAGATGACATAACGCTTTCCAAATGTTGGGTAGTGTATAACTCATGACAGTGGGGGCACCTAAGGTTTACGTACTAATAGTTGTTGGATAACTATGGAACAACTCACTCGGTAGTTTTTTGTTGGTTAATATAACTAAGGTCAAACAAAAAATATCAATGCTACTAATTTACGCAGTTCTTTCGACTTGAGAATACTGTGATTCTTTAACATGAAAGCTCCATTTTGATTACAGTCAAATCATAGCATCACCTTCATCGAGTCACTATAGTTGGGTCGAGTCGAAGTGTTGGAAGTGAAGCATTATTCAAGAGAGGATTCGTCTCCTCACTTATATGGGGTTAGTATCACGGTCAACTAAAGTCAACCGAAAGTCAAAATCTCTAGACAGAGTAGTTCTGTTTAGAATAATTGTTATTATTGAACCTAGGACTTTGTATTTGGATTATAGAGTTGAATGTGGATGATGTTGAAATTTTGACTATTACCAAATTCAGCAAGTCCGAAGTGATATAGTTTTGACAAAGAGAATTGGTGTAAATAATTGTCACAATTGGGTAATGCTTATTAGAATAAAATGAGATTTTTTCGAAAATGAGTAATCGATAAATTTATTCATAATACTACACCACCTACTAAGTGAAGTATGAACGTTAACGTTCGAATAGTTCAATGTCAATCGCCGATCGAATTTACTCCTAATGGCCACACAACCAAAATAATGAATTCTCTTTAGTTCAGAATTTTTAATTAGTTTATAATTGTTATTGATGAATTAAATAAAATAATATTTATAAAATAGTAATTATGTATTTTGAATGTGGTTTGGGAAATAAAATTGTACATATAAGTTATGAATATATTGATTGATATGAGATATCAATAACAAATTATGTTAAATATGATTGTACATATTTAATTTAGGTTAACTGGGCTCACAACCTTGAGATTTAGAGAGGATAGGTGTTTGTTTGGAGAAAGATAGGATGTGTTTACAACATGTGTGATTAGGATTTGAGATTTGTGGTTGAGATCGTTGTTTGCTCTCTTGTCCTATCCATATAAAAGCCAATCTCAAAACCCTAATTACAAGCTGATTATTACTTGAGCCGCCACTTTCTTCTTTCTCTTCCTCATTTTAATGGTAGCAACATTCCTTTAAAATCATCCCTAAAATTCTCAAATCGAATCAAAAATTAAAAATACTAATTTGTAATAGAAAGTCTCTAATCCTGGATTAGCAACCTGATGGATTGTGAATTGTTCTTATAAGAGAAATCATTGTTCAACATGGACTCAAAAGCTTCATTAGGAGGTGAACGTTTATTTATTATCATTGTTTTAATTTTAAGTCTATCATATAAAAGTTGATTTACATCCAAATCCTCTGTTTGTATATGTATCCGTTTATTGTTTAGATTAGGTGAGATTTTTATGGTACATGTGTTTGTTACAATTAGATTGGTTCTGTGCTTATTATAATATTTTTTTACTGATTTATTGCTGAATTAAATTTCGGAGGAAAAAAAGGTTTTAATTTTGATTAATATATATATATATATATATATATATATATATATATATATATATATTATATGTGTACAGATCTATAAATTACGAATATGGATAATTGTATATGTGTTTATACATCATATATATTTAATCTCAAAATTTTCTTTTGATGATTTGTACCTATTAGAATCATAAGATATGAAAATATTTTATTAAATATGTATATGCATATTTTATTAATATTTAATGATTTTGTGAATTGTTTATTATGAATAAAATAATTCAATATTCAAATTTTCAATTTTATATTTAGAGCACAATGTAATAAGATTACAATAAAATGTTTCGATTTTTTAAAATTAATTTATTATTTTTCAAAATTGATTCACTTTCGACCTACAATCAATTATTTAATTAAAAATATAGTTTCAATTAAGAAAATTTTAGAAATTTTTCTAAGGCTTGAGTATATATCTAGAACCATAAAAAATATTTTAGATTTTCATAACATAATTTATTAAATTTTTGAATTATTTTATTTTTGAAATGCAATTAATTGTTCAATTAAAAATATAATTTCAGTTGAGAAAATTCCAAAAAAATTCCTAATCCCAAAATACGTTTTGGATAACCTGAAATTTTTTTATAGAATTTTCTGGCTTGATTTCTATTTTAAAGAATTAATTTTTTTACGGGCTATTATCAATTATTTAATAATAAATATTATTTTATTTGTAAAAATTCCATATATTAATCTTAAGCCCAAAATGTGTTTCCAGATTTTTTAAAAAATTTAAAACTTGTATTATTATCGTATAATTATTTTACATTAGTTTGTTATGGCAGAAACTATTTTATTCAATAAATTATATATATATGTGTGTGTGTGTGTGTGTGTAGACACAGACACACACATACACACATTAGTATTTTTTTGACATATTATACAATCACATATTTGGACAAATTATAGTATACACAAAATGAGATAATGTATACATTGCAATGTAAATCCTAACATCTATATACGTACACATTATATCCTTCACGGATTATGATGTTGCATATGCACACGCACATACGTATGTGTGTGTATGATACATATATATGTATACACACACACACACATATATATGTATGTATGTATGTATGTATGCTTGTATAAATAAATAAAACAAAGCAAAATAAATCTCAAACTAAATTATACGGTCAGAATACATATGGAAAGAGTAATAAATATTGCTATGATTAAATTATTAATAATGACATTTAATGAATCAATCAATTCAAATTAAAGAGAGAAAATGAAAATTAATGAGAGAAAATGAAAAGTTTTTGTCTCAATTTAATACAATTAATTCTTTTTTAGGGAAAGAAATGAAATGTTTCATTCCTATACATTAACACTTATAAATAAATGTTAGGCTTATTTGACACACTATACATTTGAAATTAAATTTATTTAAACTTCCCTTTATCTATTTTAATTAGAAAACAAGATTTTATTTAAACCAAATTTATAAAATTTCTAAATGAAATTTAGACATTGTAGACCCAATAAAGATACAAAATGTTATATTTTTTTGAAATTCACCCATATCTTCTGCTGTGGGCTGGCCTAGTTCCTTCATTCACAATGTTTTTTCCAATAATTTTTTTTTAATCAAGCTGGACATTCCCAAATTCAGTACCTTCTAAACAAATTGAAGGAAAAATGATATTTTGAGTGGCGTCGTAGTACTTTGGAGAGAAGTGACATAATTATGGGTATGGGCTTATCCTGCAAGTGTTGATTTGACATGAACATTTTCTCACTTTCTTGTCATAGATTGCACCTATAGAATAATAATGGCATTGTTGGAAACTAATAGTATCACATCTACGAACCAAAGTTTTCTATTGTTGTAACATATCTTGTATTACAACATGAGATTATATTTGGGCTTTAAAGCATTTGCAATTGACTATGCTGCATTATGATGTTGAAATGCCAAGTGTTATAGTTACAGATCGAGAAAGCTTTGATAAATGCCATTATTATTATTATTCCACAAGCATGTCATATTCTATGTAGCATATTCAAAAAAAATTCTTGCATTTATACAAATAATAGTGACAATTATGAAGAACGATGTAAAGAATAGTTCTTCAAGATTGGGCGAAGTTATGTTCTTTGGAAAATATTTATGTTTTTGGCTTGAATTAATAAGATTTGCATGTAAAGTACAAATAATATCCCAAGTTAATAAATTACATACATGAAACTTGGCTTGATGCTTGGAAGGATCGTCAAAAACCTTTAGTTTAAGTGGTTAAGGGTGTGGCGCTTGTAATAGAAGTTCTAAGGATCATGAATTCAAGCCCTAAGACATCAAAAGTGTGCTCTGCTTGAATAAAGATACTTGAATGGATCATTTCATTTGTGCATGGATTGATAATTTCATGCGTTTTGGAAAGTGTATTTCAAATAGGCAATATACTCATTTACATAAATATACTTTAAACTAAAATATAAAATTATTCAAATGTTTATTTCAAACAAATTTTTTATATAAATATTGGAAATTTGAATTTAAACTTAAAACAGATATTTATCTAGATGTAGATTTGTATTTAAATTCTAAAATAAATATATCACATTTTAGATATTAATTCAAAGTATTTTTAACTAGTCGATTATTTAATTAATTAAAATAACTATAAATTATATATGTGTGTATGTATATATATATATAGATATATTATTTAACAATAATATGGAAAACAAATGTATATATGAATGGACGAATGTGTCGATTGTATTGTAAATCCCAAATCTATACACGCCACATTTAACCATGTGCACTTTATACGTTGCACATGCACTACACATAGGTTTATATGGTACACTTCTAGAATATATCTTATATAAACTAAATTAAAACCTTTATATCAAAAAATTAAATAAAATAAAGAGTTTATTTAAAATATGTACGTAACGACTTAGAATTTTACCGCTTTTATTTGTGAGTATTTAATTAATTTTTAATTATTTAGTTAATGATTTTTATTAATCTATAACCATCTTTCAATTAATAAGTAAAGATAAGAAAATTATTTGAAAATTTATTTGCAAAAATAAACTGTTCAATTAAAAATTGAAAATGTGACGGAAAATCGCTTTTCAGATTTTACACTTTTTATCGAACGGAAGTTGTCACAATGTTGTCACATACATATATACACTTCTGTAACATACAACTATACATATAATAAGTGATTTAATAAATTAAAAAAGGATTAGTAAAAGTAAGTGTAATTAAAGGATTTAGAGAGTTAATTAATTAAACTAATAAAGTTAGGAACAGTACAACAAAAAACATGTAACGACCCGGAATTTTCGACCTCGAAAATTAGACATTAATACGTTCACTGTAGAAGTGCCGAGCAATCGAATGACGGAAATCCCAGATTGTTAGGGTAAAGAAGAAAGAGGTAGAAGAAGAAACAGAAAACAACAGCACATCTCACATTCGCAGTGGATTAAAATATAATATCACCTAATAGCATTTATACAAAGAAATTTGTATCTGTCAATTTACATACAATACATCAGAGTTCAATAAAACTGGACAGTTGTAATAACTTGTCCCAGAATACAAGCAATATAACTCCAAAACACAGCGGAATATACTTCATACGTTCCTGCCATCCAGCTTGCCTCCTGAGCTCCAGAACGCCCTAACTTGAAAATCTGTAATACTCGGTCTGACCCGATCATTACATTAAAGCAACACCCGAGTCAGGCTGGAAACCAGCATGAGTAAACCCATATAACTTGAAATATTAAGTTATAATGGGTAACTCGTACCTTCTACGAGTTCTTCACTTGTTAAAATCAATCACTTATTACAAAACAATATCTAAGAACTGTTACTCAGTTTAAATGGCCAAGTTGTTTAATTTATTCCGTTCCAGTCTATTTGATTCTAAAATCAAATCTATAAAGAATTAGTGTAGTTACTAATCGAAGTGGTTCCGGATATTGCTGATATCCGACTCCGGTCTCTTCGAATCCAGTGTCATCTTTAATCTAAGTTGTTCAAGTGAATACAATTCAATTTCAAATGCAGGATGTCACATTTACACAGCAATTCATCATCGATAGATAACCCACATTATCACATTTCGACCCAAACATATCATATCGCAAAGCATCACAAATTATTAGTTTAGGGATTATAATCAATTCAGGTATTCTATACAATTTAACCATCCATAAGCAAGATTGATTAGTTATTCAGTTCCTAATTAATTTAACTTATCACCAAATAAATTAAACAAATTATTTTTAAATCCTGCTTAATTAACATTAATTAATTATAACCCATTTATTATTACGAGATTAATTAATCATCCTTTAATTATTCACAATAATTAACCTTTAATTGCTTACATAAATTAATTATCCTTTAATTAATTATATTAATTAATTATTCTTTAATTAATTATATTAATTACCCTTTAATTCTTAAGTTAATTAATTAATCCTTAATTACTCAAGTCCTTAATTAATCTAAGATAAACTATTTATCTTGATTAATTACTTAATTACCATTTAAATCTTATTTGAAAAATACTTATGAATTAATTTATTATTAACTTAATATATAATTATTTCAAAACCAAATCAATTAACTATAAAAACATTTAATCTTTAAAAATTTAATCTTGTTTAATAATGCTTTGAAACTTGTTACAAAATTTACTTTTTTTTTAAAACCGCATTTCCTTGTTGCTATTAAAACCTGGTACAAAGTCTACTTCACTTTTATAAAACTTGTTATTTAACAAAACAGACCCGAGCCCACAACGAGACTCTCCGCACACTCACTCGAGCCAAACCTTCCATTTCTCGCGCATGAACCCGATGCATCACCTCTTCTTCCCCGAGCTCGAACTACCCAGCAATAACAGATATGCGAATAGAATCTATGCACGTGCACAAGAGACCGACCATCTACGACCAACGCTCCAACCACCATCAAGTCGCCGACCTTCCCTTCTGTCGACACGAACACCCAGATGGTCGATCGACTCGACCAATCGAAAACGAACCACTCGAGCACCTGGAACCTAAACTCGATCGATGAAAACCAATCTGCACCACCGCCCACGACCACCTGTGAGCTCACCGTCCAACCCAAAGCTACATCACGTCACCACGCCACGATTCCCCCTCACCTGGTCAAGTCCGATGCACCCACGTTAGAGGAACTGCCTCGAAAACAACAAAGAACCCAACAGGGTCTTAAACCCTACAACGTCACCAACTAGCCGCCACGGTGATCTGAAAATTCTCCGAGCATTTTTCCGATGCTTCCCAGACTTCCAGCCACCTCCAGCTTCAGGCCCGACGTCCAACCCTCGTCGATCGACGAGAAATCGACGAGATTAGCGATTTCGTTCAACTCGAGGAACCTCAACATATCCAACACTAAAAATTATGGCTTTAATATCAAAATTCATTATTTTCACATACGAATCAGATTATATAATTAAACGTGGAATTTTAAACATCAAATTTTTGACTTGAATTTATTTTTCTCTGTAATTTCTTATTCCCAGAAATCCTACCTATTAATTACTCTTAATAATATTTTTAAAAATCAAATCTTGTAATTACAAACAGCTTTCCTTTGATGATCATAACCAAAAATTGTTTGTATAAAGAGATATGAATTTTTCTTTGAATTTATTAAGCCTGTTACTTAAAACAGAGATAGTTATATACATGTTCATAGATATACACAGATACTTCACTTTTATATATATGAAAATGCTTAAATTCATCAATACATACTTATCTACAACATTACTATAGATACTTATCACATGCATTAGGAAAAAAATTGTTTACTCACAGATTGAAAAAAAACAGAGGACGGGCTTTTGAAATCTGCTCCTGGTCTTTGTTGAGTTGATCTGCTACTAGATGTTTGAATCGAATTTGCTTGATTTATGTTGATCCTTGAATTAGCTCCAGTTGAAAACTTGAAAGATGTTGTTCAGTTCGATGTTTTCTTTTGGTTTAGTTTTTAGTTTGAGGATGAAAGAAAGGATTGAGAAGTGAAAATGAATATACCCAACCTGATTTCTCACTTCTTATTATTAACATATATTTTAATTAAAAAGAATCTAAGCCACTTGTCTTTTGCATGTTACTCTAAGCTTACACATGTCAAAATCAATTTATTTTATTTTTCTTATGTTATATGTGTGTGTGTGTGTGTGCGTGCGTGTTTTATGTTATATATTTTATATATACAAATTAAATTTATTTCATGCATATTTTAAAGAAAATATATTAACCTTTGTTAAATCCTATTTTAAACTTAAACTATTATATATTTTAAATTAATAAATATTATATTTAGTGTTTTAAAAATATAAAATTTAACTTCAACTAGCTTTGAAAATTATTATATTGAATTCAAATTAATGCTTCCAAATCACAATATACATACATACATACATATGTATATATATACACATACATATACACGTGTATATGTATACACTTCTAATTTTCAACATTATAGAGTTTTCATATATCTATTTATATATTTGTTAATTTACTATAAGATTTATCATTTCCAGATATTTATAACTCAACATTTATTATAGTTTCAGATCCATTTATATACATCTAGATATTTTAATTATCAGAATACTATTTGTTCAACTAAATAAAATTAGTATCTCAATAGTAAAAACCAGTTAATTATCCAATTAACAGATGTCAAAATCCAGGTTATCACAAAACACCTATTACAACCTTTTTTTACCATATTTGTTTCTAAAACGTTGTAAAAGCTCCATTTACAACATTTTCGAAGAAAAAGTTGTAAAAACCTTCCCATTTACAATGTTGTTTGCGTAAAAAATGGTCGCAAACACCCAAAGTCGTATGAGTTGGTTGATTTTATATTGTATTTAGTAATTTGGGCGATTTATGCAAATATATAAAAAGCAGGGACTAAACTGTAAAAGACACACAGATTTATAGTGGTTCGGCCAGAACGTGCCTACGTCCACTTTATATGTTATTCTCCTTTTTTCTTTATATTACAAGTACAAAGCTTTGATTACAAGTATCTAAAGTTGTTTGAGAGTTCCTTCCAGGCTTGAGCTCTCAGACTTCTCCTCCATTGTTGTACCCCTGCCCCTCTATTTATAGAGTGAGACTGGGGGCAGGGGTCTTGGATGTTTATAGCTGCTGGTGGGCCTGGGCTGAAGCAATCTGGCCTGGCAGCGTTCTGGTTCGGCGAAGCTTTGGTTCGGTCATAGCTGGGATGGTTGGACTGGTGGTAGGTTGGTCCGGTGGTGGCTTCCTTGCTTCTGGTCCGGTGTCGATATTCGGTGGTGGATGGAAGGTGGCTGGTTCGGTTATGTTGGTTCGGCGGAGAATGGAGGCATGTTGGTTCGGTGGAGCATGGAGGCATGTTGGTGTTGGTTCGGCGGAGGTTGGTTCGGCGATTGGCGAAGAAGTCTGGTTCGGCAGGGGGATGGAAGTGGAGATGTTCGAGGTTGAGATGGTGGTCCGGCACCGAATGGTCCGGTGCCGAATGGTGGGTTAGAGATAGGAATGCCGAATGAGCTCTTTGGAGTTTCGAATGCCGAATGAGATCTTGTTTCATACTTGAGTGAAACCCTTGACTTATGTATGCTTGCTTGCTTCTTTTTGCTCCGGTCGTGGTGGAAACGCACACAACATGGATATCCTGGTTTTGACCAAAAAATGGGATAACACTTTGCCCCCCAAAATATGCCTTGCGGTAGGAAGGCGTGTTTTGTAATGCCATGAGCTGGATGTTCGTATCCTGTTGACAACCTGTAAAGAGCTTGATATTTTATATGGCCCCAAATGACGACCGTTCGGGATCGAGCTATTTGGGATGAAGCGCGGCCGTTCATAGTCAAGCGCCTAACTTCAAATGACGATCGTTCGTGATCAAGTCATTTGAGGTGAAGTGCGACCGTGCGCGATCATGCGAATAAATCCGTGCGTCGATCGTTCGGGATCGAGTCATCTGCAGTGAAATGTGATCGTTCAAGGTCGAGCGCTTTACTTCAAATGATGACCGTTCGGGATCGAGTCATTCGAGGTAAAGTGCGACAGTGCGCGGTCGAGTGGGGACCGTTCAAGGTCAAGCGCTTAACTTCAAATGACGATCGTTCGTGATCGAGTCATTCGAGGTAAAGTGCGACAGTGCGCGGTCAAGTGGTGGTCCTCAAATGACGACCGTACGCGATCAAGCCATTTGAGGTAAGGCGTAACAGTCAGTGATCAGGTGGCGGACCTCAAATGACGACCGTTCGCGATCGAGCAATTTGAGGTAAGGTGAGTTGTGCCGTTCGAGGCGAGTTGTGTCGTTCGAGGCGAGTTGTGCCGTTCGAGGCGAGTTTGTGACCGTTCGCGGTCGGGTGCCGTTCGAGGCGAGTTGTGACTGTTCGAAGTCGGGTGCCGTTTGAGGCGAATTGTGACTGTTCGAAGTCGAGTGCCGTTCGAGGCGAATTGTGACTGTTCGAAGTCGGGTGCCGTTCGAGGCGAATGAGTGTGCCCGGGGGGGACTTAATATTATCAGTGTTGGAGTCATTGTTTGGGGGGATTTTTCGAATCAAAGACTTCGGCAGTTCATGCCATGCAATAGGTGCTCGTGGACCGTTCGCGATCCAACGGGCATACAAGTAAATAATTTTTTCATAGAATTGTAAATGTTAAAGCAATAGTACCTTACAGCAGAAATGTCCAAACAGGAAGAATTCAAATGTTCAAATCGAAAAAAAAAGCAAAGCAAGGATGTCAAAGTGTAAGTTCCCACTCCGAAGCAGTCAATGATCATTCAGAGCATGCCTGGAGATCGTTCGCGATCTCATACATGTGTAAACGATTTAATTGCGTTAGTGGAAGCTTACGACCTGTTCATCGTTATTTTAATCAATCAATCAATGGATAATCAAATGGTGCCTTGATCCAGGGTCACCTCTAGCTGACGTAGAGGGCGGTCGCTCTTGCTCCACCGCTGGAGTTCGCCTCCTCACATACTGAAGGAGCATACCGTTCCTGATATGCCCTTCTACCTCGTCCTTCAAATGCCTACAATCATTAGTGTCATGACCATTCAATTCATGAAATACACAAAACTTATCTGATTTTCTTTCGTCAGAGGTTGGATCCCTTCGCATTGGTCTACGATACGGAACCTGCCCCTTGGTATCCTGATAAATCCGTTCCAAACTCTCATTCAGCTCTGAATAGGTGGTGAAGCGTGGTTCCCTTCGTAGCCACTTTGTCCTGTCATCATTATCCTCAGCCTTTCTTTTTCCTTTGCTAGTCTCCGCACCCTTTCCAGGTGGGTTTCCGCTCTTGATTACGTAAACGTCATCTTCTTCCTCTCTTTCTGCACTAGCATCTTCCAAACGCAGAAACTTTTCAGCCTCATGATAGAACTCTCCCAGATTCATAGGCGGGTCCTTGGTTAATGAATTCTTGAACTCTGTATTACCAGCTATTCCAGATACAGCCGCCATCATGACCATAGATGGATCTGGTCGATCCACTGATGCTGCCGCCGCATTAAATCGCGTTAGAAAGCTCATCAAAGTCTCTCCAGTTTTCTGTTTCAAGGTTGCCAAAGTCATCACATTCTTGGGTCTCGCAATATGAACCCTGAATTGCCTCATGAATCTCTCAGTTAAATCTGCCCATGTTCCTATGGAGCCGCTCTCCAGTTGCCTAAACCATGATGCTGCAATGTCCGTCAAATACAGTGGAAAGCACCGGGCCATAACCTCCTCTGATGCCCCCAGCACTTCCATATGTCTCATATACTTCGTTAGATGGACCGTGGGGTCCGTTTTCCCATTGTACATGTCCAATGATGGTAGCTTGAATTCTGGTGGGTTCCTAGCCATCCTAATCGCAGAAGAAAAAGGACTCCTGTTTACATCTTCCAAGTCTCTGTTTACTAAACCGCCTCTCTTAGCTCTTCTAACCATCTGTGCTAATCTGTCATTGTCTCCAAGCTGTAGTTCTTGTTCACTGTCTTCGACCTGCCCCCTAAGTCCACGGGAGTTTTCATGTGTATGCCTCCCTGGCTGAACGTTCATTCCTCTATTGCTACCAGGTGGTTCAGATGCCCCCATCTCACTTCCCAGGGTCGGATCAACATGCTCTGCGTGAGTGCCCCCTAGCTCTGGTGCTGCGCCAGATGGTCCTGCCCCGTTCTGAACCCCAGTTGCTCCTTGGATTTGTGCTCCAATTTGCCCAATTTGTTGAAGTAAGTTCTGGATCATCTCTTCTTGTCTTCTCATCATGGCCTCCATCTCATCCCTAGTGATGAAGATCGACGCTTGATTCCCTCCTGAGGAAGCCTTTTGACTTCCTTGGTGTTCACTTCTCTCTGGCCTTTGCCTTCTACTTGTTTGTCTCGTCATAACTCTTAGATCTGAACTCTTAGATTTTCAAATTCAACTTCTATCCGATGTAGCGGGAGCTGGTTCTTCTCAGTGAAAGCACCAAAATGTTTGCGTAAAAAATGGTCGCAAACACCCGAAGTCGTATGAGTTGGTTGATTTTATATTGTATTTAGTGATTTGGGCGATTTATGCAAATATATAAAAAGCAGGGACTAAACTGTAAAAGACACACAGATTTATAGTGGTTCGGCCAGAACGTGCCTACGTCCACTTTATATGTTATTCTCCTTTTTTCTTTAGATTACAAGTACAAAGCTTTGATTACAAGTATCTAAAGTTGTTTGAGAGTTCCTTCCAGGCTTGAGCTCTCAAACTTCTCCTCCATTGTTGTACCCTTGCCCCTCTATTTATAGAGTGAGACTGGGGGCAGGGGTCTTGGATGTTTATTGCTGCTGGTGGGCCTGGGCTGAAGCAATCTGGCCTGGCAGCGTTCTGGTTCGGCGAAGCTTTGGTTCGGTCATAGCTGGGATGGTTGGACTGGTGGTAGGTTGGTCCGGTGGTGGCTTCCTTGCTTCTGGTCCGGTGTCGATATTCGGTGGTGGATGGAAGGTGGCTGGTTCGGTTATGTTGGTTCGGCGGAGAATGGAGGCATGTTGGTTCGGTGGAGCATGGAGGCATGTTGGTGTTGGTTCGGCGGAGGTTGGTTCGGCGATTGGCGAAGAAGTCTGGTTCGGCAGGGGGATGGAAGTGGAGATGTTCGAGGTTGAGATGGTGGTCCGGCACCGAATGGTCCGGTGCCGAATGGTGGGTTAGAGATAGGAATGCCGAATGAGCTCTTTGGAGTTTCGAATGCCGAATGAGATCTTGTTTCATACTTGAGTGAAACCCTTGACTTATGTATGCTTGCTTGCTTCTTTTTGCTCCGGTCGTGGTGGAAACGCACACAACATGGATATCCTGGTTTTGACCAAAAAATGGGATAACAAATGTTTTTAAAGAAAAGGTTGTAAAACCTTAATTTTACAATGTTTTTACAACAAAAAGTTGTTAAAACCAAGGTTTGTTACAACCTTTTTAGAGCAAAGGTTGTAAAAACTTTTCTTTTTACCATATTTTTTAGAAAGGTTGTAGTACCTTATTAACAACACTTGTTACAAAAAAGTCGTTGAAACGTTGTTTTTTTACAACTTTTTCCCTGAATTTTGTGAGCTATAATTAATACTTAACAATTTAAAAATGATAATTTACAATTAAAAATTATAAATGACACCTTATGTAGGTTGTTATTTATAACTTATTACAATTAACCATTATTTATAAATAATTTATAATTACAGATTATTATCTCCAATCATTAATTATTTTTTATATTCAGCAATTTATTGTAGTTAGTTATTAATACTTAGTAAACTGTAGTTAATATTTATTGATTACATTTAATAATTAATAAATATATTAATAATTCATATAAATAGTTAATAGTAATATTAAATGAATACTATTAAATAATTGATAATCAATAATTAATTTTAATACTTAATATTTAATAAATGTACAATTCAATAACTAACATTCATTAATTTATTATTTAGTGTTTAATAATTAATAATTATAATATAATTATATTTATTATTTAACAAAATTTAAAAAAAAATTCTAAAATAAATTTTAAAATGTTCATAAAATTTAAAAGAGAAAGAAAATTAAAACTTTAAATAAATTCAACATTTTCTAAAACATTCAAAATTTCAGAAATTCCAAAATGTTTAAAAAGTATCAAAATTTGAAAAAAATATAAATATTCTGTTGCAAATTATTACTTCCATATGCAACCAAAGGATTTCTTTTGTAACTATCCTATTTGATGATTTGAAATATATACATCGCAGCCCTTCCTCCATATTACCCAAATTTCTTACGGTAGTACTCAACTGATCGAAAAGGTAAAAAAAAGAAAAAAATTATACATGATCAATTGTACACCATTGATCGTTATTCAAGGTAGTCGGCGGTATACTTTCAGTCGAAGCGTTCGAGTGAAATGGATTTAGCGCGGGGGTGTATTCAGCTCCACTCTATTTGATATATAAAAGTTTATTTTCGGTTTTAAATAATAAATATTTCTGCTTCAAAATGAAATTTGCTCTCCACTGTAATTTTTTTGGCCCCAACATAAGTTTCTTTTCCCTCCGACTTATTTTATATTAGCTTCTTGCAGCAACACTCATGCAAATTCCTTTTCCTCGAATGAAATAAAATGATGCACACTTCTCCACATCCCAACTCCCTTAACCAAATAAAAAATAAAAAAATCAGTTTCTAAATTAGTCTTCCTCCTCCCAATCCTCCTTATTGTATCTGTCACTACCAGATCCACTAAACCTGAATCCGCTCCGACCCATGAATCCTAATCCCCTCCGACGAATTCAGATTCACACGCACTAGCTTCACCAGCATCCTCCAGTCCTCAAGTTTGAATGGATAAACCCACGAGCCCTAATATACCCAGGAACCGTAATCGCTATGTCCTCAAATCCGACTGGATAGACACTCGAACCCTAATTGCTACATCCTTAACCATAATTAATAATTAACTATATAGCAATTAATAGTTAATAATTAATAATTTCTATTAATGATTAATAATATATACATAATAATTAACATTTGACAATTAATATTCGCTTATAATTTAAAGTTTTAATAAATGTAATTGATAATCAATAATCAATAATTAAGAAGTAATATTTATTATTAAATTATTATTATTAAATAAATAATAATTCATGATTTGTTACTAACAACTAAGAAGTAATATTTAATGTCTAATAATTAATTTCATATATCTAATAATCAATAATAACTATTATTAAATATTTACTATCAAATAATAATTAATAATTTCTAATTAATAAAAAATATTAAATAATTCCTATTAATTTTGGTTTGGGCAGTGGTATTCATTATTTGCCGCACTCATTTCCTCTTAATTTTCATTTCCTGCTTAACCCACATTTTTCCTTAACCCTAAGATCCATTTGCCACCCAATTCCCAAAACAATATCCCCATTTCAATATTCCTCCTACTCTTTCAATCTAGGGTTACTGCCTCCATATTGTTCAAGCACCGCCTCTGCCTCATTTTGTCAACGTCTTGTTAGTGCCTCAGCCTCCACCACCGCCTCATCTTATCAGCACCTCCGTTTTGTCTTGTCACCTCCTTTTCCTCATTCTGGTATTTTTCATTATTCTATCATCTTAAATTGCAATGGGATTCCCGATTGCTGTTTAAATTTGGATTCAGGACTTTTTCTGGCTCTCAAATTGAATGCCTACTGTCAAATTTCTCTCAGCTGTGAAATATTTAACACCAGTTATTTTGTTTTTCCATGTTCTCTATACATATGTGATATGTGCTTTAAATTAGAAAAAAAGTATGTTAGATTTTTCATGGTTTAAATATAGTGTTCAAATTATTTTATTTTAGTTCTTTTTTGGTTAGATAGTCACAAAATATTTCCAATTCATCCTTTTCTATCAGGATTCTATGATCACTACTATTGGTGTGGGAACTAAAAGATTATTTGTGTTTAAGATGATTGTATACTTGAGATTATCAAATGAAAAAAGTAATTGTCAGGTATAGCTACCTAGGTAGACTAATTTAGGTTATTATTCATTTAAGCCAATGGCCTCAGTTTGTTAATATAAAAAATTACACATGCTTACGGTTTTCAGTGTACTGCTTATATCATTTTGATAGACTAATTGGTTGCTATTTACAATCTTACAGTTTTCCATGCTCTTACCGTTGAAGTGTCAATCTAATTTTTTTTATCTTTTAACTAATCCCTATTATTTTACAATTAATTTTGCACTACATACCATAGCCAAAGTATGTGAATTTAGCAAGCTCTACATTAAAACATCATAAAATTTTGTTATAAGTTGGGTTCATACTTTTACTGGTCATTAGGCTTGTCACACTTTAGATGAATATATTATACTTAGTCTATTATTGAGTAACTTTAATGGTGATAAAATGCAGTTTTTTGTTCTATTATATATAAGCAAGTTTTATTTATGATATGCATGCTTTAAATTAGTGTATAGTAGAAAGTGAATTGTCCATGATTTTGAGTATCATCTGCATTATCAATTATACACATTTATCAATTTCTTAATTAGTTATTTATTTATTCTGGAAATACCATTTACGTTTTAATTAATTGCATGTTTGACTTACCATAATTGTTGGTTGAAATTCTTATCAAGAAAAGATTTATCAATGGACTACCATAAGTTATGATTGTTATTTCTTTTTATAATAATCAATGTGAATATAAAATAAAATCCATGTTTAATTTATTTATACTTATGATTTGATGTCATTCCATATATCTATATCCCAAAGTATTAGAATTCTGCTTTGGCTTTCTTTAACTTCATTTTGAGCATATCTGCCATTGGGTCTAAAATCTTAACAAATATATAAGTTGTTTCCTCATTTAATTTGTATTCGAATAATGAAACAAAACTTGGTATTATTTTGTCAATGTGGTCGACAACATCGAACTTCCTTGTTGGGGAATTCATTCCCCAAGCGGTCTGTATTACGAATGACATAAACTATTAAGATGAAACTATTCCCCTAGTATTAGAGTTACTAAGGATCAAACTCATTTTGGTTCTCTTACTTTTCCTAGCTTTAGATCTGCCTTGTGCAACTAAATCTGTCTAAGCAGGATTATCGATGACTCCTTTAGCAGTAGCCTTGAATTCAAAAAGGGGATCTTCCGTTCTGGTCCATCTCGAGCTTTTCTAATTGGTCCATCGCTTCTTATTCAGATGTTGTAGGTACCTCCTTAACCTAAATGTTGTTGTCCTCTTCCATGTTGACATCAGAAACTTTCTTTGTACTATGATTATTATTATTTTCTATGCTTCTTTCTTTGTATTATTAAAATAATCGATTGTCTAAGCATGTGCTTGATGATTATTATCAGCATTTTCTTCAACTTGAATTGAATAAGATTCCACATTTTAATTAGTGTTTTTTTGGCATCCATGTCTTTTGATAGCTACACTATATATCTAGTGGGACAAAACAATTACAGATACTACACTTAAACCAGCACCATTTCTATTCTACTTTCTTCTGTAAAAAATTGCCATTGAGGTTTAATATAGGAATTTTATTAGGGAAAATAAAATTTGCATCAACTTCTACCATAACTAGAGCAAAGGATATTCTTTTCATACCCTTTGTCACTTGGTACAACATAATTGGATTACCATTAATCGAGGCAATTCTACCATTAATCGAGGCAATTCTATCAATTTCCTTCTCTCTAGAAATCTTAATCTAAACCAGAAAAATAAATCCAAATAAGAATCATATTAGAATTTCTCTTGCAGAAAGATTTGACATAGTGGTAATATGGTTTTGGATTCATAACATATAAGTAATAACAATCTTTCAATTCTCTCTGGGGTTATTAACAGTTGCAATGTTCAATGTACACATGCTCTATATGTTCCAAAAAAATGCAAGCTACTCAATTAACAGAAGAAAGTTGTTGCTGAAGGGACAAGGGATGCTCGCAACTATTGATCCTACTGCTTTGGTGCATCAAGTTTCACTTGGGGCAGATATTTGAAAGTTTGGGTCGATGTTTCATTGGAAACTCAGGCTCCTTTGTGGAGGGAGATTTTTGAAGCTCGTACTATTCAGCAGCCGTAGGAACAACGGTTGCTTAGCATATGGATTTCGTCATTTTTGATTAGACCATTTTGGTTTGGTATGTTTTTATTTTTTTGTTTGTATATATGTGGTCGAACTTTTGTTATCTTTTGTGGAAAACTATTTGCTTTGAACATGTAATGTATTTTATGTGTTGGAACATTTACTTTATTTTGTGTTTGAACAACTTTTAACTTATTTAAATGGAAGCAATCTAGAAAAGTGTTGTTCAATTGTTTGATCATTTAATTTTATTTGAATACCAGAATCTGTATCATTATTGTGCGTGTAATGTGCATATGGTAGTAGGTTGAAGACATTTGAATATTAGTTGAAAAACATTCAATTGCAACGTTTCCAAGATGTTGTAAAACATTTTATTACAACTGACAATAATAGTTGTAATAAACTATATTAAAAAAAACTAAGAACCATTGTAATAAAAAAATTACAACGTTTGTTCGCAACTTTTTCAAATAGTTGTAATAGACGTCGAACCTATTACAACTGCAGCTAAGACGACATTTCAAAAAATGTTGTAAAATACCTACTACGACTATTTTTGATAGTTGTAATAGACTTTTTTTGTTGTAGTGGAAAATACATGCTTCTTATTCTAAGTGTTAGAATATTAAAAGTATTTAGAGGACTTAAGAAAAAGGTAATGTGATCGATCAAGTGACATAAGAGGATGTGTTGTCAAAATATTAAGGATTGTAGTAGTTTATTTTAATGTAAAGGGTATTAGTAATCTTCTGCTTTCCATTTTTATAAAACAACATCTCCTTTTCACATTTCTTCTTTATTTCATTTTCTTTCTTTTCTCTTTTTCTTTCTTCTCTTCTCGGAAATTGATTCATGGCTTCTTCCTCTTCACTCTTTTCTTTCTTTAAATCTTCTTCAAATCAAATTGAAAAAAAATCCTCTCTAAATCATAGTTAACACTACCACCCACCCAAAGATGCAAATTTTGTGGCTATTCCCCAAATTGGCTAGGGTCGTGAGCATTTAAGGGAAGGGGGCCCTTGCATGAGCACGAGGAAGGAAGAGTAGGTCGTTTTGTGTCGTTTAAGTTGTTGATAGGAAGACAGATTCTTATAGTAGAGTTTAGTAGTGACAAAAGTGAGATATCTCAGTTCAATTGCAACGACCCGCCTTTCATCCCACAGAAAGATGCATCGTCAAAAAGAAAGAAAGGGATAGAAAAGCGAAAAGATAGGAAAGAAAGAACTAAACAATATCAGAATCTCACAGCGAAACGAATAAAATATATTACATCACATAGTTATTACAGAATATACATCATCTATCAGAGTCATACAGCTTAATACATCACATATCAGACAGTCATGAACATTATTAAATTATTCATATAATAGTGTCTAGGGTTTTCAAGTAAATTTTTCACATAGCCGAAATAGTTAATTATTAAATTCCAGCATACATAGGTATATAATCAAGTCTGAGATCACTTATTGGAGATTGGATTCCATACAATGGCAGGGCTACTAGGGTACCGCCCTTCATAGTACCTGGTCAAGATCAGAGTACCGAGGATCTACCCCGATCCCCTGCAACACAAGACCAGAACTATCCCTTACTGGATAATCCCGAATAAGACAAACCCGCAGTTGGCGCGACCAACCGCCCACACATCCGAATAAAAGGGACCTCTAGACAGGAGAAAATCTCATCCAACTTAGGTGCTACCCACTTAGCCTTGCTGCACCTCCCCTATTTTAGCCATTCCCGGTTGATGAGGTTTGAAGTTACGATTACCTTTTTAGAACACATATCTTGGAATGCTCACCGTCCTCCAATGACGATGGTCTGATAGCATTCATCCATACAAGTCCGTTGCGGGTTCGAACGAAACCGAAGGCACTATCTCGCTGCACTCATTTTGAAATCACCCTCAGAGTTAACGACAATAGTCCTTGCACTCTGAATCTTCATCTCGGAATCGAAGGCACTATCTCCGTTATACTCATTTTGAAATCACCCTTAGAGTAAATGATAAATAGCCCTTCCTCTTTGAATCTTCATCTTGATCTTCACTTGAGATTTCACGTCCTATCTTTTAAATTTAGATCGACGTGGTTTTCGAATATCCAATTTGGAATCCGATCCGGTCTCATCGAAATCCAAGCGTTTCTTAAAGTCCAAGTTTTTTTAAGGTTTAAACAATTTAATTTATATTCAGGATATCATATTAACACATTACATCTATCACAGATAGGTAACTCAAATTATTACAGTTCAGTCAATTCACTTCATAACACATATCACATATCAGAGATATCAAATAATCCAAAGTATTCGATATAATTCAATCATCCATAAGCAAGATTAATTAGTTGTTCAATTCCTAATTAATTTAATGAATCTCCAAATGAATTAAATGAATTACTTTAATTATTTTTAGTCCTGCTTACTTAACATTAATTAATGATCAACCATTAATTAATCATCCTTTAATTATTTAAATTATAAACCATGTAACTTAATTAATTAATGAAATTAATTAATCGTCCTTTAATTATTCTCATTAATTAATCAACCATTAATTACTCACATTAATTAATTAACTATAATTAATTACATTGATCCTTAATTAATTATATTAATTAATTATCCTATAATCACTTACACTAATTAATTATCCTTTAATTAATAACATTCATTAATTATTCTTAAATTACTTACATTAATTAACTAGCCCTTTAATTGAATATATTAATTAATCCTTTAATTAATTACACTAAATAATTAATCCTTAGTTACTTCCATTAAGTAATTATCCTTTAATTACTTTCATTAAGTAATCTTAAGTTAATTATATTAAGTAATTAACTATTCTTTAATTAATTTCATTCAGTATTTATCCATTAATTACTTACACTAAGTAATTATACTTTATTAATTACATAAGTAATTATACCTAATCAATTTCATTAAGTGATTATCCTTAATTAATTAACCCAATTATTTATCTTAATTTGATTACATTAATTAATTATCTTTAATTAATTAAGTAATTATACTTTAATTACTTTTATTAATAAGACCATAAATAATTAAGATAAACCATTTACCTTAATTAAACTCTTACCATTTAAATTAAATTAAAATAAATGCTTGAAATTAATTTATACAAAAATCATTTTGAGAATTCTTTGATTAATTATATTTAAATACTCTTACTTTAATCACATCTTAATTACATCATTTAAGCACAATTGAAAAACACTTAGAAATTTATTACATAATTAACCTACTATATAATTACTTTTAAACAAACAATTTTAAACGTTTTGAATATTTGAAAACTTGTTAAAAACTTGTTAATACTTTGCTTTGGAAACTTGGTAACATTACTTTTGAAAATTTATTTATTTTAATAGACTTTAAAACTTGTTCACTTTAGTATACTTTAAAACTTGGTTTACTAAATTGTATGAAAACTTATTTATTTTAACATACTTTAAAACTTGTTTAAAATCTTGTTCATTATTTTTTAAAACCTGGTATCCAGATTTACTTCACATTTTAAAACCTGATAACAAAACTAAACAAACCGAGCCCAACACTCATTATTCCCGAGCTCAAACCCGAGTCACTTGCTCTCATCCCACTGCTTCGAGACAAACAACCAAAGACTTCGAGCCCAACATCATCCTTCCCGAGAAAAAATCTTCTTCCCCAAATCAACACAACCAACATCAGATACGAGAAGATACTCGTGCACGTGCACGGATTACCGCCGCCGTTCAGATCACTTTCGCTGACGCTTACAGGTCGCCGAGGACCCTTGCTAATATTCCGATCACCCAGCTCCGTCTATCTCGCCTGGAATCAAAAATCGAGCTAGTCGATCAAAACCTGGAACCCACCCAATAGATAAAACCACCACTTGCCAACGCCTTTGACCACCGGTAAGCTCCTGACCAACCCAAGGCTGCGTCACGTCACCCTCAGTCCACCCACGACGTCTCCAGACGCACGAGAACATCGATGACCAAACTATCGATAAAACCCTACATCGTCGTCCCCAGGCTGCTCCGACCATCTATAAATACTCCGATCATTTATCCCGTAATCCGCATCCTTTACACCTCCTTCGGCAACAACCACGACCTTCAACTTGCCGCTGTTCGTCGGAAATCGATGAAAACCCATTATCTGATCAACTCAAGAATTCTCCACATCCCAAATCTTAAAATTCATGAAACTATTATCTAAAATCATTATTTTCTAATTCGAATCTGATGATGAAATCCAAACATGAAAGTATGAACATTGATTTTTGACTTATAATTGATTTTTACTACAAAATCCTATTTTTGAAATAATTTCTTAATATAAATTCTTGAATTTATTTTTAAAAATGATGCAATAGTCTTATAATCAATTTTAATTTAAAGATCAAAGCCTAACATTGATTATATGAAGAAAAATGAAATTATTTTAGTAAATTTTGAGCCTGTAACATAACAGAGGTAAATATATGTATACATATACATTGACATTGCACAGAACATATCATTTTATATACATGCATTCACATCCATACCCATGCAAACATTATTTACTACATTATTCATCATAAGCATCAAAGCATACAACCATAATTAAGTTTTTAAAATGATTACTCACTTGAATATTAAAAACAGAGAGACAGACTTCATTTATAAACAGAGGAAAGCTTTTTAATATATGATCTAGAATTTGTTAATTGATTATTGAAACTTGATGTTGAACTGATCTTTGAACTGTTGAGTTGAGCCCTTCCTCACGTTGAAGATTGAAAAACTGATGTTGTTAGTTTTGATTTTTCATTTGTTATCTGGTTTTGGTTTTAGGGAGGAAGAAAAGAGTTGAGAAAAGAAAACGAGAAAATATTTTACTGAAACCAGTTTATTCTCTAAACATTTATTATATATATAAAATTAAATTTTTAAAAGAAACAAATGTTGCCACTTGTTAATTGCAAGGCATATATAAGTTACAAATGTTAGTGCATGTTTCTAAAATTTTACAAATGTCAAACCCTTTATTTAAATATTTTCTCATGTTTCATTAATTACTTAAATTTATGTAATATGTTTTCATTAATTTATTTATTATCTTTTTAAGTGTTTATATATATATATACAAACAAATATAGTTATTCATGTTAAATTTAAAATGAAAGAATATTAATCCTTTTTTATTAAATCTTATTTAAACTTAAGCTATTTACTTAAATTGATAACTATAAATAAGTACTACTGTTAAAAATGTTCAATTTAACTTTAGTTAACTTTTTAGAAAATCATTATATTAAATTCAAACCAAAAACTTCCTATCACAATATATATACATATATATATTATAATTAGCCAACATTCTTATATTTAGTTTTGAAAATTATTATATTGAATTTAAAACAAAGCTTCCAATCACGATATATATATGTGTATATATATATATATATTATAACTAGAAACATATTTTTATTAGCTTTAGAAAAGATAAATTTTCCAAATTAAAATAATTACAAAAGAAAATTATCAAACCAATATTGCCAACTTAAAAGATTATAAAAGAAGATTACCAAATTATTATTGCCAAATTTGAATAATTTTAATAAATATAATCAAATTGCTATTGCCAAAATTCCGGGCCATCACATTCTCTGCCTTTAAAAGAATTTCGTCTCTGAAATTTAAAAGCAAAGATAATTTAATAATCCAACAAAAAATTATATATTCAAATAGCAAAGCATACATATCAACCATACACTAACAACCATAGCAACCAATTTGATCAAGCAAACAAATCTAACTATCTTAACACAATTCAGGATAGGCCTTCCTAATACTATCTAGAGTTTCCTAGGTACAATCTCTAGGATCCTCGCTCCAATGAATCCTAACTAGCTTCACCACTACTCCTGAGCTCCTTCTCATCTTAATCTACAATCTGAACAGGATGTCTGACCACAATCAAATCCGGCTCAACATCCAAATCCTCCTGAATTGCTGGTTCTACAACCAGTGATGGATCTTTCTCATACTTCCTCAAATGAGATACGTGAAAAACATTGTGAATTCCATCCATTCGAACTGGCAATTCAACCCTGTAGGCCAAAGTACCGATCCTTTCGAGAACACGGAAAAGTCCAATATTTCTCGAAGCTAGCTTTCCCGTCTTACCAAACTTGATTGCTCGTTTGATCGGAGAAACCTTAACAAAAACCAAATCTCCAACTTTGAATTCCAATTTCCTTCTTCTCTTATCCGCATAACTCTTCTGACGATTTCTGGGCTACCTTCATCCTTCCTTGATCAGCTCAACGTACGCAGATGCCTCTTGAAACAAATCTGGACCAAGAATAAGACAATCTTCGGATTATACCCAACAAGATGGTCCTCCCAAGATCCATTGAATCCAGAACACAAGCTCTACTACACAAACATCAGTAGACTTCGAACTTACTTCTCCCATTTGGAATAGCCAGAACAGGTGCACTTGTCAACTCTGCCTTTAGATCCTGAAAAGCTTCTATTCACTTAGGAGTCCATTTGAACTTCGCTCCCTTCCTAGTCAGCTTGGTCAAGGGAGAAGAAATCTTAGAATAATCCCGGATGAACTTCCTATAGTAAC
Source organism: Allium cepa (assembly GCA_030765085.1). Lineage (NCBI taxonomy): Eukaryota > Viridiplantae > Streptophyta > Magnoliopsida > Asparagales > Amaryllidaceae > Allium > Allium cepa. The sequence goes on from CM060943.1 coordinate 460,271,300, forward strand.
CCTCTAATCCAAGAAAACTGCGATCTTCCGTAGGAGTCTGCGATTACTTTCACTCTAGAACAGCTGCTACCTTGACTGGATGTATAGAAATACCTTCTCCAGATACGATATCTCCTAAAAAAAATCTTACTTCCGACTTCCAGAAATGACACTTCGAAAACATAGCTTTCAGGACGAGCCTCTTCAAAGTTTCAAATATTATCTCCAAAATGACGCTTCCGCTGCGCAACTCTGATTTGGAATAGATGAGAATTTCGTCAATGAATATGAGCACAAACTTGATCAACACATTCCAAAAACATGGTCATTAGATCCATCAAATCCATAAAATAAGCTGGAGTGTTGGTTAACTCAAAAGACATAACCAACCACTTAAAGAAACGGTTAGGTCCTCTAGATGCAGTCAAGGGTACTGTCTTCAACTACCCTTAGCTGGTGAAAACCCGAAACTAGATCCAACTAGAAAACACGGAAACGCACCAACTAGAAAAACTGGGTCTGATCGATCCATTCTCAAAGAAATCCTGAGTCTTCTTTACCAATTCCTCTCTACGAGGCAAGGGGTACTACTCCTAATGGTCACCTTATCCAACTTCCGATATGGCAAACCTTTGAATTCTTCGAAAAACATCTGAAAAATCTCAGACCACATCGATAGCTCCTACCTCCTCTTGAGATGCCTCGACTCCAAGCAAAAGACTACTCAATTGAACTCCAGAACTATCGCAAGTCACTTTTGCAATCCTACCCAGTTCAGTTTCCAAAGATATTGTTCTCTCTTCACAAACTAGAATAGCTTCATGCTTGTCTCTCCAATCCATTTCCCAAATAAGGTCAAATCCTTCAAGAACGACTTTGCCTAATCAAAAGAAGATGACGATCCACCTTCCATAGCAAACACCTTGATCTGCTGAGCTTCCTGAAGAAGTGGGAAAGCTTCACCACATATCCGGGCGGTTGACCATAGAAACACAAAGACTTTTGAACCATCGAAGAAATGGGTCCACTCTGCTGCTTCTGAACTCCACCTCTAGGACACTATTTAGCTAGATGACCTTCCTTCCAGCATACAAAACACTTCCAAGCTACACTGCTGCCACATATGCCAAAGACTTCTTATCCAAAAGCTCTTCGAACCTCAAGGCCATAACAACCAATTCCACAAACGAGGCTTAGAGATGGGCAGTCAACCTCCCAAGAAACTCGGGCCTCAAACCAATCACAAACATCTCATTCTCCTAAAGGGTGACAATAAGACCAGGTCTTTAGCAAGACAACTTGTTGAATCATAGCCTCAAATTCCGATACCGACAAACTCCCTTGCTAGAGATCCAAAAAATTCCTAGACAGCCGAGTCATCCCTACGGTGGGTACAAACTGTTCCTCAAATACTTCCTTAAACTTTATTTAAGAGAAAACATCTTTGGAAACATTCATAGGTTACTACGTCCCACCCGCAGCTGCTCCTTCCTGAAGTTGCCAAGATGCCATAACTCGCTTCTGATCATCTGATAGATCCAAATACTTGAAAATCCGCTCCCACGAGCGCAACCAAACTTGCACTTCAATGATGGACTCTGTACCTTAAAAATTTCCCTCAAAGATTGGTGAAATCCTTACACAATGTCGCAAAGTTTACTCGAGGCTGTATTCGGTTTACAGCCTTGGCAGATACTCTTCCTCCTTCAACATTCGGACCTCTTCCATTAGAGATAGTCGTGCTACACACATCACTATTGCTTCTACCTCTAGAACTCATGTAGGCCACCCTAACAGGTAACCCAACAAATTAGGTGTATGTATGTATGTGTGTGTGTGTGTGTGTATATATATATAAATACAAGTACACTCTCTCAAGATGGATATCATTCCAAAGCATAGGTATTCTCTTAACCTAGTGCTCGGATACCACCTGTGACGACTCGCCTTTCATCCCATAGAAAGACGCATCGTCAAAAAGAAAGAAAGGGATAGAAAAGAGAAAAGATAGGAAAGAAAGAACTAAACAATATCAGAATCTCACAACAGAATGAATAAAATATATTACATCACATAGTTATTACATAATATACATCATCTATCAGAGTCATACAGCTTAATACATCACTTATCAGACAGTGTGAAGACCTGTCTATCATACATCTCAAAATACAGCACAGAGATCAACATAGCGGAACCACAATATCTACATACGCTGAAGCCTCCTGCTCCAAGCCGCCTCCATAAAATTCATCAAAGCAAACCTGAATCCCTTGGCTACTCGTAAAAATTTGAGTATGCAAGAGTTTAAGCAAAACAAAAAATAAACTATGGGTCAAACATGGGTCTGCTGTGAGTAAACGGGTTAAAGTTGTTTAACTTTGAAAATCATTTGAAAACAAAGGTATCTCGTAAGACTCTCCGCAAATAAACACAGACAAGTTTTTCCCTTATGATAACCAAATCATTGATAGGAAATCCAGTGATATTATAATAGTTTCTAGGGTTTTAAAGTACATTATTCACATAGCCGAAATTGTTACATTATTAAGTTCCAGTATACATAGGTATACAATCATGTCCGAGATCACTTATTGGAGATTGGATTCCATACAATGGTAGGGCTACTGGGGTACCGCCCGTAACAGTACCTGGTCTAGATCAGAGTATCGAGGATGCACCCTGATCTCCTACAATACAAGACTGGAACTATCCCTTACTAGATAATCCCGAATAAGACAAACCCGCAGTTGGCACGACCAACTGCCCACACAGCCGAATAAAAGGGACCTCTAGATAGGTGAAAATATCATCCTACTTGGGTTCTACCCACTTAGCCTTGCTGCACCTCCCCTGCTTTAGCCATTCCCGGTTGATGAGGCTTGAGGCTATACCTTTTTAGAACACATATCTTAGAATGCACACCGTCCTCCAATGACGATGGTCTGATAGCATCATCCATACAAGTCCGTTCCAGGTTCAAACGAAACCGAAGGCATTATCTCGCTACACTCATTATGGAATCACCCTCAGAGTTAATGACAATAGCCCTTGCACTCTGATACTTCATCTCGAAACCGAAGACACTATCTCCGTTATACTCATTTTGGAATCACCCTCAGAGTAAACGATAAATAGCCCTTCCTCTTTGAATCTACATCTTGATCTTCACTTGAGAATTCATGACCTCTCGTTTAAATTTGGATCGATGTGTTTTCGAATATCCAATTTGGAATCCGATCCCGGTCTCATCGAAATCCAAGTGTTTCTTAAAGTCCAAGTTATTTTAAGGTTTAAACAATTTAATTTTATTCAGGATATCATATTCACACATCATCTATCATAGATAGGTAACTCAAATTATAACTGTTCAATCAATTCACTTCATAGCACATATCACATATCATAAATATCAAACAATCCAAAGTATTCGATATAATTCAATCATCCATAAGCAAGATTAATTATTTGTTCAATTCCTAACTAAATTTAATTAATATCCAAATGAATTAAATTAATTACTTTAATTACTTTTAATCCTACTTACTTAACATTAATTAATGATAAACCATTAGTTAATCATCCTTTAATATTCAAATCATAAACCATGTATCTTAATTAATTAATGAAATTAATTAATCATCCCTTAATTATTCTCATTAATTAATCAATCTTTAATCACTCACATTAATTAATTAACTATAATTAATTACATTGATCCTTAATTAATTACATTAATTAATTATCCTTTAATTGATCACATTCACTAATTAATCTTAAATTACTTACATTAATTAACTAACCATTTAATTGATTATATTAATTAATCCTTTAATTAATTACAATAAGTAATTAATCATTAATTACTTCCATTAAGTAATTACTTTCATTAAGTAATGTTAATTTAATTATATTAAGTAATTAACCATTCTTTAATTAATTTCATTCAGTATTTATCCATTAATTACTTACACTAAGTAATTATACTTTATTAATTACATAAGTAATTATACCTAATCAATTTCATTAAGTGGTTATCCTTAATTAATTAACCCAATTATTTATCTTAATTTAATTACATTAATTAATTATCTTTAATTAATTAAGTAATTATACTTTAATTACTTTTATTAATAAGACCTTAATTAATTAAGATAAACCATATACCTTAATTAAACTCTTACTTATCATTTAAACTAAATTAAATGCTTGAAATTATTTTATACAAAAATCATTTTGAGAATTCTTTGATTAATTATATTTAAATACTCTTACTTTAATCACATCTTAATTACATCATTTAATCATGATTGAAAAACATGTAGAAATTTATTACATAATTAACCTACTATATAATTACTTTTAGACAAACAATTTTAAACATTTTGAATCTTTCAAAACTTGTTTAAAACTTGTTAATACTTTGCTTTGGAAACTTGGTAACATTACTTTTCAAAACTTTTTTATTTTAATAGACTTTAAAACTTGTTCACTTTAGTATACTTGAAAACTTTGTTTAATAAATTGTTTGAAAACTTATTTATTTTAACATACTTTAAAAACTGTTTAAAATCTTGTTCATGCTTTATATTTTAAAACCTGGTACCCAGGTTTACTTCTCATTTTAAAACCTGATAACAAAAATAAACAACTCGAGCCCAACACTCATGATTCCCGAGCTCAAACCCGAGTCACTCGCTCCCATCCCACTACTTGAGACAAACAACAAAAGACTTCGAGCCCAACATCATCCTTCCCGAGAAAAATTCTTCTTCCCCAAATCAACACAACCAACATCAAATACGAGAAGATACTAGTGCATGTGCACGGATTATCGTCGCCGTTCCGACCACCTTCGCCGACGCCTATAGGTCGCCGACGACCCTTGCTAATGTTCTGACCACCCAGCTCCGTCCATCTCTCCTGGAATCAAAAATCAAGCTAGTCGATCAAAACCTGGAACCCACCCAATAGATAAAACCACCACTTTCCATCACCTCAGACCACCGGTGAGCTCGCGGACCAACACAAGGCCGCGTCACGTCACCATGCAACGATTCCCCTACCTGCGATCAACCCCGGTCCACCCACGACGTCTCTAGACCCACGAGAACATCGATGACCAAACTATTGACAAAAACCTACATCGCCGTCCCCAGGCTGCTACGACCATCTATATATACTCCGATCATTTTTCCTATAATCCCCATCCTTTACACCTCCTTCGGCAACAATCACAACCTTCAACTTGCCGCCGTTCGTGGAAATCGACGAAAAACTATTATCTGATCAAGTCATGAATTCTCCACATCCCAAATATTAAAAGTCATGAAACTATTTTCTAAAATCATTATTTTCTAATTCGAATCTGATTGTGAAATCCAAACATGAAATTATGAACATTGATTTTTGACTTATAATTGATTTTCACTGTAAAATCCTATTTTTGAAATAATTTCTTAATATAATTTCTTGAATTTATTTTTAAAAATGATGTGATAGTCTTATAATCAATTTTCATTTGATGATCAAAGCCTAACATTGACTATATGAAGAGAAATGGAATTATTTTAGTAAATTTTGAGCCTGTAACATAACAGATGTATATATATGTATACGTATACACTGACATTACACAGGACATATCATTTTATATACATGCATTCACATCCATGCTCGTGCAAACATTATTTACTACATTATACATCATAAGCATCAAAGCATACAACCATATTTAAGCTTTTAAAATGTTTACTCACCTGAATATTAAAAACAGAGAGACGGGCTTCATTTATAAACAGAGGAAAGCTTTTTGATCTTTGATCTGGAAATTGTTAATTGATTGTTGAAACTTGATGTTGAACTGATCTTTGAAATGTTGAGTTGAATCCTTACTCAGGTTGAAGATTGAAAAACTGATGTTGTTTATTTGGATTTTTCATTTGTTCTCTGATTTTGGTTTTAGAGAGGAAGAAAAGAGTTGAGAAAAGAAAAATGAGAAAATGTTTTACTGAAACCAGTTTATTCTCTAAACATTTATTATATATATATAATTAAATTTTTAAAAGAAACAAATGTTGCCACTTGTTAATTGCATGGTATATACAAGTTACAAACGTTAATGCATGTTTCTAAAATTTTACAAATGTCAAACCCTTTATTTAAATATTTTCTCATTTTTTATTAATTACTTAAATTTATGTAATATGTTTTCATTAATTTATCTATTTTGTTTTTAAGTGTTTATATATATATATATACACAAATACATTTGTTCATGTTAAATTTAAAAAGAAAGAATATTAACCCTTTTTATTAAATCTTATTTAAACCTAAGCTATTTACTTAAATTGATGACTATAAATAAATACTAGTGTTAAAAATGTTCAATTTAACTTTAATTAACTTTTTGAAAAATCATTATATTAAATTCAAACCAGAAATTTCCTATCATAATATATATACATATATATATATATTAATTAGACAACATTCTTATATTTAGTTTTGAAAATTATTATTTTGAATTTAAAACAAAGCTTCCAATTACAATATATATATATATATATTATAATTAGACAACATATTTTTATTAGCTTAGAAAAGATAAATTTGCCCAATTAAAATAATTACAAAAGAAAATTATCAAACCAATATTGCCAATTTAAAAGATTATAAAAGAAGATTACCAAATTATTTAATTATTATTGCCAAATATAAATAATTTTAATGATTATCAAATTGCTATTGCCAAAATTCCGGGTCATCACATCAATTTAGTTTTAAAATGATGAAATGTTGTAATAATTTAATGCCTGCTTATATGATTTTATATATGGGTTGTGGTTATTTGATTTTGATTCCCACTTGAAAGCGGATGACATAATAACCAATGCATTGTTGGGACAAAAGCAAAGTAATGGAAGCCGAAGTATCTTCGTTGCGAATTAGGCGCTATGCAAGCACTACGAAGAATGGAAATTTTGTAGAGTGATCCTATAGGATTCCTCGTCTTGTTGTTTTTTATTTACATATATTACTAGTTATGTAAATGTTTATGTAAATGGAAAGTAAATGTGGCTTAGTTATAATTAGCCTACTTGTTGTTGGTTTCATTGCGACATTGAAATCCCGAGCTCGATTTTAGGCGATTTACCGCTTGTTTTCTAAAATGCTTTTAAATGGTTTCCGAACTTGACTTTGGTTTTCAAACATTTTTAAAAGTTATTAAAGTGGTTTTAAATATAGAAAGAAAGGGTTTAAAAGATATTTTGATTTACAAAAATGAAATTTAAAAGTTATGGTCCATATAGCGATAGTCGCTATAGATGCTATTTGAAAATAATTGAATTTTGTAAAGTAAAAAAGAGTTGTCTATTTTAGATATTTTGAAAATCTTTCAAATGTGTTCATAAGTATTAAAAGGAAGTTTGAAGTGTTAAATATGATTTTACAAATTAATTTGAGTTATTTAAGCAAGAGGCTTAAATTTTATAAAGGAAACAGCTTTATTACAAAAGTCGAGTTTCATTAAAATTGACCATTTTTAAAGGTATATTTTAAATGGAAGTTTCAAATATGTTTTAAAGAGTTTAAAAGTAATTTTAAAAGAGGAAGGAAGTATAGATTACAATACTATTATTGAAATAATGTTACCAAGAAAAGGAAAAGAGATTATGGACTATAACATTATTTGTTATCGTAAATTGTTTTGGGAAATTAGAAAGGAAGTTTGATTTATATAACTTTATTATTATCAAATAATTTGTTTACTTTTGTAAATGAAAGATGTTGCCTTTTTAAATCAAACTTTGGTTTAAATAAGTAATTTTGAAAAATGTTTTTAATAACTAATTTGAAATCAAAGACTAGAAATAAGTTTTGAAGTTCGCTTTTCCATATTATTTTAAAAGACTTTATTTTATGCAAGGGATTTCTTTGTCGGTGTCATTAAATAACATAAAATGAGTATATAAGTAGTGCTAAAATGTTGGCACCTTTATGGAAAGTAAGCCATCTAATATTTGGCACTAAATCGACGAGTAGACTTTCCTCTATCTGTGAGATATAGAACTCATAGTGTCTAGGCAAAGCTAGGTGCAACCAATGCTTTGACTTACCTGGTGTCAATTCTGGGTGAGGGATAGAGAGTTGAAGTGTCAGAAGTGTGATAAGTATAAGAGGGTTAATTTGTATAAATAGGTTATGGTTAGTTAAGTATATGAAGGGTACTTTATCTTATACTTGACACTAAATTTCGAGGTATAGAAGCCCGTTTCTATCTGTGAGAGTTTAAGAATGTATGTCGAGACAAAGGTGTTCTCTAACTTGTTTGATTCATTCAAGGTATAGCATGGTGTTCAAATCGAAAAGTGGTGATAGATATATGATGTCTAATTTTTCATATAAAAACTATATACTTACACCAGATAATGGTTGTCCATTATCGATAACTTGACTTGTTTTGACTTAGGAACTATATGAAAATCTCACAAATTCATACGGTTTGAGATTCCCTTGGAAGAACTCATTCCATTGAAATGTCTCTCGCTTTAAGGGCGGATATTCGAGATTTTTTCAGGACATTTATATAGGCCCCTTACTTCTAAAACAACAGGGATTGAGTCAACCGGGGACTACAGATTTTTGGTTCAAAGAGATCGGTATTGAATAAGCATGAGTTATCTAAGAACCACATCAAACAGGCATAAGTGTTCAAATTGGAGACATCTTGAAGATGATGAAAATCGAAGACTAGGTTCTTTGAAGTGTAAGGGGTACTGGCTACTAATTCTAACGGTGACTCCAAAAAGGATGTAGTAGAAATGGTGCCTTCGGTTTGTCCATATCCTAAAAAACATGTATGGATGAGCGCTGGCATTGCATTATCGCCTAGAGGGCAGTGTTAGCATTTCAAGAGGGATTTTCTAAGAGGGAAAGGTAATTGTGGCCTCATGGGCCTCGCACCTAGGAATAACAAATAGGGGATATGTCGCAAGGCTATGTGGGTCGCACCTATTAGGGTATGGTAATCACTTTTCTAGATCACTATTTATGGATTTGGTATGTGAATGAGAGCTCTCAAGCAAAAATTTATAAAGCAACCGGGGTAATAACATATTAGGCAATATCCAGGAAGGGGTAGGCTGGTCTTGTCATGTAAGGGGTCCATGTGAGGTCCTTAGTACATTTTATCTAGAGATGTACTATGACAGGTGGTACCCCAGTTCCTTTATTGTATAAAATCCATCTTCCAATATGTGTCTTATGGTTTTAGTTATAGAACCTAGTACTGTGGAATTTAATTATGGGTAACTGTTCCAAATATGTTATACATTTATTTTAAACCTTGGACATTATTAGAATATCATTGGATTTTCTTATAAAATGATTTAGTTGTCATAAGTCAAAAACTCATCGGTGTTTTTGTGCGGGGTGGTCTTATAATATACCTTTATTTTTGAAAGGGTTTTAGAAATATAACAATTCATATTATTTGAATTTCTCACGCTATTTTACCAGACTAATTCGGGTGTTATTTTCTTATAATACCCAGGACAGATCTGAGTTCCAGATTTAGCAATGGACGCTTGGAGCTTCAGGAGACAAGCTGGATGCCTCCAACATGTATTCTCATACTTTTATTTTTAGCTACATTACTTGTTTTGTATTTATCAATATTTGTAAGGACAAGATTTTATAGTTGTCTAGGATGATGATAGGTTAGACTCTAATTGTTGTATGAATTTTAAAGTTCTCTTTTTGTAAATCATTTGGATATCATATACTACTCGTCATGATGTGAGATTCTATTTTGTCTTTTCTTTTTTTTCACCCTAAAAGTACGTCTTTTCGGCACTTACATGTTCAACGCATAAATATCATGGATGTAATAAATGTCAACGTTTGCGGGTAAAAATGGTGGGTTGTTACATATGGTATTGGAGCTGAAGGTTAAGCGAGAACCTTGGCCTTGGTGGGGTAAACTATTAGCGATAGGGTAAGTAACACCGTATGATGATTTTGAGTGTACATTTATATAAGTGTGCATATTTGTAAATGCTATAAAAATGTTATATATTATGTTGATCAATCTATTGAGTGCTTATAGTTCTGGTCGATGCACCTAATCAATGTCGTCGATAGGGATTCTTAAACACTTGAACTAGGCAAACCAACACATTTTTTTTTGAAATGGGTAAATGAAATAATCTTACCTAAGGTTATATTTTATATATATAAAAAGAATAATTTTAAAAAATTGGTATAGTTATTTATGATTTGTTTGTTTCTTAGGAAATGATAATATTCAATTATTATCATTTATTGGTTGGTTAGTCATGCTTGTCCAGGTTAGAGCATTGAATATTATTTATTGATTGGTTTTTTATGCTCGTCCAGTTTAAGAGCACTTGGGTATGACTGAATTAAATATGAAAGCTTTATGAATTTGGTGACTATAAAGGGTTCGTTAATAATGTAAGTTTAACAAGTTTACATTGTCAAAATGATTACCATAACAAAGAAAGTTATTAGATAATTTTATATAAATTTGGTTTATAAGACATGTCTTATAAAATAAAAAGATTTTGAGAATCTAAATTCCCGTATCTTGGAAAAAGATTTTAAATGAATTTTGGAAAAGGTAATAATAGTATTACGTGAAAGTATTTATAACTGTGAGTATTTTCGAAAATAATTTTGAGTAAGATATATTTTCTTTGGATAATTCAAGGAGTAAGTCTCCATTAATTTTGTAATGATCTAAATAAAAGTCTAAGTGACAATCAGACATTTGCTTAGGCGAACGTTGTTGTGCACTTAGTAAATTACTTCTTTTGTTATTATACGATCAAAAATAGTCCGAATCCAAATGAGCCCAAAGCAAGTAGTAATTAATATTTTGTTAAAACTATTTATATGGAAATATATACAGCATTGTTTCAAAACGATTCAAAAGAGTGGAAATGTATTTATTATTAACTAGTTTGAGTGGCCCAAAAATGAATAAAAATGGCCAAGAAATGTGTTCGGATGGTAATCACTTCTCTTATGTATTACCCTTCTTGGTAAGGGGATATATGATACTATTTGGTAGGGCCCAATTCCTTGGTATCATTTTGGTGTTTGTGATATCCTGGAATTTTTGGCAATATCAATTTAATAATCTTTATTTAAAATTAAATTGATTTGATCATATTGATTAATAAAATATGAATTGGTTTAATAATCTAATAAAATAAATATTTAATTAGTGATTTTATCTTTTAAAAACTAAACAAAATGTTTCTATTTATAATGTATATATATTATAAACAATCTTTGATTTGGAATTTAAAAAATAAATAAAGTCTTGTTTCCAAATTCTAGTCATATATTTAATAATTTAGAAATTATGATTTAAATTAATATTAAGTTTCTCAAAGTTATTTAATTAATAACTATATGGTTTGTAAATACTTAAGATAAATGTTATTGTTTAAAATTATATCTTAGCTTAATTTTAAATTTTAAATAAAAGGTTTTTTTATTTCTTTTTCAATATTACTTGATATATATATGATTTGAAAAAGAAGTTTAAAATACAATATAGTATATGGTCTTAATTCATTTAATAATAAAAGTGATTTATAATCTCTTTTATAAATCATTTAAAAATTGTTAAATTTGTTATTTTCAATGATAATTATAATGCTTAGGTTTTATAACCATAAATCATTTTTAATGAATATAGAATTGTTATTTTTAAATTTAATAGGTGGTTATATATGTATATATTCAACTTTATATTTTAAAATTAGATTTTAGAATTTAATTTGAACTTGAATTTGAATTTAAAGTTTTGAAATTCAATGTATAGGTTTTATATTCGTTTGGATTTTAAAATATTTGTATAAACTTTTATTTATAAATATAATTGGTTTTTATTTCTTTTAAAATTATTTATACATATATAAATATTAATTAACTAATTCATTAAGCTTGATTTTGTATTAATCTTTTATTAACATTTAAAAATATAACTAATTAAATCATGAGACAAGTGTTAACATATTAAGTAACCAAACAACATGTGTTAAGTAGTGAATTAAACAATATGACAAGTGTTAAACTTTAAAAAAAGTGGCATTTTTAGATTAAATTTTCTTATATTTTTATTTAATGATTTTCAGCCTATAAATACATATGCTTCTCATTTCTTATTTTTCTTTTCTATCTTTTTAACTCAAAAGCCAAGAAGAAAACTAAAAAAAGAAACAATTTCTCAAAGCAAAAATCAGTGAATAAAATCCCCTCAAAAGCAAATATGAAATCATCTCTAAAACCAAAAACATATTCAAATCAGTAAGTAACACTCCTTAAAACCATATTGTAAATCAAAGCTTGTTCTTCTTCAACCTGAGAAAAGCAACTCAAGCATGCAAGTCAATTTTAAAAACAAAAAGATCTGTAATTCACTCCTCAAGTAAAACCAGAAATCAAATACATTTTCAAACATCAAATCTTCAGCCTGTAGATCAGTGTCATATTCAAAACATGCATTTTGTTCAAACCTGGAATTAAAGCAGAAATAATCAAAGGCCTGATCCTTTTTACAACCTGGAATCAAAATTTTCAGCAACAAACCTGTCATCTTCAAATAAAAAACCCTGCATTTCTTCAATTCTCCTTTGAAAAGCAAGCAAACCTTTAGTCAATTTAAAAATCAAAGCTTTAGCATTTTTCTTCAAAGTTGGAAGCCTGCATGCATGAAGTTTTAAACAGGGAGCAAAAGCATTTAAGTTTTAATCAAAACAATAAAAAATAAAAAGGGTGAGCTGATAATCAAAGGAGCAACTCAGTTTTAAAGGTCTAAAGCTTTTTCATTTTCAATGGTGCTCTGTTCTTCTGAATATCAGGTGAGTAACACCATTCTAAAGTTTAAATATGATTTTGGTTGCAAGTTAAGATTTGGAATGAATGTGTTTTTGTGTGAATATATTGTGAAGTTCATGCAAATATATATATGAATGAATAAATGTATGTGCATGCTGTTGTATTTGTGATATCATGTTTTTAGTTTTCTAAGCTTTAGATTTATTCATAATTCATTATCTCTTGTACCAAACTTTGTTAGGATTTAAGTTTTAAACGAAAATTGTTTGTTTCATCATATTTTAAAGTTAAAAAAAAATTTGGAATTTCTCTAGAAATGAAAAAAATAGGGAAACTTAGGATTGTGAAAAATTCAAATATCTTAAATTAGAAATTCAGGAATGTAAACTGAATTCTTATCCTAAAACTTGATTTTTGAAAGAAAAATAAAAACATTTAGTTGGGTTTTGAGTTTGTATTTCTGGGTTGACCAGAAAATGAAAGTTGAGTAGTTCCCGGCGATCTAGTTGATCTGGGGTGTCGTTATTCTTTCTGGAAGTAGAAATGTGATCAGAGAATCGGGGAAAAATATTGGATGGATGTGCAGATGATCGTGGTAACGGCGGCGATCACTTTAAGTCTCTAAACCTAATTTTGGGTGGATGGTCGGTTTTGCTTCAGAAATCATCCTCTGGTGGATCGAGTGTTACCAAACTTTGGGAATCGGTTGCTGAATCGTGGACGAAGCCGTGGCCGGTAGTGTTGGTATTCTAATGGACGGAGGAGCTTGATAGAGGCATTGACAGGTTTTGGGTTGAGGTGGTTCTCTGTTTCCAGGTTTTGGGGTTGAGTCTAGATTTTCATTTCTATATGATGGAGACGATCTGATGATCGTGGGATGGTGCGTGGGTGGTTGCCGATGAGATGAAGCTTTGGTGAATGGCCGGAGTTGATCAGAGTCACGGTACATGTGCACTTATGTTTTCTGGTGAAGTGGATTTGGAATGGGAGATGATGTACTCGAGTTTCACTCGAGTAGTTCGAGTATTTACTCGAAGGAATTTAAGGTAAGACTCGAAGTAAAAAAAATAGGCTTGGGAAAATTTTGTTACAGGATTTAAAAACTGTCAGTGTTACAGTTTTTTAAATTTAAACTAAAAATAAAAATAAAGCAAGTTTTAACACAAGGGTTTTGAAAACAAAATTAAATATGAATTCAAATGAGTTTTAATTCTAGTTTTTAAAATGAATAAGTTTTATAAAAATGCAATGTTTTTAACAACTTTAAATTGTTAAAGTATTTTATAAAAAGGGTTTTAAAATTTGGAAATAAGATTTAAACAGGATTTTATATTTAAGTTAAAATCTGAATTCAAGTTTAATTTGAATCCTAATTTGAAGTAAAATAAAGTTTTTGAATTTAAATGTTTTAAAAACAACTTTGAATATTTAAAGTGTAGTTTAAATTGATTTAAATTGAATATGGGTTTAAAACTATTTTAAATTTCCCTTAGAAGATAAGTAATTCTTTAACATATAATTAAAGGATTTTGAATTGTTAAACTTTGTTTAAGTTAAAATTGTTTTCATTTTAAATCTTGAATTTAAAATGGAATTTAAAGGGAAATTTAAAGGCAAATTGTTTTTAAAATACTTTGTTAATGATAATTAAATCATGAATAAGATTAAGGTTTATCTTAAAGTGAATTAGGCCTTAATGATTTATAGTTCATTAAATTATTAAGGTAATTAAGATGGGTCATTAGTTAATTTAATTAATTAATGATTTGATTAATTAATTAAGTAATTAAGGGTTTTATTTAATTAATTGAAGAATTAAGTAAGATAATTAAGATTAATTAAATTGTAATTAAGAAATCATAATTAGATAAGATTTGATTTTAAATTTATGATTTGAAATTTATTAATCAAGTAATTAAAAATTAATTAAGTTATAGATTAACACTTGATTAATTAAATAATTAGAAATTAATTAATGGATTATTATAGATAAATTAATTTGTAATTAATAACTATTAATCTCAGTTAATTACTTTAGAGAAGTAATTAAAGATTTGTTAATGGTAAATGAAGATCATTAACTTAGGATTATTTAATAATTAATTAATGTGATTAATTTTAATAATTAATTAGGTTAATTAATTTAAAGATAATCATTTGTGAATTGTTTAAGTAATTACTTAGTTGGAAGTAATTAAGAAATTAATTGCTAATTGTAATTAATTAAGTTTATTTTAATTAGTTTAAGTTAATTAATTAAGTTTAATTAATGTAAAATAATCACTGGTTAATTTAAGAAGTAATTACTCAATGTAATTAATGAAGAATAATTACTTAGTGAAGTAATTAAGAAGATAATTACTGGATGTAATTAAATTGAAGGATAAATAGGAATGGAAGAATTTTTGGAAATTAATTACTTTGTTTAATTAATATGTAATTAATATGAAGAATAATTACTTAGTAAAAGTAATTAATAATTAATTACTTAGTGTAATTAATTAAAAATTGGTTAATAAAGCTATTGTTTATACATCAATGTCTCTTCTTTAATGGGGACCATTCCCAATTCAATCTTCCTTCCCGTCGTCCAATCTTTTCCCTCCACCTCTTATCAGTCTCGTCCTTCTTCCCATGACTTTGTACCACCTTCTGCTGTTCCTACTTCGTCAACCATACCACCTTATGATACATCGTCCTTTCACCCTACTACCACTGTCTCGTCTCCAACTTTTCCTGTTCAACCTTCTTCAGTGTCAGCCTTGCCCACTAACCCTATCCTGACAACCACTGACCAACCTTTAGTTCCTTCTTCTCTGCCCTTGTCACCAAACTTTCCGCCACCGCCACGCCCTCCAGTTTCCTGGTCATCCTTGTTTAAGTCCAGACCCAACAACGCAGGTAATTATGTACCGCGTGTTATCAAGTTGGTGTACGACGAAAATGCAATGGTCCCCCCTCCTGAAGTTGTACAAGCTGGCAACTTGATGTGGAAAGAATATCTGGTGGGGTTCTTTCTTGATAATCCACTTCCCTGCTCCACTGTCCTTTATTTTCTTAAAAAAGCTAGGAAACTTCAAGGAACAATCAGTGTAAAATCTGATGGTTTTCTCTTTTTATTTAAGTTTTCAAATTAGGAAGACAAGAAAAGAATTGCTGCATCTGATCCTATAGTTATGAAGAATAAGTTATTTATTGTTAAACCCTGGGATGAAAATGTTGGTAACTCCTGTAGCAGCATCATAGCAGTTCCAGTGTGGATCAAGCTATCCAACATTCCATTGTTTGCTTGGTCTACAGTTGGAATTAATTGGCTGGCTTCCAGGGTGGGGAAACTATTATGTTTGGATGCCTCAACTGAAAAATTTGAAAGAATCTCGTATGCAAAATGTATGGTTGAAGTTTCCCCACAAAATAAACTTCCAGATACCTTCGCTGTCAAGCTACTTGATGGCACTGAACAAATAGTTGAGGTGGATTATTTATGGAAACCAGAAATTTGTACTACTTGTAAGGAGTTTGGGCATACGAAAACGAGCTGCAACAAAATGGAAAGAACTGGTGAAGGGAATAATAGGAAGAGGGGCAGTTATGTTGAACTAAATCAGAGTGAGCAATTACAAAGCAAGGAAGCAAAAGGAAAAAAGCTGGAAAAGGAAAGTAAAGTAAAGCAAATATGGCAAAAAGTGAATAATTACAAAGGGAAAAAAAAGAAATTTTACGGTGGAAGTCAACACAACTGCAATAAACAAGACCAGTGGAGAAGGAACTACAATACCAATTTTGGATAAAGAAGATAACAATACTTCTGTAGTTTTAGTCTCACCCCAAAGTGATGGGTCAAGTGAACTAAAGCAATTTACTGACAACAACAAGTTTAGTTTGCTACGTGAAATTGAAGATGAACAAGGAATTACAGAGCAAGTGGATGTAGAGGAAGGGGAGGTAACATATGATGTTAATACTCATGCAACAGAAGGCACACTGACGTTGTGTACTGGAAATTTTGTTGAAAACAACTCTGTAACAAATAATGAACCAAGGCAGACATTAAGTGGGAAGAAGCAACATAAACCTGAACAAGCTGTGCATGTGCACACTGTTGCATCAGATATTGAAACAAAGTGGTGCCAGTCTTTTGAACAACAAATAAAGCAAGTTATCTTCAACATGCATCAATCAATTGTGGAAAAGCCCTCTGTTGCTGCTTATAACTTTACCATTGAAATTCCAGGTTGGCCTGACAACATACCCACTACTATACCACTTGCTTCACCAAATTCCCCTTCCACTATCCCAAAATCCTCTGATTCAGCCTCCCCTTCTTCTCTCCACAAATCACGAATTGAAACAAGATCTCTTTCTGCTAAGAGAGGAAACAAGATTCATCAATCTCTTTAATCAATCCATGTATAAAAAATTTGCAACCTGGAATGTAAGGGGTGCCCACTCGAATTTGAAACTTGATCAAGTCGAAAGCCTAATCAACATGTATGATATCTGCCTCTTTGGCATTCTTGAAACCAAACTCAACCTACCATTAACAATCAAAGATGCTTCATATATTAATCCACTGTGGGATTTTTATCACAATCTGGATGCAGCATCCTATGGTAGAATCCTTGTTATTCATGACCCAACTGTCATGACCTTATCCCCTATCTTAACAACTAGAAAATATATTCATTTCCACTTCCATCTCTCTCAAACTCAAACATCATTCTACTTAATCCTAGTATATGCTGATAATACATCTCTTTCCAGAAAAACTCTATTCAACTCCCTCCCTCCTCTTCGCCAGAACACTCACCCCTGGGTTGTGCTTGGTGACTTTAACTCCTGTTTTAGCCTGGACGATAAAATGGGAGGTTCTCCCCTCCTTCCAAGTGACATAGCTCCTATCAACCTTGCTATTTCTGACTCTGACCTTCTTTTGGTCAACAAGTCTGGTGCAAAATTTTCTTGGAACAACCACAGCCGTAGTGGTGTGCATACTTTCACTACTATTGATCATGCATTTTGTAATGTTTCCTCTCTCAATCAATGGCCTTCCTTGTCTGTTTTCCTCCCCTTCCCAATTCTGTCAGACCACTCTCCCTTAATCCTTTCTCTTAATCCCCATTTAAGAAGAGACAAAAGAAGTTTTAAATTTTTTAATGCATGGGCAACACATGATGACTTTCTTCATTTAGTTACTACTGTTCACACTTCCTTTTTCTGTTTTGGTAACCCTATGTATAAGTTTTGTAGGAAGTTGAAAACCATTAAGAAATCTCTCAAAACATAGGCTTCCTCTACCTTTGGGAATGGCAGTTTGCTCTCATCTTCTCTAATTGCAGAACTCAAAGCAAAACAGGAATACATGATGGAAAACCCTGAGGATGTCAATGCTGCCAATGAAGAAGGTAGTCTTTTCATGGACGTGAATAAAGCTCTGCAGCTGGAAGCTAGTATGAAAAGCCAACAACTCCGCAACAAACGGTGTGATGAAGGTGATAAGAACACTAAATTTTTCCATGACTCCCTTCGAGTCAAGCATGCTAGGGAAAATATTTACAATATTATGGATGATAATGGTACTGTCTACTCTTCTCCTGATATTGTTGATAAAGCATTTGTTGATTATTTCACAAATATTTTTAGCAACTTGAATGGCTTCTCTCCTGACCTCAACCTTATTTCTTCCCTCCCTCTTCCATGCATTTCTGTTCTTGAATCTGAAGCGTTAATCAAACCAGTTACCGATGCTGAAATCAAGACTACCCTTTTCTCCATGAACCAACTTTCTTCGGGGGGTCCTGTTGGTCTAAATGTCACCTTCTTCATTGCTACGTGGTCTGTGCTTGGTCATGAGTTTTGTCTTGCAATCCATAACTTTTTCAACAAGTGTAAAATGCTAGGAGAGATCAATGCTACAAATATTTCTTTAATTCCTAAGGTTTATCCCCCTGACAAAGTATCTTCTTTCAGGCCTATCTCGTATTGTAATGTTCTGTACAAATGTATTTCAAAAATTCTTGCAACAAGACTTGTTTGTGTTCTGCCATCAATTGTGTCGCCTAACCAAGCAGCATTCATCCCATCCAGCAACATTCTAGATAATGTTCTCCTTGCCCAAGAATTGATGAAAGGTTATGGAAAAATTAATGCCACACCTGCTGCTGCGATTAAAATAGATATCACTAAAGCATATGATTCCATTCACTGGGTTTCTATTGTGAGAATTATGGCTATGATGGGCTTCCTCAAAACCTTTGTTGCTTGGGTTTACACTTGTATTTCTACCCCGTCTTTCTCTGTTATTATGAATGGTAGGCCTGTTGGCTACTTCGGTTGCCATAAAGGAATTAGGCAGGGTGACCCTATTTCTTCATATTTATTTCTTTTGGTGATGGAAGTGCTCAACGTTATTCTTCAGAACAAATACTCTGCAAGGTTAATTAAGTACCATCCGAAGTGCTCTCTGCATCACATTACTTCCATCATGTTTGCTGATGATGTAATGATTTTTACAAGGCCTGAAGGTTCCTCTTTAAGTGAAATATTAAGTGCTCTGCATACATTTTACCTCATGACTGGTCTTTCAATCAATAATTACAAATCCTCCTTGCTTATGGCAGGAGTCTCTGATGTACAAGCTGCCTGCTTGTATCAACATAGTGGGTTCTCTAGTATTCATGCTAACATGAGGTATCTAGGTCTCCCCATTATCACCAAAAGAATAACCATAGCTGACTGTCTGCCCCTATTTAATAAGATTACATCTGTTATGCATGCATGGGAAAATAGAAGTATGTCACAATGTGGAAGGCTTGTTCTCATAAAATCTGTTGTTTTCCCTTCCTTGGTGTATTGGGCTCGCTCAATTATTCTTCCATGCAAGCTTTTGCACCTTGTACGCTCTGCCATGAACAGATTTTTCTGGACTGGCAGTATGTTCAACAAGAAGCTTTTTCCATGTTCATTTGCTAACTTTGAAACAACTTTACAGCTGAGAGTTCTGGGTATTATAAATGTTAAAAGATGGAACACTGCAGCATACAGTAAACATTTCCATGATGTCATAAGCAAGAAAGATAGTCTTTGGGTAAACTGGACTTGGGCGTATAACATCAAGCATAGTAAGTTGTGGTCAATGGCCATAGCTCAAGACAGTAGTTGGACTTAGAGGAATATACTTAAGCTCAGGGAAGTGTTCCTTCCCTTAATCCAGTACCATGTCCACCAAAACTCTGATGCTAGTTTTTGGGACGATCCCTGGGTTAGTTCAGGTATGATTCTATCAACTGTTATTGATCATTCAACGATTGTTCAGTCTGGTATTCATCGTGAAGCTAAAGTCAGTGAGTACCTCAACAATGGTAGAATCCGGCTACCTTACAATAGTAGTTTAATAATTAGGCAACTTTGGAACTCCATTTAGAGTACTAGCTTCAGTTCTGAACAATCTTTAAATGTGACATGGAAAAATAAGCCACATTGTGTTAAGATAGTGTATAAACACTTGATTGGTGACAATGTCTTCCCTGCTGCTAAGTGGTTCAATGTTCTCTGGAACAATGACTCGACTTCGAGAGAAAACTTTATGTTATGGAAGGTTGTTAGCAACGTTCTCCTCACCAGGCATGTTTTAATAAATTATGGGATTAGTAGTAGCCCTGAATGTGTGTTTTGTGAGAAGTATGTTGAAACAGTTGAGCATCTATTCTTCGATTGCCCTAGTCTGCATGCACTGATTGATAAGATTGTTAGTAGAATTCAAGGCACTGTTGCTGCCCCCTTTTCTGTAATTAATGGGAACATAATTTTTAAGGCTACGAGGTGGAACACTAGCAGTTACAGAGTGTTGATCATATGCATCAAAATTTATATGGTAGTGATATGGAAAGAGAGAAATTCTATAGTCTTTGAAAATAAAAGAAAGAGCCTCTACAATCTTTGGTCTGAAATCAAGAACAGAACTTACATGCAGCTGAAAAGGAGGGAGTGCCATATCCCTGGCATTTTGATCAGCAGCTGGAGATGATATTTGTTTGTTCTTGTGTTTTTCTTCCTTGTCTTCTTTGTTTTCCCTGTATTTCATTTTCTTTTTTTGATTCAAAGTGTATTTTGAATCATTTTTATTGTGTTGCAATAAACTGGTAGGGGCCCAATTAACCCCGCTGGCTTTGCCAAAAAAAAAGATAATTAAGAGATGTAATTAATTAAGGGTAATTAATTATTTAATGAGATTAATTTAGGGTGATTAGTAAATATAATTAACTAAAGATTAATTATTAAAGATAAATAATTAAGGAGTAATTAATTTATCTAATGAAGTAATTAAGGTAGTTAATTACTAAATGTGATTAATCAAGAGTGATTAATCAATATGGTTTTGATTGATGATTAATTACTTAATGTAATTAATTTAAATAGGGTAATTATAAATAAAAATAATTAGGGATCATTAATTCATATAATTAATGATGTAATTAAGGATTGATTAATTAAGAACAATTAATCAATAGAGGAATTAATTACTGTAATTAATTAGGGATTAATGTAATTAATTATAGTAAATTAATTAATCAAGTAATTAAAGGTTAATTACTGAATTTGGTTTAGAATAATTAATTTGTGGAATTAATTAAAGGCTAATTACTTGAGTGTAATTAAAGTATAATTAATCAAGGGGATTAATTAAGGTGATTTATTTGAGGGTAATTAATTGATTGATTTGTAATTAATTAATGGCTATATAAGCAAGATTTTAATGATGAAGTAATTAATTTAATTTATTTTAAATTAATTACAGATGAAGTAATTAATTTTATTCATTTTAAATTAGTTATAGAATGGTGATTAATAAATCATTGCTTATGAATGCTGATTGATATTGAATGCTTTGAATGGTTTGAGATCTCAGATATGAGATAAGGAATGTTGTGTGAAATGGATGCTTTGGTTGCATTATGATGATAATATGAATTATCTGTTATGATGATAATGTTGATTATCTATTGTGATATTGTGAATTATCTATATGTGTGTATATAGATAATATTGAATTGAATTGTTTTAAACCTTAAAACAACTTGGACCTAAAAGATGGCGTTTTGGATTTCGATGAGACTGGGATCGGGTTTCCATATTTGGATATCCGAAAACCACATCGATCCAAATTAACGATAGGTCGTGAATCTCAAGTTAAGATGAAGATTCAGAGTGCAAGGGTTATCGCCGTTAACTCTGAGGGTGATTCCAAAATGAGTGTAACGAGATAATGCCTTCGGTTTCGTTCGAACTCGAATGAACTTGTATGGATTGAATGCTTTCAGAACATCATCAGGTGGACGATGAGCATTCTAAGTGATGTGTTCTCTAAAGGTAATCGTAGCCTCAAGCCTCAACGACCGGGAATGGCTAAAACAGGGGAGGTGCAGCAAGGCTAAGTGGGTCATGCCCAAGTAGGACGAGATTTACCCTTGTCTAGAAGTCCCTTTATATTCTGCTGTGTGGGGCAGTTGATTGTAACAACTGCCGGGGTTGTCTTGTTCGGAACTGTTCAGTAAAGAATGGTTCTGGCTTTATGTTGTAGGGGATTAGGAGTAATCCTTGGTACGGTGATCTAGGCCACGTACTGTGACGGAAGGTACCCTAGTAGCCTGCCATTGTATGGAATCCAAAATCCAATAAGTGCCAATGGTTTTGATTGTATTACCCACTTTTGTGGCTAGTAGCTGGAATTTAATAGATGTAACAATTTCGGCTATTCTTATTTACTTGAAAACCATAGATACTATTATAATATCATCGGATTTCCTATCAAATGTTTCGGTTAGCGTAAGGTAAAAACTTTTCCATGTTTATGTGTGGGAAGTCTTACGTGATACCTTGTTTTCAAAAGATTTTTTTTTTAAAGTTAAGCAACCTTAACCTGTTACTCAAACTAGACCCATGTCTGACCCAGAGTTTATCTTCTGTTTTCTTAAACTCTTGGGTACTCAAATTTTTACGAGCAGCCAAGGGATTCAGGTTAGCTTTGACGAATTATGGAGAAGCAATGGAGCAGGAGGCTTCGACATTAGATATATAGTTTCCGCTGTGTGTTCTCTGTGTTGGTATCTCTTTGTTGTGTTGTATTTAAGTTGTAAGAACTAGACAGGTGTTTATAACTGTCTAGTATATGATGTATATGCTGTGTAACTTTGATTGGTATTGAATATTATGTAATACTTATGATATTAATATAATTTATTTGTTCCGCTGTTGAGATTCAGGTGTTGTTTCTTCTTTCTCTTCTTTCTTTTCTCTTTTCTATCCCTTTCTTTCTTAAAGATGATACGACTTTCTATGGAGAAAAAGTCGGGTCGTCACAATGTTACTCGGTCCATATGTATATTTTATATGGACTAAAATATATTATCATTTCAAAATGTTTATAAAATAAAATCTGGGTATTTAGTTCTTATGTTTCCTTAAAAGAAAATGGATTCAAAAGATAAAGGTATTTTGATAAAGGAGTGTGTTGATAAATGAAATTGTTAATATAGGTTTATATCCATCTTAATTAGAGAAGAAATAATTTAACATAAGTTTTAATGGGTTAAAATTAGTAAGAAGGTTATAACAAACTTGGTTTTATTAAAACCATGTCTCTTGTTTTACATCTAAGTTGTATAAACCATTTGATGTTATTGGGTCGGGTAATAAACATCCTACTCTTCTTAGCTACTTGCCAAACTGGATAGGTAAATAGATTGAAAAGATCGACTCAGTTTTAAGACCTAGATTTAATTTGCGCCTGCATCTGAATTTACAAAAAGATAAAAGATTAAGTTAGATGGTTATATATACTCTTAGGATGTAGTAGGGTATTATACAAGTTTAAAATTTAATTTATATTTTATGAAATATTTTCATAAATAATTTTAGAAGTAAAAAGAAATTGGTATAAGTAGCAACCAATAAGAATGAGTACGTAAGTTGTACGTAGATCATTTCTTCGCATGGTTCATGATCCAAGATTCGAGTACATGACTTTGAGGTAATTCACACCGGTCCAAATAAGGATTTATCACTCGATTTTTGATGGGAAAACACTTATTGAGGGTTCTTGAAACGATATGAGGTTTTCTATTGTAGTATATGGCTATCAGGGAGAACAGAGATTCCTAATCAAGGAGCCTGATTGGAGTATGCACTAGAGAAGTCGAATGGGCGATACTATTTCGAAAGAAAAGCTTGTGTATTCAAGTAAGTGATCAAATAAGATATCGCATAAAGGTGATCTATATACATCATATGGCTTAAGTATATTTTCATTTAATGATTTATGATTTATGAGGAGTTGGGTAGATGACTCTTCGATTTGTCATAAGATAGTGTGGATAATCGATTGAACGATAACTATGGCTGTTGAGCATGAGGTATGCTTAATAGGTTGTTTATCATCCTTGTGTAATAAGAAAGTTATAAACCGTGACGAACTGTAAGTTTGTTTGTGTGACGACCCGCCCTTCAAGACCCTCGAAAATCGACACAAAAAACACCACAGAATAATATGCCGATGTTCGACTGCCAGAAAAGACAGATTGTTGAGGGAAAGAAAGAAGATAGAAGAAAAAAGGAACTAAACAATAACAGAATCTCATAATCGCAGCTGAAGAAAATATAATAGTTAATATCAGATTTTTACACAAAATGAATATATATATATATATATATTTATATACATCATCAGAGTAACACACAGACAAAACAGTAATTACCAGCCTGGCAGTTATAACAACCCGCCTCACAACTTGCTGGCAGTTCAACAATCACAGCAGCGGACATAAACAAGTACGGGTAATGTGTCTCGGACTCCAGCTCCTCTCCTGAGCTCCTAAGCATTATAACCTGTAATCTATAATACTCGGTTTGACCCAGGCATTATAATGAAATAATACCCGATTCAGTCTGGAATGCCAGCGTGAGAAAGACACCCAAATTGATTATTAAAGTTTCAAAATCCTTTGAAATCAAAAGCATCTCGAAAGACCACGCCACAAATAAATATGTCGGGTTTTTATCTTACTATAGCTAAAACACTTCTTTATCAAATCCGTCTGATATTATAATAGTGTCTATAGAAAGTAAAATAGAATCTAGCTGAAATGCTTGCATCTCACGTTTCAGCAATAGTTGGGCACAATCAAAACCGTAAAGGTACGTAAGGAGAATGGATTTTCAACTAATGACTAGGCACTAGGGTACCACCTGTCACAGTACCTGGTCTAGATCAGCGTACCAAGGATCCACCCTAAATCCCCTACAACACAAGAGTGGGACTGCCCATTACTGAATTATCCCGAGTAAGATCACCCCACGGTTGGTATCAGCAACCGCACCACTAAGCTGAATAAAAAGGGACATCTAGACAGGGATGACCCCACCCTAATGGGTGCTACCCACTTAGCCTTGCTGCATATCCCCTGATTTTCATTCGTTCCCGGTTGATGAGGCTTGAGGCTGAGCGTTACCTTTTTAGAACACATCTCTTAGAATGCTCATCGTCCTCCTAACGATGTTCTGAAAGCATTCATCCATACAAGTGCGTCCTGGGTTCGAATGGAGCCGAAGGCACTACTCCTACTACATCCATTTTGGAATCATCCTCAGAATTAGTAGCGACTAGCCCTTGCACTTCACTGCTCCACCTTCGAATCCAAACTTCTGTTTTCCACAAGAAAACGTTCAAACCATATCGAAGTGGTTTTCGAGAATTCAATCCCGATCCGGTCTCTTCGAGACGTTCAGCGCATTGTCCAATATTGATAGTCGGTTATTTAACTATCAAATAACATTCACAAACAACCATCAAACATAAATAATCTCCCAAATTGTTCATTAATCTCAAAACATCTTCGCAAGATATATTTCCATTTTCAAACCTTTTTTAAAGTAGTTTTCAAACCATCTTCCTCTCATGGAATACATTCCCCAAATACTTTCTACTCCCACTGAAATCACCAAGTACAAACACTTTAGATTTTAAAAATAATATAAAACACTATATTATAAAATATCCTTTAAGACATTTAGTTAAAACTACTTTAATACTTGTTTAAAGATATATACTTTAAGAATATTTAAAATAAAACTACTTTAAAAATATAAAACTAAATTTTTCTCTTTTTAAACATAATACCAAGTCACCTTTAATAATTACTACTAAAATAAATTTGAAAAATATTTACTTTAAAATTTAAACATTTAAAAATATTAAATTTTCTAACACATACCTTTAAAACAACTTAAAAACTTTTAACTTAAACTTTAAAAACTTGCTTTGAAAACGTACTTGGCTATCCAGAGAAATACGCTTCTCTTTCACATCTTTTAAAAATAAATCACTATTTATTTTTAAACAAATTTACCAATTCCTTTAAATAAATTCCCACCGTGAATTTATTCCTCCAAATATCCACTGATATATTACTTCACTTTTATAAACCCAGTTTATAAATTCCATAGTCTCACTTCCCTTTTAAAAATCCCGGTTTTAAACACTTAATCAATCTTCAAATTGATTTCAAAATTACTCCCATTTTGAAATAAATTCCTTTTCTTACTCAATTTTATTTCAAAACCCAAAGACTTCAGATTTTATTTCTTATTTATGATTTAAATTTTTTTTAGCTGAAAATACCAATTTTAGATTTTTCCCAAATTCCTTCTTTATCTTTTCCAATAATTTAAATCTTAAATTTAAAATAAACTCTTTATTCCTTCAAATAATTACACTTAAGTTTAAAATTCATTCTCTTCCTGTTTATACGAAATCCCCTTTTCATACTCGGAATTTATTTATTTAAATTTTAAAATCACTTTTATTCTTTTCCAATTCATTCTTAAATTTATTCAAATTCTCTATAATTATTTCACTTACAAATTCTCTTCTTTTATTTTCTTTCCAAAAATCAAATTTATATATTTGGTAACTCATTGTACCCAAATATATTCAATCAAACCATAACATGCAATACTCCAATTATCAATAAAATTCATCACAGTATATCAAATAATCATATCACAGAATATTTAAACAAATCTAAATATTTTGAGGAATCCAGTTGGATCCCTCCAACCTGTTTCCCTGCATCCACAGATGTTAGCACAATATAAAATACCAATTCCACTTCGAGGTGGAATATCGCGGTATATGGGTTTATATAATATCATCCGCTATTAGCAGCGCATAGGGTCTCATACGCTATATAATGCGGGAAATCAATCACTCCAATATATACTATATACTGAAAATCTATATGAGTGGATCGTATAGGATGTATATGCAAGTATATGCAACTAACTATATAATATAACTTGATAGATGATAGTAGCAAAGTAAATTAAAATAATCACACCAGGATTTTATACTGGTTCGGACCTCCCGTCCTACGTCCAGTCCCGAAGCTCCTCTCCTGAATTTTCTTTCAACTCACCCTCACTTGACCTGGAGGAACAAGTTTACAATAACAGAGTTTCTTTGTCAAGAATGTGTTCTATAACACGGATGCTGATTATTAAGTACAATAGCTTCCAATATATATATATATATATATATATATATATATATATATACAAGAGTCAATTGCAGGTATTTCGATTGCTTAGAGATCAGGTATAAATAAGTGTATAAGAGTTAAGAGCGTAAGTAAGTAAGGTGTTGAACTTCTCTTGAATTCCTAATTCTATTTATAGTGGTGGAGAGATCCTTTGTGTAGTTCCAACTGTTAGTAAGTGCTTTAAGGTTGCTTCTCATGGTGATGAAGAGTTGCAGCGAAGAGAAGCGAACGTGTCCTTTCGAATGTGATAGTTGTTCTTTGAATTTACATAGCCGAGTTCAAAATCAGACGTCTGGAAAATATTTCAGAAGTCTGGTCTTCGTATATTTTTTGTATCTGTTTATATTTCAGAAGTCTGTGCTTATTAACCAGACGTCTGGTCTTCATATATTTTTTATATCCGGATGCTTTTCAGACGTCTGAGTGTATTAACCAGACGTCTAATTCTTTCTGAGTTTCAAACCAGAGGAATCAATCAGACGTCTGGTTAGTGTACCCAGACGTCCGAATGTGTGCATGTTGCTTTATCTGTGTCTCTGTCAACCCTCTTCCACTTCTATCGACTTGAAGTCTTTTGATACTTCTTTTGAGTGTTATTTTTGTCTCTTTGGTGATGTTACTTTATCAAGTACCTGTAAATATAGATATATATGTATGTTTGATTTCTATTATATAGTTGTTATCATCGGAACAATTGAATTGATTTCCTAACAATCTTCCCCGTTTTGACGATGACAACTATTTAGTGTACTTATATATAGATTATGAATCTCCCCCTGAATATGTGCTTATTTTTAATGTTATATGATTCTACCTATATTTCTCCCCCTTTGACATTATCAAAAAGAATCATAACAGTGAAGCCAATCGTCAAAAAGAAAATTTTCATTAATAACATGAAGTGATTACAATCATAGATTTGTACGAAAATTATAAAAACTATCAAGATTTCCTTTTGGGAAGCTTTATTTGGATCATCTTCCTTTGGTTATTCCTTGTCATAAGTGCTAGCCTTTGAAGGAGATGTCAAAGCTTCCTTTGGAGGTTCTTCCTCGGATATTTTTGAATGTTTTGCGGGAGGAGAAGGTACAGGGGTTGTCCAATCCTCAGGAGGTGGTGTTGGACCACGAACCTGTTGTAATACTTCTTTAAGAACCGATAAAATAGTTGATAGAGATTCAACTGTGGCTAGTCGTGTAGCAAATGATGTTTCAAAACTATCAATTCTCTTAGCCAAGTATTTTTGATTTTGGGGCAGTGTATGTTGGTTTCGAAGTGTAAGATCTCGAATACTTTCATTTGGATTTGTATCCAGTCGAGTCTCTATAATTTCATCTTGTCCTGGATAATCAAATGGTTCGGGAGGAGGAGGAGTAACTTGTCGATGTTGTACTTCTTTTGGGATGGATCAATATGTGGTTGAGGAGGAGGCTCAACTCTTCGAGATTGACGATTGTGTGTCCAATCTTTGAAGGACATAAATTCTGGAGGGATTTCAGGTAGGTGCATCAGAGAGAAAAATTTGGTGGAAGCATATTTAGCCGAGATTTCTTCGAATGTCGATAGGTAGGAAGGAATATTATGTGCACAAAGAAGTCTCATAATATAAGTAGAGTAAATGATCGATGGCCGTGATCGAGTCCAAAAGTGCTTGAGCTCGTCGAAGATGAATTTGGCCCAACTTACCTGAGTTCCACTAAAGAGAGCATATAGAGCTTTTTGCTCCATTTATGTTAATTGTTCGTGACTCCCCATACGTGGAACATCTGTATTTATTATCATTCTTGTCAAGAGTCGATCTTTTGGACTTAAATATTTCGGAGCAAATTTTGGCATTTCGTCCTCCCAAATTTGATGAGTAATACTATTTCGTGGCTTGAAGCGCATACCCGGAATATTGTATAAATCTTCCCCGGTGTCAGAGCATCCAAAAGTTCTACCAATTATCCCTGGAGTTAACCTAATTGTATTACCATAAACACTAAACCATAGCTAGTTGTCTTCATCTTCAGTATTCCATACTGAAGTATTCTCTAGATTAGCGTAGAATAAAAATATAGCTAATTGGTCTATTTGAATATCACTAGGAGTAAAGGAGATTAGGGTTTCTAATCCAGCATTTTCACAAAGTTCATCTAGATCATACATAGGGAATTTAAGAAGATTGTAGAATGGACCTATGTGGAGTTTTTTCTTTTGGATGTCTTAATACCTTTTGGTGGAATGCGGTGCTTTATTCATCCATCTCTCGATTTGTGAAGATGAAGTGGGTTGGTCTTGTTTGCGTTTTAGAGCTTTGATATTCTTTGTTCGAGGAGGCATTTTGATTTAGTTATGTAGAAGACGTTGATTTGGAAGAAAAAAATCATCACGAAGCAGATTGTGAGCGGAATAATTTTGAGATAGGAAAAAAATGACGTTACGTGGGTGTATTTAAATGGTCGATTGAATTCCAAACGTCTGGATTTGCAATCAGATGTCTGGTTTGCCCTAAAAATTGTACAGAAGATAAAAACAGACGTCTGATATTTGGAGTAGACATCTGTTTTGGTCGAATTTTGTGAGGTGGAATAGGCAGAAACTTTAAACAGACGTCTGGTGTAGATAAATTTGTGACAGAAGTCTTGGTCAGACGTCTGGTTCAATGTGTCAGACGTCTGAAATTTTCTGAATTCTATTTTTAGGAGGCAGAACTTAAATTCAGACGTATGGTAGATATATCAGACGTCTGACATATGCATACTGCTAAATTTTTAATTGTGTCAGGCGTTTGGAGGATGTGGACAGACGTCTGAAATTTGCATTTTGGCTAAAAATAGCCTAAAGTTTGATGGTTTCGCTTATTAATCGAATGTTGATAACAAATATCTTTATTATTGTAAAATATAATAACACATAAGTATAGATACATACAATAATTAATACGATTTATTTATTTAGATGGCGATGGAGTTTTACGATATATTTCCACGTTCGTGGGTCCGTGGCGAGCCAGAAAATCGTCTTAGTGAGGGATCTGAAGGAGTATGATATGAAGAAGATGGATCCAATGAACTACACGGTTTTGGTAGTGGTTCATGAACATCTTTCTTTCATGACGAACAAAACTTCATCGCCACTTGCTCTAGAAAGCTTAGCCGTCGCGCCGTAACTTTTTGTTCGAAATAAAGTTCTCATTGAAGATCTATATGTTGTTTCTGGTAGTGATGAATTTCATCAATTTTCTCCTTTGTGTTAGGAGAAATGAACAGAGATCTTATAGTTTTCTTATTATCTGGAGTAAAACCCGTATGATATGAAGACCGCCTATTTGTTGGCTCTTGTTTTGGTGTAGGCGTTGGAAGACATTGTGGTGTGTCAACCGAGCTATCCATCGATGGTGTTGAGATGGAGATGGATATATAGGAGTTCCCAGAAGACATTGTTATATTTTATTTAAAAATTGATTTTTGTATATAGTTGTTATGTAACTATGTATATATATAAGCTGAAAACATTATTTTTAGAACAGCTAATTGTCTAAAAATTTAATGGTTCATAAATTAATAAGTATAATTTGTGGTAATAAAATAGATAACTAAACTTAGTCTTGAAATGAAGTTATTAATTTTTTAAGGAAGAAGATCATGAAGTGAACAAATACCTAAACTTCGTCGGTGTTTAATGAAAGTTTGTTCATTTAATGGTTTTGTAAAAATGTTGGCTACTTGATTTTTGGTATTTATGTATTCTAAGGAAATAGTTCCTTTTTCAACATTATCTCGTAGAAAATAATGTCGTATATCTATATGGTTGGTTCGTGAGTGATTGACAGGGTTTTTTGATAAATTTATAGCAATTGTGTTATCACAATATATTGGAGACTTTTTGATAATTTTACCGAAATCTGTTAGTGTTTGTTGCATGTACATCACTTGTGCACATGTTAGAGCCGCGGAGATGTATTAGGCTTCGCAAGTAGATAAGGAAACACAATTTTGTTTTTTGCTAAACCATGAAACTAATGATTGTCCGATAAAGTGACACATTCCACTAGTACTCTTACGATCTGTTCTACATCCACCGAAATCCGCATCGTTATATGAACCAAGTTCAAATGAAGATCCTTTAGGGTAAAACAAACCATAATCTCTAGTACTAGATAAATAACGTAAAATACGCTTAACATCTTTTAAATGGGATTCTTTTGGTTTTGTTTGAAATCGAGCACATAGACATACACTCATCATAATATCACGTCAACTAGCCGTTAAATAATGTAAAGAACCAATCATGCTTCGATATAACTTTTGTCAAAATCTTTTCCATTTTCATCTTTTCCTAAGTGAACAATGGTACTCATTGGTGTTGGTTTGCTTGATGTTTTATCCATTTCAAATCGACGTAATAAATCGTTACAATATTTTTCTTGGTGAATAAAAATTCCATTTTCGAGTTGTTTTATATGTAGACCTAAGAAGAAATTTAATTCTCCTATGTGCGACATTTCAAATTCATTTCTCATAATATTTGAAAATTGATTACATAGATTTTCGTTGGTTGAACCAAAAATGATATCACCAACATAAATTTGTTCAATTAAAATATCGTTATTTTCTCTTTTAATAAATAAAGTTGTATCTATTTTGCCTATATGAAAACCAGATGTTATTAAGTGATTTTTAAGACGTTCATACCATGCATGTGGAGCTTGTTTTAATCCATATAGTGCTTTATGTAATTTAAAAACATGATCGGGATATTTTTCGTGAACAAATAATGGTGGTTGTTCGACGTATACATTTTCTTTAGTAAAACCATTCAAAAAAGCACTTTTGACATCCATTTAGAATAATTTAAAATTGTAATGAGTTGCAAAGACGAGTAATGTACGAATGGCCTCTAATCTTGCTACTGGAGCAAAGGTTTCATCGTAATTTATACCTTCTTCTTGATTGTAACCTTGAGCAACTAAACGTGCTTTATTTCTAACGATATTTCCATTCTCGTCTGCTTTGTTTTTAAATACCCATTTTGTTCCTATTACCGATTGATCTTCAGGTCTTGGTACTAATTCCCATACGTTATTACGTTCAAATTGATTTTATTCTTCTTGCATAGCTATTATCCAAAAATTATCATTTGAGGCTTCTTTATAATTTTTTGGTTCAAAGTTTGACACAAATGCAATATGGCTTATTTGATTGAGTTGATTTCTAGTTACTCTTGAATTAAGATCTCCAATAATATTATCTATTGGATGATTCTTAAGAATTCTAGGGGATGAAATCAAGGTGTTATTTTGCATATTTGTTTCATTATTAATAGAATTTGTTGAATTTGTTAGTGGAAATTCTTCTTCATCATTAGTATGACGGTTAAAAAGATTTTCATCGAATGAGACATGTGAGCTCTCTTCAATGGTATTATTTCGTTTATTAAAGATTCTATATGCTTTGCTATGATCCGAATATCCAACAAAATTACCTTCATCGTCCTTTGGGTCAAATTTTCTTAAGTTATCTTTTGTATTTAGTATAAAACATTTTGAACCGAAGGATTTAAAGTATGATACTTTAGGTTTTTTACCAAAAAATATTTCAAAACATGTTTGTTTAGTCAAGGGGCGTATAGTTACTCGGTTTAATACATAACAAGATGTCGCAATAGCTTCAGTCCAAAAGTGTTTTGGTAAACCACTACTATTTAGTAATGTTCGTGCACATTCTTGTAATGTACGATTTTTTCTTTCTACGACACCATTTTGTTGAGGAGCACGAGGAAATTTTTTTTATGCGTTATTCCTTTCTGATTACAATAGTTTGTAAAAAGGTCATTTTCGAATTATCCTCCGTGATCACTTCTAATATTTTTAATTTTCAAATTCATTTGAGTTTTAATTCTTTTAGCAAATATTTTAAATATACCAAAAGTATCGCTTTTGTGTTTTAAAAATAAAGTCCATGTATATCTCGAAAAATCATCGACTACTACAAAAACATATTTATTGTGATTTATAGACCTTATTTGTGTTGGACCAAATAAATCTAAATGTAATAATTCTAATGGTTGTTTGGTGGAAATATTATTTTTAGATTTAAACGAGCTTTTCTTTAGTTTCCCAATTTGACAATCATCACATAAGTTTTCTACTTTTTAATTTATTTTCGGTAATGCTCTTACCAACTCGTATTTTGTTAACTTATTAATATTCTTAAAATTGATATGACAAAAACGTTTATGCCATAACCATGGATCATCATGTTTGACCATTAAATACAAGTTTGAATTTTATTTATATTCATGTTTAATACATAAATATTTTTGTTTCTAAATCCTTCAAAAATGAGTTGTTTGTTATTATCTAAAATATTACATCTATCCTTTTCAAAATTTATTTGAAAACCTTTATCACATAATTGACTAATGCTTAGTAAGTTGTGTTTTCAATTTTTTACAAATAAAACATTTGTAATAATAGGAGAGTTAGATATACCAGAGTTGATGACTTCTCCAATGCCTATGACATATCCTTTTGAATTATTTCCAAAGGTTACTGTTCCACCATCGATGTATGTTATATTTGATAACATTTCTGAGTTTTCTGTCATATGTTTGGAGCAACCGCTATCTAGTATCCATTTCTCCTTATTTTTTATTTTGGGCACCTGCAAAATAAAGAATGTTTTAATTGGTACCCATATATTTTATTAGGGTCTTAATTGTTAGAGGAAGGCAGCCATACCCAAGATGGTTTGGTACCTTTATAAATATAATTTTTGTTATAGACTACTCCTTCCAAGTAATTATTAATATGCTTTTGTCTAATCAAATTATTACTTGTTTTAGGAATCCAAATTTTCATATTTTTGATATTTAATTTCGACTTAGAAAAACTTCTAGTTTTTATGTAACTAATATTTTTAGCATTATTTCCTTTTTGTTTAGAAGAATTTTTAAATCCTATTCCATTTCTATTGCCTGATGGTTTTGAAGTTTTGATAAGATTTTCCAAATCTTGTTTTCCTTTATTAAATTTTGACACGTTGTTGGTATTTTATCTTTTAGTTCTATATTTTCATTTAACAGATTTTCTTTTACTATAGTAATATTCTCACTTTCTATCAATTTATTTTTGATTTTCTCTTGAGATATTTCAAGTTCTTCTTTTAGAATAATTTTTTCATCTTTCAACATTCCTACCTCAAGTTCTAATCAATTTATTTTGACTATATATTCTCTGTTCAATTTTTTAATTTGTCTAAATTTATCATCTAATTCCATGTTAATTTCTAATAATTCATCATAGCTAAGTTCAGGACATACCTCTTCAGTTTGTGCCATAAAACATACATTAGCCTGTTCTCCATCACTGTCGCTTTCACTTTCAGAGGATGAATAATCCGAGTCATCCCAAGTTACTTTGAAAGCCTTCTTCTTCCTAAATTTTTGAAATTTGTTATTCTTTTTGTTATTATGGAGTTTAGGGCAATCCTTCTTCATATGACCGTATTGATCACATTCATAGCACTTGATTTGAGTTGTTGTGTTGGATTTCCCTTCTTTTTGAAATTTGGTCATCTTTCTAAATTTCTTGAATCTATTATAATTCTTAGCAATGAAGACTATTTCTTCTTCATCTAAATCGGAGTCGTCATTTTTTGTTGCTGGAAATGCTATATTCTTCTTCTCCGAATTTAGTTCTTTTCAAGCCTACAAATTAGCTTCATAGGACATTAAATTTCCTATTAACTCTTCAATTTTGAGAGTAGAAAGATCGTTAGCTTCTTCAATAGCTAAAACCTTCCTTTCCCAATCTGATTTTAAAGAGTTGAGTATTCGAGAGACTAAATCAAAATCAGTAAATTTAACTCCTAATGCCATAAGATCGTGTTGGATAGTTTGAAATCTAGAATACATGTCAACAATAGTTTCATTTTGCTTCATTTTGAATGAAGAAAATTGGTTTTGTAAAATTGAAATCTTGGTTTGTTTGACCTTTGTTGTACCTTCGTGCGTAATTTGAAAGGTACCACTACAACAAAAGTTGTCATTGGTTGCATTTCTTAGTGGCGTTTAATGTTATATGCAAAAATTGATCATTTTAAAATATAAAAATCAACAATGAAACGCAACTAATTGACTCCCTCCAACATTTCACTAAAATTTTGCTGGAATTTTATGCGGCCGCTCATATCTCTTTTTACCCTTAACATTTTCATCGTCCTTCTCAAACGACGATGGAAACCCCAAAAAAAATTCAGAAACTCTGAATCTCTCTCATCCTTTTTTTATCTTCAGATTCGCACATTTTTGGTTAGGATTTCGAACACGCTTGCAACCTCGAAAGAAAATAGTGGATGTTAAAATGATGAGCTCTGCTAATTTACCCAGCAATGGTGACACGCACACACCCCAATTTGAACGCCGCAGTCTCAAGAAGCTACAATTTTGCTTCCACTTGGGATCAGGTACTATTTTTCTTCTAAAACTTCACCTTCGCAAATATCATATCCCAAATTGATTGCAGAACACTCCATTAACGGATCAGCAGCACGCTGTTATATCTCTGCTCTGTCGAATGCCGTTTCTGAGCGCCCTTTCCCACCAAATTTGGTAAGTATGTTTAATGTTTGTTAGATTTGACCCTTTTTTCTTTCTTTTTTGTTGCACTGAGTTGATGTGGCTTTGTAGAGTCAGGATAAAGGCAATAGTATTGATAATGCAACTGACTCAGTTGATGAGAATGTTGCTGTTGATGTGGTTTAGTGAATACGCATCAGGTGATTCTTTGTAGCTTGGTAACTCCTGTTACTTCTTATTATCAGTTTATTCAAGTTCTGTCGATCTTTTGTGAATCTGCAATGAAATCCAAGGTTTTTTTTTAAGTTTTTGTCCTTTTGAATGTTAGTGCATTATAACCTAAGTTAGTTCTAGTATACCTTTACACATATATAGACAGAGGAGAAATACAATTTGTATGTCTATACATTGTTGGGACGTATTCAAATATGTGATGGAATACATAATCAGGCACATTTTGCGGTTGAGTTATTATTTTCAATCCACTTGGGATTATGATGAAACTGTCGATAGGTTCCAGAAGGTAAGGAGATTTCTGTTGCAATATTCTGGATTTGGGAATGTATATTGTATTCTTTTTATTTTTCGTTTGCTTGGTTTTTAGGCGTTGGTGCTAACACTAGTTATGTTTTGTTGGTTTGTACTTGATTTGATTTCATGGTTTAAATTCTATGAATCTGGACTAAATTGCTAGTTGTGAAAAGTTTCAGCTTGTAGATGAAAAGTGTAGGCATTTACGTGGATAATCTAGAGTCAATTTAGGAAACTATAGCAATATTTTTGTGGACAACATGATCGATTATTGAAATCAACCCCAAATGTTGCAGTCCTTTCACTGAGTATAAACTTATAATACAATTTCTCTTGATTTGTTTGTATTTATTTATTTCCTATTAAGCTGAATATCTGTTTACTTATCTGGACAATATGTTTATTGTAGAACTGAATGGAATCTGAAATAAACAGTAAAGTTAGTCCTGGAATTTGACAAAACTAGTGTATTGTGAGATCTCAATTTAAAGCAATTTGTTATCAGGTCTATCAAAAGTAGTCGAGAGGAACAAATGCAAAGCTGGGTTGGAAAAGATTAGTATATTCTCAAGTGCTTATGTTATGATTCTTCAATCTCTGAACTAAATTGAAGAAATGTGCATCAATTGAAGCAGGTATTCATCATTTGTTATGAAGATAACGTATTTGCCTCTTCATGTTTATTATTCACTCTATATTAGCATACTTTCCTTTCTAGTATACCCTACATAAATTATATCAATAACACCAAATTGAGATTGAGGTCAAGTCAAAAGTAGGGTGCTTGTCAACTTGATTTTATACTAAATCGGAATCTTCAAAAAATTATAAAACTGAAATCAACAATTCTAGGGAACAAAACCAAACCCGTTAGTTTTGTAGACCATCATCGCCTTATCGTTTCGGCCACAAAGTTTATTATTATATTATTTGAACAGATATAAATTAAAATAACATAAGTGCTTCATTTTAAAAGAAAAGGCGTTCCAGATCATGATACTGTCACATACATCAGTTGTTAGTATAGTTTCTATAACTTATCGCCCAATTTGAACATATATTTTGTTGGGTGATTTGGTGGATTGTAGTCAGGACAGAAGTACATGGGTAGATGCAGTTGAAGTTGAACTTGGTAAGAATTGAATAATGTATAGTAAGCTTTTGTTCGACTAGTTTAACTTACGAGCAATGATGTTTGACACAAACCCTTCTTCCTTTTTATTTCGTTAGAAGCATGACCCTTAAGCACTTATTTTTGTTTAAGGCGGTGTCCTTTTTCTAACTTTAGTGTGTGAACTGCCTCTGTTTATTAGGAAGCTTGTTTGTTTTTGTGTTCAAGATATATTGTATATTATCTTTAGATAATGGATTAATTATTATATTCATTTGATATTATAACCAGTGAATCTTTTAACTGGTTAACATTACGCTTTAATGGCCGCACTACATATAAAAATTAGCTTTGTTTGGCTTTCTAATGGATAGGACGGTGTATGCTAGTCCTTTTCTAGTATGCTAAACATGCAACCTCTTCTGTAGTAAAACATGGAGTATTTGCTAGTATGCTGAGAGAAGTCTTCGTGATGCTCTGTGTGTTATCAGGTGATTTTTGCTCTCAACACTTCTTCTAATGCCCCTTTTCTTTTCTCGTTTCCTTTTCTCTCTGTTGGGGACCCATCAAGAATAATTAAAGCAAAGAGCATTGATTTACTAGCTATTAGCAAACGCAAAGAACCAACTTCAGTGAATCGTTATCAACTCAGCATTGCTATTAGCCTTGGATCATAAAAACAAAAGCTATTAAAGCTTGATTATCTTATGATGTGGAATAGATAATTGGCCATATGTGTTTCAGAATCCAAGTATGGCACCACATGCGTTTATTATAATATTCCCGCCGATAAGATTAAGAACTCATCATTAAATTTTTAATTTATGAATTTAGTAATAAGGATACCCATATATGTACATGGTCTATTAGCTAATCTACAATCAAATTGGGAAAAATAAATATTGTTTAGAAAGTTCTTGGCCTCACAGCTCTTTAGGAAACGTGAAATATTACACCAGTACACTTCAGGAGTATCTCACTTATTTTAATTAATTTAACATTTTTCTACAAATACAAGTAACTATGAAAATTGATTCAATTAATGTTGAGCAAAAAGTAGATTTGAATCCCTATGGATCGTACTTTTTTGATTATTACGAAATACAAAACATATCGAAATCCCAGATTCTGTTTCAAAATTTTCTTTGCTATCCTGCTTCGTACACGGTTGTTGAAGATTGATAATTCATGGTTTTCTAGATTATAGTTGATTTTAATTTGTCAACGTAATAGTATGTATATTTTTAGCTGTTAGTACATCCCATAATAGAAAAAAGTAGGGTGGAAGATGCATAGCATAACTCACGTGTATGTTAACACTAGTTAAGCAATCTTAAATGTGCTACATTTAGTTTAGCTTAACATTTAGCTTTACATGCTTAAGCTTTAACTTATACGAATATCTCTTCTTTGAATTTTGAACTGCAAAATAAGTGCAAGCTTTCATGTTTCCATCCACTATCCCAAACCATTACACGTGCTTTCATATTTAATTTGCATGCTTAGTTTCCATATGGGCCCCCGTGTTTTGCCTTTGTTTACATTTTTTCCCCTATTCCGTGGTTACATGATTTTTATGCCTGCATTCACTTCGCGTGTCATAATATATCTGTGTGCCTTCGCATTTTATTTCGCGTGTCATAGTATATATGCATTCGCTTCGTGTGTCATAGTATATATTTTGTTGAGTTTGACTATATGTTGTGCTTTCACTTGTGCAGACATTGGATTTCCGAAAAGAGCAAGGTTGGACTTTTATGGTTCTAGCTTTCACTTGTGCATGCAACAAAGAATTATTGTTTACAGGTAGATAAACGTTTGTGAAGAATTCAAGCAGCAGCACTGGTTTTTGGTATGGTAGCAGCACATGTATGTAGTTAGGTTGATTAAAACTGTTATGAAACTATTATGAAACTAGTATGTATGGTAGCAGCACTACTTTAGCTGCATGTACTATTATGAAACTGTTTATGGCAATTTGGTTGTGTAAACATATGGTTAACCATTTGTCTTGACACTAATGTTATGATGTAGTGGTGATTATGTAATTGCTTTTGTTTGTGTTATTGTGGTTCATTGAATGTGTTATTTTTGAATGTGTATGTGCTTATATATTACGTTATTGTATAAGTTTTGAAGTACTTGAATTGGAGGCGAAATCAGATGTAGTCGTGGAACATTAGGCAATAAAATCGAAACATACGGTGGCGGAGAAAAAACGCCAACAAAAATATTTTTTTGTAGCGTTTAAAAAGCTCTACAGAATCAGCAATTATAGTAACTCAGATAATCTCCATGGCGGTCAAAAAACGCTGCAAAAAATAATAACAAGTGCAACAAAAAAATAAGATAGTAAACGGCACCTTTTCGGTGGCGTTTCTTAAACGCTGTAAAAAAGATCTTTAGTAACGTTTAAAAAACGCTGCCAAAAATTCATTTATAGTGGCGTTAAAATAAATGCAACAAAATATCATGGATTTTTAGTAGCATGTTTTTTAGCGGCGTTTATCAAAACGCCACCAAAACTTTTTGTTGCGTTTTTTGAGCGCCACTAAAAATCAAATTTCTTGTAGTGTACGCCAAATATCAAACGCAGTGGTGCATAACATGACACGTGAAAATTCATTTTCGTCTAAAGAGCAAAATAAAACATTCATAGCTTTAGCATTATTTGACGCTAAAGTTTTTTGTGCATCGGTCCAAGTGTTCATAGCAATAGCAGGTGCTTCATATTTATCTTGTGTGCCTGACCAAATTTCAAGACCATTCGCTTCCATAAAAATTCTCATACGTGTTGACCAATATGCATAACTAGATCAATTAAAGAGTGGGGGTCGTGCTGTGGATTGTCCTTCTTGAAAAAAACTTGCCATATTAAAGTGATTCAAAAATATATTACTGTTATTTGATCAAAACCATGCTCTGATACCAATTGAAAATCTATATGAGTGGATCGTATAGGATGTATATGCAAGTATATGCAACTAACTATATAACATAACTTGATAGATGATAGTAGCAAAGTAAATAAAAATAATCACACCAGGATTTTATACTGATTCGGACCTCCCGTCCTACGTCCAGTCCCGAAGCTCCTCTTCAGAATTTCTTTTCAACTCACCCTCACTTGACCCGGAGGAACATGTTCACAATAGCAGAGTTTCTTTGTCAAGAATGTGTTCTATAACATGGATGTTGACTATTAAGTACAATTGCTTCCAATATATATATATAAAAGAGTCAATTACAGGTATTTCGATTGTTTAGAGATCAGGTATAAATCAGTGTATAAGAGTTAAGAGCGTAAGAAAGTAAGGTGTTGAACTTCTCTTGAATTCCTAATTCTATTTATTGTGGTGGAGAGATCCTTTGTGTAGTTGCAACTGTTAGTAAGTGCTCTAAGGTTGCTTCACATGGTGATGAAGAGTTGCAGTGAAGAGAAGCGAATGTGTCCTTTCGGATGTGACAATTGTTCTTTGAATTTACATTGCCGAGTTCAAAATCAGACGTCTGGAAAATATTTCAGACGTTTGGTCTTCATATTTTTTTTGTATCTGTTTATATTTCAGACTTCTGTATTTATTAACCAGACGTCTGGTCTTCATATATTTTTTATATCCGGATTCTTTTTAGACGTCTGAGTGTATTAACTAGACGTCTGATTCTTTCTGAGTTTCAAACCAGAGGAATCAGTCAGATGTCTGGCTAGTGTACCCAGACATCTGAATGTGTGCATGTTGCTTTATCTGTGTCTATGTCATCCCTCTTCCACTTCTATCGACTTGAAGTCTTTTGATACTTCTTTTGAGTGTTATTTTTGTCTCTTTGGTGATGTTACTTTATCAAGTACCTGTAAATACATATATATATATATATATGTATATTCGATTTTCATTGTATAGTTGTTATCATCAAAACCATAGAATTGATTTCCTAACAATCTCCCCCTTTTTGATGATGACAACTATTCAATGTACTTATATATAGATTATGAATCTCCCCTTGAATATGTGCTTATTTTTAATGTTATATGATTCTACCTATAATTCTCCCCCTTTGATATTATCAAAAAGAATTATAACAGTGAAGCCAATCGTCAAAAAGAAAATTTTCATTAATAACATGAAGTGATTACAATCATAGATTTGTACAAAAATTATAAAAACTATCTAAATTTCCTTTTAGGAAGCTTTATTTGGATCATCTTCCTTTGGTTCTTCCTTGTCATAAGTGCTAGCCTTTGAAGGAGATGTCAAAGCTTCCTTTGGAGGTTCATGCTCAGATAGTTTTGAATGTTTTATGGGAGGAAAAGGTACAGGGGTTGTCCAATCCTCAGAAGGTGGTGTTGGACCACGAACCCGTTGTAATACTTCTTTAAGAACCGATAAAACAGTTGAAAGAGATTCTTCAAATGTGGCTAGTTGTTAGCAAATGAAGTTTCAAAACTATCAATTCGCTTAGCCAAGTATTTTTGATTTTGGGACAGTGTATGTTGGTTTCGAAGTGTAAGATCTCGAATACTTTGATTTGGATTTGTATCCAGTCGAGTCTTTATAATTTCATCTTGTCCTGGATAATCAAATGGTTCGGGAGGAGGAGGAGTAACTTGTTGATGTTGTACTTCTTCTTGGGATGGATCAATATGTGGTTGAGGAGGAGGCTCAACTCTTCGAGATTGACGATTGTGTGTCCAATCTTCGAAGGACATAAATTCTGTGGGGATTTCAGGTAGGTGCATCAGAGAGAAAAATTTGGTGGAAGCATATTTAGGCAAGATTTCTTCGAATGTCGATAGGTAGGAAGGAATATTATGTGCACGAAGAAGTCTCATAATATAAGTAGGGTAAATGATAGATGGCCGTGATCGAGTCCAAAAGTGCTTGAGCTCGTCGAAGATGAATTTGGCCCAACTTACCCAAGTTCCACTAAAGAGAGCATATAGAGCTTTGTGCTCCATTTCTGTTATTTGCTCGTGACTACCCATACGTGGAACAACTGTATTTATTATCATTCTTGTCAAATCCCTATTCTCAGTTCAAGTTCATCATCCAACTTAAGTTTATATTAATATCATTCCATTCTGGATTATTTACAACTCATACATTCTTATTTCATCACGATAAGAAATTAAAATTCTTTCACTTGCATTAAAATTTTATTACCTAAACAAACTTCATTCAAGACCCCTTATAAAGCCCGACCACAATCATTTTCCAATTTGCTTAAGTTATTTCAATAACAAAATAACTCCATTTCTTCTCACTTTAATCTTATTTCCATTTTAATTTAATTCTTATTCCATCAAATTCCAATCCATTACAAATTTTAATCCAATTTGTTTACTTACTCAATCCATTTTAAATTTATTCACCTTCTTAATTCATTTTTGAATTTATTAATAACATAATCATTCCAATTATTCTAAACCAGAACTGGGTTTTATTTTGCTTTTCAAATTTTTAACAAACTACCAAAATTTTATTCATCCCATTACCCTTTTTATTTGATTTAGCTTACGCTAAATTCATCTTTAAACAATTGTTTTGAATTTAGTTGAGTGAGAATTTAATTCATTCAATATCATTTCAACTAAATTAAATTTTCTTTTCATTTAATCCTTTACCAATTTAATTCAAGTTCAACTAAATTTTATTTAGCCAACTTAAATTCATACCATTTCCTTTACTATTTTAAATAAGAATTTAATTCCATTCAATATAGTTTATAACACAATTAAATTTTGATTTCAACTCAAACCAAATTCAATTCAATTCCTTTTAATTTAAGTTAAATCCAATTTTTGTTTCCATTTAATTTAAATTTTTACTCTCTAATATATAAGTTCAAAAACTTATTTACTAACCTTTTATTTTTCACTTTGCCTTACCTCACTTCACATTTCATCTAGGATTTAAATTTTGAATTTCCCATAAAATGCCAACCATTTTATTTAGGTTCACATTTCATAAGGAAGTACTGAATTCACTTCAGTCGCTGGGAAATTTCCTTACTTCAGTCCCATAAAATGCCAACCATCATCAGGATTATTTCTCAGCGACTGAAGTGAATTCAGTACTTCCTTACTTCCGCAAATTCCTTTCAAACAATTTCCATTCAAAAATATTTCCCAAAATAATACTCCATTATTTCCTTCAAATTTTTGGAAAACATTTTGAACATTTCCAAGATTCTAAATACCCAAACTTTTGTTTTAAATATATTTAAAACACTATTCAAAATTTTCGAGATTTAAATTCAGGTCTAAATCAGATTTTAGTTATTATTCTTTTGGATAAATCATACTTATAGAATTCAATTTGGTTATAACCATTTCAAATTTTAGATTCTTATATTTGATTAAGATATCCACAACCAAACATCCAAATATATATATATATATATATAATAATTTTAGAAAATTATTTCTTTTATATCAAAATATAATTTTGGGTAAAATTATTTCATTTACTCACTTTAAAAACAATATCATGTCGGTTTATCTTGTTTAAGAGTTTAGAAACCCCTATCGATACGTTGTACTTCCCGTACCGACCAGAATTCATAAACACTCAACCGATAGGTCAACACAGTATAAAAACAATT
Source organism: Allium cepa (assembly GCA_030765085.1). NCBI lineage: Eukaryota > Viridiplantae > Streptophyta > Magnoliopsida > Asparagales > Amaryllidaceae > Allium > Allium cepa. Next base: position 460,315,556 of record CM060943.1, read on the forward strand.
TTTATATTCACTAACAAGTACGCTCTCATATCTATTATTGCACTCAACTCATTCTATAGTACTATTGACTCTATGTCTAATGAGTAATTTTCCCCTCCAAAGCCTAGGTTATCGCTAACCTAAGCTCTGATACCAACTGTGACGACCCGTTCTTCTCGACCCTCGAAAATCGACACAAAATACACTACAGAATAATATGCCGACGCTCGAGTGCTGAAAAAGACAGATTGTTGAGGGAAGGAAGAAGATAGAAGAAAGAAGGAACTAAACAATAACAGAATCTCACAATCGCAGCGGAAGAAAATATAATAGTTAATATTAGATCTTTACACAAATTGAAAGCATATATGTTTATATACATCATCAGAGTAACACACAGACAAAACAGCAATTACCAACCTGACAGTTATAACAACCTGCCTCACAACTTGCTGGCAATTAGAAAATCATAGCAGCAGACATAAAGAAGTACGGATAATACGTCTCGGACTCTAGCTCCTCTCCCGAGCTCCCAATCATCATATCCTGTAATCTATAATACTCGGTCTGACCCGAGCATTATAATGAAATAACACCCGAGTGAGTCTGGAATGCCAGCGTGAGAAAATACACCAAAATTGATTATTAAAGTTTCAAAATCTTTGAAATCAAAAGCATCTCGTAAGACCACGCCACAAATAAACATGTCAGATTTTTACCTTACGATAGCCAAAACACTTTTTTATCAAATCCGTCTGATATTATAATAGTGTCTATAGAAAGTAAAATAGAATCTAGCTGAAATGCTCGCATCTCACATTTCAGCAATAGTTGGGCATAATCAAAACCGTAAAGGCGCATAGGGAGAATGGATTTCCAACTAATGACTAGGCAATGGGGTACCACCTGTCATAGTACCTGGTCGAGATAAGTGTACCGAGGATCCACCCTAAATCCCCTGCAATACAAGACCGGGACTACCGATTACTGGATAATCTCGAGTAAGATCACCCCACGGTTGGGAAGCAACCGCACTACTAAGTCGAATAAAAAGGGACATCTAGACAGGGATGACCTCACCCTAATGGGTGCTACTCACTTAGCCTTGCTGCATATCCCTTGATTTTCAGTCATTCCCCGGTTGATGGAGCTTGAGGCTAAGCGTTACCTTTTTAGAACACATCTCTTAGAATTCTCATCGCCCTCCTGACGATGTTCTGAAAGCATTCATCCATACAAGTCCGTCCCGGGATCGAACGGAACCGAAGGCACTACTCCTACTACGTCCATTTTGAAATCATCCTCAGGATTAGTAGCGACTAGCCCTTGCAATTCACTGCTCCACCTTCGAATCCAAACTTTTTTTTCCACACGAAAACGTTCAAACAGGATCGAAGTGGTTTTTGAGAATTCAATCCCGATCCCGGTCTCTTCGAAACGATTAGTGCATTGTCCAATATTGATAGTCGGTTATTTAACTATCAAATAACATTCACAAACAACCATCAAACGTAAATAATCTCCCAAATAATTCATTAATCTCAAAACACCTTCGCAAATATATTTCCATTTTCAAACTTTTTTAAAATAGTTTTCAAACCATCTTCCTCTCACGGAATACATTCCCCAAATACTTTCTACTCCCACTGAAATCACCAAGTACAAATACTTTAGATTTTAAAATAATCTAAAACACTATATTATAAAATATCCTTTAAGACATTTAAGTTAAAACTACTTTAATACTTATTCAAAGATATATACTTTAAGAATATTTAAAATAAAACTACTTCAAAAATATAAAACTAAATTTTTCTCTTTTTAAACATAATACCAAGTCACCTTTAATAATTACTACTAAAATAAATTTGAAAAATATTTACTTTAAAATTTAAACACTTAAAAATATTAAATTTTCTAAAACATACCTTTAAAACACTTTAAAAACTTTTAACTTAAACGTTAAAAATTTGCTTTGAAAACGTACTTGGCTATCCAGAGAAATACGCTTCTCTTTCACATCTTTTAAAAATAAATCACTATTTATTTTTAAACAAATTTACATATTCCTTTAAATAAATTCCCACCGTGAATTTATTCCTCCAAATATCCACTGATATATTACTTCACTTTTATAAACCCATTTTATAAATTCCATAGTCTCACCTCCCTTTTAAAAATCCCGATTTTAAACACTCAATCAATCTTCAAATTGATTTTCAAATTACTCCCATTTTGAAATAAATTCCTTTTTTACTCAATTTTATTCCAAAACCCATAGACTTCAGATTTTATTTCTTAATTATGATTTAAAATCTTTTTAGCTGAAAATTCCAATTTCAGATTTTTCCCAAATTCCTTCTTTATTTTTTCCAATAATTTAAATCTTAAATTTAAAATAAACTCTTTATTCCTTTAAATAATAACACTTAAGTTTAAAATTCATTATCTTCTTCTTTATTCAAAATCCCCTTTTCATACTCGGAATTTACTTATTAGAATTTTAAAATCACTTTTATTCTTTTCCAATTCATTCTTAAATTTATTCAAATTCTCTATAATTATTTCGCCTATAAATTCTCTTCTTTTATTTTCTTTCCAAAAATCCAATTTATATATTTTTGGCAACTCATTGTAGCCAAATATATTCAATCAAACCATAACATCCAATACTCCAATTATCAATAAAATTCATCACAGTATATCAAATAATCATATCACAGAATATTTAGACAAATCTAAATATTTTGAGGAATCCAGTTGGATCCCTCCAAACTGTTTCCCTGCATCCACAGATGTTAGCACAATATAAAATACCAATTCCACTTTGAGGTGGAATGTCGCGGTATACGGGTTTATACAATATCATATGCTATTATGCGACGCATAGGGTCTCATCCGCTATATAATGCAGGAAATCAATCACTCCAATGTTTACTATATACTACTATATAATATACCACATCCAATCAATTCAGTCATTCAACAGAATATTTAAATTTAACCATTTAAATTTAGATAAAACCCAGATGAGTGAGATTAACTCACCTTTGTTTTTTGCTGTTTGCAATCCACTTAAATCTCGGTTTGGTTCTTCCAGATTTTGACCTTGAATAAACATTATATGATTTATTAATAATTTAGCAAATTGAACAATCTATTATTTAAAATAACTAGCACATTAAAATAGGATATATGTAACGACCCAGGATTTTTATTAATTAAAATTTGAATATTTAATTTATTTTAAATATTAATAAGTGAATTTAAAAGTCAAATAAATTTTATTTTGAATTATTGGATTAAATTGAATAATTAAATCAATAATTTAATATGTGAAATTATGGAAATAATTGAAAATTTAGTTAAATATGATTGAAAATGATTTGTAAAATTTTATTTTATCATATGGGAGTTAGAACGATATTTTAGAACTTTTAAAATTAAATTAAAAGTTAATTTGTGAAAATTGAATATTTTAATATTAAAATCAACTAGTGAAAATAGTCAATTTTTGAACAGTCTCAGAATTGAACGAAACCAGCTCCATTGGATCCGTAATAGTTAGTTATTACTGGGTTTCAATTTTCGTGTCAATCGGAGTTACCGTTTGATCGTGGCAGCTCGAAACGCATCGATTTATTTTTAATTTAATTTGGCGAGTTAAAATAGCCATTTTTCAAAAAGTCTCGGATTTCGACGAAACCAGTTTCATCGGATCCGTAATGTGATATTATTGTAAGGTTTCAAATTTCGTGTCAATCGGATTTACCGTTTGTCCGGTACGAATTAAAACGCCTAGAAAATCGTTTAAATCGGTTTAATTTAAATTAAGCGTTTATAGCCATATCTCGCACAGATGTCCGAATTAGCTTTCGAAACCTGTTCCATTGTGTCCGGAACGTGGGGTAAACCCTAGAAACGCTGGTTACGGCGCGTGACTCGGAGTTCGGAATTTCCGGGATGAATAGTGTTCGAAAATTTTCCTATAAATAGCCATAAATTCACAAAAAAAATTAAAAAAAAAATATAAACCCTAGCCGCCGTTGCTTCCTTCAATGGCCAGAATCACTCGAATCTTTTCCCCTCATTATCTTCCAATCCGCTTAGCAATACAAGAAAACTCCAACTACAATGTTGTAGAGCGTGGAGAGATCTTCACATCCATACGGATTTGATGGAGATCGGAGCAACGAGGAGGGAGAGAGACGCTCGTGTTCATCTACAGTTCAGCACGCATTTCGAGGGAATATAGGCGACCGGACTTCATGGCGTTAGGGGCGGTGGTAGTGCTAGCGAAGGGCTTTCGAACGGCGAGTCTTGATCGAGGTAGAAGGCGTAGGAGAGGGGTGCGAAAATAGATGAAGCGAACGGCTTCAATGGGTGGTTCGGCTGCGTAATACTGGGGAGGAAGATGAAACATAGGCTTGGCCATGATTTGCTAGCCTGAGATCTAACGGCCAATAATGGTTTTAGGCTTATAATTATAAAATTTATGTTGAAATTTTTATATAAAAATTTGTGTAAACTTCAAATTATCATAACTATTTCATACGAGGTCGAAAACGCGCGAAACCAGTCGCGTTGGAATCGTATGGACGAGCACTACATGATGAGATTGGATTGGAGTCGTTTGGAGTTAGTGAGAATTTTGGGTAAAATTAAACGCGCGTTTAATTTTATTCGAAATAAATCGCTAAAACGGAATTTAAAACCAAGGTGAGAACTTCTCACTCAATCGAATCAGTTTCGATTTTATTTTAAATAGTTAGATTTAAAATATTTGAATGCATGTTTGAATGTTGATTGATATCTATTGATTGTTAAAATAGACATTATACGCCGTTAGTAAGCGGATGTTATTTATTAAAAACATATACCGCGAATATTTCATAAACAGTGAAATTGGTATTATATATAATAGCAATATATATATATATATATATTGGCATATGTATATATTGGAGTTATTGATTTCCCGCATTTTTTGTTTAGCGGATGAGACCCTATTGCGCCGTTATTAAGCGGATAATATTTAATAAAAACATATACCGCGATAATTTCGTACTGGAGCGAAATTGGTATTGTGCTAATGTTTGTGGATGCAGGAAAACAGGTTGGAGGGATCCAACTGGATTCCTCAACAGTTTTTATTTGATTTCAGATATTTTGATATTTGATTGACGATCATATCGATATATGATGTCGTTGTTGTCGTGATTGACTATTTGGTATATAGCATCATTGGACCAAATTTTGGAATTTTAAAATGATTTATAAAGTGAATTTTGAAAATATACTATATGTTTGGAATTGATCCATTTTAAATAAATAAATGTATAATTTTTAATGTTATATAAAAATTATGATTTTGAGAAATATAGTTAAAAGTTGATTTTTGAGAAATATGGATTAATGATTTTATAAAATAGTTTAGATTGAAATTTCTGAATTTATTGTAAAAAGTTTAAATATAGGATTTATAAAATTTGATTATTTTATAAATCAAAATGATGAAGTTTTTAAAGGAGTTTAAAGACGTTTTAAAAGAATAATATAAATTGATTTATATTAAGAGATTTATAAATGGATATTTATAAATTGAAATATGGACATTATAAAACGAGTTTTTATAAGTGTTTGAATGAAGTGAAAATGAATTTCATAATTGAATGGAATTTATAGAATTTTAAACAGTGAAATTATAAAATGAAATTTTATAAACAGTAGGTTTATAAAATTTATAAAGTTATTGAAAGAATGAATTTTGGATAAATAAACAATCTTATAAGTTATAAGATTTATAATTTGGAAAGTTAAAAGAACGATTTTTGTAAAATAATCGTTTTATAAGTATTTAACTTATAATATGGACTTTTGGTTCATAATTGAGATATAAAGTGAATAGGTTAATAAAGAAAATTTATAAGGAAAGAAGTTATAAAACAAATAGAAATGGAGTTTATAAACGTTGTTTTATAAATTCGAAAACGACTTATTTTGATAAGTAAATTGTTATAACTTATAAATGGAGTTATATTCACGTTTTTGAACTGTGAATAATCCTTTGAAATAAAATGAATAAAAAGATGAAATTGATTAACGTAGTATATTCACGTTTTTGAATAGTGAATAATATGTTAAAGAAAATGTTTAGAATGTGATGTTTTAAATAGAATTAAAACGATCTAACGATGTTTTAAATGTGTTGAGATTCGAAACCATAGATTTCAACAATTATTGTTGAAATAGACGTTTTCGAGAAATAAAAGGAAATAGTAGACTATAACGCTGTTGTTATAGTAAATGATTTCCGAAAGGAAATGTTTTGTATAGTATTGGGATTTATATATCTATTGTAATTTCGAATCCCTATACTAGTGATTTTTGGGTTGTCGTAACGATGTTTTATGTAACATTCGTTTTGGCCCAAATAAATATGTTTATGAGAATGATTTCCTTAAAGAATGAAATATATACTTAATCTCGATTTAAGTATATTGAATATTTCCAAGTGTAGAAAATAAATAAAATTTGTGAATTACTTATGAATAAATAAGTATGGAAATGTTTTCCAATATAAAGCGAATATTTTGAGAATTTATCTTTTTGAAGATAAATTGAAAAGGAATATTGAAGTGAATAATCGAAATCGAATATTCATAGATATTTTGGATTATAAATTCACTATGGAATTTATGAATGAAAAGGAGAATTTGTTTAAAAATAAATATTGATTTATTTTTGAAGTATTGAAATTATATATCTAGTGAAGATATTTTGGAAAATAAATAATTTGGAAAATTATTGGAATCTAGTGATGTGTGCATATCAATTGATAGTTCAATAACCGACTATCAATATTTCCCTTTGAATGGGTAATTGATGTGATTTGTTTGAATTTCAATGCCACACTTATATTTGAATAAGCGCTCACTATTCGGGTTAACCGGGAAAGGACCATGGGGTCGTATAACCCATTCCGAATATGTGATACGTCGTTGTGAATTGCATTGAAGATCGGTGTTAAAGACCCGGTATTTGCGAAAGCGATAGGATGACCTGTCGATTGACTCTGCACCGAGTAGCTACGGTATTGAGTTCTCCATATGTGATGGTGAATCCGATCAGGATTGTGAATATCCGGATTGCAAGGACTTCTTTGTAAGTGCCTTCGGTTTTGTTCAAGCCCGGAACAGACTTGTATGGATTGTATGTCTGACATTACAAATTGAGATATAAAGCCGATTTCTTTCAAATATATTTCTGTTGGTGGCGAAGAATTTATTCTTTTAGCTTAACACCTTTCTCTGAGACGTACGAGCTCAGAGGTTATGTAGTTGAAGTTATCAGCGATATATTCCCAATTTGGTAATGTGACATGCTGAGTGTTGCTGTAAATGATCATTGTGTTGATTATTTGTGATAGGATCGTTTATTTGATCGTCTATCCTTGTGATCATTGTGTTGATCATTTGTTGACCCAAAGCATGGCTTTTGTATAAAGTATGTTTTTGTGGACGTGAATTCGTCGAGCCTCACACCCCGTGAATGGTCAAAACAAGAAAGATGCGGCAAGGTTATGAGGGGTAGCGCCCTTTAGGATGTGTGCATTTCCTTCTGGAAAAGGGTGGTATCATGGTATGGAGCCCAGATACTTACTCATGTTGAAAACACTTTGTTATGATTGTGTGAATTGATTACGAGCGCTCGGTGAAAAGGTCCCAAAGGACCGGGGGATGGCATATTCGGTCAGTTGTTACTCAGTTAGGGGTAACCCGGCCTTGTGTTGGTAGAGATCCGGTTTGGTTCTCGGGGATGTCCATCCAGAGGCATTCTCATGTGGCAATGGGAAGTTCCTTGGCCTGATCATTCGTTGGAAATCCAAAGAAACAATACGAGACTTGTACGGTTTTAGTTGTATAACCTGCTATGGAATGTGGCGGTAACCTGCTATTGAACATAGTTAGCTATAGTAGGCATACGATAATGGTCGTATGTTGGCTAAGATTTATATTCTACTTTCGAAATGAATTTTCCTACACTATACACTAATAATAATATCAAATGATCTTTTAAATGCGTATCAAGCATCTTTGAATATCATAAGGAGAAATCTCCTCCGATTCTGCGTTTGCATTGTGTGTGTGTGCGGGAGGCCTTATGGTAGTCTCATTTTTAAAAGCATTGCGAATTGACTTTAAAAATATTCTTCTATTTTGATTTTTAAAGATAAATAAACTGTTTTGAGTTCTCACACCAGTCACATGACTGACTTGGAGTTTATTGTTTTCCTTCCTAAACTCTGGGTGCCCACCAATTTCCACACGGGCAGTTAAGAGTTAGGTTTATCAGGATATTCTGGATATTCTGGAGTTGCTGGAGGCAAGATGGATGGCATGGCGTATTACTAGTTTATATAGTATTTCTTTTTCTGCTGCACTATTTGTTGTTGTTGTTGTATACTCTGATGATATGATGAAATGTAATGTATAAAATGTAATAACTGATAGTTCTTTGTTTAAAGATTATTCATTTATTATTATATGTTGTTCCGCTGCGAATTGTGAGATTCTAATGTAGTTCTGTTGTTTTCTTTCTGTTCCGTTCTATTTTAAAATTTTGTTCTATTCTCTATTTTCTATCTCTTCTCTATTCTATGTTCTCTATTCTCTTTTTCTTCTATTTTAAAATTTTCTATTTTCTTTTCCCTCTATCTTCTATTTTCTCTCCTCCCTATTTTCTATCTATCTTCTCTCTTCTTCTCTTCTCTTTTCATAAATTCTTTTTAAAAACCCATAACATTTCAGTTTTTCGGCAACGAAAAATCGCAAACGTTACAGTTGGTATCAGAACTTATGGTTAAGCGACAACCATGGTTCTGTTGGGTATTACTCATTAGAGATAGAGTCAGTAGTGCTCTAGAATGAATTTGAGTGTAATAATAGCTATGAGAGCGTATTTGTTAGTGAATATATAAAATTGTTTTATATTGTGATGATTGGTTTATTGAGTGGCATATGAACTTTCGTCAGCGTGGTCCGCAAGACTATGCCGAAGGGGTTTCTAAACACTTGAATAGAACAATTCGGCACAATATTGTTTTAAATTGGGTAAATGGAATAATTTTACCTTAATTATATTTTATATATAAAGAAATAATTTTTCAGAATTATTAAGGTATATAAGTTGATTGTTTAGTTGTTTGAATAATCTAAATAAAGGAATTGTATAAACAAAAAGAATTATAAGAATTGAATTATAATTAAAGTGACTCACAATTGTGAAATAAACTTATATATATAAGAAGTGAAACTATATGAATATATTTATGAATATGAGTAGTAAATAAAAAAATGAATTTAAAGTTAAATGGAAGTATAACTTAAGTGATAAATGTGAACTTGAGTTTTATAAATGAAATTCAACTTTAGTAATTGAATATGAATTAAATAAATTGGATTAAAGGATTGAATGTTAATCAATTGAATGAGAATTAAGTTGATATAAAAAAATGAATATAAGTGTTAATTCATTAAAATCTTATGTTATTAGAAAGTTGAATAATTGAATGGAAGTCAATTTAATTTAAGGAGTTGAACCAAAATGAATATAAGCAAAGGAATTTGGTTGTAATTGATATACATTGGTTGTTATTTGATTGATTAGTTGATTGTATATAATTCATTAAGTATTAATGAAATGGAAAGCTAAAGTAATTAAAATCCAATTGGAAGTTAAGTGAAACTTAAATAGAATTGAATTTGAATTGGAAGTGAACCAACTTGAATATGAATTAGTGAATATAAACTAATTGAAAATGAATGCTAGTAAACCCAATGTAAATGAATCAAATGTGATTAAATTGAAAACCAATTCATTGAATATTAATGAGAATATAAATGAATATTGAATTGGTTATGAATTTGTTGAATGTTAGTTGGTTGATGTTTGCATTTGTTGCTTTAGTTGCATTTGTTATGTTGACATATATAGTTATTATGTTGCTATATGTTGTATATTGATACTATTGTCTATATACATGATTCTCATGTTGTTTGTTGAGTGTTTAGTAGGTGTGGATCGTGTTTGCTTCGCATTTGGAGCTCGCTTTCGCGCTATATTAGCCGTATATGCTCGCTAATAAAATATAAGGTACATATCTCGGATTACATACCGTACTTTTATACTTTTTTCCCTACGGGATGCCTCATTACTTGATGAGATGTATATTTGTGATATATATACTGTCATTTTTTTCGGATCGAGCCGCGCAAAGGAGACTATGGCGAATTTTTCCGAAAATTTAAGGCGTTAGAAAAATTTTGAGAAATTTGGAAAATTTTGAAAATTTTAACTTTGATTTTGGAATTAAAAGTTAAACAATAGTAGTTGTTTTTGAAAAGATAACTAAGTATGATTTGAAAACTTAGTAAGTTATTGTAAGAAGTTTAACTATGAATTTTGGAAAATTAATAGATTCTTTAACTTTTCTTACTTGTTAATTTCGAGGACGAAATTCTTTTAAGTGGGGAAGATTGTAACGACCCAGGATTTTTATTAATTAAAATTTGAATATTTAATTTATTTTAAATATTAATAAGTGAATTTAAAAGTCAAATAAATTTTATTTTGAATTATTGGATTTAATTGAATAATTAAATCAATAATTTAATATGTAAAATTATGGAAATAATTGAAAATTTAGTTAAATATGATTGAAAATGATTTGTAAAATTTTCTTTTATCATATGGGAGTTAGAACGATATTTTAGAACTTTTAAAATTAAATTAAAAGTTAATTTTTGAAATTGAATATTTTAATATTAAAATCGACTAGTGAAAATAGTCAATTTTTAAACAGTCTCAGAATTGAACGAAACCAGTTCCATTGGATCCGTAATAGTTAGTTATTACCGGATTTCAATTTTCGTGTCAATCGGAGTTACCGTTTGATCGTGGCAGCTCGAAACGCATCGATTTATTTTTAATTTAATTTGGCAAGTTAAAATAGCCATTTTTCAAAAAGTCTCGGATTTCGACGAAACCAGTTTCATCGGATCCGTAATGTGATATTATTGTAAGGTTTCAAATTTCGTGTCAATCGGATTTACCGTTTGTCCGGTACGAATTAAAACGCCTAGAAAATCGTTTAAATCGGTTTAATTTAAATTAAGCGTTTATAGCCATATCTCGCACAGATGTCCGAATTAGCTTTCGAAACCTGTTCCATTGTGTCTGGAACGCGGGGTAAACCCTAGAAACGCTGGTTACGGCGCGTGAATCGGAGTTCGGAATTTCCGGGATGAATGGTGTTCGAAAATTTTCCTATAAATAGCCATAAATTCACAAAAAAAAAAAAAAAAAAAAAATATAAACCCTAGCCGCCGTTGCTTCCTTCAATGGCCAGAATCACTCGAATCTTTTCCCCTCATTATCTTCCAATCCGCTTAGCAATACAAGAAAACTCCAACTACAATGTTGTAGAGCGTGGAGAGATCTTCACATCCATACGGATTTGATGGAGATCGGAGCAACGAGGAGGGAGAGAGACGCTCGCGTTCATCTACAGTTCGGCACGCATTTCGAGGGAATATAGGCGACCGGACTTCATGGCGTTAGGGGCGGTGGTAGTGCTAGCGAAGGGCTTTCGAACGGCGAGTCTTGATCGAGGTAGAAGGCGTAGGAGAGGGGTGCGAAAATAGATGAAGCGAACGGCTTCAATGGGTGGTTCGGCTGCGTAATACTGGGGAAGAAGATGAAACATAGGCTTGGCCGTGATTTGCTAGCCTGAGATCTAACGGCCAATAATGGTTTTAGGTTTATAATTATAAAATTTATGTTGAAATTTTTATATAAAAATTTGTGTAAACTTCAAATTATCATAACTTTTTCATACGAGGTCGAAAACGCGCGAAACCAGTCGCGTTAGAATCGTATGGACGAGCACTACGCGATGAAATTGGATTGGATTCGTTTGGAGTTAGTGAGAATTTTGGGTAAAATTAAACGCGCGTTTAATTTTATTCGAAATAAATCGCTAAAACGGAATTTAAAACCAAGGTGAGAACTTCTCACTCAATCGAATCAGTTTCGATTTTATTTTAAATAGTTAGATTTAAAATATTTGAATGCATGTTTGAATGTTGATTGATATCTATTGGTTGCTAAAATAGACATTATACGCCGTTAGTAAGCGGGTGTTATTTATTAAAAACATATACCGCGAATATTTCATAAACAGTGAAATTGGTATTATATATAATAGCAATATATATATATATTGGCATATGTATATATTGGAGTTATTGATTTCCCGCATTTTTTGTTTAGCGGATGAGACCCTATTGCGCCGTTATTAAGCGGATAATATTTAATAAAAACATATACCGCGATAATTTCGTACTGGAGCGAAATTGGTATTGTGCTAATGTTTGTGGATGCAGGAAAACAGGTTGGAGGGATCCAACTGGATTCCTCAACAGTATTTATTTGATTTCAGATATTTTGATATTTGATTGACGATCATATCGATATATGATGTCGTTGTTGTCGTGATTGACTATTTGGTATGTAGCATCATTGGACCAAATTTTGGAATTTTAAAATGATTTATAAAGTGATTTTTGAAAATATACTATATGTTTGGAATTGATCCATTTTAAATAAATAAATGTATAATTTTTAATGTTATATAAAAATTATGATTTTGAGAAATATAGTTAAAAGTTGATTTTTGAGAAATATGGATTAATGATTTTATAAAATAGTTTAGATTGAAATTTCTGAATTTATTGTAAAAAGTTTAAATATAGGATTTATAAAATTTGATTATTTTATAAATCAAAATGATGAAGTTTTTAAAGGAGTTTAAAGACGTTTTAAAAGAATAATATAAATTGATTTATATTAAGAGATTTATAAATGGATATTTATAAATTGAAATATGGACATTATAAAACGAGTTTTTATAAGTGTTTGAATGAAGTGAAAATGAATTTCATAATTGAATGGAATTTATAGAATTTTAAACAGTGAAATTATAAAATGAAATTTTATAAACAGTAGGTTTATAAAATTTATAAAGTTATTGAAAGAATGAATTTTGGATAAATAAACAATCTTATAAGTTATAAGATTTATAATTTGGGAAGTTAAAAGAACGATTTTTGTAAAATAATCGTTTTATAAGTATTTAACTTATAATATGGACTTTTGGTTCATAATTGAGATATAAAGTGAATAGGTTAATAAAGAAAATTTATAAGGAAAGAAGTTATAAAACAAATAGAAATGGAGTTTATAAACGTTGTTTTATAAATTCGAAAACGACTTATTTTGATAAGTAAATTGTTATAACTTATAAATGGAGTTATATTCACGTTTTTGAACTGTGAATAATCCTTTGAAATAAAATGAATAAAAAGATGAAATTGATTAACGTAGTATATTCACGTTTTTGAATAGTGAATAATATGTTAAAGAAAATGTTTAGAATGTGATGTTTTAAATAGAATTAAAACGATCTAACGATGTTTTAAATGTGTTGAGATTCGAAACCATAGATTTCAACAATTATTGTTGAAATAGACGTTTTCGAGAAATAAAAGGAAATAGTAGACTATAACGCTGTTGTTATAGTAAATGATTTCCGAAAGGAAATGTTTTGTATAGTATTGGGATTTATATATCTATTTTAATTTCGAATCCCTATACTAGTGATTTTTGGGTTGTCGTAACGATGTTTTACGTAACATTCGTTTTGGCCCAAATAAATATGTTTATGAGAATGATTTCCTTAAAGAATGAAATATATACTTAATCTCGATTTAAGTATATTGAATATTTTCCAAGTGTAGAAAATAAATAAAATTTGTGAATTACTTATGAATAAATAAGTATGGAAATGTTTTCCAATATAAAGCGAATATTTTGAGAATTTATCTTTTTGAAGATAAATTGAAAAGGAATATTGAAGTGAATAATCGAAATCGAATATTCATAGATATTTTGGATTATAAATTCACTATGGAATTTATGAATGAAAAGGAGAATTTGTTTAAAAATAAATATTGATTTATTTTTGAAGTATTGAAATTATATATCTAGTGAAGATATTTTGGAAAATAAATAATTTGGAAAATTATTGGAATCTGGTGATGTGTGCATATCAATTGATAGTTCAATAACCGACTATCAATATTTCCCTTTGAATGGGTAATTGATGTGATTTGTTTGAATTTGAATGCCACACTTATTTTTGAATAAGCGCTCACTATTCGGGTTAACCGGGAAAGGACCATGGGGTCGTATAACCCATTCCGAATATGTGATACGTCGTTGTGAATTGCATTGAAGATCGGTGTTGAAGACCCGGTATTTGCGAAAGCGATAGGATGACCTGTCGATTGACTCTGCACCGAGTAGCTACGGTATTGAGTTCTCCATATGTGATGGTGAATCCGATCAGGATTGTGAATATCCGGATTGCAAGGACTTCTTTGTAAGTGCCTTCGGTTTTGTTCGAGCCCGGAACAGACTTGTATGGATTGTATGTCTGACATTACAAATTGAGATATAAAGCCGATTTCTTTCAAATATATTTATGTTGGTGGCGAAGAATTTATTCTTTTAGCTTAACACCCTTCTCTGAGACGTACGAGCTCAGAGGTTATGTAGTTGAAGTTATCAGCGATATATTCCCAATTTGGTAATGTGACATGCTGAGTGTTGCTGTAAATGATCATTGTGTTGATTATTTGTGATAGGATCGTTTATTTGATCGTCTATCCTTGTGATCATTGCGTTGATCATTTGTTGACCCAAAGCATGGCTTTTGTATAAAGTATGTTTTTGTGGACGTGAATTCGTCGAGCCTCACACCCCGTGAATGGTCAAAACAGGAAAGATGCGGCAAGGTTATGAGGGGTAGCGCCCTTTAGGATGTGTGCATTTCCTTCTGGAAAAGGGTGGTATCATGGTATGGAGCCCAGATACTTACTCATGTTGAAAACACTTTGTTATGATTGTGTGAATTGATTACGAGCGCTCGGTGAAAAGGTCCCAAAGGACCAGGGGATGGCATATTCGGTCAGTTGTTACTCAGTTAGGGGTAACCCGACCTTGTGTTGGTAGAGATCCGGTTTGGTTCTCGGGGATGTCCATCCAGAGGCATTCTCATGTGGCAATGGGAAGTTCCTTGGCCTGATCATTCGTTGGAAATCCAAAGAAACAATACGAGACTTGTACGGTTTTAGTTGTATAACCTGCTATGGAATGTGGCGGTAACCTGCTATTGAACATAGTTAGCTATAGCAGGTATACGATAATGGTCGTATGTTGGCTAAGATTTATATTCTACTTTCGAAATGAATTTTCCTACACTATACACTAATAATAATATCAAATGATCTTTTAAATGCGTATCAAGCATCTTTGACTATCATAAGGAGAAATCTCCTCCGATTCTGCGTTTGCATTGTGTGTGTGTGCGGGAGGCCTTATGGTAGTCTCGTTTTTAAAAGCATTGCGAATTGACTTTAAAAATATTCTTCTATTTTGATTTTTAAAGATAAATAAACTGTTTTGAGTTCTCACACCAGTCACATGACTGACTTGGAGTTTATTGTTTTCCTTCCTAAACTCTGGGTGCCCACCAATTTCCACACGGGCAGTTAAGAGTTAGGTTTATCAGGATATTCTGGATATTCTGGAGTTGCTGGAGGCAAGATGGATGGCATGGCGTATTACTAGTTTATATAGTATTTCTTTTTCTGCTGCACTATTTGTTGTTGTTGTTGTATACTCTGATGATATGATGAAATGTAATGTATAAAATGTAATAACTGATAGTTCTTTGTTTAAAGATTATTCATTTATTATTATATGTTGTTCCGCTGCGAATTGTGAGATTCTGATGTAGTTCTGTTGTTTTCTTTCTGTTCCGTTCTATTTTAAAATTTTGTTCTATTCTCTATTTTCTATCTCTTCTCTATTCTATGTTCTCTATTCTCTTTTTCTTCTATTTTAAAATTTTCTATTTTCTTTTCCCTCTATCTTCTATTTTCTCTCCTCCCTATTTTCTATCTATCTTCTCTCTTCTTCTCTTCTCTTTTCATAAATTCTTTTTAAAAACCCATAACATTTCGGTTTTTCGGCAACGAAAAATCGCAAACGTTACAGTTGGTATCAGAACTTATGGTTAAGCGACAACCATGGTTCTGTTGGATATTACTCATTAGAGATAGAGTCAGTAGTGCTCTAGAATGAATTTGAGTGTAATAATAGCTATGAGAGCGTATTTGTTAGTGAATATATAAAATTGTTTTATATTGTGATGATTGGTTTATTGAGTGGCATATGAACTTTCGTCAGCGTGGTCCGCAAGACTATGCCGAAGGGGTTTCTAAACACTTGAATAGAACAATTCGGCACAATATTGTTTTAAATTGGGTAAATGGAATAATTTTACCTTAATTATATTTTATATATAAAGAAATAATTTTTCAAAATTATTAAGGTATATAAGTTGATTGTTTAGTTGTTTGAATAATCTAAATAAAGGAATTGTATAAACAAAAAGAATTATAAGAATTGAATTATAATTAAAGTGATTTACAATTGTGAAATAAACTTATATATATAAGAAGTGAAACTATATGAATATATTTATGAATATGAGTAGTAAATAAAAAAATGAATTTAAAGTTAAATGGAAGTATAACTTAAGTGATAAATGTGAACTTGAGTTTTATAAATGAAATTCAACTTTAGTAATTGAATATGAATTAAATAAATTGGATTAAAGGATTGAATGTTAATCAATTGAATGAGAATTAAGTTGATATAAAAAAATGAATATAAGTGTTAATTCATTAAAATCTTATGTTATTAGAAAGTTGAATAATTGAATGGAAGTCAATTTAATTTAAGGAGTTGAACCAAAATGAATATAAGCAAAGGAATTTGGTTGTAATTGATATACATTGGTTGTTATTTGATTGATTAGTTGATTGTATATAATTCATTAAGTATTAATGAAATGGAAAGCTAAAGTAATTAAAATCCAATTGGAAGTTAAGTGAAACTTAAATAGAATTGAATTTGAATTGGAAGTGAACCAACTTGAATATGAATTAGTGAATATAAACTAATTGAAAATGAATGCTAGTAAACCCAATGTAAATGAATCAAATGTGATTAAATTGAAAACCAATTCATTGAATATTAATGAGAATATAAATGAATATTGAATTGGTTATGAATTTGTTGAATGTTAGTTGGTTGATGTTTGCATTTGTTGCTTTAGTTGCATTTGCTATGTTGACATATATAGTTATTATGTTGCTATATGTTGTATATTGATACTATTGTCTATATACATGATTCTCATGTTGTTTGTTGAGTGTTTAGTAGGTGCGGATCGCGTTTGCTTCGCATTTGGAGCTCGCTTTCGCGCTATATTAGCCGTATATGATCGCTAATAAAATATAAGGTACATATCTCGGATTACATACCGTACTTTTATACTTTTTTCCCTATGGGATGCCTCATTACTTGATGAGATGTATATTTGTGATATATATACTGTCATTTTTTTTCGGATCGAGCCGCGCAAAAGAGACTATGGCGAATTTTTCCGAAAATTTAAGGCGTTAGAAAAATTTTGAGAAATTTGGAAAATTTTGAAAATTTTAACTTTGATTTTGGAATTAAAAGTTAAACAATAGTAGTTGTTTTTGAAAAGATAACTAAGTATGATTTGAAAACTTAGTAAGTTATTGTAAGAAGTTTAACTATGAATTTTGGAAAATTAATAGATTCTTTAACTTTTCTTACTTGTTAATTTCGAGGACGAAATTCTTTTAAGTGGGGAAGATTGTAACGACCCAGGATTTTTATTAATTAAAATTTGAATATTTAATTTATTTTAAATATTAATAAGTGAATTTAAAAGTCAAATAAATTTTATTTTGAATTATTGGATTTAATTGAATAATTAAATCAATAATTTAATATGTGAAATTATGGAAATAATTGAAAATTTAGTTAAATATGATTGAAAATGATTTGTAAAATTTTCTTTTATCATATGGGAGTTAGAACGATATTTTAGAACTTTTAAAATTAAATTAAAAGTTAATTTGTGAAAATTGAATATTTTAATATTAAAATCGACTAGTGAAAATAGTCAATTTTTAAACAGTCTCAGAATAGAACGAAACCAGTTCCATTGGATCCGTAATAGTTAGTTATTACCGGATTTCAATTTTCGTGTCAATCGGAGTTACCGTTTGATCGTGGCATCTCGAAACGCATCGATTTATTTTTAATTTAATTTGGCAAGTTAAAATAGCCATTTTTCAAAAAGTCTCGGATTTCGACGAAACCAGTTTCATCGGATCCGTAATGTGATATTATTGTAAGGTTTCAAATTTCGTGTCAATCGGATTTACCGTTTGTCCGGTACGAATTAAAACGCCTAGAAAATCGTTTAAATCGGTTTAATTTAAATTAAGCGTTTATAGCCATATCTCGCACAGATGTCCGAATTAGCTTTCGAAACCTGTTCCATTGTGTCCGGAACGCGGGGTAAACCCTAGAAACGCTGGTTACGGCGCGTGAATCGGAGTTCGGAATTTCCGGGATGAATGGTGTTCGAAAATTTTCCTATAAATAGCCATAAATTCACAAAAAAAATAAAAAAAAAAATATAAACCCTAGCCGCCGTTGCTTCCTTCAATGGCCAGAATCACTCGAATCTTTTCCCCTCATTATCTTCCAATCCGCTTAGCAATACAAGAAAACTCCAACTACAATGTTGTAGAGCGTGGAGAGATCTTCACATCCATACGGATTTGATGGAGATCGGAGCAACGAGGAGGGAGAGAGACGCTCGCGTTCATCTATAGTTCGGCACGCATTTCGAGGGAATATAGGCGACCGGACTTCATGGCGTTAGGGGCGGTGGTAGTGCTAGCGAAGGGCTTTCGAACGGCGAGTCTTGATCGAGGTAGAAGGCGTAGGAGAGGGGTGCGAAAATAGATGAAGCGAACGGCTTCAATGGGTGGTTCGGCTGCGTAATACTGGGGAGGAAGATGAAACATAGGCTTGGCCATGATTTGCTAGCCTGAGATCTAACAGCCAATAATGGTTTTAGGTTTATAATTATAAAATTTATGTTGAAATTTTTATATAAAAATTTGTGTAAACTTCAAATTATCATAACCTTTTCATACGATGTCGAAAACGCGCGAAACCAGTCGCGTTGGAATCGTATGGACGAGCACTACGCGATGAAATTGGATTGGAGTCGTTTGGAGTTAGTGAGAATTTTGGGTAAAATTAAACGCGCGTTTAATTTTATTCGAAATAAATCGCTAAAACGGAATTTAAAACCAAGGTGAGAACTTCTCACTCAATCGAATCAGTTTCGATTTTATTTTAAATAGTTAGATTTAAAATATTTGAATGCATGTTTGAATGTTGATTGATATCTATTGATTGTTAAAATAGACATTATACGCCGTTAGTAAGCGGATGTTATTTATTAAAAACATATACCGCGAATATTTCATAAACAGTGAAATTGGTATTATATATAATAGCAATATATATATATTGGCATATGTATATATTGGAGTTATTGATTTCCCGCATTTTTTGTTTAGCAGATGAGACCCTATTGCGCCGTTATTAAGCGGATAATATTTAATAAAAACATATACCGCGATAATTTCGTACTGGAGCGAAATTGGTATTGTGCTAATGTTTGTGGATGCAGGAAAACAGGTTGGAGGGATCCAACTGGATTCCTCAACAGTATTTATTTGATTTCAGATATTTTGATATTTGATTGACGATCATATCGATATATGATGTCGTTGTTGTCGTGATTGACTATTTGGTATGTAGCATCATTGGACCAAATTTTGGAATTTTAAAATGATTTATAAAGTGAATTTTGAAAATATACTATATGTTTGGAATTGATCCATTTTAAATAAATAAATGTATAATTTTTAATGTTATATAAAAATTATGATTTTGAGAAATATAGTTAAAAGTTGATTTTTGAGAAATATGGATTAATGATTTTATAAAATAGTTTAGATTGAAATTTCTGAATTTATTGTAAAAAGTTTAAATATAGGATTTATAAAATTTGATTATTTTATAAATCAAAATGATGAAGTTTTTAAAGGAGTTTAAAGACGTTTTAAAAGAATAATATAAATTGATTTATATTAAGAGATTTATAAATGGATATTTATAAATTGAAATATGGACATTATAAAACGAGTTTTTATAAGTGTTTGAATGAAGTGAAAATGAATTTCATAATTGAATGGAATTTATAGAATTTTAAACAGTGAAATTATAAAATGAAATTTTATAAACAGTAGGTTTGTAAAATTTATAAAGTTATTGAAAGAATGAATTTTGGATAAATAAACAATCTTATAAGTTATAAGATTTATAATTTGGGAAGTTAAAAGAACGATTTTTGTAAAATAATCGTTTTATAAGTATTTAACTTATAATATGGACTTTTGGTTCATAATTGAGATATAAAGTGAATAGGTTAATAAAGAAAATTTATAAGGAAAGAAGTTATAAAACAAATAGAAATGGAGTTTATAAACGTTGTTTTATAAATTCGAAAACGACTTATTTTGATAAGTAAATTGTTATAACTTATAAATGGAGTTATATTCACGTTTTTGAACTGTGAATAATCCTTTGAAATAAAATGAATAAAAAGATGAAATTGATTAACGTAGTATATTCACGTTTTTGAATAGTGAATAATATGTTAAAGAAAATGTTTAGAATGTGATGTTTTAAATAGAATTAAAACGATCTAACGATGTTTTAAATGTGTTGAGATTCGAAACCATAGATTTCAACAATTATTGTTGAAATAGACGTTTTCGAGAAATAAAAGGAAATAGTAGACTATAACGCTGTTGTTATAGTAAATGATTTCCGAAAGGAAATGTTTTGTATAGTATTGGGATTTATATATCTATTTTAATTTCGAATCCCTATACTAGTGATTTTTGGGTTGTCGTAACGATGTTTTACGTAACATTCGTTTTGGCCCAAATAAATATGTTTATGAGAATGATTTCCTTAAAGAATGAAATATATACTTAATCTCGATTTAAGTATATTGAATATTTTCCAAGTGTAGAAAATAAATAAAATTTGTGAATTACTTATGAATAAATAAGTATGGAAATGTTTTCCAATATAAAGCGAATATTTTGAGAATTTATCTTTTTGAAGATAAATTGAAAAGGAATATTGAAGTGAATAATCGAAATCGAATATTCATAGATATTTTGGATTATAAATTCACTATGGAATTTATGAATGAAAAGGAGAATTTGTTTAAAAATAAATATTGATTTATTTTTGAAGTATTGAAATTATATATCTAGTGAAGATATTTTGGAAAATAAATAATTTGGAAAATTATTGGAATCTGGTGATGTGTGCATATCAATTGATAGTTCAATAACCGACTATCAATATTTCCCTTTGAATGGGTAATTGATGTGATTTGTTTGAATTTGAATGCCACACTTATTTTTGAATAAGCGCTCACTATTCGGGTTAACCGGGAAAGGACCATGGGGTCGTATAACCCATTCCGAATATGTGATACGTCGTTGTGAATTGCATTGAAGATCGGTGTTGAAGACCCGGTATTTGCGAAAGCGATAGGATGACCTGTCGAT
This sequence comes from Allium cepa, assembly GCA_030765085.1. Classification (NCBI taxonomy): domain Eukaryota; kingdom Viridiplantae; phylum Streptophyta; class Magnoliopsida; order Asparagales; family Amaryllidaceae; genus Allium; species Allium cepa. Next base: position 460,337,281 of record CM060943.1, read on the forward strand.
TGACTCTGCACCGAGTAGCTACGGTATTGAGTTCTCCATATGTGATGGTGAATCCGATCAGGATTGTGAATATCCGGATTGCAAGGACTTCTTTGTAAGTGCCTTCGGTTTTGTTCGAGCCCGGAACAGACTTGTATGGATTGTATGTCTGACATTACAAATTGAGATATAAAGCCGATTTCTTTCAAATATATTTATGTTGGTGGCGAAGAATTTATTCTTTTAGCTTAACACCCTTCTCTGAGACGTACGAGCTCAGAGGTTATGTAGTTGAAGTTATCAGCGATATATTCCCAATTTGGTAATGTGACATGCTGAGTGTTGCTGTAAATGATCATTGTGTTGATTATTTGTGATAGGATCGTTTATTTGATCGTCTATCCTTGTGATCATTGTGTTGATCATTTGTTGACCCAAAGCATGACTTTTGTATAAAGTATGTTTTTGTGGACGTGAATTCGTCGAGCCTCACACCCCGTGAATGGTCAAAACAGGAAAGATGCGGCAAGGTTATGAGGGGTAGCGCCCTTTAGGATGTGTGCATTTCCTTCTGGAAAAGGGTGGTATCATGGTATGGAGCCCAGATACTTACTCATGTTGAAAACACTTTGTTATGATTGTGTGAATTGATTACGAGCGCTCGGTGAAAAGGTCCCAAAGGACCGGGGGATGGCATATTCGGTCAGTTGTTACTCAGTTAGGGGTAACCCGGCCTTGTGTTGGTAGAGATCCGGTTTGGTTCTCGGGGATGTCCATCCAGAGGCATTCTCATGTGGCAATGGGAAGTTCCTTGGCCTGATCATTCGTTGGAAATCCAAAGAAACAATACGAGACTTGTACGGTTTTAGTTGTATAACCTGCTATGGAATGTGGCGGTAACCTGCTATTGAACATAGTTAGCTATAGTAGGCATACGATAATGGTCGTATGTTGGCTAAGATTTATATTCTACTTTCGAAATGAATTTTCCTACACTATACACTAATAATAATATCAAATGATCTTTTAAATGCGCATCAAGCATCTTTGACTATCATAAGGAGAAATCTCCTCTGATTCTGCGTTTGCATTGTGTGTGTGTGCGGGAGGCCTTATGGTAGTCTCATTTTTAAAAGCATTGCGAATTGACTTTAAAAATATTCTTCTATTTTGATTTTTAATGATAAATAAACTGTTTTGAGTTCTCACACCAGTCACATGACTGACTTGGAGTTTATTGTTTTCCTTCCTAAACTCTGGGTGCCCACCAATTTCCACACGGGCAGTTAAGAGTTAGGTTTATCAGGATATTCTGGATATTCTGGAGTTGCTGGAGGCAAGATGGATGGCATGGCGTATTACTAGTTTATATAGTATTTCTTTTTCTGCTGCACTATTTGTTGTTGTTGTTGTATACTCTGATGATATGATGAAATGTAATGTATAAAATGTAATAACTGATAGTTCTTTGTTTAAAGATTATTCATTTATTATTATATGTTGTTCCACTGCGAATTGTGAGATTCTGATGTAGTTCTGTTGTTTTCTTTCTGTTCCGTTCTATTTTAAAATTTTGTTCCATTCTCTATTTTCTATCTCTTCTCTATTCTATGTTCTCTATTCTCGTTTTCTTCTATTTTAAAATTTTCTATTTTCTTTTCCCTCTATCTTCTATTTTCTCTCCTCCCTATTTTCTATCTATCTTCTCTCTTCTTCTCTTCTCTTTTCATAAATTCTTTTTAAAAACCCATAACATTTCGGTTTTTCGGCAACGAAAAATCGCAAACGTTACAATATATGTATAATTATATTTTTTTAACTTATCTATATAAATAAATTTTCTGTTTATATATATATATAAATATGCATCTATAATTTACTGTATACATAAATACCTATGTGAATAAAATCTGTAAATTGAAAATAGATATTATATGAACCTTACTGTAAAATATTATCTTATCTATATACATAAATAATTTTGAAAATAAATCTGCATCTATAATCACATAAGAAATCATTCTGATTCAAGTTAAGTCAAAATTTGATTATTTACTTTATTAAAATATTAAATTTCATTATTATAATATAAAATTCCTAATTTGACTTATCGACTTTTGATTCCATCCAAAAGTCCACTATTAAAATTCAAATCAAACTAGTCTTCAAATTAATCTTAGATACCATTTCCATAACCATTTATATCCAGATTCACCGATAACCCCAATTCCAAATATTAAATTATTCTTATTCAAATCCAACTGAATTACCATATTTGAAATTTTTAGCTAATTTCATTAATTTAACCAAAATCTTCTTATTTCAGATCAAATTATAATTCACATTCAACATTTAAAATGAATTAATTCAGCGGCCAAAATTTCAGGTCGTTACAGTTTGATAGTCTTTTAACATCTTAGGAAAAGTTAAGAATTTGTATCGCTTGTTTCTGGGTTGTTTGTGATGAAATTTCGAGGTCGAAATTATTTTAAGGGGTAAGGATGTAACAACTCGGAATTTTACCGCTTTGATTTGTTAATATTTAATTAATTTTTAAATATTTAATTAAATGGGTTTTAATAATCAAAATAACCGTTTTTCATTAATAAGTAATGACGGTAAACTTATTTTGAAAATTTGTTTACAAAAATAAATAGTTCGATAAAAAAGTGAAAATGTGACCGAAAATCGTTTTTGGAATTTCGGCTTTTTATTGAACGAAAGTTGTTGCAATGTTGGTGCACATATTTGTAAGCTTTTGTAGCATACACTTATACTTTATAATAAGTGTTTTAATGAAGTAAAAAGGGTTAGTAAAGTAAGTACACTTAAAGGATTTAAAAAGGTAAACAATTAAACTAATAGAGTAAGGAAAAGACTTTTCCTTTTTATTCTTAATGTAAGAATGTTAAAAGTACTTAATGGACTTAAGAAAAAGGTGATGGGATAGCGTAGGTGATATAAGAGGAATGTTGTCAAAAAATTATGGAGGTAGTTGTTTATTTTAATGTAAAAGGTATGTTAATAATCTTCCACTTTGCATTTCTATAAAATAATATCTCCTCTTTACTTCTCTTCTTTATTTCATTTTCATGTCCATTCTTAGTTCTCTATTTTTCCTTCGCTTCTCAACGCGTTAATGGCTTCTTCCGCTTCACTCTTTTATTTCTTTAAATCTTCTTCAAATAAAACAACGATAAAAAAAATCCTCTCTACATCATAGCTAACTCTTCCACTTACCCGAAGATGCAAACTTTTGTGTCCATTCGCCAAATTGGCCGAGGGCTGTAAGCATTTAAGGGAAAGGAGGCCTTGCATGAGCATGAGGAAGGAAGAGGAGATGGCTTTGTGTTGTTTTAGCTATTGGTAGGAAGATAGTTTCTTATAGTAAAGTTTGGTCATTATAAAGGTGAGATATCTCAATTAAATTAGTTTTAAAATGATGACATGTTATAATAATTTAGTGCTTTCTTACATGATTGTATGTATGGGTTGTGGTCATTTGATTTTAATTCCCACTTGGAAGTGAATGACATAAATAACTATTGTGTTGCAGGGACAAAGGAAAAGAAATGCAAGTCGAAGTGTCTTTATAGGAAATAGGTCGCTATAGAAGCACTTCGAAAAAATGAATTTTTTTTAGAGGGATCCTAAAGAGTTCCTCGTCTTGGTGATTTTTATTTTTATATGTTATTGTTTATGTAAATGTTTGTGTATATGGAAAGTAAATGTTGCTTGGTTAACCTACTTATTGTTGGTTTTATTGCGACTTCGGAATCACGTGCTCACCTTTAAGTGATTTATCGCTTGTTTTCTAAAGTATTATGAAATGATTTTCGAGCTTGATTTTTGTTTTCAAACCATTTTGAAAATTTACTAAACAATAGAAAGAAAGGATTTAAAAGCTATTTTGATTTACAAAAACAAAGTTTAAAAGTTAAGGTTCATATAGCAATAGTCGCCATGGACGCAGTTTAAAATTTATAAAATAATAAGAGTTGTGTATTTTAGATATTTAAAAAGTTTTTCCAAATGTGTTAATAAGTATTAAAAATGAAGTTTGAAGTTTTAAATATATCTTCAAGAATTAATTTGAGTTATTTAAGCAAGATACTTAATTATAAATGGGAAACCGCTTTATTTCAAAAATTGAGTTTTGTTAAAAGCGATCATCTATAAAGGGATGTTTTAAATGCAATTTTCAACTGTGTTTTAAGGAGTTTAAAAGTAATTTTAAAAGAAGAAGAAGCATGGATTACAACATTATTATTGAACAGCCTTTTCATGAAAAGGGAAGGAGATATGGACTATAATATTTTTGTCATACTAAATTGTTTCGAGAAACTAGAAAGGAAGTTTGATTTATAACACGTTGTATTATTAAATAAGTTGTTTTCTTTTATAAAGGAAAGATATCAGCTTTTTAAATCGAACTTTGGTTTGAATAAGTGACTTTGGAAAATATTTTTAAAATTAGGTTGAAATCAAATACTAGAAATGAGTTTTGGAGTTTGTGTGACGACCCACATTTCAGAAGGTTTAAATCAACAATAATCCACACATGTCCGACTTAAACAATCCGCAACGTAGATAATCAATGTGATTAAATAAGAAAAATAAGAAGATAAGAAGAAAAGAAAACATAGATCTCACAAGGGAAACGATAAAATATAATAACGAAATGAAAAATTCATGAAGTCGTTTACTGTGCATATGATTTTAATCTATACACATTTATCAGAGTTATATATACATCAGGAATAAGTAATAAATATAATAGAATAGCATGATGTAGGGGATAATAATAATAATAGTAATATACCAAAACTCCATCTTCATTCTCCAGAGAATAGTCTTTAATACGCTGAAAAAACTCAGGACTGACCCCGAGCATAATGAAAAGACAAAACATTCGAGTCAAGACTAAAATACACTTATGTCGGTTAAAACAATATCACAAATATAAGTGCAATAACTTAAGAGATGTTACGGGTTTTTTCATCTCCTAAGGATCCGTTAAACTATTTATATATAATAGCATACGCTATAATAGATAATGTCTATCAGTAAAATAAATATCAAAATAGCGTTAAGGCTTTATATTGATCCACCTTAATTCAGGAACGTGAGACAATGCCCAAGGTAGGATTCTATCAGTTTACCCTTGCTGGCTGGTCGTAACCCATCTGTGGCCGACCGCGATATTCAATCCAACCGACAAAAAGGTGCACCCACCGATTATGAAATCACAATAGTAATACGAGGGATCAACATCGCTAGAGGTAGCGAACCTCAATAGCCAGACATAGGCTCCTATTTTAGTTATTTTAATTATGACACGAATGTCAAGTCTATCGAACATCGTTCTCTTACTTCATTCCAGTAAACATCACCAATTCAACCACTACATTCTGGATATTATCCATCGCGTACACAGTTGTTAAAGTGATTTCAATATTGACAGAGAGTATATCAATAAGAGGTCCTGGTCTCTTTAACAACCAAACATCATTTTACACACCAGTTGGTTCTTTTACATTTCGAAAATTATTCATATTTGATATCAAAATATCACATTCACTTCAAAATCAAATCCATTTCGAAATCATCATATTTGCTTCAAAAGTCGATTCCATTTCGAAATCATTATATTCGTTTCACAAATTATATTTTACTCTAAAATGTCAACTCAGTTTGATATATTGATTTCACTTCAAAATTTGATTCGAATTATAATTTTGGTTATACTTCACTTTAACACAATTTGCATTTAAATCCTAGATTTAAATATAAACATTTCACTCTTTTGACCAGTTTGAATTTTAGAAAATAGTTTAAATGGTTTTAATATGGTTAAATGGTTAAAATAGTTTAATAGAAAATAATTTGAATATTAAAAATGGCTTATATAATAAAACAGTTGTGAAAAATTAAAATAGTTTGAATATTTAAAGAAAATATATTTAAAATAGTTTAACTAAAATAATTTATTTAGAAATAATTTCCAAGCCAAATTAATCCAATTCCCAAATTTCCAATTCAAATCAATTTCTATTTCCATTTTCAATTTACTTGATTCAATTTCGATTTCAAGTCAAATTCTAATTTCAATCCCAAAGTAATTTAAATTCCAATTTCAAATTAATTTCACTACCAATTTCAAATTAATTTAAATTCCAAATTCAAATTTATTTCAACTCCAAATTTTAAACCATTTCAATTAATATCAATTCTGAGTTCAGTTCAAAAATATCGATTCAAAACACTTAAATTAAGTTTTCCTTCAATATCCAATTTAAAATCCAAATCTTTAAAAAAAATCAAATCCAAACTCAATTTCAAAATATCGTTTTGTATCACCTTTCTTAGCAATATTCGAAGTCCGAATAAAAAGTCTAATCCTTAAACAAATAAATTTCTAAAATTTATGTTATATTTCGATTATAATTTAAAAATCTCAACTTCGATTAATTAAACAATTTCCTTTCAAATTTAGATTCAACATTCAAAGTTCCAATTCGAAAATAATTTGATTTCCATAAATTTGATTTTTATTTCTTAAAACCAAATCATTTGAATAATTCCAAATCAAAATTTTAAAGTCGTTTAATTTAACCAATCCGGTATCCGTATATAATTCTCTATCCTATGGCCAAGTGAATCAGTTATTCCAGGGATGGATATATATCATTTCAATCCAAAAAAAAATGTCATAGGTAGCTATCATTTCAATCTATTTCTTAATTTGTTCGAAATAATCCAATTTACGGTTTTATATACTATAAATAATATACAGGATGATAACATGATATATCAAAATTTAACATTCAAATATCAACCAATAGCATCCATCACAAATAAACATCCAAACAGTCAATAAATTTCACGACAATTTCATAATTATCAATGTCGGGTATTTTGCCGGTGGTTAAATTCTAATTCATTTTAACTGTCAATTAAATTTCTATTAATCAATTCAGATTTCAATTTAAATGTCAATTAAACTTATTAACAACAACCAATAAATTTCAATCACTTCATGATATAAATTTAACTACATAAAAATTATTTTAGTCAATTGTGAGCGTATAAACACTCACCTGTTTGAATCAAAAAAATTCAAACTAGCTAATCGATACGCAATTAGCTCCAAGCGTACAGCTTGTCGATACGAATCCAACGCAAAAACATATACAAATCGACCTCGTACGAAAGAATTACGAATTATTAAAAATTCAAAGATTAACTAGATTTAAATGAATTAACAAATTAATAATTAAATATTAATTATCGTACTCACGTCATTAAATCATTTTAATCCTTCTCCTTCCAAATCGTGCTTCGTTTGGCCTCACGTTTCCCTTTTCCCCACGCTGCGCCATCCTCCGCCTACCGGACCGCCGCCATCCATATCCTTCGACACCCTGAACACCGGCTTCCAAATGCAGCTTGCCTCGTCGACAATAAACCCCTGAAGCTCGCACGCGTACTTGCCAAGGCCACTTGAAAACCCTAACTGGTGAACCCCACCAAGACACGCAAACACCTAAATCCCTATTTCCTCTAACGATCGATGTCAGCTCAACAATCGTGACGCCTCAGGCCGTGCGCCATCTCTATTACGATTTCATCGCGTTCCCTTTTTTAGATTGAGATGTCGCTCGTTTTATTTTCAATCTGATTGGAGGCTGCGATTTAAAGAAAAAGGGGGTGGGAGAGGGATAAACGGCTGAAAGGGGGATACGGGTTTGAACGAGTTTGAGATGTAAATGTTTATTATTATTATTATATTTGAAAATATAGGCGTTTAATGTCCGTAATTTCTCGAACTCCAAACAAATCATGCCGCCTGACATTCATAATGTTTTATCTCCATTCTGAACGCAATGGAATTAGTTTTGAGGCCTAATTCAATCGTAAGTGGAAGATAGCTTTTCAATCGAATTATTTATTTAAATTCCGAATTTAAATTCTATGCGTTTCAAGCTCGCACGACCAAACGAAAAGTTTGATCGCTACGAAATTTAAACTCCTACAATAATTCACTATTACGGATCCGATGAAACTAGTTTCATCGATATCCGAGATAATGGCCAAAATGTCTAATTTTACTCGTCAATTAAAATATAAAATATAAAATTTTAAATTATTCATATTTAAATCCAATTTTAAATGTTAACCATTTCATTCATATTTTGAATAACATTTAAATCAATTTCTGATACCATTTTTATTCCTATTAAATCCATAATTCGATTATCTAAATAATTGCAACATAAATTTAAACAATTCTATTACCGATACATCAATACTAATAATTTATTAAAAAAATTAAACCATTCTCATTTAGTAATTATATTAAATCCTATAATTTTAAACATTTAAAAATACGAGTCGTTACATACTTCCCACTCAAAACTTTTTGTCCTCGAAAAGACGTTAAGTATAGAATTTAACACTTGATATATTTTCTCAATAAAACATTAACATCTTACCTGCAAAAACTAATTCTATGCTTCTACTACGCCAATCCGATATCGATTTCATGAAAAATATAAATTTATATAGAAAACAAATTATAAAAATTTTAAAATTTTTCTGACTCTCAGATTTACGGAAAATTTCAGCAGTCTCCTTTGTGCGGTTTGATCGAAAAAAATTTACAATTCAATATATAACACAAATATATCCAATATATCAAATATACATCTCATCTCAATGATGAGGCATCCCAAAGGGCAAAGATATAAAATCACGGTATGTAATCCGAGATACGTGGCTTATTATTAATAATACGTGCAAGTTCGATCGTATTAAGCACGCAAAGCATATAAATCCCGTACACGCCCAAACGATCTTCGTATGTGCCTATCTCAACTCAATTTGGAATGTTAGTCACTTATAATAAGATGTAGAACATGCATAAGTTCAAATAAGTATAAAACATGCATTGTGAATCCAAATCTCAAGTACGAGGACAATAAGTAACCATACAACCATTTATGCATTCAAATCAATTAAACAAGGATTCAAAACAAAACAAATCATCCGACAAATCAATATTCATTCAATTCAATTCATAACTATCACAATTTACATTTTCATGTCAATATTTAATTATACACTCATCCTTAGTAACATTCAATTTTCTATATTAACATTTAATTGGCTCGATTCAACTTATTTGAATTCAACTAACTTTTATTCAAATAGATTCACATTCCATTGATTTTTCATTCAATTTGTTTACTTCCAAATGATTTTTCATGCACGTATTAACATTAATAATTTTGCATTCAATTAAGTTACACTCATTTATAATTACATTCATTTTTATTTTTTTTCTTTTCTTTTTACTTCAATTATTTCATTTCATTAATTAAAATAATTAATTACACTTAAGTAATTTAATTCCATACCACATTTCATATATTTTAAATTGATTCAGATTCACTTATTAACATTCATTTTGTTAACCTATCAATGGATTTATATTTAGTCCATTCGCTTTTAATTTATTTACGATCACCTAATTTGGTTTCAATCCATTTTTTTAATTTTTTTATACAAACATCATTTATAAATTATCTAAATTTATTATAAATATTTTATACAACACAACTCACCTTTATTATCATTACTTCATATCTTAAGCTATTATTAATTCATCGATTCACTTTATTTACTCAACTTCGTATTATTAATTTACCAAAGTAAATTTTATTTTATAACTCAATTCATATTAATAACTTTCTTTTTTTCCTCTTTCACAATTAATTCATTCAACTTCTCTTAAATCCTTTTTAATTTAACATTTATTCTGATAACTTATTCCATATTATATTAGTTACATTCAATTTTTTATTTAAACTCATTTCATTTGTATTTAACTTATTTTCATCAAATTTTAAATTAAATCCGATTACACACATTAATTTTTCTTACACTCATTTATTTTTTTTACTCAATTTCTTACACACTTAAATTACATTTCATTTTTAAAAATTTAAATTCATATTTATTTTATGAATTCATACTATAGTCTAAGTGGGATTAATTCACTTTACTAAGTTACCTAGTTTCCTTTAATATCTAATTCAATTTATTTAATATTAAGTTAAACTTTACTCATTTTATTTAATCTTATCCAGGTTGAATTTCTTATCATTCGCATTTTACAAATTTTAAATTTTGTTTTTAGCTTAAAATTCTCAAATCTATAAGTTATAGTACAATTTATTCATTCAAAATTCCATTTTGTTAATTTATCAACTTCATTTTAAATGTAATTCAATTTTTATTTAAGCTTTCACGAGGTAAAGTATATTTTATTTATTTATTTTACTAACTCAATCAATTTCTTAATTCAATTATTTTGCTTAACTAAAAAATTTAACCATTTTAAATTTGATGAACTTAAATTTTTCGGCACTATTTTAAAATTATGAGTCAGAAACTTATTTCTTATATACTATTTTCAATTATAAGTTCAAAACTATTTCATATATTTATTAAATCATACTTAGAATATTTTTCGCAATCAACACTTGTTTTAATCAAAAATAAATTTCTTTTGGTAGCAATTTTCACTCAGAAACTCGAAAATGAACACTGGTGATGCTGCGGTCATCCCCAAAATTATTTCCTAGCAATCAAGCGAGTTTAATGCTTTTATTTTCTTCAAAAATCCTTTCAAAATATATTTCTAATTAAAACTCTTTTAAATAATATTGATATTAATTTTTGAAGTCTTCAAAAATAATTTTGAAAACAAAAAGGATTTTAAATTCTAAAATTCTAAATTTTTTAAAATAATTTCTGTATATAAGCTATATTATAAATATATTTATACAAATTTCCTTAACTTATTATAAAAATATTTCATTAATTTAAAACTTGGTCATTTTAACCAATTTTTATTACAGTTATATTTCAATTTAATTATCACTGCTTCATAAAATAAAATTCATTAATTGTTCATTTTATTTTTAATTCAATCAATAATCAATGATAATTAAATATTATCGTCGCCTAACAATAATTTCATTAATAATTAACCATTCATATACATAATATAATTTAGCTAAAATTAATTCATTTACTCAATTTTTAAAACAATATTATATCGACTTGCCTCGTTTAAGTGTTTAGAAACCCCTGTCAGTAACACGGCGTCCCACAAATCAACTGGAATTCATAAACAACTCAACAGATATGTAAACACAATATAAAACATTTTATAACACTAACAAGTACGCTCTCTCTCATATATATACACTCAAACTGACTCATTCTAAAGTATTACTACCCTATCTCTAACGAGTCAAACCCCACAAAGCTAAGGTTATCTCTAAGCCTTCGCTCTGATACCAACTGTGACGATACACATTTTGAAAGGTTTAAATCGATAATAATCTACACATGTCCAACTTAAACAATCTGGAACGTAGATAATCAATGTGATTAAATAAGAATAATAAGAAGAGAAGAAGTAAACAAAATACAGAATCTCATAGCAGAAACAATAAAATATAATAATCAAATAAACAATTCATGAAGTCATTTACTATACATATGATTTCAATCTATACATATTTATCAGAGTTATATATACATCAAGAATAAATAATAAATACTGCTTAATAGCATGATGTAGGGAATAATAATAAAAGTAATATATCAAAAATCTATCTTCATTTTCCTGAGAATAGTCTTCAATACGCTGAAAAAACTCAGGACTGACCCGAGCGCAATGAAAAGACAAAACACTCGAGTCAGCACTAAAATACTCTTATGTCAGTCAAAACAATATCACAAATATGAGCGGAATAACTTAAGAGACGTTACGGGTTTTTTCATCTCCTAAGGATCCGTTAAACTATTTATATATAATAGTATACGCTATAATAGATAATGTCTATCAGTAAAATAAATATCAAAATAGCGTTAAGGCTTTACATTGATCCACCTTAACACATTTTCCAGTTTAAACCAAAGTAGTAATGCGCTACTATAGGGATAAATATGACAAGGCACGTAAGGTAATGCCCAAGGGAGGATTCTACCAGTTTACCCTTTCTGGCTGGTCGTAACCCATCCATGGCTGACCGCGACAATCAATCCAACCGACAAAATGGTGCACCCATCGAATACGAAATCCCAATAGTAATACATAGGATCAACGTCGCTAGAGGTAGCGAACCTCAATGGCCATACATGGGCTTCTGTTTTAGTCATTTTAATTATGACACGAATGTCAAGGCTATCCATCATCGTTCTCTTAATTCATTCCAGTAAACGTCGCCAATTCAACCATTACATTCTAGATATCATCCACCGTGTACACAGTTGCTGAAGTGGTTCCAATATTGACAGGGAGTATGCCAATAAGGGGCCTCGGTCTCTTTAACAACCAAACGTCATTTTCACACCGGTTGGTTCTTTTACATTTCGAAAACTATTCATATTTGATATCAAAAATATCATATTCACTTCAAAATCAAATCCATTTCAAAATCAACATATTTTCTTCAAAAGCCGAATCCATTTTGAAATCATCATATTCGTTTCACAAATTATATTTTACTTCAAAATGTCAATTTAGTTCAATATATCGATTTCACTTCAAAATTTGATTCGAATTATAATTTTGGTTTTACTTCACTTTAATCCAGTTTTTATTTAAATCCAAGATTTGAATATAAACATTTCACCCTTTTGACCACTTTGAATTTTAGAAAATAGATTAAATAGTTTTAAAATGTTTAAATAGTTAAAATAGTTTAATAGAAAATAATTTGAGCAGTAAAAATAGCTTATATAATAAAATAGTTGGGAAAAATCAAAATAGTTTGAATATTTAAAGAAAATAGATTTTAAATAGTTTAACTAAAATAATTTATTTAAAAATAATTTCCAAGCCAAACTGATTCAATTCCAAAATTCCCAATTCAAATCAATTTCCATTTCCATTTTCGATTTACTCGATTCAATTCCGATTTCAAGTCAAATTTTAGTTTCAACCCCAAACTAAATTAAATTCCAATTCCAAATTAATTTCACTTCCAACTCCAAATTAATTTAATTCCAATTTCAAATTAATTTCAACTCCTAGTTTTAAACCATTTCGATTTATATCAAATCCGAGTTCATTTCAAAATATCAATTCAAAACACTTAAATTGAATTTTCCTTCAATATCCAATTTAATATCCAAATCCTTAAATATAATTCAAATCCAAGCTCAATTTCGAAATATCGTTTTGTATCACCTTTCTTAGCAATATTCAAAGTCCGAATAAAAAGTCCAATCCTTCAACAAATAAATTTCTAAAATTTATGTCATATTTTGATTATAACTTAAAAATCTCAACTTCGATTAATTAAACAATTTCATTTCAAATTTAAATTTCAACATTCCGAGTTCCAATTTGAAAATAATTTTATTTCCATAAATTTGATTTTTATTTCTTAAAACCAAATCATTTAAATAATTCCAAATCAAAATTTTAAAGTCGTTTAATTTAACCAATCTGGTGTCCGTATATAATTCTCTATCTTATGGCCAAGTGAAACAGTTATTCCAGGGATGGATATATATCATTTCAATCTAAAATAAATGCCATAGGTATATAATATTTCAATATATTTCTTAATTTATTCGAAATAACTCAATTTACAATTTTATATACTGCAAATAATATATAGGATGATAACATGACATATCAAAATTAAATAACATTAAAATATTAATCAATAGCATCCATCACAAACAAACGTCCAAACAGTCAATAAAATTCACAACAATTTCATAATTATTAATGTCGGGTATTTTACGGGTAGTTAAATTCTAATTCATTTTAACTGTCAATTAAATTTCTATCAATCAATTCAGATTTCAATTTAAATGTCAATTAAACTTATCAACAACAGCAAATAAATTTCAATCACTTCAAGATATAAATTTAACTACATAAAAATTATTTTAATCAATTGTGAGCATATAAACACTCACTGTTTGAATCAGAAAAATTCAAACTAGCCAATCGGTACAAAATCAGCTCCATAGCGTACAGCTTGTCGATACGGATCCAACGCAAAACCCATATACAAATCCAACCTCGTACGAAGGAATTACGAGTTTGTAAACATTCAAAGATTAACAAGATTTAAATAACTTAACAAATTAATAATTAAATTTTAATTACCATAATCACGTTAATCCTTCTCGTTCTAGATCGCGCTTCATTTTGCCTCACGTTTCTCTTTTCCTCATGCTACGCCATCCACCGCCTACCGAACCGCCGCCATCCACATCCGTCGACAGCCCTGAACATCGGCTTCCAAACGTCGCTCACCTCATCGACAAGAAACCCCTGAAGCTCACGCGTGTACGTGCCACGGCCACTCGAAAACCCTAACTCACGAACCATACCAAGACATGTGAATACCTAAATTCCTATTTCCTCTGACGATCACTGTCAACTCAAATAACCATGATGCCTCAGGCTGTGTGCCATCTCCATCACGATTTCATCGCGTTCCCTTTTTTCTAAGATTGAGACGTGCTCATTTTTTTAATCTGATTGGAGGCTGCGATTTGAAGAAAACGGGGGAGGGAGAGGGATAAACGGCTGAAAGGGGATATGGATTTGAATGAATTTGAGATGTGGATATCTATTATTATTATTATATTTGAAAATATATGGCGTTTAACGTCCAAAATTTCTTAAACTCCAAATAAAGCATGTCGCCTGGTATTTATAATGTTCTATCACCATTCCGAACGCAATGGTACTAGTTTCGAGGCCTAATTTGATCCTTTGTGGAAGATAGCTTTTCGAATCGAATTATTTATTTGAATTTCGAATTTAAATTCTACGTGTTTCAAGCTCGCACGGCCAAATGACAAGTCTGAATGCTACAAAACTTGAAATCCTACAATAATTCACTATTACGAACCTATTTCAAAATTAATTTTATACTAATTACAAAAATATAATTTAATTAAATTAATTAAATGCTAACTAATAAATAATATAGATGCATAATGATATTGTAACGACCCAGAATTCCTGTCATTTGAAATTCGTATATTTAATTGATTTTAAATATTAACAAGTAAAATTTGTAAGTCGAATAAATTTTATTTCGAATATCTAGATTTAATTGGATAATTAAATCGATAATTTAATATTTGAAATTATAGAAATAATTGGAAATTGTGTTTATTGTGATTAGAATTGATTTGTAAAGGTGAATTAAATCATATTGGAGTTAGAATGATGTTATAGAACTTTTAAAATCGAATTAAAAGTTAATTTGTAGAAATTGAATATTTTAATATTTAATTGACGAGTAAAAATAGCCATTTTCAAACAGTTTCGGATTTCAACGAAACTAGTTTCATCGGATCCATAGTGTTATATTATTGTAATATTTCAAATTTCGTGTCAATCGGATTTACGGTTTGTCCGGGGCAAGCTAAAACGCGCCGAAATCGGTTTAAGTGAATTTTAAATTTAAATAGTCGATTTGAAAACCTATCTTTCAAATATGATCGAATTGGCTCCCGATATATATTCCATTACGTTCGAAATAGGGGTAAAACATTATAAACGCCAGGCGGCACGCTTCGTTTGGAGTTCGGAAAATTTTCGGGTGCATGGTGTTTTGGCAATTTTCTATATAAGGACCTCACATTTTCCTTTTTGCTCAAACCTTAGGGATAGAACCCTAGCCGCCAGTTTCCATTCAATGGCCGAAATTACTCTATACTTTCTCTCTTATTCTCTCTCAATCCACTCACTATCATCAAAAGCTTTCAACTAAAAGATTGTGGAGGATAACGAGATCTTTCAATCCATATGGATTTGATGGGTTTTCGAGTATGGAACGAAGGGGATTTGGGTCGCGTTCATCACTGGGTTGCGTGCGTTTTTCTACGTGTGTGGCGGGAGGCCTTATGGTAGTTTCATTTTCTAAAAGCATTGCGGATCTATTTTAAAATATTTCTTTGTTTGTTTTTTTACGATAAACTGTTTTAAGTTCTCACACCATTCCCATGACTGACCTGGAGTTTATTGTTCCCTTTCTAAACTCTGGGTGCCCATCATTTTCCACACGGGCAGCCTAGAGTTAAGTTATCAGGATATTCTGGAATTCAGGAGGCGCTGTGGAGCTCAAGAGGCGAGCTGGATGGCGAAACGTATCACTTGTATATGATATTATCTTTTCCGCTGTGTATCCACTTGTAAGGACAAGTTCATATAATTGTCCAATTGTGTTGTGTTGTAAGTTGACTTTGATGATGTAATGTATAAAATGTACAGTTATTTTGATTTAAAGATTATTCATTTATCTATTATATGTTGTTCCGCTGTGATTGTGAGATTCTGATATTGTTTCTGTTGCTTCTTCTTTTTTTCTTCTTCTACCTCTTCTTCTTTAACCCTAACAATTCGGTTTTTCGACCTTCAATTGCTCGGCAGTTGATACAGTGGACGTATTAATGTCGATTTTCGAAAGTCGAAAATCTCAAAGACATTACATTTGGTATCGGAGCGTTTGGTTAAGAGACAACCCTGTCTCTGTTGGGAATTACTCATTAGAGATAGAATCAGTAGTACTCTAGAATGAGTGTGAGTGTAATCATAGATACGAGCGCGTATTTGTTAGTAAATATAAAAATGTTTATATTGTGTTTGCTTATCCGTTGAGTTGTTTGTGAATTCTAGTCGGTATGTGGGACGCCATATTATCGATAGGGATTTCTAAACACTTAAACAAGGCAAGTCGACATAGTATCATTTTAAATTGGGTAAATGAAATAATTTTACCTCGATTATATTTTACATATAAAGGAAATAATTTTTCAGAAATTATTAAAGTGTATATAAATTGATTGTTTGGTTGTTGAAAATGTAAGAATATATATAAGTTAATTAAAAGATTTTTGAATAATCTAAATAAAAACAACAATTGTAAAAGAATAATTGTATAAGCAAATAAATTATTAAGTATGGAATTATAATTAATGTGATTTACAATTGTGAAATAATCTTATATATATAAGAAGTGAAACTATATGAATATATTTATAAATATGAGTTGTAAATAAAAATGAGTTTGGACTATGAATTTGAAAGTTTTGAATCCCGTCTATTTTGAAAGTTGTTTTTCAAAGTTAAAGATGTTATTAAGTAAGATAAATCAATTTGGAATAATCTAACGTAAGTGAAGTGGGGTAGTGAAATTCTATAAGAAAAAGACTTATAAATGTGAGTTATAAGTAAAAGGAAATATTTTGAAACAATATTAAGCACTGAATTCACTACTGTTACTGGGAAATAATAAGGGTGTTGACTGCAGCATCATCAGTATCATTTTCGAGTTTCTGTGTGATGGATTTGCTACCATAGTAAATTGGAAATTGAAGTTTTGTTATGATAAACAAATTCGAAAATTTAAAATCCAAGTTGTAATTGTTGAATATAAGTAATCAAGTTTTGGACTTATAATATGAAATAATAAAGATTTTACTTTGGTAAAGTTGAAATAAATTTGAGTTATATAAATGAAATTCAACCTTATTTGTTAAATGAATTAGCAATCGAATTAATAAATGGATTGAATAATAATCAATCGAATGTAAAAGAATTGATATAGAATAATGAATGTAAGTGTTAATTCATTAGAACCTAATGAAGTTGAAAAAAAATTGAATAATTGAAAGAAAAGTCAATTAGATATTAAACCAATTGGAAATTAAAAGTGTTAAACCAAATTGAATGTAAATTTAATAATTTGGTTATGTTGGGTATGATTTGGTTGTTATATGATTGTTAGTTGATTGTATATAATTCATTAAGTGTTAATGAAATTGAATTGATAAATGGAAAGCTATGAAATTGAATTTGAATTGAAAGTGAACTAATGTGAATTGGTTGTAAGCAATTAAAATTTGTATCGAAACCTTATAAATTGCTTATGGGAATTATTTTGATTGCATTGCTTATGAAAACTATGTGTTTTCTATTGAAAATTAGTGAAATGTAAATGAATTTCCTATATATGTCACTTACATGTTTAAATTGAGTAAGTACAGGTATCGGGGCTGTAGTTGGCTGGATTTGGTCACGCTAAAATGCTAATAAATAACTGCTTTGCTCAAAAATGCTAAAAAGGTACGCCTACGCAATAAAATAGGAAATATAAACTGTTTTTCTGTTTTCCGACTGTGTAGGTCGATATATATATATATATATATATTGTGATATTGCAAAAGCTCCTCCGTACAAGGGAGACTCTGCCAAAATTTTCCGTAAATTTTGGGAGTTACAAAAATTTTGAAATTTTTTGTTAACGAAAAGTCAATTTCTAAATTGAAATGAAAATGTAGGAATTGAACTAGAAAAGTGTAACCATCGGAGTTTGGAAAAGTTAAGAAATTAAAATGATTCTGAAATCGAGTTGGAACGGTTTGTTTTTGATAAAAAAAAATTAATGGATTTCAAGACTTTTTCTTACTTGGTAATTTCGAGGACAAAATTCTTTAAAGGGGGGGAAGTTTGTAATGACCCAGAATTCCTGTCATTTGAAATTCATATATTTAATTTATTTTAAATATTAAGAAGTAAAATTTGTAATTCGAATAAATTTTATTTCGAATATCTAGATTTAATTGGATAATTAAATCGATAATTTAATATTTGAAATTATAGAAATAATTGGAAATTGGGTTTAATGTGATTAAAATTGATTTGTAAAGTTGTATTAAATCATATTGGAGTTAGAATGATGTTATAGAACTTTTAAAATCGAATTGAAAGTTAATTTGTAGAAATTGAATATTTTAATATTTAATTGACGAGTAAAAATAGCCATTTTTCAAACATTCTTGGATTTCGACGAAACGCACTGAAATCGATTTAAGTGAATTTTAAATTTAAATAGTCGATTTGAAAACCTATCTTTCAAATATGATCGAATTGGCTCCCGATATATATTCCATTGCGTTCGAAATAGGGATAAAACATTATAAACGCCAGGCGGCATGCTTCGTTTGGTGTTCGGAAAATTTTCGAGTGAATAGTGTTTTGGCAATTTTCTGTATAAGGACTTCACATTTTCCTTTTTGCTCAAACCTTAGGGATAGAACCCTAGCCGCCAGTTTCCATTCAATGGCCGAAATTGCTCTACACTTTCTCCCTTATTCTCTCTCAATCCACTCACTATCATCAAAAGCTTTCAACTAAAAGATTGTGGAGGATAACGAGATCTTTCAATCCATATGGATTTGATGGGTTTTCGAGTATGGAACGAAGGGGATTTGGGTCGTTCATCACCGGGTTGCATGCGTTTTTCTATGTGTGTGGGAGACCGAGCTTCACTTGCTCGCGGCCGTGGGTGGAGGCGGAGGTGGACTGTCGAATGGTGGTGTTCGATCAACATGAAGATGATCGTATATGGTGCGAAAATTCGATTAGAAATGGAGGCCTTGGGTTTACTCATGCGTGTATACCTGATGGAGGAAGAAGACTATGCACGGCCACGATTCTGAGTTGAAGATCGAACGGCCCAGTTGATTTGAAGGTTAAAAATAATAAAAGAAATTGTAAATATTAATTGTATTTAAATTCGTTCAATCTTTAAAACGTCGTATCTTCTTCATACGAGGTCGAAAACCGACGAAACGAATTGCGTTGGAACCATATTGTCGAATACTACGCAATAGAGTTGGATTGGGATTTATTTGAGCTAGTGGAATTTTGAGTAAAATTAAACGCTTGTTTAATTTTATTCGGAATGAAACACTGCAACTGTATTGGAAGCAATGTGAGAACTGCTCACTCAATCGAATTGTGTTTCGATTTAAAATTTTAAATAGTTAAATTTGAAATTGCTTGATTTGTGTGATTGGATGATGATTGTTATTGGTTGTATTGAAATAGACCCTATACGCCGCATATTAAGCGGAGGTTATTATACTAAACACATATACCGCGATATTCCACCTTGAAGTGGAATTGGTATTATATATGTACTTGGAGTTGATTTCCCGCATTATATAGCGGATGAGACCCTATTGCGCCGCATAATAGCGGATGATATTTTATATAAACCCATGTACCACGATATCCCGTCTTGAAATAGGATTGGTATTGTGCTAACATCTGTGGATACACGGAAACAGGTTGGAGTGGTCTAACTGGATTCCTCAAATAATTGAATTTGTTTCAATGTTGTGTGTTGATTATTTATAATCTCTGTGTGATTATCTTTGTGATTGAAATCGTTAAAGGCTAAAATTTAGCCGAATATAATTTTGGTATCGTTGGATACCGAAAATAAATAAAAATTTGATTTTTGAAAATTCAGGTTGAAAGTTATATTAAAATTTAGTTTTGAGAATTGGATAAATTTAAAAGAAGGAATTCTAAAATTATAAAGTTTTATTTTTAATCTTATTGAATAAAATTTCAAAATATGGGAAAAGCTTTAATAAATGGATTTCGGGTAATATTATTCAAAGGTTGAAGAATTTATTCAAAATACGGATTTTAAAGAGTTTGAAAAATAAAAGAATTTGTTTTCTTTAAAAGGAATTTATTTTTAAAAGGAAATAAAATTTGAAATCCATTTGATAATTGATTTTTGGTGATTAAATTTAAATCTTTTGAAAATCCATTTGGAAATTTATTTGGTGTTTCGAGAAGAATTTGGAATCAATTTTAAAATTGATTTGGGGTTTAGTAGTATCAATTTGAGATTTGAATGAAATTCACTTGGTGTTTAATTTCTTGAGAAATCAATATGGAATTTGGTTTGGGTGTTTTAGAAATCAATTGAAAAATTGAATTGTAGTTGAAAGTGAATATTTGAAATCGATTTGAAAATCGTATATCAGTGGATATTTGGAAATTTAAATTCACCATGGAATTTATAAAGGAAATGGAAATTTGTTTAAAAATAAACATTGATTTATTTTTGAAGTGTGGAAATAAATTTACGGATTTGGAACGTAAATTTAAAATAAATCGGTAAGGATTTATTTAATTGGTTTAAATGAACCATTTTGAAATGAAAGTGTATTCTTCCTGGAAAGCCGAATAAAATTTCTGAATAACTTTGAAAAATATATACATATATATGTATATAATTCTAGAATTGGTTTTGAAAAGGATACTTTGGAGAAATTAACTTCTTAAATTGTTTTAAATCCTTTAAGTAAAGGTTTATTAAGTTGATATAGAAATGATTATTTCTAAGATTTAATCAATAATTGTTTTAGAAAATAGTTATTTAAATAGTTATACTCTATCTACTAATTTTATTTTGAAAATTAGTTTGGACTTAAGTTATATGCAATATTGGTATAATATTTTTATAACTAAAATTTAAATAAAGTGTTTAAAGAAAAATAGTTTTATTTCAAAGTGTTTTCCCGATATATTTTGGATAAGTGTTATAAATTATTTTAAAGTATTTGAACTTGGCAGATTTCCAGTAAAAATGAATAAATATTTGGAAGTGTTTCCGAGTAAGTAAAATGATTTGAAATTTGTTTTTCAAAAGTTGTAAAGGTGAAAAGTGATTTGAAATTTGTTTTCAAATGGTTGAAGTGTGGAAATATATATCTTGTAAAGATATCTTTGGAAAATAAATAATTTGGGAAATTATTTGGTATCTGATGACGTTGTGCATATCTATTGATAGTTAAATAGCCGACTATCAATATTTTCCTTTAAATGGGCATTTGTTGTGATTTGCTTGAATTTGAATGCTACACTTATTTTAAAATAAGCACTCATTATTCGGTTTAGCCGGGAGAGGACCTTTGGGTCATAAATCCCATTCTGAGTAGTGATACGTCGTAATGGATAGCATTTGAAGACCGGTGTTGAAGACCGGATATATTCGAAAACAGAAGGATTACCGTCGAATGTCTCTACATCGGCTGATCCTTGATATAGAGATTTTATCACCCTTTGTGATGGGAAGTCCGGACGTGATTAGTGAATATCCGGATTGCAAGGGCTTCTTTGGAAGTGCCTTCGGTTCCGTTCGATTCCGGAATGGACTTGTATGGATGTGTGTCTGACGTTACAATTTGAGATGTAAAGCTGGTTTCTATCAAATACATTTCTGTTGGTGGCGGAGAATTTATTCTCTTAGCTTAACACCCTTCTCTGAGACGTACGAGCTCAGAGGTTATGTAGTTGATGGTTACTAGTGATACATTCCCAATTTGGTAATGTGACATACGAAGTGCTGCTGATCATTTATTTATCGAAGCATGGCTTTTGCCAAAAGCATAGCTTTGTGGACGAGACTTCGTCGGACCTCACACCCCGAAATGGTCGAAACAGGAAGAATGCAGCAAGGTTATAGGGGTAGCGCCCCTTAGGGTATGTTCATTTCCTTCTAGATAGAGGTGGTATCATGGCCTGGAGCCCAGATACTTAACCTATGTTGTTGCTGCAAATTTATTACTTTTGTGGTTGTTAGTATTAAGGATCCTCGGATAAAGGTTGTTTACAACCGGGGGATGACATACTCGTGTCAGTAGTTACCTATTTTTGCAGAGGTAACCTGACTTTGGGTTAGCAGAGATCCGGTTAGGTTCTCGGGGCGTCCCGCCAGAGGCGTTCCCATGTGGCAATAAGAAGTTCCTTAGCATGACCATTTGTTGGAAAATCCAAAAAAACAATACGAGCCCTGTACGGATTTAGTTGTAGAACCTGCCATTTAATATGGTAGCTATAGTAGGCATACTATAATGGTACGTATGTTGGCTAAGATTTATATTATACTTTTTAAAGGTTTTCCACTGTGCACTTATAATAATAATATCAAAGAAAATTTCTCGTATCAAGCATGTTTGACTATCATAAGGAGAAATCTCCTCCAATTTTGCGTTTGCATTGTGTGTGTGGTGGGAGGCCTTATGGTAGTTTCATTTTCTAAAAGCATTGCGGATCTATTTTAAAATATTTCTTTGTTTGTTTTTTTTAAGATAAACTATTTTAAGTTCTCACACCAGTCCCATGACTGACCTGGAGTTTATTATTCCCTTTCTAAACTCTGGGTGCCCATCATTTTCCCCACGGGCAGCCTAGAGTCAGGTTATCAGGATATTATGCAATTCAGGAGGTGCTGTGGAGCTCAAGAGGCGAGCTGGATGGCGAAACGTATCACTTGTATATGATATTATCTTTTCCGCTGTGTATCCACTTGTAAGGACAAGTTCATATAATTGTCCAGTCGTGTTGTGTTGTAAGTTGACTCTGATGATGTAATGTATAAAATGTACAGTTCTTTTGATTTAAAGATTATTCATTTATCTATTATATGTTGTTCCATTGCGATTGTGAGATTCTGATATCGTTTCTATTGCTTCTTCTTTCTTTCTTCTTCTACCTCTTCTTCTTCAACCCTAACAATTCGGTTTTCCGGCCTTCGATTGCTCGGCAGTTGATACAGTAGACGTATTAATGTCGATTTTCGGAAGTCGAAAATCTCGAAGACGTTACAGATATATTTATATATAATTGTTATATATGTTGTAATCAATATTAGGTTTTAAAATATTTAATATAAATAAAATTAAATTAATTAAAGTGTTAATTAAATAGATAATTAAATAGGATTTGACTAATAAAATTAAATCAAAACTAAATAAAATATGATTTAATTAAATAAAGTGGAACTGTGATAAAACTAATTTAGGCTTAAGGAATAAAAACATATGTTTAGTACATATATTGTGATTTCATATGTGTTCAACACTTGAATAATGAAGGTATTCCATATGAAATACATTATTCTATAAGTTAATATCCCTCAGTTAATTATATTACAGATTATAAATCTTTAATATAAATGTTTTGCTTTATCATTTATATATTAATAGATTACTTGCATACTATATAGTGGTTGATATTCCCCAAGTTAGAGATGTAATGTGTTGTACTATTAATATATAGATTAGATGAGGAAAGATATATGCACTTATTTGTTGATATTCATCAAGGTACGTGCATTTATACTATTGGCCATTGCAAAATGTTGGGTATGAGTGAAAAATATCTTTCAATTTGTTGATATTCCTTAAGGTCAAAATGAGATTAGGATAAAGATCACGTGTTAGAAGTTGTACATGATACAACCGACAAAATGTTATTCATCGCATACTGGCCCATGATTTGTTGATATTCTTCAGTGTCATAATCTCAAGCCAAGCGAGTCCTGACACCCATTAAAAAATTAAAAAAAATTCTATGTTTCCACTTTAGGTTTTGATTAACATAAAGTCTTGTGGGAGCTTACTGCTAAAATGCAATGTAATGTTTAACCTTAGTACTAATATAACAACATTTTCTATATATAAATGTCCTAATCTACTTAAATTAAATTTGTAGAAAAATATCCATACCAAAGTCATTTTTAGAAAATGACAAGCTCACTGGACCTAATTTCATAGACTGATTTAGAGAAATCAAAATAGCAATAACCTACAAACGCTTATGGTCATCAATAACCACTACATGAAAACCTATTTTTGGTAATAGTAAATAGTAACATCTAGTAACTAAGTGCAACCATTGATATAAAAAAATAAAATAATCGCTACTATAATATTAACCCCGCCTAAAATTTACATAAAGTAGTAAAGATTTATCCTTGTCCACTTTCCATTTTATCGTTTTCATTATTCTATGAAAGTCACAAACAACTTTGACAACCAGCACCCCTCAACGCACCGATCTAGTGCCTAGGGTTACTTTCAAAATCTTGTCGGTGTTAAAAAGTACAGGCTATCGGGTTTTTATAACATTACAGAGACTAAAAATAAATAGATATGGTCTAAGATATAATACACTTTCAGAACTAACAGCGGAATAGAACAAATATAAATACAGAAAATAACCATCTCAGAAAATATCTCAAAACATAGTCTTAGAAAAAGAATACCTAGTTAAATACAGAGTACATAGAAATACCACTCATAGCCTGATAAAAGAAATACTAAATACAATAAGATAGGCAGTGACATGGAGAGTAACTAAAGGATAAGCAACTCCTATGGTGAGCTCGCCTCTCAACGTACTGAAATCAGACCAAACCACATAGTGCTCTATCCTCCTATGGTAAGGAATGAAAGGAAAATAGGGTGGGTTAGATAAAATTCTGGTGAATGAGTACATGTTTAATATATGATGATCATCTACAGTTGACTTTAATACAACCCTACGTGACCTAGGGTGTCGTACAAGTGTCCATGGATTACTTCATCATTTTACATGAGGGTTTGACTTAACACATACCTACACTAGTAGCTTGTATAGGCTTATATAAGGATCAAACAACTAATCAAACCTTAATTACTGATCTTCTAATAGTTAGTAGTGCTTTTCCAACATAGGGTTATCCTAAAATTTCCCCTATGGGATTGTACTTCACACATTACGACTACGCGTAACTACTTCCTATAGGTTATCCTATAATATCCTTATGGCAATAAATTTCTCATAACTACAACTATACATACCCCATCTACCGTAGATGAGAGAGCCCGTAATGGTGACTCAACGAAGTGTCTCATTGTCTGCATCTATATCCTTCTTTCAATCGTAGTATATGTCATTTATGGCATGCATGGGGACCCATCAACAACATAGCACAAGCATTAGAAATAGTGAACACCAAGGAACTCCCATTGTATCGGGCTCCCACACTTCATCAGACATCAGTTAGTGCTGCACATCCAACGTAGAACCTCTTGTGAGTGCATTTTGCGATAAAATCGCCTCCTAGTCAAATAATCGACTCCCCGATGGATAAATTACATTTACCCAGTCCGTAATGTCCGAGCATTAGTTCGTTGGGAACTAGCTCCTATACTATTCCAAAAATCCATTTATATATAAGCAATATATTAACAATAATATAAAAATTGGGCCTTAGGCCGAGGTTTGGATTATGCGTCCGAGTCCGTAACCGGTCACCTGCTAAATCCTATCGGTCGACCGCTTGCGGTCGACCACTCAGAATGAATAATTGATCGATTATAGTGTAAAATTAGGATTTTCTTATCGTTTGTTTAATTTGCTTAATTACTATTTAACATTCATCATTTTCTACATCAGTAGGTTTCAATAAACATATAGTTTCAAGTTCATCAGTTTTGATGAAATTCTACTTTCAATTGATTTGAATGTACAATAATTATTCACTTAAATTAACCCTAATACTATCAAGTTATAAT
Source organism: Allium cepa (assembly GCA_030765085.1). Classification (NCBI taxonomy): domain Eukaryota; kingdom Viridiplantae; phylum Streptophyta; class Magnoliopsida; order Asparagales; family Amaryllidaceae; genus Allium; species Allium cepa. The sequence continues at coordinate 460,363,528 of CM060943.1, forward strand.
AATAATATATTAGATTAATTTATAGCACTAGAGAGAAAGGGTTTTAATCTGGTTCAATTCCTATTCAATTTATTTTAAAATCTTAGATCTAAACCATATGATTTTCAATTTAGTTACCAACAACCTAGAACATATAGTGTATATTAAGTTAACTATAGATAATAAACATATTAAAAATGTTCCCACTTACCTCGGATCCGTACTCTAACTTTATCCTTTAATTGAAAATCAATATTCGATAGCTAGCCCCTTCATTGATCCGATCTCCGTGTATTTTCTTTAGTTTGCTTTTATTTTGTTTTTGAAGAAATTTTACTTTTAAAGGAGAGGGAGAAATTGGATAGAGTTTAACCATACTTATTATTTTCTAATGAATTAAGATTTAGGTTATGTGTTTATTTATAAGGGTTTAAGGTTAATATAAAGTGTTAGATTAACCTTGGGGAATCTTTACTTTCATCTTGGATGCACCTTAATTACTTCATATGCAAGTAAAATAATTTGGTACATCATGTTCGTCCATTCGTCACTCAAAATCTGCTCCAGAACAACGCCAATTGATTGATCTTTTATAGGGATTAATCGACCGATGGACCCGAGTGGTAGACCACTGACCGTGTCTAATTTAGGAAACTTTTGTAATTCAATTTAATTCATTTTCAAATTTCAAAACATCTGTAACTTTTTTGTAATAACTTTGTTTTTAAGTGATATATGAAAATCATCTAGAAAATTGCTATGAAAGCAATAGTGCAAGATTTGTAGCCAAATTCGGATGTTTATGAAATATTTTTTGCTCTTGTTTTATTTAAATTAATTCTTTTTTTCATTTTCTGATCAAATTTTTGTGGAATTACATTCTCCCCCTAAAAGGAATTTTCCCATAATCTCAAAGGATAAAAAATGTAATCGTATGTGCGAAAACTAATAACTACAAACATCTATTCATCCATCATCCAAGGGCAATCACTCCTTTGTAAATTTCTAATGCAATATGTGTATATGCAAGTGTGAAATGAATGTGAACCTATGCTAATGCAAGGACTAGGCGATCTCTTGATTTAGTCGACCTCCTTTCATGCAATTGCTTATGCCATATATCAATATGTATGCAATATCCTAACTAAATGTACTTACAATTCAACATGTATACACAAACATTCAATGCATAAGAAACATCCATATGCAAAATACGAACAACTAAAGAAAGTAACAAGACATGACGTGAGTGTGTGTACAGTCTAGAGAGTATATTTTCCTAATTGTGCCAAAGTAACAATCCATATAACACATCGACTAGCATCCAACATTCATAACATGTCCTAATGAAAAGTTTGCAACCTTTCCTACCATCTAGAGGTCTCTACCCAAAGGGTATACCAAGCTATGTCCGAATGCATAAGTAGTTTATGCTTACTAAATTTAAATCAGAAACATACCAGAAAAGAGTTGCGGATGGTAGCTCGAGTGAAACGACCCGCAATCCCGTACCCCTTGAGTCGACACTATTCTCCATCAATCAACTCAAAATGAACGGAAATACGAACCATTTGGGTTAAAGAAGAAGGAGATAGAAGAAGAAAATAGAACAACATCAGAATCTTACCAACGCAGCGGAATAAAATATAATAAATAATAATTGATCTTTACACAAAAGCAAATCTGTTTATACATTACATCACCAGAGTACACATAACACTCAAATGGACAGTAATCATAACCTGTCCTCACAAAACTGAATACACAGCTAATCAACACAGTGGAATATTTAAAACAAGTACGGAAGTACGTATCGCCATCCAGCTCATTTCCTAAGCTCCACAGCATCTTTTCCTGTAATCTATAATACTCAGTCTGACCCGAGCATTATAGTTAAATAACATCTGAGTCGGTTTGGAATACTAGAGTGAGAAAACCACACTCAGTTTGATTATTAAAGTTTCAAAATCCTTTGAAAAAAAAGCATCTCGTAAGACCACGCTACAAATAAACATGTCGGGCTTTTACCTTATGATAGCCAAAACATTTCTTATCAAAATCCTCTGATATTATAATAGTGTCTATATACAAATACTTATTAAAATAGCTGAAATTGTTACATGATTAAATTCCAGCATACTAGCCACAAAGTGGGTTCTACAAACAAAAACCGTAAAGGCACGTAGGGAGAATGGATTTCCAACTAATGACTAGGCACAGTGGTACCACCTATCACAGTACGTGGCCTAGGTCACCGTGCCGAGGATTACTCCCAATCCCCTGCAACACAAGACCAGGACTACCCCTTACTAGATAATCCCGAGTAAGATCACCCCATGGTTGGGATCAGCAACCGCCCACTAAGCCGAATAAAAAAGGGACATCTAGACAGGGATGACCTTACCTTAATGGGTGCTACCCACTTAGCCTTGCTGCATATCCCCTGATTTTCAATCATTCCCGATTGATGAGGCTCGAGGCTAAGCGTTACCTTTTTAGAACATATCACTTAGAATGCTCACCGTCCTCCTGACGATGTTCTGAAAGCATTCATCCATACAAGTCCGTTCCGGGTTCGAACGGAACTGAAGGCACTACTCCTACTACATCCATTTTGGAATCAGCTCAGGATTAGTAGCGACTTGCCCTTGAACTTCACTGCTCCACCTTCAAATCCAAACTCATGTTTTCCACATGAAAACGTTCAAACCGGATCGAAGTGGTTTTCAGGAAATAAATCCCGATCCCGGTCTCTTTGAAACGATCAGCGCATTGGCCAATATTGATAGTCGGTTACTTAACTATCAAATAACATTCACAAACAACCATCAAACATAAATAATTTCACCAAATTATTTATTAATCTCAAAATATCTTCACAAGATATATTTCCACTTTTCAACCCTTGAAAACAGTTTTCAAACCACACTCTTCTCATGGAATGAATTCCCAAATATTCATTTCCACTGAAAACACCAAGTACGATACTTTAGATTTTTAATATAATTTTAAAAACTTTATTATAAATTATACTTTAAAACATTTAAAATAAAAACTACCTTAATACTTTATTTAAAAATATATAATTTAAGAATATTTAAAATAAAGCTACTTTATAAAATACAAAATTAATTTTTTCTCTTTTAGAAACATAGTACCAAGCCATCTTTAAGTAATTATTACTAAGATAAATTTTAAAAATACTTACTTTAAAATTTAAACATTTAAAAATAGTAAATATTCTAAAACATGCTTTTAAAACAACTTTTAACTTTTAAATTATACTTAAAAATTTGCTTTGAAAATGTACTTGGCTATCCAGGGAAATACACTTCTCTTTCACATCATTTAAAAATAAATCACTATTTATTTTTAAACAAATTTACCCATACCCTTAATAAATTCCCATCGTGAATTTATTCTTCCAAATATCCACTGATATTTACTTCATTTTATAAACCTAGTTTATAAATTTCTTTGTCTCATTTCCCTTTTAAAATTCCAATTTTAAACACTTAAATCAATTTTCAAATTGATTCCAAATTACTCCATTTTGATATAAATTCCTTTACTTACTCAATTTATTCAAAACCCATTAACTTCAGATTTTATTTCTTAATTATGATTTAAAATCTTTTTAACTGAAAATACGAATTTTAGATTTCCCAAATTCCTTCTTTATCCTTTTAAATAAATTTAAACCTTAAATTTTAAAATAATTCTTTATTCCTTTAAATAATGTCACTTAAGTTTTAAAATTCATTATTTCTCTGTTTATTCAAAATTCCCTTTTCCATACTCGGAATTCATTTATTAGAATTTTAAAATCACTTTTATTCTTTTTCGGTTCATTCTTAAATTTATTCAAATTTTATATAATTATTTTACTCAAAAATTCACTCTTTTATTCTCCTTTTCAAAATCCAATTCCATATATTTTGTGTAACGACCCGTAAATTTTGATAAATAAAATTGGTTAATTTATTAAGATTTGGTAATTAAATTTAGGAAGAAATAAAGATTTTATAATTTATATTGGAGTAAATGTTAAAAATGAAATGCAACCACGGAAATTAAAGCTAAGTATTAAGAATTGTAATGAAATTACGGTTAATTGAAGTAATGGGAATTGTTGTACTAGGCTAAGAATTTAATATAAGAAAACAAATGTGAATATTGTATTAACTAATGAAATGGTATAATTAGTGGTGATTGAATGAATTCAAAGTTATATTAACCAATCCAATAATATATTGATAAATAGTAACTCTATGTAAATTAAGGTAGTAATGTTAATGGCAGTTAATGAATAACCAATTTAATGCAATTCCAATTGATTGGAACAATTGCAGGGTTATAATTGATTTTAAATTGAAATATTTGGTAGTAAATTTATGTAAGGAAAACAAATGGAATTTTTCAATTTATCAATGAATTAATAATGCACAAATAGTGATTTAATGAAATCAATGTTCCGTATATAATTGTTTGGAAATGATAATTTATATAAATATTGTAACGACCCGCCGCCTTCACCGCCTCTAGTCGGTAATTAAACCAACTAGAAACGTTCAAAATGACGGATTGTTATTTAGTTTATAACATTTAAACAGAATCAGCTACAGAATCACAGAATAGTAATCATATTTTATAAACAAACTTTTCTCTTTTATAACAATATCAGAGTTTACAATACATTACATTTTATACAGCGGAAACAATTTATAATTTAAGTACAAGAGAAAAAAAATTTAGCTAAAACTTTAGTGGTGCTGAAATCCCCCTCTCTCTAACTTCGCTGCGAGCAAATCTTTAAGCTGCAAAAATACTCGGTCTGACCTGAGCGTTATTGCAAAACACAAAAACACTCGAGTCAGGATTAATCTTTATTCAAGTAAATAAATTTGAAATGAACTGAAATAAATGGTTACAGAGATGGTGAAACAAATGAATCTGTCTAATCTATTATGGATTTTACATTAACAATTTCAATTTTTTAAATTCTGTCAAACGTGTGTGGCTGTAGTACACACGTATGTTTACACACATGTGCACTGCCTTGCCGACACGTATGCAAGTGCAATCACAAAGACCACAAAGATACAATAACAAGCCAGAACAGAAACAACACAGCAGGTCAAAGGCAGAGAGCACAAGTACAGGCCGCAATGCACAACAATTTCAGCAGCCCCAAATACAACTACAAGCACAAGGCATATCAACAACCATAGAATCAACATGTATGCACAACAACCCAGCTACACAAGTAGTGCAGACCACAAGGCTGAGGTAATAGAACTCAAATACAAACCCAAGTGCTCAGTGCAGACTACACAATCAGTGCCACAACTCAATGCCAACAATATGGACTGGACAGTGCCAATTTGAACAAGTATACATGTATCAGAGGGAACTGGGAACTGTGTGCACAGGGAAAACACTACACAGTTCAAATGGAATGCAAACATGTATCAGAGGATATGTACAGTAATAGGCAGTGACCAACACAAGTGACGGTGTCAATTTGAACGAGTATACATGTATCTGAGGGAACTGGCTACAAAATTTTAAGTAAGACCAACAACAAGTTGGACTGCAACAGTCAATATGCAGACCCTACCAGCAAAGAACCATAAATACAAGTAGAGAGCAAGCTACAAAATACATATGCAACATCACTACAGACTGCAACATGCACAGAGAAGTGAATGGACATGCAAACTGCCACAAACCAAAGTGCATGAACACAGGGAAGACTTAAATGAAGACTGAATACATCAGGCATGCAAAATGGAATGGATATGAAGACTGAACATATCAAAGTTTTGGAAATACAAGGTGTTCAAAATGAACACAGTAAGCTTCAGTTACAAAACTTAAGTGAAACAAGTAATGCAACAGTAGCAAGTACAACATGACAGTATAAAAGTATCACAAGTTCAAGTGCAGATGGAACAACCAAGTTTCATTTGAAACCTAAGTTTTAAACAGAGGCTAGATTAAGTGGTTTTGAGTTTAAATCAAAACTTTAGAGAAACTGAAGTTATAGACATAGAGTATTCTGGAAATAACAACACAAAAGAACCTGGAAAAGCATACAGTGATTTCCAAAGCAAAGAAAAAAAAAATATACAAATCAAACAGAGCTTCAGTTTTCAACTCAGTTCAAAGCAAAATGTTAAACTGGAAATCAATTCAAGTAGTAATGCACTCTCAGGAAAACAGTTTTCAAAAGAAGAAAATGGAGTGCAAGGCAAAAATGAATTTTGTTTCAAACAGCAGTTCATCCTGGAGACAAAATCCAGTAAGAATTCTTTTCAAATCATTAGTTATAAACAGAAGATTTAATCAGAGGATTTCCTACATTTGTTTTGCTTGAATAAGATTTTTTTTTTTTTTTTTAACTTAAATTAATGTTTAAACAAGCATATCATGTTCAAACCTTAAATCCTAACAAGGAACTGATCAGAAGATTTGAATTCTTCTTCTATTCTTACTCTCTGTAGTTTAAAACAGAGAAGAGCAATCCAAGTAAATACAGGCACAAGTCATTTAATTCATACACACAGATCATATACTTATATATACTCATGCAAGCATCAATTATATCAGAAATTTGTCAAGCAAAATATAACTAACCACTTAAGTTATAATTAAAATGTTCATTCACCTAGCAGTTTAAAACAGAGAAGCTACTTGATGCTTACTAACATTTTAATAAATTGTTTTACACCATCACAACCTACTTCCATTTGAGCATCCCATGCTAAAGATAATCAGATAAATGGATTTACTTTTTCCCCTTTTTAACATATTATTCATATGTGCACATTTTCAAACAGAGAAACATTTTGATATTTCATTCACATGCAAACAAATTTTAAACAAGTATACTTAGTTCAATCACACGCAAAAATGGGAAGGCAGACAGGAACAACATGGATGAAGTACTAACAGTACATACAAAATGGAGATGAAGACTTGAACACCCAGGAAAACAATGACCAGACCAAAGTGCAACAGCATGGATACAACTTGACATGGAAACTGAAACATATCAGATAATGCAAATTGAAACAGAAGTTTCGAGTCAAATATGAAGACCACAAGTGAAGTGAATCAACTGCAATGCAACACATACCAGGATGCAAACAATAATGACATGAAGAGTAGAACAATCAGGAGAGCAGAGACCAGACCCAAGTGCAACAGACATGCAAAGTGGAATGGATGCAACTTGACATGCAAACAGCCACAAACCCAAATACATGAACACAGGGAAGACTAAAATGAAGACTGGACAATATCAAATTGTGGGAATGCAAAATGTTCAAAAGAACATTGTAAGCTATATGATGAACTAGTGCAGATCCATGGGCTATCCGTAAAGCTCAACAAGACTAAGAAATAACTCAGTAAACATGCAAGTTTAAATTCAAAATGCAATTGTTTGCAAACAGTTTCAAACAAGATATTTTAGTAGCATCTGTACTTATCAATTTAAATACGAGATAAACATAGCATCTATTCTTATAAATTTTTAAAACAACACAAATAGCACATGTTCCTATCAATTTTAAAACAAACACAAATAGTCAGGTAGCATTTGTTCTAATCAATTTAAAAATTAAGACTGGGCAGCATCTGTTCTTACAAATTTAAATTTTAAAAGAAATCAAAAAAAACATTTGCTCCTAACAGTTCAAAAACTAAATCAAATGGGTAGAATCTGTTCTTATAGTTTAAAATAATTACTAGCATCTGTTTCTACCAATTTAAAATCCAAGTAAATCGAGCAAATAACAGCAACTAGCACAAAAATTCAACATGCAGTCACAAATCTGAGCATATCAGTTTTAAAAATTAAATTAGCCGAGCCAAAGATAATCAAATCGCCCCAAAAACATAGCATGCAACCAAGGAATTCACTTCAAACAAATTCAAAAACTTGCATGAAGATTATCGTGAGCTTAGAAAACTCACCTTTACTCGAATCGAAATGGAGCAACGCAAACGAAGAAGAGAACGAGAAGCAAGGATCTCGAGCATAACAGAGCTTCAATTAAGCTCCAAATTTCCCAAAGCAGAACGAGTCGAGAAGAACGAAGCCGCCATATTTTTTTTCTCGTGCTTTTTTTTTTTTTCTTTTAGGGTTAAAAAAAAAAAATGGGAACGGGTAAAGTGAAATGGAAGGGGATCGGGTTAAAGATAAAGGCAGTAGTATTCAAACGTGGGCCGGTATAAATTTCAAAGCCCAAACCATAAACAAGTTTTCCTCTTTTTTTTTTTTTTTCTATTTATCTAAATCCAATTTGTTTTGTCTAATTATTTTCATTACTTTGTTTTGTAAATTTTTGTTTAAGTTATGTTGTTAAATTTTTTTACTAAGTGTATTTGTTTATTTTATTTTGTATTGATTTTTTTTTTTTTATTTAAGCTAAAGAAAAGAATGTTATTAAAATTTTAACCATCAATTTATTAATTTACATAAATAAAAATTCTTGTATCCAAATTATTTTCTTAAGTCATTAGTTTGAATTTCAATTACAAATTAAATATTCAATTTCAACTCCAAAGTCAAGTTTAAATTTTTCTTCAGCTTTGTATAGATTAAATTTTAAATATTTAATCACCAATTTCATTGTTATATCGGAAATTCAGTTTAAATTATCATTCAAATATTCAAAATTAATTAAATATTCACAATTTAAATTGTTCAAAATTTAGGATCGTTACAATCTCCCCTCCTTAAAAGAATTTCGTCCCGAAATTACAAGTAAGGAAAAATGATTGTTAAAATTTCACTAATATTTATATTTTACTCAATTTTATCAAGTTCAACACTTATTAAAGATGAATGAATATAGGATTCATTCTATTTGTTTTATCTCGCTAGCTTTGCTAATTAACTCTTTTGTCTATTATTTTCTACAATCAAGACACAAAAATCTTTACTAAAATTTTCAACTTACAACCCAAAATTTTAAATTTGAAACACTTTATATTAGAGATTTACATATTATAACTTTTCCAAAGCTGTGGACTTTCAAAACCCTTCAAAAATCCTCTTCCTTAATTCATTAGGTTGGAATTATGCGAATTCTAATTCTAGATAATTGATTTTCTATTAAAGTTCGAAAATACTTGCTAACTCGAAATTTAACAAGTCTACTGTCGTTCTTAAAGACATTAGGCATACGCTGGCCAGGCGCAAGTCTAACAATCTCCAAGTACTAAATATACTTGCTTCAATTCCCAGTGAAAATACTTTTAAAAATTCTTTTAAAAATGGATATGGAAAGCACATTCCCCCATGGATCACAGTTTACTCGGCGGTTCCGCTACTATCCCAGTAGAGTCGCTTGTAACTGTGGATATCTCATCCCTTGAATTTCGCCATGGTTGTTGCCAAAGATCGCGGTTCACACGGCGGTTACGCTACTATCCCAGTAGAATCGCTCGTGACCGTAGGCATCTCGCCCCTCGAATTACGCTTTGGTTTGTAGATTGCAGTTTACACGGCGGTTACGCCACTATCCCAGTGGAATCGCTTGTAACTGTAGGCATCACGCCCCTCAAATTACGCTACCACCCGAGTGTAACTAGATCGCGGTATACTCGGCGGTTACGCCACTATCCCAGTGGAATCGCTTGTAACCATAGGCATCTCGCCCCTCGAATTACGCTAGCACACTATACCAGTCCAAAAGGACATTCCAACTAATGGAAATACAAAAGGTCATCCAACTAATGGAAATATAAATGGTCATCCAACTAATGGAAATATAAATGGTCATCCAACTAATGGAAATATAAATGGTCATCCAACTAATGGAAATATAAATGGTCATCCAACTAATGGAAATACTACGTAGCTACGATTTTTAAATGGATACTCATCTCGAGTTCCATCACCATCACACAGTCACACAGTATAAATGGAAGGTACCTTTCCATATCCTCAATTTTGGAAAACATAATATTATACATACATATATAATATTTCACTTCACACTTAGTACAACCCATGTACTTAAATAAGTTTTCCACAACAATTACTTTTCCAAACTAATTGGTTTTCGAATTTATCGTATTCACACATATACGTTATGAAAACCACAACATTTCATACCCATAACAAATAGAGGATTCACAATTTTCCATTTCACTAACCATTTAAAATTTTCCTCTAAGTCGATTTGGAATTTTAAGGTTATATCAAACCTAATACACATTCACAATCCAATTTATTATCGACTTCACACACTCGATTTGGATTTCACGTTACATCGTCAATCCTCAACACATAATTGATGTCTATCGATATATAACCTCTGAGCTCGTACGTCTCAGAGAAGGGTGTTAAGCTAAGAGAATAAATTCTCCGCCACCAACAAATATATATTTAATAGAGATCAATTGATATGTCGTCAATTCACGACGTTAGACATACAATCCAAATCATCCATTTAAAATTCAAAGTTCAACTTATATTAGTTTTGTGTGTCAAAGTTAAACTCAATTTAACTCAAAATTCAATCACTTTGAAATCTTTCCAAGTTGAACTAAGCGTTCAAATTTCTCAAAAATAATATCTTTACAAGATATAAAAATTTTCACACTTAGCCATTTGAAACAAATTCAAATATTCACTTTTCAATTTATCTTTAAAAGATAAAATCTCAAAACATTTACTTTTCACTTTATCTTGAAAAGATAAAATTTCAAACCTTTCATTTCATATTGGAAAATATTTCCATACTTATTAATAATAAGTAATTTACAAATCCATTTATTTTCAACATTTTGAAAATATTTGATATACTTAAACTAAAATCAAGTATATATTTCATTCTTAAAAGAAATCATTCTTTTAAACACATTTCAAAACAACTTAAAAAAAATGGATTAACTTCATTTCATAATATTATTTTCCCAAAAATATTCTCATTTAACTTTTCCAACTTCGACTTAACTCATAGTTTTAAGCTGATTTCAAACTTTCCAATATTAAGTTTTCCACTTAACTTAATTCTCTGCCCGTTCAAATTCAAATTCATTATCGAATCTATTAAACCTATTATGTATTTACATGTTGACAAACATCAGATTTGAAATCTAAATCTCATTTGATCTTTGCATTTTCTTTCTATTTCAAAATAATCAACTAATTCTTTAGTAAACCACTCATCGACTTGATTCCATTAGATTTATATCTCCATATTAACTATTTTAGACATTAGTTTAAACTTGAAATATAAGCTTTCACATCAAAACTGGTTTTATTCATACAGTTAAGTTGACAAATAGATTTCCTTCCCAAAATGCTACTTTACTAGAATACTTCTTTTCCATACAAAACCATCCATAGCTTAATACTTTTATACTACATACATAGAAGATTTTGGATTACAAAAGATAGTATTACAAAATACATTGATTCCTTCAAATACATTAATTGGTTTAAGATTCAGAATTATTAAGGCTATCGATTTCCGGTCTGGTAGTCCGCATCCATGCTAAACTTCCCTCTTCGGTTTGCACTATTTCGGGTTGAATTGAAGGAGTATTAACACATTCAAAGCCAACATGTCCCCAATTCTTACAGTTTCCGCAAAGATATGAGATGTCCCCATCCTTATCTATCATCCTTACACTTTTTGCTGTAGCTGATCGGGCTATAGCTTGCTTTCCATGCTGCCTTTCAGTACAGCATCTAGCTATATGTCCAGTCTGGTGACAATGATAGCAGATTGTCGATCTATCGACTGGTAAACCGAGTGCACTCTTCTTCTTTTTCACTTCAGGGCAACGACTAAGAAAATGCCCTTCCCCCTTACACTTAAAACACACAATCTCAGGACGAGCGAACCGGTCATCCACATTCCTTTTCTTTCGCTTCTCTCTGCACGTAACGGCATAATGTCCTTTCTTATGACATCGATAACAGATAACATCATCATAGGGACCAGGTCCTTGCCTTTCATTGATTTTCCTTTCGATTTCCGCATGTGATACTTCTGCTTCTCTACGGGCAATTGCTCTTTGTTCACGGCGTGCTGCCTTTTGCGCTTCGGTTTTCGCCATTATAATCAACAAGATGTTTTCGAAGTTTCCTATCAATATTTGCAATCCTTATTAGCGGAGGTTGGATTATTCAATCATTCTCCCTAAAACATATCTGTTTTATTCAATAATATATTCATTGTCTAAAATCGTGAATATGCTTTGTCAACCAATTTTATCATTTCTACAACTTATTATTTATTTTTAAAGGATTACCCACTGTCCAAAATCGTGGATATATCTCCCTTAATAAGTTACAACAATTTACTTATCAAAATAAGTCATTTGCGGATTTTATAAACATCTTTAGAAATTACATTTCTATTTATAAACTTTGTTTTATAATCTCCTTTACTAATTTGATTCAATTCAATTCATATAACTTAGTTATATACCCAAAATCCATATTATAAGTTAAATACTTATAATCCATTTATTTACTAAATCGTTCTTCACAACATTTGAAATCAATTTTCAAAAGAATTCAAAATTAAATTTCCAAGTTATAGTTCAATAATCCATTTGATTATAATCAAATTGACATATCATTTTATTTTCCAATTACTACTTTGAAGATATTCAAACTATTTGATTTAAACCAATTTAAACCAATTCATTAATTCAATTAACTCATATTTTCAGTTTCCATAAATCTCAACAATTTGATAATGAGTTTCCGAACGATCGAAACTCAAGTCTAACGAGACCTCACCGAATATAAACTATCGCAAACCTAAATTTAGAGAGGGGAATCTTCAAAAATAATTCTAATTTTCAAAATACCTTTTATTTTAAAGAAAACAATCTTAAACTTCTTTAGATTTGAAAACACTTTCTTTAAAGTGATTCTAGTAACTATTCATATTAAACGCCATAAACTAAGCTTTGTGTAAACCAAAGCTCTGATACCACTTTGTAACGACCCGCCGCCTTCACCGCCTCTAGTCGGTAATTAAACCAACTAGAAACGTTCAAAATGACGGATTGTTATTTAGTTTATAACATTTAAACAGAATCAGCTACAGAATCACAGAATAGTAATCATATTTTATAAACAAACTTTTCTCTTTTATAACAATATCAGAGTTTACAATACATTACATTTTATACAGCGGAAACAATTTATAATTTAAGTACAAGAGAAAAAAAATTTAGCTAAAACTTTAGTGGTGCTGAAATCCCCCTCTCTCTAACTTCGCTGCGAGCAAATCTTTAAGCTGCAAAAATACTCGGTCTGACCCGAGCGTTATTGCAAAACACAAAAACACTCGAGTCAGGATTAATCTTTATTCAAGTAAATAAATTTGAAATGAACTGAAATAAATGGTTACAGAGATGGTGAAACAAATGAATCTGTCTAATCTATTATGGACTTTACATTAACAATTTCAATTTTTTAAATTCTGTCAAACGTGTGTGGCTGTAGTACACACGTATGTTTACACACATGTGCACTGCCTTGCCGACACGTATGCAAGTGCAATCACAAAGACCACAAAGATACAATAACAAGCCAGAACAGAAACAACACAGCAGGTCAAAGGCAGAGAGCACAAGTACAGGCCGCAATGCACAACAATTTCAGCAGCCCCAAATACAACTACAAGCACAAGGCATATCAACAACCATAGAATCAACATGTATGCACAACAACCCAGCTACACAAGTAGTGCAGACCACAAGGCTGAGGTAATAGAACTCAAATACAAACCCAAGTGCTCAGTGCAGACTACACAATCAGTGCCACAACTCAATGCCAACAATATGGACTGGACAGTGCCAATTTGAACAAGTATACATGTATCAGAGGGAACTGGGAACTGTGTGCACAGGGAAAACACTACACAGTTCAAATGGAATGCAAACATGTATCAGAGGATATGTACAGTAATAGGCAGTGACCAACACAAGTGACGGTGTCAATTTGAACGAGTATACATGTATCTGAGGGAACTGGCTACAAAATTTTAAGTAAGACCAACAACAAGTTGGACTGCAACAGTCAATATGCAGACCCTACCAGCAAAGAACCATAAATACAAGTAGAGAGCAAGCTACAAAATACATATGCAACATCACTACAGACTGCAACATGCACAGAGAAGTGAATGGACATGCAAACTGCCACAAACCAAAGTGCATGAACACAGGGAAGACTTAAATGAAGACTGAATACATCAGGCATGCAAAATGGAATGGATATGAAGACTGAACATATCAAAGTTTTGGAAATACAAGGTGTTCAAAATGAACACAGTAAGCTTCAGTTACAAAACTTAAGTGAAACAAGTAATGCAACAGTAGCAAGTACAACATGACAGTATAAAAGTATCACAAGTTCAAGTGCAGATGGAACAACCAAGTTTCATTTGAAACCTAAGTTTTAAACAGAGGCTAGATTAAGTGGTTTTGAGTTTAAATCAAAACTTTAGAGAAACTGAAGTTATAGACATAGAGTATTCTGGAAATAACAACACAAAAGAACCTGGAAAAGCATACAGTGATTTCCAAAGCAAAGAAAAAAAAAATATACAAATCAAACAGAGCTTCAGTTTTCAACTCAGTTCAAAGCAAAATGTTAAACTGGAAATCAATTCAAGTAGTAATGCACTCTCAGGAAAACAGTTTTCAAAAGAAGAAAATGGAGTGCAAGGCAAAAATGAATTTTGTTTCAAACAGCAGTTCATCCTGGAGACAAAATCCAGTAAGAATTCTTTTCAAATCATTAGTTATAAACAGAAGATTTAATCAGAGGATTTCCTACATTTGTTTTGCTTGAATAAGATTTTTTTTTTTTTTATAACTTAAATTAATGTTTAAACAAGCATATCATGTTCAAACCTTAAATCCTAACAAGGAACTGATCAGAAGATTTGAATTCTTCTTCTATTCTTACTCTCTGTAGTTTAAAACAGAGAAGAGCAATCCAAGTAAATACAGGCACAAGTCATTTAATTCATACACACAGATCATATACTTATATATACTCATGCAAGCATCAATTATATCAGAAATTTGTCAAGCAAAATATAACTAACCACTTAAGTTATAATTAAAATGTTCATTCACCTAGCAGTTTAAAACAGAGAAGCTACTTGATGCTTACTAACATTTTAATAAATTGTTTTACACCATCACAACCTACTTCCATTTGAGCATCCCATGCTAAAGATAATCAGATAAATGGATTTACTTTTTCCCCTTTTTAACATATTATTCATATGTGCACATTTTCAAACAGAGAAACATTTTGATATTTCATTCACATGCAAACAAATTTTAAACAAGTATACTTAGTTCAATCACACGCAAAAATGGGAAGGCAGACAGGAACAACATGGATGAAGTACTAACAGTACATACAAAATGGAGATGAAGACTTGAACACCCAGGAAAACAATGACCAGACCAAAGTGCAACAGCATGGATACAACTTGACATGGAAACTGAAACATATCAGATAATGCAAATTGAAACAGAAGTTTCGAGTCAAATATGAAGACCACAAGTGAAGTGAATCAACTGCAATGCAACACATACCAGGATGCAAATAATAATGACATGAAGAGTAGAACAATCAGGAGAGCAGAGACCAGACCCAAGTGCAACAGACATGCAAAGTGGAATGGATGCAACTTGACATGCAAACAGCCACAAACCCAAATACATGAACACAGGGAAGACTAAAATGAAGACTGGACAATATCAAATTGTGGGAATGCAAAATGTTCAAAAGAACATTGTAAGCTATATGATGAACTAGTGCAGATCCATGGGCTATCCGTAAAGCTCAACAAGACTAAGAAATAACTCAGTAAACATGCAAGTTTAAATTCAAAATGCAATTGTTTGCAAACAGTTTCAAACAAGATATTTTAGTAGCATCTGTACTTATCAATTTAAATACGAGATAAACATAGCATCTATTCTTATAAATTTTTAAAACAACACAAATAGCACATGTTCCTATCAATTTTAAAACAAACACAAATAGTCAGGTAGCATTTGTTCTAATCAATTTAAAAATTAAGACTGGGCAGCATCTGTTCTTACAAATTTAAATTTTAAAAGAAATCAAAAAAAACATTTGCTCCTAACAGTTCAAAAACTAAATCAAATGGGTAGAATCTGTTCTTATAGTTTAAAATAATTACTAGCATCTGTTTCTACCAATTTAAAATCCAAGTAAATCGAGCAAATAACAGCAACTAGCACAAAAATTCAACATGCAGTCACAAATCTGAGCATATCAGTTTTAAAAATTAAATTAGCCGAGCCAAAGATAATCAAATCGCCCCAAAAACATAGCATGCAACCAAGGAATTCACTTCAAACAAATTCAAAAACTTGCATGAAGATTATCGTGAGCTTAGAAAACTCACCTTTACTCGAATCGAAATGGAGCAACGCAAACGAAGAAGAGAACGAGAAGCAAGGATCTCGAGCATAACAGAGCTTCAATTAAGCTCCAAATTTCCCAAAGCAGAACGAGTCGAGAAGAACGAAGCCGCCATATTTTTTTTCTCGTGCTTTTTTTTTTTTCTTTTAGGGTTAAAAAAAAAAATGGGAACGGGTAAAGTGAAATGGAAGGGGATCGGGTTAAAGATAAAGGCAGTAGTATTCAAACGTGGGCCGGTATAAATTTCAAAGCCCAAACCATAAACAAGTTTTCCTCTTATTTTTTTTTTTCTATTTATCTAAATCCAATTTGTTTTGTCTAATTATTTTCATTACTTTGTTTTGTAAATTTTTGTTTAAGTTATGTTGTTAAATTTTTTTACTAAGTGTATTTGTTTATTTTATTTTGTATTGATTTTTTTTTTTTATTTAAGCTAAAGAAAAGAATGTTATTAAAATTTTAACCATCAATTTATTAATTTACATAAATAAAAATTCTTGTATCCAAATTATTTTCTTAAGTCATTAGTTTGAATTTCAATTACAAATTAAATATTCAATTTCAACTCCAAAGTCAAGTTTAAATTTTTCTTCAGCTTTGTATAGATTAAATTTTAAATATTTAATCACCAATTTCATTGTTATATCGGAAATTCAGTTTAAATTATCATTCAAATATTCAAAATTAATTAAATATTCACAATTTAAATTGTTCAAAATTTAGGATCGTTACAAATATGTTTAAGAGTTGGTGGCAACAATTATTGTAAAGTAATCATTTATTTTGTCCACTTAAATCAAAAGTCGTAATCAGTTGCAATAAATCTGAATTAAATGTTACGTTAAACGTAAATTGGGGTAATAATTGGGAATAACGTAAATTTTATTCAGTGTTATGATAATTAGTTGAGTATAACACAAACTTAAGTGTTAATTTAAAGTATAATAACGATTGTTATAAGTTACATGTTCAATTGGTCTATTAAATTTAAATGGGGAATTAATTAGAATTAAATAAAACTTTAATGTACATTTGCAAGTTTAAGACAATAACGGAGACTGAATGTAACAAAATGAATAAAAAAAGCTAATTTTAATTATAGGGTAATAGTTGATGTAATAAAAGAATGGAACCAAGATGAAATGTTTAATTTGATTTAAAGTCTTAATTAATGTGTGCATTTATTTATAATGAGATACAAAAGGTAAATTTATAAATTTAAATTGGTGACTTACTAATAAAATAAGGTATAATAAATGGAAATGGAATGAATTAGTGTTATGAAACTAATGGTAGCATTTGTGTAAGCAATAAACTTATAAATGAAATAAAAATTTAATGGTATCAATTATTTTGGGTTACATATTCTTTTAGTCTATTAAATAGAATTAGAAATCAAAATTTTCAATTTAATGAGATTAGTTACCATGTTAGCCGATATTAGATGAAATTGGGAATTTTTAGCGCACTAAGATATAAATCATGATAATTATACCATAAGATGAAATTGATAGAATAATAAAAGGAAAGAAAATTAAATTGAATTATTTGTAAAGAATTAACTTACAAATATTACAAAATGTATAATGGTGACAATTGGTGTTGTCACCAATTTAACTGATCAATTTCAAATAAATGTCAACAAAATGTTACACTAAAATGGGATAAGACCATAATTGTAGTGTGAACGTAATAAAAAGAAATAGAAATGTTAGTTGTATCCATAATGTAACGATTGCCTTAATAGTAAGGAGTGTAAATCAAAATAAAAGAATATAAATGAAAAAGTTTTGTAAAAGAGTAAACATATGGTTATTTATTTGAAATGTTTGTTAGCTGAAAGATTGATTGTAGAGGTAAGTAACTATTATTTAATGAGAAATGTGTAATTACTATTTGTATCCACTAATGTAAATATGTTTAAATTACTATTAGATAGGAAAAATTGTTTTACTTCTCATTACATTCATTTGGACCATTTTGAAACTTAATCAACTGAAATGAATATAATTGAAAATTTCTAATTAATAGGAGAGAGAATACTAATTGAAAATTAATAGGTGAAATGAAAAGAAGCTTATGTTTTGTGAAAATATAAGAAAAGTTTGATTTAATAAAAAGAACATTTACATCAAATAAAATGAATGTTTCATTTATGAATGAAGGTTTAATTTCATTAAAATATAGAATAGAATGATGGATTTTGAAGAAAGAAATATATGTTTATTTGAACTGTGTTTTAGCTTAAAGATTGATTACAAGAATAGGAAAATAATATATTTCAGTAAATTATTTATTACTCTTGTGTATAAACAATTTTTCTATTTTTTCATGCATTTTAGTTGTCTGTTTTAAAATTTAATTTTGTAAGTGAGTGCAATTAATGTAGTTCAAATGTTTCAATTAAAAGGAAAGAAAAAGGTGATTGCAATTAATAGATTTAATAAACAAATGCACGTTTTGTGTTAAACAAAAAGGATGTTTTAATGGTAATAAGAGATCATTTTGGGGAAAACAAATCAAATTTTTTCATTTTTAAGGTAAGTATAAAAATTTATTATGCGTAGACAAAAACCTAAATGCGTAGAAATTTGAATATTACTTGAGTTAATGAAGTTAATTTGGTTACGTTTCAAAAAAAAAAATGAATTTCAAAATCTTTTATTATTAATTGTTTCACGAACGTTTTAAAATAGTTACCTTACTATTAATACTTGATCTGTTTATTTCTCCATTTGTTTAATACCTGAGCACTTTTAGGTTGTATTTAATTCTTGCCACCTCATTTTCATGTATACAAAATTTTACTTTCGTTTGCTAACTTTTCCGTTCCTACGTACATTTACTTATGCATTATTAATGCTTGAAGCTTTCAAATCAAAATGTGACGTTTATTTTTGTCCCTCCACCTTCATTTCCCAATTATAAATAACCTACAGCTTATTTCTTCTTTTATATTTTCTTTCTCCTGACACCTCATATTCAAAAAGCTCTTATTCTTGCAAATCCAAAAGCTTTCTTTTATAAAACATGATTTTTTTTCATTTTTCTTACAATTCCTATCCTCATCTTAGTTGTTCTTCAATCTTTTTTTTTGAAGCCTCATCTTGAGAAAAATGTAAGTACTAAATTTTGTTTATTTGTTTATTTATTTATGCATAATAATTTTAATTTAAATAATATTTCCTATAACATGAATATCTTTTCCATATAAGCTTTAATTCACGTGCGATTTCTTATGTTGGATTCATATTTAAATTCCGGACAACATGAAATGGATTTAGTTGAATTTGGAGATTGTTGAGTTTTGTGCTTCTATTTGGATTTTATGGGCTAAAATCAAAGGTGAGTGTTTTATAACGATCCTGACTCGACCTTCGAAAATCGACACCGAATACAACACTCATATTCCAATGCCGCAGATCCAAACGTCGAATCTGTTTCGCCGGAGCTTATAAGACATTGAGTATAACAACATAGCAGAAGAAAAAGAAATGAATATCATTAATATACAACATTCGATACAACAATGATACAATATGAATCAATATCAGAGATACAAGATAACAATGCTACAACGGAATAACAACATGATATAACAGAGGAAAACAAATAGCCAAGAAATAACTCCAATCCAATGCTCCAAAGCTATAACTCCAAACCACTAGCTTGAACCACCATCACATTTCACCAAGCTGAGCAAATCCAGTCCGTGAATCCGAAGACTCCAAAGAATACCAGAGAGAAAGCTAAAAGCAACCAAATCGATATCTATTATCTGAAAAACCCAACTCTAGACTGCCCGTGTGGAAAATTATGGGCACCCAGAGTTTAGGAAAGGAACAATAAACTCCGGGTCAGTCATGGGACTGGTATGAGCAAACGAAAACGGTTTTATCTTATAAAGCAAACAAAAGAATTTAAATTTGAAAGGAAATCCGCAATTCTTTTAAGAAAATGAAACTACCATAAGGCCTCCCGCCACACACACCATGCAAACGCAGAATTAGAAGAGATTTCTCCTTACGATAGTAAAAAATGCTTGATACGCGAAAACCATTTTGATATCATTATTATTAGTGCACAGTGGAAAACATTTCAAAAGTATAATAATAATCTTAGCCAGCATAGACATTCTGAACTATGCCTACTATAGCTACCATATAAACAGTGGGGCGCCACCATAAGTAGATGGCAGGTTATACAACTACAACCGTACAAGGCGCGTATTGGATGATTGGATTTCCAACAAACGGTCAGGCCAAGGAACTTTCCATTTCCACATGGGTACGCCTCTGGAGGGACGCCCCGAGAACCATCCCTCAGTTCTCTGCCAACACAAGGCCGGTGTACCCCCTGCCTGAGAGTATCACCTCAGATATTCCATCCCCGGTCGTAACCAACCTTTATCTGAGCGCTCGATACCAACAACCACAAAGTAATGTATTTGCAGTAATCATATAGGTTAAATATCTGGGCTCCATACCATGATATCACCTCTAACCAGAAGAAATGGACATACCCTAGGGGTGTGACCCTTGAAACCTTGTTGCATCTTTCCTGTTTCGACCATTTCCGGGGAGTAAGGTCCCAATGCAGTCTCGTCCACAAAGCTACGCTTTTCACAAAGCCTTGCTTTGATCAACAAATGATCAGCAGCACTTCATATGCCACATTACCAAATTGGGAATGTATCACTAATAACCATCAACTACATAACCTCTGAGCTCGTATGTCTCAGAGAAGGGTGTTAAGCTAAGAGAATAAATCTCCGCCACCAAACAGAAATGTATTTGATAGAAACCGGTTTTACATCTCAAAGTGTAATGTGAGACACACATCCATACAAGTCTGTTCCGGGTTCGAAAACTGAAGGCACTTCTGAAGAAGCCCTTGCAAATCCGGATAATCCTTAATCACGTCCGGATTCCCCATCACAATGGGTGATCAAATCTCTATACCAGGGACCAGTCGGTGCAGAGACATTCGATAGGTCATCCTTTCGCTTTCGAAAGTATCCGGTCTTCACCACCGGTCTTCAAATGTTATCCATATTGTCGTATCATTATTCGGAATGGGTTATACGACACAAGGTCCTCTCCCGATTATTCTGAATAATGAGCGCAATATTTAAAAACATATGGATAATGGGATTTCAGTTAAATCACAGCTTAAAGCCCAAAATCTTACATTCGAATGGTTAAAATAAATTACCATTTCTAAACTTTTAAACAAAAAGATTCATTTCTAGAAACCTTCAATGGTTTAAACAATTTCCACACTTTAATTTTTTTTTAAAACAAAAGATTCACTTTTAAGAACTCTTTCAATTTTAAACAAGGTTCATCAATCTTTGACAATTCACAGAACAGAATATCACAGATTAATCAATTCAAGGCAATTCATACAAGGAAAACATTTATAAGCAAGGTCAAGCATTCAATAATCATTTATAGGTAGGATTAATTAATCGTTTAATCCTAATTAATTCAATTAATTTCCAATTAAATTGATTACTTATGAATTAATTATCCAATCCAGATTAATTAATTACAATCATTCGATATAAATTAATTAATCAATCACCTTAATTAATTACATCAATTAATCACCTCATTATTAACTATTCCTTAATTAGTCCATTATAAATTACATCATTAATTATATTAATTAATGATCTCTAATTATATTTAAATTAAATTACTTTATTTAAATTAATCACATTAAGTAATTAATCTTTAATTAAACACAATTATTAATCATCCTTGATTAACAATAAAAGTAATTACCCAAATTACTTCATTTATAAATCATATTCACTAATTACCTCCCAGTAATTATCATTTATTACTTCCCTAAGTAATTATTTCTATAGATTACACTAAGTAATTACACCTATCTAATTATCAAATGATTTTCCTAAATTAATTAAACTAGATTAATTAATTAACTCAAATTAATCACATTACCAAAATTAATTACAATAAGTAATCAATCCCTTAATTACTTTCATTAAGTAATTACATTCAAAAATGTATAATTGATTGTCTAATCACATTAATTTAATTACTTAACAATCCCTAGTTAAATTATCTTCATTACCTAATAACATTTCTTTAATTACTTTCTTAAGAAATTATCTTAGATTAATTCATTATTAATCATTTCTAATTATAAATTAATATAAATTATTTATTTATAAATTAAATAAATTATTCTTTAATTAACTTATTAACTTAAATCATTTTATTACCTAAATTATCTCTAAGATGATTAATTTCTTCATTAATGATTTCATCAACATTTAAGATTATTTTAAACATTACACTTTTAAATTTAAATTCAAATTCCATTTTGAATTTAAGATTCAAAATGATTATTTATTTAAACATTTACCAAATTTAAATTCAATTTATAATCCTTTAAATAAATGTAAATAACATTTATTACTTACATTTGAAACTTATATAAGATAAGCCTTTAAACTAATTTACTTAATTTTATTTAAAATTAAGTTTTTAAGTACATTACTATTAACTTGCAAATTCAAGTTAACAAATCATTTAACTTCCATTTATAAACCTTTTATAAAGAACTTCATTAAAAAATCAAGTTTAAATATTTGTTTGAAAATAAATTTACTTTTAACAAGCTATTCTAATTTAAACTTGTTTTGAAAACATTCAGAATTTTAAGAACTTATTCAAATACCCAGATTTGAATTCAAGAAACTTGAATCCATTATTTATTTAAAACATTAGATTTTTAAACTTGATTTAAACTTGTTTTAAACCTTGATTTAAAACTCTTTATTTAAAATCCAAATTTCATTTTAAACTTAAAAATTCAAAAGCTATTTGAAGACTGAACTTAGCCTTTGAATTTAAACTACTGTTTAAATTATGTTTTAGATTTTAACTTAAAATTCAAAATTTAGAAACTGTCAGGTTTTTTTAATACTGAAAACCCACTATAAATATTTCAAAACTTTTAAGATTCAAAGCCATTTGAATTTACACTTCATACTAGATTTAAACTTGTTTTAAATCTATCATCTCAAATTTGAAATTCATTTAAATTTGATTTAAATTTAAATTATAGACAGGTTACAGAAAACTGTAACAACTCAGAACCAACCCGAGGCAACCTAATTCCTGCTTCGAGTTAACAGGCTAAAAACTTCGAGCAAAACACAACAACTACTCGAGTAATTCTTGAGTCCATTACTCTGCTTCCACCCATGCAAACAACAGAAACCAAAAAGTGCACGGTGCAAGTGCGCCGTGCCTTCGACCAATTCCAGCCACCTCCGGCAGCCTTCACACATCAATGACCACCACCAGAAACGATATCCATCATCAGAAACTTCACATCCACTCGAAATCGAATTCGAGTTAACTAATCTAAAACCTGGAAACCAGACTACAACCCAAAACCAAAAACCTGGAACTTCGCCATACTTCAAATTCCGACCACCGGAGTGCTTCCACCTTTGGCCACGGCTTCATCCATATTCAAGCTACCTTTTCTCGAAGTTTTGCAGCACTTGATCCACCATAGGAATTATACCGATAAAAATTTTCCAGAATACCCAAAACTAGGGTTACTAAAAAATTGGATCAACCACCATCGCCACGTTGATCAGCTGCACTATCAAACATTTTTCCTTAACTTTTCAAACATTCTTGCATCACCACGGCAAGTCACAGCTTTCCAAATCTTCGAGATTTCCAGAATTACTCAAAAACTCAAATTGAGTTCAACCTAGATATACATCATCAAATCCAAACTATATATCTTGATTTTAGTTTTAAAATTTTAGTTTTTGATTAAGAAATCATTTTATAATCCTGAATCATGATTTACAAAGTTTTGGATTTTGACTTATATTGAATTTCCACTGCTGTTCTTGATTTCCAGGGTCAATACAAAATACTTTTAGCATGAATAAATCTTTAAACTTCAATCCATGAAATAACAAACCTATTCTGTTTAAATTCTAAATCTTAATAATGACTGCATTTAAGAGATAGAGTATTTTAAATCAAATATTGAGTTTGAAATGGGAACAGAGGTGTTTTACAGGTTATCAACATGCAGGCATCATACAAAACAATGCACATATAAATATTCACACAGATATACTTTTCAGATATTAACATGCAACTAGTTTTAAAACTTAAGTTATTAAAAGTGTTACTCACAAGCATCAGAGAAATAAATCAAAGATTGAAGGGTTTCTCGCCAGGAATTTAATGTTTGAAGGCAGAGACAAATGCTTGCCTGTACACATTTTTTCTTTAATCTTTAATTTTTTTTTGTTTCCTGCAACTTATTTTATTTGATAGAATTTGTGTTACAGTTTGATTTCAAAATCACAAATTAACCAAACTATAGAGTATAGAGTTTACCTGTTCTTTTCATTATACTTTGATGATTTCAGGTTTTGAATTGAATCTTTGTATCCCTAAGTTTTGAGATGCATTTTCATGCATCAGGTTGTAATTTCAGACCTATGATGTTTTAAACTGAGATTCTTCTTGCCTTTTAATCTTTGCATTGAATCAGTGATGAATTGAATTGTGAAAACAGGTTCTTCAATTATTACCAGGGAAAACTGCATTTGATTTGCTTCCCAGGTTTTGAAAATTGTTTTGATCTTTGATCTTTGGTTTTGATTTTGGATTTTCAGGTTTAAGATGATCTACTAGTTTTGAAACAAATTTTCTTTCTGGTTATTGTTTCATTTGTTTTTTGAAGTTTCAGGTTTAGGAATATATATTTTTTACTGAGAAATTTTTTGCTTTCTTTTTAATTCATATTCGTATAATTTAATTCCAAAGAAAAGAGGAGGTTGCCACTTGTTAAATTTATTACACTTGTTTATTTATTAAAGAAAAGGGTTTACATTTGTTAACATAAAGAAATTTATGTTTAAGTCCTTTAGTTCAATTAACTTTTAAAATTTAGTTTTAAACCCTTACTTTAAATTAATCTATATATTTTGTTTAAACCCCTATATTCATTTTAATTTAAAATTTATAGTTCAAACCTTTAAAATTATTTAATCTTTATATTTACAAATGTTTATGAATTTAAATCCTATTTTATTTTCTTATGTATTATTTATACTTATACAAATTACGGTAAAATGGTTTGAAATAAATATATACATTACTAATAAATATTTATAATTAATGTTTTATTCTTTTTTATATGTTCTCATTCAAAATATCTGTTTAATATAAATTTGGAAAACAAATCTATATTAATTTAAAATAAAATGTTTTCAAACCCAATATATTTATAAGATTTTGAATTTTAATTCCAAGATTAAATTTAAACTAAATTTATAAATATAAATAAATAACATAACCTATCTTTTATAAATCTTAAAAATTTATAATTCTATTTATAATCTAAGATATTTATTTATCCCAGAGATTTCTATTTAATTCACAAATAGATTCACAATTTTATTTCAAAAATTAAATTAATTGTCAAATTATCCTGGATAAAATTCAGGGATGTTACAGATTCCCCCTTAAGAAAATTTCATCCTCGAAATTTGAAAGTAGGGAGACCAAAAAGAAATATAGAAAGATTGAGAGAAGAATCACCAAATCAAACTGAATATCTATTCTGCATTTGGCTTCCCAAATCAGAATATCAATAATAGATACAAAAACGAATCAAGATACTCGGGTCACCAGATTTACGAATATACAGGGAAACTGATTAGTTCGAAAGATAACTAACCATTCGTAAAATATTTCTAGATCCAACAGAATAAACAGACATATGGATGCAATCCAAAACTTTTAGTTTAAACAACCAAAATATATCTATCAACCATAGCAACCAAAGCAAACAATTCATCCAAACAAACAATTCTGACCCATCTGGAGTTTATGTCCCATGCAAATATATCAAAGCTTCTTCTTCTTGGAACTGCCAGGAACCATTAAAGAATTGAGAAGGCGAATCAAAAGAGATTGATAAAGAAAGTTGTTTCCACTGTTGTAGGGTATTGACCATTTGTAGTGGTACTCCCCTGTCCCCTATCTCGTCCTCTTCTTGCGTTCATACTCACTATCAGTGGATGGTAAGAGAATTTACTGAGGCATTCGAATGGATATCTTAGGGATATACTCATTCTAGGGTATACTTCACCCTATCTCTAATGAGCTACTTAATGTGTTATACTCCTGAGCTAAAGTTTCAACCTTCATCTCTGAT
Source organism: Allium cepa (assembly GCA_030765085.1). Classification (NCBI taxonomy): domain Eukaryota; kingdom Viridiplantae; phylum Streptophyta; class Magnoliopsida; order Asparagales; family Amaryllidaceae; genus Allium; species Allium cepa. Next base: position 460,390,211 of record CM060943.1, read on the forward strand.
ACCAGTTATAACGATCCTGACTCGATCTTCGAAAATCGACACCGAATACAACACTCGTATTCCAATGCCGCAGATCCAAACGTCGAATCTGGTTCGCCGGAGCTTATAACACATTAAGTATAACAACACAGCAGAAGAAAAAGAAATGAATATCATTGATATACAACATTCTATACAACAATGATACAATATGAATCAATATCAGAGGTACAAGATAACAATGCTACAGCGGAATAACAATATGATATAACAGCGGAAAACAAATAGCCAAGAGATAACTCCAATCTAATGCTCCAAAGCTATAGCTCCAAACCACTAGCTTAAACCACCATCACATTTCACCAAGCTGAGCAAGTCTAGTCCGTGAATCCGAAGATTCCAAAGGATACCAGAGAGAAAGCTAAAAGCTACCAAATCGATATCTATTATCTAAAAAACCCAACTCTAGACTGCCCGTGTGGAAAATTGTGGGCACCTAGAGTTTAGGAAAGGAACAATAAACTCCGGGTCAGTCATGGGACTGGTATGAGAAAACGAAAACAGTTTTATCTTATAAAGCAAACAAAAGAATTTAAATTTGAAAGGAAATCCGCAATGCTTTTAAGAAAATGAAACTACCATAAGGCCTCCCGCCAAACACACCATGAAAACGCAGAATTCGAGGAGATTTCTCCTTATGATAATCAAAAATGCTTGATACGCGAAAACAATTTTGATATCATTATTATTAGTGCATAGTGGAAAACATTTCGAAAGTATAATATTAATCTTAGCCAGCATAGACATTTCGAACTATGCCTACTATAGCTACCATCTAAACAGCGGGGCGCCACCACAAGTAGATGGCAGGTTATACAACTAAAAACGTACAAGGCGCGTATTGGATGATTGGATTTCCAACAAACGGTCAGGCCAAGGAACTTCCCATTGTCACATGGGTATGCCTTTGAAGGGACGCCCCGAGAACCATCCCTCAGTTCTCTGCCAACACAAAGCCGGTGTACCCCCTGCCTGAGAGTATCACCTCAGATATTCCATCCCCGGTCGTAACCAACCTTTATCCGAGCGCTCGATACCAACAATCACAAAGTAATGTATTTGCAGTAATCACATAGGTTAAATATATGGGCTCCATACCATGATATCACCTCTATCCAGAAGAAATGGACATACCCTAGGGGCGCGACCCCTGAAACCTTGCTGCATCTTTCCTGTTTCGACCATTTTCGGGGAGTAAGGTCCTGATGCAGTCTCGTCCACAGAGCTACGCTTTTCACAAAGCCTTGCTTTGATCAACAAATGATCAGCAGCACTTCGTATGCCACATTACCAAATTGGAAATGTATCACTAGTAACTGTTAACGCTAAAATTTGAACGCTAACACCCCGGTGTATGAAGTGAGATTGTGAAAGCACCACCCGATAGCTCGGGAATAGATTATAAGCAGATAATAGTGAAAAAACAGTAAACAACAGCAATTTTATAGTGGTTCGGCTTAAGAGAGAGCTTACGTCCACTTTGAATATCTTTATTGACGGTTTGATTACAAGTCAATGCAGTTACACTTTGATTACAACACACTTTGAGTTTCAAGTGACTTAGAACAAGTAGCCTAAACTTCAATGTCGATCCAAATCTTTGAACAAATGTTAGACATGTTTGATTTCTTCGTGAAGTTCCTTGAAGGTGTTGAAGTAGTTCAGAATGCAGCAGAGTAACGGCGCTTGAAATGAATGAGCCAAAAGTCCCTTGAATGTTGGGGGTGGCCATGTATTTATAGGCAAATCTGGATAGAAATTTTTCGCCCAAGTCCTGAGTCGTGACCGACTCAGGCTAAGCCGTGGCCGAGTCAAGTTGAGTCGTGGCCGGCTTATCTGACTAAGCATTTGGTCTTCTCACTAGCTCATTCTCTTGCTGGATTCTAAGCCAAGTCCTGAGTCGTTGGCGAGTCAATTCTCACTGGGACATGCATTGTGGCAACGGAATACGACTCAGTGGCTTTAAGTCGCGGACGTGTCATCCTGAGTTATGAGTCATTAAGTTATTTCTTAGGTCGTCAATCCTCTTGAGTCGTTTCTTATGATAAGTCGTGGACTTGTTGAGTCGCTGAGGCAATACCTTTGATGAGTCGGTAATGCATTGAGTCGGTCTGTCTTGTGAGCCGTTAACTAGTTAAGCCACTCTGCTCCTTCAAGTCGTTGAGTCGTTGATCCACTGAGTCGTTGTCAACTCCGAGTCGCTGCTTACCATGAGTCGTTGAGACGATAGTCTTGATGAGTCGGTAACTTATTGAGCCGTCATGCCTTGTGAATCGTTAACCCCTTGAGTCGTAACCCTTTAAGTCGCTTTGAGCTTTAGGTCATTAACTTATTGAGTCGGTGACTCGATGAGTCGTGAGGCTTCCTGAGTCATAGATCCTTCCTGAGCCGTTAAACACCTTAAGTCGTGGCCCATCCCAGGCCTTAACTCGTTGACTCCTTTAACTCGTGGGCCCCTTAACTTGTAGGCTGGAACGGGGTTAACATTTGCCCCTCGAAGCACACGCTTAAGTCGTAAGTCGTGTGCTTCGACTTATCATAACTTGGGCGTGCCGATTCGAGTTCCTGCTCTTCCAGATATAAAACGCTTGACTCGTTCCTCCTATCTCCCACTTCTTATCAGCGATCCTCTAAACCGCATCCGCCATTAACGCATCTCCAAGTTCTCACAGGCGATTCCAACTTGATTCTCCTCTGATCATCTCTGACACCACATTACGTAAGCAATCTTGCTTCCCTTCCGATTGTCGATCATCATTAACCTATGCGCTCCGTCCTTACCTCCAATTTACTCCCTTGATTCTTGCAAGTTTTGGTACTCTAACCATCAATGGATGTAGGGTTGTCTGATCTGATGATTTGCGTCTTGAGGTGATTTAGTGGCGTGCTAAGACTAGGGTTGTTGATTGAGAGTTTTATTGGGTTAATGGGTTAAAAGTTGGAAGATTAACGGGTTAGGAGTGAAATGGTTTATGGGTTAAAAGTTAGAAGGTAAACTGGTTAGGAGTTAGGTGATGAGTTGGCCAGATAGAGTCGAATACTGCCTTAGGTATGACTCGGCCATTTTTGTATGATCCAGCAACCTTTGCGATTTAACCATGATCCGACCCAACATGCTTCACGACTTAAGCCTTGAGTCGTGGCCGAGATAAGACTTGGAGATTTTCTCATTACTTTGAACCAGAGCTTTTCCCTTTTTCTACGACTTACGACTTAGGGCACTGCCGACTCAATACACCAACAACTCAAAATCGAAGTGACCTGACTTAACTCGCTTCCCGATCCTTAGGTCGTGGACGAGCTAGCCATAGAATCAACGATCTATCTTAACCCGTAGGAAAAATTTTTGAGCCGTTGACGAGTTAGGACTTGCGTGAATTCTACTCGAACTTTGAACCATTGCATAAACTTTGAACTGTCGAATTTTATTGCATTCATTCACAGGTTTTTTTGACTTGCAGGCTAACAATCTGTTCAATACAACTTTCACAGAAAATTGGGACGAATATACTGTCATCGACCGCCCATATCAAATGACAGATTAGTTAATAACAGATAATTAACTTAAACAAATCGTGTGAACGAAGTGCTATCGATTTCAAGTAGAATATTGGAGCAACACTGAAGTAGTCAATTGAAACTGACCAGCCTGCACTAATATTATGCTTGAACTTTAAATTAACAAGTTCTGAAATCACCGTAGTCGATCAATCGTCGACCAGTTTAATTCCAGTTATATTTACTTGTTATTTTTCATTAGTTCTGCACAACACTTCACACTTTTAGGAAACGTGCACCTTCGCATTTGAACATCTAGTTGCTTGTGTAGAATGACATCTCAACAAGAAGAACCGATGGGCCAGGCTGAAGATGTCTTCCCAGTAGCCAACCTGTTGGATAACCCTCCGGAGAGAACTTCCACAACTCTGAATCAGCGGGTGTTTAATCAATTTCTCACCCAGTTTGGCATTGCCGAAGCTGACGCCTTACTGCCGGGGCCAAATGATACTGCAGATAGGCCCCCTTCTGGCTTTATTGCTATCAATCGCCAAATGTGCTTGAGCGGTGCCATACCACCTTTTAATGACTTCCTTCAGCAGTTCCTGCTTCGATTATCTATCTCTCCATTCCAATTGCACCCCAATGGCCATGCCATTCTGATGGGGTTATGTGTGCTATTTAGTAGAGTTCTGGACCGATTACCGAGCTTTGAGGAAATCTGTTACTTCTGCTCATTCACAAAAATTAAAGATCATCCCTCTATCGTAGTTATAAGGAGTGCTCGAAACCGCAAACTCATCACCGATCTTCCTGAAAGCGTTCATGGATTTCTAAATCAGTATTTCTTTGTTCGCTGCCCTCCAGGGTTTTATGCCATCTGGAGAGTAGGAAGTAAGATTTTCCTGTTTTTATTTCTCCATTCTTGGGCTTTTCGAAATCTGAGTTGCTAAATGCTAACTTTGCTTCTTTTTTCCTGTTTTAGCACTTCCTCCTCCCTCTAGAGATCCATGCTATAAGCAAATTTTTGAGAGATTGAACGCCGTGGTGGCAGAAGAGAGGAGTATAAAGTTTTTGTTAAATGATGGATTTTTACATCAATATGGGCTTCTTCATTCCTCTCGCTTCACTCAGCTTCATGAAGTCCCAACTGAAATTCCCGATTCTCCGACGGAAACTCCTGATGCCCCGGTCTCTACTAAAGAGCACATGCAGGGAGGAACCTCTATAGAAACTCCACTAGTGAAGTGTTCAATTCCGAAGGATGTTGCGGGGCCGTCTGACAAGTCTGTACTTGCCCCAGTTATCGAAGAGGAAGAACCTCCACAATCTTCCGGAAGATCTGCTAACGAAGGGGTTGAGAAAGCAAGTCCCAAAAAACATGATGGTGATGATGTTTTCGAGGGGTTGAGCGATTTAATTGTGACTTCTCAAGAACTTTTCAAAGATGATGTTTCCAAAACTATCTCTTCTGTAATCGAGGCGACATCTTCTCTACAACAAACGTCAACTCCTCCTACTCAAGTTATCACTACCTCTACTCCACAGAGTGGTCTGCAACTTGATGCGTGTAGTTTACACGTTACACAACACTTAGGATTTTTCAGCACATCTACGCATTCGTCTTCTTATACTTTAAAGATTTCTAAAGCTTATTATTTTTATTCCAGATTCTCCAATGGGGCGCAGCAGCTCATACTACGATGATTTCCAGCGCTACGGGAGGCGTAGCCAATATGATTATAGGCGTTTCCTCCCTTCTTACAGAGAATCTGATGAAGAGAGGGCCATCAGGAAAGCAGACGAGAGACGAGCATATGAAGAACGTCACCGAAGAGAACAAGAAAGACATGACCCTCCCCACAGAGATGATGATATTCAAAAAAGAAAAACTCACGATGAAAGAGGTAAAGGTCACATGGACGATTCTTCTAGCAAGCGGGCTAAACTTACTGAAGAAACAATGCCGACAGTTTCTCAAAATGTTCCTGCTTAATCTCCTACCCCCGTTCGTTCCGACATTCAAACAATCATCAACCGGCCCGCATACCAAGTTGGGCAAGGTCCTCCCACTCTCCAAAGTCGATTCCCTCAGTGGTGCCTGAGAGGGGTTCGATTTGATCTCGACTTGGTTCCTCTCGACAAATCGGCTATGCTACGAAATCTTGATACTGTCAGGACCGATATTGAAAGAATGTCGAACTGGCAAAAACTTGTCGACGAGCTTCAGAGGGTTAACCGAGCTAATCTCGAGGCCATGCTCACAATGGAGAACGATAAGGCTGAGTGGCAGAAGACTCTCGAACAGCATGATGCCGAAATGAGAAGTATTGCTTCCTATAATGAAAAGCTGGAAGCGGAAGTAGAAAAGCTTAAGGAAGAATTAGCTACTTCATCTACTTTCTATTCTCAAAAGGAGAGCATGCTTCAGCAACAAGTACGAGATGCGCATGCCAGTCAAAGGGCAGTCGAAGATAAGCTTACACACAAGGAGAAGGTCATAGAAGAATATCGCGCTGAAACTTTACAGCTGCGAGAACAGAACGGCTCTCAAAGCTTGGAGATAGAGATGTTAAAAGCTCGACTTGCTATGGCCGAAAAGGAGCGTGACGAGGCTGTTGCTGGTAAACTTGCGGCCGAAGAGGCCCATCAAGCAACCAAAGCTGACATTGGCTCCACATTATTTGATTTTTATCTGCACAGCATTTTGGGGCGTGGCAGCCTTGCCTTTCTAGGCCCTAAGTATGAAATTACACTAGTTGAAGTTTGGGAGGCAGCACTCGATATGCTCGGTGGTAAAGGTGCTGGCTACGCCGAGTCAGCTCTTGAAGAGCATTATCTTGATGATGATGCCCGCGCCGCTCTTGCCAAGGGAAAAGAGCAACTCGCCAGAGTGCGGACCGGAATGGCGGAAGGGGAACGTTCTGAAAAAGAAATACCACCTACCACTTCTGAACGTCCTTTAGTTTCTTCTGAAGTTGACATCACAGGTTCCAGTGCTCATTCGCTGCCTCCTACAAGAACCGGGGTAATTACCCCTACTAATGATGAGGCTTTGGAGGATATCAGGGCTCAAAATTATGAGATTGAACTAACGAAGCAAACATCTTCAGGTAATTTTGACATTGGTCCGATTCAGGTGGATCGCCTGCTTGCTCCTCAAAAGTTTGATGAGCTTCTCGATTACTTCTTGAATCTCGACGAACCCATATCTCCCTTCTTTTGGGGAGATACTAATATTTTTAATTTCTCTTCTTCTGCAGTTGAAACACCAAGTGCTGTGCAGACTTCACCTCCTCCGGTTATCCCTCCTCCGTCTCTTCAGGTGACTCCTCCTTCTGCTTCACAGCCCGGGTCACAAGAGGAGCAAATTGAGGCTCTTCATGGCTTGGATGACCCTATCGTTTCGCAAGAGCAGAAAGACGAGGGACTTAAAGGAGGCGAGATCTCTCCGGAACGGACTCCTTCTGATGACGTAGTTTTGTCTGCTCTTGTTACTCCAGGGAGTGAGTCTTCTTCGAAGAGAAGAAAGAAGCACGGAACATCGAAGAGGAGGGGGAAGAAAATCATTGCTACTGAAGAAGAACCGGAAGTTGCACCGGTTGCACCTCCCTCTCCTTCTTCCCTTATGCCTATAGATAGACCTGAAAAGCTAATCATTCGGCCGGGCAAAGGGTCCAAAGGTGGTAAGAAGAAGTGAAGAGTCGGGCTTCGGGCTTTTTGATTCCTTTTTTGTGTAATGGTCGGATGTTGTGCAGGCACCGGCCCTTGCTTTTTTATTTTGAAACCTGTATTTGCAATTGAATAAAATGATCCTTTATTTGTACAGACTCTTGTTTGAATTTGAGAATGCATTTATTATTCATTTTTGCACAAGTTTATTTATATGATATTGCGGTGAACTTGTGGTATGTTGTTTGAGCGTACTTTACCGATATAGCTATACCATTTTGTATGTAACTATACCATGTTGCCCCCATACCATAAGCTTGCTGCAATATTTTATACTTTGAGGGGACTTGCACTCTTATTTTCTGAAGAATAATTACTTCATTCTTGAAGAAATTTTTCGTAGAGTACAACTTCCTTCATATAAGTTTTTACGCTTTGTCCTTCGAAGAAATCACTTTTTTTTTCTTTTGCTTATGTACGCATTTTGCCAAGTGAATTCTTCTATGTGGTAAAGCGGGCCTCTGAAGGGTACTTTAACTTTCTTCCTTTTTTTTTGAGGAAGGCTATTTTCTAGAATAGGTAAATCACTCTTCCTTTGAAAGTTAAAGTATGCCCTTGATGAGGATTTTTTTTTTTTAAAATAGAAATTTGTACTTCTGAGGAGGGATTTTTCACGTTTCAACACTTGGAAGTTTTATTTCAATCTTGGTGAAACGTGTACCTCCAAAGAGTTGTGCCTTTGAAGAAAGACTTTTCACGTTTCAACACTTGGAAGTTTTATTTCAATCTCGGTGAAACGTGGGCTTCCGGAGAGGTCTTTCTTTTTGATTGTGTCCCCGGGAGGGGGTTGTACCTCTGAGGAGGGATTTTTCACGTTTCAACACTTGGAAGTTTTATTTCAATCTTGGTGAAATGTGTATCTCCAAAGAGTTGTGCCTTTGAAGAAAGCCTTTTCACGTTTCAACACTTGGAAGTTTTATTTCAATCTCGGTGAAATGTGGGCTTCCGAAGAGGTCTTTCTTTTTGATTGTGTCCCCGGGAGGGGGTTGTACCTCTGAGGAGGGATTTTTCACGTTTCAACACTTGGAAGTTTTATTTCAATCTTGGTGAAACGTGTATCTCCAAAGAGTTGTGCCTTTGAAGAAAGCCTATTCACGTTTCAACACTTGGAAGTTTTATTTCAATCTCGGTGAAACGTGGGCTTCCAGAAAGGTCTTTATTTTGTTTTGCATTTCAACTTTGGTGAAGTGAAATTCCGAAGAGCGGCTGTTACACTTCAACTCCTGGTGAAATGTGCCTCCGAAGAGGTCTTTATTTTGTTTGCATTTCAACTCTGGTGAAGTGAAATTCCAAAGAGCGGTCGTAACACTTCAACTCCTGGTGAAATGGGCCTCCGAAGAGGGCTTTATTTTGTTTTACATTTCAACTCTGGTGAAGTGAAATTCCGAAGAGCGGTCTTAACACTTCAACTCCTGGTGAAATGGGCCTCCGAGGAGGGCTTTTATTTTGTTTTACATTTCAACTCTGGTGAAGTGAAATTACGAAGAGCGGTCTTAACACTTCAACTCCTGGTGAAATGGGCCTCCGAGGAGGGCTTTTATTTTGTTTGCATTTCAACTCTGGTGAAGTGAAATTCCGAAGAGCGGTCATAACACTTCAACTCCTGGTGAAATGTGCCTCAGAGAGGGTTTTCATCTCCTGGAAGTTACTCTCTCATGGTTGGAGGGTCATGACTCCTCCAATCTTTTTTGTTGAGTAGAGAACTTTCTTTTTTGTGGCGTATGACCCATTAGAGGTCTTTATCCTCCGAAGAGCTGCGCCTTCGAAGAGGACTTGTGCTGCCGGTGATGGCTTTGGTTGTTCCCTTGTCCACTTGCTTATGCCTTTTCAGCGATCCTCTTTTTTTCTTTTTTCTTTTTTTTTAAAGCTTTCCTTCTCTTTTCTTACAAGTAACTTGTTTAATCCAAGGAAGTGTACTTCATTGTCAGGCAAGTTCGTGAGAACGAGCATCAGCTTCTTAATTGGATGTTTGTTTGTTCAAACGATCTCAATTTATTAGCAAAGGCCCGTTTCTGTCGAAATCGTAGGCCGTTCAATTGAAGTACTTCCTATCTAGGATTTGAATTCGGAGCTTTTGTGACTTGAAATTTGGCGAGAATCACTTGGTCTTATTATGTGCAAGTTTCACTTCCACTGTCTGCAAAAATTTAAATCGACATTTCAGCAATACATTCTATGTACTTTTTATATCGAAAATAAAGCAAACATGTAATAATAATAAGGAACACAAGATTTATAGTGGTTCGGCCAGGAAATTGGGCCTACATCCACTTTATATTTTTTTTCATTATTTACTTGCATCAGTTTTACAATTGCCTTCAATCACAAGAATCATACATTCATAATTCTTTTTACAATATTTCAACAAAATTTTCAAGTAAAGTATGGACGCAAATGATTGCTGTTCCATGCCCTTGGAATTTGATCTCCTTCAACAGTAGTGAGTTTGAATGTGCCGTCAAGAAGCTTCTGACCTATGACATATGGTCCTTCCCAATTTGGCCCAAACACACCTGTCGCTGTCATAATTCTCTTCAGGACTAGGTCTCCAATCTCAAAGTTGCGTTGGCGAACTTTAGAATTGAAATGTCTGGCTATCCTTTGCTGATGAGCTGCAATTCTGAGATTAGCCTCATCTCTTTTTTCATCAAGGAGATCTAGCGCTTCAAGCTGTATTTTTTCGTTTTCTGCTTGATTGAAATGGATTCTTCTATGTGAAGGGACCTCTATTTCTACCGGAATCATTGCCTCTGACCCGTATGCTAATGAAAACGGGGTGTGCCCAGTCGCAGTTTTGTGAGTGGTTCTGTATGCCCATAGTGCCAGTGGTAGCTTATCGACCCAACCACCTTTTGCTCTTTCAAGTTGCTTTTTGATGGTTGACTTAATAATTTTATTCACGGCTTCCACTTGCCCGTTTGCCTGCGGATGAGCCACCGCTGAGAAGCTTTTTCGGATTTTGAATCGCTTGCAAAAATCATGGAATTCTTCACTTTCAAACTGAGTACCATTGTCTGTAATTATTTTTTGAGGCACACCGTATCTGCAAATGATGTTTTTAGTCACAAAACTTATCATCTTCTTTGAGGTGATAGTAGCCAGTGGTTCAGCTTCTGCCCACTTAGTAAAATAATCTACAGCAACAATGGCATATTTAATTCCATATTTGGCAGTTGGTAACGGTCCTACAAGGTCTCTCCCCCATATTGCAAACGGCCATGGACTGACCATCTGTGTTAGTTCAGTGGAAGGAGCTCTAGGAATTTTGGCGAATCTTTGGCATCTGTCACATTTTCGGGAATACTCTGCTGTATCTCGATTAATTTCTGGCCAAAAATATCCGTATCGGAGAATTTTCTTTGCTAATGTTTGGCCACCTGAATGATCACCACATTCTCCTCCGTGTACCTCCGCTAGGATTGCTTTGGACTCTTCCTTGGATACACATCGAAGTAATGGCATTGAGAATCCCCGTCTGTATAATCGGCCATCCTGGATTATATATCGAGAGGCTTTTCTTAGTAGCTTTTGTCGTTCTTTTGAGTTCCCTGGTAAGGATCCATTGAGCAGATATTCTGTTATCGGAGTCATCCATGATTCTTGCTCTTGAGACATGCTCATGATCCAATCAATGTCTATCTCATCAATGCTAGGAGTCGATAGGACCTCCACTGGAGTTAACCCCAGAAATTGAGCTTCGCCTGTGCTAGAATACTTTGCGAGAGAATCTGCTTTCATGTTTTCTTCTCGAGGAATGTGACTTATCATGTAATGATCGAGATCACCCAGGACTTCCCAAGCCTTTGACAAGTAGGCGGGCAGATTCCCCCCTTTTGCTTGGAATTCCTTTTTGACTTGGCATACAATAAGCTAAGAATCACTGAATATCTGTAACGCTCGGATGTTTAATTCTTTAGCAATCCTTAAGCCAGCGATAAGGGCTTCGTATTCTGCTTCATTGTTTGTCGAAGGAAATTCCAATCTTAGTGCATAGCATAATGATCGGCCTTTAGGGGTCTCAAGTACAACTCCGGCTCCAGAACAGTAGTCGTTTCTCGCACCATCGACATATAACTTCCATTGGATTGGGGAATCGTCGACCGTTTCCTCCTCACTGTTACCCTTATCTGTGAATTCTGCGATGAAATCCGCTAAAGCTTGTCCATTGATTGCTTTTCGGGGATGATAAGTGATGTCGTACTGACTGAGTTCAATATTCCACTTTAGAAGACGACCCGAAGTCTCAGGGCGAAACAAGATTTGCTTTAAAGGTTGATTAGTGAGGACTCTGATAGGATGAGCCTGAAAATATTGCCTCAACTTCCTAGATGCAATTAGTAGGCAATAGGCGAGTTTTTCCAACTTAGAGTAATTCATCTCTGCCCCAGTGAGTCTTTTGCTGATATAGTAAACTGGATGTTGAATCCTTTTGTCTTCTCGTATCAGCGCTGCACTTAAAGCATGAGATGATACTGCCAAGTATATAAGAAGATCCTCGCCATCGCCAGGCCTAGAAAGTATTGGAGGCGTTTCCATATGGCGAATCAATTCATCAAAGGCTTTTTGGCATTCGGGAGTCCAATCGAAGTTTTTCTTTCCTTTCTTTAGGGCGTCAAAGAATGGGATGCATTTATCTGTGGCTTTGGAAATGAACCGACTCAAGGCGGCGACTTTTCCATTGAGACTTTGCAATTCCTTCTTTGTTCTAGGGGCTTTGACTTCTTTTAATGTAGTAATTTGAGCTGGACTGGCCTCAATGCCCCTAGCACTCACGATGAAACCTAAAAACTTGCCGGATTCCACTCCAAATGAACATTTTAAAGGATTGAGCTTCATTCTGTATTTTCGGAGGACTGCGAACATGTCTGCTAAGTGTTCTATGTGATCCACTGCTTTCTTAGACTTTACTAACATGTCATCGACGTAGACTTCCATAGTCTTGCCCAGTTGCGGTTTGAACATAGCATTAACAAGTCTTTGGTATGTTGCCCCTGCATTCTTCAACCCGAAGGGCATAACTCTGTAGCAGTAAAGACCAGTGTCGGTGATAAAGCTCGTGTCCTCCTGATATGGCTCATGCATCATGATCTGGTTATATCCGGAGTAAGCATCCATAAAAGATAACAATTCGTGTCCCGCTGTTCCGTCTATCAGTTGGTCGATTCTGGGTAATGGGAAGCAGTCTTTGGGGCAGGCCTTGTTTAGATCTGAAAAATCGATGCATACTCTCCATTTCCGTTGGCTTTCTTAACCAGCACTGGATTTGAAACCCAATTCGGATAGGTAGGTTCTTTGATAAAATTATTCTCCATGAGCCGATCAACTTCTTCTTTTAATGCCGCCGACCTTTCTGGACCTTGAGTTCTCCTTTTCTGTTTCACAGGTGTAAATTTTGGATCAATATTTAGAGCATGTACTGCAACTTTTGGGGATATTCCGCACATATCGGCATGAGTCCAAGCAAAAACATCCAGATTTGTCTTTAAAAAAGATATTAAGATATTCTGAATTGACGCATTAAGTTGTGAACCCACATTCAACACCTTGTTTGGGTCCTTTGGGTCAACAGGTATTGGTATTGTCGTTTCCACTGGTACCACTCTATTTTCCCCTGCACTGACTTTTCTAGGGTCCATCTCTTTCCTTGCTCCGCTGTGCTCGCCAGTGCAGGGTCCGCCCTATAATTGCTACAAGGCTGGTTCTTTGATGCGGACTGGGGCTGCCGCATTCTTTCCCATTTCTCTTTTTTTGGTTTCTCATAGCTCTGTCAGATAACACTCTCGCCCAGCATTTTGATCCCCTTTTATAACTCCTACTCCATTGTCTGTAGGGAATTTAATAGTGAGGCACCACGGGGCAAGAACAGCTTTGAACGCTGCCAGAGTTGGACGACCAAGGAAAGCATTGTAAGCAGAAAATTCGTCGAAAATCACAAAAGTTTGCTTGCGGACCATTTTTCTCTCTCCTTCTCCAAGTTCCACAAACAAATCAATGGTTCCTACTGGCTGCTTTGGCTCCCCAGTGAAGCCGGCAATTTTCTGCAATGAGGCTTGCACATCAGCCATAGGGATCTTCATTTGGTCGAATGTTTTCTTGAAGAGGATATTGCAGGATGCGCCACAATCAATGAGAACTCTTCTGACAATAGCTGGCCCGATACCAGCCGAGATGACTAAGGGATCCAAGGTAGGAGCTTCAATACCTGCGGAATCCCTAGCTTTGAACACAATATCATCATCGAAAGTTCTTTGTTGCTTCAAGGGCGTAGCACCTTCCAAAACGAATACATCTTCCTCGGTCGGTACATACTTTAAAGCTCGGGTATACCTTTCCATCTCACCCCAGCTTCTGCCTGCTGGGTGAGGTCCTCCTGTAATGACATTGATAATGGACCTTCCAGATTCATGCCCTGCAGCCTGCTCACTCGTCCTAGGCTGATGAGCAGGAGCCTGTTGCCCCTGACTAGATGAAGCAAGATTGTTGCTATTCTTTTTCACAAATTGCTGCAGTTTGTTTTCCCTTAGCAACTCTTCAATCAGATTTTTCAACTGGCGGCATTCGTCGGTCTCGTGACCGGGTTGATTATGGAAGCGGCAGAACTTCCCACTCTGTATAGCCTTTTTCCCGGTCCTTAGAGGAGGAGGTTTAGGAAAGTCAATAGAATCTTTAGTGGCAAGGTAGATACGCTCCGGCGTATCTGATAAAGGAGTATATTCTGATGGCTTGAAGGATCGGGGCTTCTTCAGATTACTCTGTTTCTTCCCATTGTTATTTTCCCTTTTTTGCCCTATAGATTCATTCTTGCGTGGAGCAACAGTGTTATCTTCAGCTTTTTCCAGCACTGCCTTTACCGGTACGGGACGGCTTTCCAGGCGCATGAATTCATCTGCTTTTTTATAGAATTTTTCAAGGGAATTTGGTTCCTTCATGTTTAGCCATTTCCCAAATTCGCTCGACTTGTCGATGGCCCTCATTAGATAAGTCAAGATCATCCGTGGTTCTGCATTGTCTACCTCGGCCAGCGCTATATTAAAGCGATTCAAGAAAGATCTGATAGTTTCACCCGGATTCTGTTCTAAACTTGACAATGACATAATATCTTTGACTTTTGAAGCGTATAGTCTGAACTGCTCCTTGAACTTCCGGGTTAAGTCAGAAAACTGATCGATAGATCGGACTGGCAGCTTGGTGAACCAAAGCAGAGCTACGCCTTCCAGGTATACGGGAAAATATCGGCACTTTATTTCATCAGAAGCCCTGGCACCTGTCATGTGCCAATCATACTTATACAAGAATTCGTTCGGATCACTTGTTCCTTTGTAAGCTGGAATGGTTGGAGGGACAAACTTCCTTGGGAATTCAGCCTTCAAGATTTTCTCAATAAATGGAGTTTTACTTGGGGCAAAACCCCATTCTTTCTCGTCTTCAAGCCTCTGCATACTCTCTTTCATGATTTGTCGGACCATTCCAGAAAGATACTCCTCATCATGTCGAGTTCTAGATCCACCAACCTCAGGAAGTGTTTGTTCAAAGGGGCTAGCAGCCCTTTCAGGAGCATTCCTTTCTTCAGCCTCATGAATGTTGCAAGCAAAATTCCTTTCATTACCTGCCGGTTGACGGTTTGCCCCAAGCAAATCGTTCAACCTATTCAGAATTAGGGCATTCTGGGCATTCTGAGCCTCGAATTGTGCATTTTGGGCATTGATCTATTGGTTCAGCCCTAAGATTGCAGCATCCAGCTCTGCCTTTGTAACCCCGACAGCTGGAGTGGCTTGATTCGATATAGGGGAAGCGGAGGTTTCCTCTTGAATATTCCCAGATCTGACAGATCTACTTTTCCTTCCAGGAGCCATAATCTCGGATAGACTTCTGGTTTTCAAGGAAATTCTCTCTACAAACCTCTGTGAAGCAATGATGATAGTTCTCCTGAGTTCAATTCTCAGTGAAAGCACCAAAAAATGTTAACGCTAAAATTTGAATGCTAACACCCCGGTGTATGAAGTGAGATTGTGAAAGCACCACCCGATTGCTCGGGAATAGATTATAAGCAGATAATAGTGAAAAAACAGTAAACAACAGCAATTTTATAGTGGTTCGGCTTAAGAGAGAGCCTACGTCCACTTTGAATATCTTTATTGACGATTTGATTACAAGTCAATGCAGTTACACTTTGATTACAACACACTTTGAGTTTCAAGTGACTTAGAACAAGTAGCCTAAACTTCAATGTCGATCCAAATCTTTGAACACATGTTAGACATGTTTGATTTCTTCGTGAAGTTCCTTGAAGGTGTTGAAGTAGTTCAGAATGCAGCAGAGTAACGGCGCTTGAAATGAATGAGCCAAAAGTCCCTTGAATGTTGGGGGTGGCCATGTATTTATAGGCAAATCTGGATAGAAATTTTTTGCCCAAGTCCTGAGTCGTGACCGACTCAGGCTAAGCCGTGGCCGAGTCAAGTTGAGTCGTGGCCGGCTTATCTGACTAAGCATTTGGTCTTCTCACTAGCTCATTCTCTTGCTGGATTCTAAGCCAAGTCCTGAGTCGTTGGCGAGTCAATTCTCACTGGGACATGCATTGTGGCAACGGAATACGACTCAGTGGCTTTAAGTCGCGGACGTGTCATCCTGAGTTATGAGTCATTAAGTTATTTCTTAGGTCGTCAATCCTCTTGAGTCGTTTCTTATGATAAGTCGTGGACTTGTTGAGTCGCTGAGGCAAAACCTTTGATGAGTCGGTAATGCATTGAGTCGGTCTGTCTTGTGAGCCGTTAACTAGTTAAGCCACTCTGCTCCTTCAAGTCGTTGAGTCGTTGATCCACTGAGTCGTTGTCAACTCTGAGTCGCTGCTTACCATGAGTCGTTGAGACGATAGTCTTGATGAGTCGGTAACTTATCGAGCCGTCCTGCCTTGTGAATCGTTAACCCCTTGAGTCGTAACCCTTTAAGTCGCTTTGAGCTTTAGGTCATTAACTTATTGAGTCGGTGACTCGATGAGTCGTGAGGCTTCCTGAGTCGTAGATCCTTCCTGAGCTGTTAAACACCTTAAGTCGTGGCCCATCCCAGGCCTTAACTCGTTGACTCCTTTAACTCGTGGGCCCCTTAACTTGTAGGCTGGAACGGGGTTAACAGTAACCATCAACTACATAACCTCTGAGCTCGTATGTCTCAGAGAAGGGTGTTAAGCTAAGAGAATAAATCTCCGCCACCAAACAGAAATGTATTTGATAGAAACCGGTTTTACATCTCAAAGTGTAATGTGAGACACACATCCATACAAGTCTGTTCCGGGTTCGAACAGAACCAAAGGCACTTCTGAAGAAGCCCTTGCAAATCCAGAGAATCCTTATTCACATCCGGATTCCCCATCACAATGGGTGATCAAATCTCTATACCAGGGACCAATCGGTGCAGAGACATTCGATAGGTCATCCTTTCGCTTTCGAAAGTATCCGGTCTTCACCACCGGTCTTCAAATGCTATCCATGTCGTCGTATCATTATTCGGAATGGGTTATACGACACAAGGTCCTCTCCTGGCTAAACCGAATAATGAGCGCAATATTTAAAAATATATGGATAATGGGATTTCTGTTAAATCACAACTTAAAGCCCATAATCTTATATTCAAATGGTTAAAATAAATTACCATTTCTAATCTTTTAAACAAAAAGATTCAATTCTAGAAACCTTCAATGGTTTAAACAATTTCCACATTTTAAATCTTTTTTTTAAACAAAAGATTCACTTTTAAGAATTCTTTCAATTTTAAACAAGGTTCATCAATCTTTGACAAAGATTCATTCATAGCTTTTCAAAACAATTCCCAAAGATTCAATTTTAAATTTTCAAAACCATTCAATTTCAAATTTGAAATCTTTTCATCATAATTGTTATTTGAAACTACTTGTTTCCGTTTCAGAAAACCCAATTCCATTTCTAAAGTTATCTGGATTCAAATTTTAAAACCATTTCAAAATATTAAATTCAAATATCTGTGACTTAATCGATTTCCTCGTGAAATCCATATTTGTGTGTGTATGGTGTAGTCCAGGGGTTTAACACAATAGCGTAACATTATTCAATCATCACAGCTCAAAACACAGAAATATCGATAAGCGGTATAATCTATAACACTTATCTTCATTTGCAGATCCACAGATAAATGTATCACGGATGAATAAATAAATAAATAAATTACACACAACTCAATTCACAAAACAGAATATCACAGATTAATCGATTCAAGGCAATTCATACAAGGCAAACCTTTATAAGCAAGGTCAAACATTCAATAATCATTTATAGGTAGGATTAATTAATCGTTTAATCCTAATTAATTCAATTGATTTCCAATTAAATTTATTACTTATGAATTAATTATCCAATCCAGATTAATTAATTACAATCATTTGATATAAATTAATTAATCAATCGCCTTAATTAATTACATCAGTTAATCACCTCATTATTAACTATTTCTTAATTAGTCTATTATAAATTACATCATTAATTATATTAATTAATGATCTCTAATTATATTTAAATTAAATTACTTTATCTAAATTAATTACATTAAGTAATTAATCTTTAATTAAACACAATTATTAATCATCCTTGATTAATAACAAACGTAATTACCCAAATTACTTCATTTATAAATCATATTCACTAATTACCTCCCAGTAATTATCATTTATTACTTCCCTAAGTAATTATTTCTATAGATTACACCAAGTAATTACACCTATCTAATTATCAATTGATTTTCTTAAATTAATTAAACTAAATTAATTAATTAACTCAAATTAATCACATTATCAAGATTAATTACAATAAGTAATTAATCCCTTAATTACTTTCATTAAGTAATTACATTCAAAAAAGTATAATTGATTATCTAAATTTGTTTTTCTAATTAATTATCAAAATTAATCACATTAATTTAATTACTTAATAATCCCTAGTTAAATTATCTTCATTAACTAATAACATTTCTTTAATTACTTTCTTAAGAAATTATCTTAGATTAATTCATTATTAATCATTTCTAATTATAAATTAATCTAAATTATTTATTTATAAATTAAATAAATCATTCTTTAATTAAATTATTAATTTAAATCATTTTATTACCTTAGTTATCTCTAAGATGATGAATATCTTCATTAATGATTTCATTAACATTTAAGTGTATTTTAAACATTACACTTTTAAATTTAAATTCAAATTCCATTTTGAATTTAAGATTTAAAATGATTATTTATTTAAACATTTACCAAATTTAAATTCAATTTATAATCCTTTAAATAAATGTAAATAACATTTATTACTTACATTTGAAACTTATATAAGACAAGCCTTTAAACCAATTAACATAATTTTATTTAAAATTAAGTTTTTAAGTACATAACTATTAACTTGCAAATTCAAGTTAACAAATCATTTAACTTCCATTTATAAACCTTTTATAAAGAACTTCATTCAAAAATCAAGTTTAAATATTTGTTTGAAAACAAATTTACTTTTAACAAGCTATTTTAATTTAAACTTGTTTTGAAAACATCCATAATTTTAAAAAATTATTCAAATACCCAGATTTGAATTCAAGAAACTTGAATCTATTATTTATTTAAAACATTAGATTTTTAAACTTAATTTGTGACGCCCCACCTCTATACCCACGCTAGCCAAGAACACTACGAAGTAATGCTGTCAACTAGCACGGAGAATAAGACTGTTGAGGAGCGACCATCCGTGTAATTGCTTTGTGCGAGCATCGATATGTCAGATAGTATAACATGCAATTCTTTTTAAGTGGAAATCCGACATGCCGACACAAACTCAAAGATATCACACGGTGGCTATAATATCTTCGGAAACAAATATAGAAATAAACATAACATAAATCAGTCACAGACAATTCATATCACAAAGGCGGAAATAGATATGAATATTACACTAGGAAGTGTACATCAGAGTAGTGGTCTAAAAAGATCCACAATATCACAAAAGAATAGTTACATGAACTACACAAAAGAATAAGTATACATTATGGAGTCTATATCTCGAATGTATACACCAAAGTAAACTACTAATCTAAGTAGTAAGCCAAAAGTCAGAGAAATCAATCCCAAGAGAGAAGTCAAGCAGAAGCACCTGTAACATCTCGGTCTGACCCGAGTACTATTTAATAAGAAAATAATAAACGGATCAGTCTAACTATAGATATCAGATGAGACGATATACAATAAGAGATATGACTAAACACATAATAATCACAATTCCAAGCTGTGATATATATATAAGTAATTGAAAATCAACGAGAGATTAATCAATATCACCAAATCGACACAAGAATCAAAGAAATGCCATACTCCTTATTTTGTTCATCAAACCACAAATATCGACGATTATATCAATGTCAATCACAAAAGTCAATGACACACAAATTCACCAATGCACAAATATTGACAATAATATCAATGTCAATCACACAAGTCAATGACACACAAATTCACCAATGCACAAATATTGACGATAATATCAATGTCAATCACAAAAGTCAATGACACACAAATTCCAGAATTCAATACGCGAAATCCAGAAATCACAAAAGTCAATGACGCACAAATTCACCAATGCACAAATATTGATAAAACTTATCAATGGAAATCACGAAAATTGGTGAAACACAAATTCTAGAAATCATCTCAAGAAATCCAGAAATCACAAAGGGGGGGAGGCCTATCACAAACGGGAGCATAAAGCCCACCAACACGTGTATCACAAACGGAACGCTAATTCCATGGTTGTTAACCATCACAAATTGAGCCGAAGCTCCACAAACGGCCCGAAGACCATGGGTTGCTACCCCACCAAATTGAGTCGAAACTTCACAAAACGGGGTTTAGTCTCCCTCGCAGACAAAGAGACATCGCACATTGCTAGTCTAAATCACAAAGATGATCGTCATGATCAACGAGAAGTGTCGATTACAGTAAGCTAGTAAATATATGAGCTTAGCATCATGTCCCATAACCAATAGCTTAACTTAAATATTTACAAACAAATTGTAGATCTCCACTAGAAAATTATCACAAGAGTTTCAATCGAACAAGTCCAAGAATTAACCAACAAAGTGAACGCAAGCGTTTCATACCACTTGTTTTACTAAGTCGTTTAATTAGATTTCTCATACAAGTGAGGTAAAGGTTTGTATATACTAATAGATTGGAAAATGGTTTTATAAACGAATTTGGTATTAAAATAGTATTGAAATCGTTTGAGGAAAGAGTTTTGATATTTACTACTAGTATAGAAAACCTTTATATTTTTAAAGTGACAAATCACGAAGAAGATTGTAAGAACAATCAATCACTAAAATTCACATACGAAGACGTGAATAAAATCCAAAGAAATCGATAAAGGATCCATCGAAATGGATATTCAAAAATCCCTAAAAAGAGTCATCAAAGTCATAATAGATGATAACAACAACTAGGAAACAACTCGAATCGATCAAAGTTGGAAATTCATGCGACTAGGCGAAAATAGGCAAAATGCATCAGGTCGGTCGGCCGGCTACAGAGCTCGGTCGACCGAACCCTGTTTTGAAAAATTCTCGGGCATCAGGTCGGTCGACCGAACCAGGGGGGTCGGTCGGCCGAACCAGAAACAGAGAAGTGCAACTGCACTTTTACTAGCAGGTCGGTCGACCGGACCAGGGGGTCGGTCGGCCTAACCTAATGCTCTGCAAATTGATGCCCATAAATTGATATGCAACCTCAACCAATTCGCAACCGAACGAGCACGGACGCTAGGGAATTATGCCTAACGGCTACTCGGCCCTATTGGCTCCTCGATGCATCACCAAAAACACATTTGAACCTCAAAGCTATGATTTTTAAGGATTTGGCTTTCAAACACTAAAATTGGAATATTCTCAAAAGCAATCCAAATCAAAAGCAATTGCACAAGAATAAGTGTTAGGAATTTATACCTAACAATCGAAGATAATTCATAGACTTAGATGTGAGATTAAAAATCTCACCTTTTTACAAAATCAAACAAGAAGAAGCTTGAAAGCAAATGGAGAATCAACCTCTCTTCAACACAACCCAAATGAGCTTGAATCTATGCTCAAAACAAGATCATTCCCAAAATTAGGTTTAGGAATTTCTGAAATTGGTAAGAGAATAAGTTGGAGAAGAAGAAGAGAATGCTTACCAATGGGTTCTCTTGAATTTGGAGCTAGGAATTTGAAGTTGCAAAAGGAACTAGGGTTTCGGAGTTTTAATTTCCAATCTCTCCCACCATTAATACTTTAAAAACTGAAAAGAGAAGAGAATGAGGGTGAATGGGGAAGAGTGGCTCAGATTTGAGCATAAGTTAAACATAGGGCTGAGCCCAAACCCAAACCCAAAGTGAAAAGTAGCAAAAATCAACTTTCTCCAAACATATCGAAGCTTATACTCAAAAAGGTCGCAAACGGCATTTTAAACTCAGTGGGAGTGGTCCCGAGTCCTAATTCGACCGTATGCAAAAAGTAGCTTTTCGGACTAAAATCCGACTAACGATAAAATATTTAAATATAAAATCGATAAATATGCGGGTGGTTACAGACTCCCCTCCTTAAAGAAATTGCGTCCTCGCAATATTTAAGAAGAGAACATAAAGTAACAACCATAAAAGCATATTCAACACAAAAGAAATTTGAAATAAAAGGTTCACCTTAAAGAGCACGGGAAAGCAAGTCCGGATGTGATCGCTCGATGAATTCCCTAGACTCCCAAGAACAATCCTTAGGATTTGAAGACCATTGAACTTTAACAAGCGGAACATCTTTATTTCGAAGTCGTTTGACTTCCGAAGCAATGATACGAATTGGGTGTTGCTCATAAGTTAAATTAGGCGAAACTTCAATCTCTTCCACAACACCGGGCTCAAGAATAGAATCGGAATCTCGAAGACATTTCCGAAGTTGAGAAACGTGAAACACGTCATGGATAGCAGAAAATTGAGCCGGTAATAAAAGGCGATAAGCCATGGAACCAATACGTTCGGTGATAGGAAATGGCCTAATATATCGAGGCGCTAGTTTTCCCAATCGACTGAATCGCACAACACCCTTCATAGGCGAAACACGAACAAACACGAGATCTCCCTCAGAAAATTCTAATTTCCTTCTCCGGTTATCGGCATAGGATTTTTGTCTACTCTGGGCTTCTTTCATCCTATGACGAATAAGGTCAATCTTTTCTGTGGAATCACGAATAAAATCTGGACCTAAAACCAGCTTCTCACCGGTCTCAAGCCAACAAGAAGGAGATCGACATGGCCTTCCGTAGAGTGCCTCGAAAGGTGCCATACCAATACTAGATTGGAAGCTATTATTATAGGAAAATTCAACAAGTGAAATGTGATCTTCCCAACTTCCACCAAAATCAAGAACACAAGCACGAAGAAGATCTTCAAGAGTTTGATTCACACGCTCGGTTTGTCCATCGGACTGAGGATGATAAGCGGTGCTAAAATTAAGCTTCGTTCCCAAAGCTTTTTGAAGACTTTTCCAAAATCCACTAGTAAACAATGGATCGCGATCACTAACAATAGAAATAGGAACACCATGTAATTTAACAATCTCTTTAACAAAGAGTTTGGCCAAAAGAGGAACGGTTCGGTTAGACCGAACGGGAATAAAATGGGCGGATTTAGTAAGTCTATCAACGATCACCCACAAGCTATCATGACCCGAACGAGAACGGGGAAGGCCATCTATAAAATCCATGAAAATTTGGTCCCACTTCCAAATTGGAATTTCTAAAGGTTGCAATAACCCAACGGGCCTTTGATGTTCGGCCTTAACGAGTTGGCAAGTCATGCAACGCTTAACGAAGTTAGCGATGTCAAGTTTCATTCCCTCCCAATAATAAAGTCGCTTCATATCTGCGTACATTTTAATACTTCCGGGATGAATGGTAAATTTAGAACAATGAGAATCTTCTAAAATATCTTTACGAAGATCACTAATATTTCGTACGATAAGTCTACCAAATCTCCGAATGCCGCCACGAGAATCGATATCAATGTCTTTCAAACCTTCAATATCAATTTTATCCCTAATATTTTGGCCAAGAAGAGCCATTTCGGGATCTAGCCTTTGAGCTTCAAGAATGCGGTCTAAAAGAGAAGGATGAGCCTCAAGGTTACATAAAACAAATGACGAACATAAATCGGTAACACGGTCTCGAATTTCACAAGTGGATAAAATCTCGAGATCGTTCCATTCGGATACCATCATAGAAACAACCGCTTGTTGCTTTCGACTAAGTGCATCGGCAACACGATTTCCCTTTGCGGGAGTATAACGGATATCAAGATCATATGGTGCAAGAAATTCGAGCCAACGCTGTTGACGCAAATTAAGTTCCTTTTGAGAGAATAAATACTTCAAGGACTTATGATCGGTATAAAGAACAAATTCCTCTACTAAAAGATAATGACGCCAAATACGAAGGGCGAAAACAATAGTCGCGAGCTCTAAGTCATGAGTGGCATATCTAGTCTCAGCAGGCTTCAATTGCCTAGAAGCATAAGCAATAACACGTTCTCTTTGCATAAGAACGGCACCCAAACCAACGCGACTAGCATCGGTATAAACAACGAAATCTTGATTCCCCTCGGGAATAACAAGAATAGGAGCATCAGAAAGGAGTTCTTTTAATTTCTGAAAAGAAGCTTCACATTTGTCCGACCAAATGTATTTAGCACCTTTCTTAGTCAAGCTAGTGAGAGGCACGACAATCTTAGAAAAGTCTTTGATAAAACGACGGTAATAGCCCGCCAATACGAGAAAACTACGAATCTCTGTCACACTCTCCGGTCTCTTCCAATCTTGAATCGCTTCAATCTTTGAAGGATCCACGGAAATTCCGGATTCGGAAATAATGTGACCAAGGAACTTTACCCGAGATTGCCAAAAATGGCATTTAGAAAATTTCGCCTTTAATTGATTACTCCTAAGAGTTTCCAACACAATCTGAAGATGTTTTTCATGCTCCTCCTCGGTTTTAGAATACACAAGAATATCATCGATAAAGATAAGAACAAACCGGTCGAGGAAGTCTTTGAAAACTCTATTCATAAGGTCAACGAAATACGCCGGAGCATTCGTCAAACCAAATGGAATGACAAGCCATTCATAAGATCCATAACGAGTACGGAACGAGGTCAATGGAATAATATCCTCTGCAATACGAAGCTGATGAAATCCAGTAGCTAAGTCTAATTGTGAAAAGACCTTAGCACCACTAAGCTGATCGAATAGATCATCAATCCGAGGTAAAGGATATTTATTTTTGATAGTAAGATCATTAAGCTTGCGGTAGTCAACGCAAAGCCTAAGTGTACCATCGGATTTCTTCACAAAAATAGCCGAAGCTCCCAAGGCGAGGAACTAGAGCGAATAAATTGCTTCGTCTCCAATTCGGATAATTGTTTACGCATCTCCTCGTTTTCTTTATTGGACATACGATACGGAGGACGAGTGATAGGTTGAGCTCCAGGAATAAGATTAATTCTGAACTCAATTGCTCGCTTAGGTGATAATCCTAAAACGGGTTCGAATATGTCGGAAAATTCACGAACGACGTGAATAAGAGAAATAATATCACCCTCATCATCATCGTCGTCGTCACGAGGATTTAAAGAATATAAAGATGCGACCAAGCTGGAAACTGAATCTTGAAGATTAATAGAAATCTGCTTAACAGATTGAGGATGTCGAAGATGACTAGTCCGCTCAGGACATAGGATATGAGCTTCATAACGGTTAAGCCAATCCATTCCCAAAATCATTCCAAAGCCTAAATAACGCATGACATGCAAATCGGCTCGGAAAGAAAAATCACACAAAATAATCTCGACATCTTTACACAATAAAATGATTGTTGCGGATCCACCAACCGGATTCGCAATTCTCAAAGAAGGCATTAAACACAAAACATCCAAAGAAAAAGCATCAACAAGTTCTTTTGATATAAAAGAATGGGACGCACCCGTATCAAAAAGAACTCGAATAGGATGATCACGAAATAAAATAATTCCATCAAGGATAGAATGAGGCATACCTTGACCACGAGATGTGTTGCCAGGGGCTTGAGCAACATTTAACTTTCCCTCCTTCCTGCCCTGAAGCTTGGGGCATGAAGATATAACATGACCGGGAACTTTGCAGTAGAGACGAGAGAGAGAGTTTGGGCACTTGTTCGCATAATGGTCCTTCGAACCACAATTATAGCATTCCCCACGGCCAAAGGAAGAAGTCTTTGCCACGGAGGTTGCTTGCTTCCCTTTCTTATTGGGATAAGGTCCTTTGAATTTACTGGGCCTCTTCTTGCTGTTGAAGTTTGGTTTGGAACCCACCACTTCAACATCATTCTCCTTATCCGCCTCTTCAAGACGAAGAGCGATATCAATGAGTTGGTCGAAAGAAACTTCTAATTTTAGAAGTAATGGATTCTTGAGATTTTTGTTCAAGCCATAGACGAACCTCTGGTTCTTCTTTAAAGGGGTGTTGATGTATTCAACCCCATATTTGGAAAGCGACTCGAAAGAGGCGACATAATCAGTCACGGAGGACTCACCTTGAACAAGGTCTATAAATCGTTGAGCCAATGTCACTTTCTCAGCTTCTGGTACGAATTTCAACTCGAAGCGTTCCCGGAATTGCTCCCAGGTGAGATCCGCTTCATTAATCTCAGAAATAAGAAGCTCGTACCAGTCCAATGCTCTTTCTCGGAGCATACTAGAGGCCACCTAAACTCGGTGAAGGTCAATAAGATTCATGCGAGAAAAGATTCGATCGCATGGCCTTAGCCAAGCCTGTACTTCAATAATAGCTTCGGAACCTTTGAATGGCTCCCCACCCAAATTAGTGTAATCACTGCACAAGCGTGCAAAACCCGACTTTGGGTGAGTAGGTTCCGGGTTAGCTCCAGCTGCTTGAGCATTTGTCACTAAATCAAGAAGCTGTTGAGCAGTCATAAAAACTCCGTCCTGGGGTAGGGTACTAGATGGTACGGCTCTGGGGCGGCCTGGTCTAGACATTTCTCTTCCTTAGAAAGAAAGAAGAAGAAGAAAAAGGTTATTCACCGAATTGGACATCAAGCAATCTTGATAGACAAAATAAGGAATCATAAAAGAAAATAGGATAGGACGGTACGTAGACCCGAATAAAATCCTAAAGAACGACTCCTAAGATGGACTTAGGATGATGATCCTTGTTATAATATTCCATATTGTTCCGAAGTTTGGCTCTGATACCAAGCTGTGACGCCCCACCTCTATACCCACGCTAGCCAAGAACACTACGAAGTAATGCTGTCAACTAGCACGGAGAATAAGGCTGTTGAGGAGCAACCATCCGTGTAATTGCTTTGTGCGAGCATCGATATGTCAGATAGTATAACATGCAATTCTTTTTAAGTGGAAATCCGACATGCCAACACAAACTCAAAGATATCACACGGTGGCTATAATATCTTCGGAAACAAATATAGAAATAAACATAACATAAATCAGTCACAGACAATTCATATCACAAAGGCGGAAATAGATATGAATATTACACTAGGAAGTGTACATCAGAGTAGTGGTCTAAAAAGATCCACGATATCACAAAAGAATAGTTACATGAACTATACAAAAGAATAAGTATACATTATGGAGTATATATCTCGAATGTATACACCAAAATAAACTACTAATCTAAGTAGTAAGCCAAAAGTCAAAGAAATCAATCCCAAGAGAGAAGTCAAGCAGAAGCACATGTAACATCTCGGTCTGACCCGAGTATTATTTATAAATGGATCAGTCTAACTATAGATATCAGATGAAACGATATAGAATAAGAGATATGACTAAACACATAATAATCACAATTCCAAGCTGTGATATATATATAAGTAATTGAAAATCAACGAGAGATTAATCAATATCACCAAATCTACACAAGAATCAAAGAAATGCCATACTCCTTATTTCTTTCATCAAACCACAAATATTGACGATTATATCAATGTCAATCACAAAAGTCAATGACACACAAATTCACCAATGCACAAATATTGACAATAATATCAATGTCAATCACACAAGTCAATGACACAAAAATTCACCAATGCACAAATATTGACAATAATATCAATGTCAATCAAAAAGGTCAATGACACACAAATTCCAAAATTCATTACGCGAAATCCAGAAATCACAAAAGTCAATGACGCACAAATTCACCAATGCACAAATATTGATAAAACTTATCAATGGAAATCATGAAAATTGGTGAAACACAAATTCTAGAAATCATCTCAAGAAATCCAGAAATCACAAAGGGGGGGAGGCCTATCAGAAACGGGAGCATAAAGCCCACCAACACGTGTATCACAAACGGAACGCTAATTCCATGGTCGCTAACCATCACAAATTGAGCCGAAGCTCCACAAACGGCCCGAAGACCATGGGTTGCTACCCCACCAAATTGAGTCGAAACTCCACAAAACGGGGTTTAGTCTCCCTCGCAGACAAAGAGACATCGCACATTGCTAGTCTAAATCACAAAGATGATCGTCATGATCAACGAGAAGTGTCGACTACAGTAAGCTAGTAAATATATGAGCTTAGCATCATGTCCCATAACCACTAGCTTAACTTAAATATTTACGAACAAATTGTAGATCTCCACTAGAAAATTGTCACAAGAGTTTCAATCGAACAAGTCCAAGAATTAACCAACAAAGTGAACGCAAGCGTTTCATACCACTTGTTTTACTAAGTCGTTTAATTAGATTTCTCATACGAGTGAGGTAAAGGTTTGTATATACTAATAGATTGGAAAACGGTTTTATAAACGAATTTGGTATTAAAATAGTATTGAAATCGTTTGAGGAAAGATTTTTGATATTTACTACTAGTATAGAAAACCTTTATATTTTTAAAGTGACAAATCACGAAGAAGATTGTAAGAACAATCAATAACTAAAATTCACATACGAAGACGTGAATAAAATCCAAAGAAATCGATAAAGGATCCATCGAAATGGATATTCAAAAATCCCTAAAAAGAGTCATCAAAGTCATAATAGATGATAACAACAACTAGGAAACAACTCGAATCGATCAAAGTTGGAAATTCACGCGACTAGGCGAAAATAGGCAAAATGCATCAGGTCGGTCGGCCGGCTACAGAGCTCGGTCGACCGAACCCTGTTTTGAAAAATTCTCGGGCATCAGGTCGGTCGACCGAACCAGGGGGGTCGGTCGGCCGAACCAGAAACAGAGAAGTGCAACTGCACTTTTACTAGCAGGTCGGTCGACCGGACCAGGGGGGTCGGTCGGCCGAACCTGATGCTCTGCAAATTGATGCTCATAAATTGATATGCAACCTCAACCAATTCGCAACCGAACGAGCACGGACGCTGGGGAATTATGCTTAACGGCTACTCGGCCCTATTGGCTCCTCGATGCATCACCAAAAACACATTTGAACCTCAAAGCTATGATTTTTAAGGATTGGCTTTCATACACTAAAATTGGAATATTCTCAAAAGCAATCCAAATCAAAAGCAATTGCACAAGAATAAGTGTTAGGAATTTATACCTAACAATCGAAGATAATTCATAGAATTAGATGTGAGATTAAAAATCTCACCTTTTTACAAAATCAAACAAGAAGAAGCTTGAAAGCAAATGGAGAATCAACCTCTCTTCAACATAACCCAAATGAGCTTGAATCTATGCTCAAAACAAGATCATTCCCAAAATTAGGTTTAGAAATTTCTGAAATTGGTAAGAGAATAAGTTGGAGAAGAAGAAGAGAATGCTTACCAATGGGTTCTCTTGAATTTGGAGCTAGGAATTTGAAGTTGCAAAAGGAACTAGGGTTTTGGAGTTTTAATTTCCAATCTCTCTCACCATTAATACTTTAAAAACTGAAAAGAGAAGAGAATGAGGGTGAATGGGGAATAGTGGCTCTGATTTGAGCATAAGTTAAACATAAGGCTGAGCCCAAACCCAAACCCAAAGTGAAAACTAGCAAAAATCAACTTTCTCCAAACATATCGAAGCTAATACTCAAAAAGGTCGCAAACGGCATTTTAAAATCAATGGGAGTGGTCCCGAGTCCTAATTCGACCGTATGCAAAAAGTAGCTTTTCGGACTAAAATCCGACTAACGATAAAATATTTAAATAAAATATTTAAATATAAAATCGATAAATATGCGGGTTGTTACATAATTTAAACTTGTTTTAAACCTTGATTTAAAACTCTTTATTTAAATTCCAAATTTCATTTTAAACTTAAAAATTCAAAAGCTATTTGAAGACTGAACTTAGCCTTTGAATTTAAACTACTGTTTAAATTATGTTTCAGATTTTAACTTAAAATTTAAAATTTAGAAACTGTCAGGTTTTTTAAAACTGAAAACCCACTTTAAATATTTCAAAACTTTTAAGATTCAAAGCCATTTGAATTTATACTTCATACTAGATTTAAACTTGTTTTAAATCTATCATCTCAACTTTGAAATTCATTTAAATTTAATTTAAATTTAAATTATAGACAGGTTACAGAAAACCGTAAGAACTCAGAACCAACCTGAGGCAACCTAATTCCTGCTTCAAGTTAAGAGGCTAAAAACTTCGAGCAAAACACAGCAACTACTCGAGTAATTCTCGAGTCCATTACTCTGCTTCCACCCAGGCAAACAACAGAAACCAAACGTGCATGGTGCACATGCACCGTGCCTCCGACCAACTCCAGCCACCTCCGGCAGCCTTCACACATCAATGACCACCACCAGAAACGATCATCATCATCATCATCAGAAACTTCACAGCCACTCGAAATCGAATTCGAGTTAACTAATCTAAAACCTGGAAACCAGATTACACCCCAAAACCCAAAACTTGGAACTTCGCCATACTTCAAATTCCGACCACCGGAGTGCCTCCACCTTTGGCCACGGCTTCATCCATATTCAAGCTACCTTTTCCCGAAGTTTTGCAGCACTCGATCCACCATAGGAATTATACCGATAAAAATTTTCCAGAACACCCAAAACTAGGGTTACTAACAAACTCGATCAACCACCATCGCCACGTTGATCTGCTCCACCATCAAACATTTTTCCCTAACTTCTCAAACATTCTTGCATCACCACGGCAAGTCACAGCCTTCCAAATCTTCCAGATTTCCAGAATTACTCAAAAACTCCAATTGAGTTCAACCCAGATATACATCATCAAATCCAAACTAAATATCTTGATTTTAGTTTTAAAAATCTAGTTTTTGATTAAGAAATCATTTTATAATCCTGAATCATGACTTACAAAGTTTTGGATTTTGACTTATATTGAATTTCCTCTGCTGTTCTTGATTTCCTGGGTCAATACGAAATACTTTTAACATGAATAAATCTTTAAACTTCAATCCATGACATAACAAACCTATTCTGTTTAAATTCTAAATCTTAATAATGACTGGATTTAAGAGATAGAGTATTTTACATCAAATATTGAGCTTGAAATGGGGACAGAGGTGTTTTACAGGTTATCAACATGCAGGCATCATACAGAACAATGCACATATAAATATTCACACAGATATACTTTTCAGATATTAACATGAAACTAGTTTTAAAACTTAAGTTATTAAAAGTGTTACTCACAAGCATCAGAGAAATAAATCAAAGATTGAAGGGTTTGCTCGCCAGGAATTTAATGTTTGAAGGCAGAGACAAATGCTTGCCTATACAAAAAAATTTCTTTAATTATTGATTTTTTTTTGTTTCCTGCAAATTATTTTATTTGACAGAATTTGTGTTACAATTTGATTTCAAAATCACAAATTAACCAAACTATAGAGTATAGAGTTTACCTGTTCTTTTCATTATACTTTGGTGTTTTCAGGTTTTGAATTGAATCTTTGCATGCCTAAGTTTTGAGATGCATTTTCATGCATCTGGTTGAAGTTTCAGACCTGTGATGTTTTAAACTGAGATGCTTCTTGCCTTTTAATCTTTGCGTTGAATCGTTGATGAATTGAATTGTGAAAACATGTTCTTCAATTATTACCAGGGAAAACTGCATTTGATTTGCTTCCCAGGTTTTGAAAATTGTTTTGATCTTTGATCTTTGGTTTTGCTTTTGGATTTTCAGGTTTAAGATGATCTACTAGTTTTGAAACGAATTTGCTTTCTGGTTATTGTTTCATTTGTTTTTGAAGTTTCAGGTTTAGGAAAAAAAAAATTACTGAGAAATTTTTTTGCTTTCTTTTTAATTCATATTCGTATAATTTAATTCCAAAGAAAAGGGGAGGTTGCCACTCATTAAATTTGTTACACTTGTTTATTTATTAAAGAAAAGGGTTTACATTTGTTAACATAAAGAAATTTATGTTTAAGTCCTTTAGTTCAATTAACTTTTAAACTTTAGTTTTAAACCCTTACTTTAAATTAATCTATATATTTTGTTTAAACCCGTATATTCAATTTAATTTAAAATTTATAGTTCAAACCTTTAAAATTATTTAATCTTTATATTTACAAATGTTTATGAATTTAAATCCTATTTTATTTTCTTATGTATTATTTATACTTATACAAATTAAAGTAAAATGGTTTGAAATAAATTTATACATTACTAATAAATATTTATAATTAGTGTTTTATTCCTGTTTATATGTTCTTTCAAAATATCTATTTTATATAAATTTGGAAAAAAAATCTTTAATAATTTAAAATAGAATGTTTTCAAACCCAATATATTTATAAGATTTTTAATTTTGAATTTTTATTCCAAGATTAAATTTAAACTAAATTTATAAATATAAATAAATAACAGAACCTATCTTTTATAAATCTTAAAACTTTATAATTCTATTTATAATCTAAAATATTTATTTATCCCAGAGATTTCTAATTAATTCACAAATAGATTCACAATTTTGTTTAAAAATTATATTAATTGTCAAATTATCCTGGATAAAATTCAGGGATGTTACATGTTTTAACCCACTCACAACTTCTAAAATTTCTTATGTTTGTTAAATTAAATTTTGTTGTGATTATGCACTTATTTATGAATTTTTTCCGTATATTTTTAATCATAATCTCAGTTATTGCATTTATTTAAATTAAATCGTTATTTAATTTATTATTGAATATAACTGCCAGTTAATTACCTGTTAAATATTATCAGTTATATATTGATATTGATTGATAGTTTTGGATGATGATTGTGATGGATGTATGATTTTATGATGGATGAATGGATGTTTTATTTATATCATCATAATTTGCAAGTTGTTATGCATTTATTTTGATTCGGGGTTGCGGTTTGAAATGATATACAACCGCATTTTTATTTTAAATTGCGGATTGAAATGACAAATATCTGTATCACTTGACCATAGGATAGAAAATTATATACAGGCACCGCGGTATATATATAAAATTATTTTGAAATGATTTTCTATGGTTTCGAAAAGAAATATACGGTTTAAAAAATATTAATTTTTGATGTTATATAAATATTATTTTATATATATATATAGTTAAATTCTTGAATTTAAGCTATGTATAAAATTGATTAATAAAAATGAGTTTAATAATAAAGTCTGATTTCTTTTATATAAAATGGGTAAGTATCTATTTAAATTCTATTGTATATAGAGTTTATTATGACTCAAATAAAATTAAGGTTGGAAGATAAATGTGAATTTGATTTGAATTAAAGTATTTAAAAATTATCCTCAAAAATTTTGACTTGAAATGTAAATAAATTGAGATTTAAAGGGTATGATTTTATAACTTGATTTTGTTTAGAGGATTTAAATGAATACCAAATTGATTTAAATGAATATTATCAAGTTAATTTAATTAAAAAAATATCCATTTATTTGAAGTCTAAAGGTTTTACTAAAATGATATTTGATTTATTTAGTAAACATTTCAAATCTAAATAATAGTAGCTGAAATTGATGTATATGAAATTATCAAAGAATAAAATTTGAAATGGTGGGATAATTAAAGCTTTGAAATATATGGAAATTATATTGGTTTATTTGGGAATTTAAAATCCATATTGGAATTGATTAGTGAAGGTGAAGAAGCTATTTTACTATATAAAGTAATTAAGTATTTAAACCATTTAAGTGGTGTAGTATGTTTCAAAGTTACAAATTTCAAAGTATTACGTTTTGGAAAGGTTATAGTTCAAGTATTTGGTTTCGAAATATTATAACTTTGAAATGAGTTTTAGAAAAGGTTATATTGAAATGATAGCATATTTATTTGGTTTTAAAAGAAGAAATGATATCAAAATTTTATGGTTTTGAAATGGACATTTTATTCTGGTTTTAAAAGTATAAACCATTTTGAAAAGACCGCGGTGTTATAATAACGATTGGTTGTTGAAGAGACCGGGATCGGAAGTTGTCATACTCTCTGCCAACTCCGAAAACCAATTTAACAACCGTGTACGCGGTGGAGATTCCAGAATGAAGTAGGATGGCGGCGGCGTTTCCTTTGAGGTAAGTACATGGACCTAACTCCCGTGAGTTGGCATAAGGTGGCTAAAACAGGAGCGATTCTCGGGCCAATGAGGTCATTCCTTTGATCGACGCACTCCTTCGATATTATACTCTGACTTTTGGATTGATTCGATGGCCATTTTTGATTTTTTTTATTTGGGGGTGTGGCTTGAGGTGGGCGATATTTGCTCGCTACGCGTTACCACCAGCCCGGATAGCAATTGGTATATCTACCCTGGCATTGCCTAGTTGTGTCGTGTCACCTACCATACCGAGCCTTTACTACGAGTTTCTATTTGTGTCGTATCTATGGAGTACCTTCTAGTGGTCTCCCGATCAGGAGATATGCAGTGTATAGACTATTGGCACTATTATGTGTTAAGGTGGAAAATGTAAAGCCTTAACGCTATTTTAAAGTAAGTTTATTTTACAATAGACATTATTATAATAGCGAAATATTACTACATAGTAAATAGTTTAACGGATCCTTAGGAGATGTGAATCCCGAGCATCTCTTAAGTTACTGCACCCATATTTATTTATGTTGATTTAACTCACATAAGATAATTTAGTTCTAACTCGAGTGTTTTGTCTTTTCAATTCGCTCGGGTCAATCCGAGCGTTTCGGGATTTGAAAATTTTACTCTGGAGGACGAAGACGAAGATTTTTAGTACTATCATCTACTATATTATTCCACTACACCATTTAATTCCGCTGTATTAATTATTATTCTCTGGTATGTGTACTTTGATATGTATTGTATAAGTATAATCGAATATATTGTAAAATAGCTTCATGAACTGTTATTTGATTATTATATTTTATCGTTCCGCTGCAAGATTCTATTTTGTTTTTTTTCTTTCTCTACTTTTTCTTATTTAACCCATAACAATCTGTTGTTTTGTATGGTTTAAGTCTGACGTGTGTGGTTTATCGTCGATTTAAACCGTGCGGAAAGGCGGGTCGTTACATCTGGTATCAGAGCTTTGGTTTAGCGATAAACCTTAGCTTTGTGGGGTTTGACTCTTTATTAGTAGGGTAGTAATACCCTACGATGAGTCGCTGAGTGTATATATGAGAGAGCGTGTTTGTTAGTGTTATAAAAAGGTTTTAATATTGTGTTAATTTGTTCTGTTTTGTATTTATAAATTCTGGTTGGTGCATGGAACGCTATGACATCAATAGGGATTTCTAAACACTTAATAGGACAGACCGACATAATATTTGTTTTTAATATAGGTGAATGAAATTTTTGCCTATTATATTTTCTATATAAAATATTTTGTAAAGGTTATATTTGGTTGCAATATATTTGTTGTTAGGTAATGAAATTTATAAATGATAGTGAAATAAGATTGAATAATAAATAAAATTGGAAATTTAAAACTTAAGTTCTGGGGTTTTGAATATTTCTTTCGAATGATTTTGGAATATAATAGTGACATTATTTAGAAGTATTTTCTGACATAAATATTTCAATATAAATTGGAAGAATTGTTTTTAAAAAAAAAGATTTTGGAAAATTTAAGTTCTGTACTTCCCTCTCTGTCGTTGGAAAATAATTTTGGTGATGGCAGCCGCATCATCGACATTCATTTTTGAGTTTCGAAGTGGGAAGGCACTGTAGTAGTTTCACTGCAGATTTATTTTGATAAACCAATATAAATTTTAAATTATTTTAAATATAATGGGATATATATATATATATATAAAAACTGTAAGTATACATTCATCTATAATTTTAAAATGATTTGAAATTAAACCTGGAATTTAAATTCGTAAGTTTCCATTAATTAATGGTTTTAATTACTTTAGTGAAATGGAATTTAACTAATAATTGAAAGAGAAAAAAAAGAAATAATAGATTTAATGCTATGTTGTAAATGGTATTAAATGAAATTTAAAATTGCAACCTATGAAATAAAGGATAAAATTATTGAACATTAAATTAATTAGAAGAAATAGAATAAACTTGTATAACTTTCAAATTACATCCATAAAAACATATATATAACTTACCGAATATTAAAAGTTGAAATGTTTAACAAGAAAATGTAATAGAAATTGTACAAGTAAAAGTAGGTAATGAAAGTGTTCAATAAATTGCTTTTATTTATAAGAATTGATGTTATAGAATTATAAACTTAAGTCGTAATTGAAATGTTACTATAATTAAATATAATAGAAATGTAAGCGCTAAATAAGTAAATGAAAATGGGAAATGAATGAATGTAATGCTAATAAATAAATAAATGAAAATGAAAATTGGCAAGTAATATATGTGAATTAAAAGAAATCATTAAATGAAAAAAAGGAAATCAAACAATAAAGGTTATGAAATGAAATTAATAAGGATGAACTTAATTTATTGTTTGGATTTGTTGTTTGTTTTGGTTTATAGTTGTTTGGGTAAGAATACTTTAAATTTGTTGGATGTATAAATAACCTATTTGGTTCCATCGAAGACTGTTGATCAAACGGTGCACTTAGTAGTTTATTCTTCATTCTGGACGATTTAAAGTTTTGAACCCGAATAACAATTTGTTTTGTTTGAGATGGATGGGTAGTTGAATTGTGTTGATTCTATATGATGGGTGTATGCAGTGGTCGCAAGTGATTGTTGTTGTTTGATATTGATTTGTTTGTTTATGATTGAAACAACTTTAAATAATTCATTTTTATAATTATTAACGCTTGTTAGATTATATAAGCGAAATACAGGTTATGGAAGCAATTGCTACTGCTTTTGGTTTCATAATTAAGCGTTAATTGCCGGACAAATAGGTACGTTCTCTGATTACGGTTTTATAGCGTTATTATATTATTTTTCCCGTGTTGGGATATATATTATTTTGGAAAATATATGTTGTATATTTTAATATTTGATATTATATTTTCTTCCGAGACTCTCCGTACAAAGGAGACTCTGCCAAAAAAATTCGTAAATTTTGGACTTAGAAAATTTTGAAAATGTTTTCCAAAATTTATTAATTTGAGTATAAAAAGATTTATGGTTATAAATTGATATATTTTATTTAAATTGTTAAATTTTGTAAAATTTTTATTTATAAATTTAATATTTGGAATAAGATAATGATTACTTAATTCATTCTTTTCTCTCCTTTTTCCTTTTCGGGGACGAAAAGTTTTGCGTGGGGGAGAGTGTAACGACCCGTAAGTTTTGATAAATAAAATTAGTTAATTTAATTAAGATTTGGCAATTAAATTTTGGAAGAAATAAAGATTTTATAATTTATATTGGAGTAAATGTTAAAAATGAAATGCAACCATGGAAATTAAAGCTAAGTATTGACAATTGTAATGAAATTACGGTTAATTGAAGTAATGGGAATTGTTGTACTAGGCTAAGAATTTAATATAAGAAAACAAATATGAATATTGTATTAACTAATGAAATGGTATAATTAGTGCTGATTGAATGAATTCAAAGTTATATTAACCAATGCAATAATATATTGATAAATAGTAACTGTATGTAAATTAAGGTAGTAATGTTAATGGCAGTTGATGAATAATCAATTTAATGCAATTCCAATTGATTGGAACGATTGCAGGGTTATAATTGATTTTAAATAGAAATATTTGGTAGTAAATTTTTTTAAGGAAAACAAATGGAATTATTGAATTTATCAATGCATTAATAATGAACAAATAGTGAATTAATGAAATCAATGTTCCATATATAATTGTTTGGAAATGATAATTTATATAAATATGTTTAAGAGTTGGTGGCAACAATTATTGTAAAGTAATCATTTATTTTGTCGATTTAAATCAAAAGTCGTAATCAATTGCAATAAATCTGAATTAAATGTTACGCTAAATGTAAATTGGGGTAATAATTGGGAATAACGTAAATTTTATTCAATGTTATGATATTTAATTGAGTATAACACAAACTTAAGTGTAAATTCAAAGTATAATAACGATTGTTATAAGTTACATGTTCAATTAGTCTATTAAATTTAAATGTGGAATTAATTAGAATTAAATAAAACTTTAATGTACATTTGCAAGTTTAAGACAATAACGGAGACTGTGAATGTAACAAAATGAATAAGAAACGCCAATTTTAATTATAGGGTAATAGTTGATGTAATAAAAGAATGGAACCAAGATGAAATGTTTAATTTGATTTAAAGTCTTAATTAATATGTGCATTTATTTATAATGAGATACAAAAGGTAAATTTATAAATTTAAATTGGTCACTTACTAATAAAATAGGGTATAATAAATGGAAATGGAATGGATTAGTGTTATGAAACTAAGGGTAGCATTTGTGTAAGCAATAGACTTATAAATGAAATAAAAAGTTAATGGTATCAATTACTTTGGGTTACATATTCATTTAGTCTATTAAATAGAATTAGAAATCAAAATTTTCAATTTAATGAGATTAGTTACTATGTTAGCTGATATTAGATGAAATTGGGAATTTTTAGCGCACAAAGATATAAATCATGATAATTATACCATAAGATGAAATTGATAGAATAATAAATGGAAAGCAAATTAAATTGAATTATTTGTGAAGAATTAACTTACAAATATTACAAAATGTATAATGGTGACAATTGGCGTTGTTACCAATTTAACCGATCTATTTCAAATAAATGTCAACAAAATGTTACATTAATATGGGATAAGACCATAATTGTAGTGTGAACGTAATAAAAAGAAATAGAAATGTTAGTTGTATCCATAATGTAACGATTTCCTAAATAGTAAGGAGTGTAAATCAAAATAAAAGAATATAAATGAAAAGGTTTTGTAAAAGAGTAAACATATGTTTATTTATTTGAAATGTTTGTTAGCTGAAAGATTGATTGTAGAGATGAGTAACTATTATTTAGTGAGAAATGTGTAATTACTATTTGTATCCAATAATGTAAATATGTTTAAATTACTATTAGATAGGAAATTTTTTTTATTCTCATTACATTCATTTGGACCATTTTGAAACTTAATCAACTGAAATGAATATAATTAAAAATTTCTAATTAATAGGAGAGAGAATACTAATTGTAAATTAATAGGTGAAATTAAAAGCAACTTATGTTTTGTGAAAATATAAGGAAAGTTTGATTAATAAAAAGAATATTTACATCAAATAAAATGAATGTTTCATTTATGAATGTAGGTTTAATTTCATTAAAATATAGAATAGAATGATTGATTTTAAAGAAAGAAATTTATGTTTATTTGAACTGTGTTTTAGCTTACAGATTGATTACAAGAATAGGAAAATAATGTATTTCAGTAAATTATTTATTACTCTTGTATATAAACAATTTTTCTATTTTTTCATGCATTTTAGTTGTCTGTTTCAAAATTTAACTTTGTAAGTGAGTGCAATTAATGTAGTTCAAATGTTTCAATTAAAAGGAAAGAAAACGGTGATTGCAATTAATAGATTTAATATTAAAAATTGCACATTTTGTGTTAAACAAAAAGGATGTTTTAATGGTAATAAGAGATCATTTTGGGGAAAACAAATCAAATGTTTTCATTTTTAAGGTAAGTATAAAAATTTATTATGCGTAGACAAAAACCTAAATGCGTAGAAATTTGAATATTACTTGAGTCAATGAAGTTAATTTGGTTACGTATAAAAAAAAATTGAATTTCAAAATCTTTTAGTATTAATTGTTTCACGAATGTTTTAAAATAGTTACCTTACTATTAATACTTGATGTGTTTATTTCTCCATCTATTTAATACCATAGCACTTTTAGGTTGTATTTAATTCTGGCAACCTCATTTTCATGTATACAAAATTTTACTTTCGTTTGCAAACTTTTCCATTCCTACGTACATTTACTTATGCATTATTAATGCTTGAAGCTTTCAAATTAAAATGTGACGTTTATTTTTGTCCCTCCACCTTCATTTCCCAATTATAAATAACCTACATCTTATTTCTTCTTTTACATTTTATTTCTCCTGACACCTCATATTCAAAAAGCTCTTATTCTTGCAAATCCAAAAGCTTTCTTTTATAAAACATGATTTTTTTTTCATTTTTCTTACAATTCCTATCCACATCTTATTTGTTCTTCAATCTTTTTTTTGAAGCCTCGTCTTGAGAAAAATGTAAGTATTAAATTTTTTTTATTTTTTTATGCATAATAATTTTTATTTTAACAATATTTCCTCTAACATGAATATCTTTTCCATATAAACTTTAATTCACGTGCGATTTCTTCTGTTGGATTCATATTTAAATTCCGGACAACATGAAATGGATTTAGTTGAATTTGGAGATTGTTGAGTTTTGCGCTTCTATTTGGATTTTATGGCTAAAATTAAAGGTGAGTGTTTTAACCCACTCACAACTTCTAAAATTTCTTATGTTTGTTAAATTAAATTTTGTTATGATTATGCACTTATTTATGACTTTTTTCCGTATATTTTTAATCATCATCTCGGTTATTGCATTTATTTAAATTAAATCGTTATTTAATTTATTATTGAATATAACTGCCAGTTAATTACCTGTTAAATAATATCAATTATATATTGATATTGATTGATTGTTTTGGATGATGATTGTGATGGATGTATGATTTTATGGTGGATGAATGGATGTTTTATTTATATCATCATAATCTGCAAGTTGTTATGCATTTATTTTGATTCGGGATTGCGGTTTGAAATGATATACAGCCGCATTTTTATTTTAAATTGCGGATTGAAATGACAAATATCTGTATCACTTGACCATAGGATGGAAAATTATATACAGGCACCGCGGTATATATATAAAATTATTTTGAAATGATTTTTTATGGTTTCGAAAAGAAATATACGATTTAATAAATATTAATTTTTGATGTTATATAAATATTATTTTATATATATATAGTTAAATTCTTGAATTTAAGCTATGTATAAAATTGATTAATAAAAATGAGTTTAATAATAAAGTTTGATTTCTTTTATATAAAATGGGTAAGTATCTATGTAAATTCTATTATATATAGAGTTTATAATGACTCAAATAAAATTAAGGTTGGAAGATAAATGTGAATTTGATTTGAATTAAAGTATTTAATAATTATCCTCGAAAATTTTGATTTGAAATGTAAATAATTTGAGATTTAAAGGTATGGTTTTATAACTTGATTTTGTTTAGAGGATTTAAATGAATATCAAATTGATTTAAATGAATATTATCAAGTTAATTTAATTAAAAAAATATCCAGTTATTTGAAGTCTAAAGGTTTTACCAAAATGATATTTGATTTATTTAGTAAACATTTCAAATCTAAATAATAGTAGTTGAAATTGATGTATATGAAACTATAAAAGAATAAATTTTGAAATGGTGGGATAATTAAAGCTTTGAAATATATGGAAATTATATTGGTTTATTTGGGAATTTAAAATCCATATTGGAATTGATTAGTGAAGGTGAAGAAGCTATTTTACTATATAAAGTAATTAAGTATTTAAACCATTTAAGTGGTGTAGTATGTTTCAAAGTTACAAATTTCAAAGTATTACGTTTTGGAAAGGTTATAGTTCAAGTATTTGGTTTCGAAAGATTATAACTTTGAAATGAGTTTTAGAAAAGGATATATTGAAATGATATCATATTTATTTGGTTTTAAAAGAAGAAATGATATCGAAATTTTATGGTTTTGAAATGGATATTATATTCTGGTTTTAAAAGTATAAACCATTTTGAAAAGGTCGCGGTGTTATAATAACGATTGGTTGTTGAAGAGACCGGGATCGAAAGTTGTCATACTCTCTGCCTACTCCGAAAACCACTTTAACAATCGTGTACGCGGTGGAGATTCCAGAATGAAGTAGGATGGTGGCGCCGTTTCCTTTGAGGTAAATACGTGGACCTAACTCCCGTGAGTTGGCATAAGGTGGCTAAAACAGGAGCGATTCTCGGGCCAATGAGGTCATTCCTCTGATCGGACGCACTCCTTCGATTTTATACTCTGACTTTTGAATTGATTCAGTGGCCACTTTTGGTTTTTTTATTTAGGGATGTGGCTCAAGGTGGGCGTTAGCTGCGCGCTACGCGTTACCACCAGCCCGGATAGCAATTGGTATATCTACCCTGGCATTGCCTAGTTGTGTCGTGTCACCTACCATACCGAGCCTTTACTATGAGTTTCTATTTGTGTCGTATCTATGGAGTGTCTTCTCGTAGTCTCCTGATCAGGAGATATGCAGGCACTGCATAGACTATTGGCACTATTACGTGTTAAGGTGGAAAATGTAAAGCCTGAACGCTATTTTAAAGTAAGTTTATTTTACAATAGACATTATTATAATAGTGAAATATTACTACATAGTAAGTAGTTTAACGGATCCTTAGGAGATGTGAATCCCGAGCATCTCTTAAGTTACTGCACTCATATTTATTTCTGTTGATTTAACTCACATAAGATATTTTAGTTCTGACTCGAGTGTTTTGTCTTTTCAATTCACTCATGTCAGTCCTAGCGTTTCAGGATTTGAAGATTTTACTCTGGAGGACGAAGACGAAGATTTGTAATACTATTATCTACTATATTATTCCAGTACACCATTTAATTCTGCTGCATTAAATATTATTCTCTGGTATGTGTACTCGGATATGTATTGTATAAGTATAATCGAATATTTTGCAAAACAGCTTCATGAACTATTATTTGATTATTATATTTTATCGTTCCACTGCAAGATTCTATTTTGTTCTTTTTTCTTTATCTACTTTTTCTTATTTACCCCATAACAATCTGTTGTTTTGTATGGTTTAAGTCTGACGTGTGTGGTTTATCGTCGATTTAAACCGTGCGAAAAGGTGGGTCGTTACATTTTGATAACTCAGTGTACCGAAATATATTCAAGCAAACCATAGCATTCAATATTCCAATTATCGATATAATTCATCACAGAATACCAAATATTCATAACAAAAAATATTAAACAATTCAAATAATTTTGAGGAATCCAGTTGGATCCCTCCAACCTGTCTCCCTGCATCCACAGATGTTAGCACAACATAAAATACCAATTCCACTTCGAGGTGGAATATCACGGTATATGGGATTAATATAATATCATCCGCTATTATGCGGTGCATAGGGTCTCATTCGCTATATAATGTGGGAAATCAATCACTCCAGTATGTACTATATATATACTACTATATATAATATAGCACATCATATCAATTCAATCATTCAACCAATTATTTAAATTTATCCATTTAAATTTAAATTAAACCCAGATGAGTGAGATTAACTCACATTTGACCTTTAATTCGCGATCTGATCCAAACCGGCTTGTCTTCTTTCCGACTTCAGACCTTATACAAACATTAGATGATTTTCATTAATATTCGAACCAATCGAATAATTAAATTCTAAATATATATATATATATATATATATATATATATATTTCTATTTTATTGATTTTAATTTAACAAATAATTTTTCTAAAAAAATCCTTTAGGAGCTTAGATAGCTTAGACAAGTTAATTAACCAGATAAATCACCCTGAACCCATATTCAAAATAAACTAGCAAATTTTAAAATGGGTATTTGATATATTATTTTTCCCAAAACCTACCTATATATATATTGCTGTTTACACATTTTTTAATTTTAACAGTAAATCGGTATATATTCATAAACCTATATATACACATACATATACCAGTCACAGTAAATAAGGTACTTATATCCTAATTATCAGAGTATACATATTATAAAATAAGAAAAACAAAACAACTACCTCAGACTCGCAAACTTCAAGCCAAGCACCAACACTATCGCCCCTACTTCCGAGAAACGTCCCCCTGCCGTCGCTCAGCACCACCTCATCAACGAATGCCACGTTAAGAAATACGACAACATTCCCATCCTAACGCGAGCATCTCGACTTGACTGCGCTTGCTTGTCCTCCACTCTATCGAATCGCGAACAGCCGCTGAAACCGTGGTCGAAAAAAACCACGACTCTCGAGTACCGAAATGCCCAAATCGAATCGCATTTGCCCTCAAAACTGCCTCTGCCAGCACGAGATGATCTCGAGCATCCCCCTACCGATGTTGCTCAAAGTCGAGCAATCGGCTTGAGTTGATTTCACCTTTTTTTTTATATGAATCGATTTCGTTCAAGATAATAGGAGATGCTCGGCTCTCCCCCTTTTCCTTCTGAATAGATTTGAATGAAGAGGAAATTAAATAAGGGAAGAAGAAGGAAATGCGGGGTTGAACTGCTGCCATTATTATT
The DNA here is from genome assembly GCA_030765085.1 of Allium cepa. Classification (NCBI taxonomy): domain Eukaryota; kingdom Viridiplantae; phylum Streptophyta; class Magnoliopsida; order Asparagales; family Amaryllidaceae; genus Allium; species Allium cepa. The sequence continues at coordinate 460,434,339 of CM060943.1, forward strand.
ATTTTTATGAATGAAGAGAAACTCGGCCATTCCTTAATTTTTGTTTTCTGTTTGGCTATTTACAAGTTCAAGATGAAGAGAAAGGTTCGGCTATTAAATGAAGAGAGGGGACAAGATCTGATGTTAGCGTGTGGGAATATACTAGCTACAGTGTTCTAATGGTGAAAGGAAAAAGTATCGATGTGAAGGAAATTCAACTGAGGTTGACTGGGGTTTTTTTATATTAATTTAAATTCAAATTTGAATACAAATTGTATCGATTTACGCAGTCTAAAATTTCGAACCCCTATCGAGGAGTGCCGCTAGGCGTTTATAATGTTAAACCCCTATTTCGAACACAATGGAAAAGGTTTCGAGCCGTAATTTGATCGTATGGAGAAGATAGCTTTTGGACTCGGTTATTATATTAAATTTTCGATGTGATCTTTAGCGCGTTTATATATCGTATGCTCACACAACAACTCCAATCACTACCAAAATTGAAATTCGATAATAATGCAATATTACGGATCCAATCGAACTGGTTTTGTCGAAATCCAAGACTGGGCCTCGGAAGGCTATTTTTAAACGTCGATTTAAACGATATATTTTTAAAGTTGAACAAACTACTGTTAAATTCAATTTTACCTCATCTATTACTTTGAGCATTATCAATATAAATTTTATAAGCCTTTGAAATATTTTTGACAAGTTTATAAGTCCAGATTTTATATTTTACCCAATTACCAATTATATAATTTAAAAATCAAATTTTCCTATAAATCATTATGTCTTAGATCCTGAATTTACTTTATAAATGAGAACCATACTTTAAATATTCAAAATCAATTCATAATAAAAATCAAATATTTAAATCCATTTAAATATCTTAAATTAACCATTCAAAAAAATCCGGGTCGTTACATTCCTCCCCCTTAAAAGAATTTCGTCCCCGAAATTACTAAGGCAGAAGAATGTCCCAAACCCCCAACTTACTAAAACATACTTAGTGAAAATCTCATATTCACTTTTCTAATCCTTTAGTTCCAACTAAACAATTAGTTCCAATTTCCATTTCCAAAATTCCTTATTCAATTCCAATTTGAAATCGTTTTGTCGCTAACAAAAAAAAATTCCTAAAATTTTCAAAAAAATTCTAACTCCCAAAATTTTCGGAAAATTTTGGTAGAGTCTCCTTTGTACGGAGGAGCTTTTGCAATTTGACAAGAGATGTAAATATATATACATCGACCTACATGGTCAGAAAAACAAAAAACAAACAATAGTTCATATTTCCTAACTTTATTGCGTAGGCGTACCTCTATTTAGCATTTTTAAGAAAGCAGCTTATTTATCATTTTGCACGTCCAAATCCAGCCATACGACTTCTCTATACCTGTACTGACTTAATTCAAACATGTAAGTATAAAATACATGCAACTCACTAAAATTTATTTACTTTCAATAGCTAGACACATGTACTTCATAAGCAATGTACACTAAACAATATCCATATGCAATTTATAAGATTCCGACACCAATTTCAATTGCTTACAACCAATTCTTAAATTATTATTTTCAATTTTAAGTGATTTACACTCACCTTCGTCCATTCAATTCATTCTAAGCAAAATAACTCATATTTATTTCAATTGGTTCAAAAATCAATTTTATTTACTTCCAATGATTCATAGAATTTTATTTTCTTCCGTTTTGTCGAACGACCCATTTTCTTATGCACTTCGATGATATTCATGTGAATAAGTAAGTACTTACGCTTTAACCATTTTAAATTGATCTCAACACAATTTATATAAATTCCATTCCATTTTAAATTTATTCACAATCCATGCATTCTCATTTTCACTTCATTTTTAATTTTACCTATTTACTTACATTCCATTTCATCATTCAAACAGGTTCTATTCAAAACCATTCCATAAAGCTCACTAACAACCATTTAACAATTTTCTTAAGTTAACAACTTAAGTTCATCTCCGTTTCCAATTAAATTCCATTCTATTTAATTCAATTAGTATATTCATTCAATCCATTTTAAACTTTATTTCACATTTTCATTTCACTTCTGAACTTATTTTATTAATAACAAGACCATTTCAATTTTATTTCCACTCCTTTGAATTTTATTTGCAATTCAAACCATTTCTGTTTTAATCCAACTTCATTTCATTTCACTATATTTCAATCATATTCAATTCACTTAGCACTTCTAAGTTGAATTTAATTTATGACTCAAGTTTAACTTCACAAAAATCCAATTTTAACTCATAATTCAATTTTTATCCAACCAATCAGAATTCCATTAACATACTCACCTAACTAGTTTATTCCAATTAGTTCATTTCCCATTTTTAATTCAATATTTGATTTTTTTTTCCTTCAAAAATTACTTCACTTAATTTTCTTGAGTTCAATCTATTTTATAATTCAAGTTTTGGATTTTTATTCATTTCCCAATATTCAAAACAATTTTATTTTGGCTTATTTATCCCATTACTAAGTTTTATAAGTCGCAACTTATTTATATCCATACTTTCATCCATTACAATCAATCCTATTCACATTTTACCTTTTAACTCGGGATTATACATTTAATTTAGCCAAGTATATATTTTTATTCAATGGGTTTTCAATTCTTTTATAAGCCATCGAAATCTATTTATTCCCATTCAATCTTATTTAACTAAACTCCTATTAAATCTAACCCCATGCAATTTTTTGACTTCACACAATTCATTCACATTTTATTAAGTAAGAACTTAATTTCATTTAATGTATCCACCTCATGATACAATTCCATCTCAATTATATTTCGACTTTGATTCAAATCTAATCACAATATTATTAAACTTATCTTAAGTTCATTAAATTCGACTTATTCTTCTAACTTATTTCATTTCCATACTTATTTTAAATTAGCTCCCTTTACTAATTTATTTCAAATTCAAATAAATTTTTAATTCTTGGAACTTTGTTTTTTTAATCCGCATAAACTATATTTTTCAATTCCATTTTACTAACCTTTTTTAGTTTACTTTATTTAATTGTCTTACCTTTCTAACTTTATTAACTTTTTACAAGTTAATTTCATCCCAGGAAATTTCAAACTTTATAAATTTCCAAACCTGTTTATAATCCATAAACATTTATAGTTAACTTCCAGAGTTCAAACCAATACTTAAACACTCAAAACATTTTAATCCAATCCTAGAGTCTTCAACAATCAATTAAGTATTTCAAAAATCATTTGAAATCAATTATATCCAAAATCATTTGCATTTCTAAAATCAACCCAACTTTTGCAAAAAATTCAATTCAAAACAATTTGGCAGCAATTCCTCTCTTGGAAGCTCAAAAATGAACATCGATGATGCTGCAGTCATCACCAAAGTTATTTTCTAGCGACCGAAAAGAGTTTAGTGCTTTTATCCTTCCAAAACATTTCAAATATTTTTAAATTCCAAATCTCACCAGATTTCATATCCAAATTAAAAATATTTCCCAAAAGTATTACTATTATTTCTCCAAAACCCTTGAAAGCCATTTTCAAACCCAAAAGAATTTAGACCTTTCCCAAAATTTTCATATATGAATTTATTTCTTAGCTTTCGGTTATGATTTCAATTTCTTATTCAATTTTACACAACAATGATAAGAACTTAATATTATCATTCCTAACAATCAAGCAACCATATACTATATATTTTGATAACTCGGTGTACCGAAATATATTCAAGAAAAGCATAGGATTCAATATTCCAATTATCAATATAATTCATCACAGAATACCAAATATTCATAACACAGAATATTAAACAATCCAAATAATTTTGAGGAATCCAATTGGATCCCTCCAACCTGTTTCCCTGTATCCCCAGATGTTAGCACAACATACCAATTCCACTTCGAGGTGGAATATCGCGGTATATGAGATTAATATAATATCATCCGCTATTATGCGGCGCATAAGGTCTCATCCGCTATATAAAGTGGAAAATTAATCACTCCAATATATACTATATATATACTACTATATATAATATAGCACATCAAATCAATTCAATCATTCAACCAATTATTTAAATTTAACCATTTAAATTTAAATTAAACCCAGATGAGTGAGATTACCTCACCTTTGACCTTTAATTTGCAATCTGATCCAAACCGGCTTGTATTCTTTCTGATTTCAGACCTTATATAAACATTAGATGATTTTCATTAATATTCAAACCAATCGAATAATTAAATTTTCAATATATATATATATATATTCCATTTTATTGATTTTAATTTAACAAATAATTTTTCTAAAAAAATCCTTTGGGAACTTAAATAGCTTAGACAAGTTAATTAACCAGATAAATCACCCTGAACCCATATTCAAAATAAACTAGCAAATTTTAAAATGGGTATCTGATATATTATTTTTCCCAAAACCTATCTATATATATTACTGTATACACATTTTTAAATTTTAACAGTAAATTGGTATATATTCATAAACCTATATACACATACGTATACCAGTCACAGTAAATAAGGTACGTATATCCTAATTATCAGAGTATACATATTATAAAATAAGAAAAACAAAACAGCTACCTTAGACTCGCAAATTCCAAGCCAAGCACCGGCACTATCGCACCTACTTTCGAGAAATGTACCCTCCCCCTGCCAACGCTCAGCACCACCTCATCAACGAATGCCACATTCAGAAATACGACAACATTCCCATCCTAACGCGAGCATCTTGACTTGACTGCGCTTGCTTGTCCTCCACTCTATCGAATCGCGAACAGCCGCTGAAACCCTAGTCGAAAGAAACCGCGACTCTCGAGTACCGAAATGCCCAAATCGAATCGCATTTGCCCTCAAAACTACCTCTGCCGGCACGAGATGATCTCGAGCATCCCCCTTCCCAATGTTGATCGAAGTCGAGCAATCGGCTCGAGTTGATTTCTCTTTTTTTTGATACGAATCGATTTCGTTCAAGATAATAGGAGATGCTCGGCTCTCCCCCTTTCCTTCTAAATAGATTTGAATGAAGAGGAAACTAAATTAGGGAAGATGAAGGAAACGTGGGGTTGAACTGCTACCATTATTATTATTTTTATGAATGAAGAGAAACTCGGCCATTCCTTAATTTTTGTTTTCCGTTCGGCTATTTACAAGTTCAAGATAAAAAGAAAGGTTCGACTGTTAAATGAAGAGAGGGGACAAGATCTAATGTTAGCGTGTGGGAATATACTCACTACAGTGTTCTGAAGGTGAAAGGAAAAAGTATCGATGTGAGGGAAATTCAGCTGAGGTTGACTAGGTGTTTTTTTTATATATTAATTTAAATTCAAATTTGAATAAAATTGTCTCGATTTACGCAGTCTGAAATTTCGAACCGCTATCGAGGAGTGTCGCTAGGCGTTTATAATGTTAAACCCCTATTTCGAACACAATGGAAAAGGTTTCGAGCCATAATTCGATCGTATGGAGAAGATAGCTTTTGGACTCAGTTATTATATTAAATTACCGATATGAACTTCAACGCATTTATATATCGTATGCTCACAAAACAACTCCAATCACCACGAAAATTGGAATCCTATAATAATGCAATATTACGGATCCAATGGAACTGGTTTTGTCGAAATCCGAGACAGTGCCTCGGAAGGCTATTTTTAAACGTCGATTTAAACGATGTATTTTTAAAGTAGAACAAACTACTGTTAAACTCAATTTCACCCCATCTATTACTTTCTGTATTATCAATAAAAAATTTATAAGCCTTTGAAATATTTTTGACAAGCTTATAACTCCATATTTTATATTTTACCCAATTATCAATTATATAATTTAAAAATCGAATTTCCAATAAATCATTATATCTTAGATCCTGAATTTACTTTATAAATGAGAACCATACTTTCCATATTCAAAATAAATTCATAATCCAAATCAAATATTTAAATCCATTTAAATATCTCAAATTAACCATTCAAAAAAATCCGGGTCGTTAGATCGAGTCTTCTTCTCGGGCCCTATGTACTCTTTATTGGATCATCTCCCCATTGGACTTTACCAAGATTAATTTCTTTGTTGTGGAGTCGCTTTGCACCATGCTCAATTATACAAGTGGGTGCATGGCGAGCAAGTGACTCCCTCTCTACTACCATATCTTCTAGCTTACTCGGCTTAACTACTGTAGCTGAATCATGCAAGCAGTTTCACAAGTGCAATATATAGAAAACTCCTGCTAACTTCTCAAAAAGTGTCCTACCAATAATCGGTAAAGGTCCTACAAATCTCGATGCTAGCTTCCTCAAAATACAAAATATCATAATGTGCCTAAGCAGTGAGATATTCACAAACTTCATGTCGCTTACTAGGAACTCTAACTCTTTATGTCTTCTGTCAGCACAAGATTTCTATCTATCCTTGGCGGTTTTCTTCCTTCTACGGATCAAGTCTAACTTTTTTGATGTCTCCCTTACCATATCCTTCCCAAGAATAATCATATCTGTACTGTCCCACGAACCTAAGTAATTATATCGGATAATATCGCTAATATATCGCTCCTTACCTAGTATTTTTTTAAATATGGTTACCAATATATCACCCGATATATCTTGATATTTTTCTCCAATATTTAACGTGGAATATCCGATCATTTTAATGAATATTGTTCATTATTTTAAGTGTTTGTGAAAATAAAATGATAAATAAATACCTTCATATTCTTAAAATTTGCTTTTAGTATATAGTGAATGACAATATGTAGACCATATTTGAATCCAAATACAATAATTTTTTAGTTTTAGCTACATCTTTTAGTCCTCTTCATTAGCGTTCCAGAAAGAAATCTCATTTATCCAAATATTTCATATATTTTATGTTGTGTGACACTCAACATTAAAAACAAGATCGTGTAAGAACTACTTCTTTTAGTCATCTTCTTTATTTATTATTTCTTATTGGTAGGTTAGTTATGAAAATTCATTTTTTGTTTCTATTATTATCATGCACCCAAAACGAAAAGTTGAAGAGTTGTAAAGTCATATATTTGCAAATACAAAGAGGGCGCTAGAAACAGTAATTAGTGTCAAATAAACATTACCTATTCAATAATATAAATGAAATGAAAATTAAGGAATTATGAATATAGAATTTGAAAATCAATAGAGATGATTAGATAACTAAAGAAACTAATCATAACTATATCATTATAATATAGCACATTTTCATTTATAAGTTTTTATAAACAGTATATCATCGATATTATCCTATATTATCGCGATATTTTAAAATATCACATATCGATACTTGACCGATATTTATTCGATACCAATATTAACTACTTAGCTACCGGTGTAATGATGGTCTACAGGGTCTACCGTATAGCACCTCAAATCGTGTCATCCCAACGCTCGTTTAATAGCTGCTATTATAGGTAAATTCCTCCAACATTAAATGATCCTCCTAAAAATCCCCCAAAAGTCCAAGATACACATCCAAAGCAAGTCCTCCAAAACCCAATTCACTCTCTCCTTCCATCCATCCGTCTGTGGGTGATAAGTGGTACTCAAGCTCAACTCGGTGCCTAAAGCCTCCCATAGATTCCTCCAAAACTAGATGGCAAAAATCGAATCTCGGTTGCTAGCAATGCTAGTAGGAACTCCGTGCAACCTAACGACCTCCCTCATGTATAGAGTTGCTAAAGATGTCGTTTCCTTGTACTCCCAACCCATACAAAATGAACACATTTGGTTAGCCGATTGACTATGTCCCAAATACTCTCATTCATTCTCCTTCTCCTGTGTAAACTATCGATGAAATCTATAAAAATACTCTTCCGCTTCCATTGAGGAATATCCAATAGCTACAACAATCCTCCTAGCTCTTCTTCTTTGCCTTTACCCTTTGGCAAGTCATACATCGAGCTACATACTCTGCTGCATACTTCATTCCAGCCCAATAGAAGACTCTATTCATGTCTCGGTATATTTTATCTCCGCCAGGATGAATGGTCATCCTCAAACGATGAGGCACAGCTAGTACCATATCAATCAACTCCATAATGAGAGGATACATAATACACCATCTCTCTGTAACCACACCTTTGAATCAATGGCATAATGCCTTAAATGACTCGACTTCTTTCCTCTACCAAGTTTCTTAAAAATATCTACTAGCTCCTTATCTTGGTTTCTTCTAGATCTAATACTCCATAGGTGTAGATTACACATCCAAAGCTACTAACAATTCAGGGTAATGCCTGACATTGGTCAGAAATCAAATGTAGAAATAGACTCCAAATATCTTCACTCCAAGAATAAAGGACTCAATATGACATGTTGTCTACTTAAGGCATCGGCTACTACATTGCCCTTGTCTGGAGTATATAAGATATGAAAATCGCACGACGCCAAGAACTCCATCCATCTCTGCTGCCTTAAATTCAAGTCCCTTTGGGAGAAAAATACTCAAAGACTTATGATCCATATACAGTTCAAACTGCTCTCCTGAAAGATACTGCCTCCATGACTTGAGCACGAAGACAATGACCGCTAACTCAACATCACTGGCAAGGTAATTTCTTTATGGACCTTTAACTACTGACCAGCGTAACTCACCACTCTTTCTTCTTGCATAAACCACTCCCAACCCCATACCACAAGTGTCGTATATACTGTGAAGGCTTTCATACCATCGGATAATACGAAAATAAGCGCACTAGTCAACGCCATCCTCGACTTAATAAAATCATGCTTAACCTTCGCGTCCCATGAGAAAACTAAATTCTTTTTGGTAAGGAGGGTCAGAGCAGTAGAAATCTTCATGAAGTCCTTAATGAACTTCTGATAGTAGCCTGCTGAACCAAGGAAGCTCCTCACTTCCGTGGCATTCTTAGACACATGCTAATCCTGAACCGTAGCACCTTTACTAGGAACGACCACCAGCCAACTTTCCGAGAGATCGCGTCCAAAAAGCATACCTCCTCTTACCAAAAGTGGCACTTCGAAAACTTCGGCTTCGACTTATGTTCACAGAGTGTATTGAGAACTTCTTCTATATACAACGTGTACTCCTCCTCGCTCTTTGAATAGACCAAAATGTCATCCACAAATACCATGACGAACTTGTTAAGCAACCCTTTGAAACCTCGGCTCATCAGATCGACAAAGTAGGTGGATGCATTGTTTGGTCCGAAGGGCATGGCTAACCACTAATAAAGTCTATCGGATGTAAGAAAAGCAATCTTCTGGATATTATCCCAACTACACGTAATTGATGGAACCCCATAGCCAAATCAAGCTATAATAACACCTTCGCTCTAACAGACTGATCAAAGAGATCATCTATATAGGGCAATGGATATCGATTCTTCTCTGTTATTTATTCAACTCCCTATAATTGACGCAAATTCCCAAGGAATCATATGCCTTAGTGATCAAGATAACTGGTGCTTCCCACTTCGAAATACTTCTCCTGATAAAGCCTTCTTCTAATAGCTCAGTTACTTGCTTGTCCAATTCATATCTCTCCATTGGAGACACATGCCTTAAGGGTAAGGCAATAGGTCTGGCGTTCTCTACTAGGTAAGTTTGAAAATTGATCTCTCTTTGTAGTGGAAGACCGACATCCTTGAAAAGGACATCTGGGTAATCTATAACTATAGGAAATGAATCTAGCTCGTTATGTGATAGGTCTAATGAATACAAATAACTCAACATAATTGATCCTCGAGGATTGCAATAAACCTCCAAGCTACATCCACTACAAGTACTCAACCTAACAACCTTCTAGTCATAATCTAGGATAGCCCTATACATAATCATCCAATCTATGCCCAATATCAACCCAAACACAGAGAATCCTACAACAAAAATGCTGCCATCAAATTCGAACCCTAGACCAAATAATCCCAAACCCCCACATGCCATAGAAAAATTGGTCGATCCTCCTAATGGATTTGATACAACTACAGGGTCTGTAATATGCTAGTGTCCAAGTGCAACTCATCCATAAGTCCACTAGAAATTATAGAGTGTGATACCCCATGTCAAATAAAGTGAGAATAGATAAACCGAATAGAGTTAACATACCTTGAATCCCGACTTTATTTCCCTTATCTGCAATTGGTGGCATAATCGAGCTAGGTACTACGTCTAGTGCATAAGATGGGACCATCTGGGTAGAGGTCTTCTGAGGTGCTAGACACTCCTACTTCATGTACCCAAAATGATTGCAATTATACACTTGACCTTTGAACCCTCTGTCTTGTACGTCTTCACGAAATATACCTTCTTGCCTTACATCTTGCAATGCATATTTTGTTTTTTCTCTTAGGTCCAAATCCTCTTTTGCGCTGATTCTGCTGTTGTACTTTTCCTCCATTCTTCTTGGGGTTTTCCTTTGCTTCCTCCATGGAGACGGTATTCAGCAAGGCTGTCTCTAATAAACCCTCATATGCAGCACCTATGGGAATATAACATAGAGCTAAACCTTAAAGGGGCTGGTTAAAACCTTTGGCAAATATCAGAGCCTTTTTATAGGGGTATTGATCAACTCCATCCTAAACCTAACTAGCTCAATAAATTGATTGACATACTCCTTTACTGACATGTCTTCTTGCTTCATATGGACAAATTTCTCTAACTGCACTCCATTATCGGCTTTAGATAGAAACTTTATCTCAAAGCTTCTCTGAAACTCCCCTATGTTATCTTTCCTCCACCAGTCTCTGCGTCAACGACCTCTCACCAACTCAGGGCCTTCTCTGTAACTACCAAGTAGCTAACTGCCTTCTTGCCACAATGGTAGGACCCATCAACTCAAAAATCCTCCCACAAGTATGAATCCATGCCCCTGAATGTACATATGACTCCGTCCCCATATACGGCTTTGCTCCAAGGCTTGTAAAATCCTTAAATAACTTAGCAAAATATATGACAGGTGAGTGAGCAGGAACTGCACCTGTCTCTCTCCCTGTAGGTCATATAGTGGGATTAAGCTTAGCATGTCCCCTCTCCTGAAGATACTGACGTAACCAAATCATGACATTCATGCCGAACATCTCATCTGCGTCACTTGAGCTTGAACATGAGGGATCACTCATCTTTTATCAATGATTTTTAAGAATTTTAGTAGCAACTTTCCATGGATAGCATAGGAACAAATAAAAGAGAGATTACGATATGTGTAAAAAAAATTGAAAAATTTTTGAAAACATTTTCCTATACACACACACTTTGAAAAACTCATTTTTTTCAAAAACTTTTTAAGTACATTCTCTCAATATGTTCGTAGTCTCTAATAAATTTTAAACCTAGGCATTAATACCAAATGTGACAACCTATACCCCTCGACAAACCAATCCAAAGTCTAGGGTGACTTTTGGACCTACGTCGATGTTAAGAAGTACATGTTATTGGGTTTTTTATAGCATTACAAAGACAAAAAATAAACAGACGTGATCTAAGATATGTCGCACTACCAAACTCACAGCGAAATGGAACAAAATATATATACAAAAAATAACCGTTTAAGAAAATATCTCAAAACACAATTTTAGAAATACAATATGTAGCAAAATACAGTGTACAAAGAAATATCACTCATAGTCCGATAAAAGAAGTACTAAGTACTGATAAGATAAGCAGTTACATAGATAGTAAATAAAGTATAAGCAATTCCTGTTATGAGTTCGCCTCTCCACGTACTTAAATTGGGTCAAATCAACTGCTGCTCTGTCCTCCAATGGTAGGGAAAGAAAGTAAAAAGGGGTGGATCAGACAAAAGTCTAGTGAATGAGTACATATTTATTATTTAATGATTATGTGTAGTTGACTTTAATACTACCCTATTTGAACTAGGATGCCCTATAAGTGTCTGTGGGTTACTTGGTCATTTTACTTAAGGTTTGACTTAACACATACCTACACTAATAGCTTGTATAGGCTCTTACAAGGATCGAATAGCTAATTGAACTTTAACAAATGATCTGCTAATAGCTGATAAGCCTTTTCTAAAGTATGGTTATCCTATTTCCCTTACGGGATTACACTTCACACATTGGAACTACACTTAACTACTTCGCATAGGTCATCAAATGATGTCCTTATAGGAATAAATTTCACACAACCATAACTACATATACCCTAGCTACCATTTAGCGAAGAGCCTATAATGCTGACTCACTAAAGTGTCTCATCGTCTGCATCCATGCCTGCCTCTCAATTGTAGCATATGCCTCTTATTGCACACATTGGGATCCATCAACAACACATCATCTCGCACATCAAAAAACGTGAATACCAAGGAACTACCGCTTTATCGGGCCCCCATATTTCATCAGGCATAAGTCAATGTTGTGCATCCACCATAGAACCTTCCATGAGTGTCGTTTACGAAACAATCGCCCCAGTCGAATAATCGATCCTCCGTTGGATAAAATACGTGCACCCAGTCCGCAACATCAAGCATCGTTTCGTAGGGAACTGTCTCCCTTATTATTCCTAGCATCTATTTATATATAAGCAATTTACCATAATTTAAAATTTGGGCCTTAGGTCGAGATCTAGATTATACGTCTAGATTCGTAACTGGTCGAATGCTTAAACCTACCGATTGACTGCTTACGGTAGACCGTTCATGGTGAACGGTCAACCAGTCATAGTGAAAAATTAGAGTTTTTTTGATCGTTTATTAATTTGTTTAATTTTTATTTATCGTTCATCATTGTCAACATCAATAAGGTTATCAATAAGCATATAGTTTCAGGTTCACTAGTTTTATATGAAATCCTACTTCTAGTCTATTTAAATGTACAATAATTATTCATTAAAGTTAAGCCTAATACTATCAATTTATATCAATAATTTACTAGATTAATTTATAGGATCAGGGAAAAAGGGTTTTAATCTAGCTCAATTCCTATTCAATTTATTTTTAAATCTTAGATCTAAACCATATGATGTACAACTTAGCCACTAACAACCTAGAACATATAGTGTATATTAAAGTTAACTACAAATACTCATCTTATTAAAAATGTCCTCTCTCACCTTGGATCAAACAACTAACTTTATCCCTTGAACGAAAATCGACATTCGATAGCTAGCATGTTCCTTGATCTAATCTCCGTGTATTTTCTTTAGTTTGCTTTTATTTTGTTTTTAAGAAATTTTACTTTTAGACGTGAGGGAGAAATTGGATAGAGTTTCACTGCACTGATAGTTTTCTAATGAATTAGGGTTTAGGTTAGGTGTTTATATGTAGGGATTTAAGATTAATATGGAGTGTTCGATCAACCCTAGGGAATCTTTATTTTTATCCTTGATGCACCTCAATTACTTTGTAAAAGTAAAGTATTTTGGTCCATCACATTCGCCTATTCGTCGCTCAAAATTCTCTCTAGAGCAACGTCAACCAATGGACTGTTTATAGGGAATGATCGACCACTGCTGGTGGACCGATGGACTCTGGTGGCCGATCGCTGACCATGTTTAATTTAGGAAAGTTTTTTAATTTAATTTATTTCATTTCCAAATTTTAAAACGTCTATGCCTTCTCCATACTAACTCCAGTTTTTAAAATCTATATATGAAAATTGTCCAGAAAATTACTGCAAATGCAAATGTGCAAATTTCAAAGCCAAATTCGAAATCTATGAAAACTTTATTCTAACCATTTTTTATTTAATTCAATTCTCCTTTTTCTAAATCTTCTACTAAAATTTTCCAGCTGTTACAAAAACATGCTAAAAACTCCACCCAAACACGGAATAGAAATATTATTCTCTCTAACTTTGAATAAACTCCTTTTCTTCCCGCTTAGAAACTTATACCATCCCGCTTGAGCCTCCACAACACGGTTGTATACCTTGGCCTCCCATGCCATATTAAATTGGTAAGCTTTTTGTGTAGATTCATTGATTTTTATGTTTTCTTTTTATATCGCCGCCAAATTGTGGGAAGTGGCATGCACGGAGCATGGGATCGATGCGATGGAGAGGTACAATCTCGATTCGGATCTCTAACATAAGAGAATCAACGTGTCACACGTGATGCCTATGGATATGGAGCCTAGTACTAGGTCGGCCATCAAATCTGGTCCGTACGGGCAGATTTTAAGACCTGATAACTCATTTTTGGGCAAAGTGGAGCTGGTAATAACCGGGCCAAAGGTCAGTAGGAGTGGAGCTTATGGATTCCGTTTTGGATGTTTTTAGGAAGGAAGCTGAAAATTATGATTGCTTGCAAGGTACGATTTCAATTTTGTGTTTTTGTTGTTTAATTTAATGATTTCGTACCCTGATTAAATTATTGTCTAGATCTACAGAATACTTGGCTTTGCTTCTCTACATTATTACAAGAGTTGTCAATAGGTTGAGTATATATAAATATCTATGAAATGTTTCTTGGCTTAATCATTGTGTACTCATCTATTTCATGGTTTAACATGAATCATAGAACATGTAGATATTCTAATTTGCGACTTTATTTTTCATTATAACAAGATTGATAGTTCACATTATTTTAATTTCTAATGTATTCTAACGCTATTTATAATTGTGTTTGTACACTTTTATATATTTATGTAGATTCCTTTAGCTTGATAAATTTCCATTCATTATTTGTCTAGACAAATTAGAATACCTCATTTACATCTAGTCAAAAGTAGTAGTAAGTAGTTTTATATGCATAGTGAAAATCATAAGAAATATTTATAGCTAATAACATACCAATTTCTAAGCATCTTATTTCACTTATAAGCTGGTGCTGGTAAACATAAACAAATATTAACTGCTCTGATTTATGGAGAGGAAATCTTGCTTGATGTCACAAATTTTGTCCTTCGCGGGTTCGTTTTTTAAATTTATATAAGCAAACATAAGAAAATATTAACATAAGCTCCTTGCAATATAAATGTAGCAAAGTTAAACCATTTTCCCTTACAATGACGGTTAAAGACAATAGTCTAAACACCGATGCATCATAGTTGCCGAGTGGAGCGATGCTAAATTTTTTTCATCCACCATTGGAGTATGTACTAGATTCGTATTAATTATAAAATTAGCAATAAAACCCTTTCTTTCTGAATTATTATATAGAAAATTCTTTGCATATAATATATGAGCTTATGTATTATACATATATAGGTGATGATTACATAATATTTTCAAATGGTTGCTGTGGTGTGAATGCTAGCAGAATCACTTGTAGACCTAGCCACGGTCCTAGGTAATGTTGAAATTCATACCTTGGGAGTATCTTATAATATATTATGTTAAGAACATGGTAAAGCGTTTATGTAGTTTGAGTAGCACTAACTCAGATAGCAACCAACATGGTTAAATTAATGTTTAAGAAATGCATCAAAATAATCAATAAATTTTGGTAGCATTTCACAAACACAACAGTATGCTTTAGGTTTTTAGTTGCATATTCTATAACAGCATTTATGAAAATGCTACTATAATATTTTGTTGTCGCATCAACAATACTTTTACTGGCATTTATAAAGCGCTACGATAAAAAAATTGTCACATTTGTTGATCGCTCCAATATGTTTCCGGTAGCATTTATGAAAACACAATAGAAAGTCCTGGATTTTTAGCTGCTTGTCGTATAACGACGTTCTCTAAAATGCAACTAGAAGTTAAGGTAGCATTTTTTGGACTCTACTAAATCTATTTTTTGTTGTACTAAACCAAATCTCCAAAAGAAAAATTCACAGAGGATGCAGATCCCGAATTAATACTTACCTATAAAGAATAGGTTAGGGACCTTGAAATCACTTAGGTTTAAATGGGATCTACTCTAGAAAAATAGTTGCAAAGACAACATGAAAACACATCTACCCATAATGTCTTTGATAGTCTCAAAGAATCAATAAGGTACGAGATTACTTAGAAATTATTCAATACAGAAATGACGAAAAGCATGCATGTGGACAATATGTCTTATTAATAAAAGGTTGTATGGATAGGCTTTCATAATGGGACGTCACAATAAGCAATGAGCCGCAAGTGGACTTGATCCTAGGGTCTCTTACTCCACAACTGAGTCGTTCTTTTGAACTGCAATATGACCCAATTAAATGCAAGTTTTATAGAGTTTCTCAATATGTTGAGATCGTCCAAGTCTTTATCCAAAGATCGAGGCACAATGATCACAATAAAGAGAAAGGAATCGTCTTTGAATGGTTCATAGAAAAGGAAGCAAGCTAATAAGAAGAGTACGAAGAGTACTCTTAATGATAGGGGTGAGTGTTACCATTGCTAATGTAAAAACTATATTAGTGGAATAATTTCTATGTATAAATTATCTGAAACTGGATATTTTTTTCATTTTGCTTATAATGTTATGAACATTATGTTTAATGGAAATAAAATCTGCAATTGTTATTCAGATATCGGCATTTACGTACTTAAATCAAATTATATATGGGCTGTAATTATCATCGATGGCATTATTAACTATATCATAGTAGTGACAAATGATTGCACAAACTAAAAATCGAAGGTTTTCTATTATTGGATACGGGTCGGCATGCAGTAGTTAAATAGATGAATTTCAATTTTTTGTACATTTTTTATCTTATATGAGCCTATGAAGCCAAAATTAATTTAGATCTAATCTAACTAAATTTTAAATAAAATCATTGTTTTATTAATTGGTTAGTAAAAGGATTTTATTTGATTATATAATTGATATATAATGAGTACATGTGTCTCAAATACACATGTACGTGTATGTACATGTGCAATATATAAGATGTGTATGATTTTACGTGCTCGAATCTAGGGATTTACATCGTAATAGGCACACGCAGACATACATACATACACATATTCATATGAAAAATAATTATTTGTAAATTTAAATATAAACAATTTAAATTTGATATTAAATCTTTTAAAATTCTAATTTTGAAACAAGATCTAGATTTAAAGACCTTTAAAATTCAAATTCAAAATTTGAATCTACAAATAATTATAAAATTGTATATATAAACATATACATTTTTTGGCATCGCAAGGTAATTTTCTCGCCATTGTGATGCCTGTAAAACATTAAAAAAAAAGAAGGTGGTATCACTATAACGTCACCATATTTCTTTTGTAGCCTAATGGCATAGTTAATTGTCACAAATAATGATCATGGTGTCACTAAGACGTAAGTAATTGGTGACGCTTTATTGATGGCTATTATTTTAACAACATCGCGCCGTCGCCACGTCACTATGACATTATTTTAAGCACTTAAGAGAATGACTTATATATTTCTGTATGATCAATCTTGTAACACCCCAAAATTTTAGTGTTCTGATTTTGAATAATTAATTAATTTTAAATATATAAATAATCGGCCTTTAAAGTTTAATAACTTAAATTTAAATATAGTAATTATTAAATATTTGAATGGTGAATTAAATATTAATTGAATGGATTTAATAGCACTCCTTTTAATTAATGAATAATAATGGTGAATTCCTGCTCTAGATTTGTTTACGATAATACATGGCTCGAATATAATAAATAATAAGAAAATTAAATTGTAATAAAATGACATGACTTTTGATGATATATTTTTAATTTAATTAATAGGATTTTTCCTAAATTTTTAGTTTGGAAAGTAATTATATTTTTGTTTGACGTAGTTTATGGCAGGCGATGGTATTTTTGAAAATTCACAAAATAATCTATGTACTTTATTGTTGATTTGAGATCGTTTCATATTTTGATGCACAATTGTATTTTTATTTCCGTCATTTGTGGCTCGTACACGAATTTGATATTGTGTAGCAAAGTAGCATAAAAACTTGCTTTTTATAAAACACACACAAATCTATCCATGCACAAAAAAAATTCCTTGTTTTGAGGAAACTTGTTTTATAAAACATAAACATTATGTTTGTACAAATTTCATTATAAAAGGCAAGTAAATTCCCCTGCATTTTTCCTTCTTCACTTTTCTTTGTTTGCCTCCACTGTTCTATTTCCGTTTCCATTTTCATTCTTTCCCCTTCTGATATTTTACTTTGCCACTCCCAACAATCAGAAGCATGGAAGCAACATTCAAAATCGAAAATAAAAATCCACGCTCTAACAAAAATCCCTAAACTAGCTTCATTAAACTCATATAGGCATATGCTTCGTTTGGGTATAGGTCTGTAGGGTCAGTCAAGATTTGGGGTGCTCGACGTAGCGTTAGCCGAGCTTGAGCTTAATAGGTCAGAGTTTTAGACGTCGGCAGGTGAATCAGAGGCCAGAATTGGGATTGTTGAGGTAAGGAGCATCTCAGGGTGGAATTTGGTGGTGATTAGCGTATCATGGCAGAACATGATATTCGGAGGGTCGAACTAGGTTTAACTTAGTGTGCGATGGGGGAGGAGTTAGTTGAATCTGAATCCGGATCTGTGATCGTGATGTGAAGTAGAAGTAGTGTTGAGCTTGTGGAGTCATTCGGTGAAGTGAGGCAGTGTCCATTCATTGTACAGACGGAAAGAATCAGAGCAGGTCGCGTTTTAGGGTAAAGGGCCAGAGTAGAAATTGATGGGTCTGGGGTAGAGTGAACGTGAAGGTTGACTCGATTGAGATACTGGTTTGGAGTTTCGTGTGGGAAGGCTAAGATGTAGGCTTGCTTGTATAATGGTGGAAACGGGTTTACTGTACATGAATGTATGGGAGAGGAGGATTTAAAGGGGAAGAAGGTTTATGGGTATCAATTGTGCTTAGTAAATTAATTTTATAATTAAATATTAATCCCCGAATTTTATTAAAACAATAACTTTCGCATACGAGATCCAAATCGAATGCGACCAATTGCGTTGTACTTGTGGAACCATTAACTTTACAATGGAATTGGATTGGTTGAATTTAAAGCTTATAGAATTTTAGGCTAAAATCGAATGTCTGTTCGATTTTAGTTCAAACTGGAACGTTTCGGTGATAACTGGAATTTCAACGAATCTACTCATCTTTAAATTAACTATATAATACCTGTGATGCTATAAATTTATTATTGAATTCTTGGTTGATAGTTAGATATTGTTGTTGTTCGATTGATTGTTTGGTTGAAATTCCATTTTTGAAAATGGATGACATATTACCTAATTTGCAAGGAACCCATATGACTATATATGTGTCTGTGACCATTGTTTTACAAGGGACATTATAAAGAGATCCTAAGGGATTTCTCGCCAATATAAATTTTATTTACATCCTTATGCTGCTTATATTGACGTTTAGCTAAAAATTAATCGTGGTAATCTATTTAAATTGTTTAAGTGTCATTATAGCGTTTTTGGCTACGCCGTCATCTATTGAACATCATCCTCTAAGCCTTTGTGTGTATTGAACTTGAGCTTGTATTTTAATAAAATTTATTAATCATTTTAATCAATAATTATTATTATTGATCATTTTAATTAGTGATTATTTGAATTTAATTAGTTTCTTTAATAATGGTTATTTGAATTTAATCAATTCTTCTAATAATGATTATTAGAATTTAATTAATTATTTTAATTAATGATGTTTTAAGTTAATTATTCATTTTACTTAATGATATTTTAATGTAGTTACTCATTTTAATTGATGATGTTTAAATTTAATTAATCATTTTAATTAATGATTTTTGGATTTAGTTAATAATTTTAATTAATGATGTTTGAATTTAATTAAATATTTTTAATTGAAGATATTTGAATTTAATTAATCATTTTATTTAATGATATTTGAATATAATTAATCATTTTTACTAATGATATTTAAAGTTAATTAATTTGATAAAGGTATTTAAGCTAATTAATTGATTTAATAAAAATGTTTTAAAGTGAATTAACCGATTTAGTGTTTTATAGTAAATTAACCGATTTAATAAAATAAAGTATTAAAGTTAATTTACTGATTTAATAAAAGTGAATAGAGATAATTTACCATTTTAATAATGGTGTTTAAAGTCAATCAATGAATTTAACAAAGGTGTATTTAAAGATAATTGATTGGCTTATTGAAAAGAGTTATAGATTTGATTAATTATCTATGGAGATAACTAATAATTTTTTAAATTTATGAAGATTATAAATATGATTAATTATCTTTTGTGATTACTAATGTTTGTTTAAATTTATAAAAGGATTTTAAATTTGATTTATTCTCTTTAGGGGAAATAAATGTGGTTTTAAAGTTATAAAAAGTAATATAAATTAATCCTTGGGGATAAATTAACACTACTTTAAATTTATAAAGCTATTTAATTTGATTTATTATCTTTTGGGATAATAAAGGTTGCCTTAAATTTATAAATGATAGTTTATAAGTGAGAAAATCCTTTAATTGTTTCTAAATAAAGCTAAATGTAAATTGTTTTGGCTTCATAATAAACAATGCTTTTTAACCTCGATTTTAATACACATAGAAAATATAATTCGCTCTTATAAGAAAATATCTTAAAGAGTGATTTTAAAGTGACTTTAAAATTATTGTAATGTGAAAATCAAGAATAAGTATGAACAATCATTTTATCATTCGTGATAGTAGATTTACCAACTGACTTTGATCTGCTTTCTTCTTTGTATTTATTCTATTCAAGACAATCTGTTGCACTTTTGAGCTTTACTATCCTTTATTGGAAATAACTAAACAAAAGAGCGAGTGGGGGCCAAGCTATGTGGGGTTGCTTCTATTAGGGTATTTTCACATCCACTATAGATTGGATTCGGTTTTGCATATTGAGATGTGAAATACTTGAGTACTCGGTAACAGTTGGCGGGGTCCGGCTTGGAGGTTTCCAAGAGCCATCTAAATTCTCTAGTATATTTCTTGTGGTATACTTTCGGTAAGGGGGCACACCCTCCTAGTCATTGTTGTCTCTTTTCCTTGTTGTTAATTCAAATCTTTAATTGGTTCCTTAACCGCATTGAAAAGTGCCTTGTGCTCTTCTCTATGTTTAAATATTTGTGTCCATTCTTTCAATTCTGGAATTTGATATTATTTATGCACATTCATTAAGTATGAGACTTGTTCTTACTTATATCGACCCTTTATATCTGGATTTGTTTCCTGTTGTTCATTTCCACTCTTTTCCACATGGATGTTGTTCTTATGAGGTAAAAACCCATTCTGCATTTGGAAGCATGGTCTCATAGAACTTTTATATGTTCATTATATTACTTTAGTTTCCTCACGCTGATATTCCAGACTAACCCGGTGTTATTTTGTTATAACACTCAGGTCAGACAGAGTATTTTCCCAGATTGGCTTTGGTGATATGGAGTTCCTAGAGAAGAGCTGGAGGTTCACCTATCATATTATTTTAGTTTCCACTGTATTATATTGTATACCTACCAACAATTGTAAGGTTAGGATTTTATAACTGTATAGCTGATAAGGTTTATTTTTAATTCTAATGTACTCTTTATTTTGGAGTGATAGTTTATACTATCTTTATTGCATTATATGTCGTTGATTCCGCCATGAGATTTTGTTTTTCTTTGCTCTTTGTTCTTTTCTTTTTATTTTACCCTAACTATCTACTTGCTAGCGATTTGATGTTCAGCATTTGAATACCATGGATGTATTCGGTGTTGACTTTCGATGGTCGAAACGGCGGGTCGTTACATTTGATATCAGAGCTGAATGTTAAGATAGAACCTTGGCTTTGGTATGTTATGGCTCATTAAAGGTAGGGTTAGTAATGCCCTAGAATGAGCAACTCGTTAGAGATAGGGTAAGTGAAAACCTAGAATGAGGATAAGAGTACTACATGTATGAGAGCGTATTTGTTAATGATTTAAAAACGTATTGTGTTAGTTAGTCTATGAGTTGTTTATGAATTATAGATGTCGGATGCTACAGTGTCGATAAGGATTTCTAAATACTTAAACAAGACAAACCGACATGTATTGACGTTTGAAAATTGGTAAATGAAATAATTTACCTCGGTTTATATCTTTATATATATAAAGCAATAATTTTCAAAATTTAATAGTTTCAGAGTGAGTTTGTTTGTTTGAATGTGATAATATTTATTTATTATCTCTATTGTTTGATCATCCATGCTCGATTAAAATAGGAGTATTGATTGTCATTTATTGATTGTTGATTATTTGTGCTAAGCTTAATTTTTAAGCATTTGTTATCTTGATTATAAACGAACCTTGTGAATTATGTTTTACAGTTTGACTATAAGGTGTTAAATTATAATGTTGTGTTAAAAGCAAACATTTAAATAAATTATTTAACATAATATAAATGGTTGGATAAGATATTTAGATGATAAATACTTAGGAAAATTTTATTATAATAAAGAAGAATTATTATAATAAGATGATTTTATATAAAGACAATTTTACAAAATTTGGTTTATAAAATATGTTTAAAATAAGGACTGTTGAATTTAAATCTCGGAGTTGATTGAAATAAATTAAAAATGATTTTGAGAAAATAATATAATATTATTTGGAAGTATTTATAAATAAAAATATTTTGGAAGTGAAATTTTAAATGGTATGCATTTTCTTTGGGGTAATTCGAGGAAAATATTTCGATTAATTTTATGGTAGTCTGAATAATCTTCTAAGTGGCGATCAGATGTTGCTTAGGCAAACATTCTAGAATATTTAATAAATTAATCTGTTTATCATTGTGCAATCAAATTGAGTTCAAATTGAAATAAACCCAAAATGAGTTTTAATAAATAAATTGTTAAAGTTATTTCATAAAAGAAATATATGTAGTATGCTTTCAAAAATGAGTTTTTGAAATTAAAAACTAGGTATTTAATTTTTATGTTCCCTTAAAGGGAATCGATTTCAAAATATAAAAATATGATTTGGTAAATGAATTTTACCCTTGAAATGGGAAATGTATAATTTAACACAGGTTTAAAATTACTTAAATTGGATAGGGAAGGTTTAATTAACATTGTTTTATTAAAGCCATAGTTTTCGTTTAAAGGCATCTAAGTAGTGTAAATTATTTGATGTTATTGGGGAAACCTGCAAAACATCTTTCTATAGAACACTCTAAGGTAAAGAGGTCAAGGTTGACTCAGTTTTAAAATCTGATATTCTGTTTGGGTCTCATCTGATTTTTTATAAAAAGTAAAATTAAAATGATACTCTTAGGGTATAGAAGAGTATTATAAAATTAGATAAAGTGGAGTAAGATTTTAATTGCTATTTATATAAAATATTTACAAACTTAAGTAAAACATTTATGACTAATTCATAACTTATTTTAGTGTTGAATGAAATTTTAAATGAAAAATAAAAGTGATTTAGAAAAAATTTGTAGTTAAGAAACCAGTAAATTTAGAGAGAGACTTTCAATTTTGTCCGAGGGAGCTAGGATAATCTTCTAAGTAAAAAATAAAGGTTGATGAGCAAAATGGTACACTTAGATAATTATCTATATTTTTGGACAATTAAGAAAGTTTTGAACCTAAGCTAAGATTTGTTTATTAGTCATTTAACATTCTAAACAATGTTAAGTGTTAGTTTATTCCTTTAAAGAATTTGATTTATTTGGATTTGATTATTAGATTGTTCGATTTTATATACCATTGTTTATAAAGTTTGAATATATAAACAGATGGTGTTGAATTGTTGTTTATTAGGACTTAAATCCCGATGCTTTTGAAAAAGTGATTTTGGAAGAATTTGTGGAAATAAATTATGAAAATATTATTTTGAAAAAATATTGATGAAGTGTTATTGTTTCAAATGTTTGAAAAGAATATATTTAAAGTGATTTTTCAAATGTTTTGTTATGACTAAATATTCAGCAATTGTGGTTTTCCGATTCGGGAGACTCGCTGGATATATTTATTTACTCTAGTTGTTGTTTTAGGAGGAACTGGAATACCACTGGATGCTCCATGTTATTTTGATTCTAGAGTTATACCATGCTTTAGTAAGGAGAGACCACTTATTGTCATAATTGATTTTAGTTTTGATACATTTCTTTTTGGATGAATTTGAAAATATTTTGAATACAAAACCCATGTATTTAGTTTCGAATTTTCTTTTGAAAATATTGGATGCATAGCATATATTTCATAATATTCTCTTTATTTTGATGCATATGCTTATTATATTTCTTTTAGTTACATCACTATCATTAGTTGCATCATATTACCTGACTGCATATAGTTGTTATATTGATTATGTTGCATGTGCTTATGATAGTAATAATATAACTAGGGAAAAAATAACTAATTGGGTCAAGAAAGCTAAGTAAGTAATTTAATTCTCGGGTTGGGATATTACTTTTTCCACTTTGTAATAATTTGGAGAACGAAATTCTTTTAGAAAGGACAATGTAACACCCAAAATTTTATCGTTCTAATTTTGAATATTTAATTAATTTTAAATATATAAATAATTGGTTTTAAAGTTTAATTACTTAAATCAAAATACAATAATTATTTAAATGTTTGAATTCATTTAAATATTAATTGAATGGATTTAATAATATTATTTAACTCTTTTTATTATAAATAATAATGGTGATTCATTTTGTAGATTTGTTACAGTAATAAATGGTTCAACTATAATAAATAATAAGAAAATCAGATTATAATAAAACGAATTGATTTTTTATGACTACTTTTAATTTAATTTATAGGATTTTTCCATAATTTTTAGTTTGGAAAATTATTATATTTTTATTTTACATATTTTACGGTAAACGATGGTATTTTTGAAATTTTACAAAATAAAATAATTTGTGTATCTTATTTTTGATTTGTGATCATGTCACATTTTCATGCACGATCGTATTTTTATTTCTGTCATTCGCGGGCTCATACGCAAATGGGATATTGTATAGCAAAGTGCCCCAAAAACTTACTTTTTATAAAGCACACAAATCTACCCACACACAAAGACATTTTTCCTTATTTTGAGGAAACATATTTTCTAAAAGATAATCATTATGTTTGTACAAATTTCAATATAAAAGGTAAGTAAATTCACCTACATTTTTCCTTCTTCACTTTTCTTTATTTGCCTCCACTACTCTATTTGCATTTGCATTTTCGTTCTTTCCCCTTTTGATATTTTACTTTTCCACTCCCAGTAATCAAAACCATGGTAGAAATATTCAAAACCAAAATAAAAGTCCACACTCCAATAAATATCCCCATACTAGCTTCATTAAACTCGTATGAGCATAAGCTTCATTTAGGTGTAGGTCTGCAGGGTGCAGTCAAGATTTGGGGTGCTCGACATAGGCTTGGCCGAGCTAGGTCTTAATGGGCTTGGAGTTTCAGACGTTGAGAGGTAAATCGGAGGCTAGAATCAAGATTATCGAGGCAAGGAGCATCTTAGGGTGGAATTTGGTAGTGATTGGCGTACCATGGCAGTACGCGACATTTGAGGGGACAGACTATGTTCAACTTAGTATGCGATTGGGAAGGAGTTAGTTGAATATGAGCCCGGATCTGTAATCGTGATGTGAAGTAGTAGTAGCGTCGAGCTTGTGGAGGCATCTAGTCGAGTGAGGCAGTTTTCGTTTATTGTGCGGGCGGAAAGAATCAGAGTAGGTTACGTTTTAGGGTAGTGGGCCAGAGTTGAAATTGATGGGTCTGGGGCAAAGAAAACATGAAGGGTGACTCGATGGAGATGTCGGTTTAGAGTTTCGTCGAAGGGAGGCGGAGATGTAGGCGTGCATGTACAATGGTGGAGATGGGTTTATTGTACATGTACATACATGGGAGGAGGAGTTAACGGGGATGAAGTTATATGGGTATCAATTATGTTTAGTAAATTAAATTTATAATTAATAACGTATCAATCCCCAAAATTTATTAAATCGATAACTTTTGCACACGAGGTCCAAATCGAACGTGGTTAGTTACATTGCACTCATAGAACCAATAGCTTTGCGATGGAATTGGATTGGTTGAATTGAAGCTTGTAGAATTTTAGACTGAAATCAAATGGTTCAAACCGAAATGCTTCGGCGATAACTGGGATTTCGATGAGTTTACTCACCTTTAAATTAGTTATATAATATATGTGATGCTATAAATTTACTATTGAATGGTTGGTTGATAGTTAGATTTTTTTGTTATTTGATTGATTGTTTGGTTGGAATTCCTTTTTTAAAAACAGATGACATATTACCTAATTTGCAGGGAGCACATATGACTATATATATCGTCCGTAACCATTGTTTTACAGAGGCATTGTAGAGAGATCCTAAAGTGTTTCTCGCCAAGATAAATTTATTTATATCCTTATGCAACTTGTATTGACGTTTACTTGAAAATTAATCCTGATATTCTATTTAAGTTGTTTAAGTGTCTTATAGCGTTTTTCGCTATACCGTCATTTAATAGATGTCATCCTCTAAACCTTTGTGTGTGTTGAACTTGAGCTTGTATTTTGACAAAATTTATTAATCATTTTAATCAATAATGATGAAAATTTATTTATCATTTTAATTAATGATTATTTGAATTTAATTAATTATTTTAACAATGATTATTCGAATTTAATTAATTGTTTTAATAATGATTGTTTGAATTTAATTAATTGTTTTAATTAATGACGTTTTAAGTTAATTTATCATTTTGATTAATGATATTTGAATGTAATTACTTATTTTAATTGATGATATTTAAAATTTAATCACTTTAATTAATGATATTTGGATGTAATTAGTAATTTTACTTAATGATGTCTGAATTTAATTAAATCTTTTTAGTTAAAGATATTTGAATTTAATTAATCATTTTAATTAATGATATTCGAATGTAATTAATTATGTTAACTAATGATATTTAAAGTTAATTAATAAATTTAATAAAGGTATTTAAGTTAATTAATTGATTTAATAAAAATATTTTAAAGTGAATTAACTAATTTAGCGTTTGAAGTAAATTAACCGATTTAATAAAATAAAGGTTTTGAAGTTAATTTACTGACTAAATAAAAGTGATTAAAGATGATTAATCATATTAATAATGGTGTTAAAAGTTAATCAATGAATTTAACAAAGGTGTTTTAAAGATAATTGATTGATTTATTAGAAAGAGTTATAGATTTAGATTATTTATCTTTTGAGATAATTAATATTGTTTTTAAATTTATGAAAGGTTGTAAATGTGATCATTATCTTTTGGGATAATTAATGTTGGTTTAAATTTATAAAAATATTTAAATTTGATTTATCCTCTTTGAGGAAAATAAATGTGGTTTTAAAGTTATAGAAAAGTAATATAAATTATCCTTCAAGATAAATTAACATTGTTTTAAATTTATGTAACATCCCTCATTTGGAGGCCCAAAACTAACGACTACACATGCTGCAACCATCCATAGTTATTAATTCTCGGTGTCCAAATGCGGTAATGTTAGATACTTTGATATAACAGAAACTCATGGATATGAATTTTTTTAAACTCAACTTAAATAATGTTCTCATTCCACTTCAAATCATATTTCAAATTCATTACAAAATCCCAAATCATAAACCACGTTCAGAGAAATATAATTATTACAAAATACGCTAAGAGCGACATATGAAGATGCCCTCTTGGATGATCAGAGTACTAAATATAGGCAATTTAACAACTTTTCCATTACATCAAAACACAGTGTTAGCTTGCATCCTGCACGTCCCTGATAACTTATTCTTCTAAAGGAGACCTTAAAAACATAACTTTCAAACAACTCAAAATTTATTTAACACCCGATAGTTTAAGGGAAAACAAAAACTTCGAGTTGGACATAAAGCCTGGTGTAAATAATAACCTGCCATCTCGAACCATATAGATATTTGGTGAGACCACGCAGTGGAATAGGTTTTCCCCTCACTTGTATCTTAACCAAAATTTATAATAACCATATACCGTGAACCTGCATTCACAATGGTTAAAACATAAAAGTAATACAATATCTCATGATGATAGCACACATGCAATATATTCTGGATTTCCCATCCCTATTCATCTGATTATCTATCTCAAGTTATAGTTTCTAGGGTCACTATTAACCTAATAGTTTTCATAGGCTGATTAATAACCCGTTCAACGCTTATGGACTATTTTTTCGATTTAATAGTTTTCATGGGATTAATAAGATCCTGTTGGCCCCTACTAATAATTTCATCCAATTGTAGTTTCCATGGGTTCACTATAA
The DNA here is from genome assembly GCA_030765085.1 of Allium cepa. Classification (NCBI taxonomy): domain Eukaryota; kingdom Viridiplantae; phylum Streptophyta; class Magnoliopsida; order Asparagales; family Amaryllidaceae; genus Allium; species Allium cepa. The sequence goes on from CM060943.1 coordinate 460,462,491, forward strand.
ATCTATTAGGTTCTCCAATAACTTCTCTCATGTCATAGTTTTCATGGGCCTACTATGAACTTATTAATCTCTGTCAATAACTTAATCTAGATATAATTTTCATGGGATCACTAAGAACCTATTTGACCCTGCCAATAATAATTTACATACATTGTTTTCACAGATTTACTATGAAACTGCCTAAACTGACACCTCTTTGATTAGTCTTTAGGCATCCTACGTTATGGTCTACCTGACCTCCTAGATGCAACTCCACTCATACAGGAGTTAACTAATATATATTCGCTACTGGGTCAACCTAGCTGGTTATTCTGCCCTTAACTCCCCAAATTACAGTTATGGGTCAATTTTAAAGTGAATATATTCATAGAAGAAGCACACATGATGACTAATCATAACATGATAACACAACCATCCATGGTTTAATATCCTTGTAATTATTTTCAAACGAAACATGGTTCATACCTTTAACCTATTACCTTTAGCAAGGAAAGCTTCTTCAAAGACTCCAAAATTAAATGTCATTTCCAAACTCTTTTATATTGCCATAGGTTTATCTTTAAAAATGAGATTGGGTTCTTTGTTATGAAAACTAAGGCTTTCTAAACCTTACACTCTCTTTCAAAACCATTAAATTATACCTTTCAAAATCAGTCAAACCAACTTTTAAAAACACTTAAATATATGCCTTGCGAAACACACAAAACATATCTTTCAAAAGCATCAAAACCTTCCTTTCGAAACCATTAAAACATTCCTTTCCAACGTATTAAAGCTATCTTTCAAAAATACCTACTCGAAGTAGGATTTATATAAGCATAGCTTCGAAACCATTTGAAAGCATCTCTTTCAAAATCTTTGGGTTTAACCTTAAATATAACTTCTGGGTCAAAGTGAACATAGGTGAAAGTAACCATTTCGAAAACATCAATCTCCAAGTAAAAGAATTTGGGAAAACAGATGGCTTCGAAACTATCCTTTTGATGTGCACGTAAATATGCATATTTTTACCACCATATTTATTCTATTTGAATTAAATAAATGATCATATCGGGTATTTTAACTTGTTTAAACCAAAAATTCAAATTATTCCAAATTGTCACATATTCATCTTCATATATGGGCAAAACGGTCATTTGTGTGCATATATTTCTTTGAGAAAAATTAATTGAAAATTTGTATATATTTTTGTAGGAATTTGATCTCAAATAGAAGTGGTTTCATGAAGATATGCATGCACAAAATTAATACAAAGGAATGAAGATGGAAATAATTCAAGTGAAGAACTTGGAGGACCCCACCTACCCACCTACCTTAATGTACAAATTAAAGGCTAATGCACATGCTTTTGGACTTAATAGCTTCATGTACATTTAAGTGGGGGATTATTAAATCTAATGATAACTTGGCCACCACACTTCCTCCAAGGGCATTTTGGGTACTCCCCAAAAATATGCATTAGGGTTTCTAACTTGTATAAATACCCCTTATGTTTCATGTAGCCATCTTCCTCTTCCTCTCATTAGTCTTAGGCTCAAAATAAACAAAGCTATTCTCTTTCTATTTTCATGGCTACTTAGCCATTTTTTTTATTCTCATGTAATTTCTTTTTTTTTATGCAATTTAATACAATGTCTTTCCTTTTCATGTTCATTTACTTTCATGTTGTAGTGTAGATCTCTTCTCTTTTACGCAAGTAGAATAGTTTTCTTTTCATTTGCTTTCATTTTTCTTTCTTTTTTGCTTTCATGTTGTTGCTACATTTGTTCATATGATGACAAATATGAGAGGCTAAACCCCTTCAATTTAGGGGCAATGAAGCTCTCTAATCATGTAGCTTCAACTTAATTTGATGTTTACGCTCTCTTTTTGTGCTTAATGAGAATGATTGAAGTGGTTTAATGATGTTGTTTAACTTTGCATTTGATAGTCTATGTTGTTCATAACAAATAGGCTATGCTTAAACAAGCAAAACACAAATTGCCTCTTCATCTACATATGATTATGGCGAAGAAGTGATTGTTGAGATTAAAATTTGATGGCTTATATTTCTAATTAATAGTTAATAGGCCATGCTTAAAATAGATTTTGCTTTCAACTTAGTTGTCATATTTTATGAGATTTAAAAGTGTATTAGTGATTGTGTTATAGTTTGATGGTTTATATTGAGCTAATTAATAGCACAAATATACCATACTTATGATAAGCACATCAACTAATTCACTAATGACAAGAAAAGAGAGATCATAACTTCATTTTGTTGATTTATGTGATTTAGAGACTGGAAATTGCCTCTAAATTGTCATTTAACTCTCATATTTTTATCTATTTTTCTTTTGCTAGTTTTTGTTAGTTTCTTACATTTTTAGCTAATCACACTTTCAAGTTTGGTTAATTTGATTGAATAGAATTTTAAAATCATCAATTCCCTACGGATCGACCCGCATTCGCCGCGTGCTACATTCGTACACCGTGCGCTTGCGTTAAATTTTATTTCAAAATTCGTTCGGCGGTTTTCTAAACCGATAGAATTTCCGTCGACGAACAAGTTTTTGGCGCCGTTGCCGGGGAATTGTTTTGATTTTGATTTTCTATTCTTCGAGTTATTTTTGTTTGATCTTTGTGTGTTTAATTTTGTGTGTGTTTGTTTTGTGTGTTCATTTTCAAATATATATATATATATATATATATATATATATATATATATATATATATATATATATATATGTTGCGTTGTGTGTTTGAGTGATTTTGTTTCCATTTTGTTTGTGAGTTTGTGTTTTCTTTTGCATTGGCATTGCATATTCGATTTAAAAAAAAACAATTTTATTCCGTTTCATTTTCTTTTACAATTGTGCATTTGCAATTTATTTTTACAATCTCCTTTTTTTATTATACACTTTTGCATTTGCATTGTCAAAAGCTACTGCTTACTCTCTGGTTCCACTCTCTGGTTCTACTGTGCATTGTTCTTCATACAACAGCACCATCCCATACTCCTCTGTACTCATTTTAACCGCTGCCTTCAACAAAATCACTCCAAACATCCATACAACTACTAACTGCCCCTGTTTCTGCTCAACCATCCAAACCCACCACCTTAAACTTCATCTTCCACTGCCTTGTGTCACTGAAATGACTACATACCACCAACCACACCTCTCTCACTTTCTACCAAACTCCTCCAACCCTTCTACATCTGAACTCCTCACCACAACAAACAGCAGCCTCAAAACAACAACTCCCCTCTCCCACTTGCCCTTCCCACTGACCAACAGCCCAGTGAACACACCCCACAACCCCTCAAACGCTGTCACAAACTGACCTTCGCTTCCAAGCATCATCCACTTGCCTTCATCCATCTCGAACCTCTGCTCTGATGGCCATCACCACCTCTACCCATCTCTGACATCCCCTTCACAATCACCATAACGCTGTCTCAAACCCCCAACCTTAACCATCATAAGCACCACCCACAACCATCAAAGTACTGCCATCATCCACTACTGTTCACACCCATCCCACACAGTGCCTTCATCTTCTGAACATCACAAACATCACCATCCCCTTCGTTATCATCATCCAGAACCACATTGCCTTCCTGCCCCTGTCACACCGGACAAAACACCCAATCCACCATTTCCCCACTACACAGCCACTGCTACCTCCCCATCCTCATAACTCCATCAACATTCTTCATTCTCTATCAAACTGCTATACCACACTTGGCTACAGACTTCAACTTCAACAAAGTTCAAGAACCAGTTCAACAAACATCACAACTAGCATCTTCACTACAAACATCCCCAAAGTCGAACTGCATAGCATCAAACTAGCAACCCAAATCACCTAAATTTCTCTCGACTTCAACTCTGGCCATCACGCAACAACCAAAACTGCCGCGAACCCCGTTGCCCCTCCCTTAAAACCGCCTCCGACTTCCAACCCATCGCTTCAAACCCCCATCACCGCGACCTTGCCAATCACCCAATTCGACATCGAGCTTCTCAAATACCCGCTCCTAGACTTCATCAATTCGAAAACCACCTTCCTCAGCCTAAATCCACTCGATTCGAATCCCAAGTCGAACTCAATTCCAATCAAAATCTCCGCTTAATTCAATTGTGATTGTTGCAAGAAAAAGAAAAAAAATTGGGTGCGAATTTTTTTTTACTGAGATTTTTCGATTAGAAAGAGGGGAAGTTAAAGAGTTTGAATGTTCTGTGATTCGTGATTTTAAACTATTCCTTTCAGTTCATTTTTTTGGGCCGGGGTATAAAATTTAGTTGGTGGGCCTGAGCAACCTTCTTTTAATTTTCTTTTGTTTGGTTTTAATTTTTTTTTATTGAATTTTTTTTAGTTTTGTTTAAAAAAAAATTAAAACTTGTTTTGTTTTGTGTTAATTTGTCTGTCTTATCATTGAAAAAAAAGAATTTTTTTTTAAGTAAAACCCTACTTTTAAGTTTCCTTTCCAAAAAAAGACCAAAAAAAATAATATTGTATATATCTTAGTTTTTAATTTTCAAGTTGCCAAAGCAGGAAATAAAGGAAGAATAGCTTGTTGAAAATTGCTTCCTTAGCTAGCCAAAATAAATTGCTCTGCTTGCTAAAAAATTCTGCTTTCATTTCTAGTTTTATTTGAATTGAATTGTTGGTTGCTTGCATTTGCATTTTAGAAAATAAAAAAAATTCATTCATAGTTGCATTGTTAATACACGTTTAATTTCTGTTGTGCATTTCATCTTAGATTTTGATTAATAATAACGATTAGACATCGATAACACTTAATTGTATATTAACAATTTGTCTTCTTTGAACAATTTAAATTCTTGGTGTCTGGGCTACGGCAGAGCAATAATCAGTTATAAATATTACGGTGATTCGTAAATATTATACTGAATTGTTTCTCTGAAGGTACTTAAACCTTCGGCTGCATTGCTACGGTGATTCGTGGTGCACCGATAAATCCTGTCCGTTACCTGGCTGAGAATTATCTTGTTGATTTAAGACAATTTGTGATTATATAATTTTGGGTTAACTTAGGATAAATCATCTGTAATTAACCTTGCATTCATTTAGTTGCATTAGTTCATGCATATTTTAAAAAAAAAACAAAAAAAAAATTTCAAAATCCAAACTAAAAAAAGTTATAAATATTTCTTAACTTAGTTTTTTTTCCCTTTCCCTTTGAAAATTTTCAAATCAAAACTCCAAAAATCCAAAAAAAAAACTAAAATCAAAAATTCAAAAAAAAAACTTTTCAAAAAATTGAAAAATCAAAAATTAATTTCCCTTTTGAAAAATAAATTCCATTTGTAAATATTTTTCTTTTACCAAAAAAAACACAAAAACATTCTTGAAAATGTCCGAGTTTCCCCACTTACGTGAAGTTTACAATAGTTGCGAAAATCAATATAATCCATATGATTTCACTCCAAATTCGTGTGGATATTTTAACGACAACTATTCTTTAAACGATTTGAATTTTGAATCACAAAATTTTCAAAACGATGACCAAGCTTCAAATCTTGAAAATAGTATTTCATCTTTACTTGAAATCGCTACACAACAAAATCAAGAGATAAATGAGTGGTGCAATTCATATTTGTGCTATAACTCGAATCAAGGTTTTCAAAATAATCAAAATTTGAATTCACTTCAAAATTCAAATGATTTCGAGTGTAACCCATGCCAATTCAATTTCGAGTTTCAAGATGAATTTCAAAATAAAGACGAAAATGTAAATCAATTTTCAAATAATTTTGGCAATGGGAATTGTTTCAATAATGATACGATCGAAAACTTTGGTTATTAACAAATTTAAAATGAAAGTTTTCAAATTAATAACCATGAATTTGATTTTGTTAACCAAACGGAAAAAGATAACGGGGATTTATTACTTGAAAAATACAAAAAAATTCGTGAAAATCATAGTCAAATCTCAACTGGCGAAGAATCAAATAATAATCTACCGTTTATCGAAATTGACAATTCTTGTTCTCAACAAGTCCAAATCAAAAATTTTCAAGTTAATAATTACAAATTTGACTTTGTTGAGCAAATAAATGAAATTTATGATGATCACACAAATTTGTTGATTAAAACATTGGAAAATTTTCGTGAGAAACAAAATCAAATTTCAATGTGTGACGAGTCAAACGATAATCCATCTTTTACCCAAATCGATGATTTTCAAATGACAGCTTTTGAAATTGATAATGACGATCTTAATCAAGTTGTTGAAAATACGGTAATTAAGTTGGATTTCAATTCTTTTGAGGGTGCGAAATTCGATTTAAACTTCGATCTTCCTTTTTCTGAAAACTTGAATACGACAACTTTGAATTTTAAACTCCATTTACATGATGAAGTTGTTGATAATCCAACAAAGGAAGTCGAATTTAACGAACATGAGTTTTATGGACTTTTTGAAAATGAGTTGTTGAATTCTAAAGGGGAAAATTTCGATCACCGTTTTGATTTTGAAATCGATAATTTTGAAGAAGTTTTCAATGATAAGTTCGAACTTCAATTTGGTGAAAATAAACTTGAATTTCAATCAATTGTTTTATTAACCCCAAAAATCATCGAAAATAAAACAACTCATACGATTTTCAATAAAACGACTTTCGTTTTTCCAAATCCACACTCAACTTCGAAATCTTTTACGATTTGGTTTTTTGAGCTTAAGCTGTGTCTCGTATACTCGACGAGACAAATGAATCGGTTTTTGAAAGACCGTTTCATTTACTTTTTGACAATATACTTTCTGATCTCGTGTAAATACCGTTCTTTTTCATGTAAATAATAACAAACATCCCTTTCACTTGGGTTGACTGTGGGGACACAGTCAAAATCAAGTGTGGGGGGGAGACCCATCTTCATTTTTTTTTCATGATTTATTTTTACTTTAAAATCACAAAAACCAAAAACAAAAATTAAAAAAAAATCCCAAAAACAAATTTTCTTTTGATTTATTTTTAAAAGAAACACTATAAGATAAATATATGGCTTTGGTTTATTAAATTGAAATTTTTGGAAATTTATTTGTCTAAACAAAAATAAAAATGAAATTTGATTACAAATAATAATGGTTTAACTAGTATATAGGAAGATTCATACGTGTTAATTATGAAGTATATCCTAATCGAAAATCTTTGTTTTAAAAAGTGGTTGATTTAAAGTAAAGGATATAACATTTTTTTTTGTCTTCTTAGTTAAATGGTGCTAAGATGATTTTGCAAAACTCTCTCTCTCTTAAAAAAAATAAAAAAATTAAAAAAAATAATAACATCCAAGTATTCACTCTCATTTAAAAGTCCTCACGGTTATGCATCGGTGAATTACTTGGAATCTTTGATTATGTGCTTTCATACTCATTTAAAAGTCCTCACGGTTATGCATGTATGGAACACATGTAAAAAAACAAACATAATAAAACCACCTACGGTCGATAGGTGTATGCCCTAAAGTGTGTGCACTCGCCATGCTCTGTACTCCCCTCACATAAGCCCGAAAGGCAGTGCATGGGTGGTATATCTGGCCTCAGTTTACCTGAGCTAGGTGTGTAATTTTTCTTGTAAATAATGAGAGAGCAAGCAATTGAAATCCTAGCACTATTTTTACTTATTTGATTTGATTTGTTATTGAAAAGAAATGAAAATACCACTTTGATAAACTTTGATAATCAACTAAGGATCCATTTTATAATTACACTTTGTTATCAACCGAAACAAAAAGTTAAACTATTGTCTATTTGTTATGATAACTTGATTTTTGTTGGAAATTTGACAAGTAAATGACTTAAATTTTCAAGATAATGACCAAAACCAATATTTAACTTATCTGTGTCGATTTAAAAATAAATCCTTAATTTTGTAAATATTTCAAAAACTTGCATTCATCTCTTTGTAAATAAATCTTGCATTTGTAAACATTTTCATCCTGCATTTGGATTTTGTGGGTAGTATCCGCTGAAATCCCTCACGAGACAACACTCGTCCTACTGGGGACACCCAGAGGTTTAACGGCTTGTTGCATATGCTCAATGCAATCGTGCTCCCTACGAAAACGGATTTATCTTGGTTTTTCCTTTATTCGAGGACGAATAAAAAGATAAGTGTGGGGCTATTTGATGTGCACGTAAATATGCATATTTTTACCACCATATTTATTCTATTTGAATTAAATAAATGATCATATCGGGTATTTTAACTTGTTTAAACCAAAAATTCAAATTATTCCAAATTGTCACATATTCATCTTCATATATGGGCAAAACGGTCATTTGTGTGCATATATTTCTTTGAGAAAAATTAATTGAAAATTTGTATATATTTTTGTAGGAATTTGATCTCAAATAGAAGTGGTATTATGAAGATATGCATGCACAAAATTAATACAAAGGAATGAAGATGGAAATAATTCAAGTGAAGAACATAGAGGACCCCACCTACCCACCTACCTTAATGTACAAATTAAAGGCTAATGCACATGCTTTGGACTTAATAGCTTCATGTACATTTAAGTGGAGGATTATTCAATCTAATGATAACTTGGCCACCACACTTCCTCCAAGGGCATTTTGGATACTCCCCAAAAATATGCATTAGGGTTTCTAACTTGTATAAATACCCCTTATGTTTCATGTAGCCATCTTCCTCTTCCTCTCATTAGTCTTAGGCTCAAAATAAACAAAGCTATTCTCTTTCTATTTTCATGGCTACTTAGCCATTTTTTTTTATTCTCATGTAATTTCTTTTTTTTATGCAATTTAATACAATGTCTTTCCTTTTCATGTTCATTTACTTTCATGTTGTAGTGTAGATCTCTTCTTTTTTACGCAAGTAGAATAGTTTGTTCATTTAATTTTGCTCTCTTTTTCTTTTCTTATTCTTTCATGTTGAAAGCTACATTTGTTGTTTTGATGACAAATATGAGAGGCTAAACCCCTTCAATTTAGGGGTAATGAAGCTCTCTAATCATGTAGCTTCAACTTAATTTGATGTTTATGCTCTCTTTTTGTGCTTAATGAGAATGATTGAAGTGGTTTAATGATGTTGTTTAACTTTGCATTTGATAGTCTATGTTGTTCATAACAAATAGGCTATGCTTAAACAAACAACACACAAATTGCCTCTTCATCTACATATGATTATGGCAAAGAAATGATTGTTGAAATTAAAATTTGATGGCTTATATTTTCTAATTAATAGTTAATAGGCCATGCTTAAAATAGATTTTGCTTTCAACTTAGTTGTCATATTTTATGAGATTTAAAAGTGTATTAGTGGTTGTGTTATAGTTTGATGGTTTATATTGAGCTAATTAATAGCACAAATATACCATACTTATGATAAGCACATCAACTAATTCACTAATGATAAGAAAAGAGAGATCATAACTTCATTTTGTTGATTTATATGATTTAGAGAGTGGAAATTGCCTCTAAATTGTCATTTAACTCTCATATTTTTATCTATTTTTCTTTTGCTAGTTTTTGTTAGTTTCTTACATTTTTAGCTAATCACACTTTCAAGTTTGGTTAATTTGATTGAATAGAATTTTAAAATCATCAATTCCCTGCGGATCGACCCGTATTCGCCGCGTGCTACATTCGTACACCGTGCGCTTGCGATAAATTTTATTTCAAAATTCGTTCGGCGGTTTTCTAAACCGATAGAATTTCCGTCGACGAACACCTTTCGAAAGCAATAATCTTTAAGTAAAATAATAGAGGAAAATAATAGCTTTGAAATGACCTTTCGAAGTCATTAACTTTGAAACCTTTATTATAAATGACTACAGGAACCCTTTCGAAATAATTAGAAATCGGCTTTAATATTAATAGAACAAAAGCTTGCCATTCAAACTCATTGTTATAAGGCTATAAAGAAAAGTGGCATTTAACCCATTCGGAAGGTACGAAGACGGCAGCTAGGTTTCGACTAGGTTCAATAGCAGCTACCCTTTTGAAAGCTACCTTTTGAAACATAATATGCGACAATCGAAAGCTACTTTTGAAATAAAGGCATGCGGCAATCTATTCGAAAGCTATTTACTTCAACCCTTTTGAAAGCAAGGTTTCGACACAGTCCTTTCACTTTTCTCCAATGCGCTACGTGCTAACTTCTTGATCCATGTGCATTGCTTTCGACTGGGTTTGGCGGAGGTATGGTGCCGAAAGGTTGCAGATGGAAGTGACATTGTAGTAAATTTAAGCAAAACTAATTTATAGCCTTTAAAGTAATTTCTTTTCAACTAACTTGCCTTATTTGTGAAAATATGATTAGTTTCCAAACTTTATCAAAATCTTTTTTCTGAAAAGGCCGTCGGATTCACCTGTAAGTAATTAAAATATTTTAGCAAAGAAGCCCTTCCCCTTTATTCAAAAGCACTTACATCTTTATTAGAAATTTATTCGTGGAATGGAATCCACTCCGAGCCTGTTAAAGGGATGGACCCTAGTGGGATGACACCCACGAAAATATCTAGCGGAACATATAGTGGTCCTATTTTGATATCCACTAATTTTATAAAATTGCTTTTCAAAAATATATATCTCTTGTTTTTAAAAAATGTTTTCAAAACTTTTTTTCAAAAAGACATCTCTCTTGGTTTTAAATATTTTAGCCTCAAACTATTTTTATCATTTTTAATATTTTGATTTCAAAATTGTCCTTGTTTTTAAACCATCTCTTGTTTTAAATATTTAGCTTTAAAATATTTATATACTCAGATTTTAAATCACTTTATAGATTAAATTATATATATTAAAAATTACTTTCTAAAATCTTTCTTATGTTTAATCTATATTCATATATATTTACAAAGTTTAGAAATTGTTTTGACAAATTATAGAAACTAATTTTAATTGGAAAATCAAAACATTAATTTTCCTTGAGCATGTCGACATCCCTCAATCCCCCATGTCGACATGGTGTCCGTTATTTTTAAATTTAAAATTTTCAAAAGAAGTGTCTATTCGTCATATCCTTTCATGAATTGATATGGTTGTTGCTCTACTATAAATACCAGTAAGTTCTAAACGAATTTTTTATAGGATTTCATTTATTTTCTCTCCTCTTCATCTTCCACATTTATTCTAAAGAATCCTAGACTATACTCTGCCGAAATACCAATTGGATCAAACTTGATTATCTCTTTTTTGATTCTCTGCCACTCTCTCTATAAGATCTCAGTGCTATTCAGAGTTATAGAATATTTTGTAAATCAAACTGTTGAGTAAAAGGTGTGTTTGAGCCTTGTAATCAATTGGGTGTGATTGTAGCCCCGGAAATCAATTAGGTGATCTTTTACCCCGGTTAAATCAAGAGAGTTTGCCGGACTCAAATACAGGAGGGTGTACCTCGTAGCCTTGAAACCGAGGGTGTAATCTGGGAGATTATTTTGATAAGAAATCCATACAATTATACGGGACTGGAGGTAGGGTAACTCCGAGCCAATATAAAATCCTGGTGTGTTCTTTCCTTTACTATTTTTATTTAGTTTTTGCATCTGTGTCTGATTCTGTGATTATATCTGTGTCTATGAATTTCATTTGTTGGTGATTAAATTACATAAGTTTTAAAAAGATTCATCAAACCCATAAAACACTGTTCACGCCCCCATCTAGTGTTATTTCAGCCTTAAGATCCGTAATCCGCATTTCTCACATTTGGTATCAAAGCACGGGTTTTCAAAGTTTTCATAATCTGAATTTTAAAAAGTTTTAAAAATGGCTACCAACACTGGTTCTGTTAACGCTATCACTAATTCATTTGTAGAGGGTCAGTGTACTGCAAAACCACCACTTTTTAATGGCAGTAACTATGCATATTGGGCATGTAGAATGAAAATATATTTATTGCCAACAGGATTAGACACTTGGAATATCACACAGACTAAATATTATGAACTCACAACTAGTTCTGCATAGTGGACTATTGAGAAAAAGACTATTACACAAAATAATTCCAAAGCTATGAATATATTATTTTTTCACTTGATAGAAATGAATTCAATAGAGTATCTGTTTGTAAATCTGCGTATGATATATGAAAAACTTTGCAAGTTACTCATGAAGGAACAAGCAAAGTCAAACAGACCAAAATATCCAGACTCATAAATCATTTTCAATTATTCAAAATGAATTCTAATGAGTCCATTTCAGATATGTATAGTAGATTTTAGGATATTGTGCATTCTCAAATATCATTGGGGAAAATATTTCTCGAAGAAGATCAAGTCAGAAAAATTCTATATTCTCTTATTCCGGAATGGGATCAAAAAACTCATGCAATCGAAGAAGCAAATGATATCAGTACATTAAATATTGAAGAATTGATTGGAAATCTAATGTCATTCGAAGTACAAATGCAAGGGAGAAGAGGTAGCAAGGCATTCAATAAGAAGTCAATTGCATTCAATGCATTAACAAATGGATCAGATTCGGGAAGTGACGATGAAGAAATAGCTTTCATGACAAAGAATTTTTGGAAGTTTTTGAAATATAGAAAGATGAAAAACTTCAAAACGAATGATCATAGGAATTATGGAAATCATAATAAAGTACCGAACCATGTCAAATGTTTCAACTGTGACGAACTAGGCCATCTCAAAAGAGACTGTCCACATCTTGATAAGCAAAAGTTTCCTGTAAGCAATGATAATACAAAGAAAAGGAAAAGAGCGTCTACCGCTACACTAAACGATTCAGATTCAGACTCGTCCTCAAGCGATGAAGATAAGAAGATGGAAAATTCAAATATATGCTTTACGGCTATTCATGATTCCGATGATCTCGTAGATACGAATCTAGGAAAAGGTACACGTTTACAATATATTGGTTGAAATTTTTTGCTTAAAATTGTTTGATTGTTTTTGAAATTATGTGTTGTTTGAATTTTAAATTTTTTGTTAGTATGTTTATTTTTAATATTATAATATTTTTTATCAAAAGAGTATTATTATATTTAATATTACTCTAGAAAATATATAGACATTAAAAATATTATATGTATATAGATATTAAAGTATATAGGGAAATATAATTCACATGAATTCTCTGACTCATGTTGATATGGCTCTACCCATGATGTCAAAATCCCTGTCAGAAATTTGAAATTCAAATATTTGAATTTTCCTCCACTATTTCACCAAACCCAATGTTTTGGAAAGGTACCTCTTGACTAGAAAACATGTCTATTGAATTTCTATTTATTCCCATTATCCTATTATACCTTTTCACTTTCATTTTAAAATTCAAACTCTCTTTCACTCTTTCAAACTTTCTACTCTCTTCAAAGATGGCTTCTTCAAGCAACTCCATCCACAATGAGGCTATCTAAAACTATTAAAGAGTATCTCTGTAATGATATGGAAGCAATCAAGGCTTATATAAGCTATGCTAATCTCGGAAAAGTTCATACGGGAAAGTTTGCTATTTTTAGCGATTTCTCTACATATGAAATCAATACTCTTTTTGAAGATAATCAAATCCTTGGTCATTTTGACAATTTTCAAAATGATTTTGTTTGTTACCCGAATCTTGTTGAAATGTTTTATGCGAATTCGAATCGCGGTTTTTATGAAAGAAATGAAAATGAAATTTGGAGTAGTGTTAAAGGCACTAAATTTTTTTAAATCGTGAAATTTTCGACAACATTCTCAATTGCAAGAATTTGGGAATATATCTTTCTATATTAATATTGATGAACATGATCATGAGATATTTCATCACATTTTCGAAAGAGATGACAACTTTGAATTTAAAAATCGTAACTTTCTTCCAAAAGCACGTATTGTCAATCTTCTTTTGCAACATACTATCACTCCTAGATCGGGAAATTTCAATAACCCTACTTTATAAGTTTGTAAAGTTCTTTTTTCTATCTTTGTCATTATGACATTGATTCGGCATAAGGGATTATGGATGAACTTCATCCTAAGAATTTGGAAATGGTGAGAATACCTTGTATCATGGAATCTATCTCACTTGGATTTTTAATTATTTTGGCATTGATTACAAAAGGAAAGAATTTGTTTCAAGAAAAGTGTTTAATCACGCCAACATTTCTCTCATGAAAATTCATTTTATATTTCAACAATATGAATCTCTTGTCGAAAAGGATGAAAGATTGGCACATGAAGATATGGAGGAAGAAGATGAAGAAGAAGAAGAAGAAGGGAAGGAGATGGAAATTGAAGAAGATAATGAAGAAACCTCCTTGGAAAGTACTGAATATCCGACAATACTAACAATCCTTCCAACAAAACTCTCCTCAAAAATCAAAAGATTATAGTGGAAAATCAATGGATTCTCAAAAGATCCGTTAGTAAGAAATTGGACAAAATGTCCACTAATATGTACAAATTCTTTGCTAAGGTTGGTCGGAAACTTGGCTTATCATCATCCTCCTCCTCATCCTCTAGCACATTCTAAGAACTAGGTTGTGAAATATTAGTTTGTTTTGTATGAACTTGTATTGTTCTTTTTATATTATGTAGTACCTTATGTATCATCTCATCTATTTATAAAAATCATCTACTCTATGTTTTTCTACCTTATCGTGTCTCTGGAATAAATGTTAGTATAGTATATAAGTTTATATATATACATACTTATTCATAAAATAAATAAGACACATAATTAATAGATCCATGTCGACATGCCTCTACCCCCCTATGTCGACATATAACTGTCTGATTTGGTTATTTTTTAAATTTTGAACTTAAAATAACTAACTCGTGTCTATTCATTTTAAACGAATTTCTGCCTATTTAAATACATATTTCTTCCATAAATTTATAATCTTTTCGTTTCTACTTATCTCAATTTGCATCTCTTCCCTACTTATCAAAAATGGCTTCCTCTTCTCGAACTCTAAGTGATAATATTGAAGAAACACTCAATTCATTCAAGAATTTTATTCTCCGCATTCAAATGCACTTATAACTAAGTCAAATGCAGATGATAAAAGAACAAGAGAAGCATTTTGATACCTTCCGTTGGATGATTTCTGCCCTAAACAAAGATGATCTCGATGCAAATCCTGTAGGAACTTTGATTCAAAGATAATGAAGATTGGGAATTTATTAAAAAGGATTTTATCTTTGTAGAAGAAGGATGGGTTGAAGTTCCTAGAAATATTTGACCTCCGTATGGTTTGAATTGCTTGTTTTTGAATTGTGTGATTTGATTTGATTTGATTTGATTTGCTTTGATTTGATTTGAATTGAATTGGTTTGAATGGATTGTATAACATTATATGAAACATAGTATATATTTATTGGGTTTAAACTTTCATATTTGTCATGTCTTTATTATTAACTCATGTTATTATACACACACACACACACTCCATCATAATTTGTCACAGGTACTCCAGTATAAGACTAAGTGGGAGTTATATTAGTTTAGGATAAGTTTTTGTTGATGACAAAAGGGAGAAATATAAAATAGAGTATTTAGAGTAGTTAGGTTTAGATTAAGGGGGGGTTATTGTGAAGGAGAAGTATATTTTATAAACATAGGTTGTCATCATCAAAAAGTGGAAGATCGTTAGTCCTTAAGATGGTGGTTTTGATGACAACAACCTTAGGACTTGTTATAAAATATAAATACTAACGTCGTGGTTTAGATATATATGTAAATGCAGAATATAAACATGTAGGAGCCAAGAATGAAGACTATACAATATAGAGATACAAGACTGATGAATTTAAAGATCGAAGGTATCAAGATTGAAGACTCATGAGTATCGAGAAATCAAGATATCAAGAGTTCAAGATTTCACTAGTATAAGATATGTATTGAGTCTAGAATTATGTTAAAACTTCTTGAAAGCAATTACATCTTTATTCAAAGTTTATTTGTGGAATGGAATCCACTCCGAGTCTGTTAAAGGGATGGAACCTAGTGGTATGGAACCCGCGACAATATCTAGTGGAACATATAGTGGTCCTATTTTGATATCTACTAACTTTATGAAAATGCTTTTCAAATATATATATATATATATATATATATATATCTTGTTTTTAAAAAATGTTTACAATATTTTCTTTTCCAAAAGACATCTCTCTTGGTTTCAAAATATTTTAGCCTCAAACTGTTTTATCATTTTTAATATTTTGATTTCAAAATTGTCCTTGTTTTTAAACCATCTCATGTTTTAAATATTTAGCTTTAAAATATTTGAATACTCAGATTTTAAATCACTTTATAGATTAAGATTATATATATTAAAAATTAATTTCTAAACTCTTTCATATGTTTGAACTATATTCAAATATATTTATAAAGTTTAGAAATTGTTTTGACAAATTACGGAAGCCAATATTAATAAGAAAATCAAAATATCAATTTTTCCTTAAGCATGTCGACATCCCTCAACCCCCCATGTCGACATGGTGTCCGTTATTTTCAAATTTCAAATTCTCAAAAGAAGTGTCTATTCGTCGTATCCTTTCACGAATAGATATGGTTGTTGCTCTACTATAAACACTAGTAAGTTCTAAACGGATTTTTTTACCAGATTTCATTTATTTTCTCTCCTATTCATCTTTCACATTTATTCTAAAGAATCCTAAACTATACTCTGTCAAAATACCAAGTGAATCAAACTTGATTATCTCTTATTTGATTCTCTTCCACTCTCTCCGTAAGATCTCAGTGCTATTCAGAGTTGTAGAATCTTTTATAAATCAAGCTGTAGAGTAAAAGGTGCGATTGAGCCTTGAAATCAATTGGTTGTGATTGTAGCCCAGGAAATCAATTAGGTGATCTTGTAGCCTAGTTAAATCAATAGAATTTGCCTTGGACTCGAATACAGGAGGGTATACCTCGTAGCCTTAAAACGGAAGGTGTAATCTAGGAGATTATTTTGATAAGAAATCCGTACGATTGTACGGGACTGGATGTAGGGCAACTCCGAACTAGTATAAAATCCTGGTATGTTCTTTCCTTTACTGCTTTATTTAGTATTTATATCTGTGTCTGATTCTGTGATTATATCTGTGCCTGTGAATTGCATTTGCTGGTGATTAAATTACATAAGTTTCAAAAAGATTCAGAAAATCCATCGAACACTATTTACCCCTAGTGTTATTCCAGCCTTAAGATCCTAATCCGCATTTCTCACACTCTTAACAAAACAATTAAGGCATTTAAGTCCACAAAACTGATTAATTTAATTTCCATATTAAATCACTTAAGAACAATCCCAAAAATCATCTTAATTAACTTTTAATATGTTTTCTAACATATATAATTTCGAACCCAAAATACTTTATATAATTGCCAAACTTAATTTTAAATCCAATTTATCTATTTCTTTCATTCAAAATTCGTAATAAATTATCCATAGCTTGGAATATTATGAAAATTTAAACTTATCTCCAAAATAATGTTTTATATAACATATCAAATCCTTATGGCATTAAAGACCCATTTTATATGATTTTAACCTTAAAATCGAACCAAAGATTTTCCAAACATACTTGTTTAAATCTAACATGACATATAATCAAAGCATATCATCATTCAAATCATCCATATGGTTATAAACTTTAAACCCGAAATCAAAATGATCGTTAAAACATAAATGAGATGGTTATGATTATTATTCACCTTATTTTGGACAAGGAACTTGAGATTTTATTTTGCTTAATTCTTCCATGCTTGAATTCTTAGCTTTTAGTTGATTTTGATCCTCTTTCCTTCTAGGGTTATTGCCGACCTTGCTCTTTTTTTATGAAATTATGAAAATGAGAACGAGTTAAGGGTTTAGGGGTCATGGGGCTATATAGGGCTATTCCCATTATACCCTTGCCTTGTTCTCTTGAGTAGTTAACTTATAAAGCTATTTTATACGCCCAATTTTATGATTTCATCTAGTCAAGGTACGGCTCCAAATTTTCGAATGCCAATCCCTTTATCATTCTAGTTTCTAGATTATGCTATTTAATTTATCTAATTAAATCTCCTGAGTAATATTATTTAAAAATTAGGGGTGTTACAGGCTCCCCTCCTTAAACAATTTCATCTTTGAAATTCAACAAGGACTAAATAAAGCAATCATTTGTAACATCTCTCAGCTACTATACTAGCTTACCTAACTAGAATATAGTCTATATAAAGCAAATATAGAACATACCCTATAGCAGATCAGGGTAAGTATCTCTAATCATGGCTTCTGTCTTCCAAGCACAGTCCTTCTTGTTGTCGCTCTATTGAACTTTTATTAACTTGACTGTCTTGCTTCTTAACCTCTTCTCATCTCTCGCTACGATCCGAACTGGTTGTTTAACAAAAGTCAAATTCGGTTCTACTATTAAATCTTCCAACGTAGTCGAAGGAATTGTAGTCTCTTGATCATGCACATACTTACGAAGATAAGATACATGAAACACATTATGGACACCTGCCAAACTACTTGGTAACTCCACTCTATATGCGAGCTTTCCGATCCTCTCTATAATTGGGAACGGTCCAACATATCTCGATGTTAGTTTCCCTGACTTATCAAATCGTACCACACCCTTCATCGGTGATACCTTAATGAAAAATCTATCTCCAACCGAGCACTCTAGATCTTTACGCCTCTTATCTACGTAACACTTTTGTCTAGACTAAGCTTCCTTCATCCTACATCGGATCAACTCAATCTTCTTTGTTGCCTTTTTTAACAGATCTGCTCCTAAGACTTATCTGTCTTTAGTTTCCAACTAACATGTTGGTGACTTGCATGGCCTTCCATATAAAGCTTCAAAAGGCGCCATTCCTATACTAGCCCGGTAACTGTTGTTATAGAAAAACTCAACTAAGTGTAGGTGATCTTCCTAAAATTCAACAAAGTCTAGCACACAAGCTCTCAATAAATCCTCGAGCACCTTATTGCCTCTCTCTGTCTGAAACCTATCTGTCTGAGGGTGATACGACGTACTCATCATGAGCTTGGTACCTAACAGTCCTGTAGACTTTTCAAAATTTACTAGTAAACAAAGTATCTCTATTGCTTATTATACTGCTAGGAATTCCATGTAGTCTAACTATGTTCTTCATAAATAATTTAGCCAAAACAGGTGTCGTCCTGGTTGACTTAGCTGGAATGAAACGAGCGCTCTTAGTCAACCTGTCCACTATGATCCATATACTTTCATTTTCTCGATTCACCTTAGAAACCCATCTATAAAATTCATAGATATCAAATCCCATTTCCAAACTGGTGTCTCTAAAGGTTGAAGCAAGCCACTTGGCTTCTGAAGCTCGGCCTTCACTTGTTGAAAGTTCACACACTACATTACTCGTAGACCAACATCCTTCTTCATACCTTCCCAGTAGAAACTCCTCTTCAAATTTTAGTACAACTTGGTTCCTCTAGGATGAATCATAAATTTGGATCGATGACATTCCCTAAGAACTTCTTTCCTTAAGTCCTCAACATTCGAAACACACAACCGTTTCTTCTTTCTCAATCATCCTTTTTGGTCAAGATTAAAATCCTTTAGATCATCAAACTCCGACCCAACCTCAAGCCTTCTAATCTTCTCAGCTAACGATGGGTATTCTTTCTGCTTAGAACAATCGTTTCGATCATTACGGGTTGAACTTCCAAATAGGATGGCATGGTGGTGCTCTGCCTAGAAATAGCGGTCGATTTTAACTGCACATTACAAGTAATCAAAGCTTCAAGATCTTTCCATTTTTCCAACTTATCTAACACCATATTCCGACGTCTTCTGCTAAGAGCATCCGCTACTTTATTTACCTTTCTAGGAGTATACTCTATACCAAATCCATAAGCTGCTAAAATCTCCAACCATCTTTTCTATCTCATATTCAACTCCTTCTGAGAGAATAATTACCTTAAGGACTTAAGATCTGTGTATAGCTCAAAACTCTCTCCTAAGAAATAATGTCACCATAGTTTCGATGCGAAGATCATTGCCTCCAACTCTAGATCATGAGTAGGATATCTAATTTCATGTGGCCTAATCTATCGTGAAACGTAGGCAATAGCTTAACCTTTCTGCATCAACACAGCCCCTAATTCGGTTAAAGATGCATCGATATATGCTACTGATCCTTGGTTTCTGATTGGAACTACTAATATAGGCACGTTGGTCAACGAATGCTTTAACTTAAAGAATGCTTCATCACATTTTTCAGACCAAACAAACTTCACATCCTTCCTACTTATCTTAGTCAAAGGTGATGCTATCCATGAGAAATCCTTAATGAATCTTTGGTAATAGCCAGCAAGTCTAAGAAATTTTTTAATCTCAGTTACCATCTCTGGTCTCTTCCACTTGTTAACAGCTTCGATCTTATTCGGATCAACTGATAAACCCTTCTCGGAAACCACATGAACAAGAAATTTAACTTCTTCTTCCAAAAATGACATTTGAAAAACTTCGTTTCCAGCTGATGCTACCTCGGCGTCTCAAGCACTACGGTAAGATGAGCATCATGCTCTTCCTCATCCTTAGAGTATGTTAAAATGTCATCTATGAATACTGACACGAACCTATCTTAGTGCTCTCAGAAAATTCGGTTCATCAAATCCGTGAAGATGGTTGGTGCATTCGTTAACCGAAATAGCATTACTAACCATTCTTACAAACCATACCTAGTCTGAAATGACGTCAACGGAATATTATCCTATGCCACTCTTAACTGATGGAAAACTGTCGCGAAATCCAATTGGAAAAATAATCTGGCTCTACACAACTGATCAAATAAACCATAGATTCTCGACACCGGATATTTATTCTTGATCTTCTTCTTGTTCAACTTACGATAGTCGATGCATAACCTCAACGACCCGTCCAGTTTCCATACAAACACCACGGCCGCTCCCCAAGGCGAACTGCTTAGTTTAATGAAATTCTTCCCTTCTAAATCCACTAGTTGCATCTTTAATTCCTTCATCTTGGTCAGTGTTATCCTGCCAAGTGGTCTACTTACACGTTCTGCTTCTGGCACAAGATCTATCTGAAATTGAACAACTCATTTCGGTGGTAATCTTGTAACTGGCCAAAAAAACATCTACAAACTCTCTTGCTACCCGAACCTGACTCGACTCTTCTCCTACTTCCATAGCACTCAACAAAGGACAAGCACTCTGATCTGAATTCTCCACCGAGAATATAATTCGATTATGACTATTAGGGTGTCTTAGCGATACTTCCCTATCTTGGCAGAATATCCTAACATCGTATTTATCAAACCAATCCATACCCAAAATGATTTGAAATCCGCGAAATCAAGAACATGAAAATTGCATACAAACTTATGACCTACCAAATCAAGTTCTAATTGGTCACATCTTATCCCCAGAGTTGCAAATCCTCCTATAAGATTCGCAACACTTAAGGAAGTAACAAGGTATAAGGGTTCTAAACATAGTCTACCTACCAAACATTGAGATATAAATGAATGCGATGCACCAATGTCAAATAGTACCCTAACTGGAATATACTAAACAAAAGTGTACCTTCCATCATAGTCTTTCCTTTCTCAGCAACAGTTGTCCTACAGACGATGTTCCAACAACAAAGGCCTTTCCTTTGTTCGCCCTGACCGGTTCTGCACACTGATTCTTATAATGCCCATTCTGGTCACAGTTAAAGCACTTCACCCATTTCTTATCTGCAAACTAATTCCCTTTTCCTGTTCGACATTCATGAGCATAATGTCCCTTCTTATCACACTCAAAATGGACTAGATTAGCCTTCACCTTCTTGATAGCTTCTCCATTTTGGGGTCCCTTCTTCTTAAAGAATTTTCTCTTCTTGCCCTAAAAACCCAGGTTTCAACTTGATTCTCCTTCCCATAAGTAGAAAGCATCTCTTCATTTCACATTGCCATCTCCACAACAACAGTACTTGGATCATGGAGATGTGGCAGTGTCGCCACGTAATCTCGAGTCTTAGCCGTATCGAATAAACTTCTCGTTTCTCTTGATGACGGCGTCAATGGTAGCATATCCGTATTTGGACAACTCATCAAACTTCGTAGCATACTCAATCACTGACATCTTACCCTGCACTAAGTCCATGAAATTTTTCAGCAATATTGACTTGGCAATTTCAGGTGAAAACCTCTCTTCGAATCTCCTTCGAAATTCTACCAAAATCAACTCTTCTTCAAGAATTCTAGCGGTACCACTATTCCACCAATGTAGCGCTGCTCCTTACAACTGTCTAGAGGAAAGTCTCCTTTTCAGCCAATCGTTTAATCCTAAGTCAGCAAAGATCCTTTCACAAAGCAAAAACCAGTTATCTACTTCTATAGCATCCTTTATTCCCAAAAATGTCTTCCCACCAAGACTAGTATAATCCATGCTCAGCTTAGCATAGTAGTTGTCAACTGGGGCCATAGAATTAGCTCCTTCAACAGTATTACCCCTAGCCACTCCTGCAGCTGCTCCTGCTAGCATCAGATTGACGAAGAATTGATACATCATCCACATATCTATTGGTGGATTTCCAGCACCTACGTTGGAATTTACATTTGGATTAGCATTTTCCTATCGACCCTGGTTTCTCCTATTGGGTCGAGCATTTCCATTGGTTGTTGTGCTTGGCCTCCACCTAGATTTCCTCTTTTGTTTCCTGCCTCCATATCTTCCTTTCTCGTAAATCTAAATACAAGCCTTAATAAGTTGCAGAAGAATGGTCTAAGAGAGAGGAGTACGTACTTATATATATACATAACAAATATAAGTACATTACTATAGTGTTAAGCCTGATCTTATTTTCTAATTCATTGGATTATGTTTTGAAAAATCTTTTAGGTTTAATTTTTTTTAAAGTTCACATAAACCTATGCTCTGATACCAACTTGTAACATCCCCCATTTGGAGGCTCAAAACTAATGGCTACGAATGCTGTAGTCATCCACAGTTATTAATTCTCAGTGATCAAATGCGGTAATGTTAGATACATTGATATAACAGAAATACATGGATATGGAAAATTTAAACTCAACTTAAACAATTTTCTCATTCCACTTCAAATCATATTTCAAATTCATTACAAAATCCTAAATCATAAACCACGTCTAGAGAAATATTATAAAATACGCCAAGAGCGACAAATGAAGATGCCTCCTTGGATAATCAGAGTCTAAATATAGGCAATTTAATAACTTTTCCATCACATCAAAGCATAAAAGAATCAAACAGAAAGAACTCTTAACAGTTAGATTTCCTCCTACACGTCTCCGGAAGCTTATTCACTGTATTAGAAATAATATTGTTATTGAGACCCAGGCCAATACGCCTATCAACACCAAGATTCATAAAAATACTAAAAAACTAAATTATCAGAAATTAAAAAAAAATCCTTTTTTGATTAGATAGGAATGAATCAAGAAAAATTCTATCGTAGCATATCAAATCTAGAACCTTGGTTTTTCCTAGAATTATTACTACATTTTAATGCGTATAAAATAAAACCGTGGATCATACCTACCGAATTACTTATTTTTAATTTTCATTTCTATGAAAATATTAGTAAAAGTAAAAAGATCAATGTAAAAAAAAAATAACAAGGTCAAGGAAATCTTGTATTAGATTTACGAAAACAAAATGAAAAAGATGTTGAGACAGATTATACAAGAACATACATTAAAAAAAGTAGAAAAAAACAATCTAAGAACAAGAAAGAAGCAGGACTCAATTTCTTCTTGAAAAAATATTTTCTTTTTCAATTAAGATGTGATGATCTCTTGAATCAAAGAATGATCAATAATATAAAGGTATATTGTCTTCTACTTAGACTGATAGATCCAAAGGAAATAACTATATCTTCAATTCAAACAAGAGAGATGCATCTAGATGTAATGTTGATTCAGAAAGATCTAACTCTTATAGAATTGTAATTTTTTTTGATCCAACCTGTAGGAATCAGTAGAAAAGGCAAATCCCCTATGATACACCAGATCCGGCTCGGTTATTGATAGAGTGAATAGATCTTCCATTTCTTGAAATGTCTCTTCTGATTCAAAATCGTGGTGTAACGTGTATCCTCCTTTGTTCATGTTATGGAATAGATGAAATAAATCCAAATGGATTTTTTTTTCAAGAATGAAATCTTATTGGAACTGTCCATATCTGGTTCATCCTTCGGAACCATATCACATCCCGGATCTGATGAAATAGGATGAATTGAGACGGTATTTTGTAAATACGTAATTATCTTGAATATATCAACCATTTCTTTATTTTCCGATCGTCGGGAAGGGACAAAAGAAACATCTTGTTTTTTCGTCAAAAATTTCTGATCTCTAGTGGACCTCTCAGTAGGATTCGAAGAAGAACCTAAAAACCTTAGCTCTCAATACTCAAAATTAATTGAGCACCCGAGAATGAGGAGAAAACTTAAACTTTGAGTCAGACATAAAGCTTGGTATGAATAATAACATAGCATCTCAAACAATATAGATATCTAGCAATGCCTCTTAGCGGAGCAGGTTTTCCCCTCACTAATATCTTAACCAAAATTTATAATAATCATATATTGTGCACCTACATCCACAATGGTTAAAACATAACATAATATAATATCTCATGATGATAAGCACACATGCGATATATTCTGGATTTCCCATCCTCATTCATCTGACTGTCTATCTCAAGTGATAGTTTCTAGGGTCACTTTTAACCAAATAGTTTTCATAGGCTGACTAAAAACATGTTCAAAGCTCATGGACTATCTGTTCGGTTTCTTAATTTTCATGGGATCACTAAGATCCTATTGGACCCTGCCAATAACTTCATCCACTTGTAGTTTTCATGGGTTCACTATAAGCCTATTAGGATCTCCAATAACTTCTCTTATGTAATAGTTTTCATGGGTTGACTATGAACCTGTAATAGTTTTCACAGATTTCATGGGTTCACTATAAACCTATTGGGACCTGTCAATAACTTAATCCGGATATAATTTTTATGGAATCACTAAGAACCTATTGGCCCATGCAATAACAATTTTCATGCAATAACAACTTTTTGATCAGTCTTTGGGCATCCTATGTCCTGGTCTACCTAACCTCTTGGATGCAACTCTACTCATACATGAGTTAACTCAATATATGTTCACTGCTGGGTGAACCTAACAGGTTACTCTTCCCTTAACTCCCCAAAATTCAGTTATGGGTTAATTATAAAGTGAATATATTTATAGAAGAAGCACGCACGATAACTAATCATAACTTGATGACACAACCATCTATGGTTTAGTATTTTCAAACGAAAAATGATTGATACCTTTAACCTATTATCTTTAGCAAGGAAAGCTTCTTTAAAGACACCAAAATTAAATTACATTTCAAACTTCTTTTATATTGCCATGGTTTTATCTTTAAAAATGAGTCTGGGTTCTTTTTTTTGAAAACTAAGGCTTTCGAAACCTTAGACCCTTTCTTTCGAAACCATTAAATTATACCCTTCGAAAGCATTCAAACCATCTTTTCAAAAAACTTAAATATATGCCTTTCAAAACACTCAAAACATCTCTTTCGAAAGCATCAAAACTTTCCTTTCAAAACCATTAAAACATTCCTTTCCAAAGTATTAAAGCTATCTTTCAAAACCTTCTAGTCTAGGTATGATTTATAGAAGCATAGCTTTGAAACCATTTGAAAGTCCATCTTTCAAAATCATTGGGTTTAACCTTAAATATAACTTCTGGGTCAATGTGAACATAGGCGAAAGTAACCCTTTCGAAAACATTGATCTCCAAGTAAAAGAATTTGTGGAAACAGATGGCTTTGAAACCATCCTTCCGAAAGGAATTATCTTTAAGTAAAATAATTAGGGAAAAGGATAGCTTCGAAATGGCCATTCGAAGTCATTGCCATTGAAACCTTTATTATAAAAGACTACGGGGACTCTTTCGAAACCATTAGGAAGCGGCTTTAAAATTAATAAAATAAAAGCTTCCCTTTCGAACTCATTGTATAAGGCCATAAAGAAAACCGACCTTTAACCCATTCGAAAGGCATGAAGATGGCAACTAGGTTTTGACTAGGTTTAAAAGCAACTACCCTTTCGAAAGATCCTTTTTAAAACATAATATGCAGCAACTCAATCGAAAGCTACTTTTAAAACAAAGGCATGTGGTAATCCATTCAAAAGCGATTTACTTCAACCCTTTTGAAAGCAAGTTTTGACACGGTCCCTCTGCCTTTCCCCAATGCGCTACGTACAAATTGCTTGGTACCATGTGGACTGCTTTCGAATATGTTTGACGGAGGTATGGTGTCGAAAGGTTGCAGGTGGAAGTGGCGAAGTAGCAAATTTAAGCAAAACTGATTTATAGCCTTTTAAAGAATTCTTTTCAACTAACTTGTCTTATTTGTCAAAATATGATTGGTTTCCAAACTTTTATCAAAATTCTTTTCTAAAAAGGATGCCGAATTCAGCTATTAGTAATTAAAATATTTTAACAAATAAGCCCTTCTTCTTAACAAAAAAATTAAGACATTTAAGTCCACAAAATTGATTAATTTAATTTTTATAGTAAATCACTTAGGAACAGTCCTCAGAAATCATCTTAATTCAGTTTTAATATGTTTTCTAACATATATAATTTCGGACCCAAAATACTTTATATAATTATCGAAATTAATTTTAAACCCAAATTATCCATTTCTTCCATTCAAAATTCATAATAAATTGTCCTTAGCTTGGAATATTATGAAAATTTAAAACCATCTCCAAAATAAAGTTTTGCACAACATATCAAATCCTCATAGCATTCGAGACCCATTTTATACGATTTTAACCTTAAAATCCAATCAAACCTTTTTCAAACATACTTGTTAAATCAAACATGAGATATAATCAACGCACATCATCATTCAACTCATCCATACGGTTTTAAACTTTAAACCCGAAATCAAAATGTTCACTAAAACATAAAAAAGATGGTTTTGATTATTATTCACCTTGTTTTGGACAAGGAACTTGAGATTTGATTTTGCTTAATTCTTTCTTGCATGAATCCTTACCTTTTAGTTGATTTTGATCCTCTTTCCTCCTTGGGTTATGACCTACCTTGCTCCCTTTTGTTTTTTTATTTATGAAAATATGAAAATGAGAATGAGTTAAGAGTTTATGGGTTATGCGGTTATATACGGTTTATTCCCATAATACCCTAGCCTTATTCTTTTGAGTAGTTAACTTATAAAGCCATCTTATACACCCATTCTTATGATTTCATCAAGTTAAATCACGGCCTTTATTAAATTTTCAAATCTCAATCTCCTTATCATTCTAGTTTCTACATTATTCTATTTAATTTATCTAATTAAATCACTTGAATAATGTTATTTAAGAATTAGGGGTGTTACAATTTAGATATTTAAAATAATTTATTATCTTTTGGGATGATAAGTGTTGTTTTAAATTTATGAACAATAGTTTATGAATGAAAAAAATCCTTTAAAAGAAACCGTTTTAAAATAAAGTTAAATGTAAATTGTTTTGGATTTATAATAAACAATGTTTTGACATTTGTTTTAATCTCAGTTTTAATACACTTGGAAAATATTATTTGCTCCTTTAGAAGAATATTTTAAAGAGTGTTTTTAAAGTGACTGTAAAAGTATTGTGATGTGAAAATCAAGGCAAGGACGAACAACAATTTTATCATTTTCGATATTTGATTCATCGACTATCGCCTTTGATCCTGCTTTCTTCATTGTGTTTCGTCTATTCAAGACGATTTGTTGCTCTTTCGATCTTTGTTATACTTTGTTGGAAATGACTAAACCCAAAAAGCGTATGGAGGCCAAGCAATGTGGGGTTGCTCTTATTATGGTATTTCCACATCCACTATAGATCAGATTCGGTTTTGCACATTAAGATATGAAATATTTGAATACTTGGTAACAGTTGGCGAGATTCGGCTTGGAGGTTTACGAGGGTCATTGGAGTTCTTAAGTATATCTCTTGAGGTATACTTTCGGTAAGGGGGATGCACCCTCGTAGCCATTGTTGGAAAAACATTTATTTTCCTTGTTGTTAATTCAAATTTTGAATTGTTTCTTTAATTGCACTGAGAAGTGTCATGTGCTCTTCTCTAAATTTAATTATTTGTGTCTATTCTTTCAAGTCTGGAATTTGATATTATTTATGCACATTGATTAAGTATGAGATTTGTTCTTACTTGTACCTGCCCTTTATATTTGGATTTATTTTCTATATTATTCATTCCAGTATTTTCTTTACGGATGTTATTCTTGTGATGTAAAAACCACTACGCGTTTAGCAGCGTGGTCTCGGAGATTTTTTACATGCTCATCATATTACTTGAGTTTTCTCATGTTGGCATTGCATATTGATCCGAGTGTTATTTTATTATAATGCTTGGGGTCAGACGGAGTATTTTTCTAGGTTGGCTTCGGTGATATGGAGTTCCTAGAGAAGGGCTGGATGTTCACCTATCGTTGTGTTTTATTCCCTTGTATTATATTGTATACCTGCCAATAGTTGTAAGATCGAGATTTTATAACTATCTAGCTGATAAGGTTTATTTTTTATTTTGATATATTCTGTATTTTTGAGTGACAGTTGATATTGTCTTTGTTATATTATATGTTATTGATTCGCTTTGAGATTCTGTTTTCTCTGCTCTTTGTTCTTTTCGTTTTATTTTACCATAACAATCTGCCTTTTGGACGATCGGATGTTTGGCATTTGAATTTCGTGAATGTATTCGGCGTCAAGTTTTGAAAGTCAAAAAAGCGGCTTGCCACAAATCTTGAGATTTTGTACAAAGATATTGTGGAATTTATTCGTTAGAAAATTATTTCGGTCATAACCCTATTTCGCCTATTTTGTATCTATATTCTAATATATTTTTATCCTTGCAATGTGAGAAATACATCAAGTTACTTGATTTTGTTTAACTTTAAAACGGAACTTTTGTGAATCATGTGCTTAGCAATGCTGTGTTGCACTAGGTGCATTGGCCGTTAGTAAAATGGGGGAATTTTTCTATATTAATTTTGCATTACATTTTTATTTCATGTTTTCTTGAATAATATTGCTGCACTTCATGATATTACGTGTATACTTGATAAAATGAGAGTCTAATATTTGAAACTGATTATGTTAATTAATTTATTTTTATATAAAACTTTTAGTATAAGTTAATTTTGATTTTGGTTCAGTTTAACTTCAATTTAAAATTTGATTAGTAGTTATTTTGGAGATATAGAAACATAATATGAATAACATCACATGATGTACGATGAATGCGAATAAAATAATCTGATAAATCCAGGTGATAATTAAAATAGAGTACGCGCGACCATTGAGATTTATGACCAGGTTATATACAATGAGCATACATTGTGTAAATTTAATATAATATCTTGTGTTACGTCGAAAATTGAGCCTATTTACTTCGTATAATTAAACACAGAAGCTAGATGTCACTTGTACACACAAGGTCATTGTAATCAAATGCGCAAAAGAAGTTTTGTAAGTCCTTAATCACAATTAAGTAATTTCGATTTGACCTGATCAGCATGGGATCCTCAATCAAGCATTTGTTAATTCCTTGATCTATGGATAAACTGAAGAAGAAGAAATTCGGAAAAAAGACTCATTTTATTAATTCTTTGACATACGGATTAAGTTGGGTATATGTTTATTACCCTTATGTTGTTATACATTGTGGTTCCAAACAACTGAGACAACCGAATCAAAACTAAGGGTTTAAATATATGAATATAGATGCAAAGAAAAGTATAATAATACAATGTCAATCAAGATAAAACCATTATTTATTTATTTATGTAAAATAAAGCACTGCCGTTGAATCGGCACGTTATACCGTAGATGGTGTCTATATAGTGCTCAATGCTGGACCCAAGTAGCGGACACCATCATAGACTTGCTGTAAATACGTACATAGTGCAAATTATACAGCACATAATGTTTTATTTTTGTATATACAGTAAATAACAGTACAGTCCAATCTTCATTCTTCAGCGTCCAAGTAAATAAGCTTATCAGCAAGGTTAACCCTGCAAGAATTTAAAAATAAAATAAAATAACAGGCAAGATAAATCAAATTATAGGAGTAAATGAAAAGATAACGACTAAGAGGCTTGTAATTTGATATGTATAACTGTTGCATTGAATTCTTGAACGCCACCAAAAGAGACGAACAAAGTTGTTGCAACAACGACGAGGAATATTCTGAAATCTAGTGGGTCGTCTCAGGCCAGAGTTCCGGTTCACTACACCTACAAGGCAGCGACATGCAACACGTCGTAGGTGTCTAGCATTCACAAACCGAAGATCGTCTAGGGCTCTGCACCATGGGGCGATTAGTGCCCTTCCAAGTCCGTAAGTGACACAACGCGAACCATGGCTCGAGATATTGATGTTTCCTTGAAGAAAATAGAAGTTGTGGTCAGTGGCCGGGCCAGAAAATTTTGATGAGGAGGTCACTTTTTTGGAATTTCATTTAAAAACTTTAGGTCATTATTTGATGGTTAAAATTTCTACTCCAGAGTTGTAGTGATTTTTCCTTCTTACAAGATTTAAAATAAAAGATTATCAAATTTGGTTAAAACATAGTTGATCTACAAATATCAAAAAATGTATACAACGCAAAGGGTGAAATCATCGTGAAGAACTACTTATGTAAGTAACAGATTTTACGCTGTTAAACGCTTGCATAGTTGTACAAAATAAAGGAAACTTGCATACTTCAGTTCATACACAATAAGAAAATGAAGCTTAATGTAAATTGAGATTAAATTAAACCATGTGATTCCACTTAACAAAGAAATTAGGTACACAATCAGTTCCTCTTTCCTTCTATCTCTTCTTTTTCTTGCTACTTTTAGCCATATTTTTTTTCATTCGTTTTTCTAAGTAGTGAGTATAAAAGTTCTGGAGGGGTTGCTAGCCTACCCCGGCTATAAGGTGGCTCCGCCCCTGGTTGTGGTGTACATACATATATAGGAGGATAAATGTCTGACTTTTGAATGCAGCAGTTAATTTCGTGTCATTGTGGGCTAACGCTTACTTGAACCTTTAAATGCATGATATTGACTTCTTTACGCTTCCAATATTTGCAAATTCTTATTACCATAGCACTACTAACAGACAAGAAGCTCGATCGCGCCTATTTGTATTTTGGCGTGAATTTGCAAAGAGTGAATTAAACTGTGATTGCTGGCATACGTTGCAAATAAAAGAAGGTACTTTACGACGAAAAGTAAATTAAAGTTAGACTTTCATACATGGATGCTCCTGCCTCTAGGGATAACCATAAAAACATGCTCCAGGGTATAGGGTTTCACTTGAGCATGCTAAGAGCATCCCAATAACAAAATGAGTCAGTGAAATAAACAAATTTTTTTTAACTGATCCACACTGACCTATACCATGCATTATTTTATCCGGTATTTATAGTGCCATATAAATATATGCCTCAAAATTGCAGTCCATGTAAGGAGCAATTAAATTTGACCACAAACATATCTATCATTAATAATATCGAATAACTCAATAATCATCAGGTTCATCAAAACGATTTTAGCGGTCACTTGTGAGTTCAAAGCAGGACTTACTGAGTATCAGTCGCTCAATGACTGAACCCCTATTTAGAATGCTCTAAGAGCACTCCCAATAGAGGTAAATTATTAATTGACCAACCGGGTTAGTCTTTGAGTGTATTTTCAACCTCTTGGATCACCCTGACGACTTTTTGAGTCAATGAATTAGTCAGCATTAATAAGATTAGTTGTTTATCCGGCATTATTAATACAGGCTAAAACATATGACGTTAAAATATATTACGATTGCCTATTTATTTGGCATTAATAATGCCAGATAGGACAACCATAATACATATTTGCATCATATTCTATATATTTTTGTTACTTTCACTCATTCAAATACAACACTCACCTTCGTTTCTACTTCTTAATCCCTTAAGTCTTAAATGTTATCAAAAAGTTTAACAAAAAAGGCTAATACCCAAAGAGAAAAAAACCAGATGTTATATCTAAGATTTCGAGAATTTAACCAACTTTCTGATGTTTATTATAATCACTACAAGGAATACAGTCATTTCCGATGGTTCCAAGTCGTCCACAGCAGTCAGAAATGCCATCAGTATATAAATCACGGTTTTCATCCATTTTCGATGGAAACAATGAAAACTTTGCGATGGCTTCCGACAGCTTTTTCAATGGTAGTTCCGACATTTTTTCAGACCATGCTGAAGTACACGTGGCTTAAAAACACGTCAGAAAACCATTCGACGCCATCGGAGATTTCGACCGGTTAGCCGTCGAAATATTTCAACCTATAAGTCGTTTGAGTAAAAAAAATTAACCGTCCAACAACACATCAATATCAATATATATCACAACACATCAAAATCAATACACACACACGCACGCACACACACATATATATGTATATCAGATATATAAACTAAAATCAATAAATAATAACATAAAACTCAAACATTACCATCTCAAACTCAAACATTTCAAATCAATACAAACCAAACCATCCATCGTCATCCAACTCCAGTATCTAAATCCAACATCAATATACAATATACGCATCTAGTATCAAACCCCACAAATCAATATCAAACACCAAATGTCCACAAATCAACCTCACCATCTCTCATTGTATATGTACACAAGTTTTAGAAAAAACTACAAAATGTACCTCATGACTCATCATAGGCTCCGGAACCAACAGACGAAGGGAATGCGCCATGACGCTTCATAGACACGGCTAAACCCTGGTTCAGTTGCTCCATTTGCACCACTCAGATGCGGTCATGACGTCACAGCGATGCAATCTGCTATCGAAGCTCATAAATCTCAGCATTGTCCTAAACCTTTTGATAGGCCTTTTTTGAGGCCCGCTTACAAAACGAGTCGAAATATGTTTATGTTATTGCGTAACTTCTATAAAAATTAAGCAATTTTTACAACTTAGTTAATTTTTATAAATTACCTATTGATTGTCGTGGCTATAGCGCATTTTTCTCTATGTTGGGTCCATAACGGAGTCGAAGATAGCGTCCTCCCCACCGGTGTCAATTGCTTCTGTCCCGAATACTCAAGCATCTGTGCATGTGCTTGAATAATTTTTTCCTACAACACAAAATTAAACACAAGTAAAATTACATGGCATTATTATAATATTTATAACTAATTAATTAAAATGATCATTATAATTAATAACTTATAACTTAAAATATACCTACATGTGCAGCATATGCTTTATCATCCTCATGCTAGGCATACGTCATCGATCCTTCGTCGTCGGTCTGCCTGACGGCATGAGTATGCAGAAATACGTCCATATACAAGACAGGAGCCTCTCGCGCTTTTTCTTGTAATAATTGGTGTATATTATTGTTGTTCATATAAATTTGTACAAAAAATTAATAACTGTTCGTAATTGCAATTAATCAATTTACCATGTCCTTGCAATGTTGCTAAAATGAGCCACCACGGTTTTCAACTGGATTTTTCTGCATATTCGCCGAATTCCTGTCTGACTACACCTGCAAATCAAAAATTAAGATTATATTTTACAGGTATAAATTATGTATTGTCTACTGAAAAAATTAAGGTGACATTTGATAGATTTACCCTGAATTCATTGCTACCCCCACTATGCAACTCATGCATCCCATACGGTAGCGCCCATCTAGTTTGGCTTCTTCTCGGATTTTTTGATTGTAGACATCGTATCCTGATAATTCTTTGCAATTTTGGAGTTCCAGTGGCGCTGGCAAAGAGCAACATCCTCCTCTTTTAGGTCTATCGCACACTGTATATATGTTGAAAAAATGTAAGTTATACATTTATACTTATTCAGCAAATTGTAAAGTGATTATATATAATGTTATATAATTTTACACTTACCAAGAAATCCTACCAAGAAGTCCTGTCTGATGCTCTCCCGGACATGCTTTGGGATCCTACTCCATTTCGGCCATCACGTAGTCATACGGTTCATGTATGCATGCCTAGATATGCTGAGCACTATATTTTAAGCTCAAGCTCAAAACCTCTGCGTTAAATATGATACAAACAAATCATGACTAATATATCATACAAAATATTTATAATGCTGAAGTAAATTTAATACTTACGAGCCATCTTCTTTCAGTAGCAATCTAACCACCGTACGTGGCGCCTCCTATGACGGGCTACTACCATCACCTCCATTGCGAACAGTCCCTCTCAGAGCCAAAGAGAGGGAACTGGACTGCGAAGAACTCCGCCGTCTAAAGAAAGACAACTGTAATACACATCATATACTTATTATTTTATTATGGCAAAACATATCATTCAATTATGAGCAAACAAATTAAGATTTAACATCAATAATCGCATATAACATACAAAAAGTGTAATATCAATGCTCCCATAAATTACTTTTTCTCAACATGTATACTATTAAGTCAGTCCTCATCGTTTTCTTATTCAGACTCGGTCTCGTACTCTATATTGTTTTTCTCTATGGTCTCAAATGTTTCTACTAATACATGTGATTCATCATTTAGAGGCCCAAAATCGGTCTGATCGTCTGTTATTGTAATTTCTCTATTTTCCTCGATATCCACTTGGTACGTTTTTCGTTTGGAATATTATTTCCATCAAACATAAATCTTGTCTTCGTTTTTTACAACTACTGACCAATCTGCTTTATCTATTTTTAGATATGGATAAGGAGCATAATAAACATGTAGGGATTGTTTTGCTAGTATAAACAGATTGTACTTATGATTACGTGATGTATGCTTTATTTCTGTAACATTATACTTTTGGTGCACGTTGATTCCAAAACCTAGAACATTACTGAACCAGTTGCATCTAAACAAATAAACTTCTCCCGCATGTCTGGTGAAAAATGTTAATTGCAAAACTCAAGTTAACATGCCATAAAAATCAATTATGTGAACATTTTGGTCATCGCTACTTTTAACATATACACCGGTATTGTTAGTTAATTCTTCAACCCTATATTATTTGGCGTTGAATTTGTATCCATTGACAAAGAATATTGTATATATCTTGACTTTTCCTTTTGGTCTCAACGCAAGATGTTTCAACCCATCATCGTCAACCACACAATTTACCGGATCATATACATGGTTCGAAAACCATGTAGCAAATTTTTTACTGATATCACCGCTTGGAAGCTGTGATTCATAAATACTGCATATATAGATAGTATACTGTATTATAATTAATACGCACATGTATTATTCAAGTAAATAATTTTAGATGTGTTATTTAATAATACCTAATAAATGGCGCAACTTCTGCACAGTTAAGAAGAACGTATGTGTGCGTTACATGGTAATCTCTATCGTCTAACCATACTTCCACACATTTTGTGTTATCCCAACTTTTGGAAAAATTGTGATATCCAAAACTTACTAAGAATCAATGATTATTATTCTTGAATATCAACTATGCATTGCAGGATAACCATGGATATCAATGAATTCTGTCCGAGTCCGGATCGGGCCACAATTGACAAGACATGACAAACAAAGCTGCAGAAGCCAGCGGTTCAAATTTCAAGTGAATCGGAGTTCATATGAATGAAATATGATCGATACAAGTTAGAGAGAATACGCTGTTCGTATCCATCATCGTTCGTATCGATCCGTGTTCGAATCGATATTATTCGTGTCCATCAGTATAGCATCGCCTCGCTCCTTTCGAATCCATCAGGTTCATATCCATTAGGACCACAGCTCGCACCGATCTACTTCGTATCCATCGGCAGAAGATGCATTCGAATCCATAAACATTGCTAGACTTCGTATCCATTGCGTTCGCATCGATCAGAAAGGAATTAGCCTCGCGTCTACCTGGCTCATATCCATCAAGTTGAAGTGCTTCGAGTCCATGAAGTCGCTTTAGTTCGCCTCCATCGGAGCATATAAGTTTGCATCCATCCTACTACAGAGCTTCATATCGATCGGCCAAGAGCTCACCACGATCGATACGAACGAGCCACTGCTCGAATCCCTGAAAGCCCTCGAATCCACTAAGTCAAAGTTTGTGACCAATTTTGGCGCAAACACTTTGGTGCTTTCACCGAGAAGGCCAGCACCCGCTACATCGGATCGAAGTTAGAATTTGAAAAGCTTGAAGACTTCAGACTTAGAGAAAATGACTAGACAAAACAGTAGAAGGCAGAGGGCTGAAAGAAGCCAACAAGGAGGAAGCCAGGAGGCATCATCTGGAGCAGGAGAGGGACAAGCTTCCGTCTACATCACTAGAGATGAGATGGAGGCTATGGCTAATTCGATACGCGAAAGAATGATGAAGACTCACCAGAGATGATGCAGAATTTTTTTGAGCAGATAAGGGCAGCGAATGTGCAGAACCTTGGGCCAACTACAATAACTGCAAGTGCGGGCCAAGGGATCAGGATTACAGAAACTAATGAAGATCAGGTTCAAGACCAGAATGCAGGAACTGAAGGTAATCCGCAAGGACTCGGGGGCAGACCCTCAGGGTCCGATACTGGGAGACCAAGGGATGAAGCTCACAGGCTAGAGCCAAAGCTAATGCTAACGAGCCTCACAAAGAGTATGTACCAGAATTCCCTTCAAGGCTCGGGGGGCAGGATAGAAGCTTGACAAGGGGTCAACCCCTGGATGGAGACGAGAGAATGATTGGTCTAATGCGACGAATCATGAGAGGAGGATTGTCTAGTGGAGGGCTGGAAGAAGTCAGTCGGAGTCCGTTCACTCCGAACATCCGAAACGCAAGGAACCCTCCAAAATTCAAACTACCAACGCTAGATCCTTATGACGGGAGGTCAGACGCGACCGTGCACATTACCAGATATATCAAGCACATGGAAGTGCTGGGGGAATCCGAGGAAGTGATGGCACGATGCTTCCCTCTATACTTGTCAGATTTGGCTGCGCTTTGGTTCAGGCAACTAGAGACTGGATCAATCAGAATGTGGGGCGAGCTTGTAGACTGCTTCATGAGATAGTTTAGGGTTCATGTGACGCGACCCAAGAGTGTGATGACTTTATCCTCGATAAAGCAAAGGACCGGAGAGTCCATAAAAGATTTTCTACTAAGATTCAATGCAACGGTGACTTCTGTAGATCGCCTAGATCCATCAATGATTTTGATGGCGGCAGTGGCAGGAGTTGGGGAAGGCACAAAATTCAAAGATTCTTTAACTAAAGATCCACCGCAAGATCTCGGAGAGTTCTATCATAAAGCTGAAAAGTTCATCCGATCAGAAGAATCACGAGCCGAGGGGAAGGAAACAAATGCCACGCAAGGCGAAGGAACCTCCAGAGAACAGTCTGGAGTAGACAAAGGAAAGAGGAGACAGGATGACAGATATGATGGTCCTGATAAATGGAAGAAATTCCGAGAACCAAGATTCAGGCAATGCACAGATCTGACTGCAGGCCTAGAACGAATTTACACTGAAACTCGGGGGCAACTCCCTTATCGAAATCCACCCAGGAGGGATCCCACTGAGCGGGAGCGCAGAACTGGAAAATACTGCATATTCCATGAGCTGGATGGGCACACTATAGATGAATGCCGCCACCTAAAGGATGAGGTGGAAGAACATGCCAGGAGTGGTAGATTGCCACAATATGTCAGAGAACGGACAGCGGCGGTAAGGCCTGAACAACTACCGCCTCCACCTAGCAGGAACGATCCTGGATCGGGATCACGACTCGTCATCCATTGATTAAAGATGGCAGGGGCCAAGTCCAGGATTCAAACTTCGGTCGAATAATTTCATTTAGATTTGATTTCATAATAAACGGTTACTCCACTTACTCATGTACGGGAACCGGAGAGATCCCTAGGCATGCTCTGAGATGGAGATAAACCGGTAGGCCCGGAGAGGCAATGTTTAGCTTTTTCTTGATGTTTGAGATTGAACATCTAGGACCTGAATTTAAATAAATAAATTAGAATTTCTTGAAACCTTTGACCAGAGAGTCAAAGGATGAATATTGAATACCTAAATGAAAATGATCGCTTTATGATCCTACCCGGAAAGGCGGGGTCCGAAGTGCAAGAAGTGAGTTGCTTCGCCAGAGAGCGACAGGATCAACTCACTTAAGCGTTGTTTCCCCTTCACCAGAAAGTGATAGAATGGGATCCAGCAAGAGCCTGGAGAGGCTATGATCGGTCTAGAGTGACCATGAAATCGCTTAATGTCCAGATACACTGAACCGGAGTGCAAGAAGTGAGTTGCTTCGCCGGAGAGCGACAGGATCGACTCACTTAACGTCGTTTCCCCTTCACCGAAGAGTGACAAGATGGGATCCAGCAAGAGCCCGGAGAGGCTACGATCGGTCTAGAACGACCAAGACATCGCTATACGTCCTAACCGGGACCAGAGTGCAAGGGATAGAAGGCAACGTCAGAGTGCGATAGGATCTTTCTATTCAATCGCTAAGTCGGGAATGGGCTTGGCTGGCAAGGGTCCGGAGTGACCATCAATAGTCCAGAGAGACTGAAGAATTTCATTCTTAACTTCCACTGGAAGGAATTGATAACAACTCGGCTTCGAACAGCCATAAACTTGATTGATAATACTGCAGCTACGAATGAAACGTGAATTTACTACACTCGATTTAAGACTGTTCAAAACATACCTTTTACAAAAAGGCATGTTTTGGGGGGCAAAGTGTTATCCCAACTTTTGGCAAAATGGTGATATCCAAAACTTACTAAGAATCGATGATTATTATTCCTGAATATCAACTATGCATTGCAGGATAACCATGGATATCAATGAATTTTGTCCGAGTCCGGATCGGGCCACAATTGACAAACATGACAAACAAAGCTGCAGAAGCCAGCGGTTCAAATTTCAAGTCAATCGGAGTTCATATGAATGAAATATGATCGATACAAGTTAGAGAGAATACGCTGTTCGTATCCATCAGCGTTCGTATCGATCCGTGTTCGAATCGATATTATTCGTGTCCATCAGTATAGCATCGCCTTGCTCCATTCGAATCCATCAGGTTCGTATCCATTAGGACCACAGCTCGCACCGATCTACTTCGTATCCATCGGCAGAAGATGCATTCGAATCCATAAACATTGCTAGACTTCGTATCCATTGCGTTCGCATTGATCAGAAAGGAATTAGCCTCGCGTCTACCTGGGCTCGTACCCATCAAGTTGAAGTCCTTCGATTCCATGAAGTCGCTCTAGTTCGCCTCCATCAGAGCATATAAGTTTGCATCCATCCTACTACAGCAGCTTCGTTTCGATCGGCCAAGAGCTCACCACGATCGATACGAACGAGCCTCTGCTCGAATCCCTGAAAGCCCTCGAATCCACTAAGTTAAAGTGGCGAAAATCTTGTAGTCGATCCAGTCAAACCAGAGTGAAAAGCGGATCGACACGAAGAACGTGCGCCACATCAACCTGCTAGCACATGCCACCATCGAATCGAACCGATTGATTTGAATTGATCGATTCGAACAGGATGAACAGACGAAGAACGCGATTTCGAATCGATCATAACTTGAGATCTACAAGTCCGAATGCTATAAAATTTTCACAGGAGCTTACTTACGTGTTGAAGAATGTCCACACCAAATTTCATCTCGATTGGATGATTTCTTGATCGATTCGAATGGAGTTCGAATCGATCCCAAAGTGGGCCCAAATTTCCTGAGGCCGGGCATGTGGGCCTTCTCACGTGCCAGAAGTGGTCTCCCAAAATTTAGGCGAAATATCAGCCTCCTACACCTATAAATAGAGCCCCAGGTCATTCAGAAAAGGGGATCTTGATTCTGAAGCGCCCAGACTCTACCAGACTCTACTTTGCACTTCACTACTACCGTTGCACACAAATTTCAGAGATATAATCCATTGTAATCCGCTGTAGTCAACCGTAATCAGCGAGAACATCAATAAAAGTAAATCCTTTGAAGTGGACGTAGGCCGGAGATAGCCGAACCACTATAAATTGTGTGTCCTTGCTCATTATTTCTGAATTACTACTTGTTGCTTGCTTAGATCTGTGATTTGTGTTTGAATATCACTGATTAGTATTCATACAATGGTGCTTTCATGATACTTGGGGTTTGTGACCAATTTTGGCGCAAACATTTTGCAACAGGGGCTCCCTGCTGGCTAAAAATAAATAGCATTGATTTAGGAGAATCTTGTTCAATGCCCTCGTCATTTCGCGTAGCACTTTCAAAGGATAAGTTCACATGGTCACTGAAATAATGAGAGAAAAAGAACAAGGCTTCTTCTTCGATATATGATTTGCATATCGAACTTTCAACTCAAGCATTTTGTCTCACTTTTTTCTTTAGATATTTAAGTACTTGTTAAGAATAATTATAATTAAATTTTATTACATGTAGGTAAATTAAAGTTTAACATACTCAATATTAATACCTTTAAGATGGATGCGTCCATCCATATTGCACAGAACCTTGAAGACGTGCTTCAAACGGAAGATGAATAGGTAAATGTTCCATTACATTAAAGAAATCCAGAGGAAATATTTTCTCCAGTTTGCAGGGAAGTATAGGAATTTTTTTTCTCAAGTTTACGTAGATGATCTACTTTTAATGTAGTTGAGCAAAGCTCCATATAAAACAAACTAAATTCTGTTACAACCGTCCAAACTTTTGTGGGCAACAGTTCTTTAAACGCGACGGATAACAATTGTTCCATCATCATATGACAATCATGTCTTTTCATCCCACTCAGTTTACCGTTTCTATAGTTGACACATCTATGTAGATTAGAGGAAATCCCATCAAGAAATCTTAATCCTTCCACCTACTTTAATAGTACTTTAACTTGGTTAATGTTTAGCTCATAACATGCTTTGGGTTTTTATCATTTGGCTACATATGAAGCTCATGACAATTACATATTGCCTCTATATCGCGTCTTGATTTCAAATCGTCTTTAGTCTTTCTTTTAACATTCATAACTGTGTTAAATACATTATCGAACACATTTTTCTCGTCGTGCATCATGTCGATATTTTGATGAATTAGGAGATTTTTCCAATATGGAAATTCACAAAATATACTTTGTTTGCACCAATTATGAATCGTCGATTAGTACCAATGACAGTCAAACCATGAAATTTTCTTCCCATGCGATAAAGAAAATGCTCATGTTTGTTCTATGCAATAAGGATAAGCTAGACGACCAGCCGTACTCTAGCCGAAAAGCATTGCATATGTAGGAAAATCGATTATAGTCCACAGCAAAGAAGCGTACATATGAAAAATCCTTTTTTTTGAAATGTCGTACGCTTGAACACCTACATACCACAATGTTTTCAACTCTTTAATCAACAGTTGTAAATATATGTCGATTCCTTGTGTCGAATCATCAGGGCTAGGGATGACAATAGTAAGAAACCAATACGGAGTTTTCATACACCTCCATGGAGGTAAATAGTAAGGTATAATAATTATAGCCCAAGATGAATATTTTGAACTAAATTGAGAGAAGGTGAAAATCCATCCATACATAAACCAGATCTAACAATACGGCTCTCCATTGCAAAAGTAGGGTATGTCTTATCAAAATGCTTTTATGCTTCTCCATCAGCATGGTGTGCTAACGTACCTTCTTTCTGTGTTCTCACATAGTGACATCCTAATGATGTGTGGTTACAGGAGATGCATATAACCTTTGAAGCTTAGGAGTGATGGGTAAGTAATGCATATGCTTGTACAGAACTCCTTTTCCCTTCTTTTTTCTTGGTTTGTATCTTTTCTGATTACATATTTTACAATTCCTAAGATTGATGTCTTCTTTTCAAAACAACATGCAACCATTTAAACATGTATCTATTTTTTGATATGGCAAACCAAAAACAGACATAAGTTGTTTACTTGATAATGATTTTCGCACATCAAATTATTGGGTGACATATACCATTTTGCAACTTATATTATAGCTGTAAACCCGACTTCTATAAAGTTTTATTTTAATTTCATCGCAATGAATTCTGTAGTTTTCGATAGTTGAGTACCGCTTGTACAACCATCCCAAAGGGGTTTCTTAGTACATCCAATAAAGCATAAAAAAAATTTCTCCAATACTTGATTCTTCTTCGACATTAACATTGTTACCATCAACTTCTGTAGTTGGAAACATTGAACATGCTGCATCTTCAACCATATCTTCTCTGAGATTCGTCAAAACAATTTCAGTAACTACTTCCTCCTTTGAATATATGGGATTAGGTGCTACAGGTTCACCATGAGATCCCACAACAAATAATTCAACATGAAACCATATTGGCACAAATGAACTATTAACATATCCGATATCAAATGCTTCAATAATTTGAACCTACTACATGGACAATGAATTTCTTCGTCATTCCCATTATTAGTGAATTCAATAAAGATGTGTACACCATTTTGAAAATGTTCGCTTACTGGGCCTCTAATTTCTCTTTTTTGTTGGTACATCCAGCTCTAACCGATAATTTTTCCTACTTTAAAACATAAAAATGTATTAATCATTACGTCTTGACATTTTATTTTTCAATTAAATCATACCTTTAAATTTTCACAAATAAATATTATTCCATTTAATTTAATTTTCAAACGGATTTACACAAATTGTTGTATGAATATAATCTACAACATTTAGGTTATTGTTTTACACTTTGATGGTTGGTCATCCTACTTTCCAGTACAAACACAGTAGTAATTATATTTTGTAAACCATTTCATTTTAAACAATTTAACAAAATTTTGGTAGCACTTCCTCTTTGTTCTCTGTATCATACACATATGCGAGTGATAGGGGACAAAAAGAAAATGTTATCGTAATTTTATGAACCATTTAAAATGAAATGATTTGTAAATTATAATTACTCTATTGTGTTTGTAGCTTGTCCGATACAAGGACAAATCAGATAAATATTATAATGGATGAATATAGATGTCCATGCTGTGATAAAAATGAACATCCATACAACTATCATATAGAATAGTTGTCAACAGGGCCAAAAACTCTCTAAGGGATTTTAAAAAGTAAGCATATTATACAACAATTTTAACAATAATTTGCTTACATTATAAGAAACGCATATACTAAATGGTCATTTTCATCATCTTAAAAACGCATACACTAAATCCTGAGCATCAACTCTAATTAATCCAAACTAGCCTTAACGCGCGCACGCGTCAGTTAATCAGCACATATACACCAATTAACGCACATATACACTAAAAAAATTTCTCAACATTTAAATGATAAACAATTATAATAACAACCTAATTGGCATTCAATAGGGTGTAACAAACAATCGGTAGGGTATTATACAATTATAACAACAAATTAACCTTAATTTAACAAATCAAAATTAATTAGGGTTTAGGAATAAAACCTGATTGGAGATTGATGAAGGGCCTAGGCTTGTCGAGAGTGGAGAATGATGAAGTTGGAGATTATCGGGGAGGCGTAGGGGTTGGCTAACGACGAGAGGTGGTGGTGGGTTAGGGATTTGGTTGATTTTGGGGGAGAGGAGATAATGAAGATGGCTCACGGCCTAGAGCCTGTATACACGATATTTTTCAACGGCTTTCGACTGCTGCCGATGGCTAATTTTTGTCGGTTTTCGATGGCTTTCGATAGCCACTATATTTTATTTATGAAAACGCCACGGAGTTCATCAGCCGTCGGAAATCATCATCGGCGGCCGTAGTAAGCTTCCGTCGCTATTTACTGTATTCCTTGTAGTGAATTCTCCACTTAATCAAAAGAGCAACCAAAATTGTCAACTAAATTATCAATATACATCTCAAATATGTTTCGATCACCAATCGCAGCAAATGAGTCAAGGCTACAATGATCAAACAAGCAAGCGCCACTTAAATATCAATTCACAATATCAATCTTAGAATTTCATAGGTAGATCACGAGGTAATTACAATCAAAATACCAACTCTATTAGAAATTTAAATTCTTAATTTGAATTAGTTAATAAAGAATTCAATCAAATTCAATATGATTTTGGAGTTTACGTGGAAGATGAAAATTTATGGAACTGCAACAATAATTCCACTCATGAATCCCAATTAATATCCAAGAGGAGTTAACATAAA
Organism: Allium cepa; assembly: GCA_030765085.1. Taxonomy (NCBI): domain Eukaryota; kingdom Viridiplantae; phylum Streptophyta; class Magnoliopsida; order Asparagales; family Amaryllidaceae; genus Allium; species Allium cepa. The sequence goes on from CM060943.1 coordinate 460,506,648, forward strand.
TGAGTCATCAATTTGTGAAACTATTGAAATATGCACTGAAAATTCTCCTTTAAATTAAAGGAAATAGTCAAAAGATGAACAAGAAGAAATTGTTGTTTATTTGTTAGAGTGTTCTGGAGATCAGAAGAAAGGTACATCATAAATTGAGTTTGCTATTTGGATGCGTAAGGCGAGTAGGTTCTTTTCTCGCTATCCAAAATTCAGTCTTTTCAGCTTTAGGAAGGGTTGGGGAGCCAGTTTCTCAGTAGCCATTGTGTAAGGGGCACAGGCAGATCATCAAATCTTTCCTTTGTGTCCTGTCCTTCTCAAATAGGGGCTTAAGTAAGATAGGACAATAGAGCACTTATTAGCGAAAAAAAGATTCAATTTCAAACCTATGCCATGGTCATCTAATTAATAATATTTCTAGCGTTGAATCTCTTAAAAATCAATAGAGAAGCATAAATAAGGTATGCTACAAATGAAACGAGATCATGGATGTCATGGAACTAGAAAATCAAGTGGAGCTACAAATGCGAATTTGGTGTGTTTTATTAGCAACCATTATTACAGTTAACTATTTAGTTCTACAACAACTCATATTTTACACAAAATTTCAGCTTAAATAGACTAATGAAGCATATGTAATTTAAAGCAAGGCTGTTCCCTAGTTATACAAAACATGTGAAGAATGATCAAAGTCCGCAACTACCATAGCATGTCCTAGGGGAAGTGTAGCAAATGGATTGGGGAAGAAAAGATTTCCCATCATGAACAACACAAATAGACTAGCTATCTCTAAATCATGGTCTAGAATGTGTTCTCGAACCAACATCCTAATAGTGTTCCTAAACTAACTCTACTCCGAGTACCCTAGATAAGCATGTGTGTATAGGAATATTAGGTAAAATACACTGCAGATTATCATATATTTGGAACTACTAATCTTAAGGTAAAGGAAGATGAAACCTAAAGAAATATCATTAAGCGTAATAAAATCTAGGAGGAGAAATAATACCCATATTCCCAAAACAGCAATGAAACTTGTGGGTAGTCTTCCATCATAAAGCAGCTAATACACCATATAATTGTGCATCATAATTTAAGTCCAACCATATTCCTAGAATGGCGAATATGTACTGTTAAACAAAAGACATAGTGGTTTTACCTCTAATTGTTTATAAATAAATAAAATACTGAAAATGTCGTGAAATCCAATGTCAGTCTATAATCTAGTAATACGACGATCAATATCAAGTCGCAGGATCTTCTTATTTGGACGAAATACCAATGCAATAGACCGATGGGTTTTCCCTTCCTTAGCCTATTTAGAAATTATTTTAGTTTTTAATTTTACAAACTGAATGAAAAGGCATACATTTTATAAACTACAATTTCGATAAACTACCTGATTCCAAACCTATAATAGCAATTTAACAATTTCTATTTACCATCAGCTATATTAATTATGACGTTTAATACAAAAAATAATTAATTATTGAATTTAATCTACAATAGTATTTAAATAATTAATTTATTACCCTGATGTCGATATGTGTAGAAAATGTGCATTTCTTGATTAGGAAAAACATAAAGATCAACCATACCTTTGTCAGGTCCTAAGTTTTAATTGATATTTGGTTCTAAAGAGGCGTCTTTCGAAGCAACTTCTTTGCACCTCCTTCGAGATAGTGTAGTTCTATCGCTCGTATACATTTTAGAAGAATTAGAGCTAACACTTTCACCAACATCTCCTCCCCCATCACCAACATCTTAAGAAGATCTACCACTATGCCGAATGGCACGCAATATCTGTCTTATATTAAGTTAAATTTATGAAGGAATGGAGAAAATATTGAAACTTAAATGGAAAACAAGGGAGAATTCAGGATTGGAAATGGACCTCTCGGGTTGAAAAGAGGGAATGGAGAAGAAGGTCAGCTAATGAAAGAAGTCCGATCAACACGTAGAAGTGTTTATATTTACGCTTATATTTTATCTTTACTGTATATAAATAAATACTACACTGGGTGGTTTTAATGTTTTTACAGATAGGTGGATCAATGTCTTCTGTGCTTCAATAAAGGAAAAATTACAGAATAAGCCATGCATTCTAATGCTTAAAGGAAGGACGTCATTCAAATGAAGTTATAGCTCATTATAAAGGTGCGGTAATCCTTAATTATGAAGAGAAGATATTTCTTTTATGTGAATTAAATATACACATGAATTTTACTAGAGCCATATATGCATGTACAAAGACTCCGTTCTCTAAAAATACCCAATGTATTCATTATAAATGTATGCTTGAATTTTCATGTCTTTTTTAATAAATTTTTGTGCTTCTTCTCTTATTTTAGGGTTTTACTATCAACATACACTAATACTATCCCTAATGTCACTTAAATTGAGAGGAAAATTATATGGCTAGAAGTACTAAAAACCCCACATCAGTTGGTTATGCAAAACTGAATGAAAATTTAGTCATTCAGTTTTGTGTAACCGGACAATATATATATATATATATATATATATATATATAATCTAAACCTTAGCTTTAAAAATCTATAATAGCCTTCCTTATCAACATTAATGGCATACCAGTCGGAAACTAATAATGTAAATAAGACCTCTATTGAATGTATTTGAACAAATCACTATTTGATTAATGGTTTTCTCTATTTTCAATCAAAGTATACAAGGTATATGTTTTTGTTATAATCTCATAAAATTGAATGTTGAATCTATTGTACTCTGTATTGCTGTTTTTCGAAGATATATCTGATAGAATTTAATGTTGGTTGAAACAAAATCATATAAGGTGGTTTAAATTTTTGACTTTAAAAATGGGTTTCAGCTTTGAACGGTTTTTTATAACTGAATATAGTTTAGGTCGTTGTAGTTTTAAAAATTATTCTGTATTTTTTTTACAATGATACTTTTTTCTTCTAATTTATAGGTAATTAATTTGTTTAATGTTTAAAACTTTTTATTTAGTAGTTATTAAATATAGTATCTCTTTCTTTTTATTCACTATATGTAGCTAGTATTGAATGTTGTGCTTTCTAGTTCGGTATTTTGTAGTATTGATTTGGAAGGTAAATGGAATGGATGTGCATAAAATTTTGAAGATACTAAAATAGAAGATGTGGTTATAGAAGGAAGTAATTTTAACCTCTCAAATAGAAATGACCACGAATCAAATTATGGGGAAGAAATAAAAGTCGATTTAACCAAATATTTTGTTACTAAAGAAGTAAGTAAGTATATATAATATCTATATAGAAATAATAAAAACGGTAAGGAAATTAAAATTATTGTCTTATCCCCTTGCATGTAGATTTTCTCATCACTTGAAGCTATGATTCATTAGTGTCAGTCGACTGGAAAGAAGTTAAAAACTAAACCATGACTACTCGATCTGATAAGTAGTTGGGAGAGAATCTGCGTGTTCAGTTAGGTTGTGAAAGATGTGGAAAATATCGGGAGACAAAGAGTGGAACACGTAATGAAATAAATGGTAAAATAAGTGAACATACTTCAAGTAAAAAAGTTGAATGTCGATTTTTACTTAAAGGGATATATAAATGAGATATAGACAAAGGAGATGACTATGAGGAATTGAAGTAGTCAACATTATCCATAATCATGAGTGACCAAAAATATTTAATTGATCATCCATTGGCTGAAAGATTTACTGTCATGGAGACAATACATGGTTTTGATTTGTCTCTTTTTTGCATGAAAACTAGAAATGTGTTTTTAAATGTTAAAAAGAATTTTCCGGAAAATAATTCGACAATAAGAACGGCGTACAATTTTAAACAAAAGATGGAAGTCTGTAAGATGAAAGGCAGGTCCGCGATGCAACACCTACTCAAGTTGGTTGTTTAGTCTCATTATGTTCATTGGGTGAGAAAGAACGAAGATGATGATTCTATGTTAGATATATATGGGGTCATCCTGATAGATTTAGGGGTATGCTCTATGAGTAATTATGTAATTTGTTATACATATATCCAACTCGATAAGCAATCTTTTTCGAAATAAAAGATGTTTTCTTTCTATTATATACTTTACATGATGTGTTATAAATTGATTAATTAATTTAATTAAAAGTATATTTAATAGAAAATCCATATGTGGTATATTTTATGACATAGTTACAAAATGTTGCAAAATTGAGTAATTTATCACAATGAGAACAAATATACCATTTTAAATATTCCTAATTAAAATGTATCGAGACTGGATATCAATATATATGTTGAGACTAGAGTACATAACACTCTCCAAATGTTATGCAGTGTATTATTGATAACAGTTGGGGGCATCAAGGGATTGCGCACTGATAGTTGTTAGATAACTATGGGATGACACACTTGATAGTCTCTGTTGGTTAAAATAACTAAAATCAAACAGAAAATATCGATGTGACTAATTGACACAGTACTCTCGACTTGAGAATAATGTTGATTTTGAATGTGGACGCTCAACTTTGATTATAGTTAAATCGTGGCATGACGTCCTTCGAATGACTATAGTTGGGTTGTGTGGAGCATTGGAAGTAAAACGCTATTCAAGAGAGGATTCATCTCCTCTGTTAATGAGGTTAGCATTAAGGTCAACTAAAATCAACTCAAAGTCAAAGTCTTTGGCTAGAGCATTTTGGCTAATGATCATAGTTATTATTAAACCGACGGCTTTATGTTTGGACTATAAATTTGAATATGGACAATATTGAAATTTGGACGATTACCAAATTCCACAAGTCCAAACTAAAATAGTTTTGATGAAGAGAATTGGTATAAATAATTGTCACTACCACGTAATGCATAAAATAAGTAAAAGTGGATTTTACCAAAAGATGTTTAAGCGATAAATTCAGCCAAAATGTTATACCACTAGCTACGTAACGTGTGGACGTTAATATTTGAATTGTTCACTATTAATAACTGACTAAATTTACACCTTTGAGTCAGACAAGCGAATGATGAATGCTTTTTATAATCGTTGTAAATTAACTAATATTTATGAAATATTAATTATTAAATTTTATTTTATTTGTTTGAGTTCCATTACTATTTGATAAAGTGCATAAATAAAAGTTATAAACATGCGTACTGATATACGATATCGATAAAATGTTTAAATTTTATTTAGATAGAATAAAAACTAAGTGGGTTTTTAAATAAATTAATATTTCTTGAATTATTAATTATTAAAATATTATTGAATTTATTCGAATGACATTAGCATTTAATAAAGTGCGTATTTAAATATTATAAACACACCCAGCGATATGATGTCGATGGAACATTTGAATCAGATTTAAATGAGACCGACGTTGATGGGATTTTTGACATTTTGAGGCCCATTTTGAATCATCTATGAATAGTTATGCACGTAGAAGACAAAGAAGACTTATTGGCATTTAAAAGGATTTAAATGGGGAAGGTTTCTAGGAAGGAGTACGAAAGGTTTCTGTCATTCCTTTAATGTAAAGTCCCTTTACTTCATTTTGTATCGATTCTTTCCTAAAAACCATTATTCCTCTTTCTCTCCATAATCTATATTTAAAATTACTTGGCTTCTAAACCTTAAAGTTCCAGAATAAGGTATCAAATAAAATTAGTAACAAAAGGTGATTCTCATCTTTTCATTCTTGCAAAATTCGAAGATCGATTGATGGAAACTAGGAGCTTTTAATTCATCATTTAAGGTGTGATTTTCTGGAAAATTCTTAAGTTAAATTTCTCATTAATTCATTACATATTCTATATATTCATATGCTTGGATTTGTATGGTCCATTTTTGTTTATATTGACCATCGTGTAACATGGGAATTGATAACCCTTTTCTTAATTAAAAGTATGTCTACGATGTTCATTTCACTGAGATCTACATAAGTTTCCTTTTACATTATAGTATTTTTAAATTGATTCAATAAATTGTATTTTAAAATATTTACACACTAAATCACAAATTAATTGTAATTTAATTCTTATTTTAAAAGTAATTTCTAGTGCTTGTGCGGTTAATGATTAGATATAATCGTTTGAATATTGTTCATGCGAGAATGAAAGGTTTTGACCTAAAATTTTAAAAGGAATTTTATATATATTTTAAATTTACAGTTTTGTAAAATTTCACTCTTATTTCATTTCCAAACTAAAAGTTCAATCTAAGTTGTTAATTTAGAATGAAATGAAAATTGTCAAAATGAAATATTAATTAGAATGTTTTGGTTTAATGTTACATACATATATACAAGTAAATATATGTGTATGTATACAAATAAACTTAAATATTTGTATTTCAAATCGCCAAAGCCTGATTTAACTTTTTTAATAATCTAAATGGGAGGCAATTACATATACATATTAATTGCTATTTAATGTTTATATCATTGTATCGTAATTCCTCTTGCATGTAAAAAGAATGTTCTATTAATTAAATTTGCTAAAGAGGGAAAGTGAATCAGTCGATGATTCCACTTTTCATCTCCTTCGCTGTTATATCCAATGTCAACTATCAATCTTACTTTATATTTAGCAATTTAGTAATACAATTAGAGCATGAATACATTTGATATATTCAAAATTTTCATATCTCACACTTAATTAATTTATATTTAAATAAATAAAGAAAAAATACCCCCAATTAATGTTATTTAATATAATAATTATCACAATTTAAGAGGGAGAAAAATGAAAGATTTCTCCCTCTTCATATATTGTCGTATCTTCACTTTATCAATTGCATAAGGTAAGAGAGGGAAACAAAAGGTTTCCTCCTCTGAATTCATTTTTACATGTTTCTTTTACATATATAAACAATATATATATATATATATATATATATATATATCTCTGTGTGTGTGTGTATTCACATGAATGAATGTAAGTGACACATTCATTATAATACCTATAAATTTAAGTTACAATTAAATTTCCAATTTAACACTTTAAACAAAACGAGATTTTATTTAAAATTTTATTAGATTAGATCTAATTTACATTTATACTTAGGTCTAATAAGAATCCAAAAGGAAGTTTTTTGAAATATACTTTTTTATTCTATTACGGGCTGGCCCAATTTCTTCAATGGTATCAAAACCAATAATATGTGCGGTCTAAATTAGTCATATTAGAGCTAACTAGTTACGCTTGCCCACTTTGTACGGTGTCTAGAAAGTTAATGTCTTGGATTGGAATTAGGTAATCAAGTACCCATCCTAATTGTTTATCGGTTAAACCTGAAAGGCGAAGTGAGTCCAAAGGTTGCCGCTAATAGAAAATGCCCAATTTGAATAGGGCCAAGGGCTAACTTTCAAAATTGTTTTGAAAATCAAAATAAATGATTTTAAATTCAAATTTTAAATAAAGATATATTTATTATAAAAGTTGTAATACAGCATAGTTTTCAAAATGTTTGAAATGATAATGATATTTTTAAAGTGTTTGAAAATATTTAAATACTAATTCCAAATCCTAAAATTTATTAATAAGATTAATAAAATGAATTAATTAAATAGGTTAATTAATTAATACTTACATACATGTATTATATATATTGATATATGTTATGTTATTTTAAAGTGTTTAAGATAATATATTATACATTTATTTATACAAAATAAATTTTCTAATTAGTATAATTAAATTAAATTTGTTTAGTTAAATAAATAAATTAAAGGCTAGTTTATTAAATAAAGTAATTAAATGCTAGTTTATTAGATAAATTAATTAAATGTTAATTAATTAATTAAAAATACACACACACACACACACACACACACACACACACATATATATGTGATATGTGTGTTATACTATAAGGGATATATTGTGTGAGTGTGATATATATGTATTACTATAAAGGTTATAGTATATACTAAAAAGGTTATACAAGACATGTCCAATATAAAAGTTTTATTGGAATACTAATATAAAGCTAAAGAGAATTGTTTAAAGAAACATTAAACTTCTTATGAAAGTGTGTTCGAACTCAAATTTTCATAAGTGATATTGAGTATAATATGTTAATAATAAATTCAAGTTAAGACCCATTAAGTTAGAAATGCTCCAAATGAAAGACTGCAGTTGATTCAATGAAAAAGGCTAAGTACATTGCCTTGAATAGTGCCGCAATAAAAGCAATGTATAAAAATATAATTGCATACACTTATAACTAAGCTGAGGGTGGTTCCAAATGTTGGGAATCCCATAACATTGTTATATAATAACAATGTCATGATATAGTTCATAACAAAACTTAAAACTTACTAGAAGTCAAGAGACATACTCTGAATTGTTCCACATGATAAAGTTAATTTATTATCATCAAAGAGATTTGATTGTATAGCAAAAAATTGAAACATAATAGCATATTCATTCACTAAGACACCGACCTAATTGGTTTTGAGAAAATCGATTGGAGAAGTTGGAATGAGATTACATGATTGACCCCAAATGAAAATGGGAGATTGATAGAGTTAGGGGTATGCCCTAGGAGAAAACATGTAATTTGTTACATATATCTAACTCGATAACCAATCTTGTTTGAAATAAAATGCGTTTTCTTTCTATTATATACTTCATATAATGCATTATATATTAATTAATTTACTTAAAAAGTATATTTAATAGAAAATTCATGAATGGTAAATTTATGATAATAGTTACAAAATGTGTTAAACATGAGTAATTTATCACAATGAAAATAAATATACCATTTTGAATATTCCTAGTCAATATGTATCGGAGCTAGATATTAATATATTGAGACTATAGTACGTAACACACTTCAAATGTTGGGCAATATACTACTCATGGCTGCTTGGGGGCACCAAGTGGTTACGTACCGATAGTTCTTAGATAACTATGAAATGACTCACTTGAGAGTTTTCTGTTGGTTAATATAACTAAGATCATTTAGAAAATATCGATGTCACTAATTTACACAGTTCTCTTGACTTGAGAATACTGTTGATCTTCAATTGGAAGTTTCGCTTTGATTATAGTTAAATCATGGCACGATTCCTACCGAACGACCGTAGTTGGTTCGAGTGGAAGCATAAGTGAAACACTATTTAAAGGAGGATTCGACTCCTCAATTATATGAAGTTATTATCATAGTCAATTAAAGTCAAAGTCTCTAGCCAGAGCATTTTGATTAAAAGTAATTGTTACTATTGAATCAAGGACTTTGTGTTTGGACTATAAAGTTGAATATGGATAATATTAAAATTTGACCATTACCAAATTCCATAAGTCCAAAGTAATATAATTTTGATGAAAAGAATTAGTGTAAATAATTATCACTACTACGTAACGATTAAATAAGTAAAATTGAATCTTACTAAAAGATTTGTAAGTGATAAATTCAGCCAAAATGTCACACCACTAGCCAAGATGACGTTCGAATGTTAATCTTTGAATTGTTCAATATTAATAACTGACCGAATTACACCTTTAAGTCGTAGAACCAAAATGATGAATGCTTCGAATGAACCACACGATTTGATTAATTTATAATCATTATAAATTAAATAATTAGTATTTATGAGTATTAAATTTTATTTAGTTCGTTTAAATGCCATTTGTATTTAATAAAATTCATATACAAAAATTATAAGCGTGTGTACCGATATATGATGTCGGTTGAATGTCTAAGTTGGATATAAATAGAATGCATACTAAGTGGGTTTTTTAATAAATTAAATTATTCAATATCTATTGATATATTAAATATTAAAATCTTATTTAATTTATTTGAATGACATTAGCATTTAATAAAGCACGTATATAGAAGTTATAAATTCGCGCAGCTATATACGATATCAGTGGAACATTTGAATTAAACCGGGACTGGTGCTGATGGGGTTATGGACATTTTGAGGGCCTATGTGGCATTATCTATCGATATCCATGCATGTAGAAGAGAGAGATGATTTTATTGACATTTAAAAGGAATTAAAAGGGGAAGATTTTAAGGAAGTAATAGAAAAGGTTTCCATCATTCCTTTAAAAAAATTCTCCCTTCATTTCTTTTTGTATTGGTTCTTTCCTAAAAACCATTTTTTCTCTTTCTATCCCTTCATCTGTAGTCAAAAATTTTATGGCTTCTAAATCATAAAGTTACAAAATAAAATATCAATTAATAGAAAAAAAATGGTTATCATCTCTTAATTTTTGAAAAATATGGAGATCGATTCACAAAATCTTGGAGCCTTTGATTCATCATTCAAGTGATTTGTTGGCAACTTCTCAAGGTAAATTTCAAAATAATTCATTTGCATATTCTCTATATTCATATGCTTGGATTTGTGTGATTTAGTTATGTTATATTGACTATCTTGAAACAAAAGAGTTGATAAATCCTTTCTCAATTAATAGTATGTCTACTATGTTCAGTTCAGTCAGCTCTACATATGTTACCTTATACATTACAATTTTTTAAATTAATTTCTAGTGAATTGTATTTTATAATATTTATATAGACAATCACAAATGAATTGTAACTTAATATTTGTTTTAAAATTTATTTCTAGTGTTACATGGTTAATATTTAGATACAATCATTTTGAATATTGTTTACGCAACAATGAAAGGTTTTGATCCCAAATTTTGAATAAACTTTTATGTAAATTTTAAATCATGTATATCTCTTTTTTAAATTTATGGCTTTGTAAATTTCAAAATTATTGTTCTATATCTAAACAGAAAGTTCAATCTAATTTGTTAATTTAGAATGAAATGTAAATTGTCAAATTGAAATATTAATTAGAAAGTTTTGGTTTTATTTTACATACATATGCATGTGCAAATATAAGTGTATATATTCATGTAAGCTTTAAATATTGTATTTCAAATTGCCATAGCCTGATTTAATATTTTTTAATAATTTAAAGGTGAGTCAACTACATATACATATTAATTACTATTTAGTGTTTGTATCATTGTGTCATAATACCTCTTGCATGTAAAATGAATGCTATATTAATTAAACTTTCGAAAGAAGGAAAGTGAATCAATCAATGATCGCACTTTTTGTCTCCTTCTCTGTTAGATCCTTATGCGATTGCATTTGAATTTATTCTTATCTATTCCTACCCAATGTCAAGTATCAATCCTACTTGCTTTATGGTTAGCAATTTGGCCATACTATTATAGTAAGAATATATTTGATATAATCACACTTTAGCAATTTAGCTTTAAACAACTAAAGAAATACATTACCATAATTAATGTTATTTAATATATTAATTTTTACAATTAAAGAGGGAGAAAAATGAAATGTTTCTCTCTCTTTATATATTGCCATATCTTTCCTTTATTAATTGCGTAGTGTAGGAGAGGGAGACAAAAGGTTTTCTTCTCTAAATTCATTTTTACATCTTTCTTTTACATGTATAAACACTATTTATACATTCACACGAATGAATGTATTTGATACATTCATTACAATACCTACAAATTAAAGTTACATTTAAATCTCTAATTTAACAATTTAAACAAAATGATATTTTATGCAAAATTTTACTAGATTGGATTTAATATACATTTAGAGTACATAGGCCTAATAAGAATCTAAAAGGAATTTTTTCAAACTACCCTTTTACTCATTGTGGACTGGTCCAGTTTCCTCGTAACCGAAATCTGCTTTATTGTGCTAGTGCTTTCCTTCAATCCTAATTCTTGGTTGCAATATAAGATGAATAAATTTAGATTGCCATTACTGCAGATTATATCCATCACATCTCCAAATAAAACAATTGTAATCGTGCAATGTTTCTTGTCAAATAAGAGAGAAAATAATTATCATTAGGCTCTTACAAATTTAAAGTATTTGTACAATCCAAACAAATTGCCTAACATAGTTGTAACAGATAAAGAATGGGCATTAATTAATGGAGTGAAAAAAATATTTCCACAAGAAACTTATTTGTCTTGCGAGTGGAACATGTCGAATAATGTTCTTACGAAGTCGAGAAATATTTTTGATTCCATTGAAATCGTAGAACTATTTATAAAACGCTGGATGTTTGTTGTTCGATCAAAATCTACAGAGGAATACGAAGAATACTAGAAAACTTTCAGTAATATATGGAAAAACTATCTCGGTATGCTGAAGTGTATAGTTGACACTTCGATTACTTATAAGGAGCATTTTGTTCTTGGATGGACTAAGAAAGTTAGATATCTTGGGAATCGAACTTCCAACGGAGCCAAATCAGCACATTCTATATTAAAATGAAATCTGGGTAAATCGTAGGGATCATTTGTTAATATTTAAAAAATGAATGATTCTTTGTGTTACCCCCGCCTTTTGGACAAGGTGGAGATATCAACAAATTAGCTATAAAGGATTGATATTAGGATTGGAGATCGACTGGAAACAAGGCTATGATCGATACCATCAAAATTGGACCAAACTCCAATCAATGTGGGATCAACAGAGAATGATGAACAAGGCTCGATGAGGCTACACTTCAAATTTCAAGTCAATCAGAGTTCTTAGGCTCAAGTTATGGACGGATCAATATTCAAAAGAAATGGGTTCGCATTGATACGTTCGTATCGATCGTTGTGGCATTGGTTTGGATCGATCGGTCTTCGGACCGACGCATCTCATATCGATGCACTTTGTATCGATAGGTTGACTCCCGGATGAATTCAGGGTGATGGATGTGGATTTCGTATCGACACATCCGTATCGATTGGATGGATACGGCAAAGCAAACTAATAGATATGAAGCAATAGTTATGGAGGTTTGGAGAAGCATTTCGTATTGATCACTTATTGATCAATACGAAGGGCACACATGGAAGGAGCAGAGGGTGGACACGAAAAGAAGCAAGCACTCATAGGCTATTTTTTATCGATCGCATTCGTATCGATCGATACGAAGGAACCGGTCAAGGGAAGGAGCGCTGAACATGGATCACTGTGTGAAACTCGAATTGATACGAAGTGGTCAAGATGGAATGCAATAGTAGGATCAGTATGAAAGGCATGGATATGGGGTGTGGATATAAAATATGATGGATACGAAGCTCTTGATCGATACAAACATCCTACATTGGCAAAGGAAATCTTGGATCGATCACAACTCTCAAACTACAAGTCCAAATTCTATGAAATTTTCACAAAAGCATGCTTACTCACTCAAGAACGTCCATGATCGATCTCTGCTCCATTGGGCCATTTTTGGATCGATATAAAGACAGCATGGATTGATAGAGGATCGATCCCAAACAAACTCCAGATCGATCTTGTAGGCCCACCTACGCATGAGAAATGGTATTTCGAGTTTTGAGGGAGATATTTCTAGGTCTACTCCTATAAATAGCACCCCCATGCCTACTAAAAAAGGACTTTTCAAAGCTCTTACACCATTACTCTGTAGAAACTCCATTGCAACTTGAGTTCTACCGATTGTACTGTTGTAAATCAGTTGAGAATCATCAATAAACAACAAACTATTCAAAGTGGACGTAAGTTACAACACTGAACCACTATAAACCTTGTGTCTTCTCTTATTTTCTTTCATTTTAATTTTGTTATTTCTTTATTTTTACTCTATAAATCATCTGGATCTGAGACCTATGTCTAGATATTGAGGATATGTGTGTAAACACTGGTGCTTTCGCTACTCTGGGGTTTGTGACCAATTTAGGCGCAAACAATTTGGTGCTTTTGCTGAGAATTGAACTTAGGGATTTGGAGGCTTGGATTTTGAATTCGAAACCTTAGGAACTCATATTCTAGGAATTAACGGCTAAGCAATTGACAAGGAGATTGAGAATGAAGAGGAGTCAGCATTACGGAATTTAGGAGGCTTCCTCATGAGCTAATCAGGCCTCAATCTTCATCACTACAGATGAGATGGAAATAATGCTAAAAAAGGCAAGAGGATATCATACAGAACCTACTCTGGCAGGTTGGACAAGCTGGAGTGCAAAACTAGAGGAATGAAATAGCAGGAGATACTGGAAATGAGGATCACGAGGCTGGAACAATAGGAACAGAGGCAATCCAGAATCAAAACCAAGGAATTGGAGCAACCGAAATACATGATAGAGTGGGACCATCAGGAGCGGCCCCTGAACCAGGGGGCAAGCCCCATATAATGTTGGCTCAATTCCAGGAAGGATACTAGGCGGGCTGTGAAGTTTGGCGTTATCAGGATATGGATGCTTGTCCAGAAGGGCCAGTTTCAAGATTCCCTTGAGGACTAAAGAGGCAGGTCAGAGATAGTAGGAAAAGGCTACCACTTGATTACAACGACAGGTTATCGGACATAATCAGATGGGCTGTGAGGGGAGGATTGGTGAATAGAGATTTGGAGGATGTGAATAGGATCCCCTTTGCACCTACAATCAGGAAAGCTAGGAATCCACAAGATTTCGAACTACCAACACTGTAAATGTATGATGGGAGAATAGATCCTGTTGTTCACTTGACAAGGTACACAAGACACATGGAAGTACTTGAAGCATGGGAGGAAGTCATGGTGTGATGCTTCCCTTTGTATTTGACGGATATAGCGGCGCTATGATTTAGACAACTAGAAAGCGGCTCTATTGGCACTTGGATAGAGTTGATTGAGAGGTTTATGAGGCCATTTCGGGACCACATCATGAGACCCAAGAATGTGATGACTTTAACATCGATGAAACAGTTGAAGGGAGAATTATTTAGGGATTTCTCGACCAGATTCAATGTGGCGGTGGATTTAGTGGATCGAGCCGATCTGTTAATGGTTTGGATGACATCGGTCTCAAGGATTGCGGATAATTCAGAATTCAAAATATCATTGGAGCGAGAACCACCGATAGATCTCGGGGAGTTTTACCATGAAGCGGAAGGTTCCTACGACAAGAAGATGCCAAGGCTAAAAGAGAGGGGAGAGAGGTTGAAGTTTATGCAGTAAAAGGTGGAGATTCACCAAGAGAGGATTCAAATAAGGAAGATAGAGGCAAAAGAAAAATGAATGGCAGTGGTAACGCATCGAAAGGCAACGAAGGGAATCAAATTTTCTTCTTACATGGATTTAACTGAAACTCTAGAAAGAATTTATCTAGATACTCGAAGACGCCTCCAGTACCAAGGCCGACAAAAAAGGAACCCTCCAAATACGAGCGAGCATCGAAATAGCAATGCCTATTCCATGAGCTGTATGGGCAAAACATGAATGACTGCAGGAATTTGAAGGATACCATTGAGGAGCATGTGAGGAATGGCTATTTGCAACAATATATAAGAAATCGAGCTGTGGTAGTGGAACAGGAGCAGCCAACGCCCACCTTAGACAAAGATCACACTAGATCTAGGCATCATCATCTTGTTATCGGCTGAATGGGTTTATGGAGTTGCGTAAGTAATAAATCTCGAGGTAAGGTAGCTAAGTCACTTACACATGTACGGGATCGAGGATGGTCCCTAGGCATGCTCTGATATGATGATATATCGTGATGCTCGAGTTTATGAAATTTTGTTTTTCTATTTTCTGTGAACTCTGGTTTCATTCTTGGTACTATGGATATTTGATTTTCTTGGTTTGTACGGACTTTTAATTTATCAATTAAACTCTGTGATGGTGGGATTTGAACTAATGTAATAAATACTACATGTCACACGGTTATGATCTTGACCAGAGAGATGGGGCAGTAGCCGCGAGTTACGGGTCCCTTTCCCGAAAAGCGACAGGATGGACTCTAACTCGGATTAAGTCCTCGAACGGAGAGTCAATTCCAGAGAATACAAGTCCTCGAACGGAGAGCCGAGGCCGAAGAATACAAGTCCTCGACTGGGGAATCAAGGCTGGAGAATATAAGCCCTCGACCGGAGAGTCAAGGCTGGAGAATATAAGTCCTCAACTGGAGAGTCGAGGCCGGAGAATATAAGTCCTCGATCAAAGAGTCGAGGCCAGAATATAAGTCCTTGATCGGAGAGTCTAGGCCGGTGATTATAAGTCCCCAACCGGAGAGTCAAGGCCGGAGAAGAAAAACCATGGATGAGCCCTTGACCGAAGAGTCGAGGCTGGAATAGGATGAAATGACCAGGTAAGGTCTATGGCTTTGGACCCGGAGAGGTCCCGGTTTTGGCTGAGGACACGGTGAGGTCCCGGATTTGGATTACAGAACCTGGAGAGGTCTCGAAATTGGATGTCGACCCGGAGAGGTCATGGATTTGGTTATTGGGTTCGGGGTATGGATAGATAAGAACTCGGTTGTCGGGTTCGGATGGATATGGAATTGGCTAAGGATTTGGTTACTAGATTCGGATCGGATAGAATTGTTGTAGATTTGGATAAGGATATGGCTATGGCACTTGGATAGAATGGCTTAGTAATGGATTGGATGATATGGCTATGGATGGAATATGGACTTTGGGCGTCGGATTAAAAGCTATTCAAAACAAGCCTTTCTACCGCAAGTCATGTTTTGGGGGGGAAAGTTACTCCACCCCCTTTTGGACAAGGCAGGGGTATCAGAAAACTGGCTTTAAAGGATGGATATTAGGATTGGACATCGATTGTAAACAAGGCTATGATCGATACCGTCAAAATTAGACCTAGCTTCAATCAAGGTGGGGTCAATCGGAGTTCGTATGCTTAAGTAATGGATGGATCAACATTTAAAAGAAACAGGTTCGCATTGATACGTTTGTATCGATCGCTGTGGCATTGGTTTGGATCAATCGATCTTCGAACCAATACATCTCATATCGATGCACTTTGTATCGATCAGTTGACTCTAAGATGAATTCAGAGTGATGGATGTGTCGTATCGATACATGCGTATCGATTGGATGAATACGGTAAAGAAAACTGATGGATATGAAGCAATAGTTACGAAGGTTTGGAGAAGCATTTCGTATCGATCACTTATTGATCAATAAGAAGGGCACACATGGAAGGAGCAAAGGATGGATACAAAAAGCAGCAAGCGCTCAAAGGCTATTTCGTATTGATCGCGTTCATATCGATCGATACAAAGGAACCGGTCAAGGGAAGGAGTGCTTAACATGGATCACTGCATAAAAATCGGATCAATGCGAAGTAGTCAAGATGGAACGCAATCCTTGGATCGATATAAAAGGCATGGATAGGAAACATGATGGATATAAATCTCTTGATCGATAAAAGGTTTTAGCTTGCATTGGCAAAGGCAATCTTGGATCGATCATACTCAAATTACAAATCCAAATGCTATGAAATTCTCACAGAAACTTGCTTACTCGCTTAAGAACGTACGTGATCGATCGAGCTCCATTGGGCCATTTTGGATCGATATGAAGACAACATGGATCGATCAGGGATTGATCCCAAACAACCCAGATCGATCTGGTGGACCCATCTATGCATGAGAAATGGTATTTCAAGTTTTAAGGGAGATATTTCCGGACCTATACCTATAAATAGCACCCCTATGCCTATCGATAAAGAACTTTTGGAAGCTCTTATGTCGTTACTCTGTTGAAACTCCATTGCAACTTGGGTGCTATTGATTGTACTGCTGTAAATCAGTTGAGAATCATCAGTAAATAACAAACTACACAAAGTGGACGTAGGCCACAACTGGTGTTTTCACTAACACTTTGCTTTTACAACATGTAGAAATTAGCGCTAGCTTTGACAAAAGTTTGGGCAAAGATTGTAAACAACTTCGAGGTCCAATTTTCAAATATATGAGATAGAAAGTTTTTATTTTTGCTTTGGACATGATTTATGATGAATTGATCTGCATGAAAAGGAAGATTCTGTTATTTCAGCTTGTGATCACAAATTTCGAACGTATTCGGTTAACCTTATGCACATGAACTGAATGAAACTATAGTGACATTGTTCCAATTCCGCTTAATGCAATCCATGAACATTGGCGAATACTTGATTATGTTTCACAAAATCAAGAATCTAGAGAGTTGGATCATACACTAAACGCATAGAATTTAGAAAAAGATTCAAGAATGCAACTACAGATGAAAATATAGTTATGTAACTATAGTTGAAGGAGACTGGAGTACCTTCAGGGACATCTTTGCTGGAATCAAAACTTGGATTCCATAAAGGTCAACCACCTGGAAGCAAAGGGGAAACCAAACCTGATATAACAAAGTTGTGGTCTACAAAACATAACCTGTCAAAATTTGAAAGAGTGAAACATTGTACGAAACAATAGCCACAATCAAGCATTTCAAATAAGTAGATCTAAAATGAAAAATGAAAAGGTTAAAACCGATCTCGAGTCTGCCAAATTGGTAAATAAAGTGGTAGATAAAATAAAGTTAATCGATACTATATACACAAGCAAATTTCTTCATCATACTCCATTGGTTATTCACCCTTTTGTTGTTAAATGGGAGGATGTTGACACAAATGGCAACTGTAGTTTTCATTGTGTTGTGCAATAGTTAGATGAAATGAATGGTGATGGTTGTGGAAGTGAAAAAATCAATGATATCGGATTTGACAACAAGTTGAGATATGTATTGCAAGAATTTTTGTTGTTGTACATTGCGAGAAAATGAGAGAGGTACTTAGTTCATATGAAAAAAAATGTTCTATAGGAATATGAGATGGAAATGCCTAAAACGGGTTACTTAATTGCAATGCCTTTAACGAGGCTGTCTTCTTTATATCCAATATCCAATGTTTAAGTTTTCATCTACATCAACAAGGTCCAATAGGTAAGAACCCTGATAAATTTCTAACTTTTATAAATGTGAACGACAACCACTACATGAAGTTAGTGTTAAAGGAAAATTCACTAATTCCATTAATTACAAGCTATTGGAGTAGGTTTGCAATAGAATCGCTAAAGTGTGGTATGATCATTATCAACAAAGGCAAGATCGATTTGACCCCTCGAAGCCTGACGATGCATTTACAAGGGACATACTCTAATGACCAAGGGTTTCAGTCATTCAAAGTCGAAATATTTAATTTATTTTAAATATTCAAAATTAAATTTTAAAAGCCAAATAACACATATTTCAAATATAATGATTTATTGGATAATTAAATTGCTTAATATTTGAAATTGCGAAATAATTGGGTCTTGAATTTAATTTAAATGAAAATGATTTATAAAGTTAATTTAAATTCTATTTGAATTAGAATTAAGTTAGAAAACTTTTAAATTTTGAATTAAAAGTTAATTTACAGAAATTTGAAATTTTAATATTTAATTAACGTGTAAAATAAGTCATTTTTGACACTATTTCGGATTTTGACGAAACTTGTTTCATTAGATCCATAATAGTGAGTTATTATAGGATTCCAAATTTCGTGTCAACCGCACTTACGGTTTGGTCATACGAAGCTAAAACGCCTAGAAATTAATTAAAGGAAATTTAATTAAAAATAATTCAATTCGAAAATTATCTTCCAAATACGATGAAATTGGCCTTCGATATATATTCCATTGTGTTCGGAATAGAGGTATATCATTATGAATTCCAGGTGGCATGCTTCATTTGGAATTTAAAATATTTTTGGATGAATAGTGCCCAAAAGTATTCTGTAAAAGCCCCTCATTTTTTCCTTTGTTCACAAACCTTAGGGTTTCATTACTAGCCGCCAGTAACGCATACACGGTCAAAAATCTTCCAACTTCCTCCCTTAAATCCTATCAATCCACGCAAAATTAGACGAAGGCCTCAACTAGAAAATTATAGAGCTTGTCATGCTCTACAAGATCAACGGTTGTGATTTGAATTGGAGCACCGTGGCACGGGCGAGGGCGGGGCGTTCATCGTTCTTTCGAGTGCAATTTTTGAGACGAGGGGGAGGCCGAGCTTGTCATGCTTTCAGGTGCAGAGGGAGTGAGGTGTAGGCTTTTGAATGATGGGTTATGACCATCGTCTAGATGAACGTTGGTGGCACAGCAATTGATGGAAGTTCGGTGACTATGGGTTCGATTGATCTTGGAGTGATACATGATGATGAAAGAGAAGATATGGGGTGGTTGGATCTGAAACATGCAGCCCAGATTGTTTAAGGGTAAAATAAATAAATAAAATTGTAATTTAATTTGTATTAAAATAGTGAAATCTTGTAAAAATGCATAACTTTCCCACACGAGGTCGGATTTGCACAAAAGAAGCGTCGTTGGATTCGTTATCGAAAATACTACATAATGGAATTGGTTTGGATGGATTTGGAGCTAGTAGCAATTTTGGTTAAATTTGAACGCCTATGCGTTTTTAATCATAATAAAAATGCTGCAACGATGACTGCAACCAAAGTGAGTAAAACTCACTCTTTTAACCGACTTATACTTTTATATAAGCGGGAATATTTTTGTTATGCAGTTTTGATAATTGTTGGATGTTATATATATATATATATATATATTGGATGTTTGGATGTTTTGCTATAGTAGTTTAAATGGTTTGAAAACAAAATAAATTGGGAATTCTCTTATTATTAAAATAAGTATATGAAAATGTTTTCCAAATATCTAATAAGTGAAATGGTTTTGAATATTATCTTTTTAGAAGATATTTTGAAGTGAATAATTAGAAAGTGATTTGATTTATAAACGATTAATAAAATCAGGCCCAGTGACTACTTATGTGCTAGATTTTGTTTGTTGGTTTGATAGTTAAATAACCTACTATCAAATTTGGCCATTTTAGTTTCTCAACTTGATGTAGAAACTAATTAGTCGTACACTTAGTGCGTAACTGACTGTGTAGGCTTGATTATCGTTTTTGTTGAGAATGTTGATTCGTGTAGTAAAGAGTGATTACTTCAATCTATTGGGCTTTCTTCTTGGTCGAAGGATAGCAAGTTGAAATTTGGAAACATAATAAGTCTATGAGACTTGGTTCCTGTTTAAGGTTGAGAAACGCTTTTGTGTTATTGGTGCGAAGAGACCCGGATTAGATTTATTTGAAAACCACTTCGGACTAACATATTTGCGACGATTGTGCAGGTTGGTCGATGATATTGATATATATGATTTACATACTGAAGGAATGCTTGTTGATCATTTGGGGTTAACATCCCAATCTACATATAGTAGCAATAATCTCTTCATTATGAAATATCCATTACAAGGGATGTCGCTACTAATCCTATAGAATGTGGTAGGAGAGTACCTTAGGTTTGTCCTATTTCTGGACAACTTGTATGGATGAGTGTTTGACATTTCATTTCTAAGATTACGTACATTGGTATTTGCAAACATACATCATGTGCTGGTGGAGAAGACAACTTCTCCTAGCTTAACACCCTCCTTGAGACGTATGAGCTCAAGGGTTGTATTTTTATAGAAGGAAATTAGTAATCAACGAAAATGGCGATGTGGCATCCAAAGATGATGTGATATGTGAAAGGTAATCGATACCTCTTTTGGCCTCACTCCCCGGAAAATGACTGAAATAGGGATAGAAGAAACAAGGCTAAGTGGATCGCTCCGATCTGGAGATGTCATCACTCTTCTGGATATATCTTTACATGCTATGACGTCGTGTATTTGATTATTGTTTATGTATGCTTGAGGCCATGGAGTATAGGTCGATAACGACCACGGCGATGACATATTCGATACTATCCAGGAAGGGGTGGGTCGGTATTGTGTTGGTTGAGGCGCCCAGTATCTGGAACCTAGGTACATCCCACTAGAGATGTACCGAGTTCTGTAAGGGTAGTCCTTCACCCAGTCATTTGTATGGAAAACCAAAATCAAATACGTGCCTGCCATTTTCTGTTGTAGAAAGCCTTGTATTATAAGGTGTATGCTGGAATTTAATAATGTAACAATTTCAGCTATTTTAATATTATTTGTATAATAGACATTATTATAATATAAGAGAATTTGATATGAAATATTTTGGTTATCGTAATGTAAAAACCTCATCGGTATTTATTTTCGATGCGGTCTTACGAGATACCCATTTTTTATAAAAGAAAATTTTGATGACTTTATAAATTTAGTTGAGGTGTGTTTTTCTCACGCTGGTTTACTAGACTGATCCGAGGGTTCTCCCCTTTCGAGTGAGATGTAGTATATTTACAAGTTCATATTTGGTGCTTTTGGAGCTTCAACAGGCGAGCTGGTGATCTTCATGTCGTATACACAAATCTGTTTATTTTTCCACTACTTTTCATTGTTGTTGTTGTACATTATCATAATTTGTGAGGACAGTTTATTATAATTGTCCAAGCTGATGTTTACTTATTGTGTACTCTGATATTGATTTATGTATATTACATTTTCTCTTTGTAAAGATTATTGATCTATGTTATATATTATTCCACTATGGTGTGAGATTTGGTATTGTTTTTGGTTCTGCTTCTCTCTCTTCTTCTTCTCTTCTCTTCTTCTTTCTTCACTCTTTCTTCTCACCCTTTCTTTTCTTTCTCATGATCATCTACAATCGATGCACTCTAGGTCGGACATGTGTGGTTTGGTGTCGGATTCAGAGGGTGCCGAGTGTGTATCGTCACAGGTGATATCAGAGCTTAGGTTTAGTATACTCCTAGGCTTTGATGTGTACTCAATATAAATAGGGTCGGTAGCACCCTAGATTGAGTTTGAGTGTATTATATATATGAGCACATATTTTGTAGTGATATAATTTTCTTTAATATTATGTTGATGTATTTGTTGAGTGGCTTATGAATTTTGGTCAGCATATGGGATGCCACAGTATCGATAGAGGTTTCTAAACACTTGAATAAGTCATATCGATATAGTAGTGTTTTTAAATTGGGTAGATGAAATAATTTTACCTCGATTATATTTTATATATAATTATATATATTGATCACAAATTCACAGATAAACAATATAAATTCATCATAGATAAATAAATTACATTCATCACAGCTCAATCGATACAATTCATATCACAAAACATCACACATCAAGGATATCAAACAATTCAACATTCAATTGAATCCAAACACCCATAAGTAAGATAAATTAATCATCTAATAAATTTAAATCAGATAATTACTTATGAATAAACTACTAACCCTGGTTAATTAATATTAGTTAATTATAAACCATCTAAATTAATTAACCTTTAATCATTTATTAAATAACCTTTAATAATAAATTAACCTTTAATTATTAATTAATGAAACTTAATTAATAAATCAATCAACCTTAAATCATTATATAATTAACCTTTAATTATTTAGTTATTCTTTAATTATTTATTTAATTAATTAATTAATCCTTAATTAATTACCATTTAATTAATTATTCTTAATTAATTACAATAAGTGATTAACCGTAATTAACTATATTAATTAATTAACCCTTAATCACTTTTATTAGTTAAGTAGTCTTTAATCATAAATAAATAAATCACTTTGATTAATTATCTTATAATCAATCACATTAATTAAATAATCAGACAAATTAATTAATTAACCTTAATAATAAATAAATTAACCTTTAATCACCTTCATTCTTCCTTAATCACTTTCATTAATTAATAACTCTTTAATTACTTATGATTAATCAATTAAAAGATAAACCATTTATCTTTATTATTTTTAATTATCATTTAATCCTTATTTAATAATCCTTTGGAAATAGATCATCATCAATACATCAATTAACTTAAAATCTTTATGTTAGATTAAGGATTATAAAACATTTCATTTTCCCAATTATTTACTTAATTAGAAAAATTAAGTTTATAAAATTTTAAAAACAAAAGTTATATAGATCAAAACACTTTTAACTTAACAAATTTGAAATGATTTATTTTTAAGCCTTTTGACCAATTCAAACTTAGATAACATTTATAATTTACCAAGAGAACTAGTTTTAGCCAAATTGTTTTAAATAAAACTTGGTTTGTTTTAAAGTAAAAAACTATTTTATATCAAATTTCTTACCCGAGCTAATCTTCAGAAAACCCGAGACCAACCACTTGTTTACCCGAGCACGTCCTCAAGTAACTCGCTGTCATATTTCCTTCGAGTCATGCCATTATTTCCCCCGAGTTGAAACCCGAGTATCCTTTATCTTCCCAAATCAACAAGATTTCTAGATGCACCAATTTTTCGCGTGCACGTACACATGTGATCAGAGCTGCTCCGATCATCGCCTCCCCCTTCATCATGTCGCCCATCTCCTCCTCCATCAACACGATAACCCAGATCGCCGAATCTCATCCTAAATCAAAATTTCACTATCAGGCTTCAAAACCCAATCATAAGAAATCACCACGTACCGCCACCACAGATTGTCAACGACCTCGCAATCCGGTGCCTTCCGTGCCACATCGATGATGAACTACCCCCTCCAACCTCGTTGACCAAATCTGGGTATAAAACCCTATTTCATTCTCGTTCAGCCACCATGGCGAACAAGAATTTAAGTGAGGATTTTTCCGATAGTCTTCTATCCTCCAACCTCATCTGACAATAAGCACAACCTATAGTTCTTCGTCGATCACCAGTTTTGACAAAAATGTCAATCCCATTCAACTCACAATTTTTCATAATTTAGTGAACTAAAAATCTTAAATTTTGTTTTAGAAATCATGGTTTTTCAAATCAAACCAGATGATGTATATGAATCAATTAATCATGAGATTTGAATTCATCATGTTTATGAATTTTTTTTACTGTAAATTCAAATTTCCAGATAAACTTAATTTAATTCTTCTCAAAAGTATTTCTAAGACCTAGTCCTTAATCAAACAAACAAGTTTTGTTTATATCTTAAAGCCCTAAAAAGATTTGAGAAGGAGATTTTTGATTTTTGAAACATGTTTTGAAAACCTGTAATTAAACAGAGGCCAATATAGCCTGTGTATTAGACATGCATATCAAATTTCTCATAGATATAAACACATGCAAACTAAACAAATATTTATCTTGCACACTTTAAGGGTTAACACAAGCATCAACATAGATATACACAGGTTTGGGTATATTTGCTCACTTGATTTGTTGAGACAGAGAACCTGGAAAATGAATTTAAGTTTGAAACTTTGATCTCTTATCTGATGCTTGATATTGCTTAGTTAAATTTTGATTT
Source organism: Allium cepa (assembly GCA_030765085.1). Lineage (NCBI taxonomy): Eukaryota > Viridiplantae > Streptophyta > Magnoliopsida > Asparagales > Amaryllidaceae > Allium > Allium cepa. The sequence continues at coordinate 460,531,652 of CM060943.1, forward strand.
GAACTTGCTCTTGTTGTTTGATCTAGCTCTGATTTCCAGGTTTGCAATTTACTGAGTTGAATCGTTTTGTTTGAATTGCTTTGCTCTGGACATTGAATCAGGTTTTGATTTTTTGAATTTTCTCAGGCTTTTGAATTTGAATCTGAAGCTTGCTTTCAGATTTGATTGATGTATTTTAATCTGGTAATGTTTATCTGCTTTTGTTTGTTTGATTTATACAGATTCTCAGGTTTGAACTTTCATTTGATTTCCAAGCTTTGAATTTTGAAGATGAAGAAGGAAATGAGAAAGAGGGAGATGTTATGTTTTATAAAATCTTGTTACTTATTTTATTAAATTTTCTTCAAAAATAAAAACAACATGACACTTGTTAAATTATACTAACACTTGTAAATTAATGTTGCCACTAATCTTACATTTGTTAATTACATAATCTTATTGTTTTACAAATGTCATAAACATAGATTTTATGTTTAAATCCTTTAATTAATTTAATTTATAAATTTGTTTAAACCCTTACGTTAATAAATTTACACCTTTCAAAAGTCATCATATTTTTATGTCTTATTTTTAAACTTTTAAATATATTTACAAACTTATTTTAAGTGTATTTTAAAAGAGATGATTAAAATTTATTTATGCACCAATAGATAATCATATACACATATGTATTATAATTATATATATTTTTTTCATACCTTTTGCTTATTATTTACACTTATATCAATTTAAAGAAAATGATTTTAAAACTAATTATACTTTAATAAATAAACACATATAATTTATATATGATAGAATTTAACCTCTTGAAATTTGTATTAAATCTAAATCATAATTCTCAAATTAAAATGCCTATTTTAATAAAATTAGAAAACAAATTAGTATTAATTGAAAATATAATGTTTCCAAATTCAACTTGTTTTCAATATATTTATTTTTGGATTTTAAATTCAAATAAAATCTATTTATATAAATAAACATGCACATATCTTATTAAATTTGAAAATTTTAAATTTATTCACAATTTAAATCAAAAACTTTATATTAACTACCATTATTTGGCTAAAAATTGAGATCGTTATAATATATGTATTCTTTGTACACATCATACAAAAACATTGTGGTTAACCCATGGCCCTTGGATATATTTGATTTATAAAACTAATCCTTCCGTCATCTTGAAACTTTATTTCTAGTAATGATTTCAATTCACTACTAGAATCGACCTGTATAGTGTCCATGCTTTGCATCGGCGAGAATCGGCTAAAAACGCGGTCGATTATAGCCGATTCTAGCCGACGCAATATCGTATTACAGAAGCAAAAACCCACGAGTAGATTCTCATTTTTTCTTCCCTTCCATTTTCACATCAAAACCCTCCTCGTCGTCACCCGCCGCAGCCGCCTGCCGTCACCACCATCTCAAGTCAACATCTATCCCCCGACGCTCTCCAAAGCTCTCTGGTATCTCCTTTCTTCATTTCGGTTTATTTGAGGTATGATTTAAACCATAAATTTTGAAATTAGTTGATGGTAGATGAGAAATTGATGATTGGTTGGTATTATTCGATGATGTTACTGTTTTAGATTGGTTTGGAAATATAATTTTGACATTGTCGACTTGAAATTAGGGAAATTTGGGAGAAGGGTTGATTATCAATTTGTAATTGTTGATTATTGCGTATGGGTTGATGTTAATGGTGTACATTAGTTGATGATAAATGGTATTAGTTGATTTAGTATAAAAAAATCAATTTTTACTAATTATATGTGTGAACAACTCATTTTAGTTTACATAATCGGCAAATTAAAAATTAAAATAGTTAAACGAAAGTGAAATTACATTGTAAAATTTCAAATTTAGTTAATAAATATTTAAATAGTTGAATGAATATTGTTAATTATAAAAGTTTTATTTTTTAAACCCCTTAGAGAATTTTTGGCCCCATCTGACAAGTATTGTATATGATCGTTATATAGTTGTTCAGTTTTTCACAGAACGGACATCTATATTCATCTGACACAAAATTTGTCGGATTTGTCCCTGTATTGGACAAGTACGAATACAATAAAGTATAATTACATTTTGTAAATCATATCATTTTAAACGGTTCACAAAATTTCGATAGCACTTCCATTTTGTTCTCTGTGTATACGTATTTGTGTACGATATAGGAAACAAAGGGGAAGTGCTGCCGAAATTTTGTGAACCTTTTAAAATGTTATGATTTACGAAATGTAATTACTTTATTGTATTTGTAATGGGAAGTAGGATGGTCGACCATCAAAGTTAAAATAATAAAGCAAAAAGTAAAAAATAAATCGAATTGATTATTTGGATTAACAAACGATAAACTTTATTGTGTTTCTAACATATATTTTCAAATCAGGAAAAATGTTCGATTATTTTCTCAACCGTAGTTGGATGTATGAAGTCAGGACTGGTATGAAAGGTTCAATAAAGAAACATTTCTGTAACGGTGTACATGAATTTATTAGATTCGCTAAATCTAATAATCGCAATAATGAAGAACTTCGTTGCCCATGTAGTAAGTGCAAACATTTGAAGCATTGGAAAGCAGATATAGTTGAAGTACATTTGTATAAAAATGATTTCATGCCGAGTTATTACTTGTGGGATCGTCATGGAGAGCTTCTTGCACCCATACCTAATCCTGTAGCGTTAGATGACAATAATGTTATGACGAATCCAATAGAAAATATGGTGGAAGATGTAGCACGATCAATGTTTCCAATGTTTGATCAAGATGACGATGAGATGTAAATATCGAAGAAGAACCGACTCTGGGAGCTAAAAATATATATGATTTATTGGACTCTACTAAAAGGCCATTGTGGGATGGTTGTAAAAGTGGAACCGAATTATTAGTAACTGCCGAATACATTACTATGAAATCAAAATTTAACCTTACAGAAGCTGGATTTATAGCAGTTGTACAAGCAGCAAAACAACACATGCCACCCTATAATCTGATGTGCGGTAATCATTATAAAGTGAAAAAACTAATGTCCGCTTTCGGTCTGCCATACCAAAAGATAGATACATGTGTAAAAGGTTGCATGTGTATTGGAAAGACGATGTTGAGCTTAGAAAATGCAGAATATGTAACGAAGAAAGATACAAACCAAGAAAAACAAGGAAAAGAAGTTCCATACAAGAGGATGCATTATTTACCCATCACTTCCAGACTTCAACGGTTATATGCATCTTCTGCTACGGCGTTCCATATGCGATGGCACAGTGTGAGAACACCGGAAGTAGGAACTTTGATACATCCATCTGATGGAGAAACATGGAAACATTTCGATAGGACTTATCCCGCATTTGCTGTCGAAAGCCGTAATGTTAGACTCGGTTTATGTACGGATGGATTTGCACCATTCTCTCAGTTTGGTAGTAAATGTTCATCATGACCTATTATCATAACTCCTTATAGTTTACCTCCATAGATGTGTATGAAAACTCCATATATGTTTCTCACTACTGTCGTCCCTGGGCCTGATGATCCAACACAAGGAATCGATGTTTATTTACAACCATTGATTGAAGAGTTGAAAAATCTATGGAATGAAGGAGTTGAAACGTACGATATTTCGAGAAATAAGAATTTTTATATGTTTGCTTCTTTGTTGTGGACTATTAGTGATTTTCCTGCATACGGGATGCTTTCAGGTTGGAGTACGGCTGGTCATCTAGCTTGTCCTTATTGCATGGAAGAAACACGGGCGTTTTCGCTATGGTATGGAAACAAAATTTCTTGGTTTGATTGTCATCGGTGTTTTCTCCATCTCAATCATACTTTTAGAAGAAATAGAAAAAGCTTTATAGCTAACAGAGAAGAGAGTATGCAACCACCGAAGATTTGGTCAAGCGAAGAAATATATGAAATTGTAAAGGAGTATCCGAAGATATATGAAACTGGAGTGCAGCCTGAAATTCCAGGCAAACCAGACATTCATAATTGGTGCAAACAAAGTATATTTTGAGAGTTACCCTACTGGAAAGATCTCCTACTCTGACATAATATTGACGTGATGCACTACGAAAAAGCATGTTTGATAACGTGTTTAATACAGTTATGAATGTAAAGGGGAAACCAAAGGACGATTTGAATTCAAGATTTGATATAGCAAACTTTTGTAAATGTCCCGAACTTCATATGAAACCCGATGACAATAAAAAACACCAAAGCATGCTATGAGCTAGACAGTAAGCAAGTAAAACTCGTGCTAAAGTGGGTGGAAGCACTAAGATGTCCTGATGGGATTTCTTCTAATCTTCGTAGATGTGTTGACTTTAAAAACAATAAATTGAGTGGGATGAAAAGTCACGATTGCCATATCATGATGGAATATCTATTACCCATGATTCTCAAAGAACTTTTACCCATAAAAGTATGGAGCGTTATAACAGAATTAAGTTTGTTTTATAAACAACTTTGTTCGACGACGTTAAAAGTCGACAGTATACGTAGACTTGAAGTAGAAATTCCTATACTGCTTTGCAAGCTGGAAAAAATATTTCCGCCAGGTTTCTTTAATGTAATGGAGCATCTACCTGTTCATCTTCCATTCGATGCACTACTTAGAGGTCCTGTTCAATATGGTTGGATGTATCCATTTGAGAGGTAATATTGAATATCGGCAATATTTATGTTAGTTTAAAATTCAGTTTTATATACCTAAATTTAAAATAAATTTGTAATAGGTACTTGAATCATTTGAAGAAAAAAATTAGGCAAGAATCACGAGTTGAAGGTTCGATTTGCAAAGTATATTTTGAAGAAGAAGCTTCACTTTTTCTCTCATTATTTTAGTGATCATGTGAACTTATCATTTGTAAGTGTTCCTCGTAATGAAGAAGTCGTTGAACATGATTCTTCTCAAGCAATGTTATCTATTTTTAGACAACATGACCGACATGCTGAAAAATGTGTGGAAATATGGTTAGACGATAGAGATCACCATGTAGCACACACATATGTTCTTCTAAATTGTTCAGAAGTTGCACCATTTGTCAGGTAATAATAAATTCATATATAATTCAAGTATACTTACATATTAATTACATTAAAACATATTACATATTTGCAGTATATACGAATCACTGCATCCATTTGGCGATCTCAGTAAAGAATTTGCTAAATGGTTTTCAAATTACGTTTATGATCCAATAAACTGTGTCATTGACGAAGGATTACGACATCTTGCGATCGGACCAAAAAGAAATCTCAAGACGTATCCAATATTCTTCGTCAATGGATTTAAATTCAACACCAAAGATTACGGTGTCGAAAAATTGACATATAACAGCGGTGTATTTGTCAAAGGTAGTGACGATCCAGATGAGCATATAAAAGATATTTACGACATCTTAACACAGGTTTTAAGGTTGACATATTACATACAACCTGCAGAAAAAGTTTTTTTTTATTCAAATGCAGCTGGTTTAGCAATGTTCCTGGTACTGGAATCAACGTGCACAAAGATTATAAACTTATTGAAATAAAACATACCTCAAATTACTATAAGTATGATCCTTTTGTATTGGCCAAGCAAGCGTTATAGGTTTATTTTGCTCTGTATCCATCCTTGAAAAGAGATAAAGCGGATTGGTCGGCTGTTTTTAAAACAAAGGCAAAATTTACATTTGACGAAAATAATATTCCAGACGAAACAGCGTATCAAGCGGATCTTGAGCCAAATACTGAAGTAATAATAACCGATGACATTGATGTAGGGTTGTTGAATGATGAATCAAATGTTTTGGTAGATGCATTTGAAAGTGTTGAAGAAAACGATATAGAGTACGAGACCGATTCTGAATCAAAGAACGACGAAGATTGATAATTTTAAATATTTGAATTGCATGTTGTATAATGTATTTTTATGACATATATAATGTTTAGAGTCTGAATATGACATATGTAAATATTTGAATTGGAATCATTGATAATTTTATGAGATATGTAATGTTTAGAAATCATTGGAATCAAAGAATGAGAAAAAATTATAGAAACATGATAACTAAAGTAAGAGTGTGGGAAAAAAGCCAAGTTGGATGAGCGCTAACGTTAGTGAATCTACGGCTCTGGGATACTCCTGATTTCAAAGTAAGCTATCCACTTTCAAAATTGTAATTTAAAAGTTTTAAGATTTCATATATTAGTTGCATTAATATAGTTAACCTTGTGTTTAAATGTATAGGCAATATCAGCCCGGAATCGTGAAAACAGGAATAAGAATCCTGTTGTATATCGTGGTGGCACGAAATCTTTTCAGCAACATAAAAACGAATTGGTAAATTTATAAATTGTGTTTATAAATATCTGTAACATCATATTGGTAACATTGTTTATTCATATGTATATTTTTAGTCTAAGAAGTACAATCACGAGCCTACGATGGCTGAGTTGTTTACTGCCACACATGCTGTGGAGGAGATAGACGAGGAAGGAAATGTTTCGTATAGATGGACATACGCCAAATCTCAATCTGTAATGGTAAACATGCTTATTCGTAATGATAGTGTTTGATAATACTTTATTTCACAGCTAAAAAATCGTAAATTAAATTTTTTTCGTGTCAAACTTTTATTTATAATCGTAGGAGTCATATGAGGCGGAGCGGACACGTGTGGCGCAGACCACCGGACGTGAGGAGTTGACCGTTGAGGAGTCAAACCATATTTGGGACGCCATTGTAGATCCTCCTACGCGTAATAGGTGATATAGTTATGGAAATATGGAGGTAAACTACTTTATTAACTAATATATACATTTAATATGATATGAAGCATAAATTATAACTAGCTATTAACTATTTCACAGGCGATATCGTCCCAGAGGGCTTACAAGAGATCCCAGGCAGAGGAGGAGATAGCTTTGTTGCGTCAGCAGGTTGTGGAGATCAATGATTTGTGGAAGAGCAATGCTTTTGCACAGCAGCTCGATGCGCATATCGTGGCATAGCTGACAGAGCATGGAAGAATGCCTGAAGAGGATGCGTCTAGAGATGATGAGTAGGTAAGGTTGTGCTTGTTACATTTTTTCCGTCATTTGTGTTGAACTTATTGTTATTTGATGTATGATGATGAGTAGGACAATGATGTATGATTTTTTTGATAGTACTTATATGTATTGTTGAGTATGATGTATATTAGTGAACATTTTGTTTGACTGATGAGTTTTTGGATATATAGTTGTTGTTTGATGGAAAATTATGAATGTTATGTTTGATTTATGAGAGTTTGGTGTTATACTTGTGTTGAAAGATTGAATGTTGTTATAGTTCGACAGAAATTGTTTATATTGTGGTTTGAGGGCGCAAACAGCGGCTGTTTGCAAACAGCAGAACACAGGCTTGCGTCAGCTAGAATTAGCTTGCGTCGGCCATTTGATTACAGGATTGCGTCAGCTAGAATCGGCTGTTTGGTTACAGGATTGCGTCGGTTGGAATCGGCTAGTTACGGCCAACAGAATTTTGAAAAAAAAATGGTCACGTGGATTTAGCCAATCACCTCCCGACACTAAATTGGTGACGAAGTCGACGCAAAACCCGACTCGAATGCTTGGTGGTGACGTCAATTTTTTGTCGGTTTTTAGAATCGGCTTGCGTCGGCTCGAATCGACCGGCGTCGGTTTTCTGACGACGCAAATACCGATTTTCCTTGTAGTTGAGACAAAGAACCTAGAAAATTAATTTGAGTTTAAAACTTTGATCTCTTATATGATGCTTGATATTCCTTAGTTAAATTTTGATTTGAACTTGCTCTTGTTGTTTGATCTAGCTCGGATTTCCAGGTTTGCAATTTACTGAGTTGAATCGTTTTGTTTGAATTGCTTTGCTCTGGACATTGAATCAGGTTTTCATTTTTAAATTTGTTCAGGCTTTTGAATTTGAATCTGAAGCTTGCCTTTAGATTTAATTGATGTATTTTAATCTGGTAATGTTTATATGCTTTTGTTTGTTTGATTTATACTGATTCTCAGGTTGAACTTTCATTTGATTTCCAAGCTTTGAATTTTGAAGATGAAGAAGGAAATGAGAAAGAAGGAGATGTTATGTTTTATAAAATCTTGTTTCTTCTTTTACTAAATTTTCTTCAAAAATAAAAACAACATGACACTTGTTAAATTATACTAACACTTGTAAATTAATGTTGCCACTAATCTTACATTTGTTAATTACATAATCTTATTGTTTTACAAATGTCATAAACATAGATTTTATGTTTAAATCCTTTACTTAATTTAATTTATAAAATTTGTTTAAACCCTTACGTTAATAAATTTACACCTTTCAAAAGTTATCATATTTTTATGTTTCATTTTTAAACTTTTTAATATATTTACAAACTTATTTTAAGTGTATTTTAAAAGAGATGATTAAAATTTATTTATACACTAATAGATAATCACATACACATATGTATTATAATTATTATTTTTTTCCATACCTTTTGTTTATTATTTATACTTATATCAATTTAAAGAAAATGATTTTAAAACTAATTATACTTCAATAAATAAACACATATAATTTATATATAATAGAATTTAACCTCTTGAAATTTATATTAAATCTAAATCATAATTCTCAAATCAAAATGCCTATTTTAATAAAATTAGAAAACAAATTAGTATTTATTGAAAATATAATGTTTCCAAATTCAACTTGTTTTCAATATATTTATTTTTGGATTTTAAATTCAAATAAATAGTAACATCCTGGAATTTTGTTAAATTTAATTTAGTAAATTTTTTGAACTTTTAAATTTAAATTGTGAAATTTCAAGAAAAATAAAATATTGTTAATATTAATATTATAAGGATGTATGGAATAAAATAAAAATATGTGATAAATTACATGTTAATGGCTAAAACTTTAGATTAAAATAAAATTTAAGAAAATATACGTTTGAAATAAAATTTATATAATTGTAAAATGACATACACATAAGTGCATGTAAATTATAAAACAAGAAAATTGTTTAAAACAATAAAATAAAATATGTACAAATTAAATTGTTTTAGTTAAACCTTTGAATAGAACTAAAAAGAAATTGTGAATGTAAGTTATGATAAAATCATAAAATAAAATCACATAACCATAATCTAACATATGGCTGTAAACAACAAGATAACAAAAGCAAAAATGTATGCAAAGAAAAGTCTACAAAACAAAAAAAAGATATACAAACACTTTCAATTAGCAAAGTAAAACAAATCCCAATAGTACATGAAAAAAGAAAATTAATAGCATATGCTGTGAGTATTTCCAGGCAAAGGAAAAAAATCTATTGACCAAATAATATAGTACTTGCATGGAATTAAAAAAAGTTGGCTGTAACATACAAAGGAAGCATGGGCATTAAATGCCATCATCTCTAGCACAAAGAAAAAATCATATCAGCCACTATTTAGTAAAATAAAATATAAAAAAATCTCTGATCAAAAGATACAAATAAATCAAACCCAGTACAATACAAAAATCTTGTACCAGTATATGAAACAAAGCCTGCATATTTCTATATATACATCATCTCCAATTCGTTCATCTAAAAAAAACCTGAGCTTTAGAGAAAAAAACATATGTATCAGTATATTCACAAACTCAACTTCATTCAAGAAAACAAACATCATTTTTATTCAAAGTTGAAAACAATTTGCTGAAGAAAGAAAAAAAGAAAACAGAGAAGATCAACTGCAGATTTTCCAAAACAAGTAAACAAAAGAAGAAGCAAGTCTCTGTTTCAGATATTCGCTAGGTGAGTAAACTTGTTTTTCTTGAATTGAAATCTAAGTATTTAGTTATGGAACTTGTGCTTTGCTGTGTAAAGAATAAAAATGTATAGTCCTGTATGTTTTCCGAGTCACTGGAAATTGTATATGACCTGTTCTTCCTGTTTTGGTTTCAAAACAGAGTGAAGTAGAAAAAAAAAATCAAAAACATTTCCATACGAACATTTTTAGTTTAGGATTCTTAAACAAAACAAGTTGTTTCAACTAGAATCATAGCCTAGGATTTTTATTAATTTGATTATGAAGAGTTAACTCTGTAACTAAAATTTTACAGTAAAAACAAAGTTGTATGATAAATTCAACTGTTTTAAATCATTGTTCTGATTGAATAAACACACAAAGAGTTGATTTTTAAAATCAATATGGTAGTTTTTATTTAAGTGTTTCGAGAGCAATTCACAGTTGAACAAATTTTGTTCTTTGCCCTTTTGCCAATGATCGATTGAATGTAAATTGGTGAAAATTTGTTTGAAGCGAGCTTGGACGCCAGGGATCTCGAGAAATTATCAGAAAATTTTTTCATTGCGTAGATTGATAAATCGAATCAAAATTAGGGTTTAAGAACCCATCCTTGTTCACGATAGTAATGAGGGTGCCGCACCATCCATAGGTGATCGGATTTCACGTCATGGGTGCTAAATGCAGCGTGACACGTGTACAAAGCATGGGTCCAAAGTTGATGGCCGATAATGGCCAGAGGGGGTGGCGCGAGGCGTTTTGTTCAGGCGAGTTCCATTTGCAGTTTCGAATGGAACTGCTAAAATTTGATTTCGAACAAGTATTTTCGAATGGGGTTGGGTTTTCGTAACTACACGTGATGCGCGACTTGCTGGAGGTCGCGATGGCCATCGGAGTGGCGGCGAACCACCGTGCACGTGCACGGTGGTGTTGGTGTCTGAAATTTGGTTATCGGTAAAGTTGAGCAGTGGGAGCTCGAGTTGAAACTCGAGTAAAAGCACGTTTTTCTTCAGGATGGACTTGCGTACGCTAGCATATACGGCTATACCGAGTTAGGCATTTAACTGGAAAAAAGAGAGAAAAAAAGAAGGGAGAAGAAGAAAGAGAGCGCGGGGAAGAAAGGGTGGAAGCTCGGGAAAATTGAGGAAGTGCACGGGGTCAAACCCGAGGTACCTGGGGTTTTGCTCGGTATGGTGCTATCTTGAAATCTTTGGAGTTAGTTTTAAAACTAACTTAATAAAACATTTAAATGTAAATCAAATGTTTAAGTGTTAATTTTAAACCCAAATTTGTTTAAATTGGTGAATTAGTATTAACAATTAACTGTTTTGAGTTAAGAACTTGCTTTCAAGTTTAATTAATTTAACAAATATTTAACAAGGTTTTAAAAATCTAATTAATACTTTAAATAAATAAGTAAATTAAGATAATTTAAGTTAATTAACATTTAAGCTTTTTGTAGTAGTAATAAATTTTGGAATAAGAAGATTTCTAAATGTTAAATTAGATAAATAACAAATTGTTTTGGAAAGCAACCAAGGATGATTAAATTAATAATTATAATTAACTAAGTAATTAAGGATTTATGTCATAATTGAAGATTGGTTAATTAACAATTAAGTATCTGATTAATTTGTAAATTAAGAATTGTTAATTTGATAACTCAAGTTAATCAATTTATAAAGCGGTAGTTAATTAAAATAATAAATTAAGGAAAAATCAATTTATCAAGTTGATTAAGATTAATTGATTCATCATTTAGAATAATAAATCATTGCTTTAAAATAATCAATAAAAATAATTAATTGGTTAATTTATTAAATCATATTCACTTGGATTGGTAAATAATTAACTATTGCTATGCACTAGATTTATATTTCTGTTGTGACTGTGATACTGTGTGATGCACTGTGACTATGGTTTGTTTCTGTATTGATGTGAAAACCCTTTTTGCCCGTAAAACGGCCTTTAAACTTCGATGCGACAGGGAGTCGGATTTCAGTTAGTTATCCGAAACCCACATCGAACCCTGAATATGAATCTTTGTGATTGATATATCCACGTATTTTAAAATAATTGACGCTCATTATTCGGTTTAGCCAGTAAAGGACCTTTGTGTCATATAAACCATTCTGAATGAGTGATACGACGTTATGGATCGCATTTGAAGACCGGTGGTGAAGACCGGGTGTCTTTTGAGAACGATAGGATAACCTATCGATTGTCTCTGCACTGAGTTGCTCCGGCATAGAGATTCCCTAAGTGATGGGAAGTCCGATCGGGATTGTGGATACCCGAATTTGCAAGGGCTTCTTCCTTTATTGGACGAAGTGCCTTCGGTTCTGTTCGAACCCGGAACAGACTTGTATGGTTATGTGTCTGACACTATACTTTGAGATATAAAGCAGATTTCTTTCAAATACATATCTGTGGTGGCGGAGAATTTATTCTCTTAGCTTAACATCCTTCTCTGAGACGTACGAGCTCAGAGGTTACGTAATTGAAGGTTATCAGCGATATACTCCCAATTTGGTAGTGTGGCATGCTAAGTGCCGCTGTGTGTTGATGATCATTTGTGATCAAAGCAAGGCTTTCGTGTAAAGCATAGCTTTGTGGACGAGACCTCATCGGACCTCACAACCCGAAAAAGGTCGAAACAGGAAAGATGCGGCAAGGTTACGAGGGTCGCGCCCTTTAGGGTATGTCATTTCCTTCTGGAAAAAGGTGATGTCATGGTATGGATCCCAGATATTTACCTGTGTGGTAGCTCCAATCTCATTTACTGTGTGGTTGTTGCTTTGTGATAGAGGGCCCTCGAATAAAGGTCCCAAAGGACCGGGGAGTGGCCGTGTAGTAGTTACCTAGTTACAGAGGTAACCCGGCCTTGTGTTGGTAGAGAGCTGGTTAAGTTCTCGGGATGTCCCGCCAGAGGTGTACCCATGTGGCAGTAGGAAGTTCCTTAGCCTGACCATTGGTTGAAAATCAAAAGAAGCAATACGAGCCCAGTACGGTTTTAGTTGTGGAACCTTCCATTTAACATGGAAGCTATAGTAGGCATATCATAATGGTACCTATGCTGGCTAAGATTAATATTCTATTTTCGAAATGCTTTCTACACTATGCACTAATAATATTATCAAAGAATTTTTCTTGTATCAAGCATATTTGACTGTCTTAAGAAGAAATCTCCTCCAATTCTGTGTTTGCATTGTGTGTGTGGCGGGAGGTCTTATGGTAGTCTCATTTTTCAAAAGCATATCGACTTTTCTTTTATAAATCTGTTTTTATTTAAAAGCAACTATTTTTGTTTACTCATACCAGTCCCATGACTGACCCGGAGTTTATTGTTTCTTTTCTAAACTCTGGGTGCCCTTAATTTCCACACGGGCAGCCTAGTAGCAGTTTTCCATATTTTGGAGTTAGCAGTATTTTGGAGCTCTTACTTTGGAGATATCTTAGGAGCTTTTTGGATCTCAGGTGTTTGGTTTTGGGAGATTGTTATCACTTCATTCCCTTGGAGACTCTTGGACATATGATCACCGATGTATTATTATGATGTTATTTGGAGTTGTGGTATATGTATTAAATACTCTGATGTATTATTGGATATTCTGATGTTGTACCTGTGTTGTATGCATGATATTCATTTTGTTCCGCTGTTTTATATTCATCTGGTGTTGTTATAAGCTCCGGCGATACGAATTTGATGTCGTTTGTTGGACATCGAGTTCGGGTCGTCACAAGTGGTATCAGAGCTCAAGGTTGAGTAAGAAATTTAGCTACGGAGTATCACACATCAGATGGCTCATTAGAGATAGGGTGAAATATACCCTAGAATGAGTATAACTAAGACTGGACTCCAAATTTTATTAGTCTATTTTCTTTTACTACTGATATTCCTTAAGATATTTCGTCCGTATGTCTAAATCAATTTTCTTACTTACAAATTACGGATAGTAAGAATGAGCGGACGAAGGGGAAGAGTTAGGGGTCAAGGAAGTGCCACAGCAACTGATCAAGATCCCCTAATAGCAATAACAGCAGTTCAGCAATAGCCGAATCTGGTTGACTTACATAAGAATTTCTCAAGGCTTGGTGGTAAGCCGTTCACCGGCAAGGAGACGATTGTTGAGGCTCAAGCCTGGATAAGATCATGTGAGAAAATCTTCAGAGGGCTAAAACTGCAAGACGATCAGAAGCGACTCATAGCTTGTTGGCAACTTCAAGATGAAGCCTCAGCCTGGTGGGAGACAATCACGGTAGATAAGCCAGAAGACGATTGTTCTTAGGAGAAATTCAAAGAAGTGTTTGAGAAGTGATATTTTCCATCAGTCGGAATTTCTCGAATGTACCAGGTGTTTATGGACCTAAAGCAGGGAAGTTTATCATTCGAGGAGTATCTGAATAAATTTAATGAATTGTCTCATTTTGGTCCTGAATTGGTGAATACGCCTTTAAAGATGAATGAAAGATTCATTCACGGGATGAATAAGAAATTCCACGAAAGAATGACGGGCCACGTTAAGGAATCTTTTTCAGATTTAGTTGATATGGGGTACAGATATGCTACACTTGATATGCAAGAAGCCCCGGTGGAGAAAGGAAATTCGGGCAATCAAAATTGGAAGAAGCGAAAATTTGGAAGCAAGAAACCATGGCAGGGCAAGGAGAAAAAGAAGAGCATTCAGGGAAGCGCGACAGAGAATGTCACTTGTCATAACTGCTTGGAGAAGGGCCACTATTCGAGTAAATGTACGAAGCCTAAGAAATAAGTCAGTCAATCCGTTCAAGCAAAGCCTAGGAAGTGCTATTATTGTCAAAAAGTGGGACATGAAGTTAAAGACTATCCAACCATGAAGCAAGCTCAAACAGCAAAGGTGTACACAGTCAAAGACCAACCTGCATCTTACAAAGCAGAAAAAGGAAAAGGAGTTCTGGAAGGTAACCTTACTATTTATGATAGATTCTATTTGACACCGGCTCTACACATAGTTTTATCTCTCAGCAAGCCATCAAAGAGTTAAATCTTGAACCTGATTTTGTTGATGAGCATATATGCATAAGGAATCCAGTTGGAGGTCCCGCGAATTTTTGTCTTCGATGTAGTGACGTTCCTATCTCATATTCTCATTATCAATTCCCTATTGGTCTCTTCATTCTTGATTTTAACGAGTTTGAAGTCTTACTCGGAATGGATTGGCTAGCGAAATACGAAGCCAAATTAGATTGCATTAATCGATTGATTTTGATTAAAACCGAATTTGGATATTTCATCGAGATTTATTGTGAGGACCCTAGTCCTAAAAGAGAAGGATTAATGTATAATTTGGGTTATCCCGAACCTAGTTTGGAGTCAATACCAATTGTTAGAGATTTTTCGGACGTATTCGGAGAAGTAAAATCTCTACCTCCACATCGAGAAATAGAATTTAGAATTGACCTTGTACCTAATGCTCGTCCTGTTGTTCATGCAAGTCACAGGATGGCACCTAGGGAAAAGGTTGCATTAGTTCAACAAACCGATGATTTACTAGCAAAAGGATTAATTCGACCCAGTGTTCCCGAATGGGGTTCAGCCATTGTGTTCGTCGCTAAATCGGACGGATCTTTGAGATTGTGTATAGATTACCGCGATCTCAATAAAATGACTCTCAAGAATATGTTTCCTTTACCCAAAATTGATGATTTATTTGATCAATTGCATGACACTCGTTTTTTCTTTTAAAAGATGGATCTAGCCCAAGGATTCCATCAACTACGAATCGCCGAAGATTGTGTACATTTGCTGCTTTCAGGGGTCCCAATATGTTCTACGAATGGTTAGTCATGCATTTTGGGCTAACCAATGCTCCAGCATACTTCGTAGATTTAATGACACGGGTGTTTCGAGAAGTATTGAACAAATTTGTCCTTGTATTTATTGATGATATATTGGTTTACTCCAAAACCGAGGAGGAACATGCTGAACATCTCAGAATTGTTTTGGAAATTTTGAGAAGGAACGTCTATTTGCAAAATTTTCCAAATGACACTTTTGGGTCAAAGAAGTCAAATTCCTTGGCCATATTGTTAATGAAGAAGGAATATCGGTTGATCCTAGCAAAATTTCCGCTATTCTTGATTGGAAGCGACCCACGACTCCAAAAGAAGTTCGAAGCTTTTTGGGTTTAGCAGGCTATTATCGGAAGTTTGTTCAGGATTTTTCTAAGATAGCTAGTCCATTGACCAAGCTAACAATGGAAGATGTAAAATTCAATTGGACTCCGAAATGTGATGAAGCTTTTCAGGAGTTGAAGAAGAGATTAACCACTTCTCCTGTTCTTGCTATTATAAACGAGAAATAGGGATTGTCTATTTATACTGACGCGTGTGGTGATGGGGTAGGTGCAGTATTAATGCAGAATGGAAAGGTAGTTGCCTACGCGAGTAGACAATTACGTCCGCACGAGAGAAACTACCCAACACATGATTTGGAGCTTTTGGCTGTTGTTTTCGCCTTAAAAATCTGGCGACACTATCTTCTGGGTAAGAATCTTTTCAGCTTTCTTAACAATTTATGAAATTAACTAAAGAAATATACTTAATAAACTCTCTTTGTTTTAGGTGAAAATTTTGAATTATTCACCGACCATAAATCCTTGAAATATCTCTTTACCCAGAAGGATCTGAATCTGCGACAACAACGTTGGTTGGAATTTCTGGCATCATATGACCTAGATATTCTGTATACGTCGGGAAAAGCCAATGTGGTTGCCGATGCTTTGAGCAGAAGATATGCTGTTCTCGCATATCTTGTTATCACTCCTACTCTTCTTGGAAAGATCGCCAACAAGCAAAAAGAAGACCAGTTTCTTCAGGAAATATATGGGAGAATTCGTCGAGGTGAAGATTCTAGTTTTACAATTGATGATAATGGAGTTATAAGATTGAAAGGAGGAATTTGTGTCCCTGACATTACGGAGCTGAAACGCGAAGTTTTAGATGAATGTCACAAATCAAAACTCAGTATCCATCCAGGAATTAATAAAATGTATAGAGATATAAAAAGAACTTTCTGGTGGAAGACAATGAAAAGAGATATCTATTTACGTGAGTCGCTGTGCTACTTGTCAACAAGTCAAAAGCGATCAAAAGAAAATGGCTGGTTTACTTCAGTCTTTGGAAGTACCGAAATGGAAATGGGATTAGGTATCGACGGATTTCATCGACGGATTGCCACGAACCAAGAAGGGAAATGAAGCAATTTGAGTTATAGTGGACCGTCCAACCAAAACTGCTCACTTTATTCCAGTGAAATCCACTCGGACTGCAGCAAGCTTAGCAGGGCTATATATAAAGGAAATTATTCGTCTCCATGGTATTCCCAGTAGTATAGTGAGTGATCGTGACCCGATCTTCACTAGTAGATTTTGGGAGGCATTCCAAGCCGCTTTGGGGATGAAATTAAATTTCAGTACTGCTTATCACCCACAATCTGATGGGCAGACTGAGAGAATTAACCGAATTCTAGAAGACCTTTTGCGGGCTTTCATTCTCGATTTTAGTGGTTCTTGGGAGGACCATTTACATCTGGTTGAATTCTCATATAATAACAGCTATCAGGCCAGTATAGAAATGGCTCCTTTCGAAGCTTTATATGGTCGTCCGTGTCGATCACCTGCATGTTGGATCGAATCGGGTGATAGACTAGTCCTTGGACCAAATATGATTAAAGAAGCTATGGAGAAGGTAGATTTTATTTGAAAGAAGTTATTAACTGCTCAGAGTCGACAGAAGAGCTATTATGACCGCCGAAGAAGATATTTGGAATTTCAAGTTGGAGATTCTGTATTTCTGAAAGTGTCTCCAATGCGAGGTGTATTGAGGTTTGGAAAGACCGGTAAGCTGGCACCGCGTTATATTGGTCCTTTTCCTATTCTAAAAAGGATCGGTCCTCTAGCATATCGAGTACAGCTACCCAACTAGTTGTCTGGCGTGCAAAATGTGTTCCACGTTTCTAGTCTTCGGAAGTATGTGCACGATCTAGATGATATTATTGAAGAAGCTGCTCAGCAGGATCTAGAAATCACTCCTAACTTGGCAGCTAAAAGAGAGCCAATAAAAATTGTAGATCGTGATGAGAAGAGATTGAGAAACAAAGTTGTGAAATTGGTCAAAGTTCAATGGAGTGGCGATCCAAAGGACTGTACTTGGGAAACTGAAGATAATATGAAGAAATCATATCCCAACTGCAGAGTAGACATCTCGACTTAAATTGTAAGTCATTTCTTTATTTTTCTGAATTCGTAAATTCTTTGTTTGCGTTTCTCTCCCTTTCAATTTCGAGGACGAAATTTTCTTAAGGAGGGGATATTGTAACATCTCGGAATTTTGTTAAATTTAATTTAGTAAATTATTTGAACTTTTAAATTTAAATTGTAAAATTTCAAGAAAAATAAAATATTGTTAATATTAATATTATAAGGATGTATGGAATAAAATAAAAATATGTGATAAATTACATGTTAATGGCTAAAACTTTAAATTAAAATAAAATTTAAGAAAATGTACGTTTGAAATAAAATTTATATAATTGTAAAATGACATACACATAAGTGCATGTGAATTATAAAACAATAAAATTGTTTAAAACAATAAAATGAATTATGTACAAATTAAATTGTTTTAGTTAAACCTTTGAATAGAACTAAAAAGAAATTGTGAATGTAAGTTATGATAAAATCATAAAATAAAATCACATAACCATAATCTAACATATGGCTGTAAACAACAAGATAACAAAAGCAAAAGTGTATGCAATGAAAAGTCTACAAAACTAAAAAAAGATATACAAACACTTTCAATTAGCAAAGTAAAACAAATCCCAATAGTACATGAAAAAAGAAAATTAACAGCATATGCTGTGAGTATTTCAAGGCAAAGGAAAAAAATCTATTGACCAAATAATATAGTACTTGCATGGAATTAAAAAAAGTTGGCTGTAACATACAAAGGAAGCATGGGCATTAAATGCCATCATCTCTAGCACAAAGAAAAAATCATATCAGCCACTATTTAGTAAAATAAAATATAAAAAAATCTCTGATCAAAAGATACAAATAAATCAAACCCAGTACAATACAAAAATCTTGTACCAGTATATGAAACAAAGCCTGCATATTTCTTTATATACATCATCTCCATTTCGTTCATCTAAAAAAAACCCTGAGCATGAGAGAAAAAAAACATAAGTATCAGTATATTCACAAACTCAACTTCATTCAAGAAAACAAACATCATTTTTATTCAAAGTTGAAAACAATTTGCTGAAGAAAGGAAAAAAGAAAACAGAGAAGATCAACTGTAGATTTTCCAAAACAAGTAAAAAAGAAGAAGAAGAAACTCTCTGTTTCAGATATTTGCTAGGTGAGTAAACTTGTTTTTCTTGAATTGAAATCTAAGTATTTAGTTATGGAACTTGTGCTTTGCTGTTTAAAGAAATAAAAATGTATAGTCCTGTATGTTTTCTGAGTCACTGGAAATTGTATATGACTCGTTCTTCCTATTTTGGTTTCAAAACAGAGTGAAGTAGAAAAAAAATCAAAAACATTTCCATACGAACATTTTTAGTTTAGGATTCTTAAACAAAACAAGTTGTTTCAACTAGAATCATAGCCTAGGATTTTTATTAAGTTTGATTATGAAGAGTTAACCCTGTAACTAAAATTTTACAGTAAAAACAAAGTTGTATGATAAATTCAACTGTTTTAAATCGTTGTTCTGATTTTATAACCTGAATAAACACATAAAGAGTTGATTTTTAAAATCAATATGGTAATTTTTATTTAAGTGTTTCGAGAGCAATTCACAGTTGAATTTTTTTTGTTCTTTTCCCTTTTGCTAATGATCGATTGAATGTAAATTGGTGAAAATTTATTTGAAGCGAGCTTGGACACCATGGATCTTGAGAATATTATCAGAATTTTTTTTCAGTGCGTAGATTGATGAATCGAATCAAAGTTAGGGTTTAAGAACCCATCCTTGTTCACGATAGAAATGAGGGTGCCGCACCATCCACAGGTGATCAGATTTCATGTCAAGGGTGCTAAACGAAGTGTGACACGTGTACGAAGCATGGGTCCAAAGTTGATGGCTGATAATGGCCAAAGGGAGTGGCGCGAGGCGTTTTGTTCAGGCGAGTTCGATTTGCAGTTTCGAATGGAACTGCTAAATTTTGATTTCGAACAAGTATTTTCGAATGGGGTTGGGTTTTCGTACCTACACGTGATGCGCGACTTGCTGGAGGTCGCGATGGCCATCGGAGTGGCAGCGAACCACCGTGCACGTGCACGGTGGTGTTGGTGTCTAAAATTTGGTTATCGGTAAAGTTGAGCAGTGGGAGCTCGAGTTGAAACTCGAGTAAAAGCACGTTTTGCTTCAGGATGGACTCGTGTACGCAAGTATATACGGCTATATTGAGCTAAGCGTTTAAAATGGTGAATTAACATTAACAATTAACTGTTTTGAGTTAAGAACTTGCTTTCAAGTTTAATTAATTTAACAAATATTTAACAACGTTTTAAAAATCTAATTAATACTTTAAATAAATAATTAAATTAAGATAATTTAAGTTAATTAACATTTAAGCTTTTTGTAGTAGTAATAAATTTCGGAATAAGAAGATTTCTAAATGTTAAATTAGATAAATAACAAATTGTTTTGGAAAGCAACCAAGGATGATTAAATTAATAATTATAATTAACTAAGTAATTAAGGATTTATGTCGTAATTGAAGATTGGTAATTAACAATTAAGTATCTGATTAATTTGTAAATTAATAATTGTTAATTTGATAATTCAAGTTAATCAATTTATAAAGGGGCGGTTAATTAAAATAAAAAATTAAGGAAAAATCAATTTATCAAGTTGATTAAGATTAATTGATTCATCATTTAGAATGATAAATCGTTGATTTAAAATAATCAATAAAAATAATTACTTGGTTAATTTATTAAATCACATTCACTTGGATTGGTAAATAATTAACTATTGCCATGCACTAGATTGATATTTCTGTTGTGACTGTGATACTGTGTGATGCACTGTGACTGTGGTTTGTTTTTGTATTGATGTGAAAACCCTTTTTGCCCGTAAAAGGCATTTAAACTTCGATGCGACAGGGAGTCGGATTTCAGTTAGTTATCCGAAACCCACATCGAACCCTGAATATGAATCTTTGTGATTGATATATCCATGTATTTTAAAAAATTGACGCTCACTATTCGGTTTAGCCGGTAAAGGACCTTTGTGTCATATAAACCATTCCGAATGAGTGATACGACGTTATGGATAGCATTTGAAGACAGGTGGTGAAGACCGGGTGTCTTTGAGAACGATAGGATAACCTATCGATTGTCTCTGCATTGAGTTGCTCCGGTATAAAGATTCCCTAAGTGATGGGAAGTCCGATCGGGATTGTGGATACCCGGATTTGCAAGGGCTTCTTCCTTTATTGGACGAAGTGTCTTCGGTTCTGTTCGAACCCGGAATAGACTTGTATGTTTGTGTGTCTGACACTACACTTTGAGATATAAAGCAGATTTCTTTCAAATACATATTTGTGGTGGCGGAGAATTTATTCTCGTAGCTTAACACCCTTCTCTGAGACGTACGAGCTCAGAGGTTACGTAATTGAAGGTTATCAGCGATATACTTCCAATTTGGTAGTGTGGCGTGCCAAGTGCCGCTGTGTGTTGATGATCATTTGTGATCAAAGAAAGGCTTTCGTGTAAAGCATAGCTTTGTGGACGAGACCTCATCGGACCTCACAACCCGAAAATGGTCGAAACAGAAAAGATGCGGCAAGGTTAGGAGGGTCGCGCCCTTTAGGGTATGTCATTTCCTTTTGGAAAAAGGTGATATCATGGTATGGAGCCTAGATATTTACTTGTGTGGTAGCTCCAATCTCATTTACTGTGTGGTTGTTGCTTTGTGATAGAGGGCCCTCGGATAAAGGTCCCAAAAGACCAGGGAGTGACATACTCGTGTAGTAGTTACCTAGTTACAGAGGTAACCCGGCCTTGTGTTAGCAGAGAGCTGGTTAAGTTCTCGGGACGTCCCGCCAGAGGCATACCCATGTGGCAGTAGGAAGTTCCTTAGCCTGACCATTTGTTGGAAATCCAAAGAAACAGTACGAGCCCAGTACGGTTTTAGTTGTGGAACCTACCATTTAACATGGCAGCTATAGTAGGCATAGCATAAAGGTACATATGCTGGCGAAGATTAATATTCTATTTTCGAAATGCTTTCTACACTATGCACTAATAATAATATCAAAGAATTTTTCTCGTATCAAGCATATTTGACTATCATAAGAAAAAATCTCCTCCAATTCTACGTTTACATTGTGTGTGTGGCTGTAGGTCTTATGGTAGTCTCATTTTTCAAAAGCATATCGACTTTTCTTTTATAAAACTGTTTTTATTTAAAAGCAACTATTTTTTTTACTCATACCAGTCCCATGACTGACCCGAAGTTTATTGTTTCTTTTCTAAACTTTGGGTGCCCTTAATTTCCACACGGGCAGCCTAGTAGCAGGTTTCCGTATTTTGGAGTTAGCAGTATTTTGGAGCTCTTGCTTCGGAGATTTCTTAGGAGCTTTTTGGATCTCAGGTGTTTAATTTTGGGAGATTGTTATCACTTCATTCCCTTGGAGACTCTTGAACATATGATCACTGATGTATTATTATGATGTTATTTGGAGTTGTGGTATATGTATTAAATACTCTGATGTATTATTGGATATTCTGATGTTGTACCTGTGTTATATGCATGATATTCATTTTGTTCCGCTATTTTATATTCATCTCATGTTGTTATAAGCTCCGGCGATACGAATTTGATGTCGTTTGTCGGACATCGAGTTTGGGTCGTCACATAAAATCTATTTATATAAATAAACAGGCACATATCTTATTAAATTTGAAAAATTCAAATTTATTCACAGTTTAAATCAAAAACTTTATATTAACTACCAATATTTGGCTAAAAATTGGTATCGTTACAATATATGTATTCTTTGTACACTTCAAACAAAAACATTCTGGTTAACACATGGCCCTTGGATATATTGGAATTATAAAACTAATCCTTCCATCATCTTGAAACTTTATTTCTAGTAATGATTTCAAGAATTACACCATATGAATCCTTCCAACATTTTGAAATTCGTTGTACCAAGTCCACTGATTGATTTAAATTTTGAATACTTGTTTACGATTGTGCAACTACCTTCAATCCATGATTTTATATAATAACTCTTCTCTCTACTACTTTTGTACTTAGTAAAGTAGAGACGACCGACCCTTTTCTAATATTGTATTATGTGGGTTTACACTAAGCATTCATTTTTCGAGAATTGCAATGTTCAAAAAATTTCAAAAATGACCATAATGCCAATAAATAGCCTACGGTCAATTATAATCCAAACTACGATAAACAAAAAGGGATAACGAAAAATATAAAAGAAGAGAATAATGGTTCAAATATATGCTTAAAACTTATGAATCAATCCACCCATTCACATGACTGAATTCCACTCAATGTACATATTGATACATAGATATTTCAGGTTATGATGCATTGTTCATGCCACTTAAGTAAACATATATTATTATCATAATGATTGTTTTTATTTTTTTTCTAATATTTTACTTCTCATAAATGTTGACTATGAATTGTTGGAGAACTGTGTTCTTTTGATGTGCATGTCTTGTATATCAATGTATGTTGCTTTAGCGCTATTAATTTTTAAAAAAATGGTCAGTCACTGGGATATGCAAAACATGTGCATTATCTTTCACATCCAGTTTTCAAAAATTGTTTGACATGTGGTTTTCATATATCTCCTTTGTATATACCTTTAAATAAAAATAGACAGTCAAATGAACTAGATAGATAAATCATTATTGAAATATATAAGTACATAATACCAAGTATACTTTATTATGCATCAGAAATATGAACTAAATATTATTTCGTAGAAATTACAATAATTACTTTGCAGTGGTTTTTTTGAAATACTGGCACTAAATTCTTTGTTTTGGTATAATAGAAAAGAGAAAGTTGACAAAGTTGCTGCAAAAAAACAGAAAAGTTGAAAGCTCGTCTTGAAGCTGTTTAAGTAACGAGCATGAGATGTATGAGCTTGGGAAGAATCAAATGATACGTAGATTGATGACAAATTTGAAGTTGAAGTTCAACATTCGATTAATCGTTCAACTAGTTCAAACTCTGGTATCCAACAATGTTGAAGGAACTCAAAATATAGGTGGAGGTGGCCTAGAAGACAAAATGTTGCTTGTTAGCTTTGATTGCCATATAGCAAGAAGTATATGAGATATGAAACAGGTAAAATATTTTTGAATTTTGCAACGAGTTTATTAAAATGAAATACTATATTGTCATATGGATATGGATGTATAGTTTCTAATAGTTGACAACTTCTATTTGGTTCATCATACAGGAACATGGCCCACTTAGGTGCATCTCTCATTCACAGAAACAACGAGCATGGAAATTAAAGGAAGAGCCACCATAGATTCTGGAAAGAATAAAAGCTTCTAGGTTAATGAATATTATTGATCATTAGTAAATGGATGGATATGACTTCAACATCAAACATTGTGGAGAGATGGTAGCTGGATACTAATACATTTCACATGCTATTTGAGGAGGTGGCCATTAGACTTGATGATGTAATGCAAACACTACGAGTTCCTATGATGGATACCACGTTGTCGTATGAAGGAGGTGGTAGGGATATAAACATCGGTGAAATTCTAGAGCTATTGGATGAACAACTCGGCAATGATGGGGATGTTGCAAAGGAAGACACAATGGGTATGTATATTGTTTGGTTGGATTGGTTGAAAAGATAAAGTCATGGTAAAGCTGCAGCAGATAGTGATATGGAGGTATTGGATAAGTTTGCTATTGCCTATTTGTTATAAATTATCAGATGTTGTATGTTTCCATACAAATCGGGAATGAGGATTTCAGCTCACAACTTGAATGCATCGAAGGGATCTATGGATGATGTGGAGAAAGCTTAGGGAGTGGCAATATTAGTGTATTTATACAAACAGCTTGGACTTGCTTCTCGTAGAGATGTGAAGCAACTAAGTGGATGTTTTGGAACTCTTAATGGTAATGACTTGACAAACTATTTAAATATCAAACTCTAGTTACATTTATCTCTTTAAATGCAGTTGTACACATTTGTTTATAGTATATGTTATAATTCCGAAGTTTGATGAAATAAAGAGTATAAATTTTAACTTGTAATGGTGTGAATATAGGCAAGGAATATGACCACTTTCCAATAATTCCAAATGCTATTCTATCTCCTTCATATGAAGACTCTCAACCGAGAGCATACAAGTGGAAAAACACCTGATTTGATGGTGATCAAGCATTTGCGCTACTATAGCTGAGAGATCAACTACATATGTTGACAGAGCATGATGTGAGTATATGTTTTTTTACATATATTAGTTAGTACACGTGTATGCAAATCAATTATCAAACCGACCGTAGGGATCTTTGTCAAACCGACCATAGGAAGGTTTGCCTACTTCTACTATCCAAAATCAATTTTCCTGAAGCCAAAAAAACGTGGATCTTGTCTCATCGCGGTTTCTCTAAAAACGTGGATCTTGTCTCATCGCGGTTTCCCTAAACTTTTTCCTTTTATTTTGCGCATCAAAGATTTCAAATTCAAATCTATTATGATTTTAAAATTTTAAAATTTTCAATTTCAAATCGACAATTTTGAATGTTTTGATTAATATTTAAATTTGAAATTCATATTTTCAGATTCAAATCTCAATTTATTCTTTTCCAACATATTATCACTTAATGTTTAAGTAATATTAACAAATTTTTTAAATGTATATTTCTTATCAAAGTTATATAATCGAACGGTCGGTTTCTCCACCGTTGTGCGGTTATACTAGTTTACTCCTACTTGCCAAAATAAAAAACTTTGAAGCCAAAAAAACATGCTTCGGTGTCTCTCCGCGATCTCCTAAATACATGATTTTCCCATTATTCGTGTGAAATATCTTCCATTTTCTCTGCCAAGACTCCCTTTAAATTTCAAATCCCCTGTACCAAAGCTGAACATCAAAAACCCTACCTTCCTAAATCAATTTTGCACTTTCACTCACCAACGGTTGCCTCCTTTCTTCCTCATGCTTGTAATTAACCTCATAACCTATAGGTGAAAGCCATCAATGCCTAAATCAAATCAACATCATTCGTGGCGACTATGTAAGTTAGTAAGAATTTAAATCCGAGCTCCGTTTGATTCTTAGTTGGGCATGCGCACCTTAATGGGAGTAATATATTATCTTCAGCGAAAATCTTTCCTTTTTTGATCTTGTTCTGATTGATAAAAGCTTGACAGGTGGTTAAGCCTTGGTATGTGTCATTAACGATAGTAAAGTAAGTCTCACCTTGAATATGGACGATGTAATTAGAGTTATGTTGGTAGAATCCGTTGCTACAGTTGCAGGTAGTAGGAATCAAGACTATATTGTCGAGGGGTATGGTTGAATTGTTGAAGGGGGCTTCCTTGAGTTTGGCGATTGAAGAAGGGTTTGAGGTTAAGAGGTTTGAGATTTGGAGGGGCGTTTGATAATTTTTTGAGATATTTATCTCCATATGCTAATGCAAGGGAACTGTCTCCTGGTTCTCAAGAATTTGATAAGAGAGATATTGCAATAATGCACGAGATTCTGAACTTTACTATAGAAAAAAGGCTTGTAACCGATTGCTTAACACATTTTCGAAGAGAGTTTTTAATGCCTCAGAAATTTATGAGGTTATTGCTGAAGCATCATGGAATTTTTTATGTTTCTGAAAAGGGAAAGCGGTTTAGTGTGTTTCTGAATGAAGCTTATGAAGGATCGGAGTTGATCGATAAATGTCCTTTATATGTTTCAAAAGAAAAAATCTTGAGCCTAACTGGTTATCGAGGAAGAAGTGACAGAATAGAAAGGTATTTTGATCATTCTGATAGTGAGGACATCATTTTTGGAGAAGACGATGAAAGTAATAACAAAAATATCTTACAAGTTGAGGACAGTGGAGAGGATTCTGAGATAGATGTTGGTGAACTGCTTGGTGCATATGAAGGCTCCTGATTATCTCAAGGTTTTCTTTATTCCCCGCATACGTTGGTTCGACACGTGGTTTAGTTAACATTAGGTTTTACCTTGTAATATTTTTTAAGAATTTATGGTACAACATATGCCTTTTAACATTTGCTGTTTTAAACTTATCACGTGTAAGGAATTTTGAAATCTCAAGTTCATGTATAGTCATTATGGAGATAGATGATGCATGTCTGTTATCATTAGTGACTGCAAGCATCAAATTTCTATATAATAAAATAGGTTGGTCAGTTATAAAAGATCAAGAGAGTCTGAGATTTATTCTAAGTATATATATAAAATGGACCTTTCGTGTCATTTTACTCGCATCTACATTCTAAAATGTAGTTGTTTTCTTCCTCCCATTATTTTTTGTCAACCCTATATTGTTCAGTCTCAATTTCATGGATTTGGTTGTTAGCCCCTTCCATTATTTCATCCCTCATCAAATCATCAACGCGATTTTATCCAGACGTGCTTTTTTTCATCTCTGTGCCTGCTGAAAATGTGGGTACTTTACTAAATATTCAATCACTCAGGAAAAAAAAATCTTAGATTAGATTGAAATCTTACGTTATTTCCCCTTTCTTTGATTAAAGAAAACAAAATTAGTGTTTTAAATACAAAGTACCGACGACCTCGCAATTGTCTTGGTTGTTTCTTTGGTATGGTTGTTGGGATGCTGAAGATGAGAAAAGTGAGATGAAGAATGTGAAGCGGAGATTAATATTTTGTTTTTTCATTTTGGTTTTGTACCCAAATCCAAGTTTGTTTGAACTTCGATTGATTTGTTTTCGTATATTTGTTTGCGGAGAAGTAGATGAAGTTGACTATATAAACAGAGTAGTAGACTAAAATATTTTTGACACCTTATTTGTTTGACCAAGAAATTTACAGAGGAAGAAAACATGACTTTCATTCATTTGTATAAAAAAAAACTGGTGGTGTTTTCCATATGTATGTTTAATATATTACCTAATTTGCAATTGCAGAGTTTATGATTGTATTTTTCACTATGACAATAGTAAGGAAACTTTTGCTAATGTGTATCACTGACATTTTTCAGAGTTGTGTATTGTTTTCTTTTCTTGTAGTGCTTACACAATTATATTTTTTGCCATGATTAATAGAGTTTCTGTGATAATTAACAAAAGCTACATATGTAGATCATGGTATGAAAGCATATATGTACATATATTATTTTAAATATATAATTGTCAATTGTTCTCAATCCTATATTTTATTCAATGTTTTTATTTTTTTCAAATAATGAGAATATTTTTCTATATGTTTAATTGAATGAATTTGTAATATTTTATTTAAAATATATAATCTAACGGTCGGTTTTTCCACCGTTGTGCGGTTACACCAGTATATCTAAATTATGATAGGTACCTCTTGCAAGAGTATTCCTTTTTGCTGGGACTTTACTATGTTTTAATGTTGTACAGCCTTGCTACACCGACAGTTTGTTGAGGCAATTTGATGTTAAGCAACCAATCCCAACACCTCTAATCGCTCCTTTAGCTTGTCGTAGAATAGCAAAATATAATTAGTACAAATTTCGTTATGAAATTGAGTATTGGTCAGGTCAAAGTTGGCATGATCACGTTATGGCTACAAATTCTAGGTCAACTACAGTAGTAAATCCTTGGGATAGTGATGGAAACTACATGGGTCGGTTCAAACCATGTCACATCATATTATACAGAATCCTTGTGCACATGTGAGTTCAAACATCAACAACCCGTTGAATTAAGACCAGGCCCGGCCCTAGGGGTAGGCGAGCTAGGCAGCCGCCTAGGGCAACGAACGGGTAGGAGGCAACGACGAAGGTGATGACGAATATGATTCTCTAAAAATAGTTAAAATTAAATAATATCTACGTATAACTTAGACAATAATTATGTTATATCTCAAGTGGTTTGCACATTTCTTAATGTGACAAGTGATCAGAGTTCAATTCCTGTTATGTTAACTATTTTTAAATATTATTTTTTTCAAATCGGATAGAACAACATTCTTGCTTGGGCCGGTCCTGATTAAGACAAATAGACTATTAAGCAGTATAGTAGTATCATGTTTAATGAATTTATTTTATCATTTTGATTAAGTTGTTCAATATTTTCTGCATTAGGTTGAAGCCATAAAAAGGGCTCTACTTTTACTATATGCCAATATTAGTGGAGGTTCTAAGCTGAAGGAAAGTCGAGATAATATGCAAAAGTGATATTGTAGATTACTTTACTGGCTGTTAATGAAACACCTCCTGGACCACATCGTACGAAGGCTGCTATTAAGCCCAGAAAATAACAACGAATGGGATTTAAAATTTGAGCGTCTTATTTTAGAATTATATTTTGGTTAACTCATTTGTTATGCTTTGTATTTTGGTACGTGGGTAGTATTTTGGCAGTGTACCTTTGAATATGATCTCTATAACTTTGACTTTTGTACGGTGATTGCTTATTTTGTTCGATTTTATTTATAATAATATGCTGGAATAAATTATCACTTGTACCTCTGTGTTAGTTCTTCAAAAATTGTCATATATTAGATTGTTGACGTACGCTTTGTTGGTTATACGTTGAATTTCTTACATTTCAATGTATCTGTAGTTAATTCATTAATGATATTTTAAAAAAACTATGGTTAGGCATTTGGTTAGATTATATATGCCCACCGAGACAATATTTGGTTTAATGTTACCATTCAGACTATCAATACAACTAGATAGCAATGTTAGTCAGTCGGTTTTGTTTTCTACGCCAATTCTTTACATTACTCGGTTTACTATACCGTTTGATAATAACAAAAGCAAAACAGAGAGTGTTTAACTTTATATAACTTTTAAAATTCTTGGACTCGTAATACACGACGTTTATGTCAAACCAACCGCACTACTTTTCAAAATTAACCAGTATTTATGATTCAAATAGCTTTTGAATATGCTTCGACTTTCATTAAATTTGGTTTTGAGTAACCAAATTATCAACGCATATGCAAGAACACATTGGTTACCATTAGAAGAATTGTCAAAATCGTGTTATTTGACATTTACATGGTTAAGTATAGACGTCTGTACTGAAATTAAAAGAAAAAATGTTGTCCATTATTTGAAAACCGTCCAAACATTATACTACTGGCACTATTAAAATTAATCATATTATTACTTCTGTGTTCAACCTTTGTCAAACATTACAAATTAAATTTCCAAAACATTATTTACAAATTTATGGAAAAGAACTGTCAGAATATGTAAGTACGTGTGATGACCCGCACCCGACACCCTTTGAAACCAATACGAAACCACACATGTCCGACCCAGAATGCATCGATTGCAGATGATAATGAGAAAGAAAAGAGAGGGTGAGAAGAAAGAGAGAAGAAAGAAGAAGAGAAGAGAAAAGAAGGAAAGAGAGAACCAGAACAAAAAACAATACAGAATCTCACATCGCAACGAAATAACATATAATATAGATCAATAAACTTTACAAAGAGAAACTGTAAAAATACATAAATCAATATTAGAGTACAAAATACGTAATCATCAGCTTGGACAGTTATAATAACCTGTCCTCACAAATGTTGATAATGTACTACAACAACAATGCAAAGTAGTGGAAAAATAAATAGATACGTGTATAAGACATGAAGATCTCCAGCTCGTCTGCTAAAGCACCAAATCTGAACTTACAAATGTACTTAGTCTGACCCGGGTATTAAAATGGAAGAACGTCCAGATCAGTCTGGTAAACCAGCGCGAGAATAACACACATCAACTAAATTTATAAAATTATCAAACATTTCCTTTATCAAAGCAAAAGGTATATTGTAAGACCGCGTCGCAAATAAATACCGGCAAGGTTTTCACCTTACGATAACCAAAATATTTCATATCAAATTCTCTTATATTTTAATAGTGTCTATTATACAAATAATACTAAAATAGCTGAAATTGTTACATTATTAAATTCCAGCATACACCTTTTAATACAAGACTTTTTATAATAGAAAATGGCAGACACGTGTTGGATTTTGAATTTCCATACAAATGACTAAGTGAAGGGACTACTTTTCTAAAACTCAGTACACCTCTAGAGGGATGTATCTAGGGTCCAAATACTGGGTGCGTAAACCAACACAAGACTGTCCTACCCCTTTCTGGATAGTATCAAATATGTCATCACTCTGATCGTTACCGACCTATAATCCGTGGCTACAAGCATACATCAACAGTAATCAGATACATGACATCATAGGGTGTAAAGATATATCTAAAAGAGTGATGACATCTCCTAATGGGAGCGGCCCACTTAGCATTGCTGCTTCAATCCCTGTTTCAGTCATTTTCCAAAAAGTAAGGCCAAAAGAGGTATCGATTACCTTTCACATATCATATATCGCATCATATTTGAAATGTCACATTACCATTTCTATTGACTACTAATTGCCTTCCACAAAAATACAACCCTTTACCTTGTACATCTCAAGGAGGGTGTTAAGCTAAGAGAAGTTTCCTTCTCCGCCACCACATGATGTATGTTTGTAAAAACCAATGTACGTAATCTTAGAAATGCAATTTCAGACTCTCATCCATACAAGTTGTCCATGAACAGGACAAACCGAAGGTACTCTTCTACCACATTCTATATTATTAGTAGCGACGGTCCTTTTACTAGATATTTCATAACGAAGAGACTACTGCTACTATATGTATATTGGGATTTTAACCTCAAATGATCAACAAGTAGTCCTTCACTATGAAAATTCTAAATATCAATATCATCAACCAACCTACACAATCTTTGCAAATATGTTGGTCCGAAGTGGTTTTCAAATAAATCTAATCCTGGTCTCTTCGCACCAATAACGCAAAATAATTTCTCAACCTCAAATAGAAACCAAGTATTGTAGACTATCACGTTTCCAACTTTCAACTTGCTATCCTTCGGCCAAGAAGGAAGCTCGATAGATTGGTGTAATCACTTCGCACTACATGAATCAACATTATTAACAGAAATGATAATTGAGCCTAGATAGTCATTTACGTACTAAGTGTACGACTAATTAGTTTCTACATCAAGTTGAGAAACTAAAATGGCCATATTTGATAGTCGGTATTTAACTATCAAAGCAATAAACAAAATCTATCACATAAGTACTCACTGGGCCTGATTTTATTAATTGTTTATAAATCAAATCATTTTCCAATTATTCACTTCAAAATATCTTTTAAAAGGATAATATTCAAAACCATTTCACTTATTGGGTATTTGGAAAATATTTTTATATACTTATTTTAATAATAAGAGAATTCCCAATTTATTTATTTTTTCAAATCATTTAAACTCCAGTTTGTAATATCACTTTCCAAAACATTCGTTTTAAGGATCTTTCACTTTAAAAACATGAATATATTTCCTTTTATAAAAATCCATATTTAGCTTATCAAATTAAATTTATTTCACATGTATAAAACAGTATTTGTAGTTCACATTTCTATTTTATAAAAACTTCCATTTATAAAAGTTCATTATTAACCAATTTCCTGTTTATCTCATTTGAATGTTCGATAGAAAATGATAGAAATAGAAATGATCATGGAATGTTTACCAACAAAAAGTGATTATAATTCTTGTTTGAATTTCTAAATAAATTTACTAATATACCATCTCAAGTTATAATATATTATTAATATCAACATTCATCACTTTTTCAATCACTGTTTATCTTTTTGATAATTATAGGGAGTCAGATTAGTCGATATAGTCATTTAAAATCAAATTCAAAAATAATTATAAAATCAATTTTTTTTTAAAATGACTAATCTAAAAACAAGATCAAAAATAATTTTCTAGAAGGGGTTTTATAAGAAAAATTTCTGCTTTTTGAAAATTATTTGAAATGAAAAATATGCAGATATTTTCTTTGAAAAACGATGCAGTTACTAAATGTCTCAACATAAATCACGTTCCACTAGTAATTTTTCTATCAACTAGATTACTAGTGTAATCTGCATCTGAATTTCTCTTTCACTCAAAATTATCATTAATTGAATGTCATAGAACAGACCGTGAAATTTTCAACGGTTTCTTGAAATCCCCTTTTCAACTTTTTAAATGAAATTCTTTTGGATTTTAATTGAAGCCGTGCCAATAAACAAAAATGTGAATATAGTGTCAGTCGTAAATAACCAAATATATTATCATACATCATCATTAATTGTTAAAACATCATCAATAGTCCACACAAATTGTTCAAAGATGATTGGTTAATAATTTTGTATAAGTCAGATTAATCATCAACATTCATTTCTTTATCACATAACTGGCTGAATTAAATTCAAATTATGGTGCAGTTTATCTCATTTAATAAGATGAATATACCATTACCTATTTTACCTTTACGATAATTTTTCATTGTTGTCCATTGTGATTCTGTTACCTTTATACTAGGCTAAGGAACTTTATTTTGTCGCTCGTTGTGTCCCTGGAACAACCAGAATCCAAGTAACACTATTGTAATTCCATAGCTTGCCACCACACCTACACGATGAAAGATTTTTGTGACCTATTTGTTTTTATAGGTCCATGATTGTCAACTGCAGAATATTTTGGAAAATAATTTTGTGGAAACCCAAAACTATTTATATATGTTCCTTTCGGCATCCAGATTTGTTTAACTTTGAAGGATCTTATATTTGTGCCTTTTGATACCCAAATTGGAATAGTTTTTTACGTGTTTGGGTCTGTACCAACAATTATTTTGATTATGTCCAAATTTTCTACAAATTGTGCACATGGAATTGACTTGATTAATTTTTCTTTTAACAGGTTCAGATTGATTATACTCAAGTCCTTGTCTTATTGTATTAACAGTTTGTTTCCCTAATAGCATTTTCAACGATCTTTCTCCGTTTGAAAATTTTCCTAAATTCGTTGACAATTGTTGGAATAGTGTTTTGAAAGATTCTTTTTCGTTTAATAATTGTATGCACTTTTTAATAAAATTTTCTCTTCTTGTATTTTCACTTTCTTTCAAAATCAGAATTTCATTTTCAAGCGATTTAATTTTGATTTCCGATTTTTTAATCTCTTCTTCGAATGTTGGACACTTATCACACTTAGGGATCCTACTTTGATAGTTTTTAACTAATTGGTTAAGTTGTTTATTTAAATCTATTAAAGTATCTTTTTGTGATTCAAGTTTGGTATACTTCTCCCTAAGTCGTTCAAAACAACCATTTACTTTGTGGAAATATATAACGAATTCTGAGTGGGTGAGTTTTGATACCTTGCTTGGCTCGTCATCGTCGTTATCAGTTATATTACCTTGAAGGCACATATCTGCTTTCTCACTCTCACTACTAGTACTTTTATTATCTTCGTCACTTGTATTCCACATGGTTGCAAAATTTCTCCTTTTTGATTTCTTTTCTAATTCGTGTCGAGTTTAAGGACAATTTGGCTTGATGTGTCCAGGTTTGTTGCACTTATGATAGATGATTTCTTGCTGTTATGGGTTATCTAGAACTTTGATTATTCTGCTTTTTATTTTTTTATTTAGAGCTTGATTTTCGTATTTGCGGTTCCACTTTTTGAATCTCTTTATTACCAGTGCCGGCTCTGCTGCTCCATCATCATTGTCATCGTCATCACTTTTAGTTGTTCCTTTGAGAGCTATTGATTTCTTTCGAGTATCTCCTCCTTCACGCTTTTCCTTGAATTTCATTTCTAGCTCATAAATGGTGAGATTTCGATGAGTTCTTCAACTTTGATTTGTTTTAAATCTTTTGATTCTTGAATGGCAGTCACTTTTGCTTCAAAACTTCGTGGAAGGACTCTGAGGATTTTTCGGACTATTTTCAATTCCGTGTATGATTTTCCGAGAGTTTTTGATTTGTATACGATGTTGGAAAGCCGTCCGTACATCTCTTTAACATTTTCTTCCTTGGCCATTGTAAAATTCTCGTATTCGTTTCTCAGCATGGCAAGGCGAGATTCCTTGACTTGAGATGTTCTTTCATAAGTCACTTCTAGCGTGTGCCATATTTCCTGCGTAGTTAGACAATGCGAGACACGATTAAATTCAAATTGATCTAATGAACAAATAATCGAATTCATAGCTTTGGCACTAGCATTCTGTAACTTATTTTCTAGATCTGTCCATTGATCAAATGGTTTTTCAATTTCTTGATTCTTTACAACTATAGTGGGTGCTCTATAACCTGTATCAACAATATTCCAAGCATCAATGGTTTTCAGAAAAATTTTCGTTCTATTTTTCCAGTAAGCATATTCACCATTGAACATTGATGGTCTAACTATAGACTGACCCTCAGCAAAAGTAGTATTAAAAGAAGTCATTTTAAAAATTCAAATTTTTAAAACGAAAATTGATTTTTGAAAAAAAATCAATTTTTTTAAAACAAAATTGGCTTTTGTACCTTGTTCTGATACCATTTGTAGGATCGATTTCACCCTAGAGGGGGGTGAATAGGGTGATGCTATCAGTTATAAAAATTTATCGTGGAAGTTTGTATTAAATAATTTCAATGCAGATATATCAGAATAATAGCAGCACAGATTATAGCAGAATAATAAATGCAGAAATAGAACGACAAAGAATTTACCCAGCTTCGGTAAAACCCTGCCTACGTGCTGACCCTAAGGTTTCTACTAGAAATTAAGCAGTCAGACGTTTACACACGTAAACTCACGACAACTGCTATCGACGAGCCTTAACTCTATGCTCAAAACCCTGCCACAACTCAGCCACTGAGTTGCAAACTCTCAAACTACGCCACGTAGTTTGTCCCTTAGTCACACGACTAGAAATTACAATTGTTTAAATAGGAAATACAAATTTAAAACAATAATTTTAAAAATAACCCTAATGTTAACCAAAACCCAATGACAAGGCTGACCCACAAGTGATAAAATTAAATCCCTTTTTCTTTCTCTTTTGTATTATAGCTTCGGCCTGGTTTGCCCCAAAAAGAATGTTGGCCCTCGAAAATTAGGGCTTCATGTTGAAGTCGCCGGCTTTGTCGATTTGATTGATGATCCTTCGATTTCTTCTTTCTCTCTGTCGATCGCTTTCGGCTACTTCAATTCGATCGAGTTTGAATTAATATTGGTGTGTTATTTTCCTTTTTGCTTTTCTGGTTGATTGCTTGAACCGGATCGATGATTCGAGTTATTGGTTTATTTTTGTCAGTTTTTCTCAAACTCGAATTTTTCAATCTTTGCCGATGATGTTTAGGGTTTTTTTATATAGTGTTATTTTCGTTCGTATATATTTTTTGAGTTCGTCAATTTCTTTGTTCGGTCGTATGATTTTGATTGAATGTTCGAGATGATATCTGACTTCTTTAATTCGTATATTTTTGGTTACTTGAAAATCATGGTGTTGACCTCTTTCATGGCCACCGCGCCTTCGATTTCTGATTTGTTCAATCTTCGACACTGACTTGTTTATGCGATGGTATTTTTTGTTTCTTGACTCACACGGCTTTGAATTTCTTTGCTCACCTTGGCTTGACTTGATTTGACGATGTTGATTTCACTGTGACTTCGGCATTAACTTGACATGGTTTTTGACATTGCCTGACTTTGGTCATTTTCTCACGGCTGCTCATTGTAGTCTATCATCATATTATTTAATTTTATGAGAATTTGACTTTGATTGTTTTTGTGGTTGACTTCGGCCATGTGAAAATATTTTGATTTCTGGACGTTGTTTATGATGAACTGCTGCTCTGATAAATTACCACTTGGATTTGTACTTGGTTATGTGCATGGCTTAGGTCTGCACTTCACTAAAACTGCCTCTGGTTATTGGTCCTTGTTTTGCATTGCTTTGTCTTTGACATTTCCTGTAACATCCCCGGATTTAGCCCAGTCTAATTTGATGATTGGATTAATTTTTGAAATTAAAATTGTGAATAAAAATCTAAATTGTGTTTGAATTTTCAAATTCAATTAGATGTATGTTTATCTATTTATATAAATGGATTTTATAAGATAATTTGAATTTGATTTGAATATAGGAAGATGGATATATTATATATATGAAAGTTATATTTTGAAATTAATGTGTGTGTATATATATATATATATTTATTTAAAAATATAATAGTGTGAAAAATGAATAAAAGGATTTAAAAACACTTTCTTTCATATTTGAAAATAAATATATTTAAAAGTAGATTTTAAAATCAAGTTTATTTGGGAATTTAATAGTAAATATTTTTGTAAAATTAATTGGATTTAATTTTCAAAGGTTTAAAACATGTTTCACAAATTTAAATAAATAAAAACTTGTTTCATCAATTTAAATAAAGTAAGATTTAAAACATGCATTCCAAATAAATCTAAATTAAGAATTATATATGTATGATTATTTATAAATTGTTTTCAATTCATTTGTTGGATCATAGGTTTTGATTGCTGACAAAAATTCACGAATCTACGACTACGACATCATCCTGACTCAACGACTCAAAAGTATGGTTCATATAGTTATATATTTTAACAAGAATCATGAAATATGTAACGACCCAGAATTTTTAATAATTTAATTTGAAAATATTTAATTAATTTTAAATATTTGAATGATGGTTTGACTTGAATTCCAAATTTTCACAATAAATTGGCGATTAAATTATAAAATTTAATCTATTGAAAGTTGAATAAAAATTTGAATCTTCAATTTTAAAGCTGATTAAAAATATTTCAAGGGCTTGTAAAATTCATATTGAAAATACTGAAGATAATAGAAGTTTCAGAATTGAATTTGAAAGTGATTTGTTCAATTTGAAAATGATATCGTTTGAATTGATATTTAAAAATAGCCGTCCGAGGCACAGTCTCGGAATTCGACGAAACGAGTTCCATTGGGTCCGTAATATTGAATTATTCTCGGATTTCAAATTTCGTATTTTTCTGAGTTGTTATGTGAGCACACGACGTGTAAATGCATTGAATTTTTATCGAGATTCAATTTAAATTTTAAATTTAAATTTATTAATTCGTCAACATCAGCACGTTGCCTTTCCTAAAGTTACGCCCCTTCATTTCAGCCTAGTATCATGCCTAAAATCACGATACCATATCGTGTAAACCATGCTTCGTTCGATTTTAAGTATCTCCTCCCTCCCTTCCTTTATCTGTTCGAAACAAAATCAAACGAGAAGAAAAAAATGGCCGAAGTAATCTTCATCCCTCCCTCTTTCATTCGAAATCACGAAAACAAAAAAAATGGCCGTAGCCCTAAATTAAAATCGCGAGTCAGAGAGGCGCACGCAATGATGGGGCGCGGCGAGGGGGTTCGCGGCAGTGGCGGTCGAACACTGGTGGAGGCT
The DNA here is from genome assembly GCA_030765085.1 of Allium cepa. Classification (NCBI taxonomy): domain Eukaryota; kingdom Viridiplantae; phylum Streptophyta; class Magnoliopsida; order Asparagales; family Amaryllidaceae; genus Allium; species Allium cepa. The sequence goes on from CM060943.1 coordinate 460,569,996, forward strand.
CGCGACGGCGACGATGGCGTTCGCGATGGAGTTGACGCGCGCGTGCTTGCGTGTGGAAGGAGGCGACTTTGACAAAGGAGAGGGAAATCATAATTAGGGGTTTCAAGACGAGAGGAGCTCGAGTCGACCAAGGCATTGCGCACGCGATTCGAAGGGCACGGCGGCGGCGCGCGAGAGGAGGGAGGTGGCTAGGGCTTTGGGGCTTCGTTCGCGTGGCCTTGCAGTGAGGTAAAATTTTATTATCAAATTTAAGTTAAAACTGAAGTTATTTAGAAATTTTGAAATGATTTGCAGTAAGGTATTCGGTTTAATTTAATTTAATTTAATTTAATATATGCAGATTTAAGAAAATATATATACAGTTAAGTTACAGCAAATATATATATATATATATATATATATATATATATATATAAAGTTTTAAACGTAACTGTTTTGAAATTAAAATGTGTATATATAAGTAGACAGTTTAAAGGAAATATAAAAGATTTTTTTTTTAAAGATCTATGTATAATTTGTTTTGGAATCTAATAAAATAAAATAAAATTACTTAATCGTTTTAGTTGCTGAAAATAATTGTTAAAAAAAGGAATTTAGTTTTAAAATTGTAACCTTTAGTTAAACAAATTTTATTAAAGAAAAAAAATTAGTTAATTTAAATTTATAAAAAGGGAATTTGTTTGGAATAAGTGGTTAAGCCCAAATTTAATTATTAGACAATTAAATTATTTTAAAAGGGAAATTAGTTTAAATAAATTATTAAAGAAGAAACTGGTTTAAATAAAACTATCAGTTAATTTAACTATTAAAATGAAATCACCGATGAATCGAAACTATTAAACGAAAATTTATTATTCGATTATTTTGAATATTAATAAATTGTGTAAATATTTATACAAGGTATAAATCAAGAAAAACCAAGTCAAGATGGGAAATGGATTGCTAATAAAAGCTAAGGTGAGAACTTCTCACTCAAATTAAAATTGGAATTGCAGTTATTGATTGTTTGCTTGATTGTGATATTAGATATAGTAGGATATATCTATATGTATATATATATATAGAAATATATATAAATTGGCATATGTATATATTGCAGTTGATTGATTCCCCGCATTGTATAGCGGATGAGACCCTATTGTGCCGTCTATTAAGCGGATAATATTTTATAAAATCCCATATACCGCGATATTCCACCTCGAAGTGGAATGTGTATTGTGCTAATGTCTGTGGATGCAGGGAAACAGGTTGGAGGGATCCAACTGGATTCCTCACAAATATTTATTGATTTTAGATATTGTGATATTTGATTGTTTATCATATCGATATATGATGTTTGAAAGTCGTGATTGACTATTTGATGTGTTGCATCATCGGATCCAATTTTGAAGTTTAAAAATAACGATTTTGATTTTTAAGGGATTTCTAAAGTGATTTTTGAAAGTATACGTTTATAAAATAGTTTTGGAATTGATCCATCTTAAAATAAATAAACGTTATAATTTTAATATTATAAAAATTATGATTTTTGAGAAATACAGTTAAAAGTTGATTTTTGAAAATATGGGATTAATGATTTTATAAAATAGTTTAAACTGGGATTTTTGAATTTATTATAAAAAGTTTAAAAATAGGATTTATGGAATTTGACTATTTTATAAATCAAAACGAGGAAATTATAAAGGAGTCTAAAGACGTTTTAAAAGAATAATATAAATTGATCCGTATAAAAGATTTATAAATTGATATTTATAAATTAAAAATATTGAAATTATAAAACGAGCTTTTATAAGTGTTAGAATGAATTGTGAATGAATTTCATAAATGAATGAAATTTATAGAATTATAACGATGAAGTTATAAATGGAATTTTATAAACAGTAGGTTCATAAAATTTGTGAAGTTATTTAAAGGAATAGATTTGGATAAATAAATGAATCTTATAAGTTATAAGATTTATAATTATGAAGTTTAAAGGAACGATTTTGTAAACAAATAAATTATAAGCATTTAACTTATAATATGGACTTTCGGTATATAATTGAGTTGTAAATCGAATAGGTTAATAAAGGAAATTTATAAAAGGAAGTGTTATAAAATAAATAGAAATGGAGTTTATAAACATTGTTTTATAAATCCGCAACGACTTATCTTGATAAGTAAATTGTTGTAATTTATTAATGGAGTTGTATTCACGGTTTAGACAGTGAATAATCCTGTAAAACAAAATGAATAGAAATGATAAAATTGGTTAACAAGTATATTCACGTTTTTGAATAGTGAATAATGTGTTAAAGAAATGGTTTTTTGAATGTGATGTTTTAAATAGAATTAAAACGATCTAAAGATGTTTTAAAATATATTAACCATCGAAACCATAGATTTCAACATTCATTGTTGAAATAGACGTTTTCGAGAAATAGAAGGAAATGGTAGACTATAACACTGTTGTTATAGTAAATGATTTTCGAAAGGAAATGTTTTGTATAGTATTGGGATTTATATATCTATTTTAATTTCGAATCCCTATACTAGTGATTTTGGGTTGTCGTACCGATGTTTTACGCAACATTCGTTTTGGCCCAAATAAATATGGTTAAGAGAATGATTTCCTTAAAGAATGAAAGATATATACTTAATTTCGATTAGAATATATTGAATATTTTCTAAAAGTAGAAAATAAAAAGACTTGTGAATTACTTATAAATAAATAAGTATGGAAATGTTTTTCCAATGTGAAATGAAAAGTTTAGAGAATTTATCCTTTTGAAGATAAATTGAAAATGAATATTAGAAATTGAATGGAAATCGTATATTCATAGATATTTTTGGAAATATAAATTCAATATGGAATTTATAAATGGAATTTGGAAAATGGGTTTAAAAATAAATATTGATTTATTTTTAAAGTATGGAAATTATATATCTTGTAAAGATATTTTTGGAAAATAAATAATTTGGAAAATTATTTGGAATCTGGTGATGTTGTGCATATCTATTGATAGTTCAATAACCGACTATCAATATTTACCTTTAAATAGGTATTTGTTGTGATTTGCTTGAAATTGAATGCCACACTTATTTTTTTTAAAATAAGCGCTCACTATTCGGGTTAACCGGGAAAGGACCTTGGGGTCGTATAACCCATTCCGAATATGTGATACGTCGTTATGAATTGCATTTGAAGATCGGTGTTGAAGACCGGATATCTTCGAAAACGAAAGGGTTTCTTGTTGATTGTCTCTGCACTGGCTGATCCCCGGTATAGAGATCTCCATATGTGATGGGAAATTCGGACGTGATTAGAGATTATCCGGATTGCAAGGACTTCTTTGTAAGTGCCTTCGGTTCTGTTCGATCCCGGAACAGACTTGTATGGATAGTATGTCTGACATTACAAATTGAGATATAAAGCTGATTTCTTTCAAATATATTTCTGTTGGTGGCGGAGAATTTATTCTCTTAGCTTAACACCCTTCTCTGAGACGTACGAGCTCAGAGGTTATGTAGTTGAAGGTTATCAGCAATATATTCCCAATTTGGTAATGTGACATGCTGAGTGTTGCTGTGAAATGATCATTGTGTTGATTATTTGAGATAGGATCATTTGTTTGATCGTCTATCTTGGTGATCATTTCTATGATCATTTGTTGACCCAAAGCATGACTTTGTATAAAGCGTGTTTTTGTGGACGTGACTTCGTCGAGCCTCACACCCCGGAATGGTCAAAATAGGAAAGATGCAGCAAGGTTATGAGGTGTAACTCCCTTTAGGGTATGTGCATTTCCTTCTGGAAAAGGGTGGTATCATGGTATGGAGCTCAGATGCTTACTCATGTTGAAACACTTATTATATGGTGTGAATTGATTATGAGCGCTCGGTTAAAGGTCCCAAAGGACCGGGGAATGGCATACTCGTGTCAGTTGTTACCTAGTTTGAAAGGTAACCCGGCCTTGTGTTGGCAAAGATCCGGTTAGGTTCTCGGGACGTCCTTCCAGAGGCGTTTCCATGTGGCAATGGGAAGTTCCTTGGCCTGACAATTCATTGGAAATCCAAAGAAACAATACGATCTTGTACGGTATTAGTTGTAGAACCTGCCATTTACTTATGGTGGTCACCACTGTTTAGATGGTAGCTATAGTAGACATAGTTCGAAATGTCTATGCTGGCTAAGATTCATATCTTTATTTTCGAAATGAATTTTTTCCTACACTATGCACTAGTAATAATATCAAATGTTCTTTTTAATGCGTATCAAGCATCTTTGACTATCATAAGGAGAAATCTCCTTCGATTCTGCGTTTGCATTGTGTGTGTGTGCGGGAGGCCTTATGGTAGTCTCATTTTTAAAAGCATTGCGAATTGACTTTAAAAATATTCCTCTATTTTGTTTTCAAAGATAAATAAACTGTTTTGAGTTCCCACACCAGTCACATGACTGACTCGGAGTTTATTGTTTCCCTTTCTAAACTCTGGGTGCCCACCAATTTCCACACGGGCAGTCAACAGTTAGGTTTATCAGGATATTCTGTAATTCAGAAGTTGCTGGAGGCAAGTTGGATGGCATGGCGTATTATTAGTATATAGTATTTCTTTTTCCGCTGTTTGTTATTGTTGTTGTACACTCTAATGATATGATGTAATGTAATGTAATAACTGATATAGTTCTTTGTTTAAAGATTATTCATTTATCTATTATATGTTGTTCCGCTGCGAATTGTGAGATTCTGATGTTGTTCTGTTATTTCTTTCTGTTTTATTTTCTATCTTCTCTCTCTCTTCTTCCTCTTTCTTCTTCTTTAAACCCTAATGGTTCGTATTTCCGTTCATCTTGAGTTAATCAATGGAGATTAGTGTATATTCAAGGGGTACGGAAAAGCGGATTATTACAAAATATGTATATAGAGTCTAGTTAGTGCTTTGTTAAAATCTTTCCTCAAGAATCATCATTCACATAAACTTGCATGCATATTTTAATCAAAATCAAGTTTTCAAAACATGCATGGAGCGGGGCTCGAACCCAGGTCACTATATTGGAAGGCAAGTACTCTAACCAAATGAGCTACTGCAATTTTTGCTTAACAATAGAATTCAGTCGACTGAATACAATCAACCAGTCGACTGAATCTGTGCATTTTAACATAAATGTGCATGTTTTTAAATTCAGTCGACTGGATGATCTAAGTCAGTCGACTGAAGCTGATCCCGAGAGTTTTTTACACTCTGTAATCAGTCAACTGACCAAAAACGACCAGTCGACTGACCTGAACCTAACTGTCATATTTCTGAAAGGACATCTTCTTCTGCGAAGGGAAGCAACTCTTCTCTGAACGGAAATGGACGCTCCTCTTCGTCAGAACCCTTCACCAATGGCAGTAACTCTTCAACTACTATATATAGATACTCCCAAACACTTCATATTCATCGATTTTCATTCTAACTCTCTAATACTCTTCTTGTGCTTTAATATTTACATTCAAACAGTGAGCATACATTTTTATTGCTTGGAATCTCCAAAATAACTTTCATAATCTTCGATTCTTAGCATTCTCTTCCTTTCATGTCTTCACATACACTTCATACACTTGAGGATTTGATTATAGAAGGTTTGTACTATCAGAGACAAATCATTGTTATCAAGAACACACAGTGTCAGATATTCTTTTGTATTCTTTGAAGTCATGTTCTTCTGCTCAGGCGTGTGAAGTCCTCTTGGGCTGCTGAGGCGAAATCCTGTTCTGCTGCTCAGGTCCATGTTCTGCTGCTCAGGGTTGTATAGACCTGTTCCTCCGGGTTAAGTGAGGGTTATAGTAGTGAAATTCCAAAAGTTAGTCTGGGACTAGACGTAGAACGGGAAGTTCGAACCAGTATAAAAATTCTGGTGTGCTTGTTCTATTTTACTCATATTTATTTACTTTGCTATTATCATCTATTTCCGTATTTATATTTAGTTATATTCCATATTACACGGTCCTATAGCGCACTTTCATTTGGTATCAGAGCAAGGCATCTTATAACCGTTACAAAGTTATCTGATATCTTGCTAATATGGAAAACAACACCACTAGTACTAGTTTTATTGAAGGTCAATCCACTGCACGACCTCCATTCTTTAATGGTTTAAACTATAATTATTGGTCTACTCGTATGCGAATCTATATGCAATCTAATTGTTTTGAATCATGGAATATCACACAGAATGAATACACTCTTCCTACTGGAGAATATTCCACTTGGTCAAACTCACAAAAATTAGATGCTACTGCCAATGCTAAAGCTATGAACATGTTTTTTTGTGCACTAGATAGAAATGAATTTAATCGTGTTAGCATGTGTCAAACTTCTTATGAAATATGGAGAACGCTTAAAATTACTCATGAAGGAACTAACAAAGTCAAACAAAGCAAAATCTCCATGCTCAAAAATCAGTTTCAAAACTTTAGAATGAAACAAGATGAATCCATTAATGATATGTATTCTAGATTTCAAGATATCTATCATTCTCTATTAGGATTAGGAGAAAAAATTTCTGATTTTGATATAGTATCAAAAATCCTAAACTCTTTAACGGATGAATGGGAAAGAAAGGTCCTAGCTATTGAAGAAGCAAACGATCTTTCAACTATGAAACCAGAAGAGTTAATAGGAAATCTAATGTCATATGAAGTGAATTTGCAGGCAAAGAAAGTTCAAGCACAAGACAAGAAGAATCTAGCGTTTCAAGCAGAACAAGATGACTCTGACTCAGATGAAGAGGATATGGCATTTATTGCTAAGAATTTCAAAAAGTTTTTGAAATTCAAAAAGAATAACAAGGGAAAGAGCTACAAAAATAATTCTAGCAACAATAATAACAATAAACCATCATCATCTGTCATGGAATGTTATGAATGTCATAAGAAGGGTCATATGAAAAAAGATTGTCCAGAAAAACAGAAAAACAAATTCAAGAAGAACAAATTCAAGAAGAAAGCATTTTCTGTAACAAATTCAAAAAGACTGACCTGAACCTAACTGTCATATTTCTGAAAGGACACCTTCTTCTGCGAAGGGAAGCAACTCTTCTCTGAACGGAAATGGACGCTCCTCTTCGTCAGAACCCTTCACCAATGCCAGCAACTCTTCAACTACTATATATAGATACTCCCAAACACTTCATATTCATCGATTTTCATTCTAACTCTCTAATACTCTTCTTGTGCTTTAATATTTACATTCAAACAGTGAGCATACATTTTTTATTGCTTGGAATCTCCAAAATAACTTTCATAATCTTCGATTCTTAGCATTATCTTCCTTTCATATCTTCACATACACTTCATACACTTGAGGATTTGATTATAGGAGGTTTGTACTATCAGAGACAAATCATTGTTATCAAGAACACACAGTGTCAGATATTCTTTTGTATTCTTTGAAGTCCTGTTCTTCTGCTCAGGCGTGTGAAGTCCTCTTCGGCTGCTGAGGCGAAATCCTGTTCTACTGCTCAGGTCCCTGTTCTGCTGCTCAGGGTTGTATAGACCTGTTCCTCCGGGTTAAGTGAGGGTTGTTGTAGTGAAATTCCAGAAGTTAGTCTGGGACTGGACGTAGAACGAGAAGTTCGAACCAGTATAAAAATTCTGGTGTGCTTGTTCTATTTTACTCATATTTATTTACTTTGCTATTATCATCTATTTTCGCATTTATATTTAGTTATATTCCATATTACACGGTCCTATAGCGCACTTTCATCATTTTCCTTTATAAATTATATAATTTTAAATGAAGGCTTTAAAACTTACATATATAGGTATATATATCTTTTGAAAATTTATAAGTACATAACATTTAAACCCATAATTAGTATAAATTGGAATTAAATCATTTTAAAATACGATTCCTAATATAAGTTTGTAGATGTATGAACTAAAGGACCAAAACAAAGTTTGTAAAATAAATTTATGATAAGGATATAGACATAAATATACAAAATTATACAATTGTAGCTAGTTTTAACAAGTGGCAAGATTGTTTTATTTAAAAATTTAATTTCATATTAGAATGAGAAACCATGCTATCTTCATTTTCATCTCAAGCCTAAGAAAAAATAATAAAGATAAATCAGGCCATTTTCGTTTCTTTCTCAAATCTGAGAAATCCATATTCAAAACACCTCAAATTCAAAACAATAACAATCTGATCAAAAGTAGAACAAAAATCAAAACTTGAAAGCAATCAAACAAAGCAAAGATAAAAGAAAAGTATGCAACTTCAAGTTTAATTAAAGTAAAGAACAGATCAAAATCAGGATTTAAGCTTCAACAATACAGATTCAATGCAAAGATCAAAAGGCAGAGCAACTCAAAAGCAAAGATCAGTTTTCAAAGCCATTTGCAGGTTCTCTGCATTTTAAAATGTGAGTAAACATTTTTATTTAAAAATATTAAGTAAATGTTTATTACTTGTGAAATTGCAGTGATGATGATGCCATGCATGTGTGTCTATATAAGTATAAAATCTGTGTATATCAGTATGTTCATGTGTGCATGACTGGGTGCATTCACCTTCTCTGTTTCTTTGTTACAGAGATTAAGTATGAAAACAATTTCAAGATCTTTTACTTAAATAACTGTTAGGACTTGGATTCAAAACAAAATAGTTTAGTTTAATCAAAACCTAAGTACTAAAAAATAGATTCAAGTATCTTATGTTTGAAATTTCTCTGAAAATCAAGAAATGTAGTGACCATTATAGCATCATGTTAAAATTAAATATCGTAATTGGATGAATCAATTATGTAAACTGAATGGTCACTAGAAGATATGAATTTTAAAAGAAAATCAGAATTTTTAACAATGCATTGAGTATGGATTTTGGTGGTGATTGGAAATTGGGTTTGGGCCAATTTCTGGCGATCTATGGGTGAAGATGCCTCGGGGTTTTGTCTGAAGCAAGGTTGGTGATTGGGGTGTTCGGAAAAAATGGAGGAAGTGGCGATTAGAGGCCGTGGCGACGGCGGTGAAGCAATTTGGTTTTTAAACCCTAAAATGGGTCAAGTCTGGAATTATGGTTGCAGCGACGTCATCGTGGCATCGAGTGGGATCAGACCTAGGGGAGTAGAGGCTTAGGGTGTGACGTTGCCCTGTATGGAATTGCAGAGGTTCTGGTGGTGTGGTTCGTCAGCGGTGAGGCATTTTTGTTGATAGGGTTTGGGTGCATGTATGATCGAAGCGCTCGAATTCGAACCACAGCGATGTAGTGGGTTCTGGAGGGTCAACTAGCTTGCGATGGTCATGGTCGACTTGTAGGTGGTGGTGAGATTGATCAAAGGGGGGACAGATTCGTGTGCATCGTGCATACGTAAGAATTCGTGTATCAGTGGACTTCGTTTTTGGGGAAGAAGAACACGACTCAAAGAAGAGCTCGGGGAGAAGCAAGGGTAGCTCGGGCTTCAACTCGAAGTGGATTTTGAGGCGTGAGCTAAATACTTAGAAAAATTTAAAGGTCGAAAATTTGGGAGGGGGGGGGGCACTCGGATAAATTTAGGTAAAACTCGAAGCGGGGTTCGAGTACATCGGGGTTTAGCTCGGGGGAACACTCGGGTTCACCTGGGAATTGTTATATTTCCTGTTTTAAAGTTTACTGGATTAGTAAAAGGAATTTCTGAAATTATTCTTTTTGATAAATGATGATTTATTTATTGAGTAAAAAGTATAAATTAAAAGTTTTGAAATAAAGGATTTTTTTATACAATTAAGTTTTAAATTTATATTGGTAACAAGTTATTTTAAATGAAACTTCATAAGTGATTTAGAAATAAAAATCAAACGTTTCAAATTTTTAACTTAAAAGTAAGTTGATTTGTATCGCTAATGATAATCAAGTAAGTAATAATTTGTAATTAAGATTAATTCATTAATAATTAAGAAAATCAATTAAAGGATAATTAGTTATAATTAAGATTAAATTAATTAATAATTGAGGATTTATTAATTTAAGTAAATTAATTAGAAATTCAAGTTAATTGAGCAAGTAATTAATGAATGATTAAATTAAAATAGTGATTGCTTAGTGAAAGTAATTAAGAGAAGATAATTAAAGGTTAATTAACTGAAAGTGATTAAGAAATCATTAATTATTAAGGAGTAATTGATTATTGTAATTAATTAAGGTATAAACCTATTAATTAATCAATTAAGAATAATTAATTATAATTAAGATTTAATTAATAACTAGGGATTTATTAATTAAAGTAATTAATTAAGGAATAATTAATTAATAAAAGTAATTAAGATTTAATTAATTACAATTAAGGGTTAATTAATTTGGATAATTAATTTAGAAATGATTAATCAATGAAGGTAATTAAGACTTAATCAATTGTAGTTAATGATAATTAATCATAGATTAATGATTACTAATGAAAGTAATTATGTGGTTGATAAATTTAAAAAAACCACCCAATTTATTCATCTTAATTGTAGATGTTTGATTGCTGTTGAATGCTATGTGATGGATTGATTTATTTGATATATGATGTGATGCTATGTAATGCTTTGTGCTGAGCTGTTTTATTTGTGATGAATATACCGTTGTATGTATATGAAAACCCCTTGACCCGTAAAACGACATTTAAATTTCGATGCGATAGGTAGTCGGATTTCAGTTGGTTATCCGAAACCCACATCGAATCGTATTAATGAATCCTTGTGATTGATAAATTTATTTTATCTACGAATCTGTGAATGAAGATAAGCATTATAATTTATGCCGCTTATCGATATTGATGCGCTTTAATCTGTGGTGTGATGATTGTTGTTGCACTATTATGTGTAAAACCCGTGGACTACACCGTAAACACACAAATATGGATTTTACGAGGAAATCGGTTAAGTCATAGATATTTGAATCTAATTCAAAATAGTTTTAAAAATTGAATTTTGAATCCAAACGGTTTTAGAAATGAAATTGGGTTAAAAAGTGAAAAGCTTTTGAAAAGGAATTTCAAAGATAAAGTTATTTGAATAACTTGATAAAGTTTTGAAATTTAAAATAGTTTGATTTAAATTTAAATCCAAGAATTTGAAATTGAATTCCATGTTTGAAAATTATGGTTTAAAAAGGTTTACAAGTTATATAATATGTTTATGTAGGTTTTAAATCATCTTAAAAGTACTGTTTTGGGAATTTAAATTTTACCCAAGATTAACGGCTTTAACTCGTGCAACTATAATCGGGTTTTTCGAAACAGAAACAAGTGGTTTCAAATAATAATAGCTTTTATATAAGGAAAGAATTTCCCAATTATGATGAAAAGATTTCAAGTTTGAAATTTAATGGTTTTGAAGGCTATAATTGAATCTTTGTGAAAGATAGTTGAACCCTATTTTGAAATTGAAGAGGATTTTTAATGGGGTATTTTTTATATATAAAAGATTCGAACGGGAATTGTTTTGGAAGTTATGAATAAATCTTTGGAAATTGTTTTTGAAAGCTATGAAATGAGTCTTTAATTTAAAGACCGGATGAGTTAATCCAACTTGAAATGGAATTATTTTGAAAGGCTATAAATGATTCTTTGTCAAAGATTGGTAAACCTTGTTTAAAATTGAAAGGGGTCTTAAAAGTGAATCTTTTGTTTAAAAGATTTAAGTATGGAAATTGTTTAAACCATTGAAGGTTTTTGAAATGAATCTTTTTGTTTAAAAAGATAGGAAATGGTAATTTGTTTAAACCATTTGAAAGAAAAGTTTGGATTTTAAGTTGTGACTTAACTGAAATCCCATTATCCATATGTTTTTAAATATTGCGCTCATTATTAGGTTTAGCCGAGAGAGGACCTTTGTGTCATATAACCCATTCTGAATAATGATACGATGATATGGATAGCAAGAAGACCTATGGTGAAGAGCGGATACTTTCGAAAGCGAAAGGATGACCTGTCGAATGTCTCTGCACCGAATGGCCCCAGTATAGAGATTTGATCACCCATTGTGATGGGAAGTTTGGACATGATTAGAAATTATCCGGATTGCAAGGGCTTCTTCGGAAGTGCCTTTGGCTCTGTTCGAACCCGAAACAGACTTGTATGGATGTGTGTCTGACGTTACACTTTCAGATGTAAAACTGGTTTCTATCAAATACATTTCTGTTTGGTAGCGGAGATTCATTCTCTTAGCTTAACACCCTTCTCTGAGACGTACGAGCTCAGAGGTTATGCAGTTGATGGTTACTAGTGATACATTCCCAATTTGGTAATGTGGCATATGAAGTGCTGCTGATCATTTGTTGATCAAAATTGGCTTTTGTGAAAAGCGTAGCTTTGTGGAAGAGACTTCGTCGAACCTCACAACCCGGAATGGTCGAAACAGGAAGAATGCGGCAAGGTTATTTGGGGGTAGCGCCCCCTGAGGGTATGTTAATTTCCTTCTGGATAGAGGTGGTACCATGGTATGGAGCCCAGATACTTAACCTATGTGGTTGCGTCAAATTTATTACTTTGTGGTTGTTGGTGAATCCTGGGATAAAGGTCGGTTACGACCGGGGGATAGCATACTCGTGTCAATAGTTACCTAGTTACACATGTAACCCGGCCTTGTGTTGGCAAAGATCCGGTTAGGTTCTCGGGGCGTCCCTCCAGAGGCGTACCCATGTGGCAATGGGAAGTGTAACATTCCTGAATTTCAGCTAAAAATAATTTGATAATTAATTTAATCTTTGGAATTAATTATGAAATTATTGGTAAAATAATATGAAATTTCCAGAACAAATAAAAATATGCACTTTAAATAGAATTTTGGATTGGGGTTCAAAAATAAGTATTTATTTATTTGAATTTGAGTTGAATACTCTAAGTTTTGAGATGAATAAAAATTGTTTTCTAATTTTAATATATGATATGTTGGAGAGTTATATTTTTAAATTAATATACTTGGAGTTGTTTAAAACTAAATTTCATATTTTTTTTATATACATATCTTTTGAAAATCAATAAGGATTAAATTAAGAAGTTTACATACCTACTTTTAAATTTGTTTGAACTAAATTGTAAATATAATATGATGTTAAACAAGGTTAAATAAAAGATTTAAAATGCTTAGAGTTAAATATCTTTGAATTGTTTTAATAATTGGATTGTAAGTAATTAAAAGGTTATTATTTAATTTATGAAGGATTAATTTATGAAATTGATTAAAGGATGATTACTGGAAGTATAATCACTTTATGAAATTAATTAAAGGTAAATTTATTAGAGTGATTAATTAGAGGTTTATTTATCAATGTATAATTTATTTTAAATAAAATTTCTTTTGAAAGATTACTTAAGTATAATTTGTATGTATGTATGTATATACAATATCTAAGTTTAACAAAAGTTTTAAAGTTCTTTCTTTTAAAAAATTTCTATGAACTATGTTGTAAATGTATGAACTAAAGGGCCAAAACAAAGTTTATAAAATAAATTCAAGACAAGGATATAAAACATAAATGCACAAAAATATAAATATGTAAAACATAGAGTATACAAGGATTTAAAAAAAGTTGTAAATTAATTTTTAAACAAGGTTAAAAACATAAAATAACTATATGTTAACAAGTGTTGAAAGACAAATATAAGAAACTAACAAATGTAAACATAATGATACAAGTGGCAAGCAAAGGATTTTTCTTTTTATCTAAAATTTACAAATTCAAAGAAAAGAAAACCAAATCTAAAAAGTTCAAAAACCAGGTTGTTTTCATTTTCTCAAGCTCTTCAAAAGGAAAAGATGTGAGGAGCTTCAACTTGAAAATCGAAATAAATAAAAAAATCTGAGAAGTTTAAATTTAAAAGACAATTAAAGGTTTCAGATTTCAACCTGGAAAATAAACTAAAAACCAGATCTACCTCATGTTTTCAACTGAGCAATACAATGCAAATCAAAATATGGATTGGATCATCTCAAAAGCAAATAAGAATCAAATAGAGAAGAAAGAAAGGAAATTCTTCAACCTGTAATCAAGAAGAGTGCAAACCAAAACAACTTCAACAAGATCAGATGCAACTGCAAATTCAAGCAGCATTCAATTTGAAAAAAAATAAAACTACAATCAATTCAACAAGCTGCAACCTGGAAATGAATTAAAAAACCGGGAAACAAAAAAAATCCCAGTTCTTCACTCTGTTCTCTGCTTTTTAAGGTCACCAAACATCACCTTTTTCACCTTTATATGTTTATATTTTGATAGAATATGATGACTGCTTAAAGTGATGCTAAAGTTAAGTTGTATGAATGAATACATGTCAGTATACATATGCAAATGTTAGTATGTAAGTCTGTAAATAGGCAAAAGTAGGTCTCTGCCTTTGGTTAGAGGGTTTTTCAGACCTGTTTTTTTTTAAAAATGTTTTTATATAATCGAAATTAAGCTTTGATCTCTAGAAAGAAAAGATTTGCAACATTGTATTATAAATTTTTTAAAAATAATAGTAGTTTTAAGCAAGAATATTTAGAAATATTCTGGAAGAAGGTCAGATAACAGTAGAAGATAAAATTTGGTCCAAATTTATACATCAGAATTTCAAGTTTCAATTGTATGAATGTGTTCGTATTGCAAATTCATGAATTTTGACGTAAATCCAAGATTTTTAATAATGAAATTAGCAAGATATTATAAGATGAACAGAAAACGAAATTCATAGTTTCCCGATGATCAAGGCGAAATTGGGTTTCGGGTTTAAGCCTGAGGGTAGATGGTGATGTGTGGATCGATGGAAAAATGGCATGAAATTTTCCATATGATCAATCGGACTTGGGTTCGACAAGCTAGGGTTTTGTACCCAGTTCGATTTGATGATTAAACGCGACGTTCTCGTCCACCTCGGTGGATCGGAGGCGATCGCTCCTAGGGGAAGGGGCTCGGGGACCATCGAGGCATTTTGGGTCGTTGTCGTGTGGATTCTGGCATCGTCACGAGGCGGGGCGAAGAGGATGTTTGACAGCAAGTTTGGTCCCAGTTGAGTTGAAAGCTCGAATTTGATCGACGATGTGTTTGAAGAATCTGGGTGCTCAGATGACGTGAGGAGATGATCGGTGACTGGTGGGCGTTGGCGTTGATGATCGGTGTCGCTCCGATTGCATGTGCACGTGCACGCGTCGTAGTTCATATATGGGTTTCGTGTTTGGGGAAGAAGAGGGTAGGCTCGAAGCGTGTCTCGGGGGAAACGAGGGGTAGCTCAAGATTTTACTCAAAGTAGGCGAGTGCGCGATAGAAAAAAATACTTAAGAAATTTTTAAGGTGAAAATTTTGGCGCTCGGGTCAATTCTTGAGGAAACCTGAAGTGATGGAGCTTTGAGCTTGGGTTCGACTCGAAGCAGCCAGTAATTTTCTCGAGTCAGCATGCAAACAATTTGAAATTTTAAGGAAATTCAAGTTTTGAAAATAAATTTTGTTAAACTAAAATTCTTTTCAATATTTAAATGTTTCCTAAGTTTTAAAATAGTTAAGGAGCATTTTTTAAATAATTGTTTTAATTAACCTAATGGTTTAAAATAAATTGATTTTTATTTGAAGTGTATCTACTTAATAATGTATAAAGGAATAATTATTAAAAAGGCTGTTTTAAAGTGGTTAAATTAATTTTCAAAGTTGCGTTAACATATTGGTTAAGGAGAAATAATTATTTTTTGAAGTGAATTACTTAATGTAAGTAATTAAAGTAAATTAACTAATAATTCAAGTAAATTAATCAAGTAATTAATGAATGATTTAATAAAAATAGTAATTATTTAGTGAAAGTAATTAAGAGAAGATAATTAAAGGTTAATTAACTTAAAGTGATTAAGAAATCATATTGAATTAAGGAGTAATAAAATAATTAAGGAATAATAAATCTATTAATTTATCAATTAAGGCCAATTAATTATTATTAAGATTTAATTAACAATTAGGGGTTTGTTTATTTATTTTCTTAAAATCCCTACTCCGGAGAGTAGAGCTAGGGGATACAGCTGTCCGCCACACTGACCCCCCTTTTTAGCTAGACCAGCACAGAGATTTGATGTCCCCGACCATTTTTTATCTTGGATTTAACAAGGACCCACCTCCGTGCCTTGAAATTGGGGGTAGGGCAGTCGGGGATCGAACCTGCGACCTGCTTACAATTAAGACCTCGCGCCTTGAAATTGGGGGTAGGCCAGACGGTGATCGAACCTGCGACCTGCTTACAATTAGGCATTTATTAATTAAAGTAATTAATTAAGGAACAAGTAATTAAGATTTAATTAATTACAATTAAGGGTTAATTAATTTAGATAATTAATTTAGAGATGAATAATTAATAAAGGTAATTAAGACTTAATCAATTGCAGTTAATGATAATTAATTTCTAATGAAAGTGATTATGTGGTTGATAAATTTAAAAAACCGCCCAAATTATTCATCTTAATTGTAGATGTTTGATTGCTATTGAATGTTATGTGATAGATTAATATATTTGATATGTGATGTGATGCTTTGCAATGCTTTATGCTGAGTTGCCATGTGTGATGAATATATTGTTATATGAGTATGCAAACGCTTGACCCGTAAAATGACATTTGAATTTCGATGTGACAGGGAGTCGGATTCCAGTTGGTCATCCGAAACCCACATCGAATCCTATTAGTGAATCCTTCTTATTGATAAATTTACTTTATCTATGAATTTGTAAATGAAGATAAGCGTTATAACTTATACCGCTTATCGATATTGCTGCGCTTTAATCTGTGATGTGATGATTGTTGTTGCACTATTGTGTAAAACCCTTGGACCACACTATACACACACAAATATGGATTGCACGTGGAAATCGGTTAAGTCATAGATTTTTAAATAGTTTTAAAATTTAAATTTTTACTCCAAATAATTTTGGAAATCGATTGGGTTTAAAGTGGAATTTTTTTGAAAAGGTGTTTTAAAAATAAAAGTTACTTTTGAATAACTTGATTGAGCTTTTGAAATTTAAATAATTTGATTTAAATTTGAATTCAATATTTGAAATCGAATTCTATGATTTGGGAACTAGGGTTTATAAAGGTTATTCAACTATAAATGGGTTTATATGGATTTTTAAACCATTTAAAAAATATGATTTTGAGAATTTGAATTCAACCCAACTTTATATTTGGAAGGCCTTAACTCGTACAATTATAATCGAGTTTTCCGAGACGAAAACAAGTTGTTTTCAAATAATAATAGCTTTTATATAAGGAAAGAATTTTCCAAATTATGATGAAAAGATTTCAAATTTGAAATGGAATAATTTTGAAAGCTATATCTTTGTGAAAGATAGTTGAACCCTATTTTGAAATTGAAGAGGATTTTAAATGGTGTATCTTTTGCATACAAAAGATTAAAACGGGAATTGTTTTGAAGGTTATGAATGAATCTTTGAAAACTATTTTGAAATCTATGAAAAGAGTCTTTGATTTAAAGACGGATGAGTTAATCAAATGTGAAATGGAATTATTTTGAAAAGCTATGAATGAATCTTTGTAAAAGATTAGTGAACCTTGTTTTAAATTGAAAGGGGTCTTAAAAATGAATCTTTTGTTTAAAATGAAGCTAAATCGAAAAATGAGTTCGAATACCTCACAGCCTCCACTTCCTTGACAGAACATAAACCCACAATTCTCCTCACGCGAATCGAACCAAGCCTCCTCACCGCCGCGAAGACAGACCACGCGATTGCCATCGCCACCAAACATCGCGACCACCATCTATTTCCCCAACAGCCTCGCCGTGACGCCTCCATCACGCGCGCGAGCTCGAGCGCGAGAACTCCTTGCAAGAGATCGCGAGCACCCTAAATCGAATCGCCACACACAGCCACATTCATGCAACCCTGCATGAGTACAAGCCTCCCCAGATCTGCCCTCGACCCCGCGAATACTCCTTGCGTGAACACCCACTCAGCCTCGCCGTATGATTCGAGCACGAATCCATTTTAATTCGTTAGATTTTTTTCGAATTCAAGAGGGCGAGAGGAGAAAGAAAATTCATGGTTTACACGGGACCGGCCTTTTTTTTTATTTCGTGAATGAAGAAAAAGAAGGATATACGATTTCTCTATTGATTTATGAAGGAAGTCGTGATTTTTAAAAGGGAGAAAAGCGGCCCATGGATTTAACTGAAAGGAAAGGAAGAAGACGTGATGTTGATCGATTGCGTGTTTGAATGGGTACAGAACGGCGTATTGGAGATGGAAAACAATTGACTGATCAGCATATAATATATATATATATATATATATATATATAATTTTATTTAAATTATCTCGAAAACGGTGCATAAAATCTCGATCCCTTATTGAGGTGTGCCGTTAGGCGTTTATAATGTTAAACCCCTATTCTGAATGCAATGGAAAAGGTTTCGAGCCCTAATTCGATTGTATGGAGAAGATAGCTTTTTGAACCCATTTATTATATTAAATTTCGATTTAATTTTCAGCGCGTTTACTTATCGTACGCCCAAATGATCATTCCAAACACTACGAAAATTAAAATCCGATAATAATACAATATTACGGATCCAATGGAACTGGTTTCACCAAATTCCGAGACTGGGCCTCGGAAGGCTATTTTTAAATATCAATTTAAACGATATAATTTCAAAACTTAACAAATCACTGTTAAATTCAATTTTAACACTTTTACTATCTTCAGTCCTATCAATATAAATTTTACAAGCCTTCAAATTATTTTTAACAGGCTTGAAACTCTAGATTAAGTATTTTACCCAATTTCAAATTATTTAATTCAATAATTTAATTATCAATTAAATAGTGATATTTGGAATTCAAGTTAAAATAAATCTTTCAAATATCTAAAATCAATTAGATATTCCAATTTTAAATGCTCAAAAATTCCGGGTCGTCACATTCCTCCCCCCTTAAAAGAATTTTGTCCCCAAAATTGCTAGTTAAGAAGAATGGTCCAATACCCATTTACTTTTTCCCAAAACCAAACAATTTCAAACAATTCTCAAAACAATCTTTTTATTAAAGACACACTAACCCTTTTTCTAGCTTTCCAAACTTATCCATAAGTCTCAATAATATTATTTACTTAATAATTCAAATTTGAATTTAAAAACAAATTTTGAATTATTAAAATTTTCTCAAAATTTTTCTAACTCCCTAAATTTTCGAAAAATTTCGCCAGCGTCTCCTTTGCGCGGCTCGCTCCGTACAACTACAAAATGCCTCTGTAGGCTCCCAAATTCCAAAAGAAAACAAAAGCAAAGTGGCTAGATCAAAAACCCAATCAAATTTCATATAGAAATTTAAGCACATACCTTTTTGTCGAGCAATTCAAATTTATCTTCTGAAATCAACACCAATTTTCCTTTCCCTTTATAATACCTGCATATCTTACTTAGTAATAATATCTAATCATAGCTCTTAAAATCATTTTACATATTTTTTTACAGAAGTTTTCATATCTACCTTTATTCAGATTAGTTTTCCCATTTCTATAAGAATTCAATTTATCTTCAACTCTAAATATTGAATTTTATCTTCCATTTATAACTGATTATTATCATTATTTTAAATTCGTTTCATCCACTAATTTATTTCAATTTCAAATTTGAAATCGTTTTGTCGCTGACAAAAATTTTTCAAAAATTTTCTAACTCCCAAAATTTTTAGAAAATTTTGGCAGAGTCTCCTTTGCACGAAGGAGCTTTTGCAATTCGACAAGAGATATAAATATATATACATCGACCCACACGGTCGGAAAAACAAAAACAGTTCATATTTCCTATTTTTATTGCGTAGGCGTACCTTTATTTAGCGTTTTTAAGAAAGCGACTTATTAATTTAGCAATTAGCGCGTCCAAATCTAGCCAAACGGCCTTTAGGTACCTGTACTTACTCAATTCAAACATATAAGTAGAAAATATAGGGAGTTTATTTACATTTCACTCATTTTCAATAGCTAACACATGGAATAAGCAATGCATACTAAACAATTCTTATAAACAATTTTAAGATTTCGACTCAAATTCGAATAGCTTCCAACCAAATTTTTATTTAGTTAGAATGGTTTATTATTCAATCGCTTATATTTAATTCCTTTTTTTAATCCAAACGAACCCAATTCACTTCAAATTGATTTTAAAATCAATTTTTGCTAAAGTCTCTTCACATACTAACTTATTTACAAACCATACACCTGCATTTCATTCCATTTCCGCAATTATTTCATTCAAAGACATTTTATTAAGCTTGGCACATTCAATACTTATAAGTTAATAACCATTTCCCAAATTAATTTAACCCAGACTTTTATTTACAGGACTTTCACTTTTACTCGTAGCCAACTTCTATTAATTTTAAACTTATGTTAATTACTTTCTTTAGGTTATTTTAACTTCATAACTTAAGCTCGCTTTTATTTAATTTGATTCTCATCAAATTCAATTACCCCATTCTTTATCCATTTTAATTTTAATCCCATTCTCAGTTTGTCAAAACAATATCCAAGTTTATATTTAACTCATTTACACTTGAATTGGATTTATTTGTTACATACATCATTTATATTATAATCCAATTTCATTTTTATTTTTACAACATCTCCTCTTATTTTAATTCATTATCAAATCCAAGTTGAATTCTATTTATAATTCGAGTTCATTTCCAAACTTCATTATTAACTTACAATCCATTTTATTTAACAGAGTTAAATTTTATTAATACTCTATCAAATAATTTATTTAGCTAATTAGCTTACTTTCAACTTTTAAATCCATATTCGATTTTATTATAAAAATCACTTTATTAAATTTTCCTGAGTTCAAATTTTGTTTTTCATAATTCCAGTTTGGATTTTCTTTCATTTCCCAAAATTCCAACACTTTTATTTTAAAAATTTAGAAATACTTTTACATTCACATAATAATAAAAATACTTCTTATAACTCAATGTCTCAACCTGTCCATCCTTGTTCTCACAGAAATTCGGTCATACATTGATCAGGCATAGGACTGAAATCTATAAGTACTTGGTAAACCTGTTTCAACACCCAGTGAAAATACTTGGGAAAATAATTTTATTGAAAATATAGAAAACCGTTTTTGCAAATAGAGGAAATATCTTTGGTGAGAATGCTCTAGAAATCATTACCCCCATCCATGATCGCAGTTACATCCTGGGTTACGTTGCCATCGCTGCAAAAGTCCATGTAACTGTAGGCACTCTGCGCCCCTCGATTACGTCATGGAACCCACAACAGATCGCAGTTACATTTCAGGGTTACGTTGCCATCACAGCAAAAGTCCATGTAACTGTAGGCATCAACGCCCTCGATTTTCGCGGTCAAAAATGAAACTTCTCCATTCCCACATAGGTCGCAGTCAACCGACGTAAAATCAAATGTAGACCGTTGGCTCTTAGCGGCACACAAGACTTTCGCTATGTTACCATAGGTCGCAGTCTACTGATGTAAAATCAAACATAGACCGTTGGCTCTCAGTGGCACACACGACTTTCGCTATGGTATGTAGTAGATCGCAGTGACATCGAGTTACACTATCGTCACAGCATAACCCAAATGCCTCTATAGGCATCAGCGCCCTCGATTTTCGCTACACACTACTCATAATCCTCAGGAACTAGTTTTGTCTGGACTCGTCACAGGATCAACTTTAGAACCCCCCTTAGGGTTCAAGGCAGTACCAACCTACGGCACTCCTGAGAAGTTCATTTCAAGGGAGCGTCTTTTTCCCCAAAGCCATTTTCAAAACACTTTATACTATACACATATAGTATCTTCCAAATCATACACCTAGTATGAATCTCATATAAATTTCCTTTTCTCAAAATCGATTATCCCAAAATCAATAATTCTTAAACTAGGCTTTCCAAATTCCAATATTGATTTCATCCAAAAATAAAAAGCCTTTCCGAATCCAAAGGTTCCCAGACCTTTTTCCAAAATTCTCATAAGATCCTTTATATATATATATATATATATATATATAAATTTTTTTAAACTTTGGATCATTTCAAACTTGTATAAAACTCCTTTTATACTTCAAATACCTTCAAAATCCTTTTCTTCCGGTATTAAATTCAACAAGGGTAGATTTATCCTATATAATAAAGATATATAACTTTGTTTATTCAAAATAAAATATTCAAATTTGATTACTCTTTTTTTATAAAGTTGTTTCCATCGTACTTATCATCATAAAAATATCCAACTTTCACTTTTATCCATTGTATATTTCACAAAATATACTTTCATTTCAAAATAAATCATTTCGCATTTCTTATTCATAAATTTTCAATATCAATTTCATTCAAATCCGTACGATGTACATCTATCATCCGTACGCTATACCAATTTGATCGCTCACTCAATCACACAATTTCACTTCCGAACTAGTATCATCCACCCGACTTCCTAGTGCGACACAGATCTGGTTTCTTGATCAGAAACCCATTATTCTCCTTGCATAGCCATAACTATGATAGAGAATGTCCAGAACTAATCAACAATCCATATCCAGGTTCGTCGTCGAAAATAGAGTGAAAAATCCCAACTCGGATCAATATAACTATCTCGAAATTCTGTGCTCGAATCTGGATCAAATCACTATGCAAATAGAATAACATACGTACATACTACGTATTCAACTACATTGATTATTAGCCAAATCAATTTCCTTTCAATTCATCATCACTTTGGTTTCATTCACTTCAATTCTTATCTAAGTTGGTTATTTAATCAATAACAGTTTGAACTCCGACCAGATTATATTTAGAAAATAGCTTGAAAATTTTAAAAATAGATAAGTAGTTGAAAAATAATTATTAGTTTGTAAAATAGTTGTAAAATGGTTAAGTAATTGTAAAATAGTTGAAAAATAGTTAAATAGTGTGACGCCCCACCTCAATACCCATGCTAGCCAAGGACACTACAGGGTAATGCCGTCAACTAACACGGAGAATAAGGCTGGTTAGGAGCAACTGTGACGACCGCCCATGACTCCCGCACCAAATCAAGGAAATAATGCGCTAAAAGGTGTGCCAGGCAGCCATGGACGATAGTCAGGGTAAAACAAAACAGAAGAATCTCTATCGCATAACTCACAGCGCATGGATAAAATACAATAGAGAAATATAATATAGTGAAGCTCCATAGAACAGAACATCATCATATAAGCATCACAGTAGTTTCATACAATCATCTACTCAAATCCATACATGAAAGCCTCACTACAAATCACTCAACCAAATACAGCAGCGGATACCCAGTACATATAGTAAGAAAACTAATATGCAAAGCCTCCTGCTCGTCTTCGTCATCTTCAGCGTAGAACTCCTAGCACAGCACCTGTCACCTGCTACCTAGTCTGCCCATCCCAAACATGGATGAACAGCCCAAGGTAATAAGAGGAGACATAAAACCTTGAGTCAGACAAAGTCTTAGTGAGCAGTAAATCAACTATCAAGCATACCAAAAGAGCATAAAGGATAAAAGGAATAGGAACCAAACCATCCCACTCCACCTCTTTCTACAGTGATAGCCCCCAGACACACACTAAGGAGAAGTAGGCATAACATAGCAGATAAGTAAGGTAAAGCAATAATCACTCGAGTCAAGGACGATGTTTTCCAAATACAAACCCCCAAGGCCTAAACCAAGATCAGATAAGCACTCAGAAAACACCGCTCTTGAAGCCGAATGATAATACAACCAAACATCCAAACATCCATGACTCTGGCTATCACTGTTAACCTTGCTTCGAAATCACCGTTAATTGAATGACCGACTCCTTCCTGAGCCATCTGTCAAGGGCTAATGGTAACCCCGGTTCTAGACAAAACTCCGCACACTGCCTTGTGCCTAGGACTTATCTTCTTGGCCCAGAGTACTCGACTACCTTCCTGTAGTCTTTTAGGCGTCCCTATGTACCCTTGCTTTAAGTTTGCTAGAACCTTCAACAACGATAAAGTCCAAGCCTCCTAGTCATCCTCCTCGACGACTATTCTCAACCTAGCCCAAGCTACCTCTTGAGCAGCTCCATTATCAACCAACTTGAACTACCCTTCAAGTTATCAACATGCTTGGAATGATCCCTGCCTGGATTAAGCCAAGACTCACATCATACTTGAACTACCCTTCAAGATATCAACATGCCTCGCTTCATCACATCAAAGCAAGATCTCAACTCAACAACATGGTTTGCCTCATCGCATCATGGCAAAGTTCCATCTCAACATCATACATATGAGCTTCAACATCCGCTACATATGCCTTAAGCAGCTTTCACCATTCAAGAGCCTTCTTCCGTAGCTTTTGAATCATCTTCAATCACCTTGTTCCAAATCAACTACTAGCTAACTTGGAAACAATCAAATCTAGCATTCATTCAAACATTCAAGCATTCAAACAAGATATATTAAGCAATAACAATTATAATGGCAATTTCGTAATTAAGTGTGCAAAAGTCCAACATATGTGAAATCATGGTTTTTAGCATAGATCTATCAAATCTAAACATGGGTTTTATCTCTAATACTTGATAAATAACTTCTAAAGGTAAACATCTTCAAACATGATGGATCTACATGCAGACTTAAGGAAAATGCGAGAAAACGCTAACTTTAACACATAAAAAAATATCACCAATCCCATACACTCCTTTGGATCCGCGTGAGAGATAACTACCACTCACCAAATCACCCAAACACTACAAAAACTACACACTTCAGATCTGGACAGCGAAGATCAAGGTTTGATCCGGCAATATCTCGCTTCAATCGATGAAATCTAGCTCGAACGGATGAAGATCTTCAACTTGGACACTTGGATCTTCGATCTTGATCTTCGATCTTCAACGGATGTTAGCACTTGATGGAAGTAGAGAAAGAAGTGAAGAAAATACCGTAGTCGAGTCTTCAAAATGGCAGCACTTCGTCGCTTCAAAAACCGGTGCCAAAAAGTGAGCCGAACACCTCTATTTATAGGCTGGAAACCCCTTAGGTCGTCGCCCCTTAGGTCGTCCCCGACCTAATTTTGAGTCGTTGCCGACTCATCAATCCATTCGACCTACGACCTAACCAATCACAACATACAACCAAGCCCGACTCACGACTTAACCCAGACACGACCTAAAACACAGGCCGACCTAACGACTCAACGCACTACCGTCCCAACTGCAACACGACTCAGCACAAAGAACCATCCTTAGGTCGTATACGACCTAAGCTAACTCAGCATATCCGACTTACCACTCTCACAGGGATGCCGACCTAATTCCTACGCGACCTAACACTAAGTCGGTCACGACCTAAAAAGCCTCCGACCTAAAATACTGCCGCGTTCCCCAAGTCTTAAGTCGTATGACGACTTAACTATGACACACACGACTCAAGACCCCACGACCTAACTCACTGCCGACTCACTACCTAACTTAGGTCGTTTACGACCTAAGTCTGAACAGTACTCACGCGACCTAACAAACCAGACCGACTCAACGACCTAAGCCCCCCAACGACTCAACGTGCCTGCTGACCTATCCCCCTAGCGTCCTAACGCTAGCCCTTAGGTCGTTGAACGACCTAACTCTAAGTCGCTAACTCGGCGACTTCCTTAAGTCGCTGCCTACTAACACGCTAACCCCTTAACTCGGCAAACCTTATGAGTCGTAACTCGTTGACTCGGCCACTTCCTAAGGTCGTCTACGACTTACTATAGGTCGGTCACCATCACTAAGTCGCCTAACTTTTAGGTCGTTACTTCTATAACTCGGCAACTCTTAGGTCGGTGAATTTCTTATCTCGGCCAACACTCCAACCCGTAACCCCTCCTTGAGTCGGTCCCCTATGAGTCGGTCACGACTCATCCCTTAGCTCGGCAATGCTCATGAGTCGGTCACAACTCATACTCCACCCGGGTTAACTTCTAAACGACTCAAGCTAGAGGCAACACAAACAACACTATCGACCTGCAAATTCTACGATCTATCGACACGTAAAATACGGGTCGTTACAGCAACCATCTATAGCCTTGCTCTAACTATCTATTGAATACATCGACAATAGTCATAACAAGCAGATCGACATATCCAATGAATACTTAAAACAAAACCATAGGTGGTTGGAGGATCTATCAGAACAGAATATAACAACTCAAATGTAATATACATCACAGAACAGTAGATCGTCATATACACATATACTGATACATAATAGAGTATACAAACTGATACACGTCAAGTGGTATAGCAAACCACAATATACAGACGAATCCAAAAGAATACATATCTCAGAGTTACAACAAAAAGGACTACACAAAAGCTATAACAAAAAGAAGCAAGCTGAATAGTCCATGCGGAAGCAAAATAGGCTAAGTCCAAAAGCACCTAACCGGAAACATCTCGGTCTGACCCGAGTATAAAATACACGGGTCAGTTTAGCTAAACAAATCAGTTAGGTAAACTGAACAACAATAACCTGCAAGGTCACACAGTATAACAAATATCTCTAAAAGAGATACAACAATCATCTAACAATAGATGAATCAAAATAAGACAAAAGAGATACAACAATCATCTAACAATAGATGAATCAAAATAAGACAAGCCTCATATCATCGGCAACACAAATAAACAAAGGATATGGATATCCCAAACAAACCAAAAGGCAATAACAAATACCAATGAAGGTAACACAAGTTCCACAAGGTAATCGCTATATATCGTGCGGCTCAAAAAGACCAACACCGAAGGGCAATACCTAGGGAATATACATATCAATGAAACATCAGAAAATTTGCACGTGCTCAGTGCTGTATAAATAAGGATCCATAAGCCCGAAGGCTCCAAACCCAAATATCACTCGAGCGGCTCATAAAGACCAACTCCGAAAGCGATACAATAGGGCAACAAACCCGAAGGCACAAATCCGAAGGCACAAACACGAAGGTATGAACTCGAAGGCAACATACCCGAAGGCAACATACCCGAAGGCAACAAACCTGAAGGAGACAGTCCGAAGACACTATCCCAAAGGCAACAAACCGTAGTGGTGAAGGTCCGGAGGCCCAGTACTGGACACCACTAACTGGCAGAATGTGTCATAACTCTCAAATAGGAATCCGAAAAGTGGTAACGTGAGTCCCATAACCACTCGTTCGCAATAAACGGTTTACTATCCATTAGTTAATTTCACACTGAAAGCAGTACAAAGTTTACCTCATCTCATGGTAAACCAGACCAAAAGGTCAAAACAATCAATCGAATAGGTCGGGGATTAATCGAAAAGATAAACGCACGGATTCATGGTCCGTGTTTTACTTAACCATTTAATCTCCTTTCCACTCCGCTCGAAGTGCGAAATTGTGTGTGTGCGTTTTAAATAGAATTTATAAATTAGAGAAGCAAGCTTTTAATACAATTTAAAAGATTATTTTATAAAAACCCATGGTTGAAGTCAAAAAGGAATCATCAAGGTCAAATATGCATAAACAACTAATTGGAATCAACTTAGATCGATAAAAGTTGGAATCACAAACAAATAGGCAAAGTAGGAAAAACAGGGAAACCGGAGCAGGTCGGTTGACCGGACCCTGAGTTCGGTTGACCGAAATAGCCCAAAATGTTTCGGGCTCCAGCTCGGTCGACCGGACCAGGGGTTCGGTCTGTCGAACTGCAAAGTTCTGCAATTCCTGCCTATTTCATCGAAGTGCCAAACACTCCCAAAACGCAACCGGTCGAGCAATGGACCTAAGGAGCTTTTTCCCATCGATACCTCAGCTCCATTGGCTCTCCGATTCGCCACCAAAAACATGTTCAAACATCAAAGTTAGGATCTTTAAAGAATTGAACCCAAACACTAAAAATTTGGATACTCACCGATTCAGTCCAAACCAAAAGCAAGTGCACATGAACAAGTGTTAGGAAATTCATACCCAACAATCAAAGATAGATATAAGCATAGATGTGAGATAAAAATCTCACCTTTTAACTCACAAACAAAGAAGAAGAAGATCAATTGCAAGGAGAAGACCAACCACTCTCCACTTCAACTCTACTAGCTCCAATCTAGGATCAAAACAAGTATTTTCCTAAGTTAGGTTTAGGAAACATTCTGAAATTGAAGGAGAAAGAGTTGGAGAAGATGAAAAGGAGGCTTACCAATAGCTTCACTTTGATTTTGGAGCAAGAATCTGCGTTTGCAAGAAGAACTAGGGCTTGGAATTTCTAATTCTTCTTCCTTTCCCCTATTTTTAGTTTTTGAGCTTGAGTTTAGAAGTGAAAATGAGTGAATGGAAGGAGAGGGACTGAGTTAGGGTATTTAGTTAGCTAGTGGGCTGAACCCAAACCCAAAACCCAACTAGAAAAAGTAGAAAAATTCAACTTACTCCAAACATATCAAAGCTTATACTCACAAAGATCGCAAATGCCATTTTGAACTCAATGGAAGTGGTTTCGAGTCCTAATTCGGCCGTTTGCAAAAGGTAGCTTTTTGGACCTAAAAATCCGACTAACGACGTCATATTTAAATAAAACATTTAAATATATAATTGTTAAATATGCGGGTTGTTACAGATCTCCCCTCCTTACAAAATTGTGTCCCCGCAATTCCTAGAGACGATATTTGTAACAACTACATACATACAACATTCAAAAGAAAAGGAAATAAGCTTGAGATAAAAAGATATTCTCACCGTTGCCAAGCAAAGATAGAAAACCCGGATAAGATCGCTCGATAAACTCTCTGGTTTCCCAAGTACAGTCATTAGGTTAGCGGACCATTGAACTTTAACGAGCAGCACGTCCTTGTTTCGAAGGTGTCGCACCTCCGTGTCAAGTACGCGAATAGGTTGTTGTACAATAGATAAGTCCGATGAGACCTCAAGCTCTTGCAAATCAGGAGAAGCGATAACAGAATCCAACTTTCGAAGACACTTCCAAAGTTGAGAGACGTGAAACACGTCATGAATGCCAGATAAATGAGCAGGAAGTGAAACTCTATAAGCCACAAGGCCAATACGTTCAGTAATAGAAAATAGTCCTATAAAACGAGGAGCCAATTTTCCAGTCGCACTGAAGCGCATCACCCATTTCAAAGGAGAAACACGAATAAAGATGAGATCACCAACCGAAAATTCGAGTGGCTTCCTACGGTTATCAACGTAGAACTTCTGGCGGCTTTGTGCCTCTTTCACTCTCAAACGAATAAGATCAATCTTCTTGGAAGAATCACGAACAAAATCTAGGCCAAGAATAAGCTTCTCTTCAGATTCCAACCAACAAGAAGGTGATCGACATGGCCTTCCATATAAAGCTTCGAAAGGAGCCATACCGATACTAGACTGAAAACTATTGTCGCAGGAGAACTCTACAAGAGGTAGGTAATCCTCCCAACTACCACCGAAATCAAAAATACAAATACGGAAAAGATTTTCCAAGAAACAATTCACCCATTCAGTCCGTCCGTCAGACTGCGGATGATAAGCTGTGTTAAAATTAAGCTTTGTTCCCAAAGCTTGCTGAAGCCCTGCCAAAAATGACTCGTGAATAAAGGATCACGGTCACTCACAATAAAACTAGGAACACCGTGAAGTCTCACGATTTCCTTGACATACAACTTAGCTAAATGCGAAGCAGTCCTATTAGACTTAATAGGGATAAAATGAGCAGACCTGGTGAGGCGATCAACAATAACCCAGATGCTAGAATAGCCCGATCTCGAACGAGGTTGGCCGTCAATGAAATCCTTAGAATCTGATCCCATTTCCACAATGGAATCTCTAGAGGCTGAAGAAGACCCGAAGGACGCTGATGTTCAGCCTTAATACGCTGACAAGTTATGAAATTACTCACATAACTCGCCACATCGCGCTTCATGCCTTCCCAATAATAAAGACGATGCATATCGGCATACATCTTACTACTACCAGGATGAATGGTATACTTAGAATGGTGACAATCATCAAGAACTTCATGCCTAAGCGCAAAATCAGAAGGCAGAAAAAGACGATTCTTCTTACGAAGACACCCATGAGAATCAATGCTGAAATCCCGCAATGCCTCATCACAGGATCCAGACTCATAAAGCTGAATAAGATGCAACAAATCAGGATCACGCCGCTGAGCCTCGGCAATACGATCCAACAAAATGGGTCGAGCCCCCAAACTAAATAATAGAATAGGAGAATCAGAAGATGAACCTCTATCACGAATTTCACAAAAAGATAGAGTCTCAAGAATATCCCACTCGGCAAGCATTATAGAAACAACAGTCGAATGTTTGCGACTAAGCGCATCAGCAACACGATTACCCTTACCAGGGGTATACTAGATATCAAAGTCATAGGAAGCAAGAAACTCGAGCCAACGATGTTGTCTCATATTGAGTTCCTTCTGAGTGAACAAATACTTCAAGGATTTATGATCGATATATAGAATGAAGCGCTCGCCCAACAAATAGTGTCGCCAAATCTTCAAGGCAAAGACAATGGCGGCTAACTCAAGATCATGAGTGGCATAGCGAACTTCATTTGGACGCAGTTGCCTAGAAGCATAAGCAACTACCCAATCCTTTTACATAAGAACGACACCGAGACCACTACCACAAGCATCGGTGTAGACAACAAGATCATGATTCCCCTCGGGAACCACAAGAATAGGAGCATTAGTGAGAAGTTCCTTTAATGTATGAAAGGAAGCTTCACACTCGTCGGACCAAATAAAACGAATGCCTTTCCGAGTAAGGCTAGTGAGAGGAAGTACAACATGGGAAAAATCTTTAATGAATCGACTGTAATAACCCGCCAATCCAAGGAAACTACGAATCTCATGCACATTCTCAGGCCTCTTCCAATTCTGGATGGCTTCGATCTTTGAGGGATCGACAGAAATGCCATCGGAAGATACAACATGGCCTAAGAACTTAACCTTATTCTCCCAAAAGTGGCATTTGAAGAATTTGGCTCTAAGCTGATGATGACGGAGGGTACCCAAGACAATTCTCAAGTGATTAGCTTGCTCAGCTTCAGACTTAGAATAAATAAGGATATCATCAATGAACACAAGGACGAACCTATCGAGATATTCCCGGAATACTCGATTCATGAGATCGACAAAGAAAACAGGAGCGTTCGTCAAACCAAACAGCATAACGAGCCACTCAAAAGAACCATAACGAGTGCGGAAAGCGGTAAGAGGTATGCTATCCTCCGCGACTCGTAACTGATGAAAACCCGTGGCAAGGTCGAGCTGAGAAAAGACCTTAGCACCACTCAATAAATCGAACATATCATCGACCCTGGGCAATGGATACCTGTTCCTGATGGTTAGCTCGTTAAGCTTGCGATAGTCAATGCAAAGCCTAAGAATTCCATCAGACTTCTTCACGAAAACGACCGCGGATCCCCACGGAGAAAAACTGGACTGAATCAACTGCTTGGACTCAAGCTCTAAAAGCTGCTTCTTGAGTTCCTCATTTTCCCCTATAGACATCCTCGTGAGAGGACGACTAACTGGTTGCGCGTCTGGAATGAGATCAATACGGAACTCAATTGCCCGCTTGGGTGGCAAACCCGAAACAGGTTCATAAACATCAGAAAAGTCACAAGCAATAGGAATACGATATATATCATCATCATCTCACGAGTCAAGATAATATAAAGACATTTCAAAATTATCCACATCCCCAAGAATAAGTGATAGCTGAGTAGGCAAGTCTAGATGTCGAAGATACAAAATCCTCTCCGAACAAATAATCCTGGCATCGTATTTCACTAGCCAATCCATTCCCAAAATCATATCAAATCCCAGACAAGGAATAACGTGCAGATTCGCATGAAAAGAAAAGCCACATAAAACAATCTCAACATCATCACAAAGCATACTAAGGGTCGCAGATCCCCCAATAGGATTCGCAATCCTTAAAGAAGTAACCATACAAGAAACATCCAAGGATAAATCATCAACGAGCTTTTTCGATACGAAATAATGTGATGCACCCGTATCGAAAAGAACTCGAATACTATGGTCATGAAATAAAAATAGAAGCTTCCAAAATAGATGGAGATATACCTTTGGGTTGAGAAGGACCTTCAGAAGCCTTAGCAGTATAAAGCTTGCTAGACTTGGAACCAGCCGGAACAGTAGGGCAAGTGGAAACATGATGACCTTCCTTCTTGCAATAACGACAAAAGAGAGGCTTAGAACAAGCTCGAATCATATGATCAGGAGAACCACAATTGAAACACTTCCAAATGAATGGTGTTCCAACAGACTGAGGCTGAGCGCTAGAACCACCAGTCTTCTTCTTCTTAGAAGGAAAAGACCTGGACTTCTGAAATGGAAACTGCCTCTTGTTGGGGTTCTTGGAAACCTCAACATCAACATCACTATCACACTCCTTCTTGACGGTCTCGAGATGAAGTGCCAAATCTACCAACTCCTTAAAAGAAAGCTTAAGCTGGAGCAACAAAGACTTCTTAAGATATTTCTTAAGACTAGAAACAAACTTCAAATTCTTCTTGTAAGAAGAGCTAATAAATTCAAGACCATACTTAGATAAGGCCTCGAATGATGCAACATACTCAGAAACAGAAGATTTCCCTTGCTTCAACTCAAGGAAGCGACGGGTCAATAAAACTTTTTCAGATTCAGGAATGAACTTGAGTTCGAATCGTCCCCGAAACTGAGTCCAAGAAAGAATAGACTCATCAATTTCGGCTACAAGAAGCTCATACCAATCAAGAGCACGCTCTTGCAATAAGCTAGAAGTTACAAGAACTCTATCATGGTCAGAAAGACCCATACGAGAGAAGATACGCTCGCACGTGCGAAGCCAAGCTTGGACTTCAAGAACAGACTCGGAGCCCTTAAACGGCTTTCCTCCAAGATGAGAAAAATCACTGCACAGACGTGCAAAGACAGACTTGCGAGGTGGAGATACTCGAGGAGGAACTGGAGGCTGAATGCTCCTAAACAATTCCAAAAACTAATCGGCAGACATATAAACGCCATCCGGATGTGAGCCACTGGATTTCCCAGCATCTGAATGTCGTCCCCTGCCTCTTCCAGCCATACGCTGAGAGTAAGATAAGAACAAGATTATTCACAAGGTATATGTCACCAATCCAAATATAGAATACTACGGAACAAAATGCATTCCTAGACGTATTCCCAATTTCTATCTAACCTTTGATGGTAGAAGGAATAGAGAGATGTGATAATTCAAAGATTTGTATCACTTATTACACTTTGATGTATCGTAATATGTGCATCTATTCTGTGTTTATCATATTTTGTCCTAAACCTTGCTTTGATACCACGCTGTGACGCCCCACCTCTATACACACGCTAGCCAAGGACACTACAGGGTAATGCCGTCAACTAACACGGAGAATAAGGCTGGTTAGGAGCGACCATCTATAGCCTTGCTCTAACTATCTATTGAATACATCGATAATAGTCATAACAAGCAGATCGACATATCCAATGAATACTTAAAACAAAACCATAGGTGGTTGGAGGATCTATCAGAACAGAATATAACAACTCAAATGTAATATACATCACAGAACAGTAGATCATAATATATACATATACTGATACATAACAGAGTATATAAACTGATACACGTCAAGTGGTATAGAAAACCACAATATACAGACGAATCCAAAAGAATACATATCTCAGAGTTACAATAAAAAGGACTACACAAAAGCTATAACAAAAAGAAGCAAGCTAAATAGTCCATGCGGAAGCAAAATAGGATAAGTCCAAAAGCACCTAACCTGAAACATCTCGGTCTGACCCGAGTATAAAATACATGGGTCAGTCTAGCTAAACAAATCAGTTAGGTAAACTAAACAACAATAACCTGCAAGGTCACACAGTATAACAAATATCTCTAAAAGAGATACAACAATCATCTAACAGTAGATGAATCAAAATAAGACAAGCCTCATATCATCGGCAACACAAATAAACCAAGGATATGGATATCCCAAACAAGCCAAAAGGCAATAACAAATACCAATGAAGGTAACACAAGTTCCACAAGGTAATCGCTATATATCGTGCGGCTCAAAAAGATCAACACTGAAGGGCAATACCTAGGGAATATACATATCAATGAAACATCAGAAAATTTGCACGTGCTCAGAACTGTATAAACAAGGATCCATAAGCCCGAAGGCTCCAAACCCAAATATCACTCGAGCGCATCATAAAGTCCAACTCCAAAAGCGATACAATAGGGCAACAAACCCGAAGGCACAAACCCGAAGGCAACATACCCGAAGGCAACATACCCGAAGGAAACAAACCTGAAGGAGACAGTTCGAAGACACTATCCCAAAGGCAACAAACCGTAGTGGTGAAGGTCCGGAAGCCCAGTACTGGACACCACTAACTGGCAGAATGTGTCATAACTCTCAAAAAGGAATCCGAAAAGTGGTAACATGAGTCCCATAACCACTCGTTCGCACTAAACGGTTTACTATCCGTTAGTTAATTTCACACTAAAAGCAGTACAAAGTTTACCTCATCTCATTGGTAAACCAGACCAAAAGGTCAAAACAATCAATCGAATAGGTCGGGGATTAATCGGAAAGATAAACACGCGGATTCATGGTCCGTGTTTTACTTAACCATTTAATCTCCTTTCCACTCCGCTCGAAGTGCGAAATTGTGTGTGTGCATTTTAAATAGAATTTATAAATTAGAGAAGCAAGCTTTTAATACAATTTAAAAGATTATTTTATAAAAACCGGTGGATGAAGTCAAAAAGGAATCATCAAGGTCAAATATGCATAAACAACTAATTGGAATCAACTTAGATCGATAAAAGTTGGAATCACAAACAAATAGGCAAAGTAGGAAAAACAGGGAAACAGGAGCAGGACGGTTGACCGGACCCTGAGTTTGGTTGACCGAAATAGCCCAAAATGTTTCGGGCTCCAGCTCGGTCGACCGGACCAGGGGTTCGGTCGGCCGAACTGCAAAGTTATGCAATTCCTGCCCTATTTCATCGAAGTGCCAAACACTCCCAAAACAAAACCGGTCGAGAAATGGACCAAAGGAGCTTTTGCCAATCGATACCTCAACTCCATTGGCTCTTCGATTTGCCACCAAAAACATGTTCAAACATCAAAGTTAGAATCTTTAAAGAATTGAACCCAAACACTAAAAATTTGGATATTCACCGATTCAATCCAAACCAAAAGCAAGTGCGCATGAACAAATGTTAGGAAATTCATACCCAACAATCAAAGATAGATATAAGCATAGATGTGAGATAAAAATCTCACCTTTTAACTCACAAACAAAGAAGAAGAAGCTCAATTGCAAGGAGAAGACCAACCACTCTCCACTTCAACTCTTCTAGCTCCAATCTAGGATCAAAACAAGTATTTTCCTAAGTTAGGTTTTGGAAACTTTCTGAAATTGAAGGAGAAAGAGTTGGAGAAGATGAAGAGGAGGCTTACCAATAGCTTCACTTTGATTTTGGAGCAAGAATCCGAGTTTGCAAGAAGAACTAGGGCTTGGAATTTCTAATTCTTCTTCCTTTCCCCCATTTTCAGTTTTTGAGCTTGAGTTTAGAAGTGAAAATGAGTGAATGGGAGGAGAGGGACTGAGTTAGGGTATTTAGTTAGCTAGTGGGCTGAACCCAAACCCAAAACCCAACTAGAAAAAGTAGCAAAATTCAACTTACTCCAAACATATCAAAGCTTATACTCAAAAAGATCGCAAACACCATTTTGAACTCAATGGAAGTGGTTTCGAGTCCTAATTTGGCCGTTTGCAAAAAGTAGCTTTTCAGACCTAAAAATCCGACTAACGACGCTATATTTAAATAAAACGTTTAAATATATAATCGTTAAATATGCGGGTTGTTACAAATAGTTTCAGAGATTTTAGATAATTGCAAAATAGTTGTAAAATAATAATTAATTTGTAAAATAGTTGAAAAATAGTTATTGTCAGTTGAAAAATTGTTAAATAGTTCCAAAAATAATTGTAAAATAAATATAAAATAATTTGGCTTTAAAAATAAAGGTTGTATATATTAAATAGCTTGGAAAAATAAGTTTATATTAAAACAATTTATATTGAAAATTGTCTAGAGTCAAAACTGTTCACTTCCCCATCAATTCAATTTAAATTTCCACTTCCATTTAAATTGACCCAATTCCAATTTTGAATAACTTCAATTTCCATTGAAATTGATTTAACCCCAATTCAAGTTGAATCAATCTTGATTTCTTTCCAAATTCAAATCAAATTCCATTTGATTTTAAACCTACTCAACTTTATTTACAATTCCAAATTAGTCCAATCAATTCGGACTAATATCAGTTGAACCCACTTCAATTTCAAATCATTACAATTCAATCCAATTCAAATTTTCCATTTAAAATTTTAAACATATACATCTTCAATCACAAATCCAATTAATTCAAATCAAATTCAATTTGAACAAATTCAATTCAAATTTCAAATTTAAACCATCCCGAATTATATAAATTCGAGTTAAATTTTTAAATGTTGATTTAATCCTTTAAATCAAATCAACTTATTAATTCTGGATCCATCTCAAACTTATCTTCATTTATTTTTAATTTGGTTGTATTTCTATTATCACTTAATTCTCATTATTAAATTTTCAAATAATAAAACAACCAATTACCTTAATATTTATTGGAAAGAAATACTGCTTTATATATCAAAATATATTCTTATATGAAATCATTTAAAATGTTAATATAAGAAATAACAAGTACGCGCTCATACATATATATACACACACACACACATACATACATACACTCAACTCATTCTAGAGTACTATGGACTCTATTTAATGTGTAATTCCCACCAGGGAGCCAAGGTTCCCGCTTAACCTTTAGCTCTGATACCACCTGTAACGACCCAGAATTTTCGATCCCGAAAATTCCAAATAGTTAGGAAAAGAAGAAAGGGATAGAAGAAGAAGAAATAGAAAACACAACACTAGTTCTCACATTCGCAGCGGATCAAAATATAATATCAAATAATAACAGTTTACAAAGGAATACTATATATGTTGATTACATTTTAATACATCAGAGTTACACATATACTCAAACACTGGACATATACAAATCAACATGTCTCAGATAATTAGAAATATATTACAGCGGAAACACTCCATACGTTCCTGCCATCCAGCTCGCCTCCTGAGCTCCAGAACGTCCTTACCTAAAAATCTGTAATACTCGGTCTGACCCGAGCATTACATCAAAGTAACACCCGGGTCAGGCTGGAAACCAGCGTGAGTGAACCCATCTAACATGGAATACAAAGCATACAACTTATATAAAACCCGGGTAACTCGTATCAATTTGCAAATTCAGAATTTGCTATAAACTTCTCTAATTTCACACATCAATATCTAAGTACCAAAAACTTAGATTAAATAGTCCAATTCACTTAAATCATTACATTCCAGCCTATTGATTTCACATATCAATTTATAAAAGTTCGAAGTGGTTTCGGGTATTTTCTAATACCCAACCCCAGTCTCTTCGAGTCTCATTCAAGGTATCCAATATCATTCAATCATCCATAAGCAAACTTGATCACTTCCAAATTAATTTAATAAATTCTAATTGAATTTCTAACCTCAATCACTTAGATTCCTTCATTTAACATTAATTAATTTCAAATCAATTAATTAATCATCCCTTAATTATCCATCTTAATTAATCACCTTAGATTAATTATCCTTCAATTACATTCAAGTAATTATCTTCAATTAATTGCACAAATTAATTATTCTTAACCAAAAACAGTAATTAATCTTTAGTTACTTCACAATTTAATTAACTATAGTTAATTACATTAATCCTTAATTACTTATATTAATCAATTTCTCATATATCACTTATCATTTTAATTTATACTAATCTGAATTAATTACATTAATTAAACAACAATATTAATCACTCTTGGTAAATCTCAACCTATAATTAACTATTTTTTTTTATTTACTTCATTAAATAAATTAATTACTCATTTTATAAAGAAGTTTAAAGAAATTTAAAACCAAATTCATTTTTAAATTCAAATCAATTTAAAAATGCACTTTAACATTCAAGTTGTTAAAACAATTTAAATTTAAAAAATTTATTCGTTTAGAAACTGAGATTCACTAAACTCGAATTCCAGATTTAACTTTGATTTAAAACTTGTTTTAAATCTCTACTTTACAATTTAACTTCAGTTTTAAAAATCACCTTTATTTCTTTCCAATTCATTCTTATTTTTATTCTGTAATTATTTCACTTCAAAATTTTACTCTTATATTTCTTTTCAAAAATCCTATTTTATATATTTTGATAACCCAGTGTACCGGAATATATTCAAGCAAACCATAACATTCAATATTCCCATTATCAACATAATTCATCACAGAATATCAAATATTCATAACACATAATATTAAACAATTTAAATAAATTTGAGGAACCCAGTTGGATCCCTCCAACTTGTTTCCCTGCATCCACAGATGTTAGCACAATGCCAATTCCACTTCGAGGTAGAATATCGCGGTATATAGGTTTTAAATAATATCATCTGCTATTATGCGGCACATAGGGTCTCATCCGCTATATAATGCGGGAAATCAATCACCCAATATATACTATATCCTATTATATATAATATAGCACATCAATCAATTCAACCATTCAACCAATTGTTTAAATTTAACCGTTTAAATTTAAATAAAAATCCAAAAGAGTGAGATTAACTCACCTATGACCTTGTTTTGCAATCCGATACACACCGGCATGTATTATTCACGATTTCAGACCTTGTATAAGCAAATTACATATCTTTATTACTCACTGAGGTAATTAAATTTTTGTTTTAAATTAAAGTTGATTGACAAATTTTAAATTGTTGTAACTAATTTAAACTTCCCCTTGGAAACCCATCCGATATATAAATGACCTAGAAGATTTAAAAATACAATTTTTATATACTTTTCAATTCAAAACATTTAAAATTCTTGTTTTCATAAATCTTATCTATACTATATCCCGTTTTAAACATGATTACCCAATAGTATATAACTTCATTTTATTTTCATCTGCATATACATATTTTTATTAAATCAAGCTAAATCGAAAAATGACTTTGAATACCTCACAGCCTCCACTGCCTTGACAGAACACAAACCCAGCATTTCTCCTCATGCGAATCAAACCGAGCCTCCTCACCGCCGTGAAGATAGACCACACGATTGCCACCGCCACCATCACGACCACCATCTATTTCCACCAGCCTCGTCGTGACGCCTCCATCACGCATGCGAGCTCGAGCACGAGAACTCCTTGCAAGAGATCGCGAGCACCCCAAATCGAAGCACCATACACAGCTACATTCACGCGACCCTGCGTGAGTACGAGCCTCCCCAGATCTGCCCTCGACCCCGCGAATACTCCTTGCGTGAATGCCCACTCAGCCTCGCCGTATGATTCGAGCACGAATCCATTTTTATTCGTTCGATTTTTTTTCGAATTCAAGAGGGCGAGAGGAAAAGAAGATTCATGGTTCACAGGGGAGCGGCCATTTTTATTATTTCTGAATTAAGGAAAAAAAGGATATACGATTTCTCTATTGATTTATGAAGGAAGTCGTGATTTTTAAAAGCGAGAAAAGCAGCCCATGGATTTAACTAAAAGGAAAGGAAGAAGACGTGATGTTGATCGATTGCGTGTTTGAATGGGTACAGAATGGCGTATTGGAGAAGGAAAATAATTGACTGATCAGCATATAAAAAATATATATAATATTATTTAAATTGTCTCGAACACGGAGCTTAAAATCTCGATCCCCTATCGAGGCATGCCGCTAGGTGTTTATAATGTTAAACCACTATTTTGAATGCAATGGAAAAGGTTTCGAGCCCTAACTCGATCATCTTCGTCCTCCAGAAATAAAGTCTTCGATCCTGAAATGCTTAGACTGACCCGAGCGAATTTAAAAGGCAAAACACTCGAGTCGGAAATAAAAGATCTTACGTAAGTTAAATCAACAATAAATAATATGAGTGAAACGGCATCAGAGATATTTACGGGATTTGGCATCTCATATCCAGTGTCTAACGTGAGTGCAGTAACTTAGGAGATGCTCGAGATTCACACCTCGTGAGGATCCGTTAAACTATTTACTATGTAGTAATATTTCGCTATTATAATAATGTCTATTGTAAAATAAACTTACTTTTAAATAGCGTTAAGGAGTTACCCAATCTCCCCCTTAACACAATAATAGTCCTAGTAGTCCAACCAATATCATAGTCCCTCCTGATCGGGAGGCCACCAGAGGATACCACACGGGCTACGGGGGAAAACCAGACTCGTATAAGGCGTGATAGGGTAGGTGACACGGCACAACTAGGCAATGCCAGGGTAGATATACCAATTACGCTTCCAGGTCGGTGGTAACGCGTAGCGCGCAGCTACCGCCAACCTCGAGCCACATCCCCAAATAAAAAAATCAAAAGTGGCCACCGAATCAATCCAAAAGTCAAAGTATGACATCGAAGGAGTGTGTCCGATCAAAGATGCTACCTCATTAACCAGTCGATCGCTCCTGTTTTAGCCACCTTATGTCAACTCACAGGAGTTGGGTCCATGTATTTACCTCAAAGGAAATGCTGCCACCATCCTACTTCATTCTGGCATCTTCACCACGCACAAGGTTGTTAAAGTGGTTTTTGGAGTTGGCAGAGAGTATGACAACTTCCGATCCCGGTCTCTTCAACAACCAAACGTTATTATAACACCATAGTCATTTCAAAATAATTTATACTTCATAACCAGGATAAAATATTCATTTCAAAACTATATAATTACGATATCATTTTCCCTTTTAAAATCAAACCAATATGATATCATTTTCAAATATATCTTATTCCAAAACCATAACTTTTCATAGTTATAATATTTCTAAACCAAACGCTTGAAATATAGCCTTACAAACATAAAACTTTGAATTACATAACTTTGAAATATAACCACACCACTTAAATGGTTAAAATATAAATTACTTTATATAAAAATATAGTTTATTCACCTTCACAAATAAATTCCAAATATAGATTTAAATCCCAAATAAACATTTAAATTTCCATAACTTTCAAAGCTTTAAATATTCCACCATTTCAAAACGAATTCTTTGATAATTTCATATGTATCAATTTCGATTACTATTATTTAGATTTGAAATGTTTACTTAATAAATCACGTATCATCTAAGTAAAACCTTTACACTTCAAGTAACAGGATATACTTTCAATTTAATTAACTTGATAATAT
This sequence comes from Allium cepa, assembly GCA_030765085.1. Classification (NCBI taxonomy): domain Eukaryota; kingdom Viridiplantae; phylum Streptophyta; class Magnoliopsida; order Asparagales; family Amaryllidaceae; genus Allium; species Allium cepa. Next base: position 460,611,347 of record CM060943.1, read on the forward strand.
TCATTTAAATCACTTTGATATTCATTTACATCCTCTAAACAAAAATAAAGTTATAAAATTGTACCTTTTAAACCTCAAATTTATTTACATTTCAAATCAAATTTTTCCAAAGATAATTCTTAAATACTTTAATTCAAATCAAATTCCCATTTATCTTCCAAACTTAATTTTATTTGAGTCATTATAAACTCTATATACCATAAAATTTAGATAGATACTTAACCATATTATATAAAAGAAATCAAAATTTATTATTTAGCTTATTTTATAATTCAAAACAAATTTCTACATAGCTAAAATCAATAATAAAAATAGCATTTATATAACATCTAAAATCAATATCTATACAACCCATATGTTTCTTTACAACCATAGAAATAACTACAAAATAATTTTATATATATATATAGATCGTGGCGCCTGCATAAAATTTTCTATCCTATGGTCAAGTGATACGGATATTTATCATTTCTATCCGTAATTTAAAATAAAAATGTGGTTGTATATCATTTCAAACTGCAATCCCGAATCAAAATAATACATAACAACTTACAGATTATGATGATATAAATAAAACATCCACTCATCCATCATAAAATCATACATGCATCACAATCATCATACAAAACAATCAATCAATATCAGTATATAATTGATAATATATAACATGTGATTAACTGGCAGTTATATTCAATAATAAATTAAATAACGATTTAATTTCAATAAATGCAGTTAACTGAGATGATGATTAAAAATATACGAAACCGCCATAAATAAATGCATAATCACAACATAAATTAATTTACCAAATATAAGAAATTTTAGAAGTTGTGAATGGGTTAAAACACTCACCTTTTGAATTTAAATTGAATTTGAATCCAATTTAAACCCAAAAATTGGACAGTCTTAGAATTTGTCCAAACCAGCGCCAAAATGACCGGAATTCCAATACGAACCTAGCAGAGAAAATGCGCATGAATTCGACCTCGTATGCAATAGTTATACGAATTAGAAGATTTGAAAACAAAATTTAAAATTTAACAAAATAAATAACTCACCCACCCAAAACACAGCCACGTCACTAGGATTTCACGTGCAAGTGCTTTTTGATTTGCGTGCGCTCCTGGATCGAATGGCCACGTCATCGTTCCAAAGCTTCTCACGAGAAACCATACGCCGTCAGAAAGAAAACACGGCACCACCATAGGCCATCGTACGATCTCCTGCCACCCCTTTTCCCTGTCGCGACCTCGCCGAGGCCATCTCCTAATCAGGTGAACCATTCGCCGGCACGAACTCGAGCAAAGTTAGGCAGCCGCCGCTACACTTTATAAACTCTAATCGAATTAAATCGATCGATCGAGCCGTTAACTTCATGAACGAACACCATGGATGAGAAGCACTCGTCGATCTCCACGCAATGGTAACCTCCAATTGATGATCGGACAAAGATGACTACGGCATGATGGACGGTCGAAAATGGTTCTTTGATTCTAGACAAACAATATGTCAAATTGAAAAAACAGTTGCAGATCTGAGTTACGTTCTTCGAGAGCTACAATATGCAATTTTTCTGAATTTTATTGAGGAGTTTGAAATTTTTGCTTTGGATTGAAATTTGATTTGTGTTTGGATCTATAATTTGTTTGTCTTCCATTGAGGAGGAGAGATATTTGAAATATACATACAGACAAATGAGACATAGGAGTAGGCTAGGGTTTATAACTGGGTATTTATAGGTAGGGTTGAAATAGAGTAGATGGATCAGGTTGAATATACGCGCTAACGACAAAGTGGCCAAAAAGCCACTTTCGATTCCGGAATGAAATTGGGTCAACCCATATATCAAAATAGATGTTTTAAAATATTTTAAACGCAATGGAAAAGGTTTCAAGTTCAAATTCCATTGTATGAAGAAATTATGTTAAATCAATATTTTTCTAATTGATTTCAACTGATTTCAATTTTATTGATTTCAACTGATTTCAATTTTATTGATTTCAAGGCATTTCACGTTTGTACGATCATACAACAAGTCTGATCGCTATGAAACTTGAAATCCTACAATAATTCGCCATTACGGATCCGATGAAATTGGTTTCGTCGAAATCTGAGTCAGTGGCCAAAATGGCTATTTTTACATTAATTAAAAATCTAATATTAAATTAATTAAATCCGGTTTTAAATTCCAATTCTATAATTGACAATTTTTATCACTTTTATATTTCTCAATCATTCACAGTGATTTTAAACAAATTTAAATGTCAATTTTGAGTTGATTAATTCATCAATTCCAATGTTAACCTCAATTTGAATATTTAATTTCAATTTCATTAAATTTAGAAATTATAAAATAAAACTCCAAAATCCAATTATTAAATTCTTAACCCTTGTTATTTGAGTCTTATACCAATAAGAATATAGCTAACATTGCTTTTAAATCTTGGTTCATGATATTCTCCCATTTTAACTTAATTCCAATTAATGTACTGTTTAATTACCATTAATTGCAATTAATCTTATTATCATTATAGTTCAAATCCCAATAAATTGATAAATCATGATTTTCATTCTTCTTATCCAACCAATTGCTTTAATTAATTAAGATTGCACTAATTAAGTCAATTACTACAATTTCTTTCAAATTAATTTCTATGAACTAAACAAATAGGTAATTTATAATAATTGTAACCATTAAACTTTAATTACCTTTAAGTTTATTTCCTTCAAACAAATATTATAATTACTTCCGGAACATTGATTTTATTCAATGACCATTTATTATAATTTAAATTCATTAATTTAATTCAATGCTTACATTTTGTTTTCATAGATTCAATTTGTAGCTAAGTATACATCTGCATTATTTCCATTGATTTGAATTTCATTCAATTTGTTTATAATCAACTTATATTAACATCACTATCTTTAATTTTAATTATCAATTCATTCAAAAACCACTAACCATACCCTATTACCCAATATTACCTTAAATCTACACCAATGTAATATTTAATTCCATTTATTGCAATAGGTTCCAATTAATAGTGATTGCTCTAAATTAGTTATTTATCAACTTTCATTAACGTTATCACATTAATCTACATCCAATTACAATTAATATTCCTAATAAATTTATTTAGATTTCTATTACACCAATTACTGTCTTAAAAATAAATTTTCCGTTTCCTTTTTAATTTACACCCACACTTTCCATTATTATATTATTTATCATTAAAGTATATTTAGTTATCTTTATTCTTCCCAACCAATTACTACATGTTATTATAACTTTACAATTTTAAATAATTACATTAATTGTCATTTCATTCTACCTATTAATTATTAATCTAAATAGCACTTGTTACGTTTTAATTTACTTATTAGCTTGCAACAAGTGCTACCATTACTTCATACACTAATTCATTACACTTCCATTCATTATACATTATTTTATTGGTAAGTCAACATTTTACATTATTAGTTTACCTTTTATATCCCATTATGAATTAATGCACACATTAATTAAGATTTTAAATGAAATTAATCATTTCATCTTGGTAACATTCTTTTATTACAATAAGAATATAATTACCATTTACATTGTTTCACTACTTGGAATTACATTCAAATTATTAAAATTAACTTACCAATCTTATCCAAGTTATTATTTCCATTAATAATTCACTAAATTTTTACTTCCTTTAATATCAAGTCACCAAAATCTTATTAAATTAAGAAATTTAATTACCGAATTTTTCCGGGTCGTTGCATTCTTCCCCACTCAAAACTTTTCATCCCCGAAAAGGAAAAAGAAGGGAAAAGAAGAATTAAGAAATCAATATATCTTACTTAAAATATTAGATTTATACACAAATAAATTTACAAAATTTATTAATTTAAATAAAATATCAATTTATAACTGTTAAATCCCTTTATACTCAAATTAGTAAAGTTTGGAAAACATTTTCAACTTTTTTTTCTAAGTCCAAAATTTACGGAAAATTTCGGCAGAGTCTCCTTTGTACAGAGAGGCTCGAAAGAAAATACAATATCAATATAACAATATACAACCTATATTTTTCAAAATAATATATATCCCAACACGCGAAAACAATATAATAACGCTATAAACCGTAATCCGAAAACGTACCTATTGGTCGGGCAATTAACGCTTATTTATGGAACCAAAAGCAGTAGCAATTACTTCCATAACCTATATTTCACTTATATAATCCAAAAGGGTTAACAATTATATAAAATGAAATATTTTAAAGTTATTTTACCAACCAACAAACAAATCAATATACAACCATTGCTTGCGACAAGCATACAACCATCACATAGAATCAACACACATCAATTATCCATATCAAACAAAATAAATAGTTGTTCGGGTTCAAAACTTTAAATCGTATGGAATGAAAATAAACTGCTAAGTGTACCCTTTTACTTAACAGTCTTCGGCGAAACTAAATAGATTATACATACATACAAAAAAATTTAAAGTATCCTTACCCAAACAACTATAAACCAAACAAACAACAAATTCCTAAATCAAGTTAATCTTTATTAATTTCATTCATGTAATAATTTATCTTTTAAATTTACATTTATTTCTTATAATTTTATTTAGAAATAACTTCAATTTATTTACTTAAGTTTGAAATTTCTTACTTACAATACATGCCTTCTATTATATTTAATTAGTATTATTCAATTATACATAAGTTTATAACAACTACAACTTCCAATTCTTATTTATTAAAGAATTTCATTGAATACCTTCATTATTTCAAATTTTTACTTATATAACATTATATTACAATTTCTTATTAACATTGTAACTTTTATTATTTTGTAAGTTTTACCTATATGCTTTTAAGAATGCAATTGAAAATCACACAAGTTTTTCTCAATTCTTTTAATTAATTAAATGCTCAATAATAATATCCTTTGTTTTATATGTTACAAATTTAAATTTCTTTCTATTTAATTACAACTTAGCATTAACTCTCTTATTTCCTTTAGAGGTTTCAATTTATTAATTACCTACATTCCAATTCACTACAATAATTGAAACTATTAATGAATGGAAACTTAAGACTAAATACCGGGTTTAATCTCAAATCGTTTTAAAATAATAGATAAACGTATTTATATATCCAGTTATATTTAAAACAATTTAAAATTTACATTTGTTTATCAAAACAAATCTGCAGTAAACTACAGTGACCTTTCCACTTTGAAACTCGATAATGAATGTCGATGATGCGTGCACTCATCACCGAAATTATTTTCCAACAACAGAGAGGGGAGTACAGAACTTATTTCTTCTCAAAGCTTCTTTAAAAACAATTCTTTCAAATTACATTGAAATATTTATATCAGAAAATACTTCTAAAATATTATTATTATATTTCAAAATCATTCAAAAGAAGGTTTCAAAACCCCAGAACTTAAGTTCTAAATTTCCAATTTTTATTTATTTTATTTTCAGTCTCATTTCACCTATTATAAATTTTATTACCTAACAACCAATATACTACAACCAAATATATACCACTTATAAAAATTTATCTTATATATAGAAAATATAATAGGCAAAATTATTTCATTCACCTATATAAAAACAAATATTATGTCGGTCTGTCCTATTAAGTGTTTAGAAATCCCTATTGATGTCATAGCGTCCTATGCACCAACCAGAATTTATAAATACAAAACGGAACAAATTAACACAATATTAAAACCATTTTATAACACTAACAAATACACACTCTCATATATATACGCTCAGCCACTCCCATAGGGTATTACTACCCTATAAATAAAGAGTCAGACCCCACAAAGCTAAGGTTTATCGCTAAACCTGGCTCTGATACCAGATGTAACGTCCGGACTTTTCGTATAATTTAAATCGACGATAAACCACACACTTCAGACTTAAAACATACAGAATGGCGGATTGTTATAGTGTAAATAAGAAAACGCAAGGAAAGAAAAAACAAAATAGAATCTTACAGCGGAAGGATAAAATATAATAATCAAATATACAGTTCATGAAGCTGTTTTATAAACATTCAATTATATTTAAACAATACATATCAGAGTTTCACATACCAACGAATAATAACCGATGCAGCGGAATACAGTGTGTAGTGGAACAATATAATATAATAATAATGATGATGATGATGAAATCTTCGTCTTCGTCCTCTAGAAATAAAGTCTTCAATCTTGAAATGCTCGGACTGACCTGAGCGAATTGAAAAGATAAAATACTCGAGTCAGAACTAAAAGATCTTATGTAAGTTAAATCAATAATAAATAATATGAGTGAAACGGCGTCAGAAATGTTTACGGGATTTGACATCTCCTATCCAGTGTCAAATGCGAGTGTAGTAACTTAAGAGAAGCTCGGCATTCACACCTCCTAAGGATCTGTTAAACTATTTACTACGTAGTAATATTTCGCTATTATAATAATGTCTATAGTAAAATAAACTTACTTTTAAATAGCGTTAAGGAGTTACCCAATGTCCCCATTAACACAATAATAGTCACAATAGTCCATCCAATATTATAGCCTCTCCTGATTGGGAGGCCACCAGAGAATACCACATAGGCTACGGAAGAAAACCAAACTCGGCGATAGGGTAGGTGACACGGCACAACTAGGCAATGCCAGGGTAGATATACCAATTACGCTTCCGGGTCGGTGGTATCGCATAGCGCGCAGCTACCGCCCACCTCGAGCCACACCCCCAAATAAAAAAAATCAAAAGTGGCCACCGAATTAATCCAAAAGTCAAAGCATAATATTGAAGGGATGTGTCCGATCAACGGTGCTACCTCATTAACCCGTCAATCGCTCCTGTTTTAGCCACCTTATGCCAACTCACGGGAGTTGGGTCCACGTATTTACCTCAAAGGAAACGCCGCCACCATCCTACTTCATTCTGAAATCTCCACCGCATACACGTTTGTTAAAGTGGTTTTGGAGTTGGCAGAGAGTATGACAACTTCCGATCCCGGTCTCTTCAACAACCAAACGTTATTATAACACCGCGGTCATTTCAAAATAATTTATACTTCAAAATCAGGATAAAATATTCATTTCAAAACCATATAATTACGATATCATTTTCCATTTTAAAACCAAATCAATATGATATCATTTTCAAATATATCCTTTTCTAAAACCATAACTTTTCATAATTATAATATTTCTAAACCAAACGCTTGAAATATAGTCTTTCAAACATAAAACTTTGAATTACATAACTTCAAAATATAACCACACCGCTTAAATGGTTAAAATATAAATTACTTTATATAAAAAATAGCTTCTTCACCTTCACAAATCAATTCCAAATATAGATTTAAATCCCAAATAAACATTTAAATTTCCATATCTTTCAAAGCTTTAAATATTCCACCATTTCAAAATGAATTCTTTGATAATTTCATATATGTCAATTTCGATTACTATTATTTAGATTTGAAATGTTTACTTAATAAATCACGTATCATCTAAGTAAAACCTTTACACTTCAAGTAACATGATATACTTTCAATTTAATTAACTTCATAATATTCATTTAAATCGCTTTTATATCCATTTACATCCTCTAAACAAAAATCAAGTAATAAAATCATACCTTTTAAACCTCAAATTTATTTACATTCCGAAGATGATTCTTAAATACTTTAATTCAAATCAAATTCCCATTTATCTTCCAACCTTAATTTTATTTGAGTCATTATAAACTCTACATACCATAAAATTTGGATAGATACTTAACCTATTATATAAAAGAAATCAAACTTTATTATTTAACTTATTTTATAATTCAAAACAAACTTATACATAGCTAAAATCAATAATAAAAATAGCATTTATATAACATCTAAAATCAATATCTATATAACCCATATGTTTCTTTACAACCATAGAAATCATTTCAAAATAATTTTATATATATAGACCGCGGTGCATGTATCAAATTTTCTATCCTATGGTCAAGTGATACGGATATTTATCATTTCAATCCATAATTTAAAATAAAAATGAAATTATATATCATTTCAACCGCAATCCTGAATCAAAATAATGAATAACAACTTGCAGATTATGATGATATAAATAAAACATCCATTCATCCATCATAAAATCATACATCCATCATAATCATCATACAAAACAATCAATCAATATCAATATATAACTGATAATATATAATAGGTAATCAACTGGCAGTTATATTCAATAATAAATTAAATAACGATTTAATTTCAATAAATGCAGTTAACTGAGATGATGATTAAAAATATACGAAACAACCATAACTAAATGCATAATCACAACATAAATTAATTTACCAAACAAAAGAAATTTTAGAAGTTGTGAGTGGGTTAAAACACTCACCTTTTGAATTTAAATTGAATTTGAATCAAATTTAAACCCTAAAGTTGGACGGTTTCAGAATTCATCCAAACCAACGCCAAAATGTCCGGAATTCCAATACGAACCTAGCAGAGAAAACCGCGCGTGAATTTGACCTCCTATGCAATAGTTATACGAATTAGAAGATTTGAAAACAAAATTTAAAATTTAACAAAATAAATAACTCACCCACCCAAAACACAGCCACGTCACTAGGATTTCACGTGCAGGTCCCTTCTGATTTGCGTGCGCTCCTGGATCGAATGGCCATGTCGTTGTTCCAAAGATTCTCACGAGAAACCCTACGCCGTCCGAAAGAAAACACGGCACCACCACAGGCCATCGTACGATCGCCTGCCACCCCTTTTCCCCGCCGCAACCTCGCCGAGGCCATCTCCTCATCAGGCGAACCATTCGCCGGCACGAACTCGAGCAAAGTTAGGCAGCCGCCGCCACACATTATAAACCCTAATCGAATTAAATCGATCGATCTAGCCGTTAATTTCATGAGCGAACACCATGGATGAGAAGCACTCGTCGATCTCCACGCGATGGTAACCTACAATTGACGGTCGGACAAAGATGATTACGGCATGATGGACGGCCGAAAATGGTTCTTCGATTTCTGGAAAAACAATTTGTCAAATCGAAAAACGAGTTGCAGATCTGAGTTACGCTCTTTTTGATATATAACTTTTCTGAATTTTTTGAGGAGTTTGAAATTTTTGCTTTGGATTGAAATTTGATTTGTGTTTGGATCTATAATTTTTTTATCTGCCATTGAGGAAGTGAGATAGTTGAAATATACGTACAGACAAATGAGACATAAGAGTAGGCTAGGGTTTATAACCGGGTATTTATAGGTAGGGTTGAAATAGAACAGATGGATCGGATTGAATATACGCGCTAACGACAAAGTGCCCCAAAAAGCCCGTTTCGACTACGGAATGAAATTGGGTCAACCCATATATCAAATTAGATGTTTTAAAATAATTTAAACGCAATGGAAAAGGTTTCAAGTCCAAATTCCATCGTATGAAGAAGTTATGCTAAAATCAATATTTTTCTAATTGATTTCAGTTTTATTGATTTCAAGGCGTTTCACATTCGTACGATCAAACGACAAGTCTGATCGCAACGAAACTTGAAATCCTACAATAATTCACCGTTACGGATCCGATGAAAATGGTTTCGTCGAAATCCGAGTCAGTGGCCAAAATGGCTATTTTTACATTAATTAAAAATCTAATATTAAATTAATTAAATCCAGTTTTAAATTCCAATTCTATAATAGACAATTTTTATCACTTTTATATTTCTCAATCTTTCACAATGATTTTAAACAAATTTAAATGTCAATTTTGAGTTGATTAATTCATCAATTCCAATGTTAATCACAATTTCAATATTTAATTTCAATTTCATTAAATTTAGAAATTATAAAATAAAACTCCAAAATCCAATTATAAAATTCTTAACCCTTGTTATCTGAGTCTTATACTAATAAGAATATAGCTAACATTGATTTTAAATCTTGGTTCATAATATTCTCCCATTTTAACTTAATTCCAATTAATGTACTATTTAACTACCATTAATTGCAATTAATCTTATTATTATTATAGTTCAAATCCCAATAAATTGATAAATCATGATTTTCATTCTTCTTATCCAACCAATTGCTTTAATTAATTAAGATTGCACTAATTAAGTCAATTACTACAATTCCTTTCAAATCAATTTATACGAACTAAACAAATAGGTAATTTATAATAATTGTAACCATTAAACTTTAATTACCTTTAAGTTTATTTCCTTCAAACAAATATTATAATTACTTCCAGAACATTGATTTTATTCAATGACCATTTATTATAATTTAAATTCATTAATTTAATTCAATGCTTACATTTTGTTTTCATATATTCAATTTGTAGCTAAGTATATATCTGCATTATTTACATTGATTTGAATTTCATTCAATTTGTTTATAGTCAACTTATATTAACATCATTACCTTTAATTTTAATTATCAATTCATTCAAAAACCACTAACCATACCCTATTACCCAATATTACCTTAAATCTACACTAATGTAATATTTAATTCCATTTATTGCAATAGGTTCCAATTAATAGTGGTTGCTCTAAATTAGTCATTTATCAACTTGCATTAACGTTATCACATTAATCTACATCCAATTACAATTAATATTCCCAATAAATTTATTTAGCTTTCTATTACACCAATTACTATCTTAAAAATAAATTTTCCGTTTCCTTTTTAATTTACACCCACACTTTCCGTTATTATATTATTTATCATTAAAGTATATTTAGTTATCTTTATTCTCCCAACCAATTACTACATGTTATTATAACTTTACAATTTTAAATAATTTTATTAATTGTCATTTCATTCTACCTATTAATTATTAATCTAAATAGCACTTGTTACGTTTTAATTTACTCATTAGCTTGCAACAAGTGCTACATTACTTCATACACTAATTCATTACATTTCCATTCATTATACATTATTTTATTAATAAGTCAACATTTTACATTATTAGTTTACCTTTTATATCCCATTATGAATTAATGCACACATTAATTAAGATTTTAAATCAAATTAATCATTTCAACTTGGTAACATTCTTTTATTACAATAAGAATATAATTAACATTTACATTGTCTCACTACTTGGAATTACATTCAAGTTATTAAAATTAACTTACCAATCTTATCCAAGTTATTAATTAATAATTCACTAAATTTTTACTTCCTTCAATATCAAGTCACCAAATCTTATTAAATTAAGAAATTTAATTATCGAATTTTTTCGGGTCATTACAAAAAGAATGGTCCAATACCCATTTACTTTTTCCCAAAACCAAACAATTTCAAACAATTCTCAAAACAATCTTTTTATTAAAGACACGCTAACCCTTTTTCTAGCTTTCCAAACTTATCCATAAGTCCCAATAATATTATTTACTTAACAATTCAAATTTGAATTCAAAACCAAATTATGAATTATCAAAATTTTCTCAAAAATTCGCCAGTGCTTCCTTTTCACGGCTGGCTCGGTACAACTACAAAATGCCTCTATGGCTCCCAAATTCCAAAAGAAAATAAAAGCCAAGTGGCTAGATCAAAGACCTATCAAATTTCATAAGAAATTTAAACACACACCTTTTCGTCGAGCAATTCAAATTTATCTTCTGAAATCAATACCAATTTTCCTTTCCCTTTATAATACCTACATATCCTACGTACAAATAATATCTAATCATAGCTCTTAAAATCATTTTGTACATTTCCTTACACAAGTTTTCATATCTACCTTTATTCAGATTAGTTTTCCCATTTCCATATGAATTCAATTTATCTTCAACTCTGAATATTGAATTTTATCTTCCATTTATAACTGATTCATATCATTATTTTAAAATAGTTTCATCCACTAATTTATTTCAATTTCAAATTTGAAAACGTTTTGTCGCTAACAAAAAATTTTCTAACTCCCAAAATTTTCGAAATCTTTTGGCAGAGTCTCCTTTGTACGGAGGAGCTTTTGCAATTTGACAAGAGATATAAATATATATACATCGACCCACACGGTCGGAAAAACAAAAACAGTTCATATTTTCTATTTTTATTGCGTAGGCATACCTTTGTTTAGCATTTTTAAGCAAGCAGCTTATTAATTTAACAATTAGCGCGTCCAAATCCAGCCAAACGGCCTTTAGGTACCTGTACTTACTCAATTCAAACATCTAAGTATAAAATATAGGGAGTTTATTTACATTTCACTCATTTTCAATAGCTAACACATGGAATAAGCAATGCATACTAAACAATTCTTATAAACAATTTTAAGATTTCGACTCAACTTCGAATAGCTTCCAACCAAATTTTTATTTAGTTAGAATGGTTTATTATTCAATCGCTTATATTTAATTCCTTTTTTTAAATCCAAACGAACCCAATTCACTTCAATTGATTTTAAAATCAATTTTTACTAAAGTCTCTTCACATATTAACTTATTTACAAACCATACACCTGCATTTCATTCCATTTCCGCAATTGTTTCATTCAAAGACATTTTATTAAGCTTGGCACATTCAATACTTATAAGTTAATAACCATTTCCCAAATTAATTTAACCCAGACTTTTATTTATTGGACTTTCACTTTTACTCGAAACCAACTTCTATTAACTTTAAACTTAAGTTAATTACTTTCTTCAGGTTATTTCAACTTCATAACTTAAGCTCGCTTTTATTTAATTTGATTCTCATCAAATTCAATTACCCCATTCTTTATCCATTTTAATTTTAATCCCATTCTCAGTTTGTCAAAACAATATCCAAGTTTATATTTAACTCATTTACACTTGAATTGGATTTATTTGTAACTCAAATCATTTCTATTATAATCCAATTTCATTTTTATTTTTACAACATCTCCACTTATTTTAATTCATTATCAAATCCAAGTCGAATTCTATTTATAATTCGAGTTCATTTCCAAACTTCATTATTAACTTACAATCCATTTTATTTAACCGGGTTAAATTTTATTAATATACTCTATCAAATAATTCATTTAGCTAATTAGCTTACTTCCAACTTTTAAATCCATATTCGATTTTATTATAAAAATCACTTCATTAAATTTTTCTGCGTTCAAATTATGTTTTTCATAATTCCAGTTTGGATTTTCTTTCATTTCCCAAAATTCCAACACTTTTATTTTAAAAATTTAGAAATACTTTTAAATTCACATAATAATAAAAATACTTCTTATGACTCGATGTCTCAACCAGTCCATTCTCACAGAAATTCGGTCATACATTGATAAGGCGTAGGACTGAAAATCCATAACTACTGGTAAACCCGTTTCAACACCCAATGAAAATACATGGGAAAATAATTTTATTGAAAATATAGAAAACCGTTTTTGAAAATAGAGGAAATATCTTTAGTGAGAATGCTCTGGAAATCATCACCCCCATCCATGGTCATAGTTACATCCTGGGTTACGTTGCTATCACAGCAAAAGTCCACGTAACTGTAGGCACTCCACGTCCCTCGATTAAGCCATGGAATCCACAACAGATCGCAGATACATTCCATGGTTATGTTGCCATCACAGCAGAAGTCCATGTTACTGTGGGCATCAGCACCCTCGATTTTCGCTCTCAAAAATGAAACTTCTCCACTCCCACATAGGTCGCGGTCTACCTATGTAAAATCAAACGTAGACCGTTGGCTCTCAGTGGTACACACGACTTTCGCTATGTTACTATAGGTCACAGTCTACCGATGTAAAATCAAACGTAGACCGTTGGTTCTCAGCGGCACGCACGACTTTCACTATGGTCTGCAGTAGATCGTAGTGACATCGAGTTACACTATCGTCATAGCATAACCCAAATAGGCATCAGCACCCTCGATTTTTGCTACACACTACTCATAATCCTCAAGAACTAGTTTTCTCCGGACTCCTCACAGGATCAACTTTACAACCCCCCCCCCTTAGGGTTTAAGGCAGTACCAACCTACGACAGTCCTGAGAAGTTCATTTCAAGGGAGCGCCTTTTTTCCCAGAGCCATTTTCAAAACACTTTATACTATACACATATAGTATCTTTCAAATCATACACCTATTATGAATCTCATATAAATTTCCTTTTCTAAAAATCGATTATCCCAAAATCGATAATTCTCAAACAAGGCTTTCCAAATTCCAATATTGATTTTACCCAAAATCAAAAGCCAAAGGTTCCCAAAACCTTTTTCAAAAATCCTTATAAGATCCTTTATATATATATATATATATATAAATTGTTTTAAACTTTGGATCATTTCAAACTTGTATAAACTCCTTTTATACTTCAAACACCTTCAAAATCCTTTTCTTCCGGCAATAGTTTCAACAAGGGTAGATTTATCTTATATAACAAAAATATATAACTTTGTTTATTCAAAATCAAATATTCAAATTTGATTACTCTTTTTTTTATATAAAGTTGTTTCCATCTTGCTTACCATTATAAAAATATCCAACTTTTACTTTTATCCATTGTATATTTCACAAAATATACTTTCATTTCAAAAGAAATCATTTCGGATTTCTTATTCACAAATTTTCAATATTAATTACATTCAAATCCGTGCGATGTACACCTATCATCCGTACGCTATACCAATGTGATCGCTCACTCGATCACACAATTTCACTTCCGAACTAGTATCGTCCACCCGACTTCTTAGTGCAGACACAGATCTGGTTTCTTGATCAGAAACTGTCATTCTCCTTGCATATCCATAACTATGATAAAGAATAACCAGAACCAACCAACAATCCATATCCAGGTTCGCCATCGAAAATCGAGTGAAAAATCCCAACTCGAATCGATATAACTATCTCGAAATTCTGTGCTCGAATCTGGATCAAATCACTATGCGAATAGAATAATATACATACATCCTACGTATTTAACTTCATTGATTATTAGCCAAATCAATTTCCTTTCAATTCATCCTCACTTTGATTTCATTCACTTCAATTCTTATCTCAGTTGGGTATTTAATCAATAACAGCTTGAACTCCGACCAGACTATATTTAGAAAATAGCTTGAAAATTTTAAAAATAGACAAGTAGTTGAAAAATAATTATTAGTTTGTAAAATAGCTGTAAAATGGTTAAGTAATTGTAAAATAGTTGAAAAATAATTGAATAGTTTCAGAGATTTTAGATAATTGCAAAATAGTTGTAAAATATTAATTAATTTGTAAAATAGTTGAAAAATAGTAATTAGTTTATAAAACAGTTGAAAAATTGTTAAATAGTTCCAAAAATAATTGTAAAATAAATGTAAAATAATTTGGCTTTAAAAAGAAAAGTTGTATATGTTAAATAGCTTGAAAAAATAAGTTTATATTAAAACAATTTATATTAAAAATAGTCCAGAGTCAAAACTGTTCACTTCCCCATCAATTTAATTTAAATTTCCACTTCCATTTAAATTGACCCAATTCCAATTTTGGATAACTTCAATTTCCATTGAAATTGATTTAACCCCAATTCAAGTTGAATCAATCTTGATTTCTTTCCAAATTCAAATCAAATTCCATTTGATTTTAAACCTACTCAACTTTAATTACAATTCCAAATTAGTCCAATCAATTTGGACTAATATCAATTGAACCCACTTCAATTTCAAATCATTACAATTCAATCCAATTCAAATTTTTCGTTTAAATTTTTAAACTTATACATCTTCAATCACAAATCCAATTAATTCAAATCAGATTCAATTTGAATGAATTCAATTCAAATTTCAAATTTAAACCATCCCGAATTATATAAATTCGAGTTAGACTTTTAAATGTTGATTTAATCCTTTAAATCAAATCAACTTATCTCTTTAAACCATTTAATTCTGAATCCGTCTCAAACATATCTTTTAATTTGGTTGTATTTCTATTATCACAAAGTTCTCATTATTAAATTGACAAATAATATGACAACCAATTACCTTAATATTTATTAGAAAGAAATATTGCTTTATATATCAAAATATATTCTTATATAAAATCATTCAAAATCTTTATATAAGCAAATAACAAGTACATGCTCATATATATGTACACACACACACACACACACACTCAATCTAGAGTACTACGGTGTAACGACCCCAGATTTTTATGAATCTAAATTGATAATTTAAATGGATTTTTGAATTAAAATTAGCAAAAATTTATTCTAAATAGTAGCGAGTTTCCTAAAATTCAAATAAACATATATATTAAATCATATGAATTTAAACATTTTGCATATGTGATTTGGATTCGAATTTCAAAGTAATGAATATATGATAATATGAATATATATGTATATACGAACATACATTGAGTTTGAGTTATTCTTTTAACTAAACGATTTAAAGATAAAATTATTATTTTTAATTTAATTTAATAATGGTGAAATCTATTTATAAATTGATTTGAAAATTCAAAACGAAGTCTTTAAAATAAATAAACAAATTTGCTAAATTAAAACAACACATTATCTAGAATAAACAAAATAATAAAATATATGTAGGCAATAAAATGTACATAAAGTAAAATAAATATCTATCGAAACATAAACAAAGCAAACAAATGGAAATAGAAAAAAAAAGTGATATGCGTAAGCATATAAAACAAGGCAATATAAAAGCAAAGACAATGTTATTGTCCAAGTTGAACAAAAGTAAGTAGATGAATATGAATTAACTTGTATAAGAAAACCAAGAAATAAATCAAACAAATAAAAGACAGCAAATACATGCAAGCATGGAAACAAAGTATAAAATGAAAATATCTATGTACTTAGAGGAGAATGGGATAAGGATGTAGGCATGGGGGAAACATGCATTTACTGTAACCAGTACACTAGCACAGAAGCAAGAAGACATCAGCCATGATACAAGATCACCTCAGCCTCCTTAGCCTGCAAGAAGAAAAGAAAGAAAAAAATAATAATAACCTTTACCGTAATAAACAAAATAAAGTACATAATATAATATGTATCAACCTACAGACCTATTTATATCACTCTGTACAAAAAAATATTAACCTGTACAACTTTTAGATTTTTATAGATTTCTATATACCTCAACTCCATCTCATCTCCTTCATTAAAAAAAAATTATATATATGACTGAAGTAAGAAACCTTTAAGCTCAAACAAAATTTAAACTTCAAGTGTATGAATTGGTAGCTATACCAGAGGAGAAGTGATATCAAAGAAATCAAGGCCTGGACATCAGGAAGCAAAGAAGCTTCAGTATCAAAACCTGATTATAATCTCAACATCCACTTAAAAAAAAATTCTGAATGGTGATCTGGAAAGTGAGTAAACACAAATTTTTACCAAGTATTAGGTTGTATTTGTTCTGTGTTTTAGCTCATGATTATGATGTGTATGCTTGGCTTTTTCTCTTCAGTTTCAACTCTGCATATAAGTGATGAACATGCTTTCCTTTCTCCTCTCTGTTTCCTTGTTCTTCTTCCTTATTGACTGAGTTACAGGTTTAAACAAACAAGAAACTTCAATCTCTTATCATTAAACCAATATCAGACCTTGATTTCAAAGATAAATGGGTGGGTTTAAGTTTCAGGGATTATAAAAAAAAAAAAACAATAGTTTTAAATAGAACAAGGATATACAGTGTGAAAGAAAAGAAGAAAAAAATTGATTCCACCGAGCAAACTTTAAATTTTAATAAATTCGATTGTAAAGAATTTGAGATTCATTCACATAACATGAATCGGCATTAGAAGATAAGAATTTTAAGCCAAGATTTATGATTTTGAAGTGAAGGAGTTGAGAGCAGTTTGGTTTTGAACTGGAATTGGTTTTTGATCAATTTCCGGCACTAGGTTGAACTGGGGGTGTCGGCGTTGTTC
The DNA here is from genome assembly GCA_030765085.1 of Allium cepa. Lineage (NCBI taxonomy): Eukaryota > Viridiplantae > Streptophyta > Magnoliopsida > Asparagales > Amaryllidaceae > Allium > Allium cepa. The sequence continues at coordinate 460,629,266 of CM060943.1, forward strand.
ATGGTGGTAGACGAGCCTATGGGGTTGCTTGGAAAAATGGTCGGAGTTGGTGGAAGCGACTGTGGAGTCGGCGGCGAGGAGTTTTGTTTTTAAACCCTAGTTTTGGAGTGTTGAAAACTTTCGATTCGTTCTCCCTATTGGATGCATCGAGTTCAATGCCGTTTGGAGGAATGGGGGATGGGTCGAAGGTGAAGCTTTTGCCGGAGTTTGGTGGCGTACGATGGTCGGAGCGTGGGGGACGACGTGTTGACAGGTTTGCTAAGTGATGGGTCTCGCGTGTTCCAGGTTTGGGTTGTATGCTCGTTTTTGATTTTGGGGTTCGATGTGGTCTCTGGGTGGTCGATTGGGTTGAGGTGGTCGGCGAAGACTTGTGAGTGGCAACGGTGATGGTCGGAGAGGTGGCGGACGCTGGTGCATATGCACACGTATCAGTGTGTATCAGTGAGGAGTTAATTTGGAGAAGAAGGATGTCTCGAAGTGTAGTTGGATTGTCTCGAGTGATGGTTCGAAGTCCCTCCGTGTTGAACTCGAAGCGGGATTTCAATGGCTCGGGTAGAAGAGTTTTTTTTTTCCAGGTTTCACCTGTTCTTAAATTTAAATGTAAATTTTCCAAGTATAAAGCAAAGTTTAAAACTAAGCTATAAACCAAAGTTAAATCAATTGTGAGGACCAGATTTAAACTTATATTTGAATTCAGATTTTGAAGTTAAATAAAGTATTACGTTAACTTGTATATTTAAAAATTTTAAAAGTTAGTTTAAGATTTATTTAAAGATCGATTGGTATTCATTTTAAAACTTGAAATTTTAGAATGAAGTTTCAAAAGTAAATTTAAGATGAATGGTTTCAAACATATTTGTAAGTGATAAGTAAATCAATATTAAAATTAACGCTACTATAAGTTAATGAAGATTTAATAATTAAAATCCATTAATTATTTAATAAAATAAAAAGGTAATTACTTAATTAATTTGGATTAATTAAATAAGTAATTAAAAGTTTAAATTAAGTAAGGAATAATTAATTTATAAACTAAGGATTATTAATTTAATATAAATTAATGATTAAAGTTGATTGATCAAGTGATTAAGCAATAAATTAAATTTTGAGGATAACGTGATAGATTAATCCAGGTAATTAATTTGAGAATAATTAATTTATTAAAGGTTAATTAACTAGTGAAAGTGATTAAGGAAAAATCATCAATTAAGGAGTAATTAATTAATTAATTAAGAATAATTAATTAAGAATGATTAATTAAGAGTTAATTATTAATTTAGGATAAATTAATGATTAATTAAAAGATAGTTTACTAAATGTTTTGAAATTAATTGATTATTAATTTTCCATAACTAGCAGATTTATAGAAATAAATCTGATTTACTTAATCAGATAATTGAATTAATCCTACCTAACGATGCTTAGATTATATTGGATGTTAAACTTTTTGATATCCCTGTTATATAATGCTTTATGATTATCCTGATTTGTGTTGTGATCTGTGATATAGTTTATTGTTTGTGATATATATATCTGCGAATCTGTGTATGAAAGATAAGCGTTATAGTTATATCGCTTATCGAATATATTATTGTATTTGAATCTGTGATGATTGAAATGATGTTGCACTATTGAGTAAAACCCCTGGACCACACCATACACACACAAATATGGATTTCACGAGGAAATCGATTAAGTCGCAGATTTTTGAAATAGTTAAATTTGAATTTTTAAATTCAAATGTTTTGGAAATGGAATCGGAATAAATGTGAAAAGCTTTTGGAATGGAATTTCAAAATAAAAATTTATTTTTAAATTACTTGATTAAGTTTTGGAATTTAAATAAGTTGATTTAAATTTAAATTCAATACTTGAAATTGAATTCTGTAATTTGAAATTAGGGATTAATGATATTATACTAGTCATTATGAGTTAAACCATTTTTAAAGTATTATTTTTGGGAATTTGAATTTAACCCAAGGATTTCAACTAGTATAAATGAATCAGATTCCAAAAATGAAAACTGTTGTTTTCAAATGATAAACACTTTTAGATAAGAACTGAGATTCCAGTTAATTAGGGGAATTTCAAGATTGAATAGAAAAATGATTTTTCTAAGTTATGAATGAATTCTTTTTGAAAGCTATGAATTAAATCTGTTTATTTTTAACAGATTTAAATTGATGATTTGTTTAAATCAAATTGAAATGAAATTGTTTTGAAGGCTATAAAGTTAAATCTTTGATTTAAAGATTTAACGAGTTAATCAAATCGAAATGAAAATTGATTTGGAAAATCTGTGAATGAATCTTTTGTTTAAAAGATTAAAATGTGAAAATGTTTAAACCGTTAAAGGTTGTGAAAATGAATCTTTTTGTTTTAAAGATTGAAATGGTAAATTGTTAAACCATTTGAAAGAAAAACTTTGGATTTTTAAGTTGTGACTTAATTGAAATCCCAATATCCATATGTTTTTGAACTATTTCGCTCACTATTCGGTTTAGCCGGGAAAGGACCTTTGGTCGTATAACCCATTCCGAATATGTGATACGTCGTATATGGATAGCATTTGAAGACCGGGTATTTGTGAAAGCGATAGGATGACCTATCGATTGTTTCTGCACCGAGTCGCGCCGGTATAGAAACTCCCTAGGTGATGGGAAAATCCGATCAGGATTGTGAATATCCGGGTTGCAAGGACTTCTTTGTAAGTGCCTTCGGTTCTGTTCGAACCCAGAACAGACTTGTATGGATTGTGTGTCTGACATTACAAGTTGAGATGTAAAGCCGATTTCTTTCAAATATATTTCTGTGGTGGCGGAGAATTTATTCTTTTAGCTTAACACCCTTCTCTGAGACGTACGAGCTCAGAGGTTATATAGTTGAAGTTATCAGCGATATATTCCCAATTTGGTAATGTGACATGCTGAGTGTTGCTGTGAAATGATCATTGTGTTGATTATTTATGATAGGATCATTTATTTGATCGTCTATCTTAGTGATCATTTCTATGATCATTTGTTGACCCAAAGCATGGCTTTTGTATAAAGTATGTTTTTGTGGACGTGACTTCGTCGAACCTCACACCCCGGAAATGGTCAAAACAGGAAAGATGCGGCAAGGTTATGAGGGGTAGCACCCTTTAGGGTATGTACATTTCCTTCTGGATAGAGGTGGTATCATGGTATGGAGCCCAGATATTTAACCTATGTGGTTACCGTGAATTTATTACTTTGTGGTTGTTGGTTTTCGGGATCCCGTGAGAAAGGTCGTTTACGATCGGGGAATGGCGTGCTCGTGTCAGTAGTTACCCAGTTAGGGGTAACCCGGCCTTGTGTTGGCAGAGTTCCGGTTTGGTTCTCGGGGATGTCTTTCCAGAGGCATTCTCATGTGGCAATGGAAAGTTCCTTGGCCTGACCATTTGTTGGAAATCCAAAGAAACAATACGAGACTTGTACAGTATTAGTTGTATAACCTGCCATGGAATGTGGCGGTAACCTGCTATTGAACATGGTTAGCTATAGTAGGCATACGATAATGGTCGTATGTTGGCTAAGATTTATATTCTACTTTCGAAATGAATTTCTTCTACACTATGCACTAGTAATAATATCAAATGTTATTTTAAATGCGTATCAAGCATCTTTGACTATCATAAGGAGAAATCTCCTCCGATTCTGCGTTTGCATTGTGTGTGTGTGCGGGAGGCCTTATGGTAGTCTCATTTTTAAAAGCATTGCGAATTGACTTTGAAAATCTTTTATTGAATGTTTTAAAAGATAAACTGTTTTTGTTGCTCACACCAGTCCCACGACTGATCCGGAGTTTATTGTTTCTTTCCTAAACTCTGGGTGCTCATTATTTTCTACACGAGCAGTCTAGAGTTGGGTTTTTCAGATAGTCAGATTAGTAGGTTATCTGGAGTTGGTTCAGTCTTTGGATCGCACCAGTCTTGCTGAGCTTGGTGCATCGTTATTGGTGGTTCGAGCTACTGCTGGATTGATTCTTGGAAATGGAGTTACAGTTCCGATTTGGAGTTCTTCGTTGAAGACTATCTTAGAGTTATTTGTTCCGCTGTTAAATGTTATCTATTTTCTTTCCGCTGCTATTTTATTATATCATATCTTTGATGTATATTGATATCTATTGGATCATCTGTTGTATCAGATATTGTATCAAAGATGTATATCAATGTATTATTCTTTTATTCCGCTGTGTTGTTTACTTAATGATTGTTATAAGCTCCGGCGAATCGGATTTGAACGGTCGAATCTATGACATTCGAGTACGATTTGAAGTATGGATGTCGATTTTTGAGCGGGCAAAATCCGACTCGTCACATACGGACTCTATTTAATGAGTAATTCCCACCAGAGCCAAGGTTCTCGCTTAACCTTTCAGCTCTGATACCAACTGTAACGACTAGAATTTTCGATCTCGAAAATTTCAGATAGTTAGGAAAAGAAGAAAGGGATAGAAGAAGAAGAAATAGAAAACACAACACAAATTCTCACATTCGCAGCGGATCAAAATATAATCTCAAATAATAACAGTTTACAAAAGAATACTATATCCGTCGATTACATTTTAATACATCAGAGTTACACACATCCTCAAACACTGGACATATACAAATAAACATGTCTCAGATAATCAGAAATATGTTACGGTGGAAACACTCCATACGTTCCTGCCATCCAGCTCGCCTCCTGAGCTCCAGAACGTCCTTACCTGAAAATCTATAATACTTGGCCTGAACCGAGCATTGCATCAAAGTAACATCCAGATCAGGCAGGAAAACAGCGTGAATGAACCCATCTAACATGGAATACAAAGCATACAACTTATATAAAACCCGGGTAAATCGTATCAATTTACAAATTCACAATTTGTTATAGACTTCTCTAATTTCACACATCAATATCTAAGTATCAAAAACTTAGATTAAATAGTCCAATTCACTTACATCATTACATTCCAGCCTATTGATTTCACATATCGACCTATAAAAGTTCGAAGTGGTTTCGGGTATTTTCTAATACCCGACCCCAGTCTCTTCGAGTCTCATTCAAGGCATCTAATGCCATTCAATCATCCATAAGCAAACTTGATCACTTCCAAATTAATTTAATAAATTCTAATTGAATTTCTAACCTCAATCACTTAGATTCCTTCATTAACATTAATTAATTTCAAATCAATTAATTAATCATCCCTTAATTATCCGTCTTAATTAATCACTATAGATTAATTATCCTTCAATTACATTCAAGTAATTATCTTTAACTAATTACACAAATTAATTATTCTTAACCAAAAACAGTAATTAATCTTTAGTTACTTCACAATTTGATTGATTATAATTAATTACATTAATCCTTATTACTTATATTAATTAATTTCTCATATATCACTTATCATTTTAATTTATATTAATCTAAATTAATTACAATAATTAAACCACAATATTAATCACTCTTGATTAATCTCAACCTATAATTAACAATTTTTTATTTACTTCATTAAATAATTTAATTACTCATTTTATAAAGAAGTTTAAAGAAATTTTAAACCAAATTCATTTTTATATTCAAATCAATTTAAAATGCACTTTAACATTCAAGTTGTTAAAACAGTTCAAATTTGAAAACTTTATTCGTTTAGAAACTGAGATTCACTAAACTCGAATTCCAGATTTAACTTTGATTTAAAACTTGTTTTAAATCTCTACTTTACAATTTAACTTCAGTTTTAAAAATCACCTTTATTTCTTTCCAATTCATTCTTATTTTTATTTTATAATTATTTCACTTCCAAATTTTACTCTTATATTTCTTTTCAAAAATCCAATTTTATATATTTTGATAACCCAGTGTACCGGAATATATTCAAGCAAACCATAGCATTCAATATTCGAATTATCAATATAATTCATCGCAGAATATCAAATATTCATAACACAGAATATTAAACAATCTAAATAAATTTGAGGAACCCAGTTGGATCCCTCCAACCTGTTTCCCTGCATCCACATATGTCAGCACGATACCAATTCCACTTCGAGATGGAATATCGCGGTATATGGGTTTTAAATAATATCACCCGCTATTATGCGGCGCATAGGGTCTCATCCGCTATATAATGCGGGAAATCAATCACCCAATATATGCTATATACTATTATATATAATATAACACATCAATCAATTCAACCATTCAACCAATTATTTAAATTTAACCATTTAAATTTAAATAAAAATCCAAAAGAGTGAGATTAACTCACTTATGGCCTTATTTTGCAATCCGATACAAACCGGCTTGTATTCTTCACGATTTAAGACCTTGTATAAGCAAATTACATATCTTTATTACTCACTAAGGTAATTAAATTTTTGTTTTAAATTAAAGTCGATTTACAAATTTTAAATTGTTGTAACTAATTTAACTTCCCCTCGGAAACCCGTCCAATACATAAATGACCTAGAAGATTTAAAAATACAATTTTTATATACTTTCCAATTCAAAACATTTAAAATCCTTGTTTTCAGAAATCTTATCTATACTATATCCCATTTTAAACATGATTACCCAATAGTATGTAACTTCAATTTATTTGCATCTGCATATACATATTTTTATTAAATCAAGCTAAATCAAAAAACGAGTTCGAATACTCACAGCCTCCACTGCCTTGACAGAACACAAACCCAGCATTTCTCCTAACGCAAATCGAACCGAGCCTCCTCACCGCCGTGAAGACAGACCACGCGATTGCCACCGCCACCAAACATCGCGGCTACCATCTATTTCCCCACCAGCCTCTCCGTGACGCCTCCATCACGTGCGCGAGCTCGAGCGCGAGAACTCCTTGCAAGAGATCACGAGCACCCCAAATCGATTCGCCGTACACAGCTTGAGAGTTGTTGCCGATTAGTCCTTTATAGATTTGATCCTTAGCTCTAGATTGAATTTTCCTCTTTTCCTACTTGTTAATGGCTAGCTCTTATTTAGGTTTTTGATTTGCGTTTGTGAAAAATGAGAAATGAAACATGAATGAGAAATTACAAAACCGTATAGCCGTGAGTACGATGCAACTATTTACTAATATTCCCATGTGTACATTAATTAGCTTACAAACCAAATTAATTCCATTTATGTTATTATTAAGTAGAATCCTATATGGTTTATTTAAATCTTAATCCCCATATCATCATTATTCAATTTAATTTATCTAATTAAATTTCCTATGTAATGTTATAAAAAAATTAGGGATGTTACAAGCTTCCTCCCTTAAAGAATTTCAGCCTCAAAATTCAGTTAGGACTAAATGCAAAACATAACAATCATCTGTAACAACTCCTAACAACCATATTAGCCTATCTGATTAGTAACTATCTATACAAAAATATAATATAGACATACCCTCAAAGCAGTTAAGGAAAAGTTTTTCTAATCCTGTCCTCTATTTCCCAAGTACAGTCCTTCTCGTTGTCGCTCCACTGAACTTTCACCAACTTGACTGTCTTGTTCCTCAGTCTTTTCTCATCCCTCGCCACAACCCGAACAGTCTGTCTAACAAAAGTCAAATTAGGCTTTACTACCAAGTCTTCTAACACTGTCGAAGGAATAGTAGTCTTTGGGTCATGCACATGCTTGCAAAGATGAGAGACGTGAAATACATTATGGACACCTGCCATACTACTCGACAACTCTTATTTCTATGCAAGCTTTCCAATCCTTTCTATAATCTAGAATGGACCTACATATCTTGGGGCTATCTTACCTGATTTTTCGAATCACGCCACACCTTTTATTGGTGATACCTTAATGAAAACTTTGTCTCCAACCGAAAATTCTAGATCCTTATGCCTCTTATCTACGTAACTCTTTTATATAGGCTGAGCTTTCTTCATCCTTCCTCGGATCAACTCAATCTTTTCTAATGTCTCTCTAACTAAATATGGACCTCAGACTAATCTTTCTCCGGTCTCCAACCAACATGCTGGTGATTTGCATGGCCTTCCACATAAAGCTTCAAACGACTCCATTCTTATACTAGTCTGATAGCTATTATTATAGGAAAACTCAACTAAATGTAGGCGATCCTTCCAGAATCCACCAAAGTCTAATACACAAGCTTGCAATAGATCCTCGAGTAACTTGTTGACTATCTTCGTCTACCCGTCTGTCTAAGGGTGATATGCAGTACTCATATTAAGCTTGGTACCCAATGCTTCCTGTAGAGTCTTTCAGAATTCACTAGTGAACAAGGCATCTCTGTCACTGATTATGCTACTAGAAACTCCATATATTCTAACTATGTTCTTCATTAACAACTTAGCTAAAACAGATGCCATTCTGGTTGACTTAACTGGAATGAAATGGACATTTTTGCTCAATCTGTCCACTATGACCCATATACTTTCACTTCCCTTATTTTACCTTGCAACCCATCTATAAAATCCATAGATAACAAATCCCATTTCTAGACTGGAATCTCTAAAGGCTGAAGTAATCTACTCGGCTCTGATGTTCGGCTTTCAGTTGTTGATATTTTGCACACTGCCTAACCCCTAACCTAACATCCCTCTTCATACCTCCCCAATGGAAGCTCCTCTTCATATCTTAATACATCATGGTCCCTCCAGGATGAATCGTGGACTTGGACCGATGACATTCTCCAAGAACTTCTTTCCTCAGCTCTCGGAACACAGAACCTTCCCTACTTTCTTAACCATCCTCTTTGGTCAAGACTAAAGTCTTTTTGACTATTGATCTCATCTCCAATCTCAAACCTTTTAATTCTCTCAGCCGTTCCTGGATCCTCTTTTTGCTTAGAAGCAATCCTTTCGATCAACACTAGTCGAACTTCTAAACAGGACAGCATAGTGGTACTCTGACTAGAACTAGTAGTCGATCTTAACTGTACTCCACAACTGGCCAAACTTCTAAATCCTTCCACTCCGCTAACATAGCAAACACCATATTCTGATGTTTTCGGCTAAGAGCATCAGCTACCGTATTACCTTTCCCTGGCGTATACTCTATACCAACATCATAAGAAGCCGAAAATTCTAGCCACCTTTGTTGTGTCATATTCAAATCCTTCTGAGAGAATAAATACCGTACATACTCATGGTCAGTATAAAGTCAAACCTCTCCCTTGAGAGATAATGTCTCTAAATATTCAATGCGAAGATTACTGCTGCCAAATCCAAATCATGAGTAGGGTATCTAACTTCATGCGGTCTAAGCTGTCGTGAAGCATAGGCAATACCCATACCATATTGCATCAAGACTACTCCTAATCCGGTTCCGCATGCATCAGTGGACCTTGATTTTCGTCTGGAACTACCAACACTAGTGCATTGGTCAACAAATGCTTTAACTTAAGGAATGCTTCCTCACATTTGTCGGACCCAAAAAACTTTACCTCCTTCCTGGTAAACTTAGTCAAAGATGCTGCTACCCACGAGAAGTCCTTAATGAATCTCCAGTAATAGTCAGTAAGTCAAAGAAAACTTCTAATCTCAATCACCATCTCTGGTCTCCTCCAATTATTAACAGCTTCGACCTTATCTCGATCGACTGACAACCCTTTCTCTGAAACCACGTGACCAAGAAACTTACCTCTTTCTTTTAAAAATCACAGTTATAAAACTTTGCCTTCAGCTGATTCTGCCTCAGCGTCTCGAGAACCACTCCAAGATGAACTTCATGCTCCCTTTCATCCTTAGAGTATACTAAAATGTCATCTAGAAACACTAGAACAAACCTATCCAAGTACTCTCGAAAAACTCACTTCATCAAATCCACAAAAAAATCAGGTGCATTCGTTAATCCAAATGGCATCACCAACCACTCATAAAAACCATACCTAGTTTGGAAGGCTGTTAAAGAAATACTATCCTCCACCACTCTTAGTTGATGGAAACTTGTCTCTAAATCCAATCAGAAGAACACTCTAGCCCCGTTCAACTGATCGAATTGATCATTTATTCTTGGGAAAGGAAACTTATTCTTAATCGTCCTTTCGTTCAACTTACAGTAGTCGATGCACATTCTCAAAGACCCATCTGGTTTCTTCACAAACACCATGGCCGCTCCCCCAGATAAACTGCTTGGCCTGATAAAATTTCTTCCTTTAAGATCCACTAGCTACACCTTCAATTCCTTCATCTCTGTTGTAATATCCCGGAATTTTGGACAATTTAAATTTAATAATCTGGGTTTAAATTTAAATTGAATTGATAAATTTTGTTAATAAATTTGATTTGATTCTGTAATCTTCTTTATTTAAATATTTAATTTGTGAATTTATTTTTAATAAACTGATAAAATTGTTTTCTATTTAATAATGTATATGTATTTATATATATTTTAAATAGATAAGTTGTTAAATTAGTATAACATAATTTTAATGTTTTGAAAATAGGAATTGTGATTTATTTTTAATTTAAGCTTTTCATAAATATTTAATAAAATACTAAATGATTTTTAAATATGTAAGATAAATGTTTTAATTGGTTTAAAATTCATTTTTACTTAAGTATGTACATTAAAATAAGTTGCAAACTCTTTTATAAATTTACTTTTAATTGTTTAAAAGTATAAGAACTAATTAATTTAATTTAAACATTCATTAACACTTAATTAAATAACTAATTACTTGAAAAGAGACATGTGTATATAATTTAAAATTTAAGTAACAAGTGTTAAAAATTTATGTAAGTAAATTAACATGTGTCCATTCTTTTTACATGTGTCATTGTTGTAAATTTTATTTTTCTTTAATTTTAATTAAATCATAAATTTAGATTATAAAACATGTATTTACTCATTCCATTCCTCTTTCTCATTTTTTTTCCATTTGTGAACAAAAGAAATCTGAAAACTTTGTTCAAATGCATTTCTCAATCAAGTAAACACTTTCATACAAATTCCTCAAAATTCAAATCTGCATCCTCCAAAAACTTAATCTGCATGCAATAAATAAAACCTGCATTACAATCAAGCCTGTAGCTCCTCAAAATGAATTATACAAACCTGCATGCAACCATGAAAAAGCAAAACAAAACCTGCAAGAAACAAACTACAACCTGCATTTTTTCTAAAATCTGCAAAATGCAAACATGCATATGAATCTGGAAAGACAAGATGTTTGCATGCATAAATTTTTGAATCTGGAAGCATCAGGTTGGAAGCAAATGTTAAAATGCATTTGAGCTTAAAGTTTTAAAAGGGATTCAAGCAAATTTTCAACAGGATTTCAAAATTGTTGTGCATAATTCAATCAGTGCTCTGCATTTTTGCAAATACAGGTGAGTAACTTAACCTTTAAAAATTAGGTAGGTAAAAGTTGTTCATACTTTTATTTAGAAATGACTTAACATTTGAATTTGCTGTGTATATGTTTATATGAGGTGCATTCTATTTCACTTAGGTTCTGGCTATTACAATGTATGTTCTAGCTGATAGAAATCCCTTTTATTTTGATTTGTTTGCTGTTATGTTTAATCTTTGAATGAAACTTGCTTATTTCTAAATAAAGTAAGCATTAAAAATTATATAAGTTAAAATAAAATTCTGTTTTACCTGAAAGTAATATAACAGAGTAAAAATTTATATTAAGTGAAAATTCAAATTATAGGAATTCATGTTTCCGGTTTACTAATAGAAACAATAAGTGAATTCAAGAATTTTAAAACAAAAATTTCAATTTACAGTGCTGTGTATATAGTGCAGTTTCAAACATACTGCATATTACATATTGGTCAAGTACAGTTGAAGCTTGCAATTATTTTGAGTGAATTTGTTTCTGTTGATAGAGTAGCTATTAATAATTATAGGAAAAATTCTAAATTGGATTACAATTCAAAATTGATGTTGAATTTTGGATTTTAGTTCTAGAACCCTAGTTGTATTGGGTCTCTGATTTTGTGTGAATGGGGACTCCTCAGTTGATCGAGTTCAACCACGTTTTGCATGATGATAGATGGTGGTTTGGTAAAGGATTCGCCGGAGTATGGAAGGTGAAGGTGATCGGAGATGGGAGATATTGGCGTTGACAGGTTTTAGGTGGTGGTTTGACCTGTTCCAGGTTTGGGGTTTATGAGTGTTGAAGTGGTTGCAGGGTTTCTGTACTCGGGATAGTCTCGGGTAAATGGAAAGGGAGACTCGAAGCTGGGAAGCTGTTGACTCGAAGTAGTTTATAAGGTAGCTCGAGTACCTGATGTTTCAGGTTTTAGTTTTGGACAGATCCTGTTTTGCAGTTTTGAAAATTTAAAAGCAAATTTTAAATATAAACTAAAATCTCAACTTAGGATTTAAAACCTGAATTTAAAGATGAATTAAAATAAGTTTGAATTCTGTTTATTTTGTAATAATTTGAGTTTTTAAAATGTAAGTACTGCAGTTTTTTTAAAGTTTGATCAAAAACCTGATTTCCAGGTTTATAAAATTTTAGTGAAAGTAGAAATGCAAACAAAATCTGGAAATAAGTCTAAATCTAGAATTGAATTTGAATTCAATTAAGTTTTAAATTTTAGATTTTTGAGTTAAGTTTGAAATGTTTTTAAATCCAAGTTTGGTTTTAAACTAAAAACAGAAACTGCCTTTCTGTTTTAAAAATTTAGAAGTACAGTTCAAATTGAAAGATGAAGTTCAAACTGTAATGTTTTAAACCTGAAACTTAAATTTGAATTCAATAATTTAAATCTGAGATTTGAAATCATTTTTGAATTCAAATTTAAGATGTTAAACTAAAACAAGAAACTGTTTTCTGTTTTTATGTTTTATGTTGAAAAGCAAATTTTAAAAAAAAATGCAACTGAAATTTTTTAAAACAAGTTTAAATCTGGAAAGTGAAATTTTGAATAGATGAATCTGAGTTGGATTTAAATCTGGAATTTTAAATTTAGTTTTTAAACCTTTTAAAGTATACAGGAACTTTAGTTTTGAAATTTAAAACTATAAGTTTTAATGTATGAAATAAAGTTTAAACTAAGTTTAAATTTAGTTTTAAAACCTGAGATTTGACTTTAATGTAACGTCCCGAAAATTTTCGACTTTCGAAAATTCAACATCGATACTCACTTTATCGACTGCCGAGAAATCGAAGGCCGGAAATCCGAAATGTTATGGTTTAAGAAAAAGAAAGAGACAGAAGAAGATAGAAAAAGATAGAACAGAACAGAAGAAATAACAGAACAATATCAGAATCTCACAATCGCAGCGGAACAACATATAATAGATAAATGAATAATCTTTAAACAAAGAACTATATCAGTTATTACATTACATTTCATTTCATTACATCATATCATCAGAGTGTACAACAACATACAACAACAAACAATGCAGCGGAAAAAAAGAAATACTATATAAATTAGTAATACGCCATGCCATCCAGCTTGCCTCCAGCAACTCCTGAATATCTTGAATAAACCTGAACTCTTGACTGCCCGTGTGGAAATTGGTGGGCACCCAGAGTTTAGGAAGGAAAACAATAAACTCCGAGTCAGTCATGTGACTGGTGTGAGAACTCAAAACAGTTTATTTACTTTAAAATCAAAATAGAGGAATATTTTTAAATTCAATTCGCAATGCTTTTAAAAATGAGACTACCATAAGGCCTCCCGCACACACACACAATGCAAACGCAGAATCGGAGGAGATTTCTCCTTATGATAGTCAAAGATGCTTGATACGCATTAAAAAGAAACATTTGATACTATTACTAGTGCATAGTGTAGAAAATTATTTCAGAAATAAAGATATAAATCTTAGCCAACATACGACCATTATCGTATGCCTACTATAGCTAACCATGTTCAATAGCAGGTTACCGCCACATTCCATGGCAGGTTCTACAACTAAAACCGTAAAAGTCTCGTATTGTTTCTTTGGATTTCCAACAAATGGTCAGGCCAAGGAACTTCCCATTGCCACATGGAAACGCCTCTGGAATGACGTCCCGAGAACCAAACCGGATCTCTGCCAACACAAGGCCGGGTTACCCCTAACTGGGTAACTACGGACACGAATATGTCATCCCCCGATCGTAACCGATCTATCCGAGGATCCTCGATTTCCAACAACCACAAAATATGCAGTAACAACATAGGTTAAATATCTGGGCTCCATACCATGATACCACCTCTATCCAGAAGGAATGACATACACTAAAGGGCGCTACCCCTAATAACCTTGCCGCATCCTTCCTGTTTTGACCATTTCCGGGGTGTGAGGTCCGATGAAGTCTCGTCCACAAAAACACACTTTATACAAAAGCCGTGCTTTGGGTCAACAAATGATCATAGAAATGATCACCAAGATAAACGATCAAATAAATGATCCTATCACAAATGATCATTTCACAGCAACACTCAGCATGTCACACTACCAAATTGGGAGTATATCACTAATAACCTTCAACTATATAACCTCTGAGCTCATACGTCTCAGAGAAGGGTGTTAAGCTAAAAGAATAAATTCTCCGCCACCAACAGAAAAATATATTTGAAAGAAATCAGCTTTATATCTCAATTTGTAATGTCAGACATACAATCATACAAGTCTGTTCCGGGATCGAACAGAACCGAAGGCACTTACAAAGAAGTCCTTGCAATCCGGATATTCACTAATCACGACCGGACTTCCCGTCACTAAGGGTGATAAAACCTCTATATCGGAGATCAGCCGATGTAGAGTAACTCGACGGTAATCCTTCCGTTTTCACAAATACTCGGTCTTCAACATCGGTCATCAAATGCAATCCATAACGACGTATCACATACTCGAAATGGGTTATACGACCCCAAGGTCCTTTCCCGGCTACCCCGAATAGTGAGCGCTTATTCAAAAATAAGTGTGGCATTCAAATTCAACAATTCACAACAAATACCTATTTAAAGGTAAATATTGATAGTCGGATTATTTAACTATCAATAGGCATGCTCAACATCACCAAATCCAAATAATTTCCCAAATTATTTATTTTCTAAAATATCTTTACAAGATATATATATTTTCCACACTTCAACATTTGAAAACTAATTTTCAAATTATTTATTTCCTTTATCACTTTTGAAAACAAATTTCAATCATTTTCCTTACTCGGAAATATTTTCATTTCAAATTGATTCATTTAAACCAATTTAAATAAATCCTTACCGATTTATTTTATATTTACGTTCCAAATTCGTAAATTTATTCCCACACTTTAAAAATAAATCAACGTTTATTTTTAAACTAATTCCCCTTTCTTTTATAAATTCCATAGTGAATTTATAATCCAAAATATCTATTTATATACGATTTTCTAATCGACTTCTATTATTCATTTTCAATTTATCTTACAAGGATAAATTCTAAACATTCATTTCAAATTGGAAAAATATTTCCATACTTATTTAATAATAAGTACATCACAAATCTATTTATTTTCAACATGTGAAAATATTCAATATACTTAAATCAAAATTTAGTATATATTTCATTCTTTAAGGAAATCATTCTCTTAACACATTTATTTGGGCTAAAACGAATGTTGCGTAAAACATCGTTACGACGACCCAAAAATCACTAGTATAGGGATTAAAGTTTAAATAGATATATAAATCCCAATACTATACAAAACATTTCCTTTCGGAAACCATTTACTATAACAACAGTGTTATAGTCCACCATTTCCTTCTATTTCTCGAAATGTCTATTTCAACAATAAATGTTGAAATCTATGTATTCGATACTTAAATGCATTTTAAAACGTCTTTAAAATCATTAACTTCGTTTCATAATGTTCCTTCCCCAAAACATATCCATTTCATTTAATAATATATTCACTGTCCAAAATCGTGAATATAATTCCTTTCATATATTCCTATACCCAACTTATCAAATTCAATCGATTTCGGATTTATAAACAACGTTTATAAACTCCATTTATATTTTTATAAACTTCTATTTATAAAAACTCTTTTTATTTTATCTTATTTTAATTGCCAAAATCCGATTTATAAGCTAATCTCTTATAAATCTTTTATTTTACAAAACCTATTTATATTTATAACTTCATATTTCATAAATTGATAAATTTCAATTCACTTAGGGAATCCATTTCTATTTCACTTTATTACTCAAAAAAACTCGTTTTATAATTCCAGTATTTTTAATTTATAAATATCAATTTTATAAATCTTTTATATAAACCATTTATAATAATTCAAAATTCCCAATTAAACCATTTTATAAATAAATCACTATTTATTTCAAAAATCTTAATTTGGTTATATTTTACAAAAATCATAACTTTTATAACATTAAACTTATAACGTTAATTTACTTAAAATAAATCAATTCAAAATTTTAAATAAAACATATACTTTCAAAAATCACTTTAAAACCCTTTTAAAAACCAAATCATTATTTTTAAACTTTAAAATGGATCCGATGATGTAACATCACCAAATAGTCAATCACGACCTCCAAATATCATATATCGATATGATAATCAACAAATATCAAAATATCTGTAAATAAATCAATACAGTTGAGGAATCCAGTTGGATCCCTCCAACCTGTTTCCTGCATCCACAAACATTAGCACAATACCAATTCCGCTCCAGTACGGAATTATCGCGGTATATGGGATTTATAAATATTATCCGCTTAATAGACGGCGCAATAAGGTCTCATCCGCTAAAAAATGCGGGAAATCAACAACTGCAATATATACATATGCCAATATATATATATATATATATATATATATATATATATTGCTATTATATATATAATACCAATTTCACTGTTTATGAAATATTCGCGGTATATGTTTTTAATAAATAACATCCGCTTACTAACGACGCATAATGTCTATTTTAACAATCAATAGATAACAATCATCATTCAAACATGCATTCAAATATTTTAAATTTAACTATTTAAAATATAATCGAAACTGATTCGATTGAGTGAGAAGTTCTCACCTTGATTTCAATTCCGTTTTTAGCGATTTATTTCGAATAAAATTAAACGAGCGTTTAATTTTACCCAAAATTTTCACTGATTCCAATCAAATCCAATCCAGTTCCATCGCGAAGAGCTCGTCAATACAAAGCCAATGCTTTTCGTTTCGGGAATTTTCGACCTCGTAGCAAAGAGATATACCATTTTAAAGTTTATACAATTTCTAATATAACAATTTACAAATTATTTAATTTATTTAAAACCCTACATTCCAAATCCACCGTGCATTTCCCTTCAATGGATCCAGGCCGCCCCTACTATCATCTTCTCCAACGCAAACGCCCAGGTTACCACCGAAACCCACAGCCGCCACTTACATTGAATTGCCGCGCCACCTCTGGTCAACATCAGGTCGATCGAAGACCACTATTCTAAAGCTCATCTCACGAGCCACCTTCGGTCCAAATATAGGGAAGCTCGGTCGTCCCCTCTGATGTGAAAACGAGCTCGAACGCAACCTCTTCCCGCTTGATTTCTGGCCACCACGTTGAACTTCACGTCGACCCACTGTACGGATGTGTAGAGCTCGAGAAGCTCTACACTTCCCTAGTTGGAAGTTTCTCGAAATTGCTTACGGATTTTGAGGAATTAAGGAGAAAAGAAATGAACAATTTCGGCCATTGATTGTTTCTGGCGGCTATGAAGATGAAATTAGGGTTAGGGCTTGAACAAGAATGAGCAAGGGTGTGTTCCTTTTATAAATTTTTGAACGAAAACACTATTCATTTTAAATTTTCGAACTCCAATTTACGCGCCGAAACTGACGTTTCTAGGGTTTACCCCGCGTTCCGGACACAATGGAACAGGTTTCGGAAGCTAATTCGGTCATCTGTGCGAGATATGGCAACAAACGATCGATTTAAATTAAACTGATTTAAATCGATTTCTAGGCGTTTTAATTTGTACCGGACAAACGGTAAATCCAAACGACTTGAAATTTGAAACCTTACAATAATATCACATTATGGATCCGATGAAACTGGTTTCGTCGAAATCCGAGACAGTTTGAAAAATGGCTATTTTAACTCACCAAATTAATATTAAAAACAATTCGATGCGTTTCGAGCTGCCACGATCAAACGACAACTCCGATTGCTATGAAAATTGAAATCCGATAATAACTAACTATTACGGATCCAATGGAACTGGTTTCGTTCAATTCTGAGACTGTTCAAAAATTGGCTATTTTTACTAGTCGATTAAATATTAAAATATTAAATTTTCACAAATTAACTTTTAATTCGATTTTAAAAGTTCTAAAATATCGTTCTAACTTCAATATGATAAAATAAAATTTTACAAATCATTTTCAATCATATTTAACCCAAATTTCAATTATTTTTGTATTTTCAACTATTTAATTATCGGTTTAATTACCAAATTAAATCCAATATTCGATAAATAAATTATTCGACTTATTAACTTCACTTATTAATATTTAAAATTAATTAAATATTCAAATTTTAATAAATTTAAAATTCTGGGTCGTTACATTTAATGTCAGTTTTAAAAATAAAATAAGTTTTTAAATTTAAATTTGTTTTAACTATTTTAGAAAGATTAAATAATTTGAATTTGAAAATGAAGATGGAGATGTAAGTAAAGTTTTAAAATTTTAAGTTTGAATCTAGAATGAAAATTTGAATCTTGTTTCAGTTTGAAATTTAAAAAGAAATTTTAAATTTAATTTTATTTGAGACAAAGTGTTTAAAATATTTTGTATAAAGAAGAATGTTTCTTAATTTTGATCTTAAGAAAATTGGTTTCATTTAAATTATTATTTAATTAATAATGTGGATGATTAATTAAATAATTAATAATTTTAAGATAATTAATTAAGAATTGAGATTTATTAATTAAGGTTAGTTAATCTAAAATTAAGGATGGTTAATTAAAGTTTTAATTTATGATTAAGATTTACTTAATCAAGAGATTAATGATAATTTAGATTTTAATTAACACTTAATTAATTAATAATTAGATTTTAATTAAATTGTAATTAAATATTAATTAGTTGATAATTAATAGTAATTAATATAAGTTAATTTATTAATTAAGAAATTAAGAAATGTTAATGAAGGTCATTAACTTAAGATTATTTAACAATTAGTTAATGTGATTAATTTTTAATGATTAATTAGATTAATTAATTTAATAATAATCAAATGTTTAATTACTAAATGAAAGTAATTAATGAATTAATTACTTAGTGTAATTAATTTGATTAAGGTGATTAGTTTAGATTAATTAAGTTAAATTAATTTAAACATTTGTGGATTATTGATAATTACTTATGTAATTAATGAATCTATAATTACATAAGGAAGTAACTAATTTATAATTACAGGATGTAATTAAAGATATTTATTATAGAAGTAATTTGATTTAAATCACTTTAAAATTAATCAAGGATTAATTGAGGATAGTTAAATAAGAATAATTAATTGATGGAATGAGTAATTAAAGCAGTTAATTACTGAATGGTTATCAATCAAGGGTGATTAATATATATGGATTAATTACTTTTGTAATTAATTTATATTTAGAAATTGATTAAATGTAGTTTATAAATGTAATGATTAATTGTATATATTGTAATTAGAGATGGTTAATCAATAATGATTAATTAAAATGAATGATGAGATGATAATTTATAAATTGATTTGTAATCAATTGAAGTTTTAGATAAGCAAGATTTTAATGATGAAGTAATTAATTTAATTTATTTTAAACTAATTAGAGATTTAGTAATTAATTTAATTCATTTTAAATTAATTATAAATGGTGTGCTCATTAGATAGTTGCTTATGTTTGATGATTGGTATTGGTTGTCTGGTATGGTTTGGTAATCTCAGTTATGGGATGGGTTGTGTATGTGATATGGATGCATTGGTTGCTTTTGGATGATAGTATGGATATCTAATTATGATATGAATTATCTGTTGATAATGATAATGTTGGTTATCTGTTGTATTGTGAATTATCTATCTGTGTATATTTTGAATTGAATTGTTTTAAACTTAAAACAACTTGGACCTTAAAAGACACGCTTTGGATTTCGATGAGACCGGGATCGGGTTTCCATATTTGGGATCCGAAAACCACATCGATTCCAAATAACGTTAGGTCGTTAGCCCAAGTGGAGCAAGTGAATACTCGAGGTGTAAGGGCTATACGTCAGTATAACTCTGTGGGTGATTCCGTAATGAGTTTGACGGAATAGTGCTTATAGATTCGAGATGGTGATTCAGAGTGCAAGGGTTATTGTCGTTAACTCTGAGGGTGATTCCAATACGAGTGTAACGAGATAATGCCTTCGGTTTCGTTCAAACCCGGAACGAACTTGTATGGATTGAATGCTTTCAGAACATCGTCAGGCGGATGATGAGCATTCTAAGTGTTATGTCCTATAAAGGTAATCGTAGCCTCAAGCCTCATCAACCGGGAATGGCTAAAACAGGGGAAGTGCAGCAAAGCTTCGTGGGTTGCACCCACTTGAGAGCAAGATTTATCCCTGTCTAGAGGTCCCTTTATTTTCGGCTTAGTGGTGCGGTTGCTGATCACAAATGCGGGGTTGTCTTGTTTGGAACTTTTCAGTAAGGAACGGGTCCGGCTTTGTGTTGCAGGGGATGAAGGGAGTAATCCTCGGTACGGTGATCTAGGCCACGTACTGTGACGGGCGGTACTCCAGTAGCCCAGCCATTGATGGAATCCAAAATTCAATAAGTGCCAACGGTTTTGATTGTATTACCCACTTTTGTGGCTAGTAGCTGGAATTTAATCATGTAACAATTTCGGCTATTTCTTATTTACTTGAAAACCCTAGACACTGTTATAATATCATCGGATTTCCTATCAAATGTTTTGGTTAACGTAAGGTAAAAACTTTTCCATGTTTATGTGTGGAAAGTCTTACATGATACCTTTTCTTTTCAAAGGTTTTTCAAAAGTTAAGCAACTTTAACCTGTTACTCACACCAGACCCATGTCTGACCCGGAGTTATTTTTGTTTTTCTATAACTCTTGGGTACTCAAATTTTTACGAGTAGCCAAGGGAATTCAGGTTAGGATTCGGAGTAGCTTTGACGAATTGTGGAGGAGCAATGGAGCAGGAGGCTTCTGCGTATAGTTATATAGTTTTCCGCTGTGTTGGTATCTCTGAGTGTTTGTCTGATATGTATTGAGTTGTATTAACTAGACAGGTGTTTATAACTATCTAGTATGTGTTGTATATATTTCTGTGTACTCTGATATTTGATATACTATGTAATACTTATGTTATTAATATAATTTATTCGTTCCGCTGTTGAGATTCTTGTGTTGTTTCTTCTTTCTCTTCTTTCTTTTCTCTTTTCTATCCCTTTCTTTCTTAAAGATGATGCGATTTTCCGGGAGTGGAAAGTCGGGTCGTCACAGTTGGTATCAGAGCATTAGGTTGAGTGAATACCTAGTCTCTGTAGTGGTGTCTATCTTGAGAGAGCGTATTTGTATTTTTAATATATATATATATATATATATATATATATATATATATTTATGGTTCTACCTATTTTTTGGTTTACCTGTTCAGGTTTTTCCAATATAAGTTATAAAGGTAGATGAGGTAGAAGTGTGTGTAACACGACTACCATTGGTTGGAGTTTGATGGATGAGGTTGGAAGTGTATTTGTCGAGACTGTAGACCTAATACCGTCTCGAGTAAATTTTTCTTGGTTTAAGGACTTCATGGATCTCTGAAGGTAACCTGTAAAGGTTCGGAGTTCGTCTTTGAAGTGCAGAGTTGAGTTTGGATCTGTCGGTAGGGCTGAAGCAAGTGAGTGATGATATCTTGATATCTCAGGAAGTAGTAGCTGCGTGATGAGATGCGGTGACAATGGATATTTCCGAAGATGTTTCTTTGGAACAGGAGTAGAAGTGAGTCTGCTCGGTGATGTGGCTGGGTTTAGCAGAGTCTTCTGAGCTGGTAGGGAGTCTTCTGGTTGAGTAGTTTCTCTAAAGTGGAGTTCAGAAGCGGCAGAGTGGAGTCATTTCTCTGGAGAGTTGGCTAAGCTAGCATAAGCTGTTCTGTTTGGTAGAGAGAGAGCAGTTTTCTTTGGATACAGGATGAGTTGATCGCAAAAGTGACTTGCGATAGTGTGTTCTTTGAGTTGTTGGAGATTGTCCGGGTTTTCTTCCAGGAAGTCAGAGTTTGTCTGCATCTGGAGATCGAGTTTTCTTTCCAGGAGTGGAACAGGTGGTTCAGTTAGTAGATGGATGGTTTCATGAGATAGAAGTTGGTGAAGCAACTCATGTTTGGGAGGAACATCTGAGTTTTCTTATGGATATATGGAACCATATTTCTGTGCTGGATTGTCTAGTCTGTGCTTGTGTTCTTCAGCATTTTCTTCTGTTTCGAATCAGAGTTGTGCAGCGGAAGCAGTTTGGGGGTGTTTCTGTTTTCCTTTCCGGATAAGAAAAAGTTTGTTCTGTCTTCTGTTGTTAAGAAGCAGGGTTAGTGTTCTTGGTTTTTGAGTGAACTTGAGGAGATCATTGGGTTGTTTTGATCTAGTCAGTTTCTAAAGGCATCAGCAAGAGTTAAGCTGATCAGGATGGATGTTGGTAGCCCAGGATCGTCCGAAGAGTTTTTATGGATAAGAGGCAGAGAAATTTGGATTTTTGAATCGGAGATTTGATTTGGGATAAGTTTTTCTCTGATTCAAAGAACTATAAGTTTAGGAAAGCTAGCTCTGTAGTGTTTTGGGTTTGTTCTGTGTTTTGGTTGGATGAGTGTATGGTTTTCTAGAGTTGAATTGCCAGTTTGGATAACTGGGATTCAGGATGTTTCACGTATCTCTGAGGGAGTACCTGTTTGATATTTCTGGTTGTAGAACCAGCAGTTTAGGATTGGTTGTTGAGTCAGACTCGTTTGTAGTCTGATATGCTGTTTAGAATTGTTGTTAGGGGCTCTATAGCTTAGTAGTATTGATTGATTGTATACTATAGAGCGAGTATCCCGATATATATATATATACCGGGGAAACTCATGGAGATTTTATCCAAAATTCTTTTGGATAATTAGATTTGTTCTGATTGTGTGAATTGGTTGTTATGGATTGTTGGCATATGATTAACATATGCTGTGTTTTATAATAAAATCTGTAAATAGATTATTAAATTACCTTTGTTTTAAATTTCGGGGACGAAATTCTTTTAAGGGGGAAGGATTGTAATATCCCGGAATTTTGGACAATTTAAATTTAATAATCTGGGTTAAAATTTAAATTGATTTGATAAATTTTGTTAATAAATTTGATTTGATTCTGTATTCTTCTTTATTTAAATATTTAATTTGTGAATTTATTTTTAATAAACTGATAAAATTGTTTTCTATTTTATAATGTATATGTATTTATATATATTTTAAATAGATAAGTTGTTAAATTAGTATAACATAATTTTAATGTTTTAATAATAGGAATTGTAATTTATTTTTAATTTAAGCTTTTCAAAAATATTTAATAAAATACTAAATGATTTTTAAATATGTAAGATAAATGTTTTAATTGGTTTAAAATTCATTTTTACTTAAGTATGTATATTAAAATAAGTTGCAAACTCTTTTATAAATTTACTTTTAATTGTTTAAAAGTATAAGAACTAATTAATTTAATTTAAACATTCATTAACACTTAATTAAATAACTAATTACTTGAAAAGAGACATGTGTATATAATTTAAAATTTAAGTAACATGCGTTAAAAATTTATGTAAGTAAATTAACATGTGTCCATTCTTTTTACATGTGTCATTGTTGTAAATTTTGTTTTTCTTTAATTTTAATTAAATCATAAATTTAGATTATAAAACATGTATTTACTCATTCCATTCCTCTTTCTCTCTTTTTTTCCATTTTTGAACAAAAGAAATCTGAAAACTTTGTTCAAATGCATTTCTCAATCAAGTAAACACTTGCATACAAATTCCTCAAAATTCAAATCTGCATCCTCCAAAAACTTAATCTGCATGCAGTAAAT
This sequence comes from Allium cepa, assembly GCA_030765085.1. Classification (NCBI taxonomy): domain Eukaryota; kingdom Viridiplantae; phylum Streptophyta; class Magnoliopsida; order Asparagales; family Amaryllidaceae; genus Allium; species Allium cepa. The sequence goes on from CM060943.1 coordinate 460,653,309, forward strand.
AAAACCTGCATTACAATCAAGCCTGTAGCTCCTCAAAATGAAAAATACAAACCTGCATGCAACCATGAAAAAGCAAAACAAAACCTACAAGCAACAAACTACAACCTGCATTTTTTCTAAAATCTGCAAAGTGCAAACATGCATATGAATCTGGAAAGGCAAGATGTCTGCATGCATAAATTTTTGAATCTGGAAGCATCAGGTTGGAAGCAAATGTTAAAATGCATTCGAGCTTAAAGTTTTAAAAGGGATTCAAGCAAATTTTCAACATGATTTCAAAATTGTTCCGCATAATTCAATCAGTGCTCTGCATTTTTGCAAATACAGGTGAGTAACTTAACCTTTAAAAATTAGGTAGGTAAAAGTTGTTCATACTTTTATTTAGAAATGACTTAACATTTGAATTTTCTGTGTATATGTTTATATGAGGTGCATTCTGTTTCACTTAGGTTCTGGCTATTACAATGTATGTTCTAGCTGATAGAAATCCCTTTTATTTTTATTTGTTTACTGTTATGTTTAATCTTTGAATGAAACTTGCTTATTTCTAAATAAAGTAAGCATTAAAAATAATATAAGTTAAAATAAAATTCTGTTTTACCTGAAAGTAATATAACAGAATAAAAATTTATATTAAGTGAAAATTCAAATTATAGGAATTCATGTTTCAGGTTTACTAATAGAAACAATAAGTGAATTCAAGAATTTTAAAACAAAAATTTCAATTTATAGTGCTGTGTATATAGTGCAGTTTCAAACATACTGCATATTACATATTGGTCAAGTACAGTTGAAGCTTGCAATTATTTTGAGTGAATTTGTTTCTGTTGATAGAGTAGCTATCAACAATTATAGGAAAAATTCTAAATTGGATTACAATTCAAAATTGATGTTGAATTTTGGATTTTAGTTCTAGAACCCTAGTTGTATTGGGTCTCTGATTTTGTGTGAATGGGGACTCCTCGGTTGATCGAGTTCAACCACGTTTTGCATGATGATAGATGGTGGTTTGGTAAAGGATTCGCCGGAGTATGGAAGGTGAAGGTGATCAGAGATGGGAGATATTGGCGTTGATAGGTTTTAGGTGGTGGTTTGACCTGTTCCAGGTTTGGGGTTTATGAGTGTTGAAGTGGTTGCAGGGTTTCTGTACTCGGGATAGTCTCGGGTAAATGGGAAGGAAGACTCGAAGCTGGGAAGCTGTTGACTCGAAGTAGTTTATAAGGTAGCTCGAGTACCTGATGTTTCAGGTTTTAGTTTTGGACAGATCCTGTTTTGCAGTTTTGAAAATTTAAAAGCAAGTTTTAAATATAAACTAAAATCTCAACTTAGGATTTAAAACCTGAATTTAAAGATGAATTAAAATAAGTTTGAATTCTGTTTATTTTGTAATAATTTGAGTTTTTAAAATGTAAGTACTGCATTTATAAAATTTTAGTGAAAGTAGAAATGCAAACAAAATCTGGAAATAAGTTTAAATCTAGAATTGAATTTGAATTCAATTAAGTTTTAAATTTTAGATTTTTGAGTTAAGTTTGAAATGTTTTTAAATCCAAATTTGGTTTTAAACTAAAAACAGAAACTGCCTTTCTGTTTTAAAATTTTAAAAGTACAGTTCAAATTGAAAGATGAAGTTCAAACTGTAATGTTTTAAACCTGAAACTTAAATTTGAATTCAATAATTTAAATCTGAGATTTGAAATCATTTTTGAATTCAAATTTAAGATGTTAAACTAAAACAAGAAACTGTTTTCTGTTTTTATGTTTTAAGTTGAAAAGCAAATTTTAAATAAAAAATGCAACTGAAATTTTTTAAAACAAGTTTAAATCTGGAAAGTGAAATTTTGAATAGATGAATCTGAGTTGGATTTAAATCTGGAATTTTAAATTTAGTTTTAACCCTTTTAAAGTATACAGGAACTTTAGTTTTGAAATTTAAAACTATAAGTTTTAATGTATGAAATAAAGTTTAAACTAAGTTTAAATTTAGTTTTAAAACCTGAGATTTGACTTTAATGTCAGTTTTAAAAATAAAATAAGTTTTTAAATTTAAATTTGTTTTAACTATTTTAGAAAGATTAAATAATTTGAATTTGAAAATGAAGATGGAGATGTAAGTAAAGTTTTAAAATTTTAAGTTTGAATCTAGAATGAAAATTTGAATCTTGTTTCAGTTTGAAATTTAAAAAGAAATTTTAAATTTAATTTTATTTGAGACAAAGTGTTTAAAATATTTTGTATAAAGAAGAATGTTTCTTAATTTTGATCTTAAGAAAATTGGTTTCATTTAAATTATTATTTAATTAATAATGTGGATGATTAATTAAGTAATTAATAATTTTAAGATAATTAATTAAGAATTGAGATTTATTAATTAAGGTTAGTTAATCTAAAATTAAGGATGGTTAATTAAAGTTTTAATTGATGATTAAGATTTACTTAATCAAGAGATTAATGATAATTTAGATTTTAATTAACACTTAATTAATTAATAATTAGAGTTTAATTAAATTGTAATTAAATATTAATTAGTTGGTAATTAATAATAATTAATATAAGTTAATTTATTAATTAAGAAATTAAGAAATGTTAATGAAGGTCATTAACTTAAGATTATTTAACAATTAGTTAATGTGGTTAATTTTTAATGATTAAGTAGATTAATTAATTTAATAATAATCAAATGTTTAATTACTAAATGAAAGTAATTAATGAATTAATTACTTAGTGTAATTAATTTGATTAAGGTGATTAGTTTAGATTAATTAAGTTAAATTAATTTAAACATTTATGGATTATTGATAATTACTTATTTAATTAATGAATCTATAATTACTTAAGGAAGTAATTAATTTATAATTACAGGATGTAATTAAAGATATTTATTATAGAAGTAATTTGATTTAAATCACTTTAAAATTAATCAAGGATTAATTGAGGATAGTTAAATAAGAATAATTAATTGATGGAATGAGTAATTAAAGCAGTTAATTACTGAATGGTTATCAATCAAGGGTGATTAATATATATGGATTAATTACTTTTGTAATTAATTTATATTTAGAGATTGATTAAATGTAGTTTATAAATGTAATGATTAATTGTATATATTGTAATTAGAGATGGTTAATCAATAATGATTAATTAAAATGAATGATGAGATGATAATTTATAAATTGATTTGTAATCAATTGAAGTTTTAGATAAGCAAGATTTTAATGATGAAGTAATTAATTTAATTTATTTTAAATTAATTAGAGATTTAGTAATTAATTTAATTCATTTTAAATTAATTATAAATGGTGTGATCATTAGATAGTTGCTTATGTTTGATGATTGGTATTGGTTGTCTGGTATGGTTTGGTAATCTCAGTTATGGGATGAGTTGTGTATGTGATATGGATGCATTGGTTGCTTTTGGATGATAGTATGGATATCTAATTATGATATGAATTATCTGTTGATAATGATAATGTTGGTTATCTGTTGTATTCTGAATTATCTATCTGTGTATATTTTGAATTGAATTGTTTTAAACTTAAAACAACTTGGACCTTAAAAGACACGCTTTGGATTTCGATGAGACCGGGATCGGGTTTCCATATTTGGGATCCGAAAACCACATCGATTCCAAATAACGTTAGGTCGTTAACCCAAGTGGAGCAAGTGAATACTCGAGGTGTAAGGGCTATACGTCAGTATAACTCTGTGGGTGATTCCGTAATGAGTTTGACGGAATAGTGCTTATAGATTCGAGATGGTGATTCAGAGTGCAAGGGTTATTGTCGTTAACTCTGAGGGTGATTCCAATACGAGTGTAACGAGATAATGCCTTCGGTTTCGTTCGAACCCGGAACGAACTTGTATGGATTGAATGCTTTCAGAACATCGTCAGGCGGACGATGAGCATTCTAAGTGTTATGTCCTATAAAGGTAATCGTAGCCTCAAGCCTCATCAACCGGGAATGGCTAAAACAGGGGAGGTGCAGCAAAGCTTCGTGGGTAGCACCCACTTGAGAGCAAGATTTATCCCTGTCTAGAGGTCCCTTTATTTTCGGCTTAGTGGTGCGGTTGCTGATCACAACTGCGGGGTTGTCTTGTTTGGAACTGTTCAGTAAGGAATGGGTCCGACTTTGTGTTGCAGAGGATGAACGGAGTAATCCTCGGTACGGTGATCTAGGCCACGTACTGTGACGGGCGGTACCCCAGTAGCCCAGCCATTGATGGAATCCAAAATCCAATAAGTGCCAACGGTTTTGATTGTATTACCCACTTTTGTGGCTAGTAGCTGGAATTTAATCATGTAACAATTTCGGCTATTTCTTATTTACTTGAAAACCCTAGACACTATTATAATATCATCGGATTTCCTATCAAATGTTTTGGTTAGCGTAAGGTAAAAACTTTTCCATGTTTATGTCTGGGAAGTCTTACGTGATACCTTTTCTTTTCAAAGGTTTTTCAAAAGTTAAGCAACTTTAACCTGTTACTCACACCAGACCCATGTCTGACCCGGAGTTATTTTTGTTTTTCTATAACTCTTGGGTACTCAAATTTTTACGAGTAGCCAAGGGAATTCAGGTTAGGATTCGGAGTAGCTTTGACGAATTGTGGAGGAGCAATGGAGCAGGAGGCTTCTGTGTATAGTTATATAGTTTTCCGCTGTGTTGGTATCTCTGAGTGTTTGTCTGATATGTATTGAGTTGTAATAACTAGACAGGTGTTTATAACTGTCTAGTATGTATTGTATATGTCTGTGTACTCTGATAGTTGATATACTATGTAATACTTATGTTATTAATATAATTAATTCGTTCCGCTGTTGAGATTATTGTGTTGTTTCTTCTTTTTCTTCTTTCTTTTCTCTTTTCTATCCCTTTCTTTCTTAAAGATGATGCGATTTTCCGAGAGTGGAAAGTCGGGTCGTCACATCTGTAGGTGTCAGCCTGCTAGGTGGTCTATTAACAAGTTCAGCTCTGAGCATAAGATATATACGAAATTGAACTACTTGTTTAGATGGTAGTCATGTGATTGGCACAAAGACATCTACAAACTCTCTTGCTACCCGAACCTTAATTCATCTTCTATTTCCATAGCATTAAGCAAAGTACCAACACTCCGATTAGAATTCTCCATTGAGAGTATTACTCGGTTATGGCTATCAGGATGTCTCAATGGTATCTCCCTATACTAGCAAAATATTCTTGCCTCATACCTACCCAACCAATCCATACCCAAGATGATTCCAAATTCTATGAAATTAATAACATACAAACTGCATGCAAATTTATGATCTAACAATTCAAGTTTAAACTGGTCACATCTCAACCCTACAGTTGCATACCCTCCTATTGGATTTGCAACCATAAAGAAAGTAACAAGGTAGGTGGGTTCTAAGCATAATATATCAACCAAACACTGAGATATAAATGAAGGTGATGCACAGGTATCAAATAGTATCCTAACTAATATACTCTAAATCAAAAATGTACCTTCTATCATAGTCTTTCCTTTATCAACAACAGTAGGCCTAGCAGATCCAATGGCGAAAACTATTCCTTTTTCTTCCTTAACTGGCTCAGGACGTTGATTCTTGTAATGTTCAACTTGATCGTAGTTGAAGTTCTTCTTACTTGCAGCTTTCTTCCCATTTCCTGATCGGCGCTCATCCGCAAAATGAACCTTCTTATCACACTTATAGCAAATTACCTCAGCCTTTGACATTTTAACAATATCTTCCTTCTGGGTTGCCTTCTTCTTAAAGAACTTTCTCTTCTTCCCTTGAGAACCTTGAGTTTCCACTAACTTCTCTTTAGCATAATCAGCAAGTAAATATTCATGGCGAATGGACATCTCCACCACCACATTACAAGGATCACGGGCATGTGTCATGGTTGCTCTAGCAAGCTCGGGCCTCAATCCCCGAATGAACCTCTCATTTCTTCTGATGTCTGTATCTATAGTAGCATATCCATAATGAGACAACTCTTCAAACTTATTAGCATACTCAACTACTAACATCTCCCCCTGAACTAGATCCGTTAACTTCCTTATCAGCTCTAACTTAGCAAATTCAGACACAAACTTCTGCTTAAATATCCTTTTAAAACCATCCAAAGTCAATTGATTTTCCGAATCTCCGGTAGTAACACTATTCCACCAGTGTAGGATTGACCCCTGCAACTGTCTAGAGGCCAACCTTCTTCTTTTCTCATCATTTAGACCCAAATTAGAAAATATATACTCGCAATGCAAAATCCAATTCTCAATCTCTGTGGCACTCTCCACCCCTAAGAATGGCTTCCCACCAACACTGGTGTAGTCTTTATTCAGCTTAACATAGTTATTACCAACTGGAGCCATAGGATTAGCTCCTCCAACATTTCCAACAACTCCAGCAGCAACTACAGCTTGTATCATATTGACGAAGAAATGATACATCGCCCCTATATCCACTGGTGGATTTCCAGCATGCACGTTGGCTTCAGCATTTTGGTAAGCATTAGCCTATCGACCTTGGTTCCACCGAGTGTTAGGTCGAGCATTTCTGTTGGTTGTGATGCTTCCTCTTTCGTTTCCTGCTTCCATATCTTCTTTCTCATAAATCTAAGTACGAGCCTTAGTAAGATATAGAAGAATGGTCTAAAAAAGACGGGAATATATACTTATATATATCTATATATCAAACGCAAATATGTTACCATAGTGTTGACCCAAACCCCAATCTTATTTCTGATTCATTGGATTATGTTTCAAAAAGCTTTTAGGTTTAACTTTTCTTTTTAAGTTTTCACCAACCTATGCTCTGATAGCAACTTGTAACATCCCCCTACTTGGAGGTCCAAAACTAACGGCAATGGATGTTGTAATCATCTATAGATATTAATCCTGAGCGACAAAATACAGCAATATTAGATACAATGATACCCAGAAACATATGAATATGGAAAAAAATTAAACAGCAAACAAAGTTCATATTCCATTTTATTTTAGTTTAATTACATAATCCCAGAGTGCAGACCACGTTTAGCAAAAATATACTTTTTACAGAATACGCCAAGAGCAACATATGAAGGTGCCTCCTTGGATGGTTAGAGTATATAATAAGGCACTAAAACAATTTGCCTTTACAATCAAATACACAACGAAAATAAAAGAACTCAAATAACAAGCTTGCCTCTTAAACGTCTTCGGAAACTTTATTTGTCTAAAAGAACACCCAGAAACCTTAACTCTCAACCTACTCAAAAATCAATTGAGTACCTAAGAGTTTAAGGGGAAAATAAAAACTTCGAGTCAGACCTAAAGATTGATATGAATAATAATCTACCATCTTTAACCCTTTGGATATCTGGTGAGACCTCGTTGCTTAACAGAATGGGTTTTCCCCTCACTAGTATCTTAAAACATTTATAAAACCATATACTATGCTCCTACATCCACAATGGTTAAAATATAGTATTTCAAAACATTATGATGATATGCAAAACAAGTAAATCTAATTTGGATTACACATCCCCATTATTTTGACTATCTGTCTGAATTAAAATTTCTACGGTTACTATTAACATGTCAACTGTTTATGGACTATCTATCCAGTTTCATAGTTTTCATGGGATCACTAAGAACCTATTGGTAACTCCAATATATTTTCTATTATCTTAGTTTTCATGGTCTGACTACGAACCTATTGACTAACTATCAATACCTAAATCTAGATATAGTTTTCCTAAGCTAACTATAAACCTATTGGCCCCTGCCAATATTAAATCATAGTTTCCATGGGATGACTATGAACCTATTGGCCCTTACAAATATCTTTCCCTTTCCACAGTTTTCATGGGAATACTGTGAACTTATTGGCACCTCTCAATATCTTAAATTAAGATTTTATCATTTCATAAGTTATATTACTACTGGGTCAACCTAGCTGGTTATTCTGCACTTTCCCAAATTACTGTTATGGGTTAATTACAGTGTGAATAAATATATGAAGAAGTAACACTTTCAAAAATATTTATTTATGCCCTGGTATTTCCTTTTGAAATTAAGAGCGGGTTATTTGCTTTGAAACCTTAAAACATCAGTTTCGAAACAATTGGATGACTCTCCTTCGAAAGCATAGAAACCTCTTTTCATAGCTCTAAGTATATACCTTTTTAATGCATCAAAACCTTTCTTAATAATCTTTACAAAAATAGCTTCGAAACTAATAAAAGTACTCCTTTCGAAAACATTAGGTTTTACTCTTTAAAAACATAATTTGGGTCAAATTAGTTATAAATAGAATTATCTCTTTCGAAACCCCTTATAGAATCGTTTAAGGAAAAGTAGAAGGTGTCGGAACCACTTATTCGTAAGCTCGAAACCTTAAAGTTAAACTTCGAAAGGTTGTGTCAAAACCCCCTTTCGACCCCATTGCTTTTGGAACCCTCAACCCCTTTCGAAAGCATTTAGGAAGTGGCTTAACTTAAGTTCAAACTGAGACAACCCTTTGAATGCATTAATGGCTTCAATACACTCTGACGGGAAAGAGTGGATGGGTTTCGACTTGGTCGAAACCATTACTTTTGAAAGCACTTAAACAAAAAGGAACCCCTTTTGAGAGCTAATACTTTAAACTTAAAATGACAACCTTCTTCAAAAGCTATTTATAAATTCCTTTCGAAAACGTTTGTTTCGACTAGGTTGAAAGCTCTAAGCAACACATAGTAAATACTTAACTTTTGAAAAATCAAACAAGGTTTCGACCCCATCTGAAGCATTCCTTTCAACACCATAACTTCCGCCTTTTCTCTAATCCACCACGTACCAACTGAGTGATATCTTGTGTATTGGTTTCGACTAGGTGGATTTCGACTTGGTTGGAATGGAAGCAATGGAGTTGAAAGGTATTACTAAAGGAGGTGAAACACACTTTTCTTGTTAAAGGCTGAAATCATGCACATTTTTAGTAAATTCTTTAACTAACCTGCCTATGTGTAATGTTTTAATTGATCGCCTTAAAACTTTTCAAATACTTTACAAAATAACTGCCGCATTTATCAGATCTAAATCAAAGGAAAATTAACATTCAGATCTTCAATTAAGCAAAACCAACATTGCAAATAAATCCTTCTTTTAAAATAATTTATTTTCCCCAGTAAATCAATTGGAAAAATCCCTAAAATTATCAAATTCAATTTCATTATGCTATCTAACATGTTAAAATTTCAGACCCAATTTCATCCACAAATAATTAAAATAAATTTCAACCCCAATTATAGCATATTTTCCTTTAGAAATTCACAATAAGTTCTCCGTAGCTTTGGAAAACTATGAAAAATTACCATCTCTACAATCATGTTTTACCTAATATATAATTTTTCCATGGCATTCTAAATCCAATAACAATCAGTTTTAACCTAAAAACCTGCAATTTCATGTGTAAATGAATTGGTTTAAATCAAATATATAATAACCCAAGCATATCATCATCCAAAACATCATAAAATGAATTTTAATCTTAAATTCGAAAAATATGATTATAAAAACAAAATAGAGATGGAATGAATTATTATTTACTTTTGATATAATAAGGAATTTAAGACTCGTTGTTGATTAATCCTTCCTAGCTTTGATCCTTAGCTCTAGATTGAATTTTCCTCTTTTCCTACTTGTTAATGGTCGGCTCTAATTTAGGCTTTTGATTTTCGTTTGTGAAGAATGAGATATGAAACGTGGATGGAAAATTACAAAAGTGTATAGTCATGAGTATGATGGCCCTATTTACTAATATGCCCAAGTGTACATTGATTAGCTTACAAACCAAATTAAGCCCATTTATGTTATTATTAAGCATGGCCATATATAGTTTATCCAAATCTCAATCCCTTTAACATCATTATTGATTGTATTTATATAATTAAAATTCCTAAATAATGTTATGAAAAATTAGGGATGTTACAAAGATGGCCAAATATCTCCTTGAAAATTTACAAAAGGAACTCCAAAATCATATGGACCCACAAGAGGATTCGCACGGCCCAGTTTCGAAGGAAGAGGGATCGGTACCGCTTCCTCTTTCGATGGAGTTTTAGGGTACGATCCCTATGGTAGACTCTTTATACTAAAATATGCTTAGCCTTCAAATTTTGTTCCAATTGGATAAGCATAACTTAAGTTATTACTTGATCTTTTCTTCAACATGGGTTTCTTTCTAATTAATGTCGATCCCTATCAATGGATGAGTGTCGATCCCTCTAACTTCATCTTCTTGAGGTGCAATCCTAGGGTAGGCTCCCTAGGTTCCTCATATCTTGCTCACAAATTTTGATATGCATTGGACTTGTGGATCTTTATATATGTATTGTTTTCTTTTGAAATTCTCTTACTCCTTGAAACATATGAATCACTATGATGATAGTTAATTTATGATGATCCTCCATATTTGCTGAACTATATTTCATACTACGAATATTCTGCCCTGCAAATCTATCAATTACATTCGATCTCAACTACATGTTATTATCTATCTTGACTCCTAGGCCCCACAATCATCACTCTGGACTCATCAACCTTGATAGCTGTCAAATCTAACTTATCCAATCAGTTAAATATAGTAGGGTCAAAATGTTGGATAACCCTATTCCCCAAAGTATGCTTATCTTGAACATGACGTGCTTTGAATCGAAGCAAGTTAGAGTCATCGGAAAGAAATCCATCTAGTTTTCTGAATAATTGCTATCCCTCTATCGAATTATTTTTTCAAAGTGTTGTATCTCTCTTTGATCGCCATGACGCTTAGTCGATTTCCAATATTATAAATCTAGGGTTATATTCCATCAGCCAATACCTAAGTCTGTTCCATGAGACTAATATGCTTTAGTATTTGGTCTATTTCGAACTTGGAAGCTTTAGGTTTGATTTCAATTGTTGTCGATTTCAAATTTTGAACTTATAGACCATACATGTACATGTTCAGATACATGCTCTTCTCATTGGCTCCTGGACGTGTTCGTATGGTTAAAGGTTGTCACTAATTTTCATTGAGTAAGATTCTATTTCATTCCATTTTGTACATACATGCTTTGAATAATTTCCATGCCTATACTTGTTTGCATACATGCTCATAGCTAATCCCTCTTTTATTTTGAGAGCATTTGCAGGGATCGGCATATATTCGGCCAATCCCTCCTCCTTCTTTATTTGTTTACATTAATTGGCATATTCCTAGCCGATCCCTTTCTCTTCCTTTATTTTATACGCTTTCTTGTAGGGATCGACATCTTTTTAGCGATCCCTCCCTCCTTTGCTTCGAATTGAAACCATGGGTCGAACCCTCGTCCCCATATATAAACTAACACTCCTCCCTTCCACCCTTCACGTATCCATATTCCCATTTACCTTTCCACGACCGAACCCTTCCTTGCCTTTAAAAAACCCAATCCCTTTCTTTCCACTCAAACATCGCCTTTATCTATATATCAACCTTCTTATTTAGCTTTTGGATTATCATTTCACCTTCCATTCAAATCATAATCTAATATTTCTCCTCGAACTGCTCGTCTTTGATATATTTAGGTAGGTTACTTGCCATTAATTTTTGATTTTATGACGAGATAATGGATTCTGTTCTATTAGCGATGGTTTGGAGTTTGACGTGCTAGGAAGTTGTTGGCCGAAGCTGCTTGGAGGAGATGAGATATGGGATGTGGTAGGGTTTGACAAAATAAGAAAGAAAGAGGAAGAAAGGATCATAAGACATAGGGGTTTGGTCAAAAAATTTAAAGGATAGCATGAGAATATGGAAGGAGAGGGATTGGCATTCTTTGATTTGCATGGAGGAGTTGGTAGTTTAGTTGGATAAAGGAGGGATTGGTTGGAATGGCAAAGGGATCGGTAGTGGAAGTTAGCATGGAGGGATCGGTAGTGAAAGTTTGGTGGAAGGTTGAAAACAGTGAAGTAGAGGGATCGGTGGAGTGGGTTAGCATGGAGGGTTCGGTATTCTTGTTGACGGAAAGGGATCGGTATTAATCACCTAGAGAGGGGGATCGGTTGTCTTGCTCTGGGTAGGGGTTGGCAAATAGTGATCGACTATTTATACTTGGCTAATTCTAGTCTTCGAATTAAACTTGAAAACCACTCCATAATCGCTTGTCCGAACAATCAAAACCAATCCCATCTCAATGAACTTGAATATACGACAATGAGATCCCAAAGCTAATGGTTGATCCCAAAGCTTACAAAACAGATCAATTTTTTCTCCAGTTGAGATGGTCAGAATGACGGTCACTTTGGTCGAAATCCAAAATCTCGTCATTTACTTTGTTTTGTTTTGTTTTGAGTTGCTTATCTCTGCACTACACGACACTGCACCACTCTAGCTTACACTTAGCATGGGAGGATAGGTAAACTTTTATAACCTCGATTATCTACTAAGTATAGTTGACATGGACATCAGAAGTTCAGAGCATCTAGCTGCAATGTCTTCCGGATCAACTTCACAACATAGTAATCCCAAAGCTGAGACAAGTTCCACAACTATATTTGGCAGGCTCTCCCTTAGTCATCAAATTGAACAAACGGAAGTTTCCGACTCGTCGATCGACCTTTTCTCTGACATTCTCATCCTTTCGACGGAAGATAAAAGTCATGCCCTTGACGCTGTAGAAGATGCTAATTTTTAGATAATCCTATAGAATCTCAAGCCTCTAGAATTTGTGAGGCCACTCTATGGAACTATGTTCTAGATATAGGATTTCCTTCGAAGAGGTTCTGTTTCCTTCGGTGAATGACATGGCTCATTCGCACCCGGAAGGGCATATCGCATGCAACAAGTTCATATGCTGGGCCAGATGCATGCCGCCCTTCTATTCTTTTATCCAGGAGATGCTAGAATATCTTGGAATAGCTCCTGCTCAACTACACCCAAACATATATGGCTTTCTCCATGGCACTTTCTTAATATTTATGTATGTCGTGTTCCACCCATCAACACCTGAGGACTTCAAGTTTATTTACAACTTCAAATGATGGACATGGAGTCTTTCCTACATTTTCCTTGAGCCTTCGCCCAACTATCAAGTATTAACAGGCTCTTGGAACAAGTTCATCTTCTTTAAACACGAATGGTTCTATGCTCGATGTCCACCTGGCTTTGTTGGGCAATGATTGGAAGGACGTAAGTGTCGTCTTCACTCTATTCTCAAATTCTTTAACCTAGGTCATATCCTGAATCAACTAACATTCTGAAAATCTACAAGTGTCTAACTATTCCAGAGGTGAGAGTTTTTCAAGGGCAATTTCCATGATTTGTGACACACCGGTCGAAGACGGGGACCTTAGACTTCTTGTAACCAACGAATGGTTATCTCCGTTCAAGTTGTTGATGGAAGGTCAGAATATTGGGCTTCTAGGAAGCGCTACGGTACCAGGAAATGCTACAAAACAAGAAGGTGATATTAATAACCCAATTATGCCCCAAATCAAGGAGGCTCGGAATGATGCCGTAGAGGGTGAAATTAGGGGTGCCAAGATAGTGAGCTTGGTGATGCTGATGTAGGTCCGAGCAATGCGCCTATTTTCGAATCGTCACAAGGGGTGCAATCTCATAGGCCAGCTAGGAGAATAAAGAAGCTTGCATATAAGCTTCATATGTGAAAAACAGCTAAAGATCCTAAGTTTATTATCACTTTCGTTGACATAGAGTCATCCTCCCAACGGTTAGAAAGATGGATGGAAGGGTTTTCAATCTCTGAATCTCTAATGACATCATGAATTATGACTTCCCTAACATTAATATTGAGGGGCTCGATTCTCCTATAGATTAGTGATAGCATTCTTCCCACTGGTAAAGGAGAGAAAACTTCTATAAGCAAGGTTGCAGCTACTGATCCATCCAGGGGACATTAAGACATTCATAATCATGTGCACTTCACCGTACGATCTCTATCTACCTTTAGTGTACCGGTCACTTATACATTTTTTTTGCCGGCATGTCATCTTAATCATGAGCTTTTGATCGGTTGAGGGGTTCCTCGACACAGTACAAATCCAACCGTGATTCAAAATAGGGTAGGCATAGATAGATGGATGATGGCCAAGAAAGAAGTCATCGTCCGAGAGAATCTTCATCTTCCAAACATAAGTTCCAATCTCAGTCGTCCCATCACGGGGTTCAACCTAATCTTCCTATGCATAATGGTGATCAAGCCTATTTCCATGGTCCTCAAATTGTCTTACCGCCTGAGCAACATTCTGTTCATCTAGCTCCAGGCAGTCCCATGACCGTAGGTCGAGCAATTGTCCAATCGTTGCTGCTGATCTTTCTTTGCTGATTGTGACTCCTAAAGCTTCCACGACAGGAAAATTGGCCTAATTTAAGGTAAATTTTTCAAAGATTTGTTTTGACGGGTTTGAATTCCTCCCCTCCATTCACACAATCCCAAGGAATTTAAGCCAAGTTCTCTCACATGCATCAGCAATGTTTTTGTGAAACACAAATCATTCCAGAACTTATTAGAGAAGATCTTCGAGGTGTCTGTCACGAGACAGCATGAAATCGATCATCTCAAATTAAATGCAATCCATGATAAAGATATAATTAAACATCAAGACACCGAGATCTTAGATTCGACGGTGAAGCCGACCGAGGAAGAAAAAAGTGCTCAGGAAACATCTAAGGAGGTGAGTCATCTAGAAGCTACCCACAAAAGGAACTTGATGCTGCCCTTAACCATAGTGGTGCACTTGTTTTAGAAAAAGATACCTTGCAAAAGGAGTAATATATTTTAGCCCGCAACATTAAGGACCTTGAAGAACTTCTAAAGAAGGAGAGGAAAGAGAAAATTGAAGCCGAAGAGGAATCGCAAAGATATTGCGAGGAGGTTGTTAAAGCCCGGGATTTAAAGATTAAGCTTAATGAGCAACTTGCTCAAATTGAAGTCCTTCAAGAAGAGACAAGAGAAGCATGCCATAATGAGATGAAAGAATTGATATAGGCCTACATAGAGGATGCCAAAGAAGCCAGTTGAAATGAAATTAAAGACATGTTTGATCCACTAATTATTGAATACAATGCTAAAATTCTTATCCACCACGATCTGAGCTTTCTTAGTTAAGGTTATCTTGAGTTGCTTGTCAAGGCCTAGGAATACATCGTTAATATGAAAAAGTGAACCCTCGGCGGAGCAGATTTAGATAAAGAGAAACTAGTACGGTAGATTCTTCGTAGGGATGAACCTTTAGACCTTGCTGCTATGAGATTTCAATATTTTGACATTCCAGCATCCTCCAGCAAAGGGAAAAACATTACCGAGTCTTCGAAGTTTGATCCTAATGGCCCCACTTCTCTTTAAGCAGTCTGAGCATTAGTTTCGCTCGTCCCGTGATAGGATCTAAGCTACATTCTGGACAAGCCCGATTATCAATCTATGGTGCTAACCCCCATTCTAAAAGGGGGCACTTCGGCGAAAATTGAGAGTCAGCCAAACGCAGATATTCCGCTTCTTCTCCACTTATAGACAGATTACATTCTTCATGTCCAATAGTCATGGGTTTATCTTCTTAT
Source organism: Allium cepa (assembly GCA_030765085.1). NCBI lineage: Eukaryota > Viridiplantae > Streptophyta > Magnoliopsida > Asparagales > Amaryllidaceae > Allium > Allium cepa. The sequence continues at coordinate 460,668,856 of CM060943.1, forward strand.
TTCCATGAACCTACTGGTCTTCTAGTTCCTAGTCAAACTTTGAAAAATGTTGCTGCCATGTAGCAACAATCAACATCTATTGAGATTCTACGGGCCACCGAAGCTCCAGGACCCGACGCTCAAGTTATCAGAGCACTTGATAATGATAAAGCCGAAGACCCACCATTGTCGGATGTGTCTGATGGCATTGTAATTACCGAAACCATTGGACATACCAGTGAGCTCAACTTAAAAGAGCGCATCGAGAGGGAGGAATTGTTGAAGAAAAAGCTAAGGCTGAACCCATAAATATGGACATTGACTACTCAAACCTCGTTCTATTATAAGTCATCCCATCTTTTAGGTCTGTCCCCAAAGAACTCTCTCCAACCTCTAGAAGCCCCCTTGCCAAGGGAAAATAAGGATCAAGGAAAAGAACAAGTCAAATTTCAGGTGGTGGCACTCCTAAGAGATCTAGAAAGGAGAAAGGGTAGAAGAAATAGTCATCACTTCAGCTTAGTTTGTATATAGTTTGCATAGCTTCTTTTCTCTTTTGTTGGTTGGGGCAGCCCCTGTTTATGAATAAACTTGTATCACAATTTTTGGAGTTTATTATGTAACTAAAAGTTCTTTGTTTTCTATCAAAACTCTTATGTCATTTAAGTATTCAAGCTATTACTTTCCATTTAATGTATTGGTAACTCATTCCTCGTTGCTTTGGACAATAATCCGTTAATTCTAGCCTAAGGCCTCTATGTGGTCATGGTCTTGAGTCGTACCAAATACGGGGCTTAAGCCTTAATGTTACGCTGTCAAATTCAGTGGTATGAAAGATTATACTCTTGCCCCCAGTCTAGAGTTAGTGAAGTTAGATGGTGGATGGTCGAACTCCATCCTTTACAATTTTATACTCCTTCTGTCGGTTTCAGACCAAAGTTCATAGAATAGTGAGTGATCGAACTGCACTAATCTATTTTTTCATACTCATATCTGCACTCTAGGGTTAAGAGATAGTTAGCGGGTGGTCAAATCGCACCCAGCTTGTGTTTATACTCTAGTCCACACTCTGGGGACTTAGAGTTATTTTGAAAAATAGTTGGATCGTACTTTCCTTAATTGATTGATTTGCCCCCAAGTTCGGGGTTTAACTTAGCGAGTGATCGGTCGTGCCACCATCGCTTTTGATTCTTATTTGTCCCATCACTTGATAGGATTCATTTGGTCAATGGATGGTCGGATCACATCCATTCGTCGTTAGGCATTCTCCATCTGGTTGTAAGCATGAATCGTCAAATGAATGGTCGAACCATTCTCATTTCGTTTAGTTCAATTATGAACTTATGTAATCAGCTAGATTCAAACTCTGGAAACCTGCTCTGATATGTCAATACTAGTTAGTCCAGTATCATAACTATATGTAATGCTACAACAGATACAGGCATGAAGGAAATTCAAAATTTTATTTGCCAAACGGAAAGAAATGAAATAATTTGTCTTATTGCATATCTTTGAAAATCAAATGCCAAAGCAAATCCTGAAATTAAATACAACCGAATGAAAAAGAAATAAACTTAGTGAAATAGCTTTGTAAATGCTCGCTATTCCACGCCATTGGGAGTGTGATGCCATCAACAGTCGTTACTCCTTCTCCAAGACTTTGTTCAATGACATATGGTCCTTCCTAAGTAGTATTCATATGCAATGGGGTAGGGAAAACCCATTTCAAGATCATATCACTGATTTCAATGGTTCTAGGTCAGACTTTAGTGTTATAGGACAGAGCGACTCGGTATTGGTGCGCAACTGCCCTCAGATCAGCTTCTTTGCACTTCTCGTCTACAAAGTCTAGAGATTCCAAAAAGAGATCTTTATTTGTTCTAGGATTGTAGTAGGTCACTGGATGAGAAGGAACTTCCAGCTCAATAGGAATAACAGCTTTAGAATCGTAAGTAAGAGCGAATGGAGTATGGCTAGTCGTAGACTTATGAGTGGTCCTATAAGCCCATAGTACTATCATGAGTTCATCCACCGACTTGCATCTAACCTTTTCCAAGTGCTTCTACATAATGGAATTTATGATTTTGTTTACAACTTCAACTTGTTCATTGGCTTGAGGGTAAGCGACTGCTGGAAATCACTTTTCAATATGATGTCGATGGCAGAAGTATTTTAATTCAAAAATATCAAATTGAGTTCCAATATCTGTTACAATAGTTCGTGGAAGACCAAAACGAAAAATGATGTTCTGAACGATGAAGTTGATTAGTTTCTATTATCCCACCTTTTGGCAAGGCCGTGATACCAAAGACTTGACTAGAAACCAAAGACAGTCCATCCTTAAGATCGGTTATGCACAGGTCAACTATGGATACTAGTAAATTTGGTCCAAGTCCGGCTCGAGCTACAATTAACATGGTAAGACAAGTAAAGCTATGGAAGCCAACGTTCCAAATTTCAAGATGAACGGAGTATGTATTCTCATGATATGGATCGATCAAAATCAAGAAAGAATACCTCATTTCGTATCCATTATGAGCCACCCTTCTTCATATCCATATGGCTTCGTATCCATCGAAGTCAATTCCCTTCGTATCCATCGGCGGCTACCTATGTGTCCAATTTGTATCGATCGACCACCTTCATACATTTTGTATCGATTAGCTAATAGATCGATACGAAACCAACACTTTCCATCGATACGAATAGAATATACAAACCTCGATACGAAGTAGCAGGCAAAGCATTGATACGAAGAACGATCCCCAGGATCGATACGAAGAAGGCGTGATCAAACAAAGGAAGCAGTCTTCTAGCATGAAACTTGGATCTCTCTTGGAGTATCACTCCACGTCATCTGATTGATACACATAGCATAGATATGAAGAACGATCGATATAAAGGTATCGATACTTACGCCTCAGCCAACCTACAATAACAATCTTGGAACGATCATAACTAAAAATCTACAAATCCAAATGTTGCCAAATTTTCCCAAGAGCTTACCTACATCCTCAAGAATGTATCTGATCGATCTTAATCCAAATGGACATCAATTCGATCGATACGAATGGAATGGAGATCGATCCCTATCGATCCCAAATGACACCCAATCGAACTGGTAGGCCCACCCACATGTGAGAAGGAGTATTTCGATTTCAAATGCAGATATTTCCAAACTGCACCTATAAATAGCAACCCTATGCCTATAGGAAAAGGACTTTTGACTCTGCTATACCGTTACTCTACCAAATCTCCATTGTAACTTGAGTGTTAGAGTTGTTTACTATTGTAATCAGTTAGCAATCATCAATAAACAACCAATCATTCAAAGTGGACGTAGGCTACAATGCCGAACCACTATAAATCTCTGTCTTTTTCTGTTTATGCTTGCTTTAACGGTGTGCTTGTTAGATTAGCCTTTTTTACATTTAAATTCTTCATTCTAATCTCTTCAAATATGTCCGAAGAGTGTTGTGTCCAATTTTGGTACAAATAGATTCTTTGTTGTAATCGTAGATAATGGTTCCGCTTTGGCCCATTTGGTAAAGTAATCAACTACGATGATAGCGTACTTCACACCACCTTTAGAGATCGGTAAGGAATAGATGATATCAATATCCTACATGGGAAACGGCTTTTGGCTGACATTTTGTGTAATTTCCATCAGCGCAGCTGTTGTAACTTTTGATATATCCGGCACTTGTCGCATCGCCTTACATAATCAATGGCATCTCGATTGGCAGCCGGCCATTAATACCCATAGCGGAGTATTTTCTTTGCTAGGATTTGCATACCATGGTGATCTCCACATTTCCCTTCATGAACTTCCTTTAGACTCGTTTTAATTCATTATGAGCGATACACTGGAGAAGGGGAATGAAATAACCCTTTTTGCACATAACTTCTTCCTATATGATATATCATGAAGCTTTATGAAGAACTTGTCATGTTTCATTCCTTCATTCAGGAAGAACTACTTGTAGCAGATAATCTTTAATTGGAGTTATCCATGACTCCTTCTCAAGCTCCATTACTAATACCCAGTCGATTTCCATCAGTTTTATGCTTGGAAAGTTCAATACTTTGACTGGAACTAAGCCCATTTGTTTTGCACCCTCGGTGCTAGCAAACTTTACCAATGAAATGACCTCTTTGTTTTGATCCCGAGGAATGTGCTTAATATCATAGATTTCAAAGTCATTCAACAGCTCTTGGACTTGGGTAAGGTACGGAGCAGTCGTTGCCGTTTAGCTTGGTAATCTCCCCTGACTTGGTATACTACCAATTGCCAAAATATTTTACAGAGATTTTATCCCCTTTTCTTTAGCGAGTTTAAGTCCATAAATTAGAGCCTTATACTCAGCTTCATTATTTGCTGCAGGGAAATCAAGATTTAAAGCATAACAAATTGGTAAGTTACAAGTACATTCCAACTCTATAACAACGATCATGGGATGCTCCTTCTGTATTTAACTTCCATCATATGGTAGGAGTTTCACTGCTCTTTGGGAAATCATCCTATGTAGTAAATTCGATCAGCCAGTGCCTAACCTTGGATAGCCCTCCGTGGAAGATAAGTGATGTCAAATTGGTTATGTTCGATATTCCACTTGAGTTACCTTCCAAACATCTCAGGTCGCTACAGGGCTTGTCGTAAGGACTGGTATTAAGTATAGGCGGAGCTTTCATGATGCAATCAGTAAGTAGTATGCTAATTTCTCTATCTTCAAACATTTCCTTTCAGCTCATGCTAATCGCTTGCTAACATAATAGACCGGTCTCTAGATTCGATTTTCTTTGTGAAGCAATGTAACACTTATAGCATGTATCGACACGGCCAAATAGACAGATAAATCTTCATGATCCACCAGCTTTGATAAGATAGGAGGTCTCTCTAAGTGGTTCACCAAAGCTTAGAATGCGTCTTCATAGTCACGTGTCCATTCAAAGTTCCTTTTTCCTTTCCTCATCAAGTAAAAGAAAGGAATGCATTTATCAATAGCTATGAAAATAAATTAGCTTAGGGTGATAACCTTCTCATTCAAGCTCTGTACTTGTTTTATAGTCTTTGGTACTTGGATATTGTGAATAGCTCGAACCTTCATAGGATTAGCTTCGATTCCACGAGCATTAAAGATGAAACTCAAGAATTTTCCTAATGCAATGCCAAAAGAACAGTTTAGAGGATTAATCTTCATTTTGTAGTATCGGAGGATATCAAATATTTCTACCCAGTCTCTGATGTGGTCATAAGGCCGTCATAACTTCACTAGCATATCATCCACGTAAGCCTCCATCGTTTTTTCAAGTTGATCTTTAAACATTCTGTTGACTAGGCGTTGGTAGGTCGCTCCTGCGTTCTTTAGTCCAAACGACATTACCATATAGCAATATAATCCAACATTGTTATGAAACTTGTGTGCTCTTGATCGGTATTATGCATCGGGATTTGGTTATATCATGCTAGCATCGATATGGGATCGCAAATCGTGTCCCGCGGTTGAATCTACCAGCTGTCGATCCTTGGAAGTGGAAACTATCTTTTGGGAATGTCTTGTTAAAGTTCGAGTAATCAACACATGTCCACCATTTCCATTTAACTTTCTCTTAAGTACAAGATTAGATACCCACTTAGGGCAGTGGATGTCGCTAATAAACCCATTATCTTTGAGCATATCCATCACCTTTTTAAGAGCGGCAGATTTCTTCGGATCTATTCCATGCCTTTTTTATTATAGCGGGACATGCATCGGGTCGATATTCAATGCATGGCTCGTGGTGGAAGACAAGATCCCATACATGTCAGAGTGAGTCCAAGCGAATATGTCGAATTCGATCGGAGATATCTAGCGAGTTCAATATCGAGGGGCTGAGTTGTGATCCAATCTTTAGGACACGTAACGGGTCATCGTGGCTAACTGTGATGTCAATCGTTAGCTAAGCCAGTGCAGCCTTGGTTTCTTTGGGCTCTTCATCATCATCTCTTGGATTTATGTCTCTACAGAGTTGACTATGGCACCCGAGCCAAGGCTCGTGCATTGGTCCTCAATCTTTTAGTGGCTTGGATGCGGACAGACTTGTCCACACTCTTACCTTTCTCCTTTCGTTGAGTATCCCTCAAATTAGCTACATAACAGGCACATCCGATCTCCTGAACACCATGAATAACTCCAACACCATTATCTATCGAGAACTTCAAAGTTAAACACAATGGGGCAAGAGCTGCCCGGAACTCAACTAGGGCCGACCAGCCCAGAAAAGCATTGTATTGAGAGTCAACATCCAAAAAACGTGAAGTGCTTTAACTATGATCGGGTTGGGCATTATAATAACTAGTGCCCAAAGCCAATCAGGGCAGACAAGGGAAAGGTATTTGCTATTGGACCATCATCTGCTAAGCCAACTATAGTTGAAAAAAGGAAGACTGTGATGGAAGGTACGTTTTTGATTTAGAGTATGACAGTTGGGATACTATTTGATACATGTGCATCACGCTCATTTATATCGCATTGTTTGGTTGATTGGTTATGCTTAGAACCCACATACCTTTTTACTTCCTCATGGGTTAGGAGGGTATGCAACTCTGGGGATGAGATGTGACTAGTTAAAACTTGACTTGTTAGGTCATAAGTTTGCATGCGTCTGTATGTTTTTGATTTCGTAGATTTCAAACTCATTTTGGTATGGGTTGGTTAAGTAAGTACGAGGCTAGGATATTTTGTCAGGATGGGGAAATATCACTAAGACACTATGATATTTATAACTGAATTATATTCTCAGTGAAGAATTCTGACCGGAATAGTGGTGCTTTATTAAGTGTAATGGAACTGGAATAAAAGTTAAGTCGGGTTCGAGTAGAAAGAGAGTTTGCAGATGTCTTTGAGCCAGTCACATGGCTACCACCGAAACAAGCCGTTGAGTTTCATATAGATCTTGCGCTAGGAGCTGAACTTGTAAGTAGACCACCTAGTAGGATGACACCGTTCGAGATAAAGGAATTGAAGGTTTAGCTAGTGGATCTAGAAGGAAGGAATTTTACTAGACCAAGTAGTTCGTCTTGGAGAGCGATCACGGTGTCCGTGAAGAAACCAGATGGGTCATTGAGGATGTGTATCGACTATCGTAAGTTGAACGAGAAGACGATTAAGAATAAGTATCTTTTGCCGAGAATTGATGATCTAGTTGATCAATTGTGTGGAGCTAGAGTGTTTTTCCAGTTTTATTTGGTGACAGGTTTCCATCAGTTAAGAGTGGAAGAGGACAGTATTCCTTTGACAACATTCCGGACAAGATATGGTTCGTACAAGTGTTAGTAATGCATTTCGGGTTAACTAATGCATCTGCTTTCTTTGTGGATTTGATAAACTGATATTTCTGAGTGTACTTGGATAGGTTTGTGTTGGTGTTTATAGATGACATTTTGATAGACTCTACGAATGAAAGAGAGCATGAAAATCGTCTTAGAGTTGTGCTTGAGACGCTAAGGTAGCATCATCTGTAGGCGAAATTTTCCAAGTGTCATTTTTGAAAGAAAGATGTTAAGTTCTTGGTTACGTGGTTTCAAAAAGGAGTTTTCAGTTGATCCAGATAAGATCGAAGCTATTAGTAATTGGAAGAGACCATAGATGGTGACTGAGATTATAAGTTTTCTTGGACTTGCTGGCTAATACCGGAGATTCATTAAAAAATTCTCGTGGATAGCAGCGCCTTTGACTAAGATAACCAAGAAGGATGTGAAGTATGTCCGGTTCGACAAATGTGAGGAAGCATTCCTTAAGTTAGAGCATTTGTCGACCAATACACTTGTGTTAGTAGTTCCAAATGGAAACCAAGGGTTGGTTATGTATACCGATGCATGTGGAACTGGATTGGGAGCTATATTGATGTAGAAGGGTAAAGTGATTGCCTATGCTTCACGATGCTTAGAGCACATGAAGTGAGATATCCTACTCATGATATGGAGTTGGCTGCAGTGATCTTTGCACTGAAGATTTGGAGACGTTATCTCTTAGGGGAGCGATTTGAGCTATACACAGATCATAAGTCTTTAAGGTATTTATTCTCTCGGAAGGAGTTGAATATGAGACCGTAAAGGTGGCTGGAGTTTTTGGCAGCTTATAATTTCGATATAGAATATACACCAGGGAAAGGTAATAAAGTAGCGAATGCTCTTAGCAGAAGACATCACAATGTGATGTTAGCTAAGTTGGCAGAATGAAAGGATTTAGAGACTTTGACTATTTATAGTGTGCAGTTAAGATCGACTGCTAGTTCTAGTCAGAGTACTACCATTCTATCATGTTTGCAAGTTCAACCAGTGTTGATCGAGAGGTTCGCTTCTAAGAAGAAAAAGGATCCGGTATTATCCGAGAAGATCAGAAGGCTTGAGATTGGAACTGAGATCGATGATCAAAAGGATTTTAGTCTTGACCAGAGAGGATGGTTGATAAAAAAAGGGATGGTTGTATGTTCCGAATGTTGAGGACTTATGGAAAGAAGTTCTTGGAGATAGTCATCGACCCAAGTTTATGATTCATCATAAAGGGACCAAGAAGGTATCAAGATATGAAGAGGAGCTTCTATTGGGAAGGTGTGAAGAGGGATGTTGGCTTGCGGGTTAGGTAGTGTTCAAATTTTCAACAAGTGAAAGTCGAACATCAGAAGCCAAGTGGGTTGCTTCAACCTTCAAACATTCTAGTTTGAAAATGGTATTCGATATACGTGGATTTTATAGACAGGTTGCCAGGGTCAAAAGGAGAAAATAAAAGTATATGGATCATAGTGGATAGGTTGACCAAGAGAGCCCATTTCATTCCAATTAAGTCAACCAGGATGGCACCTGTTTTAGCTAAGTTGTTCATGAAGAACATAGTTAGACTTCATGAAGTTCCTAGTAGTACAGTCAGTGACGGATATGCTTTGTCTACTAGCGAATTGTAGAAAACTCTATAGGATGTGTTAGGCAATAAGCTCAAGATGAATACTACATATCACCCTTAGACGGATGGGCAGATAGAGAGAGTCAATAATGCACTCGATGATTTACTAAGAGCTTGTGTATTTGACTTTGGAATCTTTGAAAAATCACCAACATTTGTTTGAGTTTTCCTATGATAATAGTTGTCAGACTAGTATAGAAATGGTGGCTTTTGAAGGTTTGTATGGAAGGCCATGCAAATCATCATCATGTTGGTTAGAGAATGGAGACAGATTGGTCTTGGGTCCAGATCTGGTTAGAGAGGCAACAGAGGAGATTGAGTTGGTCCGAGAAAGGATAAAGGAAGCTCAGTCCAGACAGAAAAGTTATATAGTTAAGAGGCATAAAGTCCTAGAATTCTCTGTTGAAGATAAGGTTTTCATTGAAGTATCACTGATGAAGGGGTGTGGTACAGTTGGGGAATTGGGGAAATGCCACCTAGATATGTTGGTCTATTACAAATTACATAGAGGATTGGAAGGCTCACATATAGAGTAGTGTTTCCAAGTAGTATGGCAGGTGTCCACAATGTACTTCATGTATCTTATCTTCGCAAGTATGTGCATGATCTAGAAACTACTATTCCTCTAACAAGGTTGGAAGATTTGATAGTAGAACTTAATTTGACTATTGTTAGACACCCTGTTCGGGTTGTAGCGAGAGATGAGAAAAGATTGAGGAACAAGACAATCAAGTTGGTGAAAGTTTGGTGGAGCAACAACAAGAAGGACTATACTTGGGAGACAAAAGATAGGACTAGTGATACTTATCCTGATCTGCTTTGAGGTTATGCCTATATTAGCTTTATATAGATGGTTGCCAGATAGATAGACTAGTATGGTTGCTAGGATTCGTTACAGATGATTGCTATGTTTAGTATTTAGTCCTTGTAGAATTTTGAGAATGAAATTCTTTAAATAGGAGAGCCTGTAACACCCTTAATTTTTAATAACATTATTCAAGAGATTTAATTAGATAAATTAAATGGAATAATGTAAATATTAAGTGTTAAGGAGATTTAGATTTGAACAAATGATAAGAAGGTTCATGCTTAAGCAATTAAATGGGCTTATAATGGTTTTACATGTTAATTAATTTACATAAGAGGCTTATTAGGAATAGCTACCTCTTATAACCCACACACCCTTTCATATGCACGTTCATTTTCATTTCTCTTAAACATAACAAACAAAAATCTACGCAAGGCCAACCATTACAAGGAAGAAAGGAAGAGAAATTCAATCTTAAGCTAAGGGTTAAAGTTATGGAAAATTAATCTACAACAAATCTCAAAGTCCTTATCACATTCAAGGTGGATAATAATTTATACCATCCCTATTTTGTTTCTAATCATTTAGAGGTTTAAGATTAAATCCCTTTTTATGATAATTTGGACGATATGCTTGGATCATAACATGTTAGATTTAAACAAGATTGTTTAAATATGATTTTACACGATTTTAAGGGTAAAACTGATTATAAATGATTTCGAATGCCATGGGGAATTTATATGTTATGTAAAACATGATTTTGGAGTTGGGCTTTAATTTTGATAGTTTTTCAAGCTATGGAAAGATTATTAGGAATTTCCAAAGGAAAATATGCTTAATTCGGTTTAGAAATTTATTTAAAATTATATTGAGAATTTAGATCTGAAATTTAGATATGTTATATAACATGTTAAAAGTGAATTTCTGTGATTTTTGGGGATTATTCCTAAGTGATTTGTTATGGAAATTAAATTATTTTAGAAGAATGACTTGTTAGCATAATTGGTTTTGCATAATGGAATGACTTATTTGTTAAATTAATCTTGGTTTAGATTTGAAATTATGCAACAATTGTTTTGTGTAAAGGATTTGAAAAGTTGAGGCAATCAATCATATGCTTACAAGTAGGCGGGTTAGTTAGAAAGTGTTTGCTTTGATTGGCACTAAATCAGATTTACCCACAAAAGCGGGTTCAGCCTCTATTAGAAGCACTTTTCACTCATAGCTTCCACCTTCAATCACATCGAAACCCACGAAGTTGGAACCAATATGCAAGGTATCAATGTTGGTACGTAGTGGATTGGAGAAAGGCAGAGGGCGTGGTGTCAGAACATAGCTTCCGATGGGAACAAAACCTTTTCTTTGCTTTTAAATGTTAGCATCTGCTTCTGTTTTATTAAATTTTTCGAAGGTGTTGAAATATAAGTTATCGAAAGGGGTTTTCTAAATAGCTTTCGAAGAAGGTTGACATTTTCATTTTTAAGTGTAAGCTTTCTAATGAGTCCCTTGCTTATAAACAATGCTTCGAAAATGGTGGTTCCGACCTAGTCGAAACCCTGCTGTCGTTCTTTTGGCTTTCGAGTGTATTAAAGTCGTCAATGCTTTCGAAGGGTAGCCTTTGTTTTAAAATTATACTAAGCCACTTCCTAGATGGTTCTGAAAGGATTTAAGGGTTCCAAAGGCAATGGCTTCAAAAGAGGATTCCGATGCTATCCTTCAAAGATTTCTTAAATGTTTTGAAGCTTTCGAACGAATGGTGTCGACACCATCAAACTTTCCCAAATAACTTTATATGAAGATTAAAGGTTTTCGAAAGAGGTACTTTTTTATATATTCACTTTGACCCAAAATATGTTTTTCAGTAAATCTAATGGTTTCGAAAGGGGTACTTTCATTGGTTTCGAAGCTAGGTTTCTAAGGATTATTAAGTAATATTTTGATACTTTCGAAAGGTATATTTTGGTTTCAAAAGAGATGATTTAAAAAGCTTTGAAAGGTTTATATGTAATATTTTAAGGTTTCGAAAGCCTTAATTTTCAAAACAAATAATTTAACCTCATTTTTGAAGGAAAACCGTGGCATAAGTAAAAGAGTTTTGAAATGATTTAAGTATGGAGTTTTTGAAGAAGTCTTTCTAGATTAGTAGGTTAAAAGGATTAACCAAGTTATTATGTTTGCTTCTTAATATATGTATATATTCACATTGTAATGGACCCATAACTGTATTTTGGAGAAGTGTAGAATAACCAGCTAGGTTTACCCAGTAATGAATATAAATTAAGTCAACTCCTAAATGAGTAAAATTGCATCTAGAAGGTCAGCAAGACCAGAATATAGGATGCTAAAATGTTGATTAAAAAAGTTGTCAAAGGACAGGTTCATAGTAAATCCATGAAAACTATGTATAAAAGAAGTTGTCAGGGAGACAAGTTCACATTAAAACCATGAAAATTATGATTAGATAGAGTTATTGGCAGGGGTTAATAGGTTTGTAGTGAACCTATGAAAACTATATCCGGATTAAGTTATTGACATATGTCAATAGGTTCCTATGCAACCCATGAAAACTAAATAAGAGGGAAGTTATTAGAGTTACCAATAGGTTCAGCAAGAACCCATGAAACAATGATGTTATTGGCAGGGTCCAATAGGTTCTTAGTAATCCCATGAAAACTATGAAACTAGACAGGGAGTCCATAAACATTAAACAGGTTACTAGTAAGCCCACGAAAACTAATAGGTTAATAGTAACCCTAGAAACTATAAATGAGATAGTTAGTCAGAATGAATGGGGATGGAAAATCCAAAATTGATTTACTCATGTGCATATGGTCATAATATTTTGAGATGTTTTAAACATTTTAGATGTAGCATCACAGTATATGGATTTATAAAGGTTTTAAGATATTAGTGAGGGGAAACCCCATTCCGCTAAGCGGCATGGTCTCATTAGATATCTAAATGGTATGAGATGGTGGATTAGTATTCATACCGAGCTTTATGTCTGACTCGAAGTTTATATTTTCCCCTTAAACTCTTGAGTACTCAATTGATTTTGAATAGTTTGAGAGTTGAGGTTTTTAGGTACCTTTTTAGATGAATAAGCTTTCAGAGACGTGCAGGAGGCATGATAGCTATCTAGAGTTCTCTTTTATTTTGATTCCGCTGCGTTGTTGTTGTAAAGGCAAAGTTGTTTAATTTCCTATAAATAAATACACACACACACACACACAAACACACTCTTTGATCATCCAAGGGAGCATCTTCATATATCGCTCTTGGCATATGTTATAATAGTTATATTTTTTGTGAACGTGGTTCTCGTATTGGGATTATACAATGAATATTAAATGCTTTGAAATGGAATGAGAAAGTTGTTTGTTGATTTTTAAAATTTTCCATATCCATATGTTTTTGTTATATCAATGTATCTAATATTACCATATTTGGTCACCGAGAATTAATAACTATGGATGATTGCAGCATCCGTAGCCGTTAGTTTTGGGCCTTCAAACAGTAGCCAATTGATTTGCAACCATGCCAATCTTTGTTTGATTCAAGCGAATCCATTTCATTAGTAATTGCTTCTTACCAAAAATTGATATCAATAGAGGATAATGCTTCCTGAAGATTAGTACGATCCTCTTCTATGGTATAGGCAAAAAAAATCAAGAATATAATCTTTATTTAATCTAGCTCTCTTACGTCTTCTAGATTCAGTTTCTATATCCTAGTTAGATTCATTACTCCTAATTACAAGAATATAACAAGCAGATGTGCCCCTATTATTTCTTACTAATTTAAATGGAAATTTATGTTCATAAAAATCAACATCATTTGATTCTATTATAACATGCTCTTTAGGTCATAACATCTATATGCTTTACTGTTAATAAAATATCCAACAAAAACACATTAATAGGCTCTACTTGCTAGTTTATTTTTTTAGGATCATGTATTCGAACATATGCCAAACATTTTCAAGTTCTAAAGTAAGACGGTTTAGGTTTATAGTTTTTCAAAATCTCAAAAGGTGAAATTTGGCTCTTAGACTTGGGAATTTTATTTAATACATAATGAACAATAAATAAAATTTCACCCCACTAATGTCTTGCTGCATCCGAATTTAATAAAATAGCTACACATAATTCGGTAAAGGTCATATTCTTTCTTTCAGCTTTACCATTCATTTTAGGTGAATAAGGTGCAGCTCTCTCATGAATTATACCATGCAAGTTATAAAAATCAAGAAATAAACTAGACTTGTATTCTATTTCTCTATCACTACGAAGTCCCTTAATCTTCTTATCAAACTGATTCTCGATTTCAGTGACAAATAACTTAAACATATCTAGTGTATCACTTTTATTTTTCATGAGATATACATGAGTGAAATCAGAACAGTCGTCAATGAACGTGATAAAATATCTTTTACCATCTCTAGTAAATACCCCATCAATTTCATATATATCAGAATGAATAAAATCTAAGGATTCATAAATTCTATCAACTCATTTATGAGGTTTCTTAATAATTTTTGTTTGATTACAGAATTCACATTTCTCAAAATCAGTTTGTGGCTTTTTAGGAATTAGACCTAAGGTGCTCATGTTATTAATTATACGTTTATTAACATGACAGAGTCAATCATGCCAAATATCAAAATCGCACAACATGTAAGCAAAACTAGTTACTTTATTAGATTCAGCATTAGTCTAAACATACCCTCGCAAGCATAACTCTTCCCTACAAACATGCCCTTATAAGCCAAAGTTTTACAAATCAGCCCAAATAACTTGAGTAATACCAGCTTTATTAAGGAGAAAACCTGAAACCAGATTCTTTCTGATCTCTGGGGTATGCATTACATCTTTGAGAACAACTGTCTTTCCAATACCAGCAACTATAGTGGTGTAGGAATCTCCCCGCAACACTTTCTAACCCTCAGTAGCAGTGTATGTACCGAACATAGTACGATCACAACAGATATGGCGTGAAGTAACAGTGTCTACCCACCAACCCTCCGATCCTCCAACAACGTGAATCTAAGAAATCATAGCCATAAGAGGCTTCTCGGTCAGGTTATCCTACGGTGCAGAGTCTAACCTGTTCCGACACTTGCGTGCTATGTGATCTAGTTTTCCACACTTTTAACATAGAAATAATTGTTCAGGGTCACTCTTTTGAGTTGGTTTCTATTGTCCCCTTTGGCTCCCTTGCGAGTTCCAGTCCTGTTTGTTGTGGTCAAAGTTTTGATTCTTAAACAATTTCGGATTTCGTTTCAGAATCACAAGCTTGGTCTTTTTCGTGTTGTTGGTGATAGCAATCGCTTCCTCTTTCTGGTCTTGTTTACTAGCCTCCTCGTCAATCTGGAGACGAGTGATCAAGCTGTCTAATAAAAATTTCTTAGTAAGCGCATTCCTAAAATCTTTCCAACCTGACGGCAATTTGTCAATAATAACAGCTATTTGAAATTGCTCATTTAAAGTCATGCCTTTGAAAATGATTTCGTTTGCGATTGAGGATGCAATTTGTCAAGAATACTTATAGAGATCATCGCTAAGGCAACTGAGGATGTAAATTTTGCATAGATAGTCATTCTCCGTTCAGATTTGAAAATTGTTTAGTTTGCACGTCCGTTGGATTTTCTAGCAGCGCTGGCTTGTTTGTTGTGAGCACGTATGCCACCCTTCATACAGTCTGATAGAACTCCATCTATCGTCCAGATCTGAAACAATGCTTTGATCGGTTTGTCATGCATGTGCATCCTCCTAAACACCAAAGCATCATTGAATGCCTAAGAAACTCATGTATATATATGTGTGTAAGCTTATTTCAATAATCCATATGGTGTGGAACTCAAAAAATAAATGCTCTTATTCCAACGTCTTTATTTTTCAACAATTCATAAATAATTCCAACAAATTTCTATCGCAACAAGAAACAACAATTATCCTGAAGATTTTACAGCAAATACCAAAAATCTGACGTGTTCATTTAAATCTTGACTTGCGTGTTATACTACAGAAAATATTTGTCTTCAAAGTATACAGTAGATCGTAACAGTAAGACCAAAAAAAATGGATCCTTAGGCACTCACTAACAGTAAAAAACCACCCAACATAATTGAACTAAATCTATAAATTGCACCATTTCAACAAATCACAGCAAGTTGCCACCGTTTGTTTGCTGATTAAATGGTCAGCTGTAAATCACCGCTCACACTGCTATATAGCCTGGCCTAAGTAAAAGTTGGCAAACGGTGCAAAATTGCCCAACATTTAAACGGTCGGTCGTTTGTAATATCATTCATGGAAGAACATTTGAAGGCACTAATCACCATACTAAAATTAAGCCAAATCAACAATATCATTGATGTTTGAGCAATATAATCTATGCATCACTGAAAAATTGTCAATCAATGGCATAAATCATAGAACCATGGTACAACCGACTAATCTGAAGTTCAAGAAATATGGTGTTCATTCTTTTGAAAATTTTACATCGGCGTTATCATGTTTACACAACCGACCGGAAAATCATGAAAATGTTTCACAGCCATGCATTAGAAAAATCTTATAATTCATCATGGGAATCCCCACCTGATTTCGAACCAGCACGGGAAGAAAGGTAATTCATGGCTAAAGAAGCATGAAGGGCTGCGCCATAAGGAAGGGCAGCTTCGTTGATTCTGAAGTACGGAGAATGGCCACTGTGCAAGTGCCCCATCGATTCATCTTTCATTCCTACAAAGTAGTAGTAGGATTCCGGTACCACCTCGGTGTAGAAGGCAAAATCTTCAGATCCCATTACAGGGGGTTTGTCTCTAATGTTATCGGGCCCTATCATCTCTCCAGCGATTTTCTGGAAGAAATCATGGAGGTTTTTGTTGTTGATTGTTGCAGGAAAAAATGGTTTTTCTTTCACGAGGAAATCCACTGTTGCGTTGCATCGCTGTACTGATGCTTGTGCTATAATTACCTTTTTTTAAATTAAAATAAAATAGAGAATATAAAACATGTCAGTGATGTACTAATTATATTCAAAATATATTCCATGAACTAACAAGAAAATGAAATATTTCTTCAAAAAGGTATTATTTTCCTTTTCTTTAGTAATACTAATAAAAAAAGCAATAGTCTTACTCCTTCATTACCAAAAATAACAGAAAAGTTTTCACCATAGATGATCAACTCAAGAATAAGTTCAACAGCCATGTTTGAAGAAAACAATTGGTACTTGGTCAAAACTAGTAAGCATTTTCTTCATACGAAACCAAGTGACATGGGTCCTAAGACTAAATTCGATTTCACAGGGTGTTACAGAAAACGGACTCGGATTTCCTACTTTATAAAAATATAAAACAAACTAGGCGCTATCAGGGAGAGATGTTAATATCAATAAAATTAATATCTTGACTACTGATCAAAAGCAGATTTACCTCCTCAATCCGTTGCTTGAGTTGAGAAAAGCTTTCTTTAGAAAAAGCCCTAAAAGTGCCACCAATAGTAACAGAATCTGGAATCACATTAAATGCAGCACCTCCACGGAATTTAGACACAGTTACCACCTACAACAAATACAATTAACCAACCTTCGATGCATAAAATTTTCACATCAGTAACTATAGTATGCATGTATTTTTATACTAACTACATACTTGTGAGTCGAGAGGATCAGCTTCACGCGAAACAAGTTGCTGCAGGCTTACGATAACATTGGATGCAGCTAGAATTGGATCGATCGTATGCTGAGGTATAGCTGCATGACCTCCCTTTCCATTAATAACTGCTTCAAAAAATCCATTACCAGCCATTATAGGGCCAGCTCTAGATGCCACCGTGCCAACAGGAAATTCAGTAACCAGATGAAAACCAAAGATGGCGTCGATGTTATCAACAGCTCCTTCTTCAATCATTTTATTGGCACCTCCACCTCCTTCCTCTGCTGGTTGGAAAAGGAGCACCACAGTTCCCTGATAAAATTTGGATATAATGTTTATGGTACATTCAGTATGCAATATTTGATAGGACAAAGTTTGGAATTAGACATCGTAAAAAACATATTTCAACTGTAAGATTCGTCTCAAAACTATTACAAACATGGACCTAGTTTTCACAAGATCGGATTAACGTTTACGCGCTTTCAAAGTGCTTAAAGCCTTGAACACAAATTACTTACCTGGTCAATACGAGAAAATATAAAACTGAAACTGAGCATATAATTGAAATAAGTTTTTTTAAGCCTAATTCAAAAATATGTTCATACGCAATTATGCATAACAGATATGCACACTAGTGTTTCCAGTCCAATCAGCATCATTTTAAAAGATTATACATTTATGTGTTTTTAGGCATAGCAAATTCTTTTAAATGCCTATATATCCCAATATATTTGACAAATTATATATTATAAGAGATAAAATTTCGATATTCCAAATTTTAAATATTAGTATATCAGGAGAAGATGAATAGTTTATTGAACTAATATCCTAATCAAGTTGAAGATAGATAATTATGCATATTGAAATTCTGTGTACACTATCTATCTATCTATTATATAATATGAAAGCTGAGTTCAAATCTATCAGTCCACTCGTTTCCATTTTGTAAAAAAATCAGTCTGCCACAGGTCCAGCTGCTCGTATTTATTATCTTCTTAATTCAAACAGTTTTTTCTTCATATTTGGCACCTCAAACTTCCATTTCTCAACACTAAATTCCAATATAAATTCACCGATCAATGTTCAGACGTTTCTATTTCTATATCTTTTCATCTATGCGTTGAAATTGTTGTGAGTCGCATTTATATTCTATTATATAAATGATTAGCTACTCCCATTTTTTTCACATTAAATCTCGAACCAAAAGCTTAAATATGTTCTTTCATATAAGAAATTCAAGCACTCACGATTATTTTCTCATTAGTATCAATTGATAACTTAAACATTTTTTTTTATTTTAGACCTTTATTTTTCCCTCCCTCTCAACACTACCTCATTCCAATAAAAATTCACTAATCATTGTTTATTTTCAAAAGTTATCATCCCTAAGTCTTTTTCACCTATCTTTTAAAATTATTATCAATAGCATTCATACTTCTTTGTCATCCTTATCAATTTTATTTCATATCTAAAGTTCAGTAGAATATCTAAAGGTGAAATTCCTTGGTTTGTGTTATTTGTTGATGATATTATGTTAATTGATGAAAGTATGATTGAGGTTGATAGAAAACGGGAGCTGTGGAAACAGACTTTAGAATCAAAGGCATTTAGGCTTAGCAGAAATAAAACAGAGTATATGAAGTGCGGGTTCAGCGGTGTCAGGTCGGAGGATGGAGATGTCACTCTGGCCGGACAAATAGTTCTCAAGAAGGAATCATTTTGATATCTAGGATCAATGTTGCAGTTTAATGGTGAGATTGATGAAGATGTTAGTTTTAGAATTCGAACGGAATGGATGAAATGACGACAAGCGTCTGGGATTCTTTGTGACAGGAAGGTCCCACATAAGCTTAAAGGAAAGTTCTACAAAATAACAATTAGACCCGCGATGTTGTATGGTGCAGAATGTTGGCCTACTAAAAGCCAACACGTTCAAAAGATAAGTATAGTAGAGATGCGTATGCTGCGATGGAGCTGCGGTCATACAAGAAGAGACCGAATTAGAAATGATGATATACGTGATAAACTTGGAGTAGCACCGATTGAGGAGAAGCTAAGTCAGCATCGCTTAAGATGGTTTGGACATTTTCAACGAAGGCCGCTCGAGACACCTGTGCGTGTTGGAATTATAGACCACGTTGAATGCTCAAAGAGAGGTCGAGGTCGACCAAGATTGACATGATAGGAAGTAGTAAAAATAGATTTGAAGGATTAGGGTATATCCAAGGAGCTGATGACGGATCGAAGCTAGTGAAAGTTAACGATTCACGTACCATGAGCGTTGAGTTTTATAAGTTTTAAATTATAGGACTAGAGAGCAGGAGCCTAAGACGTAGGTTCGGTCTTTGACCAATATTACCATTAGTATCATTATCGCTACTAGTATTATTATTATTATTTCTCTTATATATATACATATATATATATATATATATATAATTTTATTTTACTTGATTATTATTATTAATTTACTTATTTGACTTTATTTTATTAGTGTTATTTTTATTATTATAACTTTTAAATTGATTTTGTCATTTGGTTTTGGGTTCCATCTCTAACCAACCCCAACTTGTTTGGTAATAATGGCTTAGTTGTTATTGTTGTTGTATCTAAAGTTCAGTAGAATTAGCTTTAATTTTTTTATTTAATCTCGGATCAAATATGTTTTGTTATATAATAACTTAACATAAAGGCAATATATATCTTTCAGCTTTTCGATCTTTACATGCTTAATTGTCACAATTTGTAACTCATATTTAACAATAAAGCCCTTTTCAAAATTTACTGAACGTTTACATAAACTTCATTCTCATTAGTAAAATACGTCTTGACATAATCATGACGTACATTTCCTATTCTCACCCTCCGGAACAAAATTCATGCATGTTTCCACCTGCTAACAGTTCGCCTTTCTACTTTAAGAAGATCATTAGTGTCCTCTTCTAATTTTTATTTCTTTCATTAGTCCATTGTATGAGAAAATTCAAGTTTTCACAATCTTTTCCATTAAATATCAATCCACATACTCACTCCTTAATTCAAACATTTTTTATATTTTGGCCCCTTATTTTTTGCCTTCTCAGCACCGGCCATTCTAATATAAATTCACTAATAAATGTTCAAAACTTATCGTCCAAAATCATTTTCACCTAGCTGCTAAAATTATTGCCAGTTGCATTTATGCTTCTTTATCAACATTATCAATTTTTCTTTATAATTAATTTTAATTCTTTTAGTCTCATTTTATCTCATGTCAAATCTATTCTATTATACAAGAATATTTATCACTCACCTTCTTTAATCTCTAAATTCTTAATTTTCACGGTTTGTACGCTCAAATTTTACAATAAAGTCCATCAGTTCCTTTCAATATTTATTGAATATTTACATTAACCTCATTCTCATTTGTAAATATGTCATAACATAATAATGGTATACATTTTCCAATCTCACCCTCCATTACAAAATAAATGCCACACATTCCTCTTGACTCTTCACTTTTCTATAACTTAAAGTTCAAAACTACCAGATTTATTTTTCTGCTTTAAGAACATTATTAATGCCTTCTTCTAAAAAAAATTCGTTTTGTTAAAATCGGGATTCTTCTAGTCTTTTGCTCGTCAAATTAAATTAGTTAAAATGCCAAAAAGTCTCTGTTTTCCTAACTAAAATTATTTCCATTTATTCTATATTCTAGTAATTTCTAGTAAAGAACAAAAAAAAAATAGTGGCATGCAAAAACAAAAATCCCAACTTGACGAGCAAGTGGAAGCAGAAGCTCTAATCTCCTATAGTAATTTATATAATTTCTCAAGCATGTTGTTTTTCCTCTATTTATGCATCAAAATTAAAGCTCCATGTTATTTTATTTAATGTTGGACCTATTTTTTGTTGCATGAGATATTTTAAATTATCTACATCCATCCTTTCCGGATCAAACAAATTGAATCGTTTAAAACGTCAAAATCTTCCCTTTTACTGGTGAAGAAGTAGGTTCCTTTTTGCATTATTTGAAGTTTGATGGCTAATTTCCCTTTATTATGTAAAATATAATCTTTTTACTGGTGGTAAAATTTAATTTTAAATGCAAACTCCATTGTTTTGAGTGAATCAAAATGTAGCATTTAAAATTTAAGCTTATTTTCTTAGTCCTTTTCCATTGGCTTTTGACTCACATTCTCATATATGTAATTTTGTTCTATTACCTATGTTCGTTTAATCTTCATATGATTTGTATTTTGTTGAGTTATGGATAACTTCCTAAAGAAGTTAAAACCCTATTCATTTTCAAAAAAATGGTGTCCTACAACAGTTTTTATGGACGTTGTTATATAGGTTGCTACACCATTTAAAGATAACCAAATTGGCGTTAAATATTTGACTTTTAAACTGATTGGGTGTAAACCCAGAATTTAGTAGCTAAAAGGATACGTAACACATAGATTTCAACATCTAAAAAATTATGAAAGTACAAGGGGTTGCCTATTTCCACATTTTCTCCTCTTTTTTTTTTTTTTGTTTCTAACCTTTATTCCTCAACATTTCAAATCCAGCATGGTTCCATGAACAGGTATGATGTACATGCATGACCAAATTGCATCTCAGTTATAGTTTTCTAAGTATATTTCTGTACATGCATGATGCATTACACCCTAATTTAATAACCATGTTTCTGTTCAAGCACACCCCAAATTCAAGCAGGATATGAACATGATAAATGATAAATGTACATGTATGGTACATTTTCCAATGGAGATCAAAGTTATGAACTTCTTTAAGTATATGGTTTCGTGGCATAAATACTGTCCGCGGGATCCGTTGTCAAACAACTGGCAAACAACAGAAATCCATATCAGCCTGACATCTTCTTTTGCAATTTGCACCATTTACAAAACCTTAATACAATGTCCAAGTTTATACATCACTCATATTTCTCAGTATTTAATCCATATATCGTCTGTAACGTTGAGAGAGAAAAAATCCCTACAACTATAAATTACACGACTGCCCATGTGCATAGTACGGGCGACTCGCTAGTATCTATAATTAAGAGTAGCATTATCGACATTAATATGATTATTACTATCATCATCTTTTAGCTATACAGCAAAAGCATTAAAATTGAAAATTTTAACTGATATTTTCCTTATGAAAGTTATGGAAATTTTCCAACACTTTAATAACACATTGGTCATTAGATCATCTTATAATCATTTGACAGCTCTAATACTTTATAGATCAAAAACCTTTTCCTATTTTTGATTTCACTTGTAAGTAATATGTATAAAACTAGTCAAACCATTGACTTGACAAAAACGCATAAAACAAACCTCTAATTCATCTTCATGTTCTTTGAGAATCTTAGCTGCACCTAGCAGCATTGAGACATGACCATCATGGCCACATGCATGCATCTTACCAGTTACTTTACTCTTATGCTCCCATTCAACACTCTCCTACCAATTTCAAAAAACCAAAACCAGCATTAGCATCTAAATCAACTATGATGGTGATACAAATTGTGAACAACATAATGCATAATAGAGTTAAATTTGATCCAGCAATCAAATATAAGTAGTCCATGATATGTATAAACATGAAGTTCTAAAATAAGTAGAAATTTTTACATGGAGAATTATATTCATACACTGTAAATTTCTTTACCTACACCATAAAAGGTTGAGTCAAACTTTTGACAAAAACAGCCTTATTTAACAACAACAAAAAAAAAAACTTAAATCAATAATAAAAAAATGACAAATTCATAGTATAGTCAACATAGATTCAAGTAAATAAAATTTCTAGACATCATCAACAAAATTAAATTTAAATTCCTTTCAAGTATCTCAAATTCTATTCATATATAATTTGAATTCATGCGTAGTCAATTTTAATAGTTTTCACTTCAAATTTAACATAAAACTTAAATCTAAAAATTCAGTAGTAAATTTAGTATGATTCATCGAGTACTGAATTTTTCTGTACCTTTTACTTCAGTTAAATCATTTTTAAATTTGACATTAAAATACCAACAGTTTTGCATTTTATTGTTCAAAAATTAAATTTAAATTTCTATACATATATAAATTATTAAACCAATTTAACTTCCGTTAAATGTGTTAGAATTCGAAATTTGAAATTTGCAAAAGTGAATTAGAAGAATTTCGAAACCTTACTTTGATAAGCATGAGAGAGAGAGAGTTGGTGAAATGAGATAAATATTTTATTTCAATCTAAAGCGATGGTAGTTGTAAGATGTATGGTGTATATTAAATTAAAAACGGTGTATGTGATTTTAGCAAAATATTTCGGTTTATGTACAGTAATTTACGGTGTATGAATAAAATTTGCCTTTTATGTACACTAAACCAAGGAAAGATTGTTAAAAAATCTCCATTTTTGGACAAAAGACCATTTTAGAGGAACTTGAGGATACTGCAATATATTTTAAACATATTGTGCTAATCACTGAATTACCTCTGGATAAACATGAAAAGACAAATATCAACCAAAAAATTTATTGAGCACGTAAAATTTAAAAGTGACTACTGGAAATAAAAAAGAAAATTCGGTTGAAGTATGTCCAATTTGTGTAATGACGCAAGGGTAAAAGAATTTATTGTTTTGAAACAGAATTTCATTCTCTTACAGTCTTACCATTTAATAACGTTTATCAAATTATTTAGCGTGTTGCTAAAAGCACCCGGTTTCCCTTTTTCTAATACCATAGGAAAAAAATTGCAATAAAATGTGTGTGCTGCCTAATACCAAAATCATTTCAATTGATAATCAACCATCACGTATACTTGCTTTACACAGCGAACAACCGTCGACCAATACTATTTTTCATGGCCATCAACCACCGAACTGTTGTTGTTGGTTGATCGCCATGAAAAATGGTATTTGTCGGCGGTTGTTCGTCATGGGAAAAAAAGTCAAAGTTGATGTTCCCTTAAAATGTCTGATGGTAGGAAGAGGGTAGTGTAAAATCCTATGGTAATTTTTAGCGATGGAACTATGGCGAGGAAAATGAGATGGCAGCACACTTTATAAAACAAATCTCCTTAACCAAAAATGGAGTTCTTCAATTCTTGGACATATCAGCTCATAACCCTAGATTTTTCACTAAATTTAACTGACTTATGCTTAAGTAATTTTCTATTAAATTTAAATTACAACTAATAAAAAAGATCCAAACGTTGATTCGAATCAAAATCCAGACCTGCATAGCAAGGGCATCCATATCAGCTCGCAATCCCACAAACGGAGCTTTACCGCTTCCAACATAGCCTAAAATACCCGTTACTGCTATCGGGTGTTTGTATGGAATCCGTAAAGAGTCCAATTCACTTCTGATTAGCTCGCTTGTTTTGAATTCTTCGTACCCAAGCTCAGGGTATTCGTGGATTTTTCTCCTTATGTTCACCATCCATTTCGAAAAGTTTGGTTCTTTCGCGACCTGGAGAAAGTTAGTAGGTTGGGATTCCGCTTCGGATTTGGATCCGATTGGAATTTGGGAGACGGTGAGTATAAGTAGTACGGTGGTGGTTAATTTAGTAATACTCATCATTTGGTTTGAGTTTTTCACGACTCGGAGAACAGTGAAGAAGGGATATATATATATATATATATATATATATATATATATATATATATATATATAGACACATACACATACACATGGAATAAGGATGTTGGTAGCATGACAAGGAATTATCTGCCAAGATACAATGAATCGGGGTGGTTTGGAGGTATTCACGGGCCAAATCTTTTTGTGTTCTCTTCTGTAACTTTGTTTCTACGTAGAATTTTGATAAAATCTTTTTCTTGTACGATTAGCATTTTGGATGGAATATAGCACGCAGCTGTATAACTTTATACAGCAAAAATATCGCAGCTACCGGATTCTAAAATCTGGAGAGCAAGCGTTGTAGATCGTAGACTAAAAACATGCTACCTTAGAACAAGTTTTAGCAGTTCAATCCTCATTTTATTCTTATCAAACCGACCGTAGGGAGGTTTGCCTACTTCTACTAGCCAAAATCAATTTTCCTGAAGCCAAAAAAACGTGGATCTTGTCTCATCGCGGTTTTCCTATACTTTTTTCTTTTATTTTGCGCATCAAAGATTTCAAATTCAAATCTATTATGATTTTAAAATTTTCAATTTCAAATCGACAATTTTGAATGTTTTGATTAATATTTAAATTTGAAATTCATATTTTCAGATTCAAATCTCAATTTATTCTTTTCCAACATATTATCACTTAATGTTTAAGTAATATTACAAATTTTTTTAATGTATATTTCTTATCAAAGTTATACAATCGAACGGTCGGTTTCTCCACCGTTGTGCAGTTATACTAGTCTTAGTTTATATTTAAGCACATCACTTCTTGGTAGTTACACTAATTGTCCCGCTCCAGTTTAACTTTTGAACGAAAACATATTTTGAGATTATAAATCTTTTTTGTTGAATGATGTTAGATCTGAACATCCTTTAAACTGATGAAACGTACAGGTGTTATTTCTATAAATGTAATCTAAGAGTATTGCTCATGAGGATGAGTTCCCAACAAAACTTTGGTTGCTCATTTTATATCATTCGAATCAAAACCCCTTGATCGCCTTGGTCGATCTCGAAGGGTACCGACCTGGCGGGCATTGTTAACGCTGACTAAGTTAGTTGCATTATCAATGCTTGTTGAGTGCATATGCGACAGTAAAAAAATGTTATCGTTGTCAATTTATCCGAGATTATAAATGTCGAATAAGGCAAGAGTAGTATATTTTAACGTCGCTTATATTAGTACTTAAATTCATAAATTTAACGTTTATAAATGTAAAATCATTCTTTACTCTTAATTCTACAACTCGTTCGTTCTTAAAATCAATATTAATTTAGCCAAAGTGGAAAAAGGTCGACAGCCAATCCTAACTTTTGAATCGGCCAAAATTTAGATTTCTATAATAATTATCCATCAAATCAATAGAGCCGTCAAAATTTTCAACAACGTTTTCAACAAAGGTCTCAAATTTGTTCTCTTCAATAATTGCAACAAATTGGCTATGCGTACAATGATTGTCAACAAACCAGTAGTCAATTATTAGTCAACAGTGTCGATCGTAGAACTACAAGGGTAACTCGCCATGTAACTATATCAAATGTCCAACTCAAGAAGAAATTTGAACTGCCAATTTGATTAGTATGAAAGGGGCCTTAGTCAACTTCAAAATGATTTTGGAAACCACGGAGAAAAAGAAAATTTATGGGATGGAAACAATGATTTTGGTCAAGAATTTAGATGGACTCAAAAAAACAAATGCATGAGGGATTAATATCAATGGAAAACCAATTCCTGAAAACTTAACGTCAAAAAAGTTCTAAGCATTCAAAAAATCCAAAGAAATGTACATAACAACAAGGTTTGCATTTTGGGAGTCTATTTCTAACTTGTTTCATTCTCATCTTCCTAATAATCTTCCTAGTAGCGTTGAATCAATAACGACTCAATCAAGAAGGATGAACATTGCATGCCAAAATTGAAATGAGATAATGTCAAGGTTGATGGTTATTAGACAAGAAAGTAGGGTCACAAATGTCAATTTGATAAGTTTTTTTTGTAGCAACGATTTACACAGTTAACTATAATATAACAAACATCTAATATAAAAAATTCAACTTGAAAAGGCTTATGATGCAGTGGAAAATAAAACAGTTGCCTTGAATCTTACATACGTCTACAGTTACCTAAAAGAAAAGGAGAAATGAAGCGAAATCAACAAGCAACACGCTGTCTTTCAGTTTGCTTTAAGAAGAATGAATGTTGATTCAAATAATGTATTTTTGATGTTTCGATAGCAGATGAAGATCATGATTCCACTTCGTTTCACAGTAAGAATGTTAGAAAGGCAGCATGAAAGAGAAAAGAACGAAGATATGGTTAGAGACGAAGGTCGAGTAACAACGCCGACAACATAAGAGGAAGACGTAAGGAGAGAGACGTCGTCATGACGAGTTCCTAGAAGTCTAAAGGGAGAATGCATATCAAGAAAGAATCGGTCATTATGGCTATGTTAAATTGTGGCCTTTTCAAACTAAAACTTAATCAATGTGAAGAAATGCAAATATAAATCAAAGAATACCGTGCGAGCAGGACCAGGTCTTCCAACTTTTAGAATAACTTTTTACTCATTATTCATTTATTATAATGTTGTTTATTTCAAATATTGTGTTTGTTTTTAGTTTAGATGGTAAAAAAAATTAAATTTGATTTACAAATTTGAACTTAATATGTCAATTAGCTGTACAGTAGGGTTGTTGTCTTATTTCATAAAACTTGTATCGTCAAATCTATTAACAGTTTAAATAATCCAGCTATGTGCCAAATTATTATCCTACACCTACCGACTACAGTTGTCCATTTTTCGATTAGTGTAGTGCTTTAGGTCTTGTCAATACTATACATTATACTGACAAAGTTAACTGCTATTAAAGAATACCGTAACTCATCTCGTTCATTTATAAAAGGATATCTTGTACCAAACAATTCTAACAAGTGAAAAAGTTAATTATTTAAAGATGTTTAGCGCTCTTGGGTCAGCAGAAGATTTTCTTATTCTAGTGAAATATTATATAGAGGCAGACTGCTGGCATGGTTTGAGCTTGGGTCAATGTACGTATATTGGTGATAAAGGTTATTGAAATTAGTGAATGAGGTATACAATAATCATCTAGATTATAGGGTTAGAAGCACGACCATGGACACTAGAAGAGAATACGTGAATTCTACTAGGTCTTGCAAAAAGTATTACAAAGCAATTGAAGATGTAGAAGACGAAAACTTGTTTGAGGAAAATCATCCCACCTTTGACTATCCTTATAGATGGGAATATCATACCGGTTTTATTGACCATGATGTCTTTGAACTTTAATATAGTTGGCTTACGCACTTTGGTAAATCCATATTACTATTTAATATTGTTGTTACTCATGCTAATTGATTAATCATGTGTTTGTCTGATTGTATGTTTATTTTGGTGTTTTATGATAAATTTGTTTTCATACAATAAGAGTGTTTTATGCTTTACCTTTTGTTCTGAAATATATATGTTATTAGCTTTGTTCTTTTGTAATACAAATCAATTATTTATATGACTCATGGATAGAGGAATAATAAATTTCAAAATGTTCACTAGTCCAATGATTGGTTAAAACAATGCAACAACTGTTCAACACTGACTCATATGGATCGTTACCGATCTATGCGGTTGACTATTCTTTACTTCTCTCCAAAATAGCTTAAGTCTTCGTATTTTGGAACTTCAAAACAAAAATAGTCAAAGAGGATCGGCCATCATTGACTGATGTCACATCATCATTATTCAACACCGAACGATGTCATATTATTGTACTTGTCGTTTCTCCAACCTTGAATGTTGAGTCATATAGGAGTAAAATAGAGTCCACAACACTCAATACATCGCTTGGTGCAATCCATATGAATCTGTATCGATCGATACAATTTGTTCAATACTTAGTCAATTTTCTTTAATCTTCACTTAATATCTCCAAGCCTCTTGATCCATTCCTTCATTATTTTGTAATCCAAATACATCGAAATATCGCTTGATTCAAATAATAGATAATCCTTAACCTCCAAAGTATGCTTCTGTGATAACAAAGCATGCTTTGTATTGAGACGAATGACTGAATATGGATCTATAAAGATGCTTCTATTATTTGAATCATTTTTATGAACCCGGAATATCGATATATCATTTCAAATAGTTACTGAGTTGCACCTTTTCAACAAATATATATGTTGAAGTCTTCTATCTGAAGACTTTGACTATCTTTGAGAACTTCTAAGAGCCATTTCATTCCTTGGTCAGATTGAACTCTTTTCCATTTTACATAAATACGAATATTCGTTTCAGTCAAACTGAATAATATCGTTCAGTGCCGAATATTTTTCAATTTGTCATATAACTAACATTTAGTGAAATTTTCCTTTTTCGGTTTGCATTTTCAACCTTTTCCCTTTTGAGCCTTTGTGGTTTTTCATTTTCCTCCCAGTGACTTATTTAGTGTCGTTACAACTTTCGCTGTTGGGCCATCACATTGGATCTCGACTAGACCATCGTCGATCCTTAAGAACAGCACTAGCCTGTTCAAACTCAAAGCTCCATCTCCAGTTGCCTGCCAATTTCACTAACGTTTTCCTTCAGATCTCAATTTTTAAGTGGGTGACCATAGATAGAGTTAGGGGTATGTAAAAATTAATTACTTTGTAATAAAATCCTGCTTAAAATTAAAAAAATTCTTTTTACTATACACTTGTCATATTATGTTATGTTAATTAATTATTTAATTTAACTATGTTGAATAGAAAATATTTAAATAATTTGTTATACGATAGTAATTATAATTATTTGTAATCATGATAAATTTTATCACATTAAAAATAACATATTATTTTAAATATTCATAGTAAAGATGTTTCGAGATAGGATATCGATATATCAGTTGAGACTAGAATATGTAGCACTCATCAAATATTGGATAGTGTATTATTCATGATTGTTCGGGGTTCCAGGGGTTTGCATACTAATAGTTATTGGACAGCTATGGAATAACTCGCTCGAGATTTTTATGTTAGTTAATATAATAAGGTCAAACGGAGAATCCCAAAGTGATGATATTACATGGTTCTCTTGAGTTGAGAATACCATTGAGCTTCAACGTGGATACTTCACTATGATTATAGTTAAATCGTGGCACGATATCCATCGAATGACTATAGTTGGGTCCGGGTTGAAGCATTGGGAGTGAAACACTATTCAGTAGAGAATTCGTCTCCTTAAATATATGAGATTAGTATCAAGGTAAATTATAATTAACTTAAGGTTAAAGTTACTAGCCAGTGCAGTGTAGGGTCGTTTTCACCCTAGAGGAGGGAGGGCTGAATAGGGCGATACTAACAAGAGTAAAAATTCATACGAAAATAAAAAACAACCACAACAAATAATGCATAAGAGATCACACACAAATTTACCCAGCTTTGACAAAACCTCGCTTACGTGCTGCCCCCAAAGTTTCTACTAGAAATTATGTAGTCAAACGCTTACACATATAAACTTGCGACACCCGCAAATGAATAACCTAACTCTATGCTCAAAACACTGCCACAACTCAGCCACGGAGTTGCGAATTCTCGAACTACACCACCGTAGTTTGTAACTTAGTCACATGACAGAAACTTACCTAGTTTCAAAAAGAAAGTTACAACTGAAAATAAGACAACTAACCAAAACCATATACATCAATTTTGCCCAAAATAAAATAAAATAGAGCCGACCCACTAAAAAATATAAAGACGTCTTCTTTTCCCTTTTAGTAGAATATTCGGTCCAAATACGCTCTTCGCTTGTGAATTATTCTCTAGCCCGTTTCTTTTTATTTTTCGTGGCCCCCTCTTTTGCTTTGCGAAATCAATGTCCGCGTCCTTTTTCCTTTGCTCGTGAATACTAGGGCTTTGTAATTGAATTGAAGCGCCGCTTGTGATAACGATCGATTACAGTGGCTATTGCGATGATTCTCTTCGTTAATCGATCTCTGGCTTTGACTTCCCTCGGCTGCTTCAATTCCTCGAGTTCGACTGAATATAATTTGGTATGTCAATTGTGCTTTTATTTCTTTATTTGATATGCTTGAACTCGACTTTCTACCGATGATGATATGGGGATTTATATAGGGAACGAAACCCTAAATTATCATTCGTTTATTTTCTATTTGAATTCTTCAGTTTATCTACTTGGCCATGATTTTTAATCGAATGACGGTTGATCATTTTGACTTGTTCTCCGGTTGACTATGCTTGAATTTGAATGAGTTGGTTTCGTTCATTGCTCCTTTGTCTTGGACATTTTAATTTTTGAGATAATTTCTACAACTTCGACTTGCTCAATTCATGTTATCGGCTTTGACTTAGTTTGAATACATTCGAATTTGTTCTTTTTACTACTGCAACTTAATTTGCTTTGCATTTTGCTTCCTAGTCCTTGTTCACACTACTGCTTGGTTCATGTTAAAGTTGTTTTGCTTGAATCTCTACTGTTCTGTTCTTTTGTTGTATGGTGTGTCCACTGGCTTGCTTTTATTTTCTTCGAGCCGAACTTGTTTTGTTTCATGATTGCTTCGAGTTTTATGATGATCTCCATGCATATATATGTAACAACCCTGAATTTTGTGATTTATTATTTTGATTTTTTTATTTTATTTGAAATTTTGATTTAAGAATTTTATTTTATTTATTAAAATGAATAAGTTATGTTATTTTAAATATAAATGTTGATTTATATGTGAATTATAGTTTCAAACATGTATAAATTGAATATTTCACTGAAAAGTGAATTTCTGTTCAAACTGGTCAACTTTGACTTTTAAACTTCAAATTTAAATTATTTAAAATCTTAAATTTTATCTTTTATTATGAAAATAGATGAAATAACTTGAACACTGCTTTTCGTTTCGTTGGAAACGGACTTAAACCGTGAAAGTTATGTATATTTCAATATTGAGTGCAATTTGTTTATTCTGCAATTTTGTTATTTTAAATTGTATAAATATTATATTTTCTTTGTCATATTTTATTTTAATATGTATTAATATGCTATTTTATGTATATTTTTGTCTTTTAATATTTTTAAAGTGAGGTAGGAATTTTTCTAGAGTCAGTAGTATTTTTCTTGTAATTTCCATGCCCTGTTTTAATTTTTAAACATTTTCTTTAGTTCTTTTTCTATTTTTCTCCAATTTAATTATTTATTTTATTTTGAAAATGATAAATAAATTATTTTATTTTAAATTTTCACTTCATAATATTTTTAAAATGAAGTGGATATTTTTCCAAGACTAGTAGTGATTTATTTGTAACTTCTGGACACTGTTTTGTATTTTTAAGTAATTTCTTTCATTCTTTTTATATTTTATTTAAAATTAATTTTTTATTTTCTTATATTTTCACTTGGTTTCGGTTTTTACAAGTATTTGTTGATTCACTTTAGTTTTTATTTGATCTTTAGAAAACGGAAATGCGTTTCATTTCTAGACGTTTCATTGTCCAAAAACGTTTCAAATGCCATAACCATCTCATTTATTCATTTTGGCTGCCCATTTTCAGTTTCTAGCTGTGACTTTCATCCTATTTCTCACTCAAGAAACCATTCTTTTATTTTATTCATAGCTTCAAACATTTTGGGTAATGTCTTCCTCTTATTTTCTTCATTTTCTTTCTATTTTCTTATGTATTTTTGCCTTGTTCTCTCCACTCTTTTGCTCGGCCTCCACTCCATAGCCATGGCCACCACCTCCTACACCTCTTCCCTGTCATCATCACCACCTACTCCTCAGGTCTGAAACATGGCCGAACCCACCATGATGCTAAAATAAAAAAATACAACGTATGCCTTGAAAACATGCTAGTTTGAGCCTTGTTGCTTCACCACCTCTTTTTCCACCACCTCTAGCCGCCGCCACCACCTCTGACCAGACCACCACATACCACTACAGCATCTATCCAGATCTGAACTTGAATGGCCAAGCCAAACCCCTACACGGTCGAGCCTTTTGTTGACCAAAAACCCACCTATTTTGCATAAGCCTCTTCATATTCATGCGTAGTAACCCTTCTACCACTTCAATTCCTTGTAGCCATGATTTATTGGACCCAAACCTGAACCAAAGTATGTCCAAACCTGAGGCAAAACATCCCATAGACCGTGCAATCAAATGTAGAAAGCAAGGCAAAAGACTGTGTATTCGATCTCTTTTTATTTCAAAGTTGTTTCAATTTAATGTTGTGTTGAAATGTTAATTTATTTGGTTTTGTTTTGGGTTGTAAAACAAGTTCTAAGCTTGGATCTCTTCCCACTTGAGCCTATTTTTGTATCATCATGCCTTCTGGAATCCGTTGTTTCATTTGAGTTAATATCTCCAGCACAAAAGGTGAGTAAATCTCACCAGACTAATATGTACTTATATAACTGATAAACTGACACCATTTGAATCTGTAACTGTTTATCATCATGCTATATCTGCTATATTATTATCATATCATGTTCACACCTGTTATTACACTTTCTATATCATATGTTATTGTTATTTCATGCTATTCTGTCATTTATATCAGTTATCATCATTGCAAGTTCCCTGTAGACTAGAATCACTATGGGTTGAAATGATACATACCCGAACGGACTTTTGTACAGGGGAAAAACGTTATGGGCTGAAATGATAGGCCTGAGCAGTTTCCAAAATCATTCATTTTACTTGGGACTGCGGGTTTGAAGCGATAGAACCCATTTTTTTCTTTGTAAACTGCGGATTGAAATGATATATATCCGTATCACTTGACCTAGGCTAGAAAACTATATACAGACCCGTGGTTTATGTAATATTTTTGAAAATGTTTTAAAATATTTTAAAATGTAAAAATTGTAATATTTTGATTTAAATTTAATTAAAAATGATTTTTGTAGAAATATTAGTGATTTTCTATAAATTAAATAATGAAATAAGTAAACGGTAAAGTAGAATTTGAACTATAAGTAAATTTTGGAATTTATGTTTTGTTTTAATAGGGAAATTATTCAAAGTAAGAAAATATAATATTTTGATTTAAAAATGTATTTTTAATGATTTTATAAAAATAATAATGATTTTTGAATAAGTTAAAATGTTAAACAAATGAATGTTTAAGTAAATTTTGAAATATAACTTAAATGTGAAATTTTAAATTTTGTTTTAAAAAGTGAAATTTTAATTAAGTAAAATTTATGGAAATAAGTTATATTTTGTAAATTTAAACCTAATTGTTAGGTTAATAATTTAATTAAAGAAATGGAAGTTAATACTTGAATTTAAATAAGAAATTATATTAAAAATTGATTTTTGGATGAGATTTAACTTTATAAAATTCATAAAAATAAGAGTATTGAAATGATGATTTTAAAATGTAAAATTTATGATGTTTATAAGTTAAATGATTTAAATTAAAGATTAACTGTTGGTGAAATTTTTATTTAAACGCTAAATTTGATTTAATAGCATTTTTGAAGTGTAATATAAAGGATATTACAGCATTTTGTAAATGCTGTAGTTGTTTTAAATGAACTAAAAAGTTAATTTGAAATAAAGGCTATTATAGCACATTGTAAGTGTTATAGTGGTTAAACTTAACATTTAAAGTTTATTTGAAATTTAAAGAAAATCTATTCAGCACTTAAATGTTGTATTTTGTTAAATGAACCGTTTTAAACTATAACTTTACGTAGCATTTTCAAGTGCTATGGAAGCTGAATTTTATTATTTTATTAAATTTTAATGAGATTAATCTTTGGAATAAGATTTAAATTTTGGAAATTTAATATTTAGCAATTAAATAATAAGGAATTGACTTTATTTTTTTTATGAAAAGATTTAATCTTTAAATTTAAACTCCTTTGAAATGTAAGTTTGAAATGGTGATTAATTTCTAAATAAAATGAATGGTTTTAAATGGTATTTAAATGAATTAAAAATGAATGATGTTTTGAATAATACTTTGATATATTGATATATTAAAATGATTTGAAATGAATTTTTGAAAGATATGATATTTTGATATTAAAAATGTTTTGAAATGAAATTTTGAAAGATATGATATTTTGATATTAAAAATGTTTTGAAATGAAGTTTTGAAAGATATGATATTTTGATAATAAAATGATTTGAAAGAAAGTTTTGAAAAGATATGATATTTTAATATATTAAATGGATTTGAAAGGAGTTTTTGAAAGGATATGATAATTTAATATATTGAAATGGTTAGAAATGACTTGATATTTATTTTGATAAATATTTGAATTTGAATAATATGGTATGTCGATATATTGAAATGGTTTTGGAAATGATTAAATCTTTATTTTGATAAAGATTTGGATTGAAAATGATATTTTAT
This sequence comes from Allium cepa, assembly GCA_030765085.1. Classification (NCBI taxonomy): domain Eukaryota; kingdom Viridiplantae; phylum Streptophyta; class Magnoliopsida; order Asparagales; family Amaryllidaceae; genus Allium; species Allium cepa. The sequence goes on from CM060943.1 coordinate 460,704,246, forward strand.
TTTGAAGTATAAAATATTGTTTTAAAAGTTATAACCACGGGTTATAATAATGATTGGTTGGCAAAGAGACCGGGACCGGATATCTGGCATACTCTCTGTCGATACCGAAAACCACTTTGACAACCGTGTACGCGGTGGAGATTCCAGAATGAAGTAGGATGGTGGTGATGTTCTATTGAGGTATGTACGTGGACCCGACTCCCGTGAGTTGGCATAAGGTGGCTAAAACATGAGCGATTCTCGGGCCAAGGGGGTTAGCACCCTTTATCGGTCACTCCTCTTCGATACTATTCTCTGACTTTGGATTTATTCGATGGCCATCTTTATTTTTCTTGATTTCGGGGAGTTTGTTCGAGGTGGGAGGTAGCTGCGGCTATGCGTTACCACCAGTCCGGATAGCAATTGGTATATCTACCCTGGCATTGCCTAGTTGTGCCGTGTCACCTACCCTAGCGTGCCTTATACGATTTTGGTTTTGTACCATACCTATGGAGTGCCCTCTGACGACGCCCAGTACGGGGGAGATTACGGTACTGTATAAACTATGAGAATATATAAATATGTTAAGGTGGAAAATGTAAAGCCTTAACGCTAGTTAAAAGTAAGTTTATTTTAATATATACACTATTGTAATAGCGAAATATTACTATATAGTAAATAGTTTAACGGATCCTTAGAGGATGGGCGGTCCCAAGCATCTTCTAAGTTACATGTACTTTTACTACAGTTCACTTGAGTTGGTTTACATTGTATAAGTATGTATGTCCTGACTCGAGTGTTTGTATTTTTATTTACGCTCGGGTCAGCCTGAGTATTCACAGATTTGGATTTCCACTTTTTGGAGATTGGAATCGCTGAAGATTATCTGCTTATCTAGTCTTATCTATTTCAGTTCGGTTGTTCCATTCAGCTTGTACTTGGTTATCATATTGAAACTTCTATTGTACTTTATTTCTTCTGTTGTATCTTGTTTAACTCTGATATATTTGTATAGTAGCTTCACGAACTACTATCTCTTTTACTTCCGCTGCATTTTTTAAATACTCTGTGTCTGTGATCTGTGATTATTATTTACTGTATATTCTGAGATTTGCCAAATTTTTATTTACAACGCGGTATTTTGAGCAATTCAATTCCGGCATGAGTGTCTACCTATACACTTATAATGGATGTGAATGGTTGAAAATACCGGGTCGTTACAATTGGTATCAGAGCTTTGGTAGCTCTAGTCAAAACTCAGCATATGGAGTGAATGTATTTACAAAGTCACTTTCATTCGAGTTTGATGTTGGGCGAATTCTCACCCAAAAGATCTCGAGACCGAGAAGTTACAGTTTCACCCGTGTTCGCAACCTCCACTTTGTTCGACAGCCAAAAGGCTCAATACTAGCCTAGAAGTCCATCCAACATTCTCAATGTAGAAGCTCATTCGGCCCCAAGCTTTCATTCGGCCCAAGCCCTCCAATATCGAACCAACTGGTTCGGTATACCGAACCAACACGCCTCCTCTAAACTGCCGGACCAAGGCCTCATCCCCACCACCGAACCAACCTACCAACCCACGACCGGACCAAAGTCCTAACCGGACCAGCCCCTCTCACACTCCTACTACCGGTCCAAGCAAGCACCGAACCAACCCTCTCTTTTCCACTGCCGGTCCACATGCACACCTACCACCGGTCCAAGCTCAAAGCCGAATGGAGCTTTGCCGAACCAGAAGATTGCCAGTCCAGATTGCTTCCGCCCGGGCCCACCAGCAGCTATATACATCCAAGACCCCTGCCCCCTACCTCACTCTATAAATAGAGGGGCAGGGGTACAACAATGGCAGACAAGTTTGAGAGCTCAAGCACGGAAGGAACTTTCAAACTACTTTCATATACTTGCACACAGAGCATTGTACTTGTAATCTGAAACAAAGAAGATAATAACATATAAAGTGGACGTAGGCACGTTCTGGCCGAACCACTATAAATATGTGTGTCTTTTACATTTCAGCCCCTGCTTTTTTCATATTTACATAACTCATCTGAATCATTAAGAATCACATAAAATCAACTAAATCACACGACTTGGAAGTGTTTTCCCATTTTTTGCGCAAACATTTTTGGTGCTTTCACTGAGAACTTCGAACTCGAAGCTTCAGCTTCCCTCATTCAACCTTCTTTCCCAATAGCACCCTTCATTGCCAAGGAAACATGACTTCCAGGCCAAGAAAAGACGCCAACAAGGGAAAGAACGTTGCAACTAGCAGCGCTCCAAATCCAGTGGATCCAGATCAAGAGAACCATCCCACTACAGCAGCGGTGCCACATGTAGATCAAGCAATTCCAACAGCCCCTGCCGCAGAACAACCGGCAGTAATCACTAGAACAGACCTAGACAGAGTCGTGGTGGAAGTGACTAACTGCTTCGCATCCCAACAAGAAGCTTTGGTGAACCAACTCATGTCACGCTTGAGGGATGTCGAAGAATCCAACCGCAACACTGAATCATGGGATGAATCTCAATCTGGAGGATCTCGGAGACAGCAAAGGTCTTCCCTCTTCGAGGAAGCCATCAACAGGAACAACAATGATAGGGGCCGCGCCCGGACTCAGCCCGAACTCCGACTCGAGAAAGCACTTGGAACCGAACCTAGTGGGGGAGGCGCCAGGCGAGGGTCGGATGTAGCTGAGCCAGTCATGCCACCTAATCATAGAAACCCCGCTTAACGGAGCCGAGCTAGAACCCAGCCCGAAGTTGACCCCATGGAAATGCTCGAAACAGAACCCCACAGGGGAAGATCAAGGCATGGGGCAACTGTAGCTGGTCCTAGCATGCATCCGAGAAGCCAGAGGCAACCACTGGATAACGTCAGAAGTGATAGACTATACCATCCCTACAGGTCATCTGGACGAGATCGATCCCGCAGGGAAGAACCAAGTTCATTTCTATCCGCTCCAAATTCTGACGAAAGAATGGCACGATTATTTAGAGAATGCGTCCAACGGGAGCAAAGGGACCGAGGAATAGGCGCTAGGGTCACCAGCCCCTTCACTCGCAATATCGAAACTGCCATCACCCCCCGGGAATGGAAAATGCCAACCATGAAACCTTACAAGGGAACTTCCGACCCCATCGTACACTTACAAAGATACACCCAGCATATGCTCATGAGCGGAGCAACATAAGGGGTGCTGTGTAAATGCTTTCCGCTATTCCTAGCAGATCTAGCTACCTACTGGTTCTGCCATCTACCCCAAGGATCTATCAGCTCATGGGAGATGTTGAAAGAAAGGTTCATTAGCCAGTTCCGCATCCATGTAGAACAACCCAAGGATGCTTATTCTCTATCCAATGTCAAACAGAAATCCGGAGAGACACTGCAACAATATCTAACCCGGTTCAACGCCGCAGCGGCCGCAGTCCAAGATGCCGATGAGAAGCTCACCATAATGGCCCTCTGTAGTGGTGTACACCCGGGTACCAAGCTCGCTAGAAGACTAACTAAGGAAAAACCAGCTACTTTACCTGATTTATTCCATGAAGCTGGAAAGTATATGAGACTTGAAGACGCTGCCACTGAGAGGCAGTCAGGGCAACAAGGTAAGACAACTTCGGACAAGGTTCCTGCTGCAGCTAAGGACACTCGAAGAAATGAATCTAGAGACAATGCTGGGGGCAGGAAGGTTGAAATACGCCAATATCGACCAGGACCAAGATTTGACTCCTACACTCCTTTGAATGAAACAATCGAAAACATCTTTCTAGCCACTCAGGGCGAACTCGGATACAAGCACCCCCCGCACAAGAAAGAATCTGATAACGCACTCAAGTCTGGAAAGTTCTGCCGCTTCCACGAATCCCACGGACATGACACCAATGAATGCCACCATCTCCGGGACTTGATCGAAGAACACATCAGAAGAAGAAGGCTGGAACGCTATGTGAAAGGTCAGAACAGGACTCCAACTCCTGCCAATGAGAACTCAAAGCGACCCGTCCCAGAAGTAGGCGGAGGGAATCGCAACACCAGTGGCTCTAGTCAAGAGAAGATAGTCGTCCATACCATCTCGGGAGGACCACACATCGCCGACTGAAGCTGGGCAGAGATGGAAAGATACGGCAAGTCACTTAGAAATGCTGAAGGCTATGTTAACTCCATTATGGAAGAACACCACCCGAAACGGAAAGAGAGTGACGACATCGTATTCAGTAGGCGTGATTTAGAAGGAAGACAGTATCCGCATATGGATCCCATGGTCATCTCTGCCTGGTTCGGTCCAGCTAAAGTTTTCCGAATTCTAATAGACACAGGGAGCTCCGTAAATATCCTATTCAAGCATGCTTTCGACAAAATGAAGCTGTCAATGAAGGATGTGTCTCCCTGCAACAAACCCCTGCACGGTTTCACTGGAGATGCAAAAATGCCACTCGGGCAACTTGACCTCTTCGTCAAAATAGGAAGTCATCCCCGCTCCGTTGTGCGAAAACAAACGTTCGTACTAATAGAAAACCACTCGGCCTACAACGCCTTCTTGGGAAGACCAGCCTTGTCTGACTTCCAAATTGTCCTAGCCCCGTGGTGCCTAAAGATGAAATTCCCAACAGATAACAGAATAGGAGAAGTTGAAGGAGATCAAGACGCCGCTCGAGATTGCTATGTAACTGAACTTCGCAATAACCGTAGAAAGAATAAAGGGAAAGATGCAGAGACTACTCTCTGCATGAAAAGCTTGGAAGCATAGCAACTAAAGAAAGCCCCTCCTCTTCGATACACCAGCGATCCTTTCAATGAACTAGACCCCAGGGATAAGGAGGAGGAGGCTACCGCTGAGCCTGCGGAGGCCATGGAATTCGTATCTGTAGACAAACATGATTCAAGTAGACTATTAAAAATAGGATCTCAGCTAAAAACAGAATTGAAGGATCAACTCATTGACTTTCTCTGCCACAACTTAGATGTATTTGCGTGGACACACGCCGATATGACAGGAATCTCCCCAGACATAGCATGCCACATGCTGAACGTCGATCCCACCAAGGTACCGATAAAGCAGAAAAAGAGAAGCATGGGAGCAGAACGATCAGCAGCCCTCGATGAGGAAGTAAAGAACCTACTTGCTAATGACTTCATACGAGAAGCCATCTACCCAGAATGGATCGCTAACCCAGTACTAGTAAAGAAAGCTAATGGGAAGTGGCGAACATGCATTGATTTCTCCAACTTAAATGACGCTTGCCCGAAAGACTGCTTCCCGCTCCCCCGAATCGATCAGCTTGTGGACAGCACTGCCGGGCACGAACTTTTATCTTTTATGGATGCATACTCCGGATACAACCAGATTCCCATGCACGCTCCCGATCAAGACCACACTAGCTTCACCACTAACCGGGGATTATATTGTTACAAAGTCATGCCTTTTGGACTCAAAAATGCCGGAGCTACCTATCAGCGCCTCGTCAACAAGATGTTCGCGGAATTAATAGGACGAACTATGGAAGTATATGTGGATGACATGTTGGTAAAGTCCAGGAGAGCCGACGATCATGTAAGCCACCTGAGCGAGATGTTTCAGGTACTTCGCCGATATGGAATGAAGCTGAATCCTCTAAAGTGCTCCTTCGGAGTGTCGTCGGGAAAATTCTTAGGATTCATCGTCCATGCCAGAGGAATTGAAGCAAACCCTGAACAAATCCGGGCTCTAAAAGAAATAAGGATACCTTCCACTCGAAAAGAAATGCAGAGCCTAAACGGAAAGGTGGCCGCCCTAAGCAGATTCATTTCCAAAGCAACTGACAAGTGCGTCCCTTTCTTCGAAGCTCTCAAGAAAGACAAAGGAAAGTTCGAGTGGACCGATGAATGCTTAAAAGCCTTCCTTAACCTGATCGAACACCTTCAGAAACCACCAGTACTCTCAACTCCAAACGAAGGCGAAGAGCTATACCTATACCTCGCTGTATCATCTCATGCTCTAAGCGCTGCACTGGTAAGAGAAGAAGACCGCACACAACGCCCGGTATACTTTATAAGTAAGAGATTTATAGGGGCAGAAGCCAGATATCCTAAACTTGAGAAATTGGCATATTGTTTATTGATCGCGTCACGAAAACTGCGACACTACTTCCAATCTCACTCCATCAGAGTTCTAACCGATCAGCCACTAAGACAGGTGCTCCATCGTCCCGACACTTCTGGACGACTCCTCAAATGGTGCATTGAACTAAGTCAGTATGACGTCACCTACCATCCTCGCACCGCTATTAAGGGGCAAGCCATGGCTGATTTCATTGCCGAATTCACTACCAACGAAGGCAAGGATCAGTTTGAAATAGCAAAAAACATCAAGTGGAACCTCTTTGTAGATGGAGCATCGAACGAACAAGGCTCGGGGGCAGGTATTGTGATAATCACCCCCAGGGGAAGAAAGCTGTACTATGCATTAAGGTTGGAATTCGCGGCCACTAACAACGATGCGGAGTATGAGGCAGTAATAGCGGGATTGGAGCTTGCCTTAGAAATTGGAGTCAATTCTTTATGTCTTCATAGTGATTCTCAACTTATCGTAAACCAAGTACTAGGAGAATTCCAGACACGAGGAGAACGACTCACAGCATATCTAAAGAAAACCAAACTGCTGCTCGATCAATTGGACCATTATCTAATCAAACACATTCCTCGAGAAGATAATCAAGAGGCCGATGAACTAGCAAAGCAAGCTAGTATGAAGAATAGCACCATTTCCGGAGCACTAGCCATCTCAAGGCAGCTAGCCCCAAGTTTCGAACAAGTGAATTTGATAACTGCAATCGAAGAAGGAACTTGGATGACTCCTATCCGGAAATATTTGCAGGACGGCACACTACCAGACAAACGTGATGAAGTAAGGAGAATTTTAAGGAAAGCTCCCCACTACACAATACAAGAAGGCATCCTCTATCGGCGTGGCTTCTCTAGCCCCTTATTCAGATGCGTCGCTGGAAGGGAAACCAAGGAAATCTTATTCAACATCCATCAAGGAAGTTGCGGAGATCACACTGGAGGGCAGACTCTGGCGAAAAAGATACTCCGATATGGATATTACTGGCCCACACTAAACAAAGACGTCTTAGACTTCGTCAAGAGATGCGACAGATGTCAGAAATTTGCCAAGATTCCTCGACTACCCACAAATGAGATTACTCAAATGACCAGCCCTTGGCCCTTTGCTGTATGGGGAATTGATTTAATTGGCGAACTGCCAACGGGCCGAGGCGGAGCCAAATATGCTATAGTGGCAGTCGATTATTTCACCAAATGGGTGGAAGCGGAACCCCTAAATAAAATATCTTCAGCAAAAGTTATCAACTTCTTGATCAAAAATATTCTGTGCAGGTACGGAGTACCACTCAAGATCATATCAGACAACGGACTCCAATTTGACAGCGAAGAATTCGCCGACTGGTGCCAAGAGCATGGAATTCATAAAAGCTTCTCATCAGTAGCTTATCCTCAGGCAAACGGACAAGTCGAAGCTGTCAACAAAATTCTCAAAACCCTAATCAAGAAGAAACTTGAAAAGTCAAAAGGCGCTTGGGTGGACGAACTTCCTACGGCACTTTGGGCCTACCGCACATCTTTCAGAACATCAACGGGACATACTCCTTTCTCTTTGGCATACGGATCGGAGGCAATGCTCCCTGTTGAGACTATTGTTCCTTCCCACCGTAGGATCCACTACAATCCAGAAGAAAACGAAGAACTCCTCCTCATGTCTTTGGATCTGATTGAGGAAAGGAGAAATGATGCAGCACTTAAAGCAGCGGCTCACAAACAAAAAGTGGCAGCACTATACAACTCCAAAGTCAAGCATCGCATCTTACAAGAAGGAGATCTTGTCCTCAGGCGAATCTTTCCGCGCCCCGGGGCACTGGACCCCATCTGGGACGGACCATATGTAATTCATAAAGATCTGCACAACGGAGCTTATATTTTGTCAACAGTGGACGGAGAGGTGTTCCAGAGGGCATGGAACATCCGACACCTCCGTCGATACTTTTCTTAACTTGTACTGCCCATATGAAGTGAATTAACAAAGAGAATCAGTGGACGTAGGCATTTTCATGCCGAACCACTTTAAAAAATCTTGTCTCTTTTTAACTTGTTCCTTTATATCTTGGCTGCTTGTTAAGCTTTATCCTTTTCTGTTGAACAAAATCTTATGGCATCTCCACTCAAGACGCACCACGGCCTCATCTGGACAAGGCCTAACAGGTACGCTACGATTCTATGCACTCGCCAATGAAACTCTTTTGCTCCAGCATCCCTCTGCTGCGGGTTAACTCATTGCTCGCGCCTGCCCTCAAAGCCAACTGTAATGAGCCGATTATAAGTCATCATAAAGGCCGACTATAGCCGATGGCAGCTCATTACGGCGTTCGGCTCGCCGGCAACTGTGAACCTAATTTAAGCCCCAACATAAGGTGTGGCCAGCCAGGGGTAGTTCACGGCCAACGGCACCCACGCTAGCCGGCCGCGGTAAATCGAATAATACCCACGATTACGGACCATAATGGTTCGGGTAGTTACCGTGCGCGATCTCGGCTCCGATGTGTCTTAAGTGCGGCTGTGGTAAAAAAGAAAACTCCCCGCGGAGGCGTAAGATGGGTGACAAATGTCTCCAAGACCCACAGCTAGGGAAAGTGACTACAAAACCCGTTTGCCACGAACTTAAGCACATCGACGGCCTTCCGTGACTGGAAGTTTTACCTTTTCTATATTTCCATTTCATTTAAATACTTTTCTCCTATCCTGTATAACAAACTCTAAAGTGCAGGAAACCAAATAGAGAGCATTCACTCATGAGAATCTAAGCCTGCGTACTGGGTGGCAAGGTACTCAGATATATCCATGATCAGTTACACAAGACGCTCAAAGCTACCGTCTGCAAATAAAACATGAAGGGCGGTACTCTCTTCTCTTGTACATAAATACATAACTATAGCTTATTCATACGTCACACTAACATTGCAAAACATGAAATTATATTTCAAGCAAAGGCTTAACATCGAACACAACTAAAATCACAGGCATATACATAGTTATACTTCTCACGCAGCACATCAAAATGACAACAACATTTAAACATAACAAAATCAGCTTATATTATAAAATCACACAAAGTTATTCTCTGCAAATAATATTATTACAGTCACATCAATGTTTTGGACTAACGTAAACAACGATAAAAAGAAATAAAAAAAGCGGCCGAATCCGGACAAGTAACCAGCTGCGTCCACACTCCATCACCAACTTCCCAAGCCTACTTGGCCGCAGGGCCGGAGCCCCCAGCATGTTGATCGGAAGTTCCACCTGTCCAATTCAGAAGAGGAATCCATTAAACAAACGATAAACGATCAAGTTATGGAAACCCAGAAAGAAACGGAAAAGAGAAGAATAACTCACCAGCGTCCGCCGCTTGATCCTCATCCTCCAGTTGCACACCCGCTTCCTCCGCAGCAAGCAACCGCATCCCCTCCTTCATCGCCGCTTGCTCCTCTTTCGAGAACTGAGCAGTGACCACATCCAGACTAAAAGCCACTCCACCTTCCTTACCCGCATTGACCCTGGGCTCCTCTAAAGCCCGAAGATATATCTTGGCCATGACCCGGGGATAGTCATCCATCCAAGACAAGCTGCCCTCCTTCCAAGTGCGGAAGTACATGTCCTGCAGCATCTCGTCCATCATCCCCTCATTCTCCTCAAACTCCTTCACCCGGGCCTCGGAAGCCTGCAACTTGGCGACAGCGACATCCCTCTCTGATCGGTATCTCAAGCAGTCAGCCTGGAGAGACCTCCTCATCTCCTCCATCTCCTCCTTTAACTTGACTTGAGCCATCTCCGCGGCCTCAAGCCTTCCAGACAACTCCTCTACCTGCTCGAGATCCGCATTCCGAACCTCATCCACTGTCGCAATGGCCATGTCGATCCGCTCCTTACAGGCAGCCTCCATCTTCCGTAATTCTGCCCTACTAGCCTTTTCCATGGTCTCTTTCAGCCGCCTGGAGGCTTCCTCGTGCTGAGAAATCTGAACGGCTTGACCGGCAAGCTGTTCGGCCTGATCGGCAACCTTCAGCCGCAACCGAATATTAGCACTCCCAATCTCCTCCCCGGCCTTGACCAATTGAGCATGATACTTCATTAACTTCTTGGTCTCTTCAGCCACCCGATCGATATTAGCTTTGGCTTCGTCTCCCATGGTAACTACCCGAGTGGTAAGAAGATCAAGATCTAGGGACTTAGCCTCGTCTAACACTCGTACCATGGGGTTGCGGGGAAGGAGGTGCTCACCTGTGGCCTCATCAAATGAAATATCCCGAGAGCTTGGATCTAAATCAGGATGACCGGCAAAGGGGTCACGAGGCACGTCAGGACGCCTTATACGGATAACAGTGGGATTCTTAGAAGGAGGTGGAGGGGGGATAAACTCCGTGCTCTCCACCGTGGTATCACGAGGAGGCTGAACAGGAAGCTGCGGACCAGGGGAAGGCTCAAATAAGGAACGACTCCTCTTCTTTTTCTGAATGCTCTCTTCAATGACCCCAAGAAGAGGACGGTATTTGACCACGTCCCCAGGACGACCAGTAAGAGGCTTCGGCTTATCAGAAGCTCTCATCAACTTGAATTGTTCAAGGCGGTGTCGAACGTCTGACGTTTTAACCACCTGGCCTGCCCCTGGAATAAAAGATAAGTGTTACGAACATACAATGGTCCACAATTCAAGAAACATGTTAAGTTAAAAAGAAAGAAAAGTGAGAAGGCACGTCTATTATACAAACCCTACGGAGGAGTGGGGCACTGCAATAAGTCCTGAATCTCATTCCAGGACGGAAGTGAACCATAAAATATTCCTAAGTCCTTATCAAAAATGGAATCGGCGGAAGTCAAAAGTTCACCTTGCACCGCCGAAGTTACCCTAGCTGAGGAGCCTTTAGGGGATGGATCGGCACCAGCCACAGCCTTGCCCGCCTCCTTTGCCTTTTCCGCTTCCGATTCTTCCTCCGATTCCCCAAAGGCCTGACGGAGAGCCTCATCCAGTTCAGGGTCTTGCCCAGAGGTTAAGGCACCAGCATCACCATCACCATCTCCATCGCCATCTCCTCCGCCTTCTGACTCTCCTCCCATATCGCCTCCTTCGCCCTCTTCCACGCCTTCCTCCTCCGGGATGATCGGGGGAGTACTAGGAGAGGGGCCATCAGACTCCTTAAGCTTCTTACCTCCCACGGCTGGGCGTTGTGCAAAGGGCTTCCTCTTGCCACTCTTCACCGTGGCCCCCTCCTTAGCTTTAGCGGCCTTCTCCTCAACCGTGTCCCTCTGCTTAACCACGGACTGGTGCGGCAGGATCAAGTTGTACTCCAGGAGAGTAGCGTTCCTGATCAGGAAAGAAGCCGACCTGTCCCGTGCCGGAATGGCCTTTATTTCAGCAGCCATCCGCGTCAAAGAATCATCTTCCACGACTGCAATGCCACCTGTCGCTAGCAAGAAATAGAATCATGTCAGAAAAAGCACTACAATCAGAACATGGAAAATACAAATGAAATTCATCTTACAGCCGGAAGTGAAAAGGCGGAAAGAAACAGAATCATCCTTGATAAAAAACCATTCTTTCTTGAACATGGTAAACTTTGAATATAAGTCCAGGACTGGTTTAAAGGGCACGGCCGCTTCTAGACTAATATACGGAGACCCCTTCTTGTAGCCTCTCAGGTTATACAAATATCGAATTTCTCGGTTAGAAGGAGGGCGCCCGTACCTCCTCTGGAAGATAACGAAAAGGCTCACCAGAATGGCATAAGAGTTCGGCTGAAGCTGGAATGGAGCCACTTTCAAATATGTGGTAAAGCTGACTATCCAGGCATTGATAGGAGGGATAGCACCACACATGCAATGGTATCTGCTGTAAGCAAAGTAACCTTCGGGGGGATTATACGGCATCACTCCATCTCCCGGCAGCAGCATAAGAGCCCTGTCTATCCCGAATGAACGAGATATGACATCAAGTTGCTCCTCCTTTAGGGAGCTAGGAAAACAATCGGGAGGAGAGACCAGAAGTTCCTGGGGCCCATATCCGTCCACTAACGACCTCGGGGCAGGCCCACGTGGCGCCGATCCCGATTGGGCTGGGGGCACGGAAGAAGACTCTCCTCCATCCCTCGACTTCCGTCTATCTGATCGTGTTTCCGCCTTGCGAGACATTTATCTGCATACACAAAAGTGAAAAGACAGGTTGTTAGAACAAAGAATACAGAGATGTAAGCAAAAAAGAATGCATAAGTCCGGAATTCTGCTAAAATATCAAGTTCATTCGGCAGTGCAAGTGAGTTCATTCGGCAGGGAGATAATAAGTTCATTCGGCACTAAGAGTTCATCCGGTATACGTGTCATTCGACACTAAGACCTAAAGCACATTCGGCAAACAAAGACTTTCGTGTGTATTCGGCAGTCAGATTCATTCGGCGATAAAGGTCATTCGGCAAAAGATATATACCTGATTCGATATAAGCTTGGTTCGGTAGACAAGTTGGTTCGGCTAAGAATTGGTTCGGCTTTCGTTGATTCGGTAAGGAAAAACCAAGGGGGTGCAGCCCCTTATATAGATGAGCGCAACACTACCGGACCAACCCATTCGGCAGACCGAACCAACTAAGACCGAATGAAGCTATCTCTACCAGCTAAAAACCGAATGAAGCTATCTCTATCAACTAAAAACCGAATGAAACTGTCTCTACCAGCAGAAACCAGAAACAGGGAGCACTAAAGCACCTCACTCAGATAAGTACCGAACTCTAGGACCTACTAATAAAGTAGAGAATATGATAACAATGAATGAGTCGTAAATCTCTCTCCAACGTGGGTTAATCATTTACACATGTACGCGACCACGAACGGCCCATAGGCACGCTCTGAATGGCTATTAACCCTATCGTCGTGAGAATTTGCGCTTTGACATCCTTTTTTAAGCTCATCGGTTAAATGGATATTTGATTCTGATCATTATGAAATGGCTAAGCTACTTACACATGTACGGGGTCGCGAACGATCCCTAGGCATGCTCTGAGCTGGCGATAAACCACCTTGACAAACGATCCAGGGACCCACTCTGACGTGAACTTGGCATCGATAATGCTAAGCCCCCTCGGGGCACACCTCTTGCCCCAAACGGCGCGATTCACTTCGTCTCAAATGCTTCGATCCTGAACGGTCGTTATCTGAAGTCACACTGAAACTGTAAATTCCTTTGCAGGACATCAACAGGATATGAACATCCAGCCGATGGCATTACAAAACAAGCCTTCCTACCACAGGGAAATAAAGCGCGACACATGCAAGCACGTGCCCCACTTTGGGGGGAAAATGTTGGGTGAATTCTCACCCAGAAGATCTCGAGACCGAGAAGTTACAGTTTCACCCGTGTTCGCAACCTCCACTTTGTTCGACAGCCAAAAGGCTCAATACTAGCCTAGAAGTCCATCCAACATTCTCAATGTAGAAGCTCATTCGGCCCCAAGCTTTCATTCGGCCCAAGCCCTCCAATATCGAACCAACTGGTTCGGTATACCGAACCAACACGCCTCCTCTAAACTGCCGGACCAAGGCCTCATCCCCACCACCGAACCAACCTACCAACCCACGACCGGACCAAAGTCCTAACCGGACCAGCCCCTCTCACACTCCTACTACCGGTCCAAGCAAGCACCGAACCAACCCTCTCTTTTCCACTGTCGGTCCACATGCACACCTACCACCGGTCCAAGCTCAAAGCCGAATGGAGCTTTGCCGAACCAGAAGATTGCCAGTCCAGATTGCTTCCGCCCGGGCCCACCAGCAGCTATATACATCCAAGACCCCTGCCCCCTACCTCACTCTATAAATAGAGGGGCAGGGGTACAACAATGGCAGACAAGTTTGAGAGCTCAAGCACGGAAGGAACTTTCAAGCTACTTTCATATACTTGCACACAAAGCATTGTACTTGTAATCTGAAACAAAGAAGATAATAACATATAAAGTGGACGTAGGCACGTTCTGGCCGAACCACTATAGATCTGTGTGTCTTTTACATTTCAGCCCCTGCTTTTTTCATATTTACATAACTCATCTGAATCATTAAGAATCACATAAAATCAACTAAATCACACGACTTGGAAGTGTTTGCCCATTTTTTGCGCAAACATTTGAATCTCTTCCTTTTTGACTCGATTCCTTTGAATTTTGGAACTTTCCCTACGGTTCCAAATTCCATTCGTATCCCTCACTATTCATCTTCTTTTGACTCGGGAGTATTCCATAACTCTGCTTCGAATGATCTTTTTAGTGAGTCGGCGGTCACGCCAATTTCAATTTGAATTGAAAAAAAAGGGAAACTCCCTTACAATTAGCATCGATTCACCAGATATTTATATCTATCCTTGGTTTAGATGCTAATATCTTTTGTTATTCCAAACTCTAACTCTTGAGATCGAATGTAGATTTACCCCAGAAAAATCCACATAGATCTTATTCTTTAAGTCACGGTTGACCCGGTTAAGGTTGCCCGTGATTTATTTAAGCTTATTCAGCTCCTTATTTTGTTATTTAATCATCTTGTCTTTTGTTTCTAACCTATCTCCAAGCATTTTGAATTGTACTTGTAAATCTATGTTTTGTTTATATATTGTGTTGTTTGAGTTGTTGATGTTGAATTGGGTTTCTGATCGATTCTTATGATCAACGCTATCGATAAGATTTCCAAAACACTTTGACAGAACAAACTGACACAATATTATTTTAAAATTTGGTTAATGAAATAAATTTTAATATATAAGTAAATTTATGGAACTTAACAAACTGATTTAAATTGATTATTTGAAGTGATAATATTTGATTTATCATTTATTGTTCTATAAATGAATTTATAAATAGTTGTTTATAAATTGATTTGGGAACTGAAATGAATTTAGAACAAGAAATTTGAGAAGTTAATTTCCGATGGTTTCGAACATTGTTTAAAGTTATAAAAGGTTATATTATTTAAAGTATTTTTGAATAGAAATTTGTTTTCAATGAATTTTAAAAGCTTAAAAAAATTAGTGCTCTTCTCTTTGTCGCTGGAAAATAACTTCGGTGATGACCGCGGCATCATCGACATTCATTTTCGAGTTTCGAAATGAAGAGACCGCCCTGTAATCTTGCTACAGCTTTGTTTTGGGAAATCAAATTGATTTGAATTTCTAAAATATGACTTGATTTATAATATATATAGACATATGATTTAAAATTGATTTGATAAGTTATGTACATACATTTATTCATCTCTAAATGGTTTGAAGAAATCGAAAATTTAATTGTTAAATTCAATTATAAAAAGAAAATCAAAATTTTGGATGAATATTCAAGGATGAAATGATTTAATTGTAAAGTTTTATTTGTATAATACAATTGCATTCAAATATAACTTACCTTATTTTTAGAAGTTAACAATGTAATTGGATAATATACAATAAAAAGATTTTATAAATAAAATCTAAGTGGTTATAATAAATGTTATACACTTAAATTTTAATTATAAATGATTAACAAAGGTAAATATAATAAAGGGTAATTGAATAACTTACAATAAAATAATGTTAAAAGAACTAAGAATAAAAGAAAGCAGTTATAATAAGTGCAAGTATATTTAACATAAGTGATAAATATATTGAGAGGAATAAATTTAATTTTAATTGGGAATAAAGAAGAAGAAAATTTATTAAGTATATTTTGAGTATAATAATGATTTTTTTTTCAAATTCATGATTTTTGAAATTGTTAATTTAAGATGATTGGATAATATGATAATGAAATTTGAGATAGTTAAGATTTATTTAACTTGTGTAAATATTTATTCTCTATTTAAGTTGAACTTTCCATGCTTTCAAATTTATTTCCTTATTTTGTTTTTCAAACTATCTTTTGGTTGTCCTTATCATCCTTATCTTGCTATAGACTAGTATGGGCATCTTTCTATAATCTTTCTATTTAGAAATCTTTCTATAATCTTTCTGTTTAGAAATTTTTCTATAATCTTTGATAATCTTTGGTACTCATTTCGAATCTATTTTTGCATGCTTGTGTTCTTGATTTTGGAGAATCTTGGAAAGATCATCTCCACCTTGTTAAACTTACCTATAACAACATTTATCAGGTATAATCTCAATCTTCTGGTAACCTTGTCTTAATATTATTTCATTTCTATCTTTTCTGTGCTTTCCCGTACCTCGATCCTTTTCGGGGACGAAAAGTTTGGGGGAGAGTGTAACAACCCTGAATTTTGTGATTTATTTTAATTGTTTATTTTTATTTTTTTATTTTATTTGAAATTTTGATTTAAGAATTTTATTTTATTTATTAAAATGAATAATTTATGTTATTTTAAATATAAATGTTGATTTATATGTGAATTATAGTTTCAAACATGTATAAATTGAATATTTTACTGAAAAGTGAATTTCTGTTCAAACTGGTCAACTTTGACTTTTAAACTTCAAATTCAAATTATTTAAAATCTTAAATTTTATCTTTTATTATGAAAATATATGAAATAACTTGAACACTGCTTTTCATTTCGTTGGAAACGGACTTAAACCGTGAAAGTTATGTATATTTCAATATTGAGTGCAATTTGTTTATTCTGCAATTTTGTTATTTTAAATTGTATAAATATTATATTTTCTTTGTCACATTTTATTTTAATATGTATTTATATGTTATTTTATGTATATTTTTGTCTTTTAATATTTTTAAAGTGAGGTAGGAATTTTTCTAAAGTTAGTAGTATTTTTCTTGTAATTTCTATGCCCTGTTTTTAATTTTTAAACATTTTCTTTAGTTCTTTTTCTATTTTTCTCCAATTTAATTATTTATTTTATTTTGAAAATGATAAATAAATTATTTTATTTTAAATTTTCACTTCATAATATTTTTAAAATGAAGTGGATATTTTTCCAAGACTAGTAGTGATTTATTTGTAACTTCTGGACACTTTTTGTATTTTGAGTAATTTCTTTCATTCTTTTTATATTTTCTTTAAAATTAATTTTTTATTTTCTTATATTTTCACTTGGTTTCGGTTTTTACAGTATTTGCTGATTCACTTTAGTTTTTATTTGATCTTTAGAAAATGGAAATGTGTTTCATTTCTAGACGTTTCATTGTCCAAAAACGTTTCAAATGCCATAACCATCTCATTTATTCATTTTGGCTGCCCATTTTCAGTTTCTAGCTGTGACTTTCATCCTATTTCTCACTCAAGAAACCATTCTTTTATTTTATTCATGGATTCAAACATTTTGGGTAATGTCTTCCTCTTATTTTCTTTCTTTTCTTCCTATTTTCTTATGTATTTTTGCCTTGTTCTCTCCACTCTTTTGCTCAGCCTCCACTCCATAGCCATGGCCACCACCTCCTACACCTCTTCCCTGTCATCATCACCACCTACTCCTCAGATCTGAAACATGGCCGAACCCACCATGATGCTAAAATAAAAAAAATACAACCTATGCCTTGAAAACATGCTAGTTTGAGCCTTGTTGCTTCACCATCTCTTTTTCCACCACCACCACCACCTCTAGCCGCCACCACCACCTCTGACCAGACCACCACACACCACTACAACATCTATCCAGATCTGAACTTGAATGGCCAAGCCAAACCCCTACATGGTCGAGCCTTTTGTTGACCAAAACCCACCTATTTTGCATAAGCCTCTTCATATTCATGCGTAGTAATTCCTCTACCACTTCAATTCCTTGTAGCCATGATTTATTGGACCCAAACCTGAACCAAAGTATGTCGAAACCTGAGGCAAAACGTCCCCTAGACCGTGCAATCAAATGTAGAAAGCAAGACAAAAGACTGTGTATTCGTATCTCTTTTTATTTCAAAGTTGTTTCAATTTAATGTTGTGTTGAAATGTTAATTTATTTGGTTTTGTTTTGGGTTGTAACACAAGTTCTAAGCTTGGATCTCTTCCCACTTGAGCCTATTTTTGTATCATTGTGCCTTCTGGAATCCGTTGTGTCATTTGAGTTGATATCTCCAGCACAAAAGGTGAGTAAATCTCACCAGACTAATATGTACTTATATAACTGATAAACTGACACCATTTGAATCTGTAACTGTTTATCATCATGCTATATCTGCTATATTATTATCATATGATGCTCACACCTGTTATTACACTTTCTATATCATATGTTATTGTTATTTCATGCTATTCTATCATTTATACCAGTTATCACCATTGCAAGTTCCTTGTAGACTAGAATCACTATGGGTTGAAATGATACATACCCGAACGAACTTTAGAACAGGGAAAAAAACGTTATGGGCTGAAATGATAGGCCTGAGCGGTTTCCAAAATCATTCATTTTACTTGGGACTACGGGTTTGAAATGATAGAATCTGTTTTTTTCTTTGTAAATTGCGGATTGAAATGATATATATCCGTATCACTTGACCTAGGCTAGAAAACTATATACAGACCCGTGGTTTATGTAATATTTTTGAAAATGTTTTAAAATATTTTAAAATGTAAAAATTATAATATTTTGATAATATTTTGATTTAAATTTAATTAAAAATGATTTTTGTAGAAATATTAGTGATTTTCTATAAATTAAATAATGAAATAAGTAAATGGTAAAGTAGAATTTGAACTATAAGTAAATTTTGGAATTTATGTTTTGTTTTAAAAGGGAAATTATGTAAAGTAAGAAAAATATAATATTTTGATTTAAAAATTTATTTTTAATGATTTTATAAAAATAATAATGATTTTTGAATAAGTTAAAATGTTAAACAAATGAATGTTTAAGTAAATTTTGAAATATAACTGAAATGTGAAATTTTAAATTTTGTTTTAAAAAGTGAAATTTTAATTAAGTAAAATTTATGGAAATAAGTTATATTTTGTAAATTTAAACCTAATTGTTAGGTTAATAATTTAATTAAAGAAATGGAAGTTAATACTTGAATTTAAATAAGAAATTATATTAAAAATTGATTTTTGGATGGGATTTAACTTTATAAAAATCATAAAAATAAGAGTATTGAAATGATGATTTTAAAATGTAAAATTTATGATGTTTATAAGTTAAATGATTTAAATTAAAGATTAACCGTTGGTGAAATTTTTATTTAAACGCTGAGTTTGATTTAACAGCATTTTTGAAGTGTATTATAAAGGATATTACAGCATTTTGTAAATGCTGTAGTTGTTTTAAATGAACTAAAAAGTTAATTTGAAATAAAGGCTATTATAGAACATTGTAAGTGTTATAGTGGTTAAACTTAACATTTAAAGTTTATTTGAAATTTAAAGAAAATCTATTACAACACTTAAATATTGTATTTTGTTAAATGAACCGTTTTAAACTATAACTTTATGTAGCATTTTCAAGTGCTATGGAAACTGAATTTTATTATTTTATTAAATTTTAATGAGATTTATCTTTGGAATAAGATTTAAATTTTGGAAATTTAATATTTAGCTATTAAATAATAAGGAATTGACTTTATTTTTTTTATTAAAAGATTTAATCTTTAAATATGAACTCCTTTGAAATGTAAGTTTGAAATGGTGATTAATTTCTAAATAAAATGAATGGTTTTAAATGGTATTTAAATGAATTAAAAATGAATAATGTTTTGAATGATACTTTGATATTTTGATATATTAAAATGATTTGAAATGAATTTTTGAAAGATATGTTATTTTGATATTAAAAATGTTTTGAAATGAATTTTTGAAAGATATGATATTTTGATATTAAAAATGTTTTGAAATGAAGTTTTGAAAGATATGATATTTTGATAATAAAATGATTTGAAAGAAAGTTTTGAAAAGATATGATATTTTAATATATTAAATGGATTTGAAAGGAGTTTTTGAAAGGATATGATAATTTAATATATTTAAATGGTTAGAAATGACTTGATATTTATTTTGATAAATATTTGAATTTGAATGATATGGTCTGTCGATATATTGAAATGGTTTTGGAAATGATTAAATCTTTATTTTGATAAAGATTTGGATTGAAAAGGATATTTTATTTTGAAGTATAAAATATTGTTTTAAAAGTTATAACCACAGGTTATAATAACGATTGGTTGGCAAAGAGTCCGGGACCGGATATGTGGCATACTCTCTGTCGATACCGAAAACCACTTTGACAACCGTGTACGCGGTGGAGATTCCAGAATGAAGTAGGATGGTGGTGATGTTCCATTGAGGTATGTACGTGGACCCGACTCCCGTGAGTTGGCATAAGGTGGCTAAAACAGGAGCGATTCTCGGGCCAAGGGGGTTAGCGCCCTTTATCGGTCACTCCTCTTCGATACTATACTCTGACTTTGGATTTATTCGATGGCCATCTTTATTTTTCTTGATTTCGGGGAGTTTGTTCGAGGTGGGCGGTAGCTGCGGCTATGCGTTACCACCAGTCCGGATAGCAATTGGTATATCTACCCTGGCATTGCCTAGTTGTGCCGTGTCACCTACCCTAGCACGCCTTATACGATTTTGGTTTTGTACCATACCTGTGGAGTGCCCTCTGACGATGCCCAGTACGGGGGAGATTACGGTATTGTATAAACTATGAGAATATATAAATGTGTTAAGGTGGAAAATGTAAAGCCTTAACGCTAGTTAAAAGTAAGTTTATTTTAATATAGACACTATTGTAATAGCGAAATATTACTATATAGTAAATAGTTTAGCAGATCCTTAGAGGATGGGCGGTCCCAAGCATCTTCTAAGTTACATATACTTTTACTACAGTTCACTTGAGTTGGTTTACATTGTATAAGTATGTATGTCCTGACTCGAGTGTTTGTATTTTTTATTTACACTCGGGTCAGCCTGAGTATTCACAGATTTGGATTTCCACTTTTTGGAGATTGGAATCGCTGGAGATTATCTGCTTATCTAGTCTTATCTATTTCAGTTCGGTTGTTCCATTCATCTTGTACTTGGTTATCATATTGAAACTTCTGTTGTACTTTATTTCTTCTGTTGTATCTTGTTTAACTATGATATATTTGTATAGTAGCTTCGCGAACTACTATCTCTTTTACTTCCGCTGCATTTTTTAAATACTCTGTGTCTGTGATCTGTGATTATTATTTACTGTATATTCTGAGATTTGCCAAATTTTTATTTACAACGCGGTATTTTGAGCAATTCAATTCCGGCATGAGTGTCTACCTATACACTTATAATGGATGCGAATGGTTGAAAATACCGGGTCGTTACAATATACATACATATATGTATGTATATATGTGTGTATTCTCTGAAATGATATGCGTGTATACATATATGTGCATATATGTATACATGTGTATATGACATTGCATTTGCATATGTATACATGCAGTGAATCCATCTTCACTTGTATGCTACCTGGTCTCTGTTGTAATATGTTATCATCCCTCTGAAATTCTGGTTTGGTCTGGTCTGTTTCTGGTGTGGTTGACGTTAGATTGTTGTGTTGTTAAAATTGCTCTTCTCTGGTTCACCTTGGTTGCATATGCAAGTTGCTATCATATTTTATTTGAAGTTTTCATATTGCATGTAGTTATGTTGTACTTGGTTGGAGTCTAGTCTTTGCTTCACTTATCTGGTACTGCATTTGCTTCAAGTCAAGTGTCCAGTTGCTTCATGCCGAGTAAACTTAGTTCTAGATTCTCTGTGTTTGATTTTGTATTTCTCTTACATGTCCTTATATGCACATCAGTGTCATCTCCATGTTTCACTTATCTGGTGCGTTGTGGTTTTGTCTACCTCTGGTTCATTTTGTTTTGCATTCCATCTGCATTCTGGAGTCTGGTGTACTTGTTGTATGCATGTGTGCTGGTTCCTCTTGGAGTCTGGGTTGTTGCATCATGGAGTCTGTTGTCTTGGTTGCATTGCTTCAAGTCATACCTGAAATGATTCATGTGCTTACTTGTATTCTGAGCTATTGATTTGTTGGGAGTCTTTGTATTCTTTGAACTCATATATGTGTATATATATGTGCATACACACACACATGTGTATATTTTTATGTGTCCGGTCGAAAGACTGCTATCATTGCATTTCACCTGGGTTGCCTTGTTGTTGTTGCTCGGACCATATGAGCATATGCATTCATGGTTTTGCTTGTGCACTTGAACTCGAGAGCCTGATATATTTGAATTTCTTGCTTTTGAATTGATGTGTGTTTTCATGCATATCCATATATATTCGAACAGTTCACTTTGTTGCTTCTTGAACTGAATTTTGTTTTGTATTTTGGATTGCACCTGTGTTGAATCAAGCCTCAGCTTGGGTTTGACCTTGTACTCACACGTCCCTGCGATTTAACAAGCAAGTGTATATTGGTGTGCACTACCTTGTGACATGTACAGTGATACACTATGTATGTCACAAGTTGTTCGTGTAGATGAATTCAAAAGAAATAAATGATGAACAACCCAAATAACTGAGGCAAATGGAATTCATCAAAATAGACACTTTAATTTGCACTCCAAAATATTTTCTTTTTCAATTTTACCATGTCAATATTTATTTTGCAGATAATTCAGATGTTGGATACAAACTGAATAGAGTTGAAGATCAAATACGAGTATTGAGTGAATATGTAGTGATGTGACATTGTAAATTAAAAAATGTGTTATAATTGAAATTGTATTATAACTCAAAATGTATAAATGTAATGCGAGCTCAAATTTGTACTATTTGAATTTGTATTAAAATATTCGTTTGAACAAAATATTTGTTTGAATATGAATTTTGTGTTATTTATTTTATTCAATAAATATTTATTTAATTATGTGAAAAATAAAATAGTACATTAACAAATACATTTAAATGAATATATATATGTTTATTATCATCAAACAAAAATCATAGGCTAGCATATTCAACGTGCAATGCTGTTAATAATAATTGTTATTATTGAACCATGGATTTTGTATTTAGACTAAACAAGTTGAATGTGGACAATATTGGAATTTTAATCTAAATTGAATTCCATTAGTCCTAAAATAATATAGTTTTGACAAAAAGAATTTGTTTAAAAAAAAGCTATTATCGAGTATCTCTTAAAATAGTAAAATTGGATTTACTAATAAATGTGTAAGCGATATATTTGACGAAACCGTCATTCCACTATTGTAACGACCCGCCTTTTTGACCATCGAAAGTTGACACCGAATACTACCACTGTGTTCAAATATCGACGTCCAATCGGCAAAAGGATAGATAATGAGGGTAAATAAAAAGAAAAGAATGGAGAACAAAGAAATTTTGAATCTCATAGTGGGATCGACAACATATAATATAACAAGGATAGTAAAACTACCACTCCAAAATACATAGTATATCAGAGTAAAAAACAAACCTTATCAACTGGACAGTTACAAAATCTTGACCGTACAATTAGTAATATGATTATTATATAATACAATGGAAAATAAAACACTATGATAGATGAACCTCTAGCTCCTCTCCAAGATCTCCATAACACCAAAGCCAACATGGAAAATTACTCGGTCTGATCCCAGTGTTGTAATAAAATAACACCCGACTCAGTCTGGAAATAGCAGCGTGAGAAAACTCAAACAATGGGGAACATATAAAAGTTCCATAAGACTACGTCGTTGATGCGAAACGAGTTTTTACCTCACAAGAATGACATACATATAGGAAAGAGTAGAGATAAACAACAGGAAACAAATCCAAATAAGGACGGGCATAAATAGTATTAAAAACCAGACTTGAAAAAATGAAAATAGTGTGAAGAAAATCCAACTGGATGGAATGGATAATACAAGGTAACGGTCCAAACTTGATAGAATGGACAAAACCAATAATTAAACATCGTGAAGAGGGGAAGTCTCTTCCTATTGCAATTAAAGAAAACAATTCGAAGGTTTGAATCGAATAGGTGAAGGAAATTTTCTAACAATTGACTAGGAAGGTGCACCCCCCTTGAAGTATACCTCTAGTAATATACTTCTGAGAAGCTCATATACTCCGTGACGCTTCTCAGACAATACCATGTTAGACCCCGCCAAACCTTACCGAGTATCAAAATATTTCACATCTAATAACACTACCGAATCCAAAACTAGATGACATGTGAAAGTACCTTGATGGGAGAAACCTTATATAGCTTGGCTTCCTCTCACACGTTGGATTTAGTCATTTCTGACAAAGGATATCAAAGCTCAAAAAGCAGCAAATCGTTTTTTAAGGTGATGATACACCATAAAGAGAGATGAATTTGATAATTAATAAATCAACTATCGGAGATAATTAAAATGATTGTATATGGAAATTAAATATCATGTATCTAACACTACTTGTCGATTCCAACCAGTGCTATCTCTCAGTTGAAAATAAAGCTAGACAACTTGAGATAGTGTTACCTCTAGGCATCACCTTGATGACATTTTTATTCTTTAAGATAGAAACAAGTCCAAGCCTCAACGTTTAGCATTAAAAGTATGATTAAATCCTTTCCATATAAGCGATATCGATGACGGAACTACTTATCCATAACCGAAATCAAACTTTACTTTTAAAACTGAACTTGTGCTTGATTTCCATATTACAGTATTGATAAAACACTTTTAGAAATACCTTTTAAAATGTTCTTTTAAAAGACAAATTTTATAATACTAAGTGTATTAAAATAAGGGTAAAAAACAAATGTCATTAAAACATTGTTTATTATAATCCAAACATTTTACACTTAGCTTTATTTATAAATAATTCCTTTTAAAGAATTTTCTCTTTAAAACCATCATTTCTAAATTTAAAACAATATTTATCATCCCAAAAGAAAATAAAACAATTTAAATACCTTTATAAATTTAAACAATATTAATTATCTTGAAAGATAAATAATCACATTTATAATCTCTTTTAAATTAACAAATCAATTATTTTAAATAAAATAGCTAATTCCTTCCAAAACACTTTTATATCATCTGTAAATTAACTTTAAAAACTTCATTAAACCGGTTTATTAACTTTAAAACACTAAATCAGTTAATGAACTTTAAAAATGCTTTCATTATATTAGTTAATCTACTTTAGTCTCTTTTATTAAATTAATTAACTTTAAATATCGTTAATTAAAAAGATTTATTAAATTCAAATAATCATCAATTAAAATGAATAATTGATCTCAAACATCATAAATAAAAATGATAAAATAATTTTAACTACCATTAATTAAAACAATTAATTAAGTTCAAATAATCATTAGCTAATTGGATAATTAAATCCAAAAATGATTAGTTAAAATGATAAATTAAATACAAAACATCATTTGTTAAAATCAATTAATTAACTGTAAAACATAATTAATTAAAATGAGTAAATAAATTTCAAATATCATTAGTTAAAATAATTAATTAAATTTAAAACAATCATTAATTAAAATGATTAATTAAAGTTCAAAATCATTAATAAAATGACTTGATTAAATTCTAATCTCATTAGTCAAATAGATTAATAAATTTCAAAATATCATTAATTAAAGTAATTAATTTCAAAATCACTAGCTAAAGCAGTTAATTAATTTAAATAACCATTGATTAAAATGATTATTTAATTTAAAATATCATTAATTAATATGATTAATGAATTTTAAAATTTTATTTAGTGAAAACATAATCCCAAGTTCAAAACACATACAATAGGGTTTTGGGGATGAAAATCAATAAATGACGATATAGCAAAAATGGCTATAACGACACTCAAACAATTTAAATGGAATATTAAGATTTATTTCAATTAGATATCAATATAACAACATAAGGACATAAATAAATAATTATTGTCGAGAAACCCATCTGGGTCTCCCTACAAAAAAATGGTTAAGGACATTATATATAATCATATGGGTTCATAACAATCAAGTTAATATGTCATTTATTTTTCAAATGGAAATTCAACCAAACAATCAATCAAACAATTTAACTAACATCCATACAATCAATAATTGTTTATAACATCATAGATATGATATAGTAAAATTGAATGTGAGTTAAACTCACATTGATTTCGGTTTTCGCCTTAGTGTTCCGGTTTGGACTAAAATCAAACGGGCGTTCAATTTTAGCCAATAATTCCACTAGCTCCAAATTCAACCAAACTAACTCCATTATGTAGCCATTTTCGCTACAAGTCTAATGCAAAAAACGATGTTCCAATCCGACCTCGTACGCAAAAGTTATTCGATTTATAAGATTTCAATTTAATTAAATAATTAAATAAAAATAATTACTTTAATTAAACAAACTAATCCCCACTCAACTAAAACACACATCTTCTTCCTCCTAAAAGTACACAGTCGATAACAAGAACCCACTAAAGTGACATAGATATGTTGTGATACAAAGAACCACTCGAAGAAATTGTCTACCATTACTTCGACACCTTTGCACCATTCCTCCAAAACACGATATGTAGCAACCTTCCCCCAGCCATACAATCACGAATCACTATGGACCGTCACGCCTCATCGAACATTGGCCAACGCTGCTTCACGTCATTCTAAACCCATATGCAAGCTTCGAATCCCTTAACAGCTCCTATATCAACGTGAAGTAAAACCCTAGCTCCGTTGCCCAAACTTCGAGCCCTCCAAATCAGTGATGCATGAGACAAAATGGGTATGGGATCGAAGCCCTTGCCTAAATGAAACCATGGAATTCAGAATTGCAATTTTTCATGGAATGATGAATTTGATTTCAAAATTTAAAGTTTTCTTTTGAATTTTTGTTTACTGTCATACCAAATGAAAAAGAAAAATGAAGGGGGAAAGTGTATATATACGTGAGGGAGGCATGGGCTAAGAAATTATGGGATAAGGTGAAGGTATGGGCATGGGTATAGGATGACTATGGGCATGGGTATATATTATTTTTATTTTTATAATATCGGACACTACTACACTCAGAAATCTCGAACTCCTATTGAGATGTGCTCATTGGCGTTCTATACTAAATAATCATATACCGAACTCCATGGAACTAGTTTCGGGAGCTAATTCCAAAGTATATGGAAGTTAGCTTTTTAAATCAAATTATAATTAAAATTAATCGCTATGCATATCGAGTTCGCATGACCAAATGTATGCCCAATCATGATGAAGCTCGACGATACTTAACAATTTATTATTCTGGATTTAATGGAACTAGTTTTGTCAAAATTCGAGACAATCCCTTAGAATGATTATTTCACATATATAAATATCATTTTATATTTTCGATCCAATTATAGATATTTACCCGATCTATTTATTTTTTTGTAAATAAATTTACAAATTGAATTCGTCAATATAACTTATTAATAAAAAGGAGTTAAATAAAATTATTTAATTTGGTTAATTAATAATTAATTCACAATTCAAATATTTAAATGATCAACATGTTTTAATTTAACTAATTAAATTTCTAATCTAATTATTTTAAATATTTAAAATTAATTAAACATCTAAAATTAAATGACCAAAATTCTTGGTTGTTATAACTAATTAAGGTGACATGTGAACGTCAATAATCGAATTGTTCTATATTAACCGCTGACTGAATTTACACATTTAAGCCGCACAATCATAATGATAAATACTTCAAAATTCCATATGCGTTGTTTAACTTATAATTTTTCTAAATTAATTAGATTAATTAATATTTATAAAATATTTTTTTGGGAAAAATGTTTGATCCTCTAGAAAAGGGGAGAGCACTCATGTAAATATGTATATATCACATAAAACAAGGTGATGCCAACATGCCTGGCAGGTGGCTAATTATAGTACAAAAACAAATAAAATAACTCAGGCAACCTTAGAATGAGCTCTGGCAAGGCCACCACCCATTACACCCCAATATCGAAGTCCAACAAGGCCACTATTCGATTGAGGTGTTATAAGTACCTAAAAAACTATAAAGCATTTCAGCGCCAATTGTAATGACCCCTAAATTCGTCACTTAGGAAAATGTGATTTAATTTGAAATATAAGGGAAAATCGCTATTGGTTTATCGATATAATAACGCTTTTTGTAAATGATAATTTAATAGTGATTTATATGGTTTTATAATTCAAATATGATCGTTTTAATTCATCTAAAATGATAAGAAAATAGTTTTTAAGTTTTTTTTATAAATATATGTGCGTTAGCTAATAAGTAAAAATGTGACCGGGAATCGGTTTCTTGATTTTCAACGGTTTGACGTATATAAGTTAAAGAACGTCGTTCAAACGACTTGTGCACCTTTGTGACAGTTATCTACACACATTAACACATGTACATACTTTAGTAAAGATAGAAAAATAAAAAATATTACTAATTTACATAGATAAATTACATACGGTAGAATTCAAAAATATCTAAGATATTTTAACAAACTTTAACCTTAAGCAACCAACTCTTACCATCCTTTACCACATCCAAGAGGGAACATGGGGTTATCCATACATGATAGGACCTTAAGACACCATAGATGGTGTAGGAGGGTGTAGGTGATGATGGAGAAGGATGAGGCAAGGATGATGTGTTTAACAAATATGCATAAACAAGTTACATATATATAAACATAAGCAAAATATCTTAGTTAGCTTAATACTAAAGCCTCCTTAAGTCAACATAAGGACATGAAGTGATATGAAAAGATGGTAGCACATAGGGAAGTGACGCAAGGAGGAGATGTTTGAATGTGGGTGATGTATGGGTGATGTAGAGGGAAGGTAGATTTAAGGAAGGTTTACTTGTTGAAAAATCCTATAAATACCACTCCATTTCCCTCTTCTTCTTTCATCCATAACTCTCTCTTCTCTACTCAAAAATATAAATCTTTTTTAAAACCTTGTAAAATTTCAATGGCTACAACTTTGTAGTTGACCCCTTCTTCCCATTCTAAACATTTCTATGTCAAAAACTCCTTTTTTTCTAATGTGTTCTTTGGCCCAGTTTTTTGAACAAGAATACCCCATATTGTATCAAACATATCTCCTTCAAAACTGATCCAAATGAAGAAATTATTTTTATAAATCATGTGAAATTCCAGTGGCTACAACATTCATATTGAGTATTTCTTCTAGTATTTAGTATGGCTATGCCAAAATTCCACTTTTTGAAGTGGATTTTCGGGTATGATTTTGACAAATCTAAGAATACCTTCTCTTCATTCGATCATAACTTCCTCAAAAAAATTGAAATCAAGTGTTTCTTTTTCTAAACCATATAAAAAATAATTTCCTACAACTTTGTAGTTTACCACTTTTCCAAATTCAGAGAGTAGAAAGTTCAAAAACTAGAGATGAAAAGACCTATTTTCGGGTCTATATTTTGAGATCTCAAGGTCATAGCTCTACTACTTTTCTACCTCCTTCCCATAGCTTGGCCATGAGCACCACAAGGCATAGTTGAGCTATCTAGGAGCTTCAAGTCCAGCATGTTAGAGCTTTTAGTTTGAGTTAGTTAAGATTGGTTTGGGCTTTGGTAATGGGTTAGTTTAAATTGTTTTATTTATTTACGTTTAAAATAGTTTAAACTTAGAAAATTTATATCTCACACATATGAGCTCTGTTTTACAAGCGGCTTTCGACATTGGAATCATATTGAAACATAGAATACATCAGTATGAAATATTGACACTTTTTGTTAAGTATAAATTTAATGATAAATTATTAGCTATTAAATTTAATTACGACGAACATAATTAGTAATTTATTAGTGGCATTTAATTAGCAGAACAAATCCCTAGTCTGCTATTATAAGTTGAGTGAAGAATTATGGATATTTATTGAACAGAATAAAACATCGTTCTGTGCTTGCAAGTAAAATGACTGTTTCAAAGTTTATTGATAGGTTGATTAATTTTTATTGAATAAATGGATGTATGTTTACTATTGATTGATTTGATTGTTTTGTTTATGCTCAACCAGTTTATGAGCAATTGTCCTTTTTATTTAGCATGGGTTGGGTAGGAAATAATTCTAGACGAACACCTTCTGATTTATTTCATGATTTGACTATAAGGTGTTAGCGATAATATTTAGTTCACTTCATTTAGTGAATTGTTTTAAAAATTGGTTTTCAAGTTGAAATGTTATGAAATGTTTTCCTTTAAAAGAGAAAAAAAAAGATATTTGAGAATAAATATTTGAAGTGATTTTATATAAAAGTGGTTTATATAAAGAATGGTTTTATAAAAGTGTCTTATAAAATGGAAATAATTTTGAGGACTAAACCTGATGGTTTTTAAATGATTTTTTGAAAGGATTGGGAAATGGAAATTATTATAGATTTGAAGTACTTGTAATTGTTAGTGTCAATGATTTTGCCACTTCGGGATATAAAGTGATTTGTTATGTTACCGATGATTCGGATAATCCATAACTAAAAAGTGGGCAAGAGAGGTGCAGACGTTCTGTAGCCTCAGTATAGTCTGCTCTCGTTGTAGAGGGATATACATATCTATATTTGTTTTTCAGAAGGCTGAGACCCAGTTGCCTTTTTATGGCTTGAAACCTCCCGATCAGGTAGCATATAGTTTTATATGCTTGTATATTGATATCATTTTAAAAAGTGATTTGTTTTTGGATCTCGATGTAAAGGACTAGTTTAAATATTAAAAATAAATGTATTTCAAAAGTTTTGAAATAAGAATTCAAGAATAAAGTCCAAAGAGATAATTACTATAATGTTAATTAGATTTTGAAAATCTAAAATTGAAGATTATGCCTAAGTGGGTAATTTTGGAATTGAATATTGTTTGTGCATCGTAGGCTGCATGAGTCCTATTTGTGGTAAGAGAACCATGTTGGCTTGATCCTGTATCTAATTTCTTAAAGCTCTTCAAATTCTATCCTAAGAGGGATAACTGAAATCCAACTATCATGCTCAAAAGAAGTACTATTACCTGAATGAACTATCATATTAGTGTCTAGGTTAAAAATCTCATGACATTTTAAAATTGATTTCCAAAAATTAGACGGTTACATATGACTATAGGAGTAATTTGATGTAAATTATTACTACCATTATAATAATATTTACAAATGATTTCTTTCTAAATAGGATTATCATTAATATCCTTAAACTTCCCTAACCATTTAGCTAACAAAGATAAATTCATGTTACGCAAATTAATAACTCCTAAACCACCATCCATTTTGGATTATTAAAAATATTTATGAAATATTTAATATTTATGAAATATTAATTATTAAATTTATTTCTTTTTTTCAATGCCATCAGTATTTAATAAAGTGTGTATATAAAAGTTATATGTGTACGTATCGATATATAATATCGATAAATGTTTAAATTAGATTTAAGTCAATTAAAAACCGAGTGGTTTTGGAAACTGTTGAAGGCTTAAAATGCCTCATATATGGTCGGTCATAGGAGCTAAGGAGAAGGGGTTTAAATGTTCAAATGTTCATTGAAATGGCAGATAAAAACCATGTAAAGAAAGGAGAATAGATCTCCACGTTCCCTTCTTTCTAAATATCTACCTAAACACCTTATTCTCATTCATTTTGAGGTACCTCCTCTATTATATCCCAGCTACAATCGTTAAGGCATATTAGCCTTTTATTTCCAAAAAATTTCAATAAAAAATTAAATTAAAGATGGTGTTTGCCTCTAGTTCACTGTAATCTCTAGAGGTGATTCAGTCAGATCTATGAGTTATTCGTCATTCGAGGTGCATATGATAACTACCTTTTTGGTAATATTTTAAATTACATTATCATTTATATATATACATCAGTGCTTGTGTAGACTACATCTTATATATGCTATAATGATTTTATATACGCTTATGTTATCTAATCTAATTTGTACATCTAATTATCTAAATTAAAAACACATGAAAACATCACTATAATACATAATTAAATTTCGACCACATTTTAAATAATTAAACTTTAATTTTCGAAATTTAAAACTAATGTTAGTTAGCTTTAGTAATTTTATAATATGTTAAATGTAATTATATATATTAGATACATTAAATATATTAAAATTTTAAAACTATTTTATAAAGAGATATACACTTTTGGTTTTTGCAAAATAAATCCCGCATAATAATAATTATTATATTCTAAATTCATTCAAATATATTAATGCATGTTATATTTAAAATAAAAAGTATACGTTTACTTATTTAATAATTTATATATAAATAAATATGATTTTAAATTAAAATATAAAGCGTATGCATATGTATATCTCGAATTTAAATTAAAAAAATAAGATTATATATTTATATATTTTTTAGAGGGAATTAGGCACAAGGACAAACTTTGAAGAAGAAAAAATAGGTTGAAGGACACAAAGTTTAATTTTTGGACTGAAGGAAAAAATCTGAAGAAAAAGAATTAGGTTAAAGGACAATGCTAGTTATAACTAGCATTATATTCAATTTTTACACTATACAAAATGCTATTTATAACTAGCATTGTATTCAGTTTTACACTGTACAAAATGCTATTTATAACTAGCATTGTATTCAGTTTTACAAAATGCAAGCTATATTTAACATTATCCTTCAACCTAATTTTTTTCAAAGTTTGTCCTTCAGCCTATAAATGAAACTTGTTATCCTTCGACCTAATTTTTTTCAAAGTTTTTCCTTATGCCTATTTTCCACTATTTTTTATATGTAATTTTAATTTTAAATTTATAAATAGAGGTTTATTTAAATCTATATCTGATTTCCAATTTTAAATTAAGATAATATTTAAAAGATCTTAATTAAAAATATTTTGAATTGGTAAAACCATTTAAATAAAAATATATAATTATTATTTGTATATATTTATACTTTTCAAAATAAAACTATAGACAGTAAAGGCATATATAAAGTAATAAATGTGTTCATAGCGGTGTAAATCCGACACCTATAAATGTACACATGAACCATGCACACTATTATATGTTGCACGTGCACTATACATATGAATATATTGGATATACTCAAATTCAAATTTACTTTATTTAATTAAATTGATAAACTAAATAGAATAAGATTTCATTTAAATGAAATTTTAGATTGGCTCTAAAATCAATTAGGCTTCATAGACTGTAACGACCCAGGATTTAATCACTTTAATTATGGACATTTAAATATATTTTAATAATTAATTAATGAATTTTATAACTCAAATTAAAAATCTTTTGAATAATAACTAATTATGTTGAAATATTTTTTAAATTTTGTTTACAAAAAAAATTTGTTCAAAGAAAAATAGAAAATGTGACCAGAAATTACTTTTCGACTTTTCGGTGTCGAAAAGTTGTCGGAAAACGTTATCCACAATGGAGTTAGCATATACTCAATTTATAAATGTGTTAGAATTTGTAACACATATTTACATATTTACTTAATAAATATAATAAGGATGTGACTTATCAAAGTCATGTAAGTTTTTAAAACAAAATTTAAATATAAAAGCAATATAACATGTCACTTCCTTGCAAACATTAAGTACTTAGGTAATTAATTGATGTTGGCTTTGAAAATGACAAAAGGGGGCATGATAATTTCAAAGTACAGGGGGAGACATGGGTGGATGAGGTGGAAACTAAGGAGTGGAGGTTATGTAAGGTAAGGGTACTTTGGTAATTTAATTTTTGCAATTTGTATAAAAGCAATTTCTAAATTTCCTTTCATTTCTGTTCTCATTTCTAACTCTTTCATAGCCTTACCTCCAACTTGTTTAATTTTTCAAGAAGCTTTCATGGCTTCCAAAGGGATTTTTAAAGTTTAAAATCTTAGTTTCTTTTACTTTTAAAAACTCTAAAAACCTTGTTTGGTCACCTTACTTCTTTCCTATACACTTCTCCTTCCAAAAGCAAAGCCATACCACCCTCAACATGACATGGTTGAACCCAAAGGAGCCTAGGCCAAGTCACTTTGTTCATTAAAAGCCATTGGAACTCCACTTTCCCTGCTAGAGGCAAAGGCCTAGGTCATATTCGGGTTTTAGTAGAAGTTAGTTTGATTTGCCCACGTTGGTGAGTAAAGTTCCATTCTTTAACTAAGTTTTCCTAAACATACATATATACTATCTATGTGTGTGTGTGTGTGTATGTATATATGACTAACTTGTTGTATAAATGATGTTGTGTTTTGGTAAAATAATGTTGGATTTTATGTTTATATTGTAACAACCCATAATTTAATCACTTTGAACATGAATAGTTAATATGTTTTTAAATGATTAAATAATGGATTTTATATCTAGAAGTATTAACCTTGCCTAATAAAACAAGAAAGAATTATTAACATAGCCTAATAAAACAAAATAGTATAATTACTTGCCTAATAAAACAAGGAAGAATTATTAACGTAGCCTAATAAAACAAAATAGTATAATTACTTGCCTAATAAAATAAAATAGAATAATGATTATTATATTCCATGCAGATGGTTGCCATTGGACCAAAATCTGGTCGAACCAGGTTATGCCATGTGGATGGTTGCCATTGGACCAAAATCTGGTCAAATCAGATTAGGCCATAGTTGATAAGGAGGATTTCTATTGGACCAAAATATGGTCGAATCAAATTATGCCATATGGCTAGCTTCTATTGGACCAAAATCTGGTTGAATCAGGTTAGGCTATAGGAAATTACTAAAGTACCCTTCTCTCCACCTATAAATAGCCAGTTCCATATATCATTTTATTTCATTCACAAACTAAAGAAAAGAACTAAAATTCATTTTAAAAGGTGAAGGATTCCAAGTATCCATCAAAGCAAATAGGATGTGAGTATATTTCATGTTTTCATAGTTTAGTGGGTATAACTTATTCTGTGAGTACATTCCTTGCTTTCATAATTTAGTGGGTATAACTTATTCTGTGAGTATAATTTAATTATTTTACAATCAGTGTAATCTTAATCTCTTTCCTTTTACTCATTCATATTTTAACAAATGTTGTGTTAACTATTGATTGTAAATTGTTAACAATAATGAGTCTGTTATTATTCTTGTTTGGTTGTTTGATTTGTGCTCGACCAGTTTATGAGTAATAACTTTGATGTTTAGTTAAAGGGAACTTACACCACCTTTTAACTTAGGATTGACATTTAGTGACTTTTTGGTTAAAAGGAAACAATACCCCTTTTAGCTATCTCATTTGATTAAGAGGAAGCTTCATCCCCTCTTGGTTGTAATCTCCTTTAAAGATGATGGGTTTAAGTTATGATTTGAATGGAAGTTTTAAATCTTTGTTTAAAGTATTTTAAAGGAGCTTCAAAATTTATATAATAATTTAAATGAGTTATTTATGGAAAGTAAGTAGTCCTGTACTTGGCACTAAAAGCCGATGAGTAGATTGATTCTCTATCTGTGAGATCTGGAACCGAAGTGTCTAGGCAAGGCTAGGAGCAACCAGTGCCCTGACTTACCTGGCTTTGTTTCTAGGCAAGGGATAGAATAAGTCGAGAATATCGGAAACGTGACAAGTGTAGGAGATTTGATTTCCATAAATGATCTTTATAATTATAATGGAAAACGTTTTCATTTCTTATAGACAATTGTTTTTGACCCATCTAAGTATGCTTTTGAAATATGAAATCCTCTTAATTGTTTTGAGAATATGCTTATACCGATGGGATAAGTATATGGATATTTTCCAAGTATTGAAAGTGTATAAGATTTAATTTACATATAAGATCGTTTTGTTATCCCCGATTGTCCATATCTTGACTATCAATTTCGATACCCTTCTTCCTTTTATTTTTGTTTCGTCAATCTAAGACGATTTGTTGCTCAATTAGAGCATTGATATCCTTTATCGAAAATGACTAAATAAAGAGCGAGTGGGGGCCAAGCTATGTGGGGTTGCTCCCATTAGGGTATTTTCACATCTACTCTAGATTGGTTCCGGTTATATGCCACGGAGATGTGAAATACTCGGATACTCGGTAAGGATGGCGGGGTCCGGCTTGGAGGTTTCCGAGAGCCATCGTAGTCTCAAGTATATTTTCTAGAGGTATACTTTCGATAAGGGGGGCGCACCCTCCTAATCATTGTTGGAAAAATTCCTTTTCCTTATTTTTGATTCAAATCTTTGGATTGATTCTTTCTTAATTTCATCGGGAAGCGTCTTGCACTCTTCGCGATGTTTAATTATCTGTATCCATTCTTTTATACTTGGATGTTGTCCTTGTGAGGGAAAAACCCGTTCTGCATTTTTACGATGTGGTCTCACTAGTTACTTTGTGTGTTCTATTTTTGGAGTTTACTCATACCAGACTTATTGTCTGATCCGAATTGTTGTTTTCCATAAACGTTCGGGTACTCATTTATATTTGAGTAGTCCAGAAATGACAGGTTTCTTTGGGCTCTTTTGAAGATGGTGGACGCGGAGGAGGCTCCTTATCTATCTAGCTATTTATTTCCGCTATTATGAGATGTTGGCTCTATGTATGTATATTTAAAGGCAGGTTGTTATAACTGCCTAGACTGATAGTAGTACTTTTGTTGTAACTCTGATAACTCCATGCTGGGGAGTAACCTTATGTACTGTCTTATTTTTATGTTATATTTAACCGTTCCGTTGTGAGATTATTATTCCGTTCTTATATTTTACCCCATGGCAACTCGTCTTTCAGATACTTGGACAACGGCACATGAATACCATGGATGTATTAAGTGTCGTTCTCAAGGGTCAGAAAGGTGAGTCGTCACAGTTGGTATCAGAGCTTCGGTTGAGCGAACGCCTTAGCCTGATTGGCGTACAACTCACCAGAGATAGGGTAAGTGATGCCCCCGGATGAGTTAATCTTGAGGGAGCGTATTTGTAATTTTTATAATAATAATATTTATCCTCTAAAGTCTAGTTTTAGATCCTTTGGTGTTATTTCCTTAAACCATTTTAATCCTATTTTTGTATTCTAAAGGTACCTGTTATTTGTTCAGATAATAGAAAATGAATACAAGAATAAGAGGAAGGAGAGGATCTAGAACTAGCACGGATACCAATGGCAGGGTACCTAGAAATGCTACTATGTCAGCTGTAGATCCGGTAGAGGAAATGCTAGTGCAAGTTCATACCCCTATGAACTTTGCAGCTTTGTGTAAGAATTTTACCGCTTTGGGTGGGAAACCATTCTATGGGACTGAAGACATTATTGGGGTGCAGATGTGGCTCCGAACTTGTGAAAGAATATTTGGAGATCTTCGGCTGGAAGATGCGGAGAAACGGCTGTTGGCATGCGACAACTTCAAAAGTCGACGATGGATTGGTGGGATTCAAAAACAGCAAGTACTCCAGAGGGGGAGTTTTCTTGGGCCCAGTTCAAGGAAGTTTTTGAAGCACAGTTTATTCCAGAAGCCGGAAGAACTCAGTTATTTACAAGTTTCATTGACTTAAGTAGGGTGATATGACCGTGTCGAAGTATGAGCATAAGTTAAATGCTTTGTCCCGTTTTGGACTTGGATTGATAGACACACCACTCAAGAAAAACGAAATGTTTGTGAATGGAATGCGACCAGAGTTCCATCATGAAATGACCAATCATCTTATGGGTACATTCACCAACATTGTTAGCATGGTTTTGAGGTTTGAGGCTCTTGATATTAGGGAAGGAGTCCAGAAGGGCATAGTACCAGCAATAAGTGCCAAGCCTTTATCGGTTATACCAGTTGAAGGTAAGCCAAACTTCAAGCATAAGTTTAAGGGAAAGAAGCAGGGTGCAGGGAAGAAACCCGAAGATGGCGCTCCAGCACAGAAGAAGCAAACCAACTTGGCCAACATTCTTTGTTTTAAGTGCAATAAGATGGGCCACTCTACAAATCATTGCCCAATTGCCACATGTTTTCATTGCGGCCAGCCAGGACATATGAAGAATGAGTGCCATTTTCCTAAAAAGGGATCTCAAGGACAAACTTTTACCATTGAAGAGATACCATCCACTTCTTCAGATAAAAAGTGGAAGCAAGTGTTGCAAGGTACATTATCCATCTATGATATTCCTGTAAGGGTGCTATTTGATACAAGAGCTTCCCATAGTTTTATTTCTTATGATCTAATGGACAAACTAAACCTTAAATATGTTATCATAAGTAATCCTCTTTGTGTACGAAACCCAACTGGAGGTCCGACAAATCTTGACACCGTGTGTCTAAATGTACCTATTTCTTGTCGAAATCATCTCTTTCCTTTTGACTTGTTTGTTCTTGGGTTTATGGGTTTTGGAGTGTTGTTGGGAATGGATTGGTTATCTAAGTTTAAAGCTATCTTGAATTATGGTAGAAGGCTTGTTAGAGTTAGTGATGCAAGGGATGTTGGTGTTGATATTAGTTGTGAAGAGACTAAGAAGTTAATGAGCAGTTTTCTCTATTCACTCGAAGTGACTAAAGCTGAGCTTGGAGATGTGCCGGTTGTTCGAGATTTCATAGATATTTTTGACGAGGTGCAAGGTTTACCTCCTCACCGTGAAGTCGAGTTCCGTATTGATTTGGTTCCGGGAACTAGACCTATTGTACAACCCTTACGAAGGATGGCTCCAAAAGAGAAGAGGGAGTTAGAAAGGCAGACTTATGACTTGTTGCAGAAGGGCTTGATCCGATGTAGTACCTCGAGTTAGGGATCGCCAGTCGTCTTTGTTACAAAGGCAGACGGTTCTCTAAGGTTATGTGTAGACTATCGGGAGTTGAACAAAAGGACTATCAAGAATAAATATCCTTTGCCAAGAATTGACGATATGTTTGATCAACTCCATGGTGCTCGGATATTTTCTCAATTAGATCTTACCACTGGTTTCCACCAATTAAGAGTGGCAGAGGAGAATGTTCCTTTAACAGCTTTTCGAACTCCTGAAAATTTCTACGAGTGGTTAGTTATGCCGTTTGTGACTAATGCACCCGCTTATTTTGTGGACTTAATGAATCGAGTATTTCGAGATATTCTTAATAAATTTTTCTGGTCTTTATTGATTACATTCTTATCTATTCAAAGACAGACGAGGAACACAAATATCATCTCCGTGTCGTACTCGATACCTTAAGGAGCCATGAGTTGAAGGCTAAGTTCTCCAAGTGCCTTTTTGGAAATCTGAAGTTAGATTTCTAGGGCATGTTATTTCGGGAGAAGGTATATCGGTGGATCCAGCTAAAGTTGTTGCGGTCCAAGACTGGAAGAAGCCCGGAAGTGCGACGGAAGTTAGAAGTTTCTTAGGATTGGCTAGTTTTTATCGTAGGTTTATCAAGGACTTCTCGAAGATTGCTTCTCATATGACGAAGTTAACAAAGAAAGATGTTAGGTTCGTTTGGACTTCTAAGTGTGATCAAGCATTCAATGAATTGAAAAACAAGCTGACTGGCGCTCCTGTTTAAACCATTCCAAATGGGAGCGAAGGTTTAACCATGTATACAGATGCTTGTGGAACCGGATTAGGAGCAGTTTTGATGCAGCATGGGAAAGTTATTGCCTATGCGAGTCAACAGCTAAAGCCGCATGAGAAAAATTATGCTACGCATGATTTGGAACTTTTGGCTGTTGTCTTCGCACTAAAGATATGGAGGCATTATATTTGGGTGAAAGGTTTGAGTTATACACGGACCACAAATCCTTAAAATACCTTTTTACGCAGAAAGATTTGAATTTGACGCAGAAGAGATGGCTGGAGTTTCTCGCCTCTTATGATCTAGAGGTTCTTTATACCCCTGGAAAAGCAAATGTCGTTGCTGATGCATTGAGTAGGAATGTAGCAATGGTTGCAAATCTAGAAGTTAAGCCAGTATTGTTAGAGAGAATTGCATCCAGTCAAGAGGCAGATCCTATTTTAGCTCGACTTAAGAAAGATGTTGAAGAATGTGTTGTTTCTAGCTTTAAGATTGATCTCCGGGGCATATTGAAGATGAATGGGCGTATTTGTGTTCCAGACTTTGATGGACTTAGGCAAGAAGTGTTAGCCGAATGCCACCATTCAAAGTTATCTTTTCATCCAGGAGTGACCAAGATGTTCAAAGATATGAAGAGGGTATTCTGGTGAAAGGGGATGAAGCGAGATATTTCAATCTTTGTGAGTCGTTGTGCAAACTGCCAGCAGATTAAGAGTGACCAGCTGAAGACAGCTGGATTGCTTCAGCCACTTGAGATCCCAAAGTGGAAGTGGGAGCACATCTCTATGGACTTTATTGATGGGCTTCCTAGGTCAAGAAGAGGTAATGATGGCATTTGGGTTATAGTCGACCGACTAACCAAGAGTGCCCATTTCATTCCTGTTAAGCTGACTAGGACTGCTACGAGTCTAGCGAGTTTGTATGTGAAGGAGATTGTGAGACTCCATGGGTTCCTCGTAGTATTGTAAGTGACTGAGACCCGATATTCAGTAGTAGGTTCTGGGAGGGACTGCAGACTGCTTTAGGGACTGAGCTAAGTCTCATAGCTTACCATCCCCAAACAGATGGGCAAACAGAGAGAGTGAACCAAATCTTGGAAGATTTATTACGAGCATGCATTCTAGACTTCGGGGGTTCTTGGGAAGATCATTCACCCTTAGTTGAATTCACTTATAACAATAGCTATCAAGCAAGCATTGATATGGCCCCTTTCGAAGCTCTTTATGGTCGTCCATGTCGTTCTTCTTCGTGTTGGGTTGAATCTGGAGATAAACTTGTTCTTGGACCAGACATAATTTTAGAAGCCAATGAGAAGGTAGTTGATGTTAGAAGAAAGATGAAGGAAGCACAAGATCAGCAAAAGTGTTATGCAGATCAAAGGTTTAGGGATCTAGAGTTCTTAGTCGGGGACTTGGTGTTTGTAAAAGTCTCTCCTCTGAGAAGTGTCGTAAGGTTTGGGAAGACAGGGAAGTTAGCCCCTCGATATATTGGCCCTTTTCCCATACTAGACCGGATTGGTAAATTTGTGTATAAAGTGGAGTTACCAGATCGACTATCAGATGTGCACAACGTATTTCACGTATCTCATTTACGTAAGTATGTACACGACCCTTCGATGATAATAAAACCAGGACAACAAGTTGATTTGGAGGTTCAGCCTAACCTAACCATTCTTAGGCGGCCTATTCGTATTGTTGCTCGAGATATAACGATTAAGGAAGAAGATTGTGAATCTTGTTAAGGTTCAGTGGAGTGGAGATGTTAGAGATTGTACTTGGGAAATTGAGGACTATATTAGGGATTCTTATCCCGAGTTGATGTAGTTGTTGTTTGTATTTTGTTGTTTCTTTTTAGTGTACTCACCGGTTGTGTTAAGGTCACTTTCCTTGTATCTTAGTGTGGTATATATGATATCATTTGGGTTCTTTGATATCTAGAGTTTATTCGATTAATTTCGAGGATGAAATTTCCTTTAAGGATGGGAGGATGTAACGACCCATAATTTAATCACTTTGAACATGAATAGTTAATATGTTTTTAAATGATTAAATA
The DNA here is from genome assembly GCA_030765085.1 of Allium cepa. Classification (NCBI taxonomy): domain Eukaryota; kingdom Viridiplantae; phylum Streptophyta; class Magnoliopsida; order Asparagales; family Amaryllidaceae; genus Allium; species Allium cepa. Next base: position 460,745,710 of record CM060943.1, read on the forward strand.
ATGGATTTTATATCTAGAAGTATTAACCTTGCCTAATAAAACAAGAAAGAATTATTAACGTAGCCTAATAAAACAAAATAGTATAATTACTTGCCTAATAAAACAAGAAAGAATTATTAACGTAGCCTAATAAAACAAAATAGTATAATTACTTGCCTAATAAAATAAAATAGCATAATGATTATTATATTCCATGCGGATGGTTGCCATAGGACCGAAATCTGGTCGAACCAGGTTATGCCATACGGATGGTTGCCATTGGACCAAAATTTGGTCAAATCAGGTTAGGCCATAGTTGATAAGGAGGATTTCTATTGGAACAAAATATGGTCGAATCAAATTATGCCATTTGGCTAGCTTCTATTGGACCAAAATCTGGTTGAATCAGGTTAGGCTATAGGAAATTACTAAAGTACCATTCTCTTCACCTATAAATAGCCAAGTCCATATATCATTTTATTTCATTCACAAACTAAATAAAAGAACTAAAATTCATTTTAAAAGGTGAAGTACTCCAAGTCTCTATCAAATCAAATAGGATGTGAGTATATTTCATGTTTTCATAGTTTAGTGGGTATAACTTATTCTGTGAGTACATTCCTTGCTTTCATAGTATAGTGGGTATAACTTATTCTGTGAGTATAATTTAATTATTTTACAATCAGTGTAATCTTAATCTCTTTCCTTTTACTCATTCATATTTTAACAAATGTTGTTTTAACTATTGATTGTAAATTGTTAATAATAATGAGTCTGTTATTATTCTTGTTTGGTTGTTTGATTTGTGCTCGGCCAGTTTATGAGCAATAACTTTGATGTTTAGTTAAAGGGAACTTACACCACCTTTTAACTTAGGATTGACATTTGGTGACTTTTTGGTTAAAAGGAAACAACACCCCTTTTAGCTATCTCATTTGATTAAGAGGAAGCTTCACCCCCTCTTGGTTGTAATCTCCTTTAAAGATGATGGGTTTAAGTTATGATTTGAATGGAAGTTTTAAATCTTTGTTTAAAGTATTTTAAAGGAGCTTCAAAATTTATATAATAATTTAAATGAGTTATTTATGGAAAGTAAGTAGTCCTATCTTGGCACTAAAAGCCGATGAGTAAATTGATTCTCTATCTGTGAGATCTGGAACCGAAGTGTCTAGGCAAGGCTAGGAGCAACCAGTGCCCTGACTTACCTGGCTTTGTTTTTGGGCGAGGGATAGAGTAAGTCGAGAATATCGGAAACGTGACAAGTGTAGTTGATTTGATTTCCATAAATGATCTTTATAATTATAATGAAAAACGTTTGCATTTCTTATAGACAATTGTTTTTGACCCATCTAAGTATGCTTTTGAAATATGAAATCCTCTTAATTGTTTTGAGAATATGCTTATACTGATGGGATAAGTATATGGATATTTTCCAAGTATTGAAAGAGTATAAGATTTAATTTCCATATATGATCGTTTTGTTATCCCCGATAGTCGTTATCTTGACTATCAATTTCGATACCCTTCTTCCTTTTATTTTTGTTTCGTCAATCTAAGATGATTTGTTGCTCAATTAGAGCATTGATATCCTTTATCGGAAATGACTAAATAAAGAGCGAGTGGGGGCCAAGCTGTGTGGGGTTGCTCCCATTAGGGTATTTTCACATCTACTCTAGATTGGTTCCGGTTGTATGCGCACGGAGATGTGAAATACTTGGATACTCGGTTAGGATGGCGGGGTCCGGCTTGGAGGTTTCCGAGAGCCATCGTAGTTCTCAAGTATATTTTATAGAGGTATACTTTCGATAAGGGGGGCGCACCCTCCTAGTCATTGTTGGAAAAATTCCTTTTCCTTATTTTTGATTCAAATCTTTGGATTGATTCTTTCTTAATTTCATCGGGAAACGTCTTGCACTCTTCGCGATGTTTAATTATCTGTATCCATTCTTTTATACATGGATGTTGTCCTTGTGAGGGAAAAACCCGTTCTGTGTTTTTGCGATGTGGTCTCACTAGTTACTTTGTGTGTTCTATTTTTGGAGTTTACTCATACCAGACTTATTGTCTGACCCAAATTGTTGTTTTCCCTAAACGTTTGGGTACTCATTTATATTTGAGTAGTCCAGAAATGACAGGTTTCTTTGGGCTCTTTTGAAGATGGTGGACGAGCAGGAGGATCCTTATCTATCTAGCTATTTATTTCCGCTATTATGAGATGTTGGCTCTATGTATGTATATTTAAAGGCAGGTTGTTATAACTGCCTAGACTGATAGTAGTACTTTTGTTGTAACTTTGATAACTCCATGTTGGGGAGTAACCTTATGTACTGTCTTATTTTTATGTTATATTTAACCGTTCCATTGTGAGATTATTATCCCGTTCTTATATTTTACCCCATGGCAACTCGTCTTTCAGCTACTTGGACAATGGCACATGAATACCATGGATGTATTAAGTGTCGTTCTCGAGGGTCAGAAAGGTGGGTCGCCACATGTATTGTGCTTGGATTATAATATTGCTTGGATGTAATCATACGTGCTTGGTTATGTGGATGTATAGTTGGGTATGGTAGTTAAATAGTCAAGTTAGTTTGCCTATTATAATCTAGCTTGTATATGTTGGTTATGGAAATGTTTACATGTCATGATATTGTGGTTATGTAATCATGTATGTTGTGAACATGAATTCATGATGGTATGCTAAGAAAGTTAGCGTCTTACTAGTTAAAGCGACAAGTTATGCCTTGTATAAAATTCAAAATTTTTAGTTTTAAAATTTTCAGAAAAAAGGTTTTCAAGTTTTAAACAGTTGTTAGTCTTTCAAATATGCTTTTATATTCTAGTAAACTTTTTCCAAGAGTTCAAATTTTAAAGAAGACTTAAAGGAAAAAAATTTCAAGTTTGGAAATTATGGGTTGTCTACGATAGTCGCTATAAGTGCAGTTCGTGAAAACGAACTCCTTTCAAAATCTAAAAATGTTTTCACTTAGAAATCTTTTTAGAAAATGTTTTAAAACTTATATTAAGCGATTGAAAAAGTACTTGTTATTTATTTAATAAACGATTAATCAATTAATTGATTAACTAATTAGTACTTAATCACTGGATAATAAAGGTAATTAATAATTAAGTGTTAATCAAATAAGTTAATTTTAATTAGTTAATTAATTAAATTTAATTAATAATTATGGGTTATTTATTTTTAGTTATTGATTAACTATTAATTATGAATTAGTTATTTATAAAAGGTATTTAATTAATTATTAATTAATTACTGATTAATTAAATTTAATTAAGATTTTAATTAAGACTTAACTAATATTTAATTATTATTTAATAAATGTTTAGTTTATTATTTAATTAATAAATAGGGGCGCTTTGTTTCTAAAATATCGGTTTTGTTTAAAACTTTCTTTTTCGAAAATGTTGTAAATCAAGGGATTTTTGTGTCGATTACCCTTAAGTAACCTCAGACAAATATGAAATCTAGGTTACCGTGTCATGTTTAAATTAAGTATATGGTTATCCATATGCAAACTCTATACAATTACCCTAAGTAGCGGATTGTCCGCTATTTATAAGTTGACCTGTTTTAACTCAGGAAGTATGTTGTGTATATTAGAGTTCCCAGTGAGGACTCAAATACTAATTACGTACTTCCAAAAGAACCGGAATTGAGTTAGCTAGAAATTATCGCTTAGTTTGGAGACCCCGATTTTAGATAAGTATAATTTATCCAAACCACTCCAAACTAATAATGCTCGCGATGGATTGTTAGGAAGTATGCTACCGGGATGTACCATTCTTCCTGAGGGTGATTCCAAAATGGAAGATAGTAAACGTTGAATGTTTATTTAATTCCAGAACAACTTGTATGGATGAATGCTAGCATTGCATTGGTTGCCTGGAGGGCTGTGTTAACATTCCAAGATGGTCCGCTCAAAGGAAAGGTAATCGTTACCTCAAACCTCACATACGGGAATGACTAAAATGAGGGGACATGCTTCAAGGCTATGTGGTTCGCTACATTAGGGTATGGTCATCACCCAATCTAGATCGATATTGTAGATTATGTATGCTCGGGCCTATTTAGGTTGTTGATCACAACCAAGGTGATGACATACTCAGCGCTATCCAGCAAGGGGTAGGGCCGGTCTTGACTAGCAGGGAGTCCATGTGAGGCTCTAAGTGTATTTTATCTAGAGGTGCACTGTGGTAGGTGGTACCTTGGTGCTTTATCATTTTTGGAATCCATTTTCCAATACGTGCCATTATGGACTTAGTTGTGCCCAACTACTGAAATGTGAGATGCAAGCATTTCAGCTATATTAAATATTTATTTTAAACTTAGACATTTTGGTAACATCAAATGATTTTATATAGAATTGTTTTGGTTATCGTAAGACAAAAACCCGACCATGTTTATGTATGGCGTAGTCTTACGAGATACTTTTATCTTGAAGTTTTTTTAGTTAGAAACTTATGCTTTATTCACACCAGACTCATGTCTCACCTAGAGTTTTATTTTCTTTCCTAAAACTCTTGGGTACTCAAATATGTATGAGTAGCCAAGTGATCCAGGTTTCTCATGGATGCATTTTGGAGGAACTTGGAGCAGGTGGCTTCAACGTTAGTTAGCTACTATCTTATTTTGCTGTGTATATATGTATGTATTTTGTATTATTGATGTAAGGATAGGTAGTTATAACTGTCCAAGTTTGGAAACCTGTACTATTATGACTCTGATGTACTAGTATGGCAGAATCTGTGTAAAATCTTATGTTGATTAATATATGTTGTTTAATTCCATTGTGAGATTCTATAATTGTGAAGTTTCTTCTTATCTTTCTTTTCCTTACCCCGATGGTTCATCTTTCGAAGTATGAAAGGCGGATCGTTACACAAACCCAACAAAGATCCAAGATGATAAAACAAATTATCGCTCATTTAACCTATGCCCTAGCCCAGTTCCTTCAATAACATCAAAGCCCAATATCTTATACAGTCTAAATTAGAAATATTATGACTAACTTATTAAAGTCTACAGATTTAGTAGGGTATTTAGAAAGATAGTGTATAAGGTTAGGTTTGGATAATCAAGTACTCCACCCTACCTGGCTAATAGCTTGGGCTAAGGGTGAAGTAAAACCAAAAGTTATCCCAAATATAAAGACCTAAACTGATTTTGGCCTTGGACTAAATTTCAAAATATGATATGAAACTTCAAATAATAATTTGAATTTATATGTTAAATTTAAAATATAAAAGGAATTTCATAAATGTTATAAAATATTTTTCAAGATTATTTTGAAAATCAATAAATTAATTTTAATATTTTTTACTAATTAATTGGATTAAATAAATAATTAATTAATTGAAATTTAATTATTTATTAAAAAATATATATCACAAAATATTTAAGGTAAATAATTATAAAAATTTCAAAATTAATACATATTTTTAAATAAAATTATTTTTATTGATTAAATTAAGTAAACATTAATTAATGTACAATATACATGTATAATGATATATATATATATATATATAATATTGCTATAAATGTTATAGTCAATGTTTATTTTTAAATGTATAGGATGAATAAAATTAATTAATTAAAGTGTTAGTTAAATAATTAATTAAATTAGTTAAATATGATTTAATTAATAAAAGTAAAATTGAACAAAATATAATTTAACCGAATAAAGTGGAAATATAAGAAACCCAAATTTGGTTTTAAGGGGTAAATACATATGTACATCATGATTTTGGATGTGTCTAATGTTTGCGCCAAAATTGGTCACAAACCCCAAATACCGTGAAAGCGCCAGTGTATGAATACAAATCAACAATATTCAAACACAAATAACAGATCTCAGCAAATAACATGCAGCGAATCAGAAATAATGAACAGAGACACAAGTTTGATAGTGGTTCGGCTATCTCCGGCCTACGTCCACTCAAAAGTTTTATCCTTTTATTAATTATCCTTGCTGGTTACAAGTGATTACCGCAGTTACAAAGTCCAAATTCGAAATCAATGGCAGTAATGACGATATGGTGTGATTCTGGCAGCGTCCGGGCGTGCTTGTTCTCTCCAAATTCTCCGACCCCTTTTCTGAATGACTGGGGGCTCTATTTATAGGCATAGGAGGCTGATATTTCGCTGAAAATCCAATAGACCACTTCTGGCACGTGAGGGGGCCCCCATGCTCGGCCTTAGGAGATTTGAGGCCACTTTGGGATCGATTCGAACTCCATTCGAATCGATCATAAAATCATCCAATCGAGGTGAAACTTGGTGTGAACATTCTTCAACATGTATGTAAGCTCCTGTAAAAATTTCATTGCATTTGGATTAGTGGATCTTGAGTTATGATCGATTCGAGTTTGGGGTTGTCCGTTGCCTGTCGTCTTCGAATCCATTGCTTCGAATCCATTGCTTTGAATCCATCCAAAGCGCATGCGCATCGATGACGTGGCGCTATTTCCCTAGGTTGATCCACCTTTGTCGCCGTGTTGAATGCTCCTTTTCCTGAAGACGCGTTTGTATCCATGTTCCACGCTTCGTCCTTATCCATAACTTCACAACGGTCATGCTCGCATCCATCGATTCGTGTTTTCCTTCGCATCGACTCCTGGAGTGTACTTCGTATCGATCAGCCATGAATCGATCGATACGAAATGACGATGGAGGTTTTCGATACGAAGTGGTTGTGATGGAGGTTGGATACGAACTAGACCGTACCTAATGGATACGAGCGAAGCCTTACCTGATGGGTACGAAGGAGCCAAAGTCCACCTACTATCGATACGAGAGTATCGGTTTGAAACATGCCACCCTTTCCCATCTGATCGATACGAAGCCATCGAGTCGTGTCCATGATCGATACGAACAGTATCGATTCGAAGTCCTTCACCCTGTTCTCCCTGATCGATACGAAGTAACCGAGCCTTATTCATGCCGATCGATACGAAGTGTATCGATTCGAACCAACGCCTGATGCGAACTTCATTGGGCCTAATCCATGCCGATCGATATGAACGGTACCGATACGAAGTCCTCACTTCCTGATCGATACGAAGTGTATTGATTCGAACCATCCTTGCATGCTGATGGATTCGAACAGTATGTTCCTCCTATCTTGCATCGATCATATCTCCTTCATACGAACTCCGATTAACCTGAAATTTGAAACATAGCCTTACGTAGTCCTTATCATCATCTCCAATCAATTTCGTCCCGATCAGAGCTCAACCAAATTTTGACGTTCGTCGATTGTAGCCTTGTTTCCAATCGATCTCCAATCCCGATATCCATCATTCCTTGCCAATTTGTTGATATTCCAGTTTTGACCAAAAAATGGGATAACATCTAACACTTGAATCACAAGGATATTTTATAAGAATTACATTATTCTCTAAATCGATATCACTCAAATAAATAGATTAATGATTATGAATCTCTAATATAAATATTGTCCTCTAACATTTATATATTAATAAATTATATGCATACTTTATAGTTGTTGAGTAAATTCAAGCTAGAGATATTATGTGTAATATTATTAATATATTAACTGGCGAGGTAAGATAACTGTATGACTGTATGTATTTGTTGAGTAATCTTAAGGTACATACATTATACCTAAGCCATCGCGAAATGGGAGGCACGAGTGAATAATTTCTTTCGAGTTGTTTAGAAAACTCAAGGTCAAGATGAGATTAGGACAAAGACCATGGGTTAGAAGTTGTATATGATACAACCTGTAATGTGTTATCCATCGCTTGTGGGCCTATGATTTGTCGAGTAAACTCAAGGTCGAAATCTTAAGGCAAACGAGTCCTAACACACGTTATAGTAGTCGAAAGACTTCTGTATTTCACTTTGGGTTTTTAGAAATATAAAAATCTTACGGGAGCTTACCGGTAGAATGATATGTGTACATGTGTGTATGTACAACCTTCCTAATAATGCAAAAATATTTGCTATGTATGAAATGTCCTAATCTACTTAAGTTAAATTTACAAAAAATATCCATACCAAAATTATTTTAAAAAAAAACAAGCATACTGGACCTAATTAAATTCACTTTCTAAGAGCAATAAAATTAGCATTAACTTATGAATGCTTATAATCATTTATACACAAACCTCTAAAAGAAAAACTAACTGAAGGCCCAACTCCCAAATTAGTGATTGATTATAACAAATGGGTAACATATCTCAAAATAGCCTACGTATATATGTCGTCTACTTCAAACAAACCATTGCAAAGACTATATGATAGAATGATGGTCCATCAAATTTTCGATAGCCTCAAAGCATTATTGGGGAGAAATCTTATTAAGTAAAGTATAGGATTTATGAGATTGCTAAGAAATTGTTCAATACAAAAATGATAAAGTGCACTCATGTAGATGACAAAGGTGCACTCATGTAGATGACAAAGTGCACTCATGTAGAGGAATGCGTGTTATCGATGAAAGGATATATTAATAAACTTTTGTATCTAGATGTTACTATAAGAAATAAGCTACAAATGGAATTGAACTTAGGGTCTCTAATCCACAGTTTGAGATGTTGATATTGAACTACAATATGAAGTAGATGAATGTGAGCCTCGTTCTACATAATATATTGACATCAGCTGAGTCCTTATCCAAAGATAAGATATGGTGCTCCCTATAAAGGAAAAGGCATCATCTTCGAATGGTTTGAAGAAGAGAATGCATGTTAACAAGAAGAATAAGAAGAATGCTCTTAACAACAAGGGTGAATGTCACCATTATCACAAGAAGGGACATTGGAAATAGAATTGCCTGCACTACTTGAAATTTATCAAAGAGAAGAAAGAGAATGATTCTACCACTCCTACTAATATGTTTATACTTCAAAATTGTTTTGTAGTCTCTAAATTATCTTAGGTTTTGTATATTGGATCTAAAAATCATATCTATAATTTGTTATGGGGACTTAGGAGCAGACGATCATGTGAAAAAATGAGAAATGAGACTTCAAGTTTCCGATGGATCTATTATAGATACAACTGCAATTGGGCACTATCATTTACTTTGCTTAATGATTTTGATTTAATTTTGAATAATCTGTATTATGTAAACAACTTTATTTATGGTATTACATCAGTTTTGAAATTGTCTAAAACTAGTTTTTGTTTTCATTATAATAACAATATTATGAATATCATGTTTGGTTGTAATAATTTCTACGATGGTGTTATGGATAATGGCGTTTACGTATTTAGTTCTAATCATACCCAAATGTTAATAATTCTTGGCAATATCAATAATAATTATCTGTGGCATTGTAGACTAGGTCATTCAAGAGACAAACAAATGCATAAATTGAAAACCGAAGGTTTTCCTCCATCATTTGATTCGGAATCATTTAATACTTGTGAGTTATTTCTAAAAGGAAAATTGACCAAGCACCCTTTAGCGGGAGCAATGATATAGCGGATGAACTGTTGGGTCTTGTACATACTAATGTATGGGAACTAATATATATAGTTACCAAAATTAATTCTTCTTACTTTGTAATTTCACTAATGATTTCTTAAGACTAGGGTATGTATATGTAATGATGTACCTTTCTTACACCTAAAGATGACACTTGATACATCCTCGGTATTCGTGTGTCGATCATTTAAGTGTTTAAAAGATAGGTCATTTGGAGTGAATGAAAGAAAAGAAAGAACAGAATCTCACAAAAAATGATGAGTAAAATATAAGATGACAAATGTTTTTACAAAAAGAAATCAACTTTATTATATACACAACATCAGAGTACACTAACCTATTATTAGCCTGGATAATTATAACATCCCATCCTTACAAATGCTGATTAACACAAACAGAAATCAAAGCAAAAAAATAGGGGAGGAATATAATATACGTGAAAACATCTTGGGGAATCCAACTTATCTCCTAAAAGCTCCAAAGGATCCAGCTAAATCTGGAAAATATGTTCGGGCTAACTCGAGCATTATTGGAAAACAGTGCTCGGTTATATTTGGTAAAACCAGTGTGAGAAACTCAAATCATAAGAAATTTTATTTATTTAACTTATAAAACCCTGTAAAATCAAAGTTATCTCGTAAGACCACGCTGCACACAAACACAGACGAGTTTTTACCTTCCAATAACCAGACCATTTTTTATAGAAAATCCAGTATTATTATAATAGTGTTAAGGGTTAAAGTAAATATTGAATCATAGCCGAATTGTTACACTAATTAAATTACAGCATAATAGATATACAATTAATTCTGAAGGCTTGTTTTGAAAAATGGATTCCATCTATGACTAGGTAAGGGACTACCTTTCGATGATACACCTCTAGAAAACGTACCAAAGGGCCACACATGGACCCCCTACGAGCATAGAGTCAGCATGCCCTTTTAAAATGACAAGCCAAATTACCTCATCCCTTAACATGGAGGCTTCTTTAATTTTCCCCTCGATGCCTTCATGCGAAAACACTCTAAGGGGACAATCTAGAATAGGATGATAGCTCCAAATGGTAGCTAACCACATAACTCTTTGAGCATCTCCTGTTTTAGCCATTCCCGAGGTGTGAGGCTTGAGGATACGCTTTTACCTTTCCTTTTAGCAGACCATCATGGAATGCTAACACTACCTTCCAGGCAGAAATTCAATGCCAACATTCATCCATACAAGTTGTTCCAGGATCGAACAAACATTCAACATTTACTATCTTCCATTTTGGAATCACCCTCAGGGAGAATAGTATAGCATCATAGCATACTTCATCATGAACGTTATTATTTTGGATTCCAAAAAATTGGCATCTCCAAGCAAAGCGATAATTTTTGGCTAACTCAATTCTGGTTCTTTATAAGTATGCAACAAGTATTTGAGTCCTCATCGGGGAACTCGAATATACAGTCATGCTTTCCTAAGTCAAATTGAAAAAGATTTGATAGTCGGTTATATAACTATCAAATAACCAAAAAATAACAATTTAGATATTTAGTCACCCATAGAATCCACTAAGCCTCAAAACAAATCTTTCATTTATTAAATCTCTTTTCAAAACGTTTATCAAAACATCCATATACTTATCTTACTGACATATGTATATTCACAAAACATTTGTGAAAGATTTCTTATTACAAAATCATATTAAAAGGATCAAACAATTATTATTTAAATCGGAGATAAAGATGACCTCAAACACTATTCCTTCGGTGTTAAGTTTGGAATGAATGTCCATACCACCAAAATGAAGAAGGTTGGTTAAAAGAAATCTAAATCTCAAATTCTTTTATAATTTACTTCTATAAATCCTTTTAATAAATCTCTTCCATATATGAAATCTCCTTTACTTAAATTCCAAACCCATTTATAAAACTCCAAGTCAATCTACAGAACTCCTTTATAAATATTAAAACCATCTATATAACTCTTTATAAATATCCAAAATTATTTACAGAACCCTTTATAAATCCCTAAAATCATTTATAAATACTCTTTTACAAATATCTAAAAATATTATAAAAATTTCTTAATAAATACTCCGTATGTAAACAAAACTCCTTTATTAAATTTCATTTAATAAAGTTCCTTTGATAAATAAAACAATTATTTAAAACAACTTTAAACAACAAGTTATTATTTAAAAACATCCTCCTTTACGTTATCTTTAAACCATATTAACAAAACAATAATTTTAAATAATCATTTTAAAAAGTATTCAATTAACTCCAAAAATAATTTTAATAAAATCATTGCCCAATTATCCTTTTAATATCATATTTAAAAATTACATTAATTTAAACCATTTTCAAAAAGGATAAAGTGAAATACTTGACTTCACAAAATCAGACAGAAGCTAGTGACCACAATGGTTCATTTAATTGAGTTTAACTTATCCAAGTTATAACATGGGTATTTAGATAACAAACAGGTATGTAAGGGAATCATCCAACAATAAACAAATCAATGTATAAGTATGATGTCCAAGTTACTATAATAGTAGACGAGAATTTATTCTGCTAAATACATGTCCATATTATTGTAGTAGTAGAATGGTGTTTTGTTCCACTAATCGATGTCATTTGATTTTATATCCAGTGAGGTTACTTAAGGGTAATCGACAAAGAAATACCTTGGATTAAAACATTTTTGCAAACGAAAACTGTTTTAAAACAAACCAATATTCAGAAATAAATGATTCTAAAATTTAAAACTTATATTCAATAGCATTAATTCCTTATTTAATAATAAATAAACCCTTAATTATTAATTAAACAATAATTAACTTTTAAATAAATGATTAAATAATAATTATCCTTTAAATAAATATTTAAATAATAGTTAACCATTTAATAAATAATTAAACCATAATTAATCTTTAATTAATAATAAAATAATAGATTAAACCTTTATTAATAATAATTAAATGTAATTAAGTTTAACCTAATTAGAATCAATTAATGATTAAACCCTTTTGTAATTAATTAATAATTAATACCTAATTTGGTCATTGATAATAATTGATTTTAATTAACTAATTATAATTAACTTACTTGATTATCACTTAATTACTAATTACCTTTGTTAATTAATGATTAAGTACTAAATACCTAACTTAATTAATTAAATAAGCATTAAATAAATAATTAAATAACTACTTAAATAATCACTTTTCGTTACTTAAAATATGTTTGCTAACTCTTTTCAAAAGGATTCCTAAGTGAAAACACTTATAGATTTCGAAAAGAGTTCATTTTCACGAACTACACTTATAGTGGCTATCGCTATACGATCCGAAATTTGCAAAACTTGAAATTTTATTTTCCAAGTCTTCCTTTGACTTTAACTCTAGGAAAACTTTCCAAAACATAAAGGTATTTTCTTGAAAAATAAACATGTTTAAATCTTGAAAATATTTTTAAATTTAAAAACAATGTTCAAAGCTTTTACGCAAGGGTTACATGTCGCTTAAACGAGTAAAAGTTGAAAACTTCATTAGCATACAATCATGTATTCAAGACCATAACATTTATATTCACATCACAACCACTAACATAAGCCGAGATCTCAATCTTCTAACTAATATAAATTTAAAACTTCATTTCATGTTGTTAACCCACCTTTTGCTAAGGCAGTATACAGGCGGATTTAACCTAACAAACTTCATGATTATCATGACCGATGAGTACAGAGCGACGATTGTAGAGCCCAAAAATTAGGTATAGATAATAGTATCAAGTCAATATTGAATGGAGTTGATAGATATGCAAGGTAGAATGTTCAAAGTATGAAATATGGCTCAATGCATAAGAAGGATCGGCATAGCTTGGCTCCAACAAGAGGGATATGCATACTCCAAAGTACAAGAGCATTCTTGTGGAAAACAATCAATATCTCAAGATCTACAAGTATGAGGCATATGAAAATTTGTGAGAAAGATGTGTGGACCCTAGGGAGCCTACCTAAGGGATCACATATCATTTGGATAAAGAAAGAGGAACCGGTATATATCCCTCTTAGGGGTCGGCTAAACCCAAGTTCATAGCAAAGATCGATCAATATCTCAACATTTACACATCCAATTGATATGAAACTTGGAGGACAGGTAAATTAAAACACGTGAAACACCCTACAGGGATCGCATGGCATTTGGAGCAAGTTGGAGGGATCGGTACCTATCCCTCCATAGGGATCGACTATAATCAGCCTTTACTTCATATTGCAATAAAGAATGATCAATAACTCGAGTTCTACTTGTCCAATTGGCATGAAACTTGGAGGCTAAGCCTAATACAATATGGAGAAGCTCCCATAGGGATCGCATGATATTTGGACCAAGTTGGAGGGATCGACACCTACCCTCTAGAGGAATCAGCAGAAATAAGAATTCAAGCAATACTACTTCACGGGAAATGTAATCTCACAAACTGTATGTCGAAATTGCATGAAATTTTGGGGAGCAAGTAGCTAACATCATGGGAAACCCCTTGTATGGATCGTAGCCCATTTGGATGCACTAATAGGGATTGGTACCTGTGGGCCCCAATTGGCCTGGAAATATTTTGATGGCCTCATCTTGGTCTTCCGAACCTTCTATAAAAATTTCAACCCAATCCGTGCATGTATTCCTCTATAAATATAGCCAGCATAACATCAGAAAAGGGGTCTTCTTTATGCTTCTTTTTATCTTCAACCAAGGCTAAACTCTGCCAATTTTACTTTGGGATTTCGGATTGTAACTATAAACAAACTTCGGTATAATGAAGGATTATATAGGAGTGGACTTAGGCCGAAGTTTGCCGAACCACTATAAATCTTGTCTCTTTTTGATTGTTTTCTGATTGTTTTAATTCCGTCCTTCATTTATTTCTCTTCATATTTATCCGATTAGATTGGATATTGGTACTTTCATACAACTGGGTGTGGTGGCCAATTTTGGTACCAACACAAGTCTAATTTCAAATCATGGCACATAAATCATATGCAAACATCGCTATAATCCAAGCATTTATACATTCATTAAAATCAACAATAATTTTCACTCAAAAACACATTATATTTAAAACAAGTTAGGAAATGATATATGGTTTAAAATCTTAGTAAAAAGGTGAGAACTTTACTCACTTAAGCTAATTAACTCCATCGAACTTTGCTAAAACTTGACACGAAGCTAGCTCCATGCTTAGCTTTTGTAAAAATGAGATTTTGAGGACTTAAAATGGTTAGGTAGTTCAGCCAAGGGGGTAATACATTCGACCATGCTTGAGAAAGGTGACTGTATGGCTTTGTGTTGAAGAGGTGGAGTTGTAGAAAGGAATGAGTGTTTAACTAGCTTTTTACTAACTTAAAGGTAAAGAATGCTATGATTTTATACTCTAGTGTTTCTTTGAAGCCATGAAAGAGTTAAGAAAGGAGATTGAGTTTGTTAAAGAAAGAACAAATGTTTAGAAATGAAAAATTAAAGGAGTATGGAAATAGAAAAACTTTTATATAAAATGCTTTAATCTAAATTATCAAAAAGGCCTAATGCACATTACCCTCCATACAAGCTTGCCACATCACCACCCTTGCCTACCTTCACCCTATTCTCATGAAATTTTGTCCCCCTCTTCTTAGTTTAAGCCAACATGCATTAATTGCATGTGCAACATGTTTCGCTTTACCATTTTCACTTAATTTTAATTCATATAAAATGGTCACGTCTCTTTTATAAATATATATCTAACTACATACATATACATATATACATAATATAACCTGCAACATCCCCTATCCGGAGGCCCGAAGCTAAGTGGTACAGCTGCTGCAGTCATTCACAATATTGACTTCCAATCATCAAATATGGTAATGTTAATGGTATCTACAATATCAGAAGCACTTGAATATGAAATAAAATCACCATAAATTAAAACATTTTTCTGATTACATCTCAAAACAACATTTCATATTCCAAGTTACATAACCCCAAATGTTTCCCAGGTTCAGATCAAATATAATTATTGCAAAATACACCAAGAGCGACATATAAAGATGCACCTTAGTTGATCAGAGTACTAAATAGTCATAACAGACTTAATACAACACAGTGGGAATAAAAACATAACGACTCCTAAATAGCTAGCCATCAGCCTCTTGCTCGTCTTCGAAAGCTTTATTCGTCAACCTACTAAACTTGTAAATCCTTAACCCTTGGCCCGCTCAAATCAATTTTGAGCACCCGAGAGTTTAAGAGGAAAAACATAAACTTCGAGTTAAACGTAAATCCAGGTATGAATAATAACATACATCTCGGTTATTTGATATTAAGTAAGACCATGTCGCTTAGCTGAACGGGATCCCCTCACTAATATCCTTTTAGAAACATATCTTTTGCAATTCTTAATCCTGCAACCAAAACTGGTTAAGACAATAATATCAATATCATCAGGTAACAAATGGACTATCTGTCCGAACAATATAGTTTTATTTGGCTAACTATTAACCTTTGGCTGACTCGAACCCTACCAGATGAAATAAAAAATAATCTAACTTTTGTTAGATACTCTTCTTATGGACGGACTGTCCCTAACTTATTTCTCCAGGGTCAACTGATCTTAATGGTTTTGCAGGCTCACCAATAACCTATTTCTGTACATATATATTCCTTTCTGTGTGTAACATCATTTTAGTCTTACCTGTGACAAAGCCCTACAGACTGGAATTTTGGACTAAATTAGCAAGGGGCTAATAGCTAATGTATAGGACATGACCCTATACCAGTCCCATCTGGTATTATAATATCTGAGTCATTTTACTTAGGGTTAACTACCTATAAATTTTCCTTGAAAACTTTTTCTTTCAAAATGATTTAATCCTTTAAATCACACTTCAAACAAGGAAAATATACTCTATGCTTTACTCAAATCACCTTGCCATGTTATATATACTTTACACAATAATTTGTTAATGAAAACATTTAACCTTTGAAAGTACCCCTTTTGAATCTATTGAAAGTACCTCTTTCGATACCAAGTAAAACCTTAGGTCAAAAGCCAAAACATATCCTTTTGAAACCCTTCATAATAAACCTTTTGAAACCATTGAAAAACATCACTTTCGAAAGCTTTAAAACCTTAGACATTCTATCTTTAGAACATTTAACATCGGCTTTCAAAAATATGAGAAACCTTCCTTTTAAACCTTTCGAAACTATTGGGGAACCACCCCTTCGAAACCTTCATTTAGACCTTTCGAAAGCATTAAAATCCTTTGTAAACATCAATCCTTTCGAAAGCATTTGGGTTTACGTGAAACATGTGGAAACCTTTCGAAATCATTTAAAAACCTTTCCTTTTGAAACCTTTGGGTTCTATCTTCAACAGACAAATGGGTCATAAAATTACTAAGTCAAAAGAACTCTTTCAAAACAAATCCTATGTAAAGAAGTAACGGTGTTGAAACCAACCCTTTGAAATCATTTGGAGAAGTGGTTAGGTTTTAAAAACAGGGTATCCTTTCGAAACCATTTGCTTCGAAAGGTAAAAAGCAGCAGTAAGGGGCTTTGACCCCATTCAAAAGCATTAACTTAAGACAAAAGGCGCAACCTCATTCGAAACCATTCCTTAAATCAGTTTGACCCAGTCGGAAGCCAACCAAGTTGAAAGCGTTACTTTCGAAAGCAAAGCAGGCGCATTTCCATTTGAAAGCAAAGTAGCGCTTCGACCCCATCGGAACCCCTCAACCCAATACCTTCTGCCTATATCCAATTCATTATGTACCAAATCATCGATACTATGTACATTGATTTCGATGGTGATGCAGGCAGAAGTACCCACTCGGAACCTTGGTGCCGAAAGTGGTGAAACATGCAAAAAAGCATGTAAAATCTAGTTTTTAGCTTTTTAATGTAATCTTTTCAACTAACCTGCCTTATTTATCAAAGTATTATTGGTTGCTAATTTTCTTTTCTAAAATTTCGATTGAAATTTCACAAAATAAATAATTTAATTTATTTATGAAATACCCTTTCTCTTTTTGTAAATATATAAAATATTTAAGTCTTATACCTTAGATAATTTTATATATTCATTAAAACACTTAGGAAAACTCTATAAAAATTCTTATAAATCATTTTAATATGTTTTCTAACATATATAAATTTTATACCCAAAGCATGTATAATTTAGCCGTAAGTTACTTTAAACCAAAATATCCATTTTCCCCACTAGAAAATTAATATAAAATCCATATTAGTTCAAAAAATTATGAAAATTGAAACCCATCTCTAAAATATCATGTCTGATCTAAATCTGGAATAGTGGCATTTGGATGTCATTTAATAGGGTTTTCATATCAATACATATCATAAAATCCATATGAAATATCATAAATCATCAACAAGCATATATATCCAAAACATGACAAATACTTTGCAAAATAATTCGAATTTAATCCTAAAACTGAAAACTATAGACAACGCGAGATGTAGTCATTATTCACTTTAGCTTGTGATTAGGGAGTTTGAGATTTGAGAATGGATTAAATTGATTTAGCTTTTTGCTTTTGCTTATCTTCCTCTTGAATCTTTTAATGGCAGTCGACCTCTATATTTTGATTTTGATAATAAACGTGTAAAATGAATATGGCTTAAGGGTTTAGGGATTAGAATATGTCTTTTCCTATTTTTCTCCTGATCTATTTCATTCTAATCCATTTTAGTTTATTTATTAACATGGCACGATGACCCCTTAGTTTACACAAATCTCAATCCCCTAATCATTACACTATTTTATTTTTATTTAACCAGTCAAATATCCTGAATAATGTTACTCAAACATAGAATCGTTACATAACCCTAACTATTATATAATTGAACGTGTATATTTATACTAAGTAGTTTACAACGTTTCTGACAACTTTTAACCAATGAAAGTCGAAAATTCGAAAAACGAATTCCGATCTAATTTTCAATTTTTCTTCAAACTAATTTTTTTATAAATAAATTTTGAAAATAATTGTATCATTCTTACTTATTATCTAAAAGAGTTTTATTTTAATTATAAAATCTATTATTTGAATATTGAAAACTAATTAAATATTTATAAATCAAAGCAGTGAAATTTTGGGTCATTATAGTATATGTTATAAAGAATAAATCCAATGTTTGTGAGAAATTTAAAGAGTATAAGAATGATGTTGAAAATCACATGAACCATAAGATTGAAATACTTCAATCTGATTAAGGAGGCGGGTACGTTGGAAATAGCTATAACAATACTCAAAAGATAACGGGATTATCTCTCAGGTTAATTCGCTCTATACTTCATAACACAATGGTGTTTTGGAAAGAAGGAATCAAACTGTAATAGATATGGTTCATCCCATGTTGAGTAAAGATGAGTTACCACTACTAGTAAACTTGTTGTTTACCTACTTAACATTATCAATGCCTTGAGAAGGGAAGTCAGTGGGGCATTGCTAAGTCATAAGGAATATATTATCTATGCATCATTGTCGTCGCCTTTCTAACACCAACATATAATCTCCGATGAGGCATCGGTATGGCAGCATCCATCTCTGTAACCCCCCAGCCAACGTCTCCCTTCCACATTGCAATCGAAATAAAAAAAACTATCCTACCATCGTCGTCTCCCTACTGGACTTCGAACGCCATCGCCTCAACCCCAATTCACTGCAAGGATCAGGAGCCCCCAAGTCCTAATCATCGTAAGCCGTCGATTTTCCCAAGTCGTCGCTCGACTTTGAAGCCCCAATTACCAGCAAAGTCTGCAACCTCCAACTGACATCGACTTCGAATGTTACTGCCTCCTCCTTCCTTGATGTAGCTGCAAAACCAAAGTCACATATCCGCTACTCCTAGTAGCCACTCAAGGCTTGGTCAATATGATTATTGTTGTGATTTAATTTCTATGCAATATTATGATTTTATTTGCTTCACGTATTATATAGATTTATTTTTTTATATTAGTTGGTATATAATCATTAACATAGGTCTATAGGTATGATAGACGTATATGATTTGGGATATCTTGGTATTATTATAAAATTGTTAGATATAGCAATTGTTATCAATGTAGTATTATTAATAAAACTTTAGCCCCATCCGACAAATACTATATATGATTGTTATATAGATATTAATTAAATGAAATCAATATTCTTCTGATATGTTATTTATTGGATTTGTCCCAATATTGGACAAGTTAAAAATGCAACGGTATTTACATTTCGTAAATCAATATTTCAAACTGGACGGTTAATGAAATTTAGATGAAACTACCTTCTTGCTCCCCGTGAATGCACTTTTGTGTATGATACATGGAATAAGGGAAAGTGATAAGAAAATTTGTTAATTATTTGATTTGAAATGATTTACAAAACATAAAATATCATTGCATTTGTATTGTGAAGTAGGATGGCCAGCTGTTTAAAAAAGTGTAGAAACCCCTAGGTTATATAACTTTGAAATTATTTGTTAATTTCATTATTTTACGATACAGTTAATAATGTTATTGATATTAATAACAAAATTATTAATGTTACTGAGTGTATTGACAAAATTAGGAATTCATTTGTGAATAAACTAATTAATACATAAATTGCAGTTTATTTGCAATAACAAGAAGTTGATTAATTTTTCAGTTTTGATGTTTATCTCTAAAATAATTAATACATTTTTTAACATGTATATTCTAAGTTTAAATTTTGTACTAGTTTTAAATGAGTGGACATACATGATATGTTCTATAAGATTGTGGTACTAGTGACGTATGCATTTTATTTTCATACTGAAAGAATTTAATTTGAGAAAAGAAATCAATATTTACTTAAACTATACATGATTTAGCCTTGAAAGTATTACACTCGAAGGTTTTGATATTGTAAATCGATATTTACTTAGATTATGTACTTTGAATTAATAAAACTATCATGCGAAAGATAATGTAAATGTTGTTTACACGTAGGAATGATTTCATTACACTTGAAGCTGTTACACTTGAGGGTTTAGATGGTTCTTTACCATATAATACAATGATAATTCTTTCAGATGATGGACATCGCTCCTTTTTTGCATATTCTACCATTGTTTCGAATATATCAATCGATGATAGTATGGATAATATTACACTTAAAGGTGTTACACTTGAAGGTTTACATGGTTCTTCATCATATAATATAATGATAATATTTTATAATGATGTGCATTGCTCCTTTTTTATAGATTCTACTAATATTGCGATCATACCAACCAAATGGTAATGAATTTGTTAATAAAATAATTAATACATGAACTACAGTTCATTAGCAATAATAAGAAGTTGATTAAGTTTTCAATTTTGGTTTTATCTATAAACTAATTAATATATTTATTAACATGGACACTTTGAGTTTCAATTTATTACTAGTTTTAGATGAATGCATGTACATGATATGTTCTAGAAGATTGTACTAGTGATAATGCACTTTTTTTCATACTAAATTACTTAATTTGAGAAAAGAAATTAATATTTACTTAGATTATACACAATTTATCCTTGAAGGCATTAGACTTGAAGGATTAGATATTGTAAAACAATATTTACTTAGATTATGTACTTCGAGTTAATAATGCTATCATGTGAAAGATAATGTAAATTTTCTTTACTTGTAGGAGCGATTCCATTACGCTTGAAGGTATTACACTTGAAGGTTTGGATAGTTCTACAGCGTATAATACAATAATAGTTTTTTTCTGATGATGGACATCGGTCTTTTTTTGAACTTTCAACAAATGTTTCTATCATATCAATTGATGATGGGAAGTGCTAGGAGGATGCTATTAACATCGGAGCCACTGGCCATCAGTGATGGTGGTTTGACGCCACTAATGGTAGCAATATCACCCCTATCACTTCCTTGTCCACCATAACCAGTTATAACAGCCTTACCACACATGTCTTCGGTTACTAACTCCATTGCATGACATAATAGCATGGTAGTATTAATAGAGGAGGCACCAGGGCTTGCAAAGTAGTGTCATTATTATTAATGCTGGTTGGTTGGGATAGTGTTGGAGGAGCTGTTGTTAACACTAGAGTCGTTGACTATCGGTGACGGCGGTTTTCACCGCCAATGGTAACATTGCACCACCAACACTATCCCAACCACCACTACCAGTTATGTTAATGCCAAAAGTGGCATAATAACCAAATATAACCTACTATAAAATTAGAACTAGCAGAAACAGAAAATGAGCGTAGAAAGGTAGAGAGACGCAATATTTCTATAGTGGTTCGGCATTCTCTGGATATAGTAGAGGTTTAGAGTCATTAGTACAAGGAATTGAGAGGCTCTTAAGCTTAGAACTACTAATATTATCACCTAGGTGAATTTTGTAAGGGAAAGATAGGAGTTGAAGAAGGAGCAGAGTCCAAGCCCCTCTTTTGGTTGCTGTAGGACTGATATTCATAGGGAAACAACTCTGTAGATCCATAGGCCAACATATGCCAAAGTCCAGAAGCAAGACCAATAATGTACAAGTAAGCATGAGGGCCCACATGCAAATTAAACCACTCGGTACTGAGAAAAACATCTTGGTACCAAGTTATTTTCTTAACTCCAGATGCCTTAGTTTTTCATGAGTTCGCTTTTCTACTTTTTTTGAGTGCGTTTCCAAGTTCTTAAGTCATTTTGTCTTCGCCTTGACATTATAACTTCCATTGAAAATCTGCTTTATTAAAAACCCTGTTAACACTTGCTCTCCAGAGTATACTTTTGTTGAAAACAAAGTGTGTTCTTGATCGAGACAAGTCCTGACCTGTTATTTGACGATTTTAGTTAATCATTCAAATATTACTTCGGAACATTGCTTTTGGTTGGCAAATATTCCTTCGACTAATTTTCATAGTTATAATTTTATTCTTCCACATCCGGGACATGCCCTACATTGTGGAGATCACCTCACGCCCTAGACAAAGTATGCTCTTTCCTCTGGTATGCTTCTTGGAATTTTTGGGGAAAAAATCTCTTAGTACCGAGTGGTTTCTCTCGATACCGAGACATTTGGTTTTCCTCGAATTCCTATTTAAATGGGGCCTTAGAAATTTTAACACAATTTATTTTCTTTGATGCCTTTGACCTTGTGCTGACTTCCTACTGAGATGATTCAATCAATCCCTTTTGCTCCTTCGTGTTTTGACTTGCCGCCAACTGTCCATCATCGTTCAACCACGCTCAGCTGGCCAGACCTTCGTGCCATCGCCTTTTAGGTTGCTGAGGCCTCCACACTCTAAATCTCCATCAAAAAGGTTTCGAGCCCGATAAATCCAAGTCCTAATCACAAATCAAAAACTTCTAAATTTTCAACGTTGGCGATTGTTGAACGACATAGTGATAGTGATGGTGAGGTTGTGGCCGATTGTAGTTGAGAGGAGAGGGTTGAGATTCGGGTTGCACTATTCCCATGATGAACTCAGGTTTTGCCTTGGTCATGTGCATGCCATTCCAAAGACAAATTTGACCTTTTGACCTTAACTATCTCTTGTCAAAACTCGACTAAGGCCCTATTGTTCTTTGAATTCCAATGCAACGATTCTTGTTCGAGAGTGGTCGTATTGGATGATTCCACCATAATTTTTTTCTTATTATTGCATTTCCAATGTTCCTACAAAGAAAAGCTTCTGCATCACTCCAGATAGTGGTTCCATTGTGCAGAGTGATGCGTTTTCTAGCACGAGTGATCTACTATATAGGACGGTCTGTTTGTCATGTATAGAACACAAGACTCACACTATATACATTAACACTTTGCACTTGCCATGGTCAGTGTTCAGAATCAGATTGGTCGACGCTTATCGGTATCCTTTAGGCTCCCGAAGTTGGCTGTATGAGACTAGTTATTCATAATGAAACATACCCGACTGTGTAGAATGTCAAGTTTCTGTTTTAAATGACTCGCCGATCGTTGCGTTTCAAGGCCGGTGAAGGCACATTCGCTCCTCTTAAAGCTGGATCCTTTACAGCTCAGGTTTTACCAACTACTCCCACTGTTCTGGGTCATCCTATCACATCAGAAAAGGCTCAATGATTCTAGTGGAGCCAGTAGCAAATCAACGGCTCCTTTAAAGGATTTTATAGGTCTGAGGGTATTGGATGATCCAGTGGAGCTAGTACCTATGATTCTAATGGTTGGAATGCTTTAAAACATTTATCATCAGCATAGAATTCCTGAAGATGATGTTCGCCTTCTATCGGGGGCCGAGTTTGCATACAACCGGCATCAGAATTCACGACGTGTAGCCGGTATATGTGCTTAGGTGGTGTCATCCCACCTTTTGTTATTCGGGTTTTTAACCCAGCAGAAACCAATACAAAACAGAACAACCTTGTGTAGACAGGATGGATTGGGACTTAACCAGAAAAGCTAAGGCAAGGGATCAACAAGGGCCAAGATATACAACTAAGAAGATGACTGGGATTAGCAAAGCTGAGAGATCAGCATTCTTTTAGTTCAATTAGCAGCTAAATGCAAATAGCTAGTGAATTGCATTCGGAGCGAAACAAATATGATAAAAGGCTATGGAAACATCTTGAATTCCAAATTCCAAAAAAATCCTAAGTGTTTGGATCATCACAAACCCATACCTCTCCATAAACCTTCCAATAAGACAACCAAAGAATAGTATGAAAAAAGGCCAAGACCTTGGCTCGCAAAATGAGCTAAGTCTATGGGTCGCTGGCGACCAATATACTAGGGGTCGCCGACGACCCGTAGGCCATGGGTCATCGACGACCTTGGCTTTGCCTTATTTACCGAGCCAAACTTTCCCAGGGTCGTTTCCTACCTAACTGCGAGCTGATAATGGAGTGGCCTAGCCCAGAAGCTCTCCGACCATATAAATACCATCCTACCTGCAACATAAACATGATCTTCTCTGGACTTGTTGCTGAAGCTCTACTGGAATTATTCTTCACTCTCTACCTCCCACACAACAATCTCCAAAGTAATACACTATGATTCTATGGTGGATTCCAACTTAGGAGATTCAATCTAGCTAGAAAATAATCAAAGCCTTGTAATCAAACATCTATTGTAATAACAATTAGTCTATAATAAAACTATAAAGTGGACATAGGCTTCATTAACGGTCGAACCACTATAAAATTTCTCTGTCTACTTTATTTTACTGTTCTTTCTTGATATCTATGATCTGTGATATTGCTCTGTCAGAACAGGGCTGGTGCTTTCAAAATCTAACCAAGGTGTTGGACATTTTTTGGGTCAACGTTTTGGTGCTTTTGAGAATTCCAACTCAGGATCCAGATCTAGCTATCTATTTCGGAGCACATAAGTCTAGAAGTTAGGTCATCATCTTTTACTTAAAGAATCCACTGTTTGGAATCAATGGCTCCTGGAAGAAGAAGAACTACCTCTGGAAGGTCTATAGGTGAAGTACTAGCTGGAAAAGATGCTGATCCCGAACAAACTGAAGTGAATGGTGATAACTTAGGGAATAGGATGCCTGCCTCCTCCAGTCAGCATGTAGTTATTACTAGGGATGAGTTAAATAAAGTGGAAATTAGCCATAAGGGCCTCTTTAGCAACTGCAATTAATTTCTAGGGCACAATTGAAATAATTGCTTTTAAGGAAAAAATGCAAAATAATTAGTTTCTAAGACCTAAAAACCTATGAAATTATGTCCTTGAAAGTAATTGAACTACCGAATTTGTCCTTAAAAGTAATTACTCTGATGACTTTGACCTTGAAATTAATTTCTATAAATGTATGTCCTAGAAACTAATTGGACTGCAAAGTTTATCCTTCTAGTGAAAAATCCCCTTAAATAAAATGGTTGATGAGATCAACCAAAAATTGAAGAGTAGCCAAAGGCTCTACTGGATAAGCTTAATGCTCTCCTAACCCTACAGTCAAATCCCACTCCAAGGACTATGCCCGAACCTACGTCTGCTATAGAACAAGAGAGTTCCTTCGTTTCTGGTCTATATAGAAGAAATGGAAAACTACCACAAAAAAGGGTGACAACAGGACTTAACATAGACAGAAGTGTAAGTACTTCGTATGCCACAAGGCAACCTACTCCGAATTAGAGTCAGGAGGAAAACACCCCTGCAGAAGACATAGCTATGGATCTTTCCGACTCAAAGGACGGAGAGCCAGACGACAAATTGAAAGAAGACGCCAATGCATTTGATAATGCAAGGAATACCCAAATAGCTCCAGTGAGACCAACCGCAAGACACGGGACCCTGCAGGAGTGGCTCTCTCAAAGACAGGAGTGCCTAGGCCTCAACCTACTCACCAAGACCGTTTGCAAAGTCAAACACTTGGCGCAGTAACTGATCGCCGTCCTCAGGAGTACCGGACATCAGAAGCATACATAGCGGATATGGTTAAGTGATTAATGGAGGAAAGTAAAGATATCAGAGATGGTGAGTGGGGATTTATGTAAAGATAGACTCTCTTTACCGATGAAACTTGAACGAGAGATATCTAGAAAGTTCACAATGCCATTTATTCCGTCCTATGACGAAACGAAGGACCCGAAGCCTCACTTGTACAAATATAGTTGGTATATGGATGGAGCGAATACCTTTGAAGCCGTTCCATGCAGATGCTTTCCTATATTTCTCGAAGGGGTTGCATCATTGTGGTTCACTAGGCTTCCACTAAGATATATCTCTACTTCTGACCAACTAGCGACAAGGTTCCTTGATCAATTCAGACTCCATACTGCGTAGACAAAAGAAGTCATGCCCTATTCGGGTTGTTCCAAGGGCGTAACGAATCACTAAGGTCTTTCATGAACAGGTTTAACACTGCGGTGATGGAAGTAAGCAACCCCAACAAATACATAGTTTTTATGGAATTAGTTCATGACATTCACCCGAAAACTGAATTGGAAAAGTGGATTAAAATGAAGCAGCCTACCACTAGGAAAGATTTCAATTGCAACGCAAGTCAGTACTTAAGGTTGAAGAAAGTGTTGGAATTGGAAGGGAAGTCTACTAGTGTGCAACTGGAAAATGCCGATAAAAGAGATGTAGCAATGAATCAAAATGCGCACACTTCTCGATCTGCTGAAGGAACCACTAGAAAAGATGGGAATTAAAAGAGGAAAGGTCAAAACTCCAACAAGAAGAATGGTAATGACATCAATATAAAGCTCAAAGGGTTTAGGCCTGAAGGCTACAATCCCCTAAGCGACACACTAGAAAACTTTTTTCTCGCAATTTAAGGAACTGAGGAATGTAAAAAGCCACCTAGAAAGGAGACAACCGAGCAGCAGAAACACTCAAGGAAGTTCTACCGCTTCTACGAGACACACGACCACAATACGAACGAATGCCGTTACCAAAGAATCTCATTGAGGAACTGATCTAGAACAATAAACTCCAGCAGTACGTAAAACAACTACAAAACCTCGATCAATCTACGACTCCTTAGCACCCAAGAAACCGACGAAGAAGGGTTGAAACGAACTTACTAAGGGCTTATTATCAAAACAATATCCGGAGGACCATATACCGCATAAAGAAGTTGGAGGAAAATGGAGCGATATGCAAGTTCGTTGAAGCACGCTCTGAAGGAATAATGTTTGGCCGTGGAAGGCAAAAATCTGGTTATGATGCAAAGGATCTAGAATGATGATATTGTGTTCTGAAATCAGGTCAGCGAAGGGATTGAAGCTCCAACTCTCGATCCGATGGTGGTAACAGTAGGAATTGGACCTGCTGTAGTTCTACGGGTGTGGGTTGGCAGCTGCAGCTCTATTAACATTCTCTTTAAATGCACTTTTGATCAAATGAAGATTGGCATGAAAAGTGTGTCTGCATGCCAAACAAAGATTCAGGAGTTTACAGGTGAACCCAAACAACCGGTGGGAACAATTTCCTACCCATGAAGCTTGGAGAGGGTGATCGAAGGGCCATCCTCATTTAGACTTTTGTGATCATGGATGAAATGTCAACATACAATGCATTCTTGGGACGACCCATGTTAGCCGACTTTAGAATAGCACTGGTCCAATGGTTCCTTACAATAAAGTTCCTTATAGAACATGGAGTCGGAACTGTGAAAGGAGACCAAATTACAGCCTGGGAATGCTACTAGAAGAATTGCATGAGTCAAGAAGAAGGAAAAGGAAAGGATTTGAAGATA
The DNA here is from genome assembly GCA_030765085.1 of Allium cepa. Classification (NCBI taxonomy): domain Eukaryota; kingdom Viridiplantae; phylum Streptophyta; class Magnoliopsida; order Asparagales; family Amaryllidaceae; genus Allium; species Allium cepa. The sequence continues at coordinate 460,773,365 of CM060943.1, forward strand.
ACCCTCCACATCCATGAACCCTCCGAATAGCTATAGAGTCGCCCTAGCTTGGGGACCATAGCCAGTATGACAAGGCTTTTGACCCTAGAAAGAAGAGCTCGGGGGAGGAACGGGCAGCACCGGCTGAATTGACGGTGTGTGTCCCAGTTTGTATGGATGACCCAACACGAGTCTTGAAAATTGGATCGCAGCATGGAAACAAGATGCAGTCAGTGCTAACCAAATTCCTTCGTGCCAATTTGGACATATTTGCTTGGACACACTCCGAAATGTGTGGTGTATCACCTGAAATTTCCTGCCATGCTCTCAACATTGACCCCAAATTCGCACCGGTAAAGCAAAAATGATGCGGCTTGGGCCCCGAATGGTCTAAGGCATTGAGAGAGGAAGTAGATAAACTGATGGCTAACGGCTTCATTCAAGATGCAACCTACCCTGAATGGGTATCAAACCCAGTTCTAGTCAGAAGTCCAATGGAAAATGGCAAACTTGTATTGATTTCTCAAACCTCAACAAAGCCTGTTCGAAGTATATCTTCCAACTCCCTAGGATTGATCAACTGGTGGATGAGATGGAGGGACATGAACCACTATCATTTATGGATGCATACTCCGACTATTACCAGATCCTAATGCATGAACCAGACCAAGAGAACACCGACTTCATCACCGAATTAGGACTATACTGCTACCTAGTAATGCTATTCAATTTGAAAAATGTAGGGGAAACGTACCAAAGACTAGTGAATACTATGTTCAAATGCCAAAATCGGGAAGACTATGGAAGTTTACGTGGACGATATGTTAGTCAAATCCCGAGTAGCTGCTAACCATCTTGACAACCTTGTTGAAATGTTTGAAATACTCTACAAGTATGGATTGAAACTTAACCTGCTCAAGTGCCACTTTGGGGTAGCCTCTAGGAAATTCTTGGGATTCATAGTAAGTGCCCGAGGCATCGAAGCGAATCCAGAGCAAATAACAGTGTTACAGGAAGTCCAAGCCCCTAAAAATAAGAAGGAACTTAAAGCTTGAATGGAAAAGTCACACCATCGATCGATTCATCTCAAAAGCTACAGACAAGGGTATACCATTCTTCAATACACTAAAGAAGGGAAAGAAAAACTTTGAATGGAGTGAAGTTTGTCAAAAAGCTTTCAAGCAATTGCTACGGCACATGGAAACTCCCTCGATCTTATTAAAGCTAGTGTATGCAGCATACTTGTTCATTTATTTAGCAGTTTCCCCACATGCACTAAGCGCAGCTCTTGTGCGGGAAGAAGCACAAGTCTAGCGACCCATGTACTACACTAGCAGACGATCACCGGAGCTGAGAAGAATTACCTAAAACCGGAGAAGTTAGCGTTTATTTCATTTTGATCGCATCACAAAAATTACGACCATACTTCCATGCTCATCTGATTAAAGTGTTGACTGACCAGCCCCTGAAGCAAGTTTTATACCGGCCAAAAACTTCTGGACCATTACTCAAGTGGAATATAGAGTTGTGCCAACATGATATCACATACCATCCCAGAAAAACAATCAATGGCCAAGCATTGGCCAATTTCATTACCGAATTTACCATAAGGGATGATGAGGAGGAAGTTCAGTCGGAAACCGGCATGCTATGGAAGCTCTTTGTCGATGATGCATCAAACAACTTCTATTCGAGAGAAAGGGTAGCCATTAGCTATGCTTTGCGCTTGGAATTCCTAGCAATAAGTAATGAAGTAGGGTATCAAGCATTGATTGTTGGACTAAAGGTTTTGAAGGAACTCGGGATAAAATATATTCATATATATTGCGACTCCCAGCTAGTCGTTTGTCTAGTGAAAGAGGAGTACCAAGCGCATGGAGAAAATCTCACCCCGTACCTGTCTAAAGTATAAGAGCTATTAAGCGATATCAAGCACTATACCATAACTCATATCCCACGGGAGCAAAACACCAAGGCAGATTATTTGGCTAAGCTGGCACGCTCAAGAAGAGCCCAGTCATTGGGATTGGTTCCGGTTAAAACGCTAACCAACCAAGCATTGAAGAAATGGATGTAGATTGGATTCTGAAGACCTCTGTTGAACCAAATACATGGATGACACCGATAAAGAACTATCTACTTGAAGGAACTCTTCCAATTGACCGAAATCAATGGAAGAAGCTCCTTCGAAAGGCGCCACGATTCATGATATAGGATGGAATACTCTATCGAAGGTGATTTTTGACCCTTCTTCTAAGGTGTGTGACCGACGATGAAACACGACGAATACTGAAGGAGGTATATGAAGGTGATTGTGAAGACCGCATCGGAGGGTAGAGCCTAGCAAAGAAAGCACTTCGATATGGATACTTATGGCCAACAATAAATCACGATGCCGTAGATCACACAAGGAGATGAGATCATGGTCAAAGATTCAAAAAAATTAAGAGAACTCCTTCAACGGAACTGACAAAGATTGTTAGTCAATGACCATTTGCGATATAGGGGATCGATCTGATTGGTGTCCTTCCAATAGCTAAAGGAGGAGTCAAATATACCATAGTTGCCGTAGATTATTTCACAAAATGGGCTGAAGTGGAATTGCTGGCCACCATAACCATAAAGCTATTTATTAACTTTGTCACTAAAAACATCATTTGCAGGTTTGGTATGCTGCAAAAAATGATCACTGACAATGGAACACAATTCAACGGTGCAAAGTTCAAAGACTTCTACAGGCGCTTCTGAATCGAAAAAAGCTTCTCCGCAGTGGCTCATTCGCAAGCAAACGGGCAAGTGGAAGCTATAAACAAGATCATCAAATCCACCATCAAAAAGCGAGTAACAAAAGCAAAAGGAAATTGGGTTGATGAACTTCCACTCGCACTATGGGCATACAGGACAATAGCCAAAGTGGCAACTAGCCACACTTCGTTCGCCATAGCGTATGGTTCAGAGGCAACGATTCCTATTGAATTAGAAGTCTCATCGGACCGAAGGTAAAATTTCAATCAAAAGTGAAATGAGCAGCTCCTACTTGAATCGCTAGACATAGTCGATGAAAAAAGAGAGGAAGCAGAGTTGAGAACTGGTGCCCACCAAAAGATGGTCGCATGGTATTTCAACTCCAAAGTTCACAACTAAACCTTCAAAGTGGGGGATCTTGTGATAAAGAGAGTTTACCCTATTCCAGGGGCCTTTGAACTGAACTGGCAAGGACCTTATGTCATTAGTCAAAAGCTCAAAGATGGGAGTTTCAAGCTGACAACCGTCGACGGGGTCACAATTCCCAGAGCCTGGAATAGTGAATTTCTCCGCCGTTATTTCATTTGACAAACTACTTTATGTGTTTTCTACTTTTCAACAAATAAACCATCTCAGAAATGCCGAAGGCATTTTAAATAGGCAAAGAATCTTTCATGCTATCCTTAATAAAGTTTTCTTCCTTAACCAACCAAACTATGTTCATAATAATTACCTGCTGAGTCAATGGAAGCAAATCGGCTCAAACCGTTGGATCGACGAAACCTGATCTTTTCCCCCTGAAAATCGGTGCTGCTCTGGCAGCATCGAGAGGGACAAAATTAACTCCTCGTATTTCCCGAAGATAGGCAACATCGAGGAAAAACAAAACCGTGTATCTCATTAGCCAAGCACCAAAATTATGACTCCTCATGTTGCCTGAAGATAGGCAACACCGAGGAAAACAAAAGCCACACATCTCATAAGCCGTGCACCAAAATTATAACTCCTCATGTTGCACGAAGAAAGGCAACAATGAGTAAAAGCAAAAACCACGCATCTCATAACCTGTGCACCAAAATTATAACTCCTTATATTGCGCGAAGATAGGCAACACTAAAAAAACAAAAGCTACGCATCTTATAGGCTGCGCTTCAATATAACTCCATGTGTTGCCCAAAGATAGGCAATACCAAGGAAAAACAAAAGCCATGCATCAAAATTAAAACTCCTCGTGTTGCCCAAAGATAGGCAACACCGAGGAAAAACAAAAGCGGCGCATCTCATAAGCCGCACACCAAAATAATAGCTTCTCGTATTGCCGAAGATAGGCAACACTGAAGAGAAACAAAAAGCCGCGCACTTCATGCGCCACACATAAAATACCAACTCCTCACACTGCCAAAGATAGGCAACGCCGTGGAACGCAAGAAACCGCACATTTCCCAATCAACGCCAACCTCTCCCATAGCCGGGAATAATGAACGCAATTCCAACAAAACTGGAATACTACAAACCAAATCAAAAGCCTCAACTATGGACACTTAAGGGTTAAAACTATCTTCAATTAACCTATGCACTTCGCACATTTGAAATACACGTATATTGCATACTAGCTAAAATATCGCAAGGAGCTTGGGTTACGTGCTAAAATTGCAAAACTTACAAAACTATAAATAACAATAAAAAAGTAGAACAAAGTTGCGATTTAGCCAAATTTTCAATAAAAAGTATCTAAACCCTAAGCTATCAGCTACTTGAGAATTGTTTGAAGTAAACATCCCTGTGAACTTGGGGGCATATACCTGTAAGAAGACAGAAACACGTGAAAACAATAAGTTCTCAAGTACTGTTACTCCAAATAACAAAAGTCCTTAAGTTCCATCTCAAAGTTTTATGTCTATTTTATGAATGGTGACCTCAAACTCACCACCTTCACCTTCTTTTGAGGGCTTCACCACGAGAGGAATAATATCAAGTCCTCAACACATTGCCTGGTCGTGGAGATGCTCTGATGGTTTGCCCACGCCAGAGATAGAAGGCATGATAAGCACTTCGGTGGCCGTCATCAAGGCAGCATCAGTGGCCTCCTTCTCTCATTTAACTCGTAGAATATCCTAGCCCTCGAGTAGCGCTTTCTTGGATTCATCGTTAAGATAAGTGGCTCATAACTCTTGATCTGAATAAACGTCGTCGTTCTTAGCAAAGCGAGATAAGATTTCCTCCGAAACAAGGACAAGAGTGCGTGGACACTTCAGGCCAAGATAGCTGAGGCTCCCCTAATGCAACATAATGTTAATATAAAAGTTCAGAATTATCGCATCCAACTTCTCCATTTTCCTGTCAAAGGCATGTTGCAGGTCCAAGTAATCCGACTTTCACCGCAGCCTTCTCAATTTCAGCGGCAGTCTTGCTGGCACTAAGCTGTGTGACCTGAACCTGTAGCTTGGTAATGGTCCTGGCTTGGTCGGAGGTAGTTTTGTATGCCCTTCAACAATTAAATCGTGGTCCGCGATGGTTTCTCTCTGAGCTTCAATGATGGCATTACAAGTGACTACAACTTCTTTTAGCTTTGTATCCTCGGCATGAGTCTCTTTGATCTCGTCTCTCCAGATGATCTCAACCTTTTCATGTGCCTCTTTCAACTTCTTTATCAGACCGGCGGTTCTTCTACTTTCATGAAGAGCCGCCTCCTTCTCTTCCTCCAATTATTTAATTTTAGCATTGTGATCTACCAACGCCTTCTTGTCGGATTCAAAGGAAAGGATCTCCTAATACTTCTGTTTGTATCCGTTAGCTACTTGCAGAGCTTCTCCCATCTCTCGGCCTATTCTAGGTCGTTCTGGATAGCTAGGTGATGTGGCATGAAAGAATCCCTACGGATAGGGTGGAGATCCAAGTCAAACTTGACCCCCTTTAAAAACAAATCGAAAGCGCTTCCTCAGGCTTAGGGGGGCCCGAAGAAGAATGTAGGCAGACCTCCAGTAGGGAAGAGAGGCACCAAGAGCGGCAGTAACGAGAGAAGAGGGTGAAATATGAGCTAGGGGTAGAATCGGGGCGGAAGTAATTGGAGTTTTGTGGCCCATGGAAGAGTGTTTTGAAGCAAACTCTAAAGGATAGGGGCAATACTCAAACTTTGACTTCTTTGATGGTTCATCTCTTTCCTTAAGAGATCTTTTTTTCTCATACCCTCCTTTATATGAATAAGCCCGATCGCTCTCTTCTTGGCGACGGGTTTCAGCTTTGATTCTTTCCTCCGCCTGTACTCTTCTTCCATCTCTCGGAATTGATGGCAGTTAGAGGAGCGCTTGGGGTACCGCTATGAGTCAGTATAGTCTTCGAAGTCATTGTAAAAGCCTCATCCCCTCGTCATGCCTGAAATGAGGCATACTTAAATGGCGTTAGAAACATGACATAAGCTAACCAAATATACGAAGGAATGGAAATAAGTGTAATCCTAGTGCAATGTGTTGTGTGTTCTAATATGGGCCTAAAACGTTGTCACGAACTAGAATGAACGGCTATCGTAAGTGGGATCAGACTGACTTCGGTTATTATAGGCATGAACAAGCTAATTGCTAGCGTGATATTGCCCAAACAAGAAGGCGTCGTGGCAAATTTAAAATCCCCTTTCATGAGTACGTCGAAGTCGACAAAACATCGTTGAAATCTCCGAACCCCATTCTGTCATCCTTGCTTAGAGAATCTTGATGTCTTCTAGATTCAGGAACTTTTGCTTTGCCACTTGCATCAGAAGGAGGTGGAATCGAGAGACCGGGACTCATTACTGGAGTCTCATCGCAAGACTCCGAGTCTTCACCCTTAGATTCTGACGAGAAGTAATCACTAGCGGTAGATTCGACACTACTACTCTCGAATTCTTCTTCTTCTTTCCCCAAGACCAGCATAGCTTTGCCTTCTCTGTGAGTGAACTCGACATCTACTTTCTCCAAGATTGGAGACTTTCTAACCGAACCACTCAGTCCAGTCGCAGTAGCGTCTTCCCCTTTGCGGGCCTCACCGGGTGACCCTCTGGATGGGCTACCTCTCTCTTGACCTTCCTCGGAATTGTAGGATGAATAAGTGGATCTTGTGTGAACCCTGGAACGGCCAGGAGAGGGAGTTTCAATCTGAACGGTGGATCTACCCAGAGCCAACAGCCCGTACCGACGTAACTTCTCATGACTTAGTAGAACTTTAACGCACCTCTCCTTGACATCAATAGCCTTTAAAGTTTGGAAAACTTCCTTTAAGTTTGGAAAACTTCATCAAGAGTCACATCTCTATTCGACCTTAGAATAATTGCAAGAGATGCGTAATTAGTTAGAAACTCCATTACAATGCCTCGAAGCTCGATAAATGAAAAAGAGAAGCTTACCCTCGTCATCCACCGACGGTTGAATCCCTCAAGGAATTTATCAAAAAAGTACTACGTATTGAAATATGATAAGTTGCTTTGCAAGCATAGGATGATCTTTCGATTTCCCTGGGCCTCGTTTATAATCAAATAGGGACAGTCATCTCTCCTCTTGAATGCCAGAAAATACCGCTAGAATAGGGCAATACCCAAGTTCGAGAGAGTCTTACGTAGAAAATCATTAAAGGAAGGCACGACTACATTCAGACACATGTATCGATGGAAAGTAGTGTACCCTGGAGGGAGGATATAAGCGAATCTGTCTTTTGTCGGCAGATGCACATCCTCTTCGGGAATTCCATGCTACGTATATATATTATGAAGAACCTTGGCGGAAACCACCGACTAAGATCTTTAAGGTGGATTAAGCAGGACTCGAAAATTGGGAGGCATGCGGTTCACGATTGTCCCAATCGAAACTAACTGGCCGTACTGAGCCTGCATGGTGGATAATGATTTAGCTTCAGAGAGCACTGGGCTTCACCTACTTGATTTATGATGCATGGATGGATGCTTCATTCTATATAACAGAACTCGCATTCGAAAACATTCAGGTATATCTATCCTAAATTAACGGCTTCCTCTGCCACACTTGGATTCTGAATAAACATTAACTTGTAATCAGCACGTCGGATTTCAAGTGTGAACCGGAGCAGGTGTGGTGTGCTATCTATATGGGATAAACTCGATGCTTGAAACACTGTAAACGCCCTATCCTGTGTAGATAGTTCGTTGGCAGTGGAAGATGAGAAGAATGTCCCATGTTACTTCATTTTTTTTGTTTTTTTTTCTACTCCTTGTACACTTACCCATTACCGATCGACGATTGATAATGGATCCATTGTCTGAAGCGATAAGAAAACTCTTTCCTCATAGGAACGTTGAACGTGCAACACGCCAAAAAGATAAGTCCGAATCCTTTGGAAAAATGGGGATCGACTAGTGAATGTATGCGACGTGCAATGATAGCCATGAAACTGGACACAAGTCAATTCTGGTCGAAAGGACGAAGATAGCAAAATATGTCAAGCATTGGACCGACGCCCGAATGTCGTCCCGGGAGAAAACTCAAGATTCGATTTACTATCTTCGTCCTTTAAACCGCAATCAATTCGAACTTCTTATAATCAATGTTGCAAATAGACACTAGTCATCAAGTCATCACACGAAGGCAATAATTAGCAAACCAATTCAGCGAACCCACCTCTAATCAAATTCGAAGGCATAGGAAGAATCAAAGATCAAACTTGGCAAGCTATTAACGACCCAATTTTTCGACTTCCAAAAGTCGACATCAATACATCCACTATATCAAATGCCGCATAGTCGAATGCCGGAAAAACCAAACCGTTAGGGTTAAAGAAGAAGAAGATAGAAGAAGAAACAGGAACAACAACAAAATCTCACATTTCGCAGTGGAATAAATATAATAGATAAATGAATAATCTTTAAAACAATGAATCATATCTGTTATTACAATACAACACTAGAGTTTACAACGACACCTTTCAACACTAGGCATTTACAAAAAAAATCCATATTAAAACTGGACTTACAGTAATCCCAACGCAGCGGATAATACATAGTATAATGATACGTCTAGCCATCCAACTTGTCTTCAGATCTCCACAGCAACTCTTTTTCGACTTCGCTCCAGGATAATGATAACCTGACTCTAGGCTGCCAGTGTGGAAAATTATGGGCATCCAGAGTTTAGAAAGGGAACAATAAACTCCAGGTCAGTCATGGGACTGGTGTGAGATCCTAAAAACAGTTATTTTCACAAAGAAAATAAAAAGAAATCCACTATGCTTTTGGAAAATGAAACTTCCATAAGGCCTCCCGCCATACACACAATGCAAATGCAGAATTGGAGGAGGTTTCTCCTTATGATAGTCAAACATGCTTGATATGCAAAATTCTTTTTAATATTATCATTAGTGCATAGTGTGGAAAACATTTTGAAAGTATAATATTAATCTTAGCCAGCATAGGCATTTTGCACTTATGCCTACTATAGCTACCATGTTCAATAGTAGGTTACCGCCACATTGCATTGTATGTTATGCAACTAAAACCATAAAGGACGCGTATTGTTTCTTTGGATTTCCAACAAATGGTCAAGCTAAGGAACTTCCTACTGCCACATGGGTACGCCTCTGGAGGCACCCCCCGAGATCCTACCCGGATCTCTGCCAACACAAGGCCGGGTTACCTCTATAACTAGGTAACTACTACTCGAGTATGCCATCCCCCGGTCGTTTGCGACCTTTATTCGAGGATCCTCAACCACAAAGCAACAACCACAAAGTATAATAAATTTGCAGCAACCACATAGGTTAAATATCTAGGCTCCATACCATGATCCCACCCTTTTCCAGAAGGAAATGACATACCCTAAAGGGTGCGACCCTCATAACCTTGCTGCATTCTTTCTGTTTTGACCATTTCCGAGGTGTGAGGTCGGACAAAGTCTCGTCCATAAAGTTACACTTTTCATAAAGCCATGCTTTGATCAACAAATGATCAGCAGCACTTCTAATGCCACATTACCAAATTGGGAATGTATCACTAGTAACCATCAACTACATAACCTCTGAGCTCATACGTCTCAGAGAAGGGTGTTAAGCTAAGAGAATAAATTCTGCACCACCAACAGAAATGCATTTGATAGAAACAAGCTTTACATCTCAAAGCGTAACGTTAGATACACATCCATACAAGTCCGTTCCGGGATCGAACGGAACCGAAGGCACTTCAAAGACGTCCTTGCAAATTTAGATATTCACCAATCATGTTCGGAATCCCCATCACAAAGTGTGATAAAATCTCTACACCGGAGAAACCCGGTGCAGAGACATTCAACAGGTAATCCTTTCGCTTTCGACAATGCCCAGTCTTCAACACCGTCTTCAAATGCAACCCCATTTCATCGTATCATTATTCGAAATGGGTTTTTATGACACAAAGTCCTCTCCCGGCTAATCCGAATAACGAGCCCTTATTTTAAAAATAAGTGTTACATTCAGATTTCAACAAATCACAACAATTTCCACTTTGATCTTTTAAACAAAAGATCCATCACAATCATAAAGGTTCGATGTGGTTTTCGAATATCCATTTGGAATCCGACCACCGCTCGCATCGAAATTCAAATGCCATTAAAATGCCAATATTGATTGTCGGTTATTTAACTATCAATCAACATTCACAACAATCACCAAGATTTAAATAATTTTTTCCCAATTATTTATTTAAAAAATACATTTGCAAGATAAAATTCTAACACTTCAACCATTTGAAAACAAACTCCAAATCACTTTCCACATTTCAATTCTTTTGTAAACAAATTTCAAATCTTTTTTCCTCACGTGGAATATATTTCCAAATATTCATTCTTTCCCACTGAAAATATGTTGCGTGAAAATAATTCAAAGCATTTATCCAAAATATTCTTGGAACATTTAAAATAAAACCATCTTAAATTCTTAATTAAATATTGGTTATGAAAACATTATACTAATTATCACATATAAGACTTCAAGTCCAAACTAATTTTAAAATAAAATTAGCAGATAGAGTATAAATATTTAAATAACTTTTTTCTAAATCAAATATCGATATAATCTTTAAAATAATACCTTCTAAAATTAATTAAATCTTTACTTTAAAGATTTAAAACAATTCCCAAAATAATTTCTCCAAATAATATTCTTTCAAATCAATTTCTAGAACTTTAATTTATACTTCAAAAGCTACCTTAGAAGTATACTCGGCTTCCAGGGAAGAATTCTCTTTCCATTTCCAAAATGGTCCATTTAAATCAATTAATAAATCTTCTCGATTATTTTAACGTACATTCCAAATCTATAAATTTCTTTCCACACTTTTAAAAATAAACCAACATTTATTTTTAAAACATAATTCCTTTTCCTTTATAAAATTCCCATTGTGAATTTTAATTTTTTAAATATTCACTGATATACGATTGTCAAATCGTTTTCCCAATATTCACTTTCAAACACCAAATCAAATTCCAAATTGATTTCCAAAAATTTATTTCAGACACCAAATCAAATTTCAGATTGATTTCCCAAAGATTCACTTTTAAACACTAAATTAATTTCCAAATTGATTTTCAAAAAATTTGTTTCAAACACCAAATCAAATTTCAAATTGATTTCCCAAAGATTCATTTTTAAACACTGAATCAATTTCCAAATTGATTTCCAAAATCGTATATCAGTGGATATTTAAAAAATGGATCAATGGCGAGCTAACTTTGGGTCGGTAATAAGGTAAGGTTGGCTACTGTTCAAAAGCGAGCTTGGGTTTGGATTCAAACAAGGTTATAGGTTGGCTAGGGTTTCACAAAGTAGGCGAGTGCTTGGTTGGATCAACGGTGAATGAATTCGAATGAAGTGATGAATTGGGCCGAGTGAATGCTTGGGTCGCTTGGAATCGAATCGCTGAAGTTTGGATCGCATGAGGAGGCAAGATTGGTTCGGGTCAAGTGAAGAAGCTATGGGTCGGTTCAAACATATAAGTAGGCAAGCAAAAAGAAAAAAAAGGCTAAGTAATAGAGTCGCTAGCGACCCACCCATCATGGATCGCTAGCGACCTGATCCAACTCGATTAAAATTTCCTCTGGAAGTTAGGTCGCTAGCGACCTATCTCACTCAGGTCGCTAGCAACCCATACAAAAAAATATGGGAAGACAGAAAGAGGAAAAGAAAGTTCATATACTAGGAGCAGAAATACGATTCGATATGGCAAGTAGTAGCAGTCAGAACTAACGAAAGACGACTGACAACATTTGGTAAATGTATTTGTAAAGTTCTAACGCAATCACTTGGAGATCGATGGATGGATATTAAAAGCAATAACTTCCAGAGCACGCCTTGTTTACAATAAAGACGTATTTTGGAGGGCAAATGTTATCTGGGTTTTAACCCAACAAAAACCAATAGAAAACAGAACAACCTTGTGTAGACAGGATATTTGGGGACTTAACCAGAAAAAAAGGCAAGGGATCAGCAATGGGCCAAGCTATATGACTAAGATGAGGACTGGGACCAGTGAAGTCAAGAGATCAACATTCTTTTAGTTCAATCAGCAGCTAAATGCAAACAGCTAGTGAATTGCCATCAGAGTGAAACAACTACGATAAAAGGCTATGGAAACATATCCAATTCCAAACTCCAGAAAATCCTAAGTGTTTGGATCATTAGAAACCCACACCTCTCCATAAATCTTCCAATAAGACAGCCAAAGAACACTATGAAAAGAGGCCAAGACCTTGGCTCGCAAAACGAGCCAAGTCTATGGGTCGCCAGCGACCCATAGGCCATGGTCGTCAACGACCCATGGCTTTGCCTCATTTTATGAGCCAAACTTTTCCATGGTCATTTCCTGCCTACATATGAGCAAACAATGGAGTGGACTGGCCCAGAAGCTCTCCGACCCATATAAATACCATCCTACTTACAACATAAATAGGATCTTCTCCGGACTGGTTGCTAAAGCTCTGCTGGAATTATTCTTCACTCTCTGCCTCCTACATAACAATCTCCAAAGAATTGCATTGTGATTCTCCAGTGGATTCCAACTCTGGAGATTCAATCTAGTTAGAAAATAATCAAAACCTTGTAAACAAACATCTATTGTAACATCAATCAGTCTATAGTTAAACTATAAAGTGGACGTAGGCTTTAATAATAGCCGAACCACTATAAAAATTCTCTGCCTACTTTCTTTTACTATTCTTTCTTGATATCTGTGATATTGCTCTGTTAGAATAGAACTGGTGCTTTCAAACTCTAGCCAGGGTGTTGGTCCCTTTTTTAGGTCAAAACCTTTCAATTTCTTTCTCCTAATGGTTCTACAAGAACTTGGGCTAGCTCCATCCTAAATTCATCCAAACGGATATATGCTTCTAATTTCACTATATGTACTTCATGAATTTGTTCAACCAAGCTCCTACTTTCAGCAAACTTTCTTATCTATTGCACTTCAAGTAAAGATGGGATTCTCCTTCTTACATGACCATTGAAGCGCGGTGTCTGTGTAAGGTCATCGAAAAGCTTCACAACAAACTCTCATACTTCAAAAACGAGTACTTCTACGTACGATGCCCATATAGTTTCAATCGATTATGGCTATTGGAAGTTGGTTTCGTCTTCTCTGCTCCTTCCATATTTGGATTTCTTTGACTAGAGTTATTAACTTAACATTTATTTCTTTATAGGAATTTTGGTCTGAGATGATTGCGACGAGCATAAAACTGTGCTCGAGGGCCTGAGAGAAGATAGATTTCTTCATCGCACCATCACATTCCTTCTAAAAAATGAAAACCTACGACAGTACGATTTGTTGCACTATGATAGATTCACCATCACTTAGTCATCTGTGCCTAGTAGCTCTAGAGCTTATACACCTTCTTCCACCCTTACTTGTAGCTTCGGCAAGAATCTTTTAAGGGAAGTCATGGGACCATCAGGAAGCTCGTCGAAGAGCCTATTGGAAGAGATTCGAAAGTGCAAATTGCTAGGGTTTCTCTAAGTGACCAAGCTGAAGAAGTCGATATGCAACCAATTCCAAAAAAAGTTGAAAGCCCTAAGAGAAGGGAAAGGAATGCACCAACCGAGGAGGAGGAGGATGGCAACGATAGCGATAGCGGCTATACGTCCTATCATTCCCTATACATCCTAGCATGCCCTATCTGAAGGACACCGTTGTCGAAAAATCAAAGGGGAAAGGAGATTAGACTATGCTACCCATAGAATAGATAATATCCCAGTCTTTTGGTGACATTTTTTTGGTTTGAGCAATATCGATGAAATTGATATCACAATTCATGATGTTTTGAACGAAGTAGGCTTACACTTCACCTTCTCAATTAGAGGGTTTGCAAGCGAAGGTAATGAGACTCTATCTTTAGTTCCTTTGCAACAGGATATGTAAAGAACTTAGGGGGGTTATCAGCACCACACATACCATTAGGATAATAGCATGCATCCTTGCATTCCTTTATTTTTTGAAGTCCCAATTCTTATACTATCTTTTTCTAGTTTCAGATTCCATAGGTCATGACAGGTACATAGATCTTTCATATAATGAAGATGATTATAGAGGGAAGATACTCGATCCTCATCCACCTCACTCCAGCTATAAAGGTCATCGTAAGACAGGCGAGGGAAAGTGGAGGGAAAAAGACCAAGAGGCTGATGAAGACCGTTGTGCTGATAGGGAGCATAAAGGAGAGAAAGGTAGGACAAGAAAGAAGGAGAGGAGGAAGAGAGAGGCTGTAGAGAGTTATCTCAATGACCTTAGGAAACGCCAAAGAGAATTCTTCGAGCGTCGTGGCCCTTCTTTTAGTCCTCTTTCGCCGCATTTTGAAGCTTAGACTGTTAGTTCGTGAGATGATGGTTTTGCTGACAACAACCTTAAAATAGATTATAAAATATAAATACTAACATTATAAGTTTAGATATATATGTATATGCAGGATTTAACCATGCAGGTACTAAGAATGAAGAATGTACAGTATAGAGATTCAAGATATCAAGATAAAATATCAAGATAGAAGACTCATGAGTATCGAGACTATCAAGAGTTCAATATTTCAAGGATAAGTATTTTTATTATTATTAGGAATTTTTGTTAAAACTCATAGAAAAGCACTGGCATCTTAAAATCCAATTTATTCGTGGAATGGAATCCACTTCGAGCCCGTTAAAGGGATGGAACCCTAAGTAGGATGAAACCTACGAAAATCTAGTGGGACATTGTTTTGTATCCACTAATTTTAATTCAAAAGATTTTACAAAATTATCTTGTTTTCAAAATGATTTCAAAACTTTCCTTTTAAAAGATTCAAAACCCTCGATCCTGATTTTAAAATAATTTTAGCTTCAAAAGCATCTTTATTTTCAAAGTCAAATTACTCCTGATTCTAAACTATCTTTTTTAATAATATATTTAACTTTTAAATATTTATACTTAGATTTAAATATAAAATTATGGTTAAATTCTATATATATTATTCTTTATATTTACTTATGAATTTCAACTATAGTCAAGTATATTTATAAAGTTTAAATTAGTTTTTATATAAGATAAAGGTTATTTTCAAAGAAATTCAAAACATCATAAAAAGCTTTGGGATGTCGACATGCCTATGGGTACCATGTCGACATGGTGACAGTTTGACTCAAAAATTCAAATTTCAAAAGAAGTGTCTATTCGCCATAACTCTTCATGAATGACATGGCTGTTGTTCTTCTATAAATAGGGGTCAGTTTCAACGAATTTTTAATCACTTTTTTTTTTATTTTCACTCCTCTTTTTCTTCCTCTTTCTTAATACATATTCTTATCATTACTCTGTCGAAATCAACATTGAATCATACTCGATTACTTCTAGTTTGATTCTCTATCACCATCTCTACAAGATACTCAGTGCTATTAAGAGTTATAGACTTCTTTGTAATCTATTAAGCGAGAAAAGGTGTGATTTTAGCCTTGGAAATCAATCAAAAGGGAAAAGGTGTGATTGTAGCCTTGGTAAATCAATTGGGTAAACTTGTGGCCCGGAAATCAAGTATCTCTACCCAAAGGATCGAAATTCTGGAGGGTGTACCTCATAGCCTTGTGAACCGAGGGTGTAATTGTACAATTGATTTTGAAAGGAAATCCATACTTGTTTTGCGGGACTGGATGTAGGGTAACTCCGAACCGGTATAAAATCAAGTGTGTTCTTTCCTTTACTGCTTTTATTTTATTTCTGTATCTGTGATTGTTTCTGTGATCATATCTGTGTCTGTATATTGCATACTTTTGTGTCTAAATTAACATAAATCGAAAAAGATTTAGTAATTCTTTATTAACACTATTCACCCCCTCTAGTGTTATTCTTAGCCTTAAGATCCGTAATCCGCATTTCTCACAATTGGTATCGGAGCAAGGTTTTCAAAAGTTTCATAATCTGATTTTTGAAAAAATTTCAAAATGGCTACCAACACTGGTATTGTTATTAACACTAGTATCCCTGTCACTAGTTCATTTGTAGAGGGTCAGTCTACTGTCAGACCACCACGTTTTAATGGTAGTAACTATGCACATTGGGATTGTAGGATGAAAATATATTTACAATCTATAGGATTAGACACTTAGAATATCACACAAACTGAATATTCTGAACCCACGATTGATTTTGCACAGTGGACTGCTGAGCAAAAGACTGTTGCACAAAATAATTCTGAGGCAATGAATATTCTGTTTTATTCACTAGATAGAAATGAATTCAATAGAGTGTCCGTTTGTAAGTCTGCATATGAAATCTGGAAAACTTTGCAAGTTACTCACGAAGGAACAAGAAAAGTTAAACAGACCAAAATTTCCATGCTCACAAATCAGTTTCAATTATTTAAAATGAATGATAACGAGTCTATTTCAAATATGTATAGTAGATTTCAGGATATTGTGCATTCTCTAATATCTTTGGGAAAAGAATTTTCTGAAGAAGATCAAGTCAGAATTTTTTTAAATTTTCTAACTCCAGAATGGGATCAAAAGACACTTGCGATCGAAGAGGCAAATGACATCAGTATTTTGAAGATAGAAGAATTAATTGGAAATCTAGTGTCGTATGAAGTTCACATGATTGGGAGAAGAGAAAGTAAAGCATCTGAAAAGAAATCAGTGGCATTTAATGCATTAAAGGATGGATCAGACTCAAACAACGATAATGATGAAGAGATAGCCTTCATGACCAGAAATTTTAGGAGATTCCTGAAATACAGAAAGATGAATAATCTCAAGAGAAACAACTATAAGAATTCTGGAAATCAGAATATAGTGCCAAATAATGACAAGTGTTACAACTGTGATAAGCCAGGCCACTTCAAAAGAGACTGTCCGTATCCAGAAAGACAGAATCCTCCTATGAACAATGAACCAAAAAAGAAACGGAAGCGTGCATTTACTGCTACTCTAGACGACTCAGACTCGTCCTCAAGTGATGATGATCAAAAGACGGATAATTCGAATTTGTGTTTCACAGCTGTTCACGGCTCCGACGAATTCAGAGAAACGGACTCAGAAAAAGGTACACGTTTACAATACAATTTATTGAAATTGCTTGCTTAAGATTAGTTGCTTGATTGTTTGATTGATTGATTTTTGAATTGGTGTGTTGTTTGAATTTTAAAATTTATTTTCTATTTTCTATTTTTATTTTGATTATTATTTTTATTATTTTCTAAAATATATTATAAATATAATAATATTTCATAAATATATAATAGACATTAATAATAATATATATATATATATTAGAGATCTTAGAAAAACTCAATTCATGAAAATTCAAAAGCACATGTCGACATGGTCCCTACCATGATGTCGACATGGCCACCTGAATTTGAATTTCAAAATTTGAATTCAAATGTTTGAATTTTTCTCCACCTTTTCACTTCATTCAATTCTCTGAAAAGATACCTTTTGACCAGAGAATATGTCCTTTAACAATCTATTTATTCCATATCTTTTATCATATCTTTTCACTTTCATTTTCAATTTCAAACTCTCTCTTCATAACTCTAAGCTCTCTACTCTCTACTCTAATGGCTTCTTCAAGCAACCCCTCAACCATGAGAATTTCCAGAAAAATCAAAGAGCAATTATTCAATGATCTGGAGGCAATTAAAGCATACATCAATTATGCTAACTATGCCAAAGTCCATCCCGGAAAATTTGCTATTTTTAAGGATTTTTCTTCTTATGAAATTGATTCCCTTTTTGCAAACAATGGTGTTCTTAGTCTTTTTGATGCTTCTCAAAATAATTTTGTTTGCTATCCTAATCTTGTCAAAATTTTCTATGCGAATTGAAATCACGGATTTTATGTTGGAAATGAAGATGAAATTTGGAGTAGTGTCAAAGGCACTCAAATTGTTTTGAATTGTGATCTTTTGGGTACCATTCTCAATTGCAAGAGTTTGGGAATGGATCTTTCTAACTTTAAAATCGATGAACATGATCGTGAGACATTTCATCACATTTTCGAAAGAGATGATGATTTTGATTTTAAAAATATAAATTTTCGACCAAAAGCAAGAATTGTTAATCTTCTTTTGCAACATACTTTGACCCCAAGATCGGAAAATTTTAACAATCCTACTTCAAAAGTTTGCAAAGCTCTTTTTGCTATTTTCGAAAACTACGACATAAATTGGGCACAAGTTATTTTGGATGAACTTCGTCCTAAAAATCTTGAAATAGGTGAGAATACTTTATACCATGGAATTTATCTCACTCGGATTTTTAACTATTTTGGAGTGGATTTCAAAGGCAAAGAATTTGTTTCTAGAAAAGTTTCCAATCATTCCAACATTTCGCTTATGAAAATTCCATTTGTTTTTCAACCTTATGAGACACTTACCGAAAAGGAAGAGCGTTTGGCTCATGAGGAAATGGAAGAAGAGGAAGTTGAAGAAGAAGAAGGGGATGAAATGGAAATTGACGAAGAAGAAGAAGGTGAAACGTCTTTGGAAAGCATTGAATATCCTTCCAAATCATCCAACAAAACCCTTCTCAAAAACCAAAAGATTATTGTGGAGAATCAACGGATTCTAAAACGATCCGTTAGTAAAAAGCTGGATAACATTTCTTCGAAGATGAACAAGTTCTTTTCCAAAGTCAGCATGCAACTTGGACTATCTTCATCATCTTCATTCTCTAACTAGTTTTATCTTTTCGTATCTTGTTGTATTTGTTTTTATTTCGAATGTTCATGTAGTTTGTTGTGTGCTTAATCATTGTATTATCGTAGTATGCAATGAAATGAAATTTCCTTTCTGTTATCTACCTTATCTTATCTCTAGAATAAATGTTAGTATATTATATATATACACACAATTATTCACAAAATAAAACTAGTCATAACATTTCACTAACCCATGTCGACATCCTCTATGTGACCATGTCGACAGGTACTGGTCAGAAATGGCAATTGATTTTGAATTTGAAATTTGAATAACTACCACATGTCTATTCAATTCAAACGAATTTCTACACCTATATATACCTGTTTCTTGCAGAATTTTTCACTGAAATTTATTTCTTATCATCTATATCCTTCATTTCTTTCACAAATTCAACTATGGCTAATCCTATTCAATTTATCCGAAAATCTTGAAGAAACTCTTAATTCGTTCAAGAATATTCTCTCATTTATTCTACGAAACCAGCGTCATTTAGAATTAAGTCAAATGCAGATGGCAAAGGAACAAGAAAGGCACTTCGATGCGATATGATGGATTATCTCCTCTCTGCACAAGGATGATAACGAAGAACATCCTCCTGTCTCTTTCACCAATGACAATGATAATTGGGATGCTATTAAAGCAGACCTAATCTTTGGAGAAGAAGGATGGGTGGAAGTTCCACGTAACGTTTGATTTTTTATTTACTTTGTTTGATTTGTTTGAATGGATTTGGTTTGAATTGATACTTTGTGTGGATTGAATTCTTATTGATTTGAAGATTGGTGTGTAAAACATACACACACACACACACACACACACACACATTGAATTAGTTATCATGCTTAGAAGTATAATTGTTTCCTATTCTATATATTCCGCTGTATAGTTCATCAATGCAGGTGCTGAAGTCCAAGAATGAGGGGGAGTAAGTTTTTGTTGATGACAAAGCGGGAGAAATATAAAATAGGATAGTTAGGTATAGATTAAGGGGGAGTTATTAGGATAGAAATAATATTTTATAAACAAAGGTTGTCATCATCAAAAGGGGGGAGATTGTTAGTCCGTGAGATGATGGTTTTGATGACAACAACCTTAGAATAGATTATAAAATATAAATACTAACATTATAAGTTTAGATATATATGTATATGCAGGATTTAACCATGCAGGTACTAAGAATTAAGACTGTACAGTATAGAGATTCAAGATATCAAGATAAAATATCAAGATAGTAGACTCATGAGTATCGAGACTATCAAGAGTTCAAGATTTCAAGGATAAGTATTTTTATTATTATTAGGATTTTTTGTTAAAACTCGTGGAAAAGCACTGGCATCTTAAAATCCAATTTATTCATGGAATGGAATTGACTTCGAGCCTGTTAAAGGGATGGAACCCTAAGTAGGATGGAACCTACAAAAATCTAGTGGGACATTGTTTTGTATCCACTAATTTTAATTCAAAAGATTTTACAAAATTATTTTGTTTTCAAAATGATTTCAAAACTTTCCTTTTAAAAGATTCAAAACCCTCGATCCTGATTTTAAATAATTTTAGCTTTAAAAACATCTTTATTTTTAAAGTCAAATTACTCTTGATTCTAAACTTTCTTTTTTAATAATATATTTAACTTTTAAATATTTATACTTAAATTTAAATATAAAATTATGGTTAAATTCTATATATATTATTCTTTATATTTGCTTATGAATTTCAACTATAGTCAAGTATATTTATAAAGTTTAAATTAGTTTTTATATAAGATAAAGGTTATTTTCAAAGAAATTCAAAACATCATAAAAAGCTTTGGGATGTCGACATGCCTATGGGTACCATGTCGACATGGTGACAGTTTGATTCAAAAATTCAAATTTCAACAGAAATGTCTATTCGCCATAACTCTTCATGAATGGACATAGATGTTGTTCTTCTATAAATAAGGGTCAGTTTCAACGAATTTTTAATCACTTTTTTCTGGTTTTCACTCCTCCTCTTCTTCCTCTTTTCTTAATACAAATTCTTATCATTACTCTGCCGAAATCAACATTGAATCATACTCGATTACTTCTAGTTTGATTCTCTATCACTATCTCTACAAGATACTCTGTGCTATTCAGAGTTATAGACTTCTTTGTAATCTATTAAGCGAGAAAAGTTGTGATTGTAACCTTGGAAATCAATCAAAAGGGAAAAGGTGTGATTGTAGCCTTGGTAAATCAATTGGGTAAACTTGTGGCCCGGAAATCAAGTATCTCTACCCAGAGGATCGAAATTCTGGAGGGTGTACCTCGTAGCCTTGAAACCGAGGGTGTAATTGTACAATTTCTTTTGAAAGGAAATCCGTACTTGTTTTGCGGGACTGGATGTAGGGTAACTCCAAACCAATATAAAATCCGGTGTGTTCTTTCCTTTACTACTTTTATTTTATTTCTGTATCCGTGATTGTTTCTGTGATCATATTTGTGTCTGTATATTGCATACTTTTGTGTCTAAATTAACATAAATCGAAAAAGATTTAGTAATTCTTTATTAACACCATTCACCCCCCTCCAGTGTTAATCTTAGCCTTAAGATCCGTAATCCGCATTTCTCACATAGACTTCTTTATATAAATAAATTCCTGTTTCCCGCACTTTAACTGCAATGATTCCACCTACTTCAGTGAGTCTCTGCATTTATTCTTTTGGCTACTCCTCTACACCTACGTGTTTCATTTTCGAACCACTTCTTGCACAATGTAAAGTTTGACCATGACATCAAGGATAACCTGAAATAAGTGGCGGATCGGTATGCTCAAAATATCAAGAAGCATATTGACATTGGATGCAAGTAGAAGAAGCTATGCTAAGCCCTCTCCAGTGTGAATAGAATTAATTAGACCAACATCAAGCATTACAATTCTAAGGAGGCAATTTATAAGAGGATTTTAAAGGAGAGGAAAAAGGATATAGTGAAGGTTGCCAGGGAGAGGGATGCAACCATTAAAGTAAAGGCTAAGTTTGACAGCTTGAAGGAAGAAATGAAGCTATCTCTCAATCATGTTGAGACCGTGATGTGAAAGTTGCTCATGAAGGGGGGCAGAATTGAAGAAGGAAATTAGTATTAATGACTTGACTCTTGCTGAGAAATACAAAACCATTAAAGAACAGACGGTCGAACTTAAGAGGCTCCGTAAAGAGAATGGAAAGCTAACTGTTGGCCTTGAACAACTGAGAACTGATAAGCTTAGTAATAACATAGCGCTTGCCTTCGCTCAGGGAGAAGTCAAAGACCTCCCGGAAGAAAGGGTTCATTAAAGAGAAGGGTTGAACTTGAATCTCCAATACTTTTATGCATGTATCATCATGTACAAAAACTTGAAGTGGCTAGGGAAGGACTATAGTGCAACTTTTGTAGATGTCTGGGAAGAGGTGCTAGGCCGAGGCTATCCTTGTCGAAGAGAATGCTAATATTGCTACTACTGCAAAAGCTCTCGCTAGCCCAAGGTCGTCATGCTAGTAGTGACTATTCCTGCATTCAGGGGAGTTAGCTACACAACTGCTAATATGACCCCAATTTCTATGGTGATTACCTCTCATGAGTCCTACGTTCCTTCTTCCCCAAGCGAGGAGCACATAAATGAAAAGGGGAATTTTAGGCTTCTTTCTAGGATCAAATGCCTAGCTTAAGTATTTCTCTCATTTCATCGATCTTCGAGAAGATTGAGTTCTCTCCTCAGTCTATCACTAAACTTTTTATTATGTTTGTCAACTTCTAGGTCAACCACACCTTCCTCCTTCACCTCTAGCTACCCGCAGGTCAGGTGCAGCTGCTTTATTCTTGGCATTAACTTCTATTTCTATGGGCTTCTCGCTTTTGTCCTACCCTTCAGTTCCAGGCCTGGTTCTGGCGCCCATAAGATTGCATCTTTGGAGGGGCTAGAGACATTTTTATGTCTAAAGAGAAGAAGATGTCACTATTACCGACATTGTAAACCCTATCGATCACGCTACGAATGGCGGAGAGATTGAAGGTTGACTTCATAAAGATCCATGTGAAGTTTGAGCCTGGTATCATGAAGCCCACCAGTTCTACTCCAACAAGCAAAACTCCAAACTTCCACGTTCAAGATCACACTTCTCCAGACTAAGCACAGTAAAGCTTCTATCAGCAAGTCTAAAGATCCTTGTGACGCGACTGGTGAATTGTCTTCCCATTTGGATGGAGATACTTTCCCAAGAAGGGTGGTTAAAGATGAGAAAAAACTATACAAGACTCATCCTAGAGGAGGTAGTGACAAAGGTGGAAAAGACAGTAAGAAGGGGAAGACTAACTAGATGTTACTTAGAGCTTGTTGGTTGAGAGTCATGTATTTTGTGTTGTGGAGTCTGTATCTTTTTACTTTTCCATTCTAAACAGGTCAAGATTGAGCACTTACGGCCCTCACTTCATGATGTACATAAATGTTATGGTATTGAAAGATTGACTTTTTACCTGTAATCTCTCTCTTATTCACTTTTCTACACTTTATGTACTCTACTTTTTGTATATAACTGCCTGTATATATGATATAACTGCCTATACTGCAATTATATATGTATATTTCTATGCAGTGTGCTTATTTACTATGGCTTTATGCATACAAACAATATTCCTATAATGCTTTGGTTATACCTTACTATTTAGCCTTGTTCATATGGCCAAAATGCCTCGTTTGGCAAAACAGAACCATTATTTAACCAATTCTATGGTTATGCCCATCGACATGTGGTCGGGTTCCTTTCAACTGGTTGTTTACATGCTTATCCCAATTCACAAGATTTATTATTCAAATGCTAAGCACTAGGCATTTATAGGTTAATAGTGTCGTGGGGCAAGTTTTTCGATTGTCCCCAATTTAAGACACTTTTCCAATTCTGATTCCGGACTAGGAAAGCATAGTAAATTCTTGTTTCCCAGCCTTTGCAACTAACTTCACTTATCCTCAACCAAATGTGTTAGTTGTTAGCGCTGTCATTGAGATTCCCATCCATATACCAGCTCCTATATCTAGGAACTGGTGGTTTAATTACTTTTTCCAAGCATTATTTTCTCGACACTACCTAACTCCAGGCTGCACTTGAATTTACCTAAGTTTAGAGTTGGGAAATCCGGTTGTGCATTAGTTTTTATCTTCAATATATAGCACTCTAGCAACTTCATTATGAGAATTCCTTCTTTAACATCGCCTATCTCCAGGCAATGAAAAATTCCTAAAGGCCAGAGCTGAGTGACCCAATCGACTCCTGGATCGGGTCAATGAATCTTCTCGTCGTCACTATCCTCGGGCTCGATGAATTCCTAAAGGTTAGTTAAGTTGACAAGCCTTTTAATGATATTTGATTTTGATCTATTCGATAAATGAATATTTAATGTTTATATTAGTATGAAAGATACTTAGTTTACTTGTAATTCTAGTTATTTAAATGATATTGGATTTATGAAATGAATATTTCAAAACAAAGTAATAATGAAGTTAAATTTGATATATATGAAATTATAAATTTAGTTTTGAAATCTGGGATATTAAAGCTTTGAAATATATCAAAAATTGAATAGTTTATTTTGTGGGTTAAATCTATATTTGAAATTGATAAGATTTGAAAGGGTTTGTTGTGAAACTGAATTGAACTGAAACTGATGGTTTGAATTGAATTAAATTTAAATTTTAAAATTTTGGATTAAAGGAACGTTTCATGATTTCAAATGTATGATTTCGAAATGTTATGATTTTCAAAGTGTAATGATTTCAAGCATTTTGGTTTCGAAAGAATTATAACTTTGAAAATATTATGATTTTTGAAAGGTGAATATATGTTTGAAATGAAAATGATATCGAATTGATTTGGATATAGTTTTGAAATAAAATGGTTTGGTTTTGAAGTATATACTATTTTGAAAGGAATATAGTTTTAACATGAAATGATTTGATTTTTTTTAAGTATAACTATTTTGAACTGACCACGGCATTATAATAACGTTTGGTTGTTAAAGAGAACGGGATCGAAAATTGTCATAATCTTTTCCAACTCCGAAAACCACTTTAACAACCGTGTATGCGGTGGAGATACCAGAATGAGTAGGATAGTGGCGACGTCCTTGAGGTATATTACGTGGACCAAACTCCCGTGAGTTGGCATAAGGTGGCTAAAACAGGAGCGATCTCGGGCGAAAAGGGGTAGCTCCTCTTGTCGGACGCACTTCTTCGATACTATACTCTTACTTGTGGTTGATTTGATGGCCATCCTCCGATTTTGATTTGGGAGTGTGTTCCGAGGTGGGTGTATGTGGCTGCTACGTTACCACTAGCCCGTGTGCGTAATTGGTATATCTACCCTGGCATTGCCTCGTGTGCCATGTCACCTACCATAGCGAGCCTTATACGAGTTTCTATTTGTGTCGTACCAATGGAGTATCTTCTCATAGTCTCCCGATCTGGAGATATGCAGGTACTGTATAGACTACTGGCACTATTACGTGTTAATGGCTATATGGGTGACCCCTTAACGCTATTTTAAAGAAAGTTTATTTTATTGTAGACATTATTATAATAGCGCAATATTACTACATAGTAAATAGTTTAACAGATCCTTAAAGGATGGGTGATCCTAAGCATCCTTGAAGTTACTGATTCATTTTTGTTACTGTTCACTTGAGTTAATTTACAGTTAATAAGTATTTATGTCCTGACTCGAGTTCTTTGTGTTTTGCTTTACGCTCGAGTCAGACTGAGTGATTCAGCATTCAAGACTCACCTTTAGAGTTGAAGCTTTGCTTGAAGATCTAGCCATCCATTTTGTTTTCAGTATCCAGCGATTTCAGTGATGCATTCTGATTTGTACCTGATGTATCTTGTTACTCTTCTGTTGTATCTTGTTTAACTTTGATGTATCTTTTTTTTATATAGTCGCCTTATGAACTACTATCTCTTTTAATTTCGCTGCACTATTATTTACTCTGTATCTGTGATCTATGATTATTTATTTACTGTATATTCTGAGATTTGCCAAATTTTATTTACAACGCGGTATTTTGTGCAATTCAATTCCGACATGTGCGGATGCGAATGGTTGAAAATATTGGGTTGTTACATTTGGTATCAGAGCTTTGGTAGCTCCAAGCAAACTCAGCATATATGGTAAATGTATTTACGGAATCACTTTCATTCGGGTTTGAATATCTTCCTTTTTGACTCGATTCCTTTGAATTTTGGAACGTTCCCTGCGGTTCCAAAATCCATTCTTGTCCCTCACTAACAATCTTCTTTTGATTCTGGAGTATCCCATAACTCCACTTCAAATGATCTTTATAATGAGTCGGCGGTCCCGACAATTTCAAATTGATTTGTAAAGGGGTGAAACTCCTTTACAACAGCATCGATTCACCAAAGATTTTATATCCTCGGTTTAGATGCTAATATCTCTTATTATCCTAAAATTCTATCGCTTGAGATTGAATGTTGATTTACCCAGAAATCCACATCGATCTTATTATTTAAGTCACGGTTGACCCGGCTAAGGTTGTCCGCGATTTATATAAGTTTATCCATCTCCCTACTCTGTTATTTAATCATCTCATCTTTGTTTCCAACTTAACCCTATTCTGTTATTTAATCATCTCATCTTTGTTTCCAACTTATCTTCAAATCATTCTTGAGGTGTCTTTGTAAATCTATATTTAAATTGTTTTATATATTGTGTTGTTTGAGTTGTTGATGTTGATTTGGGTTTCTGATCGATTCGTCTGATCAACGTTATCGATAAGATTTCCAAAACACTTGAACAGAGCAAACTGACACAATATGTTTTTCAAATTTAGTAATGAATAAAATTTGTAACTATATTACAAAAAAAATCTGGATTTTTTATGTTGGTTGTTAAGAAATAATAATTGATTTTATATATCATTATCTCTTGTTTCATATATAAATAATTGAACTATAAAACATGGTTATAAATTTATTTTGAAATTTAAAATAAATTTAAACAAAAATTTGAGAATTTAACTTCCGATGGATTTCAAACCTTGTATTTAAAGTTTTTAAAGGATATATTGTTTAAAGTATTTTCGAATAGAAATTTGTTTCCAATTTTTTTTAAGTTTAAAACTAGTGCTCTTCTCTTTGTCGTTGGAAAATAACTTCGGTGATGACTACAACATCATCGACATTCAT
Organism: Allium cepa; assembly: GCA_030765085.1. Lineage (NCBI taxonomy): Eukaryota > Viridiplantae > Streptophyta > Magnoliopsida > Asparagales > Amaryllidaceae > Allium > Allium cepa. The sequence goes on from CM060943.1 coordinate 460,800,461, forward strand.
TTTCGAGTTTTAAAGTGAAGAGACCGTTCTATAATCTTGCTACAGTTTTGTTTTGGAAATTTAATTGATTTGAATTTCTAAAATAAGACTGGATTTATAACATATGCTGATATATGATTTAAATTTGAATGGATATATATATATATATATATATAGTATATGTGCATTTATTTATCTCTAAATAGTTTGGAATTTATCGAAAATTTAATTCCTAAATTTTATCTTGAAAGATAATTCCATGTATAATTTCAGGATTTAGATAAATATTCAAGCTTGAAATGATTAAATTAGAAAGTTTTATCTGTGTAATACACAATTTCATTCCAATATAAATTACCTAAATTATACAGAAGTTGAATATGTAATTGGATAATATACAATATGAAAAGGATTTTTATAAATAAAATTTGAGTGGTTATAATAAATGTTATACACTTACATTTTAGTTATAAAAAGATTAACAGTGGTAAATAAAGAAAAAAAGGGTAATGGAATAATTTACAATATAAAATGATGTTAAAGGAACTAAGAAAAATTAAAGCAACCATAATAAGTGTAAATATATTTAACATAAGTGATAAAATATATTGAGAGGAATAAATTTAATTATAATTAGGAATAAAGAAGAATTAAATTTATTGAATACATTTTGAGTATATTAAATGTGTTTTTTTTAAATCCATGATTTTTGAGATTGTTTATTTAAGGTAATTTAATGATAAGATAATGAAATTAGAGATGATTAAGATTTATGTAACTTATGTAAAATTAATTTTCAATTTAAGTTGAAATTTCATGGTTTCAAATTTATTATCTTATTTTGTTTTTCAAACTATCTTTTGGTTGTCCTTATTTCCCTTATCTTGCTACAGAATGGGAAGGCTGTTGCTTACACCAGTCTGTTTAGAAATCTTTCTATAATCTTTGATACTCATTTTTGAATATGAGCTTGCCATCCACAGACCGTCGGTCAAACGGGAAGGGTGAATCAGAATTCTCGAAGATCTTTTTCGTGCTTGTGTTCTTGATTCTGAAGGATCTTGGTAAGATCATCTCAACCTTGTTAAACTTACCTATAACTACAGTTATCAGGTATAAAATTTAATCTTCTTGTCATCTTGTCTTAATCCTATTTCATTCTATCTTTTTCTAGGTTTTCCCGTACCTCATTCCTTTTCGGGGACGAAAAGTTTTGAGTGGGAGAGAGTGTAACAACCCAGTATTTTGCGATTATTTTAATTGTATATTTTAATTATTTTGATTGAAACTCCTGATTTAAAAAATTTATTTTATTTATTAAAATTAATAATTTTGTTATTTTAAATATAAATTTTGATTTTGATGTAAATTAGAATTCCAAACATAAATAAATGGAATATTTTCCAAAAATGTGAATTTTGATCAATATGGTCAAACTTTGACTTTTAAATTAAAAAATTATATTTTTGAATTTTTGAAATTTATATTTGATTATGAAAATAAATTAAAATTCAAGAATACTGCTTTTCGTTTCGTTGAAATCTGATTTATATTGTGAAAGTTACGCTTTTTACAATATTGTATGTAAATTGTTTTATTTAAGAAATTTATTTATTTTAATTTATATAAATAATATTTGTTTGTTCTAATTTGTGAATATATGTGTAACATGACCTATTATGCATATATTTTATTTTTAAAACATTTTATAAGTATAGTTATAGTTTTCCAATGTTAATTGCATATTGTTTATATTTTTAAATTCTAGTTTCAATTACTAAGCTATTTTCTTATTTATTTTATATTTTTCCTAAAAATATTTATTTATTTTATTTTTCACTTTATTTTGTTTTCATTTTTATTTTATTTACTTAATTTTTATTCGCTTTATTTTGTTTAAAAGAAATTGGAAATTGAAGAGACAAAACCCTTTCATTTGCATGTGACTTTTCACTTACCTTTGGCCTTACACCTTCTTTTGACTTTTCATTGAGTAGCCATCCACTTCCTTATGCTTTGCCGTGAGTTTTATGTTGAATTCGCATGAGAAAAACTTCTCATTCCATCACAAGTTCGGCCATTTATTTCTGAAACAAAAATTACTAGTGGCTTCTTCCATTTTTATCTCATTTTCTCTTCTTCTTTCATTGATTTTTTCCTTCCTCTTTTGAAGGCTTTGCTCGGCCCCACTCTCTACCTTCACCACCAACCACACCACCACCATCTACAGAAACTCCACCTCCTCCTCCTCTGACCAAGTTCAGGCCGTGCCTCCTTATGATGATAGCTCCATAAATTTGCAAGCTCCAACCCTTGAAAACAATGCCTAGACCATATAACATCACCTACCCTTCCTATTTCACTTTGGCCACCCCCTTAGCCGCCATCACCAGCAAGTTCACCTCCTTTGGCCATCACTTTAGCCATCACCTGACATGTCCAGACCAGTACCATGCTTTGGCCGAGCCCCACTTATCCATAGCCAAGCCAAAAAGTTGAACAAACCCTTCCTTTTTGCCTTGTTCTTTGCATTCTTCACTTTGCAACTCTCTTACCCCTTCACTTCATGTTACCATGCTATAAATGACCCAAATCTGAGCCAAAGCATGATCATGGCCATGCGTATGCTCCACTTTGGCCAAGCATTGGAGTGGTTAAAGCAAGGTCTAATCATTCTTGTCTATGTTGCTTTGTATTTCAATTTGTTCAATGTTGTTTTGTGTTATATATTTATGTATATTGCTTTGTCTGGTTGTTGTCTACAAGATCATATCTTGCTCTCCCTCATTGAATCAAGTCGTGTTGTGTCATGCTATATCGTGCTTTCTGAAATCTATTCGTGTAGTCTGATTTGCTAACTACGCTTGAGAAGGTGAGTCTTTCTCACTCTGACATTTCTACTTATGAAATAGTGAATTGATGACAAGTGTTTAGTAAATAAAAATGTTTATGCAAGTAAATGATGATTATATGACATGCTATGCCATGTTATTATTATGTTAAATTTTTTAATTATCACCTGACATCTGATATATGACATTATATTGTGACATTTATATGTTAGTATATGTGTTTATATTGTCTATGCATATATTCACACTGCAAGTTCCCTGTTAGAATAGAATCACTATGGGTTAAAATGATACACACCTGAACGGACATTAGAATAGGGAAAAATCATTATGGGTTGAAATGATAGGCCTGGGTGATTTTTATTTAATTTTATTTACTTGGGATTGCGGATTTGGAATGATAGAACCCGGGATTTCTTTTTAAATTGTGGATTGAAATGATATATATCTGTATCACTTGACCTTGGTTAGAAAATTATATACAGACCCCGTGGTATATTTTTAAATGATTTTTATATAGATATGTATTTTTTTAAAGTACGAAATTTGATTTTTAAAAAAATATATTTTATGTTTTTAAGAAGTTAAATATTAAGTTTTGAAATTGTGAAGTATGTAAATTTGAAGTAAATGTGATTTTTAACTTTAAATTATATTTTTAAAATGTAAATAAATAATGGAAATTTAATTTAAAGTTTTGAAATGATATTTAAAGTAAAATTTTAAATTTTATTTAATTTATAAGTTTAGAAAACAGTGAATTTTGACTTAACAAATGAATTGAATTTTTAAAATTTGATATTATATTATAAATTTTTATTGTGATAAATCATATGTTAAATTGATTTAAATGTGAAAGTTTAGAAGCCTAAAAATATGATTTATAAGTTTAAAATTTGCTAAAATTGAAGTTTTATTGCTTTTGAAAAGTTAAAATAAAATCTGGAATTTTATTAATAGCATTTCTTAAATACTGTGGTCTTATGACAGCATTTTTAAATATTGTTGTTTTGAACTTAACTTTGTTTGAAATAACTAAATATCTATTACGGCATTTTATAAATGCCATTGTTCCTGAACTAAACTATTTTGGAAACTATAAGCTACAATAGCACTTTATAAATGCTGTCGTCGTTATAATTTGACAATGTTTTGAAATGTTATAGATTTTAACACTGTTTGAGTTATATTTTAATAGTGTTAAATGATTTAACTTTAGGAATTGATTATTTGTGAAATTAAGGAGTTTTAATATATATTTAATATTTGAATTTGAATTTTTAAGGAATTTAAATTGAATTTGAATTTAAATAAGGGTTACTTGGTTATGTGTTAATTTGAATAAAATGAAATGAGATATATGAATTTTTAAATGAAATTTTGAAATGTGTTTGGAAATGATATTTAAATGATATCTATGGTTTTAAAATGATATTTAAAATTGAATATTTGAATGTAAGAATGATAATGAATTTATAATGGACCTGAAAGGAAATGATTTTGAAATGGTTTTGAATGACAAAATCTTTATTTTGATAAAGAATGTGAATTTGGAATGATATTTGATTTTGATCTATTCGATAAATGAATATTTAAAGTTTATATTAGTATGAAAGATATTTAGTTTACTTGTAATTTTGGTTATTTAAATGATACTGGATTTATGAAATGATTATTTCAAGACTAAGTAATAATGAAGTTAAATTTGAGATATATGAAATTATAAAATTTAGTTTTGAAATGTGGGATATTAAATCTTTGAAATATATTAAAAATTGAATAGTTTATTTTGTGGATTAAACCTGTATTTGAAATTGATAAGAGTTGAAATGGTTAATTGAGAAACTGAATTGAATGGAAACTGATGGTTTGAATTGAATTAAATTTGAAATTTGAAATTTTGGATTAAAGGAATGTTTCATGATTTCAAATGTATGATTTCGAAATGTTATGATTTTCAAGTGATTTCAAGTATTTTGGTTTCGAAAGAATTATAACTTTGAAAATATTATGATTTTTGAAAGGTGAATATATGTTTGAAATGAAAATGATATCGTATTGATTTGGATATAGTTTTCAAATAAAATGGTTTGGTTTCAAAGTATATACTATTTTGAAAGGAATATTGTTTTAAAATGAAATGATTTGATTTTTTTTGAAGTATAAACTATTTGGAAATGACCGCGGCATTATAGTAACGTTTGGTTGTTAAAGAGACCGGGATCGGATTGTCATACTCTCTGTCAACTCTGAAAACCACTTTAACAACCGTGTACACGGTGGAGATTCTAGAATGAAGTAGAATGGTGGTGACGTCCTTAAAGTATATTACGTGGACCCAACTCCCGTAAGTTGGCATAAGGTGGCTAAAACAGGAGCGATTTCGGGCCAAAAGGGGTAGCTCCTCCGGTCAGATGCACTTCTTTGATACTGTAATCTTACTTGTGGTTGATTTGATGGTCATCCTCCTTTTTGATTTGGGAGTGTGTTCCGAGGTGGGCGTATGTGGCTGCTACGTTACCACCAGCCGGTGTGCGTAATTGGTATATCTACCCTGGCATTGTCTTATGTGCCGTGTCAACTACCATAGCGAGCCTTACTACGAGTTTCTATTTGTGTCATACCTATGGAGTATCTTCTCATAGTCTCTCGATCAGGAGATATGCAGGTACTGTATAGACTACTGACACTATTACGTGTTAAGCGCTATATGGGTAACCCCTTAACGCTATTTTAAAGTAATTTTATTTTACAGTAGACATTATTATTGTAGCGCAATATTAATACATAGTAAATAGTTTAACAGACCCTTAAAAGATGGGCGATCCCAAGCATCGTTTAAGTTACTAATGCATTTTTGTCACTGTTCACTTGAGTTGATTTAGAGTTCATAAGTATTTATGTCCTGACTCGAGTGTTTTGTGTTTTGCTTTACGCTCGAGTCAGACTGAGTGATTCAGCATTCAAGACTCACCTTTGGAGTTGGAGCTTTGCTTGAAGATCCAGCCATCCATTTTTTTTAGTATCCAGTGATTTTAGTGATGTATTTTGATTTGTACCTGATGTATCTTGTTTAACACTGATGTATCTTCTTTTTATATAGTAGCCTCATGAACTACTATCTCTTTTAATTCCGCTGCATTATTATTTTCTCTGTGTTTGTGATCCGTGATTATTTATTTACTGTATATTCTGAGATTTTCCAAATTTTATTTACAACGCGGTATTTTGAGCAATTCAAGTTTGACATGTGTGGATGCAAATGGTTGAAAATATGGGGTTGTTACAGTTTCGAAAGGTATGATTTCTAAAGGTGTGTTTTGTCCTTCGGCCTATTACTTGTACTGAAAGGGATAATTTCAAAGGTTTCAAAAGGGGTACTTTCGGAAGTTTAAACGTTTTCATCAATAAGGTTTTGTGTATATAACAAGTAACATGGCAAGGTGATTTAAGTGAAGAAAAGAGTATTATATAAATAATTTCCATGTTTAAAGAATGATTTAATGGTTTAAATCAATTTGAAAGAAAATGATTTTCAAGGAAAATTTTGTGGGCAGATAACCCTAAGTAAAATGATTCAGATATTAGAATACCAAATGAGACTGGTATGAGGTCGTGCCCTATACTTTAGCTAGTAGCCCCTAGCTATAATTGGTCCAAAATTCCAGTGTGTATGGCTTTGTCACAAGTGAGACTAAAATTATGTTACACACAGAAAGGAATCTAAAAATGAAAGACATGCTATTGGTGAGCCTGAAAAATGATTAGGATCAATTAGACCTGGAGAAGTAAGTAAGGATAGACCGTCCGAAAGAGGAGTATCTAACAGATGTAAGATTTTTATGTTTTCTGGTAAGCCCGAGTCAGCCAAGGGTTAGTAGCTAGCCAAACAAAACTACAGTGAATGAACGGATTGTCCATTTGATAACTGAAATGTACAAATACATGATATTGCTTTACATTTTGACCAATTTTGGTCGCAGGATTATAATTCATAAAAGATATGTTTTAAAAGGGATATTAGTGAGGGGAAACTCGTTCCGCTAAGCGGCATGGTCTCACTTAATATCAAATAACCGAGATGTATAGTATTATTCACACCAGGCTTTATGTCTGACTTGAAGTTTATGTTTCCCTTTAAACTCTCAGGTGCTCAAAATTGATTTGAGTAGGCTGAGAGTTGAGATTTACAGGTTTAAGTAGGTTGGCGAATAAAGATTTCGGTGACGAGCAGGTGGCTGAGGATAGCCAATTAGGAGTCGCTGTTATATTTTTTATTGATTTCGCTTTATTGTATATGTAGTACACAGGTCAATCAAGGAGGCATCGTCATATGTCGCTTTTGGCATATTTAGTAATAACTATATTTCGCTTGAACTTAGAAAAGCGATGGGATTATGTATCTGAATATGGCACATGTTTTGGAAATGTGATCAAAAATGCAGTTCCTTTTGAAATCTGTGATTTTTTTTCATTTTCACGTGCTTCTGATATTATGGATACCATATTTGGTCACCAGAAGTTAATACTACAGATGATTACAGCATCTGTAGTGCTTAGCTTTTGGCCTCTAGATAGGGGATGTTACATCTGGCTCATCTAATCTAGTTTTATCCTAAATAAGAATCCATGAACGAGAGCAATTCATGCCCCACCGTTTCGTCAATAAGCTAGTCTATCCTAGGCAAAGGAAAGCTGTCCTTCAATTATTTAGATACAAGTAATTAATACACGTTTGCAACTTTCCATTTGACTTCTTAGCCAATATGGAGTTTGATACCTATTGAGTGTATAAAGCATCGCGGGACTTCAATAAATAGCTTATCCACTTCTTCCTTTAATGCAGTGGATCACCCTAGACTAGGCTGCACATCTTCTATTTCACTGAGGTAAACTTGGGATCAATATTTAGTGCATGACATGTTATCGCTAGCAATATCGCGCACATATCAGAATGCATCCAAGCAATCCTATCCCTATTTCCTCAAAGGAAATTAATAATTTCCTTCCATAATCCAATCCCATATTGAGAACCAATCTTCAATAGTTTAGTGGGCTCATCCAAATAAATAGAGGCACTCACTCTAAGCCCCGCCAATGTTGGACATACTACCCCTGACTTCTTCCTGGGACATAGACTTGTCAAATCGTCTATGGTTCCCAAGCCAGGGGCTTCTCTATAATTGCTATGCTTGCAGTTCTACAATGTTGAGAGTTCTCCCCATATTCATTTCCTTCTCTCGATGCTTAGCTTCTCGCGGTTCTTCAACAAAGCTTCTCTTGCTGCACTTTGGTCTCTTTGCACTACTCCGATCCCATTCTTTGTAGGGAAATTCATTGTCAAACACCACGGAGCTAAAGCAATCCTAAAGTCAGTTTGGGTTAATCAATTCAGGAAAGCATTATATGTCGAGAACTCGTCAACAATAACAAACTTCTAGATGTGAACCACCCTTCATTCTCTTTCAATAAGCTCTGCGAGGAATCAATCATCTCGATCGGTGGCTTAGCCAGGCCCGCAAATCCCTTAATATTTGTCCTACAAAGAGTCACATCTTTCATACTGATCTTCATCTAGTCAAACATCCTTCTAAATAGAATATTGACCGAACTTCCATTACCACCAACACCTGATGCATATTGATGGTGTAATTTCAATTATTATCGTCATAGGATCGAGAGTCAGAATTTTAACTCCTTCATAATCTCGATTTCTAAACAACTGTCATCTGTTATCTTCTGATATTGCTTTGATGGGGCTCCATCTTCGATGGCATAACAAGTATCCTACAGTGCTTACTTCAGCGAGCTCGCATATCTTTCCATCTTACCCCAGCCTCTCTCTGCTGGATGAGGTCCCCCCATTATCATATTGATAACCAGTTTTCCATCCGTTGGCATGTGCCCCTCTCCACTGGGTCAAGGTGGATCCCCTTGGGTAGGTTACCATTGTGGTCTTATATCTTGGTCAAGGTATTACTGTTCCTTTACGTAATGTGGAGCCTATTCTTCTATATCAGCACCTCAATCAAGTCTTTCACATGATGATATTCGTTAGTGTTATGTCCATGAGTTTCATGGAAGCGTCAATACTTTCAAAATCGCTTCCGCTACTCTATCACTTCCCTCCTAACCGATTTCTTAAATTGCTTAGTTCCTCAAGTGGCAAGATAAATATTCTCCAATATATCATTCAAAGGCGTATAATCTTCCAGTCTCATATTCCTCGGACATTTTCGGTTGTCATTACGCCTACTGCCTAGGCCTTGATTTCGTTTCTTCTGGTTACTAGAGTTTCCAGCAATTGTCATCGAATTACCAGAACTACCTGTAGACTATTTAACTGCCATGTTGCTCTGGATAACCTCTTTTGACTGCCTGCCACCAACCCTTCCTTCAGTCAAACTCGCTTCCTCCAACAGTAGAAAATAGTTTGCCTTTCGATTGAATTCCACCATAGTAATTGGTTATTTCATTTTCAGCTACTTAAAAAATTCATGTCCGGGTGAATTCCTTGGACAAATGCCATGAATAGAAGATCTTCCTTTGGATTGCTAACTTCTATAATAGAAATATTCAACCGATTTATGAACCACTTTAGTGTCCCCTTTGGTCCTTGAGAAAAGCCAGATATGGGCATCATGTCCTTCGATCGGGCAGCATGAAGCCTGAATTGATCCAAAAACTTTTTAGCCAATTCACCAATAAATAAGGATCTTGACACTAGCCTAGTGAACCATATAGAAGCGACTCCTTCCAAGAAGATAGGAAAACATTTACAACGAATAACATCCGTAGCTCTAGCTCTATACATATGCCACTTGTATTTGAGTAAATTTTGTTTGGGGTCAGTAGTTCCGTTGTAATAGCATCGTTGACATCGAACTTTCTAGGGTACTCTTCTCTCAAAATGTTCTCTGTGAACGGAGTTGTTTTTAGGGGAAAACCCCAATCTTCATTCTTTCTACCTCTGCTTTCCCCCACCAATCGTTTAACCATATCGGCTATATATTTTTCACTGGCATGGTACTCTAAAAGTCGACTATCAGGGGCTACACCGAACATTTGACAAATGGTCTCTTTTTTCCAGCCAACTTTTAGGTCCTCTAAACTCTGGGAGAACTAGTCTTTTAATATTCCATGGGCATGTGGTTGGTTCAGCTATGGCTGTGTGTACTCCATTTCCATTAGCATCGACATCCAGCGTTTTTATCATCATCAAACTACAAGTCTTCTTCCACGTCAGAAACCATCATTGCATCAACTTCATGTCCATTATTTTATGAAATATACCTCTTGGTACAGCGACAAACCCTCTCAGTACCGGGTGATTTCCTTGTGGGGGGAGCACTTCTACTTCCTCCTGAAACTCCAGCAACTACTCCTTTCTGCTTTTGTTTTCCATCCTTTCTGAAACATAGAAGTTTTCCTTTTCTAACCCAAATGAAGTTTTCCTTCTAGTTCTCTCGATTCTCTACGCTTGAAGGGTTAGCAAAACATCTATTTTTTCCATCAAGAGTTTTTGATTATCTGCCATCTTCTTTTTATTCCTCCACCATCTTATCAAGTTCTCCTTTAGTAATCAATTCCAGTTGAGTAGATGATCCTGGTAGTGCTATTTGGTTATTAATTTCAACTTATTGAGAATTTCGTTAATCACCACTAGCTACTACTCTTGTGGGATCTACCGGATTTTCTGAGAGTCATTAACTTCAAATAGCAAACTTTCAAGTTCTTCAAGCAGATCTAACCCCTGGATCTCTCCATATCTATAATAGCAAGCTAGATCTAACCCTAGGTTCAGTTTCTTAGTGAAAGTACCAAAATATTGATGCCAAATGTGACACAACATCTAAATATAACATGATATAGGATTAGATCTAGCAGAAATAACAAAAAAAATGCAAAAGAGCTTAGAAAAGTAGAGAGATACAAGACTTTAATGGTGGTTCGACAATCTCTGACCTACGCCCACTTTATAATTTTATCGATCATGGATTTGATAGAGGTTTAGAGTCACTAGTATAAGTGATTGATAGGTTCTTAAGCTTAGAATTACCAATAGTATCTACCCATGTGACTATTGTGAGGGAGAGCTAGGAGATGAAGGAGCAGAGTCCAAGCCCCTTATTTAGTTGCTACAAGGTTGACATTTATAAAGGAAACAATTATGCAGATCTAGGGGCCAGTATAGGTTGAAGTCCAGAAGAAAGCTCCATAATGTGCAAGTGAGCATGAGGTCCTACATGCAAATTAAGCCTCTTAGTACCAAGGGTTTCCTCACGGTACCGAGTGGTTTTCCATGGTGAAATTCCATTCCTTTTACTTTCATTATTCTTCTATCTCCAGCTCGATGTATCCAAAACTCTTTTCCTTATACTTTGAGTTGTTTACATTGGTTTTCCAAATAACACTTATATTATCCTACTTTCTTTGGTTTCTTCACATCAATCCTACTAATTGCTTGTCCAAACTTTGAAAAAAATACTGGACCATGAGTGGTTTATGTAGCATGTGAAATGGATAGAGTTTGTAGAGCCAAGGCAGAAGGAAAACCTCTCGATATTGAGTGGTTTACTTAAATCTAAATGCCTTAGTTTTTTTTGAGTTTGCATTTCTACTTCTTCTAAGTGTGTTTCCAAGGTTTTGAGTCGTTTTGTCTTTATCTTGACGTTCTAACTTCCATTGAAAATCTTCTTGGTTAAAAACCTGGTTAAATAGCTATAATAGCACCACAATGCAAGTTATATAGCACCTCATTATATAAATATTTCCATGCTATCATACCATGTAACCAGTGTGGGTCTTTGATTTTCTTAGGAATGAGAGCTTAAGAAGTGAGTGGGATATAATTTCGAATGGTAATGACTAGCATTGCTAAATGGCAGGATGATGGACGATGTAGTCTCTCTTCTTTAAGCCAATGTAAGCAGTTTTCTTGTAAGATCATTTGTGTTTGTATGAATTTGTGTTTTATGATTGTAAGATCATTTGTATGATTATTGACATTTGTATGGTTGTAAGATCATTAAAATAGACATATATGATTGTGTACTTAATTTTTATTTTAGTACAAAGAGTAGCATGATGAGCCTTTATCTTGGCAATAGCAAGGCTTGCAAAATCGAGTCATTGGATGGGTCCACCTCCAATAGCTGGGTAAATGATGCTTCCATTGAGTTTGCGGTATGTATACATGTATTTACGTATACATATACATATACGTATGAACACATACATACATATATATATAAACACATGTATATAATTCTAGTGAATACATAAAATTCAAAATAGGCGAAAAATTGGGCTAGGTTTGATGAACTTTAGAGTGAAGGTGTGGAGATAACAAGAGAAGTGGACGAAGATGTATTCCACACGCTCACTAGAGCTGCTGTAAATAGGCCGGATCGTAAGCCCAACTACAACAATATTCCAAGGGTAATTAATAGCTTAGGCATTTGTTATATAATAATATGATCATAAGTATATATGTATACAAAACTATATATATATGTATGTAGTATATTATATGCATGTATACATTGCTTGTAAATCCCAAGAACTGCATGTGTGTGCATGTGTATTTTTTACGAATGCTTAGTATAATTAAGTTTGTGTTATTTTAAATTCCTAAAACCACATGAAATCTATATGTACCCAACAATCATCACTCTAAAAAATAAATTGAGTTTAAGTTAAAAATATATCAGTTAAGTCACTCAATAAATTAAACAATATATAATTTGCATAAATTATAAAAAAATTCAATAAATTAAACAAGAGATATAGATTTATTTTAAATCACACAATAAATTAAACAAATATATACATTAAATCACTCAATAAATTAAACAAATGTATATATAATTGAGTTAAATTAAAAAATATGTTTCAATAAATTAAACAAGGGTATGTTTATATAAGTTAAATCACTCATTATATAATATATATGTATAATTAGGCTAAATTATAAATATTGTTTCAATAAATTATACAAGGGTTTATTTGAGTTAAATTATAGATTTTTTAAATAAATATATAAGTTAAATCAGTCAATAAATTAAATTAATGTATATATAATTGAGTTAAATTATAATTTTGTTTCAATAAGCTAAATAAGAGTATATTTGTATAAGTTAAATCACTCATAAATAATGTATATATATAGTTAGGTTAAATTCTAAATTTTGTCTCAATAAATTATGCATGAGTTTAATCGAGTTAAACTATAGAGTTCTAAATCACACAATAATTTAAAAAAACATATATGTTAAATCACTCAATAAACTAAATAATTGTATATATAATTAAGTTAAAATATAAATTTTGTTCAAATATATTAAATAAGAGTTTGCTCAAGTTAAATTATATCTTTTATAAATCACCTAATAAATTAAAAAAAAATATAAGTTAAATTAGTCAATTAATTAAATAAATATATGGTTAACACAAATTTAAATTTTTTGTTTCAATAAATATAATAGCTGAAATAAAAAATTACTCGTTATCAAGATACAAAATTAGTTAAAATGTAAAGATTATTAGTAGACAGAGCTGCTATAGTTAGTAATGTTATAGAAGAAGAAAATCGATAGTTGAAGTTAATGTCAGTAAGCTATTAAAGAAGCGCGGACTGCTTGTAGATGCATTTTTGCGACACTTTCCAAACGAGGACATTTCTGATGATGGTGTTGGTGATGTAGGTGGTGACAGTGGGCATGTTTTGGGGGAGTAGGAAGTATTTGTGTTGTTATTATTATGTGTTTTGTTTGTATATATTATGATGATACTGCTTGGATATTTGGTTTGTATTATGAAGGTATTGCTTGGATATTTGGTTTGTATTGTGATGGTATTATTGGATATTATGACGTTGGATAAATTTTATGATATTATTATGTTGGGTAATATGTTTTGGTATATGAATTTGATGGACTGTGGTAGTATAACATAGGAATTTGTGATATCTATAAATTTTTGATATTAATATGTTATGTTGAGATGAATATATGTTGTATATATTTAAATGTGTGATTGAGATTAGAAATGCAGTAGAAATGCTACAAATTTATTCAACAATAGCATTGGAAGGGCATCTGAATGGCATCTAAAGATCTGATTTTAACAATTTAATTGAACGTCACTAGGGAATTGGAAAGTCATCAAAACGACATCCGAACATCCAAGTTACACAACTTTAATAGCAGTCGACATGGCGTCACAATGGCGTCGGAAAATGGGCATCAAAAGGACGTTGAAAAATGGCGTTTGTAGGGCATCGATAACAACCCATGCAAGGCGTCTTCAAGGCATCAATATAAATTTTCTAACCCACTGTTTACCGACACCAGATAATGCATCCATGCAGCGTTGGTGGGACTTCTATCAATGCCTCACTAATGCCTTTTGGGCAATAGTATATTGCCTTGTTTTTCTAGTAACCTCTTTACTTTTGGAGATATGCGCTAAATCTATAGCACGTATGTCGAATTTGATGCTTTTTAAATCTAAGCTTAAAACTCCATATGAGGTGTGATGTGGCAAGAAACTTCAACTCAAGTATTTAAAGGTATGTTTATAGGGTAGAGGTATATTTTCTATAATACCAAGGAAAAAGGTTATTGTTTCTCGGCATATTGTCTTTTTGGAAAAATTGCAAAAGAAATTAATAGTGAGATTGTAGTTTTGAATGAGATCCGAGAAATTAACATAAAGGCTGAACCGGTCGATGAACAAACTTCACTAATATTCAAAAACATGCAACCTATTAGAAAGTCTAATGGATAATCGTTCACATTCGAGAGATACTATGATTTTCTCTTAGATGGTGAAAATGAGAATTATATCTCAAAAGACTATACTCCTCTCTTATTCCTACGAGCACTACAAAGTTAGGAATCTGCAATTTGGCTTAAAGCCATGAAATCCAAAATGGATTCCATGTATGATAACAAAGTTTGGAATTTGGCTGACATACCCAAGGGTATAAAACCCATTAGATGTTAATGAATTTTTATGAAAATTCTAAATATAAATGGCTTGGTAGAGACATATGAGGCAAGGCTATTTGCAAAAGGGTTTCGTCAAATTCAAGGTGTTGATTATGAAGAAACATTTTCACCCGTAGTCATGCTTAAGTCCACTTGGATAAAGCTTGCCATTACTACATTCTATAACTAAAATATATGGTAAATGGACATTAAAATGGCATTTTGAAATGATGATTTAGAAGAAACCATTTACATTGCAATCTGAAGATTTTGAGGTCAGTGGAAGTGTTTGCACAAAAAAGGGGCAAACACCTCCAAGTCGTATGATTTAGTTGATTATATGTTGTTCTTAATGATATGGGTGGTTTATGCAAATATATAAAATAGATGGACTAAACTGTAAAAGACACACAGATTTATAGTGGTTCGGCCAGAATGTGCCTACGTCCACTTTATATGTTATTCTCCTTTTCTGTTCAGATTACAAGTACAAAGCTTTGATTACAAGTATCTGAAAGTTGTTTGAAAGTTCTATCCGTGCTTGAGCTCTCAAACTTGTCCGCCATTGTTGTACCCCTGTCCCTCTATTTATAGCGTGAGGTTGGGGGAAGGGATCTTGGATGTATATAGCTGCTGGTGGGCCTGGGCTGATGCAATCTGGCCTGGAAGTGTTGGTCTGGTATGCCTTGGTCCGGTGGAACTTGGTTCGGCAACGGGTGGAGTGTGGGTTGGTTCAGTAGTAGGTGGTTCGGTAGTGAGGGGAATTGGACCGGTGGTGGCTTGGGAGAGAGTTGGTTCGGTGGGCATGGGATGGAGGTGAGTGGTTCGGCTTGGCATGGAGTTGGACCGGTAGTGCATGGACATGGAGTTGGACCGGTAGTGCATGGTCATGGAGTTGGACCAGTAGTGCATGGAAATACGCCCAACATTTGCCCCCCAAAGTGGGGCATATGCTTGCATATGGCGTGCTTTGTTTTAGGACATCCGGCTTGGACATCCTCATTCAGTCCCAAGTGTCGAAGTAGTTGGTTCGGTCGTCCATGTTTGCCTATAAGTATGGGTTCCCCATCTCTGTTCACCCTTCACCGTTTGAGACAGCCAAATCAATTGAGCACTGAGCCAAACTTGACTGTTGGAAATAGCCGAACCAATCAACTACCGAATCAACTCGACTGCCGGACCAGGTGAGTTTTCTTCTGCGAACGATTTTTTATGATTGAACTACCGAATGAACTCAAAGTCTTTGATTTACCGAATGAACTCAAAGTCTTTGATTTACCGAATGAACTTGAAGTCTTTGATTTACCGAATGAACTTGAAGTCTTTGATTTACCGAATGAACTTGAAGTCTTTGATTCATCGAATGAACTTGATGTCTTTGATTTTACCGAATGAACTTGAAGTCTTTGATTTTACTGAATGAACTTGGGGGCTCTGAATACCGAGTGAACTTTTTGCCTTGTACTATCAGATGAGTTTGAGAAGTACGAGGCCGAATGGGCTTTTAGTCTCAAACTACTGATCGGTCTTTTATGTTTTGAATTGCGAATGAGATTCCAGGCTGCATGTACTTGTTTGTTTTTGTTTCCATACTCCTTGTTCTAACGACGCACTTTTTGTGTTTGCAGATAAATGTCTCGTAAAGTAGAAACTCGATCAGATAAAAAGAAATCTATGGACAGAAGAGAGCCCCCCGTCGTGCCCCCAGTTCATCCGGAATCAGGGCGACATTGTCCCACACCGAGATCACTAGTGGATGGATATGGCCCTCAGGAGCTCTTGAACTCTCCTCCTGACTGCTTTCCTAGCTCCCTCAAAGAGGAGCAGCTTGATGTTATCTCTCGCTCCTTTGGGATTGACAGAGCATGTATGCTGTTGCCAGGGGAAGGAGTGATGCCGTACAACCCCCCTGAAGGATATTTCGCTTATAGTAGGTACCATTGCATGTGTGGGGCCATTCCCCCGATCAATGCTTGGATAGTCAGCTTTATTACCTATTTGAAGGTGACCCCTTTCCAGCTTCAGCCCAATTCTTATGCTATCTTGGTGAGTCTATTCATCATTTTCCAGAGAAAATATGGGCGTCCCCCTTCCAACCAGGAGATCCAGTATTTGTACAACTTGAGAGGCTACAAGAAGGGGTCTCCATACATCAGCTTGGAATCGGCCGTGTCCTTCAAGCCGGTCCTGGACTTATATTCAAAGTTCAGCATGTTCAAGAAAGAATGGTTTTTCGTCAAGGATGACTCTGTTTCTATCCGTCGCTTCACCTCCGGCTGTAAGTCGAAGCTTATTTATAATTTCCGTTCTGACTGCAATGCTTCTCCTTATGTGTTTTCATTTCTTGCTAGCGACTGGTGGCTTTGCGGTCATGGAGAACGATCACTTGGTTCAGATGGCTACGGAGATAGAAGCCATTTCGGGAAGGGAGAGGTCAGCTTCTTACCTGATCAGGAATGCTACTCTTCTGCAGCACAACTTGATTCTACCACGTCAGTCTGTGGTCAAGCAGAGAGACACGGCTGAGGAGAGGGCTGCCAAAGCCAAAGGAGGGGCCACGACAAAGAGTAGCAAGAGGAAACCCTTGTCGATACCTCCAGTCACTGGGGGGAAGAAGCTCAAGAAATCCGATGGACCCTCCCCTAGCACATGTCCAGATGTTCCAAAGGAGGAAAATGTAGAGGAGGAAAGAGGCGAGGAGGAGAGTGGAGGTGATGGGGAAGGTGATGGTGGTGATGGTGGCGAAGGACAGAGCGGTGATGGCGCCGGGGCTTTGTCTTCTGGGAAAGCAGGGGAGATCCAAGAGTGGACAAATGATGCTTTTCGCCAGGCTTTTGAGGGGTTGGAGGAAGGATCGGCCTTGGTGGAGAAGCCAAAGAAAACTGATAAGGCCGGGACTGGTGCTGGTCCATCTTCCGAGAGCATTTCAGCTAGGTGAACCCCGACGATTCAAGGTGAATTTTTGACTCCTCTTTTAACTTCACATGTTTCTTGGATTGTAGTACCATGCATGCTTGTAACACTTGGTTATTATTCCAGGAACGGGTAAGGGGGCCAAGACATCAGACATTCTGCACCGCCTCGAACAATTCAAACTCCTCAAAGCTTCCGCTAAACCAAAGCCTCCGACCAACCATTCCGGGGACGTAGTCGGCTACCGTCCTCTTCTCGGAGTTATTGAAGAGGATATTCAAAAGAAAAAGAGGAGGCGCTCCTTATTCGAACCTTCACCTGGCCCTCAGCCCCCAACCCAGCCTATCTATGATATCACGGGGGAGGATACTGAGTTCATACCCTCTCTGCATCCGTCTGAGAATCCTACCGTTACTCAGATTGATCATCCCGGCTTGGCTCGTAATCCATTTGCGGGTCATCCGGATCTGGATCCGGGTTCTCATGATATTTCCTTTGACGAGGTTACTGGTGAGCACCTTCTCCCTCGCAATCCTATGGTAAGGGTGCTTGATGAGGCCAAGTCTCTGGACCTTGACTTGCTTACTACTCGGATTGTAACTATGGGGGATGAGGCTAAGGCAAATATCGACCAGGTTGCTGAGGAGACTAGGAAGTTGATGGGGCACCATGCCCGATTGGTCAAGGCCGGGGAGGAAATTGGGAGTGCCAACATAAGATTGCGGTTAGTGGTTGCCGACCAGGCCAAGCAACTCGCCGATCAGGCCATTCAGATCTCTGAGCATGAGGCTGCCTCCAGACGGCTAAATAAAACCATGGAAGAGGCTAGCAAAGCCGAGCTGCGGAAAATGGAGGCCATCTGCAAGGAACGGATTGATATGGCCATTGCAACGGTGGACGAGGTTCGGAAAGCGGATCTCAAGCGGGTAGAGGAGTTATCTGGGAAGCTTGAAGCCGCGGAGCTTGCTCAAGCCAAGCTGAAGGAGGAAATGGAGGCGATGAGGAAATCCCTTCAGGCCGACCGCTCGCGATACCGATCGGAGAGGGATGCTTCCGTTGCAAAGCGGTTGGCTTCTGAGGTCCGAATGAGGGAGTTTGAGGAAAACAAGGGGATGATGGATGAGATGCTCCAGGATATGTATCTCCGTACTTGGAAGCAGGGCAACTTATCCTGGATGGATGATTATCCCCGGATCATGGCCAGGATTTATCTCCGGGCTCTGGAGGAGGCCAAGTCTAATGCGGATAAGGAGGGTGGCATGGCCTTCAGAATGGATGTGGTTACGGCCCAATTCACTAAGGAGGAGAAGGTGGCGGTGAAGGAGGGCATGCGGCTGCTCGCTGCTGAGGAGGTAGGTGTGCAGTTGGGAGATGATGATCAAGGAACAGATGCTGGTAAGTCTTCCTTTTTAGCCTTTTCTTAGCTTGGTTGTTTATTGTTTATTCAATGAATTCTTCTCCTGAAATGGGATAGGCGGGACCTCTGAAGCGCCAACTACCTCTGGTCAGCACGTTGGGAGCTCTGATCCGACGGTTAAGTAGACCTTGGAGGGCCAGCAGGATAGAAGCGAGGCCCCGATGCAGTCGGCTCCTTGGCTTGATCTGGACATTTTCCAGCTTACTTGACATTGCTGACTATGTTAGTCTTAAAACATTAATGTAATTTTCGGGATGTAATTATGTAACGAACAACTTGATCTTTGGCATGTAACTTTATAACATAAGCTGATTTTGTCGTGTTTGAATGCTGCAAGTGTTAGTGATTCAATTGTGTTTGACGCTAAGTTTTTGCTTAAAATATAATTTCATGTATTGCAATGTTAGTGTGATGTGCGTAGAAATTATAGTTACATATTTATGTACAAGAGAAGAAAGTACCGCCCTTCAAGTTTTTGCTGTAGACGGTATCAAGTTTTTGCTGTAGACGGTAGCTTTGAATGCCCTGTGTAATCGAATATGGAATGCAGCTGGATGACCTGCCATCCAGCTGGGAGTTCTTATTCCCATTAGCGAGTGTCTCCTATTTTGTGTCCTGTACTTTAGTGATTGTTATAGAGGATAGGAGGAAAGTTTTTATAAATAAAATGGAAATATAAGAAATAGTAAAACTTAAAATCACGGAAGGCCTTCGATGTGCTTAAGTTCGTGGCAAACGGGTTTTGTAGTCACTTTCCCTAGCTGTGGGTCTTGGAGACGTTTGTCACCCATCTTACGCCTCCGCGTGGAGTTTTCTTTTTTACCACAGCCGTACTTAAGACACATCGGAGCTGATATCGCGCACAGTAACTACCTGGGCCATTATGGCCCGTAATCGTGGGTATTATTCGATTTACCGTGGCCGGCTAGCGCGGGTGCCGATCTTCAACTGTGAACTTCCCTTGGCTGGCCACACCTTATGTTGGGGCTTACAATCGGTTCACGGTTGTCGGCGAGCCGAACGCCGTAATGAGCTGCCTCGGCTATAGTCGGCCTTCTCGGTGGCTTATAATTGGCTCATTATAGTTGGCTTTAAGGGCCGTCGCGAGTAATGAGTTAACCCGCAGCAGAGGGATGCTGGAGCAAAAGTGTCTCATTGGCGAGGGCATTGATTCGTATAGTACCTGTTAGGTCTTGTCCAGGTGAGGTTGTGCCGTGAAGTGTCCAGAATGGAAATGCCGTTACACAGGATTTTGTTCAACAGAAAAGGATAAAGCTTAACAAGCAACCAAGATATAAAGGAACAAGTTAAAAAGAGACAAGATTTTTAAAGTGGTTCGGCACGAAAATGCCTACGTCTACTGATTCTCTTTGTTAATTCACTTCATATGGGCAGTACAAGTTAAGAAAAGTATCGACGAAGGTGTTGGATGTTCCATGCCCTCTGGAACACCTCTCCGTCCACTATTGACAAAATATAAGCTCCGTTGTGGAGATCTTTATGAATTACATAGGGTCCGTCCCAGATTGGATCTAGCGCTCTGGGGCGCGGGAAGACCCGCTTGAGGACAAGATCTCCTTCTTGTAAGCTGCGGTGCTTGACTTTGGAGTTGTATCGTGCTGCCACTTTTTGCTTGTGAGCTGCCGCTTTAAGTGCTACATCATTTCTTCTCTCTTCGATTAGATCCAAAGACATGTGGAGGAGTTCTTCGTTCTCTTCTGGGTTGTAGTGGATCCTACGGTAGGATGGCACTACAGTTTCAACTGGGAGCATGGCCTCCGATCCGTATGCCAAAGAGAAAGGAGTATGCCCTGTTGATGTTCTGAAAGACGTGCGGTAGGAAGTTCATCCACCCAAGCGCCTTTTGACTTTTAAAGCTTCTTCTTGATTAGAGTTTTAAGAATTTTGTTGACAGCTTCGACTTGCCCATTTGCCTGGGGATAAGCCACAGATGAGAAGCTTTTGTGAATTCCGTGCTCTCGGCACCAGTCGGCGAACTCCTCGCTGTCAAACTGAAGTCCATTGTCCGATATAATTTTGAGTGGAACCCCGTACCTGCATAGAACATTTTTTATCAAGAAGTTAATAACTTTTGCCGAAGATATTTTATTTAAAGGTCCCGCTTCCACCCATTTGGTGAAATAGTCGACTGCCACTATAGCATATTTGGCTCCGCCTCGACCCATTGGCAGTTCGCCAATCAAGTCAATTCCCCATACTGCAAAGGGCCAAGGGCTGGTCATTTGAGTAATCTCATTTGTTGGTAGTCGAGGAATCTTAGAAAATTTCTGACATCTGTCGCATTTTTTGACGAAGTCCCAGGTGTCTTTGTTTAAGGTGGGCCAGAAATATCCATATCGGAGTATCTTCTTTGCCAGAGTCTGCCCTTCGGTGTGATCTCCGCAGCTTCCTTGATGGATGTTGGATAAGATTTCCTTGGCTTCCCTTCCAGCGACACACCTTAATATGGGGTTAGAGAAGCCGCGTCAATAGAGGATGCCTTCTTGTATTGTGTAGCGGGAAGCTTTCCTCAAAGTTTTCTTAACTTCGTTACGCCCGTCGGGCAGTGTGCCACTTTGTAAGTACTTCCGGATGGGAGTCATCCAAGCTTCCTCTTCGATAACAGCTATCAGATTCACTTGCTCGAAACTCGAGGCTAGTTACTTTGAGATGGTTACTGTTCTGGAAGTGGTGCCGTCCTTCATGCTAGCTTGTTTTGCCAGTTCGTCGGCCTCCTGATTCTCTTCTCGAGGGATGTATTTGATTAAATAGTGCTCCAACTGATCGAGCAGCAGCTTGGTTTTCTTTGGATATGCTGTGAGTCGTTCTCCTCGAGTCTGGAATTCTCCCAGTATCTGATTTACAATAAGTTGAGAATCACTATGGAGACATAAAGAACCGACTCCAATCTCTAGGGCAAGTTCCAATCCAGCTATCACTGCTTCGTATTCTGCATCGTTGTTGGAGGCAGTGAATTTCAACCTCAGAGCATAGTGTAGCTTCCTTCCTCTAGGAGTGATTATTACAATACCTGCCCCCGAGCCTTGTTCGTTTGATGCTCCATCTACAAAGAGATTCCACTTGATGTCTTCTGCTATTTCAGATGGCTCCTTACCTTCATTGGTAGTGAATTCGGCAATGAAGTCGGCCATGGCTTGTCCCTTGATGGCGGTGCGAAGATGGTAGGTGATATCATATTGACTTAGCTCAATGCACCATTTAAGCAGTCACCCGGAGGTGTCGGGACGATGGAGTATCTGCCTTAGCGGTTGATCGGTTAGAACTCCGATGGAATGGGATTGGAAATAGTGTCGCAATTTCCGTGAGGTGATCAGTAAACAATATGCTAACTTCTCAAGTTTAGGATATCTTGCTTCTGCCCCCGTGAACCTCTTGCTTACAAAGTATACTGGCCGCTGCGCGCGGTTGTCTTCTCTTACCAAAGCGGCACTTAGAGCATGAGATGACACAACAAGGTATAGGTATAGCTCTTCGCCTTCATTTGGAGTTGAGAGTACTGGTGGTCTTTGGAGGTGTTCGATTAGGTTGTGGAAGGCTGTTACGCATTCGTCAGTCCATTCGAACTTTCCCTTGTCTTTCTTTATAGCTTCGAAGAAGGGGACACACTTGTCAGTTTCTTTAGAGATGAATCTGCTCAGGGTGGCCACTTTCCCATTTAGGCTTTGCATTTCTCTTCGAGTGGAAGGTATCCTGATTTCTTTCAGAGCCCGGACTTGTTCAGGGTTCGCTTCAATTCCTCTGGCATGGATGATGAATCCTAAGAACTTTCCCGATGATACTCCGAAGGAGCACTTTAGAGGATTCAGCTTTATTCCATATCGACGAAGTACTTGAAACATCTCGTCCATGTGGCTTACGTGATCGTTGGCTTTTCTTGACTTTACTAGCATGTCGTCCATATAAACTTCCATAGTTCATCCTATTAGTTCCGCAAACATCTTGTTGACGAGGCGCTGATAAGTAGCCCCGGCGTTTTTAAGTCCAAAAGGCATTACTCTGTAGCAGTACAATCCCCGGTCAGTGATGAAACTAGTGTGGTCTTGATCGGGGGCGTGCATAGGGATCTGGTTATATCCTGAGTATGCGTCCATAAAGGATAAGAGTTCGTGTCCGGCTGTGTTGTCCACGAGTTGATCGATTCGGGGTAGTGGGAAGCAATCCTTCGGGCAAGCGTCATTTAAGTTGGAGAAGTCGATGTATGTTCGCCACTTCCCATTAGCCTTCTTTTCCAGTACCGGGTTGGCGATCCATTCTGGGTAGATGGCTTCGCATATGAAGTTATTGGCAAGTAGGTTCTTTACTTCTTCCTCGAGGGTTGCTGATCGTTCTGCCCCCATGCTTCTTTTTTTCTGCTTTACTGACACCTTGGTGGGATCAATGTTCAGTACGTGGCATGCTACGTCTGGGGAGATTCCAGTCATGTCAGCATGCGTCCATGAAAATACATCCAAGTTGTGGCGAAGAAAATCGACGAGTTGATCCTTCAATTCCGCTCTTAACTGAGACCCGACTCTCAGCAGTCTACTTGGGTCGTGTTGTCTACAGATACAAATTCCATAGCCTCTACAGGCTCGGCAGTGGCCTCCACCTCTTTGTCCCTGAGGTCTAATTCATTGAAAGGATCACTGGTATATCGAAGAGGATGGGATTTCTTTAGTTGCTATGCTTTCAAGTTTTTCTTGTAGAGAGAAGTCTATGCATCCTTCCCTTTATCCTTCCTGCGGTTATTTCGAAGTTCAGTTACATTGCAATCTCGAGTAGCGTCTTGATCTCCCTCTATTTCTCCTATTCCGTTATCTGTTGGAAATTTCATCTTCAGGCACCATGGGGCTAGGACAACTTGGAAATCAGACAAGGCTGGTCTTCCCAAAAAGGCATTGTAGGCCGAGTGGTTTTCTATTAGCACAAATGTTTGTTTTCGCACAACGGAGCGGGGATGACTTCCTATTTCGACAAAGAGGTCCAGCTGCCCGAGGGGCATCTTCGCATCTCCAGTGAAACCATGTAGCGGTTTGTTGCAGGGAGACACATCCTTCATTGACAGCTTCATTTTGTCGAAAGCATGCTTGAATAGGATATTTACTGAGCTTCCAGTGTCTACTAGAATTCGGAAAACTTTGGCTGGATCGAACCAGGCAGAGATGACCATAGGATCCATGTGAGGGTACTGCCTTCCCTCTAGATCACGCCTACTGAATGTGATGTCATCATTCTCTTTCCGTTTCGGGTGGCGTTCTTCTGTAACAGAATTAATGCAGCCTTCATTGTTTCTAAGCGACCTTCCATATCTTTCCATCTCTGCCCAGCTTCTGTCGGCGATGTGTGGTCCTCCTGATATGGTATGGACCACTATCTTCTCTTGACTAGAGCCGCTGGTGTTGCGATATCCTCCGCCTACTTCTGGGAGGGGTAGCCATGGGTTCTCATTGGCAGGAGTTGGAGTCCTGTTCTGACCTTTTACATAGCGCTCTCGCCTCTTCCTTTTGATGTGTTCTTCAATTAAGTCCCGGAGATGATGGCATTCATTTGTGTCACGCCCATGAGATTCGTGGAAGCAGCAGAACTTTCCATACTTAACTGCGTTATCTGATTCCTTCTTGTGTGGGGGGCGCTTGTATCTAACTTCGTCTTGGGTGGCCAGGAAGATGTTTTCGATTGTTTCATTCGAAGGAGTGTAAGAGTCAAACCTCGGTCCTGGCCGATATAAACGCTTTTCTCCCTTCCTGCCCCCAGCATTGTCTTTAGAGTCATTTCTTCGAACATCCTTTGCTGCAACGGGAACCCTGTCTGGAGTTGCCTTAGTTTGTTGCCCAGACTGCCTCTCAGTGGCAGCATCTTCAAGCCTCGTATACTTTCCGGCTTCATGGAAGAAATCAGGTAAGGTAGCTGGTTTTTCTTTCGTTAATCTCCTAGCAAATTTAGTATCCAGATGCACACCACTGCAGAGGGCCATTAGGATAAGTTTCTCATCGGCATTTTGGACTGCGGCCGCTGCGGCGTTGAATCGGGTTAGATATTGTTGCACTGTCTCTCCGGGCTTCTGTTTGATATTAGATAGGGAATAAGCGTCCTTGGGTTGTTCCACATGAATGCGGAACTGGCTGATGAACTTTTCTTTCAACATTTCCCATGAGCTGATGGATCCTTGGGGTAGATGGCAGAACCAGGAGGTAGCTAGATCTGCCAAGAATAGTGGGAAGCATTTACACAACACTCCCTCTGTTGCTCCGCTCATGAGCATATGCTGTGTGTATCTCTACAAGTGTACAACGGGTCAGAGGTTCCCTTGTAAGGTTCCATTGTTGGCATTTTCCATTCCAGGGGGGTGATGGCAGTTTCGATATTGCGGGTGAAGGGGCTGGTTACCATAGCGCCTATCCCCTGATCCCTTTGGTCCCGTTGGACGCACTCTCTGAACAATCGCGCCATCCTTTCATCAGAACTTGGAGCGGATAGAAATGAGTTTGGTTCTTCCCTGCGGGATTGATTCCGTCCAGATGACCTGTAGGGATGGTATCATCTATCACTCCTAACATTCTCCAATGGCTTCCTCTGGTTTTCCGGGGGCACGCTGGGGTCAGCCACAGTTGGCTCTTGCCTTGATCTTCCCCTGCTGGGTTCTGTTCTCAGCACTTCCTCGGGTCCAACTTCGGGCTGGACTCCAGCTCGGCCTCGTCTATTGGTGTTTCCATGGTTAGGTAGCATGGCAGGCTCACATCCGACCCCTGCCTGGTGCCTCCACCGTTGGGTTCGGTTCCAAGTGTTTCCTCGGATCGTAATTCGGGCTGAGTCCGGGCTCGTCTCCTACCATTGTTGTTTCTGTTGTTAGCCTCTTCGAAGAAGAAAGACCTTTGTCGTCTCCCAGATCCTCCAGACCGGGACTCACCCCATGATTCGGTGTTGCGGTTGGATTCTTCGGCATCCCTTAAGCGTGACATAAGTTGGTCCACCAAGGCTTCTTGTTGAGATGCGAAGCGGTTAGTTACTTCAGCCACAACCCTGTCCAGATCTGCCCTAGTAATTGGTAGTTCCGTAGCAGGGGCTGTCAGATTTGCCTTATTTCCATTTGCTGTTGGAACAGGACGATTCTCTTGATCTCTGATCACTGGATCCGGGATACTGCTAGTTGCGATGTTCTTTCCTTTGCTAGCATCTTTCCTCTGCCTGGTAGGCATGTTTTCCAAGCAATGAGCGATGCTGTTGGGAAGAAAGTTGAGCGGGAGAAGCTGAAGCTTCTAGCTCGAGCTCTCGGTGAAAGCACCAAAAATGTTTGCACAAAAAATGGGCAAACACCTCCAAGTCGTATGATTTAGTTGATTATATGTTGTTCTTAATGATTTGGGTGATTTATGCAAATATATAAAATAGATGGTCTAAACTGTAAAAGACACATAGATTTATAGTGGTTCGGCCAGAATGTGCCTACGTCCACTTTATATGTTATTCTCCTTTTCTGTTCGGATTACAAGTACAATGCTTTGATTACAAGTATCTAAAAGTTGTTTGAAAGTTCTATCCGTGCTTGAGCTCTCAAACTTGTCCGCCATTGTTGTACCCCTGCCCCTCTATTTATAGAGTGAGGTTGGGGGCAGGGATCTTGGATGTATATAGCTGCTGGTGGGCCTGGGCTGATGCAATCTGGCCTGGAAGTGTTGGTCTGGTATGCCTTGGTCCGGTGGAACTTGGTTCGGCAATGGGTGGAGTGTGGGTTGGTTCGGTAGTAGGTGGTTCGGTAGTGAGGGGAACTGGACCGGTGGTGGCTTGGGAGTGAGTTGGTTCGGTGGGCATGGGATGGAGGTGAGTGGTTCGGCTTGGCATGGAGTTGGACCGGTAGTGCATGGACATGGAGTTGGACCGGTAGTGCATGGACATGGAGTTGGACCGGTAGTGCATGGTCATGGAGTTGGACCGGTAGTGCATGGAAATACGCCCAACAGGAAGCAGGATCAAGGCTTATGAATTGTTAAGGTCGATTCATGGTCTTACACAAGCTTCAAGAAGTTGGAATATGCATTTTGATAAAATAGTCAATTAGTTTGGTTTTTATCACAATACAGAGGAAGCGTGCATATATTGGAAAGGACAAGGAAGTTCTGTACTATTCTTATTCCCATATGTCGATGGTTTGTTATTGATTGGCAATAACATTGTGTTGCTGCAATAAGTGAAAGCATGGTTATTCAAGAACTTCTCGATGAAGGATTTATGAGAAGTAGCCTACATTCTTGGTAAAATAATCGATAGAGAAGGATCCAAGAGGTTGTTGTGATTTTCTAAATTTGTGTACATGGATACCATACTAAAAAAGTTTGATTCGGAGAATTCCAAGAGCAAAAATGTTCCGATGCAATCTGCAATCATCCTTTCTAAGAAAGATTCTACTTGTACCAATGAGGAGAAGAAGCGTGAAGAGGATATCGTATGCATCTGCAATTGGTTACATAATGTAGGCTATGCTATGTACTAGACCTGATGTAGTTTATGCATTAGAATGTGTAAGCTGATACAAATCTAATCCTAGTGTGAAGCACTGGGCTGCAATAAATTTATACTTAAGTATTTGTGAAATACCAAGTACTTATCCCTTACATACGGGAATGAAGAAAAGGTGTATCCATATTCTAGCTTTCAGAATGATACCAATGATAGTAATTCTGTATCTGGTTATGTATTTACATTGAACAATAAGGCTATTAATTGGAAAATTCTAAGCAAGTAATCATAGATGATTCAACGATGGAGGCTGAATATATCGCCCTTAATGAAGTTGCAAAAGAAGCGGTAAGAATGTACAAATTTATGGCTGAGCTAGGTGTGATTCTGAATATAGAGAATCCAATAAAATCGTTTTGTGACAACAATGCTGTGATTCAGATCGCAAAGGGACCAAGAGCCCACAAGAAGTCAAGGCACATATGCAAGTTCTACCTTATTATAGAGTTCATCGCTAATAAAGAAGTTAGATTGATAGAGCAAATACCAAACAGAACATGGAAGATCCATTCACCAAGGTAATATATCGGACAGTTCTCAGCAAATTGATAAAAGGACAAGAATGAGATTCCATAATTTGTCGCAAGTGCAAGCATGAGATTGATGAATTAAGGTTATGCTCTAGAAGGCAATTCTGTGATTTATTGTAAATTAATAACTCTATAAAAAAGTCTCATTAGAAATAAAAAGTGTTTTCCTTTCTGTTTGTAAACTTGTCATACTATGTTATGTTAAGTAACCATTTAATTTAAGTATGATTAATAGAAAATTCTTAAATAATATGTTGTGTGAAAATAATTACAATGTAACATCCTCGAAATTTTAATAATAAGTTAAAATACTAAAAATGGTAAAATTATAATTTTACATAAAAGGACAAAATAGTGAATTTTCATAGATGAATGAACTTAGAAGATCTAACTTTTCCATTGTGTCAATAAGATTTGTCTAGCCCAAATTCGTATATAAAATTCAAAAACAGATACCGTATGAAGAAAATATGGAATGTTGGCTATAAAGCACATATTAGGTTTTACACCTATGTGGAAATTAAGTTTAAGAATTAATTACCATAATAAATCAAAACTTATTTATTAAGTAATTAATTGAATATGTATGAATTGCTTTAAAAAGAGTACAATTGTGTTAATGGGCATTAAAAGAAAAGGAGTAAGATATTTACATGCATATAGAGAAAGCATTAATTAACATGTTAATGGAATTTATTGATATAATTAATAAAAGTATATGCTAAATATATATATTAGAAAGGGGATGTAACAATATAGTTAAAAGGAAAAGAATGCATCTAACGTTATATATTTAAACATGAAGATAACAATATATGCATGGAAGTAACGGGTTAATTTAAAGGAAGGGTAAGGTACACTATCTTTTTATTAATAAAGAATTAAGGGTAAAACTGATTTGAACTTGGAAACCTTAGTACCAATCATTTAGTGATTTATTGGATAATTAATTGGTAAATAATAAGGTTTCTAATTAATAAATATAGAAACACACACACATGTACATTTGGATATAAATGCATGATATTGCAATAGTTAATAATAATAAATGTATATAATATTAATAAATAATATTAATTAATTTGAATTATAACAAATGGTAATTAACGATATTAGTTGGGAGAATATAATGTTTCCATCGCTAAAGAAAAATAAAAGAAAATGAATTTTGTGCATACGTGAAGATAAGTAATATGTGAACAAATTTGTAATTTTCTAGACCTATACATTTACCAATAAACAGAAGCATAAGCCTCCATCATTTTCACTCAAAAACCCTAGCCTCCACCTCTTGAAAGTTCTCTCTATCCACAAATAAAATCTAATTCAAAAGATAAATGATGGAGATTAAACAAAAAGAGAAATAAGAATAAGAGAATACAAGAATCAAAGCTTATGAACATAAAGGGGAGAATTCACAAAGATAAAGAAGAAGGAAAGCTATGAAGGTGGGTATGTGTAATGATCCGCAAATTTATCTATTTGGTAAATTATATCTATTTTTAAATATTCAAATATAAGCTTTTTAAAACATAGATTATGATGTTTTAAACAAGAATGATGGTAAACTTATTTTGAATAAGTATTTAAAAAATATATACTTTGGAAAATCATCGATAAAATAACCAAAAATTGTTTTATCAATAAACAGCTTTATATTTATCAAAAGTCGCGCACGAAGCTGAATATATACAATTATTTATCCATTTAACAAGAATATGAAATAAAATTATTTATTTTATTTCTGGAAGTAAAATGTATTTATGACATCGTCAAAGATGTCATCACATTTTTGTATATTTTTTGATATATTTAAATTAAGTTCAAAGAATTGAGTAACTATTTTAAAATGATGATAGTTCATTTTAATTATTTATATAATGATAATAAATCATTTATAATAGTTTTATAAAGATGTATATTTGATTTGAAAATATAAGAAAATTTGTACTACTTTATCGATATAATAACACTTTATGTAAACAATTGTTTAATATTAATTTACATGGTTTTATAGATCAAATATGTAATTAAAATTGATAAGAAATTTGTTTTCAATTTTTTTTTACATTTATGTGTAATTTAATTAATAAGTGAAAATGTGATCAGGAATCGGCTTTCCGATTTTCAATTGTGTAACGAATGAAAGTTGTTCAAAGTCATTGCAACGTTGTTTATTCTCTTGTGCACATACATAAACATGCACATACATGTCACATTCACCCATATACGTATAAATACACATACATATAGACATGTAAACATATGATAAAAATATCATGATATTATGTAACAAATATCATGATATTTTTCATTTATCTTTACACTTAAGGCATTTACAGTCAATGCACATGGCATGGAAGAGAAGTGAAGTGATGGAGTCATATGGAAAGGTGGATCAACGTGTGCAATAATGGGAAAGTAGAGGTGTGGGTTGAGGGTAGAAAGAATAATGCACGTTTAGATATTTTTCACAATTTTTTGCCTAAAAATACAAGGCTTTAGCTCTCTCATTTCATTCATTCACTTCTTATTCCTGCTTCTTATAGCTCTAAGAGCTCTTCTTTACTGGCTTCCATGCCTTAGAAAAATATTTGCAATGTTATGGAAAAATAAAATAAAATACATAGAAATATGTATACCATGTCATTCTACCTCAAAAACTAAGGAAAATCACTCCACATCACCACTCAAAGCTCACGGCCACACCGATATCCATGCATGGCTCCACCTCGACTTACAAGCTTAGGCCGTAACTGTTCAATGGTCCAAGGCTTGATTCTGTAGGCTTTGATTCCATCGTAGTGAAGCTATTGTGAATTTTCGTAAGTTAGAAACCAATGAAGGTGAGAAAACTCTATAAAACTTTATATATATATATATATATATATATGATAATAACGATATGGTATGATTGCTATGGATATTTACTATGCTTTGATCATCAAGTTTGGATGTTTTAATATAGTTGTTTAAATTGTGTAAACAATTCACGTTAAATACATGTCGAATATCCCAATGGAAATCACTTCTCTTTATTGAATGAAATGGTGTATATAAGCTTGTTAAACCCCTTTAAAATGGTTTAAAATGATTTAAATGTATTTAAACATTTAAAAGTATTTTGACAAAGTTTGAAAAGGAACTGAAATTTGAGTTAAAATTGATGCGTCACATAATGACAATTTGCGATTTCATGCCATAAAAGTTTAAATCCATCTATACGATGGAATCGGGGTTGGAATCCTTAGGTTGGAATTCTTTGGACTAAGAATTTTCTAAACTCTTATAATCGTAGTTTTCAAAAAAAAAGAAAAAGATCGAGATTTCGTTTAGTAGATTTTGAAATATGAGCAAATCAAGATTTCAAAATAGTCGCGTTTTGGCATTTCGAAAACCAAAGCGATAAACTCTGTATAAATGATATTTTAGATTCTATAAAAATATGGAATAAATTCTATAAATAATTTAAATTTTTCTAAAAGAGATTTGAGTTCTAAAAATGAATTTCTAAATGATTGAAAAGTTGTTTTGATCAAATAAGGCTTACGAGCACTATTCGCAACGCTTTTAATAACTTTGAAATACAGCTTTTAACTTAAGTATTCTTTTCCAAATCTTTTATAAATGTTTTCAAATAAATAAAAAAGTATTTTAAAGATAATGTGGAGGTTCTATAATTTATTTTAAAGAGTTTGAATAAGTGATTTAAAGAAAAGCTGCTAAAATCAAGTGATTTAATCTTGGCTCTAAAAGCCAATGAGTAGACTGGATTTTTCAATTCGTGAGATCTAGATGTGAGGTACTTAAAATAAGGAGATGTTCACGAGCAACCAATGCTCTAGCTTACTTGGCCTCTTTCCTGGGCGTGGGACGAGGGATATATAAGGTCGAAATGTCAAAAATGAGACAAGTATAAAAGATTTAATTTTTATAGTTAATTAACTACAACTTAGATTGAATAGAGATAATCTTCTTATACATGATGTTAAATTCCAAGGAGGGAACTCATACTAATCATATGGATTTAAAAGATGATTCCACTATTATTTGATGAATAGTACAATTTGCATACGGAAATTGGTATCAAGTAAAATTAGTATAATTTATATGGATCTGTTTACTTGAATAACATCTAATTTGGATCTACCATCTTAGATGATATCGTTTCAACCTATTAATGATTTGAAAATAAAACATCTTTTGTCAAGATTTAGATAAATGATTTGGAATTATTTTAATTCCTATGGATCCCTTTACTTAAAATTAATTGTTGGGGTTTATAGTAAACATGTCTTAAATAACACTGTTTCTGACCCATTTAAAAGTTATGATTTGGAAATAAGAAATCTTTGTTATGATTTAAATAAATGATTTGGAGATATTTTCCTAAGTAAAGGATGAAATGACTTGTAATTACTCTAAGATTTAAAAAGATTTTAATTAAACAAAGATTTGATAAATGAAGTTTAATGATCCCGTATATACAGAAGAAAATGGTTTTAAAAATACACACACACACACACACACACACACATCTAAGAAGATTTTAGACAAAAAGATACTAATCAATGGAATATTAATGACCGACCTACTTAACATGTTTTTATCGATATTGGTTTAGAGGTACTAGGATCGGATTTGGGAAAATTCCAATCCAAAAGCCACTTCGAACCAATTTACGAGTTCGAAAATGAAGACATGCTAAAGACAATAAAGTTGAAGGTGGGGATCTTCATAACGGAAGGACTGCTTGTTGATAATTTCGAAGTAGCTTTCAAAATAAATAAATAGCAGTGGTCCCTTCGTTCTGGGATCTTCGTATGTAAGGACTGCTCGCTACTAATCTAAGGGGATGTGGTAGGAGAGTGACTTTGGTTTGTCCTGTTCCTGGACAACTTGTATGATGAATGCCTGACATTGCATTTCTAAGAACATGGTACATAGATCTCTACAAATGTACATCTGTTTGGTGGTGCAAAAGGCAACTCCTCTTATACTTAACACCCTTCTCTAGGATGTACGAGCTCAGAGGTTGTACTTTTGTTGAAATCAATAGTGTGTTGTTGAAATGGCAATGCGGCATTTTAACAGAAAATGTTCCAAGAAGGGTAAATGTCACCTTAAGCCTCACACCCAGAGAATTATGAAACGAGGATTGCTTTAAGGCTAAGTGGTTCGTAACTATTTGGGTATGATATCACCTTTCTAGATCTATTTATTTCTACAAGCTATAACATCGGGTTTATATTTCATGGTGTATGCTATGAGACGTCTCGAAGCGATCAAGAATGGCCGAGGTGATATCATATTCGTTACTACTCGTACCATATGTCGGTCTTGGGTAGCCTGATCTTAGTTCGTAGAGGACCATCGGTTGGTAGCCTCAGTACATTCCTCTAGAAATGTACTGTATGGGAGGTGGTCCCTTACCTCGTTATTCATTGGAAATCCATTCTCCAACAAGCGCCTTCGGACTTTGCTAAAAACATATTATGCCATCAAATTTAACCAATGTGACAATTTGAGTTATTTGTATGTTTATTTGAAAGGTTTTGAAAGAATGTCATTAAAAATGATATCACTGGATTTTACGTAGAATGATTTGGTATCATAAGGTAAAAACTCATTCTATGTTTTTGTGCGGCACGGTCTTATGAGATACGCTTTGTTTCAAATACTTATATTTTGAGTTTCTCACCCAGTCCCATGACCGGCCCGGAGTTTATTTTCTTTCCTTTAAACTCTGGGTAACTTATTTTTCCAGGAAGCATAGTATTAAGTTTAGTTTGGAGCATTTTGAAAGAGCTCGGAGCATGGAGCTAGAAGATTATTCTGAAGATTGTTATCCATTTTCACCACACTTATGTACTATTGTATTCTGCATTTATATGGATAGAGATTTATAACTGTCAATGTCGATGTTAAGTTAAACTCTGTAAATGTATTTAAAAATGTAAACCTAATTTTTCAACGCCCGAAAGTCGACACTGATACGTCCACTGTATCCAATGCCGCACAGTCGAATGCCGGAAAACCGAACCGTTAGGGTTTAAGAAGAAGAAGATAGAAGAAGAAAATATAACAATAATAGAATCTCACATATCATAGCGGAACAACATATAATAGATAAATGAATATCTTTAAAACAAAAGCACTATATCAGTTTATACATCACATTATCAGAGTTTACAACGACACAATACAAACACTGGCAGTCATTGGAACTTGCTACATTGAAATTTACTTTAAAACAAACCACCCGCAGCGGATACTATATAGTATAATTCATACGTCTCGCCATCCAGCTTGAACTCCAGATCTCCACAGCAACTTCTTGACTTCGCTCCCGAATAACTGATAACCTGACTCTAGGCTGTCCGTGTGGAAAATTATGGACACCCAGAGTTTAGAAAGGGAACAATAAACTCCGAGTCAGTCGTGGGACTGGTGTGAGATCTTAAAACAGTTATTTTCACAAAGAAAAGGAAAAGAAATCCACTATGATTTTTGGAAAATGAAACTACCATAAGGCCTCCCGGCACATACACAATGCAATCGTAGACTTGGGGGAGATTTCTCCTTATGATAGTCAAACATGTTTGATACGCAAAATCCTTTTTAATATTATCATTAGTGCATAGTGTGGAAAACATTTGGAAAGTATAATACTAATCTTAGCCAGCATAGGTACCATTATATTATGCCTGCTATAGTACCTCCTGAGGAGGCAGGTTATACAATTGCAATCTTTTTTTATTTTTAAAGGTGTGAAAAGAAATTTACAGATTTGGAATGTAAATTAAAATAAATCAAGAAAATTTATTAATTGATATAAATAGAAAGAGAATTCTCCCCTGGGAAGCCGAGTATATTTTAAAATAGCTTTTGAAGTATAAATTAAAAGTTCTAGAAATTGATTTAGAAGAATATTGTTAGAGAAATTGTTTTTGGGATTGTTTTAAACATCTAACGTAAAGATTTATTTAATTAATTATAGATGGGATTATTTTAAAGATTAAATTGATATTTGATTTAGAAATTGATATTTAAATAGTTATATCACATTTACTAATTTTATTTTAACATTAGTTTTGGACTTGAATTTTTACATAAGACATTAGTATAATATTTTCATAACTAATATTTAAGCAAGTGTTTCAAAATAATTTTATTTTAAATATCTCTAAGTATATTTTGGATAAGCATTTTAAATTATTTTAAAGTATTCGAACTCGGCAGATTTTCAGTGGAAACGAATAAATATTTGGAAATGTTTTCCGCATAAGGAAAAAAAAGATTTGAAATTTGTTTTCAAGGTATCGAAAGGTGGAAAAGTGATTTGAAATTTTTTTTCAAATGGTTGGAGTGTTAAAAAGAATTATATCTCACAAAGATATATCGAAAATAATAATTGAGGGAAAAATTATTTAAATCCTTGCGATTGTTGTGAAAGTGATTGATAGTTAAATAACCGACTATCAATATTGGCCTTTTAATGGCATTTGAATTTTGATGCGACCGGGGGTCGGATTCCAAGTGGATATCCGAAAACCACTTCGAACCTTTGTGATTGTAATAGATCTTTTATTTAAAAGATCAAAGTGAAAGTTGTAGTGATTTGTTTGAAATCTGATTGAACACTTATTTTTAAAATAAGCGCTCGTTATTCGGATTAGCCGGGAGAGGACCTTGTGTCATAAAACACATTCCGAATAACGATACGACAAAATGGGAGTGCATTTGAAGACGGTGTTGAAGACCGGGTATTTTCGAAAGCGAAAGGATTACCTGTCGTATGTCTCTGCACCGGGTTGCTCTGGTATAGAGATTTTATCACCTTTGTGATAGGGATTCCAGACGTGATCAGTGAATATCCGAATTTGCAAGGGCTTCTTTGAAGTGCCTTCGGTTCTGTTCGATCCCGGAACGGACTTGTATGGATGTGTGTCTGACGTTACGCTTTGAGATGTAGAGCTGGTTCCTATCAAATACATTTCTGTTGGTGGCGGAGAATTTATTCTCTTAGCTTAACATCCTTCTCTGAGACATACGAGCTCATAGGTTAAGTAGTTGATGGTTACTGGTGATACATTCCTAATTTGGTAATGTGGCATACGAAGTGTTACTGATCATTTGTTGATCAAAGCATTACTTTGTGAAAAGTGTAGCTTTGTGGACGAGACTTCGTCGAACCTCACACCCCGGAAATGGTCAAAACAGGAAAGATGCGGCAACGTTATTTGGGGGTAGCTCCCCCTGAGGGTATGTCATTTCCTTCTGGAAAAAGATAGTATCATGGTATGGATCCTAGATATTTTACCTGTGTTGATGCTGCAAATTTATCACTTTGTGGTTGTTGGTGTTGAGGATCCTCGGATAAAGGTCGAAAATGACCGGGGGGTGGCATACTCGTGTAGTAGTTACCTAGTTACAGAGGTAACCCGACCTTATGTTGGCAGAGATCCAATTAGGTTCTCGTGTCGTCCATCCAAAGGCGTACACATATGGCAGTAGGAAGTTCCTTAGCCTGACCATTTGTTGGAAATCCAAAGAAACAATACGAGCCCTTTACGATGGCAATTGTATAACCTGCTTCCTTAGGAGATAGCTATAGCAGGCATAATATAATGGTACCTATGCTAGCTAAGATTAATATTATACTTTCGAAATGTTTTCCACACTATACACTAATGATGATATTAAAAAGGATTTTGCGTATCAAGCATGTTTGACTATCATAAGGAGAAATCTCCCCCAAGTCTGCGATTGCATTGTGTGTGTGCCTGGAGGCCTTATGGTAGTTTCATTTTCCAAAAAGCATAGCAGATTTCTTTTCCTTTTCTTTGTGAAAATAACCGTTTTAAGATCTTACACCAGTCCCACGACTGACTCGGAGTTTATTGTTCCCTTTCTAAACTCTGGGTGCCCACAATTTTTCATACGAGCAGCCTAGAGTCAGGTTATCAGTTATTCGGGAGCGAAATCAAGAAGTTGCTGTGGAGATCTGGAGTTCAAGTTGGATGGCGAGACGTATGACTTATACTATATAGTATTTGCTGCGGGTGGTTTGTTGTAAAGTAAATTTCCATGTAGCAAGTTCTAATGACTGCCAGTGTTTGTATTGTGTCGTTGTAAACTCTGATAATGTGATGCATAAACTGATATAGTACTTTTGTTTTAAAGATATTCATTTATCTATTATATGTTGTTCCACTATGATATGTGAGATTCTGTTATCGTTATATTTTCTTCTTCTATCTTCTTCTTCTTAAACCCTAATGGTTTGGTTTTTTGGCATTCGACTGTGCGACATTGGATACAGTGGACGTATCAGTGTAAGCTTTCGGGCGTCGAAAAATTGGGTCCTTACAATTTGGCAGAGCATTTGGTTAACCAATAACCTCAGCTCTGTTGGGTGTTACTCCTTAGATATAGAGTCAGTAGTACTTTAGAATGAGTTTGAGTGCAATAATAGATATGAGCGTGTATTTGTTAGTGAATATAAAACTGTTTTATATTGTGATGATTGGTTTGTTGAGTGGTATATGGATTCTGGTCGATATAATCTGTACAACTCTATCGATAGGGACCTCTAAACACTCGTATAGATCAATTCGACACGATATTGTTTTAAAATAGGGTGAATGAAATAATTTTACCCAAAACTATTTTCGTAGATAAAGGAAATAATCCTTGTAAATTATTATAGTATATGGTTGCTTGAGACTTAGGAAGAGATAATATTGTTATCATTTGAGTAGGAAATTGAAATCGTAACTCCAAAGTTAAGACATAAATTCACATACAAATGGAATTTGAGAATATAATTTGTAAATGTGATTTATAATTTGAAACGGAATTCCATAGAAGTATTTGGAAATGTTTTGAAAAGAATTTGAAAATTTTGGAGATTTGGAAAGTTTAAATCCCTTTTGATTTGAAAATAATTTTCAAAGGTTTGAAAAATGTTTTGAAGGGATAAGTGCACTAAACTCTTTTCGGTCGCTGGAAAATAACTTCGGTGATGACTGCAGCATCATCGATGTTCATTTTCGGGTTTCTAGGAGAGGAATTGTTGCCGAATTATTTTAAATGGAAGTTGTTTGCAAAACTGAGTTTGGGTTTTGGAAATTCAAAAGAAAATTTGAATTGATTTAAAAAAAATGATTTTTGAAAGGTTGAAAAGACTTTGGAATGTTATATAAAATATTTATGGAATATCATTAAGTTGATAACTTGTAAAGTTTGAAGTTGTTAAAATAAAAATCTAACTTAAAGAGAAATTAGACAAAAGTAAATGTGGAAACAAAATAAGTTGGAAGGAAAATTTAATTCAAGTGGAATTAAAAAATGAAAATTTAATAAAAGAATTGAGATTGAAAATTTGAGTTAATTTGTATAAATGTGAATTTGAGAAGTCTTATAGACTAAATGTTTGGAATAAAACCTATTAAGGTGGAAAATAAGATTGTGAATGAATAAATAAATTTGCAATTGCAATTAAATGAAAGTGAATTGAATGTTGAAATTCATTTCGAATTTATAAGTAAATAGAACTGGAGTTGGAATTGATTTGTGATAAACAAAGTGAAGTATTAAACTAAAATTAGTAAATGAAACTAATTTAAAATTAGTGATATGAGTCAGTTGTGAATGAAAGATAATCGATAAAATTCGAGATTCAAAAGATAAATTGAATCCAAAAAGAATTGAAAGTGAAAATTAAATTCAAGTAAAATTAAAAATGTGAGATTGAATGAAATTGGATATGTAACTTTAATAATAAAGTAAAAATGGTATAAGAAGTATATATTGAAATTTTGTAAAGAAATGTGCAAAATAAATTTGAATGTTGTAATTGGATATTATGGCTAGCAGGATATACAAGTGTGTTGCAAGGAAAAGGAATTGGGATTTGATTTTCGAAGATAAATTTGAAATTGCTCGACAAAAGGTATGTATTTGAATTTCTATATGAAATTTGGTGATTTTCTTGTCCAGCCGCTTGGCTTTTTGTTTTCTTTTGAAATCTGGGGGCCTGTGGTGCCATTTTGTAGTCGTACCGAGCTAGCTGCGCAAAGGAGACGCTGGTGAAATTTTTCGAAAAATTAGGGAGTTAGAAAAAAATTTGAGAAAATTTTAAAAATTCAAATCTTGAATTTAAATTTAAAATGCTAAAGAAAATAATATTGTTTGGAATTTATGGAAGATCGTGGAAAGTTAGTTGAAATGAATCTTTAATAAAAAGATTTGGGTTGATAAATTGATAAAACTGTTTGGTTTTGGGAAAATACTAAACGGGTTAAGGATCATTCTTCTTAATTAGAAATTTCGGGACGAAATTCTTTTAAGGGGGGAAGGATGTGACGACCCGGAAATTTTTAACATTTGAAATTGGAAATATTCAATTGATTTTAAATATTTGAATGATGGTTTAGCTTGAATTTCAAATATAACTATGGATTTGGCAATTAAATTATTAGATTTAATTTTTGAAATTTGGGTAAAATATTAAACCTTCAGTTATAAGCTGATTAAAAATATTTCAAAGGCTTAGAAAATTTATATGGACAATACTGAAGATAATGGAAGCTTCAAAATTGGATTTGAAAACGTTTTGTTCAGTTTTGAGATTTTATCGTTTAAATCGGTATTTAAAAATAGCCTTTCGAGGCACGGTCTCGGAATCCGACGAAACCAGTTCCATTAGATCCGTAATATTGTATTAATATCGGATTTGAAATTTCGTAGTGTTTGGAGTTGTTGTGTGAGCGTACGATATATAAACGCGCTGAAATTTATATCGAAAATTAAATAAATACCTGGGTCCAAAATGCTATCTTCTCCATACGATCAAATTAGGACTCGGAACTTTTTCCATTGCGTTCGGAATAGGCGTATAACATTATTAACGCCTAGCAGCATGTCTCGATTGGAGGTCAAGATTTTTAGTTGCGTTTAGCGAGACAATTTGAATTTAAATTCAAATTTAAATATAATTTAACTGGTCAATTTGGGTCCCGTCGGCTGAAATTCTGTCCACATCAAACCTTTTTGCCTTCATGTCAATATCACTGTAGCTAATATACTCAAACACGCAAGGGATCTTTTCTTTTATCACGTCCCTTCTCTGCTTTATTCTCAGTAGCAGACTGCCTCGTTCAAGTTTAAATCGAGACACTCATTCTTCCTTTTCCCTGTTCCTCTCTT
The DNA here is from genome assembly GCA_030765085.1 of Allium cepa. Classification (NCBI taxonomy): domain Eukaryota; kingdom Viridiplantae; phylum Streptophyta; class Magnoliopsida; order Asparagales; family Amaryllidaceae; genus Allium; species Allium cepa. Next base: position 460,840,872 of record CM060943.1, read on the forward strand.
CAAGCTTAATTCGATCCATCAAAGAGAAAAATGGTGGGACAGAATTCAAAATTGAACTAAAAAAATGCGACTGAAGTTCGCAAAAACAAAGTCGCCCACGTCGCACTCGAATCGAGTCGATCAAGAGTGGTGACTTCGTGGAGGCTGTAGATTTTGGGTCGCGACGTGGTGATGTCTGTTAGTCGATGTCGCGATGGGATTCGAGTGGTCGCGGTGGGTTGCCTGTTCATCGAGTTTGGGTATTCTGAAGTTTGGGAGATCGCGTTGTCGAAGTAGTCAAGTGGCAGAGGCGCGACTATGACTGGAAGCTCAGCGTCGACGAAGAGGGTTAGGTCGCGATCCGGTTGGGTCATGATGGGCAGTCGTGATCTGACATTGTCTTATGTGGTGTTGTGCTTTGGGGTTCTTGTGATGGCAATTTTCTCGAAAAGGTAATTCTTCTGCTTTTTCTGTTTCATTTATATATAAAAAATGGTATAAACATGATGTTTATGAGTAGGAATTTTATTTAGCAAGCTAAAAAATTTTAGCAGCAAATTTTATATGTGCGTATTTAAAGGAAATGTACATATAATTTACAGTAAAGTATTTTGATGTTATTTTAATTTAAATAATTTATATACGAATTGTATAGTTAAATAGAAATTATTTTCATGGTAAGAGTTAAGATTTCTATTTTTAAAAAGATAAATAGTAAACAGAAATAATTAGAAAATATTTTATTTAAAAAGGAGTTAGCTTAAAGCTAATTATTAGTTAAATTAAAGAAATAAAGTAGTACTATGGTAAATTTGTTAGTAAACTTATTTAATTATTTTTGTTGTTAGAAATATTAAAAGGGAATTAGTTTAAAAAACCCAAATGATTACTTTAAAATTAAAACTATTAGTCTAAAATGAAATCACTGGTGAATTAAAATTATCAAATGAAAATTGATTATTCGATCATTTCGAATATTGATAAATTATGTAATTGTTTGTTACAAGGTTTAAAAATCATGAAATCGAGCTGGGACGGAAATGGACTGCAAATTAAAATCTAAGGTGAGATCTTCTCACTCAAGTTATAATAATTAAAATTTTCAGTTATTGATTGATTGTTGAATTGTGATAGTTAAATTTAAATGGTTGATTGTGTGTTTGGATGATTAATCATTATCAGTATATTAGTTTAGACCCTATGCACCGCATAATAGCAGATAATATTTTATAAATCCCATATACCGCGATATTCCACCTCGAAGTGGAATTGGTATTATATATGTATTTGGAGTTTTTGATTTCCCGCATTATATAGCGGATGAGACCCTATGCGCCGCATAATAGCGGATAATATTTTATAAATCCCATATACCGTGATATTCCACCTCGAAGTGGAATGGGTATTTAATTGTTGTGCTAACGTCTGTGGATGTAAGGAAACAGGTTGGATTGATCCAATTGGATTCCTCAAATTGTATGAATATTATTTCATATGTGTGATGTGATTGATTGATAATATGTGGATGATTATATTGATGATCGAAATTGTTGAAGGCTATAGTTTAGCTGAATATATTTTTGGTATCGTAGGATACCAGAAATATGAAATTGAAATTTTGGAAATTAAAGTAGAAAAGCCTAGACTGTTACAATTAAAGTATAAAAGTTAATTTTAGTAATCCTATCGAATTATTTGTAAAATATGGGAAAAGATTTTAATAAAGGGTTTTGAATAATATTGTTTATAAGTTGAAGAATTATTTAAAAATTCGAATTTTAAATAGATTGGAAGAGTTAAAGGAATTTATTTTAAAAGAAATTAATTTTAAAAGGAAATAAAAAAAAATTAGAAATCGAATTTGGAAATTGATCTTGGTGTTTGAAAATAAATTTGGAAATCAATTGAAATCTGATTTGGTGTTGAAAGTGAATATATAAAAATCAATTTGAAAATCGTATATCAATGGATATTTGGAAATTTAAATTCACACGGGAATTTATAAAGAAAGGGAAATTTGTTTTAAAAAATAAAAATAAAAATTGTTTTATTTTTAAAGGTGTGAAAAGAAATTTACAGATTTGGAATGTAAATTAAAATAAATCAAGAAGATTTATTAATTGATATAAATAGAAAGGGAATTCTTCCCTTAAAAGCCGAGTATATTTTAAAATAGCTTTTGAAGTATAAATTAAAAGTTCTAGAAATTGATTTAGAAGAATATTATTGGAGAAATTGTTTTTGGGATTGTTTTAAACATCTAAAGTAAAGATTTATTTAATTAATTATAGAAGGGATTATTTTAAAGACTAAATTGATATTTGATTTAGAAATTGGATATTTAAATAGTTATATCCCATTTACTAATTTTATTTTAACATTAATTTTGGACTTGAATATTTATATGAGATATTAGTATAATATTTTCATAACTAATATTTAAGCAAGTGTTTCAAAATAGTTTTATTTTAAATATCTCTAAGTATATTTTGGATAAGCATTTTAAATTATTTTAAAGTATTTGAACTCCGCGGATTTTCAGTGGAAACGAATAAATATTTGAAAATGTTTTCCGCATAAGGAAAAAAAAGATTTGAAATTTGTTTTCAAGGTATCGAAAGGTGGAAAAGTGATTTGAATTTTGTTTTCAAATGGTTGGAGTGTTAAAAAAATTATATCTCGCGAAGATATATCGAAAATAATAATTGAGGGAAAAATTATTTAAATCCTTGTGATTGTTGTGAAAGTGATTGATAGTCAAATAACCGACCATCAACATTGGCCTTTTAATTGCATTTGAATTTCGATGCGACCAGGGGTCGGATTCCAAGTGGATATCCGAAAACCACATCGAACCTTTGTGATTGCAATAGATCTTTTATTTAAAATCAAAGTGAAAATTATTCTGATTTGTTTGAAATCTGATTGAACACTTATTTTTAAAATAAGCACTCGTTATTCGGAATGGCCGGGAGAGGACCTTGTGTCATAAAACCCATTCCGAATAACGATACGACGAAATGGGAGTGCATTTGAATATGGTGTTGAAGAACGGGTATTTTCGAAAGCGAAAGGATTACCCGTCGAATGTCTCTGCACCGGGTTGCTTCGGTATAGAGATTTTATCACCTTTGTGATAGGGATTCCGGACGTGATTAGTGAATATTCGGATTTGCAAGGGCTTCTTTGAAGTGCCTTCGGTTCCGTTCGATCCCGGAACGAACTTGTTTGGATGTGTGTCTGACGTTACACTTTGAGATGTAAAGTTGGTTCCTATCAAATACATTTCTGTTGGTGGCGGAGAATTTATTCTCTTAGCTTAACACCCTTCTCTGAGACATACGAGCTCAAAGGTTATATAGTTGATGGTTACTAGTGATACATTCCCAATTTGGTAATGTGGCATACGAAGTACTGGTGTTCATTTGTTGATCAAAGCATGACTTTGTGAAAAGTGTAGCTTTATGGACGAGACTTCGTCGGACCTCACACCCCAGAAATGGTCAAAACAGGAAAGATGCGGCAAGGTTATTTGGGGGTAGCTCCCCTGATGGTATGTCATTTCCTTCTGGAAAAAGGTAGCATCATGGTATGGAGCCCAGATATTTTACCTATGTTGATGCTGCAAATTTATTACTTTGTGGCTGTTGGTGTTGAGGATCCTCGGATAAAGGTCGCAAACGATCGAGGGGTGGCATACTCGTGTAGTAGTTACCTAGTTACAGAGGTAACCCGGCCTTGTGTTGGTAGAGTTGGGAGTCCATCCAGAGGCATACCCATGTGGTAGTAGGAAGTTCCTTAGCCTGACCATTTGTTGGAAATCCAACAAAACAATACGAGCCCTTTACGATTGCAATTGTATAACCTGCCTCCTCAGGAGGTAGCTATAGCAGACATAATATAATGGTATCTATGTTGGCTAAGATTAATGTTATACTTTCGAAATGTTTTCCACACTATGCACTAATGATAATATTAAAAAAGATTTTGCATATCAAGCATGTTTGACTATCATAAGGAGAAATCTCCCCCAAGTCTGCGATTGCATTGTGTGTGTGCCGGGAGGCCTTATGGTAGTTTCATTTTCCAAAAAGCATAGTGGATTTCTTTTCCTTTTCTTTGTGAAAATAAATGTTTTAAGATCTCACACCAGTCTCACGGCTGACTCGAAGTTTATTGTTCCCTTTCTAAACTCTGGGTGCCATCAATTTTCCATACGGGCAGCCTAGAGTCAGGTTATCAGTTATTCGAGAGCGAAGTCAAGAAGTTGTTGTGGAGATCTGGAGTTCAAGCTGGATGGCGAGACGTATGACTTATACTATAGAGTATCTGTTGCGGGTGGTTTGGTGTAAAGTAAATTTCTATGTAGCAAGTTCTAATGACTGTCGGTGTTTGTATTGTGTCATTGTATACTCTGATAATGTGATGTATAAACTGATATAGTGCTTTTGTTTTAAAGATATTCATTTATCTATTATATGTTGTTCAGCTGCGATATGTGCGATTCTGTTATTCTTATATTTTCTTCTTCTATCTTCTTCTTCTTAAACCCTAACGGTTCGATTTTCCGGCATTCGACTGTGCAGCATTGGATACAGTGGACGTATCAGTGTCAACTTTCGGGCGTCGAAAAATTGGGTCGTTATAAAAAATTTCTACTGTAAAGGTTATATGTTGAAATTAGATTTGTTATTCCATTCGTGTAAGATTCTACTATATGTCTTTATTTTATTTTCCCCAATCCTCATTTTCGTTCAAATTGAGTAGGACATGCGTGATTTATTGTTAACTTCAAATGTACAAAATTGTGGGTCATTATAAGTGGTATTAGAGCTTAGGTTGAGCGAACTCCTGGGGCTCGTTGGGGTGTGCCTCATTAGAGATAGGGTTAGCAATACCCTAGGATGAGTAAACTCATTAGAGATAGGGTAAGTGACACCATATAATGAGTTGAGAGTATTATATTTTTACAGCTAAAATTGATTTTGTTTTGAAAATTTTGGGAAAATGAAATAATTTCACATAAGATTATATTTTATATATAAAGGAATAACTTTTGAAAATGTATAGTTTTTATAGTGTGATAGTTTGCAATAAAGGGAATAATAATATTTAGTTATTATCATTAATTGATTGATTGTTTGATAGAAAAAACACGAACGCCTAGTGAATAAAGTTCCACAATTTAACTATATGGTGTTTGGTAATAATAATTTTGGTTTAAAGTTAAGAAATTTATGAGCCTAAAAATGTATAAATAAGATGATCCTAAAAAATGAATGTTCAAATCAAGTTTTATAAATAAAGGAATCTTATGATGACTAGTTCGAGTGGTTTAAAAGTAACTAAAACGGGCAGAAGATATGTTCGGATGGTAAACACTTCACTTAAGTATTACCCTTCTAAATTAAAGGGATATATGATACTATTGGTAGTACCCAGTTCCTTGGTATTAATTTGAAGTTACTCGATTTACGAAATTTTTTAAGTTAAAAGATAATGTGAATCATTAATTGATAAACTGACTAATAATTATAAGCATCTTTATAAAAATGTTAAACCAAAGGAAATTTGGATCACTAATTGATAAAATAAAATAGAATATTTAGCAATTTTGGACAGTCGGAAATTTTCGAATCATACCTGTAACGACGAGATTTTCTACCCTCGAAAATCGACACTAATACATCCTCGGTATTCACGTGCTACAAATTCAAGTGCCCAAAAGCCAGATTGTTTGGGGAAAAGAAAATGAAGATAGAATAGAATCTCACAAGAATGGAATAACATATATTATTTCAACAATAATGTTTACAGTAGATAATTTTGAATACAATATCAGAGTCTGACCTAGATTTAGCATGGACAGTTATAAACACTCTGTCCTTACAAATGCTGAAAAATAGAAACTAATGCAATAGATGCAGAGGATAATAGAATGCATCCATACATAGATGAAGATCACTAGCTCTCCTTTGGAAACTCCAAGCGTCTTCAACAAAACCTGAAACTACTCAAATCTGACTCGAGTATTAAAAATACTCAGATCAGGCTTGATAAACCAGCATGACAAACTCAAAAATTTCAACGTATAGATCATGCCGATGTCAATCAAACCTTCGAAAAGAAGGGTAGTTCATAAGACCACGCGCACACATAAACATGGATGAGTTTTTTTACCTTATGATAATGATATGCGCGTAAATGTGCATATTTTTACCACCATATTTATTCTATTTAAATTAAATAAATGATCATATTGGGTATTTTAACTTGTTTTAACCAAAATTCATATTAATTCCAAATTTTCACATATTCATCTTCATATAAGGGCAAAATGGCCATTTGTGCGCGTATATTAATTTGAGAGAATTTATTTGGAAATTTCTATAATATTTTGTAGGAATTTAGCTTCTCATATTAGTGGGTTCATGAAGAAACATGCATGCACAAAATGGATATAAAGGAATGAAGATGAAAATAATTCAAAGTGAAGATCATGGAGGACCCCACCTATCCACCTACCTTAATGTACAAATTAAAGGCTAATGCACATACTTATGGAGTTAATGGTTTCATGTACACTTAATGGGGGATTAAGACATATTAATAATTACTTAGCCTCCACACTTCCTAAGGGGCATTTTGGGCATTCCCCAAAAAGTGAATTAGGGTTTTAAAACTTGTATATATACCCCTTATGTTTCATGTAATATCCTCTCTTCTCTTAGTTAGTCTCTTCTCTTAGTCTCTCTTAGGCCTCCTTCTCTTTAGTTTAGTTTAGATCAAAAATAAAATGAAAGCTCCTCTTTCCCTTTTCATGGCTACTTAGCCATTTTTATTTTGTGTAATCTTTTTTATTTTATGCAATTTAATACATGCTCTTTCCTTCTCATGTTCATTTACTTTCATGTTGTTGTGTAGATCTCTTCTCTTTTATGCAAGTAGAATAAGTTTTTCTTTATTTTGCTTTTTTTCTTTTTATTTTTCTCTCATGTTGCAAGCTACATTTGTTCATATGATAACAAATATGAGAGGCTAATCCCTTCAATTTAGGGGTAATGAAGCTCTCTAATCATGTAGCTTCAACTTAATTTGATGTTTATGCTCTTTTTTTGTGCTTAATGAGAATGATTGAAGTGGTTTAATGATGTTGTTTAGCTTTGCATTTGATAGTCTATGTTGTTCATAACAAATAGGCTATGCTTAAACAAACAAAACACAAATTGCCTCTTCATCTACATATGATTATGGCAAAGAAGTGATTGTTGAAATTAAAATTTGATGGCTTATATTTCTAATTAATAGTTAATAGGCCATGCTTAAAATAGATTTTGCTTTCAACTTTGTTGTCATATTTTATGAGAGTTAAATGTGTATTAGTGGTTGTGTTATAGTTTGATGGTTTATATTGGGCTAATTAATAACACAAATATATCATACTTATGATAAGCACATCAACTAATCACACTAATGAAAAGAAAAGAGAGATCATAACTTCATTTTGTTGATTTATATGATCTAGAGAGTGGATTTATCTCTAAATTGTTCTCAATCTCTCGTATTTTTATCAATTTTCTTTTAGTTAGTTAGCTAATTTTCTAGCTTAACTTTCACTCGACTTTGGTTTAATTTGATTGAGTAGAATTTTTAAAATCATCAATTCCCTGCGGATCGATCCGTATTCGCCACGTGCTACATTCGTACACCGTGCGCTTGCGGTTATTTTTAATTTAAATTCGTTCGACGGTTTTCTAAACCGATAGAAATTCCGTCGACGAACAAGTTTTTGGCGCCGTTGTCGGGGAATTGTCTTGATTTTAATTCTCTAGTCTTCCAATTAGTTTTCTTTGATTTTTGTGTGTTTTTATTTTGTTTGTGTTTGCATTTAAAAAAATTGTGTTTGTTTGTTGTTTGATTTTTGTTTACAATTTGTTGTGTGCTTGTAGTTCTATTTTGCATTTGCATTCTCTTAAAAAAAACTGTTACATTGTATTCTCTGTTCACTGTTTACATTTTCTTTTGCATTCTCTGTTCACTGCCCTCTGCATTTGTTGCCCTGTGCATTCTTTGTTCGTTTTCATCTAAAATTGTTAGCCCAGTGCATATCTTCCACTGCCTACAAACCACAAAGCATCCCATAATCCACTTCAATCCATTAACTGCCTTGCTACCATCTACCTCTTCACCATCAAAACACTTCAAACCATCAAAGCACTTACTCCATCTCTGCTACTGTCATTCTCTGCCAACCACATTGCACTGCTCCAAAATTATCACTGCACACTCTCCTCTCAATTCCATCACTACAAACATTCAAGTGTCGGCCAGACAGCACTCAACTCCAGCACCGCAACTTCCCCCCACTTCCAATCCACCTGCTATACTTCATCACTACAACCCCCTCACTACAGACATATACATTTCTGTCTCACAGTGCCCCACACCATATCACATACAACTGACACTTCCCACTTCCACACTTCAGCAATATCCACTCGCTAGCCACCTATCACCATCTGCTTCACTTCCATCAACTATAGTCAAAGCAAACCCCCCTAACCACATCGAAACAACCTGCCATCAGTGCATTCCACTGTCTATACTACATCAAATACCATCATCTATCTCCTCTGTTGCTACAATGACCACTTCCCACTGATACAACTCCACAAAACTGCCCATTACTGCAACAACTTGCTTACCCCTCCCTGATATCCACTTGCATTTGCCAAAACAATCTGCTCCAAACACATCAACCAGACAATATGCTCATTCAAATATCAGCCATTGCCAAAACTGCACTTCCCATCAACCATCTTCCCGATCACTTACAATACAATACAACTTGCTTGAACTTCATCAACCATTCTTCTGTCACCCATTCTCCCTGACCACCACTCAACAGTTCAACTTCAATTCAAACTACAAGACTGCTACACCACATCTCCTTTTGTTCAACACAACATTTCAAAACTGCTAGCACTGCATTCTTTCACCATCTACAACAAACCATCTCAACCTCCTCCACCATCAGACTGAACTACAAACAACGAAAATACCACCTCCCCTCCTCCACTTTCTAAACTGTAGTAACCAATACACTTCAAAACAACTTCCACGGTCATATTTCCATAGTTCCAATTCTGACCTTCATAGCCACTGCTGCACATATTTCCAGTGAGACCATCCCCGATCATATCACCTCCTTCACCAAACTTCCTCCTTTCAAGGCCAAAAATCACCTCAACCTCACTGCGCATATGTTTACAATTCCCCCCGCTGCACCCAAGTCGCGACAACCCCAAAGCAACTTCCAGAACCCACCACGCAAACCCTCTTCACCACCAAAATCAACTGCAACCTCGCATCTCAATAGCCTATTCACAATCTCCTCTAACTGCCGAGCACCCAAATAGCCACTAACGCAATCTCCCAAATCTCCATTTCGAACAAGTGTAATCGAATCTTCCCACCTCCGCAACAGATAATCAACGAACGCAAGTCAAGCAGTTGCTAATTTTGGAATTTACTAAGTGATTTGTGGAAGTTAATAATTTGCGATTTTGGAATTTGGAAATGAGAATTCGTTCGTTTTGGGTTGATTAAAAATATGAAGTCGAAGTGTACGAAAAAAAAGGATTAGGAGAAGAAGTCGAATTAAAGTGGATTTGATTAAAAATACGAAGTCGAAGATAAGGATGCTGGCACTGTTTTTTTTTGTTTTTTCTTTCATCTATTTTTGGATTGATTTCAGTGGGCCGGGTTTGGATTTAGGGCTTGAGCGAAATTTGTTTTTTCCTTTTGTTTTAATTTGTTTATATTTGACGTGTTGTTTATATTTGTTTTGTTAAATTGTTTTTAGTCCCAAGAAAAAGGCTTTTGCTTGTTTTTATTTCGGTTTCGTCCTTTTTAAAAAAAAATTGTTTTGTTTTATTGTTTAAGTTCCATCGTCCATATTTAAAAAATATTGTGTATATATCTTGTATTATTTTCAGGTTGCAGAAGCACATAAGGAAGAACAAGTTGCTAGCCTTGCTTAGTTTCCAAAAAATAAATTGATTGCTTTGCTCAGCTTGCCAAAAAAACTACTTGTTTATTTATAATTTTCTTTTTATTTGCCTTGCATTGTATATATCTATTGTTTTTGTGTGTCTTGCATTGTTGTTTTTGCTTGCATTAAAATAAATTCAAAAAAAAAACATAAACAAAAAAAATTTCATCGTAGTTGCATTGTTAATACACGTTTAATTTCATTTTTGCATTTCATCTTAGATTTTGATTAATAATAACGATTAGACATCGATAACTTTTAATTGTATATTGACAATTTGTCTTCTTTGAACAATTTAATTTCTTGGTGTCTAGACTACGGCAGAGCAATAATCAGTCATAAATATTACGGTGATTCGTAAATATTATACTGAATTGTTTCTTTGAAGGTACTTAAACCTTCGGCTGCATTGCTACGGTGATTCGTGGTGCACCGATAAATCCTGCCCGTTACCTGGCTGAGAACTATCTTGTTTATCTAAGACAATTTGTGATTATACAATTTTGGGTTAACTTAGGATAAATCATTTATAATTAACCATTGCATTCATTTAGTTGCATCATTTCATGCATATTTGAAAAAAAACAAAAAAAATTCAAAATCCGAAACTAAAAAAAATTGTAAATATTCCTTTTTCAAAATCCAAAAAAAATTTAGAAAAACCAAAATCCAAAAAAAAATTATAAAACCTTCTCAAAAACAAAGAAAAAGATTTGAAAAAAAAATCAATTCCCCTTTTGAAAAATAAATTTTATTTGTAAATATTTTTCCTTTATAAAAAAAACATTCTTGAAAATGTCCGAGTTTCCCCACTTAGATGAATTTTACAATAGTTGTGAAAATCAATATAATCCATATGATTTTAGTCCAAATTCGTATGGATATTTTAAAAACAACTGTTGTCTAAATAATTCAAATTTCGAACAACAAAATTTTCAAAACGATGACCAACCTTCGACTCTTGAAAATAACATTGAAATGATTTCATCTTTACTCGAACTTTCTACACGACAAAATCAAGAGATAAATGATTTATGTAATTCTTATTTGTGTAATAACTCGAGTCAAGAATTTCAAAATTTGAATTCAATTCAAAATTCAAACGATTACAATTATAACCCATGCCAATTTAATTTCGGACTCCAAAATGAATTTCAAACTCAACATGAAAATGGGAGCAACTTTTCAAACCAATTTGGCAATAGGAATAATCTTAACCATGTTACGAGTGAAAACTTTTGTTCTCAACAAATCCAAATCGAAAATTCTCAATTTAATAACTACAAATTGGATTTTGTTGAACATATGAATGAAATTTACGATGATCACATGGATTTGTTGTTTGAAACTTATATGAAACAATGTGAACAACAAAATCAAATCTCAACGTGTGATGATTCAAGTGATAATCCACCTTTTACCCAAATCGACGATTTTCAAATAACAACTTTTGAATTTGATAACGACGATCTTAATCAAGTTGTTGAAAATAAGGTAATTAAGTTGGATTTCAATTCTTTTGAGGGTGCAAAACTCGATTTAAACTTCGATCTTCCTTTTTCTCAAAATTTGAATATGACAACTTTGAATTTTAAACTCGATTTACATGATGAAGTTGTTGATAATCCAACAATGGAAGTCAAATTTAACGAACATGAGTTTTATGGACTTTTTGAAAACGAGTTATTGAATTTTGAAGGGGAAAATTTCGATCACCATCTTGATTTTGAAATCGATAATTTTGAAGAAGTTTTCAATGATAAGTTTGACTTTCAATTTGGTGAAAATAAACTTGAATTTCGATCAATTGTTTTATTAACCCTAAAAATCATCGAAAACAAAACAACTCATTCAATTTTCAATAAAAAGACATTCGTTTTTCCAAATCAACATTCAACTTCGAAATCTTTCACGGTTTGATTTTTCATGCTTAAGCTGTATCTCACACATTTGACGAGACAAATGAATCGGTCTTTAGAAGGCTGTTTCACTTACTTTTTGACTGTATACTTTCTCATCTCTTGTAAATAATAATCTTTCATGTAAATATTGGATTTTTATTTTATTTTTCTCCTTCCACTTGGGTTGACTATAGGGACACAGTCAAAATCAAGTGTGGGGGAGACTCATCTTCAATTTTTTTTATCTTTCATGGTTTATTTTTGCTTTAAAATTTCAAAAAAAAATCACAAAAACAAAAATTTTTGATTTATTTTTAAAAGAAACACTAAGATAAATATATGGTTTTGGTTTATTAAATTGAAATTTTTGAAAATTTATTTGTCTTAACAAAAATAAAAATGAAGTTTGATTACAAATAATAATGGTTTAACTAGTATATAGGAAGATTCATACGTGTTAATTATGAAGTACATCCTAATTGAAAATCTTTGTTTTAAAAAGTGGTTGATTTAAAGTAAATGATATAACATTTTTTTGCCTTCTAAGTTAAATGGTGCTAAAATGATTTTGCAAAACTCTCTGTCTCTCTCTTTTAAAAATAATAATAATAATAATAACATCCAAAGTATTCACTCTCATTTAAAAGTCCTTACGGTTATGCATGGGTGAATTACTTGGAATCTTTGATTATGTGCTTTCATACTCATTTAAAAGTCCTCACGGTTATGCACGGGTGAATTACTTGAAATCTTTGATTATGTGCTTTCATACTCATTTAAAAGTCCTCACGGTTATGCATGTATGGAACATATGTAAAAAAAACAAACATAATAAAAACCACCTATGGTCGATAGGCGTATGCACGAAAGTGTGTGCACTCGCCATGCTCTGTACTTCCCTCACATAAGCCCGAAAGGCAGTGCATGGGTGGTATATCTGGCCTCAGTTTACCTGAGCTAGGTGTGTAATTTTTCTTGCAAATAATGAGAGAGCAAGCAATTGAAATCCTAGCATTAGTTTTACTTAGTTGATTTGATTTATTATTGGAAAGAAATGAAAATACCACTTTGATAAACTTTGATAATCAACTAAGGATCCATTTCATAGTTACAATGTGTTATTAACCAAAACAACGAGTTAAACTATTGTCTATTTATTATGATAACTTGATTTTTATTGGAAATTTTGACGAGTAAATGACTTAAATCTCAAGATATGACCAAAACCTATGTTTAACTTATTTGTGTCAATTTAAAAATAAATATTTCATTTGTAAATATGTTCAAAAACTTGCATTCATCTCGTTATAAATAAATCTTGCATTTTGTAAATATTTTCATCCTGCATTTGGATTTTGTGGGTAGTATCCACTGAAAACCCTCACGAGACAACACTCGTCCTACTGGAGACACCCAGAGGTTTAACGGCTAGTTGCATACGCTCAATGCAATCGTGCTTCCTACGAAAATGGATTTATCTTTGTTTTTCTTTATTCGAGGACGAATAAAAAGATAAGTGTGGGGGTACTTGATGTGCGCGTAAATGTGCGTATTTTTACCACCATATTTATTCTATTTAAATTAAATAAATGATCATATTGGGTATTTTAACTTGTTTTAACCAAAATTCATATTAATTCCAAATTTTCTCATATTCATCTTCATATAAGGGCAAAATGGCCATTTGTGCGCGTATATTAATTTAAGAGAATTTATTTGGAAATTTCTATAATATTTTGTAGGAATTTAGCTTCTCATATTAGTGGGTTCATGAAGAAACATGCATGCACAAAATGGATATAAAGGAATGAAGATGGAAATAATTCAAAGTGAAGATCATGCAGGACCTCACCTACCCACCTACCTTAATGTACAAATTAAAGGCTAATGCACATGCTTATGGAGTTAATGGTTTCATGTACACTTAATGGGGGATTAAGACATATTAATGAATACTTGGCCTCCACACTTCCTAAGGGGCATTTTGGGCATTCCCCAAAAAGTGAATTAGGGTTTTAAAACTTGTATATATACCCCTTATGTTTCATGTAATCTCCTCTCTTCTCTTAGTTAGTCTCTTCTCTTAGTCTCTCTTAGGCCTCCTTCTCTTTAGTTTAGTTTAGATCAAAAATAAAATGAAAGCTCCTCTTTCCCTTTTCATGGCTACTTAGCCATTTTTATTTTATGTAATCTTTTTTATTTTATGCAATTTAATACATGCTATTTCCTTTTCATGTTCATTTACTTTCATGTTGTTGTGTAGATCTCTTCTCTTTTATGCAAGTAGAATAAGTTTTTCTTTATTTTGCTTTTTTTATTTTTCTTTTGCTCTCATGTTGCAAGCTACATTTGTTCATATGATAACAAATATGAGAGGCTAATCCCTTCAATTTAGGGGTAGTGAAGCTCTCTAATCATGTAGCTTCAACTTAATTTGATGTTTATGCTCTCTTTTTGTGCTTAATGAGAATGATTGAAGTGGTTTAATGATGTTGTTTAGCTTTGCATTTGATAGTCTATGTTGTTCATAATAAATAGGCTATGCTTAAACAAACAAAACACAAATTGCCTCTTCATCTACATATGATTATGGCAAAGAAGTGGTTGTTGAAATTAAAATTTAATGGCTTATATTTCTAATTAATAGTTAATAGGCCATGCTTAAAATAGATTTTGCTTTCAACTTTGTTGTCATATTTTATGAGAGTTAAATGTGTATTAGTGGTTGTGTTATAGTTTGATGGTTTATATTGGGCTAATTAATAGCACAAATATATCATACTTATGATAAGCACATCAACTAATTACACTAATGAAAAGAAAAGAGGATCATAACTTCATTTTGTTGATTTATATGATCTAGAGAGTGGATTTATCTCTAAATTGTCCTCAATCTCTCATATTTTTATCAATTTTCTTCTAGTTAGTTAGCTAATTTTCTTGCTTAACTTTCACTCGACTTTGGTTTAATTTGATTGAGTAGAATTTTTAAAATCATCAATTCCCTACGGATCGACCCGTATTCGCCACGTGCTACATTCGTACACCGTGCGCTTGTGGTTATTTTTAATTTAAATTCGTTCGACGGTTTTCTAAACCGATAGAATTTCCGTCGACGAACAGATAAGCAAAATACTTTATATGGAAAATCACTTTGATATTATAATTAATGACGTCAATTTGAAGACACTTTCAAATAAATATATATACAAAGAAAGTATCAATACCCAGACTATGGTAATATATCCAAACTAGGTCAATGGAATATATCGGATGGAATATATGATACCAAAAAGGGTATGTAACATCTCGTATCTGGAGGCCAAAAGCTAAGTGGTACAGATGCTGCAGTCATCCGTAATATTAATTTTCTGTGACAAAGTACGGTAGTGATAATGGTATCCACAATATTAGAAGCAGAAGAATATAAACAAAACCACGGATTTCAAAAACAACAATTTTCTAATTACATTTCAAAACAATAATTCATATCCATGTTACATAATCCCTTAGGAAATGAATAAATATATCATTACAAAAATACGACAAGAGCGACATATGATGATGCCCTCCCCCGTTGATTAGAGAAATGTTGTCATATTTGACTTATATACACAACGGAATCAAAACAAAATGAAACTACAAATCCTAATTAGCTATCCATTAGCACCTGCTCGTCCTTGTACTTTATTCTCCAAAAGACAAAAACCTGAAAACCTCAACCCTCGGCCTACTCAAATCAAGTTTGAGTACCCAAGAGTTTAAGGGGAAACAATAACTCCATGTCAAACATAAAGCCTGGTGTAAATAATTCTGTTACATCTCAGTTTACTGATATTAAGCAAGACCACATAGCAGAACGGGTTTCCCCTCACTAATATCCTTTTCAAAACACATTTATTTTGCAATCCTTTCCTCAACCAAACTAGGTAATCAAACTGATCATATAAAAATAGCAATATCCTATATGCTAATAAATGAACCATCTATCCGTAAAACAAGTAATATGTGAACTATCTGCCCACATATAATAGCAATGTCTGTTATGCTACAAATGGACTAACCGTTCAAACAATTGGGCTGTCTGGCCGCAAACTAGACTAGCTGTCCAATATCTAGGCTGACTGCCAGCAAAATGGTCTAACTATCTGGATTATTTTCTTAGGATTAACTACCCTTTTAATTTTCCTTGAAAACTTTTCAAAATGAATTAGTCCTTCAGATCATATATAAATATACAAGGAAAATATATCTTTAGCTTTACTTTAAGCCATTTTGCCATGTTGTATATACTTTACTCAAAATAATGTTAATGGGATCTAATAAGGATTAACTATCATTCTAAAACAAGTCAAAACCTTTTCTAACTTTAAAATGCTTAGGCTGCTTTGCATATTTATTACATTCGAAACCTTTTTTAAAACCGTTAAACAAACCTTTCGAAACCGTTGAATGCAACCCCTTTGAAACCATTGGACACCCTTTCGAAACCATTAAATATCGCCTTTCAAAAACATTGGAAAAACCTTTCTTTTCTTTTCTCCGAAAGCTTCAAAATAATAGACACCGCCCTTTAAACCTTTTTAAATATTGCCTTTCGAAAACATAGGAAAAACCTTCCTTTCAATCCTTTCGAAACCCTGAGGAACCACCCCTTTTGAAACCAATCATTAAAACCCCTTGAAGTGGTCAAAACTCAATCCTTTCGAAAGCATTTTGGGTTCAATTTAAAATATATGGAAACGTTTCAAAAACTTCTCGGTCGAAACCATTTGGATTCTGCCTTCAAGTAGAGAAAAAGGATTAGAAACCCATTAAAGTCGAAAGCATAAATTTCAAAACCTTTTTAAAACTATATCTTTCAAAACCATTTGGGTTTTACTTTACTTATAGAAAAAAGGCCTTAAAAACATTTATGTCGAAACCAACTACTTCGAAACCATTTCCTAAGTAATGAAGTAATGGTGTCGAAACCATCCCATTGAAAGCATTGGAAAGGCGGCTAGGTTTTAGACAAATAAAACAACCCTTTAGAAATCATCTGGGTCAAAAGGTAGAAAGGCGGCAGCAAAAAGATCTCGATTTAGTCGAAAGCAATTATTTAAAAAGAGGCGCAACCCAGTCAGAACCATTTCCTTTAAATCTAGTCGAAAGCAAGCAGGTGTATTTCTTTACTTTAAAAACAATGTACTGCCTCAACCCCTTCGAAACCACTAGTTTAGACTCCCTACCTTCCGCCCACATCCAATTCATTACGTACCAATTGCCTAATACCATATGCATTGTTTTCGACTGCGTCGGAGGTGATAGCATGAAGGTGGAACCTGGTGTCGAAAGAGAAGAAACGATGAAAAACTTGTAGCAAATCGTTTTTTTCACCTAACCTTCCTTACGTGTCTAATTGTGATTGGCAACCTCTTTCTTTACCAATAAAAAGTACCGCACTTTGTCTAAAGTGTTGCCGACTTTTCCAGATTTTATAGTTTAAATCTTTTACAAAAAACTTCTTCTCCTCTTTTAATTATATAAAATATTTAAGTCTCATTCCTTAAATAATTTTCTATAACCATTAAAACACTTAAGAAAATTCCAAAAAAATTCCAAAAAATCACATTATATATGTTTTCTAATATATAAAAATTTCAGACCCAAATATTTAATTATTTACCCGTAATTAATTTATAACCCAAAATACCATTTTCTTTACTAGACAATTCATATTAATTCAACGAAAATTCAAAAAACTCTGAAAATTGAAAATCATCTCCAAAATAATATTGATGATCTTCATAAAAATTCGCAAGGTGTTTGGATGTCATTTTATAGGGTTTTCTCCTTAAAACATATCATAAATTCAATATGAATAACCATAATTCATCAACAAGTATATATATTCATTCCATCATTCAGAAGCATGGAAAATCGTTGCAAAATGTTTGAAATTCATATTAAAACCAAAAATACAATCAAAAATGAGATGTAAACATTATTTACCTTAGCTTCTAGAGATCATGAAGATTGAGATGTGAATAGATTGATTTGAATTAGCTTCTTACTAGCTTTTCTTCTCTTCCTTGTTAATGGTGACTAGCCTCTTTTAAAATTTTGAAAATGAAATGAACGTGTAAAATTTAACACGGCCAAGTTTTAAGGGTATAGGAATGGCCTCTTTCCTATTTTACCCCTCCTCTATTTCAAGTTAACTCTTATTTTAATTCATGGTTAAATGGCGCAGCTACAGCTTAATTAAAATCAAATCTCAATCCCCTAATCAACACATTATTTTATTCCATTCAACTAATTAAAATATCCTAAATAATGTTCTCAAAAATCTGGGGTTTACAGACTCCCCTCCTTAAAGAATTTTATCCTCGAAATTACGATAAGGTGAACAACAAATCAAACAAGAAGGTAAAACATACCATCAAACAAGTTAGGATAAGTATCTCTAATCCTGCTCTCAATCTCCCAAGTATCGTCCTTGTCATCGTCGCTCCAATGGATTTTAACTAATCTGACTATCTTGGTTCTTGGCCTCTTCTCATCTCTTGCAACTATGCGAACTAGCTTCCTCACTATGGTCAAATTCGGCTCTACCACTAAATCATCTAGCACAATCGGTACAATAGCAGTCTCTGGGTCTCTACCACACTTCCTAAGATGAGAAACATGAAAAACATCGTGGTGAACTGCTCGATAACTCTACTCTATATGCGAGTTTCCCCGTCGTCTCAACAATAGGAAATGGTCCAACAAATCAAGGAGATAACTTCCCTAATTTTCCAAATTTTATTACATCCTTCAACGGTGACACTTTGACGAAAACCTCGTCTCCAAATGAGAACTCTAGATCTTTCTGTCTCTTATCTGCATAAATTTTATGCCTAGACCGAGCCTCCTTCATTTTAGCCCGAATGAGCTCAACCTTTCCTACAACTTCTTTGACTTAATCTGGACCAAAAACCAACCTATCCCCAGTCTCTAGCCAACATATAGGAGATTTTCATGGCCTTCCATACAAAGTTTCAAACGGTGCCATGCCAATACTAGTCTGATAACTATTGTGATACGAAAACTCGACTAAATGCAGATGGTCTTCCCAAGATCCCCCGAAATCCAGAACACAAGCTCTTAACAAATCTTCCAAGATCTTGTTAACTCTTTCCGTTAGCCCATCTGTCCACGGATGGTAAGCGATACCTATCTTGAGCTTGGTTCCCAAAACTTCCTGTAGACTCTTCCAGAATACACTAGTGAACAAAGGATCTCTATCACTTACTATGCTACTAGAAACTCCATGCAATCTAACTACATTCTTCAAGAATAACCTCTTCAAAACAGATGTCATTCTGGTTGACTTAACTGGAATGAAACGGGCACTCTTGGTCAATCTGTCCATTATGACCCATATGACATCATTTCCTCTGTTCGACCTTGGAAACCCATCAATAAAATCCATGGAGATAGAATCCCACTTACATACTGGAATATCCAATGGCTGAAGCAACCCACTTGGTTTCTGGTGTTGGGCCTTTGCCTACTGGCAAATCATACACTGCTTCACACATAACCCAGTATCTCGCTTCATACCTTCCTAAAAGAAACTCCTCTTCATATCATGATGCATCTTAGTACCTCCTGGGTGAATAGAACTTCGATTGATGGCATTCGTCTAAGACCTCTTTCCTTATGTTTCCTACACTCACATAATCTTCCTTTCTTTCTTAACCTCCCATTCTGGTCAAGACTGAAATCTTTTAATTCATCGCTCTCAGTTTCTTCTCTTAATTTCCTAATCCGTTCAGCTAATACTGGATCCTCTATCTGTCTAGAAGCAATCTTTTTTATCAACACTTGTCGAACCTCCAAACAAGATAATACAATTGTATCTCCACTAGACCCATCCTCGGATCTCCAGTGCACTCCATAATCTGCTAATACTTCTAAATCCTTCCACTCAGCAATTATTGCTAATACTACGTTGTGATGTTTCCTGCTAAATACATCAACAACCTTGTTTCCTTTACCTGGTGTGTACTCAATCCCAAAATCATAAGCAGCGATGAACTCTAACCACCTCTGTTGTCTCATATTCAACTCCTTCAGGGAGAACAAATACTTCAGCGACTTATAATCTGTATATAGCTCAAACCTTTCTCCCAAAAGGTAATGTATCCACAACTTCAAAGAAAAAATTACTATAGCCAATTTGAAATCATGCTTCGGATATCTGACCTCATGTGGTCTAAACTGTCTAGAAGCATAGGCAATCACTTTACCTCTCTGCATCAGTACGGCTTCTAATCCTGTTCCACATGCATCGATGTAAACCACCAAATCTTGATTCATTTTCGAAACAACTAACAGAGGTGCATGTGTCAATAAGTGTTTCAAACTCTGGAATGCTTCCTCACACTTATCAGTCCACATAAACTTCACATCCTTTCTTGTCAGTTTGATTATCGGCGCCGCTATTCACGAGAAATCCTGAATGAATCTCCGATAATAACCATCCAACCCAAGGAAACTCTTTATCTCCGTCACGACCTCGGGTCTCTTCCAACTATTCACTGCTTCAATCTTAGTCGGATCTACTGACAACCCTTCCTTTAAGACTACATGACCAAGAAACTTCACTTCTTTCTTCTAGAAATGACACTTCGAAAACTTTGCCTTCAGCTGATGCTGCCTCAGCGTCTCAAGCACCACTCTAAGATGAATTTCATGCTCTCTTTCATCCTTAGAGTAAATCAAAATATCATCTATGAAAACTAATAAGAACCTATCTAAGTGCTCTCGGAAAACCCGATTCATCGAATCTACAAAGAAAGCCGATGCATTAGTCTGTCCGAACGGCATAACTAACCGTTCATACGACCCATACCTAGTCCCAAACGCTGTTAAAGGTATACTATCCTTTGCTACCCTAAGCTGAAGGAAACCTGTCGCCATATCCAACTGCCAAAATACCTTGGCTCCACTCAACTGGTCAAATAAATCGCCAATCCCAGGCAATAGATATCGATTCTCTGTTGTCCTCTCATTCAGCTTATGATAATTGATACATAGCCTTAACAAT
Organism: Allium cepa; assembly: GCA_030765085.1. Classification (NCBI taxonomy): domain Eukaryota; kingdom Viridiplantae; phylum Streptophyta; class Magnoliopsida; order Asparagales; family Amaryllidaceae; genus Allium; species Allium cepa. The sequence continues at coordinate 460,861,885 of CM060943.1, forward strand.
CCATCCAGCTTCTTAGCAAATACTGCGGTTGCTCCTCAAGGCGAACTACTTAGCCTGATAAAATTCTCGCCTTTTAAATCCACCAACTGCATCTTTAACTCCTTTATCTCTAAAGGGGTCATCCTGCTTGGCGGTCTACTCACTGGTTCTACTCCCGGAATCAAATCTATCCGAAGCTTAATGGCCCGCTTCGGTGGAAATCCAACGACAGGCCCAAAAACATCTACGAATTCCCTAACCACGAAAACTCAACTTAACTCTTCATCCAATTCCATAGCACCCAATAAGGCATACATCTCACCGCAAGAACCTTCTATGGCATAAACTATATGATCACTACAATTTGGGTGTTTAAGCGATATTTTCCTATCTTGGCAAAATATCCTAGCATCGTACTCACTTAACCAATCCATACTAAGAATATTTCTGAACCCCACAAAATCAAAGACTTGCAAACTGCAAACAAAGGTATGACCTAACAGGTCAAACTCCAAGTAATCACATCTCATCCCTAGAGTTGCATACCCTCCTATTGGATTCGCAACCCGTAAGGAAGTAATTAAATAAGTGGGTTCTAGGTTAGGCTTATCTATCAAACATCTAGATATAAAAGAATGCGATGCACAGTATCAAATAGAACGCTAACAGTTACAACATGAATCTAAAGTACACCTCCCAAGACCGCCTTTCCTTTTTCTTGAGTTGTCGGCTTAGAAGCAACAGGCTCCAATGCATACACCTTGCCTTTTCCTTTCTTAATGAGCTCCTTGCACTAGCTCTTGTAGTGACCTATCCGGTCACAGTTGTAGCACATGACATTCTTCGTCCCAGTAGCTTCCTTAGCCTTCCCGGCACGACACTCATTAGCATACTGCGCCTTCTTATCACACTTGAAACAGACAATCTCAAACTTCCCCTTCTTAACTGCTCCCCCTTTTGAGCACCTTTCATTGGAAAGAACTTCCTCTTCTGATTCCACCCAACTTGGGCTTCTTTAGCCTTACTCTTCTCTAGAGAATCAAGCAACTCCTCATGCCTTAGGCCATCTCTACAACAAATTCAGAAGGATCTCTATTATGAGGTAACGTAGCCCTGGCCAACTCAGGCTTCAACCCCTGATGAACTTTTAATTCCTCTTCATGAGTGTATCCACTGAGGCATACCCATACCGGGCCAACTCCTTGAACTTCCTAGAATACTTCAGAACTGACAACTCTCCCTGCTCTAATTCAACAAACTTCCTGATCAGAGCTGATTGTGCCATTGTTGACATAAACCTCTATTACAATCTTCCCCTGAAATCTTCCCAGTTCATAGTTTCTACATCCACCGCTACAGTCACACTATTCCACCAGAATAAAGCTACTCCTTGAAGCTGCAGAGACGCCAACCTCCTCTTCTACGCATCATTGAGCCCCGGATCTGCAAATATCCTTTCACAATGTAACAACCAATTCTTTAACTCAATGGCATCTTCTATTCCAACAAACGAATTCCCTTCAAGCTTGGTGTAATCCCTATTTAGCTTTGCATAATGGTTGATTATTGGAACTTCTGAATCCCTGCTCCTGCAGCATTTCGGCCTAACACTCCAGCTGCAACTACCGCCTGCACCATATTCCTGAAAAATCGATACATAGCATCCATTCCAACCCGTGGGACTTCGGCACCTACATTCTCTGCTTGCGCCTGACTTTAGCCTCTTTTAACATTAGGCCTGGCATTCCCTTGGGTGCCCTCCCCTCCTTGGTTAAATATTCCTCTTCTTCCTTCCATATATGTATTCAAACCTTACAAGAACAAAAAAATATCCTAACAAAGATAGAAGACTAAAGATAAAGCGTATACTTATATATAGCAAATACAAGTACGTTATTATAGCATTATCCCATACCCCATTCTTACTCTATTTCCTTAGGATTATGCTTTAAGATCAAATTTAGTTTAAAGTTTTTCATAAACCATGCTCTAATACCATGTTGTAACATCTTGTATCTGAAGTCCAAAAGCTAAGTGCTACAGATGTTGTAGTCATCTATAGAACTAATTTCTGGTGATAAAATACGGCAATGATAATGGCATCCATAATATCAAAACACGTGAATATGAATAAAATCACAGATTTCAAAAACAACATTTTCCTGATTACTTTTCAAAATAATAATTCACATCCATGTTACATAATCCCTTAATGTTTCCCACGCAATGATTAAATGTATCATTAGAAAATACTCCAAGAGCGACATACGACAATGCTCCGCTGGTTGATCAAAGAAATATTGTCATATCTGACTTATATACACAGCGGAATCAAAACAAAATGAAATAGAAAATCCTAATTAGCTATCCATCAGCCACCTGCTCATCTTCGTATGCTTTCTTGGCCAAAAGACGAAAACCTAAAAACCTCAACCCTCAGCCTACTAAAATCAATTTTGAGTACCCGAGAGTTTAAGGGGAAACAAAAATTCGAGTCAGACATAAAGCCTGGTATGAATAATTCTATTACATCTTGGTTTAGTGATATTAAGTGAGACCACCTCGCTTAGCGAAACGGGTTTCCACTCACTAATATCCTTTTCAAAACATATTTATTTTGCAATCCTTTCCTACAACCAAACGGGTTAATCAAACTGATCATATCAAAATAGCAATATCCTATATGCTAATAAATGGACTATTTATCCATAAAATAAGTAATATGTGAACTATCTGTTCACATATAATAGCAAGGTTTGTTATGCTATAAATGGACAAACTGTCCAAAAAACTGGGTTGACTAGTCGCAAACTGGACTAACAGTCCGAAATCTAGACTGACTGCCTGCAAAATGGACTAACTGTCTAAATTATTTTCTTAGGGTTAACTATCCTTTAAATTTTCCTTGAAATCTTTTCAAAATGATTTATTCCTTTAAATCATATATATATATATATATATACAAGGAAAATATATCTTTAGTTTTACCCTAAGCCATTTTTCTATGTTGTATATACTTTACTCAAAATAATGTTGATGGGATTTAATAAGGATTAACTATCCTTCTAAAATAAGTCAAAACCCTTTTAACTTAAAAATACTTAGGCTACATTGCCTATTTATTACATCTGAAACCTTTGTTTAAAACCATTAAACAACCCTTTCGAAACCGTTGAAGGTAACCCTTTGAAACCATTGGAAAACCATTTCGAAACCATTAAATATTGCCTTTCGACAACATTGGAAAAAAAACTTTCCTTTCTTTTTTCCGTAAGCTTCCAAATAACAGACATCCTTCTTTAAAACATTTTAAATATTGCCTTTTGAAAACATAGAAAAACCTTCCTTTTAATCCTTTCGAAACCTTGGAGAACCACCCCTTTCGAAACCATTCATTAAAACCTTTCGAAACAGTCAAAACTCGATCCTTTCGAAAGCACTTTCGGTTCAATTTAAAATATGTGGATACCTTTCGAAACCATTCAAAAACATCTCGGTCGAAACCCTTTGGATTCTACCTTCAAGTAGAGCTAAAGGATCATAAACCCATTAAAGTCGAATGCATAAATTTCGAAACCTTTTTAAAACTATCTCTTTGGATACCATTTGGGTTTTACTTTACTTATAGAAAAATGGTCTTAAAAACATTTAAGTCGAAAGCAACTGCTTCAAAATCATTCCTAAGTAATGAAGTGATGGTGTCAAAACCATCCCTTCGAAAGCATTGGAGAGGTGACCAGGTTTTAGAAAAACAAAACAACCCTTTCGAAACATCTGGGTCGAAAGGTAGAAAGGCGACAGCAAAAAGGTCTCGACTTAGTCAAAAGCAATTATTTAAAAACAGACGCGCAACCCAATCAGAACCATTTCCTTTAAATTTAGTCGAAAGCCATTTAGTTGAAAGAAAGCGGGTGTATTTATTTAATTTAAAAACAAAGGACTGCCTTGACCCCTTCAAAACCCCTAGTTTCGACTCCCTACTTTCTGCCCTCATCCAATTCATTACGTACCAGTTGGCTAACACCATATGCATTGGTTTAGACTGTGTCGGAGGCGATATTATGGAGCCAGAACCTGGTGTCAAAAGAGATGAAACGGTGAGACACTTGTAGCAAATAGTATTTTTCACCTAACCTACCTTATTTGTCTAATTGTGATTGTTGCCTCTTTCTTTACCAATAAAAAGTACTGCACTTTGTCAGAAGTGCTGCCGAGTTTTCCAGATTTTATAATTTAAATCTTTTACAAAAAGCTACTTCTCCTCTTTTAATTAGACAAAACATTTAAGTTCTATACCTTACATAATTTTATATAACCATTGAAATACTTAGAAAAATTCTAGAAAAATTCCAGAAAATCACATTATATGTGTTTTCTAACACATAAAATTTCAGACCCAAATATTTAATTACTTACCCGTAATTAATTTATAGCCAAAATACTATTTTCTTTACTAGAAAATTCATATTAATCCCACAAAAGTGCAAAAAATACTGAAAATTGAAACACATCTCTAAAATAATACTTTTGATCTTCCTAAAAATTTGAAAGGCATTTGGATGTCATTTTATAGGTGTTCACCTTAAAACATATCTTAAATTCAATTTGAATAACCATAATTCATCAACAAGTATATATATTCATTCCATCATTCAAAAACATGGAAAATCATTGTAAATTATTCGGAATTCATATTAAAACCAGAAACATAATAAAAAAAATAGGATATAAACATTATTCAGCTTAGCTTTTAGAGATTATGGAGATTAAAATGTGAATAGATTTGATTTGAATCAGCTTCTTTCTAGCTTTTTATCTTCTCTTCCTTGTTAATAGTGGACGGCTTCTTTTAAAAAATTTGAAAATGAAATGAACGTGTAAAATTTTACACAGCCAAGGTTTGGAGGATATAGGAATGGCCTCTTTCTTATTTTACCCCTCTTCTATTTCAAGTTAATTTTTATTTTAATTCATGGTTAAATGGCACGGTTACACCTTAATCAAAATCAATTCTCAATCCTTTAATCAACACATTATTTTATTTAATTCAACTAATTAAATATCTAATGTTACCAAAAATTTAGGGTGTTACAGGGTAGTTGAATGTACAGCTATTTTCAAACTACAATTAAAACCGTAAAGCTCAAATTTGGAATTTGGATTTCCAACATGATAGAGAACTAGTGGTCTTTTCCTTCGATCCATGCATAACAACCATAGTCCCCAGAAGTCTTATCTCTTTGCTTAAGCTAGCCACATGAAACTATACTTGCTACACTACCAATATTCGATAGCCTTATCCCTTTTCATAAGCTAGCTACTATATTAATATAATTGGGGAAATAGATGCCTTGAGGATCCAAATTCCATTGGACTCCTCCATACTTATACAACCGGTAATTTGAAATATATGTCCTACAGACCACAAAATTATGTGAGGCTCGTGAGGCGACACTCAATTTCTTCAACGCGACGCTTTTCTTTTAACAAAGACATGCTTTATTCTTCAACAAAGCACATTCCACTTAGAATGCCACATTGTCGTTCCCTAATCACACAACTGATTTCTACAAACATACAACTCCTGATCTCTTATGTCTTAGGAATGAGTGTTAAGCTAAGAGAAGTTGCCTTCTCTACCACCAAGCAGATAATACATTAAGAGAGATCAATTTATATGACCAAAAATGCACTGTCGGACAATCATCTATATAAATTCGTTCAGGGACTGAACGAAACAGAAGGCACTCCTCCTACCATATCCTTTTTCGTGAATCACCCCTAGGATCAGCTTCGAGTAGTCTTTGTAATCCAAAGATTTCAAAACATGATAGGACCACTGCTATAATAAATGTCTCTATATTGCGAGCTACATAGAGAATGTCAACAAGCAGTCCTTCTGTAACGACCTGTTAATCCATACAGTTCAAGTTGACAATAAAGCACACATGTCCGAACCAAATTAATTGAAAAGGAAAATAGTTATGGGAAAGAAAAAGGAAAGAAGATGAGAAGAATAGAAAACTATACAACAACAGAATCTCACAATCGCAAAGGAATAATATATAATATAATATCAATGATCTTTACAAAACAGAAACTGTTATATACATACATCCATCATAGTACAACAACAATTCACTATCATCAGCCTGGACAGTTACAAATAGTGGATATAAAACATATACGCAAATATGACTTGAAGACCTCCAACCCATCTCTTGAGCTCCAATGCATCCAAAGCAATCTATAAGCATGCTCGGTCTGATTCGAGCATTATAATGAAATAACACCCGAGTCAGTTTGGAAAACCATCATGAGAAAACACACATAACTGATTTTTAAAGTTATAAAAAACCTATTGGAAATCAAAAGCATCTCGTAAGACCACGCCACACATAAGCACGAATGGGATTTTACCTTACATAACCAAAATAATTTCTATAGAAAATCCATTTATAATATAACAGTGTTTAGGGGTTAGAGTAAAATATGAATATAGCTAAAATGTTTGCATCTCACATTTCAGCATAGTTAGGCATAACTAAGTCTATACGGTGCTTATTAAAGAATGGATTCCATATAACGACCAGGCTACAGGGGCATCACCCGTCATGGCGCATCTCTAGATAAAATAACACCGAGGTCGAACCTAGGAGAACGAAACGAGATTTATACGCACACCGCAGCATCATCGGAGATGACTGTGCCATATAACAAACATTCCAAAGTTACATTTTGGATCCAATTTGGATAGTCGGTTATTTAACCATCGAATAACAAACATTCGATCAGGAATTTAATTCCATAGGGAAAACCAACACTTGTTAAGCACCAAGCAACACTAAGCTGTTTATTAATAAATCTTTTATTAATTAAATTATCTTCGTAATACTTGAAATAAAATTCTTTTTACAAAGATTGATATGAACCTAAAATCCCTATTTCTCCATAATTGTAAAAATATCTATACGCTTGTCTCAATGGTATAAGTATATTCACCAACAATTTGGAAGATTCCCCTTTTTATTCAATCCAACAACCATTTGTAAGCCCTATTATAAACCATTTATAAACTCCTTTATAAATCTATATACCTATTTCTAAAATTCCTTTTATAAATATCTAAAACTGTCTATAAAACTCCTTTTATCTTTTTAACTAATCTACCCTTTTTTTTTTCCAAAATATATTATAAGATTCCTCGTATAAAAACCCCATCTGCTTATAAAACTCCATTCATAATCTCGAAAACAAGTATAAATAAATTCTAATTACTTACCTTTAAAACACTAATATAATAATAATATCATAAATAAATAAATATAAAATATAAAATATCTTAAAATAATAACTAAAATTTTCAATACATTCTTCAATAAATAATAATAATTTATCTTCAACATTTTTATAATACTAATAATTAATTACCAATATTTTACTGATGAATAATTATATTAATTTCAAACCATATTAATAATTTAAATAATCAACTTTCCAAAATATTAAAATATTAATAAATCACTTTAAAACAATATTAATATTAATAAATAAATTTTAAAACATAATTATATTTTCATGATAAAAATTCATACTTACCTTTCCATACAATCGTTTCCACATTAATAAAGCTATATTTATAGATCTCTTCTATTTTATGAAACTTCCTCTCATAAAATTCCTTTATTTATGAACACCGTTTATAAATCTATTCCCTTTATGAGTTTCACTTATTTATAAATCTTATCTAAATCATAATTTCAACAGTTTTAACCTTGCTTCCATAGGTATGAATTTCCTTTATAAATTTCTTTCTATTTATATAATATCATTTAATATTCCAGATTTACCCTCGCCTTCAATTTCCAAAATAGAATCAACTATTTCTAAAATATCATCCAGTATCTTATATTAAATCCACCATTTGATTTATTCTCCAACTTATTAAACGCTAATAGTTTCCTTTAATTATAAACCCCGTTTATAAATCCATACTTTTGTTATCAAAATACGATTTTACAAATCTCCACTTCATTTGTAAAATATCATTTTGTAGATTATCATATTTATATATTTCACCTTTATAAATAAATTAAAATATGTATACCTATATAAATACATATATATATATATATATTACTTTATATACAATGGTGAATAAATATTTATATAAAAATATTTCTGTGTTCTTTTTAAAACCATATCCTTTATTATCTTCCAAGGTCTTAAAAATCTTTATTTAAAATATTTTATAAAACTATTAAATTATAATATCTAAAAATCGTGCCTTAGATTTTAAAATAAATTTCTTCTTTAACTCATCAAGAATAATTATTTAAAACATATATAATTTCTGAAATAATTTTGAAATTCCTTTTCAAAATCAATTACTATTTTATATTATTTTAAAATACATAAATATAAGGCTAGCGCTACTAAAGCATTAAATATACACAATCGTGTCCATGTGATCAATTATAACATCCAACATATCAAATATTAATTTATATGAAAATAAATCAACAGTGTGAGAAATCCTGTTGGATCCCTCAAACCTATCCTTCTGCATCACATTTCGTATGTAATCATACAAGTAGAAATCAACCGCTTCGAGGAGGGAACTGTACAAAAAGGGTCATTCACTCTTACACGGGAACATAGTGGGGTCTCATCCGTTCCAATAGGAGGGAATGTATATCCAAACCAATAATATAATTTGTATATTATCCAAATAATAAATAACGATCAAAAATAAATATATAAACATCTAATAAATAATATTTATTGGCTACATAAATTTTTTGATTAACCAAAAAGGTGAGATTAACTCACGTTGATTTTTGTTTGTCAAAACATTCCGTTATGAATTTAAAATTGGAATAACAACCCGTTTTAATCTAAATTTCCTAGTAGCTCTGAATCCATCCAATCCAATTCCAAAGCGTAGCCTTCATCGATACGATCACAACACGACTCGTCGCTTTCAATTTCGACCTCATATGAGTGGGTTATGGACTTATTAACTTTGGAAACAATTAAATGATAATTAATTTTAATTAACTAAATTTCAGAACTTAACTTATTAAATTACCCTTAAATTTCTTCTTCCCCAACTATCCATGTTGAAGCTTTCATTCTCGTGCACGTTGGTGCACTGATACGCCACCACAACCCACGACCATTAATGCCGCCATCACCAAAACTCATCTATTTACTCCCATATCTCGATGCGCACCACCATTGAATGGCCGACACCCTAAAACAAAACGTGACTTCGTCCTTCCCTACAGCCGATCGTACGATCGCGACCCCCGCCCCAGCTGTCGCGATTCGCCAAACTCCGGTTGCAAGCGCTATTCGGCGCCCTAAACCCAATTTCAATAGCTATTTTGGCATTTTCCCTTCCAATAATTCATAATTTAAAACCCTAGTTTGTCCTTAACTGCCAAATCGAAGAAGATGATGTCGCGACTCCTATAAACCCCGACCTAGTAGAAATCTCCACCCCATAAGCATAAGTATTGAAGTTTGAAATTTTTTCACCAAAAATTACGTTCAATTTTACTTTTGAAATTTTGAACAAGCGGTTCTTTGTTTATAGAAGGGGAAAAAATTAAATGCAGTAGGCTTTTTAACATGATGAGGTATGGGTTGGAGGCATAGGTTATGGCATGAATGTGTATAGGCATGGCCTTATTATTTATTTTATTTAAAATTATCTAGCTTGACGTACCCAAAGATATCAAACTCCAAACGAGGCATGCCGCTTGGTGTTCTTTATATTTACCCCTATTCCGAACAAAATGGAACAAGTCTCGGGACCCAATTCGATCATATGCAGATGATAGCTTTTCAATCTCGATTTATTTATAAATTTCGAAATTAATTTATAAGCATTTCGATCTCGCACTCCCAAATGATACGTGCAACTGCCATGAAATTTAGCGGCATACATTAATATACTTTTACGGATCCGATGACACTTGTTTTGTCGAAATCCGAGCAGTGCCCCAGGAGCTATTTTTATACGTTAATTAAAACAAATAATTTCCAAAGTTGCTTCAGTCACTTTTAATCCAAATTAAAAGTACGTTATCTTCCTTCTCATTTAAATAGATTTGAAATCAACTTTTCAAAACTATTTTTATTCGATTTAAAATCAAGATTCAAAATATTAAACAATTCCAAACATTAAATTTAACAATTAAATTATAAAATAATCTCTATATTTGTAATTTGGGTTGTTTAACCCATTAAATTGACTTTTAAATATTTAAAATCAATTAAATATTCCAAATTTAAATAAATGAAATTTCGGGTTGTTACATTCGATCCTTCTTAAAAGAATTTAATCCTCGAAATTGCCAAGGTAAGAAAAATGCCACAAACCCATTAACTTTTCAAAACCAATTCCTAATGGATTTCCAAATCCATTTAAGTCCTTAAATTCATTCATCGATACCAACTAGTACCATACATTCATTCATTCCAAGTTATAACTTAAAACCAAATTCTAGTTATCCAAAATGTTTCCTAAAATTCTATAAAATTTTATAACGCCTTAAATTTACAAAAAATTTAGCTAACGTCTTCTTTGTGCGGCTCGATCATAAAAATTTACAATATATATATATAATCACTTCCCTTCAAATCAATATATATAAAATCACAAATATACATCTCATCTTCAAGGATGAATGTAATCCGAGATATGTATCTTATTTTAGTATTAGCAAGCATATACAACCTATATAACGTGAAAGCCAGCTCCAAATGCAAAGCATATGTCATCCACATCTATTAATCACTCAACAACCAATGAGAATATGTATATAGAAAATAATATCACTATATATATAGACTATACCGTGACTAAATGCAATTTTAGTGAATGTAACAAGGGAACCCATTTAATAAATAACATCCATCCAAATTATTTATCATCATGTAAATTTGCATTTTCAATTGTCAACATTTCACTTTCATCTCTTATTAACATTCAATTGATTCACTTTCAATTTATTCACCTTTATTTTACTAATATTTAATTAATTAACATTCAACCATTTGCATTCAATTGATTTACACTCAATTTAAATCAAAATCAATCATTCACATTAATTTGACTTACACTCATCAATTCACATAACATTGATTCTCATTCAATTCATTTACTTTCAATTGATTTGCATCCAGTTAATAGATATTCATTTTATTCTAAGTTACTTACATTCCTCTTAAATTCAATTTAAGGTTACCAATAATTCTTTGCATATTAATTCGTTTATGGACCATTTCCAAAAAAAATTACTTACTTTTATTCCAATTCTTCATAATACACAACTCATGTTCACATTTCTTCACAACTTAGGTTCATATTTAATTTTATCAAACAACCTTCCAAACCATATTTTTGTTTTACAACTTAAATCAAATTTCATTTTATAACTCAAATTTATACTCATTCCATTACTTCATTTCATTAATTCACTTATCAATTCAGTTAACCTTTCCTATATCGAACTTCATTTTATTTAATCCGTTAAATTTTAATTTCATATCTTGATTTATGATCTTAATTCCTTAACATTCATATCCAACAAATTTAGAACTTTTTTAACTTATCCCTTTCAAATTCATAAGTTGTAAACTTATTCCTTATCTGCACCATCTTCAAAGTTCAAGAACTTATTATCTTATGTTTCTCAAAACATTTAGATAGAAATTTTCAGGATTTTTAAACATCCGGTTTTATTTCAAATCATTTTGAAATCAATGTATGTATGTATATATATATATATATAATCCTTTATATATCAAATTACACTTCTGGAATCTAAAACAAATTTGTTTCACTAAAACAAAACTTCAATAGTAGCAATCCAACACTTAGAAACTCGAAAATGAATACCGATGATGCAGCCATCATCACCAAAATTATTTTTCAACGACAGAGGTGAGTTCAGTGCCTTATATTTCTTTTAAATTCCATTTAAAATATTTCCAGTTAAAACATTTTCCCAAAATAATATTATTATTGTTTTTCCAAACCCTTTGAAAACAATTTCCTAATTAATAGGGCTTAAATCCCTAAATTCCTTGTTTTAAAACCGTTCCTATTTACAAAATCATATCTATAAACATGCTTATGAAAATTTCATTTCCTTTCCATTTATAAATCACATTTATAATTCATAGTTATATAATCATTTATTACTAACAACCAAACACACCATATACAACTGTAATAATTTTTGAAAAAAATATTATTTTATATATAAAATATAATTTTGGCAGAATTATTTTATTTACCAATCCTCAAAACAATATTGTGTCGGTTTGCCTTGTTTAAGTATTTAAAACCTCTATCGATACCATGGTGTCCCACGCACCGACCAGAATTCATTAACCACTCAACCGATAAATTAACACAATATAAAACATTTTTATATCACTAACAAATACGCGCTCATATATATACACAATCCAACTCATCTAGGGTCTCACTTATCCTATTTCAAATGAGTAAATTCCCACCAAAGGCTAGGTATTTGCTCAACCTGAGCTCAGATACCAAATGTAATGACACGCCAATCTCTACAGTTCAAGTTGACAATAAAACACACATGTACAACCCAAATTGAATGAAAATACTGATAGTTATGGGAAAGAAAGAGGAAAGGAGAAGAGAAGAGAAACTGTTATATACATATATCCATTAGAGTACAACAACCCATTGTCATCGGGCTGGATAATTATAATAGCCTGTCCCCACGAATATTGGTGATTTCAAGAATAAAATGGCGGAAATAAAACATATACGCAAATACGACTTGAAGACCTCCAACCCATCTCCTGAGCTCCAATGCCTCCAAAGTAATTTGTAAACATGCTCGGTCTGACCCGAGCATTATAATGAAATAACAAACGAGTTAGTCTAGAAAACCAGCATGAGAGAACACATCCAACTGGGTTCTTAGAGTTATAGAAAACCTTTCAAAATTCAAAAGTGTTTCATACGACCACGCCGCACATAAACACGGATTGATTTGTAACTTACGATAACCAACGATTTCTATAAGAAAATCCATTTGTATTATAATAGTGTCTAGGGGTCAAAGTAAAATATAAATATAGCTGAAATGCTTGCATCTTATGTTTTAACGTAGTTAGGCACAACTAAGTCCGTGCGGCGCTTATTGGAGGATTCCATATAATGACTTGGCTACTGGGATATCGCCCATCACGATGCATCTCTAGATAAAATAACATTGAGGCTGAACCTATCGATCCCTGCCAACACGTAACTGGCATACCCTTCACTAGATAGTACCGAATATGATTAACCCTCCATTAATGGGCCCCAAAGCATTCAAATGATAGATAATATCAACTCTAGATAGGAATGATCATACCCTACTTGGGAACGATCCACTTAGCCCTGTTGCGTCTCCAATGTATTAATCATTCCCAGTTAATGAAGCTTGAGGCTACGTTTTACCTTTTATATAGCACTTCACACTTGGAATGCTAACACTACCTTCCATGAAACAATGCATTATCATCATTCATCCATACAAGTTTGTTCTGGGATTGAACAAAACACTTAAGAGCTCCATCTTCAAATTCCATCATCTTCAAGTTGTCTTCACTACGAAATGCATTCGTTGGATCGAAGTGGTTTTTGGATAACATATACGATACCGATCTCTTTGAAACAACGTTCGCCAATTCTTGGTAAAATCTACCCTGGTTCTTTAGGAAATAAATAATCAAAGATAGGATCGGAGATCACCACCTAACCGTTAGTGGACAGATTTCCTTATCATTGTCCTAGGAGAACGAAACGAGATTAATACGCACAGTACAACATCATCGGAGATGATTGTGCCATATAACTTTCGTGTTTCGCCAATATATTTCCAAAGTAACATTTTGCATACAATTCCGGTAGATGGTTATTTAACGATCGAATAAAAAATATTCAATCGGGAATTTAATTCCTTAAGGAAAACCAACACTTGTTAGCACCAAGCCACACTAAGCCTTTTATTAATAAATCTTTTATTAGTTAAATTCACTTTTTAATACTTGAATCAAATATTCTTTTTACAAAGATTGATATAAACCCAAAATTCCTATTTCTCCACACTTGGAAAATATCTATATGTTTATCTCAATGGTATAAGTATATTCACCAATAATTTAAAAGATTCCCCTTTTTATTCAATTCAAAAACCATTTAAAAACCCTATTATAACCCACAAAACCTTTTATAAACTCCTTTATAAATCTATAAACCCATTTCTAAAATTCCTTTTATAAATATCTAAAACCATTTATAAAACACCTTTTATCTTTTTAACGAATCTTCCCCTTTCATTTTCCAAAACATATTATAAGATTCCTCTTATAAAACCCCATCTATTTATAAAACTCCATTTATAAATCTCGAAAACAATTAAAAATAAATTCTAATCACTTGCCTTTAAAACACTACTATATACTAAAGACATCATAAATAAATAAATAATAATTTTTTAACATCTTAAAATAATAACTAATAATTTTCAAAACATTCTTAATAAACAATAGTAATTTATCTTCAATATTTTTATAATTACTAATAATTAATTACCAAAACTTTGCTGATGAATAATTATATTAACTTCAAACCATATTAATAATTTAAATAATTAACTTTTCAAAATATTAAAATATTGATAAACCACATTAAAAGATTATTAATACTAATAAACAACATTTAAAACATAATTATATTTCCATGATAAAAATTCATACTTAGCTTTCCACATAATCGTTTCCATATCTATAAAGCTATATTTATAAATCGCTTCTATTTTATGAAACTTCCTTCCATAAAATTCCTTTATTTATGAAGTCCATTTATAACACTATTGTCATTATGAAATTCACTTATTCATAAATCTCATTTAAAACATAATTTCAACAGCTTTTAACCTTGCTTCCATAGGTATAAATTTCCTTTATAAATTCCTTTCTATTTATAAAATATCGTTTAACGTTCTAGATTTACCTCACCTTCGATTTCCAAAGTAGACTAAACTATTTCTAAAATATCATCCCGTATCTTATATTAAATCCACCATTTGATTTATTCTCCAACCTATTAAACGCTAATAGTTTCCTTTAATTATAAACCCTATTTATAAATCCATACTTTTATTATCAAAATACTATTTTACAAATCTTCACTTCATTTGTAAAATATCATTTTGTAAATTATCATATTTATAGATTTCACCTTTATAAATAAATTATAATATGTATACCTATATAAATATATATTACTTTATATAGAATGGTTAATAAATATTTATATAAAATATTTCTATTTTCTTTTTGAAACTGTATCCTTTATTATAAAAGATGGCCCTATCTTCCAAGATCTTAAAAATCTTTATTTAAAATATTTTATAAAACTATTAAATTATAATATCCAAAAATCATACCTTCGATTTTAAAATAAATTACTTCTTCAAATAATTGAAGAATAATTATTCAAAACATATTTAATTTCCAAAATAACTTTGAAAATCCTTTTCAAAATCAATCACTATTTTATGGTAATTTAAAATACTGAAATATAAGGCCCGGTGCAACTAAAGCACTAAATAAACAAAATCGTGTCCATGTCATCAATTATAGCATCCAACATATCATATATCATTTATATGAAAATAAATCAACAGTGTGAGGAATCTCGTTGGAACCCTCCTACTCGTCCCCTACATCGCATACAATATATAATCATAAAAGTATAAATCAACCGCTTTGAGGCGGGATTCGTATACAAAGGGTGTAACATCCTGATTTTTTGTGACATTCGCATCCGCACATGCCGGACTTGAATTGCGCAAAATATCAGATTGTTAATTTATATTTGGCAAAACTCAGCATATACAGTAAATAAATAAATCACAGAATTACAGACGCAGAGTAATATAACAATAAGCAGCGGAACAAATGAATAGTAGTTCATGAAGCTACTATATATATAATAGAGTTAAACAAGGTACAATAGAAGTCTCGAATACATAGAAATCAAAATACAATTGTCAAATAACAAAATCTGAATATATCACTAGAGTCAACTGAATAAGTGAAAGCTGAGTAGATCTAGATGGATCTCCAAACGAAGCTCCAACTCCAAAGATGAGTCTCGAATGCTGTGACACTCAGTCTGACTCGAGCGTAAAGAAAAAACACAAAACACTCGAGTCAGGATTAACATTCTTATATCAATAAATCCAACCCAAGTGAAATATCAACTGAAATAGGTATATATCAAACTCGTAGTGGGCACACTTATCAGAGGGCATTCCATAGGTATAGTACAAAACAAACTCGTAGTGGGCTCGATATGGTAGGTGACATGGCACAACAAGGCAATACCAGGGTAGATATATCAATTAAACTTCCGGGCTGCTGGTAATGCATAGCCGCAGCTATCGCTCACCTCCATCCACACTCCCAAATCCGAGGGTGATCCCAAAAAATCACAAAGTAATAGAATGGTATCGAAGAAGTGTGTCTGATCGAAGGAGCTACCTCATTTGGTCCGTCAATTGCTCCTGTTTTAGCTACCTTAAGCTAACTCATGGGAGTCAGGTCCATGTATATAATTAAAATAGAATTGTTGCCAACTATCCTACTTCATTCTGTAATCTTCACCGCGTACACGGTTGTTAAAGTGGTTTTCGGTATTGGCAGGGAGTATGACAATAACCGATCCTTGTCTTTTTAACAACCAAACGCTATTATAATACCGCAGTCATTTCAAAATATCATACTACGAAACCAAAATATCATATTCATTTCAAAACCATATAAATTCGAGATCATTACTCACTTTAAAAGATATCCATTTCCAAAATCATAGCACTTTCCAAAATTATAACTCTTTTAAAATTATAACATTTTTAAAATCAGAACACTTTGGAAATCATAACACTTTGGAAATCAAAACGCTATTATAATACCGTGGTCATTTCAAAATATCATACTTCATAACCAAAATATCATATTCATTTCAAAACCATATCAATTCAAGATCATTACTCACTTTAAAAGATATCCATTTCCAAAATCATAGAACTTTCCAAAATTATAACTCTTTTGAAATTATAACATTTCTAAAATTAAAACACTTTGAAAATCATAACACTTTGAAATCATAATACTTTGGAAATCATAATACATTGAAATCATAAAACTTTGGAAATCAAAACACATTGAAATCATAACTTTAGAAATTATAACACTTTGAAATCATAATACTTTGAAATCATAATACTTTGAAATCACAGAACTTTGAAATCATAATTCTTCCTACTTACCAAGTTTAGATATTAAAATAGTATATATAATAAAATAGTTTATATAATAAAATAGTTTATATGTTAAAATAATTTGAATATAAAATCAAATAGTTATAAATTAAATAGTTTATATTATAATATAAGTATATTAAAAATAGTTTTAAATAAAAAATAGTTTATATTAAAATAATTTTATATTAAAATAATTTATAAAGTAAAATATTTATATATATATTACAATACTTAACATAGTAAATAGTTTCCTCAAGTTCACAAATCGATCCAAATCACTCGAATTTAAAAATTCAATTAAATTAAATCTTAATTCACAAATATCAGTTTAATTCAACATCTCAATAAACCGTTTTATATCGATTTCATAAACTACAAATCAAACCATTTCAATTTAACTAGATTTCAAAGCTTTAAATATTCAAACATTTATAATAACTCAATTTTGATAAATTCGTTTATATTTCAAATTCAGCTTTACTATTATTTAATATTGAAATATTCACTTAGTCAATCCAATATCATTTAAATAAAACCTTAAATTACAATTTAAATAAACTAAATATCCCCTTCAATTTATTTACTTGAAATATTCATTTAATCACTTTTAATCAAAACCAAGTTATGAAATCATATCTTAAAATCTCAAATTTTAATAAGTTTCAAAATCAATCTTATTTAAATATAATTCGCAAGCAAATACAATTTCAAATTTATCTTTCCAACCTCAATTTATTAAAATTACTATAAAATAAACGTTTTAAAATAAAATTTTAAAGAAATACTTAAAATATATTATATGCTATTTAAAGTAAATTTTATTAAATTAAATCTTATTGTTAAATTTATTTTATATTAAATCTATTTATATATTTTTTTAAAATAGTAAAATTATTATAAAATCTTAAAAATTATAATTTAAAACTAGCTTATAAATTTTAAATTTTCAAACATATAATTTTTTAAAATCAAAAATTTAGACCTTTATAAAAATAATATATATATATATTAATATCTTAAAATCTATATTTAATAAAACTATTTATTTTCTTTCAAAACTTTGGAAATCATTTCTAAATATATATATACATACACACCGACGGTGTCTGTATAAAATTTTCTATCCTATGGTCAAGTGATACGGATATTTATCATTTTAATCCAAAATTTAAATATATATGGGTATATATCTTTCCAATCCGTAATCCCAAATTCAATGTCAATGAAAATCGCTTGGATTTATCATTTCAACCCATAACAGTTTTCTCCTATTCTACAAGATCGTTCAAGTGTGTATCATTTCAACCCATAGGGAATTCTATACTAGTAGGGAACTTGTAAAGTAAGTACAGTTGTGATAAACATATAACATGTCAACAACATGCATATATCATCAGTGATAAATAAAATAAAATATGAACAATAGGATGTAGTGTCATATATCATAGGTGAACAGTTACAGATAATAGCATGGCATATATAACAATTCTTAAATTAACAGTTAAATTTAGTAGCATATTTAAATTATTGTTTCAAATGAAATCAAATTTAATAAATATAAGAACGTTAGTTGTGAGTGATTGCTCACCTTTCAAGGCTAGAGAAACACGAGAACAAGATGGAAATGGTCACAAATAGTCGATAAATCACCAAACTGATACGGATAAGCACGAAGAACAACAGGACATCGACAAGGCAAAGCACGATGAACTGGATTTAATGAAGATCAATGGTATAAGTGAACTTATATATATAACTATAATTATAAATCATATCCTAAATCAAACACATATAAAAATTAAATATATATGTATTTCAAAATCATTGTTTTAAATTAAAACATATATACTAAAATCAAATATATGTACATAATATAATTTGAAATAAATACTTATGTAGATAAACAAACTTATCACTTTGTATATATACAACAATGACAAACTTATGATTTAAAATCTACACCTATATTACTAAGTCATTACAGTAAACTAACAACATATTATACACACACATGATATATGAATCACCTACGAAATACAAGCATATTTTTGTAAACATATATATACAACAAATATACATATATATATATATTAAAATAACACTTATAACAATACATAAATATATATATATATATATATATAATGTAATATACACTTTAAAGCTACAATTTCCATACATATGCAGAGGAAATAAATAGATAGTATATATAAACTGTAAGTTTGAAAAGCTGCAATAAGAAAACCCAAAATATACTTGCTGTAACCAACAAATCTAAAGTTTATAGATTTATACATAGATATATATATATATATATATATATATATGCAACCCTATTTACTAACAGACATCCTATACATACTAGATATAATATGGATATAAACTAAGAAATATATATATATATATATAAACTTACTATAAACTAAAAATATATAAGATATATACAAGTTTAAAAAGATATACATATATATAATGTTTCCAAGACGTATAAATTTTCCATCCAATTAGAAGCAAAAGCTTATAATACATTTCATTGGTAAGCAACAATATACCAAAATATATTGCTTATGATATCTAAACATAGTATATTATACATACTTCTTTTATAAACACATATGATAGTAGGCTTTATATATAAACTAATATATATAAACTATATATAACTTTACATAATATACATAAAATATCTTAAAAGGAAGGGCTAGAGTGCCGCTGCCATGGCCCAAGAAAAGAGCAGGGTAGAGATGGAGTTGGCTGGTTCAGCCAAGGAAGGATGTAAAAGCAAGGTGTGGCTGAGGTGAGGAGCTCGGCCTGGGTTGAGAAGTTGCATGTGAGTTGTGGTAGGTGGCATGCGAATTGGAGGGCTACTAGCTATTTTCCGTGGAGAGGAGCATGGCTATGGAGAGGGGGAGGAGGTCGAGCAGTGGGGAAGGATACACGGGTTGGCCGAGGTGGTTGGAGGAGAAAGCAGTATGCTCGGCCATATGGAAGAGACGAAAATGTAAAGTGGTTTTTTTAGTACAGAGAAACGAAGAGCGGTTCAAAACAAAACCGGAAAGTCTCAAAGCAAAAATATAAAGAAGAAAAGCAGAGAGGAGAAAGTGGAACCGAGAGAGAGAACCAGAAAATTAGATTAAATAGTAGGAGAGAAAAAGTCAAAAGTTGAGATTAGGAAGAGTGATAGCCAAAGCATTGAAATTCTGGAAAAATTAAAAGCAACGGTATATGATTTATATGGTGGATAATCAATGGTCATAAAAACCAAAAGGTTCCAAAATGGGTACCGATACGGTTATCCGTCTCGCGGTTTTTTCGCGTACCGAACACCGAAACACACAAACAAATATACTGCGGAGATCAGCATGAATGATCAAAATAGTATATAGATATCAACGATACTACCATTCTATCAAAAGTCGATATTCGGTACCAAAAATGCTGCTAAAACGCCGAAAATAAGATAAACGGAGCAATAGCACTTCAAATTTGGCGAAACGAAATATGACGTCTCACTTACAAGATGATTTATAAATTCATTATATAAAAGTATTCAGGTTTGAAAAACATTTTATTATCATCAAATATTAACTGATTTGAATTATAGGATTACACAATAAAATAAACTTTCATATTAACTGATGAAAATTTACCATTTGCTATGTTTAAATAGACGTATTCCAAATATCAAATTTTTATTTCAAAACTCAATTATTAAAAATTCACAGAAATTCCCAATCAGTTACATTATTAAACCCATTAAAATTTAATAGTCATTACAAAGGGTCATCCGCTCTTACACGGAAACGTAATAGGGTCTCATCCGCTCCAATAGGCGAGAATGTATATCCAAACCAATGATATAATTTAGTACATTATTCAAACAATTAATAAAAATCAGAAATAAATATACAAACATCAAATAATAATATTTATTGACTATATAAATTTTCTGATTAACCAAAATGGTGAGACTAACTCACATTGATTTTTGTTTGTCAAAACATTTCGTGTTGAATTTAAAATTGGACAAACGTTCCAGTTTTAATCCAAATTTCCCAGTAGCTCCAAATCCACCCAATCCAATTCCAAAGCGTAGCCTACGTCGATACGATCACAACACAACCCGTCACATTCAATTTTCACCTCGTATGAGTGAGTTATTTAAAGATAAATAAAATCGTTTTTGTTCTTGTTTAAATTTTGTTAGGGATTAAATCTTGAAGCAAATGTGTTAATTATAACATAGTTTAGTTTAGAAATTTATTTAAGTAAAATAAAGTTGGGTAATGTCTCTGTAAATTGTAAAACTTCAGAGTATGTTAAATAAAGATGAAACTCAAACATTAAAAATTATAAATACAGTGTTATAATCTGGAAACTTAAACAGAGTAATGATTTTTAAAACTAAATTCATATTGTTTAGTTAGGGATTGAGACTGCGGTACCCATTTGAATTGAAATTGGGTTTTGGTCAATCTATGATGACCAAGTTAATTTGAGGGTTTGGGGTTTTTGGTGGAGGTAGTGTAGTGGTCAGAGGGTGTGGCAAAAATGTCAGGAAGTTGGACAGAGCCAAATGGAGGCAATGGAAGTTGGATGGAGTTTGTTAACCTAGTTTTGAGTAGTTTTTTAATTTTGGATCATTACGATCCTCTGGTTGATCGAGTTCGATGAAACTCTGAGGGAGAGTAGCTAGGGCATGGACGAAGGCATGGCCGGAGTCGCCGGTGTTCTGGTGGTCAGTGATGGTAGTATGAGATGTTTTCAGGTTTGGGGAAATGGGGGTATGTCTGTGTTGCCAGGTTTTGAATTGGGGTAATCGAATTTGTTGTCGTGATGTTGGTGGGGTTTTGGATGATCGTGGATGGATCTATGGGGAATCGTCGACTTGCTTGTTGATTTAGTGGTGGTCGGATGTGGCTACAGCCACCGTGCATATGCACGGTGAGGAAGGAGTGTCAGGGGAATGTTTGGGGTTGCTGTGCTTTGATTTACTCGGGTTATACTCGAGTTAATTCGAGTTTTGCTCGAAGTTTCAGAAGGTTTTACTCGAAGAAAATAAAGGGGTCTCGGGTATCCCCTGTTATTACAGGTTTCACTGAAACCAGTATATATTTTCAATTCTGAATTGATTTTAAAATCTAAATGCAGGGTTTTGAAAACAGAATTTAAATCAAATTTAAAATTGAATTTCAAATGAGATTTGAATCCAGGTTTGAAATTTTAAATTTAAACTTTGAAACAAAATGTTTAAACAATTTCAAAGAGTTTAAATATTTTAATTTAGGATAAAGCTTTAAATTTAAGTAGAGATTCAAACATGAGTTTAAATCTGAAATCAAATTCCAATTAGAAACAATGGTTTGAAAATAAAGGAAGTTTTAAGGCAATTTAAATGTTTAAATAAATTTGGATATTGAAACACATTTAAATATAATTTGTATTTTGAAATGAATTTGGGATTTTAAATTTCTTATAACTTCTTTATAAAATAAGAAAATCTTTAGTATAGAGTTTTAAAAGATTTTAAAATGTTTTTAAAACTTTGTTAAGTTAAGTTTGATTTCTTTTTAAATTTTAAATGTAATTTGAAAACAATCTTAAGTTAAATTGTTTTAAGTTACTTTATTTATGATAAAGTAATCATGAATAAGAAATGTTTTATTTTTAAAGTAAATTAAAGATTTAATGATCTTTGTTTCATTAAAATTAGTAATTTAATTAATTAATTTGTTTAATTAATTAAATATTTCAAATAAATTAATTAAGGTTAATTAAATTTGTAATTAATATTAATTAATTTAAGTTAATTACTTAGAAAAGGTAATTAAAGAATTGATGATGAGTTAATAAAGGTTATTAACTTGTGA
This sequence comes from Allium cepa, assembly GCA_030765085.1. NCBI lineage: Eukaryota > Viridiplantae > Streptophyta > Magnoliopsida > Asparagales > Amaryllidaceae > Allium > Allium cepa. The sequence continues at coordinate 460,885,106 of CM060943.1, forward strand.
TTATTTAATTAATGTAATTAATTTTGATAATTAATTGGATTAATTAATTTAAATAATCAATTATGAAACTTAATTAAGTATGATTACTTTATGGAAATAATTAAAGATATTAATTACTCTTGTAATTAATTTATTAATTGGATTAGTTTAAATTAATTAATTAAGATTAATTAATTTAGAATAGTCTTTAGATGGGTTGATAAGTAATCAATGAGGAATAATTACTTAGAGAGGTAATTAAGATAAATAAATTACTGGAAGTAATTAATTGAAGTATGGTATTTTGGGATTAATTACCTTGTGTAAATAATAATGAGGATAACTACTTTGTGAAGTGATTAATAATTAATTACTTAGTGTAATTAAATTTAAGCATTAATTGATTAAATCATTTGAAAATGATTAAGTGATGAAATTAATTAAAGGTAATTAATTACAAATGAGATTAATCAAGGATGATTAATAAATATAATTTATTATTAAATATAATTAATTTAGGAGTGATTAAGAAAGTAATTAAGGTTAGTTAATTACTGAATATGATTAATCAAAAGTGATTAATAATTTTGGTTTAATTAAGGTTAATTACTTAATGTAATTAGTTTAAATAAGTAATTAATTTAAATTTAATTAAGGATCATTAATTAATATAATTAATGATGTAAATAAGGGTTAATTAATTAGGATTAATTAATCCATGATAAGTGATTAAGGAAGTAATTAATTAATGTAATTAATTAATTAATGAAGTAATTAAAGGTTAATTACTGATTTTGGTTAAGGATAATTAATTTGTAAAATTAATTAAAGATAATTACTTAAGGGATAATAAATCAAAGGTAATTAATTAAGGTGATTAATTTGAGGATAATTATTTAATTGATTGGTAATCAATTAAGGGTTAAGTAAGCGAGATTTAAAATAAGAAAGCAATTAATTTAATTCATTTTAAATTAATTTAAGATAGGTAACTAATTTAATTCACTTTAAATTAATTAGAGATAGAAGTAATTAATTTAATTCATTTTAAATTGATTATGGATGGTGTGATTATGGATCCTTGCTTATGAATGGATGATTTGGTTTGACTGGAATGGTTTGAATCTCAGATATGAGATTAGTGTTGTGTGTTATGGATGCATTGGTTGCATTGTGATGATGATATAAGTATCTATTTGTGATGATAATATAGATTATCAATTTGTGATGATTACCTGTTTATGACAATAATGATGATTATGATGTGAATTATCTATCTGTGTGTATATGGATAATTAGATTGAATTGTTTTAAACTTAAAACAACTTGGACCTAAAAGACACGCTTTGGATTTCGATGAGACCGGGATCGGGTTTCCATATTTGGAATCCGAAAATCGCATCGATTCCAATTAAACGTTAGGTCGTTAATCTAAGTGGAGCAAGTGAAGACTCGAGGTGTAAGGGCTATACGTCAGTATAACTCTGTGGGTGATTCCGTAATGAGTTGACGGAATAGTGCTTATAGATTCGAGATGGCGAATCAGAGTGCAAGGGCTATGGTCGTTGACTTTGAGGGTGATTCCAATAATGAGTGCAACGAGATAGTGCCTTCGGTTTCGTTCGAACCCGGAACGAACTTGTATGGATTGAATGCTTTCAGAACATCGTCAGGTGGACGATGAGCATTCTAAGATTTGATGTCCTATAAAGGTAATCGCAGCCTCAAGCCTCATCAACCGGGAATGGCTAAAACAGGGGAGGTGCAGCAAGGCTTCGTGGGTAGCTTCCACTGGAGAGCAAGATTGATCCCTGTCTAGAGGTCCCTTTTTATTCGGCTGTGTGGGCGGTTGATTCGCGACAACTGCCGGTGTTGTCTTGTTCGGAACTGTTCAGTAAGGAACGGGTCCACCTTGTGTTGCAGGGGAGTGGGAGTACTCCTCGGTACGGTGATCTAGGCCACGTACTGTGACATGCGGTACCCCAGTAGCCCTGCCATTGTATGGAATCCAAAATCCAATAAGTACCAACGGTTTTGATTGTATTACCCACTTTTGTGGCTAGTAGCTGGAATTTGATCATGTAACAATTTCGGCTATTTCATATTTATTTGAAAACCCTAGACACTATTATAATATCATCGGATTTCCTATTAAATGTTTTGGTTAGCGTAAGGTAAAAACTTTTCCATGTTTATGTGTGGGAAGTCTTACGTGATACCTTTCTTTTCAAAGGTTTTCAAAATTAAGCAACTTTAACCTGTTACTCACACCAGACCCATGTCTGACCCGGAGTTTATTTTTGTTTTTCATAAACTCTTGGGTACTCAAATTTTTACGAGTAGCCAAGGGATTCAGGTTAGGATTCGGGTTAGCTTGACGAACTTTTGGAGGAGATATGGAGCAGGAGGCTTTGACGTGTAGTTATAGATTGATTCCGCCGTGTATGTTGTGTCTGTTCTCTTGTATCTTGAGTTGTATAGTTAGACAGAAGTTTATAACTGTCTAATCTCTGTTGTTTAAGTTGTGTACTCTGATGTAATGAGATACTATGTAATATTTTATGTTAATTATTATATTTTATTCGTTCCGCTGTGAGTTCTCTGATGTTGTTTGTGTTCTTCTTCTCTTTCTTTTCTTCTTCTATCCCTTTCTTTCTTCAAGATGATGCGATTTTCTGGGTGTAGAAAGTTGGGTCATCTCACTTGGTATAAACTGAGACGACCCGACTTTTTCTCCACAAAAAGTCGTATCATCCTTAAGAAAGAAAGGGATAGAAAAGAGAAAAGAAAGAAGAAACAACACAAGAATCTCAATAGCAGAAACGAATAAATTATATTAATAACATAAATATTACATAGTATACAACAAATATCAGAGGTACACAGACAATTCATCACATACTAGACAGTTATAAACACCTGTCTAGTTATTACAATTCAATCACAATACATAAACACTCAAAGATACCAACACAGCGGAAACTATATAACTATACGCAGAAGCCTCCTGCTCCATTGCTCCTCCACAATTCGTCAAAACTAACCTGAATCCTAACCTGAATTCCCTTGGCTACTCGTAAAAATTTGAGTACCCAAGAGTTAAAGAAAAACAGAAATAACTCCGGGTCAGACATGGGTCTGGTGTGAGTAACAGGTTAAAGTTGCTTAACTTTGAAAAACCTTTGAAAAGAAAAGGTATCACGTAAGACTTCCCACACATAAACATGGAAAAGTTTTTCCCTTACGCTAACCAAAACATTTGATAGGAAATCCGATGATATTATAACAGTGTCTAGGGTTTTCAAGTAAATAAGAAATAGCCGAAATTGTTGCATGATTAAATTCCAGCTACTAGCCACAAAAGTGGGTAATACAATCAAAACCGTTGGCACTTATTGGATTTTGGATTCCATACAATGGCTGGGCTACTGGGGTACCGTCCGTCACAGTACGTGGCCTAGAACACCGTACCGAGGATTACTCCCAATCCCCTGCAACACAAAGCCGGACCCGTTCCTTACTTAACAGTTCTAAACAAGACAACCCCGCAGTTGTGATCAGCAACCGCACCACTAAGCCGAAAATAAAGGGACCTCTAGACAGGGATAAATCTTGCTCTCAAGTGGGGGCTACCCACGAAGCTTTGCTGCACCTCTCCTGTTTTAGCCATTCCTGGTTGATGAGGCTTGAGGCTACGATTACCTTAATAGGACATAACATTTAGAATGCTCATCGTCCACCTGACGATGTTCTGAAAGCATTCAATCCATACAAGTTCGTTCCGGGTTCGAACGGAACCGAAGGAATTATCTCGTTACACTCATTTTGGAATCACCCTCAGAGTTAACGACAATAACCCTTGCACTCTGAATCACCATCTCGAATCTATAAGTACTATTCCGTCAAACTCGTTACGGAATCACCCACAGAGTTATACTGACGTATAGCCCTTACACCTCGAGTCTTCACTCGCTCCATTTGGATTAACGACCTAACGTTAATTTGGAATCGATGTGGTTTTCGGATTCCAAATATGGAAACCCGATCCCGGTCTCATCGAAATCCAAAGTGTGTCTTTTAAGGTCCAAGTTGTTTTAAAGTTTAAAACAGTTCAATTATATTATCTATATACACACAGATAGATAATTCACAACACAACAGATAATCAACATTATCGTTATCATCAGATAATTCATATCATAATCAGATAATTCATACTATCATCCAAAGCAACCAATGCATCCATATCACATACACTACTCATCTCATAACTGAGATTACAACCATACATGGCAACCAATACCATTCATCAAACATAAGCAACTATCTAATGATCACACCTTCTATAATTAATTTAAAATGAATTAAATTAATTACTTAAACTCTAATTAATTTAAAATGAATTAAATTAATTACTTCATCATTAAAATTCTGCTTAACTTAACCATTAATTGATTACAAATCAATTTATAAATCATCATCTCAATATTCATTTCAATTAATCCTTATTGATTAACTATCTCTAATTACAATAAGTAACTAGCATTTAATTTTAATCACACAAGTTAATTATATTAAACCTTTAGCAAATAATTAACTTGTAATTGCTTAATTAATTAATTACATTAATCATTTATTCATTATTAATTATTCCTTAATTAATCAACTCCAAATTACATCATTAATTAATTAATTAATTAATGATTTCTAATTACATTTAATCAATCTCTATAATAATTAATTATATAAGTAATTAATCTTCAATTTAATCCATATATATTAATCTCCCATGATTAATAATCATTCAGTAATTAACTACTTTAATTTCCCATCCCATAATTAATTATTCTTAATTAATTATCTAAACTAATCACTTGATTAATTTTCAAAGTAATTTAAATCCAAATTACTATAATAAATATCCTTAATTACATTCAGTAATTATTAATTAATTACTTCCTTAAGTAATTACAAATTCATAAATTACATAAAGTAATTTTCGACAATCCATAAATGTTTAAATTAATTAACTAAATTAATCTAAACTAATCACATTAATCAAATTAATTACACTAAGTAATTAATTCATTAATTACTTTCATTAAGTAATTAACATAAACAATTGATTATTATTAATTAGTTTGGATGTTGGGTCGTTACATCGTGGTATCAGAGCTCTCTAGGTTGAGCGAATACCTAGACTCTGGAGTGGTGTCCTTCTTGAGAGAGCGTATTTGTAATTTTGAATATATATTATTTATTTCTACTATTAGATTGGGTTACCTATTCAGGTTTTCCAATATAAGTAATAAAGGTAGATAGGGTAGTGGTGTGTGTAACACAACTACCAATGGTTGGAGTCCAAGTGTTTGAAGTTGGAAGTGGTCTGCTAGGGCAGTGTTGGGTATCTTGAGTAGTTTTGCAGTTTGGTGTGAAGGATTTTTCTGATCTCTGAAGGAAATCTTTTTAAGATTCGGAGTTTACTTTGGATTGTAAGCTGGATTTCACTCGTGAGAGTGGTTTTTCTTGAGTTTGGATTAGTTGGGAGTTTTGAAGCCAGTAAAGGGTATCTTGGCAACCTTAGGAAGGAGTTCTGTCTGTATTTGAGTCTGAGACTCGGTTTGGCAGAGTTTGAGCTTGGTTTAGGAGTGAGTTTCCTAAGAGATATCTGTCTATTTGGAAGGCTCTATTGTGAAGAGGCAGGTGTAGCTTTGAGGTTCGATGAGCTTTTGGATAAGGAAGCTTTGGCAGCAGTAGCAGCAGTGAGCGGCATGTTCATCGATGATTCAGAAATCTCTGTGATTCTTCTGTCAGTAGTCCGGGCAGATGGTGAAGCTTGTCCATTTCTTCTGGAAGCTCAGTTGGGTGTGATATTTGTGGTTGGAGATGGACCACTAGTTTCTTCTTTTTGAAGGCTTTAGCTGTTCTGATTGTTGAAGTGAGAACGATTTCTTGGAATCTGAACTGAGTGGGATCGCAAAAGTGACTTGCGACGGTTCGGAAGTTCTCTAAGTGATATTTGTTTGGATTGAAGCATCTCTAGAGGATGTTTGAGTTATCGAAGTGGTATTTTCTGGATATCTTCGAAGGAGTTAACATTTGCATCCGCATCGAGAGACTGAGTTCTGGTTCGACTTGGTTTTTGGAGTTTTACTGGTGGATCAGATTAGTAGGAGGTTCTTTAAGAGAAATCTGTTTAAGTTGGTAGGATTTATCGGATCTGGTTTCTGGTTGAATTTTTGCTGTGGTGTTTGTGACTGAATCGGATAGGTCACTGAGATTTTATGGAATTTGATGAACAATATTCCGGGATAAGTTGATCAAGTTTATACTTGCGTTCATCAACAGCATTCTCGAATCAGAGTTGCGTAGTGGAAGCATGGTGGCAGCTATTCCAGAATAGGAGCACCCGATTCTTTAGGGATTTGAGTTTTGTCTTGGATCAAAGGATTTCTACAGGAAATTTATTTTGAATCTGGAGACTTGATTGTTTTGGGCATCTGTTTGTTTTCCGGATAGAGTAGTTTGTCTGAAGACTTCCGATATCTGTAATAGAGTTTGTGTGGTGGATCTGTTTGACCTAGAAGTTGAAGGCAGCCCAGGATCGATATAAGAGATTTGTGGATATGAGTAATGGATCTTTCTGTTTTCTCTTAAGAGTGAAGTGTTTGGTCTAAGGATTGAATTGCCAGTTCGGATAGCTGGAATTTGTTTTGTTTTCACGTATCTCTGAGGGAATACGTGTATGGTTTATCTCTGGTTTTAGAATCTGTAGTTCTGAGAGATTTGGGAGTTGATCAGGACTTGTCTGTAGTCCTGTATTCTGTTTAGATTTGTAGATCTAGATATATAGGAGCTCTAGATCTGGGTGGTGTAGCTAGTTTAGATTTTATAGGGCGAGTGTCCCGGTGTTTGTACCTGGGAAACTCTAGGGAATTCTATCTAGAATTTCTGTCTGGATAATTAGAATTGTTTGTTTGAATTGGTTGCTATGGTTGCTAGTATTTGGTTGATAGTTTATGTTTGCTCTTTTAAATTTAAAATCTGTATGGGATTATTAAATTACTTTTGCTTTTAAATTTCGGGGACGAAATTCTTTTAAGGGGGGAGGAATGTGATGTCTCGAAAATTTAGGCAATAATTATTTAATAATTTCTTTGATAATTATTTTAAAATGTGAAATATTGATTTAATAAATTTATTTCAAACAGGAATTCTCTTTTGAAAATTAATAATTATTTAATTTGTCAAATGATATTCTTTTCAAATGTTAAATATATTTAAATGATAAATTTATCTTTCTAAACTGATTTAAAAATATTTTATTTATAATGTATAAATGTTTATACATTGTAAATAGAGGATTTGGTTTTAATTTTAATTTATATTAAATAAAGGATATTTTCTAATTATTATATAAATGTATAAATTGTAAATTTATTTAATTGATATTTAAATTAGTTTTGTAAACTTTTCAAAAGTTTGTTTTAAAAATCTATCTTAAATTTTCATAGAAATGTAAGTGAGTATTTAATTGTTTATAAGAATAAATATAGTTTAAATTTATTTTATAATAAAAGTTTGTTTTGTTTTATTTTAAAATTGTTTTTCTCTTTGAAATAAGATTTAATTCATTCTTGTTTAAATATAACATTTGATTTAAAAACTCTTGAATAAAATCTAATTCAACATTTCTTTTTCTTCTATAAATGTTTTCTTTTGAAGTTTAGTTTCATAAAGAATATTATTTTAAAATTAATTAAACAAGCATTTAAATGTAAATGTATAATTTTATAAAGAAGTTTATATGTATGTATTTAAAAGCTAATGTTAATAAATCATTTGAAACATGCTAAAATAAGTTTGAAATAGTTTAAGATAAATTCAAATACACATATGAATTTAGAAATTGCTTTTAAATATTTAAATGAACATGTGTTAAATTCTTAAACTATTAAATGGACACTTGTAAACATTTAACATAATAATACAACAAGTGGCAAGCAAATTCATTTTTTGAATTTTAATTATATTGACAATAAAACATAGCTAAAACATTTGGTTAAAAACACATTTTATCATTTGAAATCTGAGAATCATATTTCAATAAATCAAAATCTGCAATCAACTTATACAAATAACCTCAAATCTGCAAAAAAAAACATACAACTTCAAATCTGCAAACCAATCTTCAAAACAAATCAAATCTGCAATCTTTTTCTTCAATAATTCAACTACAAATCTGTGCATTTGAAATGGGTCTGCATGCAATCTACATCAACAAGTAAAGCAACTTCATCTTCAAATTTGCGCCCAGATTTCTGCATGCAGTTTCAACAGTTCCGGGAATGGATTTGCATCTATTTGTTCTCTGCATTCTTCAAAATTTAAAGGTGAGTAAGATTCTTATCTTTTAAAAATAGTTTTCTTTAGAAATCAAAATCAAACATAAATTAAAGAACTTATGTTTTTCTTTATTTACAGAAATCAAACTGTTTTAAACAAAACTGTTCTTTTTTGTTTTAAAATGAAATGAGTAAACTCACATGCACAAAATTTGTGACATCTGAGCATATGAAGTGAAAGAAATAAAATGATGTGGTGATTGTTTATTCATGAATGTTCTGTGTGTATAGGAATGGATATGTTTACATATTTTTGATTTCTTGAAAAACTGCATATAGTGTTGGTTGTAAATTAGGATATTCTTTATTGGAAAAAGCTTTATCATTTGAATTGTTCCAGCTAGTAAAGTTATGTGTAAGCAAATATGTGGTTTAGTATAAATGTAGGTTTTATAAATTATGATTTAGTTAAAAAAAAGGGTTAAAACTGAAGTATGTTACCCTCTGAAAACAACTCTGCAGTAAATATTTTGAAATAAAACAAAATATCAAACTTTTAAAAAAAAACATAAAAATAGTTTGTAACAGAATGCATGATTGAATTCATGGACTTTGGAAACAAATATCACTTTTTTTTTTACTAGGGGGGGTTTGCAATTCTGTTTTGAACAGGATTAGTAATTTTTGGAATAATCTGTTAAGCTAGTGGATGCCAGGTGTTAGATGCTTTATGTTAGTGGAGTATTGATGTAAGAATGGGGGAATCTGGTGATAGATGATCAGAAGGGGAGGAGATGGTATTGGGTGTTTCCAGGTTTTAAGCCCTATTATCTGACGGGTAGGGGTTTTTGAATATTTTGATTACTTTATTGCTTCGAGTGATTCAAGGTTATGGGGGATTGCAGAAGAGTCATCAAGGGAGGGTTGGCCGGAATTGTAGGTGATCAGATGGTCGGGATAGATCATCGGGATGGTTGACAGGTTTGGGAAGTCTAAGTGCTGCAGTGTTTCAGGTTGGCTTGTTCAACTGATTTTTTTTTAATTTGGTACTACAGTGGGATTTCTGTGGGTTGTGATCAAGATTGGGGTGGTAAGTGACTTGTAGAAGGGGGTTAGCGGGGCTGGAGTTGGCCAAGGTGACGGTGCATATGCACCGTACAGGTTGGGTGGCTGGTGAACTCAATTGGATGTGCAGGGTATTTTACTCGAAGTAAACTCGGGTGTTTTTGATTTTGACTCGGAGCAGGTAGCTTTAGAACTCGAAGTAAATTATTGTTTCCTCGGTTATTTGGTTGCAGGTTTTAGAATCTGTAATTTTACAGTTTTTAAAATTTTGAATGAAACTCATATTTTAAAGATTGTAAATTGATTCAAATGTAAGATTAAACTGAATTCAAATGTAGTTTAAAATTCAAAGTTTTCAAAAAGTAAAATCTTAAATTTAAACAAGATTTAAATTCAGTCTTAAAAAAAAAATTAAAAACAGTTTCAGGTTTTAAACCAGAGAGTTATTTTGCAGTTTTTTTAAAAAAAATGTTGAATGAAATTCAATTTAGTGCAGGAGTTTGATTTCAGTGTAACTTGAAACTGAATTCAAATAAAGTTTGAAATTCAAAGTTTATAAAAATGACATCTTAAATTTAAACAAGATTTAAATATGGGTTTAAATCAAGTATAAAACAGTTTCAGGTTTGTTTGAAAACCCAAATTTTTATTTCAAAAAGTTTTTGTAAGTTTTTAAAATTTTGAACAGATTTGAATGTTTTAAACAAGACTTAAACTCAGTTTGAAATCAAGTTAAAAACTGTTTCCAATGTTTCTTTGGAAATCGGTTTTGATTTCAAAACCAGTTTGTAAAAAAAATAAAAAAATAAAATTAGAAATGAACATATTCAAATGTTTTAAATGAAATTTGATTTCAAGTGAGTTTTAAAACTTGAAAGAATTTATTTCTTTAATATTGAAATTAAGATATGAAGTGTTAATTTAAATTTGAAAGTTAAATTAATCAATTTATTTTCAAAAGTTTAATTTATTTTAATCAAGTAAATTTATGTAAATCTTTCTTTTATATTTAAGAAATGAATGTTCTTTAACATGCATTTTATTTTAAGGTTTATAATTATGTAATTTGGATAAATGTTTAAATGATTAAACATTTGAATCTTTATATTTTTTAAATGAATTGGAATTTGAATTTAATTTAGAAATATATTGTTTTAATATATTTTGAATATAAATGAGTCATTTGATAAGTAATTAAATTATTTTGAAAATAATTAAGATAATTAAGAATTTACTTAATTATTTGGCATTAATTAATGGTTTAGATTAATATTAATTGGAAATGATTATTGCTAATTATTCTAAGATAAATTTTTCTCAAGTATGTAATTATTGAAATGTTGTTAGTTAATAATTGGTAATAATTATCTAGGGATAATTTAGTAGTTAATCAATGGAATTAATTTTGATAATTAACTAGATTAATTAATTGAATCTAACTAATTATATTTTGTTAAGTATAATTAGTTGTTAAAGTAATTAAGGAATTAATTACTTATTGTAATTAATTTTAATATTATGATTTATTTAAGTTAATTAATTTAGTTTAATTAATTTTAATAAATCATTTGATGATTTCAAGAGAGTAATTACTAAATGTAATTAATGGAGCAGGATTATTTAGAGAAGTAATAATGATAATTACTGGAATGTAATTAGTAATTTGGATATTTACTTTTGTAAATAATTAAAGAATTAATAAATAATTAATTATTGGATAATTAATTTATAAATAAGTAATTAAAGATAGTTAATTACTAAATTGAATATTAATCAAGGTGATTAATAATTAGATTTATTATTAAATGTGATTAATTTTAATTAATTTATTTATTTAAATATTAGAGATCATTAATTATTATAATTAATGATGTAATTAAGGATTGTTTGATTAAGTAATAATTAATTAATTAAGTGATTAATTAATTAATTAAGGAAAATATAATTCATCATAATTAATTAATAAATGAAGTAATTAAAGGTTAATTACTTATGATTAAGGTTAATTAATTTATAAAATTAATTAGAGACTAATTACTTATTGTAATTAGTGAATGATTAATCAAAGATGTTTAATCAAGTTGAATACTTAGGAAGTGAATTAATTAATTGGATTAATTAATTAATGGATGTTAAGCAGGATTTAAATATAGTAATTAATTTATTTTATTTTAAATTAATTAGAGATGGTTGTAATTAATTTAATTCATTTTAAATTAATTATAATTGATGGTTAATAAATCATTGCTTATGGATATTATTGATTGAATGGTTGTGATCTCAGTAATGAGATGAGTCGTATATATATGATAGGAATGTTTGGTTTAAGTATGATGGTTTGTGATGGATTATCTGGATTGTGATGATTATCTGTTTGTGTTGATACAGATTATCTGTTATGATATGAATGTGCTTATCTATTGTGAGATATAGTTTATCTATCTATGTGTAATAGATAATAATGAAATGAATTAATTGTTTAAAATCCTTAAGTATAACTTGGATATTAAGATGGCGTTTGGTTTCGATGAGACCGGGATCGGATTTCCATATTTGGATATCCGAAAACCACATCGATTCCAATTAAACATTAGGTCGTTAATCCAAGTGGAGCAAGTGAAGACTCGAGGTGTAAGGGCTATACGTCAGTATAACTCTGTGGGTGATTCCGTAATGAGTTTGACGGAATAGTACTTATAGATTCGAGATGGAGATTTAGAGTGCAAGGGTTATCGTCGTTAACTCTGAGGGTGATTCCAATACGAGTGTAACGAGATAATGCCTTCGGTTTCGTTCGAACCCGGAACGAACTTGTATGGATTGAATGATTTCAGAACATCATCAGGTGGACGATGAGCATTCTAAGATTGATGTGTCCTATAAAGGTAAAAGAACCTCAAGCCTCATCAACCGGGAATGGCTAAAACAGGTGAGGTGAAGCAAAGCTTCGTGGGTAGCACCCACTGGAGGGAAAGATTTACTCCTGTCTAGAGGTCCCTTTATATTTCGGCTGTGTGGCAGTTGGTGACGACCAATCTGCGGGGTGGACTTGTTCGGAATTGTTCAGTAAGGAACGGGTCCGTCTTTGTGTTGCAGGGGAGTTAGGGTGGCTCCTCGGTACGGTGATCTAGGCCACGTACTGTGACGGGAAGTACCCCAGTAGCCCTGCCATTGTTGGAAACCCATTCTTCCTACGAGACCCTACGGTTTTGATTGTATTACCCACTTTTGTGGCTAGTAGCTGGAATTTAATCATGTAACAATTTCGGCTATTTCTTATTTACTTGAAAACCCTAGACACTATTATAATATCACTGGATTTCCTATCAAATGTTTTGGTTAGCGTAAGGTAAAAACTTTTCCATGTTTATGTGTGGAAAGTCTTACATGATACCTTTTGTTTTCAAAGGATTTTCTAAAGTTAAGCAACTTTTAAACCCGTTTACTCACACCAGACCCATGTCTGACCTGAGTGTTTATTTTCTGTTTTATTAAACTCTTGGGTACTCATATTATGTATGAGTAGTCAAGTGTTTCAGGATTGCTTTGACGAGTTCTGGAGGAGATAATGGAGCAGGAGGCTTCAGCGTGTAGATATATTTAGTGATTCCGTTGTGTTTGAGTTGTATCTGTTTCTCTGACGTACTTGAATTGTAATTGCTAGACAGATGATTATAACTGTCTAGTTTGTGTGTATTAGCTGTATTACTCTGATGTATATGATACTATGTAAAGTTTTATGTGATATATTATAATTTATTCGACTCCGCTGTGAGATTCTGATGTTGTCTGTTTCTTTCTTTCCTTTATTTTCTCTTTTCTATCCCTTTCTTTCTTCTTAGCGATGCAACTTCCTGGAGTTTGGAAGTTGGGTCATTACAGTTATGGATTTAATAACCGTGGAACCGATTAAACGATAATTAACTTTAATTAACTAAATTTTAGAACTCAACTTATTAAATTACCCTTAAACTCCTTCTACTCCAAACTATCCATGCCAAAGCTTTCATTTCTGTGCACGTTTTTGCACTCATACGCCACCAGAACCCATGACCATCAATGTTGCCATCACCAAAACTTATCTCTTTGCTCCTACATCATGATGTGAACCACCATGGAATGGCCGACGCCCTTAAACGAAACGCGACTTTGTCCTTTCCTACAGTCGATTGGACGATCGTGACCCCTTAACCAGCTGCCACGACTCGCCAAACTCCGGTTGTAGGCGCTGTTCGACACACCAAACCCAATTACAATATCTATTTCGCTAATTTCCTTCCAATAATTCACAATTTAAAACCCTAGTTGTTTCCTAACTGCCAAATCAAAGAAAATGACGTCGCGACTCCTATAAACCCTACCCAATAGAAATCTCCTCCCTATAAGCATAAGCATCTAAGTTTGAGATTTTTTCACCAAAAAATAAGATTGGTTTTTATTTTTGAAATTTGAATAAGAGGGTTCTTTGTTTACAAGAGGGAAAAAAATGAATGCAGTAGGCTTTTTAACATGATGAGGTATGGGTTGGAGGCAGAGGGTATGGCACGAACTGTATGGGTATTGCCTTATTATTTGTTTTATTTAAAATTATCTAGCTTGATGTATCTAAAAATCTTGAAATCCAAACGAGGTGTGACTCCCGGAATTCTATGTTATGCCCCTATTTCGAACAAAATGGAACAAGTCTCGGGACCCAATTCGATCATATGCAGAAGACAGCTTTTCAATCTTGATTATTATATAAATTCTGAAATTAATTTATAACCGTTTCGATCTCGCACGCCCAAATGATATGTCCAATTGCCATGAAATTTGGCCGTATACAATAGTATACTATCACGGATCCAATGACACTGGTTTCGTTAAAATCCGAGACAGTGCTCTCTATTTTTATATGTTAATTAAAACAAGTAATTTCCAAACTCAGTTCAATCATTTTTAGATCCAAATTAAAGTTCGTTATCTTCCATCTCATTCAAATGGATTTGAAATCAACTTTTTGAAATTATTTTTATTCAATTTAAATTCAAGATTTAAAATATTAAACAATTCCAAATATTAAATTTAACAATTAATTATCACATAATCATTATATTTGAAATTTGGGTTATTTAACCTAAAAAAGTAGTTTTTCAATATTTAAAATCAATTAAATATTCCAAATTCAAATGAATGAAATTATGGGTCGTTACACCTTCCGCCATGAAGATCTCCGATCTTCAATGCAACGAAGATTTCAGAATGCAGGCACCGCTGCCACATAAGTATAATATGGGGTAAAGCCCTAGGACTCATGACAGAAATTCCTACCTTTTGAAGACCTTCGGTCTTCAAAATCATCATCTTCCGAAAATATTCATTGGTTTGAAGTGGTTTACGGGTAGGAATTATCCAAATCCGACCACGGTTTCTCCGAACCAGCCATCGATAAAAAGGCATTTAGGTATATAAGTGATTATCACATAACATTCAAAGAATTAACCTTTTTATTTAAATCAAATTTCTCCTAGAGAAATATTCATTAAATCATTTCTTTATCTTCTTCAGAGCATATGGAACCATTAAGCCTCATTTATAAAATCCTTTGGTTAATTGAAATCCTTTTTAAATCTTGGAATAGTTCTAAATCTTTTCATTTTTTACTAAGGAAAATCATTTCCGAATTATTTATTTAAATCTAAATCAAATATTTCTTACATTCAAATCGTAGCATTTTAATGGGTCAAAAACAATGTTATTTAAGACATAGTTTACCGTAAACCCCAAACCAATTTGTATTGAGTAAAAGATTAGACTAATTATACCCAGATTAACTTCCGTATTCAACTTGTACTATTCATGGAATAATGGTGGAATCACCTTTTAAATTCATGTGGATAGTACAAGTTTCCTCCTCGAACCTTAATAAAAAGTTTGACCAAAATATCCTTTATACTGTTAAAAATCTGATTTAATTAACTCTTTTGAAAATTCCTTACTTTTGGAAAAACTTAAATGAGATCCTTTTTAGAGCATCTAGGATTTCCCTACGATTTGTTCCACCTCTCATCTAAAAGAGAAAATAGAGGCAAGATAAGTTCAGGACACTGGTTGCTCCATTCCTAACTTTAGTTACACACCTTGTTTTACTGTTTAGATCCCACACAAAGGACAATTGTACTAGCCATTTTCGCATACTCCCTTCATTTTTAAAAATGATTTATAAAACTTCCAAATTATTATTTAAAACACTTAATATTCTTTTAAAATAAATTTATAAAAGTTATGAAAAAGAATGGTTAAGTTTAAAATCATATTTAACAAGTTGTTTAAAACTACTGCGAAAAGTGCTGCGAAAAGTATTTTAAAAGCTATATTGATCAAAACGACTCTTCTATCTTTTGGAAATTGATTTATACAACTTAAATTTTTTTTCAAAACATTTTAAAAGATTTATAAAATTTATTTCATATTTGTAAACATTTAAAATTTTCATTTTAAATCAAATTCAAATTCGATTTTTAAACCGCAAAATCGTGATTTTTCTAAAAACTTATTTTGGACTTTTTTGAAAATTTACAGGATGAAATTTCGATTTTCTTTCTTCATTTAAAAACTATGGATACAATATTATGGAAAATTCTAAACTCAAATAATTTGAAGCTATATTCCATTTCGTATACTCATTAGAATTCTTTAACGTGAAATCGCGAACTACCGTTCCGTATGCGCCTACTTTTGACTTCTTTATCAATTTCTTTTCAACTTCATGGAAACACTTTTAAATGTTTATAAAACATTTTTAAATCATTTTAAACTCATTTGAGCAAATACTTTTCATATTCATTTTCCATTTCATTCATATTATAATATTATATTATTATAATATTCATTTTAACTCTTTTTAGATGTTTAAAACCAATAAGAGACTAAACAACTCCATATACATATTATTTGTAGATTAAATTTCCATTTTAATTAATTATGATTAATTACTAACCATTGCTCTTATCATTTATCAAACCAAGTATTTATCCGTACTACCATCCATATATCTAAATAAGTAATCAACCAAGTAATCACACGTTTAATCATCCAATATATATTATATTTTCATATCATTAAACTTGGAATTATTTAGAGATTAATGAGTAAATTTAAATGCGACTACTCACTTTGTCTCTAACTAATTATTCCTATCGACATTCATTCAATCCAACGCTTCACTTAAACTTTTGTTAACTTCAACTAATCGTCGTATACACCATTCCTCTATTTCAAGCTCCACAAAATCCGGTAGAGTTTCCGTAATACATCAAACTTCCTCATATCCTCTTGGAACGAAACCGATAACACTTCCTTCTCTTTTTATTACACTGGAGCTTTCCGATCTCTTTTCTTTCTTCCAAATGGGCTTGGCCTAGGCTAGGGTAGGCACGACCATGCTTTTGGTTGAGTGGTGTGCTCGGCTTTGAGGATGAGGGGTGTGGTTGTGAGCAATGGAGAGGTGGAGGAGGTGTTTGGTGATGGTACGAGCTAGTATCCTTACATTGAAGCGGTATTTCTCCATATAATTTTCGTATAGCTTCGCTACTATAATATTTTATTTTCTATAAGGGATGAAAGCCATTAAAGAAGCTCAAGAAAAGAGAGAAGAAAATGTAGAAATGTGTGAATGAAAGTAGAGATAGAGATGAGTATTTATAAGAAAAGTTTAGGAATAAATATCATAACTTGAATGCGAAAAAATTCCCTTACTTATCCATAAAATAAACCATATTTTTCAACCCTTACCATCACCTTATCACATCATTTCTTTATCTCATAATCACTTAATGCATAAGAACTGTAAAGTGAAGATTTTGTTAGATTTGATGTGATTTGATTTTTATGAAAATGTGTTCTTAAGTACCTTTTCTTAAATTAATTAAATACTTAGCTTAATTAATTCTTAGTTAATATAAGTGAGGTGGTTATTTCTTTGTTAATGTGTTTATATAATAACCATTCAATTTGCAAAATGTTCACACAACTTATATTGAAAAAATGTTAATTTTCGACAAAACGTTTTCCGGACATATTTTCTGTTTTTAATCAAAATATTTATTTACGTAAACAAAACTTGAAAAATAATTTTCTTATCATCTTTAAATAATTAAAAAAAATTTATTTTAGTTGTAAAACCATATTTAATAATATTAAAATCCAATTGTAAAATACGATGTCGATTGGTCGAAGTGTGACAAAGTTTGCCTATCTTTATAAAACAAATATATATATATTTGTAAAACTTTTATCAATCAGTTATTATCATTTTATAGTAATTTAAAAAAAATTGTTTCTCATTTAAAACAAAAATTGAAAGTGTATCCAAATTATCAAAAACTAGCTTTTGTTACTTTTTCGATGGAACTCCAAAATTTCTTATTTTTGTAAACCAATTCTAAAATAAGTTCATCATTCTTATTTATCACATAAAACATGATTATTTAAGTTTGAAAATTCAATATTTGAATATTTAGAGTTAATTAAATATACCATTAAAAGTAACAAAATTATAACAAAATTACGGGCTGTTACAATACCTAACTCAAAACTAAGAAATTTTAAAAATATAAAAGATAAATAATTGTGCAATGTTTTAAGTAAACAAAATTTTATAGGTATATTTATAAGTGTGATTTATAAATAAAAAGGATTTAAAAGCTAAGAATTTAAGAACTTAAATCCTGGTGATTTTGTATAAGCTCTTTAAAATTGAGAAAATAATAATAGTATTATTTAGAAGTATTTTTGAATAAAAATATAAGAGATAAATTTTATAACTTATGTGTTTGATATGATAGCAAATTACAACAAGTTTTAAATTTGTCAAACACTCTGATGAAAATAAAACCAATCTAAAATTTAGGATTTTAATATATACTCTTAGGATGTAAGTCTTATAAAAATGTAGACTTAAATTATGAACTATTTATACACTTAAATAATGTTGTAAGAGGTAATTAAACAATGGATTTAGTATGAAGTGAATGGTTATGAAACTTAAAGTGTTGGTTAAACCAAAGTTGTGTTTTATAAGTTTTTGTAAAATTAAGAAATAGTTTTATGAAATGGTTCATAAATTGGTAGTGATTGTGATTTTGTATAGTTAAGAAGACCAATTGAAACAAATACGTAATGTAACGACCCATAAAATTTTATTAATTTTTAATTGGTTTTATAACGTACTATTAAATCAAGCCATTAATTGCTTTTATTTTTTTCCTTAAATCAACGTACAGCTCACACAATTATAAATTGCATTAAATTTTCTGATGAACCACACCATGACCGTTTATATTACATTCATTTGGAATATATTCATTTGTTTGAAATCTTTCCCTTTCTCTCTCATCTCAGTTGGGAATAAAATAAATTTCAGCGGAAACCACGTTTCAATGCTTTTAACTCTTTATAACTTTTGATAAAATTTTCTGTCCTTTTTGAAACTAAAACGTATAGGGATAGACGTTTCTCATTTATTAATTTCTAAATCGTCCCGTTGTCCTTTTCATGTATGTTATATTTATTTATATTTTAACATTTTCTATTTATTTCACTCATCTCCCTACACGTTTCTATTTATTTGCTGATTTGTTGCATACGTTTCGTTTTGGAAAAATGCGGTTCATTCCTATTTATTTCATTTCTCACATTTATTTCATCTTTTACTGAAATTCGACCGTTGCCACGGCATACCATTTTGGAAGTATGAATGTACAAAACATGCATACGTTTTATCTTTGCTTAAATTTCGCTGTCCATTCCTTTTTCCATTTTAATATCCTTGCCTTTCCAAACTCATTACGTACTGTCCAAACAAACAAAAATTTATTGCTTTAATTATTCAGCACAATCTGAGGTACCGTTACTATTCAAATCACTTTATATTTATGGTACACGTTTCTTATCTTTATTTGGCAACGGTACTTTTTTTTATTGCCTTAAACACTTTGTTGAATCAATGGACAACCGTTCCTATTAAAAATTTCTTTTGATCTGATCTGTGGCGTACGTTGCATTGAAATAAATTTTTAGATATCATAGCGTCTGTCACTTCCATTTTCCACTTTGAATCATTTATTTACCTATTCCTTTTCTATACTTACACGTTATCAAATAAATAAAGTATATATTTATAATCAAGCTTTCATCTTCCCAGATCCAATTCATGTTGTTGAAAACTTTTGCATCCTCTTCCCCTATTTCAACCTGAAGGACGTGCAAACCATCCTTCTTCCTTGATTCCATCTCCAACCTTTTGTTCCTCCTCCTCTTCTTCTAGTGCAGCGAGTGAGTAATATATAAGTTAGAACTATATATATATATATATATATATATATTCAACTGTTCACAATTAATACAAGGCATATCTATATGAAAGTATTATATAATTTTCTATGTTCAAAGATATATTTTCTTTGTATGTTTTAAACTGATTTTTGTTTGTATATATATATTTCATATGGGGCAGAGAATATATATGTACATGTTTTGTATTATAATAGTATATAAGTTGATATTATATGTTGTTTTAAGTATTATATAGATTACTGTATTTCATTTGTTGTAATATATATAGGGATAAAGTACTGTTTATTTGAGATTCAATTGTTTATATCCTACTTACTTACAAATTTTAATAGTATACGTATGATTTTATATTATTCGTTTATGCATAAGTTCACAACTGTGTATACGTGTAATTATATACTTTAGCCATAAAATTTCTAAGTATATATACATTGGTTTGTAGTGATTTATAGTATTGATTCTTATAAAATATATACATACGTGGTTTACAAAGTCTTGGGATTTAACAGTTTTGTTACATATATTATATTGTTTTATATAAAATAATAAAACTGTTATGTTAGCGTTTGTAGCTTTCTTTGTTACAGTAATATATAAAGTTATTTTGAAAAGTGGTCTCATCATTTTTCTTTAAACTTGTGTATGTTTATGTATATTTCTATATAAAAGTTAGGGCATTTATTTCAAATTTTATTATATTTGATTTTAATACATGTGTTTAATACAAACCAATGATTTTTCTTACATACGTATTTTGTTTTGATATTTGACTTAAAAAGAAGTATTAATTTAATAAGAAAATAATAATGTTATATTTTCAATTTATGTCAATCTGATTTGGATTTGTTCTCGTAAAATTCTATTGTCAGCTCTATCCATCGAATTCATGTCAATCCTGCTTTGCTTTGAAACTTTTGCTTGGATTCGTAATTTATCCCTCTTTCGTTCATCTCTAGCCTCGAAAGGTGAGCAATCACTCACGATTAACATTCTTTTATTTATTAAATTTGATTTCAATTGAAACGACAATGGAAATATGAGGCTGTAGTTATTTAAATTGCTATATATGCTATTATCTATAACTGTTCACTTATGGGATATGACACCATATCCTATTGTTTATATTTATTTTGATGATATATGCCTGTTGTTATTATTATTTTCATATCTGTTATCACTCTGCAAGTTCCCTGTTAGTATAGAAATCATTATGGGTTGAAATGATACATACCCGAACGGACTTTAGAATAGGAGAAAATCGTTATGGGTTGAAATGATAAACCCAAGCGATTTTCATTTAATTGAATTTGGGATTACGGGTTGAAATGATATCCACCCGTATATATTTAGTGCACGGGTTGAAATGATAAATATCCGTAGCACTTGACTATATGATAGGAAATATATACAGACACTGTTGGTCCATATAAATATTTTGAAAATAAATTTCTACAGTTGAAAAGAAATATATGGGATTTAATAAATATTGGTTCTTAAAATATTATATATATAAATGGAAATTTTATATATAGATTTAATAATAATATTATTGAGATCGATTTAATCCATATAATATATTTGAGTATTATTTAAGATTTATATTTCAAAATTTACCGTTGTAAAAAGTTGAATAATTAAGATTGGGAGATAAATTTGGGTTTATTAAAAATGGTATTTAAATAAGGATTTATTTAATCAAATCGATTTGAAATTATTGAATGGAAAATTTAAAGGTATGATTTTGTAACTGGATTTTTTATTTAAGTGATTTAATGAATATTTCACGTTTAATAAAATTAAAGAAAATATTGAGTAAAATGTAATTTAAGGTTACTTAAATGATATTGAATCTAATAAGGGAGTATTTCAAGACTAAATAATAATGAGGTTAAATCGAGATCTATATGAAACTGTTATATAAAACATTTAAATATTAAAGCCTTGAACTATATTGGAATTTAAATGGTTTATGTTGAGATTCGGATCTGCATTTGAAATCAACGTAGTTGAATTTGTTATTTAGCAACTAAATTGAATTAAAGTGAAATTTAGGTTGAACCAAATTTGAATTTATTATTTAGAAAACTAAATTGAATAAAAATTTAGTTGAAACGTTGAATGCTTAAAGTTTTGAAATATATTGAAATATAAAGGGGTACTTTTGTGATTACAAATCCGAATTTGAGATTGATAAATTGAAGTGTTTATTTTAGGAATTGAGTTGAATTTGAATTGATAAATTGAGACTGGATTTAATTTGAATGGGAAGGTCGGGTTGATGTTGAAACGATTTGTTAAGTTGAGGGAATTGAAAATATTTTATTGTATAAATTATTTAATATATATAAATACTATTTTAGGAAATATAGAGATATTTGAAGTGAAATGATATTTGGTTTTGAAGTATAAATTAAGCTGAAATGACCACGGTGTTATAGTGTATATTTCTACCTTGTAGATAGTTTCATGGACCCTTAGAGGATGGTTATCCCAAACATCCTTCAAGTTATTTGTATTTCAGTTGATATTTCACTTGAGTTGGATTTATTGATATAAGAATGTTAATCCTGACTCGTGTGTTTTGTATTTTGCTTTATGCTCGGGTCAGACTGAGTGATACAGCATTAGAGACTCACCTTTAGAGTTTGGAGTTTCATTTCGAGATCCAACTATCGATTCAGATTCTAGCCTTTCCAGTTGATTGGTTCAGAGAAGTCATCTGTTGCATTGGAGACTTCACTGCATTTGAACTATTCCGTTGTATTTTATTTCTAACTCTGATGTATATAGTAGCTTCATGAACTACTATTCTTTATCTATTCCGCTGCATTATATTACTCTATGATTTGTGATTGACTTATTTATTGTATATTTTAAGTTTTGCCAAATTTTAATTAACAATTCGATATTTTGAATTATTCAAGTCGGATATGTATGGTTTTATTGTCGATTTGAATGGTCCAAAATAGCGGGTCGTTACACGTAAGTTATACATTTATTGCTTTGTTCGCATAACTGTTTGACCTACGTTTCGAGTACAGAACTTTGAGGTATTTAGACCGGTCTGAAAAATGATTTATCGCTCGATTCTTCACGGAAAAAATTGATGAGGGTTTGTGGTCGGATCCTTACATTTTCTATCATTGTTGAGAGCCATGCAAGGAAAATAAAAGTTTTTGAGCCTTATCAGAGTCCGCACTAGAGGATCGGGGGATCAATACTAGTTCGGAAGTAAAGTTGTGGATTCGAATAGTAGATCGAATCAGGTATTGTGTATGGATCATCTTTATACAACGTATAGATGTATGTTTAAAAATAAATATTTTGGATAAAAGCCTTTGGGTTTTGCATTGTAATTTCGAGGGCTAAATTATTTAAGGTGGGAAGTCCGTAACAACCCCCAAATTTATTAATTTGATAAATTATTTTATTTTAAATATTCAAATATAATATTTTTAAAATATTGATTATGATGTTTCGAAGAAGAATGATGGTAAACTTATTTTGAATAAGTATTTAAAAAACATATACTTTGGAAAAATATCGATAAAATAACCGAAACTCATTTTATCAATAAACAGCTCTATAGTTATTAGAAGATGCACACGAAGCTGGATACATACTCTTATTTATCCATTTAAACAACAATATGAAATAAAATTATTTATTTTATTTTAGATAGTAAAATGTATTTATGACATCATCAGAGATGTCATCACTTTTATATATTTTTTGATATATTAAAATTAAATTTAAATCATTAAATAATTGTTTTAGAATGATGATAATTCATTTTAGTTAGTTATATATTGATAATAAATCATTTATAATAGTTTTCTAAAGATGCATATTTTATTTGAAAATATAAGACAATTTGTATTGCTTTATCGGTATAATAACACTTTTTGTAAACAATTGTTTAATATTAATTTATATGGTTTTATAGGTCAAATGCGACCATTTTAATTAGTTAAAAATGATAAGAAATTAGTTTCCAAATTTTGTTTACATTATATGTAATTTGACTAATAAGTGAAAATGTGACCGGGAATAGGCTTTTCGATTTTCAACGGTTTAAAGAACAAAAGTTGTTCAAAGACATTGCAATGTTGTTTGTTCTCTTGTCCACATACATATACATGTATATACATGTAATACGCATACATATACATATAAAAGCACATAATACATGTATACATAGGATAAAAATATCATTATATTATGAAACAAATATCATGATATTTTCATTTATCTTCACCCTTCAGGCATTTAAAGCCAATGCACATGGCATGGAAGAGAACTGAAGTGATGGAGGCACATGAGGAAGGGGATCAACATGTGGAATGATGAGAAAGTAGAGGTGTGAGTTGAGGGTAGAAAGGAAATGCACATTTATATTATTTTCACAAAATTTTGCATATAAATGAAAGGCCTTAGCTCTCTTATTTCATTCATCCATTCACTTCTTTCTCCTTCTTAATGCTCTAAGAGCTCTTCTTTAATGGCTTCTATACCTTGGAAAAATATGCAATGACCTAGAATTTCAGACACTTGAATTTGAAATATTTAATTGGTTTTAAATATGGAAAAGTTAATTTTATAAGTTAAATATATTAAATTTCAAATATAAGGGTTATTTGAATGTTTGGAATTGTTCAAATAATTGAATCTTGAATTTAATGTGAACAAAAAAGGTTTTGAGAGCTGATTTAAATTCTGTTTAAATAAGAATGAAGATAGTAAACTTTTAAACTTGGATTAATATTGATTAAACTGATTTTAATGGTGACTCGTTTCAATTAACGGTGAATTAGCCTTCCGAGACATAGTTTCGGATTTGGACAAAACTAGTTCCATTGGATCTGTAATATTGAATTATTTTACACCATCGAATTTCATGGCGATTGGATGTATTGTTTGGTCGTGCGAGCTCAAAACACATAGAACTTAATATAATTTGATTTTGACAAACTAACTTCTGTATACTTTGAAATTGAGTCCTGATACTAGTTCCATTGTATTCGGAATAAGGGTATTACATATAGAACATCAGGTGGCATGCCTCGATTGGAGTTTGAAAATTTAACGCGTAAATATTTTCTATATAAGGACCTTGATTTTGCTAAACCCTAATCTAATAAATCCTTAGCCGCTATTACTCCTCTTCGCATCCAACAATCCACAATCAATGGCCCACTCCGTCCAATTTTAGGCTCCTAGTTCAATTAATGAAATGTAGAGCTTGACTATATGAAGCTATTATACGATCACGATCATCATCAGGCAAGCACAAAGATCGAAATTTTTCTCCGACCGGTGGCAGCTTGGAAAGGGATTCACAACAATAGGTGGTGATGTGGGGTGGTGAGGCCTACGACGTTGGCGAGGCTAGGTCGGCACTAGGTTGGGGCGAACTCCGGTGCACTGTAAGGGGTGTGACGATCGAGGAAACATCGCGATGTTCGGTTGTTTTGTGCGATGGCTTGGAAACGTTAAACATGAGGGGTTAGGGTTTGCCAGTTAAGGTGATTAATGTTTTAATGATGTAATTAAAATAAATAATTATATTATTTAATTCAAATACTTATAAATGTTATAACTTCTTCATACGAGGTTGGATTGGAACACGACAAATTGCACTGCATTTGTACCAGCAACCACTACAATATAGAGTTGAATTGGATGGATTTCGAGCTAATAGGAATTTGTGTAAAAAATTGAATGCTTGTTTGATTTTAATTCAAACCAGAATGCCTAGGGGATTTTTGAAAATTTGGTGAGTAAACTCACTTCTCCGAACTCAATAAAATTTTATATAAGTGAAAATATATTTTACGGATGCATGTTTGTTGCCTGTGACTGTCTGTTTGATTTATTTATTGTTTATCAGTTGGTTTGTATATATTCCCGCCTCTGGAGCGGATGAGACCCTATTACGTCCCTGTGTAAGAGCGGATGACCCTTTGTATACGATCCCGTCTCAAAGCGTGTGATTTCTATTTTATGATTATATACTATATGTGATGTAGGGGAACAGGTTGGAGGTATCTAAAAGGATTCCATATACTAGATTTTACTTTTCACATATTTTGATATATGATGTGTTGAATGTCATATTTGATAGCATTGATATGATTACCCTTATTTAATGTTATAGTAGCATTGGGCCTGTTAACCGGGTTTTTAACCTAACAAAATTCAATGAGAATTAGAACATACATCCATGTTAAGTCAAAACAACTCAAGAATTAACCAAAAGGACTTGAAGAAGAAGCTAGGAAGGACCTAAAAGGAAAGATACAAAAATAGGCTAAGGGGATGGATCGCTAGCGATCCATCACTCATGGATTGCTAGCGATCCATAAGGATTGCTCGTGGGTCCTCCAAACCTCTTGCATCATGTACGAATATCTTTTTTAAGGACATCTTCCAAATTTCATGATATTCCAAGCAGCTAGTTTGGGAAGTGGGCATTCATCCAATTCCAGTAATAGTTCAATGTAACATGTACATTAATCACATCAAAACAAGACAACTTACTATGAAATTACATGGAGAGCATTTACATAAGGCAAGGAGCATGATCCAAGTGAAATGATTAAAAAATAGTTTAACTACATGGATCATTAGAGATCCATGCCTTATAGATCACTAGCGATCCATCAGGATAGGTCGGGACGTTGTGAAATTTTTGAAGCGCTTTCGTACCATTAAGAATAGGCTTCTGGTAAAGCGGCCTAGCCCAACAGCTCTCTAATCCCTATAAATACTCGCCTATCTACAACATAAAGAGGATCTTTTTGGAACTCTACAGAGATTTTTCTTCACTCTTCTACACCCACACAATAGTCATCTAGGGGTTCATTGTGATTCTCCAGCGAATTCTTGCACTTGTGACTTGATCTAACTTAGGCGATTCAATCATATTGAAATATAATTTCACTTGTAACAAAAATCATTTAATAGAAAGTTATAAAGT
Organism: Allium cepa; assembly: GCA_030765085.1. Taxonomy (NCBI): domain Eukaryota; kingdom Viridiplantae; phylum Streptophyta; class Magnoliopsida; order Asparagales; family Amaryllidaceae; genus Allium; species Allium cepa. The sequence goes on from CM060943.1 coordinate 460,911,809, forward strand.
GGATGTAGGCTTCATTAATAGCCAAACTACTATAAAAATCTTCTTGTTCCATCGCTTTTTCTACAATCTACAATTGCTTTTCTATTTTATTTTCCTTGATAAATATGATTGGTCTTTTCTACTCAATCCAGGGTATTGATCCATTTTTTGGATTATCATTTTTGTGCTTTCACTGGGAATTGAACACGGTCTCGGATCTAGCTATCTACTTTGGATCAGACAAGTTTAAAAGTTAGATCCTCATTCATTGCTTAAAAGTTTTGCCATTGAGAATCAGTGGCACCAGGAAGAAAGAGAACTACTTCTGGAAGATCCATAAGAGCTATAATAGCTGGAGAGGAAACAAATCCTCAGCAAGTTGAAGTTAACGGTGCCAACAACCCATTGATCAGAGTAAGTTCTAGCACCAACACAGGAGATCAGGTGTCACGATCTTCTATCCATCATGAAGTTGTCATGAGAGGCAAGTTGATGAAATCAATCAAAAGATGGAGAATAGCCAAATGGATCCTATGGAAAAATTAAATGGCCTCCTGACCTTGAAATCACTTGCTACTCTAAGAATCATGCCAGAGCCTGCGGCTACCACGGAGCAGGGAACCTCTTCCATTTCTGACCTAAACAGGAGAAATGAAAAGCAGCAACAAAAAGGAGTAGTAGGTGTAGCTATAGGAATCACCATTGAAGGAAACGCAAGTACTTCACTAACTACAAAGCAGCCCTCCATGAACTTGAATCTAGGGACGAAAACCCCACGGGAAGATATAGTAGTGCATCTCTCCGACTCTGAAGATGGTGAACGGCTTGACGATGACGAGTTGAAAGAAAACACTAGCACACTCAATACCGATAGAAAGGTCCAAACTGCCCCTACCCGACCAACTGCTAGCCAACTGAAGTTCAGGGGAGTGGCTCTCCCAAAGACAAGAGAGCCTAGGCTTCAACCCATTTACCAAGATCGTTTGCAAGATCAAACACTTGACATAGTCACTAACAGCCAACCCTCGAACTACCGAACATCAGGCGCACATATCGCGAACATGATCAAGCGCCCAACGGAAAAAAGTAGTAATAGGAGAGATGATGAATGGGGATCTGCTCTAAGCTAGACTCCCTTTACCAATGACATTTTGAATGAATGTTATCCTAAAAAGTTCACTATGCTGACTATTCCGTCCTACGATGGAACTAGAGACCCGAAACCTCACTTGTACAAGTACAGTTGGTACATGGAGGAAGCAAATGCTTCGAATGATGTTCGTTGTAGATGTTTTCAAATCATTCTAGAAGGAATTTCTTCCAGGTGTTTTACCAGGCTCCCACCTAAATCCATCTCCACTTTTGGTGAATTAGCAACAAGGTTCCTTGATCAATTTAGGGTTCATGCAGCACAACCAAAAGACGTGCTACCCTTATCGGGCCTATTACAAGGATGAAATGAATCTTTGAAATCCTTCATGAATCGGTTTAACACCGTGGTCACTGAAGTAAGTAACCCAAACAAAGATATGGTATTTATGGCCCTGGTCTTTGCCATCCATCCCGACACTAAATTCGAAAAATGTATCAAAATAACAATCTACCACCAAGAAGGAATTTAATTGGAAGGTGAGCCGGTACTTGAAATTGGAAGAGGCGGAGGAGCTAGAAGGAAAACCCGCTAACCTACAACCAACCAACATTTGGTGGAATGGTATAGAGGCAAATCGAGACGTAAATACCTACGAGGTCACTACAGGAAATGCAGGGAAGGATGGGAATCAGAAAATGAAGAATCATAATTCCAACAAGAGAAATGAAAGTAATAAGCAACTTAAAGGTTTGAGGCTCGAAGACTGCACTCCATTCAATGATACTCTAGAGAACATCTAACTTGCAACATAAGAGATAGAGGAGTACAAGAAGCCGTTTAAAAAGGAAGCAACTGAATAGAAAAAGCGTTCCGAAAAGTACCGCTGCTTCCATTAAAAAATTATCACGACACGAATGAGTACCATCACTTGAAGAACCTGATTGAAGAGTTGACTCGGGAAGGAAATGAATAAAAAAAGGAAGAATCTGAATTCCAAGAAGCAAAATAGAAGCAATAAGCAACTTAAAGGCTTGAGACCTGAAGACTACACTCCACTTAATGATACTCTATAGAACATCTACCTTGCGACACAACGGATGGAGGAGTACAAGAAGCCGCCTAAAAAGGAAGCAACCGAACTGCAAAAAATTTCTGGAAGGTATTACCGCTTTTATTAGAAGCATAGTCACAACACGAATGAGTGCCGTCACTTGAAGAACCTGATTGAAGAGCTGATTCAGGAAAACAAGCTTCGGTAGTATGTGAGGAAACCACAAAATCCTAACTAGCCTATAGCACCCCAAGCTCCAAGAGACTGGGGAAACCAAGCTGGAACAAATGAAGAAGGTTCCAGGAGGACCGACTAGAGACTCATCATTAGAACAATATCTAGAGGGCCTCATCTCGTGTAGAGGATTGAGGAGAAATGGAGCGATATGTAAGCTCAAGTAGACATGCTCCGAACGATTCGTGCTTCGTGATCGAAGATGGAACTCCTGCCAAGTAAAAGAGAACCCTCAACGATGACATATTGGGAATCATGATTTTGAAGGAATATAAGCTCCAACCCTCGACCCCATGGTTGTGATGGTGGGAATTGAACCAACCGTGGCCTAACAAGTATTGGTGGATAGTGGCAGTTTTGTGAATATCCTTTCAAACACACGTTTGAATAGATGAGATCGGTATGAAAGACATATCCGCTTGCCAAATGAAGATCTAGGGATTCATCGGTGAACCTAAGCAACCAGTCGTAACAATTGATTTACATGAAGAACTTGGGAAAGGTAACCGAAGAGTCCTCCTTACCCAAACCTTTGTGATTGTAGATGAAATATCCACCTAAATGCTTTCTTAAGATAGTCTACTTTAGCAGATTTCAGGATTGCTTTAGCTCAATGATGTATGACCATGAAATTTTCAATAGAAAATGGAGTTAGGATGATCAAAGGAGACCAAAGTGCCACTAGAGAGTGGTACATTGCAGAACTACATGAGCCTAGAAGAAAAGAAAAGGGGAAGAATGTGGGGATGAACCTCCGTATTCATGAACCTACTGAATAGAAACTGTAGAGCAGCCCCTGCCTTGGGGACCATAGCTGATTCGATAAGGCTTTGGACCCAAGAAAGAAGAGTTCGGGGGAAGAACGGGAAGCACTGACAGAATTGATGGTGTCTGTCCCAGTCGATATGGATTACCCAACACAAGTCCTAAAAAATGGATTACTTCTTGGAAACAAGATGCGACTAGGACTCATCAAATTTCTTCATGCCACCCTGGATGTATTCGCATAGACACATTCCGATATGTGTGGGGTTTCACCGAAAATTGCATCCCACGCGATCCTAAGTGTATACCAGTGAAGCAAAAGAGAGCATCCTAGGACTCGAATGATCGAAAGCGCTGAGAGAAGAAGTGGATAAGCTGGTGGCGAATGGTTTTATCCACGATGCAACCTACCCTGAATGGGTATCCAACCCAGTCTTAGTTAAGAAGTCCAATGGAAAATGGCAAAATTGTATCGACTATTTGGACATAAACAAAGCTTGCCCAAAAGACAGCTTTTCTCTGCCTAGAATCGACCAACTTGTCGATGAGACAACTGGACATGAACTACTATCATTTATGGATGCTTACTCAAGGTACAACTAGATCATGATGCATGAACTTGACTAGGAAACTGCCAGTTTCATTACTAATCTAGGATTATACTGCTACAAAGTGATGCCACTCGGTTTAAAGAATGATGGGGCAATCTACCAATGACTAGTGAATGACATGTTCAAACATTAGATCGAGAAGACTATGGAAGTTTATGTAGATGACATGTTGGTTAAATCACACATAGCTGCAAATCATTTGGACAACCTCGTCGAAATGTTTGAAATACTCTACAAATATGGAGTAAAACTCAATCCACTTAAATGTTACTATGGGGTAGCCTCTGGAAAGTTCTTGGGATTCATTGTAAGCACCAGAGGCATCGAAGAAAATCCCGAACACATTATCGCTTTACGCGAAATCGAGGCCTGAGGAACAAGAATGAGTTACAAAGCTTGAATGGAAATTTTACAGCACTAAGGCGGTTCATGTCTGTTCTTTGACATGCTAAAGAAGGAAAGAAGAACTTCGAATGGTTCAAGCTTCTCAAACTGCGTTCGAAGAGCTGTTGCGACATATGGAAACCCTGCCAATCCTATCCAAGCCGGTAGACGGAGAATACTTGTTTATCTACTTAGCAGTCTCGCTCCAGGCATTAAGTGTAGCACATGTACAAGAAGAAGTTAAGATCCAAGATCTAGATATTACATCAGTAAACGATTCACTGGAGCAGAGAAGAACTATTCGAAATTGGAAAAAATAGCATATAATCGCTTGATCGCATCCATAAAGTTACGGCCGTTATTCCAAGCACACCTGATCAAAGTGCTGACAGATCAACCCTTGAAGCAACTGTTATACCGCCCCAAGACCTCTGGACAGCTTATCAAATGGAACATTGAATTAAGTCGGTACAAAATCACATACCATCCTCAAAAGGTGATCAATTGGCAGGCACTGGCATACTTCATTGCCGAGTTTATAATACGAGATAACAAAGAAAAAATTACTCTAGGATTGGAGACATGTTTGAAGTTGTTCATCGATGGTGCATCTAATAAACTTCTACTCATGGGCAGGAGTAGTGCAAGAAACTCCCAAAGGACGATCCTTTTGTTATGCCTTATGCTTGGAATTCCCTACAACGATTAACGAAGCGGAATACGAAGCATTCATACTTGGGTTGAAAGTTGTGAAGGAGCTTGGGATAAAGTCCGTACACATCTATAAAAACTCCAACCTACTCGTCTGCTAGGTGAAAGGCGAATACCAAGCTCGGGGAGAGAACCACGCCCCGTATCTATCTAAAGTGCAGGAACTGCTGAATGACATTGAACATTACACCATAACTCATATCCTAGGGGAAAAAAACATGAAAGTTGACTATTTAGCCAAACTGGCCAGTTCTGGAGAAACTCAGTCCTTTGGGCTAGTCCAAGTCGAATCTCTGACTGCTCCAAGCATAAGCGAGATGGATATCGACTGGATTATTGAAATAACCAAAGAACCAAAAACATGGATGACGTTGGTCATGGACTACCTGCTTAGAGGAACACTCCATATAGACAAGAATCAAATGAACAAGCTCCTTCGAAAGGCATTGTAGTTTGTAGCACAGGATGGGATGCTCTACCGAAGGGGATTCTTAACCTCCTTGCTCAGGTGTGTGACCAACGACGAAGCCCAAGAATCCTCGAGGAAGTTCCTGAAGATAACTATGGAGATCACACTGGAGGGCAAAACCTTTCAAAGACGGTTCTTTGATATGGGAATTTTAGGCCAACATTAAATCGCGATGCAGCAGATTACGCCAGACAGTGCGACCAATGGCAAAGATTCGGCAAGATCAAAAGAACTCCTTCAATAGAGTTGGCAAGATAGTTAGCCCATGTCTATTCGTAATTTAGGGAATCAATCTGATTGGTATTACCAAAGGCCAAAGGAGGAGCCAAATATGATATCATTGTTATTAACTATTTCACCAAATGGACTGAAGCAGAACCGCTGGCCACTATTACCGTAAATAAAGTTATTAATTTTGTGACTTAAAACATTATTTGCAAGTTTGGAGTGCCATAAAAAACAATCACAGATAATGGGACTCAATTCGAAAGCGTCGATTTCAAAAAATTTTGCAAACGCTTCCGAATCGAGAAAAGCTTTTCCATTTTGCACATCCGTGGGCGCATGGGCAAGTGGAAGCAGTGAACAAGTTCATCATACCCACTATCAAAAGCGGCTAAATAAATCTAAAGTCAATTGGGTTGATGAACTTCCACTCATGCTATGGGATTACAGGACAATGCATAAATCTACAACCGGGCACTCCCCATTTGCCCTAGCATATGATTCAGAATCAACGATTCCAATCGAGCTAGAAGTCCCCTCTCATTGAAGGCAAAACTTCAATCGAAGGCAAAAGGAGCAACTCCTACTCGAGTCGCTCAATATGGTCGATAAAAATAGGAAAGACGAAAAGTTAAAGACCGCTGCTCACTAGAAAAGGGTCACACTATATTTCAATTCCAAAGTCCGTAGCCACTCTTTCTAATTTGGAGGCCTTTCCTCAAAAGGGTTTGCCCTGTACCAGGAACATTTGAACCAAACTGGGAAGGGCCCTGTGTAATTGGCCAGACGCTAGGGGATGGCACATTCAAGCTAACTCCATTGATGGAACCTAAATTCCCTAAGCTTGGAACAGCGAACACGACGTCGTTACTTTATCTAAGGCCATCTTATATAATAGCCAGAACTTGCCTAACTTTTATTAATAAAATTGCTTTTCTTTCTAAACAAATGAAAACGTGTTCACGAAAGTAAATTATTGAGTTGACATGGTCAAATCGACTCAAAACCATCCAATTTCTGCTTGAGACGGTGGAAACATGCTCAAGTACGCCCCCATCTACCTGCCGAGTCGATAGAACCAAATCGACTCAAACCGTTGGATCGATGGAACTCAAACCCCGCCTTCTAAGAACCGGTGTTGTTCCGACAACACCGAAAAGGACTAAATCAAAGCCATGCATTTTGTAAGCTGTGCAAAATGTTGAAAGCCATGATGTAATGACCCATGTAAATTCGATGCTTAAAATGAATTAAATTAATAGGATTTTTAATTTTTAATTTTAATTTAGAAAGAAACAGAAATCTTATTTATTTATATGAAAGAGAATGTTGAAATTAGATGTATCTAGGTTAACTGAAATTTACAAATTGAATGTTTATTGCAATTAAGTGTAATAGTGGAAATTGCTACAATTGGATATAAGGTTAGAAATAAGTAAATAAAGGCAAGGATTGAATTCATTAATGAAAATAAAATTTTATTTAGTACAATCCTTTTTATTTATTATTGGAAGGTGTTAATTATTAAAAAGGTGAAAATTTGAAAATAGATTCAAATTGTATGTAGATAATAAATTGCAATAATTAAAGTTAGTAATAAATGGAATATCAAAACTATTCATAAAGTGAATATAAGTAGATGTAACAAATGAATAGGAAATGCTAGTTATTCATAAAGTGAAGAAATGGAACCTAGATGGAATAAGAAATTGGATTTAGAATCTTAATTTGTAGATGTGCATATATTTATAAAGGGATTATAAAAGGGTAAAATAACCATATACAAGTATATTAAAGGTTGTAATAGTAGGATACTAGTAAATTCACTCATTTACCTATAAAGTAATTAGGTGTGCCTTAATTGTAATTAATAAAATAACGAAAGGAGTAAATGTATTTATTTAGAGTATTAATTTCAACTGGATAAGGATTTTAAGTAATAAGGTTAATGCGAGGTAAGTAATGCTGAATTTAGGTTAATAATAATGAATAGTAATAAATTGAAAATTTGTAGCATATATCATAATTTACCTGCTTCCTTGTTAATGGAATTAGAATGTGTAATAAGTAACAATCAGATAAAGGAATGTTACCCTAATGGAAAAGGAAATAATTAAGTTTTGAGTAAATTATAGGATCGTATTTATTATAAACGTTATTCTAATAATAATGGTTAATTGTGGAATTAATATGGGGAGTATATAAAGAAATAACTAGGGAAGCATACGTTATAAGTTAATTATAACCTAAACTTATGTGCAAGGTTGAAATTGGATCTAATTGGAAACTTATTTAATAAATTGGATTCAAGCGTAATAGAAAGATTATTTTAAGAAAATATTAAGTACTATAATTAGTAGAATGACTTACATTTAGGATTTGAGATAGAGATTTGTCTAAGGAATTATAAAGTTAAGTAAATCAAGGTGATAGAAAAATTTTGAATTATAGAAGGTGAATTTGAATAGTGAGTCAATTGGTTAATTTATAATAGTAGGACTTATTGAGATAAATGAAATCAAATTTTATTTATTATGTTAAATTAAGAATTACGTTGAAATAGGATATTTATGTGATAATTTTTAATCCAAAGGGTAAACCCTTATATTTGAGATTAATGAAAGGAATAAATATAGGTTGATTCAATAAAAAGGGAAGTTTTGAAATTTATCAACAATTTTGGATTTTATGGAATTGAATATTTATATTGATTTAATCTTGAATAAATTGACATTTAAAATTTGTTAAATCATTTTAAATATTGAGAAAATAGTACTAAATCGATTGCAATAGATATAAATAAATTTTTACGTTAATGTTAATATAAAGTACTTTTTAAAGATAACGTCAAATTCATTTATGGAGATTTAGTTAAATGGGAACTTTGATTTTGAGAAATAAAAGCGTATTAATGTGACTAAAGGTTAGAGTACGATTATTGTATGTTGCCTATTTTGATAGCTTGTTAATTTACAATTTTGAAATCAGTTACAATAATTTTTAATTGAGTATTGCGTTAATGTTAATTAAAGTAGTATTTGTAACAATGTTAAGACTTTCATATTGGATAGTTTGTTGTAATATAAGACATGGAAATAAAGTTATTAACGTATTGGAAAACAATTACATTTGATGAAATTAAATGTTGAAATATTACATAGATAAGAATTTAGATGAAATGGATTAATTTATGAAATAAAATGGTAAGTAATTATAATATTGTTATTAATAATAGACGTTACTTTAAGGATAATTAATGTAGTAACGTAAGGTGAAAATGTAAATTAAAAGGGAAACGTAAAATTTAGTTAAGGTAGTAATTTATGAATTGGGAATAAAATTCAAATGTTATATTAGGCTGTAAATCAATTTGGGAATAAAATTTTATTTAATTGGGGTAAATTGATATATACTAATGTTAAATATATACATAAGATGATGATTGATTTAATAAAGAGAATTGAATACGAATGGTATAAAACTTCATTTGAAATAAGATTTTATAATTTATTGAATTTACTTTAATTAAAGGTAAAGACTAAATTTTTTGCGATAAATCTTTATTTGATATGGAGGTTTGGTTAATAAATTTGAAGCTAATTGCAATCAGAAATGATAGGAATGGTAAGTTGACCATTTATTCATAATAAGATCTAAAAATCAAATAAATGGATTATTGGAATTTAAATTTGATAAATTGTGAATTCATTTAAATTCGGATCCATCTGTCTATTCCAACTTCATCTATAAATACCCCGCTAAACCCTAGCCTCCGCCTATTCTCATTTGTCTGCGCGTAAAATTTCATCAGCTCCTTCTCCTCCTCAATGGCAGACAAACAAATCTTAGATCCAAATAAAAATTCCAAACCAAATCAAAAGCTAAAATTCAAACTTCTCAGAAAAATCTGGAAGCAAAACGCATGAGGGAGAGAGGGAAAGAAAGGGGGATGACGTGGCGCTTGAAGGTGTTCTTTTATTTCTATTCCTTTTTTTTTGAAATTTCAATCACCATTAATGCGTATAACTTTCTCCTACGAACTCCATTTCACGCGAGATTTTTTTTGTTAGGATCGTAATAAAATTCGAGATCTTTCGACACTGGTTTGGACAGATTTGGAGACCGTTGAATTTTTGGATTTAAATTGGATTTTTAATTCGATTTAAATTCAAAAGGTGAGTGTTTTAACCCACTCACAATTTCTAAAATTTCTTGTGTTTGTTAAATTAATTTTAGATATGGGTAGAATTTTTTTTTATGACTGTTTGGCATGTTTTATTCACTAATTCTGTTTAAACGCATTTATTTAATATAACTGTAAATTTATTTATTTATTTCATAAATTTGACAGTTAGAATTTATTTAATTGCATATTAACTGCCAGTCATAGTTATGTTAAATTTTTATTTCATATTAACTGCCAGTTAAATTTACGTTTATTTTTGCATATAAACTGCCAATTAACAGTTATTAAATTTATTTTGTGTATAAACTGATAATTGATACCATTATTTATCACCTGTTATGTATTGATGATTGTTTGAAATTGGATGATGACTGTGATAAATGGATGTATGATTTGATGGATGAATGGATGATTAATTTTATTAATTGCAAGTTGCTATGTATTTCATTCATTCGGGATTGCGGTTTGAAATGATATACAACCACATTTTTATTTTAAATTGCGGATTGAAATGATAAACATCCGTATCACTTGACCATAGGGTAGAAAATTTTATACAAGCACCGCGGTATATATATATAAATATTTTGAAATGTTTTCTACGATTTTGTAAAGCTATATATATGGTTTATGGGTTTTGATTTGGTTACTAATAAAGGTTATTTATATATAGTAAATTCCGGGTTTTAAACTTTGTATAAAATGGATTTGAAGTATAAAATAAAGTTTGATTTTTTGAGATCAAGCATTTATTTGAAATTTAAATTCTAGAGTTTTAATGACTTAAAAGAGAATAAGGTTGAAGATGAATATTAAGTTAAATTGGAATTTAATAAAAAGTTAGAATTTTCAAAGGATATGATTTACAACTTGATTTTGTGTGGAGCGATTTAAATGAATATCAGGTTGATTTAAATGAATATATAATAAATTGAAAGAATATACAGTTATGTGAAGATAAAGGTTTTACTTAGATTATATTGAATTCATTAAGTAAACATTTCAAGTCTAAATAATAAGTAATTGAATTTGATACATATGGGTTTGTCAAATGAGTTGTTTTTGAAATGGTGAAATATTTAAAGCTTTGAAACATAAGAATTAAAATGGTATTTGAAAGTTTAAATCGATATTTGGAATTGATTTGTGAAATGTAAAGAAGCTATTTTGTTTTATAAAAGTAATCTAATATTTGACCATTTAAGAGATGGAAACTTGTTTCAAAGTTATGATTTTCAAGGTAGTATAATTTGAAATTTTATATTCAAGAGTTTTGACCTCTAAATATTTACTTTAAAAATCCTATGATTTTGGAAAGTATATATATTGGAATAAAATGATATCGTATTAATTCGGGTTTTAAAAGGAAATGATATCATATTTATATGGTTTTGAAATGGATATTTTATTCTGGTTTTAAAGTATAATTATTTTAAATGACCGCGGTGTTATAATAACGATTGGTTGGCAAAGAGACCGGGATCGGATATGGACATACTCTCTGTCGATACCGAAAACCACTTTGACTAACCGTGTACGCGGTGGAGATTCCAGAATGAAGTAGGTTGGTGGCGGCGTTTCCTGTAAGGTAAATACGTGGACCCAACTCCCGTGAGTTGGCATAAGGTAGCTAATACAGGAGCGATTGACGGGTTAATGAGGTAGCACCTCTGGTCGGACACTTCCCTTCGATACTATACTCTGACTTTGGATTTTTCGGTGGCCACCTTCACTTTTGATTTCTTTGATGTGGGGAGTTTGTTCGAGGTGGGCGGCAGCTGCGCGCTGCGCGTTTCCATCGGCCCGGAAGCGTAATTGGTATATCTACCCTGGCATTGCCTAGTTGTGCCGTGTCACCTACCCTAGCGCGCCTTATACGATTTTGTTTTGTACCATACCTATGGAGTGCCCTCTGACGACGCCCAGTACGGGGGAGATTACGGTACTGTATAGACTATGGGAATATATAACTGTGTTAAGGTGGAAAATGTAAAGCCTTAACGCTATTTAAAAGTAAGTTTATTTTACAAATAGACACTATTATAATAGCGCAATATACTACATAGTAAATAGTTTAACGGATCCTTAGGAGATGTAAATCCCGAGCATCTCTTGAGTTACTGCACTCACATTTATTCCTGTTGATTTAACTTACATAAGATCTTTTAGTTCTGACTCGAGTGTTTTGTCTTTTCAATTCGCTCGGGTCAGTCCGAGCGTTTCAGGATTTGGAGATTTTATTTGGAGGACGAAGACGAAGATTTGTAGTATTATTATCTACTATATTATTCCACTACACTCAATATTGTTCCGCTGCATTGTATTGGTATGTGTAACTCTGATATTCATTGTGTAAGTAAAATCAAATATTTTGTAAAACGGGTTCATGAACTGTATATTTGATTATTATATTTTATCCTTCCGCTGTGAGATTCTATTTTGTTTTAATTTATTTATTTCTTGTTTTCTTATTTACCCCATAACAATCCGCCCTTCCGTATGGTTTGAATTGGCATGTGTGTCGATTTAAAGCGTGCGAAAAGTCGGGACGTTGCAGTTGGTATCAGAGCTTTGGTTTAGCGATAAACCTTAGCTTTGTGGGGGTTTGACTTATTACTAACATGGTAGTAATACCCTATGGGAGTCGCTGAGTGTATATATATAAGAGAGCGTATTTGTTAGTGTTATAAAAAGGTTTTAATATTGTGTTGATCTGTTCCGTTTTGTTTTTATAAATTCTGGTTGGTGCATGGGACGCTTTGACATCAATAGGAATTTCTAAACACTTAATAGGATAGACCGACATAATATTTGTTTTTAATATAGGTGAATGAAATAATTTTGCCTATTATATTTTCTATATATAAAATAAATTTTCAAATGATATCTATATTTGATTGCAATATATTGGTTGTTAGGAATAAAATTTATAAATAATAGGTAAATAAGATTAAAAATAAATAAATGTAATTTGGGAATTTAGAACTTAAGTTCCGGGGTTTTTGAAAACTTCTTTCAAATGATTTGGAATATAATAATATTGTTATAAGTATTTTCTGATATAAATATTTAATATAATTTAAAAGAAATTGTTTTAAAGAAGATTTTGGAGAAAATAAGTTTTGTACTTTCCTCTCTGTCGCTGGAAAATAGTTTCGGTGATGAGTGCACACATCATCGACATTCATTTTCGAGTTTCGAAGTGGGAAGACCACTGTAGTAATTTACTGCAGAATCGTTAAGAAATTTTATCGTTTTAATTATAATTGGATATATATGTTAAGTGTAGATATCTATCTATTATTTTAAATGATTTAAAATTAAACCCGGTATTTGGTTCTTAGGTTCCAATTAATTAATAGGACAATTAAGTGTAGCAAATTTGAACCTTTAAGTAAAGTAAAAATGGTATTAAATGAAATTGGAAATTTGTAACTTATGAAATAAAGATTACTATTATTGAACTTTAATTTATTTTAAGGAAATAGAACAAACTTGTATAACTTTCAATTATACTCTTAAATAACATATATAACTTACCAAATATTAAAAGTTGAAATGTTTAATAGGAAATGTAATAAAAATTGTACAAGTAAAGGTAGGTAATGAAGTATTCAATGAAATCGCTGTTAAATGAGAATTTAATGTTATAAACTTAAGTTATAATTGAAATTTTACCAAGTAAATATAATTAAAGGTAAGTATGGTAAATAAACGATTATAAACTTAAGTAATTAAAGTGAAAATAAATGAATGTAACATAATAAAGAGAAATTGTAAATTTAAGAAATAGGGTAGAGTTATTTCTGAATATAATTGAAAGAAATAAAATGGAAATAAAATTGAATGAAATAAATGAAAATAAAAGATTAACTATTATATGAATGAAAAGAATCAAACAACTAATGTATGAAATAAAATTTATAATAAGTTAATTTGATTTGTTGATTTAAATTGTTGTTTGTCGTGGTTTGGAGTTGTTGGGTAAGGGAACTTTAATCTTGTTGGGATGGATGAATAATCCATTGGGTTTAATCTAAGACTGTTGAGTAAATGATGCACTTGATGGTTTATTATTCATTCCGTATAACTTAAAAGTTTTGAACCCAAACAACTATTTGTTTGTTTGATTGAATGGTTGTTTGTATTTGTTGTATATGCTGTTTGTTGAAATTGTTGGTTGTTGCATTGATTTGTTGATAGTGATTGAAACCACTTAAATATTTCACTTTGTATAAATTGTTACCTCTTTGGATTTTATAAGTGAAATACAGGTTATGGAAGCAATTGTTACTGCTTTTGGTTCCATAAATTAAGCGTAAATTGCACGACAAATATGTACGTTTCGAATTTCGGTTTATAGCGCTATTTTATACATTTTCCCGTGTAGGGATACAAATTATTTTTGGAAAATATTTGTGTATATTGTTATATTTTGATATTATATTTTCTCCCGAGCCTCTCCGTACAAAGGAGACTCTGCCAAAATTCTCCGTAAAATTTTAGACTTAGAATATTTTGAAAATGTTTTCCGAACTTTAGTAATTTAAGTATAAAAAGATATAATGATTATAAAATGGGTATATTTTATTTAAGGTAATAAATTTAGTAAGTTATTGTTTATGAGTTAATATTTTTAAAAAGATGTATTGTTATTTAATTCTTCTTTTCCCTTCCTTTCCTTTTCGGGGACGAAAAGTTTTGAGTGGGGGAGAGTGTAATGACCCGTGTAAATTCGATGCTTAAAATGAATAAAATTAATAGGATTTTTTAATTATAATTTAGAAAGAAACAGAAATCTTATTTATTTATATGAAAGAGAATGTTGAAATTAGATGTATCTAGGTTAACTGAAATTTACAAATGAATGTTTATTGCAATTAAGTGTAATAGCGGAAATTGTTACAATTGGATATAAGGTTAGAAATAAGTAAATAAAGGCAAGGATTGAATTCATTAATGAAAATAAAATTTTATTTAGTACAATCCTTTTTATTTATTATTGGAAGGTGTTAATTATTAAAAAGGTGAAAATTTGAAAATAGATTCAAATTGTATGTAGATAATAAATTGCAATAATTAAAGTTAGTAATAAATGGAATATCAAAACTATTCATAAAGTGAATATAAGTAGATGTAACAAATGAATAGGAAATGCTAGTTATTCATAAAGTGAAGAAATGGAACCTAGATGGAATAAGAAATTGGATTTAGAATCTTAATTTGTAGATGTGCATATATTTATAAAGGGATTATAAAAGGGTAAAATAACCATATACAAGTATATTAAAGGTTGTAATAGTAGGATACTAGTAAATTCACTCATTTACCTATAAAGTAATTAGGTGTGCCTTAATTGTAATTAATAAAATAACGAAAGGAGTAAATGTATTTATTTAGAGTATTAATTTCAACTGGATAAGGATTTTAAGTAATAAGGTTAATGCGAGGTAAGTAATGCTGAATTTAGGTTAATAATAATGAATAGTAATAAATTGAAAATTTGTAGCATATATCATAATTTACCTGCTTCCTTGTTAATGGAATTAGAATGTGTAATAAGTAATAATCAAATAAAGGAATGTTACCCTAATGGAAAAGGAAATAATTAAGTTTTGAGTAAATTATAGGATCGTATTTATTATAAACGTTATTCTAATAATAATGGTTAATTGTGGAATTAATATGGGGAGTATATAAAGAAATAACTAGGGAAGCATACGTTATAAGTTAATTATAACCTAAACTTATGTGCAAGGTTGAAATTGGATCTAATTGGAAACTTATTTAATAAATTGGATTCAAGCGTAATAGAAAGATTATTTTAAGAAAATATTAAGTACTATAATTAGTAGAATGACTTACATTTAGGATTTGAGATAGAGATTTGTCTAAGGAATTATAAAGTTAAGTAAATCAAGGTGATAGAAAAAATTTGAATTATAAAAGGTGAATTTGAATAGTGAGTCAATTGGTTAATTTATAATAGTAGGACATTGAGATAAATGAAATCAAATTTTATTTATTATGTTAAATTAAGAATTACGTTGAAATAGGATATTTATGTGATAATTTTTAATCCAAAGGGTAAACCCTTATATTTGAGATTAATGAAAGGAATAAATATAGGTTGATTCAATAAAAAGGGAAGTTTTGGAAATTTATCAACAATTTTGGATTTTATGGAATTGAATATTTATATTGATTTAATCTTGAATAAATTGACATTTAAAATTTGTTAAATCATTTTAAATATTGAGAAAATAGTACTAAATCGATTGCAATAGATATAAATAAATTTTTACGTTAATGTTAATATAAAGTACTTTTTAAAGATAACGTCAAATTCATTTATGGAGATTTAGTTAAATGGGAACTTTGATTTTGAGAAATAAAAGCGTATTAATGTGACTAAAGGTTAGAGTACGATTATTGTATGTTGCCTATTTTGGTAGCTTGTTAATTTACAATTTTGAAATCAGTTACAATAATTTTTAATTGAGTATTGCGTTAATGTTAATTAAAGTAGTATTTATAACAATGTTAAGACTTTCATATTGGATAGTTTGTTGTAATATAAGACATGGAAATAAAGTTATTAACGTATTGGAAAACAATTACATTTGATGAAATTAAATGTTGAAATATTACATAGATAAGAATTTAGATGAAATGGATTAATTTATGAAATAAAATGGTAAGTAATTATAATATTGTTATTAATAATAGACGTTACTTTAAGGATAATTAATGTAGTAACGTAAGGTGAAAATGTAAATTAAAAGGGAAACGTAAAATTTAGTTAAGGTAGTAATTTATGAATTGGGAATAAAATTCAAATGTTATATTAGGCTGTAAATCAATTTGGGAATAAAATTTTATTTAATTGGGGTAAATTGATATATAATAATGTTAAATATATACATAAGATGATGATTGATTTAATAAAGAGAATTGAATACGAATGGTATAAAATTTCATTTGAAATAAGATTTTATAATTTATTGAATTTACTTTAATTAAAGGTAAACACTAAAATTTTTGCAATAAATCTTTATTTGATATGGAGGTTTGGTTAATAAATTTGAAGCTGCAATCAGAAATGATAGGAATGGTAAGTTGACCATTTATTCATAATAAGATCTAAAAATCAAATAAATGGATTATTGGAATTTAAATTTGACAAATTGTGAATTCATTTAAATTCGGATCCATCTGTCTATTCCAACTTCATCTATAAATACCCCGCTAAACCCTAGCCTCCGCCTATTCTCATTTGTCTGCGCGTAAAATTTCATCAGCTCCTTCTCCTCCTCAATGGCAGACAAACAAATCTTAGATCCAAATAAAAATTCCAAACCAAATCAAAAGCTAAAATTCAAACTTCTCAGAAAAATCTGGAAGCGAAACGCATGAGGGAGAGAGGGAAAGAAAGGGGGATGACGTGGCGCTTGAAGGTGTTCTTTTATTTCTATTCCTTTTTTATTGAAATTTCAATCACCATTAATGCGTATAACTTTCTCCTACGAACTCCGTTTCACGCGAGATTTTTTTTGTTAGGATCGTAATAAAATTCAAGATCTTTCGACACAAGTTTGGACAGATTTGGAGACCGTCGAATTTTTGGATTTAAATTGGATTTTTAATTCGATTTAAATTCAAAAGGTGAGTGTTTTAACCCACTCACAATTTCTAAAATTTCTTGTGTTTGTTAAATTAATTTTAGATATGGGTAGAAATTTTTTTTATGACTGTTTGGCATGTTTTATTCACTAATTCTGTTTAAACGCATTTATTTAATATAACTGTAAATTTATTTATTTCATAAATTTGACAGTTAGAATTTATTTAATTGCATATTAACTGCCAGTCATAGTTATGTTAAATTTTTATTTCATATTAACTGCCAGTTAAATTTACGTTTATTTTTGCATATAAACTGCCAATTAACAGTTATTAAATTTATACACTGATAATTGATACCATTATTTATCACATGTTATGTATTGATGATTGTTTGAAATTGGATGATGACTGTGATAAATGATGTATGATTTGATGGATGAATGGATGATTAATTTTATTAATTGCAAGTTGCTATGTATTTCATTCATTCGGGATTGCGGTTTGAAATGATATACAACCACATTTTTATTTTAAATTGCGGATTGAAATGATAAACATCCGTATCACTTGACCATAGGGTAGAAAATTTTATACAGGCACCGCGGTATATATATATAAAAATATTTTGAAATGTTTTCTATGATTTTGTAAAGCTATATATATGGTTTATGGGTTTTGATTTGGTTACTAATAAAGGTTATTTATATATAGTAAATTCCGGGTTTTAAACTTTGTATAAAATGGATTTGAAGTATAAAATAAAGTTTGATTTTTTGAGATCAAGCATTTATTTGAAATTTAAATTCTAGAGTTTTAATGACTTAAAAGAGAATAAGGTTGAAGATGAATATTAAGTTAAATTAGAATTTAATAAAAAGTTAGAATTTTCAAAGGATATGATTTACAACTTGATTTTGTGTGGAGCGATTTAAGTGAATATCAGGTTGATTTAAATGAATATATAATAAATTAAAAGAATATCCAGTTATGTGAAGATAAAGGTTTTACTTAGATTATATTGAATTCATTAAGTAAACATTTCAAGTCTAAATAATAAGTAATTGAATTTGATACATATGGGTTTGTCAAATGAGTTGTTTTTGAAATGGTGAAATATTTAAAGTTTTGAAACATAAGAATTAAAATGGTATTTGAAAGTTTAAATCGATATTTGGAATTGATTTGTGAAATGTAAAGAAGCTATTTTGTTTTATAAAAGTAATCTAATATTTGACCATTTAAGAGATGGAAACTTGTTTCAAAGTTATGATTTTCAAGATAGTATAATTTGAAATTTTATATTCAAGAGTTTTGACCTCTAAATATTTACTTTAAAAACCCTATGATTTTGGAAATTATATATATTGGAATAAAATGATATCGTATTAATTCGGGTTTTAAAAGGAAATGATATCATATTTATATGGTTTTGAAATGGATATTTTATTCTGGTTTTAAAGTATAATTATTTTAAATGACCGCGGTGTTATAATAAGGATTGGTTGGCAAAGAGACCGGGATCGGATATGGACATACTCTCTGTCGATACCGAAAACCACTTTGACTAACCGTGTACGCGGTGGAGATTCCAGAATGAAGTAGGTTGGTGGCGGCGTTTCCTGTAAGGTAAATACGTGGACCCAACTCCTATGAGTTGGCATAAGGTGGCTAAAACAGGAGCGATTGACGGGTTAATGAGGTAGCACCTCTGATCGGACACTTCCCTTCGATACTATACTCTGACTTTGGATTTTTCGGTGGCCACCTTCACTTTTGATTTCTTTGATGTGGGGAGTTTGTTCGAGGTGGGCGGCAGCTGCGCGCTGCGCGTTTCCATCGGCCCGGAAGCGTAATTGGTATATCTACCCTGGCATTGCCTAGTTGTGCCGTGTCACCTACCCTAGCGCGCCTTATACGATTTTGTTTTGTACCATACCTATGGAGTGCCCTCTGACAACGCCCAGTACGGGGGAGATTACGGTACTGTATAGACTATGGGAATATATAACTATGTTAAGGTGGAAAATGTAAAGCCTTAACGTTATTTAAAAGTAAGTTTATTTTACAAATAGACACTATTATAATAGCGCAATATACTACATAGTAAATAGTTTAACGGATCCTTAGGAGATGTAAATCCCGAGCATCTCTTGAGTTACTGCACTCACATTTATTCCTGTTGATTTAACTTACATAAGATATTTTAGTTCTGACTCGAGTGTTTTGTCTTTTCAATTCGCTCAGGTCAGTCCGAGCGTTTCAGGATTTGGAGATTTTATTTGGAGGACGAAGACGAAGATTTGTAGTATTATTATCTACTATATTATTCCACTACACTCAATATTGTTCCGCTGCATTGTATTGGTATGTGTAACTCTGATATTCATTGTGTAAGTAAAATCAAATATTTTGTAAAACGACTTCATGAACTGTATATTTGATTATTATATTTTATCCTTCCGCTGTGAGATTCTATTTTATTTTAATTTATTTCTTTCTTGTTTTCTTATTTACCCCATAACAATCCGCCCTTCCGTATGGTTTGAATTGGCATGTGTGTCGATTTAAAGCGTGCGAAAAGTCAGGACGTTACACATGCATTTCGTAAGCCGTGCACTCCTAAAAGCCACACTTTTCGTATGCACTATTAAAAGCCACACGTTTCGTAAGCAACACGCTCTTAAAAGTCGCGCATTTTGCGTAAGCACTACTTGATGTTGCTCGGCACCATCAGCAAACCATTAAAATCTTGTAAGTACTGGTATTGTCCTGACAACACTCGGAAACTCATCTATTACAGGACTAATAAGAATCCAATCCCACTATCAAAAGTAATTGACATGATTCTTACAATGTCACACAACTAGAAATCAGCAAAGAATTATGATCATTGACCAACAAAATCTTTGGAATCGAGATGCTCGAGTCATAAGTTCCCAAAGATAGGAACCACAAAGTAGATTCGGTTATAGACATTCGAGGAATCGCTCGAATCAATCGGTCATTTGTCAAGTGCTTGGAGAAAACAAACCTATAAAGTATGGGGGCACAAACATACCAACATTTAGTTGAAAGAAAAACAGCCCCATAGGCCCGTTTCTCCAAACAAAGAATTTTGGAAATCACAATGGATCTAGTTATAAAGTTAAAAATGCATACATAATGCATGAAATCATGAAAATAAAGGCATCATATACCACGAAACACGGTGTGGTAATGTGAAGAATAGAAATTGTAGAACAAGCAATCGTGCCATGTGCACACATAAGCAGTATAAAAGCTTAATTATGTGACAAATAAGGAAGAACAAAGAAGGGATGATAGTAGAAACATTATCTTTTCCATTCTTTATAACAATTTCTATACAGAGTCAAAATGTAGGGGTTGTACCCACACAATATCGGCCAACAAAAAGAAAATACAAATGCTACAACAAAAGTAATAAGTGTAGACTCTGCACTTATACAAAATATGTGTCAAACAAATCAGAATGTTCCGGTATGCGTCTCCACGGTCACTTGAGCTTGTCTGTAATGACCCACCTTTTTGGATGATTTAAATCAAAAATAAACCATATGTGTTGGATAAACCATTCAAAAGGGAGAATTGTTATGGGGTAAATAAGAAAAAGAAGAGAATGAAATAAAACAAACACAGAATCTCACAGCGGAATGACAAAATATAATTAAATAATAGTTCATGAAACTATTTTACAAATAACATGTGATTACACTTTTACAATAAAATTAGAGTAGAGGCAGTGGGAATAAATAAATAATGCAGCAGAACAACATGACGCAATAGTATAAATATAATAAATAACAATATTACTAAATCTTTATCTTCATCCTCCAAAAATAAGGTCTTCGATACACTGAAAAGCACAGATTGGCCCGAGCATAACGAAAAGACAAAACACTCTAATCAAAACTAAAAGATCTTATGTAAGTTAAATCAACACTAAATAAATATGAGTGAAAGGCTTCAGAGATGTTTACAAGGTTTTACATCTCCTATCCAGTGTCAAACGTGAGTGCAATAACTTACGAGATGTTTGGGATTTCCATCTCTTAAGGATCCGTTAAACTATCTACCTACATAATACAGTACACTATTATAATAGTGTCTATAATAAAGTATTAAAACAGCGTTAAGGCGTTATCCATATCCCCCTTAACATATTTTTATATATTCCCATAGTCTATAAAGTACCGTAATTCCTCCATAAACTGGAGGGCTATCAGAGGGCACTCCATATGTACGGTACAAACCAAACACGTAATGGACGCGATAAGGCATGTAATAAGGCATGCAAGGCAATGCCTAGGGTAGGATACTACCATTTTCCAGATCCGGACTGGTGGTAATGCATAGCAGCTACTACCATCCACCTCGGAACATAGTCCCATAATCAAAATCGAGGGGTGGCCACCAAATCAATCACAAAGTCATAATATGGTATCGAAGAAGCATGTCCGATCGGAGGTACGACCTAACTAGGCTGACATGGCTCATGTTTTAGTCACATCAAGCTGACTCGAGAGAGTTAGGGCTACATAAATACCTCCTATGGAATTTTTCGCCAAACCATCCTACTTCATTCTGAATTCTCGACCACGTACATAGTTGTTAAAGTGGTTTTCGGTATTGGCGGGGAGTATGACAATATCCGATCCCAGTCTCTTTAATAATCAAACGCTTATTTCACACCGGATGGTTCTTTTACATTTCCAAAACCAATTCATAGTTGATATCAAAATATCATATTTTCAAAACAATATCACTTTCGAAATCATATTCCCTTTCGAAATCATATCACTTCCGAATAATATCACTTTTGAAATCATATCACTTTTGAAATCACATCTACAAATAGGTTAAACTCTCGTTTCAAAATCATCATATTTACCCAAAATATGCCATTTCACTAGACAATATCATTTCAAATTCCAACGGAATTTATAACATCATTTAACCATATTTGCTTTTAAATACAGGGTTTTAAATCTAATCAATTCAACCTTTCCCTGTTTAAATTTTTGAAAATAGTTTAGATAGTTATAAATGGTCTAAATTGGTAGTTTAAAATACTTTAAAATAGTTTAAACGGTTTAAATAGATTAAAATTGATTAAAATAGATAAAAATAGATTAAAATGGATTAATATACTTTAAAATAGTTTAAATTGTTAACATAGATTAAATAGTTTAAAATAGATTAAATAGTTCAAAATAGATTAAATATAGTTTTTAATAGTTTAATATAAATGGTTTAATTGTTGAAATGGTTTATATAGTAAATAGTTTGAAAATCTAAATAAATTTAAATTTAAAATAATATATCTTTAGACAGTTTATATAAAAATAAATAATTTGAAAATAGTATCAACTCAAATTTTTTTTCTTCATTTAAACAAATCTGGACCATATTCAAATTTCAAATCAACAAACTCAATTTAAATCTTTCCATTCAAATTCCTATTAGAACCATTCTAATTTATATCGATTTCAAGTCCATGTTTGAACTATAAATTTAAACCACTTC
Source organism: Allium cepa (assembly GCA_030765085.1). Classification (NCBI taxonomy): domain Eukaryota; kingdom Viridiplantae; phylum Streptophyta; class Magnoliopsida; order Asparagales; family Amaryllidaceae; genus Allium; species Allium cepa. Next base: position 460,934,687 of record CM060943.1, read on the forward strand.
AAATTCAATAGATTTAAAAATTTAAATATTCAACGTTTCAATAACTAAATTTCAATAATTTCATTTATATTTCAAAATTTCAACTTTAAAATTTCAATTTCAATTCCTTAAACCATTCATTTAAACCAATTCCAATTTTAACATTTAATTTTAGATTTTCGAAAATGATTCAGTTTATATAAATCAAAATTTTATTTCAAAATATCATTTAACTGGATTCAAACAAAAATTAAGGATTATAAAATCATTTAATTTAACCAACTCTATGTCCTTGTATAATTTTCTACCTTATGGTCAAGTGATATGGATATATATCATTTCAACCTGCAATAATTTAAAATTTACGGGTATATATCATTTCATCCCGTAATACCGAGTTAAAATTCAAAATCAATAGAATCGCTTGGGTTTATCATTTCAATCCATAATGATTTTCCCTAATCTATAGATTGTTCGAGTATGTATTATTTCAATCCATAGTGATTTACTAACAATAAAGTAAGGGAGCTTGCAGTGTGATAACAACAGATAATTTAAACATATGTCTAATCATACAAAATATCAATAATTAAACATCCATCATAATCATCATTCAAATCAACATATAAATAACCTCAATTAACTGATTATCGTCAGCAGGTATTTAATTGACAATTAAAAATTCAATGTTAAATTAAATGATGATTAAATTCAATAAAAATCAGATTCAACTGGAATGACAATTTAAATATACCAAACATCAACTAATCAATTTCTAATCACATCATAATTTTAATTTAACTAACATAAAATAATTTAGTTGTTGTAAGTAGGTTAAAAAACACACTTTTGACTTATCAACGATTTTAAAATCCAAAATAGCCTAAAATTCAATAGTCATAGAATTCATTCAAACTAGCTCCATAATGTCTAATGTATGCGATCCTAATGGAATAAACCGCGAGTCAATCCGATCATTTATGCAAAAGTTATTTAAGTTAGAATATTTGAATTTCAATATGAAATAATTAAATAAACCAAAAAACAAGACACGTTACCCTCGCTCCAACATGTAAGCATCCCTTACCATCGTCCACGCATTCAAAACCCTAACACGAGATATGTTCGAACCCACGAGGCTATGGCCTATGGCAATCACGCCGTTGACCACGAATCTTTGCCGCCACGACCACCTGCTCTTAGATCTGAGACCTCCATTAGATCCTCTACCTCTGGCCAACCCCATGACCAGAAACCCATCGCCTTCGGCCATCTCTAGGCCGTATGCAGCAGCCTTGCTTTGATCATATTTTCTGGCGAATTGGAGACCATCTAGCAAGAATGAACATATGATCTACCACCTGCTCGACACCACCTTCCTAACGCCACCTCCCGATCATCGAACGGATGAAGATCCACTATTGGATCGCGAAAACCTAAAAATGGATGGTCGAGGTTCATTCTTAATTTCTGGTCAAACGATGACTCGAATCGAAAAAAGAACAGTAGCAGTGGATTGCGCTCGTTGAGAGTTTTCTAAGGATATATAATTTGCTATAGTTTTGAGGAGTTTGATTTTTGAAATCGGTTTTTGAAATTGAATTAGGGTTTGGATTTGCAACCATTAGAAGAAGGAAGAAGCTGCTGGTTGAATAGATAGATATGTACAATAATAAGAAATTGAAAGACTGCTACGGATAGAAAAAATCTATTAATATAGACAAGGCCCGATAAGAAAGAGTGAACATATCGAATCGGTTTGAATTGACAATAACGACCCGAAAAGCCCGTTCCGCTTCCGGAACGAAAGTAGGTCATCCCATAGATCAAAATTGATGTTTTCGATATTTTTAAATTCAAAATGTAATAGGTTTCAAGTCCTAATTTCATTGTATGAAGAAGTTAGTTTTTAAAATTAGCTTATTTTAAATTGAATCATTAAATTGATTTTTACGCGTTTCGTGCCTGCACGATCAAACGACAGGTTCGATTGGTACAAAACTTGAAATCCTACAATAATTCACTATTACAGATCTGATGAAATTGTTTACGTCGATCTTAGACAGTGGACAAAATGGCTATTTTCACGCTAATTAGATAAATTATTATTAAATTAGTTTTATCGTTTTTCAAATTCAAATTTAATAACCAACAATTTTTATCATTTTTACCTAGTAATTTCAAATCTTTTAAAATAAATCTCCATGTCAAATCCAATGTTAAATATTACACTAATTACAGTGTTCAATTTCAACTGTAATAAAATCCACTTAATTATATTTTAATCTCAAATAAATTATTTTATTTTGATTACATCTTATTATTCACTCAACTATATCATACAGATATAATTAACATTAGTTTACATCTTATTTGATTAATATTCTACGATTATCATCTTTTACCATATTAATTAAATATCCCAATTTTACTGAATTTTTGTTGATTTCCAAATTAATTCCAACGGACTAAATAAATAAATGATAAATAACAATTGTTACTTTTTGTTAGCACCAAAATTGGTCACTAACACCCTTAGAATGATTGTGTAGAGAGATTAATGAAGAAAGTAAATTAAAATAGAGAACAATATATAAATTTCAATGCAGAGAACAAGAACACCAAATTTATAGTGGTTCGGCGTAATTGCCTACGTCCACTTTGAAGTTGATTTCTATTGATTTCCTTGATAGTTGATTATAGATACAATCTATTTCTAACCACTTGAATACAGTTGCAAAGTAAAAGATTAAGTCTTGAGTGAGTGTTGAATGCGGCAGAATTTCCCCAGCGTTCCCAAAAAACTGATCTTTTTCACTATGCCCTGCGTCTCTATTTATAGACGAAGGTGGGTTGGACTCCCCTGGTGGGCCTGGTAGCTGAATACCTCAGCCCAAATGGAATAAGCTCTACGTGCCGACCCGATCATGCCGAGCGGCCAAATGCCGAACCATCATCTTCATGCTGAACGATGCGGTTGTTGTGTGGAAAGAGTAGGCCGAGCAACAATCGAAGCCGGTCGTGATTGGAAGGGTGCCGAACAATTTTTGGTTGCTGAACGTTCTCGGGAGGCCGAACAATCTTTGGATGTCGAACGATCTTATGTCGAACGGTCTTTAGATGTCGAACGATATTATGCCGAACGGTCTTTAGATGCTGAACGATCTTATGCCGAACGTCCTTGACATGCCGAACGATATACAATACCGAACGTTTCTCAATGCCGAACGCTTCTTTATGCCAAGCGTTCTCCTAATGCCGAACGCTCTTGACTACCGAATGATTCCTTGTGCCGAGTACTACCCAATGCTATTCGACCGTGACTGCCAGATGAACCATTTGTGCCGAGCGTTCAGAATGATGAACGATCCATACATTGTCGAGCAGTGCGCTAATGCCGAGTACTTAGTTGCCTGGTTAAATCCCCAGGAAACACTTGCCCCCCAAAGTGTATCGCATGACCGAACGTGATGCGCTTTGAACTACGTGTCCTTTGTGCTTCGCTTCGAACCCTAGCCCATCACTCTTGGGGTTGTTTTCTTGTGAACACCAGATGTGGTGGTGTGTGCCGAACGTAATGCGAATGCTGAACGATACAGCCGAAGCCGAACATCCCATGCACGCCGAACGAAATGAAAGTCGATGTCGAACGATGCTGCTTTGACCGGTTCTACTGGTCATTGTCGCTTTGACTTCTTATTCTTCCCTATAAAGGTCAGCATGTTTCTTCTTCTTCTCTTTTCACTTTTTTACCTCTGCTACCTTGTACTTGCTAACCTCGCCAGTTAACAGCCTCCAAAGATTTAACAATCCTTTCCAAGTCTCAATCTACTAACTAGGTATCGATTCTTCTATCTAAATCCTTTCCATAACTAAAAAAGTTTTTATGCTCAAGTTCATAGATTGGAACCGTAGCCGATAGGTGTTGCGTGGATGAAAGAGTCGAGCCTTGATTAAGATATTTTTAGAGTTAAATGATGAGGAGGAAAGGAGGAGTGACTAGAGACGAGCGTACAAGGAAGCTGTTGGGAGATGTATTGTGGTTCGGCATGGTTCCCTTGTGCCGAACGAGATTGGAGGGAAAAACGAATAGAGGAGGAGTAGGAGGTGGTTAGGATGCCGAACGGCATGGTCTGGCATGACTCGCCGAACGATCTGTCCTTGTTGTTCGGCGTGGATGGAGGAAGAGAGGAAAAAATGAAACCGTAGTTAAGGATGGAGTGTCGAGCATTGGGGATCGGCGTAACTTTGGTTCGACATGACTCGCCACATGCCGAGCAGTGGGATGGAGGGTTAGGGCGGAAGTATGAATTAGGTAGGATGCCGAACGTAACTTTGGCCGAGCAGAACTTAGACCGGTCGTTACTTAGGCCGAATGATAGTTTGGACGAATGATAGCTTGGCCGAACGATAGCTTGGCCGAACGATAGCTTATCCGGTCGACGGTTAAGCCGAACAACATTTAGACCGACCAATCATGAATGTCGATCCATATCTCAGCCGAACAATACTTAGGCCGAACAATCGTAAATGTCGAACCATATTTTGTAGGCCGAACAATTATGAATGTCGAACCATATTTAGGCCGAACAATCATAAATGCCGAACCACTTTTTAGCCGAACAGAACTTAGGCCGAACAATCATTTGCCTTGCCTAATCATATAACAAAACAAGGACAGACATTCCAGCATACTAGCATATCGAACTGATCCGGACTGATAACTTAAATCGACAAGAACAGATAAAAGCTTTTAACTCGTAGTGCCAATGTCCAAGTCCAAAATTCAAAGCACCGCAAGGCTGGTTTTCGGAGACGGTCAGCGATGACGGTCTTCGAAAGCGACAGTTCAAAGATCGACTTTAGGTCATTAATTCTGCGACTTATAATTTCTCGGCGCTTACAAACAAATGAACGCACTAGTTCGCACACCGCACGGGGGGAATTCTTGTGCAGTTAATTCTGACGTCGATTGTTTTTCAAGTATAGTTCAATTAGGTACTCTACAGGATTCAATTTCCATCAAAGATGTCTAAGAAATCTAGCTCCACCACAATCTCAGATAGACCCGGTCCGTCTTCTAAACAAGGGTCGCAGATACTTCTAACCGGTCGACTTCCCCCGCTCATAACTTAGCTCCCGATGCCCTGGAGGCATCAATTTTCTTGGACAACCCGGTCGATTCACAAGCTTCGAAGGTCAACGAAGTTGCGCTCCGGCGAATATGCTCTATCCATGGAATCCCTTACGACGACGTGTTGGTTCCACCGGGGCATGATCATCCGTACCTGTCCCCTGTTGGATATACACCCTGTAATAAGTTTATGTGCTGGGTCGGCAGTGTGCCACCGTTTAACTTATTTCTTCGGAACGTGCTGCAATACATCGACATTGCCCCGTCGCAACGGCACCCGAACGGCCACGCGTTCTTCTACGGGACCTACATTCTTTTCATGACCGTCCTCTCTAGGCCTCCAACTTCGGGCGACATCAGATATATATATATATATGTGTGTGTGTGTGATCAAGAAGCGGGGAGATAGCCCATCTTACATGTTTCTCGAGCCATATCGCAAATGCCAAATCTTAACCGGGGCGTGGAACAAATTTGCCATGTACAAACACGAATGGTTCTATGTGCGTTGCCCTCCCGGTTTCGCGAGGAGATGGGTGGAAGGAAGTAAGTCTTTTCTCCGGATTGATATTCATACTTGGTCAAAGCCATGTCTTTTCTAATTCTTTTTTCATCTTCTCAGGTATTAATCCACGTCCTGACGGCCGTCGATATTCTGAAGCCGTTGAAACTATTAGAGCTCTTCCTACCGAAGAACGAGACATCCAAACTCTCATTTCAAATGAGTCACTATCGAGGTTCGGACTGTTAGAAGAAGGTCGTCGGATAAGCCTTCCTAAGGGCGTCTCCACCCCCAGGTCTGTATCCGGTAAGGGAAAAAATTTAGCTGAGTCATCAGCACGTCATACTCCTGATGCACTAGAAGAGGGGGAAACTCAAGGGAATGAAACACCCGAAGCACAAGGTGAGAACTTGGGTCTCACTTGGGATCCGATAGTCGAAGTGCACGATATCGAAACGTCATCTTCCCCTTCAAAGAGGAAAAAGGGATTGACGTACAAGATTACGAAGGAGAAGGTTGGCGGAACTACAAAAGTTACGCTCATTCCAACAGAGAAAGAGGCTTCTTCACAGCACGTAGAAAGTTCTTTAAAGGGCCTATCGAACCTCTCCATTCCGGATGATCTGCTCAATTACAACTTTGATGATCCGGAGGCATTTAAGATTCATTCACCCATCAGAGGCGATGCGGGCGCTCTAACCCAAAGTCAGGGAGAAAAAACTCCCATTAGCAAAGTGACTGGTCCATCCGGGGGAAACACTAGGACACACACGAACACTTGCACTTCAATTTGCACTTAGATTTTCGTCGTCACACTACTCTTTGCTAATTCGTTGTTACTTAAATTCTATGCAGGTGACATGGGGCGCTCACACGGATTCGACCGCCTTCGTGGTTCGTCTATTTTTCATCAACCTGGACAGGACTCGGCTTCCGAAAGACGTCGGGACAGAGATGGTGATGGAGATAGAGATTATCATTCTCGGGACTCGTCGTCTCGGAGGAAAACTTACTATCGGCCAAGTATCACCAACATCCCTCTTCTCACTCCGAACAAAGCAAAGAGAAACACGACCATAAGGGGTCGCAATCTGATGTCCCCCGGGACCAACATTCTGATTCCTCTTCCACTCGACAGTCCCGAGATCCTCACAGGAGAGCCGAACTTTCAAAGCAGTCTCCCCCTGCTCCTGCAACAGACCCAACAGTATCGGAGAGGCTAGCCGAGCTTAAAGATGAATTCCTGAAAATTTGCTTTGACGGCCTGAAATTCCTCCCGGCGATTCATCCTATTCCTGGGCATGTCAAGCAGAGCGCCATCGCATGTACCAACGACGTATATGTTCAACATGACGCGTTTGTTCATTTGGCTGAAAAACTTTCTGAAGTCTCCATGGAGCGCCAACACGAGATTGACCGCCTGAAGCTTGAGGCTATCCATGACAAAGAGATCATTAAAGCACAAGACGAAGAGATTGCGACTTACAAGTCCGAACTTGAGGCCGCCCAACAGAGCGCCAGAGACACCGCCGAAGCCGTAACTAGTCTGGAGTCGACTCACAAAAAGGAACTCGACGAGGCGGTACAACATTGTGGGGACCTAGCTCTAGATAAGGACTCGGTCTAAAAAGAGAGGGATACATTCAGCCTCCGAGTCAAGGAAATTGAGGAGCAGCTCCACAGAGAGAAGGAAGAGAAAACGGCTGCCCAAGAAGAGTCACAATGATACTGTGATGAGATCGTTGCCACTCGACTCTTAAAAGAAAAACTTAAGGACGAGCTTTCCAAAGTTGAGGCGTTAAAGAGTGAAGCCCGTGAAGAGGGCAAAAAGATAGTGTCCATGGATATCGACTCGCGTCTTGAGACGGCTAGAGAAGAAGGAAGGGAGGAGGTCAAAAGCATGTTTGACCCGCTAATTGCTAAATTCAATGCCCGCGTTCTCATGCATCGAGACTTGACTTTCTTGGGCGAGGGCTATCTTGAATCTTTGGCCGAGGCGTGGGAGACTTTAATTGAAATCAGGAAGGCCGAGCACGGTACCGAAGAGATTGATGAGGGGGCCTTGTTAAAAGAGTACCTCAAGGGAAATGAGTCCTCGGACTTGTCAGCGGCTAAAGCTATTTACTGCAAAGGCTCCCCCTCAAAGAAAGGGAAAGAAGTTATTACCGGTCCATCCGGGTCATATCTCCAGTTCATATGCCTACTCAATCGGCCGATACTCGATCCATTTGAGCAGCATATTGGTTATAATCCGGAGGACCCTGGCCTTGGTGTCCATATTCTGTCTCCAATTCCGGAGGGTGAGACCCCCTTGACGGCTGAGAGCCTGTCGGAACCTGGTAGGCAAATCTTTTTCTTTAACACTTCAGGAGCTTTCGTTTTCCACCCGAAGTTATCATATTCTAATACTTGCTTTTTGTGATTTTGTGCAGGCCGTTCTGATCTTGAGCCTACTCCGAGGAGCGATGTCACCAAGGAGGTGAGGGAAAAGGCAAGTGAAGCCACCCAGGCAGGTGAGGCTCCCGGTCCAGATGCCCAAGTGATCGGAGCGCTCGATGAAGACAAATCTGAGACTTCCTCTCCCATTGATGGGAGTTATGAAGTTGAAATTACATGCATCTCCGAACACACATCCAAGCTGAGCATGAAGGAGTGGCTTGAGAAAGAAAAGGAAGAGACGATCAAGCTCAAGGTCGAACCCCAAGCCGTGGACCCAGACGATCCTTTGAACAAACCGTTGAAGATCATTCTCCCTGGCAGGTCCAAACCCACGGATGTTCCTCATACTTCTTCGGCTGTCACTCCCCCGTCAAGGAAAGTTATCAAGGGTACGCGTACCGGGGAAGAGTCATCGGGCAAAGAGTCAAAGAAGTAGTTTTCGCTCTCGTTTAGCAAGAGATAGTTTAGATTACGCAAGTATTTTTTTCTTAGTTTATGTAAATAAACTTATGATTCCGAGATTCAATGGAGTTGTAGTGGAAACTTATCTTTGATGAATAAAACTTAGTTTTTTTCTGTCTTTCAATAGCTCTTGTTGTTCAATTTTCGTGTGATTGTGACTTAAGCCCAAGCTGTTGTAAATAACATAGATTTTGGTTCACCTTCATATAGCTCGGAGATTCTTTGAGAGTTGTTCATTTTTCCTTCCGTGCTTCAAGCACTTGGCATATTTTTAGTCCGCACATCAGGGACTTGGAGTACTCCAGTCCACACTCTGGGGACTTGGAGATTTTGAGTCGTTTATGCTCGAGTCCGCGCTCCGGGGACTTAGAGTACTCCAATCCGCACTCCGGGGACTTGGAGATTTTGAGTCGTTTATACTCGAGTCCACGCTCCGGGGACTTAGAGTATTCCATTCCGCACTCCGGGGACTTGGAGATTTTGAGTCGTTTGTACTCGAGTTCTTGCTCCGGGGACTTAGAGTACTCCAGTCCGCACTCCGGGGACTTAGAGATTTTGAGTCGTTTATACCCGAGTCCGCACTGCGGGGACTTAGAGTACTCCAGTCCGCACTCCGGGGACTTGGATATTTTGAGTCGTTTATACTCGAGTCCGCGCTCCGAGGACTTAGAGTACTCCAGTCCGCACTCCGGGGACTTGGAGATTTTGAGTCATTTATACTCGAGTCCGCACTTCGGGGACTTAGAGTACTCAAGTCCGCACTCCGGGGACTTGGAGATTTTGAGTCGTTTATACTCGAGTCCGCACTCCGGGGACTTAGAGTACTCCAGTCCGCACTCCGGAGACTTGGAGATTTTGAGTCGTTTATATTCGAGTCTGCGCTCCGGGGACTTAGAGTACTCCAGTCCGCACTTTGGGGACTTGGAGATTTTGAGTCGTTTATACTCGAGTCCGCGCTTTGGGGACTTAGAGTACTCCAGTCCGCACTCCGGGGACTTGGAGATTTTGAATCGTTTATACTCGAGCCTGTGCTCTGGGGACTTAGAGTACTCCAGTCCGCACTCCGGGGACTTGGAGATTTTGAGTGTCTGCACGTGTTCGTACGTCAGCCAGAATAATACGGTTTCGTTTGCCTGTCACAGGATCATCATGCGCAGAAACATTAGTAATTTATGGAAAAGATGGCTTCAAGCCTTTATTAATGAAAGCAAGCTGAATTGTCTTACTACATGCCAAGAACTAGAAATAAAAGTGTACTGGAAATAAATGCAACTAATACATGAAAGAAATAGACTAAGTATAATAATGCCGCAAGTGCTCGCTGTTCCATGCTCGGGGGAGTGTCGCACCATTGACGGTCGCTAGCTTGAAAGTTCCTTCTCCAAGCTTCCGTTCGATGACGTATGGACCTTCCCATGCGGGATTCATATGAGATGGGATCGGAAAAACTCATTTCAAAACAAGGTCTCCTACACCAAAAATTCTCGGTCGGACCTTTTCGTTATAATATTTAGTGACTTTATGTCTATATGTGGTGGCTCTCAAGTTGGCTTCTTCGCGTTTTTCGTCAATGAAGTCCAACGATTCCAATAAAAGATTCTGGTTCGACTCGGAGTCGTAATAAGTTACCCGATGTGATGGAACTTCAAGTTCCACGGGTATGATAGCTTCCGTGCCATATGCCAATGCGAATGGAGTGTGGACAGTCGCGGTCTTATGGGTGGTCCTGTAGGCCCAAAGCGCCGTTGGAAGTTTGTCCACCCACTTGCCTCTAGCCTTTTCCAGACACTTTTTCAATATGGACTTGATTATCTTGTTTATCGCTTCCACTTGTCCGTTGGCTTTCGCGTGAGCAACCGCTGCAAACTTCATCTCAATGCCATATTTCTGACAAAATTCTTTAAACTCCTTGCTTTAAAATTGAGTTCCATTGTCTGTAATGATGGTCCATGGAAGGCCAAAATGGCATATGATATTTCGTATGACAAAATTAATAACGTTCTTGATGGTTATTGTGGCCAGAGGCTTTGCTTCTGCCCATTCGGTAAAGTAGCCGACCGCAACTATTGCATATCTCGCCCCGCCTTTGGCTATGGGTAAAGAGCTAACTAGGTCAATCCCCCACATTGCAAATGGCCAGGGACTAACCATCTGCGTGAGTTCCGTCGGCGGAGCTCTCAGGATTTTTGCATATATCTGGCATTTGTCACATCTTCTCACATAGTCTACAGCATCTCGATTCACAGTTGGCTAGTAGTATCCATAACGGAGGACTTTCTTTGCTAATGTCTGCACCCCAGTATGGTCACCGCACTCTCCCTCATGGACTTCCTTTAATATTCGTTTTATCTCATCATGGGCCATGCACCGGAGTAAGGGGGTCGAGAATCCCCTCCGATACATTACCCCATCCTGCATTATATATCGTGAAGCCTTACGAAGGACTTGTCATCTTTCGCTTCTTTCTTCGGGTAAGATCTCGGATAGCAAGTACCGTTTGATTGGGGTCATCCACGATTCCTTCTCCATTTCTGTTTCTAACACGAAATCCACCTCCATCATATTTATACTCGAAACATGTAAGGTTTCGGCAGGAAACAGTCCCATCTGTTGTGCATCACCAGTGCTTGCGAACTTTGCCAGTGAATCGGCTGCTATGTTTTGCTCACGCGGTACATGTGAAATATCATAGTACTCGAGATTCGCTAGCAGCTCCGGAACTCGGACCAAATATGGGGCAAGTCTCTGCCCCCCTGCTTGGTAGTCTCCTCGCACTTGGTACACCACCAGTTGCGAGTCGCTAAAGATTTCAACCGATTTTACTCCCAGTTCTTTGATAAGTCTTAAGCCGGCAATCAACGCTTCGTATTCGGCTTCGTTATTCATTGCCGTGAAATAGAGCTTCAAAGCGTAGCAAACTGTTATCCCATTTTTTGGTCAAAACTGGAATATCAACGAATTGGCATGGAATTATGAATATCAGGATTGGAGATCGGTTGGAATCAAGGCTACGATCGATATCGTCAAAATTTTGTTGAACTCCGAACGGGACGAAATTGATTGGAGACGATGATAAGGACTAGGAAAGGCTATGTTTCAAATTTTAGCTTAATCGGAGTTCGTATGAAGAAAATATGATGGATTCTAGGTAGGAAAGGTATGTTGTTCGAATCCATCAAGGTGGTGCTCGGTTCGAATCCATCGGATTCGAACCCATCAGGTTCGCATCGATCGAAGGCATGATGCAGAGTCGGTTCGAATAGATACGGTTCGTATCGATCAACATAGGTTCGGCTTGGTGAATTTCGTATCGATGGTGGTTCGAATCGATGAAGTTCGTATCGATCAGGAGAGGAGGGGAGTCGGCTTCGTGGATTCGAAGGAGGGGAGTCGGCTTCGTGGATTCGAAGAAGGGGAGTCGGCTTCGTGGATTCAGGGCTATGGATTCGAAGGAAATGGGTTCGAAGAAGACGGACTCGAGGGAGATGGATTCGAAGAAGATGGATTCGAGGGGGATGGATTCGAAGGGAGTGGGTTCGATGTATAGGTTCGAACCAGGCAGAACACACGAAGCTTTGAACTTGAATCGATCATATCTTCCAAACCGTTGATCCAAATGCAATGAAATTTTTACAGGAGCTTACATACATGTTGAAGAATGTTCTCACCAAATTTCAGCTTAATTGGATGATTTCTTGATCGATTCGAACCTTACTTCGAATCGATCCCAAGGTGGGCCCAGACCTCCAGATTTCGGACGTGTGGGCCCCCTCACGTGCCTGAAGCGGTCTTCCCGGATTTTAGGGGAAATACCAGCCTCCTACGCTTACAAATAGAGCCCCTGGTCATTCAAAAAAGGGGTCGGAGATTCTAGAGAGAGAAAGGACGCTTGGACGCTGCCAGAATCATTCCATATCATCATTGCTGCTATTTATTTCAAGTTTTGGACTTTGTAACTGCTGTAATCATCTGTAATCATCCAGGATAATCAATAAAAGGATAAAAAACTTTAGAGTGGACGTAGGCCGGAGATAGCCGAACCACTATAAAACTTGTGTCTCTGTTCTTTACTTTTGGATTACTGTTTAATATTTGATGAGATCTGAGATTTGTGTTTGAATATTATTGATTTGTATTCATATACTGGTGCTTTCACGGTATTTGGGGTTTGTGACCAATTTTGGCACAAACACTTTGGTGCTTTCACTGAGAACGACTAGCACCCGCTACATCGGATTTGAAGTTTGGATTTGAAGAAGTTTGAGGAGTTTCGGTCTGAAGGCAATGACTAGACAAAATATTAGAAGGCAAAGGGCTGAGAGAAGCCAACAGGAAGGAAGTCAACAAGCATCCTCCGGAGCCGGGGAAGGACAGGCTTCAATCTACATAACTCAGGATGAAATGGAGGCTATGGCAAATTCTTTGCAAGAGAGATTATTGAAGAGCCAACAGGAAATGATGCAGACTTTCTTCGAGCAAATGAGAGCTGCAGGGATGCATAACTTAGGAACAACCACAGCCACGGTGGATGCAGGACAAGGAACTAGGGTTGTGGAACCCAACGGGGGACGGGATGCGGAGCCGGAAGGCAATCAACAAGGGTTTGGGGGCAGGCCCACAGGATCAAACACAGGAGGACCTTTGGAAGGAGTTCAACAGGCTAGAGCTAACGTTGCTGCTAGTGAACCACACGAGGAATATGTGCCAGAGTTCCCTCGGGGGCATGGAGGGCAACCCCCAACAGACAATACCGGATTAGTAGAAATCATCAGAAGAACTTTGCGAGGTGGTTGGTCCAACGGAGACTTGGAAGGAGTGGATAGGAGTCCATTTTCTCGGGAAATAAGAATGGCTCAGAATCCACCTAAGTTTAAGCTACCTAGCGTGGAGGTTTATGATGGCAAGGCAGATCCAACAGATCACTTGATGAGGTACACCAGACACATGGAGGTGCTGGGGGCATCGGAGGAAGTGATGGCTCGATGCTTCCCTCTATATTTGACAGACTTAGCTGCAATGTGGTTTAGGCAGCTGGGAGAAGGATCTATAAGGACTTGGAGGGAATTGGTGGAAAAGTTCTTGGGACAGTTTCGGGTTCATGTCAAGAGGCCGAAGAATGTGATGACATTGACATCGGTGAAGCAAAGGATGGATGAATCGCTTAGAGCTTTTCTAACTCGATTCAGTGCGGCAGTCGCTTCGGTGGATCGGCCTGATCCATCTATGGTTTTAATGGCAGCAGTATCAGGAGTCAGGGAGGACTCGGATTTCAAGGTATCTCTGATACGAGATCCCTTACAGGATCTCGATGAATTCTTTCACGAAGCTGAAAGGTTCCTTCGGCAAGAAGACGCGAGTATGGATTTAAAGTTAAAGGAAGTAAATGTGACCGAGGGTGGAGGACCACCCAATAGAAGCTCGGATAAGGATAAAGGAAAAAGGAAATTGGATGATGATTCTGGTAATGCTAGGAAGCGATGGAAGGATCCAAAGTTTTCCACATATACAGGATTGAACGAGACGCTGGAGCGGATATACATGGATACTCGGAATCGCCTTCCCTACCGGAGGCCAGCCAGGAGAGAGCCTTCTGAACGAGAGAGGGCATCAGGGAGGCATTGTCTCTTCCATGACTTAGACGGACATGATACCAATAGCTGCAGACATTTAAAAGACATAATTGAGGAGCATGTGAGGAATGGGCAGCTGAGGCAATATATTGGAACACGGGATGCAGCAGTGGAGAAGGAGCAGCCACCATCTACCTTACACCGTAATGATGTGAGGCCCAGGAATGATGGTCGATTGGTTATCAATTGACATGGATAATATGGAATAAGTAACAAGCTATTAGCAAATGGCTAAGTCGTTTACACATGTACGAGGACGGAGATGGCCCCTAGGCATGCTCTGAATGATGATAAACTGCGAAGCTATGGCTTGTGAAATCTGTTTTTCTGTTTTGAATTGGACACTTGGTTATCTGGTTTGGTTTTGGAGTTTGGATTGGACTCCTGGTTTTTGTTTGCTTTCTTGTTTGGATTTTTCCTTCGGATGATTGATTCTGTTTTGGTTGCTGGTTTGGTTTTCTGATTTTCTGGTTTTGATTTGGATTTTCGGATTTGGATTTTGGATTGGATTTTAATTGGATTTTTATCTGATTTTTGATAAAAGGTCGTCAGGTATGGATTATGCCTGGCAAGGGGTGAATCGCTTTGCCCGAACGCGGTAAATTGACTCATTCAAGTCGTTGAGTGTGGACTATGCTCGGCAAGGGTCCGGAGTGACCAGGATTCGGCCTAGGACTTAGGCCACATATTATCGAACATTGTTTCAGGTCGTTGAGTATGGACTATGCTCAACAAGGGTCCGGAGAGACCAGGATTCGGCTTAGGACATAAGCCATGGCATTGTACAGCGTCCAGGGACGCTGAACCAAGGTCGTCAAGTGTGGATTACGCTTGGCAAGAACCCGGAGAGGTTAGCTCAACGTCCAGGGACACTGGACCAAGGCCATCAAGTGTGGATTACGCTCAACAAGAACACGATGATGCTAGCTTAACATCCAGGGACACTGGATCACGACCGTCAGGTGTAGATTGTGCTTGGCAAGAGCCCGGAGAGGTTATGGATTTGGATATCGACCCGGAGAGGTCCTGGATTCAGTTATTGGCTATTAGATAAGGATGGTTTGGGACTCGGTTGTCGAGTTCGAATAGACATGGAATTGGATCAAGCTTTGGTTATTGGATTTGGGATTGGATGTCGACTCGGAGCAGTCAAGGATGATATACTCTGGCAATATGGTTATGGACTTCGGATATTGGATTCGGAACTATTCAAAACACGCCTTGTTATCACAAGGCATGTTTTGGGGGGCAAAATGTTATCCCATTTTTTGGTCAAAACTGGAATATCAACGAATTGGCATGGAATTATGAATATCAGGATTGGAGATCGGTTAGAATCAAGGCTACGATCGATATCGTCAAAATTTTGTTGAACTCCGAATGGGACGAAATTGATTGGAGATGATGATAAGGACTAGGAAAGGCTATGTTTCAAATTTGAGGTTAATCGGAGTTCGTATGAAGAAAATATGATGGATTCAAGGTAGGAAAGGTATGTTGTTCGAATCCATCAAGGTGGTGCTCGGTTCGAATCCATCGGATTCGAACCCATCAGGTTCGCATCGATCGAAGGCATGATGCAGAGACGGTTCGAATCGATACGGTTCGTATCGCTCAACATAGGTTTGGCTTGGTGAAGTTCGTATCGATGGTGGTTCGAATCGATGAAGTTCGTATCGATCAGGAGAGGAGGGGAGTCGGCTTCGTGGATTCGAAGGAGGGGAGTCGGCTTCGTGGATTCGAAGAAGGGGAGTCGGCTTCGTGGATTCAGGGCAATGGATTCGAAGGAAATGGGTTCGAAGAAGATGGACTCGAGGGAGATGGATTCGAAGAAGATGGATTCGAGGGGGATGGATTCGAAGGGAGTGGGTTCGATGTATAGGTTCGAACCAGGCAGAACACACGAAGCTTTGAACTTGAATCGATCATATCTTCCAAACCGTTGATCCAAATGCAATGAAATTTTTACAGGAGCTTACATACATGTTGAAGAATGTTCTCACCAAATTTCAGCTCAATTGGATGATTTCTTGATCGATTCGAACCTTACTTCGAATCGATCCCAAGGTGGGCCCGGACCTCCAGATTTCGGGCGTGTGGGCCCCCTCACGTGCCTGAAGCGGTCTTCCCGGATTTTAGGAGAAATATCAGCCTCCTACGCTTATAAATAGAGCCCCTGGTCATTCAGAAAAGGGGTCGGAGATTCTAGAGAGAGAAAGGACGCTTGGACGCTGCCAGAATCATTCCATATCATCATTGCTGCTATTTATTTCAAGTTTTGGACTTTGTAACTGCTGTAATCATCTGTAATCATCCAGGATAATCAATAAAAGGATAAAAAACTTTAGAGTGGACGTAGGCCGGAGATAACCGAACCACTATAAAACTTGTGTCTCTGTTCTTTACTTTTGGATTACTGTTTAATATTTGCTGAGATCTGAGATTTGTGTTTGAATATTATTGATTTGTATTCATATACTGGAGCTTTCACGGTATTTGGGGTTTGTGACCAATTTGGGCACAAACACAAACTGATCGGTTCTTAGGAGTTACAAGAACTATGCCGACCTCCGAACAACGGTCCTTATATGCTACATCGGTGTACATCTTCCACCGAACGGGAGGTATGACATTGTGGTCGTTTGATTCGTCTGTCATAGTAAATTCAGCAATGAAGTCAGCTAGTGCTTGTCCTTGTATGGACCTTCACGGCAGGTAGGTAATGTCGAACTGACTTAACTCAATATTCCATTTCAACATTCTTTCAGAAGTTTCTGGTCATTGGAGTATCTGTCGCAAAGGTTGATCAGTGTAGACACTGATTGAGTGTGCCGGAAAATACGGACGAAGCTTGCGCGATGCAATCACCAAGCAATAGGCTAGTTTTTCAATCTTTGGATAATTTCTTTCTGCCCCCGTCAAGCGTTTACTAACATAGTAAACTGGCTTTTGAACCCGGTCTTCCTCGCGAACCAAGGCTGTACTGATAGCGTGCTGGAATACAGCCAAGTATATGTACAACCTTTCGTGGTCTATTGGTTTCGACAATACCGGGGGACTTTCTAAGTGCCTTACAAGAGCTCGGAATGCTTCCTCACAGTCGCATGTCCACTCGAAGTTCCTCTTTCCTTTCTTTATGACATCGAAGAAAGGAATACACTTATATGTGGCCCTGGATATGAATCGGCTCAACGCGGCCACCTTTCCATTCAAGCTTTGCACCTGTTTTATGGTTCTTGGTATTTGTATATCTCGAATAGCCTGAATCTTCTCCGGGTTAGCCTCGATTCCCCATTCATTCACAATGAAACCCAGAAACTTTCCTGATGCTATGCCGAACGAACACTTCAAAGGATTGATCTTCATTCCATAATGCATGAGTATGTCAAACATCTCCGCTAAGTCTCGGATGTGGTCGTTTGACTGCCGTGACTTCACGAGCATGTCATCCACATAAACTTCCATCGTTTTACCAATCTGGTCTTTGAACATCCGATTTACCAGACGCTGATAAGTTTCTCCCACGTTTTTCAATCCAAAGGGCATCACTACATAGCAATATAGCCCAACGTTTGTGACAAAATTGGTGGTTCTTGGTCTGGGAGGTGCATCGGGATTTGATTATATCCAGAGTACGCATACATAAATGATAGTAACTCATGTCCGGTAGTTGAATCGACCAGCTGGTCAATCCTAGGCAACGGGAAACTATCCTTCGGGCATGCTTTATCAGAATAATCAACACAATTTCTCCATTTTCCATTCGCTTTCTTTACTAGCACCGGGCTAGATACCCATTCAGGGTAGAGGGCGTCGCGGACGAACCCATTGGCCTTGAGTTTGTCCACCTCCTCTTTGAGAGCCACGGACCTCTCTGGGTCCATGCCTCTCCTTTTCTGTTTCACAGGAACATGTCTTGGGTCTATGTTCAACATATGACTCGCGATTGCAGGAGAAATCCCGCACATGTCAGAATGTGTCTAAGCGAAGACATCAAGATTCTCTCGGAGGAAGTCAGTGAGGTTCTCGGCCACCATGGGGTCGTGTTGTGATCCAATTTTAAGAATTCATGGCGGGTCATTCCGGCTAACTGGGATGTCAATTGTTAGTTCAGCCGGTGCTGCATTTATTTCCCTGGGTCCCCCATCATCATCTCTCGGATCTATGTCTCTATGGATCCGAGAATGTTGCCCGAGCCAGGGCTCAGGCGCTACTTGTCAATCATCAGCATTTCGGATGCGGACGGAGCTGTCCGCAACCTTTCCTTTCTCTCTACACTGAGCCTCTCTCAGCTCAGCCACATAGCATGCACGTCCGGTCGCCTGATCGCCGTGTACCACTCCAAAACCTCTGTCTGTCGGAAATTTTAATGTCAGACACCAAAGGGCTAATGCTGCCCTAAATTCTGCCAGAGATGGACGTCCTAGAAATACGTTATATGGAGAGTCAACATCCAATACTATGAATGGTAGGATCTGCACCCTCCTACGCTCGCCTTGCCCCAGTTTAACTGGTAACTCCACAAATCCCACTGCATCCGTTGTTGCGTCGTTAAAGCCATGCATTCTGGCTTTAGATGGTTTCAAATCCTTAGTCTCCAGCTTCATTTGGTCATATGCCTTCTTGAAGATGATGTAACGAAACTTCCACAATCAATTAGAATTCTCTTCACAAACGCCGGCACGATTGTCGTAGATATGACCATCGGGTCGACGGTAGGAGCCTCCACCTTATCCGCATCTCTGCTCCTGAATACAATGTCATCATCTATCGTGCGCTGCTGCTTTGCAGGAGTCTTATCCTCCACATTCGAACAACACTCATACTCCGCATGTCTTAAAGAGTTAGCATATCGCTCCATCTCCTGCCAATTCTTATCCGTAGGATGAGATCCGCCAGCAATCATGTTGATAACCAATCTACCCACAGTTCGAGCGGGTTGTTCTGGTTGGCGTGGAGCCGGTCCGCGTCCGGGGTCCGATGTCTCTTGTCTTCCGTCTTGTGGGTCTTTGACAAACTCTTGTAGCTTCTTCTGTCTAATCAACTTTTCTATAGCATCATGAAGGTATCTGCACTCCTCTGTGTTGTGCCTATAAGACTCGTGAAAGCGGCAATACTTCCCAGTCCGCTTCGGTTCCTCCGTTGATTCCTTTGGGCGTGGTTTTCTATATTGAAAAGTGTTGCAAGTTGACAAATAGATATTTCCAAGAGATGCGTTGAGCGGGGTGTATTCATTGTAGGTCGGGATCCTTGACTTCCATTTCCCCGTCTCTCTTTTCTTTCCGGGATTTCCACCTTCGGATCCTTTAGACTGCCCAGGCTTGTTTTGGACATTGACTTGAGCTTTTCCTGAATTATCGCCGGTTTGCTTCATGGCGACGGTACTTTTCACAGTCTCCTGAGCAGGCCCTGGTGCCTTGTCTCATCTTGTCCATCGAGCTTCTTCCCTTCTTATGAACTGATGAGCTTTCGAATAAAAACGCTCCAGCGTTCCTGGGGGCTTTCCCGCCAACCAATCTCCAAATTCATAGTCCGGATCCACTCCACGCATTACCGCCATCAAAATTGCGTGGTCATTTGGATTGCTCACTTCGATAGCCGCAACATGAAATCTCTGCAAGTACGCTTTCGATGACTCTCCCGAAGCTTGGATTATGCTTGACAAGGACATCACATCCTTTGGACGAGTGGTGTGTACTCTGAATTGCTCTATGAATTTCATTGCCAATTCATCAAATGTGGATATAGATCGCGGAGGAAGTCGAGTAAACCACATGGTGGCAATTTCAGACAATGTGATTGGGAAGCACCTACACTTGGTTGCATCATTAGCTCTTGTAGAATCCATCATCCATCCGTACCTCATCACATGCTGCCTGGGATCAGTCTTCCCTTCGTAGGCTGGGATAGTCGGCATATTGAACTTCTTGGGGTACTCAGCTTGCGGGATACCATCCGTAAAGGGGGTATGGCTTCTGGACACTCCCCAATCTTCATTGGTCAAGCCTTGGTTCTCTCTCATCAACTGCCTGACCATAGTTGTTAAGTCCGGAGTTTGTATGGAGGATGGAAGGTTGGGTTCCGTTCCACGGGACTGTGCGGGTTGATATCCCGCCTAATTTGGGTCTTGGAGATTTGGGTGTCCGGTCTCTTCACGGGCTTGATTCCCAACGCCTGCCTGTGCACCTTCATCCTTACGGCGTCTACGCCTAGGAGGTTCATCAGCTGAAGTTGAACTATCAGATTTAGAATAAGGGGCAGGGTTACCTCCAGCATTCTGGCGCTGCTGCTGAGCGAGCTGAGTCATGAGGTTAGTGTTGGCTTGAATCTGCTCAGCAAGTTGCCTTCTACTTTCCTTGAGTTCTCTTATCAAGTCGTTGAACTCTGTTAGGGAAACGACTTCTGCTTGGTTTTGGGTGGAGGGCCCTGCACCTCTAGTTGCTTGCTGATTTCTAGGTCCAATTTGTTGTACGCTAGCAGTTTCGTGGACATCTACGTTGTGGGAGGCCGATCTGGTTCGTGGTCTTCCCATAGTAGAGTTGTTGGTTGTAACTCTGAATAGAATCAACAGATGCCTTGTGAATGATCTTGGATCTCCTCTAGGGGATTTATGCAATCTAGTAGCTACAAAGCAGATTCTGACAGCGTGAGAATTCAATTCTCGGTGAAAACACCAAAATGTTAGCACCAAAATTGGTCACTAACACCCTTAGAAAGATTGTGTAGAGAGATTAATGAAGAAAGTAAATTAAAATAGAGAACAATATATAAATTTCAATGCAGAGAACAAGAACACCAAATTTATAGTGGTTCGGCGTAACTGCCTACGTCCACTTTGAAGTTGATTTCTATTGATTTCTTGGATAGTTGTTTATAGATACAATCCGTTTCTAATTACTTGAATACAATTTCAAAGTAAAAGATTAAGTCTTGAGTGAGTGTAGAATGCGGCAGAGTTTCCCCAGTGTTACCAAAAAACTGATCTTTTTCACTGTGCCCCTGCCTCTCTATTTATAGATGAAGGCAGGTTGGACTCCCCTGGTGGGCCTGGTAGCTGAATACCTCGGCCCAAATGGAATGAGCTCTGCATGCCGACCCGATCATGCCGAACGGCCAAATGCCGAACCATCATCTTCATGCCGAACGATGCGGTTGTTGTGTGGAAAGAGTAGGCTGAGCAACAACCAAAGTCGGTCGTGATTGGAAGGATGTCGAACAATCTTTGGTTGTCGAACGTTCTCGGGAGGCCAAACAATCTTTGGATGCCGAACGATCTTATGCCGAACGGTCTTTAGATGTCGAACGATCTTATGTCGAACGGTTTTTAGATGCCGAACGATCTTATGTCGAACGTCCTTAGCATGCCGAACGATATACAATACTGAATGTTTCTCAATGCCAAATGCTTTTTTATGCCGAGCGTTCTTCTGATGTCGAACGCTCTTTGCCGAATGCTTCCTTGTGTCAAGTACTACTGAATGCTATTCGACCGTGACTGCCAGATGAACCATTTGTGTCGAGCGTTCAGAATGTCGAACGATCCATACATTGCCGAGCAGTACGCTAATGCCGAGTACTTAGTTGCCTGGTCAAATCCCCAGGAAACACTTTTGCTTAATTAAATCACATTTATAAGTTTATTATCAACAATAAATGTTATGACTATTTACACAACACTGATTATATTCAATTTCCATTACTTACATATAATTTCCCTTTTAAATATAACATTTAATTCATTTCCATATTTCAATTTATCACCAAATTAACTTTACAATTATTTCAATTACTTGAGATTACATTTAAATAGTTATCGATTACATTAAATCACATTATTAAATTCCATTCTAATTACTTTTCTCATTAATAAATTTGAAATTTTTATTTTTTCACAACACTAAATTCCCAAACTTATTTAATAAATAAATTTAATTATCGAAAGTACGGGTCGTTACACTCTCCCCCACGCAAAACTTTTCGTCCTCAAAAAGGGAAATAAGAAATTAATATATTATATTCAAAATATTAAATTTATAAACCATTAATTTACATAATCAAATAATTTAAATGCAATATATCAATTTATAAACAATTTAATCCTTTCATATTCAAGTTCAATAAAAGACTTTCATAAAAAAATTCTAAGTCCAAATTTCATGGAAAATTTCGTGTAATGACCCAAAATTTTGGTTATTTGAAATTGGAATATTTATTTGATTTTAAATATATAAAATTTAATTTTTAACTTGAATTTCGAATATAATGATTTATTGGATAATTTAATAATTGGAATTTACTCAAATAATTGAATCTTGAGTTTTAAGCTTGTTAAAAATAATTTAAAAACTTATTAAATTTATATTAATAAGAACGAAGATAATAAAACTTTTTAAAAGGAATTTAAAAGTGATTTGTTTGATTTTAAAAATAGCTCATTTTAAGTAACACATAAAATAGCCTTCTGGGGCACGTTCTCGGATTTTGACGAAACCAGTTCCATTGGATCCATAATAGTGTATTATTATCGAATTTTAAATTTCAAAGCATTTTGAGTTATCGTTTGATCGTATGGGATATTAATACATATTGAATTTAATATCGAAAATTCAATATAATAATTGGTTACAAAAAGCCATCTTCTCAATGCGATCGAATTAGGACTTGAAACCTTTTACATTGCACTCGGAATAAGGGTATAACATTACGAACGCCTAGTAGCACACCTTGTTAGGGGTTTGAAATTTTAAGTTACGTAATCGAGACGATTTGAAAATTTAAATAATATACATATATTTATCGACTTGACTATATTTTCACATTAGCTTCTCTCTCTCACTTCAAGCCACTATAGCCTTTTCCCAACATGCAACTATCATGTTCATTCCTCCCATTTTTAACCAGAAGCATGCAATAGAGTACAGAAAAGAAAAATGAAAAGCATGGCAAACTTATAAAAAATCGCTTCTCATAGTATTCTCAAGAAAAAAATCCTAAACTTATTCTAAAATTCTAGTTTAGGCTTGATCTTCGATCTAAAGTGAAAATTTTAAAGCACGGCATCATTTTTTTCTCGATGGCGAAAAATAGGGTTGCAAATGGAGATCGATATAGGGATTGATTTTTGGATATGAGGCTTAATTTGGGATCGTGAGGTGAAGTCGCACGCGTGGCTGAATTCTGGTGATGTGCAGTCACCTGGGAAGGGTGCGACCCATCGTACGGTCTATAGCAAATTGGTAATGTAGCGTTTTTATTTGTAGGGTCGGGCAAGGCGGCGTTGGATCTAGGTGGTGGAGTTTTGGTCGAGATGATCGAAGCAATGATCGGATTGGGAAATGGTGGAGATATGGTGATGTATGTGTGCACGTACGAGCGACCATGAAGAGGTATCTACATGCATAAGCATTTGAAAATAAAGAATGGAGGAGAAGGAGGAACACTGATGGGTCGGGTCTTGGAATTGAGGTGGTAGGCTGTTTCTTTTAAGATAATTAAAATTATTTTCCAAATTTTAAAAATCGATATCTTATAAAATGTATATCTCTCACGCGAGGTCCGTTTTGGATGAGACTTTTTGCATTGCGATCGCAAGGACGAGAGCTTCACAATGAAACTAGTTTGGACGGATTTGGAGACTATGAAAAATTGGGCTAAAATCGGGCGTCGTTGGGTTTTAGTTCCAAACCGGAATGTCTTGATGACAACTGAAAATCAAAGTGAGTAAATTTCACTCATTTGGATTATTACAATTAATTTTAAATAGTTAAAATCAATTATTGGTTGATTGGATGATTTGATAATTATTATTATCAGTTGGATGTTATAATATACATAGTGTATATATATTAGTAGTTGGATTGATTATCCCTCCTATTGGAGCGGATGAGACCCTATACGCCACGCATGTTAGCGGATGACCCTAAATTACTGTGATATCCCGCCTCGAAGCGTAATTGGCATTTTTATGTTGTATTAACATCTGTGGTTGCAGGAAAACAGGTTAGAGGGATCCAACTGGATTCCTTAAAAATGTCAAATTTAATTTCATATATAGTGATATATGATATGTTTAAATAATCTATATTAGATTATAGTATGGTTTGAATTTATTGGATGCTATGGCGATACTGGCCTAGATTTTGGTATTTTAAAATGCCATAAATATATATATTGAATTTGAAAAGAAATTAAAAAGGGATTTTGAAAGAGAAATATTTATATAGATTTTGGATTAGTTAGAAGAAATTGAAATTGGTACTTAACTATTCTGTGATATTGTGAATAGAGATTTTGGAATAATGTAAATAAATGATTTTAAATATAATTCTTAAGTGATACTTTTTTAAATATAAAAGGTTTTAAAAATCGAGATTTTTAAATAGATTAGAGAATAAAAGGGAATTTGGGAAAAAATATATAATTGGTTATATTGGATCTTAAATAAGATTTCTAAATTACGGAATGGAAGTAAAATCGAGATTTGGTTGGTTTTGGAATATAGGTTGGGTTATTTAAGAAATTGATTTATAAATGGAATTTAGTTTAGAAATCGGTTTATAAATGGATTTGAGTGATGTGAAACCATTGTAAACGGGAAATGAGATTACGGGATTCTTAAACAATGTTTATAAATAGAGTGAAATGATTATCATTTGATAAATTGAAGATATAGATTCACAGTAAGAATTTATGATGAGATGGGTAAATCGGTTTAAAAAAGAAAGAATAGATTCTTCTTTTGTAAATGTGAAAAAGGGATTTGTGTGATTGGGGACATAAATCGATTGGTGATAAATCGAGAGAGATTTATAAATATTAGATTGGTTATATTGGAACTGAAAAAAATACATTTTATCGAGAAGTTGAGTTTGTTTTAAAAAGAGGATTTTTAATTTTTAAACTAGGTAATTTAAAAATGTTTTAACATAAAAATATTACAGAAAGTTAGTATTTAAATATTTTTAAATTGTCAAAATGAATTATAAGTTTTATAAACAAGTCTTGTAAATTGATTAGAATTTTATTAATAAATCAGAATTTATTATTGTTTCAAAGTTATGTAATTACTTTAATTGTTTAAAAGTATATTTAAATTATTAAATAAAGTTTTTGGAAAGTAATGGTATACTTTCATGGCGAAATCGAGAGGTAGAGATTGCCTATAGTTTAGTTTGGATTTCTCTAGGATAGAGACGTAATCATTGAGCTGCGAATCCATGGTTGATACCGCATGGTGCTTTCCATATCTATTTTAAAATGTTTTCAAATATTTTTGAAGGGAATGGTTTGTGAATATACTTATTTCAGTGAGATAAGTATGTACTTTTGAATAAAGAGATTTAATTAAGGAACCCAAAACTTATAGAATTCGTTATAAACGAGTTAAAGAATTTACAACATAAACTGTGAAGGGTTTTTGAGAAAAGAGAAATAAATGGAACTTTCCTAAGTGTTGGGAAGTAAGTGGTTTATAAATATATTTTTAAATATTTTTCTAAGTGTTGAAATAAGAGATGGTTTGAAATATCCTGATATGGATACAAGTATTTGAGTTGTCTCAAATACTGAAAATTTGGAAGGGATTTGAATATATATCTTATAAAGATATTTTAAAAATAAATATTAGAAAATTATAATATGGGCCCAGTGACTGCTTATGGATGTTATATTGATACTTAAATGAACAACCATCAAGTATTGGCTAATTTCGTTGATCTTTTCAAAGAGATCGGGATTGGATTTAATATCCAAAAACCACTTCGATCTGATTTGAGCATTGCGAATGGATATCGTAAAGATGGTGAAGACGGTGATTCAGTTTGTCCAGACCCAGGATAACTTGTATGAACGAATGCTATCAGGACATCGTCATTGGAGGACGATGAGTATTCTAAGTGAAATTGTTCTTGAAAAGGTAATCTTAGCCTCAAGCCTCATCAATCGGAATGATTGAAAATCAGAGGAGATGCAGTAAGGCTAAGTGGATCATACCCAATTAGGGTTTGTTATCACCTTTCTAGATACCCTTGGATATATTATAAATGATGGATACAGTGGTGCGTGGAAAAATAGATCTCGATAAGGGTGGGAACACCCGGGATGATAACATATTCGGTTATATCTAGGTTAGGGATAGGGCTGGTCTTGTGTTGTAGGGGATCCTGACGAGGTCCTCGGTACATTTTTTAGATGTGTACCGTGATAGGTGGTACCCCAGTGCCTAGTCTTTATACGGAATCCATTCTCCAATAAGCGTTGTACGATTTTGATTGTGCCCAACTATGCTAAAACGGGAGATGCAAGCTTATCAGCTATTTTCTATTTATTTTTTATAGACACTATGATAGTATCGGATGATTTCGATGTAAAATATTTTGATTATCGTAAGGGAAAAACCCGTCGTGTCTATGTGTGGCGTGGTCTTATGAGATACCTTTGTTTTTCAAAGGATTTTGATAACTTTGATAAGTTCAAATTCAGTGTGTTATCTCACGTTGGTTTCTAGACTGACTCAGGTGTTATTTTATTATAATGCTCGGGCCAGACAGAGTATTACAGATTTAGGTTAGGATGCTATGGAGCTCAGGAGATGAGCTGGAAGGCAGTGACATATCTCCATAATTGGTTTATATTTCCACTGTGTATTGTAGGTTGTATAGTCAGCACTAGTGAGGACTAGTTATTATAATTGTTCAGTACTGAGTTATTGATTATTGTACTCTAATGATGTAATGTATAAATAACAGTTATAGTTCTTTTTGTATAAAGACATGTTAGTATCTATTATATATTATTCAGCTGCAATTGTGAGATTCTATGTTGTTGTTTTCTTGTACCTTTTTTTTCACCCCTAACAATCAACATTTTTGTTCAATTTGAGTTGACAAGTGTAGTTTATTATTAGCTTAGACTGTACGGAAAAGTGGATCGTTACATTTCAGTAGAGTCTCCTTTGTATGGAGAGGTCCGGGAGAAATAAAATATCAATAAGAACCATATATATATATATATCATATTTCAAAATAAAATATCCCAAACCATAGGAAAACAAGATAATATCGCTATAAAATCGTAATCCAAAAACGTACCTATTTTTTAGGCAAACAACGCCTTACTTATGAAACCAAAAGTAGTAGTTATTGCTTCCATAAATCTGTATTTCACTTATATAATCCAAAATAGAGAGAATTATGTTCAAGGGAAATATTTAGTTGTTTTCAATTGGCGACAAAAACAAATCAATATAAAACATATACAAACAAACAATACAATCATTATATGCAACCAATGAATCCATCATACATCCATTACAACTAAAACTGATAGTTTGTTCAGGTTCAGAAGTTTTTAATCGTACAAGGGTGATAATTAAACTATCAAGTGTATCCTACGCTCAACGGCCTTTGGTAATAACTTAATAGATAATTTATACATCCTTATATAGTTAGAAGTATCATTTCTCAAACATCCCATAAACCAAACAAACAAGAATCTCAAAAATCATTTAAGTATATTCTTATTAATTTCGTTTCACATCATTTACTGTCCATCTATTTTCATTCATTCATACAATGATTATTTTATTAATTTAACTTCATTGCTAACAAAATTCAATTCTCATTCATTCATACAATGCCATTTTTCACTACTTTACATCCAATTACTTACATATGTTATTTACATTCAATTATTTAGACCATCCATAATCAATTCTCAAAATATTATGTAAGTCTCTTTGTAAATTTAATTCACCATTATTATTTATTTCTTTTTCACATTTATTTCTTTCATATATAGTATTATGGAATATTAAATCTATTTCTGAATCATTTCATATTTTCTGGAGTTATAATCATCTAATTAATGTAATATTCACTTTTACTACACATTTTAATTATAATTAACTTTGTTTGTACCAAAATTTGGCACAAACACTCTTCGGATGTGTGTGAAGAGATAAAATGAAGAAAATAAGTGTAAAATGAGGCAGATTTAACAGAAACACCAATCAGCAGATAAGAAAAAATGAAGAAACGCACAAATTTAGAGTGGTTCGATGAATTGCCTACGTCCACTATGAAATAATTGATGTTTATTGAATTTCACTTACTAATACAAGGGTTTACAACAGTAAGACTGAAGTATAGTAATAATTTCGTTAGAGCGTCAGTGTAGAGAAGCCAAAAAGGTCCTTTTTCTGGACACATGGAGTGTTATTTATAGGCGTAGGCCGGAAAAATCTGACTTGGATCTCGGAATACTTCTTCTCACATGTGGGTGGGCCCACGTGATCGATCCGAGGTTGATTGGGATCGATCCAAGGTTGATTAGGATCGATCCATGATCGATATGCCCTCATTTCGTATCGATCCAAAACACATCCATTTGGGCCGAGATCAATCATAGAACAAGTAGAGGTGGCACGGAAGCTGCTGTGAAAATTTGGCGGCATATGGACTTGTAGATTTTGAGTTATGATTAATCCAAGTTTGTATTCGCAAAACATTGCCGAGTTCGTATCGATACAATTCGTATCGATGGCTTCATATCGATGCTGGCTCGTATCGATTAGGATGACATGGCGCTATATTTTAGGATCGATCCACTTTTCATGTCAAGTGACCGAGTCTTCCTCTTGAACGTGTTCTCATTCGTATCGATCTAATGTACCTTACTTCGTATCGAATTCTAATGCTATTTCGTATCGATAGCTTTTGATCACTTCGTATCGATAGATAGATGATCCTTCATATCAATTATAGAGTAGTCAATTTCGTATCGATGATGCATGGCCTCTTTCATATCGATCAGTAATGATCAATACGAACCATTTAAGTAAAGGACCGATACGAAGTGTCATTCGGTAATGGACACGAAATATTGTTAACATGACGAATACGAAACAGCTTCAGTTCGATGGATACGAGGGAAGGTAGTAGGCAATGGATACGAACCGATGGTCGCTTGATGGATACGAAGGTGGTCTTTTGAAGGGATGAATATGAACTTGCATGGATATGAATGATGTTGATTTTGTTGACCTTGACCGATCAATATCTTGTGCATACGAACTTCGATTGACTTGAAATTTGAAACGTTGACTCTCATAGCTTTGCTTGTCACATCATGCTAATTGTAGCTTGATCTAGACTCGGACCAAATTTGCCAATATCCATAGTGAACCTGTGTATAACCGATCTTTGGGATGGATTGCCCTTGGTTTCTAGTCAAGTCCTTTGTGTCACGGCCTTGCAAAAAAAGAGGGGATAACATTTACCCCTCAAAGTACATCTTGTGTGAATATGGCGTGCATTGAAAAGCTGCATTCTTTATTCCAAAAAAGCTCTATCCGATTCGTTGAATAGTCGCCGCCTTTTCATCAAGAGATGTAACCTTTGATTGTATTCCAGCATTATAAATGTTGAACTATTGACTGCCAGTGATCATGCAGTGTGATATTGTAACTCAAGGTCGAGTGCTAACAATTTGTTGTTTTGATTGTCATCAGGTGAGCATTCAATTCCTATTAATTTTGAAAATTGAATGTTAGTTCGTATATACATGCACGTACGTTGACTTGACTCCTATTCACGTTTGTGCGTTCACGGATCGTTGTCAAGTCCTTTAATTTTTGTTTGGATCGAGTTTCGTATCGATCCTCTCCTAGATCGATGTGAAATTTAAGTTCTAACAATGTTTGATGGTTGTTTTAAGGCATCCCTTCGTATCGATCCTCTCCTGGATCGATCTCAGAAGATGGAATGCATGCTTCATATCGATGACTATTGATACGAAATAGATAGTTTTTGGCGATGATTCGTATTGACGAATATGAAGCTTGGGTCTTCGAGCGTATGGATATGAAATAGGTGTTTCGTATTGATGAAATTCAGTGATTCAAATAAGAATTTTTTAGTATCTTTCGTATCGATGGGATTTGTGTCGATGGATACAAAGACGATGGTCGATCATTGATGGGTACAAAATACTATTTGGACCGTTCTGGGTTGATGGATACGAATGAGCCTCTTCGTATCAACGGAATTTATGACCGCTTCAATCGGTTTTTTGCTACTGGGAGATGAAAGTCTTTGCCTTTGGATACGAACCCATATATATATATATACCATTTGTACTTAAAAAAAATTCACTTGCTCTTTGTTTTCATAATTCCACATCGTATCGATCAGGACACAGGAAAAGAGAACTTCTTCGTCCCCAAATCAAAATAACCCATTAATCCTTCGAACCAATTCTGTAAACTAGGTAATCAATCGATCAAAACCACTTTAAAATGATTAGACTCGAGTTTTAATGCCAATTCATCCAAATTCATGGCTGATTCCGGCATTGCTAACGTGAGAATTTGGTCAGAGCAAAGTCAAGGTGGGAGCAATGGCATTTTAGCAGCTTGGGTAAGAAGAACTGTTGATGGATACGAAGGAATCATTCGTATTGATGGTGGATAGATGGAGAAGTTTTGCATCGAACTGGTAATGATGGAGGAGAAACTTTGCGTCGATTGTTAATGGTGGGAGTTCGTGCCGATCTGGAGCGATCGATATGAAACCTTGGTCATGCGATCGATGTGAAGTTTTGGACCTGGTGATCGATACGAAGATTTTGGATGTTGATCGGTAACAAAGCTTGGATGTTGATCGATATGAAAGTAGGCATTTGGAGGAGCTATCCATATTGAACCTTGGTGGATATGAAATTCATGTATAAACGTTTGACTTCAACGAGCTTTAGCCTTGCATATCTAGACTTAACTATTAAACTGCATATCTGACTATCCCTCGAAGCTCATCGACGGAACTGTAACTTGACAAACTTAAAAAACTTTAATATGGATTGCTCTCCGAAGTTAGGTTGGCACGGTTGTGATGGTCAGTGATGACGGTCACTCCAATTGAATCTCGAATTCTTATCATTTGAACATTTCTCAAATTCTGTAGAATTTCTTAAGCATTATGTAGCTCTGCACTGCACAACACATTCACGCACTTCACACTGGGGGGAACACGGGTATATTGTCATCTAACGATGATTTTTACTGAGTTTAATAGTTATGGAACCCGAAAGCTCGCATTCACAGGATGTCCAGAGTCCACCCCTTACCGCGATCGAAATGCCAGCTGCCGCAGTCGACGTTATTACCCCTGGTCTAGATGAGCTACCAGGAGCAATCTTCATCGCACATCCATAAGATTCTGTCTGCGCTTATATATCTAAAGATACACTGGGCAGAATTTGTCTAAGGCATGAGTTGTCGCTGGATGATGTCTTACTACCGGGGTTAGAAGATAGAGCCCACAACCCCCCGAAAGGGTATACGGCCTGAAACAGATTTATGTGTGCAGCTGGACACTTCCTCCTTTTAACCAATTCATTCGAGGAGTTCTACTTTTTTTGAGGATCGCTCCATCTCAGCTGCATCCAAATGGATATGCCTTACTCAATAGTTTGTTTGTCATATTCATGTAACACCTCTTCCATCCTCGGACGGTGGAAGAGATCATGTACTTATTCAATATAAAGAGTCGCAGGGACAACCCTTCCTTTACTTTCCTAGAAGCAGTTAGGAATTGTCAAGTTGTGACTGGGGCTTGGAACAAGAAGAGTTACTTTAAGACCGAATGGTTTTACGTTCGGTGTCCACCGGGGTTTGCCTCCTTGCTGACTAACTCGATAATAGTAGTTGATGTCTGGTCTAACATTTTTTTCCATTTACAACTTTAATTCCATGACCTGAAGGTGCTCAGTTTTAGGAGTTAGCACGTGTTCTTAAAGAGGTACCCGCCGAATATAGAGAGATTGATGAAGTCCTTACAGACGAGAATCTGGTTGCCGTTGGGCTAATTGACAGAGATCAAAGTATTGGACTCGTAGGATTTTTAGGATGGCCTAGGTGAGAAAAGCTTGAAGGAGAGCTCTCGGGATAGTAATTATCAAATAGGGCGGTGATGAGAATGTGACTGCTGGAGATGAGCCCGCAGCTGAGCCTTCGCGACGTCCTCGATCTTCAGTGCAGAAGAGAAGAGGCAAATCTACTGCTCGAAAATATGTAAGGCGCAAAATCATCGTAGTCTCTTTGCCTGCTACTAGTCAAGAGATTTCTCTCTCGCAGATGGAGAGTTCCTTTGCGGGACTGGAGGACATCCCTATTATGGATGACTTGCCGTTGCACCAAGATACCGGGTTAGAGGGGCTTTAAAGAGCCTTAGGCATAGGAGAGCCAACCCCTTCGAATACGGTTATTACAACCGGTTGGTTGGAGGGTTTGCGCATGCATACACACAATCCATAGCACTACACAATTTCTAATCACAAGTTATTCATCTCTGAAGATTATCAAATATGTTTCTCTTTTCATTTTAAAGATACGATGTCGAGGCGAGAATCTATGCTTGGTACCTCCGTTCTGCGCACCGTTCATCTAGCTCATACTCTGAGTCTCGTAGACGTGAGGCCAATAGAGACTGCAATTGTGGCTACTCCAGTGAAGAGAGGGAATGCTACGAGAGGGAAAAGGATAATGAGAGGGAGTAGGAGAGACAGTACAGTCGTCGTTCCCGATCGTGCTTCCTGCCACCTAGAGGTCCAACACAATCTTTTGGCACTGGCAAACAACTACCTGAATCTTCGCATCAAATACCACCTTCCCAAGCATCAAGCCCTGACCAATAGCGTCGAAGGACTGAAACTGAAACTCCCGTCGCCACTGAACAAGCCATCACAGAACCCACCAGGGAAGGAGCGATCAGAATCGCTAAGTTAAAAAAGGATTTTTCGAATATCTATTTTGACGACTTCATATTTCCCCTGCAATTAAAGCAAGTTAAAAATGAGGCAGAACAGACGATGCATGACTGCATCTATGAAGTTTATGGCCAATATTGGGAATGGATAAAGGTCGCGGATAAAGTATCAACGGTAGCCTTCGAGCGGGCGAAGACAATCGACAAACTAGGAAATGATCTCACTCAGAAGGACCGCATAATTCAGGTGCTTAACGATGAAAACCAGTCCTCAAGAAATTCACAAAATGGAGTCAAGTAAACGAGCCGACGAGGAAACCAGGAGGAAAGAGGAGATGAGGCGAACACATTTAGCCTTGGTTGAGGAAATGGGGCACCGGGCCACCACAGTCATGGTTGAAAGAGATGCGGCGCTAAAAGAGCTTGAGGAGCTTAAAGATAAATTTGCTGAACTCGTCAAAGAAAAAGATGATCCAAATAAAGCCGCTCGGGAACCATGTAAGCAGGCTGTGGCACTCAAGGACGAGAGGGATGCGGCAACGCTAAAGGTTCAGGAAGCCGAAGCCAGGGTTGAGGGTGAAGTGAGAGCGGCAGAGGCTAGGTTGGAGGGTGACATTGAAGATCTCCTCCTTTCATATAATGTCAATGTTCTGAAGCATCAAAATATGAGCTGGTTCGAAGATTATCTATCATATCTATATAATGCCTAGTGTCGCTTGGTTGAGATGAAAAAGCAGAGCACCATAGTGAAGCCATCGATGAGTTCGACTTAGAGAATCGGGTGTTGAATGAGGATGAGAGAAGAGTTCTCCACGATGCCACTATTATATTTGGAAAACAAAAGACTTGGTACTCAACATCCAGAGGCTAGAGAGGGTTCTAGCATTGAGCATCATGATATAGGCTTTAAATTCTTATGCTAACCCAGCACGAATTTATTCCTACGGTTGATCCTCTATCTGTGCCCGCTTAATCCTGATCAATCGCAATTGTCTCCCGCTCACGAGCATACCCATAAAGTTGCTCCAACTCGACCCGCGAGCCAATTTGAGGAAGGTATTATGAACATTTCTTGCATTTATTCAAAGTCGGGAGCATTGTTTGAAGTAGTCATTAACACCTTTTCTCTTACCTTTATTCAGCGATAGAAGCCACACTGGTCGTGCCCCCTGCAACCCAAGAGCCGCAACATGAGCAGGAGGCCCTTATGATTGAAGCAACCACAACAACGAACGATGCACTAACTGAGGGAGTGCAAGGGAGCACTTTTACTTTTGATGAGCAGAAGATGGAGGAACTCCTTGGCCATCAAAGTGACCTACTTACTGACCTGCCATTTATCATGGGCGAAGGCACATTCCTGGCTAGCTTTTCGAGCCCGACTGGCAGCATCCCTGTGGATGCTTAATCCATTCATGAAGAAGAGATAATATCGAAGATTAATGCAGAGATGGAAGCAGCCGCACAGGCCAGTGGTATTGGAAGTGGTATGGCGGGTCTTGGTCCGGCTCCTCTGCAAATGATTTCTTCCGGTGGTACAATTGTCGACATTGGCATGCCTCCCTCGTCTTCTAACATCGAGAGCATTCCTATTCCTCCAACTCCGCATCCCAAAAGTATTCCTATCCCCATGAGTTCGGAGGAAGAGATTACCATAATTCCTTCGGTTGGAGATCAGCCACCAAAATGCAAAAGCTCGAAGAGGCACTCAAGCGGTAGCTCTAGTGGGTCAATGCCGAAGAAGAAGAAGAAACCAAGGGAGTAGACATGTCTTACTGCTCCCTTTTTTGGTATATAGATAGGAATTTCTTTTTGCTTCCTGTAGGCCACGTATAGATGCAGGTTCGGCCCCTGCTAGTAGGATTTCTTGGAATGTTTTCTGTACTTATCCTTCTTTTTCAAAGAATAGTTAAAATAAAATTCCATTTTTTTAGCATAGTTTTGTGTTTATTTGCTTAAGTGTTTTAGCTCTCGAAGTTCCGTTCAACGTACTTATAAAGCCTTAGTCTTTGAATCGCACCTAAGTTTAGTTGTTAAGTCCCGAAGTATGGCTTTCGGTCATAACCGAACGTTAAGTCGAGTCTCAACGTTGTACTATCTCAATCAGTAGCTGGTACTTGAATTTTTCCCCAAGTCCTGGGGATAAATTGAAGTGGTCGGTTGGTAGTCGCTTTCCGTCTTTGATAAATCGAGCTTAACTTAGTTGAAACAAAGTTGAAACTAGACGAGTTCGCGTGGTCGGATCACACCCGCTCATCTATTGGTACTTTCATCCATACTCCGGGGATTGCACTTATACGTCGGCAGTTGGTCACCCCCGTTAAATGTTCAAAGATATGTCCATGCTCCAGGGACTTAAGTTATTTTATGGGCGGTCAGTCACACCCGTTTGATATTTAGAATTTCGTCCGCACTCTTGGGACTTAAATTGATTCATGGGTGATCAATCACACCAAGTTTGTGTTTATACTCTGGTCCACACTCCGGGGACTCGAAGTTGTCTCACGGGTGGTCGGTTCATAACCGTTTTGCGTTTATACTCCAGTTCGCACTTTGGGAGTTTGGGGTTGGTTAACAAACGCTCGATTACATCTGTTTTGAGCTTTACGATTTCGTTCGCACTCTGGGAACGATAGATTTATCAGGATCATAGATGGTCGAGTCACATCCACCCTGAGTTAACAAGTGAGGTCGTTAGACGGACGGATCCATCCTCCTCAGAATTGGATTAAACATGGGCAAAGTCATTAGGTGGATGGATCCACCCTCTTCGAGCCTACATTTGTAAGTTTATACTTTAGCTGCACTCTGGGAGCCGAAGTTAGTTAGAGGATTGTCGCGTATCAATCCTTTTTGGCTTCAATGTGATGGCATACCCCCGAGCTCGGGTTTCACTTAGTGAGTGACCAGTCATATCACATTCACTCCCTATTTGAGTAAGTCCCACTATAGGATTGAACCTAGCTCTCCGTGAATTATGATGGTCGTAGGACGTATTTTAAGAATCACTGCTATGGCTCGAAGAGATGGCGTTTTATTGCTGAAATAATAAAGTATGGCAGAGTTGGTTTCCTTATTAAAATTTCAAATTTCAAAATGCATAAACAAGTTGCAAATGAAAAGCAGACTGAATGAATAAATAAAGCCTACTATATGTAGTAGCGACGAAGACTCTCGCAGTTTCAGGCTCCCGGCAAAGTGAGACCATCAATAGTTAATAATTAAAGGTGTCATCTCCAAGTTTTCGTTCAATAACATATGATCCCTCCCATATTAGTTTCATATGCGAAGGGACCAGGCAAATTCTCTTAAGAACGAGATCGTCGAGTTCAAAAGTTTGGAGTTGGACCTTAGCATTGTACAATCAAACGATTCGACATCGGTGCACGGCTGCCCTCAAATCAGCCTCTTCTCACTTCTCATCTAATAAGTCTAGAGATTCGGCAAGTAATATAGCATTTGTCTTCGGGTCATAATATGTCACACGATGAGAAGGTACTTCCAACTCGACTGGAATAACGGTTTTAAACCGTAGAAAAGTGAAAATTGAGTGTAGCCGGTCATGGACTTGTGGTTTGTTCTATAATCCTATAGGCCATAAGAAGTTCATCGACACAATTTCCCCTGGCCTTTTCCAATCGTTTCTTTAGAATGAACTTTATAACTTTATTAACAGCTTTGACCGTCCATTCGCTTGAGGGTATGCAACTGTAGAGAATTTCTTTTGGATATGGAATCGCTGACAGAAATCCTTGAACTCGACACTATCGAATTGGGATCCCTGTCAGTAATAATGGTATATAGGAGACCAAATCGACAGATAATGTTGCGTACAACAAAGTTGATCACTTTTTTCGCTGTGATAGTAGCAAGGGGTTCGGCTTCCGCCTATTTGGTAAAGTAATCAACTGCAACAACGGTGTACTTTGTGCCACCTTTAGCTAGAGGGAGAGACCCAATAATATCGATGCCCCATATTGCGAATGACTATGGACTAAACATCTGAGCTATTTCGGTTGGCAAGGCTCTCAGAATCCGAGCATGTTTCTGACATCTGTCACATTTTCTGGCATAATCTGATGCGTTGCGATTTACAGTCAGTGAATAATAACCATATCGGAGCACTTTCTTAGCAAGAGCTTGCCCTCCAGTGTGATCGCCGCATTTTCCTTCATGCACATCATGTAACACTCGTTTGATTTCATCGTGGGCGATACACCGGAGAAAAGGAACAGAGTACCCTCTTCTATACATCACCCCATTCTGAATGGTGAACCGCGAAGCCTTTCGAAGAACTTGTCTTTTCTCACTCTTGCGCTCTGGCAGGGTCCCATGCTCGAGATAATTCGAGAACGGAGTTATCCATAATTCCTTATCATGTAAGGCTTCAAGTATCCAGTCGGTCTCTATTTGATCAATACTTAGGGAAGATAATGTCTCAACGAGAATGAGTCCCGTTTGTTGTGCCTCACCGGTGCTGGCCAACTTTGCTACGGAATCGGCCTTCTGATTGTGTTCTTGGGATAGATGGCATAATAATCAAACTGATTCAATATTTCTTGGACCCGAGCAAGATAAGCAGCCAGTCTTCGGTCTTTGGCCTAGTATTCCCCCGAACTTGACACATGATCAATTGTGAATCGCAGTAAATCTCTATAGCAATAATTCTTAAATCTCTGGCAAGCCTTAGTCCGGTGAGGAGGGCTTCGTATTCAGCCTTGTCATTGGTCCCGTGGAAATCGAACTTCAAAGCATAACATATAGCTCAACCTTTGGAAGTTCCAAACACAACCCCAGGGCCTGAGCAGTGGTCATTTGATGCACCATCAGTATGTAGCTTCCAAACATATTTGGGAGATTCACTGGTTTCGAGCAAGCCCTTTGGGATGGTGAATTCAGTGATGAAGTCTGCCAGGACTTGTCCTTGAATAGCTCGCCTTGGTGTATAAGTGATGTCAGACTGAATCAGCTTGATATTCCACTTGAGCAACCTACCAAACGTCTCAGGCCGCATAAGGACCGACTGTAACGGCTGGTTGGTGTAGACAGTGATATGATGGGCCTGAATAAACGGGTGGAGCTTTATCGAGGCAATGACAAGACAGTAAGCTAACTTCTCCGACTTTAGATAATTTTTCTCTGCTTCGGTCAGCCGCTTCCTAATGTTGAGTAGTCATTGTATCTGATCCTCCTTCCAAATTAAAGCACCACTGGTCGCATTTTTTGACATCGCCAAGTAGATGTACAGTCTCTCATGATCAATAGGTTTTGATAGAATGGGTGGTGTGGATAGATGTTGA
The DNA here is from genome assembly GCA_030765085.1 of Allium cepa. NCBI lineage: Eukaryota > Viridiplantae > Streptophyta > Magnoliopsida > Asparagales > Amaryllidaceae > Allium > Allium cepa. Next base: position 460,972,894 of record CM060943.1, read on the forward strand.
ACCAGTGCTTGGAATGCGCCCTCACACTCTATAGTCCATTCAAAGTTCTATTTCCCTGTTCTGATTAGATCAAAGAAGGGAATGCATTTGTCGGTGGGTTTTGAAATGAACCTGCTCAGTGCCGCTACCTTCCCGTCGAGGCTCTGAACTTGCCTTATATTCTTTGGAGTCTCAAGATTTCTAATTGATTAGATTTTTTTTAGGATTAGCTTCGATTCCCCGAGCATAACGATGAGTCCAAGGAATTTTCCGAACGTGACCCCAAAGTGACACTTCAACGGGTCGAGTTTTATTCTGTACTCTCTGATTATGTTGAACATCATTTCCAGGTCTTTGATATGGTTGGTGGTGAATCATGACTTCACAAGCATGTCATCCACATATACCTCCATGGTTTTCCCATCTGATTAGCAAACATTCAGTTGACAAGTCTCTAATAGGTTGCCCTGGCGTTTTAAGTCTGAACGGCATCACTTTATAACAATAGAGTCCCAGATCGGTGAAAAATCTGGTATGCTCATGATCAGGTAGGTGCATTAATATCTGATTGTAGCCAGAATATGCATCCATGAAGGATAAGAGTTTATGTTTGGCCGTTGAATCTACGAGCTAATCAAATTGGGGAAGTGGAAAACTGTCTTTAGGGCAGACTTTATTCAAGTCTGAGTAGTCGACGCAAGTTCTCCACTTCCTGTTAGATTTCCTGACAAGTACAGGGTTGGACTCCCATTTTGGATATAATGCATCTCGGATAAACCTGTTCAACCTGAGCTTATCCACCTCTTCCTTAAGGGCGGCATATCTCTCTGGATCCATATCATGCCTTTTTTGCTTGACCGGGACATGTCGCGGGCCAATATTCAATGTATAGTTTGGGATGTCCGGCGAGATCCCACGCATGTCAGAATGCATTCAAGCAAACACATCGAGGTTTGCTTGGAAAAATTCAACCAATTCCTCCTTCATCTGTTGGCTTAGTTGAGATCCAATCTTCATCATTTTCGAATCGTCATTATTATCGATCAGAACATCTATCATTAGCTCTGCCAGAGAAGATTGATTATCTTTGACTTCATCCTCGCTTTCAGTATCTCTCGGGTCAAGATCTCTTGGGAATTGTTTGTGGTGCCCGGTCCTGGGCCAGGCGTTAACTGTCAATTATCCGCAAAGCGAACGCAGAGAGAATCCTCTACGTCCTTTCCCTTCTCCTTTTGTTGTGCCTCCCGCCCCTCAGCAACGTAACAGGCTCGTGCAGCAGCCTGATCCCCTTAAACAACCCTGGCTCCATTTTCGGTAGGGAATTTTATAGTTAGAAACCAAGAGGTGATAGCGGCTCTGAGCTCAGCTCGGGCCGGACGACCCAAGAAAGCTTTATATGGTGAGTCAATATCCAATACAATAAACTGCAATATCCGGACTCTCCGGCATTCGCCAACTCCCAATTCCACTGGTAGCTCCACCATCCCAATGGGTATAGTCGCACTTCCATGGAAGCCATGAATACGAGACAGGGATTCAAATCTTTCGCTTCCATCTTCATTTGATCATAGGTTCACTTAAAGAGTATGTTCACTAAACTACCACTGTCCGCTAAGATCCTCTTCATCCAAGTAGGACCTATCTAAGATGAAATGACTAGTGGATTAATGGTTGGGGCTTCGACTCTGTTAGTATCCCTATCTCGAAATACAACGTCGTCTGTCATTGTCTTCTATTATTTGGCCAGAGCCATGTCTTCCAAGTTACTGCAACATTCGAAGCTCGCATGCTTAATAGAGCTGGCATACGAATCCATTTCCCTCTAGCTCCGATCTGCTGGATGAGGACCACCACTAATAGTGTTAATCACTAACCTCTCGTCGGTACGAGTGGGTTCCTCCAGTCTAACCTGATTTTGAATTTGATTTGATGAGCCCGCACCTCCAGACTATGGCGTCTGAACGAAATGCTCCAGTTTCTTTCTCGGATCAATTTCTCGATATTATCTTGTAGATGATGACACTTGTATGTGTTGTGGCCACAACTATTGTGAAATCTACAAAATTTTCCAGTTTGAATCTGTTTCTCTAACGATTGTTTTGGAGCAGGTTTCTTATATTGGACAGTATTACAAGTTTGTAAATACATATTTTCCAACGATGTATTTAAAGAAGTATACGTGTCAAACATGGGAGCTCTATGTCGCGGTCCGTGATTCTAATCCCGCTTCCTACCCTGATTTCCTTCGCCTTTTTGCTTATTCTGTATATTTAACTACACCTTTCCATAACTCTCCCCGGTTTATTTTACAGCGACATTGCTTTGGATTCCTTCCATACTGGGCCCCACGTCATCATTTTTCCTAGACTATTTCTCATCATCCCTTCTTAAGAACGAAGCTGCCCTAGAATAGAAATGGTCCAATGACGCAGGGGGTTTTCTGGCCAACCAGTTGCCGAATTCAGAATCGGGATTGATTCCCTTAGTCGGTGTCATCAGAATGGAATTGTCATTAGGGTTACTAATCTCAGTGCATGTAGCGTGGAACCTTTTTAGCTAACATCTGAGTGTCTCTCCGAGAGCTTCAGTGATACTGGACAAGGTATTAACATCTTTAGGCCTTGTGACATGCATGCAAAACTTCTCAACAAACTTCATTGCCAACTGGTCGAAACATGAAATAGATCGGGGTGGTAGGCGAGTAAACCACATAGTCGCGATGCCCTCTAGGGAGATTGGAAATTTTTTGCATTTGACTGCATCATTAGCCCGTGCGGCATTCAACAACCATTCATACTTTAAAATGTGCTGGTTAGTGTCAGATCTCACTTCATAAACAGGTAGGGTTGGCATTCTGAATCGTCGAGGCGGTTCAACGTAGAGGATGTCATCGGTGAAAGGGATATGACTCCGGGAGATTCCCCAGTCGCCATTGGTGAGGCCTTGGCTTTCATGGATCATCTGACTGATCATTGTCGGGATGTCTGGCATTTGGAAATTCTAGGCATGCTGAGCCAAGGTGTGGTCGGGTTCCATAATACAAGGATGGGTCGAGCACGGTCGATGGTCCATATCTCTCTTCCTTGGCTCTAGGTTTTCAAGAACATAAGGCTCAGGAGTATGACCACGTTGGTGATGGTTCGGATCATTTTGGTTCCGAGTGTCAGCTCCCAACTCAATGGCAGCGGCGGCGCGATTGTCAGTAGTGTGATAAGGAACCGTCCCTCCTCAGGAGAAGGGTCTAATTAAGTGGCCGATTGACGGACCAATTCTCGGTTGCCCAAGATTCAAAGTGCACTTATGTACGATAGCCTATGTATAGCTTCCATACAGCCATAGGCGCGTGGATCTGTGATTGTAATTAGAAAAAGATGAACTTTTGGAAGATGTGTAGGAAGCCTGATTCCTTATGGACCTTCATTATCTTTCACGGTTCAGCCGATTGGTTAACTCCGTGTTAGCACAGAGCTGCTGGCGGCTTTGAGTTGGCTCTTGCATCAGTAGTTGGAACTCCTCCATGATGACAGGGCCTTGTGGATCCAAAGGTCCAACAGCGTTCTAGTCTGCCGAGGGAAGTTTGCAGGGTTCTGCCTATCCCGTCCTTCTGGATCTTCAATGGTGGAGATAGTCCTAATTGCGACTATAGTGAATAGTGAAGTTCTCTCCTAGACTTGCCGCAAATCTGAATAGGATGAAAGAACTTCTAGGCTTGAGATCTGGATCTTCTCCTTAGATTCTCGCAATCCAATATCGGTAGTAGATCCAACGAGTAGGAGAAAAGTTGGGTTTTCTCAGTGAAAACACTTAAGTGTTTATACCAAAATTTGGCGCAACACTCTTCGGATGTGTTTGAAGAGATAAAATGAAGAAATTAAATGTAAAATGAGGCAGATCTAACAAATACACCAATCAACGGATAAGAAAAAATGTGAAAACACACAAATTTAGAGTGGTTTGGCGTATTGCCTGCGTCCACTATGAAATGATTGATGCATATTGAATTTCACTTACTGATTACAAGGGATTACAACAGTACAACTGAAGTATAGTAATGATTTCGGCAGAGCGTCAGCATAGAGAAGCAAAAAAAAGTCCCTTTTCTGGAGACATGGAGTGTTATTTATTGCCGTAGGCTGGAAAAATCAGACTTAGATCTCGGAATACTCCTTCTCACACGTGGGCGGCCCGCATGATCGATCCGAGGTTGATTGGGATCGATCCATGATCGATACACACTCATTTAATATCGATCCAAAACATATCCATTTGGGCCGAGATGGATCATTGACTAAATAGAGGTGGTATGCAAGCTGCTGTGATAATTTGGCGGCATATGTACTTGTAGATTTTTAGTTGTGATCGATCCAAGTTTGTATTTGCAATACATTGCTGAGTTCGTATCAATACAATTCATGTCGATAGCTTCACATCGATGATGGCTCGTATCGATCTGGGTGACGTGGCGCTATATTTTAGGATCGATCCACTTTTCATGTCGAGTGACCGAGTCTTCCTCTTGAACGTGTTCTTGTTCATATCGATCTACTATACCTTACTCCGAATTGAATTCTGATGTTATTTCTTATCGATAGCTTATGGTCACTTTGTATTGATAGATGGATGATCCCTTCGTATTGACTATAGAGTAGTCAATTTTGTATCGATGATGTATGGCCTCTTTCGTATCGATCAGTAATGATGGATACGAACCATGTAGGTAAAGGACCGATACGAAGTATCGTTCGATGATGGACACGAAATGTTGTTAACATAACGAATACGAAGCAGCTTCTGTTTCATGGATATGAAGGAAGGTAGTGGGCAATGGATATGAACTGATGGCTGCTTGATGGATACGAAGGTGGTCTTCTGAAGGGATGGATACGAACTTGCATGGATATGAATGGTGTTGATTTTCTTGACCTTGAACGATCAATATCTTGTGCATACAAACTCCGATTGACTAGAAATTTGAAATTTTGACTTTCATAGCTTTTCTTCTCACATCATGCTGATTGTAGCTCGATCCGGACTCTGATCAAATTTGCCAGTATCCATAGTGAACCTGTGTATAACCGATCGTCAGAACAATTTGCCCTTGTTTCTAGTCAAGTCCTTGGTGTCACGGACTTGCCAAAGGCGGGATAACAAACTTCAAGCATTAACTTAAGTTTATAACATTCTTATACATCTTAATTCTTCCTTGATAAACATAATTCCATTGAACACTTTCATTTCTTAAGTTGTACTTATATAATATTCTATTACATATTCTTATTTAACATTACAACTTTTAAACAATTCAGGTATGTTTTAAGAATGTAATTGAATGTTACACAAGTTTAGCTTATTCATTTTTTTAACAAATGTTCAATAATTACATCTTCTAAATTCTTACTATCCTCTAAATTTACATGCTACAAAATTTCCATTTTCATATGTATTTCATTAATCACTTAGCATATAATCCTTATTTTCATTTTAGAAACTTCAATTATTAAAAAGCTAAGATTTCATTCAATACAATAATTGAAAACTGCTAATTATCAAAAAGCTTTAAGAATTAAATTCTGGATTATTTTCAGTCAATTTGAAAATAATATATATTCATATCCTTTATAGATCAAATCTTATTTAGGAATTCGAAATTAAAATTTATTCATCAAAACAGACGTGTAGTGAAACTACTACAGTAGTCTTCCTACTTTGAAACTCGAAAATGAACGTCGATGATGCATGCACTCATCACTAAAATTATTTTCCAGCGATAGAGAGGGGGGTACAGAACTTTATTTCCTTTCAAAATTCTTTTTGAAACTTTCTTTCAAATCATATTGAAATTATTTATCCGAAAATACTTTCAAATACTACCAATATTATATTCCAAAATCTCTTGAAAACCAATTTCAAAACCTTGGAAATTTAGTTCTCAAATTCCAATTCATTTTTACTTTACTTGTAAATCCTATTTTACAATCAATATTTATAAAATTTCACTTCCTAACAAATAATTATATCACATCCAACTATATCATTTATAAAGATTATTCCTTTATATACAAAATATTATACTAGGTAAAGTTATTTAAAAACCAATATTGTGTCGGTCTGCCCTACTAAGGGTTTTAGAAATTCCTATCAGTGACATAGCATCCTATATACCGACCAGAATTTATAAATACTCAATAGAACAAAATAACACAATACTAAACATTTAATAACACTAATAAGTACACTCTCTCATATATATACTCTCAAATAATTCATTCTAATGTATTACTACCATATCTCTAATGAGTCAGTCCCCACAAAGGTAAGGTTATGGCTAAACCAAAGCTCTGATACCAAATGTAACGACCCATCATTTTGGACGGTTTAAATCGATAATAAACCACACATGTTAGACTCAAACCATTTAAAAGGGAGGATCGTTATGGGGTAAATAAGAAAAAAAGAAAAAGAAATAAAACAAACATAGAATCTCACACCAGAATGACAAAATATAATAATCAAATAACAGTTCATGAAGCTTTTTACAAATAATATTTGATTACACTTTTACAATACAGATCAAAGTACATATAGCAGGAGTAAATAAATAATGCATCGGAACAACACGATGCAGTAGTATAAATATGATAAATAATAATAGTACTAAATCTTCGTCTTCATCCTCCAGAAATAAGATCTTCAATACACTTAAAAGATCAGACTGGCCTGAGCGTAATGAAAAGACAAAACACTCGAGTCAGAACTAAAAGATCTTATGTAAGTTAAATCAAGAGTAAATAAATATGAGTGAACGGCTTCAGAGAAGTTTAAGGGGTTTTACATCTCCTATCAGTGTCTAACGTGAGTGCAATAACTTAAGAAATATTCGGGATTTCCATCTCCTAAGGATCCGTTAAACTATCTATATACATAGTACAATGCGCTATTATAATAGTGTCTATAATAAAGTATTGAAATAGCGTTAAGGCATTACCTATATCATCTTTAACGCATTTTTATATATTCCCATAGTCTATACAATACCGTAATTCCTCCATAAACTGGTGGGCTATCAGAGGGCACTCCATAGGTACGGTACAAACCAAACTCGTAAAGGGCGCAATAAGGCATATGAAAAGGCATGCGAGACAATGCCCAGGGTAGGATACTACCATTTTGCGGATCCGGACTGGTGGCAACGCATATCAGCTACTACCGCCCACCTCGAAACACACTCCCATAATCAAAATCGAGGGATGGCCACCAAATCAATCACAAAGTCATAATATGGTATCGAAGAAGCATGTCCGATCGGAGGTGCGACCTCACTTGGTCCTACACGGCTCCTGTTTTAGTCACATCAAGCTGATTCGAGGGAGTTAAGGCTACGTAAATGCCCCATACAGAATCGTTCTCCAAACAATCCTACTTCATTTTGGAATCTCCACCATGTACACAGTTGCTAAAGTGGTTTGCGGTATTGGCGGAGAGTATGACAATATCCGATCCCGGTCTCTTTACTACGGAACGCTTATTTCACACCGGATGGTTCTTTTACATTTCCAAAACTAATTCTTAATTGATATCAAAATATCGTATTCTCAAAACCATATCACTTTTGAAATCGTATTTCGTTTCGAAATCATACCACTTCTGAAATCATATCACTTTCGAAATCACATCACTTCCGAAATCATATTCACAAATAGGTTAAATTCTCATTTCAAAATCATCATATTTACTCAAAATTTGTTATTTTACTAGAAAATATCATTTCAAATTCCAACATAAGTTATAACATTATTTAACCATATTCGCTTTTAAATCAAGGGTTTTAGATCTAACCAATTCAACCTTGCCTTGTTTAAAATTTTGAAAATAGTTTAGATAAATATAAATGGTTTAAATAAGTAAAATAGTTTACTTTAAAATAGTTTAAATGGTTTAAATAGATTAAAATGGATTAAAATAGATAAAAAACAGTTTAAAATAGTTTAATATACTTTAAAATAGTTTAAATGGATTAAATAGTTTAAAATAGATTAAATAGCTTAAAATAGATTAAATATAGTTTTAATAGTTTAATATAAACGGCTTGATTATTGAAATTTTTTATATAGTAAATAGTTTGAAAATCTAAATAAATTTAAATTTAAATAATATATCTTTAAATAGTTTATATTAAAATAATTAATTTGAAAATAATATCAATTCAAACTATTTCTTCCATTTAAACAAATCTGGACCATATTCAGATTTCAAATTAACAAACCTAATTTAATTCTTTCCATTCAAATTCCCATTAAAACCATTCTAATTTATATTGATTTCAAGTCCATGTTTGAACTATAAATTTAAACCACTTCAAATTCAATAGATTTCAAAATTTAAATATTCAACCTTTCAGTAAATAAATTTTGATAGTTTCATTTATATTTTAAAAATTCAACTTTAAAATTTCGATTCAAATTCCTTAAACCATTCAATTACACCAATTCCAATTTCAACATTTAAAGCTTGGATTTTCAAAAATAACTCAGTTTATATAAATCAAATTATTATTTCAAAATATCATTTAACTGGATTCAAAAAAAAAATTAAGGATCTAAAAATCATTTAAGTTAACCAACTCGGTGTTCGTATATAATTTTCTACCATATGGTCAAATGATGAAGATATATATCATTTCAACTAGTAATAATTTAAAATTTACGGGTATATATCATTTCAACCCGCAATCCCGAATTAAAATTCAAAATCCATAAAAGCGCTCGGTTTTATCGTTTCAACCCATAAGGATTTTACCTAATCTATAGATCATTTAGGTATGTATCATTTCAAACCATAGTGATTTACTAACAATAAACTAAGGGAACTTGCAGTGTGATAACAACAGATAATTTAAACATACGTCCAATCATACAAAATATCAACAATTAAACGTCCATCACAATCATCATTCAAATCAACCAATAAATAACATTAATTAACTAATTATCATCAGCAGGTATTTAATAGACAGTTAGAAATTCAATGTTAAATTAAATGGTGATTAAACTCAATAAAAGACAGATTTAACTGGAATGACAATTTAAATATACCAAACATCAACCAATAAATATCTAATCATTTTATAAAGTTAATTTAACTAATATAAGATAATTTAGTAGTTATGAGAGGGTTAAAACACTCACTTTTGGTTTATCGACGATTTTGAAATCCAAAATAGCTCAAAACTAAACAATTGCAAAATTCGTCCGAACTAGTTCCATAATGCCCGAAATTTCGATACAGTCCCAATGGAATAAATCGCGCCTGAATCTGAGCTCGTATGCAAAAGTTATATAAGTTAGAATATTTGAATTTCAATACGAAATAATTAAATTAAAAAACAAGACACCTTACCTTCGTTCCAACACATCAGCATCTATAACCATCGTTCACGCGTTCGAAACCCTAACATGAGATATGCGTGAACCCGTGAGACTACGGCCGCTAGCAATCACGCTGTTGGCCACGAATCTTTGCCGCCACGGCCACCTGCTCTTAGATCTGAGACCTCCATTCGACCCTCTACCTTTGGCCGATCCCACGACCCGAAACCCATCGCCTCTGGCCATCTCTAGGTCGTATGTCGCTGTCGTGCTTTGAGCACGTTTTCTAGGAAATTGGAGACCATCTAGCAAGAATGAGCATATGATCTACGATCTGCTTAACACCACCTTTCCAACGCCACCTCCCGATCGTCGATCAGATGAGGATCCACCGTTGGATCGCGAAAACCTAGAAATGGATAGTCGAGGTTCATCCTCAATTTCTGGTCAAATGGTGACTCGAATCGAAAAACGAACAGTTGTAGTGGATTGCGCTCGTTGAGAGCTTTCCAATGATATATAATTTTCTATAGTTTTGAAGAGTTTGATTTTTGAAATCGGTTTTTGAAATTGAATTATGGTTTGGATTTGCATCCATTGGAAGAAGGAAGAAGATGTTGGTTGAATAGACAGATACGTGCAATAATAAGAAATAGAAAGATTGCTAGGGTTAGAAAAAATCTATTTATATAGAAAAGGCTTGATAAGAAAGAATGAACATAACGAATCGGCTTGAAATAACAATAACGACCCGAAAAGCCCGCTCCGCTTCCAGACCAAAAGTAGGTCATCCCATATATCAAAATAAATTTTTTCTATAATTTTAAATTCAATGGAACAGGTTTCAAGTCCTAATTCCATTGTATGAAGAAGTTAGATTTAAAATCAGCTTATTTCAAATTGAATTCTACGCGTTTCGACCCCGCACGATCAAATGACAAGTTCGATCGGTACGAAACTTGAAATCCTACAATAATTCACTGTTATGGATCCGATGAAACTAGTTTCATCGAAATCCAAGACAGTGACCAAAATGGCTATTTTCACGCTAATTAGATAAACTATTATTAAATTTATTTTATTACTTTTCAAATTCAAATTTAATAACTAACAATTTTTATCATTTTTTCTTACCTAGTACTTAAAATCTTTTAAAATAAATATCCATGTCAAAACCAGTGTTAAATTTTACACTAATTACAATGTTCGGTTTCACTTGCAATAACATCCACTTAATTAGATTTTAATTTCAAATAAATTTTTTTATTTTGATTATATCTTATTATTCACTCAACTATCATCTTACGGATATAATTAACATTGGTTTACATCTTATTATATTAATATTCTATAGTTATCATCGTTTACCATATTAATTACAATACCCCAATTTTACTAAATTTTTGTCGATTTCCAAATTAATTTCAACATACTAAATAAATGGGTGATAAATAACAACTATTACCTTTTACTTAATTAAATCACAGTTGTAAGTTTATTATCAACATCAAATGTTATGACTATTTACACAGCACTAATTATATTCAATTTCCCTTAAATACATATAATTTCCCCTTTATAATATAAAATTTAATACATTTCCTTATTTCAATTTATCACCAAATTAATTTTACAATTATTTCAATTACTTGAGATTACATTCAAATAGTTACCGATTACATTAAATCACATTATTAAATTACATTCTAATTATTCTACTCATTAATAAATCTTAAATTTTAATTTTTCACAACATTAATTTTCAAAACTTATTTAATAAATAAATTTAATTATCGAAAATTACGGTCGTTACACTGTCAGTGTTTCTTTCCACCACTGCCCTTCCTGCCTTTGATTGGAAGTTTCCTCTTCCTCTCACCATCCCCACCAGGAGTTGTATTGCTGCCAGAGATATCAATTATCGACTCCATGCCCATGTATTCTCCTTGTTCTTTGACCCTTTTGAAAGACTCCCCCTTGGTCTTGCACTTCCCGGACTTGCAGGGGTTCCTTGAAGACTTTCTCTCCTTAATCTTTTCCCTTTTAACTGCCACCATCTATTGCTTAGCTTTACTTAGCTGGCTAGCTTAGTCTGTCTACTCTTGAGCTTCACTACTATTAAATCGCCCTCAAGAGGTACGGAAGGGTCGTCTAGGCCATGCAATGCAGCAATCTTCTTAGCTTCCGGCTCTAATTGTGAGCCAGACACGGGCACGGTGATCGAATCAACTACAGAAATAAGCGTCGAAGCAGTCGAAATAGCAGCAGCCCCAGAACCGAAAAAATTGGCAGTTCAACAGGCAAAGAAGATGGACTTAGAAGATCAAAAATGAAAGCATTCAATTCGTCTTGTTCTTGTGGCGTGAAATGAAAATTCTCAAACTCAAGAGAAACAAGAAGGTTACCTGCATCGGAAGTATGACCGAGAATTTCAATCTCATACCTCACTGTCTCCTTCTTTGGATGACTTCATGATCTTTGGTGAAGTTCTTGGACCACTAAGGCTTCTGAAACAGCTGATGAAGGGGCGAAAAACAAAGTAGTACCGACTGAATCCAGAATAGTTCCTAACTAATCACAAGGCTCTTAGATGATTTGCCAAGCTCGAAACTGAAAGGCTCTAACAGCATTTTAGCAGTTGCAGTAGCATCGACGGCATCCTTCTCCATCTCAATCCGAATAATCTCTTGGCCCTCTATAAAGCCTTCTTCGACTCCTCGTTGAGATAGGCGTCCTCTAAATCTGCTAGGTGTATACATCCTCATTTTATCGAAAAAGGGCTAGAACTTCTTCCTAAACCACAGAAAGGGTATGTAGGAATTTAGCGTCCAGATAGCTGAGGCGCTTTGATGTAGTAGAGAGTTGATTTATAAATTCAAGAGTGTGCCATCCATCTTATCCATCTTCCTTTCGAAGGTATCCTACAGCTCCAAGTAGTCCATTGTCATGGCGGCCTTCTCAACTTCAACTTGGGTCTTTTCAATGTTAAGATGTGCGACTCTTTCCTGAAGTGAAGCAATCATTTGAGCTTGGTAAGAAATGGTCCTTTCATGGGATTCCACCTTTCTGCATAATCAGTAATTGTCTTTTTCTAAGCCTCGAAAACTTCGTCATCACCAACAACAGTTTTCTTCTAAGCTTTAATGATCTTATCTCGAATTCCAAGATCCTTCCTCGGCTTAACCTCATCAGCATGGGTCTTCTTGATTTCGCCTCTGAACATGATCTCAATTTTTGTGTTGGCTTCTTTCAATTCCTTTAGCATACTAACCTGGCTCTCACTCTCTCAAATTGCAACATCCTTCTTAATTGCTAAATTCTGGAATCACTTTCTACTAACATCCTCTGATAGTCATCCTTTTCTAACTCGGAGGAAAGGATATCCTGGTAGTTGTTACGGTTTGTGTCTACCGGTTGCTTACATAATTTCTCCCATCGTTCAGCTTTATCCAAATCGCTCTGAATTGCCTGGAGATGGGGCACATAAGAATCTTTACGGATCATACGTAGGTTATGATCAAAATTAACTCCCTTCAGAAACCATCAACGGAGCACGGCATTAAGCTTAGAAGGACTAGATAGGAGACTATAAGCTGGCCTCCTGCAGGGGCGTGAAGAACCAGAAGCAGGCACTACGTGAGAAGCTCGGGTTGATGGAGAGATTTGAACAGTAGAAGTCGGAATTTCAATTCCAACAAAGATAGGAGCAGGGGTAAATGCTTAGTGCTTGAAAGGATGAGAACCACGATCCACTTTTGATTTCTTGGATAGCTCTTCGTGGTCGTCGGGAGTTTTCCTCTTCTCATAACCACTCATGTAAACCCTATGTAATACTCCTAACTTTAAATAACATTATTCAGGAGATTTACTTATATAAATTATGTTCAAATGTAGAGGCTGGAGTGATAAGGGAATTGAGATTTGGTAACTAATTAGGGTCGTGCCTTAACTAATGAATTTATAAGTGTGATTTATAAATGGGAAATTTAAGATAATAAGGCAAGGCCAAGTGGGAATAGTCATATACCATAAACCCTAAATCCCTTACCTCATTCGCATTCACATTTTCATAAACCAAAAATATAAACAAAGAGAGTTGTAGGCCGAACATAACCCTAAGAAGAAGAGGAGCAAAAAATCAATTAGAGGCTAAAATTCAAGCTAGGAAGATTAAAGTGTAGAACAAAACTTAATTTCCTTATCCAAACAAGGTGAAAATGATCGAAACCATCTCATGTAAGTCATTTTGGATGTTTTATTTTGGTTTGAGGTTTAAAACTATATGATTGGATGAAGGATGATATGTGTTGATTTAAATGCCATGTTATAATTTAAGCAAAGATTTTGTGGAATAATATAGTTCGGTTTTAAGACTAGAATCATGCGATATGATTTCCAATTGCCATGATTTTTGAATATGTTATGTAAAACATTATTTTGGAGACGGGTTTAAATTTTCATAATATTCCATGCTATAGATAATTTATTTTGAATTTTTTAGTGAAAGAAATGATATTTCGAGTTTTAATTTATTTAAGGAATTAATTAATTCTTTTCGAGCTGAAAATTTTATATGATAACGGTATTATCATTTTGGAATTTATGTAAATTTTTGAGATTATTCTTAAGAGATTTGGCGAGTTTGGATTTAATTAGAAAGATTAGCATTCAATGGTTAATTAAATACAAGGGGTTAGATAGTAACTTTTAATTAAATATTGGATCATTGGGAATTACATGCGGCAGCAAATTCGAAAAAAAAATTATAAAGGTTTTGTTATCCAATAGAAAATTGACAAAATAAGGAGTTACATAAAAAGAAATTACTTTAAAAAACATGAAATCAATTTTATAGTGAATTACAACTTCGCCACTTACCATGCTTGCTTTCGCCACCATACTCCCATTTATAACCTTTCACGTCCATTCGAAACCAATGCACATGGTATTAAGCATTTGGTATGTAGTGTATTGGAGAAAGGTGGAAGGAAAGAATGGTGTTGAAGATATACTTGCGAAAGGCTTGAAGCCGCTTTTATTTGTTTTCGAACCCATTGATCCACCCTTGTTCTAAAAGTAAGCTTTCGAAAGGATTGCCACTTTTGAACCCCTTCGATACCTATGCCGTTGTACCAATACTTCTACTTAGTTAGAAGCCACTTTTATAACCCTCAGGTCAATGACTGCGGAAGTTAGGTTTCGAACCAATACCTTTCCTCTACCATTGAAGCTACCTCCCCAATGTTTCGAAAGGTTTGTCTTTGAGTGTTTCGAAAGGAATGTTTTCAAGTGTTCAAAATGTATGTTTTTTAATGTTTCGAAAGGAATGTTTCCATGTGTTCAAAAGGCATGTTTTTGAGTGTTTTGAAAGGAATGTTTCCAAATGTTCGAAAGGTATGTTGGATGGTTTTGAAAGAGAATGTCCAAGGTTTTGAGTAATGACTTCAAAAAGGGAGAGTGATAGAGGGCTTGGATGCTCTATGAAGTCGAAAGGGAGGACGGAGGATAACTCATGATGCCACAATGATCCAAAGGCTATAGTTGAAAGCCTTAGCTTTCAAATTAGAGAACCCAGTCTCATTTTTAAATGTAAAAGAGTTTTGAAATGGAATTTAACTTTGAAATGTTAGAGAAAGCTCTCCTTGCTAAAGATAGTGAGTTAAGGGTATTAACCATATTTCTTTAGAAAATTGATTACAAGGAATTTAACCCTGGATGTTTATATTGTTGTTTTATTTGATCAGTTATCATGAATGCTTGCATAACCGTATTCACTTCGTTTATAACCACAACTGCATCTTGGGGTGTTAAGAGCAAAATAACAGGCTAGGTTGACCCGGTAGTGAATATATATTGAATTTAACTCCAGTGGGAGTAGAATTACATCCAGGAGGTCAGACAGACCAGAATATATGATGCCCAGGACTGATCAAAGAATTATTGGTTTAGACAGGTTCTTAGTAAGCCCATAAAAACTATGTTACAGAATTTGTTATTGGTAGGGGCCAATAAGTTCTCAGTGATCCCATGAAAACTATGTCCGGAATAAGTTATTGAAAGAGATCAATAGGTTCATAGACAGTCCATGAAAATAATGACATGAGAAATGTTATTGATAGAAACCAATAAGTTTATAGTGATTCCATGAAAACTATGATTGGATAATAGTATTGGTAGAGACTAATAGGTCTGTAGTGATCCCATAAAAACTATGGAAGTGGATATCAAATTCATAAAGAATTGAACAGATTATTAGTTAGCCTATAAAAACTAATAGGTTAATAGTGACCCTAGAATTATAACTCGAGATAGATAGTCAGGTAATTGGGATGGGAAGCCTAGAGCATATTGCATATTTACATATCATCATGATACATTTTATTATGTTATGTCTTAACCATTGTGGATGAAGGTGCATGGTATAGGATTATTATAAATTAGGTTAAGATATTAGTGAAGAGAAAACCCAACCTGCTAAGCGGCGTGGTCTCACTAGATATCTATATGGTTCGAAATGGTAGGCTATTATTCACACCAGAATTTTTTTCTGAATCAAAGTTTATGTTTTTCCTTTAAACTCTCGGATGCTCAATTGATTTTGAGTAGTTCAAGAGTTAAGGTTTTCAGGTTCTCCTTTAGACCAGTAAGCTTCCAGAGACGTGTAGGAGGCAACCTATGTATTAGGGGTTCTTTCTATTTGATTCTGCTGTATAATTGGACGTAAGGGAAATGTTGTTTAGTGCCTATATTTAGACACTGATCAACCAAGGGGGCTCTTTATATGTCGCTCTTGGCGTAGTATGTAATAATTACATTTATTTGAGTGTGGTTTACGAACTTGGATTATGTAATGAATCTGAAATGTGATTTGAAATGGAATGAGAAATTTGTTTCAAAATTTAGTTTAAAATTTTTCACATTCATGTGTTTCTGGCATATCAATGTATCTAACATTACTGTATTTGGTCACCGAGAATTAATAACTATTGATGACCGTAGAAACCATAGCAGCTAGTTTTGGACCTCCAAATGGGGGATGTTATACCCTGCCTCGGTCCCTATCATCTTGATGATGAATTTCGGCTTCCAAATCATTCCTCCTTCTCCATTCTTCCTTAGTTTCTCGAGGCTGATTGTGGCTTGAAGTCCATTTTGACTAGTGTTGTGCATGAGTAAATTGTTCAAGGTACTCATAAAGTCCACGACCTCCCATGGTCACTGATAAAAAAATATGAATGAAGAACTTTAGCAATAGAAAATGAACTCAAATAATGCATATGTAAGAATATGCGACCCTAGGAAATGCGTAGCGTGTCATAGGCAGCCTAAAGGGACTTTATAAACCAGATCGGGAAGCGACTACAGTGGAAGTCAGACTAACTCTAGGCACAGCATGACAGGGGTGAGAAGACAATCCCTAAAACTTGAAGTCATCTCCCATGAGTTTATCGATGTTTATATAATCAAGTCCCCAAAGTTAATATCAGTTTCCTTAAGTGGAGAACCATGAAGTCAATCAGCTACTGGAGGCATCTTTAGCAATAATCTCTTGGGGAGGTAAATTCGAAAGAATATGACACATTCCTAGACTTTCGTCGCATGATTCATAGTTTCCTTCACTGGAACTTGCATCAAATTCCTCATCATTAGAGGAGGAATCAAAGCTACTATTGTTCTCAATTTTGCCCTCCTCCTTTTTCGTGATCACCGCAGCCTTACTTTACACTGCTTGAATTCCCCTTCCCCCTCCTCCGAGATCGAGGGCATCCTAATCGGGCAATTGGCTTCGGTCGCAATGCCTATTCCTTCATGAATTTCTTCAGTTTATCCACTAAATAGACCTGCTCCTTTTAGTAGATCACCCTCTCTGAAGTCATGTGATGAAGAAGTGGAGCATGTTTGAATCCTAGAACAGTAAGGAGATGGAACTTCAACGGTGATGGCAGAAATCTCAGGATGCAACAACCCGTACCGAAGCAAATTCCCATCCATTAGCTAAGACTTGATCGATCTCTCTCTGGCATATATGGCCTTCAAAGTATGGCAGATAGAATCAAATGATGTATCTTTATTTTGCCTCAAAATAACTACAAGGAGTATTCGTCTATTAAAAATCCCGCACCATTGAATTAAGTCTCAATGAGTAAAAGAGAAAAATTAACCCTTTCTCCAAAGGCCGTTAAATCCCTCAGGACACCTAATGAAAAAATATTGATTCATAAACAGGGAAAAATTACTTTGAAGCTGTAGAATTGCTAACCGAAAAAATGGATCAACACCTTGGTATGATTGTGAACGCACCAACCCTGTTTATCAGGACAAATAAAGTAAAGCAAAACACTCTCCAAATTACAAAAGAAGATAGAATAAAGTGGAGAAACACAAAAAATTTGTAGTGGTTCGACTGGAATAAAACCTACATCCACTTTATAGATTTTATTAATGGCAATCATTGTAAGGAGGAGGAAGGTTGAAGAATCTTAGTAGTAGAGTTTCCCCAGTGATTAAAACAGCCAGCCACCTCTCTATTGAAGATTGGATGGTATTTATAGGATTTAGATAGCACTTGGATCGAAAATAAAGTACTAGAAGCCTATATTTATCTATAGGAGAAGGCACATAAAGTTTTAGGGTGATTTCGAACTAACTTTTTGGATCGGTACCGATCTAATTGGATCGGATCGATATCGATCCAAAATGTTGTGCAATTTTTGCACAACTCCTTCTTCGTTAGCTTCTTTTCTTGGATGCGATGTTCCCCATGTGACTTTTGTAGGATTGATTTCACCCTAGAGGGATGATGAATAGGGTGATACTATTATTTATAAAAATTATTGCGGAAGTTTATAAAATATTCTCAACACAGACTTATCAGAATAATAGCAGCACAGATAATAGCAGAATAATAAATATAGAAATAGAACACGCAGATTTACCCAGCTTCAGAAAAATCATGCCTATGTGCTACCCCCAAGGTTTCTACTAGAAATTAAGCAGTCAGACGCTTACACACGTAAACTCACGACACCCGGTATTGACTAACCTTAACTCTATGCTCAAAACCCTGCCATAACTCAGCCACTGAGTTGCGATTTCTCGAATTACACCACCATTATACGTCCCCTAGTCACACGACTAGAAAATACAACTGTTTTAAAAGAAGAATTCATATTTAAAAACAAATTAAACAATAAAACCCTAATTTTAAACTAAAGCCTTTATATTACTAAAACAAAAACAAGGTCAGCCTCCTTCCTTTTATATTATTCGGCCTGCTTTCTCCTTGTTTGTGAAAAATGGCGGCTCGTCGCTTCTTTCTCATTCAATTCTCTCTGATGAAATTAGGGCTTGTGAAATTGAGGCTGTCGACTTCGATTTCTCGATTGAATGATGGTTTAGTGTCCCTTGCTTTGTCAATCGACGATCTCTCTGCTTTGTACACGGCTGCCTCAATTTTGATCGAGTTCGTCTCCTGACTTCGGTATGTAATTTATGCCTTTTGCTTCTTCTGATTACTTGCTTGAACTCGATCCTCATTCGAGTTAAATGATTATTCTTCTCGTTTTAGCTCGAACTCGAATGCTTTTCTATGCCGATGATGACTGGGTTTATATATTGTCCGATCCCCTATAATTTTGTTTGTATATAATCATTTGAATTCGTTAATTAATTTTTCTCCGCTATACGATTTTGCCTAAATGCTGTGATTTATTTCTGACTTGTTCAATTTGTATGTATTTTGATTTCTTACTTCTCACAGCTTGTTTGATTTCATGGCCGCCATGGCTTGATTTGCAGTTGACTTCGTATTCTCTGATTTTCTAAATATCACGGCTTTGGGTTTCTGCATTTGAACTTGAAATTGTTTATTCATGTTAACATAACTTGACTTGTTCGAATCTTTGCCTTTGAATTGGCCACGACTTTGTTTTTGGTTCGAACTTCTGCATCACTGTATATATGCTGTGTTGATTGAACTGTAGCTTGATTTCTAATAATTTGAAATCTTCTTTGACACTGTTTTGGTTCAAACTGCTACATGATTATTTTGAAACTGCTATTGTAGTCTTCATGTAGCTTGACTGCACGTATATGTTCATGTTATACTGCTCTATATATATGTACATGTGTTTGCATTGAGCTCTTGTGCGGTTTGGTTTGATATTGATTTAGTTCATGCCTGAACCTTCCAGTCAGGTATGGTTGCTTCATATGCATTGATCTTGAGTTGATTTAATGTTGCATTTGTTTATGTGTATGTTGTGCACTTGGTTTGTACTTAATATTGTCACATATGGAAGCTGCTTCATCGACTTGTATTTGGTTGTATGCTGTTTTGAACTACTGTACTATTTCGTCCACTGCCGTGTTGATGTGCACTTGTGCTTGAAGTCTGTAGCTTCCAGTTACTTGTTGTTCATGTACTTGTTTAGACTTATGTAGGTTTAATTTCCATGTTTGGTTGCTGCTTTGTACTGGTGCACTTGATTTAAGTTCATTTCTTGTCTTACTGGATTGAACTGCACTGATTGGTTGTCAATGTGTACATGTTGCTCTCTGGTGACTGTGGTCTGTGCCTTTGTGTGGAGCTTGACTAAGTTGTTGCTTTTTATTCATTTGAACCATAGCTACAGTATCATTGCATTTCTCTTTGAGTTTGTTGGTTCAAGTGTGATTATGTTGTGGTCGTTACAGTCCAGTCTTCATTTGATCACTGGTTCTCTTTGTAATTGTAGTCTTGACCATTTTCTTGAACTTGCACCCGTGTTGAATCCAGCTTAAAGCTCGGGTTTGACCTCGTGCTAATATTGTGACCTTATTTGTATTTCACTTGAGTTGAACCCGGCTTTTAACTGGGTTTGACTTTGTGCTCACCTGTCCCTGTAGATTTATCAAGTGTATATCGGTGTGCACGGCCTTGTGGCATATCCAGTGCTACACTGTGTATGTCACAAGCTGTTCGTGTATGATGAATTCAAAATTAAATGACGACGAACAACCCAAATAACTGAGGCAAATAATATTTTCAAATTTTCATTTTATTTTATACTGCAAATTTTTTTTCTTCAATTTTACTGCGTTTGTATTTATTTTGCAGATTGCTCAAATGCTGGATTCAATCTGGAATGAAGTTGAAGATCAATACGAGTGAATAAGTGATATGTAGGGAGGTGTAAATGTTAATGATAAATTATGATGTAATCTAATTTGTATTATAATTGAAAATTGTATATATATATATATATAAATAGTGAGAGCTCAAATTTGTACTATTCAAAATTGTAATAAATATTTATTTGAATAAAATATCTATTTGAATTTAAATTCTGTGTTATTTATTTTATTCAGCAAATATTTATTTAATCTGTGAAAATAAAATAGTACATTAACAAATACATTTAAATGAATATATATATATGTGTGTGTGTGTGTGTTTATTATCATCAAACAAAAATCATATACTCGCATATTCAATAACTTTTAGCTTATTGACTTATTTTTACGATGGTTCATTTGTAAATTAAATTGAACTGTAATCCAAATCAGATAAGTTTTGACTTCTTCAACTCGGATGCTCGGAATGTTATCAAACTTGGTAGATAAGTTTAGGAGAGATGTAGGAATATAATGCATGTGGATTGGAGTATCCATAGGTCAATAATTTGGATCGAATCAGTGCTGATCCAAATACTTGGTGTATTTTTGGTCTAAACATCATGGGTTTCTTTGTCATGCACTTTTAGGTCTTCCAGTCATGTTTCAAGTTGTTCTGGCGCAATTTGAATGTTCTAACTCCTTCTGAATTCTGCTGGTTAAAAATCCAGTTAACATTTTCCCCCAGAGCATGCTTTTGTTGGAAACAAGGAGTCCTCTGGAATTAATTATCCTTTGGTTTTCATGTCACGGAGCTTTATTGGTCGTATCTAGCTTCCTTGAGTAGCTTCCTATGACATTCTGCCTAACTATCCAGTCTTAGTGGAAATCTTCATTAGTCGTTATTATAGAGTGATCTTGACTTGATAACTTCCAGAATGAATACAAACATCTAGTTAGGCAAACAAGGAAAGTTTTAGGTTATTTGGGGGAAATAAATTGGATTGTATCAGCACCGATCCAAGTATTTAGCAAAATTTTCTGCTTTTCTCTCTTCTTCTTCTAGTTTTTTATAAGAGGGATTGGAACTCCATTTTTTCATTTTAAATTTTCGAGCCAAGACAATCCAATGGAAACCAAACTTCGTCGATCCACCTTCTGCCATCGTCAGAGCACCTCCACTATCGATCCACACACCTAGCGCCACCTACTGCCTTGATTGCCCAACCTTGAGGTGTTGCCGATCCAAGTACTTTGGTTCGATCCATCCTAAATTAAAGAATTCGTCGCTTTTCTCAATTTCGAAGGTCGGTGAAATGGATTTTGATGTGTTATTACATTATCGATCGATGGTGAGGTTATGTTGATGATGGATGCAGTGGAAAATTCGAGCTGATTGTGACTTTATGGAAGCAGATAGTAAATCGAGTATGAAGTTCGTCAAGGAATGAAGCCAGGATTTTGCATCAGTGCTCAACATGTTTTGCTATCTTCTTTCACAGAATCAGAATTTAGTTATACCAAGTTTCATAGTCAATTTTGGTATGACATCTTGTGGATTGATTTTGGATTATCTAGGAGTTGATAATAACTTAGGATAGCACCTTACTTGCAGCTTAGGTTGTTTTCACTTTCCAGAAAACTAAAATCAACTTATGCTGATACTTTTTCTTCCGGAATCAGACTCTACGTTCTATAGTTGCCCGCATTGGTTTGGTCTTGTCATTCCATAATCGGTGTACCTAGAATAGGAAGAACTCTGTGTCGCTTCGGACAATGGATCTGTTATCGATTATTGATCAATAATGAATAAGTATAGAAGAAAAGACATTAATAGCTAATATAGATTCTATTTCCTGTGTGAGGTAAACCATCTACACGGAATGGTATGTTCACAACGTTCAACACGTCGAGCCCGTTCTCACATAGATTACACATCACACGCTCACGGTTAACATTTGCAATCTGGTTGGTGATTGGTACATCCGAATTCCAAGTATCAACCGGGTTAGGTTTTCATAATTTAAGGATTTGGCACACCTGACCATTTTGAACACAAGGTTTCTTATATAGAATGACGCGCAAATTCTCTCGGCGCAATTTAGTTGAAGAAAACTCACCTATTTCTAAACCGGAGTCTTCATCCATCCTGGTTGGACCTGGTACTTTCTTAGCTTTAGGGAAAATGGCTATCTGATTCCAGTTGGCCCCGTTGTCGACCGCACTCCTCCCAACTTCCAGATTTTGCTTGATCCTCGAAGGAATCCTCTTTGATTCTTACACAAAGGGCATTATGAAGCATTTGCTCGCAATATGGTACCCCTATTTTAGATACATGTTTCAACGCATCATACGTGTTGCGAGCAAATGCTTCACAATGACCAAATGTATCATACGACTTATAGACCAAATGTATCATACCGCACTGTGAGCAAATGCTTCACAATACGGCTTACATTCTGTCGTCCAAAGGGGAACTCGCTCATAGACCATCTTTTAGATACATGTCTTGCCATCGCTACATGTGTATGTATGATGCGGTGCCCCTATTTAATCACTTTCTTTTGGCGACTCTTTAGAACATGGGGTTAGCTCCATTCAAAATCCTCCTGAATGGTTACACCATGCTAACTTAATTGTATATTCAGTTCATGCGAACACTTAATAGTGCCCCAAGCTTTGTCGAGCTGCAGTATCTCCTGCTATTTAAAAAGAGGGAGGCTAACCTGTTACTCATTTATATTAAGGCCTAATGCAGTCGAATAGTTATACTTGATCTTCCTAGTAAGGTTCCCTCATTCAAAAATCAGAGCTTTTTTGCCAAGTGTCCAGAGGGATTCACCCATCTGCGGACCATGGGGCATAAGTTTCTCTCACCACGCATGGAATTTCCTTTAGTTATTAAAAAGTCTTCTGGACGATTGTCTATTATTTTGCAATTCTCCCAAAGATTAATAAAGATCTGATGCTCGACCTTGTTCAGCGCCTTGAGAGCGATCGATGCTCGAGAGTGCACGGTCAGGTTTTTGCTTACAGATGAAAATCTTCACCGGTGTAGGCTCTTACATCCCGAGAGGTCTGTTGGATTCATTAGTGCCCCTTCTCACTCCAAAACCCAGACTCGCAGAGTTTCCTCTTTCCATGATTCTGATGAAGGTGATGATGATGATGAGGAGGAGGAGGAGGAGGAAGAAAGTGACTTGTCGGGCGGGTTAGGGAAAATTTTTAAAGAGGCCTATGTTCAAGTTGGGGTTGATAGTTCGCCCAAGATTCTTCTATTCTAGAGGAGAAAGAAGAAGAGTTTGTCCATCGGACAGGCAAAATTCCGTTGATTGAGGGAAAGGCGGAAGGAGAGATTAGTTAGGGGCTCCCTTTAATCGAAGAAGAAATAAATTGCGATACAGATAAGATGAAGGCGATGTCAATCTAGGTGACGAGGCCCTGGAGTTGAGTCCCGAACATACTCCCTTGCCTCCTTCGAAAGAATGTTTTGAAGAAGCTCCTCCCAAGAACGAGCCCATTCCCAGCCCTTTTCCGTAGGGCACCGATTTTGACTTAGGAGATGTGAGCGACATTTTTGTAGATATGGATGCCCTAATGGGTGACTTCACTTCGGAAGGGTTGCCTTCCCAACCTACCCAAATCATTCCTACAAAAATGGATGTCTTGACGTTAGTTGACGATCGATCCAGTTTGTGTATTCTACTGGGGTCAATAAAATGTAGCGCACACTTCACTAGGATCATGCATTTCATTGTTATTCTCTTAGGATATTTTAGTCCATCAAATGCCTTTTTCTTGAAGTCATTTTGTTATTTGCTGCTAGGATCATGTCTCATCGCTTCTATAATGAACTTAACCAAGCACTTGAGTCTTAGCGTTCGCAAAGGCATTCATTCAGCTATTATGCCTCCTATGAAACTGATGTAGAAAGAAGGAGAAGAAAAGTTAAGGAGGTAAAAGAATGTTGCCGAGCAGATAAGGATCAAGACTGTGACAGAGGAAGCGGCCACAAGAAAAGGAAAAGCCCGACTGAATGGGAAAATCCATCAAAGAAGCTGAAGAAATATCAATAACATGCACCCGCCACACAACTCCCTACTTCTACTGGGATCATCGTTCCCGCTTCTGACGGCATGACCTCCTCCACTCACGCTTTAATGGCCAATTATCTCCCAATTTCAAGGTGAGCCCCTTACATTCTCCCTTCTGGTCTGCCACTCTTGTAGGCCAAATTTCCCAACTTGTTCTTAAAGGGGATTGTTTTTTATAAACCCGACTTGAGGTCAGTTCATGTAGAATCTTATTCACCACATCTCCATGCAATTCAGAGCGGCTTAGAGTTAATCGAGGGTGGGAGAAATTGTGCAAGCAGCTTTCTACCATTAACCGAAACAATTACCAGATAATTCTCTCATTCGAGTCCGAAAAATATTAAATTGAGAAGCAGCTTATGGACCGTGACCCAGAGATTAAGAAATTGAAGAAGGAGAGGGATGACGTCCTAAAGAGAGAAAATAGGAATGCTTCTTTATTCAAGGAGCTGAAAGAGTCTACCAACCAAACCGCACTCATATTCAAAGCCAAAATAAATAAATAAGTGCCACACCGACGAGGTGGCTCTAAAATAAAAACTGAAGGCAACGAGATAATGGTCGAGGCGGAGAAGGAAGTTGTCGTCGAATAATCCTAGGAAATTGCCTATATACTTGTGCAAATTTTGACTTTGGATGCCAAGAAAATTGACCGGCGATTAAGAAGTCTAGCACGGAAACTATCCTTTTAGAGCTCCATGATACTTTCGCTAAGAAAATTGATGGCTTGGATGCTACCATTTTAGGCTTCTATGTTACTTTCATGTTTCATCAGGGTAGCCTCGGTTACATAGGTCCATTGTTCCCTCGCACGCTTGTTGTAGCTTGGGAAGAAGTACTAGCCCGATTTCGAGACATTAGTGGCGGTTACACCATAGAGGAGATGGTTTAGGCCTACTTAAACAAAAAATCCCGCCTAGCTCTAGTGGAAGGCTAGAAAATCTTAATGTTGGAGAAGGAGTGTTAAACCATCAACGTCACGACCTCCACCGAGGCTGCTACTGAACATTTTCCTTCGGGCCTGGGCTAGCCATCTTCGCATCTTTATACTGATGAAGGGATCATTTCCACTTTTCCTATAGTTGTGCAGCAGTCGAAGGAAGGCAACGACGAAGGCTTCGAAGTCGTTGCACATGAACAAACCCTTATAGCAGGCAACTTTTTTATCTCTTCCATGCTTGAAGATTCAATTCATGCCAAAAGATATTGCTGAGATAACCGCCCTTTATTTCGATATTTAAGATCAACCTTCTCTTCCTACTAGATTGCCTTCCCATCATGATGCCGGGTCCGTCACTATTTTTACTATCTCACTTGTCATCTCTGCTTCTGGCTCGTAGCCCGGTTTGCATTCTAAGAAAATTGCGGCATTATATGGTTTAGATGACCCCTCTATTTCTCAAGAGGAGAGCTTGGCAGCGGGTGATACACGAGAGCAAGCAGACCAAAGTAGACAGAGCAGAGGGTGAGCAGCGAAAGATCGAGCAACAGATGATCGTAGTGAAAACGAGAAGGTTGAAGGAGGGAAGAGGTCACCAAAGAGTTCTCACCGATCCCACAAGCATAAAGGGATAGGATTGTCCGCCAGCGGCCAAATTTCAGAGAGTGGTATGCCTTGGGAAAGGATAGGATAGAGAAATTGCAAATTAGAGACGGGAAAGGCGACTGGGGAAGTAGTGAGAAGACGTCTTGATTTGTCTTTTCCTCCTTTTGTTGTTTTTTTGATCACCTTTTATACAAATGTAGAGACTGCACTTAGCATTTTTATTGTTGTCGTCACAGTGATACTTTGTATTTTTCCTTTTTTTCAACCGATATTAGATGGGCATGGCACCTGTTGTTTTCCGTTGTACATTGAAAACATTATAAGTAGTATAATATTGATATTTTGATTGTAACTTTATTTGTCTACTTATCTATATTTCATGCACTCATGCCAAATTTATTTATCACTATTTTATCTAGTCCTATAATTGCTGCCAAAATCCTTTGTTTGGTGTAACAGAATTGTGAAGTACTTGGTTTTTTAGTTAAGTATTGGTGTGTGCGCACCCCCCAGTTCACGGGGCTGTTTACTTTAAACACTTGACAAATGTCTGGTTAATCCGTGTGATTTCTTAGATGTCTGTAACCTAGTCTATTTTGTGGTTCCTATCTTTGGGAACTTGTGGTTTGATCATCTTGATCCTAGAAATTTTTCTCAGTGGACAATTAGAATTGTTTGTCGATTCATAAACGTGCGACATTGTTGGATTCATGCCCATTACTCTAGATAGTGGGAATGGATTGATTCTTATTAGCTCTGCAATAGACGAGTTTCCCGACAATGCCGGAACAATACCGTACTTGAGAGTATGCACGGCTTTTAAAAGTGCGCACGGCTTATAAGATGCATGGCTTTTGAAGTATGCGCAGCTCATGGGAAGCGTGGCTTTTGGGATGTATATGACACATCTATCCGGAACGGTTTGGATTTTCTTGACGTTACCCATATTCAGGAAACGCAAGAAGTTCATGTTTTGATAGCTTGGTTCCATGACTCAAGAAGCAAAGTGTGGCTTATGGAGGTGCACGACTTTTGTTGGGGCGTTCCTGGTGTTGCCGGAGAAACATCGGTTCTTAGAAGGCAGGGATCGAGTTCCGTTGATCCAATGGTTTGAGTCGATTTGCTTCCATAGACCAGGCAGGTAGACAAGGTGTACTTGAGCATGGTTCCACTATCTTAAGCAGCGATTAGATGGAGTCGATTTGACCCCATCAAATCAGCAGGTTACTTTTGTGAACATAGTTTTATTGGTTCAGAAAGTGAAGTAGTTTTATTAATAAAAGTTGGGCAAGTTTTCCTATTTACAATGCCTTTGGTATTCCGGGATGTCTTATTTGCTAGAAATAGGAAGTACATTAATAGTCTTAGACAAAGTAACGATGCAGCGATTCACTGTTCCATGCTCGAGGAATTTGGGCTTCATCAACGGTTGTTGGCTCGAATGTGCCATTCCCTAACTTCTGACTACGCACATAGGGTCGTTCTTAGCTAGGTATGAATGCTCCTAGTATATGGTAGACCCTGTTGAGGACAAGGTCTCCCACTTTAAAGGTGCGGTTATGAACTTTGGAGTTGAAGTACCATGCGACCCTTTTCTGGTGAGCGGCAGTTTAAAATTCGGCTTCTTCCCTCTTCTCATCGACCATATCAAGCGAATCGAGTATGAGCTGCTCGTTCTACCTTTAACCGAAGTTTTGCCTTCGATCAGAAGGGACTTCTAGCTCAACTAGGATCATTGCTTCTGAACCATATGCCAGGGTGAACTAAGAGTTCCCAGCTGCAGATTTATGCATTGTCCTATAAGCCTATAGTGCAAGTGGAAGTTCATCGACCTAATTTCCTTCTGCTTTAGTTAGCCGCTTTTGGATGGTGGACTTGATGATCTTGTTTACTGCTTCCACTTGCCCGTTTTCTTGCGGATGTGCGACAATGAAAAAGCTTTTCTTGATTCAGAAGCTTTTGCAAAAGTCTTTGAACTTGGCTCTTTCGAATTGAGTCCCTTATCTGTGATGATTTTCTATGGCTTACCAAACTAGCAAATAATGTTTCTAGTAACAAAGTTAACAACTTACTTTGTGATAATATGGCCAGCGGTCCCACTTCGGCCCATTTGGTGAAATAGTCAACATCAATGATAATATATTTGGCTCCACCTTTAGCCATTGGTAATACACCAATCAGATTGATTCTCCAAATTTCGAATGGCCATGGGCTGACCATTTATGTTAGCTCCATCAAGGGAGTTCTTTTGATCTTGCCAAATTTTGGCATTGGTTGCACAATCTGGCGTGATCCGTTGCGCCGGGGTTTACTGTTGGCCAAAAAAACACATACCTAAGAACTTTCTTTGCAAAGGTTTGCCTCCTAGTATGATCTTCGCAGTTGTCTTCATGAACTTCTCTTATGGTCCTTTAAGCCTCATTGTTGGCCGCACATCTGAGCAAAGGGTTAGAGAATCTCCTTCGGTAGAGTATCTTGTCCTTATTGCGAATCGCAGTGCCTTTCGGAGAAGCTTTTTCCATCGATTCTTATCTGTTGGGAGAGTTCTTGTGAGCAGGTAGTCCTTGATCGGCATCATCCATGTTTCTGGCTCTTTGGTTGTCTCAAAAATCCAGCTGATATCCATTTCACTTATGCTTGGAGTGGTCAGGGTTTCAACCGGGACTGGCCCCGATAACTAAGCTTCTCCAGAACTGGCCAGTTTGGTAAGATAATCTGCCTTCGTGTTGTGTTCCCTCAGGATATGAGTTATGGTGCAATGCTCGATGTCATTCAGTAGTTCCTGCCCTTTAGATAAGTATGGGGCGAAGTTCTCCCCTCGAGCCTTGTATTTTCCTTTCACCTGACTAATGACTAGCTATGAATCGCTATAGATATGTGTGAACTTTATCTCGAGTACCTTCAAAACTTTCAGCTCGGCTATCATGCTTCATATTTTGCCTCGTTACCTTGAGATGGCCTTTTGCTATTGGGTTATTTGTCGCAGGGAATTCCAAGCATAAGACATAGCAAACAGATCATCCTTCGAGAGTTTCAAGCACTACCTCTGATCCCGAGCAGAAGTAGTTAGATGCACCATCGACGAACAGTTTCCAGCATGTTTCCACTTCCAGCATGTTTCCACTTCTAGAGTAATTTCTTCTTCATCATCCCGCATAGTAAATTTGACAATGAAATCTGCCAATGCCTGGCCGTTGATCGCCCATCAAGGATGGTAAGTGGCTTCGTATTAAATCAATTCGATGTTCCATTTGATAAGCCGCTCAGAGGTCTCGAGGTGGTACATCACTTGCTTCAAGGGTTGATATGTTAGTACTTTGATCGGTTGCGCCTGGAAATATGGCCGTAACTTTCTGGATGCGCCTAAGAGGCAATATGCATGCTTTTCCAATTTTGGATAGTTCTTCTTGGCTCTAGTGAACCGTTTACTGATGTAATATATGAGTCATTGGATCCTAGCTTCTTTATGTACAAGTTCGGCACTTAATACATAGGGAAAGACTACTAGGTACTTGTACAAATCTTCTCCATCTACTGGCTTGGATAGGATTGGAGGGGTTTCTATATGTCGCAGTAGCTCTTCGAATGCAGTTTGACAAGCTTGATTCCATTCGAAGATCTTCTTTCCCTTCTTTAGCACGTCAAAGAACAGTATACATTTGTCGGTTGCTTTTGAGATAAACTGGCTCGACGCTTCAACCTTTCCATTCAAGTTTTGTGACTCTTTCCTGTTTCTCGAGGCCTTGACTTTTTGTAAAGTAGTAATCTGTTCGAGATTTGCTTCAATGCCTCTAGCGCTTACTACAAATCCTAAGAACTTTCCAAAGGCTACCCTGAAGTGACATTTAAGTGGATTGAGCTTCATTGCATATTTACGGTGTATTTCAAACATTTCGGTGAGGTTGTCCAAGTCATTTACAGCCATGCACGATTTAACCAACATAACGTCTACATAAACTTCCATAGTCTTCCCGTCTGATGTTTAGAAATGGTGTTCACTGGTCGTTGGTAGGTTTCCCCAACGTTCTTTAAGCCAAATGGCATCACTTTATAGCAGTATAGTCCCAGATCGGTAATGAAAATGGTATTCTCCTGGTCAGGTTCATGCATCATGATCTAGTTGTACCCTGAATAAGCATCCATAAATTATAATAGTTCAAGTCTAGCTGTCCCATCCAAAAGTTGGTCGATTCTAGGTAAAGATGTCTTTTCGGCAAGCTTTGTTTAGGTCCAAGTAGTTGGTACAAGTTCACCATTTTCCATTGGACTTCTTGACCAAGACCAAGTTGGATACCCATTAGAGGTAAGTTGCATTGCAGATAAAACCATTCACCATCAGCTTATCCATTTCTTCTTTCAACGCATTGGACCATTTGGGTCCTAGGCTACGTCTATTCTACTTCACTAGTGTATATTTAGGATCAATATTAAGTGCATGGCATGCAACCTCTGGTGAAACCCCGCACATATTGGAATGCATTCAAGCGAATAAATCCTGGTTGGTGTGAAGAAATTTAATGAGTTGCGGTCGCATCTTGTTTCCAGGACGTGATCTAATTCTCAGAACCTGTGCAGAGTCATCCATATCATCTAGGGTAGACACCGTCGATTCTGTCGGTGCTACCTATTCCTCCCATGAACTCTTCTTTCTAGATCCAAAGCCTTATAAAATCGGCTATGGTCCCCAAGCCAGGGGTGGCTATGTAATTGCTTTTGGTAAGTTCATGAATGTAGAGAGTTCTCTTGATAGTCTTCCCTTTTTCCCTTCTTTTAGACTGGCATAGTCCCGCGATATAGCATTCTTTAGGGGCACTTTGATCTCCTGTGATCACCCCGACTCCATTCTCTATCGAAAATTTCATAGATAGGCATCATTGAGCTAAAGTGATTATGAAATCTGTTAAGGAAGGCTCAAGTCGCTCACTATCTTCTGAGCTAAAAACATTCATTGCTATATCTTCCCATGGGGTTTTCGCCCCTAGATTCACGTTTGTAGTTGGTTGCCTTGCAGTTGGTGGAGTGCTTGCATTTCCTTCCATATTAATTCCTACAGTTCCACCTATCACTCCTTTTTGCTGCTACTTTCCGTTTCTCCTGTTTAGGCCAGAGACGGAAGAATTTTCTTGTTCCATGTCAGCCATGGGCTCTCTCATGGTTCTTGGAGCAGCATGTGACTATAAGGTCAATAGAGCATTCAATTTGTCCATAAGAGCACTTTGGTTGTTTTCCATCTTCTAATTAATTTCATCACCCATTTTATTTAGTTCATCTTCAGTGACAACTTCACACTGAATAGAGGATCTCGAACCTGATCTCCTGTGTTAGCGCTATTGACTTCAATTTGCCAAGGATTGATCTCTTCCCCGGCAATTCCAACTCCTATGGATCTTCCGAAAGCAGTTCTCCTTCTTCCTGGTGCCACTAATTCTCAATAGTAGATCTTCTAAGCAGAAATTGAGGATCTAACTTCTAAAGCTATCTGATCTAAAGTTGATAGCTAGATCTAAACCTGAGTTCAATTCTCAATGAAAGCACCAAAAAGTGGATCAACACCCTGATATGATGTGAAAGCACTAGCCCTATTTATCAAGACAAATAAAATAGACCAAAACACTATCCAAATTGTAGAAAAAACAGAATAAAGTTGAGAAACATAATATTTTTATAGTGGTTTGGCTGTAAACGAAGCCTACCTCCACTTTATAGATTTTATTAATGGATTGACTGTTGATCACAAGTGCAATTTGTTTACAATTCTAATAATTGAACGAAGAAAGTTCAAACCACCATTGATGGAGACAAAAGGAAGGATCTCAATTGTTCCATGGCAGCCATTGTGAGAAGGAAGAAGGTTGAAGAATCTTAATAGCAGAGTTTCCCCAGTGATCAGAGCAGCCAGCCCCCTCTCCGTTGAATATTGGATGGTATTTATAGGATTTATATAGCAATTGGATCAGAACCAAAGTACCAAAAGCCTGTAGTTATCCATAGGAGGGCGCATGTAAAGTTTGGGGCGATTTCAAACTAATTTTTTGGATCGATACCGATCTAATTGGATCGATCGATACCGACCCAAAATGTTATGCAATTTTTGCACAACTCGTTCGTCATTAGCTAATTTTCATGCATGCCCCATGTGATTTCATAGCTTGTTGACTTGTTTTGATGATGGTTCATCTGTAAATTAGATTGAATTGTAATCCAGATCGGATAAGTCTTGACTTCTTCAACTCGGATGCATGGAATGTTATCAAACTTAGTTGATAAGTTTAGGAGAGATGTAGGAATACAATGCATGTGGATTGGAGAATCCATAGGAAAATAATTTAGATCGGTACCGATCCAATTGGAATGGATCGGTGCCGATCCAAAATACTTGGCGTATTTTTGATCCAAACTTCCGAGGTTTCATTGTCATGCACTTTTAGGTCTTCCGGTCAAGTTTTGGGTCATTTTGATGCAATTTGAATGTTCTAACTCCTTTTGAATTCTATTGGGTTAAAAACTCGATTAACAAGCACAATTTTGTGATTTCTTTAAGCCTCGATAATCACAGGAGATGGGAATTTGTCTCTCTTCTTAAAGGAGAGGAAATATTTTAGCTCATCAAAGCTTGGGCATGATTGAATGCCCGCATAACAAAACGTAAAGACAAGTCAAAATTGAGTATCCATTGGGGTGAATCTCAAATGGAGTAATTCCCAAATGCAGAAGGGTCACTCTTAAGAAAGGATTGAAAAAGGGTACCGCTTCATTCAAGCACATGTACCGATGGTCGTGGTGTACTCCAAAGGTGGCATGTGTGCAAAAACGTTTTTCAATGAAAGGCACACGCCATCATACGAAATGCCATGCTATAAACAAATGTTGTGCAGGATTTTAGCAGAAACTACGGTGGAAGCTCTCCCAAAGGGTTGAGTAAAACTCTGAATTTTGGAGGAGTTCGATCTACAACCAAACCAATTGACCATATTCAGCTGGTGGTGCAAAGAAGTAGACGCTGCTGAAACTGTTTGTGAAAGCATAAATTGATGTCGATTCAACTTCCGAGAGGACGTCCTCTACTAGATTTACGATGGGATAACGGGTGCTTCATTCTATACAACAGAACTTGTATTTAACACGGTCAGGTAATTATATTTATAACTAGAAGTCCCCATACGCTTAGCACTTGAATTCCAAAAATATGTTGATTTGTGCCAACTCATCGGATTTTAAGCATTGATTAGGGAAATGCAGTGTGTTATCTATGTGGGATGGGTTTGGTTACCTGAACAATACGAACACTCTATCTTGTGTAGATAGTTCACTCACAGCGAAGAAAGGAAAAAAAATCTTTTCCTGTCATTCATTAAAGTTATTTCTCCTATACTTACCTGTTGCCAATCAATGATTGATAATGGATCCACTGTCCGAAGTGACATGGAAAGCTCTTCCTATTCCAGGTACACCGACTATGCAATGATAGAACCAATCCAAAGTGAGCAACTATAGATCAATGGGTCCGAATCGAGCAGAGAATTCTCAACATAAGTCGATTTCAGGTCTCTGGAAAGTGATAGCAACGTGAGCTACATATAGGATGCTACCCTAAGCTACTATCACCTCCTAGAAAAGCCAAAATTAATCCCAAGATGTTGTTCCAGGAACAGCGGTGCAAGTTGGTCAAGTTAATTGAGACTCTGTGGATGAAGATAGCAAAACATGTCAAGCACTGGGGTAAAACCTGGCTTCGTTCCGTGAAGTTTCAAGGCTCGATTTACTATCTTCTTCCACAAAGTCACAATTAACTTGAAT
The DNA here is from genome assembly GCA_030765085.1 of Allium cepa. Taxonomy (NCBI): domain Eukaryota; kingdom Viridiplantae; phylum Streptophyta; class Magnoliopsida; order Asparagales; family Amaryllidaceae; genus Allium; species Allium cepa. The sequence continues at coordinate 461,006,769 of CM060943.1, forward strand.
TTCCACTGCATCCATCACCAATATAACTTCATCACCAATCGCTAATACTACACCAAAATTCACATCACCAACCTCAAATCAAAAGGTAAATACAGCCAATTCAAGTTCGCTGGTGATCCAAGCTACGCAAGATCAATCACAATTCAGGCAAGCAACGTTTTAAGCATCGGAAATTGGCTCTAAGTTGCAGCAAGGTTAGGCAGGGTTGGACGCAGGAAGCTTCGGCGGTGGAGATTGACGATGGTGATGGTGTGAGTGAGCTTAGGCTTTGGTGGCATTTGGATCAGGTTGTAAGAGAAGTTAGCTCGGTTCACAAGGGAAAGCATTAAATGAAGAAAGGTAGGCCTGAACAAAGTTAAGTAGGAGGTTACTCTGAAAGAATTTGCTAAGTCCTTGGATAGCTACCGATCCATAGACTATGGATCGCTAGCTATCCATCAAGTTGCAGTCAATTTTCTTCGAACTCGCCAAGTATGATTTAAATGTTGGTTGCAAGCAGTTGGAAAATGGTGGGATTGAGATTGATTTAACGCTATGAGCAATGATGGCTCACATTGAAGACTCAATAGACGACTGAATAGCTAAAGCCAAATTCGCATGATAGCCTCAACACAATCAATTAAACTTCACAAAAGGGGACTCCAAAGCAGTTACTTCTAGAGCACACCTTGTTTCCAATGAAGGCATACTCTAGGAGGCAAATGTTAATCGGGGTTTTAACCCAACGAAATTCAATGGGAACTAGAACATACATCCATGTTAAGTCAAAAAAACTCAAGAATCAACAAAAAGGACTAGAAGAAGAAGCTAGGAAGGACCTAAAAGAAAAGATGCAAAAATAGGCTAAGGGGATGGATCGGTAGAGATCCATCACCCATAGATCGGTAAGGATCCATATTGATTGCTCGTGGATCCTCCAAACCTCTTGCATCATGAATCAATATCTTTCTTAAGGATATCCGCCAAGTTTCATGATATTTCAGGCAAGCTAGTTTGAGAAGTGGGCATTCATCTGATTCCAATCACAGTTCAATGCAACATGTACATTAATCACCATCAAAACAAGGCAACTTGTTATGAAATTACATGGAAAGCATTTACATAAGGCAAGGAGCGTGATCCAAGTGAAACGATTAAAAAATAGTTTAACTACATGGATCGCTAGCGATCCATGCCCTATGGATCGCTAGCGATCCATGCCCTATGGATCGCTAGCGATCCATGCCCTATGGATCGCAAGCGATCCATCAGGATAGGTCGGTTCATTGTGAAATTTTTGGGGTGCCCTTGTACCATCAAGAATAGGCTTCTAGTAAAGCGGCCTAGTCCAATAGCTCCCTAATCCCTATAAATACTCATCTATCTATGTAAAGGCCCGCAAATCCGTACCCCATTTGAGCTAACAAAATCCCATAACAATTCAGCCCAAAGTGGAACAAATGTACGAGTCTTTGGGTTTAAAGAAGAAAGAGGTAGAAGAAGAAGAAAAGGAAACAATAACAGAATCTCACATATCACAGCGGAACAAATATAATAGATAAATAAATATCTTTAAAACAAAGACTGTATCAGTTATTATATTACATTACGTCACATTACATTATCAGCGTGTTACAACAACAAAACATCGGAAAAGAATATAACATATACTAGTGATACGCTTCGCCATCCAGCTTGCTCCTGATCTCCACAGCATCTCTTTTCTGACTTTGCTCTAAAATAATGATAACCTGACTCTAGGCTGCCCATGTGGAAAATTATGGGCACCCAGAGTTTAGTAAGGGAACAATAAACTCCAGGTCAATCATGGGATTGGTGTGAGATCTTAAAAACAGTTATTTTCACAAAGAAAGCAAAAGAATCTGCTATGCTTTTTGAAAAATGAAACTACCATAAGGCCTCCTGGCACACACACAATGCAATCCAGACTTGGGGGAGATTTCTCCTTATGATAGTGAAACATGTTTGATACGCAAAATCCTTTTTAATATTATCATTAGTGCATAGTGTGGAAAACATTTCGAAAGTATAATATTAATCTTAGTCAGCATAGGTACCATTATATTATGCCTGCTATAGCTACCTCCTGAGAAGGCAGGTTATACTAGGGCTGTCAATGAGTACCCGAAAAATCTGAAATCCGTCCGTATCCGTATCCGAAATATGAAAAATTATCCGATATCCGAAAAACGGATATGGATATGGCCATATCCGTATCCGATAATTATCCGTTCGGTTTTTATCAAGATTATAGTTATTTTTTTATATATTTTAGTACATAAGATGACTGTCTTTTAATATTATATCCCAATAAAAATATATATATATATATATAAATCAAGTTTTACTACTTAAAATATTTTTCTTAGTGTATTTATTATTTCTATATACTTAGTATAAAAAACGAATTTATAATAAATCAAAATTATCTATTTCTTTGTTTAGATTTATCGGTTATGAACGGATCGAAGAATATCCGATAAATATACGATATTCGTCCGCATCCGCGGATACGGATATAGATATAGCACTATCCGTATCCGAAAGTATCTGTTTACAAGCCTAGGTTATACAATTGCAATCGTAAAGGGCTCGTATTGTTTCTTTGGATTTCCAACAAATGGTCAGGCTAAGGAACTTCCTATTGCCACATGGGTACGCCTCTGGAGGGACGCCCCGAGAACCTAACCAGATCTCTGCCAATACAAGGCTAGATTACCTCTGTAACTAGGTAACTACTACATGAGTATGCCATCCCCCGGTCATTTGCGACCTTTATCCGAGGATCCTCAACCACAAAGCAACAACCACAAAGTATAATAAATTTGCAGCATCAACATAGGTAAAATATCTGGGCTCCATACCATGATACTACCCTTTTCCAGAAGGAAATGACATACCCTCAAGGGGAGCTACCCCCAAATAAACTTACCGCATCCTTCATGTTTTGACCATTTCCAGGTTGTGAGGTCCGACGAGGTCTCGTCCACAAAGCTACACTTTTCACAAAGTCATGCTTTGATCAACAAATGATCAGCAGCACTTCGTATGTCACATTACCAAATTGGGAATATATCACTAATAACCATCAACTACATAACCTCTGAGCTCGTACGTCTCAGAGAAGGGTGTTAAGCTAAGAGAATAAATTCTCCGCCCAACAGAAATGTATTTGATAGAAACTAGCTTTACGTCTCAAAGTGTAATGTCAGACACACATCCATACAAGTCCGTTCCGGGATCGAACGGAAGCGAAGGCACTTCAAAGAAGCCCTTGAAATCCAGATATTCACTAATCACGTCCGGAATCCCCATCACAAAGTGTGATAAAATCTCTATACCGAAGCAACTCGGTGCAGAGACATTCGACAGGTAATCCTTTCACTTTCGAAAATACCCGGTCTTCAACACCATCTTCAAATGCATCCCATTTCGTCGTATCGTTATTCGGAATGGGTTTTATGACACAAAGTCCTCTCCCGGCTAATTTGAATAACGAGCGCTTATTTTTAAAAATAAGTGTTCAATCAGATTTCAAACAAATCACAACAAAATTTCCACTTTGATCTTTTAAATAAAAGATCCATCACAATCACAAAGGTTCGATGTGGTTTTCGGATATCCACTTGGAATCCGACCCCCGGTCGCATCGAAATTCAAATGTCAGTAAAAGGCCAATATTGATAGTCGGTTATTTAACTACCAATCTATATTTACAACAATTACCAGATTTAAATAATTTTCCCCAATTATTTATTTTCAAAATATCTTCACAAGATATATTTCACCCTTCAACCATTTAAAACAAATTTCAATTACTTTCCACATTTCAAAACTTTGAAAACAAATTTTAAATCACTTTTCCTTATGCGGAATACATTTCCAAATATTTATTTATTTCCACTGAAATATGCCGAGTTCAAATGCTTTTAAAATAATTTGAATTACTTATCCAAACATATATACTTGGAACATTTAGAACAAAAACTATTTTAAAACACTTTATCTAAAACATTAGTTATGAAGATATTATATTAAAATCTCATATAAAAATTCAAGTCCAAACTAATTTTAAGATAAAATTAGTAGATAGGATATAACTATTTAAATATCCATTTTCTAAAACAAATATCAATTAAAACTTTAAATAATCACTTCTATGGTAAATTAAAATATATCTTTACTTTAAAGATTTTCAAAATAACCTAAGTAGATAATTTCTCCAAAATAATCTTTCCTTAAAACCATCTTCACAACTTCAATTTCATATTTATAGACTATATTGCAAACATACTCGGCTTTCCAAGAAAAGTACACCTTCCATTCTAAAATTGTTCATTCAAATCAATTAATAAATCCTTCTGCATTTACTTTAAATTTACGTTCCAAATCCGTAAATTCCTATCCACACTTTTAAAAATAAACAGTATTTATTTTTAAAATAAATTTCCCTTTCCTTTATAAAATTCCCATTTGTGGATTTAAATTTTTGAATATCCACAAATATACGATTTTCAAATCGATTCCCAAATAATTATTATTTTACCAAATCAATATCAAATTGATTTTTCTAATTTATCTTCAAAACACCAAATCAAATTTCAAATTGATTCTCAAATTTATTTCAAATACCAAATTTTATTATCTTTTGAAACAAATTCCTTCTTTTAAATTTATTCAATTTCCTAAAATAAATTTACTATAAATTTCTATTAAATTTTCAAAAATCCAATTCTATCTATTTCTGGTATCCTACGATACCAAAAATATATTCGGCTAAATTATAGCCCTCAACGATTTAAATCACAGTATGATCACACACAGATTATAAATAGATAAACACACAACATATGAAACAAAATCAAATGTTTGAGGAATCCAGTTGGATCCCTCCAACCTGTTTTCCTGCATCCACAGACGTTAGCACAACAATTAAATACCAATTCCACTTCGAGGTGGAATATCGCGGTATATGGGATTTATATAATATCATCCGCTATTATTCGGCGCATAGGGTCTCATCCGCTATATAATGCGGGAAATCAATCACTCCAATATACTATATACTAATTACTACTATATATATAATATCATCCAGTGAATAAATTATTATAAATCAATCATCCAAGCACACAGTCAATCAATTTTAAATCTAACTATTCAAAATTTAAATCAAAACAATATTTGATTGAGTGAGAAGATCTCTCCTTGATTTTCGAATTCGTTAATCATTCCAATCCCAAATTTATTACATTGTCTAGCGTTTGTCTCTACGATCCAACATGACTCGTTGCGTTAATTTTGGACCTCGCACGAATAATTTACGAATTTCATAAGCTAACAAATTTTATACTTAACTAATTATATATTAATTAAAATTAATTAAAACTAATCACTTTATACCTTCTTCTTCAACACTAATCCCTTTCCTGGAAACGAACTCATGCACCCATTAGACATCGAAACCTCGTCTGTGCATTGCCCAGCCAAATCGCGACCTCGTGCTTCGATTCCAGTCGCCCCATCCACCATAGTTCCATCGCAAGCCACCTCAACTACTCCGTCCTCTCAGATCACTAGCAAACTGGCCGCAATCCCTTTACATGCGATTTTTTTCTTTCTTCTTCTCGTTCACGCCTCGCGCAACCCAAAACCCACTTTGACCCATCACTGCACCTCCTTTGGCCACTTCAGATGACCGCACTCCACCAATATCTTGCCTAAAATCCCCAATTTCGAAACCATAATCGCCACTGTCGAATCCTCAAATGTGGTTGTACCTCACCAACGACCCACCAGACATCGTCGCCACCAACTGGATAGGGTAGGAAGACCCAGGCGACGAGTCTAAACCTCATTCTTGATTTTGAATTTACAAACTTGAATTTTCTTCCTCCATCTTTTTTATTTTGCTTTCTGTTATAAACGAAGGGAAAGAGGGAGAAGATGGGTTTTAATCTGAGAGAAGTCGGTTTCGTACACATAGGGGTGACCGTAGAGTGGCGCACGTAGATGGTTAAGTGGCTCGAGTTTGACATTTGATTTGTTATGATTTTATATTCAGAATATCTCGCTATGCATATCTCAAAATCTCAAACCCCTATCGAGGTGTGCCGCTAGGCGTTTATAATGTTATACCCCTATTCTGAACACGATGGAAAAGGTTCTGAGTCCTAATTTGATCGTATGGAGAAGATAGCTTTTGGACCCAGTTATTATATTGAATTCGATATAAACTTCAGCGCGTTTATATATCGTACGCTCACACAACAACTCCAATCACTACAAAATTTAAAATCCGATAATAATACACTATTACGGATCCAATAGAACTGGTTTCATCGAATTCCGAGACTGTGCCTCGGAATGCTATTTTAAATATCGATTTAAACGATATAAATTCAAAACTAAACAAAACATTTCTAAATTAAATTCTGAAGCTTCCATTATCTTCAGTATTATCAATATAAATATTCTAAGCCTTCAAATTATTTTTAACAAGCTAAAAATTGAAAATTGAAAATTGAAATTTTTACCCATCATTAATAAATCAAATTCAATAATTTAATTGCCAAATTCATATTTATATTCAAAATTCAAGTTAAACTAACCTCTAAATATTAAAATCGATTAAACATTTCATTTTCAAATGTTAAAAATTTCTAGGTCGTCACGATCTATAACATAAAGAGGATCTTCTAAACTTGCTTCCGAAACTCTGTAGAGATTATTCTTCGCTCTTCTCCTTCCACACAATAGCCATTTAGGGGTTCATTGTGATTCTTTAGCGAACTATTGCACTTTTGAATTAATATACCTTAGGAGATTTAATCATATTGTAATGTAATTCCACTTTGCAGTAATAGAAAGTAATAAAGTGGATGTAGGCTTTATTAACAGCCGAACCACTATAAATGTCTTCTTATTTATTATTTTTTCTATGATCTATAATTGCATTTTCTATTTTATTTGCCTTGATAAATAGGGCAAGTGCTTTCATACTCAATCTAGGGTGTTGATCCATTTTTTGGGTTAACAGGGCCTTGTATAATATTCGAAACACTATAAATATTGATTTCGAATTGAAATGATTTTAAAGTGGTTTTGAAAATTATATATGTTTTAGTAATTACAATCGAATTATTAAAAAGGAGAAATTTATTTCAAATAAATAAAAAGTTATGATTTTTGATGTTATAAAATTATAGTTTGAGAAATACTTTAAATAGAGATTTTTTGAATAGTTTATATAGAACATTAAAAGGAAATATTTTACAAATAAATTAATAGTTTTATAAATAGAGTTTGTAAATGTATATATAAAATGAATTTGCAATCGTTATTTGCTAAATGGATTTTATAAATAAATTAAATTTATAAAGAATTTGATTTATATATGGGTTTTTATAATAATTGAGTTTTAGAAAAGAGAGGATTTATAAATAGAATTATATAAATAAAGAGATGTTATAATAATAGAAGTTTATTAAATAGAAATGAGATTTGTAAACGTAGTTTTATAAATATAGAAATGATTTATCTTTTAAAGAGATATTTTTAAATGAAATTTTCAAATGGAGTTTAAATGGGTTTGAAAACGATTTAAAAATGTGTTAAGAGATGAAAATGTAGATTTCAACAATTTTATTGCAATAAATATTGTTAAAGGAAAATAAGGAACGCGTCGAATATAACACTATTGTTATAGTAAATGATTTCTGAAAGAAAGTGTTTTATGTAGTATATATATATGCATAAATAATCAAATCTTTATACTAGTGTTTTGGGTCATCGTAATGATGTATAACGCAACATTCGTTTTGACCCAATAAAATGTGTTTTGGCATTCCATTGTGAAATATACAAATTAGTTCATATTATCATACTAAAGGCTTATTGGTATAGGAGCATTGCTTCTTATACTTAACACCCATCCTGAGGCGAATGAACTCTAGAGTTGTATGGTTATAGAAATTAATTTAGTTTGTATCCAAAATGTTAGTGTTATGAGATACACTTATACCATTGATATAAGTATATGGAAATGTTTTCCAATATCAAAAGATTAAAATGGTTTTGTGACTATATCTTTTAAAAATATTTTGAGATAAATATTTGGAACTTTATTTAGTTAATATGATATTAATTTAATGGGCCCAATGACTGCTTATGTGCTAGATTTTTTTGTTGCTTTGACTGTTAGATAACCGACTATCAAATTTGGCCATTCTAGTTCCTTGACTTGATACGGAACTGATTAGTCATGCCCTTAGCATGAAGCCAATTTAATAGGCTTGATTATCATTCGGTGTTAAGAATGATGATTCAAGTAGTGTGGAGTGACTTTGGTACTCCAATCTGCCAGGCTTCCTTCTTGACCAAAGCATAACAAGTTGAAAATTGAAAACATAATAATTCCATGAGACTTTGTTTCCATATGAGGTTGAGGGCCGCTTTTCGTTGTTGGTCCAAAGAGACCGGGATCAGAACTAAGAACCACTTCGGACCAACGTATGCGTTAGAAAGTGAAACTTAATTGAAGATGATGATTTTGAAGGAGGGGATCTTTATGACGAAAGGACTGCTTGTTGATAATTTCGGAGTAGCTCTTGAAATAATTAAATAGCGGCGGTCCTTCGTTCTGAAATCTTCGTATGCAAGGACTATTCGCTACTAATCCTAGGGGTATTGCCCGATAGGATGTGGTAGCAGAGTGCATTTAGTTTGTCCTATTCCTAGACAACTTGTATGGATGAATACCTAACATTTCATTTTTAGATCACATTGATTGATCTCTATAAATGTATCATCTATTTGATGGCGGAGAAGACAACTTCTCTTAGCTTAACACCCTTTCCAAAGATGTACGAGCTCAAGAGTTATACGTTTGTAGAAATTAGTTGTGTGATTGTGGAATGACAATGTGACATTCAAAGCAGAATATGTGCTATATGAAAGGTAACTGTTACCCTCTAGCCTTACACCCGGGGAATAATGAAACATGGGATGCTTTAAGACTAAGTGGTTCGCAACCATCAGCGTATGAAATCACCTTTTTAGATATAAATTTTTTGTACTCGTTATAACATCGGGTTTAAATTATATGGTGTATGTTTGGGATCCCAGATAGGTCGGGAACGGCCAGGTGATGTAATACTCGATGTTATTCGTATATTTTCAAATAGGTCGGTCTTAATTCGCATGAGGAAAAACATAAGGGCCTTAGGTGCATTCCTCTAGAGATGCACTTTACAGGAGGTAGTCTATTACCTCGCTACATAGTAGGAAATCCATTCTACACCATTTGCCTTCGGTTTTGTTTATAGAACCTTAAATGATTAGGTCCGGAATTTAATATGGTAATAATTTCGGCTAAGATTCATAAGTTTACTTGCAAATGTTTTCAAAAATAGTGCAATTAAAAATAATATTTACGATTTTACATATGAAATGTTTTGGTTATCATAAGGTAAAAACCCATTCCATGTTTATATGTGGCGTGGTTTTATGAGATACCCTTTATTTCAAAATATCTGTATTTTGATTTTACTTACACTAGTCCCATGACTGACCTAGAGTTTTCTTTTCTTTTCCCTAAAACTCTTGGGTGTTCAAATTTTTATAGATAGCCAAGTACTTTAGGTTTTCCATGGATACATTTTGGAGGAGCTTGGAGTAGGAGGCTTCATTGATAATTAGTTATTTTCTTATTTCCGTTGCACTGATCGTTTAAATTATCAGCATTTATGATGATAGGTTGTTATAACTGTCCAAGCTGATGATTTATGATTTGTCGTTGTACTCTAATTGGATGTATGTATATTAAGTTTCTCCATGTAAATATTATTGATGTATATTATATATTGTTCCACTGTGTTGTAAGATTCTATGATTGTTAAGTTAACTTCTTCTCTCCTATCTTCTATCTTCTTTCTTCACCCCTGATAATCTATATTTCCATGCAATTTGAGGTGAATATGTGCTGTTTATTATCAGCTTGAAACATACGGAAGTGCGGGTCGTTACTTTGCAGTTATGGCAAATAAAGTAAAATACACACATATATACACACCATGTCATTCTACCTCAAAAACCAAGGCTCCATATCTTCACTCAAAGCTCACAGCCACACCCACATCCATGCAAGGCCAGGCCCACCCCCACTACAACCTTAAGCTGTTGCTATTCAAAGGGCCAAGGCTTGATTTTAGGCTTTGATTCGATCATAGCGAAGCTGTAGCAAATTTTCGTAAGTTAGAAACCAGCGATGGTGAGAAAACTCTTTGAAACTTTATATATATATATATATGATAATGATGATGTCATACAATCGCTATGGATGTTTATAAAACTTTGATCATCAAGTTAATTGTTTTAATATAGTTGTTTAAATTGTGTAAACAATTCGTGTTAAATACACGTCGAATATCATAAAGGAAATCACTTTCCTCCATTGAACAAAATGGTGTATATGAGCTTGTTAAACCTCTTTAAAATGGTTTTATATGATTTATAAATTATTTATAAACATTTAAATGTATTTCAACAAAGTTTGAAAAGAAAATGAAATTTGAGTTAAAATAGGTGCATCGCCTAATGGCAGTTTGCAATTTTGCGCAGTAGAAGTTTAAATTCATTTATACGATGGAATCGAAGTTAGAATTCTTTGGAATAAGAATTTTTCAAACTTTTATAACCATAGTTTTCAGAAGAAAGAAAATGATCGAGATATCATTTACTAGATTTTGAAATACGAGAAAATCAAGTTTCCAAATAGTCGTGGTTTGGCAATTCGGAAATAAAGCGATAAACTCTTTATAAATGATATTTTTAATTCTTTAAAAATATGGAAAATTCTATAAATAATTTAATTTTTTTAAAATGAGATATGAGATATAAAATTGAATTTCTAAATGATTGAAAAGTTGTTTTGATCACATAAGCCTCAAAAGCACTATTCGTAGCGCTAATCTCAACACTTTTAATAACTTTTGAAATATAGCTTTTAACTTAAGTATTCTTTCCCAAATCTTTTATAAATGTTTTCAAATAAATAATTAATTATTTCAAAGACAATGTGGAGGTTTTATAATTTATTTTAAAGAGTTTAAATAAATGATTTAGGGAAAAGTTGTTAAAATCAAGTGATTTAATCTTGGCTCTAAAAGATGATGAGCAGACTAGATTTTTCTATCGTGAGGTCCACATGTAAGGTGCTTAAACTAAGGAGATTTTCGGGAGAAACTAGTGCCCTGGCTCACCTGGTCACTTTCCTAGGTGAGAAATATATAAGTTCGAAATATCGGAAATGAGACAAGTATAAAAGATTTAATTTTTATAATTTATTGATTGCAACTTGGATCGAATAGAGATAACCTTCTTATACTTGGTGTTGAATTCCGAGGAGGAAACTTATACTGATCATATGAATTTAAAAGAAGATTCCACCATTATTCGATGAATAGTATAAGTTGAATACAGAAATCAGTATCGAGTAAAATTAGTATAATTTCTATGGGTCCATTTTACTCAAGTACTAACTAATTTGGATCTATTATCTAAGATAACATGGTTTAAACCTAGTAAAAAGTTATTATTTGAAAACAAGAAATATGTTGTCAAGATTTAAATAAATAATTTGGAATTATTTTAGTTCCTATGGATCCTTTTACTTAAAATTAATTATTTTGGGTTTATAGCAAATAATGTCTTAAATAACATTGTTTTTAACCCATTTGAGTTATGATTTGGAAATAAGAAATCTTTGTTAAGGTTTAAATAAATGATTTGGAGATATTTTCCTAAGTAAAGGATGAAATGATTTGGACTTACTCTAAAATTTAAAACGGTTTTAATTAAACAAAGATTTGATAAATGAGTTTGAATGATCCCGTGTATACTAAAGAGAAATGGCTTAAAAAGATATATATCTCTAAGATGATATTTTGGATAAAAAGATACTAATTAATGGAATATTAATCACTCACCTACTTAACATCTTTTTATCGATGATCGATTTAGAGGAACCGGGATCGGATTTAGGAAAATTCCTATCTAAAAACCACTTCGAACCAATTTACAAGTTCGAAAGTGAAGACAAGTTAAAGACAATGAAGTTGAAGTTGAGGATCTTTATAGTGGAAGGACTACTTGTTTGATAATTTCAGAGTAGCTCCCGAGATAAATAAATAGCAGTGGTCCCTTCGTTTTGGGATCTTTGTATGCGAGGACTACTCGCTACTAATCCAAGGGGATGTTTTATAAGAGTGCCTTCGGTTTGTCATGTTCCTAGACAACTTATATGGATGAATGTCTAACATTGCATTTCTAAGAACACAGTAGATTGATTTCTACAAACGTGCATCTGTTTGGTGGTGTAGGACATAACCCCTCTTATACTTAACACCCTTCTCTATGATGTACAAGCTAAAAGATTGTACTTTTGTTGAAATCAATAGTGTGTTATTGGAAATGACAATGTGGCATTTTAAGTGAAAATTTTCTAAGAAAGGTAAATGTTACCTCTATCCTCTCACCCAGGGAATTGTGAATGGGGTTGCTTTAAGGCTAAGTGGTTCGCAACCATTAGGGTATGATATTAGCTTTCTAGATTTATTTATTTCTACTTGCTATAACATCGGGCTTAAATTTTATAGTGTGTGCTATGAGATGTTTCGAAGAGGTCGGGAATGGCCGGGGCGATATCACATTCGGTGCTATCCGTACCATCTGTTGGTCTTAGTTATGCTGGTCTTAATTCACAAAGGACCATCTATTGGTGGTCTTGGTACATTTTTCTAGAAATATAACGTACGGGAGGTAGTCCCTTACCTCACTATTCATTGGAAATCCATTCTCTAATAAGTGCCTTCGGAACCTATTATGCCATCAAATTTAACCAATGTAACAATTTTGACTATTTGAATATGTTTATTTGAAAGGTTTTTAAAGAATGTCATTAAAAAAATACCACTGGATTTTATGTAGAATGATTTGTTTATCATAAGGTAAAAACTTGTTCCATGTTTATGTGTAGCGTGATCTTTTAAGATAACCTTTGTTGTAAAATACTCGTATTTTAAGTTTCTCACACCAATCTCATTACTGATCATGTGTTTATTTTCTTTCCTTTAAAATCTAGGTGCCCTATTTTTTCAGGCAACCTAGTAATCAGGTTAGTTTGGAGCATTTTGAAAGAGCTTGGAGCATGGAGCTAGAAGATTCTTCAGAAGATTGTTATCCATTTCCATAACACTTACATACTATTGTATTCCGCATTTGCAAGGATAGAGATTTATAACAGCCCATGTTGATGTTAAGTTAAACTCTGATAAATTTATTTAAAAATTAATGCTATAAAGATTATATGTTGAAGTAATATATGTTTTTCCATTCATGTAAGATTCTATTCTTTGTCTTCATTTTCTTTTCCCTTTAAGTGTTCACCTTTTCGTTCAAATTGAGTTGGGCATATGTGATTTATTGTCAATTTAAAATGTATGGAATAATAGGTCATTATAGTGTGTTTATCTATGAAATGCATATGATGGAGATAAGTGATTGATTTTCAACTATATGCCTTCTTAGTAATAAAAACACTATTTTTATTCTTAAATCTATGAATCTATTTGAATTCAATTCATCAACAAGGAATAACCAAATGAAAATAGCTTTATTCTTGTAGATCAAATTTTATATAACACATTCGAATTAAAATTGATAAATAATGATTCAAAACTACCCTTAAATCACGTAGATCTGATTTATCTTGAAATGAAATAGGGATAAACAAATATATCTGTTGAAGTTTATTTTGATCGATTTGATTTACAGTAAACTCTGTGTATTGTTTTTTATAGACATTACTGTATGGACAATGTTTATTTTGAGACCACTATATGATTCAGTTGTGTTATATATATATATATATATATATATATATATATATATAATTCCTTCAGCCGTGAGATTTGAAAGCATATAATGTATTAAATTTGTATCTATTTTTTGTCGTGTAATGTTTAAAAACACAACAATTCATACTTCTTGGTATGATGCGAGTTTAAGCGCCCTTTTTGGGCCTTGGACCGGTGTCTCGGAAATGAGGATTGTTACATACAATGTGTTGTAATCATGAGAAATTTATCCCATTAAAAGTACCATATTATTTCAAATATTTCTAGTCAAGATGTTTCAAGATAGGACTTATACTTTCATTGAGACTAGATTACGTAATGCTCTCTAAATGTTTAGCATTGTATTACTCATGGGTATTGGGGGCATTAAGTGTTTACGTACTGATAGTTATTGGATAACTATGAAATGGTTCACTTGAGAGTTTTATGTTGGTTAATATAACTATGGTTAGATAGAGTATCTTGAAGTAACTATATTACACGGTTCTCTCAACTTAAGAATTCTATCGAACTTCAACGTGGAACTCCACTGTGATTATAGTTAAATCATGACGCAACATTAATCGAATGACTATAGTTGGGTCTGAGTTGAAACAATCGGAGTGAAGCACAATTCAATATAGAATTCACCTCCATGGTTACATGAGGTTAATATCACTGTCAACTATAGTCAACTCAAAGTTACAGTCCCTGGCCAGAGCATACCTATTAATAATAGTTGTTATTGTTGAACCAAGGATTTTGTGTTTGGACTAAACAAGTTGAATGTGGATGATACTGGAATTTCAACTAAAACCAAATTCATTAAGTCCTAAAGTGATATATTTTTGATGAAGAGGATTGGTGTAAATAATCATTACTACCGAGTACTGTTTAGATATTAAAATTGAGTTTTACCAAAAAAGATAAAGTAATAAATTTGGCCAAATTATCACACCATAAGATATGTTGAGGTATGAACGTTAATGTCCAAATTGTTCGATATGTATCGCTAACTAAATTACACCTTTGAGTCACGCAACCAATGATGAATACTTTGAAATACCATATGATTAAATTATATAATTGTCATAAATTAATAAAATTAATTAATATAAATGCGAGATTAATTATTAAAGTTTATTTGATTTTTTTAAATTCCATTATTATTTAATAAAGTGCATATATAAAAGTTATATATTCCACATCGACGTACGATATCGATAAATATTTAAATTTAATTCAAATCAATTAATTACTAAGTGGTTTTGCAAATTATTAGAGGCCCAAATTCTTCATGTATAGTCGGCCATAGGAGCTAGTGGGAAGGGATTTAAATGTTCAAATGTTGATTTGAAATGACAAACAAAGACCAAATAAAGAATGGAGAAAAGATCTTGTAATGACCCGTCATCCGTCTCCACAGAATGACGCATCATTAGTAAGAAAGAAAGGGATAGAAAAGAGAAAAGAAAGAAGAGAAAGAAGAAACAACATCAGAATCTAAACAGCGGAACGAATAAATTATATTAATACACAAAAATATTACATAGTTTACAACCATTATCAGAGTTACACAGATATACATCACATACTAGACAGTTATAACACCTGTCTAGTTATACAACTCAATACAGTACAAGAAACTACTCAGAGAAATCTACACAGCGGAATACTATATATCTACACGCAGAAGCCTCTTGCTCCATTGCTCCTCCACAATCGTCAAAGCTGACCTGAATCCCTTGGCTACTCGTAAAAATTTGAGTACCCAAGAGTTTAAGAAAACAGAAGATAAACTCCGGGTCAGACATGGGTCTAGTGTGAGTAACAGGTTAAGGTTGCTTAACTTTAAAAATCCTTTTGAAAAGAAAGGTATCACGTAAGACTTCCCACACATAAACATGGAAAAAAATTTACCTTACGCTAACCAAAACATTTGATGGGAAATCTGATGATATTATAATAGGTCTAGGGTTTTCAAAAAAATAAGAAATGGCCGAAATTGTTACATCTATTAAATTCCAGATACTAGCCACAAAAGTGGGTAATACAATCAAAACCATTGGCACTTATTGGATTTTGGATTCCATACAATGGCAGGGCTACTGGGGTACCGCCCGTTACAGTACGTGGCCTAGATCACCGTACCAAGGAGTACGCCCGCTCCCCTGCGACACCAGGCCGGAACCATTCCTTACTGAACCGTTTCGAACAAGATAACCCCGCGGTTGTAGCTAGCAACCGCCCACACAGCCGGATATAAAGGAACCTCTAGACAGGGGAAAATCTCGTCCTACTTGGGCATGACCCACTTAACCTTGCTGCACCTCCCCTGTTTTAGCCATTCCCGGTTGATGGGGCTTGAGGCTACGATTACCTTTATAGGATATATCACTTAGAATGCTCATCGTCCACCTGACGATGTTCTGAAAGCATTCAATCCATACAAGTTCATTCCGGGTTCGAACGAAACCGAAGGCATTATCTCGTTACACTCATTTTGGAATCACCCTCAGAGTTAACGACGATAACCCTTGCACTCTGAATCACCATCTCGAGTCTGTAAGTACTATTTCCGTCAAACTCATCACGGAATCACCCCCAGAGTTATACTGACGAATAGTCCTTACACCTCGAGTCTTCACAAAGCTCCACTTGGATTCACGACCTAACGTTTAATTGGAATCGATGTGGTTTTCGGATATCCAAATATGGAAACCCGACCCGGTCTCATCGAAATTCAAAGCGTGTCTTTTAGGTCCAAGTTGTTTTAAAGTTTAAAACAATTCAATTATCTATATACACACAGATAGATAACTCACAAATCACAATTGATAATCAACATTATCAAATAAATAGATGATCCATAATTCATTTCAATAGCTAATCCATATCACCATCACAATAGATAATCTATATTATCATCACAATGCAACTAAGCATTCATACCACACAACCTATCTCATTTCTGAGATCACAAAGCATCCAAGGCAATCAATGTCATCCATTCATACATAAGCAAAGATTTACTCATACCACATCTATAATTAATTTATAATGAATTAAATTAACTATCTCTATCTCTAATTAATTTAAAATAAATTAAATTAATTACTTCATCTTTAATTAATTTAAAATAAATTAAATTAATTACTTCATCAATATATATCTTGCTTACTCAACCATTTAATTGATTACGATCAATTAATCATTCATTATTAATCACCTTAATTAATCACCCTTGATTAATTTCCCTTAATTACATTCATGTAATTATCCTTAATTAATTTCACAAATTAATTATCCTCAACCAAAAATAGTAATTAACCTTTAATTACTTCAATTAATTAATTACATTAATCCTTAATTAATTACATTAATCCTTAATTAATTACATTAATTAATTACCTTTAATTACTTATCATTGATTAATTAATCATAATTAATCAACTTTAATTACATCATTAATTATATTAATTAATGATCCTTAATTATATTTAATTAATTATCCTCTTAAATTAGTTACCTTAAGTAATTAACCACAATTATTAATCATTCCTCTTCATTACCCATAATCAGTAATTAACTCACTTAATTACTTTATTAAACAAATTAATTTCTTAATTAATCCCTTGATAAATTTCTAAGTAATTATACTCCAAATTACTTCATTCTTAAACATCTTCAATTAATTACAACCTGTAATTATCAATCAATTACTTTACTAAGTAATTTCCAATCCATTAATTACATAAAGTAATTATCTTTAAAACCTCAAGTGTTTAAAATTAATTAAACTTAATTAATTAAATTAAACAATCACACTCAACACAATTAATTACCCTAAGTAATTAATTTCTTAATTACTTCATTAAGTAATTACACTTAAACCATTCACAAATGATTATTATTTAATTAATTAATCTAATTAATTATTAAAAATTAACCATATTAATTAATTATTAAATAATCCTGGTTAATGACCTTCATTAACCCTTCTCTAATTATTTTCATTAAGTAATTAACTTAGATTAATTACAAATTTAATTATCTTTAATCATCCATTAATTAAAGTCTAATTATTTAATTAATTATCCATGATTAAAACTTAATTACTTAATTAGTAATTCTTTAATCATTAATTTAAAAATCTAATTAATGATCTTAATTATAAATTGATAAATCTTTAATCAATACTTATTAATTTCAAATCATTAATTAATTAAATTAATTAAACATTCCTTAATTACTTCATTAATTAAATTAATTTCAAAACATTAATCTTAATTAATTCTAAGATAAAACATTTCTAAATTATGTTTAAAAACAAATTTATTTGAAGGCAAATTTCCTTTGAACTTACTTTTAAATTTCATTTTAAATACAAGATTAAAATGAATATAATTTAAACTAAATCAAAGTTTAAACAATTTAAAACCTTTTAAAAATTTCAAGACAAACAAGTGTTTGTCTTAAAAATGAAATTCATAAAAATTTTGAAGTTAAATTCATTTCAAAATTTCAATAACTTCAATTTACATTTAGTTTAAAACTTTCAAATTTAAATCTTCTTTTATTTTTTTTAAAATGAAATTCACATTTAACTTTTTATTTCCAGATTTAAATCTGAATTTAAACTTGCTCATATTTTAAAAACTTCATTTTCTAAAAAGTTCAAACTACTTTACAAAAATAAAGTAATTAAATAAGTTCATGTTTAAAACTTTATTTTTATTTAAACTGAGATTTTAAATTGAAACTTAAATTCAAAAATTCAAACTTGAATTTTAAAACCAGGTTTAAAATTACTTAACATTAAAAAGTTTCAGAGTTTAAAAAATTTAAACACAAATTTACAGGTTTCTGTAAACCTGAAATTATACAAAACAACTCGAGAACCCCTAAAATTACTTCGAGTTTACAGCCTACCCTTCCCGAGTCATTCACCCTATAACTTCGAGCAAACCCAACAACTTCCCTGCAAACAAACTAAACCCAAAATATCATCAGTAACTCCCATCGCCGTGCATATGCACGGCGACTCCGGCCATCATTGTTCGCCACTGATGATCGCTACACATCAGGAGCCAATACTACAACACATCACGAACATCAAATCGAACCTCCACCCAAGAAATCAAATTCGAACGCAAATTCACAAACCTGGAAACAAAAGTCAGGTTTCCCTCAAAACCTGTCAACAACAAGTCTTCGCCGCTCCGACCACTAGATGATCAACCCCTCTGGCCTCGAACTCATCCATACACCAACTACCGATTCCCCAAACATTTTAGCACTTGATCAATTATCCAGATCAAAATGACCGATTTCTTAAAACCCATCAAAACTAGGGTTTAAAAATAAATTTCAAAACTGCATCCTCTCTGACAAATTTTATCACCATCCATGATTTTTCTAAGCATCACCTATTCCTTCTCCATCACTCAGAAGAAACCCAAGACTCCTCAATTCAAGAATCACTAAAATTTGCCTGAAAATCAATATCAGTTCAAAACAAAATTGCAACTTAAACTTATACCTAAAAATCCAAATTCTTGATTTAAAAATCAAGCTTTAGTTAATGCTTTAGATTTATGAAACTGAATTACTAAATTAACATGTTTGGGTTCTTATATTTTTAAAAAAAAAATTAACATGCACTGATGTTTTCTTTCTGTGTTTCCCATAGATAACTACTTATGTTTTAATTTGCTTAAATTTTTAGATATTATCTTAAGAAAATCAAACAACTTTCCTTTCTAATTTCATTTCTGCTTGGAAAACAGAACAGAACAAAATGATTTACAGCATGCACACAAAAATATTTCACATCAGACTTTACCAATACAACAAACAATACTTATTTATATCAACACATTCTAGCATGCAACCTATTTTTTTAAACTTTTAAATTTAAAAAGTTACTCACCTTTTTTTTAAAAAAAAAGATAGCAGACCCTCTGTTTGCCCTTTTTGAATTTGCAGAATTAAAATGCAGGTTTGCATGCCTCTATACAAAATGCTTTTGAATTTTGCTTCAGATCAGGCTTCAATTTGAGGTTGTGCAGATAACACCAAGTTCCAGATTGCAGAGAAAAGAAAAATGTAGATTTGTTCATTTCCAGGTGCATGCAGATTTGAAATTTTGCAGGGAAAAAAAAGAATGATGCAGATATGCTTTTGTAGATGATTACTGACTTAGATAGTGAGGGGTTTTAATTTGGTATTGATCATGATTTCTGGGTTTGAACATGCAAGCTACAAATTTAGATTTGCACAGGGATTTTGAATATGCAAATTTTGATTTTTGAAGAGGTGTTTTGAAGTTTTTCTTTTGATTTTAGGAAATGAGAAAAAAAGGGGAATGAATGAATGTATTCTTATATAGGTTATTTTCAGATTTAATTTAATAAAAGAAAATTAAAACCAAATGACACTTGTATAAAATATTCAACATTTGTCAAATTGAAGGTTTATCTTTCTAACATTTGTTTAATGAAGTTTTAAGAGATCAACACTTGTCCTTTTAGAGAAATTAGTATTTAAATTTAAATGTTAATATATGTGTTAATGTATGTATTAAGCCAAATTTAATTTGTTAGTTAATATTTAAATATGTATATGAATTTATAAAAGAAATAAAAACAAACTATACTTAAAATAAAGCTTATACATATAAAAATTAAAACAATCAAAAATCTATACTTTGGAATTTTAAATTCAAATCAAATCCAAAATCAATTATTTAAAAATCAAGTTATGTATATAAATTTAATTTGAAATAACAATTGCAAATTTTATTCAAAATCTATTTATAAAGACAATACACTATTAATATTGTTTTTATAAATATCATATTATTAAATTAAAATCATTTTAAAAGAAATTATATTTTTATTAATAAATTATCTATTTTATTAAGCCATAAAACTTTTTGTTTGTTAATTCATTTTAAATTTAAAACTCAAGCCAAATTATTTTAAAATATTTAAATATTTTTCCTTATCAATTTTAAAATCATACATTTATTTATTAATAGCTTTGAAAACTTAATATTTAATTAAATCAAAATTTCCAAATTATTAATATATGTATTAGAATTTTAAAACATGATTCATTTATTTAGTTTAAACCAATATCATTTATTTAATAACTTTGAAAAGCTAATATTAAATAAAAACAAATTTTCCAAATTACTATAAATAATAAGAATTAGAAAAATATGTTTTATTTATTAAATTTAAAACAATGCTAATCTATTTACAATATGAACTATATATTTATATTATAAATAGAAATAAATTTATTATTTTTGAAAGATAAAATAACCAATCTAAATATTTATTGAAGAAGATTATTAAATCAATTTGAATTATTATTAACAAAATATCAATATCAATTTAATTTTTACACAGATTATTAAATTGATATTGTTCAAATTCCAGGATGTTACTGATCTCCACTTTTCCTCTTCCTCAATGCCTACTTTAACACCTTATTCTCATTCATTTTGCAATCCCTGTTGAATATGCGTTTATACGATTTTTGTTTGATGATAATAAACATATATACATTCGTTTAAATGTATTTGTTAATATACTATTTATTTTCACAGATTAAATAAATATTTGCTGAATAAAATAAATGACACAGAATTTGAATTCAAACGAATATTTTATTCAAATAAATATTTATTACAATTTTGATAGTACAATTTCAAGCTCTCACAATAACTATACAACTTTGATTACAATACACGACATTTCACATTTACATCACAACCTCACTACATATCACTCACACTCATATTTATCTTCAACTGCATTCCAATTTGAATCCAGCATCTGAGAAATCTGCAAAAATATTCACTAACGCAGTAAAATTGAAAATAAAATATTTTTGCAATTCAAAATAAAAGATGATTTTGAAAACATTGTTTGCCTCAGTTATTTGGGTTGTTCGTCATCATATTTTTGTATCTGTGCATATCAGTATTTTATCAGGGACAAAAGTGGCTGCAGTACACTGTGTGCACTGCCTCGCCTACTCGTGTGTGCAAAACAAAATGCACAGCTAACAAATCAAGTACAAGGTCAAACCCAGACATGTTCAACTCAAGTAAACAACAGTGGCAGATAAAGCAACATCAAGTTGAAACAAACTCAAGTGATACAAGTTTAAACAATGCTCAATGCACATGTTAATATCACTTGGACTTATTCTTTCAAATCAATATGACTGCAAACAACAAGTCAAAATACAAACTGCAAACTCAAGGAGAAATACAATGAACAAGTTCATACATGCTCAAGACCAAGTGAACAACGCCAAGCACAGTGGACTCATGTCGAAACAGCAAATCAAGACTCGAACAAAACAATTTCAAGTTACAACAAGCAGTTGCAACATTTGCAACATGACAAACAGAGACATGTATATGAAGTAACAATACGAGCAACAGTTCGTGTATGCATAAGTAATCAAGCACAGGCCAGAAACAATATCAAAGTGCAAACATATGCATCAAGTGACACAGTGAACAACTAGCGATACAAATGCATACACAAAGAGGCAACATGAAGGGAAACTGCACCAATGCAGTTCAAAACAGCGAGTATGGTGATGCAGTCAACAAGGCAGAAGCAGTACAATGACTGCAACATTCGAGTGTATATAGAGAACAAGCTACATGAAGCAAAAATGGAAGTAATGTCAATGCAACATGAATGTCACCAGCATCTCAATATCCAAGTATGAATGCCACGACCCCAGATGAACAAGTCAACCTCAAATAAAGTACAAGGCAGCAACAATATGAACCACCAGTACAGAGAGCAAATGCAAGTATGCAATGTAGACCACACACACATATATACACACATGAATGTATGTATATACATGAACTAGATTGAAGCACACTGGAATACAACTGCAAATATCCAATATGCATCATGGTCGTGGATGGTACAACAACAAAGACCAAGGCTACAAAAGTGAAAGTGCAGACAAATGACCATGCCACAACTATGCACGGTCCAGTGCCAACAGCAAGCTACATGAAGATATAACTACATGCTACAGCAACAATGGACTCAACATCAAAGACCAAGCCGAAGTCAATGTTGAACCAGATCAAAATTCAAAGCCATAGAGAAAGTCACGAAATCAAGTCAATACCGTAAGTGTCAAGCTACCAGAAAGTATACAAAATTGAACAAGTCAGAATCAATCTTAAACATCAAAGCGAAATCGAACGGCCGATTGACAAATTCAACTAGATGTATACGAACGAAAAAATAGGAAATCAAATCCTATAAAAACCCCTCATCATCATCGGCATAATCATGAAGTTCGAATACGAAAATCAAACAGCAACAAAGCATAAATCACATACCGAATCAAAGTCGAACTTCATCAACTCGAAGTCGCCAGAGATAGCAACGCGAATCAATCGAGCAAGGGAACACCAACCAGAGATTCAATCAAATCCAATAGGCGCTTCGAAAGCCCTAATTTGAATCACGAACGAAAGTCCTAAATTGAATTAAAGGGACGAAGCCCTAAAAGTGAAAAAGGAACAGCCGCCATCACGAACAAGGAAGAGACGGGCTAGAATATAAAAGAGGCCGGCCTATTGTTTAAAAGGGAGAAATTTTTTATTTAAGGGTTTTGAATTTAATTAGGGTTATTTTTATTTTAAATTGTTTTTTAATTTGTATTTATTTTTAAACAGTTTAAATTTCTAGTCGTGTGACTAGGGTGCAAACTACGGTGTGTAGTTTGGGAATTTGCAACTCGGTAGTTGAGTTGTGGTCAAGGTTTTGAGCGTAGAGTTAGATTAGTCAATAGCGGTGTATAGCGAGTTTACGTGTGTAAGCGAGGGACTATCTAATTTCTAGTAGAAACCTTGGGGGCAGCACGTAGGCAGGGTTTTGCCGAAGCTGGGTAAATTCTGCGTTGTTCTGTTTTATTCTGTGATATCTGCGCTGCTATTCTATGATCTGAATTGAAATAAATTTATAAGCTTCCGCGATTAATTTTTATAATTTACACTATCACCCTATTCACCCCCCCTCTAGGGTGAAATCGATCCTACAAGTGGTATCAGAGCGAGGTTTAGAAGTCAACATCTGTTTTAAAAATTCGATTTTTTTGAAAAAATCAGTTTTTGTTTTTTAAAAATTTGAATTTTTAAAATGGCTTCTTTTAATAATGCTTTTGCAGAAGGTCAATCCATAGTTAGACCACCAATGTCCAATGGTGAATATGCTTATTGGAAAAATAGAATGCAAATTTTTCTGAAAACCATTGACGCTTGGAATATTGTTGAGACAGGTTATAGAATACCAACTATAACTGTAGATAATCAGGAAATAGAGAAACCAAAGGAACAATGGACAGAATTAGAAAATAAATTACAGAATACTAATGCTAAAGCTATGAATTCTATTATCTGTTCATTAGATCAATTTGAATTTAATCGTGTCTCACATTGTCTAACTGCGCAGGAAATATGGCACATACTAGAAGTGACTCACGAAGGAACATCTCAAGTCAAAGAATCTCGCCTTGCAATACTAAGCAGCGAATACGAGAACTTCAAAATGGCGAAGGAAGAAAATGTCAAAGAGATGTACGGACGACTCTCCAATATCGTATACAAATCAAAAGCTCTCGGAAAAACATACACCGAATTAGAAATAGTCCGGAAAATCCTCAGAGTCCTTCCACGAAGCTTTGAAGCAAAAGTAACTGCCATACAAGAATCGAAAGATTTAAAACAACTTAAAGTTGAGGAACTCATCCGAAATCTCACCACTTATGAGCTTGAAATGAAATTCAAAGAAGAGCGTGAAGGAGGTGACACTCAAAAGAAATCAATAGCTCTCAAAGGAACAACCGAAAGTGATGATGATAACGATGAAGATAATGGAGCAGCAGAATTGGAGCTGTTAATAAGGAAATTCAAAAAATGGAATCAAAAACATGGAAATTCAGCTCGAATTCAAAAAGCAAAAAGCAGAATAGCCAAAGCACTAGACTACTCAGAAGAACAAAAGTTTATTTGCTATAATTGCAACAAACCCGGCCATATCAAGCCCGATTGTCCACAAACTAAACTCAGCCATGGAAAGAAACAGAAAAAGAAAAGTTTTGCAGCCACTTGGGATGAAATAGACGAGAATGATCAAAGCACTGGCAGTGAAAGCGAAAAAGCAGAATTGTGTCTTCGAGGTGATACAACTGACAGTGACGATGACGGGCCAAGTGAGGTATCAAAACTTACCCATTCGGAGTTGCTTATATATTTTCATGAAATAAACGGGTGTTATGAACGACTTAGGGAAAAATATGCTAAACTTGAATCTCAAAAGAATACTTTGATAGAATGTAATGAACAACTTGACCAATTAGTTAAAACCTATCAGAGTAGGATCCCTAAGTGTGATAAGTGTCCAACATTCGAAGAGGAAATTAGAAAATCAGAAATCAATATAAAATCACTTGAAAATGAAATTCTGTTTTTAAAAGAAAATGAAAATACTAGGAGAGAAAATTCTATCAAAAAGTGCACTCAATTGTTGAACGAAAATAATTCTCTCAAAAC
Source organism: Allium cepa (assembly GCA_030765085.1). NCBI lineage: Eukaryota > Viridiplantae > Streptophyta > Magnoliopsida > Asparagales > Amaryllidaceae > Allium > Allium cepa. The sequence goes on from CM060943.1 coordinate 461,032,275, forward strand.
ACAAGTCCAACAATTATCAACGACTTTAGATAAATTTTCAAAAAGTGAAAAATCATTGAATATGCTATTGGGAAAGCAAACTGTTAATACGGTTAGACAGGGACTTGGATATAATAATTCGAAAACGGTTGAAAGCAATATTAATCAAGTTAATTCTATGTGCACAATTTGTAGAAAATATGGACACGATCACAATAATTGTTGGTATAGACCCAAACATGTGAAAACTATACCGATTTGGGTTCCAAAAGGCACAAATATAAAATCTCTTAAAGTTAAACAAATTTGGGTGCCAAAGGGAACAATTATAAATAGTTTTGGGTCTCCACAAAATTATTTGTATAATTATTCTGTCACTAACAACCATGGACCTATAAAAACAAATAGGTCACATAAAACTTCTCCCGTGTAGGTGTGGTGGCAGGCTAAGGAACAACAACGGTGTTATCTGGATATTTTGGCTGTTCCAGAAACACAACGGGCGACAAAGCAAAGTTCCTTAGCCTAGTATAAAGGTGACAGAATCACAATGGACAACGACGAAAAATATCGTAAAGGTAAAATAGGTAATGGTATATTTCTTTGAACGATATATTAATTGTGATAATCTGCACCGTATTTTGAATTAAAATCAGCCAATATTGAGATGATGAAAAGATGATGATTCTGACTTATTCAAAATTGTTAGCCAATTATTTTCTTATGCCAAAACACTATAAATTTCTCTAGAATTACTTGATATATAAGTTTGGGATAAAGATAGTGTTTTGATTGGATAATAATATTTTTGTTATAATATTTTTGGCTAAATCTCTATTCATGGTTTGACACGGCCTCGATTTAAAATCCTAATGAATTCTATTTAAAAATTGTAAAAAGGATTTTAATTTTTTTTTAGATTTCAAGAAATTGCTTTGAAATAAAAATGATGTTGGATAGCTTCTAAAATTGACACTTTGATATCTGTTTGATTGTCAACATGGCTTCATTTCAAATTCAAGAGAACTTTATTCTGAGATAATTTGTTGAAATTTTTTTTGCAAAATTCATGATTTGGTCCTTGACATTCAACGAGTGAATTTTGAGTGAAATTTAAATTCAGATGCAGATTACGCTGGTAATATAGTTGATAGAAAAATTACTAGTGGAACGTGATTAATTTTTGACACATTCATTTGCTGCATCATTTTTTCAAAGAAAATGTCTGCATATTTTTCATTTGAAATAATTTTTTAATAGCAGAAAATTTTCTTATAAAACCCCTTCTAGAAAAACATTTTTTGACCTTGTATCGGATTAGTTATTTAAGAAAACTTGATTTTATAACTATTTTTGAAATCGATTTTAAATAACTATATTAACTAATCTAACCCCCTAATAATTATCAAAAAGATGAATAGTGATTGAAAATAAGATGAGTGTTGATATTAATCATACATTATAACTCAAGATGGTATAATTAGTAAATTTCTTTAGAAATTTAAACAAGAGTTATAAAAACTTTCTGTTGATAAATATTTCATGACCATTTCTAATTCTTTCATTTTTCTATCGACCATCACTCATCAAAATTCTATATAGTATGTCAATATGTGGTATTTTAAACAGGAAATCATTTGTGCTTCAATTTATTATATTTTTAGCAATAAAATAAATATCCAAAGTGTTCACTCTCATTTAAAAGTCCTCACGGTTATGCATGGGTGAATTACTTGGATTTTTGATTATGTGCTTCCATGCTCATTTAAAAGTCCTCACGGTTATGCATGTATGGAACGCATATCAAAATTAATTGGTTAAATAGACAAGTTGATTCTAATCCCATTTAAAAGTCCTCACGGTTATGCGTGGTTAGAAGATACTTGAATTCATTTTTAGAATAAAAATAAAAATTGTGAATACTACTAATCTCATTTAAAAGTCCTAACGGTTATGCATGGTTAGTAGATATTCAAATTTCCTGAAATAAATATACCACAAATAGACACGACTATATGGTTTTATTTGATGAAATCATTCCATCATTCTAAAAGTGGAATATGCGCCTAACAAAATATTTATGATTTTTGTTTGATTTTTTATCGAAATTTAATATTTATATTCAATTGAGTTTTAATGTTGAATTAATATCGATAACTTTATCTCTATTTTCTCTATTACTATTATTCTTTTGCTGATAACAAAAGGGGGAGAGAAAAGTTAAGATTTTGTAAAAAGGAAGAGAAAAGGTCAAAGAAGTTTTCAATATGCATATAGACTCATTTGCACATTTTTATTTGTATGCATATATGTAGGGGGAGTCATATATGTAGGGGGAGTATCATATAGAAAGGAAGCATTCAAATAGGGGGAGCAAAAATTATCAAATACATTTAATATATTCAAAATCTTAAATATATGTTTGTTATCATCAAAAGGGGGAGATTGTTGAATATGCGTTTATACGATTTTTGTTTGATGATAATAAACATATATACATTCGTTTAAATGTATTTGTTAATATACTATTTATTTTCACAGATTAAATAAATATTTGCTGAATAAAATAAATGACACAGAATTTGAATTCAAACGAATATTTTATTCAAATAAATATTTATTACAATTTTGATAGTACAATTTCAAGCTCTCACTATAACTATACAACTTTGATTACAATACACGACATTTCACATTTACATCACAACCTCACTACATATCACTCACACTCATATTTATCTTCAACTGCATTCCAAATTGAATCCAGCATCTGAGAAATCTGCAAAAATATTCACTAACGCAGTAAAATTGAAAATAAAATATTTTTGCAATTCAAAATAAAAGATGATTTTGAAAACATTGTTTGCCTCAGTTATTTGGGTTGTTCGTCATCATATTTTTGTATCTGTGCATATCAGTATTTTATCAGGGACAAAAGTGGCTGCAGTACACTGTGTGCACTGCCTCGCCTACTCGTGTGTGCAAAACAAAATGCACAGCTAACAAATCAAGTACAAGGTCAAACCCAGACATGTTCAACTCAAGTAAACAACAGTGGCAGATAAAGCAACATCAAGTTGAAACAAACTCAAGTGATACAAGTTTAAACAATGCTCAATGCACATGTTAATATCACTTGGACTTATTCTTTCAAATCAATATGACTGCAAACAACAAGTCAAAATACAAACTGCAAACTCAAGGAGAAATACAATGAACAAGTTCATACATGCTCAAGACCAAGTGAACAACGCCAAGCACAGTGGACTCATGTCGAAACAGCAAATCAAGACTCGAACAAAACAATTTCAAGTTACAACAAGCAGTTGCAACATTTGCAACATGACAAACAGAGACATGTATATGAAGTAACAATACGAGCAACAGTTCGTGTATGCATAAGTAATCAAGCACAGGCCAGAAACAATATCAAAGTGCAAACATATGCATCAAGTGACACAGTGAACAACTAGCGATACAAATGCATACACAAAGAGGCAACATGAAGGGAAACTGCACCAATGCAGTTCAAAACAGCGAGTATGGTGATGCAGTCAACAAGGCAGAAGCAGTACAATGACTGCAACATTCGAGTGTATATAGAGAACAAGCTACATGAAGCAAAAATGGAAGTAATGTCAATGCAACATGAATGTCACCAGCATCTCAATATCCAAGTATGAATGCCACGACCCCAGATGAACAAGTCAACCTCAAATAAAGTACAAGGCAGCAACAATATGAACCACCAGTACAGAGAGCAAATGCAAGTATGCAATGTAGACCACACACACATATATACACACATGAATGTATGTATATACATGAACTAGATTGAAGCACACTGGAATACAACTGCAAATATCCAATATGCATCATGGTCGTGGATGGTACAACAACAAAGACCAAGGCTACAAAAGTGAAAGTGCAGACAAATGACCATGCCACAACTATGCACGGTCCAGTGCCAACAGCAAGCTACATGAAGATATAACTACATGCTACAGCAACAATGGACTCAACATCAAAGACCAAGCCGAAGTCAATGTTGAACCAGATCAAAATTCAAAGCCATAGAGAAAGTCACGAAATCAAGTCAATACCGTAAGTGTCAAGCTACCAGAAAGTATACAAAATTGAACAAGTCAGAATCAATCTTAAACATCAAAGCGAAATCGAACGGCCGATTGACAAATTCAACTAGATGTATACGAACGAAAAAATAGGAAATCAAATCCTATAAAAACCCCTCATCATCATCGGCATAATCATGAAGTTCGAATACGAAAATCAAACAGCAACAAAGCATAAATCACATACCGAATCAAAGTCGAACTTCATCAACTCGAAGTCGCCAGAGATAGCAACGCGAATCAATCGAGCAAGGGAACACCAACCAGAGATTCAATCAAATCCAATAGGCGCTTCGAAAGCCCTAATTTGAATCACGAACGAAAGTCCTAAATTGAATTAAAGGGACGAAGCCCTAAAAGTGAAAAAGGAACAGCCGCCATCACGAACAAGGAAGAGACGGGCTAGAATATAAAAGAGGCCGGCCTATTGTTTTAAAAGGGAGAAATTTTTTATTTAAGGGTTTTGAATTTAATTAGGGTTATTTTTATTTTAAATTGTTTTTTAATTTGTATTTATTTTTAAACAGTTTAAATTTCTAGTCGTGTGACTAGGGTGCAAACTACGGTGTGTAGTTTGGGAATTTGCAACTCGGTAGTTGAGTTGTGGTCAAGGTTTTGAGCGTAGAGTTAGATTAGTCAATAGCGGTGTATAGCGAGTTTACGTGTGTAAGCGAGGGACTATCTAATTTCTAGTAGAAACCTTGGGGGCAGCACGTAGGCAGGGTTTTGCCGAAGCTGTGTAAATTCTGCGTTGTTCTGTTTTATTCTGTTATTTATATTCTGTGATATCTGCGCTGCTATTCTATGATCTGAATTGAAATAAATTTATAAGCTTCCGCGATTAATTTTTATAATTTACACTATCACCCTATTCACCCCCCCTCTAGGGTGAAATCGATCCTACAATCCCTACTTTCTTTTATCACAATCACAAGCATCAAGGCATATTAGCCTTTTATTTCCAAACTAAAATTCAATATAAAATCAAATTAAATCAAAAGTGGTGTTCATCTCTGGTTCGTTGCCATTTATGGAGATGATTCAGTCGGATCTAGGAGTTACTTTCCATTCAAGGTGCATATCATATGCTACCTCTTTAGATAATCTTTTCAATTACATTATAATTTATGTGTGTGTGTGTAATTTTATTATGCAGACTAAATCATATATATGTATGTGTGTATGCTATAACGTATGTTTTTGTGCATGTGTTGTATAATTTAATTTATACATTGAATTGTTTAAATAAAAAAAGCATGAAAACCCAACACATTTTAAATAATAAATTGTTAATTTTTTAAATTTAAAACTAAATTTAATTAGCTTTGGTTACATTGTAATACGATAAACGTAATTATATGTATTAGATATGTTAAATATATTTAAATTTTAAACTATTTTATAAATATTCGTATATGTTTGGATTTTATAACAAAAAATCCATATAATAATAATAATAATTAATGTACTCTAAATTGATTTTTTAGAACTATAAAATCTATACTTTACACGAAGGCGGTGTCTTGCATGGAACCATTGGTTTCGGGCTTATTAGACCATGCTGATATTGAGGAGTTTGGAGACACAAAGTTGGATCATGAAATGGATAAGTGTGTGGTAAAGGGAGGTGAGTTTACTGTTGAGGGTGAAGTTATTGTTTGCACGGTTAATAATTTGAGTTACGTTGAAGGGGGTAGACAAATATATAGGAATAATAGGTGCGGTAGGATGTAGTAGGAAGGATAAATATTTCGGTGGGGAAAAGATTATTACAGGAAAACGGTTCATGTTACATCCTATAAATTTTATCATCTTGATTTTTAATATTTAGTTTATTTTAAATAATTAGAACTTGGAATTCAAAAACTTATATTCAAATATAGAGATTTCTTAAATATTTGAATTTGGAAATTTAATATTAATTAAATGGATTTAATAATTTTATTTAACACCTTTTAATTGACAAATAATATTGGTGAGCTCATTTTTGTAAATGTATTTACAATAATAAATAGTTTAGATAAATATTAAAAATATGATCGAAAATATAAAATGATATTTAAATGTGTGAAATTATCATTCCAGGGCACCATTTGAGATTTTGACAAAACTAGTGCCACCAGGACCGGAATGATAAGGCGATATACGTAACAAGTTTAATAGCGATCAGACGAATTGTGTGATCGAGCAAGCTCGAAATGCGTATCGATTAAGTTAAGAGAATTAGAATAATATAATTGGGTTATAAAAGCAAATATTTGTATACTTTGGAATTAGGTCTCGAAAATAACTTCTTTGAGTTCGGAATAAGGGTATTAGCTAGGAATGCCAATGAGCATACCTCGATTGGAGTTCGAAAATTTTGGATGTGAATAGTGTTAGTTAAGATATCTATATAAGAACCACCTCTCTCTTTATTTCCCAAATCAGATCCCTACCAATATTTAAATCCTCTAATCCTAGAAATCTAATGGCCGTGGTAGAATGGCACCAAAGAGGTCGAAGTTGAATGGCGCCAAAGAGGTCGAATTGGACCTCGACCTCAACTAAGAAATTGCTCGGCTAGGGAGCGGAGTAGTTTTACAGTGGAATCGGCTTGGAATGGCCATGGGTGGCCAGAAATCAAGTGCGATGGATAGGCAGTTTTGGGCATTTTCTAGATAACAGCGGCACGTAAGGTGGCGAAGCTGGTGGCAGAAGGCTCGTCGTGGGCGGGGCTAGCCCTAGTGCGGTCGCGTTGGTGGTTGTAGGCCTTAAGCGACAATGGCTTTCGTGAATTCAATGATGGTTGGAAAGGGGGTTTTGTGATTTAGGGTTCGAACCATGCGGCCCATGTTTAACGAAGGGATTAGAAAAGTAATTAATTTAATTATTTAATTAATTAGCTAACTAATATGTCAAATAATCATTAACTCGTATCATGCTCATACGAGGTTGGCTTCGGACATGGTCAGTCGCACTGGTGTCATCGGAAGGTTTTCTACATTTTGGAAGTGGATTAATAGAGTTTAGAACTTGTAAAATTATGGACTAGAATCGAACGCCTGTTCTGTTTTAGTTCAAACCGAAATGCTTCGATGATAACTGAAATTTCCATGAGTTAACTCACCTTTAAATTAGCTTTATAATATCTAAGATGCTATAAATTTATCTAATATTCAATACAAATCAATAAAAATTTAATAATTAAAATTTCATAAATATTAATTAATTTACAACGATTATAAATTAATTAAACTATGTAGTTTATTCCAAGTATTCGTCATTTCAATTGTGCGACTTAAAGGTGCAAATTTAATCAGTAATTAATACCGAACAACTAAAATATTAACGTTCACATGCCACTTTAGCTAGTGGCGTTAAATTTTGGCTAAATTTATCGCTTGCACACTTTATTGTAAAATCCAATTTTACTTATTATAAGAAGTTCCTAGTAGCAATGATAATTTACACCAATTTTGTTTGTCAATGCTATATCACATTAGGCCGCATAGAATTTGGTTTTAGTTAAGATTCCAATATCATCCACATTCAACTTTTTAATTCCAAACACAACATCTTTGGTTCAGCAATAATAATTATTACAAACTATACTACTTTGGGCAGGGATTTTGACTTTGAGTTGACTATAGCTGACTATGATATTAACCCCGTCTTGAGACAAACTCTTTATTGAATAGTGTTTCACTTTCAATCTTTAACTTAGACCCAACTAATGACGTTTGATGGACGCCATGCCATGATTTAACCATAATCAGATGAAGTGTCCATAAATAGTATTTTAAGTCTATAGAATCATGTAACGTCATCACTTCAAGATTCTATGTTTGACTTTAGTTATATTAACCAACAGAAAACTCTCAAGTTAGTCATTTCATAGTTATCTAATAACTATCAATATACAACCTCTTAGTGCCTCTAACAGTCGTGAACAATTCACTATCCAATATTTGGAGAGCGTTATGCACTCTAGTCTCGGTGAATGTATCGATATCCAATCTTGAAATAGCTTGACTAGGAATATTTAAAATAATACGTTATTTTAATTTGATAGATTTCTCGTGATTATAACACATTGTAATTACAATCGCACAATATATCATTTAAGGTTTTCTATTTAATATACTTTAAACTAATAACTTAATTAACTATATCATAATATAACAAGTATATAGTAGAAAGAAAACACCTTTTATTTTGAACAAGATTGGTAATTAAGTTAGATATATGTAATAAATTACATAATTATCCTAGGGCACATTCTAGCTATGTCATCACCGACGCTTAATTTAGGTATCTCATCTCACTGTTAATCTTTGCGATCTCAATGCTTTTGGCTGTGGTTCTTTCATATTCATAATATCTATTTATTATTCTCTAATTTTAGTTGATTGTAATGAGAATATGTTGGTTGAAATGGATTGTTGAAATAAAAACATGTGTTGTCATAAATGGCTGATTACAAACGTATGTGTATATAAAGAAATTTGGAATTGCATTATACTTTGATTTAGTAGTTTATTTCAATTGATTAGAACACATAGGTTTATTGGCCCTGTTTACGAGTTTTATATATGATCGTCATATTGATATTTGTTTTTACTAAAACGAAAATCAATATTCATTTAATACAATATTCATCAGATTGTAGCTTATCTATTAGTCAAGCAACATTGTTCAGTGTGTCAAAGGAGGGTAAGTGATAAAATTACATTTATATTTATCTTTAAATCGTTAGGTTATTATCTCAAATAGCATCATATTTACCATATAATTTGTGTATGTGAAGAGTCGACTTCGGATGTAAAATTACGAGTGATAAAATTCATGATTTGATTCTTGCTAAGGAGAATCAATTCTAGCCTAGAATCTGGGACTTTCCATCCAATGTCAAAGACTTCATGTTCAATGATTTTTATGGTGAAATAAATTCAATGCATACTTGATTTTTCATATATAAATTTATATGTTGATAATATATATTTATCTATAAATGTAGAGTAAATATTAATGGAAACTCATCACATCTCAAACGAATATCGGGAAAATCTAGGAGTGGAAAGCAAGCATAAAATGTAAAGAGATGATACATTGGATGAAGAAAAGCATGAAGAAGGTTAAGACGCTTGCTACATCTATGACTAGTTTGAGTCATATTAGGAGCAGAAAGATGTGAAATCACGTGCAAAGTTAAATGTAGGAAATAAGGCATGCAATCAAAGATTACACTACGGTGGTTTGAGATCTTTTGTGGATTATTAGTAGGATTTAGTATATATGCATTTTTCATGTTTAAATTAATTTTAAATCAAATTATAATAAGGAATTATTGATGCATGTTATTACCTTTTTAATTATTCTAAACAGCACCACAGAGAAGCAACCGCGTAGAAGGTATATGTTCAGACTCACAAGTATGAGTCAAGTGAGTGGTCGTTTGGGTGGGTTGCTGCTGTTACTACTAAGTTTACTTTAAGTTGTCCATGCAACTTGATTTAAATTCTAATTTAATTCAATTCAGTTTCATACTCACAAAATTAAAAAATTATAAATTAGTAAAGACATGCTACTAGGGTTCAAGAGCTGATGGAGCAAGGTATTGCAATTACTCTTGAGGTGGAAGACCAGGTGTTTCACGATTTGCCTGATTCATTGAGAAAGAGGAGGGATCACATATCCAACCTTGGAAATATTACTATGGTAAGTTTTTATGCATATTTTAATTTCTAGACCAAGAGTAACTACGCATATTATGATGTTTTATAATGTTGGAAGGTACACTAGCTAAGCAGAAACTTAATATTGATCATAACTTGCTTTGAAATGATTTTATTTATAAAATAGCACGAAGTTCGGTTGTTGTTGTTATTGAATTATATTTGAAATAAATTATGGCGAACATAAGTTGATAAATGTAATAGCGATGAAATGAGTAAGAATATAGAGGGAGGCGATGAAGTTGAAGTAGTGATGAAATGAATGAAAATATGAACTCATGAACCTATGTACATAAAACTCAAACTTATGTAGAGAATGTTAAGTTTTAACAAGAGTTGAAGTTGTAGTACTTATAACACCCCCAAACAAGAGCCCAAAGTGCAGAAATGTCCCCGAGGTAGCGATGTTTGATCAACTTGCTGCTATGGACAAACTACCCCTGGAACAACAAGTCAGACGTCTAAATGGACTAGACGTTTAAACTACTATTGTCAGGGGCAGCAAACCCCTGGCAGCAGCTAGTCGCGTCACTCGACCGTGTTTTTGCTTGTTTTACTTATTTGATTTGTATTGTGATTTCATCGCAAAATTATGGTATTAAATTGAAATTATTTTGGAATTAATTTGAATATACACAAATTATGGTGTGTTAAATACAAAAGATTATGTTTAAACTACTATTTTGAAAAAGATTGAAATAATTGAAATGCATCCAAGAAAATATAAATGGTTTTAAAATTCCTGTTTTGTAACACCCCAGATTTTTGATAACATTATTCAGGAGATTTAGTTAGATAAACTAAATAAAACAATGTGTTGATAAGGGGATTGAGATTTGATTTAATTAAGGCAGCCTTGCCTTTTAACTAATAAATAAATGAAGGGTTTAAAAATGAATTAGAGGAGGGGTATTATGGGAAAGAGGTCATTCCTATATTGTCTTCCTTAGCCTGGGTATTCCAAACACATGTTCATTCTCATTTTCAAAAATTAAAAGCTTGGCCGGCCACCACTAACGAAGGAAGAATAAGAGGAAACAAAAGAAAAGCTTAAGGAAAGCAAATTCAAATCAAAATCATTCAAATCTCAAGCTTCTTAATCATTAAAGCAAAGGTGAATAACGTTTGCATCTCTAAATATTTTCGGTTTTAGTTTTAAGGTTAACCCTGAATGATTTTGCAAATGTTTGCCATGTTTTCGAATGATAAAAGATTATATATACATGTTGATGATTTTTATATGTTCATATTGATTTTATGACATGTTTTAAGTTGAAAATCCTATTAAATGACATTTGTTAGCCTTGTAAATTTTTATGATGATCTAAAAAGTTATTTTAGAGATGAGTCTTAATTTTCAGAATTTTCCAAGTTTTCATGGATTTGTTATATTTTTCTAAAGAAGAAAATGTTAAATTGGCTTATAAAAATTATTTACGAGCAAAATAATTTTTATTTGGATCCGAAATTTTTATATGTTGAAGAGAACATATTAATTCACCTTGTGGAATTTTTCCAGAATTTTTCAAGGTGCTTTGATGATTATATAAATTTATTTAAAGTATGAGACTTAAATGTTTTATATAATTATAAAGGAGAAAGGTTTTTTTCAAAATTATTCAATTTCCAAATAAGGAAATTCAGCAGCATTTTCGAATATAAAATTCTGGCAACCAATCAGATTTAGACAAACAAGGTAGGTGGGGGTACAAAAGAACTATTTCAAACAGTATTTTCACTGTTTCATCTCTTTCGGTAAGAGCTTCTGCCTTCATTCCAGACCTTCCAGCAAGCTCGAAGGGTATCAAACCTTTTAATTAGATTAAATACCAATGCACATGGTATCAGGAAACTAATACGTAGTGAATTGGAGGAAGTTGAAAGGTTGGGGATGAAGGGTTATAGCTTTCGAATGAGATGAAATTTTGTTTTGGTTTTAAAGAAAAATACACCTGCTAACTTTCGAGAAAGAGCTTTCGAAATTGTCAAAAAGGTTTAAAAGGAAAAGGTTTTGATTGGTTTGCTTTCTTGTTTTAATTGAAACCTTTCGGCAAAGTCGAAAGCTATAGCTTTTAGCCAGGTCGGAAGCATATTTGCCGCATCCTAACCTTTCGACGCAGATGGAGTCAAAGGTTATCTTCTATTTTCTAAAACTTGCAGCCTCTCTTCATTGATTTCAAAGAGTTGGTTTCCAGTACTAACACTTTTTTTTCGAATGATTCAAAAGGTTTGATCTTGAAAGTTTTGATTTTGAAAGGTCTTATGAAGGTTTCGAAGCAGTTTCTTCCGATTCTAATGTTTTTCTGATCCCCTCACATAATCCAAATGTTTTAAGTCGAAACACTTTAAAGATTTCAAAGCAGTAAACTTTAATTGGCTTCGAAAGGTTTTACATCTGTTTAGAAACCCAATGTCTTTGAAGGGTTTTGAGGTACATTGATTCTGAAAGGTATAGTTTGGCTATGTTTTCGAAAGTCTAAGGTTTAAATGATTTAAAGGTGGATGCCATATGTTTTAAAGCTTATGAGTAGAAAGCTTTTAAAAGGTTTAGAAGGAGTTACCTCCAGTGATTTCGAAAGGTTTATTAAAGGATATGAAGGAGTTACCTTCAATACTTTCGAAGGGTTTTATGAATGTTTTAAACAAAGATTTTTAATATAAAAATTAGGTAGATAGCCTAAGTGTTTTAAGTTATAAATGACTTTAACTTATTTTAAAAGATAGACAATCCTTATTGAACACCATCGATGTTATTTTGAGTATAGTATATATATAACATGGCAAAAATAGCTTAGAGTAAAGCAAAAGATATTTTCCTTGTATATATATGATTTGACGGGCTAAATCATTTTGAAAAGGTTTTCAAGGAAAATTGTAAAGAGCAGTTAGCTCAGATGTTGTGTAAAGTAGTTAGCTCAGATATTTTGATGGGTAGTTAACGTAGAAGAAAAATTTGAGAAGTCATCTCATTTTAAATTCGGATTGTGAGTCCATTTTGCGAGCAGTTATCCCAAAGGATAGTTAGTCCAGGGCAGTTACTCCAGAGAGAGCAGTCCGCTTTGATATGAACAAATAGTTCATTTTTAGCATAATGGACCTTGCTAAATTTTTAAGGATGGTTAGTCCACCCCTTTTTACCTGTTTTAGGCAGATAGCTCATTATCTAGTATAAAAGAAATTGTTATTTTGGTATAAACATTTTAGGGCAGATTGTCCAAAAAAGAGCAAACAACTCCGAATTTAGAACAAATAGTTTAGATTTTAGACAGATAGTTTATTTTATTTCCTGTTTAGCATAATGTATATTGCTATATTATTATTACAATCAGTTGATTGACCAGTTTGGTTGTAGGAAAGGATTTGCAAAATATATGTTTTGAAAAGAGATATTAGTGAGAGGAAACCCGTTCTGCTAAGCGGCGTGGTCTCACTAGTTATTAGTAAATTGAGATGTAACAGAAATTATTCATACCAAGCTTTAAGTCTGACTCGAGTTTTTTATTTCCCCTTAAACTCTCGAGTGCTCAAAATTTGATTTGAGTAGGCTGAGGGTTTAAGTTTTCAGGTTTTTGCAGATTTTGATGAATAAAGCAGCCGAAAACGTGCAAGTGGCTGACGGATAGCTAATTCAACGATTTTGTTTTAAAATTGCTTCTACTGTGTATTAAGACAGTTATGTCTATATTGCTTTGATCATCCAAGGAGGCATCTTCATATGTCGCTCTTGGCGTATTATTGTAAACTATATTTGATAAATGCCTGAGATTATGTTTGGGATTTTTGTAACTTGGATATGATTTATTTGAAATATAATCACTAGAATTATTGTTTCTGGGAATCTGTGACTTTTTTCATATTCAAGTGCTTCTAATATGGATACCATTAACACTGCCGTATTTCGTCACCAAAAGTTCATACCGTGGATGACTGCAGCATCCATAGCGCTTAGCTTTTAGCCTCTAGTAACAGAGTGTTATAGCTTGGTATCGGAACATAGATTTATGAAAATTTTAACTAAAAATTTGTTATGATAACAAAAATCCAAGGAAATTAGAGTAAGGTTTGGGGTTGGGTTAATGCTATAGTAACGTACTTGTATTTGTTATATATAACTATGCGCTTTATCTTCATTCATCTATCGGATTAGGTTATCTTTCCATATCTCATGAGGTTTGAATACAAATATGGATGGTAGAAGAAGCAGAATTAACCAAGGAGGGGAAGCATTAAAAGGAATATCGGACCCAATGTAGGGAGAGGACAGGGTCAAGCAGAGAATGTCGGTGCTGAAATCCCGCAGGTCGAAATGGAAGCCATGTATCGGTATTTTAGGAATATGATGCAAGCAGGAGTTGCAGTTGGAGTGGTAGGAGGAAATGCCATAGGAGCAGGGGTTCCAGAAGTTCCAGTAGTTAATCATTTCGCTAAGATGAGCGATGATTACGTGAAGCTAGGAGGGCAGCCATTTATAGGAACAGAGGATGCCATTGAAGTAGAGAATTGGTTGTTGCACCGCGAAAGAATTTTTCATAGATTTAGGGCTCAATAACGAGTAGAAGAGAAGGTTGGTGTTCGGACAGCTTCAGGGGACTGCATTTTTCTGGTGGAACAGCGTATCAGCAACAATTGATGAGGAGACAGTAACCGAGGAGGATTTCAAGAGTAGATTCCAGGAGAGGTTTATGTTGATAATGGCACAATCAGCTTTGATTAGGCAGTTTGCTAAGCTAGTACAGGACAAGATGTTTGTTGCTGAGTATGCTAGGAAGTTCGAAGAGTTGGCCTAGTATGAGTAAGCTTCTGTAGATACCATGTTGAAACGGAATGAGAAGTTTATCAGATGATTAAAGCCAGAATTGGCTTGTGCTACTTTGTCTCATCTTAGAGATCCTTATGACATTGTCATAGAGATGGCTTTAAGGCAAGAAGAAGTCCTTAAGTCTTTTGAGAAGAGCAAGGCAAAAGTAGTCTAGGTTGGACAGTGCCAGAAGAGAAAGTTCTTTCCCAAGAAGGGTGCTTAGAAGGGTGGAACAGCCAAGAAAGCAAAGTCTGAAGTTGTCTGCTGTAAATGAGACAAGAAAGGCACTTTGCTAATGAGTATCGCTCGGGAAAAGCGAAGGTTGTGGCTAAATGGAAGAATGTCAGGTGTTTTAACTGTGACCGGATAAGCCATTATAAGAACCAGTGCAAGGAGCCCATTACAGATGGTAAGGGCAAGGTGTGTGCATTGGAACCTGCCGCTTCCAAGCCAACAGGCCTGGAGAAGTGGACGGTAGTTCTCGGAGGAACGCTTTAGATTCATGATATGTCTATTAGCATTTTATTTGACATTGGTGCATCGCATTCTTTTATATCTAGATATTTGATAGATAAGCTTAACCTTGAACCCACATATTTAGTTACTTCCTTACGAGTTGTGAATCCAATAGGAGGGTATGCAACTCTAGGGTTGAGGTGTGACCAGTTTGAGTTTGACATGTTAGGTCATACTTTTGAGTGCAGTTTTTATGTGTTTGATTTTCTAGGGTTTGGGATCATCCTAGGTATGGATTAGTTAAGTAAGTACGATGCTAAGATATTTTGCCAAGGTAGGAAGATATCTCTTAGTCACCCGGTTTGCAGCGATCTGGTTGTTTTCCCCACAAGAGGTTCTACTGTGCAGTGTTTGCTTTGTTGGGTGCTTTGGATTCAGATGATGAGTTGAGCCGAGTTTTTGTGGTTAGAGAATTCACATATGTGTTGGAGCCTGTAGTTTGATTGCCATTGAAATGAGCTATTGAGTTTCAGATAGATTTGGTTCCGGGAGCAGAACCATTGAGTAGACCGCCGAGCAGGATGACCCCTTCAGAGATGAGGGGGTTGAAGGCATAGCTGGTGGACTTAGAGGGTAAGAGTTTTGTCAGGCCAAGTAGTTTACCATGGGGTTAGCGGCAGTGTTTGCTAAGAAGCCAGACGGATCGTTGAGGTTACGTAAGTATCATAAGTTGAATGAGAAGACGATAAAGAATCGATATCTGTTGCCCATAATTAACGATTTGTTCGACCAGCTAAGTGGAGCAAAGGTATTTTCTCAACTAGATTTGGCAACGGGTTTCCATCAGCATAGGATAGCAGAGGATAACGTATATTTGACAGCATTCAGGACAAGATATGGATCGTACAAATGGTTAGTTATGCCGTTCGGATTGACGAATGCTCTAGCTTTCTTTGTAGATTTGATGAACCGGATTTCCCAAGAGCACTTGGATAGGTTCTTTCTGGTTTTCATAGATGATATCTTGATTACTCTAAGGATGAAAAATAGCATGAAGTTCATCTTAGAGTAGTGCTTGATACGTTGAAGCAGCATTAGTTGAAAGCGAAGTTTTCAAAGTGTCACTTTTGGAAGAAAGAGGTGAAGTTTCTTGGTCATGTCGTCTCAGAGGAAGGGTTATCAATTGATCCGACTAAGATCGAGGCAGTGAATAGTTGGAAGAAACCCAAGATAGTAACTGAGATTAAGAGTTTCCTTAGGTTGGCAGGTTATTAGCGGAGATTCATTAAGGATTTCTCATGGATAGCGGCGCTAATGACCAAGTTAACGAGGAAGAATGTGAAGCTTGTGTGGACTGATAAGTGTGAGGATCAAGCACTCTAGAGTTTAAAACACTTATTGACCCATGCACCTGTGTTGGTAGTCCTGGAGGGGAATCAGGACTTGGTTGTTTTTACTGATGTGTGTGGAACAGGATTAGGAATTGTGATGATGTAGAGAGGTAAAGTGATTGCCTATGCTTCTAGACAGCTTAAACAGCATGAGATCAGATATTCAACTCATAATTTAGAGTTGGCTACTATGATTTTTGTTTGAAGGCATGGAGACATTACCTTTTAGGAGAAAGGTTTGAGTTGTTTACAGATCATAAGTCGTTGAAGCGTTTGTTCTCTCAGAAGGAGCTAAACATGGTACAGCAGAGATGGTTAGTTCATATCGCTTATGATTTTGGGATTGAGTACACACTAGGGAAAGGCAACCGGGTTGCAGATACACTTAGCGGGAAGCATCGAACTGCAGTGTTGGAAATGATGGCTGAGTGGAAAGATTTAGAAGCATTAACATATTGCAAAGTGCAGTGGAGATCTGAGGCAGGGTCTAGTGGTAATCCAGTTGTATTATCTTGTTTGGAATTTCGACTAGTTTTGATTGAACGGATTGCTTCTAAGCAAATGGAGGATCCAGTGTTAGTTTAGTGGATCAGGAAGCTAAAGGGAGGAACCAAAAGCGATGACTCGGAAGATTTCAGTCTTGACCAAAATGGATGGTTGAGAAAGAAAGGAATATTATGTGTTCCGAGTGTAGGATACATAAGAAAGGAAGTCTTAGATGAATTCCATCATTCGAAGTTCATTATACATCTGGGAGGTACCAAGATATATCAGGATGTGAAAAGAAGTTTCTTCTAGGAAGGAATGAAGCAGGATATTGGGTTGTGTGTAAGGCAGTGGTTGAATTGCCAACAGGCAAAGGCCGAACACTAGAAACCGAGTGGTTTGCTTCAGCCATTAGATATTCCAGTATGGAAGTGAGATTCTATTTCTATGGACTTCACAGACGGGTTGCCAAGGTCGAACAAGGGAAATGAAAGTATATGAGTTATAGTGGACGGATTGACCAAGAATGTCTGTTTCATTCCAGCTAAGTCAACCAGAACAACACTTGTTTTAGCAAGGTTATTCATGAAGAACGTGGATAGATTGCATGGAGCTCCTAACAGCATAGTTGGTGATAGAGATTCCTTATTCACTAGCGAGTTTTGGAAAAGTCTGCAGGAAGTTTTGGGAACCAAGCTTATGATGAGTCACGCTTACCATCTATAGATGGATGGGCAAGCGGAAAGAGTTAACAAGATCTTGGAAGATCTGTTAAGAGCTTGTGTTCTAGACTTTAGAGGATCATGGGAGGACCATCTGCATCTAGTCGAATTTTCGTATAACAACAATTATCAGACTAGGATTGGGATGGCACCTTTTGAAGCTTTGTATGCAAGGTCATGCAAATCTCCCGTTTGTTGGTTGGAGACCGGGGATAGGAAGATTCTTGGTCCAAATTTGGTCAGAGAAACTGCAGAAAAGACTAAGATCATTCGAGATAGGATAAAGAAGGCTCGGTCTAAGCGGAAAAGTTACACAGATAAGCGACGGAAAGATTTGGAGTTCTCAGTTGGGGACTAGGTTTTCGTCAAAGTATCACCGATGAAGGGTGTGCTTAGATTTGGGAATTCGGGGAAGTTATCTCCCAGGTTCATAGGAACTTCTCCTATTCTTGAGAGGATCAGGAAGCTTGCGTATAGACTTGAGTTACCGAGTGGTTTGGCAGGTGTCCATGATGTTTTTCATATTTCTCATCTCAAAAAGTGTGTTAGAGACCCGGGATTGCTATTGCACCAACAGTGCTAGATGATTTAGTGGTATAACCGGACTAGACCATAGTGAGGAAGCCAGTTTGCATTGTTGCGAGAGATGAGAAGAGGCTAAGAACCTAGACGGTCAAATTAGTTAAAGTCCAGAAGAGTGGCGATGTCAGAGACTGTACTTGGGAGGTTGAGAGCAGGATTAGAGATACTTATCCCGATTGTTTTGATGGTATGTTTTACCTTCTTGTTTGTTTTGAGCCTTATTGTAATTTCGAGGATGAAATTCTTCAAGGAAGGGAGTCTGTAACACATTAGATTTTTGATAACATTATTTAGGAGATTTAGTTAGATAAACTAAATAAAATAATGTGTTGGTAAGGTGATTGAGATTTGATTTAATTAAGGCAGCCACGCCTTTTAATCAATAAATTAAATGATGGGTTTAAAAATGAATTAGAGGAGGGGTATTATAGGAAAGATGCCATTCTTATATTGTCTTCCTTAGGTCATGTATTTCAAACACAAGTTCATTCTCATTTTTAGAAATTAAAAGCTTGGCCGACCACCATTAACGAAGGAAGAAGAAGAGGAAATAAAAGAAAAGCTTAAGGAAAGTAAATTCAAATCAAAATTGTTCAAATCTCATGCACCTTAATCATTAAAGCAAAGTGAATAATGTTTACATCTCTAAATATTTTCGTTTTTGGTTTTAAGGTTAATTTCGAATGATTTTGCAAATATTTTCCATGTTTTCGAATGATAAAATATTATATATACATGTGATGATTTTTGTATGTTTATATAGATTTTATGACATGTTTTAAGATGAAAACCCTACTAAATGACATCTGTTAGCCTTGCGAATTTTTATGATGATCTAAAAAGTTGTTTTAGAGATGGATTTCAATTTTCAGAATTTTTTGAATTTTCGTGGATTTGTTATAATTTTCCAAAGAAGAAAAGGTTAATTTGGATTATAAAATTATTTACGAGTAAAATAATCATTGTTTCGATCCGAAATTTTTATATGTTGAAGAGACCATATTAATTTACCTTTTGGAATTTTTCCAGAATTTTTCAAGGTGTTTGATGATTATATAAAATTATTTAAGGTATGAAACTTAAATGTTTTATATAATTATAAAGGAGAAATGAGCTTTTACAAAATTATTCAAATTTCCAACTAAGGAAAGTCGACAACATTTTTGAATATAAAATTCTGGCAATCAATCAGATTTAGATAAACAAGGCAGGTGGGGTACAAAAGAACTATTTCAAACAATATTTTCACTGTTTCAACTTTTAGGCAAGAGCTTCCGCCTTCGTTCCAGACCTTCCAGTAAGGTCAAAGGGTATCAAACCTTCGAATTAGATTAAATACCAATGCACATGGTATTAGGAGCTGGTATGTAGTGAATTGGAGGAAGTCGAAACGTTGGGATGAAGGGTTATAGCTTTCGGAAGAGATGAAGTTTTGTTTTGGTTTTAAGAAAAATACACATGCTAGCTTTCGACAAAGAGCTTTCAAAATTGTCAAAAAGGTTAAAAAGGAAAAGGTTTCGATTGGTTTGCTTTATTATTTTAATTGAAACCCTTCGACAAAGTCGAAAGGTATAGCTTTCGGCCAAGTTAGAAGCATATTTGCCACATCCTAACTTTTCGACACAGATGGAGTCAAAGATTATCTTTTGTTTTTTAAAACTTACCACCTCTCTCCATTGATTTCAAAGGGTTGGGTCCACTACTGACACTTTATTGTTTTCTAATTATTTCGAAAGGTTTGATTTCGAAAGGTTTTATGAAGATTTCGAAGTAATTGCTTTCGACTCCAATGTTTTTTCGATCCCCTCGCATAACCCAAATGTTTTAAATCGAAACATTTTAAAGGTTTCAAAGTAGTTAACTTTGATTGGTTTCGAAAGGTTTTCCACCTGTTTTAAATTGAACCCAATGTCTTCGAAAGGTTTTAAGGTACATTGATTCTGAAAGGTATACTTTAGCTATGGTTTCGAAAGGCTAAGTTTAAAGGATTTAAAGGCAGGTGTCATATGTTTTAAAGATTACAAAAGAAAGCTTTTAAAAAGTTTAGAAGGAGTTACCTTCAATGATTTCGAAAGGTTTATTAAAGGATATGAAGGAGTTACCTTCAATACTTTCAAAGGGTTTTATGAATGATTTTGAAGGAGTTACCTTCTATGTTTTCGCAAGGTTGTTTGAAGGTTTTAAACAAATATTTCGAATATAAAAATTAGGTAGATAGCCTAAGTTTTTTAAGTTACAAAGGACTTTAACATATTTTAAAGGATAAACAATACTTATTGAATATCATCAACATTATTTTGAGTAAAGTATATATAACATGGCAAAAATAACTTAGAGTAAAGCTAAAGATATCCTTGTATATATATGATTTGACAGACTAAATCACTTTGAAAAGGTTTTCAAGGAAAATTTTGAAGAGCAATTAGCTCAGATATTGTGTAGAGCAGTTATCTTACATATTTTGAAGGGTAGTTAACCAAAAAAAATTCGGGTAGTCCACTCATTTTAAATTCGGACAGTCAGTCCATTTTGCGAGCAGCAGCCCAAAGGACAGTTAATCCAGGACAGTTGGTCCAGAGAGAGCATCAACTCTAATATAAATAGATAGTTCATTTATTAGCATAACGAACCTTGCTAAATTTTTAAAGACAGTTAGTCCACCCCTTTTTACCTATTTTGGGCAGATAGCTCATTATCTAGCATAAAAGAAATTGCTATTCTGGTACAACCAGTTTTAGGACAGATGGTCTAGAAAAGAGCAGATAGCTCCGAATTTAGAACAGATGGTTCATATTTTAGATAAATAGTCTATTTTATTTCCTATTTAGCATAATGTATATTGCTATATTATTATTATAATCAGTTGATTAACCAGTTTGGTTGTAGGACAGAATTTGCAAAATATATGTTTTGAAAAGAGATATTAGTGAGAGGAAACCCGTTCCGCTAAGCGGCATGGTCTCACTAGTTATCAGTAAACGAAGATGTATCAGAAATTATTTATACCAGGCTTTAAGTCTAACTTGAAGTTTTTGTTTCCCTTAAACTCTTGGGTGCTCAAAATTTGATTTCAGTAGGCTAAGGGTTTAAGTTTTCAAGTTTTAGCGGATTTTGGCGAATAAAGCACCGAAGAAGAGCAGGTGGCTAACAGATAGCTAATTTAGGGATTCTGTTTTAAAATTGTTTGCGCCGTGTATTAAGACAGTTATGTCTATATCGCTTTGATTATCCAAAGGGGCATCTTCATATGTCGCTCTTGGCGTATTGTTGTAAATTATATTTGGTCAATGTTTGGGATTACGTTTAGGATTTTTGTAACTTGGATATGATTTATTTGAAATATAATCATTAAAATTATTGTTTTTTGGAATCTACGATTTTTTTCATGTTCAAGTGCTTCTAATATAATGGATACCATTAACATTGCTGTATTTCGTCACCGGAAGTTAATACCATGGATGACTGCAACATCCATAACGCTTAGCTTTTGGCCTCTAGATACGGGATGTTACATGTTTTGAATTAAGGCCGTGGTTTGATTATTGTATACAATAGTAATGCCTTGCTAATCCTATTTTTGTTGATGTTTAAAAGGTTACGAAAGAGTTAAATCAATTAGCTTGGTAAGCAATACATGAAGTTATGAATTAAATGGTTGAACCGTGTTTGGCATGCTCTTATGCAGTGTATTGATGTGTATGGTATATGAGTTATTATTAAACCATATGTTCGGGCTAATATATTTGAAATAATTTTTAATATGATTGATTTACAACATCAATCTATTGATAGAGACTTCTCCTACAGTGTCACCCAGATTTAGACCCATGTACATGCTGAGTTGGAGGAAATATCAAGAAAGAATGCATAATTGCTCATGAAGCATGAGGAGGAGATGTCATCACAAAGGGAGATGACAAAATGCATGAGGAAGAGATTGCTGCATAGCGGAAGCATGTCAATGCCTTGTATAAAATGTTCAACCAACAATTTGGAGGCAATGCGTCACCGCCATCGCCACAATCGTTAGTTTTTTCTAGTATTGACATGATTGTGTATGATTCATGTATTTATGATGTTAATTGTATGAACATGATGTTGGATATGAGATTGCCTAGATGTACATTTGCATTTGTGTTGTTTTATGAAATATTTATGGCGTTGTTTTACATTTTCCTATTATTATTTTGTTATTTTTTGGATTTACATACATTTGGATATGAAATTGTATTAGTTTGGTGTTACATTTAACTATATGGCATTGCCAGAATGACTTATTTTGTTTCGTGGATCGAGGAGAAGAAAAGCAATAGAAATGTTGCAAAATTGTTTCAGAAAAGTCGTCGGTAAGTCGTCGAAAAATCCAGAAATTACACTTTTACAATGGCGTTTACAAGTCATCGATGTATCATCGAAAGCAACAAGTCGTCACTATATCGTCAAAATAAGTCGTCGATAAGTCATCGTAAACTATGTCGTTGCCATATCGTCGGTATGGGCCTCATGAATATCATCGGCATGTCGTTGGCCTTAAGTTTGCCAAGAGAGTTTTACCAACGACCAAAATGTCATCGGTACGTTGTCGAAAATGGTGCTACCAATGACATACTAAAGACATTTTGTCGGTAGGCCATTGTAATTGTAGTAGTGGCATCACCATCTGAAGTTAACAAACCACTGCAAGTGGATTAAGCATGACGACTAGAAGAAATCGAATAGTACTATCAACCTCAAATTTCAATTAATCATCCTTAACCATAACACTAAAACCAAAATATTTACTTTGCTCATACAACTGATAACATAAATACCTTTAAGATCAGAATTCATGTCAACAACAATTTTGTTCTTAAGCACATACAATACCTCAATAGACAAAGGAGTGAGTTGAGTCCAACGACTACAAACTTCACTCTTCACATCATAAAGCGAACAATTAACAGAAAGCCATATACTAAAAAAATTATCTTTATAGCAAAAAACAATGGGAAGAGAAATACATTATTAACATTCAAAATATAATCAATTGAAATAAATAACAAATGGTACTATATAGTATCATAAAATAGAAAAGTAGAAACAACAAAACAAACCTACTGCTACCTCAGCTGTAGAGATAATTATAAACCAACAACAACAAGAAAAATCAACGAACCTAGAAGATCACAAGAATACACAAACTAGCAAACCGCCTGCATCGAAATTGCCGCTAATGAAATCATAACATCATCTACAGCAAGCTACTAAGTTTGCCCTAAATTGTATCATCGTTGTTAATGTAGAATGATCAATTCATAATTTACAAATGAAACAAAAATTCCAAAGTAATTTTTTGAGTATGTATTGAAAGGATTTGAGATTTGAAATTTTGAGAAATATAATTCCTTCTGAGTTTGGAAATGATTTTCAAAGATTTTGGAGGAATAATAAGGATATTATTCGAAATTTTTTTTGAATTGGTTTTGGAATCTGGTGAGATTTGAAATTTAATTTTTTTTTTGAAGAGATAAAAGCACTAAACTCTCTTCGGTCGTTGGAAAATAACTTCAACGATGACTGCAGCATCACCAATGTTTGTTTTCCAGTTTTCAGGAGAGGAATTGCTGCCAAATTGTTTTAAAATGGAGTTGTTTGCAAAACTAGGTTTGGTTTTGAAATTCAAAGGGTAATTTGATATGCAAATGAATTATGTATATAATTGATTTCAAAAATGATTTTGAAATACTTATGTGATTGTTAAAGATTTTGGAGTTTAATTAAAAATGTTAATAGCATATAAATGGGTTTGATAACTTATAAAAATTCGAAGAAAAAAATTGGGATAAAATTTAACTTGAAGAAGAGTTAAATTAAAACAATTGTGAAATGTAAATAAGTTGGGAAACTTGTAGAAATTTAAAATTGTAAGATAATTGAATTAAGTTAAATAAAGTAAATCTTGAGGAAATGAATCTAAGTAAGCTAAATGGAATGGACATTGAAACAAAAATTTAGTAAGTAGGAAATAAATTTGTGAATGAACAAATGGATTTACATTTGTAAATAAATGAATTGAAATTGAAAAATTGGAATGATATTTAATTTAAATTATAAGTAAATAGAACTTGAACTGAATACTCGAATTCAATTTAAATTGGGTTAAATAAAGTAAAGTTGAAGAATTAGTTCGAAGTGGACTAAAGATAATAAATGTTTGGAAATGAAAATGGTTTGAGATAACATGAATTGGAATTTGAAATAATTAGTAAATGGAACTAATTTAAACAATGAAATGAATTAGTTATGAATGGAATATAGTTGATAAATAAAAAATTCAATATTCAAAGTTTGAAGATAAATTGAATTCAAGTAGAATTGAAAATGAAAATTTGGATAAAAGTTGGAAATAAAAGTATTGAGATTTGAAATTTATTTGTGGATTGAAGCAAATTGAATTTTATGGAATTGGAATTCAATTGAATAAAAGTAGATAAAAACCAAGTGGTGAAGTGAAGTAACATAAAAAGTATATAAAATACTTATATGGAGCTTAAGAAATGAATGGTGAAATTCTTAAGTAAATTTGGAATTAAGAAAATATTCTAAGTTAATATTTGAATAAGATTTAATAAAGATGTACGAAATGATAATCATGAATAAGTGAATGGAAATCAAAATAAATGTGAATAAAGGATAATTGTTATAGCTAAAAAAAATCAATTGGAGATAAATACGTGGGATGTACGTATATTACTTTATTCGCATAGCAATTTGATCTAGTTTCGAGCATAGAATTTCGAGATAGTCATATTTATCTGAGTTGGGATTTTTCATTCAATTTTCGACGGCGAACCCTAGATGTGGATTTTTGATTGATTCTGGAAATTCTCTATCATAGTTTGTGGTGGCTATGCAAGGAGAATGACAGTTTTGATCAAGAAACCAGATTCGAGTCCGCACTAGAGAGTCGGGTGGACGATACTAGTTCGGAAGTGAAATTGCGTAATCGGGCAAGCAATCGAACTTGGATTGCGTACGAATGATATGTGTACATCACACGGACTTGAATAAAATAGATATTGAAACTTTTACAAAGAAATGTATAAAATGATTTTGATTTCTGTAATTGGGCATTATTGCTAAGTGGGATATACAGGTGTTTTAAAAGTAAAAGGAAAGTGATAATTTGATTTAGAAGATAATTTAAATTGCTCGACAAAAAGGTATATATTTAAATTTCTGTACGAAATTTGATGATTGTCTGGTCTAGCCACTTAGCCTTTTGTTTTCTTTTGAAATCTGGGGGACCGTAGAGGCATTTTGTAGTTGTACCGAGCTAGCCGCGCAAAGGAGAAGCCAGCGAAATTTTTCGAAATTTAGAGATTTAGAAATTTTTTAAGAAATTTGGATAATTTAAAATTTGGATTTAAATTTAAATTTGAATTGTTGAGAAAATAATATTGTTTCGAAGTTATGGATGAGTTTAGAAAGCTAGTAGAAGTGATATAGTGTCTTTAATAAAAACTGTTTGGTTTTGGAAAGTAATTTTGATTGGGAAATAGCGAACGAGTTATGGGCCATTCTTCTTAACTAGTAATTTCGGGGACGAAATTCTTTTAAGAGGGGAGGAATGTGGCGACCTGGGATTTTGGACATTTGAAATTGGAATATTTAATTGATTTTAGATATTTAAAAGTTAAATTCTAACTTGAATTTAAAATGCCACTATTTATTGAGTGATTTAATTGTTTAATTAAATAATTGAAAATTGGGTAAATGGTGCTTCTATAGGAAATCTATCAAGAATTATTCTAAGATTTCTTTACATCTGACCAAGTTGGCAAGGAAAGGAGCTAAGTTCTAATGGACATCCCAGTGTGAAGAAGCTTTCCAAGAATTGAAGTCAAGGCTAACTAGTGCACCAGTGCTATTTGAAGATTATACAGATGTTATAGAGTTGGATTGGGAACAGTGTTGATGCAAAATGGAAAAGTAATTGCGTATGCGTGTCGGCAATTAAAGCTGCCATGAAGGGAACTACGCTACGCACGATCTTGAGTTGTTAGCCATTGTTTTTGCTTTGAAGATTTAGAGACATTATCTCTTAGGAGAGAAGTTCGAGTTATTCATGGATTACAAACCGTTGAAATATCTTTTCTCTTAAAAAGATCTTAATCTGAGGCAGTAGCGATAGGTTGAGTTTCTGGCATCCTATGATTTGGATATTCTGTATACCCCCGGGAAAAGCGAATGTTGTAGCTGATGCTCTTAACAGGAATGCAGTTTTGTCTCTTTTAGAAGTTGTTCCATCTCTCCAGGACAGAATTATAAGTAAGCAAATGGAGGATAGATCTTTTGTGGAACTGATTCTTGGAACTAAGAATGGTCGGTATTTTGATTTCAAGGTGGATGATCAAAGTGTTTTGAGGATTAATGGTCATTTGTGTGTGCCTTATATAGATAGATTGAGGCAAGGAGTCTTAGCTGAGTTTCATCGCTCCAGACTGAATATTCATCCAGGAATCTCTAAGATGTATAAAGTTATGAGAAGAATTTTCTAGTGGCCGAGCATGAAGAGGGCTGTAGCTGCTTTCGTTAACAGTTGTGCTATATGTCAGCAAGTGAAAGGAGATCAACAGAAGTCAGCCGGTATATTGCAACCTTTGGAGATCCCAGAATGTAAATGAGAGATGATTTCGATGGATTTTATCGACGGTTTGCCTAGAACCAGGGAAGGAAATGATGGTATATGGGTTATTGAGGATCGTCAAACTAAGAGTGCCCATTTTATACCAGTTAAGGCAACTCGTACTGCAGTTTCTTTGGCAGAGATTTTCTTGAGGGAGATTGTTAGATTGCATGGTGTTCCTATTAGTATAGTAAGTGATCGTGATCCTATTTTACCAGCGAAATTCTGGGAGGCTCTGCAATCAACTATGGGAATGAGTTTGAGATTTGAGTACAACCTATCATCCTCAGACAAATGGACAGACGGAGGGACTGAATCGTATTCTAGAGGATATGCTGCAAGCTTGTGTTTTAGATTTTGCCGGATCTTGGAAAGACCATCTTTATTTGGTAGAATTCTCCTATTATAACAGTTACCAAGTGAGTATTAAGATGGCTCCTTATGAAGCTTTATATGGAAGACTGTGTAGAACCCCATTCTGTTGAATAGAGTCGGAAGTTCGTCTTGTGCTTAGACCAAATTTGATTCATGAAGCTTTTGCTAAAGTTGAGCATGTCAAGACAAGGGTATGAGCTGCTCAAGACCGTCAGAAGAAGTACGCAGATAAGAGAAGGAGACAATTGGAATTCGAGATTGGTGATTTTGTTTTTATCAAAGTTTCCCCGATTAAAGGAGCTGTAAGATTCGGAAAGACGGGAAAACTTGCCCGAGATATATTGGATCATTTCAGATATTGGAAAAGAGTTGGCACTGTAGTTTACAGGATTGAATTTCCAGAAAGGATGTCTGGAATTCATAATGTATTCCATATATCCCATCTAAGGAAGTTGTTCATGATCCATCATTAGCTGTAGAACCAGTAGTTCAAGAAGATTTGGAAGTTGAGTCGAATTTGACCGTGGTCGGGAATCCAGTTCGGATTGTTGATCAAGACGAGAGGCAACTCAGGAGCAAAGTAGTGAAGCTTATCGAAGTGCAGTGGAGTGAGGATCCTAGAGATTGCACCTGGGAAACTCTGGATAGTTTTAGGAAAACTTACCCGGATTTGTGTCCGGATAGCTAGTGATGTTTGTTAGGATAGATTGTTTGTTTGTTTGCTAATATATGATGATATGTATGTTTGAATAGTTGGTAAAAGCTTTTGAATTATCTTTTGTTTTAAATTTCGGGGATGAAATTCTTTTAAGGGGGGAGGAATGTAACGACCCTGGAATTTGGCCTTGTTATTTTAATAAATATTTAATATAATTAAATAAAATGTAAACTGATTATTTTAAAAATGAATTAATCTTTTGGAATAATTGCCATTTATTTGTATATATTGGTATTTTAAAAGGGAAATTGATTTGAAATTTGAAATAAATATCTCAATAATCTTTACAATAAAAATCTATCTTATATAATTTAATTAAAATAATTTACGTTGTTAACATTTGATAAATAAATATATATATATATATATATATATATAAATGATAATGTTTGAAATAAAATCAAAGTCTATCAATATAAAATATAAATATTAAATGTAAGTAAATAATATTGTACATAATTTAAATATTGATAGTTAAAAATACAAATAGAAATAAATATAAGTAAAACTTATGTATATAATTTAAATATTGATAGTTAAAATATAAAATATAAATATAAATAAGTAAGCATATGAATATAATTTAAATGTTGATGGCTAAAATACAAAATAAAAATGAAAATAAAGCCAAACAGATAAGTTTGTAAACAAAGAATAAAACAAGAACAAAATATAAAATAAAATAAAACCAAATGTAAAGTATAAACCTGACACAAACATATATGTATAAATTACTCAAGCAAGAAGACAAATATTTATAAACAAAATATTTTCATAACAAAACAATAACACAACAAATCTTCATATCCAAGCCAAATATCTAGCTGCTAAGTGTATGTATTCATACAAAATATCTATATAGCAAACATAATAATAATTATGTAGACATGTTAAGAAGCCAAGGCATTAAATGCCAATCTCTCAGACTAACATTTTGTCTAGTCAAAATATTACAAATCCTTTGCTTTGCAGTAATAAAAATCTGTTCATATAAAAACAAAGCTAAGAAAACAATAGTACCGGTTACTACCTTCCCTTATACATCTGTTATCTTCTATATAATTGTGACCATCTTCTTTTGAGTTCGTTCAGTAATACCTGAGAAACAAAAACAAGAAAAATAAAATAAAAGCTCAAGTTTAAATCAAAAACAGAAAATACCAGGCAGTTTTCAACAACAGGTTTTCAAATCATCAAGTATTCTCTGTTAAAAAGGGTTGCAGGTGAGTAAACATAAAATTTTCAAGCTTAAGTTTAATTAAAAACAGTATGATGATTCATGGAATATATGGGGTTGTATGTGTTCTATATTGATATGAATCTGGGTTTACATAAATACTGTTCTTCTCTGCTATTGTTACTCTATTGTTACAGTTTGCATATTTTTGTTTAAAACTCAAGTTATTCTCATCAAACATTGATAATCTGTAAGTATTCAACTTAAATAATATGTTTAAACTAAATTAAGATTTTTAACTAGCTAATTAAACTATGTGTAACAAATACATCACTGTAACTTGTTCTACAGGTAAATCAATATAATTCTTTGATAAAATTTGATTGTCAAAGAAGCTAATTCAAGTTTATATCTGGAATTCTTACTGAAAGTTATGATTTTTAAAACCAGAATGAAGATTTTTAGTTCAGTGATGCAAGAGCAGTTTGTAGTTGAGTAAAAACTGTATTTTTACCAATTTCTCGTAATTGAATCAATAATAAATGTTGAAACTTGAATTTAAGCAAGTGTAAGCGATTGTGATCTCAAGAAAAATGTACAATAATTTTTCTATTGCGTGAGATTTGGATACGAGATCATAGTAGGGTTTTGGTTAGAGTTTTTGGTCATGTCTGTTAGGTGTCGAGTTCGTCATCATTTCGCGACCGAGTTGCACAAAATTCTGGTGGAGGGTTGTTAGGTGGGTTGTCGTAGTGTGGTCGAAGTTCGAGCACCTTCGGTGGTCAGTACGACAGTGGTGAGGTGATTTGGGTCAGTGGTGATGTTTACAGTTTTCGTTCAAGCTGCTGATTTTCGAATTCAAATTTTTGTAGGCGATTCGACCTTGGATTTCGAGTTCTTGGATGATTCGTGACCTGTCTGAGGGTTTGGAGTTCATCGAAGCTTGGCCGTGCCGTCGTGCACATGTACGGCGAGGCGTTTGGTGTCAGTGTCGAATAGGGGTGCGCATCTCGAGTCGTGCTCGAGTTTTTGATGTGGTTTGCTTCGGGGTTTTGTTTAAGTGCGTGAGTAAATCCTGATACTATAACTTAGGTTTTAAATTAAATACTTACTGGAAAAAAAATAAAGGAAGAAGAAGATGGACACGAGAGAACGAGGGAGAGGACTCGGGGGAAGTGGGTAAGTAACTCGAAGATTACTCGAGTTAACAAGGGGGAGTGCTCGGGTTTTCAAATTGCAGCACATAAACAAAACAAATAAAATAAAATAAACATAAAGTTAACCATATTTTGTTTCAACAGTTTTAGCACTATAAACTAATTAAGGTTTAATAATTTGAGGTAAAACTTAATACAAGTTTTAATTACCCTAATTAATATTTAACAACGGTTTATCTCTTAATTTAATATTTTAATTAAGTAATTAAATTAAGTTAAGTGTAAAGTTAATTAACACTTAAGTTTGTAGTTAATAATAACTTGATTTCCAAAGTTTAAAGAGGACTTTTAAATGTTAATTAAATTGAATAGTAATTAATTAATTATCTTAGGAAGTAATTAAGAATAATTACTTTTTAATTGTAATTAGTGGTGGATTAATTGATGATTAAGTAATAAATGAAATTGTAATTAACTAATTAAGTTAATTAATGAATGGTTAATAGTCAATTAATTAAGTAACTTAATTACTTATTAATAAATGATTAATTAAGTAATTAGCAGTTAATAAATAGGTAATTAAGTTTTATTTATTAATAATTAAGGTTATTAATTAATGATTAAGGAATAGTTAATTAAGGTTAAATAAATTGATTAGGAAGTAATTAATTAAATAGTGTGAAATAAAATAATTAAGTAATTAAGACTTAATAACTGATTTAGCAATGATTTATTAATTAAATAATTTGAAATGAAATAAGTAATTAATTGATAGTTAATGTTCAATTAAACAAGGTTAAGTGATTAATTCTCGAGTAATTAATTTAAATTAAATTAATTACGATAAGAATCAAAGATGATTGCTTATGGATAATTGTATATGTAGAATATCTGATTTGTGATATTTATTTGATGATATTCTGTGATGCTCTATGATATGTCTTGATATATCTATGATGTTTGTGTATAATTTATCTGTGACAAATGTTATATGAATTCAATTGTTGAATTTAAACTGTTT
Organism: Allium cepa; assembly: GCA_030765085.1. NCBI lineage: Eukaryota > Viridiplantae > Streptophyta > Magnoliopsida > Asparagales > Amaryllidaceae > Allium > Allium cepa. The sequence goes on from CM060943.1 coordinate 461,063,655, forward strand.
AAAATTAATTAGACAACTTAGCCTATAAAATGGCTTTTTGATTTCGATGAGACCGGGATCGGGTGTCATGTATGATATTCCGAAAACCACATCGATCCAATTTAAACGATAGGTCGTGAAATCTCAAATGACGATCGAGATGGTGTTTTCAGAATGCAAGGGTTATCGTCGTTAACTCTGAGGGTGATTCCAAAATGAGTGTAACGAGATAATGCCTTCGGTTTCGTTCGAACCCGGAACGAACTTGTATGGATTGAATGCTTTCAGAACATCGTCAGGCGGACGATGAGCATTCTAAGAGATATGTTCTGTAAAGGTAATCGTAGCCTCAAGCCTCATCAACCGGGAATGGCTAAAACAGGGGATGTGCAGGAAGGTTAGGTGGGTCATGCCCAAGCAGGACGAGATATACCCCTGTCTAGATGTCCCTTTTTATTTCGGCTGTGTGGACAGTTGATTGCAACAACTGCCGGGGTTATCTTGTTCGAGACTGTTCAGTAAGGAATGGTTCCGGCCTTGTGTCGTAGGGGAGTTAGGGTGGCTCCTCGGTACGGTGATCTAGGCCATGTACTGTGACGGACGGTACCCCAGTAGCCCTGCCATTGTATGAAATCCAATTTCCAATAAGTGTCGTACGTTTTGATTGTGCCCAACTATGTTGGAATGTGAGATGTAAGCATTTCAGTTATTTCTGTATTTTACTTGAAAACCCTAGACACTATTATAATATCACAGGATTTCCTATAAAATATTTTGGTTAGCGTAAGGTAAAAACTTACCCGTATTTATTTGTGGGAGTCTTACGTGGTACCTTTATTTCAAAAGTTTTTTCAAAGTTAAACAAGTTTAAACCGTTTACTCATACCAGACCCATGTCTGACCTGGAGTTTATATTTTGTTTTTTCATAAACTCTTGGGTACTCAAATTGTTATGAGTAGCCAAGTGATAGGTTTTGGACTTTGATTTATGGAGGAGCTTGGAGCAGGAGTTCCAGACGTATGTATGTATCTATCTAGTTCAGCTGTGTAGTTGATGTATGCTGTATCTCGGATGTATATAATGACAGATGTATGTATGACTGTCATGTTTATGATATTGTATAACTTTCATATATGTAAAACTATGTAATAGTTATGTGATGTATTATATTTTATTCCGTTCCGCTGTGAGATTCTGATGTTGTTGTTCTTTCTTTCCTATTCTTTTCTATTTCTATCACTTTCTTTCTTATTGATGATACGTCTTTCTAGGAGTAGAAGAGCGGGTCGTCACATGTATAACATTATAAACGCTTAGCGGCACGCATCGATTGGAGGTCGAGATTTTGAGTTGCGTTATTCGAGACGGTTTAGATTTAAATAATAATTATTATATTCAACTTATTTGGACAGCTTTTTTTTCTTTTTCAACACGTGCTTTCCCTAGTAACACTTGTCCACTTATTTTTACACGCGTCTTTTTCTTCCTTTAAAAAAAAGCGTAGCCGTGCATTAAAAAAAAGGAAATCAAGACGAAAATATTAAATTAAGCTAAGTCTCTTCCCTCTCTCAACTCATTCTTGTGGCTACCGAAATCAAACAACAATGGCCGTAGTAAATATAAAAATTCAAAATCAAATAGAAGGCCAGTGGAAAAAAATTAAATGAAATAATTGAATTCGAGTGCTGCTCCTTTCTCAAATTTTCGAGCAAAGGAAGGAGGCGGTTTCAATCGCGAGCTTTGTCTCGCAAGTCGTTCATGGGTCGAGCATCTGACTGGAGGCTCGAGATCGTTACGACGTCGATCGTCGTTGTGTTTGGATGTGCTGTCATATTTGTATGGCGGCAATCGAGATCTGATGACATCAGTCGTTCGCAAACCAATGAGACGATAGCGGCATCAGGCGGAGGCGGGGACGCAACGTCTGAAGGCAAGTCTTGGCAGCAACGTGGCTCGGGCAAGGCGAATTTGGGTCTTGATGGTCGAAGACGTGCATGGGCGAGGCACTGGGCGGCAAGGCGAAGTCATGGAGTTGGGCATCGCAGTTTCGATCAAGCAGTAAGGTATCACATTTATTTAAATAAATATATAATTTACATGCAAAGAAAAAATAAATAAATACATATAACATAGTAATTGGGTTTACTGTAAGGTATTAAGTCAATTTTATTCAATTTAGGATTTATATATATACAGAAGTGTATGTATATGTATGTATAGGTCTGAACATATGTGCACCGTTTTGATTTTTTACAGTAAGTATAAAATTTCTGTTCAATTTGAAAAGTAATAAATAAGTATATAAACATAAAAATATATTTGTGGGTAAGGTCTTGAAAGAAAAGTAGAAATTTTAAAGGTTGGGGGAATTTAGATAAAAATTGGATTTTTATGAAATTCATATAGCTTATTTATAAGTGTATATATAGTTTCCAAATAAAATAAATATACGTATTTTAATTTACTTGTTATTTTAAATAATGGATTTGGTGAATAAATTGTTAAGTTAACCTATTTAATTTATTCTGGTTACTAAAAAGATTTTAAAGGTAAAATTATTAGTTTAAATTTAAATCACTAGTTAAAAATAAAAATTTTGGTTAATTAAACTTATCAAATAGGAAAATTAATTTGTTTGACTAATTCAAATATTTATAAAACCTTATAATGTTTGTTACAAGGTTTAAAAATCGTGAAAACAAGCTGGAATGGAAATGGATTGCCAAACAAAAGCAAAGGTGAGATCTTCTCACTCAATCGGAATACCTAGTTTAATTTAAATAGTTAAATTTAAATTATTGAATTGGTTACTTGAATTGGTAATTGTTATCAGTTGGATGTTATGTTATATATAATAGTGTATATATGTGTGTATATATATATTAGAGTGATTAACATTCCCGTATTATATAACGGATGAGACCGCATAATAGCGGATGACCCCATATACCGCGATATTCCACCTCGAAGTGGAATAGGTATTTTATATTGTGCTTACATCTGTGGATGCAGGGAAATAGGTTGGAGGTATCCAATTGGATTACTTAAATGTTTGAATTTATTTCATATGCTGTGATATGATTTATTGATAATCTATGGTTGATTATATTGGTAGTTGAAATTATTGAATGATATGGTTTGGCCGAATATATTTTGGTATTTTAAGATATCAGAAATATAGAAATTGAATTTTTGGAAGGAAATTAAAGTAGAGAATTTTAAGTAAAATAATTTTAGAGGATTGGATAAATTAAAAGAAGGAATTTGGAAAAGGATAAATGTTGGTTTTTGAAATCCTATTGAATAAATTCCAAGTATGCAGAAAAAGATTTTTTTTTAATAAATGGAAATAAATGGATTTTGAGAACTTAAATAATATGGTTTAAAAGTTGAAGAATTTATTTAAAATTCGGATTTTAAATGGTTTAGGAGAAATAAAGGGAGAATTTTGAATAAATAATGAAATGGATATTTTTAGTTTAAAATAAGATGTTGAATCATAAATAAAGAAGTGAGTTTGGAATTAATAGATTTTGAAATAAATTTGGATAAGTAAAGGAGTAATTTTTAAATGGAGTAAATTTGAAAATCAATTTGGAAATTGATTTAGTGTTGGAATTGTGTTTTTTAAAGGGAATGAGACTATGGAATTTATAAACTGGGTTTATAAAGTGAAATAATATATCAGTGGATATTTGAAAGTATAAATTCACGGTGAGAATTTATAAAGGAATAGGTAATTTGTTTTAAAAATAAATAGTGGTTTATTTTTAAAGGTGTGAAAGAAAAATGTATTTCTCTGAAAAGCCAAGTACGTTTTCAACACAGATTTTAAGTGTAAGTTGGAAGTTTTAAAGTCGTTTTAAAAGAATGTTTTTAACAAATTATTCATTTAAGTTGTTTATAATTTTAAAGTTAAATATTTATTAATTTAGTAGTAATTATTGTAAAATGCTAATTGGTATTATGATTTAAAAGGATAATTATTAATATTTATATTTTATAAAGTAATTTTTTTTTAAAGATAGTTTTGCTAAAACTTTTATTTGAAAAACCTGTATAAAATTTCATAACTTTTATTTTAAGATTGTTTTGGCTTAAGTGTTACATGAGAAATTACTATAAATTTCATAACCAATATTTTAAATAAGGTGTTTAAAATAGTTTTTATTTTAAGTGTTTTAAATTATATTTTTGGATTAAGTAATTTAAATTATTTTAAAATCTAAAATATTTAGACTTGGTGATTTCCAGGGAAAATAAACGATCGGGTGGAAACTTATTCTGCAAGAGAAAAGAGTGATTTGAAAACTGTTTTCAAAGGGTTAAAGTGTAGGAAAATATCTTGCGAAGATATTTTGAAATAAATAATTTGGAAAATTATTAAGGTCTGATGATTGTTGTGAATGTTATTTGTTAGTTAAATAACCGACTATCAATATTTGGCCAAAGCGTTGATCGTTTCGAAGAGACCGGGATCGGGATTAATTTTTCGAAAACCACTTCGATCTAGTTTGAACATTTTCGTAAGGAAGACAAGAGCTTAGAATCGAAGATGGAGCAGTAAATTGCAAGGGCTGATCGCTACTAATCTTGAGGGTGATTCCAAAATGGGATGTAGTAGGAGTAGTGCATTCGGTTCCGTTCAGACCCGAAACAGACTTGTATGGATTATGACATTACATTTTGAGATATAAAACTGGTTTCTATCAAATATATTTCTATTTGGTGGCGGAGAATTTATTCTCTTAGTTTAACACCCTTCTTTGAGACGTACGAGCTCAGAGGTTATGTAGTTGATAGTTATTAGTGATATAGTCCCAATTTGGTGATGTGGCATGCTAAGTGTTGAGCATTGGTTGATCGAAGCATGGCTTTTGTGTAAAGCGTAGCTTCGTGGGACGAGACTTCATCGAACCTCACACCTCGGAAAATGGTCGAAACGAGAAGGATGCGACAATGTTATGGGGTTCGCGACCCTTAGGGTATATGCATTTCCTTCTATATAAAAAGTGATATTCTAGTATGGAGCCCAGATATTTTACTTATGTGATTGTTGGAATTTGAGGCGCCTCGGTAAAGGTCGGTTACGACTGGGGGATGTCATACTCATGATAGTTAGTTACCTAGTTACAGAGGTAACCCGACCTTGTGTTGGTAGAGATCCGGTTAGGTTCTCGGGACGTCCTTCCAAAGGCATACCCATTCGGATAAAGGAAGTTCCTTAGCCTTAACAATTTGTTGGAAATCCAAACAAAACAATACGAGCCCTTTACGGTTTTAGTTGTAGAACCTGCCATTTAACATGGTAGCTATAGTAGGCATACTATAATGGTACGTATGCTGGCTAATATTAATATTATACTAGCAAATGTTTTTCCACATTATGCACTAATAATAATATCAAAAGGATTTTCGTGTATCAAGCATGTTTGACTACGATAAGGAGAAACCTCCTCCATGTGTGCGATTGCATTTGAGTGTGTGTCGGGAGACCTTATGGTAGTTTCATTTTCCAAAAGCATGAACGGATTTCTTTTTGTACGAATAACTGTTTTTAGATCTCACACCAGTCCCATGACTGACTCGGAGTTTATTGTTCCCTTTTCTACACTCTGGGTGCCCCTAATTTTCCACACGGGCAGCTTAGAGTCAGATTATCAGTAGGTTCTGGAGCTAAGTCAGGAAGTAGATGTGGATTTGGAAGTCTTTGGTTTGGAAGCTTTTGAGCTTTTTGGTTTTGGACTTTGGAGCTTTGGAAATGAAGATGCAATATGCTGAACTCTCTTGGAAGACTACGTTGATGTTATTTTTCCGCAGTTATGTTGTATTCCGCCGTTGTGTCATGTATATGACTCCAATGATGTAATGTATAAACAAATATAGTTCTTTTGTTTTAAAGATTAGTCATTTATCTATTATATATTGTTCCGCTGAGATTGTGAGATTCTGATATTGTCTCTTTTTCTTCTTCTACCTCTTTCTTCTTTAACCCTAGTGGTTCGGTTTTCCGGCATTTGATACAGTGGACGTAAAAATTTTGAACGTGCACAATGAATAGATTCAGAAAGTCAAATAAAATCTTTGAAATTTTTATTCGATATAATTACAACTGATCCAAATGATCTAATAAAAATTAGAAAAAATTCTATTGAAATGGAAGAAATTAGTAAAAAGGTCTCTAGATGGTCATACAAATTAACAGATGATTTGGAAGAAGAAGAGAAGAAGAATCGACAGAAGATCCTGAAATTCGGTCAAGAAAAGGGAAACGCATAATAATTTATACTGATAACGATCAGAGTACTAATTCGAGTGCTACTAATATTACTACTAGTAATACCAGTGATGAAGAAGACGAGATGGCTTTGATACGTTACTCACAACAATCATGTACGGACGTCGAAAAATCGGGTCGTTACATTATGATATCAAAAAATCATGTATGAATTCATGATCCAAAAATCAAGTGCGATGAACGATCGAATTAGATTTAAATGCTAAAACGAGATTCTGTTATTGAACCGCAATTTAGATCCACTAGTTAAAAAAGGTATTGATTTTGTCCTAGAAACTAAAATAATAACGGTCCGCCATTGGTACTAAGAAACCCATAAAGTTGGCCTCCGCAGTATTTTCCTAAATTCAAAATATGCAAATCACCTCGGAAAAAAAAAAACAAAACGAATAAGACGGGCAGTTGCATAATTGAATTTTTTAGCATTGAAAATGCTGAAAAGACATTAAACTAGAAAAGTGCGGCGTTCATGTGTTTTTGCATTTTCAAAACTTAGATAAAGCTTGATGAAACATGTCTTTTAAACGATCCATGGGGTTAAAATATTACCTATGATTGGAATGATGTTGACTGCGTGGTTGGAAAAGAGGTTCTAGCACTATATTTTTTAATGACATGGATCCTTCCATCTAATTCATATTAATTGTGGTAGTCCAACAAAATCAGTAGGTATATGTACATATCTTGTGTTATAAAAGTGCCTTGCGGCATGCGGCAAGTTAATTGATCTTTATCGCTCAATATGTGCATCATACAGATACGCAACATGCCCGTGTATGGTCCAGCCTACCGATATGGCACCAAACTACTATTCTCTTCCCTTGTAATTTACAATTTTAGAGACCAACCTAACCCTAACCAAACCCTAATTTCAATCCACGCAAAAGGAACACAGAAAAAGAGGGAAAAAAACAACCAAAGGTACATAACTTTATCAACAGAAAGTGGAGATCGAAGTTAAGGGAAAGGCAGTGGAGACGAAGCCAAATATAAGGAAAATGGGAGCTCCGAAGCAGAAATGGACGACAAAGGAAGAAGAAGCTCTTCGAGCTGGAGTCGTGAAACATGGAGCTGGAAAATGGCGAACCATCCAGAAAGATCCTGAATTCAGTCATTGTTTGTCTACTCGATCCAACATTGATCTCAAAGTTGGCACCTTTTCATTTTTTCATTCCAAAATTTAGTATGAGCAATGCTACATTTACATATCCACAGAATTTCGTGTACTGTCGAGGAATGGAAAATGTATTACTTGACCTGGATTGTAACATTTCCCCATGCTTTTGAAAAGTCTTACGTATTTATGCTCATTCAAGAAACGTCCCCATACTGAATATCCTCTGTTAATTATCACATATTATAGTAATTTTTGTTTATTTTTTTAGGATAAATGGAGGAATTTAAATGTAAGTTTCTGTGGTGGCTCGAGAGAAAAATCAAGGGCATCAAGAACAAAGACTCTTTCACCCCTTGCAGGATCTGTATTCCCTCGCGAGCTTGCTTCAGCCCCGTATCAAAATGATGGTTTCCACCGAGAAGAGAAAAACCAAGGAAATCAAGATCAAATGAAGAACCCTAATTCCACAAAGAGGAAAAGGAAAACTTCTGGGTCAGTGCCATACCTTACCTCCTTTTTCAAATACTGGATTTGATGTCCATATTTAATACATGATTATATATAGCGAAGTCATATATGATATGTTGATGAATGTCATAAGTTTGAGGTGTTCTGTAAAGTTAGTTGTTCAAAAAGTCTATCTTTGGCTCTCTTGATTATAACTTTGATAGACAACGAGCCATTTATAGGTGATACAAATTCTAGTCGACCATAATTTAGGCTTCATGGTGTACATACATTTGCACATTGTATACCATACAAGGGACATGTATATTTATTTGAATATAGTTTTTAAAAATTGTACAGGGTTTCAAGCTCGAACATGAGCATTGTTTTGTGAAGAATACTTTCAACCTGTTACGAAGTAGGTGAATTTTACATTCGTTTGTTTATGTACACTTGATCATCTGATGTCACAATATAATATGTAGTACGCACAGGGGCATCTCAAGGTATTTTTCGGCCCCGAAACAATTTTTATGTAAAAAAGAGTGTTATATACACACGAAATTTCTTTTCGAGATGTTAAGGTGGGTGTTGAATTCTGCCTTAATTAACGTTATAGAAAATAACAAGCAAAGAAATGTTCAGTTTTTGTTTAATAGAATTTCTATAACTAGAGCGTTCTAAAGCTATCTGAAACGGGGTTTAAATCATAAGATTTTAAGATTTCTGATAACAATATAACAACAAAATGTAATTTCACAACGGTCATATTCGGGCTCCAGTGTTATTTGACTTAGTATAACCATGACAAATTAGGTAACAAATGCAATGCTTCCGGACTTTTGAAAAATTATCTTCTTACTTTTAATGTTTTTTCCTAACTCGACTTTATATAATTAGTGCAAATTACGTAACAATGCTATACTTCTAGAACTTTGAAAAAAGAAAAAGAAAAAATCAACTTTCATTTTTTTTCCTAACTTGAATTTTATTTTTGTGATTCATAGTAAATATAAAGTCATATATTTGTGTGTGTACGCATATACATATATGTAGTACTATGTACTACTTGGTCACACAAATTTTGTATTTTCATGCATTTTGGACAAAGGATTATTCATCTTGACGTGGTTATACTTTATTTTGTTTTTATGGTTGATTGCTAGTTTTATATGAATCCCAATTAGGAATCATGTTTGAATAGTTCTATAAACATGTGGTATGTCGATTGAGATAAAGTTTCTTTACATGCAAATTCACAAGCTCATACATGATCTCAACTGCACATGCATTGTTAATAGCCACTGCTTCACTTGATTGCAACAAAATGACAAATGTAGTTTTTATTTTAATGTTAGTACGTTAATTTTTAATTGTTCTGACGTTTTTGGCTTTGGTTTATCAAGCAGGTATTCTGCACTGATACTGGAAGCTCTCAACACATTAAAAGGGCCTAATAATTCTGAAGTCGAATATGGAGCAATTGTTAGTTTTATGAAGGTTATTTCTCATCATGCTCATTCATTTTACATTTGGAAACAGTTTATATGCTTGAAAATGTTTAGTTGTCATTTTAAGTGTCAAATTGTTCTTACACATCTTTCATGTTTAATTTTTTTAAACTTATCGTCTTTGCATATAATGTTTTTAAATTATCAACGAGGTTCTCAAAGGATATTGTTGGGGGAATGTTTGAATATGAGTTTTTAGTTTGTTGGATGCAATACAGTACAAAAATGAATTTTAAGATTTTATTACATGATTGAATGTATCCATTCATCCAATTTCCTAGTTTCGTGTTTTGGGAAACGAATTTATGTCATGCATGCCATCGGTTTTACAATGTTATGTGATATGTTATGTTTAATCTTGTGATGACACATGCACAAAAGAACAAAAAATTGTGGATTCTTTAGATTATCCAGTGACATGCCATGTTAGGAATTGAATAAATATTCTACTCATAATTATAAACATGGTTGCAATGTGGCAAGTTATGTTAACATCTATATGGTATATTCAAGGTTTTAAATCTCGGATATCGGACACGTTTCGTCTCGACGATTTTAGCAACTCGGTATCGTATCGGGGGAGATCTCGGACGCCGATATCGGATTTACATCTCGGACCTAAAGTTCATCTCGGGACCATATCGGAGTATAACACATCACATAATTTATAGGAAAAAATGTATGGTATTGGTTTATTTAACATTTACTGAATTACTGCAACTAACCTCCACTATTCTAACTGAAAAAATAATGCAACTATACCTCAACTATATGAAATTGTTCAACAAAAGTTACAAAACATCATCAGTTTTAGCAATTACATATAAGTAGATGAAAGACGACAAATTAACTAAAAAAGCGGGTTCTATACAGTTACATATATGCGGTAAGAATAACATAATAACAGTATCAGGAATTGATGCAAATAAAATCAAATGCATATAAGAGATATCAGGAATCGAAGGGTTTCAGGCAATGCAAATCTACTTGTAGAAGGTTATGCAGTAAGAATAACAAGCTAAATCTACTTGCACAGTTACTCTAAATTATACTGCATATTCAATTTTTGAAAGATTGAATTTCATTAAAATAGAAACAATTCTAATTTACATACATGTAGAGAGTAGAAAGATTAGTCGAAGATGAAGCTGCAGACTGTCAAAAGCGAGATCGAGTAGTCGAAAATTGAAAGGAACCGCGAGCTGTTGGATGTTGGAAGAGGGAGTTTGATTTTTTTTAAAAGAGGGAGTTCGATTTTTTCTCTAGAGAAGAGGAAGTTCGATATTTGACGAGGAACGTGATCTTTTGAGAAGTTGAATCAGAAAGAAAAGGGCTTTGTTTATTTTTCTTTATGATAGACTGAGATGGGTCTATTTTTTTGAAAAAAACAATATATCGGCGATATCTCGGAATATCGTTTCGCTTCAAATATCGGCCGATATATGTAAATTTCAGCCGATATAATAGAAATGAGATATCAACCGATATCTCATGTTTCGTTTCGCTCAAGCCTTCAACCGAGATTTCGGCCGAGATGGCCGAGATTTTAACCATTGTGTATATTGTGGATTGAAGAGTAAATGTTATCGGGCTTAGTTTCCAAGCCTAAAGTGTTGGTTGACAATGGTTGTAAACTGTAATTTACTCCACACACATAAGGGAGCTTCTAGATCCCAAGGGAGCTTCTAGATCCCAATGTAATCAGTCCTAAGTCATTTTGGGCCATGGACAATTCATATTTGGTCATTTCATACAATTCCAAACAAATAGCTTGAAACATGTATGTGTGTAGGGAGCGATCTAGATCCCCTCTTATTTATCGCCAAAAAAATCTGTATCGAAATGAAATTCTATAGATATGTTTATGTATTAACTAGATCATATATGTGAAGTTTGAATTCGTTTCGACGCTTCTACCCCCTTCAAAACTACATTCAGGATTGACCGTTAAAATAACTATTTTCGATTGTTCACATTAGCTTGTAGTTTCGAAGGTGATAGAAGTTTTGGAACGATTTCAAAATTTGCGTAGATGATATTGCTGATGTACATGATATATTTACGAGCATTTACTTGATCCGAAACTTTTTTGCACAATAAGGCGGAGGGAGAATAGAAAGTGATATTTGATGAAGGGTATCTTGATCATTTTCATGTGTGTATACGTGATATATATGTATGTCTAGGCACCAAAAAAAAAAAAAAAAAAAATCTTCCGAGCCGAGATAGTTGTTTCATGATTATAGACAAAGCTTGAATAATTACCAAAAACGATGAAAACGGTAATCAGACCAATAAAACCTTACTCATGAGCTATAATCCGTTCACGAAACAATCATCTCTCCTTATTTTTCCCATTCATCTATCAGTTTAAACTTCAAATATCTGAAACAAGATTAACAAATACGAGCAAAGTGCGTTCCATAATAAATTGTCCGATAGTAGTGCAATTATAGTTAAATTAAACTTCTAATAAAATTGAGAAATCTTTTATTTAATTTTAATTTTAATTTTAAAACAGTACTGGTTAGGGATAATTTAGTTGCAGTTAGTACTAAATTAAGTTAAAACAGTGAGATAAACAGTATCCGAATTAAAACAATAATTAAGTTAAAACAGTTACTAACAATTGAGTTAAAACAATAACTTATTAACAAACAAAATTAAGAAAACTTATAATCTATAATTATTAGATCCGATTTTGATCTCTAACAATCACTAAATTGCAGTTTTGATCGAATATCATATTGATTTTGTAATGATTACTATCATACTTCAATCAGTTACAATCAACATGTTCTTGGATGGTTGAAGCATTACTAAATTTAAATCAAAATTTGCAACAATACTGATTGCAGCAATACTGGTTGTAAATTAGCTACGTAACTAGGAAAAAAAATCATAAATTGTTACAATTTCTTTTGGTATAATTATTTGGTAACTGTTATGAACTTACGGTAAATTTTTTTATAAAGTTTGAAAAACAAATTTGGCGAATCTGATTAGGATTCAAGAGGTAGGAAGACAATCTAAATCTCTGATTTGATTCTTCAATGGAAAGATACTAAGAGAGCATAGTGGTCCATTTGCATCAACGATCAGGGCTTTTGCAGATTAGTTAGATTGGAACACAGAAATTAATAAAAAAAAGAAAAGAAAATTATGAGTGCTCTACTTGAATGAAAGTACCACTACTATCGTCAACAGTTAAAAAAAATAAAAAAATAAAACTACTATTATCAACAGTAAAAAATATGAGAAGAAAAATAAAACGATGCTTTGATTTCTGAACCGCATTTGGGAATATGTAAAGATGCTTCGGTTTCTCAAGTAGTGTCAGAACATAATTAATGTAATTTGGATTGGGATTTTAAGCAATTGGGCTTCAAATTTATATTCAAGGCTAATAAATATTGTGTCCCTTTGGAAACTGGATCCTGGGCCATTGCATATGCTGCTCAGCTCTAGGGTCGGCCCTGGATTTCATCTTTTATTCCCTCAAAATTCTCCATCAAATTTTCATGTCAAAAAGTACCTGGTTGAGCTGCATGTTATTTTTATCATGTATACTACTATACAAATATTTGTACCCTTGAAATATTTTGTTCCTTCCTAATTTATATTTAAACAAAGATTAAATAAATATTTTCAATCCTATGCATACACTAACTGCTTCAACAATAGGTAGAAGTTTGGAAGTGATCGAAAATTTTGCGAGGATGGTCCATACTAGAAGAATACCATATTCACAAATAATTGCTCAATCTAAAACATTTTCGCAAAAAAAATTGGCTAATAAAAGTGAAGTTTTGAAGAGATGAGGATGTGTACATACAAAATATATATGACCATTATGATAACGCTAACCGTGACCAACAAGAAAGGAATGCTCCGTACTAGTATATTGATAAGTCAAAAATGATAACCGATACGTTGGTAAAATGAATGGCAAATCGTTGATTAATAACGGTAAATTTACCAATAAATAAAAACATTTAAATTTTATTGCAATTGATGATGATAATAAAGTAAATATTTTACTATTTACGCTAAGTCTGCTAATGCTATATCAACATTTTGATTTATTTTAGTTGATAGAGAAAAATTTCTTGCGTAGCGCAATTTATTTTCAAAAACATCCATGGTTAGAATGAATAAAATAGAAAAAAAAATTTTAGCATAAAAGTGGTATTTTATTCAACCAAAACACTCATTTTAATCTTTGGAACGATCAAACTCAAGCCATCTAAAACCTCAGTCTAGAGTGCTTGTAACATCCAACATTTTGAGATTCGAAAATAGTCATTAATGATGCTGCAGTCATCTCTAGCATTATTTTTCGTTGATAAAATGAGAAGTTATTGTACAGTAATGTCAGGAACAAAGCATAGTTATGAAAGACGCGCTATGGTGCAAGGCACGATGTGGTATTTACTTCTTTCTTCCATGTGGCACGACACATGAAAAAACACAGCGAATGTCACTTAAGTCGCAAATGATGTGCGATGCAAAAACGATGTACCTTTATTTTATTTTATTGCATTCTACTTCTATTTTATTTATTTTCATTTTTCACAATCCACACTACATAAAAATTAGCATTAACCATATATTGTGTTTGCTAATTTTTTTATTTGTTTTTTCCTTGGAGCCTTTCATAACCTTGAGCTAAACTAAACGATCTAGTGTTTGTTAAATACAATTGAGCGGTAAAAAGGTGCAACATATGTGACATCATTGATTCAGTATTTTGAAAGATATAAATGACTATAATTAATGATTATTGGGAAATACAGATGATGCAATTGATGTTAAAGACGAGTTTCTATTTGATGGTGATCATGATATTTTGACTTATGGGAAATACAGATGATGCATTTGATGTTAAAGACGAGTTTCTATTTGATGGTGATCATGATATTTTGACTTGGAGCGTTGCTGCTAAGCACCAAGAATGAAGGAAGCAAGATGTCCAAGTAGAATAACATCCACATTGAAAGGATTTTCAGCGATCGCTTCAACACCTTTACATCTTCACGAAGAAAATATAAATCCAAATGAGACAGATGACGAAGATGCTAAAATTATAAATCAGCGATGCAAATATTGGTTTGAAAAATATAATTGTCGAATCAGATTTAGAGTTCTTGTTTATCAGTGATATACTGTTATCTTGGATTTTGACTTTGAAGCCTATTATGTTTGAAATTCTATGCTTATAATACCATATATGTTTATGATATTATATTTGATGATGCTTTTTGCCAAATGTCTAAAAGATCTTTGTTAAATACGTTTTAGTAAAAAAAAAAAAATTATATCAAACTTTTTGAATCGATTGTTATATATATTAAGGTTATCAAAAAATTTCTAAACACAATAAATTAAAAAGATGTGTGTTATTTGCCGCATCCGTACACGAAGGCTCCGCGGAGACTTTGCGTTTTGCCGCCGTACGCCGTTAATAACTATGAGTACAAGAATTTACAAATTTCACATAATATTTTCATTCGTTCATTTCAAATTCATTACTTGTCCATTACATAACCCCACGATTACATCATTCAGATAAAATATAATAAATACAAATATAATTTCACAAGCAATATACGAATAATGCCCGCTTGAATAATCAGAGTCATAATTGCTGACGGGTAAAGTATCCGTCTTTATATACAACAAACGTAAGTAGTTACACTGCACAACGTGATAATCAAAACATATATTAGCTTGTCGCATGCACGTCTTCTGAAGCTTTATTCGTGTAAAATTGAAATACTCTAATCTCGAACTATTCAAATGAGTATCTGAGTTTAGAGCGAAATTAGAAACTTTGGATCGGACAAAAAGTTTGATCCTAATAGTCTAATCAAAATAGATTTATAGTGAGACCATGTCTTTAAGCGAAAGGGGTTTTCCCTCATCAGTACTTTACAATCAAATGTTAACATAACATCCATTTGATATGACGAGACATGTCTAACGCACCGTGTTTTCCTCATCCGCCTGCAACCACAATGGTTAGAACCTAATATAAACATAATATTGCGGTATTCAAACGGGACATGCCTAGCGCACCGTGCTTTCCTTAGCCGTCTGCAACCACAATGGTTAGAATCTAATATAAATATAATATTGCGTTATTCAGTAAGGTCTAAAGGTTACACATTCTTAAATCTGCCCATCCCATCAAGTCCATGCATCAATATTGTTTTTCCAAAGTCACTGTAAACCTATTAGTTTCTACATACTAAATTTATAATGCTGACTCGGGCCTAAAATAACCAGATAATCCAACGGTCTTTGGTTCTCATAAAAGTACCAAGATATTCCCGTGATAGAAGAAAATGATAATGGTCTGTCGTTCTCACAAGGATACCAAGATACGTCGTGACAGAAGAAAAACAACAGCGAGCATCTTCACTTGATTTTCGGATGCATAATCAAACTTTTAGCCTCGATGTTGGCAAAACATTATGCATTAGTATTGTTGACCTTAATCGGCCGCAGTGCCAGGCACTATCCTGACATCAGTCCATGCAACTTATATCCGGTTTATAAACTTCTAATGAGTCGTTTCTGTTGATGGACATTCTAACACAATATGATCTTGATCCTCTGGATGTAATTCTACTCACTTAAGATTTTCGTGTAACCATACCATTAATGTAACAACCATAATTGGTCATAAGTTTGCATTCCCTAATGTTATAAATATTTGGTGGTATCATACAAGTGAGCATGTCAACGATTTACATAACAATATAATCGATCACTGAACATACGTGAATATATAAAGATATCAATAATCATACAAATATATTCTCATGAGTGCTATTTAAACATAAATCACATACAAATAAACATATGATTTACTTCAAATAAATTTGGACTAAATATTCCTTTTTCCATCGTTGAAAACTCAATTTTCAAGTTTTTAATTTAACAAAATCCATCTTAGGTTACTAGGAAAAGTCCAGACCAATATTTAACTATGTGCTATCTCATTTATAAAACGAGGTTATTGCATCTTAAAATGTAAGTGCTACGCAAATTTCAAATTATAGTGCTATTGCACTTAAAAACCAAATCTGTGCTTCTTCATCATATAATCATTATAAAATATCAAAGATATTTCTAAATCCGATATTCGAACATAAAAACAACAGATATGTTAAAATTATTAACCTTGATTAGTTTAGTGTGAAGGGATTTGCCTTCAGACTTCTTTCTCCAAACTCTTTCTCCGTTTTACTGGAGAGAGTAAATAGTGGTTTTTTTGTTATGGTCAAACGAGAGGGGGGATGTGTCAGGGAATTATATAGGCCTTAACTTTCCTTGCTTATTAGCTATAATTAAATTTGTTAAATTTCTTTCCACGTATAAAACCGTTATTTCATTCTACATTCAAATTTATTAATATGGCAAACCTCCACACTTTCACTTTTTATCCACATTATTTATTCAACTAGCACTTAATTAAATTTTTGGAATAATGTGCCATAAATATAGGAGCGTTATAGCGTTTGAACGCTTCCACTTGAGCTAGTGGTCCTTGACAATGTTCAATTTACCGTTACTATATTGATAACAATTATATATCTATTTAGTTCAATACTGATTACCAACAGCGTGGTAATGATAAATTTATCGTTATCATAACAGCTCTACGCACATATATGTGTATGGATGTCTGTGTGTTTAAATTCAAATTCCCAACAACGACAGTGGACACAACACACACAAATTTATCTGCAATGTGTAATGGGTTAGGTACATACGCCACAAAGCTTACAGTCGCAAGCTTGGTTCTAGCCTTTATACATATACACACTCACACACATATGGGAAGGATCAAGATCACATATTTCAGTTATCTCCCTCCCACTCCCTCCATCCTTTCATGCAAAAAAAAAAAAAAAAAAAAAAAATAATTCGGATCAGAGTTAACTTTTGTAGCTGTGTTTTATGTATTAAGAAGATCATCTATGCAAGATTTTATATCATTTAAAAACTTCTAACACCTTCAAACCGTAGATCCCTACCGTTGGAAAACAGTTATTTGAACCATTGATCTGAAAAGTAGGGTTAAATGATTTGAAATCTTGTATGGGTGATTTTGTTAATGCATATACAAAAATTCACTTCGTTTTTTTCTTCCTCCCCTTTTTCAAAAAGACGGACGGGGATTAAAGGGGGTTAAATAAGAGGGGGATCTTGATCATTCACCATACACATACATGCACACACATACGCATATACACGTGTGTGTGTGCATGTGTGTACGAGTAAATATCCAGTACACCTCTATGGTATTTTTGTATTACATATGTACAAATTTTTGTTTGATTTCAAATTGTATAGCTTGAAAATTGATGGGGTTGAACAGAACCTTTCCCTTCTTTTTTTTGCATGTTTTGTAAACTACTCATTTTTTGGGGTTACATATCCAGCAAAGACTTCAACTACCAGCTAATATCAAAAGGATACTTGGTCCTAAATTCAGGCGGCTTATTCAACAGAACAGAATTGAAAAGGTATACATTAGCTAAATAAAAATTCATAATTTGAAGCAGCTCACATCTGTATAGTTTTTAATATCATACTTCTGAAATATCTTATGTAAAAAAGATTTCTTCGGGTATCTTAATCATAAAATTTATATCTCAGCGTTGGATGCAAATAGTAAAAAGAAAAAGCAGTCATTCCATATGATATTTTTCCACGATGAAATGTAGAAACATTGATGTTTTTTGGTGGTAATCTTAGGGATTGATGAAATGCAGGGGCAGACAGGGTACATACTAAAAGATCCATCCTTTGCGACTAAAACTCCGCAAAAGCGTAGAGGCCGTCCATTAAAATTGAGTAAAAAATCAACTCAGCAGGAAGGATATTCTGCTGAGAGCTTAGGTTTCAAAATTGCTGATGCAGAGGCTAAAGCATTTTTAGCATCTGAAGCAGTCAAAGAGTACGATAGAATTATCAGCATGTTAGAAGAGTCTGAAGCTTTGATGATGCTTATTGAAGATCTGTATGAAACATGTAGGCTTCATTTTGGCTGTACATTACTACATTCCTGTGCTTTTGTGTTTTGGTTTTTTCACAAATGCATGCTCTTTGTTACAGGTAAAACTGGCGAAATAGTGAGACTTGCATAGAGTTCATTTGGTAAATTTATTGTATATTATGTAGCATTCTCGCTTTGCTCTTTTGTATCAGCTCGCATAAGAGAACTGTGTATGTGCTAATAGATGTAAATTTTCAGGATGCTTACCCAATTGTATACGCACTTGGCACGGTTTTTCTTTCCTTCAGAATCAGCTTTAGTGGTTTCAGGATGTATACCTCTTTTTTGGTTCCTTGTACCTCCTATTTTGCTTTTTGGATGGAAACTCTGAACGGTAAACCAAATGGGGATTAAGTAGTGTTTGTTTTAAATCAGTATTGTGTTTTGCGTTTTCAAATAATTAGAATGCATGGAAAAGTAGGATTTGAAAACGATCGATTTAGAAAACAGTTTTAATATATAAAATTGAATTGAATTTTTCTTGTTAGTTTTAATATACAAAATTAAAAATGAATTTTTTTTATTTTTTTTTCGTCTTATGATAAATATCAAAAGCTATTGTTCCACCTTTTCTTTTCTTCTTTGTTGGAATGATTCATATCTTTCAACTCCTAAATCCATCGTATGTCACTTGACATATGTGATAGAAATGCAAAACACAAAACTTGTTTTTAAATCAAATACTCTCTAAGTTTGGGGTACTAAGATCCTGTTTGGTTTGTTCTTTTTAGTCTTGCGTTTTGGTAAAAAAATTACGCATGATATATATATTTTTGAAAGATAATCAATTTGGAAAATAAAGTTAACGTAAAGGTAGAAAATAAATTTACTTTGTTTTGCATGTTTGAGAAATAATAAAAGCAGGTAAAATGGTTTATTCTTTTATCGTCGTACTATCCTAGGATTTTAAATGTTGTTTCTTTCTTGCCTTATGTTTCGCAATGCAGGTTGAAAATTCAAAATGAAATAAACGTAAAACTGGAAACGTCATACCAGAAGCAAGTTTCTGGGATATTAACATGCATGGTATGATGCATAAGAACGGTTATTTTTGATAGACAATTACAACATTGTCTTCGAACAAATATTTTCGAAGGGGTTTAATAATCGAGGATGATGATCAAGCGCACACGTGGGTGAAATGAATGTGGACTTATGAGATGCATTTTCTTTTATTGCCTTGGACGTTATGCATTATATTTTGCACTGTTTATAATCAATCGTTCTTCCCATTTATTTAATGTCGTATATAACACATTTAAGTATTTTATTTTAAGTGTGATAGTGAAATCATGTTACTATTCTTTGTCACTGATTACTAACCGTTAGTTATTAATCATTATCAGTTACCGTTATTTATTATTGCTGACCCTTGTGTATCATATAACAAGGTTGAATTATCGTTTATTGAAAATGTTATCCCTAAAGGTATATTTTTATTAATTGATTATTATCAATTAGCCTTTATTATTAAACATTATTAATTATTAATGATCGTTAGTTACTTATCATTAACTATTAGTTATTAAAAATTATTCTTTTATTAATTACTAATAAGTATTAATTGTTAATGAATTGATAATAACAAAAGATAAACAACATAACTTTTCTCTTTACTAAACCATCATCTAGTAAAGAATCATTCGTCGAAAGTCCATGTAGAAAAAAACCATTTTATTTACAAGCTTATAAGGAATGATTTTAAACCAAACGTTAAACTCGCGTGACATTGCAACAATTTGAAATATTACCAGTATGTATTATAACTTTTTTTTTGGCGGCACTTAGAAAACCAACGTTGAAGCTTATTTTCTATATTCCGAGTTAACAAAATTAAAGATAAGCCAGTCTGAAACTAGAAACAAGAGCCAATGGATGAAAAAAATTGAAGAGTCCGTTATTTTCACAAAAATATGCCACAACAATGTTATTTTCTACTGTTCCACCATTAAAAAAACATATCATATGCTCCTAAAAATGTAAACAGAGTACAGAAAGACGAAGATGAGTGAAGATAAAGAGAACGTAGTTCAATTTTATGTCAGACCCCATACAAGCATTATACCTTCCTTCCTATTTCTTCAAACTTATTTCTCCTTTTCTACCTATTGTTTTCTTTCTTCTCTTTGAGATTTGGATAAATTTGTTACTTTGTTTTGAATTCTCCTTGGAACATTTTTCAAATGTACTTTATGATTTATTGTTATTATGAAAATCTACTTTGCATCGTTGAAATTTTATTATAACCTCGACAATAATGGTTGGGTGTTTATGCCACACATAACGTAAACGTTTGTGCTCTCACTATTCTTTTAAGATCTGATGGATAAAGTTGTAGTCTTTAAAAAAAAAGAAAATAGTCTCTTTTGAAAGAAGTTTTATTTTGATATTAAACATTCTCTTGGGAAATATTATTTAATAAAAGGTTTATATTTTCCATAAAAGAAGAGGAGTTTGAAGTCTTCGTAAATATTCTGGAAAAGACACATTAATTTACCCCCGATGAAATGGGTGAGTTTAGTGAACCTTAAACACTTGCAACGCACCAAACACTTAAGCTCGTCGACAAAGCATTGGTTGAAATGGTTCGAAACTTAGCCCAAAAGAAAGAGAAACAATGGACCCTGATGTAGTATCCAATGAACTAGTTCCAACCGAAGATGGGCTAAAACACTGTATTGTTGATCTACAGCAAATCCTGGTAGGAAGGGAATGAGAAAGACCATTTCAAAGCGATGAAAGGGCTTGAGCCGATGACAGAACTCGAGTGAGATATGGATTTGGATGAATTTTCAATTGAGTATTGTATTTATGTGTGGTCCTTTTGAGCTGATCCATTTAAAGTATAAATTTAATAGGTTCAGAGCTATTATTTGAGAGATATGGACGCTACAATGTTAATAGTGTACATAAGTGCTTTTGGGCTAAACGGTCGTAAATAACCAAACAAGCATATAATTGTCTATATAAACATAGTTACGAATCTTCACTAATCATAAAATTCCCCTTATTCCCATTTTAACGGATGATAATTTTTTCTAGAAAAAAATTATTACAAAATTCGAAGTGTCAAACCATAACTTATAATATATCAAATTGAAGCTCTTAAAAAGACAAAGAGACGTCCGAGTTTCATTTTTCCATCAATTTTGATTCAACGACTAATTTGGTCAATTTTGATTTAACTATGAAAAAACGACCAAGCGATGATTGGAAGATACTGTTGCGAAGAGGACGACAAATGGAATGCATCAATGGTGGTCGATCGCCTCAGATTAATGTGGTTTGGCCAAAGAAATTCAAAATAGTGGTTAAACTCTATGGGCGGTAGCGGCTTTGCGGCGGCGACGGCCGGGAGGATCGTCATGGTCGGAGAAGGCAGCGACGGTCGTCTGGAGGTCGATGGTTTGCTCGGATCTGGCGATAGTGCATAGTGGCTTATGGCGGCGGTGGAGAGCAATGGAAGGTGGCGGCTGCGTGGTGAAGATGAAGGGAGATGGTAATTTTACTCTTAATCCCCTATAAATTATTGATTTTTTTCGAACCCTGAAACTTGTAATCACTATATCTTTTCTTTCATACAAACTCCGTTTCATACGCTATTTATTGTGTTGGGTTCGTGGCGAGATTTCAGACATTTGGAAAAACAGTTTGCTGGATTTTGAGAGTGTTCGTGAAAGCATCTTAGCGGCTGTGCAGTTAAAGCGCTCGAGAGATTCAATGCGGCGGAGGTGCAAAAAGTCATAGCGGGAATACATCGAGAATATAACGGGATATATCGGATGACTCTTAAATAACATATAATACTGGTACTTAATGTTTTCACAAATATATAAATGGTAATTAAATGAAAAATTAAATATTCAATTGAATTATAATTAATACATAAATAATTTTAAATAAAAACATGTGAGAATATATTATAAATTATAAATAAACATAAAACTGTTATATAACATAATTGAATTTAATAGAATATTAGAGTATTTTTATATCTGAAAATATATTAAAAAAATTAGTTAAATAAATTAATTTCATAATTTTTATAATGGATAAATGTCATTTTTCAATTCCTTTTTTTATAAACAAGATATAGCAAAATATAGCGGGAATAACAGGATATAGCGGAAATAACATGGCTTAAAGCAGATTGGCTATATGTAAACATCGTAGTGGTAGAGATCCGCTATGAATATATCGAGGTTATAGCAGGGTAATAGCGGAGCATTACCTACGCAGCTTAGTAGATTTCAGAGATTGTAAGTATTTACATTTTTAATATTAATTAAATATCATTATTAATAAATATACATCATATCAATATGTAGTTATGTACATATAATGATGAATTGCATGTTTTTATATATTATTATGGAATATGATCGAATTGGAATTGACTTTATTATTTATTCTTTAACCATTATATTGATTGGATGAATGTTTATACAATAAATATTAAATATATAAACTATATAATTAAATGTGATAGTCATTATAGGGTATAATTGGCTAGGTATAGTGCATACCCTAAAATGAGTATAGGTAGGAGATTATTGAAATCTAGGCGTAGAACTATCACTGATAAAACCACTTATAATTATTTTTAAATAACATTAAAATAAAGATACTTGAAAAGTAAATTTTCCTAATATTATTATTTGTGAATTTACTTAATGTTTCATGATAATAATTGTTTAAAACCAAATAATAGAAACGTAAAGAAATGACAAATATTAAATATAATAGTAAAATACACTGAAATAAGTTAAGCGGACTATCATTGGGCAAATGGTTCATTTATAGTAAATGAGTTTCAAAGGAAACTAAAACAAAGGGAATTAACACCTTTGAAAAGATATTAACAATGAAATAAACTATAAAAGTATGGTCATCATTACGACAATTAAGAGGGTAGTAAGGATATAATTCAGAAGAAGCCATAAATTAAAACAGGATGACATACTTCATTGGAAATAAAGCGATAATATTTATTATGGGTTATTGGTCATATGATTTGGTGTTTATTATTATTGACACGCCAATCGGATGATGATTACCATTATTTAGTATTTGGACGAGTAATTGCTATTTACCAATATTTATGTGATGATGGTATGCATATGATTATTAAGTTTATCCATTTATTGACGTGTATGGTTGTTGGTGTCACCGCTAGTTATGATCATTGATTGATGCGTGAGTTAACAATTATTGTTTGTGAATTTTTATGGTCTCTTGTATGATTATATGGTCATATTTGTTTGGATCTTGAGTGAACAAGGATTGGTTACTTTGTATATGTATGCACATTTAAGCATTATTATATAGTTTATATGGTCGTGTAACAAATGATCCGATGGCTGCGCATGCATGATTACATTGATATGATAGTAATATTATCATGTGCTGATATTTATGGTTGCAGGAGAAGAGCAGGCTTAGGTACGAAAAATAGAACTATGTGGATTTGATCTCGAAAGGGTATGTTGATAGTCTTTTCCTATGAAATAGCTCACGAATCACTTAAGGCTAAGGTGTATAGGATTAGGCATTGTCCTAAATTAGTTGACACAGTTTTCTCCTTTACTCTATATTTCCACGTGTTCTTAAGTTTACGAGTCCAAAGACAGAAAAGAAAATAGAAACCTACTGGAAAGTTGCATTGACAAGTTAATCTCTTAATACATCTCTTTCTGTTGTGTTTATGAATATAATAATACCCGATGCAACTGAATATATGAGTGGTTGGGATTATTTTATTTGTTTAACTAGTTTTCGTATGTTAAATATTGGTATAATAAAGTATTTTTATTTGATACCGTTGTGAGATAAATTGACTGTATTAAAATTAGAACCTTTGAATTTATTCATCTAAAGATATGAGGTTTTTAATATCCCAGATTAGTGTTTCAGCTTTTGTTTTATTTGAGTTTAACACCAATTTTGAAATTGGTCGTAGTTTCACTTGGTATCAGAGTCGCCGTTACGATTTCTTGAGCCTTGGATAGGTTTAAACTATTTAAATTATATAAATTTATGCGCTAGATTAGGCTAAAAAAAAGAGAGAGCATACATGTTGAATTTTGTATACTTGGCTATATGTATGAACCCCATTTCGCTATATTTAGATATATTTATATATGACAACCCATGTATTGAAGATAATAATAGGGTAGATTAGACACTTATAAAAAGATTCCATTTCTAGTATAATTTGAGTCATACACACATAACATGAAATTTTGCAAAAAGTTTGATGAAAAGTAATTTTTTAAAAATTTACACTTTTTTGAATCTAAAGCAATATATTTGAAAAGAAATTGTGAAAAAGTATTTAATTGGAGGAACAAGTTATTTTTAGTTAAAACTTATGTTGTAGGAAAATTATTCGGCTTATGGGATACCTTACTTAAAATCATTTTCATAAAAGTATATACCGATTTCGTAACATTGGAAAATATATTCGTAAAAACTATATTTGAGTTTGAAACCAATATGTAAAAATTATTTTATTCAAAATAATACAATTTGGAATACTTTTTTTAAAAGTACTATTGATAAGGAATAATTCGAGTGAAGTTTATTGAAAACTGTTAGACTTGTGAATACAATATATAAAAACATTTTGTAAAAATATACCTAATCGAAATAATCGAGAAATTTTTTATTAGAAAATATTTTGTTAACATTTTCCTTTTGATTCATAAATATTTCGTTGGATATTGCATATAGCTACTATGAATTTATGCACTCTAATTATGTGGTTCGTTTAGTTATTATTGTCTCATCTATTTTATATTTCTTTGGAAATAATATGATTGGGGACATTTCGTTTGAAGTATTTTTGTTAGAGTAAATTGGAAGAAATTTAACGGGAAAAGAAGATACTTTTTTTTGAAGAATTTATAGGCATGCTATGTTAAATATAAGAAAGGTCGGTTTCAGGAACGTTTTGAAATACATACACAAACAAACACACACACATATCCACACACATATGTATGTATGTCTGTTTGTATGTATACTTTGTTTTGTTCAGAAGGGAAAATATAGTTCCATTATTTCGAAGAGATAATTTGGAAAGTATTTTACCTTAAAGAATATTTGAAGATATTTTTATTTGAGAAATAAAACTTTAGTTGAAAGAAACTAGCATTGTTAAATATTCAATTAAGATTATTTTGTTCAAAAATATATTTTGGAAAATATTTTACTTAAGAAAATAGATATTTTTAGTTTAGAAAATGCTTTCATAGAAAAAATATATATTTGGAAGTATTTTCTCAGGAAATCCGCCATGGAAAAATTACCCTTATTAGTTTATGCGACA
Organism: Allium cepa; assembly: GCA_030765085.1. Lineage (NCBI taxonomy): Eukaryota > Viridiplantae > Streptophyta > Magnoliopsida > Asparagales > Amaryllidaceae > Allium > Allium cepa. The sequence continues at coordinate 461,089,408 of CM060943.1, forward strand.
TACAATTGTTGCCTCCTTTGAAGGAATCAGATCGGTCGATAGTTGGTGAAAATGTAGTTTTTTAAAAAAAAAATTCTATTTGGATCATAGTGGGCCTATGAAGTCTAATGTCTAATATTACTAGATCCAATCTAGTTGTTTAATAAAATTATATTTTATTTTCAGTATATTTGCATATTTAATTAGTATACGTTAACCGCCTTTTGACAATGTAGCATACAGACGGATTTAACCCGAACAATTGCTCGGTTATCGAGGCTGGAATGTTAGAGACTTAGTTTAGATAAATGGATGGACGATCAATCATGGATAGTAAACATGATTATGGGGCTATGATACAACATAGTCGATGGACAAATAACGCGAGGTACTTGGAATATAGGTTTTGGAAAACAAAATGGGTTGCTCAGGTTTACTTCGAGTCAGTGAGTGGTTTGCTTCGGATTAGGAAGAGGTTCACTTCGGGTCGGCAGGTGATTGACATCGGGTCAGCATGTTTACAGGGGATCGACATCAACCCTTGGTCGGAATAGTCCCAACTTCGGGTTGGCATCAGGATGGGCTTCGGGGGTGAGTAAAGCAGTGGCAGGTCGGCATGTTGAGAGGGATCGACATCAACTTCGGGTCGCAGAGCGCCTTGCTTCGGGTCGGCATTCTACTTTGACATTGGCATACACATTGGGGTCGGCTATGGAACATCAGGTCGGCATATGATTGGACTTCGGGTCGTTGTTGGTTATCCTCCAGGTCGGCATCTGGTCAATATTAGGTCGGCATCATCTTGGGATCGACATAAGGCAATGCTTCGGGTCGGCATCCATGGTACTTCGGGTCGACTATAGGAACTTGGGATCGGCATTTGGAGTTGCTAGGGATCGGCTACAGGAAGGACTTCGGGTCGGCGTTTATTTTACTTCGGGTCGACATTACCTCAGCTTGGGATCGGCATGGAGAGGAGATTGGATGAGGTCGGCCTAGGCTAGAGTTCATGTTACTTCGGGTCAGGGTTAAGTTTACTTCGGATCAGCACTAAGCCTACTTCAGGTCAGTACACTGGTTACTCCAGGTCGACATAGATTGACGAGTTGGGCTCGACTATGGTTATAGTAGGGCCTATTTAGGTGAGGAGGCCCTGTAGCAGGGAATTTGCCTATAAATACAACAGTATTGGCTTTGAAAAGGGGGATTCTCATTCTGCTCTTCTTCATCTTCTTCTACAAAAAGCTACTCTGCCATTTTTTTTAGAAATTCCGGATTGTAACTGTAATCAGATTTCAGGATAATAAAAATGAATTTCTAGAGTGGACGTAGGATGAAGTTAGCCTAACCACTATAAATCTTGTCTTTTTTACTGCTTTCATTTTTAATTTTTTGATTATTCTTCATATTATATTCTCCGCATATATTCTATCTGTGATCTATGATTGGATATTGGTGCTTTCACTTGCAATTGGGTGTTTGTGACTAATTTTGACGCAAACATAAAATTAACAAACATAAAATTAACAAGAAAAGAGCTACAGATCATGTTTTTGATGTTGTTATAAAAAAGTCCATGTAGAAATGCATATGTAAATTTGGTTCCTATTTCAAAAAATAGAAAATGGAAGGTACCTTGCACTTTCCTGACAGAAAATGCAAGGTAACTTGCGCTTTTCTAATTTTGATTTTTTTTTGAAATTTTTGAAAAGCGCAAGCTATTTTTCAAAAGCACAAGTTAACTTTCACTTTCTATCAGGAAAGTGCAAGCTAATTTGCACTTTCTGATTTTGATTTTTTTTTTAAATTTTGAAAAACTCAAGTTAACTTGCACTTTCTATTGGGAAGGTGCAAGCTAGTTTGCGCTTTCCGATTTAGAAAAAATAGGGACATAATTTACCTACTCATTGCTACAAATATGGACCTTATGTGCAAAGCCCCTTAAATTAATTCTAAGCATACAAGCATATCAGATTCTAAAAGGAAAGTGACAAAGAGAGAACCAAGGTTTGGTCTCACATTTCCTATTTTACAAGCATTTAATAGATTCGACTTCAAATTAATACAGAGGGAATGATGAGTTACAACTATCTATTTAATTTGGTAAAGGGAACATATAATGATAGGGTTGACATATACATATAAGTAGACAAGATATACACACGTAGGTAGATATTGAGATTTATATCTACCACGCACACGCATACACAATTCATATCTATATATTATTGTCTAAAGGTTGAATTCTTCATTGAAAATCAATTTGAAGAAAAGAAATTTAGTTTCACAATTACATGCCTTAACAATATAAGGACATAAATATTTATGTGAATATATCCTTTATTTTAGAAATGATTTTTTTAGAAAAGGCAAGGATGATATTAGCCATGGAAATGAGAGAAAGAAAGAAACTAACTTTAGGGAATGAAATTAGTTGATTTTCTTTTATTAAAAGAATAAAACCTTTCCATTTTCTCTAATTCGAATTTCCCTAATTAGTTCTCCTATTAATTTTCAATTACTCCACCTTTCACTTGCCTATTTATGGCGGCCCTAGCTTGCATTTTCATGGTGAAAAATATCCAAAATGCCTTCAAGCGATTATTTCTTATTTATACCTCCGTTTAAAATTATATCGATATCGTATATCAACATGCGCAAATATAACTTTATATTTGCATTCAAATAATTGCAAACAACCCCAGAACATCAAATTAATTAATAATAATTAATATTCCTTACGCATTGATTAATTTAATTGATTTACAATATTCTATAAACTAGTTAAACCATGTGGTTTTTTCAAAGAATTCACAAATGTGGTTGTGAGACTTAGATGTGTGAATACTGTCGCAATTAATTTGAACAAATCAAATATTAATGTTCATACATCACCTTATCTAGTGGAATGTCAGTTTGGTCGAATTCATTGCTTACAAATATTTTGGTGAAATCTAGTTTCATATTTTTCTAAAGGTACCTTTTAGCAATGATTATTTACACGCATTCCTTCGTCAACACTATATCATATTAGGATTTATGGAATTTGATTTAAGTCAAAATTCCAATATCTTCCTCATTAAACTTGGTTAGTCCTTAACTAAAATGTAGGATCGAATTAACCTTGGATGGGGGCATGAATAGGGTTTGCTATAAATTCACAAGAATAATAAAAATCACAGCACAGACTCATAAATTTACCCAGTTTCGGTAAAAACCTATCTACTATTCTCCCCACTATTTCTATCAATATTAAACAATTGACCGCTTACAAATACTCTATAAACTTCGACCACCCTAACCCTACCTCAAATCTATCCTCGATTTAAGAATTTCCCAAACTACACACCATAGTTCAATCCTAGTTAAAACTAGAATATTGAAATTAAAATAGATTACAAACAAAAATAAATAAAATAAGGAAACCCTAAGCTATTGAAAAAGTATGGCCCAAACAAACAAAAGAATGTCTTCAATATATTATTAGCTTAATTCACTTTGTAATTTCGAGCCGTCCCTCTTTTTCATTCTTTTAAGGTTATGATTCCTCCTTCTTCTATCTTGAAGCCATCTCTGTTATTATGATCGCTCCTTGCATCTCCTTCAGTTGAAAATTTGGTATGATTTCGATTTTCAGATTTTACTTGTTTCGAATCCAACTGCTTTGATTTTCCAATGATGATATGGTTTATATAGAGAGTGATTTAATAAAGATCTTCCTTGGATTTTCACATATTCCGTTCATTTCAGTTTAAGTATGTCAATCACTAAATTTAGGTGATTCCATTATGATTTCTGATATTGCTCAATTGTGCTGTATATTGGTTTGACTTGGTTTATAACATGATTTTTTGATTATGGGCTTGAGATCTTTTACTTGTTCAACATTTTTGCTTCAACTTTGTTTTTGACTTGTTTGATCTGGCAATCTCGGCCTAACATTGTTGACATGTTCAATTTTGAATTTTTGCATTTATTTTCCTTAATGTGTTCTTTGTACTTGAGCTTGCTATGTGTGTTGTTGTCCTTGTGCATATGTGCATTTGCTAGCTAGTCCTGATATGGACTTGCCTTGTGCATGTCTGCACTTTAGAACCGATCTCATGTGCTCATGTTTGCCTATGTTCTTGATTGTGTGAGTGTTTGTTGCTGGCTTAGTGTGCTTGACTTCGACCTTGCCTTCGAGTGCTTGGATCTGTTCTTTTTGCATGCCTCATCTGCTTGCCTTATGCTTTCCTATGTTGTTGATCTCGTAGGTCTGTGCACTTGCCCTATAAACTACCTTGTGCATTCCTTATGTGCGGTCTGTGTGCCTGTGTGATGTTGTCCTTGTGCGTATGTATTTTTGTTGTATATGCATGTGCATTTGCACTTGAACTTGATCTGTGTTTAGCCTGTATACACATTTGTACTTGAACCTGATCCGTGCTTATGTTTTGAGACTGTTTTTGGTTTTCCCTACTTTGTGTGCATGTACATCTAAGGTACTCTTCTATGCACATATATACATAAATGTGTATATATATATAAATACACATACACATACATGTGTGGTGTGTGCGCGCGCATGCGCGCGCGCAAATGTATATTTTTATATATGTGTGCACTGTTGTGTTATCTCTTTGTCAGAGATCTTGTATTCTTCATGCTTTCACTTTGACCACTGCTTTGTGATAATGCACTTACACTTAGAGCTATGTGTTTCTGCTTAAGCACTCGTACTTTGACATTTACTGGTCTGGTTTGTTTCTAAAAAATTGTTTCAGATGCTGGTTTTGTTTTACGTATGCCTTGCTGGTTTGTGCATGTTTGTATACATTTCTTGATCCCGGTTGCACATTCGGATTTATTTTTGCTTGTTTCCTATGTTGATACTGAAAACATTTGGGTTTGGCCTTGCATACACTTTCACTTGCTCCTGCACTTGTGCACGGTGTTGAACCTTAAATCATTTGGGCTTGACCAACTTGTTTGTGATGTGAGTTTGATTTTTAATGTACTTTGTTTATTTCAAGTCACTTATGCACATTATTGACTTGATTTTAAATTTTTGTCCTACACAAACATATCATACTAGTCAATGTTCATTATTTTTGTTCCTATTTAAAATACAAAAAGTGGAAAACCAATAAATTGAGGCAACGTCGAGCTTAAATAAAATGTTGCATTCGTGTTGGTGAGGAAAAGAGTAATTGGAAAATATTGTATACGAAAGAGTGTTGTATATGATGGAGTAAAAATTATTGTATATGAATAGTGTATATAAAATATTGAATGAATATATTGTGGGATCTTTTGTTGTAATTGTGTGTACTAATAAAATTTTATTGAAATAAAATATTTTTCGAAATAAAATTTTATTTCTTTATTTCCTTTTATGATATTGTAATAGTACTGTAACAAACACATTTTAAAAAATATATGTTTATTATCATTAAACAAAAATCATAAACTACTATATTCTACAATCTTCCCATTTAATGATAACAAACATATATTAAGATTTGTAACAAAGAAATACATTTGATGTGTCGTGATCAAGCTCTCCCTATTTAAATACTCTCCTTACACAGGTGCATGTAGTAAAAAAAAATACTAAATGCCAAAAAAAACTTAGATGTCAAAAGAAAATAATTGCCTAGATGCCAAAGGAAAAAGAAAAAAAATCTTGAATATCAGTAAGATTATTACTCAACCATCAAAATCTTGACCTCTCTCCTATTTTTTATCAATAAAAATTAAAATAATAATCGATATAGTGAAAGATTTTGATTAATACTATAAATCATATGGAGGTAAGTGTATTAAAATTTTCAATCTATCAAATCATAGTCATAATATTTTATTAATTAGACACATATCCCATCTTAAAGTGACGATCAAATTGTGGTTTAAGAAGAATTTTATATAGTGATAGAAGTAGATATCGTTTGTAACGAATAATTCTAGAAAATAAATTTTAAAGAGATAAAACAAAGAATGTTAAGACTTTCTAACCATGTATAACAATTAAGACTTTTAAATGAGGTTAGTAGTTACTTACATATTTATCCCTTTATTATATGAGTGTTCCATCCATGCATAACCATGAGGACTTTTAAATGAGAATGGAAACATATGTATAAAGACTAAAGTTATTCGCTCATGCATAACCGTGAGGACTTTTAAATGAGAGCGAATACTTTGGAATAGAATAAATTACTTAAATCAAGTTAAATATAATTCCTCTTTTTTCGAAATACTAACTTCTGCGCACTATATTAAAATATGATGTATGGATTGAAAGAAGAATGATAGAAACAGAAATAATCGCGGAACATGCGCTAACTAAAAAATACTATAAAAATTGTTTAATTTTCAAGAAATTTTAACATATCCTATCTCTGGTTACGAAGTATAATTTAATCACTACCTATCACTTTTTCAATCACTATTAATAATTTTTGATAGATTTCAAAAAGTTCTAACAGTCAACATCATCTTTTCTAGAGTCAATTCCTTACTAGAAAATCCAAAAATCGAAAACTAAAATGAAAAGGGATCAGAAATCAAAAAATTACGAAGCCGTTTTTAAAATTCCCAAATAAAAAATTTATTTTCTAAAAGTAGTTTTGAGAAACTATCTGTAACTTTAAAACCAGTCAATTTATAAATCCAATGCAAATATGGTTTCGAATGATGTTATGTCTTGCGTCTATGTGTTTAGCACGAAAGAGATACAAATTATCAATGTTAAGCGTGAAATACAAGCATCAACAACGTACTCCACAATATCAACTGAATTAGTTAAAAAATTCAATATTTTAAGCAAAGTCATCTATGTCAAACAAAGGGAAAGTCATTTACTTCGAAAAAAGGCACATATAACTAAAAATTCTCCAACCAATGATTTGTTGGTTGTCATTAAAGGCAACGAAAGTAATAATCGTTCATAAACAATTGAACCATTGTTGTTTTGAAAATTCAATCCATTTAAAACCACTATTTGAAAATCTTAAGTCCATAATTTGGTTTAGCATTAAACTCGGAAGATTCAGATACTCAATATTGCTAATCAGTTGTTGAAATCACAGTCTGCACATCCCTACATAGGGACAACATATAAGTTTGACCAATACCTTTTAACAAAAGGAATCCCTTATTATTACATGCAACCAAACTCATCTATATATCACTCCATATCCATTATTTTTTACGATATGGGACGATTCTTCTTTTCAATATGCGTCCATTACCCACACACAATGCGAGACACTCCAACAGGTCTCCACCTTGGCTCGCATCCATATATGTGTCTTCTAAAGCGCCAATACGATGCTTGCACCATCTCGAGACTTTGTTTCCATGTCATTCTACCAGATCCAATGTACCCTGATCAAGCTCCGCTTAAGTTTGACTACTTAAGCCTACACTGCTAACCATCACGATTAACAGATCTCTAACGCATTCTCTATTGTCCTAGGTGTGACGACCCGGAATTTTTAAGCATTTAAAATTGAAATATTTAATAAATTTTAAATATTTAAAAGTTAATTTGTAACTTAAATTCCAAATATCACTATTTATTTAATAATTAAATTATTAAATTATACAATTTGAAGTTGGGTAAATTGTCGAATCTTCAGTTTTAAGCCTATTAAAAATAATTTTAAGGCTTGTAAAATTTATATTGATAACACTAAAGGTAAAAAAGTTGTAAAATTGAAACTAATAGTGGTTTGTTCATTTTTAAAATTTTATAGTTTAAATTGAATTTAAAAATAGCCTTCCGAGGCACAGTCTCGGAATTCGACGAAACTAGTTCCATTGGATCCTTAATATGTATTATTATCGGATTTCAAGTTTCGTAGTATTTGGAGGTATTGTGTGAACGTACGATATGCAAACGGGATGAAATTTATATCGAAATTTAATATAATAACTGGGTCAAAAAAGCATTCTTCTCCATACGATCGAATTAGGACTCGTAACCTTTTCCAATGCGTCCGGAATAGGCATATAACATTATAAATGCCAAGCGGCACGTCTCGATACGATGTCAAGATTTTAAGCGGCAAATTCGGGACTATTTAATTTAATTTAAAATAACATACACCTTCTTTAGCCGTATTTCTGTCACATCTAAATTTTTTGTTGCCGCTGCAACCTTCTTTTGCAAACCACTTTCTGATCGACATCACATTTTGTTCCCTTTCGTTTACTTTTATCATGCTTCCTCCTTACAACGCACAACCATGTCGAACGAAAGAAAATAAGAGATCTCGTTCCTATTTCTTTTAGATATCTCGTCCCCCTTCCTTCACAGACGAAATCTTTAAAAAAAATCAATCAGTTCGTTTCAAAATAAAATGGCTGAAGTCGATATCGAGCTGTGCTCGTACTTCCTCGAATAAATGGCCGAAGGGACTCGTCTTGACTTCGAATTGGTGATAAGCAGGGCACGTGACTGTTCGCGATGGGGAACTTGAGCATCACGCGGGCATGATTTGGCAAGGCGAAGCGGCGACCCAGAGTGAACGCGTGGGCAAGCGCGACATGTGAGAGATTCGACGACCTGAGTTGTACTTTGCCTGCATATTTTGGTCAATCAAGCTGGGCTTTGGATCGACGACTATAGAAGGGACGCGCGCGAGCAAGATTTGCAGGGAGGGTAGGGCTGTGTTGCTATCGGTGGCGAGATGGGGTGATTTCGCGATGGTAAGGAGATCAGTGAATTACCAAAAAGATTTAAACAGTTGATAAAGTGAATATACTTACCATTTAATTTTAAAATAATGGATTTAAGGTGATTTATCAGTTTGATTAACTTATCTAAATTTTTCTAGTTACTAAGAAAGTTATTTAAAAAGGAAATTGGTTTAAAACTTAATCCCTTGATTCAAATTAAATCACTAGTTTAAAACTAAATTATTAGTTGATTGGATTTTTATTAAAAAGAAAATGATCAGTTGAATAAATTTTTAGTCAATTAAATACTTTAATATATTTGTATAAATTATGATACAAGGTCAAGTACTGTGAAGAAACAAGCTGGTCTGGAGTGGATTGCATAATTAAAATCAAAAGTGAGTTAATCTCACTCAGCTGAATTTTAATTTAAAATTTAAATGGTTAAATTTAAACAATTGATTGAATGATTTGATTTGGTGTGTTATATTATATAGTAGTATATAGTATATCTTGGAGTGTTTGATTCCCCACATCAAATAGCGGATGATTTTATATTTTAAAACCCATATACAGTGATATTCCACCTCGAAGTGGAATTGGTATTTTATGTTGTGCTAACGTCTGTGGATGCAGGGAAACAGGTTGGAGGGATCCAGCTGGATTCCTCAACATGGATTTAAATTGTTTATTATTCTCTGTTATGATTATTTGGATATTCTATAATGAATTATCTTGAAATATTGAATGCTATAGTTGCTTGAGTATATTTTGGTACTCCGAGTCATCAAATTATATAGAATTGGATTTTTTTTGAAAAGAGAATAAAGAGTGCATTTTTAAGTAAAATAATTATAGAAAATTTGAATAAATATAAAATGAATTGGAAAGGAAATAAAGTGATTTAAAAATTATAATAAATAAAATTTCGAGTATGGAAAGGAAAATTTGAATAAACAGAAAGTTAATGAATTTTAAACTTAAATGTTATTTTTTTAAAAAGAACAAAGCATTTATTTTAAATTTAAGATTTAAATTTTGAAAGAATAAAGAAGAAATCGGGAAAAATCTGAAATTTGTATATTTTAGTTAAAAGATTTAAAATCAAACGGAAAATAATAATAATAAAAATAAAGTCCATAATTAACGAATTTTAAAAGGAACTGAGTAAGTAAAGAAATTTAATTCATTATCTATTATATTTATTCCGCTATGATGGTTAGATTCTGTGTTGTTTTCTATTTTCTTCTTCTACCTCTTCTTCTTTAACCCAAATGGTTCGTATTTCTGTACAACTTGAGTTGATTTATATAGAATAGTGTAGACTCAAGGGGTATGGATTTGTGGGCCGTTACACTTGGTATCAGAGCTTAGGTTGGTGATAACCTTGGCTCTGGTGGGAATTACTCATAAAATAGAGTCTATAGTACTCTAGAATGAGTTTGAGCGTATTAATAGATATGAGCGCGTATTTGTTAGTGAATATAAATTGTTTTAATATTGTGTTGATTGGTTTATTGAGTGGCATATGAACCTTCGTCGGCACAGTCTGGACAACTGTATCGAAGGGGTTTCTAAACACTTGAATAGAACAATCGACATGGTATTGTTTTAAATGTGGGTGAATGCAATAATTTTACCCAAAAATATATTTTGATATAAAGAAAAGTTTTTGTAAACTATTTTAGCTAATATATGGTTGATTGGATGTTAGGAATGATAATATGTAATTATTATCATTGTTGAGTGGAAATTTAACTAGAAATTGAAAATGTAACCAAAGATTAAGGCAATGAATTCATTTATAATTTTTTTTATAAATATAAATTAACAACGGGATTTATAAAACTGAAATATGATCAAATGAGAATTTATATTAATGAATTATAGTTAAAATTTATTTAAGCAGGATTTGGAAATTTAAAATCCTGGAGATTTTGGAAGTGTTTGTCGAAGTGTTTGAAGATAAATAATAGCATTATTGTTTTAGAGATATTTCTAAAAGAAAATTTGTTTTAAATGGATTTTGAAAGTGATATAGCATTGAAATCACTTGGATTATTGGGAAATAATTCTGATGTTGACGGCCGCATCATCAGTAATTATTTACAAATTTCTAAGTGACGGATTGCTGCCAAATTGATTTGTTCAGAAGAACTAGTTTGTTTTTGAAATTTCAAAGAAAATCTATTGGAGATAAAAACCAGGATTGGTTTAAAATTTTGAGAAGTGTGATTTTGAGATAATAGCAGTTTCAAAATAATTTGAAACCAAAAGCCGGGTGTTTAAAAATCCCGATGAGGTAGGCTATAAGCTTATAAATTGAGATAATTTTTAAATCGGGAAGGAAATATAAGCTTTGAATGTTGGAAATTTAAATTTAAAGTGAAAAGTTAAAAATGAAATTAACTTGGATTGGGAAATAAAATTTAAATGGATTGAAATTAATTGAATAGCTGAAAATAATATCCAGTTGTATTCGAATTAGGTTGAAATCGAATTGAGTTAAATAAATCTGAGTTAAAATAAAATTGAATTGAAATAAAAATTCAATTGAGTTATTGAATGGAATTAGATTCTTACCTAAATATATGGAAATAAGTTGGATAAGAAATAAATTGGGATAAATGAGTTAGAATAACTTATAAAAGAATTAAAATTGCATGGAATAAAAATATGCTTAGGTTATAAATAAGCGTAAGGCTCGAGTTAAAAATAAAGGATGAATATATTCAAGCCTAGAATGAATGGAAATGTGTAAAATAATAAGTTGTGACTTATAAAATTTGAAAAGTGGGGTAGAAAAACCAAAATAAATGTTTTGATAATTGGAAAAGAAAACGAAAAAAAATCCAACCTTGAACTGTAAAATAAATTAAACTTAAGGAAATTAAATAAAGAGAAGTTGGATTTGTGAGTTAATAATGTAGTTTGGAAATAAAACTCATGTTATAAATTAAATTCGACTTGAATTGTTAGTGAAGTAAATATGATTGGAAATAGATTAAAGTAGGGATTGTTTTGGTTGCAAATAGAACCCAGATGAGTGGGAATAAAATTGAAAATGAACTTGTAAGCAATTGAATCTAAAAATTTAAATTTTGTAATAATTAATGAAATGAAATTGAATTGTGAGTTAATAAAATTGGATGGTAAATTAAAAGTGAATGGTAGAATCAGTACTTGAATTATTAATTAAAATTCGACTTGAAGTGTTAACAAATTAAATATAATTGAAAATGTTGCCAAATTAAAAGAAATTGGATTAAAATAGTAATGGTATGAATTGCAAATAAAATCCAAATAAGTAGAAATACATTGGAAATGGCCTTGTTATTAATAAAATAATTTCGGATGAATTGAGTAAGGAAATGAAAATTCATAATGGATTGAGTGGATAAACTAATTATATTGAATAAATATATGGATGGAATAAATAAGAACCAAATGAAAGATGGAAGTAGAACTTATTGTAAAAAGAAATGGAAATGAACTTAAGTTATTGACTTAAGTAAGTGTTGAATGAAAGCCGAACTCAAAATAAAGCGTGGTTTAAATAAGTTGAGAAATAGTTATTGAATGAAATAGCCGGGATTGTTTTCGAGCTAAATAAAATAGTTTGGAATAAACAAATATGGAATGAAATGTAAATGAATGGATCGTGAATAAAATTTAAATAGATTGTGTCGAGCTACATAAAATGATTGTGAATGAATTTTAAATAGAAAGAATTAAATAATAAATTGAGTTGGAATCAATTTAAAATAGTTTTAAGCTTAAGTAATTGTTATTTGCATGAATAACCTCAAATGTGCATAGAAAATTGGTCATTCTATCGTAAATGAAAATAAATGTACTAACAGAGGTGAATAGAGTTGATGTTTTAATCAATTGGAATAATATGGATTTGTTTAGAATTAAAAATGAATTGAATGTAAGCAAGTGGGTTGTAAACCATTCAAATTGAATAAAATTGGTGGATGAATAAATTGATAATAGTTGAATTAGTATTAAAACTGTATAAATTGCTTACGGGAAGTGATTAGTGTGCATTGCTGTTAGAATTCATATATTTGACTGTTGCAAATAAGTGAAATGTTGTTAAACTTCATATAAATGGCACTTACATGTTTAAATTGAGTAAATACAGGTTCAGGGAAGTTGTTGGGGCTGGATTTGATTGCGCTAATTGCTAAAATAATAAGTCGCTTGCTTAAAAATGCTAAATAAGGTACGCCTATGCAATAACAATAGAAAATATGAACTGTTTTTGGTTTTTTCGACCGGATGGGTCGATGTATATATATTTATATCTCTTGTCAAATTGCAAAAGCTCCTCCGTACAAAGAAGACCCTGGCAAAAATTGTCGGAAATTTAGAGAGTTAGAAAATTTTTGAGAAATTTTTGATGATTTAAATTTAAATTTGAATGGTTGAATAAGTAAAGTTATTTGAAAACTATGGAAGCTTTTGGAAAGTTGGTTGAAGTAATAGTGGGTCTGTTATAAAAGAATATGTTATGGCAAGTAAATTAAACTGTTTGGTTTTGGAAAATAGTAATGGGTATTTGACCATTCTTTCTAACTAGTAATTTCAAGGACGAAATTCTTTTAAGGGGGGAGGAATGTGACGGCCCGGAATTTTTAAGCATTTAAAATTGGAATATTTAATAAATTTTAAATATTTAAAAGTTAATTTGTAACTTAAATTCCAAATATCACTATTAATTTGATAATTAAATTATTAAATTAAACAATTTGAAGTTGGGTAAATTGTTGAATCTTCAGTTTTAAGCCTATTAAAAATAATTTTAAGGCTTGTAAAATTTATATTGATAACACTGAAGGAAATAGAAGTTGTAAAATTGAAATTAACCGTGGTTTGTTCAGTTTTAAAATTTTATAGTTTAAATTGAATTTAAAAATAGTCTTCCGAGACACGGTCTTGGAATTCGACGAAACTAGTTCCATTAGATCCGTAATATTGTATTATTATCGGATTCCAAGTTTCGTAGTGTTTGGAGTTGTTGTGTGAATGTACGACATGCAAACGCGCTGAAATTTATATCGAAATTTAATATAATAACTGGGTCAAAAAAAGCTATCTTCTCCACTTCTCCATGCGATCGAATTAGGATCCGTAACATTTTCCAATACATCCGGAATAGGCATATAATATTATAAACGCCAAGCGGCACGTCTCGATACGATGTCAAGATTTTAAACGGCAAATTCGGGACAATTTAATTTAATTTAAAATAACATACACCTTCTTTAGCCGTTTTTCTGTCACATCTAAACTATTTGCTGTCGCTGTAACCTTCTTTTGCAAACCACTTTCTGATCAACATCACATTTTGTTCCCTTTCGTTTACTTTTATCACGCTTCCTCTTTATAACGCGGAGCCATGTCGAATGAAAGAAAATAAGAGATCTCGTTCCTATTTCTTTTAAATATCTCGTCCCCCTTCCTTCACAAAGGAAATCTTTTAAAAAAAATCAATCAGTTCCTTTCAAAATAAAATGGCCGAAGTCGATATCGAGCCGTGCTCGTACTTCCTCGAATCAATGGCCAAAGGGACTCGTCTTGACTTCGAATTGGTGATAAGCAGGGCACGCGATTGTTCGCGATGGGGAACTTGAGCATCACGCGGGCACGATTTGGCAAGGCGAAGCGGCGACCCAGAGTGAACGCGTGGGCAAGCGCGACATGGGGGAGATTCGACGACCTGAGTTGTACTTTGTCGGCATATTTTGGTCAACCAAGTCGGGCTTTGGCTCGACGAGTATAGAAGGGACGCGCGCGAGCAAGATTTGCAGGGAGGGTAGGGGCTGTGTTGCTGTCGGTGGCGAGATGGGGTGATTTCGCGATGGTAATGGTAAGGAGATCTGTAGTACCCTAGTTCATTTTTTTGTAAGGTATTTTATTTTTGATTTTGAAGTTTTGATTTAAAACGGTAATCTATAGGGTTGTGGATTTCAATCAGTGAATTACCAAAAAGATTTAAACAGTTGATAAAGTGAATATGCTTACAATTTAATTTTAAATAATGGATTTAGGGTGATTTATCGGTTTGATTAACTTATCTAAATTTTTCTAGTTACTAAGGAAATTATTTAAAAAGGAAATTGGTTTAAAACTTAATCCCTTGATTCAAATTAAATCACTAGTTTAAAACTAAATTATTAGTTGATTGGATTTTTATTAAAAAGAAAATGATCAGTTGAATAAATTTTTAGTCAATTAAATACTTTAATAAATTTATATAAATTATGATACAAGGTCAAGTACTGTGAAGAAACAAGCTGGTCTGGAGTGGATTGCATAATTAAAATCAAAGGCGAGTTAATCTCACTCAGCTTAATTTAAATTTAAAATTTAAATGGTTAAATTTAAACAATTGATTGATTAATTTGATTTGGTGTGTTATATTATATACTAGTATATAGTATATCTTGGAATGTTTGATTCCCCACATCAAATAGCGGATGATTTTATATTTTAAAACCCATATACCATGATATTCCACCTCGAAGTGGAATTGGTATTTTATGTTGTGCTAACGTCTGTGGATGTAGGGAAACAGGTTGGAGGGATCCAGCTGGATTCCTCAACATATATTTAAATTGTTTATTATTCTCTGTTATGATTATTTGGATATTCTATAATGAATTATCTTGAAATATTGAATGCTATAGTTGCTTGAGTATATTTTGGTACTCCGAGTCATCAAATTATATAGAATTGGATTTTTTTGAAAAGAGAATAAAGAGTGCATTTTTAAGTAAAATAATTATAGAAAATTTGAATAAATTTAAAAATGAATTGGAAAGGAAATAAAGTGATTTTAAAATTCTAATAAATAAAATTTCGAGTATGGAAAGGAAAATTTGAATAAACATAAAGTTAATGAATTTTAAACTTAAATGTTATTTTTTTTAAAAGAACAAAGCATTTCTTTTAAATTTAAGATTTAAATTTTGAAAGAATAAAGAAGAAATCGGGAAAAATCTAAGAATTGTATATTTTAGTTAAAAGATTTAAAATCAAACGGAAAATAATAATAATAAAAATAAAGTCCATAATTAACGAATTTTAAAAGGAATTGAGTAAGTAAAGAAATTTAATTCAAATGGAGTAAATTGGAAATCAATTTGGAAAATTGATTTAAGTGATTGAAATTGGAAATTCTCCCTGAATAACCAAGTAAGTTTTCAAAATATATTTTTAAATATAAGTTAAAAGTTTTAAAATTGTTTTAAAAAGCTAGTTTTGAAAATTTTATTATTTCTAAATATTTAAATTCTAAAGTAAGTATTTTATTTTAATCTATTATGGGAGTAATTATTTAAAAGCGATTTGGTATTTGTTTTAAAAGAGAAAAACTATTTTTATATTTTATAAAAGTAGCCTCATTTTTAAATATTCCTAAAGTATATATTTTTAATAAAATATTGAAGTAATTTTTAATTTTAATTATTTTAAAGTATATTTTCTAATAAAGTGTTTTTAAAACTGTTCTAAAATCTAAGTGTTTGTCCTTGGTGATTTTAGTGGAGATAGAAAATATTTGGGAAAGTTTATTCTGAAAAAGGAAGATAGTTGGAAACTGTTTTCAAAAGGGCTTGGAAGTGAAAATATATCTTGTGAAGCTATTTTTGGGATTGATAGATAATTTGGGAATTTTATTTATTGTTTGATGGTTGTTGTGAATGTTAATTGATAGTTAAATAACCGACAATCAATATTGACCAAATGCGCTGATCGTTTCGAAGAGACCAGAATTGAGATTTATTTTTCGAAACCCACTTCGATCCAGTTTGTACGTTTCGTGGGAAACGAGTTTGGATTCGAAGATGGAGCAGTGAAGTGCAAGGGCTAGTTGCTACTAATCCCGAGGATATTTCCAAAATGGATGTAGTAGGAGTAGTGCCTTGAGTTCCGTTCGATCCCGGGACGGACTTGTATGGACGAATGCTTTCGGGACATCGTCAGGTGGACGATGGGCATTCTAAGGGACATGTTCTGAAAGGTAACGCTTAGCCTCAAGCCTCATCAACCGGGAATGACTGAAAATCAGGGGTTATGCAGCAAGGCTAGGTAGGTAGCACCCATTCAGGGTGAGGTCATCCCTGTCTAGATGTCCCTTTCATTTCGGCTTAGTGGTGCGGTTGCTGATCCCAACCGCGGGGTGATCTCACTCGGCATTATCTAGTAAGGGGTAGTCCCGGTCTTGTGTTGCAGGTGGTCGGGAGTGATCCTCGGTATTGTGATCTAGGCCACGTACCGTGACAGGTGGTACCCCAGTGCCTAGTCATTAGTTGGAAATCCATTCTCCCTACGCGCCTTTTACAAGTTTTGTTTGTATTACCCACTCTGTGGCTAGTAGCTGGAATTTAATCATGTAAAAATTTCGGCTATTTTATAATTATTTGTATATAGACCCTATTATAATATCAGAGGATTTTAATAAAAAGTGTTTTAGTTATCGTAAGGTAAAAACCCGACATGTTTATTTGTAGCGTGGTCTTACGAGATGCCTTTTGTTTTCAAAAGGATTTTTGAAACTCAAATAATCAATTTGAGTGTGATTTCTCATGCTGGTATCCCAGACTGACTCGGGCGTTATTTAACTATAATGCTCGGGTCAGACCGAGTACTATATGATACAAGATATGATGCTGTGGGGCTCAGGAGATGAGCTGGATGACGATACGTACTTTCGTACTTGTTTATATATATTCCGCTGTGTTGAGTAGCTGTGTATCCAGTTGTATGTTATTGATGTTCAACTATGATTGATGTACTCTGATGATGTAATATATAAACAGATATATTTGTTTTTGAGTAAAGATTATTCATTATCTATTATGTTTATTCCGCTGCGATGGTTAGATTCTGATGTTGTTTTCTATTTTTTTCTTCTACCTCTTCTTCTTTAACCCAAATGGTTCGTATTTCTAATACAACTTGAGTTGATTTATATAAAATAGTGTAGACTCAAGGGGTACGGATTTGTGGGTCGTTACACTAGGCGTTACCATCGGCTCTGATACCATGATAAAATCCGATCCATATATCCCTACGTGGATGCAACATATGAGTTTGGCCAACACCTTTTAACAAAAGGAATCCCATGTTGTTACATGAGACCAAACTCATATATATACTACTCCACCTTCATTTTTTTTCACGATGTGGAACTATTCATTTTTTTCCAATGTGCTCCCATTACCCACACACAATGCGAGGCACCCTAACAGATCACCACCTTGGCTCGCATCTATCTATGCGTCTTCCACTACGCCAACACGATATCTGCACCATATCGAGGCTTTGTTCCCGTGCCATTCTGCTAGATCCAATGTGCCATGATCTAGCTCCACCTTAAGTATGACTACTTAAGTCTAAACTGCTAGCCACAACGATTTACAGATCTCTTGCGCATTGTCCATTATACCAGACATTACCATCGGCTCCGATACCATATTGAAACCCAGTCCACACATCCCTATGTGGGGGCAACATATGAGTTTGGCCAATACATTTTAACAAAAGGAATCTCTTATTGTTACATACGACCAAACTCATATATATACCACTGCATCTGCATTATTTTTCATAATGTGGTACTATTCTTTTTTTTTTTCCAATTTGCGCCCATTACCTACACACAATGCGAGACACCCCAACATCAAAAAAATTGATTTCAAGTAAAAAATGATAAATTGATCAAAATTATGTCTAAAATATTACAACTTGTTTGCATAAATAAAAATCATTTACTGTTTTTCAAGTAATCCGCTGTCATGATTACTGTTTTTCAAGGTTTTACAAAATTAATCGGCAAAAAACTATAATATTCTAGATTTATTAGTTGGTTTTCGATCTAGATTTATTAGTTGGTTTTCGAAATTTTAAGAACTTCAAAATTTAGAGTAATGATGTTCAAGTTATGATTGATTTACTACAGTTGTGTTAGGATGTTCTGAAACAATTTTCAAACAATATACCGAATGATTTACAGTTTTCAATGGTTTAAGTTCAAATTCTAGAAAAACATAAAAAAATAAAGCTTATAGAATTTTACAACTATTTTCCAGAACATCTTGAATTTTGCAAATGGAGTAACAAAGCTCAAGACATGACAATTATACATAGTAGTTCAACAAAATTCGACAAGAAGAAAAAAAATAAGACCCGTTTGGTTTGTTATTTTTAGTTTTTGATTTTTGTCCAAACAAAAAATGCACGACATATATATTTGATAAAAAACAACCAATTCGAAAAATGAAGTCAACATGCAAAATGGATCACAAATTTATTTTGTTTTCTATGTTTTGGAAAATAACAAAAGTATAAGAAAAGATACATCCCTACGCCATTCCTCCATCCTTTTGCTATCATTCCATCTTCTTCGCCGTCCCTTCGTCATCTTCATAATGACTTAAAATTTGAAATATTTTCTTCCTCCCTTCCCATACATTGTAAATGAATTTTGAAAATGCAAAAAATAAAACTCAAAATGAAATCATACGGATATTTAATTTCCCGTTTTCACACAGGAGCATGTTGCATAAACAATTGTAAAGGACTACAACTTTGGGCTACAATTTTCAGTATCACGTCTGCCTTACATTTATTGTTCTTCACCTTTGAATTCGCATACCATGAACTATTTGCCTATTTCTTCCATAGGACTAATGTTCCTTACATGATTTTGTTTTGTGAGTAAACTTGGAGGCGATTTTTAATGGTTAAAAGATGTACCAAATTACGCTTAACAGTAGCAAACCTAAGTAGCAAACCATATGCTACACTCGACACAAGTTGACCACCTTATTGCTTGTTTTGTTAGTGAATTTGTGCTAATCTCCTCATCTTCGTATATTCATTTTTTTATTCTGCTGCCAAATGCCAACATTAACATCAATCTCAGGTACTTCTTTGATAGAAATATTATTCATTGATGGAATTTGCATATGCAGAAAATGCGAAACAGATTCCAGATGCAAATCAAATTCCAGGAGACAAAGGATTAAGTCTTTCAAAAGCCCCGTGGATCTAAAAAATGGTGACTGGGCTCTTAAAGTTGTGCCTTGGATAGAGGAAGAATTATCTCAATGACACATATTCCTTCTGGCAATAAATATAAATTTATTTGATCGTCGTCATTCCATTATGCATGTATTGTAGCCGTCATTGCATTTTAATTAATTTATAACTTTACCATCTAACTTAATCATTAGCTATCCAATGTTCTTTATTTATTACTTTGTTATAAATAGCATATATGGTGTCAAATACATTGAATTTATACTGGTAGAAAAATTTACCAAGTGATAAACGATCAATTTGTAGACAATAAGTCTACATTTATTTACCAGAAACTGAGTGCATATTTCTGATCCGTAAGTGGGGATTCCAAATTTACCCAGTGGACTATCCTTGAAAAACTCTCTAAAGCACAGACAACATATAGTAAAATGGTATAGAGTCCGATTTCATTCTATTTATTTGTAAATTCCTTTTACTAGGGATCCAGTGGCTTCATAGCAGAGTTGAGCAGGATGGCTATGAAGAATACAGTGGTGTTGAATACAGCTCCCCTGGATGTTCCGAGCAATATACAGTTATTAAGTAAGAAAATCGTATATGTAGATATGTTATACTTGGAATCTGTAATTCATTCTTTTATTACCGTCGTATTATTGTTTTTGTAGGAGAGGTCTTGAACAGGCTGGCGAGGAGGAAGATATTATATTGGAAGGAGATATTGGTGGTGGATTAATTCTCCAGCGTCATATACATATTCCTAAAGATTCTCCAAAGACGCTCAAAATTGATTCTGTCATCATAGCTCGCAGTGTGGGAGCTGGTTCAGGTGGATATTCAAGGTAGACTAAAATATTGAAAAAATCAATTGGAATTATTCGCTAGGTTATAAAGATTCTTGTATGGTTATTCATATTGTTTACTACAATGATCTTGGAGTAACTGCAAAGTGGCTCCATCATCTTTAACATGTTCCACTATGTTTCATACACAAATACAGAAACATCGAATGCAGGCACATAAAGTATCCAACTGCATAATGTCGGACCAATAGTGCAGCTTATTTGATTGCTTTGATCAATGATTATAAATGACAGTGACATGATAATAACATTTAATGGTCTTTACCCAATTGTCTTGCTACCGTTATTAATTGTCAGATGAGTAGAATGAACAAATTGGATGGTAATTTAGACGTGTTATTAAACATTGCTCATATGCATGCATGCATGAAATGCATATAGATAGACACGTTACACACATGTATTTTGGAGCAATAGAATATTCAATAATTTGGTACAGCACATAACATGTTTTCCCGCATGCACACATATCTTTCGGATAACCGGTAGCGAAATCTTCAAGTATTTGGTGTTTGAAAGTTTATATAATAATAGAAGAATGTTAGTCTTGCTCTTCTTGTTGTTTATTTTTTATTTTTATTTTTAGTTACCAAGGTGTGAGGGTCACATGCCCTTTCTAAGGATTATGAGCTTAAAACAGCCCTTGCACATTATAAATCATTATCATTTTTTTTTTTTAATTTTTTATATAAGAACAACCAAAAGCTGTCAACAAGCCTGACAGATAACGGAAAATAAACAAAAACGAGATTGTACAAGAGAAATACACAGAGATAGCCAAAAAGATGAAACAAAAGCCTATAACAAGAAACGCTTCAAAAGGACCACTGCCAGCAGACACACAGCACACCCGAATAACTCTAGAAACCCATCTGCCATCCAACATCGTAATCGAGCTCCGGCAATGCCACCGCCCGACTACGATGTATAGATACAACCAAGCAAATAGATATCAAGCCCAGCAGAAGACCGTCAAAAAAGTAGAATAAATAAACAGCCAACATCCCAGCAACTGAATGACCAATAGCCGAAAAGAAGAAGCCGAATCCCTCTAAGCAAGCTCCAAACAGGAAACGGATGGAGAAACACAAACACCCCTGAATGCCATAACCTGAAAGCAATAGCCGCAAAGTGAGAAAATAAAAGGGGGCGGGGGGGGGGGGGGGGGGGGGAAGAAGGGCAAGAAGGAGACTAGAAAGTCAGAACCACCAGTCTCCGGAGAGGCAATCAACCAATTCCGGCTCTAATAGAAGAACTACTACAGGTGATCGATAATAGATTCACTAGGCGTTCGGAACGAGAGTTGACTGTACCTCTGAACGGACGGCCCCGAAATGCCAAGAAAACATCATCTCGAACCTTCCGAATAACTGAGAGGGGGTCCATACGAGTCTCGTCAAAAATTGCCTTATTCCGCGCACACCAAATGTGCCAGCAAATCAGATAAGGAATCAAACGAAAGATGATAGAACGAAGGGAACGACCAGAACGACGAAACCACCAAGAGGACAGCAAATCAATAGATGAGTTGATGGAACCACGGACCCCCACTAAATTACCGAAGTAATTCCAGCAGGACCTGACACACCAGCTCACGAAGAGCAGATGATTCACCGATTCTGTCTCCCCGTTGCCGCAGCATTTACAACGAGAAACAAAGGGAATGCCGATCCGTTGAAGGTTTTCATCAACTGAGAGTCCATTATGGAAGGATCGCCACACAAGAAGAGAAACTTTAGGAGCGATACGGACGTCCCAAATGAAAGAAAAAAAGGGAAGGATTGGAGAAGGGATTCTAGAAGAGGACCAAGCCTTCAGGATAGAGAACGGACCACCATCCCAACCGGAGAGGCCGTTATGAGAATCAACGAGCACTTTGACCGATTGCATATGCTTCCAAGTCTCACTCGCGTATGAAGGAAAATCGAAGAACCCCGAAGCAGCCAGTCTCCGGTACTTAGCATGAAGGAATTTCTCCCATAAGGAGTCGTTAGTCCCAAACCTGGACCACAACTTGCATGCGAAAGCCAAGCAGATGTCCTTCGGATTACGCAATCCTAACCCACCCTCACTCTTAGAACGGCAGATAACATCCCAAGACACCCAATGATGTCGACGATTGTCACCCTTCGAACCCCAGAAGAAAGAAGAAGCCAAAGATTGGAACGATCAAAAGAAGGAGGAAGTAGGGGTCATCACGGCGAAAACATGAACACCCAAAGAGCACAAAACCGATTGGATAAGCACCAATCTACCAACCTGAGACAGGAGAGACGCATTCCAACGGATAATCCTTCCCCTAATTTTGTCCGAAAGTGGATCGAAAAGGGCGTTCAGTTTCCTACCTCTGTAGAGAACAATACCCAGATAAGGAAGAGGGAGGGAACAGCCCTAAACCCGGTATAAGATTCGACCCACGAAACTCTCAACTGACCCATGTCCTTCGCGTGAACGAAGCAACTCTTCGCTGAGTTGACCAGTTGGCCCGAACACCTCTCGTACAACTGAATGAAACGAATAAGGCGGCGAATAGAGGAACGATTACCGTTAGAGAAGATGACAATGTCATCCGCGAATGACAGAGAGGAGACGAGCGGACACCCACTTGTAATGCCAAAACGCTGAATTTGACCAAAGACCGTTAAAGTGTGGATGCCACGAATGAAAGCCTCGGCCGCTATAACGAAAAGAGTAGGGGATAGAGGATCGCCCTGGCGGATACCTCTACCAGCTTTGAAAAAACCATTGGCAGATCCGTTAATGATAACAGAAAACCAACAGTTGGAAATGAGCCTCCAAACCAAATTGATAAGGGTTTCAGGAAAACCGAAGGCACGAAGAACCTTGATAATGAAAAACCAAGACATACGATCATAGGCCTTTTCCATATCAAGTTTGAAAATAATGTTAGAACCCCTGACCTTACGGTCAATCTGAGAAACGAGTTCTTGGGCTAAAAGGACGTTATCAGTGATCAAACGACCTTTTACAAAGCCAGCCTGAGAGGAGGAGATAATGCGATCAAGGTACGGAGCCAAACGAATGGCCAGGACCTTAGAAATGACTTTATTAGCGAAGTTACACAGGCTGATCGGACGGAATTCCGAGCACATCCGCGGATTATCACACTTAGGGATGAGGATCAAGTTAGTGGAAGACCAGCTAATGGGAAGAACGGCACCAGAAAAAAAATGCTGAATAGCTAAGCAGAAATCCGATTGGATGATGTGCCAGGTACGTCGAAAGAAGGATCCATTAAAACCATCTGGCCCACTGGCACTATCCTTGCTGAGCGCAAAGACACTGGCACGTATCTCTTCTGGCGAAGGCGGAAAAGCTAAATCGGCACTACCCTCAGCAGGAACTAGCCGAGGAATGAAGGACAGGATGTCCGAAACCGGGTCAGACACCGACGGAGAACCCAAATAAGATTGGAAATGATAAACTAAAACCTCTACAACTTCAGACGGAGTCGAAGCCACAGAATGGTCCGGTCTCAGAATCTCACGGATAGAAAGCAAATTAGCTTTCTTCCGGATAGAAAGCAAATTAGCTTTCTTCCGGATAGAAGAATGGAAGAACTTCGAGTTTGCATCACCTTCGATCACCCACTTGATCCTCGCCTTCTGGCGGAGGTAGGAGTTTTCAATGCGAAGTTCCGAAGAGAAAACGAGTTGAGCGGTAACCCAAAACTCCTTGTTCTCGGCTGAAGGATTCTCGTCGAACAAAGATTCGACAATAATCAGGGATTCTTCAGCCGCTCGCACATGGTCGAAGATGTTCCGGAAAACAAGGGAATTCCATGTCTTAAGGCAAGACTTAAGACGCTGAAGTTTCCGAGAGAAGGCCCCCATGGGAGCAGCCAAAATGGGAGCGGACCACGATTCCTCCACCACCTGCAAAAAACTGTGGTGGGAACTCCACATACTAAGGAAACGAAAAGAAGAATGTCCCGACAAGGACCGCGAAGCGCACCGTAAAACCAACGGCGCATGATCAGAGCAGGCTCGGTGGAGATGAGTAACAGAAAAGGAAAAGGGGAGACGAAACCATACGGCAGACCCAAAAACCCTATCCAACCTGGATAGAATCCGATTCGGCCCTACCTGATTATTAGACCAAGTAAAAGCAGAGCCAACGAAAGGGATTTCAGATAACCCGGAACTCACAATGAAAGAATTAAAATCAGAAACCGAGAGCCTATTGACGGCCAACCCGCCTGCCTTTTCAGGCTGGCTAGCGACAACATTGAAATCGCCCTCCACCACTGAAAGCGAGCAACCGAGGACATCAAGAGACAAAATGTCATCCCAAAGAGATAATCTGTCAAACCGGTCACACTTGGTGTACACCGCCGAAAAAATGAACGGTTGCGGGAAATCGGGAGAGGAACAAATGATAGATAATAGTTGAGACGAGTCAAAAACAGGCGAACAACGAATTCTTTGGACCAAAGAATCCAGATCTTACCCGAGATATTAGACACAGCACCGCCAAAACCAAGCGGCAGAATAGCCTTGGTAATCTCTCCAGAACCCAAAAAGGGTTCTAAAATAGCCACTAAACCAATGGAATGCTTACGGACAATCCACCTAAGTCTAGCAGAGGAAGCTTCGTTGCCGATACCACGAATATTCCAAAAAAGAAAATTCGACATGAAGACAACAAAAAATAGAAAGATAAAGACAAGCCAAAGAAGACAACGCAGACGCAAATCAGATACGATACAAGGAGGATAGAGCAGACCGGTCGATCTACTCTGTCGCCGCTATAGAGCGAGTACGGATAGTCCGGGGGATGCCGGTAGCGCCACGCGAACAACGCCGAGAAGATCTGCGAAGAGGCTGACGCCTAGTCTCGGACAAAGAGGAAGAACCTAAACTCTCCTTCGAATCGGCCAGAGAAGAAGATGATCTGGATGGATCAGAGTTTTCGGTAAGACGAGACAGCCGCTCATTAATCAACGCAATTTCCTCTACACTAAGCAACGGGATGTTGATCGAAAAGGCGCAAGAAGACGAAGGAAGAGAGCAACGGGAAGAGAAACAAAGCGGAGGAGAAGCCGAAGAATCCGAGACAGATAAAGAAAAACGGAGATATGTAGGGGAGCTAATAATACGCAACCCACGATGCTGTAGGAACCTAACCCATGCCGGACTGTCACTAATGAGACAGACCCGCGAGACAGGTGAGGTTCGCACTGTGGCTCTAACAGAGCTATCACCTGCTCGAATCGCAAATGACTGGTAATATTACAGGCTGCCCACATAGTGGACCGCAACAGGGTACACTATGCGACCAGGAATGGAACACCGCCTAAACCAATCGACCCAGGCAGAAAAATAACTCCGTAGAGACCAATGGTGATCAACCAGAACAGACAGAACAGACGGACGATACGAAACCACAAACGACACTGACCAGGCCTCGCTATGGCTCATAACAAAAAACCAAGATAGAGATCCACACTGTCTGCTCCAAACGGAGAAAACAATGCCTACAGGACCTGACACGCCATCATCCAAAACAATGCAAAAAGTGTCAGGGAGCACTCGCCGAAGCGAGTCAAGGCTCAAAAACACAAGGCACAACCCAATAGGCATAATCCGACAAGAGAACAAATACCCAAAAACATCGAACAAGTGGAAGAGCACCAACGAAATACTCACCTGACCGGACAAAGCGCCACAAGCCTGCAGCGGCGGGACGAAAGGAGCAACAGAGCAACCGGGCGCAATCTGCTCGCAAAACAAGCCACTTAACAGACAGGGGAAAACCACCCCTCCTGCATGAGAAGAGCGTACCGACCAATCCAGAGAGAAAACTGATCCAATACCAAAAACACCACAAACCACCGCCAACCTGCACCTCGCAACCCCAAAACCACGAAACACCAAGGAAGGAACAAAGGGGGGACAAGCGACAACCCACCTGGAGGAAACCAATTTCCCATCGACCAAAACATCCAAAGCTACACCAAAACCACCGCCGAAAGCACAAAGTACCGATACCCCAACCGACGCATCGATGCTAACCACTCCCAAACCACCAGAACCAACCATAGATACACAATCCACCGAGTGAGAGGCGTGGAATGGTATCACCGCAGCCTCAACCGGAGGGGTGATGAAATCCCCTTCGACCAAGAAATCCGATCCAAAGCCAATATCACAACCAACCGAGTCCACCACCAACAACTCAACTCCATCAGGAAGAAAAGCACAATCGGACGAAAACGAAACAGACGGCACGAAAAGGGTGGTAAAATCCCTATCGTCCAAGTGAACAAGACCAAGGTCAGAGCCATAACACACGGAACCCACCACCAGAGTCTCCTCCCCTCTCGGCAATAACCCACAATCGGCAGCAAAAGACAACGATGGTTCGAAAAGGGTGGCGAAATCCCAATCAGCAGAGAACACAGAATAGGAGGAGGACGGCACTGCAAACCGGCATCAGAGACCGGCAACACCTCCATGAAACAGAAATCAACCCAAAAAAAGGGGGATCTGGCAATAGCCCCAAAGTCAGAAAGGGTAAAAACCCTAATCTCAACCGATTTAATACCAGTGAAAATCAAGGAGATAGGACCGGACGCAACTGCCAATAGGGCAGCGCCGATAGCATCGAATGGCGGGCAACTACGAACGAAAGATCCAGCAAGCACGAATTCCCCACCGTCGCACAAAGACGACACCACCATCATCCAAAGAAAACCATAGTAATACTCAGAGATAAGGAGAGAAGCTTCAGAGAGATAATGAATTAAGAAGGGGAAACAGCAGAAAAAATTCGCAATCGCTTATAGACCGGCTGCCATTAAAGAGCCGTTGTTTATCATTTTTTTATTCATATGTTCCACTGAATTATTTTAATTTGTATGAAGGCTTGTTTGTTTACGAGTTCACTCAACGTTCACCCTCCACCCAACTGAAGTTCATGTTGCCTTCACTTCGATTAATGGTTCAAAACATACTATCGACCCAGACTCTAATGATCAGTTTTTCGAAGGAAATCTTCGACCAAACGGTTATTGCATTTTTCCCTACTTTTTTTTTCCTCGATTAGTATTACATCAGAAAATAATAAAGTATTGATCTTAATATTCCAATGTATATTCAGGTGAATGGATGTTAGTCGATAAATGTGCGAGGCTGAGCTTGGTTAACAGATTCGACTTGAATTAGTTAAGTAAATGCATGGTTCATTGGGGAACGGGGACTGTTAACATGGAGTTGTGGTCCGAAGAGAGGCCTGTTTCTAAAGAAACACTTCTCTCTGTTTCACATGAGTATGAAGTTAGAGAAATACAACCGTTCTCTTGTAATGTATGAGAACTGCTCGCTGTTAATAAATAACGTTGGGGTGCAAACTTGTAATGTTTGTTGTTTGTAATTGCGAGTTGGTTGTATTCAGTGGAATAATAATGTGTATTTGAAAAATTTAGACCCATTTGCATTGTCGTTTTTAGTTTTGTGTTTTCGTCTGTACAAAAACGCGTCCGTTGTACGTATGGTTGAAAATCAAATGATTTTGAAAAATGAAATGAACATGTAAAATAGAAAACAAGTTTATTTTGTTTTTTGTGTTTCGAGGGATAACAAAAGCTCGGAGAACAATCCAAACCCTTCGTTGTCCATTGGTCGTCGCAATGACTAAGAATTATAAATCTTCTTCTTTTATTTCTTGCTATTTCAGTGCAGGTTGAAAACACAAAACTCAAAATACAAAATGAACCAAACGGACTCTAAGGTTTAAGAGATCTTATCTTCACTTACAATGTCGTATTCTTATTCACCATTTTTATCCAAAGTATGTAAATCTCTACTTCATTTTTTTTGCTAAGAAACATTGGAATTATTGCTCATCAACCATATATGGAACAACTCGAAGTCTGCTGCTATCGTAGTTGTGTCTTATCCCGTTTTTGTACCCAAATGTTAGAAGAAGCGAGTCGTCTAACAAAGGATGTAGGGTCACATTCATTTATGTTTGGAATCTTTGGAGCCTAAGTTTGTTTATATAGCAAACCATTAGTATTTACAATTGTACTTTTGGGAACCCAAACTTGTTTAAATTTAAGAAAGTCAACATTTGTACCTTTTGGAATCCAGATTTGTTTAATGGTTTTGTTTCTATTCCTATTCCAATATTTATTTTCTTTATGCCCAATTTTTCCATAATTAAATAGTTTGAACATTCTCTTTGAAATATGATCCTATAACAATTCTTTCTCTCAGTTTGTTCAACACTATCGTATCTAAATCCTTTTCTATTTTTGGTGATAGCCCGATTATCTAACAATATATTCAGTGATTTTTCTCCTTTAGAAAATTTTCTTATAGTCGATTCAAGTTGTTGAACCTTAGATCTAAGAGCAACATTTTTATTCAAAAATGTGGTGCATCTTTTAATGGAATTTTCTAATTGTTTCATCATTGTATTTTAGGGTCAAAATTCATTTTTGAGGATTTCAATATTAGTCTTATAGCTATTAATTTCTTCCTCTAAAGACTGACATTTCTCACATTCTCAGTTAAATTTCAAAAATGTGGTTTATTGAAGGATTTCCTTGCTTTCTAGTCCATGTTTTGAATCGCTTTATCAATAGTGCTAGCTCAGCTGCAGAGTCATTTTCTTCCTCATTATCAGTTGTACGTTTTAAGGCAATATATTTTGTTTTCAAATCTTCACTTTCATGTTCTTCACCGACTTTCAGCTCCATCTCATAGGTGATAATATTTCGTATATGTTCGTCCAACTTAAGCTGTTTCAAGTCTTTGGATTCCTAGATTGTTGTCATTCTTGCTTCATAACTTTTCAGGAGGATTCTCAGAATTTTTCGAACCATCTTTAATTATGTATAAGTTTTTCCTTGCAATTTGAATTTGAATACTATATTTGAAAATTGTCCATACATCTCATTTATATTTTCTACTTTCGTCACTACAACATTCTCGTATTAATTGTTGAGCATGGCCCAATGAGATTCCTTAACTTGTGATGTAGCTTCATGAATCACTTAAGCATATTCAAAATTTCATGCCCAATCACACAACGAGAACGGTGATTATATTCTATTTTATCTAAGGCATAAATAATTAAGTTCATACTTTAGTATTTAAATGATAGAGACTACGTTCATTTGCATCCCACTTATCCTTAGGATTAGGAGTTTCATGATCATCTATTTTTATCGTAGGCAGATTATAACTGTTTCAACTATATCCTATGCATCAATAGTATCTAAGAAAATTTTCATCCAAATTTTTGGATACAAATAATCAGTACTAATAAACATGGGTGGTCTAGCTATAGATTATCCTTCAGAAAAGACATTATTAAAACAAGCCATAATTAAAAAAGTAAATTTGTGTGTGATCAAATTAATCCTAGAGGGAAAGGGGTGAAAACGATTTATTATAAATTCACAAAAACAATAAAAATCACAATACAGATAATAATATAGTAAATGCGAAATAAATATAACACACAAATTTATCCACCTTTGGCAAAAACCTGCCAACTGCTGTCCTCAAGATATCTACTAAGGTTGAACAATCGACCTACATACCTTGAAAATTATGACTATCGCTAACATGATCGTTCTAACCCTAAGCCTATAAACTCTGTCCCAACTCTATCCTCGAGTTAAGAATTTGCCGAATCATACATCGTAGATCAATCGTGGTTAAAGTTAGAATTTTGAAATTAAAATAAAATACAAACAAATAAAATAAAATAAGGAAACCCTAAGCTATTAAAAAAATTCGGCCCAAACAAACAAAAGAATGTCTACATTATATTTTTACCCCAATTCCCTTATTAATTTTGAGCCGTCCCTCTTTTTCTTTCTTTTAGGGTTAGGGTTCTTCCTCCTTCTATCTTAAAGCCGACGCTTTAGAAATCTGTAACTATGATCACTCCTTGCGCTTCCGTCGGTTGCTATCTTCAATTGCCTGATGATTGATGAACCCGGTTGCTTCCTTGATTGAGAACTTTAGAAGTTGAAAATTTGGTATGATTTCAATCTTCAGATTTTACTTGTTTCGAATTCGACTGCTTTGACTTGCCGACGGTGATATAGTTTATACAGAGAGTGAATTGTTAAAGATCTTCCTTGGATTTTCATATATTTTGAGCATTTCGATTTGAATATGCCAACTATAAATTTGGGCTTTTGATTTGATATGATTCCTAATATTGGTCAACTATGCTATATATTTAATTCATTTGGTTTATAACATGATATTTTTTATTCTAGCCTCGAGATTTTTGACTTGTTCAACATATTTTCTTCGACTTTAAATTATTATTTTTGACTTGTTTGCTCTGGCGATATCGATCTGACATTGTTAACATGTTCATCTTCGAATGTTTGCATTTATTTTCCTTTATGTATTCTTTGTACTTGAGCTTGCTGTGTGTTGCTATCCTTTTGCATGTGTGCATTTTGTTTGCTGGTCCTGATGTGGACATGCCTTGTGCATGTCTGGTCATTTGCACTTCAAAACCAATCTCATATTTAAAAGAATATTGAACAAATTATTAATATTTATCCATCTTAAACAATATTCTACATTCATTAACCCAATACATCTCAAATTCATCATTTATCTCAAATAAACCATATTTCCTCATTTTCTCTTAATTAATTAATTACAATATTAAATTATAATCTCCATTATAATTTAATATTTTCGGTAATCTCCAAAACCAGGGTTGTTACAGAATATGCTCATGTTTGTCTATGTGTTGATTGTGTGATTGTTTGTTGCTGCCTTGGTATGCTTGACTTCGAGATTGCCTTTAAGTGCCTGAAACTATTCTTTTTACATTGCCTTAGGTGCTTGCATATGCACTTGCACTATAAACTGCCTTGTGCATTCTTTATTGTAGTATGTTTACCTATGTGATGTTGCCCTTATGCATATGTATTTTTGTTGTACCTGTATGTGCACTTGAACCTGATCTGTGTTTAGCTTGTATGTGCATTTGCACCTGAACTTGATATGTGTTTAGCCTGTATGTGCACTTGCTTTTGAACCTGATCTGTGTTTATTTTCTGGGACTGTATTTGGCTTGCCCTACCTTCTGTGCTTGTACATCCTGAGATACACTTCTGTGCACATATATACATGTGTATATATATTTGTGTATATATATGTATATATGTGTGCATTATTGTACTGTGTTATCGCTTTGCCTGAGTTCTTATACTGCATGCTTTCACTTTGAACACTAGTTTGTGATGGTGCACTTGCACTTAGAGTTGTGTGTTTCTACTTGAGCACTAGTACTTTGACCTTTACTAGTCTGGTTTGTTTTCTTAAAATAGTTTTGGATGTTGGCTTTCTCTTGTGTGTGCCTTGTTGATTTGTGCACAGTTGTGTACATTTCCTGATCTTGGTTGAGCATCCTGATATTTTTTTTGCTTGTTTCCTGTGTTGAGCCTAAAAACATTTGGGCTTGGCCTTATGTACACTTCCACTTGCTCCTGCACTTGTGCGCTGTGTTGAGCCTAAAATTATTTGGGCTTAAGCTGCTGGTTTGCAACGTGAGTTTGATTTTCAATGTGCTTTGTTTATTCAAGTTGCTTATGCACATTATTGACTTAATTTTCAATTTCTGTCCTCCGTGAACATGTGGTACTTATCCATATTTGTTATTCTTGGTGCCTATTTAACATATGAAAAGGGGAAAGCTAATAAATGAAGGCAATGTTGAGTTTAAAGAAATTTTATTTTTGTGGTGCCACATTTTTCCTTTTTGCTTTTTACTGCTTCTGTTCTTTGTCAGGCAAAGCAGACTACCATCTGGATGAAGGTTGGAGCAAGAAGATACAAAAGTTGTATTCGAGTGGATGGGGAAAATAATTAGAAAATATTGTACATGAAAGGGTGTCGTATATAAGAGAGTAAAAATTGTTTTATATGAATAGGATATATAAAATGTTGTATGAAAATATTATGGGAGCTCTTGTTGTAATTGTGTATATGGTTAAATTTTTATTGAAATGAAATTTTATATGTTTATTTTTTTCTGCGACATTATAATAGAACTGCAACAAACACATATAAACACACACACATATGATTAGCACCGTCAAACAAAAATCATAAACTATTATATTTTACACAAAGTTCTTGGTTCAATAATAATATTTATTATTAACTATATATTGCTTTTTCCATAAATTATGACTTTGAGTTGACTACAGTTTATTATTATATTAACCTCTTATAAACGAGAAAACGAATTCTCTATTGACTGGTATTTCATGTTGGCCATACATATGAAATAAAAATAGTGGTTCACTACCAGTGCTTCAACTCAGATTCTACTACAATCACTCGATAGATCACCATGTTAGAAAATTTCAACATGTGAGCGATATATGTAAAATAAAATGTGATATGCTATTTCGATGTAAATCTTAACTAAAGAGATCAAGTTAAGTAATAAATCATTTAAGTATAAAGATATAATTGTCATGGAAAGATTGCATAGGGCTGAATTGAAAATATAACCCTTACATACATACAAACATACATACATACATATATACATACATACATACATACATACATACATACATACATACATACATACATATATATATATATATATATGTATGTATGTATATATATATATATATATTCCCTAAATTACACAAGCTCTATTTTTCTCCTAACCCTTTTGTAATGAGAAATACAGATGTAGACTTATGGTGATTTTGAAAATCAGATCCATTATTTTTTTTCTGATCTGTCTCATTCTCTTAATTAATCAATGAAATCAGGTATGACTTCTGCTAATTTATTTAACGTGGAAATTAGGGACATGTCCTTCTTTTTTACACTACTTTGTTTTAGATCGTTCCATTTTAGAAACTATTTTCTACATCTCTCTTTTTTGGATTTCTTTATTTTTTACTTCTCTCGTTTGCAAATTTAAAAACGATCTCTCCGACATTTATTACAGTGGTTATGAGTAATAGATGTATACCCTAAGAGCACATGTTAAGGTTAGTAAAATTATCCAAGTAACCCCATGAATTTCACCTTATTTTATAATAAGGAGGTAATTTATAAAAGAAAATCGGAAGGGTGCTACTGCTAATTTTTTAATCATTAATGCATGCCAAAATTTCCCTTATTTAATTCCCTTAGCATCTGCTCAACTAAATCAATATGAGTTATCCATTAGAATCTAGGATTTAATGATAACTAGATCTAATGAGTAATAAATCCTAACATACAGTATCAGAATCATCCACCATTGATGTTATTAGGAAAATTTTATGCTTTTTTGTAAGTAAGATTTGAATTGAACTTTATTTAAAAGTCATTGAATTCATGCAATATCTTACTCAAATTACAGATCTGCTTGATCTATGTGTCAAAGAACCTTTTTTGTGATATTCTTAGATTTGCTCTAATATCAAATTTGTTTTTCTAGTTGTAAGGCTAATTTTTGAAACTATTTTGTTGTAGAAAGATAGATTCAAACGATCTATATGTTGTTACGAAATAAGTTAAAATTTTGAAGTGATTTTTATTTTTAGGAAATAATCTAAACTCACCGAATTTTGGAAACAACTTATGTTGGTTAAAACATCTACATGTTTTTTATTGTATATTTTGTAAATAAGTTATGATTTTGATATGAGAAATTCTTTGGATATAATATGTTAGTTATTTTTTTAAAGTTTGGTAATGGTATGGACAAATCTATATAATTTTGGACCAATTATGCAAGAAATATAAAATCTCAGTTCTACGATTATATTACTTTACTCAACTTTTGATTGAGTAATTTGGATACATACATACATACATACATACATACATACATACATACATACATACATACATATATATATATATATATATATATATATATATAAAGGTATTTGAGTTATTTTAGAAATTTTGATTATTATGAAATAAATTTTATTACTTTAAGGTGTTTATGTTGATTTTATTTTTGTGTAACATCATACTTAGATCCGAGTTGAGTTGTTTTACTTTAATTAAAGTTTGTTCAATTGATTTATATATATCTGCATATGAAATCAATTTATTGTGATACTAGTTTATATTTTAGACCACATAACAATCAATCGAATTTATTTTTATTGTAAATCCATTAAATGTGGTTGTTATTATGGTAATAAGTTAACTAACTTATTATCATAAATGCACTAAATGTATCGGTTACAGTAAATTAAACGATGTAATATGTTTTTATTTGGAATAAGAAAAGGCATATGGTTTATTATTTGATGCACCAATGTTTGATAGTGAGAGATATTTCATATATATAACCCATGCTCATTGAATATATGTTTCACACTCTTGTCTTGGAACGAGTAGTGGTTAAATA
This sequence comes from Allium cepa, assembly GCA_030765085.1. Taxonomy (NCBI): domain Eukaryota; kingdom Viridiplantae; phylum Streptophyta; class Magnoliopsida; order Asparagales; family Amaryllidaceae; genus Allium; species Allium cepa. The sequence goes on from CM060943.1 coordinate 461,124,360, forward strand.
AGATACAGACTAGTTTAAAGCCAATAATGGTTGCAATTTTCTGTATTTATATATTTTAATTAATAACAGTTTTTTTCGATTTTGAAAATCATACTTTAGTATATGTTTTTTCCTTTGTGTACATATGTTGAAATTTGACATTAATATTTATGGAAAACATAGTAATGAATGAGTTAAGGTAATATACATATAAATTCAAATATTTTTGGTGTCTCTTTGCAAATTAATTATACATACATTCTAAATGAGCCAATTGAAACAACATGTCACCAAAGCGACATCTCTTATTTTGGTTATTCATGAAGAGTATTTGAGATTTTTATTTATGTATTTATGCGGATGTTAGCCGGCGCAAAGAAATGTTAATATTTTATAATTACTTACACATGCGTGATAATGAATATGTGATAAGTACAAGGTTTTACAAATGAATAATTAATCAGTCCAAAGGAAGATTGTTATTTGAGTTGAATTTATTGCAACTGTTTGATCATTACAACATGAGTGCCACTTACAGTTAATATTACTGTCCAAAGACTTGGTATTAATCATGCTAGGTACCTTGAGAAGAAACTTAGTAATTAATTGAATTTACCATAGCTAATTTTTGGATATGAGCATATACCATCAGTCTTTATTTTTTTTTCCATTTTTAACTAACTTAAATAAAGCATCGGCCAACTTTTATAATATTTCTATTTTGTTTGGGAACAACTTTAGGAATTAGTAAAAGAGTATATTGTTTGCCTCTTAACTGTATGGATCTAGATCTCACATTTAGGAGGGTCATACCCACCATAGTTGAACGTTCTTATAATGATATGAAAAACATTGAGAGGCGGGATAATCCAAACCGTGAGAGTCAAATGATCATAAGATAGAATTATTACAGAGGCCCTTAAGGGTGAGATTTCCGTAAGGATAATCAATATTAAGGAGTTATTTACTGAGACTAAAAAGCTGAAAAAACAATAAGTAAAGAAGCAAGCTTTACTTAGCTTGATTATATAAAATCAAAGTAAAGAAAACATAAATGAGCACTATACAGAAATGTCAAATATTGCTTCAAAAGTTAAAAGACATTAATCTTTTTTGGGTATACTTTCTTTATTCATAGTATAACCAACTTAAGATTATTATTAATTATTTTCTAAAATAAAACGACCTCTTCTTGGGCCCACTTTGTATTGTGTATAAGAAGAAGAGAGACCAAAGCATGATAAGACAAAAAAGTACTCATTTAACATACAATATAAATAAATAAACTAAGGATAAAGAAGCCGCTAAGAGTCTAAAAGGGAAGTAATAACATAATGATGGTGGTAGTTCTTTCTTTTATGAAATATATTGACATAAGAGAGAATCACACTTGATATTATGCATGTCGTATTAAGAAAAATATATACCTTACTGTAGTACTTTCAGAAGTAAATTTGGCTTTAGTACCTAAAACCATTTGATGGTTAGATATTGGTGCGTCTACTCACATAAATGTCTTAATAAGGACTTAATTTCTTAAACTATCAGAATACAATAAGTGTTGAAAGACACGTCTATATGGACAATGGAAAACCGATAAAATTAAATTATATTAGACATTTTAAGTTATTATTAAGACTTCAATTATTTTGTTTTGAATTTTTTGATATTTTTTTTGTTATGCTATCATTTAGATATGGGTTTCTATTTCTAAAGTGAAAAAATTTGGTTACTATTGTTCCTTTAGAGACAATAAGATCAATTTATCAGTAAATTGAAGCATGGTTGGAATTTAATCTCTTGATGTTTATGTTAACCTATATCTTCTTTATGCTAAGCACCTTTACAGTGAAGCATCAAATTTGGATATGATGATTACTGTGATTATTTATTCCATCTTACTAAGTAACTCTAGAATGAGGCACTAAATATAGAAAATACTTTATCGATATTCTAACCGACCTAAAGGCTACAAGTTTTATGTACCCACACTAAAAAAAATTAAGATGAGAACTGCAACAAATTTTTGAGGTTGTTGAGTTTGGGGAAGAAATAAAGTATGGATCCTTGTCTTTAAAGATGAATTATTAACTTTGATTTCATATATGTTTACTTCTTCTAACAACATAGGTTTTCTTTTCCTTTAATTGAATAAGAAGTAAATCAAGACCATAACATGAAAATGTTAAACAAAAATTATAAAGTATGGATCGTCATCTTAAAAGAGTAATCATTATCTTTGATTTCAACTACTATTGCTTCTTTTGATAATATATAAGTTATTCTTTCCTTTCATTGAATAAGAAATCAAGAACCATAATAAGACAGCGTTGACCAAAATTCTCTTTAGGTTGAGTTAATGTTTCAAGAAAACAAACTCAATAACCTCAAGGTACAGTGTCACTAAGAAGATCCACCTGGAAAGGAAGAAACACTGTTCTGGATGACTATGTATTATTTCTCAATAAAGAGAAATAATGGATTGATGGAGATGATTCAGCCAACCTATATCGGACCATGAAATATATCAATTTTAAAAATGGATTCAAAAATTTGAATTACTGTATAAATCTATACAAGACAATGACGTTTCGAGACCATTCGCCCTACTTAAGTTATAAATACCATTGGCTTTGTGTGAATATTCAGAACCAAGAGGGATTCAGTATGTAAAATGGAATGATATAAAGCTCATATTGTAGAAAATTCCATTCCCAGAAGGAAAACAATTATTATTAAAGGGAATTTTTCTTCGGTTTACTAAAAGAACTCTTTATAATCGTTTTGGACTTTGTTATTGATTTTGATTTTGAGAAGTATCATATGAAAAATAAAGTTGTGTTTCAAAATGGAGACATCGAAGGAAGACATTCGGGTCAATGGTACCATAATTTTTGACTATGTTATCACCCCATTTAACTTTGAGGGAAAACATTATGAATAATATGTATATCATAAGTTTTGAGAGGGTAACTTGTATTCCTATTTTGCAAGTTGATGATATATTACTTGTCAATATTATGTAGATATATTGCACGAAACCAATATATTTATTTTAATTATTTTAAGTCAAAATATTATTATGATAACTCTATTGTATTAGGGGTTAAAGCACACTATATTTTATCATTTATGGGATGATATTTGGATTATCACAAAAGAGCAATGCAAATAAGTTTAACAAAGAATTTGGCATAAGAACACCCTTGAAACTAAAGAAATGCAAAAAATTCATCATGAATTTGTGTGGAGTAAAATGCATGCTAAAGTATGTACAATTTGGATAGTACGTGTACTGTTTTTTTGTTTGGAAGATATCTTACTGACCTTGAAAGTGTATCACTAGTTAATAGCGATATCCTTAAGGAATAAAAATATTATATGCTCATAAATTAAAGATCGGATCAGTAAGTGATCAAAATGCATTACAATTTGAATTTGTTTGATGCTAAGAGTGCATAAGGTCCACTTTGGCTATAATTTTTTTGGTGGAGCTATACTAGGAAAGTTGTCATACAAATGCATATAACCTCCTCCACTATGAAACTAATGTTTGTTTTATGTTATGAGGAATCCAAGGATGGAAAATAATTGCAAAATTTTATCATATAGTTGAGGACTATTGAAGAAGAAATTGAAAGACCATTAAAGTAATACTGTGATAATAAACACTAACATTATTTTTCAATGAAGGGAAAGTTCAAAGAAGATTGTAATCCATAAAGCATATTGCAAAAAAACTCCATTATAGAGTATCTGCTTACAAAAGGATTGCCGTCCAAGGTCTCTCATAAGCATGCTGCTTAATTCAGTGTACCTTTTATGTAAGGTATTTAGTTCATGGGGAGTTTGCATTTAGTATTATTATATGACACATTGCTTTATACTTTGATTATGGATATATTAATTTTTTTTAGAAAAGTTTTCTTTATAGACTATGCTATCAAGATATTGAAATATTTCGGTCTCAATTAAGTAGGACTAGTTACAAATAAGCATGTATAAATCACATTTTATGTAATTATCATGCCATGCATTCACGATTGATCTATGTCACTTGATTGTATTGGTATGTGTGATAATTGATTGTTTAGTTACAATGAAGATTACGACTGCCGCTTTAATCCTTTATCAACATGGTTAGTGAACGAGATTTTTCCAGTTACACCTTATGTTATAATAGTAAATTTTGGAGCTCATAAAGTGAAACACATTCATAATGTCATTACATATGTGCCCCTAAGGGATTGTTGGAACATTTCAATATATGGGCCACACATGTCAAATAAAACGTGTTATGCTATTTCGATGTAAACTCTAATTAAGGTGATCAAATAAAGTGACAAAATATTTAGGGCATAAAGACGTCAAGGAAAGAATATGTAGAAACTGGAGTGATTTCCAATTTATTGAATGGTCAAATTGAAAATATTATACCATCATATATATATATATATATATATATATATGGTAATGGTCTCCAAATTACATAGTTCTATTTTTCTCCCAACCATTTTCTAATGAGAAATACAAATATAAACTTTGATAATTTAGGAGATTAGCCATAATTTTTTCCTAGATCTGCCTCATTCTCTTAATCATTCAATGAAATTAGGTATGGCTTTCGCTAATTTATTTAATTTCACCTATTATTTTCTCAATTAAACCAGTATGAGTTATTGATAGAGTTAGGGGTATGCCCTAGGGGTAATTATGTAATCTAACTCGTTGAACAATCTTGTTCATAATAAAGGTGTTTCTTTCTATTATATACTTGATATAATATGGTTATATTGATTATTTAAAAGTATATTTAATAGAAAATCTATAAATGCATATTTTGTGATCGTAGTTACAAAGTGTTGTAACCGTGAGTAATTTATCACAATAAAACAAATATAACTTTTTAAATGTTCCTAGTCAAGATGCATTGAGCCTGGATATCGGTTTATCTATTGAGATTAGAGTATGTAACACTCTCCAAATGTTGGGTAGTGTATTACTCATGACTGCTGGTGGAACCTAGAGGTTACATACTGATAGTTATTGGATAACAATGGAACGACTCACTCGATAGTTTTTCGTTGGTTAATATAACTAAGGTCAAAAAGAAAATATCGATGTGACTGATTTACATAATTCTCTTGACTTGAGAATACAGTGGATCTTCAATATGAAAGCTCCGCATTGATTAGTCAAATCATGCATGGCTTTCCGTCAAGCGACTATAGTTGGAGCGAGTGGAATTATTAGAAATGAAGCACCATTCAAGAGAGGATTCGTCTCCTTAGTTATATGGGGTTATTATCATGGTCAATTCAAGTCTACTCAATGTCAATGTCTATGGCCATGGCATCTTGGTTAATATAATTATTATTATTGAACCAAGGACTTTGTGTTTGGACTATAAAGTTGAATGTGGATGATATTGGAATTTTAGACCATTACCAAATTCCATAAATCCAAAGTGATATAGTTTTGACGAAGAGAATTAATGTAAATGATTGTCACTAGTAGGTACCGCTTATAATAAATAAAATTGGATTTTACCAAAAGATGTGTAAGCGATGAATTCAACCAAAATGTCACCACCTACTATCTGAATTGTTCAATATTAACCGCTGACTGTATTTACACCTTTGAGTCGCACAACCATAATGATGAATTCTCCGAAAAACCACATGATTTAATTAATCGATAAAAGTTGTAAATTAATTAGTATTTGAGGAATATTAATTATTATTTATTTTATTTGATGTTTGGGAGTTATATGTAATTATTTGAATGCATTTATATAAGTGATATTTACGTGCATTGATATATGAAATCGTTGTAATTAAATAAAAGATAATTACATGCGTTAATTTATGGAATTTTATGTCATTTGATGGCATGTAATTTTCAGCCATACCATGTAAAGAAATAGGAGTGAGAAGATAAAGTTAATCAAGAGAATTAATTAGAGAAGTTTTAATTAAAGAATGGGAAAGGTTTCCTTCTTTCAATTAAAACATATTCTCTAATCCATTCTGTACGTACAATTGAGTTTCTCATTTTTCATTCTTCTTTTTGTAACTTTTCAGGTTCTCTCCTTCTTTAATGGCTGAAAATATGAGATCTCCCATGGCTTCAATTATTCCTAAAATTAAATATAAATAAAATCAATTATGAAAAGTGGTTTATTCCTTTTGATCCTTGCAACATCTGGAGGCTGATTTCTGAATCTAGGAGATTTGATTCATCATTCAAGGTGCAAATCATTGGTTTCAATTGGTAATTCTAATTTCATTATTTGCATACTCATCATGTCAAATGGTCCAGATTTATTCATATTATATGTCTTCTATCTCATCATGTTTAAAAGGTTTAGATTTATTCATATTATATCTCTTCTATCTTGTGTATTCATCTTGTAATATAACTTAGATCCCCTTTTGTTCATCTCATTTAATTATCTGATCATTATGTAGATTTAATTTGAATCTCTCCTTATTTACACATCCATTGCCTATATGTTTATTATGGTTGATTTTAGATCCTTTATCTGTTTTATTGTGTGTCCCTTTTGTACAGTCAGATCCGATTTATCATATAACAAATTTATATATGCCTAAGTGGTTCGATATTTTTTTTCTGTCATTGTTTTACAATTGTAAAAAAAGGAATGTGAAAATATTTTATTATGTTGTTATGTTGTATATAAAATTTTGTAACATCTGTATACATAAACATTAATAAACTATATTTGTTGGTGGTTTAATACAGTGAAATTAATTTCCAATTTGCACAGTTAATTTCCAAAATGATTTAATTTTATTTGTTTTAGTCATACAAGTAAATTTTTTATTTTGTTTTAGAATTCATAAGTGGTCATCTATGTAAAGTCATAGACTTTTATTTCATACCTAAGATGAAAAGATTGAATCATTCTGTTAGCATTAAATTTAAACATATATGTTACTTAAATTGCAATCTTCATGCATATATATAAATATATGTGTTATTTTAAAATGAATACATAACTTGCAATTATTTTTACATATAGATATACATGTGCTTATATTATTTTAATCTAAATTAAAATAGACCTTTTTGTGAAACTGTAGAATCTAAATTTCAAGCTCTTCCTTAATTGAAACCTTTATTACAATTGTTAATTCTAGTTTTGATAGACTCATATATACAGAAAAACTTATTTTAACATGTGTATGTGTAAACTTATAAATTATCTTACACGTATATTTTATAACTTAAAAAAAACTTGGACAACAAAGACATATGCAAATTCTTTTGTAAATGCCATTTGGTATGTCATTCAATGTGATTAAAAAGAGAGAGAAACGTAAGGGTTTCTCTCTCTACATTTACAGTCTTATCTTTCCTCAATTTATTATATATGTCAAGATAAAGAAAACCAAAGGTTTTCCTTCTCTAAAATTTCTCATATCAAATAAATTAATTAAAGTTTGACCAATTAAATAAAAAATACGCATATATAAGATACATGTGTTATACTATAAAGGTTGTAGTATACACTATAAAGGTTATAATAGATTTGTCCAATATAAAAGTTGTATTAAAATGCTAATTTAAAATTAATTAAAGGGTTAATTAATTAAAATTAATGAAATAATATTTAATTAATAAATATCATACTGTAACGATCCACTTTTCTATACACTCTAAGCTGACAATAAACCGCACATGTAAACTTAAAGCGAACAAAATGGCAGATTGTTAGGGGTGAAAGAAGAGGGGTAGAAGATAGAAGAACTAAGAACCAACACAGAATCTCACGACATAATGAAATAACATATATTAATCACATAATACTTACAAAGACATTTTAAAATAATACATCAGAGTTACACTAATACAATTTCTAACCTAGGACGGTTATAACAACTTGTCCTTATACTTCAAATATAGAGTACATAATATACAACGGAAATAAGATAATAACTAACTATCGGTGAAGCCTCCTGCTCCAAGCACCTCCAAAATGCATCCGTAGAAAACCTGGACTACTTGGCTGCTCATAAAAATTTAAGACCTAAGAGTTTTAGGGAAAGAAAATAAAACTCCGGTTCAGACGTGGGTCTGGTGTGAGTAAACTCAAACAACTAAATTATTATTTTTAAAACTCTTTTAAAATCAAAGGTATCTCGTAAGATGACACCGCTCATAAATACGGACAGGTTTTTACATTACGATAACCAAAACACTTTTATATAAAATCTAGTGATATTATAATAATGTCCAAGGGTTCAAAGTAAAAATATCAAAATAGCTAGAATGCTTGCATCTCACATTCCAATATATTTGATATACAACTAAAACCATAAAGCCGTATTGGAGAATGGATTTCAACTAAATGACTGGGCTATTGGGGTACCGTCCGTCATATTACACCTCTAGAATAATGTACCGAGATCGTACCTAATGACCCCTGCCAATACAGGACCGACCTACCCCTTACTGGATAGTACCGAATATGTCACCACCCCGGTTGTTCCTAACCTTTTTACTTAGCTCTCCACTGCAAAACTAAATCGGGAAATATAGTGGTCATCTAGAAAGGCGATGACATACCCTTGATGGGTGCAACCCAACTAGACCTGCTGCATCTCCCCTGTTTTAGCCTTTCCCGGTTGATGATGCTTGAGGCTACGTTTTACCTTTCACATATAGCACTTCCCTCTTGGAATGCTAACACTGCCCTTTTTGCATCAATGCAATGCTTGCATTCACCCATACAAGTTCGTTCTAAGACTAAACGAAATTGAAGACACTACTCCTATTACATCCATTACAGGGAATCCCTCCCAAGGATTAATAGAGAATATCCCTTGCACTTCAAACTCCGTCTTCGATTCCATGCTCTTTAGATATATTCCTCATGAAATATTGAGTTGCATCCAAGTGGTTTTTGGATAACATATCTGATTCCAGTCTCTTCGAAACAACTTTCGATAGTCTCGGTAAACTCAATTCCGGTTCTTTAGGAAATACACAGACAAAAAGTAAGGGCGGAGTTCACCTTCTAACCGTATGTGGATGGATTTCCTTATCAATTATTCTAGAAGAATGAAACAAGTTTATACATACAGTATAGCACCTCTGACGGTAACTATACCATATAATTCAACAACAATCAAACATTGATTTAATTCCATATAGGATCCTCTAAGCCTTTATTAATGAAACTTTAGTTAATAAAAATCATTTTATTAAACTTTATCAAAAGATCCTTTCAAAACCCTTTTCCTTACATCCCCTTTTATACTTGGAAATAATTTAAGTATTTGTCAAAAACATTTTGGAAAATTCTTTCTTCTCACATTCTATATTAAATGGCTAAACAATTCCTCTTCAAAACATCACTTACTTTTGAACTCATTCACTTTATAAAATCCATTCACTTATCCTTTAAAAAAAAATTGCTTATAAGTTCACTTCACATTTCAAACCTCTTTACAAAATTTCAAACTTGATTTTAAACTTCCTTCAAAAATCTCTAAAATAATTTATAAAATATCTTTCTATTTTAAAAATATTTAAAAACCTTCCTTCATAATTCCTTTACAGAATCTCGTTTATAAAATATCATTTGTAGTTCCCTTTAGGTAAACCTTTTATTTAATAAACCCTTTTTTAAACAAGATATTATTTATAAATAGCTTTATAAAATAATAGTATAACCTGAAAATCATTTATAAACTTTTAAATCCAAATTACTAATTTAAAAACATAATTTAGTAATTTGAAAAGAGAATTAGCAATCCCAATGGTACTAATTTAAGTTACCATTCAATCTCGATTAAATTTCAATTCACTAAACAGTTATTTACATAGGTCAACATGTATGTAAATATAACTCCTATCCAAAGAAGGAAATAACATGTCAATATGAACTAACTATCATATACATGTCTGAATAACATAATAGCAGGATGGTGATTTGTCCTGCTAAACAAATGTCCAAACAATTTAATCCATTAATAGTAGAATGGGGATTTCTTCTGCTAACACATGTCCATACGAACAAATAAACAAACAAACAATTTATAGCAGAATGGGGATTTATTCTGCTAACACATGCCCAAACAAACAAACATAATAATCTACATTATAACTCATCACAATTATATGGTTTCTTAATGGTATCCACAGTTGAATCACTTGTATTCAAAACCATCTTTGAAAAGGAAGTTCTTTCAAAACACTTTTACTTTTGGGAAACATGGGATTTAAAACTTTTAAAACTCTTTATAAAAAAATTAGTTTAAGTTAAATCCTTATTTAAATCATAATTAATCATTATTAAATCTTAACTTAACTTAATTAAATAATTAAACAATAATTAATATTAATTAAACAAAAATTAATCATTTATTAATTATTAAATAATCAACTAAACCTTTATTAATAATTAAATATTAATTAATCTCAATTAATTAATTAATTTTTAATTAAACTTAAATAATAAATTAAACCTTTAATAAATAATTTATTATAAATTAAAACCTTTAATGGTTTATAATTAAAAATAACCAGCACTTGATTAATAACTAATCCTATATTTAATTAATGATAAATGAAATATAAATAATTTACTTAACTTATACTAAATTAATTTAGTTAATAATTAATTTAAATAAATCTTAACTTTAAAAGATAACTAATTAATAACTAATCTTCACTTAATTATAATTATTAAACCTTATTTAATCCTTTATTAATTATTAAAAAATTAATGAATTAAAAATTATTATTAAAAAATTAATTAACTTCCTAAAACATTATTATTAAGTTTATAAAACATTTACAAAAACTTTTAAGTTTTAGAAGCCATTTTTTCTTCAAAAATCCAACTTTTAAGCGAACTGCATCCATAGCGACTATCGCAATGGATACCCTTAATTTCTTATTATTTTCCACTGCTATATCACAAACAACCCAAAATCTATGAACCATAACCATCACATAAAAAAGCACACATCTTTCGAGCTAAACATAATACTTAGACTTTGATTTCAAATTCTAAGATTCACATTACATACACACATATATTACCATAGCAACCACAAGATAACCCAACAATATCATCACATAAACAATCTTATAGCAACCATACATATAAAGTTAAATTCTTTTCCAAAACGTTAAGGGATTCACTCACCAAAATTCGATGAACTTTTGCAAAAACACTTAGGACTTGTAAAGCTTGGAAATCAACAAAGCCAACTTGAAAATATGTCAACTTGCTCTCCGTTTTCCGACCCTTTTCTCCCTGATTTTGGCAAAGTGGTCAAAAGGAAAGATTTATATTGTTCTTTCCACTATCATTGAAAAAAATTCTCAATTTGGATAATTTTTGAGGGAGTTCTGGTCAAAACAGTAACGGGTATTTTCGGACTTAAAAATCTTGGTTAAAAACACTCTTTAAAAATGTGGATTTTTGGAGCACTTAAGCTCGAAATCAGAGAAAGTGATATAATGTAAAGTTGTATTCATTGGAATTACAAATTCTTTGAAAAAAAATAAAATCTCCATTTGGTATAGAATGCAAGGAGTTATAGCTGAGTAAAGTAGAGAGAAAATGGAGGATTTTTGAGATGATGGTGGAGTTTAAAACAAAATTTTAAAATTTTAAAAAAATTTAAAATTTTGAATTTTAAAATCATTTGAAAACTTATGGAAGCCATAAAAAATACTTTAGAGCTTAGGAAGGAAGAAGCTTTAGGAAAATGAAATAAATCAAATAAAAAGAAAAGGGGAAAATGTTTTTATATAAAAGGAGATAGCCAAATTACTTAAATACCCATCGTACTTTGCCCCCACTCCATGGTTGCCACATCATAAAACCTCCACCTCACCATGTACCAACGTCCTTCCTTGTCCTGCTTCCAAATTCCTAAGCCAACATGCATCAATTGCATGTGTACTTATGGTTTAAACATGTTTCGTCCTCGAGTCATCAAAATGTCACATCATGTTTCCTTATTTTTGTTTTATTTTTAAAACCTTATATACTTATGTACATACACATATATACGTGCAAACATACACTAAAATATTTTATGTAAATATATTTACATTAGTGTCCACAATCTTTCCGATAACTTTTAGCTGACGAAAAGTTGAAAATTTGGAAAACGAATTTTGGTTACATTTTCTGTTTTCCTTTGAACTATAAATTTTTGTAAACAAAATTTAAAAACTATTTCACCATAATTATTTATTATTAAAAAGAGTTTTATTTTCATTATAAAACATATATATTGAATATTTAAAATTAATTACATATTCACAAATCAAAGCAGTGAAATTCCGGGTCATTACAAATACATAAGACTATCATATAGGTAATATGAAATACAAAAGCTATATAACAATAAAACTTAAACGATATGAATGTATAAACTAAAGACGGAACATTAAAGATACTCAAATATACTTAAGGAATAAATATATATGTAAATGTATGTATACTGTGATTTCTGATTTGTCTAACACTTGAATTATAAGGGTATTTCATAAGAAATACATTATTTCATAAGAAATACATTATTTCATAAGTCGAAATCACTCAATACAATATATTGAAAATTATGAATTTTCAATATAATGTTGTTCTCTACCATATATATAGTATTACATTACTTGCATATTCCTTAGTTGTTGAGCAAACTCAAGCTGGGAATGTTATGTGTAGTATTATTAATATTCAATGGATGAGGTAAGATAACTATATGCATTTGTTGATCACTCAAGGTACATATACTATACTTAAGCCATCACGATATGGCAGGTATGAGTGAATAATCTCTTTCGATTTGTTGAGCAAACTCAAGGTCTAAATGAGATTAGGACAAGGAAAACTCGGTTAAGAGTTGTATGTGATACAACCGATAAGGAGTTATCCATCGTTTGTGGGGTTATGATTTGTTGAGCAAACTCAAGGTCAGAATACCAAGACAGACGAGCCCTAACACCCGCTAGTGAATTCAGAAGACTTCTATGTTTCATATTAGGGTTTATAGAAACGTAAAAGACTTGTGGAGGCCTTATTAGAAAAATGAAATGGTAACATTTAACCTTTCTAATATTGTAAGTACATATTCTAAATAATGTTATAATTATCTACAATGATAAATTTGTGCATTTAATATGATTGATAAAATGTTTATCAATTAACATATATAAGAAAACTGAATTGAAAGTTGACAAATGGAAATATAATATCCACTATTAAATGTCTATTGCATGCTAATGTTTTCTATACCCATGCAAGTTCTAATTTTACACTAAATACATTCATAAAATGGTCACTTACATGCTTATTTGGTTGGGATTGTGTATTGCACTCTATGAGTTTCAAAATGTAAAAGCAATACAAGACTATGAATATTTGATCTATATTCTATCATTTATAAACGTTATATGGTGAACGGTCACATTCGTAATGTACGATACTTCAATGAATATAGTCATTGGAAATAATCTAATAAGTAGTATTGTGGGGTCATGTATTCAAGTTTATTGATTACAAAAGGGATCGTATTGTGTTGATATAACACAAGACCAAAAACTACAAGATAGATCTAAGAACTCGATTGTTGAAATGTCATTTTGATCGATTTACGTAAAGTGCAACATATTTGATACCCTTAAATATTAAGGATAATCGAATGTGCTTTTGTAAAGAGTTTGTTATGATATTGTAGTATGGTTTTCTTTTGAATAATTCGACCATTTGAAAGGAAAACGAATGTATAAGTGTAACGAACCAGAGTTTCTAGTTGTAAATTTTGAACATTTAATTCATTTTAAATGCTAAATGTAGAGTTTGAACTGATTTTGAAATAAGGATTTTGTTAAATCAATTGAATTTAGTTGCAATTTTCAATATGGCAATTCAATTGAAATTTGAATAATAATAATAATTTAATATTGGAATTGTGATAATTGGTGAATCTGGATATAAATATTACGAATTGGTTTCCAAAATTTATTTTAAGTCTATTTGAATTTAAATAGCGATGTTGTACTTTTTGATAGAATTAAAAGTCGATAGGTTTAAGATTTGGGATTTTATATTAATTTAATAATATAATAATGCAAACAATCAGATTTTAATTTAAACTGAATCTGGATGATTTCTAATGTGAATATAAATTTTATACGAGTTATAATAGAGTTAATAAAATTTCAAAGGTGAAATTTTAAGTGATTTCGACGATTGTGAAAATTGCTCGAATTTATCGACAGGTTAAAATAGCCTTCCGGGGCACAGTCTCCGAATTCGACGAAACTAGTTCCATTGGATCCGTAATAGTTAGTTATTATCGGATTTCAATTTTCGTAGCAATCGGAGTTGTCGTTTGACCATGGCAGCTCAAAACGCATAAATTTATTTTTAATCGATTTAATTTAAAATTTATCGTTTATTTCCGTAACTCGTGCATACGACCAAATTAGCCTTCGAAACACATTGCATTGTGTTCGGAACATGGGTAAAACCTTAGAAATGCCTGTCGGCACACGTCGTTTGGAGATTGTGTGAAAAAGTTGCTTTAAAGCGGATTTAATATTAAAATAATATAACTAAACATTTATATATATATATTTAATTTAGGGACGAAACCCTATTTTCGTTCTCAGCCGCCTCTCAATCTATCAATGGCCGACAACATCCCATATTCCCTCTCGATTTCCTTCGAATCCATAGATCTTTAGCAATTGGTTTCAACTGGAAGATCATAGAGCTCTCTGAGGTCGCCACATCCAACGGTGGATCTAGTGTGTCGTCGTTGTTTGGAGACAAAATCGAGAGCCGATGGTCACGTGCGTTGACGAGTTATGCGAGGCAGAAAGGCGATCGAGTTCAACATGCCTCTGGCCATGGGTGGAGCACGTCTGGGCGTACGTTTTGGCAGCGCCTGATCGTGTCAGGGTCGATCGTGGAAGGAGCGGTTCCTAGCCCTAAGTCGCGATATTGGGATCTTCGATCTGGGTATTTGTGTGAGGAAGAAAGCATTTGCGGCCGTGATTTTGAGTGTAGACGTGCGGCCTAGATCTTGCTTGGTAAAAAAATTTAAACAAAAGATAAGAAATTGTTTATATAAATAATATTCAATGTTTAAAACTGAATATCTCATACATACGTTATCTGAATTCGAGGAAACTGGCGACGCTGGAATCGCAGAGACGAGTACTACGCAGTGGAGCAATTCTGGGATTATTCGAAGCAAGTAAAAATTTAGTTTAAATCGAACGCCGTTCGATTTAATTTAAATTTGAACGCTCATCGAAAACCCAAGGTGAGTAATCTCACTCAAATCTGGATCCCAGTTAATTTAAATAACCAATGTTTAAATATTTGATTGGTCGTTTAGCTGAATATGTTAATTATTATCATATTGATTGATATTTATTGGTTGTGCTAATATCTATGGATGTAGGGAAATAAGTTGGAGGGATCCAACTGGATTCCTCACAAATAGTAATTTTATTTATATTATGTGATATATCTCATTGATAAATTTATTTTATCTACGAATCTGTGAATGAAGATAAGCATTATGGGTTATACCGCTTATCGATGTTAATATGATTGAATCTGTGATGGTTGATGTTGTGCACTGTTGTGTTAAACCCCTGGACTACACTATACACACAATTCTGGATTGCATGTGGAAATTGGTTAAGTCACGGTTATTTTTTTGAAATAATTTTAGAATTGAATTTTTGAATCTAAGTGGTTTTGGAAATAAATCGGATTTAAAGTGGAAAACTTTTGAAAAGGAATTTTCAAAATAAAAAGTTATTTTTAAATAACTTAATTTATTTTTAAAATTTGATTTAAATTTGAATTAAAAATCTGAAATTGAATTCTATGTTGGGAACTTATGATTTTAAAAAAGGTTATATATGTTTACATGAATTTAAACCATTTTAAAAAGTGTCGCTTTGGGAATTTAAATTAACCCAAAGATTTTAACTTGTATAAATGAAATCGGATTTTTCCAAAATAAAAACTATTTGTTTTCAAACGATATAACTTTTCATATAAGAAATGAATTCCCAATTTGTATTAAAGGAAGTTCAAGTTGAATTGAAAATGGTTTTCCATGTTATGAATGAATATTTGGAAACAGGTTTTGGAAGCTGTAAGTTAAATCTTTGATTTAAAGGTTAAATGAGCTAATCCAATTGAGGTGGAAATTGTTTTGAAATTCGTGAATAGATCTTTGTGAAACTGGGTGAACTTTGTGAATGAATCTTTTTTTAAAAGAGTTAAAATGGTAATTTGTTTAAAACATTTGAAAGAAAATTTTGGATAATAAGTTGTGATTTAACTGAAATCCCAATATCCATATGTTTTTAAATTTACGCTCATTATTCGTATTAGCCGGGAGAGGACTTTGTGTCATATAACCCATTCCGAATAATGATACGTTGATATGGATAGCATTTGAAGACCGGCGGTGAAGACCGGATATTTTCAAGAACGAAAGGGTAACTTGTCGATTGTCTCTGCACTGAGTCGCGCCGGTATAGAGATTTCCTAAGTGATGGAAAGTCCGATCGGGATTGTGAATACCCGTATTTGCAAGGGCTTCTTTGGAAGTGCCTTCGGTTCTGTTCGAACCCGGAACAGACTTGTATGGATGTGTGTTTGACATTACACTTTGAGATGTAAAACTGGTTTCTATCAAATACAATTCTATTGGTGGCGGAGATTTATTCTCTTAGCTTAACACCCTTCTCTGAGACGCACGAGCTCAGAGGTTATGTAGTTGATGGTTACAAGTGTTACATTCCCAATTTGGTAATGTTGCATGCTAAGTGCTGCTGTGTGTTGATGATCATTTGTGATCGAAGCATGGCTTTGTGAAAAAGCGTAGCTTTTTGGACGAGACTTCATCGAGCCTCACAACCCGGTAATGGTCGAAACAGGAATCGTGGCAGCAAGGTTATTTGGGGGTAGCTCCTCCTGAGGGTATGACCATTTCCTTCTGGTTAAAAAGTGATATCATGGTGTGGAGCCCAGATATTTACTTATGTTGATTTTTTATGAAAGTGGTATCATGGTATGGAGCTCAAATACTTTACTGTGTGGTTGTTGGATTGAGGGCCCTCGGATAAAGGTCGGTAACGACTGGGGGATGGCATACTCGTGTCACTTGTTACCTAGTTACAGAGGTAACCCGGCCTTGTGTAGCAGAGATCCGGTTAGGTTCTCGGGGACGTCCCTCCAGAGGCGTTCCATTTTATGTGGGAAGTTCCTTTGCCTGACCATTTATTGGAAATACAAACAAAACAATACGAGCCCTTTATGGTTTTAGTTGTAGAACCTGCCATTTAACATGGTAGGTATAGTAGGCATACTATAATGGTACGTATGCTGGCTAAGATTAATATTATACCTTCGAAATGTTTTCTACACTATGCACTAATAATAATAATATTAAATAATTTTGCGTATTAAGCATGTTTGACTATCATAAAGAGAAATCTCCTCCAATTCTGCGTTTACATTGTGTGTGTGGTAGGAGGCCTTATAGCAGTTTCATTTTATAAAAAGCATAGCGGATTTCTTTTCTTTTCTTTTCTTTGTGAAAATAACTGTTTTTGAGATCTCACACCTGTCCCACGACTGACCTGCATCTAAACTCTGGGTGCCCACAATTTTCCACACGGGCAGCCTAGAGTCAGGTTAGCATTATTTGGGAGCAATAATCGAAAAAGAGTTGCTGTGAAGCTCAAGGGGCAAGCTGGATGGCGAGATGTATTACTTATACTATGTAGTATATGCTGCGTTCGGGTTTGTGTGAGACAAATTTCTATGTAGGCAAGTCATTTATAACTGCCAATGATTGTGTGTTGTTGTTGTACTCAGATGTTGTATTGTAATAACATATATAGGCCTTTTGTTTTAAAGATATTCATTTATCTATTATATTTGTTCCGATGCGATATGTGAGATTCTGTTATTGTTTCTGTTTCTTCTTCTATCTTCTTCTTCTTTAAACCCTAACGGTTTGGTTTTCCGGCATTCGACTGTGCAGCATTCAACTGTGCGGCATTCAATATAGTGGACGTATTGATGTCAACTTTCGGGAGTCGAGAAATCGGACCTGTTACATGTGGTATCATAGCATTTGGTTAAGAGACAACCTTGGCTCTGTTGGGTGTTACTCATTAGAGATAGAGTCAGTAGTACTGTAGAATGAGTTTGAGTGTAGTAATAGATATGAGCGCGTACTTGTTAGTGAATATAAAATTGTTTTTATACCGTGTTGACTTATTGGTTGAATGTTTATGAATTCTGGTCGGTACGGGAAGTACAACTGTATCGATAGGGGTTTCTAAACCCTTAAACAAGATAAACTGACATGGTATTGTTTTAAAGTGGGTAAATGAAATAATTTTACCCAAAATTATATTTTGATATAAAAGGAATAATTTTTCTGGAATTATTATATATTTGGATGTTTGGTTATTGATATTATAATCAAATATAAGAATCTAAAGTTTGAAAGGGTTTATAACCAAATAAAAATTCTATAAGTATGATTTATCCAAAGGAAGAATAACTAAATTTGAATTAAACCAAAATTTAAATCACGAAAATTTTGAAAAGTGTTTAAAATGAATTTAAAACAAAAGTTTGGAAATTTAAAATTTTGGAAATATTTGAAATGTTTCCAAAGTGTTTGAAGGCAATGATGGAGTATTATTTTGGAAATTTTTTCTAAATGAGAATTGTTTTGAAATGAATTGGTGGAAGTGATAAAGCACTGAACTCACTTCAGTCGTTGGATAATAATCCTGATGATGATGGCCACATCATTAGAATTCATTTTCGAGTTTCTAAAGTGATGGATTGCTTCCATAATAATTGCTTATGATATTTGTTTAGATTTGTTTGACATACAAGGTGTTTTAGAAATTTTAAAGGGAAACACTATTTAATAATGTGGGAGTTAAGATAAATCAACTATTGAACTTATTAAGTGAAGTTGATATTAATAAGAAGAAAATGAAAATTTTACTCCTGGAATTAAAATTTGTCTTGAGAAAATGGTGATGAATAAAATATATTTGAATTTAACTTAAGATAAGATAAATAAAATTGGAATTTGAAATTGAATTAAATTGGATATAAAGTTGGAATATAAAATGACTATAATTGAGTAATGAAAATTTATATCCTTAAGCTATTAAGTGTTATATAGATAATCTGGAATTGTGATTATCAGATGGAAATAACTCAAATGAGCAATATAAGCTTTTAAGTAAATAAGTTGGTGAACTCATAAATAGAAAATGGAATTATAATCACAAATGAGAAATTGTTGAATGGTATGGTGAATTCAAACTAAAACCTAAATGAATGTTGAATATGATAAGGCAAAGAAAAATATAAGATGTGAATGGACTTAAGTTAGTAAATAAGTTTTAAACTTATATATTAGAAAGTAAAAATTTAAATTGAATAGAGAAATAAAATTGGACCGAATTGGATTTAATTTAAGTTAAAAAAGAAATTAAGTTAAATTTGGACTGAATTGAAATTAAAATTTAGTTGTGTTATAGATAATATTGAATGAAATTCAATTCTTATTTAAGTAGCAAATGAAGTGGAATGAATTTAAGCGGACTAAATAAAAATTAGTTAAACTTGAATTAGAACTGGAAAAGAATTGAATTGAAAGAAAATTTAATTAAGTTGAAAGGACATTGTATGAATAGAATTTTGACTTAACTAAATTTAAAAGAATAGGATGAAGATGAATTTAGTGCAAACTAAATTGAATGGAATTTGTATTGGCATGGATGAAATTTTGGTAGTTTGTTAAGAAAATTTTGAAAAGAAAAATAAAAACCCAGTTCTGGTATGGGATTTAATTTTGGTAATAAAAAATTGAGAGTGTGAATGAATAATGGAATTGGTTTATAATAGTGATGGTTTTAATTATAAATAAATTCAAATTAGTGAAATGGTAAGTTTTAAATGGATGAATAAGTGAATAAATTGAATAAAAATTGGTAATGGATTGGAATTTGGTGGGATAAGAATCAAATTTAAAAATAAATATGATGCAAGAAGAAACTGAGATATTTTGTTATTGAAATAACTTAAGGAAATTGTGGAATGTTGTTGCCAAACTTATGAAATGGTCTTTAATGAAATTTATTTAGATAATAAAATTTTAATGCAAACGAAAGTATTTTAATTTCTTATCGTGATGAAATAAGAATGTATGAGTTGTACATAACCCAGAATTGAATGGTATTAATATAAACAGGAAATTATTGTCAAGGACAAAATTTCACAGCTTTTTAGCCCCAAGGACAGACCTTCAATATTTTATCCTGAAGGACAACTTTCTGTAGGTATCAGTTTTTAGTTATTGATAGCAGTTTTTAGGTATCAGTTTGTAGTTATCGGTAGCAGTTTTTAGGTATCAGTTTTAGCTCGGTAGCATTTTTGTTGTCCTTATGAATAATTTAGAAAAATGTTTGTCCTTATGAATAATTTTTAGAAGAATGTTTGTCCTTATGGTAAAAATATTGAGGTCGTGTCCTTGAGGCAAAAAATATACAAATCTTTGTCCTTTAAATTAATTTTCCCTTAATATAAACCTATATGGATAATGAATTGGAAATGTAAGAATAAGAATTTAAATTGATAATGGAATAAAAATGAGATGTTTGGGTTGTAAATAATTTCAAATGAAGTAAAATTAATATAGTTTGGTTTGGAATTAATTTAAAAATGGTTATAAACTTCAGTAATTGTTGTTTGCTTGAATGATATCAAATTTGCATTGAGATTGGTCGTTTTGTTGTAAACAAAGCTAATAAATTAAGAAAAGCAAATAAAGTTGATTTTTGAACCAATTGGAATGGGTCGGAATTTAATTTAATGGATTTGCATATAAATAAAGTGAGTTATGAATATGTTGATCATGTTGTAGTGATTTTGGAGTTGGTCATGATAAATATGTATTGAATGTGGCAAACTTGGTTGTAAATCCTTTTTGAGTAAAGTAAAATGAAATTTGGATGTATTAGGGAAATTTAATGGTGTTGAAACCTTGTAATTGCTTATGAAATATGGTTTACTTGTAGGATTTTGAAAAAATTATTGTGTGGGCATTGAAAATTGATATGTTTAGTTTAAATTAATATATGAAATCTTGTTGAAAATTTCATATTATTGAAAACTCATGTGGTTGTTTAAGTAAGTACAGGTACGAGAGGCAATCAATAGAGTTGGAGCGCGTATATGCAATATAAATTAGCCGCATGCTTTTAAAATGCTAATAAAAGGTACGCCTACGCAATAAAAATAGGAAATATGAACTGTTTTTGGTTTTCCGACCGTGTGGGTTGATGTATATATATATATATATATATATATTTATATCTATTGTGCTATTGCAAAAGCTCCTCCGTACAAGGGGGACTCTGCCAAAAAATTTCGAAAACTTTAGGAGTTAGAATTTTTTTTGAAAATTTTGAAACGTTTCGTTAACAACAAATTGATTTCAAATTAAAATTGAAATAAAAGGATTTTGGAATAGGAATCAAAACTAGCAGTTTTGATTTGAAACTGAAGAAATTAGGCAAAGTGAAATTTGAGATTTTTATTAAGTGAGTTTTGCTATTGAGTTTGGAGCATTCTTTCTACCTTAGCAAATTTCGGGGACGAAATTCTTTTATGGGGAGAAGGATGTAACGCCCTGGAATTTCTAGTCCTAAATTTTCAACATTTAATTCATTTTAAATGTTAAATGTGGATTTTGAATTGATTTTGAAATAAGGATTTTGTTAAATCAATAGAGTTTAGTTGTAATTTTCAATATGGTAATTCAATTGAAATTTGAATAATAATAATTTAATATTAGAATTATGATAATTGGTGAATCTGGATATAAATGGTTATGAATTGGTTTCTAATTTTAAGTCTATTTGAATTTAAATAGCAATGTTGGACTTTTGGATAGAATTAAAAGTCTATAGGTTTAAGATTTGGGATTTTATATTAATTTAATAATGAAATTTAATAATATAATAATGCAAATAATCAGATTTTGATTTAAACTGAATCAAGATGATTTCTAATGTGAATATAAATTTTATATGAGTTATAATAGAGTTAATAAAATTTTAAAGGTGAAATTTTAAGTGATTTCGACGATTGTGAAAATCGCTCGAATTTATCGACGGGTTAAAATAGCCTTCTGGGGCACAGTCTCGGAATTCGACGAAACTAGTTCTATTTGATCCGTAATAGTTAGTTATTATCGGATTTCAATTTTCATAGCAATCGGAGTTGTCATTTGACAATGGCAGCTCAAAACATATAGAAATTATTTTTAATCGATTTAATTTAAAATTGATCGTTTATTTCCGTAACTCATGCATACGACCAAATTAGCCTCCGAAACACGTTCCATTGTGTTCGGAACATGGATAAAACCTTAGAAATGCCTGTCAGCACGCCTCGCTTGGAGATCGTGTGAAAAAGTTGCTTTAAAGGGATTTAATATTAAAATAATATAACTAAACATTTATATATATACATATATATTTTTAATTTAGGACCGAAACCCTATTTTCGTTCTCAGCCACCTCTCAATCTATTGATGGCCGACAACATCCCATATTCCTTCTCGATTTCCTTCGAATCCGTAGATCTTTAGCAATTGATTTCAACTGGAAGATCGTAGAGCTCTCCGAGGTCGCCACATCCAACGGTGGATCTAGTGTGTCGTCGTTGTTTGGAGACAAAATAGGGAGCCATAGTCACGCGCGTTGATGATTTATGCGAGGCAGAAAGGTGAACGAGTTCAACACGCCTCTGGCCGTGGGTAGAGCACGTATGGGCGCACGTTTTGGCAGCGCCTGATCGTGTCAGGGTCGATCGTGGAAGGAGAGGTTCCTAGCCCTAAGTCGCGATATTGGGTTCTTTGATCTGGGTATTTGCGTGAGGAAGAAAGCATTTGCGGCCGTGATTTTGAGTGTAGACGTGCGGCCCAGATCTTGCTTGGTAAAAAAAATTAAATAAAAGATAAGAAATTGTTTATATAAATAATATTCAATGTTTAAAACTGAATATCTCATACATACGTTATCAGGATTCGACGAAACCGGTGACACCGGAATCGCAGAGACGTCAAGTCAAAGCCGAAACCAACTAGCAGAACGAGGAAGTCGTAGCGGAAAACAGTCTCTACCACGGCTCTGGTTGTTCACCGTTCAAGAATTCTTGTTTAGGCAGTTTGGGATTATTCGAAGCAAGTAAAAATTTAGTTTAAATCGAACGCCGTTCGATTTAATTTAAATTTGAATGCTCATCGAAAACCCAAGGTGAGTAATCTCACTCAAATCTGGATCCTAGTTAATTTAAATAGCCAATGTTTAATAGTTTGATTGGTTGTTTAGCTGAATATGATAATTATTATCAGATTGAATCGATATTTATTGGTTGTGCTAATATCTGTGGATGCAAGGAAACAGGTTGGAGGGATCCAACTGGATTCCTCACAAATAGTAATTTTATTTATATACTGTGATATATCTCATTGATAAATTTATTTTATCTACGAATCTATGAATGAAGATAAGCGTTATGGGTTATACCGCTTATCGATGTTAATATGATTGAATCTGTGATGGTTGATGTTGTGCACTATTGTGTCAAACCCCTGGACTACACAATACACACACAATTCTGGATTGCACGTGGAAATTGGTTAAGTCACAGTTTTTTTTTGAAATAATTTTAGAACTGAATTTTTGAATCTACATGGTTTTGGAAATAAATCGGATTTAAAGTGGAAAAACTTTTGAAAAGGAATTTTCAAAATAAAAAGTTATTTTTGAATAACTTAATTTAGTTTCAAAATTTGATTTAAATTTGAATTAAAAATTTGAAATTGAATTCTATGTTGGGAATTTATAATTTTAAAAAAGGTTATATATGTTTACATGAATTTAAACCATTTTAGAAAGTGTTGCTTTGGGAATTTAAATTAACCCAAAGACTTTAACTTGTATAAATGTAATCGAATTTTTCCGAAATATAAACTATTTTCTTTCAAACGATATAAGTTTTCATATAAGAAATGAATTCCCAATTTGTATTAAAGGAAGTTCAAGTTGAATTGAAAATGGTTTTCCAAGTTATGAATGAATATTTGGAAATGGGTTTCGGAAGCTATAAGTTAAATCTTTGATTTAAAGATTAAATGAGCTAATCCAATTGAGGTGGAAATTGTTTTGAAATCCTGAATGGATCTTTGTGAAACTAGGTGAACTTTGTGAATGAATCTTTTATTTAAAAGAATTAAAATGAAATTTGTTTAAACCATTTGAAAGAAAAGTTTTGGATAATAAGTTGTGATTTAACTGAAATCCCAATATCCATATGTTTTTAAATTTACGCTCATTATTCGGATTAGCCGGAAGAGGACTCTGTGTCATATAACCCATTCCGAATAATGATACATCGATATGGATAACATTTGAAGACCGGTGGTGAAGACCGGGTATTTTCGAGAACGAAAGGGTAACCCGTCGTTTGTCTCTGCACTGAGTCACGCCAGTATAAAGATTTCCAAAGTGATGGAAAGTCCGATCGGGATTGTGAATACCCGGATTTGCAAGGGCTTCTTTGGAAGTGCCTTCGGTTCTGTGTTCTGTTCGAACCCAGAACAGACTTGTATGGATGTGTGTTTGACATTACACTTTGAGATGTAAAACTGGTTTCTATCAAATACATTTCTGTTGGTGGCAGATATTTATTCTCTTAGCTTAACACCCTTCTCTGAGACGCATGAGCTCAGAGGTTATGTAGTTGATGGTTACTATGATACATTCCCAATTTGGTAATGTTGCATACTAAGTGCTGCTGTGTGTTGATGATCATTTGTGATCGAAGCATGGCTTTGTGAAAAAGCGTAGCTTTATGGACGAGACTTCATCGAGCCTCACAACCTGGTAATGGTCGAAACAGGAATTGTGGCAGCAAGGTTATTTGTGGGTAGCTCCTCCTGAGCGTATGACCATTTCCTTCTGGATAAAAAGTGATATCATGGTATGGAGCCCAGATATTTACTTATGTGGATTTTTTTATGAAAGTGGTATCATGGTATGGAGCCCAGATACTTTACTATGTCGTTGTTGGATTGAAGGCCCTCGGATAAAGGTCGGTAACGACCGGGGGATGGCATACTCGTGTCATTTGTTACCTAGTTACAGAGGTAACCCGGCCTTGTGTAGCATAGATCAGGTTAGGTGCTCGGGGACTTCCCTCCAGAGGCGTTCCATTTTATGTGGGAAGTTCCTTTGCCTGACCATTTGTTGAAAAATCCAAACAAAACAATACGAGCCCTTTACGGTTTTAGTTGTAGAACCTGCCATTTAACATGGTAGCTATAGTAGGCATACTATAATGGTACGTATGCTGACCAAGATTAATATTGTACTTTCGAAATGTTTTCTACACTATACCCTAATAATAATAATATCAAACAATTTTGCGTATTAAGCATGTTTGACTATCATAAGAAGAAATCTCCTCCAATTCTGCGTTTGCATTGTGTGTGTGTGGCGGGAGGCCTTATGGTAGTTTCATTATCTAAAATGCATAGAGGATTTCTTTTCTTTTCTTTGTGAAAATAATTGTTTTTGAGATCTCACACCAGTCCCACGACTAAATTGGAGTTTATTGTTCCCTTTCTAAACTCTGGGTGCCCATAATTTTCCACACGGGCAGCCTAGAATCAGTTTAGCATTATTCGGGAGCAATAATCGAAAAAGAATTGCTGTGAAGTTCAAGGGGCAAGCTGGATGGCGAGACGTATTATTTATACTATGTAGTATCTACTGCGTTCAGGTTTGTGTGAGACAAATTTCTATGTAGGCAAGTCATTTATAACTGCCAGTGATTGTGTGTTGTTGTTGTACTCAGATGTTGTATTGTAATAACATATACAGGCCTTTTGTTTTAAAGATATTCATTTATCTATTATATTTGTTCCACTGCGATATGCGAGATTCTGTTATTGTTTCTGTTTCTTCTTCTGTCTTATTCTTCTTTAAACCCTAATGGTTCGGTTTTCCGGCATTCGACTGTACGACATTCAATATAGTGGATGTATTGATGTCGACTTTCGGGCGTCGAGAATCAGACCTGTTACATGTGGTATCAGAGCATTTGGTTAAGCGACAACCTTGGCTCTGTTGGGTGTTACTCATTAGAGATAGAGTTAGCAGTACTCTAAAATTAGTTTGAGTGTAATAATAGATTTAAGCGCGTACTTGTTAGTGAATATAAAATTGTTTTTATACTGTGTTGACTTATCGATTGAGTGTTTATGAATTCTGGTCGGTACGGGAAGTACAACCATATCGATATGGGTTTCTAAACTCTTAAATAAGATAAACTGACATGGTATTGTTTTAAAGTGGGTAAATGAAATAATTTTACCCAAAATTATATTTTGATATAAAAGGAATAATTTTTCTGGAATTATTATATATTTGAATGTTTGGTTGTTGGTATTATAATCAAATATAAGATCTAAAGTTTGAAAGGGTTTATAACCAAACAAAAATTCTATAAGTATGATTTATCCAAAGGAAGAATAACTAAATTTGAATTAAACCAGAATTTAAATCCTAGGAATTTAGGAAAGTGTTTAAAATGAATTTAAAAGAATGAACTCTCCATCGTATAAGGTTTATTACTTTGAGCTCAAGATTTTTGATCAAAGAACTCTCCATCGTAAATAGTTGCAGTGCATGAAATAAACAAATTGTATTAAGTGAATGATGGACCTTCGAATTTTCTACGCTATTAAAGTAATGGTGGAAATAGTGGGAGCATTCCATATAACACCTGTTAATTGCATCATAGTACAAAAATTGTTTCCGTAAAACTTACCATACATCGTTTATGAAATAGTGATCATTTTTCCGTATAGACTGAAAAAATAGACATAGCTATATTTCAATATGAATATTATGAATATTCTTTATGAAATAAAACTATATTGTGGTAATTTTTTTATAACAAAATTCATGCATTGTAAAATACAAAAGTATCTAATATTATTTATGGTTGTTTTGGAATTATAGACTAAGCCGTAGTTTTGAGAAATAATTATATTGCATAATTTTGAATCATATGATACTTGTCAATTATATCTTAAACTATAAAGGGCTATGCACCCATTTAGTGGGAGTATCATAAGAGTTGATCAACTCTTAAGATTGATACGTATAGATGTATGCAATCACAATTCTATAAATACCAAAACTGTTTCAGGTACTTCGTCATATTCACCGACGAGCTATCATCGACATGGACTTGTGTATTTGATACATATGTAGAATGTCTATGGTAAACTTATAGAACATAAAACAGAAGTAAATAAAATAACATAAAATAGATATGATTCGATTTGATCGAATGAGTGAGTATATCGAAAAAAATTCCGAACGTACCTAAAAATGAATAAAGATTTAATCTCAAAAGTCACTCCCTCATGTGATGCATAATGATGCATCAATAAGGGGTAATCGAACTGAGTTAGTTTCTTTCTATAAGGTCATGTACTTAAGAGTAGTATACAAGGTTAATATTATTTCATCTAAATAACGGTTTACAAAATCACATGAGATAAGGGTTTATAAGAAACTCCAACATAACCTAGGCCAAGGAGTTGATAGGTTGCGCGAGTCAAAATATTTCATGTAATAATTGTTCATGAAACATGTTGCATGAATTTACCCAAAAGGATTTCGAAAAGACTGTCATTGAATGACATATTTATGTTTCAAACATATTTTTTGTAAACTAAAACCAAATCAGTTTTATAAATAAAGAAATTCATAAACGTTTATGAATACCTATTCTATTACATGAGAAACAATTGTTGTTTCAAGATATACCAACTTTATTGTGAGGAAATTTCTTTGAGGAATTATTGGTAGTAAAATGGAATTGGATACGGTCCATGGACAAAACAAATTATATAAGATGAAATGAAATTAACTAACCTAAATGAACACGTATCATTAAAAAGTCTAATAAGTATTCTCGCACATCGAAGAGAAACTACGAGTTTCTTATTAATGTCGAAAATATATAATCCTAGATCGTTTAATTTAACCATTAAGAATGTTGATTCTATATGGTATGATGCGCAAATCAGAAAGAATTCCAAGTACGCTATTAAAATATAAATTTTAGTGGTCATAACTGAAGGGATATAATCCATCGACCACGAACGTGCCTTTATGAGTAAGATTAATGTAGTTGGAATTAAATGAGAAATGTTGATAAGAATAATATTGCAAATTTCAATTGTTGAAATTAGTGTAATAGATTCGATATCCAACACGTTTAAGTCAATTCGGATTTACTCACAAAATTATCGCTTGATAAGTCCTAGGGTTTTTGTACATATTTACTGAAACAGAAAACTCTAAATAACGGTTTAGAGTAAGCTATTTACACATATTAACCAAAAATGTCTCAAAGTCAGTGGGGCTGATATTGAGTTTGTGAGTTTTTGGATATGATCCAAGAAATGATAAAAAGTATCATTATATAAGCATTAAGATTGAATAAGTATTTTGATAGAAATATCAAATAGTTTGATTTTCAATCAAAGCGCAGATGAAGCGTGTGTTCATAAGAAAGAACGTTAAAATGTACATTGACATTTCTAAACTATAAGTAAACAACACATTGTTGATTTTAATGACGCACATGTCTTAAAATAAGCCTTAGTTGTTTTAACACCCAACATTGGATTAATAAATGATGTCTTTTATAGTAAGTATAAAAAAATGTCGGGAATGTCCTAAATGATATGCAAGGACACCTTATTAAAATGTTTAATGTGGAATATGTAAGATTGATTCCTTTGCATTGGAAAAAGGAAATATCATACATGTTGTGTTGCCTATAATATCATAATTTTTTTTAATATAGTCGATACATGAAGAAAATATCAAACCCAAATTGATTCACTAAATGGTTGTTTGAAGTGTTCTCATGTATTTATGAAATACTAGAGAATTGTTTACAGAAATAAAAAAAATCCTTACGAAGGAATGTTCGAACACAAACTTCATAAGTCATATTGAGTGTAGTATGTCAATAATAAATTCAAGTAAAGAATTTTTAAGTTGGAAATTTTCCAAATAAAAGACTGGTTTATTTAATGAAAAAAGCCTACGTACATTGCCTTGAATATTGGCGCAATAAAATAATGTATATAAAATTATAAGTGCAAAAACTTATAACTGCGCTGATTCCAAATGTTGAGAATCTCATAACATTGCTATATGATAACAATGTCACGATATGGTTCATAGTAAAACCTAAAGCTCATTAGAGGACGAGAGACATATTCCAAATTGTTCCATGTGATAAAGCAGTTTATCACCGTTGGAGAGAGTTGATTGATAGAGTAGATAATTGAAATATAATAGCATACCCGTTCACAAAGGGACTGACACAACTGGTTTTGAGAAACTGACTGGATAAGTTGGAGTAAGATTCCATAATTGACCCCAAGCTCAAGTGGGAGAATGATAGAGTTAGTGGTATGCCCTAGAGGCAATTATGTAATTTGTTACATATATCTAACTCGTTGAACAATCTTGTTCATAGTAAATGTGTTTCTTTCTATTATATACTTGACATAATGTGGTTATATTAATTAATTAATTTAATTAAAATTATATAAAAGGAAATCTATAAATGGCATATTTTGTGATAGTAGTTACAAAATGTTGTAAGCGTGAGTAATTTATCGCAATAAAACAAATGTTAACAAGATTTCTTGTAAACAGCCCAAATTAATACTTAGAAAGATTGATAGTTTATTGCAAGAATAGTGAGCGAAATCCCCTTGAGAATTTCCTTTCAACTTGGCTTTTTTAACGAGTAATTCTTGAATCGGACCCTTCAATGTCATCGAAAAGTTTTGTCTTTGAATTGAATAACCTTCCGCCCTTGCTGAGTGAGTGTGTAATCCTCATCAAGAGTTTCTTACATTATTTTAGATCGAATTTCCTTGAATTTTTTTTAGGAGGTCGGATTTTATCCTATCGAAAGATTGGGATGATTGCTTCTTTGGATTTAAGTTGAATATCAAACTCTTTTGTAAATATGTAGAAGCTTTTGACCTTGTCGAAAAGTTAGATTATTTATAAGGTGTATTTTGATCCGAAAGGTATGGAATAAGCCTTGTAAACCAGAGCATTTAAATTTAAAGGACAGTTTTCAACCTATTCGAAATGTTGAACCACTTGGACTATATCTCCGAAGGGTTACTGATATTTTACAGCACAAGCACTCTGATCCTTGTCGAAAGGTTTAAGCTGTAAGGCTGAAGGCCTCGAAAGGTTGCAGAGACTAATTGAGTTAGAAGTGTTGTCGACCTTGTCGGAAAGAACCTTTCAGTGGTATTGAACCTGAAATCAAGAGTTAATCCAACAAAAGTATAAGCAAACATTAAAGCAATTATTAGAGCATAAGACTTTCCTTTTTATCCATGATAAAATCCATTTTATTGAATTCCCAAATCAGCACCCAATTAGGGTTACAAAGACTTGATTAAGGGAGTACAAGGTTAGAATGAGAGAATTCAAATCCCAAAAACATGACCCCTTGGGTCTTATTTATAGATGCAGACGGACCCTCTTTTGACTCCATGCTTTCGACTGTGTCGGAAGTTCCTACTTTTATATGCAACCGTGAACCTTTCAACTTTGTCGAAAGGTTTGCCTTTCTTCTACTATTACAGACCTTTTGACATTGTCGAAAGGTTTGCTTGTCTTTATGCCTTCATGAATTTTCGACCTTTTCGAAAGGTTTGACATCTATATACTGTTGTGAACCTTTCGATCTTGTCGGAAGATTGCTCTTCACTTGATTGCCATGAACCTTTCGACCTTGTCGGAAGGTTGCTCTTCACTTGTTTGTTGTCGAAAGCTATGCTTCCCTTTAATGTTGTCGAAAGGTTGTGTTCCATTCTTTGTTGACTTTTAAGTATTGCCTTCTTCATAGAATCTTTCGACTTTGTCGAAAGGTATCTTGATGAGTTTTAACCGGTTCGAAAGGCTTGCCATGCTTTCAAAATGGTCACCATGGGGTAGCTAACACTTGCTTTAACTTCCTCATCTTCTTCGACATGTAGGAACTTTATGGATGTTATGAGATGGTACCTTCTGACCCCTTCGAAAAGTTTGAGGCTGTTAAACTCTGATGACTGTATCCCTTCTACTCCTTCAAAAGGTTTGGTCCGAACTATGAGATGGAACTTTTCGACTCCTTCGAATGGTTTAGTCTGAACTCCCTTTCCTTGGTCTTTTTTGAAGGACCTTTCGACTCAGTCGAAAGGTGGATTTGGAGCAACAATGGCCCTAACCGTTTCAAAAGTCTATACATGCTTTAAAAGGGTCGAATCGGTCGAATACTCATCTGGCAGAAATGATGAAGGCGAAACGTACGCTTGTCTCCTTCGAAAGGTGTTGTTGATGCTTACGTCTGTTTGTCAAAGACTCTCTCTTGTGATGTACCATCCTAATGTCTTCTAGTCTTCATCAATTTTCTTGCTCCTTCTTTTATACTTTATTTCTAAGAATATTTTATGGATAACATTTAGTCCCCCCCAGTATGAAAGAAGCCTTTTGTTCTTTAGGATAAAAACTCCAAGGAACTTCTTCCTTTATTTGCTACGGAATAGATAAATGCCTCTATTAAGATTGTAACCTTGCTAGTAGATCTTTAAGAGTAGTCTTGATTTTATAAAATTAATGTTCAATATGTGATATGTTATTATTTTTGGTTAAAATATTAAGAATGTGGAATAATATCACCTGATTTGCTGACAATGATTCTATTAGATGAACCTTAGGAGAAATTCAACTATATTCTCCAGGTATTCTCTCATTTAGTCAAACTTCTTTTAACACCACTGGTTAATAATTATTATTTAGCGAAAAAGTAGTAAAAAATTTAGCACCAATTTCATTTGGCCATATAAATAACTTGCATCGAAACTAAATTTTAGATTAGATGGAAAATTCACTAACCACCATAAAACTCAATAATAAAAAATAAAATTTCTCAAAGTCAGGAGTTCAATGAGGGTCATACCCAAAAGATACGAAATTCATGAATTACCGACAAAATTTATAAGGAGGTTCAAAATCCATCAAATTTGGAATCTAATAAGAGATCATTTAAAATCCAATGAGGAAATCATGTGCATGTAATCCTTAAATCATCATTAAAGTCCTCAAGGAAATCTTAGAATTCACTAAATCAAAAATTCAATAAGTGATCACCAAAAATTTCAGTATGGAAATCAGGAACATGGAATTCATGAATCATCATGAAAATGAATAAGAAAATCTAGGATTCACTAAGTCAAAGATCCAACATGAGATTATCGAAAGTTCAGTAAGTTAATCAGGAATTCGAAATCCACAAATCATCACAAAAATCCATAGGAAGAGTAGAATTCACTAAACCTAAAAACCAACAAGATCATCAAAAATTCAATAAGGAAACCAGAAATATAAAATTCCTAAATCATTATGAAAATTAATAGGGAAATCCAGAATTCACAAAATTGGATATAGAGGTTTAATAGGGAAACTAGAAATGCGAAATCTTCGAATTATCATAAAAACTCAACGGGGAAATCAAGAAATTATTAAACTAAGCAACTAATAAGAAATCATCATGAAATTTCAACGGCGGGAAACTCAATATTTGGAATTCATAAACCATCATAAGGGACCGGTAGGGAAATTCAAAATTCATGAAATCAGGAATTTCAATTAAAAGTTATCATGAAAATTCAACAAGGAAAACAAGAATGTGAAATTATAAATCATGATAAAAAGTAATATGGAAATTCAGAATTCTCAAAGTCACAATTTAATAAGAAATCGTTATGGAATCTCAATAAGGGGGTTAAGAATATAAAATCCACAAATCATTGTAAAAACCAATCAGAAATTTGAAACCCATGAAACTAGTAATTTAGTCGGAAATCATCATAAAACCTCGATATAGAATTCACAAATCACCATTAAACCGATTAGGAAGTCTAGAATTCACTGAATTAGAAATCTAGCAAGACATCATCAAAAATCCAACAAGGGAAACTAGAGCTTATGAAAGCATAAATTCAATATGAAATCATCAAAAATTCCATAAGGAAATCAGAAATATGAAATCCATAAATCATCATAAAACTTCTGTAAGAAACTTCAAAATTCACAAAATCAGAAATTTAATATGAAATCATCAGAAATCCGATAAGGAAATCAAAAATATGAAATTCATAAATCGTCATAAAATTCAACGAGAAACTTCAGAATTCATGGAACCAGAAATTCAATATGACATCATCCAGAGTATTCAGCATGGAAATCAAGAATATGAAAGCAGTAAATAATCATAAAAGCCAATATGGAAATTTTAGCTTCACAAAATTCAATATGAAATTTTCATGAAATAGTGGTTCTTTTATTGCTTGACCATTTAGTATTGCAATGGTGCAAATAACATATTGATACACACACACATATATACACACGCATAAATATAATATATATCGACACTTCTATCTTAAAGGGACACTTTATTTCCAATGATTGGTTTACTCAACCTATCTTTGAATGGAGTCACTTTCATCTTTGGTGCAAGAACTCGCTGTATAATCTATCCCTTTGACTTTTATATAGATCTTTGCTTTTGGTATCACGTTATAGATTCCTTTTATCCATTCCTTTGTTTCATGTTCCTCTTCATGTTCCTCTTTTGGAATGCATGTTCCTTAGTCCCTTGTGGTAGGTGCCACTTTTCAAGCATTGGATGTAATGATATTTGATAGCTCATATTTTGCTCTTTCTGACTATGGTTTTGGATTCTTTGTCTATTTGCGTTTGTCTGTACCCCTCTCTTGGATTTCTTCTTTGTCTTAGATGATGGATGGGTTTCTTTCTTTAACCCTTTATTCTCCTAGGTTTTAAATCTAGTTTTAATTTGTAGACATCTTTGTCTTTCTTCATCTGTTCGGTGCCTCCTCTAGGCTTCCCTTGATTTTGAGGGATTGAGTTTATGTTGAGCTGACTTTCCACTGAATGATTACTAATGGGTGCTTATCTTGACCCTCCCCTAAGAGGTGATGTGGATGATAAGGGTTTTCTAACTTTGTGGGTGCTCATCCTCACCCTCCCCCAAGAGGTAGTGTGGACGTTAGGGTTTTCTAACTTTGTGGGTGCTTATCCTGACCCTCCCCTAAAAGGTGATGTGGATGTTATGGGTTTTCTGATTTTGTGGGTGCTTATCCTGACCCTCTCCCTAAGAGGTGATGTGGACGTTAAGGGTTTTATTCCTCCCCCTAGAAGGTGCCTTCGGTAAGGGCTTGAGAGTATTTTGTCCTTTCCCCCCAAAGGTGCCTTTGGTAAGGACTTGAGAGAATTTTGTCCTTCCCCTCCAAAGGTGCCTTTGGTAAGGGCATAAAATAGTTTTTCTCATAATGGAAATACGAATCTCAAATAAAAGACTAGGAGGTCATGATTCACGAACATACATATTTTTAAGGGAGCGTAGGATTTCCTAATCTGAGTTTTTGTCAATAAGCTTTTGATAACTCTTTAAAACTTTTCCTTGAAAAACATGAATAGGCTTTTCGTTGCCAATACTTATTTTGAAATCTTTTACATGCATTCATTAATGCTATATAGTATCTTTGGAAAATTGCACAAATCAATTTTCAAAATGGACACTCTTGTCTTCCCTAGATCATGGGGTAACTGAAAATAGTCTTTCTTCGAAAATTTGTTATGTAAATTTCTTTTTAATTAAATAATTTATTGAATTGAAATGTATTGTTTTCTCCTTTATATAGGTTACCGTACCCTAGTGAGTATTGTTCTACAACGGAATAGTCTATTGGTAAATCTTTTTCTCTGGAATTGGTGAAGGAATGATGGTCGTCTGAAGTCCTTTATGGGTAGATTTTAGTATTGTGTTGGCTCCACCCTTGGTAGCCACTTTCTATCAGGCATTTGAGTTGCCTTTCCAAGTAGCTAGAAGTTTGTTGTGCTCTAAGAGTGTGTTGGGTGCTTTAGACCGATTTTGTTTTACCTTTAATTGCACTCGAATTTCAATTAGTACATGGTTGCTGCACAACAAAAATCTAAGCATAAATGAAGGCATAAATTGAGTTAGAAAGATATGAAAATAGAGAAAGAGTTCAAAGTTGAACTAAAGTTGCGAGGCTTCATGACCTGATTGGAATTTATATCTTGAAGTTGCTATGTTGATCTCCTCAAGGGTTCTTTCAAGTCTTTTTGATGAACTCTTTTAAATCTATTGGAATGATCATGTTCTAAATCATTCCAGCTAATTTGCGACACTCATTAGTCTTATGCCCGTTCGCTTTGTGATAATCGCAATAATCTTCCCCTTTTTTAAGCTCTAGTCGGATTTGTTTTCCATGTGTAGTTGAGAAGCTTCCATCATCCTTTACTATTGCGAATATGTGATAAAGTGTTTGGCTTAAGGCTACATAGTTATATTCTGGAATTTTTTTCCAAAACCTTTCACTGCCTTTTTGATTTATGTCTAGCGCGATCGGAATCAGATCTTTCTTCTTCTATGCCTTGTCGCGATCTTTTCCTATCATGGCCCATTTTATCTAGTTTGATAAATTTGTCTGCATGTGAATAAAAGTATCGTAGATCTTTGCATCCATTAATATAAAGGTCTTCCCAAAAAGGAGTTTGTTCCATTAGCCCTGAATGGATTGCTATCAAATTTTCTCTATCGGTTGTGTTTTCTGCTTTTAATGCTTCCGTATTGAACCTCTTTAAATACTCTTTTAGTGGTTCTTCCAGCTTTTGTTTGATTGTAGCTAACAAGCTAAAGCTTATAGTTTGATCTCTGACTACGTAAAATTGTGTCATAAAGTCATAAGAAAATTGTTCCCAAGAATAAATGGTCTTCTTTTGATAATTCCTACACCATTTGATAGCTACTCCTTGAAGAGTAATCGGGAAAAGTTTGCATTGAACTACCTTAGAAGCATTATACAAATTCATCCAATTTTCAAATGCTATAAGATGATCATCTAGATCAGTGGTTCCATCATACTTCGGTAGGGGAATCTGAATGTGAGAAGTGATACTAGTTGCCATAATTTCTTCTAAAAATGGAGCCTTTTGCAGGATAACATATTTCTTTAACTAGTCGAGTACATTTTTTTTTATTGAATCTCCGTGACTTGGTTGTGAGTGTTGTCATGGTGATCTCCACTGTCTTGCATAGTTAAACTGTTTGATTGCTTAATGGTCCTCTTAGCTTTACTTCATTGATCCTCACATTGATCTTTATTCGGGGGTTGCGCTTTATCTTCTCCTTCCATAATCCCGAGCGATTCTTGAGATGGAATCCCTTCAAGCATTTCTTATATTGCTATGATTTGTTATTGTAGATTCTGAACTTTAACCTCATTGTTTATCATGGTTGTAGGCTCTCCAATTTTCATATTTTCTAAGTCAAAGTTTGGGATCATATTGTTTTCCAAAATTGATTGTGGCATAGCCTCTTCATTTGAGATGTCAATATCTTTACTTGTTCCTTCATCATTTTTTCTTTCGAACGAAAAGCTTTATGAAATTAATCTGTGATGAAGAAAACACAAGATCGGAGGTTCAAGCCCTCCTTCCAGTGCCAAAAATGTTAACAAGATTTCTTGTGAACACCCCAAAGTAATATCGAGAAGGATTGATAGTCTATTGCAAGAACAGTAAGCTAAATCCCTTTGAGAATTGCCTTTTAACTTGGCCTTGTTTACGAATAATTCTTGAATCAGACCCTTCAACGTCGTCGAAAGGTTTTGTCTTTGAGCCGAATAACCTTCCGACCTTACTGAGTTAGTCTGAAATCCTCTTCAAGAGTTTCTTATTTTGTTTTAGATTGAATTTCCTTGAATTTGTCCTTAGGAGGTCAGATTTTATCCTATTGAAAGATTGGGATGATTTCCTTCTTTGGATTTAAGTTTAATATCAAACTCCTTTGCAAATATGCAAAAGCTTTCAACCTTGTCGAAAGATTAGATTACTTATAAGGTGTATTTTGATCCTTGTCGAAAGGTATGGAAATAAGCCTTGTAAACCAGAGTATTTAAAATTGAAGGACAGCTTTGAACCTAGTCAAAAGGTTGAACCACTTGGACTATATCTCCAAAGGGTTACCGATATTTTATAGCACAAGCGCTCTGGACCTTGTCGAAAGGTTTAAGCTGTAAGGTTGCAGAGATTAATTGAATCAAAAGTGTTGTCGACCTTGTCGACAAGAACCTTTCAGTGATATTGAACCTGAAATCAAGAGTTAATCCAACAAAAGTATAAGCAAATAGTAAAGTAATTATTAGAGCACAAGACTTTACTTTTTATCCATGATAAACTCCATTTTATTAAATCCTAAAATTAGCACCGAATTAGAGTTACAGAGACTTGATTAAGGGAGTACAAGGTTAGAATGATAGAATTCAGATCCCCAAAACATGACCCCTTGGTTTTATTTATAGATACAAATGGCCACCCTTTTGACTTCATGCTCTCGACTGGGTTGGAAGGTCCCCCTTTTATATGCAGCAGTGAACCTTTCGACTTTGTTGAAAGGTTTGCCTTTCTTTTGCAATTACGGACCTTTTGACATTGTCAAAAGGTTTGCTTGTCTTTATGCCTTCATGAATCTTTCGACTTTGTCGAACGGTTTAACTTCCATATACTGTTGTGAACCTTTCGACCTTGTTGGAAGGTTGCTCTTCACTTGATTGTCGTGAACCTTTCGACCTTGGCGGAAGGCTGCTCTTCATTTGTTTCTTGCCGAAAGCTATGCTTCCCTTTAATGTTGTTGAAAGGTTATCTTCCATTCTTTGTTGACTTCTAAGTATTGCCTTCTTCATAGAATCTTTCAACTTTGTCGAAAGGTACCTTTACGGGTCTTAACCGGTTCGAAAGGCTTGCTATGCTTTTGAAAAGGTCACCATAGGGTTGCTAACACTTGCTTTGACTTCCTTATCTTCATCGAAAGGTTGGAACTTTATGGATGTTGTGAGATGGAACCTTCTGACCCCTTCGAAAGGTTTGATGATGTTAAACTATGATGTCTGCATCCCTTAGACTCCTTCGAAAGGTTTGGTTTGAACTGTGAGATGGAAACTTTCGACTCCTTTAGAAGGATTGGTCTGAACTCCCTTTCCTTGGTCTTTGTTGAAGGATCTTTCAACTCAGTCGAAAGGTAGATTTTGAGTAACAATGGCCCTAACCGTTTTGAAAGGCTATACATGCTTTTGAAAGGGTTGAATTGGTTGAATACTCATTTGGCAGAAATGATGAAGGCGGAACGTTCTCTTGTTTCCTTCGAAAGGTGTTGTTGATGCTTCCATCTGTTTGTCGAAGACTCTCTCTCTTGTGATGTACCATCCAAATGTTTTCTAATCTTCATCAATTTTCTCGTTCCTTCTTTCATACTTTATTTCTGAGAACATATTATGGATAACAACAAATATACCATTTTAGATGTTCGTAGTCAAGATGCGTCGAGACTGGACATCGGTGTATCAGTTGAGACTAGAGTATGTAACGCCTTCCAAATGTTGGGCAGTGTACATGATTGGATAATTATGGAACGACTCACTCAATAGTTTTCTTTGGTTAATATAACTTAAATCAAACATAAAATATCGATGTGCTGATTTACACGGTTCTCTCAACTTGAGAATCATAGCTTGGCTTCCATCGAGTGAATATAGTTAGGTTGAGTGGAAGTATTGGAAGTGAAGTACCATTCAAGAGAGGATACGTCTCCT
This sequence comes from Allium cepa, assembly GCA_030765085.1. NCBI lineage: Eukaryota > Viridiplantae > Streptophyta > Magnoliopsida > Asparagales > Amaryllidaceae > Allium > Allium cepa. The sequence continues at coordinate 461,163,287 of CM060943.1, forward strand.
AGATTATATGGGGTTAGTATCATGGCAACTCAAGTCAACTTAAAGTCAAAATCTCTGGCTAGAGCATTTTGGTTAATAATAATTATAACTATTGAACCAAGGACTTTGTGTTTAGACTATAAAGTTGAATGTGGATGATATTGGAATTTTGACCATTACCAAATTCCGTAAACCAAAGTGATATAGTTTTGATGAAGAGAATCGGTGTAAATGATTGTCATTATTAGGTACTACTTATAATAAGTAAAATTGGATTTTACCAAAAGATGTGTAAGCGATGAATTTAGCCAAAATGTCACACCACCTGCTAAGTGATGTGTGAAAATATTTTATCATGTTGCAATGTTGTATACAAATTTTGTAACATCTACATACATAAACATTAATAAACTATATTTGTTGGTGGTTTAATACAGTAAAATTAATTTCCAATGTTGCATAGTTAATTTCCAAAATGATTTAATTTTATTTGTTTTAGTCATAAAAGTAAAATTTTCCTTTTGTTTTAGAATTCATAAGTGGTCTTTTATGTAAAGCCATAGACTTTTATTTCATACCTAAGATTAAAAGACCGAATCATTATATTAATATTAAATTTAAACATATACGTTACTAAATTACAATCTTCACACATATATATAAATATATGTGTTATTTTAAAATAAATACATAACTTGCAATTATTTTTACATATAGACATACACGTGTTTATATTATTTTAATCTAAATCAAAACAGACCTTTTTGTGAAACTGTAGAATTTAAATTTCAAGCTCTTCCTTAATTGAAACCTTTATTACAATTGTTAATTCTTGTTTTGACAAACTCATATATGTAGGAAAACTTATTTTAACATGTGTATGTGTAAACTTATAAATTATCATACACGTATGTTTTATTACTTAAAAAAACTGGACAACAAAGACATATGCAAATTCTATAGTAGATGCCATTTAGTATGTCATTCAATGTAATTAAAAAAGAGAGAAACGTAAGGGTTTCTATCTCTACATTTATAGTCTTATTTTCCTTAATTTATTATAGATGTCAAAAGAAAGAAAACCAAAGGTTTTCCTTCTCTAAAATTTCTCATGCTTAGTTACACAAATATACACTTTTTATATGTTACACTTATATTTCCCAACATGAATGTATTTGATACATTCATTCCGCTACACATAAATATGTACGTAAGAGTATATTTGATATACTCTAATTTACATACATATTAAAACTTTATTTATAAATTAAATAAAATATTGATTTTATTTAAAAGAAACTTTATTTATAAATTAAATAAAATATTGATTTTACTTAAAAGAAACTTAGAAAAGTTCTAAATGAATTTAGAATTCATATGCCCATTAATGATCCAAAATCGTAATTTTTTTGAAATTCACCCATTTCTTCTGCTGCGGGTTGGCCCAGTTCCTCCAATTATCTATTCATATCTAGGATTTAATGATTAGTTAGATTTAGGATTATTAAATCCTAACATGCCATTCGATGATTTAACTACAATCAAGATGGATATCCATATTGAAGTTCCATAATATTCTCATGTCGAGAGAAATGTATAATATCATCACTTTGAAATCTCATGTTTAACCATAGTTATAGTTAACCAACAGGAAACTCTCGAGTGAGTCATTCCATAGTCATCCACTAACTATCAGTATGCAACCTCTTGGTACCCCCAGCGGCCATGAGTACTTTGTTCAATGTTTAGAGAGCATTATGTACTCTATTCTTAGCGGATGTACCAATATTCTTTCTTGAAACATTTTAACCAAGTATATTTAAAGTAAAAATTTATTTTACATTGTGATTAGTTATGAAATTCTATAGGATCTATATAATATGAATGATTAGATCTCAAACTAACTAATTCAAGTATGTAGATAAAAAAGTAGAATAAAATACGATCACACCAAAGTATTTATACTGGTTTGGACCTCACGTATTACATCCATTCCCTAAACTCTCCTTAGGAATTTTACTAAGCAACTTTCCTCACCTACCCTGTAACGACCTGCTGTTTTTAATCATTCAAATCGACAATAATTCATACATGTCAGACTTGAATTGCTCAAAATAACAGATTGTTATTTATATTTGTTAAACTTAGCATGTACAGTAAATAAATTAATCACAGAATCACAGACACGAAGTAATACAACAATACGCAGTGGAACAGATAAATAGTAGTTCATGAAGCTACTACAGAAATAATATACAAAAGACAACAGAAGTCCAAATACGCAGTAGTCTCTAATACGTAAGTAAACAACAAGTCTGAACAGAAATAAGTAAATGACCAAAGTAATAGAATAACTGGAAAGCTGAATAGATAAGATAGTTGTCCAAGCCAAGGTCCTAGCTCCAAAAGGCGAGTCTCAAATGCTGTAATACTCAGGCTGACCCGAGCATAAAGAAAAACACAAAACACTCGAGTGAGGATTAACAAACTTACGCAAGTAAATCGATTCAAGTGAAATGTCCAAATGAAATGCAATAACTTAAAGAATGTTTGGGATTTCCATCCTTTAAGGATCCGTGGAACTATCTAGATACAAAATGAAGTACGCTGCATAAATAATGTCTACAGCAAAATAAAATATTAAACTAGTATTAAGGCTTTACCCATATTCCCCTTAACACATTTTTATATAAATACAATAGTCTATATAGATACTGTAAGCTCCACAAACCGGTGGTTTACTCAATGAGCACTCCATAGGTACGATACAAGCCAAAGACGTAATGGACGCGATCAAGATAAATATGACAAGGCACACAAGGCAATGACTAGGGTAGGATACTACCATTTTGAGGATTCAGACTTGTGGTAATGCATAACAGCTACTATCGCCCACCTCGAGACACACTCCCAAATCAAATCAAAGGGTGGCCACCAAATCAATCACAAAGTAATAATATGGTATCGAAGAAATGTTCCCGATAAAGGGAGCGACCCCACTTAGCCTGGTATGGCTCCTATTTTAGTTATTTTAATTATGACCCGATGGTCAAGGCTACCCCTCATCGTTCTCTTACTTTATTCCAATAGCATTCGCCAAACCATCCTATTTCATTCTGGATTCTCCACCACGTGCACAGTTGTTAAAGTGGTTTTCGATATTAGTAGAGAGTATGACAATATCCGATCCTAGTCTCTTTAACAACCAAATGCTTATTTCACACCTGTTGGTTCTTTTACATTTCTAAAACCGATTCATAATTTATATCAAAATATCACATTCACTTCAAAATCATATCACTTGTGAAATCATATTCACTTCAAAATCATAACACCTTCGAAATCATATTCACTTCAAAAATCATATTCATTTTCAAAATCATAACCACAAAATAGGTTAAACCATCATATCAAAATAATCGCATTTTAAATCAATTAAACCTAAATCATAACAGTTCCAACTTTAAACATTTTGAATATTGCAAGTAGTTTATATATTGGAATAGTTATACATTAAAAATAGTTTATATTTTAAAAATAGGTTATAGATTGAAATATTTTATATATTAGAAATAGATTATATATTTAAATAGGTTACAGATTGAAATAGATTACATATTAGAAATAGTTTATATATAAAAATAGGGTTGTATATTAAAATAAATATATTAATTTAAATATTTTGAATATAATATATTTTATTTTTATTAAATTTTATTAAATTAAATCTTATATTATGGAAAAAAACTAAATAAAGTTATAGGTAAAACCTTAAAATTTACATTTTAGAACTTGACTTATAAATTTAGAATTCTTAAAACATATAAATTTAAAATCAAAATTTACACATATGTTTTAAAAATAAAATCTTTATATTAAATTTAAAAATCATTTTCCTTATTTTTTTCCTAATACATCTTTCCAAAATTTTAGAAATCACTTTAAAAATAGAGCAACGGTGTCCGTATATAGTTTTCTATCTTAGGGTCAAGTGATACGGATATTTATTATTTCAATCCGCAATAATTTAAAATTTACGGGTATATATCATTTCAACCCGTAATCCCAAAATTCCAAAATTAATAAAAGCACTTGATTTTATCATTTCAACCTATAACGATTTTCCTTAATCTAAAAGACCATTCGGCTATGTAACATTTCAACTCATAGTGATTTCCTAAAGCCAAGGGAACTTGCATCATGATTTAAATAAAATAAATAACATAATATATATTCATACATAACATATTACATAAGGTAGCACATACTTATATAACAAATTGCGTAAAATAGCATGTAACTTGCATAATTAATTACATAACATAGCCTGTAACTTACATAACTAATTACATAGCATAACATGTAACTTGCATAATTAATTACATAACATAACATGTAACTTACATAATTAATCACATATTTTAGCATGGAATGTGACATAAAATTCCTACTATAACATAATATAATATGCAATCATTTCTAACATAGCACTTTAAGTGATTTCCTATATTACAACATAACACATATATACATATAAATTTTATTCCTTTTCTTTTTCTTTCTTATTTATTTTCTTCTTCTTCTTTTTCACACATAAATCTTCACATATCATGTCAGTGACATTATTCATAACATGGGTGACAAAACTTTTAAATCAATATAACATTTCTCTTTTTTTCTTCAACGTAGCAATTACATATTAACATCATGAAGCATATCAATAAACATATTATCACTGTTACCCGATAGGTTGGCCTAGCTACAAGGTGATAATTGCATAATGAATGAGTGGGTTCGATCATAACTCGAGCCAAGAAGGGGTTGAACCTATGAAGGTTTGGTTCCACTAAGTGGTTCGGCAGTACTACATGGATCGGTGGGCTGGCATAAGTGTGGGTCGGCATCACTTGTTAGGTCGGCTTGTGTGCGTGGGTCGGCATTTACATGTATGCATGGTTCGGCCGGAGTGGCTCGGTAGTGTGCACCCTAGCAAATGTCGCTTGGTTAAATAGGTTTTGATGTTTCTCAATCATGCTAGAAGAACTATAGTGGTTCAGTTGGACATGGATCACACTCTCTATATGGCTCGGCACGAAACCCTGTCTCAGTGTCCTGTTGTTGGTGTGATACTATATTTGTGTCTCGGTATGCACTCTTAGGTCGGTATGAATGTTCTTGGATCAGTCAGCATGGTTTGGCAGGGACGGGGTCGGCCTTGGAGGTTCCAGTTCATATGGGTCAGTTGCTTGTGGTTCGACATTTCATTTGTGGCTCGGCGTAAAGTTGTCGCTCGGTAATTTCTGGATCGAATATTCATGTCTTGGCATGTGTGGCCCGTTAAACTTCAGAGAGGTAGCAGGTTGTTGGGCATTGGAAGACTAACCCTTTAACGCTTTAGCTCATGGAGCTCCTCACTTCGGGTCAGTTAGGGAGTTGCTTCGAGTCATCTACGAAGAAAGGCTGGCTCGATATTGGTGGATCGGCAAACATGGGATAGTGCATATTGGTTCTATGCTGGTTTGATTATAATTGTTCGGTGCTCCTGGGTCGGATAAATCAAGTTGTCACCTATGAGCCAAGTTAGCTCACTCATGGGCCTAGGCAGAGGGTTCAGCCTATCTTCGTCTATAAATAAAGGGGCGGGGGCATGGTTTAAAGGAACCTTTTTTCGTGAACTCCGGGGAGACTCTGCCATTTTCAAGACTCATTTCTTTTCTATTAGAACTTATATTCAAGTGTTTGGTGTATGGATTTTATCTGTATTCAATTATTTGAATAGGCAATAAAGAGTAAACTCAAAGTGGATGTAGGCAATTACGCGAACAACTATAAATCTGATGTTCTAGTTTTTGCAGTTAATTTTGCATACATTCCTCTATTTTAATTTTCTATCTTTATTAATCTCTCTACACAAATCGCTATTTGGGTGTTCGTGACCAATTTTGGTGCTAATATTTTGGTGCTTTCACCGAGAATAGCATTCTCAGGTTATTAGGATCTACTTTGTAGCTACTAGATTGGGAAAATCCACCAAAGGAGATCCAAGTCATTCACAGGAAGTCCATTGATTCTACTTAGAGTTCCTACCAATGACTCTATAATGGGAAGATCTCGTACCAGATCAGCCTGACACAATGCAGACGTCAATGAGACTGATAGTGTCCAACAAGTAGGACCCAACAATCAATAAGTTAGTCCAGGCGCAGGGACTGTCACCGCCTAAAACTAAATGGAAGTTGGCACTAAAGCAGAGTTCACTGAGCTGACGAGAGAACATGGAAAGTAGAAGACAACTTAACAAACAGATACAAGCTAACGCCAACCTTATGACTCAGCTTACTCAACAACAGCATCAGAATGCTGGAGGAAGCCCCGCTTCTTACTCTTCATCCGACAGCTCTGCTTTGTCCGATGAACCTCCCAGGCGTAGATGCCATCGAACTGAAAAAAAGCAAACAGGTATTGCTGATTGATCAACCAGGGATGGTCCAGGTTCCCTACTTGGAGCCATGGACCCTCACTTCACCAAGGAAATCACGCCTAAGATGGAATAGGAAACTTAAGATTTGGAGCACGAGTGGAAGCTGGACGGGTGGCTTACCAAGTTCTTAAAGAAGCTGGTCCCAAGGATACACGTTTGGTAGATCGCCAACTGAGGAGACACCAACCTGAACGGTCTCGTAGAACAGATTCTAACCTCCTACCATCTTCCATACAAACCTCAGACCTATGGCTATAGTTAGACTTCTAATGAGAGAAAATCAAGGCTTGACTAATGATGATTTGGGGATATCCAGAAGTCATACTCCATTAATAGATACTATTCTACAGACCAAGTACCCCAGGAAGTTTAACATGCTAACTTTTTCGACCTACGAAGGGAAGACTGATCCCCGATAGCATGTGATGAGATATGAATGGATGATGGATTCATCTAGAGAAAATGATGCAAGATGCTTTCCAATAACTTTGTCTGGAATCGCTACCATATGGTTCACCCGACTTCCTCCGCAGTCTATCTCCAACTTTGATGAATTAGCGACTAAATTTGTGCAATAGTTTAGGATTCATGCCACTCATCCCAAGGACGTGATGTCCTTGTCCAATGTGATTCAGGCTCTAGGGGAGTCGTTAAAAGAGCACTTACAAAGATTTCACATTTCGGCTACTGAAGTTAGAAACCCAAATGACCATGCCATTCCGATGGCTGTGATGCGAGGAGTAGATCTGGATTCAGTGTTTGGTGATTGGCTGGCAATAAAACCTTCGATTACAGTGGAACATTTTTATTCAAAGGCGCATCAATTCGAGAGGAAGCCAAGTGGATGAGGCGAGACAATGCACTAGGGCCTGGCAAGGAGACTGTGAAGAGCAACATTGCTGTAAAATAATCTGGTGATAACTCGGGGAAGGTCCAGGTCAATGTCCAGAATAAGCCTAAGCAATCTAAAGGATCTAGAGGAGGAAATGCCATAAAGAAGAGGGAAGTGGGAAAATGGAAACCAAGGATTCCAATTTACAATGAATACACTCCTCTGAATGCATCTCTGGAAAATATTTACCCATCGACTTGTAATACTTTTCAATATCGAAAGCCACGCCCAAAAGAGTCCACTGAGGAACAAAAGCGGATTAGGAAGTATTGCCGCTTCCATGAAACTTACGGGCATAACACTGAGGAGTGTATACACCTCCACGATGCCATAGAAAAGATGATTCGACAGAAAAAGTTACAGGAGTTTGTCAAGAATCCGCCGGAAGGTAGACAAGGAACATCAGACCCGGTCGCGGGCAAGCTCCATGCCATCCAGAGGGACCTGCTCGAACTGTAGGTAGACTAGTCATAAATACGATAGTCGGTGGGCCTCACCATGCAGATAAGAATTGGCAAGAAATGGAGCAGTATGCTAATTCCCTAAAGCATGCAGATTTTGAATGTTGTTCAAACACGGAGGATATGGCCCTAGCTAAGCACCAGCGAATGATGACCGATGATATAGTGTTCAGGAGCAGAGATGCTGATTAAGTGGAGGCACCCACCATTGATCCGATGGTCATCTCGGCCACTATTGGGCCAGTTTTTGTGAGGAGAATACTGATTGACTACGGAAGTTTTGTCAACCTTATCTTCAAAAAAGCATATGACCAGATGAAGATGGAGACAAAGGATCTAAAACCATCTAAAGCCCGTATTCATGGCTTTAATGGTGCAGCTACTGATGCAGTGGGTTTTGTTGAATTACTAGTTGAACTTGGAGAAGGTGAACGTAGAAGGGCGCAGATCCCACCGTTCGTCCTTTTGGATGTCGATTCTCCATGTAATGTGTTTCTAGGTCGACTGGCCCTAGCAGAGTTTAAGGAAGCTTTGGCCCCATGGTGTTTAATCTTGAAATTTTCGACCGATAAAGGAGTTGGTGTTGTGCATGGCGATAAGGCGACTGGTTATGCGTGTTATGTGGCTGAGCTGAGACACGCCCAACGAGGAGAGAAAGGAAAGGTTGCGGACAACTCCGTCCGTATCCGAGTCACTGAAGATTGACAAGTAATACCCGAGCCTTGGCTCTGGCAACATGATCGGATCTATAGAGACATAGATCTGAGAGACGATGATGAGGAACCCAAGAAGGCAAAAGCAGCACCGGCTGAACTGATAGTTGACATTCCAGTCAGCTGTGATGACCCATTGCGTGTACTTAAGATTGGATCATAACTCAATCCCTCGATGATCGAGAATCTTATGATTTCCTCCGGGCGCATCAGGATGTTTTCGCCTGGATACATTCAGATATGTGCGGGATTTCTCTCGCCATTGCGAGTCATATGTTGAACATAGACTCGAGGTATGTACCAGTAAAGAAAAAAAGAAGAGGTATGGACTCGGAGAGGTCCGCTGCTCTCAGAAAAGAGGTGGACAAACTCAAAACCAATGGGTTCGTCCACGATGCCCTCTACCCTGAATGGGTGTCTAACCCAGTGCTAGTGCGAAAAGCAAATGGGAAATGGAGGACCTGCATAGATTACTCAGATTTGAGCAAAGCATGTCTGAAGGATAGTTTTCCTTCACCTAGAATTGATCAGCTGGTCGTCTCAACAGCAGGACATGAGTTATTGTCATTTATGGATGCGTATTCGAGATATAATCAAATCTCCATGCACATTCCAGATCAAGAACACACTAGTTTTTTCGCAGACGTTGGACTATACTGTTATGTAGTGATGCCTTTTGGATTGAAAAATGCGGGAGCTACTTATCAGCATCTGGTGAATCGGATGTTTAAAGACCAGATTGGTAGGACAATGGAAGTCTATGTGGATGACATGCTCGTGAAGTCACGGTAGTCAAACGACCACATTAGAGACTTGGCAGAAATGTTTGATTTACTCAGATATTACAGAATGAAAATCAATCCTCTGAAGTGTTCCTTGGCATTGCGTCAGGGAATTTTTTGGGTTTCATTGTTAATGCATGGGGAATTGAAGCTAACCCAGAAAAGATTTAGGCTATTCGAGACATACAAGTGCCCAGAACTGTAAAGCAGTACAAATCCTAAACGAAAAAGTGGCCGCGTTGAGTGATTCATATCTAGAGCGATAGATAAGTGTATTCCCTTCTTCGATGTAATAAAGAAAGTAAAGATAAATTTCGAATGGACGCCCAACTGTGAGGATGGATTCCAAGCTTTGGTAAGGTATTTAGAAAGTCCACTGGTGCTGTCGTAGCCAGTAGACCATGAAGTGTTGTATGTATACATGGCCGTATCTTAACATGCCATCAGTACGGCTTTGGTTCGCGAGGAGGACCGAGTTCAGAAGCCGGTGTACTATGTCAGCAAATGTTTAACGGGGTAAGAAAGAAGTTATCCTAAAATTGAGAAGCTAGCATACTGCTTGGTGATTGCATCACGCAAGCTTCATCCATACTTTCAGGCACACTCGATCAGTTTTTATACCGATCAACCCTTGCAACAGGTACTCCAACGACCAAAAACCTCTGGAAGGATGTTAAATTGGAATATTGAGTTGAGTCAGTTTGATATCACCTACCTTCCATAGAGATCCATACAAATGCAAGCACAACGGATTTCATTGCAGAATTCACCGTATCAGACGAACCAAACAATGATGATGTTATTCCCCCCATTCGATGGAAACTATACACTGATAAAGCATAAAACAATCGTTTTTCTAGGGCTAGTGTAATTCTTGTAACTTCTCAATACCGATCAATTTGTTATGCTATGAAGCTCGATTTCCCAGCTACAAATAACGAAGCCGAGTATGAAGCATTGATTGCTGGCTTGAAACTTATCAGGGAACTTGGAGTGAAATCGGTTGTAATCTTTTGTGACTCACAATTGGTGGTGTACCAGGTGCGGGGAGATTAGCAAGCAAAGGGGCAGAGGCTTGCTCTGTACCTTGCTCGGGTTCATGAACTATTGGCAGACCTTGAATATTATGATATTTCGCATGTCCCGCATGAACAAATCAGAGAAGCCGATTCATTGGAAAAATTCAAAAGTATTGGTGATGCACAGAAAATGGGATTAGTTCCCATCGAAATCTTACGTGCTCTGAGTATAAATGAGATGGAAGTAGATTTCGTGTTAGAAATAGAAATCGCGAAGGAGTCATGGATAACCTCTTTCAAGCAATACCTGCTACACGAGGTTTTTCCCCAAAAAAAGAACGAACAACGACAAGTCATTCGCAAAGCTTCACGATATATAATGCAGGATGGAATAATGTATCGAAAGGGATTCTCGGTCCCCTTACTTTGGTGCATTGCCCACGGTGAGATAAAGCGAGTCCTGAAGGATGTTCATGAAGGAGAATGTGGCGACCATACTGGAAGGCAGACATTAGCATATGGATACTATTGGCCTACTGTAAATCGGGATGCTGCGGACTACCTAAAGAGATGTGAAAAATGTCAAAAGTATGCGAAAATCCTGAGCTCTACCAACGGAACTCACGCAAATGGTTAGTCCCTGCCCGTTTGCAACGTGGGGAATCGATATAATTGGTTCCTTGCCTATCTCCAAAGGTGGTGCAAAGTACGCAATAGTTGTGGTCGATTACTTTAATAAGTAGGCAGAAGCAGAGCCCTTAGCTACAATCACCACCAAGAAGGTCATTAATTTCATTGTACGAAACATCGTATGCCATTTTTGGCATCCTGCGAAGTATCATTACGGACACTGGAACTCAGTTCGAAAGTAGGGAGTTCAAAGAATTTTGTCAAAGTACGACATTGAGAAAAGGTTTGCAGTCGTTTCTCATCCAAAAGCCAATGGATAAGTAGAAGCCATGAACAAAATAATCAAATCCATATTGAAAAAACGTTTGGAAAAGGCTAGAGGCAAGTGGGTGGATGAGCTTCCAACAACACTTTGGGCTTACAGAACCACCCACAAGTCCGCGACTGGCCATACTCCATTCACATGGGCATATGGCATAGAAGCCATTATACCCGTGGAACTTGTCGGGTAACTCATTATGACCCTAAGATGAATTAGGATCTCTTGGTGGAATCACTGGACTTTGTTGATGGAAAACATGAAGAAGCTGATTTAAGGGTGGCTGCATATAGGCACCGAGTCGCTCGATATTATAATGAAAAAGTTTGTTCGAGAATCTTTAATGTGGGCGATCTCGTTTTGAAGCGAGTTTTCCCGATCCCATTGCATATGAATCCCACATGAGAAGTTTCTTACCTCATTGAACGGAGGCTAAGAGATGGAACTTTCAAGCTAGCGACCGTCGATGGCGTGACACTCCCCCGAGCAAGGAATAGCGAGCATCTGCGATGTTATTATACATAGTCTATTTCTTTCGCATTTTTGTTGCAATTATTTCCAGTGTATGTTTATTTCATTGATTCTTAGTTTTCGGCAATAAGACAATTCAGTTCATTTTCATTAATAAAGGCTTGAAGCCATCTTTTTCATAAACTATTGATGTTTCCGTGTGTTGTAATTCTATGGCAAAAGTTAAAGTTACATTATTCTGTTTGGCATATGAATGCGCACAAAAACTTAAAAATCTCCAAGTCTTCAGAGTGCGGACTGGAGTACTCTAAGTCCTCAGAGTGTGGAATAGAGTATAAACGACTAAAAATATCCAAGTCCCCAGAGTGCGGACTGGAGTACTCTGAGTCTCCAGAGTTCGGACTGGAGTATAAAGGACTTAAAAATCTCTAAGTCCCCAAAATGCAGACTGGAGTGCTCTGAGTCCCCATACTGCAGACTAGAGTATAAATGACTTAAAATCTCCAAGTCCCAGAGTGTGCACTGGAGTACTCTGAGTCCCTAAAATGCGGACTAGAGTATAAACGACTTAAAATCTCCAAGTCCCCAGAGTGCGGACTGGAGTACTCCGAGTCCCCAGAGTGCGGACTGGAGTACAAAAGACTTAAAGTCTCCAAGTCCCCAGAGTGCGGACTGGAGTACTATGAGTCCCAGAGTGCGAACTAGATTATAAACGACTTAATATCTCTAAGTCTATAGAGTGCGGATTGGAGTACTTTAAGTCCCCAAAGTGCGAATTAGAGTATAAACGACTTAAAATCTCCAAGTCTCCAGGGTGCGGACCGGAGTACTCCGAGTCCCCAGAATGCGGACTAGAGTATAAACAACTTAAAAATCTCTAGGTCCCCAAAGTGCGGACTGGAGTACTCCGAGTCCGTAGAGTGCGGACTAGAGTATAAACGACTTAAAAATACCTAAGTCCCCAGAGTGTGGACTGGAGTACTCTGAGTATCCAGAGTGCGGACTAGAGTATAAACGACTTAAAAATATCTGAGTCCCTAGAGTACGGACTGGAGTACTCTGAGTCCCCAGAGTGCGGACTAGAGTATAAACGGCTTAAAAATCTCTAAGTCTCTAGAGTGCGGACTGGAGTACTCTGAGTCCCCAGAGTACGGACTAGATTATAAATGACTCAAAAATCTTTAAGCCCCAGAGTGCGGACTAAAAGTATTCTAAGTACCCAAAGCATGGAATAGAGGATCTACGATTCCTCTATAAAAATATTCCGAGTCATATGGAAGCGAACTGGGGCTTATGTTACTCATAAGATTTTGGATTTCGACTACAAGTTATACAGTAAGCTGAACAACGAAAATCGCTGAAAGGAAAAGAAGAAAGTTTTATTCATTAATACAAAAAAGTTCCACTACAACTTCTCCTGAACTCGGAGCAAAAAGTCTACCTACAACGGCTATGAAAATAAATAGGAATAATTACATAATCCAGGTCGATTCTCGTTGAACGAGCATGATAGCTGCTTATTTGACTTCTTCTCCTTCCTCGGCTTCTCATATGACTCCTCCCCTACGCATTTTCTCTTGGACGCCTTGCTTGCTAGAGAAGTGGTGTTTGAGGAAGGAAGAGGAACTTCCAATGGTCTGGTCCCGCCGGGAAGAATAACCTTTAGAGGCCTGTTCAGTGGGTCATCAAGTTCGAACACTTGGGGCTCAGCCTTAATTTCAGTTTTCTTCTTCCCCTCCTTGATGATTTGTTCCTCCATGTTAAGCCTTGAAGTGTGTTTGGGGGTGCCTGTTATTTCAACTTCGTCTTGTTCTTCGATAGGCGACAGATTTTTAGATTTGTCTTCGTTAAGCGCCTCGATCACTTGGGCGTTAGGTGCGGGAGTCTCCCCCGGTTGAATTGCCTCTCCCGTTTTCTCCTCCTTCTCCATGGCCACATCGCTCCTTCGAGTTGGCTCGGGATCAGAATGGTCTGTACGAAATCACAAGAGGCAAATGTTAGAATACACCAACTACTCGCCAAAAACGACGACCCTTTGAACTTTGAGAAGAAAAGTTGTGTACCAGTTTCTGGCCGACTCTCAACTGTTCAGAGAGTTTCACCTTCTAGAATAGGAGATAGAGCGTGAATATCAAGTCCAGGATCCTCTGGGTCGTATCCAATATGCCGCTCGAAGGGGTCAAGTGATGGGCGACCAGTCGGCTGAATAGGGTAGGAACTGGGGACTCGGTTTTGGACGGATCGACCGTGTAATTCTTTCCTTTTGACGAGGAGGAGTCTCTGCTATAAAGAACCTTCGCTGCAGACAAGTCTGAAGACTCATTACCTCAGAGAAATTCCCTCACTAAAGCTCCTTCATCAACCTCTTCAGTTCCCAACTCAACTTTTTTGATTTTTATTGAAGTGTCCCATGCTTCGGCCAAAGATTCAAGGTAACCCTCACCAAGAAATGTTAGGCCGCGATGCATGAGAACTCGAACATTATACTTGGCTATGAGTGGATCAAACATGCACTTAATTTCCTCCCTACCAGCTTCGATAGCCAACTCAAGGAAAGAATCAATTTCCGTGAGTGCTATTCTTTGGCCCTCCTCGTGGGTTTCATCCTTCAGCGCTTCAGCCTTGGAAAGTTCTTCATCGACCTTTATTTTTAGGAGTCGTGTAGCAAAAATCTCGTCACAATATCGTTGCGACTCCTCTTGAGCGACAATCTTTTCTTTCTTTTCTTTGAAAAGTAACTCTTCCAACTGTTTGACTAGTTGAGCAAGCGCATATCTCTCCTTTTGAACGGAGTCTTTCTCTAAAGCTAAGGCGCCACAGCATTGAACCGCCTCATCAATTTCCTTTTTTTGTGCGGCTTCCAGACGATTAACTGCCTCAGGTGTGTCTTTAGCATTTTTTTTGAGCAGCTTCAATCTAAGACTTATATGAGGAAAGCTCTTCATCCTAGGCTTTAATAATGTCTTTGTCATGGATGGCTTCAAGTTTCAGACGATCGATTTCATGCTGGTGTTCAATAAAAACTTCTGAAACTTTTTTTGCCAAATAAATAAATGCGTCGTGTTGGACGTAGACATCATAGTTGCAAGCAATGACACTTTGTTAACAGGCCCCAGAATAGGATGAATCGCTAGAAGAAACTTTTGACTGTCGAAACATATTTTTGGGAACGTGGCCATAAGATCGGCTAGCTTTTCCACTATCGATGGATCATGTGCAGGAGCAGAAGAAGTTTTTCTAGAAACTACAGATTTTTTGTGAGGTTCCCGAAATTGCTTGGTACTAGATGAACCGGAGTGTTGGTCGCGGCGAGTCTCAGACTGGGACCCCTTAAAAGTAGATTTCTCACTGCTTTGCTCTGGTTGAGAGGGAGGACCATGAAGGTGTGAAGAGTGACCGTAAGTTTTCCTTTGAGACGATGAATCTTGGGGGCGATAGTCTCTATCACTTTCGTTGTCTCTATCTTGGCGTTTTTCAGACCCCGAGTCTCGGCTGGAAGCATGGAAGATAGAAGAGCCACGAAGGCGGTCGAAGCCGTGAGTGTGTCCTATATCACCTGCACCAAAGTCAAGCAAAGAAGAGTTAGTGAAATATCGCATGATGGCTAAAATTTAAGTGTGAGGTGGAGTATGAGTGCTAGTGTGAGCGTCCTAGTGTTTCCCCCCGACATACCGGTTTCTTTAGCTTTACTTATCAGAGTTTTTTCTCCTCGATAATGGGCTTGAACGCCTTCATCGCCTCTTGTGGGCGAATGAAGTTTTAGGGCTTCTGGATCGTCAAAGCCGTAACTGAGCAAGTCATCGGGAATAGTAAGGTCAGACAAGCTTTTCAATGAACCCTCTAAGTGTTATGGAGACGGCTCTTTCTCCATTGGAGTAATCCTCACTTTCGAAGTTCCACCTACTATCTTCTTCCTCAACTTGTAAGCTAGTTTCTTTTTTCCTTTGAAGGGGGAGGTGGTTCATCAGTTCCATGTGCCTCAACCATCGGTTCCGGAGCAGGACTTACATTCTCACCCGGTGCTTCTAACACCCTAATCTTACCCTCCTCGGATGTGTCGGGGGCACCACTTGTAGGAGGCACTAAAGGTCCAACCTGTCCTTTACCATTCTTCGACGTGGGTCCGATTATAGTGACACAGAGGGGAAAATTTGTTCACCGACCTTCTGCCAGCAACCCGAACTTTAAGAGCGACTCATTGGAAATGACAAGTTTGATCTTCGGTCTTCTACGGGAGTAGCGCGAATGGCCTGAACGGCCTCAGAGTACCCAGTGCCTTTGGGACATGGACTGATACCTGTAAAAATCGAAAGAAGTTTAGAAACAATCACTTTATGCTTTAGACAAGTATTGATCCAGAAATGGAACTTACTCCCTTCTAGCCATCTTCTCGTAAAGTTTGGGGGACATCGTACATAGAACCATTCCTGCTTGTATTAGGTGAATTTATCTCCATGCCCCCGTCAGAATTTGACATTTGGAGTGTGGCTCGAGGAAGATGAAAGATGGACTGTCAGACCATCTTTTAGGGCGATAGATGTAGTAGATGTCGCCAGGAGTAGGGAGCCTGAATAAGATGCTCATAAAAAGAATTCAAGCGTCGTGGATGAACGCATGGCTATTGGGATGTAGCTGTGAAGGGGCAATCCCGACATACTGTAGCACTTCATAGAGAAAGGAGCTGAATGGTGGCACGCTACCGACCCAACACATGAATTTGTTGCAAGCTATATATCCAGCTAGAGGCAGGTGAGGACGGTCTCGTCCCGATGGGATTATTATGTCGTCGAAAGGGATTCTGTGAATCGAGCATAGTTGGCAGAGAGCGTTTTCATTAATTTTGGAAGCTTGGGAATCATTAGGATTATCTAGAATAATAGCTCCGTCTATCGCATCAGGAGCCGGGTGAATATTTTCCGTCGACGGGTTTAGGATATCCTGTGTAGGAGTTGTCGATGGATTCAAAGTTCCCACTACTTCTTGCTGAGAACTCAGCTCAGGTTTGTCTAAAACTATGGCGGAGCTCGACTTTCTAGACATCCTCAACAAGCGTCGAATTTGGTTAAACAACTGTTTTAAGTATACTTGAAAGACAATCAATATTAAATATAATGACACACATATTCCCCCGTGTGGTGTGTCCTAGTGCAATCATTCAAACATAAGTGTGAAAGAGTTAAAGATTTAAAGAGTAGTGACGCGTGACTGGCCTTAAACTATTGACTTTGAAGACCGTCATCGCTGACCGTCTTCAGCAATTGGTCACATGGTCGACAATAGGAGTATTGAAAACAAGCAGTGGGATCGTAAAGGTTATTGCTTAAGTTTGTTAGGTTAAAATAACATTTGCGGTTTTTGGAGCTATAAAATGATAAGTCTAGATTTGTGTGCTTTGGTTCCTATAGTTGTTCGTTGTTTTGTACTCGTGCAAGGAATGAATTAGAGCTAGCATGTGCATTGGTCGAAGTTAGGTTAGTTATATTCGGCAACACTGGTCTACATGCCCAATACCGAACAACACTTTGTCGCTCGGTACCGAGCTAGACTGCCTCATTCGGCACCGAGCCGGTTGCGTCCCTCTCCCTCATACTCTAACTAGCTATCCTTCCCAACAATGACCACCTACCTTCTTCTCCAAACTTCACTGGCCCACTTATTTCCTTTTCTCGTAACTTCAAATAACCGAACCACTCACTTCCCTTCTCACTACTGAACACCTCTCCGAAATCACTGGGTAACTCTCTCTAGAACTGCCAAATGACCAGACGGCTTCCACCCTGAGGACCAACCCAAACTTAGTTCTAACTATGCCTTTCGTTGGCCCTGGACGAACAACCCATTACTCCCAGAATCAAAGCCCACCAAAATCGCCTTCTAACTTACCAGAGGAACCAACAAGCAACCTCTCTCAGGCCAACATCTTTCTCTCCTCTCTCTCGCCCACCATGGAGAATCAAGTACGCGTGTTTTGGATCTAAGCCTCACTCAGAGTGGTGCGTTTAATAAGCCTACTTTAGGATATGAATCCTTACCTATACGAAGTCTTGAGGTAGGAATATGCGATTTCTGAGACTTGGAATAGGTGGCGACGAAGGGGCGCGTTTGAAATGATGTTCGAATGAGGAACTTAGCTATTCAGAAATAGGGTGTACTTCGGTATGGAAAAAACAGGAAGCAAAAGTTACAAAATGGAAGTCGAGAAAAGTTAGTGGTGAATGGGCTTTTATATGGAAAAAGGAAAGTTAATGGCCACTAAGCTAAAGATTGGTCGGTATGATATTATGGGTCGGTAAAATTTCTTATCGACCCATACCAGGCGACCGAGCGAGTGGGTCGGCCCTCATGTGCCATGCGCACCTTAAAATAAAATATAAAAATAAAGAATAAATGTATATATATGTATATTTGTATATGAATGTGATTAAAGTGCAAATGAATAAAGAAAGTGTACAAAGTATACATGTATGCGTGTAATAATAGGAGATATGCCTGTCGAAGGTGTTGGTTAGTTACCGCTCGAAGTAAACTAGTTTCTGAAGGCCAAAATGTCTCGACGATCCAAAGTGCATCGTGTTAATTCGCACGACGCTCTTCGAGGGGCAAATGTTACCCGATAGTTTGGCCCGGCTACAAGGTGATAGTTGCATAATGAATGATTGGGTTCGATCGTAACTCGAGCCAAGAAGGGGTCGAACCTATGAAGGTTTGGTTCCACTAAGTGGTTCGGCAAGACTACGTGGATCGGTGGGATGACATAGGTGTGGGTCAGCATCACTTGTTGGGTCGGCTTGTGTGCGTGGGTCGATATTTATAGGTATGCATGGTTCGACCCGAGTGGCTCGGCAGTGTGCACCCTAGCAAATGTCGCTTGGTCAACTGATTTTGATGTTGCTCAGTCATGCTAGAAGAACTATGGTGGTTCGGTTGGACATGGCTCACACTCTCTATATGGCTCGGCACGAAGCCCTGACTTGGTATTCTGCTGTTGGCGTGATACTATATTGGTGGTTCAGTATGCACTCTTGGGTCGGTATGCATGTTCTTGGATCAGTCAGCGCGGTTCAGCTAGGATGGGGTCGGTTTTAGTGGTTCCAGTTCATATGGGTCGGTTGCTTGTGGTTCGGCATTTTATTTGTGGCTTGGCATAAAGTTGTCGCTCAGTAATTTCTGGATCGGATATTCATGGCTCGGCATGTGTGGCCCGTTAAACTTCAGAGAGGTAGCAGGTTGTTGGGCATTAGGGGAATAACCCTTTAACGCTTTAGCTCATGACGCTCCTCACTATGAGTCAGTTAGGGAGTTTCTCAGAGTCATTCTACGAAGAAGGGCTAGCCCAATATTGGTGGATCGGCAAACATAGGACAGTGCACGTTGGTTCGGTTATACTGGTTCAGTTATAGCCGGTTGATGCTCCTGGGTCGGCTAAAGCAAGTTGTCATTTATGGGCCGAGTTACCTCACTCATGGGCCTAGGCAGAGGGTTCAGCCTGTCTTCATCTATAAATAGAGGGGCAAGGGCATGGTTTAAAGGGACCTTTTTTGGTGAACTCCAAGGAGACTCTGCCATTTTCAAGACTCATTTCTTTTCTGTTAGAACTTGTATTCAAGTTGTTGGTGTATAGATTGTATCTGTATTCAATTATTTGAAAAAGAAATAAAGATTAAACTCAAAGTGGACGTAGGCAGTTTCACCAAACCACTATAAATCTGGTGTTCTAGTTTTTGCAGTTAATTTTGCATACATTCCTCTATTTCCATTTTCTATCTTCACTAATCTCTCTACACAAATCTCTCTTTATTTCAGTGACCAATTTTGGTGTTAACAATCACATTTATTTTTATAAAGAAAACACGTAATATAAATAACAATATCATGTAAAATCATAGGTGAACAGAGGAGGACATAACTCATATCAAATCATATACAAACTATGCAAAATCTAAACTATTACAACATTCTAATAACATATCAATTGATATTAATGCACTTATCATAAATGAATGACTCACTTTTCGAGGCTAGGAAAATTTGACAAAACAAAGCTATGAATTTGAATCTCAATTCCAAAGCAAAGCAAGCTAGAAACGATGGATCACCAAATAGAAATATATAACTTTTATTTATTTTTTATAAAAAGAGGAAGAAGAGGGGTGCAAATGGCTTGGCCAAGGACTGAAATAGCCTCGGCCTTGGTGCTTTTGGATGTGTTTGGGCACAATTAAGGTGGGCTAGGGCGGAGGAGATGGTGCCGTTATGCAAGAGGAGGAGATGGTCGTGGTTTTGGTTCGACTAGGGTTTGGGAAAGAGGAGGGGTTTTGGCCTATGCTTGGGTGGAGATGAGGAGAAGGAGACGACCTTTGAGACAGAGGAGAGTGGCGGCTATAGGAGGAGGAAGGAAGTGTTTTAGAAGAGAGGAGGAAGGAGTTTTGATTTCGAGAAATTTTGAGTTTTTAGATCTAGAACTCTCTCTAGATTTGGAGAGGAAGAAGGAATTGTGTTGGGAAAGCTTTCTCAAGGGAAAATTATGTACGTAGAAGTTAGTCAGAAAGAAAAAAATGGTTATAGGCATTGGAATAGACACAAGACCCTTGATATGGTTAGTCTCTTGGTTAACCAAGGCTCATTAGACCAAACAAACCCATTAGGACTTCGCCAAATTTCACAACTAAGCACTTCAAACTTACATCAGTTTTTCACATAAATTCAAATATTTAGAGCAATAGAAATTTGATTTTGACGAAACGAAAAGTGGAGAGAAGATCAGAATTCAATCTAGTATCATATAAAAAGAATGAAATTTTAAATTTCAAATTTGAATTTTCTAACCAAAAGTCAAATTTTGACTAAGTATAACCAAAATTTGAAATTTTAGAAAATTTTCTATTTTATTGAATTTGGAAAAATATATTACTCAATATTCTAAAATTTGTTCTTTAATTTTTAATTTTTAACTTTTAAATTTTATTTAAATTCAAATAATAATATATTTTAAAATTTACCGAATTGAACCTTCATTTTATTAACATTGGTTTGTCTTCATTACAATGTTAATTTTATTCAATTCAACATATATTGCTTATTCTTGACTGAATCAATTACCATCTGTTTCTCTTTACCTTAACTAAAAGATTTAATTCCAATTAATTCAATATTAAATTTCTAATTGAATGTTGGTTACACACTAATCGTTTTATTTTCATTAAATAATTCAAACAAAGTTTTATCCTTTTATTACGATTTACATGTTCTTTATATTACATCAAATTACTTTTTCAATTAAAACATATGTTTCCTTTTTATTTCCTCAAATTCCTCTTTTATTTTAATTCAAACATTTGTTTCTATTATTACGTCCATTAATTGCAACTAATGTTCTCTTTCCTTTTATTTGAAAGATTTCAATTACATTTAATTCCATTGATTACAAAATAAATTCCAAAGCGGATTAATCAATAGAATGAGGAATAAATCAATTATTACAACTTATTAATCCATATCTATTAATTTATTGCTTACACAAGGAATATAAATTTACTTACCAAATAATTGATTTCTTATTATATGCTAATATATTTAGAATATTGTTTATCCCATTCTTTAGTAACGTTTATTGTTATAGTTGATTGAAATTATATTAATATAGTTGTCAACTACATTCAATCGATATTATTAAATTATATTCTAATATGCGTTACCGCCTTCCATTTCAATAAAGATCAGTTGTTTTAGAATTTTATCTAAGATCATGTTTTATACTCTAACAAATTTATTATTATTATTATTTACAGTAATTATTGAAAATTCTTTATTTCTAACCATATTCTATTAAACAATTAAAAATAATATTTTTAAATTTTTTTCGAATTCACGAGTCGTTACATTACGATTGCCTGAGCATCCAAACATGACTTCACAAACTCTAAAGCAAAAGGCTTTTCTTATTGATATCAAGTTGTTCTTCAACATAAAGATAAGCCAAGTCTGAGTACACCTTTTCTCTAATATCCTTTGATGATTGTGAATCGAATGTGCAGAGATTTTGCAAGCAGGAAGTAGTTCTAAGCACTTATTATTTCATAAAGAATATTTGAGATCTAGAAAGCAAGAGATTGAATCAATAGATTGATTCTTGTCTATATTTATATTGCTGAATTTTTATTATTGAAAGATTATGATTATGTAAAGAATTACATCTCTATCAAAAGTTATAACCATTTAGGAAATTACTATTCATTCAAAAATATAGCAATTTATAGGTTTCTCAAACGTCTAAACCATCCAGTTAGATGTTTGACTGATATATTCACAAAGTAATTTGAAAGCTTGTCAAACATCTGGTTAAATAGCCTTAAACATCTGTACATGTCCTAGAAAAGAACACATTCATTCTGGCCTTGTCTAAACATCTGGCCTTATCCAGACGTTTGACCTAATTATTCAGAAGGCTGGCCAATTTTATAAAAAATAGTTTAAAATGGGTAAAATGTCTGGTCAATATCCAGAAAGGAAATGGTTCAAATTGGCCTTGATTTAAACATCTGGTTGGTTTGATCAAAGTCAGATACCCTCATCAAAAATCTGGTCAAACTAATCAGATATCTGAATGGTTTTAAGAACAATTTTTTATTACTCAAATGTTTGGAAAAATAAACCAGATTTCTAATATTTTTCAAAGTTCTATCCTGATAGTTATTAGGAAAAATTTGATTTAATCAAACGTCTGAATAATTAACTCAGACGTCTAACTCCTTGTAATGTACAAAAAAATTCTTAATTTAAAATTTTGAGTTTGAAAACTATTTTAGAATGAATAAAAGGAACATTTGTATGTGTATACTACCAAAGGATATAATACAAGTTTTCTAGACTTAAAAGTATAGAGACTCACTTCATAGTTGGTCTTCTTTGCTTGAGCATAGTAGCTACTCATTTTTCTTTAGTATTTGTTATTGAAATATCCTAGAAAGATGAACTTATATAAAGTTATAGAGATACATAGTTGTCTCATTAGAACTCAAAAAGGAAAGGTTTAACGTTCTCCCCCTTTTTGATGATGACAACCTTATATTTGCAACATGTGATTTACTCCCCCTATTATTATTATGTCCAGTATTCTTCTCCCCCTTTGTCATTATCAAAACAATAAATACAAGAGAGAAAAATAGTATATGAGGGTAAACATACATCATAAAAGCACAACACATGATGATATGAAACAAACATGCATTACTAAAGAAGAAGCCTAATGTCAACATATACAACAAAGTGCTTAACTAATAACAAACCCAAATATGTACACGATCAAGAAAATGTTTTAATTCCATAACAAACAACCAATCAAATGCTCTTAGAAGACTAAATAATTCATAAAACAACTAGTAATACAAACAAGCATATATGATCGTAAAACATCAAATGCATACACCATGAGAACATTGAAACATCGAGGTACAAGACTTCTTTAGTAGACAATAAGTCTATTGCCTCACCTTATTTGGTTCGGTTGCGTAACAATCAAAGCAAGCAGTGTCATTTGCTTCGGTCCTCCTTAAAAATCAAAGCAATTAGTACATGCAAAGCATTAGAAAATAAAAAATCCAATTTGTTTCAGTCGTTAGTTACAATGGAAGAAAATGCATAAAATCAGATAGGGTTATTTACTTTGTCTCCTTCTTAGGGACCAAAGAAATTGATTTTTTCCCCTCTCCTTCCACCCTTTCGCCCAACACAATCTTTCCATTTTTAAATAAAAGGAAAAAAAACTAAATTCCACACTAGAAATTGCTTCCATATTTTTGATATCAAATCCATGAATCTTTCTAAATTTTCCATACCAATTTTTAAATCCTACTTTCCTTTTCCACCAAACTAGTACCCAACCCTTCTCGATTTCTTTTCCTTTTTCAAATGCCAAACCCTAATTTTCTAATGGAGGCTACAGACATCAGTATGAGGAACGAGGCTTATTTTGTGAGTTGAAATGAGATCACCTCCATGCTCCATTTTAGTCTTTCTAAAGTAAAAAAGGTGACACTTGTTCATCACTTTTTTAGCTTAAATCGACATGTTCAAAGTGTTAGTAATTTACCAAATGGTTTAGCCCCCAATTTCGAGCAATTGTTCATCCACTTTTAATTCAAAGGTCAAATTTATGGACATAAATCAAATTATATGTATTTTTAGCGACCGATTTATTTTGGATTAACATATTTTTATGGAAGGTTTGACAACTGATACATGGAGACCGCTGAATTTTAGGCTGTGTCGGGTGCTAATAGCCACCAATTTGAGGTAATTTAGCTATTTACTTGATGGAAGAGTAGTATTTGTAAAACTATGGTAGAAATATTATTTTTGATCCTACTGAGTGTGCTTAGAATAAAAATTTGGTATTATAGGCAAATGGAAGTAGAGTGCGCTCTATTGTTTTACAACTATGATACATTTAATCTTCTATTTTTATTTATTTATGTTAATATCGGTGGTTTGGTTTATGATTCACATACATTTATGAATGTAGAATAATAGGTTATTTTCTATTGTAAATATAGAGACTCTTATGAGCACAACTCAAATATTACCTAGAGAATGGTGATGCACTTGTGGTAGCTCTGGTTCATAGTTATGGTAATTAAAGCACTATTTTTATAAGACTAGTCTCTTTTTTCATTCCGGTTGGTAATATATGGTTGGAAAATAAACCACATGAAAACAGTGGTACTGTGGTTTCATCACTAGCTTCATCATTTTCATTACGTGATTGCTTATTGTTTCTTTACCTCTTGGATATATGTATAGCTCAAGCATCCCAACAATGCAATAGACCAGTACATGTATGTTATTGTCTGCTGCCCTAGCAGTAGCAAGTAGTTTATACACTTTTTGCCTTTTAATGCACAAAAAGAGAAATTAAACACTTACCGGAGTTTTTAAAACTCTATTAAGTGCTGGTAGCTGGCTTTAGCTACATGGTAGCAATAACTTGGGTAATATTACCCCAAATGCTAGTTTATAAGGTAGCAAGTGGCTATTAATACCCTAAATGCATGCTTCGTGTGATTGTATACATAGTTTGAAATTTTACTTTAATGCTTACATTGCTAAATAGTTCCACTCTTTTGTCAGGTGCAAAATTTGATATTTAGGGTGTGACTTGCCTTGTAGGGAATAAATTTTAATGTATATTGCAAATTTATTTCCTTTTCGTTTGGCTTAAAACATTCCTTGAAATTGAATACATTCCTATGTATTTGAAACTTCCAAATATTATAGAAGTTAGTCTAAGCTAACTTTCCTTAAATGTAACTTGTCTTAATATTTCTTTGTAGCAAGTTAAATTGAATAATATTAAGAGTTTTAAAGTTTAATTATGCTTTTCGGAACTCTTTAACTTCATTGTTTCGGCATTAGCAAAGTTTGTTACTTCTGAATGTGGAAACTACCACCTCTTTTGGAATGTAAAGAGGAATTGCATTTACTTCTCTTTTCCTATGAATTGCATCTAGAACTTTTATTAAGTGGGAAAAAGGATTTATATTAGTGATATGGTTAGTAATAATAATTATTCTCTTTTAACTCTTTTTTAACTCTAAATTATGTATTGGTAATAATAATTTTAACAACCTGTCCTTATATATGCTGATGTATACAATACATAAATGTAGCAGAAATAAGAATACCATGGAAGGCAATCATCTAGCTTTTCTCTGTAAGCTCCAAGCATCCTAAGCTAAATCTACAAATATACACGTGGCTGACCAAAGCATTATGAGAAAATAACACCCGGATCAGTTTGGTAAACCAGCATAAGAAAACTTATGAACCATGGAATAGGTAATGGTAATCATTGAGACCGTACGAATTCCCATAACTATTTTGCCCACAAAGAAGCCAACCATTAATTAAGTTTAACATATAGTGATATGATAGATAATGTCTGGAGTGTAGCACATAAATCATATCAAATAGTCATTGTGTGAATGCTATAAGAATAATAGGTATATAATTAATACCGCTAGAGATATCCTTTCAAGCAACATACATCTCTAGGAAATGTACTATAGAAAATAAATAACTAGCCCATGCCCAAAACACTCGCGGTTCAAAATGCAACGCTCCTGCATGCATGTCCGTAAGTAATACAAGATGGAATCGTCTGCATACTTGGGATTGATAAAATGCTACGTTCCCTTTGGCTATGCATCCTATTTCTAATTTTAGTCATTTTTGATGTCGATGCTACGTTCAACATCTCTCACTCGAGTCTTCATCACTTGAACAAAACACGTATCCCAAATGGATTCCACCATTTCGAATAGATCACGAATCACTATATGGAATAGAGCATCTCGAACAGATATCGAACGTCCACATAGGTTCCCTGCATAAGTCTTCCGACGAATGCAAACGTTGTCCTTTTCCTTGGAATACTCCTAAGATTGATAGTCTTACACGATAGCATCGTTCGAAATGTTAACGCTGACCTCTCCTTTAGATTTAACCTTAGGATTGGCAGTTCAACTCTATAACATTTCACTTCACAGTTGCTTCCAAAATATAGAAGTCATATACTAGTTTTGAAGTGGTATTCAATAAGTAAAACACTTGCCAATCCCGATCTCTTTAAAATTAATTTGATAAATCTCTAGCTAACTCAATTGCAATTATTTCAAAAGTAAGCCAAAAATAGAGACGTTTCATATCAATATTCCTCCTTAGAAGTTTTTATTGATATGAAATCACAAAGCCTTTTGATAACTTATTAAATCAATATTAGGTTAAGTTCTATAATCGATTAATCAGTTATCTAGTTAAAATATAGCTTATACTAATCACGATTCATACACTTAACTCGTTTTCAACATTCCAACTTAACTATTCATCGTTCAAGAGTAAAGGCAGGTAAGTTTGAGAACTAATTTCATAAAAGCCATGCCTATATAGTTCATTCTTGAATCTCAAGCATAGATAAGTCTACCTCCTCGGCTTTTAGTGTTAAGTATAGTATTAACGATTTCCATAAACAATAAGAAATTAACACATTTCCGACATTTTTCGACTTACTATTCCTCGGCCAATAGGGAAACCGATATGTTAGAGATCTATTCTCCATCCCTACACGACATCAATCTTAACTCTCACAAATAGATTAGTCTTACTTTGTCGGTTTTTAGTGTTAAGCATAACTAATTACTTTTCAAACAAGTAATTAAACAATCAACCATTTGGCCATTTAGCAATCCTAACCCTTTTATGAAAACATTTGTATATACTTTTAAAATAATTGAAGATACTTATAATAGACTTCTAAAAATTTATCTAAAATATTACTTAAAAATAACAACTTTACAATTGTCCTTAAATCTTGAAAAAGACATGTTTTCCTATAGAATATCTCTTCTTTAAAAATTCATAAAGGTCCCAAATCACATTTGAAATACTTTAATATGAGTTAGTAAACCCTTTTAAAAAGAATAAAACAAAATACTTAAATTTAAATATCTTTTCAAACCTTTTAAAGTCCAAAATAAAGCCTAAACGAGGCAGTTTTACACAGGTGAAGTTTTGGACATTTTTCGAGATGTTACTTAACTTTGTTACTATTCAGGCTATTAATAGCAACAAACATACATGTAAGACATTATAAATATGGTGAGAAAAGCCCTAAGGATCTCTCTACAAAGTTCCATAAGTATTGCCTAAAACAAGGCAATTTCGAACTGCATCTATAACGACTATCCCTATAAGTGCACTTTCAAATCCGAGTCCAATCTAGACCAAAGTCCATCTATAACCTATACGCTTTATTCAAGGTCTTGTCATATGTCATAAAGTCCATTCAAGTTCATCCCAAGTTTGTTCAAGTCCATGTACATGGATCCCATATGTCATTTACTTATAAAGTAAGAATCCAACCAACGTCTTAACATTAGTTAACAACAATTCAAACAACTTAAACGCCATTCAACATAAACACATATATGTTATATTCTCATTCAAAGAAATGTGTTAACTCGCCTTTAGCCTCACAAACAAAAAAGAACCAAGAATCTAAGTCCAAACCTAAGCTAGCACCCCCTTCCTTTCCTTCCTCTCTTGCTTTAACCTTGCTTCCTCCTCCTTATCCCTCCAAGTGCTCACGACCTTTTAAGAGGGAGAGAGTTTGGATTTGGTTCTTCAATTTCTAACTTGATGAAAGGTGTACTCATACTATACAAAGCCCTATGGATAAGTTTGAAGTGATTTTAAGTTGATTTACAACAATTTTCTTTAGAACATAAGAGATGAAGAAGCCATTGATTTTTGTCACGTAGGTATTGTGAATTTGTGATTCTAATTCTATGGTATGCCTCTTCTTTAAGTCACTTCTCCTTTATGCATATTATTCTTATACTCTTCTCACAATAGCTATTATGCATATGTAGTGTAGGATCTAGATTAATCCTGGGGGGGGGGGGGGGGGGTGGTGAATAGGGTTATAGCAAATTTTCTCGATTTAAACACAGAAACAAACTGTAGAAATAAATATGCTGAAAAGTAAATCACACACAAAATTTACCCAGCTTCGGCAACCCCTGCCTACTGCTGCATTCCCAAATTTCTATTAGAATTAAACAGTATCCCGCTTACAAACACTCTAACTGACTCGCAAACCCTGCTCCCGCTTACAAACACTCTAATAGACTCGCACCCCCTGCTCCCGCCTATAGAGTTTTGCAAACTCGCAAACCCTTGCTCCCGCCTATAGAGTTTTGCAAACTCGCACACCCTGCTCACTGAACTAATTCTAACTAGACAATCTGACACTACCTACAACCTAGGTGGTGATTTACCAAGACTTGATTCGAAAAGAAAAAAAACAACAATATAAAAAACAACTTTAAACTTGGTAAAAAAAACCCCTTTAAAAATTAAACCCTAAATAAAAAACCCTGTTCAAAAATAAAGGCAGGCCCAATTTTCTTTCTCGTTCCTCCTTTTGTCTTGTGAAGAAAATATCGGCCGATGTTAATCTTTGTTCGTCCAAATTAGGGCTTTGTTCCCTTGCAAAAATTAGGGCTTGCTTGCGACTTCTCTGATGATCAATCCTATGTTCTGTGTTGCTCTTGCTTGTGCTTGTTCGATGCCGCCCCTTTGATTGAGTGCGTCAGATTGCGGTATGTAATCTCTCTTCGCTGGTTTAATTTGCTTGAATTATCACTTGTTCTTGTTGCTCACTCGATGCCTATGATGATAATTGGGGTTTGGTATTTATATGAATTCGAGACACTTGTACTTTCCTAATTTTTTGATTGCCTGATGCACATGCTTTCCTGATATTTTTAACTTGTTACTTACGGCTTTGATTTTCAAACGTTCGATTAATTCTTGAATAATACTGCAGAGACTTTCCTCCTTTAATTTGCTTGACTTTCCTATTTCAAAGATACGCACCTGAATTTTTCAAACACGAATTTTATCACTTTACTTCGAGTATACCAATCCATGACTCTACATTGTAGTTTGCTTTATTCATGTATCTGCTGGCTTGTTCTTGCATTATTCATGTATCATTGTTTGCTCACCTTGATTCAGCATCACTTGTAGCTTGCTGTACATATAAACTTGCATTGTATCACTGCAACATTCTTGTTGTACTTTGGGTTGTATTTGGACTTGTTCAAGCTTTCATGCATTGCATTTTTCTGGTGCACTTGATTCCGTACCGTGTCTTGTTTCACTGTTGCATTTGTGTACTTCAGTTTGCCTTGGCTTCATTGACTTCGGCCATATGTGTTCATCTGCACTTGCACACTCCTGCTTGTTGTTGTATACTTGTGGTCTTCATTTGGTCTGCACTTGCGTATATTTGGCTTCACTTTTGAACTTTGGCTCTGGTTGTTGCAGTATTCATTTGTGCTGTTATGTTGGTGGCAATTTTGTACAAATTTCACTAGCTCACTGAAGTTTTCACAGTTGCACATACTTATTTGAGTTTGCACTTGCACTTGATATTGTAGTCTCTGCCCTTGCATCATGATGCAGTCTTCATTAGCTCGTGTACCTATTTGTATGTTGTAAATGTTGGTGCACTTGTTATCTTCACTTGTATATTTGTTCATCAAGTCTGCACTTTGTACTAGAGTTTGGCATATCATACTCCAAATTGTCATTGTGCTTGTGTTGTTTTCTGTTGCATTCATGTTAGTTTAGTCGTGCACTTGGTCTTTGTTGTAACTGGACATGTTGTTGTTTCTTGAATGCATCTGTGCATGATTGCTGAACTGGTTTTCTTGTGCACTGTTAGTCGAGCTTGCATACTTCATGATTGCACCGTTCTCTGCATTTACTTGATTGTTGCAGTCCATGTTGCTGTTGGTCTGACTTATGAACTTTGTTGTGTCTTGTTCATTGGGCTGTAGTCTTCATTGCATATTGCTATGATTGTAGTTGTATTCACTTGAGTCTGTTGCATTTGTTTGCTTGTACTGTCCACTGCCCTTGTGTCCGCACTTGCTTGAGTTTCACTGTCACACTTGGTCTTCATTCTGGTTGGCACTTGCATGCATTGCTGGTTGCTTTGGGATTGAACTTGAGCTTTGTACAACCATGTTGCAGCTGGTCTTTGCATCCATTCATGTTGATTTTTGAAATTTCACTTGCGTTGAATCCAGTTTCAAAAACTCGGGTTTGACCTTATGCTCGTGTCGTGATTTTGAGTATATTGCACATGAGTTGAACCCGGCTTTTCATTTGGGTTTGACCTGTGCTCACCTGTCCCTGTAACATTATCAAGTGTATATTGGTGTGCACGGCCTTGTGGCATGTACAGTGATTCACTGTGCATGTCACATTGTTCGTGTGTGATGAATTCAAATGTAAATGATGACGAACAACCCAAATAACCGAGGCAAATAATATTTTCAAAAATCCATATTTTATTTTATATTGCAAAAATATTTCTTTTTCAATTTTACTACGTTAGTGAATATTTTTGCAGATTGCTCAAATGCTGGATTCAAACTGGAATGCAGTTGAAGACAAAATACGAGTGTGAGTGATATGTAGTGAGATTATTAATGTGAATTGAATTGTGATGTAATCAAAATTGTATACGTATAGCGAGAGCTTGAATTTGCACTATTCAAGATTGTAATAAATATTTGTTTGAATAAAATTTCTGTTTGAATTCAAATTCCATTCAAATTCTGTGTAATTTATTTTATTCAACAAATATTTATTTAATCTATGAAAAATAAAATAGTACATTAACAAATACATTTAAATGAATATATATATGTTTATTATCATCAAACAAAAACATATAAGCGCATATTCAACAATCTCCTCCTTTTGATGATAACAAACATATATTTAAGATTTTGACTGCGTTAAATGTATTTGATAAATGATATACTCTAATTGCTCCCCCTATTTAAATGCTTCCTCTTTACACGATGCTCCCCTACATATATGCATACAAATAGAAATATACAAATGAGCCTAGATGCAAATGGAAAATTATTTGACCTTTGCTTGATTCTATTTGACAAAATCTTAACTTTTCTCTCCCCTTGTTAGGCGCATATTCCACTTTTTAGAATGATGGAAATTATATTCTCATATAAAATCATACAGTTGTATCTACTTGTGGTACATTTATATCAGGAATTTGAATATCTACTAATCATGCATAACCGTTTGGACTTTTAAATGAGATTAGTAGTATTCCAATTTAATTTTAAAAATGAAATCAAGTATCTTCTAACCACGCATGACCGTGAGGACTTTTAAATGGGATTAGAATCAACTTGTCTATTTAATCAATTAATTTTGATATGCGTTCCATACATGCATAACCGTAAGGACTTTTAAATGAGCATGGAAGCACATAATCAAAAATCCAAGTAATTCACCCATGCATAACCGTGAGGACTTTCAAATGAGAGTGAATACTTTGGATATTTATTTATTTTTACAAAAAAATGTGAAATGAAAAACAAATGATCCCTGATTATAGTACCACATATCGATAAACTATATTTAAGTTTTGATAAACCATGGTCGATAGAAATATGGTAGATATTTAAATGGTCATGGAATCTTTACCCAACAAAAAGTTTTATAACTCTTGTTTGAATTCCTAAAGAAATTTTCCAAATGTACTCTCTTGAGTAATGTATGTTAAATATCAACACTTATCACCTTCTCAATCACTATTTATCTTTTTGATAATTAGTAGGGAGTCGGATTAGTCAAAATTTGTCATTTAAAATCAAATAAAAATGACTAATCTGAAAATATGGTCAACAATGATTTTCTCGAAGGGGTTATATCAGAAAAAATTTCTGCTAATTGAAAATTATTTGTAATGAAAAATATGCAGATATTTTCTTTGAAAAACGATGCAGTTACTAAATGTCTCACCATAAATCACGTTCAACTAGTAATTTTTCTATCAACCAGATTACCAATGTAATCTGCATCTGAATTTCTTTTTCACTTAAAAAAAATATCACTAACTAAGTTTGATAGACCAGATCATGAAGTGTGCATGAAAACTCAAACTCAAAATTTTTCAATAACAATTTAAATGACATTCTTTGGATTTGAATTGAAGCCGTGTAAATAATCAGAAAACCGTGAATAGAGTTAGCCAAAAATATTATCATCCAACAGAACACTATATCCAAACTAATATATATGAAGTAAATCAAAGAATAGTGTTTTTGGCATAAATGTAATTGGTCAACTATGTTGAACAAGTCAGAATCAAAATCATCATCTTTACAACATCTCAATATTGGCTGATTTAATTCAGAGTACGGTGCAGATTATCACATTTGATATATCGATAAATATACCTTCACCTGTTTTACCTTTACGATAATTTTTCGTGGTTGCCCATTGTGATTCTATCACCTTTGTACTAGGCTATGGAACTTTTGCTTTGTTGTCCGTTGTGTTTGTGGAACAGCCAAAATCCAGAAAACACTGTGTTGTTCCTTAGCCTGCCACCATACCTCACTAGATTCCTCTTAGCTTGCTGCTGAATCTGATTTTTCCATAAGACGCAAGTTAGCCTCCTCTGAGCTACTATTCGAAACTTCCTCTCCTTCTTCATCATCCCAAGTCGCTGCAAATGCCTTCTTCTTCTTTTTCTTTCCTTTTTTGAGAAGTGGGCATTGTTGTTTGAAGTGGCCAGGCTTCTTGCAGTTAAGGCACGTCAATTCATTATCGGAATTTTCAGAATCTTTTGTCCTATTACCATTTGTTTTCTTCTTGCGTGGCTTGAACCTTGACCATTTTCTAAGATTATTGACAGCCATTGCAAGCTCTTCAAATGGATCTTCTTCTTCTTCATCACTCTCTTCTTTGCTCTTTAAGGCAATCGTCTTCTTCTTTGATTCGGAGTTGTTGCGTTCCTCCTTTGCTTTTAGCTCAAGCTCATATGTCATCAAGTTACCAATCAACTCCTCCATGCTTAGTTTACTCAGATCTTTCGATTCTTGTGTTGTGTGACTTTTGCCTCAAAGTTCATCGGTAAAACTCGTTGCACCTTCCGCACAAGCTCTACCTCAATGAATACCTTCCCAAGCGCTCTAGCATTGTACACCAAAGCTGAAAAGCGTCCAAACATGTCCTTTATGCTCTCGCCTTTGTCCATCACAAAGTTCTCGTATTCATTGCTGAATAGGGCTAGACGAGACTCCTTGACTTGAGAAGTTCCTTCATGTGCCACCTCCAAAGTATGCCAAATTTCCTGTGCAGTTTTACAATGAGAAATTCTATTAAATTCAGTTTTATCAAGAGCACAGATCAAAGCATTCATGGCTTTAGCATTTGTAGTTTTTAATCTCTTATCGTTAGCATCCCATCTATCCTTAGGTTTAGGAATCTCAGTATCACCAACAGTTATAGTGGGAGATTTATAGCCAGTTTCAATAATATCCCAAACATCATAATCAACAGAACTAAGATAAATACCCATTCTAACTTTCCAATAAGCATAATCATTCCCATTAAACATGGGTGGCCTAACAATAGATTGCCCCTCATAAAAAGCATTATTTGATGAATTCATGACTCTAGAGTTAAAGAAAAATACCGTGCTCTAATACCACTTGTAGGATCTAGATTAACCCTAGAGGGGGGGTTGAGTGGGGTTATAGCAAATCTTCTCGATTTAAACACAGAAACAAACTGCAGAAATAAAGATGCTGAAAAGTAAATCACATACAAAATTTACCCAGCTTCGGCAACTCCTGCCTACTGCTGCATTCCCAGATTTCTATTAGAATTAAACAGTATCCTGCTTACAAACACTCTAACAGACTCGCAAACCCTACTCCCGCTTACAAACACTCTAATAGACTCGCACCCCCTGCTCCCGCCTATAGAGTTTTGCAAACTCGCAAACCCTTTCTCCCGCCTATAGAGTTTTGCAAACTCGCACACCCTGCTCACTGAACTAATTCTAACTAGACAATCTGACACTACCTACAACCTAGGTGGTGATTTACCAAGACTTGATTCGAAAAGGAAAAAACAACAAAATAAAAATCAACTTTAAACTTGATAAACAAAAACCCCTTAAAAAATTAAACCCTAAATAAAAAACCCCCTTTAAAAATAAAGGCCGGCCCAATTTTCTTTCTAGTTCCTCCTTTTGTCTTGTGAAGAAAATGTCGGCCGATGTTAATCTTTGTTCGTCCAAATTAGGGCTTTGTTCCCTTGCAAAAATTAGGGCTTGTTCGCGACTTCTCTGATGATCAATCCTCTGTTCTGTGTTGCTCTTGCTTGCGTTTGTTCGATGCCGCCCCTTTGATCGAGTGCGTCAGATTGCGGTATGTAATCTCTCTTGGCTGGTTCAATTTGCTTGAATTATCACTTGTTCTTGTTGCTCACTCGATGCTTATGATGATAATTGGGGTTTGGTATTTATATGAATTCGAGACACTTGTACTTTCCTAATTTTTTGATTGCCTGATGCGCACGCTTTCCTGATATTTTTAACTTGTTACTCACGGCTTTGATTTTCAAACGTTCGATTTATTCTTGAATAATACTGCAGAGACTTTCCTCCTTTAATTTGCTTGACTTTCATATTTCAAAGATACGCACCTGAATTTTTCAAACACGAATTTTATCACTTTACTTCGAGTATACCAATCCACGACTCTGTATTGTAGTTTGCTTTATTCATGTATCTGCTGGCTTGTTCTTGCATTATTCATGTATCACTATTTGTTCACCTTGATTCCACATCACTTGTAGCTTGCTGTACATATAAACTTGCATTGTATCACTGCAACATTCTTGTTGTACTTTGGGTTGTATTTGGCCTTGTTCAAGCTTTCATGCATTGCATTTTTCTGGTGCACTTGATTCAGTACTGTATCTTGTTTCACTGTTGCATTTGTGTACTTCAGTTTGCCTTGGCTTCATTGACTTCGGCCATATGTGTTCATCTGCACTT
Source organism: Allium cepa (assembly GCA_030765085.1). NCBI lineage: Eukaryota > Viridiplantae > Streptophyta > Magnoliopsida > Asparagales > Amaryllidaceae > Allium > Allium cepa. The sequence goes on from CM060943.1 coordinate 461,198,492, forward strand.
GCACACTCCTGCTTGTTGTTGTATACTTGTGGTCTTCATTTGGTCTGCACTTGTGTATATTTGGCTTCACTTGTGAACTTTGGCTCTGGTTGTTGCAGTATTCATTTGTGCTGTTATGTTGGTGGCAATTTTGTACAAATTTCACTAGCTCACTGAAGTTTTCACAGTTGCACATACTTATTTGAGTTTGCACTTACACTTGATATTGTAGTCTCTAGCCTTGCATCATGATGCAGTCTTCATTAGCTCGTGTACCTGTTTGTATGTTGTAAATGTTGGTGCACTTGTTATCTTCACTTGTATATTTGTTCATCAAGTCTGCACTTTGCACTAGAGTTTGGCATATCATACTCCAAATTGTCATTGTGCTTCTGTTGTTTTCTGTTGCATTCATGTTACTTTAGTCGTGCACTTAGTCTTTGTTGTAACTGGACATGTTGTTGTTTCTTGAATGCATCTGTGCATGATTGCTGAACTGGTTTTCTTGTGTACTGTTAGTCGAGCTTGCATACTTCATGATTGCACTGTTCTTTGCATTTACTTGACAGTTGCAGTCCATGTTGCTGTTGGTCTGACTTATGAACTTTGTTGTGTCTTGTTCATTGGGCTGTAGTCTTCATTGCATATTGCTGTGATTGTAGTTGTATTCACTTGAGTCTGTTGCATTTGTTTGCTTGTACCGTCCACTGCCCTTGTGTCTGCACTTGCTTGAGTTTCACTGTCATACTTGGTCTTCATTCTGGTTGGCACTTGCATGCATTGCTGGTTTCTTTGGGATTGAACTTGAGCTTTGTACAACCATGTTGCAGCTGGTCTTTGCATCCATTCATGTTGATTTTTGAAATTTCACTTGCGTTGAATCCAGTTTCAAAAACTCGGGTTTGACCTTGTGCTCGTGTCGTGATTTTGAGTATATTACACGTGAGTTGAACCCGTCTTTTCATTTGGGTTTGACCTGTGCTCACCTGTCCCTGTAACATTATCAAGTGTATATCTGTGTGCACGACCTTGTGGCATGTACAGTGATTCACTGTGCATGTCACATTGTTCGTGTGTGATGAATTCAAATGTAAATGATGACGAACAACCCAAATAACTGAGGCAAATAATATTTTCAAAAATCCATATTTTATTTTATATTGCAAAAATATTTCTTTTTCAATTTTACTGCGTTAGTGAATATTTTTGCAGATTGCTCAGATGCTGGATTCAAACTGGAATGCAGTTGAAGACAAAATACGAGTGTGAGTGATATGTAGTGAGGTTATTAATGTGAATTGAATTGTGATGTAATCAAAATTGTATATGTATAGTGAGAGCTTGAATTTGTACTACTCAAGATTGTAATAAATATTTGTTTGAATAAAATTTCTATTTGAATTCAAATTCCATTCAAATTCTGTGTAATTTATTTTATTCAACAAATATTTATTTAATCTATGAAAAATAAAATAGTACATTAAAAAATAAATTTAAATGAATATATATATGTTTATTATCATCAAACAAAAACATATAAGCGCATATTCAACATGTAGAACATTCCAAGCTTTATGAGGAGGTGTGTGTTAATTAGTTTCTATTATATTCATTTGATTATTAGTCAAGTGCATAAGAGTTCAAACAATTTATATCGATTTAAAATCGATAAACCGATTTACGTCACATTATCGGTTTTTCTTCAAAGAATGTATTGTTGTAAAAAAATTTCGAAAACAAATTTCTTATCATCATTCATTAATTAAATGATGTTTAACAAGGTTATAAAATCATATTTATAACACTTAATTACATTTCAAAACGTTTTGTTATTCGAACATGAAGTGTTCAAATTTTCAGACGCTGCATGATTATTTCAACATCTTATGAGCAACCTTATATGTGGTAGTCATCTACAAATAACTTTAGATTATTAGAGCGACTCTTAAAAAATGTTTAAGTTGAGAATAAGTAAACGTGTTTTTAATAAAAAATGCATTCATAAATAGTATTATGAAGTTTTATATGAGAATATTTGTTTATATGCATGTGTGAGGGTGTGTCATGATATGAAATACTATACTTTAGTACTAAAGCTGAATCAAAGATAGTTTCATCATCTCAGTCCATTTCTTTGATTTGTTCTAAATGCATATTCTTTTTTCTCTTGGATAGATGAAATACATCATCATCTTTATATTATGAAAAATCCTTAAGAGTTTTGTTATCACACTTACTTTGATATTTCCATTCTTCATCTTCACTGACTTGCCTTTTGCTACTACTATAAGTGTTTATATCACTTGATGTACTTTTTAATTATGATTTAAAGCATATGCCATTTATGCAACAATGTCTTTCCCTTTGTATGGATTTTTCAGAGCCTTTTCCAACCCATGCATCTTATCAGGTTGCTACTTCGCCCATTCGATGCAAGACTTGAAATTGATTGCATTGCAACCTTGTAATTTTTTTCCTCTTATTTCATTTTATCCGAACTTATTAAATAAAGATAGCACCAAATCTATGTTATCTTAGTCGTACACTCTTACTTGTAATATTTTTTCATCTTTGTAAGTATATTTTGTTTATACAAATATGTAGTGAACATGTTGCAATTTCATTATGGGAATGCTAGTTGTTATTAGGTTATGCTTCATTGTAAGTTTATTTTGTTTATACAAATATGTAGTGAACATTTTGAAGTTCCATAATGTAATTTTATGTATTTTTGTTTTTTTCGTCCATATAGTAAATATGAACTATGCTGATAAATAATATAATTATACTATTTGTTCGATAAGATTATTAATAATAATGCACTTACGAATTTATTAAATGTAATTTGATACCGTTTTAGTTTTAAAATCTGAAACAATATCAATTTTTTTGCTTCAACTGACAGTTGTCATGTGATGATCGAAGCAAAAGAGGGTCAATTGTTTCGCTCGTCACGAAAGGATTGAAGTAAAAGATGGTCAATTGCTTCGGTCGCTATGAAATGACCGAAGCAAAAGAGGGTCAACTGCTTCAGTCATCATGAAATGATCAAAAAAAAAGATCTCTTCACCTTTGTCAACAACCAAAGCAACAACTTTGGCCTGTTGCATAGTCTTCATTTGCATCGATCGTTGAGTCGAAGTAGTAAGGGTTAAACAACTGAAGCAAGTGACCAATTTTGTAGTAGTGCTCCATAAGCAGGCCTAAAAGATTTAAAACAATAAGCAAATATAGTGTTATAAATGTTAAATAATGCATGTTATTATTTAAATGAAAATTTACCTATACCCTAATTTTTATCTTTACCAATGGTCAATTTCTTCCTCCGCTTCATCACTGTCGGTTTCATATTCTCCACTAACTTTTATTGTCCTTTTAGTATTTTCCCAGTTGAGAGGATGATCTGGTAAATGGAGTTCGTTGATGTGAAGTGTTTGCGGTGGAGGAATTGTAGGTGAAGGAAAACGATATTTTCCTGACAATTTCTTTCAAATCTTTCCCAAGTAGTTCTGGATACAAGCTCCTTTTCAATATTTTTCATCTTTAAGCTACTTCTGGAAATTCATTTTTCTAGTTTTTATTTAATTTGTGAAAGGAGAAATTGGACATCTTGAAATGGGATACATTTAAGGAAACGACCTTTACTGACTCAATACTATCATTACTTCCGTTTCCATCATCACTTTCCTCTTTACCGCTTTGTTCATTAAGAACTTCAATTTCCTTTCCTCTGGCGATAGAGAAGGTTTGTTGTCAAAGATGTTGCAAATATTCCTCACATGAAATATATAAAGGAACCATAATAGGGAGTTCCATATATGTGAAGAATTTTTTGCTTCATTAGAGGAGTAGTATATTGGCCCATAGAAAATTGCTTTTGTTGAATGATCAAGAAAGGATAATAAATCATCTTGTAAAAACTTATCTCAATTGACTTCAATTTCTCAAAAAATCGAATTCAAAGCTTTATAATCCTTATCATAAATTTATTCATGACTTTCGGTTCTTGGGATGAAATTGTTTATTATCATTCTTTCTAGAAATCATGTTCTAGGGTGTAGATCTTTTGAATTGCTTTGGCTGTTAGGTCGACCCAAAGATGATGACTTATTTGATTACATCCTTTATGTTATGTGTCAACATCATTCAATTCAATTCCTTTATAACATATCCCAAGGATTTGTTCGATGTAGTTATAGTGAAGTTTAATGACTTTATCACAAACATTTGTCCAGAAATATCCTTTGGTGGTATGAAATTTAACAAATTTTCCTTCCAAATTTGGAAAGGATAACTTAATATAGCTAAGGTGTCAATCTTAACATTATTAGCCATGCATTTAGTTGATGGAGTGTGTTGCGCCCTATCGGTAAGTGCTCTCAAGTTATAGGAGGGGAAGTCATCTACTTTATAAAATACCCCATGAAAAAACTTTATACTATTCAATACACAGCATCTCTCCATGCTACACTACAACAAAAAAGCTTGCTACAATGTTCTTTTACAATATTTATTTTGAAAACATTGCAAAAATGACTATTCACAATGTTTTTCAAGAAAACGTTGTAAAAGATAATGTTTTTACAACTTTTCAAGAAAATGTTGTAAAAAGCAATGTTTTTAAAACTTTTTAGCAAACGTTGTAAAAACCCTTTGTTTTTACAATATTTTGGTGAAAACTTTGTGATAATACCCCTTTAACAACTTTTATTAAAAAACGTTGTAAAACATTGTTTTTTTACAACTTTTCCCTAAAATTTGTAAATATTAGTTTACTACAATAAAAGTATTTTTACTCATGGGTTATCAAAATCTTTGAGGAAACGTTCACTATATGAAAAGTCCGAATTAAAATTTTTGGAATATATTTACTATTGCTTTAAATATTATAATAATCAATAATTGGTAATTTATAATTAACAAAAAATTGTACTTACTTAATTTATAAATGGTAACCTATAATTAATTATTGTAAATGACAACTTGTGTAGGTCATTACTTATAATTTATTATAATTACTGATTTTTCATGAATAATTTGTAGTTACTTATAATTTATTATAATTACCATTTTTCATAAATAATTTATAACGGCTAATTACTACCTATACTCTGTTGAATATGCAATTATATGATTTTTGTTTGATGATAATAAACATATATATATATATATATATATATATTTATTTAAATGTATTTGTTAATGTACTATTTTATTTTTCATAGATTAAATAAATATTTGCTGAATAAAAATAAATAACACAGAATTTGAATTCAAACAGAAATTTTATTCAAACAAATGTTTATTACAATTTTTGAATAGTACAAATTTCAAGCTCTCGCTATATATATACAATTTCAATTACAGTACAATTTTGATTACATCACGATTCACATTTACATTTGACCTCACTACATATCCTCATTCACTCATCTCGTATTTTATCTTCAACTTCACTCCAAATTGAATCCAACATCTGAGCAATCTGCAAAAATAAATATTAATGCAGCAAAATTGAAAAGGAAATATTTTTGCAGTATAAAATAAAATGTGGATGTTGAAATAATATTTGCCTTAGCTATTTGGGTTGTTCGTCATCATTTAATTTTGAATTCATCATACACGAACAACTTGTGACATACACAGTGTATCACTGTATATGCCACAAGGACGTGCACACCGATATATACAATTGATAAAATTACAGGGACAGCTGAGCACAGATCAAACCCAAAATGTCGGGTTCAACTCAAGTGCAATAAAAATAATGTCACAATAATCAGCACAAGGTCAAACCCGAGCTCTAAGCTGGATTCAACAAAGGTGAAAGTTCATGAAATGATCAAGTTCAATATCATAGCAAAAAGTTCAAACCAAGTGACAGTTTTGATCAACCAGCAGTATAAAAAAGGCATGAACTCAAGTTAGTGCACAAAATCAAACTACATGAACAAAGTAGTTTAGGCATGCACAACAGAGATGAGCAAGTGCACCACTGACTATACAACAAAGGTCATGCAAGCTACGTACAGCCCCAAGTGAAAGGTTAGACAGTCCATTCAGACCATCACACAAATCATATCACAAAACCAAGCACCAAAGATAAAACAATGACTGACACAACTTAACAAAGTAAAATAGCAAAAGCAGGAATATGAAGCAGAAGTTAACAAGCACAAAGCAACATCAAAATGAACAAGACAGAGAACCAGTATTGTTAACAAGCCTCGACCAAAATCAAAATGCACAACAACTCAAATCAAAATATAAGTGCACTAGGGCAGTTGTACATAAGCAAGTGCAGCCTCAACATGAAGTTTAACATTGATACAAGCAAAACTCCAACCAGACTAATATGGCAAAACAGCAACAAAAGTCTGGCAACAAATGAAATATATGAACCAGCATAAGCAAGTGAACTGCAAGTGTCGACCAAACAACTCGGTGCCATCACAATGAACACAAATACTCAATGCAACTACAGCCTTACAGGAACCAAGACTAAATGAAATACAGAAGTATGGTGAAGCAACAAAACCACAACATCAAGTGATACGGAGTACACATATGAAAGACCATGCAACAATACTAAAGTGAAGCCACCAATAGAACTAGACACAAGTGAATGCAATTCAGTACTTGAGGCAATCAGACATCAAGTGTATATGGAGGCTGCAAACACATAGAACAGTAATGAACCATTTCATGTCAAACTCAATGAAGTACATCAAACCAGAACAGCATATACAGGAATAAAAAAAGCTCCAAGTAGTTGATAATGCACAAGAACAAAAAATGAAACTACAATGAACACAACATCATTAGAGACTGGTGGAAGCTCAACAGTCAATAGTGAAGACAACAACAGAGCTTAAATCTACACTCAAGCTAAGTACAAATCCAAGTGAAACACAATCAAAGCATTTAACAGTTATAACAAAGTCAAGTGTACCAAGTCAGAGCAGTGACAATTATCAAATCGAGTCTAAGCCAGTGCTATCAGAAGTCAAGGCCGAAGTCAAGAAGGAATCAATAACCGAGACAAAAATCGAATAAGCTCACAGCCTTACACAAATCAATTGACCGATGTCAAAAAGAAACCAAATAAAAAAAAGGCCGTGGTAGTCATGAAAGAAATTTGAAGCCGTGATGAACAAGCCATTAACAAATTATTCGAAATTGACAAAGTCAGAGAAATCATCAACATCCAAGCAACATCGAGTGGCCGAGATGAATTCAAGCAAAAATAATTGACGAATTCATATAAAATATACGAACGAAAAATAAGGAGATCGAACTTAAACCCATAATCATCATCGGCTGAAAGACAATCGAGTTTAAGAAAGCATAACAGAAAAGCAAAAAGGAATAAATCACATACCAAATCACCGAACTCGATCGAGAAGGAGCAGCCATGTGCAAAGTATAATCGATCGTCAAGCAATAACGAAGAACAATCCACCAAATAAAACTAATTAAAGTCGGCTTGTTCAACTTTATACAAAGCCCTAATTAGTAAGCAAAGGAAAACGAGAACAAGCCTCCATTATACAGAGCAAAGGAAAAAGGAACGACCGACATTGATAAAAGAAAAAGGCCGCACTTGTTTTTTAAATTGGGTCGGCCTTGTTTATTTTTAATTGATAATTAATTAGGGTGTTAGGGTTTTTGTTTTGAAATTGTCTTTTAATTTGTATTTCTCTTTTAAACGTTGTAATTACTGATCATGTGACTAGAGGACAAACTACGTGGCGTAGTTTAAGAATTCGCAACTCAGTGGCTGAGTTGTGGCAAGGTTTTGAGCGTAGAGTTAGGTTAGTCAGTAGCGGGTGTCGCGAGTTTACGTGTGTAAGCGTGTGACTACTTAATTTCTAGTAGAAACCTTGGGGGCAGCACGTAGGCAGGGTTTTGCCGAAGCTGGGTAAATTCTGTGTCGTTCTATTTCTGCATTTATTATTCTTCTATTATTTGTGCTGCCATAATTTTGATTTATCTACGTTGAAATAATTTTATAAGCTTCCATAAATAATTTTTATAATTAACAATATCACCCTATTCACCCCCTCTCTAGGGTAAAATCGATCCTACAAGTGGTATCAGAGCTAGGAATAGAAGTCAACTTTTGTTTAAAATAAATTCGTTTTTCAAAAAACAATTTTTGTTTTAAAAATTTGAATTTTTAAAATGGCTTCTTTTAATAATGCTTTTGCTGAGGGTCAGTCCATAGTTAGACCACCAATGTTCAATGGTGAATGCGCCTACTGGAAAAATAGAATGAAATTTTTTCTAAAATCCATTGACGCTTGGAATATTGTTGAGACATGTTATAGAGCACCAACTATAATTGCAGATAATCAGGAAATAGAGAAACCAAAGGATCAATGGACAGAACTAGAAAATAAATTACAAAATGCTAATGTTAAAGCTATGAATTCTATTATCTGTTCATTGGATCAATTTGAATTTAATCGTGTCTCACATTGTCTAACTACGAAGAAAATATGGCACACACTAGAAGTGACTCACAAAGGAACATCTCAAGTCAAAGAATCTCGCCTTGCCATGCTAAGCAGCGAATACGAGAACTTCACAATGGCGAAGGAAGAAAATGTCAAAGAGATGTATGGACGACTTTTCAATATCGTATACAAATCAAAAGCTCTTGGAAAATCATACACAGAGTTGGAGATAGTCCAAAAAATCCTCAGAGTCCTTCCATGAAGTTTTGAAGCCAAAGTGACTGCCATTCAAGAATCAAAAGATTTAAAACAGATGAAAGCTGAAGAACTCATTGGAAATCTCACCACTTATGAGCTAGAAATGAAATTCAAGGAAGAGCGTGAAGGAGGTGACACCCAAAAGAAATCAATAGCTCTTAAAGGAACAACAGAAAGTGATGGCGAAGATGATGATGATGGAGCAGCAGAATTGGAGCTGATAATAAAGAAATTCAAAGGTGGAATTACAAATACAGAAATCCAGCTCTAAATCGAAAATTGAAAAGCAGAATAAACAAAATATTAGACAATCCAGAAGAACAGAAAATCATCGGTCACAAGTGCAACCAACCTAGACACATCAAGCCCAATTGTCCTCAAAATCAATGCGATTTTGAAAAGAAATCAAAAAGGAGAAGTTTTGCAGCCACGTGGAATACAAGTGATGAAGATAATCAAAGTACTAGCAGTGAGAGTGAGAAAGCATATATATGCCTTCAAGGAAATATAACTGATAGCGACGATGACGAACCAAGCGAGGTATCAAAACCCACTCACTCAAAATTACTTATATATTTCCACGAAGTAAATGGCTGTTTTGAACGACTTAGGGAGAAGCATGCCAAACTTGAATCACAAAAAGATACTTTGATAGAATTAAATGAACAACTTGACCAATTAGTTAAAACCTATCAAAGTAGGATCCCTAAGTGTGATAAGTGTCCAACATTCGAAGAAGAAATTAAAAAATCAGAAATAAATATGAAATCACTTGAAAATGAAATTCTGATTTTAAAAGAAAGTGAAAATACTAGGAGAGAAAATTCTATTAAAAAGTGAACACAATTATTAAATGAAAATGAATCTCTCAAAACACATGTCCAACAATTGTCAACGACTTTAGATAAATTTTCCAAAAGTGAAAATCATTGAATATGCTCTTAGGGAAACAAACTATTAATACAGTTAGACAAGGACTTGGATATAATCAATCTGAAAAGGTTAAAAACAAAATTAATCAAGTCAATTCTACGTGCACAATTTATAGAAAATTTGGACACGATCAAAACAATTGTTGGTATAAACCCAAAAACGTAAAAAGTATTCCAATTTGGGTTCCAAAAGGCATAAATACAAAATCTCTCAAAGTTAAAAAAATCTGGGTGCCAAAAGGAACATATATAAATAGTTGTGGGTCTTCACAAAATTATTTTTCAAAATATTCTACCATTAACAATCATGGACCTATAAAAACAAATAGGTCACAAAAATCTTTCATCGTGTAGGTGTGATGGCAGGCTAAGGAACAACAATAGTGTTACTTGGATTCTGGCTGTTCCAAGACACAACGAGCGACAAAGCAAAGTTCCTTAGCCTAGTATAAATTTGAGAGAATCATAATGGACAACAACGAAAAATATCGTAAAGGTAAAACAGGTAATGGTATATTTATGTGATAATCTGCACCGTAATCTGAGTTAAACAGCCAATAATGAGATGATGAAATAATGATGATTTTTGATTCTGACTTATTCAATATTGTTGGCCAATTATATTCTCATGCCAACAACACTATAAAAATATCTAGATTCTTTGAATTACTTCATATATATTAGTTTGGATTAATAATAGTGTTTTATTGGATGATAATACATTTGGTTATCTTACGGCTGACTCTATATTCACGGTTTTTGACTATTTACACGGTTTCTATTCAAATTCAAGAGAACGTCATTTAAAAAGCTGTTAAAATTGATTTTGAGATACTTTGTTGCACACTTCATGGTCTGGTCTATCAAATTCAATTAATGATAATTTTGAGTGAAAAAGAAATTCAGATGCAGATTACACTGGTAATCTAGTTGATAGAAAAATTACTAGTGGAATGTAATTTGGTAAGACATTTAGTAACTGCATCATTTTTCAAAGAAAATATCTGCATATTTTTCATTTCAAATAATTTTCAAATAGCAGAAATTTTTCTCATATAACCCGTTCTAGAAAATCATTTTTGACCATGTTTTCAGACCAGTCATTTTGAAAAATTGATTTTATTTTTGAATTTGATTTTAAATGACTATATTGAGTAATCTAACTCCCTTATAATTATCAAAAAGTATAAATAATGATTGAAAAATTGATGAGTATTGATATTTATCATATATTATGACTCGAGACGGTATAATTAGTAAATTTCTTTAGAAATTTAAACAAGAGTTATAAAACTTTTTGTTGGTAAAAATTCCATAACGATCTCTATTTGTATCATATTTCTAACGATCATCACTCATCAAAATTCAATATAGTTTGTCAATATGTGGTACTTTAAACAGGAATCATTCGTTTTTCAATTTACATTTTTATCAAAATAAAAAATTAATAATAATAATAATAATAATAATAATAATAAAATAAAGTCCAAAGTATTCACTCTCATTTAAAAGTCCTCATGGTTATGCATGGGTGAATTACTTGGAATTTGTTATGTACTTCCATGCTCATTTAAAAGTCCTCACGGTTATGCATGTATGGAACGCATATCAAAATTGATTTTTAAAATAATAAACAAGTTGATTCTAATCCCATTTAAAAGTCTTCACGGTTACACGTGGTTGGAAGATACATGAATTTATTTATTTTAAAAATAAAATTGGAATACTACTAATCTCATTTAAAAGTCCTAATGGTTATGCATGGTTGGTAGATATTCAAATTCCTGATATAAATATACCACAAATTGACACAACTGTATGGTTTTATATGATGACATCATTCCTATCATTCTAAAAATATGCGCCTAACAAAGTATTTATGATTTTGTTTGATTTTTTATTGAAATTTAATATTTATGTTCAATTGAGTTTTAATGTTGGATTAATATCGATCACTTTATCTCTATTTTTTCTAACATCATTACTCTTTTGCTGATAACAAAAGGGGGAGGGAAAAGTTAAGATTTTGTCAAATAAAATCAAGTAAAGGTCGAATATTTTCTATTTGCATCTAGCCTCATTTGCATATTTTTATTTGTATGCGTATATGAAGGGGGAGCTTTGTGTAGAGAGGAAGCATTTAAATAGGGGGAGCAATTAGAATATATAAATGATCAAATACATTTAACATATTCAAAATCTTAAATATATGTTTGTTATCATCAAAAGGGGAGATTGTTGAATATGTGATTATATGATTTTTGTTTGATGATAATAAACATATATATATTTATTTAAATGTATTTGTTAATGTACTATTTTATTTTTCATAGATTAAATAAATATTTGCTGAATAAAAATAAATAACACAGAATTTGAATTCAAATAGAAATTTTATTCAAAGAAAAGTTTATTACAATTTTTGAATAGTACAAATTTCAAGCTCTCACTATATATATCAATTTCAATTACAGTACAATTTTGGTTACATCACTATTCACATTTACATTTGACCTCACTACATATCACTCATTCACTCAACCCGTATTTTATCTTCAACTTCACTCCAAATTGAATCCAACATCTGAGCAATCTGCAAAAATAAATATTGACGCAGTAAAATTGAAAAGGAAATATTTTTACAGTATAAAATAAATTGTGGATGTTGAAAATAATATTTGCCTCAGTGATTTGGGTTGTTCATCATCATTTAATTTTGAATTCATCATAAACGAACAGCTTGTGACATACACAGTGTATCACTGTATATGCCACAAGGCCGTACACATCGATATATACACTTGATAAAATTACAAGGACAGATGAGCACAGGTCAAACCCAAAACGTCGAGTTCAACTCAAGTGCAATAAAAATAATGTCACAATAATCAACACAAGGTCAAACCCGCACTCCAAGCTGGATTCAACACAGGTGCAAGTTCATGAAATGATCAAGTTCAATATCATAGCAAAAAGTTCAAACCAAGTGGCAGTTTTGATCAACCAGCCGTATAAAAAAGGCTTGAACTCAAGTTAGTGCACAAAATCAAACTACATTAACAAAGTAGTTCAGGCATGCACAACAGAGATGAGCAAGTGCACCACTGACTATACAACAAAGATCATGCAAGCTACATACAGTCTCAAGTGAAAGGTTAGACAGTCCATGCAGACCATCACCCAGATCATATCACAAAACCAAGCACCAAAGATACAACAATGACTGATACAACTTAACAAAGTAAAATAGCAAAAGCAGTAATATGAAGCAGAAGTTAACAAGAACAAAGCAACATCAAATGAACAAGACAGAGAACCAGTAATGTTAACAATCCTTGACCAAAATCAAAGTGCACAACAACTCAAATCAAACTATAAGTGCACCAGGGCAGTTGTACATAAACAAGTGCAGCCTCAACATGAAGTTTAACAATGATACAAGCAAAACTCCAACCAGACTAATTTGGCAACACAGCAATAAAGGTTTGGCAACAAATGAAATATATGAACCCGCATAAGCAAGTGAACTACAAGTGTCGACCAAACAACTCAGTGCCATCACAATGAACACAAATACTCAATGCAACTACAGCCTTACAAGAACCAAGATTAAATGAAAGTACAGAAGTATGGTGAAGCAACAAAACCACAACATCAAGTGATACCGAGTTCACATACGAAAGACCATGCAACAATACTAAAGTGAAGCCACCAATAGAACCAGACACAAGTAAATGCAATTTAGCTCGATGCAATCCGACATCAAGTATATATGGAGGCTGCAAACACATAAAACAGTGATGAACCATTTCATGTCAAACTCAATGAAGTACATCAAACTAGAACAGTATATACAGGAATACAACAAGATCCAAGTAGTTGATAATGCACAAGAACAAAAAATGAAACTACAATGAACACAACATCATCAGAGACTGGTGCAAGCTCAACAGTCAATAGTGAAGACAACAATAGAGCTTAAATCTACACTCAAGCTCAGTACAAATCCAAGTGAAACACAATCAAAGCATTTAACAGTTATAACAAAGTCAAGTGTACCAAGTCAGAGCAGTGACAATTATCAAATCGAGTCAAAGCCAATGCTATCAGAAGTCAAGGCCGAAGTCAAGAAGGAATCAATAACTGAGACAAAAATCGAACAAGCTCACAGCCTTACACAAATCAATTGACCGAGGTAAAAAAGAAACCAAATCAAAAAAAGGACATGGTAGTCAGGAAAACAATTCAAAGCCATGATGAGCAAGCCATTATCAAATTATATGAATTGACAAAGTCAGAGAAATCATCAACATCCACGCAACATCGAGTGGCCGAGACGAATTCAAGCAAAATAATTGACGAATTCATATGAAATATGTGAACGAAAAATAAGGAGATCGAACTATATATAAACCCATAGTCATCATCGGCTGAAGGACAATCGAGTTCAAGAAAGCATAACAGAAAAGTAAAAAGGAATAAATCATATACCAAATCACCAAACTCTATCGAGAAGGAGCAGCCGTGTGCAAAGTACAATCGATCGTCAAGCAATCACGAAGAACAATCCACCTGATCGAACTTATTAAAGTCGGCTTCTTGAACTTTATACAAAGCCCTAATTTGCAAGCAAAGGAAAACGAGAACAAGCCGCCATTATACAGAGCAAAGGAAAAAGGAACGACCGACATTGATAAAAGAAATAAGGCCGCACTTGTTTTTTAAATTGGGCCGGCCTCGTTTATTTTAATTGAGAATTAATTAGGGTGTTAGGGTTTTTGTTTTTAAATTGTCTTTTAATTTGTATTTCTTTTTTAAACATTGCAATTACTAATCGTGTGACTAGGGGACAAACTACGTGGCGTAGTTTGAGAATTCGCAACTCAGTAGCTGAGTTGTGGCAAGGTTTTGAGCGTAGAATTAGGTTAGTCAGTAGAGGGTGTCGCGAGTTTACGTGTGTAAGCGTGTGACTACTTAATTTCTAGTAGAAACCTTGGGGGCAGCACGTAGGCAGGGTTTTGCCGAAGCTGGGTAAATTCTGTGTCGTTCTATTTCTGCATTTATTATTCTGCTATTATTTGTGCTGCTATAATTTTGATTTATCCGTGTTGAAATAATTTTATAAGCTTCCGCAATTAATTTTTATAATTAACAATATCACCCTATTCACCCCCCATCTAGGGTGAAATCGATCCTACATAATCAATAATTATTATCTATAATATTATAACTAATGACAACTTTTTTCCAAGGAAGTTGTATTATCACTATTTAACAACCTTTTTCCTAAAAATTTGTAAACATTGATTTATAATAATTTTTTTTACCTGACTTACTTTTAATTTTTTAACAACTATGTTTTCTGAAAATATTTAATAAATATTTTTAAAATTAGTAATTGGTAATTGATAATTAAGAAGTAATATTTATTATTAAATAATTACTATTAAATAATTAATAATCCATAATTAATAATTAATAATTAATAACTATTATAAATAATTACTATTAATTAATTAATTAATAATATATATTCAATAATTACTATTAATAATTAAAAATAAATGTTGAATATTT
Source organism: Allium cepa (assembly GCA_030765085.1). Taxonomy (NCBI): domain Eukaryota; kingdom Viridiplantae; phylum Streptophyta; class Magnoliopsida; order Asparagales; family Amaryllidaceae; genus Allium; species Allium cepa. The sequence continues at coordinate 461,213,697 of CM060943.1, forward strand.
AATAATTAATTATTAATGATTAAGACTAAATATAATATTTACTATTTAATAATTCATGATTAAATAAGTAATCTTTGATAATTAAAAAAGTAATATTTATTATTTAATAATTATAACTGATAATTATACTTAATGTTCATATTTCAAAACATTTAAAATTTTGAAAATTTCTAAAATTAATTTAAAAATATTTAGAAATTTCAAAAATAAAATTTTGAATTTTTTTATAAAATTCACTAAAAAATAAAAATTTTAAATTTGTAAAATACTCAAAATTTCAATTTTGAAAATGTTCAATAAGTTTTAAAATTCCAAATATATAAACATTAAGTTGCAGTGCATTTAGAGATTTTCTTTTGTAAACATATGATATACAAATTTCTTATGGTTCTAAATAGCAAATATTTTGGCTTCAATTCCAAATTTTAACGCCCGTCTATAGCTTCCTACCTATTTTCCGTAACCGCCTTGATTTTTGCTCTCAAATTTTCGTTCACCACCAAAACATTATAAAGCGCCCCTAATGTTCCTAAATGGTTCCTTAATTTTTGTTCTCCTCTATGTTATATTCCCAAATCTAAATAAAAGAAAGGCCAAGATGATTCACAAATCGAGATAAATTCTCAATCATTCCTTAATTTTCGTTCTCCACTATGTATTCGACTCCAAGCGCAATTTTAGCATAATTTCAAAAGGGGATTCTTGATTAGTATGTGGATTTATTTCTGAAAGGGAAGATAGCGGGTCGGTGCTTTAAGAAATTTGCGAAGATAGCTGAAAAGTGTGCATCGGAAAAGGGAATAGAGAGGTTAAGCATGGGGGACGTGGTTTCATGCTTGGAGCTTACTCTACAGTTGCAAGAGAATGTAGAGGAGAGTGGAGAGATTTTTGATGTTTAAGGAGGAGTATTGAAGGGAGGGAAGAAGAACGTTGATGGTGATAATGGTGTTGATCAGTCGGTTACCCCCATGACTACGAGTACAACTACGATAAGTACAATAAATTCAAAAGGAAGGAGCTTGAACAGTGATGATTCGAAGTGCCGTGTCTTCTCATATTATGAATCTGAAAGGGAGGTGATGTTGTTCAAAGTAGGCTAATAAAAGACTAATCACTCCAAGGCATGAAATAATCATTGTCTTTCAAGAATGTTTTCCCCTTCTTTCAGGATACAATGGAGATTATCTGTGCAAGTTGTGATTACTTGCATAGATCAGAAGAAACACTCAGAAGAATAATGTTAGACAAGTTAGAGATAGAAGAAAAGAGAAGTGTAGTCTCTGTTGATGGAATGCACTGCTATATATATGGAGTGAGGTGTCTATTCGTCTACAGGTGCGTATTCGAACGGTCGTGACCGTTGGCTGTTGAATTTGAATTCAACAGTCAATAAAATGTACCGTTTTGGACGGAGCGCTACCCTGCACCCCACCGGGGGCGTTGCCCCCGTACCCCTACCTTGGTGGGTTGCCACCCCCAGAGCCCCTCCATAGGTGATCTTATTTGAAAAAACATTCAACATGTGATATTTGATTTTGATTGTTTGTTTCCACTATGGTGTGAGGATGTAGTATACGTGACCAATCTGCTTGTGAAAAATTTAAAAGGAAGAATTTGAGTTTCCAAAATTGGAGGTGGCAGCCCCATGATTGTGATTTATCAAGGTATGAAAATGTATGCTTAAACACATGCATATTGCATAAGAATGAAAAGTAAGGCCAATGGGCATGATATAAAATATAAACTTAATGCTAATCGAGGTTATATGAATCTTAAATTGAACATATTTAATGTGACAAGACTGTTAGAGAAGCCGAGGAAAAAATGACTTACATTTGTTGGTAATTCTCTGAATAGAAATCAATGGATCTCAATGGTTTGTCTTCGAGATTCAGTAATACCAGCTTCATATAAGTCTTCAGAATCAACTGAATCACTGACATCATTTAAAGCCAATGTATTACAATATTCTCGATATCTAACTTCACAATATGGATAATTGAAAGTGAGTATTGTATACAATAATACAATTCATCAATAGAATTTATTGGTCTCCACTGCTCGTGGAATCAAACTCAGATATCCAATATACCATAGGGTAGCTGATAAGATTGTTAGAGTTCAACCAATTGAGAAACATGAAAGACATTAGATGTGTAACAACCCGATCTTTGAGTAATAACTAATTAAAGTTAATGGTAGTAATTTAATTAATTAGATTGAAATTAGGAAATTTATTTGATAAATTGGTTTAGTAATTATTTTATAAAGAATTTAAATTGTGAAAATATTATTTAAAATTTGAAATAAGTTAGAAAATGTGAAAGATACTATTTTACAAAGTAATGAGGTTGAAATACAATATTGACTTGGAAAAGGAGAAATTTAAATGGAAATTTTCATTTATTAAATTAAATAACATTTAATTTATAAGTAAATGAGAAAAATAAAATAAAAATATTTTTCAAGGCCCAAGCCCAAATAACAGTAAACCCAAATCAATTTCCAAACATCTCTTTTATCTTCATTCAGTGAGAATGTTACACATAATACCTCATTTCATTTTTATCTTCTTCCTGAAGCAAGTAATAGCCAAAACCTCCTCTCCTTAAAAGTAAAAATCAAATTTGATAAATTATTTTAATTCCTTAAATTTGAGTATGAACATCTTGATGCTCATATGCGTTTATGATGTGAAGTACATCAGGTTACGCTGCTAAGTTAGGGATTTGTTTGCGTGCGTGTATAGTAGGAAGAAGAAGAAGATGATAATGATAATGAAAGGCGAGTATCTACCACTAACGCATTGATCATACATATATATATATACTGATCATACATATATATATATATTGATTATATATATATATATATATAGTTCTTATGCTTGAGAAAATTTGTTATGTGCATCGAACTAGAAATTAATGACAAAAGTAGGGGGAAGAATAACTAGAAACATGCCCGATTTCACCCCAAACTACTTCAACCGGTCGACCCATTAGGGCTACCGGTCGACCATCAATGGTCGACCGACGGGGGTAATTGGTCGACCTTCATTTAAATATTTTTTGTTGTGTTTGTAGGGTGCATGAGTGTGTGCAAACCTATATGTTTGTGTGCGTGTTGTAGTTGAGTTGTGTGTGATGTGTATATGCAGTCCTCTGTGTGTGCATGGATAATCTTGTGTATGCGCTGCGTGTATGTAGTTTTTGTGTGTGCGTGGGTGCAGCTGTGTTTGAGTGAGTGTTCCCGTGTGTGTAAGTTAATGTGTACGTAAGTGAGAAAATATGTATATAAATGTGTTTAGTTTGTGTATTAAATTGTGTTTAGTTTGTGCATTATCCTGTGTGTTTTGTGTGTTAACATTAAGTACATATATATTTAAATTGAAATATACATTTATATATACGTTAAAATATAAAATAAACCATAAATACAAACATACATAATAATTTTTTTTTTGAAAATGACATACATAATAAATATAATTAAACTCTAATATATTTAAAATTTATATTATATATAATGTAATACAATTCATAATTTAATAAATCAATAATGTGAATTTAATAGTATGATTGAATGAAAAATTAAATAGGTAGTAATTTCATTTATACAAGTTTTTTAAAAGTTTTACTAATAACAGCTTATTGAATTAGAGTTATTCATTTATATTAGCATAACTAGTTAATTAAATGTTTACATTATATTTATTATGTCCATTCAGAGAATGATTTTAGATGGTGAAAATGATTTAGTACTAGATAATTTATGTAATTTCTATATATGAGATCATGAAGTAATATTTTTATTTCAAATTTGGATATTAAACAATTTATTTATAAGTAATATTTATTCTTAGAAAATTATGAAATGAGTGTTATGAGTAATACTTATTATATAAATTCTTTCAGAAGATATAAAATATAGAAATAGTAAATTACAATTATAGAAGATTAGTTATATATTTATATAATATTTATAAGGGTTTTATTAATCATGGTGTATTGAATTAGAGTTATTTACTCATACTTGATGTAAATTTTTAAATAAATTATACACTTTATATTTATCGTATCTTTTCTGAGATTGATTTTGGATGACATGTGTAATTCACCATCGATATAGTTTTTGATTGGAGATTTTGATATGATAAAGTGATGACATCTTTTTTATGGTTTCATAATATTTAATTCCGTGTAATGAGAAATCTGAATAAATGGAATTCTAATACCGTTTGGTATGATACTTTCATTAATATTTCTTCGGTTATTATTTAGACTCGTCATATAAAATATTGTGTAGTTTGAGCATGGTTTATAAGTAGTGAATGAATGTTTGAGTATCACACAGTGGTATATGACGTTGTTATGATATTTATTCGACTATTCATTTAAGTAGATGATACTCACATGACGGGAATTGAGCGGATAGAGTGAGGTGATACGTAGTGATATATGGCTCCATATCTATATTTAAATGAGTATGGATCTATGCCTAACGATGACCAAGACTCCGTGTCTATATGTATTTAGTTCTATATTCCACTATTATGGTATACTCCTATTATGTTTGTTGAAAAGGATTGAATGGCTAGAATCCACCCTAGCAACCTAATCGTGGGGTCGCACCCCAAATCCATGACACTCTATATTTATGTAGCTCCATGCTCTCGCTTCGTGCGTTCACCTATTTGTCATCTAGGCCAACAGTCTGTTACCTATAGGGGCGATTATAGTGTGGTGACTTATTAGTCCTCGTGTTAACGAGCATATCGATGGATACGTGTCATGAAGACTGTGGAGGTAACTAAGACTGTAGAAACTCCATGTCATTGGAGCTAGCTTCGCGCTATCAGTCTCCTTTCTGGTACTAACGAAGTAGTATATTGGCATATACTGTTGATGCACCTCACTTGAGTATAGTTATGGGTTATACGACCCAAATATTACTATATGTATGTATGGCTCTACTTAAGGGATTGTGTCTATCGTACAATTAATATCCTCTCACGATACCTTCTGATAGTGTAGATATAAGGAGATGATATTATACCTCCAGTGTATTCTATTTATCGAGATTGAGAGATATATTTAGGCATTACTACGTGCTAGCCTGATATTCTTAGTGGCATCTCACTTATTAACGTTTTTCTGGGTTTGATGATGATTCTTGATATGTATTATTCATCCATTTGTGTTGATTCTATGATTTATGATTAGATATATTTCTATATGGATGGTGACATCTTTTGATATCAGTGATGATCGGTTCATACGGATTTGGGTGATGTGATACCTTGATGATTAATTGTAATATTACATATATTCAAGGCATTCATTACTATATTTATATGGATCCTTGATATGTTGTCTGATGATTTGACTATCTATGTTAGAGTTATCATATTGCTATTCCATGTTTACACTATGTTACACATATTATAAATCATTGATTAGTCATAGTATGATCCGTTTATTATTTATGTAATACTTGGGTCAATCCAAAACATTTTAGGTACAGGGACGACATGACCAGCATTTATTTATTGGGCTTAGAGGAGTCTTATATTAGGATTATTAAATGATACTTATATGACATCAAATCACCGTATATATTTGATAATGAGTTGTATATAGGTTGATCATCACTTTATATTGAGATAGTTGACATTTGAGTCGTGTTGTACTCTTATAACCTTATTATATTATTTATTATATGTTAATGCTACGATTCTGACCGTGTTCTCTGTTATTTACAACATATTACGTATTGTTCCACTCCGAAAGCATACGTATTTATTGTTTGTACCCATACTGTGTATGCTTAGTTGAGTTATTTATTTTATGTTTTAATATGTACTAGTGTTAGTCCAAGAGAATATTCATGTATGTAAGTTATACGGCCTCATTCTTCATATTATCCGACAGTATTACTTAGTAATACTCATAGGTAATTTGGTAAAAAGGTAGGGTGTTTAAATTTGGTAACAGAGCAAGGTTTAGAGAAATATATTGTATATAAAAGATACGAGTCGAAACCTTAGACGATATTAGAGTCCCTAACCCTTGGGTTTGTTGGGTAGTTCCCTATAATAAGTGTGTTTGTGTGTGTTTGTGTGTATATGATGATTACTAGGTTAATCATCGAGGAACGTTTTTGTGATTTTACAGATATATGTATTTAGATACATAATTAATTTATTTTCCTTTAAACATGAAGTTTAAAATGGTTGGAGAAGCAAGGATGAAGGAGTTAATCCAACCAGTAGCACTTGTATTTATGATCTGGGATGGTTTTGTATGGTATTGTGGTGTTTGTTTTGATATTGGGTAGATGATTTTTCACTTGATTTTGATTCAAATGCACATCGGGAAATCTATTTATTAGTTTTGGCTGGGTATATTTTTTTTAATTTTTTTTGTTTGTTTGGATGTTTAAATTCGCCGGTGTTGAATTTAATTTTGAAATTTGTGTGCATTTTACCAAGTTGTGAAGTGAATTTCATTGTTGATTTATATTTAGTATAAATGAATAAAAAATAGTGTTTATTTTATATCAGAAAAATGTTTGTTGAAATGATTTATTGTAAAGTGTGTATGTATATATGATAGTAATTAAAGGAAATTTGGAAACGCTTTAAAGTTGTGGAGTGTTTGATGGAAGCAAAGATTTATAATATATACAAATACTGATTACTACTATTGTTAAAGGATTTTGGACGCCAAGCAAATGTTTTAATCAATAATCATTTAGAAAGAATATATTATTAGTATAGTATTAAATGAAAATTTGAAAATAAATTGGTAAAGTTTCATTGAAACTAATATAATAAATGATTTGTGAAAGTAATGCTTACAAATATTTTGGAAGTAAAACTATGTTAACTTGTCCATTGAGTGTGTAAAGGATTTTGGTCGATGTGGATGTGCACGTATTTGATAGAGATTCTTAAACACTCGAATGAGACATTTGACCATAATTTCTGTTAATAAATGTAAATATTTTAAGCATTTTTTTAAAAAAGTATTTGAAGAAGTGTGGAATGTTTAAAATAATAGCATATAAAGAGTAAGTTATTTTGGTAAGTGTGATATTGGAATTTATATTTGTAAAGGATATTTAATATGTTGGTATGTATTTTTACTGATAGTTGCAACTATTGGATATTAGTGTATAGCTGTGATAATTGGCGAGGCAATATCGATTATGTGGTCAATATTGCAGCCAATTAATATTAGTAATCACTATAATAGATGGCGAGACATCACTCTATTTTATAGTATTTGGGAATTTGCAAATACAAGTGTATATATGTTCGATGATATTTTTATATAATTAGTGATGTGTAAATGCTATAGAGTTTTAGGATTTTAAGATGTGAATATATATATATATATATATATATATATAATTTAAAGATTTACCTTTTGTAATGAGTTATTAAATTGAGAAGTATTTTGATAAGTAATATAGAATTAATTTTGAAGTGTTAAATTTTGAAAATAAATTTAGAACATCCCTCCTAGATTTAATTTAAAAGTGTTAAATATTTGTTTAAATTTATGGAAAAAAAAAAGTTTGTAAAATAGAGTCTAAAAAATAATTTTGTTATAGTAAGATGTTTGGAATTCAATAATATATAAAAGAATATTTCAATAAATAGAGAAAAGAGATTGCAGTAGAAATTTGTATCACAAAATTTTGGTTTCTATTAAAAATCATTCAAAGTTATTTGATGTAAAATTTAAATTTGAATCAAATAAAAATGAAATTTTTGGAAAATTATTATTTGATGTTTGAAAAGTGTATTGTTTAAATAAAGTATTTCGTAATTCCAGAAAATAAGTTCTACATTTGGTAAATGCTTGGTATTTGTAATGAAAGCTAAATATATTAAGTTAGTTTAATTGGTTTGTTATAGATTCTCCTTATAGGAAATTGCGAGGACATAATTTTGTTAAGGGGGACGTTTGTAACAACCGAATTTTTAAGCAATAATTAATTGGAATTAATAATAGCAATTTAATGAATTAAATTTGAATTTGGAAATTTATTTTATAAATTGGTTTAGTAATTATTTAATAAAAGAATTTAAATTGTGAAAATATTTTTTAAAATTTGAAATAGGTTAGAAAATGTGAAAGTTAATATTTTATAAAAGTAACAAGGTTGAAATACAATATTGATTGGTAAATAAGAGACTTTAAATGGAAATTTGCTTTTATTTAAATTAAATAATATCCACTTTATAAATAAAAGAGAAAAATAAAAATAAAAATATTTTTCAAGGCCCTAGCCCAAATCAATTTGTAGATATCTCTTCTATCTTCGTTCGGTGAGAATTCAATGCATACTACCTTATTTCATTTTTATCTTCTTCCTGAACCAAGTAATAACCAAAACCTCCTTTCTTTAAAAATAAAAATCAAATCCAATAAGTTATTTTAATTCGTCAAATTTGAGTATGGACATCTTGATACTCGTATGTATTTATAGCGTGAAGTATATCGGGTTGCATTGCTATGTGCGTGCATGTAGAGTAGGAAGAAGATGAACGCAAGCTTTAGGTGAGTGTCTACCACTCAATTACCTATGTTTGACCATATATATATGTATGTATGTATATGGTTCTCATGCTTGAGTGAATTTGTTATGTACATCGAACTAGAAATTAATGGCAAAAGCAGATGGAGGAATTACTAGAAACAGGAGATCGATTTCGTCCCAAACTACTTCAACCGATCAACCCATTAGGGCCGCCGATTAGTCATTGGTGGTCGATCAATGAAGGCGACTGGTCTACCTTCAGTTGAGTACTTTGTTGTGTTTGTGGCATGCGTGAGTGTGTGTAAACCTGTGTGTTTGTGTGTATGTTGTAGTTGAGTTGTGTGTGATGTGTATGTGCAGTGCTCCTTTTGTGCATGGATAATCTTGTATGTGCACGCGTTGCATGTGTGAAGTTTTTGTGTGTGTGGATGCAGCTGTGTTTGAGTGAGTGTTTATGTAGGTGAGTAAATATGTATATATGTGTGTTTAGAAACTTGTTCCTTTATATACAAAATATAATATTAGGTAAAATTATTTCATTTACTATTCGAAAACAATATTGTATCGGTCTGCCCTGCTCAAGTGTTTATATATCCCTATCGATGTCATTGCATCCTATGTACGACCAGAATACATAAATACTCAACAAAAAAAATTAACACAACATAAAACAATTTTTATAGCACTAAAAAATACGCTCTCTCATATATATACACTCAAACTCATTCTAGGGTATTATTAACCCTATCTCTAATGAGTTAATCCCAATCAGGCTAAGGTACCTCTAAACCAAAGCTTTGATACCAATTGTGACAGCCCACCTTTTTGGTCGTCTTAAGTCGAAAATAAACCACATATGTCTAACTCAAACCATTCAAAAGGGAGGATTGTCAATGGGGTTTAATAAGAACAAAAGGAGGAAAGAAGAAAAGCAGAAACACAAAATCTCGCAGCGGAATGACAAAATATAATAACCAAATAAACAGTTCATAAAGCTGTTTACACTATACATTTGATTACAAAACTTTTACAACATAATTGGAGTGCAATCAACAAACATACCAAAATAATGCAGCGGAATAATAATAGTAAATAAGATCTAACAAACTCCATCTTTATCTTTAAGGGATAGTGTCTTCAACACTGAAATACTCAGGCTGACCCGAGCGTCATGAAAAGACAAAACACTCGAGTCAGAACTAAAAGATCTTATGTAAGTTAAATAAATAACACCAATAACAGAAGTGTAATAGCGTCAGAGATGTTTACGGGATTTTACGTCTCCTATCCAATGTATAACGTGCGTGCAATAACTTAAGAGATGTTACGGGGTTTTCATCTCTTAAGGACTCGTTAAACTATCTATGTGTAGTAAGATACGCTATACATGTAGTGAATAATTGATAAATTAAATATTTTTCTCAGCATTAAGGCTTTACATTAATCCCCCATAACACATTTTTAAGCATTGTCGTATAGTTTTCCTTTGATACCTCCAGTAATGCCGGTAGTCAAGGAGGCACTATGATAAGACAACACTAAAACAAATCGTAGTGGTTGCGTATAAGGATAAAAGTATGACAAGGCATGTGAGGCAATGCCTAAGATAGGATTCTACAGGTTTACCCTTTCTAGCTGGTGGTAATGCAACGTAGCTACGACTGCCCACCGAGTCCACCACCTCTAAAATCAAATCAAGATGCACCAACCGAGTCCAAAATCAATATAATAATATGAAGGGATGATGGCCTCTAAAGGTTGCGAACCCCTTGGCCAGACATAGGGTCCTATTTTAGTCATTTTCAATTGACACAAGTGTTAGGGTCATCCATCATCCTTCTCTTTCTTCAAATCCAGGAAACGCTGCCAATTCAACCTTTACATTCTGGATAACATCCACTGCATATATAGTTTTTAAAGTGGTTCCAATATTAACTGAGAGTATGCCAATAAGAGGCCCCGGTCTCTTTAAAAACTAAATGTTATTTTTCACACCGGTTGGTCTCTTTAACAACCAAACTTCATTTCAAAATACCATATTTACTCAAAATATGTCATTTTCACTTGAAAATGTCATTTCAAATTCCAACTTAGGTTATAACCTCATTTAATCTCATTCGCATTTAAATCAACAATTTGAATATAAACATTCTAACTTTGCATTGTTTGAATTTTTTAGAAAATATTTTGAATGGTTTTAAATAGTTTAAAGATTTATAACAGTTTTCCATAAAATGGTTTGAGTGTTGAAAGTGGTTTACATAGTAAAATCGTTTGGAAAATCTAAAAAAATTTGAATATTAAAAATATAGATTTCAAACCGTTTATATTAAAATAGTTTATTTTGAAAATATTATCAAATCAAACTTTTTCCTTCGATTTCAACAAATCTGGACCCATGTCCAAATTTCAAATCAACAAAACTCAATTTCCAATCTTTTAATTCAATTGACTCAAATTCGATTTAGTTTCAAATCAACTTGATTTCAATTTCAATTTCAATTTGAATTAGCTTCATTTGTCGAACATTCATTTTTTTACTTCAAATTCAATTCAACAATTCAACTCAATGATTTAAATTTCAATCCAATTCTTATTTTAAACCAATTCAATTTATATCTGTTAACCCGCCTTTTGTCAAAACCATAGGCAGGCGGATTCAACCTAACTAGCGTCACGACTATCGAGGCTAAAATATGATGGTTTTGGTTTAAACAGGTGATGTTTAATTGGATAGATGATCATTCGTTCGGTCGGAATGAAGTGATTCGAAGTGTTCGGATTTCGACCTTATTGCTTGGCCGTTCGACATGGCAATGCCCGGTCGAGGTATGGAAGTTCAGGAAGGTCGATTGGTTGCCGCTCGGTATAAGGTATGGTTTGGCATTGGTCGTCGCTCGACATAAGGCATGGCTCGACATCGGTTGCTGCTCGGCATAAGGTATGGTTCGGCATTGGTTTCCGCTCGGCATAAGGTTGTGGTTCGGCAGATGTCGCTCGGCATCGCACCTCGTTCGGCATTGGAAGTAGCTCGGCATTGGACGTCGCTCGGCATTGTACCTCGTTCGGCAGTGGAAGTCGCTCGGCTTTGGATGACATTCGGCATTGTACCCCGTTCAGCGTTGGTCCGGCATGGGTCGTTCGGCATGGTCGCTCGGCGCTGGAAGGCCATTCGGCCTTGGAGGTAAGTGGTTCGGTGGAAGGTCTTGACGGGCCTATTCTACTCAGGAAGCCCAACTACTTGGATTTGCCTATAAATACGACATGTGGGGGTTCAGAAAAAGGATCTTCTTCTGGCACTCTCGCTTTCTATTTTCTAAGGCTGAGGTTACTCTGCTATTTTGTAACTGTAATTGATTATTACAACAATAAAAAGGAAACTTCTGGAGTGGACATAGGCCGAAGTTAGCCGAACCACTATAAAATCTATTGTTCTTTACTGCTTTCATTTTAATTTGGACCGTTCTTCACATTATTTCTCTTTATATATATTCTATCTGTGAGTTATGACTTTTATTTGGTGCTTTCATTTGGATTTGGGTGTTAGTGACCATTTTTGGCACTAACATTTTGGTGCTTTCACTGAGAAAACTAGTGCTCGGGGATTTTGGAACTTGGATTTTGGATTGAAAAGCTTACGAACTCGGATTTTAGAAAGCAATGGCTGGACCACCAACAAGGAAGCAAGCTGTGGAACAGAGCAATCAGGAAGGAAGTTAAGCGGCTTCTTCTGGATCTGGAGAGGATCATGCATCGATCTACATAACTCGAGATGAAATGCGGGATACGATAAATTCTATGCAGGAGCAGAAGTTGAAACAGAAAGAGGAGATGATGCAGGCTCTTCTTAGGAAATCTGGACAATCGGGAATTGCAGGTGCTCAAGTTCTTGAACTGGACCAAAGGAATACAACCAGCAGGTGGATGGAGTGATTTAGCAGGGGCAACTCCCAATCAACAGACAACTAACAATCTGGATGGACCTAGACTCGAGGGCACACCACCAGGTAATGTTGAACCAGTTCATGGAGGAATTCCAGCTAACACTGCACAACAGGATGCTGGCAGGAATGTAGGAGCGCGGGATGAAGAGTATGTGCCAGAATTCCCTCGGGGACTCGAGGGGCAATCCTTGACTGACAATGCTGGATTGGCTGAGATTATCAGGCGAACTATGCGCGGAGGTTTGACCAATAGAGATCTAGAAGGAGTAAACAGGAGTCCATTTACTCGTTAAATCTAGTAGCTCAGAATCCACCCGAGTTTAAGTTGCCTAAGTTGGAGGTATACAATGGCAAGGCTGATCCAACCGATCCATTGATGAGATACACAAGACACATGGAACTGCTGGGGGGCATTGGAGGAAGTTATGGCCCGATGTTTCCCTCTGTACTTAACAGATATAGCTGCGATGTGGTTCAGGTAGCAGGAGGAAGGATCTATTAGGACATGGATAGAATTGGTGGACAAATTCCGAAGCAGTTTCGGGTTCATATCAAAATTCCAAAGAATGTAATGACGCTGACATCAGTAAGGCAAAGGACGGAGGAATCACTTAGAGATTTCTTAACTCGGTTCAATGCAGAGGTTGCTTAGGTGGATCGACCGGATCCATCGATGGTCTTATTGGCAGCAGTGTCAGGGGTCAGAGAGAATTGATATTTTAAGGTATCTTTAACACGGGACCCACCAATGGATCTCGGGGGATTCTTTCACGAAGCTGAGAGATTCCTTCGGCAGGAAGATGCATGCGCAGATATGAAGTTAAAGGAGGTGAATGCGGCCGAGGATGGAGGGCCATCCAGCGGAGGCTTGGAAAAAGATAAAGATAAAGGAAAAAGGAAGCTGGATGACGAATTTGGAAAAGCTAGGAAGCGGTGGAGAGAGCCAAAATTCTCCACCTACACAGGATTGAACGAGACGTTGGAACAGATTTATTTGGAGACTAGGAATCGCCTTCCCTACTGAAGGCCAGCTAGGAGAGAACTCTCAGAACGTGAAAAGGCATCAGGAAGGCATTGTCTCTTCCATGGTTTGGACGAAGATGTTACCAATAGCCGCAGGCTTTTAAAGGACATAATTGAGGAGCATGTAAGGAATGGACAGCAGTGACAGTATGTCGGGGCTCGGAATGCAGCGGTGGAGGAGGAGCGACCACAGTCTACCTTGAACAATGATGGCGCGAGGCCCATGAATAATGGATGATTGGTTATCAATTGACTGGGACATTATGAAATAAGTTGCAAACCACGGGTAAACGACCAAGTTATTTACTCATGTACGGGGATGGAGATGGCCCCTAGATATGCTCTAAATGATGATAAACTGCGATGCTATGGTTTGTGAAATTTGTTTTTTGTTTTTTTTTGTTTTTGGATTGGACTCTTGTTTTTCTGGTTAGGTTTTGGAGTTTGGTTTGAACACCTAATTCTGCTTGTTTCCTATTTTGGATTTTTGTTTGGATGATTGTTTCGTGTTTGGATGTTGGTTTTGATTTTAGATATGGACTTTTGGTTTCCCAATATGATTTGGATTTTGGAATGAATTTTGTTTGGATTTTTATCTCGTTTTTGATAAATTGTCATCAGGTATGGATTATACCTGGCAAGGGGTAAGTCGCTTTGTCCAAGCATGGCATATTGACTTATTAAGGTCGTCAAGTATGGACTATGCTCGGCAAGGGTCTGGAGAGACCAAGATTCGGCCTAGAACTTAGGCCCCATATTATCGATTACTACTTCAGGTCGTCGAGTATCGACTATGCTCGACAAGGGTCCGGAGCGACCAGGATTCGGCTTAAGACTTCAGCCATGGCAATTACTCAACGTCCAGGGACACTGGACCACGACCATCAGGTGTGGATTGCGCTTGGCAAGAACCCGGAGAGGTTACATATTCGGATATCGACCCAGAGAGGTCTTGGATTCAATTATTGGTTATTGGATAAGAATGGATTAGGACTCGGTTGTCGAGTTCGGATGGATATGGAATTGGCTAAGGCTTTGGTTACTGAATTTGGAATCAGACACCGACTCGGAGCACTCAAGAACAATGCACTTGGATGACGTGGCTATGGACTTTCGATATCAGATTCAGAACTATTCAAAACACACATTCCAATAGCAAGGCGTGTTTTGGCTGGCAAAGTGTTAGCCCGCCTTTTGTCAAAGCCATAGGCAGGGGGATTCAACCTAACTAGCTTCACGATTATCGAGGCTAAAATATGATGGTTTTGGTTCAAATGGACGATGTTCAATTGGACAGATGATAGGTTGTTCAGTCGGAATGAAGTGGTTCGAAGTGTTTGGATTTTGACCTTGTGGCTTGGCCGTTCGGCATGGCAATGTCCGGTCGAGGTGTGGAAGTTCATGAAGGTCGAATTGTTGCCGCTCGGCATAAGGTATGGTTCGGCATTGGTCGTCGCTCGGCACAAGGCATGTCTCGGCATCGGTTGCCGCTCGGCATAAGGTATGGTTTGGCATTGGTTGCCGCTCAGCATAAAGCAGTGGTTCGGTAGATGCCGCTCGGCATCGCACCTCGTTCGGTATTGAAAGTCGCTCGACATTGGACGTCGCTTGGCATTGTACCTCGTTTGGAATTGTACCTCGTTCGGCAGTGGAAGTCGCTCGGCATTAGACGACGTTCGGCATTGGCCCGGCATGGGTCGTTCGGCATGGTCGCTCGGCACTGGAAGGTCGTTCGGCCTTGGAGGTAAGTGGTTCGGTGGAAGGTCTTGACGGGCCTATTCTACTCAGGAAGCCCAACTACCTGGGTTTGACTATAAATACGACATGTGGGGGTTCAGAAAAGGGATCTTCTTCTGGCTCTCTCGCTTTCTATTTTCTAAGGCTGAGATTACTTTGCTATTTTGTAACTGTAATTAATTATTACAGCAATAAAAAGGAAACTTCTGGAGTGGATGTAGGCCATAGTTAGCCAAACAACTATAAGATCTGTTGTTCTTTACTGCTTTCATTTTAATTTGGACTGTTCTTCACATTATTTCTATCTACATATATTATATCTGTGAGTTGTGACTATTATTTGGTGCTTTCGTCTGGATTTGGGTGTTAGTGACCATTTTTGTCGCTAACAATATCAATTTCAAGTCCAATTTCAACTACTGATTTAAACACTTAAATTAAATTAAACCTCATTATTCAATTTTAAGATCCAAATCTTTAATATATTTCAATTTTCCGAATTAAAGTCATATATCAATTCAAACTTTACATTTCTAATTCAATTCTTCAAAATAATTTCCTTTTAACCAATTTCAATTTCAACATTTCAAAGGTTGAATTAGAAAAAATTCAATTCATATAAATCATCAATTTATTTCCTTTAAAACAATATCATTTAATCAAAATCCAAATTCATGATTTTAAAACACTTAATTTAACCAATCCGGTGTTCACATATAATTTTCTATCCAATGACCAAGTGAATAATTATTTTAATTTTTAATTTCAGAGACAGATATGTATCATTTTAATCCAAATCAAAGTGTCAAAGGTATATATTATTTCAACCTATTTCTTAATTTATTTGAAATAATTAAAATAGTAGTCTATATGCCGTCGCTTAATATATAGAGTGATAATAGGGATACATAAAAATAAATAAGCATCCAATTATCCAAAATGTCAATAAATAAAAATCAATCACAATCAACATCCAAACCAGCCAATAAATCACAACAATTAGCTGGTTATCAATATCAGGTATTTAACCAGCGATTCAATTTCAATATTAATTTAAATGCCAATAATTCAATAAAAAATTCAATTTCAATTAAAATATCAATTTAAACTACAAAACAACAACCAATAAAATTCTTATCACTTCATAAATTTAATTCAACTAACATAAGAAGATTTAGTATTGCATGAGTATGTTAAATCATTCTCCTTTGATTTATAGCTGATTAAAAAATCCAATAAAAGCCCAAAATTCCAATAATCTCCATATTCAACAAAACTAGGTTTATGTTGTCCGGAATTTTGGTACAAACCCAACGAAATAAATCACACATCAGTCGGAGTTCGTATGCAAAAGTTAGAAAGGTTAGAATGTTTAAATTTTGAAATTAAAGTAAAATAAATAAAGGGCAAATTAGTAATTAAATTAACCTTCCTAACCCTACTGAAGTGATCGAACCCATGAACGCAACAGAGTCGCTAGCGATCAAACACCTACCGCCATGCCTAGACAAGCTGCCACCACGATCCAAAGCCACCAGCCCATCCCCCTCGACCAAGCGCACCTACCCAAGGCTGCGTGACCATTCATCGTCGCTGGAGAAGCCACAGCCGCCGCCCCACTAATTCACCAGATTTGGCGATCTCGTGCACCCCATATACGATCCAACCATATAGATGAACTCCTCACATCTTCCTCTATTCAGCAGCGCTTTCCAATCGTCGATTGGTGGATGATCCACCGTAGAATCCAAACTCTAGAATGGATGGCCGAGGGTTCTTCGCCAATTTTTGGAATAATGGAGCCTCCAATCGAAAAAAAATTATAGAAGGAAAAGTTATGTTCATTGAGAGCTTTGCGATGATATATTATATGATAAGATTAGAGCAGTTTGAATTTTTTGATTTGATTTGGAATTATAACTAGGGTTTTGCGATGTCTACCATTGAGAAGGAACAGATAAGAACAAAAATTAAACGTACAGAAAATATAATAGAAGCAGCTAGGGTTTATAATAATCTATATATAGGCAAAGATGGATAAGAATGGATGAAACAGATCGAATTGGGTTGAAGTGATAACAAAGACCCGAAAAGCCCATTTCGTTTCCGAAACGAAAATAGGTCATCCCATTTGTCGAAATATAGGTTTTCAATATTTTTAAACTCAATGAAACTAATTTTAAACCCTAATTCTATTGTACATAGAAGTTAGCTTTTAAAATCGAATTATATTCACTTAAATTCCTTTAATTGATTTCTACACGTTTCGAGCTCGCATGATCAAACGATAAGTCCGATCACTACGAAACATGAAATCTCACAATAATTCATATTACTGATCCAATGAAACTGGTTTTGTTAAAATCCGAGGCAGTGCCCAAAAAAACTAATTTTACACGTTAATTAAAACAGTCTATTTTATAATCAATTTAATCACTTTTAACTTCAAATTTAAAAGTTAACAATTTTTATCATTCTTGATTACACGAAAATTAGTAATCTTTTGAAATTCAATTTTCCATGTTAATTTCAAGATTTAAATATTAAATTAATTACAATGTTAAATTACAACAGCAATAAAACCCTAGTTTATTGTATTTTAAATCTTAACAAATTCTGTAATTTTGATTTACATGTTCTTAGATTAAATCAGCTATTATCTCATGAATTTGTTTAACATAAGTTTCCATATTAATATTCTCATACTCTACAGTTGACATTCTTTGCCATATTAATTGCAATATTTCAATTACATTAATTCTATTGATTTCCAAATTAGTTTTAAAACGGATTTAATAATAAGATGATAAATGAACAGCTGTTACATTTAAATAATTTGAACACATTAATACATTTATTGTTTACAATAAAGACTATAAATTTACTTACAAATGTTAATTGCCATTTTCAGTTAAATAACAACCAATTTCCCCATTTTACACAACATTTATTTTATTCATTATTAATCTTTATTGTTACCATTAATCGAAATTACATTCAACAGTTATCAATTTCATTCAATCAACATTATTAAGTTATATTCTAATAATTATTTCCATTAGTAAGTCATAAATTTTAATTTCTCCCAACATTAAATTCCAAAATAATATTTAATTAAATATTATTATTTATCAAAAATACGGGTCGTTACTATTTGTATATTAAATAATGACATTCTTATATTTGCTATTCATACATCTATGCTATGAAATCCTATGTGTATTAATGCATTATCCTATGTGTTTTCGTGTGTTAACATTAAGTGTATATATGTATATATAATAAACCATATATATGATAAATATTATTAAATTCTAATATATGTAAATTTATATTATATATGAATGTAACATAATTTACTAAATCAATAAAGTGAATATAATAGTAAGATTGAATGAAAAATTAAATAGGTTAGTAATTTCATTTATACAAGTTTTTGTAAAAGTTTTACTAACAATAGTATATTGAATTTGAATTATTCATTTATATTAGCGTAACTAATTAATTAAATGGTTACTTTATATTTATTATATCCATTCAGAGATTGGTTTTGAATGATGCAAACGATCTAGTCCTAGATAATATTGAATCGTGAGTTTTTGATTCATGACGAAAGCTTTAACGATCAGTGATGAGACTATACAAGCTATTAAACTACAAAGGAGATGAGACTACAAATCTAAGTATAGTATGATTATTTACTGAAGTTTTGGTCTTAGATATGGTTTATAATTGTTAAAATCGATCCTCAAGTAGTTTGCACATACTCAAAGTAGTTTTAAAGTTCAATTTTTTTTAAATACATGCAAACTGTGCACTTATGACTAGGTCAGTCGACTGATCGAAATTGACCAGTCAACTGAACTTGTTCAGTGCACAAATATGCGCCACTTTACACTATCTTTGAACATTCAGTTGACTGGTCAACTTTGCTAAGTCAATTGACAGGCTCTAATGGCTATTTTTCCTGAAGAGTCGCTTCAAATTGCGAAGAGTTTCAATTCAAATTGAAGAGATATGGCTGCAACTTTTGATTGAAACTTTTTGTGAATAGTTGTAACTATTTGTCCACTATGTAAACACGTTAGAATCACTTCTCAAATCACTGAGTTTTATTTTGATTTCTTCTATATTCTCTACTATCTATCTCTGCAATGTAAAAGCAATCACAATCTATATATTGCTTGAATCTTAGAACTAATTAATATATTATTCGATTCTAAGCAATATCTTCCTTTCATATCTTCACACACATAATATATACTTGAGGATTTGATTATAGGAAGGGTGTACTATTAAAGTCATATTCGTGTTATTCAGAACACAAGCGTCAACTATTTACTTGTAATAGTAGAACTCCTGTTCGGTTGTTCAGGCAGTAAAAGTCTTCTTTGGCTGTTTGAGGAGGAAAAATCCTGTTCGACCGCTCAAGTGTTGTATACCTATTCCTCCAGGTTAAGAGAGGGGTTTGTAGAGTTTAAATCCAGAGTGTAGTCTGGGACTGGACGTAGAATGAGAAGTTCGAACCATTATAATAAGTCCCGGTGTTCTTATTTCATTTACTTATTACTATTATCTGTTATCTAGTTTATATTTCCGCACTAATATAATATTCCATATTACACAATCCTAAGTGTTAACTAGCCACTCAGCTTACATAACTTCATTTGATTTTATTAGAATTATTTTCCAAGTTTGTAATATTAGAAGAAATTTTGAAATTTCCATCGAATGATGAAGAGTTTCTTCGATTACTTTAGTTCTTTTATTAAAAACTCGATAAGCTTTGCTTCTCTTCGAATATCCTATAAATATTCCTTCATCGAATTTTGGATCGAATTTGCCAAGCTGATATTTAGTGTTAAGTATAAAACATTTTGAACCAAATATTTTGCAATAGGATATATTAGGTTTTCTACCATTAAAAGTTCTGGCGTGCTTATTTCATTTACTTTATTACTATTATCTATTATCTAGTTTATATTTCCACATTAATATAATATTCCATATTACGCGATCCTAAGTGTTAACTAGCCACACAGCTTGCATACCTTCAGATAATTTATATAATTTCTATATAGGAGACGGTGAAGTAATATTTTTATTTAAAATTTGGATATTAGATAATTTATTTATAAATAATATTTATTCTTAGAAAATCATGAATTAAGTGTTATGAGTAATACTTAGTATATAAATTGTTTCAAAAGATATAAAATATAGAAATAGTAATTTATAATTATTGAAGATTTATTTGATTTATAAAGAATTATTTATTTATGTAAGATTTATAAAGGTTCTATTAATTATGGTATATTGAATTAGAGTTATTTACACATACTTGATTTAAATGTTTAATTAAATAATACACTTTATATTTATTATATCTTTTCTGAAATTGATTTCGGAGGACATTAGTGATTCACTGTTGATATAATTTTTTATTGGAGATTTCGATATGATACGATTATGACATCCTTTTTTATGATTTCATAATATTTAATTCTACGTGATGAGAAATCTGAATAAAAAAAGTTATAATACCGTTTGGTGTAGGAATTTGGATAATATTTTTTTGGACTTTTTATATAGAATATTGTGTGGTTTGAGTGTAGTTTATAAGCAGTTAATGGATGTTTGAGTATCACACAGTGGTATGTGATGCTATTGTGATATTTATTCAATTATTCAATGTAAGTAGATGACACTCATGTGATGGGAGTATAGTGGATAGAGTGAAGCGACACATAGTATATATGGCTCCGTGCTTATATTCAACGAGTATTGCTCTATGCTAAACGATGACCAAGGCTCCGTGTCTATATATATATATATATATATATATATATATATATATATATTAGTATTGTATGCCACTATTATGATGTATTCCAATTATATTTGTTGGAGAGAACATATGACTAGAATCCACCATAGTGGCCTGATCATGGGGTCGCACTTTAGATCTATGACATGCTATATTTATGTAGCTATGTGCTCTCGCTTCATGCGTTGCCCTTTTGTCCCGTGGCTAGCAGTCTGTTTCCTATAGGGGCGATTGTAGTGCCGTAACTTATTAGTCCTCACTATGGAGTAACTAAGACTATAAAGATTCCATGTCACTGGAGCTTGCTTCGTGCTACCAGTCTCCCTTCTGGTACTAACGGAGTAGTAGATTGGCAAATACTAATGATACACCTCACTTGAGTATAGTTATAGAGTTATAGGAACCATATATTGTTTTATATATGTATGACTCCACTTATGACCATTTGTCTGTCACGCGGTCATATCCTATACAATACCTACTTATAGTATAGATATGAGGACATGAGATCATACCTATGATGGATGTCCATAATGTAGTGAATTCTTAGTACGTTGATAGGCAACCTATCCTATTTTACACATATTAATGATGATGTTTTATTTATTGAGATTGAGAGATATAATTGGGCAATGATATGTGCTACGCTGATATACTTAGTAATATCTCACTTATCGATGTTTTTCTGGTTTTGGTGTTTATTCATTGATATGTATGATTCACCCATTTGTGTTAATTTTGTAATTTCTAATTTGATATGTTACTATATGGGTGATGATATCTTTTGATATCCGTGCTGTTTGGTATATATGGATTTGGGTGATGTGATGCCTTGATGATTATTTATGACATTATATATATATTCTTGGCATTCATTACTATATTTATATGCATCCTTTAACATGTCATTTAATGATTTGATTATCTATGCTGTAGTTATCATATTAATATCCCATGTTTACAATGTGTTACCCATATTATAGATCCTTGATTAGGCATAGTCTGACTTATGTGTTATTTATGTAACACTCGGACCTGTTCATGACATTTCAGGTGCAGGGATGACGTGACCAGTATTTGTTTATTAGGCTTAGAGGGGACTCATGTTGGGATTATTATATGATACTTATATAGCATCGATTCACTGTATATATATTTGATACTGAGCTATATATTGGTTGATCATCACATTAAATTGAGATAGTTGACATTTGAGTTGTGTTGTACTCTTTTGACCTTATTGTATTACATATTATATGTTATCGCTACGATTCTAACTTTGTGTTCTCTGTCATTTACTGTATATTATATATTGTTCTGTTCTAAAGGCACACATGTTTATTGCTTTGTATTGATACTGTGTTCGTTTAGTTAATTTATTTATTTGATATTTTAATATGTATCAGTGTTAGTCAAATGGAATATTCACGTGTGTAAACATATAGCCTCATTCTCCATATTATGTGATAGTATTGCCCAGTAACACTCTTGGGTAATATGGGTTTAGAGGTGGGGTAATTAAGGATGGATGCTGATGTTTTGGTTTTGAATTCTTATCTTTGATTGAGGAGAGACATAATGAAGGTCTTATATGTACAATCCATAATCTGTTGCTACATGATATGTTTAACCTGTTTGTTTCAAGGATCATATCTCGACTTCTATATGATATGTATTCTAAAGGATTTATTCCCTTCTAAGTTTTTCTTCCTATGCCCAATTAGAAGGTAAATTTAAGAAATATTAAACATACTACATCAGAAATACCAGAAACAAAAAGGAAAAATAACCTTTAAAGCCAAAATGAATACCTAAACATTAAATCTTTCTCACTTTCCTCTAATTCCAAATATCTAGGCAAAATAAGAGAAAATATTAGCCGAATAAATAGTTTAAAATGAAGTTACAACCTCTGTAGATCGTCACATATACAAAATAGAAATATAGAGTTCATCAACAAAGTGATCCTTAGACTGATAAAAACCAAATATAAATGTGGATATTCACTGTTTGAACATATGAAGAAATCTAATGAATTTTTTTTCAGGATTGAACGTTGGTTCTCGAACATTGGATCTTGGGCATTTTCATATTCTAAAATCTCTCAAGAAAATTAATAAAGAAACCATTAGAAAATCAAATACAACCGAATTAGAAATCGGAATGCTTAAAGATGAAAAAATTATTTTAGAAAAACTCCAAAAGTCGCAAGATTTTTGCACAAATTTGACTTCTCAAGCCTCTACTTGGAATAGTGAACTTAAAATTTATAAACATGGGAATGTCAAATTAGCTAAATAAAATTATGAATTGGGTACGACTATTGATTATCGAAATAGTGAAAGTACGGATCTCAAAAATAGTCTTGAAAAAATTTAAAAAAATGTTTTTAGTTTGAATAAAGGAAGAGAAATTTTGTCTAAAATTATAAATATTTCAAAAAAATCTTCAAATAAAAGAGGTTTAGGATTTACTAACAGTAAAAATAAATCTTCTCTAACCAAATATAGCTCTTCATATACAAAATTTAGAAATGAAAAAAAATGTTAGTATGTAAAACACATACCTATAACTAATGTAAAAACCATAAAAGTTTGGGCACCAATGACTAACAACAACTTGATTAGAAATAAATATATACAGGATTTTTTAAACAGTATTCATAATAATGAGAATTTTATTTATAAAGGGAACACCGAACCCTCCTAGGTATGGTTTCCTAAGATCTAACTCTTAACACCCTAACATAGGAAGTGGGTACCAATTCAAACTCTTATTTTTGTAGGTACCCGGTGAAAAAAAGGAGAGATGGATTTTTTGATAGAAAATGTTCCAACATATTGTGGAAAACCATGATATGCTTACAAATATCTAATATATGAATGAAGGCACCATCAATTTAGGTGATATTCTAAAGGCTATGTCATCGGCATGAGGTGCACCAATAATAATGGTATATCTAACTCTCCTCTTACTACAAGTGTTCTGCTTATAGAAAATTTAAACATAATTTACTTAATATAAGCTAACTATATGATAGATGTTTTACTAGTACTTTTGAAAAAGATAAATGTAACATTTTTGATCAAAATAAAATATAATTTTTGAAGATATTAAAAAAGGAAATACTAATGTTTTACACATGAAAATTAATTATATAATGATATTTGCCTTCTAGCCAATTCATAATCCATGGCTATGGCATAAAAGATTTTGTCACGTTAATTTTACATATATAAACAAGCTTTCTAAGATTAATTTAGTAAAGGTTTACCCAAAATGAGTTTCAAAGTTAATAATTTATGTGATGCATGTCAACTAGTAAAATTAACATAATCCTCATCCAAACCTAAGAGTATTATTTATACTCTTCAACTTCTAGAATTATGTCACTTAGATCTATTTTTGGACCAAATAAAAGTTAGGTCCTTTTTTACCAAGGCCAGCCGGATTTTAGTGGGCTGTCCACTTTTACTAAAACACATTTAGAATAGATGCTCGGAACATGCACCAGAATAGCTAAAAAAAGAACTTCAACTAGGCAGGGGTACCTAAACTGCTAAAACAAAGAAGAGACCATGCCTCCTTCGAGAGGAGGAGCCACTGTCTTCATTTTCTGACACAGGACCAATAGCATGAGTAAATGTAGTAAATAGAGCTACCAAGTTAAGAATATAATTCATCGAGTCACAAGAGTACAAGTATTATTGATAGCAGATTTCATTAGCCAAAATAATTTTATTGTCATCACCAACACTTAAGATAAGTAAGAATAAGTTTGTCCCAAATAACATGATAATATAACTAGTGATCCTCACCATCATCTGCAACAAACATATGAAAAATATCATACTACATGAGTATCTCATTTCATATTTCACATGAATCCAATCATGCTCACAGAAATTCCACTTTATCAAATTATCAGCTATTAGAACCACTACAGGTTCAACCATAGTGCAAGCATCAGCAGTATAAGACAGAATATATTTCTACAACTTTAGCATGTGCATAAGTTATCTACATGCAAAAGCACTTTAGGATTTCAGTGTTTTGTTACCCATACAATGCGATAATTCTAGTGCTATAAACTTGTCAAAAGATACTATCAATCACTTACATATAAAACATATTGATATTAGACATCATTTCTTACATGGTAATATAGAAAAATGCATTCTATCATGGGAATTTGTTAACACCGAAACCAAATTGAACATATTTTCACAAAGCCACTTGTTGAAAACATTTTTGTAAACCTAAGACAAAATTTAGAAATGTGTCCTCATAATGAAATAGTTTGATAATAATCTAAAATTTAAGAAATTATTTGTTTAATGGCTTTGACTTAACTAAAATATAGATCACCAAAATAAAATAAACTACCTAGTTTTAAAATTTCTCAAAATCTATTTATATTTGATCAAAATAGGCTTTTTCATTAAATAACAAAAATAATATGGCTTATAAACGAAGTGGTCTTCTTCTATTCAAATATCATCTTCTTCTTCATCAGAGGAATCGAGTGAATATTCTCCTAAAGGAAAAAGAATTAAAGAAACAATTACCTTCAACGGTTACTTGATTCTATGCAACAAATAGTTTGATAATATAAAAAATTCTCAGTGCAAATTAATGAAGCAACATGTGCAATCATCTTGGAACAAAGAAAGATAAGGATGGAACAACAAAGACAAGGGGAGAAGTTAAATATTATTGAAAGGACCTTGACTTTATTTTGTGGTATAATGGAAATAAAAAATAGTATCACCAAAAAACGAAGCAATTCTTTAGTAAAATCAAAACCGCTAAAAACCTATAATCCAGAGAAAACTCCTTCCCTTGAATCAGATCCCAAAACTCTTCCCAAATATCATGATTCCCTGTATCATGATTCCCAGATATCATGATTAGTTGAAGCCATTTGATTAATAGAATTAAAATTATTTGTATATGTAATATATGGACATATATAATCAGTATATGGGTTTTTAAAATCAGAGATCTGACTAGGTTCAACCAAAAATTTGAGAATATCACCAAATGTTTGGTTGAACATATTAGATGTTTGAACGGTTTTAGGACTATATATATATATATGTATATATATATATATATATATATATATTCATACGAATTTTTTATTTTCTGCCAACTTCTACCTACTGCACCTTTCCTTTAACTCACTAGTTCATACTTCACCCCTTCCATTTCTTTTTCATTTACCTCTTCAATTTACTTTTACCTTCATCAAACCCTAACTCCCAAACTAAAATTTTATCAATGGCACCCAAAAGTGCACCAAAACCTAAAAACACTAAAAAGAGAAAGATAGGAGAAGTCAGAATTCATGGGGTTAGATTGTAGGCTAATTTGGTTATTAAACTGAGAATTTGGATGCAGATTTTGAAGTTCTATTGGGCCTAGGAAATGACCATGGTTGAATCTGGAAATAATCTTATAGGGTGCTGAAACAATTACAGATCTTGAAGCTTAATGCTGCAATGAAACCGGTGGAATAATTATTACAAACTGAGTTGGAAAGGAACATGAAAGAAGACTAACCCTATCAGTACTGATAATTTGCTTAATGGCTGCTTCTGGTGGCCTTATTTTGGATATGATATTGGATTTTCATGCGTTACTTATAAGTTTCATAACATTTTTGATTGTGATAATTTTACATTATGTATGCTGAAGTTATGCTATTGCGCACTTTGTGAAATTCATATGAATTTTGAATTTTGATATGAATGTTTTTTGAAATTAATGTAAATATTTATCGTGTTAATACATTGTTGACTTATTTTCAATGGTAGAAAATTGATATGTGTTGCTTATAGTTCGTGTCATTGAAATTTCTAAATTAATGTAATACTAAACTGAAATGTCCACTTATCTTTTTTTTAAAAGCGAAAAATGTACCGCAACATTTAAAAAAGTTGTAAAAAATTATACCACGATGTTTACAAGACACTGTAAAAAAGTATAAGCAACGTTTAGAATATGTTGCAAAAAAAATATGCCACAACTTCTAAAAATAGTTGCAATAAGTTTTATTGCAATGATTTCTGGCAACATATAAAAACGTTGTAAAGGACGCCGACCTTATTACAACCTGGCCTATATTGCATTTGCAAAAAGATTGCGGAACTCATATTACAACATTTTTTTTGATGTTGTAGTAGGGTATATTTGTTATAGTGCTAGTCGGGTCATTATAGAGCCAAGCTTTCAGTTGTTTTTGAGAAAAATAATTCTAAAATATGAAACATTAGATTTTCTTTCGTTAAATAATTCATAAGGTGTATGTTTCATTAGTGATCTTATAGAAGCATAATTTTGGAACATTACAAGCAATAGCTGTAGCTTTGGTTCGAATATTCTTTGGTAGTTATCTACTACTTAACTATGCTCTTGTACATTGTTATAAGGTTCAATTTTTTTTTTTGTTATATAACACCATTCTATTTAGGTATTCTAGGAAAGGAAAGTTTATGACTTATACCTTCTTATTGCAAAAATCATTAAATGAATTATTACCAAATTCACCATCATGATCATTTCTAATATTATTAGCTTTTCAAATTTTGATTCGTTTTGCAAAATATTTGAAAACATAAAAATATCACTTTTATTTTTTAGAAATTAAGTCCATGCATATCTTTAAAAATCGTTCACTGTGATAAATATATATTTATTATGAAGACCATTACGCCCGGGTTCTTGCTCTTAGATGCTACTGCTGATGCTTGCACTATGGTTGAACCTGTAGTGGTTCTACTAGCTGATAATTTCACTAAGTGGAATTTCTATGAGCATGATTGGATTCATGTGAAATATGAAATGAGATACTCCCGAAGTATGATAGTATTCATATGTTTGTTGCGGATGATGGTGAGGATCACCGGTTATATTATCATGTTGTTGGAGATGAACTTATTCTTACTTCTCTTGGAGAGGATAGTGACGACTATAGAATTATTTTAGCTGTTGAAATCTGGGATTAGAAATACTTTACTCTTGTGAATGGGTAGATTATATTCTTAATTTGGCAGCTCTATTTACTGGATTTAGTTCTGCCATTGGTCATGTGTCAGACGATGAAGACAGTGGTTCCTCCTCTCAGAGGACGCATGGTCTCTCCTTTGTTTTAGCGGCTTAGGTACCTCTGCTTGATTGCAGTTCTTTTTTTAGCTATTCTGGTGCATGTTCCGAGCACCTATTCTAAATTTGTTTTGATAAAAATGGACAACCCACAATAAATCCTGCTAGCCTTGCTAAAAAGGACCTAACTTGGGTTGATCCAAAAAAAGATCAAAGTGACATAATTCTGGAAGTTGAAGAGTATAAATAATATTCTTAGATTTGAAAGAGGATTATGTTAATTTACCTAGTTGGCATGCATCACATAAATTACTAACTTTGAAACTCATTTTGAGTTAACCTTTACTAAATTATTTTTAGAAAGCTTGTTTATATATGTAAAATTAATGCGACAAAATCTTTTATGCCATAGCCATGGATTATGATCATCGGCTAGAAGGCACATATCATTATTATAATTAATTTTCATGTCTAAAACATTTATATTTCCTTTTTCCATATCTTTAGAAATTATATTCTATTTTAATCAAAAATATTACATTTATCTTCTTCAAAAGTGATAGAAAAACATCTATCATATAGTTAGCTAATATTAAGTAAATTATGTATAAATTTTCAACAAGCAGAACACTTGTAATAAGAGGAGAGTTAGATATACCATTATTATTGATGCACTCCATGCCGATGACATAGCCTTTAGAATTATCACCAAAATTGATGGTGCCTCTATTCATATATTAGACATTTGTAAGCATATCTTGGTTTTCCATCATATATTGCAACATCTGCTATCAAAAAAATCCATATCCCCTTTTTTCACTGGGTACCTACAAAAATAAGAGTTTTAATTGTTACCCACATCCTTTGTTAGGGTCTTAAGAGTTAGATCTTAGGAAACCATACCTAGAAGGGTTTGGCGTACCCTTTATAAATAAAATTCTCATTATTATGAATACTATTTAAAAAAATCATGTATATATTTATTTCTAATCAAGTTGCTGTTAGTGTTAGTCTTTGGTGCCCATACTTTTATTGTTTTTACATTAGTTTTATATATTTGTTCTACATGAATAACATTTTTTTCATTTCTAAATTTCGTATATGAAGAGCTATATTTGGTTAGATAAGATTGATTTTTACTGTTGTAAATTCCAAACCTCTTTTATTTGAAGATTGTTTTGAAATATTTATAATTTTAGACAAACTTTCTCTTCCTTTATTCAAATTAGAAACATTTTTGTAAAGTTTTCAAGACTATTTTTGAGATCCTTAACCTCACTATTTGGATAATCAATAGTTGAACCCAATTCACAATTTTATTTAACTAATTTGACATTCCTATCTTTATAATTTTTATGTTCACTATTCCAAGTAGCGGCTTGGGAAGTCAAATTTGTGCAAGAATCTTGCGACTTTTGGAGTTCCTTCTAACTATTTTTTCATCCTCAAGCATTTCGATCTAATTCGGCTCTATTTGACTTTCTAATAGTTTCTTTATTAATTTTTTTGATAAACCGGATTTTTGGACATCTGTTAACTGGTAATTAATTGATTTTATTATTAAAATACTGATTTATAAGTTGAACAAATAATTCTGATAATTAATAATATCTGGATATAAATATTGATTTGTTAATCTTCTTATTTTAAATGGGATTTATTTTCAAAGCAAATAAAAAGTATGTTTCTAAATCATAATATATATTTATATATATATATATTGTGATTTCGAAGCTATGTTTTGAATTTAATAAATTAATTTCCAAAAAGCTATTTACGTTAAACTCTATATTTTTCAAACACTTAAGATAGTATCTATATTTATTTATTTATTTATTTATTTATTTTTAGCTTAAGATTTAAAATAGGATTTAATAAAAGAGTTTATTACACTTTCTTTCTAAATTGCTCGAACTAATTATGATTTGTATATAAAGATATAAACATAGATTAATAAAATAAACATATAAAAAACACATAAGAAATATATAATAAAGGCTTTAAAACATTTGTAAGCTTAGTATACATACATTTAACATTTATAACTTGAATTAGCATGCAAATTAACATGTGGCAAAATTGTTTTCTCTTTAAATTAAAATAAAATAACATGTTAAAAAAAAGAGATGTTTTAAGATCAAAGCATTTCACTTCTCTTTTCTAGATCCTTTCCTTTATCTTATAAATTAAAAACCCAAAAGAAAAAAAATCAGAACCTACTTTATGTTTTTATCGGAGCAAACATTAAAAATAAGCAGATCAAAACCAAGTATCCAGTTTGTAAAGATCCGATTTCTCGACGCCCGAAAGTCGACATCGATACGTCCACTGTATCAAATGCCGCATAGTCGAATGCCCAAAAACCGAACCGTTGGGGGTTTAAGAAGAAGAGGTAGAAGAAGAAAAAACAAGAAATAGAAACAATAACAAAATCTCACATTTCGCAGCGGAACAAATATAATAGATAAATGAATATCTTTAAACAAAATCACTATATCTGTTATTACATTACATCACATTACATTATCAGAGTGTAAAACAACAATAGCGGAAAGAAATATTACATATATAAGTGATACGCCTCGCCATCCAGCTCCAATTCCTGATTCCACAACAACTTCTTGACTTTGCTCTCGAATAACTGCTAACCTGACTCTAGGCTGCCCGTGTGGAAAATTTTGGGCACCCAGAGTTTAGAAAGGGAACAATAAACTCTAGGTCAGTCGTGGGACTGGTGTGAGATCTTAAAAACAGTTATTTTCACAAAGAAAATAAAAAGAAATCCGCTATGCTTTTGGAAAATGAAACTATCATAAGGCCTCCCGGCACACACACAATGCAATCGCACACTTGGGGGAGATTTCTCCTTATGATAGTCAAACATGCTTAATACGTAAAATTCCTTTTAATATTATTATTAGTGCATAGTGTAGAAAAAATTTCGAAAGTATAATATTAATCATAGCTAGCAGAAGTACAATTATATTATGCCTGCTATAACTACCTCCTAAGGAGGCCGGTTATACAATTGCAATAGTAAAGGGCTCGTATCGTTTCTTTGGATTTCCAACAAATGGCCAGGCTAAGGAACTTCCTATTGCCATATGGGTACGCCTCTTGAGGGACGTCCCGAGAACTTAACAAGCTCTCTGCCAACACAAGGCCAGATTGCCTCTGTAACTAGGTAACTACTACACGAGTATGCCATCCCCGGTCCTTTGGGACCTTTATCCGAGGACCCTCTACACCAAGAACGACAAAGGAAAGTATTTACAGTAACCACAAAGGTTAAATATCAGGGCTCCATACCTAACACCACCCTTTTCCAGAAGGAAACGACATACCCTAAAGGGTGCGACCCTCATGACCTTGCCGCATCTTTCCTGTTTCGACCATTTTCGGGGTGTGAGGTCCGATGAGGTCTCGTCCACAAAGCTACACTTTTCACAAAGTCATGCTTTGATCAACAAATGATCAGCAGCACTTCGTATGCCACGTTCCCAAATTGGGAATGCATTACTAATAACAATCAACTACATAACCTCTGAGCTCGTACGTCTCAGAGAAGTGTGTTAAGCTAAGAGAATAAATCCTCCGCCACCAACAGAAATGTATTTGATAGAAACCAGCTTTGCATCTCAAAGTGTAACGTCGGACACACATCCACACAAGTCCGTTTCGAGATCGAACGGAATCAAAGGCACTTCAAAGAAGTCCTTGCAAATCCGGAAATTCACAAGTCACGTCCGGAATCCCCATCACAAAGGGAGATAAAATCTCTAAACCGGAGCAACCCGGTGCAGAGACATTCGACAGGTAATCCTTTGGCTTTCGAAAGTACTCGGCCTTCAACACTGTCTTCAAATGCAATCCTATTTTCGTCGTATCGTTATTCGGAATGGGTTGTATGACATAAAGTCCTCTTTCGGCTAATCCGAATAACGAGCGCTTATTTTTAAAAATAAGTGTTCATTCATATTTTCAAAACAAATCACAACAAATTTCCACTTTTATCTTTTAAATAAAAGATCCATCACAATCACAAAGGTTCGACGTGGTTTTCCGATATCCACTTAGAATCCGACCCCCGGTCGCATCGAAATTCAAATGCTATTAAAAGGCCAATATTGATAGTCGGTTATTTATCTACCAATCAACATTCACAACAATCACTGGACTTCAAATAATTTTTCCCCCATTATTATTATTTTCAAAATATCTTTGCAACATATAATTCTTTTACACTTCAACCATTTGGAAACAAATTTCAAATCACTATTCACATTTCAATCCTTTGAAAACAAATTTCAAAACATTTTCCATATGCGGAATATATTTCCAAATATTTATTCTTTTCCACTGAAAATCTGCTGAGTTAAAATAATTCAAATCACTTATCCAAAATATTCTTGGGACATTTAAAATAAAACCATCTTAAATACTTACTTAAAATATTGGATATGAAAACATTATACTAATTATCACCTATAAGATTTTAAGTCCCAATTAATTTTAAAATAAAATTAGTAGATAGGATATAACTATTTAAATATCCTTTTCTAAAACAAATATCAATTAAAACTTTAAATAATCACTTCTACAACAAATTAAAATAAATCTTAACTTTAAAGATTTTCAAGATAACATAAGTAAATAATTTTTCTTCCAAACATTCTATCCTTAAAACCATCTTTACAACTTCAATCTATGTTTATAAACTATATTGAAAACATACTTGGCTTTCAGGGAAAATACACGTTCCATTCTAAAATGGTTCATTCAATTCAAATTATAAATCTTCCTCGATTTATTTTGAATTACATCTCAAATCCGTAAATTCCTTTTCACACCTTTAAAAATGAAATAATATTTATTTTTAAAACACCAAATCAATTTTCAAATTGATTCTCAAATTATTTCAAGCACCAAATTTATTATCCTTTGAAACAAATTCCTTCTTTTCAATTTATTCAACTTTCTAGAATTAATTTACTATAAATTCTCTACTAAATTTCAAAAATCAAATTTGATTTATTCCTGGTATCTTACAATACCAAAAATATATTTGGCTAAATTATAGCCTTCAACGAATTAAATCACCATATAATCACACAAAGATTATAATAAATAAACAAACAACATATGAAAAAAAATCAAATGTTTGAGGAATCCAGTTGGATCCCTCCAACCTGTTTCTCTGCATCCACAGACGTTAGCACAACAATTAAATACCAATTCCACTTCTAGGTGGAATATCGCGGTATATGGGATTTATAAAAATATCATCCGCTATTATGCGGCGCATAGGGTCTCATCCGCTATATAATATGGGAAATCATCAACTCCAATATACATATATAATACCAATTCCACTTCGAGGTGGAATATCGTGGTATATGGGTTTAATATAATAAACTCCGCTATTATGCGGCGTAATAGGTTCTAACTAATATAACTGATAATAGATTAATTATCCTAGCACACAGCTAATAAATTTTAAATTTACCTATCACAATTCAACCACCAATCAATAACTGAGATTTTCAATTATTAAAATTTTGAGTGAGAAGATCTCACCTTTGCTTCTTTATTTTGCAACCCGTTTCCAATTTGACTTGTTTCTCGATTTTAGACCTTGTATCAAACAATTATATGATTTTTATTAACATTTGAATCAATCAAACAATTAAATTTTCATTTGATAAGTTTAATTAACTAACAATTTAATTTTAACCAATGATTTTAAATTTCTAACTAATGATTCAATTTTAATCCAAGAAATAAATTTTAAACTAATTTTCCTTTTAAATTTTTAGCAATCTAAAATAATCGAACAAGTTTATTAATCAAACCCATATCCATAATACATTATTGAAAATAACAAGTAGATAAAAAAAATGTGTATAGGTTTATTTATTTTTTTCTTTATTTATTTTTTCTTTCATGTCCCAAAATCATATTTATTAAATTAAACAAACTGTTTTACTATTTCCTACTTGCATGTATATATAACTTCTGAGTGTATATATATATATATTTATATTTCTTTTCTGTAAACAGCAAAGTGAAATTTACCTACTGTAAATAAAAAAATCGAATATAAAAAGGAAAGGTCATACACCAATCGAGCGCAGCCCCTTACCCCCACCTCGACGCCTTGTCATTTACGATGATCGCGAGCTACCTGCCTTACCACATAATTTGTCACCGATTGCCATTGCTAACCTATCAGCTCACGCATACGAAATCGCACTCGTGCTCAACCCTAGCTCCACGTCGAACACCCTCGTTGAAATTCCCATGTCGCGACCACCAATCACGACGCCTCAACCTGCGTACAGTGTTCACAGACGTTGCAACCTGCCTCCGCCTTGAAGTTAAGCTCGCCTTCGCCCTATTTGCTCGCGGGAGCGCTTAACAGCAATTCGAATTTTTTTTTATCTGGGGATTTCAAACTGCGTATGGTTGAATTGAGAAGAAAAGGGTTTCGTGGATTTGGGTTTCAATGGAGAGGGAGGGCTCATCCGTAAATATTAAAGACGGGAAGCGTGTAGAGGAAGGTAGGGTTTGATTTTTTTTATAATTTTTATATTCAAACTATCTCGTATTACCTAACTCAAAACCTCGAACTCCCATCGAGGCATGCCGCCTAGCGTTTATAAGGTTTTATCCGCATTCCGATCACAATGGAACATGTTTCGGAGGCTAATTCAATCATATGCACGAGTTACGAAAGTAAACGATCAATTTTAAATTGAATCGATTAAAATAGTTTCTATGCATTTTGAGCTGCCAGGGTTAAACGACAACTCCGATTGATATGAAAATTGAAATCCGATAATAATTCAATTTTACGAATCCAATGGAACTGGTTTCGTCGAATTTCAAGACTGTGCCTCGGAGGGCTATTTTTTAAATATCAATTTAAACAATAAAATTTCAAAACTGAACAAACTATTTTCAAATTCAATTCTGAAGCTTCCATTATCTTCAGTATTATCAATCTAAATTTTCTAAGCCTTGAAAATATTTTTAATCAACTTAAAACTAAAGATTTAAATTTTTATCCAACTTCAATAAATTAAATGCAATAATTTAATTGCCAAATTCATATTTATATTCGAAATTCAAGTTAAACTAACCTCCAAATATTTAAAATAAATTAAATATTTCGATTTCAAATGTTAAAAAATTTCCGGGTCGTCACATCCTTCCCCCTTAAAAGAATTTCGTCTCGAAATTGTTAGTTAAGAAGAATGATCCTTAACCCGTTCTATTTTCCCAAATCAAATAGTTTTCAACAATTTGTCAAAGCAAATCTTATTACTAAAGATCCATTATCACTTCAATTATCTTTCTAAAATCTTCCATAGATTCCAAACAACATTGTGTTCTTAAAAATTCAAATTTAAATTTAAATTCAAAATTTTAAACTTTCAAAATTTCTCAAAATTTTTCTAACTCCCTAAATTTTCGAAAAATTTCGCCAGCGTCCCCTTCGCGCGGCCAGCTCGGTACAACTACAAAATGGCACCACAGGCCCTTAAATTCGAAAAGAAAACAAAAAGCCAAGCGGCTTGGCAAGAAAATCATCAAATTTCATATTGAAATTCAAATACACACCTTTTTGTCGAGCAATTTCAAATTTATCTTCGAAAATCAAATCCCAATTTATCCTTTGTATTTAACACACCTGTATATCCTACTTGGCAATAATATCCATTCATAGCCTTTAAAATCATTTTATACATTTCCTTACATAAGTTTCATATCTACTTCTATTCAATTAGTTTTCCCATTTCCATATGAATTCAATTTATCTTCGACTCTGAATGTTGAATTTTATCTTCCATTTATAACTGATTCTTGTTATTATTTTAAATTAGTTTCATTCACTAATTTACTTCAATTTTCAATTTGAAATCGTTAGTCGCTAAAAAAAAATTTCAAAAACTTTCTAATTCCTAAAATTTTCAGAAAATTTTGGTAGAGTCCCCTTTGTACGGAGGAGCTTTTGCAATATGTCAAAAGATATAAATATATATACATCGACCCACCCGGTCGAAAAAACAAAAACAGTTCATATTTCCTATTTTATTACGTAGGCGTACCTTATTTGGAATTTTAACGAAAGCGGTTTATTATTAGCATTTTAGCGCGACCAAATCTAGCCCGACGACTTCCCTGTACCTGTACTTACTCAATTTAAACACGTAAGTGATATACATAGGAAATTCATTTACATTTCACTCATTTTCAATAGTAGACACATAGTTTTCACAAGCAAAATATTCAAAATTATTTCCATTAGCAATTTATATGGTTTCGATACAATTTTAGTTGCTTACAACTAAATCACACATCATTTCCATTCAATTTCAATGGTTTACAACACACTTTCTTTCATTCAATTCATTTTTAACCAAAATGAACTCAATCCATTTCAATTGATTCAAAAATTAATTTTATTGGGTTTCCTTAACTCATAGAATTTTATACAATCACGTTTGCGTCAAACGACAACCATTTCTATGCAAATTCGATGATATTCACTTAATAGAATATCCAATCGAGTTTATAACTAATTTAAATTGATACCAACTCAATTTACTCCTTATTCCATTTCATTTCCAATAGATTTCGTTCAATTCATTTTGCATTTCATTAATCAAACAAGTTTCATTCAAAACCATTCCATAAAACTTGACAACAACCATTTCACAATTTTACTTAAGTCGAGCTTTTATCCAATATTTACTTAAGTTATTTATTTTCTTCAAGTTATTTCAATTCAAAACTCAAATTTATTTTTTTCCTTTTAACACTTCCTAATTTAAATCCCTGATTTGATTTTCATTTATCAAATCCATTCCATCGACTAATTTAATTAAATTAGTTTTACTCACTTATCCTTTTTAAATTTCAAATTTCCATTCTCAATTTATCTCGAATTCATTTATCAATAATAAGGAAATTTTCAATTTATTTCTACTTACTTGAATTTATCAGCAAATTCAAACCATT
The DNA here is from genome assembly GCA_030765085.1 of Allium cepa. Taxonomy (NCBI): domain Eukaryota; kingdom Viridiplantae; phylum Streptophyta; class Magnoliopsida; order Asparagales; family Amaryllidaceae; genus Allium; species Allium cepa. The sequence continues at coordinate 461,250,909 of CM060943.1, forward strand.
TTTATTTAACTCACAATTCAAGTTTTAATTTAACTAATTCAACTTTCCTATTTCATGAATTAATTAATTATCATATTAGTTTACTTGGATTCAATCCATTTTATTTTTTTTCCAAAGTTTGGATTATTATTCAACTTGATCCAAGTCAAATCTCATTCCATTTTTTAATCCAATTCATTTACTCACAAATGTTAACTCATTTGTTCATTCACAAATTTATTCCAAACTTACTTTTATTTATCCCTTTTCAACTTGAATCTTATTCCAATCAAATTTCAAATATTTTATGAGTTATCAAACTTATTTATATCCCGTAACATTTTAAAGATTTCTAGAGTCTTTTTAACAATTACTAACATTTCAAAACCAACTTTGAAATCAATTATATCCCTTCAAAATATTTTTCCAAATATTTTTAAATTTCAAACCCCACCAGATTTCATATCCAGCTCAAAAATACTTATCAAATAATTATTTTCCAGACCTTTGGAAACCATTTTCAAATTAAAGAAATTTAATCTTTTGAAATTTCAATCCAAAACCTTTAATCTGTATTCCAAAAATTACTCTGGCATCTCATTTCAATTTATAAAACTCATTTATAAATTCACATTACCAATTTCATTCCATTAAAGAATTTTATTCCAAATTGTAAATCACATTTGCAATTTACATTTACAAATCTCATTTGTATATGAATTCGTTCCCTTATCCTTTCAATTCATATTTATAAATTTCATTTGTCGAATGAATTTATCTCCAAATCTTTGGTTATACCATTATTTCTTATTAAATTTCCATACAATAATGATGATAATTCAATACCATCACTTCTTAACAACCAAGCAACCATATAGCACAAAATTTTACAAAAAATCATTTCTTTTATATACAAAAATAGTTTTGGGTAAAATTATTTCATTTACCCTATTTTAAAACAATATTGTGTCGGTTTATCCTATTTAAGAGTTTAGAAACCCCTATGGATACAGTTGGCCAAACTGCACCGACCAGAATCTATAAACAATCAACCGATAAGTCAACATAATACAAAACAACTTTATATTCACTAACAAATACGCTCTCATATCTATTATTACACTCACACTCATTCTAGAGTACTACTGACTCTATCTCTAATGAGTAACACCCAACAGAGCCAAGGTTATCACTTAACCAAATGCTCTGATACCACTATGTAACGATCCGATTTCTCGACGTCCGAAAATCGACATCGATACGTCCACTGTATCAAATGCCGCACAGTCGAATGCCCAAAACTGAACCATCAGGGTTTAAGAAGAAGGGGTAGAAGAAGAAGAAATATGAAACAGAAACAATAACAAAATCTCACATTTCGCAGCGGAACAAATATAATAGATAAATGAATATCTTTAAAAAAATCACTATATCAGTTATTACATTACATCACATTACATTATCAGAGTGTACAACAACAATAGCGGAAAGAAATATTACATATATAAGTGATACGCCTCACCATCCAGCTCCAATTCCTGATTCAACAGCAAATTCTTGACTTTGCTCCCAAGTAACTGCTAACCTGACTCTAGGCTGCCCGTGTACAAAATTTTGGGAACCCAGAGTTTAGAAAGGGAATAATAAACTCTAGGTCAGTCGTGGGACTTGTGTGAGATCTTTAAAACAGTTATTTTCACAAAGAAAATAAAAAGAAATCCGCTATGCTTTTGGGAAATGAAACTACCATAAGGCCTCCAGGCACACACACAATGCAATCGCACACTTGGGGGAGATTTCTCCTTATGATGGTTAAACATGCTTAATACACAAAATTCCTTTTAATATTATTATTAGTGCATAGTGTAGAAAACATTTCGAAAGTATAATATTAATCTTTGCCAGCATAGGTACCATTATATTATGCCTGCTATAGCTACCTCATGAGGAGGCAGGTTATACAATTGCAATCGTAAATGGCTCGTATTGTTTCTTTGGATTTCCAACAAATGGTCAGGCTAAGGAACTTCCTATTACCACATGGGTACGCCTCTAGAGGGACGTCCTGAGAACTTAACCAGCTCTCTGCCAACACAAGGCTGGGTTACCTCTGTAACTAGGTAACTACAACACGAGTATGCCAACCCTGGTCCTTTGGGACCTTTATCCGAGGATCCTCTACACCAACAACCACAAAGAAAAGTATTTGCAGTAACCACAAAGGTTAAATATCAGGGCTCCATACCTGACACCACCCTTTTCTAGAAGGTCCGATGAGGTCTCGTCCACAAAGCTACACTTTTCACAAAGTCATGCTTTGATCAACAAATGATCAGCAGCACTTCGTATGCCACGTTCCCAAATTGGGAATGCATTACTAATAACAATCAACTACATAACCTCTGAGCTCATACGTCTCAGAGAAGTGTGTTAAGCTAAGAGAATAAATCCTCCGCCACCAACAGAAATGTATTTGATAGAAACCAGCTTTGCATCTCAAAGTGTAACGTCAGACACACATCCGTACAAGTCCGTTTCGGGATCGAACGGAACCGAAGGCACTTCAAAGAAGCCCTTGCTAATCTGGATATTCACAAATCACGTCCGGAATCCCCATCACAAAGGGTGATAAAATCTCTATACCGGAGCAACCCGATGCAGAGACATTCGACAGGTAATCCTTTCGCTTTCGAGAATACTCGGTCTTCAACACCGTCTTCAAATGCAATCCCATTTCGTCATATCGTTATTCGGAATGGGTTGTATGACACAAAGTCCTCTCCCAGCTAATCCGAATAACGAGCGCTTATTTTAAAAAATAAGCGTTCATTCAGATTTTCAAAACAAATCACAACAAATTTCCTCTTTTATCTTTTAAATAAAAGATCCATCACAATCACAAAGGTTCGATGTGGTTTTCGGATATCCACTTGGAATCCGACCCCCAGCCGCATCGAAATTCAAACGCCATTAAAAGGCCAATATTGATAGTCGGTTATTTAACTACCAATCAACATTCACAACAATCACTGGACTTCAAATAAATTTTCCCCCATTATTATTATTTTCAAAATATCTTCGCAAGATACAATTTTTTACCCTTCAACCATTTAGAAACAAATTTCAAATCACTATTCATATTTCAATCCTTTGAAAACAAATTTCAAAACATTTTCCTTATGCGGAATATATTTCCAAATATTTATTCTTTTCCACTGAAAATCTACCGAGTTAAAATAATTCAAATCACTTATCCAAAATATTCTTGGGACATTTAAAATAAAACCATCTTAAATATTTACTTAAAATATTGGTTATGAAAACATTATACTAATTATCACCTATAAGATTTTAAGTCCCAACTAATTTTAAAATAAAATTAGTAGATAGGATATAACTATTTAAATATCCTTTTCTAAAACAAATATTAATTAAAACTTTAAATAATCACTTTTATAAATAAATTAAAATAAACATTAACTTTAAAGATTTTCAAGATAACATAAGTAAATAATTTTTCTTCCAAACATTCTATCCTTAAAACCATCTTTACAACTTCAATCTATGTTTATAAACTATATTGAAAACATACTTGGCTTTCAGGGAAAATACACGTTCCATTCTAAAATGGTTTATTCAAATCAAATTATAAATCTTCCTCAATTTATTTTGAATCACATTTCAAATTCGTAAATTCCTTTTCACACTTTAAAAATAAAATAATATTTATTTTTAAAACTCAAATCAATTTTCAAATTGATTCTCAAATTATTTCAAACACCAAATTTATTATCCTTTGAAACAAATTCCTTCTTTTCAATTTATTAATCTTTCTATAATTAATTTACTATAAATTCTCTACTAAATTTCAAAAATCATATTTGATTTATTCCTGTTATCTTACGATACCAAAAATATATTTGGCTAAACTATAGCCTTTAATGAATTAAATCACCATATAATCACACACAGATTATAATAAATAAACACACAACATATGAAACAAAATCAAATGTTTGAGGAATCCAGTTGGATCCCTCTAACCTGTTTCCCTGCATCCGCAGACGTTAGTACAACAATTAAATACCAATTCCACTTCGAGGTGGAATATCGTGGTATATGGGATGTATAAAAATATCATCCGCTATTATGCGGCACATCGGGTCTGATCCGCTATATAATGCATGAAATCAACAACTCCAATATACATATATAATACCAATTCCACTTCGAGGTGGAATATCGTGGTATATGGGTTTAATATAATAACCTCCGCTATTATGCGTCGTAATAGGGTCTAACTAATATAACTGATAATAAATTAATTATCCTAGCACACAACCAATAAGTTTTAAATTTAACTATCACAATTCAACCACCAATCAATAACTAAAATTTTCAATTATTAAAATTTTGAGTGAGAAGATCTCACCTTTGCTTCCTTATTTTGCAATCCATTTCCAATTTGACTTGTTTCTTGATTTTAGACCTTGTATCAAACAATTATATGATTTTTATTAACATTTGAATCAATCAAACAATTAAATATTCATTTGATAAATTTAATTAACTAACAATTTAATTTTAACCAATGATTTTAATTTTTTAACTAATGATTCAATTTTAATCCAAGAAATAAAATTTTAAACTAATTTTCCTTTTAAATTTTTAACAGTCTGGAATAATCGAACAAGTTTATTAATCAAACCCATATCCATAATACATTATTGAAAATAACAAGTAGATACAAAAATGTGTGTAGGTTTATTTATTTTTTATTTACTATTTTTTTCTTTCATCTCCCAAAATCATATTTATTAAATTAAATAAACTGTTTTACTGTTTCCTACTTGCATGTATATATATCTTCTGAGTATATATATATACATATATATATTTCTTTTATGTAAGTAGCAAAGTGAAATTTACCTACTGTAAATAAAAAAATCGTATATAAAAAGGAAAGGTCGTACCCCAATCAAGCGCAGCCCCATACCCCCACCTCGACGCCTTGCATTTACGATGATCGCGAGCTACCTGCCTTACCACATAATTTGTCACCGACTGCCATTGCTAACCTATCAGCTCGCGCATACGAAATCGCACTCGCGCTCAACCCTAACTCCACGTCGAACACCCTCGCTGAAATTCCCATGTCGCGACCACCAATCATGACGCCTCAACCTACGTACAGTGTTCACTGACGTCGCAACCTTCCTCCGCCTTGAAGTTAAGCTCGCCTTTGCCCTATTTGCTCGCGCGAGCGCTTAACAGCGATTCGAATTTTTTTGGGGGATCTCGAACTGTGTATGGTTGAATTAAGAAGAAAAGGGTTTCATGGATTTGGGTTTCGAAGGAGAGGGAGGGCTCAGCTGTAAATATTAAGGAGGGGAAGCGTGTAGAGGAAAGTAGGGTTTGATTTTTTTTATAATTTTTATATTCAAAATATCTCGTATTACCTAACTCAAAATCCCGTACACCTATCGAGGCGTGCCACCTAGTGTATATAAGGTTTTATCCCTATTTCGATCACAGCGGAACGTGTTTCGGAGGCTAATTCAATCATATGCGCGAGTTACGAAAGTAAACGATCAATTTTAAATTGAATCGGTTAAAATAGTTTCTATGCGTTTTGAGCTGCCAGGGTTAAACGACAACTCCGATTGCTATGAAAATTGAAATTCGATAATAATTCAATATTAGGATCCAATGGAACTGGTTTCGTCGAATTTCGAGACTGTGCCTCGGAAGGCTATGTTTTAAATATCAATTTAAACAATAAAATTTCAAAACTGAACAAACTATTTCCAAATTCAATTCTGAAGCTTCCATTATCTTCAGTATTATCAATATAAATTTTCTAAGCCTTGAAAATATTTTAAATCAGCTTAAAACTGAAGATTTAAATTTTTATCCAACTTCAATAAATTAAATGCAATAATTTAATTGCCAAATTCATATTTATATTCAAAATTCAAGTTAAACTAACCTCCAAACATTTAAAATCAATTAAATATTTCGATTTCAAATGTTAAAAAATTTCCGGGTCGTCACACAGTTGCTAAATTCCAAGCTTGCTGTTCCAGTTTTCGAACAATTTCCAGTTTCAAAAGTAAGGCTCTATCTTCAAAATACAGGTGAGTAAACTTCATGAAATCTCTCTGATAAATAAGAGAATGTTAAAGGTGAGATAAAGATAACAGCATATTGTTAGGATGTTTGCATAAGAATGAATATAGTTATGCATGTGTATGAGTGAATGTAATGTCTGTATACATATTTCTTGCTCTGTTCTTTGTTTTCTGCCATGACCGAATTTAAAAAAAATTCAATTCTTCTCATCTACATAGTTTTAGGATTTGATGATAAAAGGAAAATTGTTTGTTCACAATTGTATTTTGTTTTAAAAATAACTTAGTGGGATATTATCAAGTAAAAATGTGGAAAAATATAATTTGCAGTCAGTTAACCTAACTTTGTCAAAATTCAAACATCATGATTGGGGATTGGATCATATGACCTAGTTCGCTGTTAAAAATCATAATTTTTTAACCGTGTTTGGTGATTTTTAGTTTTGTGTTGAAGGAGGGGAGCTGAGTTGAATGGGATTTAGGTATTTGTCAAATCCCAGCGAACCGATGGGTGTCGCGAGTCGAGTAGTGGCATGGAGAAGGCTTAGTGGTCGGCTAGTTCAAAAAAAATGGTGATGTATTTTTTTAATTCCGGTGGTGGCTGATTAAGGCGAGAATAGGGTTTAGGAATGGTTTTGGGTCGAGATCAGTTTCCTGGAAACCGCCGCATCGAGGTGGGTGGTTAAGCTTGCGGTGTTGGGAAAGAGGATAAGGGGATGATTGCGATGGCGCTGGTGAGTTTTGGAAAGTTCCGGTGGCGGGAGAAGGTAGAACGAGGCGGAAAATGAGTCTGTTCTTTCTCCTGTAGGGGGTTTTTGTGTTTTAATTCCGATTCAGGAATTGTCGTGGGATGTTGAGGTGGTCAGGTGGTTTGGGAGGTCGGAGGTGGTTTGTGCAAAGGGTCGGCGATGTGATTTAGGGAGGCGGAGCCATGTGCATTTGCACGTGTGACAATTGTTGTCTGATGGTTGCTTTGTTGCTTAGAGGATCAGAGAAGAAGATGCATCAGGATAGGCTCGGGTAAGAACTCGAGTTGCTATCAGGTTTGTACGCAAGCAGATGTGAGAGAGAGAGCTCAGGTGAGGATCATGATTGGCTTGGGAAAATGATGGGTTAGGCTCGGGTTCTTTTGTTATGATTTTAACCAAGGTTTAAGGCAATAGTAAATTGCTAACAAGTTTATAAATATAGAAATGTGCCAGTTTCAAAGTAAAATATTAAACTAGTTTTCAAAATAAAAGTGTTGATCAAGTTTTTCAAACAAGTTTCAAAATATATAGATTATAAATGCAAATGTTTTTGAAATTAAATTATTTTGTTTTGGATAAAGGAATATTAGGTTGATTAATTAATTAAATATCTAATTGTTGTCTGATTAAGTAAATGATTAAAGGTAAATGTATTGAACTTAAATTAGTAAAATGGTCTTAAGAGGTTTTGTATAAAGTATTTAAATTAAATAAGATTTAAATAATGTAATTAAGTAATTGATCAAGATAATTGTAATTAAGGTCTTATTAAATTATAGGCTAATTAGTTGATGTAAATAATTAAGGATAATTAATTAATTAATGTTATTTAAGGATCATTAATTAATGTAATTAATTAAAGGATAATTAAACCATGTAAGCAATTAAAGGTTAATTAATTAATGCGAACAATTAAAGGATGATTTTTTAATAATAATAAATGGTTTATAATTAATTAAGGTTAATTAAGTAGGATTTGAGGGTAGTTAATTTAATTTATTTGGTGATTAATTTAATTTAATTAGGAATCGAATGACTAATTAATCTTGCTTATGGATGATTAAATTGTATTGAATGATTAGATTAATATATAGTCTGATAATTTGTAATGTTATGTGATATGATGTGTTTGGGTTGAACATTGATAGTGTGGGTTATTTATCGGTGATGAATTGCTGTGTAAATTGACATCCTGTATTTATGAATGGAATTGTATTCACTTAAACAACTTGGATTAAAGGATGGTATTGAATTCGAAGAGACCGGGGTAGGGTATCAGCAAATACCCGAAACCACTCCGATTAGTAATCTACAAATTCTCTATGGATTTGATTTTAGAATCAATTAGGCTGGAATGGAATATATTAAGTAACATGGCCTTTTAGACCGAGTAACAGTTCTTAGATATTGTTTTGTGATAAATGATTGACTATAACAAGTTAAGAACTCGTAGTAAAGTACGAGTTATCCCAGGTTTTCAGTTATGTAACTTAGTATTTAATTATATGGGTTTACACACGTTGGTTTCTAGCTTGACTCGGGTGTTATTTTAGTGTAATGCTCGGGTCAGATTGAGTATTACATATTTTCAGGTTAGGACGTTCTAGACTCAAGTGGAGAGTTGGATGGTAGGAATGTATGGAGTATATTCCGCTATGTATTGGAGTTATATTGATAGTAGTCAGGCACAACTTAATTATAACTGTCCAATTTTTACGTGAATGGTTGTACTCTGATATATTGACTGTAAACTGACAATTACATCTTTTCATTGTATAAATGCTATAATTTAATATTACATTTCGTTCTGCTACGAATGTGAGATTCTGTGTTGTGTTTTATGTTTCTCCTTCTACCTCTTTTCTTCTTTATCCTAATAATCTGGAATTTCTGGCATTCGATTTCTCGGCACTTCTGTAGTGAGCGTATTAGTGTCGAATTCTCAAGGTCGAAAATTTTGGGTCGTTACAATTTTGGTATCAGAGCAGAAGGTTAAGCGAGAATCTTGGCTTTGGTAGGTTTACTCATTAAGGATAGGGTCAGTTGTACCCTAGAATGTGTTGAGTGCGTTATATATGAGAGCGTACTTATTTTTTTATATATAAAGATTTTAAAATGGTTTCAAAAATGAATGATTTTTATATTTTGATATGTAAAGCACTAATTTTCTAATTATTATATAATTAAAGTAATTGGTTGTTGATTATTGAAATTAAAAGTAATAATAAGAATTAAGTGGTAATATAAATATAACTAAATAGGAATTGGATAATATGAACTACACAATAAAGTAGAATGAAATGTTTTAGGAAAGTAAACTTTTAGACAAGTATGACTTGTAAATTGGAATGGATTTAAATTATGAAGTTTAAAATCTAATTCCATAAAATTTGAAATTGTTTCAAAATGTTAAAAGAAATGATAAATAATATTATTCGAAATATCTTTGAATGTAAGAACCTTATTTAAAACATGAAATGTTTTTAAGGAATTTGTTGAATTTAAAAATAGGAATGGCTTAAAATTTAAAGTACGACTTGGTGGGCTAAGGAAATAAATATGTATATGTGTGAGATATATATAATATCAAAGATGATTTAAAATAAACTCTAAGTGTTGATTTTTGAGTTTTTCTGAAATGTGATCTAAAACCCAAAGGAAAAATGTTTTTGAACTCATAAGTAGCAAGGATATCAATAATGTGACATTCCTGGATTTTAGCTAAGAATAATTTGATGATTGATTTAATCTTTAAGATTAAATTGTGAAATATTTGATAATTAATATATAATTTTGAATAAATTGTGAGATTAATTGGTAAATTTATTTGAGTTTCTCCAAAAAAATTTAAAATTTGGGTTTTATAAATTGATTATGAAAATAGGAATTAATAAAAGCTTTTAAATTTATATATATGTATGTAATTGGATTTTTAAATTGAATCTAGAATTTGAAATTCAAGAATAAATATTTTTAGAAATAAATTGTATTTAAGAACTTTATAAACTAGTAGAGATTTGTTTTTCTACTATATATATGTATATGAATATATACATTGTCGTTTGAAAGATAGGATTTAAAATCAATATAAGAATCATTTTCTTAAGGTTGTATAAATAGTTATAAAAGGAAATATAAATAGAAAATAATATAAAGATATTTGAATTTAATTTTATGAAATGGATTTTAAAAGTTGTATAAATATAATGTGTGAATGCAAATGTAAAATAAGAAATAATAGTTAAGACACACATATCTTTTGAGAATTAATAAGATTTGAATAAAATATTAGTAAAGGAATAATGTTCTTTTTTTTTGAAATTGTACATTAACTAAGTACAATTTGTTTAAAATCTATAAAAGGTTTAATACCTTTTCTTATCAAAATGAAAATATGAGATCTAAAAATAAAACAAGGTTTAAACCACAAATTTTAAATTTATTTACATAAAGGTCTAAAACATAATATTACTTGTTTTGAACAAGTGTAAACCATGTAATAAGAAATTAAAAAAATGTAACTATTTTTATATATGCAAATTAAACAAGTGGCAAGATAACAAATTTTCTTCCAACCTAAAATGTATAAAATTTTCAAAGAGTAAGAATCAGGCTCTTCATTTTATGTTTACAAAATTTCTTCCTTCATTTCTACAAAATCAAAGCCTGGTAACTCAAAGCCAGCAAAAAGAAAATCAAAACTGTCTTCAATCTGAAACAAAATAGATTAAACCCATAGCAAGATTATTTCCAGTTTTCAAACTATAGCAATCAAGCAAAATTCAATATGAAAGCAGTATGCAAATTTCAAATTTCCTCAAACTTGGAAGTTTCAAAAACTGGGAAAACAGGAAAAAGAAATCAAAGTATAGATCAAAACAAAAGTATCTTCAATCTAAAAACAAAAGCATGCAACTAAATCAAGTTACACAGATCAACTAAACACAGTACAAATTAGGATCAAATGCATATTCAATTCAAAAATAAAATCAACAGTTCTAGATCAAATCAAGGAACAAACCCAGGCTTGGCTTCTCTGTTCTTCTTGGTTTGCAAATATAAGGTGAGCAAATCTGACCTTCTTTTTATAAATTAGATCTATGAATCATCTGGATGCTTTGTGAAGTAGTGGTTGTGAAAAATGATAAGTGAATGTAAATAGCTCTGCATATCTATGTTGGTGTGTGATAGAAGTATGCATGACTGTATTTATTTGTATATATTCTGTTGTGCTTCCAAAACTGAGATTAACCAAAGAAAAACTTATATCTCTCTATAAAATTGAATTAAAGTTATCATCATAGAAGAGAAAGGGATTATATGAACGTGATATCAATTTTAAAAATAGTTTCGAAAATTTATATCAAGAAACTAATTCAAAAAATTAGACATCACAGTAAAATTTATGTATATGGCAAAAATTTATGATTTTAAAACTGTGTTGCGATTTCATAATTCGATTTGTAATTGAAAATGAGGAATTTTAGTAATGAAGTCGAGGTTTTTAGTTTGCAATTGAGTAAGAAATCACCAGTGGAACAGAGGAGCCATTAGGGGAAAATTCCAGCTATCGACATCATGATAATCGTCGTGGTTGACACTGGAGGAAGGTTGTGGATGGGTCATTGTAGGAAAAATACTCGAAGCGTTTATAAATGATCGAGGTTGTAGGACGATGATGATTCAGGGTTTGAAGACCAGTTTGAGTGGCTGTGGAATTCGAAATTTGATTGTTATCAACATCTTTCATCAAAAATAAGAATTAATAAAAGCTTTAGAATTTATATATATGTATATAAACGGGTTTTTAAATTGAATCTGGAATTTGAAATTCAAGAATAAATATTTTGAGAAATAAATTGTATTTAAGAACTTTATAAACTAGTAGAGATTAGTTTTTCTATTATATACATGTATATGAATATATACATTATGGTTTGAAAGATAGGATTTAAAATCAACATAAGAATCATTTTCTTAAGGTTGTATAAATAGTTATAAAAGGAAATATAAATAGAAAATAATATAAAGTTATTTGAATTTAATTTTATGAAATGGATTTTAAAAGTTGTATAAATATAATGTGTGAATGCAAATGTAAAATAAGAAATAAAACTTAAGATATACATATCTTTTGAGAATTAATCAGATTTGAATAAAATATTAATAAAGGAATAATGTTTTTTTTTCGAAATTAAATATGAACTAAGTACAATCTTTTTAAAATCTGTAAAAGGTTTAATACCTTTTCTTTTCAAAATGAAAATATGAGATCTAAAACTAAAACAAGGTTTAAACCATAAAATTTAAATTTATTTACATAAAGGTCTAAAACATAATATTACTTGTTTTGAACAAGTGTAAACCATGTGATAAGAAATTAAACAAATGTAACTATTTTTATATATGAAAATTAAACAAGTGGCAAAATAAAAAAATTCTTTTAACCTAAAATATATAAAATTTTCAAAGAGTAAGAAATCAGGCAGTTCATTTTCTCTGTACGAAATTTCTTCCTTCATTTCTACAAAATCAAAGCATGGTAACTCAAAGCCAATAAAAAGAAAATCAAAACCGCCTTCAGTCTGAAACCAAACAGATCAAACCCATAGCAAGATTATTTCCAGTTTTCAAATTAAAGCAATCAATCAAAATTCAATCTGAAAGCAGTATGCAAATTTCAAATTTCCTCAAACCTGGAAGTTTCAAAAACTGGGAAAACAGGAAAAAGAAATCAAAGTACAGATCAAAACAAAAGTATCTTCAATCTGAAAACAAAAGCATGCAACTAAATCAAGTTACATAGATCAACTAAACAAAGTACAAATCATGATCAAGTGCAGATTCAATTCAAAAATAAAATCAACAGTTCCAGATCAAATCAAGGAACTAACCCAGGCTTAGCTTCTCTGTTCTTCTTGGTTTGCAAATATAAGGTGAGCAAATCTGACCTTCATTTTTATAAATTAGATATATGAATCATCTGGATACTTTGTGAAGTAGTGGTTGTGAAAAATGATAAGTGAATGTAAATAGCTCTGCATATCTATGTTGGTGTGTGATTGAAGTATGCATGACTGTACTTATTTGTATATACTCTATTGTACTTCCAGAACTGAGATTAACCAAAGAAAAAAATTATATCTCTCTATATAATCGAATTAAAGTTATCATCATAGAGGAGAAAAGGATTATATGAACGTGATATCAATTTTAAAAATAGTTTCGAAAATTTATATCAAGAAATTAATTCAAAAAATTGGAAATCACAGTAATATTTATGTATATGGTAAAAAATTATTATTTTAAAACTGTGTTGCGATTTCATAATTCGATTTGTAATTGAAAATGAGGAATTTTAGTAATGAAGTTGAGATTCTTAGTTTGCAGTTGAGTAAAAATCGCCAGTGGAACAGAGGAGCCATTAGGGGCAAATTCCAGCTATCGACGTCGTGATAATCGTCGTGGTTGACACTTGAGGAAGGTTTTGGATGGGTCGTTGTAGGAAAAATACTCGAAGCATTTATAAATGATCGAGGTTGTAGGACGATGATGATTCAGGGTTTGAAGACCAGTTTGAGTGGCTGTGGAATTCGAAGATTGATCGTTATCAACATCGCATCGAGTTGCATCGGTCCGAGAGGAAAGGAAAGAGGGGACTCCGGAGAGGCTATGGTCGTGGTGGCGAAGGTCCTGATGGACAGAAATGGCGGAAAATGGAAGGTTTGGTTGGTCGAGTTGCACCAATTTTCGATGACTTTCTCGATTTTAAATGCTTGTCGAATTGAGAGATCCGAGTGTTAGTGAGGGATGGAGGCGTGTGCGTCCACGTGCCGAAGGTGGTCACGATGATCGAAATTGCTCCGACGAACTATGCATATGCACGCACGAAACTCTGTGCATCTGGAAAGCATGGTGGTGAAGAAGACGATGGCTACTCGGGTTCATGTGCGTGCAATAGAGTGTTTGGCTCGAAGCAGATTTAAGAATTAGTTGACTCGGGTTGTTGCTCGAGAGAAATTGGGTTTGGCTCGGGAAAATACGCTGTGGGCTCGGGTTTGAATGATAGCAGATTTTGAATCAAAAGTTTAAAGATGCAAGTTTTTTTTAATTTAACTTATTCTTTTGAAAATGAATTTTTATTAAAGTTTAAGATCAATCAATAGTTTATAATCAGAATTTTGAAGAAATTAAGTTTAAAGTTTTCTTTATGTATATTTAACCCTTGTTTTGAAAGTTTATTTTAAATTAACTCAATATTGAAAGTTGAGCAAATGATTAAAAGATGAAGTGTTTTAAATCATTGACTTAACTTAAAAGTTTAAAGTAAATTGGTTAACGATAATCAATCTCAAGGGTTATTAGTAAGATTTTTTTTTAAATGATAATAAAAGTAACTAAAGTACAATTACTAAGGTAATTGATAAAGTATAATTAATTAATTAAAGTAATTAAAGGATAATTTATTTCTTAATTGAGGAAAATTAATTAAGATAATTGAAGGGAAATTTATGAAGGGCTAATTAATTAATGGAATTGATTAAGGAATGAACTAAAGGAAAATTACTTAATAATTAAAGGTTATTAATTAAAGATAATTAATTTAATGGTAATTAATTAAGGATTAATAAATTATGTGATTAACTTAAAGGTTAATTTTATTAATATGATTAATTAAGGAATAATTAATCAGGGTGATTTGTTTTAATTAATGGTTCATTAATTAAGATAACTAATTAAAGGATAATTGAGTAATTAAAGGATAATTATAGTAATTAAAGATTGTTAATTAAAGTAATTAATAAGAGGATATTTAATTTAATGTGATTAATTAAAGGTAATTGACTAAATAATTAAGGTTGATTAATTTCATTAATATCAAATGATTTGTAATTAATTAATGAAGATTAGATAATTTATTCATAAGTAATTTATTCAATTGGAAATTAAGTTGAATTTATTAGGATTTAAACATTTAATTAATCCTATTTATGAATGATTATTGAATGCTTGAATTGCTTATGAATGTTCGCATTGTATGAAATGCCTTGAATTGATTGTGATCTCTAGATTTTAATATTTTGTTCTGTGAATTGAGCTGTGTGTAATTTATTTATTTATTCATTTTATCTGTGATACATTTATCTATGAATCTGTGAATAAAGATAAGTGTTATAGATTATACTGCTTATCTATTTTGATGTGATTAATTCTGTGATGATTGATCATATTGCACTATTGTGTAAAACCCCTGGACTACACCTTACACACACAATATGGATTGCACGAGGAAATTGGTTAAGTCGTAGATTTTTTTTGAAATGGCTTTAAAAGTGAATTTTGAATCCAAAATAGTTTTGGAAACGAAATTGGGTTGAAGGTGAAAAGCTTTTGAAAAGGAGTTTTGAAAGTTGTTTTGAATAACCTGATAAAGTTTTGAAATTTAAATAATGTGATTTGAATTTGAATTCAATATTTGAAATTGAATTCAATGATTTGGAATCTATGGTTTAAAAAGGTTATACAAGTTATAATGGTGTTTATATGGGTTTTAAACCATTTTAAAAAAAAGTATTATTTTGGGAATTTAAATTTAAACCCAAGTTTTATACTTGAATGGCTTTAACTTATGTAAATGTAAACAGATTTTTCCAAAACGAAAACTATTTGTTTTCAAATAACAAAAGCTTTCATATAAGGAAAGAATTTTCAATTTGTGTTAAAAGGATTTCAAGTCTGAAATGAAAATGGTTTAAAAGCTATGAATAAATCTTTGGGAATGGTTTGAAAGCTATGAATTAAATCTTTGATTAAAAGATTGAAGGAGTTAATCCAATTTGAAAGGGAAACTGTTCGAAAGAATGTGAATGAACCTTCGTTAAAGATTGGTATACTTCGTTTCCAAATTGAAAAAGGATCTTAAAGGTGTGTCCTTTCTATAAAAGATTTGAAATGGAAGTTGTTTTTAAATATGTGACGAGTCTTTGTAAAAGATGGGTGAACTTTGTGAATTAAATCTTTTTGTTTAAAGATTTAAAATGGTAATTTGTTTGAACCATTTGTTTTGGATAATAAGTTGTGACTTAACTGAAACCCCCTATCCATATGCTTTTAAAATATTGTGCTCAATATTCGGTTTAGCCCGGATAGGACCTTGTGTCATATAACCCATTCTGAATAATGATACGACGATATGGATAGCATTTGAAGACCGGTGCTGAAGACCGGATATTTCCGAAAATGAAAGGATAACTCGTCGAATGTCTCTGCACCGGTTGATCCCCGACATAGAGATCTCCATATATGATGGGAAGTCCGGACGTGATTAGGGATTATCCAGATTTGCATGGGCTTCTTATGAAGTGCCTTCAGTTCTGTTCGAACCCGGAGTAGACTTATATGGATGTGTATCTGACATTACACTTTGGGGTGTAAAGTTGGTTTCTATCAAATACATTTCTGTTTGGTGGCGGAGATTTATTCTCCTAGCTTGACACCCTTCTCTGAGACGTACGAGCTCAGAGGTTATGTAGTTGATGGTTACTAATGATACATTCCCAATTTGGTAATGTGGCATACGAAGTGCTGCTGATCATTTGTTGATCAAAGCATGACTTTGTGAAAAAGTGTAGCTTTGTGGACGAGACCTCATCAAGCCTCACAACCCGGTAATGGTCGAAACAGGAAAGATGCGGCAAGGTTTCAGGGGTCGCATCCCTAGGGTATGTCCATTCCTTCTGGAAAATGGTGGTATCGTGGTATGGAGCCCAGATACTTACTCATGGGGAAAATGTATATTTATTACTGTGTGATGTTGCTTTGTGGTTGAGGATCCTCGGATAAAGGTCACAAATGACCGGGGGTGGCATATTTTAGGTTTTACCCCCGGAAGGGGGTAAACCGGCCTTGTGTTGGCAGAGAGCTGGGTAGGTTCTCGGGGCGTCCCTCCAGAGGCGTTTCCATGTGGCAATAGGAAGTTCCTTAGCCTGACCATTTGTTGGAAAATCCAATCTCCAACACGCGCCCTTTACGGTTTTAGTTGTATAACCTGCCATTTACTTATGGTTATCACCGCTGTTTAGATGGTAGCTATAGTAGGCATAGTTCGAAATGTCTATGCTGGCTAAGATTAATATTATATTTTCGAAAGGTTTTCTACACTATGAACTAATAATAATATCAAATGGTTTTTGCATATCAAGCATTTTTGACTATTATAAGGTGAAATCTCCTCCAATTCTGCGTTTGCATGGTGTGTGTGGCGGGAGGCCTAATGGTAGTTTCATTTTCCAAAAAGCATTGCGGATTTCAAAATTTAAAATCTGTAGTTTGTTTTAAAGATAAACTGTTTTTGTTTGCTCATACCAGTCCCATGAATGATCCGGCGTTTATTGTTTCCTTCCTAAACTCTGGGTTCCCACAATTTTCCACATAGGCAGTCTGGAGTTTGGTTTTTCAGATAATCGAATAATAGGTGTAGATTCGATAGCTTTCGAAGTCTTTAGTTTGTTAGCATTTGGAGATCTTCTTCAGCTTTTGGAAATCTTCAAAGCCTTTGGATTGGCAATCGCGTGTTGGATCATGTTTTCTTAAATCAACTTGATAGAAGGTTCGAGCTTATGGTTTGGATACAACTGCTTTTGGATTGGAGTCTTCGAAGTTTTTGGGTTAAGCTATTTGGTTTGGAGCATTGGAGCTTTGGCCATGAAGCTTCAGATATTGGATTCTGTCTCTCTTTCCCTCTTGAGATCATGTTAGAGTTATCTTTCTATTGTTGTATCTCTGATATTGGTATCATTTGTATCAAATTGTTGTATCGAATATTGTATATCAGTGATATTATTGTTTCTCTTCCGTTGTACTGTTATACTTGATGTGTTATAAGCTCCGACGAACCAGATTCGACGTTTGGATCTGCGGCATTTGAATATATGTGATATATTCGGTGCCGATTTTGGAAGGTCGAGTCAGGGTCGTTATAATTGGTATCAGAGCTGAAGGTTGAAACTTTAGCTCAAGAGTATAACACATTAGGTAACTCATTAGAGATAGGGTGAGGTATACCCTAGAATGAGTATTCCCTAAGATATCCGTCCGTATGCCTCAGTAAATTCTCTTACTGTCCACTTATAGTGAGTATGAGTGCGAGAAGAGGACGAGATAGGGAACAGGGAAGTACCACTTCCAATGGTCAATCCCTGTAAAAACAATGGAAATAAACTTTCTCTATCAATCTCCTTTGATTTTTCTTTTCAATTCTTTGATGATTCCTGGCAGCTCTACGAAGAAGCTTTGATATATTTGCATGGGACATGAACTCCAGATAGGTCAGAATTGTTTGATTGGAAGAATTGTTTGCGTTGGTTGCTATGGTTGATGGGTATGCTTTGCTTTCTAAATTAAAACGTTTTGGAATTATATCCATATATCTGTCTGCTCTTTTGGGTCTAGATATATTCTACGAGCGGTTAATCATCCTTTGAACTAACTAATGCCCTGTATATTTCGTAGACTGGTGACCCAAGTATCTTGTATAGTATTGGATGAGTTTGTTCTCATATTTATCAATATTCTGATTTGGTAAGCCAAATGCAGAATAAGTATTCAGTTTGATCTGGAAAGAAATTACTCTATCTTTCATCTATTCTTTTCATCTCCTTACTTTCAAATTTCGGGGATGAAATTTTCTAGGGGGGAATCTGTAACATTCTTGGATTTTAGCTAAGAATAATTTGATAATTGATTTAATCTTTGGGATTAAATTTTGAAATATTTGATAATTAATATATAATTTTGAATTAAATTGTGAGATTAATTGGTAAATTTATTTGAGTTTCTCCAAAAACAGTTAAAATGTGGATTTTATAAATTGATTGTGAAAATAGGAATTAATAAAAGCTTTAAAATTTATATATATGTATATAAATGGATTTTTGAATTGAATCTGGAATTTGAAATTCAAGAATAAATATTTTGAGAAATAAATTGGATTTAAGAACTTTATAAACTAGTAAAGATTTGTTTTTCTATTATATATATGTATATGAATATATACATTGTGGTTTGAAAGATAGGATTTAAAATCAATATAAGAATCATTTTCTTAAGGTTGTATAAATAGTTATAAAAGGAAATATAAATAAAAAATAATATAAAGATATTTGAATTTAATTTTATGAAATGGATTTTAAAAGTTGTATAAATATAATGTGTGAATGCAAATGTAAAATAAGAAATAAAACTCAAGATATACATATCTTTTGAGAATAATAAGATTTGAATAAAATATTGATAAAGGAATAATGTTCTTTTTTTTTGAAATTATATATGAACTAAGTACAATCTTTTTAAAATCTATAAAAGGTTTAATACCTTTTCTTTTCAAAATGAAAATATGAGATCTAAAAATAAAACAAGGTTTAAACCATAAATTTTAAACTTATTTACATAAAGGTCTAAAACATAATATTACTTGTTTTGAACAAGTGTAAACCATGTGATAAGAAATTAAACAAATGTAACTATTTTTATATATGCAAATTAAACAAGTGGCAAGATAACAAAATTTCTTTTAACCTAAAATATATAAATCTTTCAAAGAGTAAGAAATCAGGCTGTTCATTTTCTCTGTACAAAATTTCTTCCTTCATTTCTACAAAATCAAAGCATGGTAACTCAAAGACAATAAAAAGAAAATCAAAACTGTCTTTAGTCTGAAACCAAACAGATCAAACCCATAGCAAGATTATTTCCAGTTTTCAAACTAAAGCAATCAAGCAAATATCAATCTGAAAGCAGTATGCAAATTTCAAATTTCCTCAAACCCGGAAGTTTCAAAAACTGGGAAAACAGGAAAAAGAAATCAGAGTATAGATCAAAACAAAAGTACCTTCAATCTAAAAAGAAAAAGCATGCAACTAAATCAAGTTACACAGATCAACTAGACAAAGTACAAATTAGGATCAAGTGCAGATTCAATTCAAAAATAAAATCAACAGTTCCAGATCAAATCAAGGAACAAACCCAGGCTTGGCTTCTCTGTTCTTCTTGGTTTGCAAATATAAGGTGAGCAAATCTGACCTCTTTTTTTTAATTAGATCTATGAATTATCTGGATGCTTTATGAAGTAGTGGTTGTGAAAAATGATAAGTGAACGTAAATAGCTCTGCATGTCTATGTTTGTGTGTGATTGAAGTATGCATGATTGTATTTATTTGTATATACTCTGTTGTGCTTCCAGAACTGAGATTAACCAAAGAAAAACCTATATCTCTTTATATAATCGAATTAAAGTTATCATCATAGAAGATAAAAGGATTATATGAACGTGATATCAATTTTAAAAATAGGTTCGAAAATTTATATCAAGAAACTAATTCAAAAAATTGGAAATCACAGTAAAATTTATGTATATGGTAAAAATTTATGATTTTCAAACTGTGTTGCGATTTCATAATTCGATTTGTAATTGAAAGTGAGGAATTTTAGTAATGAATTCGAGATTTTTAGTTTGCAATTGAATAAGAAATCGCCAGTGGAACAGAGGAGCCATTAGGTGCAAATTCTGGCTGTCGACGTCGTGATAATCGTCGTGGTTGACACTGGAGGAAGGTTGTGGATGGGTGATTGTAGGAAAAATACTCGAAGCGTTTACAAATGATCGAGGTTGTAGGACGATGATGATTTAGGTTTTGAAGACCAGTTTGTGTGGCTATGGAATTCGAAGATTGATCCTTATCAACATCTTTCATCGAGTTGCACCGGTCTGAGGGGAAAGGAAAGAGGGTACTTCGGCGAGGCTATGGTCGTGGTGGCGAAGGTCCTGATGGTCAGAAATGGCGAAAAATGGAAGGTTTGGTTGGTCGAGTTGCACCAATTTTCGATGACTTGCTTGATTTTGAATGCTTGTCGAATTGAGAGATCCTATTGTTAGCGAGGATGGATGCATGTGCGTCGACGTGCCGGAGGTTGTCACGATGATCGGAATCACTCCGACGAACTGTAAACATGCACGCGCGAAACTTTGTGCATATGGAAAGCATGGTGGGTGAAGATAACGATGGCTACTTGGGTTCGTATGCGTGCAATAGAGTGTTTGGCTTGAAGCAGATTTAAGGATGAGTTGACTCGAGTTGTTGCTCGAGATAAATTGGGTTTGGCTCGGGGAAATACGTTGTGGGCTCGGGTTTGAATGATAGCAGATTTTGAATCAAAAGTTTAAAGGATGCAAGTTTTTTTAATTTAACTTATTCTTTTCAAGATGAATTTTTATTGAAGTTTGAGATCAATCAAAAGTTTATAATCGGTATTTTGAAGTAATTAAGTTTAAAGTTTTTCTTTATGTATATTTAACCCTTGTTTTGAAAGTTTATTTTAAATTAACTCAATATTTAAAGTTGAGCAAATAATTAAAAGATGAAGTGTTTTAAATCATTAACTTAACTTAAAAGTTTAAAGTAAATTGGTTAATGATAATCAATCTCAAGGGTTATTAGTAAGATTTTTTTAAAATGATAATAAAAGTAACTAAAGTACAATTACTTAAGGTAATTGATAAAGTATAATTAATTAATTAAAGTAATCAAAGGATAATTATTTCTTAATTAAGGATAATTAATTAAGGTAATTGAAGGGAAATTTATGAAGGGCTAATTAATTAATGGAATTGATTAAGAAATGAATTAAAGGATAATTACTTAATAATTAAAGGTTATTAATTAAAGATAATTAGTTTAATGGCAATTAATTAAGGATTATTTAATTATATGATTAACTTAAAGGCTAATTTAATTAATATGATTAATTAAGGAATAATTAATGAGGGTGATTTGTTTTAATTAATGGTTCATCAATTAAGATTATTAATTAAGAATAATTGAGTAATTAAAGGATAATTACTTAGAAATTAAAGGTTGTTAATTAAAGTAATTAATAAGAGGATAATTAATTTAATGTGATTAATTAAAGGTAATTAACTAAATAATTAAGGTTGATTAATTTCATTAATATCAAATGAATTGTAATTAATTAATGAAGATTTGATAATTTATTCGATTGGAAATTAAATTGAATTTATTCGGATTTAAAGATTTAATTAATCCTTTTTATGAATGATTATTGAATGCATGAATTGCTTATGAATGTTTGCATTGTATGAAATGCCGTGAATTGATTGTGATCTATGGATTGTAATATTCGGTTCGGTGTATTGAGCGGTGTGTAATTTATTTATTATTCATTTAATATGTGATACATTTATCTATGAATCTGTGAATAAAGATAAGCATTATAGATTATACCGCTTATCGCTATTGATGTGATTAATTCTGTGATGATTGATGATGTTGCACTATTGTGTAAAACCCCTGGACTGCACCTTACACACACAATATGGATTGCACGAGGAAATTGGTAAGTCATAGATTTTTTTGAAATGGTTTTAAAAGTTGAATCTTGAATCCAAAATAGTTTTGGAAATGAAATTGGGTTGAAGGTGAAAAGCTTTTGAAAAGGAGTTTTGAAATTTATTTTGAATCACCTGATAAAATTTTGAAATTTAAATAATTTGATTTGAATTTGAATTCAATATTTGAAATGAATTCAATGATTTGGAATATATGGTTTAAAAAGGTTATAAAAATTATAAAGGTGTTTATGTGGGTTTTAAACCATTTTAAAAAAAGTATTGTTTTGGGAATTTAAATTTAAACCCAAGTTTTATACTTGAATGGCTTTAACTTATGTAAATGTATTCAGATATTTCCAAAACGAAAACTGTTTGTTTTCAAATAACAAAAGCTTTCATATAAGGAAAGAATTTCCAATTTGTGTTAAAAGGATTTCAAGTTTGAAGTGAAAATGGTTTTCCAAGTTGTGAATAAATCTTTGGGAATGGTTTAGGAGCTATGAATTAAATCTTTGATTAAAAGACTGAAGGAGTTAATCCAATTTGAAAGGGAAACCATTTGAAAGAATATGAATGAATCTTTGTTAAAGATTGGTATACTTTGTTTTCAAATTGAAAGGGATCTTAAAGGTGTGTCCTTTCTATAAAAGATTTGAAATGGAAGTTGTTTTGAAATTGTGATGAGTCTTTGTGAAAGCTGGGTGAACTTTATGAATTAAATCTTTTTGTTTAAAGATTTAAAAGGGTAATTTGTTTGAACCATTTGTTTTGGATAATAAATTGTGACTTAACTGAAATCCCATATCCATATGCTTTTAAAATATTGTGCTCATTATTCAGTTTAGCCGGGAGAGGTCCTTGTCTCATATAACCCATTCTGAATAATGATATGACGATATGGATAGCATTTGAAGAGCAGTGGTGAAGACTGGATATTTCTGAAAACGAAAGGATAACTCATCAAATGCCTCTGCATCGGCTGATCCCTGGTATAGAGATCTCCATACGTGATGGGAAGTATGGGCGTGATTAGGGATTATCCGGATTTGCAAGGGCAACTTTTGAAGTGCCTTCGGTCTGTTCGAACCCGGAGCAGACTTGTATGGATGTGTGTCTGACATTACACTTTGAGATGTAAAGCTGGTTTCTATCAAATACATTCCTGTTTGGTGGCGGAGATTTATTCTCTTAGCTTAACACCCTTTTCTTAGACGTACGAGCTCAGAGGTTATGTAGTCGATGGTTACTAGTGATACATTCCCAATTTGGTAATGTGGCATATGAAGTGCTGCTGATCATTTGTTGATCAAAGCTTGACTTTGTGAAGACGTGTAGCTTTGTGGACGAGCCTCATCGAGCCTCACAACCCGGTAATAATCGAAACAGGAAAGATGCGGCAACGTTTCAGGGGTCGCACCCCTAGGGTATGTCCATTCCTTCTGGAAAAGGGTGGTATCGTGGCATGGACCCCAGTTACTTACTCATGTGGACACTGTATATTTATTACTGTGTGATGTTGCTTTGTGGTTGAGGATCCTCGAATAAAAGTCGCAAACGACCGTGGGTGGCATATCTTAGATTTTACCCCAAGGAAGGGGGTAAACTAGCCTTGTGTTGGCAAAGAGCTGGGAAGGTTCTCGGGGCGTCCCTCCAGAGGCATTCCCGTTGTGGCAAAGGGAAGTTCCTTAGCCTGACCATTTGTTGGAAATCCAATCTCCAATAGGTGCCCTGTACGATTTTAGTTGTATAACCTGCCATTTACTTATGGTGGTCACCACTGTTTAGACTGTAGCTATAGTAGGCATAGTTCGAATTGTCAATGCTGGCTAAGATTAATATTATATTTTCGAAAGGTTTTCTGCACTATGCACTAATAATAATATCAATGGTTTTCACGTATCAAGCATTTTTAACTATCATAAGGAGAAATCTCCTCCAATTCTTCGTTTGCATGGTGTGTGTGGCGGGAGGCCTTATGGTAGTTTCATTTTCTAAAAAGCATTGCGGATTTCCAAATTTAAAATCTGTTGTTTTTTAAAGATAATCTATTTTTGTTTTCTCATACCAGTCCCATGACTGGCCCGAAGTTTATTGTTCCCTACCTAAACTTTGGGTGCTCATAATTTTCACACGGGCAGTCTGGAGTTTGGTTATTTAGATAATCGAATAATAGGTGTAGATTCGATAGCTTACGAAGTCTTTAGTTTGGTAGCATTTGGAGATCTTTTTCAGCTTTTGGAAATCTTTGAAGCCTTTGGTTTGGCAATCGCGTGTTGGATCATGTTTGCTTAAATCAACTTGATAGAAGGTTCAAGCTTATAGTTTGGATACAACTGCTTTTGGATTGGAGTCTTCGAAGTTTTTGGGTTAAGACATTTGGTTTGGAGCATTGGAGCTTTGGCCATGAAGCTTCAGATATTGGATTCTTTCTCTCTTTCCCTCTTGAGACCATGTTAGAGTTATCTTTCTGCTGTTGTATCGCTGATATTGATATCATTTTATCAAATTGTTGTATCGAATATTGTATATTAGTGATATTATTGTTTCTCTTCCACTATGTTGTTATACTTAATGTGTTATAAGCTCCGGCGAACCAGATTCGACATTTGGATCTGCGGCATTTGAATATATGTGACATATTCAGGGCCGATTTTCGATGGTCGAGTCAGGGTCGTTAGAATTGGTATCAGAGCTGAAGGTTGAAACTTTAGCTCAGGGGTATAACACATTAGGTAACTCATTAGAGATAGGGTGCAGTATACCCTAGAATGAGTATTCCCTAAGATATCCATCTGTGTGCCTCAGTAAATTCTCTTCTATCCAATGATAGTGAGTATGAGTGCGAGAAGAGGACGAGATAGGGGACAGGGAAGTACCACTTCCAATGGTCAATCCCTGTAATAACAACGGAAATATACTTTCTCCATCAATCTCCTTTGATTCGTCTTTTCAAATCTTTGATGATTCCTGGCAGCTCCAGGAAGAAGCTTTGATATATTTGCATGGGACACAAACTCCAGATGGGTCAGAATTGTTTGATTGGATGAATTGTTTGCTTTGGTTGATATGGTTGATGGATATACTTTGATTTCTAAATTAAAAAGTTTTGGATTTATATCCACATATCTGTCTGCTCTTTTGGGTCTAGATGTATTCTACGAGCGGTTAATTATCCTTCGAACTAACCAATGCCCTGTATATTTCGTAGACTGGTGACTCGAGTATCTTGTATAGTATTAAATGAGTTTGTTCTCATATTTATCAATATTCTGATTTGGTAAGCCAAATGCAGAATAAGTATTCAGTTTGATCTGGAAAGATATTACTCTATCTTTCATCTATTCTTTGTCGTCTCCCTACTTTCAAATTTCGGGGATGAAATTTTCTAGGGGGAATCTGTAACATTCCTGGATTTGATAATTGATTTAATCTTTGGGATTAAATTTTGAAATATTTGATAATTGATATATAATTTTTAATTAAATTGTGAGATTAATTGGTAAATTTATTCGAGTTTCAAAAATAGTTAAAATGTAGGTTTTATAAATTGATTGTGAAAATAAGAATTAATATAAGCTTTAAAATTTATATATATGTATATAAATGGTTTTTTAAATTGAATCTGGAATTTGAAATTCAAAATAAATATTTTGAGAAATAAATTGTATTTAAGAACTTTATAAACTAGTAGAGATTTTTTTCTATTATATATATGTATATAAATATATATGTTGTTGTTTGAAAGATAGGATTTAAAATCAACATAAGAATCATTTTCTTAAGGTTGTATAAATAGTTATAAAAGGAAATATAAATAGAAAATAATATAAAGATATTTGAATTTAATTTTAAGAAATGGATTTTAAAAGTTGTATAAATATAACGTGTGAATGCAAATGTAAAATAAGAAATAAAACTTAAGATATACATATCTTTTGAGAATTAATAAGATTTGAATAAAATATTGATAAAGGAATAATGTTCTTTTTTTTGAAATTATCTATGAACTAAGTACAATCTTTTTAAAATCTATTAAAGGTTAAATACCTTTTCTTTTCAAAATGAAAATATGAGATCTAAAATTAAAACAAGGTTTAAACCATAAATTTTAAGCTTATTTACATAAAGGTCTAAAACATAATATTAATTGTTTTGAACAAGTGTAAACAATGTGATAAGAAATTAAACAAATGTAACTATTTTTATATATGCAAATTAAACAAGTGGCAAGATAACAAAATATCTTTTAACCTAAAATATATAAATCTGTCAAAGAGTAAGAAATCAGGCTGTTCATTTTCTCTGTACAAAATTTCTTCCTTCATTTCTACAAAATCAAAGCATGGTAACTCAAAGCCAATAAAAAGAAAATCAAAACCTTCTTCAGTCTGAAACCAAACAGATCAAACCCATAGTAAGATTATTTCCAGTTTTCAAACTAAAGCAATCAAGCAAAGTTCAATCTGAAAGCGGTATGCAAATTTCAAATTTCCTCAAACCTGGAAGTTTCAAAAACTGGGAAAACAGGAAAAAGAAATCAAAGTACAGATCAAAACAAAAGTACCTTCAATCTGAAAAGAAAAAGCATGCAACTAAATCAAGTTACATAGATCAACTAAACAAAGTACAAATCAGGATCAAGTACAGATCCAATTCAAAAATAAAATCAACAGTTCCAGATCAAATCAAGGAACAAACCCAGGCTTGGCTTCTCTGTTCTTCTTGGTTTGCAAATATAAGGTGAGCAAATCTGACCTCTTTTTTTTTAATTAGATCTATGAATTATCTGGATGCTTTGTGAAGTAGTGGTTGTGAAAAATGATAAGTGAATGTAAATAGCTCTGCATATCTATGTTTGTGTGTGATTTAAGTATGCATGACTGTATTTATTTGTATATACTCTGTTGTGCTTCCAGAACTGAGATTAACCAAAGAAAAACCTATATCTCTCTATATAATCGAATTAAAGTTATCATCATAGAAGATAAAAGGATTATATGAACGTGATATCAATTTTAAAAATAGGTTCGAAAATTTATATCAAGAAACTAATTCAAAAAATTGGAAATCATAGTATAATTTATGTATATGGTAAAAATTTATGATTTTAAAACTGTGTTGCGATTTCATAATTCGATTTGTAATTGAAAATGAGGAATTTTAGTAATGAAGTCGAGATTTTTAGTTTGCAATTGAATAAGAAATCGCCAGTGGAACAGAGGAGCCATTAGGTCCAAATTCTGGCTATCGACGCCGTGATAATCGTCGTGGTTGACACTGGAGGAAGGTTGTGGATGGGTGATTGTAGGAAAAATACTCGAAGCGTTTACAAATGATCGAGGTTGTAGGACGATGATGATTTAGGTTTTGAAGACTAGTTTGTGTGGCTATGGAATTCGAAGATTGATCGTTATCAACATCTTTCATCGAGTTGCACCGGTCTGAAGGGGAAGGAAAGAGGGTACTTCGGCGAGGCTATGGTCGTGGTGGCGAAGGTCCTGATGGTCAGAAATGGCGAAAAATGGAAGGTTTGGTTGGTCGAGTTGTACCAATTTTCGATGACTTGCTTGATTTTGAATGCTTGTCGAATTGAGAGATCCTGTTGTTAGCGAGGGATGGAGGCGTATGCGTCGACGTGCCGGAGGTTGTCACGATGATCGGAATTGCTCCGACGAACTGTGCACATGCACGCGCGAAACTTTGTGCATCTGGAAAGCATGGTGGGTGAAGAAAACGATGGCTACTTGGGTTCGTGTGCGTGCAATAGAGTGTTTGGCTTGAAGCAGATTTAAGGATGAGTTGACACGAGTTGTTGCTCGAGAGAAATTGGGTTTGGCTCGGGGAAATACGTTGTGGGCTCGGGTTTGAATGATAGCAGATTTTGAATCAAAAGTTTAAAGGATGCAAGTTTTTTTTTTAATTTAACTTATTCTTTTGAAGATGAATTTTTATTGAAGTTTGAGATCAATCAAAAGTTTATAATCGGTATTTTGAAGTAATTAAGTTTAAAAATTTTCTTTATGTATATTTAACCCTTGTTTTGAAAGTTTATTTTAAATTAACTCAATATTTAAAGTTGAGCAAATAATTAAAAGATGAAGTGTTTTAAATCATTAACTTAACCTAAAAGTTTAAAGTAAATTGGTTAATGATAATCAATCTCAAGGGTTTTTAGTAAGATTTTTTTAAAATGATAATAAAAGTAACTAAAGTACAATTACTTAAGGTAATTGATAAAGTATAATTAATTAATTAAAGTAATCAAAGGATAATTTATTTCTTAATTAAGGATAATTAATTAAGGTAATTGAAGGGAAATTTATGAAGGGCTAATTAATTAATGGAATTGATTAAGAAATGAATTAAAGGATAATTACTTAATAATTAAAGGTTATTAATTAAAGATAATTAGTTTAATGGCAATTAATTAAGGATTATTTAATTATATGATTAACTTAAAGGCTAATTTAATTAATATGATTAATTAAGGAATAATTAATGAGGGTGATTTGTTTTAATTAATGGTTCATCAATTAAGATAATTAATTAAGAATAATTGAGTAATTAAAGGATAATTACTTAGAAATTAAAGGTTGTTAATTAAAGTAATTAATAAGAGGATAATTAATTTAATGTGATTAATTAAAGGTAATTAACTAAATAATTAAGGTTGATTAATTTCATTAATATCAAATGATTTGTAAGTAATTAATGAAGATTTGATAATTTATTCGATTGGAAATTAAATTGAATTTATTCGGATTTAAAGGTTTAATTAATCCTTTTTATGAATGATTATTGAATGCATGAATTGCTTATGAATGCTTGCATTGTATGAAATGCCTTGAATTGATTGTGATCTCTGGATTGTAATGTTCGGTTCTGTGTATTGAGCGGTGTGTAATTTATTTATTTATTCATTTAATCTGTGATACATTTATCTGTGAATCTGTGAATAAAGATATGCGTTATAGATTATACCGCTTATCGCTATTGATGTGATTAATTCTGTGATGATTGATGATGTTGCACTATTGTGTAAAACCCCTGGACTGCACCTTACACACACAATATGGATTGCACGAGGAAATTGGTTGAGTCATAGATTTTTTTTTGAAATGGTTTTAAAAGTTGAATCTTGAATCCAAAATAGTTTTGGAAATGAAATTGGGTTAAAGGTGAAAAGCTTTTGAAAAGGAGTTTTGAAAGCTATTTTGAATGACCTGATAAAATTTTGAAATTTAAATAATTTGATTTGAATTCAATATTTGAAATTGAATTCAATGATTTGGAATCTATGGTTTAAAAAGGTTATAAAAATTATAATGGTGTTTATGTGGGTTTTAAACAATTTTAAAAAAAGTATTGTTTTGGAAATTTAAATCTAAACCCAAGTTTTATACTTGAATGGCTTTAACTTATGTAAATGTATTCAGATTTTTCCAAAACGAAAACTATTGTTTTCAAATAACAAAAGCTTTCATATAAGGAAAGAATTTCCAATTTGTGTTAAAAGGATTTCAAGTTTGAAATGAAATTGGTTTTCCAAGTTATGAATAAATCTTTGGGAATGGTTTGAAGGCTATGAATTAAATCTTTGATTAAAAGACTGAAGGAGTTAATCCAATTTGAAAGGGAAACTGTTTGAAAGAATATGTATGAATCTTTGTTAAAGATTGGTATACTTTGTTTTCAAATTTAAAGGGATCTTAAAGGTGTGTCCTTTCTATAAAAGATTTGAAATGGAAGTTGTTTTGAAATATGTGATGAGTCTTTGTGAAAGCTAGGTGAACTTTATGAATTAAATCTTTTTGTTTAAAGATTTAAAACGGTAATTTGTTTGAACCATTTGTTTTGGATAATAAATTGTGACTTAACTGAAATCCCATATCCATATGCTTTTAAAATATTGTGCTCATTATTCGGTTTAGCCGGGAGAGTTCCTTGTCTCATATGACCCATTTCGAATAATGATATGACGATATGGATAGCATTTGAAGAGCAGTGGTGAAGACCGGATATTTCTGAAAACGAAAGGATAACTCATCAAATGCCTCTGCATCGGCTGATCCCCGGTATAGAGATCTCCATACGTGATGGGTAGTCCGGACGTGATTAGGGATTATTCGGATTTGCAAGGGCTTATTTTGAAGTGCCTTCGGTCTGTTCGAACCCGTAGCAGACTTGTATGGATGTGTGTCTGACATTACACTTTGAGATGTAAAGCTGGTTTCTATCAAATACATTTCTGTTTGGTGGCGGAGATTTATTCTCTTAGCTTAACACCCTTCTCTGAGACGTACGAGCTCAGAGGTTATGTAGTTGATGGTTACTATTGATACATTCCCAATTTGGTAATGTGGCATACGAAGTGCTGCTGATCTTTTGTTGATCAAAGCTTGAATTTGTGAAGACGTGTAGCTTTGTGGACGAGACCTCATCGAGCCTCACAAATCGGTAATGGTCGAAACAGGAAAGATGCGGCAGCGTTTCAGGGGTCGCACCCCTAGGGTATGTCCATTCCTTCTGAAAAAGGGTGGTATCGTGGCATGGACCCCAGATACTTACTCATGTGGACACTGTATATTTATTACTGTGTGATGTTGATTTGTGGTTGAGGATCCTCGGATAAAAGTCGCAAATGACCGTGGGTGGCATATCTTAGGTTTTACCCCTAGGAAGGGGGTAAACCAGCCTTGTATTGGCAGAGAGCTGGGAAGGTTCTCAGGACGTCCCTCCAGAGGCGTTCCCATTGTGGCAATAGGAAGTTCCTTAGCCTGACCATTTGTTGAAAAATCCAATCTCCAATACGCGCCCTGTACAGTTTTAGTTGTATAACCTGCCATTTACTTATGGTGGTCACCACTGTTTAGACGGTAGTTATAGTAGGCATAGTTCGAATTGTCTATGCTGGCTAAGATTAATATTATATTTTCAAAAGGTTTTCTGCACTATGCACTAATAATAATATCAATAGTTTTCACGCATCAAGCATTTTTGACTATCATAACGAGAAATCTCCTCCAATTCTGCGTTTGCATGGTGTGCGTGGCGGGAGGGCTTATGGTAGCTTCATTTTCTAAAAAGCATTGCGGATTTCCAAATTTAAAATCTGTTGTTTTTTAAAGATAAACTGTTTTTGTTTTCTCATACCAGTCCCATGACTGGCCCGAAGTTTATTGTTCCCTTCCTAAACTTTGGGTGCCCATAACTTTTCACACGGGCAGTCTGGAATTTGGTTATTTAGATAATCGAATAATAGGTGTAGATTCGATAGCTTACGAAGTCTTTAGTTTGGTAGCATTTGGTGATCTTTTTCAGCTTTTGGAAACCTTTGAAGCCTTTGGTTTGGCAATCGCGTGTTGGATCATGTTTGCTTAAATCAACTTGATAGAAGGTTCGAGCTTATAGTTTGGATACAACTGCTTTTTGATTGGAGTCTTCGAAGTTTTTGGGTTAAGCTATTTGGTTTGGAGCATTGGAGCTTTGGCCATGAAGCTTCAGATATTGGATTCTGTCTCTCTTTCCCTCTTGAGATCATGTTAGGGTTATCTTTCTGCTATTGTATCTCTGATATTGATATCATTTGTATCAAATTGTTGTATCGAATATTGTATATTAGTGATATTATTGTTTCTCTTCCACTATGTTGTTATACTTAATGTGTTATAAGCTCCGGCGAACCCGATTCGACATTTGGATCTGCGGCATTTGAATATATGTGATATATTCGGGGCCGATTTTCAATGGTCGAGCCAGGGTCGTTAGAATTGGTATCAGAGCTGAAGGTTGAAACTTTAGCTCAGGAGTATAACACATTAGGTAACTCATTAGAGATAGGGTGAAGTATACCCTAGAATGAGTATTCCCTAAGATATCTGTCTGTGTACCTTAGTAAATTCTCTTACTATCCAATGATAGTGAGTATTAGCGAGAAGAGGACGAGATAGGGGACAGGGAAGTACCACTTCCAATGGTCAATCCCTGTAATAACAACGGAAATAAACTTTCTCCATCATTCTCCTTTGATTCGTCTTTTCAATTCTTTGATGATTCCTGGCAGCTCCAGGAAGAAGCTTTTATATATTTGCATGGGACACAAACTCCAGATGGGTCAGAATTGTTTGATTGGATGAATTGTTTGCTTTGGTTGATATTGTTGATGGATATACTTTGATTTCTAAATTAAAAAGTTTTGGATTTATATCCACATATCTGTCTGCTCTTTTGGGTCTAGATATATTCTTCGAGCGGGTAATTATCCTTCGAACTAACCAATGCCCTGTATATTTCGTAGGCTAGTGACTCGAGTATCTTGTATAGTATTAAATGAGTTTGTTCTCATATTTATCAATATTCTGATTTGGTAAGCCAAATGCAGAATAAGTATTCTGTTTGATCTGGAAAGATATTACTCTATCTTTCATCTATTCTTTGTCGTC
This sequence comes from Allium cepa, assembly GCA_030765085.1. Taxonomy (NCBI): domain Eukaryota; kingdom Viridiplantae; phylum Streptophyta; class Magnoliopsida; order Asparagales; family Amaryllidaceae; genus Allium; species Allium cepa. Next base: position 461,283,616 of record CM060943.1, read on the forward strand.
TCCCTACTTTCAAATTTAGGGGATGAAATTTTCTTGGGGGGAATCTGTAACATTCCTGGATTTAATAATTGTTTTAATCTTTGGGATTAAATTTTGAAATATTTGATAATTAATATATAATTTTTAATTAAATTGTGAGATTAATTGGTAAATTTATTCGAGTATCTCCAAAAATAGTTAAAATGTAGGTTTTATAAATTGATTGTGAAAATAGGAATTAATAAAAGCTTTAAAATTTATATATATGTATATAAATGGATTTTTAAATTGAATCTGGAATTTGAAATTCAAGAATAAATATTTTGAGAAATAAATTGTATTTAAGAACTTTATAAACTAGTAGAGATTTGTTTTTCTATTATATATATGTATATGAATATATACATTGTGGTTTGAAAGATAGGATTTAAAATCAACATAAGAATCATTTTCTTAAGGTTGTATAAATAGTCATAAAAGGAAATATAAATAGAAAATAATATAAAGATATTTGAATTTAATTTTATGAAATGAATTTTAAAAGTTGTATAAATATAAAGTGTGAATGCAAATGTAAAATAAGAAATAAAACTAAAGATGTACATATCTTTTGAAAATTAATAAGATTTGAATAAAATATTGATAAAGGAATAATTTCTTTTGTTTTAAAATTATATATGAACTAAGTACAATCTTTTTAAAATCTATTAAAGGTTAAATACCTTTTCTTTTCAAAATGAAAATATGAGATCTAAAATTAAAACAAGGTTTAAACCATAAATTTTAAATTTATTTACATAAAGGTCTAAAACATAATATTAATTGTTTTGAACAAGTGTAAACCATGTGATAAGAAATTAAACAAATGTAACTATTTTTATATATGCAAATTAAACAAGTGGCAAGATAACAAAATTTCTTTTAACCTAAAATATATAAAATTTTCAAAGAGTAAGAAATCGGGCTCTTCATTTTCTCTGTACAAAATTTCTTCCTTCATTTCTACAAAATCAAAGCATGGTAACTCAAAGCCAATAAAAAGAAAATCAAAACCGTCTTCATTCTGAAACCAAACAGATCAAACCCATAGCAAGATTATTTCCAGTTTTCAAACTAAAGCAATCAAGCAAAATTCAATCTGAAAGCAGTATGCAAATTTCAAATTTCCTCAAACCCGGAAGTTTCAAAAACTGGGAAAACAGGAAAAAGAAATCAGAGTACAGATCAAAACAAAAGTACCTTCAATCTGAAAAGAAAAAGCATGCAACTAAATCAAGTTACACAGATCAACTAAACAAAGTACAAATCAGGATCAAGTGCAGATTCAATTCAAAAATAAAATCAACAGTTCCAGATCAAATCAAGGAACAAACCCAGGCTTGGCTTCTCTGTTCTTCTTGGTTTTCAAATATAAGGTGAGCAAATCTGACCTCTTTTTTTTAATTTGATCTATGAATTGTCTGGATGCTTTGTGAAGTTGTGGTTGTGAAAAATGATAAGTGAGTGTAAATAGCTCTGCATGTCTATGTTTGTGTGTGATTGAAGTATGCATGACTGTATTTATTTGTATATACTCTGTTGTGCTTCCAGAACTGAGATTAACCAAAGAAAAACTTATATCTCTCTATATAATCGAATTAAAGTTATCATCATAGGAGAGAAAAGGATTATATGAACGTGATATCAATTTTAAAAATAGTTTCGAAAATTTATATCAAGAAACTAATTCAAAAAATTGGAAATCACAGTAAAATTTATATATATGGTAAAAATTTATGATTTTAAAACTGTGTTGCGATTTCATAATTCGATTTGTAATTGAAAATGAGGAATTATAGTAATGAAGTCGAGATTTTTAGTTTGCAATTGAATAAGAAATCGCCAGTGGAACTGAGGAGCCATTAAGTGCAAATTCTGGCTATCGACGTCGTGATAATCGTCGTGGTTGACACTGGAGGAAGGTTGTGATGGGTGATTGTAGGAAAAATACTCGAAGCATTTATAAATGATCGAGGTTGTAGGACAATGATGATTTAGGTTTTGAAGACCAGTTTGTGTGGCTGTGGAATTCGAAGATTGATCGTTATCAACATCTTTCATCGAGTTGCACCGGTCTGAGGGGAAAGGAAAGAGGGGACTTCGGCAAGGCTATGGTCGTGGTGGCGAAGGTCCTGATGGCCAGAAATGGAGAAAAATGGAAGGTTTGGTTGGTCGAGTTGCTCCAGTTTTCGATGACTTGCTCGATTTTGAATGCTTATCGAATTGAGAGATCCGAGTGTTAGTGAGGGATGGGGTCGTGTGTGTCGATGTGCCAGAGGTTGTCACGATGAAAACGGAATCGCTTCGACGAACTATGCACATGCGTGCGCGAAACTCTGTGCATCTGGAAAGCATGGTGGGTGAAGAAGACGATGGCTACTCGGGTTCGTGTGCGTGCAATAAAGTGTTTGGCTTGAAACAGATTTAAGGATGAGTTGACTCAAGTTGTTGCTCGAGATAAATTGGGTTTGGCTCGGGGAAATACGTTGTGGGCTCGGGTTTGAATGATAGCAGATTTTGAATCAAAAGTTTAAAGGATGCAAGTTTTTTTAATTTAACTTATTCTTTTGAAAATGAATTTTTATTAAAGTTTGAGATCAACCAAAAGTTTATAATCAATATTTTGAAGTAATTAAGTTTAAAGTTTTTCTTTATGTATATTCAACCCTTGTTTTGAAAGTTTATTTTAAATAAACTCAATATTGAAAGTTGAGAAAATGATTAAAAGATGAAGTTTTTAAATCATTAACTTAACTTAAAAGTTTAAAGTAAATTGGTTAATGATAATCAATCTCAAGGGTTATTAGTAAGATTTTTTTAAAGTGATAATAAAAGTAACTAAAGTACAATTACTTAAGGTAATTGATAAAGTATAATTAATTAATTAATTAAAGTAATTAAAGGGTAATTTATTTCTTAATTATGGATAATTAATTAAGATAATTGATGGGAAATTATGAAAGGCTAATTAATTAATGGAATTGATTAAGGAATGAATTAAAGGATAATTACTTAATAATTAAAGGTTATTAATTAAAGATAATTAATTTAATGGTAATTAATTAAGGATTAATGAATTATGTGGTTAACTTAAAGGTTAATTTAATTAATATGATTAATTAAGGAATAATTAATTGAGGTTGTTTATTTTAATTAATGGTTCATTAATTAAGATAATTAATTAAGAATAATTAATTAAAGGATAATTGAGTAATTAAAGGATAATTACTTAGTAACTAAAGGTTGTTGATTAAAGTAATTAATAAGAGGATAATTAATTTAATGTGATTAATTAAAGGTAATTAACTAAATAATTAAGGTTGATTAATTTCATTAATATCAAATGATTTGTAATCAATTAATGAATATTTGATAATTTATTCATAAGTAATTTATTCAATTGGAAATTAAATTGAATTTATTAGGATTTAAATGTTTAATTAATACTGTTTATGAATGATTATTGAATGCTTGAATTGCTTATGAATGTTTGCATTGTATGAAATGCCTTGAATTGATTGTGATCTCTGGATTGTAATATTCTGTTCTGTGAATTGAGCCGTGTGTAATTTATTTATTTATTCATTTTATCTGTGATACATTTATCTGTAAATCTGCGAATAAAGATAAGCGTTATAGATTATACCGCTTATCGATATTGATGTGATTAATTCTGTGATGATTGATGATGTTGCACTATTGTGTAAAACCCCTGACTGCACCTAACACACACAATATGGATTGCACGAGGAAATAGGTTAAGTCACGGATTTTTTTTGAAATGGTCTTAAAATTTGAATTTTGAATCCAAAATAGTTTTGGAAATGAAATTGGGTTGTAGGTGAAAAGCTTTTGAAAAGGAGCTTTGAAAGTTATTTCGAATGACCTGATAAGGTTTGAAATTTAAATAATTTGATTTGAATTTGAATTCAATATTTGAAATTGAATTCAATGATTTGGATATGGTTTAAGAAGGTTATGCAAGTTATAAAGGTGTTTATATGGGTTTTAAACCATTTTTAAAAAAGTATTGTTTTGGGAATTTAAATTTAAACCCAAGTTTTATACTTGAATGGCTTTAACTTATGTAAATGTAATCAGATTTTTCCACAACGAAAACTATTTTTTTTCAAATAACAAAAGCTTTCATATAAGGAAAGAATTTCCAATTTGTGTTAAAAGGATTTCAAGTTTGAAATGAAAATGGTTTTCTAAGTTATGAATAAATCTTTGGGAATGGTTTGAAAGCTATGAATTAAATCTTTGATTAAAAGATTGAAGGAGTTAATCCAATTTGAAAGGGAAACTGTTTGAATGAATATGAATAAACCTTGGTTAAAGACTGGTATACTTTGTTTCCAAATTGAAAAGGGATCTTAAAGGTGTGTCCTTTCTATAAAAGATTTGAAATGGAAGTTGTTTTGAAATATGTGATGAGTCTTTGTGAAAGCTGGGTGAACTTTGTGAATTAAACCTTTTTGTTTAAAGATTTAAATTGGTAATTTCTTTGAATCATTTGTTTTGGATAATAAGTTATGACTTAACTGAAATCCCATATCCATATGCTTTTAAAATATTGCGCTCATTATTCGGTTTAGCCGGGAGAGGACCTTGTGTCATATAACCTATTCCAAATACTGATACGACGATATGGATAGAATTTGAAGACCGGTGGTGAAGGCCAGATATTTCGAAAACGAAAGGATAACTTGTCGAATGTATCTACACCGGCTGATCCCCAGTATAGAGATCTCCATATGTGGTGGGAATTCCGGACGTGATTAGGGATTATCCATATTTGCAAGGGCTTCTTTTGAAGTGCCTTCGGTTCTGTTCGAACCCGGAACAGACTTGTATGGATGTGTGTCTGACATTACACTTTGAGATGTAAAGCTGGTTTCTATCAAATACATTTCTGTTTGGTGGCGGAGATTTATTCTCTTAGCTTGACACCCTTCTCTAAGACGTACGAGCTCAGAGGTTATGTAGTTGATGGTTATTAGTGATACATTCCCAATTTGGTAATGTGGCATACGAAGTGGTGCTGATTATTTGTTGATCAAAGCACGACTTTGTGAAAAAGTGTAGCTTTATGGACGAGACCTCATCGAGCCTCGCAACCCGGTAATGGTCGAAACAGGAAAGATGCAGCATGGTTTCAGGGGTCGCACCCCTAGGGTATGTCCATTCCTTCGAGAAAAGGGTGGTATCATGGTATGGAGCCCAGATACATACTTATGTGGACACTGTATATTTGTTACTGTGTGATGTTACTTTGTGGTTGAGGATCCTCGGATAAAGGTCACAAACGACCGGGGTGGCATATCTTAGGTTTTACCCCGGGAAGGGGGTAAACCGGCCTTATGTTGGCAGAGAGCTGGGTAGGTTCTCGGGGCGTCCCTCCAGAGGCGTTTCCATGTGGCAATAGGAAGTTCCTTAGCCTCATCATTTGTTGGAAAATCCAATCTCCACTATGCGCCATGTACGGTTTTAGTTGTATAACCTGCCATTTACTTATGGTGGTCACCACTGTTTAGATGGTAGCTATAGTAGGCAAAGTTCGAAATATCTATGCTGGCTAAGATTAATGTTATATTTTCGAAAGTTTTTCTGCACTATGCACTAAAATAATATAAAATGATTTTCGCGTATCAAGCATTTTTAACTATCATAAGTAGAAATCTCCTCCAATTCTGCGTTTGCGCGGTGTGTGTGGCGGGAGGCCTTATGGTAGTTTCATTTTCCAAAAAGCATTGCGGATTTCAAAATTTAAAATTTATTGTTTGTTTTAAAGATAAACTGTTTTTTTTTTCTCATAGCGGTCCCATGACTGACCCGGAGTTTATTGTTCCCTTCCTAAACTCTGGGTGCCCTCAATTTTCCACATGGGCTGTTTGGAGTTTGGCTTTTCAGATAATCGAATAATATGTGTAGATTCGATAGCTTTCGAATTCTTTAGTTTGGTAGCATTTGGAGATCTTCTTTAGCTTTTGTAAATCTTCGAAGCCTTTGGTTTGGCAATCGCGTGTTGGATCATGTTTGCTTAAATTAACTTGATAGAAGGTTCGAGCTTATGGTTTGGATACAACTGCTTTTGGATTGGAGTCTTCGAAGTTTTTAGGTTAAGCTATTTGGTTTGGAGCATTGGAGCTTTGGCTATGAAGCTTCAGATATTAGATTCTGTCTCTCTTTCCTTCTTGAGATCATGTTAGAGTTATCTTTCTACTGTTGTATCCCTGATATTGATATCATTTGTATTAAATTGTTGTATCGAATATTGTATATCAGTGATATTATTGTTTCTCTTCCGTTGTGTTGTTATACTCAACGTGTTATAAGCTCCGGCTAACCAGATTCGACATTTGGATCTACAACATTTGAATATATGTGATATATTCGGTGTCGATTTTCGAAGGTCGAGTCAGGGTCGTTAGAAACAAGGAGTTTTAAATTTTGAAATGGGAATTCAAAATTGAGCAAGGTTGACTGGATTAAATAAATTAAATTTAACTAAGGGAAGTTAAATGGGTAAATCGAAAGGAGAAGTTATGTATGATCTCAAAACAGGTTTGATTTCTGGAAATGTGTGATGGATGCTATTGATGGATGTTTTAGATAACTTGGATGTTTATATACTTTGACATATCCTGCTTTCATCCTGTTATTATTAATAATATATGAAACTGTGAATTTGATTGTTTTTAATGAATTTAGAAGTGGATTGAGATTATATGTATATATGACTGAAATTAAATGGTAATAAAACTTTAATTTGAAATTATTTAAGTAATTTTGATTTTTAAAGATAAAGACTGAACTAATGAAAATGAAATCACTTTGAATTTAAAATTTAAGTGTTAAGAATGAACTGGCAAACTAAAATTTATTGAGAATTGGTTTTAAAGTTGGGTAATAAATTGGATTCTGAAGATTAAATTGTTTAAAAAGTTTTAAACTCCTACTTAAACCTTGAAATAAGTTATGTAAAGGTAATTTAAAATGAATATTTGAAATTTGGATTCAGAATTAAAAATTGTTAAAGACTTAGGTTGTTAAATTTAAGGGGATTAAATCAACATTTAAAAATTTAACTCGAATTTATATAATTCGTGATGGTTTAAAGTTGTGATTGGAATTGAAATTAATTCAAATTGAATTTGATTTAAATAATTTGGAATTGATTTGAATTTGGAATGGGAATCGAGGTTAATTCAAATTGAATTGAAATTGAATCAATTTAAGGGAAGTAGAAATTGAAAATTTATTGGGAATGGAGATTGAAAAATTGAACAGTTTGGCTCTGAACTATTTTCAAATAAATTGTTTTAAATCTATCTTCCTAGCTATTTACTATTCGACTTTTCTTTTTAAAACCCAAACTATCTTATATTTAATTTACAACTATTTTGAAAACTAAACTATTTTTCAACAATTTTACATCTGTTTTACAAACTAATCACTATTTTACAACTATTTTGCAACTATCTAACAATTCTATTTAACTATTTTATAACTATTTAATTACAGCTATTTTACAACTAATAACTAATTTACAACTACTTATCTATTTTAAGCTTTTCAAAGCTATTTTCTAAATGCAAACTGGTCAGAGTATAAATCGTTTATAATTAAACACCAAGTGAGATAAGAATAAAAGTAATAACCCAAATGGAATTGGAAGCAACTGTGAATGAGCGATTAGAATCAAAATGAATGATAATAGAAAGAGAATTGATTTAGATAATACTCAATGGAGATAAATACGTAGGATGTACGTATATTATTCTATTCGCATAATGATTTGATCCAGATTCGAGCACAAAATTTCGAGATAGTATATCGATCCGAGTTGGGATTTTTCACTCGATTTTCGACGGCGCACCCTGGATATGAATTTTTGATTGGTTCTAGAAATTCTCTATCATAGTTAGGGTTATGCAAGGAGAATAACGGTTTCTGATCAAGAAACCAGGTCTGAGTACTCACTAGGAAGTCGGGTGGACGATACTAGTTCGGAAGTGAAATTGTGTGATCGAGTAAGCGATCTGATTTGATATTGCGTACGGATGATATATGTACATCGTACGTGCTTGAATAAAATAGATATTGAAGATTTGGAAAAGGACATGTAAAAATAATTTTTATAATGGATTGTATATTTTGAAAAATATATGATGAATAAGAGTAGAAATTGGATATCACTATAACTGAAATTCATTTTATAAAAAGTAAGTAATGTGGTAAATAACATTATAAAAGAAATCAAACTTAAATATTTGATTTGGCATAATAAAATTTATATATATATATATATATTTGTTTTAAATGATAAACTCTCCTTATTGATTCTATAACCAGAAGAAAAGATCTTTGAAAACATATTTGAAGTATAAAAAAAAGGGAATCTATATAAGTATGAAGGGATCCAAATATTTTTCAAGTTGGAAAGAATAAACTTATATATCTATATATATAAAAGATTTAATGAGAATGATTTTCGGAAATTTTTTTTGGAACCCATAGATTTTGTTTTTGGGAAAAATCAATTTTGGAATTCGGAAAGCCAAGTTTGAGAATTATCGATTTTGAGATATCGATTTTTGTGTAAATGAGATTTTTATGTGAATCATAAGGAATATGATTTGAAAGATACTATATGTATAGTATAAAATATTTTGAGATTGGTTCTGGGGAAAAAGGCGCTCCCATTGAAATGAACTTCTAGTAGGAGATCCATGGGGTAGTTTTGCCTTGAGCACTAAGGGGTGGTTCTAAATTTGATCATGGAAGGAAGTCCGGACAAACTGAAGTTCCTGAGGATTGTGGTTGGGGTAGCAAAAGTCAAGAGCGTTGATGCCTACAGAGACATTTGGGTTATGTTGTGATGACAGTGTAACTCGATGTCACTGCAATCTACTACGGACCACATCGGAAGTCCAGTGGTAGTTAGTGCCAACAGTCTACGTTTGCTTTCGCCGTAAGGGCGACGTAACATCGGTAGACTGCGATTTACGAAGACATAGCGAAGGTCGTGTGGTAGTGAGTGCCTACATGCTACATTGGGACTCGACTGATGTAGTCTGCGATCTATGTAGGAGTGGAGAAGTTTCATTTGGCAGCGAAATTCGAGGGCGATGATGCTACAGTTACATGGGTTTTTGCCATGATGGCAACGTAGTGTAGCTGCGATCTGTAGCGGTTCCTTGGTGTAATCGAGGGGCGCGGAGGCCTACAGATATCCATGGTTTTGTTGGGATGCGACGTAATCATCGGGTTAACTGCGACCGTGGAGGGGGTGATGATTTCCAGAGCATTCTCACAAAAATGTCTGATAATTTTCAAAAAAATGTTTTCTATATTTTATCAAAATATTTTCTAAGTATTTTCACTGGGTGTTGAAAACAGGTCTGCTAAGTACTTATAGATTTTCAATCCTACGCCTGATCAACGTATGACCGAATTTCTGTGAGAACAAGGATGGACTTGTTCAGACATCAAGTTATAAAAAGTATTTTTATCAAAATATTTTTGTAATAATATGTAGATTTTAAAGTGTTTTTAAATTTTTAAATAAAAAGGAGTTTATAGTTAAAAATGTTCAAAGGATAATTTAACTGATAATAATCGTTTTAATAAAATTCTGGTTTTGTTACTTTTCGAGGACGAAAAGATTCAAAGGGAGGAGGAATGTGATAACATGGTTTTTGGACATTTGTTAACTGGTAACTAATTTATTTTTATTATTAAAATATTGATTTATAAGTTGAACAAATAATTCTGAAAATTAATAATATATGGATATAAATATTGATCTGATAATCTTCTTATTTTAAATGGGTAGATTTATTTTCAAAGCAAATAAAAAGTATGTTTCTAAATCATAATATATATATATATATATACATATGTATGTATGTATATTGTGATTTGGAAGTTATGTTTTGAATTTAATAAATTAATTTTCAAAAAGCTATTTAAAGTTAAACTTTATATTTTTCAATCACTTAAGATAGTATCTATATTTTTTTCAGCTTAAGATTTAAAATAGGATTTATTAAAAGAGTTTATTACACTTTCTTTTTAAATTGTTTGAACTAATTATGATTTGTATATAAAGATATGTACATAGATTAATAAAATAAACATATAAAAAAACATAAGAAATATAGAATAAAGGCTTTAAAACATTCGTAAGCTTGGTATACATGCATTTAACATTTGTAACTTGAATTAACATGGAAATTAACATGTGGCAAAATTGTTTTCTCTTTAAATTAAAATATAATAACATGTTAAAAAATAGAGATGTTTTGAGATCAAAGCATTTTCACTTCTCTTTTCTAAATTCTTTCCTTCATCTTCTAAATTAAAAACCAAAATGGAAAAAAATTAGAACCTATTTCAGTTTTTACTGGAGCAAACATTAAAAACAAGCAGATCAAAACCATGTATCCAGTTGCTAAATTCAAAGCCTGTTGTTCCAGTTTTCAAACAATTTCCAGTTTCAAAAATAAGGCTCTGTCTTCAAAATACAGGTGCGTAAACTTCATCAAATCTCTGATAAACAAGAGAAAGTTAAAATTGAAATAAAGATAACAGTATATTGTTAGGATGTTTGCATAAGAATGAATATAGTTATGCATGTGTATGAGTGAATGTAATGTCTGTATACATATATCTTGCTTTGTTCTTTGTTTTCTGCCATGATCGAATTTAAAAAAAATCAATTCTCCTCATCTACATAGTTTTAGGATATGATGATAAAAGGGAAATTGTTTGTTCACAATTGTATTTTGTTTTAAAAATAACTTGGTGGGATATTATCAAGTAAAAAGGTGGAAAAATATAATTTACAATCTGTTAACCAAACTTTATCAAAATTCAAACATCATGATTGGGCGATTGGATCATATGACCTGGTTCGCTGTTAAAAATCATGAATTTTTAAACGTGTTTGGTGATTTTTAGTTTTATGCTGAAGGAGGGGAGCTGAGTTGAACGCGATTTGGGTATTTGTCAAATCCCGGCGAATCGGTAGGTGTCGCGAGTCGAGTAGTGGCATAGAGAAGGCTCAGGGGTAGTTCAAAAAAAATGTTGATGTATTTTTGTAATGCCAGTAGTGGTTGATTAAGGGATAATAGGGTTTAGGAATGGTTTTGAGTCGAGGTAGTTTCCTGGCAACTGTGGCGTCGAGGTGGGTGGTTAAGCTTGCGGTATGGAGGGAAAAGGATAAGGGCATGATGGCGCTGGTGAGTTTTAGAAAGTTCCTATAACGACCCGGAATTTTGGTCGTTAGATTTTGAACATTTAATTCATTTTGAATGTTGAATATAGATTATAATTTGATTTTGAAATAAATAGATCTTGGTTAAATTAATAAAATAAGTTAAAATTTCAAATATGGTAATTAAATTGAATTTGAATAATAATAATTAACTATTTGAAATTGAAATAATTTGTGAATTTGGAGGCAAAAGGAACGGAAATGGTTTCTAAAATTTATTTTTAAGTCTATTTGGATTTGAATTATAATATTGGACTGTTGGATGGAATTAAAAGTCGACTGGTTAAATTTGGAATTTTATATTAATTTAATAATGAAATTTAATAATATAATATTATAAATAATCAGATTTGATTCAGAATGAATCCGAACGATTTCTAATGTGAATGTAAATTCTATATGATTTATAATTAAGTTAGTAAAATTTTAAAAGTGAAATTTTAAGTGATTTCGACGATTTTGAAAATCGCTCGAATTTATCGACGAGTTAAAATAGCCTTCCAGGGCATAGTATCGGAATTCGACGAAACCAGTTCCATTGGATCCGTAATAGTTAGTTATTACGGAATTTCAATTTTCGTTGCAACCGGAGTTGTCGTTTGACCCTGGCAGCTCAAAACGCATAGAAACTATTTTAATCGATTTAATTAAAAATTGATCGTTTATTTCCGTAACTCGCTCATATGATCAAATTAGCCTCCGAAACACGTTCCGTTGTTTTCGGAAAGCGGGTAAAACCTTATAAACGACAGGCGGCACGTGTGATTTGGAGTTCGTTTGTAAAACTTGAAATTTTGGAAAAATAATAATAAAATAATATATATATATATACATATATATATATACACACGTATAAGCAGAAACCCTAGTTTATTTTTCTCGGCCGCCACTTATTAGAACCAATGGCCGAAATACTCCCCTCTTCTCCCACAATTTTCTCCACATCCACTCATTCTTAGCAAGAACTTTCATCTAGAAGATTGGAGAGGGCTTCGAGATTTACGCATCCAACAGTAGGTTTCCACAATCGTCGTCGATGGGGCCAGAAATCGATTGGGAAGGGGCCGCGTTAGAGTGCAAAATTAGAGGCAAGGGGTGGCTCGAGTTCGACGGCGTTCAAAGGATGGGTGTGGCGTGTGGCAGTCTTCGACGTGGTGGTTGGAGATGGAGTTTCAGTCGTTGGTGGCGACCGCGGCAAGGAGGGAGCGAACGACGACTTTGGGTTTGAAAACCCTGGGTTGTACGCGCGATGTAGAAGATGGGGTGGATGGCTTCGATTTCCTCAGGTTATCATGTGGCTGAGATTTTTCTGCGCAAATAAAAAGAAATTTGTTTTTAAATTTGTGATTGAAACTTATAATTTCATATCTATTGCATACGTTATCAGATTCCGACGAAACAAGAAGCGCTGAAATCGCAGCGACGAGCAGTTCACTGTGGTACAGATCTGGATTCGTTCTAACCAAGTGAAAATTTTGCATTAAATCAAACGTGCTCGATTTAATGTAAAATTTAAACGCTCGGCGTTTTGAAATTCAAGGTGAGTTAATCTCACTCACATCTGAAATTTCCAGTTAATTTAAATAGTTAAAATTTAAATGAATGATTGATTGGTTGAATGTGGATATTATTATCAATTTGGATATGATATTTATTGGTTGTGCTAACATCTGTGGATGCAGGGAAAAACAGGTTGGAGGGATCCAACTGGATTCCTCACAAATAGAAATTTTATTCATATTCTGCAATATATTTCATTGAAATCCTGTGATAGATTGATTTGGAATTTTGTTATGCTGTGTATGATTGGATAAATATAAATCTGGTATTTGTAAAATATAAATAAAATAAATTGGGATAATAGGGGAATTGAAAGTAATTTTGAGAAATGAGTTTAAGGAAATTAAATTCAAGATATTGGTTTAGAATTTGAAGTGTTTTGAAATTGTGATTTAAAAAGGAAATGAGGAATGGAAATGTATAAACTGGGTTTATAAATGAAATGGAATATTTGTCGGTGGATAAATTTTGAAAGATAGATTTTCGATGGGAATTCCTATAAGAAATGCAAATTGTTTAAAAGTAATAGTGAAATTATTTTTAAAATAGATGGAAAATGTATTTTCCCTGGAAATTAAGTATGATTCCCAAGAAAGCTTTCAAAATATAAATTTGCAGTTTAAAAATGTGTTTTAGAATATTTTAGAATACATATATTATTTTTAATCATTTTTAAGTATAAGTAAATATTTAATTAGGTAATTATGGTATTAAATTATTTTAAGGGTGAATTTGTATTATGTTTTCTAAAGGATATTTTAATATAAATATTTGGTGTAATAACATTATCTAAAAGGGAATTTTTAATTTAAGTTACTCTAGAAACTTTTGTAGATTTTCAAAAGTATAATTTGAGTAAAGAATATAGTAATCTTATTTAAATATTTTAAGTATACCTTGGAAGTGATTTCCAGGAGATGGGAATGTGTTAAAAAATAAAAAGGTGTTTATTTTTAAAGTGTTGGAAGAAATTTACGGGATTTAAAAGTAAATTCGAATTAAGATAAATCAAGCAGGATTTATAAAACGATTCCTTAGTTTATTCTGAAATGAAAGTGAATTCCCCTGAAAAGCCAAGTACGCTTTAAAGCAAATTTTCAAGTAAAAGCTAAAAGTTTTAAATTTGATTTCAAAAGTGTTTTTAAGAAATTCTTATTTAAGTTGTAAAAATTTTAAAAGAAATATTTACTAAATTAGTTATAGTAGTAATTATTTTAAAGGATTAATCAGTCTTGTGTTTTAAAAGAATATTTTTAAGGTTTATATTTTATAAAATAGATTTATTGTAAAGATTGTTTGGTTAAAGTTTTATTTGAAAACTTGCATAGGATTTCATAACTTTATTTTAAAATTTCGTATGACTTTACTTTTATTTTGAAGAATGATAGTTTATAATTTATAAAGCAGTTTTATTTGAAACATTTAAAAGTACGTATATATTTCAAATAAAGGATGTAAATAGCTGTAATTTAAATTATTATAAATATAAAGTATTTGGCTTGGATGTTTTCAGTGGAAATCAAGGTTTGGGAAATTATTCTGTAAAAAGGAAGATGGTTTGAAATCTGTTTTCAAAAGGGTTGAAAATGGAAATATATCTTGCGAAGATATTTTGAGATTAATAAATAATTTGGGAGATTATTTATTGTTTGATGGTTGTTGTGAATGTTAATTGATAGTTAAATAACCGACTATTAATATTGGCCAATGCGCTGATCGTTTCGAAGAGACCGGGATCGGGATTAATTTCTCGAAAACCACTTCGATCCGGTTTGCACATTTTCGTGAGAAAGACGAGTTCGGAGTCGAAGATGGAGCAATGAAGTACAAGGACAATTCACTACTAATCCTGAGGATGTTTCCAAATTAGATGTAGTAGGAGTAGTGCCTTTGGTTTTGTTCGAATCCGGGACGGACTTGTATGGATGAATGCTTTCGGAACATCGTCAGGTGGACGATGAGTATTCTAAGTGAAACGTTCTAAAAGGTAACGCTTTGCCTCAAGCCTCATCAACCGGGAATGACTGAAAATCATGGGTTATGCAGCAAGGCTATGTGGGTAACACCCATTAGGGTGAGGTCATCCCTGTCTAAATATCCCTTTTTATTCGGCTTAGTGGTGCGGTTGCTGATCCCAACCGTGGGGTGATCTTACTCGGTATTATCCAGTAAGGGGTAGTCCCGATCTTGTGTTGCAAGGGATTGGGAGTAATCCTTGGTACGGTGATGTAGGCCACGTACTGTGACAGGTGGCACCCAGTGCCTAGTCATTAGTTGGAAATCCATTCTCCCAACGCGCCGTTTATGAGTTTTGTTTGTATTACCCACTTTGTGACTATTAGCTGGAAATTAATGAATGTAACAGTTTCGGCTATTTTAATAAGTATTTGTATATAAACACTATTATAATATCAGAGGATTTTATATGAAATATTTTAGCTATCGTAAGGTAAAAACCCGACATGTTTATTTGTGGCGTGGTCTTAGGAGATGTTTTTGTTTTCAAAAGGATTTTTGAAACATTAATTAACCAATTTGGGTTTATTTTTATCAGCTGATATTCCAGACTGACTCGGGTGCTATTTCATTATAATGCTCGGGTCAGACCGAGTATTATAGATTACAAGAAAGGATGGTATGGAGCTCAGAGAGGAGCTGAAGACCGAGACGTTTTATCCGTACTTGTTTATATCCGCTGCTGTGGTTGTTTGGAATTGGCGGACTGGTAAATGTTGTTTGTTTGTGATACTCTGATGGTATATTGTATAAAACAGATATAGTTTTTATTTTGTTTAAAGATCTGTTATTGACTATTATATTTTGTTCCGCTGCGATTGTGAGGTTCTGATATTGTTTAGTTCCTTCTTTCTTCTATCTTCTTTCTTTCCCTCAACTATCTATCTTTTCCGGCACTTGATCGTCGGCATATTATACTACGGAGTATTTTTGTCGATTTTCGAGGGTCGAGAAGGGCGGGTCATCACACGTGGTATCAGAGCTTAGGTTAGCGATAACCTAGGCTTTGGTAGGAATTACTCATTAGAAATAGAGTCCATAGTACTCTAGAATGAGTTGAGTGTAATAATAGCTTTGAGAGCGTACTTGTTAGTGAATATAAATATTTTTTATACTGTGTTGACTTATCGATTGAGTGTTTATGAATTATGGTCCGTACGGGAAGTACAACTATATCAATAGGGGTTTCTAAACTCTTAAACAAGATAAACCGACATAGTATTATTTTTTTAAGCGGGTAAATGAAATAATTTTACCCACAATTATATTTTGATATAAAAGGAATAATTTTTCGAAATTATTATATATTTGGATGTTTGGTTGTTAATATTATAATCAAATATAAGAGTCTAAAATTTGAAATGGTTTATAACCAAATAGAATTATCTAAGTATGGTTTAAATAAAAAGGAGTATAGCTAAAATTTGATTTAAACCAGAATTTAAATCTCGGAAATTTTGAGAAGTTTTTTAAATGAATTTTAAAACAAAAGGTTTGAGAATTTAAAATCGTGGGAATGTTTGAAATGTTTTCCAAAAAAATTTAAAGGAAATAATGGAGTACTATTTTGGAAAATATTTTTGAATGGAAATTGCTGTGAAAGGAATTTGTGGGAGTAAGGAAGCACTGAACTCACTTTAGTCGTCGGAAAATAATCCTGATGATGATGGCCACATCATCAGAGTTCATTTTCGAGTTTCTAAGGTGATGGATTGCTACCGTGGTGATTGCTCATGATATTTTTTTTTGGACTTGTTGGGTATAAAAGTGGTTTTAGAAATTTCGAAAGGGAAATTTGTTTGGTAAAACCAAGTATTTTGGAATCTGGAGATTTGAATTGATATACCAAGTGGGTATGTGTTGATTATTATTTCAAAATGGTTTTGAAATAAAACCGGCAATTGAATTCTGGGAATTCTATTTAAAAGAAAAAAATGTGAAAGATAAAAATGAATCAACTATTGAACCTATAAAGTGAAGTTGATTTGAATAAGGAAGAAAAATGAAAATTTTACTCCTGGAATAAAAATTTAACTTGAGTAAATGGTAGTGAATAAAATATATTGAATTTAACTCAGGATAAGTTAAACAAAATTGAAATTTGAATTGAATTAAATTGGATATAAAGTTGAAATGTAAAATGACTATAATTGTGTAATGAAAATTTATATCCTTAAGCTATTAAGTGTTATACATATATATAAATTTAGAATTGTGATTACAAGATGTAAATGGATTAAAATGAGCAATATAAGCTTTTACGTAAATAAGTTGGTGAACTTAAGAATAGGAAATGAAATAGTAAAACCAAAATAAAATGGTTGAATGGTATGGTAAATTCAAAATTTAAATCCTAAATGGATGTTAAATGTGATAAGGCAAAGAAAAATATAAGATGTGAACGGACTTAATTTAGTAAATAAGTTTTAAAACTTATGTATTAGAAAGTAAAAATTTAAATTGAATGGAGAAATGAAATTGGATCGAATTGGACTTAACTTCGATTAAATGGAATTGAGATGGATTTGGATTTAATTAAAATCAAAATTCAGTTGTTTTAAAAATGATATTGAATGAAATTCAACTCTTATTTAAAATTGTAAAGGGAATGGTAAGAATTTAAGTTGGCTGAATAAATTTAGTTGAACTTGAATTAGAATTAGAAAAGAATCGAATTAAATTTTTTTATTAGTTGAAATGATATTGAATGAAGTGAATGCTCACTCAAATAAATTCAAAAAGAGTTGTTTGGAAATGAATTTAGCGTAAGCTAAATTAAATAAAAGGGTAATGGAATGAATAAAATATTGGTAGCTTGTTTAAAAAAATTTGAAAAGCAAAATAAAACCCAGTTCTTATTTAGAATAATTGGAATGATTATGTTATTAATAAAATCAGAAATGAATCGAGAAGGCGAATTAAAATTTAAAATGGATTGAGTAAGTAAACGAATTGAATTAACATTTGTAATGGAATGGAATTTGATTGAATGAGAATCAAATTAAAATGAAATAAAATTGATTGGATGAAAGAAATGGGATGTAATAGAGTTGAGACAGCTTAATTTTTTTTTGAAATGGTTGTTGTCGAGCTTATAAAATGGTTTTGAATGAATCTACATGGACAACGAAAGGGGATTTAATTTAATAATTCTAATGAAATAAGAATGTATGAGTTGTAAATAATTAAAAATGGTATCAAATTAATATAAATTGAGTTAGAATAAAATTATTATAGACTGAGATGAATTAATTGAAATTGGTATAATCTTATGTAATTGTTGTTTGTATAAACAACATTAGAATTTGCACAAGAAAATAATTGTTTTGTCGTAAATGGAAGTAAATTGATTTGAAAAAGCGAATAAAATTGGGTTTTATATCAATTGGAATGGATTGAAATTTTATTAAGTGGATTTGCATATAAATGCAAGTGAATCATCAAAGAAATGCAAATATATCAAATTGAAAATAAAATTTGATTTTGAATCAATTTGGAATTAAATTAAAATAAATTGATGTAAGTAAAGCATAGTTAATCATATTGAAGTGAAAATGAATTGGTTATAGTAAATATGAATCATAAAAGAAGTAAACTTGAATGTAAATCATTCGAGTGAAATAAAGTGAAGTTTGGATTTGTAAAGAGGATTAAAATGGTGTTGAACTTGTGGATTGCTTATAAGAAAGTTAACATGCAGGATTATGAACTTTGGTTGTATGGGTATGTAATTGATATGTTTGGCTAAGATAAGTGAATGGAATATTGTTAAATTATCATATTATTGAAAACTGATTTGTTTGTTTAAGTACAGGTACGAGAGACAATCGATAGAGTTGGAGCACGTATATGCAATATATATTAGCCGCTTGCTTTTAAAATGCTAACCAAAAGGTACGCCTAAGCAATAAAATTGAAATATGGTATATATATTGTGATATATTTTGTTTTTCGACCGTGTGGGTCGATGTATATATATATTTATCATTATTGTGATATTGTAAAACGCTCTCCGTACAAAGGAGACGCTGTCAAATTTTTTCTAAAATTTTGGGAGTTAGAAAATTTTTGGAATTTTTGGAAATTTTGGGTTAACTAGAAAAGTGATTTTTGAATTAGGTTGAAAACAAGGTTTTGAGTTAAAAATAAAGCAAATGGTTTTGGAATTTGAGCTAAAGGTTTTGGTAAAATGATTGTAAGTTTTTAACTAAGTAAGTTTGGGCAAGTAAATGTGTTTGTAGCATTTTTCATACTTTAGCAAATTTCGAGGACGGAAGTTTTATACGGGGAAGGAATGTAACAACCCGGAATTTTGGTCGTTAGATTTTGAACATTTAATTCATTTTGAATGTTGAATATGGATTATAATTTAATTTTGAAATAAATAGATCTTGGTTGAATTAATAAAATAAGTTATAATTTCAAATATGGTAATTAAATTGAATCTGAATAATAATAATTAAATATTTGAAATTGAAATAATTTGTGAATCTGGAGGCAAATGGAACGGAAATGGTTTCTAAAATTTATTTTAAGTCTATTTGGAGTTGAATTATAATATTGGACTATTGGATGGAATTAAAAGTCGATAGGTTAAATTTGGAATTTTATATTAATTTAATAATGGAATTTAATAATATAATATTATAAATAATCAGATTTGGTTCGGAATGAATCCGAATGATTTCTAATGTGAATGTAAATTCTATATGATTTATAATTAGGTTAGTAAAATTTTAAAAGTGAAATTTTAAGTGATTTCGACGATTTTGAAAATCGCTCGAATTTATCGACGAGTTGAAATAGCCTTCCGGGGCACAGTCTCGGAATTCAACAAAACCAGTTCCATTGGATCCGTAATAGTTAGTTATTACCGAATTTCAATTTTCGTTGCAATCAGAGTTGTCGTTTGACCCTGGCAGCTCAAAACGCATAGAAACTATTTTAATCGATTTAATTAAAAATTGATCGTTTATTTCCGTAACACGCGCATATGACCGAATTAGCCTCCAAAACACGTTCCCCTTGTTTTCGGAATGCGGGTAAAACCTTATAAACGCCAGGCGGCACGTGTGATTTGGAGTTCGTTTGTAAAACTTGAAATTTTGGAAAAATAATAATAAAATAATTGGGTTACACGTATATATATATATACATACATACATATACATACATATATATATATATATATATATATATACGTATAAGCATAAACCCTAGTTTATTTTTCTCGGCCGCCACTTATTAGAACCAATGGCCGAAATACTCCCCTCTTCTCCCTCATTTTTCTCAACATCCACTCATTCTTAGCAAGAACTTTCAACTAGAAGATTGGAGAGCGCTTCGAGATCTACGCATCCAACGGTAAGTTTCCGCAACCGTCGTCGATGGTTGCCAGAAATCGATTGGGAAGGGGCCGCGTTAGAGTGGGAAATTAGAGGCAAGGGGTGGCTCTAGTTCAACGGCGTTCAAAGGATGGGTGCGTGGCAGGCTTCGACGTGGTGGTTGGAGATGGAGTTTCGGTCATTGGTGGCGACCGCGGCAAGGAGGGAACGAATGACGACTTTGGGTTTGAAACCCTGGGTTGTTCGTGCGATGTAGAAGATGGGGTGGACGGCTTTGATTTCCTCAGGTTATCATGTGGCAAAGATTTTTCTGTGTAAACAAAAAGAAATTTGTTTTTAAATTTATGATTGAAACTTATAAATTTCATATATATTGCATACGTTATCAGATTCCAACGAAACAAGAAGCGTTGGAATCGTAGCGACGAGCAGTTCGCTGTGGTGCAGATCTGGAGTTGTTCCGAGCAAGTGAAAATTTTGCATTAAATCGAACGTGCTCGATTTAATGTAAAATTTGAACGCTCGAAATTTTGAAATTCAAGGTAAGTTAATCTCACTTACATCTAGAATTCCCAGTTAATTTAAATAGTTAAAATTTAAATGAATAATTGATTGGTTGAATGTGGATATTATTATCAGTTTGGATATGATAGTTATTGGTTGTGCTAACATCTGTGGATGCATGGAAAAACAGGTTGGAGGGATCCAACTGGATTCCTCACAAATAAATTTTTTATTTATATTCTGTAATATATTTCATTGATATCCTGTGATAGATTGATTTGGAATTTTGTTATGCCGTGTATGATTGGATAAATATAAATCTGGTACTTTTAAAATATAAATAAAATAAATTGGGATAAAAAGGGAATTGAAATTAATTTTGAGAAATGAGTTTAAGGAAATTAAATTCAAGATACTGGTTTAGAATTTGAAGTATTTTGAAATTGTGATTTAAAAAGGAAATGAGGAATGGAAATGTATAAACTGGGTTTATAAATGAAATGGAATATTTATCGGTGGATAAATTTTGAAAGATAGATTTTCGGTGGGAATTCCTATAAGAAATGCAAATTGTTTAAAAGTAATAGTGAAATTATTTTTTAAAATAGATGGAAAGTGTGTTTTCCTTGAAATTAAGTATGATTCCCAAGAAAGCTTTCAAAATATAAATTTGCAGTTTAAAAATGTGTTTTAGAATATTTTAGAAAAAATATATTATTTTTAATCATTTTTAAGTATAAGTAAATATTTAATTAAGTAATTATGGTTTTAAATTATTTTAAGGGTGAATTAGTATTAGGTTTTCTAAAGGATATTTTAATATAAATATTTGGGGTAATAACTTTATATAAAAGGGAATTTTTAATTTAAGTTACTCTAGAATCTTTTATAGATTTTCAAAAGTATAATTTGAGTAAAGAATATAGTAATCATATTTTAAATATTTTAAGTATACCTTGGAAGTGATTTCCAGGAGGTGGGAATGTGTTAAAAAAATAAAAAGGTGTCTATTTTTAAAATATTGGAAGAAATTTACGGTATTTAAACGTAAATACGAATTAAGATAAATCAAGTAGGATTTATAAAAGGATTCTTTGGTTTATTCTGAAATGAAAGTGAATGCCCCTGAAAAGCCAAGTACGCTTTAAAGCAAATTTTCAAGTAAAAGTTAAAAGTTTTAAATATGATTTTAAAGGAGTGTTTTTAAGAAATTCTTATTTAAGTTGTAAAAATTTAAAAGTAAATATTTACTAAATTAGTTATAGTAGTAATTTTTTTAAAGGATTAATCAGTCTTGTGTTTTAAAAGAATATTTTTAAGATTTATATTTTATAAAATGGATTTATTGTAAAGATAGTTTGGTTAAAGTTTTATTTGAAAACTTTTATTAGGATTTCATAACTTTATTTTAAAATTTAGTATGAGTTAACTTTTATTTTGAAGAAAGATAGTTTATAATTTATGAAGCAGTTTTATTTGAAACATTTAAAAGTACGTATATATTTCAAATAAAGGATGTAAATAGTTGTAATTTAAATTATTATAAATCCAAAGTATTTGGCTTGGATGCTTTCAGTGGAAATCAATGTTTGGGAAATTATTCCGTAAAAAGGAAGATGGTTTGAAAACTGTTTTCAAAAGGGTTGAAAATGGAAATATATCTTGCGAAGATATTTTGAGACTAATAAATAATTTAGGAGCTTATTTATTGTTTGATGGTTGTTGTGAATGTTAATTGATAGTTAAATAACCGACTATCAATATTGGCCAATGCGCTGATCGTTTTGAAAAGACTGGGATCGGGACTAATTTCTCGAAAACCACTTAGATCCGGTTTGTACATTTTAGTGAGGAAGACGAGTTCGGAGTCGAAGATGGAGCAGTGAAGTGCAAGGGCAAATCGCTACTATCCTGAGGATGTTTCCAAAATGGATGTAGTAGGAGTAGTGCCTTCGGTTCCGTTCGAACCCGAGACGGACTTGTACGGATGAATGCTTTCGGAACATCGTCAGGTGGACGATGAGCATTCTAAGTGAAACGTTTTAAAAGGTAACGCTTTGCCTCAAGCCTCATCAACCGGGAATGATTGAAAATCAGGGGTTATGCAACAAGGCTATGTGGGTAGCACCCATTAGGGTGAGGTCATCCCTGTCTAGATGTCCCTTTTTATTCGGCTTAGTGGTGCGATTGCTGATCCCAACCATGGGGTGATCTTACTCGGGATTATCCGGTAAGGGGGTAATCCCGTCTTGTGTTGAAGGGGATTGGGAGTAGTCCTCGATACGGTGATCTAGGCCATGTATTGTGACAGGTGGTACCCCAGTGCTTAGTCATTAGTTGGAAATCTATTCTCCCTATGCGCCTTTTACGAGTTTTATTTGTATTACCCACTTTGTGGCTAGTAGCTGGAATTTAATGAATGTAACAATTTCAGCTATTTTAATAAGTATTTATATATAGACACTACTATAATATCAGAGGATTTTATAAGAAATGTTTTAGCTATCGTAAGATAAAAACACGACATGTTATTTGTGGCGTGGTCTTACGACATGCTTTTGTTTTCAAAAGGATTTTTGAAACTTTAATTAATCAATTTGGGTGTATTTTTATCAGTTGGTATTCCAGACTGACTCGGGAGTTATTTCATTATAATGCTCGGGTCAGACCGAGTATTATTGATTACAGGAAAGGATGCTGTGGAGCTCAGGAGAGGAGCTAGAGACCGAGACGTATTATCCATACTTGTTTATATCCGCTATTGTGATTGTTTGGAATTGTCACACTGGTTAATGTTGTTTGTTTGTGATACTATGATGGTATATTGTATAAAACAGATTTAGTTTTCATTTTGTGTAAAGATCTGTTATTGACTATTATATTTTGTTCCACTGCGATTGTGAGGTTCTGATATTGTTTAGTTCCTTCTTTCTTCTATCTTCTTTCTTTCCCTCAACTATCTATCTTTTCTGGCACTTAATCGTTGGCATATTATACCGTGGAGTATTTTGTGACGATTTTTGAGGGTCGAGAAGGGCGGGTCGTCCCAGTTTTGGTGGCTGAAGAAGGTAGAACGAGGCAGAAAATGAGGCGGTTCTTTATCCTGTAGGGGGTTTTTGTGTCCGAATTCCGATTCAGGAATTATCGAGGGATGTTGAGGTGGTCAGGTGGTTTGGGATGTGGAGGTGGTTTGTGCAAAGGGCCGGCGACGTGATTCAAGGAGGCGGAGCCGTGTGCACATGCATGCGTGTCCATTGGTGTCTGATGGTTGCTTTGTTGCTTAGAGGATCAGAGAAGAAGATGCATCAGGATAGGCCCGGGTAGGAAATCGAGTTGCTATCAGGTTTGTATGCATGTACATGTGTGAGAGAGAGAGAGCTCGGGTGAGGATCAGGATTGGCTCGGGAAAATGACGGGTTGGGCTCGTGTTCTTTTGTTATGATTTTAACCAAGGTTTAAAGCAATAGTAAATTGTTAACAAGTTTATATACAAAGAAATGTACCATTTTCAAAGTAAAATATTAAACAAGTTTTCAAAACAAAGTGTTGATCAAGTTTTTCAAATAAGTTTCAAAATTTATTAATTACTGCAAATGTTTTTGAAATTAAATTGTTTTGTTTTGGATAAATGAATATTAGGTTGATTAATTAATTAAATCTCTAATCGTTGTCGAAATAAAAGGGATGTGATTAAGTAAGTGATTAAAGGTAAATGTATTGAACTTAAATTAGTAAAAAGGTCTTAAGAGGTTTTGTATAAAGTATTTAAATTAAATAAGATTTAAATAATGTAATTAAATAATTGATTAAGATAATTGGTTTATCTTAATTAATTAAGGTATTATTAAATTATAGGCTAATTACTTAATGTAAATAATTAAGAATAATTAATTAATTAATGTTATTTAAGGATCAATAATTAATGTAATTAATTAAAGGATAATTAATCTATGTAAGCAATTAAAGGTTAATTAATTAATGTGAACAATTAAAGGATGATTAGTTAATCTCATTAATTAAAGTAATAATAAATGGTTTATAATTAATTAAGGTTAATTAAGCAGGACTTGAGGGTAGTTAAAGGAATCGAATGACTAATTAATCTTGCTTATGGATGATCAAATTGTATTGAATGATTAGATTAATATCTAGTCTGATAATTTGTAATATTCTGTGATATGATGTGTTTGGGTTGAACTTCGATGGTGTGGGTTATTTAACGGTGATGAACTGCTGTGTAAATTGACATCCTGTATTTATGAATGCAACTATATTCACTTAAATAACTTGGATTAAAGGATGGTATTGAATTCGAAGAGACTGGGGTCGGGTATCAGCAAATACCCGAAACCACTTCGATTAGTAATCTACAAATTCTCTATGGATTTGATTTTAGAATCAATTAGGCAGGAATGGAATATGTTAAGTAACATGGCCTTTTAAATGGAGTAACAGTTCTTAGATATTGTTTTGTGATAAGTGATTGACTATAACAAGTTAAGAACTTGTAGTAAGGTACGAGTTACCCCGAGTTTTCGGTAATGTAACTTAATATTTGATTATAAGGGGATTACTCACGCTGGTTTCCAGCCTGACTTGGGTGTTACTTTAATGTAATGCTCGGATCAGACCTAGTATTACAGATTTTCAGGTTAGGACGTTCTGGAGCTCAGGTGGCGAGCTGGATGGCAGGAATGTATGAAATATATTCCGCTATGTATTGGAGTTATATTGATAGTAG
Source organism: Allium cepa (assembly GCA_030765085.1). Taxonomy (NCBI): domain Eukaryota; kingdom Viridiplantae; phylum Streptophyta; class Magnoliopsida; order Asparagales; family Amaryllidaceae; genus Allium; species Allium cepa. The sequence goes on from CM060943.1 coordinate 461,309,084, forward strand.
TCAGGGAAAAGTTAATTATAACTGTCCAGTTTTTGTGTGGATGGTTGTACTCTGATATTTTGAATGTAAACTGACAATTACCGCTTTTCATTATATAAATGCTATTATTTAATATTATATTTTGTTCCGCTATGAACGTGAGATTCTGTGTTGTGTTTTCTATTTCTCCTTCTATTTCTTTTTTTCTTTATCCTAACAATCTAGAATTTCCGACGTTCGATTTCTCCACACTTCTACAGTGAGTGTATTAGTTTCGAATTCTCGAGGTAAAAAATTTCGGGTTGTTTCAATTTTCTTGAGAGATTTTAATTCTTTTAAGTAACTCCAAGTTTATCTCGTGTAAGCCATCATAAGGAATTTCAGAACTTGCATCATTGTTTGTGGCCGTGAAGCATACATTGGTTTTCTCTGAATCACTCCAACTATCCGATAAAGATGATGAGTCTAAATCATCCATGTTACTTGAAAATCTTGATTATTCATTTTGAATTGTTTATCATTCTTTCTCCTAAGGCTTTGCTTCTCCTTCTGTAAATTCAGACAATCCTTTTTTATTTGGTTGGTTTTGTTGCATTTGCAACATTTTAGAGAGGATGAGTTGTATTTACCAAAAAAGCTTGTTTTTGCCACATTTCAAAAACTTTTTTAAAGTATTCGAAAAGAAATAGAAAATCATCTTCCTCAATGTGTGAATTATCTTTAGCTTGGAAAGCAATCATCTTTCATTCCCGAGCTTGAGTACTTTTGGCCTGCAAGTTAACTTCATAGGACATGAGACTACCAATTAACTCTTTCAGCTTGAGTGTCGAAAGGTTGTTAGTCCCTTCAATGACCAACACCTTTTGTTCCCACTTATCCATAAAAGAGTTTAAAAAAATTGACACTACATCAAATTCAAATTTTTTTCTCCTAAAACTATTAGAGCATGAATGATATTATGAAATCTTGAATACTTGTCACCAATGGTTTCGTTTAGTTTCATTTTAAAGTTTTGAAATAGATTCATTAGAATTGAAATTTTGTTTTGTTTAAATTTATTAGTCCTTCATGTGTAATTTGTAAAGTACACCATATTTCATAGGTGGTTCTGCAAACACCGACTCTATTAAATTCATTTTTGTCTAAAGAGCAAAATATTGTATTTATAATTATTGTATTGTCGGTAACATCAGCTTTTTTTATGTTAATCCATGTGTCATAATTAGTGATAGATGTGGTATATTCGGCCTATGCAGCATTCTATATTTTATACCCATTTGCTTGCATATATATCCTCATCCTTGTTGATCAATAAGCATAATTAGAGACAGTGAAAGTAGTGGTCGTGCAGTGGAATGGCCTTCAGCAAAAGTGGCAATTGAGTGTTTCATATTACTTAGCAATTACCACAAACTCTGTTATAGTTTAATGAAAACTTGCTCTGATACTAATTGAAATTCTATAGGATCTGTATAATATGAATAATTATATCTCAAGATAACTGATTCAAGTATGCAGATAAATTGGTAAATAAAGATATGATCATACTAGAGTTTTTATACTAGTTTGGACTTTCCATCCTACTTCCAGTCCCTAAGCTCTCTTTAGGTACTTTACTATCCAACAATCCTCACTTTACCCAGAGGATCAGGTTTATAATTAAGTGAGATTCTGAACGAGACTTCACACAACTCTAAAGGAAAAGTCATTGCTTATTGACTTTGAGGTGTTCTTCACAACACGGATAAGTCAAGTTTGAGTATACCCTTCAAATATATACATACATACATACATATATATATATATATGTATGTATATGTATAAACATCCTTTAATGATTGTGAATTGAATGTGTAGCGATTTAGAAAGAAGGAAATAGTTTTGAGCACTTTTGATTTCACAAAATGTATTAGAGATTTATTGGTTTAGAGAGAAAAATTTAGAATCAACAGAATAAGTTCGATCTATATTTATACTAGTGAAAAATTGTACTGAAAGATTATGATTATTCACAGAATTACATCCCTAATCAAAAGTTATAACCTTTTAGAAAATTACCATTCGTTCAAAAATATAGTCGTTTACAGATTCCTTAAATGTATGAACCATCCAATCAAATGCGTGACTAATATATTTAAAAAATAATTCAAAATCGTGTAAGTATCTGGTTAAATAGCCTAAGATGTCTTAACATGTTCCAAAAGTGAACACATTCACTTTTGGCCTTATTCGAACATCTGGCCTATTTATTAATAAAAAAATAGTTTGAAAATGGGTCAAACGTCTGAATTTCATACCTCAAACGCATAGTTAATATCCAGAAAGGAATCGGTTCAAATTGGCCTTGATTCAAATGTCTGTTTGGTTTTATCAAATGTTTGATAACCTTATTAAATATCCAGTCAAACCAATTAGATGTTTATATATTTTTTAAACAAGCTTTTTACTACTCAAATGTCCGAAAAAATAAATCAGACGCTGATATTTTTCAAAGTTCTATCCTAGGATTTTTTTATGCCAAATTTGATTTAATAGGATGTTTAAATAATTAGTTCATGCATCTGAATCCTAATAATATTTAAAAATTCTTAGTTTAAAATTTTGAGTTTGAAAACTATTTTATAATTAATAAAAAGAATATTTTTGTGTGTATACCATCAAAGGATATTTTAAAAAAATTCTAGACTTACTAATACAGCATCTCTCTTGATAGTTGGTTTTTTTGCTTAAGCATAATAGCTAGTCATTTTCTTTAATCTTTGTTATTGAAATATCCTGCAAATATGAACTTGTGCAAATTTATAGAGATGTATAGTTGTCTCATCAAAATTTAAAAAGGCTTGTTTTAAAAATTACTCATGATTGCAACTATTTGCAACTATAGTCACATAATATTTCATTTAAGGATTTTCTGATTTATGTATTTTAAATTAATTACTTATTTAATTATATAACTATATAACGAAGTATATAATAGAAATAAAATACCTTTATTATGAACAAGTCCGTTCATAGAGTTTGATATGTGTAACAGATTACATATATGCCCCTAGGGCATATCCTTAACTCTATCGACCTCAATGGTAGACAAAGAGGGGTATGTGGCATATAATCATTGCCTCAATGGTTAACAACGAAATATAAAAATGATCAAGTAGTTATCTTGTTTGCTTATTATTATTATAGATATTAAATGTGGACATAAAATGGTTAAACCTGAAACGTTACAAAAGCTAAACTAAATAGACTGAGAAGAGTATCTCCAGAAAGCAAAAATGTCATGATAGTCTATAATGATGTCTTAAGGGTATATTGATCTTATATTATCTGACTTCCCATATTGTGTTCTGATAGATTATATAATTGTGCACTTGAATGAATTACACTTACTCGCTTTGATTATAATTAGTTGCACCATTACTATGTTTGTTTGTTGATTTTTCATTACTTATTTTGGTTGTGTTGGTTACATTGTTGTTAGGTTTGTTTACTAATTGATTAGGTTTCGAAGATTGTTTTGCTTAGTTTCATTACAACCATTTTACAGTTTGTTTCTTATTCATAATAGTGGTTTCTATTATTTGTGTTACTCTATTGTTGGTTGCTTGTTGAGCATGTTCTCATTTTATTTGTTGTTTGGTTTTGCTGCAGTGGTTGTTCTTTTATATCTTAGGTTTGATGGCTTGTTTCTTTATGATAATTGTGTAGTAAGGTAGTCGTTAAAATTTTCTCTTAGCTCAACATGCATTGGAAAGGTTAAGTGGAATTAAGGAACAAATTTATTCATCCACAATGATATGGCTTAGTGTAACATCCCACATTTGGAGGCCCAAAACTAATTGCTATGAATGCTGCAATCTTCCATAGTTGTTAATTCTTGGCAATAAAATGCAACTTATGTTAATCATATCAATAATCAGAAGCACATGAATAAAAAAAATTCAAACGTAGTATAATAACCAATTTTCACACTTTACTTCATAAACGATATTTCATATTTATTACATATCCCATTTGTAATTCCATGTTCAGAGAAATAATGATTATTACAAAATACTCCAAGAGGAACGTATGGAGACCCTTGGTTGATTCAAGTTGTATACTTGGCAATTATATGATTTTTTTCATTACATCCAAATAGAGAAAACCAAACTACACGGCGAAAATAGATAAAAAGATCCTAATAGCTGGAATGCCTCCTTCACGTCTTCGAAAGCTTATTCGTCCAACTGGGAAACCTGAAAAACCCTTATTCTCGACCAACTCGAATTATTTTAAGCACCTAGGAGTTTAAGAGGGAAAATAAAAACTTTGAGTCAGATAAAACATCTGGTGTAAATAATAACCTATCATTTCAAATTAGTAGATATCTAGCCAGACCTGAGCGGAACAGATATCCTGGATTACTCATCCCAATTTACCCGACTGTCTATCCAAATTTTATAGTTTTTCTTGGGTCACTATGGACTTATTAGTTTTCATGGGCTGACTAATAACATGTATCAATACTTAACGACAATCTATCTAACTTCATAGTTTTTATGGGATCACTAAGAACCTTTTAGTTTTCATGGGCTGACTAATAACCTACAAATAATAGTTTTCATGGACTTACTATGAACCTACTAGATTCTCCAATAACATCACTCAAATCATAGTTTTCGTGGGATCACTATGAACATATTGATTTCTATCAATAACATCTCTTAAATCATAGTTTTCATGGTATCACTATGAACCTATTGGACCCTTCCAATAACATTTATCATGTTATAATTTTTATGGGATGACTATGAATCCATTGGATCCTTCCAATAACCTGTCTAAATTAATTAACCTTCAGTTCAGTTCTGGGCTTCCAATACTTCTGATCTATCTGATCACCTAGATGCAATTGTACTCAGTCAGGAGTTAATTCTATTTATACTCACTACTGGGTCAACCTAGCCAGGTATTCTGCCCTTTAACACTCCAAAATGCAGTTATGGATCATAAAGGATATGAATATGATAAAAACAACATGCATAATAACTTATTAAATAAACATAAGAACATATGACATCCATTATTCAATATGCTCAATTGATAATCTTTTTATGTCTCATAATTACTTAATCTTAAGTAATATCTTCATTGGAAATTTCAACTCAAAGCGTGGGCTATTTTGTTGTTAAAATCCTTAAAAACCATTTTCATATATGAATAATCCCTTTTAAATCATATTCAAAACAAGGAAACACTTATCCCTTTAAATAGTTTAAAATAGATTAATGTCGAGGACATTGATGATGTCGATGTAAAAGCTTAAGGCTCTCCGCCCTTAACAAAATAGAGTTTAACTCACGCGGCATTAACCCATATTGACCTTCATCTGGTTTGAAGACAAGAAATTAAACCTTTCACAAATTATATGGTTTATTGTCCAAGATATAAGGTTGTCGACCCTTATAAACATAGGCTTCTTCGCCCTTCTTAAAAACAATTTTAATTAACTATGAAAACAGCCTCTTCGGCATTAAAAAGATAAGGTGCAACGTCGAGGCCAAGAGACATCAACACACATAAGTTCACCAACCTTAATGTACATCGACCTCCAAGACCCTTGGCAACATAATAAACTTTGATACTTAAATTACTTCGGCTAATATGCCGCTTCTTGTATAAAGTCCAAGTCAATCAAGGTGGCATTCTGCCTTAGTTTAGAAAACAATGAAATGATTAGGTGGGGCATCATTTTAAAATAGTGGTGAAGACATGAGACATCATCAATGTCGACACTAAAGCTTTCAAAACATATAAGGAATCACGAAGTGCCATTACCACAAATAATATGTTGTCAAAAACGTCAATTTCGGGCTACTTGGAACCGTTGCATACTTAATGAAGTAATATCCTATGTTTCCTTTCACTATGACGACAACACCCATGAATGCAGCCTTATCTTAGACTCGAAGATGATGGGGTGGCATGACATTATTGTAAATCATACAAAAACCATTTTATTACTTCTTAAAGTAAAAACTTTTCACCAAATGACAATCTTGTACAATTTCTATTAGATAAAACTATCTTTTACAAATCCTTTTCAGAAAACCTACCGCACATCAGTTTTCATTTCCAAAACATACTTCATAAACAATTAATTAATAATCTTAATTAATTAATAATTTATATGCTTAACTAGCATATTAAACCCACAAAAATTTGAAATCACTTGAGAAAAATCTAAAAAATTCATAAAAATTCAGAAATATTATATTCTTTATCATATAAAAATTTTCAAGGCCAAAATTCATATTTAATTATTTTAAATAATTAAAAAAATTAACATATTTCCTCCATAGGAAATTCGTAACATATTCTCTTAAATTTGGAAAATTATGAAATTAAAAATTCATCTTCAAAATAATGTTTTACTTAACATATCTAGACATCAAATTGTTTGGAGATAAAAATCTTAAGTCTTACCCTTAAAACCCATATAAATAATTTCATACAATTTCCATGAACCATTATTTCACCCAGACAATGATATAATCAACACGGTATAACAAATCATCATAAACGAATCAACCTAAACAAGACTCGAAACCAAATAGGTATAAAAATGAGATGGTCTATCATTATCCACCTTGATTTGATAATGAACTTGAGATTTGATGATTGATTAGGTTCCCTAAAGATTCCCTCTTGAATTCCTAAGCTTTCTTCTCTCCTTCTCTAGTTTAATGACCGACCTCTTAAGTTCTTTCTTTGATTGTTATTGTGTTGTGAAAACATGAACGATATGAGAGTTCAGGGTTTTAGGGATGAAAGATTTATTTATTCCTATTCTACCTCCCCCATATATTCTCTAATTTTTTAAGTTATTAAAACAATCTTTTTAACTTACTTAGTTAGGGCCCAACATTAATATTTGTCAAATGTCAATTCCTTTATCATACTACACACCACCTTATTTTATTTTATAATTAAATCTCCTGAATAATATTAATTAAAATTAGGGGTGTTTCAGGCACCCCTCCTTAAAACAATTTTGTCCTTGAAATTCAGTAAGGACTATTAAACAAGCATCTCAAACATGCAAACATGTGTAACAACCTATGCTAGTGTACCCTACCATTTACGCAGTCTATGTACAACAAATATAAAACATACCATCATAGTAGCTTATGATAAGTACTTCTAGTTCTGTCCTTTGTCTTCGAAGTACAATCTTTCTTGTTGTCACTCCATTAGACTTTAATAAATTGACTATCTTGTTCCTTAACTTCTTTTCATCTCTCGCTACAACTCAAACTAGTTGTTTGACAAAAGTCAGATCGGTCATACTACTAAATCTTCCAGTGCAGTGGAAGCGATAGTAATCTCTAGATCATGCACATACATCCGAAGATGAGAAGCATGAAATTCAATATGGATACTTGCCAAAACACTCGATAACTCAACTTGGTATGCGAGTTTTTCAATCCTTTCTATAATAGGGGATGGTCCAACATATCTCAGTGCCAGATTCCTTGACTTCTCAAAACGTACACACTATTCATCGGTGATTCCTTAACGAAAACATGCTCTCCAACTGAGAACTCTACATTTTTATGCCTTTTATGTGTAACCTTTCTACGTAGATTGAGCTTCTCTCATCCTACCTTGGATTAACTCAATCTTCTCCGTGGCTTCCCTTACCATATCTGGACCAAGGACCTATTTGTCTTTGGTCTCCAACTAACATACTGGTGATTTGCATGGCTTTCTATATAAAGCTTCAAATAGCACCATTCCCATACTAGTCTAAAAACTATTGTTATAGGAAAACTCAACCAACTGCTAATGGTCTTCCCACGATCCAACAAAATCTAGTATATATACTCTCAATAAATCTTCGAGCACCTTATTGACTCTCTCTATCTGCCCATCAGTCTATGTGTGATAAGTGGTATTCATCTTAAGCTTGGTACCTAACACTTCCTATAGGATCTTGTAGGACACACTAGTAAACAACGTATCTTTATCACCGACTATACTACAAGGAATGCTATGCAGTCTAACAATATTCTTCGTGGATAACTTAGCCAACACATGCGTCATCCTGTTTGACTTAACAAGATGAAATGGGTACTCTTGGTCATTCTATCTACCACCACCCATATAATCTCATTTCCCATGTTTGAACTTGGCAACCCATCAATAAAATCCATAAATATCGAATCCCATTTCCAAACTGGTATATCCAAAGGCTGAAGCAATCCACTTGGCTTCTAATGTTTGGTATTTACTTGCTGACAATTTAGACACCATTTTACCCATAAACCTACATCCCTCTTCATACCTTCGCAGAAGAAAATTCTCTCCATATCCTAATATATCTTGGCTCCCCGAAGATGAATCGTAAACTTCGATCGATGACGCTCCCTAAGAACTTCCCTCCTTAGGTTTCCAACATCTGAAATACATAACCTCCCTTCTTTCTTAATCATCTCCTCTGGTCAATGCTAAAATCTTTTAGATCATCTATCTCGGTTCCACCTTTCAATCTTCTAATCTTTTCGCCTAACAATTGATCATCTCTCTGCTTAGAAGAAATCATTTCAATCAACATTGATTGAACTTCTAAGCAAGATAACATGGTTATGCTTTAACTATAACTAGCACTCGATCTTAATAGCATAGTACAAGTAGTTAAAGCCTCCAAATCCTTCTATTCTGCCAACATAGCTAGCATGATATTCTGATGTTTCCTGCTAAGTACATCTTCAACTTTATTTCCTTTCCCTGGTGTATACTTAACACCAAAATCATAAGCTGCTAAAAACTCCAGCCTCCTTTGCTGTCTCATATTCAACTCTTTCTGAGAGAATAAATACCTTAAAGACTTATGATCCGTATATAACTCGAATCGTTCTCCTAAATGGTAATGTCTCTACACTTTCAATGCAAAAATCACCACTGCCAACTCTAAGTCATGAGTCGGATATCCAACTTTATGTGGTCCGAGCTGCTGCAAAGCATAGGCAATAACTTTACCCTTCTGCATCAATATAGCTTCTAATCTAGTTCTACATGCATCTGTATACACCACTAAATCTTGATTTCCATCTAGAACTACTAACACTGGTGCATTGGTCAACAAATGCTTCAACTCAAGGAATGCTCACTTACATTTATCAGACCAAATAAACTTCATGTTCTTGCTGGCCAGTGTAGTCAAAGTCATTGCTATTCGTGAGAAATCCTTAATGAATCTCTAGTAATAGCCAACAAATGCAAGAAAACTTCTTATCTAGCCATCGTCTTAGGCCTCTTCTAATTGTTAACAACTTAGATCTTGGCTGGATCGGCTGACAACTCTTTCTCTAAAACTACATAACCAAGAAACTTCACTTCCTTCTTCCAGAAACGACACTTCAAAAACTTTGCTTTAAGTTGATGTACCTCAACGTCTCCAGCACTATTCTAAGATGAAGCACATGATCTCTTTTACCCTTAGAATATATCGGAACATTGCCAATAAACATAATACGGACCTATCCAAGTGCTTTTGGGAAATCCAGTTCATCAAATCCCCAAAGAAATTTGGTGCATTAGTTAATCCGAACGACATTACTAATCACTCGTACGAACCGTATCTCATTTGAAATGTCATCAATGGAATACTATCCTTCGCAACCCTCAATTGATGCAACCCTGTCGCCAAATCCAACTGGGAAAATATTTTGGCTCCACTCAACTGATCAAATAAATCATTAACTCTCGACAAAGGATATCGATTCTTTATCATCTTTTCATTCAATTTACGATAATCAATGCACAATCTTAACGACCCATCCGGTTTCTTCATAAAAATCGGGCCGCTCACAAGGCAAACTACTTGGTTTAATAAAACTCTTTCCTTCTAATTCCACTAGCTACACCTTTAGCTCCTTCATCTCAGTAGGTGTCATCCTACTAAACGGTCTACTTACGGGTTTAGGTCTTGGTACAAGATCTATTCGAAACTCAATAGCTCGTTTCAGCGGTAGTTGTGTCACCAACTCAAAAACTTCTGCAAATTCTTTTACAATTAAAACCTGATTCAATTCGTCTTCCACTTCCGTTGCACCCAATAAAGCAAAAATTTCTGGACTAGAATTCAGAATTGAGTATATTGTTCGGTCACAACTATCAGGGTGTCTTAATGATATTTCCCTATCCTGAAAAAATATCCTAAAACCATATTTTTTCAAGCAATCTATACCCAAAATAATTCCAAAACCCGCAAAATCAAATACATACAAACTCTAGGTAAATGTATAACCTAGTAACTCAAACTATAGATGGTCACACCTTATCCATAGAGTTTCGTATCCTCCTATTGGATTAGCTACCCTTAAGGAAGTAACATGGTATGATAGTTCTAAGTCTAACTTATCTACCAAACACAGAGAGATAAATAAGTGCGATGCACCGGTATCAAATAATACTCTTACTGGTATATTATGAATCAAAAGCGTACTTTCCATCACATACTTTCCTTTCTTAGCAACTGTTGGTCTAGATGGTGATGGCTTGAAAGCGAAAACTTTTCCTTTGTCTACTTTTACCGGCTCTGGACACTGATTGTTGTTTTCCCTATCTGGTCACAGTTGATGCTCTTCACACTTTTCTTTTCTACAACCTTCTTCCCATTACCAGTCCGACACTCATGATCATAATGTCCTTTCTTATCGCATTTGAAGCAGAAAACATCAGCTTTCCCTTTCTTGGCAGCTCTGACCTTCTGAGCTCCCTTCTTCTTAAAGAACTTGCTCTTCTTTTCATAGGATCGTTGAGTCTCTACTGACTTCTCCTCCCTAAAATTTAAAAGCATTTCTTCATTCCAGATAGCCATTTCCACCACCACGTTTGATGGATCTTTGAGATGTGGCATAGTTGCCCTAGCAATCTTTGGCCTCAACCCTCGGATGAACTTCTCATTTCTCTTAATCACGGTGCCAATAGTGGCATATCCATATCTGGATAGTTCATCAAGCTTAGTAGAATTTTCCAATATTGTCATATCCCCTCGCTTTAATTCCATAAACTTCCTGAGCAATGTGGGCTTTAGCTACTTTGAACAAAAATCTTTCCTCGAATCTCCTTCAAAAATCATCCTAAGTCAACTCCTTCTTAGGCACTCCTATAGTGACTTCGTTTCACTAGAATAAAATGGCTCCTTGCAACTGTCTCAAAGCCAATCTCCTTTTCTGCTCATCATTCAGACTCAAATCAGCAAAAATCCTTTCACAATGCAACAGCCAGATCTCCACTTCTATCGCATCCTTATCCCCTTAAAAGGCTTCCCTCTTAGACTAGTGTAATCTCAACTTAACTTGGCATAGTTATTATGAATTGGTGTTACGGGATTGACTACACCCATATTAACAACATTCTCTCCAGCTACCCCTGCAGCTGCTCTAGCTTGCATCATATTGATGAAGAGCTAATACATAGTCCCCACATCTACTAGTGGGGTCGCAACACCTACATTGGCATTTGCATTTTGATTAGCATTCCTGTCGACCTTGTTTCTTCATAGTGTTAGGCCGATCATTTTCATTAGTTTGATGCTTCCACCACCAAGATTCACTCCGTTTCCTACCTTGGTATCTTTTTTTCTCATAAACATGCATAGAGCCTTAGTGAGACATAGAAGAACAGTTTAAGAGAGAGGGGAAAATAGAGATGGAATACATACTTATATATAGCAAATACAAGTATATTATTATAAAGTTATCCCATATCCAAATATTATTCTTTGATTCATTAGGATTATTTTCTCAAAAAATTTTAGGTTTAAAATACTTTTAATTATAAACCTATGCTCTGATACCAACTTATAACAACCCCTATTCTTAGGCCCAAAAATAAGGGCTACGTATGTTGTAGTCATCCATAGTTATTAATTCTCGGTGACAAAATGTGGCTTATGTTAATCATATCAATAATCAAAAGCACATGAATATGAAATTTTTTCGAATATAGTATAATAACCAATTTTCACATTTTATTTCATAAAGGATATTTCATATTCATTACATAATCCACTCGTCCTCCCACTTTAAAGAAATTATAATCATTACAAAATACTCCAAGAGCGACATACGAAAATGCCTTCTTGGTTTATCCAAGTCCTATACTTGGCAATTATATGACTTTTCCATTACATCTAAATAAACGAAGTCAAACTACACAGCGGAAATATATAAAAGCTCCTAATAGCTAGAATGCCTCATATGCCTCTCCGAAAGCTTGTTCGTCCAACTAGGAAACCTGAAAAACTATTACTCTCAATCTACTCAAACTAATTTTGAGAACCTAAGAGTTTAAGGGGGAAAACATAACTTCAAGTCAAACAAAAAGTCTAGCATGAATAATAAACCACCATCTCGAACCAATAGATATCTAGTGGGACCACTCCTTTGAGCATAACTAGTTTTCCCCTCACTACTATCTTAACAAAAATACGTATACCATATAACGTGCTTCTGCATCCATAATAGTTAAAACATAATAATTTATGATGCCATGCTAAAATGCAACATACCTTAGATTACCCATCTCAATTTTACCTGATCATCTGTCCAAATTTTATAGTTTTTCCTGGGTCACTATAAACCTATCAGTTTTCATGGGCTGACTAATAACCTGTCTCAATTCTTAAGGATAATCTTTCTAACTTCATAGTTTTGGTGGGATCATTAAGAACCGTTTACTATTCATGGACTGACAATAACCTTCCAATCATAGTTTTTATCGGCTCAATTTTCAGGAAATCACTATGATCCATTGATTTCTATCAATAATATTTCTCAAATCATAGTTTTATGGGATCTCTATGAACCTATTGTATCCTTACAATAGCATTTCTTATGTCATAGTTCTTATGGGATGACTATGAACCTATTTGATCCTTCCAATAACCTATCTAAACTAGTTAACCTTTTGACCAGTTCTAGGCATTCTATACTTTCGATCTATCTGATTTCTTAGATGCAATTCTAGTCATTCAGGAGTAAATTCTGTTTATACTCACTACTGGGTCAACCTAGCTGGTTATTCTGCTCCTTAACACTATAAAATGCAGTTATAGGTCATACATGATATGAGCATGATAATAAGAGCATGTATAATAATTAACCAAATAAACACAAGAACATATAACATCCATCATTCAATATGTTCAATTAATAGTCTCTTTATGTCTCATAATTACTAAATCTTAGGTAATATCTTCTTTGGAAATTTCAACTCAAATTGGGCTATTTCATAGTTAAAATCCTTGAAAACCATTTTCATATATGATTAATCCCCTTTTAAATCATATTCAAAACAAGGAAACATTTAGCCCTTTAAATAGTTTAAAATAAATTGACGTCGATGTCATTGATGATGTCAACGTAAAAGCCTAAGGCTCCCCGCCCTTAATAAATTAGAGTTTAACTCATGTGGCATTAATCCATATTGACCTTCATCTGGGTCGAAGACAAGAATTTAAACCTTTTATAAGTTATATGGCTCGTTGTCAAAGATATAGGGTCGTTGACCATCATAAACAAAGGCTTTGTTGCCTTTCTTAAAAACAGCCACTTCTGCATTAAAAAGATAAGACACAACATCGAGGCCAGGAGATATCAACACAAATTAAGTCACCGACCTTAATGCATATCGACCTCCATGTTACCCGACACCATGGCCTGGCCACAGAATGATAGTTGCAGATGTGATAGCTGACACTATATAAGATTCTGATCAAGGAAAGGATGGAGGTGTAAAGGGTTTGGTGCATTCGTTGAATTGTGGCGTTTCCGTATGGCACGGTCTAAAGGAGGGAACGCCTCGTTCGATCTGAATTTCTCATAATGCCTCGTTCGATCATTATGTTTTGGCATATCTCATTTGGTCTCGAGAATTTCTGTTAAACGTCAGTCGGCATGGAAGGTAAACTCATCGTTCGACCTGGGAGGTGAGCTCATCGTTCAGCGTGGAAGGTTAACTCGTCGTTCGGCCTGGAAGGCACACTCATCGCTTGGCTTTGAGGAGAACATTCATCGCTCAGCCGAGGGAGATATTATCTCGTTCGATCTCGGGAAGTTCTGTTTGAATATCGTTTGGTCAGAAACAAGTCTTTCGGCCAGGATGGTCCAACAAGCATCGTTCGAGCGAGATGTCCTAGGAGGGATCGTTTGGCAAGCGCCGCTCGACGAAGCATTGCTCGGCTACCTTCGTTTGAGCGATGTCACTCAGCAACCACCATTCGATATACTGTGTAACATTTATGATTTTTCGTCCACGAAGGTCGACATCAATACGTCCACTATATCAACTGCCGAGCAATCGAAGGCCGGAAAATCATACTGTTAGGGTTAAAGAAGAGGTAGAAGATAGAAGAAGAAATAAAAAAAAGAAAGAAAAGCAATATAAATAATATCAAAATCTCACAATCGCAGCGGAGCAACATATAACAGATAAATGAATATCTTTTAAAACAAAGAACTATATCAGTTATTACATCACATCACATCACATTACATTATATAATCAGAGTGTACAACAACAAACAGCGAAAAAGAAATACTATATACTAATTGATACATAACGCCATCCAGCTTGCCTCCAGATCTCTATAGCAACTCCTGAATTCCAGAATGACTTGATAACCTGACTCTAGACTGCCCGTGTTAAAATTGGTGGGCACTCAGAGTTTAGGAAGAGAACAATAAACTCCAGGTCAGTCATGGGACTGGTGTGAGAACTTAAACAGTTTATCTTCAAAAATAAACAAAGAAATATTTTTAAACTAGATTCGCAATGCTTTTAGAAAATGAAACTACCATAAGGCCTCCCGTACGCACACACAATGCAAACACAGAATCGAAGGAGATTTCTCCTTATGATAGTCAAATATGCTTGATGCATAGAAAGATTTATTTGATATTATTACTATAAGTGCAAAGTGTAGGAAAACATTTCGAAAGTAATGGTATAAATCTTAGCCAACATAGACATTTCGAAGTATGTCTACTATAGCTACCCTCTTAACAATGGTGACCACCATAAGTAAATGGCAGGTTCTACAACTAAAACTGTATAGAGTTTCGTATTGGAGTTTGGATTTCCAACAAATGGTCAGGCCAAGGAACTTCCCATTGCCACATGGGTACGCCTCTGGAAAGACGCCCCGAGAACCTAACCGGATCTCTGCCAACACAAGGCTGGGTTACCCCTAGCTGGGTAACTACTGACACGAATATGCCATCCCCAGGTCATAACCGACCTAAATCCCGGGATTCACCAACAACCACAAAATAATAAGTTTGCAGCAACAACATAGGCTAAGTATCAGGGCTCCATACCATAATACCACCTCTATCCTGAAGGAAATGACATACACTAAGAGGGCGTTGTCCCTTAATAACCTTACTGCATCTTTTCCTGTTTTGACCATTTTCGGGGTGTGAGATCCGACGAAGTCTCGTCCACAAAGCCACGCTTTTCATAAAAGCCACGCATTGATCAACAAATGCTCAACAGCACTTCGTATGCCACATTACCCATTTGGGAATATATCACTAGTAACCATCAACTACATACCCTCTGAGCTCATACGTCTCAGAGAAGAGTGTTAAGCTAAGAGAATAAATTCTCCACCACCAACAGAAATATATTGATAGAAACCAGCTTTACATCTCAAATTGTAATGTCAGACACACAACTATACAAGTCCATTCCGGGATCGAACAGAACCGAAGGCACTTCCAAAGAAGCCCTTGCAATACGGATATTCACTAATCACGACCGGACTTCCCATCACAATGGGTGATAAAATCTCTATATCGAAAATCAGCCGATGTAGAAACATTCGACGGTAATCCTTCCGTTTTCATAAATATCTGATCTTCAACACCGGTCTTCAAATGCTATCCATTATGACATTTCATTATTTAGAATGGGATATATGACACAAAGGTCCTCTCCCGGCTAAAACGAATAACGAGCGCTTATTTTAAAAATAAGTGTAGCATTCAAATTCAAGCAAATCACATCAATTACCCATTTAAAGGTAAATATTGATAGTCGGTTATTTAACTATCAAGGCCAACAACCAATATCCAACACCATAACAATCACTAGGCCCTTTTTATTAATTTTCCATAAATTAATAACTCGCCAGATATTCACTTCAATTTATCTTTAAAAAGATATATTCTCTAAACCATTTCAATTTTTTCATTGGAAAATCAAATCCAAATACTTATTCACTTTAAATTTATCTTTAAAAGATAAAAACCCAAAACACTTCACTTCATATTGGAAAACATTTCCATACTTATTTAACAATAAGTAATTCACAAATCTATTTATTTTCAATAATTAGAAAATATTCAATATGCTTAAAATAGGATTAAGTATATATTTTATTCTTTTAAGGAAAACATTCTCTTAAACACATTTATTTGGGTCCAAACGAATGTTGCGTAAAACATCGTTACGACAACCCAAAATCACTAGTATAGGGATTCGAAATTAAGATAGATATATAAATCCCAATACTATATAAAACATTTCCTTTCGAAAATCATTTACTATAACAACAGTGTTATAGTCCATCTTTTCCTTATTTCTCGAAAACGTCTATTTCAACAATGAATGTTGAAATCTATGATTTCGACACTTAATACATTTTAAAACGACTTCAAAGCGTTTTAATTCTATTTAAAATATCACTTCCTCAAAACATTTCTTTAATATATTATTCACTATCCAAAATCGTGAATATACTTCGTTAACCAAATTCATCATTTCTACACATTTTATTTTAAAGGATTATCCATGTCCAAAATCGTGGATAATCACCTCTAAAAAATCTAAAATAATTGACTTGTCAAAATAAGTCCATTTCGGATTTATAAAACAACGTTTATAAATTCCATTTATATTTTATAACAACCTCAACTGTTAAAATCCCTTTATTAACAAATTCTATCTATATCTCATTTAAATGCCAAAATCAAATATATAAGTTAATTACTTATAAATCTTTTATTTTACAAAATCTATACATTTTATAACTTAACAATTTATAAATCTATAAATTTCATTCACTTAAGAAACTCATTTATACTTCATTTTAACACTTATAAAAGAACTTGTTTTATAATTCCAATATCTTAATTTATAAATATCAATTTTATAAATCTTTTATATGAATCATTTAGAATAATTCAAAAATCCCTATTCAAACTATTTTATAAAGTCATTAACTCCATATTTCAAAAATCAATTTTCAACTATATTTTCTCAAAAATCATAAATTTTATAACATTTATTTGTTTAAAATCAATCAATTTCCAAAATTTAATAAAACGTATACTTTCAAAAATCACTTTAAAAATCCTTTTAAATTTGAAATCGTTACTTTTAACATGTTTAAAATTCCAAAAGTAGGCCCAATGCTGCAACAACACCAAATATAACAATCACGGCATCTAAAACATCATATATCATATGATAAAAGAATATATCACAATATATGTAAATAAATCAATACGGGTGAGGAATCCAGTTAGATCCCTCCAACCTGTTTCCCTGCATCCACAGATGTTAGCACAATACCAATTCCGTTCCAATACGGAGTATCGCGGTATATGAGATTTACAAAATATTATCCGCTATTATGCGGTGCAATAGGGTCTCATCCGCTATATAATGCGGGAAATCAACTCCAAGTACATATGTAATACCAATTCCACTTCAAGATGGAATATTGCGGTATATGTGTTTAATAAATAACCTTCGCTTAATATACGGCATATAGGGTCTATTTCAATACAATAGATAGCTATTTATCATTCAATCACACAATCAAGCAATTTTAAATCTAACTATTTAAAATTTAAATAGAAACAATTTCGATTGAGTGAGAGTTCTCACCTTGAGTTTCCGATAACAGTTGTAGCGTTTTGTTTCGAATAAAATTAAACACTCGTTTAATTTTACCCGAAATTATCACTAGCTCCAAACGATTCCAAACCAGCTCCATTGCTTAGTGCTCGTCAAAACGAAGCCAATGCAATTCGTTTCGTAAATTTTTGACCTCGTATCAAAAAGTTATGTTATTACAAAGTTTATACGTATTTAAATACAAATCAATTTCTACTTTTATTATTTTCAACCTTGCTCCATCATAGCCGTACGATCTGTTTTAATGAATCCAGGCCATTGCACGCGTTCTCTTCTTCCTCCAGGTAGATGTCGCGACCGAACCCATAAGAGCCGTCCAAAACCCTAATTCACGCGGCCAATACGAGCACTTCCACCTTGATCAACTACGAACACTTCGAAGCCCTCGCCACCCTCTACTCTCGCCGTGAATATGAAGGAGCTCGGTTTCATATGCTCCTCGATTTTTGTACATGAATGTGACGTCTATCGGCCACGATAACTTCCTCCACGTCGCTCTATTCTCGATCACCACCGTTGGATTTATGGAAGAGGATGTGCTCTACGATTTTACAGTTGAAAGTTTCTTGAATTAAATGATGGATTTAGAGAAATTCGAGGGGGAAAGAACGAGCATTCTCAGTCATTGTATTGGAGGTGGCGGCTGCTGAACTAAACTCTAGTTTGTTTGCAATTTGGTGAAAGTGATGGCCTTTTATAGAAAATTCGCCAAAACACTATTCACCCGAAATTTTCCAAACTCTAAACGAAGCGTGCCGGCTGACGTTTCTTGGGTTTACCCCGCGTTTCGGACACAATGGAACGTATTTCGGAAGCTAATTCTGTCGTATGTGCGAGTTACAGAAATAAACGATCAAATTTTAAATCAAATCGGTTAAACAAATTTCTATGCGTTTTGGCTTGCTCCGGACAAACCGTAAGTCCGATTGAAACGAAATTTGATACCATACAATAATATAATATTATGGATCCGATGAAACTAGTTTCGTCGAAATCTGAGACTATTTGAAAAATGGCTATTTTTACTCGTCAATTAAATATTAAAATATTCAATTTTCACAAATTAACTTTTAATTCGATTTTAAAAGTTCTATAACATCATTCTAACTCCAATATGATTTAATACAACTTTACAAATCATTTTCAATCACATTAAACTCAATTTCCAATT
Organism: Allium cepa; assembly: GCA_030765085.1. NCBI lineage: Eukaryota > Viridiplantae > Streptophyta > Magnoliopsida > Asparagales > Amaryllidaceae > Allium > Allium cepa. Next base: position 461,328,213 of record CM060943.1, read on the forward strand.
ATTTCTGTAATTTCAAATATTAGATTATCGATTTAATTATTCAATTAAATCACTATATTCGAAATAAAATTTATTCAACTTAAAAATTTCACTTGTTAATATTTAAAATCAATCAAATATATGAATTTCAATGGACAGAAATTCTGGGTCGTTACATACTGGTTCGGTATATAGGAGTTGTCTGTTTTGGGCCAAGGTACCTTGTCCTTTGGCCTGCGCAGGGAGTTCAGCCTATCTTCATCTATAAATAGAGGGGCAAGGGCACAGCGTAGAGGGGCCTTTTCACGAGAACATTAGAGAGACTCTGCCATTTTTTATACTCTCCTTTTTTTAATTCAAACTTATATTCAAGTGATTTGTTTACGGATTGTATCTATATTCAAGTGATTGAGAAAGTAATAAAGATTTTATTCAAAATGGACGTAGGCAATTACGCCGAACCACTATAAACTAGCGTTCTCGTTTTTGTTGTCCCTTTTGCATTGAATTACACTATTGTTTTTGTTCTAATTTACTCTCTTCATTAATCTCTCTACATAACTCTACTCAAGGGTGTTAGTGACCAATTTTGGTGCTAACATTTTGGTGCTTTCACCGAGAATTGAATTCTCAGCTTGATTGGATCTCATCATCTACTAGTGTATTTCCCTATTCGCGAGATAGATCCAGTTGTTAATAGGAAACTTCCTATTCTACTCAGATTTGAAAAAAATCTAAAGGAAGCTAATAGTCGTAGTCAGAGAAACTAAGTCTATTTCCCTTGTTTTTGAAAGATTTAATTATGCTAATTTTCTTGTTTAGAGTTAATCAAGTGTTCGTGTTCGTGTGAAAGGATTGGATTCGCTGATGTATGCCATATTTGGGGATTGGATATTGAAGTTTGCACTCAAGTTGAATGAAGACTGACCCTCCTCTGAAGGCAATTCAGCCGATCGCCCCAGAAAAGACGTATGCCGACCGCTCCAGAATAGGCATATGCTGACCGTTCAAGCAAAGGTGTATGCTGAGCCACTCTTAGCCGATCCACCTTGGCCGGCCCACCTTAGCCAATCAAACTTGGCCGATCCACCTTGACGGAGCCACTCTTGGCCGATCCACCTCGGCCGAGCCACTCTTGGTCGATCCACCTCGGTCGATCCTACTTGGTCCATCCACCTTGGCCGATCCCTTTTGGGCAACCTACCTTAACTGATCCTCTTTGGCCGATCCACCTTAGCTGATCCACCTTGGCCGACCCACCTTGGATGAACCGCCTTGGCCGAACCACGCTTGGCCAATCCAAACTTAAGTTACACCGGCCTCTTATATGACCCTTATTTTCAAAAAAAATTCGAGTACGACCCAAACCCCCCCGAACCCTAGCCGCAGCGCAGAGCATCCGCATAGTGAATTCAAAACTCAACTTAATAAAGGAACATTCTATCCGCTTCCCTTAGATCCTATGAATGATCAGGACATAGAGGATCAAGAGTCAGCTTCTGAATGGTAACAAGAGAACGAAGCAACCGCTCTCAAGCGATACTCCCAAAGGTTGGAGAAAGTAGATGATATGACTCTAGGAAAATGCCAAGATGATTCCAAGCACCCTTCTCCACTGACCCAGCACTTCGAATTTAGTGACTTCAAGCAGACCAATGTTTGGCTCTAAGCAATTTATTCCAAATGCTAACAAGGGTATCATACTGATCGCGTTTGAGGAGAGTCAACCTCCAATTATATTTTGGCAGCTAATTAGATGCAAAGCCTCCTACGACCATCGATTGTTTTTGTTACAAAATGAATCAAAACCAAAGTGAGTAGGAGTGGAACAGACTAGGAAAAATGACAATGACAGCCCGTTGGCTAAGGACTCTAATTCCAGTAGACAAAACAAGACCTCAAAATTCAACTCATATGCTCTTTGAAAGCATCAATAATACATGCAAGCCTTGTAGAAGGGAGAGTCGGGAACTTTGCATACCCATCAATAAAGGACTCTAATTATCAATTGGACTATTAGCAGACGACATCCCACTAGAAAGGGCTAGGAGCAGTGTTGAATAGAGAGCATATGACCCTGCTCTCCTTATTAATGAGATTTACACTAATCTTCTTTGGATTATTTTAATTTCAATTATGCTTCAAACTACGACCGACTTGAACTAAACTTCTTCCAAAACGATGCAGGTGGCCAAGTACTCAGGGCTGGCCGCCAAACAATCCACGCAGACCTTAATCGGATTTATAGAGTCTCATCAAGATGAGCATGATTCGATCGCTCATCATCAACCATGCGCCATTAATTTGGGGCCAAGGACTAGAGATTGAAAAGCCGTCACAGTTAGAGCCCAATACCAAGCGAACATGATCGACTATCCATTCGTCAACCTCCACATTTGACTTGGAGACCTAAACAAGGCTTGGAATGAATATGGCCTAATCATCCACTCAAATCGAGTCATAGAACAAAGTTTGACAAAATATACAGATTCCTCTCTTGAAGCTCAGTGATGCCGGGATCTATCTAGAGTGAATGTGATTTGATCATCTACACATCAAATCCTACCCTAAACATAAAAGGTTGTTCGAAAGCCCTACTTGAAGTAGTTGTGGTGGACTGCCTACTCATTAACCATCGCTCTCAATACATGGACATGACTGCACCTTGAAACATAGGAAACTTACTTTGTCTACTCAAAAATCCATTATCCTTATTTTCTAGAAAGAGATACAAAGCGAATTATGCGAGACTTGATTATCTAACCTAGCATGGATGTGATCCAACCATCTATCATATACCTCCTTCCTTGACTTGATTGGAAGAGGTATAATCACCAAGCGGACGAGAATCGACTGTCCATTTTTCAAATTTAATCCTTCATGCTGGGGGAAGCGTCCCATTCCATGAGAAAATGTGGTTCGATCGTTCATTCGACAACATTAGCCTAAATACGATAAATGAAATACAAATTAAATGGGCGGAAATATGACTGCTCTCAACAAAAATGTCTAAGTCCCTGGAGCATGGACTAGAATACTTTAAGTCCCCAGAGTGCGGACTAGAGTATAAACGACTTAAAAATCTCTAAGTCCTCAGAGTGCAGACTAGAGTACTCTGAGTTCCTAGAGTGCGCACTAGAGTATAAACGACTTAAAAATCTCTAAGTCCCCAGAGTGTGGATTAGAGCACTCTAAGTCTCCAGAATGTGGACTAGAGTATAAATGACTTAAAAATCTCTAGGTCCCCAGAGTGCGGACTAGAGTACTCTGAGTCCCCACAGTGCAGACTAGAATATAAATGACTTAAAAAATCTCTAAGTCCCCAAAGTGCAGACTAGAGTACGCTGAGTCCCCATATTGCGGACTAGAGTTTAAACGACTTAAAAACCTCTAAGTCCCCAAAGAGCAGACAAGAGTATTCTAAGTCCCCAGAGTGAGGACTAGAGTATAAACGACTTAAAAACCTCTAAGCCCCTGACGCGGACTGGAGTACTCTAAGTCCCCTGAGTGCGGACTAGAGTATAAATGACTTAAAAACCTCTAAGTCCCTGTAGCGGACTAGAGTACTCTAAGTCCCTTGAGTGCGGACTAGAGTATAAACGACTTAAAAATCTCTAAGTCCCTAGAGTGCGGACTAGAGTACTCCGAGTCGCCAGAGCGTAGACTAGAGTATAAATGACTTAAAAACCTCTAAGTCCCTAAAGCGGAGTAGAACACTCTAAGTCCCCTAAGTGCGGACTAGAGTATAAATGATTTAAAAATATCTAAGTCCCCAGAGTGCGGACTAGAGTACTCTAAGTCCCTAAAGTGTGGACTAGAGTATAAACGACTTAAAAATCTCTAAGCCCTAGAGTGCGGACTAGAGTAGTCTGAATCACCAGAGCACAGACTAGAGTATAAATAACTAAAAAATCTCTAAGTCCCTAAAGTGTGGAGTCGAGTACTCTGATACCCCAAAACGCAACTAGAGTATAAACGATTTAAAAATCTCTAAGTCCCCAAAGGGTGGACTAGGGCACTCTGAGTCCTAGGAGTGCGAACCAAAGTATAAACAACTTAAAAATCTCTAAGTCCCTAGAGCACGGACTAGAGTACTCTGAGTCCCTGGAGTGTAGACTAGAGTATAAACAACTTGAGAAAAATCTCTAAGTCCCAGAAGCGGACTAGAGTACTCTAAGTCCCAGAGTGCGGACTGGAGTATAAACTAATTAACAAAAATCTCTACGTCCCAAACTATGGACTAAAGCATAACCCGCTCGACATATCTCTAATTCCCCGTAGCGTGAACCGAAGCATGAACACAAACTGGGTGCGAATCGACCGTGGGGAGAATAACACTAGGTCACCAGAATATAGAGCGGTGTATAAACATCGATAAATAGACGAGTGGATTCCAATTGTTCTCTATTCTAAAAACTTTGGCCAGAAATCAACATGAGGAGTATTAACTCGCTAAGGATGGAGTTTGACCATCCGATTAGTGGCCTGACCAAATCAATGCTGGGAGTAAGAGTACAAATCACTAAAATCTGAATACGACAGCTTCCTATAGCTCTAGCTTGGCGTTCTTTACAACTTAAGGCAACGACTGCAAGGAGGCCTCAATACAGAACCAATCGAAACCGCATCCAAAGCAATGGACGACTAACTATATCATACCTCATATCGAGGGTCAATACCAAGCACATACGCATGACCTCTAGAGTGTGTAAAGGAGAGTAAACCACAAAGAATTGGTCATAAATTCTCCAGCACCCTCCTTCGATCCATCAGGAGGAGTATGAAATTGGATGAGCATGACCCGACTGCATTTCAGCCAGCCTTACCCTAAGATCTGATTACAGAACATGAACCAAAGAGGACGTGGCTGACCATCTAGTACCCAAATTACGCCTTGAAGCTGATGAGGCATCGAAGTATTCCTCTTGGAATGAAAAAACATAATACAATCCAGGATAGGTGAGACAAAGCCTCCTATCGACTGACCTGATTCACGATTCAACGGGAAAGAGAGTAAAGCTAAATTGGCATGGCTGGCCTTCCTACTTATCCATATACACCCCAAACATGGAGGCACGAGCGAGAAGCAAGATGAATGTGAACCGACTATTCACCGATCAACTCTATGTCTTTGGAGTTTAGATTGGAATATAAACATAACTAGGACGAGACTCAACCGTCCATGTAGTAAATTTATTAATCCGAGACTGGGAGCAGACGCATGGGAATCCAAAGACTAGGTGCGGTAGCTCAATATTGAATATATAGTGCTTGCAGCTACTCAAGGCTACGACTGAAAGAATGCCTAGAGATGAAATCATTAAATCAATGCCTAAGCTCGTGGGCAACTGACTGTCACTCCAACCTGAAGGACGAGTAAAGGATCATGAATGCATTGAATAGAAAGTGCGTTACTTGTATATACAAGCAAATTCAAACTCATTGCAAGATCCATCTATGAAGCTGCACGCAACTCGAGGCTGAATCCTACTCGAAATTTTCTTCAACGTGCTTTTAAGCCTGATCTATGGCCATTTGCAGACAATCGATTAGAGCATTCAGAGCCCTTCACTATCAGACTTAATAACTCATGAAAAGACTCTAGGATTCGACTAGAAAAGCTATCAACATTGACCGTCCCAATCATATTTCACATTGAATGTTATGCAAAATAGTTGCATTGAACTCAAAGAATCTGGAATTGCACCAGCTAAGCTAATAGTCGACATTACAGCCCGCCATAGCGACCTTTTTCGGGTGCTTAATATCAGATCACAGCTCAGTGCAATGATGATTAAAGAATTAGTTGGACTTTTCTGAATAAATGATGATATGTTCTCTTGGATCCATTCTGACATGCATGTGTGATTTTACCAACTATCACGAGCCATGCATTAGAAAACGACCGAAGCTACAAAAGCTAGCGCAATGTCTATTGATTTCATCATGAAAGCTCCACTCTTACTTTTAGGCTCACCCTATCAACGTCTATGCCTACCAGCCATTGCAACATGGCATATAACGACCTGAGATGTCTGAAAGACTACTTAAATAGAATATCAAACTAAGCCAATTCGATATCACTTATTTCCCTTGAAAGGATATCCAAGGACAGAAATTAGCAGACCTCATACTTGAATTCATTGCATCGGATGACTACTCGAAGAGTAGTTGTGAACCAACCTACAGATGGAAAATGTACGCGGATGGTGCATCCAGTGATCAGTGTTATGGCACAGTAGTCATGTTAATGACTTTCGAGGAACGATCAATCTGCTACGTCCTAAAACTCGATTTCCATGTAACAAACAACCATGCTTAGTATGATGCCTCGATCGCCAGCCTCAAACTTGCTAGAGGACTTGGAGTGGAAACTGTACATATCTTTTGTGATTCCTGATTGGTAGTATGCAAAGTTAAGGAAGTTGATCTTGCTAGGGGGCATTGTCTTGCTCCTTATCTCGACCAGGTCCAAGAGCTACTAGCCGACTTCACATATTACATCATGACACACATACTCGTTGAACATAATGAAAAGAGTTCAGTCACTGGCCAAGTTGGCCAGTTTTAGGGACACGCAATGGACATACATTGTTTCGGTTGAAATACTTAATATTCCAAGCATTGGCGGAACGGCTAGATCTTGGAGACATAGCTAGAAAAGGGGTCATGGTTGACTCCTATTAAACAATATCTACAATAAGGAATTCTTACTGAATAGAGGAATGGAAAAAGACAGATCCTCCTCAAAGCTTCATGCCAAATCATCCAAGAAGAAGTCATGTGTAGAAAGGAGTTTTCCATTCCCATGCTTTAGTGTATCACCCATGATGATATCAAATGAGTCGTGAGCGAAGTCTATGAAGAAGAATGCTGCGATTACATCAGGGGGGAAAACCCTAAAAAAGAAAATACTCTATTATGGGTATTACTGGCCAACTATCAATCCAGATGTGGTTGATCACGCTAGACAATGTGACGAGTGCAAGATATTTGCAAAAAACCCAGTAGCCCCGCCGATGGAAATTACTCAAATGGCTAGTCCATAGCCATTTTCCGCTTGGGATCATTGACATCATCTTCTTGCCAATCCTAAAGGTGATGAAAAGTACGCCATCATAGCAGTTGATTACTTCACCAAAATGGGCAAAGAAGAACTTTTGACCAAGACCAAGATGAAGAAAATAGTCAACTTTGTTGTCCGTAATGTCGTCTATCCTTATGACCTTCCATGATCCATTATAACTACAAATGGATAGGTTGAAGCTGTGAACAAAATCACAAAGTCTGTTTTAAAGAGAGGTTTGGAAAAGGCTAGAGGTAAATGGGTGGATGAACTCCCAACAACATTATGGTCCTATAGAACTATCCATGAATCCTTGACTGGTCGTACTCCATTGCCCTTGCTTACTGCTCCGAGGTCGTCATCCATGTAAAACTTGAAGTCCCCTCTCATCAAATGGTTGATTACAACCCTTATGTCACAAAAAATACAAACAAGGAATCACAATTAATTTGTAATTAAACTAGATGGACCTGGTGATGACTTATGAGCATATAAAACACATCCAAGAGCCAATTGCAAGAACAATAACCCAAACATGCATGTGTACATTCGAAAAAGTTCGACTTCATGAAATCAACAAAAATTGAATTCTCACTTAGGGTTATTAAGAAAAGACTGGATCGGATAGTCGAAGCTTACTAGCCCTATAGAACTGGACACGGATGGCCACTGATGAACTACAACCTTGGATTTATAACATTGGGAATCGACCAAGCATCGTGACGACCAAAGAAAGATATGCCACCTTGGGAGGATAAAATTGAAGGGTAATAACTATTCAGGAAACATGATGGGTTTTTTTTCTGGGAATAAGGAATACTCGCTGATTCAAAGTGTGCCGTGTTGTTTCACATGACACACTTTGGGGGCAAATGTTACCCGACGCCTTGGCCTGGCTACAAGATGATAGTTGTAGATGTGATAGCTGGCACCATATAAGATTCTGATCAAGGAAAGGTTGAAGGTGTAAAGGGTTTGGTGCATTAGTTGAATTGTAGCGTTTCCGTATGGCTCGGTCTAAAGGAGGGAATGCCTCGTTTGATCTGAATTGTTCATAATGCCTCGTTCGATCATTATGATTCGACATATCTCGTTCAGTCTCGAGAAGTTCTGTTAAACGTCATTCGGCATGGAAGGTAAACTCGTCGTTCTGCCTGGGAGATGAACTCATCGTTCGGCGTGGAAGGTTAACTCGTCGTTCGGCCTGAAAGGCACATTCATCGCTCGGCTTAAAGGAAAACATTCATCGCTCGGCTGAGGGAGATATTATCTCATTCGATCTCGGGAAGTTCTGTTTGAATATCGTTCGGTCGAAAACAAGTCTTTCAGCCAGGATGGTCCAACAAGCACCTTTTGATCGAGATGTCCTATGAAGGATCGGTTGGCAAGCGCTGCTCCGCGAAGCATCGCTCGACTACCTTCGTTCGACCGATGTCGCTCGACAACCACCGTTCGGTATACCTAGTTCGGTATACAGGAGTTGTCTGTTTTGAGCCGAGGTACCTTATCCTTAGGCCCGCGCAGGGAGTCCAACCTATCTTCATCTATAAATAGAGGGGCAAGGGCACGGTGTAAAGGGGCCTTTTCTCGAAACACTACGGAGACTCTGCCATTTTTTGTAGTCTCCTCTTTTTAATTCAAATTTGTATTCAAATGATTTGTTTACGGATTGTATCTATATTCAAGTGATTGAGAAAGTAATAAAGATTTTATTCAAAGTGGACGTAGCCAATTACACCGAACCACTATAAATATGGTGTTCTCATTTTTGTTGTTCTTTTTGCATTGAATTACACTATTTTTTTGTTCTAATTTACTATCTTCATTAATCTCTCTACATAACTCTACTCAAGGGTATTAGTGACTAATTTTGGTGCTAACACTCCTAGACCCTCTGTGATGTTATAAATTTTAATACTTAAATTACTTCGACTACTGTGCTACTTCTTATATAAATTCGAAGTCAAAGTGTATCAAGGTGGCAATCTGCCTTAGTATAGAAAAATGAAATGACTAGGTGCGGTGTCATTTTAAAATAGCGCTGAAGACATGCAACGTCAACTTCGACAATAAAGCTTTCAAAACATACAAGGAATCACAAAGTGCCATTACCACTTATAATATGTTATCGACGACTTCGACCTACTTGGAACCATTGCATAGTTATCAAAGTAGCTGTCATATGTTTCCGTTCACTACGACATCGACGCCTATGAATGCGGCCTTGTCTTAGGCTTGAAGACGATGAGGTGGCATGGCATTATCGTAAATCTTATCAAAACCGTTTTATTATGTCTTAAAGTAAAAACTTTTCACCAAATCACAATTCCTATCCAATTTATATTGGATAAAACTATCTTTTACAAATCCTTTTCAAAAAATCTACCGTACATCAGTTTTCATTTCTAAAACATACTTCAAAATAATTAATTAATAACCTTAATTAATTGATAATTTACATGCTTCACCAGCATATTGAATTCATAAAAATTCAAAACCAATTGGAAAAAATCCAAAAAATTCATAGAAATTCAGAAATATGATATTCTTTATCATATAAAAATTTCAGGGCTAGAATTTTTATCCAATTATTTTAAATAATCAAAACTCAAAATTAATCTATTTCCACCTTAGGAAGTTCATAAAATATTCTTTTAAATTTGAAAAATCATGAGATCAAAAACCCATCTCCAAAATAATGTTTTACTTAACATATCTATAAATCAGATCGTTTGGAGATAAAAATCTTAGGTTTTACCCTTAGAATCCATATAGATAATTTTATATAATTTCCATAAATCATTATTTCACCCAAACAACGATATAATCAACATGGTACAACAAATCATAATAAACGAATCAACCCAAACAAGATTTAATAACAAATAGGTATAAAAATGAGATGGACTATCATTATTCACCTTGATTTGATAATGGACCTGAGATTTAATGATTGGTTAGGTTCCCTAAAGCTTCCTCCATGAATCCCTAAGCTTTATCCTCTCCTTCTCGTTTTTGATTATCAAATCCTTAATTTCTTTCTTTGATTGTTGGTGTGTTGAGAAAAAACATAAATGATATGGGAGGTAAGGATTTAAAGGATGAAAGGTTTATCTATTCCTATTCTACCCCTTCCAAACATTCTCTTATGTTTTAAGTTATTAAATCAATTTTTTCAATATATTTAGTTAAAACCCGACGTTATTATTTGTCAAATCTCAATTCCCTTATCACATTACTCACTACATTATTCTGTTTAATGTCTAATTAAATCTACCGAATAATGTCAATCAGAATTAGGGGTGTTACACTTAGTTTCATATAACAAGAAATACTATGTATTTTGAATGACTTATATATGATGGGTTCCTAAGATATGGCTAAAGTTAAAGGTGGGGTTAAATAAAGTCGACAATAGTAGCGAAAAATTTATCTTATATTTATTAGTATTCGTGCATGATCACATTTATGTATGTTAATAAAACATTTTTTAAATTAGTATGCTATTACATTTTATGTTATATGATGTAAGTCGTATGTTTAAGAAAATGTTTGGATACACAACATAAGTTGTACTACAATTGAAATACAGTTAAATGTTTAAAGAAATGGAGTTGAAAATTTAATAGTCTATATTCAAAAAAATCCAATTAAATATAAATAAATAATGAAAAGAATTATTGGCACATAAATTTTTTGAAGTGAATAAGTTGGAAACTTTATAATAATGTGAAATCCTCTGTCCCCCATAAATTTATAAATTGTAGTTAGTCAATTTGATATTTGGAGCACCGATTCATATAAACTGGAATAATTTGTATTTATTAGCAAACCAATTTTTTAAAGAGAAATAAATAAGCTTACTGTTGATTTTCCAAATTGAGTATGTTAGTAAACAAAACTTAAATTTAGTTATAAATATTTTATGAGGCCGACTTCATATTTTTAGAGTATACTTAAAATTACGTAATGGGTCATTGACAATATTTTGCCCTTGTAAATTATGTAAGATATGTAGTAAATATATTAATTATTATATAAATATATGGGAATCTATTTACTAATATATAACAATATATGTGCTTATGTTTCATTCTTACAATCTATATTAGCTTAATGACCATGATTGAAATTAATAAATTATGAACATTTATTGATTAGGAGTATTAATGGTTGATGATTAAGTTAAAGATGAGAATTGGCCACTAAGGTTGAAATGAGACCTTGGTAGTTAAACTAGAATAGATATTTGGCCATTGATGTTGAAATGAGAACTTCATTGTTAAAAGAAGGAGAAGAAGATGAATAAAAGAGGAACTAGGTTTAAACACCTTATAGTTATAGAATTATTGTTTATATTTAAAGAGAATTCAAATTCAACAAAACTAATGAAATATAATAACTTTTTGGAATGCATCGATACAAATAACTTGGACCAGCCCACAAGGTTTTGTTAACATTGTATAATGCAAATCGGCGGGAATATCATACTTAATATTCTAAGGTCTATCACCCAGTCGTGCTATTTCTTTAAGGATGTGTTAATCTTATAAATAACATTAGCATTAGAAGGGTATGCTAACACCTCATGCATGTCAAATTGATAACCTAATTGAACTGACCTATAAGGGCATGCTAATATTGTAAAGCACATCAGCATGTATAGAGTATGTAATATAGTCAGGTGTGTCATTTGGTCAGCTTATGTCCATGAGGGTGTGAAGAATGAAATAGCCGCAAATTTCACACCATTAATATTAAGTTAATTAAAATGAATTATTACCTAAAGGGTGAATTAAGGATTGTATTTGTAACCACTGCATATATCTTTCTAAGTTGATCACTTAGAGAATAAATTTGATAGATTCAGAGCTACTGTTTGAGTGACATAGGTGTTACATTATTAAAATATGGCATATAACCGCTTTTGGGCTAAACAGTTGTAAATAACCAAATCCGCACAACAATAAATATAAAAATAGTTACAAAAGCCTAGAAGGAGGCCGCCATATCATATTTTCTTAACTAATCTAAAAAAATTCCTTAATCTACTTCTAATGGCGAATAATTTTCTCTAATAAAAAATTACTCCAAAGTGTTCACACCATATGTTGTAATATATCATCAAATCTCTCAGGAAGGAAAAGAGGCGTATGAGATTCCTTTTTCAATCAGGCGCTCTAGTTGATCTAAAATCGAAAAAATAGTTTTAATTGTTCATTTGTCAATTTTGATTTAATAGTTAAAAGACACCAAACAATGATCAGGAGAGATCGCTGCGAAGGATGACAAATGGACTACATCCATGATGGACGACTGCTTCATATCGACATGATTTAGCTGGAAAAATCCAGAATTAGGGTGAAACCCTAGGATGAAAATGGCATTATGGAAGCATTGGCGATGGTCAAAGATGGTAGCGATGGTAGTGTGGAGGACGGTAGTACGCTTAGATCTAGCGATAAGGGCCTATGGCGATGGTAGAGAGTAATGGAAGGTGGTAGTTAATGGATTGGGTTGTACAAGATGAAGATTAGTAAGATGGTATTCTTACTCTTAAGCCCCTATAAATTGTTAATCACATTTTAATCCCGAACTTCTAATTACTATATCTTTTGCATGCGATTTATGTTCACACACAGTTCATTGCCTTGGGTTCATGGTAAGATTCCGCATATTTTGGCATAAGGTTTGCTGGATTTTAAGAATATTGATGAAAGTGTCTTAGCGAAATTCAAAAGTTGTAAATATGTAAACATTAAAATATTAATCGGATATCATTATTGATAAATATGCATCCCACTGATGCATAGTTATGTTCATATGATAATGATCTGCATATTTTATTATTTTGTTGTGGAATATGATTGAATTGGATTTGAACATATTATTAATTTTTTAACTGTTATATTTATTGGATGAATGTTTATATAGTAAACGACTAAACAAATAAAATTGTATAATTTAATGTTGTAGTTGTGTTAGGTTATAGTTTTCTCATTAGTATAGTGCATACCCTGTAATGGGTGCTGATAGAAGATTATTAGAATCAACATGTACAACTACCACTGGTAGAACCACTTATGGTTACTTTTAAACAACATTTAAAATAGAGATACGTTAAAGTAAATTTACCTAATATTATTATTTATGAATTTCTAAGAAAATTCATAAATAATAACAATATTAATTATTTAGTTTAAATTAATGTTTTATTTTAATAGGTTGTTTAAAACCACACAATAGAATAATAATAATAATAATAATAATAATAATAATAATAATAATAATAAATGGTTTATATAAGTAAAGAAATCATAAATATTAAATATAATAGTAAAATACACTCAAATAGGTTAAGTCGACTAATATTAGGTAAACAATTTATTTATAGCAAATAAGCAAGGAAATTAAAATAAAGGTTATTAATATCTTTGAAATGATATTAACAATAATGTAAACTCAAAAATATAAAGTAAACCATTATAGTTGCTATTACTACAATTAAGAGGGTGGTAATGAAATAGTTGAGAAGATGTCATAAATGGAAGTGGAATGACTTATTGCATTAGATATAAAGTAGTAACATTTATTATGCTTTATTGGTCATATGATTCGGTGTTTATTGTTATAGACATGCCAATTAGGGGATGGTTACCATTTGTTAGTATCTGAATGGGTAATCGTTACATACTAATTTTTCTTTAATGATGGTATGCATATGATTATCAAATTTCACCATTTATTGGCATGTATGGCTGTTGGTATCAGCAATAATGTGATTAGTATTGATATGTGACTAGAATAATTACTGTTTGTGAATTTGTATAGTAACTCATATAATTGTATGATCGTGTTTGATTGGCCCTTGAGTGAACATGGATTAGTGGTTTTGTATCTGTGTAAACGCATTAAAATATTACCATTTATTTTATATGGCCATCTTGTGTATGATGCAATGGATGAGCATAGATGATTCTTTTGATATGTTAGTAAAATTATCATATGCTAACAAGATAATATTACTATGTAGGTTTGACCACAAAAGGATATGTTTGCAGTCTTTTCCTTTATAGTAGCCCACATATCCCTTAAAGCCAGGGTGTATAGGTATAGGCACAATCCCAAACTAGTTGACACCATTTTACTTCCTATTTCAACATGTTTTTAAGTTTGCAAGTCCAATGGCAGAAAAGAAAACATAAGCCTAGTGGAAGATTGCATCAATAGGTTAATCAGTTCATACATAACTTTATATTATGTTTATGGACATAGTAATGACTGATATAATTGAATATATAAGTAGTATAGATTATTTTATTTGTTGCACTAGTCTTTGCATATTGAATATTGTCATAATATTTTTTTGGATTCTAATGCGAGTAGATTGATAATAAAATTAACTTTTAAATTTATTCACCTAACGAACTGAGATTTTTCATATTCGAGATTAGTGTTTTTATTTTATTCATGTTTGAAACTAATTTCGGGTGTTAAAAAATGAGGGTTGTTACATGATCCTTATGTAGAAGATGACTAAAGGGAGTGTTCAAATTAGAATAGGTTTACATATTCAAAGTAAACCTATGATGGTCAAAACGTGGCACATTAAAGTGGTCAAGTAGATGTCCGCAAGTGAGATGAAACTAGAAATCATAGAGGTAATTAAATAGAGAGTGAAGTCTGGATGGAACTAGATTTATATGAAAATCCTTTGGCAATTGAATAAAGGCATAATGAAAGAGACAAACATACTTCGAGCAACCAACCCTTGACTGGATGGAACTCTCCTGGATGAATTAGAATCCATAACATAACATCCTCAAGAACGAACGAGGAAGTTAAACTATCACAAAGACGTTTAGATAAACTTGAAAGGAAAAGACAAACCAAAAGAGATTTATACTTTAATGATGACTGTTTGATCCCCCCAATAACATGTATTACCAGTTTTCCAAATCTGTAAGGATAAGAGTTTCGTAATTGAACAGTACGATGGAATTACTGTTGAATACGTAAGTATATGATTTTTTTTTATGATAATAAATAAATATATGTATATAGATATATATATATATATATTCATTTAAATGTATTTTTTAATGTACTATTTTATTTTTCACATAATTAAATAAATATTTGCTGAATAAATTAAATAACACAGAATTTAAATTCAAATAGATATTTTATTTAAACAAATATTTATTACAATTTTTGAATAGTACAAATTTGAGCCCTCACCATATATACACAATTTCAATTACAATACAAATTTGATTACATCACAATTTATAATTTACATTTGCACCTCACTACATATCACTCATTCGCTCGTATTTATCCTTAAATCTATTCCACGTTGAATCCAACATCTGAGTTATCTGCAATATAAACACTGTCGTAGTGAAATTGAAAAGGAAATATTTTTTGCAGTGTAAAATAAAATGTGGTTTGAAAATATTATATGCCTCAGTTATTTGGGTCTTTGCCATCATTTAACTTTGAATTCATCTTACACGAACAGCTTGTGCCATGCACAATATATCACTATACATATCACATTGCCATGCACACCGATATACACTCGATAAATCTATAGGGACATGTGAGCACATAGTCAAACCCAAGTAAAAGCTGGGTTCAACTCAAGTGAAATACAAATAAAGTCATGATATAACACAAGGTCAAACCCGAGCTATCAGTTGGATTCAACACAGGTGTAACCCAAATATACACATGCAGTTCAAAGTGAAGCTACAATGAAACTACACTAATCCAGATAGCATGAACAACATGATTTGGGTCGAAATCAGTAAACAACTTATATACATATGCAACAGTCGGAATACAACCAGACTAACATGAAGATTTCATGAACCAGCTCATAAGCAACTCATCATCAAAATGCAAACTAGCTCAAAGCAACACTGCAATGGACTGATACAAGTGACTCAAACCAGGGTAATGCAAAGTTCAAAGAAATGCAATTTCAAAATAAATGAAGTGCAACAAGAATACAATGAAGACCAGAGAATTGCAACCAAGCTAATGAACAAACAAAACAACCAAATAGACTCAAGAGCACAAGGACTGAACGAAAGAGAAAAAGGCACAATAATCATACACATATATACATACATATATGTGTATATATACATGTGCGTATGTGCACTATTTCTAACAGCTAGCTCAATGAACAATGCATATGACATAGTGACAGCATCCCATAAATGACGATATCAAGACTAGACTGCATGGATACACAAAGAAATCGCAATCCATATATATATATACACACACACACACATTTGTGTACACACATGTATACATATATAGGCAATGCAACAGTGAAAACAATAAGATTCAAATCAATGTACATCAAGCCAGAGAAGGATGCATAAAGGCCATACATAGCAATGCAACCCGAAGCAAAGGAAAAGCTATGCCTGAGTATATAAAATTATAGAGAGTGTCAACATGAAGTATGAATGAAATTATCAGAGTAACAATCATATTAAACTGCATCAGAGGCATGCACAACTACAAGCAAACTACTTGATTGGAAAGACCAACATATCTAAGACCAGCGAAAAGTATGTGGTCAAGACCAGATTTAAGTATATATGAAGCTTCAAACATGAATACAAACTTCAAGTCTAACAAGCAGTGGCAACAACGACCATGAAGTACACAAGTGGACCGTGCATATACATAAATAACTCGAAGTGAACAGAACAAGAGCATGACATGAACCAAGTTTAAAACATGATATCATATGCAACTCAGACTACATATATGTGCCTCATATCCAAAGCAGATTACATGATGAATTCAAAGACACAAGACTCTAATGTACAACTTCAAGTTCACATATATGACACACTGCAGACAAGTTCAGACATGAAACAGGGATAACAGTGGTGCATATGCATCCATGGTTCAGAATTACTCCAGATAGAGATGTACAAAATGAAACCACATATATATACATAAATGTATATATACAACTGGAAAAGATACCGCAGCTACAAATTGAACACATATGGTCAGACACATGAACAATGAAGCAATCAGTACAACATGAGACTACAAAACAATTGACCAAGGTACAAGTCGAATAAGCAACAGAGTATCAAGTCGAGCAAAACTTCATAAGTAAACCCAGTCCAACATCACATGAAACAAACTACTTGTGACGACCCACCTTTCATTCCATAGAAAGACGTATCATCATTACGAAAGAAATAGGTAGAAAGAGAATAGATAGAAAGAAAGAACAGCCATATCATAATCTCACAGCGAAAATAGAAAAATATATTATATCATATAGATATTACATAGTCATTACACATCAGAGTCAATACTGTTATAACATCACAGTAGACAGTCATGAAGACTTGTCTATCCATTACATTCCAAAATACAACAGACAAATGACACCCACACAATGGAAATAGATATATATAGATACGCCAAGTCTCCTGCTCCAAGCTTCCCAAAATTCATCAACCCAACCTGATCACTTGGCTACTCATAAAAATTAGAGTACCCAAGAGTTTAAAAAAACAGAATAAACTCCCAGGTCAGACATGGGTCTGGTATGAGTAAACGGTTAAGTTGTTTAACTTGAAAAACCTTTGAAATAAAAGGTATCTCTAAGACTCTCTACAAATAAACATGGATAAGTTTTTCCCTTACGATAACCAAAACATTTGATAGGGAATCTGGTTATATTATAATAGTGTCTAAGATTTCCAAATAATATTCACATAGCTGAAATTGTTACATTCATTAAATTCCATCATACATATGTATACAATCAAGTCCGAGATCACTTATTGGAGATTGGATTCCACATAATGGCAGGACTAGTAGGGTACCACCCGTCACAATACATGGTCTAGATCATTGTACCGAGGATCCATTCTAATCCTTTACAACACAAAACCGGAGCTACCCCTTACTAGATAGTCCGACCCTGCGATTGTGGCCAACAACCGCCCACATAGCCGAATAAAGGGACCTCTAGACAGGGAAAAATCTTATCCTACTTGGGTGCTACCCACTTATCCTTGTGTGCACCTTCCCTGTTTTAGCCATTCCCGGTTGACGAGGCTTAAGGCTAAGATTACCTTTTTTAGAACACTTATCTTGGAATGTTCACCGTCCTCTATTGACGACGGTCTGATAGCATTCATCCATACAAGTCCATTACGGGTTCGAACGAAACCAAAGGCACTATCTCCATTACACTCGTTTTGGAATCACCCTTATAGTTAACGATAAATAGTCCTTGCACTCTGAAACTTCATCTCGATCTTCAATTGAGATTTCACGACCTATTATTTAACTTGGATCGATGTGGTTTTCGGATAACAAATTTTGGTATCCGATCCCGGTTTCATCGAAATTCAAACGCTATCTTAATGGTCAAGTTGTTTAAGTAAACAATTTTATTTAATCCAGAATATTATATTTACACAGCATTCAACGCAGATAAATAACTCACATTTATCACAACTATATCCAAAGTATTGCACATCGCAAAAAATCACAGATTAACATACTATAAATATTAATCAATCTAGACATTCTATACAATCAATTATCCATAAGCAAGACTAATTAATCCATACTATAATTAATTTAATTTAAACTGATAAATTAATTACTTATGAATTAATTACCTAACCTGCTTAATCAGTCATTAATTAATTACAAACCATTTTAATTAATTATTGAATTAGTTATTCATTCTCTAATTTCTCTTAATTAATTAATCTTTAATTACAGATTAATTATCCTTTAATTATTAATTAATTAACCTTAATTATTAATTAATAAGTCTTAATTATTAATTAATAAATCCTTAATTACTAATTAATTAATCTTTAGTTACTAATTAATTAATTCTTAATTACTTCCATTAATTAATTAATAAATCTTTAATTACCCAAGACCTTAATTAATTTTAAGATAAACCATTTATCTTTATTAATTACTTACTAAATTATCATTAAAATCTTATTTAATAAATCTTGGAATTAATTATCATTAATATATTAATATATAAGTTAAAAACATTTTACCCCTTTTATTAACTACTTAATTACATATTTAATATAAGTTTAAAATAAACTTAATAATTAACTTAATAAATTTAAGTTAAATAAAATATACAACTTTTCTTAATCCAAATTTTAAAAAATTCTATTATTTAAAGAAACTGATTTAAGAAATAGTTTTAAACTTGATTTATTTTAATTTTAAAAACTTGCTTTTATTTAAATTTAAAACTGTTATAAATATATATTCTCGAGTGTAACCCGGTACCCAACCCGAGTCCAACCCAATAAAATCATCCCTCTTTTTTAAAAAAAACTTGTTATGGTTTTAAATTTTAAAACAGTTGACATGCAAAATACTCACGAAACGACTCGAAGCTAAACTCGAGCCACTCCATCATTTCCTCGAGTTTTCCCCAGAGGGATAGCCTTCTTCCCAAACCACTGACACCAGAAACTCGTGCACGTGCACTGATGAACGAAGCAACTACGACCACCAACACTACCTCTAGCACATCGATGACAATCCCCACCTTCGATTCTAACCACCTAATCTTCAACATAAACACTAAATTGAAATCGAGCAAGCACGGACAACTAGAACAGAAACCATCGACCAAGAACTACCTCTTCCTGATGCCTCCGACCACCAGAACTTCCGAGACTTTGTCCATATCTTCGCCGACCAACCTCGCACCTATTCCCTCACCTTCGAAAAACTCCGGTGCTACGGTGACGACGCAGCAGCCTAATTTCCAACCTCGACCAAAACCAAAGCTTAAACCCAACTCCATCGTTGCACCGCCGCCACGGAGGTCTAAAAATCTAGCGATTATTTTTCCCGAGTTCGCCTACCTCCTCGCTACCTCCAGCAGTGATCCCGACCACTCAGAACCCTCCGATCACCAAAAAAGGCTCAAAACACAAACTCTGACCAACCCGAGATTCCTTACTCAAATCAACATTAATAATCTGGATTTGACCTTTAAAATTTCATGATTTTTGAAGATGATTTAAATTTCATAGGTGAATCAAAGAATCATGATGTTCGAATTTAACATGTTTTAAAGTTTTCACTGTATTTTCTCATTTTCTAGAAAATATTCAAACTTATTATACTTAAAAATATTTTTCAAATTAGGATCTTGTTAATTTAAATACTTTTTTAAGCATCATCAGAACTAAGAGATTTGAGGAAGAGACATTGAATTTATACTTTATTTTACCCTGTACATTCAAAACAGAGATTCATATATATATACACAGACATGCACACTCAAACAAATTCATATTTACATGCATGCAAGCATAATATACATTCATGAAAACATCTATCACCAATATTTATAACATGCAACAAATTTTATCATATTAACACTTTAATAAAGTTTGTTTACTCACCAGATATGATGATGAACAGAGAAGTTTGAAACAGTTTGCACTTGAAAACTGGATAATGCGTTAATCGTTTGAAACTTGAAAACTTTGTAAAGTGAAACTTAGTTGAGATGATTTGATCTAATTAGTTGCTTAATGTTTCAGGCTTAGGTTTGTAAAGAGTTGTTTGCTTGATGATTTTTTTTTCTGTTTTGTTTGTAGGTTTTGAAAAATCTTGAAAATGAAGATAGGAAAAGAAAATGAAAGAGTAGAAGAGATGGGATATATATATAACCTGATTTTAATTTTTCTTTTAAAATGGAAACAAAATAAATAAGGTGACACTTGTTTAAATTGCATGTTATTAATCTTATACTTGTTATTTTGCATAAGTTAATTATTTTTAATATGTTTTTATATAACTTTATATCTCATTTCCTATTTAGTTTAATATATTTCCTTATAAAAATCATTTAAAGAAAGTGATATAAAACTAATTATATACTAATAAAAATCATATATATATTATTTTTAAATCCAATTTATTTTTAAGTTATTTATCTTTTGAATTTCAAATTCAAAGTCTAATTCTATTTAAAATCTACTTATATATACATACATAAACAACGTATATTTTATTTGCTTGAAAAAGATTTTTTTTGCATATTTTATATAATTTATAAAAGAAGATTATCACATTATTATTTGTCTAAAATTCGGGGATATCACGTTCCTCCCCCCTTAAAATAATTTTGTCCCTGAAATTTAAAGAAAAAGATAATCTGAAAGCTTTTATTTCAAATAATCCAAGCATACATATCAGCCATACACTAACAACCAAACAAATAATTCATTCAAACAACAATTCTAACTATCCAAACACAAATCCGGATAGGCTTTCCTAACACTATCTGTAGTTTCCCAAGTACAGTCTCTGGGATCCTCACTCCACTGAACCTTGGCCAGCTTCGCCACTTTGTTTCTGAGCTGCTTCTCATCTTGATCAGCTATCTGGACTGGATGCCTTACTACAGCTAAGTCCGGTTCGACCTCCAAATCTTCCTGCACTGCCGGTTCCACAATTAGAGATGGGTCATACACGTAATTCCTTAGATGAGATAGGTGAAAAATATTGTGAATTCCAGCCACCCGGAATGGCACTTCAATCCAGTAGGCCAAAAGTACCAATTCTCTCGAGCACATGGAATAGTCCAATATATCTCGGGATAAGCTTTCCGTCTTACCAAATCTGATCACTCCTTTTATCGGGGAAACTTTGACAAAAACCAAATCTCCAACTTCGAATTCCAATTGCCTTGGTCTCTTATCCGCATAACTCTTCTGACGATCCTAGGCTGCTTTCATTCTTTTCTTGATTAGCTCCACCTTCGTAGATGCCTCTCGGATCAAATGTGAACCAAGAATAAGACAATCTCTCGATTCTACCCAACAGGATGGTGATCTACAAGGTCTTTCGTACAAAGCTTCATAGGCTTCCATCTTGATACTCACCTGATAACTATTAGTGTGCGAGAATTCCACTAAATGTAGATGGTCCTCCCAAGATCCACCGAAATCCAAAACACAAGCCCTTAACATATCTTCTTTAATTCGATTCATTCTTTCCGTTTTTCCACCGGTCTGGGGACGATACGTTGTACTTAAACTCAATCTTGTACCCAAAGCTGTCTGTAGAGCTTCCTAAAATTTATTGGTAAAGAGTGGGTCATGGTCACTTACTATGCTGACTGGAACTCCGTGCAACCTGACGATCTCCTTCAAGAAAATCTCTGCTAAAGACGCTGCAGTTCTGGTCGCCTTAACCAGAATAAAATGAGCGCTCTTGGTCAGCCGGCCTACAATTATCCATATTCCTTCATTTCCTTTTATAGTCCTTGGCAAACTATCGACGAAATCCATCAACATCATTTCCCACTTCCAATTTGGGACTTTTAGAGGCTGCAATAATCCTGCGGTCTTCTGTTGATCACCCTTTACCTGCTGACATATCTCACATCCATTCACAAAAGTAGCAACATCCTTCTTTATTCCTTTCCACTAGAAGACTCTCTTCATATCCTTATACATCTTTGAGATCCCCGAATGGATACTCAGTCTAGAGCGATGACTCTCTGATAAGACTTCTTACCTCAGATCCTTGAGATTCGGACCATAAATTCTCCCGTTGATCCTTAAAGTTTCCTGGTCATCAAACTCAAAACTGGAGCACTGACCATTCTTAACTATCATAATGATTGCACTCAACCTTCTATCTGATCCTTGCTTACTCGCAATCCTTTCTAGTAGAGATGGGACAACTTCCAAAATAGCCAAAACTTCATTCCTACTCAGAGCATCTCCCACTACATTCTCTTTCCCTAGAGTATAAAGAATATCTAGATCATAAGATGCCAAAAATCTACCCACCTCTGCTGCCTCAAATTCAGATCCTACATAGAGAAAAGGTATTTCAAAGGTTTGTGATCTGTGAAAAGATCAAAATTCTCTCCCAACAGACAGTTCCTCCAGATCTTCAAAGCAAAGACGAGGGCCAACAATTCCAGATCATGCGTAGCGTAATTCTTCTCATGTGGCTTTAACTGCCTGCTCGCGTATGCAATCACTTCCCCATTTTGCATTAGCACACCACCCAGCCCTACTCCACAAGCATTTATGTAGACTTCAAACTTACTCTTACCATCAAAAATAGCTAGAACAGGTGCACTGGTCAACCTCGCCTTCAAATCCAGGAATGCCTCTTCACACTTGGGGGTCGATTTAAACTTTCTCCTTTCCTAGTCAATTTGGTTAAGAGCGAAGAAATCTTAGAGTAGGCCCTGATAAATTTCCTGCGGTACCCTGCCAAACCAAGAAAACTGCGGACTTCCGTAAGAGTCTGCAGTTGCTTCCGCTCTTGTATGCCACTCCAGTTGAATTGATTCTGAATCGGATGCCCTATGGTATGGCCTGGCCTAATCTGGTTACCTCCAACCAGCTGCTACCTTGGCCGGATCTACAGAACTACCCTCACCAGATACAATATGCCCTAGAAATCTAACTTCCGACCTACAGAAATGGCACTTCAAAAACTTAGCCTTTAGGACATGCCTCCTCAAAGTCTTCAGCACTCTCTCTGAATGTCGCTTATGCTCCTCCTTAGACTTGGAGTAGACAATAATGTCGTCGATGAACACGAGCACAATCTTGTTCAGCACATCCCAGAAAACTCGGTTCATCAGATCCACAAAATAAGCAGGAGCATTGGCTAGCCCAAAAGGCATGACCAGCCACTCGTAAAGACAATTGGGTCCTCTAAACGCAGTCAAGGATATACTATCCTAAGCTGGTGAAAACCCGAAGCTAGATCCAACTAGGAGAAAATAGAAGCTCCATGGAGTTGATCAAAAAGATTGCCTATACGGGGCAAGGGATACTTATTCCTAATAGTTAGCTTATTCAACTCTCGATAATCTACGCAGAATCTTAATGACCCATCTTACTTGGTCACAAAGACTACAGCAGAACCTCAACTATAAAAATTAGGCTGGATCAAACCTCTCTCTAAGAAATCTTGGCTCTCTTTCGCTAACTCTTCTCTCTCTCGGCGCCATCCTTTTACTGGGTTGAACAACAAGTATTGCTCCTGGAACCAAGTCAATTCGAAACTTTATTTCCCAATACGGGGGCAAACCTTTGACTTCTTCGAAGACATCCGGAAAATCTTTGACCACTTCGATGGATTCTACTCCTTCTATATATGCCTCGATTCCATGCAAAAGATTGCTCAAGTGAACTCCAGAATTATCACAAGTCACTTTTGTGATCCTTCCCAACTCAGTTTTCAAAGATACAAATCTCTTTTCACAAATCAAAACAGCCTTATGTTTGTCCAACCAATCCATTCCCAATATAAGGCCAAATCCTTTGAAATTCAATACAAATAGGTCGCAAGAGAAACTATGGGACAGATAAGAAATTCTTCGGCCTCTACAGATCTTATCTAACTTGGTCACTCCCGCTATAGGATTAGATATAAAAAATGGGGCTGTCCACAATACTAAGGGTAAGATGAAAATTCTATATCGTATCAAAAGAAATAAAACTAAGGGATGCACCAAAATCAAACAAAACTCTAACAAAAATGCCATCTAAAAGCAAAGTACCTTCCAGAATGCCTTTGCCTTTCCAATTTGCAGAAGCTGATGGTCCTTCTTGAATGGCAAATACCTTGGTTGGATGAGCTCTCTGAATAAGCGGTCAAGCCTTCACCACGTGCCTTGGCTGTTGACAGTTGAAACACAAAGATTTTTGAACCATTGCGAAACCGGGTCCATTCTGACGCTGCAGCTGCCGAGTTCTTCCTCTGAGACACTACTTAGCCAAATGACCCTCTTGTTGACACACATAACACTTCCGAGCTCCATTATTGCCTCCTTATTTTCCTTTGCCTTGCTTCTTCCAATTTGGGTTGAATTTCCTTTTGCTCGGATTGGAAGAAGTTCCACTCAGTGCTGCTATAGATGCCAAGGGTTTCTTATTCATAAGCTCCACATACCTCAATGCCATGTCAATCAATTCCACGAATGATCCCTTAAGATGTGCTGTCATCTTCTCGTGGAATTGGGGCTCATTCCCAGCACAAACATCTCATTCTTCTTAAGGGATGTGTCAATTAGACTAGGTCTGTAGTGAGATAATTCATTGAACTTAGTCACATATTCGGATACCGACATATTTTCTTGCTTCAGATCTAGAAAATCTCTATACAGATGAGTCTTCCCAACTATAGGCATAAACTGTTCCTCAAACTTACTCCAAGAAATATCATCCTCTAAAATATTCATTGTAACTACATCCTACCATGCAGCTGCTCCTTCTTGAAGTTGCCATGATGCCATCACTCTCTTATGCTCATCAGACAGATCCAAACTCTTAAAAATTCGCTCATATGAAAGTAATCAAGCGTGAACGTCAATGATGGATTATGTTCCTTTAAAGGGCTTTCCTCCCAGATTGGTGATATCCTGACACAAAGCAGCAAAACTTACTTGAGGCGGCGTTGGATTTATAGCCTCACTAGCAGTCGGACCTCTTCCATTAGTGGTCGTCGTGCTGCCCACAACTCTGCCTCTCCTTCCTCTAGGTCTCATATTGGAAACCTGGACATGTAACCCAATAATTAGATAGGTATATAGATATATAAAAATTACAAGCACGTGCTCTCAAGATAGATACTACTCCAAAGCCTAGGTATTATCTCAACCTAGCGCTCTGATACCAACTATGACTACCTGCCTTTCATTCCATAGAAAGATGTATCATCATTAAGAAAGAAATAGATAGAAAGAGAATAAATAGAAAGATAGAACAACAATACCAGAATCTTATAACGGAAATGGAAAAATATATTATTTCACATAGATATTACATAGTCATTACACATCAGAGTCAATAATACTACAACATCAAAGTAGACAGTCGTGAAGACCTATCTATCCATTACATTCCAAAATACAACAGACAAATGATACCCACACAGCGGAAATATATATATATATATATATATACACACACACACACACACACGCCAAGTCTCCTGCTCTAAGCTTCCCAAAATTCGTCAAGCCAACCTGATCACTTAGCTACTCATAAAAATTTGAGTACCTAAAAGTTTAAGAAAAACAGAATAAACTGTGGGTCAAACATAGGTCTTCTGTGAGTAAACGGTTAAGTTGTTTAACTTGAAAAACCTTTGAAATAAAAGGTATCTCGTGAGACTCTTCGTAAATAAACACGGAAGAGTTTTTCCCTTACGATAACCAAAACATTTGATAGGAAATCTGGTTATATTATAATAGTGTTTAGGGTTTCCAAATGAATATTCACATAGCCGAAATTATTACATTCATTAAATTCCAGTATACATAGGTATACAATCAAGTCCGAGATCACTTATTGGAGATTGGATTCCATATAATGGCAGGACTACTGCGGTATCGCTCGTCATAGTACGTGATCTAGATCACTGGACCGAGGATCTACCCTGACCCACTACAACACAAAACTGGAGCTACCACTTACTGGATAGTCCGAATAAGACAACCCCACGCTTGTGGCCGACAACCCCACATTTGTGTCCAACAATCGCCTATATAGCCTAATAAAGGGACCTCTAGACAGGGAAAAATCTTATCCTACTTGGGTGCTACCCACTTAGCCTTGCGTGCACCTCCCCTGTTTTAGCCATTTGTGGTTGATGAGGCTTGAGGCTACGATTACCTTTTTTAGAACACTTATCTTGGAATGCTCATCGTCCTCCATTGGCGATGGTCTGTTAGCTTTCAGCCATACAAGTCCGTTCTGAGTTCGAACGAAATCGAAGGCACTATCTCCGATACACTCATTTTTGAATCACCATCAGAGTTAATGACAAATAGTCCTTGCACTCTGAAACTTCATCTCGATCTTCACTTGAGATTTCACGACCTATCGTTTAACTTGGATCGATGTGGTTTTCGGATAACAAATTTTGGCATCCAATCCCGGTCTCATCGAAATTCAAACGCTATCTTAAAGGCCAAGTTGTTTAAGTAAACAATTTTGTTTAATCTAGAACATTGTATTTGCACAGCATTCAACACAGATAAAAAACTCACATTTATCACAGCTATATCCAAAGTATTGCACATCGCAAAACATCACAGATTAACATACTGTAAATATTAATCAATCCAGACATTCTATATAATCAATTATCCATAAGCAAGACTTATTAATCCATACTATAATCATTTTAATTTTAAACCAATAAATTAATTACTAGTGAATTAATTACCTAACATGCTTAATCAATCATTAATTAATTACAAACCATTTTAATTCATTATTGAATTAATTAATCATTCTCTAATTTCTTTTAATTAATTAATCTTTAATTACTGATTAATTATCTTTTAATTATTAATTAATCCTTTAATCATTAATTAACCTAGGTTTATTAACTAATAAACCTTTAATTACTAATTAATAAATCTTTAATTACTAATTAATTAATCTTTAATTATTAATTAATTAATTCTTAATTACTTCCATTAATTAATTAATTAATATTTAATTACCCAAGACCTTAATTAATTTTAAGATAAACCATTTATTTTTATTAATTACTTACTAAATTATCATTAAAATCTTATTTAATAAATCTTAGAATTAATTATCATTAACATATAAATTAAAAACATTTTACCCCTTTTAATTAACTACTTAATTACATATTTAATTTAAGTTTAAAATAAACTTAAGAATTAACTTAGTAGATTTAAGTTAAATAAATTATATAACATTTCTTAATCCAAATATTTAAAACATTCTATTATTTAAAGAAATTGATTTAAGAAATATTTTTAAACTTGATTTATTTTAATTTTAAAAACTTGCTTTTATTTAAATTTAAAACTGTTATAAATATATTCCCGAGTTTAACCCGGTACCCAACCCTAGTCCAACCCGAGAAAATCATCCCTCTTCTCTTTTTTCTAAAACTTGTTATGGTTTTAAATTTTAAAACAGTTGACATGCAAAACACTCATGAACGACTCGAAGCTAAACTCGGGCCACTTCATCTTTTCCCCGAGCTTTCCCTTGAGGCACAGCCTTTTTCCTAAACCACTGACACGAGAAACTCATGCACGTGCACCAATGAACGAAGCGACTCTAACCAATGATGCTGCCTTCAGCACATCGACGACCATCTCCATCTTTGATTCCGATCACCTAATCTTCAACATAAACATTAAATCGAAATCGAGCAAGCATGGACAACATGAATAGAAACCATCGACCAAGAACCACCTCATCCTGATGCCTCCAACCACCAGAACTTTCAAGACTTTGTCCATAGCTTCGTCGATCGACCTCGCACCTATTCACCCGCCTCCGATGAACTCCCGTGCTCCGGTGACGACGCAGCAGCCTATTTTCCAACCTCGACCAAAACTCGAGCTTAAACCCTACTCCGTCGTTGCACCACCGCCACAATGATCTAAAATCTAGTGACATTTTTTCCCAAGTTCGCCTACCTCCACGCTATCTCCAGCAGTGATCCCAACTACCCAGAACCCTCCAATCACCAAACAAGGACCAAAACACAAAATCTGATCAACTCGAGATTCCTCACTCAAATCAACATTAAAAATCTGGATTTAACCTTTAAAATTCCTTACTTTCGAAGATGATTTAGATTGCATAGTTGAATCAAAGAATCATGATGTTTGAATTTAACATATTTTAAAGTCTTCACTGTATTTTCCCATTACAGAAAGTATTCAAGCTTATTATACATAAAAATATTTTTGAAATTAAGATCTTGTTAATCTAAATACTTTTTGTTTAAACATCATTAGAAATAAGAGATTTGAGGAAGAGAGATTGAATTTATACTTTATTTTAACCTGTACATTCAAAAAAGAGACTCATAATATATATACAAACAGACATGCACACTCAAACAAATTCATATTTACATACATGCAAGCATAGTATACATTCATGCAAACATCTATCACCAATATTGATCACATGCAACAAGTTTTATCATATTAACACTTTAATAAAGTTTGTTTACTCACCAGATATGATGATGAAGAGAGAAGTTTGAAACAGTTTGTACTTGAAAACTGGATAATGCTTTGATCTTTTGAAACTTGAAAACTTTGTAAACTGGAACTTAGTTGAGATGATTTGATCTGATTAGTTGCTTAATGTTTCAGGCTTAGGTTTGTAAATAGTTGTTTGCTTGGTGATTTTTTTTCTGCTTTGTTTGTAGGTTTTGAAAAAGCTTGAAAATGAAGATAGGAAAAGAAAATGAAAGAGTAGAAGAGATGAGATATATATATAACCTGATTTTAATTTTTCTTTTAAAATGGAAAGAAAATAAATAAGGCGACACTTGTTTAAATTGCATGATATTAATCTTACACTTGTTATTTTGCACGTGTTAATTATTTTTAATATGTTCTTATATAACTTTATATTTCATTTCCTATTTAGTTTAATATATTTCCTTTATTTATATTTATAAAATATTTTAAAGAAAATGATATAAAACTAATTATATACTAATAAAAATCATACAACTATTTTTAAATCCTATTTATTTTTAAGATATTTATCTTTTGAATTTCAAATTCAAATTCTATTTAAAATCTACTTATATATACATACATAAACAACATATTTTACTTGCTTGAAAAAGAATTTTTTTGCACATTTTATATAATTTATAAAGAAGATTGTTACATTATTATCTGTCTAAAATTCTGAGATATCACACTACTGGACGTCGGATTTCAAATAAAATAGCAGTTTCAAACAAAGTCATAATATTATCACAAAATCACCATAACTGAAGTCAACAGAGAATAAGAGACGTGGTGACCAAGGAATAAATTGAACAAGTCAAAATGCCAGAAAAATCAAAGCCGTGGTGACCAAGGAAAAAAGAACGAAACCAAGTCAGAAACAAAAGCTATGAAAATCAAGCAAAAACATATACGAATTGAAAAGTCAATACAAATCATTGCGTTCAATCATAATCAAGTGTCCGAGATAAATCAATTGACGAATTCAAGTAAATATATTCGAACGAAATTACAGGAATTTGAATCCTATTTAAATAGTAACATCATCGGCATATGAAATCATCAAGTTCAAGCAAGTTAACCAGTTAAGCAAAACGAATAAATCACATACCATTTTAGTCGAACTCGATCAAATTGGAGCAGCCATGTGCAAAGTGAAGAAACAATCGATAGTCTAAGTAATCACGAGAACACCACTTGATCGATCAACAAATTCATCTTCTTCAATTTATCAAAAGCCTTAATTTTCGAGCAAAGGAAAAGAAGAACGAAGCAGCCATAATCACAAACAAAAGAAAAGGAGTGGGCCGAAGAAACAAAGAAAAGGGGGTTTCCTTTTTAATTTTCATTTGGGCCAGTTTTTTCTCTATTTTGAGCTATTGTTTAAAATTAGTGTTTTATGTTATTTTTAAATTGTTTGTATTTGTAATTTACTTTTAAACGTTTGTAATTTCTTGTCATGTAACTAGGGGACAAACTACGATGGTGTAGTTCGAGAATTCACAACTCAAAGGCTGAGTTGTAGCAGGGTTTGAGCATAGAGTTAGGTTAGTCGATAGCGGGTGTTGCGAGTTTATGCGTGTAAGCGTCTGACTGCTTAATTTCTAGTAGAAACCATAGGGGATGCACGTAGACAGAGTTTTGCCAAAGTTAGGTGAATTTGTGTATCCTATTTTCTTCTTTTATTATGCTATTATTTATGTTGCTATTATTTTGCTATATCTATGTTGAAATTATTTTATATATACTTTCGCATCAAATTTTTATAATTAATAGTATCTCCATATTCAATCCCCCTCTAGGGTAGGCTGAAATCGATCCTACAAGTGGTATCAGAGCTCGAAACAAAAGCAAAATTTTGATTTAAAAATTGGATTTTTCAAAAACCAGCTTTTTTGTTTTAAAATTTGAATTTTTAAAATGGTTTCTTTTAATAATGCTTTTGCTGAGGGTCGGTCCATAGTTAGACCACCAATGTTCAATGTTGAATATGCTTACTAGAAAAACAGAATGAATTTTTTTTTGAAAACCATTGGTGCTTAGAATATAGTTGAGACAGGTTATAGAGCACCAACTATAGTGGTAGATAATCAGAAAACAGATAAACCGATGGATCAATGGATAGATTTAGAAAAAAGACTACAGAATGCTAATGCCAAAGCTATGAGTGCTATTATTTGTTCATTGGATTAAACTGAATTTAATTGTGTCTCACATTGTCTAACTATGCAGGAAATCTGGCATTTACTTGAAGTGACTAACGAAGGAACAATTCAAATCAAGGAATCTCACCTTGCCATGCTTAATAGCGAGTACGAGAATTTCACAATGGCCAAGGAAGAAAACATCAAAGAGATGTACGGACGACTTTCCAATATCGTGTACAAATCAAAAGCTCTCGAAAAACTGTACACAAAATTAGAAATAGTCCAAAAAATCCTCAGAGTCCTTCCACGAAATTTTGAAGCCAAAGCCACTGACATTCAAGAACCAAAGGATTTGAAACAAATCAAAGTTGAAAAGCTCATCAGAAATCTCACCACTTATGAGATAGAAATGAAATTCAAGGAAGAGCATGAAGGAGGTGACACTCGAAAGAAATCTATAGCTCTCAAAGAAACGATAAAAAGTGATGATGATAATGACGGGGCAGTTGAACTAGCACTATTAATGAAGAAATTCAAAAGGTAGAATCATAGATATGCAAATACAGCACTAAATCAACAACTGAAAAGCAGAATAGTTAAAGTGCTAGACAACTTAGAAGGGCGGGAGATCATCTGTCACAAGTGCAATAAACCTGGCCACATCAAGCCCAATTATCCTCAGAATCGACTCGGCCAAGAAAAGAAATCGAAAAGAAGAAGTTTTGCAGCCACGTCAAATAAAAGTGATGATGATAAAAGCACTACCAGTGAGAGTGAAAATGCAGATCTGCGCCTTTGAGGTGATATAACCAATAGCAATGATGACGAGCCAGGCGAGGTATCAAAACGTACTCACTCAGAATTACACACACACACACAGATATATATATATATATATATATATGTATGTATGTATGTATGTATGTATGTATGTATATTTCCACGAAGTAAATGGCTGTTTTGAACGAGGAGAAATATGATAAAATTGAATCACAAAGAGATATTTTAATAGAATTAAATAAACAACTTGATTAATTGGTTAAAAACTATCAAAGAAAGAGACGTAAGTATGATAAGTATCCATCATTTGAAGAAGAAATTAAAAAAATAAAAAGTTAAAATTAAATCGCTTGACAACGAAATTCTGATTTTGAAAGAAAGTGAAAATATGAGGAGATAAAATTCTATTAAAAAATGCACAAAATTATTAAATGAAAATGAATCTCTCAAAACATAAGTCCAACAAATGTCTACAACTTTAGAAAAAATTTCAAATAGTGAAAGATCGTTAAATATGCCATTAGAAAAACAAACTGTTAATACAGATAGACATGGACTTGGATATAATCAAATTGAACTTGTTAGAAATGAAATTAATCTAGTCAAATCAAAGTGCACGAAATGTGGAAAAATTGGACACAATCACGACATTTGCTGGTATAGACCCAAACACGTGAAAACTATTCCAATTTGGGTTCCAAAAGGCATAAATATAAAATCCCTCAAAGTCAAAAAAAATTGGGTGCCGAAAAGAACAAATATAAATAATTTTGGGTCTCCACAAACATATTTTTCAAAATATTTTGCCATTAACAACCATGGACCTATAAAGAAAAATAGGTCATAATTTTTTTTTCGCGTGTAGGTGTGGTGGCAGGCTGAGGAACAACAACAGTATTACCTGGACTTTGGCCGTTCCAAGCACATGATGGATGACAAATCAAAGTTCCTTAGCATAGTATAAAGGTGGCAAAATCACAGTGGACGATAAATGAAAAATTATCGTAAAGGTAAAAGAAGTAATGGTACATTTATTTTAAACGATATATTTAATGTCAAAATCTGCACCTGTAACGACCCGGAATTTTGAGCAATATCAATTTAATAATCTTTGTTAATAATTAAATTGATTTGATCATTTTACATTATAAATTGATTAGTTAATTTTTTTTAAAGACTGATAATAATAATAATATAATATCTATCAACATTTTTCTTAACAATATAAAATTTTGGCAAGTTTAAATCTTTTGAAAATTTATAATATTTTAATTTGGAAATATTTATTTTGGCAATTTAAAATTTGGTAAGAATTATTTTTCAAAAGTTAATCAGGATATTTTCTATTTTTAACGTGTATATATATATTGATATATCTTGTAAATAGGAAGTTTTTAAGTAATAAAAGATAATATATTCAAATTGTAATATATATGGATATATATTTTTTGATTTGGATTGTGTTTTAAAATTAATATAGTAATTATCAAATACAATGTTAAAATGTTTTTCTATTTGAAATGTGTATATATATATTTGAAATAGGAATTATATTGATTTGAATTTAATAAGTATTTTCAAAATTTAATAAATATATAATTTGAAATTTGAAATGTTAATTTGATTTAATACTTTTGAAGATAATTTTTGAGATTTAAATAACAAAGTTAATTTCTTATTTATTATAAACATATACTTTAAGTTTTTGTTTTAAATAAGATTTAAATTAAAAAGTTCATTTGTTTTAAATATTTCTTTCATTTTAATTTTATCATAAGATAATTGTTTTAAAATTTTATATAAAGAGTCAAACTTAATTTCTCAAATTTATAAACACATGTTATATGATTTGATCAAAATATAATTCACATGAATATTTATTAAAAAATAAGTATACACATTTTTATATAAATATTACATAAATACATGTATATAGCCTAAATAAATTATTAAAAAGAAAATTGTAACGGCCCGAAATTTTCGAACCCGAAAATTTCAGATCGTTATGAAAAAGAAGAAAGAGATAGAAGAAGAAGAACAGAAACACCAAACATCTCATATTCGCTGCGGGTAAAATATAATAATAAATAATAACAGTTTACAAAAGAATACTATATCTATCAATTACATTTAATATACATTAGAGTTTCACATATATACAATCACTGAATATATACAATTATCAAGTCTCGGATTAACAATAATATAAATAGAGCGGAAATACCCTATATGCTATTGCCATCCAGCTCGCCTCCTGAGCTCCAGAACGTACCTACCTGAAAATCTGTAATACTCGGTCTGACCCGAGCATTACACTAAAGTAACACCCGGGTCAGGCTGGAAACCAGCGTGAGTAAACCCAACTAACATGGAATTACCAAAGCAATCAACTTATACAAAACTCGGGGTAACTCAAACCAATATATCCCATTTCACAATTTGCTATAGACACACTTATTTCACATATCAATTTCTAAGTACCAAACTTAGATAAAATAATCCAATTCACTTAAATCGTTTTATTTCATCGTATTGATTTCACAAATCAATTTATAAAAATTCGAAGTGGTTTCGGGTATTTCCTAATACCCGACCCCGGCCTCTTCGAATCCTATCCCAAGTTATCCAAATGAAATACACAACATTTCATATCAGAGTTATTAACTCCTTCAAATCATCCAATACAATTCAATCATTCGGAAGCAAAACTTAATCACATACAAATCAATTCAATTGGTTCTAATTGTATTTTATACCTCAATCACTTAGATTCCTTCATTTATTAATTCCAAATTAATTAATTAATCAACCCTTCCCTATCCATTCATCTTAATTAATCACCTTGGATTAATTATCTTTCAATTACAGTCAAGTAATTACCTTTGATTAATTTCACGATATTAATTATTCTTAACCCAAAATCAATAAGTAATCTTAATTACTTCATGAATTAATTAACTATTTCAATTACATTAATCCTTAATTACTTATATTAATTAACTTCTCATAAGTCACTTATTATGGATTAATCAACCTTAATTAATCAATCTTTGATTACATCATTAATTATATAAATTAAGGATTATATTTTAATTTATCCTAATGAAAGTTTATTATATTAATGAAACCACGGTATTAATCATTTCCGATTTATCTCAGACTGTAATTAACTATCTTTTATTTTACTTCATTCAGTGATTACCCCTTACTCATCTATCCTAATTAATCTCTTGATTAATTTCACAAAGTAATTTTATTTTATTAATTACATTAGGTAATTATTTATCACACCATCAAATTATCATTCTGAATTACTTATACCTAGTTAATTAACCTACAACATAAGTTATTATTTATTCAAACCTTTAATTACTAAATTAAATAACCCAAATCATTAATTAATTGAATTAATTAATTATCCATTTTAATTACCCTACTGATTTAACGTATCTCAAATCATTAAGCCTTTAGTAACTTTTAAAATGGAAACATTTTCTTATTTATGTTTAAGTTTAAAACAACTTAGAATTCCCAATACTTCGAGTTAAGCAGCAATTAACTCGAGAACCATCCAAAACCAAAATCATCAGATCATCAATTCACAGTGCATATCAAATCAATTGAATCTTCAATCAAATATTTAATTTAACCATTTAAACTCAAATAGAAATCTAATAGAGTGAGATTTACTCACCTTTGCTTTTATTTGCAACCCACCTCAAACTTGCCTTGGTTTCCTCGATTTCGACCTTGTATAAATAATTATATGATTTTGTTAATATTTGAATCAAATCAAACAATTAAATTTTAACCGATGATTTACTTTTAATTACTGATTTAATTTTAATCAAAGAATTAAATTTTAAACTAATACTTTTATCTTTAAACTAATTTCTTTTAAATAAATTTAAGAATTAAATTGTCTTAACAACTTACTGTTAATCAATAGTTTCTTTTTACTAACTAACATGTAATAATTTCTTCGAGTAGAAACATGTCTATTAAAAAAATAAACATACAGAAGTTATACCTCATCGAATCCAGATTGAAACCCCTCTTCGACCTATCACGGCCCCAAAAATCAAAGCTGAAGCCAACTTTCGAACGCAGCCGCCACCATAATCGCGAGCACCCCTCATCGAATCTCCACACCGCCACGTCCACGCGAACCTCCAACGCCACCACTCGCGACACTCACCAGATTCGATCGAACTACCTTGCGAAACCCTAGCCACTCTACCTTCTGCCGCCGATATGCGAAAGCCCAGGCCTCCATCGAAGCACGCGCGCCTAAAGGAGTCTTCCACGCTCGAGTTCGAGCTCGACTAAGAACGCGACGCCATGATTTTCTTCGAAGGCTTCGGCCATTTTTAGAGATGGTGGGTTTAAATTTGATTTCGATTTTGAAAGAGGGATTGACTTGCTTTCGAACGAAAAGAGGAAGAGGGGAAATCGATTTTGAACAGCCATTTTTTTTTCTCAGTTTCGATCGAAATGATTTTTGATTCTGGGATAAGGGAGGAGATGAAGACGTATTATAACTTGGGAATGGCTTCTCGAATACGCTTGTTGGAAAAAAATATCTCCGACTAGTGTACTTTTAATTTTATTATATTATACAAATGTCTCGTTAAGCATAATGCGAAATTCCGGACCTCGAATCAGACATGCCGATAGGTGTTTATAAGGTTTTACCCGCATTCCGAACCCAATGGAACATGTTTCGGAGGCTAATTTGATCGTATGCCCGAGTTACAGAAGTAAACGATCAATTTTAAATTAAATCGATTAAAATAGTTCTACGCGTTTCGAGCTGCTAGGGTCAAATGACAACTTCGATGGCTACGAAAATTAGAATCCGATAATAACTAACTATTACGGATCCAATGGAACTGGTTTCGTCGAATTCCGAGACTGCGCCTCGAAAGGCTATTTTTAAACATCGATTTAAACGATATGTTTTTCAAAATTGAACAAAACACCTTTAAATTAAATTCCAACCATTCTATTATCTTCAGTATCATAAATATTGATATCTTGAATTTAAGTTAAAATTAACTTTTAAATATTTTAAAATCAATTAACTATTCAAATTTAAATTATTATAAATTCCGAGTCGTCACAAAAATAACATTTAAAACATCTATAGAACATTAAAAAAATAACATTTGTAAATATTAATTAAACATCATAACACTTGTAAGACATTTATTTAAACATAAGGACATTTGTAAATCAATATGTATAGGTGTAAGTTAACTAATGCATCATAGTAGACAAGTGTCATTTATTTTAAAATCTAAAAATAAAAATATGATTAAGGAAGACTTTTAATTTTCAGCAAATTTCTTTCTTCATCTCCATCAAAAATGTAAATCAAAATAGAGATCAAAAATGAATAAAGATCAAAAACCAAAATAAAATGAAAGATGAAGAAAACTGTAAAAAAAAAAAGAATCTGGAACAAATAAGAAATATGGAGATTCAAATCTTCAAGTTCAAGCATGCAAAATTAGATTCAGATTCATCAGCAATTCAAATTAAAAATTCAGCATGCAAATTTGGAATAAATCAAGTAATTCAAGAACATGCAATCTGAAGTCAACAAGCAATAAAACCAACATGCAGTGAATTTCTGAAGCCTGGAAACAGTTTCTAACCCTCTGCTTCAAAGGTGAGTAAATGCAATTTAAAAAAAAATAGTTTAAATATTAAATCCCATCTTGATCTTGTGCATGAAAACATGATGGTTTATCTGGATTCTTGGATTTAAACTATTGCATGTTGGTGTTTGAGTGATTAATGATATTGAGATTTCCTGTAATCATAAATTATGCTCTTTGAATTATAACAGTTTTCAAATAAGATCAATAACTCAAAGTTAAATTTGAATTTGTTTATGGTTTGTAAATAAAAGATGTTTGTAATCATGTAATCTTTCACCTAAAAATAACTAAAGGTTTTTTAATTGAAACATGTGTTTAGAAAATTTAAGGTTACAGTAAAATCTTAATTTGGGACAAAAATTTTTGTATTCAAATTTGAGTTTTGATTTTATAATCGAATGGTAAATAAGAAATCATGACTTTAGAAGCTTGAATCACGAATTTTAGATTGGTAGCTGGTGTGAATTTGGGGTTTGATTGTTCTGAGCATTTTGACCAATTGGCAGCGATTAACAGTGAAATTAAGGTCGTGGTTGAGCTCGAAGTTGGAGGGGGCAACGGTGACCATCAGAAAAATCACTTTGGAATTTATAGATGAAGGGGTCGGCTGGAAAATTGGGTGAGTAGGGTTTTATACCTTGTTTTTGCCGACATCTTTCTTTTGGGTTTCACGATGGCGAGAAGCCACCGGAGTGGATCGCATGCGTTGCCGTGGGTTAAGGGGATCATGACGAAGCTTTGGTGGAGGTAGTGGGTTTTCTCGAGGCTAGGGTTGCCGTGGAAGGGGTTTTCTGGCGAGGTGGTCTTCAAACAGTTTGGGTTCGATAGTGATATTTTGATTCTTGATCAATTTGTGAATTCTGGGTTTAGTTTATTGACGTCGTGGATGAAGTCGACGTGTTGGAAGCTTGAGGGAAGTTCGCTGTCGACCGGCGGCGACGTGCACGTTTACGTGCACGATTTTGTGTTTCTGCAGTGGTTTGGGGAGGAGATGGTAGAAGCTCGAAGATGATGTCGGGTTCGTGATGCTTCGGCTCGAAGCAGGGTTGAGGATTGGGGGCGACTCGAGTTTTACGCGAGTTTATGATCTGGTGGCTTGGGTTTGTTGGGTTGATGTGCTGTTCAGGTTTTTTTTGATATTAACAGTATTGTTTATTTAAAAAGATTTTGAAACCAAAGAAACTTGATTTTGAAAATGATTAAAGTTTTAAACAACGGTTAAACAAGTTTATTATAAAACTAAATTGTTTTAAAGTTTGTTTTTAAACAAGTTTTTATATATAAAATATGAAAGTTTTAAAATAAAATTTGTGTAGTTTTTGAATTAAATAGGTATTAACTTTTATTTAGTAACCATGGACAGTTTAAAATTTTTAAAAAGGTTTGATTTGAATATTTAAATTGTTTAATTATAATTGACTTTTAAGAGATTTTATTTTCAAATAAGGTTTAATGATTAAAGTTTAGAAATCAATTATAATTTAAGAAATTATAAGTTTTGATTATTTAAAGATAAATAAATTTGTGAAGATAATTAAGGTAATTAAATTTATTAACCCTTGGAAAGTTATTGGTTAATATAAACGATTTAATTAAGATGCTGTTTTCTTAATGAAGAATCTTTATAATATAAGAAGTTAAGAATCATTTAATTAAATTTAAATGATTAATTAATAATTAATTAAGTAATTAATTTATGATTAATTGATGATAATCATTTGGAATTGATTAAGTATAATTATTGGGTGAAATAATTAAGTGGTTAATTACATGAGGTAATTAAGTAAAAGATAATTACTTTATGAAAGTAATTAGGTGGATGTGATTAAGAGTTAATCACTTGTGTTCTTAATTAGAGAATTAATTTATATAATTAATTAAAGGTCTCAATCATTTAATTAATGGTTAATCAATAAAGAAATTAAGAGCAGTTAAATTAAATGTGATTAATTAAAAGCAATTAATCAAGTAAATGTAATTAAAAGTAATTAATCAAATGTGATTAATTAAAAGTAATTAATTAAGTATGATTAATTATAAATAATTAATCAAGTATGATTAATTATAAATAATTAATCAAGTATGATTAATTAATAAAAAGGTGATTAATCAGGTATGATTAACTAAAGGATAATTAAGAAATAATTATCAAGGTAATTAAATAATAATTAATCAAATGTGATTAATTTTAAAGGGGTAATTAAGAGATAATTACTTGGATAATTAGGAAGTAATTAATCAAGATGGTTAATTAAATTTGTAATTAAGGAATAATTACTTAAAGTAATTAAGTAATAATTAATCAAGGATGATTAATTCAAAATGGATAATTAAGTGATGTTTATTAATTAATTTGTAATTAATTTATGAATAAGTAAGTTGGATTGATGATAATCCAAGTGATTGAATAAGAATTAATTTAATTAAGAATTAATTAAATTAATTAACTTTGGATCAAACTTGTTATGGATGATTAATGATGGTTGATAAGTCTCATTGGATGAGTTTATGATATTGGATGATGTTGAATGTCATGGATTGATATGTGATGATATGAGATGTGATATATATATATATATATATATATGCTGCTTTATGAGATGTATGGATAAATGTGATAATAGTGAATTATCTATTTGTGTAATGTGAATCATCCATTTATGTTAAGTGATATTTCTGAATATCTTCTGTTTAAAACCCTTAAGTACAACTTGGACATTAAAATGGCGTTTGGATTCGGTGAGACCGGGATCGGGTTTCCATATTTGGATATCCGAAAACCACATCGATCCAAAATAAACGTTAGGTCGTGAATCCAAGTGGAGTGCAAGTGAAGACTCGAGGTGTAAGGACTATTCATCAGTATAACTCCGGGGGTGATTCCATGATGAGTTTGACGGAGATAGTACTTACAGGTTCGAGATGGAGATTCAGAGTGCAAGGGCTATGGTCGTTGACTCTGAGGGTGATTCCAAAATGAGTGCAACGAGATAGTGCCTTCGGTTCCGTTCGAACCCTGAACGGACTTGTATGGATTGAATGCTTTCAGAACATCGTCGGGTGGATGATGAGCATTCTAAGATAAATATATCCTACAAAGGTAATCGCAGCCTCAAGCCTCATCAACCAGGAATGGCTAAAACAAGGAAGGTGCAGCAACGTTAAGTGGGTCATGCCCAAGTAGGACGAGATTCATCCCTGTTTAGATGTCCCTTTTTATTTTGGCTTTGTGGGCAGTTGGATCTGCAGCCAACTGCAGGGTGGTCTTGTTAGAGACTGTTTAGTAAGGAATGGTCCCGGCCTTATGTTGCAAGGGAGTTAGGGTGGCTCCTCGGTACGGTGATCTAGGCCACGCTGTGACGGGCGGTACCCCAGTAGCCCTGCCATTATTGGAAACCCATTCTTCCTACGAGACCGTACGGTTTTGTTTGTATTACCCACTTTTGTGGCTAGTAGCTGGAATTTAATAATGCAACAATTTCGGCTATTTCATATTTATTTGAAAACCCTAGACACTATTATAATATCACTGGATTTCCTATTAAATGTTTTGGTTAGCGTAAGGTAAAAACTTTACCATGTTTATGTGTGGAAAGTCTTACGTGATACGTTTTCTTTTCAAAGTATTTTCTAAAGTTAAGCAACTTTAAACCGTTTACTCACACCAGACCCCTGTTTGACCCGAGTGTTTATTTTCTGTTTTATTAAACTCTTGGGTACTCATATTCTGTATAAGTAGACAAGTGATTCAGGTTATCTTTGACGAATTCTGGAGGAGCTTTGGAGCAGGAGGCTTCAGCATGTAGATATATAGTTAGAGTTCCTGCTGTGTGTTATCTTGTGTAGTTATCATTGTATTGTATTAGACAAAGATGTTATAACTGTCTAAATGGAGATGTAAGTTGTGTACTCTGATGTATATGATACTATGTATATGTTTATATATTATATTTCACTCGTTCCGCTGTGAGATTTGATGTGTGTTGTTCTTTCTTCTCTTTCTTTTCTTCTTCTATCTCTTTCTTTCTTAATTAGTGATGCGTCTTTCTGGTGATAGAAAGTCGGGTCGCTACAGTTGGTATCAGAGCATTAGGTTGAGTGGATACCTAAGCTCTGGAGTGGCGTCTATCTTGAGAGAGCATACTAGTAATTTTTGTATATAGATATATTTATATATCTACCTAATCTGTTGGGTTATCTGTTCGGATTTTCCAACATAGGTTATAGAGGTAGATAAGGTAGTAGTGTGTGGAACACGACTACCATTAATGGTAGAGGCTTATATGTTGTGGTTGGAGGTGTATCTGTCGAGATAGTAGATCTAATACCGTTTCGAATAAGCTTTGTAGATTGGTGAAAGGATTTCATAGATCCCAGAGGAAGTATTTTCAAGAATTGGGGTATAATCTTGATGTGTGAAGTTGATGTGCTATCGAGTGAGCAAGGATTTCCAAGAGTTGAATCTGTTAGCTGAGTAGAAGCAGGTGATGGTATCTTGAAGACTTAAGGAAGGGATAGCTGTGTGATGAGATGCAGAATTCATAGATGGTTCTGAAGATGTTCTTTTGGAGCCGGATTTAGATAGTGTTGGAGGAACGTTGATGCCTACTGCCAGGGAAGATTCGGATTTTTCCGGATCATAAGTATGGTTGGATATCTTATCTATATTGAAGTATGAGACTAAGGTCAATAAGTTACCTCATTTCAGACATGGTCTCATTTGTTTCCCTTAAGAAGAACAAGTGGTTGGTACTTAGTTTGGAGCCGATTTTCTTGAGGAGATGTCTACTCATCTCAAGGATCTTTTAGTGGAATTGGGTGATAGTTTTGTGTTTCAAGGAGCTTGTGGTTAAGGATGAACTTTTGGCTTAGCAGTATCATTGAAGTGAAGTTTGGAAGCAGCAGCATGGATCTGTTTCTTCGATGATTCTGAAATCTTTGAGATTCTACTATTAGCAGACCAGGCAGATAGTGAAGACTTATCCATTTCTTCCGGAGGCTCAGCAGAGCAGGATATTTGCTGGAAATGATATATCATTTTTCTGGTAGATAGGCCATTCTTGAAGATTAATCTCGATTAGGAAAGCTGTTTTTGTTGGGAGATAGATCTTTGGAATTTGAACTGAGTAGGATCGCAAAAGTGACTTGCGATTAATTTGGGAATCTTTGAGTATTCTTTGGCTTGGGAATTAAGGAATCTCATATTGAGGTAAAAGCTATGAAAGCAATCAGAGATTATCTTGATGTTTTTGAAGAGTTCAGAAGTTTACCCGAATAGGAGATTGAGTTTTCTTATCGACTTGGATTCCAGGAGCAACACTGATGGTTCAACCATGTAGAGGGATGACTCTTAGAGCGAGAAGAAGTTGGTGAGGCAACTCAGGATTCTTGAGAAGGGATGGATCATCTAGTTCTAGTTAAGTTTCCACTGGGATGTTTTGACCAAGTGAAAGGGTCACTAAGATTTTATGAGTCGGATAGACAGTGTATGGAGAAGATTGTGCTCAAGTACTTCGATAGCATTCTCATCTACCCTAGATCAGAGTTGCGCAGCGGAAGCAAAATAGCAGTTATTTTAGAATGGGAGAAACCGGGAGTTGCAGTTTTCTTGGATTAGAGGATTGCTAGAGGAAATTCAAGTATGAAGGAATTTTCCGGATTTGAAAGGTAAGGTTGTCAAGTGCAACTGTTTGGCTATTCCAGATAAGAGATGTAGGACTGAAGTACACTAATGCTTATGGAATAGAGTTGTGTATTGGATTTCAGCAAATTTTTAGGAGAGTCACTTTGTTGAATAGGACCTGGAGATTGGTTTGATTTTGGTCCCGTTTGTTCATGAAGCAATCAGCAAAGGTTAAGCTGATCAGGAAGGATGGAGGTGACTCAGGATCATCTGAAGAGTTATGCAGTTAAGAATTGAGGAAATTTGGAATGAGAAGTTGGAATTTGGATATAGTTTTATCCGATTAAAGGAGATATAAGATTTGCTAAAATTGGAAAGCTAGCTCCGGAGGTATTTTGGATTTTCTTGTGTTCTCTGAAGATTAGATCTTGATCTACAGGATTGAATTGCCAGTTCGGATAGCTGGAATTCATTGTATTTCACATATTTCTGAGGTATATGTGTATGATTCATCGAGTGATAGAATCAAAATTTCAAAAGGATTTGGCAGTTGAGCTGGTTTTGAGTTTAATCTGATATCTTGTTCAAATTTGTAGATCATATGAGGGAGTTCTTGGTTATAGTAGTGTAGTTACTTAAGATTTTGTAGAGCGAGTATTCCACTATAGGTACCTGGAAAACTCCAGATAATATTAGGAAGTTCTATTCAGAATTTTGTCTGGATAGATAAAATTGTCTGTTTGAATTGGTTGTTATGATTGATTGTGTGATTGCTGTTTGAAATTTTAAATTCTTTTGCTGGGTTATTAAATTATCTTTGCTTTTAAATTTCGGGGACGAAATTCTTTTAAGGGGTGAGGAATGTGACGACCCGAAATTTTGAGCAATATCAATTTAGTAATCTTTGTTAATAATTAAATTGATTTGATCATTTTACATTATAAGTTGATAAGTTAAAATTCTTTTAAAGGCTGATAATAATAATTATATAATATCTGTAAACATTTTTCTTAACAATATAAAATTTTGGCAAGTTTAATTCTTTTGAAAATTTATAATATTTTAATTTGGAAATATTTATTTTGGCAATTTAAAATTTGG
The DNA here is from genome assembly GCA_030765085.1 of Allium cepa. Taxonomy (NCBI): domain Eukaryota; kingdom Viridiplantae; phylum Streptophyta; class Magnoliopsida; order Asparagales; family Amaryllidaceae; genus Allium; species Allium cepa. The sequence continues at coordinate 461,372,656 of CM060943.1, forward strand.
TAAGAATTATTTTTCAAAAGTTAATCAGGATATTTTCTATTTATAATATATATATATTGATATATCTTGTAAATAGGAAGTTTTTAAGTAATAAAAGCTAATATATTCAAATTGTAATATATATATATATATATATATATATATATATATATATATATATATATTGTGATTTGGATTGTGTTTTAAAATTAATATAGTAATTATCAAATATAATGTTAAAATGTTTTTCTATTTGAAATGTGTATATATATTTGAAATAGGAATATATTTATTTGAATTTAATAAGTATTTTCAAACTTTAATAAATATATAATTTGAAATTTGAAATGTTAATTTGATTTAATATTTTGAAGATAATATTTGAGATTTAAATAACAAAGTTAATTTCTTATTTATTATAAACATATACTTTAAGTTTTTGTTTTAAATAAGATTTAAATTAAAAAGTTCATTTGTTTTAAATATTTCTTTCATTTTAATTTTATCATAATATAATTGTTTTAAAATTTTATATAAAGAGTCAAACTTAATTTCTCAAATTTATAAACACATGTTATATGATTTGATCAAAATATAATTCACATGAATATTTATTAAAAGATAAGTATACACATTTTAATATAAATATTACATAAATACATGTATAAAGCCAAAATAAATTATTAAAAAGAAAATAACATTTAAAACATTTATAAAACATTAAAAAAATAACTTTTGTAAATATTAATTAAACATCATAACACCTGTAAGACATTTACTTAAACATAAGGACATTTGTAAATCAATATGTATAGGTGTAAGTTAAGTAATGCATCATAGTAGACAAGTGTCATTTATTTTAAAATCTAAAAATAAAAATATGATTAAGGAAGTGTTTTAATTTTCAGCAAATTTCTTTCTTCATCTCAACCAAAAATGTAAATCAAAACAGAGATAAAAAATGAATATAGATCAAAAACCAAGATAAAAAGAAAGATGAAGAAAACTGTAAAAAAAAAAAAAAGAATCTGGAACAAAGAAGAAATATGGAGATTCAAATCTTCAAGTTCAAGCATGCAAAATTAGATTCAGGTTCATCAGCAATTCAGATTAAAAATTCAGCATGCAAAATCTGGAATAAATCAAGTAATTCAAGAACATGCAATCTGAAGTCAACAAGCAATAAAACCAACATGCGGTGAATTTCTAAAGCCTGGAAACAGTTTCTAACCCGCTGCTTCAAAGGTGAGTAAATGCAATTTAAAAAAAAAACAGTTTAAATATAAAATCCCATCTTGATCTTCTGCATGAAAACATGATGGTTTATCTGGATTCTTGGATTTAAACTATTGCATGTTGGTGTTTGAGTGATTAATGATATTGAGATTTCCTGTAATCATAAATTATGCTCTGTGTATTATAACAGTTTTCAAATAAGATCAATAACTCAAAGTTAAATTTGAATTTGTTTATGGTTTGTAAATAAAAGGTGTTTGTAATCATGTAATCGTTCACCCAAAAATAATTAAAGGTTTTTTAATTGAAACATGTGTTCAGAAAATTTAAGGTTACAGTAAAATCTTGATTTGGGACAAAAAATTTTGTATTCAAATTTGAGTTTTGATTTTATAATCGAATGGTAAATAAGAAATCATGATTTTAGAAGCTTGAATCATGAATTTTAGATTGGTAGTTTGTGTGAATTTGGATTTTGATTGTTTTGAGCATTTTGACCAATTGGCGGCGATCAATGGTGAAATTGAGGTCGTGGTTGAGCTTGAAGTTGGAGGGGGCAACGGTGACCATCATAAAAATCACTTTGGAATTTATAGATGAAGGGGTCGGCTGGAAAATTGGGTGAGTAGGGTTTTATACCTTTTTTTTTGCCGACGTCTTTATTTTGGGTTTCACGATGGTGAGAAGCCACCGGAGTGGATCGCGTGCGTTGCCGTGGGTTGAGGGGATCGTGACGAAGCTTTGGTGGAGGTTATGGGTTTTCTCGAGGCTAGGGTTGCCGTGGAAGGGGTTTTCTGGCGATGTGGTCTTCGAACAGTTTGGGTTCTATAGTGATATTTTGATTCTTGATCAATTTGTGAATTCCAGGTTTAGTTTGTTGACGTCGTGGATGAAGTCGACGTGTTGGAGGCTTGAGGGAAGTTCGTTGTCGACCGGCGGCGATGTGCATGTTTACGTGCACGATTTTGTGTTTCATCAGTGGTTTGGAGAGGAGATGGTAGGAGCTCGAAGATGATGTCGGGTTCGTGATGCTTCGGCTCGAAGCAGGGTTTAGGACTGGGGGCGACTCGAGTTTTACGCAAGTTTATGATCTGGTGGCTCGGGTTTGTTGGGTTGATGTGTTGTTCAGGGTTTTTTTTTGATATTAACAGTATTTTTTTTAAAAAGATTTTGAAACCAAAGAAACTTGATTTTGAAAATGATTAAAGTTTTAAACAACGGTTAAACAAGTTTATTATAAAACTAAATTGTTTTAAAGTTTGTTTTTAAACAAGTTTTTATATATAAAATATGAAAGTTTTAAAATAAAATTTGTGTAGTTTTTGAATTAAGTTTGTATTAACTTTTATTTAGTAACCATGGAAAGTTTTAAAATTTTAAAAAGGTTTGATTTGAATATTTAAATTGTTTAATTATAATTGACTTTTAAGATATTTTATTTTCAAATAAGGTTTAATGATTAAAGTTTAGAAATCAATTATAATTTAAGAAATTATAAGTTTTGATTAGTTAAAGATAAATAAATTTGTGAAGATAATTAAGGTAATTAAATTTATTAACCCTTGGAAAATTATTGGTTAATATAAATGATTTAATTAAGATGTTGTTTTCTTAATTAAGAATCTTTATAATATAAGAAGTTAAGAATCATTTAATTAAATTTAAATGATTAATTAATAATTAATTAAGTAATTAATTGTGATTAATTGATGATAATCACTTGGAATTGATTAAGTATAATTACTGGGTGAAGTAATTAAGTGGTAAATTACATGAGGTAATTAAGTAAAAGATAATAAATTTATGAAAGTAATTAGGTGGATGTGATTAAGAGTTAATCACTTGTGTTCTTAATTAGAGAATTAATTTATGTAATTAATTAAAGGTCTCAATCATTTAATCAAGTAAATGTAATTAAAAGTAATTAATCAAATGTGATTAATTAAAAGTAATTAATTAAATATGATTAATTATAAATAATTAATCGAGTATGATTAATTAATAAAAAGGTGATTAATCAGGTATGATTAATTAAAGGATAATTAAGAAATAATTATCAAGGTAATTAAATAATAATTAATCAAATGTGATTAATTTTAAAAGGGTAATTAAGAGATAATTACTTGGATAATTAGGAATTAATTAATCAAGATGATTAATTAAATTTGTAATTAAGGAATAATTACTTAAAGTAATTAAGTAATAATTAATCAAGGATGATTAATTCAAAATGCATAATTAAGTGATGTTTATTAATTAATTTGTAATTAATTTATGAATAAGTAAGTTGGATTGATGATAATCCAAGTGATTAAATAAGAATTAATTTAATTAAGAATTGATTAAATTAATTAAGCTTGGATCAAACTTGTTATGGATGATTAATGATTGGTTGATAAGTCTCATTGGATGAGTTTATGATATTGGATGATATTGAATGTCATGGATTGATATGTGATGATATGAGATGTGATATATATATATATATATATATATATATATATGCTGCTTTGTGAGATGTATGGATAAATGTGATAATAGCGAATTATCTATTTGTGTAATGTGAATCATCCATTTATGTTTAGTGATATTTCTGAATATCTTCTGTTTAAAACCCTTAAGTACAACTTGGACATTAAAATGGCGTTTGGATTCGATGAGACCGGGATCGGGTTTCCATATTTGGATATCCGAAAACCACATCGATCCAAAATAAACGTTAGGTCGTGAATCCAAGTGGAGTGCAAGTGAAGACTCGAGGTGTAAGAACTATTCATCGGTATAACTCTAGGGGTGATTCCATGATGATTTTGACGGAGATAGTACTTACAGGTTCGAGATGGAGATTCAGAGTGTAGGGGCTATGGTCGTTGACTCTGAGGGTGATTCCAAAATGAGTGCAACGAGATAGTGCCTTCGGTTCCGTTCGAACCCGGAACGGACTTGTATGGATTGAACGCTTTCAGAACATCGTCAGGTGGACGATGAGCATTCTAAGATAAATATGTCCTACAAAGGTAATCGCAGCCTCAAGCCTCATCAACTGGAAATGGCTAAAACAGGGGAGGTGCAGCAAGGTTAAGTTGGTCATGCCCAAGTAGGACGATATTCATCCCTATCTAGATGTCCCTTTTTATTTCGGCTTTGTGGGCGGTGGATCTGCAGCCAACTGCGGGGTGGTCTTGTTCGGGACTGTTCAGTAAGGAATGTTTCCGGCCTTGTGTTGCAAAGGAGTTTGGGTGGCTCCTCGGTACGGTGATCTAGGCCACGTACTATGACGGACGGTACCCCAGTAGCCCTGCCATTGTTGGAAACCCATTTTTCCTACGAGACCCTACGGTTTTGTTTGTATTGCCCACTTTTGTGGCTAGTAGCTAGAATTTAATAATGTAACAATTTCGGCTATTTCATATTTATTTGAAAACCCTAGACACTATTATAATATCACTGGATTTCCTATTAAATGTTTTGGTTAGCGTAAGGTAAAAACTTTACCATGTTTATGTGTGGAAAGTCTTACGTGATACCTTTTCTTTTCAAAGGATTTTCTAAAGTTAAGCAACTTTAAACCGTTTATTCACACCAGATCCCTGTCTGACCCGAATGTTTATTTTCTGTTTTATTAAACTCTTGGGTACTCATATTCTGTATGAGTAGACAAGTGATTCAGGTTATATTTGACGAATTCCGGAGGAGCTTTGGAGCAGGTGTAACGAGCGTGATTTTTCGACGCTCGAAAACCGACATCAATACGTCCACTGTATCAACTGCCAAGCAATCGAAGGCCGGAAAACCGTACCGTTAGGGTTAAAGAAGAGGTAGAAGATAGAAGAAGAGAGAAAGAAAAAGAAAACAACAGAAACAATGACAGAATATCACATATCCCAGCGGAACAATATGTAATAGATAAATGAATATCTTTAAAACAAAGAACTATATCAGTTATTACATTACACCACATTACATTACATTATCAGAGTTTACAATAACAAACAGCGGAAAAGAAATACTATATACTAGTTGATACGACATACCATCCAGCTTGCTCCTGATCTCCACAGCAGCTCCTGAATTCCAGAATATCCCGATAACCCGACTCTTGAATGCCCGTGTTAAAATTGGTGGGCAACCAGAGTTTAGGAAGATAACAATAAACTCCAGGTCAGTCATGGGACTGGTGTTAGAACTTAAAACAGTCTATCTTTAAAAACAACAAAGAAATATTTTAATATAGATTCGCAATGCTTTTAGAAAATGAGACTACCATAAGCCTCTCGCACGCACACAATGCAAACGCAGAATCAAAGGAGATTTCACCTTATCATAGTCAAATATGCTTGCTACGCAAAATGAAATCATTTTTGATATTATTACTAGTGCATAGTGTAGAAAACATTTCGAAAGTATAATATAAATCTTAGCCAACATACGACCATTATCGTATGCCTACTATAGCTACCATGTTCAATAGCAGGTTACCGCCACATTACATGGCAAGTTATACAACTAAAACCGTACAAGGTTCGTATTGTTTCTTTGGATTTCCAACAAACGGTCAGGTCAAGAACTTCCCATTGCCACATAGATACGCTTCTGGAAATACGCCCCAAGAACTAACCTAACATTACGGTTAGGTCTCTGCCAACACAAGGCCGGGTTACCCCTAGCTGGGTAACTACTGACACGAATATGCCATCCCCCGGTCGCAACCGACCTAAATCCCGGGATTCACCAACAACCACAAAGTAATAAGTTTGCAACAACAAAATATGTTAAGTATCAGGGCTCCATACCATAATACCACCTCTATCCAAAAGGAAATGACATACACTAAGGGGGCGCTATCCCCTAATAACCTTGCTGCATCTTTTCCTGTTTTGACCATTTTCGGGGTGTGAGGTCCGACGAAGTCTCGTCCACAAAGCTACGCTTTATACAAAAGCCACGCTTTGATCAACAAATGCTCAACAGCACTTTGTATGCAACATTACCAATTTGGGAATATATCACTAGTAACCATCAACTACATAACATTTGAGCTCGTACGTCTCAGAGAAGGGTGTTAAGCTAAGAGAATAAACTCTCCGCCGCCAACAGAAATATATTTGATAGAAACCAGCTTTACATCTCAAATTGTAATGTCAGACACACAACAATACAAGTCCGTTCCGGGGTCGAACGGAACCGAAGGCACTTCCAAAGAAGCCCTTGCAATCCGTATATTCATTAATCACGACCAGATTTCCCATCACAAAGGGTGATAAAATCTCTATATCGGAGATCAGCCGATGCAGAGTCATTCGACGACAATCCTTCCGTTTTCATAAATATCCGGTCTTCAACACCGGTCTTCAAATGCTATCCATTTCGACATATCACTTATTCTGAATGGGATTTATGACACAAAGGTCCTCTCCCGGCTAAACCGAATAACGAGCGCTTATTTTCAAAAATAAGTGTAGCATTCAAATTCAAGCAAATCACACAAATACCCATTTAAAGGTAAATATTGATAGTCAGTTATTTAACAATCAAAGCCCACAACCAAATATCCAGCACCATAACAATCATTAGGCCCTTTTTATTAATCTTTCATAAATTAAATAACTTGCCATATATTCACTTCAATTTATCTTTAAAAATATATATTCTGTAAACCATTTCGATTTCATATTGGAAAAGCAATTTCAAATACTTATTCATTTTCAATTTATCTTTAAAAGATAAAAACCCGAAACATTTCACTTCATATTGGAAAACATTTCCAAATACTTATTTAACCATAAGTAATTCACAAATCTATTTATTTTCAATACTTAGAAAATATTCAATATACTTAAAACATGATTAAGCATATATTTCATTCTATAAGAAAACATTCTCTTAAACACATTTATTTGGGCCAAAACGAATGTTGCGTAAAACACCGTTACGACAACCCAAAATCACTAGTATAGGGATTCGAAATTATGATAGATATAGAAATCCCAATACTATACAAAACCTTTCCTTTCGGAAATCATTTACTATAACAACAGTGTTATAGTCCATCTTTTCCTTATTTCTCGAAAACGTCTATTTCAACAATGAATGTTGAAATCTATGTTTTCGACACTTAATACATTTTAAAACAACTTCAAATCGTTTTAATTCTATTTAAAATATCACTTCCCCAAAACACTTTAATATATTATTCACTGTCCCAAAATCGTGAATATTCTTCGTCAACCAAATTCAACATTTTTCTACACATTTTATTTAAAGGATTATCCACCGTCCAAAATCATGAATATTCTTCGTTAACCAAAATCAACATTTTTCTACACATTTTATTTAAAGGATTATCCACCGTCCAAAATCGTGAATATATCTCCTTTAAAAATCTATAAAAATTAACTTATCAAATTAAATCAAATCTTGAATTTATAAATCAATGTTTATAAATTCTCATATATATATATATATATATAACTTCAAGTTATAAAATCACTTTATTTACGAATTCTATCCATATTCCATTTACACGACAAAATCCAAATTATAAGCAAATTACTTATAATTCTTTACTTACAAATTCTATTTAAATTTCATTTAAATGCCAAAATCCGATTTATAAGTTAATTACTTATAAATCTTTTTATTTTACAAAGTGTATTCATTTTATAACTCCTCAATTTATAAATTTATAAATTTTCATTTACTTACTAAATCCATCCATATATTATTTCATTTTAACACAAAAAAATTCGTTTTATAATTCCAATATTTTTAAATTATAAATATTAATTTTATAAATCTTTATATAAATCGTTTATAAAATTCAAAAATCTCCATTTAAGCTATTTTATAAAATTCATTAACTCTATATTTCAAAATCACATTTTAACTATATTTTCTCAAAAATCATAAATTTCATAACATTAAAATTATAACGTTTATTTATTTAAAATGGATCAATTCCAAAATTTAATAAAACGTATACCTTCAAAAAATCACTTTAAAATCCATTTAAATTTTGAAAATCATTTCTTTAACATTTTTAAAACTCCAAAATAGGCCCAATGATGCAACAGCACCAAATAATCAATCACGACATCCAAACATCATATATCATCATATGATAATCAACAAATATCACAATATCTGAAATCAAATAAATATTGTTGAGGAATCCAGTTGGATCCCTCCAACCTGTTTCCCTGCATCCACAGATGTTAGCACAATACCAATCCGTTCCAATACGGAATATCGCAGTATATGGGATTCATAAAATATTACCGCTATTATGCGGCGCAATAGGGTCTCATCCGCTATATAATGCGGGAAAAATCAACTCCAAGTACATATATAATACCAATTCCATTCAAGGTGGAATTATCGCGGTATATGTTTTTAATAAATAACATCCGCTTAATATACGGCATATAGGGTCTATTACTATACAACAGATAATAATTTATCATTCAAGCATACAATCAAGCAATTTTAAATCTAACTATTTAGAATTTAAATCGAAACAATTCGATTGAGTGAGAAGTTCTCACCTTGCTTTCAATAACGGTTTCAACTTTTATTTCGAATAAAATTAAACGCGCGTTTAATTTTACCCAAAATTTTCACTAGCTCCAATCGATTCCATTCCAGATCCATTGCGTAATGTTCGTCAATACGATTCCAACGCAATTTGTTTCATGCGTTTTCGACCTCGTATGAAAGAGATATCGCATTTTAAAGTTTACACGAATTATAATATATATAAATTAACAATTTTCTTTATTTTTATATAACCTAGACAAATCTCAGCCGTTCGTTTCTACAACCCTAGATCTGGGCCGTTGCCCCTTTCTTCTCCCCCATCAGTAACATACGAACCGAAGGTAACCCATTAGCCGCCACTTTCGTCTCGAATTTCACGACCACCTCGCCACGTTTGAAGACGATCAGCCATCACCAATTGAATGTCCGTCACGTGAGCCACCATTGCCGAGAACGACGGCCGGCTCGGTCGCCCCCACGCGTCGAAAATCGTGAATGAACGCGTGACACTCTCGGTTGAAATTCTCACGATCCACTTCACTATTTTACATCTTGACCGTTGATCTCGTAGCTCTCGCTACGCTCTATAATTTCGTAGTTGAATGTTTTTCGAATTGATTGACGGATTTGAAGAAGATTGAGGAGAAAGAAGTGAACAATTTTGTCCATTAACATTATACTGGCGGCTATAACTAGGGTTTTGGGTTGTGTTGTAATTTGTGACAAAGGAGGGCCTTTTATAGAAAATTTGCAAACACTATTCACCCAAAAAATTTCCGAACTCCAAACGAAGCGTGCCGCTTGGCGTTTATAATGTTTTACACCCATTCCGAATGCAATGGAATATATATCGAGAGCCAATTCTATCAAATTTGGAAGATACGATTTTGAATCGAATTATTTAAATTCAAAATTCACTCGAATCGATTTCTACGCGTTTTAGCTTGCCCCGGACAAACCGTAAATCCGATTGACACGAAATTTGAAACCCTACAATAATATAACATTACGGATCCGATAAAACTGGATTCGTCAAAATCCGACACTGTTTGAAAAATGGCTATTTTAACTTGTCGATTAAATATTAAAATATTCAATTCTCACAAATTAACTTTTAATTCGATTTTAAAAGTTCACAAACATTGTTCTAACTCCAATATGATTTAATACAACTTTATAACCCATTTTTAATCACATTAAATCCAATTTCTAATTATTTCTGTAATTTCCAATATTAAATTATCGATTTAATTATCCAATTAAATCCAGATATTCGAAAAATAAATTATTCGACTTATAAATTTTATTTATTAATATTTAAATCAATTAAATATACGAATTTTAGTTGACAGAAATTCTGGGTCGTTACAAACTTTCCCCCTTAAAAGAATTTCGTCCTCGAAATCACCAAGTAAGAAAAATTCACAAAATCCATTAACCTTTCAAAACAAACCGTTCAAATTAGATTTTACAAATCTCTTAAGTGTTTAACTTTCCCAAAATCCATTAGTTGAACTTCTTACAAAATCTTTACTAAGTTTTCAAATCATACTTAGTTCCACTTTTCAAAATTTTCAAATTTCTCAAAAATATTCTAACGCCTTAAATTTTCGAAAAATTTCACCATAACCTCCTTTGCGCGACTCGAACCGAAAAAAAATGACAGTGTATATATATCACAAATATACATCTCATCAAGTGATGAGGCATACCGTAGGGAAAAAAATGTAAAAGTACGATATTTAATCCGAGATATGTACCTTATTTATTATTAGCGAGCGTATACGGCTAATATAGCGCGAAAGCGAGCTCCAAATGCGAAGCATAAGCCGTCCGCACCTACTATACACTCAATTAAACAATGAGAAACATGTTTATATGAAAATAATGTCAATATACAACATATACCACTACAACAACCACATATGCCAATATAGCAAATGCAACAAAAGCAATAATTCAACCAACTATCATTCACTAACATCCAACAAATCCGTAACCAATCAATATAAATTCACTTCTCATTAATATTCAATGAATTGGTTTTCCAATTTAAATCACATTCGATTCGTTAACATTGGACTTACTAACATTCATCCATATTCAATTTCAATTAGTTTACATTTACTAATTCACATTCAAGTTGGTTCACTTCCATATTCAAATCAAATTTCATAGCTTCCAATTTCACTGAGTCAATTTCATTAACATTTAATGACTTATATACAATCAACTAACAACAAACGTATAACCAACATAACCAAATTTATTTAATTCACTTACATTCATTCAATTTGGTTCATCGCTTTAATTAGCTTTAATGAATTAACACCTACATCCATTATTTCATATCAATTTATTTACATTCAACTAATTTACATTCAATCCATTTATTAATTCAATTGCTAATTCCTTTCACAAATAAAGTTGAATTTCATTTATATAACTCAAGTTCATATTCATTTAATTTACTTTATTAATTTACTTCGATACCAAAATCAACTTCATTCAACATTACTTAAGTTATATTCCATTTCAAACATCATTTGTTTAACTTAATTTAAATTTCCACTTATAAATCCAATTCCGATTCCAATTCCAGTTCTATTTACTTACAAATTCGAAATGGATTTCAATTTCACGTTCTTGCACTTGCAATTTTATTTATTCATTCACAATTTATTTTCCAACTTAATAATTGTATTCCAATCATTTTATATAACATTCCAGAGTCTTTTCAATCTTTCAAAACCATTTTTGAAACCAATTCAATTATCCTTTGAATTTCAAAACCCAAACTCAAAATTTTCCAAACAACTTCATTTAAAATAATTCGGCAGCAATTCCTCTTTTGGAAACACGAAAATGAACACCGACGATGTCGCGATCATCATCGGAATTATTTTCCAGCGGCCTAAAAGAGTTTAGTGCTTTCTTTCCTTCAAAACAATTTTCCAAAACCCTTGAAAATCATTTTCAAACTTCAAAGAATTTAAATTTCTCAAATCTCAAAATTTCAAATTCTTTAAATTTGTTTTCAAATATTACTCTGGCATTCCATTTCAAATTATGAATCATAGTTTACAATTTGTATTTATAAATATATTCATATAATTTCACTTCTTATATATAAGATTATCTCACAATTGTAAATCACATTAATTATAATTCCATACTTATAATTCTTCGTTTATACAATTTATTCTTTTAATTAACTTATATATATTCTTACATTTTCAACAACCAAACAATCAATTTTTTTATATATACTTTTATAATTTATGAAAAAATATTTCCTTTATATATAAAATGTAATCAACGTAAAATTATTTCATTTACCCAATTAAAATGATACTATGTCGATCTATCTCGTTTAAGAGTTTAGAAACCCCTATCGATAATATGGCGTCCCATCTACCGACCAGAATTCACAAACAGCTCAGCGGATAAGCAAACACAATATAAAACACTTTTATATTCACTAACGAATACACGCTGGTATCTATTTTTACACTCACACTCATTCTAGAGTACTACTGACTCTATATCTAATGAGTAATATCCAACAGAGCTAAGGTTGTCGCTTAACCATAAGCTCTGATACCAGATGTAACGTACTAGGCTTTTCAACCATCGTCAGCGGCTAATAACCGCCGTGGCTTACACTGGTATCCCAAACTTGCTTTTACGGCCAGCCTTTCGACTGTCACGGCTTACGCCTAACCAACCCCTATTCACTAAGAGAGGACATGTAGGGGTAAGAGTCTCCCGTTCGCCACCTAACCGCGAAGCGAGAACCCCCCATCACATTTTACTAAGATAAGCAAGACTGGTGTGAGAACTTAAAACAGTTTATCTTTAAAAACAACAAAGAAATATTTTTAATATAGATTCGCAATGCTTTTAGAAAATGAGACTACCATAAGGCCTCCTGCACACACACAATGCAAACGCAGAATCGGAGGAGATTTCTCCTTATCATAGTCAAATATGCTTGCTACGCAAAATCAAATCATTTTTGATATTATTACTATTGCATAGTGTAGAAAACATTTTGAAAGTATAATATAAATCTTAGCCAACATACGACCATTATCGTATGCCTACTATAGCTACCATGTTCAAAAGCAGGTTACTGCCACATTCCATGGCAGTTTATACAACTAAAACCGTATAAGGTTCGTATTGTTTCTTTGGATTTCCAACAAATGGTCAGGCCAAGGAACTTCCCATTTCCACATAGGTACGCCTCTGGAAAGACGCCCCGAGAACTAACCTGACATTACGGTTAGATCTCTGCCAACACACCGGGTTACCCCTAGCTGGGTAACTACTGATACGAATATGCCATCCCCCGGTCGCAACCGACCTAAATCCCGGGATTCACCAACAACCACAAAGTAATAAGTTTGCAGCAACAACATAGGTTAAGTATCAGGGCTCCATACCATAATACCACCTCTATCCAGAATGAAGTGACATACACTAAGGGGGCGCTATCCCTTAATAACCTTGCTGCATCTTTTCCTGTTTTGACCATTTTCGGGGTGTGAGGTCCGACGAAGTCTCATCCACAAAGCTACGCTTTATACAAAAAGCCACGCTTTGATCAACAAATGCTCAACAGTACTTCGTATGCCACATTACCAATTTGGGAATATATCACTAGTAACCATCAACTACATAACCTCTGAGCTCGTATGTTTCAGAGAAGGGTATTAAGCTAAGAGAATAAATTCTCCGCCACCAACATAAATATATTTGATAGAAACCATCTTTACATCTCAAAATTGTAATGTCAGACACACAACCATACAAGTCCGTTCCGGGATCGAACGGAACCGAAGGCACTTCCAAAGAAGACCTTGCAATCCGTATATTCATTAATCACGACCAGATTTCCCATCACAAAGGGTGATAAAATCTCTATATCGGAGATCAGCCGATGCAGAGTCATTCGACGGTAATCCTTCCGTTTTCATAAATATCCGGTCTTCAACACCGGTTTTCAAATGCTATCCATTTCGACATATCACTTATTCAGAATGGGATTTATGACACAAAGGTCCTCTCCTAGGCTAAACCGAATAACGAGCGCTTATTTTCAAAAATAAGTGTAGCATTCAAATTTAAGCAAATCACACAAATACCCATTTAAAGGAAAATATTGATAGTATGTTATTTAACCATCAACGCCCACAACCAAATATCCAACACCATAACAATCACTAGGCCCTTTTTATTAATCTTCCATAAATTAAATAACTTGCCAGATATTCACTTTAATTTATCTTTAAAAACATATATTCTTTAAACCATTTCAATTTCATATTGGAAAAGCAATTCCAAATACTTATTCATTTTCAATTTATCTTTAAAAGATAAAAACCCAAAACATTTCACTTCACATTGGAAAACATTTCCAAATACTTATTTAACCATAAGTAATTCACAAATCTATTTATTTTCAATACTTAGAAAATATTCAATATACTTAAAACACGATTAAGCATATATTTCATTCTTTAAGGAAAACATTCTCTTAAACACATTTATTTGGGCCAAAACGAATGTTGCGTAAAACACCGTTACGACAACCCAAAATCACTAGTATAGGGATTCAAAAATAAGATAGATATATAAATCCTAATATTATACAAAACCTTTCCTTTCGGAAATCATTACTATAACAACAGTGTTATAGTCCATCTTCTCCTTATTTCTCGAAAACGTCTATTTCAACAATGAATGTTGAAATCTATGTTTTCGACACTTAATGCATTTTAAAACAACTTCAAATCGTTTTAATTCTATTTAAAATATCACTTCCCCAAAACACTTTAATATATTATTCACTATCCCAAAATTGTGAATATTCTTCGTCAACCAAATTCAACATTTTTCTACACATTTTATTTAAAGGATTATCCACCGTCCAAAATCGTGAATATTCTTCGTTAACCAAATTCAACATTTTTCTACACATTTTATTTAAAGGATTATCCACCGTCCAAAATCGTGAATATATCTCCTTTAAAAATCTATAAAAATTAACTTATCAGATTAAATCAAATCTTGAATTTATAAATCAATGTTTATAAATTCTCATTTATATATATAAAAAAAACTTCAAGTTATAAAATCACTTTATTTACGAATTCTATCCATATTCCATTTACACGACAAAATCCAAATTATAAGCAAATTACTTATAATTCTTTACTTACAAATTCTATTTAAATTTCATTTAAATGCCAAAATCCGATTTATAAGTTAATTACTTATAAATCTTTTTATTTTACAAAGTCTATTCATTTTATAACTCCTCAATTTATAAATTTATAAATTTTCATTTACTTACTAAATCCATCCATTTATTATTTCTTTTTAACACAAAAAAATTCGTTTTATAATTCCAATATTTTTAAATTATAAATATCAATTTTATAAATCTTTTATATAAATTGTTTATAAAAATTCAAAAATCTCCATTTAAGCTATTTTATAAAATTCATTAACTCTATATTTCAAAATTACATTTTAACTATATTTTCTCAAAAATCATAAATTTCATAACATTAAAATTATAACGTTTATTTATTTAAAATGGATCAGTTCCAAAATTTAATAAAACGCATACCTTCAAAAAATCACTTTAAAATCCATTTAAATTTTGAAAATCATTTCTTTAACATTTTTAAAACTCCAAAATAGGCCCAATGATGCAACAGCACCAAATAATCAATCTCGGCATCCAAACATCATATATCATCATATGATAATCAACAAATATCACAATATCTGAAAACAAATAAATACTGTTGAGGAATCCAGTTGGATCCCTCCAACCTGTTTCCCTGCATCCACAGATGTTAGCACAATACCAATCCGTTCCAATACGGAATATCGCAGTATATGGGATTCATAAAATATTACCGCTATTATGCGGCGCAATAGGGTCTCATCCGCTATATAATGCGGGAAAAATCAACTCCAAGTACGTATATAATACCAATTCCATTCAAGGTGGAATTATCGCGGTATATGTTTTTAATAAATAACATCCGCTTAATATACGGCATATAGGGTCTATTACTATACAACAGATAATAATTTATCATTCAAGCATACAATCAAGCAATTTTAAATCTAACTATTTAGAATTTAAACCGAAACAATTCGATTGAGTGAGAAGTTCTCACCTTGCTTTCAATAACGGTTTCAACTTTTATTTCGAATAAAATTAAACGCGCGTTAAATTTTACTCAAAATTTTCACTAGCTCCAATCGATTCCATTCCGTCTCCATTGCGTAGTGTTCGTCAATACGATTCCAACGCAATTCGTTTCGTGCGTTTTCGACCTCGTATGAAAGAGATATCGCATTTTAAAGTTTACACGAATTATAATATATATAAATTAACAATTTTCTTTATTTTTGTATAACCTAAACCAATCTCAGCCGTTCGTTTCTGCAACCCTAGATCTGGGCCATTGCCCCTTTCTTCTCCCCCATCAGTAACATACGAAACCGAAGGAAACCCATTAGCCTCCACTTTCCTCTCGAATTTCGCTACCACCTCGCCACGTTTGAAGACGATCAGCCATCACCAATTGAATGTCCATCACGTGAGCCACCATTGCCGAGAACGACGGCCGGCTCGTTCGCCCCCACGCGCCGAAAATCGTGAATGAACACGTGACACTCTCGTTTGAAATTCTCGCGATCCACTTCACTATTTACATCTTGACCGTTGATCTCGTAGCTCTCGCTACGCTCTATAATTTCGTAGTTGAATGTTTTTCGAATTGATTGACGGATTTGAAGAAGATTGAGGAGAAAGAAGTGAACAATTTCGGCCATTAACATTATACTGGCGGCTATAACTAGTGTTTTGGGTTGTGTTGTAATTTGTGACAAAGGAGGGCCTTTTATAGAAAATTTGCAAACACTATTCACCCCAAAATTTTCCGAACTCCAAACGAAGCGTGCCGCTTGGCGTTTATAATGTTTTACCCCCATTCCGAACACAATGGAATATATATCGGGAGCCAATTCGATCAAATTTGGAAGATACGATTTCGAATCGAATTATTTAAATTCAAAATTCACTCGAATCGATTTCTACGCGTTTTAGCTTGCCCCGGACAAACCGTAAATCCGATTGATACGAAATTTGAAATCATGCAATAATATAACATTACTGATCCGATGAAACTAGTTTCGTCGAAATCCGAGATAGTTTGAAAAATGTCTATTTTAACTCGTCAATTAAATATTAAAATATTCAATTTTCACAAATTAACTTTTAATTCAATTTTAAAAGTTCACAAACATTGTTCTAACTCCAATATGATTTAATACAACTTTATAACCCATTTTTAATCACATTAAACCCAATTTCTAATTATTTCTGTAATTTCCAATATTAAATTATCGATTTAATTATCCAATTAAATCCAGATATTCGAAAAATAAATTATTCGACTTATAAATTTTACTTATTAATATTTAAAATCAATTAAATATATGAATTTTAATTGACAGAAATTCTGGATCGTTATAGCAGGAGGCTTCAGCATGTAGATATATAGTTAGAGTTTCTGCTGTGTGTTATCCTGTGTAGTTATCATTGTATTGTATTAGACGGAGATGTTATAACTGTCTAAATGGAGATGTAAGTTGTGTACTCTGATGTATATGATACTATGTATATGTTTATATATTATATTTCATTCGTTCCGCTGTGAGATTTGATATGTGTTGTTCTTTCTTCTATTTCTTTTCTTCTTCTATCTCTTTCTTTCTTAATTAGTGATGCGTCTTTCTGGTGATAGAAAGTCGGGTCGCTACAGCACCATAATCTAATCAGCCAGTTATGTGATAATAAAATAAATGTTGATTTTGATTCAGACTCATTTGATATGTTCTTATTTTTTTTGATTTGTGCAAAAATGTTAACCAATCATTGTTTCATTCTGGAACTAGTTCATATAGTTTTTGTTTGAATTAGTGATGATGTTTTATTGATTGATGATTACTCCCAATACACATGAATATATTTGTTTATCCTACGACTTCTAGATCTGACACTATGTTCACTTCTTGTTTATGTGCACATTTTCAATTAAATCCTTAATGAATCACATTTTCAAAAAGCTGCAAAATGATTAGTTGCACACATCATGGTCTGGTCTACGACATCCAACTAATGATAATCTTGAGTGAAAGGAAAATTCAGATGCGGATTACACTGGTAATCTAGTTGATAGAAAAATTACTCGTGGAACATGAAACATTCAGTAACTGCATCGTTTTTCAAAGGAAATATCTACATATATTTCACTTGAAATAATTTTCAAATAGCAGACATTTTTTTCAAAACCCTTCTAGAAAATTGATTTTGTTGGCCATGTTTCAGGTTAGTCATTTTTGAAAATTTGATTTTATAATTATTTTGGATTTGATCTTAAATGAGTACATTAACTAATCTAACTCCCTACTGATTGTCGAAAAGGTAAATAATGATTGAAAAAGTGACGAATGTTGATATTGATCATATATTATAACTTAAGACGGTATATTTAGCAAAGTTCTTTAGAAATTTAAACAAGAGTTATAAAAAAAATTGATGGGTAGAAATTCCATGACCATCTCTATTTCTATCATATTTCTAACTACCATCACTCATCGTAATCCAATAAAGTATGTCATTATGTGGTATTTTAAACGGGAAAGCATTCATTTTCAATTTATTATATTTTTTAGCAATAAAAACATCCAAAGTATTCACTCTCATTTAAAGTCATCACAGTTATGCAGGAGTGAATTAATTAGAATTTTTATTATGTGCTTTCATGCTTATTTAAAAGTCCTCACGGTTATGCATGTAGGAACGCATATCAAAAATGATTGGTTAAATAGACAAGTTGATTCTAATCCCATTTAAAAGTCCTCACGGTTATGCATGATTAGAAGATGCTTGAAATTCATTTTTTTTTAAATTAGGAATACTACTAATCTCATTTAAGAGTCCTAACGGTTATGCATGGTTAATAGATATTCAAATTTCTGATATAAATATATCATAAATAGACACAACTATATGGTTTTATATGATGACATTTTCCACATCATTCTAAAGTGGAATATGCGTCAAACGGAGTATTTATGATTTTTCTTTGATTTTTTTATTTAAATTTAATATTTATACTCAATTGGTATTAATGTTGTATTAGTGTATATCACTTAATCTCTATTTTTCTAACACTACTACTCTTTTGCTGCTAACAAAAGGGGGAGAGAAAAGTTAAGATTTTGGCAAATAAAGGTCAGATATTTTATTTTGTATTTTCTATTTGCAACTAGATTCATTTGCATATTTTTATTTATTTTCATGCATAAATGAAGGGGGAGCTTTGCTGCAGGGAGGGAGCGTTCAAATTGAAGGAGAAAATTGAATGATCAGATACATTTAATTTATTCAAAATCTTAAATATATGTTTATTATCATCAAAAGGGGGAGCTGTTGAATATGCAGGTATATGATTTTTGTTTAATGATAATAAACATATATATATATATTCATTTAAATGTATTTCTTAGTGTACTATTTAATTTTTCACCTAATTAAATAAATATTTGCTGAATAAAATAAATAACACATAATTTATATTCAAATAGATAATTTTATTCAAACAAATATTTATTACAATTTTTGAATAGTACAAATTTGAGCTCTCACTATATATACACAAATTCAATTAGAATACAAATTTGATTACATCACAATTTTCAATTTACATTTGCACCTCAGTACATATCACTCATTCGCTCGTATTTATCTTAGACTCTATCCTAGATTGAATCCAGCATCTGAACTATCTGCAAAATAAACACTGACACGGTAAAATTGGAAAAGAAATATTTTTTGTGGTGTGAAATAAAATGTGGTTTGAAAAAATTATATGCCTCGGATATTTGGGTTGTTTTTCATCATTTAATTTTGAATTCATCATACACGAACAGCTTGTGACATGCATAATGTATCACTGTACATGCTACAAGGACGTGCGCACTGATATACACTTTATAAATCTATAGGGACAGGTGAGCACAAGGTCAAACCGAATCAAAAGCCAGGTTCAACTCAAGTGAAATACAAAAAAGTCATGATATTAGCACAAGGTCAAACCCGAGCTATCAGCAGGATTCAACACAGGTGCAACCCAAATGTACATATGAAGTTCAAAGTGAAGCCACAATGAAAGTGCACTAATCTGGACAACATGAACAACATGATTCGGGTCAAAATTAGTAAATAACTTATATATATGCAACATTTGGAAGACAACCAGACTAACATGAAGATTTCATGAACCGGCTCATAAGCAACTCATCATCAAAATGCAAACTAGCTCAAAGCAACACGGCAATGGACTGATGCAAGTGACTCAAACCAGGCAGTGCAAAGTTCAAAGAAATGCAATATCAAAATACATGAAGTGCAACAAGAATATAATGAAGACTAAATAATTTCAATCAAGCTAATGAAAGAACAAAACAACCAGACAGACTCAAGAGCACAAGGACTGAACGAAAGATAAAGAGGCATAGTAATCATACACATATATACATACATATGTGTATATATACATGTGTGTATGTGCACTGTTTCTAACAGCTAGCTCATATATATACATACATATGTATATATATACATGTGTGTATGTGCACTGTTTCTAACAGCTAGCTCAATGAATGATACATATGACATAGTGACAGCATCCGATAAATGAAGATAGCAAGACCAGACTGCATGGCTACACAAAGAAATCACAATCCATATACACACACACACATATGTATACAGACATGTATACATATATAGGTAATGAAATAGTGAAAACAGGAAGATGCAAATCAACGTACATGAAGCCAGAGAAGGCTACACAAAGACCAGACACAGCAAATTGATGTACTCGATGCAACCCGAAGAAAAGGAAAAGTTATGCCCGAGAATATAAAAGTACAGACAGTGTCAACATGAAGAATGAATGAAATGACCAGAGTAATAATCATATTAAACTACATTTGACATGAAGTATGAATGAAATGACCAGAGTAACAATCATATTAAACCACATCGAAGGCATGCGCAACTACAAGCAAACTACTTGATTGGAAAGACCAACATATCTACGACCAGTGAACAGCAAGTGGTCAAGACCAAATTCAAGTATATATGAAGCTTCTAACATGAATATAGACTTCAAGTCTAACAGGCAGTGGCAACAATGACCATGAAGTACACAAGTGCATCATGTTTACACATAAATAACTCAAAGTGAACAAAACAAGAGCATGACATGAACCAAGTTTAAAACATGATACCATATGCAACTTAGACTACATATATGAGCTTCATATCCAAAACAGATTACATGATGAACTCAAATACACAAGATTCTAATGTACAGCTTCAAGTTCACATATATGACAACATTGCAGACAAGTTCAGATACGAAACAGGGATAACAGTGGTGCACATGCATTGATAGTTCAGAACTACTCCAGATAGAGATGTACAAAATGAAACCACATATATACGTTCATAAATGTATGTATACAAGTGGAAAATGATACTGCAACTGCAAATTGAACACATATGGTCAGACACAAGAACAATGACATGAGACTATAGAACAATTGACTAAGGTACAAGCCGAACAAGCAATAGAGTATCAAATCAAGCAAGATTTCACAAGTAAACCCAGTCCGACATCACATGAAACAAGCTACTAGATGTAGGATTTCAAATCAAAGTAGCAGTTTCAAACAAAGTCAAAATATCATCACAAAATCACCATAACCGAAGTCAACAGAGAATCAGAGATATGGTAACCAAGGAATAATTCGAACAAGTCAAAATGCCAGCAAAATCAAAGCCGTGATGACCAAAGCAAAAAGAATGGAACCAAGTCAGAAATGAGAGCCGTGAAAATCAAGCAACAACATATACAAATTGAAAACGTCAATACAAATCACAGCATTCAATCATAATCAAGGGGCCAAGATATATCAATTGACGAATTCAAGTAAATATATTCGAACGAAATTATAGGAATTCAAATCCTATTTAAACCATAACATCATCGACATATGAAATCATCGAGTTCAAGCAAGCTAACCAGTAAAACAAAACGAATAAATCATATGCTATTTTAGTCGAACTCGATCAAATTAGAGCAGCCATGTGCAGAGTGAAGAAACAATCGATAGTCTAATTAATCACGAGAACATCTACTTGATCGATCAACAAAGTCGGCTTCTTAAATTTATAAAAGACCTAATTTTCGAGCAAAGGAATAGAAGAACAAGGCAGCCATAATCGCAAACAAAAGAAAAGGAACGTGCCAAAGAAACAAAGAAAAGGGGATTTCCTTTTTAATTTTCATTTGGGCCATTTTTTTCTCTATTTTGGGCTATAGTTTAAAAATTAGGGTTTTGTGTAATTTTTAAATTGTTTTTATATGTAATTTACTTTTAAACATTTGTAATTTCTAGTTTTGTGACTGGCATACGAACTATGGTTGTGTAGTTCGAGAATTCGCAACTCAATGGCTGAGTTTGTAACGACCCAGAATTTTATTTAATTAAAATTTGAATATTTAATTAATTTTTAAATATTAATTAGTGAATTTATAAGTCAAATAAATTTTTATTTGATTTATTAGATTTAATTAGATAATTAAATCAATAATTTAATATGTTAAATTATGAAAATAATTGAAAATTGGGTTAAATATGATTAGAGATGATTTGTAAAATTTTATTTTATCATATGGAAGTTAGAATGATATTTTAGAACTTTTAAAATCGAATTAAAAGTTAATTTGTGAAAATTGAATATTTTAATATTTAATTATCGACTGTAAAATAGCCAATTTTTGAACAGTCTCAGAATTGAACGAAACCAGTTCCATTGGATCCGTAATAGTTAGTTATTACCGGATTTCAATTTTCGTGTCAATCGGAGCTATCGTTTGATCGTGGCAGCTCGAAACGCATCGATTTATTTTTAATTTAAATTTGGCGAGTCAAAATAGCCATTTTTCAAAAAGTCTCGGATTTCGACGAAACCAGTTTCATCGGATCCGTAATGTGATATTATTGTAAGGTTTCAAATTTCAAGTCAATTGGATTTACCGTTTGTCCGGTACAAATTAAAACGCCTAGAAATCGATTTAAATCGGTTTAATTTAAATTGAGCGTTTACAGCCATAACTCGCACAGATGTCCGAATTAGCTTCCGAAACCTGTTCCATTGTGTCTGGAACGTGGGGTAAACCTTAGAAACGCTGGTTACGGCGCGTAAATCGGAGTTCGGAATTCCCGGGATGAATAGTGTTTACGCTTGCTTTTCTATAAATACACCTCACCTCTTCATAAATTAAAAAAAAAAAGTTAAACCCTAATTTTATAACCCTAGCCGCCACCCTATGTTTGAATGGCCAGAATTGTTCGAATTTCATCTCTCAATCTCTCCCAATCTACAAACAGTTAGGGGAAGTGATCAACTACAAACTTGTAGAGCGTATCAAGAGCTTTAATTTCATACGGTGATGATCGGAAATGGTGCAACGTAGAGGGAGATAATTTGGGCCGTCACCTACAGCTCACGCACGCCATACGAGGAGGAGGTTGCAGCCGAGCTTCACCTAGGTGGGGGCCGAGTGTAGTGGAGGAGGAGGCCTTCGCAATGGAGCAAGTTGATCGACCTAAAGCTCAATGTGGTGATGGCAAGAATTAACCCTAGCATGCATTGTTGGGTTCAAGTGTGTTCGGCTTCACCTGTAGATGGAACGCAAATGGGAAGATGAGGGGGACGGCCTGATGGTGTGGGCTTTGGATCCAAGGGCTGGTGTGAGTTTGGGTTTAAAATATAAAAGTTTATGTTGAAATTTAGTTATAAAATCGTGTACAAACTTGTAAAATTCATATCTTTTTCATATGAGGTCGAAAAAATGCAAACTCAGTTGCGTTGGAATCGTATGGACGAGCACTACGCGATGGAGTTGGTTTGGAGTCGTTTGGAGTTAGTGAGAATTTCGGGTAAAATTAAACGCGCGTTTAATTTTATTCGAAATAAATCGCTAAAACGGAAATTAAAACCAAGGTGAGAATTTCTCACTCAATCGAATCAGTTTCGATTTTATTTTAAATAGTTAGATTTAAAATATTTGAATGCATGTTTGAATGTTGGTTGATATCTATTGATTGTTAAAATAGACATTATACGCCGTTAGTAAGCGGATGTTATTTAATAAAAACATATACCGCGAATATTTCATAAACAGTGAAATTGGTATTATATATAATATCAATATATATATATTGGCATATGTATATATTGCAGTTGTTGATTTCCCGCATTTTTTGTTTAGCGGATGAGACCCTATTACGCCGTTATTAAGCGGATAATATTTAATAAGAACATATACCGCGATAATTTCGTACTGGAGCGAAATTGGTATTGTGCTAATGTTTTTGGATGCAGGAAACAGGTTGGAGGGATCCAACTGGATTCCTCAACAGTATTTATTTGATTTCAGATATATTGATATTTGATGGATTATCATATCGATATATGATATCGTTGTTTGTCGTGATTGACTATTTGGTATGTAGCATCATTGGACCCAGATTTTGGGATTTTAAAATGATTTTTAAAGTGATTTTTGAAAATATACTTTATCTTTGGAATTGATCCATTATAAATAAATGAACGTTATAATTTTTGAAGTTATAAAAATTATGATTTTGTGAAATATAGTTAAAAGTTGATTTTTGAGAAATAGGGGATTTATGATTTTATAAAATAGTTTAAATTGGATTTTTGAATTTATTATGAAAAGTTAAAAATAGGATTTATAAAATTTGATTATTTTATAAATCAGAATGGTGAAACTATAAAGGAAATTAAAGACGTTTAAAAGAATAATATAAATTGATTTATATTAAGAGATTTATAAATGGATATTTATAAATTGAAATATGGACGTTATAAAACGAGTTTTTATAAGTGTTTTGAATGAAGTGAAAATGAAATTCATAAATGAATGAAATTTATAGAATTATAAACTGTGAAGTTATAAAAGAAATTTATAAATAGTAAGATTTATAAATTTGGTGAAATTATTTGAAGAATAGATTGGTTAAATAAATGGATCTTATAAGTTATAAGATTTATAAATTGGAAAGTCTCTAAAGGAACGATTTTGTAAAATAATCGTTTTATAAGTAATTAACTTATAATATGAACGTTTAGTTTATAATTTAGTTATAAACTGGAATAGGTTAATAAAGGAATTTATAAAAAGGAAGTTTTTATAAATAAATAGATATGGAATTTATGAACGTTGTTTTATAAATTCGCAAACGACTTATTTTGATAAGTTAATTGTTATAACTTAGAAATAGAGTCATATTCACGTTTTTAGACAGTGAATAATCCTTTGAATTAAAATGAATAAAAGGATGGAATTTGTTAAAGAAGTATATTCACGTTTTTAAATAGTGAATGATATGTTAAAGAAATTGTTTTGAATGAGATGTTCAATTTGAATTAAAACGATCTAACGATGTTTTAAATGTGTTGAGATTCGAAACCATAGATTTCAACATTGATTGTTGAAATAGATGTTTCGAGAAATAGAAGGAAATGGGGGACTATAACACTGTTGTTATAGTAAATGATTTCCGAAAGGAAATGTTTTGTATAGTATTGGGATTTATATATCTATTTTAATTTCGAATCCCTATACTAGTGATGTTGGGTTGTTGTAACGATGTTTTACGCAACATTCGTTTTGACCCAAATAAATATGTTAAGTGAATGATTTCCTTAAAAAAATGAAATATATACTTAATTCGATTTAAGTATATGGAATATTTTCTAAGTGTTGAAAATAAAAGATTGTGAATTACTTATTTATAAATAAGTATGGAAATGTTTTCCAATATGAAGTGAATTTATAGAATTTATCTTTTGAAGATAAATTGAAATGAATAATTGAAATCGTATATGCATGGATATTTTGAGATATTAATTCATTATGGAATTTATATGTGAAAGGGAATTTGTTAAAAATAAATATTGATTTATTTTTGAAGTTGAAATTTTATATCTTGTAAAGATATTTTGGAAAATAAATAATTTGGAAAATTATTTGGAAACTGGTGATGTGTGCATATCCATTGATAGTTCAATAACCGACTATCAATATTTCCCTTTGAATGGGTAATTGATGTGATTTGTTTGAATGTGAATGCTACACTTATTTTTGAATAAGCGCTCACTATTCGGGTTAACCGGGAAAGGACCATGGGGTCGTATAACCCATTCCGAATATGTGATACGTCGTTGTGAATTGCATTGAAGATCGGTGTTGAAGACCGAGTTTTTGCGAAAGCGATAGGATGACCTATCGATTGTCTCTGCACTGGGTAGCTCCTGGTATAGAGATCTCCTAAGTGATGGGAAATTCGATCGGGATTGTGAATACCCGTATTGCAAGGGCTTCGTAAGAAGTGCCTTCGGTTTTGTTCGAGCCCGGAACAGACTTGTATGGATTGTATGTCTGACATTACAAGTTGAGATATATAGCCGATTTCTTTCAAATATATTTCTGTTGGTGGCGAAGAATTTATTCTTTTAGCTTAACACCCTTCTCTGAGACGTACGAGCTCAGAGGTTATGTAGTTGAATGTTATCAGCGATATATTCCCAATTTGGTAATGTGACATGCTGAGTGATGCTGAAATGATCATTGTGTTGATTATTTGTGATAGGATCGTTTATTTGATCGTCTATCCTTGTGATCATTGTGTTGATCATTTGTTGACCCAAAGCATGGCTTTTGTATAAAGTATGTTTTTGTGGACGTGAATTCGTCGAGCCTCACACACCGTGAATGGTCAAAACAGGAAAGAAGCAGCAAGGTTATGAGGGGTAGCACCCTTTAGGATATGTGCATTTCCTTCTGGAAAAGGGTGGTATCATGGTATGGAGCCCAGATACTTACTCATGTTGAAAACACTTTATGATTGTGTGAATTGATTACGAGCGCTCGGTGATAAAGGTCCCAAAGGACCGGGGGATGGCATATTCGATCAGTTGTTACTCAGTTAGGGGTAACCCGGCCTTGTGTTGGTAGAGATCCGGTTTGGTTCTCGGGGATGTCCATCCAGAGGCATTCTCATGTGGCAATGGGAAGTTCCTTGGCCTGACCATTTGTTGGAAATCCAATTCCCAATACGAAACTTGTACGGTATTAGTTGTAGAACCTGCTATTCACTTATGGTGGTCACCACTGTTTGGATAGTAGCTATAGTAGGCATACGATAATGGTCGTATGTTGGCTAAGATTTATATTCTACTTTCGAAATGAATTTGTTATACACTATGCACTAATAATAATATCAAATGTTATTTTAAATGCGTATCAAGCATCTTTGACTATCATAAGGAGAAATCTCCTCCGATTCTGCGTTTGCATTGTGTGTGTGTGCGGGAGGCCTTATGGTAGTCTCATTTTTAAAAGCATTGCGAATTGAATTTAAAAAATATTCCTCTATTTTGATTTTAAAGATAAATAAACTGTTTTGAGTTCTCACACCAGTCACATGACTGACTTGGAGTTTATTGTTTTCCTTCCTAAACTCTGGGTGCCCACCAATTTCCACACGGGCAGTCAAGAGTTAGGTTTATCAGGATATTCTGGAGTTGCTGGAGGCAAGCTGGATGGCATGGCGTATTACTAGTTTATATAGTATTTCTTTTCCGCTGCACTGTTTATTGTTGTATGTTGTTGTACACTCTGATGATATGATGTAATGTAATGAAATGAAATGTAATAACTGATATAGTTCTTTGTTTAAAGATTATTCATTTATTATTATATGTTGTTCCGCTGCGAATTGTGAGATTCTGTTGTTGTCCTGTTGTTTCCTTTCTGTCTATTTCTATTTTTCAAATTTTCTATCTTCTGTCTGTTTTTCTAATTCTCTATTTTCTAAAAAAAATTGTCTATCTTCTTTTCCCTCTATTTTTCTTTTTCTTTCTTCTTTTTCTCTCTTCTTTCTTTTCTTTTCTTTTTAAAACCCATAACATCTCGGTTTTCGGCCTTTGATTTCTCGGCAGTCGATAAAGGGAGTGTCGATGTCGGTTTTTCGGCGTCGAAAAACAAGCAGACGTTACATTTGGTATCAGAGCTTATGGTTAAGCGGCAACCATGGTTCTGTTGGGTATCGCTCATTAGAGATAGAGTCAGCAGCACTCTAGAATGAGTTTGAGTGTAATAATAGCTATGAGAGCGTATTTGTTAGTGAATATATAAAATTGTTTTGTATTGTGTTGACTTATCGGTTGATTGTTTATAGATTCCAGTCGATGTAGTCTAGCTAACTATCGTAGATAGGAGTTTCTAAACTCTTAAACAGGATAAACCGACATAATATTGATTTTTAAATTTGGTAAATGAAATAATTTTACCTTGAGTATATTTTTATATATAAAGGAATAATTTTTCAGAATTATTAAAGTGTATATAAGTTGATTGTTTGGTTGTTGAATAAGTTGTTTGAATAATCTAAATAAAAGAATAATTGTATAAGCAAAAGAATTATAAGGATTGAATTATAATTAAAATGATTTACAATTGTGAAATAAACTTATATATATAAGAAGTAAAATTATATGAATATGAGTTGTAAATAACCAAGTGGATTAAATGAATATAAACTTGAGTATATGAATGAAATTCAACTTAGAAATTGAATTGAAAAAAAAAAATGGTTTGAATATAAATCAATTGAATGTAAATTGAGTGGATATGGAATAATGAATGTAAGTGTAAATTCATTGAAACCTAATGTTATTAGAAGTTGAAAGGTTGAATGAAAATCAATTTAATTAAACCAATTGAAAGTGATGGTGTTAAACCAAATTGAATGAATATAAGTAAAGGAATTTGGTTGAAATTAATATACATTGGTTGTTATATGATTGTTGATTGATTGTATATAATTCATTAAGTATTAATGAAATTGAAAGCTAATGCAATTGAATTCAAATTAGGAGTAAATAAATTTGAATAGAATTGAAAGTGAATTGGATTTAATTAGTAATGTAAACTAATTGAATTGAGAATGAATGTTAGTAAATCCAATGTAAATGAATCAAATGTGATTTAAATTGAAAACCATTTCATTGAATATTAATGAGAATATGAATGAATATTATTGGTTATGGATGTTAGTTGGATGTAGTTGGTTGATGGTTGAATGTATATTGCTATTGTTGCATTTGCTATGTGACATATATAGTTGATATGTTGCTATATGTTGTATATTGAGATTATTTGCATATGTGCATGTTCTCATGTTGTTTGTTGAGTGTTTAGTAGGTGCGGATCGCGTTTGCTTCGCATTTGGAGTTCGCTTTAGCGCTATATTAGCTGTATATGCTCGCTAATAAAATATAAGGTACATATCTCGGATTAAATATCGTACTTTTACACCTTTTTCCCTTCGGGATGCCTCATTACTTGATGAGATGTATATTTGTGATATATATACTGTCATTTTTTTTTCGGATCGAGCCGCGCAAAGGAGACTATGGCGAATTTTTTCGAAAACTTAAGGCGTTAGAAAAAATTTGAGAAAAATTGGAAAATTTTGAAAACTTTAAACTTTATTTTGGAATTGAAAGTTAAACAATAGTAGTTGTTTTTGAAAAAGATAACTAAGTATGATTTGAAAACTTAGTAAAGATTTATAAGAAGTTTAACTATGAATTTTGGAAAATTAATAGATTCTCTAACTTTTCTTACTTGTAATTTCGAGGACGAAATTCTTTTAAGGGGGAAAGATTGTAACGACCCAGAATTTTATTTAATTAAAATTTGAATATTTAATTAATTTTTAAATATTAATTAGTGAATTTATAAGTCAAATAAATTTTTATTTGATTTATTAGATTTAATTAGATAATTAAATCAATAATTTAATATGTTAAATTATGAAAATAATTGAAAATTGGGTTAAATATGATTAGAGATGATTTTTAAAATTTTATTTTATCATATGGAAGTTAGAATGATATTTTAGAACTTTTAAAATCGAATTAAAAGTTAATTTGTGAAAATTGAATATTTTAATATTTAATTATCGACTGTAAAATAGCCAATTTTTGAACAGTCTCAGAATTGAACGAAACCAGTTCCATTGAATCCGTAATAGTTAGTTATTACCGGATTTCAATTTTCGTGTCAATCGGAGCTATCGTTTGATCGTGGCAGCTCGAAACGCATCGAATTATTTTTAATTTAAATTTGGCGAGTCAAAATAGCCATTTTTCAAAAAGTCTCGGATTTCGACGAAACCAGTTTCATCGGATCCGTAATGTGATATTATTGTAAGGTTTCAAATTTCAAGTCAATTGGATTTACCGTTTGTCCGGTACAAATTAAAACGCCTAGAAATCGATTTAAATCGGTTTAATTTAAATTGAGCGTTTACAGCCATAACTCGCACAGATGTCCGAATTAGCTTCCGAAACCTGTTCCATTGTGTCCGGAACGTGGGGTAAACCTTAGAAACGCTGGTTACGGCGCGTAAATCGGAGTTCGGAATTCCCGGGATGAATAGTGTTTACGCTTGCTTTTCTATAAATACACCTCACCTCTTCATAAATTAAAAAAAAAAGTTAAACCCTAATTTTATAACCCTAGCCGCCACCCTATGTTTGAATGGCCAGAATTGTTCGAATTTCATCTCTCAATCTCTCCCAATCTACAAACAGTTAGGGGAAGTGATCAACTACAAACTTGTAGAGCGTATCAAGAGCTTTAATTTCATACGGTGATGATCGGAAATGGTGCAACGTAGAGGGAGATAATTTGGGCCGTCACCTACAGCTCACGCACGCCATACGAGGAGGAGGTTGCAGCCGAGCTTCACCTAGGTGGGGGCCGAGTGTAGTGGAGGAGGAGGCCTTCGCAATGGAGCAAGTTGATCGACCTAAAGCTCAATGTGGTGATGGCAAGAATTAACCCTAGCATGCATTGTTGGGTTCAAGTGTGTTCGGCTTCACCTGTAGATGGAACGCAAATGGGAAGATGAGGGGGACGGCCTGATGGTGTGGGCTTTGGATCCAAGGGCTGGTGTGAGTTTGGGTTTAAAATATAAAAGTTTATGTTGAAATTTAGTTATAAAATCGTGTACAAACTTGTAAAATTCATATCTTTTTCATATGAGGTCGAAAAATGCAAACTCAGTTGCGTTGGAATCGTATGGACGAGCACTACGCGATGGAGTTGGTTTGGAGTCATTTGGAGTTAGTGAGAATTTCGGGTAAAATTAAACGCGCGTTTAATTTTATTCGAAATAAATCGGTAAAACGGAAATTAAAACCAAGGTGAGAATTTCTCACTCAATCGAATCAGTTTCGATTTTATTTTAAATAGTTAGATTTAAAATATTTGAATGCATGTTTGAATGTTGGTTGATATCTATTGATTGTTAAAATAGACATTATACGCCGTTAGTAAGCGGATGTTATTTAATAAAAACATATACCGCGAATATTTCATAAACAGTGAAATTGGTATTATATATAATATCAATATATATATATTGGCATATGTATATATTGCAGTTGTTGATTTCCCGCATTTTTTGTTTAGCGGATGAGACCCTATTACGCCGTTATTAAGCGGATAATATTTAATAAGAACATATACCGCGATAATTTCGTACTGGAGCGAAATTGGTATTGTGCTAATGTTTTTGGATGCAGGAAACAGGTTGGAGGGATCCAACTGGATTCCTCAACAGTATTTATTTGATTTCAGATATATTGATATTTGATGGATTATCATATCGATATATGATATCGTTGTTTGTCGTGATTGACTATTTGGTATGTAGCATCATTGGACCCAGATTTTGGGATTTTAAAATGATTTTTAAAGTGATTTTTGAAAATATACTTTATCTTTGGAATTGATCCATTATAAATAAATGAACGTTATAATTTTTGAAGTTATAAAAATTATGATTTTGTGAAATATAGTTAAAAGTTGATTTTTGAGAAATAGGGGATTTATGATTTTATAAAATAGTTTAAATTGGATTTTTGAATTTATTATGAAAAGTTAAAAATAGGATTTATAAAATTTGATTATTTTATAAATCAGAATGGTGAAACTATAAAGGAAATTAAAGACGTTTAAAAGAATAATATAAATTGATTTATATTAAGAGATTTATAAATGGATATTTATAAATTGAAATATGGACGTTATAAAACGAGTTTTTATAAGTGTTTTGAATGAAGTGAAAATGAAATTCATAAATGAATGAAATTTATAGAATTATAAACTGTGAAGTTATAAAAGAAATTTATAAATAGTAAGATTTATAAATTTGGTGAAATTATTTGAAGAATAGATTGGTTAAATAAATGGATCTTATAAGTTATAAGATTTATAAATTGGAAAGTCTCTAAAGGAACGATTTTGTAAAATAATCGTTTTATAAGTAATTAACTTATAATATGAACGTTTAGTTTATAATTTAGTTATAAACTGGAATAGGTTAATAAAGGAATTTATAAAAAGGAAGTTTTTATAAATAAATAGATATGGAATTTATGAACGTTGTTTTATAAATTCGCAAACGACTTATTTTGATAAGTTAATTGTTATAACTTAGAAATAGAGTCATATTCACGTTTTTAGAGAGTGAATAATCCTTTGAATTAAAATGAATAAAAGGATGGAATTTGTTAAAGAAGTATATTCACGTTTTTAAATAGTGAATGATATGTTAAAGAAATTGTTTTGAATGAGATGTTTAATTTGAATTAAAACGATCTAACGATGTTTTAAATGTGTTGAGATTCGAAACCATAGATTTCAACATTGATTGTTGAAATAGATGTTTCGAGAAATAGAAGGAAATGGGGGACTATAACACTGTTGTTATAGTAAATGATTTCCGAAAGGAAATGTTTTGTATAGTATTGGGATTTATATATCTATTTTAATTTCGAATCCCTATACTAGTGATGTTGGGTTGTTGTAACGATGTTTTACGCAACATTCGTTTTGACCCAAATAAATATGTTAAGTGAATGATTTCCTTAAAAAAATGAAATATATACTTAATTCGATTTAAGTATATGGAATATTTTCTAAGTGTTGAAAATAAAAGATTGTGAATTACTTATTTATAAATAAGTATGGAAATGTTTTCCAATATGAAGTGAATTTATAGAATTTATCTTTTGAAGATAAATTGAAATGAATAATTGAAATCGTATATGCATGGATATTTTGAGATATTAATTCATTATGGAATTTATATGTGAAAGGGAATTTGTTAAAAATAAATATTGATTTATTTTTGAAGTTGAAATTTTATATCTTGTAAAGATATTTTGGAAAATAAATAATTTGGAAAATTATTTGGAAACTGGTGATGTGTGCATATCCATTGATAGTTCAATAACCGACTATCAATATTTCCCTTTGAATGGGTAATTGATGTGATTTGTTTGAATGTGAATGCTACACTTATTTTTGAATAAGCGCTCACTATTCGGGTTAACCGGGAAAGGACCATGGGGTCGTATAACCCATTCCGAATATGTGATACGTCGTTGTGAATTGCATTGAAGATCGGTGTTGAAGACCGAGTTTTTGCGAAAGCGATAGGATGACCTATCGATTGTCTCTGCACTGGGTAGCTCCTGGTATAGAGATCTCCTAAGTGATGGGAAATTCGATCGGGATTGTGAATACCCGTATTGCAAGGGCTTCGTAAGAAGTGCCTTCGGTTTTGTTCGAGCCCGGAACAGACTTGTATGGATTGTATGTCTGACATTACAAGTTGAGATATAAAGCCGATTTCTTTCAAATATATTTCTGTTGGTGGCGAAGAATTTATTCTTTTAGCTTAACACCCTTCTCTGAGACGTACGAGCTCAGAGGTTATGTAGTTGAATGTTATCAGCGATATATTCCCAATTTGGTAATGTGACATGCTGAGTGATGCTGAAATGATCATTGTGTTGATTATTTGTGATAGGATCGTTTATTTGATCGTCTATCCTTGTGATCATTGTGTTGATCATTTGTTGACCCAAAGCATGGCTTTTGTATAAAGTATGTTTTTGTGGACGTGAATTCGTCGAGCCTCACACACCGTGAATGGTCAAAACAGGAAAGAAGCAGCAAGGTTATGAGGGGTAGCACCCTTTAGGATATGTGCATTTCCTTCTGGAAAAGGGTGGTATCATGGTATGGAGCCCAGATACTTACTCATGTTGAAAACACTTTATGATTGTGTGAATTGATTACGAGCGCTCGGTGATAA
Source organism: Allium cepa (assembly GCA_030765085.1). NCBI lineage: Eukaryota > Viridiplantae > Streptophyta > Magnoliopsida > Asparagales > Amaryllidaceae > Allium > Allium cepa. Next base: position 461,406,850 of record CM060943.1, read on the forward strand.
AGGTCCCAAAGGACCGGGGGATGGCATATTCGGTCAGTTGTTACTCAGTTAGGGGTAACCCGGCCTTGTGTTGGTAGAGATCCGGTTTGGTTCTCGGGGATGTCCATCCAGAGGCATTCTCATGTGGCAATGGGAAGTTCCTTGGCCTGACCATTTGTTGGAAATCCAATTCCCAATACGAAACTTGTACGGTATTAGTTGTAGAACCTGCTATTCACTTATGGTGGTCACCACTGTTTGGATAGTAGCTATAGTAGGCATACGATAATGGTCGTATGTTGGCTAAGATTTATATTCTACTTTCGAAATGAATTTGTTATACACTATGCACTAATAATAATATCAAATGTTATTTTAAATGCGTATCAAGCATCTTTGACTATCATAAGGAGAAATCTCCTCCGATTCTGCGTTTGCATTGTGTGTGTGTGCGGGAGGCCTTATGGTAGTCTCATTTTTAAAAGCATTGCGAATTGAATTTAAAAAATATTCCTCTATTTTGATTTTAAAGATAAATAAACTGTTTTGAGTTCTCACACCAGTCACATGACTGACTTGGAGTTTATTGTTTTCCTTCCTAAACTCTGGGTGCCCACCAATTTCCACACGGGCAGTCAAGAGTTAGGTTTATCAGGATATTCTGGAGTTGCTGGAGGCAAGCTGGATGGCATGGCGTATTACTAGTTTATATAGTATTTCTTTTCCGCTGCACTGTTTATTGTTGTATGTTGTTGTACACTCTGATGATATGATGTAATGTAATGAAATGAAATGTAATAACTGATATAGTTCTTTGTTTAAAGATTATTCATTTATTATTATATGTTGTTCCGCTGCGAATTGTGAGATTCTGTTGTTGTCCTGTTGTTTCCTTTCTGTCTATTTCTATTTTTCAAATTTTCTATCTTCTGTCTGTTTTTCTAATTCTCTATTTTCTAAAAAAAATTGTCTATCTTCTTTTCCCTCTATTTTTCTTTTTCTTTCTTCTTTTTCTCTCTTCTTTCTTTTCTTTTCTTTTTAAAACCCATAACATCTCGGTTTTCGGCCTTTGATTTCTCGGCAGTCGATAAAGGGAGTGTCGATGTCGGTTTTTCGGCGTCGAAAAACAAGCAGACGTTACAGAGCTGCAGCAGGATTTTGAGTGTAGAGTTAGGTTAGTCGATAGCGGTGTCATGAGTTTACGTGTATAAGCGTCTGACTATTTAATTTCTAGTAGAAACCTTGGGGGTAGCACGTAGGTAGGGTTTTGCCGAAGCTGGGTAAATTTGTATGTTCTATTTTCTACATTTATTCTGCTATTATCTGTGTTGCTATTATTCTGCTATATCTATGTTGAAATTATCTTATATACTTCTGCATTAAATTTTTATAATTAATAGTATAACCCTATTCATCCTCCCTCTAGGGTGAAATTGATCCTACAATTATAAATCCAATAAATCACCTAAGGGGATATACTTTTGTGATGGATACAGTGCATGCTCCAAACCCTGTGCAATGTTGGTTATTTCGAATAACCCTGGACGGACTTGCTATTAACGGTACTATATACGAAACTATAGACTATTTTTAGCACCTTACTGACTTGTTTAAACAATAATTTGGGATCCAAAAGAATAAGATCTTGGATGATATTAACGAAAAGAGAACATAATGCTTTGAGATTATGTGATGCAATTTAATCTGGTAGTTTTCAAAGTCAAACACTTGGATAATAACCTATAGCATTATGCCCTCATTGTAGGAGTAAAGAAGAACACCAAGTTTGCAGACACCAACAATAAAGGAAACATTCAATTGAAATGACCTCCATGGGAAAGATAAATGATATATGTGGTTGGAAGAAATGAAAATTTAAGAAGGATCTATAGAGTATGTTTGATCATTATGTCTATTGGACATTGTGAAAAATACTTAAAATAACGAAGAACCAAAGGCTCCAATAAGTAATATAATGGGGCTAATAAAAAAGCAAGAAAGCTAGCACATTTCTTCCTTAGTATTTCTAATACGTTGCATTGGCATACAAAAGGAAAAATATTTTCTTAGCCATTAGCATACCATATTTTTTTGAATGTCTTCACCTAAGAGCGAGAGAGAGAGACTAAAAGGGATAGGAATACCAGAAAATTTGGTCAACCTCACAACTCAGTAGGTCATGATACAAGCAAGTGCAAAAATCTAAAGGACTAGTTAGAGTAACTAATCAAGCTTGCAATGTCAACTCTAGTAGTATATACGGAATCCATGTCAAACATCCTTATAGCAACAACAAATGAATATGGTTGTTTCACCGTAAAAACCACTAATGTTCAGCGGAACTCAACCCACAACAAATTGAAGCATTCAACTTTCATCATTACCACATGAAGTGTTAACCCTTAGCGGTGGCCCATGCCTAAATTCTAGAAAAGGGAAAGAAGGCAATGCAAGAATATTCACATCCTTGAAAGATGTTATAAAGTGAAAGGTGTACCAAAGGGAAATTGTATAATTTGATTAAATGACTTCTCTCAAAACAAATATTGTTTGAAATAAAGTAAGCTTTTAGGTTTTGTTTTCTATTGTTTGTATGTGTGTGTACAGGGATACATTAATGTTTTAAACATTAAAATATATTAGAAAATACTTAGAAGAAGTATTTAATCATTTATTGCATTTTTACATATTCTCGAAATAGACTCAAATTAGTGAAAAAACTCCCATAATGGAAAATGATGAATGCCATTCGAAATCGCATCCAAATCCGAGTTACCGTGGCCTAAATATCGCAGTTTGATGATGGGTCAACCTTTTTTCTAATTGCTCCACCTTGAAGAAGCGCATATGTAGATACGAAAAACTGCATGTGACTCTAACTTGATATGATAAAATCATAGATCAATCATCCTTTATCTCCCTAGTCTATCTTATCTATCAACACCAATTGATAAGTATACCACTATGAACAAGTGCTTTAAATGATCATCAAATAAAGTAATGAAGAGTGCTAGAGCGTTCAACACGATGATACGAGATGTATGGTTCAAATCTCTAGAAAACATGACATAAAACAAATGAGTTATGTATCTATTATACATTTTCTCCTTAGTCTGTTTTGATAGAACGCCATTAATCCATTGGGATGGACCACCACCGGTCCTTAGGATGGATCACCATCGATCCATGGGGATGGATCTCCACCGGCCCATATAGAATGAGCCAACATTTGACTTATTCTCCAACCTACTTTTGTTCATCTTGAATTTATATTTCTTGGATGAATTTATGGGGATATTGAAAGCGAATAAAGGCCTAAAAGAGCTTCTTCTACGCCTAAATAGACAAGGACATCACAAGAATAGGGGATCATTCCCTCCACGTTAGAACTCTGCTAAAACCCTATTTCTTCACCAAATTTGACAAAAAAACCAAACTGAGTAGATATGAAAAGCATTGTATCTCTTACTATTGTGATAGAAGCTCAATAATAAAAGACCAAAGTGGACACAGTCCAGATATTTGTCAAACCATCATAAAAATTGTGTTGTTTCTTCACTTTTCTTCTTTATTTTGCATAATTTGTTATGAGATCAACAGGTATTGCATTCATACTATTTATCTATTGTTATCTATCAATAACGCATCATTGAATCATATTAGTATGATCCACTAAAAATGGAGAATTTATAAGAATGCTTTGAAGATCCATAAGGCAAAAAATCTAGAGTCATGTTTGGAGACTTGTAATCTTTTGGAATGTTGATATTCATGGTGTTGGGAAATTTTTAGTTCTCATACTATGACTGAGAAAACATAGATTTAATCCCTTGAAGATGAAGAAGCCAACTGATAGGAAAACGACAGTTGGAGTGAACCAATCAGAGCATATGGCAATAAGAAAGTGTCCTCTAGTTCAATATAACCTTCAAACTTTGTGACCATAGATGAAATTTAAAGAAGGATGACAAATATGCAGATAATACTATTAGCTGGACATAAGGACATATTGAACAACCTTTTCAATAAATGAAGCAACAAAGGGTGACTGGAGCTACTAGAGACAAGGGACGAAAAAGGATAGGAACTAGAACAATGAATAATAGGCCAAGAGGCAAGAGATAGGGCCTACCACACAGCTTGGCCTTTATTCAACCTTACTGAATGATATCGATCGAACCTTTGAGATCGATATGGATCTATCCATACAACCATTCAGGGTTGATCTAGAACTTAACCAAGGAAGAATAACCCTAAGGAACAACTTGGGAACTATAAACCAAGACTTGAATGCATGCTTATAGTCATATGAGGATGAACCAAAAAGCCCCCATATAGTTAATCCAAGAAACACGGGGTACGAGGAAGCCTATGATCGAAGACGTTTTGAACCCTACGGAATTCAACTGAGTCAAGATGAACACATAGCTGAGATGATACGAACGGAACTTTGTAAAGGAAGCCTAGATTGAATTTTAGAGGATGTGAATTAAAACTCATTTACCTCGACCATTCAATATTAAAAACCCCATGATTTCAAAATACTTACATTAGATCCATATAATGGTAGAAATGGTCTTACAAACATCTACTGAGATACATCAAATATATAGGGATATTATGAGCTATAAAGGAAGTGTTGGATCATTGGTTTCGATTGCACTTAACTGATTTGGCTGTCATGTGATTTTTCCAACTTGATAGCGAATCCATTAAAACATGGATCAAGTTAGTTAAGAAGTTTATGAGCCAATTCAGGGTTCATATTGTTTGACCAAGTAGCATGATATCACTACCAAATGTGAAACAGAGATAAGGAATCATTACGAAGTTATTTAGTCATGTTTAATGCAACAGCCGCTGCTATTTCCAAACCACATACATCAATAATTCTTGTGGAAGTTGTTGTAGGAGTTTATAATCAAACTGACTTCGGAAAGGCATTGACCAGGCATTCGCAAATGGATCTGGCAGATCTTTATTATCAAGTTGAAATGTATTTACGTTAGGAAAATGTGGATGCTAAAAGTGTCAATACTATTGAGGATGGAGGACCATCAAAGGTCGGTTTTGGAAAGGATAAAGGAAAGAGAAAAGTTGATGATGGTTTCATTGTTCCAAAGCATCCAAGGAGGTAGCCGAAGTTTTCTTCTTATGCCAACATAACTAAGACCTTAGGGAGGATTTACTAGAAACCAAAGGAGAATTCGAGTATCGAAAACCACCTAAGAGAGAGCCTATAGAACAAGAAAGGAGAATAGGGAAATTATGTTTATTCCATGAGTTGGATGGACATGCACAAATGATTGCAGACACCTGTGAGATCTGATAGAGAGACAAGTTCAAAGCAATCAATTGCATCAATATGTAATGAATCCAATGATTGTCGGACAACTTCATTGGTGCCATAATCATAATAAACTACTGCAATGGACAAACTCAACTGTAGTGAAGGAAATGAATATCATATGGTAATCCTATGATCAAAATGGACTAAATTATGTTTATTTTTCATTTTAGTTTGTTTTTTCTTTAATTAAACTATATAATTTACTCTTGGACTACTTACACATGCACGTGATATCGATCGATCCTATAAAAATGTTCTGAGTTTAAGTCCGGGGTAACATTTTATTGAACTATTAGATTAGGTTTTCAATTGATGCAATTTGATTTAGGTGTAGTAAGCCTGTTTAAACAATCTATTGATTGATATTATTTGGATTTTTGGTTATGGACTTAATGAGGTATGACATTTGATATGAATTTGATTCTAAAATTGATATATGATATTAATTAATTTAGATTATTCCATAAGAACTGTTAGGTTACAATTCTCCCAACCAGAGAGATAGGGAGGCGAAATTTTAAATACAAGTCCCCTCGTCAGAGAGTGAGTGGTTGAACTTGTTTACAATGGCAAGTCCCCTAACCAATAATTGAGTGGATGAACTCGCCTTAAAGATCAAGTTCCCTTACCGGAGAGTGTGTGAATGAGTTTAATGTAGATTGGCAGTTATGTTATCCGAGGAGATTGAAACTTCGCTTGAGATATGAACATCTTCAAATTTGGAAGGACTTAATTATTTTTATTTTTATTATTAAATCACTGATATGTATTAATGCCTTAGTTTGGTTGGATTACTTATAATGGATACTAGAAGTTACCAGATGATTTATAAGTAATACTTCAACTAGGGTAATATGCTAACATGTCACATTGATACTTGATATATGATTACTTACAAGTAATACTTTGTTTTGGTTAGACAAGCTTATAATGGGATATTGGAGATACCAACTGATTTGTATATCATGCTCTAACTAGGGGTAAAATCATAACCCTACACATTGAAACATGATTTATTTTACATGATAACAAGTTATATGATTTATGTATTATATACGAACCTTGATGGAATGAGGGAAGATGATGATATACGACTAACAGTTAGGCTAGGATACAAGTCCTTGACCTCTATATGTCAGATGTGGCATTTAAGGTGTAGCCGAATCTGATGGAACTAAATAATTCACCATGACTGACCAGACAAAAGATCTGAGAACGTTGTTGATAATTTGTAGTACCGATGCATATACTTGCAAAGCTCGCTTTGTATTCACAAAATCATGCTTTAGGGGACATGTGTTACCAAATTTTTTTCCATAGTCTTGGAATTGACTCAAATTAGAGGCAAATGTCTTCAATGAAAAATGATGAATGTGACAACCCAAACTCGATGTCCGATAAACGACATCAAATTCGCATCGCCGGAGCTTATAACAACAATTAGATGAATATAAAACAGCGGAACAGAATCAATATCATAAATATCATCACAATTACAACATCAACATAATATCCATACTTCAACAGAGTATCTAATACATACACCTCAACTCCAAAATACAACATCATGATAATACAACAGTGATCATATATCCAAAAGTCTTCAAATGAAAGAGGTGATAACGAACTCCCAAAAGCTAAACACCTGAAATCTCCAAAAGCTCCTAAGATATCTCCAAGATAAGAGCTCCAAAATACCGCTACTCCAAAATACAGAAACCTGCTACTAGGCTGTCCGTGTAGAAATAATGGGCACCCAGAGTTTAGGAAATAAACAATAAACTCTGGATCAGTCATGGGACTGGTATGAGTAAACAAAAAAAACAACAGTTACTTTTAAAGAAACTAGATTTATAAAAGAATTTTCGGTATGCTTTTAAAAATAGAACTACCATAAGGCCTCCCGGCACACACACAATGCAATCGCACACTTGGGGGAGATTTCTCCTTATGATAGTTAAATATGCTTAATACGAAAAGAATTTCTTTGATATTATTACTAGTGCGTAGTGTGAAATTATTTCGGAAGTTGAATATCAATCTTAGCCAGCATAGGTACCATTATATTATGCCTACTATAGCTACCATATTAAATGGAAGGTTCTACAACTAAAACCGTACTGGGTTCGTATTGTTTCTTTGGATTTCCAACAATGGTCAGGCTAAGGAACTTCCTGGGCCACATGGGTACGCCTCTGGAGGGACGACCCGAGAACCTAACCGGATCTTCGCCAACACAAGGTCGGGTTACCCCTAACTGGGTAACTACTGACACGAGTATGCCATTTCCCGGTTGTAACCAACCTTTAACAGGGGCCCCAGCAACAAATCACAAAGTAATACATAAATATATCTGCGATATCAACATAAGTTAAGTATCTGGGCTCCATACCATGATACCACTTCTATCCATAAGAAAATGCACATACCCTAATGGGTGCTACCCCCAATAACCTTGCCGCATCTTTCCTGTTTCGACCATTTCGGGGTGTAAGGTTTGACGAAGTCTCGTCCACAAAGCTACGCTTTTCACAAAGCCATGCTTCGATCAACAAATGATCAGCAACATTCAGCATGCCACATTACCAAATTGGGAATATATCGCTGATAACCTTCAACTACATAACCTCTAAGGGTGTTAAGCTAAGAGAATAAATTCTCCGCCACCAACGGAAATGTATTTGAAAGAAATCTGCTTTATATCTCAATTTGTAATGTCGGACATACAATCCATACAAGTCTATTCTGGGTTCGAACAGAACCGAAGGCACTTTCGAAGAAGTCCTTGCAATCCGGATATCCACAATCCTGATCGGATTCCCCATCACATATGGAGAACTCTATACCGAAGCAACTCGGTGCAGAGTCAATCGACAGGTCATCCTATCGCTCTCGCAAATACCCGGTCTTCATCACCGGTCTTCAATTGCTATCCATAACGTCGAATCACATATTCAAAATGGGTTATACGACACAAAGGTCCTTTCCCGGCTAAACCGAATAGTGAATGTCAAAAGATTTTTTAAAACATGTGGGTATGTCGTTCACAAAAATTCACAGGTTCGATGTGGGTTTCGGATAACCAACTAAAATCCGATTCCCTGTCGCATCGAAGTTTAAATGCCGTTTTACGGGCAACATGGAACACACATCAATACAGAACAAATCATAATCACAGTGCAATACATGGCAAACTGCATCATACAGCATTCCCAACAGAATAGGAATATCAACATTCGTGCACAGTCATAGGTAATTTATCTTCAAATGTGGTTTAAATAAATTTACCACAAGATTATTTTAAATCAATTATGAGAATTTGGATAAATAAATTAAATCTTAATTTACTCGATTTATCGTTTCAAAATTAGTTATTTAATTTAACCGCCAAATTTGGACTTGAATATCTGAATAATAAATTCTTAATTTATAAATTTAATTTGCACTCTTAATCGTTTATCAATCAATCTTAATTTCAAATTGTAAATCATTCTTAATTTATTTTCAAAATCATTGATTAATAAAATTATTTACCTCCGTTATTATTTGAAAATCCGCTTTACACTTTAAAAATCAATCTGTTGTTTCATTGAAAGTTTTAATGTAAATAAACTTAAATTCTTATTATAAATTTAATCGTTTTAATAAAAGAATCAATTAAATTTTTAAGTGTCCACTTAGTTTATTAAAATTGGTAATAAGTCTTTAATTTAATATAATCAATATTAATTCCATTGAATTGCATTATTTATTTAATATAAATAACCTTATAAAAAATATTATATTAAAACTAAATAAATAAGAATTAATTTCTTCAAACTTTTCGCTTAAGTTTTACATTAGCTTAAAATTTCAAATTGAATCATTGTTGAACTTATTTTTAAAATGTCTTAAAATTTTGAAAATTTTAAAGTAAAAACTGTTTCAAATTTTGTCTCGAGACCTGCTTCTGGTCACGCACGAGAATATTTCGTGTTTGCTTTGGGATTTCATCAAAATCAACCCGAGTGCGTCTGTTTTCAACTTGAATAAATGCTAAGTATTAAAATTGATGCACTCCTATTTTACTCGAGTGGATACTCGAGCCAACACATGATAATCTCGAAGCCTCCTTCGAGTCGATACTCTTCTTCCCCAAATCCCACTACTGACACACAAATTTGTGCCGTGCATATGCACAACCTAGTCGGTGAACTCCGACCGACCTCGACGATCTCGATCCATCGACGAACACCACAACAACCATCCCCGATCGTCAACAAGCTCGAATAGGCACTTGATCAAAATCGAGCACCACTCAATCTATTCGAACCCAACCACTGATCAAGAAATCAATTCTCAATTACATCACCAACCACCAGGAGCTTCGAGCTTCCCGCCGCCTCTTCTTCAACAACCGAGCTACCGTTTCCCCAAAGCTCATCCAACTCGATGCACATATGAAGCCGCGGTGATCAAAATCGCGACCACCTCAAATACTAGGTTTAGGAATGAAAACCTCTCACCGTTGTCGCCACAGTGGACTGGACCACTTCCGGCTATTTTTCCCATCATCGCCATGGACTCCTCCGCCTCCACCCGAAACTCCGGCCTCGATTGAGCTTCTGATCGCCTGAACTTGATCAAAACTTGATTTTTGATCAACATGGAACTGATCTTCAACCCTACTTCTAAAAATCACCATACCTGGCTTAAAAATCATATGTTTACATGATGGTTCAGATTATATAACTGAATCTTCAAATTTTTATAGTCGAATTTATTCAAAGTTGAATTTCCTCTGAAAAAAACCAAATTTTTGCATACTGTATATCCTTATCTTCCTTCAAACCATTTTTTAATTATAATTCATACTTAAACATACATATTCGCTTTTAAAACCAAAGCTTGATACTAATTTGATGGTAAGAAATTGAATTTATTTGATTAATCCTCCCCTGTGAGCCAGAACAGAGAAAAAGATGAATGCTTCAGTACTGTCCATTATAGATATACATATACACAGAGCATATTAAAATTATATGCTAACTGAAGTATATGCACACATGATTTATATCATATTTCAAGGATTTACCATATGCAATTTCAACAAGTTTAGAGTTTTACTCACTTGGAAAAATATTTAAACAGAGGCTTCATTGCTTTTCTTTGAACTGCAGATTGAATCTTCAGTATATTGTTTTCAACTTTAACAATAAAGTGATTCTTTTTTTTCCTTTTAATTTCTGATCTTTGCTAATATGTTTAAACGAATGAACTTGAGGTTGTGGATGTATAAATGGATGTAGAAGGTTGTGTACAGGCTTTGTACAACCCATGCTTTCCTCCTTCCATCAAGGGTGGCTGAGGAGTAATGGGCATTAAATGAAAGCATGTTTACTGCAATCTTTACTTTAAATTCTTGCCAGTACAAGTTTGGTTTGGCAGATCTTGTTTTATAGGCTGAAGTGTAAATGCATTTAATGCTCATGCTTCCCATACTTGTTTGATTTTATTTTATATGTATAGTTTATATATATTTATTTTTGTTTATTCACTTCCTATGCAACTTGTTTGTTGACTTTGCTAAAATGAAAGTGTTTTGTTTTTTTTTTTCTTTTACAGTTTTATATTTCTTCATACTCTTTTGTTATCTTGGTTTACTTGCTAAATGAAAGTGTGTGTTTCCTTTGTTTTCTTGTTTATTCGTTTATTTGTTTATTTGTTTATTTGTTTATTTGCCAAATGTTAGATTATAATTATGTGACTTAAATTTTATAATTTTATCATAACTTACTTTAACAATTTTATTTCTATTAAAAACTCAACTAACAATATTTAAATTTATAACCCATACTTCATTTAATGGTTTTAAAACAATTTCTTATTTTACTTTGTTAAAAAGAAAAGTTGTTTTTAGTTATTAACATTTAATAACTATGTGATTTTATTACAATATTTTATTTCTTTTGAAATTCTCAAATTAAATTTAAAAGTTCTAACAATTCAACGAATTTAAATAAATAAAAAATTCTGGGATGTTACAATGAATGTTGGCGGAGACTACATTCAAATCTATATTGTTATTTTCCAAGATACCGCAATTTATTGATGGATTGTCTTTTTTTAATTAAGCCCAATTTGAAGAAGCCCTATAGATATTCTAATGATAAAGCAACAAATATGTTGATATGCTCTATACACAATATAAATGGTTTAAACAGCTTGCAAATCTAACTTGATATGAAGGAGTTGTGGATTGATCGTCTTTTCTCTCTTTAGTCAGTTCTTATCGATCGACCCCAATCGATAAGCTTGCTACTTGAAAAAGTACCTTTAATGATCATCGAATGAAGTAATGAAGAGTGATGTAGTGTTCTATACGGTAATACAGTACGAATGGCTAAATTCTGGAGTATCTGATTCTAATGGATCAACTTTGATTTGTAATGATGGATCACCCCAATCCATGGGATATAATACCACTGAGCCATACATGTCGAATCAACATTTACCAATTCTTCGGCCTACTTTTGTGCATCTTGAATGGATATTTCTTAGAAAAATTTCTGGGATACTGAGAGCGAATCAAGCCTAAAAGATCTCCATCTGTGCCTATAAAAAAATAGGGGAGTCACTAGAAAATGGGATCATTCCCTCCATTCTGGAGCTTTGCCAAAACCCAATTTCTTCACCAAATCCATCAAAAACTAGAAATGATCAAATCTGAAAATTATTGTATCTCTTACTGTTTTAATAAAATCTCAATAATAAACGATCAAAATGGATGTAAACTAGAAATTTGTGAAACCACTACAAAGATTTGTTAATTTCTTCTTCTTTTCTTCTCTACTTCTCATAATTGTTGTGAAATCGATAATTTTTGCTTTATTACTTTTTATCTACTATTATCTATTAATAATACATCATTAGATCATCATAGAACTAGTCCTCTGGGAAAATGAGGATTCATGAGAATGCTTGGAAGATCCATGGACAAAACCCCCGTAACATCCCGGATTTTTAAGCCATTGAATTTTGAACATTTAATTCATTTTAAATGTTTAATGTGGATTCTTAATTGATTTTGAAATGAATGGATTCGGGTTCAATCAATGAAATAAGCTACAATTTTACCGGTTGAATTTGAATAATGGAAAATACTAATTAAATATTCGAAATTGAGATAAAAGGTAAATCTGGATGTAAATAGTGATAAAATGGTTTTGAAAATTTATTTTGAGTTATTTGAGTGAAAATAGTGTGGTGGTAGTTTTAGATGAATTTTAAAGTTAATAAGTTATTATTTGGATTTTTATATTAATTTAAAAATGAATTTAATATTGTTAAATGCAAAATCAGATTTTGGATCCGGAATGAGCCAGAATGATTTGTAATGTGATTATATATTTTATATGATTTATTATTAAGTTATTAAAAATTTTAAAAGTGAAATTTTAAGTGCTTTCGTCAATTTTGAGAATCGCCCGATTTAATAGATGAGTTAAAATAGCCTTCCGGGGCACAGTCTCGGAATTCGACGAAACAAGTTCCATTGGATCCGCAATAGTTAGTTATTATCGGATTTCAATTTTCGTAGCAATCGGAGTTGTCGTTTGACCGTGACAGCTCGAAACGCATAGAAATCGATTTAACCGATTTAATTTTAAATTGATCGTTTTATTCCATAACGCACACATATGACCGAATTTTCTTACGAAACCTGTTCCATTGTGTCCGGAATGCGGAAAAACCTTAGGGACGCCTGTCGGCACGTGTGTTTTGGAGTTCGTTTGCAAATGTTCATTAAAATTGATTTTTATATTAAAATAATATAATTAAGGGTTTATATATATATAGAATTAGGGGTCGAAACCCTAATTGCCTTCAGAGCCGCCTCTATTTTATTTCATGGCCGAAGTTCATTCGCCTTCCACCTTAGATCTACCACAATCCGTTGAATTTTAGGAGATTCGTTCAACTACAAAGACGAAGAGCTCCCCGAGCTCTACGAGTTGTGCGGCAGTGATCGTGATTGGAGCGACGAGATGGGAGAAATCGTGTTGGGAAGGCCGCGCGTTCGTGCTTGAAGTTCGGGATGGAGAGGGGGCCGAGCTTGGAGATCTTCTGGCCGAGGGTGGAGCTGAGGGTGGCGAGCGAGAAGAAGGTGTTGGATCATCCTCTAAGCAACCGTAGGTGGTGCGGCCTCTAGCCTTAAGTGACGAAGATGGGTTCGGTTTTGGTCTGTAGGTCGAGCGTGAGGAAGAAGATGTTTGATTGCGGCCGTGATTTCGTGTTCTGGAACGTGGGGATAGATCGTGTTTGGTATGAAAAAAAAATTGTTTTCAAATTATATTCAAACTTTAATAATTCATAACTTGTGCATACATATTCAGAATTTAGTGAATTAGGAAGCACCGGAATCACAGAGATGCGATCTACGCAATGGAACGGTTCCGTAATTTTTCTGAGCAGGTGAAAATTTTGCACTAAATCGAACGTGGTCGATTTAATGTAAAATTTGAATGCTCGGCGTTTCGAAACTCAAGGTGAGTTATTCTCACTCACATCTGGATGCTAGACAATTTAAATAGTTAATATTTAAATATCTGCATGATTGGTTGAATATAAATGTTGTATCAGTCTGAAATGATATTTATTTAAGTGATGTGCAAATATTTGTGGATGTAGGAAAAAACAGGTTGGAGGGATCCAACTGGATTCCTTGCAATATAAAAATTATTTGATGATTGATGATGCATTCTATCTATATGTGTTGTGATAGATAAATCTGGAATTAAAATGTACTGTGCTATTGTTGGATAAATTTTAAATCCAGAATTTAATTATAAATGGAATAAATTGGGTTTTTAAAGAAATAAGAGAAATTGTTATATAAAGAACTTTAAAGGAATAAAATTTGGGGTTTGGTTTGGATGAAGAATGAAATTTGGTAAAATTTTAAATTTTAAATGAAGTGGGAAATTCATTAATCTAAATATAAAAGTATGGCTTCCGGTGAGAAATTTTAAAAGAAGGGATAAGGTGATTAAAATAACGATGGATTATTTTTGATAATGAATAGAGTTTTCCAAAAAATTAAAATATGTTTTCAACGAAGCTTCTAAACATAAATTAACAATTGTAAATGTAAATAAAATATTTTGAAATACAATTTTACACCATTGGAATTTTATTTAAGTAATTCGTAAGTATTATTTTCATTTAATAAATTCCCAAAAGTTTTATTTAAAATATTTAAACCTATACTTTGAAAGTGGATTTCCAGGAATGGAAAAAATGTGTTTAAGTTTCGAAAGAAGTTATTTTTAAAACATGGAAAGGAAATTTATGTTATTAAAACATGAATTTGAATAGTAATAAATCGGCTGGATTTCTAAGACGTATCTTTTGGGATGTAGGAATGGAAGGTAAGTTCCCTGGGTATCAAAGTTTGAGTTTTAAATAGATTTTATTAAAAGAAAGTTTAAAGTTCAAACTTGTTTAAAAGAGTGTTTTGAAAATTATTATTTAAAGTAACTAATTAATAAATTAGCAATAATAATTATTTACGAATACATTAGAAATTATTCTTTACAAATGGATTTATTTAAAGGCTAGTTTTGAATAAAGTTATTAGAAATTATTATTAATCCCTTTAAGATCTACTTTTAAATTTAGTTTAACTAAACCTTTATGTAAAATCAAGTTTATGTCTTAATAAATAGTTTTACTTCACTTATTTTAAATTTATATTTTGAGTAGATAACTAGAAGTAAATTTACATATTTTAAAGTATATTTCAATATGAAATGTTTTAACTGTTTTAAATCTAAATTGGTTTGAACTTGGTTATTTCCAATGGGAATAAATGGTGAAGAATTTACCTTGTAAAGGAAGAACTTTGGGAATTGTTTTCAAATGAGTTGAAAATAGAAATATATCTTGTAAGAGATATTTGACGAAAATAAATAATTAGGAATTATTTATTGTGTGATGGATGTTTGTGAATATTAATTGATAGTTAAATCACCGACTATCAATATTGGAAAAATGCATTGATCGTTTCGAAGAGACCGGGATCGAAATTTATTTTCGAAAACCACTTCGATCCGGTTTGTACGTTCGTGGGAAAATGTGTTCGGAGTCGAAGATGGAGCGGTGAAGTGCAAGGGCTAGTCGCTACTAATCCTGAGGATATTTCCAAAATGGATGTAGTAGGAATAGTGCCTTCGGTTCCGTTCAAAACCGGAACGGACTTGTATGGATGAATGCTTGCGAAACATCGTCAGGTGGACGATGGGCATTCTAAGGGATATGTTCTAAAAAGATAACGCTTAGCCTCAAGCATCATCAAATGAGAATGACTGAAAATCAGGGGATATGCAGCAAGGCTTCGTGGGTAGCCCCTACTGGAGAGTAAGGTCATCCCTATCTAGATGTCCCTTTTTATTTCGGCTTAGTGGGCGGTTGTTGATCCCAACCGCGGGGAGATCTTATTCGGAACTGTCCAGTAAGGGATGGGTCCGGCCTTGTGTTGCAAGGGATCGGGCGTGGTCCTCGGTACAGTGATCTAGGCCCCGTACTGTGACAGGTGGTACCCCAGTGCCTAGTCATTGTTGGAAATCGATTCTCCCTACATGCCTTGTACGATTTTTGTTTGTATTACCCACTTTGTGGCTAGTAGCTGGAATTTAATCATGTAACAATTTCGGATATTTTATAAGTATTTGTATATAGACACTATTATAATATCGGAGGATTTCTATAAAAAGTGTTTTAGCTATCGTAAGGTAAAAACCCGACATGTTTATTTGTGGCGTGGTCTTACGAGATGCTTTTGTTTTCAAAGGATTTTGAAACTTTAATAATCAATTTGGGTGCACTATTATTAGCTGGTATTCCAGACTGACTCGGGTGTTATTTCATTATAATGCTCGGGTCAGACCGAGTATTATATATTCAGGACAGGATGCTATGGAGCAGGAGAGGAGCTGGAGTCCGAGACGTATTATCAGTACCTATATATATATTCCGCTGCTGTGGTTGTATGGATTTGTCTGACTGGTAAATATTGTGTGTATGAGATACTCTGATGATATGATGTATAAAACAGTTATAGATTTCATTTTATTTAAAGTTCTATATTTACTATTATATTTTATTCCGCTGCGACTGTGAGATTCTGATATTGTTTAGTTTCTTCTTATTCTATCTCTTCTTCTTTAATCCCTAATGGTTCGTATTTCTGTTCCGCTTAAGTTAATTGATGTAGAATAGTGTTGACTCAAGGGGTACGGATTTGCAAGCTGTGTCACTTGGTATCAAAGCTTAGGTTGGCGACAACCTAGGCTTTGGTGGGGAAATTACTCATTAAACAGAGTCAATAGTACTCTATAATGAGATGAGTGTAGTAATAGCTATGAGAGCGTACTTGTTAATGCATATAAAAATGTTTTTGTATTGTGTTGACTTATCGGTTGAGTGTTTATGAATTCTGGTCTGTGCGGGAAGTACAACCGTATCGATAGGGGTTTCTAAACTCTTAAACAAGAAAAACCGACATAGTATTGTTTTAAAGTGGGTAAATGAAATAATTTTACCCAAATTATATTTTGATATAAAAGAAATAATTTTTTGAAATTATTATATATATTTGGTTGATTGGTTGTTAATACAATAATTAAATAAGAATCCAAAATTTAATCTTAAATTAGAAATGGTTGTAATCAAATAAATTTTATAGGTATAAATTATATAAAGGAAGAATAACTAAATTTAAACTAAACCAGAATTTAAACCCGGAAGTTTTAAAAAGGATTTTAAATGTATTGAAAACAAAGTTTGGAAATTTAAAATCCTGGGAAAGTTTGAAATATTTGCTAAGGTGTTTGAAGGCAATATGGGAATATTGATTTGGGAAGTATTTTTGAATGGGAACTGTTTTGAAATGAATGTGGGAAAGTAAGGGAGCACTGAACTCACTTCAGTTGCTGGAAAATAATCCTGATGATGCTGGCCACATCATTAGAATTCATTTTCGAGTTTCTAAAGTGATGGATTGCTTCCCTAGTACTTGGTTATGATATTGTTTGGACTTGTTGGGTATAACAGTTGTTTTGGAATTTGGGATTTGATTTGAATATCAAATGGGAATGTGTTGATTTATATTTCAAATCGGTTTCGAAATTAAATCGGGTAATTGAATTCTGGGAATCCTGTTTAAATTAAAATGTAAAATTGAAATAAATCAACAATAACCTTGAAAGAAAAGTTGATATTAATAAGGAAGAAATGAAAATTTTAATCCTGAAATTGAAAATTTAACTTGAGTATATGGAAATGAATAAAATATATTGAAGTGAATAGGAAATTTGAATTTAACTTGGGGTAAGTTAAATAATTTGGACTTAGAATTGAATTGATTTGGGTTAAATTAAAATGTAAGCAGACTTTGAAATGGTGGGTCGTTGAGAAATAAATTGTAAGTGTTATGCTTATAATTTGAAATTGTGGATTTACAATTGTGCAAGGAATTAAATTTAACTTGAGTAAATGGAAGTGAATGAAATTTTTTTTGAAGTGAATAGAAAATTTGAATTTACCTTAAGATAAGTTAAATAAAAGTGGTAATGAAAATTGAATTAAAATTTAATGATTGGATTGAATTGAATGTAAGTTGAACGTAAAATGGTTATAATTGTGAGTTATAATTATATAATGAAAACTTATATCCTTAAGCTATTTCTATAATTTGAAATTGCAATTATGAAATGGAAGCGACTAAGATGGGTGATATGGAGTTTTAAAATAAATAATTCGGGAAACTTATGAATAGAAATGGAATTGTAAATTCATAATGGGAAGAGTTGAATGGTATGGTGAATTCAAATCTAATCCTGAATGAAATGTGAGTTAAGATAAGAAGAAGTGAGATATAAAAGGATGTGAATGAACTTAAAATAGAAAATAAGTTTTGAACTTATTTATGGAGGAATAAATTGAATTGAAATGAAATTCAAAATTTCAGTTGCATTATAAACAATATTGGTGAGACTCAATTCTTATTTAAGATAGTAAAGGAAATGATATAAATTCAAGATGGCTAACTAAATTTGGTCGAAATTGAATTAGAATTGGAAAAGAATTAAATTGAAAGAAAATTTAATTTAGAAAAGTAAGAATGATATTGTGTGAATAAAGTTTTAACTCAACTAAATTCAAATGATTGTTTGGAAATGAATTTTGTGTAAGCTAAATTAAATGGAATTTGTATTGGCGTGAATAAAATTTTGATAGTTTGGCCAAAATTTAGAAAGTAAATAAAGTCCAGTTTTGGAATGGAATTTAATTTTGGTAATAAATATTGGAAGTGTGAATGGATAATGGGATTAGATTATAATAATGATGATTTGATTTATAAATAAATTCAAATGAGTGAAATAATTTAAATGGTCACTTTGTTAATAAAATAAATCTAAAATGGATTGAATAAGCAAACAAAGGGCATTTGAATTTGTAAATGGATTGGAATTTGATTGAATGAGAATCAAATGGAAATAAAATAAAATTGATATAAGAAGATAATGAAAATGTTGTGAAAGAACTTAAGCAACTTGAAAGAGAAAAACAAAATGATTGTGAATAAGCTTTATTAAGTACTCTTGAATGAAATTTGTTAGATAATAAAAATTGAATTGCAAGTGAAATGGTATTAATTAATTATTGTGATAAATTAAGGATGTGTGGGTTGTAAATAATCCAGGATGGAATGAAATTAATATAAACCTGAATTGGTTAATGAAATAAAAATGTAAGGAAAATTTAATTTAACAATTGCATTGGAATAAAAATACTTGGCTTGTGAACTAGGCAAAATTGAATAAAATTAATATAAATCTAAGTAGAATTAATTTTAATGGTTATAAGTTTAAGTGGTGGTTATTTTGCTTGAATGGCATGAAAATTGCATGTATTCGGAATTGAATTGTTTAACAAGCAATTGAAATTGATTTTTGAATAAATTGATATGGATGGGAATAAAATTCAAAGAGTTTGTATATGGATGCAAGTGAATTGATTTGAAGAAGCAAATAAAGATGGTTTTAAATTAATTAGATAAATGCAATCTAATTAAGTGATTTTGCATATGAATGGAAATGGATCATAAAAGAAATGCAAATGTTTCAAGTTTAAAATAAAATTTGATTGTAAATCAAATTGGGAATGTAAGTTAAAGTAAAGAAATGCAAGTAAGGCATATGTTAATCATATTGAAATAGAAATGAATTGGTTGTAATAAATATGAATGGTATATAGTAAACTTGAATGTAAATCATTCAAGTGAAATAAAATGAAGTTGGTTTGGATGAAAGTAGAATGGGCTAAAATCTTAATACATGGATTTGAGTATAAATGTAAGTGAGTTGTAATAGAAATGCAAATGTAACAAATTGAAATGAAATTTGCTTGGTGAATCAATTCGAAAATTGGGTAGAGTATGAATTGAAATAGCGAAACTTGTATGTAAATCCTTTGTGTGAAATAAAGTGGGATTTGGCATTAGAAAAAGAAACTTTGTACATGCTATAAAATATGATTTACTTATGAAATCATGCAATTTGTTGATTGGATTATGAAATTGTTATGTTTGGCTTAGATTAATATTGGAAATGTTGTTAAAATGTTCATATCTTTGAAAACTAATGAGTTTGTTTGAGTATAGTACAGGTACAGAACGCGTTCGATAGAGTTGGAGCGCGTATATGCGTTATATTAACCGCCTGCTTTAAAAATTTGCTAAAAAGGTACGCCTACGCAAATATAATTGGGAAATGATATATATATATTGTGGTTTCTGACCGTGTGGGTCGATGTATATATATTTATCTGTATCGCGATAACGCGAAAGCTCCTCCGTGCAGGGGAGACTCTGCCAAAAATTTTCAGAAATTTTGGGAGTTAGAAAATTTTTGGGATTTTGGAAAAATTTTTATTAACTAGTAAAGTTATTTTGAAACAATGTTGCCACAAAAGCTTTTGAATGTAGATGAAGCAAATGAGTGTGGGATTGGGCTGAAGGGTTTTGGAAAGTGAATATAAGCTTTAACTAAGCAAATTGAGCAAGTAAATGGGTTGGAGGGTATTTTCTACCTTAGCAAATTTGGGGACGAAATTTTTATAAGGGGGAAGGAATGTAACATCCCGGATTTTTAAGCCATTGAATTTTGAACAATAAATTTGTTTTAAATGTTTAATGTGGATTCTTAATTGATTTTGAAATGAATGGATTCTGGTTCAATCAATGAAATAAGCTACAATTTTCCCGGTTGAATTTGAATAATGGAAAATACTAATTAAATATTCGAAATTGAGGTAAAAGGTACATCTGGATGTAAATAGTGATAAAATGGTTTTAAAAATTTATTTTGAGTTATTTGAGTGAAAATACTGTGGTGGGAATTTTAGATGAATCTTAAAGTTAATAAGTTATTATTTGGATTTTTATATTAATTTAAAAATGAATTTAATATTATTAAAATGCAAAATCAGATTTTGGGTCCGGAATGAGCCAGAATGATTTGTAATGTGATTATATATTTTATATGATTTATTATTAAGTTATTAAAAATTTTAAAAGTGAAATTTTAAGTGTTTTCGTCAATTTTGAGAATCACCCGATTTAATAGACTAGTTAAAATAGCCTTCCGGGGCACAGTCTCGGAATTCGACGAAACTAGTTCCATTGGATCCGTAATAGTTAGTTATTATCGGATTTCAATTTTCTTAGCAATCAGAGTTGTTGTTTGACCGTGGCAGCTCGAAACGCATAGAAATCGATTTAACCGATTTAATTTTAAATTGATCGTTTAATTCCATAACGCGCACATATGACCGAATTTTCTTACGAAACCTGTTCCATTGTGTCCCAAACGCGGAAAAACCTTAGGAACGCCTGTCGGAACGTGTGTTTTGGAGTTCGTTTGTAAATGTTCATTAAAATTGATTTTTATATTAAAATAATATAATTAAGGGTTAATATATATATATATATATAATTAGGGGCCGAAACCCTAATTGCCTTCAAAGCCGCCTCTATTTTATTTCATGGCCGAAATTCGTTCGCCTTCCACCTTAGATCTACCACAATCCGTCGAATTTTAGGAGATTCGTTCAACTACAAAGACGAAGAGCTCCCCGAGCTCTACGAGTTGTGCGGCAGTGATCATGTTTGGAGCGACGAGATGGGAGAAATCGCGTTGGGAAGGTCACGCGTTCGTGCTTAAAGTTCGTGATGGAGGGGGCCGAGCTTGGAGATCTTCTGGCCGAGGGTGGAGCTGAGGGTGGCGAGCGAGAAGAAGGTGTTGGATCGTCCTCTAAGCAACCGTAGGTGGTGCGGCCTCTAGCCCTAAGTGACGAAGATGGGTTCGGTTTTGGTCTGTAGGTCGAGCGTGAGGAAGAAGATGTTTGCTTGCGGCCGTGATTTCGTGTTCTGGAACGTGGGGATAGATCGTGTTTGGTATGAAAAAAAAAAGAAATTTGTTTTCAAATTATATTCAAACTTTAATAATTCATAACTTGTGCATATATATTCAGAATTCAGCGAATTAGGAAGCGCCGAAATCGTAGAGACGCGATCTACGCAATGGAGCGGTTCCGGAATTTTTCTAAGCAGGTGAAAATTTTGCATTAAATCGAACGTGGTCGATTTAATGTAAAATTTGAATGCTCGGCGTTTCGAAACTCAAGGTGAGTTATTCTCACTCACATCTGGATGCTAGACAATTTAAATAGTTAATATTTAAATATCTGTGTGATTGTTGAATATAAATGTTGTATCAGTCTGAAATGATATTTATTTAAGTGATGTGCTAATATTTGTGGATGCAGGGAAAAACAGGTTGGAGGGATCCAACTGGATTCCTCGCAATATAAAAATTATTTGATGACTGATGATGCATTCTATCTATATGTGTTGTGATAGATAAATCTGGAATTAAAATGTACTGTGCTATTGTTGGATAAATTATAAATCCAGAATTTAAGTATAAATGGAATAAATTGGGTTTTTAAAGAAATAAGAGAAATTGTTATATAAAGAACTTTAAAGGAATAAAATTTGGGGTTTGGTTTGGATGAAGAATGAAATTTGGTAAAATTTTAAATTTTAAATGAAGTGGGAAATTTATCAATCTAAACATGGAAGTATGGCTTCCGGTGAGAAATTTTATAAGAAGGAATAAGGTGATTAAAATAACGACGGATTATTTTTGATAATGAATAGAGTTTTCCGAAAAATTAAAATATGTTTTCAACGAAGCTTCTAAACATAAATTAACAATTGTAAATGTAAATAAAATATTTTGAAATACAATTTTACACCATTGGAATTTTATTTAAGTAATTCGTAAGTATTATTTTCATTTAATAAATTCCCAAAAGTTTTATTTAAAATATTTAAACCTATACTTTGAAATTGGATTTCCAGGAATGGAAAAAATGTGTTTAAGTTTCGAAAGAAGTTATTTTTAAAACATGGAAAGGAAATTTATGTTATTAAAACATGAATTTGAATGGTAATAAATCGGCTGGATTTCTAAGATGTATCTTTTGGGATGTAGGAATGGAAGGTAAGTTCCCTAGGTATCAAAGTTCGAGTTTTAAACAGATTTTATTAAAAGAAAGTTTAAAGTTCAAACTTGTTTAAAAGAGTGTTTTGAAAATTATTATTTAAAGTAACTAATTAATTAATTAGCAATAATAATTATTTACGAATACATTAGAAATTATTCTTTACAAATGGATTTATTTAAAGGCTAGTTTTGAATAAAGTTATTAGAAATTATTATTAATCCCTTTAAAATCTACTTTTAAATTTAGTTTAACTAAACCTTTATGTAAAATCAAGTTTATGTCTTAATAAATAGTTTTACTTCGCATATTTTAAATTTATATTTTGAGTAGATAACTAGAAGTAAATTTACATATTTTACAGTATATTTCAGTATGAAATGTTTAAACTGTTTTAAATCTAAATTGGTTTGAACTTGGTTATTTCCAATGGGAATAAATGGTAAAGAATTTACCTTGTAAAGGAAGAACTTTGGGAATTGTTTTCAAATGATTTGAATATAGAAATATATCTTGTAAGAGATATTTGAGGAAAATAAATAATTGGGAATTATTTATTGTGTGATGGATGTTTGTGAATATTAATTGATAGTTAAATCACCGACTATCAATATTGGACAAATGCGTTGATCGTTTCGAAGAGACCGGGATCGAGATTTATTTCTCGAAAACCACTTCGATCCGGTTTGTACGTTCGTGGAAAAACATGTTCGGAGTCGAAGATGGAGCGGTGAAGTGCAAGGGCTAGTCGCTACTAATCCTGAGGATATTTCCAAAATGGATGTAGTAGGAATAGTGCCTTCGGTTCCGTTCAAAACCGGGACGGACTTGTATGGATGAATGCTTGCGAAACATCGTCAGGTGGACGATGGGCATTCTAAGGGATATGTTCTAAAAAGTTAACGCTTAGCCTCAAGCCTCATCAAATGGGAATGACTGAAAATTAGGAAATATGCAGCAAGGCTTCGTGGGTAGCCCCCACTGGAGAGTAAGGTTATCCCTATCTAGATGTCCCTTTTTATTTCGGCTTAGTAGGCGGTTGCTGATCCCAACCGCGGGGTGATCTTATTCGGAACTGTCCAGTAAGGGATGGGTCCGGCCTTGTGTTGCAGGGGATCGGGCGTGGTCCTCGATACGGTGATCTAGGCCCCGTACCGTGACAGGTGGTACCCCAGTGCCTAGTCATTGTTGGAAATCCATTCTCCCTACATGCCTTGTACGAGTTTTGTCTGTATTACCCACTTTGTGGCTAGTAGCTGGAATTTAATCATGTAACAATTTCGGCTATTTTATAAGTATTTGTATATAGATACTATTATAATATCGGAGGATCTCTATAAAAAGTGTTTTAGCTATCATAAGGTAAAAACCCGACATGTTTATTTGTGTCGTGGTCTTACGAGATGCTTTTGTTTTCAAAGGATTTTGAAACTTTAATAATCAATTTGGGTGCACTATTATCAGCTGGTATTCCAGACTGACTCGGGTGTTATTTCATTATAATGCTCGGGTAAGACCGAGTATTATATATTCATGACAGGATGCTATGGAGCAGGAGAGGAGCTGGAGTCCGAGACGTATTATTAGTACCTATATATATATTCCGCTGCTGTGATTGTATGGATTTGTCTGACTGGTAAATATTGTGTGTATGAGATACTCTGATGATATGATGTATAAAACATTTATAGATTTCATTTTGTGTAAAGTTCTATATTTACTATTATATTTTATTCCGCTGCGACTGTGAGATTCTGATATTGTTTAGTTCCTTCTTCTTCTATCTCTTCTTCTTTAATCCCTAATGGTTCGTATTTCTGTTCCGCTTGAGTTAATTGATGTAGAATAGTGTTGACTCAAGGGGTACGGATTTGCGGGCTGTCTCAACCCCAAAATCAAACCTAGAGGTTCGGAATTTAGGATCCCGATATTTGTGGTGTTTTGCTATTTTTTGTTCCTACAAAATCGATCGTAGTTATGAATGTGCTCATAACCATGAGTTTTGAATCATGTTACCTAAAGATCTGTCCTTTAATGTTCCTGTTCAAGATTTGTCAAGAATGATATATCGATACATCTATTAAGGCTATTGTATATAATGATCTTCGTATAATGGACGATGAATTACTTACGACTATTGAGGGTACAAATTGTTTTAAATGTGTAACCATTTGGAACAATTAAAAATCTCGACCTAGAGTCTTCTATAAGTTAATTATAAGGTCATATTGAAGATATTATATGATGACGTCCAATAGTCTTTTGACTTGAGAATATCGTGACTCTTATGCCTAAATCGTACTTTGATTATGGTCAACCACATGGAAATGATGATCGTGTTAAGATAATAATTGAGCATAAGTTGAACCACTTGATGTGGAACACTATTTAAGAGAGGACTCATCCCCTTTGAATGGAAGGTTGGTGTCACCATAACCAGTAGCCAGCTTAAAATCAAAGTCTTTATCGAAACAAATCGGTTAATCACAATGTTGTTGGATCATAGATTTTAATGTTGGACAATGTAATTAACTGATGAAAATTATTCGAGTTTTATTCTTTGTCTGGCTCTAAAATCCATGTGATATAGTGATGACGAAGAGAAAATATGCATATTATATCATTGCTAAATGGCATCACTTTGATAGGTAAGAAATTGGATTGCACCTAGACAATATGTAAACAATTGAATTTGTGTCCACTAGGCTGCTTTAAAAAGTTTTCACATGCTCTTATATATAAATTATCGTAACATTACTAAGGTTTGAGTTCAAATCTGAGTCGCATAACCATAACTCTAAACCTTCGATAAAAATAATCTAATGAATTAATTTACGAAATTTATAAATTATTACGAAGAAATTAATATGATTGTTATATTTTAATTTAGTTATTATTATTTCTAGTCACCATTAGAGGGCCTAAAATTAATTAATCAAATATATAAGCGTTGATTATATATCTGAATGTTCATTGGACCAATTTAATAACATAAATAATATTTTATTTTGACAAGCACCATTGTCCAAATGGTTGAGTGATTTGGTTTTGGTGTGAGAAATCACAAGTTCGAAACTTATGTAGCGTGATTCGAACGTTTATTGACATGTGATATATTGTATATAAAGTACAATTTTCAAAAAAAAAAAATTAATTTTAGTTAAAAATTTTGAAACTATATTCTAAAGGCAGGAAAAAATATTTATAGAGATGGAATAATTAAATATGTTAATTATTTAAATGAGATAAGATATCGTTTACAATTAGCCATCCATTGAATAATGGATCCAAGCCAGATGTTTGCGTAGCATATTGATATTACAAATAAACCTAGAGCCTCCATGAAATAAACGTAATTTTATCTAATCTCTCTCCACTTATAAGTGATATCTCTATGACGGAATTTACAACTTCATCACTGAGTTACAGAAATGTACTCCTAGAGATGAAATTGATGGTTCTAGGTTTAATCGATCGGTAGGATTATCGAATCTGAAGCTTTTTAATAAAATTATTTGGAAGATAAGCATGGTTTTGTAGAGGTCCTTACCTATTTTTTAATATAAGATAAACATTACAAATAGGAAAAAGGATGGGAAATAAAGAAAATACAACAAGAATTACATAAAAACTAAAACAGAGAGAGAGAAACCATCAATTTGGCTAACCAAAGGCTCAATTTGAGTTTGAAGTTCTCATCTTTTTCAGAAAGAGACCTCCCCCCACTCCGGACTTTAATTTTACACATCAAATTTCATCCGTAAACTTCAAATATGGCTCTTGCATCTCTTTTCTCATTTCTAGAAATTCTAAAATTTCTTTCTTTCCATATCTCAGCCACCAAAATATTGAGGCAGTAGAGCAGCGAGTTGGACTTGAGTGTTCTCCATCTTGTCCTTTTAAAAATGTTATACCATTCAGAGGATCCATGACTAAGAGTGTGGAACACTCCAATAGATATTAGCCTTTTCTAGGTAGGAAGAGTGAAGCTACATTCTAAAAACAAGTGAGAGTTGGATTCCTCTCTATTTTCATGTAGCGGGCACAAGGATGAGTTCAATATGCTCGTATGACTGTTTCTCTTCAGTCAAAAGTGCATTTTTTAGGACTCTCCAAAGTAGCAGGTTCTCCTAATGCATGTTCATGGTGTCCCAGATTCGAGTATGTCAGGGATCCTTTTTAGGTTGGTGTTCTCAATTAAGCTGTTGGAATTCCTAGTGTAAATGAAATACACTTGTCCCACTTCGCCAAATTTGCAAAGTCATTCCAAGATATATATGGCTTTGCAATGAAGGTGTTGGGTCCTAGGGGCACCCAAATGTATGCTTCGTTGTGAGGAGGGAGATCATGCATCTCCATCACACACGCGCGCGCGCTACCGCCGCCGTCCGTCCGACCGAACCGAACCGGGCTGGGTCGGGTTTGGGTTTGGGTTTGGGTCTAATATGATACTCGTATTTTTATTGCAACTGGACCGGGCTTTTTAACAGTTGCAGGTTATACGAACGGACGCGGATTGCTGAGGAGGTGCGACTTCTGAAGCGAGCGGGTTGAATAGACGCGAACATTAGCGGGTGCGACCCGTTAGAAGCAAACAGGCGCGAGCCGATTGAAGTAGACGCGGGCGAACAGATGCGACCCGACTGTAGAGGTGCAGGTGGTACAAGCGGGTGCGAAACAGTACCGTTGGACACAAGCAGATGCGACCAGTAGCACGCGGGTGCGACCCGTTAACAAACAGCAGCGACCAAAAGGCAAACGGGTGCGACCCGTCAAGCAGAGGCGACTGTTTGAAGGGATGCGGACGAAATTATAAATAGGAGAGAATACTGATCACATTCTTATCGAATTCCAATCTAATTTCTTCTGCTTCTTTGCTCTACTGCTCTATATTCCATACATATCACAGAGTTGACATACTCATTACAATCTCATGCAGATTACGTCTGTTGTATCTTGGGAGAGTTTTGAAATAAAATTATTAAGGAAATTGTTACGACAAGCCTCAGACGGAATTTCCTTTATATACTGGTTAGATTCCCTGTAATCTTTCCCGTTTATAAGTTGTACTATTTCTTACAATAGTATAACGTTGTTGTTGTAATTTATTTACAACGTAACTTATTGTTACATTTATCTAATACAGAATTCCAGCGTAGTGGAATTCTAATTAATAAACTTGTGCGACGAGTTTATTGTAGCGTGCTATCTGTTTTAGTACACTAGTCAAATAACATCTTAAGAATTTTACTGTTTTACACTAAAACAGAGATGTTAACAGTTGACAACATGAAAATGGATAAGTCCAACTTTTCAGCGGTTATTTCTGAATGCAATTTGATTCAGAACCCTAACCAATGGTGGGTTGACACAGGAGCTACTCGTCATGTTTGCTCTGAAAAATCCATGTTTTCAACATACCATAAATTCGATCAGAAAGAAAGACTCTACATGGGTAATTCTGCATTTTGCATGATCGAAGGCAGTGGCACGGTTATCCTCAAGTTCACTTCTGGAAAAACTGTCAAATTAAATGACGTGCTTCACGTTCCAGACATACGTAAGAATCTGATCTCCGGCTCAGTGCTATCAAAGAAAGGATTCAAAATTGTGTTCGAATCAGACAAGATGGTTCTGTTCAAAGCTGGAATGTATATCGGAAGGGGTTATTTATGTGATGGCCTATTTATGGCAAACATAGCCGTTATCGACAATAAATCTATGTATTCTGATTGTGCTATTAATAAAATTGAAGTCTCTTACTTGCTTGAGCACGAAATTTTACTATGGCACAATAGATTAGGACACATAAACTTCCAAAAAATGAAGAAATTATCAAACTTGGGATTGATTCCAAATTTCCAAGTAGATAAGAAGTACAAATGTGAGACATGTGTAGAAGCAAAAATGGTCAAACAACATTTAAATCTGTTGACAGAAGCACCGAACCATTAGGTTTGGTACATACAGATTTGTGTGATTTTAAATCACTACCTACAAGAGGTGGGAAAAAGTATTTTATTACTTTTATTGACGATTATACGTGATATTGCTATGTATATCTTTTAAATAGTAAGGATGAAGCAATAACCGCGTTTATAAAATACAAGTCTGAGGTAGAAAATCAGTTAAATAAAAAGATCAAGATATTGAGATCTGATCGAGGTGGAGAATATGAATCGCCATTTGAACAGTTCTGTGCCGAAAATGGTATAATTCATCAAACAACAGCTCCATATTCACCACAACAAAATGGTGTAGTCGAGAGGAAGAACAGAACGTTAAAAGACATGATTACTGCCATGCTTTTAACTTCTGGTCTACCGACGAACTTGTGGGGGGAAGCCTTAAATATGTCTAATCACATATTAAACAAAGTTCCTCACAATAAAACGGGAACAATTCCATATGAGATATGGAAAGGACACAAACCAAGCTTTAAATACCTCAAATGTGGGGGTGCTTGGCAAAAGTTCCAGTTCCGCCTCCAAAGAGAGTCAAACTTGGACCAAAAACAGTAGATTGTTATTATCTTAGGCCAGCCCAAAATAGTAGTGCCTACAGATTTTTGGTATTCAAGTCTGATATAAATGATATTCATGTAAATACAATCATGTAATCAAGAGATGCCTCGTTCTTTGAAGATGTGTTCCCACATAAAAGAAACGATGGAAATCCTGTCCCAAAAAGGACAAGAGATAACAGAGATGAGACATGTGAAGATGAAACTCATCAGGACAACGAGGAGGTTGAACCAAGAAGAAGCGTAAGGGCTAGAACTTCCAAAACATTTGGTTCGGACTTTTTTACATATGTATTAGAGCACGAACCTCAAACGTACAAGGAAGCAATGTCATCTTCTGAATCTTCATGTTGGAAAGAAGCAATCCAAAGTGAGATTGATTCAATTCTAAGTAATAAAACTTGGGAAATTGTTGATATTCCACCAGGAATAAAACCAATTGGCTGCAAATGATTTTCAAGAAGAAAATGAAAGCAGATGGCTCTATCGACAAGTATAAAGCCAGATTAGTAGCCAAAAGATATCGTCAAAAAGAAGGAGTAGACTTCTTTGATACATATTCGCTGGTAACACGAATAACCTCTATAAGAATGTTAATAGCAATTGCATCCATCTATAATCTAGAGATTCATCAAATGGATGTAAAAACAGCATTCTTAAATGGAAATCTCGATGAGGAGATTTACATGGAGCAACCTGAGGGATTTATTTCCAAAGGAAATGAAAACAAAGTATGTCGGTTAGTGAAATCACTATACGGACTAAAACAAGCTCCAAAACAATGGCATGAAAAATTTGATGGTGTCATGATGAAAAATGGTTTTCGTATAAATGAATGTGATAAATGTGTTTATTACAAATAGGTTGGACAATCATATGTGATGATTTGTCTATATGTGAACGATATGTTAATCTTTGGTCCTAATACTAAAGTAATAGAGACTATAAAGAAGATGTTAATCAACAATTTCGATATGAAAGACTTAGGAGTTGCGGACGTTATTTTGGGAATCAAAATAATAAGAACACTTAATGGAATTGAACTATCTCAGTCACACTATGTAGACAAAGTGATTGAAAAATTCTAAGAGTATGGAATTAAAGGAGTAAATACGCCTTTTAATCCATCAGAAGTACTGCATAAAAACACTAATGAGAGTGTAATGCAACTGGAATATTCTCGTGTAATAGGATGTCTCATGTATCTCATGAATTGCACAAGACCAGATATAGCTTATGCAGTAAGTCGACTAAGCAGGTATACAAGTAATCCAGGGAAGGAACACTGGAAAGCACTAATGAGAGTGTTGGGATATTTAAAGAATACCACTAATTTTTCCTTACATTATGGAAAATATCCTGCCGTCTTAGAAGGATATAGTGATGCAAACTGGATTGCAGATTCAGAGGAATCAAAATCCACAAGTGGTTATGTCTTTACCCTTGCAGGAGCAGCAGTGTCATGGAAATCTATTAAACAAACATGCATAGCTCGATCCACCATGGAATCTGAGTTTATCGCATTAGATAAAGCAGGCGAAGAGGCAGAATGGCTTCGTCAATTCTTAGAAGATATTCCATTTTGGCCAAAACCTGTGACGGCCATATGTATTCACTGCGATAATCAAGCAGCGCTAAGTAGAGCGAAAAACCTTGTGTATAATGGCAAATCACGACACATACATCGTCGCAATAACACAGTTAGGCAGTTACTCTCTAATGGAACTATTTCCATAGATTATGTGAGAACAAATGATAACCTAGTGGATCCATTTACTAAAGGTTTATCAAGAGAGAAAATTGACTGCACATCGAGGGGAATGGGTTTAAAAGCCTAAACCAACAAGAGTTACCTTATACGGAAACCTATCCTAGTGACTGGAGATCCCACGGACTAGGATCAATAGGCAAACCAGTTATGAGTAACTCAAGAAGTAATGCATTTGTCTGGACTTGGTCCTACTCCATTCCTATGGTGCAAAATATAATGCATGCCTACAGAAGTTTTAAAGGTTAAAACTATGTTTTTTAATGATGACCATATCTTGGAAATAACAAGTGGGGTATATGTAGGATACTCTTAATGGTTGCGATCACCTATGTTAGTGTGAGCTAGGTCGGCTCTACGAGAATATTAAAAGGCTTTTATTCTCTAAAAACACTCGCAGAACCAAAAATATTGTTCAGGACCAAAATGAACACAACCAAGAGATTGGATGAGAAGGGAATCAATGTTTCATAAAGCTTATTGTCTCGATATACAATAAAGGCCAACGGTTCAAGATGAAATAATTCACCGATTAGCCAAGTAGATCCGATAAGTTTTAACTAGGGAAAGTCAAAGTGAAATATCTACTTATCTACGATAAAGCATTATTCCATATATACTCTGTGATATTTCGCTTTGTGTGGGGGAAAAGTATATTATCATTTATGTGGGGGATTGTTGGAATTCCTAGTGTAAATGAAATACACTTGTCCCACATCGCCAAATTTGCAAAGCCATTCCAAGATGTATATGGCTTTGCAATGAAGGTGTTGGGGCCTAGGGGCACCCAAATGTATGCTTCGTTGTGAGGAGGGAGACCATGCATCTCCATCACACACGCGCGCGCGCCGCCGTCGCCGTCCGTCCGACCGAACCGAGCCGGGTTTGGGTTTGGGTCTAATATGATACTCGTATTTTTACTGCAACTGGACCGGGATTTTTAACAGTTGCAGGCTATACGAACGGACGCGGATTGCTGAGGAGGTGCGACTTCTGAAGCGAGCGGGTTGAATATACGCAAACATTAGCGGGTGCAACCTGTTAGAAGCAAACAGGCGTGAGCCGATTGAAGCGGACGCGGGCGAACAGATGTGACCCGACTGTAGAGGTGCAGGCGGTACAAGCGGGTGCGAAACAGTACCGTCGGACGCAAGCAGATGCGACCAGTAGCAGGCGGGTGCGACCCGTTAACAAACAGCAGCGACCAAAAGGCAAACGGGTGCGACCCGTCAAGCGAACGCGACTGTTTGAAGGGATGCGGATGCAATTATAAATAGGAGAGAATACTGATCACATTCTTATCCAATTCCAATCTAATTTCTTCTGCTTCTTTGCTCTACTGCTCTATATTCCATACATATCACAGAGTTGACATACTCATTACAATCTCGTGCAGATTACGTCTGTTGTATCTTGGGAGAGTTTTGAAATAAAATTCTTAAGGAAATTGTTACGACAAGCCTTAGACGGAATTTCCTTTATATACTGGTTAGATTCCCCATAATCTTTCCCATTTATAAGTTATACTATTTCTTACAATAGTATAACGTTGTTGTTGTAATTTATTTACAACGTAACTTATTGTTACATTTATCTACTACAGAATTCCAGCGTAGTGGAATTCTAATTAATAAACTTGTGCGACGAGTTTATTGTAGCGTGCTATCTGTTTTAGTACACTAGCCAAATAACATAAGCTATAGACATATTTGATGGAATGCTCTTTGTAGTCGGGTCCCCATTTTGGATTCTTAGTGTCATCTAAGATAAGAGAGCTACTTTGAACTTCAGACGAGAGTCTTCTTTTTGTTGGATTGCTAATATATGGAAGGGAGATGGTGCTACCATTTAGAAAGTTAGCGACAAGGGTGGCATCAAGGGTGCCAGTTTTGACCTCTGGCTGCCCATGGATCATGCTAGAAGCTTGTATCAGAGCTGTGGCTGACACGATATTGGATGAGATGCTGGAACTGAGGCCTAGAGTTAAGAATATTTCTCCAACCCCAGCTGCTATTTTTTTTTTTACTTTTACTTTGAGAGACCAAAATTTTTTGTTACCCACTTTGTATTTCATTATCCATTACTTCCAAAGGCTGTTTGAGTTACCTATCAGATGAGCTAAGTGAGTAGAACATGTCGCTTTATTCCATTTGTTAAGATTCATGGTACCAAGGCCTCCGTATTTCAGCTGGTTTTGAGTTTTAGAGAACTTGATAAGAGTGGGTTTCCTAGAAAAGGGATATCCAGACCATAAAAAATGATTGTCGGCACAGTCCATCATGTACAACAAGGTCTTAGGAAGTATGAAAATACAAGAGTAATAGAGTTGCATTGCAAAAGCTATAAATTTTATAATTGTTAGTCTGCCAGCATGGTTTAGGAAGTGACTATGCCCGAAGGATAATATTTCCATGATGCGTTCGTCGAGAGGCAAAGAAATCCAGCTTTTTGATTCTGGATGTGGTGAGAAGGATTCTAAAATAACACATTGATTGCTACATAAGGTTGAGCTGCATTGAATTTGCCATTCTTAGACTGATTTCTGAACTGCAACCAACAATACAAGTAGATGACTTGGTGGGGTTCATTTCAAGGCCTGTCATAAGTTGGAACTGATCAGATGTTTTAATTAAGGCAGCCAGTGATTTCTTGTTGGGCTTTGTAAATATTAGAAGGTAGTCAACAAAACATAGATTTGTCATAACAGGATCAGCACATTCGGGGTGGTAATCTATTAGCCTTAACTTATAGCTTTCCTTTAATTGAAGAGTTAGGACCTCCAGTATATGAAGGAATATATAGAGCCTTAGAGGATCACCTTATCCTAATCCTTGCATGCCTTTAAAGAATCTGGTTGAGGTACCGTTAAATATGATTGAGTAGTCTACGGTGGTGATACAGGATTCAATCCATGAGATGAATTTTCAGAGAAAGTTCATTCTTCTTAGAATACAGAAAATGCTCTCCCAACTAGTGGAGTCAAAGGCTTTCATTGTATAAATTTTGAGAAAGTGTCTTAGGGAGATTTCA
The DNA here is from genome assembly GCA_030765085.1 of Allium cepa. Taxonomy (NCBI): domain Eukaryota; kingdom Viridiplantae; phylum Streptophyta; class Magnoliopsida; order Asparagales; family Amaryllidaceae; genus Allium; species Allium cepa. The sequence goes on from CM060943.1 coordinate 461,441,110, forward strand.
TTTCTACCATACCCTAAAATAAGTACAAGTGTTTTAACGAGATCACCTCCTAACTGTTTAAGTGAACGAATTTCCTTATCATTTATCCTACAAGAACACACGAGTCTATACGTATAATATAACATCCCGAGGATAATTATACCACATAGTTCTCGTGTTTTCTCCTAGATATTTTCTGAGTTAAAAATTGGTCTAGATTTAATTTATTAATCTTTTGTAAATTAAAATCTCTTTCAATTACTTGATTTAAAATATCTTCACAAAAGATATTTTCACAACCTCTTATACTTCTTTTAATACTTGGAATACATTTATATACTTATATCATCGGCACAAGTATATTCTCAACCCCTTTTATTTAGAACACTTAGAAATATAATCATATAATTATTTCAAGGGTATAAATATATTAGCAAAACTTAAGGAAGATTTTATCTTGTCCAAATTTATATTTAAATGGGCCAAAAAATATATTATTTCAAACATTACTTGCTATAAATCACCGCTGTCCTTCGGTGTTAAGTATGAAAAGAATGTTTCCATACCACCATAATTAAGAAAGATTAATTGTCAAAATAAATCTCATTCCTTTATGAATATCATTTAACAAATATCATTTGAAATCTCCTTTAAATAAATCCTTTTATTATGTAAAATCACTTTTATAAAAAAATTATTATCTATAAGTACCTTTATTTAATTAATTGATTACTTATAAACATCTTAATTAAAATAATTAATTAACTTTAAAACCTCATTAAATAAAATAGTTAATTAACTTACTTTAAAATATCATTTATACACTTAACCTTAAATTGTTATAAGATTTTAAGCTATTTTAAATCCATAACTTTACAAATTCAAAAAGGGACCAAGCGACCATAATGGTACCAAATGAAGTAACCATTTTATTCAATTTGACTTCTCAAGTCACATAACAGATACTTTCATAAGCAAGCATATATGTAAATAAAATCAATTAGCAATCATTAGCTAGCCCCTCGCTTATACAATATAAATTAATCCACATATTAATTAACTGGCCTATGAGTAAATGTCCAAATTAATAAAATAGCAGAACGAGGATTTATTCTGCTAAACAGATGTCATCAATACCCTATTCCATTTAATTATAGCAGCATGAGGATTTATTCTGCTAAACATATGTCCAATATAATCTGTTCAATTAAGTTATAGCAGAAAGGTGTTTTATTCTGCTAAATATATATCATTAATAATCTATTTATATTTGTTTGGCTACTTAATGGCACAGACAAAGAAAAATTCTTTATTTTAAACCCATTCACTTATTAAAAGAAAGCTGCTTTTAAATAAGCCGATCCTTGGAAATAGAGTTTAAAAATAAAACCTTTATTTAATACTAATCCTAACCTTAATTAAATCTTAACTTGATAAACAATTCATTAAAAAATTAACCCTGCTTGATTAATAATTAATTAATTAAACCTCATTTAATTATAATTATCTTAATTAATAGTTAAGTGCTAATTACCTTTATTTAATTACTGATTAAATACTAGTTAATTTAATTAATTAATTAATCACTAAAACTCGTATTTAAATAAAAAAGTAATAATTACCTTTTTATACTTAAAATATGTTTGAAATACTTTCCAAAAATATTTAAGATGAAAACACTTTTAGTTTTAAAAAAGTGTTCGAATTCACAAACTGCATCCATAGCGACTATAGATATAGAATCATAACCCAAACTAGTTTACATATCCAATACCCTACAAGGCCTTAACCTTTTGTTTAACTTACTTAAAGACTTATTAAGAGTTTTGGAAACTAAAAATGAAGTTTAAACTTGTAAACTTTCTAGAAAACTCTGAGTAAAACAAGTTTGAAACAAAGGAATTTGATGTCGTAAGCAAACAACTTTAAGTGTTATTTTCTTTTAGCATACAACAGCATAACACAATTCCATACATTTATCACATGGAATAACATTAAACACAATGTAAAAAAATAACTATTTTCCATCATAACTTAACATCCAAACTATATTTCTAAGTTCACAACCAAATAATATATATAATCTCACATATACAAAGCAACTAAAACAATATATTTGCAACCATGATCAACACAACTATTAGCAATAATAAAAAGTTTAAAACTTGTTTAAAAATATGAGCTTCACTTTCCCAAAAGCTCACGAATCAAACTGAACTTCCATTATGTTTTGAATATGACCTAGATCTTGGATTTTCCATAGTAAAAAATGAAATTTTGGTTAGGGAAATGGACTTTAGGCTTAACCTAGAAGACGGTGGGCTCAGGCTAAGGGTGTAGAGGGTGTTTAGGCTTTTGTTTTGAAGGAGGAGGTGGTGTAGGGTTGAAAAGAGTGTTTTAAAATGGTTTTAAAGTAGAAAAGAAAGAGTATTTTTTTGAAAAAGCTTACAAGAAAGCCATTGAAGAGTTTTTAAAAACTTAAAAAGGAAGATGAAGTTTGAAAATAAGAACTGAAATGAAAATGAGAGAGAGACAGAATAAGAATTATACAAAGTGAAATAAACAAATTACTATATTACCCCTTTAGTCCATACCCTTTATTCATTTTTGGCCACATCACCACCCTCCTCCTCTTATCCTTTCCACATGCAATAGCCCAAGCTCCCCCTTTTATCCATCATATAAATCTCCACTTTGTAACTTGATGTTATGTGATAGTGTGACATTATATTCTTTTATTTTTATTTTTAAAATTTTGAAAAATGTCACATCACTCTTTATATTTACATAAGTAAATATATTTTACCATATATTATTACTAGCCATACTTATGTTATAATTATATATATATATATTTACAAAAATGCACACAACATTTTCGACAACTTTTAGACGATGAAAAGTCGAAAATTCGAAAAACGATTTTCGGTCACATTTTCGATTTTTCTTCGACCTAAATATTTTTGTAAACAAAATTCAAAACTGAATTTTCTATTGTTAGATATAAATTAAGAGATGGTTATTTAATTATTAAAATCAGCAATTAATTGTTTAAAAATATACCAAATATTCATTTTTAAAACGATTAAATTCTGGATCGTTATACGCTTGCCTTGGTACTCCGGCCTTGTGTTTTCTCAACAAATCATAGGCTCGTAAGCAATGGATAACTCTTTATCAATTGTGTTATATTCAATTACTAACCATGGTCTTTACCCTAATCTCGATCTCGGCCTAGAGTTTTCTAAATATATTGAAAGAGTTTATTCACCCGTACCAACCATTTTGCAACAGCCTAAGTATAATGCGTATACCTTGAGTTTACTCAACAAATATATGCATATATCTTACCTCGTCTAGGTAATATATTAATAGTGTTATACATAACATACCTACTTTGGTTTGCTAAAAAACTAATGAGTATGCGAGTAATATATTAATATATAAATGATAGAGGATAACTTTATATATTAGAGATTCATAATGTTTAATATATAGTTTAGAGTGATATCGACTTAAGAAATAATGTATTTCTTATGAAATACTGTAACGATCCATAAATTTATCAATTTGATAAATTGTATTTACTTTAAATATTCAAATATAAGATTTTTTAACATTGATTATGATTTTTCAACACTAAATAATAATGGCAATATGTATTTACAAAAATATATACATTGGAAAAATATCGATAAAATAACCAAAAACCGATTTATCTATAAACAGCTCTATAATTGTAAAACGTCGCACACAGAGTTGGATACGTATGCTTATTTATATAATTGAACAATAATATGAAATAAAATTATTTACTTTATTTCTAGGAATTTAATGCATTTATGACGTCATCAATAATACCATTATATTATGTAATTGATTTATGATTTTAAATTAAAATTTAATGATTTACTAATCATTATAATTATTAAATAATTGGTTTTAAATGATAATAATTCATTTTAAATAATTATAAAGTGATAATATATTATTTATAATAGTTTTATAAAGATATTTACTTGATTTGAAAATATAAAAAAATTGATATCGCTTTATCGATATAATGACATATTTTGTAAGCAACTGTTTATATGATTTTATAATTCAAATGAGATCATTTTTATCAATTAAAAATGATTAGAAATTTACTTTCGATTTTTTTACATAAATATGTAATTTAAATTATAAGTAAAAATGTGACCGGTAATTGGTTTCTCGATTTTCAACGATTTAACAAACGAAATTCGTTTGAAGTCGTTGCCATATTGTAAATAACACTAACATATGTTTATATGCATGCATACACATTACCTACTCACATATACATAAATATAACATATATACAAATACACACACACACACACACACATACACACACATATGTTAAAAATATCAATGATATTTTAGTTTTCTTGCTCCTTAAGCCATCTAAAGTCAACGCAAGTGGTATGGAAGAGAGTGATGTAATGGTGGCACATGGGAGGTGGTTTCAACGTGTAAAGAAGTGCACATGGATGACACAAGTGTGGGTGATGCATGTATAAGGGCAATGCATGCATGATGATGTGTGGAGATATTTTCCACTTTAATTAAGGGTTAAGGTTTTAAAAAAGCTATAAATACCCATCCCATTCTCTCATAAATTCACACATCCATATCCTTCTTCTTCTCCTTCTTATGGAGCTTCTTCAATTGCTTCCATCTAAATGAAACAATGCAGAAAAAAATATAGAAAAAAAACTAAGTATATATATAAGTAAACACGCACACACACACACTATTCATCTTACTCCTTCTCCTTCTTCTTAAACTCCTTCTTCTTCTCTTATAATTTAAAGGCCTTAGGCCATGAGTTGATGGTGCTAGGGGGGTGAGGCCGAGAGCAAATAAGGTTGTGAAGGTGATAACTTGTGTATGGCAATGGAGGCCATGGGCAATTAAGCGAAAATCGGTGGACTTATGGCCTTGTGGCCATGAGCACTTGAAGTTTGAAGTTGTGGCCGAAAGCAAAGCAAGGTGAATGGCTTGGCTAGGAGTCTCAAAGCATGGTAGTGGTGGTCGAGCACTTAGAAAGGAAGTGGAGTTTTTTAGTAATGGTTTAGAGAAGTGTTGTGGTTATTTGAATGTTGGTAGGAAGATTGGTTTAATGGTGAGCACTCAATTTTTATTAAATGATAAATAATCTCTGTAGCTATTTTTAAGCATGATAATATGACCATTTAATCTCTTAATGATTTGCATGAATGTTTTATAACTTGGTTGATTATATGGATGCTGGTATGGTTGATAACTTGGTTGTGATAAATTATGAGAAATCATAATAAAAATGGTTAATTAATTGAAAATTAATTCATAATAATGTGTATGGAGTTGTTTAGCCTCCTAAAGGTTTTAAAATATGAAGAAAAAAATTGAAAATGAATATTATAATATTATGAAATGATTTAAAAGTGAATATGAGATTTAATATCGAAAATATTTGTCTACATGATTTAAAATGATTTATAAACAATAAAACTCAATTTGGAGAATTTTTTGACAAGTTATGAAAAATAAGTCAAAATAAGGCGTCGCATACCAGATGTTCGCGATTTCACACTGGTAAAGTTAATTGAACATATAGATTGAAATATAGCTTGGAATTATTCGGGATAAGAATTTTTCCAACTATTATATTCATAGTTTTCAAATAAAAGAAAAAAATTGAGATTTCATTAATTAGATTTTGAAATATAAGCAAATCAAGTTTTCAAATAATCGCGGTTTTACAATTCGGAATCCATAAAGCAAATTCTCCTTAAATGATATTTTAAATTATTTAAAAATCTGTAATAAATTCTATAAATCTTTTAAAATGTTTTAAAGGAGATTTTGAGTTATATAAATAAATTTCCAAAAGATAGAAAAGTCGTATTGATCAGTATAACTTTTTAAACATTATTTGCAGCACTTTTTTAATAACTTTTGCAAATAATGGTTTTAACTTAATTATACTTTCTTGAATATTTTGTGAACCTTTTGAAATAAATAATTAAGTAATTTAAAGATGATTAGGAGATTTAAAAATGAGTATGCAGAAACGACTTGTAATGAACTGGATTTTCGACCCTCGAAAATCGATATTAATACGTCCACTGTATTATATGACGAACATTCAAGTGCCGGAAATACCTATTTGTTAGTGTGAAAGAAGAAGGTAGAAGGTAGAAGAAAAATAAACAACATAGAATCTCACAATGTAGCGAATAATATATAATACAATAATGATCTTTACAAAAAGGAAACACCTTTATTCATATATACAACATCAGAGTACACTATACTTATAACCTGTCCTTACATTGACAAACATACAGACTCTATAATATAGCAGAAGAAAAATATACGTGAATACGTCTTCACCATCCAGCTCCTCTCCAAGTCCAAAGTAACCAACTAAACCTGGGAAAACATGCTCGATCTGACCAGGGTATTACATGGAATAACGCCAGGATCAGTCTGGTAAACTAGCGTGAGTAAAACTCGATAACAAGAAACTGTAACGATCCGGAAACTTTCGATCCCGAAAATTCCAGATGGTTAGGGAAAAGTAGAAAGAGATAGTAGAAAAAGAAGAATAGAAACAATAACATCTCACATTCGCAGCGGACAACATATAATAACAAATAATAACAGTTATACAAAGGAAAACTGTACTTATCAAATTACACTTTAATACAACAGAGTTACATAAATACACAAACTACAGACAGATACAACCATGTCCAAGATATACAATGGCATATCAGAGTGAAAACACTCAATACGTTCCTGCCATCCAGTTGCCTCTTGAGCTTCCGAACTCCTTACATGAAAAGTTATAATACTCGGTCTGACCTGAGCATTACAACAAAGTAACACCCGGGTCAGGCTGGAAACCAGTGTGAGTAAACCCATCTAACATGGACTACAAAAACATACAACTTATAAACCCGGGTAACTTGTATCAATTTACAACTTCACAAGTTATTATAGACATCAGTATTTCACATGTCAATTTCTAAGTACCAAAACTTAGATTAAATGGTCTAATTCACTTAAATCATTCCATTTCAGCCTATTGATTCCACATATCAAATCTGCACAGAATTTTAGAGATCATAAATCGAAATGGTTTCAGGTATTTACAAATACCCGACTCTGGTCTTTTCAAATTCAATGCCATCTTAACCCACACTAATCAAGTGAGACACAATTTAACATTTAATCACAAGATGTCAATCTTTTACACAACAATTCATCATCGACAGATAACCACATAATCACTATCCAAGACAAACATATCATGTCAGAAATATCAACTAATCATTTATAAGCAAGATAAATTAGTCGCTCATTCCTAATTAAATCAAATCAATTTCTTTAATCGTTTTTAATCTTGCTTATTTAACATTAATTAATCACAAACCAAATAATTAATCATCATCTTAATTAATCGCCCTAGATTAATTATCCTTTAATTACGTTAAGTAATTAACCCTTAATTAATTACACAACTTAATTATTCTTAACCATTCACAGTAATTAACCTTTAATTACCTTCATTGATTAATTATTCTTCTAATTACATTTAATAATTAATCTTTAACTTTAATTACATTTATTACTCAACCTTGATTTATCACGTTAGTAATTAACTTCCTTTAATTACTTATATTAATTAAATCAACTCCTTAATTAATTACTCAAATTAATTATCTGATAATCACTTACATCGATTATTATCCTTTAATTAATCTCACATATTAATTACTAACTCATAATTAATCAATCCTTAATTAATAAAATCCTTTAATTAATTACACCAAGTAATTAATCCTTAATTATTTCCATTTATAATTATCCTCTAATCTCTCCCTCAAGTAATTACCCCTTTTATTAATTGCATTTTGTAATAATTCATTTATTACTATGTATTTATACTTTATTAATTACATTAAGTGATAAATTTTCATTAATTGATTACCTCAATTAATTAAACTAATTAATTTTTTTAAAACAAATTTCATTAATTAATTATCTTTAATAAATTAAGTAATTATACTTTAATTACTTTTACTAATAAGATTAAGATAAACCAGTTATCTTAATTACATTCTTAACATATATATTTTCTAAAAGTAGATGTTTGAAAACATCATCATCTGAGAACACTTTTATTTATTTTAAAGTTTAATTACTCTTCCTTTATCACCACTTATTTCAAACATCATCTTTTAATTTTGAAAACACATAGCAATTTAATTTCAAAATTAACCTAATATATACATAATTATTTTAAAATCCAACTATTTAAAATCATTCAATCTTTACATTTAAACTTGAAACTTGTTTAACAATTTCTTTACTCAAAAACTTTGTTAATACTCTTTTGACAAAAATAATTAATTAAAATTACCTTGCCAAAATAACCCGTTATCTAATAAAACTAGACCCAGCCTAAGGTAAAACCCTTCGACAACACTCGAGTTTCCCTCCTAGAATCTCGAGATTGAACCTCGGCAAACAAACAGAATACTCTAACAATCACCGAGTACCCCATCCTCTCTCCTTCATCTTCTTCAGGGTCTAGATTTCCAGCGAACCCAGACACATGGTGATACGTGTGCACATGCACAACCACTCGTCGTCGCTCCGGCCAAAGTTTCTTCCTCCAGCAAAACGGCGTTGACCCTCGAAGTCGCTTCCAGTACCCAAAACCCGATGCCTCCAACCACAATCGAAACGACATATCCACCATACCTGAAAAATACATCGTACCACAAAAGCCTCACGCTCTGACCATCCACGTCGACTGCAAACCCTGCCACCATGACCAGAACTTCGCTAAGAAACCACGATGCCATTCCCTTATTCCCGATCGAGTTCGACTCGATGATGAAGCCATACTAGCTTCGAATTCGTCAATATCTCAGACAGGGTTTTAAACCCTAAATTAACGTTGCCAGGTTACTCCGACGATTGGAAAATGTTAGACTATTTTTCCAAAGATCCTTGCCACTCAACCCTTCTTCACTAACGAGCTCGACCTCATTCCTATCGTCGATCACCAAAATTTGAACGTAGAACCATTTGCGTTCAAATCACTAATTCTCGACATTCCCTATCTTAAAAATCACCATATTGTTACTAAAATTAATCAATTTCGTAGACGAATTCAATTATACATTCAAAGCATGAAAATTTAAAGATCAAAATCTTCATCTTAATCTGTTTCCCACTGTAATATTTGATTTCTGTGATAATTGCTAAACATCTTTACCTAAATCATATTTAAGAAGTGATGTCGCTTATATACAAACAATTTTTGCTCAGAAATCAAGGCTTAATAATCATTTAAGTGAAAGTTTTGAGTTATCGAACCAGGTTTTACAATCTGTAATGGTTTAAACAGAGGCCCTGTTATACCAACAAAATCATACAAATGGATATTCACTGACATATACCAACATATTCTCATATGTATACTTATGATAATATAAAACAATTATGCAATCACTAATTTACTTCAAGAACACAACATGTAACAAGACTAAAAACAGGGAACAACTTGTTTACTCACCTGTACGTGCAAACAGAGAAAAACTTGATTTTTCTCTGGAATTTTTTTTGAATTTGCTTCATGATCTTGATTTTAACTTTTGCTTTTCAACTTTAAAATTGAATTGATCTAGTAGAAGAGTTGCTGCTTAATCCAGGCTTTGATTTGTTAATTTCAATCCAAAGTTTGATTTCTTTTCATTTGAATCTGGTCTGAAGATCTTGTTTTTGAGATGTTGTATTAGTTTTGATCTGATTTTAATTTCTGATCAGATTTTGAGTTTGAATTGGAAAAGATTTTTGTTTTGCAAATCTTATTTCTATTCTTGTTTTTTTTCTCAGATCTGATTTTTTCTATAGCTTTGTTTTTCTTTGATTTTTTCCCTCTTTTCTTTTTTATTTAGAAATAATGACACTTGTTGATTTCCTTACATTTGTCATAAGCATGCTAAATAAATTTACACTTGTTACTAACATTATTTCATACATTAACACTTGTATCTTTTCCATATGTTTATATTTTCCAATTTCATAAACCATATTTCTTAAATTAACATATCTAGTATATTTGTTTACACTTAATTAGATACATTCTTATGCTTCCATTTGTAATTATGTAAACATTTAATTTACATTTGTAATCCCATGAATTAATGAATCCTTAAATGATTTTTTTTATAAAACTTATATATATATATTTCTATTAAGTAAATACATTATCTTAATTTTTATAAATAAATCTTTTAAACAAAATAATGTAAAACCAATCATATAAAAGAAATAAAATCATAAAATATATTTTCAAAAAAACTTAAAATATTCATCTTTTGAATTTCTAATTTAAATTCAATTTAACACAAATATATATGTATAGATATGAATAATATCAGATTTATTTGTTTAATCTATAAATCAGTATTTTCAATATTTTTAAATCAGATAATTATACAATTATCCGATGCCAAAGAAATCCGGGTTATCACATTACTTCCCCCTTTGAATCTTTTCGTCCTCGAAAAGAAACGAAGCCAGAATTTATAAAAATACTTCATATCAATTATTTCACTTTTTGAGCATTTTTAAAACACTTTAAAATCTGTATAATATTTCTAAAATAGTTTTATAAAAATACCATTTTATAACTTGATGTTTCAACCAGTCCATCCTTGTTCTCACAGAAATTCGGTCATACATTGATCAGGCGTAGGACTGAAAATCTATAAGTACTTAGCAGACTTATTTTCAACACCCAGCGAAAATACTTGGAAAATAATATTATTGAAAATACAGAAAACATTTTTGAAAATAGAGGAAATATCTTTGGTGAGAATACTCAGGAAATCATCACCCCTATCCATGGTCACAGTTACATCTTGGGTCACGTTGCCATCGCAGCAAATGTCCATGTAACTGTAGGCACTCCGCGCCCCTCGATTACGCCATGGAACCCACAACAGATCGCAGTTACATTCCAGGGTTACGTTGCCTCACAGCAAAAGTCCATGTAACTGTAGGCATCAGCGCCCTCGATTTTCGCTGTCAAAAATGAAACTTCTCCACTCCCACATAGGTCACAGTCTACCGATGTAAAATCAAACGCAAACTATTGGCTCTGAGCAGCACACACGACTTTCTCTATGTTACCAAGGTCGCAGTCTACCGATATAAAATCAAAAGTAGACTATTGGCTCTCAGCGGCTCACACGACTTTCGCTATGGTCTGCAGTAGATCGTAGTGACATCGAGTTACACTATCGTCACAGCATAACCCAAATGCCTCTGTAGGCATCAACGCCCTCGACTTTCGCTACACACTACTCATAATTCTCAGAAACTAGTTTTGTCCGGACTCCTCACAGGATCAACTTTAGAACCCCCATTAGGGTTCAAGGCAGTACCAACCTATGGTACTCCCGAGAAGTTCATTTTCAAGGGAGCGCCTTTTTCTCCAGAGCCATTTTAAAAACACTTTATACTATGCACATATAGTGTCTTCCAAATCATACACCTAGTATGATCTCATATAAAGCTCCTTTACACAAAATCGATTATCCCAAAATCGATAATTCTCAAACCAGGCCTTCCAAATTCCAATATCGATTTTACCCAAAAATCAAAAGCCTTTCCAAATCCAAAGGTTCCCAAAACCTTTTTCCAAAATTCTCATATGATCCTTTATATATATGTATATATAGATATATATAATTTTTAAAAACTTTGGATCATTTTAAACTTGTATAAACTCCTTTTATACTTCAAACATTTTCAAAATCCTTTTCTTCCGACAATAGATTCAATAAGGGGAGATTTATCTTATATAACAGATATATATATATATAACTTTACAAAATCAAATATTCAAATTTGATTACTCTACAAAGTCACTTATCAATTTACTTATTTCCATAAAGTAATTTTTTACCATAAAAATATCCAATTTCTACTTTATTTCATCATATATTTTACAAAATATATTTTCACTTCAAAAACCATTTTACAGTTCTTATCCATAAATTTTCAATATCAATTTCATTCAAACCCATACGATGTACACTTATCATCCGTACGCTATATCAATCTGATCGCTCACTCGATCACACAATTTCCCTTCCGAACTAGTATCGTCCATCCGACTTTCTAGTGCGGACTCAGATCTGGTTTCTTGATCAGAAACCGTCATTCCCTTGCATAGCCATAACTATGATAGAGAATATCCAGAACCAATTAACAATCCATATCTAGGTTCGCCATCGAAAATCGAGTGAAAAATCCCAACTCGGATCGATATACTATCTCGAAATTATGTGCTCGAATCTGAATCAAATCACTATGCGAATAGAATAATATACGTACATCCTACGTATTCATCCTCATTGGTTATTAGCCAAAACAATCTCTTTTTCTATTCATATTTACTTTAATTTCTATTCACCTATTCACAGTTGTTTCAATCACATTTGGATTAGCACCTCAATTCTTATCTCAATTGGGTATTTAATCATAAACAGTTTGAACTCTGTCCAGTTTAAATTTAGAAAATAGCTTGAAAAATTAAAATAGATAAGTAGTTGAAAAATAATTATTACTTTGTAAAATAGTTAAGAAATTGTAAAATAGTTGTAAAATAGATAAATAGTTATAGAAATTTTTAAATAATTGCAAAATAGTTGCAAAATAGTAATTAGTTATAAAGTAATTGAAAAATTGTTAAATAGTTTCAAAAATAATTGCAAAACAAGTATAAGATATTCTTTGGTTTAAAAAAGTAAAGTTGTAAAGTAAATATTTTGGAAAAATAGATTTATATTAAAAAAAATTATTTTGAAAATAGTTCAGAGCCAAACTGTTCAATTCCCAATCTCCATTCCATCAACTCAATTTAAATTTCCACTTCCATTTAAATTGACTCAATTTAAATTTTGAATAACTTCGATTTCCCTTGAAATTGATTTCCCCAATTCAAGTTGAATTAATTCTCAATTTCTTTCCCATTTTCAAATCAAATTCCAGTTGAATTTTTAACCTATTCAACTTTAATCACAATTCCAAATTGTTCAAATCAATTTGGACTAATTTCAAATTGAACCCATTTCAATTCCAATTTTGAATTAATCTCAATTCCCATTTGAATTTGAACTTATTCAACTTCAATTTCATTTCAAAACAAACCAATTCAAATTTTACATTTGAATTTTTAAACTTATCCATTTTCAATCACAATTCCAATTAATTCAAATCAAATTCAGTTTGAACTAATTCAATTTAAATTTCAACTTTAAACCATTTCGAATTGTAGATTCGAGTTAAATTTTAAATGTTAATTTAATCCTTTAAATCAAATCAACTTATATCTTTAAACTATTTAATTCTGAATCCAAATTCCATTTTTAACTTATTTCAAAGTTCAAACAATAATTCAAACCCTTTTCAAACAGCTAAATTTTTGAAATTCAATTTATCGTCAAATTTCAATTTTAAAGCCAAACTTTTGAAGTTTTTTTATCTTAAACATTCAAATCTTGAGTCCAAAATGATTCCATTTTAGCTTAATAATGGATATATTACCACACCCCATTTCTTTAAACAAATCCAATTCATAATTTAGAGATTATTAATAATAACAGGATATTATCATCCAAATTATTTTAAAACATCCATCCATTTTCAATTTCCAGATCTCAAACCCATTTTCAGATCACACAAACTCCCAATTCAAATTAACCATTTAACTTCCTAAATTAAATTTCAATTTCATCTTGAAATTTCAAAATCAGGTTGATCATTCAAACTTATTTAACTTCTTCCAAGTTAAATTCAATTTACTTAATCCAATCAAATTTACACAATTTGAATTCCCATTCAAATTTTAAACTTCAGATTAATAACCTTCCCACTTAAGTTTAAAACTTACTTCACTTTGGGTTTCACATCACATTCCAAGGAAAGTTCAAAACTCAACCTTAGAGTTTATTTCCTTTACACATCAGGTTACTTTTAAATTTTAAACCACCTTTGTTTTTAAATTCGAACAAATTCCTTTAAAATTTCAAACAACCCTTATTTGAAATAGGACCCTTTCATTCAAATATATTAAATAACATCTCTTATTTTAAAATAAGATCATATTCAAAATAGTTTGAATAATATTATTTCCTTTAACATTTTGAAACCAATTCAGATGTTTAAATTTAGAATTCAGAACTTCACAATTTGAAACCCACTTTAATTTACATCCTTTCAAATTTACAAGTCACTCTCTTTAAATGGTTACTTCCTTAAAACATTTTATTATTTATTGGAAAAAAATCATCCCATTATTAAACACAATAACCATTCTATTTCTCTGGTTTGAAACCAATTCTAATTCATCTTATTTTGAAATTCTTCCCCAACTTCAAGATTTAATTTCAGTTTGAATCCATTTCAAACTTATCTTTAATTTAATTTCAATTTGGTTGTATTTCTATTACCATTTAATTTAATTCCAAAAATTTAACAACCAATTACCTTAATATTTAGTAGAAAGAAATATTGCTTTATATATCAAAATATATTCTTATATAAAATCATTTAAAATCTTTATATAAGAAAATAACAAGTACTCCCTCATATATATATATATATATATATATATTCAACTCATTCTAGGGTATCATTTACCCTATCCTTAATGAGTGATCCCACCAGAGCCAAGGTTCTCGCTTAACCTTCGCTCTGATCCCAAATGTAACGACCCGGAAATTTTTGATCCCGAAAATTCCAGATGGTTAGGAAAAAGAAGAAAGAGATAGAATAAAAAGAAGAACAGAAACAATAACATCTCACATTCGCAGCGGATAAAATATAATAACAAATAATAACAGTTATACAAAGAAAAACTGTACTTATCAGATTACACTTTAGCACATCAGAGTTACACAAATACACAAACACCGGACAAATACAACCATGTCCAAGATATACAACGGTATGTCAGAGCGAAAACACTCCATACGTTCCTGCCATCCAGACGCCTCTTGAGCTTCCGAACGTCCTTACCTGAAAAGATGTAATACTCGGTCTGACCCGATCATTACATCAAAATAACACCCGGGTCAGGCTGGAAACTAGCATGAGTAAACCAATCTAACATGGAATACAAAAACATACAACTTATATAAACCCGGGTAACTTGTATCAATTTACAACTTCACAAGTTGTTATAGACATCACTATTTCACATATCAATTTCTAAGTACCAAAACTTAGATTAAATGATCTAACTCACTTAAATCATTCCATTTCAGCCTATTGATTCCACATATCAAATATGCACAGAATTTTAGAGATTATAAATCGAAGTGGTTTCGGGTATTTACAAATACCCGACTCTGGTCTCTTCGAATTCAATGTCATCTTAACCCACACTAATCAGGTGAGACACAATTTAACCTTTAATCACAAGATGTCACTCTTTTACACAACAATTCATCATCGACAAATAACCACATAATCACTATTCAAGACAAACACATCATGTCAGAAATATCAACTAATCATTTATAAGCAAGATAAATTAGTTGCTCATTCCTAATTAAATCAAATCAATTTCTTTAATCGCTTTTAATCTTGCTTATTTAACATTAATTAATCACAAACCAAATAATTAATCATCATCTTAACTAATCACCCTTGATTAATTATCCTTTAATTACATTAAGTAATTAACCCTTAATTAATTACACAACTTAATTATTCTTAACCATTCACAGTAATTAACCCTTAATTACCTTCATTGATTAATTATTCTTCTAATTACATTTAATAATTAATCTTTAACTTTAATTACATTCATTACTCAACCTTGATTTATCACGTTAGTAATTAACTTCCTTTAATTACTTATATTAATTAAGTCAACTCCTTCATCAATTACTCAAATTAATTATTCGATAATCACTTACATTGATTAATTATCCTTTAATTAATCTCACATATTAATTACTAACTCATAATTAATCGATCCTTAATTAATAAAATCCTTTAATTAATTACACCAATTAATTAATCCTTAATTATTTCCATTTATAATTATCCTCTAATCTCTCTCAAGTAATTACCCCTTTTATTAATTACATTTCGTAATTATTCATTTATCACTATGTATTTTTACTTTATTAATTACATTAAGTGATAAATTTTCGTTAAGTGATTACCTCAATTAATTAAACTAATTAATTTTTTTAAAACAAATGTCATTAATTAATTATCTTTAATAAATTAAGTAATTATACTTTAATTACTTTTACTAATAAGATTAAGATAAACCATTTATCATAATTAGATTCTTAACATATATATTTTCTAAAAGTAGATGTTTGAAAACATCATCATCTGAGAACACTTTTGTTTATTTTAAAGTTCAATTACTCATCCTTTATCACCACTTATTTCAAACATCATCTTTTCATTTTGAAAACACATAGTAATATAATTTCAAAATTAACCTAATATATACATAATTATTTTAAAATCCAACTATTTAAAATCATTCAATCTTTACATTTAAACTTGAAACTTGTTTAACAATTTCTTTACTTAAAAACTTTGTTAATACTCTTTTGACAAAAATAATTAATTAAAATTACCGTGCCAAAATATCCCGTTATCTAATAAAACTAGATCGAGCTTAAGATAAAACCCTTCGACAACACTCGAGTTTCCCTCCCAGAATCTCGAGATTGAACCCCGGCAAACAAACAGAATACTCGAACAATCATCGAGTACCCCATCCTCTCTCCTTCATCTTCTTCTGGGTCTAGATTTCCAGCGAACCCAGACACACAGTGATACGCTTGCACATGCACAACCACTCGTCGTCGCCCCGGCCAAAGTTTCTTCCTCCAGCAAAACGGTGTTGACCCTCGAAGTCGCTTCCAGTACCCAAAACCCGATGCCTCGAACCACAATCGAAAACGACATATCCACCATACCTGAAAACAACATCATACCACAAAAGCTTCACGCTCTGACCATCCACGTCGACTGCAAACCGTGCTACCATGACCAGAACTTCGCCAAGAACCCACGATGCCATTCCCTTATTCCCGATCGAGTTCGACTCGATGACGAAGCCAACTAGCTTCGAATTCGTCAATATCTCAAACAGGGTTTTAAACCCTAAATTAACGTTGCCAGGTTACTCCGGCGATTGGAAAAATGTTTGACTATTTTTCTAAAGATCCTTGCCACTCAACCCTTCTTCACAAACGAGCTCGACCTCCTTCCTATCGTCGATCACCGAAATTTGAACGCAGAACCATTTGCATTCAAATCACCAATCCTCGACATTACCTATCTTAAAAATCACCATATTGTTACTAAAATTAATCAATTTCGTAGACGAATTCAATTATACATTTAAAGCATGAAAATTTAAAGATCAAATTTTGATCTTAATCTGTTTCCCACTATAATATTTGATTTTTGTGATAATTGCTAAACATCTTTACCTAAATCATATTTAAGAAATGATGTCGCTTATATACAAACAATTTTTGCTCAGAAATCAAGGCTTAATAATCATTTAAGTGAAAGTTTTGAGTTGTCGAACCAGGTTTTACAATCTGTAATGGTTTAAATAGAGGCCTGTTATACCAAAAATCATACAAATGGATATTCACTGACATATACCAATATATTCTTAGATATATACTTATGATCATATAAAACAATCATGCAATCACTAATTTACTTCAAGAACACAACATGTAACAAGACTAAAAACAGGGAACAACTGTTTACTCACCTGTACATTTGCTTCCTGATCTTGATTTTAACTGTTGCTTTTTCAATTTTAGAACTGAATTAATCTAGTAGAAGAGTTGCTGCTTGATCCAGGCTTTGATTTGTTCATTTGAATCCAAAGTTTGATTTCTTTTCCTTTGAATCTGGTCTGCATATCTTGTTTTTGAGATGTTGTATTAGTTTTGATTTGATTTTAATTTCTGATCAGATTTTGAGTTTGAATTGGAACTGAGTTTTGTTTTGCAAATATTATTTCTATTCTTATTTTTTTCTCAGATATTATTTTTTTATGGCTTTTTTTTTCTTCGATTTTTTCCCTCTTTTCTTTTTTATTTAGAAATAATGACACTTGTTGATTTCCTTACATTTTTCATAAGCATGCTAAATAAATTTACACTTGTTACTAACATTATTTCATACATTAACACTTGTATCTTTTCCATGTGTTTATATTTTCCAATTTCATAAACCATATTTCTTAAATTAACATATGTATTATATTTGTTTACACTTAATTAGATACATTCTTATGCCTCCATTTGTAATTATGTAAACATTTAATTCACATTTGTAATCCCACGAATTAATGAATCCTTAAATGATTTTTTTATAAAACTTATATATATATTTTTATTAAGTAAATACATTATCTTAATTTTTATAAATAAATCTTTTAAAGAAAATAATGTAAAACCAATCATATAAAAGAAATAAAATCATAAAATATATTTTCAAAATAACTTAAAATATTCATCTTTTGAATTTCTAATTTAAATTCAATTTAACACAAATATATATATGTGTAGATATGAATAATATCAAATTTATTTGTTTAATCTTTAAATCAGTATTTTCAATATTTTTAAATCAGATGATTATACAATTATCTGATGCCAAAGAAATCCGGGTTATCATAGAAACAACCAAACTGATTTCTGCATTTGAAAACCTTTCAAACAAAGGGCATCTCGTAAGACAACACCATATATAAAAATGGATTGGTTTTTACCTTACGATAACCAAAACATTTAATATCAAAATCTAGTGACATTATCACAGTGTCTAGGTTTAAAGTAAATAGATAAAATGGTTGAAATGCTTGCATCTCACATTCTAACATACTAGGCTCTACAATTAAAACCGTAAGGCACGTATTGGAGATTGGTTCCTAACAATGGCAAGATAAGGGACTACCTCTCGATGATACACCTACAGAAAATGCATCGATGCTAACACAGAGCTGGTTGCCCCTTTAATATAGTAGACCAGATTACCTCACCCATTTACACTGAGGCCTTATACCAATGGTGTTTGCGCGAAAACCAACTCTTAAAGGGACATTTGGAATGGAGTGACCGCTCCTAATGGTAGCGAACCACATAGCTCTGCTGCATGTCCTATTTTTGCCATTCCTCCCAATTGTGAGGCTTAAGGCTATGTTTTACCTTTCTCAAAAGCAATCCCACTTGGAATGCTAACACTGTCATCCAGACAGTAATGCAGTGCCAGCATTCATCCATACAAGTTGTCCAGGATAAGGACAAATCGAAGGCACTACTTCTACTACATCCATTTTGGAAACAGAATCAGGATTAGTAGCAAGCAGCCCTTGCACTTCAACGGCTTCATCTTCGATCCCATGCTTCAAGATTCTTCATTTCGAAATGCTTGAGTTGGATCGAAGTGGTTATCATATAGAATATCCAATCCCAGTCTCTACGAAACAACTTTCGATATTTTTGGAAAACTCAAACCCGGTTCTTTAGAGAATAAATAGACAAATGACAAGTGCGGAGTTCACCTCCTAACCGTTTATGGATGGATTTCCTTATCGTTCATCCTAGAAGAACGAAATGAGTTTATACGTACATTATAGCACCTTTGACGGTAACTGTACCATATAATTCTCGTGTTTCACCTAGATATTTCCAAAATTACATTTTGTTCAGATTTGATAGTTGGTTATTTGACTATCAAATAAACAAACATCCAATCATAGTTTAATTTCCATATGGAATCCACTAAGCCTTTATTAATTCTCTTTAATTAATAAAAGCACTTTATAAAACTTGATCAAAAGATCTTTCCAAAATACTATTCCCAAACCCGTTACATTTCGTTTTATACTTGGGAAACATTTATATACTTATCTCAATGTTATAAGTATGTTACCAAAATATTTTAATTTTCATGCCTTGAAACAAATCATATACTGATCTTATCAGTATAAGTATATTTACAAACTTTTCAAAGTTTTCTTCTTTCCAAATTCCATATTAAACAACCAAACATTTTTTTCAAATAAAACATTCCTCTTATCTTTTATTAAAAATTCCCCTTTTAAAAGCTCATCTCATATTTCAATTAACTTATAACTTTCAAAATAAAGTTACATCCTACTTTTATAAACCTTTGAGTTAGTTTGTAAACTTCTTTCCAAATCTCTAAAATGATTTATAAACCTTTATCATATTTTTAAAACTCTTTATATAGACATTTCTATATTCCTTTATAAATATGATTTGTAAAACACTTAAAGTAACCCTTCAGTAAAACCCCTTTTATAAACAAGTTAAAGTAACTTTACAACATAATAACATAACTTGGAAATTATTTATAAACTTTAAACTCTAAATTGACTAAAGAATTTAAGTTAATTCAAAATACACTTTACAAATTCAAAAGGAGGCTTAGCAATCTCAATGGTACTAGTTTAAGTTACCATTCAATTTCAATTTGGTTCCTAATTCACTTAACAATTATTTATATAAGCTACCACATATGTAAATACAGTTCATATCCAATCGGGGAATAACACGTCAATATAACCAGTTGGCATATACAAGTCCAAATAACATAACAACATAATGGTGATTTATCTTGCTAAATAGATATCCAAACGATTCAATCAGTTTATAGCAGAACGGATATTTATTCTGCTTAACACATGTCCACACAATCAAATCACTCAAACTATAGCAGAATGGTGTTTTGTTTTGCTAACGGATGTCATTTAATTCTCCTAATCATATGGGTTACTAAGGGTCTGGACAAGAGTTCATTTGATATGGAATCGATTTACTTTGAAAAAGAAAATTTATTAAAACACACTCCGTTTAGTTTAAAATCACCTTTGAAAAGTTAAAGTATATTTAATTAGCTTAAACCCTAGCTAAATCTTAATTAATCCAATTTAAATCCAGATTAAATCATAATTAAAGTCTAATTAGGCTTAATGAACTTGATTAAGTACTAATTAACTTCCTAATGCAACTTGATTAAGGTTAAACCAAATTGTCTAAGAGTTAAACCTTAATTAATTAAATATTAATTAAATAACCCATTAAATAAATAAATAATTAAACATTAATATTAATTTGATAATTATAAATCACTTAATTACTTCTTAACCCCATTAATCAATAATTAAAAGTTTAGAAATTAAAATAGTCATTAACTTGACTTAAGTGATGATTAACCTCTAATCGTCTTTTAATTACCAATTAGGTGTTAATTACCTTTTAATTAACTAATTAATTAAATAAATAATTATATTACAACTTAATTACTTTTTAATATTACCAATTAAGTTGAAAAAAAACTTACTAAACTAATTTCAAAATAAAACAAATTTGAAATAGAAATTTAGACTTTTGTCGAACTGCATCCATAGCGACTATCGCTATGGACGCAGTTCGCTCTAACATATTATTAGTGAATCACTTCATAAGCCCTTACTTTTTCATGATTTGAAACTTACTTTAGAAAGTTTTTTTAAAAAAAAAAAAACTTTAAAACTAAAGTTACAAACTTTAATCCATTTCAAAACTTTAAACTTCAAAAACAAACTTCGATTCCAATCGGATCTCATAACCGTCGCAATTACACAAAGTAGTTAACTTTATTTACCAACCTCATGCCATAGCTCATGTTTTGCAATCAACAAGTTACTAACACCAACCATCTTCATCATAGATTACAAGTATACATCCATATATACATGCTCACTAACTTTATAATACAACATCGATTTCCAAAACCAAATCAAACTAAAATCAACCATCCAAATCATAATCAAACCACATGATTATCATTCAACTTCTACAGTATATAGTCATCATATATAGTGACATAAATAAAGTTACCATTTTTCTTAAAAAAGGAGTAGTTTACTCACCAAACTTTTGCAAAAACTATCTGAAATTAAGCTAAACTTAACAACAACTCTCTAGCTCTAAAGGATGAAGGCTTTAGGTGTTAGCAACCATAAAAATGGGCTTGGCCCAAGTGTATGTAGGCTTGGTCAGAGGTGTGGGGCTGGATGTGGGATAGTAACTTGAAGGTAGAGGGGCTTTGGATTATCATCGTCGAAAATGAACCCAAAACTAGGTCATTTCCCACTGGTTTCTGGACCACCACCTCATAGAAATTGAGAATGTGTGAAAAGGAAAGTTGTAGGAATTTATTTCCGTTATCATTTTAAAAAAAATATTCACTCATTTTAGGTTTGTTTTGAAGAAGTTATGATCAAAAGAAGAAGGATAATTTTTGGACTTGAAATCCTGGATAAAAAAATTACTTTGTAAAGAATTGGTGCTTTGACATAGGTATGATAGAAATTTGAAAAAGTGGTCATTTAGAATGTTGTATCAATTAAAATTTCACAAGGTTTCCCTAAAAAACTCCATTTGAGTTGAAAATAAGGAAGAAAAGATTGGTGGAAAGAGGAGGAAAAATGGAGAAACGTAAGGGTTATTTATAAGCAAGATTTCACACCTCATCATTTTATCAAGTCATATCACTCTCTTTTACATATATATATATATATATATATATATATATATATATATATATATATATATATATGTTTATTCATATCACTTTCTTTTATATATATAATTATTATGTTTAGTCACATCACTTTTACATATATATATAATTTTGTTTAGTCACATCACTTTCTTTATATATATAATTGTTAATTAAAGCTGGGATGTAGCAAGAGATAATGATGGTTAACAATTACAATTTAAGATATGACAACAGAGGAATATATGTATAAATATATAAGATTATTATTTTTAAATTTATGAATCGTCACATCACTTGCTAAACAAAATTAACATAAGATAATCTATTCTTAAGTATATTATTATTTAGCTAATTAAATCTTACATATGTGTTGGCTCACAAAGACGAACAACGTTCCTGATAACTTTTCGGTATCGAAAGGTCGAATTCGAAAAACATTCTTAGGTCATATTTTCTGTTTTTCTACAAACTATTTAATTTGGCAAAAAAAATTGAAAACAATTTTACGACTATTATTAATAAATTAAATAGGTTTATTTTCATTATAAAATCCTACATATTGAATTTCTAAAATCAAATTAATATTCACTAATCAAAGTAGTGAAATTTGGGTAGTTACATGACTAGTACATTTGTTCCAATTGTAAGTGTCACAGAAAATTCGACCGAGGAATGGAACAGATTGAAGGGAAAGCCCGGATGCTCTAAAATAATTAAAAGTTAATTAAGTATGTTAAAAAATTTAGAGTCGATCAAATAACTTAACCACCTTATGGGTGACAGAGAGGTAATCTCTAAACTTGGGTTTAGGAAACTAGTTGACTGCCCTCCCTAGCTACCGGACTGGTCCAATGAACGGGATAGTAAATTTGATTTACTCGAATCAAAATTTCCCAAAGTACAAAAGATATAATTTTTCAAATTTAAATAACTTGGATTGCATAGAAATAATCTTCTTATACTTGGTATTAAATTCCAAAGAGGGTATTCATATTATCCATAAGAATTTAAAAGGTGATCTCACCATTATTCGACAGATAGTAAAGGTTGAATACAGAAATTGACATTGAGTTGAATTGGTATAATTTAAATAAATGATTTGGAAATGTTTTCCTAAATTAAAGGTGAAATGATTTGGAACTATTCTAAGATTCAAAAAAGGACTATTTGACCAAAAGGATTTGATAAATGAGGCTTAATGATTTCATATAACATTAAGAAGATAAATGGAATAAATTAAAATAATATGTCTCTCTGAGATATTTATGAATGACTGAAATGATGAATTAAACTGAATGATGATTGATAATTACATATGAACTTAACATCTTTTTAATAGATGATTTGTTCGGAGGAACCAGGGTCAGATTTGGGTAACTCCTACCTGAAAAACACTCCAAACAAATATATATTTTTGGAAGTGAAGACATGATGAAGACAATGATTTTTAAAAACGGGGATCTGCATATGAAGGATTACTTGCCGCTAGTCCCTCACGGTCAAATTTACCATATCATATATTAATGGTGGGAGTAATGCTCTATTATGAAAATCTTCGATTACAAAGACTAATCACTACTAATCCTAGGGATAATTCCTGACATGATGTAGTATGAGGAGTGCCTTCGTTTTCGTTCGGTACCAGAATGAACTTGTATGGACAAATGTCTGACATTGCATTTCCAAGATCACAATGATGGCTTTTACAAACATAGATCTGTTTGGTGGTGGAGAAGACAACTTTACTTAGCTTAACACCCTTATCTAAGATGTACGAGGTTAGAGGTTATATGTTTGTGAAACTTAATAGTGGTCGAAGGAATGACAATGTGGCATTCAAAGTGGAATCTTATATGATCAAAGCTTGGCTTTGTGGAATGTCACGTCATGAGCCTCACATTCCAAGAATAATATGAGATACTATGTGGTCTGAAGGACAAATTACGGGCTATTATTGGGGGAAGATATCCCTCTAGGCACTTGTTGCCATATTGTATGGATGGAAAGGTATGGAGGCCGATGGCAATCGTGTAAAGCCAATGAGTGATACTCTGTTCCATAATAGTGTGGTAGTATAGTTCGAAGGCTGACGGAGATTGTGTAAAGCCACTGATGTGAACTAGGAATGTTATATGTGGATTTTCAGGTCTGAATGATCACTATTTCCCTATCGTGTTGGAAATCCAATTCCTATACATTGCCTTTACAGTTTTGATTGCAGAACCTATTTTTAAAAAGCAGCTAGTAAGCCATCAAATTTAATCAATGTAATAATTTCGTCTATTTTGATAGATTATTTGAAAAGTATTTTCAAAGGCGTGTCTTTAAAAATAATATAAAATTATTTTGGCATATAAGTGATTTGGTTATCATAAGGTAAAAGCTCATCCGCGTTTATATGCGGTCGTGGTCTTATGAGATACCCTTCTTTTCAAAGGTTTTAAACTAACATCAATTTATAAATTGAGTACCTCACGCTAACTTATCAAGCTTGATTCGGATATTTTTAATACTCGGTCAGATCCGAGTAGTTACAAGTTCAGCTGAAGATGCGTGGAGTTTGTAGAGGAGAGCTAGATCTTCATCTACGTGTGGGCATATTTTATTATCCGCTGCATCTACTGCATTTGTTTTTATTTTTCAGCATTTGTAAGGACCGAGGATTTATAACTATCTAGGATCAATCTAGGCTAGACTCTAATATTGTATTCAAAAAATTTCATTGTAAAGATTATTGTTGAAATAATATATGTTATTCCATTTGTGTGAGATTCTATTCTACCTTAATTTTCTTGTTCCCCTAACAATCGGGCTTTCTCGCACTTGGATTTACGGCATATGAAACCGAGGATGTATTAGTGTCGATTTTCGAGGGTCAAAAATCTGATTCATTACAAATGCCATTGTGAATCAAGTATCAGACAAACATGAAATCATAATACATGTACTTTATATATGTACTTACTCTAAAATTTTGTTTTGAGTTTATTTCAATTCCACTTAAATTATGTTTACACACATATATTTATACGTTTTAATTTATTTGTAACGGTTATAACTTAAATTCACTTATATAGTGTATAAACATGTCTTGACAGTTGAATCATACTTTATTAATATTAATTATTATTAAATAAATCATATTTAATTAATTTTAATCCTTATGAATTAAATCATATTTAATTAACTTTGGTCCTTATTAAGTGAATTATAATTTATAAACTTTTTATTTTTATTAACTAAATCATATCTAAAAAAAATTCTTAATTTGTTAACTATTGAATTTTATTTTATTTAAAATTTAAGGAAATTTATATTATTCATCTCAAACCATTTAGGATGTATAATAAACTATAACATTTATAGTTTTGTTTATAATATACATATAAACATATATGTATATATATGTTAAGTAACTAATTTTATTTAATTATTTATTTAATAAATCCTTTTATTTAGTTAAACACTTTAATTAATTGGAAAATTTTAATTTATTTACCTTAAAAAAATTAGGATAAATATACAACTATGACATTTATAGTAAAATAAATATATCAATTAATATATGTATTTAATTAATTAGCTTTTAGTTAATTATTTAATTTAATGTAGTCAATCATATTAATCAAATATATTAAATTTCAAAATTAATTAATTTCATAACAATTTTGAAAATTTTAAATTTATTTTATAAGCTTCATAAAATTTTCTTTAATATTTCAAACTTAAATTTTAAATTTTCAAATCTTAGACTGAAATTAACATAAGGCCCGAAAAACCCTAGACCTTACTCTAGGCCAACCTTTTGGATTTACTTTAACAATTGGGATAGACTGACAATTATGGAGGGGAGAATACCTGATTACTCAACCTCAAGCCTAGATATTACTTTTCTAGATGCCTATTAATAGATAAGTTTAATTAGTTGACCTTAAATGTTGGATAATTAGATTGGTAGAATAGGTGAATTTTAATTTTTTTTTTCCTAATTAGATCCACTACAACAAAATAGACTTTTAATAGGGTTTAAAAAACGCTATAAAAGTTTTTTATAGCATTTTAAAGAACGTTATTTAACGACATGCTATAATAGGTTCTAAACCTTTTGTAGCAGTAAAAAAAAGGCTATGTAAAGAATACATTCCATAGCGTTTATATAACACTACTGAAAATAAACGATATGAAAAAGGTAGATTTTTTTTTACAGGGATTTATAAATGTTATGTGTAAGAAAAAAAACTAAAAAAAGCAATGACATTTTATAGCATCTTAAAAACAAAACAGTATTGTTTCTCGAAAAAGCTATTTTAAAACTCAATTTGTAAATTTTGGTAGCATCTCAAAAATGTTATCGTTTCTTCTTATAACATTTTTATAATCTCTTCACAGCCCGTTTCTTACTTGTTGCATGTTGTATTTCATGTACAGAAATGTAACAAATTCTAACTTCATCAAAAGAAATCAAACAACAACCATAATAAACACAATTGAGAATAAAACACTTTTTTAATATTTGTTCATACATATATCTTTGTCCATAAATATACATAGAATCTTTCAATAATACAAACAAGATAAAATAAGATCTTCTAATTAAACACCATGATTGTAAAAACTATGAACTTCTACAGCTCAATCAGCTTCTCCAAAATCTTCTCCTGTTAGAAAAAAAGGGATCATTTAATTTTTAGTAAAGACTGAAAAAAAGGCATAAAGTGAAGTGATGAATGAATTTCTTATTTTGGAAATATTACGCAATAGTAAGTCTAACTAATTCATTTGGATGATGTATTAGCACTAACAAGCAGTAGAAACAAATAATAATGAAGTGAATTTGAATTTGAAGTCTTGCGATTCAGAATTTTAAGTTGATATTTATGGAGGATACTGACCATGTGCCCACATCAATCGTCTTCAGTTTCAAAATTCACAGAACATTAAAACTCTAACCTTAGCCAACCCCATTCTGAAGCCTATGCTCAAATCCCTTCAATAAGACTTGCAGATTACTTCACTCGCTTCTTGACATGAACCACATTCAGTAATTTCTCTTTTCATTTGTAATTACTCAAGATCCAGCTTGCGGAAGTATCGACTAAATTTTCTAAATCAGCAATTTATACATAGTTGGACATTGCATAGAGAAATAGACAAGTCAAAATACTCAATAAAGCTATTTTCAACAAAGGAAACCCAAATTAAAATATAGGAAAACCAATGAAAATTGATTTAGTGGTTCACATTTTTCAAAAAAGGAATGAAATACATTAGTTAATTGAGTTCTATGCTTCTTTTGAAATTCAAGATCCATTTTCTACTAGAAACTATCGTTCTAAAATTAAAAATATACAAAATTGCCTATTGAAATTTGATTTCAAGATTTAGATTCATAATCATTGTTTATTGTCATGTACTCAGTACACAAGGGATTTTAATGAGTGGACTTTCTCTTAGATTAGTAAACTTTTTTTAATTGAAGATGATCATTGCTAATATTAGTCTACAAAAATCGAGTTTTTCTTTTAAAAACTTTAAAGACTTTAAGGCGATTATAGGAAATTTATTTCATGATTACCATTAATCAAACAGAGCACCTCTTTCTTACTTTCGATTGTGACTCCTTTAAGAACCTTTAGTGGGAGGTTCTATAAAATCGCTAACTAGCTTTTCACTATAAAAAAGGCAGAAGGGACAAGCTTATTACCACGAGTTATCAAATTATAATACAATCATATAATATGACAAGTAAGAATCAACAATAAAAATAATATAAGATTGCCTAAGTCAATGCCATGTTCATAAAAAATGCAAACCCCATGTAAGAGTTGGTCTTACTAAATCCCTTTAAGCAACAACTTCATCAATTCATTTTTTAACCCGCATTTAGATAAAAATAAAAATACTATGAAAGGAATGACAAAGCTTAAGATATATGATGCAGTTGAAGTTCATGACAAGAATGGTGATTGAGTAGAAGTAAACATACCTTGTAATGTAAAATGCATGTTAGGCATAGTCAATTTCTGCAGAACTATAGTTGTGCACCTTATTAAACTTAGAACAATTGAGGAACTCTTGGTGGTCAAACGTATTAACTTTTCATGCTTTAATCAAACTAGCAGTAAAACTACAGTTGTGTACTACTGTTTACACTTTACAAAGTACTCTAATTAGCATTATTTTAAAGCAGAAAAAAATAATCTACACTAACTACTAGAGTAGTTCAATTGAAGTTTGTAGTTTAGTAGTCTTGGCAAACAAGTTCTTAAACTTTAAGTACGATGTACTAGCACTTGAATACATACTAAAAAGTTCCAAATATATCATTTAAGGATAATTAGACTGCATTGGCAATCCTAAACAGGACACATGCAATAAAATTGATTTACCACTTGTTCATTACTACAGTCAATATATCGTCAAATTGAATAAATTGCATTTGAAAACGTAAAAATCATCATATACACATATCACACATGCACAAAATGCATTTGAAGCAACAATGTTTAGATTCAGATGATTCCTCTCATACACACATGGTTACCCATAGGACCACTAACTAGTATCAAAATTCTAACTAAGAGTGAAGAAAATAGATCGAACTGTATGCAGATAGATACCCTGATTCCTTATGATTGGAAAACCAAAGTTGCATTTGGTTCGTCAATTCCTACTATGGTTGGATGCTATAAATTCAACAAACAACTAAACTAACTCCCAAAATTAAAAGGTTAAGTATAGCACTTTTACTATTTTCATTGAACTAATTTTTTTTTTCTTTTTTCGAATGTAACAGACTAAAAATGATAAAACAAAAAATTATACAATCCATTTTGAGCTCTTACAGAGATGAATATGGAGATGTCATTTGGCTTTAATATGTTAATGTTCTGGATTTGAAATGTAAGAAAAGAATTAATTCGTATCCAAAATGGTAGATATAGGAAAATACCAAGGTTCGAAGTTCCGGTTTCCGTTTCCGTTCCGGTCAGTTGAAAAATTCAAAATTCCGGTTCCGTTTCGGGATTTTCGGAAATTCCGTTTTAAATCCGGTTTGTGAATTCCGGTACATTTTTCTTATAAATACGCAAATATGTATGCAACACTGATAGTCAATTACACTAAATCATTCAAGTGACATAGAAGTTACAAAACATACAACATAAAAATTTAATACCAAAAGCTATTTCTCTGAGCATCATGTAAATTTTGTTCATCGCTCTCTTCATCTTGTGATGGATTATAATATGTTGGAAAATCATACTGCTGTATCTGATCCGAACTTAAAAATGTCGTCATCATATTATCAAAGGGTGAGGGTTCATCTTGGCTACTTGATGACTCATCAGCATACGGTTGATTTAATCCACAATACGAATAACCTTCGGTATAGCCAGACGTAGAATACCTAAAACTCGGGACATTGTTAGAAATATATCATAATCCCCTTGATCTTCATGTACAACGTTCAAATTTCTATCTCTTCGTCGATTATAGTCATCTGCTTCATAATTTTGGATATGTCTTTGAGAATCATCAAAAGTGGAACCAACGCCATAACCACTAGAACCAATACCGTCACCACCAGCATTACCTGAATCATCATTTGATGAACTATCATTTTCAGTATTTTCTGCAGATACATTATCATTGTCCGACCAAGGATTATCGCTTGCATTATCAAGTAGTGGATTCTCATCTTTTCTAGTCCATTATGCAAGTGGATCCTCCTCATGAAAGATGTAATCCAAATCAATAAGTTGGTCGGTTGTTTGTTGGCGTTTAGCATGTCGTACTCTTAACCGCATATTATAATGTACGAATACCAGTTTTTCTAAATTCTCCATTTTTATTCTGTTTCTCAGCTTTTTATGAATCATTACAAATGTTGTCCAGTTTCTTTCACAGTTTGAAGAAGAAACCGTTTGGCTAAGAATGCGCATTGCTATATGTGTTAAATTTGGAGCAGCTTCTCTGCCAATTATTGACCACCACATAACGGGAAGACATGACTTAACTGCTTGTTTTGCTTTTGCAAAACCAAACACACCAAGTTTCATTCTGTATTTTTCCACCTACACAACATTTATTAATAGCCATGTCATAATTTGAAAAAGAATCATAAGTAGTTGACTATTATGTTTTATTACCTCTTTCGAAATTTCAATTTGCATAGCAATATCCGATACCATTCTTTCAAGGATGTTTGTCCATCCATTTAAAACTTCATCATCATTTGTTGCTTTACCTCCATATTGAATTTGGGGATTGAGAAAATAACCTAAAAGAATTGAATGGTTAAAAGAAGGTATTGACATGATATGCATTCGTATAATTGTGTAATAGCTAAAAGAATTACCTGCTGCATGAATAGGTCGATGCAACTGTTTTTTCCATCTTTTATCGATTATATTTCACCATCTTTGATACTGTCTTGAACCAACATTTTTCTTAATTAATTCCTTCGCTCGATCCATTGCTTCGTACAAATATCCCATCTCTGCTTTATTATCATTGTCCACCATTCTTAAAACTTTTACAAGTGGACCAAATACGAGAATAATGGCAGCAATGTTAGCCCAAAATTTATCGCTATGAATCAAGTTATAGACAAGAATTGCTGTTTTTTTGTCTTTAGGACCGAGTTTTGGAATCTTTGCACTCCACTCCCTCGAATAGATCATCCTTCTCAAATTCTCTTTATGTGTGTATATGGATTCTAATGCAATAAAATAAGTAGCAAACCTGGTTACCGCTGGCCGAATTAATTCTTTGTTGTTTGTTTCTTTTCTCATTATTGTAAGTAGCCAACCATGATTGTATATGAATCCTGTTATTGACTGGCAATTTGATATAATAATTTTTACCTCGGCTTCTTTTGAAATATCCTCTAAAATCAAATCGATGCAATGTGATGCACATGGTGTTCAATATAGTTGTCTTCTTTTTTCCATTAGTAATTGACCAGCAGCTTCATAATTTGCTCCATTGTCAGTTACTATTTGCACAATTCTATCTTCTCCAATAAAATTAACGACATTATCCATTAGACCACAAATATACTGAGCACTTTGAAATTTATCAGTGGCGTCTACAGATTTAAGAAAGACGGTTCCTTGAGTGGAGTACACAAGAAAATTTATGATTTTTCTTCTATTTTGTGTGCTCCAACCATCACACATCAATGTGCAACCATACTCATCCCAAAATTTGGAGTAAGTATCAATATGTTGTTTGATTTCAGCGCACTCTAAATCTAAATAAGTTTTCGAAAGTTCCCCTGGAGTGGGTGGTTTGACTCCAGGACCAGCTTCTGCAATGGCATCAACCATTGTTTGATAATAAGGACTACTTGCAGCATTATGGGCAATATGGTTAAAATAAAAAAATTTAGATATTGCACGTCCAATATGTTTTTTGGTATCTTTAATGCCTTTTATTGCAGTTTTAATTGAAGGTTGAGATCTACCTCCTCGTGATTGAACATATGAATCTATCCTAGAAGCTGCACGTATCTCAAAATCATTATCCACTCTTAAGGATTTAGAACGATCGGTGCACTTTACTCCGCTGGATCCTACGCCTGAACGTCGTCTTTCATCACTAACATAAGATTCTTTACTTGCTTGAAAGGCATGTTGAATATCTCTATCATCTTCATTTCCATCACTTCCAACGTCTGAATTTTGTTGTTCGGGCATGCTCATTAATTCTTCTTGCACGCGTTGTTTTTCAAGTTTCCTCTGGCTTCGTTCGTTTCTCTTTTTGATTAGATGTTCCCGTATCAGTTTTCTGACTTCTTTAGGAACGTTTGGACATGGTGCAACATCGTCAGCCATTGCTGCCAAATGTTCTTTCATACGTGTTACACCTCCACCAGAAATTTCTTTATGACAATAATTGCACTTCGTTTTCTTTTTATTGATACCGACTGCCGTACAGTAATTCCAGACAATATCACGATTTGCCATATTCAAGCACCTAAATAATAAACAAAAATTATACAAACATACTTAGAAAAGATAAATCTATGGCATATCACATTGCATTTGGATCATTTGAAGGAAATTATTGACAATGCCTGAACTCGTATGGCATATCCAAATGCACATATTTAGAAGAGCCGAGCCTTGCAACTATCCATATTTAGAAAAATTATACAAACATATTTTGAAGAACCGAGCTACGTATTCAAAACATGCTGGCAAACGCAAACATGCACATGAAAACTTACATTCGAATTAAAAGTAAACATGCTGGCAAACGTATCCAAAACATATGCTCATATGAAAACGTATCCAGTCTACAAGAGCAACTTTGCTGTCTAATGCATTCTTAAAATTCATTTATTATTTTAGTTAACTAATCCAACAGCCAATTAATCAAACTTTAAAGCCCAACCCACTTCATTACTTATCCCCAAATCATTTGTCCTAAGATTTTACCGTTCGAAGCCTTCTATTCAATTCACTCCTATTCAATTCACGTTTCCAGACACCAGATGCGAAAAAGAAAAAAGAAAAAAAAATGAATACCTGCTTCAAGTCGTGTGCTTAATTTGATCGAAGCTTTCCACACGGCTGCAAATTCCAAAATCAAATGCCTTCTTCCAGAGTATCGGTTGCTCACGGCTTCGAATTGGTGACTTTTTGTGTATTATTCTGAGATTGTTATGCTTTTTTATAGCTAAATATTTGATTCCTTTGCAAGTTTGAAAGTTGAGACCGTGATTTGTTGTCTGATTTTTTGAGCAAAATGTTAAACTTGAATTGATTGAAGCCTGCTAAGATGCTTGATTTATGGATGATATGATTTAAAGTTGCTTTGTTTTGTTCGGTTTTTACTTTACTGTTTTTTTACTGATGATTCTTTTTACAGTTTTTTTGACAGTTTTTGATTTTTTGATTTTTGGTGACAGTTTTTTTTTTTTTTTTTTTTTCTGCTGCTGATGATGGAACGGGTTTTTTCGACGATTCCGTTCCGGTCATCGCCGGAACCAGGCCGAGATGGCCGGAGTTCCGGCACTCCGGACGGAATGTGGAACCTTGGAAAATACATAAGTTAATCAGGAACAAAAGGAGCTTCATTATAGTGACAAATCTTTTCACTGAAGGTAGTACAATTAATTGTATAATGATTACTGAAAAAGTAGCAATGTTAGAATAAGAGCCGGTTCCAGGGCAAGTCCAGCCAGACGGCCGTCTAGGGCAACCCTCCAGATGGGGGCAACATGGGGAGGAGATGGAAGGTTAACATAATTTATCTTTAAAAATATGTAGTATTTGCCATTAATAGAGTGAGATTTGGTATAGTGGTTAGGTTTACCTTCCTTGATACCAAGGTTGCAGGTCCAATTCCTGGTTGCTTTGTTATATTTAGAATTTATTTTACTTTATTTCCCTTAATCTAATCTCTTATTTAGAATTTATTTTACTTTATTTCCCTTGATCTAATCTCTTGTTTGCCTAGTTTTTACAATTTCTTGAGCCGGCCCTGCTTAGAATTAGTACTGAATGAAGGATAACACCATTCTGGAAAGCTTAGCAGGTGGTAAGAAGTTTAAGTACAGAAGCAAACAGTTGTGTTCGTAGTCCGAATTCGAAAGCATCACATATAACTGCAGTAAGACATTTAACACCAGAAATAGTTGCATTGTACATGAAACATGGAATATGAACCATAATTATAAAGTTAACGACCATTTAAAAATTAAAGCACTATAGTTTAAAGGGAAACAAGTGCTCTAACCCATGATTGATACAAAAACATCACACCTGCATTTAAGCATAGTTTAGGTAAACAAAAAGTGCAGTGAAACGCTATCAAGGTTAAATGTCAATACGAAATGTCAATACGAGAAAATGTAAACAAAATCCAAGTTTAGTATTTAAGCTTAGAATGGTGACCGTGTATAAAGGTTCCAGCAAAAAGAAAAACCAACATACAAGGTAATACCAGGAATTAGAGTTTGATGTCGCTGTATTGTAACAATGAAAGCAAACAGAACGACGGACCAAATATTGGGTTTGGCGACATATCACAATTATGCATGACATAAATTCTGAATATCATACAGAACATATAATTGATTTGGATAACATTATGTGCAAATGCCCACCTCCCTTTATTTGAATTATAATCTTTTTTGGTTAGAGGATAAACAAACGAATGAATTAAAATTGCTTCAGTTGTGTTATATGCAAACATTATGTACTTAGGTACGTCAGAAGTTGCGTAAATGCAGGTGCACCAAAATAACAAGAAAAATAATGCAACAGAGGTAGCTTTTCATTAACAGCACCGCAGACGTTCTATTTCTAGGTTCGTGGACAGTAAACAGCAGTCACAAACATTCAGATGTTACTTAAAGTTCAAATTGTTGGAATTCCTAAAAGAATGAAAACACACACAGTATATTTATAGCTTTACAATGAAGATATTGGGGTCTAGTGGCACCCAAGTGTATCATTCGTTGTGAGAAGGGAGATCATGCATCCCCATCACGTGCGCGCGCCGCCGTCGTCCGACCGACCGACCGAATTGGGTTCGGGTTTGTCTTCTGACAAGAGACCCATAACACGTAGAAGTTCAAAAATCGATTACTGCAAAATTGAGCCGGACTTTCTGACAGTTGTAGACTATACGAACATGTGCGAACCTGTTCATAAAGCGGCCACAGATTGACTGAGGGGAAGCGCGTGTGTTTCTGGCGAACAGACGGAAGCAGGTGCGACCTAATTGAATAAGTGCGGCCGAACAGATGCGAGAAACAGACGGGTGCGAACCGTTAACGAACAGCAGCAGTCAAAAGGCAAGACTGTTTGAAGGGATGCAGTCGAAATTATCAATATGTGACAATCCCGATCACATTCCAATTCTAATTTCTTCTTTTCTACTACTCTACACAATATATCACATAGTTGATATACTCATTACAATTTTGTACAGATTACGTCTGTTGTATCTTGGAAAACTTAAAATAAAGTCTTAAGGAAATTGTTACGACAAGCCTCAGACGGAATTTCCTTCTTCAAACCGGTTATGGTTATAATTGATTTATATATATATGTATGTATGTATGTATGTATGTATATATATATATATATATATTTATAATTTTTGTTTCTACGTTGTGCTATTTCTTTAAATAGTACAACGTTTGATCTATCGCTATAGTAATTATTACTATAGTTGTTAGATTGTGGTTGTAATTCAATTACGACATATTGCTTAATTTAGCAAATACAGACTTTCGGAGTAGTGGAAATCTGATTGATAAACTTGTGAGACGAGTTTATAATTGATTATTCTCTGTTTTGGCATACTAGACGTATTATTATATGTCTAGTGTACTAAAACAGATAGCACGCTACAATAAACTCGTCGCACAAGTTTATTATTAGAATTCCACTACGCTGGAATTCTGTATTAGATAAATGTAACAATAAGTTACGTTGTAAATAAATTACAACAACAACGTTATACTATTGTAAGAAATAGTACAACTTATAAACGGGAAAGATTACAGTGAATCTAACCAGTATATAAAGGAAATTCAGTCTGAGACTTGTCGTAACAATTTTCTTAGGAATTTTATTTCAAAACTCTCTCAAGATACAACAGACGTAATCTGCAAGAGATTGTAATGAGTATGTAAACTCTGTGATTAGAACAGCAGTTGTGTTTAGAAGAGAAGAGATAATTCAGATTAAAAATTCGGTGAGGAAAGTGATCAGTTTTCCTCCTTATTTATAATTGATTCGTATCCCTTCAAACGGTCGCGTCTGTACCCGTTGGTCCAAACGGTCGCGCCCGTTTCTGCTGCTGTTTATCGGTTGCGTCCATTCAATTTGAACAGGCCGCATCCGTTCGCCAAAAATTCCGTTTCTGCTTCATAACAGGTCGCACCTACTTCAGAAGCCGCGCCTCTTCAGTCAAAATTCACGTCCGTCTACACCCGCCCGTGTCTTTTCAAATTTCCAGACCCAGCCCAGTTTCAGCCGAAGCCCAAAAACTGTTAGACAATGGCCTGGCAAAAAGAATGGTCAATTTAGACCCGTACCCGTACCCGTACCCGGCCCGGTTCGGTCGATCGGTCGGACGGACGGCGGCGGCGCGCGCGCGCGTGTGGTAGTGATGCATGATCTCCCTCCTCACAACGAAGCATACATTTGGGAGACACAGGCCCCCAACCTCCACTTGAGAAAGCTATTGATATACTTCATTTCTCTTTTGATTTTTGGCAATGTGGGACTAATAGGATATTTCATTCACTTAGTCTTAACAATCCCCCACATGAATGATAATATTCTTTCCCCCACACAAAGTGGAATATCACAGAGTACATATGGAATAATGCTTTATCGTGGATAAGTAGATATTTCACTTTGAACTTTTCCTAGTTAAAACTTATCGGATCTACTTGGCTAATCGGTGAATTATTTCATCTTGAACCGTCGGCATTTATTGTATATCCAGACAATAAGTTTTACGAAACATTGATTCCCTTCTCATCCAATCTCTTGGTTGTGTTCATTTTGGTCCTGAACAATTTTTGGTTCTGCGAGTGTTTTAGAGAATAAAAGCCTTTTAATATTCTCATAGAGCCGACCCAGCTCTCGCTAACATAGGTGATCGCAACCATTAAGAGTATCCTACATGTACCCCACTTGTTATTTCCAAGATATGGTCATCATTAAAAAACATAGTTTTAACCTTTAAAACTTCTGTAGGCATGCATTATATTTTGCACCATAGGAATGGAGTAGGACCAAGTCCAGACAAATGCATTAATTCTTGAGTTACTCATAACTGGTTTGCCTATTGATCCTAGTCCGTGGGATCTCCAGTCGCTAGGATAGGTTTCCGTATAAGGTAACTCTTGTTGGTTTAGGCTTTTAAACCCATTCCCCTCGATGCGCAGTCAATTTTCTCTCTTGATAAACCTTTAGTAAATGGATCCGCTAGGTTATCATTTGTTCTCACATAATATATGAAAATAGTTCCATTAGAGAGTAACTGCCTAACTGTGTTATGGCGACGACGTATGTGTCGTGATTTGCCATTATACACAAGGTTTTTCGCTCTACCTAGCGCTGCTTGATTATCGCAGTGAATACATATGGCCGTCACAGGTTTTGGCCAAAATGGAATATCTTCTAAGAATTGACGAAGCCATTCTACCTCTTCGTCTGCTTTATCTAATGCGATAAACTCAGATTCCATGGTGTATCGAGCTATGCATGTTTGTTTAGTAGATTTCCATGACACTGCTGCTCCTGCAAGGGTAAAGACATAACCACTTGTGGATTTTGATTCCTCTGAATCTGCAATCCAGTTTGCATCACTATATCCTTCTAAGACGGCAGGATATTTTCCATAATGTAAGAAAAAATTAGTGGTATTTTTTAAATATCCCAACACTCTCATTAGTGCTTTGCAGTGTTCCTTCCCTGGATTACTTGTATATCTGCTTAGTAGACTTACCGCGTAAGCAATATCTGGTCTGGTGCAATTCATCAGATACATTAAGCATCCTATCACACGAGAGTATTCTAGTTGCATTATACTCTCATCAGTGTTTTTATGCAGTACTTCCGATGGATTAAAAGGTGTCCTCACTCCTTTAATTCCATACTCTTGGAATTTTTCAATCACTTTGTCTACATAGTGTGACTGAGATAGTTCAATTCCATTAGGTGTTCTTATTATTTTGATTCCCAAAATAACGTCCGCAACTCCTAAGTCTTTCATATCGAAATTGTTGATTAACATCTTCTTTATAGTCTCTATTACTTTAGTATTAGGACCAAAGATTAGCATATCCTCTACATATAGACAAATCATCACATATGATTGTCCAACCTGTTTGTAATAAACACATTTATCACGTTCATTTATACGAAAACCATTTTTCATCATGACACTATCAAATTTTTCATGCCATTGTTTTGGAGCTTGTTTTAGTCCGTATAGTGATTTCACTAACCGACATACTTTGTTTTCATTTCCTTTGGAAATAAAACCCTCAGGTTGCTCCATGTAAATCTCCTCATCGAGATCTCCATTTAAGAATGCTGTTTTGACATCCATCTGATGAATTTCCAGATTATATATGGAAGCAATTGCTATTAACATTCTTATAGAGGTTATTCGTATAACCGGTGAATAGGTATCAAAGAAGTCTACTCCTTCTTTTTGACGATATCCTTTGGCTACCAATCTGACTTTATATTTATCTATAGAGCCGTCTGATTTCAATTTCTTCTTGAAAATCCATTTGCAGCCAATTGGTTTTATTCCAGGTGGAATATCAACTATTTCCCAAGTTTTGTTATGTAGAATTGAATCAATCTCACTTTGGATTGCTTCTTTCCAACATGAAGATTCAGAAGATGACATTGCTTCCTTGTACGTTTGAGGTTCGTGTTCTAACATATAAGTTAAAAAATCCAAACCAAATGTTTTGGAAGTTCTTGCCCTTACGCTTCTTCTTGGTTCAACCTCCTCGTTGTCCGGATGAGTTTCATCTTCACATGTCTCATCTCTGTTATCTCTTGTCCTTTTTGGGACAGGATTTCCATCGTTTCTTTTATGTGGGAACACATCTTCAAAGAACGAGGCATCTCTTGATTCCATGATTGTATTTACATGAATATCATTTATATCAGACTTGAATACCAAAAATATGTAGGCACTACTATTTTGGGCTGGCCCAAGATAATAACAATCTACTGTTTTTGGTCCAAGTTTGACTCTCTTGGGAGGCGGAACTGGAACTTTTGCCAAGCACCCCCACACTTTGAGGTATTTAAAGCTTGGTTTGTGTCCTTTCCATATCTCATATGGAATTGTTCCTGTTTTATTGTGAGGAAGTTTGTTTAATATGTGATTAGACATATTTAAGGCTTCCCCCCACAAGTTCGTCGGTAGACCAGAAGTTAAAAGCATGGCAGTAATCATGTCTTTTAACGTTCTGTTCTTCCTCTCGGCTACACCATTTTGTTGTGGTGAATATGGAGCTGTTGTTTGATGAATTATACCATTTTCGGCACAGAACTGTTCAAATGGTGATTCATATTCTCCACCTCGATCAGATCTCAATATCTTGATCTTTTTATTTAACTGATTTTCTACCTCAGCCTTGTATTTTATAAACGCGGTTATTGCTTC
Source organism: Allium cepa (assembly GCA_030765085.1). Classification (NCBI taxonomy): domain Eukaryota; kingdom Viridiplantae; phylum Streptophyta; class Magnoliopsida; order Asparagales; family Amaryllidaceae; genus Allium; species Allium cepa. The sequence continues at coordinate 461,480,938 of CM060943.1, forward strand.
ATCCTTACTATTTAAAAGATATACATAGCAATATCGCGTATAATCGTCAATAAAAGTAATAAAATACTTTTTCCCACCTCTTGTAGGTAGTGATTTAAAATCACATAAATCTGTATGTACCAAACCTAATGGTTCGGTGCTTCTGGCAACAGATTTAGATGGTTGTTTGACGATTTTTGCTTCTACACATGTCTCACATTTGTAGTTCTTATCTACTTGGAAATTTGGGATCAATCCTAAGTTTGATAATTTCTTCATTTTTCGGAAGTTTATGTGTCCTAATCTATCGTGCCATAGTAAAATTTCGTGCTCAAGCAAGTAAGAGACTTCAATTTTATTAATAGCACAATCAGAATACATAGATTTATTGCCGATAACGGCTATGTTTGCCTTAAATAGGCCATTACATAAATATCCCCTTCCGATATACATTCCAGCTTTGCACAGAACCATCTTGTCTGACTCAAACACCATCTTAAATCCCTTCTTTGATAGGACTACACCAGAGATGAGATTCTTGTGTATGTCTGGAACGTGAAGCACGTCATTCAATTTGACAGTTTTTCCAGAAGTGAACTTGAGGATAACTGTGCCACTGCCTTCGATCATGGAAACTGCAGAATTACCCATGTAGAGTCTTTCTTTCTGATCGAATTTCTGGTATGTTGAAAACATGGATTTTTCAGAGCAAACATGACGAGTAGCTCCTGTGTCAACCCACCATTGGTTAGGGTTCTGAATCAAATTGCATTCAGAAATAACCGCTGAAAAGTTGGACCTATCCATTTTCATGTTGTCAACTGTTAACATCTCTGTTTTAGTGTAAAAAGTGTAAAACAGTAAAATTCTTAAGATGTTATATGTCTAGTGTACTAAAACAGATAGCACGCTACAATAAACTCGTCGCACAAGTTTATTAATTAGAATTCCACTACGCTGGAATTCTGTATTAGATAAATGTAATAATAAGTTACGTTGTAAATAAATTACAACAACAACGTTATACTATTGTAAGAAATAGTACAACTTATAAACGGGAAAGATTACAGTGAATCTAACCAGTATATAAAGGAAATTCAGTCTGAGGCTTGTCGTAACAATTTCCTTAAGAATTTTATTTCAAAACTCTCCCAAGATACAACAGACGTAATCTGCACGAGATTGTAATGAGTATGTCAACTCTGTGATTAGAACAGCAGTTGTGTTTAGAATAGAAGAGATAATTCAGATTAAAAATTCGGTGAGGAAAGTGATCAGTTTTCCTCCTTATTTATAATTGATTCGTATCCCTTCGAACGGTCGCGTCTGTACCCGTTGGTCCAAACGGTCGCGCCCGTTTCTGCTGCTGTTTATCGGTTGCGTCCATTCAATTTGAACAGGCCGCATCCGTTCGCCAAAAATTCCGTTTCTGCTTCATAACAGGTCGCACCTGCTTCAGAAGCCGCGCCTCTTCAGTCAAAATTCGCGTCCGTCTTCACCCGCCCGTGTCTTTTCAAATTTCCAGACCCAGCCCAGTTTCAGCCGAAGCCCAAAAACTGTTAGACAATGGCCTGGCAAAAAGAATGGTCAATTTAGACCCGTATCCGTACCCGGCCCGGTTCGGTCGGTCGGACGGACGGCGGCGGCGCGCGCGCGCGTGTGTGTTGGTGATGCATGATCTCCCTCCTCACAACGAAGCATACATTTGGAAGCCCCAGGCCCCCAACCTCCACTTGAGAAAGCTATTGATATACTTCATTTCTCTTTTGATTTGTGGGACTTATAGGATATTTCATTCACTTAGTCTTAACACGTATAACACAAATACAGTTCATACTTTCCAAATACCAAATATTTAATGAAAGCAGTAAAAAAAAATAGTTTTAATCATCATCCGAGATCGTCCAGTGGCAGATGTGGTCTGCAGGACAATGGTAGAAAGCATATGCAGCCAACATAAAAAAAAGCGAGCAAATAAGAATAATTATGTCCTGGAGTGGAATTGCTTATAAGTAGGTACCAGAGAAGGAGTTACATATAACCTACAGCACGAAAAATCAGAACTTATATTGTAAACTCGTTAAAACACCTCGGTTTTTGAACTTTTGAAAGTGGTATCGAGTTGTGGTACTGTTTAATAAATACAAATTTTTCTAAATTCTTATTTCATAAATTAGCTTGGCATGAATTCACAATTTACAAATGTATCAAAAAATTTATACAAACTTATGTGAATCACTGTGCATAGATTTACTTTGACACAAATATATAAATAAACTGGGAACGTTAAGCCGTGAAAACAACAGGCGGGAAACTAAAGAAACGGAAAGAAAACATAAAAGGATTCCAGATTTTAGTGTATGATGGATACACATTTTGTAAACAGTGTACAAAAGGAAAGGGTAGATGAAGATTCAAATTTCAGATGTTATTTAGAGGTTCGGGAAAAAGGATACCTCAAAATAAGAGGAAGGTACGCACTTCTTGGTCACAAACCCCAAAAGCCGTGAAAGCATCAGCGTTTACCCACAGATCCATAATATTCATACACAGATCCCAAATCTAAATGAAGCAGAGAATAAAATGAAGAGCTCGCAAAATTAAAATGTAAGAAAGTAAGAAAGAACACAAAATTTATAGTGGTTCGGCTATGTCTGGCCTACGTCCACTTAGAATCAATGATTTTATTCCTTTTTATACTGTCAGTTACAATCCTTCAGAATCAAGTAACAAAAATGGTGGAGTTTCCACGCAAAGAGAAGGAAAAATCCCTTTTTAGTTGTCATAGGGCTGCTATTTATAGGCATAGATCCGAAAACATCCTCCCCAAAACCTAGAATACCACTTTTCATGCGCAGGTAGGCCCACATGATCGATTCAGAGTGATTTGGGATCGATGCAAGTGCAATTCGTATCGATCTCAAAATGGTCCACTCAAGCTGGGATCGATCACCAACACTCTTTGGTGCATCATAAGCTCCTGTGAAAATTTTATAGCATTTGGAGTTGTAAAATGAGAGTTATGATCGATTAAAAATTGAGTTTACATGAAGGCTGATTGATTCGTATCGACCAGCTCGCCTTGATCCCTTTCGTTTCCATTCTATCCCCATATCCATAGCCGTAGCCTCGCATCAGTCCGAGTTTAACGCCTACATCTATGTCGAGCGCTTCATCGCTTGACCAACTCCACTACCTCGTATCCATACTTCGCATCCATTGGCATGTGCTTCTTTGTATACATCGACCGACCCTCTTTCGTATCCATTTCTTCTTTGTATCGATCCAAGCCACATTCAAGTCCATGATGTTTGTATCCATCATATTCCATTGCCTTATGTCCATCGTTTCATACCGATCTAAGTCATGTTCGTATCCATACTCTTCGTATAAGTCCAAGCTTTATCCATTCGTATCGATCACTTATAGATCGATATGAAATGCTTCTTGTCGCCTTGGTTGTATCCATAATTAAGCACATCAAAAACATTTGCCTTCGTATCCATCAGACCTGCTTTTCATGCAGACCTTTCGTATCGACCAATATTGATGGATACGAGATCCATCGGTCCGATCGATCCAAACCAATTACCACTATGATCGACACGAAGGTATCGATCCCAAAACCATTTCTCACCAATATTGATCCAGCCATATCTCGAGCATAGAACTCCGATTGACCTGAAATTTGAAACGTAGCCTCTCCTTGCCTTGTTTATCATTCCTGATCAATCCCGCCTTGATTGGGGCTCGGTCCAATTTTGACGGTATCGATCATAGCCTTATTTTTTAATCGATCTTCAAACCCTGATATCCATCCCTTTTAGCCAAATTCTAGCTTTGACCAAAAGATGGGGTAACAGTTGCCCCCTAAAACATGCCTTGCGATAGGAGGGCGTGTTTTGAATAGCTTCAAGTCCAACACCCAAAGCCCACATTCCATCCATAGCAATACCATTCGATCCTTAATCCAATCCACTATCTAGCCATTTTGTCCAAGCATCATAGCCATATCCTTGTCCAAATCCGCGACTTCTCCGGGTCGATGCTCGATTCAAATCTAGTAACCAAATTCTTAGCCAATTTCATAGCCATCCGAACCCATTAACTGAGTATTAATTTGTTCATATCCAGTAGCCAATAATCAAATTCATGACCTCTCTGAGTCAATGTCCAAATTCGAGGCTACTTCGGGCCTATGGCCAAATCCAAGACCATTCCGGGTCCTTAGCCAATACTTAGCTGTTCAAAGCCGAAATCCGAATCAATGACCTCTCTGGGTCTAAATTTAAATCCATAGACCTTGCCGGGTCATTTTATCCTACTCCGACTTCGACTCTCCGGTCAAGGACTTTTATATTCTCCGCCCTCGACTCTGCGGTCGTTGACTTTTATATTCTCTAGCATCGACTCTTCGGTAAAGGACTTTTATATTCTCCGAACTCGACTCTCCGATCAAGGACTTTTATATTATGCTCGAGTTCATTCCATCGCTCTCTGGCGAAGGGGCTCGTAACTTGCGATCACTGCCCCGTCTCTCCGGTCAGGCCGTGATCGCGTGACCTATATTATTTATTACATTAATCGAAATCCACTCATCACAGGATCCAATTAGCATAATAAAAACCTATACAACCAAGAAAAACTAAATAAATGTCCGTACAACCAGGGGAGAAATCAATTTGCAGAAAAATAGAAAGAAAATAAGATTTCATAAACTCAAGCATCATGGTTTATCATCATCTCAAAGCATGCCTTGGGGCCGTCCTCGATCCCGTACATGTGTAAGTGACTTAGCCGTTTACTTCGAGTTCCATTACCTATTCAAATCCATTAATCCATTCAGTTAAAACAAGCCGACGATGCCTAGATCTAATGCCATCTTCGTTCGAGGTGGGCGGTGACCACTTCTGTTCCACTGCCACAACTCGATTCCATATGTATTGCTACAAATGACCACTCCTCACATGCTCCTCAACGATATCCTTCAAATTCATTCAATCGTTCGTGCTATGCCCATTCAGCTCATGGAATAGGCAATGCTTTCCCAAAGCCCGCTCGTATTCATAAGGTCCCTTTTTATCGAACTTCGATATTGAAGGCGTCCATGAGTATCCAAGTAAATCCTTTCTAGAGTTTCAGTTAAATTCATATAAGAAGAAAACTTTGACTCCCTCTATGGCCTTTTCGAAGTGCTACCATTGTCATTCATTTTCTTTTTGTCTCTATCGTCTTTGTTTGGATCCTTCCTGGGTGGACCTCCATCTTTCACCATATAAGCTTCAGCCTCTCTCCCTTCTCTCTCAGCCTGTGCATCTTTCTACTTCAGAAATCTTTCTGCTTTATGGTAGAACTCCCCGAGATCCATCGGTGCATCCCATTCCAATGATATCTCAAAATCTGAATTATTTGCAATTCTTGAGACTACCGCCATCAAAACCATCAATGGATTAGGTCGATCCACCGAATCCACTGCTGCATTGAATCTGGTCAAGAAATCCCTAAGTGGCTCTCCCTTCCATTGCTTCATTGATATCAAAGTCATCACATTCTTGGATCTGACTACGTGGATCCGAAATTGCCTCATAAATCTCTCAATCAACTCCGTCCATGTGCCAATAGAGCCATTCTCCAACTGTCTGAACCATAATGCTGCTATATTCGTCAAATACAAAGGGAAGCACTGTGCCATGACTTCCTCTGACGCCCCAGCACTTCCATGTGTCTCATGTACCTTGTCAAATGAACAACGGGATCCGTTCTTTCATCGTACATCTCCAGTGTTGGCAGTCAAAAATCCAATGGGTTCCTAGCTTGCCTGATCGTAGGAGAAAAGAGATTCCTAGTCACATCCTCGAAGTCTCTATTTACCAATCCTCCTTTCATAGCTCATCTGTTCATATCCGTTAATCTGTCATTGTCATCAAGTGGTAGCCTCTACCTTCCATCTCCAACCTGCCCCTCAAGTTCACGAGGGAATCTTGAAGCCTGTCTTTCTGGATGAGCGTTCATATCCTGATCAACTCCAAATTGCACAGCATTGCCTGGTGTCCTTCCTAGAATCGAGTCAACATGATTCGGGGGCATGCCTCCGAGCACAGGAGCTGCTCTCAATGGTCCTGCTCTGTCCTGCATCCCGATTATTGTGTTTTCTCGGTCATCATTCTGAACTGCCTCTGCTTCTCCTGCTCCAACTTCATGGATCTGAAATCTAGTAGCTCCAGGCTGTCCAAACTATCTGAGAAGATTCTGCATCATCTCTTCCCGTCTTTCCAGCATCGTTTCCATCTCGTTTCTAGTGATGAAGATTAAGGCCTGATTAGCTCCTGAGGAAGCCTCCCGACTTCCTTAATGCTGACTCCTTTCCATTCTCTATCTCCTTGTCGATTGCTTGGCCATGGTTCCTTCTAGATCTGATCCTTTAGCTCTCCAAATCTAAACTCCAAGTCTATTGTAGCGGGTGCTAGTCCTCTCAGTGAAAGTACCAAAATGTTTGTGCCAAAATTGGCCACAAACCCCAAAAGCCATGAAAGCATCAGTGTTTACACATAGATTCATAATCACACACAAATCTTAGATTTAGATGAAGTAGAGAATAAAAATGAAAAGATCGCAAAATTATAATGTAAGAAAGCAAGAAAGAACACAAGGTTTATAGTGGTTCGGCTATCTTTGGCCTATGTCCACTTAGAATTAATCCTTTTATTCATTTTTATACTATCAGTTACAAGCCTTTAGAATCAAAAAACAAAAATGGCAGAGTTTCCGCGTAAAGAGAAGGAAAGATCCCTTCTTAGTTGCCATAGGACTGCTATTTATAGGCTTGGATTTGAAAATATCCTCCCCAAAACCTACAATACCTCTTCTCGTGCGCAGGTGGGCCCACATGATTGGTCTAGAGTGATTTGGGATTGATCCAAGTGCAATTCGTTTCGCTCCCAAAATGGCCCACTTAAGTTGGGATCGATCACGAACACTCTTAGGTGCATCAGAAAGCTCCTGTGAAAATTACATAGCATTTGAGTTGTAGAATGGGAGTTATGATCGATTAAAAATTGAGTTTACATGAAGGTTAAATGATTCGTATCGATCAGCTCGCCTCGATCCCCTTCGTATCCATTCTATCCCCATATCCATAGTCATAGGTTTCGTATCAATCCGAGTTCCACGCCCACATCCATGTTGAGCGCTTCATCGCTTGACCAACTCCACTACCTCGTATCCATGCTTCGCATCCATCGGCATGTGCTTCTTCGTATCCATCGACCGACCCTTTTCGTATCCTTTTTTTATTTGTATCGATCCAAGCCACATTCAAGTCCATGCTGTTCGTATCCATCATATTCCATTTCCTTATGTCCATCACTTCATACCGATCTAAGTCATGTTCGTATCCATACTCTTCGTATCGATCCAAGCTTCATCCCTTCGTATCGATCACTTATAGATCGATACAAAATGCTTCCTGCCGCCTTGTTCGTATCCATCATTAAGCGCCCCAAAAACACTTGCCTTCGTATCCATTAGACCTGCTTCCATGTAGACCTTTCGTATCAATCAATATTGATGGATACGAGATCTATCGGTCCGATCGATACAAACCAATTACCACTATGATCGACACGAAGGTATCGATCCCAGAACAATTTCTAACCAATATTGATCCATCCATATCTCATGCATACGAACTTCGATTGACTTGAAATTTAAAATGTAGCCTTTCTTAGCCTTGTTTATCATTCTCAGTCGATCCCACCTTAATTGGAGCTCAGTCCAATTTTGATGGTATTGATCATAGCCTTGTTTTTCAATCGATCTCCAAACCCTAATATCCATCCCTTTTAGCCAATTTGTTGATATCCCGGCTTTGACCAGTATTGTTCAATTATGTAACGTAAAAACCACTTTAACAATGACGTCGTTCAATTATTTCTAGCAATAGATGGATGATACCGTTATTACCATTGTTATTGAATCTTTTTCCCTTCTTTTGTCATGCTACTTACTAGTTTTGACTGTTCTGACTATAGAATATACCGAAAGAAGGAATATGGTAAATTCAAATACCAACATGATTAGGGAAGGAATATGGTAAAAATTAAATACTAACTTGATTAGGTATGCTCATGATGATATGCAGTTCTGTTCTCAAATTATATACTTAAATTGACAAAAATAATCTTCCAAATTTTGAAATTACTATTTACAATATGTAAAATCTTTAATGGCCAGTGCTAGGGTCAAAGTAATTTTAATTATAATAATACATCAAGTTTGTAGAATTACTATCTCAAAGAAAAATTTGGTATATCATGATAGCAATTATAAATCACAATTTAAAAACATCTTGCTAATTTGTTAATCAGTTTAATTCATTCTCCATGAAACAAAAATTTCAAAACTAATCTCTGTTACATAACGGCTAACATTAATAATCTGTGTGTCATAACTATTTTGAAATTTGGTATATGATCAAATAGTGCAATATAGACTACCATAAGCATTGATTTGAAGTATGATATTTTATTTGAAGTGGACATTTAATTTCACCGTTAAATGCTATTAAAACTCCTTAAACTTTTCCATCATGTAGAGGACCACCAATAGGAATTTCAACCAAGTTTACACACGATTTACATAAGCGATGACATAACAAATGTACCAAATTTTATTCGTCACTACAAATACTGAAGAAGATGATTCTAGTATTGAATTTGACAATTTATACATGTACACTCACATGCAAAAGACATTGGTGAAGGACAAGAATAAAAACATTTTATTAGCTAATACACTCTTGTTGTTTTCCTTCTTTTGTCATGCTACTTACCACATTTGATTGTTTTGACAAAAGAATGTTTAGGAAGAAGGAATACTTAAATACCATAACAATTAGATATGCTCATGGTCATATGCAGTTTTGTGATCAAATTATATACTTAAATTGACATAAATTAGCTTCCTAACTTCGAATTAACTTTTTGTAATATGTAAAATCTGTATTAAACAATGCTAGACTCCAAGTAATTTTAATTATAATAATACTTCAAGTCTATAGAATCACTGTCTCCAAGCAAAATTTGGTATATCTCAAATTGATACCAATTTTAATTCAAATTTAAAAACATCATATTAATTTGATAAACAGTTTAATTCATTATCATGAACATAAATTTCTAATATAATATCTGGTACATAATGACTGACACAAATAATTAGAGTATCATAACTATTTTGAAATTTGGTATATGATCAAATAATGCAATATAGATCACCATAAACATTAATTTGTAGTATGATACTTTATTTGAAGTGGGCGTTTAAATTTCAGCAGCAAATTCATGAAAATCATCTTCCTTGTATGCTAATATCAATTAATCCACAATATGTTAACAGAAGCATAAAATGAAAAATGTAAATAAGAGAGAAATTAAGTGATTATTACACCGAACTGTGGAATACATTGTTATGTAAAATATGTTGCTTTTACAAATTACGGAATGGTTATGTGATTAGTTTGGGCTAAAATAGATATTTATCGTAGTATATTAGAACACGGGATAAAATTAGTTTAAGAAAGTGATTGCTGAAAAATCATGTTTGGTACACAAATCCGTTAGGTATAGTTGCCAATTACTAGTATTCCTTTTATATATAGTATTCGCTTTTACTATACACTTTTACTTTATAAATGGCTTCAATCATTAACTTAAGTTTATAATCATATACTTTCAGCATTCACTTTTTTCTGTTAAATTTAATTACTAGCATCTCAAATTATTAACTTAAGTTTATAACATTCTTGTACATCTTAATTCTTCATTTATAAACTTAATTCCATTGAACACTTTCATTATTTCAATTTTACTTGTATAATATTATATTACATATTTCATTAACATTTTAACTTTAATATTTGGCAAGTTATATATATGTCTTTTAGAATGTAATTGAATGTTACCCAAGTTTATCTTATTCATTTAGTTAACAAAATGTTCAATAATTATATTTTCTTATCTTTCATATCTACAAGTTACAAATTTTCAATTTCTTATATATTCCATTAATCACTTAACATCTAATTTCTTATTTTTTTTCTTTTTAGAAGTTTCCAACTATTAAATAGTTAAGATTTCATTCATTACAATAATTGAAACTACTAATTATCAGAAAGTTTAAGAACTAAATCCTAGATTCATGTAAGTCATTTTGAAAATAATATATATATTTATATCCTTTATAGATCAAATCATATTTAGGAATTTAAAATTAAAATTTATTCATCAAAACATATGTGTAGTAAAACTACTACAACAATCTTTCCACTTTGAAGCTCGAAAATAAACGTCGATAATGCGTGCACTCATCACCGAAATTATTTTCCAGCGATAGAGAGAGGAGTACAGAACTTATTTCCTTTTAAAAATTCTTTTAGAAACTTTCATTCAAATCACATTGAATTTTTTTATATTCGAAAATTTCTAGATAATAATAATATTATATTCCAAAATCCTTTGAAAACAAATTCCAAAACCCCGGAACTTTAGTTCTCAAATTATATTTATTTTATTTACAGTCCCATTTTTACAACTAATATTTTTAAATTTCACTTCCTAACAAACAACCAAACATATCACATACAATTATATACATTTACAAATATTATTCTTTTATATACTAAATGTAACACTAGGCAAAATTATTTCATTTACCTATATTTCAAAACAATATTATGTCGGTTTGCCATATCTAGTGTTTAGAAATCCCTATCGGTGCCATAGCGTCCTATGTACCAACCAGAATTTATGAATACTAAACAAAACAAGTTAACACAATACAAAAACCTTTTATAACACTAACAAATACGCTCTCTCATATATTTACACTCAACGACTCATTCTAGGGTATTACTACCTTATTTCAAATGATTTAGACCCCACAAAACTAAGGTTATCGCTAAACCTGGCTCTGATACCAAATGCAACGACCCACCTTTTTGGACGGTTTAACTTGATAATAAACCACACATGTCAAACTCAAACCATTCAGAAAGAAGGATTGTGATGAGGCACATAAGAAAAAAAAGAGAAAGAAATAAAACAAAAATATAGTCCCACAGCGGAATGAAAAAAATATAATAATCAAATAAAAGTTCATGAAGCCATTTTACAAATAACATTTGATTACACTTTTCAATACAGATTAAAGTTACATATAATAGAAATAAATAAATAATGCAGTGGAACAACATGATGAAGTAGCATAAATAAAATAAATAATAACAGTACTAAATCTTCGTCTTCATCCCCTAGAAATAAGGTCTTCGATACACTGAAAATCTCAGACTGACATGAGCGAATTGAAAAGACAACACTTGAGCCAGAACTAAAATATTTTATGTTAGTTAAATCAACAAAAAATAAATATGAGTGCAACGACTTCAGATATGTTTACGGGGTTTTACATCTCCTATCCAGTATCTAACGTTGCATGCAATAACTTAAGGGATGATCGGGATTACCACCTCCTATAGATCCGTTAAACTATTTACTATGTAGTACAATACGCTATTATAATATGTCTACAGTAAAGTAAAGTATTAAAATAGCGTTAAGGCGTTATCCATATCCCCCTTAACACATTTCATATATATTCCTATAGTCTATACAGTACCGTAAACTCCACCAAACCGGTGGGTTACCCAGAGGGCACTCCATAGGTACGGTACAAAAAACTCATAGTGGGTGTAATAAGGCATGTGACAAGACGTGCGAGGCAATGCCAGGGTAGGATTCTACCATTTGCACTCTCGAACTGGTGGTAACGCATAGCAGCTATTACCGCCCAACTCGAAACACACTCCCCTAATCAAATCAAGGGGTGGCCACCAAATCAATCACAAATTCATAGTATGGTATCAGATGAATGTGCCCTGTTGAAAGTACAGCCTCACTTGGCCCGGTATAGCTCTTGTTTTAGCCACATCAAGCTAACTTACGGGAGTCAGGGCTACGTAAATACCTTATACAAAATCGTTCGCCAAACCATCCCAATTCATTCTAGAATCTCCACAATGTACACAGTTGTTAAAGTGTTTTTTGGTATTGGCACAGAGTGTAACAATATCCAATCCCGGTCTCTTTAACAACCAAACGCTTATTTCACACTGGATGGTTCTTTTAAATTTCCAAAACCATTTCATAATTGATATCAAAATATCATATTCAACTCAAACCATATCACTTTTGAAATCATATTCACCTTCAAAATCATATCGATAAGATAAGTTAATTAAATCCTCATTTCAAAATCATCATATGTACTCAAATATGTCATTTCACTGCAAGTATCATTTCAAATCCCAACTTCAGTTATAACATTATCAAACCATATTCGTTTTAAAATCAAGGACTTAAATATAAACACTTCCACTTTACATAATATGAAATTTAGCGAACAGTTTAGATAGTTATAAATAGTTTAAATAGTTTAGCATAGTTTTAAAAATAAAATTTTCAAATAGTTAAATACTTTAAATAGTTTAAAAATAGATTAAAATAGGTTAGGTGGATTTAAGATAGTTTAAATAGTTTTAAAATAGTTTAAATAGATTTAAAATAAATTAAATAGATTTAAAATAGACTAAATATATTTAAAATATATTTAAATGGGTAATTATTTCAAAATAGGTTAAAATAGATCAAAATAGATTAAGATAAATTAAAATAGTTTGAAATAGTTGAAAATAAATTAAATTAGCTCAATGGTTTGAAAATATTAAAACTCAGGATTTTTAGAATAATATATTTTCAAACAGTTTATATTAAAAAAATAAATTTAAAACTAATATCAAATTAAACTATTTCTTTCATTCAACACATCTAGACAATTTCCAGCTTTCAAATCAACAAATTAAAATTGGTCTTTCAATTCAAATTCTCAGTTAAAACTATTTAATCAATATCTATTTCAATACCATGTTCGAACAATAAATTCAAACTATTTCAAATTTAGTAGATTTAAAGGTTAACTTTTCTAATGTTTCAATAACTCAATTCCGATAAATTTCATTTATACTTCAAATTCAACTTTAAAATTTCAATTTAATTTCTTTAAACGGTTCCTTTAAACCAATTTCGATTTCAACAGTTAAGGCTTGAATTTTTGAAAACAATACAGTTTATATAAATCAAATTTTATTTCAAAATATCATTTAATAAAATCAAATTTTAAATATTTTTAATCATTTAATTTAACCAACCCGGTGTCCGTATTTAATTTTCTACCCTATGGTCAAGTGATACGAACATATATCATTTCAATCCGTAATAATTTATAATTTACGGGTATATATCATTTCAACCCGTAATCCTAAGTTTAACTTCACATCCATGAAATCTCTCAAGTCTATCATTTCAGCCCATAACCATTTCTCCCTACTCTATCAGATCGCTCGGGTATGTATCATTTCAACCCATAGGGAACTTGCAGTGTTGTAACCATATAAATATGACATCCAGTCATCCAATATCAATAATCAAACATCCATCATAATCACCATTCAAATCAACAAATAATAACAATAGTTGACTGATTATCAATAACAGGTATTAACAGGAAATTTAAAATTCAATAGTAAATTAAATGGCGATTAAATTCAATAAAAGTCGGATTTAACCGGAATGACAATTTAAATACACCAAACATCAACCCAATAAAAATTTTATCGCATCATAAATTCAATTTAACCAACTTAAGATAATTTAGTAGTGGTGAGTGGGTCAAAACACTCACTTTTGATTTCAAATCGATTTGAAACCCAAAATAAGGCCCAAAATTCAACAGTCTCAGAACTTGTCCAAACTAGTTCCATAATGTCCGAAATTTCAATATGACCCCAACGGAACAAACCGCACGTGAATCCTTCATATGAAAAAGTTATTATGGTTAGAGAGTTTTAAAATTAAATAAACTCAAAATAATAAAACGAATTACACATATATTCCACGTCATCTCGTCTCTACTGATACCCTAGATGCTACTCTCGAAGACCTGCTTGAACATGAAGCAGCCATCAACAACAATCCTCGTCCAACGTCAAACTACAACCATGTGCCCACACCATTCATACCGCCACTACCAGTCAAGTGCTCCATAACTGCGGCCGACTCCACCTGGCCACGCCATCGTCCAAAAAAACAGCCGCTACCACCATGTATTAGAACCCTAATCGTATTTTCCCAAGCGATTTGACCAATGATTTGACAAATGACTGGCACTAATGAACTATGCGCGTCCCTCTCCATACAAAGGTACCCTCGGTTCGACGATCCGTCTCAGTTGATCAAACTCCAATGAATGGTTGAGAATGAATCACCTATTTCTGGCCAAACTATGATCCGAATCGAAAAAAAAATCATTGTAGTAGATTGCGCTCGTCAAGGGAATTCCTACGATATATAATATGATAGGTTTGGAGAATTTAAATTTTGAAATTGGTTTTGATTTGAAAGTGAATTGGGATTTAGGTTTTCATATTCTAACGTTTGAGAAGAAGGAAATGGTAGAAGTAGTAGTACGTTCAGAAATAAGAAAATAAGAAACATTTAGGGTCTATAATAGCCTATATAGGCAGAGCTGAAATAGAAAGGACGGACTAGATCGATTTGGATTGAAAGAATAACAACGAACCAAAAAGCCTATTTTGTTCTCGAAACGAAAATGGGTCATCCAATATATCTAAATAGATGTTTTCGATATTTTAAAATTCAATGGAATAGGTTTCAAGTCCTAACTCTATTGTATGAAGAAGTTAGTTTTTAAAATCAGCTTTTTTCAAATTGATTTCATTAAATTGATTTCTAAGCGTTTCGAGTCCATATGATCAAACGACAAGTCCGGTCGCTACGAAACTGAAATCCTACAATAATTCATCGTTATAGATCCGATGAAACTGGTTTCGTCGAAATCCGAGACAATGGCCAAAATGGTTGTTTTCACCTTAATTAAATAAACTATTGTTAAATTAAGCAAATCACTTTTCAATTCAAATTTTATAGTTAATAAATTTCATCATTCAAATTACATAGAAACTAACAATATTTCTAGAACCAATTTCCCATGTCAAATTCAATGTTAATTATTGCACTAATAACAATGTTTAATTTCAATTACAATAAACCCATTAATTATAATTTAAATTCCAATAAATTGATTAAATTTGATTTCAATCTCTTTATTCAATCAATCATTACTCTATCAACATAGTTAACACTGATTTGTATCTTATTTTATTAATATTCTACAATTATCATCCTAATTCATATTAACTTACATTTATTGCAATGGATTTACAATTAAGTTTCAACTGATTAAACGATAATTAAGCCATTATACTTACAATTTCAAACACAATTCTATGTTTATTGTTAACAAACAAAACTAATACATTCACATATGAATTAATTATTCTACATTAATCAATTTCAATTAATTACGTACAATTTCACCATTTATACAATATTTGGTTTATTTACTCATTTACAATTTATAACTAATTATAGTTTTACTATCATTTCAATTAATTGAAATTGCATTTAAAGTAGTTATCAATTACCTTAAATTAACACTATTACATTTCATTCTGATTATTTTTCTCATTATTAAATCTTACATTTTTATTTTTTCCCAACATTAAATTCAAAATCTTATTTAAATTAGTATTTTAATTATCGAAAATTACGGGTCGTTACACTCTCCCCCACTCAAAACTTTTCATCCTCAAAAAGAGAAAAAAAGGAATTAATATTTTATTCTAAGTATTAAATTTATAGACAACTAATTTACATAATTAAATAATTTAAATAAAATATATCAATTTATAAACAATTAATCCTTTCATATTCAAGTTAATAAAAATTTGAAAATATTTCACTTTCACAAAATTTTCTAAGTCCGAAGTTCACGGAAAATTTTGACAGAGTCTCCTTTGTACAGAGAGGTTTGGAAGAAATAATAATATCAATAATAGCCATATATATCATATTTCAAAATAATATATCCCAATCCACTGAATAACAATACAATATCGCTATAAAATCGTAATACGAAATCATACCTATTTGTTGGGCAAACAACGCTTATTTATGATACCAAAAGCAGTTCCATGAGCCTGTATTTCACTTATATAATCCATAGAGGTTAATATTTATATAAAAGAGAAATATTTAAGTTGTTTCAATTGATAGCAAAACAATCAACATAACAAATAATCACTTGCAAACAAAACCATACAATCATCACATGTAGTCCAAGTAATCAACCATCCATCCATAGCAACCAAAACAAATGGTTTGTTCAGGTTCAGAACTTCTAATTGTATAAAATGATAAATAACTACTAAGTATACCATACACTCAATAGTCTTAGATAGAACTTAATAGATTATTTATACATTTTTATATAGTTCGAAGTATTCTTTCCAAACATCCCATAAGCCAAACAACCAATAATTTCAAATGTCATTTATTTAATCTTACAGATTTCTTTTCATATCATTTACCGTTTGTCTATTTTCATTCATTCATACAAAGCATATTTTCATTAATTTACATTCATTCTTATAAAAGTTCGTTTCTCATTTATTCATACAATGTCATTTTCATTAAATTTTCAATAAATTACTTACATAAGTTATTTCCATTCAATGATTTAAAATAATAAATGAATTCTTTATTGAAGAGTTACATACAATTTATTTCAATTTACTTCACATTTACTATTTACTTTGATTTCCCTTTTTACATAAATATTCATTTGTGAAGTAACTCATACTTAAATTTAATTCCTTTTCTTTTCACATTTATTCCTTTTATATGTAGCATTAGCTTTTACTACTCACTTTTACTTTATAAATTGCTTCAATCATTAACTTAAGTTTATAATCATATACTTTTAGTATTAACTATTTTTCCTATTAAATTTAATTACTAGCATCTCAAATTATTAACATAGAATTATAACATTTTTATGCATCTCAATTCTTCATTTATAAACTTAATTCCATTGAACACTTTCATTACTTAAATTTTACTTGTATAATATTCTATTACATATTTTATTACATATTTTATTAACATTTCAACTTTAATATTTTGGTAAGTGATATATATGTCTTATAGAATGTAATTGAATGTTACCCAAGTTTATCTTATTAATTTAGTTAACAAAATATTCAATAGTTACATTTTCTTATCTTTCATATCTACAAGTTACAAATTTTCAATATCTTATATATTCCATTAATCACTTAACCTTTGATTTTTTTTTTCCTTTTTATGTAACGATCCAATTTTTTTGGATATTTGAAATTGGAATATTTAATTGATTTTAAATATTTAAAAGTTAATTTTTAACTTGAATTTCAAACATAACCATTTATTGGATAAACTAGTTATTTAATAATTGAAAATTTGGTAAATTATTGAATCTGGAGTTTTAAGATTGTTAAAAATAATTTAAGGGATTATAAAATTTATGTTGATAATAATGAAGATTAATTTTTTTTAAATTGAATTTAAAAGTGATTTGTTCAGTTTTAAAAATTTATCGTTTAAATTGACATTTAAAAATAGCCTCCGGGGCACAGTCTCGGGATTTAAGGAAATCCATTCCGTTGGATCCGTAATAGTGTATTATTATCAAATTTAAAATTTTGTAGCATTTGGAATTGTCGTTTGAGCATACGACATATTAATGCGCTGAAATTTATATCGAAAATTCAATATAATAACTGGGTCCAAAATACTATCTTCTCCATACGACCAAATTAGGACTCAAAACCTTTTCCATTGCGTTCAGGATATGGGTATAACATTATAAACACCTAGCGGCATACCTCGATAGGAGGTCAAGATTTTAAGCTACGAATTTGAGATGATTTAAAATTTAAATAATATTTTTATATTGACCAGTCAAAACATCTTCACATCAGAGCTTTTCACCTCCCCTCAAATCACCGTTCCTTACTATGTAATACACACTTTCCCTCCTTTCACCTTTCTAAACATCACAGCCGAGCTTATAAAAAAACAAACTTCAAAAATCAATTTCTTCAGTTCTACTCCACTAAAAATCTCGGTACAAATCTCTAAATTCATAGTTCTTGGGGCCTTCAATCTGATATATATGCGGAGGGTCACAGCGTAGTTTTCTGGTGATCGAGTTCGAGGCAGCGCAGCTAGAGTTGGGAATTTATCTTGATTTTGGAGTCGATAAGGACATTGGGGACCGGGTTCATGATCGGGGGAGTGAGACGCACCTGTGGTCAAAAATTTAAAGGGTGCAATCAAGCTGAGGAGGTGCGACATGTCGATGGTGGTAGTCTATGGCAATAGGTCGTGAGATGTACGGGGGTTGCACGCTTGAAGATCTTGATATGGAGTGGTGGAGATTTCGAAGAGAATTATGGCGGAGAAGGCAGTTTCAATTTTCGTGAAGTGAATCTCTGTATTAGTGGTGGAATGTGCACGTGAGTTTTGGGTATGTGTGTCAACTGTGCATTCCTCGAATGAAGAAGATGAAGTTGGGGAAAGGGGTAGAGTTGTAATTAAGGTGGAATTTTATTAATTATTTTAACTAATATGAAATGTTTAATAACTTATAAAAACCTATAATTCTTGCATACGAGGTCGAACAGTGACACAGATTTTTGTGTTGCGATCGTAATAACGAGAGCTTCACAATGGATCTAGTTTGGACGGATTTGGAGATAGTCAAAATTTGGACAAAAATCGGGCGTCCCCGGTTTTAGTTCCAAACCGAAACGTCCCGACGACAATAAAAAATCAAGGTGAGTTAATATCACTCAAATTTGGATTACCGTAACTAATTTTAAACAATTAAAATTAATTAATGATTGATCGGTTAAATTTGATTAAATTTGATAAAATTATTATCAGTTGGATGTGATATTATATATAGTATTATATATATTGGAGTGATTGATATTTCCACACACACACACACACACATATATATATATAGCGAATGAGACCCTATGCGCCCCGCATAATAGCGGATGACCATATATATCGCGACTCTCCCTCAAAGTGGGATTGGTATTTTTATATTGCATTAACATATGTGGATGCAGGAAACAGGTTGGAGGGATCCAACTGGATTCCTCAAAAATGTTGAAATTATTTTCATATCCAGTGATATGATATATTAAATAATCTATGATAGATTGTTGCATGATTTGAATTTATTTGGTGCTATAGTATTTCTGGTTTAGATATTGGTATTTTTAAAATTCCATAAATATGTAAATTGAATTTTAGAAAAAAGAAATTAAAGGAGATTTTGAAGTAAAATAATTATAGTGAAATTGAAATTTATTTTAAAGAAATGAATTTGGGAAAAAGATAAATAGTTTGATTCAAATTTATATTTAATAATTTCAAAATATTGTAAATAGAGATTTTTGAAATATTGTAAATAAAAGGATTTTAAAAATAGCACTTATGTGATATTATTTAAGAATAAAGAGGATTTATTTTTAGATTCGAGGTTTAAAATAGTTTTGGAAAAATAAAAAGGAAATCTGAAAATAAAATATGAAATTGATATTCCAGATTTAAAAAGAGATTTTAAATTATGACAAAAGGGGGAAAATCTGATTTTAGTTGGGTTTTGGAATATATTTGGAGCATTTAAGAAATTAATTTAAAAATGGAATTTAATTTAGAAAATCGATTTAAATCGATTAAGTGTTATGAACAGGGATAAACGGGAAATGATACTATGAAATTTATAAATTAAGTGAAGCAAATTATCAGCGGATAAATTGAAGTTATAAATTCACGGTGAGGATTTATAAAGAGATGGGCAAATCGATTTAAAAGTAAATGGAAAGTTTATTTGTGGAAATGTGGAAAGGGAATTTACGAAATTAGAATGTAAATCAAATTGGAAATAAATCGAAAAGGATTTATTTATATTATACTGGCTATATTGGAGTTGTAAATGTATTTTTTTCTAAGAAGTTGAGTTTATTTTAAAAAGGAGAATTTTTAAGTATTAACTAGAAAATTTAAAAATGTTTAAGAATATTTCAAAAAAATTGACTATTTAGTTTTTTAAAATTGTTTAATAGATATTAAAATATTAGTTCAGTTAGTTTATAGTAAGTTAATTTTTATTTAAGAATTAATCAGTATTTTTTTAAAGGGATAAATTATTCAATATTAATATTGTATATAATAACTTTTATTTTAAAGAGTATTTGCCTAAAGTTTTATTTGGAAAATTATTATAGAAATTTCATAAGCATTATTTTAAAAAAATTTAAGTAAAGTTTTCAAGAAGTATTGGTATACTCGCATGGCGTAATCGGAGGCAGTGAGTGCCTACATTTAAGTTTTGGATTTCTTTGGGATAGAGACGTGACCATTGAGCTGTGAATCATAGTTTGATACTGCAGTGGTACTTTCTATATTATTTTTAAAAAAAATGAGGGGTTTTAAATATTCGTTTGAAAAGGAAGAGTTTGTGAATATATTTAATTCGATAGGAAAACATATATCTTGGATAAAGACATTTAATTTATTAAAATTAAATTAAAAAGAGACTTGGTGTTTTCGGTAGAAAATAGGATACTTGATTGAATGATTATTCATTTGATAGTTAAATAACCGACTATCAAATCCGGACCAAAAATATAACTTTAGGAATATCTAGGAGAAATACGGGAATTATATGGTACAGTTACCGTTTGAGGTGCTATACTGTACGTATAAACTCGTTTCGTTCTTCTAGGACATTTATAAGGAAATCCGTCCACTATTGGCTAGGAGGTGATCTCCGATCTTATTTTCATCTGTTTATTTCCTAAAGAACCGGAGTTGAGTTTACCTGAAAATATCGAACGTTGTTTCGAAGAAATCAGGATCGGATAAGTTACCCCAAAAACCACTTCGATCCAATGAGAATGTTTTTGAAATGAAGATAAGAGCATGGAGACGAAGATGGAGCAGTGAAGTGCAAGGGCTAATCGCTACTAATCCTGAGGGTGATTCCGAAATGGATGTATTTGAAGTAGTGCCTTTGGTTCCGTTCGAACCCGGAATGGACTTGTATGGATGAATGCTATAAATACATTGTCATTGAAGGACAATGAGAATTCTAAGAGAAAACTACTTAAAATGTAATCGTAGCCTTTAGCCTCATCAACCGGGAATGACTGAAAAGCGGGGGAATGCAGCAAGGCTAAGTGGGTAGCACCCAATTAGGGTATGTTTATCCCCTTTCTAGATGCCCATGGATATTATTACTACAATGTGTGGATGGAGCTCGAGAGAGTGTGGGAACACCAGGGGTGATAGCATATTGGGTCAATCTAGGTTAGGGATAGATTGGTTTTATGTTGCAGGGGATCCCGGCATGGTCCTTGGTACGTTATTTGTAGACGTGTATCGTGATAGGTGGTACACCAGTGCCTAGTCATTCGTATGGAATCCATTTTCCAATACATGCCTTTACGGTTTCGATTATAGAGCCTACTATGCTGGAAATTAATTAATGTAACAATTTCCACTATTTGAATATAAGTATTTGTACTTAGACACTATTATAATATCAGAGGGTTTGATATAAAATGTTTTGGTTATCGTAAGGTAAAAACCCATCGCGTTTATTTGTGGCGTGGTCTTATGAGATACCTTTGATTTTCAAAGGGTTTGATAACTTTAATAATTCAAATTGAGGGTGTTTTCTCACGCTTGTTTTCCAGACTGACTCGGGTGTTATTTTAGTATAATGCTTGGGTCAGACCGAGTATTACAGATTCAGGATAGGATGCTATGGAGCTCAGAAGACGAGCTGGATGACGAAGACGTACTACCCATATCTTACTTATATTCCGCTGTGTATTATAGGCTGTATATTCAGCTTTTGTGAGGACATGTTATTATAACTGTCCAGTATTGTGTTATTGATGTATTGTACTCTAATGACGTAATGTATAAAAACAATTATAGTTCTTTTTTAAAAAGACCAGTTGTTATCTATTATATATTATTCCGCTGCGATTGTGATATTCTGTGTTGTTGTTTCTATTTTCTTCTTCTAACTCTTCTTCTTTTCCGTAATGATCTGGTATTTCCGGCGTTCGGTTGCTCGGCATTCTATGTAGTGGACACATTGATGTCGATTTTCGAAGGTCAAAAATCTTGTTCATGACATTTTGGAAGTTTCCAACTATTAAATATTTAAGATTTCATTCATTAGAATAATTGATAACAACTAATTATCAGAAAGTTTAAGAACTAAATCTCGGATTCATTGTAGTTATTTTGAAAATAATATATATATATATATATATATATATATATATCCTTTATAGATCAAATCATATTTAGGAATTCAAAATTAAGATTTATTCATCAAAATAGATGTGCAGTAAAACTAATACAGCAGTCTTCCTACTTTGAGACCCAAAAATGAACGTCGATGATGCGTGCACTCATCACCGAAATTAATTTCCAGCGACAGAGAGGAGAGTATAGAACTTATTTCCTTTTAAAAATTCATTTTAAAACTTTCTTTCAAAACACATTGAAAATATTTATATTCGAAAATATTTTTAAATAATAATAATATATTCCAAAATCCTTTAAAAACTATTTCTAAAACCCCGGAAGTTAAGTTCTCAAATTATTTTTATTTTATTTACGATCCCATTTTTGCAACTAATATTTATAAATTTCACTTCCTAACAAACAACCAAACATATCACATACAATTATATACATTTATAAAGATTATTCTTTTAGATACAAAATGTAACACTAGGCAAAATTATTTCATTTACCTATATTTCAAAACAATATTATGTCGGTCTGCCCTATTTAGTGTTTAGAAATCCCTATCGGTGCCATAGCATCCCATATACCGACCAGAATTTATAAATACAAATAGAATAAATTAACATAATACAAAAACCTTTTATAACACTAACAAATATGTTATCTCATATATATACCCTCAACGACTCATTTTAGGGTATTACTATCCTATTTCAAATGAGTCAGACACCACAAAACTAAGGTTATCGCTAAACATGGCTCAGATACCAAATGTAACGACCCACCTTTTTGGACGGTTTAACTTGACAATAAACTACACACGCTAAACTCAAACCATTCAAAAAGGAGGATTGTTATGGGGTAAATAAGAAAAAGAAGAGAAAGAAATAAAAAAACATAGAATCTCACAGCAGAATGACAAAATATAATATTCAAATAACAGTTCATGTAGTTGTTTTACAAATAACATTTGATTACACTTCACAATACATATCAAAGTTACATACAACAGAAATAAATAAATAATGCAGCGGAACAACATGATGCAGAACAACATGATGCAATAGTATAAATAAAATAAATAACAACAGTACTGAATCTTCATCTTCATCCCTAGAAATAAGGTCTTCGATACAATGAAAAACTCAGGCAGATCTGATCTTATGTAAGTTAAATCGACAATAAATAAATATGAGTGTAGTGGCTTCAGAATTGTTTACGGCGTTTTACATCTCCTATCCAGTGTCTAACGTGCATGCAATAACTTAAGATATGCTCGGGATTTCCATCTCCTAAGGATCCGTTAAATTATCTAATATGTAGTACAATACGCAATTATAATATGTCTACAGTAAAGTAAAGTATTAAAACAGCATTAAGGCATTACCCATATCTCCCTTAACACATTTTTATATATTCCCATTGTCTATACAGTACCGTAAGCTCCACCCAAACTGGTGGTTTACCTAGAGGGCACTTCAAAGGAATAGTATAAAAATAACTCGTAGTTGACGCGATAAGGCATGTGACAAGGCACACGAGACAATGCTAGGGTTGGATTCTACCATTTGCACTCGCGGACTAGTGGTAATGCATAGCAGCTACTACCGCCCACCTCGGAACATAGTCCCATAATCAAATCGAGGGGTGGCCACCAAATCAATCGCAAAGTCATAATATGGATCAAAGAAATGTGCCCTATCAGAGGTGCGACCACACTTGGCCCGGTATAGCTCCCGTTTTAGCCACATCAAGCTGACTCACGGAAGTCAGGGCTACGTAAATACCTCATACAGAATTGTTCGCCAAACCGGCCTACTTCATTAAGGAATCTCCACCACGTCCATAGTTGTTAAAGTGGTTTTCAGCATTGGCAGAGAGTATGACAATATCCAACCCGATCTCTTTAATAACCAAACGCTTATTTCACACCTGATGGTTCTTTTAAATTTCCAAAACCGTTTCATAATTGATATCAAAATATCATATTCAATCCAAACCATATCAATTTTGAAATCATATTCACTTTCGAAATCATATCGATAAGATAGGTTAATTAAATCCTCATTTCAAAATCATTGTTTTTACTCAAATATGTCATTTCTCTAGCAAGTATCATTTCAAATCTTAACTTAAGTTATAACATCATTTAACCATATTTGCTTTAAAATCAAGGATTTAAATGTAAACACATCCACTTTACATAATCTGAAATTTAGCAAATAGTTTAGGTAGTTATAAATAGTTTAACATAGTTTAAATAATAATTTTTTCAAATAGTTAAATACTCTAAATAGTTTAATAATATATTAAAATAGCTTAGGTGGATTTAAGATAGTTTAAATAGTTTTAAAATAGTTTAAATAGATTTAAAATAGATTAAATAGATTTAAAATAGATTAAATAGATTAAATAAATAAAAAATATATTAAAATGGGTAATTAGTTTAAAATAGGTTAAAATAGATTAAGGTAAATTAAAATAGTTTAAAATATTTGAAAATAGATTAAATTATTTTAATAGTTTGAAAATCTTAAAAATTAGGATTTTTAGAATTATACATTTTTAAATTGTTTATATTAAAATAATAAATTCAAAATCAAATTAAACTATTTCTTTCATTCAACACATCTGGACCAGTCTAGCTTTCAAATCAACAAACTAAAATTTGTTTTTCAATTCAAATTCTCAGTTAAAATCATTTAATCAATATCGATTTCAAACCCCGGTTCAAACAATAAATTCAAACCATTTCAAATTTAGTTAGATTTCAAAGTTACATTTTTAAACGTTTCAATAATTCAATTCTGATAAATTTCATTTATACTTCAAATTCAACTTTAAAATTTCAATTTAACTTCTTTAAACAGTTCTTCGAACAAACTTCGATTTCAAATTTTAAATCTTGAACGAAAATAATTCGGTTTATATAACTCAAATTTTATTTCAAAATATCATTTAACTAAATTCAAATTTTAAAGAATGTTAAATCATTTAATTTAACCATTTCGGTGTCCGTGTATAATTTTCTACCCTATGATCAGGTGATACAGACATATATCATTTCAATCTGTAATAATTTTAAAATTTGCAGGTGTGTATCATTTCAACCCGCAATCCCAAATTTGACTTCAAATCCATGAAATCACTCTAGTATATCATTTCAATCCATAATGATTTCTACCTAGTCTATCAGATTTTTCGTGCACGTATCATTTTAACCCATAGAGAACTTTCAGTGTTATAACCATATAAATATAACTTCCAGCCATCCAATATCAACAATCAAACATCCATCACAATCACTATTCAATTAAACAAATAATAACAACAGTTGAATGATTATTAATAACAGGTATTAATAGGCAATTACATTCAATATTAAGTTAAATGGCGATTAAATTCAATAAAAGTCAGATTTAACCAAAATGACAATTTAAATATACAAAACATCAATCAAATCAATTTCTAAATACATCATAAATTCAATTTAACCAACATAAGATAATTTAGTAGTTGTGAGTGGGTCAAAACACTCACATTTGATTTCAAATTGATTTGAAATCCAAAATAAGGCTCGAAATCAAAAGTCTCAGAACTCATTCAAACTAGTTCCATAATGTCCAAAATTTCAACACGATTCCAGTGGAACAAACCGCGCGTGAATCCGAGTTCATATGAAAAAGTTATTAAGGTTAGAACGTTTTAAAATCAAATAAAATCAAAATAATAAAAAGAATTACACATACCCTCCACATCATCTCGTCTCTACTGAAACCTTAGGCGCTACTCTCGAACACCTGCTCAAACACGAAGCGGCCACTAGCAGCAACCCTCGTCCAACGTCAAACTACAGCCACACACCCATGCCATTCGAATCACCACCACCAGCCGAGTGCTCCACAACCACGGCCGACCCCACATGGCCACACCATCGTTTAAAAAAAACAGCCGCTGCCACCATGTATTAGAACCCCAATTGAATTTTTCGAGCAATCTGGCTAGTGATTTGGCAAGCGAGTGGCACTCATGAACTATGCGCGTCCCACTCCATACGATAGTGCCTTCGATTCGACGATCCGTCTCTGTTGATCAAACTCCAATGAACGGCCGAGAATGAATCGCCCATTCTGGCCAAACTATGATACAAATCGAAAAATAAATCATTGTAAGATTGCACTCATCGAGGGCTTTCCAACATATATAATATAATAGGGTTTGGAGAATTTAAATTTTGAAATTGGTTTTGATTTGAAAGTGAATTGGAATTTAGGGTTTCATATTCTATCGTTTGAGAAGAAGGAACTGGAGCAATAATAGTACGTATAGAAATAAGAAAATGAGAAACAAGTAGGGTTTACAATAGCCTATATATAAGCAGAGCTAAAATAGAAAGGATGGAATAGATCGATTTGGATTGAAATGGTAACAACGACCCGAAAAGCCCGTTTCGTTGCCGTAATGAAAATGGGTCATCCAATATGTCAAAATAAATATTTTCGATGTTTCTAAATTAAATGGAACATGTTTCAAGTCCTAATTTCATTGTATGAAGAAGTTGGTTTTTAAAATCAGCTTATTTCAAATTGATTCATTAAATTGATTTCAGCGTATTTCGAGTCCGTACGATCAAACGACAAGTCCAATCGCTACGATACTAGAAATCCTATAATAATTCACCGTTATGGCCCCTATGAAACTGGTTTTGTCGAAATCCAAGACAGTGGACAAAATGGCTATTTTCATATTAATTAAATACACAATTATTAAATTAATCAAATCACTTTTCAATTCAAATTTTATAATTAATAAATTTCATCATTTCTAATTACATAGAAATTAACAATCTTTTCAAAATCAATTTCCCATGTCAAATTCAATGTTATTATTGCACAAATTACAGTGTTTAATTTCAATTGCAATAAACACATTAATTATAACTTAAATTCCAATAAATTGATTAAATTTGATTTCAATCTTTTTATTCAGTCAATCATTACTCTATGAACGTAGTTAACACTGATTTATATCTTATTTTATTAATATTATACAATTATCATCTAATTTATATTAACGCAATATTTACTTACATTTATTACAATAGATTTACAATTAAGTTTCAACAAATTAAATAATGCAACGATAATTAAACCATTGTTACAACTTATAATTTCAAACACAATTCTATGTCTATTATTAACAAACAAAACTAATAAATTCACTTATGGATTAATTATTCTATATTAATCAATTTCAATTAGTTACATACAATTTCACCTTTTATACAACATTTGGTTTATTTACTCATTACAATTTATAACTAATTATAGTTTGACTATCATTTCAATTAATTAAAATGGCATTTAAAGTAGTTATAAATTACCTCAAATTAGCACCATTACATTTCATTCTGGTTATTTTTTGTAACGACCCGCTATTTCAAACCATTCACATCAACACATATCGGACTTGAATTGCTCAAAATATCAAATTGTTAATTTGTATTTGGCAAAACTCAGCGTATATAATAAATAATTAATCAAAGACATAGAGTAATAGAATAATAAGCATCGGAATAGATAGATAGTAGTTCATGAAACTACTATATAAACATCGGAGTTTGAAATAAAAAACAATAAAATATCTCAAATACAATATAGTCTCGAATACAAACAAGTGACGTTTCTAAACAAAACAACTGGAAAAGCTGAATAGATAAGATAGATCTTCAAGCAAAGCTTCAATCTTCAAAGGTGAGTTTCAAATGCTGTGACAGTCAGTCTTACCCAAACATAAAGCAAAACAAAAAACACTCGAGTAAGGATTAACCTTCATATATTAATAAATTCTACTCAAGTGAATGTCAACTGAAATACTAGTAACTTAAATGATGTTTGGGATTTCTATCCTCTAATGATCCGTAGAACTATCTACTATGTAGTAACGTATGCTATTATAATATGTCTTTAGTAAATTAAACTATTAAAATAGCATTAAGGCATTACCCATATCCCCCTCAACACATTTTTATATATTCCCATAGTCTATACATTACGGTAATTCCTCCGTAAACTGGAGGGCTATCAGAGGGCACACCATAGGTATGGTACAAACCAAACTCGTAGAAGGCACGATAAGGCATGAAACAAGGAACTTGAGGCAATGCTAGGGTAGATATACCATTTGCACTCCCGGACTGGTGGCGCATAGCAGCTAATACCGTCCACCTTGTGACACACTCCTAAATCAAAGGGTGCACCCAATAATATCAAAAAATCAATAGAATGGTATCGAAGAAATGTGCTCGATCGGGGGAATGACCCCATTTGGCCCGGTATAGCTCCTTTTTTAGCCACATCACACTGACTCACGGGAGTCAGGGTAACGTAAATACCACATAGAATCGTCGCTAAACCATCCTACTTCGTTCTGGAATCTCCACCAGCATACAGTTGTTAAAGTGGTTTTCGATATTGGCAGAGAGTATGACAATATCCGATCCCGGTCTCCTTAACAACCAAATATTTATTTCATATCGTGGTCATTTTATTTCAAATAGTTCATACTTCATATCAAAATATCATATCCGTTTCAAAACCATATCAATTCGAGATCATTATTCACTTTAAATAATATTCATTTCCAGAACCGTAACACTTTCAAAATTATAACACGTTCGAAATCATAACACTTCCAACTTAAACAGTTTAGATATTGAAAATAGTGTGTATATATATATATTAAAATTGTGTTTATATTTTTAAAATACTTTATATAATAAAAGTAGTTTCCTCCAATTTCACCAATTGATTCAAATCATCTTAAATTCCCAAAATTCAATTTATATCAGTTCTAGTTCAACCATTTCAATTTGAAGTTCAATATTCAAGTTTAAAAATTCAAACACTTACCATATAAATTTCATTTATATTTCAACATTTAACTTTAATTTTTATTCAAATTAGAAGTATCCACTTAACCATTTTAATAACAATTATTTAAATCCCAATTTATATATTTAAATCAATATTAAATATTCAATCTCAATTTTATATAAAATTGAGAATATTCATTTAATCACTTTTTATTGAATAAAGTTGTAAATCATAATTTTCAAAATCTCAAAATCAATAAATTCAAATAAATTCTTATTTAAATTCAATTATTAACCAATTTAAATTCCAAGTCAATATTAATTTATCTTCCCAACCTTTATTGTTAAAGCTATA
This sequence comes from Allium cepa, assembly GCA_030765085.1. Taxonomy (NCBI): domain Eukaryota; kingdom Viridiplantae; phylum Streptophyta; class Magnoliopsida; order Asparagales; family Amaryllidaceae; genus Allium; species Allium cepa. The sequence continues at coordinate 461,510,510 of CM060943.1, forward strand.
AAAATCTATTTTTAAAATATTAATATAAATTTAAATATTTACTTAAACGTATTTTATTAAATCAAAACTTTATTATTAAATTTATTTTGTATAAAATCTATTTTTTATATATTTTAAAATAGTAAAATTGTAAGAAAAATCTTTAAATTTATATTTTCAAAATTAACTTATAAATTTAAAATTTCCATAACATAAAATTTTAAAAATAAAAAATTTAGACATATATAAAATAACATTTATACATCTTGTATTTTAAAAATCAATATTTATTAAAATCCATATATTTCCTTTCGAAACTTTGGAAATCATTTTAAAATATAGACCAATGGTGTTCGTATATAATTTTCTATCCTATGGTCAAGTGATACTGATATTTATCATTTCAATCCGCAATTTAATTATTTACGGGTATATATCATTTCAATCCGAAATCCCAAAATTTAAAATTAATGAAAATCGCTTGGGTTTACCATTTCAACCCATAACGATGTTCCCCTAATCTATAATATCGTTTGGGAATGTATCATTTCAACCTATAGGGAATTCTAAATTAACATGGAACTTGCAAAGTGAGAACAAATATGATAATAATAATAATATCAACAACAGGAATATATCATCAGTAAAAAGTTTAAATATACAATAGGATATGGTGTCATACATCACAGGTGAACAATTGCAGATAATGGCATATCATATTTAACAATTAAATAATTAACTATTCAAATTTAACAACATATTTCACTTGTCATTTCAAGTGAAATCAAATTTACTAACTATAAGAATGTTAATCGTAAGTGATTGCTCACCTTTCGAGGCTAGAGAAATACAAGAATGAGATGCACTGACACGTATAAGTATAGACGAGCTAGAGGTTGCCACGACCAATTCTGGACAGTGGTGAAATAAAAGCGAAGTACGATGCACATGAAATCGATGGACAAAGCGAAACAAGACGGACATGAGTTTGACGAACCAAATATATATACATTTATATGAAATATACATATAAAACTATATAAATCAATATTTAATTGAAAACACTTATAAAATAAAGAATCCTTATGTATAATCTATTTCAAACTCATTATCTCCTTCACCATATGTATTTTAGAATAAAAAATAATAACACACACATATATATATATATATATATAACGTTATATTCTTAAAACAAATACATGAAATCTATACTTTACATTAAAAATAATACACATACATAAAACCTATAACACATATCATATTCGAAAGTCAAAACCCATGTAAACTTATATAAATGTCTGTATAAACTAATATATATGGTTAATATATAAACTGGTATATAAACTTTCATACTATATATAACTTTTAAAACTTTATATATAGACAACCGGTCTTATAAAATAATTACAGACTTAAAAATAAAAAAATCTTTATATCTTACTAAACCTTTTCACAACAAACCAAACAACATACGAAATATATATATATAAACATCTGTTACTATATATTTTAAACTGATATATAACTAACATTTGTATATTAAGATAAGCTGTTAAAATATATAACTAACATTTATCCAAACTGCCAACTATTGAAAGAAATATATATATGTTTATATATATAAACTAACATATAATATATATTACTGACATATTATAGAATAACAGATTATAAAACTTATATATACTAACATATTATGTACTTTATATAAACTAACAGATATGCAGACTAACACATTATAAACTACAACATATATAAACTAATACGTATATAAACAACTTAATAGAAAAAAACAATATATATATATATATATATATATATATATATGCACTATGGATAAAAGAGGCATGCTCAATATATATTCGGCTGAGAAGAAAACGAGTGGAGACGAATGCTGGTTGCTGGAGATTGGCCAAGCAGTGGAGAGCAAGCAAGGTCGTGTGGTGGGTTTGTTGGCGGAGGAAAGAGGTGCACAAGAAGGTGGAAGGCCAGCAGGGAGGGAGGCTGTAACTAGGCGTGTCCAACGTGGGTAGCTCCGGTTGATGTATGGCACCGGAACAAAGGAGGGGCGGAGGAGCAAGGGGACTTCGATGAGTGAATGCCTGGGTTGGATACAGTCAGGGGTTGATGGGAGTTCTTGGTAAGGTGGTGACTTTAGGTGGGGAGTGGAAGGCTGCTGTATGGTCGGGTATATTCCGAAATGGGTTGAACACGTGGGATGTGGGTTGGAGCTGCAATAGGAGCCGGAGGTCGATGGGTGGATGGATGCGGATAAGTGGAGGGGGTTGCACGGGTGTGGGTGGTTCTCAGTTATGGGCGGAGGCGTTTAGAGGAGAGGTCAGCGAGGAGGGAAATTGTTGTTGCATGGGGAAGATGGCCGAAGCTATTGGTTTGGAGGTTTAGGCGAACGGTGGTGGGAAGCCGAGCTGCTTTGCATGGTGGCTGAGTTGTCTCTTGGTGGATTTTGAAATGAGGTGAAGGCTAAATAAAAATAGAGGAGCAGCTTTCGAGAAGAAGAAATGAATAGCAGGTTTTAGAGCAAAGCAAACGAACCGGTTTATATATATATATATATATATATAGACTTAGATTCTTTTATTTCAAATAACGTAAGCAACGAATCAGATGAAAAGAAATTTGAATAGGAAACGACTATAGTCAGAAATATTTAATCCTAAAAATTTTAAAAGCAGTGAACTTTTTGTTCTCATCCGTTTCACAATTGATTGGTCACAAAGTATTAAAAGCTCCAATATGGATACCGATATGGCCATTCTTCGCGTACCGGACTCCGAAACACACAATTGAATATACTGTGGGGGTCAGCACGCCGAGACGAATAGAATGGTACACAGATATCAGTGATACGATCATCCTATCAAGTCGATATTTCGCTGCCAAACTGCTGTTAAACCATCGTAAATAAGAAAAACAAGGCTAGAGCAGTCCAAATTCGACGAAACGAAATATAACATCTCATTCAGAAAATAGTTTACATTTTTATTGTATAAAAATATTCAGATTTTTAAAACATATAATTTCATCAATTATTAACTGATTTAAATTTAAATAAAATTACAGAACAAAATAAACTTCCATATTGCTGATGAAAATTTATCATTTTCTTTGTTTAACTAGACGTATTTCAAAAATATAAATTTTCATTTCCAAATTCAATTATTTAAAATTTCACAAAAATTCAGTTTAATTACATTATTAAAACCATTAAAATTTACAAGTCGTTACACTCTCCCCCACTCAAAACTTTTCATCCCCGAAAAGGAAAGAGGTAGGAGAATATGAGCAACCAGAATGAAAAGATAGATTGAAGTACAAAATACAACAATAAATTTAAAACCATATAAATTAACTTATATCCAACTAATTGATTTCAATTCATTTTATTCAATTAATCAAATTTATTGTATTCACATTTGATTGATTTCAATTCCATATATTTTCATTCAATTGACTTAATTTTAAATTATTAACATTTATTTCAAAATTTCTTTCAGAACAACATTTATTTGATTTAACTTATTTATTAAAACCTTTTGATCCTAGTTAAGTTGATTTCACTTAAAATTTCAATTTCACCATTCTTAAGTTCATATTTATTTTCTTAAATAGCATTCTTTTCCTTTCTCTTATTTAATTTATCCCACTTGACATAATTTACAGCATATATTAAGTGTATAAACATTTACTATAACCCTTTATTATTCAACAAATTAATTCTCCTCTTATTCTTCAATTCATTATTCAATATATTATCTATGAATTTCCATAAAAAATATATTATTTGGACATCTTATTGCTCTCATTTATATTGTATATTATTCAATTACCTATTCTCATTAACATTTAACTATTTCTAGGTAAGTTATATTAAGGACCTGAGTGCAATTAAATACTATACAAAATTTTCTTTTATTTACAATATTTATATTAAGCCAGATTTTATTTTAAACAATTTATTACTTTATGTTTTTTTCTTCTCCTGTATAACCTTGAATTATATATTAATCCTAACATTTTATCCTTTGAATATTTTGGGTAAGTTATATATAATAGAATGCAATTTAGTATTGTACAAATAAGTTTTATTCAAATTCAACTATTACAATTGGTTTGATTTCATTTATCATTTTAGATATTCCAATTATTCTAAAAAAATTCACTTTATTTCAATAATTGAAACCATTTCTTAATATAAAACTTAAGATTCAAATTTCTAGTTTCTCTTTAAACTACTTTGAAATAATTATATGTACATATATTTTATAAATCAACTCATATTCAAGAAATTCATATCAAATTCTTTTACCAAAACAAAAGTGTAGCAAAGCTGCTATGTGGTCTCTCCACTTTGAGACTCGAAAATGAATGTCGATGATGCTGTAGTCATCACCGAAATTATTTTCCAACGACAAGAAAAGAGAATACTGACTTACTTCTTTTAAGATTCTTTGAAAACAATTTCCATTTAAAAATACTTTCAAATAAATAATATATTTTATTTTTCTAAAACTTTGAAACCCAAATTTGAAAAGCACCGGAAACTTAATTCTCAAATCCCTAATTTAAATTCATTTCACTTTCAAATCCAATTTATATACCATATTTATAAATTTTCATTTTCTTATAACATTTAACAATAGTTAACAGTTCATATAGATGCTAAAAAAGAATAAACGATAACCTAGTATTATCATTTCAAAAAAAATCAATTCATTTAAATATCAAATTTCAAGAAATTATACTTTTATATATAAAATATAATCACACATAAAATTATTTCATTTACCAATTATAAAACAATATTGTGTCAGTTTTCTCTATTCAAGCGTTTTTGGAATTCCTATCGATAGCGTTGGCCAGACGAATCGATTGAAACCCCAAATCAACTTAACAGTTCAAACAACACAATATAAAGATTTTATATTAATAACAATTACACTCTCTCACACGACGATTCAAGGATGATTCCAAAAAAAGGATAGAGATTCAAATTGGATGAACCCTAATCAAAGAGAATTCTAATTAAGAAGATAGGCTCGAAAGGACGATAAGGAAATTAAATTACAAAAAAAGAAATGGATAGACTTATATAAATCGCGGCGACCTTAACCGGGTCAACTGAGATTCTAGGGATAAGATCGATTTGGAAATTCAATTTCCTGCTTAAATGGGAGAGATGTGACTTCACCAAAAAATAAGATAATCTTTGATTATCGGAGTGGGTTCAAGATTACAAGGGAATTACCTTGATCGTCTACTAGAGACGGTTCGGGCTTTGCAAGAAATAATAGAATCTAAACCGAGGACGTAGAAATATCCGGTGGATCGACACTTGTTGTAAAGGAGTTTCACCCCTTTACAAAACATATTTAGGTTGGCGAGACCGCCGATGGGATGAGTTGTACAAAAGATGAAATTGCCAGTTGAGGCGGCAAGATATTTTCCAATTCATTATAGAGATCAACCAAAGTGGAGCTATGGGATGCTCCCAAATCAAGAAAAACACGAACAGGAAAAGTTAAGAATTAATTTACAGAACGAAGGGGAAAGTTCCAAAAATTCAAAGAAAATGCAAATCAAAGAGGAGAGATTCAAGCTTGAATGAAGGTGATCCCGTAATTAATTTTTACTCCATATGCTAATTTTTGCCTAAACCGGAGCTCTGATACCAACTGTAACGACCCGTTATTTTGAACTATTCGCATCCACACATGTCGGACTTGAATTGTTCAAAATATCAGACTGAAAATTTATATTTGGAAAAACTCAGCATGTACAATAAATAATCAATCATAGAATCACAGATACGGAGCAATAGAATAATAAGCAGTGGAATAGATAAATAGTAGTTCATGAAGCTACTATATAAACATTAGAGTTTGAAATTAAATACAATAGAATATCTCAAATACAATATAGTCTCGAATACAAACAGATGACCTTTCTGAACAAAACAACTGGAAAAACTGAATAGATAAGACAGATCTTCAAGCAAAGCTCCAATCTCCAAAGGTGAGTCTCAAATGCTGTGATACCCAGTCTGACCCGAGCGTAGTGAAAAATACAAAACACTCTAGTCAGGATTAACCTTCTTATATTAATAAATTCAACTCAAGTGAAATGTCAACTGAAATACAAGTAACTTAAAGGATGTTTGGGATTTCCATTCTATAAGGATCCGTGGAACTATCTATTATGTAGTAATGTATGCTATTATAATGTGTCTATAGTAAAGTAAACTATTAAAATAACGTTAAGGCGTCACCCATATCCCCCTTAACACATTTTTATATATTCCCATAGTCTATATAGTACCGTAATTCCTATGTAAATTGGAGGGCTATCAGAGGGCACTCCATACGTATGGTACAAACCAAACTCGTAGAAGGCACGACAAGTCATGCGACAAGGCACTTGAGGCAATGCCAGGGTAGATATACCATTTGCACTCCTGGACTGGTGGTAACGCATAGCAGCTAATACCTCCCATCTCGTGGCACACTCCCAAATAAAAGGGTGCACCCAATCAAATCAAAAAAGAAATAGAATGGTATCGAAGAAATGTGCCCGATCGGGGGAATGACCTCACTTGGCCCGGTATGGCTCCTTTTTTTGCCACATCAAGCTGACTCATGAGAGTCAGGGTCACGTAAATACCATATAGAATCGTCTCCAAACCATCCTACTTTGTTCTGGAATCTCTACCAGTATACAGTTGTTAAAGTGGTTTTCGGTATTGGTAGAGAGTATGACAATATCTGGTCCCAGTCTCTTTAACCGCCAAATGCTTATTTCACACTGTCGTCGTTTCATTTCAAATAGTTCATAATTCATATCAAAATATCATATCCATTTCAAAACCATATCAATTCGAGATCATTATTCACTTTAAATAATATTCATTTCCCGAATCGTAACACTTTCAAAATTATAACACTTTCAAAATCATAACACTTCCAACTTAAACAGTTTAGATATTGAAAATAGTATATATATATATATATATATTAAATAGTTTTTATATTTTTAAAATACTTTACATAATAAAAATAATTTCCTCCAATTTCACCAATCGATCCAAATCATCTTAAATTCCAAAAATTCAATTTATATTAGTTCTAGTTCAACTATTTCAAATTAAAGTTCAAAATTCAAGTTTAAATATTCAAACATTTAAAATATAAATTTTATTCATATTTTAACATTTAACTTTAATTTTATTCAAATTGGAAAAACCCATTTAACCATTTTAATAACAATTATTTAAATCCCAATTTATATATTTAAATCAATATTGAATATTAAATATTCAATCTCAGTTTTTATTTAAACTTAAGAATATTCATTTAATCACTTTTTATCGAATCAAGTTATAAATCATAATTTTAAAAATCTCGAAATCAATAAGTTCAAATAAATTATTATCTAAATTCAAATATTAACCAATTTAAATTCCAAGTCAATATTAATTTATCTTCCCAACCTTTATTATTAAAGTTATAAATATCTATTTTTCAAATAATAATATAGATTTCAATAATTACTTAAACATATTTTATTAAATTAAATCTTATTTTTAAATTTATTTTGTATAAAATCTATTTTTTTATATTTTAAAATAGTAAAATTATAATAAAAATCTTAAAATTTATATTTTCAAAATTAACTTATAAATTTAAAATTTCCACAACATAAAATTTTAAAAATCAAAAATTTAGCATATATAAAATAAAATTTATACATCTTATATTTTAAAAATTAATATTTATTAAAATCCATACATTTCCTTTCAAAACTTTGGAAATCATTTTCAAAATATAGACCAACCGTGTCAGTATATAATTTTCTATCCTATGGTCAGGTGATACAGAAATTTATCATTTCAATCTGCTATTTAATTATATACGGGTATATATCATTTCAACCCGAAATCCCAAAATTTAAAATCAATGAAAATCACATGGGTTTATCATTTCAACCCATAACGATTTTCCCCTAATCTATAATATCGTTCGGGTATGTATCATTTCAACCCATAGGGAATTCTAAATTAGGGAACATGCAGAGTGAGAACAAATATGATAATAATAATATCAACAACATGCATATATCATCAGTAATAAATTTAAATATATACAATAGGATATGGTGTCATACATCACATGTGAACAATTGCAGATAATGGCATATCATATTTAACAATTAAATAATTAACAATTCAAATTTAACAGTATGTTTCACTTGTCGTTTTAAGTGAAATCAAATTTACTAACTATATGAATGTTAGTCGTGAGTGATTGTTCACCTTTCGAGGCTAGAGAAATACAAGAATGAGATGCACAGACATGATAAGTATAGATGAGCTAGAGGTAGCTATAACCAATTCTAGACAGTGGTGAAACAAAAGCAAAGCACGATGCACACGAAATCGACGAATAAAGCTGAACACGACGAACATGAGTTTGACAAACCAAAATATACATACATTTGTATGAAATATACATATATAACTATATAAATATATATTTAATTTAAAATACTTATAAAATAAAGAATCCTTATGTATAATCCATTTCAAAATCATTATCTCTTAATCCATGTGTATTTTAGAATGAATAATAATAATAATAATAATATATAACGTTATATTCTTAAAACCAATATAATCAATACTTTACACTAAAATATTACACATACTTAAAACCTATAACACATATCATATTCGAAAGTAAAAATCCATGTAAACTTACATAAATGTCTGTATTAACTAATATATATGGTTAATATGTAAACTAATATATAAACTTTCATATTGTATATAACTTTTATAACTTTATATATAGACAACAGGACTTATAAAATCATTACAGACTTATAAACTCCAATTTACTTTTATTTCTCAATATTAAATTATAACCACCGTTATAATTTAATATTATAGGTAATCACCAAAACCAGGGCTGTTACAGACTTCCCTCCTTATAAAAATTGCGTCCCCGCAATTTCTAGAGAAGAGTTATATTCAGCACGATTATTTCATCAAGCAAAATAAAATAGATAAGCTTGAGTTTAAAATTCTCACCATCGATGTGAGAAGATAGAAAACCAGGGTAGGATCGCTTGATAAATTCTCTGGTTTCCCAAATGCAGTCATTGGGATTTGCAGACCATTGAATTTTCATGAGCGGTAGTCCTTATTTCAAAGGCGTCTCACCTTCGAAGCAAGAACACGAATAGGCTGCTGCATAATGGATAAATCATGTGAGATTTCAAGCTCTTGTAGATCAAGAGAATCAATAATAGACACTTCCAAAGGCGATAGACGCGAAACACGTCATGAATGCCAGATAGATGAGCTGGAAGTGAAACTCTATATGCAGCAGTGCCAATACGTTCAGTAGTAGGAAACAATCCTATAAACCGAGGAGCCAATTTTCCAGTCTTACTGAAATGCATAGCCCCTTTCAATAGAGATACATGGATATACACAAGGTCACCAATAGAGAACTCAAGAGGCTTCCTACAGTTGTCCGCGTGGGATTTCTGACTGCTCCGTGCCTCTATCATTCTCTGACGGATAAGAACAATCTTCTTTGAAGATTCACGAATAGAATCGGGGCCTAAAATCAGTTTCACCCATGATTCCAACCAACAAGAAGGTGATCGACATGGCATTCCATGCAGGGCTTTGAAAGAAGCCATACCGATACTGGACTGAAAATTGTTGTTATAAGAGAAATCAACAAGAAGTAGGTGGTCCTCCCAACTACCACCAAAATCAAGAATGCATGCACGGAGAAGATCCTCAAGAATACGATTCATCCGTTCAGTCTGTCCATCAGACTACAGATGATAAGCTGTGTTGAAATTAAGATTTGTTCCCAAAGCTTGCTGAAAACTCTGCCAGAAATGGCTCATGAAGGGTGAATCACGGTCACATACAATAGTACTAGGAATACAGTGAAATCTCACGATTTTCTTAATATAAAGCATGGCTAGATGAGAAGCTGTCCTATTAGATTTAATTGGAATAAAATGAGAAGACTTAGTTAAGCAATCAACGATAACCCAAACACTGCTATGGCCTGATCTCGAACGAGGTAGGCCGTCAATAAAATCCATAGAGATTTAATCCCATTTCCACAACGAGACCTCAAGAGGCTAAAGAAGACCACTAGGGCGCTGATGCTCGACTTTGAGGAGTTGAAAATTCATGCAATTACTCACATAACTTACCACATCACGCTTCATGCCTTCTTAATAATATAAGCGCCTCATATTGACATACATCTTGCTGCTGCCGGGATGAATAATATACTTAAAACGGTGACAATCATCAAGAATGTCATGCCTAAGATCAGAATCACTCGGCACGATCAATCGATTCTTCTTATGAAGACAATCATGAGTATCAATGTTGAAATCTCTCAACTCATCGTCATGGGATTCAGACTTGCATAGCTGAATAAGATGCACAAGATTTGGATCTTGCCGTCGAGTATCGGCAATACGATCCAACAAGCTAGGATGAGTTTCTAAACTATATAATAAGACATGAGAATCAGAAGCTGGAGCACGATCACGAATATCACAAAGAGATAGAGTCTCCAACACATGCCACTCGGCTAACATCATAGAAACAACAACCGAGTGTTTGCGACTTAGCACATCAGCAACTCGATTGCCCTTTCCAAGAGTGTACTGGACATCGAATGAACTTGAGCCAATGCTATTGCCGTATATTAAGCATCTTCTGGGTAAACAGATACTTCAATGATTTGTGATCGGTATAGAGAATGAAGCACTCTCCTACAAGATAATGACACCAAATCTTCAAGGCAAAGACTATGGCGGCTAACTCTAAGTCGTGGGCGGCATAGTGAACTTCATTCGGACGCAATTTCCTAGAAGCATAGACAACCACCCGATCTCTCTGCATAAGCACGGCACCGAGGCCACATCGACTAGCATCGGTGTAGACAACAAGATCTTGATTCCCTTTGGGATCCATAAGAATATGAGCATTAGTGAGAAGCTACTTCAGTTTCTGAAAAGAAGCTTCACACTTATCAGACCAAATAAATCGAACGCCTTTTTTAGTAAGGCTAGTAAGAGGAAGCACAATGCGGGAAAAATCCTTAATGAATCGACGGTAATAACCCGCCAATCCAAGAAAACTCCGAATCTCAGAAATGTTCTCTGGTCTTTTCCAATTCTGAATGGCTTCTATCTTCGATGGATTGATAGACATCAGAAAATATAACATGGCCAAGAAACTTCACCTTATTCTTCCAGAAGTGGCACTTGGAGAATTTGGCTTTAAGTTGATGCCAACGAAGAGTTTAAATGATGAGCATGATCGGCTTTGGATTTAGTGTGTTATCCCACTTTTTGGGTAAAAACTGGAATACCGACAAATTCGCAAGGAATGATGGATGTCGGGATTGGAAATCGATTGGGATCAAGGCTACGGTCGATATTATTAAAATTTGGTTGAGTTCCGATCGGGACGAAATTGATTGGAAATGATGATAAGGACTAGGAAAGGCTATGTTTCTATTTTCAGGATAATCGGAATTCGTATGAAGGAGATATGATCTGCTGGGCACGTTTTTACCTATTACCGGTCCAAAACAATGCCGGTCCAAGCTCCATCTTCAAACAATGCTGGTCCAAAGCACAGCCGAACCAGCCATCTTCCCTTCCCACCGAATCAACTCCACTTCCTCTCACCACCGAACCAACTCCACTTCCCTTCCCACCGAACCAAGCTCCACCGGTCCAAGGCCTCGCCGAACCAACTCACCATCGAGTCAAACCAACCACTACCGGACCGGGGCTACCGAACCAACCCACGCTCCGCACACTACCGGTCCAGTCAACACTCCACTCACCGCCGAACCAAGGAGCTACCGAACCAACTTTTCCAGGCCAGATTGCATCAGCCCAGGCCCACCAGCAGCTATATACATCCAAGACCTCTGCCCCCAGCCTCACTCTATAAATAGAGGGGCAGGGGTACAACAATGGGGGACAAGTTTGAGAGCTCAAGCCTGGAAGGAACTTTCAAACAACTTTGATATACTTGTAATCAAAGCTTTGCACTTGTAATCGGATCGGAAAAGGAAAATAACATATAAAGTGGACGTAGGCACATTCTGGCCGAACCACTATAAATCTGTGTGTCTTTTACAGTTTAGTCCCTGTTTTTTACGTATTTGCATAAACCATCCAAATCACTACGAACAACATAAAATCAACTAAATCATACGACTTGGAGGTGTTTGCCCATTTTTTGTGCAAACATATTTGAGTTATTTGCGGAGATTAGTGATTTGTGTTTGAATATCGCTGATTTGTATTCATACACTGGTGCTTTCACGGTATTTGGGGTTTGTGGCCAATTTTGGCGCAAACACTTTGGTGCTTTCATTGAGAGGGACTAGCACCCACTGCATCAGATAGAAGTTTGGATGTGGAAGACAATGGCTAGGCAAAACAGTAGAAGGCTAAGGGCTGAGAGAAACCAACAGGAAGGAAGTCAACAAGCATCCTTTGGAGGTAAGGAAGTACCAACTTCGATCTACATAACCCAGAATGAAATGGAAGCCATAACAAATTCACTGCAAGAGAGGTTGTTGAAGAGTCAACAGGAGATGATGCACACTTTCTTGGAGCAAATGAGAGCTGCAGGGGCCCAGAACTTAGGAACAGCTACAGCAGCCGTGGATGCAGGACAAGGAGCTAGGGTTATGGAACCCAATGGAGGACAGGATGCAGAGCCAGAGGGCAATCGACAAGGACTTGGGGGCAGGCCCGCAGGATCCAACACAGAAGGACCTTTGGAAGGAGTTCAACAGGCTAGAACCAACGTTGTTGCTAGCGAGCCACATGAAGAGTATGTACCGGAATTCCCTTGGGGGTAACCCCCGACAGACAACGCTGGATTGGTAGATATAATCAGGAAGACTGTGCGAGGTGGTTTGACCAACGGAGACTTGGAAGGAGTGAATAGGAGTCCGTTTGCTCGGGAAATAAGGATGGCTCAGAATCCACCTAAGTTCATGTTACTTAGCGTGGAGATATACGATGGCAAGACAGACCCTACGGATCACTTGATGAGGTACGCCAGACACATGGAGGTGTTGGGGGCATCGGAGGAAGTGATGGCCCGATGTTTCCCTTTGTACTTAACGGACTTAGCTGCGATGTGGTTTAGGCAGCTGGGAGAAGGATCTATCAGGACTTGGAGGGAATTGGTGGAAAGGTTTTTGGGACAGTTTCGGGTTCATTTCAAGAGACCGAAGAACGTGATGACATAGACATCGGTAAAGCAAAGGATCGATGAATCGCTTAGAGCCTTTCTAACTCGATTCAGTGCCGCAGTTGCTTCGGTGGATCGGATCGATCCATCGATGGTTTTAATGGCAGCAGTATCAGGAGTCAGGGAGAACTCAGATTTCAAGGTATCTCTGATACGAGATCCCCCACTTGATCTCGACGAATTCTTTCACGAGGCAGAAAGGTTCCTTCGGCAAGAAGATGCGAGTATGGATTTAAAGTTGAAAAAGGTTAATGCAGTTGAGGTTGGAAGACCATCCAGCAAAGGTTTGGATAAAGACAAAGGAAAAAGGAAGTTGGACGATGGTTCTGGAAATGCTAGGAAGCAATGGAAGGATCCAAAGTTTTCCACATACACAGGATTGAACGAGACGCTGGAGCGGATATACCTGGATACTCGGAATCGCCTTCCCTACCGGAGGCCGGCTAGGAGAGAACCAACAGAAATGGAAAGGACATCAGGAAGGCACTGTCTCTTCCATGATTTGGATGGACACGACACCAACAGCTGCAGGCACCTAAAGGACATAATTGAGGAGCATGTAAGGAATGGACAGCTGCCATAATATGTTGGACCTCGGAATGCAATGGCGGGGCAGGAGCAACCGTCGCCTACCTCAAGCTACGAGGGTGGGAGGCCCAGGAATGATGGTCGGTTGATCATCCATTGACCAGTTTAATATGAAATAAGTAGCGAACTATTGGCAAGCAACCAAGTCATCTACACATGTACGGGGACGAAGATAGCCCCTAGGCATGCTCTGAATGATGATAAACTGCAATGCTATGGTTTGAAAATTTATCTTTTGCTTTTGGATTGGACACTGCTTTTCTTTTTGGTTTTCGGATTTGGAGCTTGGATTGAGCTCCTGGTTTTTCTTGCTTTTTGATTTGGATTTTCCTTTGGATGATTGTTTTCGGTTTTGGATGATTGTTTTCGGTTTTGGATGCTGGTTTGGATTTCTGGTTTTCTGCTTTTGATTTGGATTTTGGATGTGGATTTTGGATTGGATTTTGACTGGATTTTTATCTGATTTTTGATAAACGGTCGTCAGGTATGGATTATGCCTGGCAAGGGGTGAGTCGCTTTGCCCGAACGTGGTAAATTGACTCACTCAGGTCATCGAGTATGGACTATGCTCGGCAAGGGTCCGGAGTGACCAGGATTCGGCCTAGGACTTAGGCCATGTATTATCAATTGTTATTTTCAGGTCACTGAGTATGGACTATGCTCAACAAGGGTCCGGAGAGGCCAGGATTCGGCTTAGGACTTAAGCCATGGCATTGTACAGCGTCCAGGGACACTGGACCAAGGTCGTCAAGTGTGGATTACGCTTGGCAATAACCCGGAGAGGTTAGCTCAACGTCCAGGGACACTGGACCAAGGCCATCAAGTGTGGATTACGCTCAACAAGAACATGATGAGGCTAGCTTAACATCCAGGGACACTGGATCACGACCGTCAGGTGTAGATTGCGCTTGGCAAGAGCCCGGAGAGGTTATGGATTTGGATATCGACCCGGAGAGGTCCTGGATTCAGTTATTGGCTATTGGATAAGGATGGTTTGGGACTCGGTTGTCGAGTTCGAATAGACATGGAATTGGCTCAAGCTTTGGTTATTGGATTTGGGATTGGATATCGACTCGGAGCAGTCAAGGATGATATACTCTGGCAATATGGTTATGGACTTCGGATATTGGATTCGGAATTATTCAAAACACGCCTTGTTATCACAAGGCATGTTTTGGGGGGCAAAGTGTTATCCCACTTTTTGGGTAAAAACTGGAATACCAACAAATTCGCAAGGAATGATGGATGTCGGGATTGGAAATCGATTGGGATCAAGGCTACGGTCGATATTATTAAAATTTGGTTGAGTTCCGATCGGGACGAAATTGATTGGAAATGATGATAAAGACTAGGAAAGGCTATGTTTCAATTTTCAGGATAATCGGAGTTCGTATGAAGGAGATATGATCTCCTGGGCACGTTTTTACCTATTACTGGTCCAAAACAATGCCGGTCCAAGCTCCATCTTCAAACAATGCCGGTCCAAAGCATAGCAAAACCAGCCATCTTCCCTTCCCACCGAACCAACTCCACTTCCTCTCACCACCGAACCAACTCCACTTCCCTTCCCACCGAACCAAGCTCCACCGGTCCAAGGCCTCGCCGAACCAACTCACCACCGAGTCAAACCAACCACTACCGGACCGGGGCTACCGAACCAACCCACGCTCCACACACTACCGGTCCAGTCAACACTCCACTCACCGCCGAACCAAAGAGCTACCGAACCAACTTTTCCAGGCCAGATTGCATCAGCCCAGGCCCACCAGCAGCTATATACATCCAAGACCTCTGCCCCCAGCCTCACTCTATAAATAGAGGGGCAGGGGTACAACAATGGGGGACAAGTTTGAGAGCTCAAGCCTGGAAGAACTTTCAAACAACTTTGATATACTTGTAATCAAAGATTTGCACTTGTAGTCGGATCGGAAAAGGAAAATAACATATAAAGTGGACGTAGGCACATTCTGGCCGAACCACTATAAATCTGTGTGTCTTTTACAGTTTAGTCCCTGTTTTTTACGTGTTTGCATAAACCATCCAAATCACTACGAACAACATAAAATCAACTAAATCATACGACTTGGAGGTGTTTGCCCATTTTTTGTGCAAACATATTCGAGTTATTTGCGGAGATCTGTGATTTGTGTTTGAATATCGCTGATTTGTATTCATACACTGGTGCTTTCATGGTATTTGGGGTTTGTGGCCAATTTTGGCGCAAACATAGTGTAGACAAGGATGCCATCGATGAATACAAGAACGAACTTATCGAGATATTCCCTGAATACTTGATTCATAAGATTGATAAAGAAAGCAGGAGCATCGTCAAACCGAACAACATAACGAGCCACTCATAAGAACCGTATCGAGTGCGGAAAGCAGTAAGAGGAATGTTGTCCTCCACAACCCATAGCTAACGAAAACCAGTGACAAGGTCAAGTTGAGAAAAGACCTTAGCACCACTCAATTGATGGAACATATCATCGATCCTAGGCAACGAATACTTGTTCTTGATGGTTACCTCGTTAAGCTTGCAGTAGTCGATGCAAAGCCTAAGAGTACCATCAGACTTCTTCACGAATACCACCGTGGAATCCCATGGTGAAGAACTAAATTAGATAAACCTGCTTAGCTTCAAGATTTAACAACTGCTTCTTGAGTTCCTCATTTTCCTTTATAGACATCCTCGTGGGAGGACGAAAAACTAGCTGCATGTCTAGAATGAGATCAATGCAGAACTCAATTGCCTGCTTGGGTGGCAAACCCGAAACAGGTTCAAATACATCAGGGAAGTCATAAACAATAGGAATACGAGATATGTCATCATTATCTCATGAGTCAAGAGAAAACAAAGATGCTTCGAAATTGTCATCAACATTCCAAAGAACAAGTTAGAGCTGTGTAGACGAATCTGGATGTCGAAGATATAAAACTCTCTCAGAACAAAGAACCAGTCCTTACCCAAAATCATATCAAATTCAAGAAAAGAAATAACGTACAAATTCGCATGAAAAGGAAAGCCACACAAAATAATATCGACACCCTCACAGAGCATGCTAAGGGTTGCGGATCCCCCGATAGGATTCGCAATCCTCAATGAAGTAACAGGACAAGAAACATCCAAAGGAATAACATCGATGAATTCCTTCGATACGAATGAATGCGACACACCCATATCAAAGAGGGCTCGAATAGATAGGCCATGGAAGAAAATAGAGCCTTCAAGAATATAAGGAAAATTACCTCTAGGCTGAGAAGAACCACTAGAAGCATCCACCACATTAAGGTTGCCAGACTTAGCATTACTTGGAGCAATAAGACAAGAAGAAACCCGATGTCCCTCTTTTTTTTGCAATAACGGCATACAAGAGGCTTGGGACAATCTCGAATCAAATGATCAGAAAAGCCACAATTGAAACACCCCTTCTGATGAGGATGTGCTGCACCGGGCTGAGAGCTAGAACCAACAAACTTCGTCTTCTTGTTACAAGGAGAGGACTTGGACTTCTGAAAAGGGAACTTCTTTTTATTAGGGTTCTTATGAGCCTCAGTCTCGTCACTGCTATCCCCCTATTTCTTGACGGCTTCTAGGTGAAGCGTCGAGTCAACTAACTCCTCAAAAGATAACTTGAGCTGGAGCATCAAAGACTTCTTCAAACACTTCTTTACACTAGAAACAAACTTAGAATCTTCATATAGGATGTGCTGATATACTTAAGACCATATTTGGATAAGTCCTCGAAGGAAGATACATAATCATAAATAGAAGATTTCCCTTGCATCAACTCAAGGAAGTGACGGGCTAAAAGTGCTTTCTCTGATTTGGGAAAGAACTTGAGCTTGAATCGTTCCCTAAACTGGATCCAGGTAAGAGTGGACTCATCAAGCTTAGCAATAAGAAGCTCATACCAATCAAAAGCACGCTCATACAACATACTCGATGCTACAAGAACTCGGTGATGGTTAGAAAGATCCATGCAAGAAAAGATACGCTCGCATGTATGAATCCGTATCTGGACTTCAAAACAGTGTCAGAGCCTTTGAAAGGCTTGCCTCCAAGATGGGAGAAATCACTACGCATACGTACAAAGGCAGACTCGCGCGGAGGAGAGGAAGGAGCAGGAGTTGGAGGCTGAGTACTCCTACGTAATAACATAAACTGATCGGCAGACATATAAACACCGTCCAGATGCGAGCCACTGAACTGCCCAGCTTCCGAGTGGCGACCTCTGCCTCTTCCAGCCATAAGCTGAATGTTAAGATAAGATAAAGATTATTCACAGAGTAGATATCATTAATTCAATTATGTAATACTATGGAATTAAAATGCATTCCTAGACGTATTCCCAACTTATATCTACCCCAAAAGACATGAAAAGGTTAAGGACACAATGATTGGGGAAATGTAACACTTATACTATACTTTGATGTACCGTAATATATGTTATGTTATGTGTTTATCATGTTTTGTTCTCAACTCAGCTCTGATACTAAGCTGAGACGCCCTACCTCGAGACAACAACAGTATTATTGGGTAATACTGTCTGCTAATGCGAAGAATAGGGTTGGTTAGGAGCGACCTCCATATCTTTGTCTTAAACATCTACTAAATACGTCGATTTAGTGCTCTTTTTTTCCTCAAGTGGTTCGACATATTCAATAAATGATTAATATAAAAACATTGTGGCTAACAGATCTATCAGAATAAAATACAACAACAATATGTAAATGACATCACGGAACAACAGCCAAAAATATATATACATATATACATACACAGATACATCCCAATACAATACAAAATGATACAACGGAAGTGGTACAAGGACAACACTATATATATTGATTCAAACAATAGGTACATATCAGAGCCATAAACTACAACAAAACTACAAAAGTGTGATAGACAGATATCCAAGGCGGAAGCAACATAACAAAGTCCTATCACATGTGTCCAACCTGAAACAACTCGGTGTGACCCGGGTATGTAAAAATACACGGGTCAGTCTAGTTAAACAACTGATTAGTATGATAAGTGAAATAAAGGATAAAGGGTAAAGGGTACCAATTCTTCTTGAATGAGAAGAAGTAATACTAAGAACATGTCCATAGTTCAAGTGAGCTAGTTAACTAAGTATATATATATATATATATATATATATATATATATATATATTTTTCCTTGAAAGAGGTAAACTCAACAATAATACCAACTAAGCATATTGAATGCCTCATATCATCGACATAATACCAATAGCCAATATATTGTTTCTATAAACCATAACTCTTAAATAGGAGTTCCCAAAACTCAAAAGTCGACAAAAATGGAAACACAAATATTCCCAAAATAGAGAAATCTCAAATCTCGATAATACGCCATAATATGGCAATCACCTATAACTCCTATAAAGAAGGAGCTTATAAATCTCAAATAAACGCCATAAATTGGGAAACCCAAATTTCAAAATATAGAAATAAAAAAGGAGTTCAAATTCCAAAGATGTAATTGCCACATATAATGTCTCGAATGACTCAAATGGTCAAATAGTCTCTAAAGGCGATACACTTAGGAAATCACGAATAAATCAATGAAATCATCACAAAAGATAGCACGTACCTATAAAATGGTCGAGCCCACCAAGTATTGTCTCTCAAAATAAGGCGCCATGTCTCAAATGGACAAACATCCTAAGGATAACATCCCGAAGGCCCGAAGGACCACATCCCAAAGGACAAATACGTATCGATGGATAAAACATCCCAAGGACAACATCCCGGAGGTCAAATGACCCGAAGGTCCGGTACTGGCAATAACTCATGAATGTGTCACAAACTCTTAGATAGGAACCCAAAAAGTGTTAACAGTGCATCCCATACCATACATTCTCACTTATCGGTTCGCTAATTTTTAGCCAATGCCACACTAGAAACCAAAATCATTTAAATCACAAATATTTGCCTTGAACGAACAAGTCCAGAATAAACCGAGAATGTAAACTCATGTGACCAAAACCACATGTTTTACTAAATCATTTAATTCACTTTTTTGTACGTTTAAAGAGTGCAAAAATGTTTTTTTATATAGAAAATAATTTGTTTGAGAAAATTTGTTTTTTAAAATAATTTTCTGAAATTGTTTGGAAAACTAACTTTTGAAATTGCTCTTTATTATAAGAATATGTATAATTTTAATAGCTTTAATATTATTCATGAATACTATAAAATATTTATTTCAAAGCCATTTTATTTTAAAAATCATTTCAAAATTGTTTAGAAAAACCCATGCTAAAAATCAAGGAAAATCATCGAAAATACCAAAAACCGACATTCGAAGTCATCTAAAAAATGATTTAATACGAATCGTAAATTCACTAAATTTTGGATCGCCTATTGATAGGCTTCATGGCCATCAAATAATTCAAAAACATCACAATATTAAGTAGGAAGTGTTAAAAAACAAGCTAGAAAAGAAGGCAAAAAAGGCATAGAAAATAAGCTCCCTGGTCGACCTACAGGTCGACTTATAGGTCGACCTTAGAGGCCATAAGACGAGCGTACAGTCGACCAATGTGGTCATTTGGTCGACCTTTAGGTCGACCTGTAAATCTTTCGGGTCGACCTAGGTTACGTGATTTTGTACAGGGTGTTTCGCCGCTTCAAACTGATTTTTGAGCACAAGTTTGATCAACTTCCAAGATGAATTTGCATATGAAAATTTTCGTGCAGGAACTAAAACACCTAAAATACAATCCATAAAATTCTAGCAACGTTTTATCAAGAGATTATGAGGATACTATGTCTCAAAGTAGCAACTCAGAACAGAAATATACTGTGAACTAAAAATTCACAAATTCGTTTATAGTAAACAATTCTTTGCACAGATTTTGGCTTGTAAAGCATGGATTCAACTAGAGAATGTGAGTGTAGCACTCACCTTTGCAATTTGAAGATTAAATTTAGAAAACTTGGCAAAATTTGAAGAAAGCTGAAGGCTTTCCTCTTGTTCAGCAGACTGTAAAACAGTAATATACAGATACGCAATCCAAACAAAAGAAATTACAGAGAAATTACATACAATACAACAATTCAAAAATTAGAATTTAATGAAGATCTCTTTGGTTGTAGAGTGATTACCTATATTTATATCTTTAATTTGATTGAAAATAGCAAATAATTAAAGAAAATGGGTGGATGAGATGACCCGCCTTTCTAACCCCAGAAAGACATATGATCATTAAGAAAGAAAGGGATAGAAATATAAAAGAATAGTAAGAAAGAATAACAACATCAGAATCTCACAGCGGAATGGAACAAAATATATTATATCACATAACTATTACATAGTTATACATACATCAGAGTTATACAATATCATACACATGACAGTCGAATACATATCTGCCAATACATACATCCAAAATACAGCATATACTAATTACACAGCGGAACTATATATAGATAGATACATACGTCTGGTCTTCTTCTCCAAAGCTCCTCCAGAAAATCAACACTCCAAACACCTATCACTTGGCTACTCATAAAAATTTGAGTACCCAAGAGTTTATGAAAAACAAAATATAAACTCCGGGTCAGACATGGGTCTGGTATGAGTAAACGGGTTAAAGTTGTTAAACTTTGAAAATCATTTGAAAATAAAGGTATCACGTAAGACTCGCCACACATAAATATGGGTAAGTTTTTACCTTATGCTAACCAAAACATTTTATAGGAAATCCAGTGATATTATAATAGTGTATAGGGTTTTCAAGTAAATAGAAAATAGCCGAAATTTTTACATCTATTAAATTCTAGCTACTAGCCATAAAAGTGGGTAATACAAATCAAAACCGTAGGGTCTCATAGGGAAAATGGATTTCCATCAATGGCAGGGCTACTGGGTACCGCCCGTCACAGTACGGGGCCTAGATCATCGTACCGAAGATCACTCCCGACTCCCTACAACACAAGGCCGGAACCATTCCTTACTGAACATTCCCGAACAAGATAACCCCGCAGTTGTGGCCAATAACTGCCCACACAGCCGAAAATAAAGGGACATCTAGACAGGGGTATACCTCGTCCTGCTTGGGCATGACCCACCTAACCATGCTGCATCTCCCCTGTTTTAGCCATTTCCGGTTGATGAGGCTTGAGGCTGCGATTACCTTTATAGAACATATCTCTTAGAATGCTCATCGTCCGCCTGACAATGTGCTGAAAGCATTCAATCCATACAAGTTCGTTCCGGGTTCGAACGAAACCGAAGGCATTATCTTGTTACACTCATTTTGGAATCACCCTCAGAGTTAACGACGATAACCCTTGCATTTTGAAACACCATCTCGATCTCCACTTAAAATGTCATGACCTATCGTTTAATTTGGATCGATGTGGTTTTCGGAATATCGAATTGATACCTGATCCCGGTCTCATCGAAATCCAAACGCCATTTTAAGGGCCAAGTTGTTTAAATAGTTTAAACAGTTTAAATCAATACTTAGAATTCACATAACAGTTATCATAGATAAATCATACACAGTCATCACAGATATATCCAGAATATCACAAAATATCACAGAATATCCCCAAATAAATATCATAATCAATCAAACAATGATCATCAATTCATATCAAAATAGTTTGATTTACTTAATTAATTACTTAAGAATAAACAATTATTATTCTGTTTGATTAATCACTAATAAATCAACTTATTACCTTTATTAATTACTTCTTAATTACTTAATTAATTAATTCTTAATTATTAATTTATAACCTTAATCATTAATTAATAAAAGTTAATTTCCATTTAATTATCACTGATTATTTAATTGATCATTAATTACCAAATAAATCAATCATTTAACCCTAAATTAATCACTTAAGTTAACTACTATTTATTCATTAATTTACTTTAAGTAGATAGTTAAATTCTTAAGTTCAAAGTTGACTTAACCACAAAATTTATTAATAACAATCTTCAATTACAAATCTATGTAATCTAAAATTATTTATTTAATTACATGTATAAATTAATTTACATTTTAAATTAACTTACACTTTGAAATTTACTTATCATCTTACATTTTCAAACCTTCTTAAGAATTTTAAATCAAGTCTTAACTTAAACTTGTCAACATTATTTATTTAATACTAAACTTTGTTAACCAAATAACATAAAGGTATATAGGCTTAACCCCAAAAATGAACCCGAGGCAACCCACGTGTTTCCTCGAGTAAGACCCGAGTTTTCTTTTCTGTTCCCCCGAGCTTCTTCTCCTCTCACCTTCTTCTTCTTCTTCTACCTGTTCTTTTCTTCTTCTTTTTTTATTTTTTTTATATAAGCTAAGTTAACAAACTGTAGTATTTTAAACATACTCAGGCGCGCAGAAAAACCCGAAGCAATTTCCTTTTCTACTCGAGTAATATCACGCGACGACCCCAAACTTGAATCACTGTCACCGATCGCCACCGTGCACGTGTACGGTGGTTCGCCGCCCCTCCGGCAACCCTCGCTGCCTCCCACAAACCACAATTCGACCACACTCTTGAAATCAAAACCCAGAACTTCACAAAAAGGTCAAAATCGAAAAAGTGTCTGAAGCTCAAACCATCGACTCGAACAACCTACTAAAAATCGCCACGTCCCACGAACACCGACCTCTAGAGGCGACGCCACTTCGTCCATGCCAAGACCATACCTTCCTCGACCATCACTTAGAATCATGTGTAACTCGATCAATCCACGGCGTCGCGATCCTGAATTTACAGAACACAGAAAATTATGAACTCAAAACCCTATATTTTCTTCATCCCAAAAATCCTTGCATTAGAAAAATTCTTTAGCAATTTTGCTGTGTTTGAAAATCACTAAGCTAGCTTTTCAATAAATTTCAACATCTTATACTTGTTAAATCGACAGAAATTGATGAAAATGTACTTTTGATTCATTTTCGAACCGCACCTTGAATACCCACTTAAAAATCATCATTTAAATCTTAAAAATCCTATCTTCGAATAAGAATTCAAGTTATATAATTGAAGTAGCCATTTAAAACATTTGAATTCAACATCAATTTGCAATTTTTCACAGTAAACTAAGGTTCTAGCTGTGATATTACATCAGCATGTTTTAAACACTTTTGAGTTCTTGATTTATGTTTCAGCAACTTGTTTTGTTTAAAATTGTAAGCCTAATACTGATTGAATGAGGATATATTGAATTTCTTAATTTATTTTCACTTTGAAACCAGAAACAAAGAAGAACAGATTTTACAATCATATGATGTACACAGGGCAAAAACTGGAAAGCAAATACTCTAGCAAAACAAAATGTTAATCATGGATCATACACACAGATTTCATTCCATTTAGATGTTGAAAAAAATTTAGTTTACACACCTTAAAGATGGTTGGAATAGAAAGCAAGTGTTTTTTTAGAAAAGCTATAGTTTGAATCACTGTAAAACTTCTCTGCCTTGATGAAATGAAGCTAAGTTTGTAAATACAGATGTTTAGTTTTTTTTCCAGTTTTGCTTCTTAAGTTTTGTAAACGAACAAGATAATATGATGTATATAAATAGAAATGGCTTGGACTGTAGGTTATAACTGGTACAAGTCTCAACTTGTATTGACTAGACTTTTGTGTTTGATATGCTACAAATTGAAAAGATCTTACAAAATTTCGGTTGAAAAATTTTCTTGACAAATTATGGTGCTAATTAAATGCATGTCTTCAAATGTGTTTACATATAATTAATATTGGCTGATTCATTTATTATATTTTTGTTTTCACTGTACAAAGATATTTTGCTTTTGTGTTGTGAATAACTTATCTCTTTTGCATTTGGGAACAAAGATAATTTGAGTATGTAAATAGATTTGTTTTCTTCTTTCATACATGATTACACAGCAACACTTGTGTCCATTTTTTTGTCAAAGATTTTGTTTTTGCATGTCATATGTGTTTATATTAGAATTATCATAATTTTATATTTAGAGTTTGACTTTCAAATATTTGATTTATAACCTATATCGTATTTGTATATTTTATATTTATATTTACATCTTATATTTTATATTTATATCTTATATTTACATTATAGTTTTCTTATGTTTTATACTTAAGTTTAATATTTATGTTTAAATATTGATAGGATTTCTTATTTTAAACATTATTATTTTGATTACCTTTTATATGTATTATATTAATATTAATAATGTAACACCTTTTTAATTTCAATTGAATAGGACAGATTTTTATTTTAGATAGTTTCAAAGAATTTATTTTGATTTTCAAATCAAAAATTCCTTTATAGACACATATATAACTGATAAATGACAAAGATCTTATCAGTTTATAAAATGAAAAGCTTGTATTTAATTTAAATTAGATTAAATATTTATTAAAATATATTGCCAAAATTCCAGGTCGTTACATTCCTCCCCCTTAAAAGAATTTCGTCCCCGAAATTTAAAACAACAGTTAACTCAAAAGCTTTTATATTAACAATCCAAACATACATATAATCCATACAATAGCAAACAATCAAACAATCTACCATAACAAACATCACTAGTTATCTGGACACAAATCCGGATGAGCTTTCCTAAAACTATCCAGAGTTTCCCAGGTACAATCTCGGGGATCCTCACTCCACTGCACCTTGACGAGTTTAACTACTTTGCTCCTGAGTTGCTTCTCATCTTGATCCACAATCCGAACAGGATTTCTGACCACAGTCAAATTGGGTTCTACTTCCAAATCTTCCTGAACTACCGGTTCTACAACCAGTGATGGGTCACGAACAATTTTCCTTAGATGCGATACATGAAATACATTATGAATTCCAGACATCCGTTCTGGCAATTCAATTCTATATGCTACAGCTCCAATTCTCTCCAGCACTCGGAATGGTCCAATGAATCTCGGAACAAGTTTTCCTGTCTTTTCGAATCTTATAGCACCTTTGATCGAGGAAACTTTGATAAAGACTAAATCTTCGATCTCGAATTCCAATGGTCTTCGCCTTTTATCTGCATATTTCTTCTGACGATCTTGAGCAGCTTTCATCCTTTTCTTGATAAGCTCAAATTTCATAGAAGCTTCTCAAATTAGATCGGGTCCGAGCACAAGACGGTCTTTCGATTCTATCCAACAAGATGGGGATCTACACGGTCTTCCATATAAAGCTTCATAAGGAGCCATCTTAATACTCTCCTAGTAACTATTATTATAAGAAAATTCCACTAAATGAAGATGGTCTTCCAACGATCCTCCAAAATCCAAAACACAAGCTCGCAACATATCCTCAAGAATACAATTAAGCCTCCTCGTGTGTCTGTCTGTCTGAGGATGATAGGCTGTACTCAATCTCAAATCTATTCCCATAGCTGATTGCAGAGCTTCCCAGAATTTGCTAGTGAAAATAGAATCACGATCACTTACTATACTGACAGGAACACCATGCAATCTGACTATCTCCTTCAAGAAAATCTCTGCCAGAGAAGCTGCAGTACGAGTTGCCTTAACCGGTATAAAATGGGAGCTCTTAGTTAAGCGATCCATAATAACCCATATTCCATCGTTTCCTTTCCTGGTTCTAGGAAAACCGTCGATGAAATCCATCGAAATCATTTCCCACTTCCAATCTGGAATTTCCAAAGGCTGCAATAATTCAGCTAACTTCTGTTGATCTCCTTTAACTTGTTGGCAGATGGCACAACTATTTACGAACCTAGCTACATCCTTCTTCATATTCGGCCACCAGAAAACTCTCCTCATATCTTTATACATCTTCGAGATTCTCGGGTGAATATTCAATCTGGAACGATGACTCTCTGACAACACTTCCTGCCTCAGATCCCTATCATTCGGAACACAAATTCTAACATTAATCCTTAATGTTCCTTGGCCATCAATCTTGAAACAAGAACACTGACCCTTCCTAACTCTTTTGATGATTCTTCTCAACATCTTATCAGATGCTTGCTTACTTGTAATCCTTTCAATAAGAGATGGAACAACTTCTAGAAGAGATAGGACTACGTTTCTGCTAAGAGCTTCAGCAACAACATTTGCCTTTCCCGGGGTATACAGAATATCCAAATCATAGGATGCCATAAATTCGACCCACCCCTGCTGTCTCAGATTAAGATCTTTTTGAGAAAAAAGATATTTCAATGGTTTGTGATCCGTAAATAATTCGAATTTATCTCCCAAAAGATAATATCTCCAAATCTTCAAATCAAAACAATGGCTAACAATTCTAGATCGTGTATAGCGTAGTTCTCCTCATGTGGCTTCAATTGCCTACTCGCATACGCAATTACCCTTCCGTTCTGCATCAGTACTGCTCCCAATCCAACTATACAAACATCAGTAAAAACTTCGAATTTGCTCTTCCCATCCGGAATAGCAAGCACTGGTGCACTAGTTAGCCTCGTCTTCAACTCGTGAAAAGCTTCTTCACACTGGGGTGTCCACTTGAATTTAGCTCCCTTCCTTGTCAGCTTGGTCAGGTGTGAAGAAATCTTGGAATAATCCTTGATAAATTTTCTGTAATAGCCAGCTAATCCTAGAAAACTACGAACTTCAGTCGGTGTCTCCGGCTGCTTCCATTCCAGAATAGTTTCAACCTTCGCTGGGTCTATAGGGATTCCTTCACCAGAAACAATATGCCCTAAAAATTTGACTTCGATTTCTAGAAATTGCACTTCGAAAACTTTTCCTTCAAAACAAGCTTCCTTAGAGTCTCCAACACAATTCTCAAATGCTGCCTGTGCTCTTCTTCAGATTTAGAGTAGACCAGGATATCATCAATGAATACCAGCACAAACTTATTCAGTACATCCCTAAATACTCGGTTCATAAGGTCAACAAAGTAGGCAGGAGCGTTGGTTAACCCAAAAGGCATAACCAACCATTCATAGAAACAATTCGGTACGCTAAATGCAGTCAAGGGAATACTTTCTTCGGCTACCCTCAACTGATGGAAACCTGAAGCTAGATCCAGTTGAGAAAAGATAGAAGCTCCATGCAACTGGTCAAAGAGATCATCGATACGAGGAAGAGGATATTTATTATGGATAGTCACTTTGTTCAATTCTCTATAATCCACACAGAACCTTAGCGATCCATCCCATTTAGTGACAAACACTGCAGCAGAGCCCCAACAAGAAAAACTGGGCCTAATCAACCCCTTCTCCAAAAGATCCTGAGTCTGCTTAATTAACTCTTCTCTCTCCCTTGGAGGCATTCTCCTGCTGGACTGAATCACCGGCACTGCTCCTGGAATCAAATCAATACGAAACTCTATCTCTCGATGTGGTGGTAGACACTTAACTTCCTCAAATACATCAGCAAAATCTTGGACCAATCGATATCTTCTATCTCCTCTTGAGAAGTCTCAATTCCATGCAAAAGACTACTCAAGTGAATTCCAGAATTATCACACGACACTCTGGCAATTCTACCCAAATCAGTTTCTAGAGAAACCGTTCTCTCATCACAATTCAGGACTTCTCTATACTTATCAAGCCAATCCATTCCCAAAATAAGATCAAATCCCTTAAAATTCAAAACATAAGGGTCACAAGAAAAACTATGGGATAAATAAGAGAACTTCAAGTCCTTACAGATCGTATCTAATTTGGTCACCCCTCCTATAGGATTAGATACCAAGATGGAAAAATCTACAGTACTAGGGGTAAGAAAGAACTTCTCTACAGATTCCAGAGATATAAAACTCAAAGAAGCACCCGAATTAAACAAAACTTTGATATACTTGCCATCTAAATGTAAAGTACCTTCCAAAACTCCCTTGCCTTGAGAAGAAGAAGATGGACCGACTTTTAGAGCAAAGACCTTATTCTGAGGTGCCCTCTGCAAAAGTGGACAATTCTTGATCATATGACCGGCCTGGTGACAATTGAAACACAACGATCTCTGAACCATTGCTGATCCTGGACCACTATAATGCGGTTGCTGCTGCTGTTGCTGGAATCCTTTTCTAGGACACTTATTCGCCAAATGACCTTCTTGTTGACAAATGTGGCATTTGCGAGGTCGGTTGTTACTCACAGGCTTCCTCTTGTTCGGCCTCCTCCAATTGGGATTAAACTTCCTCTTATTCGGATTAGCGAAATTCCCACTTGAAGCTGCAACTGATTCCCACCTGAAGCTGCAACTGGTGCCACTGACTTCTTACTCATCAAATTCTCATATCCCAATGCCATATCAATTAAATCGACAAAAGATCCTTTCAAGAGCACCGTTATCTTTTCATGAAATTCAGGCCTCAATCCTTGCACAAACTTTTCATTCTTTATGAGGGGAGTATCAATGAGTCTTGGTCCATAACAAGAAAGTTCATTGAATTTGGTCTCATACTCAGAAACAGACATGCTACCCTGCTTCAAATTCATAAATTCCTGATACAATTTAGTTTTCCCTGCTGTTGGTATAAACTTCTCCTCAAATAACTCCTTAAATATGTCCCATAAAATGTCTTCCTCAGAAGTGTTTGCTACTGTTGCATCCGACCAGGCTGCTGCGCCTCCCTGCAATTGCCACGATGCCATTTTCCTTTTCCATTCATCAGACAACTTCATGCTCTTAAAGATGCGCTCACAAGAGCGTAGCCAAGCTTGAACTTCAATTATCGATTATGAACCTTTGAATGGTTGGCTTCCAAGGTTTATGAAGTCTTTGCATAAAGCAGCAAAACTAATCTGAGGCGGTACTAGATTTGCAGCCTCACTAGCATTTTGGCTCCGTCCATTATCAGTCGAGGTACTGCCCCTACCTCTGCCTCTACTTCCAGAACTCATGTTGGCCACCTGGACAGGTAACTCAACAAATTTAGATAGATATATGTAATTATATGAAAATACAAATATGCACGCTCAAGATAGATATTACTCAAGGGCCTAGGTACTCGCTCAACCTAGCACTCTGATACCAACTGTGACGACCCGCCTTTCTAACCCCAGAAAGACGTATCATTATTAAGAAAGAAAGGGATAGAAATAGAAAAGAATAGAAAGAAAGAATAACAATATCAGAATCTCACAGCGGAATGGAACAAAATATAATACATCACATAACTATTACATAGTTATACATACATCAGAGTTATACAATATCATACACATGACAGTTGTATACATATCTGCCAATACATACATCCAAAATACAGCATATACTAACTACACAGCAGAACTATATATAGATAGATACATACATCTGGTCTTCTTCTCCAAAGCTCCTCCAGAAAATCAACACTCCAAACACCTATCACTTGGCTACTCATAAAAATTTGAGTACCCAAGAGTTTATGAAAAACAAAATATAAACTCCGGGTCAGACATGGGTCTGGTATGAGTAAACGGGTTAAAGTTGTTAAACTTTGAAAATCATTTGAAAATAAAGGTATCACGTAAGACTCCCCACACATAAATACGGGTAAGTTTTTACCTTACGCTAACCAAAACATTTTATAGGAAATCCAGTGATATTATAATAGTGTCTAGAGTTTTCAAATAAATAGAAAATAGCCGAAATTGTTACATCTATTAAATTCCAGCTACTAGCCAAAAAGTTGGTAATACAAATCAAAACCGTAGGGTTTCTTAGGGATAATGGGTTTCCATCAATGACAGGGTTACTGGGGTACCGCCCATCACAGTATGGGGCCTAGATCACCGTACCGAGGATCACTCCTGACCTCCTACAACACAAGGCCGAAACCATTCCTTACTGAACAGTCCCGAAAAAGATAACCCCGCTGTTGTGGCCAACAACTGCCCACACAGCCGAAAATAAAGGGACATCTAGACAGGGGTATACCTCGTCCTGCTTGGGCATGACCCGCCTAACCTTGCTGCATCTCCCTTGTTTTAGCCATTCCCGGTTGATGAGGCTTGAGGATGCGATTACCTTTATAGAACATATCTCTTAGAATGCACATCGTCCTCCTAACGATGTGCTGAAAGCATTCAATCCATACAAGTTAGTTCCGGGTTCGAATGAAACCGAAGGCATTATCTCGTTACACTCATTTTGGAATCAC
Organism: Allium cepa; assembly: GCA_030765085.1. Taxonomy (NCBI): domain Eukaryota; kingdom Viridiplantae; phylum Streptophyta; class Magnoliopsida; order Asparagales; family Amaryllidaceae; genus Allium; species Allium cepa. The sequence goes on from CM060943.1 coordinate 461,541,500, forward strand.
CCTCAGAGTTAACGATGATAACCCTTGCATTCTGAAACACCATCTCGATCTCCACTTAAAATGTCACGACCTATCGTTTAATTTGGATCGATGTGGTTTTTGGAATATCGAATTGATACCCGATCTCGGTCTCATTGAAATCCAAACGCCATTTTAAGGGCCAAGTTGTTTAACCAATTTAAACAGTTTAAATCAATACTTAGAATTCACATAACAGTTATCATAGATAAATCATACACAGTCATCACAAATATATCCAGAATATCATAGAATATCACAGAATATCCCCAAATAAATATCATAATCAATCAAACAATGATCATCGGTTCATATCAAAATAGTTTGATTTACTTAATTAATTACTTAAGAATAAACCATTATTATTCTGTTTGATTAATCACAAATAAATCAACTTATTACCTTTATTAATTACTTCTTAATTACTTAATTAATTCTTAGTTATTAATTTATAACCTTAATCATTAATTAATAAAAGTTAATTCCCATTTAATTATCACTGATTATTTAATTGATCATTAATTACCAAATAAATAAATCATTAAATCCTTAATTAATCACTTAAGTTAACTACTATTTATTCATTAATTTACTTTAAGTAGATAGTTAAATTATTAAGTTCAAAGTTGACTTAACCAAAATATTTATTAGTAACAAGCTTCAATTACAAATCCATTTAATCTAAAATTATTTATTTAATTACATGTATAAATTAATTTACATTTTAAATTATCTTACACTTTGAAATTTACTTATCATCTTACATTTGCAAACCTTCTTAAGAATTTTAAATCAAGTCTTAACTTAAACTTGTCAACATTATTTATTTAATACTGAACTTTGTTAACCAAATAACATAAAGGTATATGGGCTTAACCCCAAAAATGAACCCGAGGCAACCCACGTGTTTCCTCGAGTAAGACCCGAGTCTTCTTTCCTGTTCCCCCGAGTTTCTTCTCCTCTCACCTTCTTCTTCTTCTACCTGTTCTTTTCTTCTTCTTTTTCTTTTTTTTATATAAGCTAAGTTAATAAACTGTAGTATTTTAAACATACTCACCGTGCAGAAAAACCCGGAGCAATTTCCTTTTCTACTCGAGTAATATCATGCGACGACCCCAAACTTGAATCACTGTCACCGATCGCCACCGTGCACGTGCACGGTGGTTCGCCGCCCCTCCGGCAACCCTCATTGCCTCCCACAAACCACAATGCGACCACACTCTTGAAATCAAAACCAAGAACTTCACAAAAAGGTCGAAATCGAAAAAGTGTATGAAGCTCAAACCATCAACTCGAACAACCCACTGAAAATCGCCACGTCCCACGAACACCGACCTCTAGAGGCGACGCCACTTCGTCCACGCCAAGACCATACCTTCCTCGACCATCACTCAGAATCACGTGTAACTCGAACAATCCCCGGCGTCGCGATCCTCAATTTACAGAACATAGAAAATTATGAACTCAAAACCCTATATTTGCTTCATCCCAAAAATCCTTGCATTAGAAAAATTCTTTAGCATTTTTCCTATGTTCGAAAATCACTAAGCTAGCTCTTCAATAAATTTCAACATTTAATACTTGTTAAATCGACAGAAATTGATGAAAATGTACTTTTGATTCATTTTCGAACTGCACCTTGAATACTCACTTAAAAATCATCATTTAAATCTTAAAAATCCTATCTTCGAATAAGAATTCAAGTTATATAATTGAAGTAGCCATTTAAAATATTTAAATTCAACATGAATTTGCAATTTTTCTATGTGAACTAAGGTTCTAGCTGTGATATTACACCAGCATGTTTTAAACAATTTTGAGTTCTTGATTTATGTTTCAACAACTTGTTTTGTTTAAAATTGTAAGCCTAATACTGATTGAATGAGGATATATTGAATTTCTTAATTTTTTTCACTCTGAAACCAGAAACAAAGAAGAACAGATTTTACAATCATATGATGTACACAGGGCAAAAACTGGAAAGCAAATACTCTAGCAAAACAAAATGTTAATCATGGATCATACACACAGATTTCATTCCACTTAGATCTTGAGTTTTTTTTTAGTTTACTCACCTTAAAGGTGGTTGGAACAGAAAGCAAGTGTTTTTTTAGAAAAGCTACAGTTTTGAATCACTGTAAAACTTCTCTGCCTTGATGAATGAAGCTAAGATTTAAATGCCATATGTGTTTATATTAGAATTATCATAAGTTTCTATTTAGAGTTTGACTTTCAAATATTTGATTTATAACCTATATTGTATTTGTATATTTTATATTTATATTTACAACTTATATTTTATATTTATATATTATATTTACATTATAGTTTTCTTATGTTTTATACTTAAGTTTAATATTTATGTTTAAATATTGATAGGATTTCTTATTTTAAACATTATTATTTAGATTACCTTTTATATGTATTATATTGATATTAATAATGTAACACCTTTTTAATTTCAATTGAATAGGACATATTTTTATTTTAGATAGGTTGAAAGAATTTATTTTAGATTTTCAAATCAAAAATTCCTTTACAGACACATATATAATTGATAAATGACCAGCTTAGGTTAGAAAAGAGGAAAGTTTTCATCTTTTGTTTTCTTTCTGGTTACTTGTAAATGTACTGTACGTACATTATTTTGAGAAGAAGACTTTCTTCTTCGGTTAGTAGCAAATGGGATTAACCCAATAACCAAAAATAATTTGTTAATAATCTAATTACCACACAAAACACTAATATACACGTATGTTAACAAATCAAAACGACATATTTTTACAGAATTTCAACCCAATAAATTCATACAAATATATTTTCATGTTTAACAAAAAAGTTTACAACTAATAAAAAGATAATTTAGTTATAATTTTTTTTTATTGTCAAAACTCTTATTTTTAAATCAATACCCAATTTACATAAATATTTACATAAAACTCTATTTTAAACACCAAAAATTACATAAAAATTATTTTCGTGCATTATTAAATGCAATAAGTCATATTTCCATCGTTTTTATATCCAAAACTTATTATTAAACAAAATTTATTCTTTTTATTTATAATATGCAACATATTAAAACAAATACTTCCTTTAAAAATCAATAAAAGATACATTTGGCAATAATTACTAAAATTATTGCATTTTCTCAAATAAAAATCATATTTTACTCATTTTTAACACAAACAACCAAAATAAAGTTTTAAAAACTGTATTTCATTATTTTACATTTAAAATCCATTGTTTATCTAAAATAAACAGTTTTAAATCTCCAATATATTTTTATTTCTCAATATTAAATTATAACCACTATTATAATTTAATATTACATGTAATCACCAAAACCTGGGTTACTACGAAAACCATAGGAAAAAGATCATGGTCCAAAAATTTTGTAAATGTAAAGGACCAATACATGCTTAGTTGTCGAAATACCACCAAACAACTTATTGTTCCTTTCCATCCAAATAAAGTAAATAGCCTTTTTTAGCACTCTTAACAAAAGAGACCCTTTACAGTCTTCCATCTCGTCGCTTTAGATATGATATACCGTTCTAAGGAAGAAATTCTATTGGGTTTATGCAAGTTTAACTATTTCAAAATGTTGTTCCAAATGAAAAAAGAGAACTCACATTCAAAAAACAAGTGAGCAACATTTTCCACAAGCCTATTATATAGCATGCAGACATCACTCAGAACAATTCCTTTATCCTTAAGCTTATCAAGCGAATGAAGCCCTTTTTTTAAACCTTCCATAGGAGTAAATTATCTTTAGGACTTGAAGCCGAGTTCCAAATACTGGAATGCCATGGAAAGATGATATGAGGAAGGGTATTAATTATGGACTTGTCAACAGTTCTTATCTCTTGAGGCTTGCCATTCCAGAGTGCATGAATATTAACATTGTTATAGGATTTGCCAAGAATGATACTCCAACATGCCCGAACAGTGGAAGAACTAGAGTATGGGAGATTCATCAAACCATCAGACCAATAAGTAGCAACTTTTGCCTTTTCGTTGATACCAGTCAACAATCTCAGATTATAATAAATAAAATTAGCTAGAATAATTCCATAAGCCGACCAAGCATCAAACCAAAAAGAAATGTGATCCATAAGTTCCATACTACTTTTAAAAATGGGGATAAAATAATGGTTGGAATGAAGAATATTCTTCCAGGACCAGGTGCAATCAGTAGGAGGAGCCATAGTCCAAAAGTAATTTTCATTTGTCATATTTTTCCTAACCCAAGTAGCCCATGTATCACTATCATATTTCAGGAGCTTGTCTATACGAGAAGAAAGAGCAGCATGATTCCATTTCCTGATGTTCATAACTCCAAGCCCACCATACTCATAAGGTCAGCAAATTATTTTAAAGGCAATGGGGATTAACCACCTGGAATATTGGTTTCCAAACCAAAGGAAGTGATTCAAAGCCGAGTTAATCATGGAAATAAGCTTGCAGGGCAATATGAAAATTCTAGCATAATAAAGGCACACGAAAGTAGCATTGGACTAAACATTAACAAGCCTACCAGCCATAGTACATTTAAAAACAGGCTAAAATGAGGTTTTAGAAGTAATCTTATCATAAAGCTTAAGGCATTGACTAGTTTTGACTTTGGAGGAACACATGGGAGCACCAAGATAGTTGTAACGAACCGAGATTTTAGACCTTCAAAAATCGACATCAATATGTTCACTGTGTAACATGTTGAATATTCAAGTGTCGGAAATATCAGATCATTAGGGGTGAAGAAGAAAAGATAGGAGAAAGCAGAAACAATAACACAGAATCTTACAATCGCAGCGTAACAATATATAATATACAATAACTGATTTTTATACAAAAGAAACTGTATTAGTTAATATACATACAATCATCAAAGTTCAACAGTCAACAAATAAACTGAACTGTTATAGTAACTTGTCCCCACAAGTGCTGACTATACGGTCTACACACAAAGCGGAATATAATCAAGTACGTGGAATACGCCCGAGACTCCTCTAGTTCGTCTCCTGAGCTCCATAACATCCTAATTTGAATATGTAATACTCGGTCTGATCGGAGCATTATAATAAAATAACGTCCAAGTCAGTCTGAAAAACCGGCGTGAGAAAACACAATCAATTTGAATTATTACATTTTCAAATTCCTTTGGAAACAAAGGTATCTCGTAAAACCACGCTGCACATAAATACGATGGGTTTCTACTTACGATAACCGAAACATTTTTATAGAGAATCCAGTGATATTATAATAAAGTCTATGTTTGCACAAAAAATGGGCAAACACCTCCAAGTCGTATGATTTAGTTGATTATATGTTGTTCTTAGTGATTTGGGTGATTTATGCAAATATATAAAATAGATGGACTAAACTGTAAAAGACACATAGATTTATAGTGGTTCGGCCAGAATGTGCCTACGTCCACTTTATATGTTATTCTCCTTTTCTGTTCAGATTACAAGTCCAAAGCTTTGATTACAAGTATTTGAAAGTTGTTTGAAAGTTCTATCCGTACTTGAGCTCTCAAACTTGTCTGCCATTGTTGTACCCCTGCCCCTCTATTTATAGAGTGAGGCTGGGGGTAGGGGTTCTGGATGTATATAGCTACTGGTGGGCCTGAGCTGATGCAACCTGGCCTGGCAACGTTGGTTCGGCAACACCTTGGTTTGGTAGTAGATGGTTGGAGTTAGACCTTGGTCCGGTAGCACTTTGGTCCGGTAGTACCTGGGAGATGGGTTGGTTCGGTGGCAGGAAGAGTGGCTTTGGTTCGGTGGTATATGGGAAATGGTTGGATCGGTGGGACTTTGGTCCGGTAGGTTTTGGTTCAGCCATGTAGGGGAAGTGTGTTGGCTTGGCTATGCAGGGAAGTGGAGTTGGACCGGTAGTAGGTGGAAATGAGATTGGTTCGGCAGGGACATGGGAAGTGGGTTGGTTCGGCAGTAGGTGGAGAGTGGATTGGTTCGGCAGGGACATGGTCCGGTAAAGGGTGGAAACGCACCCAACATTTTCCCCCAAAGTGGGGCATATGTCAGCATATGTCGCGCTTTGTTTTAGCTTGGGGAACTCTTATTCGGTCCCGAGCGCCGAACCAGTTGGTCCGGTCGCTTCTATTTGCCTATAAGTATGGGCTTTAAGCTTTCGTCATTCCCTACCAAGTGAGATAGCCGAACCAGATTTTCCTGTCGAATCAATCGTATTGCCGAATCAACTTGACTACCAAATCAGGTGATTGCCGAATGTCTTTTATGTTTTGAACTGCCGAATGAATCGTGGAGTGTGAGTGCCGAATGAACCTTCGAGCCTTGAGCTACCAGATGGACCTGAGAAGTACGAGTGCCGAATGAACCTTCGAGCCTTGAGCTACCGGATGAATCTGAGAAGCACAAGTGCCAAATGGCTTTCGAGCCTTGAACTACCGAATGGGCTTGAGTGCCGAATGAACCTTATGCCTTTTATGTTTTAACTTATAAATGAAATTCTAGACTTCATGCACTTGCTTGTTTACTTCCCTCATTCTAACGAAGCACCTTTTGTGTTTGCAGATAAATGTCTCGTAAAGTAGAAACTCGATCAGATAAGAAGAAATCCACGGACAGAGAAGAGTCCTCCACAGTGCCCCCAGCTCAGTCAGGATCGGGACGTCATGGACCTCCCCCGAGATCACTAGTAGATGGGTACGGCCCCCAGGAGCTCCTGAACTCGACACCTGACTGCTTTCCTAGCTCCCTTAAAGAGGAGCAGCTTGATGTTATATCTCGTTCTTTCGGGATTGACAGAGCACACATGGTGCTGCCAGGGAATGGAGTTATGCCGTATGACCCCCTGAAGGATATTTCGCTTATAGTAGGTACCATTGCATGTGCGGAGCCATTCCCCCGATCAATGCTTGGATAGTCAGCTTCATTACCTATTTGAAGGTGGCCCCTTTCCAGCTTCAGCCCAATTCTTTTGCTATCTTGGTGAGTCTATTCATCATTTTGCAGAGAAAATACGGGCGTCCCCCTTCCAACCGGGAGATCCGGTATTTGTACAACTTGAGAGGCTATAAGAAGGGGTCTCCATACATCAGCTTGGAATCGGTCGTGTCCTTCAAGCCGGTCCTTGACTTATATTCGAAGTTCAGCATGTTCAAGACAGAATGGTTTTTCGTCAAGGATGACTCTGTTTCTATCCGTCGCTTCACCTCCGGCTGTAAGTTGAAGCTTATTTATAATTTCCGTTCTGACTGCAATGCTTCTCCTTATGTGTTTTTATTTCTTGCTAGCGACAGGTGGCTTTGCGGTCGTGGAGAACGATCACCTGGTTCAGATGGCTGCGGAGATAGAAGCCATTTCGGAAAGGGAGAGGTCAGCTTCTTACCTGATCAGGAATGCTAATCTTCTGCAGCACAACTTGATTCTACCACGTTAGTCTGTGGTTAAGTAGAGTGACACAGCTGAGGAGAGGGTTGTCAAAGCTAAAGGAGGGGCCACGACGAAGAGCAGTAAGAGGAAACCCTTTTCGATACCTCCAGTCGCCGGGGGGAAGAAGCTCAAGAAATCCGAGTGATCCTCCCCTAGCACATGTTCAGATGTTCCGGAGGAGGAAAATGTAGAGGAGGAAAGAGGCGAGGAGGAGAGCGGAGGTGATGGAGAAGGTGATGGTGGTGATGGTGGCGAAGGACAGAGCGGTGTTGGCGCCGGGGCTTTGTCTTCTGGGCAAGCAGGGGAGATCCAAGAGTGGACAGATGATGCTTTCCGCCAGGCTTTTGAGGGGTTGGAGGAAGGATCGACCTTGGTGGAGAAGCCAAAGAAAACTGATAAGGCCGGGACTAGTGCCGATCCATCTTCCAAGATCATTTCAGCTAGGGCAACTCCGGGGATTCAAGGTGAATTTTTGACTCCTCTTTTAACTCCACATGTTTCTTGGATTATAGTCTCATGCATGCTTGTAACACTTGGTTTTTATTCCAGGAATGGGTAAGGTGGCCAAGACATCAGACATTCGGCACCGTCTCGAACAATTCAAACTCCTCAAAGCTTCCGCTAAACCAAAGCCTCCGACTAACCGTTCCGGGGACGTAGTCGGCTACCGTCCTCTTCTCGGAGTTATTGAAGAGGATATTCAAAAGAAAAAGAGGAGTCGCTCCTTATTCGAACCTTCACCCGGTCCTCAGCCCCCAACCCAGCCTATTCATGATATCATAGGGGAGGATACTGAGTTCATACCCTCTCCGCATCTGTCTGAGAATCCTACCGTTACTCAGATTGATCGTCCCGGCTTGGCTCGTAATCCATTTGCGGGTCATCCAAATCTAGATCCGGGTTCTCATGATATTTCCTTTGACGAGGTTACCGGTGAGCACCTTCTCCCTCGCAATCCTATGGTAAGGGTGCTTGATGAGGCCAAGTCTCTGGAACCTTGATCTGCTTACTACTTGAATTGTAACTATGGGGGATGAAGCTAAGGCAAATATCGACCAGGTTGCTGAGGAGACTAGGAAGTTGATGGGGCATCATGCCCGACTGGTCAAGGCCGGGGAGGAAATTGGGAGTGCCAACATAAGATTGCGGTTAGTGGTTGCCGACCAGGCCAAGCAACTCACCGATCAGGCCATCCAGATCTCTCAGCACGAGGCTGCCTCCAGACGGCTAAAGAAAACCATGGAAGAGGCTAGCAGAGCCGAGCTGCGGAAAATGGAGGCCATATGCAAGGAACGGATTGATATGGCCATTGCAACGGTGGATGAGGTTCGGAAAGCGGATCTCGAGCGGGTAGAGGAGTTATCTGGGAAGCTTGAAGCCGCGAAGCTTGCTCAAGCCAAGCTGAAGGAGGAGATGGAGGCGATGAGGAAATCCCTTCAGGCTGACCGCTCGCGATACCGATCGGAGAGGGATGCTGCCGTTGCAAAGCTATTGGCTTCTGAGGTCCGAATGAGAGAGTTTGAGGAGAACGAGAGGATGATGGATGAGATGCGCCAGGATATGTATTTCCGTACTTGGAAGCAGGGCAACTTATCCTGGATGGATGATTATCCCCGGATCATGGCCAGGATTTATCTCCGGGCTCTGGAGGAGGCCAAGGCTGATGCGGATAAGGAGGGTGGCATGGCCTTCAGAATGGATGTGGTTACGGCCCAATTCACTAAGGAGGAGAAAGTGGCGGTGAAGGAGGGCATGCGGCTGCTCGCTGCTGAGGAGGTAGGTGTGCAGTTGGGGGATGATGATCAAGGAACAGATGCTGGTAAGTCTTCCCTTTTAGTCTTTTCATAGCTTGGTTGCTTATTGTTTATTCAATGAATTTTTCTCCTGAATTGGACAGGCGGGACCTCCGAAGCGCCAACTACCTCTGGTCAGCATGCTGGAAGCTCTGATCCGGCGGTTAAGTAGACCTCGGAGGGCCAGCAGGATAGAGGCGAAGCCCCGATGTAGTAGGCTCGTTGGCTTGATCTGAACATTTTTCAGCTTACTTGACATTGCTGTCTATGTTAGTCTTAAAGCATTAATGTAAATTTCAGGCTGTAATTATGTAACGAACAACTTGATTTTTGGCATGTAACATTATAACGTAAGCTGATTTTGTCATGTTTGAATGCTGTCGTTATTTTGATGTGTTGCATAAAATATAGCTGTGCATGTGTTAGTGATTTAATTGTGTTTGACGCTATGTTCTTGCTTAAAATATAATTTCATGTCTTGCAATGTTAGTGTGATGTGCGAATAAATTATAGTTACATATTTATGTACAAGAGAAGAAAATACCGCCCTTCAAGTTTTAGCTGTAGACGGTAGCTTTGAATGCCTTGTGTAATCGAATATGGAGTGCAGCTGAATGACCTGCCATCCAGCTGTGAATTCTTATTCCCATTAGCGAGTGTCTCCTATTTTGTTTCATGTACTTTAGTGATCGTTGTTAGGCGTGTTCTCACCCAAAAGTACGAACCAACTCGAGCCAAAGCGTCACCGGCCCTGACACCACCGAACCACCCCTCTCCATGTCCCTGCCGAACCAACCACTTCCAAAGAACCACCGGACCAGGCGCTACCGAACCTCTCCATGTCCCTGCCGAGCCAACCACTTCCAGCCGAACCAACCACTTCCAAGGAACCACCGGACCAGGCGCTACCGAACCAACTCACCCCTAGGATACCACCGGACCAAGCTACACCCCTCACCACCGGATCAACCCACACACCATCCACTACCCAACCAACGTGAAGACGACCTCTACCGGACCAAGGCTTGCCTTACCAACTTCGCCAGGCCAAATTGCATCAGCCTAGACCCACCAGCAGCTATATACATCCAGGACCCCTGCCCCCAGCCTCACTCTATAAATAGAGGGGCAGGGGTACACCAATGGCGGACAAGTTTGAGAGCCCAAGCACGGATAGAACTTTCAAACAACTTTCAGTTACTTGTAATCAAAGCCTTGTACTTGTAATCTGAATAGAAGAGGAGAATAACATATAAAGTGGACGTAGGCACGTTCTGGCCGAACCACTATAAATCTGTGTGTCTTTTACAGTTTAGTCCCTGCTTTTTATATATTTGCATAAATCTCCAAAATCACTAAGAACAACGTATAATCAACAAATTCATACGACTTGGAGGTGTTTGCCCATTTTTTGTGCAAACATTTTTGGTGCTTTCAATGAGAACAGTAGCTGGGAGCTTCAGCTTCTCCCACTTAACCCTTTTCCTATCAGCATCGTTCATTGCATGGAAAACATGCCTCCCGGACGGAAGAAAGATGCTAACAAAGGAAAGAACATTGCAACTGGCAGTATCCCAGATCTAGTGGTCAGCGACCAAGACAATCGTCCGGTCCCAACAGCAAATGTAAATTAGGCAAATCCGACAGCCCCTGCTACAGAACAACCACTTACAAGGGCGGACCTGGACAGGGTTGTGGCTGAAGTAACTAACCGCTTCGCATCTCAACAAGAAGCCTTGGTGGATCAACTCATGTCACGCTTAAGGGATGTGGAAGAAATCAACCGCAACACTGAATCATGGGATGAGTCCCGGTCTGGAGAATCTAGGAGACGACAAAGGTCTTTCTTCTTCGAAGAGGCTAACAACAGAAACAGCTATGGTAGGAGCCGAGCCCGGACTCAGCCCGAATTCCGACCCGAGGAAACACTTGGAACCGAACCCGATGGGGGAGGTACCAGGCAAGGGTAGGATGTAGCTGAGCCCTCCATGCTACCTAACCATGGAAACACCAAGGGACGGGGCCGAGCTGGAGTCCAGCTCGAAGTTGGACCCGAGGAAGTACTGAGAAGAGAATACAGCAGGGAAAGATCAAGGCAAGGGCCAACTGTGGCTGCCCCCAGCATGCCCCCGGAAGACCAGAGGCAGCCGTTGGAGAATGTTAGGAGTGATAGACGATACCATCCCTACAGGTCATCTGGACGGAATCAATCCCGCAGGGAAGAACCAAACTCATTTCTATCCGCCCCAAGTTCTGATGAAAGGATGACGCGATTGTTCAGAAAGTGCGTCCAATGGGAACAAAGGGATCGGGGGATCGGTGCTAGGGTAACCAGCCCCTTCACCTGCAATATCGAAACTGCCATCACCCCCCGAGAATGGAAAATGCTAACAATGGAACCTTACAAGGGAACCTCTGACCCCGTTGTACACTTGCAGAGATACACACAGCATATGCTAATGAGTGGAGCAACAGAGGGAGTGTTGTGTAAATGCTTTCCACTATTCTTGGCAGATCTAGCTACCTCCTGGTTCTGCCATCTGCCCCAAGGATCCATCAGCTCATGAGAAATGTTGGAAGAAAAGTTCATCAGCCAGTTCCGCATTCATGTGGAACAACCCAAGGACGCTTATTCCCTATCTAATATCAAACAAATGCCCGGGGAGACAGTGCAACAATATCTAACCCGATTCAACGCCGCAGCAGCCGCAGTCCAAGATGCCAACGAGAAACTTATCCTAATGGCCCTCTGCAGTGGTGTGCATCCGGATACTAAGTTTGCTAGGAGACTAACAAAAGAAAAGCCATCTACCTTACCCGATTTCTTCCATGAAGCCGGAAAATATATGAGACTTGAAGACGCTGCCATTGAAAGGCAGACATGGCAACAAACCAAGGCAGCTCATGGCAACACATCCGCAGTAGCAAAGGACGTTCGAAGAAATGACTCTAGAGATAGTGCTGGGGGCAAGAAGGGGGAGAAGCGCTTATATAGGCCAGGACCGAGATTTGACTCTTACACTCCTCTAAATGAAACAATCGAAAACTTCTTCTTGGCCACCCAAGACGAAGTTAGATACAAGCGCCCCCCGCACAAGAAAGAATCAGATAATGCAATTAAGTCTGGAAAGTTCTGCCGCTTCCACGAATCTCATGGGCATGACACCAATGAAGGTCATCATCTCCGGGACTTGATTGAAGAACACATCAGAAAGAAGAGACTAGAGCGCTATGTGAAAGGTCAAAACAGGACTTCAACTCCTGCCAATGAGAAACCAGGGCTGCCCCTCCCGGAAGTAGGCGGAGGAAATCGCAACACCAGCGGCTCCATTCAAGAGAAGATAATGGTCCTTACCATATCGGGAGGACCACACATCGCCGACGGAAGCTGGGCAGAGATGGAGAGATACGGTAAGTCACTTAGAAACAATGAAGGCTACGTTAATTCTGTTACAGAAGAACGCCACCCGAAATAGAAAGAGAATGATGATATCACATTCAGTCAGCATGATCTGGAGGGAAGGTAGTACCCTCACATGGATCCTATGGTCATCTCTGCCTGGTTCGGCCCATTCAAGATTTTTCGAATCCTAGTAGACACTGGAAGCTCAGTAAATATCCTATTCAAGCACGCTTTCGACAAAATGAAACTGTCAATAAAGGATGCATCTCCCTGCAACAAACCGCTGCACGGTTTCACTGGAGATGCGAAGATGCCCCTCGGGCAACTGGACCTCTTTGTCGAAATAGGAAGTCATCCCCGCTCCGTTGTGCGAAAACAAACATTTGTGCTAATAGAAAGCCACTCGGCCTACAATGCCTTTTTGGGAAGACCAGCCTTGTCTGACTTCCAAATTGTCCTAGCCCCATGGTGCCTGAAAATGAAATTCCCAACAGATAACGGAGTAGGAGAAATAGAGGGAGATCAAGACGCCGCTCGAGATTGCTATGTGACTGAACTTCGCAATAACCGTAGGAAGGATAAAGGGAAGGATGCAACTCTCTGCAAGAAAAACTTGGAAGCATAGCAATTAAAGAAAGCCCCTCCTCTTCGATATACCAACGATCCTTTCAACGAATTAGACCCCAGGGACAAGGAGGAGGAGGCCACCACCGAGCCTGCAGAGGCTATGGAATTTGTATCCGTAGACAAATACGACCCAAGTAGACTGCTAAGAGTCGGGTCTCAGTTAAGAGCGGAGTTGAAGGATCAACTCGTCCATTTCCTTTGCCACAACATGGATGTATTTGCATGGACGCACACCGACATGACAGAAATCTCCCCAGACGTAGCATGCCACGTACTGAACATCGACCCCACCAAGGTGCCAGTGAAACAGAAAAAGAGGAGTATGGGGGAAGAACGATCAGCAGCCCTCGAGGAAGAAGTAAAGAACTTACTTGCCCATGACTTCATACGAGAAGCCATCTACCCAGAATGGATCGCTAACCCGGTACTGGTAAAGAAGACTAACGGGAAGTGGCGAACATGCATCGACTTCTCCAACTTAAATGATGCTTGCCCGAAGGACTGCTTCCCACTCTCCCGAATCGATCAGCTCGTGGACAACACAGCCGAATACGAACTCTTATCCTTTATGGACGCATACTCAGGATATAACCAGATCCCTATACACGCCCTCGATCAAGACCACACTAGTTTCATCACTGACCGAGGATTGTACTGCTACAAAGTAATGCCTTTTGGACTTAAAAACGCCGGAGCTACTTATCAACGCCTCGTCAACAAGATGTTTTCGGAATTAATAGGACGAACTATGGAAGTCTATGTGGATAACATGCTGGTAAAATCGAGGAAAGCCAACGATCATATAAACCACCTGGACGAGATGTTTCAAGTACTTCGCCAATATGGAATGAAGCTGAATCCTCTAAAGTGCTCCTTCGGAGTATCGTCGGGAAGGTTTTTGGGATTCATCGTCCATGCCAGGGGGATTGAAGCAAACGTCGAACAAGTCTGGGCTTTGCAAGATATCAAGATACCATCCACGCGATGAGAGATGCAAAGCCTAAATGGGAAGATGGCTGCCCTAAGAAGGTTCATCTCTAAAGAAACCGACAAATGCATCCCTTTCTTTGAAGCTCTGAAGAAAGACAAAGGAAAGTTCGAATGGACTGACAAATGCTCGATAGCCTTCCTTAGCTTAATCGAACACCTCCATAAACCACCAGTACTCTCAACTCCAAATGAAGGCGAGGAACTATGCCTATACCTTACTGTATCGTCCCACGCTTTAAGCGCCACTTTGGTGAGAGAAGACAACCACGCACAGCGGCCCGTATACTTTGTAAGCAAGAGATTTACGGGGGCAGAAGCCAGATACCCTAAACTTGAAAAGCTAGCATACTGTTTGCTAATCACGTCACGGAAACTGCGACAATGTTTCCAATCTCATTCCATCAGAGTTTTAACCGATCAACCGCTAAGGCAGATACTCCATCGCCCCCGACACTTCTGGGCGACTACTTAAATGGTGCATTGAACCGAGTCAATATGATATCACCTACTACCCTGGCACCGCCATCAAGGGACAAGCCATTGCCGATTTCATTGCCGAATTCACTACCAACGGAGGTAAGGATCAATCTGAAATAGCAAAAGATATCAAGTGGAATCTCTTTGTGGATGGAGCATCAAACGAACAGGGCTCGGGGGCAGGTATTGTGATAATCACCCCCAGGGGAAGGAAGCTGCACTATGCCCTAAGGTTGGAATTCGCTGCCACCAACAATGATGCAGAATACGAAGCAGTAATAGCAGGACTAGAACTTGCCTTAGAATTGGAGTCGGCTCTTTATGTCTCCATAGTGATTCTCAACTTATTGTAAATCAAATACCGGGAGAATTACAGACTCGAGGAGAACGACTCACGGCATATCTAAAGAAGACCAAGCTGCTTTTCAATCAATTGGATCACTATTTAATCAAACACGTTCCTCGAGAGGAGAACCGAGAGGCCGACGAACTGGCAAAGCAAGCTAGCATGAAGAACAGCACCATTTCTGTAACGGTAGCCATCTCAAAACAACTAGCCCTAAGTTTCGAACGAGAGGATCTGATAGTTGCAATCGAAGAAGAAACTTGGATGACTCCTATCCAGAAATACTTGCAAAGTGGCACATTGGCCGACGGGCGTAGCGAAGTCAAGAAAATCTTGCGGAGAGCTTCCCGCTACACGATACAAGAAGGCATCCTCTATCAGCGTGGCTTCTCTAACCCCTTATTAAGATGTGTCACCGGAAGGGAAGCCAAGGAAATCTTATCCAACATCCATCAAGGAAGTTGCGGAGACCACACTGGAGGGCAGACTTTGGCAAAGAAGATACTCCGATATGGATATTTCTGGCCCACCTTAAACAAAGACGCCTTGGACTTCGTCAAAAAATGCGACAGATGTCAGAAATTTGCTAAAATCCCTCGACTACCAACCAATGAGATTACTCAGATGACCAGTCCTTGGCCCTTTGCGGTATGGGGAATTGACCTAATTGGCGAACTGCCGATGGGCCGAGGCGGAGCCAAATATGCTATAGTGGCAGTCGACTATTTCACCAAATGGGCGGAAGCGGAACCTTTAAATAAAATATCTTCGGCAAAAGTTATTAATTTCTTGATCAAAAATGTTTTATGCAGGTACGGGGTTCCACTCAAAATCATATCGGACAACGGATTTCAATTTGACAGCGAGGAATTCACTGACTGGTGCCGAGAGCACGGAATTCACAAAAGCTTCTCATCTGTAGCTTATCCCCAGGCAAACGGACAAGTCGAAACTGTCAATAAAATTCTCAAAACTCTAATCAAGAAGAAACTTGAAAAGTCAAAAGGCGCTTGGGTGGATGAACTTCCTACGGCACTTTGGGCCTACCGCACATCTTACAGAACATCAACAGGACATACTCCTTTCTCTTTGGCATACGGATCAGAGGCCATGCTCCCATTTGAAACTGTAGTGCCCTCCCACCGTAGGATCCACTACAACGCAGAAGAGAATGAAGAACTCCTACACATGTCTTTGGACCTAATTGAAGAAAGAAGAAATGATGCAGCACTTAAAGCGGCAGCTCACAAGTAAAAAGTGGCAGCACGATATAACTCCAAAGTCAAGCACCGCAACTTACGAGAAGGAGGTCTTGTTCTCAAACGGATCTTCCCGCGCCCCGGAGCGTTAGATTCTATCTGGGACGGACCCTATGTGATTCATAAAGATCTCCACAACGGAGCTTATATTTTGTCAACAGTGGACGGAGAGGTGTTCCAGAGGGCATGGAACATCCAACACCTTCGTCGATACTTTTCTTAACTTGTACTGCCCATATGAAGTGAATTAACAAAGAGAATCAGTGGACGTAGGCATTTTCGTGCCAAACCACTTTAAAAATCTTGTCTCTCTTATTAACTTGTTCCTTTATATCTTGGCTGCTTGTTAAGCTTTATCCTTTTCTGTTGAACAAAATCCTGTATAACGGCATTTCCATTCTGGATACTTCACGGCACAACCTCACCTGGACAAGACCCAACATGTACTATACGAATCTATGCCCTCGTCAATGAGACACTTTTGCTCCAGCATCCCTCTGCTGTGGGTTAACTCATTGCTCGCGACGGTCCTCAAAGCCAACTGTAATGAGCCGATCATAAGCCATGAGAAGGCCGACTATAGCCGAGGCAGCTCATTACGGCGTTCGGCTTGCCGGCGACTGTGAACCGATTATAAGCCCCAACATAAGGTGTGGCCAGCCAGGGGCAGTTCACAGTTGACGATCGGCACCCACGCTAGCCGGCCACGGTAAATCGAATAATACCCACGATTACGGGCCATAATGGCCCGGGTAGTTACTGTGCGCGATCTCGGCTCCGATGTGTCTTAAGTACGGCTGTGGTAAAAAAGAATACTCCCCGTGGAGGCGTAAGATGGGTGACGAATGTCTCCAAGACCCATAGCTAGGGAAAGTGACTACAAAACCCGTTTGCCACGAACTTAAGCACATCGAAGGCCTTCCGTGATTGGAAGTTTTACTATTTTCTTATATTTCCATTCTATTTAAAAGCTTTCGTCCTATCCTCTATAATGACCCTTAAAGTACAGGGCACAAAATAGGTGACACTCGCTAACGGAAATGAAAACTCACAACTAAATGACAAGTCACTCAGCTACATTCCATCCTCAGTCACACGAGACATTCAAAGTTACCGTCTACAACTAAAGCATGAAGGGCGGTACTTTCTTTTCTTGTACATAAACATGTAGCCATAGTTTATTCACCCATCAAGCTAACATTGCAAGACATGAAATTATACTTTAGCAAGAGCGTAGCATCAAACAAGATTAAAACACATGCATATACGTAGCTATATTTCTTATGCAACACATCAAAATAATGACAACATCCAAATATGACAGAATCAGCTTATGTTATAAAATTATATAAGAATAAGATCATTCGCTACAATGACATAATTACATAATTACAGCCTGAAAGTACATTAATGTTTTGGACTAGTATATTCAGGAATGCCAAGTAAACCAAAAAAGTAGTCAGCTGCAGCAGGGCTCCGCCTCTATCCTGCTAGCCCTTCGGGATCTACTTGACCGCTGGATCAGAACTCCTAGCATGTTGGCCAGAGGTCCCACCTGTCCGATTCAGGAGAGGAATCCATCAGATAAATGATACACAATCGAGTTAAGAAAAGATTGAGAGGGAAAACTTAACAGCATCTACTCCCTGATCATCATCCCCCAACTGCACTCCCACTTCCTCGGTGGTAAGCAGCCGCATGCCCTCCTTCACTGCCACTTTCTCCTCTTCAGTAAACTGGGCCGTGACCACATCCATCCTAAAAGCTACACCACTCTCCTTATTCGCCTCAGCCTTGGCCTCCTACAAAGCCCGAAGATATATCCTAGCCATGACTCGAGTATAGTCATCCATTCAGGACAGCTTCCCCTGCTTCCAAGTACGGAAGTACATGTCCTGGAGCATCTCATCCATCACCCCCTCGTTCTCCTCAAACTCCCTCATCCGGGCCTCGGAAGCCGAAAGCCTTGCGACGGCAGTATCTCTCTCCAATCGGTATCTCGAGCAGTCAGCCTGAAGGGATTTCCGCATCGCCTCCATCTCCTCCTTCAGCTTGGCTTGAGCAAGCTCTGCGCCCTCAAGCCTCCCAGATAACTCCTCTATCTGCTCAAGATCCGCTCTCCGAACCTCATCCACCATGGCAATGGCCGTATCGATTCGTTCCTTGCAGGTGGCCTCCATCTTTCGCAGCTCGGCTCTGCCAGCCTCCTCCATAGTTTTCTTTAACCGTCTGAAGGCCGCCTAATGCTGGGAGATCTGAATGGCCTGGTCGGCAAGCTGTTTGGCCTGATCGGAAACCATTAGCCGCAGGCGAATGTTAGCACTTCCGATTTTCTCTCCAGCCTTGACTGGTCGGGCGTGATGCTCCATCAACTTCTTGGTCTCTTCAGCCACCCGATCGATGTTTGCCTTGGCCTCGTCCCCCATTGTCACAATCCGAGTGGTCAACAAGTCGAGATCCAAAGACTTAGCCTCGTCAAGCACCCTTACCATAGGATTGCGGGGCAGGAGGTGCTCACCAGTAACTTCATCGAAGGAAATATCATGAGAACTCAGGTCCAAATCTGGATGACCCGCAAATGGGTTACGAGCCAAGCCGGGACGATCAATATGAGTAACGGAAGGATTTTCTGATGGATGCGGAGATGGTATGGACTCAGTATCTTCCTCCGTGATGTCATGGATAGGCAGGGTTGGGGGCTGAGGTCCAAGTGAAGGTTTGAACATGGAACGCCTCCTCTTTCTCTTTTAGATATCCTCTTCAATAACTCCGAGAAGAGGACGGTAGCCGACTACGCCCCCGGAACGGTCAGTCAAAGGCTTCGGTTTAGCAGAAGCTTTGAAGAGTTTGAATTGCTCGAGGCGGTGCCGAATGTCTGATGTCTTGGCCGCCTTACTCGTTCCTGAAATAAAAACCAAGTGTTACAAGCATGCATGAGACTATAATTCAAGAAACATATGAAGTTAAAAAAGGAGTTAAGAATTCATCTTGAACCGCCGGAGTCTCCTTAGCCGGAATACTCTGAGAAGATGAACCGGCACCAGTCCCGGCCTTATCAATTTCCTTCGGTTTCTCCACCAAGGCCGACCCTTCCTCCAACCCCTCAAAGGCTTGGCGGAAAGCATCATCCGTCCACTCTTGAATCTCACCCGCTTGCCCAGAAGTTAAGGCACCAACGCCACTACCACTCTGCCCTTCGCCACCGTTACCACCGTCACCTTCTCCCTCACCTCCGCTCTCCTCCTCGCCTCTTTTCTCCTCTCCACTTTCCTCCTCCGGAACATCTGGGCATGTGCTGGGAGAGGGTCCATCAGATTTTTTAAGCTTCTTCCCCCCGACGACTGGAGGTATCGAGAAGGGCCTCCTCTTGCTACTCTTTGTCGTGACCCCTCCTTTGGCTTTGGCAGCTCTTTCCTCAGCCGTATCTCTCTGCTTGACCACAGACTGATGTGGTAGGTTAAGTTGTGTTCCAGGAGGGTGGCATTCCTGATTAAGTAAGAAGCTGACCTATCCCTTCCCGAAATGGCCTCTATCTCCGTGGCCATCCGAACCAGGTGATCATTCTCCACGACCGCAAAGCCACCTGTTGCTAGCAAGAAATAAAAACACATAATAAGAAGCATCTCAGTCAGAACGGAAATTATAAATAAGCTTCAACTTACAGCCAGAGGTGAAGCGGTGGATCGAAACAGTGTCATCCCGGACGAAGAACCATTCCTTCTTGAACATGGTGAACTTTGAATACAAGTCCAGGACCGGCTTGAAGGACACGACCGATTCCAAGCTGATGTATAGAGACCCCTTCTTGTAACCCCTCAAGTTATATAGATATCGAATTTCCCGGTTAGAGGGGGGGCGCCCGTACTTTCTCTGGAAAATCACGAATAGGCACACCAAGATAGCGTAGGAGTTGGGCTGGGGCTGGAAGGGGGCCACCTTCAAATAAGCAACGAAGCTAACTATCCAGGCATTGATTGGAGGAATGGCCCCATACATGCAGTGGTACCTACTATAAGCAAAGTATCCTTCAGGGGGATTATACGGCATGACCCCCTCCCCTGCCAACAACATGCGTGCTCTATCAATCCCAAAGGAACGGGAGATAACATCAAGCTTCTCCTCTCTGAGAGAGCTCGGAAAGCAATCAGGAGGAGAGTTCAAAAGCTCTTGGGGACCATACCCATCTACTAGCGATCTCGGGATGGGTCCACGACGTTCCGGTCCTGGCTGGGTTGGGGGCAAAACGGGGGACTCTTGTCTATCTGTAGATTTTCTCTTTTCTGATCGAGTTTCCACTTTGCGAGACATTAATCTGCAACACCAAAAACAAACACACTGTTAAAATAAGGAGTATCGAGATATAAGCAAACAATAGCGTGCAGTCTGGAATCTCGTTCGCAATTCAAAACATGAAAGACCGATCGGTAGTTTGAGAATAAGGCCCGTTCGGCCTCGTACTTCTCAAACCCGTCCGGTAGTACAAGGCCCATTCGACACTTCTCAAGCCGAGTACCACAGTTCATTCGGCACTTCTCAAGCCGAGTACCATAGTTCGTTTGGCACTTAAGCCCGCGAGTTCATTCGGCAAACCGAATACAACAGTTCATTCGGCACTTGCTACATTCGGTAGTCAAAAAGCTATTCGGCGAGAGAAGGCTAAATCACCTAATTCGGTATTCTAACAAGATTCGGCCGCGAGTTTGATTCGGCAACGAGTTTGATTCGGCAGGAAAATTGGTTCGACTATCTCTCTTGGTAAGGAATAACAGTAACTTGCAGCCCCTACTTTTAGGCCAACATGGAACGACCGGACCAATGGGTTCGGCTCTCAGGACTGAATGGGGATAAGCAACCTAAAACAAAGTGCGGCATATACCGGCATATGCCCCACTTTGGGGGGCAAATGTTGGGCGTGTTCTCACCCAGAAGTACGAACCAACTCGAGCCAAAGCGTCACCGGCCCTGGCACCACCGAACCACCCCTCTCCATGTCCCTGCCTAACCAACCACTTCCAGCCGAACCAACCACTTCCAAAGAACCACCGGACCAGGCGCTACCGAACCTCTCCATGTCCCTGCCGAACCAACCACTTCCAGCCAAACCAACCACTTCCAAAGAACCACCGGACCAGGCGTCGATAGAGGATGCCTTCTTGTATTGTGTAGCGGGAATCTCTCCTCAGGATTTTCCTGACTTCGTTACGCTCGTTGGGTAGTGTGCCATCTTGTAAGTATTTCTTGATAGGAGTCATCCAAGTTTCTTCTTCGACTTTAGCTATCATATCCTCTTGTTCGAAACTTGGGGCTAGTTGTTTCGAGATGGGTACTGTTCCGGAAATAGTGCTGTTCTTCATGCTAGCTTGTTTTGCCAGTTCGTCGGCCTCTCGATTTTCTTCTCGAGGAATGTGTTTGATTAAATAGTGATCCAATTGATCGAGTAGCAGCTTGGTCTTCTTTAGATATGCTGTGAGTCGTTCTCCTCGAGTCTGAAACTCTCCTAGTACTTGGTTTACGATAAGTTGAGAATCACTATGAAGACATAAAGAACTGACTCCAATTTCTAAGGCAAGTTCTAATCCTGCTATTACTGCTTCATATTCTGCGTCGTTGTTGGTGGCAGCGAATTCCAACCTTAGGGCATAGTGCAGCTTCCTTCCCCTGGGGGTGATTATCACAATACCTGCCCCCGAGCCTTGTTTGTTTGATGCTCCATCTACAAAGAGATTCCACTTGATATTCTGGTATTACAGATTGATCCTTACCTTCATTGGTAGTGAATTCGGCAATGAAATCGGCCATGTCTTGTCCCTTGATGGCGGTGCGAGGATGGTAGGTGATATCATATTGACTCAGTTCAATGCACCATTTGAGTAGTCGCCCAGAAGTGTCGGGGCGATGGAGTACCTGCCTTAGCGGTTGATCGGTTAAAACTCTGATGGAATGAGATTGGAAATAGTGTCGCAGTTTCCGTGACGTGATTAGAAAACAGTATGCTAGCTTCTCAAGTTTAGGGTATCTGGTTTCTGCCCCCGTAAATCTCTTGCTTATAAAGTATACGGGCCGCTGCGCGCGGTGGTCTTCTCTCACCAAAGCGGCACTTAGAGCATGGTACGATACAATAAGGTATAGGTATAGTTCTTCGCCTTTATTTGGAGTTGAGAGTACTGGTGGTCTCTGGAGGTGTTCGATTAGGTTAAGAAAGGTTGTTGAGCATTCGTCAGTCCATTCGAACTTTCCTTTGTCTTTCTTTAGGGCTTCGAAGAAAGGGATGCATTTGTCGGTTGCTTTAGAGATGAATCTGCTTAGGGCGGCCACCTTCCCATTCAGGCTTTGCATTTCTTTTCGAGTGGAAGGTATCCTGATATCTTTCAGGGCTCGAACTTGTTCGGGGTTTGCTTCAATCCCCCTGGCATGGACGATGAATCCCAAGAACTTTCCACATGACACTCCGAACAAGCACTTTAGATGATTCTGCTTCATTTCATATTGGCGAAGTACTTGAAACATCTCGTCCAGGTGGCTTACATGATCGTTGGCTTTTCTTGACTTTACCAGCATGTCATCCACATAAACTTCCATAGTTCGTCCTATTAGTTCCGCAAACATCTTGTTGACGAGGCGCTGATAAGTAGTTCCGGCGTTTTTAAGTCCAAAAGGCATTACTCTGTAGCAGTAAAATCCCCGGTCAGTGATGAAACTAGTGTGGTCTTGATCGTGGGCGTGCATAGGGATCTGGTTATATCCTGAGTATGCGTCCATAAAAGATAAGAGTTCGTGCCCGGCTGTGCTGTCCACGAGTTGATTGATTCGGGGGAGTGGGAAGCAATCCTACGGGCAAGCGTCATTTAAGTTGGAGAAGTCGATGCATGTTCGCCACTTCCCATTAGCCTTATTTACCAGTACCGGGTTGGCGATCCATTCTGGGTAGATGGCTTCTCGTATGAAGTTATTGGCAAATAGGTTCTTTACTTCTTCCTCGAGGGCAGCTGATCGTTCTTCCCACATGCTTCTCTTTTTCTTCTTTACTGGCACCTTGGTGGGATCGATGTTCAGTACGTGGCATGCTACGTCTGGGGAGATTCCAGTCATGTCAGCGTGCGCCCATGCAAATACATCCAAGTTGTGGCAAAGAAAATCGATGAGTTGATCCTTCAACTCTGCTCTTAACTGAGATCCGACTCTCAGCAGTCTACTTGGGTCGTGTTTGTCTACAGATACAAATTCCATAGCCTCTGCATGCTCGGCGGTGGCCTCTTCCTCTTTGTCCCTGGGGTCTAATTCATTGAAAGGATCACTGGTATATCGAAGAGGAGGGGCTTTCTTTAGTTGCTATGCTTCCAAGTTTTTCTTGCAGAGAGAAGTCTCTGCATCCTTCCCTTTATCCTTCCTGTGATTATTGCGAAGTTCAGTTATATAGCAATCTCGAGCGGTGTCTTGATTTCCTTCTACTTCCCCTATCCCATTATCTGTTGGAAATTTCATCTTCAGGCACCAAGGGGCTAGGACAATCTGGAAGTCAGACAAGGCTGGTCTTCCTAAAAAGGAGTTGTAGGCCGAGTGGTTATCTATTAGCACAAACATTTGTTTCCGCACAACGGAGCGGGGATGACTTCCTATTTCAACAAAGAGGTCCAATTGCCCGAGGGGCATCTTCGCATCTCTAGTGAAACCGTGTAGTGGTTTGTTGCAGGGAGACACATCCTTCATTGACAGTTTCATTTTGTCGAAAGCATGCTTGAATAGAATGTTTACGGAGCTTCCAGTATCTACCAGAATTCGAAAAACTTCGGCTGGGCCGAACCAGGCAGAGATGACCATAGGATCCATATGAGGGTACTGCCTTCCTTCTAATCTCGCCTACTGAATGTGATATCATTATCCTCTTTCCGCTTCGGGCGACATTCTTCCATATCGGAATTGATGTAGTGTTCATTGTTTCTAAGTGACTTTTCATATCTTTCCATTTCTGCCCAGTTTCTGTCGGCGATGTGTGGTCCTCCCGATATTTTATGGACCACTATCTTCTCTTGACTGGAACCGCTGGTATTGTGATTTCTTCCGCCTGTCTCTGGGTGGAGTTGCCCTGGGTTCTCCTTGGCAGGGCTGGAGTCCTGTCCTGAGCCTTTACATAGTGTTCCAATCTCTTCCTTCTGATGTGTTCTTCAATCAGCTCCCGGAGAGGATGACATTCATTGGTATCATGCCCATGGGATTCGTGGAAACGGCAGAACTTTCCAGACTTGATTGCGTGATCTGATTCCTTCTTGTACGTGGGGCGTTTGTATTTAAGCTCGTCTTGGGTGGCCAGGAAGATGTTTTCGACTGTTTCATTCAAAGGAGTGTAAGCGTCAAATCTTGGTCCTGGCCGATATAGGCGTTTTTCTCCTTTCCTGCCCCCAGCATTGTCTCGAGAGTCATTTCTTCCGACGTCCTTTGCTGTGGCGGGTGCGTTGCCATGAGCTGCCTGGGCTTGTTGCCCTGTCTGCCTTTCGGTGGCAGCGTCTTCAAGTATCATATACTTTCAAGCTTCATGGAAGAAATCGGGTAAGGTAGCTGGTTTTTCTTTTGTTAATCTTCTAGCAAACTTGGTATCCGGATGTGCGCCACTACAAAGAGCCATTAGGATAAGTTTCTCATCGGCATCTTGGACTGCGGCCGCTGCGGCGTTGAATCGGGTTAGATATTGTTGCACTATCTCTCGAGCCTTCTATTTGATATTAGATAGGGAATAAGCGTCCTTGGGTTGTTCCACATGAATGCGGAATTGGCTGATGAACTTTTCTTTCAACATTTCCCATGAGCTGACGGATCCTTGGGGTAGATGGCAGAACCAGGAGGTAGCTTGATCTGCCAAGAATAGTGCGAAGCATTTACACAACACTCCCTCTGTTGCTCCGCTCATGAGCATATGCTGTGTGTATCTCTGCAAGTGTACAATGGGGAGCATTTACACAACACTCCCTCTGTTGTAAGGTTCCATTGTTGGCATTTTCCATTCCCGGGGGGTGATGGCAGTTTCGATATTGCGGGTGAAGGGGCTGGTTACCCTAGCGCCTATCCCTCGATCCCTTTGGTCCCGTTGGACGCACTCTCTGAACAATCGCGCCATCCTTTCATCAGAACTTGGAGCGGATAGAAATGAGTTTGGTTCTTCTCAGCGGGATTGATTCCGTCCAGATGACCTGTAGGGATGGTATCGTCTATTACTCCTAACATTTTCCGGTGGCTGTCTTCGGTCTTCTGGGAGCATGCTAGGGTCAGCCACAGTTGGCCCTTGCCTCGATCTTCCCCTGCTGGACTCTGTTCTAAGCACTGCTCGGGTCCAACTTCGGGCTGGACTCCAGCTCGGCCCCGTCCATTGGTGTTCCCATGGTTAGGTAGCATGACAGGCTCAGCCATATCCGACCCTTACCTGGTACCTCCCCCGTTGGGTTCTGTTCCAGGTGTTTCCTCGGGTCGGAATTCGGGCTGAGTCTGGGCTCGGCTCCTACCATTGCTGTTTCTGTTGTTAGCCTCTTCGACGAAGAAAGATCTTTGTCGCCTCCCAGATCCTCCAGACTGGGACTCACCCCATGATTCGGTGTTGCGGTTGGATTCTTCAGCATCCCTTAAGCGTGACATGAGTTGATCCACTCAGGCTTCTTGTTGAGATGCGAAGCGGTTAGTTACTTCAGCCACAACCCTGTCCAGATCTGCCTTAGTAATTGGTTGTTCCGTAGCTGGGGCTGTCGGATTTGCCTGATTTCCATTTGCTGTTGGAACAGGACGATTCTCTTGATCTCTGATCACTGGATCTGGGATACTGCTAGTTGCGATGTTCTTTCCTTTGCTAGCACTTTCCTCTGCCTGGGAGGCATGTTTTCCAAGCAATGAGCGATGCTGTTGGGAAGAAGGTTTAGTGGGAGAAGCTGAAGCTTCTAGCTCGAGCTCTCAGTGAAAGCATCAAAAATGTTTGCACAAAAAATGGCAAACACCTCCAAGTCGTATGATTTAGTTGATTATATGTTGTTCTTAGTTATTTGGGTGATTTATGCAAATATATAAAATAGATGGACTAAACTGTAAAAGACACACATATTTATAGTGGTTCGGCCAGAATGTGCCTACGTCCACTTTATATGTTATTCTCCTTTTCTGTTCAGATTACAAGTACAAAGCTTTGATTACAAGTATCTGAAAGTTGTTTGAAAGTTCTATTCGTGCTTGAGCTCTCAAACTTGTCTGCCATTGTTGTACCCCTGCTCCTCTATTTATAGAGTGAGGCTGGGGGCAGGGGTTCTGGATGTATATAGCTGCTGGTGGGCCTGGGCTGATGCAACCTGGCCTGGCAACGTTGGTTCGGCAACACCTTAGTTTGGTAGTAGATGGTTGGAGTTGAGACCTTGGTCCGGTAGCACTTTGGTCCGGTAGTACCTGGGAGATGGGTTGGTTCGGTGGCAGGAAGAGTTGCTTTGGTTCGGTGGTATATGGGAAGTGGTTGGTTCGGTGGGACTTTGGTCCGGTAGGTTTTGGTTCGGCCATGTAGGGGAAGTATGTTGGCTTGGCTATGCAGGGAAGTGGAGTTGGACCGGTAGTAGGTGGAAATGAGATTGGTTCGGCAGGGACATGGGAAGTGGGTTGGTTCGGCAGTAGGTGGAGAGTGGATTGGTTTGGCAGGGACATGGGAAGTGGGTTGGTTCGGAAGTAGGTGGAGAGTGGATTGGTTCGGCAGGGACATGGTCCGGTGAAGGGTGGGAACGCACCCAACAGTCTAAGTACAAATATCACTATGTATGAAAAATAAATCAATATATTTGAGGAATCCAGTTGGATCCCTCCAACCTGTCTCCCTGCATCCACAGATGATAGGCAACATAAAACACCAATCCCGCTTCAAGGCAGGATATCGCGGTAATATAGGGTCATCCGCTATTATGCGGGGCACATAATGTCTCATCCGCTCCAATAAGCGGGAAATATATCCAACTATTAATATACGTACTAATATATATAATATAACATTCAACTGATAATAATATATCAATTGAACCAATCAATAAATGATTTAACTATTTTAAATTAAAACTAGCAATCTAAAAGAGTGAGATTTACTCATCTTGATTTTTAATTGCAACCGATTTCAATTCTAATTTAATTTGAACAGGCGTTCAATTTAATTCAAAATTCCAACTGGTTCCAAAAATCTCCAAACCTATTTTACTTCGTAGATCTCACAGCTACGACCAAATATGACTTGTTTCATTAATTTTGGACCTCGTATGAATGGATTATAAAATTTTAAACATTCGAATAATACGGTTATTTAAATTAATTAAAATCATTAACAGTAATTAACCTTTCTTCCCTGCCATGTCATGCACGCAACTGTCTCCTCCAGGATCTCCATAGCAGCAATTTGATACTTCTTAAATAAAGAAACAGAAGGTACCACTCTAAAGAAACTAGGCCACACCTCTCCTCCTCCGCATTACATCGCCTATAGTGCTTCTCTCACCCAAAACATCGATCCACCCAGGCTCGCAAATGATCGCCGCCACAAAAACTCCACCGCTCCGCCGCCTCCAACAATCGTGATCCTAGACAGCAAATGCCTCACAGAGCATGCGACTCCTTCCTTCCATCATCGCGACTTCAGACCTAACACCCTCTACTTGATCCATACTTTGACCCCAAATCATGAAATTGGCTAACCTTAGATTCGAGCTCTCCACTTTGAACGCCCTTCCAGTCGCACGCGAACTTCCTCCTTTTTTTAAAGATTGAACTATATTTTATTTATTTGTCTCGAGCTTCTATTCGAAGCAGAAGAAGGCACTAGCTTGCGATTTAAAATAGAGAGGGGGGGGAGATAAAGATAGTGTATAGGGTTGCTGTAGGGTGGCGCGTGAGATAAACTAGGTCAGCTGCGATTTGAAATTCCTATTTTATTTTATTCAAAATATCTCCCCTTTCATATCTCAAAAATCCAAAACCCTATTGACGCATGCAGCCTGGTGCTCCTAATGTTATATCGCTATTCCAAACCTAATGGAACAAGTTTCGAATCCTAATTCGATCGTATGTGGAAGATAGCTTTTTAAACCCAATTATAATATTAAACTTCCAATATTATATTCAATGCGTTTCTATGCGTATGACTAAATGGTAACTCCAAACGCCATGAAATTTGAAATCCGATAATAATACACTATTACAGATCCAATGGAATTGGTTTCGTTGAATTCCGAGATTGTGCTCCGGATCGCTATTTTAACACGTCAATTTCAAAATTTTTACGAAATCACATGCAATTTTAGTTTTAAAAACTTATTAACTAAATTCTAATTCAAATAGAATTTGTATCGACATTAGTAATCGTTTTTGATTCATGTTTAACTCAAGTTTCAAATATTTACCATTTTTGTATTACGATAAATCGTTATTTTTGAAATTTAAATTCATTCTAAAATTTCAACCAGAATCTTCATACTCAAAAATCAAAATATTTTACAACTTCGATATTAAAACCATTTGAATATTCGAAGTCAATGACGGAAAATCCAGGTCGTTACATTCCTCCCCTCTTAAAAGATCGTCCCCGAAATTGCTGAGTAGGAAAAATGAAACAAACCCATTAATTTATCAAAATCCATTTAGTTAAAACTCGATATTTTACTTTTCTAAACCTTTTAGTTTCAACCAAAACAATTAGCTTTCATTTCTAATTCAAATCCCTTATTTCAAAATTCACTTTTTAGTTAACAACTTTTTTTTCTAACACCCTAAATTTCCAAAAATTTTTGGCAGAGCCTCCCTTGTACGGAGAGCCTTTTGCAATATGACAAGTATGATAAAAATGATATCATCTACCCACACGGTTGAAAACACAATATATATCAATATATATTTCATTTTTGCTTTTAATACGTGGCGTACCTTATATTAGCGTTATTAAGCGAGCTTGCTCAATTAACATGCAATTGCGCAACCCAAAATCTATCCAAACTGCTCCTTGTACCTGTAGTTACTCAATCAAAACACATCAGTTTCATAATTTATGAAGTTTTATAATATTATATGCATTTTACTACTTTAAACACATTGTTCAAAATACAAAACATGGCATATCAGGTATTTATAAGTAATCACAAGGTTCCATCATTAAATTAGTTACTTCCGATCGATTTATATACCATTCCATTCAATTCAAATGATTCACAACCAATATTACTTGCATCCCATTTATATTACATATAGTATATATTCATATCCATTTCAAATGGATTATAAACCAACTTATCCACTTCTAATTGTTTGCATAATTTTGTTTTATTTCCATTTTCGCCAAACGACAATTCTTTTCTTGCAATTTCAGTGTTATTCTTTAATAAAATAACCGCTCTAGTTTATAAACCATTTTAAATTGATTCTAAATCAATTTATCAAATTCTATTAATTCACATTCAATTTATTCACAAAAACCTTGTTCGCTCAATTTTATATTAAAAAATAATCCAATCCATGCCAATTTATTTATGAACCAATTCATAAATTAATTTGAGCCAAGCTTCCATCAAAAAATATTAATTTAAGCTAATTCGTTTACTTTCAATCATTTCTACTATATAACTTAAGTTCATTTACATTGCAATCAAATTGCATTTCATTTCAAATTAATTGTTATTCAATTTATTCACCCTCGATTAATTTGCATTTCCATTTACTTGGTATATCTTAATTTACACTATATTATTTAAGAATCGTTTCATAAAATTAATATTAAGGTATATTATAACCTTTATACAACACACATATTTGTTTCCACTTCAAAATTTAATTTCATACCCGAATTATTTAAATAATATCCCAAAGCCATATTAAATTTATTTACACTTAAATTGAATTTATTTATAACTTAAGTCATCACCATTTCAATCCATTTCTATTTTTTTCGACGACATTTCAACATATATTAATTCGCTTATATATAATTAGAATTTCATTTATAACTCAAGTTCCATATTCAGTTTCACTTTCAATCCACAATCCATTTGACTACAACATGTTAAATCCCATTTCTATATTCAATTAATTAAATAATTTATCTAATTAGTTCACTTCCATTTTACAATTCAGTATCTGATTTTTATTTCAAAAATCTCTTCAATTGGTTTGACTTGAGTTCAACTCCAATTTATAATTCAAATTCTAATTTCCATTCCTTTGGGAAATCAATTAACCCATTTAATCAGGTTTTCTTTTCCATTCCCTTATATTTTATGTTATTTAAACTTATTTATTCACAATTCCATAATTTTCACTTAAATTTTATTACATTCAGAATTTATAACTAATAGTTATATACACACTTTACAATTTTTATTTTATATTCAATTCCATTCGATGTCATTTCTAATTCAATCCAATTTTATTTTAACTTAGCTTAAGTTAAAAATTTAATCTCATATCGAAATTCGCCTTTTTAGGTTGTATGTTGAAAAACTTATCTTCTTTTGGTTTTACTAATCATTCATATGGATATTCCAGAATTCAAAAACATGGTTTCATTTTAAATCATTTGAAGTCATATATATATGTATGTATGTATGTATGTATGTATGTATGTATATCAAATCCCACTTTTTAAATTTGAACCAAACTTGGCTTTTATACAAAACAAATTTCCTTCAATTTCCCATACAATCTTCGTCTCCAAACAAAAATCTTCATTTAAAGTACTACGGTAGCAGTCCATCACTTAGAAACTCGAAATGAACACCGATGATGTCGTGATCATCATTGGAATTATTTTCCAGCGACTGAAGTGGGTTTAGTGCTTTATCACCTCAAAATTGATTTAAAACATTTTCAATTAAAATTCTCAACTTTAATACTCTATTATTCTTTCAACCACTTTGGAAATCAATTTCAAAACATCCGAGATTTCAAAATTCCCCAATACTTAGTTCAAATCCATTTAAAACATTTCTCAAATCTTCTAGAATTTTAAATTTCCAAATTCTAGTTTGAATCCATTTTTATTTATAATTCATTTGCAAAAAACATTCCTATACAACATCTATTTGGTATTTACAACCATTCCAAATTTTATAGTTTGATTTGGATTATAATAATGACAACCTAATACACCAATTATACTATAATAAATTCTGAAAATTATTTCTTCAATATCAAAAATATAGTTGTGTAAAATTTATTTCATTTACCCGCTTCAAAATAATACTGTGTCGGTTTACCTGGTTCAAGTGTTTAGAAACTCCTTTCGATTTAGTGGCGTCCCACTACTCGAACAAAATTTATAAACCACTCAATCAATAAATCAACATAATATAAAACAATTTTTATTCACTAAAAAATACGCCCTCGTATCTATTAATACACTCAAACTCATTCTAGGGTACTATTGATCCTATCTCTAATGAGTAATCCCCACCAAAGGCAAGGTTTTCGCTTAACCTTCAGCTCTGATACCAAATGTAACGAACCCAGATTTTCGACCTTCGAAAATCGACATAAATACGTACACTATAAAACATGCCGAATATTCAAGTGCCGGAAATGCCAGATCATTAAGGGTGAAGAAGAAAAGATATATAGGAGAAAATAGAAACAATAAAACAAAATCTCACAATCGCAACAGAACAATATATAATAACCGATCTTTATAAAAAAGAAACTGTATCAGTTAATATACATACAATCATCAGAGTACAACAATCAACAAATAAACAAGACAGATATAGTAACTTGTCCTTACAAGTGCTGACTATACGGTCTACACACACAGCGGAATATAGTCAAGTACATGGAATATGCCCGACAATCCTCTAACTCGTCTTCTAAGCTCCATAGCATCCTTACCTGAATCTTTAATACTCGGTCTAAGCCGAGCATATAATAAAATAACACCCAAGTCAGTCTGGAAAACCTGTGACGACCCTAAAATTTTGGATATTTGAAATTGGAATATTTAATTGATTTTAAATTTTCAAAGGGTTAATTCTAACTTAAATTTCAAATATCTCTCTTTATTGGATAACTAAATTATTGAATTAAGCTATTGGAAATTGAGTAAAAAATATGAAATCTTGGTTTTTAAGGTTGCGACGCCCCACCTCTATACCCATGCTAGCCATGGACACTATGGTGTAATGCCGTCAACTAGCGCGGAGAATAAGGCTGTTGAGGAGCAACCATCCGTGTAATTGCTTTGTGCGAGCACCAATATGTCAGATAGTACAACATGCAGGAGGAAATCCGACATACCGATACAAACTCAAAGCTACTACACCGTGGCCATATATATTCTTCGGAAACAAATATAGAAATAAACATAACACAAATCAGTCACAAACATCCATATCACAAAGGTGGAAATAGATATGAATATAACACTTAAAAGTGTATATCAGAGTAGTGGTTAAATAAGATCCATAATATCACAAAAGAATAGCTACAAGTGCTAGACAAAAGAATATTGATACATCACCGAGTCTATATCTCAAATGTATATAACAAAAACTACTCATCTAAGTAGTTAGCCAAAAATCAGGGTAATAATCCCAGATGTGAAGTCAAGCAGAAGCACCTGTAACATCTCGGCCTGACCCGAGTATTATTTAATAAGAAAATAATAAACAGATCAGTCTAACTATAAATATCGGATGAAATGATATAGAATAAGAGATATGACAAAAACGTATGATAACCACAAAACCATACCGTGATAAGTATGTAATTGAAAATCAACAAGAGATAAATCAATATCAGAAGAATCTTCCAAAAGATCAAAAAGAATGTCATACTCTTTATTTTTATTCACTAAAACCATAAGTATTGATCATTATATCAATGCCAATCACAAAAGTTAATGACACACAAATTCACCAATGCACAAATATTGATAAGACTTATCAATGTAAATCACGAAAATTGGTAAAACAAATTCTAGAAATCATCAATGGAAATCCAGAAATCACAAAAAGGGGGAGGCCTATCACAAAACGGGAGCATGAAAACTCACCAACACGTGTGTCATAAAATGGAACGCTATTCCATGATTGCTAACCATTAATTTTGAGCCGAAGCTCCACAAAACGGCCCGAAGACCATGGGTCGCTACCCCACCAAATTGAGCCGAAGCTCCACAGAAACGGGGTTTAGTCTCTGTCGTAGACAAAGAGACATCGCACATTTTCTAGTCTAAATCACAAAAATGATCATCAACGATCATCAAGAAGTGTCAATTACATTAAGCTAGTAAATATATGAGCTTAGCTTCATGTCCCATGACCACTAGCTTAACTTAAATATTTACGAACAAATTGTAGGTTTCCACTCAAAAATTGTCACAAGAGATTCAATCGAACAAGTCCAAGAACTAACCGGCGAAGTAAACGCAAGCGTTTCATACCACTTGTTTTACTAAGCTGTTTAATTATA
Organism: Allium cepa; assembly: GCA_030765085.1. Taxonomy (NCBI): domain Eukaryota; kingdom Viridiplantae; phylum Streptophyta; class Magnoliopsida; order Asparagales; family Amaryllidaceae; genus Allium; species Allium cepa. The sequence continues at coordinate 461,575,273 of CM060943.1, forward strand.
TTTCTCGTACGAGTGAGGTAAAGGTTTATATATACTAGTAGATTGGAAAACGGTTTAAGAAACAAGCTTTGTAATAAAATAGGGTTGAAATCGTTTTGATGAAGGAGTTTTGCTATTTACTACTAGTATTGAAACCTTTATATTTTTAAAATGACAAATCACAAAAATGATTGTAGAAACAATAAGTCACAAAAATTCACATTCGAAGAAATGAATAAAATCCAAAGAATTCGATTCCAAATCCATCAAAGTGGAAATACCGTTGCGACTTAACAGCCACGACTTTCGACTTAACATAATTCAACACAAGAAATCAGCGGCTCAACATATGCGACTCCATGGCATACGACCTAACAGATCAGCGACTTAAGAAATAGCATGCGGCCTAACAGAGCAACTTAACATGGCGCGACCTATAGCATGGCACGACCTAAGTTGGTGCGACTTAAAGCAGGGCAAGCAACCTAAGTGGTCAGCGACCTAAAGCAGGCCGACTCATAGCAAGGCGAGCGACCTAAGTGGTCAGCGACCTAAAGGGGGCAGAGTGACTTAAGGAGGTGAGGCTGAGCCACCTAACATAGCCGACCTATGTTGATGCAAGCCGAGCGACCTAACATAGCCGACCTATAGAATGGCATGACTTAAAGCATGGGGCGACCTATGTTGGTACGACCTATATGCAGGCCGAGTGACCTAACTGGTAGAAGAGCAAACCGAGCGACCTATGTGGTCAGCGACCTAAAGGGGGCAAAGTGACTTAAGGAGGTGAGGTTGAGCGACCTAAGTGGTTGCAAGCGGGGTGACCTAAGAGGTTGCGACCTAACTTGGCGCGACCTAAGTTGGTTGCGAGATATAGAAGGTGCGACTTAACATGGCCGAGCGACCTAAGGTACTGGGGCAAGCCGAGCGACCTAAGCAACAGAAATGCAAAAACTCTCTCAATTTGCAGCCGGTCGAGCACGGACGCTAGGGGATTACACCCGTCAGCTACCCGGTCCTATTGGCTCCTCGATGCATCACCAAAAACATGATCAAACTTCAAAGTTAGGATTTTTTTAAAGATTTGAACCCAAAACACTAAAAATTGGGATATTCACCAATTCAATCCAAACCAAAAGCAAATGCACATGAATAAGTGTTAGGAATTCATACCCAACAATCAAAGATAGTTATAGACAAAGATGTGAGATAAAAAGCTCACATTTTCACCAAATCAATGAAGGAGAAGTTTAAAAGCAAAGGAAGAATCAACCACACTTCAATATCAACACAAGAAGCTTGAATCAATGGCTTCTCTTTGGATTTGGAGTTAGATGTTTGGATTTGCAAATGAACTAGGGCTTGGAGTTTTAATTTCCTATTCCTCTCTCTATTTTTTGATGAAGCTTGAGTGTTAGGAAATGAGAGTGAAGTAATGAAGGGAAGAGGTGGTTGAGCTAGAGTTAATAGTTTAGGCTAATGGGCTAAACCAAACCCAAAGCCCAAAGTGAAAAAGTGGAAAAATTCCACTAACCCCAAACCGATCAAAGTTTATACTCAAAAAGATCGCAAACGGCATTTTGGACCCAATGGAAGTGGTACCGAATCCTAATTCGACCGTATGCAAAAAGTAACTTTTCGGACTAAAATCCGATTAACGGTAAAATATTTAAATAAAATATTTAAATATTCAATCGTAAAATATGCGGGTTGTTACAGACTCTCCTCCTTAAAGAAATTGCGTCCACGCAATATTTAAGAAGAAAATATAAGGTAACAACCATGAAAACATATCAACACAAAAGAAATTTGAAATAAGAAATTCACCTCAAAGAGCACGGGAAAGTAAGTCCGGATGTGTTCGCTCGATGAATTCTCTAGATTCCCAAGAGCAATCCTTAGGGTTTGAGGACCATTAAACTTTAACAAGCTGAGCATCTTTATTTCGAAGGCGTTTGACTTCCGAAGCAATAATACGAATAGGATGTTGCTCATAAGTTAAATTAGGCGAAACTTCAATTTCTTCCACAACACCGGGCTCAAGAATAGAATCGGAATCTCGAAGGCATTTCCGTAATTGAAAAACGTGAAACACGTCATGAATAGCAGAAAATTGAGCCGGTAATAAAAGGCGATAAGCCACGGAACCAATACGTTCGGTGATGGGAAATGGACCAATATATCGAGGTGCTAACTTTCCCGATCGACTAAAACGTACCACACCCTTCATAGGAGAAACACGAATAAACACAAGATCTCCCACAGAAAATTCTATTTTCCTTCTCTGGTTATCGGCATAGGATTTTTGTCTACTCTGGGCTTCTTTCATCCTATGACGAATAAGGTCAATCTTCTCTGTGGAATCACGAATAAAATCTGGACCTAAAACCAGCTTCTCACCGGCCTCAAGCCAACAAGAAGGAGATCGGCATGGCCTTCCATAGAGTGCCTCAAAAGGTGCCATACCAATACTAGATTGGAAGCTTTTATTATAGGAAAACTCAACAAGAGAAATATGATCTTCCCAACTTCCACCAAAATCAAGAACACATTCACGAAGAAGATCTTCAAGAGTTTGATTCACACGCTCAGTCTGTCCATCGGATTGAGGATGATAAGCGGTGCTAAAATTAAGCTTCGTTCCCAAAGCTTTTTGAAGACACTTCCAAAATCCACTAGTAAACAATGGATCACGATCACTAACAATAGAAGTAAGAACTCCATGCAATTTAACAATTTCTTTGATAAAAAGATTGGCCAAAAGAGGTACGGTTCGATTGGACAGAACGGGAGTAAAATGGGCGGATTTAGTAAGTCTATCAACTATCACCCATAAGCTATCATGACCCGAATGAGAACGGGGAAGGCCGTCTATAAAATCCATGGAAATTTTGTCCCACTTCCAAATTGGAATTTCTAAAGGTTGCAATAACCCACCGGGCCTTTGATGCTCGACCTTAATGAGTTGGCAAGTCATGCAACACTTAACAAAGTTAGCAATATCAGATTTCATTCCCTCCTAGTAATAAAGTCGCTTCATATCCGCATACATTTTACTACTACCGGGATGAATGGTAAATTTAGAACGATGAGATTCTTCTAAAATGTCTTTACGAAGATCACTAATATTTGGCACGATAAGTCTACCAAATTTTCGAATACCGCCACGAGAATCAATATCAAAGTCTTTCAAACCTTCACTATCAATTTTATCCCTAAAATTTTGGCCAAGAAGAGCCAATTCGGGATCTAGCTTTTGAGCTTCAAGAATGCAGTCTAAAAGAGAAGGATGAGCCACAAAGCTACATAAAGCCAAAGATGAACATAAATCGGACTCACGATCTCTAATCTCACAAGTGGATAAAACCTCCAGATCATTCCATTCTGATATCATCATGGAAACAACTGCTTGTTGCTTGCAACTAAGGGCATCGGCAACACGATTTCCCTTTCCGAGAGTATAAAGAATATCAAGATCATAAGATGCAAGGAACTCGAGCCAACGTTGTTGACGCAAATTAAGTTCCTTTTGGAAAAATAAATACTTCAAAGATTTATGATCGGTATAGAGAATAAACTTCTCTCCCAAAAGATAATGATGCCAAATTCGAAGGGCGAAAACAATAGCCGCAAGTTCTAAATCATGAGTAGCATATCTAGACTCGGCTGGCTTCAATTTCCTAGAAGCATATGCAATAACACGTTCTCTTTGCATAAGAACGGCACCCAAACCAACGCGACTAGCATCGGTATAAACAATAAAATCTTGGTTTCCCTCAGGAATCACAAGAATAAGAGCATCGGAAAGGAGTTCTTTTAATTTCTGAAAAGAGGCTTCACATTTGTCCGACCAAAAGTATTTAACTCCCTTCTTTGTCAAACTAGTAAGAGGTATGAAAATTTTAGAAAAGTCTTTAATAAAACGACGGTAATAGCCCGCCAATCCGAGGAAGCTACGGATTTCCGTCACACTCTCTGGTCTCTTCCAATTTCGAATCGCTTCAATCTTCGATTGATCCATGGAAATTCCGGATTCGGAAATGATATGACCAAGAAACTTCATACGAGATTGCCAAAAGTGGCATTTAGAAAATTTTGCTTTTAATTGATTACGCCTAAGAGTTTCCAACACAATCCGAAGATGCTTTTCATGCCCCTCCTCGGTTTTTGAATACACAAGAATATCATCAATAAAGATGAGAACAAACCGATCGAGGAGGTCTTTGAAAACTCTATTCATAAGGTCAACGAAATAAGCCAGAGCATTCATTAAACCAATTGTCATAACAAGCCATTCATAAGATCCATAACGAGTACGGAACGATGCCAAAGGAATGATATCCTCTGCAATACGAAGCTGATGAAAACCGGTAGCTAAGTCTAATTGTGAAAAGACTCTAGCACCACTAAGTTGATCGAATAGATCATCAATCCGAGGTAAAGGATATTTATTCTTGATAGTAAGATCATTAAGCTTGTGGTAGTCAACGCAAAGCCTAAGTGTACCATCGGATTTCTTCACAAAAATAGCCGAAGCTCCCTAAGGTGAGGAACTAGAGCGAATAAATTGCTTCGTCTCCAATTCGGATAATTGTTTCCGCATCTCCTCATTTTCTTTATTGGACATACGATAAGGAGGACGAGTGATAGGTTGAGCTCCAGGGATGAGATTAAGTTTGAACTCAATTGCTCGCTTAGGTGGTAATCCTAAAACGGGCTCAAATATGTCAGAAAATTCACGAACAACGTGAATAAGAGAAATAATATCTTTCTCATCATCATTATCGTCATCATGAGGATTTAAAGAATATAAAGATGCAACCAAGATGGAATTCGAATCTTTAAGGTCAATAGAAATCTGCTTAACAGATTAAGGATGTTGAAGATGAATAGTCCGCTCAGGACATAGGATTTGAGCTTCATAGCGGTCAAGCCAATCCATTCCCAAAATCATTCCAAAGCCTAAGTAGAGCATAACATGCAAATCGGCTCGAAAAGAAAAATCACACAAAATAATCTTGACATCTTTAGAAAGCATACTAATTGTTGCGGATCCACCAACCGGATTCGCAATTCTCAAAGAAGTCATTAAAGCGACAACACTCAAAGAAAAAGTATCAACAAGTTCTTTTGATATAAAAGAATGGGACGCACCCGTATCAAAAAGAACTCGAATAGGGTGATTACGAAATAAAATAATGCCATCAAGGATAGAATGAGAAATACCTTTACCACGAGATGTGTTGCCAGGGGCTTGAGCAACATTAAGCTGTCCCTCCTTCTTGACTTGAAGTTTGGGACAAGAAGATAAATAATGATCCGGGCTTTTGCAATAGCGACAAGCACAAGGCTTTGAACACTTGTTCGCATAATGGTCCTTAGAACCACAATTGTAGCATTGCCCACTACTAGAGGTAGAAGTCTTTGCCACCGAAGTTGATTGCTTCCCTTTCTTATTGGGATAAGGACCCTTGAACTTATTAGGCCTTTTCTTGTTGTTGAAGTTTGGTTTGGCACCCATAACTTCAATATCACTCTCCCTATCTGCCTCTTCAAGACGAAGAGCGATATCAATGAGTTGATCAAAAGAAACTTCTAACTTTAGAAGTAATGGCTTCTTGAGATTTTTATTCAAGCCATAGAAAAATCTTTGGTTCTTCTTCAATGGGGTGTTTATGTACTCGACCCCGTATTTAGAAAGTGACTCGAATGATGCAAGTCTGCCACAGAGGATTTACCTTGAACAAGGTCTATAAAACGACGAGCCAATGTCACCTTCTCAGCTTCTGGCACAAATTTTAATTCGAAGCGTTCCTGGAATTTCTCCCAAATAAGATCCGCTTTAACTATTTCAAAAATAAGAAGCTCATACCAATCTAATGCTCTTTCTTGGAGCATACTAGAGACCACCTGAACACGGTGAAGTTCAATAAGATTCATGCGAGAAAAGATTCGATCACATGTTCTCAGCCAAGCCTGGACTTCAATAATAGTTTCAGATCCTTTGAATGGCTTCCCCCCCAAATTGGTAAAATCATTGCACAAACGTGCAAATCCAGACTTAGGGTGAGTAGACTCCAGATTAGATCCGACTGCTTGAGCATTCTTTACTAGATCAAGAAGGTGCTGGGCAGACTTAAATACTCCATCTTGGGAAGTAGCACTAGATTGACCAGCGCTGGGACGGCCAGGTCTAACCATTTCTCTTCCTTTAGAAAGAAAGAAAGAAGAAGGAAAAGGTTATTCACCAAATGAATATCAAGCAATCTTGATAGATAAAACAAGGAATCATAAAGAAAGTAGGATGAATCGGTACGAAGACTCGAATTGAATCCTAAAGCACGACTCCTACGAAGGACTTAGGACGATGATCCTTGCTACATTATTCTACATTGTTCTGAAGTTTTTCTCTGATACCAAGCTGTGACGCCCCACCTCTATACCCATGCTAGCCAAGGACACTATGATGTAATGCCGTCAACTTGCGCGGAGAATAAGGCTGTTGAGGAGCGACCATCCGTGTAATTGCTTTGTGCGAGCACCGATATGTCAGATAGTACAACATGCAGGAGGAAATCCAACATACCGATACAAACTCAAAGCTACTACACAGTGGCTATATATATTCTTCGGAAACAAATATAGAAATAAACATAACACAAATCAGTCACAGACATCCATATCACAAAGGCGGAAATAGATATGAATATAACACTTAAAAGTGTGTATCAGAGTAGCGGTCAAACAAGATCCACAATATCACAAAAGAATAGCTACAAGTGCTAAACAAAAGAATATGGATACATCACTGAGTCTATATCTCAAATGTATACAACAAAAACTACAAATCTAAGTAGTTAGCCAAAAGTCAGGGTGATAATCCCAGATGTGAAGTCAAGCAGAAGCACCTGTAACATCTCGATCTGACCCGAGTATTATTTAATAAGAAAATAATAAACGGATCAGCCTAACTATAAATATCGGATGAAATGATATAGAATAAGAGATATGACAAAAACGTATGATAACCATAAAACCATACTGTGATAAGTATGTAATTGAAAATCAACAAGAGATTAATCAATATCACAAGAATCTTCTCAAAGATCAAAAAGAATGTCATACTCTTTATTTTTATTCACTAAAACCATAAGTATTGATCATTATATCAATGCCAATCACAAAAGTTAATAACACACAAATTCACCAATGCACAAATATTGATAAGACTTATCAATGTAAATCACGAAAATTGGTGAAACACAAATTCTAGAAATCATCAATGGAACTCCAGAAATAAAAAAAAAGAGGGAGGCCTATCACAAAACAGGAGCATGAAAACTCACCAACACGTGTGTCACAAAACGGAATGCTATTCCATGGTTGCTAACCATTAATTTTGAGCCGAAGCTCCACAAAACGGCCTGAACGCCATGGGTCGCTACCCCACCAAATTGAGCCGAAGCTCCACAGAAACGGGGTTTAGTCTCCCTCGTAGACAAAGAGACATCGCACATTTGCTAGTCTAAATCACAAAAATGATCATCAACGATCATTAAGAAGTGTCAATTACAGTAAGCTAGTAAATATATGAGCTTAGCTTCATGTCCCATAACCACTAGCTTAACTTAAATATTTACGAACAAATTGTAGGTTTCCATTCGAAAATTGTCACAAGAGATTCAATCGAACAAGTCCAAGAATTAACCGGCGAAGTAAACGCAAGCGTTTCATACCACTTGTTTTACTAAGCCGTTTAATTATATTTCTCGTACGAGTGAGGTAAAGGTTTATATATACTAGTAGATTGGAAAGCGGTTTAAGAAACAAGCTTTGTAATAAAATAGGGTTGAAATCAATTTGATGAAGGAGTTTTGATATTTACTAATAGTATTGAAACCTTTATATTTTTAAAATGACAAATCATAAAAATGATTGTAGAAACAATAAGTCACAAAAATTCACATTCGAAGACGTTAATAAAATCCAAAGAATTCGATTCCAAATCCATTAAAGTGGAAATACCCTTGCGACTTAACAGCGACGACTTTCGACTTAACATAATTCAACACTAGAAATCAGCGGCTCAATATATGCGACTCCACGGCATACTACCTAAAAGATTAAGGACTTAAGAAATAGCATGCGGCCTAACAGAGCAACTTAACATGGCGTGACCTATAGCATGGCGCGACCTAAGTTGATGCGACTTAAAGCAGGGCGAGCGACCTAAGTGGTCAGCGACCTAAAGCAGGCCGACTCATAGCAAGGCGAGCGACCTAAGTGGTCAGCGACCTAAAGGGGGCAGAATGACTTAAGGAGGTGAGACTGAGCGACCTAACATAGCCGACCTATGTTGATGCAAGCCGAGCGACCTAACATAGCCGACGTATAGCATGGCGTGACTTAAAGCATGGGGCGACCTATGTTTATACGACCTATATGCAGGCCGAGTGACCTAACTGGTAGAAGAGCAAGCTGAGCGACCTATGTGGTCAGCGACCTAAAGGGGGCAGAGTGACTTAAGGAGGTGAGGCTGAGCGACCTAAGTGGTTGCAAGCGAGTTGACCTAAGAGGTTGTGACCTAACTTGGCACGACCTAAGTTGGTTGCGAGATATAGCAGGTGCGACTTAACATGACCAAGCGACCTAAGGTACTGGGGTAAGCCGAGCGACCTAAGCAACAGAAATGCAAAAACTCTCTCAATTTGCAACCGGTCGAGCACGGACGCTAGGGGATTACACCCATCGGCTACCCGGTCCTATTGGCTCCTCGATGCATCACCAAAAACATGATCAAACTTCAAAGTTAGGATTTTTTTAAAGATTTGAACCCAAAACACTAAAAATTGGGATATTCACCAATTCAATCCAAACCAAAAGCAAATGCATATGAATAAGTGTTAGGAATTCATACCCAACAATCAAAGATAGTTATAGACAAAGATGTGAGATAAAAATCTCACCTTTTCACAAAATCAATGAAGGAGAAGCTTAAAAGCAAAGGAAGAATCAACCACACTTCAATCTCAACATAAGAAGCTTGAATCAATGGCTTCTCCTTAGATTTGGAGTTAGATGTTTGGATTTGCAAATGAACTAGAGCTTGGAGTTTTAATTTCTCATTCCTCTCTCCATTTTTGATGAAGCTTGAGTGTTAGGAAATGAGAGTGAAGTAATGAAGGGAAGAGGGGGTTGAGCTCGAGTTAATAGTTTAGGCTAATGGGCTAAACCAAACCCAAAGCCCAAAGTGAAAAAGTGGCAAAATTCCACTAACTCCAAACATATCAAAGTTTATACTCAAAAAGATCGCAAACGACATTTTGGACCCAATGGAAGTGGTCCCGAGTCCTAATTCGACGGTATGCAAAAAGTAACATTTCGGACTAAAATCCGACTAACGATAAAATATTTAAATATTCAATCGTAAAATATGCGGGTTGTTACAAAGGTTGTTAAAAATAATTTGAAGGCTTGTAAAATTCATATTGATAATTCTGAAGATAATAGGGGTTTTAAATTTGAGTTTGAAAGTTAATAGTGTATTATTATCATATTCAAAATTTCATAGTGTTTGGAGTTGTCGTGTGATCGTACGGGTTATAAACGCGCTGAAATCTATATCGAAAATGCAATATAATAAATGGGTTCAAAAAGCTATATTCTCCATACGATCGAATTTGGACTCGAAACCTTTTCCTTTGTGTTCGGGAAAGGGGTTTAACATTATAAACGCCTAGCGACACGCCTCGATAGGATGTAAAAATTTTGAGCTTCGAAATCAAGATGATTTAAATTTGAATTTAAATTCAAATATAAATAATAAAATTTCATTGAAATACTATAGCAAGAGCAGACACGTAAAGAAAATTTTACAACACATGTCTCCTAGTATAACATGCGTCCTCTCTGGTTCAACACGCGTCTTAAAAAAATACCACGAGCCCCTCGTCCTCTTTAAAAAATGGAAGCAGCAAATCGATTTCCCCCTTCCTAAAAATCAAAACAATTCCTTCAAAAAAAATGGTCGCGCTCGTTCAGAATTTCATCGGTAGGGAAAATCGATGGGAGGGGAAGTATGTTCGGAAACTCGCATGCGTGATGGAGCACGAACGACAATAGGTGTCGCGATGCTATGGGAGGTCGAGGCGATGAGGGTGGCGGTGCTCCAGGGTGAGGCGACGGCATCGTGGATGCAACTGGTCTGGGTTGTCGCATTGCTTGTACGTGTGGTGAGCTAAACGGCGATGCGAGTTTGGCAATTGGTGCAGTCACGATAGTGGCTCGGCAGCCCAAATGGCGATGGGTTGGGATCTCTGGTCGAGTCTTCTTTGGGGGATGGGGTGTTCTGTTAAGGTATTGAGTTTTAATTTTGTAATTTAATTTAGAGAACTTAATTTTTGAAATGATCTTGAAACCCTTGAATGGAAGTTTTTAGAAAATTATATGAGGTACACAAGAGGAGGAATTTAAAACTAGTTTCATTTTTACATATATATAAAAGAAGAAAAGTTTTTACTGAGAATTGTTGTTTTTTAAATTACAGAAAAATATATATAAATATTTTACAGTAGGATATAAGACAGTTCCGTTTTAGTTTAATATATAGGTTGGAAAGGAAGTTTATTTTAATTAGGGTTTAATACACACACACACACACACACACACACACACACACACATATACATATACATAGAAGATTTGGAAAATATAGAAATTGTAGATGTTGTGGAATTTATATAAAAATTGGACTTTGAATCTAGATAAATTAAATTATTAAGTACATGTAGTTTCAAAAGGAAAATAAATATACATACATATATTTTAAATTTACTAATTTATTTTAAAACAAAGTACTAAGGCAATTAACTTGTTTAACTGGTTCATTTAATTATTTTAGCCACCGAAAATATTTTATTAAAGGGGAATTTGTTTAAATTAAATTATTAAATTCTAATAGATTGTTAGATTAGCTAAAAGTATTAATAATCCATGTGATGTTGTACAAGGTCTAAAATCGTGGAGAGACAAGCCGAATTGGATCGGATTGCAAAACAAAAATCAAAGGTGAGTTAAACTCAATCATTTGGATTACCATTTAAATGTAAATAGTTAAATTTAGATTATTGGCTGAATGATTGAATTGACTAGATGTGATATTATATATATATATATATATATATATATATATTGGAGTGACTGATAAGCGCATTATATAGCGGATGTGACCCTATGTGCCCCGCATAATAACGGATGACCCATTATACCGTGATATCCCCCTCGAAGTGGGATTGGTATTTTATATTGCGCTAACATCTGTGGATGCAGGATACAGGTTGGAGGGATCCAAATGGATTCCTCAAAATGTTAAAAATTTTTTATATTCAGCGATGTGATTTATTTGACGATCTGTGATAGATTTTATTGATTATATTAGGATTGAAATTATTGAATGCTATGGCTTGGCTGAATATATATTGGTATTTTGAGAAACGAAAAATATGTATAAAGTTTGGATTTTTAAAGGAAAATGGAAATAAAAATTCTTAAGTAAATAATTATTGGGAATTGGATAGTTCAAGTAATAAATTTTAAAGGGAATTTAAAACCAGGAAATCGGTTTGAAATCGATTTAGTGTTTTGGAAACTGTGATTTAAACGAAATTGAGAAATGGAAATTTGTAAACTGGGTTTATAAATGAAGTGGGATATTTATCATTGGATAAATTTGGAAGTATAGATTTTGGCAGAAGTTATAAGAAAAGGTGAAATTCATTTTAAAAACAAAAAGGTGATTTTTTTTAAAAAAAATTGGAAAGTATATTTTTCCAGGAAAGCTAAGTATATTTCCAAAGAAGATTTCAAAGTATAAACTAGAAGTTTAAAATGTTTTTTAAGAATGTTTTAGAAAATTTATTATTTTGATTATTTTTAAGTGAAAAGTAATTATTTATTTAAGTTAATTATTTTTAAAGGTAAATTAGTATTATGATTTTTTAAAAGAGAATTTTAGCATAAATATTTGATATAATAACTTTATTTTAAAAGGAAATTATGGCTTAAGTTTTACTCAGAAACTCTTATAGAATTTCTTAAGTATTATTTTATATATGTAATTTTAGTAGCCTTAATGTAAATAATTTAAGTATATTTTTTTTGGAAGTGATTATAAGGTAATGGGAAATGTGTTTAAAAATAAAACGTGGTTTTATTTTTAAAGTGTTGAAAGAAATTTACGGGATTGGGACGTAAATTAAATTGGGATAAATCGAGCAGGATTTATAAAGGATTACATGATTATATTGAAATGAAAAGTGTATTTCCATGAAAAGCCAATTATATTTTCAAAGGAGATTTTTATGTATGAGTTTAAGGTTTTTAAAATTTGTTTTAAAAGAATGTTGTAGAGAAATTTATTATTTTAATTATTTTAGAATTTTAAAGTAAATATTATTCAAATTAATTTTAGTAGTAATTATTTTAAAGGTTAAATTTGTATTATGTTTTTAAAGAAAATTTTCTATTATTTATACTTTATATAGTAATTTTATTTAAAAAAAATAGTTGTGGCTTATGTTTTACATGGAAATTTATTATAGAATTTCATAACTATTATTTCGAGTAAAGTGATTTAAGTAGTATTATTTTTAAATGTTTTAAATATATATTTTTGGGAAAAGTGAGTTAAATTATTAAAATCTAATTTTTATAAGACTTGGTGTTTTTCAGTGGAAATAAAATAATAGGTTGAATTGATTGGTTACTTGATAGTTAAATAACGGACTATCAAATCTGGACCTAAATATGGCTTTGGAAATATCTAGAGGGAGTACGGGAATTGTATGGTATAGTTACCGTTCGAGGTGCTATACTGTACGTTTAATCTTATTCGTTCTTCTAGGACGTTTATAAGGAAATCTGTCCACTAATGGTTAGGAGGTGATTTCCGATCTTATATTCGTCTGTGTATTTCCTAAAGAACCGGGTTGAGTTTACCAGAAAATAGTGAATGTTGTTTCAAAGAGACAGGGATCGGTGTGAGCCAAAAATCACTTCGATTCAACGAGTACGTTTTCGTGATGAAGACAAGAGCTTGGAGTCGAAGATGGAGCAGTGAAGTGCAAGGGCTAATCGCTACTAATTCTGAGGGTGATTCCAAAATGGATGTAGTAGGAGTAGTGCCTTCAATTCCGTTCGGACCCGGAACAGACTTGTATGGATGAATGCTTTCAGAACATCGTCAAGAGGACGATCAGCATTCTAAGTGAGATGTGTTCTAAAAAGGCAATGCTTAGCCTCGAGCCTCATCAACCGGGAATGACTAAATATCAGGGGTTATGTAGGAAGGCTAAGTGGCTAGCAACCAATTAGGTAAGGTCATCCCTTCCTAGATGTCCCATTTTTTGGGCTGTGTGGGCGGTTGCTGATCCCAACCGCGGGGTGATCTTATTCGGGATGATCTAGACTAGATACCGTGATAGGTGGTACCACAGTACCTAGTCATTAGTTGGAAATCCATTCTCCCTACGTGCCTTTTACGGTTTTGATTGTAGAGCCTAGTATTGCTGGAATTTAATGATTGTAATAATTTCGGCTATTTGAATAATTATTTGTACTTAGACACTATTATACTATCAGAGGATTTGATAAGAAATGTTTTGGTTATCGTAAGGTAAAAACCCAACATGTTTATTTGTGGCGTGGTCTTACGAGATACCTTTGATTTCAAATTTTTTTGAAAACTTTAATAATCCAATTGAGTGTGTTTTCTCACGCTGGTTTTCCAGACTGACTTGGATGTTATTTTACTATAATGCTCAGGTCAGACCGAGTATTATAGAGTACAGATTCTGGATGAATTGCTATGGAGCTCAGGGGATGTGCTGGATGGTGAGATGTATCACACGTATCAGTCTTATTTCCGCTGTGTTTGGTGTGCTGTGTAGTCAGCTTTTGTGAGGACAGGTTAACATAACTGTCCTGTAATTGTTTGATTGTGATGTACTTTGACGATGTAATGTATAAAATAGATATAGATATTTTGTATAAAGCTCGGTTATTATCTACTATATATTGTTCCGCTGCGTTTGTGAGATTTTGATGTTGTTTTGTTTTTCTCTTCTTCTACCTCCTTCTTTCCCTCAGCAATTTGTCTTTTCCGGCACTCGATCATCGGCATAATATATAGGGAGTATTTGTGTCGATTTTTGAGGGTCGAGAAGGTTGGGTCGTCACAAAACCAGTTTGAGAAAACACTCTCAATTTGAATTATTACTATTTCAAATTCCTTTGAAAACAAAGGTATCTCATAAGACCACGCCACACATAAATACGATGGGTTTTTACCTTATGATAACCAAAACATTTTTACAGAAAATCCAGTGATATTATAATAGTGTCTAAGTACAAATACTTTTTAAAATAGCCAAAATTATTACATTAATCAAATTCCAGCATCCTAGGCTCTACAATCAAAACTGTAAAGGCTCATAATGGATATTGGATTCCATATAATGATTGGGCTACAGGGGTACTGTCCGTCATAGTACACCTCTAAAAAAATGTACCGAGGACCTCACATGGATCTCCTGCCAACACAGGACCGGCCTACCCTTAACCTGGATAGTACCGAATATGTTAGCACCCAGGGTGTTCCCACCCTAATCGAGCGCTCTCTTTTTCATGCACAACCATATCCATAATCATAATATATATCCAAGGGTATCTAGAAAGGTGATAACAAAACCTACTTAGGTGCGACCCACTTAGCCCTACTGCATCTCTCATGTTTTAGTCATTCTCGGTTGATGAGGCTTGAAGCTACATTTTGCCTTTAGAATAGCATTCATACTTGGAATGCTATCACTGCCTTCCAGGCAAGTAATGCAATGATAACATTCATCCATGCAAGTTGTCCTGGGTCTGGACAAACCGAAACTCCAAAATCACTATCTTTATTTTCTTCATGATATCACAATTCGTAACGCACAATTCATATCGAACTGGTTTTTGGATAATTAAATCTGATCTCGGTCTCTTCGAAACGATCAACCAATTTGTCCAAATTTGATAGTTGATTATTTAACTATCAAATAAAATCCATAAGAAGTCACTAGGCCTTATTTTATAAATCTTCAAAATGTCTTTACAAAGATATATATATATATATATATATATATATATATATATATATATATTCAAAGCTCTTCCAGTATTCCAATATTTGGAAACAATTTCAAATACTTATCAACAAAAGGCTATTTTATTCACCATTTCAACACATAGAAATATTTTCGAATTCAAGTTATAATTCAATACTTAGGAACATTCCTAAATAAATCATTCCATTGTTAAAATAATTTCGAAACCTTTCTTTTCAATACTTAGGAGATTATTATAAGCAATTTTCAAAACCCATTTATAATATCAATACTTAGAAATATCTCTAATTTTCAATTTCCATCTATAATTCAACACTTTGAAAAAAATTCTACGATAATAATCTTGCAGTTAAAGTATTACAAACTCTTACAGTTCAATACTTAGGAAATATTCCAAAATCATTTATTTCCAATACTTAGGAAATATTCTATTCATTCCTGTTTCTCAAAATCTTTATAATTTATTTGTAAATTCCTTAACTCGCTTATAACGAATTCTATAAGTTCTAGAATTCATTAATTAATTTCTTTTAATATTTCCAAAATCGACTACACCTGTCTATACTTCCAAATATCCATTTCTAACTTCTTTTATGAATTCTAATTCATTTTTTGAAGTTATCTTATTTTAAAGATTCGAAAATTTCCTTATGTTTCCAGAATTTCATTATAATATTTCTCTTATAAAATCATATCCGTCAAATAACCCTTCTTTACAAATCTCGAGAGGATTTATAAATAAATTTCAATCATTTTAAAACTATATATATAATAAGTATTTTAAAAGAATAATAATTTATTTTTAAAATGTATTAATTAATTAATTAATATATTAAAAAACTTTAAATAAACATTGATAATTCATTTCCTATTTCATTTTTAAATAAACTAACTAATTACAAAGCTTATTATAAAAAAATGTTAATTCATTTCAATAAATATTAAATATTTGAATAATCTACTTTTCGAAATATTTCAATACTAACAGCTTAAATTTACCTAGTTTAATAAATAAAATTTTCCCCTATAAAACAAAACTTAACTTCTTGATAAAAATATATTTTTAAAATTCCAATAACCAATTTCAATTTATAAATCCCTCTCGATTCATAACACAATGATTTTATTTTGATTCCCTAACCATTCTCACTTTTCAAAATAGAATCCACTATTTTTCCAAAAACCTGTTTTCATATCACGATATAAATTCACACTATGAAATTTATATTTCCAATTTATCAACTGATATCATTTCCCTTATTTATGAACATCATTTATTAATTTATAAAATCCTTGAGTTTCATTGGTTTATAAAACTAATCTCATTTATAAAATTTCATTTTTATGAATCCATTTCTTATAAATCCCATTTATTTTACAACTCTACATTGAATATCGATTTCAACTTCTTTTCCATATTTTTCGAAAGTATCATTTAAAAACCCATTGTTAAAAATCCTTTCTATAAATTATTTTTAAATCTACAATTAAAACATTTTATGAATTGTTAAGTACAACTTCAAATCAAATTATTGTTTTATCCAAATTAATTTCCTTTAAAATAGTCCAAATTCGATATAAATATTTTATATCCAAAATCTCCTTTTAATTCCTTCAAATTTAAAACTATTATTTATGGTATTTAAAATACCAAAATAAGGCCAGTTCCACTATAGCATCCAATAATTCAAACCACAACGTAATCTATCACAGATTATACACACATATATCATATATCACTATATATAAAAAATAAATCAATATATTTTAGGAATCCAGTTGGATCCCTCCAACCTGTTTTTCTGCATCCACAGATGTTAGATAACATAAAATACCAATCCTGCTTCGAGGCGGGATATCACGGTAATATACCCTTATTATGTGGGGCGCATAATGTCTCATCTGCTCTAATAGGCAAGAATTATATCCAACTATTAATATATGTACTATTAGATATAATATAACATTCAACTGATAATAATATATCAATACAGCCAATCAATAAATGATTTAACTATTTTAAATTAATACCAGCAATCCAAATGAGTGTGATTTACTCACCTTGTTTTTTAGTTGCAACCCGTTCCAATTCTAAATTAAATTGAACAGGCATTCAATTTAATTCAAAATTCCAACTGGTTCCAAAAATCTCCAAATCAATTTTATTTCGTAGATCTCATAGCTATGAACCAACAACGAATTGTTTCATCGATTTTGGTCCCCATATGAATAGATTATAAAACTTTTAACATTCAAATAATAAGATTATTTAAATTAATTAAAATCATCAATAGTAATTAACCATTCTTCCCTACCAAGTCGTGCATGCAACTATCTCCTCACGGATCTCCATAGCAGCATTTTGATACTGCTTAAACAAAGAAACAGAAGGAACCTGTGATAACACAGATTTTTGGACATCTGTTAATTGGATAATTAACTGATTTTAACTATTGAAACACTGAATTATAAGTTGAATAAATAAAACTGATAATAAAAATATATATATCTGGATAAATATTGGTTTGATAGTCTTCCTAATATAATCATTTAATTGGCAAATTTTATCTTTTCAAAACTGATAAAAATATGTTTCTAATTACAATACACACACACACACACACATATTGGTGATTTGGAAGCATTGGTTTAAATTCAATATATTAATTTTTAAAGGTTATTTAAGGTTAAACTCTATATTCTTTTAAATTCTAAAGATGAAAACTTATTTCTTTAAAAGTATGATAGCTTAAATAGGACTCAATAAAAGGTTTATTTACTTTCTTTTAAGTTTATTCATAAATAAATATAGTTTATATGTATAAATAAATAAAACATAATACATAAATTAACATAAAAATGTATAAATATATTCAAATAAGACATTTGTAGAACTTGCAAATTCACAAGTTCATAAGTGTCAAAAATTATGATTTTCTTCATTTAAAAGAAATAAAATAGATTGATTAGAAAACATGGTAGTACATTTATATATATATATATATATATATATATATATTTCTCAAACCCTTTCTTTCCTTCTTTCATCTTTTAAAACTAAAAAGAAGACAAAAAAATCAAATCAAAACTCCATTCAAATTCCTACTGAGCTAAAGCAACATAGTAGATTCAAGATTAACTCAACATAAAATGGATTCAAATCAAAATCAAGCTACAGATCAAAATCAAACTCCAGTTTCAATAATCAAAAGCAAATTCCAGTTTCAAATCTCAAGCTACTTCTCTGTCTTCAAAATACAAGTGAGTAAAACTTCACTTTTAAATCAAATCCTCTATATTTACCTATTCCTGTGATGATGGATGAGATTAACAACTTGGAAATGTGTTTGTATGATTGAAAATGTGTTGCATGTATATATGAATGAAGATTATTTGTTAGAATGCATGTGAACAGGTAAACAAGCCTCGGTTTTTGTTTTACAGAACTAAAACAATTTCAAAAATTCAAATCTTTTTCTCTAATCTTTTATAGGCTAGGATGTATAAAGGAATTATGTTTGAATTAACTAAATCTTGCTTTTAAAGAATAATTTTGAGTGTAACTAGTTAGAATTTTTCTGTAGGAAACAGAAACTACAGTAAGAATGTATTACATCAGGAAAACCAACCACCTTAATTTCATGTTTCATCTTGGTAAACTGATTTGTTATTGAAAGTGTAACAACCAGGGGGTTTGCCTAATTTATATCATCATTAAACAATTACTGAGCTAGCTAATCGCTAGTCGAAGTTTTCAATCGAGTGAAAAATCCTTTTGGAATTTGTCTAAAAATGGGTTAAGTGCTGTTGGGCTTTAAATATTGAATATTGGCCCATTCTCTTTTATTTTTGGGCTGTGATATTATCAAATGGAATGACCGTTCCCCCTTATTATTCACTCTCGAACCCTAAATGATCGAACGAAAAAAAAATGGTGACGGCTCTCGTTCTCGTCCGTTCTTCCCCCTTTCATTTTTCGCATCGCAAGCACAACCGAGAGCAAAACGAAAGAGATAATGGCGGCTAGGGTTTCGTTTTCTTTTGGCTCCGCTCGATTCCTCGAAGACCACGACTTCGTCTCTGAAGCATGCGATCTTTGGGTGCGATCTTCGAAGCAAGGTGAGTGATTTCTTCACTCACTTCTAATTCAAGCCTTTAATGATTTCTGGCATGTTCAAATCTATGATTTTCGTTGTTTGATTTATTTGATATTCTCGGCTTTGAAGTTGCTGATTTCTTTGTTGAATTCGGTCATTTGATTTTGTGACTTTTGCTTGGTTGACAATATTATGCTCGACCATTCGATTCGAGATGGTTACTGACTTGTTTAATGTCGGCCACTTGATGCTGGCATTCATCTGAATGTTTTGTGTAGGGTTACTTGGGTCTGTTGCACATATATATTGCAGTTGCATTTGTAGTTGAAGTATTCTTTGTGTTTAATCATTCAGTATATCTGCCTTGACTAGTTGAGACAGTTTACAAACATGTTCATTATAGTTTGGTCATACATTATTCAACTCTGGCCATTTTGTATGCATTCTTGAGCATTTTCGACCTGCTGTTTCGTTGCACATATATATATATATATATATATATATATATATGTTCATTCATTGGTTGGTTTTTCATTCCAGTTCAATGCATATTTGTGTTTTCTAGTTTGTTACTGTCTTGGTCATAACTTCAGTTTGAGATCCAGTTGACTCTGATGTGAAACTGTGTGATTTCGTTCTTTGTTTACTTTGACTTTGGCCTTGATTTGAATATTAACTTTAATGTAACATTTTCAATGCTCGGCCACCACGGTGTTGAATTGATTTGACACTGCTTTATACTTGTTTTTGTAGTTGTCATTGGTGTTGCATTGTAGTTATTTTCTGATCATATATTGTTCCTGTGCATATTGTGGTGAGTTGCACTTGAGTACTCCAGTTTGCATTTGAGATGTACTAATTCACATACATCCATATGGTCACAGTATCATGTATCATATAGTTTGCATTTGAGATGTACTACTGCCTTTGTTCACTAGTCTACATTTCCTAGTGAAGTTGAACTTGGTCCAGTTTCATTTAGTTGTTCGCTGGTCACTGCATACAGGTACATCATGTAGTTTATTTGTATTGGGTATTGAGGTGGACTGTGCTGCATCGCAGTGAGGTTTCATCGAGTTTGATCATTTATTATAGCTGTCTTGACCATTTGAGACAGTTTGCATACCTGTTTCATGTAGTATTTGGGTTCACTAACCACTTATGCACATGCTTCTTTAGTTCGGTTGTATCTGGACTTAATTCATTTGTGATTCTACCATTGTTGCATTTTGGTTTGTGGCTTGTCTGGTTTAAGGCGTCATGTACTGATGCACTTGAACCTGATTTAAGAGTAATTGTATACATCCCTTACCTGTTGCATTTGCAGTGTCTTGACATTTATGTATGTACTCCTTCAATTGATAGTTGCTTGTGAGTTGCATCTACATATTTTCATTTGTGCACTGCTATGTATTAGCTTGGTTTTAGGGTGGTCCACTATACCATTGTTGTCATCTTTTTTTTTTTTGACATTTTGGAACATGAACTGTTACATCCATGGGTGACTGCAATTTCATTTTGTATGCAGTCCTGCCCTTGTCGTCTTGTATTGCATTGATGCAATTGGATTGTTTTCTAACTACACTTGTGTTGAATCCAGCTAATAGCTCAGATTTGACCTTGTGTTGATTCCTATTTTGACGCTGCAGTGGCGAGGCAGTGCACGTGTGCGTGTACTGCAGCCACACAGTATTGATTTTAATTGATATTTTTTTCACTTTCGATCCATTGATCTTTTGCGTATTTCATATGCCGTATTGGCGTGGCAGTACACGTTAGCGTGTACTGCAGCCAATTAGAATTGATGTTTTTAAGTGATATTTCAATTGTTTAAATTGATTTAGTTTCATTTGATCATTTTGTTGTTATCTAATTATCTATTTGATAATTAGATTATGAGTTTCTAGTTATTTATTAATAATTAGATTTTGATGTTAATTGCCGATTAGGAAATTCTAATGTTTTTCTAAATTATCTTCATTAATAATCCTTTCATCTGTCTTCGTTGACAATTTGAGTTTGCTGAATTGTTGTTTAACACTATACATGTTATATTCACCGTTATCCGATTTTCTTTTTAAAGGATCGGATAGGTGAATTTATTTTGACCGTGAACAAATTGTTAATTAATTATTACTGCTTCTGTGCATTAATAACTGAGTTTGAATTAGACTGACCCGTGTATTATTTTCTTTTGAATGAAATACTCGGGTCAGACCGAGTTATTACAGGTTGTAGATATCTTGCTTTGGGTTGCTGCTAGAGCTTTGAAGTTTCTTTATATCATTTGGAGTAGATGTTGTCATAGAATAAGATGTTGTATATTCATGTATATTATTCACGATAATGTACTTGTATATGTATCTTTCAGAGTCGACAGTTGTAGTTGTATCATATGTATTGTATCAAATGTATTGTAACTAACATCAGTTATTATATATATGAGACTTTCTATTTAATCTGTGTTCCGCATTTATATTATCTGTGTTATTAATATATATATTGTCCTAAACTACTATGAACCATCGTAGTTCGTTTTATACTGGAATTGGGTATGTCGATGGGAGTAAATAAATAAGAGATGAAAAAAATAAATAAGTATATATACCACTCCTATGGAAATAACCAATACTAGTGTAAGGCCTAACTACGGATGGCCGCTCCTATCCAGCCTTATTCTTCGTGATAACAGACAGTATTTCCTTTAATACTCTTTATTATTGTGACTATAGAGGTGGGGCGTCACAGAAAGTTATGATTTTTAATATAGAAATCAAGATTTTTAGTGGTGAATTTGGTGGGGATTTTGGAGTTGAACGTGAACTGGGATTTTGTGAAATTCTGGCGGCACGACGATGTATAGGGTAAGGTGTCGGGTCAGGAGGTGGTCACGGGGTTAAGAAGACAGGAAAAATGGCTGGGAAATTTACTGATGATCGAGGAGGCGAGTCGGAAGAAGGTTAGGGTTTAGGCTCGCGTTTTGGAAGAGGTAGGTTTTCTGGGTTTTGTGGCATCGTCTTCGCATCAGACTTGATCGGAGTAGGGAAAGAAGGAACGTGAAGCTCTAGCGAAGGTGTGGGCTCAATCGGTGAGGGTTCAGACGATTGGGGTTAGGTGATGCAAGGTGGTTTTTGGGAGGTCGGTTTTGTTCCTGTGGTGTTCGTGTTGCTCATTTTTTATTTGGAATTGATTGAGGTTTCTGGGTAGTGGAGGTGTAACAGCCCGCAAATCCGTACCCTTGAGTCAACACTATTCTCCCTCAATCAACCCAAGATATACGGAAATAGGAACCATTTGGATTAAAAGAAGGAGAGGTAGAAGAAGAAAATAGAAAACAACATCAGAATCTAACAATCGCAGCGGAATAAAATATAATAGATAATAACAGATCTTTACACAAAAGAAAACTATATCTGTTTTATATATACATCATTAGAATACATCATCAGAGTTCAACACCCTCAATAACATACAATTGGACAGTCATATAAACTTGTCCTCAAATAGAATACACAGCGGAATAATAATCAAGTATGGAAGTACGTATTGCCATCCAGCTCGTCTTTTGAGCTCCACGGCATCCTTTCCTGTATTCTATAATACTCGGTCTGACCCGAGCATTATAGCTAAATAACACCCGAGTCAGTCTGGAATACCAGCGTGAGAAAACCACACTCAAATTGATTATTAAAGTTTCAAAATTCTTTGAAAACAAAAGCATCTCGTAAGACCATGCCACAAATAAACATGTCGGGTTTTTACCTTACGATAGCTAAAACACTTTTTATTAAAATCCTCTGATATTATAATAGGGTCTATTTACAAATACTTATTAAATAGCCGAAATTGTTACATGATTAAATTCCAGCTACTAGCCACAAAGTGGGTAATACAAATAAAACCGTAAAAGGCACGTAGGGAGAATGGATTTCCAACTAATGACTAGGCACTAGGGTACCACCTGTCACGGTACCTGGTCTAGATCAGCATACCGAGGATCACTCCTGACCCCTGCGACACAAGACCGGGACTACCCCTTACTGGATAATCCCGAGTAAGATCAACCCACGGTTGGGATCAGCAACCGCACCACTAAGCCGAAATAAAAGAGACATTTGGACAGTGATGACCTCACTCTGAATGGGTGCTGCACACCTAACCTTGCTGCATAACCCCTGATTTTCAGTCATTCCCAGTTGATGAGGCTCGAGGCTAAGCGTTACCTTTTTAGAATGTTTCACTTAGAATGCTCATCGTCCACCTGACGATGTTCCGAAAGCATTTATCCATACAAGTCCGTCCTAGATTCGAATGGAACCGAAGGCACTACTCCTACTACATCCATTTTGGAAACATCCTCAGGATTAGTAGTGACTAGCACTTGCACTTCACTGCTCCATCTTCAACTCCAAACTCGTCTTCCTCATGAAAACGTACAAAACCGAATCGAAATGGTTTTTGAGAAATTAATCCCAATCCCGGTCTCTTCGAAACGATCAGCGCATTGTCTAATACCGATAGTCGGTTATTTAACTATCAATTAACATTCACAAACAACCATTAACCATAAATAATTCTCCTGAATTGTTTATTAACCTCAACATATCTTCGCAAGATATATTTCAATTTTCAACACTTTTTTGAAAACAGTTTTCAACACATCGTTCTCACGAATTAAATCTCAAAATATTTATTTCCACTAAAAACAACCAAGCACAAAAATTTAGATTTTCAAAATAATTTAAAACTCTTTATTATAAAATATCCTTTAAAACGTTTAAATTTAGAACTACTTCAATACTTTATTAAAAATATATACTATAAGAATATTAATGAGGTTACTTTATAAAATATAAAACTAGATTTTCTCTTTTAAAACCAAAATATCAAGCCATTTTTAAATAGTTACTACAATAATAGATTTGAAAAATACTTACTTTAGAATTTAAACATTTAGAAATAATTTTTTTTTTAAACATGCTTTTCAAAACAACATTAAAACTTTAACTTATATTCAAAAATTTACTTTGAAACGTACTTGGCTATCCAGGGAAAATACTTCTCTTCACATCCTTTAAAAATAAATCACTATTTATTTTTAAATAAAATTTATCATTCCTTTAATAAATTCCCATCGTGAATTTATTCTTTCAAATATCTACTGATATATTACTTCACTTTTATAAACCCAGTTTATAAATTCCATAGCCTCATTCTCCTTTAAATTTCCAATTTCAAACACTTAAATCAATTTTCAAATTGATTCCTAATTTACCCTATTTGAAATAAATTTCTTTACTTACTCAATTCATTTCAAAATCCATTAATTACAGACTTTATTTTTTTTCTTCGTTTTGATTTTAAATCTTTTAACTGAAACATACCAATTTCAGATTTTCTAAATTTCTTCTTTATTCTTTTCAATAATTTAAATCTAAAATTTAAAATAAATGCTTTATTCTTTTAAATAATAACACTGAAGTTTAAAATTCATTATCTTCCTGTTTAATCAAAATCCCTTTTTCATACACGGAATTTATTTATTAAAATTTTAAAATCACCTTTACTTTTTCAATTAAATTTTATTTTCTTTTCAAAAATCCAATTCTATATATTTTGATAACTCAATGTACCGAAATATATATTCAAGCAAACCATAGCGTTCAATATTCCAATTATCAATATAATTCATCACAGATTATCACAGAATATCAAATATTCGTAACAGAGAATATTAAATAATCTAAATAAATTTTAGAGGAATCTAGTTGGATCCCTCCAACCTGTTTCCCTGCATCCACAGATGTTAGAACAATACCAATTCCACTTCAAGGTGGAATATCGCGGTATATGGGATTTAAATAAAATATCATCCGGTATTGTGCGACGCATAGGGTCTCATCCGCTATATAATGCGGGAAATCAATCATTCCAAGATATATTATATACTACTATATATATAATATAGCACATCCAATCAAATCAATCAATCAACCAATTGTTTAAATTTAACCATTTAAATTTAAATTATAAACAGATGAGTGAGATTAACTCACCTTTTGCTTTTTAATTTGCAGTCCGACCCCAACCGGCTTGTCTTCTTTCCGATTTTAGACCTTGTATAAGCACATTACATATCGTTATTAATCACTGAGGTAATTTAAATTTTGTTTTAATTTAAAGTTGACTTACAAATTTTAAATGGTTGTACCCAATTAAACTTTCCCTTGGAAATCAAGTCCTATATATAAAGTGATCTATAAGATGTCAAAAATCCAATTTTTATATAACTTTTCAATTCAGAACGTTTAAAACCCCTCCCTTTTTTTTCCTTTTCCCAAATCTTGTCTATATTATATTCCGGTTTAACTATGATTCACAAACCGTATATAACTTCACATTATTTTTATCCCTTTCCGACCAGAAAATTTTCTATTCTACCCTTTACATTTTTTTTTCAAAATCTTGTCTGTAAAAAAAAGAATTAAATTAAAAGTTTAAACTTACCTATCATTAAATCAAAATGTTAAAATTAAATTACCATAAGATATATCCTTAAAATCAAACGATAAGCTGATGTATGCATTTTATACAGTGTCTGATCTATATATTTATCGAATCTGTATGTTTTTTTTTCTGTATGCTTAAAAATTATCACAGTAGCCCTTTTTTTCTTTTCAAACTA
Source organism: Allium cepa (assembly GCA_030765085.1). Classification (NCBI taxonomy): domain Eukaryota; kingdom Viridiplantae; phylum Streptophyta; class Magnoliopsida; order Asparagales; family Amaryllidaceae; genus Allium; species Allium cepa. The sequence goes on from CM060943.1 coordinate 461,601,195, forward strand.
AAAATTCAGATTGAGGAAATCCTAAGGTTTAAGAAATTACCAGAAGGAACCACCTTCCCCTTAACGCCTGTCACTGCTCACGACAAGCTCCTCGAACTCACTATTGCGTCCCCAAAAGTCGACCAGAAAATGCAAGCTTCAAACCCGCACTTCCTCGATTTCCGAAGAGGGAAAACCCTAGCTCCGCCAATCACTGTATTAACTGCCTTCGCCATCTGAAATCATTATGTCAGTAACTTCGCCGGCCATCCCCGTTCAGCATCTACGCCACGAAGCTTTCATGACCATATATACCGCCCTAGGTTGCTAATGCAAATCCACCTTCGTGCTCAAGTGTTTTCAGCTTGCGTGCCACCATCAAACTTGCGCTTGATGCCAACACCGACCAGGTCGCGCTCCCTTTGATCGATCGTCATTTTCATTGTTAGTTTATACTTTGTTTTTATTTTCGTGAGGAGAGGGATTTGAATTGGGAAAAGGACATGATTAAATGACAAGTGGGTGGCGTGCATAAAAAGGAAAAGTAGTTGACTAGCCAATTTATAAATTAAAAATTTCCAAAATATTTCGATATAAATTCAGCGCGTTTATATACCGTACGCTCACACAACAACTTCAAACACTACGAAAATTGAAATCCTATAATAATATAATATTACGGTTCCAATGGAACTAGTTTCATCAAAATCCAAGACTATGCCTCGGAAGGCTATTTCTAAAATCAATTTAAACTATAAAATTTCAAAACTTAACAAAACACTTCCAAATTCAATTTCAACACTTTTACTATCTTCAGTACTATCGATATAAATTTTGCAAGCCTTCAAATTATTTTTAGCAAGCTTAAAACTCCAGATTCAACATTTTACCCAACTTCTAGTTATTTAATTCAATAATTTAATTACCAAATAAATAGTGATATTTGAATTCAAGTTAAAAATTAACTTTTAAATATTTAAAATCAATTAAATATCCCGATTTCAAATATCCAAAAATTTCGGGTCGTCACATTCCTCCCCCCTTAAAAGAATTACGTCCTCGAAATTACTAGTTAGGAAGAATGGTCCAATACCCGTTTATTGTTTTTTCCTAAAACCATTCAGTTTCGAGCACTTCCCGAAACAATCTTTTTATTAAAGACACATTATCATTTTTACTAACTTCCCAAACTTTCCCATAGTTTCCAACAACAATATTTACTTCATTTATTCAAATTTTAATTTAAATCCAAATTTAAATTATCAAAACTTTCCCAAAAATTTTCTAGTTCTCTAAATTTTCGAAAAATTTCGTCAGCGTCTCCTTTGCGCGGCTGGATCGGTACAACTACAAAATGCCTCTACGGGCTCCTAAATTCCAAAAGAAAATAAAAAGCCAAGTGGCAAGATCAAAAACCCAAATAAATTTCATACAGAAATTTAAACACATACCTTTTTGTCGAGCAATTCAAATTTATCTTCTGAAATCAAAATCACCTTTCCTTTCCCTTTATAATACCTGCATATCCTATTTAGCAATAATATCCAATCATAGCTTTTAAAATCATTTTATACATTTCCTTACAGAAGTTTTCATATCTACTTCTATTCAAATTAGTTTTCCCATTTCCGTAGGAATTTAATTTATCTTCAGCTTTGAATATTGAATTTTATGTTTCATTTATAACTGATTCGTATCATTAATTTAAATTAATTTCATTCACTAATTTACTTTAATTTCCAATTAGAAATCATTTTGTCGCTAACAAAAATTTTCTAACTCTCAAAATTTTCGAAATTTTTTGGCAGAGTCTCCTTTGTATGGAGGAGCTTTTGCAGTTTGACAAGAGATATAAATATATGAACATCGACCCACCCGGTCGGAAAAACAAAAATAATTCATATTTCCTATTTTTATTGCGTAGGCGTACCTTTATTTAGCATTTTTAAGCAAGCGGCTTATTATTTAGCAATTAGCGCAATCAAATCCAACCAAACGGCCTCCTTAAACCTGTACTTACTCAATTTAAATATGTAAGTATAAAATATATGCAACTCACTAACAATTACTTACTTTCAATAGTTAGACATATGCATTTTATAAGCAATATACACCAAACAATATCCGAATGCAATTTATAAGATTCCGACACTAATTTCAATTGCTTACAACCAATTCTTAAACTATTATTTTCAATTTTTAAGTGATTTACAATTTATTTCCCATCATTCTAAGCAAAACAAACTCATATTTATCCCAGTTGATTCAAAAATAAATTTTATTTACTTACAATGATTCATAGAATTTTATTTTCTTCTATTTTCGTCTAATGACCAATTATTCTCATGCAAATTGGTGATATTCATCCAAGTAAATAACCACTTAAGCCGATGACCATTTTAAATTGATTCCAACTCAATTTATATAAATTCTATTCCATTCTACATTACTCACAACCCATACACTTGCATTTTCATTTCATATCCGTATTTGTTTATCCAAACTATTTTATTTAGCTCGGAAACAATCCAGATTATTTCATTCAATAACCATTTTTCAACTTATTTAAACCACACTTCTATTTGAGTTCAGCTTTCATTCAACATTTGCTTAAGTTAACAACTTAAGTTCATTTCCATTTTGAAATAAATCCTATGCTCGCTTTTGTCAAATCCATTTCGGTTTGCATCAATTCATTCAATTAGTCCCTTTCAACTCTAAATTCAATATTCTGTTCATTAAATAATATCCAAGGCCATTATTCATTCACTTACTTGGATTTCATTTGCAATTCAAACCATCACTATTTTAATCCAATTTCATTTTTATTCGACACATTTCCAAATATATTTAATTTGTTAACACTTCAAGTCGAATTTTAATTAATAACTCAAGTTCTGATTCTACCGTTCACTTCTAATTCACCATCCAATTTTATTAACTCACAATTCAATTTCTATTTAACCAATTTAAATCCCATTAAAAATTCAATTAACTAATTTATTCCAAATTAGTTCACTCCCAACTTGCAATTCAATTTTTGATTTTATCTAAAAAAATCACCTTTATTAGTTTACTTGAATTCAATATTTTTTTTTAGTTTAGATTCTTATTTCATTCCCAAAATATCTAACAAATTTTATTTTGGCTTATTTATTCCCTTTTTACATTTTTATAAGCTACTCACTTATTGATATTCATACTTCTTCATCCAATTCAATTCCAATTTAATTTTTATTTTCCCATTCAATCACAATCTATTTAAGTTTCGAAATTTTAATTTCTTCACTTCATTCCAAGTTGAATTTTATTTTCACTTGCTTAAACCCAACCCAATATCATTTAACTTAGTTTAAATTGACTTCAATTCAACTCTCCTCCATCTATTTAGCTTAAGTCAATTAAATTTTATTTTTTTTCAAATCACCATAAACTAAATTTTCCACAATTTAATTTCTCCAAATTGAATTTATTTAACCTTTTCACTTTAAATTTTAGTTCCAACATTCACATTTCCTATTTTCCTTCCTTATTTAAAAATCATCTCAATTTATAAGTTTATAACTTATCTCACCAGGATTTTCAATTTAATTAAGGATTCAGGTTTTTAAATACCCGGCTTTTGGTTTCAAATCATTTTGAAATCTCCAACATCTCAAAATCACACTTCTCAAATTTTTAAACCAATCCTGGTTTTTATCCCCAACAATTTCCTTTGAAATTTTAAAAACAAACTAGTTCTTCTGAACAAATCAATTTGGCAGTAATCCGTCACTTAGAAACTCGAAAATGAACATCGATGATGCTGCAGTCATCACCGAAATTATTTTCCAACGACTGAAGTGAGTTCAATGCCATATCCCTTCTCAAAATTTATTTGAAACAATTTCCTTTTAGAAATACTTTTAAAATAATAATGCTATTATTTGTCTTCAAAACACTTCGAAAAATACTTTCAATATCTTCGGGGTTTTAAATTTTCAAAATTTGACTTAAATGAAATTTTAACTATAATTCATTTGTATAATTTATGCTCATACAATTTTCTTTTTTGATTACTCAACTCAGTCCAATTTTTTTTATAATCTTATTTGTTTAAAATATTATCATCCAAACATCCAAGTTATATAACAATTTAGGAAAATATTTCTTTTATATCAAAATATATTTTTGGGTAAAATTATTTCATTCACCCACCTTTAAAACAATACTGTGTCAATTCATCGTGTTAGGTATTTATAAACTCTTCTCGAATAGCGGCCAACTTATCCGATTAGAATTCATATTCCACTCAACCAATAAGTCAATACAATATTAAAACAATTTATATTCACTAACAAATACGCGCTCAATTCTATTAATACGCTCAAACCCATTCTAGAGTACTACTGACTCTATTTGAGTAATTCCCACCAGAGCCAAGGTTATCACCAACCTATGCTCTGATACCAACTGCAACGGCACGCAAATCCGTACCCCTTGAGTCAACACTATTCTCCCTCAATCAACCCAAGATATACGGAAATACGAACCATTTGGAATAAAAGAAGGAGAGGTAAAAGAAGAAAATAGAAAACAACATCAGAATCTAACCATCGCAGCAGAATAAAATATAATAGATAATAAAAGATCTTTACACAAAAGAAAACTATATCTGTTTTATATATATACATCATCAGAATACATCATCAGAGTTCAACACCCTCAATAACATACAACTGGACAGTCATATAAACTTGTCCTCAAACTAAATACACATCGGAATAATAATCAAGTACGGAAGTATGTATCGCCATCCAACTCGTCTCCAAAGCTACACGGCATCCTTTCTTGTATTCTAAAATACTCGGTCTGACCCGAGCATTATAGTTAAATAACACCCGAGTCAGTCTGGATTACCAGCGTGAGAAAACCACACTCAAATTGATTTTCCAAGTTTCAAAGTTCTTTGAAAACAAAAGCATCTCGTAAGACCACTCCACAAATAAACATGTCGGGTTTTTACCTATAGCTAAAACACTTTTTATTAAAATCCTCTGATATTATAATAGGGTCTATTTACAAATATTTATTAAAATAGCCAAAAAATTTACATGATTAAATTCCAGCTACTAGCCACAAAGTGGGTAATATAAACAAAACCGTAAAAGGCACGTAGGGAGAATGGATTTCCAACTAATGACTAGGCACTAGGGTACCACCTGTAACGGTACCTGGTCTAGATCAGCATACAGAGGATCACTCCCGACCCCCTGCAACACAAGACTGGGACTACCCCTTACTGGATAATCCCGAGTAAGATCACCCCACGGTTGGGATCAGCAACCGCACCACTAAGCCGAAATAAAAGGGACATCTAGACAAGGATGACCTCATCCTAAATGGGTGCTACCCACCTAGCCTTGCTGCATAACCCCTGATTTTCAGTCTTTCCTGTTTGATGAGGCTCGAGGCTAAGCGTTACCTTTTTAGAAGGTTTCACTTAGAATGCTCATCGTCCACCCGACGATGTTCCAGAAGCATTCATCCATACAAGTCCGTCCCGGGTTCGAACGGAACCGAAGGCACTATTCCTACTACATCCATTTTGGAAACATCCTCAGGATTAGTAGCGACTAGCCCTTGCACTTCACTGCTCCATCTTCGACTCCAAACTCGTCTTCCTCACGAAAACGTACAAAACCGGATCGAAGTGGTTTTCGAGAAATTAATCCCGATCCCGGTCTATTCGAAACGATCAGCGCATTTTCAATATTGATAGTCGGTTATTTAACTATCAATTAATATTCACAAACAACAATTAACCATAAATAATTCTCCTGAATTGTTTATTAACCTCAAAATATCTTCGCAAGATATATTTCCATTTTCAACCCTTTTTTGAAAACAGTTTTCAACACATCGTTCTCATGAATTAAATCTCCAAATATTTATTTCCGCTGAAAACAACTAAGCACAAACTTTAGATTTTTAAAATAATTTAAAACTCTTTATTATAAAATATCCTTAAAAACGTTTAAATTTAGAACTACTTTAATACTTTATTAAAAATATACACTATAAGAATATTTGAAAATGAGGTTACTTTACAAAATATAAAACTAGATTTTCTCTTTTAAAACTAAAATACCAAGCCACTTTTAAATGGTCATTACAATAATAGATTTGAAAAATACTTACTTTAGAACTTAAACATTTAGAAATAATATTATTTTTTAAAAAAAACATGCTTTTCAAAACAACATTCTTTAACTTATATTCAAAAATTTACTGTGAAACGTACTTGGCTATCCAGGGAAAATACTTCTCTTCACATCCTTTAAAAATAAATCACTATTTATTTTTAAATAAAATTTCTCATTCCTTTGATAAATTCCCATCATGAATTTATTCTTTCGAATATCTACTGATATATTACTTCACTTTTATAAACCCAGTTTATAAATTCCATAGTCTCATTCTCCTTTAAATTTTCAATTTCAAAGTCTTAAATCAATTTCCAAATTGATTTCCCAATTTACACCATTTGAAATAAATTTCTTTACTTACTCAATTCATTTCGAAATCCATTAGTTACAGACTTTATTTTTTTTCTTCGTTTTGATTTTAAATCTTTTAACTGAAACATACCAATTTCAGATTTTCCAAATTTCTTCATTATTCTTTTCAATAATTTAAATCTAAAATTTAAAATAAATGCTTTATTCTTTTAAATAATAACACTGAAGTTTAAAATTCATTATCTTCCTGTTTATTCAAAATCCCCTTTTCATACACGGAATTTATTTATTAAAATTTTTAAATCACTTTTACTTTTTCAATTAAATTTTATTTTCTTTTCAAAAATCCAATTCTATATATTTTGATAACTCAATGTACCGAAATATATATTCAAGCAAACCATAGCATTCAATATTCCAATTATCAATTTAATTCATCACAGATTATCACATAATATCAAATATTCATAACAGAAAATATTAAATAATCTAAATAAATTTTTGAGTAATCCAGTTGGATCCCTCTAACCTGTTTCCCTGCATAACAGATGTTAGCGCAATACCAATTCCACTTCAAGGTGGAATATCGCGGTATATAGGATTTAAATAAAATATTATCCGCTATTATGCGGCGCATAGGGTCTCATCCGCTATATAATGCGAGAAATCAATCATTCCAAGATATATTATATACTACTTTATATATAAATATAGCACATCCAATCAAATCAAATCAAATCAATCAACCAATTGTTTAAATTTAACCATTTAAATATAAACTATAACCAGATGTGTGAGATTAACTCACCTTTTGCTTTTTAATTTGCAATCCGATCCCAACCGGCTTGTCTTCTTTCCGATTTTAGACCTTGTATAGGCACATTACATATCGTTATTAATCACTGAGGTAATTTAAATTTTGTTTTAATTTAAAGTTGACATACAAATTTTAAATGGTTGTACCTAATTAAACTTTCCCTTGGAAATCAAGTCCGATATATATAAAATGATCTATAAGATTTCAAAAATCCAATTTTTATATAACTTTTCAATTCAAAACGTTTAAACCCCCCCCCCCTTTTTTTCTTTTTCCCAAATCTTATCTATATTATATTCCGGTTTAACTATGATTCACAAACCGTATATAACTTCACTTTATTTTTATCCATTTCCGAACAGAAAATTTTCTATTCTAGCCTTTACATTTTTTTTAAAAATCTTGTCTGTAAAAAAAAAGAATTAAATTTAAAGTTTAAACTTACCTATCATTAAATCAAAATGTTAAAATTAAATTACCATAAGATATATCCTTAAAATCAAACGGCAAGCTGATATATGCATTTTATATAGTGTCTGATCTATATATTTATCGAATCTGTATGTATATATTTTTATCTGTATGCCTAAAAATTATCACAGTAGCCCCTTTTTTTCTTTTCAAACTAAAAATTCAGATTGAGGAAATCCTAAGGTTTAAGAAATTACCAAAAGGAGCCACCTTCCCCTTAACGCATGTCGCTGCTCACGACGAGCTCCTCGAACTCACCATCGCGTGCCCAAAAGTCGACCAAAAAAATGCAAGCTTCGAACCCGCACTTCCTCGATTTTCGAAGAGGGAAAACCGTAGCTCCGCCAATCACTGTATTAACCGCCTTCGCTATCTGAAATCATTACATCAGTAACTTCATCGGCCATCCCCGTTCAACAACTACACCTCGAAGCTTTCGCGACCATATATACTGCCCTAGGTCACTAACACAAATCCACCTTCGTGCTCGAGCGTCTTCAGCTTGCGTGCCACCATTGAACTTGCGCTTGATGCCAACATCGGCCAGGTTGCGCTCCCTTCGATCGATCGCCGTTTTCATCGTTCGTTTATACTTTGTTTTTATTTTCGTGAAGCTAGGATTTGAATTGGGAAAAGGACATGATTAAATGACAAGTGGGTGGCGTGCATAGAAAGGAAAAGTAGTTGACTAGCCAATTTATAAATTAAAAATTTCCAAAATATATCGATATAAATTCAACGCGTTTATATGCCGTACGCTCGCACAACAACTCCAAACACTACGAAAATTGAAATCCGATAATAATATAATATTACGGATCCAATGGAACTAGTTTCATCAAAATCCGAGACTGTACCTTGGAAGGCTATTTTTAAACGTCAATTTAAACGATAAAATTTCAAAACTTAACAAAACACTTCCAAATTCAATTTCAACACTTTTACTATCTTCAGCACTATCGAAATAAATTTTGCAAGCCTTTAAATTATTTTTAACAAGCTTAAAACCCAGATTCAACATTTTGCCCAACTTCAAATTGTTTAATTCAATAATTTAATTATCAAATAAATAGTGATATTTGAATTCAAGTTTAAAATTAACTTTTAAATATTTAAAATCAATTAAATATCCCGATTTCAAACATCCAAAAATTTTGGGTCGTCAAAGGAGCGATCGAGCATGTCGTGGGCGTCTTGCTAGTGGTAGCAGCGATGGTCAGAGACACTCCGACCATGTGTGCACATGCACAAGATTGTGATACGTATGGGTTTGTGGCTGTGAAGTGGGGGTTAGGATCTGGTACGAGAGAGTGACGGGGAGATTAAGGGTAGGACTCAAGTTTGCATAAGGATTCATTCGGGTTTGGCTTAGGTCTATATCACCAATAAATTTAACTAAGTTTTAAAAATAAGAAGAGAAGAAAGAAGGGGAATGGGCCTTGGGCCTGAATAGAAATAAAAAAAAAGATAAGTAAAAAAATAAGGAAAAGGAAGGAAAAAGTGAAATAAAGAATAGTGTAATAGAAGAAAAGAAAAATAAAAGTAAAGAAAGAAAAAAAAAATGAAACAAGTTTTCAAGGCAAAGGTATTTAACAAGTTCTCAAACAAGCTTCATAAAATTTAATTATAAAGTCAAATGTTTTTGAATTTAAATTGTTGATTTGAAATAATGATATATTAGGTTGATTAACTAAATTAATTCCTAAGGTTGGTTAAGAAAAATAAAGGTTTAAGCTTATAATTAATCAAAGAAGTGATTTTCTACAAATTAATTTCAAACATTTAAATAAAATTTAAATGAAAATTAAGTAATTAATTAAGATAATGGTTTATCTTAGATTAATTAAGGACTTAAGTAATTAAGGGTTAATTAATTAACTTAAGCAATTATAGGATAATTAATTAATGAAAGTAATTAAAGCATAATTACTTAATGAAATTAATTAAAGGATAATTAATTAACATAAGTAATTAAGGATAATTAATTAAGGTGGATAATTATAGGATGATAAATTAATCTCATTAGTTAATTAAAATAATAATAAATGATTTAAAATTAATTAAGGTTAATTAAGAAAGACTTAACGATAATTAATTTTATTTATTTGGTAACTAAATTAAATTAATTAGGAATTGAATGACTATTTAATCTTGCTTATAAGTGATAAACTATAATTGAATGCCTTGGATTGTTGATATCTCTGATATGTGATTTGTGATACTCTGTGATATACAATGCTTGGTTAAACTATGATGATGTAAGTTATCTATCTATGATGAATTGTTGTGTAAATATGACATCCTGTATTTAATACTGAATTGTATTCACTTAAACAACTTGGATTTAAGATGGTATTGGATTCGAAGAGACCGGGGTCAGGTATCAGTAAATACCCGAAACCACTTCGATTAGCAATCTACTATATTCCTTATAGATTTGATTGAAATCAAATAGGCTGGAATGTAATAAATTAAGTAAAATGGACCTTTGAAACTAAGTAACGGTACTTAGATATTACATTGTGAAATAAGTGTTTGACTATATCAAGATAGAACTCGTAGTGAGATACGAGTTACACCAGGATTTCAATTATGTCTTATAACTTAGTATTTCAAGTTACAAGGGTTTACTCACGCTGGTTTCCAGCCTGACCCGGGTGTTACTTTATTGTAATGCTCGAGTTAGATCGAGTATTACAGATTTTCAGGTTAGGACATTCTGGAGCTCAGGAGGCAAGCTAGATGACAGGGACATATGGAGATATTCCGTTGTGTGTTCGAGAGTTGTATTGATTATTTTAGGACAAGTTGTTACAACTGTCCAGTTTTGATGAACTATGATGTATTATGTAAATGACTGATATAGCTTTCCTTTGTGTAAATGCTATTATTTGATATTATATTTTGATCTGCTGCTAATGTGAGATTTTGTTGTTTATTTTCTGTTTCTTCTTCTACCTCTTTTCTTCTTTTCCCTAACAATCTGGAATTTCCAGCATTCGATTGCTTGGCATTTCTACTGTAAACGTATTTGTGTTGAATTTTCGAGGGCGATAATTCTAGGTCGTTATAGTTGGTATCAGAGCCAGGTTTAGCGAGAACCTTGGCTCTGGTGGGGATTACTCTTTTGTATAAGGGTCAATAGTACCCTAGAATGAGTTGAGTGTAATATATATTTGAGAGCGTACTTGTTATTTCTTATATAATGATTTTGAAAACGGTTTTAAAATGATTTTTATATAAGTAATAATTTTTCAAATATTATATATTAAAGTAATTGGTTGTTGATTATTGAAATTAAACATAATAGTAAGAATTAAGTGGTAATAGATACACAACCAATTTAGGTAAGAAATGAACTATACAGATAAGATAAGCTAGAAATGGATTCAAACCAGAAATTAAAATCCTAAAATTTGTAGAAGTGTTTTCAGAAGGTTGAATTAAGTGACCCTGATTTAATTTTCCAATAAATTATGAGATATATATAGTGAATTGGTTTCCAGATATGATAACTTTGGTTATTTTCATAAAATGGTTGTTGTGTCTAATAATGGGATGTTTGTTTTCTAATAATAAAATAATGATAAAGTAGAATGACATGTTTTAAGGAAGTAACACTTTGGATAAATATGACTTGTAAATTGGAAAGGATTTAAGTTGTGAAGTTTTAAAATTTAAGTCCGGAAAATTTAAATGGTTTTAAAGTGTTAAAGGATAAAATAAATAATATTTTTAAGTGTAGGAATCATACTTTAAAACAAGAGTTATTTTAATTTTTTTTAAAGGAATTTATTTAAATTAAAAACTAAGAATGGTTTAAAATCTAAAGTATAACTTGAAGTGCAAATGAAATAAATATGTATATATGTGGGTATACATAAGATCAAAGTTGATTGGAAGTAAACACTAAGTGTTGAGTTTTGAATTTTCCCTGAAATGTGATGTAATAACCTAAAGAGAAATAAGTTTTTGAACTTATAAGTGGGAAAAGATATTGATAAGAAGTTTAAAATTTGAAATGAAGAATTCAAATTGAGTGAGGTTGATTGGATTAAATGAATTGAATTTAACTTAGGAGAAGTTAAATAAGTTTAACAAAACAACCTGAATTGGAAATTTCAAGATGAAATTGAGATTTAACTTAGGGAAGTTAAATGGGTTGAATTGAAAGGGAGTTATGTGTTGAGACGACCCGACTTTTTCTCCCCAAAAAGTCGTATCATCCTTAAGAAAGAAAGGGATAGAAAAGAGAAAAGAAAGAAGAGAAAGAAGAAACAACACAAGAACCTCAACAGCGGAACGAATAAATTATATTAATAACATAAGTATTACATAGTATACATCAATATCAGTGTTACACAGACATATACAACACATACTAGACAGTTATAAACACCTGTCTAGTTATTACAACTCAATACACAATACAGAAACACTCAGAGATACCAACACAGCGGAAAAACTATATAACTATACGCAGAAGCCTCCTGCTCCATATGCTCCTTCACAATTCGTCAAAGCTAACCTGAATCCTAACCTGAATTCCGTTGGCTACTCGTAAAAATTTGAGTACCCAAGAGTTAAAAAAAAATAGAAATAACTCCGGGTCAGACATGGGTCTGGTGTGAGTAACAGGTTAAAGTTGCTTAACTTTGAAAAACCTTTTGAAAAGAAAGGTATCACGTAAGACTTCCCACACATAAACATGGAAAAGTTTTTACCTTACGCTAACCAAAACATTTGATAGGAAATCCAATGATATTATAATAGTGTCTACGGTTTTCAAGTAATAAGAAATAGCCGAAATTGTTACATTCATTAAATTCCAGCTACTAGCCACAAAAGTGGGTAATACAATCAAAACCGTTGGCACTTATTGGATTTTGGATTCCATACTATGGCTGGGCTACTGGGGTACCGTCCGTCACAGTACGTGGCCTAGATCACCGTACCGAGGATTACTCCCAATCCCCTGCAACACAAAGCCAGACCCATTCCTTACTGAATAGTTCCAAACAAGACAACCCCGTAGTTGTGATCAGCAACCGCACCACCAAGCCGAAAATAAATGGACCACTAGACAGGGATAAATCTTGCTCTCAAGTGGGGGCTACCCACGAAGCTTTACTGCACCTCCCCTGTTTTAGCCATTCCCGGTTGATGAGGCTTGAGGCTACGATTACCTTTATAGGACATATCACTTAGAATGCTCATCGTCCACCTGACGATGTTCTGAAAGCATTCAATCCATACAAGTTCGTTCCGGGTTCGAACGAAACCGAAGGCATTATCTCGTTACACTCGTTTTGGAATCACCCTCAGAGTTAACGACAATAACCCTTGCACTCTGAATCACCATCTCGAATATATAAGCACTATTCCGTCAACTCATTACGGAATCACCCACAGAGTTATACTGACGTATAGCCCTTACACCTCGAGTCTTCACTCGCTCCACTTGTTTTAACGACCTAACGTTATTTGGAATCGATGTGGTTTTCGGATATCCAAATATGGAAACCCGATCCCGGTCTCATCGAAATCCAAAACGTGTCTTTTAAGGCCAAGTTGTTTTAAGTTTAAAATAATTCAATTCATTTTCTAAATACACACAGATAGATAATTTACAACACAATAGATAATCAACATTATCATTATCAACAGGTAATTCATAACATAAACAGATAATCATATTATCATCCAAAAGCAACCAATGCATCCATATCATAACATTACTCATCTCATAACTGAGATTACAAACCATACCAGGCAACCAATACCACCATCAAACATAAGCAATGATCTAATGATCACACCATTTATAATTAATTTAAAATGAATTAAATTAATTACCTAAACTCTAATTAATTTAAAATAAATTAAATTAATTACTTCATCATTAACATTCTGCTTATCTTAATCTTTAATTGATTTCAAATCAATTTATAAATCATCATCTCAATATTCATTTCAATTAATCCTCATTGATTAACTATCTCTAATTACAATAAGTAATTAGCATTTAATTTTAATTACATAAGTTAATTACTTAAACCCCTTGCAAATAATTAACTTGTAATTTCTTAATTAATTAATTAATTAAAATTAATTACATTAATTATTTATTCACTATTAATTATACCTTGATAAATCAATTCAAATTACATCATTAATTAATTAGTTTCTGATTACATTTAATCAATTTCTCAAAATAAATTAATTACATAAGTAATTAATCTTCAATTTAATCCATATATATTAATCACCCATGATTAATAATACTAGTAATTAACTACTATAATTACCCATCCAATAAATTAATTACTCTTGATTAATTATCTTCATTAATCACTTGATTAATTTCAAAGTAATTTAAATCCAAATTACTATAATAAATATCCTTAATTACATTCAGTAATTATTAATTAATTACTTCCTTAAGTAATTACAAATCCACAAATGTTTAAATTAATTAAACTTAATTAATCTAAACTAATCACATTCATTAAATTAATTACACTAAGTAATTAATTCATTAATTACTTTCATTAAATAATTAAACATAAATAATTGATTATTATTAATTAATTAATTTAATTAATTATCAAAGATTAATCACATTAATTAATTGTTAAATAATCTTAAGTTAATGACCTTCATTAACATTTCTTAATTACATAATTAAGGGTTAACTTAAATTAATCATTATTAATTATCAATTAATTAATATTTAATTACAACTTAATTAATCTCTAATTATTAATTAATTAAGTGTTAATTAAAATCATTAAATAAACTTTAATCATTAATTAAAATTTAATTAACAATCTTTAACTATAGATTAATTAACCTTAATTAATCTCAAATCTTAATTAATTAATCTCAAATCTTAATTAATCAATTTAAAAACTATTAAATACCTAATTAATCATCCACATTAATAATTAATATCCCATTTAAATTAATTTAACAATTTAAATGAAACCAATTTTCTTAAGATCAAAATTAAGAAACATTCTTCTTTATACAAAATATTTTAAACACTTTGTTTCAAACAAAAATTCAAATTTAAAAATTTCTTTTTAAATTTTAAACTGAAACACAATTCAAATTTTCATTCTAGATTCAAACTTAAAAATTTAAAAACTTTACGTACACTTCCATCTTCATTTTAAATTCAAATTATCTAAACTTTCTAAAATAGTTAAAACAAATTTAAATTTAAAAACTTATTAAATTTTAAAAAAAACTGACATTAAAGTCAAATTCCAGATTTCCAAAACTGAATTTAAACTTATTTTAAATTCTTATTTCATAATTTAAAACTCATAGTTTAAAATTCAAACCAATATTCCTTTATACTCTAAAAAGTTTAAAAACTAAATTTAAATTCCCAGTTTTAAATTAAATTCAAACTTAGTTTCATTTGCTAAGTTCCATATTTCAGATTTCCAGATTTAAAACTTGTTTTAAAATTTCAGTTGCATCTTTTAAAATTTGCTTTTAATTAAAACAGAAAAACAGTTTTCTGTTTAGTCTAACATCTTACATTTTTGAATTCAAAAATGTTTCAAAATCCAGGATTTAAATTGTTAAATTCATAATTAAGTTTCAGGTTTAAAAATTCCTGTTGAACACCAACTTACAATTTAAGTTTTACCTTTAAATTTCAAAACATAACACAGTTTTCATACTTTAGGCTTAGAAACCAAACTAAAATTTAAAATCTGAATAACTATAAAATCCAGATTTAAATTATTTGAATTTATAACTAAATTCAGGTTTCGAACTAGTTTTAAAATTTTAGTTTGCATTTCAAATTTAAACTTCAATTTTTTATAAACCTGGAAAAACAGGTTTCTGACTTAACTAAAAATCCTGAAAAAAAATTATTACCCGAGCAAACTTGAATTTACTTCGGGTAAATTACTTCCTTGCCTCGAGTCTCCCTTCCCATTTACCCGAGACCAACCCGAGGTAGAAACCCTGCAACCCAATAACACACCCCATCATCACCAACATGCACAACACCCCTGTGCACCCACTCCCCTACTCCGGCCATCACTGGCCATCATCTCAGGCCATCCTCCATCTACCAAAATCCCCACATCCACCTTCAACCCTCAAAATTCCATAATTCAATTTGAATTTGAATTCAGGTTTCAAAACAAAAACCTGGAAACGGTCCATACCCCAAAACCACCAACCTGTCATCGACGATCCCACACGCCTCCGGCCACCACCTCCACCCAAACTTCGGCGACAACTTCATCAATCCACCACTTAACAATACCTAAAACAACACTGAACTCGATCCACTATAAATGCAGATATGCTCGATTCTTCACAGCCCAGAAATAACTAGGGTTCTACACTAAAATCCCAAATTACAATCTCAAACCTGAATTGCAAACCGATTCAGAAATTTTCCTATAATCTTAGATGGCTACTCTATCAACAGAATCAAATTCACCCAATTCCAATGCAAGCTTCAACTGTACTTGACCAATATGTAATATACAGTATGTTTGAAACTGCACTATATACACAGCACTATAAATTGAAATTTTTGTTTTAAAATTCTTGAATTCACTTATTGTTTCTATTAGTAAACCTGAAACATTAAATTATAACATTTGAATTTACTCTAGGCAAATTTATTCTGTGTAACTTGATTATCCAGGCTACAGAAAATTTTGTTTAATTTATATAAAATTTTAAGCATACTCAATTCTAAAACAAACATGTTTTATTCAAGGGTTTGAGTCATAACAACAATCAAGTCAAGCAAAGAATTTCAAGGATCAATCATGAGTTTGAAATTTTGAAGAACAACAAGCAACAGTTATCAACATGTTTACAGGCACATATTTTCAGGTATAATATTTCAACAGTTTCATATAAGTTCATTTGTAATTTATATAGCATACACAACTTTACCTATTAAACAGATTTTAAAAGATGAGTTACTCACCTGTTTAATGATGCAGACAGAGTACAATCCCAGATTTTCTTTAACATGCATAATCCGTTGCAACACACTTGAATGCTTTTTAAACTTTAATGTTGCTTTTAAAAAAAATGCTATTGTTCTTTGAAATTTGCTTTCAGATCTTACATGTAGGTTGTTTTCTTCATGGTTGCAGAACAAATTTGAAGTTGCAGTTCAACCCAGGTTGTATTTGAAAACATGCAGGCTTGTTTTGGAGGATACAGACTTTAGAAAAATGCAGATCTTCATTCTTGATTATTGTATGTAGATTTTGAAAGTGGGGATTGCAAATTGAACTGATTTTCAAATTTCTTTTTAGAATGAAAATGAGAAAGTGAAAAAGAAATAAGTATATGCAAGTTTATAAACTAAATTTATGATTTATTAAAAACAAAGAAAAAATAAAAGATTAAATTTGACAATTGTAAAAGAAATAGACACTTGTAAATTCTCATGTTCAAATTCATAACACATGTTCATTTAGGATTTTAAGATGCTTACATATGTATCTTTCAAGTAATTAGTAATTTAGATTAAGTGTTAAAGATAAATTAAACTTAATGAATGCATGTTCATATTTAAATTTCAAATTAAATTAACAAATCAAAATTATCAATCAATATTTTAAAGAGAATAACACAAATATTTTTGTAACTTATTTTAATATACAAACTTAAGTTAAAATGAATTTTAAACCAATAAAACATTTATTTTACATATTTAAAATCATTTAGTATTTATTAAATATTTTTGAAAAGCTTAAATTGAAAATAAATCACAATTCCTATTTTCAAAACATTAAAATTATGCTATACTAATTTATTTAAAACAACTTATCTATTTAAAATATCTATAAATACATATACATTATTAAATAGAAAACAGATTTATTAGTTTATTAAAAATAAATTCACAAATTAAATATATTTAAATAAAGAAAATTATTAAATCAAATCAATTTTATTAACAAAAATCATCAATTCAATATAAATTTAAACACAGATTATTAAATTTATATTGTCCAAAATTCCGGGATATTACAATCCTTCCCCCTTAAAAGAATTTTGTCCCCGAAATTTAAAACAAAGATAATTTAATAATCTATTTACAGATTTTATTTTAAAACACAACATATGTTAATTATATGCTGACAACCAAAGCAACCAATTCACACAATCAAAACAAATCTATTTATCCAAAAGAATTTTGGATAAAACTTCACGAGTTTCCCCGGTACATATATATATCGGGATACTCGCTCTATAAAATCCAATCAATCAAAACTACTAAGCTATAGAGCTCATAACAACAATTCTATACAGAATATCAGACTACAAACGAGTCTGACTCAACCAACAAACCACCTAAACTACTGGTTCTACAACCAGAAATATCAAACACGTACTCCCTCAGAGATACGTGAAATACTCTGAATCCCAGTTATCCAAGATGGCAATTCAACTCTAGAAAACAAACACTGATCTTACCAAAACACAGAAGAAACCAAAACACTTCGGAGCCAGCTTCCCAAACTTATAGCTCCTTGAATCAGAGAAAAACTTATCCCAAATAAAATCTCCGATTCCAGAATCCAAATTTCTCCATCTCTTATTCATAAAAACTCTTTGGACGATCCTGGGCTACCAACATCCATCCTGATCAGCTTAACTCTACGCTGATGCTTCTAGAAACAGACTGGATCAAAACAATCCAATGATCTCCTCAAGATCACTCAAAACCAAAGAACACACTCAACTTCTTAACAACAGAAGACAGAACAAACTTCTTCTTATCCGGAAAAGAAAACAGAAACACTCCAAACTGCTTCCACTGCACAACTCTGATCCGAAACAGAAGAAAATGCTGAAGAACACAAGCACAGACTAGACAACCCAGTACAGAAATATGGTTCCACATATCCGTAAAGAAAACTCAGATGTCCCCCCGAAACCTGAGTTGCTTCACCAACTTCTTCTCAAAGAACCATCTATCTACTAACCGAACCACCTGTTCCAATCCTAAAAAGAAAATTCGATCTCCAGATGCAGTCAAACTCCGACTTCCTGGAAGAAATCCGGACAATCTCCATCAATCCAAAAGAACATACTACCGCAAGTCACTTTTGCGATCAACTCAGCCTAAATCCAAAGAAACTGCTCTCACTCAATCAAACAGAACAGCTTATGCTGGCCTAGTCAACTCACCAGAGAAACGACTCCACTCTGCCGCTTCTGAACTCCACTTCAGAAAAACTACTCAGCCAAAAGACTCCTTACCAACTCAGAACACTCTGCTAAACTCAGCCACAACACCGAGCAGACTCACTTCTTACTCTTGTTCCAAAGAAACATCTTCAAAAATATCCATAGTCACTGCATCTCATCACGCAGCTACAACTTCCTGAGATATCAAAATATCATCGCTTACTTGCTTCTGCCCTACCGACAGATCCAAACTCAATTCTGCACTTCATAGAAGAACTCCGAACCTTTACAGGTTTCCTTCAAAGATCGATGAAGTACTTAAACCAAGAAAAACTTACTCGAGACGGTATTAGGTCTATAGTCTCGACAAATGCACTTCCAACCTCATCCATCAAACTCCAACCAATGGTAGTCGTGTTACACACACTTCTACCTCATCTACCTTTATAACTTACATTGGAAAAACCTGAACAGGTAACCCAACAAATAGGTAGAACCAATTATATATATATATATTAAAAATACAAATACGCTCTCTCAAGATAGACACCACTACAGAGACTAGGTATTCACTCAACCTAATGCTCTAATACCAAATGAGACGACCCGACTTTTTCTCCCCAAAAAGTCGTATCATCCTTAAGAAAGAAAGGGATAGAAAAGAGAAAAGAAAGAAGAGAAAGAAGAAACAACACAAGAACCTCAACAGCGGAACGAATAAATTATATTAATAACATAAGTATTACATAGTATACATCAAATATCAGAGTTACACAGACATATACAACACATACTAGACAGTTATAAACACCTGTCTAGTTATTACAACTCAATACACAATACAGAAACACTCAGAGATACCAACACAGCGGAAAAACTATATAACTATACGCAGAAGCCTCCTGCTTCATATGCTCCTTCACAATTCGTCAAAGCTAACCTAAATCCTAACCTGAATTCCCTTGGCTACTCGTAAAAATTTGAGTACCCAAGAGTTAAAAAAAAATAGAAATAACTCCGGGTCAGACATGGGTCTGGTGTGAGTAACAGGTTAAAGTTGCTTAACTTTGAAAAACCTTTTGAAAAGAAAGGTATCACGTAAGACTTCCCACACATAAACATGGAAAAGTTTTTACCTTACGCTAACCAAAACATTTGATAGGAAATCTAATGATATTATAATAGTGTCTAGGGTTTTCAAGTAAATAAGAAATAGCCGAAATTGTTACATTCATTAAATTCCATCTACTAGCCACAAAAGTGGGTAATACAATCAAAACCGTTGGCACTTATTGGATTTTGGATTCCATACAATGGCTGGGCTACTGGGGTACCGCCCGTCACAGTACGTGGCCTAGATCACCGTACCGAGGATTACTCCCAATCCCCTGCAATACAAAGCCGGACCCATTCCTTACTGAATAGTTCCAAACAAGACAACCCCGCAGTTGTGATTAACAACCGCACCACTAAGCCGAAAATAAAGGGACCTCTAGACAGGGATAAATCTTGCTCTCAAGTGGGGGATACCCACGAAGCTTTGCTGCACCTCCCCTGTTTTAGCCATTCCCGGTTGATAAGGCTTGAGACTACGATTACCTTTATAGGACATATCACTTAGAATGCTCATCGTCCACCTGACGATGTTCTGAAAGCATTCAATCCATACAAGTTCGTTCCGGGTTCGAACGAAACCGAAGGCATTATCTCGTTACACTTGTTTTGGAATCACCCTCAGAGTTAATAACAATAACCCTTGCACTCTGAATCACCATCTCGAATCTGTAAGCACTATTTCGTTAACTCATTACGGAATCACCCACAGAGTTATACTGACGTATAGCCCTTACACCTTGAGTCTTCACTCGCTCCACTTGTTTTAACGACCTAACGTTATTTGGAATCGATGTGGTTTTCAGATATCCAAATATGGAAACCCGATCCCGGTCTCATCGAAATCCAAAGCGTGTCTTTTAAGGCCAAGTTGTTTTAAGTTTAAAACAATTCAATTCATTATCTAAATACACACAGATAGATAATTTACAACGCAATAGATAATCAACATTATCATTATCAACAGTAATTCATAACATAAACAGATAATCATATTATCATCCAAAAGCAACCAATGCATCCATATCATAACATTACTCATCTCATAACTGAGATTACAAACCATACCAGGCAACTAATACCATCCATCAAACATAAGCAATGATCTAATGATCACACCATTTATAATTAATTTAAAATGAATTAAATTAATTACCTAAACTCTAATTAATTTAAAATAAATTAAATTAATTACTTCATCATTAACATTCTGCTTATCTTAATCTTTAATTGATTTCAAATCAATTTATAAATCATCATCTCAATATTCATTTCAATTAATCCTCATTGATTAACTATCTCTAATTACAATAAGTAATTAACATTTAATTTTAATTACACAAGTTAATTACTTAAACCCCTTGCAAATAATTAACTTGTAATTTCTTAATTAATTAATTAATTAAAATTAATTACATTAATTATTTATTCACTATTAATTATACCTTGATAAATTAATTCAAATTACATCATTAATTAATTAGTTTCTGATTACATTTAATCAATTTCTCAAAATAAATTAATTACATAAGTAATTAATCTTCAATTTAATCCATATATATTAATCACCCATGATTAATAATACTAGTAATTAACTACTATAATTACCCATCCAATAAATTAATTACTCTTGATTAATTATCTTCATTAATCACTTGATTAATTTCAAAGTAATTTAAATCCAAATTACTATAATAAATATCCTTAATTACATTTAGTAATTATTAATTAATTACTTCCTTAAGTAATTACAAATCCACAAATGTTTAAATTAATTAAACTTAATTAATCTAAACTAATCACATTCATTAAATTAATTACACTAAGTAATTAATTCATTAATTACTTTCATTAAGTAATTAAACATAAATAATTGATTATTATTAATTAATTAATTTAATTAATTATCAAAGATTAATCACATTAATTAATTGTTAAATAATCTTAAGTTAATGACCTTCATTAACATTTCTTAATTACATAGGGTTAACTTAAATTAATCATTATTAATTATCAATTAATTAATATTTAATTACAACTTAATTAATCACTAATTATTAATTAATTAAGTGTTAATTAAAATCATTAAATAAACTTTAATAATTAATTAAAATTTAATTAACAATCTTTAACTATATATTAATTAACCTTAATTAATCTCAAATCTTAATTAATCAATTTAAAAACTATTAAATACCTAACTAGTCATCCACATTAATAATTAATATCCCATTTAAATTAATTTAACAATTTAAATGAAACCAATTTTCTTAAGATCAAAATTAAGAAACATTATTCTTTATACAAAATATTTTAAACACTTTGTTTCAAACAAAAATTCAAATTTAAAAATTTCTTTTTAAATTTTAAACTGAAACACAATTCAAATTTTCATTCTAGATTCAAACTTAAAAATTTAAAAACTTTACTTACACTTCCATCTTCATTTTAAATTCAAATTATCTAAACTTTCTAAAATAGTTAAAACAAATTTAAATTTAAAAACTTATTAAATTTAAAAAAAAAACTGACATTAAAGTCAAATTCCAGATTTCCAAAACTGAATTTAAACTTATTTTAAATTCTTATTTCATAATTTAAAACTCATAGTTTAAAATTCAAACCAATATTCCTTTATACTCTAAAAAGTTTAAAAACTAAATTTAAATTCCCAGTTTTAAATTAAATTCAAACTTAGTTTCATTTGCTAAGTTCCATATTTCAGATTTCCAGATTTAAAACTTGTTTTAAAATTTCAGTTGCATCTTTTAAAATTTGCTTTTAATTAAAACAGAAAAACAGTTTTCTGTTTAGTCTAACATCTTACATTTTTGAATTCAAAAATGTTTCAAAATCCAGGATTTAAATTGTTAAATTCATAATTAAGTTTCAGGTTTAAAAATTCCTGTTGAACACCAACTTACAATTTAAGTTTTACCTTTAAATTTCAAAACATAACACAGTTTTCATACTTTAGGCTTAGAAACCAAACTAAAATTTAAAATCTGAATAACTATAAAATCCAGATTTAAATTATTTGAATTTATAACTAAATTCAGGTTTCGAACTAGTTTTAAAATTTTAGTTTGCATTTCAAATTTAAACTTCAATTTTTTATAAACCTGGAAAAACAGGTTTCTGACTTAACTAAAAATCCTGAAAAAAAATTATTACCCGAGCAAACTTGAATTTACTTCGGGTAAATTACTTCCTTGCCTCGAGTCTCCCTTCCCATTTACCCGAGACCAACCCGAGGTAGAAACCCTGCAACCCAATAACACACCCCATCATCACCAACATGCACAACACCCCTGTGCACCCACTCCCCTACTCCGGCCATCACTGGCCATCATCTCAGGCCATCCTCCATCTACCAAAATCCCCACATCCACCTTCAACCCTCAAAATTCCATAATTCAATTTGAATTTGAATTCAGGTTTCAAAACAAAAACCTGGAAACGGTCCATACCCCAAAACCACCAACCAGTCATCGACGATCCCACACGCCTCCGGCCACCACCTCCACCCAAACTTCGGCGAAAACTTCATCAATCCACCACTTAACAATACCCAAAACAACACTGAACTCGATCCACTATAAATGCAGATATGCTCGATTCTTCACAGCCCAGAAATAACTAGGGTTCTACACTAAAATCCCAAATTACAATCTCAAACCTAAATTGCAAACCGATTCAGAAATTTTCCTATAATCTTAGATGGCTACTCTATCAACAGAATCAAATTCACCCAATTCCAATGCAAGCTTCAACTGTACTTGACCAATATGTAATATACAGTATGTTTGAAACTGCACTATATACACAGCACTATAAATTGAAATTTTTGTTTTAAAATTCTTGAATTCACTTATTGTTTCTATTAGTAAACCTAAAACATTAAATTATAACATTTGAATTTACTCTAGGCAAATTTGTTCTGTGTAACTTGATTATCCAGGCTACAGAAAATTTTGTTTAATTTATATAAAATTTTAAACATACTCAATTCTAAAACAAACATGTTTTATTCAAGGGTTTGAGTCATAACAACAATCAAGTCAAGCAAAGAATTTCAGGGATCAATCATGAGTTTGAAATTTTGAAGAACAAAAAGCAACAGTTATCAACAAGTTTAAAGGCACATATTTTCAGGTATAATATTTCAACAGTTTCATATAAGTTCATTTGTAATTTATATAGCATACACAACTTTACCTATTAAACAGATTTTTAAAAGATGAGTTACTCACCTGTTTAATGATGCAGACAGAGCACAATCCCAGATTTTCTTTAACATGCATAATCCCTTGCAACACACTTGAATGCTTTTTAAACTTAAATGTTGCTTTTAAAAAAAATGCTATTGTTCTTTGAAATTTGCTTTCAGATCTTACATGCAGGTTGTTTGCTTCATGGTTGCAGAACAAATTTGAAGTTGCAGTTCAACCCAGGTTGTATTTGAGAACATGCAGGCTTGTTTTGGAGGATGCAGACTTTAGAAAAATGCAGGTCTTCATTCTTGATTATTGTATGTTGATTTTGAAAGTGGGGAATGCAAATTGAACTGTTTTTCAGATTTCTTTTTAGAATGAAAATGAGAAAGAGAAAAAGAAATGAGTATATGCAAGTTTATAAACTAAATTTATGATTTATTAAAAACAAAGAAAAAAAATAAAAGATTAAATTTGACACTTGTAAAAGAAATAGACACTTGTAAATTCTCATGTTCAAATTCATAACACATGTTCATTTAGGATTTTAAGATGCTTACACATGTATCTTTCAAGTAATTAGTAATTTAAATTAAGTGTTAAAGATAAATTAAACTTAATGAATGCATGTTCATATTTTAAATTGTATTTTAAATTTCAAATTAAATTAACAAATCAAAATTATCAATCAATATTTTAAAGAGAATAACACAAATATTTTTGTAACTTATTTTAATATACAAACTTAAGTTAAAATGAATTTTAAACCAATAAAACATTTATTTTACATATTTAAAATCATTTAGTATTTATTAAATATTTTTGAAAAGCTTAAATTGAAAATAAATCACAATTCCTATTTTCAAAACATTAAAATTATGTTATACTAATTTATTTAAAACAACTTATCTATTTAAAATATCTATAAATACATATACATTATTAAATAGAAAACAGATTTATTAGTTTATTAAAAATAAATTCACAAATT
The DNA here is from genome assembly GCA_030765085.1 of Allium cepa. NCBI lineage: Eukaryota > Viridiplantae > Streptophyta > Magnoliopsida > Asparagales > Amaryllidaceae > Allium > Allium cepa. The sequence continues at coordinate 461,626,479 of CM060943.1, forward strand.
AAATATTTAAATAAAGAAAATTATTAAATCAAATCAATTTTATTAACAAAAATCATCAACTCAATATAAATTTAAACACAGATTATTAAATTTATATTGTCCAAAATTCCGGGATGTTACATGTGTACTCTCAAAATAGGTTTGAGATCTGGAAATTGAAAATGGATGCTATAGATGGATGTTTTAGATAATATGGATGTTTACTTGACTCATCCAGCTATCATCCGGTTGTTATTAATAATCTATGAAACTGAGAAATGGGATTATTTTAATTGAATTAAGAGGTAGATTGAGATAGTATATATCCATCACTGAAATTAAATAGGAATAAAACTTCAATTGAAATTATTTGAATGATTTTGATTTTTAGAAATAAAATTTGAAATTAAGGAAATGGAATCACTTTGAACTTAAGATTTAAATGTTGAAAATGAACTTGCAAACTGAAATTTTGTTAAGAATTGGTTAGAAGTTAAAATTTGGTAATAAATTGGATTCTATAGATTAAATTGTTTAAAAAAGTTTTGAACTCCTACTTGAACCATGAAATAAGTTAAGAAAAGGTATTGTAAAACAAATATTTGAAATTTGGGCTCATAATTAAATTGTTTAAAAACCTTGGTTGTTAAATTAAAAATTAAGGTTAATTTGATTTAGGGAATTAAATCAACATTTAAAATTTTAACTCGAATTTATGTAATTCGAGATGGTTTAAAATTGAGATTGGAATTGAAATTAGTTCAAACTGAATTTGATTTGAATTAATTGGGAACTGTGATTGAAGTTGAATAAGTTTAAATTCAAATGGAAATTGATTTGAATTTTGAAAGGAATTGAAGTTAATTCAAATTGAATTGGAGCTGAATCAATTTAATGGGATGGGAAATTGATTGGAATGGGAGATTGGGAATTGAATAGTTTGGCTCTAAACTATTTTTCCAATAAATTATTTTAATATAAACTGTTTTAAATCTATTTTTCCTAGCTATTTACTATACAACCTTTCTTTTTTAAAACCCAAACTATCTTCTACTTATTTTACAACTATTTTGAAACTAATTGCTATTTTACAACTATTTTGCAATTATTTAACTATTCTACTGCTATTTACAACTATTTTAAACTTTTCAAGCTATTTTTTAAATTCAAGTTGGTCAGAGTGCAAACTGTTTATAAATGAAGTGATATCCAAGTGGAAATTGAAGCAATTGTGAACAAATGAGTGAAATTCAAAATGAATGGAATTCAAAATGAATGTGTAGTAAAATAAGATTGATTTAGATAATAATCAATGAAGATAAATACGTAGGAGGTACGTATATTATTCTATTCGCATAATGATTTGATCCAGATTGGAGCATATAATTTCGAGATAGTTATATCGATCCAAGTTAGGATTTTCACGATTTTCGACGGCGAACTTGGATATGGATTTTTTATTGGTTTTGAAAATTCTCTATCATAGTTATGACTATGCAAGGAGAATGACAGTTTCTGATCAAGAAACCAAATCTGAGTATGCATAGGATGTCGGGTGAACGATACTAGTTCGAAAGTGAAATTGTGTGATCGAATAAGCGATCAGATTTGATATTGCATTCGGATGGTATATGTACTCGTACATGCTTGAATGTAGTATATATTGAAATTCTGAAAAGAAGTGTAATAAAATAATTTTTGAAAAGAAAAGTATATTTTGAGAAATATAAGATGAATAAAAATGGAAGTTGGATATTTCTATGATTGAAATTCACTTTATGAAGAGTGAGTAATTTGGTAAATAACGTTATAAAAGAAATCAAACTTGAATATTTGATTTGGCATAAATAAAATTATATATATTTGTTACATATAATAAACTCACCGTGTTAAATCTAAAACCAGAAGAAAAGACTTCTGAAAAATATTTAAAGTATAAAAGGGAATTTATATAAGTTAGAAGTGATCCAAAGATTTTTCAAGATTTTTATATCTATATATAAAGGATTTTATGAGAATGATTTTGGAAAAAGGGTTTTGGAACCTATTGATTTTGAAAGGCTTTTGATTTTGGAAAAAATCAATTTTGGGAATGTGGAAAGCCAAGTTTGGACCTATCGATTTGAGATATCGATTTTGTGTAAAGAATATTTTTATGTGAATCATAAAGAGTATGATTTGAAAGATACTATATGTGTATAGTATAAAATGATTTGAGATTGGCTCTGGGGAAAAGGGTACTCCCATGAAATGAACTTCATAGGAGAACCACGGGGTGGTTCTACTTTGAGCCCTAAGGAGGGACTCTAAATTTGATCCTCGGAGGAAGTTCGGACAAACTGAAATTCCTGAGGATTGTGTGTGGGTAGCGAAAGTCGATGGCGCTGATGCCTACAGAGACATTTGGGTTATGCTATGACGACAGTGTAACTCGATGTCACTGCGATCTACTACGGACCATAGCGGAAGTCGTGTGGCAGTGTGTGCCAACGGTCTATGTTTGATTTTGCCGGGAGGGCGACGTAACATCGGGAGACTGCGATCTATGAAGACATAGAGAAAGTCGTGTGGCAGTGAGTGCCTACAGGCTATATTAGGACTCGACCGATGTAGTCTGCGATCTATGTAGGAGTGGTGAAGTTTCATTTGGCAGTGAAATTCAAGGGTGCTGATGCCCATAGTTACATGGGTTTTTTGCCATGACGGCGACGTAAAACCTGGATGTAGCTGCGATCTGTGGCGGGTTCCATGGTGTAATCGAGGGGAGCGGAGTGCCTACAGTTTTCTATGGTTTTGCCGGGATAGCGACGTAATCATCGGGTTAACTGCGACCATGAAGGGGGTGATGATTTCCAGAGCATTCTCACCAAAAATGTTTTCTATATTTTCAAAAATGTTTTCTATATTTTCAAAAATGTTTCTACATTTTCAAAATGTTTTTCTCAATAATTTTCATTGGGTGTTGAAAACCGGTTTACCAAGTACTTATAGATTTTCAGTCCTACGCCTGATCAACGTATGACCGAATTTCTTTGAGAACAAGGATTGAATTGTTGAGACATCGAGCTATAAAAAGTATTTTTATAAAATTATTTTGGCAATATTATATAGATTTTTAAAGTGTTTTAAATTTTTTTAAATAAAAAGGTTTTAAGAGTTAAAAAATTATTTAAGAATAATTTAATTAATAATAAACTTGGTAATAAAATTCTAGCTTCGTTCCTTTTCGAGGACGAAAAGTTCTAAAGTGGGAAAGGATGTGATAACCCAAATTTTTGGACATCTGTTAATTGGATAATTAACTGATTTTAACTATTGAAACACTGATAAAAATTGCACCTTGATAAATAAAAATATTGGTTTGATAATCTTTCAAATATAATCATTTAATTGGCCAATTTTATTTTTTCAAAACTGATAAAAATATGTTTCTAATTACAATATATATATATATATATATATTGGTGATTTGGAAGCACTGGTTTATATTCAATATAATAATTTTTAAAGGTTATTTAAAGTTAAACTCTATGTTCTTTTAAATTCTAAAGATAAATATTGATTTCTTTAAAAGTATGATAGCTTAAATGGGATTTAATAAAAGGTTTATTTACTTTCTTTTGAGTTTATTCATAAATAAATATAGTTTATATGCATAAATAAATAAAACATACATAAAAATATATAAATATATCCAAATAAGACATTTGTAGAACATACAAATTCACAAGTGTCAAAAATTATGATTTACTTCATTTAAAAGAAATAAAATAAATTGATTAGGAAACAAGGTGCTGTACATATATATATATATATCTGTGTGTGTGTGTGTGTGTGTGTGTGTGTGTGTATTTCTCAAACCCACTCTTTCCTTCTTCCATCTTTTAAAACTAAAAAGAAAAAAATCAAATCAAAACTCCTTTCAAATTTCTACTGAGCTGAAGCAACATAGTAGATTCAAGATCAACTCAACATAAAATGGATTCAAATCAAACATCAAGCTACAGATCAAAATCAACACCAGTTTCAATAATCAAAAGCAAATTCCACTTTCAAATCTCAAGCTACTTCTCTGTCTTCAAAATACAAGTGAGTTAAACTTCACTTTTAAATCAAATCCTCTATATTTACCTGTTCCTGTGATGATGGATGAGATTAGTAACTTGGAAATGTGTTTGTATGGCCGAAAATGTGTTGCATGTATATATGAATGAAGATTATTTGTGTGCATGCCTGTGAACAGGTAAACAAGCCTCGGTTTTTGTTTTACAGAATTAAAACAATTTCAAAAGTTCAAATCTTTTTCTCTGATCTTTTATAGGCTAGGATGTATAAAGGAATTATGTTTGAATTAACTAAATCTTGCTTTTAAAAAATAATTTTGAGTGTAATTAGTTAGAATTTTGCTGTAGGAAGTACAAACTACAGTAAGAAAGTATCACATTAGGAAAACCAACCACCTTAATTTCACGTTTCATCTTGGTAAACTGATTTATTATTGAAAGTTTTGACTTTTAATATAGAAATCAGTATTTTTAGTGGTGAATTTGGTGAGGATTTTGGAGTTGAACGAGAACTGGGATTTTGTGAAATTCCGGCGGCACGGCGATGTATATGGTAAGGCATCGGGTCTGGAGGTGGTCACGGGGTCAAGGAGCTCAGGAAAAATGGTGGGAAATTTACTGATGATCGAGGAGGCGAGTTGAAAGAAGGTTAGTGTTTAAGCTCGCTTTTTGGAAGAGGTGGGTTTTCTGGCTTTTGCTGCGTCGTTTTCGCATTGGACTTGATCGGAGTAAGGGGAGAAGGAACGTGAAGCTCGTGCGAAGGTGTGGGCTCAATCGGCAAGTGTTCAGACGACCAGGGTTAGGTGATGCGAGGTGGTTTTTGGGAGGTCAGTTTTGTTTCTGTGGCGTTCGTGTTTCTCGTTTTTGATTTTAGAATTGATTGAGGTTTCTGGGTAGTGGAGGCGATCTAGCATGTCGTGGGCGTCTCACTGGTGGTAGCAGCGATGGTCGGAGACGCTCCGACCATGTATGCACTTGCATAAGATTTTGATACGTATGGGTTTGTGGCTGTGAAATGGGGGTTAGGATCTGGTACGAGAGAGAGACGGGGAGAATGAGGGTAGGACTTGGGGTTGCATAAGGATTCGTTTGGGTCTGGCTTGGGTCTATATCACCGGTAAATTTAACTAAGTTTAAAAATAAGAAGAGAAGAAAGAAGGGGAATGGGCCGGGGTTTGGGCCTAAATGAAATAAAAAAAAGATAAGTAAAGAAACAAGGAAAAGGAAGGAATATGTGAAATAAAGAAAAGTGTAGTAGAAGAAAAAAAATTAAAAGAAAAAAAAGAAAAAAAAATGAAACTAGTTTTCAAGGCAAAGGTATTTAACAAGTTCACAAGCAAGCTTCATAATTTTTAATTATTAAGTTAAATGTTTTTGAATTTAAATTATTGATTTGAAATAATAATATATTAGGTTGATTAATCAAATTAATTCCTAAGGTTGGTTAAGAAAAATAATGGTTTAAGCTTATAATTAATCAAAGAAGTGATTTTCTACAAATTAATTTCAAACATTTAAATAAAATTAAAATGAAAATTAACTAATTAATTAAGATATATTAATTAAGGACTTAAGTTATTAAGGGTTAATTAATTAACTTAAGTAATTATAGGATAGTTAATTAATGAAAGTAATTAAAGGATAATTACTTAATGAAATAATTAAAGGATAATTAATTAATGTAAGTAAATAAGGAAATTAATTAAGGTGGATAATTATAGGATGATAAATTAATCTCATTAGTTAATTAAAATAATAATAAATGATTTAAAATTAATTAAGGTTAATTAAGCAGGATTTAAGGGTAATTAATTTAATTTATTTAGTAATTAAATTAAATTAATTAGGAATTGAATGACAATTTAATCTTGCCTATAAGTGATAAACTATAATTGAATGCCTTGGATTGTTGATATCTCTGATATGTGATTTTTGATATTCTGTGATATGCAATGCTTGGTTGAACTGTGATGGTGTAAGTTATCTATCTGTGATGAATTGTTGTGTAAATATGACATCCTGTATTTAATATTGAATTGTATTCACTTGAATAACTTTGATTTAAGATGGTATTGAATTCGAAGAGACCGGCGTCGGGTATCAGTAAATACCTGAAGCCACTTCGATTAGTAATCTGATATAATTCTTTATAGATTTGATTAAAATCAAATGGGCTAGAATGTAATAAATTAAGTAAAATGGGCCATTAAAACGAAGAAACTGTACTTAGATATTACTTTGTGAAATAAGTGTTCGACTATAGCAAGATAGAACTCGTAGTGAGATGCGAGTTACCCCAGGATTTCAATTATGTCTTATAACTCAGTATTTCAAGTTGTATGGGTTTACTCACGTTGGTTTTCAGCCTAACCCGAGTGTTACTTTATTGTAATACTCGGGTCAGACCGAGTATTACAAATTTTCAGGTTAGGACGTTCTGAAGCTCAGGAGGCGAGCTGGATGGTAGGGACGCATGGAGAATATTCCGATGTGTGTTCGAGAGTTGTATTGATTATTTTAGGACAAGTTGTTACAATTGTCCAGTTTTGATGAACTCTGATGTATTATGTAAATTGACTGATATAGCTTTCCTTTGTGTAAATCCTATTATTTGATATTATATTTTGATCCACTGTGAATGTGAGATTCTGTTGTTTGTTTTCTGTTTCTTCTTCTACCTCTTTTCTTATGTTCCCTAACAATTTGGAATTTCCGACATTCGATTGCTCGACACTTCTACTATGAATGTATGGTGTCAAATTTTCAAGGGAGAAAATTCCAGGTCATTACAGAACCATTCCAAACAAACTTGGCCGCACCTCTCGTCCTCTATAGTACATCGCCTATACTGCCCCTCCTCGTGTCAAATATTGATCCACCCAGGCTCACAAACAATCATCGCCACAAAAACTCCACTGCGCCACCGCCGCCTCCAACATCGCTATCCCAGCCATCAAACGCCTCATAGAGTACTCCTTCCTTCCATCACTGTGACCTTAGACCTAACACCCTTAACTCAATCCACACTTCATCCAAAATCATGAAATTGGCTAACCCAAGATTCGAGCTTCCCTCTTCGAACGCCCTTCCAATCGCACACGACCTTCCCTTTTTTTTAAGATCGAGCTATTTTTTTATTTGTCTTCATCTTATTTTTGAAGAAGAAGATGGCACTAGCTCACGATTTAAAATTAAGGGAGGGAGATAAAGATAGTGTATACGGTGGCTACAGGGTGGCGTGTGTGATAGACTAGGTCGGTTTCGATTTGAAATTTCCATTTTATTTTATTCAAAATATCTCCTCTTTCATATCTCAAAAATCTGAACCCCTATTGAGGTGTGCCGCCAGGCATTCCTTATATTATATTGCTATTCCGAACCCAAATGGAACAAGTTTTGAATGCAAGTTCTATCGTATATGGAAGATAGCTATTTAAACTCAATTATAATATCAAAATTTTCAATATTATTTTCAATGCGTTTCTATCCAGTACGACCAAACGATAATTCCAAACGCTATGAAATTTGAAATCCTATAATAATACGCTATTATGGATCTAATGGAACTAGTTTCATCGAATTTCGAGACTGTGCCCCAGTTCGCTATTTTAAGGCGTTTGATTAAATTGATAATTTCAAAATTTTTACGAAATCGCTTGCAATTTTAGTTTTAAAAACTTACTAACTAAATTCCATTCAAATAGAATTTATATCAACATTAAAAACTATTTTTGATTCATATTCAACTCAAGTTTCGAACATTTACCATTTTTGTATTACGTTATATTTGAAATTTAAATTCATTCTAAAATTTCAACCAGAATCTTCATATTCAAAAATCAAATTATATTCCAACTTCAATATTTAAAACCATTTGAATATACAAAGTCAACGACGGAAAATCCGGGTCGTTACAATAGTCTTCATTATCATCAAAAGGAAATAATTATTTATTTCTTTATGCTGCTTAAATTGATATTTAGTTAAAATTAATCGTGATAGTCTATTTAAATTGTTTAAATGACTTTATAACAACTTTCATTATAACGTCAATTATTGAATATCACTCCTAAAACTTTTGCGCTGTTGTCTTGAGCATGTATTCCCCCTAAATAGATAGTTAAATTCATTAATCATTTTGATTAATGATATTTAAATTAATTTATCATTTGAATGAATGGTATTTGAATTTAATCAGCCATTTTAAGTAATGATGTTTAAAATTAATAAATCATTCTAATTAATGAAGTTTGAATCTGACTGATATTTTTAATTAAAGATGTTTGAATTTTAGTTGAATCTTTTTTATTAAAGACAATTAAATTAAATTAATGTGATTTAAAGTAAATTAACTAATGTAATGAAAGTGTTTTAAAGTTAATTGACTAATTTATTGTTTTAAAGTTAATTATCTGATTTAATAATGTTTTTAAAGTTAATTTACAAATTTAATAAAAGTGCCTTTGAAACAATTAACTGTTTAAATAAAGATAATTGATTGATTTGTCAAAGAGATTACAAATTTGATTAATTATCTTTCATGATAATTAATATCATTTTAAATTTATAAAATATTATAATTTGAATATTTATCTTTTGGTTAACTAACATTGGTTTAAATTTATAAAAAGATTTGGAATTTGACTTATTCTCTTTTGGGGAAAATAAAACGTGGTTTTAAAGTTATAGAAAAGTAATATAAATTATCCTTCGAGATGATTAACCTTTGATTTAAAATTTATGAAAGCAATTTAATTGATTTACTATCTTTGGGAATAATGAATATTTTTTTAATTTTTATAAATAATAGTTATAAATAAGAGATCTATTATAAAGTAGTTGTTTCAAAATAAAGCAAACTGTAAATAGATTTGGATTATGATAAACAATGTTTTAATAGTTGTTTAGACTTTGGTTTTAATACACTTAGAAAATATATTTTGCCCTTTTAAAAGAATATTTTATATGGTGTTTTTAAAATATCTTTAAAAGTATTATGATGTTGAAATCAAGAGCAAGTGTGAACAACCATTTTATCATTCCCAATAGTTGATTTATCGAATATCGACTTTGATTCTGCTCTCTTCTTTATATTTCGTCGCTCTAAGATGGTGTGTTGCTCATTTGAGCTTTGTTATCCTTTGTCGAAAATGGCTAAAGGAAAAGTGCGAGTGGAAGCCAAGCTATGGGGTTGCTCCTATTAATTTATTTTCACATCCGCTCTAGATTGGAGTCGGTTTTGTGCATTGAGATGTGAAATACTCAGATTCTCGTTAACCGTTGGTGGGGTCTGGCTTACACGTGTCCCAAATCCATCAGAATTCTTATGTACATTTCTAGTGGTATACTTTCAGTAAGAGGGGCACACCCTCCTTGTAATTGTTGGAAAAACTTCTCTTTTCCATTGTTGTTAATTCAAATCTTTGAATTGTTTCTTAGTTGCATGGAGAACTGCCTTGTGCTCTTTTCTTTATTCAATTATTTGTGACCATTCTTTTAAGTCTAGATTTTGTTATTGTTTATGCCCATTTATTAGTTATGGGATTTGTGCTTACCAGTACCCACCCATTTTATTTAGATTGTTTCTATTATTTCTTTCAATTCTTTCATGATTGAATTGTTGTTCTGATTTGTTTCCCATGTCTTTATTTACGGATGTTATTCTTGTGAGGTAGAAACTCGTTCCGTGTTAGCATCATGGTCTCACTGAATTTTTATATGTTCATCATATAACTTGAGTTTTATCATGCTTGTTTTCTAGACCGACCAGGTGTTATTTTATTACAATGCTCCGGTCAGATCAAGTTTTTCCCAGGTTGGGTTTGGTGATATGGAGTATTGGAGAAGAGCTGGATGTTTACCTGTCGTAGTTTTTTATATTCCACTGTACTATATTGTATACCTATCAGTAATTATAAGGTCTGGATTTCATAACTGTCCAGCTGGTAATGTTTATTTTCAACTTTGATGTACTCTGTATTTCGGAGTGGCGCTTTTTGACGTCTTTATTATATTTTGTGTTATCAATTCCACTGTGAGATTCTAATTTCCCTTTTCTCTGTTCTTTTCTTTTTAATTTACTCTAACAATCTGCCTTTCTGGTGATTGGATGTTCGACATTTTAATACCGGATGTATTCGGTTTTGAATTTCGATGGTCGAAAGCCGAGTCATTACAGTTTGGTATCAAAACTGAAGATTAAGTGGTGATCTTGGCTTTGATAGTGTATGGCTCACTAGAGATTGGGTACTAATACCCTAGAGTGAGTAACTCATTAGAGATAGTGTAAGTGACACCCTAAAATGAGTTTGAGAGTACTATATGTATGAAAGCGTACTTGTTATTGTTATAAAAACGCATTGTGTTAATTGTTCTGATGAGTTGTTTATGAATTTTGGTCGAGAGGTGGGACGCCGCAGTATCGATAAGGATTTCTAAACATTTGAACAAGCCAAACCGACACGATATTGATTTTTGAAAATTTGGTAAATGAAATATTTACCACTATTTTTTATATAAAGGAATAATTTTCAAATTTATATAATTATTTATAATGTTTATTTGCTAATGATAATACGTATTTATTATCATTATTGTTTGCTCAGTCATGCTTGATTAATTTAGGAGCATTGATTGTCATTTGTTGAAATAGTGATTAATTGTGTTTAGCTTATATAAGCAATTGTTATTTGAATTTATAAATGAACTCCTTGTGAATTAAGCTTCACAATTTGACTACGAGGTGTTCGGTTATAATGATAAGTTAAAAATAAACCTTTGATAAAAATGTTTCAAAATAATACAATTGGTAAGATAAGACATTCGAAGAATAAATATTTGAGAAAATTTTATTATAATAAAGGGGAATTATTATAATATGAAATGGTTCTATATAAAGGTAATATAAATTTGATTTACAAAATGTGTTTTAAAAAGGATTTTTGAATATAAACCCTTGGAGTTGTTTGAAAATAATTTTCAAAAGGGGTTTTGAGGAAAATAACAGTAGTTTTACTTGAAACTATTTATAAATGAAAATATTTTGAAAGCGAAATTTTAAACGAAGTGCATTTTCTTTGGAGAAAATAAGGGAAAACATTTCGATTAGTTTTGTGGCAATTTGAATAACCTTCTACGTGATGATCGGACATTACTTAGGCAAATGTTACAGAGTACTTACTAAATTATTCTCTTTATCATTGTGCGATCTGAATGAGTTCAAATTCAAACAAACCCAAAGTGGGTTTTAGTAAATATTTTGTTTGAAGTTATTTCATAAAGAAATAAAAGTAGTATGATTTCAAAAAGGGTTTTAAAGTAAAAATCTAGGTAATTAGTCTTAGGTTTCCTTAAAGGAAACCAGTTTAAAATAAAAGATATTTTGAATATTAATTTGATAAATGAAAATTTTAAAACTTTTCCATAGAAAAGAAAAAATTCAACTCAAGTTTTGAATGGGTTAAATTAGATAGAAAGGTTTTGGTAAATTTATTTAATTAAAACCATAGTTTTAATTAATCATATAAGCTATGTAAACTGATTAGTGATATTGAGCCAATCCATAAAAAAAATTACTTAAAGCACTCTAAGGTAAAGAGGTCGAAGGGTTGACTCAATTTTAAAAGACCTATAGTTTGTTTGGGCCTCCATCTAAATTTTGAAAAGTAAAATGAGATTAAAATCTTGTATATACTCTTAGGATCTAGAAGGACATTATACATGTAAATAAAATGGAGTAGGTTTCTATTTGAAACGGCTTTATAAATTATGAACTTAGGTTAAAATCTATGAAATAATTCACAAATAATGTTAGTATTGAATAAAATAAAAAATAAAAAAAAGAGATTTGTATACTTAAGAAACTAGTCGAATTAAGTACGTAAGTTATCCGTAGATCATTCTATTCGCTTGGTTCTTCATCTAGGATATGAATACATAACTTCTGATGATTCTCACCAGTTCAAAAAGGGATTTCTCACTTGATCCATGTTAGCAGATACTTGATTTCGATTCTTAATATGATACTGAAGTTTTCTATCATATTATATGGCTATGCAAGGAGAATGGAAGTTTCTAATCAAGAAATCTGATCGGAGTCCGCTCTAAGGGAGGTTGAGTGAGCGATACTAGTTCGAAGATAGAAGTCTATATATCCGAGTAAGTGATCAAATCAAATATAGTGTATGGATGATTTATGTATATCATACGGGCTTGGATATAATTGTATACTCGGTTTGTGTCTTAAGAAGAGTTGTGAACTTAAGAAAAATCCTAAATCTTGTTTGATAAGTCACCTAACATATTATTGGCGTTAGGTGTTAGTTTATCCCTATATGGAATTTGATTTGATTGATTGGTTGTGTGATTCTTATATACCAATATTTATAAAGTTTGAATTTATGAATAAATATTTTTGGATTGTGGTTTATTAGGACTTAAATCCTAGTGCCTTTGAAAAAGTTATTTCAAATGAATTTGTGGAAAGAAATAATAATAGTATGATTTGAAGTATTTGAGAGATATTATTATTTCAACAAAAATTGGAATTTTTTCCAATAAATATTTGCAAAGTGTTTTACAAATATTTTTATTTGTGATGAATGACTATAATCAAAGAACGATTGGGAGTTTCTCCCATTTTGGGACTCGCCAGGTGTATTTACTCTATTTTTTAGAGCAATCAGAATAAACTGGAGGTTCCATTGTTTTTGTATAGAGTTATACCATCCTTGGAAGGGGATGTACCCTTCTAGTCATCTTGGATCTAGTTTTGATATATTTCTTTTTAAGGGATTTTAAAATATATTTTGAATATAAAACTGAGCATTTAGTTCTAAATTTATCTTTTGAATTTGTTAGATGCATAACACTTGTTACAAAATATTTTCTATATTTTATTGCATGTTTGATATGTTGCTTTTGGTTGCATGTTGGGTTGCCTCATTATTATCAATTGCATCTTACTACCTAATTGCATATGATTATTACATTGTTTACATTGTTTACGCTGTTTGAGCTTATGATAGAGATAGTTAGTGTATTGCTTTTTGTCATCCTGACTCTCTTTTGGATCGGTTAAGTACAGTTAAGCAAGAGATTTGTCATAACCCAATTTTCCGACGCCCGGAAAACCGAACCATGAGGGTTAAAGAAGAAGAGGTAGAAGAAGAAAATAGAAAACAACATCAGAATCTAGCCATCAAAGCGGAATAAAATATAATAGATAATAAATGATCTCTACACAAAAACAAATATATCTGTTTATACATTACATCATCACAGTACAACATCAGAGTTCAATACAAACAACAACACAACTCAGGACGGTTATAAAATCTCGTCCTTCCAAAAACGAATACACAGCGGAATATTTCATATAAGTATGGAAGTACATATCGCCATCCTGCTCCACAACATCATTTCCTGTAATCTATAATACTCGGTCTGACCCGAGCATTATAGTTAAATAACATCCGAGTCAGTCTGGAATACCAGCATGAGAAAACCACATTCAAATTGATTATTAAAGTTTTCAAAATTCTTTTGAAAATCAAAAGCATCTCGCAAGACCACGCCGCAAATAAACATGTCGGGTTTTTACCTTACGATAGCCAAAACACTTTTTATTAAAATCCTCTGATATTATAATAGGGTCTATTTACAAATACTTATTAAAATAGCTGAAATTGTTACATTCATTAAATTCCAGCTACTAGCCACAATCGTGGGTAATACAAACAAAACCGTATAAGGCACGTAGGGAGAATGGATTTCCAACTAATGAATAGGAACTGGGGTACCACCTGTCACAATATGTGGCCTAGATCACCGTATCGAGGATTACTCCCAATCCCCTGCAACATAAGATTGGGACTACCCCTTACTGGATAATCCCGAGTAAGATCACCCCACGGTTAGGATCAGTAACTGCACCACTAAGCTTAATAAAAAAGACATCTAGACAAGGATGACCTTACCCTAATGGGAGCTACCCACCTAGCCTTGCTGCATAACCCCTGATTTTCAGTCATTCCTGGTTGATGAGGCTCGACGCTACACGTTACCTTTTTAGAACATATCACTTAGAATGCTCATCGCCCACCTGACGATTTTTGAAAGCATTCATCCATACAAGTCCGTCTCGGGTTCAAACGGAACCGCAGGCACTACTCCTACTACATCCATTTTGGAATCATCCTCGGGATTAGTAGCGACTAGCCCTTGCACTTCACTGCTCCATCTTCGAATCCGAACTCGTCTTCCCCACGAAGACGTACAAACCGGATCGAAGTGGTTTTCGAGAAATTTATCCCGATCCCTGTCTCTTCCAAACGATTAGCGCATTGTCCAATATTGATAGTCGGTTATTTAACTATCAAATAACAATCACAACAACCATCAACAATAAATAATTTCTCCTGAATTATTTATTAACCTCAAAATATCTTCGCAAGATATATTTTCATTTTCAACCCTTTTGAAGACAACTTTCAAACCATACCTTTTTCATCGAATGAATTCCCAAATATTTATTTCCACTGAAAACACCAAGCAAAAAACTTTAGATTTTAAAATAATTTAAAACACTTTATTATAAAATATTCTTTAAAAGATTTAAATTGAAAATTACTTTTATACTTATTCAAAAATATATACTTTAAGAATATTTAAAATAAAGCTACTTCATAAAATATAAAACTAGATTTCTCCTTTAAAACAAAATACCTTACTTACTTAAATCAATCTTCGAATTGATTTCCAATTTACTTCACTTTTAAATAAATTTCCTTACTTACTCCATTTATTCCTAATCCATTAACTTCAAATTTTATTCCTTAATTATGATTTAAAATCCTTTTAACTGAAAACACCAATTTCAAAATTCCTTCTTTGTCCTTTTAAATAAATTCAAACCCTGAATTCTAAAATAAATTCTTTGTTTCTTGATATAACATCACTTAAGTTTAAAATTCATTATTTCTCCGTTTATTCAAAATCGTCTTTTACATACTCGAAACTTATTTATTAGAATTTTAAAATCACTTTTATTTTTTTCCAATTCATTCTTAAATTTATTCAAATTCTCTATAATTATTTACTTAAAAATTCACTCTTTTAATTTCTTTTCAAAAATCCATTTTTATATTTTTGGTAACTCAGCATACCCAAATATATTCGATCAACCTGTAGCATCCAACATTTCCAATTATCAATATAATTCATCCCAGGATATCTAATAATCATAATAGAGAATATTAAATAATCTAAATAAATGTTGAGGAATCCAGTTGGATCCCTCCAACCTGTTTCCCTGCATCCACAGATGTTAGCACAATATAAAATACCAAATCCACTTCGAGGTGGAGTATCGCGGTATATGAGATTAATTATAATATCATGCGCTATTATGCGGCGCATAGGGTCTCATCCGCTATATAATGCGGGAAATCAATCACTCTAATATATACTATATACTACTATATATAATATAGCACATCAAATCAATTCAATCGTTCAATCAATTATTTAAATTTAACCATTTAAATTTAAATTATACCCAGATGAGTGAGATTAACTCACCTTTGATTTTTGTAATTGCAATCCATTCCAACTGACTTGATTCTTCATGATTTAAGATCCTTGAATAAATATTAGATGATTTTATTAACATCCAAACAATCAATCATCATTTAATAATTTAATTTAACTAATGATTTAAATTTTAATGAATAATTTAATTTCAAACTAATTTCCTTTTTAATAAATTAATTAACTAATAATTTAGCTTTAAACAAATTTTTCTTACCCTTTTTTTAAATATCTTTTAGTAACTAAATAATTTAAATAAGAAATTAGTCACCAAATCTATTATTTTAAAATAAACTCGTAAATTAAGAATGTGTATAAGTATATTATTATTATTTTCCATCTTGAAATTACATATACAATTTTTTTTAAATAAGTTGTGGGTTCCCAAAATCTAACTTTACATATTCTTAAACACATTTTAAAATCCACAAATATATATATTTTTCAAACCTTTCCTTTCATATATATTTTTTACTTTTATATAAAAATCAAGATATGCATTTGTAAATTTAAATTCTGTAATCAACAAAACAGCAGCCTGTTTTCCATCCCAGACTTTACTTACATACATATATAGATTAAAACAAAATTCCTTAGTTAAAATCTTACTGTTTATATTAATATAAAAGTATGGTTTCTTCTCTGCAAATATAAACTGTGACTGTAAAATATTGTCTGTAACCATTTTTTTATATAACTAAAATTAACTAACTTAGAAATTAAATAACTTCAATTGATGGGAAAATACCTCTCCGCGACAACTCAAGCTCCTCTCTGCCATCGTTCGAACAAATCGAAACCAGCACCTCGAGTTCGAAACCCTAGTCACGGTCGCAGCCGCCACACCCAAAGCCGCGACCCGCCTACTCGAACATCCATCTCGCGACAAGACACTTGCGTGAACCCTCGAGCGCCATCGAATCTCGCGAGGCTCTCGCTGCTGCCTCCTAAACCCCATGATTGCACATCCGAGTCTCGACTCGATTGATGGCTTCGAAATCTCACAAAGCTCGAGATGTGACAAAGAAATCTACCCTAAATCATTCTCGAACGGAATTGTCATCTCCCCTATTTAATTAAAGGACGAATTCGAAATAGGAAAATGGAGCATCCATTAATATTATACAAATTCGATTTCACGAGGCTAAATGATTTGAGGAGAGGCAGTTCTCTTTGGCAAGGAACCAGGGTTCACATGCGTTTGAATTTGAATTTGAATCCGTATAGTTCGGCCATTATTTTGATTTTGAAGAGTTCATTTTTTTCCTTTTCTGATGCTTTTCAATTTGTAAATGAAGAAGGGGAATGAGATATTTTAAAAAAACGATGTGATTTGTAAAAGCAAATGTAATTTCGAAAAGAAAGTTGCGTGCTGGGATGAGTTACAATGCTTTGGAAAGGAGTGGAAAAGGGTTGATGTGAGATAATTTCAGCTACAGTTGACTAGTATAAATAT
Organism: Allium cepa; assembly: GCA_030765085.1. NCBI lineage: Eukaryota > Viridiplantae > Streptophyta > Magnoliopsida > Asparagales > Amaryllidaceae > Allium > Allium cepa. The sequence continues at coordinate 461,643,567 of CM060943.1, forward strand.
TCAATTTAAATTCAAATTCAAACCGTTCCGATAAATGCAAACTTAAAAACTTGACCTCCTATCGTGGTGTGCTGCTAGGCGTTTATAATGTTATACCCCTATTCCGAACATAATGGAAAAGGTTTCGAGTCCTAATTCAATCGTATGGAGAAGATAGCTTTTTGAACCCAGTTATTATATTAAATTTAAATTTTATTTTCAGCGCGTTTACTTAACGTACGACCAAACGGTCACTCGAAACACATCGAAAATTGAAATCCGATAATAATACAATATTACGGATCCAATGAAACTGGTTTCGTCATATTCCGAGACTATGCCTCGGAAGGCTATTTTTAAATATCGATTTAAACGATATATTTTCAACACTGAACATATCACCTTTAAATTCAATTTTAACACTTTACTATCTTCAGTACTATCAATATAAATTTGACAAGCCTTTTAAAATATTTTTTAACAAGCTTTAAATTCCAGATTCAACATTTTACCCAATTTCCAGTAATTAAATCCAATAATTAAATTTCTAAATAATAATAATATTTGAATTCAAGTAAAAAATTAACTTTTAAATATTAAAATCAATTAAATATCCCAATTTAAATCGTCCAAAATTCCGGGTCGTCACATTCCTCCCCCTTAAAAGAATTTCGTTCCAGAAATTACTAGTTAAGAAGAATGATCCAATACCCATTACTATTTTCCAAAACCAAGCAGTTTTCTTTTATTAAAGACCCACTATTACTTCAACCAACTTCCCAAAACCTTCCATAGTTTCAAACAACATTATTTACTCCGCTTATTCAAATTTAAATTTAAATCCAAAATTAAATTATCAAAACTTTCTCAAAAATTTTCTAACTCCCTAAATTTCCGAAAAAATTTGCCAGCATCTCCTTTTGCGTGGCTAGCTCGGTACAACTACAAAATGCATCTACGGGCCCCTAAATTCCAAAAGAAAACAAAATGCCAAGTGGCTAGATCAAAAAAACCTAATCAAATTTCATGTAGAAATATAAACACAAAACTTTTTGTCGAGCAAATTTCAATTTATCTTCTGAAACCAAAAATCCTAATTTTTCCACTTGCTTTTTAATACCTGTATATCCAATTTAACCGTGTCCAACTACAAATTCCAAAATCATTTTATACACTTCTTTACAAAATTTTAAATATTCATTCCATTTAAGCCCGTACGATGTAACTATATCGTTCGTACGCAATACCGAATCCGATCGCTTACTCGATCACACAATTTCACTTCCAAACTAGTATCATCCACCCGTCTTCGTAGTGCGGACTCAGATTTGGTTTCTTGATCAGAAACCGTCATTTCCCATGCATAGTCATAACTATAATAGAGAATTTTTAGAATCAATCAAAATCCATATCCAGGGTTCGCCGTCGAAAATCGAGTGAAAAATCCTAACTCGAATCGATATAACTATCTCGAAATTCTATGCTCGAATCTGGATCAAATCGCTATGCGAATAAAATAATATACGTACATCATATGTATTCATCTCAATTAATTATCAACTATATCAATTCTCTTTTTATTCACATTCATTTTGATTTCTATCCCCTTATCAAGGCTTATCATTTCACATATTTTTATTAAATCTTCCCTCAAACGATTATTCAATATATTTATTTTCACTTCACCACTTTAGTTAATATCTATTTCTATTCAAATTGGTTCTCCCATTTCCATATGAATTCAATTTATCTTCAACTCTAAATATTTAATTTTATCTTCCATTTATAACAGATTCATATCATTATTTTAAATTAGTTTCATCCACTAATTTATTTCAATTTCCAACTTGAAATCGTTTTGTTGCTAAAAAAAATTCCAAAAATTTTCAAAAAAATTTCTAACTCCTAAATTTTCGGAAAATTTTGGTAGAGTCTCCTTTGTATGGAGGAGCTTTTGCAATTTGACAAGATATAAATATATACATCGACCCACACGGTCGGAAAAACAAAAATAGTTTATATTTCCTATTTTTATTTCGTAGGCGTACCCTTATTTAGAATTTTTAAGCAAGCGGCTTATTTATTTAGCAACTAGCGCGTCAAAAATCTAGCCAACGGCTTCCCGGTACCTGTACTTACTTAATTCAAACATGTAAGTATAAAATATAGGGAGTTTATTTACATTTCACTCATTTTCAATAGCTAACACATGGAATAAGCAATGCGTACTAAACAATTCTTATAAAAAATTTTAAGATTTCGACACTAATTCGAATAGCTTCCAAACAAATTTTTATTTGGTTAGAATGGTTTATTATTCAATCGCTTATATTCAATTCCTTTCAACTTACTTCAAATCCAATACATCATTATTAACTTTGCTTAAGTTAATTTAATTCTAATTAATTCTATTTCTAAATCCAAATTTAATTTCAATTTTCCTTTGAAATTTCAAAAAAAAACTTTGTTTTCCCCAAAACATTCTAAACAAATGACCACGACAACAATCCATCACTTAGAAACTCGAAAATGAACACCGATGATGTCGCAATCATCATCAGAATTATTTTCCAGTGACCGAAGCGATTTCAGTGCTATGATATCTCTAAAACCTATTTAAAACCATTTTCTTTCAAAAATATCTCCACAATAATATTATTATTTTCCTTTCAAAATACTTCTAAAACAATAATGCTATTATTTGTCTTCAAAACACTTCGAAAAACACTTCCAAAATCTCCGGGGCTTTAAATTTTCAAATTTTGACTTAAATCAAATTTTAACTATTCATTTGTATAATTTATGTTCATACAAATTCCTATTTGATTATCCAAGTCATTTCAATTTTTATAATCTTATTTGTTTAAAATATTATCATCCAAACATCCAAGTTATATAATCAATTTAAAGAAACATTTCTTTTATATCAAAATATATTTTGGGTAAAATTATTTCATTTACCCACCTTTAAAACAATACCATGTAACTTTATCGTGTCAGGTGTTTATAAACTCTTCTCGAATAGTGGCCAACTTACTCGATCAAAATTCATATTCCACTCAACCAATAAGTAAACACAATATTAAAACAATTTATATTCACTAACAAATATGCGCTCATATCTATTAATACGCTCAAACTCATTCTAGAGTACTACAGATTCTATTGTCAATAAGTAATCCCCACCAGAGCCAAGGTTATCACCAACCTAAGCTCTAATACCACAATGTCACAACCTGATTTTCCGATGCCCAAAAAACCGAACCATGAGGGTTAAAGAAGAAGAGGAAGAAGAAGAAAATAGAAAACAACATCAGAATCTAACCATCAAAGCGGAATAAAATATAATAGATAATAAATGATCTCTACACAAAAACAAATATATCTGTTTATACATTACATCATCAGAGTACAACATCAGAGTTCAATACAAACAACAACACAACTCAGGACGGTTATAAAATCTCGTCCTTCCAAAAACGAATACACAGCGGAATATTTCATACAAGTATGGAAGTTCGTATCGCCATCCAGCTCCACAGCATCATTTCCTATAATCTATAATACTCGGTCTGACCTGAGCATTATAGTTGAATAACACCCGAGTTAGTCTGGAATACCAACGTGAGAAAACCACACTCAAATTGATTATTAAAGTTTTTAAAATTCTTCTGAAAATCAAAAACATCTCGTAAGACCACGCCACAAATAAACATGTCGAGTTTTTACCTTACGATAGCCAAAACACTTTTTATTAAAATCCTCTGATATTATAATAGGGTCTATTTACAAATACTTATTAAAATAGCCGAAATTGTTACATTCATTAAATAACGGCTACTAGCCACAATCGTGGGTAATACAAACAAAACTGTACAAGGCACGTAGGGAGAATGGATTTCCAACTAAGGACTAGGCACTGGGGTACCACCTGTCATAGTACGTGGCCAAGCTCACTGTACCGAGGATTACTCCCAATCCCCTGCAATACAAGACCAGGAGTACCCCTTACTGGATAATCCCGAGTAAGATCACCCCCCGGTTGGGATCAGCAACCGCACCACTAAGCCGAATAAAAGGGAAACCTAGACAGGGACGACCTTACCCTAATGGGTGCTACCCACCGAGCCTTACTGCATAACCCCTGATTTTCAGTCATTCCTGGTTGATGAGGCTCGAGGCTAAGCGTTACCTTTTTAGAACATATCACTTAGAATGCTCATCGCCCACCTGACGATGTTCTGAAAGCATTCATCCATACAAGTCCGTCCCAGGTTCGAACGAAACCGAAGGCACTACTCCTACTACATCCATTTTGGAATCATTCTCGGGATTAGTAGCGACTAGCTCTTGCACTTCACTTCTCCATCTTCGAATCCAAACTCGTCTTTCCCACGAAAACGTACAAATCGGATCGAAGTGGTTTTCGTGAAATTAATCCCGATTCCGGTCTCCTCGAAACGATCAACGCATTGTCCAATATCAATAGTCGGTTACTTAACTATCAAATAACATTCACAACAACCATCAACAATAAATAATTTCTCTTGAATTATTTATTAACCTCAAAATATCTTCGCAAGATATATTTCAATTTTCAACCCTTTTGAAAACAGTTTTCAAACCATACCTTCTTCATGGAATAAATTCCCAAATATTTATTTCCACTGAAAACACCAAGCACAAAAACTTTAGATTTTAAAATAATTTAAAACACTTTATTATAAAATATCCTTTAAAACATTTAAATTGAAAATTACTTTAATACTTATTCAAAAATATATACTTTAAGAATATTTAAAGCTACTCCATAAAATATAAAACTAGATTTCTCCTTTAAAGCAAAATACCAAGTCACCTTTAAATAATTACTACGATAATAGATTTGAAAAATACTTACTTCAGAATTTAAACATTTAGAAATAATAAATTTTCTAAACATGCTTTTTAAAACAACATAACTTATATTTAAAAATTTACTTTGAAAATGTACTTGGCTATCCAGGGAAATATACTTCTCTTCACATCCTTTAAAAAATAAATCACTATTTATTTTTAAACAAACTTTTCCATTTCTTTAATAAATTCCCATTGCGAATTTATTCTTCAAATATCCACCGATATATATTACTTCACATTTATAAACCCAGTTTATAAATTCCAAAGTCTCACTTCTCTTTTAAAAAATCTCGATTTTACACACTTAAATCAATCTCCGAATTAATTTCCAATTTACTTCACTTTTAAATAAATTTCCTTACTTACTCCATTTATTCCTAATCCATTAACTTCAAATTTTATTCCTTAATTATGATTTAAAATCCTTTTTAACTGAAAACACTAATGTCAGATTTCCCCAAATTCCTTCTTTGTCCTTTTAAATAAATTCAAACTTTGAATTTTAAAATAATATCTTTATTTCTTGGTACAACATCACTTTAGTTTAAAATTCATTATTTCTCTGTTTATTCAAAATCCTCTTTTTCATACTCGAAACTTATTTATTAGAATTTTAAAATCAATTTTATTTTTTTCCAATTCATTCTTAAATTTATTCAAATTCTCTATAATTATTTACTTAAAAAATTCACTCTTTTATTTTCTTTTCAAAAATCCATTTTTATATTTTTGATAACTCGGTATACCCAAATATATTCGATCAACCTGTAGCATCCAACATTTCCAATTATCAATGTAATTCATCCCAGGATATCTAATAATCATAACAGAGAATATTAAATAATCGAAATAAATGTTGAGGAATCCAGTTGGATTCCTCAAACCTGTTTCCTTGCATCTACAGATGTTAGCACAATATTAAATGCCAATTCCACTTCGAGGTGGAGTATAGCTGTACATGGGATTAATTATAATTTCATCCGCTATTATGTGGCGCATAGGGTCTCATCCGCTATATAATGCAGGAAATCAGTCACTCCAATATATACTATTTGGTACTATATATAATATAGCACATCAAATCAATTCAATCATTCAATCAATTATTTAAATTTGAATTAACACCCAGATGAGTGAGATTAACTCAAATTTGATTTTTGTAATTGCAATCCATTCCAACTGACTTGATTCTTCATGATTTAAGATCATTGAATAAATATTAGATGATTTTATTAACATCCAAACAATCAATCATCATTTAATAATTTAATTTAACTAATGATTTAAATTTTAATGAATAATTTAATTTCAAACCAATTTCCTTTTTAATAAATTAATCAACTAATAATTTAGCTTTAAACAAATTTTTCCTTCCCCCTTTTTTTAATATCTTTTAGTAACTAAATAATTTAAATAAGAAAATTAGTCACCAAATCTATTATTTTAAAATAAACTCATAAATTAAATACTATTATTTTCCATCTTGAAACTACATATATAATTTTTTTTAAATAAGTTGTGGGTTCCAAAAATCTAACTTTACATATCCTTAAACACATTTTAAAATTCACAAATATATATATTTTTCAAACCTTTCCTTTCATATTTTTTTTTACCTTTATATCAAAATCAAGATATGCATACGTATTTCTAAATTCAAATTTTGTAATCAACAAAACAGCAGCCTGTTTTCCATCCCAGATTTTACTTACATACATATAGAGATTAAAACAAAATTCTTTAGTTAAAATCTTACTGTTTATATTAATATAAAAGTATGGTTTCTTCTCTGCAAATATAAACCGTGACTGTAAAATATTGACTGTAACCATTTTTTATATAACTAAAATTAACTAACTTAGAAATTAAATAACTTCAATTGATGGGAAAATACCTCTCCATGAAAACTCAAGCTCCTCTCTGCCATTATTCGAACAAATCGAAACCAGCACCTCGAGTTCGAAACCCTTTCACGGTTGCAGCCGCCAAACCCAAAGCAACGACCCGCCTACTCGAACATCCATCTCACGACAAGGCACTTGCCTGAACCCTCGAGCGCCATCGAATCTCACGAGGCTCTCGCCGCTGCCTCCTAAACCCCATGATTGCGCATCGGAGTCTCGACTCGATTGATGGCTTCAAAATCTCACAAAGCTCGAGACGTGATGAAGAGATCTGCCTAAATCAATCTCGAACAGAATCGTCATCTCTCCTATTTAATTAAAGGACGAATTCGAAATAGAAAATGGAGCGGTAATTAATATTATATGAATTCGATTTCATGAGGCTAAATGATTTGAGGAGAGGCGGTTCTCTTTGGCAATGAACGAGGGTTCACGTGCGTTTGAATTTGATTTTGAATCCGTATAGTTCGGCCATTATTTTGATTTTGATGAGTTCATTTTTTTTCTTTTCTGATGCTTTTCGATTTATAAATGAAGAAGGCGAATGAGATATTTAAAAAAGAACGATGTGATTTGTAAAAGCAAACGTAATTTAGAAAAGCAAATTGCATGCCGGGATGAGTTACAATGCTTTGGAAAGGACTGGAAAAAGGGTTGATGTGAGATAATTTCAACTGCAGTTGACTAGTATAAATATTCAATTTAAATTCAAATTCAAACCGTTCCGATAAATGCAATCTTAAAAACTTGACCTCCTATCGAGGCATGCCGCTAGGCGTTTATATTGTTATACCCCTATTCCGAACGCAATGAAAAAGGTTTCGAGTCCTAATTCAATCGTATGGAGAAGATAGCTTTTTGAACCCAGTTATTATATTAAATTTCAATTTAATTATCAGCGCGTTTGCTTAACGTACGGCCAAACGGTCACTCCAAACACTGCGAAAATTGAAACCCGATAATAATACAATATTACAGATCCAATGAAATTGGTTTCGTCAAATTCCGAGACTTTGCCTCGGAAGGCTATTTTTAAATATCGATTTAAACGATATACTTTCAAAACTGAACAAATCACTTTTAAATTCAATTTTAACACTTTTACTATCTTTAGTGCTATCAATATAAATTTTACAAGCCTTTTAAAATATTTTTAACAAGCTTGAAATTCTAGAGTCAAAATTTACCCAATTTCCAGTAATTAAATCCAATAATTAAATTACTAAATAATAATAATATTTGAGTTCAAGTAAAAAAATTAACTTTTAAATATTAAAATCAATTAAATATCCCAATTTAAATCGTCTAAAATTCCGGGTCGTCACAAGATTCCTGCATTAATTCTCCACTAATTACCAAATAAATTTCTAACGGATGTAATAATAATATGATAAATAAGACAATGGTTATATATAAGTAATTCATATCTATTAACTTATTGTTTACAAACAAAGGTTAATAAACTTTCGTATTAAATAATTAATTTCATGCTCCACGTTAAAATAATTGCAATTAATAACATATGATTACATCAATTTATATATCATTTATTCTATTCCTTGTTAACCTTTATTATTTCAATTGATTGAAATTACGTTAACATAGTAGTCAATTACATTCAATCAATATTGTTAAATTATATGTTAATATGTGTTACCATCTTTTATCTCATTAAAATTAGTTATTTTGTGATAGCCCTGAATTTTTGACATCTATTAATTGGTAATTAGCAGAATTTTATTTATTAAAATAATAATCTACAAATTAAAACAAATAAAATTTGCTAATTAAGGATGTCTGGATGTATATGTAAGTGGATTGGAAACTATAATAATAGTTGAACTAAAATAATGGATCTTATAGTAAATTATTAATTTTATAAATAGATATGTGTAAACTCCATAATGATGAAAATCTTAAGTATATACATATAAATTCATTATGGAAATATAATCCTAGTAAACATATTAAGATAATCATTTGAATAAATAGGCAAAATTTATCTTTTCAAAAACAAATAAATTAATTGTTGTTCTTGTATGTATAAGTAGTTGGCAAATAAGGTTTGTTTTTAAAATTCAAACATATTAGAATAAATTAGTTCTAAAATATATATTTAAAAAAAATTATAAGTATTTAATTGGGATTTTTTTAAATTTCTTATAAAGTGAATATAGGTTAATAAAAGAAAGGTTAAAGACATGGATACATATAAACTAAATTATAGATATTTTTATAAATATATAAATACATATAAAAATATATTAGTGCATGAACATTACAAATGTAAGATAGATATAGCATAAAAATGACAAATGTAAGACATTTCAACAAGTTTCATTCTTTTATTTTTTTTCTTTAATTTTTTTATTTAAATCTAAATAAACCTCCATCTTCTTCTTTATTTTCTTTTTCCATTTTCTCTTTTCAAAAAAAAAACAAAGATAAAACCTGTAATAAGTTTCAAATGCAACTAGGAATCCTCAAAAACAAGCTTGTAACCAATTCCTGAAAACAAAATCAAAACACTACAAATATTGTTCAAATCTGAAACCAAACATGCAAAGCTTTTTTTCAATAGCCTGTAAAACAAAGCATCAACCAAAATCAAACCAGGATTTCATCTCTGACCTTTTCAAAACAACAACTAGTTTTAGAGTATCAAGATTTCCAGTTTTATATATCCTCAAGCACTGACATCTCTGTTTTCAAGGATCATCAAGTTTACAGTAAACAAGATCAAGGATTTCCAGTTTCAAACTTAGCTTTCCTGTTCCCATAATCAGTGATATCTTCCTTTTTAATCAGTGAGTAAACTCAACTTGGTTTTAATTTAAATCTGGATGCGTGAATGAAATTTGGAAGTTTGATGAAAAGTTGGAGGCATGGAGGTCGGATGAGGCTGAGGTCGGAATTCTACGACCACTGGTGCTCGGCGATAGGAGTTCAAGGGAATTTCAGGTGAGATGGTGTTTCTGGAATTGTACGAAATGTCTCGATTTTGATTTTGTGATTATTTGGGTATTTGGGAGGTCAGAATTGGATGCGTTGATGATCATCGTGATGCAAGGAGGGTCGTTGATGATCGAAGAGGGGAGTCTCTGGTGTACACGTACACGCGTGTTAGTGTTTAGGGTAGGGGCTGCAGTAGTTTGGGAAGAAGGTATCGACTCGAGTAAAGATGATTGAGGCTCGGGATTGTGTTCGTGATAGCTGGGTTTTGACTCGAGTTAGTATTATAGATTTAGCAAGCTTTATTATGCGATAGTTTAAAATATATGTTTTTTTTATAAAATAAAGAGGAAAATAGATGGACTCGGGTTTGGGAGAGGAAGTACTCGGTTTTACTCGGGTGAGATATTAAAGGTTTAGGCTGAGATTATGTAAAAAAAAATCTTTTCTAAGTTAGATCTTAAATTTAATTAAAATTTAATAATGTAATTAACTAATAATTTAAGAGGATAAATGTTTATCAGTAAATTTAATGACCTTGTTGATTTACAAGTTGATGATAATTAATTCCAGAAAGTTGATTAACGCTGATGATGATTATCAAGATAAATGAATTATTTTAACTAAGTAAGGATGGGTGATTAGGAGTTATTAATTAGTTAATTATTGGATTATTAATTAAAGATTAATTAATTAAATATTAATTAATTAAAGATAAGGATAATTAATTAAGGGTAAAGTTAATTAATGAATTGATAATTAAGAATTAATTGATTAAGTAATAAAAGAGTGATTTATTTATTTAATTAATTAAATGATAATTACTTAATTGAAGGATTAATTTGTCAAGGATTAATTAATTCAATTCGTAATTAAGGGTTAAATTAAAAATTAAGGGTTGAATAACTGAGGGTAATTAACCAATGGAATAATTGCTTGATGAAATAATCGAAGCTAAAATGTCTAAGGGAAGTAATTTAAGGATTAATTACTTAGTGTAATTAATTAAAGGACTGATTAAATTAAGGGAATTAACTAAGTGTTGGTTAATTACAGAGTATGATTAATTAAGGAATAATTAATCAATGTAAGGGATTATAGAATAATTAATTTGCGTAATTAATTAGGGATAAATGCAATAAATCATTGTTAATTACTTTATAAAAGTAATTAAGGGATCATTTGATGTGATGGGGGAAGGCTAATTAATTTATGTAATTTATTAAGAATTAATTACTTATTGAAATTAAAGGATAATTAATCAAAGGTGATTAGTTAAGATGGATAATTTAAGGATGATTAATTAATTAATTTGTAAGTAATTAATGTTAAGTAAAGGTAATATTAGTGATGAAAGATTAGTAATTAATTTAATTAGAGATGAATTAAATTAATTTTGGAAATGATCCGTCTTTCTTATGAACAATTGAACGATGATTTAATGCTTTGAATTGATTTATATCCCTGATATGAAATGCTTTGTGAGATGATATGTTTTGGGTGGACAATGATAATGTGGTTATCTGTAGATGATGAATTTCTGTGAAAAATGACATCTTTTATTTAAAGTTGAATTATATTTCACTTGAACAACTTAGGATAGGATGGTATCGAATTCGAAGAGACCGGAGTCGGGTGTTAGTAAATATCCGAAACTACTTCGATTCTTATAGATTGATATGTGAAATCAATAGGCTGAAATGGAATGGTTTAAGTAAATTGGACCATTTAATCTAAGTTGGGTACTTAGAAATTGATGTATGAAATAAGTGATGTCTATAACGAATTGTGAATTTGTAAATTGTTACGAGTTACCTAGGGTTTTTAAATAAGTCCTATGGATTGAAATTTTATGTTAGATGAGTTTACTCACGCTGGTTTCCAGCCTGACCTGGGTTTTACTTTGATGTAATGCTCGGGTCAGACCGAGTATTACAGATTTCCAGGTAAGGACGTTCTGGATCTCAGGAGACGAGCTAGATGGCGAGAACGTTTGGAGTGTTTCCGCTGTGATATATTGTTGCATATCTGGGACATGTTGATTGTATATGTCCACTGTTGTATATATGTTGTAACTCTGATGTATTTAAAATGTAATTGACTGATACAATTTCCTTTGTGTAATGAATATTATTTGATATTATATTTTGATCCGCTGCGAATGTAAGGTTTCTTTGACTTGTTTTTGTTTCTTCTTCTTTCTTTTTTCTTATTTTCCCTAACTATCTGGAATTTTCTGGATCGAAATTTCCAGGTCGTTACATTTGGTATCAGAGCTGAAGGTTAGCGAGAACCTTAGCTCTGGTCGGTTTACTCATTAAGGATATGGTCAATGGTACCCTAGAATAAGTTGAGAGAGAGAGTGTGTGTGTGTGTGTGTGTGTATGAGAGTGTACTTGTTTTTTCTTATATAAAGATTTTAAATGATTTTATATAAGAATACATTTTGATACATAAAGCAATATTTCTTTCTAATAACTATTAAGGTAATTGATTGTTAAACTATTGGAATTAAATAGAATAAAACCAAATAGAAATTAAATTAAACATAAGTTTGAAATGGATTCAAACTGAAATTAAATCTTAAAGTTGGGGAAGAATTTCAAAATAAGATGAATTAGAATTGGTTTCAAACCAGAGAAATAGAATGGTTATTGTGTTTAATAATGGGATGATTTTTTTCCAATAAACAATAAAATGTTTTAAGGAAGTAACCATTTAAAGAGAGTAACTTGTAAATTTGAAAGGATGTAAATTAAAGTGGGTTTCAAATTGTGAAGTTTTGAATTCTAAATTTAAACATTTGAATGGTTTCAAAATGTTAAAGGAAATAATATTATTCAAATTATTTTGAATATGATCTTACTTTAAAATGAGATATGTTATTTAATATATTCAAATAAAAGGGTCCTATTTCAAACAAGGGTTGTTTGAAATTTTAAAAGAATTTGTTTGAATATTAAAAGGTAACCAAGTGTGTAAAGGAAATAAACTCTAAGGTTGAGTTTTGAATTTTCCTTGGGATGTGATGTGAAACCCAAAGTGAAGTAGGTTTTAAACTTCAGTGGGAAGGATATTAATCTGAAGTTTAAAATTTGAATGGGAATTCAAATTGTGTAAACTTGACTGGATTAGGTAAATTGAATTTAACTTGGAAGAAGTTAAATAAGTTTGAATGATCAACCTGATTTGGAAATTTCAAGATGAAATTAAGATTTAACTTGGGAAGTTAAATGGTTGACTGGAATTGAGAGTTTGAGTGATCTCAAATTGGGTTTGAGATTCGAAAATTGAAAATGGATGGATGTTTTAAAATAATTGGATGATATTACCCTATTGTTATAAATAATCTTTAAACTGTGAATTGGATTGGTTTAAAAATATGGGGTGTGGTAATATATCCATTATTAGGTAAAATGGAATCATTTTATACTTAAGATTTGAATGTTTAAGATAAAACTTCAAAGGTTTGGTTTCAAAAGTGAAATTTGATGATAAAAATTAATTTCAAAGATTTAGTTGTTTAAAGAGGAATTGAATTATTATTTGAACTTTGAAATAGGTTAAAATGGAATTTGGATTCAGAATTAAATGGTTTAAAGATATAAGTTGATTTGATTTAAAGGATTGAATTAACATTAAAAATTCAACTCGAATTTATATAATTCAGGATGGTTTAAATTTGAAATTAGATTTGAATTGAATTAGTTCATATTGAATTTGATTTGAATTAATTGGAATTAAGTCAATTTAAATGGATGTGGAAATTTAAATTGAATGGATTGGAAATGGAGGTTGGGAATGGAATAGTTTGACTCTGGACTATTTTCAAAATAAATTGTTTTAATATAAATCTATTTTTTTCAAACTATTTACTATACAACTTATCTTTTAAAACCTAAAACTATCTTATACTTGTTTTACAAATATTTTTGGAATTATTTAACTATTTTGCAACTGTTTTATAAACTAATTACAATTTTTCAACTATTTTACAAATTAATTACTATTTTACAACTATTTTGCAATTATTTAAAATTTATATAATTATTTATCTATTTTCCAACTATTTTACAGTTTCTTAACTATTTTACAGCTATTTTGTGAACTAATTAATTTTTTTCAACTACTTATCTATTTTAATTTTTCAAGCTATTTTCTAAAGTTAAACTGGACAGTGTTCGAACTGTTTATGATTAAATTCCCATATTAAAATAAGAATTGAAGTGACAATCCAAATGAGGATTTAAGCAATGGTAGATAAGTGAATGTAAATGGAAAAGAGAATTGATTTGGTTAAAAACCAATGACGATAAATATGTAGGATGTACGTATATTATTCTATTCGCATAGTGATTTGATCCAGATTCGAGCATAGAATTTCGAGATAGTTATATCGATCCGAGTTGGGATTTTCCACTCGATTTTCGACAACGAACCTGGATATGGATTGTTGATTGGTTCTAGATATTCTCTTTCATAGTTAGACTATGCAAGGAGAATGACGGTTTCTGATCAAGAAACCAGATCTGAGTCCGCACTAGGGAGTCGGGTGGACGATACTAGTCCGGAAGTGAAATTGTGTGATCGAGTGAGCGATCAGGTTAGTATAGCGTACGGATGATATGTGTACATCGTACGGTTTGAATGAAATTAATACTGGGAATTTGTGGATAAGAATTGTAAAATGGTTTTTGAAATGAAAATATATTTTGTGAAATATATGATGAAATAAATAGAAATTGGATATTTCTATGGTAGAAATTTACTTTCTGGAAGTAAGTAATTTGGTAAGTGACTTATAGAGTAATCAAATTTGAATATTTGATTTGAAATAAACAAAGTTATATATTTTTGTTATATAAGATAAGTCTCCCTTTGTGAATCTATAGCCAGAAGAAAGGGTTTTTTTTGAAAGTTTTTGAAGTATAGAAGGGGTTTTATACAAGTTTGACGAGATCCAAAGTTTTAAGCAGCTATATGATGTAGCGGATATTAACGAAACGATATGGATCGATGAAAGTAGCAAACGGTGGATTTGAAGATACTGAAATGCCCAAATTCGTTGATCCGGAGATACCGAATTCTAGCTATCCTCGTCACGTTGATCGCGCACGATACCGTGAAAGAAGATTTTCAATTCTTCAAGCGTTGATCAAGCGCACTTGATTCCGCGAATCGGCTTCAACAATCGTTGATTCGAGCGCACTCGAATAACCGAAAATGGAGATAGGAGGTTACACTCAACTACCAATTTAGGATGAAAGCACACAGCAATCAAACAAGAATTTATTCAAAAAAAATCAACCACCTTTCAAATTACAACACACGCCTATTTATAGCATTTCACCACCCCGACCTTAAGTCGTTACCGACTCACGACTCAACTTAGGCCGGCACCGCCCTAACAATCCACGACTCAAATACTTCACTACAACAGTACCTCCGACCTATCATAGGTCGTACGCGACTTAACCCATACCTTCGACCTATCATAGGTCGTACGTGACTTATACTAGGTCGTTGCCGACCTAACAGACACACGACTCAAAAACCCAAATTCAATACAGTATAATCCAGATAACACGACTTACGACCTAAAATACAACAAAACACAAATACAAACGACTTAAAAGAACAAGGTTACATCAAGCAACCTAACACTCACAACATTGCTTTAGCTTCTGCGACCTATCTTCATCAGCGACTTATCTGGAGGCGACTTAAGAAAACCTCGCGACCTAAAGATTCACGCGACTTAGCGCCATAAGGTGCGGCATACTGGCTGAGCAACTCGTTAGGTCGTTCAATATCTTCAGAGCGACTTAAAGCAACGTTAGGTCGTAACTCCTCTTCACATAGCCTGTTAGGCTGTGACCGATCTAAAACTCCTCCACTAGGTCGTTTCCGACCTAACCCTTCTTCCTTAGGTCGTACTGATCTATTAAGTTGTGAACGACTTAAACTCCCACTAGGTCGTGAACGACTCATGTCGATAACTTGCAACTCTTCGACCCTGGTCTGAGCTGCATCATCCTCCCCTGGTTGAGAAAAATTCGTCCTCGAATTTGTAAGTTCTTCCACATCAGATTGTTCATTTCCATAATATGGTACGAGATGCTTAACATTGAACACGTCAGAAGTGT
Source organism: Allium cepa (assembly GCA_030765085.1). Classification (NCBI taxonomy): domain Eukaryota; kingdom Viridiplantae; phylum Streptophyta; class Magnoliopsida; order Asparagales; family Amaryllidaceae; genus Allium; species Allium cepa. Next base: position 461,659,447 of record CM060943.1, read on the forward strand.
ACACATCCTCTGGCAGCTTCAACTTATAAGCATTTTCATTAATCCGTTTCACAACTTCTACAGGACCAATTTTTCTGGCTTTCAACTTATTATAAGCGCCTACTGGAAAACGATCCTTCGTTAACACAGCATACACCAAATCTCCCTCGTTAAATTCAACATTTCATCGCTTCAAATCTGCAGTTTGCTTGTACTTCTCATTGGCTCCCTCCAATCGTTCCTGAACGATTTTATGACATTCAGTCAATCCATCAACAAAATCTATAGCTCGTTTAACCGTCCCCTTCGGTTGTGGTACTACTGCTAAATCCAACGGTCCCCTGGGTAAATTCGAATATACAATCTGAAATGGACTGAATCCCGTACTACGATTCACTGCATGATTATAAGCAAACTCTGCTTGGCATAACTTCATGTCCCAACTCTTCAGATTATCTTTCACAAGACATCGCAACAAATTTCTCAACGATCTGTTAACAACTTTGGTCTGTCCATCTGTTTGCGGATGATAAGCGCTGCTAAAGTTTAACTTTGTTCCAACCATACTCCACAAACTTAACCAAAAGTGACTCAGAAAACGAGTATCCCTATCCGACACAATAGATTCTGGCAATCCATGAAGTCGATAGATCTCCTTGAAAAATAATTAAGCAACATGAACAGCATCCGCCGTCTTCTTACAAGCAACGAAATGTACCATCTTCGAGAAATGATCCACCACAACATATATAGAGTCATTCCCCCTTTGAGTTCTCAGCAAACCCAATACGAAATCCATACTAACGTCCACCCATGGTTTTGTTGGTACAGGTAAAGGCATATACAAACCCGCATTTGTAGCTGTCCCTTTCGAAACTTGACAAACATGACATCTCTGAACAAACCTTTCAACTTCCTTCCTCATCGATGGCCAGTAGTAGGATTGAGAGATTAACTGCAAGGTTCGGTCTCTACCCACATGTCCTTCCTCATGAAGCTCCTTTACTATCTTCATTCGCAAGCTACAATCTGGTACACACAATTGATTCCCCTTAAATAAGAAACCATCATTCAACACAAATTCATCAGAACTTCCCTCCTTGACTTTCTCAATGAATTTCTTAAAGTAAGGATCTTCTTCAATAAGCTCTGGCAATAATTCAAAACCTGTCACTTCAACTTTCATTGTCGTTAATAAATGACTCCTCCTACTCAAAGCATCAGCCACACGATTCGTTATCCCTGATTTGTGCTTCACGACAAAAGTAAACTGTTGTAGATACGCGATCCATGAAGCGTGCCTAGCTGAAATTTTGTCCTGCCCTTGCAAATGCTTCAAAGCCTCATGATCAGTGTAAAGAACAAACTCTTTCTGAAATAGATAATGTCTCCAGTGCTTCACAGCTTGAACAATTGCATAAAATTCAACATCATAAGTGCTATATCTCAACTTAGCTCCAGATAACTTCTCACTGAAATAAGAAACCGGTCTTCCTTTCTGACTCAAAACTCCACCAATCCCAACCTTCGATGCATCAGTATGTAATTCAAACAACAACTGAAAATCCGATAAAACTAGAATTGGTGTTGTCGTCAATAATGTCTTGATTTTCTCAAAAGCAACCCCTACTTCCTCTGACCACTCAAACTTCTTTCCTTTCATGCAATCAGTAACCGGTGTCATCACGCTACTGAAGTGTGGAATGAACCTTCGGTAGAATGATGCCAATCCATGAAAACTTCTAACTTCAGTGATAGTCCTCGGTTGTGGCCAATTCCTGACTGCTTCAACTATATTCTGGTCCACCTGGATACCTTCTCTTGACACAACATATCCCAAAAATAAAACACTTCGAGTCATGAACACACATTTCTTCGTAGCTACATAAAATTGTTCCTCACGAAGAATAATTAACACTTTTCTCAAATGCTCTACATGCTCCTCTGTACTTCCACTATAGATCAGAATATCATCAAAATAAACTACCACGAATTTCCCAATGTATGGTCTGAAAATTTGATTCATCGCCCTCATGAAGGTACTAGGTGCATTTGATAAACCAAATGGCATAACCAACCATTCGTATAGACCCTCCCTGGTTTTAAAAGCAGTCTTCCACTCATCACCTGGTCTAATACGAATTTGATGATATCCGCTCTTCAAATCAATCTTCGAAAAGATAGTTGCCCCGCTCAACTGATCTAGCAAGTCATCTAACCTCGGCATTGGGAATCTGTATCTCACAGTAATCTTATTCAATACTCGACTGTCAGTGCACATCCTCCATGTTCCATCCTTCTTTGGTACCAATAAGGCTAGAACCGCACAAGGACATAGACTTTCCTGCACACGCCCTTGTTCTAACAACTCTTCCACTTGCCTTCGCAACTCCTCATGTTCCTTTGGACTCATTCGATAATGTGGTCGATGTGGCAACACAGCTCCTGGAACAAGATCTATTTGATGTTGAATATCCCTCAACGGTGGTAACTCCGTTGGCAACTCCTCAGGAAAAACATCGTCAAACTCTTCCAATACTGGCTGCACTTCATCAGGAATTTCACTCTCATCATGACTCTCTCGTCCAATCAACAAATAGACTTCAGGCTCCTCTTCAACTTCTTTAACAAACTCCTTCAAAGATAGCAAAGTTTCCAGCTCTTCAATCTCCTCCAACTTGCTTTCCTTCTGTTGTTGCTTCTTGGGAATTAAAGTGATCTTAGTACCTTCAAACATGAAACTACAGCTATTAGCACGTCCATCATGTTGTACTACTCTATCAAACTGCCATGGTCTGCCCAACAACAGATGACACACATCCATGTCTACAACATCACACCAGATTTCATCTTTGTACTTCTTCCCAATTGAAAAATTCACACAAGCTCTTCGTCCAACTTTCACTTCACCATCCTTCCTTAACCATGCTAGCTTGTTCGGTTTAGGATGCTTCTCAGTTTTCAAGTTCAACTTCTTTACTGCTTCTGTAGAGATAATATTGTCACAACTCCCAGCATCAATGACGAACTTGCAAACCTTTCCCAGAATAGTGCATGTGGACTGAAATATGTTATTCCTCAACCAACTATTGTCATCTTCCTGTTTCGGTGCCAAATAACTTCTCCTCATCATCAAATTACACCCTTCATCTCCGGACAACTCTTCTTCCTCCTCAACATAAGGTGAATTAGAACATTCAACTTCCACATCCTCTTCTTCAACCTCTGCAACCATTGCTCTCCTCTTCGGCTTCGGACATTCATTGCTTTTGTGACCCAACTCCTGACAATTGTAACATTTGAAACCGCTATTAACCTTTGCCTTCTCACCCTCCTTCTTAACTGGTTTACTGATAGGTTTAGAAGCATTAGAACTTCCACTAACACCCTTCACTTGATTGTTGGAATTGGTAAACACACCACCCCCACGTCTTCCCTGCTTCTCCCAAGCCAACGCTTTCTGATGTGCCTCCGCCACAGATCTTGGATCAAACATATTAACCATATCCTGAATCTGCATTCGCAACCCTCCAACAAACCTAGCAGTCAGCCGTTCTTCTGTCTCCATAATATCATTCCTGGCAATGAGTTGGTAAAATTCATCTGCATAATCATTAACTGACTTCGTCCCCTGCCTTAGATTCTGCAATCTCTGGTACATAAGTGATTGATAGTTGTAAGGTAAAAATGTAGCTCTCATCAACTTCTTCATCTTATCCCAAGACTCAATCTTTGACTTCCCCATTCTCTCTCTCGTAAGTTTAGTTTGCTGCCACCATGCCAAAGCTCTCCCCCTCAACCTAGTAGCAACCAACTTCACTCTTCTATGCTCAGGTACCTCCTTGAAATCAAAGATCTCTTCAACATTAGACAACCAATCAAGAAATTCTTCAGCTACCATTCCACCTTTAAATTCGGGAATTTCCATCTTCATACCCGATTCCCATCGACGATCATCATCTACATCACGATATGAATTTCGAACTTGGTCTCGATCTCGATAATGAATGCTAGCTCTATCACCCTCTTCATCAAAATCAAATGTACGTCTATATCGATCTCGACCATCAACATCCCTTTGATCACGCATGTCTCTTCTACTATGTCTCTCTTCATCTTTATATGGCTCATTTTCAAACTCTCGTGAAGTTCTCCTCTCTTCATGTCCATAGTCATGGTGATCTCTTCTTGACGAAATTGATGTTTCTCTTCTCTCTCTAAAAGATTGCGGTGATACCCTCCTCGCTTCCGTAACCAATGGCGAAACTCTGTTTCCTCCATGGTTCGAGATTGGTGATCTCCTCCTTTGGTTTTGATTCAAATCATTCATCAATTTCTCTAACTTTCCAATGCCTTCATCAAATTTCTCATTAATGCGTTGTTCCATTTGCTCGGCTTCTTCTCTTCTATACAACGCTTCAACATTTTGATGACGATTAGCTCTTCTCGGCGGCATGATTGAATTAACACAAACACTTCAAACAACTTCCACACTTTGATCCAAAAGAATATGGATCGAAAACTTCTAACTTGTTGCAACTTCAAGATGAACACAATGAATATCAAACTTCAAACTCCTTGGCTCCAAGACTCGTCTTACCTATGATCGGCTAAGTCAAGCTCTGATACCAAACTGATGCAGCGGATATTAACGAAACGATATGGATCGATGAAAGTAGCAAACGGTGGATTTGAAGATACTGAAATGCCCAAATTCGTTGATCCGGAGATACCGAATTCTAGCTATCCTCGTCACGTTGATCGCGCACGATACCGTGAAAGAAGATCTTCAATTCTTCAAGCGTTGATCAAGCGCACTTGATTCCGCGCATCGGCTTCAACAATTGTTGATTCGAGCGCACTCGAATAACCGAAAGTGGAGATAGGAGGTTACACTCAACTACCAATTTAGGATGAAAGCACACAGCAATCAAACAAGAATTTATTCAAAAAAAATCAACCACCTTTCAAATTACAACACACGCCTATGTATAGCATTTCACCACCCCGACCTTAAGTCGTTACCGACTCACGACTCAACTTAGGCCGGCACTGCCCTAACAATCCACGACTCAAATACTTCACTACAACAGTACCTCCAACCTATCATAGGTCGTACGCGACTTAACCCATACCTCTGACCTATCATAGGTCGTACGCGACTTATACTAGGTCGTTGCCGACCTAACAGACACACGACTCAAAAACCCAAATTCAATACAGTATAATCCAGATAACACGACTTACGACCTAAAATACAACAAAACACAAATACAAACGACTTAAAAGAACAAGGTTACATCAAGCGACCTAACACTCACAACATTGCTTTAGCTTCTACGACCTATCTTCATCAGCGACTTATCTGGAGGCAACTTAAGAAAACCTCGCGACCTAAAGATTCACGCGACTTAGCGCCATAAGGTGCGGCACACTGGCTGAGCAACTCGTTAGATCGTTCAATATCTTCAGAGCGACTTAAAGTAACGTTAGGTCGTAACTCCTCTTCACATAGCCTGTTAGGCTGTGACCGATCTAAAACTCCTCCACTAGGTCGTTTCCGACCTAACCCTTCTTCCTTAGGTCGTACTGATCTGTTAAGTCGTGAACGACTTAAACTCCCACTAGGTCGTGAACGACTCATGCCGATAACTTGCAACTCTTCGACCCTGGTCTGAGCTGCATCACTATATATATCTATATATATACATATAAAGGATCTTATGAGAATGATTTTGGAAAAGGTTTTGGGAACCTATGAATTTGGAAAAGGGTTTTTGATTTTTGGGTAGAATCAATTTTAGAATTTGGAAAGCCTAGTTTGAGAATTATCGATTTTGGGATAATCGATTTTGAGAAAGGAGATTTATATGAGATTCATACTAGGTGTATGATTTGGAAGATACTATATGTGTATAGTATAAAGTGTTTTGAAAATGGCTCTGGAGAAAAAGGCGCTCCATTGGGATGAACTTCTCAGGAGTGCCATAGGTTGGTACTGCCTTGAGCCTCTAAAAGGAAGGTTCTAAAGTTGATCCTGTGAGGAGTACGGACAAACTAGTTCCTAAGGATTATTGGGTAGCAAAAGTCGAGGGCACTGATGCCTATAGAGGCATTTGGGTTATGCTGTGACGACAGTGTAACTCGATGTCACTGCGATCTACTGTGTGGACCATAGCGAAAATCGTGTGGAGGTGAGTGTCAACGGTCTACGCTTGATTTTACCGGGAAGGCAACGTAACATCGGTAGATTGCGATCTATGGTCAAGTGGAGTGGAGAAGTTTCATTCTTTTGACAGCGAAATTCGAGGGCGCTGAGGCCTACAGTTATATGGGTTTTTGTTGTGATAGCAACGTAACCCCAATTGTATCTACGATCTGTAGCTGTTGAGACATAGATTCTATGAAGTTTTTGATTTCTGACAAAGAAATAAAGGCGATCGACAAAACACAGACATCATGGCTATAAGAGGCACAAAAGAGCTACATATGGTACTCTAGATTATAGGTTGATTATTTGATATTGTAATAGTGGAAAACTTGTTAAAATCTATCCTCAAATAATCTTGCACCTCAATATAATCGATATATATATATACGTTTGATAGCATTGCACATTCATTGTGCAATTTTACAGTGACCGGTCGACCGGTATTAATACAGGCGGTCGACCGTTTCTTTGTAAAATGCACAATGAACGTGCACACATGCACATAACGACTATATATTTGAAATCCTGTCTACTGGCCATTTTTTGACCTGTCGACCGTTTTTAAACAGAGAGCAGCCTTTTTCAAAAGACACTTGTTTCTCCAATGGTTGCATCTCTTGCCTTTCATCAATGATCATATCTATTAATGGCTACTGTTCACAAAGAGTTACAAGCATTTTTTCTCTATATAAACTCATATAAATCATTGATTCAAAATACATGAACATATATGTTTTTCTACTCTAATTTCTGATCTTACTTTATAAATACTCCTGCATTCTAAAAACTCTCAATTATTTTAATTTCTTATTGAATCATTAAAATTATTTCATATCTTTTGATTCAATAAGTAATATACTTCCCTTAATCTTCACAAAACATCATTCACATATTTTGAGGATAAGATTATAGGAAATTTGTACTACAAGTGATAAAACTGTGTTAGCAAGAACACATACCGTCAACAAACAATTATATTCATCTTTGTTGAAGTGCTCGGTGTTGTAAGAGGCAAGTGTTGAAGTCCTCGGTGTTGTAAGAGGCAAGTGTTGAAGTCCTCAGTGTATTAGAGGCGTGAAATCCCGTTCGTTTGCTCGGGTGTTGTAAACCTGTTCCTCCGGGTGAAGCGAGGTAGTTAATAGTGAAAATCCAGATAGAAGTCTGGGACTGGACGTAGGACGGTGCTCCGAACCAGTATAAAAATCTCTGGTGTGATTTTTCTATTTTTATTTACTTTGCTACTATCATCTATTTCCGCATTTATATTATATTCCATATTACACGATCCGTGTGTACTATATTAGTATGTGCACTTGTACACTGCACATTTTCATTTGGTATCAGAGCACGACCATCATATAACCGTAACACAGTTATTTGATATATTCTTGTAATATGGCAAATAACGCAAGTACTAGCACTCAAAACACCACTTACATGGAAGGTCAATCGACACAAAGACCTCCATTTTTCAATGGTCTTAACTATAGTTATTGGGCAACACGTATGTCATTCTTTATGCAATCAAATAGTTATGATGCTTGGAATGCAACTCAAAAGGAAATAGTAAATCCAACAACTGATTATTCAGAATGGACTGCGGCTGAGAAAATGGCAGCAGCCGTAAATGCAAGAGCAATAAATATGTTGTTTTGTGCATTAGACCAAAATGAATATAACCGTGTTAGTATCTGCACTACTGCATATCAAATTTGGCAAACGCTAAAAATCACTCATGAAGGTACTAACAAGGTTAAACAAGCCAAAATAGCCATGCTGAAAAGTCAATTTCAAAATTTCAAAATGAAACCAAATGAGACAATCAATGATATGTATTCACGGTTTCAAACTATCCACCATGCACTTATTGGCTTAGGACAAAAGTATTCTGATTTTGATGTTGTTTCAACAGTCCTACATTCTCTGACTAGTGAATGGGAAGGAAAAGTATTAGCAATTGAAGAAGCTAATGACCTTTCCATCATGAAGCCAGATGAATTGATAGGAAATCTAATGTCCTATGAAGCTAACTTGCAGACTAGAAAGGAACAAAAAGAAGAAAAGAAGAACGTGGCATTCCATGCTGAAAAAGACGAAAATGAATCAGAATCTGAAGACGAAGATCTGGCTTTCATAGCAAAAGGTTTCAAAAAATTCCTAAAACAGCGAAAAGCCAATCGTTATAACAGAAAGAAATCTGGATCAAATAAACCAACATCATCCTCTATAGAATGCTTCAACTGTCACAAAAAGGGGCACATGCAGAATGATTGTCCAGAAAAAAAAAAGAAGTCAGAAAATGAAAAATTCAAATATAAGAAGAACAAGTCAAAGAAACGAGCCTTCTCAGTAAAATGGGATGATTCAGACTCATCTTCATCAGAAAGTGAAAGTGATTCGGAGAATGAACAAGCTAAATGTTTGTTTTATGGCAACAGAAGATGAGGTACAAATTCCTACACTTGATGAATTACTTGATATTAATGCTGAATTGATAGTCAAATATAAAGACATAAAACGTCAATTAAAAGTAGTCAAAGCAGATTTAGGTAGAGCAGAGTTTGAACGAGAGATGTTAAAAGATGAGAAGAAAATATTAGAAAAAGAACTTGAAAAAATTCAAGAATCATCATCTAATGTTGACTCTCAACTATCTCTTTTGAGTCAAGAAATAGAAGCTCAAAAAGAGAAAAATAATGCTCTCACTACTGAAAATCATGAGCTTAAGGCAAAAGTCAAAATTCTAGACCTAGAAAAAGCTAGTTTACAAACAAAGTTTGATGACATTACTCAAAATGTTTCTAACTTTAACAAAGGTCGAGAAAATTTGACAAAAATCATTGAAAGTTCACAATCTATTTCAGATAAACAAGGTTTGGGATATAAGAAACAAGAAACCAAGAAACATCTTGGTAATAAAAGAAAGAAGAAAGTATAAAAAACTGAAGCTAAGAAAAATCTTGGTTTATTATACTCCAAACCGAAACCAGTTGTGAAATTTCAAAAGAAAAATATCACGACTATCAAAATATGGATTCCTAAAAAAAATAACAATTTGATTAGGAACAAATATATTCAGAATTTCATGAATACTGTGCATCATAATACTAATTATGTATATAAAGGGGATACTAGACCCGTATGGGTTTGGACTCCTAAGACCTAACTCTTAGGACCCTATAAAAAGTGGGTACCATGAACTTAATTCTATTTTTTGCAGGTCCCACTTAAGAAAAGAGGAAAGTGGATATTGGACAGTGGTTGCTCGAAGCACATGACTAGAGACAAGAGCTTATTAACAAATATTACATACTCAGATGGTGGCTCCGTCACTTTTGGAGATAATTCAAAAGGCTATATCATCGGCAAAGGCGATGTGAGCAATTGCGGTACATCTAACTTACCTCTTATCTAATGTCATGCTAGTTAGAAATTTAAAACACAATTTACTTAGTATTAGTCAGTTATGTGACAAGGGTTTTATAATTTCCTTTTCAAATAATAAGTGTAGTATTTTAGATAAAGACCATAATTTAATTTTCGAAGGTTATAGAGACAGAAATATGTATATTCTGAATATGAATGTTAATCATAATTCAGATATGTGTCTTGTGGCTAATGATAATGATCCATGGCTATGACACAAACGCTTCTGTCATATAAACTTCAAAACTATTGACAAGCTAGCCAAAAACAATCTAGTTAGAGGACTACCCAAAATGAGTTTTAAAGTTAACAACATTTGTGATGCATGTCAATTAGGAAAATTGACCAAATCATCTTTTAAATCCAAGAAAGTCATATCAACATTACAACCACTTGAGTTACTACACATGGATTTATTTGGACCTACTAATGTTCAGTCAATAAATCACAGTCGATATGTGCTTGTAATTGTTGATGATTTCTCTCATTACACATGGACAATTTTCTTAAAAAATAAAAGTGACACTTTCGATCATTTCAAATCTTTCGTCAAAAGAATTCAAAAATCAAAAGGAATTAAAGTTAAAAATATAAGAAGTGATCATGGCGGAGAGTTTGAAAATAATGAATTTGAACATTTTTGTACAAAGAAAGGTATATGTCATAATTTTTCGTTTCCCAGAACTCCACAACAGAACGGAGTTATAGAACGGAAAAACCGAACTTTACAAGAATGTGCAAGAACATTATTGAGTGGAACCACCTTACCGAAACATTTCTAGGCAGAAGCCGTCGCAACTGCCTGTTATGTTTTAAATCGTGTGTCCATAAGACCTCTTACCAAGAATACTCCTTATGAATTATTTAACAAAAGAAAGCCTAAAATCTCATACTTCAAAGTTTTTGGTTCCAAGTGTTTTATCTTAAATACGAAAGACCAGCTTGGCAAATTCGACCCAAAAGCCGATGAAGGAATATTTGTCAGTTATTCAGAACGAAGTAAGGCCTATCGTATATTTAATAAACGAACCAAAACTACTGAAGAATCACTTCATGTCTCTTTTGATGAATTTTATCAGCATCCTCACAATATATCAGATGATGACGAATCAATAGTCACTAACAATCCAATCATCACGAATATTGATTCTGACTCAGAAATAATTATTGAGAATATTCCTCAAATATGTGAGTTACAATCACCACCAAGGATATTAAGAGACCATCCGGCCCAAAATATAATTGGTGAAGTAACATCACATGTCAGAACAAGGAGTCAACTCAACCAAATGGGTCATGTCGCTTTTCTCTCAAATATCGAACCTAAGAATCCAAAAGAAGCTGCTACGGACGATTACTGGATCATTGCCATGCAAGAAGAACTAAATCAGTTCGAGCGCAATAACGTTTGGGAACTTGTTCCAAGGCCAACTGATCAGTCAGTTATTGGTACTAGATGGGTTTATAAAAATAAGGCCGACGAACAAGGAATTATCACCAAAAATAAAGCAAGATTAGCAACACAAGGGTATAATCAGGAAGAAGGTATCGATTATGAAGAAACTTTTGCACCAGTTGCTCGACTAGAAGCTATTAGAATCCTATTATCTTTTGCTTGTCACCATAATTTCAAACTTAATCAGATGGATGTCAAAAGTGCTTTTCTCAATGGATTTATCAAAGAGAATGTCTATGTCAAACAACCTCCTTTGTTCGTACATGAAAAATATCCTGACCATGTGTTCAAACTTAAAAAGGCTCTGTATGGTTTAAAATAAGCACCTCGTGCTTGGTATGAACGATTACGTAGCTTTCTTATTAACTCAGGATTTCAAATAGGCAAAGTCGATCAAACTTTGTTTATTAAACATTCTCAAAAGGATATTCTAGTTATCCAGATATATGTAGACGACATCATCTTTGGTTCAACAAACGATAAACTCTGCAAGGAATTTGCAAGTATTATGACCAAAGAGTTCGAAATGTCTCATATGGGAGAACTGTCATATTTTCTTGGACTTCAAATCAAACAACTTCCGACTGGTATTTTTATCAACCAAGAAAAATATTGCGGAAATCTTATCGAACGCTTCGGACTAGAAAATACATCTGGTAAACCAACTCCTATGAGTACAACTACACATCTTGAAAAAGATGAAAATGGTAAAAGTGTTGACCAGAAATCATATCGAAGCATGATTGGTTCTCTTCTTTATCTCACAGCTAGTCGTCCAGATATAATGATGAGTGTTTGTCTATGTGCATGCTTTTAAACAGATCCAAAGGAATCACATCTACGAGTAGTGAAACGTATAATTCGTTATCTTAATAATACCAAAGATTTCGGTCTTTTTTATCCAAAAGAATGTCCATTTGAATTAGTATCATATAGTGATGCTGATTTTGGCGGCTCGCGAACGGATAGAAAAAGTACAAGTGGTACGTGCCATTTTATTGGAAAATCACTTGTCTCTTGGTTTAGTAAGAAACAAAATTGTGTTTCGCTGTCAACATGTGAAGCTGAATATATATCAGTAGCTCTCGCTTGTACTCAAGTACTATATATGCAACAAACACTTCAAGATTTTGATATTCATTTATCAAATTCTATTATATACTGTGATAACATAAGTGCTATAAATCTTTCTAAGAATCCAGTAAATCATTCTAGAACCAAACACATTGATATCCGTCATCATTTCCTTAGAGATAATATTGAAAAAGGATATATATGTCTTGAATATGTCCAAACTGATAATCAATTAGCAGACATTTTTACTAAGCCTCTGCTCGAATCTAGTTTTATTAGATTACGAAGAGAGCTTGGTTTAATTTCAAGAAAAGATCTTGACTAGTAATTACTAATGATTGTCTTTTCTTTTGGTTATATTTTAACTATAGCATTTTTTTTCTAAGAAAAGCTATTTATTTTCTTTAAATAAGAGCCTTTGCTTGCTTTCACGGTCAAATTTCTTTATTCACTCTCATCTACAGGCTTATGTATAAGGAATTTCTTTATAAGCTTGTCAAAACTTCTCTCTTTATTCATCTTTTCTTATCTGAGCATAAGGCTCTATACATAATTTTCTATGGCTCACATTTGTGATAAGTGTGCTAAAAAATCACACATTTCCGTTACAAGTTCCGAGCCGGAGGAGTATTATTCTCCTGAAACACCAAAACAGAAACCGAAGTATCATCACCAATACAATCGTACTCCTGGTAGTACACCAACCTCAAAACGAGTAAAGAAGGCGCTGTTTTGTTCTCCTCATACCAAAGCACAGATCGACGAGATTCACCACTATCAGAAACATCAAATAGATCTTCAAAGACAGCTCCATTATGGACAAATCCAGCTTTATCATGAGCAACAACGAACATCGGCACGTTTATCTGTTTTAGAAAAAATGGCATCATTCTTTTGTGGTTCAAACAAGAATGATGTGCATGAACCGATGTCGTCTAGGCCGTCAACATCTAGGAGTCCTAACTCTTGGGATTGGAATTATAACAGGAATGAAGGTGCTCTGAAAAACTGGAGTCCATGGTCACATCGTATTAAAGATAATAAAGAACATTCTAATGACGATTCTTCCACTTCTCATTAGATTTATATATATATATATATATATATATATATATATATATATATATATATATACTTGTTGTATCGTTTTCTCTCTATCACTCTTGTAATAACGTTTGTATTTTATAATAAGAGTGAAATTTGAATTATATAGCTCGACATATTCTCAAAAAAAAAAAACTGCAAAACATACTGCTTTTCATGAGGTAACAAAACCGGTCGACCACCTATAATATGACCAGTCGACCGTTTAGCCTCTGGATGAAAACGGTCGACCGGCCATATTATAGCGGTCGACCGGTTTACGTATATTTAGTTTTTATATATACTTAGCGTCATTTTTTTCCATCCTCCTCCTCATTTGTCTCAACCGGTTATTTATCCCCAAATTCCAAAAACCCTATTCTCTCAATTTCAATTTCCAAATCTCCAAATTTTCTAACAATGGCTCCTCCGCAAAAGAAACCCAAGAAAGGATCATCCTCCGGAACTTCATCACTCAATATCTCCGCTAAGAAATGGCTCGAAAATTCGGTAGCTATCACAAGATGGAATCAAATGACTAACTACAAATTTCATCCGGGTTCTTTCATCAAGTTTGATGATTTCACATCTTATGAAATCCATAGGTTAGCAAATAACTCCAATCTTACTCCATTGATCGATTTTTTAGAAAACAATGTGGAAATAAATCACTTGATGATAAAATTATTCTATGCCAACATGAACCTGGACGAGTATAAACCTGATGATCCGAACGGAGTCATTTGGTCTGTCGTATGTGGCAAACAAATTTTTATCACTCATGATAGGATAGCTTCTATACTGGGTATTCCAAATCAAGGCGATGAGTTTTCATCACATTTCTGTGAAGTCTTCACTCGCAATAATATCAGCCATCAATTCATGGAGGACAACAGTGACGGCACAAAATCAATTGGACTTCGACCCACCGCCAGACTACGAAATCGCGTCTTGATGTTTTCTTTGTTTCCTAGACTAGGAAACTATGACGCTATATACAAAGAAAACTTCAAGGCCCTTTATGCTATTTATGGGGATATCCAAATCAATTGGGTTCATATGCTTTTTGACGAGATTCTCAAGGTAAACAACTCTATGTGACCTCACTTTTTCTACAATGAATATATCATGCGTATTTTGCTAGCTTGTGGCGTAAGACCTCCTGACTCTGCCACCTCGAAACCAAAATGTATTGATTCCGTAACCATCAAATGCATGAAGCTCCCTCCTCCTTACCTTCAGATTATGCCGTTTGAACAATGGCAACAAAGAGGTCCAACAAAACAAAAAGCTACTTCCTCTCGACCTCGTTCCGAAGAAGTTAAAATGTTGAAATCAAAATCCACCACAAAAGAATCACTTGAAACTATTGCGCGTAATCAATTCTTGCTTGAATCAAGACTCAAGCGCATGGACACGAAAATTGATAAACGCTTCAACAAAGTCAAGTCATTCTTTGGTATTTTATGGGATGCTATTTCATGTAGCACATCCATCTCTGCTCAAGACCCAGGCAAACGTCCTGCTCCTCCTGCTTTCAACTGGTCATCAACTGAGGAGTCTGTTGGTACTAGTGGACATAGTCGTGGAGAATCATCTAGAGAGGACGATGATGAGGAAGATGATGATGATGAGGAGGAAGAAGATGATCAAGAGGAGATAGCATCTGACTCATCCTAGATTCTGTTTTCTATCTCTATATTTTGGCTCAGTAATTTAAAACATCATTCGACACTTGTACTAAATAGTGTCGTTACTTTTATTCGTATGATATTATGGTGTGTATGATACTCTGGTATGTTTGGATACTCTGGTATGTTTGGATATGTTATATTTTTTGCTATGCATGGATATTCTGGTTGATATACTCCTATATTACTCCATTATCTATTATTCCTTTTTTGTCGATGACAAAGGGGGAGAAAGTGCTAACAATTATTTGCAGGAATATATATATATAAAGAATACAAACAAAATCTCAAGGGGAGATCACATATTCAGGGGGAGATTCAGAACTTCAGATATATGTTGTCATCAATAAAAAAGGGGGAGAATGTTGAGACATAGATTCTATGAAGTTTTTGATTTCTGAAAAAGAAATAAAGGCGATCGACAAAACACAGACATCATGGCTATAAAGAGGCACAAAAGAGCTACATATGGTACTCTAGATTATAGGTTGATTATTTGATATTGTAATAGTGGAAAACTTGTTAAAATCTATCCTTAAATAATCTTGCACCTCAATATAATCGATATATATATAGGTTTGATAGCATTGCACATTCATTGTGCAATTTTACAGTGATCGGTCGACCGGTATTAATACAGGCGGTCGACCGTTTCTGTGTAAAATGCACAATGAACGTGCACACATGCACATAACGACTATATATTTGAAATCCTGTCTACTGGCCATTTTTTGACTTGTCGACCGTTTTTAAACAGAGAGCAACCTTTTCCAAAAGACACTTGTTTCTCCAATGGTTGCATCTCTTGCCTTTCATCAATGATCATATCTACTAATGGCTACTGTTCACAAAGAGTTACAAGCATTTTTTCTCCATATAAACTCATATAAATCATTGATTCAAAATACATGAAAATATATGTTTTTCTACTCTAATTTCTGATCTTACTTTCTAAATACTCCTGCATTCTAAAAGCTCTCAATTATTTTAATTGCTTATTGAATCATTGAAATTATTTCATATCTTTTGATTCAATAAGTAATATACTTCCCTTAATCTTCACAAAACATCATTCACATATTTTGAGGATAAGATTATAGGAAATTTGTACTACAAGTGACAAAACTGTGTTAGCAAGAACACATACCGTCAACAAACAATTATATTCATCTTTGTTGAAGTGCTCGGTGTTGTAAGAGGCAAGTGTTGAAGTCCTCGGTGTTGTAAGAGGCAAGTGTTGAAGTCCTCAGTGTATTAGAGGCGTGAAATCCCGTTCGTTTGCTCGGGTGTTGTAAACCTGTTCCTCCGGGTGAAGCGAGGTAGTTAATAGTGAAAATCCAGATAGAAGTCTGGGACTGGACGTAGGACGGTGCTCCGAACCAGTATAAAAATCTCTGGTGTGATTTTTCTATTTTTATTTACTTTGCTAGTATCATCTATTTCCGCATTTATATTATATTCCATATTACACGATCCGTGTGTACTATATTAGTACGTGCACTTGTACACCGCACATTTTCAGTAGCGGGTTCCATGGTGTAATTGAGGGGCTCGGAGGCCTACAGTTATCTATGGATTTTGTCGGGATGGCAATGTAACCATCGGGATAACTGCGACCATGGATGGGGGTGATGATTTCCAGAGCATTCTCACCAAAAAAAAATATTCTCTCTATTTTCAAAAATGATTTCTATATTTTCAATAAAATTATTTTCCAAGTATTTTCACTGGATATTGAAATGGGTCTGCTAAGTACTTATAGATTTTCAGTCTTACGCCTGATCAACGTATGACCGAATTTCTGTAGGAACGAAGATGGATTTGTTGAAACATCGAGTTATAAAGGTAATTTTATAAAAACTATTTTTGTAATATTATGTGGATTTTAAAAGTGTTTTAAAAATAATCAAAAAGTAATTTAACCGATATTAAGTATTTTAATAACTTCTGGTTTCGTTTCTTTTCGGGGACGAAAAGGTTCAAAGGGGGGAGGAATGTGATAGTCTTGAATTTTTGACATCTATTAATTGGTAAACAGCAGAATTTGATTTATTAAAATAATAATTTGCAAATTAAAACAAATAAAATTTGCTAATTAAGGATGTCTGGATGTATATGTAAGTGGATTGGAAACTATAATAATAGTTGAACTAAAATAATGGATCTTAAAGTAAATTATTAATTTTATAAATAGATATGTGTAAACTCCATAATGATGAAAATCTTAAGTATATACACATATAAATTCATTATGGAAATATAATCCTAGTAAACATATTAAGATAATCATTTTAATAAATGGGCAAAATTTATCTTTTCAAAAACAAATAAATTAATTGTTGTTCTTGTATGTATAAGTAGTTGGCAAATAAGGTTTGTTTTTAAAATTCAAACATATTAGAATAAATTAGTTCTAAAATTTATATTTAAATTTTTTTTTATAAGTATTTAATTGGGATTTTATTTAAATTTCGTATAAAGTGAATATAGGTTAATAAAAGAAAGGTTAAAGACATGGATACATATAAACTAAATTGTAGATATTTTTATAAATATATAAATACATATAAAAATATATTAATGCATGAACATTACAAATGTAAGATAGATATAACATAAAAATGACAAATGTAAGACATTTCAACAAGTGTCATTCTTTTATTTTCTTTTTCTTTAATTTTTTATTTAAATCTACATAAACCTCCATCTTCTTCTTTATTTTATTTTTCCATTTTCTCTTTTCAAAAAACAAACAAAGAGAAAACCTGTAATAAGTTTCAAATGCAACTAGGAATCCTCAAAAACAAGCTTGTAACCAATTCTTGAAAACAAAATCAAAACACTACAAACATTGTTCAAATCTGAAACCAAACATGCAAAGATTTTTTTTCAATAGCCTGTAAAACAAAGCATCAACCAAAATCAAACCAGGATTTCATCTCTGACCTTTTCAAAACAACAACTAGTTTCAGAGTATCAAGATTTCCAGTTTCATATATCATCAATCATTGACATCTCAGTTTTCATGGATCATCAAGTTTCCAGTAAACAAGATCAAGGATTTCCAGTTTCAAACATAGCTTTCCTGTTTCCATAATCAGTGATATCTGCCTTTTTAATCAGTGAGTAAATTCAACTTGGTTTTAATTTAAATCTGGATGCATGAATGAAATTTGGAAGTTTGATGAAAAGTTGTTGCATTATGACGTATTGAATATATATATATATATATATATATATATATATATGAAGGTATCTGGGTGCAAGAACTGATATAACAATGTTATCTGTTTAAAAGTACAGAGTTCAAATTCAAGTAAATTCCAATTCCTCTCATTCAAAACTTTATTTGGCTTAAGTACTTAAATAAAATATGTTGTTTAAAACTAAAATAAGATCTAAAAATATGTTTAAGAAAAATGAATAGAAATATGATCTGAAAAATAAAAAGGAGCAGAGGAATTTAAGTATAGGTTAAAAATCAAATACAATGATTTGTTAATTCATATATGTAATCTGAATCTCCCTTCCAAACTATGATTTTTAAAACAAAAATCTCAAACTTTAGTTAGGATTTGAGATGGCATTTTGGTGATAACCAGAGAAGCGTTTTTGGTTAAAAACTGGTGACTAGGCGATTTATGGCGACTAGGAACTTCACTGGAGAAGGTCAAGATGTAGAAGGGCTTGGAAAAAATGCCAAGTGGGTTTCTTATTACCTGTGGCATCGGTAATCGATCGATTTTGTTTTAAACCCTAATTTTGGGTTGGGGTCGGATCTGGGATGTCGGTGTCATCTTTGGCGCATCGAGTAGCTTCGGACCTAGGGTGTTGGTGGCATGGAGGTCTGATGAGGCTGAGGTCGGAATTCTATGACCACTGGTGCTCGGCGATAGGAGTTCAAGGGAATTTCAGGTGAGATGGTGTTTCTGGAATTGTACGAGATGTCTCGATTTTGATTTTTTGATTGTTTGGGTATTTTGGAGGTCAGAATTGGATGCGTTGATGATCATCGTGATGCAAGGAGGGTCGTCGATGATCGGAGAGGGGAGACTCCGGTGTACACGTGCACGTGGGTCAGTGTTTAGGGTAGGGGCCGCAGTAGTTTGGGAAGAAGGTATCGGCTCGAGTAAAGATGAGAAAGGCTCAGGATTGTGTTCGTGATAGCTGGATTTTGACTCGAGTTAGTATTAGAGATTTAGCAAGCTTTATTATGCGATAGTTTAAAATATATGTTTTTTTATAAAATAAAGAGGAAAATAGATGGACTCGGGTTTGGGAGAGGAAGTACTCTGTTTTACTTGGGTGAGATATTAAAGGTTTAGGCAGGGATTATGTAAAAAAAAAAATTCTTTTCTAACTTAGATTTAGTTAGATCTTTAATTTAATTAAAATTTAATAATGTAATTAACTAATAATTTAAGAGGATGAATGTTTATCAATAAACTTAAGGACCTTGTAGATTTACAAGTTGATGATAATTAATTCCAAAAAGTTGATTAACGCTGATGATGATTATCAAGATAAATGAATTATTTTAACTAAGTAAGGATGGGTGATTAGGAGTTATTAATTATTTAATTATTGGATTATTAATTAAAGATTAATTAATTAAAGATAAGGATAATTAATTAAGGGTAAAGTTAATTAATGAATTGATAATTAAGAATTAATTGATTAAGTAATAAAAGAGTGATTTATTTATTTAGTTAATTAAATGATAATTACATAATTGAAGGATTAATTTGTGAAGGATTAATTAATTCAATTCGTAATTAAGGGTTAAACTAAAAATTAAGGGTTGAATAACAAAGGGTAATTAACCAATGGAATAATTGCTTGATGAAATAATCGAAGCTAAAATGTCTAAGGGAAGTAATTTAAGGATTAATTACTTAGTGTAATTAATTAAAGGACTGATTAAATTAAGGGAATTAACTAAGAGTTAGTTAATTACTGAGTATGATTAATGAAGGGATAATTAATCAATGTAAGGGATTATAGCATAATTAATTTGCGTAATTAATTAGGGATAAATGTAATAAATCATTATTAATTACTTTATAAAAGTAATTAAGGGATCATTTGATGTGATTGGGGAAGGCTAATTAATTTATGTAATTTATTAAGAATTAATTACTTATTGAAATTAAAGGATAATTAATCAAAGGTGATTAGCTAAGATGGATAATTTAAGGATGATTAATTAATTAATTTGTAAGTAATTAATGTTAAGTAAAGGAAATCTTAGTGATTAAAGATTAGTAACTAATTTAATTAGAGATAAATTAAATTAATTTTGGAAATGATCCGTCTTTCTTATGAATAATTGAACGATGATTTACTGCTTTGAATTGATTTATATCCCTGATATGAAATGCTTTGTGAGATGATAAGTTTTGGGTGGACAATGATAATGTGGTTATCTGTAGATGATGAATTTCTATGAAAAATGACATCTTTTATTTAAAGTTGAATTATATTTCACTTGAATGACTTAGGTTTGGATGGTATCGAATTCAAAGAGACTGGAGTCGGGTGTTAGTAAATACCCGAAACTACTTTGATTCTTATAGATTGATTAGACTGAAATGGAATGGTTTAAGTAAATTGGACCATTTAATCTAAGTTTGGGTACTTAGAAATTGATGTATGAAATAAGTGATGTTTATAACGAATTGTGAATTTGTTAATTGTTACGAGTTACCCCGGGTTTTTAAATAAGTCCTATGGATTGAAATTTCATGTTAGATGAGTTTACTCACGCTGGTTTCCAGCCTGACCCGGGTGTTACTTTGATGTAATGCTCGGGTCAGACCTAGTATTACATATTTCCAGGTAAGGTCGTTCTGGATCTCAGGAGACGAGCTAGATGGCAGGAACGTTTGGAGTGTTTCTGCTGTGATATATTGTTACATATCTAGGACATGTTGATTGTATATGTCCACTGTTTGTATATATGTTGTAACTCTGATGTATTTAAAATGTAATTGACTGATACAGTTTCCTTTGTGTAAAGAATATTATTTGATATTATATTTTGATCCGCTGCGAATGTGAGGTTTCTGTGACTTGTTTCTGTTTCTTCTTCTTTCTTTTTTCTTCTTTTCCCTAACTATCTGGAATTTTCTGGATCGAAATTTTCAGGTCGTTACATATTTTAAGATTTCTTTTAAGTCAAAATTTATAATCTAATAAGATTCAAATTAATAAATCATAAATTTTAATTTCTGAAAATATTAAATTGCAAAACCTTTTTAAATTTAATATTTTTAATTATCAAAAAGATGGGTCATTACAGTAAAGTAAAGTATAAGTTTAAGAAATAAATACATAAACATCTGTTATACCATAAATAAATATATATATATATATGGTAACGTGCAATTAATTTTACATTATCATATTAATTACAAAAAAGGCTAAAATATGAATAATGCAATAAATTAATGAGTTAATGAGAAATTACAGTAATCAAGCCAATATGGGTATAAACTCATTTAGTAAATTTAACTACAGAGACCAAATATGACATTCATGATGGAAATAAAATAGGCATAATAAATTAATTTTAAAAGGTATAAACAAATGTCATTAATACTTGTCCAATTTGAATATAAAATACTATATGGGAGGCAAAGGAAATAGTAAATCATATGTAATAACATTAATAAAAATAAGAGATAAAGGCAGTAAACATATAAAATAAGAAGAAGTATATAACAAGTAAATAAATCAATACAAATAAATGGACTTAAAAGGCATAATAATTTCCACAATTGAAATTATATGGCATCAACAGTACGTTTGTGAAGGTTATGAATCATTTGGTCCAACCCAATATTTAGATTAATTATAATGACCTGGCTAAGTATTTGTTGAGATGTGAGGTTAGTAGGGGCACAACAGAAGTTTGCCCTCCGCGAAAGGCTGCCAACAGTTGTGTATACATATTACTGATGTAGGACATCTCCAACTATATGACCCATAGGGATATACGTTCGCTTATTGATTTGGGGAAATCCCAGGAGGAATTTGCTTTGGGGTTGAGGTATTAAATGAGTGATTTGGGTCTACCTCCTCCATATTAAGAAGTATTAAATGACTTAGGAAATCTTCATAAATAATGTTGGTTAATCCCAAGACTGGCCAGCTTCGAGGTTGAAGTATTAAATGGATATCGGGGTCTGCCTCTTTCCTTTTTACGAAGTATTAAATGGTCGGAATTATCTTTTAGGTGCGTTAGTAAAAATCCTCTAGGGGAGGTCCACTTGAGGTTTGAGGTATTAAATGGCCAGAGTGTCTGTCTCTTCCCTGTCGAAGAAGTATTAAGTGACCATAAGAGATTTTCTACGATGTGAGCTAGGAAGTACCAGGAGGGGTTCGCCTTCGATCTAGTTATTAAATTATTAGAGAGTGTGCCTATTTCTTATTTAAAAGGTCTTAACTAACCCAGGTACTTTCTCTTGCATCAAGAGGATATGATTGAACAGGAGATGGGTTGTTAAATCCAATATACTCCATTGTTGTGTTGCATCCATGTGTATAGCCATGGAGTTAAGATGTAGGGCGGGTCGACTATCGATTACGTTACGAAAGGGCCTGCTTTGGGATCAAGGTATTAAATGGTCGTTGGGTCCGCCTCTTCCCAATTTAAGAAGTATTAAGCAGGTGAGGTTTCATTTGGGAGTACAGCGATGCTTATATATGTACACACGCATGTATATACTTCTACCTCGGAGTAGGTTGGACATATCGTACGTGCATATGGAATTAAATGGCTAATCTATGAATAGTAGACATAACACTTAAATGGAAATCAATCGGCATAAACAACTATTATGGATAAAGTATGTAGTTTACCATTCACCAAAATGTTGTTCTAGCCCCTTCCTCATCACAACCCACATGATAGATTTAAAGGCACGTGATACAAGTATAAGACGGGAGTGGTAGGTGGATAGGTCATCTCATTCATGTCCTACACTAATAAGACAACTAAATATTCAAGGAATAATATTGGTTCCAAGGTAGTAGTAGCCTTAATCATTATATATGTTTTATTATATTCTACTATCCATAGTTCGTATAGATAGCTCTCTGATATACTTATGTTTATTATAGGATATCAATACAAACAATCCATGCCTAATGGACTTGGGTTTTCGATTATTCGAAATTTAGGCCTATTAAGGTGTGGGTTGTTACAAACTTCCTTCATGGGTCACTCTCCTGCACTTCCAGTTCCCCTACCTCTTTGAGTACCTTCGTCCTCAAAGACATAACCTTGGTCACTAAATCGATATGGAACTCCATCTCTCTACATGGCAGAAATCTAACTACCATTAGATGTTCCTCACTACGATAAATGACAACGACTCCTCATGCGGGATCCTAAGTGAATACTCCACGCTAACTATAACTATACCCTCTCGAGTTACAGCCTTACTCTAGCCTCCGTTCTCCCCTTACTCTGTCCTTTTTCGACTATACCTCAACATTTCACCATAGCTCTGTATCCCTTTGGTCATCTCATGCCAAATGATACTGAACCCTGCAAGACCCAAATGAAAGCAAACATAAGCAAACAAACATCCATACCTTAACACACTAAGCCTTGACAAACCGTTACTATGTTGATCGAACCGCCAGTAAGTTCCAAGCAACTAGAGGTCCAACTACTATGTTAGATCAACGTTTTAACCTACTCTCTTAGTCACCAGATATTTAAAAGGTCTAATGCATCGATATCAATTAAAAAACATGTATATGTATAGCATAAACGAAGCATACCTCGGATAAGAATGCCCTTCTCTTTCTCCTTCGCCGGAGCAGCCGAGCCGATGAAGTATGAGTGGCATCCAATGCATAAGCAGTAGCATTCAGCTTACCCTTTCATAGTTTTGGGCAGTCCTTCTTCAATTGCCCACCATTATCACAGATGAAACGCTTCCTTTCCCCATCCTTCGTGGCCTTACAGTCTTTGTTAAGATGTCCTGTCTTATTGCAATTAAAGCATTTTAGCTCCCACTTGCTATAGTGTTGACCAAAAATTATATCGAAGTATAATTGGATCATTACTCTATCTAACTGCTAGTAGACCTGACATAATGATGAGTGTTTATTTATGTGCACGATTTCAAGCAAATCCTAAAGAATCACATATGCAAGCAGTAAAATGCATATTGCATTATCTAAGCAAAACCAAAGATTTTGGACTTTTTTATCCAAAACAATGCCCTTTCGAGTTAGTTTCATATAGTGATGCTATCTTTGGAGGATGTCGGACGGATCGAAAAAGTACTAGTGGGACTTGTCACTTCATTGGACAATCCTTAGTCTCTTGGTTTAGCAAGAAAGAAAACTGTGTTTCACTCTCAACTTGTGAGGCAGAATATATTTCTGCTGTCTTAGCTTATGCTCAAGTCATTTATATGCAACAAACACTTCAAGATTTTGGTGTAAAGTTATCTAAATCAACAATTTTTTGTGATAACACTAGTGCTATAAACTTATACAAAAATCCTGTCAATCACTCATAAACTAAACATATTGACATACGTCATCATTTTCTTCATGATAATATTGGAAAGGATTTAGTCAGACTAGAATTTGTTTCCTTTGAAAATCAATTGGCAGATATGTTTACAAAACCTTTAAATGAAAATATCTTCATAAAATTAAGAAGAGAATTAGGGATTATATCCCTAAAAGATTTATAATTTTTTTTCAAAGACTCGAAATCGGGATCTCTTCTTAGAAATCTGGTGCTCTACACCCTCGCTACTCTTTAATTTGCATCTATTTTTGGATTACATTCTTTTTTTTGATTAATTTCTACCTTACAATTTTTTTTCACCAAACGTTTTTTCTCTGGTTCCTATCATCTTAACCGCCAATGATCTTTCTGTTTATATCAGTTTTCATATAAAATGTCTCTACTCCTTTTTTTTGCATTCAATAAAAAATAAAAACTGTTTCGACTCTCTTACTTTACAAAAATATGTCTTCCCCGCATAATTCTCAATCTTCTGTGTTAGGAGCTGAAGATAGTGGTTTTGATGACAATAACCTTTGTAACTTATTTTATTATAACTTATATACTAACACTATTGTCTAAATATATATGAATGTTATTATGCATGATATATATAAGGCAAGTATGCATTATTGAAGACTGTACGGTATAAAGATCAAGAATGATGAAATTAGGTTTGAAGACTCATGAGTATCAAGATCAAGATTTCAAGATAAGTGTCTAGTTTTGTTAAAACTTCATAATAGCTTGGAAATCTTCATTTCCAAATTTCATTTGGGATGGAACCCATTTCTACCTTCTTCGTGGCTTATAAACCCACGAAAAGTAGCTTACAAACCTATGACAAGTGTCTTACAAACCCATGAACATCTTGGTTTTGTACAAGTTCGCAAGTCCTGATGTGATGAAATATTCTGTAGGAAGAAGCTTGCAAAACTAAATTGTTTTTCAAAATGATTTTCAAAACTGCTTTTCAAATGATTTTTAAAAAGATGTTTTAGCCTTAAAATATTCTTTGTTTATGTTTTTAAATAAATCTTGTTTTGAACTTTGTTTGTTTTTAAATTATCTTCTGATTTTTTTAAAATTCTTTTATAATATATATATATATATATATATTTTAAAATCAAGTTTATATATACATTCCAAAAATATACTTTCTACTCTTCTTTATTTTATATCATAGGAAAATTAGTTTATTTTACTCCAGAATCATTTCATCTTGTTTTCCTTTCAATACAATTTTCAAAATAAATTTTACATAGTTTTTAACTAAGGGATGTCGACATAATGGGATACCCCATGCTGACATGGTGGCCGTTAAATTCAAAAGTTTCAATTTTCAAAAGAAGAGTCTATTCGTTTAAATCTCTTCATGAATGGTTATGACTGTTACTGATCTATAAATAGCCTTCACAAACGAATTTTTTAACTAACTATTTTCTAATTTTCTTCCCTCCTTCTTCTCCACAAATCCATATTCCAAAATTTTCATATTGTTATCTAGGTTATCAAAACTTGACTTAGACGTCTTCCCAAGTTAAACTTTAAAGTAGATAATATATGTGATGCTTGCCAATTAGGAAAACTTAAGAAAAGTTTATTTAAATTAAAGGATATGATTTCTACTTCTAAACCTCTAGAATCACTTCATTTAGATATATTTGGTCCATCTCAAGTTCAATCAATTAATAACGATAAATATGTTTTTGTAATTGTGGATGATTATTCTAGATGTACTTGGACAATTTTT
This sequence comes from Allium cepa, assembly GCA_030765085.1. Lineage (NCBI taxonomy): Eukaryota > Viridiplantae > Streptophyta > Magnoliopsida > Asparagales > Amaryllidaceae > Allium > Allium cepa. The sequence goes on from CM060943.1 coordinate 461,685,658, forward strand.
CTTAAACATAAAAGTGATTGTAATATCCCGGAATTTTTAACAATATCAATTTAATAATTTGTATTAAAAATTAAATTGATATTGATATTTTGTTGATAATAATTCAAATTGGTTTAAAAATCTTCTTTAATAAATATTCAATTGGATATTTTATCTTTTAAAAATAATAAATTGATTTCTATTTATATTATAAATATATGGTTTATATTTAAATTGGATTAGCATTATTTTAATTTTAATAAATAAACCATATTCTTCTAACTCGAATGTTTTTAGTAATTTGAAAATTTGTCTTTATTTAATATTAGCTTTTCGAAGTTAATGAATAAATCTTGGTTTAAAATTTAATAAATGAATCATGTTTTAAATTTCTAATATATACATTATAAATTGGAAATTTTGTTTTAAATTAGTATTGAGTTTTAAATTTAGAATAAACAAACAAAATGGTTTTATGACTTAATAAAATAGATATTTTATTGATAAAAATATAATTTCTTGTAAAATGATTTTAATGTAATAATAGGATATTTGTAAAAAGCAATATTAATATTGTATTGTCTTTATAAATAAGTTTTGAATAGGATTTGTAATTTTTATTTCAAATTGAATTTATATTTATAACTTGATTTGAAAATAATTGATTTTGTATTTAGTTTGAATTTAAATTCAAAAGTATAAAATCTTAATTGTTTCAATCTTTAATATGTATAAGTTTATTTATAAACATGGTTTGTTTTTATTTCACTTATAAATTTATACACATATTCAACTATAAACTAACAAATTGAAATTAAGCTAACACATGCATTACTTTGTAAATTTAAATACTAATTACCTTTAAAAGAAAACAAGTGTTGCATTAATAAGCATTGATTAAACAAGTGTTCAAAAACTAGTATACAAATTGACAAGTGTAAAATTTAGTTTTAATTTTTCTTTTATTTCATTTAAATCTGAAAATACATCTATTACAAGCTTGCATCTTCATTCATGCCTATTCTTTTTTTATTTCCTTAATCAAAAGAGAAGATCAAAAACTCCTCATATCAAAGCCCTTCAAATACCTGTACAAATCCAAAGCAAATCTGCATATTCAAAATCAAAACTCCCCATTTTCTAATGTCAGTAATCTTCTTCAAAAAGGAAATTTGTATTTTTATAAAATGTGATGTCTGCATGCACCTGCAAATTTCAAATTTGCATCCTTATTTCTGCAATATGGTATTTGGCTCTGCATGCCACCTGAAAGCAAAAAGCACACCTGCATTTTTATAAAGCCTGCACCTTTTCAAAGTAAGGCCTGTTCAAAAGCAGATTTTCAAAAGCAAGCAGCAGTTTTTAAATCAAACAAAGCATTTCAATGAGGCTCTTCTACCCTTTTTAAAACTGTGAGTAACATCACATTCTCTTTTAAACTTAAGTATGAATAATGGTTGCATGCTAATCTTTGTGTTAAATATTGTATTAAGTACATTCATATGTATGTTTGTGTATTTATATTGTTGTACCTCTGAATGTTTGGTATGAATGCTTGTGTTACCTGGGTCTTCTCTGTTTTGTAGTTCATAGGTTCAAAATTTTGATTTAAAAATGAAAATCTTTTAATGTAACCTCTGTTTAAACTTAAGATTTAAATCAAACATGTTTGTTTAATCATAAACTTTAGTTTAGAAATCTACTTAAGTTAAAATAACTTGTATTTTCTCTAGAAACCCAATTTACTGATCAAATTTTAAAGTAAGTGAAAATTTGAATATCACAATTTATTGTTTCAAGGTTAGGATCTGAAACAACACCTTAAAACATGAATTTTAAAACTAAAATCAAGTTTTTAAGTTGGGAATGAGTGTGCAGTTCTTGTTTGAACTGGAAATAGAAATCTGGGATTTTCTGGCGATCCAAGTGTTCGGAGAGGTCGGGACTTTGGGTAATGATGGAGGATTGATCGTAGTTGATAGGAAAAATACTGGATGTTAGTGCTTTTCATCGAGGAAGCAGTGGTGGAGAATTCTTTTCTGTAACCCTAGTTTAACTAGGATAGGTAGTTCGATCAATCTCTGTTTCTACAGTAGATCGAATGTTTCTAGGTTTTGGGAGATGGAAGGTTGGTCGTAAGCGAAGTCGAGGGCGGAGTAGCAGATCTTCTGATGGTCGGAGCTTCATGATTGGGGAGTTGCCAGGTTTGGTTTGGGTTGTGGTTACAGTGTTGCCAAGTTTGGGTTTTAGCTCTCGAATTCAATTTCGAAAATTTGAACATGATCTGATGATCTTGAGGTGGGGTTTAAGTGATGATGGATGTGGGGAGACCCCCGGTGGTGGCCGAAGATGATCAACGGCACCGTGCATGTGCACGGTGCACTGATGTCTTGGTAGTTTTGGTTTTGGGTCGTTCTCGAATTTATTCGCGTTGACTCGAAGTGTTTGAGTGTTTTGCTCGAAGCTAGGATAGGGTGGAACCCGAAGCAGTTGTGTTGGTTTGAGTTTGCTCTGTGTTTTTCCAGGTTTCCAGAACAGTTTTTAAATCTGGGTTTTAAAATCTGTAGTTTTGTGTTTAAGTAAGGTTTAGGTTTAAATTCAAATTCAAGTTTGAATTTCTGATTTAAATTCAAAACCCAGTTTTAAATAAAAATAAAAGTTTCTAATTTTGACTTAATTAACTATTTTATTTTTGGTACATAGTTTAAACTTTTTAAATATGATTCTTTAAAATATGAGAAAGAATTGAAGTTTTATTTAAAACTGGAAATTTAAATTTGATGTGCAGTTTTAAATTTTAAAGAAGGTTTAAATTTTGAAGTTCTAAACCAAATGAAAATTTAAGTTATTAAAATTTTGAAATGAATGTAATTTTAAACTTTTTATATAGCACTTGTTTGATTTGCAATATAAAAAGTTTTAAATTATTTAAACATTGATAAGTTTAAATTGTTCTTATTTTAAACTTGTATTTAAAATGGAAGTTAAAGGTAATTTCAAAAGTACTTTGACTTAAATAAATTTTGTTTATAAACATAATTAAGTTATGTTTTATTTTGAAAATTAAATTAAGGTTAATATTTTAGAAATAATTTCATTAATAAGGTAATTAAGTTAATTAATTAGTTTAATTAATTAATTGAATTTGGAATTAATAATTGATTAATGATTAAACAATCTATAATTAAGATCATTAATTAAATTATTAATTAATGATGAATGAATATTATTAATTATGAAATTAAGATTTAATCAAGGTTAATTAATTTAATAATTAACTTTAATTAATGAATAATTAAAGATAATTTAATTTGTAATTAATTTAAGTTAATTACTTAATAAAAATAATTAAAGAATGGTTAGTGAAGGACATTAACCAGGATTATTTCACAAATTAATTAATATGATTAATTTTTATAATTAATTAGATTAATTAATTTAATAATAATCAATTGTAAATGGTTTGAGTATAATTACTTGATAAAGTAATTAAGAAATTAATTACTTAATGTAATTAATTTAGTTTAATGAGATTGTTTAATTTAATTAATTAAGTTTAATTAATTTTAAACACTTGAGATTTAAAGATAATTACCTTATGTAGATAAAAGATTTGAAATTTTCTTAGTTAAGTAATTATTTAATAATTACAAGTTGTAATTAAGTGGAGATATTTAAGAATGAGGTAATTTGGATAAATTATTTAGTAATAAATCAAGGGATTAATTAAGAAATTAATTAAGGATAATAAATTTGGTTTAAATAAAGTAATTAAGTTAGTTAATTACTAAATGTAATTAATCTGGGATGATTAATAATTATGAGTTAATTATTTAAGGTAATTAATTTAAGGAATAATTAAAGATCATTAATTATTTTAATTAATGATGTAATTAAAGCTAATTAATTAAGATTAATTAATCAATTGATAAGTAATTAAAGGTAATTAATTAATATAATTAATTAAGGATTAATGTAATTAATTATAGTTAATTAATTTATTGAAGTAATTAAAGATTAATTACTGTTTCGTTGAGAATAATTAATTTGTGAAATTAATTAAGGATAATTTCATGAATGTAATTAAGGATAATTAACTAAGAGTGATTAATTAAGGTGATAAATAATGAAGGATTAATTAATTAATTGTAATTAATTAAATGATTGGGTAAGCAAAATTTATATTGGTGAAGTAATTAATTTAATTTATTTTAAATTAATTAAAGGATGAAGTAATTAATTTAATTCACTTTAAATTAATTAGAGATAGAGATAGTTAATTTAATTCATTTTAAATTAATTATATTGTGGTGTGAGTGAATCTTTGCTTATGTATGAATGGATGACATTGATTGTCTTGAATGCTTTAAGATCTCAGTAATGAGATAAATGATATTGTGTGGTATGAATGACTTGATTATATTGTGATGATAACATAGGTTATCTATTGTGATGGTGATATATGGAATATCTATTTGATATTGATAATGTGGATTACCTGTTATATTATAATGCTGATTATCAGTTATTGATCTATGAGTTATCTATCTGTGTGTATATAGATACTATATAGAATTGTTTTAAACTTTAAAACAACTTGGACCTAAAAGACACGCTTTGGATTTCGATGAGACCAGGATCGGGTTTCCATATTTGGATATCCGAAAACCACATCGATTCCAAATTAACGTTAGGTCGTGAATCAAAGTAGAGCTTTGTGAAGACTCGAGGTGTAAGGACTATACGTCAGTATAACTCTGTGGGTGATTCCGTAATGAGTTTGAAGGAATAGTACTTATAGGTTCGAGATGGTGGTTTAGAGTGCAAGGGTTATTGTCGTTAACTCTGAGGGTGATTCCAAGAATGAGTGTAACGAGGTAATGCCTTCGGATTCGTTCGAACCCGGAACGAACTTGTATGGATTGAACTCTTTCAGAACATCGTCAGGTGGACGATGAGCATTCTAAGTGATATGTCCTATAAAGGTAATCGTAACCTCAAGCCTCATCAATCGGGAATGGATAAAACAGGGGAGGTGCAGCAAGGCTTCGTGGGTAGCCCCCACTTGAGAGTGAGATTTACCCTTGTCTATAGGTCCCTTTTTATTTCGGCTGTGTGGACGGTTTTTGAGCTCCAACCGTCGGGGTTATCTTGTTCGGAACTGTTCAGTAAGGAATGGGTCCGGCCTTGTGTTGCAGGGGAGCGGGCGTACTCCTCGGTACGGTGATTTAGACCACGTACTGTGACGGACGGTACCCCAGTAGCCCTGCCATTGTATGGAATCCAAAATCCAATATGTGCCTACGGTTTTGATTGTATTACCCACTTTTGTGGCTAGTAGCTGGAATTTAATAAATGTAACAATTTCGGCTATTTCATATTTATTTGAAAACCCTAGACCTATTATAATATCACTGGATTTCCTATCAAATGTTTTGGTTAGCGTAAGGTAAAAACTTTTCCATGTTTATGTGTGGGAAGTCTTACGTGATACCTTTCTTTTCAAAAGGTTTTCGAAGATTAAGCAACTTTAACCTGTTACTCACACCAGACCCATGTCTGACCTGGAGTTTATTTTTGTTTTTCATAAACTCTTGGGTACTCAAATTTTTACGAGTAGCCAAGGGATTCAGGTCTGCTTTGACGAATTGTGGAGGAGCAAATGGAGCAGGAGGCTTCTGCGTTAGATATATAGTATTCCGCTGTGTGTTCTTTGTTGTCTCTGAGTTGTATTGAGTTGTATAACTAAACAGGTGTCCATAACTGTCTAGTATGTGATGTATATCTGTGTAACTCTGATAGTTGTTGTAACTATGTAATGTTTATGTTATAAATATAATTTATTCGTTCCGCTGTTTAGATTCTGATGTTGTTTCTTTCTTCTTTTCTTTCTTTCTCTTTATATCCCTTTCTTTCTTAAAAATGATGCGACTTTCTGTGGTAAGAAAGTCGGGTCGTCACACTTGGTATCAGAGCGAGGTTGAGTGAATATCTAGGCTCTGTAGTGGTGTCTTTCTTGAGAGAGCGTATTTGTAATTTTAATATATATATATATATATATATTTCTACCTATCTGTTGGATTACCTGTTCAGGTTTTCCAATATAAGTTATAAAGGTAGATGGGGTAGTGGTGTGTGTAACACGATTACTACCATTGGTTGGAGTCTGATGTTTGAGGTTGGAAGTGTATCTGTCGAAACTGTGGACCTAATACCGTCTCGAGTGAGCTTTGTAGTGATGAAGGATTTCATTAATCTCTGAAGGAAACCTGTTAAGGTTCGAAGTTCATTCTGAAGATGATGAGTAGAGTTTGGATCTATTGGTTTGGCAGAAGCGAGTGATGGTATTTTGATACCTCAGGAAGTTGTAGCTGCGTGATGAGATGCAGTGACTATGGATGTTCCCGAAGATGATTTCTTTGGAACAAGTTTAAGAAGTGAGTCTGCTTAGGTGTTGTGGCTTTGTTCAGCCGGAGTTTCTGTTTGCTTTGAGGTCCGAATTTCTCGAAGAACTTTGATTTGGAATTCTTTGGCATCTGTGGCAACAATGCAGCTTGGAGTGTTCTCAGTGTTGGGAAGAGATCTTCTGGCTTAGCAGTTTTTCTGAAGTAGAGTTCAGAAGCAGCAGAGTGAACCCGTTTTTGGGTGGATTGGCCAGTGAAGAGTAAGCTATTCTGTTTGGTTAAGGGAGAACAGTTTGTCCTTGGATTTGGTTTGGGAAGTTCGCAAAAGTGACTTGCGATTGTTTGAGTGTTCTCTTGGGTTATCGGAGTTTTTCTGGATGTCTTCAGAGAAGTCAAAGTTTTGTCCGCATCTTGAGATTGAGCTTTCTATCGTCTAGGATTCCAGGAGTGGTATCGGTGGTTCAGCTTTATAGAAGAATGGTTCCAGGAGATTGAGTTGGTGTAGCATCTCAAAGTTTTGGAGGAACTTCTGAATTTTTCTTATGCATTTGTTGAACCATATTTCTGGGTGTATTGTTGAGTTGTGCTTGTGTTCTTCATTAGAATTCTCTTCTACTTTAGATCAGAGTTGAGCAGCGGAAGCAGTTTGGGAAGTGTGTCTGTTTTTCTTTTCTAGACAGAAGAAGTTGTTGTCTTCTGATGTTAAGGAGTAGAGTTTGAGATTTTGATCTTGGTTGATCTTGAGGAGATCATTTTGTTGTGTTGATTGGTCTATTTTGTTTCTAGAAGCATCAGCGAAGGTTGAGCTGATTAGTAAGTTGTGAACAGCCCAGGATCGTCCGAAGAGTTTTGTGGATTTGAGACGAAGGAATTTGGATTCCGGAATCGGAGATTTAATTTTGGATAAGTTTTCTCCGATCAAAAGTGAGCTATAAGATTGGGTAAGTCTGAGAAGCTAGCTCTGAGGTGCTTTGGATCTTTTATGTGATCTCGAAGAATAAGTGTTTGATCTACAGGATTGGATTGTCAGTTTGGATAACTGGAATTCGATGAGTTTCACGTATCTCTGAGGGAATACGTGTGTGATCTGGTTGTGGAACCAGCAGTTTTGGAGTTTTGGTTGTTGAGTCAGACTCGTTTGTAGTCTGATATCTTGCATAGTGTTATAGATATAGTTGAATAGGAGCTTTGTAGCTTCATTGTATTGATTGTTTGGATTCTCTGGAGCGAGTATCCCGGTATATATATATATACACACACACACACACACACACACACACACCTGGGGAAACTCGATAAAATTCTATCCAGAATTTGTCTGGATAATTAGATTTGTTTGATTGGTTGTTAGCATATGTTCGATATATGCTTGTGTTTATAAATTAAAATTTAATGAGATTATTAAATTACCTTTGTTTTAAATTTCGAGGACGAAATTCTTTTAAGGGGGAAGGATTGTAATATCCCGGAATTTTTAATAATATTAATTTAATAATCTGTATTGATAATTAAATTGATATTGATATTTTGTTGATAATAATTCAAATTGGTTTAAAAATCTTCTTTAATAAATATTCAATTGGATATTTTATCTTTTAAAAATAATAAATTGATTTCTATTTATATTATAAATATATGGTTTATATTTAAATTACATTAGCATTGTTTTAATTTTAATAAATAAACCATATTCTTCTAACTCTAATGTTTTTAGTAATTTGAAAATTTGTTTTTATTTAATATTAGCTTTTCAAAGTTAATGAATAAATCTTGGTTTAAAATTTAATAAATGAATCATGTTTTAAATTTCTAATATATACATTATAAATTGGAAATTTTGTTTTAAATTAATATTGAGTTTTAAATTTAGAATAAACAAACAAAATGGTTTTATGACTTAATAAAATAGATATTTTATTGATAAAAATATAATTTCTTGTAAAATGATTTTAATGTAATAATAAGATATTTGTAAAAAGCAATATTAATATTGTATTGTCTTTATAAATAAGTTTTGAATAGGATTTGTAATTTTTATTTCAAATTGAATTTATATTTATAACTTGATTTGAAAATAATTGATTTTGAATTTAGTTTGAATTTAAATTCAAAAGTATAAAATCTTAATTGTTTTAATCTTTAATATGTATAAGTTTATTTATAAACATGGTTTGTTTTTATTTCACTTATAAATTTATACACATATTCAAATATAAACTAACAAATTGAAATTAAGCTAACACATGCATTACTTTGTAAATTTAAATACTAATTACGTTTAAAAGAAAACAAGTGTTGCATTCATAAGCATTGATTAAACAAGTGTTCAAAAACTAATATACAAATTGACAAGTGTAAAATTTAGTTTAATTTTTCTTTTATTTCATTTAAATCTGAAAATACATCTAGTACAAGCTTGCATCTTCATTCATGCCTATTCTTTTTTTATTCCCTTAATCAAAAGAAAAGATCAAAAACTCCTCATATCAAAGCCCTTCAAATACCTGTACAAATCCAAAGCAAATCTGCATATTCAAAATCAAAACTCCCCATTTTCTAATGTCAGTAATCTTCTTCAAAAAGGAAATTTGTATTTTTATAAAATGTGATGTCTGCATGCACCTGCAAATTTCAAATTTGCATCCTTATTTCTGCAATATGGTATTTGGCTCTGCATGCCACCTGAAAGCAAAAAGCACACCTGCATTTTTATAAAGCCTGCACCTTTTCAAAGTAAGGCCTGTTCAAAAGCAGAGGTTCAAAAGCAAGCAGCAATTTTTAAATCAAACAAAGCATTTAAATGAGGCTCTGCTACCCTTTTTAAAACTGTGAGTAACATCACATTCTCTTTTAAACTTAAGTATGAATAATGGTTGCATGCTAATCTCTGTGTTAAATATTGTATTGAGTACATTCATATGTATGTTTTTGTATTTATATTGTTGTACCTCTGAATGTTTGGTATGCATGCTTGTGTTACCTGGGTCTTCTCTGTTTTGTAGTTCATAGGTTCAAAATTTTGATTTAAAAATCAAAATCTTTTAATGTAACCTCTATTTAAACTTAAGATTTAAATCAAACCTATTTGTTTAATCATAAACTTTAGTTTAGAAATCTACTTAAGTTAAAATAACTTGTATTTTCTCTAGAAACCCAATTTACTGATCAAATTTTAAAGTAAGTGAAAATTTGAATATCACAATTTATTGTTTCAGGGTTAGGATCTGAAACAACACCTTAAAACATGAATTTTAAAACTAAAATCAAGATTTTTAAGTTGGGAATGAGTGTGCAGTTCTTGTTTGAACTGGAAATAGAAATCTGGGATTTTCTGGCGATCCAAGTGTTCGGAGAGGTCGGGACTTTGGGTAATGATGGAGGATTGATCGTAGTTGATAGGAAAAATACTGGATGTCAGTGCTTTTCACGGAGGAAGCAGTGGTGGCGAATTCTTTTCTGCAACCCTAGTTTAACTAGGATAGGTAGTTCGATCAATCTCTGTTTCTATAGTAGATCGAATGTTTCTAGGTTTTGGGAGATGGAAGGTTGGTCGTAAGCGAAGTCGAGGGCGGAGTAGCAGATCTTCTGATGGTCGGAGCTTCGTGATTGAGGCGTTGCCAGGTTTTGTTTGGGTTGTGGTTACAGTGTTGCCAGGTTTGGGTTTTAGCTCTAGAATTCAATTTCGAAAATTTGAACACGATCTGATGATCTTGAGGTGGGGTTTAAGTGACGATGGATGTGGGGAGACCCCCGGTGGTGGCCGGAGATGATGAACGGCACCGTGCATGTGCACGGTGCACTGATGTATTGGTTGTTTTGGTTTTGGGTTGTTCTCGAATTTATTCGTTTTGACTCAAAGTGTTTGAGTGTTTTGCTCGAAGCTAGGATAGGGTGGAACCCAAAGCAGTTGTGTTGATTTGAGTTTGCTCTGTATTTTTCCAGGTTTCCAGAACAGTTTTTAAATTTGGGTTTTAAAATTTTAAAATCTGTAGTTTTGTGATTAAGTAAGGTTTAGGTTTAAATTTAAATTCAAGTTTGAATTTCTGATTTAAATTCAAAACCCAGTTTTAAATAAAAATAAAAGTTTCAAATTTTGACTTAATTAACTATTTTATTTTTGGTACATAGTTTAAACTTTTTAAATATGAGTTTTTAAAATATGAGAAAGAATTGAAGTTTTATTCAAAACTGTAAATTTAAATTTGAAGTGCAGTTTTAAATTTTAAAGAAGGTTTAAATTTTGAAGTTCTAAACCAAATGAAAATTTAAGTTATTAAAATTTTGAAATGAATGTAATTTTAAACTTTTTATATAGCACTTGTTTGGTTTGAAATATAAAAAGTTTTAAATTATTTAAACATTGATAAGTTTAAATTGTTCTTATTTTAAACTTGTATTTAAAATGGAAGTTAAAGGTAATTTCAAAAGTACTTTGACTTAAATAAATTTTGTTTATAAACATAATTAAGTTATGTTTTATTTTGAAAATTAAATTAAGGTTAATATTTTAGAAATAATTTAATTAATAAGGTAATTAAGTTAATTAATTAATTTAATTAATTAATTGAATTTGGAATTAATAATTGATTAATGATTAAACAATCTATAATTAAGATCATTAATTAAATTATTAATTAATGATGAATGAATATTATTAATTATGAAATTAAGATTTAATCAAGGTTAATTGATTTAATAATTAACTTTACTTAATGAATAATTAAAGATAAATTAATTTGTAATTAATTTAAGTTAATTACTTAATAAAAATAATTAAAGAATGGTTAATGAAGGACATTAACCAGGATTATTTAACAAATTAATTAATATGATTAATTTTTATAATTAATTAGATTAATTAATTTAATAATAATCAATTGTAAATGGTTTGAGTATAATTACTTAATGTAATTAATTTAGTTTAATGAGATTGTTTAATTTAATTAATTAAGTTTAATTAATTTTAAACACTTGAGATTTAAAGATAATTACCTTATGTAAATAAAAGATTTGAAATTTTCTTAGTTAAGTAATTGTTTAATAATTACAAGTTGTAATTAAGTGGAGATATTTAAGAATGAGGTAATTCGGATAAATTATTTAGTAATAAATCACGGGATTAATTAACAAATTAATTAAGGATAATAAATTTGGTTTAAATAAAGTAATTAAGTTAGTTAATTACTAAATGTAATTAATCTGAGATGATTAATAATTATGAGTTAATTATTTAAGGTAATTAATTTAAGGAATAATTAAAGATCATTAATTATTTTAATTAATGATGTAATTAAAGCTGATTGATTAAGATTAATTAATCAATTGATAAGTAATTAAGGGTAATTAATTAATATAATTAATTAAGTATTAATGTAATTAATTATAGTTAATTAATTAATTGAAGTAACTAAAGATTAATTGCTGTTTAGTTGAGAATAATTGATTTGTGAAATTAATTAAGGATAATTTCATGAATGTAATTAAGGATAATTAATCAAGAGTGATTAATTAAGGTGATAAATAATGAAGGATTAATTAATTAATTGTAATTAATTAAATGATTGGGTAAGCAAGATTTATATTGGTGAAGTAATTAATTTAATTTATTTTAAATTAATTAAAGGATGAAGTAATTAATTTAATTCACTTAAATTAATTAGAGATAGAGATAGTTAATTTAATTCATTTTAAATTAATTATATTGTGGTATGAGTGAATCTTTGCTTATGTATGAATGGATGACATTGATTGTCTTAAATGCTTTAAGATCTCAGTAATGAGATAAACGATATTGTGTGGTATGAATGACTTGATTATATTGTGATGATAACATAGGTTATCTATTGTGATGGTGATATATGGAATATCTATTTGATATTGATAATGTGGATTACCTGTTATTTGATAATGCTGATTATCAATTATTGATCTGTGAGTTATCTATCTGTGTGTATATAGATACTATACTGAATTGTTTTAAACTTTAAAACAACTTGGACCTAAAAGACACACTTTGGATTTCGATGAGACCGGGATCGGGTTTCCATATTTGGATATCCGAAAACCACATCGATTCCAAATTAACGTTAGGTCGTGAATCAAAGTGGAGCTTTGTGAAGACTCGAGGTGTAAGGACTATATGCCAGTATAACTCTGTGGGTGATTCCGTAATGAGTTTGACGGAATAGTACTTATAGGTTCGAGATGGTGGTTTAGAGTGCAAGGGTTATTGTCGTTAACTCTGAGGTTGATTCCAAGAATGAGTGTAACGAGGTAATGCCTTCGGATTCGTTCGAACCCGGAACGAAGTTGTATGGATTGAATGCTTTCAGAACATCATCAGGTGGACGATGAGCATTCTAAGTGATATGTCCTATAAAGGTAATCGTAGCCTCAAGCCTCATCAAACGGGAATGGCTAAAACAGGGGAGGTGTAGCAAGGCTTCGTGGGTAGCCCCCACTTGAGAGTGAGATTTACCCCCTGTCTAGAGGTCCCTTTTTATTTCGGCTGTGTGGACGGTTTTTGAGCTCCAACCGTCGGGGTTATCTTGTTCGGAACTGTTCAGTAAGGAATGGGTCCGGCCTTGTGTTGCAGGGGAGCGGGCGTACTCCTCGGTACGGTGATCTAGGCCACGTACTGTGACGGGCGGTACCCCAGTAGCCCTGCCATTGTATGGAATCCAAAATCCAATAAGTGCCTACGGTTTTGATTGTATTACCCACTTTTGTGGCTAGTAGCTGGAATTTAATAAATGTAACAATTTCACTAGATTTCCTATCAAATTTTTTGGTTAGCGTAAGGTAAAAACATTTCCATGTTTATGTGTGGGAAGTCTTACGTGATACCTTTCTTTTCAAAAGGTTTTCGAAAATTAAGCAACTTTAACCTGTTACTCACACCAGACCCATGTCTGACCCGGAGTTTATTTTTGTTTTTCATAAACTCTTGGGTACTCAAATTTTTACGAGTAGCCAAGGGATTCAGGTCTGCTTTGACGAATTGTGGAGGAGCAAATGGAGCAAGAGGCTTCTGCGTTAGATATATAGTATTCCGCTGTGTGTTCTGTGTTGTCTCTGAGTTGTATTGAGTTGTATAACTAGATAGGTGTCTATAACTGTCTAGTATGTGATGTATATCTGTGTAACTCTGATAGTTGTTGTAACTATGTAATGTTTATGTTATAAATATAATTTGTTCGTTCCGCTGTTTAGATTCTGATGTTGTTTCTTTCTTCTTTTCTTTCTTTTCTCTTTCTATCCCTTTCTTTCTTAAAAATGATGCGACTTTCTGTGGTAAGAAAGTCGGGTCGTCACAGTGATGCTTTTGAATTATTTAAGAATTTTGCTAAAATAATTCAAAATCAACTTTCTTTAAAAATAAAAACTATACGTAGTGATCACAGTGGAGAATTTGAAATGAAAATTTTAAGAATTTCTGTAATCAAAAAGGAATTACTTATAATTTCTCTTTTCCAAAAACTCCGCAACAAAACGGAGTGGTAGAACATAAGAATAGAATGACTCAAAAGTGTGCTAGAACAATGCTTTCTGATAGTGACTTACCTAAAAACTTTTGGGCTAAAGCATCCGCTACAGCTTGTTATATATTAAATAGGATTTTAATTAGATCATTAACTAATAAAACACCATATGAATTACTTTACAATAAGAAACCCATAGTAGCTTATTTTAAAGTTTTTGGTAGTAAGTTTTTTATTCTTAATACAAAAGATAATTTAGATAAATTTGAACCTAAATCCGACAAAGATATCTTTATCGGATATTCTAATAGAAGTATAGCATTTAGAGTTTATAATTTAAGAACTAACACTATTGAAGAAATAATGCGTGTATCTTTTGAAGAAAATTTTAAAGATACCATACAAATAAAAGATAAAGAAGATTTTGTAACTTTAGATAATGAACCTAATGAAACTAATTGTGAAATCATTCAACCTAATAAAAGAATTAGGCTATTAAAAGATCATCCTGTAGAAATATACTAGGAAATATTGAATCTATAGTTAAAACAAGAAATCAACTAAATAATATGAGTAATGTAGCTTTTATATCAACTATTGAACCTTAAAATCCAAAGAAAGCATCATCTGATGATTCATTGATTCTTGCTATGCAAGAAGAATTGAATCAGTTCACTAGAAATGATGTTTGGGAACTTGTTCCTAGACCTGAGGATAAAAGTATAATTGGAACAAAATGGGTTTATAAAGATAAAATGAATAACTTGGTGGGGCCGTGAGAATAAAGCTCGTTTAATCGCGCAAGGTTACTATCAAGAAGAAGGAATTGATTATGATGAAACCTTTCCACCCGTAGCAAGACTAGAAGCTATCAGGATTCTACTTGCTTTCGCAAACTACAATAATTTCAACTTATATCAAATGGATGTTAAAAGTGCTTTTCTAAATGGTTTGTAAAAGAAGATGTTTATGTTGAACAACCTCCACTTTTTGAAGATAATAAATTTTCAAATCATGTATATAAATTAAAGGAAGATTTATATGGTCTGAAACAAGGTCCTAGAGCCTGGTATGAAAGACTAAGAATTTACTTACTATAATCTGGTTTTGAAATTGGTAAAATAGATACAACTCTTTTTATTAAAAGAAACAAAAATGATATTCAATTAGTACAAATATATGTAGGTGATATAATATTTGGGTCAACTAATAACATAATGAATAAAGAATTTTCAGATATAATGACTAAATAATTTGAAATGAGTCATATGGGAGAACTAAGTTTCTTCTTAGGACTTCATATCAAACAATTAGATAAAGGAATTTTTATTAGTCAAGAAAAATATGCTAAAGATTTAATTAATAAATTTGGATTGAATAATTCTAGTGGAAAACCAACTCCAATGACAATTAATGTAGTTTTAAGTAAAGAAGATAAATCAAAAGATGTTGATCAAAAGTTATATAGGGGAACGATTGGTTCGCTGCATTATATAACAGCAAGTCATCCTGACATCATGCATAGTGTCTGTCTCCGTGCAAGATACCAATCTCAACCTAAAGAAACTCACTTAAAATCTGTTAAAAGAATTTTAAGATATGTAAAACATACTTTAGATTATGGTTTATTTTACCCTAAAAACTATTTATTTGATTCAATTTCATGTTGTGATGCTGATTACGCTGGTTGTAAATCAGACTGAAAAAGTACAAGTGGAACCTGTCACTTTCTAGGACATTCTCTGGTTTCCAGGTTTAGTAAGAAGCAAAACACTGTATCCTTGTCAACAACTGAAGCAGAATATATACTTGCTGCTTTGGCTTGTTGTCAAGTTATATATATGCTATAAACTTTAAAAGATTATGGATTAACTATAACTAAATCACCAATTTATTGTGATAATACTAGTGCAATAAACCTATCTAAAAATCCAACTCATCATGCTAGAACAAATATATTGATATTAGACATCATTTTCTTAGAGATAATATGAGTAAAGAAGTCATAACTCCTGAATATATTAATACTAAAAAACAAATTGCTAATATATTAACCAAATCATTAAATGAACAAAACTTTACTAAATTCAGAAGAGAATTAGATATTTGTTAATTAACTGAAATATAAATTATAAATAATACAAGTTGAGTTAATAATTAATATAAATAAAAATTTCTCAAAAATTGAACTAGTCATGTCAACATGACCCATCCTCCTACGTCGACATACAGGCCGAGGTTTTCAATTTTAAATTTCCCTCTAAAAGAAGTTATTTGGTTATATATTTATATATTTCGACTTTTACTCCTTTTCTCTATATTATTCTCTGAAATAAACTTCTAAAAAGTAAATTAATGGCTTCCTCATCTAATAACGAAGCTTCTTCACCTACTTCTCCTCATTCTGGTCCTTTTCAACATTCCATACACGTACGAGTCATCAAATTACAAGAGAAGATGAAAGATTTGCTTCAAATGATGATGAAAATTCAAGTGAGTCAACTGTGAATGGCTAAAGAACAAGATAGGCAAGGTAGAATCCTTAGAAATTTACAAAACTTCCTTATGGATAACCATGCCAATCCCATTGTCATTGAAGAATCATCACAAGCCATGGATTCTGAAGAAGAAGAGCCTCCAGACGAACCACAAGAGGATCAAGAAGAAGAACATCCTCTGCCGAATTTGGATGTTCATATGGACAAGACAATGGCCTGATTTGTATGGGAGAGGTCCTTTTTGACACTAATGGGAACTTGGTCGAAAAACGTGAAAACTTTTATCTCCATTATCCAAATTGTTCGGTCCATAAATCACCAATAGTTAAAGGTCCTTATTAAGTTTTTTCATTCTTTCTTGATTGTATATTGGTTTGTTAATTTGTATATAAGTGTTATCTTAATTAATGTTCTTCAAAAAAAATCTTTCGTGTACAAAATCTTGAATTCCATTTAAACTAGAATCACCTCAGAGTTAACGACAATAACCCTTGCACTCTGAAACTCCATCTCGATCTTCACTTTGAGATTTCACGATCTATCGTTTAACTTGGATCGATGTGGTTTCCGAAAAATAAAATTTGATATCTGAACCCAGTATCATCTAAGTCCAAACGTTTCATAAAGGTCAAGTTGTTTAAGGTTTAAACAATTCAATATATTATCTATATTCACACAAATAGATAATTCACGTTATCACAAATAGATAATCCACATTATCATAATTCAACCAAAGCATCTCATATCAACACATATCACATATCAGAGATACCACATAATCCAGGGCATTCAATATCATTCTGTAATGACCTAATTTTTCGACTTTCGAAAGTCGACATCAATACGTCCGTTGTATCCAATGCCGAGCAATCGAATGCCGAAAAACCGAACCATTAGGGTTTAAGAAGAAGATGGAATAAGAAACAGAAAAAATAAAAGAATCTCACATTTCGCAGCAGAACATTATATAATAGATAAGTGAATAATCTTTAAAACAAAGAACTATATTAGTTTATACATACAAAATCAGAGTTTACAATAACACAATACAACAATGGCAGTTGGTACAACTTGACTCACATGGAAAATTTACTTTGCACTAACTATACCAGTGGACACTACATAGTATAAGTGATACGCTTCGCCATCCAGCTTGCTCCTGATCTCCACTGCATCTCTTTTCTGATTTCGCTCTACAATAACTGATAACCCGACTCTCGGCTGCCCGTGTGGAAAATTATGGGCACCCAAAGTTTAGAAAGGGAACAATAAACTCCGGGTCAGTCATGGGACTGGTGTGAGATCTTAAAAACAATTATTTTCACAAAGAAATAAAAATAAATCCGCCATGCTTTTGAAAAATGAAACTACCATAAGGCCTCCCCGCACACACAAAATGCAAGCGGACAATTAGAGGAGATTTCTCCTTATGATAGTCAAACATGCTTGATACGCAAAATTATTTTGATATTATTATTATTAGTGCATAGCGGAAAACATTTGCAAGTATAATATCAATCTTAGCCAGCATACGTACCATTATAGTATGCCTACTATATCTACCATATTAGATGGCAGGTTCTACAACTAAAACCGTACAAGGCACGTATTGATGATTGGATTTCCAACAAATGATCAGGCAAAGGAACTTCCTGGGCCACATGGGTACGCCTCTGGAGGAACGTCCCGAAAACTTTCCCAGCTCTCTGCCAACATAAGGCCGGGTTACCTCTATAACTAGGTAACTACTACACGAGTATGCCATCCCCCAGTCGTTAGCGACCTTTATCCGAGGATCCTCAACCATAAAGCAACAACCACAAAGTATAATAAATTTGCAGCAACCACATAAGTTAAGTATCTGGTCTCCATACCATGATACCACCCTTTACCAGAAGGAAATGACATATCCTCATGGGGGCGCTACCCCTCAAATAACCTTGCCGCATTCTTCCTGTTTCGACCATTTCCGACGTGTGAGGTCCGACAAAGTCTCGTCCATAAAGCTGCGTTTTTCACAAAGCCATGCTTCGATCAACAAATGATTAGCAACACTTCGTATGCCACAATACCAAATTAGGAATGTATCACTAGTAACCATCAACTACATAACCTCTGAGCTCGTACGTCTCAGAGAAGGTTGTTAAGCTAAGAGAATAGATTCTCCTCCACCAGCAGAAATATATCTGATAGAAACCAGCTTTACATCTCAAGGTGTAATGTCAGACACACATCCATACAAATTCGTCCCGGGTTCGAACAGAAACGAAGGCACTTCCAAAGAAGCCCTTGCAATCTGGATATTCACTAATCACATCCGGAATCCCCATCACGAAGGATGATAAAATCTCTATACCGGAGCAACCCGGTGCAGAGAGATTCGACAGGTAATCCTTTCATTTTCGAAAATTCCAGGCCTTCAACACCGTCTTTAAATGCAATCCCATTTCGTCATATCATTATTCGGAATTGGTTTTATGACACAAAATCCTCTCTCGGCTAATCAGAATAACGAGAGCTTATTTTAAAAATAAGTGTTACATTCAGATTTAAAGTAAATCACAAAAAATATCCACTTTGATCTTTTAAACAAAAGAACCATCACAAAGATTCGATGTGGATTTCGGATATCCATTTGGAATCCGACCCCCGGTGGCATCAAAATTCAAATGCCATTTAAAGGTCGATATTGATAGTCGATTACTTAACTATCAATCAACATTCACAACAATCATCAGAGTTCAAATAATTTTCCCCCCAATTATTTATTTTCATAATATCTTCGCAAGATATATTTTAATACTTCAACCTTCTGAAAACAAATTTCAAATCACTTTTCCTTACTTGGAATAAATTTCAAAATATTTGTTTATTTCCACTGAAAATCTACCGAGTTCAAATACCTTTAAAATAATTTAAGTTACTTATCCAAAATATATATACTTGGAAATATTAAAATAAAACTATTTTAAACACTTATTTAATATTAATTATGAAAATATTATACCAGTATCTCATATAAAACTTCAAGTCCAAACTAATTTTAAAATAAAATTGGTAGATAGGGTATAACTATTTAAATAACCATTTTGTAAAACAAATATCAATTAAATCTTTAAAATAACCATTTCTATAATCAACCTAATAATATTCGCTTTAAAGATTTGAAAATAATTTTCGAAAATAATTTCTTCAACAATATTCTCTTTAAAACCAATTCAAAACTTTTAATTTATACTTTAAAAGCTACTTTGAAAACATATTCGGCTTTCCAGGGAAAATAAACTTCCCATTTCAAAATGGTCCATTTAAACCAATTAATAAACCTTCTCGATTTATTTTAAATTTACATTCCAAATCCATAAATTTCTTTCCACGCCTTTAAAATAAATCAATATTTATTTTTAAAACAAATTTCCCTTTCCTTTATAAAATTCCCATTATGAATTTTAAATTTTCAAATATCCGCTGATATACGATTTTCAAATCGATTTTCCAAATATTTACTTTCAAACACCAAATCCATTTCCAAATTAATTTCCAAAAAATTATTTTCAAACACCAAATTGATTTCCAAATTTATTCCCAAACACCGAATCGATTTCCCAAAGGCTTATTTTTAAAAAACAAATCACTTTTCAAATTTATTATTATTGGTAAAATAAATTCATTTTTATCTCCCAAACTAATTAAAATCCGGTTTAAAATAAATTCTTCAAATTTTAAACAATACTATTTAAAATCCATTTATTAAAAAACTTTCCTATATTTTGGAATTTATTCAATAGGATTTCAAAAATAAAATTTTATCCTTTTAAAATCCCTTCTTTAAAATTTATCCAATTTTCAAAAATAATTTTTTCTATAAACTTTCTACTTCAATTTCAAAAATAAAACTTTATTTATTTCTGGTATCCTACGATACCAAAAATATATTCGGCTAGATCATAGCCTTCCACAATTTCAATCACAGGTATAATCACACATAGATAATAAATAAATCAATACACAACATATGAAACAAATTCAAATGTTTGAGGAATCCAGTTGGATCCCTCCAACCTGTTTCCCTGCATCCACAGATGTTAGCACAACAATTAAATACCAATTCCACCTCGAGGTGGAATATCGCGGTATATGGGATTAATATAATATCATCCGCTATTATGCGGCACATAGGGTCTCATCCACTATATAATTCGAGAAATCAATCACTCCAAATACATATATAATACCAATTCCACTTTGAGGTGGAATATCACGGTATATGGGTTTATATGATATCCTCCACTATTATGCGGCGCATGGGGTCTAATCCAATACAACTGATAATAATTTATCATCCAAGCACACAATCAACAATTTTAAATTTAACTATTTAAAATTAAATTGGAAAATCCGATTGAGTGAGAAGATCTCACCTTTTTCCTTTTATTTGCAATCTGTTTCCATCACATCTTGTTTCTCCATTTTAGACCTTGTATAAACATTTATACAATTCATTAATATTCGAAATAATCAAACAATTAAATTTCCATTTGTTAAGTAGCCAGTGATTTTATTTTAAACTAACAATTTAAATTTAAACTAATAATTTTATTTGAACTAATTACCTCTTACCAATTATTTTTAGTAACTAAAATAATTAATAAATTTTGTTAAATAAATCTACCTCCAAAATATATTTTATTTTAAAATTAAACAAGTAGATATAAAAATGTGTATAGGTTTATTTATTTTTTTCTTTTCCCAAAATCATATTTATTAAATTAAACAAACTGTATAGTTTGATCATAAAACTCTTCTACATTCAAAATCCCTATATATATATACACACACACGCACACATACACACACACACTTAACAGTAAAATAATTTCTGTTTATAAATTTTCTTTTAAACTATTGTAAAAAGACAGTATTTTCTTACTGTAAAACCAAATACAGAGTTATATATATTTCTTTTCTATACATATTTATTTAATATAGAAATAAGATTGCACCTTATTGCATGTATATATTATTACTGCAAATGTTTTTCTACCGATATTTATATATTCTCAGATTTAAATCAAATTGAATAAATAAGAAAATTAAATCGCCAACCACCCTGCATTCGATCGCGTGCGCCAGAACGTCGCGACCGCAAGACCACCTCGAAGAACACGCCGCCGCATCCACGAGATCACATACGGCCTCGACATCTCCTGCATCTCATTCACACGCTCCACGATTACGAGCCGCTGCACATTGCATTCCCCTTATCTCGATGTCTAGTCGCCACCACGAGAGGCTGAACCTCCCAATACTAACGAACCCTTGCCCATGCCCTCGAGGTGGAAACGAATGCGAGTTCGACTGGATTGAAATTTTGGGGTTGCGATTTTGAATTGGTTTGATTTCGGCCTTTGGTTGAAGAAGAAAAATGAAAAAGGAATCTGATTTTTTTTTAGAAGAAGGGAGGATAGGAAAAACAACAACCATTAATTTCTTTTCGAACGAAAATCGTTCGTCTTTTTTCTTCTTTAAACGAGATTTTCCTTTTGCGTTATATTTTTCAAACAAATGCGTGTTATCAAAACAAACACGTGTCTTTAATTTTGCCAAGTGGTGCAAGACGAAAGAAACATGTAACTTGCCTTGTGAATTTGAATATTTATATTCAATCTTAATTCAAATTCAAATTCAAACCATCTCCATTTCAAAGCTTAAAATTTCGAACTCCTAACGAGGCGTGCCGCCAGGCGTTTATAAAGTTATACCCCTATTTCGAATGTAATGGAAATGGTTCCAAGTCCAAATTCGATCATATGGAGAAGATAGCTTTTTGGATCCAGTTATTAATTTAATTTCGATATAAATTTTCAGCGCGTTTATTAACCGTACGACCAAACGATCACTCCAAACATTACAAAAAATGAAATCCGATAATAATACAATATTACGGATCCAATGGAACTAGTTTCACCGAATTCCGAGACCGTGCCTCGGAAGGCTATTTTCAAATATCGATTTAAACAATATAAATTCAAAACCGGACAAAACATTGCCAAATTTAATTCTAAAGCTTCCATTATCTTCTGTATTATCAATATGAATTTTACAAGCCTTTGAAATATTTTTAATAAGCTTAAAATTAAAGATACAAATTTTTACCCAACTTCAATAAATTAAATTCAATAATTTTAATTGCCAAATTCATAGTTATAATTGAAATTCAAGTTAAAATAAATTCCAATATTTAAAATTAATTAAATATTTTGATTTCAAATGTACAAAATTCTGGGTCGTCACATTCTTCCCCCTTTAAAAGAATTTCATTTGAAATTACTAGTTAAGAAGAATGATCCTTAACCCGTTTATCATTTTCCCAAAACAAAACGGTTTTATCAACTTTCCAAAACAATCTTTTTATTAAAGACCCATTATCACTTCAACTAATTTTCCAAACTCAATCATAAGTTTCAAATAATATCTTTTTCTTAACAATTCAAATTTAAAATTAAATTCAAATTTTAAATTTTCAAAATTTTCTCAAAACTTTTCTAGCTCTCTAAATTTTCGAAAAATTTCGCCAGCGTCTCGTTTGCGCGGCTCGCTCGGTACGACTATAAAATGCCACAACGGGCCCCCAGATTTCAAAATAAAATAAAAAAACCAAGCTGCTAGGCAAGAAAGTCATCAAATTTCATATAGAAATTTAAATACATACATTTTTCGTGCAATTTAAATTATCTTCGAAATCAAAATCCAATTCCCTTTGCATTTAAATCACTTGTATATCCCACTAGCCATAATATCCAATCATAGCTTTCAAAATCATTTTATACTTTTCTGTACAAAAATTTCAATATTTATTTCATTCACAATTTTATTTTCCACCTTAATAAATTTTATACCATGATTATTTTTATCAGATTCCAAAGTCTTTCCAACATTTCAAAAATCATTTTTGAAATCAATTCAAATTAACTTTTGAATTTCCAAAACCAAATCCAACCTTTGCAAACAACTTCAATTTGAAATATTTTGGCAGCAATTCCTCTCCTGAAAACTCGAAAATGACCACCGATGATGTCACGATCATCATTGGAATTATTTTCCAGCAACCAAAAAGAGTTTAGTGCTTTTACTCCTTTAAAAACATTTTTCCAAAAAATTTGAAAATCATTTCCAAACTCTAAGGGAATTTAATCTTTTCCAAACTTTAAAATTTTCAAATCCTTTAAAATTCTTTTCAAATATCACTCTGGAATTCTATTTCAAATTATAAATCACCTTTACAATTTATTTTTATAAATCCCATTTGTATATGAATTTTATTTCTCAACTTTTGATTATGATTTCAACTTCTTATTCAATAATCAATGATAATAATTTTAATATTATCATTTCCTAACATCCAAGCGACCATTTACTATAATAATTTACAAAGATTATTTCCTTTTATATATGAAAATAGTTTTGGATAAAATTATTTCATTTACCCTATTTTAAAACAATATCGTGTCGAATTATTCTATACAAGTGTTTAGAGATCCCCATCGATAGAGTTGTACAGACTATACCGACCAGAATCCATATACCACTCAACAAACCAATCAACACAATATAAAAAATTTATATATTCACTAACAATTACGCGCTCATATCTTTTAATACACTCAACTCATTCTAGAGTACTACCGACTCTATCTCTAATGAGTAATGCCCACCAGAGTCAAGGTTGTTGCTTAACCAATTGCTCTGATACCAAAATTGTAACGACCCAATTTTTCGACTTTCGAAAGTCGACATCAATACGTCCACTGTATCTAATGCCGAGTAATCGAATGCCAAAAAACCAAACCGTTAGGGTTTAAGAAGAAGATAGAAGAAGAAACAGAACAATAACAGAATCTCACATTTTGCAGCGGAACAATATATAATAGATAAATGAATAATCTTTAAAACAAAGAACTATATTAGTGTATACATACAACAACAGAGTTTACAACAACACTGGCAGTTGGTGTAACTTAACTCACATGGAAAATTTACTTTGCACCAACCATATACAGCGGACCCTACATAGTATAAGTGATACGCTTAGCATCTCTTTTCAGACTTCGCTCTAGAATAACCGATAACTTGACTCTAGGCTGCCCGTGTGGAAAATTATGTGCACACAGAGTTTAGAAAGGGAACAACAAACTCTAGGTCAGTCGTGGGACTGGTGTGAGATCTTAAAAACAATTATTTTCACAAAGAAATAAAAATAAATCCGCTATGCTTTTGGAAAACGAAACTACCATAAGGCCACCCCGCACATAAACAATCCAAGCGCACAATTGGATGAGATTTCTCCTTATGATAGTCAAACATGCTTGATATGCAAAATTCTTTTGATATAATTATTATTAGTGCATAGTGGAAAACATTTGCAAGTATAATATTAATCTTAGCCAGCACACGTACCATTATTGTATGCCTACTATAGCTACCATATTAGATGGCAGGTTCTACAACTAAAACCGTGCAAGGCGCGTATTGATGATTGGAGTTTTAACAAATGGTCAGGAAAAGGAACTTCCTGGGCCACATGGGTACGCCTCTAGAGGGACGCCCCGAGAACTTAACCAGATCTCTACCAACACAAGGTCGGATTACCTTTGTAACTAGGTAACTACTATACGAGTATGCCATCCCCCGGTCGTTAACGACCGTTATCCGAGGATCGTCAACCACAAAGAAAAAACCAGAAAGTATAATAAATTTGCAGCAACCACATAAGTATATGGGCTCCATACCATGATATCACCCTTTCCCAGAAGGAAATGACATACCCTCAAGGGGCGCTACCCCCAAATAACCTTGCCGCATTCTTTCTGTTTCGACCATTTTCGGGGTGTAAGGTCCGACGAAGTCTCGTCCACAAAGCTACGCTTTTAACAAAACCATGCTTCGACCAATAAATTATCAGCAGCACTTCGTAAGCAACATTAACAAATTGGGAATGTATCACTAGTAACCATCAACTACATAACCTTTGAGCTCGTACGTCTTAGAGAAGGGTGTTAAGCTAAGAGAATA
Organism: Allium cepa; assembly: GCA_030765085.1. Lineage (NCBI taxonomy): Eukaryota > Viridiplantae > Streptophyta > Magnoliopsida > Asparagales > Amaryllidaceae > Allium > Allium cepa. The sequence continues at coordinate 461,711,092 of CM060943.1, forward strand.
AATTCTCCGCCATCAAAAGAAATATATTTGATAGAAACCAGCTTTACATCTCAAGGTATTATGTCAGACACACATCCATACAAGTCCGTCCTGGTTCGAACGAAATCGAAGGCACTTCCAAAGAAGCCCTTGCTATCCGGATATTCATTAATCACGTCCGGAATCCCAATCACAAAGGATGATAAAATCTCTATACCGGAGCAACCCATTGCAGAGATATTCGACATGTAATCCTTTCTTTTTCGAAAATACTCAGCCTTTCAACACCATCTTCAAATGCAGTCACATTTCGTCGTATCATTATTCGGAATGGGTTTTATGACACAAAGTCCTCTCCCGGCTGATCCAAATAACGAGCGCTAATTTTAGAAATAAGTGTTACATTCAGATTTCAAGTAAATCGCAACAAATATCCACTTTGATCTTTTAAAAATATGATCCATCACAAAGATTCGATGTGGGATTTGGATATCCATTTAGAATCCGACCTCCGGTCGCATCGAAATTCGAATGCTATTTAAAGGCCAATATTGATAGTTGGTTATTTAACTATCATTCAGCATTCACAACAATCATCAGATTTCATATAATTTTCCTCCAATTATTTATTTTCAGAATATCTTCGCAAGATATATTTTCTTACTTCAACCTTTTGAAAACAAATTTCAAATCACTTTTCCTTACGTGGAATAAATTTCCAAATATTTTTTATTTTCATTGAAAATTTGCCGAGTTCAGTTACCTTTAAAATAATTTAAGTTACTTATCCAAAACAGATATACTTGGAAATATTAAAATAAAACTATTTTAAACACTTACTTAAATATTAATTATGAAAGTATTATACCAGTATCTCATATATAACTTCAAGTCCAAACTAATTTTAAAATAAAATTAGTATATATGATATAACTATTTAAATAACCATTTTCTAAAACAAATATCAATTAAATCTTTAAAATAACTATTTCTATAATCAATTTAATACTATTCTCTTTAAAGATTTAAAAATAATTTTCGAAAATAATTTCGCCAACAATATTCTCTTTAAAACCAATTACAAAACTTTTAATTTATACTTTAAAAGCTACTTTGAAAACATATTCGGCTTTCCAAGGAAAATACACTTCCTATTTCAAATTGGTCCATTTAAACCAATTAATAAACCTTCTCGATTTATTTTAAATTTACATTCCAAATCCGTAAATTTCTTTCCACACCTTTAAAATAAATCAATATAAATTTTTAAAGCAAATTTCCCTTTCCTTTATAAAATTCCCATTATGAGTTTTAAATTTTCAAATATCCACTGATATACAATTTTCAAATCGGTTTTCCAAATATTCACTTTCGAACACCAAATCCATTTCCAAATTAATTTCCAAAAAATCATTTTCAAACACCAAATCAAATTCCAGATTGATTTCCAAATTTATTCCCAAACACCGAATCAATTTCCAACTCGATTTCCCAAAGATTTATTTTTAAACACCAAATCACTTTTCAAATTGATTCAAATTTATTATTATTGGTAAAATAAATTCTTTTTTATCTCCCAAACTAATTAAAATCTGGATTTTAAAATAAACTCTTCAACTTTTAAACAATACTATTTAAAGTCCATTTATTAAAAACCTTTCCCATGTTTTGGAATTTATTCAATAGGATTTAAAAATGAAACTTTATCCTTTTAAAATTCATTCTTTAAAATTTATCCAATTTTCAAAAATAAATTTTTCTACAAACTTTCTACTTAAATTTCAAAAATCAAACTTTATTTATTTCTGGTCTCCTACGATACCAAAAGTACATTCGGCTAAATCATAGCCTTCCACAATTTCAATCACAAGTATAATCACACACAGATTATAAATAAATCAATACACAACATATGAAACAAATTCAAATATCTGAGGAATCCAATTGGATCCCTCCAACCTGTTTCCCTGCATCCACAGATGTTAGCACAATAATTAAATACCAATTCCACTTCGAGGCGGAATATCGCGGTATATGGGATTAATATAATATCATCCACTATTATGCGGCGCATAGGATCTCATCCACTATATAATGTGGGAAACCAATCACTACAAATACATATATAATACGCAGGAAATCAATCACTCCAAATACATATATAATACCAATTCCACTTCGAGGTGGAATATCGCGGTATATGGGTTTATATAATATCCTCCGCTATTATGCGGCACATAGGGTCTAATCTAATACAACTGATAATAATTTATCACTCAAGCACATAATCAACAATTTTAAATTTAACTATTTAGAATTAAATTGGAAAATCCGATTGAGTGAGAAGATCTCACCTTTTCCCTTTTATTTACGATCTGTTTCCATCACCACTTGTTTCTCCATTTTAGACCTTGTATAAACATTTATACAATTCATTAATATTCGAAATAATCGAACAATTAAATTTCAATTTGATAATTAACCAGTGATTTTATTTTAAACTAACAATTTAAATTTAAACTAATAATTTTATTTGAACTAATTACCTTTTACCAATTATTTTTAGTAAATAAAATAATTAATAAATTTTGTTGAATAAATCTACCTCCAAAATATATTTTATTTTAAAATTAAACAAGTAGATATAGGTTTTTTTATATTTTTTATTTTCCCAAAATCATATTTATTAAATTAAACAAACCTTTTAGTTTAATCCATAGAACTCTTCTACATTCAAAATCCCTATATATATACACACACGTAACTATAAAATAATTTCTGTTTGTAAATTTTCTTTTAAACTACTGTAAACAGACAGTATTTTCTTATTGTAAAATCAAATAAAGAGTTTTATATATATATATATATTTCTTTTCTATACATATTTATTCAATATATAAATAAAATTGTACCGTACTACATGTATATATTATTACTGCAAATGTTTTTCTACCGATATTTATATATTCCTAGATTTAAATAAAATTGAATAAATAAGAAAATTAATTACCTTAAATCGCGAACCACCCTGCATTCGATCGCATGCACCAGAACGTCGCGACCGCAAGACCACCTCGAAGAACATGTCGTCGCATCCACGAGATCACCTACGGCCTCGACATCGCCTGCATCTCGTTCGCACGCCCCACGATTGCGAGCCGCTGCACATTGACGTTCCCCTCATCTCGATGTCCAGTCGTCGCCATGAGAGGCTGAACCACCCAATACTAACTAACCCTAGCCCATGCCCTCGAGGTGGAAACGAACGCGAGTTCGACTAAATTGAAATTTTGGGGTTGCGATTTTGAATTAGTTCAATTTCGGCCTTTGGTTGAAGAAGAAAAAAGATGAAAAAGGAATCTGATTTTTTTTATTTGAGAAGAAGAGAGGATAGGAAAAACATCAGCCATTAATTTCTTTTCGAACGAAATTCGTTCGTTTTATTTCTTCTTTAAATGAGATTTTCTTTTTGTTTTGTATTTTTCATACAAACGCATGTTATCAAAACAAACAAGCATCTTTAATTTTGCCAAGTGGTGCAAGAGGAAAGAAACGTGTAATTTGCCTTGTGAATTTGAAAATTTATATTCAATCTTAATTCAAATTCAAATTCGAACCGTCTCCATTTCGAAGCTCAAAATTTCAAACTCCTATCGAGGCATGCTGCCAGGCGTTTATAATTTTATACCCCTATTCCGAACGCAATGGAAAAGGTTCCAAATTCGATCGTATGGAGAAGATAGCTTTTCGATCCAGTTATTAATTTAATTTTGATATAAATTTTCAGCACGTTTATTAACCGTACGACCAAACAATCACTCCAAACACTACACAAAATGAAAGCCGATAATAATACAATATTACGGATCTAATGAAACTGGTTTCATCGAATTCCGAGACCGTGCCTCAGAAGGCTATTTTCAAATATCGATTTAAACGATATAAATTCAAAACTGAACAAAACATTTCCAAATTCAATTCTGAAGCTTCCATTATCTTCGGTATTATCAATATGAATTTTACAAGCCTTTGAAATATTTTTAATTAGCTTAAAATTGAAGATACAAATTTTTACCCAACGTCAATAAATTAAATGCAATAATTTTAATTGCCAAATTCATAGTTATAATTGAAATTCAAGTTAAACTAACTTCCAATGTTTAAAATTAATTAAATATTTCGATTTCAAATGTCCAAAATTCTAGGTCGGCACACATTCGATCATCCATAAGCAAGATTAATCAACCGCGCCATCCCTAATTAATTTAATTAACCATCAATGAATTAAATTAATTACTTAATTACTTTTAAATCCTGCTTATTTAACATTAATTAATTACAACCCAGTTAATTAATTATCATCTTAATTATTCATCCTTGATTAATTATCTTTTAACTACATTATGTAATTAACCTATAAATTAATGACACAAATTTATTATCTTTAAACCAATCATATTAATCAATCTTTGATTATTATTAATTAATTAATTACATTGACCCTTAATTAATTACATTAATTAACTATTCTATAATCATTTATACTGATTAATTATTTTTTAATTAATCATATTAATCAACCCTTAATTATTTTCATTAATTATATTAATTAACGATCCTCTAATTACTTCATTAATTAGTTATTCTTCTAATTAGTTTAAAAATTAATCTTTAATTAATCACATTCATTAATCAATCTTGATTAATCACATACAGTAATTATCTATCCTTTGATTACTCACATTAATTAATTAACTCCTTGATTAATTATATTAATTAAGACTTTAATAAATTACACCAAGTAATTAATCCTTAATACTTCCACTAAGTAATTATCCTCTAATTACTTTCCATTAAGCAATTCCCCATTAATTAACTACATCCAGTAATTACACATTAATTACTTACACTAAGTAATTACACTTATTAATTATATTAAGTGATTATACTTAAGAAATTATCAAGTGATTATCTTTAATCAATTACCTAGTTAATTAACTTAAATTAATCACATTAAATTAATTGATCACATTAAGTAATTAATCCCTTAAATTACTTCCATTAATTAATTATTCTTTAATTAATTACCTTTAATTACTTAGATCAATTAACCCTTAATTAATTAAGTAATTAACTATCCTTAATAAATTAAACCAATTATCTTAATTTAGTTACATTAATTAATCAACTCATAATTTCTAGTTAATGATCTTTAAATTACATTCATTAACTATCCACTAATTAATTACTAAGTAATTATCCTTTAATTATCAACATTAATCAACTTAACCTTTTTTAATCTCATTAAGTGATTATCTTTTAATTAATTTCACTAATTAATTAAGTTTAATAAATCACATCCTTAATTAATTTCTTTATTAATTACTTATTAAACTTTGTTAGAAAATATTTAGAAATCAACTTCATATTTAAGAATATATGATCTACTTTAAAACAAAACAATTTAACATTTAATTTCAGCATTTAAAATCCTTGAAAACTTTTCAAACTTGTTTAAATAAATTCTTATTCTTAAAAGCCTACTTATTATATCTTTTAAAACTTATTTACTTTAAATGTATTTGAAAAATTGGTTTAAACATTTCTTTTAAACGCTAATCATTTTAATTACTTTAAACTTGTTTATCACTTTTTTCTAAATTATATAACTTATATAATATTTAACATGGGAAAAACTTTTTTATTATGTTTTAAACTTTGAAAACATTTGCAAACTTGCATTCTTCTTTTAAAACCAGGAATACTTTCATAAAAATTTGAAACCTGATTTTTAAATGAGAACAAACTCAAGTCAGTTACACAAAAACATGAGCAAAACCCAAAGAATCCCGAGTCAACACTCGAGGCTACCACTACCTCAACATCTTCGAGTGGAACGCGAGAAAAATGTGAGAAAATCCCGAGCCCAAACTCTTCTTCCCCAAACCATCGATTATCACCAGATCTAAACGTGCACGTGCACATTGCACGTCATTCTGATCGCCATCGATCGATGCCACGACCACCTACTAGTCGAAGACAACAACGCCAACTTCTTCGATAATCCAGATCAACGATATCGTCAACCATTCAAAATCGAGCACAAAGATCAAAACTGGAACCACACACCGATCGAAAAATCAATTCTAGACTTCACCTCCGACCACTAGATCACACGCCGACCAACCCGAAGCTATGCCATACTCCGATAAACCACTTTCCCACCTCACGATCCACTCCGGTATCCCCTCGGCGATGAATTTGCCATGAAAATAACATCGACTCAAACGGGCAACCAAACCCTACTCCACCAATTCCTAACCACCACGACCATCGATAAAATCCTTCACTATTTTTCCAACAACCACCATCCTTCCACCTACCCTTGACATCGACTCCGACCTAAAATACCACGTCGATTGTCAACAATCGATGAAAGTACCAATTCTGTTCAACACGAATTATCCCAACAATTATCAAACTAAAATTCATGATATTACCTTTAAAATTTACCATTCACTAACACAAATCAGATAGGATAATCAAGACAGAGAATTGAAATGATTGATTTTCGACTAAAATTGATTTTTCACTGTTATTTATAAATTTTCGAGGCAAATATTTAATATAACTTCCCAGAATTATTTTTAATAATGATGTTGCACAATTTCAACTATCTTTCATTTGCAAATCAAAATGGAATATTGATTGTGTGGAGAGATATTGGATTTATTTAGTAACTAAAGCCTGTAAACACACAACAGAGCCTATTTATGTGTATATATATATTCAAACAACACAGAGGCATTACATACTTATATACATGCATGCACATCCAAACATTCCTGTAAACATTATATCTTTACACATCAAGATTTATCTCTGAATTTGTAACTGTTTTTTAACAAAAAGTTTACTCACCGATAATGAAACAGAGACCAGGCTTCCAGGTTTTAAAGCTGGAACTGTTATACTTGATTTGAATTCTTATTGCTTGATCTTGAGTTTACTTTTGATCTAAAGCTTGAAATTGTTGTTAGATGCTGAGTTGAATTGATTTTTTATATTGCATAGAATTGAAGCTTGAAACTGTTGAGCTGTTCCTTTGAAATTTGATTTTTTCCTTTTGATTTTTATTTTTGGTTTCCAGGTTTTATTTGGAAGAAGAAAGAAGAAATTTAGAAGAAAAGATTTTTGAATTGAAAAAAATGAAAAAAGAAAGATTTTCTCTAATACTATATAATTTATTAAATTAAAAAAAATAAGTGTTTGCCGCTTGTTATATTGCATGACACATGTTGTCTTCATATATTTAAAGCGTTACAAATGTTGAAACAATGCATTAAATATTTACAAGTGTTTAAATTTTATTAAATATAATTTCTTTCTTAATTACTTATTTTTTAGTACTAATATATGCTTTTTCTTAATTGTTTCCTTATGTTTTATATAAATATGTTTATATCCTTTTAATTTATGTTCATTTATATATATTCAAATTACATTAATTAATGTAAAAATCAAAAAGAAAGTATATTAAAAACAAAAGAAATAAAACTTTAGTTAAATCTTATTTTAAGCTTAAAATATTTTTAAATAAATATCGATATTATCTTTATTGTTAAAATTTTAGATTTTAAATAGCCTTTGAAAAGAATTATATTAAATTCAATCCTAATTTCCAAATTATGATAGATATTAGATTTGAAAACATGTTTTTATTTGTTAATTTCAAACTAAAGCATTTCTATTTACAATATATACAAATATATATACATTATAAATAGAAAACATTTTAATATTAGCCTTGAAAATTATTATATTGAATTTTAAAACATAACTTCAAATCAAAGTATATACATACATATATACTACAATTTGAAAACATATATTTTATTAAATTAAAACCAAAAACTTCCTATTAAAAATATATATACCAATATATATACATTATAAATAGAAAAAATTATTAGCTTTGGAAAATTTTAATTTTACCAATTAAATATTTATAAAAGGAGATTATTAAACCAATTTAAATACTCATTAACAAAGATTATTAAATAAATATTGCCCAAAATTCCAGGACATCACATTCCTCCTCCCTTAAGAGAATTTCGTCCTCGAAATTTAAAAGCAAAGATAATTTAATAATCCAGCAAAGGTTTTATTTACAAATATCAAGGCATACATCAACCATTTACTAACAATCATAACAACCAATTCATTTAAACAAACAAATCTAACTATTCAGATAAAATTCTGGATAGAACTTACTAATATTATCTGGAGTTTTCCAGGTACGAACATTGGGATACTCGCTCTATTGAATCTAAACTAGCCACACCACTTAGATCCTGAGCTCCTATATATCTAGATCTATAATCTGAACAAGATATCTGACCACGCTCATGTCCAACTCAACTAACAGATTCTACTGAACTGCTCATTCTACAACCAGTGATGGATCATACACGTATTCCCTTAGAAATACGTGAAATACAATGTGAATCCCAGCCACCCGGACTGGCAACTAAACCCTGTAGGTCAAAACACTTATCCTTATTAGAACACAGAAAGATCCAACATACCTCGGAGATAGCTTCCCAGTCTTACCAAATCTTACTGCTCCGGAGAAACCTTAACAATAACGAAGTCCCCAACTTCAAATTCCAAATTCCTTTGTCTCTTACCCACATAATTTTTTCGACAATCCTGGGCTGCCTTCAACCTTCTTGATTAGCTCATCTTCACAGTCGCCTCTCGAAACAAAACTGAAGCAAAAACAAACCAATCTCTGGATTCTACTCAACAAGATGGTCCTCCAAGATTCGTCGAAATCCAGAACACAAATTATACTCCACAAGCATTTGTAGACTTCAACTTATTTCTCCTATCCGAAAAATACAAAACAAGTGAACTCACCAATCCGGCCTTTAGGTCCTGAAAAACTTTATGTAGAAACGCTCTAATCCAAAACACTGCAACTGCCGGTTGCTTCTACTCTAGAACAGCTGCAACCTTGCTTCCGCTGTGCAACTCAGATCTGGAGTAGATGAAAATGTCATTGATGAACATGAGCACAATCTTGATCAACCATCCCAGAAACACGGTTCATCAGATCCATAAAAGAGAAAACATAGAAGCTCTAAGAAATCCTGAGCTGCTTCACCAAATCCTCTCTCTAGGAGACATCCTTTTACTTAGTTGAACCACCGGTATAGCTCCAGCAACCAAGTCGATACGGAACTCAATATCCAATGCGGACAAACCTCTGACTTCCCTGAAGACATTCGAAAAATCTCCGATAGCCCAAGAGAACACTCAAACTATCGCAAGTCACTTTTGCGATCTACCCCAATCAGTTCCCAAAATATTGTTCCCTCTTCACAAATTAGAATAGCTTATGCTTATCTAACCAATCCATCAAAAAAATTGATCCACTCTACTGCTTCTGAATTCCATCTCCAAGGTACTGCTAAGCCAAAGACCTTCCTGCCGGCATATAAAACACCTCCGAGCTGCACTACTGCCATTGATGCCAAAGACTTCCTTATCCATAAGCTCTTCGATCCTCAAAACCATATCAACCGTTCCATAAAGAGCCTTGAGATGGGCAAACATCTCCTCAAGAAACTCGGCCTCAAACCAAGCACAAACACCTTGTTGAACTTAGTCTCATCACCGATGTAGACAAACTCCCTTGCCTGAGATCCAGAAAATCCTTATGCAGCCGAGTCTTCCCTGCGGTAGGTACAAACTACTCCTCAAAAACTTCCATAACTTGCTCCAAAAGAAAACATCTTCGAAAACATCCATAGTCACTGCATCTCACCTCGCAGCTGCTTCTTCCTGAAGTTGCCAAGATGCTATCACTCGCTTCTGCACATTCGACGGATCTTAACTCTTGAAAACCTGCTCACACGAGTGCGATCAAACTTACACTTCAATGATGGACTTCGTATCATGAAAAGGCTTCCTTCCGAGATAGGAGAAATCCTTACACAATGCTGCCAAGCTTACTCGAGGCGGTATTAGGTCTATAGCCTCGGCGGATACTCTCCCAACCTCACACTAAGGCCTCTTCCATTAGTGGTAGTCGTGCTACACACACCACTACTCCATCTACCTCTACAACTTATGTAGGAAAACCTGTACAGGTAACCCAACAAATAGATAGGTGTGTGTGTGTGTGTATAATACATGTACGCTCTCTCCAGAAAGAAATCACTCCAAAGCCTAGGTATTCACTCAACCTAGCGCTCTGATACCAACTGTAACGACCCGCCTTTCATTCCACAGAAAGACGCATCATTATTAAGAAAGAAAGGGATAGAAAAGAGAAAAGATAGAAAGAAAGAACTAAACAATTTAGAATATCACAGCGGAACGAATATAATATATTACATCACATAAGATATTACATAATATACAACATCCATCAGAGCTACACAGCTTTATATCGCAATACATTAGACAGTTATAAAACCTGTCTATTATACAACTCAAGATATAACACAGAGATCAACACAGCGGAACCACTATATATCTACAACGCTGAAGCCTCCATCTCCATATTTCCTCCATAATTCATCAAAGCTAACCCGAATCACTTGGCTACTCGTAAAAATTTGAGTACCCAAGAGTTTAAGAAAATAGAAAATAAACTCCGGGTCAGACATGGGTCCGGTGTGAGTAAACAGGTTAAAGTTGCTTAACTTGAAAATCCTCCGAAAGAAAAGGATATCTCGTAAGACTTTCCACACTCAAACATGGAACAGTTTTTACCTTACGATAACCAAAACATTTGATGGGAAATCTGGTTATATTATAATAGGGTCTAGGGTTCTCAAATAAATATTCACATAGCTGAAATTATTACATTATTAAATTCCAGCATACTAGCCACAAAGTGGGTTATACAATCAAATCCGAGATCACTTATTGGAGATTAGATTCCATACAATGGCAGGGCTAATGGGGTACCGCCCATCATAGTACGGGGATTAGACCACCGTACTGAGGATCCCTCCCGATCTTCTGCAACACAAGGCCGGAACCATCCCTTACTCGATAGTCCTGAACAAGACAACCCTAGCAGTTGTCGCGAATCAACTGCCCACTAAACCGAATAAAAAGGGACCTCTAGATAGGAGGAAATCTCATCCTACTTGAGCGTGACTCACTTAGCCTTGCTGCACCTCCCTTGTTTTAGCCATTCCCGGTTGATGAGGCTTGAGGCTATGATTACCTTTATAGAACACATTTTGGAATGCTCATCGTCCTCCATTGACGATGGTCTGATAGCATCCATCCATACAAGTTCGTTCCGGGTTCGAACGAAACCAAAGGCATTATCTCATTACACTCATTTTGGAATCACCCTCAGAGTTAACGACAATAACCCTTGCACTCTGAAACTCCATCTCGATCTTCACTTTGAGATTTCATGACCTATCATTTAACTTGGATCGATGTGGTTTTCGAAAAATCAAATTTGATATTCGATCCCGGTCTCATCGAAATCCAAACGTTTCTTAAAGCTCAAGTTGTTTAAGGTTTAAAAAATTCAATACATTATCTATATTCACACAGATAGATAATTCAGATTATCACAAATAGATAATCCACATTATCATAATTCAACCAAAGCATCTCATATCAACACATATCACATATCAGAGATACCACATAATCTAGGGCATTCAATATCATTCGATCATCCATCAGCACGATTAATCAACCACGCCATCCCTAATTAATTTAATTAACCATCAATGAATTAAATTAATTACTTAATTACTTTTAAATCCTGCTTATTTAACATTAATTAATTACAACGCAATTAATTAATTATCATCTTAATTAATCACCTTGATTAATTAACTTTTAATTACATTAACTAATTAACCTTTAAATTAATTATACAAATTTATTATCCTTAAACCAATCATATTAATTAATCTTTGATTATTATTAATTAGTTAACTATAATTAATTACATTGACCCTTAATTTATTACATTAATTAATTGTTCCATAATCATTTATACTGATTAATGGTCTTTTAATTAATCAACCCTTAATCATTTTCATTAATTATATTAATTAATGATCCTCTAATTACTTCATTAATTAATTATTATTCTAATTAATTTAATAATAAATCTTTAATTAATCACATTCATTAATCAACCTTGATTAATCACATACAGTAATTATCTATCTTTTAATTACTCACATTAATTAATTAACTCGTCAATTAATTATATTAATTAATTCTTCAATTAATTACACTAAGTAATTAATCCTTAATTACTTCCACTAAGTAATTATCCTCTGATAACTTTCCATTAAGTAATTCCCATTTAATTAAGTGCATCCAGTAATTACACAATAATTACTTACACCAAGTAATTACACTTATTAATTATATTAAGTAATTATACTTAATAAATCATCAGGTGATTATCTTTAATTAATTAACTAGTTAATTAACTTAAATTAATCACATTAATTTAATTAATCACATTGAGTAATTAATCCCTTAAATTACTTCCATTAATTAATTATTCTTTAATTAATTACCTTTAATTACTTAGATTAATTAACCCTTAATTAATTAAGTAACTAACTATCCTTAATAAATTAAACCAATTATCTTAATTTAATTACATTAATTAATCAACTCATAATTTCTAGTTAATGATCTTTAAATTACATTCATTAATTATCCACTAATTACTAACTAAGTAATTATCCTTTGATTATCAACATTAATCAATTTAACCTTTATTAATCTGATTAAGTCATTATCTTTTAATTAATTTCACTAACTAATTACTTTTAATAAATCTCATCCTTAATTAAAAATAATTTCTTTATTAATCACTTATTAAACTTTATTAGAAAATATTTAGAAATAAATTTCATATTTAAGAATATATGATATATTTTAGAACAAAATAATTTAACATTTAATTTCAACATTTAAAATCTTTGAAAACTTTTCAAACTTGTTTAAAATAAATTCTTATTCTTAAAAGCCTAATTATTATATCGTTTAAAACTTATTTAATTTAAATGTATTTGAAAAATTGTTTAAACATTTCTTTTAAACACTAATTATTTTAATTACTTTAAACTTGTTTATCACTTGTTTGAAACTTATATAACTTATGTAATATTTAACATAGGAAAAACTTGTTTATTCTGTTTTAAACATTGAAAACATTTGCAAACTTGCATTCTTCTTTTAAAACTTGGAATATTGTCTTTAAAATTCGAAACCTGGTATTTAAACGAATACAAACTCAAGTCAGTTACACAAAAACCCAAGCAAAACCCAAAGAATCCCGAGTCAACACTCGAGGCTACCACTACCTCAACATCTTCAAGTCGAACACGAGAAAAATGTGAGAAAATCCCAAGCCCAAACTCTTCTTCCCCAAACCATCGATTATCACCACATCCAAACGTGCACGTGCACATTGCACGTCATTCCGATCGCCATCGATCGATGCCACGACCACCTACTAGTCGAAGACAACAACGCCAACTTCTTCGATAATCCAGATCAACGATATCGTCAACCATTCGAAATCGAGCACAAATACCAAAACTGGAACCAGACACCGATCGAAAAATCAATTCTAGACTTCGCCTCCGACCACTAGATCACACGCCGACAACCCAAAGCTATGCCATACTCCGATAAACCACTTTCCCACCTCACGATCCACTCCGGTATCCCCTCGGCGACGAATTTGCCATGAAAATAACGTCGACTCAAACAGGCAACCAAACCCTACTCCATCAATTCCTAACCACCACGACCATCGATAAAATCCTTCACTATTTTTCCATCAACCACCATCCTTCCACCTACCCCTGACATCGACTCCGACCTAAAATACCACGTCGATTGTCAACAATCGATGAAAGTACCAATTCTGTTCAACACGAATTATCCCAACAATTATCAAACTAAAATTCATGATATTACCTTTAAAATTTACCATTCACTAACACAAATCAGATAGGAAAATCAAGACAGAGAATTAAAATGATTGATTTCGACTAAAATTGATTTTTCACTGTTATTTATAAATTTTCGAGGCAAATATTTAATATAACTTCCCAGAATTATTTTTAATAATGATGTTGCACAATTTCAACCATCTTTCATTTGCAAATCAAAATGGAATATTGATTGTGTGGAGAGATATTGGATTTATTTAGTAACTAAAGCCTGTAAACACACAACAGAGCCTATTTATGTATATATATTCAAACAACACAGAGGCATTACATACTTATATACATACATGCACATCCAAACATTCATGTAAACATTATATCTTTACGCATCAAGATGTATCTCTGAATTTGTAACTGTTTTTGAATAAAAAGTTTACTCACCAATAATGAAACAGAGACCAGGCTTCTAGGTTTTAAAGCTGGAACTGTTATACTTGATTTGAATTCCTATTACGTGATCTTGAGATTACTTTTGATCTAAAGCTTGAAATTGTTGTTAGATGGTGAGTTGAATTGATTCTTTATATTGCTTAGAATTAAAGCTTGAAACAATTGAACTGTTCCTTTGAAATTTGATTTTTCTCCTTTTCGTTTTTATTTTTGGTTTCCAGGTTTTATTTGGAAAAAGAAAGAAGAAATTTAGAAGAAAAGATTTTTGAACTGAAAAAAAGAAAAAAAACAATTTTCTCTAATACTATATAATTTATTAAATTTAAAAATAAGTGTTTTCCACTTGTTATATTGCGTGACACATGTTATCTTCATATATTTAAAGCTTTACAAATGTTGAAACAATGCATTAAATATTTACAAGTGTTTATATTTTATTAAATATAATTTATTTCTTGATTACTTATTTTTTTAGTACTAATATATGTTTTTTCTTAATTTTTTCCTTATGTTTTATATTAATATGTTTATATCTTTTTAATTTATGTTCATATATATATATATATATATATATATATATATATTCAAATCACATTAATTAATGTAAAAATCAAAAAGAAAGTACATTAAAAACAAAAGAAATAAACCTTTAGTTAAATCTTATTTTAAGCTTAAAATATTTTTAAATAAATATAGATATTATCTTTGTTGTTAAAAGTTTAGATTTTAAATAGCCTTTGCAAAACATTATAATAAATTCCATCCTAATTTTTAAATTAGGATAGATATTAAATTTGAAAACATGTTTTTATTTGTTAATTTTAAACCAAAGTTTTTCTATTTACAATATATACAAATATATATACATTATAAATAGAAAACATTTTAGTATTAGCCTTGAAAATTATTATATTGAATTTTAAAACATAACTTCAAATCACAATATATACATACATATATACTACAATTTGAAAACATATCTTTTATTAAATTAAAACCAAAGAGTTGCTATTTAAAACATATATACCAATATATATACATTATAAATAGAGAAAAAAATTATTAGCTTTGGAAAAGTTTAAATTTACCAATTAAATATTTATAAAAAGAGATTATTAAACCGATTTAAGTGCTCATTAACAAAGATTATCAAATAAATATTACCCAAAATTCCGGGACATCACAATAAAGATCAAGAACGAAGAAATCAAGTTTGAAGACTCATGAGTATCAAGATCAAGATTTCAAGATAAGTGTCTAGTTTTGTTAAAACTTCATAGTAGCATGGAAATCTTCATTCCAATTTTCATTTGAGATGGAACCCATTCAACCTTCTTAGTGGCTTACAAACCCATGATAAGTAGATCACAAACCTATGACAAGTGGCTTACAAAACCACGAACATCCAGGTTTTGTACAAGTTCTTGAGTCCTGATGTGATGAAATATGCTGCAGGAAGTAGCTTGCAAAACTGCTTTTCAAATGATTTTCAAAACTGCATTTCAAATGATTTTCAAAAAGATGTTTTAGCCTTAAAATATTCTTTGTATTTGTTTTAAAATAAACTCTTGTTTTAAACTTCGTTTTTTCAAACTATCTTCTGATTTTTTTAAAATTCTTTTATAATACACACACACACACACTTAAGATTTAAAATCAAATTTATATATGCAGTCTAAAAATCTATTTTCTACTCTTCTTTATTTTACATCAATGGAAAATTAGTTCATTTTACTCCAGAATTATTTCATCTTGTTTTCCTTTCAATACCATTTTCAAAATAAATTTTACATAGTTTTTAACTAAGGGATGTCGACATCATGGGATACCTCATGTTGACATGGTGGCCGTTAAATACAAAAGTTTCAATTTTCAAAAGAAGAGTCTATTCGTTTAAATCTCTTCACGAATGGTTATAACCGTTACTGCTCTGTAAATAGCCTTCACACACGAATTTTTTAACTAACTATTTTCTTATTTTCTTCACTCCTTCTCCACATATCCATATTATAAAAATTTTATATTTTTAAGATCGTGTCGAAATTCTGTGGAATTCTCAAGTGAATCAAATTAGAATCTCATTCTTGTTTGATTCTCTGTCCTCTCTCGACGATCAAAGTGCTATTCAGAGTTATAGGATCAATTTGTAATCAAAAGTTTATCGAGTCTCTCTATAAGATGTGGTTGTGCTTGGAAATCAGTTAGGTGATCTTGTCCCGTAAATCAAGAGAGTTTGCCCTGGACTCGAGGACATGAGGGTACCTCAAGGCCATTAGTTGAGGATTGTAATCTCAACATTGGTATAATAAAAATCGGTACGAGGTGTTTGCCTTGTTGCAGGAATGGACATAGGGTAACTCCGAACCAGTATAAAATCCGGTGTGTTCTTTTCTTTTACGACTTTTTACTTACTTTCTGCATCTGTGTTTGATTCTATGATTGTTCTGTGATTAAGTTCTACAATTTTTTGTGTTATAATTTCAATTTAGTCCATATAAGTCTTAGAATCCATTAAAAACTATTCACCCCCCTCTAGTATTAAATTAACCTTAAGATCCTTAATCCGCATCACCTTTCATTCGGCTCTATCCTATTCCTCTCCTAGTTCGGGATCGGTGAATTTACCTACTCCAACACTGATTTATGAACCAGTTCCAATTGTTCCTCCTTCTGCACAGACCGGCTGCACTTACCCTGGTAAAAGAACGAGACAGTCTCTATTTTTTGGTTCACCATCTACCAAAGAAAAGATAGATGACATTCGTCACTATCAAAGGGAAACACTGGAATTACATCGCGAACTTTATTATGAACAAAAAGTTAACGCCAAGCGTTTAAGCTTTTTTGAACAAGTCGCTTTAAAATTATGTGGTTCTTCATCCAAAAACACGGTTCATCAACCATCTCCTCTTTTTTCTCCAATCCGACACAATACTTGGGAACCATCGCTGTAGCGTCCATCAATATCTTCGAATTCTTAGGAACATGGCCACCACCACTTCGGCTTTTTCAAGAGAACACAAAAATGGAACCAGATGAATATCACACTCCAAGCTCCTCTTCCAAATCTATTTAGATATTTATTTTGTTGTTAATATGTATTTTCTTTTTGTTTATTCAAAAAATTATTCGTTTTACAACAGACGATTGAATATTATCCAGGAAATAATTTTTCCCCAGATTCAGACGGCTGAATTTATTCAAACAACCATCTGAATTAGTTCAAAAATGAACTATTTTCTTGTGGGTTGAGATTCGTAGTAATTCAGACGGCTGATTCCATACATTCAGCCGGCTGAATTCTCTCTAAGGCATTTTTTTAAAAACTAGGTCCTAAAAATTTTCTTCCAATCTTACCCTTACTTTTCACCTACACTATATTCATCGTTTCACCATTTACCCATTCACTTCAGAACCCTAGCTCATCTTTCTCATTTTTTTTCAAATTTTACTCCTCATTTTCACTCTCTAATGGCTCCTAGATCCAAGCGCTCAAGGGAATCCACCTTCGGTCCTTCCGAAGATCAGATTCGTCAATGGCTTCGGAATGATGTTGCAATCTCCCGATTCAATTCTATGAAAAATCAAATATCTTTGAAGGGGCTTTCATGAAATTTCCAGATTTTGCAGCTTATAGAATTAGAGAATTGGTGGAGCAATTCCACTTTGACAGTCTAATAAGGTATGCTCCAAATAATATCAAAATTAATCATCTTTTAATCAAACTTTTTCTTGCTAATCTGAATTTAGACCACCATAATCCTCAAAATCGACAAGATTGTGTTTGGTCAATTGTTTATGGCATTAAAATATTTTTGCCTTTGCAAAGATTAACAAATATTTTAAATTGCCCTTAAAATGGTTTGACATTGATGATATTGAAGTTGATATGGATCATAGAGATGAGGTTTCTCATCGTTTCTTGTCTGATCACCTTACAAATTTAAGTGGATTAAAATCTAGCACCTTAAGGCCACAAGCATCCCTTCTTCACAGTGCTTTCCCTCGCCCTCTTCAACCTTGAATGAGAAGTTATGAAAAAGTCTATAAAAGAGATTTTCAAGCCCTATATTCCATCTACTCCAACCAACAAGTAAAT
Source organism: Allium cepa (assembly GCA_030765085.1). Taxonomy (NCBI): domain Eukaryota; kingdom Viridiplantae; phylum Streptophyta; class Magnoliopsida; order Asparagales; family Amaryllidaceae; genus Allium; species Allium cepa. The sequence continues at coordinate 461,729,596 of CM060943.1, forward strand.
TGGGGTAAAATCATTATAGATGAATTTCAAGACATCTCAATCCAAAGAAAATATACGACCATTCATTATGGTGCTTATATTATGCGTATCATTCTCAACTTTGGCATTCCAATGTCCGACTCCGAGTTTTCAAGCATTAGTGAGATAGGTGAAAAAACGTTAGGATTGATGGGTCTTCCTCACTGGCCTCCTCCAAAACAAATCATCTCTTTTCAACGATGATCTCACAATATTCAACAAGGTGTTCCACAACCTCGTGACACTAATATTGCCTCCTCCTCACATACCCAACATGAAGAAGAAGAAGAGGATGATGATTCCACTCAAGTTATTGGTCCGAAAACCTCTTCCAGACAACCTATCATCACTCTCTCAGAAAATCAATCAAAACTTCATCAGGATATGAAGGCTCTTGAAAAGAAAATGGAAAAGAAATTCAACTCCATAAAAAGGTTTTCAGTATAGGATAAATTTTCTTGTTCTGGATCTACATCCACCGAAGTTCACAACCCATCTCCATTTCAATGGTCATCTTTGAGTTCGAATTCCAATGATGATGAGCCTTCTCTCTCTACAAGTTTTAATTTTCTTTGTTTTAATTTAGTTTATGTCGTTTTTCTTGTTCTTTTATATTTCTATCTAGTTATATAATGTTGTACGAATATTTCTATTCTTCTTTCGTAATGAAATCTCGAGTAAAGAGCTATATTTTGCTTAACAATGTTTCTCTACATGCATTCTTATCTTTCTTTTTGTCGATGACAAAGGGGGAGAATGGTGTCTAAAGGTAATTAAATATTTGTTCATATTGACAGGGGGAATATTAATATTATTGTAAGTATTTATTTTGTTACATATATAGTTGTCATCATCAAAAAGGGGGAGAATGTTAGAATTTCAATTTAACATTGTTTTGATTAATGATAAGCTATATAAAATATTTTATGTGTACTAATCATTAATGCAGGGGTTTTGTTACATATTCATATTTAGAGTGTTTTTGAAGTTGTTAAGTTCCTTGTCTAGTGTCTTTATATCATTTAGTATTATGTTAAAATCTCTCCTGGATTGTTATATATATAATCATATACACACATACTCTACCATGCACAGCAGGCTGAAAACAAACGGCTGAATACATAAATTCAGCAAGTTGAATGCTGAAACAAATTTATTGTTTCACAATATTCAGCCGGCTAAATGAGTTTGTTCAGCTGGCTGAATCAGGCTAAAAATAACCTATTTCCTTACTGTTTATGATTTGTTTAATTCAGACGGTTGGATTTATAATTTCAGCCGGCTGAATATTTTTCAACGGCTATTTTTTAAAAAGACACTTCACTTCATCGAAGAGAAACATCTTCAAATCAACAGTTGCACCTGTTTCTTTTCATCATTACCTTTCGATAATGGTTGCAACTCTTTAATCTTTATAAATAGATTTTAGAATTCAACAAACAACTGACCGAAATCGATTTTAATATTCTTGAATTCTTATCTATTCTATATTTTCAAACTGCACTCAAACTGCTTACATTCTTTGATCGTTGATCACTTTATCTTCCATAATTCTCAAGAACATTATGCTATATATCATAAAGGAGAAGATTATAGAAAGATTGTACTTAATTGACTTATCAGTGCTATTTAAAGAGCATACTACAGTCAGATACTTTTGTTAGTTGTAAAGAAGTCCTATTCGGTTGCTCAGACGATAGAAGTCCTATTCGATTGCTTAGGCGGTAGAAGTCTTGTTCGGTTGCTTAGGCGGTGTAAACTTATTCCTTTGGGTTAAGTGAGGGTTGATAGTTTAATTCCAGAAGGAATCTAGAACTGGACGTAGAATGGGAGTTCGAACCAGTATAAAAATCTCTGGTGTCATTTACTTTGCTGTTTTTACTATTTACTTACTTATTCCGCACAAGTAGTTTATCCATATTACACGATCCTATAGCACAGTCAACTTACATACTGCACTAGTATTATAGGTGTTAGGGTTCCTATCTCAAGAATACCAACAGCATATAACATCCAATAATCACACCAATCATAACAAGCATAAAGTAAAAATGTGACGACCACCATCTTCGAGTTCTCGCATCGTTGTGTCCATCCGAAGGTCTCACCTCATCACACATTGTCACTATTATTCCCCAAGGTTTTGTATCACCATGATTATCATCGAAACCTCGCTTCACCATAATCATTCCTAAAGTCTCACTTCAACACGTTCTTTTCGGAGTCTCACTTCATTATAAATTTCTCAAAGTCCCCATTCATCATGACTTTCTCAAGGTATTCCTAAACTCTCACTTCACTAAGATCATTTTTAGAGTCTCACCCCATCACGATCGTTTTCGGAGTCTCACTCTAGTATAACTTTCTCAAAGTCCACCTTTAGTCACCTTCTTATGGTCTCTTAGAAACATGATAACCCACTCTACAACCCCCTCAAGCCAACGATATCTTATGCTACTATTAGATCCGATATTATTTCGGATAACTATCTAATAGGTACTGCCCTTCTAGGGCAAGCCACACCGTCTCACGATCCAAGGTACATAATTGAGCATCCTTACATACCCCTACCCTTAGGAATAACCATCAATCTAGATTTATCAATTATCCCTTCAGTATCCAACTCGACTCAGAACATCTCATGCCCCTCCACATCCCTTCACCTTGTAGTGCTTCCTTGGACTACTCTAGTCACATTCATTTACTTCCCACTTGAAGTACTCTATCAAATGGGTCACAATTCAAAGTTCAAAGTATCTCTACTCTCCCATCTCATGTGGTAGATTCACTTCGCCAAAGTTTCAAAGTCATTACATCGAAGTGTCATGCCTTCGCCTTATCGTAATTGTCGATTTTCATCGTGCTATAACGATAGGAATGAATGTCGAACGATCGAACATACACCTTTAGCACACTCCACGGGACGACCTTTTCATTCCCTAGGAGTTTGGCCAAATTTGCTAACCCCCAATGCCGACTACTTTACTCCTTTATCTTCCCGATAGTCCTTCCTTTCATGCCTAAGTCCTTTGCTTCAGTTCTTCCTTAAAGAAAACCTATCAGTACCGAGTGGTTTCCTCTCAGTGTCGAGTGGTTTTCCTAAATCCAAAATTTTGCTATGTCCACAAAATATCCATCCTTTGCCTTAACTCATGCCTACCTCGAAATTAACGTGCCTAAGTCCTAAAGCAACTAGTCAAGCACCACTAAAATCTCTTGTCATCGATAGCTTTCAATTTGGCATTGACCCCTTTTCCAACTAGATTTTCGACAACCAAACCAACTCCAAAGCACCTAAAATATTATTATTAGACTTCCCAAGACTTCAAGAATATCATAGCCAAATTTCATCACATTCCGAGCAATTTGCCCCATATCGACCTCTTTTGGCAATGTTATTTTGGACAGTTAAATCAACTTCAAATCGCCTGAAACTTCTAAAAGACTCCCCAAGGCTTCAACAACATTGTAACAACCGGCATATTTTACGATTGTATATTTTAATATTTTATTTAAATATTGCATCGTTAGTTGGATTAAAGTCCGAAATACTACTTTTTGCAAACAGACGAATTAGGACTCGAGACCACTTCCATTGAGTTCAAAATGGCATTTGCGACCTTTTTGAGTATAAACGTCGATATGGTTGGAGTTGATTAAAATTTTGATGTTTTCATTTAGGGCTTTAGGTTTGAGTTTTTGCCCATTAACCCAACATATTAACCCAACTCCACTCCACTCCTCTTCATTCCTTCATAATATTTCCTAATACTCAAGCTTTAGTAAAAACGGGGGAAGAGAAAAGAAATTAGGAATTCCTAAGCCCTAATTCTCATAGGAATTATCAACTTCAAGCTAGAAATCAAGGAGAAGCTTAGGTAAGCATTCTCTTCATCTTCTCCATCTCAATTCCTCTTCAATTTTAGAAATTTCCTAAACCCTAACTTAGGAAATGCCTGTCTTATGAGCTTACATTGAAGCTTCTTGGGTTAAAATTGAAGAGTGGTTGTTCTTGCCTTGCCCTATAGTTCTCACTTGTGTTTTTGAGTAAAAGGTGAATTTTTGACTCACATCTATGTCTATATCTTTCTTTGTGGTTAGCATGAATTCCTAACATCATGTTCATTTGCTTTTGAATTGAATGAATTTGGTGAATTTTCCAATTTGTGGGTTTTGTTGTCCAATTTCATGAAAATCCTTTCTTTGATGTTTGAACATTTTTTGGGGGTGTGTCGAAGAGCCTATAAGGCTGGGTTGTCGGGTGGCATAAATCCCTAGTCGTCGTTGCTCGTTCGACTGCATTCGGGATTATAATTTGTTTTGCACTTCTTAGTGCATAAGCTGAGAAAACTGGAAATGCCAGTTCAGTCGACTAAACTGTAGGGTCAGTCAACTGAACTTGGGGGATAAAAACTTTCCGTCCCTGTATCAGTCGACTGACCCCTGTGATCAGTCAACTTAGCCTGGAAACCGAGAGTTTCCAGGCATGTATCAGTCAACTGGTAACTACAGTCAGTCGATTGAACCTCCTTGTCTCAGCCGTATTGCCGTTTTGTGTGGATTTCTAATTTTTAATCGATTCCCGTCGTTCTGATTTGTTGTTATCATTTATTGATTTTGATGACGTCTTTTTCGAGATTTTTGGGAATATCCATTTTGATGGATTTTGTATCGATTTCTGTGGATTTGATTCACGTCTTCGAATGTGAATTTTTGGTGATTGATTGTTTTTACAATCATTTTTGTGATTTGTCACTTTAAAATACAAAGGTTTCTATACTAGTAGTAAATATTCAAACTCTTTCTCGAAGAAATCCAATTAGTATATATAAACCTTTACCTCATTCGTTCGAGAAATCCAATTAAACGAATTAGAAAAAAAAATAGTATGAAACGCTTGCGTTTACTTTGTCGGTTAATTCTTAGACTTGTTCGGTTGAAACTCTTGTGACAATTTTCGTGTGGAAATCTACAATTTGTTTGTAAATATTTAAGTCAAGCCAGTGGTTATGGGACATGAAGCTAAACTCATTTATTTACTAGCTTAGTGTAATTTACACTTATCGATCAATGATGATCATTTTGTGATCTAGACTAGCGATGCGCGATGTCTCTTTGTCCACGTGGGGGACAGTACCCCGTTATGTTGAGCTTCGTCTCTCTTTGTCCACAGGGGAGACTATATCTCGATTTTTTGGAGCTTCGGCTCATTTGGAGGAGCTTCGGCTCATTTGGAGGAGCTTCGGCTCATTTGAAGGAGCTTTGGCTCATAGTCCGCAATGGGGGACTATATCCTGTTAGGAGGAGCTTAGGCTCACTTGGAGGAGCTTCGGCTCACTTGGAGGAGCTTCGGCTCATAGTCCACAATGGGGGACTATACCCTATTTGGAGGAGCTCCGGCTTATTTTATAGGATAGCAACCCATTTTGAAATACACGTGTTGGTGAGTTTCCATGCTCCCGTTTGTGACAGGCCTCCCCCTTTGTGATTTCTGTATTTCTAATTGATGATTTCTAGAAGTTTTGTTTCGCCAATTTTTACGATTGGCATTGATATGTTTGTCAATATTTGTGGTTTGGTGGATAAAATAAAGAATATGACATTCTTTTTGGTGTTCTGAGATTTCTTGAGATATCGTATGATTTTTGTTGTCGTTAAATGTATACTTGTCACAATATGGCATTATTATTATCATACATTTTTGTCATATCTCTTATTCTATCTCATTTTATCTGATATTTATAGCTACACTGATCCGTTTACTATTTTCTTATTAAATAATACTCAGGTCAGACCGAGATGTTACAGGTGCTTTTGCTTGACTCCTTATTTGGGACCATCATTTGACTTTTGGCTAACTATAGATTAGTAGAATTTTTTTATACATTCAAGATAGAGACTCCTTGATGTACACATATTCTTTTGTCTAGCACTTGTATATAATCTTTTGTGATGTTATGGATCTTGAACGACCACAACTTTGATGTACCTTTGCATGTGATATATTCATATCAGTTTCCGCCTTTATGATATGAATATCTGTGACCGATTTGTTTCATGTTTATTTCTACATTTGTTTTCGAAGATCACACAATCATTGTGTAGTAGCATTGAGTTTGTATCGAATTTTCCCTTGAAATTAAACGTGTGACATATTATCTGACATATCGGTGCTTGCACAAGGCAATTATACGGATGGTCGCTCCTCAACAGTCTTATTCTTCGTGCTAGTTGACGGCATTACTCCGTGGTGTCCTTGGCTAGCGTGAGTATAGAGGTGGGGCGTCATAAACATTATATCGAAATTTCTTCACATTCTAAGCGCTTTACTACCTACCTCTTTTGGCAACATAATTTTAGACTATCAATCCAATTTCAAATAGCTTGAAACTTTCTAAGTAGACTTGATAAGGGTTCAAAAACATCATACCCAAATTTCATCACATTCAGAGCACTATGCCCCACTACCGACCTCTTTTGGCAACAAGATTTTGGATTATTCGATCAAGTGCAAACCACCTGAAATTTTCTAAGTAGACTGGTTATGGATTAACAAATAGTGGAATCTATCAAGTGCATCTCAAAAGCACAGCCAAAAACTAGTTATGGATTATATAATAACAAAGAAGCTCAAATTCATCTCAAATAGAAAAATCCATCAAGTGCATCTCAAAAACACCACCAAAACCGGCTATGGATTGTATAAAAGTAACGAAGCTCAAACTCATATCAAATACTAGAATACATCAAGTGCCTCTCAAAAGCACCACCAAAAAAAATCTGATTATTGATTATATAAAAACAAAGAAGGTCAAACTCAAATAGAAGAATCCATCAAGTGTATCTCAAAAGCATAATAAAAAATTGGTTGTGGATTATATAAAAGTAAAAAACCTTAAAATCATATCAAACAGCAAAATCCATCAAGTGTGTCATAAAGTCACCACCAAAAAGCTAGTTATGGATTATATAAAAATAAAGAAGCTTGAAATCATATCGAATAGCAAAATCCATTAACTACGTTTCAAAAGCACAACCAAAAATTTGCTATGAATTAGATAAAAGCGATCAAACTCATAAACACAAGAATAGGAAGAGAAAGAGTAATCATGTTGTGTTGTTTAACCACTAATGGGTATTCGTCATAATTTCTCTACTCTAGGTTTGAGGCTCATTCCTTTTGAGGATTTAATGAGTAATTTCCTTCGAGAATAATTTCAAAAAGGGGATCCATCAAGTTCTCTTTGATCCATCTATTTTGATGAGATCACTCCTTCCACTAATTTCTTAGTTATTTTAGTTCTGAATAGATGTATATTCTCTTTCCATTATGCACTCTTATAGAATTATAGTGTTCCTCACTATGGTCATGAATATATGCTCTCACATTATAATTACTAATATTTTTAATAATTAAAAAGAAAATTATCTCTTCCTTCAATTTTAACATACTAGGTCTCTTAACCTTCTTAAATTTATATTAGGATCATAAAGAGATTGCGCATGCTTTTTATCATAATAATAAGCTAGTTCAAGTTTTTCGATTCTAATATATGGTCATAATGATTTATTGACATTTTGATTTATCTCATTTTTCGGTTAATTTCATGATTGTCTCTCCTAAGTCATTCATCTCGATTTGAAATTTTTGATCCCTTTCGCAGCATTTAAGTTTGTGTCAAAATGTTGCATTTATTTGAGACAAAAGAAATGAATTTATACAACATGCTATAATCATAATCAAAGAATACACATTCAATATACTTAGGTACATTATTGGTTGGTTCTTCTTCTTCTAGGTTTTAAAGAAAATAGAATAGAACAAAAGACACAATTTTCCCCAAAGCCCCACAGTTTTAGAAATTTATAGCTTGGGATGAAACTCTTGCGTAGTTCATAAGAAGTTTTATCTAGTCTTTTATGAGAAATCAAAACGAACATTTAACAACCATAAAAAAAGCTTCCTCAACATACTAAAATAATTATACTCTACTTTAGAAGACCGTTTACATTCTTATAATTTCAACACATTTTTATTAATTCATGCATACAACATCAGTGATTTTGAAAGAAAATAAACATTCAACATGTCATTCTCCAATAATGCATATGTTACTTGGAGCTTATGTACTTATGGATATAACATACTAAGCATAAAGCTTTATAACCAACTTAATATATGTATATAAACGAATAGTTTTCATTTTTATACGTGCATTAATACATCCATCTTATCATACAATTTGTTCACGTAACACATAAATCATCTTTTCTATACATGTCTTCAAAACATATACTTTCAATCCACTAAAAGCTTTTGCTTTTTGATTAATCTTACATGAATTATTACTTCGATAGTAGAATAATTACTTCCCATCTAATGTACTTGTAATAATTTTCACAAGTCTCGTTAATAATTCACTATCTAAAAGCCTCTCTGTAGACGCCGTCTTACGTCTTAAGCAACGCCAAGCAGGAACTGTAAAGAAAGATTATGTCTCATCGCTAAGGGTTCGAGTCTTCTTCATCGATTTGAGATTGGAATCCGTGGGATAAATAACATTCGAAACCCGTCCATCCACCCAACGAATTTTCGAGTAAGCCTGCAATCTAAGGACTTAGACTTTTTTGCAGTTGGTCAACTATATTCCAATCGCCCATACTCTAATCCATGTTCTGGAGACTCAGAGTTTTCAGCGTGAGCAGTCGCATTTTTGCCCGTGATAGTCGTTCCCCTGTTGAATGGGTTATACGCTAGTCTGCAGTCAAGGATTCGGAGTTTTCTAGTCCGCAGTTGAGGACATAGAACTTTTTAGTCTATGTTTGAGGACTTAGGATTTTCTACTACAGTCAAGGACTTGGAATTCTTTTTAGACCGTAGTCAGGGACTTCGAATTTTATAGTCTACAGTCAGGGACTTAGAGTTTTTTAGTCCGCAGTCAGAGATTTAGAGTTTTTTAGTCCACAATCGGCGACTTAGAATCTTTTAGTCCGTAGTCAGGGACTTAGAATTTTTTCTAGTCCGTAGTCAGGGACTTAAAATTTATTAGTCCACGATCGGGGACTTAGGATTTACTAGCCCGCAGTCAATGGCTTAGAATTTTTTTAGTCCATAGTCAAGGACTTCGAATTTTCTAGTCCGCGGTCAGGAACTTAGATTTTTTTTGTCCACAGCCAGGAACCTAGAGTTTTTAGCCCGTAGTCGGGGACTTTGAATCTTTTAATCCACAATCATGGACTTAGAATTTTTTTCTAGTCCATAGTCAGGAACTTAGAATTTTTTAGTCTGTAGTCAGGGGCTTAGTATTTTTTAGTCCACACTTGGGGACTTAGTATTTTTTCTAGTTTGCAGTCGGTTGTCCTTCCCTCATCATCGACAACCTTTGTCCCTTATTGTGAGTTTCGCTTTTTGATTCGTCTACGGGAAACGCCGGCCGAGCAAACTTACAAAGCTCACGTCGTTCGATCCCGTTGGGGATTGGTATAATTGATCGACTGTAAACTTTATGAATCTGTTCACACATCATGGATATCGATATCAATTAGTTTTAATGCATACTTAGCATAAAATGTAGTGACAGTAGCTTATGCAAAGGGAGCTTTAAGATTATATTCATCATATGAAAGGGAGCAGAATAACTCGTCTTATTACACATTAAAGAAGATCAAACACCAAAGAAATGTCTAAAGCTGCTATACTGAAATATAAAAGAAATAATCTAGGTGAAATAACACCGTAAATGCTCGCTATTCCACACTTTTGGAAGTGTTGTGCCATCAACAGTTGCTAGCTTGAAAGTCCCTTCTCCAAGCCTCTGTTCAATGATGTATGATCCTTCCCATGTCGGGTTCATGTGCAATGGGACCGGGAAAACTCGTTTCAGGACAAGGTCACCAACTTCAAAGGTTCTCGATCGGACTTTTGTATTATAGTACCGTGTGATTCGATGTCGGTATGCAGCTGCTCTCAACTCGGCCTTCTCGTGTTTCTTATCGATAAAGTCCATTGACTCCAATACGAGATTTTGCTTTGTTCTGGGATCATAGTAAGTCACTCGATGGGGAGGGACTTCGAGTTCTATAGTAATAACTGCTTCGGCTCCGTAAGCAAGAGAAAATAAAGTATGGCCGGATGCGGACTTGTGGGTGGTCCTGTAGGCCCAAAGTGCCATAGGAAGCTCATCCACCCAATTGCCTCTAGCCTTCTCCAAACACTTCTTTAGAATAGATTTGATAATCTCGTTTACAGCTTTGACCTGTCCATTTGCCTGAGGGCGAGCGACTGCAGCAAACCTCTTCTCAATACGATATTTTCGACAAAACTCTTTAAATTCGGAGCAATCGAATTGAGTCCCTTTATCAGTCACGATATTCCGTGGAAGATCGAAATGACATACGATGTTCTGAGCAATGAAGTTGAAAACTTTCTTGGTTGTACTTGTGGCTAAAGGCTCCGCCTCGGCCTATTTGGTGAAGTAGTCAACCGCAAAAATCGTGTACTTCGAGCCATCTTTGGAGATTGGTAGAGAGCCAATGATGTCGACCCATATAGCGTACGGCCATGGACTGACCATTTGTGTGACCTCCGTCGATGGGGCTCTTGGCACTTTCGCATATATCTAGCATTTTCCGCATCATCTAACATAGTCAGCTGCATCCTAGTTCACAGTCGGCCTGAAGTATCCATAATGGAGTATCTTTTTTGCTAAAGTTTGCTCTCCAGTGTGATCGCCACATTCCCCTTCATAGACTTCTCTTAGGACAAGCTTGATCTTGTCGTGGACGATACACCAGAGTAAGGGAATGAAACCCCTTTCTGTACATATTCCCTTCCTCCATAATATACCGTGAAGCTTTGCGAAGGACCTATCGCTTTCGTTTCTCTTTTCTAGCAAGATTCCATGCAACAGGTATTCTTTAAATGGAGTCACCCATGATTCCCTCTTAGGCTTTGTCTTCAGTATTTGGTTAACTTTTATTATAGCTAGACTTGGGTTGTGCAATGTCTCGATCAGAACCAAGCCCCTTTTTTGCGCATCGCCAGTGCTCGTGAGCTTCGCCAATGAATTGGCTTCTCCGTTCTGCTCATGCGGGATATGCAAAATGTCATAGTATTTGATATCTTCCAACAACTCCTGAACTCAGGTAAGATATGGGGCAAGTCATTGTCCCTTGCCCGATAATCTCTCTTTACCTGATATACCACAAGTTGTGAGTCACAAAATATTTCGAGAGACTTTATCCAAGCTCCCTTGCGAATTTTAGCCCTGTGATCAATGCCTCATATTCAACTTCATTATTTATAGCAAGGAAATCAAGCTTCAAAGCGTAACAGATTGACCGATTCTCAGTAGTTACGAGAACAATTCTAGCTCCGAAATAATGGTCACTAAATACCCCACATAGCTCGGATGGGTCTAGAATACGGGCTTGGAAATATGGGCTAGGTAATCTTCCAAACGTCTTAGGTCGTTGCAGGACCTGTCACAATGGCTGATCGGTATACACATTGATCAGATTGGCCTGGAAATACGAGCAAAGCTTGCGTGATGCGATCACCAAGAAGTATGGCAGTTTCTCTATCTTCTGGTAGTTTCTTTATGCCCCGTTAATCGTTTACTAACATAATATACCAGTCTCTGAATTTGGTTCTCCTCACGAATCAAGACGACACTCATGGCATGTGTCGACATAGCTATGTAAATATACGACTCCTCATGGTCTACTGGTTTTGACAAAACATGGAGTATCTCCAAATGATCCACCAAAGCTCGAAATGCGCCTTCACAATCTTGCGTCTACTCAAAATTCCTCTTTCCTTTCTTTATCAAGTCAAAGAAAGGAATACATTTATCGGTCGCCCTGGAGAAGAATCGACTCAAAGCAGCGACCTTTCGGTTCAAACTCTGCACTTGTTTAATAACTCTGAGAGCTTGTATATCCCGAATGGCTTACTTCATTTCCTCATGCATTTGACAATAAATCCCATGAACTTCCCTGACGCAACACCGAATAAACACTTCAGAAGCTTGATTTTCATGTAATAAAACCGAAGGATATCGAACATCACTGCCAAGTCTCGAATGTGGTTGTTTAACCACCATGACTTCACGAGCATATCATCCACATAGACTTACATCGTCCTCTCGATCTGATCCTTGAACATTCGGTTAACCAGATGTTGATAAGTTGCTCCAGCATTCTTTAATCCGAACGGCATCACTACGTAGCAATATAACCTAACATCTATAACAAAACTTGTATGTTCTTGGTCTGGGACATGCATCGGGATTTGAGTATACCTCGATTACACATCCATAAATGAAAAATATTAGTGCCCCGTAGTCGAATCTACTAGCTGATCAATTCTAAGTAGGGGAAAACTATCTTTAGGGCACACCTTATTCAAGTCCGAATAGTCAATACATGTTCTCCATTTCCCATTCTCCTTCTTCACCAATACAGGATTAGATATCCATTTCGGGTGGAGGGCGTCACGAATAAACTTGTTGACTTTAAGTTTATCCACCTCCTCTTTAAGAGCAACGAATCTCTCTGATCCATGCCTCGTCTTTTCTATTTCACCAGAACATACTTCAGATCAACGTTTAATGCATGGCTCACAATAGAAGGCGAGATCCCACACATGTCAGAGTGGGTCCAAGCGAATACATCCAGACTCGCTCGGAGGAAATCAATATGTACTCTCCTTATCGAAGGGTTGAGTTGCGATAAAATCTTCAACACCCGTGATGGGTCATCGTGGCTGACTGTGATATCAATCATCAATGCAGCCGACGCTGCCTTGGTCTTCTTGGGTTCCTCCTGATCGTCCCTCGGATCTATATCTCTATAGAACTGACTAAGGTGCCAAAGCCAAGGCTTGGGCACCATTTTTTAATCTTCAGTGACTTGGATGCAGACAGACTTGTCCTCACCCTTTCCCTTCTCTTTTTGTTGAGCCTCTCTCAACTCGATTGCATAACAAGCACGTCTAGTTGCCTGATCACCATGCACAACACCTACTCCGTTATCAATCAGAAATTTCAACGTCAAACACCATGAGGCCAAAGCTGCCTGAAATTCAGCCAGGGTCGGACGGCCTAGAAAAACATTGTATGGTGAATCCACATCCAGAACTATGAACGGTAGGATCTGCACCCTCTTACATTCACCTTCTCCTAACTCAGTGGGCAATTCAACATAACCTACTGCTTCAGTAACCACGCCGTTGAAACCATGTATACGAGCTTTAGATGGTTTCAAATCCATAGCTTCCATCCTCATTTGGTCATATTCCTTATTAAAGATAATGTTCATAGAACTTCCATGATATATCAAAATTCTTCTTATTAGAGCAAGACCAATCATGGCTCAAATAACCATCGGATCAATAGTAGGGGCCTCTACTCTATCGGCATCTCTACTTCTGAATACTATATCATCTGCCATTATACGTTGTTGCTTGGCCGAAGAGACATTCTCCGTATTCGAACAACATTCAAAGTCCACATGTCTTATTGAACTAGCATAGCGTTCCATTTCCTACCAACTCTTATCCACAGGATGTGGTCCACCAACTATCGTACTTACTACCAACCTTCCACTGGTCCGTGTAGGCTCCTCAGCTCGACATGGAGCGAGTCCTCGATTGGGGTCAAACGCCCCCTGTCTACCATCCTGCGTACTTTTCACAAATTGCTACAACTTTTTCTCCCGAATCAACTTCTCAATGGCACCCTGGAGATGCCTATACTCATCCGTATTATGCCCATAACATTCATGAAACCGACAGTCCTTTCTGGTTTTCTTTTGTGCCTCCATCGATTCTTTCAGACAAGGCTTCTTATATTGGAAAGTATTACAGATGGACAGATAAATGTTCTCCAGCGGTGCATTCAAAGGTGTATAGCTGTCATACATAGTAAACTTGGACCTCCACTTTCCAGGCTCCCTCTTTCCATCATGATTCCCATCTCTACTTCTTCTCGGTTGATCCGGCTTGTTTTGAACATTAACCTAAACCTTCCCGAAACTCTTGCCAGATTGCTCCACTACGATGTTGCTCTATACCGCTACTCTATTCGGCCTGCAGCAGTGGTTTTCTAGACAACTTGGCCTCTTCCTTTTTCATGAACTGGGATGCCTTTGAGTAGAAATGCTTCAGCATGGCCGGTGGTTTTTTGGCTAGCCAATCACCGAACTTGGATTTAGGGTCAACTCCTTTGTCACAGCCATAAGTATTGCATGGTCATTAGAATTACTAGCTTCAGTGGCAGCAACATGAAATCTCTATAAGTAGTCCTTTAGTGATTCCCCCGAAGCCTGGATTACACTGGACAACGACATCATATCTTTGGGGCGAGTAGCATGAATTCGAAACTGCTCCATAAATCTTGTTGCCAGCTCGTCAAATCTTGAGATCGATCCAGGGGTAGTCTTGGGAACCACATCGTAGCGATCCCAGAAAGAGTTATGGGGAAGCATCTACATTTGGTAGCATCATTCGCTCTTGCTGAGTCCATCAACCATTCGTACCTCATGATGTGCTGCATGGGGTCAGTTTTTCCTTCATAAGCAGGCACCGTAGGCATGCTAAACCATTTAGGATACTCCGCATGTAAAATATAGTCAATAAATGGGGTGTGGCTCCTAGAGATTCCCCAGTCATCGTTTATCAAGCCTTGGTTCTCCTCCATTAACTGTCTGACCATTGTGGATAAATCCGGTGTTTGGATAGGTGGCGTCAAGCGGTGGACATGCTCCACCATGCGTGAATGTTCCGATCGGTGTCTCAGGGCCATTTCACGCTTCCTGAGCATTCACTTCGTTATCATCTCGAGGAGGTAGTTGATCAGCATCCAAACATACTCCAACGTCTAAGTCGCTGGATCCAGAATGAGCATGGTTCTCCACTTGTACTTGGTGAGCTATCCCTCTGGTTGAGGGATTGACACCGATCCCTATGGAGGGATCAACACCGAACCATCTTGGCAGACCACTTTGGTCTGCAAAGAATCGCTCCATCGCTCTAGTTCATGCTGCTTCAACTCTGCGACGCCTATGCCTATGGTGCTCGTACGATGAAGTTGAACCATCTAATGCCGAGTAATAAGCGAGATCCCTTCTGGCGCTTTGGCGAGTTGCTGAGCAATTTGGTTTACCAAGTTGGTATTAGTCTAGATTTGCTTATTTAGCTGCCTATGTCTCTCCATCAGCTCTCGCATCAAGTCATTAAATTCATCTATGGTAATGGAATGAACGGGGTTCTAAACTGTAGCAGGCTCCACATTCACATTAGCAGGTTGGTTGCTTGGGCCCCCCTTGTTGGACACTGGCAGTTTCGTTGGCATCAACATTGTGGGAGGTAGATCTGGTGCACCTTACCATTCTAAATTTCTTTACTTAGATCTTGATAAATCTAAATAGTATCTGTAAGCTTCTGAAGATGAACTTGGATCTCCTTTGGGGGATTTCCTCAATCCAGTAACAACAAAGAGGATCCTAACAGCCTGAGAATCAACGTTCCAGCGAAAGCACAAAAAATTTTGCAACCAAATTAGCCACAAACACCCATGGATAGATTTAATTAGTGGGATAAATGAAGAAATTAAATGAAAAAAAAGAAGAATCACAAAATAATAAAGAAAACAAAGTAGAAAGAAAAAACAACAGGATTTATAGTGGTTCGGCATTGATTGCCTGTGTCCACTTTGAATATTCTCCTTATTGCTTCCCAGTTCGCTTGATTACAATTAAAAACAGCAAGAAATAACAAGAGACTAGAGAAGAATGAAGAAAGTCAGTTACGATAATGGTAGAGTTTAACTAACGGCGTAAGAGTCCCTAAAATGGCCTCCTGTGCCTGTATTTTTAGATGAAGGAGGCCTCCAATCTGACTCAAACTTCGGCAATTGGACCTCCTCCACCATATAGGCCCACCATAGGAAGGGTTAGGCCCAACTCTTAATAGGTAGGGACCAGTACTAATCTCTCCATGAGTCGAGTTTGGGCTTGCCATCCCTATGTTAGCTTTCTTAAGGTCTGTAATGATGGTGCTTAGTATATCTTAGTGCTTGGACTTGTGGAGATTGAGTTCTTGAAATATTTCAACTCGAATCTGGACTTGGTCAAGGCAATGCCTATCCTTCCTGATCTCCCAATGTGTGTCGATCCATCATTTACATGCCAAGTAATTCCGATCCATATCACGTAGTCCATTCCATGCCAAACCATACCCTACAAGTAAACCATGCCGATCCCTTTGGCTCAAACCATATCATGTTGATCCATACCCTACGAACAAACCATGCCAAACCCTTTCCCATGACCATCAACATGTCGATCCATCCTCTTCGGAAGCATCATGCCGACCCATCCACAAACCATGCCCTGTCGATCCCTCCATGAGATACACCACCATGTCTATGCCGATCCATATCCTACGAACAAACCACGCCGATCTATTTCCCATGACCATCAACATGCGGATCCCTATAGCTTTACAAACCATACCGATCCCTCTTTACTTCCATTCAAACTATCCATTTTGCTATGTATCCATGCAGATCCCCTATCACCTCAAGCTTATACATACCCCTTCACCTTCTCGTCCAATTTAACCAATGTCTATGCCGATCCCTGTCCCATCTATACTAAACTCCATGGTATTGCCTATCTACTAGCCCCATTCATATGGGCTTGATATAACCACCATGACATTATATTTTGGTCATATGGTTGTTTTCTAGTGACCATCCTTCTCATCAACAATAGAGTCCGACCCTTGCGACCAGTCCAATATAGCTGGGTCATGGCAATGTGTAACATCGGTTATTATAATTATATTGTCTATTGTATACTATTACATTCTTTGATTATTTTTCCAGCAAATATATGAAGGGAAAAAAGGATATTTACAGGAAGATGAACATGATCGAATCCGTGACTTTGAAATGGGTCACCTAGAAGGGTTTATGGAGTACATTTCGTCAGTTCAAGTAATATATTGCATGGAAGTGTTAAATCAAATGGAAATCAGGAGAATATAGCATGAGATATAATATCCACTGTCATTTCATTGTATTGGAGAATGTAGATACGAAGTCAAGCTTGGTCGAGCAAATATTTCACATACTACAAGCAGCAGCATAAGCAGCATATGGACACAGGCCTTGGGCTAAGCCCATTTACAACTTATATTTACAATTTTCCTGTACACTATAACTATAAGTGTTGTATAAAAGATTTTGTAACTCAGCAATATACGAAAGCTTCTTATTTTCAATAAAATCAAGAAAATTTCAATTCTTCAATATGTTATCAGAGCAACATTGCTTAACAGTAAGCGCCTTATCCAATTCTCATCAAAGAGTTGTCATCATTGAGAATCAAGCTGCACTAATAGATCTCATCAGAAAAAATTTCGTCATTTGAGATATCGTTGACACAGTTTGACAACTGTGTACAAAATCTTACAAGAAGTTCTCTTATTCATCACTTGAGTACTGTGCCTTGCCAAGAAAAAATGTATCAGAAAAGAACTCATCGCATAAGCACCTCTCTGGCTGCATCAACATCATCAAAAATTACAAGATCAGATCATCTCACCTGAAGTGCCTTACCAAGAATTCAGTTGTTAGAAATTTTTCATCATTCAACCGCATTCTGGTTAATATCCATTTCATCATCAATTTCTTGATCTGTTATTCTTTAGAGTTGTAACATGGGTGAAGAAAATGACGAAAATGCCATCTCTCCCACCTCTGTATCAAAATCCAGTCAAAATCAATCCAATGTCACTCAAGAACTCCTCAAAACATCATTAAACCACAATGCCAACTTATCATGATCTAATTAGATGAAACAAATTATCTACTCTGGAAATTCCAGATGAAACTACAATTAGAGGTTATGGACTTGAAGAGTATGCTCTTGGAACATTACGTACCCCACTATGATTCACTGCAGATAGAGAAGGCAAGTTAGTTGAGAATCAAGAATATATGATACATCGAAGACAAAATAGTTTGATCAGTTCTTGGTTGTTATCTTCAATTAGTGTAAGTTTACTGCCATAGTTAATTGGTTGTAAAACAGCTTATGAAATATGGCATACAATTGAGCAAGTGTTTAGCCCTGAATCTGCAGCAAGAATTATGCTATACAAAAGGCAACTGCAAAATTAAAGAAAGATAGTTTGTCCATGAGGGAATACTTGTCAAAAGTCAAAACATTATGTGATCAATTAGCATCAGAAGGACATAAAGTCAGTGATACTGAGAAAATACTATCATTACCGATTGGGTTAGATAAAGAATATGAAGTAGTTGAGCTATAATATCATCTATAGAAAAATTGCCAACATTACAGTATGTTCACTATACATTGCTTGCACATGAAGGTAGATAAGAGTAAAAGAAGCTTACAAATCTAGAGTATTCACTAAATTATATCACTTATAACAGAGGCAAGAATCAAGAAAAGAACTAAAAAATATAAATCAGTCAAGCAGCAGTCAACGAGGTGGATAGAATTACATATCTAGGGGAAGAGGTGGTGGATGGAGTAATAATATCAACAATAACAGACCAAGATGTCAAATTTATGAGAAGTATGGTCATATAGCAAGTAAATGCTATTTCAGATTTGATGTAAACTATACACCATCTCAACAGAATGTTATCAATTCAAGAATGCATAATCCAAGTGCAAACATGGTGAACACATAACAAGAAAGCAAGGGTTAATCAGAAAATGATGGCCATGACATAACAAAATTAGAAGATATATAAGATGACTGCTGGTACCCAGACTTTGGTGCAACCAATCATGTTACCAACAATCTTAACAATCTAAATCTTGGGAACAAGGAGTAAAAAGGTAAACATTTGTTATATATGGGTAATGGTAAGTCAATTCACATCACACATACTGGAAATGCAGGTATTAAAGGTGCAAGGCAACTCTATCTTAATAATTTATTAAGAGTTCCTTTAATTAGAAAAAAATTTAATGAGCGTCTCAAAATTTTCAAAGGATAATAATGTATATTTTGAATTTCACTCAATGCATTGTTTTGTAAAAGATGTAATAACAAAGGAAATTATTTTGCAGGGTAGAGAGTGTAGAGGATTACATAATTTGATGTTGCAAAATCAAGAAATTCTAGAAGTAAGGAAAACTGGTGTAATATGTCTAAAATAAAACCAGTTGAAAATTGTAAGAATTATGATATTTGGATTTTTTAAACTGGGACACCCCAGTGTGAAAATTGTAAAACATGTTTTGAGTAGAGATAATAATATTCACATTGACAGTATCCATGCATTTTATACCTGTGCCTATTACCAAATGGGAAAAAGTCACAAACCTGCATTTCCATATTCTGAAACTAAATATGATAAGCCACCAGAACTTGTTGCTATAGACTTATGTGGATCGGCCCTAATATCAACTAATTATGGTTGTAAATATCATATATCATTTATTGATGCATTTTCTGGATATGTATGGATTTATTTTCTAAAATCAAAATCTGAGACTTGCAATGCAGTGATGCAGTTCATAACGAATGCTGAAAAGTAAACAAACTGCCAAGTAAAAATTATGCATACTGATGGTGGCAAAGAGTTTTTGCCACTCATAATTTTTCCAAAATAAAGGAATAGGTCAGAGGATAACATGTCCACATACCTCTGAACAAAATTGTCTTGTTGAAAGGAAATGTTGGCATATTGTAGAGATTGGACTAACTCTCCTCGCACAAGCATCTCTACCTCTGAAATTCTAGTCTGATGCTTTTTAAATAGTTGTATACCTCATCAATAGAATACCAACTAAAGTACTAAAACCCAAAAGTCCAATAGAGAAGTTGACAAAGATCAAGCCTGATTATCAAAGATTCAAAGTGTTTGGATGCCTGTGTTTCCCTTGTCAAAGGCCTTATCAAACACACAAGTTAGAATTCAGAGCAGCACCATGTACATTTTTAGGATATGAAACCAACCAAAAAGGTTATAAATGACTTGATAGTAATGGTAGGATGTGTATAACAAAACATGTGATATTCAATGAACTTGAATTCCCATTCAACAAATCAGAAATCAAAACAACCCAAAAGTTATATAACCCAAAGTATTCAATACCTCCAACACCTTAAGTGATCATACCAGTAGGAAGTCAAAGACTCAGGAGAAAGATGATGCTAGTCCACAACACACAATGCTCAGCAATACGCCAAGTTATGAACAAGGTGAAGCATCATAAAGTTCAAGTCATATACCATAGCAAGGAAGCACTGGTCAATCAGATCACTACCAAATATTGGATGATTATCAACCAATACTCAGCAAGAGACCACAGTGATTAACAAAACTCAATAGTATGCTCCTACAAATACAGGTCACCATGCGATAACAAGATCAAAGAGTGGCATATTTAAACCAAAAGCATATAATGTAGAGCTGGTAAATGAGGAACCAAGCACTTATCATCAGGCAATGCAACATGAAAAGTGGAAAGCAGCCATGAAAGAAGAATATGATGCATTAGCAAGAAACAAAACTTGGGATCTTGTTTCATTACCAAACCATAAAAATATTATAAGGTGTAAATGGACATACATGTTAAAGAGAAATCCTGATGGTTCAATTCTGAAATACAAGGCCAGATTGGTGGCAAAAGGATATTCACAATAAAGTGGCTTTGATTTTAATGAAACTTTTTCATCAGTTGTGAAACCATCCACCATTAGAATTGTACTAACTATTTCCTTGCATAAGAATTGGATCATTAAGCAATTAGATGTAAATAGTGCCTTTTTGAATGGTGTACTGTAGGAGGAAGTCTACATGGAGTAACCACTTGGATTCAAACAAAAAGGAAATGAGGGACTGGTGTGCAAACTAAACAAAGCATCCATAGGCTCAAATAAGCAACAAGACTATGGTTTGACAAGCCAAAATCAACATTAGCCAAGCTTAGCTATAACTCAACAAAATCTAACAACTCTCTTTTTACTAAGATTTCCAATAACACTGTTACTTACATACTAATTTATGTTGATGACTATAATTATAGGTAATAGTGAGATGGAAATCAGCAGAATCACATAACATTTGAAAAAAGAATTTTCAATCAAAGACTTAGAGGAACTAAGTTACTTTCTTGGTATAAAAGTCAAGAAGACATCAAACACTGAAATGCATATATGTCAAAAGAATTACATCTTAGAAAGACTAGTGAGAGCAAGAATGGACAAGGCTAATCCTCTTCGTATACCAATGATAAGTAGTTTTCACCTATCAAAAGATAAAGGAGAGCCAATAGAAAATGACAAATTGTACAGAAGCATAGTAGGAACATTATAATATGCCATAATAACCAGACCAGACATATCATTTAGTGTGAATAAAATAGCCAATTCATGCAAAAGCCACTAGATGAACAGTGGAAGGCAACTAAGAGGAGATTAAGGTATCTCAACGGAACCATAAATTAGGGTTTAGTTCTACAAGCAAGCAAATCATTAAAAATCAATGGCTATGCTGATGCAGGCTGGGCAAACCGACTGTGATGATAGAAGATCAATAACTGGTTATTGCATTTTTCTAAAGAGAAATCCAATATCACGGTGTGCAAAGAAACAACCAACGGTTTCTAGATCAAGTATAGAAGCTGAATACAAAAGTGTTGCTAGCACAATAGCTGAGATTATGTGGATAGAATCTCTATTAAGTGAATTACAAATTAAGACTAATAACATAGTGACTATTTGGTGTGACAATCTCAGTACAACTTCACTTACAGCAAATCCTGTATTGCATTCGAGAATAAAGCATATGTAATTGGATCTATACTTTGTATGGGAGCAAATTATAAAAGGAAAATTGAAAGTTAATCACATACCTTCAACTTACCAGAAAGCATATATTTTTACAAAGGCACCATCAAAGCAAAGTTTACCAGATTTAACCATGAGTTGAGTGTTGGTGAAGCTAGCATCAATCTAAGATCAAAAACCTCAAACTACTTGCCAGCAGTAGGAGAATCAAGGAATGATCACCGCGGTGAAGTTCAAACTATATCAGAAAAAATATCATCATTGAGATGAATAACATTTTTTGGGTTGCCAGCAACGAAAGGTGGATGAAAGTTCTCTAGAGAAGAGAGAAATCTAATAAACCCTCATCTAAATGAAGATTTACCAGATTAAAGAACCAATTTTTCAATTCAATGAATTTGGCAGCAGTTTGGGTATCTCCTCACAAATCCTAACTCTTGTTCGGGTTTTTGGGGGTATTGGAGAATATAGATATGAAGTCAAGCTTGGTCGAGCATATATTTCACATATTACAAACAGCCGCATAAGCAACATATGGATATGGGCCTTGGGCTAAGCCCATTTACAACTTATATTTACAATTTGCTTGTACATTATAAATATAAGTGTTGTATCAAAGATTTTATAGCTTACCAATATACAAAAGCTTCTTATAATAAAATAAAGAGTATTTCATTTCTTCAATTCATTGAGACCAGTGCACAAATCATTAAAGAGAAAGAATTTCAAATGGTAATAACTAGCTTGCATGTGGTTCAACCTGATGAACAAACAAATAAACGTTCTTTTAATTGCTTAGTTATACACCGCAGCCATCCGGTCAGTTTTCTGAGTCATATTTATCAGTTGGCACAACCATATATATGTATATTCCTCATTAGTTAACACCTGAACAATATCAATTTATGCATGTATTCAATCAAGTTTTGAAAACTCTCCTGAGTAAATTGGATCTTAGATGCAACTACCAAGACCTAAACACAAGATGATATTGATAAAAATTAACTTGGAAACTATCAAGCAAATTAAACCTTCAAAAAACATTCTATCTCAAAATGAAGATGGCAGACAAAAGTGTCTTATATGCTAGAGTTTCAAAATTTAAAGAATTTCAAGTATGTTATCCAAGAGAAAAAACTTATTATACAACTTTACTTTTAAACTTATAGTTTAGGTTTATTTTTATTTGAGTTTGTTTCCATAACTTGTTAACTTCAGTATGGATATACTAACTGATGTGATTCTATATCATTGTGACAGATCCATATTTAGGCAATATGTAATTTGGTTTGTTAGCAAACGACAATTGGTTATTTCTATCTTTGGCATTCCTACATTATTATTCTGTTCTGGAGGTTGAATTTTGTATAATATTCTTGTTTTATCATGGTTAGGTAATGAAATTGAGACAATACATGATATTAACT
The DNA here is from genome assembly GCA_030765085.1 of Allium cepa. Classification (NCBI taxonomy): domain Eukaryota; kingdom Viridiplantae; phylum Streptophyta; class Magnoliopsida; order Asparagales; family Amaryllidaceae; genus Allium; species Allium cepa. Next base: position 461,752,885 of record CM060943.1, read on the forward strand.
GTCCCTAATTTCTTTATTATTATATATATGATGATATATAATAACAATAGTTACGTTAAATATTAATGTGAGACCTTATATATTTTCTATAGAGGTATTCTATAAAGGGCATACTTGCTGACTTATTGGTCAGATTGTTTTAAAATATGAATTTACGATGGGTGCACTTATTAATAATTAATGTATATGTAAAAATCAATCATGGTTGAGCAAGTATGCATCTCACTCTCCTTTGAGCGTGTTTGTAGCAAACCTTGTGATCTCAATTATTATTATAAAATGGACCTATGAAATTGTCACTATTGAGTCTCTAACTTTGAGGTCTTATCCAATTCTTGCAGTCTCTAAATAGTTAGGGACCCTTTTTGAAGACAACATTATTTGTTTCAAGTGGATCTCAAACAAAAATTCGAGATAAAAATTTTTTTTAAAGACAAAAAAGAATCTAAGCGTCTTTGTTTTAGTTGTATGAAGAGAAAGAACAAAATAAATTTTGATAATAATTAGTTTCTAACCTATGTTTTTGTGTTTTTGGGCCCTACAACTGAAGACACAGTCATTAGCGAGCTACTATTAATGTATTACCAACATGATTATAACTATTCCATGTTTTATCATATTATGAAATTTCATCTATATAACCTTTTAAATCAGGTGAAAAATGAAATGGGGTAAAATAAGAAAATTAAAATATCTCTTTAAATTCATTATGCACAAAACCATTTGTAGTATTATAATGAATATTTCCATTAAAATTGAATCATATTTAATGCTTCTATTCGATGAATTTGATTTGAAATTAATTTTTATTGTGTTTATATTAACAATATTAATTTAGATTATAAATTTTCAATTTATTTAAAATTATATTTTACGAAATAATTTATTATCGGTTTGAATAGCATTTGTCCAAATTTAAATTTAACAATAAAATAATTTTCATATATAATGACTTACATATGCATATAGTTTTAACTTCGAATATCATTTACCCTGATAAGATAACCAATACAATAGTATAGCTAAAATTCATATTATTGTTGTCAATATAAAATTGTTTAATTAATATTCTAATAATCTTATATCCTACTTTTGATGTCAAATACTAATGTGGAACATATATTTTAATAATGTTAATGTATTCGGAATGAAATACGACTCAACGACCAAAGCTGCCTGCAAAAAGTTGTTTGTTAGTGAGAACTATTTGTGTTTGAAGATTAAAGGGTTAATATATAATTTTCTATTCAGTAAGGAATTTCAAATAAAATTACCTTTGCCTTCCAAAACCCAAGCTGCTTGAAAACAATCCAGGCTTTAAATTTTCCTACCACCTCGTATCATCGAACATGTCGCCCCTACAACCATCGAGATCCCCTTTCTGAGGTGATTCCAACCATACTCATAGATCCATGTATGACACTATATGGAGAAACCCTGGTTTTGATGCTCGACTTTGATCTACTATCCCATATGCCATAGTGTTGACCGAGTCAACATTGATGCTACCGTTGAGCTTCTTCGTCGAGTCGACAAGACTAGGTTGCTTAGCTTTAGTCAGAAGTGGCTAGTCGAATGTGGTCATAGTACATGAACTTCTGAAGGAAATAAAATCCTTTTTATTAAATTGGTTTATAAAATATAAAACCAAATTAAAATATATGTATGTAAATGATTTTAATTCAAAAGATTTCAACGCGACTTTCTTAAAAATGAATACATACACATATATGTCATGCAAACACATATACATGTATGTATGTATAACGATAATGAAAATAAGATATAATCGATAATCCGTCTGATCGATAACTCCTTAAACAATCAGGTTTGTCTGAGAGAAAATTTTCTTTAACTTAATGATAGAGTTACGAAGTCCGTCACTAAAATAAAATTATTTTGGAGAAGGAGAATAAAATTTCATGACTTTAGAATGAGGCTTTTAGATATACTTATAGCATCAATAGGCTATGTAAAATTACATAACCAAATCCACCATTCAAGGTATAAGTCATTGTAGATGAGATCTTATCTCTCTGAGTTAACGTATTTGATAAATTCATGCCAACATATATTGTCCGGTCTTATTTTGGAACAATTTCAAAATGTAAGCCATATATGTGTGTGTGTGCGCGCCTAATATTCAAATTATTATATTAGCTCCAAAAAATAATTAAAATAACATAAAAAACTATATATTTATTACTTTATTGCTGGTCTTCTAATAATCAATAAAAACAATAATAAATTAATTAATATGACGATTATATTAATTTCCTCATAACTATAATTTATGACTTTTATAAATTATTTTCGATCTAAAGCCGAGAGTTGAAGTTCCATGAATCCCAATTATGAACTCGGTCCCTCTTAATATTTAAATAATTTAAATATTAAAACATGTGCAGGCTTGGCCGAAGCACGATATTAGATACAAAATTAGTTACTTACAAATTATGTAGGCGAAATCTATTTTTTTCTTTTGAAGCAACAAACTTAAGCAGTGATATATTGTACATGTTTTCTCTTCATCGTCACTACATTACTTCGATATCTAGAGCTTGTTAAATAGTTAAAAGTCTAATAATATCCCTCGTTAATTGCAAAGTTGAACATTAAAGTTCATGGTACGTTCATTTCGGTGATCTTTATCAATTAACCTTTTATTGGAAGAAGACAACTCCTTTCTTGAATAGTGTTTTCCATCAAATGGTTCCACTTATACCCAACTATGGTCTTAACACAATCATCGTTGTCATGTAATTAACCATAATCAATGTATAGTTTGGACACTTAAGCTTCATAGTATTCTCAACTGAAAAGGCTGGTACACATTATCATAGGAAAACTTCTGTTTGACTTTCAACCTATAGAATACAATCAATTAACGATTTTGTAATTGCAGCAACTACACGAATGTTATCCTTTGATGCTCCCAGTGACCATAAGTAATTGGCAGTCTATCATATGAAGAGTGTGACGTATGCTAGTCTCAAAGGATATATCGATACCCCATTATTCTTACATCTTGACTATGAATATTTACAGACAAGTATTTATTGTTATAAGATTCAATATCCATAGTTACAAACACATTTGTAGTTCTTATCGGTTAAATACTTTTCCTAAGGATTTCTAGCTGTATATACTTAGTGTATTTAAAACTTTATTTATATCTCAATATACCAATATATACAATAGAAAATATAAAAAAACGCTTATATTATTTCACATAAGATTCATTATAGGAGTTAAGTTATATAATCAAATTACATAATTGCTCTAGAGTACACTTTTAACTCTATCTTAACTGTCTCTAATTTCATTGCAAATAATCACTTGCATGGGGGATCGGGCCCCTTTAGGGTAACAATTAGTGTGTATATTAGGTGATTCTCTTCTTATTCAATTTAACTAGAATGTAACGTTTCTCAATTAGCTTTAGTCATTTTAGGGGTTGCCACTATTTTAAATGTTAATTCATGGTGTACTTATTTTTATCTTTTTTTACATTATCAGCTTTTACTTTTATGTGCGATAATGCTTTTATTTATAGACACTGTATGCAGAATTTGGACTTGATTATTTTAATTCATATGAAATATTTTCATGCACACATGCATCATACATGCTGATGTACTAGTATAGCATTAAGTTCCATAAACAGATGAAGAATACAAAGATTTAAAGAGACATGTTTTTGCCTATAACATGTAAAGAGTCTATTCCACCAATACCTAATAAACATATATCTGATACCTAAGTGCATTATAATGGTACCCATCTACGGAGGGAAGCAATTGCGGGTAAAAACAATAAATTAACCCAAAACCTATCAGATATGTAACGGCCCAGGGGATTTTCAACCCTCGAAAATCGACATCAATACTTTCACTATATAGCATGCCGAATATTCAAGTGCCGGAAATACCGATTGCTAAGAGTGTAGAAGAAAACAGAAACAATAACATAGAATCTTACAACCACAACGGAACAATATTTAGTAGATAAAAACATATCTTTATACCAAAAGAACTATAACTGTTATTATACATACCATCATCAGAATCAAATAATCAACAAATCAATCAGGACAGTTATAATAACTATTCCTCACAAGTGCTGAATATATAGCCTGCACACACAACGGAATATAATCAAGTACATGGAATATGCTTGAGAATCCTCCAGCACGTCTCCTGTGTTCCATGGCATTCTAACCTTGATCTGCAATACTCGGTCTAACCCAAGCATTATAATAAAATAACAACTGAGTCGGTCTGGAAAACTAATGTGAGAAACACACTCAATTTGAATTATTACCGTTATCAAAATCCTTTGGAAACAAAGGTATCTTATAAGACCATGCCATACATAAATACGACGGGTTTTTACCATACGATAACTAAAACATTTTATATCAAAATCATCTTATATATAATAGCGTCTATAGAAGATAAACTATAAAATAACTAAAATGCTTGCATATCACATTTCATCATATATGGTATACAACTAAAACCGTATAGGCTCGTAGTGGATATTGAATTCTATATAATGATACGGCTACTGGGTACCGCCTACCACAGTCCGCCTCTAGAAAAATGTACCGAGATCGAACCTATCAATCCCTGCCAACACAAGACGGGCCTGCCTCTTACTGAATAACACCGAATATGATCAACACCAATGGGCCCGAAACGCATACAAATGAAAGTGATGATAGATGTCCAATCTAGATGAGTGATGATCATACCCTAATTGGAGCCACCCACATGGCCTTGTTGCATCTCCCACGTTATAATCATTCCCCTGTTGATGAGAACTAAGGCTACATATTGCCTTAAGAATAACATTCTTTCTTGGAATGCTAACACTGCCTTCAAGGAAACGATGCAATGATAACATTCATCCATACAAGTAGTTCTAAGACTGAACAAGCCAATCTTCTTCAAGATCACCATCTCCATTATCTTCAAGATATCACAATTCGTAATGCATAAATCTGATTAAAGCAGTTTTCGGATAATTAAATCTGATCCGAGTCTCTTTGAAACGATTAACTGGCTAGATTTGATAGTCGGTTATTAACTATCAAATTACACACATAAATAGTCACTAGGCCCAATTTTATAAATCTTTCAAAACATTCATTTCAAAATAACTTTACAAAGATATGTATATTCAACTCACTCCCAACATTTCAACATTTGAAAAAAATTCCAAATACTTATCCATACAGGATACTTTTAAACCATTTCAACACATAGAAATATTTCTGAATTCAATTTATAAAACTTAGAAAAATACTTCTATATCATTCATTTCACACTTAGAATATTTTCCAAAAGCCACTTTCCAATACTTAGGAGAATATTTATAGGCAGGTTCTCAAAAATCATTTTAATATCAAACTTAGGAAATATTTCATAACTTATCTCATAAATTTCCGAAATTATTTATAACTTCCTTTTTACAATTCCAAAACCGATTATACCATTTTATAAACCCAACCAACAATTTATAAAAAAAAATTATGAATTCAGATTCATTTCCGAATTTCCCGTATCTAAAATACTTTGGAAATTTCTTAGTTTCTAGAATTCCATTATAAAATTTCTCTTACAAAACCACCTCCATTAAATAACTTGGTTTACAAATCTCAAGTGTATTTATAAACACATCCCAATCACTTGTCTTTAAATTCCATATATAAAATAATAAGTATTTTAAAAGAATAACAGTTTATTTTCAAAACATGTTTAAGTAATCATTTAAAATATCGAAAACACTTTTAAACAAATAACAATACCAATTTCCAATTCTTATATAAATAATACTAATGGATTTACCAAGCTTAATATAAGAATTATAATTTATTTCAACTAATATCAAATAACTGAATAACCAACTTTCCAAAATATTTTGAATACTAATACAGTTTTTAAACTACATAGTTTAATAAATAAAAATCCCTTTCTAAAAACAAAACTTAACTTCTCGATAAAAAATTATTTTTAAAATAAAAAATAACCATTTTAGCATTTATAAATTCTCTATCGATTTATCACAAATCGAATTGCGTCCCTAATTTCATAACTATTTCCAATTTCAAAAATAGAATCCACTGTTTCTTTCTAAACCAATTTCTATATATCATTATAAATTCTCACTGTGAATTTATATTTCCAATTTATCAAATGAATATAATTTCACTTTATTTATTAAATCGTTTATAAATTTATAACTCATTTGGGTTTTGCTTATTTATAAAACATTCTCATCTATAAACTTCATTTTTAAATCTATCGCTTTATAAATCCCATTAATTTTTTAAATCTATTTTAAATAGTGATTTCAACTCCTTATCCATAAATCCAGAAATATCACTTAAGAGTCCATTGTTAACAAAAAAAATCCTTTTATATAAATTACTTTTAAATCTCTAATTATTATTTTTACAAATAGCTGAGTGCAAATCCAAAATCAAATCATTGTTTTATCCAAATCAATTTCGTTTAAAAAATCCAAATTTCGATATAAATTTTTTATATCCAAAATCTCCTTTTAATTCCTTCAAATTCAAAAATAATATTTATGGTATTTAAAATATTAAAATTAAGGCCAGCGCTATTATAGCATCCAATAAATCAAATCATACCGTAATCTATAACAGATTATCCATACACATCATATATCACTATATATGAAATTAAAAACAAGAATCTTGAGGAATCCAGTTGGATCCCTCTAACCTGTTTCCCTACAATCATAGATGTTATATATCATAAAAGATTAATAATAATCCCGCTTCGAGGCAGGATATCGCAATAAAAAGGGCCATCCGCTATTATACGGGACGCATGGTGTCTCATCCACTCCAATCAGCGGAAAAAATACCCAACTACTAATACACACACACACACACTACCATATATAATATAATATTCGACTAATAATAATATATCAATTCAACCAATCATCCAATAATTAATTTTAATTATTATAAATTAAACCATTAATCCAAAATAAGTGAGATTTACTCACATAAATTTTCTGTTGTTGCTTTTGCGTTCCATTTGAATTAATATTAAACAAGCATTTAATTTTAATCCAAATTCCTGCCAGCTCTAATCGACTTTAATACAATTCCTATGTATACTATTCGATGCAACAAGTGCATCGCAACTTGTTTCGTTCATTTTGGACCTCGTACGAATGAGATATATAATTTATAAATATTCAATTTCATAACATGATTTATATATCCTAATTACTGTAATTAATATCTTAATTAACATTTCCCTAAACCTCTCTGTCTCAGCCGATCAACCCTGCAACTGCAACTGCAACCTTGGCCATTCGTTCCTTATCTTCCGAATCGCGATGCTCCTCAAGTCAAGCTCCTTCGATCGACCATACCTCGTCCTCCACCACGCCAACAACCATCCTCGTCAACACGCACGCACCACCACCTGAGCTCTATTGGGCCGCCAGAGCCACTCAAAGACGACGTACCAGAACCCAACAATGAACGCGCCTCCATATCTCGCCGTGCTACCGCACGCGAGCGCCGCGACTGTCCAACTCGCGACGATTTCTCCCCAGGTTGCCTCGCGACCTTCGTTCGATCTTTTTATTTTGTCAGAGTTCCTCTTTTTTTTCTGGAATGATTTTAAACTAAAGGGAAAATGGGCATAGGGGTAGGGTGGCTTGTTTCAGGGTAAGTCGGCTAATGGATGGTGTTGTAAAGTTAAGTTGAAGAAAACATAATATTTAAAATTCAAAATATCTAGATATTTAATTCCAAACCCCAACCGAGATGTGCTACCTAATGTTCTTAATGTTATACCCCTATTTCGAATGCAATGAAACTAGTTTCGAAACCTAATTCGACCATATGCAGAATATAGCATTTTGAACCCAATTGTTATATTAAATTTTAATTTTAACGTGTTTCTATCCCGTACGACCAAACGGTAACTGCAAACACTGCGAAATTTGAAATCTGATAATAATATACTATTATGGATCTAATGGAAATGGTTTCGTCACATTCTGAGACTGTGCCCTGGATCGCTATTTTTACGCGTGATTAAATCGAAGATTTCAAAAATTGACGAAATCACTTGAAATTTCAGTTTTAAAAACTTACTAACTCAATTCTAATTCAAGTAATCAACATTGGAAATCATTTTGATTCATATTCAACTCAAATTTTAATTATTCACCATTTCCGTATTACGATAAATCGCTATATTTGAAATTTAAATTCGTTCTATAATTTCAAAAAAATCTACATATTCAAAAATCAACTCATATTTCAAATCCAACATTTAAAACCATTTAAATGTTCAAAATAAAAGATGGAAAATATGGGTCCTTACATTACTCCCTTCTAAAAGAATGTCATCCCCGAAATTGCTAAGATAGGAAAATGCTCTAAACCATTAACTTTTTAAAACCAACTTAGTTAAAACTTGACATTTCACTTTTCTAAATCCTTTAGTTCTATACAAAACATTTAGTTATATAACAGCCCGCAAACCCGTACCCCTTGAGTCGACACTATTCTCCATCAATCAACTCGAGATGAACGGAAATACGAACCATTTGGATTAAAGAAGAAAGAGTAGAAGAAGAAAATAGTAACAACAACATAATCTTACCATCGCAGCGGAATAAAATATAATAGATAATACCAGATCTTTACACAAAAGAAAACTATATCTGTTTTATACTTACATCATCAGAATACATCATTAGAGTTCAACAACATCAATAACATACAATTGGACAGTCATATAAACCTGTCCTCAAAACTGAATACACAGCGGAATAATAATCAAGTACGGAAGTACGTATCGCCATCCAGCTCGTCTCCTGAGCCCCACAGTATCATATCCTATATTCTATAATACTCGGTCTGACCCAAGCATTATAGTTAAATAACGCCCGAGTCAGTCTGGAATACCAGCGTGAGAAAACCACACTCAAATTGATTGTTAAAGTTTCAAAATCCTTTAAAAACAAAAGCATCTCGTAATACCACGCCACAAATAAACATGTCGGTTTTTTACCTTACGATAGCTAAAACACTTTTTATTAAAATTCTCTGATATTATAATAGTGTCTATAGAAAGTAAAATAGAATCTAGCTGAAATGGTTGCATCTCACGTTTCAGCAATAGTTGGGCACAATCAAAACCGTACAGGCGCGTAGGGAAAATGGATTTCCAACCAATGACAAGCACTGGGGTACCACCTGATGGTACCTGGTCTAGATCAACATACCGAGGATCACTCCTGTGACATCCCGGAAATTTGGGGCAATATCAATTTAATAATCAGCATTAAAAATTAAATTGATTTGATAATATTTGTTAATAATATTGAATTGATTTAATACTCTTCTTTAAAATAAATATTTAACTGATAGTTTATCTTTTAAAAGCTAATTTAATTTGTTCTCTATTTATAATGTATATATATGTGTATATATATTGTAAATAGTTAATCTTTGTTTTAAATATAACAAATAAAGATATGTTTTCAAATTCTAATATTTTTGATAATTTGGAAATTTGATTTAAATTTAATATTAAATGAGTAACAATTTGGCTTTAAAGATTAAGTTAAAATTTGTTTAAATGATTTTAACTTAAATTTAAATTTAACAAAGGTTGTTTTGTTCTTGTTTTAAATCTAGTTGATAAAATAAGAATTAATTTATATAGAGATGATTTCTTTATAAATTTATTTTAATATGATAATGAGAAATAAATAGAGATTGTTATATATATACATATATTTGGAAGGAACTATGGTTTGAAGTTTAAAATAAAATCTTGCAAAAATTGTTTATAATAAAATAATAATAATCTGTAAACAAAAATACAGGCTTTGAACTTAAAAGAGAGATAATATAAGCAATCATGTTAAAAATAGAATTAAATACTTAAGTTAAATTTTATAACAAATGACTATAGCAACTTTATATTTATAAGACAAAAGTATATATGTGAACATAAGATATAAATATACAAGTTAACATTATAACTATAATAACCATAACAACTTTCAAGCAAAAACTTATGTAAATTCTAGAGAACCTTATATAGGAAGTTTAGATATGCTGGAAAGAAAAGAAATGTCTATGAACACACATACATAAATAGGACAAGTCTAAATGTATGTTACAGGCAAGTAATAAGTAAAAAGTAAAGTATTGCAGGCAACAAAACATAGGCAGGCAAGTATAGTTATAATAGATATGTATGTTGCCAGGTAAGAATGAAGATAGCCTGTAGGATAAGTATGAAAATACAAATGTGCAGGCTAAAGAACAAACAAAGTAAAACATCTTAGCACAACAAATAAGCAAGTTGAGACATGAAGTACATTTGCATTAAATGTTTGATCATCTCAGCACAACATTTGGTCAATTCGTGAAGAGATTCCAGCTTCCATTTATAAAAAATCTCTGATTTGATAAAATATGTAATCTTTGTACCTGTAATAGCCTAAACCCAGATATCACCTACTCCCCCCTGTACAACTCTTCTATATCTATACATGCCTTCTTATTTTTTTTTAGTTCGTTCAAGTCATAGCAAACCTGAAAAATACAAGTAGAATTTCTACTTTTATAAACTGAAGCTTTACAACAACAAAGGCAAGATTGATCAAAGGAAAATCAAGCAAACTACTTCTCAGTTTTTAAAGTTCAAAGCTTTTCAAAATAAAATGCTCTGTTCACTGTTTAATTTCAGGTGAGTAACTCAATATTTTAAAATATTCTAAATTTTAATCTAGATGCATGATGGATATCAAAGAATTTGATTGTGTGAAATATATGCATTGTATTGAATTTTGGTGAAATGAAGCCTTTATACTGTTATCTGGATGTTGCCTCTGTTTATAATTTCAAAGGTCTGGGTTAATTCAAAAATCATTATTGCTCAACCTATTGATTGTTAGGACAAAGCATCTAAACAAAATATGTTTGGTTGGGTATAAAGTAAATTTGAAAACTGAATTCATGCTAAATAAAATTGAACTGCTCTGAAAAAAACCTAAAGAACAGTTAAATTTAATACAGGTGATATTTTCGAATATCTTGAATTATCGATTTAAGTTTATAAACTGATTACTAAATCAAAATTAGGATTTTTAAGACTTAAATCACATTTTTTAGTAATGGGTGGAGTTTGCTTTACTGGGTTGATCAATTCGAGAATTTTGGGTTGCCTCTGGCAACACAATTGATTTGAGTGGCTGTGGTTCATCATGGAGGTGGAGAAGTGACTGGAGAGGCCGGGAAAAATGGTGAGTGGTGTTGAACTTCGTCGAGGAGGCAGCGGTGGTGAGTTATCTCCTGTAAACCTAGTTTGGTCTGGGTGGAGTTTTTGCGTCAGTTCGAACTCCATGAAGCATCGAGTTCAACGGGGGTTTTGGAATTGGTAGAGGGGTGGAAGGAGAAGACGTGGCCAGTAGTGGTGGTTCTCTGGTGGTCGGAGGAGGAGCGGTGAAGCGTTGACAGGTTTGGGTAATGGTCTTGTGCGTGTGTTTCCAGGTTTGGGTTTCGAACCCATTTTCGATTCAGGTTGTCGTGACGAATTTGAGTGGTCGTGTTGTTATCTAAGGGTAGTCGGCGACGTGTTGGAGTTCGTGTGGATGGCCGGAGATGGCCCGAGCCTCGGTGCACGTGCACCGTGCCCATTGCAGTGCTGTGTATTTTTGAGTGCAGGGGTATCACCTGGTAGCATATGAAGATGGAACTGTCTTGTTCCAGTTTCTATAACCTGATATCAATTGCAAATAAAATTACCTTGTTCAAGTTTCTACAACCTGATAGCAAATGCAAATGAAACTTTAGTTTGTAAACTAGATTTAACAAAGCTTAAATCCAGGTAGAAGTTTGAATTCAGGTTTATTTTTGAATTCAAAATTGAAATAAAGTAAAAGTTGGAAGAAAAATTAAGGTGGATTCCAGGTTTAAAAGCCTGACTGTTTCCAGGTTTTAAATTTAAAGTAAGATTTGAAAACAGGATTTTAATAGTAGTTTAGAATTCAAAGACAAAGTATAGATTCAAATGAACTCTTGTATCTAAGGTTTTTAAAAATGAATTTGGATTTTAAATCAAGAATTAAAATCAAGCTTTTAAAAAAAAGCAAGCCAAACCAAAGTTTTAAACTCAAAGTTAAACTAATGAATTCAAGCTTTTCTTGAATTCAAATCTGAAAATTTAAATCAGTTTTTAAGCTTAAAACCGGTTTAAATCAAATAGTTTTTAGGTAATTTGTTCACAATAAATATTTGAATTGATTTCGACATAGTTCTTTTAAAAAGGGATTTTTGAATAGAAGTTAAATAAATTATTTTAACTTGAATTTGTAAGTAATAAATGTTATCTACATCAATTTAAAAGACTTTAAATTGAATTTAAATTGGGTTAATGCTTAAAAGAATGATCATTTTGAATTTTAAATTCAAAATGTAATTTAAATTTAAATTCAAGAGTGTAATGTTTTACACTTTAATGCTAATGAAATCACTATAAAGAAATGGATTATCTTAGAAATAATTAAGATATTAAAATGACTTAATGAATAGGTTAAATTTTAGAATGACTTCTTTATTTAATTAATAATTTAGAATTAGGGATAAAGTAAGAAGTAAATTAAGAAATGTTTTTAGTTAATAAAGATAATTAACTAAGAATTATTTGGATAATTATTTAATGTGATTAAATTTGATAATTAATTAGATTAATTAAATTAAATAAATCTATTATAGATTGTTAAGAGTAATTACTTGATAAAAGTAATTAAGAGATTAATTACTTATTGTAATTAATTTTGATGATATGATTAATTTAAGTTAATTAATTCATTTTAATTAATTTAAGGAAATCATTTAATGGTTTTATAAGTGTAATTACTTGGTGTAATTAATGGAGCAGAATTACTTAGGGAAGTAATTAATGTTAATTACTGAATGTAATTAATGAAAAATGATGTGATAATAAAGCAATTTGGATAATTAATTTCATAATTAATCTTGGAATTAATTATTGGAGATAATTAATTATGGGATATTTAATTTAATTATATGAGTAATTAAGTGTAGTAAATTACTGGAATGATATTAATCAAGGGTGATTAATAATTATGTTTAATTAAAGATCGATTACTTAAGGTAATTAATTTAATCAAAGTAAATTAATTTAAATCTAAATTAAAGGTCATTAATTAATTTAATTAATGATGAAATTAAGAATTGATAAATTAAGAAATTTAATAATGTGGTGATTAATTTATGTAATTAATCAACAATAAATGTAATTAATTAAATTTATAAATAAGGTAATAAATTTTATTTACTATAAATGATTTAGGATAATTAATTTGTAAAACTAATTAAATACTAATTTCCTATTGTAATTAGTGAATGATTAACCAAGGGTGATTAATCAAGATGAATATGTAGAAATTAATTAATTTGATTTATAATTAATTAATGGTTGTATAAGTAGGATTTATAGATGAAGTAATTAATTTAATTTATTTTAAATTAGTTAGAGATTTAAGTAGTTAATTTAATTCATTTTAAATTAATTATAAATGGTGTGATTATAAATCATTGCTTATGGATGAATGATATTGATATTTCATTTGATGATTGTGATCTGGCATGAATAATATCTATGTGTTATGGATGCTTGGTTTAAATATGATAACATTTGATTATCTGTTTGGATGATAATATTGATTATCTGTTTATGAGATTTTCTATGATTATCTACTGTGATATTATGAATTATCCATCTATGTGTATGTTGATTATATTGAATTAAACTGTTAAGACTAAATAGACAACTTGGCCTTAAAAGACACGTTTTGGATTTCGATGAGACCGGGATCGGTTTTCCGCATTAGGAATATCCGAAAACCACATCGATTCCAAATTAACGATAGGTCATGAATCTGAAGTGAAGATGAAGATTCAGAATGCAAGGGTTATCGTCGTTAACTCTGAGGGTGATTCCAAAATGAGTGTAACGAGATAATGCCTTCGGTTTCGTTCGAACCCGGAACGAACTTGTATGGATTGAATGCTTTCAACACATCGTCAGGCGGGCGATGAGCATTCTAAGAATTATGTTCTCTAAAGGTAACCGTAACCTCAAGCCTCATCAACCGGGAATGGCTAAAACAGGGGAGGTGCAGCAAGGTTAGGTGGGTCATGCCCAAGCAGGACAAGGATATTCCCCTGTCTAGATGTCCCTTTTTATTCGGCTGTGTGGACGGTTGATTGCAACAACTGCCGGGGTGTATCATGTTCGGGACTTTTTAGTAAGGAATGGTTCCGGCCTTGTGTTGCAGGGGATGAAGGGAGTAATCCTCGGTACGATGATCTAGGCCACGTACTGTGACGGGCGGTACCCCAGTAGCCCTGCCATTGTATGGAATCCACAATCCAATAAGTGCCCACGGTTTTGATTGTATTACCCACTTTTGTGGCTAGTAGCTGGAATTTAATCATGTAACAATTTCGGCTATTTTCTATTTACTTGAAAACCCTAGACCTATTATAATATCATAGAATTTCCTATCAAATGTTTTGGTTAGCGTAAGGTAAAAACTTTCCCATGTTTATTTGTGAGGAGTCTTACGTGATACCTTTTGTTTTCAAAAGATTTTCAAAGTTAAGCAACTTAAACCTGTTACTCATACCAGACCCATGTCTGACCCGAAGTTTATTTTTGTTTTTCATAAACTCTCGGGTACCCAAATTTTTACGGGTAGCCAAGGGATTCAGGTTTAGCTTTGACGAAATCTGGAGAAGCAATGGAGCAGGAGGCTTCAGCGTTGTAGATATATTTATAGTTCCGCTGTGTTGGTATCTCTGTGATGTATTGTGTATTGTATTGAGTTGTGTTAACTAGACGGGTGTTTATAACTGTCTAGTATGTGATGTATTGTCTGTATAACTCTGATTGATGTTGTATATTATGTAAATATTTATGTGATTATTATATTTTATTCGTTCCGCTGTAAGATTCTGATGTTGGTGTTCTTTCTCCTCTATCTTTTCTATTTTCTCATCCCTTTCTTTCTTAAAGACGATACGTCTTCCTGGGCGAAGGAGGGCGGGTCGTCACAGTTGGTATCAGAGCGCTAGGTTGAGTGAATACCTAGGCTCTTGAGTGATTTTTTTTTGAGAGAGCGTATTTGTAATTTGATATATAATATATATATATATATATTTATTTCTACCTATTGTTGGGTTACCCGTTTGGGTTTTCCAATAAGCTATAAAGGTAGATAGGGTAGTGGTGTGTGTAACACGACTACTAATGGTTGAAATTTGAATGTCTGAGGTTGGAAGTGAAATTGTCGAGACTGTAGACCTAATACCGTCTCGAGTAAACTTTGGGTGGCGTAAGGATTTTATTGATCTCTAAAGGAAACCTGTTAAGATTCGGAGTTCATTTTTTTTTAAATGTAAATGAGCTAGAATTTGGATCTGTCGGGTGGGCAGAAGTAAGTCATGATATCTTGATACATCAAGGTGTAGTAGCTGTGTGATGAGACACAGTGACTATGGATGTTTCCGAAGATATTTCTTTGGAACAAGTTAGGAAGTGTGACTGCTTGGTGTTGTGGCTGCGTTCAGTAGTGGCAGCTCAGAGTGTTCTATGTGTTGTCAAGGAAGTCTTCTGGCTTGGCAGTTTTTCTTGGGGTAATTTCAGAAGCAGCAGAGTGATTCCATTTCTTCGATGGATTGGCTAGTTAAGTGTAAGCTGTTCTGATTGGTAAAGAGAGAGCAGTTTCTTCTTTGGAATTAGACTGGGTTGATCGCAAAAGTGACTTGCGATAGTTTGAGCGTTCTCTTGCATTGTAGAGATTTTTCTGGGTATCTTCGGGAGGTCAGAGTTTTGTTAGCATCCGGAGACCGTGTTTGGTATCGACTGGATTCTAGAGGTGATACCGATAGTTCAGCTTAGTAATAGGATGATTTTTGAGTTGGTGAAGCAGCTCGGGTTTTGGAGAAACTTTTGAGTTATATTTTGGATATGTTGAACCATATTTTTGGAATGTATTGTCCAGTCTGTGTTTGTGATCGTCATCAGCATTTTCATCTGCTCAGTCAGAGTTGCGCAGTGGAAGCATGGTGGCAGCTATTTTAAAGTGGAAGCAATTGGACGTTGCAGTGTTTGGATTGGAAGAGTTTTCTACAGGGAATTTTTCAGGATCTGAGGCCAGATTGGGAGTGCATCTGTTTTATCTCTTCTGGATGAGAGGAGTGAGATCTGTCTTCTGATTTTGGATTAGAGTTGTGTTCTAAGTTTTGGTCGATCTTGGAAAGATCATTTTGTTGGATTGTTTTTGGGTCCAGTTTGATTCGAGAGGCATCAGCAAGGGTTGAGCCGATCCGGAAGGATGTAGGCAGCCCATGATCGTCCGAAGGATTTTGTGGATAAGAGACGGAGGAATTTGGATTCCAAAGTCGGAGATTTGACTTTGGATAAGTGTATGGTCTTCAGGAGTGAATTGTCAGTTTGGATAACTGAAATTCGTTGTGTTTCACGTATCTCTGAGGGAGTACGTGTAAGATCTATCTCTGGTTGTAGAACCAGCAGTTCAGAGAGTTTTGATTGTTGAGTCAGACTTGTTTATAGTCTGATATCCTGTCATGTTTTGTAGATCTAGATAGCTGGAAGCTCTGTAGCTTAATAGTATTGATTGATTGGATTCTATAGGGCGAGTATCCCGGTATTTATACCTGGGAAACTCGAGAGAATTCTATCCAGAATTTTGTCTGGATAGTTAGATTTGGTTGTTTGGATGAATTGGTTGCTATGGTTGTTAGCATATAATTGATATATGCTTGTGTTTTAAAAATTAAATTTACTAGATTATTAAATTACCTTTGTTTTAAATTTCGGGGACGAAATTCTTTTAAGGGGGGAGGAATGTGACATCCCGGAAATTTGGGGCAATATCAATTTAATAATCAGCATTAAAAATTAAATTGATTTGATAATATTTGTTAATAATATTGAATTGATTTAATACTCTTCTTTAAAATAAATATTTAATTGATAGTTTATCTTTTAAAAGCTAATTTAATTTGTTCTCTATTTATAATGTATATATATATATATGTGTGTGTATATATATTGTAAATAGTTAATCTTTGTTTTAAATATAACAAATAAAGATATGTTTTCAAATTCTAATATTTTTGATAATTTGGAAATTTGATTTAAATTTAATTTTAAATGAGTAACAATTTGGCTTTAAAGATTAAGTTAAAATTTGTTTAAATGATTTTAACTTAAATTTAAATTTAACAAAGGTTGTTTTGTTCTTGTTTTAAATCTAGTTGATAAAATAAGAATTAATTTATATAGAGATGATTTCTTTATAAATTTATTTTAATATGATAATGAGATTTATTTATACTATAATATCTTTAAAAGTAGATTTTAAAATAAATAGAGATTGTTATATATATATATATACATATATTTGGAAGGAACTATGGTTTGAAGTTTAAAATAAAATCTTGCAAAAATTGTTTATAATAAAATAATAATAATCTGTAAACAAAAATACAGGCTTTGAACTTAAAAGAGAGATAATATAAGCAATCATGTTAAAAATAGAATTAAATACTTAAGTTAAATTTTATAACAAATGACTATAGCAACTTTATATTTATAAGACAAAAGTATATATGTGAACATAAGATATAAATATACAAGTTAACATTATAACTATAATAACCATAACAACTTTCAAGCAAAAACTTATGTAAATTCTAGAGAACCTTATATAGGAAGTTTAGATATGCTGGAAAGAAAAGAAATGTCTATGAACACACATACATAAATAGGACAAGTCTAAATGTATGTTACAGGCAAGTAATAAGTAAAAAGTAAAGTATTGCAGGCAACAAAACATAGGCAGGCAAGTATAGTTATAATAGATATGTATGTTGCCAGGTAAGAATGAAGATAGCCTGTAGGATAAGTATGAAAATACAAATGTGCAGGCTAAAGAACAAACAAAGTAAAACATCTTAACAGAACAAATAAGCAAGTTGAGACATGAAGTACATTTGCATTAAATGTTTGATCATCTCGGCACAACATTTGGTCAATTCGTGAAGAGATTCCAGCCTCCATTTATAAAAAATCTCTGATTTGATAAAATATGTAATCTTTGTACCTGTAATAGCCTAAACCCAGATATCACCTACCCTCCATGTACAACTCTTCTATATCTATACATGCCTTCTTATTTATTTTTTAGTTCGTTCAAGTCATAGCAAACCTGAAAAATACAAGTAGAATTACTACTTTTATAAACTGAAGCTTTACAACAACAAAGGCAAGATTGATCAAAGGAAAATCAAGCAAACTACTTCTCAGTTTTTAAAGTTCAAAGCTTTTCAAAATAAAATGCTCTGTTTACTGTTTAATTTCAGGTGAGTAACTCAATATTTTAAAATATTCTAAATTTTAATCTAGATGCATGATGGATATCAGAGAATTTGATTGTGTGAAATATATGCATTGTATTGAATTTTGGTGAAATGAAGCCTACATACTGTTATCTGGATGTTGCCTCTGTTTATAATTTCAAAGGTCTGGGTTAATTCAAAAATCATTATTGCTCAACCTATTGATTGTTAGGACAAAGCATCTAAACAAAATATGTTTGGTTGGGTATAAAGTAAATTTTAAAACTGAATTCATGCTAAATAAAATTGAACTGCTTTGAAAAAAACCTAAAGAACAGTTAAATTTAATACAGGTGATATTTTCGAATATCTTGAATTATCGATTTAAGTTTATAAACTGATTACTAAATCAAAATTAGGATTTTTAAGACTTAAATCGCATTTTTTAGTAATGGGTGGAGTTTGCTTTACTGGGTTGATCAATTCGAGAATTTTGGGTTGCCTCTGGCAACACAGTTGATTTGAGTGGCTGTGGTTCATTATGGAGGTGGAGAAGTGACTTGAGAGGCCGGGAAAAATGGTGAGTGGTGTTGAACTTCGTCGAGGAGGCAGCGGTGGTGAGTTATCTCCTGTAAACCTAGTTTGGTCCGGGTGGAGTTTTTGCGTCAGTTCGAACTCCATGAAGCATCGAGTTCAACGGGGGTTTTGGAATTGGTAGAGGGGTGGAAGGAGAAGACGTGGCCATTGGTGGTGGTTCTCTGGTGGTCGGAGGAGGAGCGGTGAAGCGTTGACAGGTTTGGGTAATGGTCTTGCACGTGTGTTTCCAGGTTTGGGTTTCGAACCCATTTTCGATTCAGGTTGTCGTGACGAATTTGAGTGGTCGTGTTGTTATCTGAGGGTAGTCGGCGACGTGTTGGAGTTCGTGTGGATGGCCGGAGATGGCCCGAGCCTCGGTGCACGTGCACCGTGTCCATTGCAGTGCTGTGTATTTTTGAGTGCAGGGGTATCACCTGGTAGCATATGAAGATGGAACTGTCTTGTTCCAGTTTCTATAACCTGATATCAATTGCAAATAAAATTACCTTGTTCAAGTTTCTACAACCTGATAGCAAATGCAAATGAAACTTTAATTTGTAAACTAGATTTAACAAAGCTTAAATCCAGGTAGAAGTTTGAATTCAGGTTTATTTTTGAATTCAAAATTGAAATAAAGTAAAAGTTGGAAGAAAATTTAAGGTGGATTCCAGGTTTAAAAGCCTGACTGTTTCCAGGTTTTAAATTTAAAGTAAGATTTGAAAACAGGATTTTAATAGTAGTTTAGAATTCAAAGACAAAGTATAGATTCAAATGAACTCTTGTATCTAAGGTTTTTAAAAATGAATTTGGATTTTAAATCAAGAATTAAAATCAAGCTTTTAAAAAAAAGCAAGCTAAACCAAAGTTTTAAACTCAAAGTTAAACTAATGAATTCAAGCTTTTCTTGAATTCAAATCTGAAAATTTAAATCAGTTTTTAAGCTTAAAATCGGTTTAAATCAAATAGTTTTTAGGTAATTTGTTTCACAATAAATATTTGAATTGATCGACATAGTTCTTTCAAAAAGGGATTTTTGAATAGAAGTTAAATAAATTATTTTAACTTGAATTTGTAAGTAATAAATGTTATCTATATCAATTTAAAAGACTTTAAATTGAATTTAAATTGGGTTAATGCTTAAAAGAATGATCATTTTGAATTTTAAATTCAAAATGTAATTTAAATTTAAATTCAAGAGTGCAATGTTTTACACTTTAATGCTAATGAAATCACTATAAAGAAATGGATTATCTTAGAAATAATTAAGATATTAAAATGACTTAATGAATAGGTTAAATTTTAGAATGACTTCTTTATTTAATTAATAATTTAGAATTAGGGATAAATTAAGAAGTAAATTAAGAAATGTTTTTAGTTAATAAAGATAATTAACTAAGAATTATTTGGATAATTATTTAATGTGATTAAATTTGATAATTAATTAGATTAATTAAATTAGATAAATCTATTATAGATTGTTAAGAGTAATTACTTGATAAAAGTAATTAAGAGATTAATTACTTATTGTAATTAATTCTGATGATATGATTAATTTAAGTTAATTCATTTTAATTAATTTAAGGAAATCATTTAATGGTTTGATAAGTGTAATTACTTGGTGTAATTAATGGAGCAGAATTACTTAGGGAAATAATTAATGTTAATTACTGAATGTAATTAATGAAAAATGATGTGATAATAAAGTAATTTGGATAATTACTTTCATAATTAATCTTGGAATTAATTAGTGGAGATAATTAATTATGGGATATTTAATTTAATTATATGAGTAATTAAGTGTAGTAAATTACTGGAATGATATTAATCAAGGGTGATTAATAATTATGTTTAATTAAAGATCGATTACTTAAGGTAATTAATTTAATCAAAGTAAATTAATTTAAATCTAAATTAAAGGTCATTAATTAATTTAATTAATGATGAAATTAAGAATTGATAAATTAAGAAATTTAATAATGTGGTGATTAATTTATGTAATTAATCAACAATAAATGTAATTAATTAAATTTATAAATAAGGTAATAAATGTTATTTACTATAAATGATTTAGGATAATTAATTTGTAAAACTAATTAAATACTAATTCCCTATTGTAATTAGTGAATGATTAACCAAGGGTGATTAATCAAGATGAATATCTTGAAATTAATTAATTTGATTTATAATTAATTAATGGTTGTATAAGCAGGATTTATAGATGAAGTAATTAATTTAATTTATTTTAAATTAATTAAAGATTTAAGTAGTTAATTTAATTCATTTTAAATTAATTACAAATGGTGTGATTATAAATCATTGCTTATGGATGAATGATATTGATATTTCATTTGATGATTGTGATCTGGCATGAATAATATCTATGTGTTATGGATGCTTGGTTTAAATATGATAACATTTGATTATCTGTTTGGATGATAATATTGATTATCTGTTTATGAGATTTTCTATGATTATCTACTGTGATATTATGAATTATCCATCTATGTGTATGTTGATTATATTGAATTAAACTGTTAAGACTAAATAGACAACTTGGCCTTAAAAGACACGTTTTGGATTTCGATGAGACCGGGATCGGTTTTCCGCATTAGGAATATCCGAAAACCACATCGATTCCAAATTAACGATAGGTCATGAATCTGAAGTGAAGATGAAGATTCAGAATGCAAGGGTTATCGTCGTTAACTCTGAGGGTGATTCCAAAATGAGTGTAACGAGATAATGCCTTCGGTTTCGTTCGAACCCGGAACGAACTTGTATGGATTGAATGCTTTCAACACATCGTCAGGCGGGCGATGAGCATTCTAAGAATTATGTTCTCTAAAGGTAACCGTAACCTCAAGCCTCATCAACCGGGAATGGCTAAAACAGGGGAGGTGCAGCAAGGTTAGGTGGGTCATGCCCAAGCAGGACAAGGATATTCCCCTGTCTAGATGTCCCTTTTTATTCGGCTGTGTGGACGGTTGATTGCAACAACTGCCGGGGTGTATCTTGTTCGGGACTGTTTAGTAAGGAATGGTTCCGGCCTTGTGTTGCAGGGGATGAAGGGAGTAATCCTCGGTACGTTGATCTAGGCCACGTACTGTGACGGGCGGTACCCCAGTAGCCCTGCCATTGTATGGAATCCACAATCCAATAAGTGCCCACGGTTTTGATTGTATTACCCACTTTTGTGGCTAGTAGCTGGAATTTAATCATGTAACAATTTCGGCTATTTTCTATTTACTTGAAAACCCTAGACCTATTATAATATCATAGAATTTCCTATCAAATGTTTTGGTTAGCGTAAGGTAAAAACTTTCCCATGTTTATTTGTGAGGAGTCTTACGTGATACCTTTTGTTTTCAAAAGATTTTCAAAGTTAAGCAACTTAAACCTGTTACTCAGACCAGACCCATGTCTGACCCGAAGTTTATTTTTGTTTTTCATAAACTCTCGGGTACCCAAATTTTTACGGGTAGCCAAGGGATTCAGGTTTAGCTTTGACGAAATCTGGAGAAGCAATGGAGCAGGAGGCTTCAGCGTTGTAGATATATTTATAGTTCCGCTGTGTTGGTATCTCTGTGATGTATTGTGTATTGTATTGAGTTGTGTTAACTAGACGGGTGTTTATAACTGTCTAGTATGTGATGTATTGTCTGTATAACTCGGATTGATGTTTTATATTATGTAAATATTTATGTGATTATTATATTTTATTCGTTCCGCTGTAAGATTCTGATGTTGGTGTTCTTTCTCCTCTATCTTTTCTATTTTCTCATCCCTTTCTTTCTTAAAGACGATACGTCTTCCTGGGCGAAGGAGGGCGGGTCGTCACAACTCCCGACCCCTGCAACACAAGACCGGGACTGCCCATTACTGGATAATCCCGAGTAAGATCACCCCATGGTTGGGATTAGCAATCGCACCACTAAGCCGAATAAAAGGACATGTAGACAGGGATGACCTCACCCTAATGGGCGCTACCCACCTAGCCTTGCTGCATAACCTCTGATTTTCAGTCATTCCCGATTAATGAGGCTTGAGGCTAAGCGTTACCTTTTAGAACATATCACTTGGAATGCTCAGCGGCCACCTGACGATGTTCTGAAAGCATTCATCCATACAAGTTCATCCTGGGTTCGAACGGAACCGAAGGCACTACTCCTACTGCATCCATTTTGGAATCATCCTCAGGATTAGTAGCGACCAGCCCTTGCACTTCACTACTCCACCTTCAAATCCAAACTCGTCTTCCTAACGAAAATGAACAAACCGGATCAAAGTGGTTTTCGAGAATTAATCCCGATCCCGGTCTCTTCGAAACGATCAGCGCATTATCCAATATTGATAGTCGGTTATTTAGCTATCAATTAACACTCAGAACAACCATCAAACATAAATAATTTCACCGAATTATTTATTAACCTCAAAATATCTTCGCAAGATACATTTCCATTCTCAAACCTTTTTGAAAACAGTTTTCCCACCCTACTCTTCTCATGGAAGGAATTCCCAAATATTTATTTCCACTGAAAACACCAAGCACAAAACTTTAGATTTTGAAAATAATTTAAAAACACTTTATTATAAAATATACTTTAAAACATTTAAATTGAGAACTACTTCAATACTTAATTAAAAATATATGCTATAGGAATATTTGAAAATGAGGTTACTTTACAAAATATTAAACTATATTTTCTCGTTTTAAAACAAAATATCAAGTCACCTTTAATTAATTACTATAATAATAGATTTAAAAATATATTTACTTTAGAATTTTAACATTTAGAAATGATAAATGTTCTAAAACATGCCTTTTAAAACAACATTAAAACTTTTAACTTATATTTAATAAATTTACTTTGAAAACGTACTTGGCTATCCAGGGAAATATACTTCTCTTCACATCCTTTAAAAACAAATCACTATTTATTTTTAAACACATTTTCCCATTTCTTTAATAAATTCCCATTATGGATTTATCCTTCCAAATATCCACTGATATATATCTTCGTTTTTATAAACCCAGTCTATAAATTCCAATATCTCGTCTTCTTTTAAAAACATAATTTCAAATTCTAAATCAATTTCCAAATCGATTTCAGTTTATTTCAAATTTGAAATAGATTCCTTTACTTTCTCAATTTAACTCCAAAACCCATCAACTTCATTCTTACCTTTCAAATATGGTTTAAAAATCTTATTTAACTGAAATATTACTTTCATACTTTCCAAAATTCCTTCCCTTTTAAATAAATTTCATCCTTGAATTGTAAAATAAATTCTTTTATTACTTTAAATAATATCACTTTAAGTTTAAAATTCATTCTCTCTCTGTTTATTCAAAATCCCCTTTTTCCATACTAGGAATTTATTAATTAAGATTTAAAATCACTTTTATTCTTTTCCAATTCATTCTTAAATTTATTCAGATGCTCTATAATTATTTTACTTAAAAATCCACTCCTTTATTTTCTTTTCAAAAAAATCCATTTTTATAGATTTTGATAACTCAGTATATCCAAATATATTCGATCAACCCGTAGCATCCATCATTTCCAATTATCAATATAATTCATCCCGGGATATCAAATAATCATAACGGAGAATATTAAATAATCTAAATAAATGTTGAGGAATTCAGTTGAATTCCTCCAACCTGTTTCCCTGCATTCACAGATGTTAGCACAATACAATAATATCAATTCCACTTCGAGGTGGAATATCGCGGTATATGGGATTTATATAATATCATCCACTATTATGCGGCGCATAGGGTCATCCGCTATATAATGCGGGAATCAATCACTCCAATATACTATATACTACTATATACTATATCACATCCAATCAATTCAATCATTCAACCAATTATTCAAATTTAACTATTTAAATTTAAATTAAACCCAGATGAATGAGATTAACTCACCTTTGCTTTTTAATTTGCAATCTACTCCAGACCAGCTTGTATCTTTTCAGATTTCAAACCTTATGAACTAGGCTATGCATTTGCAAACCAACTCTTGTATTGGTTGTATCAGCCGTGCATGCTTTTTTATGCCTGTTACAAACAAACTCTTTCGGACTATCAACTTTTGCTGAACAAGATGAAATGTCATCACCATTCACGTTGCCTAAATTCCCCAAACCATTCCCATTATACTCAAACACTGGGAAAATAAAGACCCTGAATCCATGCCCATTCCCTTTTCTATTTGAAGTCAATGTTGTCGCCATTCTTACACCTTACTATGATTTTCAACTCTATCACAAATCCTAGTAAATTCAATTCAAAATTGATTCTTGCATCGCAACCTATGGCATCAGCAATGGTGGAGAGGATGTTCTATTGGCCAAAGCAATGGTGCGCTCTGAAATGAGGAGAAACTCACGATGAAGTTGGAGAAGCGACACATGTGCTGAGGCGCTGTCGAGAAGCAAGTCGCAATGAAGATAGAGAAGTGGCATATGTTGATTTGGGATTTAGGGATTTAGGATCGATGAAAGTAGAGAAGAAAGTTGTGACAAAGGTGAATGAGCGGCTTTAAAATGAGAAGCAATTAGGGATTTGAGATTTCTGAAATGAGATGCAAGCCACGATTTGGGAATTAGGGTTCTAATGAAACTTAAACGGGTTGGAAGTGAACGAAGATTAGAAGGGACTCTAAAATTTTAGAATGGCGCCTATTTTTTCTTCTCTTTATTGTGTTCGATTTCGGTATGAAGACTAGAGAGGGAGACGAAGATGTAATATAAATTGTGGATGGCTTCTTGAGTACGAGTGTCCAATTATAAAAATATATTTGACTAGTTGACTTCCAATTTTTATTATATTATAAAACTTCCAAAATGTCTCGTTATACATATCTTGAAATTTTAAACCCCAATGGAGACATGTTGCTAGGCATTTATAATGTTATACGTCTATTCCGGACGCATTGGAAAAGGTTTCGAGTCCTAATTCAATCGTATGGAGAAGATAGCTTTTTGGACCCAGTCGTTATATTAAATTTCAATAAAATTTCAGCGCGTTTACCTACCGTACGGTCAAACGATCACTCCAAACGCTATGAAAATTAAAATATGATAATAATACAATATTACGGATCCGATGGCACTGGTTTCGTCGAATTCCGAGACCGTGCCTCGGAAGGCTATTTTTAAATTCAATTTAAACGATAAAATTTCAAAACTGAACAAATCAGTGTTAAATTCAATTTTAAAACTTTTATTATCCTCAACACTATCAATATAAATTTTACAAGCCTTTAAATTATTTTTAACAGGCTTAAGACTGAAGATTCAACAATTTTTCCAATTTCTAATCTTATTAAATTCAATAATTTAATTGTCAAATAAACAATGATATTTGAAATTCATATTAAAACTAATTATCAAATATTTAAAATCAATTAAATATCCTAACTTCAAATATTCAAAATTTCTGGGTCGTCACATTCCTCTCCCTTAAAAGAATTTCGTCCCCGAAATTACTTGTCAAGAAGAATGATCCAATACCCATTACTATTTTCCAAAACCAAACAGTTTTATCAACTTTCCATAACATATCTTTTATTATTGACCCACTATTACTTCAAACAACTTTCCAAAACTTCCATAGTTTCCAACAACATTATTTACTCCACTTATTCAAATTTAAATTTAAATCCAAATTTAAATTATCAAAACTTTCTCAAAAAATTTCTAACTCTCTAAATTTTCGAAAAATTTCGCCAGCGTTTCCTTTGCGTGGCTAGCTCGGTACAACTACAAAATGCCTCTACGGGCTCCCAAATTCTAAAGAAAACAAAACGCCAAGTGGCTAGATCAAAAACTCAATCAAATTTCATACCGAAACTTAAACACATACCTTTTTGTCGAGCAATTCAAATTTATCTTCTGGAATCAAAACCAATTTTCATTTTCCTTTATAATACCTATATATCTTACTTAGCAATAATATCCAATCACAACATTCAAAATCATTTTATTGACTACTTTACAAAATTTTCGATATTCAATCCATTTAAGCCTGTACGATGTACATATATCATCCGTACGCGTTATCAAATCCGATCACTCGCTCGATCACACAACTTCACTTCCGAACTAGTATCGTCCCCTCCCCCCAACTTTCTAGTGCGGACACAGATCTGGTTTCTTGATTAGAAACCGTCATTCTCCTTGCATAGTCATAGCTATGATAGAGAATTTTCAAAATCAATCAAAATCCATATCTAGGGGTCACCGTCGAAAATCAAGTGAAAAATCCTAACTTGGATCGATATAATTATCTCGAAATTCTGTACTCGATTCTGGATCAAATTGCTATGCGAATAAAATAATATACGCATATCCTACATATTTATATCCATTGATCATCAGCTATATCAATTCTCTTTTATTCACATTCATTTTTTATTTCTATTCACTTATCAACGCTTATCATTTCACATATTTTTATTAAACCTTCACTCAAATGCTTATTCAATATATTTTCCTGACACTCATATTACTTAAGAATTTCACCATTTCTTCTTAAGTTCAATATAAGTATTTATACGCTTCTTATATTTATTTTCACTTCACCACTTTAGTTTATATCTACTTCTATTCAAATTGGTTCTCCCATGTCCATATGAATTCAATTTATCTTCAACTCTGAATATTGAATTTTATCTACCATTTAAAACTGATTCATACCATTATTTTAAATTAGTTTCATTTACTAATTTATTTCAATTTCTAATTTGAAATCTTTTTGTCGCTACCAAAAATTTTCAAGATTTTTCTAACTCCTAAAATTTTCGGAAAATTTTGGCAGAGTCTCCTTTGTACGGAGGAGCTTTTGCAATTTGACAAGAGATATAATTATATATACATCGACCCACACGGTCGGAAAAACAAAAATAGTTCATATTACCTATTTTTATTACGTAGGCGTACCTTTATTTAGCATTTTTAAGCAAGCGGCTTATTATTTTAGCAATTAGCGTGTCCAAATCCAGCCAAACGGCTTCCCGGTACCTGTACTTACTCAATTCAAACATGTAAGTACTAAATATATGAAATTTATTAACATTTCACTTATATTCAATAGCTAAACACATGCATTTCATAAGAAACATGCACCAAACACTTTCCATGAGCAATTTATATGATTTCAAAACTAATCCAATTGTTTTCAACCAATTCATGTGCCATTCCATTCAATTTTAATGGTTTACACTTCAATTTCTTACATTCAATTTATTTCTAATCCAAACAACTCACATTTATTTCAATTGATTCTATTTCAATCAAATCTCATTTCAATCTACAAATTTATTTGATTAGTTCTTTTGTTTCGTTCATTACAGGTTTTAATTCCAAATTCAATTCATTCACGACTCATTTAATTCAATTACCATTCTCATAATCCATTTAAATTCTTAATTCCATTCTCAATTCGCTGAAATAATATCCAAGGCCATATTTAATTCATCCATACTCGAATTGGACTTATTGCAACTCAAATCATTCTTATTTTAATCCAATTCTATAACAACTTTAATTCATGTTTAATTCACTTACAATTCCAAGTTGAATTTCTATATATAATTCGGGTTTCTTTTACAAACCCATCATTAACTCAAATTTCAACTTTTATTTATCAACTAGTGTTCCATTTCCATATTAAATAATTAATTATCAAATTGGCTCACCTCCAATTTACAATTCAATCTTTGATTTTTATCTTCAAAAATCACTTTATTACTTTACTTGAGTTCAATCTAATTTATAATTCTAGTTTAGATTTCTATTTCACTTTCTAAAATACCAAATACATTTTATTTTGGCTTACTCCTTCCAATATTCAATTTCAGTTCATTTACTTACAATTATAAATTCATTTGTTTGCTTACAAATTTATTTTCAACCAATAAATTCTATTTCCAAACATTAATTATTTTTAGTCCATCTGAACTAATTCTACACTTTATTTTACACAATTTCAAGTCAAACATTATCCAATATTTAAATTTCATTTCTAACTTATAAATTTTATTTCATTTACTTATTTCATTTAGCCTACTTAGATTTATTTCCTCACATTCACTTTTTATTTAACTTGGTTTAGTAACATTCTAATTCAATTCAAATTTTAAGTTTCTATAAGTTCTCCAATTTATTTATCTTCCGTCTGCTAACTTCTTTTAACCCACTTAAATTACTTGGCTTACATTCTAACTTATTTTCATTTTCTTACTTACTTCAAATTATTACCCCTTCTCCAAGTTAAATTTTCTATTCTAAAAAAAATTTCAATTTTTTTTATAAGTTTCCAAACTTATTTACCATTCCATAATCATTTTTAATAAGCTTCCAAAGTTTCATCCAAACATTTCAAACCAACTCCAGAGTTTAAACCATTACTAAAATGTTCAAAACTCAGTTTAAAAAATAATATCTAAATCAAACTATTCCTTTTCATTTTCAAAATAAACCCAATTTCGCAAACAAACATTAATCCAAAACATCCAGGTAGCAATCCCCCTCTTGGAAACTCGAAAATGAACACCGATGATGTCGCGATCATCATCGGAATTATTTCCCAGCGACCGAAAAGAGTTCAATGCTTTTATCACTTTAAAATCCCTTCAGATATTCCAAACTCTCAAGAGTTCAATTCCAATTCAAACAATTTTCCCAAAATTTTTAAATTCGAAATCCATCCAAAATAATACTCTGGAACTTTCATCACAATTTATTTCCAAATATTTCTCTGGAATTTTTTATTTCATCTTCAATTATAGATCACATTAATAATTCACGTTTATAAATTTCATTTTATAAATGAATTTATTCCTTTTTCCTTGGTTAAAATTTTAATCCTTTATTCAACTTTCACTTAACAATGATAATAATTTAATATCATCATCTTCTAACAACCAAGAAACCATATATAACCATAATAATTTATGAAAAATCATTTCCTTTATATACAAAAATAATGTGGGTAAAATTATTTCATTTACCCTATTTAAAACAATACTATGTCGGTTTATCCTGTTTAAGAGTTTAGAAACCCCTATCGATGACATGGCGTCCCACATATCGACCAGAATCCATAAAAACTCAACCGATAAGTCAACACAATATAAAACAACTTTTATATTCACTAACAAATACGCGCTCATATCTATTAATACACTCAAACTCATTCTAGAGTACCACGGACTCTATTTCCAATGAGTAATCCCCACTAGATCCAAGGTCATCACCAACCTAGCTCTGATACCACTGTAATAGCCCGCAAACCCGTACCCCTTGAGTTGACACTATTCTCCATCAATCAACTCGAGATGAACGGAAATACGAACCATTTGGATTAAAGAAGAAAGAGGTAGTAGAAGAAAATAGAAACAACAACAGAATCTTACCATCGTAGCGGAATAAAATATAATAGATAATACCAGATCTTTACACGAAATAAAGCTATATTTGTTTTATACTTACATCATCAGAATACATCAACAGAGTTCAACAACATCAATAACATACAACTGGAAAATCATATAAACATGTCCTCAAAACTGAATACATAGCGAAACAATAATCAAGTACGTATCGCCATCCAACTCGTCTTTTGAGCTCCACAACATCATATCCTGTACTCTATAATACTTGGTCTGACCCGAGCATTATAGTTAAATAACACCGAGTCAGTCTGGAATACCAGTGTGAGAAAACCATACTCAAATTGATTATTAAAGTTTCAAAATCCTTTGAAAACAAAAGCATCTCGTAAGACCACGCCACAAATAAACATGTCGGGTTTTTACCTTACGATAGCTAAAAGACTTTTTATTAAAATTCTATGATATTATAATAGTGTCTATAGAAAATAAAATAGAATCTAGCTGAAATGCTTGCATCTCACGTTTCAGCAATAGTTGGGCACAATCAAAACCGTACAGGCGCGTAGGGAAAATGGATTTCCAACTAATGACTAGGCACTGGGTACCACCTATCACGGTACCTGGTCTAGATCAGCATACTGAGGATCACTCCCGACCCCCTGCGACACAATACCGGGACTACCCCTTACTGGATAATCCCGAGTAAGATCACCCCATGGTTGGGATCAGCAATCGCACCACTAAGCCGAATAAAAGGGACATCTAGACAGGGATGACCTCACCCTAATGGGCACTACCCACCTACCCTTGCTGCATAACCCTTGATTTTCAGTCATTCCCGGTTGATGAGGCTTGAGGCTAGCGTTACCTTTTAGAACATATCACTTAGAATGCTCACCGTCCACCTAACGATGTTCTGAAAACATTCATCCATACAAGTCCGTCCCGGGTTCGAACGGAACCGAAGGCACTACTTCTACTACATCCATTTTGGAATTATCCTCAGGATTAGTAGCGACTAGCCCTTGCACTCCACTGCTCCACCTTCGAATCCAAACTCGTCTTCCTTACTAAAACGTACAAACCGAATCGAAGTTGTTTTCAAGAATTAGTGTCGGTCTCTTCGAAACGATCAGCGCATTGTCCAATATTGATAGTCGACTATTTAGCTATTAATTAACATTCACAACAACCATCCAACATAAATAATTTCACCGAATTATTTATTAACCTCAAAATATCTTCGCAAGA
This sequence comes from Allium cepa, assembly GCA_030765085.1. NCBI lineage: Eukaryota > Viridiplantae > Streptophyta > Magnoliopsida > Asparagales > Amaryllidaceae > Allium > Allium cepa. The sequence continues at coordinate 461,784,598 of CM060943.1, forward strand.
TATATTTCCATTCTCAACCTTTTTTGAAAATAGTTTTTCCACCCTACTCTTCTCATGGAAGGAATTCCCAAATATTTATTTCCACTGAAAACACCAAGCATAAAAACTTTAGATTTTGAAAATAATTTAAAAACACTTTATTATAAAATATACTTTAAAACATTTAAATTGAGAACTACTTCAATACTTAATTAAAAATATATGCTATAGGAATATTTGAAAATGAGGTTACTTTATAAAATATTAAACTAGATTTTCTCTTTTTAAAACAAAATATCAAGTCACCTTTAATTAATTACTACGATAATAGATTTGAAAAATATATTTACTTTAGAATTTAAACATTTAGAAATAATAAATTTTCTAAAACATGCCTTTTAAAACAACATTAAAACTTTTAACTTATATTTAAAAAAATTACTTTGAAAACGTACTTGGCTATCCAGGGAAATATAATTCTCTTCACATCCTTTAAAAATAAGTCACTATTTATTTTTAAACAAATTTTCCCTTTTTTTTAATAAATTCCCATCGTGAATTTATCCTTCCAAATATCCACTGATATATCACTTCGTTTTTATAAACCCAGTTTATAAATTCCAATATCTTCTCTTCTTTTAAAAACATAATTTCAAATTCTAAATCAATTTCCAAATCGATTTCAGATTTTATTTCAAATTTGAAATGGATTCCTTTACTTTCTCAATTTAACTCCAAAACCCATCAACTTCACTCTTACCTTTCAAATATGGTTTAAAATTCTTATTTAACTGAAATATTACTTTCGTACTTTTCTAAATTCCTACTTTATCCTTTTAAATAAATTTAATCCTTGAATTGTAAAATAAATTCTTTTATTACTTTATATAATATCACTTTAAGTTTAAATTCATTCTCTCTCTGTTTATTCAAAATCCCCTTTTTCCATACTCGGAATTTATTAATTAAGATTTAAAATCACTTTTATTCTTTTCCAATTCATTCTTAAATTTATTCAGATGCTCTATAATTATTTTACTTAAAAATCCACTCCTTTATTTTCATTTCAAAAATCCATTTTTATAGATTTTGATAACTCAGTATACCCGAATATATTCGATCAACCCGTAGCATCCATCATTTCCAATTATCAATATAATTCATCCCAGGATATCAAATAATCAAAATAGAGAATATTAAATAATCTAAATAAATGTTGAGGAATTCAATTGAATTCCTCCAACCTATTTCTCTGCATTCACAGATGTTAGCACAATACAATAATACCAATTCCACTTCGAGGTGGAATATCGCAGCATAAGGAATTTATATAATATCATCCGCTATCATGCGGCGTATAGGGTCTCATCCGCTATATAATGCGGGAATCAATCACTCCAATATACTATATACTACTATATACTATATCACATCCAATCAATTCAATCATTCAACCAATTATTTAAATTTAACTATTTAAATTTAAATTAAACCCAGATGAGTGAGATTAACTCACCTTTGCTTTTTAATTTGCAATCTACTCCAGACCAGCTTGTATCTTTTCAGATTTCAAACCTTATGAATTAGGCTATGCATTTGTAAACCAACTCTTGTATTGGTTGTATCAGCCATGCATGCTTTTTTATGCTTGTTACAAACAAACTCTTTCGGACTATCAACTTTTGCTGAACAAGATGAAATGTCATCACCATTCACGTTGCCTAAATTCCCCTGACCATTCCCATTATACTCAAACACTGGGAAAATAAAGACCTGAATCCATGCCCATTCCCTTTTGCTATTTGAAGTCAATGATGCCGCCATTCTTATACCTTACTATGACTTCCAACTCAATCACAAATCCTAGTAAATTCAATTCAAAATTGATTCTTGCATCGCAACCTATGGCATCAGCAATGGCGGAGAGGATGTTCTATAGGCCAAAGCAATGGTGCGCTCTGAAATGAGGAGAAAGTCACGATGAAGTTGGAGAAGCGACACAAGTGTTGAAGCGCTGCCGAGAAGCAAGTCGCGATGAAGATAGAGAAAAGGCATATGTTGATTTGGGATTTGGGATCGATGAAAGTAGAGAAGCAAGTCGTGATGAAGGTGAATGAGCGGCTTTAAAATGAGAAGCAATTAGGGATTTAAGATTTCTAAAATGAGATGCAAGCCACGATTTGGGAATTAGGGTTCTAATGAAACTTAAACGGGTTGGAAGTTAACGAATATTAGAAGGGACTCTAAAATTTTAGAATGGCGCCTATTTTTTCTTCTCTTTTTCGTGTTCGATTTCGGTATGAAGACTAGAGAGGGAGACAAAAATTTAATATAAATTGGGGATGGCTTCTTGAGTGCGAGTGTCCAATTTTAAAAATGTGTTTAACTAGTTGACTTCCAATTTTTATTATATTATAAAACTTCCAAAATGTCTCGTTATACATACCTAGAAATTTTGAACCCCAACGGAGGCATGCTACTAGGCATTTATAATGTTATACTCCCATTCCGAACGCACTGGAAAAGGTCTCGAGTCCTAATTCGATCGTATAGAGAAGATAGCTTTTTGGACCTAGTCGTTCTATTAAATTTCGATAAAATTTCAGCGCGTTCATCCACCGTACGGTCAAACGATCACTCCAAACACTACCAAAATTAAAATCCACTAATAATACAATATTACGGATCCAATGGCACTGGTTTCGTCGAATTTCGAGACTGTGCCTCGGAAGGCTATTTTTAAATTCAATTTTAAAACTTTTATTATCCTCAACACTATCAATATAAATTTTACAAGCCTTCAAATTATTTTTAACAGGCTTAAAACTGAAGATTCAACAATTTTCCCAATTTCCAATTTTATTAAATTCAATAATTTAATTGTCAAATAAACAGTGATATTTGAAATTCTTATTAAAACTAATTATCAAATATTTAAAATCAATTAAATATCCTAACTTCAAATATTCAAAATTTCTGGGTCGTCACAAGTTTCCATTTCTAAACCAAATTTTCTTAATTCAATTACAATTCGAAATCAAACTTTGGTTAACAAAAAGTTTCGAAATTTTCTAACACCGATTTTTTTTAGCAGAGTCTCCCTCGTACGGAGAGCCTTTGGCAATATGACAAATGTGATAAACGGATATACATCGGCTCTCATGGCTGAAAATGCAATATATATCAATATTTTTATTTTTCGCGCGCTAAATTCTAAAGCGTACCTTATTTTAGCGTTATTAAACGAGCTTGCTCAATTTGTATGCAATCGCACAACCAAAATATAGTTTCCTTGTATGTAACGATCCATAAATTTTAATGGTTTAAATAACGTAATTAACTGAATTTTTCATGAAATTTAAACAATTAAATTTTGCAATGAAAATTTGATATCTGAGATATGCTATTTAAACATAGCAAATGTCAGGTTTTCATCAGAAAATATGTAAGTTAGTTCTTTTGTGTAATTTTCAATTTCAATATAAAATCAGTTAATTTGATGAAAATAAAAATATTTTTGGAATTTGAATATTTTATACAATAAAAATGTCATTTTCTGATCGAGACGCCATATTTCGTTTTGCCAAATTTGGACTGCTCTAGCTTCTTTATCTTATTTTCGAAGTTTTAGCAACATTTTTGGCAGCGAATATCGACTTTTGATAGGATGATCGTATCGCTGATATCTATGTACCATTATGTTCATCTCGTCGTACCGATCACTGTAGTATACTTCTTGGTGCATTTCGATGTGCGGTACGTGGAGAAATCTATGAAACGGTTAGCCATACCGGTACCCATTTAAGCTTCTAGAGTAGTTTGTGACTTTTCATTTGGCTACTGGTTGAATATAAACAGCTATTTGCTTTTATTATCTCCTTAAATTCAGCTTTGACCATTGCCATTCCCTATGGTGTCAATTTATTTCCTGGTTCGTGTATTTACCCTTGTTCTCTTCGTCTGCCCTATTTCATTCATCTCCTACAATTGAAAGAAAAAAGATTTTAAAATAATATAAGTTATATATATATTAGTTGGATCTGAGAGCATGCATCCCCTTTCCCTTTCGTGCTGAACTATCACCGCCATGCCGATCGCCTCCCAACCCAAAATGCCAAAATCCTATCCCCTTGCCTCGGCCTCGCTCCTCCTCGGCATAGATGCACTACCCTCTCCTATGCCCCCACCATTTTCCTCCACGGCCTGGTTGAATCCATCAATCTTCCCTCACATCGATCTCCACTGACATCATCTCCTCAAACTGCCACCTTCATGCTTACCTCCATAGCACAGACCACCACCAGATAGCCTCTCGTTGCACAACTTCACCATGTCAGCATGCGAGCACAACAACCCATCTTTATACGATCGCCACCCATCAAGTTATATATAGGTTTGTATGCAATTGTCACTATTCTCCTCTTTTCTAATTTTTATTTATTTATTTTATACAAGATATTAGTTTATTTACGATGATCTGTTGTTATAATAGAAGTTATACAAGTTATACGTAACTAGTTTGTTTGTTTATATAAAATATAAGCTTATATATATGATCTGTTGAGTTCAAAAAAAATATTACAATAAATTTAGTTTATACTGATTTTTATAGTAAAATATTGATTTTAAAATATAATATGTACGTAAATTTATATTATATATATATATATTAGTTTATATATAAGTATACATGAGTTTGGTTTTTAATTATATATATATAGAGAGAGATTTTATTTTATATGTGTTTGGATTAAATATTGATTTGGAACTATATATATATTATTTTAAAAATATGTTTTTATATTGATTTTAGAAACAATATATATATATAACATATTTTATTTCATCGATCTCTATTCCATCTTGACTTACCTTTTCAATATCGAATTTGCCACAGCAATTCCTAGCTTGTCGCTATCCTGCTAGTTCGTATCCGTATCCATGTGCATGTTTGTGTCACCATCTTCGCCATTGTTGTTCTCTAGCCTCGAAAGGTGAACGGTCACTCACGATTAACATTCTTGTAGTTAGTAAATTGGATTCACATGAAATGACGATTGAAATATGTTGTCAAATTTGAATTGTGAAGTTATTTAATTGCTAGATATGATATGCCATTATCTGCTACTGTGAGATATGAGACCATAACCTGCTGTATATATTAAATTTAAATTTATACCGATATATATGCCTATTGTTGATATGATATATTATTATCATATTTTTTCTCACTCTGCAAGTTCCCCGTTAGTTCAGAAATTCCCTATGGCTTGAAATGATACATACCCGAACGATCTTGTAGATTAGGGGAAAATCGTTATGGGTTGAAATGATAAACCCAAGCAATTTCTATTGATTTTGAATTTTAGGATTGCGGGTTGAAGTGATATATACCTGTTAAATTGCAGATTGAAATGATTAATATTCATATCACTAAACCATAGGATAGAGAATTATATACGGACATCGTTAGTCTACGTTTTCTAAAGTTTTGAAAAGAAGTATATGGGTTTTAATAAATATTGATTTTTAAAATATAATATATAAATGTTATTTTTATGTATGTGTAAATTTAGATTTTTCAAATTATATGTTTTGGAAAATTTAAATTTATAAGTTAGTTTTGAAAATATAAAATTTAAAAATTTTCTTATGACTTTATTATTTTAAAAATAAATAAAATCAGATTTAATTTAATAAAATTTAATTAATATATATATATAAGTATTTATTTAAAATTATATTTTTAAAATTGATTTTGTAATAATTTTAATAAATTAAGGTTGGGAAGATAAATGGAAATTGATTTGATATTGTATTCGTTTAAGAATTGTATTTAAATAAATAAAAATTTTGATTTGAAACTTATTGAATTTGAGATCTTAAAGATATGATTTTATAACTTGATTTTTATTAAAGGTAATTAAACGAATATTTTCATATTTAGATAAATTGAAATTGAATATTTAGTTTGATTTAAAGGTGTAATTGGAGATTTTATTTAATTGTTATTACAATAATTAAATGAATATTCTCCAATTTGAATAAAATTAAATTTAAATGCTGAAATATAAATGAAACTATATTGCAAATGTTTGAATATTTAAATTTTGAATCCTATTGGAATTAAGGTGATAGTTCAAACGTGGATTTGAAATCGATATAAATTAAAATGGATTGTTGAGAATTTGAATTGAATCTTTAACCTTTTAAACTAAAATTCTTGAACTGGGATTGATTTAAATTGAATTTTGAATTCAAGTTGATTTGAATTGATTTGTGAAATTGGAAGATACAATCTAACATGAATCTATTTTCGATATATATGTATTTTAATATATAAACTATTTTTAGTATATAAAGTCTTTTTAATGTTTAAACTATTTTTAATTTATAACTTATTTTTAAATATCTAAACTATTTTTAATTTATATCTATTTTAATATATATAAACCATTTTCAATATTTAAACTATTTAAGTTGGAATTGTTATGATTTAGATTTAATGGATTTGAATGCGAATATTTTGATATCATGGTTTAACCTATTTTGTAACGACCTACATTTCGGAAGGTTTAAATTGATAATAATCCACACATGTCCAACTTAAACAATTCGGAAAGTAGATAAACAACAGGGTTAAATAAGAAAAATAAGAAGAGAAGAAGAAAATAAAACACATAATCTCACAACGGAAACGATAAAATATAATAAACAAATAAACAATTCATGAAACTGTTTACTATACATTTCATTATAATCTATACACATTTATCAGAGATATATATACACACACACATCAGGGATAGATAATCAATACAGCAGTATAACATGATGCAAGGGATAATAATGATAGAAATATACCAAAATCCATATCTTCGTCCTCCAGAGAATAATCTTCAATACGTTTCTTTCATTAATTAAAACTTACCCTTTTCTTTCATTAATTAAAACTTATACGTTTCTTTCATTAATTAAAACTTACCCTTTTCTTTCATTAATTAAAACTTATACGTTTCTTTCATTAATTAAAACTTACCCTTTTCTTTCATTAATTAAAACTTGCACTATTTCTTGCATTAATTAAAAACTTACCAATTTCTTTCATTAATTAAAACTTACACCTTTCACATGTGTGTTTAACTTACATTTTTCCATTTCAAAGTCATAGTTATTACCTTACAAAACATAACATTTTACAAAAGAATATTTTATCATAGTCAAACAATCAAATTCTTTACAAATTTTATTCCTTTAGACATCAATTCCACCATGATTCCAAAACTTATTACAAGATGTCACATATAAGTGTATTTCATTTTATTTATTCAAAAATACATTGTTTATTTTACAAAATATGTCCATCGTGGGAAACAACCTTTATTACAATTACTAGGCTAGACTTAAGATTCCAAATTTAATCAAACTTAATTATTAAGTTATTTATCATAAATAAGACTCTTTAAATTCCATTCAAAACCAATTAACTTATAAAAAATTTAACTTATATAAAAACAATATTTCTTTACACTTTAAAGCATTAAATCAAATTAAGTTAAAATTTTCATATATTTATAATTCAAAATACTTAATAATTTTTTGAAATATTTAAAGTACTTACTAAATTTTTAGGAAAATATCATTTAAAAATATAACCATGGGCCTGTATGATATTTTCTAACCTAGGTCAAATGATACGGATAATATGTCATTTCAATCCGTGATTTAAGAAGAAAAATCCGGGTTCTATCATTTCAAACCCGCAATCCCAAGTAAAATAAATACAATAAAATCACTCGAGCCTATCATTTCAGCCCATAGTGATAGGGAACTTGCAGTGTGATAAACAGGAAATAAATAACAGTATAACAAATAAAATCATAACAGATGATGTAACAGGGATATAGCAATATTTAACATCATATAGATTTATCACAGGCATATATGAACATAATAACATAACATATTAATTTATACAATTCACATGTCATCGTTTCACAAATTAAAAGTACGTATGTCTAAAGAGATAAAACTCACCTTTTTAAAGCTAGAAATCAAATTCAACACACAAATCTAAACTCTGCAAAGCACGACAAGGCACGACAAAGCACGACTATACTTGAGTGATGGAGAGTCAAGATCCAATCTTGTACATAAACAAATACACAAATTATAAGGATATAATTCAACACAAGATTGTAAATCAAAAAAATAAATAAAATGAAAAGAATATGGATCAAATGGCATAACCTTGACCTTAAACATCATGGGTCTTGGCCATGATAGTTTTGGTGGCATGCGAGACCGGTTATGGAGGTGGTGGAGAGAGGATGAGGTCGGAATTATGGTGAAGAGGTGAACAAGGTGGTGGCTGAACTAGCATGAAGAAAACAAAAGGAAAACAAAATGAAAAAGAGGAGAAAGAGAAGGAAGATGAAGAGGAGGCCATTACTTAAACAAAATAGAAAACAAAAGAAAGAAAAAAAAAAGGGAAGAGAGAAGGAGGAGAAGCCATGGAATTTTTTTTCTCAAAATAGAAATGAACGTGAGAATGAGATGTAGGAAAGCTTTGTACGTGAATTGCAAATATGATATGGCGGCTAGGGTTATGAAGATAAATGGCCAAAAGAATGGCAAGAATTAAAAAGGCTAGTAAATGAGGGGATTTATTCCCTATTTAATCAAATAGCTTAATGGATTTAATTAAATTTCCTTTTTTTTTAGCCGTGAATAAGAATGAAGAGATATGGAAATGAGATGTTTCTCATGGCTAATAGATGGAGTTATGCACGGCTAGAGATGTGGGAAGTAATTTGCTAAGGTTTGAAATAAAGAGGGTAGGAAAAAAAAAAGGCAAGAAATTAAAAAGGCACAAATTAAGGAGGAAGAATCTTGTGAAATTTTTCCTTTGTTTGCATGCAATGAAAATGCAATAAATGTACAAAACAGGTAACCTATATCTCTTGAAATTCCTAAGCTATTATTCAAAGAAAAAATCAATCAAAGAACAAATGAATATATTCAAAGTTTATACAAATAAAATAGAAAATAAAAATTAGAGAAACAAACATAGGGAAATAAAATATAGAAAGTCATTGTGTGCAAACACTGTATTTTTATCTAAATTAAAAGTATAAGTTTAAACAAAAAAAAAATCCATATTAACATTGGTTTAGATACTAATACATTAATAACTTCCAATTCATTCAAATTTCAGTTTACATAGTAATTAATTTCATTCTCTTACCATAAATCTATTTGTTATGAAATTGAATTCACATTTAATTAAATTTCCAATAATTGCCTTGCTTCAATTCTTTTCTTCTAATAAATATATTATCACTCTATAAACCTAGCTATTATTTTTTTATCATTCATTACATAAATATATATTCAAATTTTCATCTTTCTATTATAATAACTGTTATTTTCAATTATATTGAGTTTGCTAAATATATACGTTTATTATAATTAAAACCTCAATCCATTTATCCAACTTGGTTTCATTCCTTTATTTCATCTTATGGATAAAATATACATTTCATAAAATATACATTCCCATTTATGTCATTACATTCACACTTTACAATTACTGTCCTATCTCATATAAATGAAAATTTACTTACATTTAAGTGTAATTGATTTTATACTTTAAATTTAGCAGCCTAAATAAATGTAACTTGCAATAAATGTTATCCTTATCTTTATATTACACTCAAGTTTATCATGTCCACTAATTATCATAATTGCTTACATAATGTTTAATTCATTCAATTACCATAAATTATACACTAATTCATTTACCCACACAACTTACATTTATTTACTTATATCCATTTTACACCTAAATGTAACATCTACAACTAGATTAATAGACCCATTAAATAGTAACTTACAACCGTTACTATAACTTTTAATCACACCTTTGAATTCACTGTTCACAAACATACGTTACCATTCTTATATACCAAATCTTTATTCAATGGTCATTTTTCATACTAAATCATTTATAAATTTTAATGTTTGCATTTTTTTTCTTACATAAATTTATAGCCATGTATAACAATTTACATTACTTCAATAAACTGTAATTTCATTTCAATTTTTATTAATTAGTTTTTTTTTTTTAAGTACAAACTTACATCTCATTTTGGCATTCATTTCATTATTAAATTACAAATTTTTTTTTTTTCCAAAATATTTATCAAAATCTTATTAAATTGACAGCTTTAATTATTGAAAATTTACGGGTCGTTACACTCTCCTCTACTCAAAACTTTTCGTCCCCGAAAAGGAAGAGGTGGGAGAATAGAACAACCTAACAGAAAAAGATTAGACAGCAAAGAAGATAATAAAATTTAAATCCATGGAAACTTCAACTTAAATTAATAATTGATTTCATTCATTTGGTTTCACTTAAGTTAAATAAATCTTAACTATTTCAAATTTTATTTTCTTAAATTAACAATTTTCCAAAGTCATGAATTTGAAAATCATTTATTATACTCATAATTTATTCAATAAATTTAATTCTTCTTTATTCCATAATTATTATTAAATTTATTCCACTTAATATATCTAATCATATATATTAAGTTTATTGACACTTATTATATCTGCTCCAATTTATTTATAAATTCCTTTATCACCATTATATTGTAAATTATTCAATTAACTTTTATTCTGTTTACCCCTATTAATCTTTTATAACTAAAATTTAAGTGTATAACATTTATTATAACTACTTAAATTTTATTTATAAAAATCCTTTTATATTGTATTTTATCCAATTACATATTCACTTCTGAATAATTTTAGGTACGTTATATTACAATGTAATTGAGTATTATACAAACAAACCTTCTAATTCAATTATTCAAGCTTAAGTATTTATTCAAAATTTTGATCATTTAAAATTTTAAATCATCCTTTAAGATAAAATTCAAGAATTCATTTTCCGATTAACTTCAAACAAATTTTTTTTTTAGAGGTAAATAACTAAATATATACATACACAATATATATATATATATATATATATATATATAAAATAAAATTTACATCATATATTAATATATAGTATAAGTCAAGTCATATTTTAGAAATCCAAATCAATTTAATTCTCCAAAGCAAGACTGTAGCAAAACTACAGAATGGTCTCTTCACTTCGAAACTCGAAAATGAATGTTGATGATGCTGCAGTCATCACCGAAACTATTCTCCGGCGACAAAGAGAAGAGCACTGATTTAAAAACTTTAAAATTCTTTGAAAACAAATTCTATTCAAAATACTTTAAATAATATAACCCTTTTAAAACTTTTAAACCAAAGTTCGAGATCATCGGAAAATAAATTCTCAGATTTCTTTTCTAAATTCATTTAAGTTCCCAAATCAATTTATAAACAATTATTTATAAATTCATTTATAGAACAATAAATGATAAATCAAGTATTATCATTTCAAATTATCAATTTGAATCATTTTATTAAGTTCCATAGATATATATATATATCAAAATTTTATTTCATTAACCAAATTTTAAAATAATATTGTGTCAGTTTGTTCTATCAAAGTGTTTTAGAAATCCTATCGATAGCGTTGATCAGACGAATCGATCGGAAACCCAAATCAACATCAACAACTCAAACAACACAATATATAAAAAAAATATAGATTGACAAATACAATTCAAAATGTTTGAAAATATGTTGGAAACAAAAGACAAGATGATTAAATATAGAGTAGGGAGGTGGATTAGCTAATATAAATCACGGGCAACCTTAATCGGGTCAACCGTGACTTAAAGTATAAGGTCGAAGTGGATTTTCTGGGGTAAATCTACATTCAACCTCATAAGATAGAGTTTTGGATAATAGGAGATACTAGCATCTAAACTGAGGATATAAAATCTTTGGTGAATCGATGCTGTTGTAAAGGAGTTTCACCCCTTTTACAAGAAAATTTTTGAGATTGGCGAGACTGCCAATTCACTATAAAGATCATTCGAAGTGGAGTTATGGGATACTCCAGAATCAAATGAAGATGAATAGCGGGGAATAAGAATGGATTTTGGAACCATAGGGAACGTTCCAAAATTCAAAGGAATCGAGTCAAAAGAATGAGATTCAACTCGAATGAAAGTGATTCTGTAAATACATCTACTCCATATGCTGAGTTTTGCCTAGAGCTACCAAAGCTCTGATACCAACTGTAACAACCGTGGTATTTTCAACCATTCGCATCCATTATAAGTGTATAGGTAGACACTCATGCCGGAATTAAATTGCTCAAAATACCGCGTTGTAAATAAAAATTTGGCAAATCTCAGAATATACAGTAAATAAAAATCATAGAATCACAGACACAGAGTAATAATAGTGCAGCGGAAGCAAAAGAAATAGTAGTTCATGAAGCTACTATATAAAAATATCAGAGTTACATAAAATACAACAGAGGAAATAAGGTACAAAAGAAGTCTCACTTCGTAGAAGTCAACTAATACAAGCGCTGAAAGGAACAACAGGTTTCAAAAGATAAACATGACAAGTAGATAATCTCCAGCGATTCCAATCTCCAGAAAGTGGAAATCCAAATCTGTGAATAACTCAGGCTGACCCGAGCGTAAATAAAAATACAAACACTCGAGTCAGGACATACATACTTATGCAATGTAAACCAACTCAAGTGAACTGTAGTAAAGGTACAAGTAACTTAGAAGATGCTTGGGACCGCCCATCCTCTAAGGATCCGTTAAACTATTTACTATGTAGTATATTGCGCTATATACAGTAGTGTCTAATCAGTAAAGTATAACCATATAGAAAATAGCGTTAAGGGGATGGTGAACCTTAACGCGGTCGGATCTTTAAAACCAAAATCGTAGTGGGCTCGATATAAGGATATGACACGGCACGCGAGGCAATGCCAGGGTGGATACACCGTTTGCACTCCCGGACCGGTGGTGACGGCAAGCCAGCAGCTTCCGCCCACCTCGAGCAATACCCTCGAATCAAAGTGGCGCCACCGAATCGAATCACAAAAATAATAGAATGGTTTCCGATGGAGCATGCTCGATGAAAGGGTGCGACCCTTTGTGTAGCCCGGTATAGCTCCTGTTTTAGTCATATATGCCAACTCACGGGAGTTGGGTCCACGTAATATACCTCGAGAACGTCGCCACCATCCTACTTCATTCTGGAATCTCCACCGCGTACACAGTTGTTAAAGTGGTTTTCGGTATTGGCCGGCTATAAGACAATATCCGATCCCGGTCTCTTTAACAACCAATCGTTATTATAACCCATGGATATTTATTTCAAAATAATTTATACTTTCAAAACCAAACTAACATATCCATTTCAAAATCATATAATTTCTTTCAAAACAGTATATACTTTCAAAACCAAATTATCATACTCATTTCAAAACCATATCACAATAGTATCATTTCCATTTCAAAAATAATTCAATAATATATCATTTAAATAAAACCCAAATTTCCAAATCATTGAATATTTCTTTCAATTTATTAAACTTGAAATATTCCTTTAAATTATCATAGCATTTTGGAAATGTTACCTTAAGGAATCATAGCATTTTTTTTTGAATGTGATACTTTCCACTTTAACATTTTATATAATCAAGGTATTTATAAGCTTACAACTTTAACATGGTCAATTTATCATAGCCTTATAGTTAAATAAACTTTCTTACTGTAATATCCAATTTAAAACCAAAATTCTTATGTTAAGTTAAAAGTACCTTATAACTTACATTATTATTACAATAAAGAAACTTTACTATTTTAATCATTTAAAGTACGCCATTTACATAAATTAAAACTTGCTTATCAAATGTACATTATCAACTTACATTTTATTATTACAGTAAGTAACATTTATCAATTTAATCAATTTAAAATACACCATTACATTGATTAAAATCTACATGTCAAATGTACGTTTTAACTTACATTTATTATAATAAAGAGCATTTATCATTTTTCAATATTACACTAATTAAAATTTATATTATCAAATGTACGTTTTAAATTTACATTCCTATTACAGTAATGAGCATTTATTAATTTAATCAATACCATACTACTTAAAACTTTACATGTTTCTTTCCTTAATTAAAACTTGCACTATTTCTTTCATTAATTAGGAATTTACATGTTTCTTTCATTAATTAAAAACTCATACGTTTCTTTCATTAATTAAAACTTACCCTTTTCTTTCATTAATTAAAACTTATACGTTTCTTTCATTAATTAAAACTTACCCTTTTCTTTCATTAATTAAAACTTATACGTTTCTTTCATTAATTAAAACTTACCCTTTTCTTTCATTAATTAAAACTTGCACTATTTCTTGCATTAATTAAAAACTTACCAATTTCTTTCATTAATTAAAACTTACACCTTTCACATGTGTGTTTAACTTACATTTTTCCATTTCAAAGTCATAGTTATTACCTTACAAAACATAACATTTTACAAAAGAATATTTTATCATAGTCAAACAATCAAATTCTTTACAAATTTTATTCCTTTAGACATCAATTCCACCATGATTCCAAAACTTATTACAAGATGTCACATATAAGTGTATTTCATTTTATTTATTCAAAAATACATTGTTTATTTTACAAAATATGTCCATCGTGGGAAACAACCTTTATTACAATTACTAGGCTAGACTTAAGATTCCAAATTTAATCAAACTTAATTATTAAGTTATTTATCATAAATAAGACTCTTTAAATTCCATTCAAAACCAATTAACTTATAAAAAATTTAACTTATATAAAAACAATATTTCTTTACACTTTAAAGCATTAAATCAAATTAAGTTAAAATTTTCATATATTTATAATTCAAAATACTTAATAATTTTTTGAAATATTTAAAGTACTTACTAAATTTTTAGGAAAATATCATTTAAAAATATAACCATGGGCCTGTATGATATTTTCTAACCTAGGTCAAATGATACGGATAATATGTCATTTCAATCCGTGATTTAAGAAGAAAAATCCGGGTTCTATCATTTCAAACCCGCAATCCCAAGTAAAATAAATACAATAAAATCACTCGAGCCTATCATTTCAGCCCATAGTGATAGGGAACTTGCAGTGTGATAAACAGGAAATAAATAACAGTATAACAAATAAAATCATAACAGATGATGTAACAGGGATATAGCAATATTTAACATCATATAGATTTATCACAGGCATATATGAACATAATAACATAACATATTAATTTATACAATTAACATGTCATCGTTTCACAAATTAAAAGTACGTATGTCTAAAGAGATAAAACTCACCTTTTTAAAGCTAGAAATCAAATTCAACACACAAATCTAAACTCTGCAAAGCACGACAAGGCACGACAAAGCACGACTATACTTGAGTGATGGAGAGTCAAGATCCAATCTTGTACATAAACAAATACACAAATTATAAGGATATAATTCAACACAAGATTGTAAATCAAAAAAATAAATAAAATGAAAAGAATATGGATCAAATGGCATAACCTTGACCTTAAACATCATGGGTCTTGGCCATGATAGTTTTGGTGGCATGCGAGACCGGTTATGGAGGTGGTGGAGAGAGGATGAGGTCGGAATTATGGTGAAGAGGTGAACAAGGTGGTGGCTGAACTAGCATGAAGAAAACAAAAGGAAAACAAAATGAAAAAGAGGAGAAAGAGAAGGAAGAAGAAGAGGAGGCCATTACTTAAACAAAATAGAAAACAAAAGAAAGAAAAAAAAAAAAAGGGAAGAGAGAAGGAGGAGAAGCCATGGAATTTTTTTTCTCAAAATAGAAATGAACGTGAGAATGAGATGTAGGAAAGCTTTGTACGTGAATTGCAAATATGATATGGCGGCTAGGGTTATGAAGATAAATGGCCAAAAGAATGGCAAGAATTAAAAAGGCTAGTAAATGAGGGGATTTATTCCCTATTTAATCAAATAGCTTAATGGATTTAATTAAATTTCCTTTTTTTTTTAGCCGTGAATAAGAATGAAGAGATATGGAAATGAGATGTTTCTCATGGCTAATAGATGGAGTTATGCACGGCTAGAGATGTGGGAAGTAATTTGCTAAGGTTTGAAATAAAGAGGGTAGGAAAAAAAAAAGGCAAGAAATTAAAAAGGCACAAATTAAGGAGGAAGAATCTTGTGAAATTTTTCCTTTGTTTGCATGCAATGAAAATGCAATAAATGTACAAAACAGGTAAACTATATCTCTTGAAATTCCTAAGCTATTATTCAAAGAAAAAATCAATCAAAGAACAAATGAATATATTCAAAGTTTATACAAATAAAATAGAAAATAAAAATTAGAGAAACAAACATAGGGAAATAAAATATAGAAAGTCATTGTGTGCAAACACTGTATTTTTATCTAAATTAAAAGTATAAGTTTAAACAAAAAAAAAAATCCATATTAACATTGGTTTAGATACTAATACATTAATAACTTCCAATTCATTCAAATTTCAGTTTACATAGTAATTAATTTCATTCTCTTACCATAAATCTATTTGTTATGAAATTGAATTCACATTTAATTAAATTTCCAATAATTGCCTTGCTTCAATTCTTTTCTTCTAATAAATATATTATCACTCTATAAACCTAGCTATTATTTTTTTATCATTCATTACATAAATATATATTCAAATTTTCATCTTTCTATTATAATAACTAATATTTTCAATTATATTGAGTTTGCTAAATATATACGTTTATTATAATTAAAACCTCAATCCATTTATCCAACTTGGTTTCATTCCTTTATTTCATCTTATGGATAAAATATACATTTCATAAAATATACATTCCCATTTATGTCATTACATTCACACTTTACAATTACTGTCCTATCTCATATAAATGAAAATTTACTTACATTTAAGTGTAATTGATTTTATACTTTAAATTTAGCAGCCTAAATAAATGTAACTTGCAATAAATGTTATCCTTATCTTTATATTACACTCAAGTTTATCATGTCCACTAATTATCATAATTGCTTACATAATGTTTAATTCATTCAATTACCATAAATTATACACTAATTCATTTACCCACACAACTTACATTTATTTACTTATATCCATTTTACACCTAAATGTAACATCTACAACTAGATTAATAGACCCATTAAATAGTAACTTACAACCGTTACTATAACTTTTAATCACACCTTTGAATTCACTGTTCACAAACATACGTTACCATTCTTATATACCAAATCTTTATTCAATGGTCATTTTTCATACTAAATCATTTATAAATTTTAATGTTTGCATTTTTTTTCTTACATAAATTTATAGCCATGTATAACAATTTACATTACTTCAATAAACTGTAATTTCATTTCAATTTTTATTAATTAGTTTTTTTTTTTTTAAGTACAAACTTACATCTCATTTTGGCATTCATTTCATTATTAAATTACAAATTTTTTTTTTTTCCAAAATATTTATCAAAATCTTATTAAATTGACAGCTTTAATTATTGAAAATTTACGGGTCGTTACACTCTCCTCCACTCAAAACTTTTCGTCCCCGAAAAGGAAGAGGTGGGAGAATAGAACAACCTAACAGAAAAAGATTAGACAGCAAAGAAGATAATAAAATTTAAATCCATGGAAACTTCAACTTAAATTAATAATTGATTTCATTCATTTGGTTTCACTTAAGTTAAATAAATCTTAACTATTTCAAATTTTATTTTCTTAAATTAACAATTTTCCAAAGTCATGAATTTGAAAATCATTTATTATACTCATAATTTATTCAATAAATTTAATTCTTCTTTATTCCATAATTATTATTAAATTTATTCCACTTAATATATCTAATCATATATATTAAGTTTATTGACACTTATTATATCTGCTCCAATTTATTTATAAATTCCTTTATCACCATTATATTGTAAATTATTCAATTAACTTTTATTCTGTTTACCCCTATTAATCTTTTATAACTAAAATTTAAGTGTATAACATTTATTATAACTACTTAAATTTTATTTATAAAAATCCTTTTATATTGTATTTTATCCAATTACATATTCACTTCTGAATAATTTTAGGTACGTTATATTACAATGTAATTGAGTATTATACAAACAAACCTTCTAATTCAATTATTCAAGCTTAAGTATTTATTCAAAATTTTGATCATTTAAAATTTTAAATCATCCTTTAAGATAAAATTCAAGAATTCATTTTCCGATTAACTTCAAACAAATTTTTTTTTAGAGGTAAATAACTAAATATATACATACACAATATATATATATATATATAAAATAAAATTTACATCATATATTAATATATAGTATAAGTCAAGTCATATTTTAGAAATCCAAATCAATTTAATTCTCCAAAGCAAGACTGTAGCAAAACTACAGAATGGTCTCTTCACTTCGAAACTCGAAAATGAATGTTGATGATGCTGCAGTCATCACCGAAACTATTCTCCAGCGACAAAGAGAAGAGCACTGATTTAAAAACTTTAAAATTCTTTGAAAACAAATTCTATTCAAAATACTTTAAATAATATAACCCTTTTAAAACTTTTAAACCAAAGTTCGAGATCATCGGAAAATAAATTCTCAGATTTCTTTTCTAAATTCATTTAAGTTCCCAAATCAATTTATAAACAATTATTTATAAATTCATTTATAGAACAATAAATGATAAATCAAGTATTATCATTTCAAATTATCAATTTGAATCATTTTATTAAGTTCCATAGATATATATATATCAAAATTTTATTTCATTAACCAAATTTTAAAATAATATTGTGTCAGTTTGTTCTATCAAAGTGTTTTAGAAATCCTATCGATAGCGTTGATCAGACGAATCGATCGGAAACCCAAATCAACATCAACAACTCAAACAACACAATATATAAAAAAAATATAGATTGACAAATACAATTCAAAATGTTTGAAAATATGTTGGAAACAAAAGACAAGATGATTAAATATAGAGTAGGGAGGTGGATTAGCTAATATAAATCACGGGCAACCTTAATCGGGTCAACCGTGACTTAAAGTATAAGGTCGAAGTGGATTTTCTGGGGTAAATCTACATTCAACCTCATAAGATAGAGTTTTGGATAATAGGAGATACTAGCATCTAAACTGAGGATATAAAATCTTTGGTGAATCGATGCTGTTGTAAAGGAGTTTCACCCCTTTTACAAGAAAATTTTTGAGATTGGCGAGACTGCCAATTCACTATAAAGATCATTCGAAGTGGAGTTATGGGATACTCCAGAATCAAATGAAGATGAATAGCGGGGAATAAGAATGGATTTTGGAACCATAGGGAACGTTCCAAAATTCAAAGGAATCGAGTCAAAAGAATGAGATTCAACTCGAATGAAAGTGATTCTGTAAATACATCTACTCCATATGCTGAGTTTTGCCTAGAGCTACCAAAGCTCTGATACCAACTGTAACAACCGTGGTATTTTCAACCATTCGCATCCATTATAAGTGTATAGGTAGACACTCATGCCGGAATTAAATTGCTCAAAATACCGCGTTGTAAATAAAAATTTGGCAAATCTCAGAATATACAGTAAATAAAAATCATAGAATCACAGACACAGAGTAATAATAGTGCAGCGGAAGCAAAAGAAATAGTAGTTCATGAAGCTACTATATAAAAATATCAGAGTTACATAAAATACAACAGAGGAAATAAGGTACAAAAGAAGTCTCACTTCGTAGAAGTCAACTAATACAAGCGCTGAAAGGAACAACAGGTTTCAAAAGATAAACATGACAAGTAGATAATCTCCAGCGATTCCAATCTCCAGAAAGTGGAAATCCAAATCTGTGAATAACTCAGGCTGACCCGAGCCTAAATAAAAATACAAACACTCGAGTCAGGACATACATACTTATGCAATGTAAACCAACTCAAGTGAACTGTAGTAAAGGTACAAGTAACTTAGAAGATGCTTGGGACCGCCCATCCTCTAAGGATCCGTTAAACTATTTACTATGTAGTATATTGCGCTATATACAGTAGTGTCTAATCAGTAAAGTATAACCATATAGAAAATAGCGTTAAGGGGATGGTGAACCTTAACGCGGTCGGATCTTTAAAACCAAAATCGTAGTGGGCTCGATATAAGGATATGACACGGCACGCGAGGCAATGCCAGGGTGGATACACCGTTTGCACTCCCGGACCGGTGGTGACGGCAAGCCAGCAGCTTCCGCCCACCTCGAACAATACCCTCGAATCAAAGTGGCGCCACCGAATCGAATCACAAAAATAATAGAATGGTTTCCGATGGAGCATGCTCGATGAAAGGGTGCGACCCTTTGTGTAGCCCGGTATAGCTCCTATTTTAGTCATATATGCCAACTCACGGGAGTTGGGTCCACGTAATATACCTCGAGAACGTCGCCACCATCCTACTTCATTCTGGAATCTCCACCGCGTACACAGTTGTTAAAGTGGTTTTCGGTATTGGCCGGCTATAAGACAATATCCGATCCCGGTCTCTTTAACAACCAATCGTTATTATAACCCATGGATATTTATTTCAAAATAATTTATACTTTCAAAACCAAACTAACATATCCATTTCAAAATCATATAATTTCTTTCAAAACAGTATATACTTTCAAAACCAAATTATCATACTCATTTCAAAACCATATCACAATAGTATCATTTCCATTTCAAAAATAATTCAATAATATATCATTTAAATAAAACCCAAATTTCCAAATCATTGAATATTTCTTTCAATTTATTAAACTTGAAATATTCCTTTAAATTATCATAGCATTTTGGAAATGTTACCTTAAGGAATCATAGCATTTTTTTTTTGAATGTGATACTTTCCACTTTAACATTTTATATAATCAAGGTATTTATAAGCTTACAACTTTAACATGGTCAATTTATCATAGCCTTATAGTTAAATAAACTTTCTTACTGTAATATCCAATTTAAAACCAAAATTCTTATGTTAAGTTAAAAGTACCTTATAACTTACATTATTATTATAATAAAGAAACTTTACTATTTTAATCATTTAAAGTACGCCATTTACATAAATTAAAACTTGCTTATCAAATGTACGTTATCAACTTACATTTTATTATTACAGTAAGTAACATTTATCAATTTAATCAATTTAAAATACACCATTACATTGATTAAAATCTACATGTCAAATGTACGTTTTAACTTACATTTATTATAATAAAGAGCATTTATCATTTTTCAATATTACACTAATTAAAACTTATATTATCAAATGTACGTTTTAAATTTACATTCCTATTACAGTAATGAGCATTTATTAATTTAATCAATACCATACTACTTAAAACTTTACATGTTTCTTTCCTTAATTAAAACTTGCACTATTTCTTTCATTAATTAGGAATTTACATGTTTCTTTCATTAATTAAAAACTCATACGTTTCTTTCATTAATTAAAACTTACCCTTTTCTTTCATTAATTAAAACTTATACGTTTCTTTCATTAATTAAAACTTACCCTTTTCTTTCATTAATTAAAACTTATACGTTTCTTTCATTAATTAAAACTTACCCTTTTCTTTCATTAATTAAAACTTGCACTATTTCTTGCATTAATTAAAAACTTACCGATTTCTTTCATTAATTAAAACTTACACCTTTCACATGTGTGTTTAACTTACATTTTTCCATTTCAAAGTCATAGTTATTACCTTACAAAACATAACATTTTACAAAAGAATATTTTATCATAGTCAAACAATCAAATTCTTTACAAATTTTATTCCTTTAGACATCAATTCCACCATGATTCCAAAACTTATTACAAGATGTCACATATAAGTGTATTTCATTTTATTTATTCAAAAATACATTGTTTATTTTACAAAATATGTCCATCGTGGGAAACAACCTTTATTACAATTACTAGGCTAGACTTAAGATTCCAAATTTAATCAAACTTAATTATTAAGTTATTTATCATAAATAAGACTCTTTAAATTCCATTCAAAACCAATTAACTTATAAAAAATTTAACTTATATAAAAACAATATTTCTTTACACTTTAAAGCATTAAATCAAATTAAGTTAAAATTTTCATATATTTATAATTCAAAATACTTAATAATTTTTTGAAATATTTAAAGTACTTACTAAATTTTTAGGAAAATATCATTTAAAAATATAACCATAGGCCTGTATGATATTTTCAAACCTAGGTCAAATGATACGGATAATATGTCATTTCAATCCGTGATTTAAGAAGAAAAATCCGGGTTCTATCATTTCAAACCCGCAATCCCAAGTAAAATAAATACAATAAAATCACTCGAGCCTATCATTTCAGCCCATAGTGATAGGGAACTTGCAGTGTGATAAACAGGAAATAAATAACAGTATAACAAATAAAATCATAACAGATGATGTAACAGGGATATAGCAATATTTAACATCATATAGATTTATCACAGGCATATATGAACATAATAACATAACATATTAATTTATACAATTCACATGTCATCGTTTCACAAATTAAAAGTACGTATGTCTAAAGAGATAAAACTCACCTTTTTAAAGCTAGAAATCAAATTCAACACACAAATCTAAACTCTGCAAAGCACGACAAGGCACGACAAAGCACGACTATACTTGAGTGATGGAGAGTCAAGATCCAATCTTGTACATAAACAAATACACAAATTATAAGGATATAATTCAACACAAGATTGTAAATCAAAAAAATAAATAAAATGAAAAGAATATGGATCAAATGGCATAACCTTGACCTTAAACATCATGGGTCTTGGCCATGATAGTTTTGGTGGCATGCGAGACCGGTTATGGAGGTGGTGGAGAGAGGATGAGGTCGGAATTATGGTGAAGAGGTGAACAAGGTGGTGGCTGAACTAGCATGAAGAAAACAAAAGGAAAACAAAATGAAAAAGAGGAGAAAGAGAAGGAAGAAGAAGAGGAGGCCATTACTTAAACAAAATAGAAAACAAAAGAAAGAAAAAAAAAAGGGAAGAGAGAAGGAGGAGAAGCCATGGAATTTTTTTTCTCAAAATAGAAATGAACATGAGAATGAGATGTAGGAAAGCTTTGTACGTGAATTGCAAATATGATATGGCGGCTAGGGTTATGAAGATAAATGGCCAAAAGAATGGCAAGAATTAAAAAGGCTAGTAAATGAGGGGATTTATTCCCTATTTAATCAAATAGCTTAATGGATTTAATTAAATTTCCTTTTTTTTTTAGCCGTGAATAAGAATGAAGAGATATGGAAATGAGATGTTTCTCATGGCTAATAGATGGAGTTATGCACGGCTAGAGATGTGGGAAGTAATTTGCTAAGGTTTGAAATAAAGAGGGTAGGAAAAAAAAAGGCAAGAAATTAAAAAGGCACAAATTAAGGAGGAAGAATCTTGTGAAATTTTTCCTTTGTTTGCATGCAATGAAAATGCAATAAATGTACAGAACAGGTAACCTATATCTCTTGAAATTCCTAAGCTATTATTCAAAGAAAAAATCAATCAAAGAACAAATGAATATATTCAAAGTTTATACAAATAAAATAGAAAATAAAAATTAGAGAAACAAACATAGGGAAATAAAATATAGAAAGTCATTGTGTGCAAACACTGTATTTTTATCTAAATTAAAAGTATAAGTTTAAAAAAAAAAAAATCCATATTAACATTGGTTTAGATACTAATACATTAATAACTTCCAATTCATTCAAATTTCAGTTTACATAGTAATTAATTTCATTCTCTTACCATAAATCTATTTGTTATGAAATTGAATTCACATTTAATTAAATTTCCAATAATTGCCTTGCTTCAATTCTTTTCTTCTAATAAATATATTATCACTCTATAAACCTAGCTATTATTTTTTTATCATTCATTACATAAATATATATTCAAATTTTCATCTTTCTATTATAATAACTGTTATTTTCAATTATATTGAGTTTGCTAAATATATACGTTTATTATAATTAAAACCTCAATCCATTTATCCAACTTGGTTTCATTCCTTTATTTCATCTTATGGATAAAATATACATTTCATAAAATATACATTCCCATTTATGTCATTACATTCACACTTTACAATTACTGTCCTATCTCATATAAATGAAAATTTACTTACATTTAAGTGTAATTGATTTTATACTTTAAATTTAGCAGCCTAAATAAATGTAACTTGCAATAAATGTTATCCTTATCTTTATATTACACTCAAGTTTATCATGTCCACTAATTATCATAATTGCTTACATAATGTTTAATTCATTCAATTACCATAAATTATACACTAATTCATTTACCCACACAACTTACATTTATTTACTTATATCCATTTTACACCTAAATGTAACATCTACAACTAGATTAATAGACCCATTAAATAGTAACTTACAACCGTTACTATAACTTTTAATCACACCTTTGAATTCACTGTTCACAAACATACGTTACCATTCTTATATACCAAATCTTTATTCAATGGTCATTTTTCATACTAAATCATTTATAAATTTTAATGTTTGCATTTTTTTTCTTACATAAATTTATAGCCATGTATAACAATTTACATTGCTTCAATAAACTGTAATTTCATTTCAATTTTTATTAATTAGTTTTTTTTTTTTTTAAGTACAAACTTACATCTCATTTTGGCATTCATTTCATTATTAAATTACAAATTTTTTTTTTCCAAAATATTTATCAAAATCTTATTAAATTGACCGCTTTAATTATTGAAAATTTACGGGTCGTTACAACTACACTCTGGATATCATCCATTGCGTACACATTTGTTAAAGTGGTTCCAATATTGACAGAGAGTATGCCAATAAGAGGCCCCAGTCTCTTTAACAACCAAATGTTGTTTTACATACCGGTTGGTACTTTTATATTTCGAAAGCAATTCATACTTGATATCAAAATAACATATTTATTTCAAAATCAAAACCATTTCAAAATCATCATTGTAACAACCAGGTATTTCGCATCGAATGATAATTGCCATTTGAAGTTTTTAAATTTGAATTAAAATTCTTTTACAAATTTTTAGCAAGAAACATGGGCTTTAAAAATTAAAATTTGTGGCCCATGTTTTTATCGTGGCCGTGAAAAACTTAACTAAGGAAAATAACCCGTTTTCCCCCCTTTTTATTTTTCATTCAATCGAACCCTAAACCAAAAACCGAAAAGGAAAATAAAAAAATGGTGGCTGCTCGTTTTCGTTCTTCTTCGATCGAGGATTTGGGCTTCGTTTCTTCGCTCCAATTTGGGGGTTTCGATTCCGATGGTTGCTCGTCTCTCGTGGTGCTCGCGGCCGCTAGATTCATAACCATTTCTGCTTCAATTCGTCGACAAGGTGAGTGGTCCTCCACTCACATCTATTTGAACTTGGTTCTATGTTATGGCAATTCGATTATGTTGTGGTGATTGTTGACTTTTATGACTTGATTTGATTTTATTCGATGTTGCTAAAGTTTATTTGATTGGCCGGATTTCCTGTTGTCTTCGGCAGTAACGTGAATTATATTTTTGTGTGTGTTTCAATTCATGTATCATCCTGATTTATTAAACTTGATTTTATATTAGTTTGATTTTCAAATTTGTTCGACCGAGGGTTTCTTGACTACGTCTCGGCCATTCGAGTACATGCTGTTGTTGATGATTTATAGTGGCCATTATGTTCGATTTCGGTTTGACTTGTATTTTATACTGTGTTGATTTCATGAATCATATCCACTTCACAACTTTGTAATAAGTCGATAGTCACTGCTGCACATATGATTCTCTGGTGCATTTGTCTTGGGTATTGTTGCATCCATCCTTCACTTTTGATAATTGCAGTCTTCATTTTTAAAGCCACTTTTGATGCATGTTTAGAACTGGACTGACCATTTGTACATTCTTGAAATACTTGCATTTAAATTGACTCCTACTGCATTCATGGTCAGTGGTGCATAATCACTTGTTTCATTCATGTGCTCGACTTTGACCATTTATTACATTGAACTTGGTGGCCTCTGTTGCTCTTCTTCATGTCATACTTGTTGATGTCGCAGTTGCTTGACCCAGTTTCATTCCTCTTGAGTCTGTTGTGGTTGCATTACCCCCTCTTTAGCACACTTGAACTTGACCATGCAATTTGCCACTGTTTCATATATGACATAGTTTGCATATTAGTTGTTACTGTTGCCTTGAACTGTTGCCATAACATTCATGTGCATTTTCTATTTAGATGAAATTGATGTCGAGTTGTGTTATTGAACGCTTGAGTTTCTTGTTGCATTTTTCAAATTGTTGTTTCAATTTGGTCCTTTTTGTCACTGCACTTGCGGGTTCAAACCTGTAGCACACATGTGCCATTCCTTGGTGCAGTTGCGTATATTTTGTTATCTTCATTTCATAGTTGCTGCCTTGACCTGTTAAACTATAACTATTAAGGCAGTGGCATTGAAAACTGAATCGAATCTGGATCTCTTAGTTGCTTGTTTCGGTTGTTGATTAATTTTGGCCTTGCTGGGTGACCTGTTATTCAAAGTCTGTATATATGTACATGCATACATAGGTATGTGTGTACATATATTGATGGAATTGTACCAAGTTTGAGTTATTTTTACTGTGCAATTGAAGTTGTGGCTTGGTGACTTTTATTATATGGGCACTGCCTGTGAATGTTTAACTGCGTCCATCTGTATTGATCATGCTCGAGCCTGCACCTCGCTAACCTATCTGGTGCAGTAGCATTTTGGTCTTTGCAGTTGCATTTTTTGATTGTGTTGTCTTGGGCTTGTGTAATACTTTGTCGAATTCGTTTGCATTGTGTTGCCTGGCCTTTCTAACTGTGCAGCCTTACCCCCCCCCCCTGCTGCATTAGTTTGATTGTTGTATTTGGGTTTTCGGCTGCAGTTTGTGGTCATCTTTTCGTGTCCGCTTGGGCATTTCTCTGCCTTGTTCGAATTTGTTTAGTTCCCGTTGCTTGAGACAGTCAACCAATTCAATTCACTTGGTTGAAACTTTTCTCTACTGTCACTTGTTTAATTGCATTTGTTGGCACTGTGAATTCTTGAGCATTGGCCTTTGTGCCTCATTGCTATTTCTGTATATGCTGTTGTGGCGAGGCAGTGTACGCGCGCGTGCACTGCAGCCACTCAGTATCGACATTTTAAATTGATATTTGAATTTTCATTGATCTTTTTAGTACATCATCACTGTAGTGGCAAGGCAGTGCACGCAAGTGTGAACTGCAGCCACACGGCATTGATTCTTTTTTTTTGGGTACATTATCACTATAGTGGCAAGGCAGTGCACGCAAGCGTGAACTGCAGCCACACGGTATGGTTTTGAGATATTCTATTTTGCTTTGATTTATTGATCTTTTGAGTATTCCATATTCTGTAGTGGCGAGGCAGTGCACGCATGCGTGTACTGCAGCTCTACTTGAATTAATATTTTAATTGATATTTCAATGGTTTTGAACTGTTTTGTTTATTTCAATTCAATATTCTGAATTGCATTCTGATTTGGTTTAATTACTATCGTCTATTCATTTTTTTAATTATTATTTCTTCTGTGCACTAATAACTGAGTTTGAATTAGACTGACCCGAGTATTATTTTCTTTTGAATTTAATACTCGGGTCAGACCGAGTATTTCAGGTTGTAGATATTCTGCTTTGGGTTGCTACTAGAGCTATGAAGTTCTTTCATATCTTTTGGAGTAGTCGTCGTCATTTGTAGTAGTCTGTAAAATTGTATAGGAAGATATGTATTCATGTATATTATATACGTTAATGTACTTGTATATGTAACTTCCTTAGTCGACTGTTGTAGTCGTATCATATGTACCGTGTCATATGTATTGTATCAAATGTATTGTAACTGTCATCAGTTGTTGTATATATGAGACTTTCTGTTCGATTTGTGTTCCGCATTATATTATCTGTGTGATATTTTATATTTACTGTTCTAAACTATTACGAACCATCGTAGTTCGTTTTATACTGGAATTGGGGTATGTCGATGGGAGAAAATAAATCAGAGATGAAAAATGAAAGAAAATATATTTATATACCACTCCCATTGAGATAACCAATACTAGTATAAGGCCTAACTATTGATGGTCGCTCCTCAACAGCCTTATTCTCCGTGCTAGTTGACAGCACTACACCGTAGTGTTCTTGGCTAGCGTGGGTATAGAGGTGGGGCGTCACAGCTTGGTATCAGAGCCTGGGGTTTAGAACAAATATAAAACATAACTTAGATAGTACATGTGATACAACTATTTGTTGACGTTTTATCTCTCATATTTGTATATGATTGTCTTTGATTGTTAGGTATGAATTCCTAACGCTTATTCATATGCATTTGATTTTGATTCTTGTGTTTTCGGCTTTGATTTGGTTTAGCCGATGATTGATTTTGTTCGAATCTCAGCGATTCCGAACTTGATATTTTATGTTTTCCTCGGATTGATTTCCATTCGACTTCGGTCACTTTGTTTTGAGAAATTTCTAAATTCTTGATTTCCAAGACTCTGACTTGGTTTGCCGTTGAGTCCTTTGATGATGATGTTGAATCGTTTTGTACTCTATTATGGCCATTAATTGTTGACTTCGGCATTGACTTGATTTTTATTTTTGTTGAAGTCATTTATCCATTTATGCTCGTTTTGTTTCGTTATTCCATTTGTCAATCGATTCTTCTTTTTCGATTAGTTGTTGTCATCTTTATCGACTTTGAAAACTTCTATTTCTGGAATTTTTGGATATTCCTACTTTGATGGATTTAAGAATCGAATTCTTTGGATTTTATTCACGTCTTCGAATGTGAATTTTAGTGAATTGATTTGGTTTCCAAATTTAATCGATTCTTGTTAATTCCCCGATTTGTTGCTATCATTTATTAGCAACTTTGATAACATTTTCTTCGGAACTTTTGTGAACATACCTTTTGATGGATACAGTATCGATTTCTTTGGATTCTATTCACATATTTGCATGTGAATTCTTGTGATTGATTGTTCCTACGATCATTTTTGTGATTTGTCACTTTAAAAATATAAATGTTTCAATACCAGTAGTAAATATCAAAACTCTTTTATCAAAATGTTTTTAACTCTATTTTCAATATCAAACTCTTTTCCTAAACCGTTTTCCAATCTATTAGTATATACAAACCTTTATTTCACTCGTATGAGAAATCTAATTAAACGGATTAGTAAAACAAGTGGTATGAAACGCTTGCGTTTACTTCGTCGGTTAATTTTTTGACTTGTTCGATTGAACCACTTGTGACATTTTTCTAGTGAAGATCTACAATTTGTTCGTAAATATTTAAGTTAAGCTAGTGGTTATGGGACATGAAGCTAAACTTTTATATTCACTAGCTTAGTGTAATTGACACTTCTCGTTGATCTTGATGATCGCTTTATGAATTAGACTAGCAATTGCGCGATGTCTCTTTCATTGCAAGGTTAGACTAGACACCACTTGTGTGATTCCACTCACGCATACCTTTTTGCTTTTTGGTTAGTCTTGACCTCAATCTGTGTGATTCCATTCACACATGCTTACTGTAATTGACACTCCTCGTTGATCATGATGATCGTTCTGATGGTCAGACTAGACACCACTTGTGTGATTCCATTCACACATACCTTTCTGCTTTTTGGTTAGTCTTGACCTCAATCTGTGTGATTCCATTCACACATGCGGGGTAGCTCCCCTTAGTCTTCGGACCGTCATGTGATAGGCCTCTTTCCCTTTTTCTGTGATTTCTAGATTCCTTATGTTGATTTCTGGAAATTTTATGCTTCACCTATTTTTGTGCATTGGTGAATTCATATGTTATTGATTTGTCATGAGTACAAATTTGGGGTATGATACCTCTTTGGATCTTTGAGAAGATTCTTGTGATATTGATTATCTCTTATCGGTTGATCTCCTGTTGATCATTATTTGCATACTTATAGTTGTATGTCAGTATGGGTATTTCATATTTATGCCATACCTCTTATCGGTTGATCTCCTGTTGATCATTATTTACATACTTATAGTAGTATGTCATTACGGATATTTTATGTTATGCCATATCTTTTATTCTATGTCATATTCACATTCGAGTTTTCATACTCCGTTTGAGTTTTCATACTCCATTCGAGTTTCCATACTCCATTCGAGTTTCCATACTCCATTCGAGTTTCCATACTCCCATTCGAGTTTCCATACTCCCATTTGAGTTTTCGTACTCTCATTTTGTGATATCTGGATTTCTTGTGTAGATTTCTAGAATTTGTGCTTCACCAATTTTCGTGATTTCCATTGATAAGTTTTATCAATTTTTGTGCATTGGTGAATTCGTGTGTTATCGACTTGTTATGAATACAAGTTTAGGGTATGATATCCCTTTCTATCTTTGAGAAGATTCTTGTGACATTTTTGATGAACAAAAATTCATTGGTATTATATTTTGATGCCAATTATTTCGATGAAATTTTGACGTATGTCGAAGTTGCTACTGACATTGCTATTTTAATCACGTGTTTTAAAAATTTGTTATTCTTCAAAATATTTCAAAATATAAATCAAAATTGTTTTCAAAATTTTTACGATTTGCGCTTTCAAAAGAATGAGGAAGCGAATTAAACGTTTCAGAAAAATCGAGGACTATGACCCCTTTCTTTTACTGATTCGCTTAATTCCGGACTTGTCTGTTTGAGAACGTAAAATGTTATTTATTTAAAATACACAATTTTGCACTTTCAAGGAAACGATGAAGTGAATTAAACGATTTAGTAAAACTCGTGGTTATGGGTCATGTGCGTTTGCTATTTCGGTTAATTTCGGACTCGTTAATTGAATAATTTGTGATTTCTGATTATCGTTTTTGATAATCAGATATTTATTGTTTCTGATTATTGCTTGTGATAATTAGATATTTGAGATTTAATTATCGTTTGTGATAATTAAATATTTGTGATTTAAGATTTGATTATCGTTTTGACAATTGAATACCTATTGATTTGAAATTTGATTACCGTTGTGGTAATTCCTGATTATCGTTTTTGATAGTTAGATGTTTGTGACTCGTGTTTTCTAATTATCTTTGTTGATAATTAAAAATTTTGCTGTCTTCAAATTATCGAATCGATGATTAGATATTGCTGTTTCGTGATTTCTGTATTCTGATTATCTATTTGATAACCAAATTTTGTTGAGAATTTGTGAATTTCTTTTATGAAATTAAAAGATTTCTTTGATGTTTATATTGTACTACGCCGGCGTATCGGCTCAGTTTTCTGCTATTCATGACGTTTTCCACGTCTTCCAATTACGGAAATGCCTTAGGGATTTCCGATTTTTATTCTAGAGAAACCTTCTATTCCCATCATTGCTTCGGGGGTGTAGCACCTTCGAAATAAAGATGTTTTTCTCGTGAGAGTTCAGTGGTTCTCAAATTCTAGGGATTTCTCTTAGGAATCCAGAGAATTCATCGAGCAAACACGTTCAGGCTTACTCTTTCATGCTCTTTATGGTGAACTTCCTATTTCGAATTTCTTCATCTTGTGATGAGATGCTCTTATGGTTGTTACCTTTTGTCCATTTATTCCTTATGATTGCGAGGACGCAATTTCTTTAAGGAGGGGAGTCTGTAATAACCCGGTATTTCGCATCGAATGATAATTGCCATTTGAAGTTTTTAAATTTGAATTAAAATTCTTTTACAAATTTTTAGCAAGAAACATGGGCTTTAAAAATTAAAATTTGTGGCCCATGTTTTTATCGTGGCCGTGAAAAACTTAACTAAGGCAAATAACCCGTTTTCCCCATTTTTATTTTTCATTCAATCAAACCCTAAACCAAAAATCGAAAAGGAAAATAAAAAAATGGTGGCTGCTCGTTTTCGTTCTTCTTCGATCGAGGATTTGGGCTTCGTTTCTTCGCTCCAAATTGGGGGTTTCGATTCCGATGGTTGCTCGTCTCTCGTGGTGCTCGCGGCCGCTAGATTCATAACCATTTCTGCTTCAATTCGTCGACAAGGTGAGTGGTCCTCCACTCACATCTATTTGAACTTGGTTCTATGTTATGGCAATTCAATTATGTTGTGGTGATTGTTGACTATTATGACTTGATTTGATTTTATTCGATGTTGCTAAAGTTTATTTGATTGGCCGGATTTCTTGTTGTCTTCGGCGGTAACGTGAATTATATTTTTGTGTGTGTTTCAATTCATGTATCATCCTGATTTATTAAACTTGATTTTATCTTAGTTTGATTTTCAAATTTGTTCGACCGAGGGTTTCTTGACTACGTCTCGGCCATTCGAGTACATGCTGTTGTTGATGATTTATAGTGGCCATTATGTTCGATTTCGGTTTGACTTGTATTTTATACTGTGTTGATTTCATGAATCATATCCACTTCACGACTTTGCATTAAGTCGATAGTCACTGCTGCACATATGATTCTCTGGTGCATTTGTCTTGGGTATTGTTGCATCCATCCTTCACTTTTGATAATTGCAGTCTTCATTTTTAAAGCCACTTTTGATGCATGTTTAGAACTGGACTGACCATTTGTACATTCTTGAAATACTTGCATTTAAATTGACTCCTACTGCATTCATGGTCAGTGGTGCATAATCACTTGTTTCATTCATGTGCTCGACTTTGACCATTTATTACATTGAACTTGGTGGCCTCTGTTGCTCTTCTTCATGTCATACTTGTTGATGTCGCAGTTGCTTGACCCAGTTTCATTTCTCTTGAGTCTGTTGTGGTTGCATTACCCCCTCTTTAGCACACTTGAACTTGACCATGCAATTTGCCACTGTTTCATATATGACATAGTTTGCATATTAGTTGTTACTGTTGCCTTGAACTGTTGCCATAACATTCATGTGCATTTTCTATTTAAATGAAATTGATTTCGAGTTGTGTTATTGAACGCTTGAGTTTCTTGTTGCATTTTTCAAATTGCTGTTTCAATTTGGTCCTTTTTGTCACTGCACTTGCGGGTTCAAACCTGTAGCACACATGTGCCATTCCTTGGTGCAGTTGCGTATATTTTGTTATCTTCATTTCATAGTTGCTGCCTTGACCTGTTAAACTATAACTATTAAGGCAGTGGCATTGAAAACTGAATCGAATCTGGTTCTCTTAGTTGCTTGTTTCGGTTGTTGATTAATTTTGGCCTTGCTGGGTGACCTGTTATTCAAAGTCTGTATATATGTACATGCATACATAGGTATGTGTGTACATATATTGATGGAATTGTACCAAGTTTGAGTTATTTTTACTGTGCAATTGTAGTTGTGGCTTGGTGACTTTTATTATATGGGCACTGCCTATGAATGTTTGACTGCGTTCATCTGTATTGATCATGCTCGAGCCTGCACCTCGCTAACCTATCTGGTGCAGTAGCATTTTGGTCTTTGCAGTTGCATTTTTTGATTGTGTTGTCTTGGGCTTGTGTAATACTTTGTCGAATTCGTTTGCATTGTGTTGCCTGGCCTTTCTAACTGTGCAGCCTTACCCCCCCCTGCTGCATTCGTTTGATTGTTGTATTTGGGTTTTCGGCTGCAGTTTGTGGTCATCTTTTCGTGTCCGCTTGGGCATTTCTCTGCCTTGTTCGAATTTGTTTGGTTCCCGTTGCTTGAGACATTCAACCAATTCAATTCACTTGGTTGAAACTTTTCTCTACTGTCACTTGTTTAATTGCATTTGTTGGCACTGTGAATTCTTGAGCATTGGCCTTTGTGCCTCATTGCTATTTCTGTATATGCTGTTGTGGTGAGGCAGTGTACGCGTGCGTGCACTGCAGCCACTCAGTATCGACATTTTAAATTGATATTTGAATTTTCATTGATCTTTTTAGTACATCATCACTGTAGTGGCAAGGCAGTGCACGCAAGTGTGAACTGCAGCCACACGGCATTGATTCTTTTTTTTTGGGTACATTATCACTATAGTGGTAAGGCAGTGCACGCAAGCATGAACTGCAGCCACACGGTATGGTTTTGAGATATTCTATTTTGCTTTGATTTATTGATCTTTTGAGTATTCCATATTCTGTAGTGGCGAGGCAGTGCACGCGTGCGTGTACTGCAGCCCTACTTGAATTAATATTTTAATTGATATTTCAATGGTTTTGAACTGTTTTGTTTATTTCAATTCAATATTCTGAATTGCATTCTGATTTGGTTTAATTACTATCGTCTATTCATTTTTTTAATTATTATTTCTTCTGTGCACTAATAACTGAGTTTGAATTAGACTGACCCGAGTATTATTTTCTTTTGAATTTAATACTCGGGTCAGACCGAGTATTTCAGGTTGTAGATATTCTGCTTTGGGTTGCTGCTAGAGCTATGAAGTTCTTTCATATCTTTTGGAGTAGTCGTCGTCATTTGTAGTAGTCTGTAAAATTGTATAGGAAGATATGTATTCATGTATATTATATACGTTAATGTACTTGTATATGTAACTTCCTTAGTCGACTGTTGTAGTCGTATCATATGTACCGTGTCATATGTATTGCATCAAATGTATTGTAACTGTCATCAGTTGTTGTATATATGAGACTTTCTGTTCGATTTGTGTTCCGCATTATATTATCTGTGTGATATTTTATATTTACTGTTCTAAACTATTACGAACCATCGTAGTTCGTTTTATACTGGAATTGGGGTATGTCGATGGGAGAAAATAAATCAGAGATGAAAAATGAAAGAAAATATATTTATATACCACTCCCATTGAGATAACCAATACTAGTATAAGGCCTAACTATTGATGGTCGCTCCTCAACAGCCTTATTCTCCGTGCTAGTTGACAGCACTACACCGTAGTGTTCTTGGCTAGCGTGGGTATATTGGTGGGGCGTCACAATCATATTCGCTTCAAAAATTATATTTTACTTTGAAATGTTAATTCAATTCGATATATTAATTTCACTTCAAAAATTGAATCGAATTAAAGTTTAGGTTATAACTTCACTTTAAACCAAATCGTATTTAAATCCACGATTTAAATATAAACATTCCATCCTCTTTACAAGTTTGAATTTTTAGAAAATAGTTTTAGTATAGTTAAAATAGTTTAATTGAAGATACTTTGAGTATTCAAATGGTTCATATAGTAAAATAGTTGAAAAATCAAAATAATTTGAATATTTAAAGAATATAGATTTTAAACCATTTATACTAAAAATATTCATTAAACAAAATATTTATTTTAAAGTCAAACCAGTTCACTGTCCAAATCTCCAATTCAAACCAGTTCCACTTTCCACTTCGATTTAATCACTTCAATTTCGATTTCAAGTCGATTTTCACTTCAATTCGAAATTAATTTCAATGCCAATTTCCAATTAATTTCAAATTCCAATTCGAAATTAATTTAAATTCCAATCTTAAATTAAATTAAATTCCAAATCTTATATTAATTTAAATTCCAATCTCAAATTAATTTAAATTCCAAATCAAAATTTTATTTAAATTCCAAATCTCAAATAAATTTAAACTCCAGTTCATAATTAAAACCATTTCGATTTATAAAACTACGAGTTCGATTACCAAAATATCGATTTAAAACACTTAAATCAAAATTTTCCTTATATTAAATTTTAAATCCCAATCTTAAAATATAATGAAATTCCAAGCTCAATATCGGTATATCATATTATATCACCTTTACATAGAAATATTCAAAGTTCGAATAAAAAGTTAAAGCTTTAAACAAAACAATTTTCTGAAATTCATATCATATTTCGATTGCAATTTAAAAATCTCAACTTCGATTATTTAAAACATTCCTATTACAAATTCCTATTCAAATTTCAACATTTCGAGTTCCAATCCAAAATAATTTGATTTCCATAAATTCGATTTTTTCTCATAACCAAATCTTTTAAATAATTTCAAATCAAAATTTAAAAATCATTTAGTTTAACCAATCCGATGTCCGTATATAATTCTCTATCCTATGGCTAAGTGAATCAATTATTTCAATTTAATTCCAAGAATGGATATATATTATTTCAATCCAAAATAAATGTCATATGTATATATCATTTCAACCCATTTTTTAATTTATTCGAAATAATTCAATTTAAGTTTTATATACTATAAATAACATACAGGATGATAATAGGATATATTAAACATAAATAAACAACTAAACATCCATAATATCAATCAAATTCCATCCATCAACATCCATCATCCAGTAGTTAATAATCACAACAATCATCCAACTTCCAATAAATTGGGGATTCTACTACTAGTTAAGTTCTAATTCAATTTTAACCGTTAATTTAAACTCTATTAGTTAATTCAGATGTCAATTGAATGTCAATTAAATTTATCCAACAACCATCAATAAATTCAAATTACTTCACGGTATAAATTTACTAACATAAAAATATAACAGTAAAACATGACTGTAAAAATACTCACCTTTTTATTTTAAACTAAAAATATTTTGAGCTTCAAATAAATTCCAATTCAATCCCACGCTGAAGGCGATGCCGATACGAATCAGTTACATCTCGATTTGTCCGAAAGGGAACTTGTATGAACAAGATATACGATAGTTAGCATTATGA
Organism: Allium cepa; assembly: GCA_030765085.1. Classification (NCBI taxonomy): domain Eukaryota; kingdom Viridiplantae; phylum Streptophyta; class Magnoliopsida; order Asparagales; family Amaryllidaceae; genus Allium; species Allium cepa. The sequence goes on from CM060943.1 coordinate 461,821,269, forward strand.
TTAATTAAAACATAATTAGCTAACTAAAATAAACTAAAAAAACAAACCAACCTTCTCAATGCAAGCTCACACAGGCTCCCTCCCGTCCTCCTTCCCAGATCGCACGCGATTATCTGCTTTTGTTTTCTTTTCAAACACAATCGCCAGCCATGCCATCGTATTCCACATGCTCTAGCGCCGTCGCAGCCCCCACCTCCATCGCCACTTAGGCCGCGTGCGGCCATCGCCAAGCCGAGCAATTGAAACCCTAAACCCCAAACCCAAACAGACGAACACTAGCTCCACATCAATGATGTTGCTCTTCCCTCGTTAGCCACGCCTACGCGATGCCTTTCAAGATTTTTTTTCTTTTTCTTTTTTGATCGATGCTTTTTTTTTCAATTGTCGATTTGCTTGATTCGAGAATAGGGAAAACAGAAGGGTACGATTGACAACAAATTAGTGGAGGCTGAGCGTACGTGGAACGTATAAAAAATATGTTATTATATTAGAAAATATCAAGCTTCGACGCCCGAAATTTATCGAACTCCAAACGAAGTGTGCAGCGTGGCGTTTATAATGTTTCACCCCCATTCCGAACACAATAGAGCTAGTTCTGAGGTCCAATTCGATTGTATGCGAAATATAGCTTTTCAAATTGAAATATATTAATTAAATTTGAAATTGAATTTCCACGTATTTCAAGCTCGCACGACCAAACGACAAGTTCGATCGCTACGAAACTTGAAATCCTACAATATTCACCATTATGGATCCAATAAAACTGGTTTCATCGAAATCCGAGACAGTGGCCAAAATGGCTATTTTTACTCGTTTATTAAAGTATAAAACTTCAAAATTTTAATTATTCGCAGTTAACTCCAATCTTAAACGTTAATTATCTTCATTCATATTTTGAAAAAAAAATTAAATCAATTTTCGATATATATTTCAATCATCTTAAATCCAGAACCAAATTATTCAAATAATTTCAAATATTAAATTTTTACACAATTTAATTACCCAATAACCCAATATAAATAAATCATTAATTTTATTTCTACCCATATTTATCCAATAATTACATTAAATTTGATAACTTAAAATAATCAAAAGTATGGGCCGTTAGATACTCCCCCACTCAAAACTTTTCGTCCTTGAAAATGGACTAAGTACTGAATTTAACACTCGATATATTTAATTCAAAACTATCAACTTATAAAACTTTAAAATTCTTATTTACAAACTATTACTACGTTTCTACAGCGCCACTTCGATCGGTTTACGAAAAATATAATACATAAAGAAAAACAAGTTATAAAAATTTTAAAACTTCAAAAAATTTCTAACTCTCGGATTTACGGAAAATTTTGGCAGAGTCTCCTTTGCGCGGCTCGATCGAAAATTTTTACAATTCAATATATAACACAAATATACCAAATAGATATCGAATATACATCTCATCTCAATGATGAGGCATCCCGAAGGGCAAAAATATAAAATCGCGGTATGTAATCCGAGATACATACCTTATTATTATAATATGGGCGAGTTCGCTCGTATTAAGCAAGCAAAAGCATATAAATCCTCGTATACGCCCCAAACGGTCTTCGTATGTACCCATCTAAACTCAATTTAAGATATTAGTTGTATACAATGATATAGAAGCAAGTATAAGTCTAATATAGTCTTATAACATGGATTTTGAAACCAAACAATAAATACAGTCACAAATACACAATATACAACAATCATATGCAATCAAAACAGTAATAACAATGGTTTGCAACAAAAGAAACCATCCAACCATTAATATTCATCCAATTAATTCATAACCATGTGAATTTTACATTATCGAATGTTAAATTTTAATTTTATACTCTTCATCTCTTATTAGCATTATATTTATTAACATTTTAATTGATTCATTTCAATTTATTTGCATTCAGCCAACTTTTATTCAATTAGATTCACGTTCAATTGATTTTTCATTCAATTTATTTATTTCAAATTGATTTGCATTTACTTATCAACATTAATGAATTCTCGTTCTATTAATTTACACTCGTTCATAGTTACATTCATTTTTTCTTCCATTATTTCATTTTAATTTATCAACATTCCTTACAAATTCATTATATCCAATTTTGTTTAATTCAATTGGTGATATTCCAAATATTTCGCTTTTTGTTTAACTTATTTCATATGAATTCATTGGTGAATCATTTATAAAATTATTCCACTTAACCATACTTAAGTAAAAATATTATTTCCACTTAGTATATCCTCTTTTTTTATATACTAATATCATTTATAAATTATCTATGTTTATTACAAATATTTTATACAACATAACTCACTTTTATTATTATTACTTCATATCTTAAGTTATTATTAACTCATCGATTTACTTCATTTATTCAAATTCATGTTATTAATTTACTAAAGTAAATTTTATTTTTATATCTCAATTCATATTAATAATTTCACTTTCTTTTTCTTCTTTTAATTTTCTTAAGTTACTTTAGTCCTTCAATGAGTTTCATTAACTTACTTCATATTATATTAGTTAACATTTAATTTTTATTCAAACTACTCCTCTTGCAATTTAATTTTTTTATCCAATTTAAATCAAATCCAATTATTCATACTAATTTTTACTTGCATTCATTTATTTTTATTCAATTTCTTACACACTTAAATTACATTTCGTTTTAAAAATTCAAGTCCGTATTCATTTTCAATTCATTTTATAGCTCAAATGAAATTAATCCACTTTACTAATTTCTCTAGTTTCATTTAATATCCAATTCAATTTATTAAGTTAAACTTCATTTCATTTTAATCTATTGCTCATTTTATTTAATCTTATTGAAGTTAAACTTTTTTTCTCTTATCATTCAAACTCAAAAAATTTAAAATTTGTCTTAGGTTAATATTCTTAGATCTATAAATTATACAATTTATTCATTCATCAACATCATTTCAAATGCAATTCAATTTTTATTTAATATTTCATGAGATAAACTATATTTTATTTATTTCATTTCACTAACTCAATCAATTTAACATTTCTTAAGTTAATTATTTTGCTTAAACAAAATTTTAACCATTTTAAATTTGATTTTTATTTTCATATTCAAATTGATAAGTTATAACTTGTTTCTTATATACTATATTCAATTATAAGTTCAAACAATTTTTATATATTTACTAAATCACACTTAGTATATTTTTCTTTCATAATAAAAACCTATTTTAATTTAAAATAAATTTCTTCTGGTAGCAATTCTTACCCAGAAACCGAAAATGAATACTGGCGATGCTGCAGTCATCCCCAGAATTATTTTCCAACGACCAAGCGAGTTTAATGCTTTTATTTTCTTCGGAAATCCTTTGAAAATATATTCTAGTCAAAACTCTTTCAAATAATATTAATATTAATTTTGAAGGCTTCAAAAACAAATTTTTAAAACAAAAGGATTTTAAATTCTAAAATTATCAATTTTTTTTAAAATCACTTCTATTTATATGATGTATTTAAATATACTCATACAATTCCATTACTTCATTATGAAAATATTTCATTAATTTGTAAATTTTTATTCCAAATAATTTTTTTATTTTATTTAGATTTCAATTCAATTTAATTATAAAATGCTTTATAAAATAAAATTCATTAAGTATTCGTTTCATTTTTTAATTCAATCAATAATCGATGATAATTAAATATTATTATTGCCCAACAATAATTTTATTATAATTAACCTTTTAAGTATATAATGTAATTAAGGAAAAATTATTTCATTTACTCGATTTTAAAACAATATTATGTCGACCAGCCTCGTTTAAGTGTTTAGAAACCCCTATCGATGACACGACCGGTACATCGACCAGAATTCATAAACAACTCAACCGATAAGTAAACACAATATAAAACAATTTATAACCCTAACAAGTATGTGCTCATATGTGTGTGTGTGTATATATATATGTATGTATGTATGTATACATATATATATATATATATGCTCAAACAGACTCATTCTAGGGTATTACTGCCCTATCTCTAATGAGTCAAACCCCACAAAGCCAAGGTTACCGCTAAACCTTCGCTTTGATACCAACTGTGACGACCCACATTTAGGAATGTTCAAATCGACAATAATCCACACATGTCTGATTTAAACAATCCGGGATGCAGATAATCAATGGGGTTAAATAAGAAAAATAAGAAGAGAAGAAGAATCTCACAGTGGAAACGATAAAATATAATAAACAAATAAACAATTCATGAAACTGTTTACTATACATTTCATTATAATCTATACATATTTACCAAAGATATATATACATCAGGGATAGATAATCAATACAGCAGTATAACATGATGTAAGGGATAAAAATGATAGAAATATACCAAAATTCACGTCTTCATCCTCCAGAGAATAATCTTCAATACGTTGAAAAAGAACTCAGGACTGACTCGAGCGTAATGGAAAACAAAACACTCGAGTCAAGACTAAAATACTCTTATATAAGTCAAATCAATATCACAAATATGAGTGCAATAACTTAAGAGATGTTACGGGATTTTTCATCTCCTAAGGATCTGTTAAACTATTTATATATAATAGTGTAAGCTATATAGATAATGTCTATCAGTAAAATAAATATCAAAATAGCATTAAGGTTTTACATTGATCCACCTTAACACATTTTATAGTTCTAAACCAAAGTTGTAATGGGCTCGTATAGGGATAAATATGACATGGCACATGAGGCGATGCCCAAGGTAGGATTCCACCAGTGTACCATTTCTGGCTGGTCGTAACCCATCCGTGGCCGACCGTGACAATCAATCCAATCGAAAAAAAGGTGCACCCATCCAATATGAAATCACAACAGTAAAACGAGGGATCAACGTCGCTAGAGGTAGCTAACCTCATTGGCCAGACATATGCTCCTATTTTAGTCATTTTAATTATGACATGAATATCAAGGCTATTCATCATCGTTCTCTTACTTCATTCCAGTAAACATCACCAATTCAACCACTACATTCTGGATATCATCCACCGCATATACAGTTGTTAAAGTGGTTCCAATATTGACATAGAGTATGCCAATAAGAGCCCCGGTCACTTTATCAACCAAACGTTGTTTTACACATTGGTTGGTACTTTTATATTTCGAAAACAATTCATACTTGATATCAAAATATCATATTTGTTTCAAAATCAAAACCATTTCAAAATCATCATATTCGCTTCAAAAATCATATTTTACTTTGAAATGTTAATTCAATTCGATATATTGATTTCACTTCAAAACTTGGTTCGAATTAAAATTTAGATTATAACTTCGCTTTAAACCAAATCGTACTTAAATCCATGATTTAAATATAAACATTCCACCCTCTTTACCAATTTGAATTTTTAGAAAATAGTTTAAACAGTTTTAATATTGTTTGATAGTTAAATTAGTTTATTGGAAAATAATTTGAGTATTAAAATGGTTCATATAGTAAAATAGTTGAAAAATCAAAATAATTTGAATATTTAAAGAGTATAGATTTTTAAACCATTTATACTTAAAATATTCATTAAAAAATATTTATTTTAAAACCTAACTAGTACACTTTCTAAATCTCTAATTCAAATCAGTTCCACATTCAATTTCGATTTAATCGCTTAAATTCCGATTTCAATTTGATTTTCACATCGATTCCAAATTAATTTCAATGCCACTTCTCAATTAATTTCAAATTCCATTACCAAATTAATTTAAATTCCAATCTTAAATTAATTTAAATTCTAAATCTCAAATTAATTTAAATTCCAGTCTCAATTTAATTTAAATTCCAAATCAAAATTTTACTTAAATTCCAAATCTCAAATAAATTTCAACTCCAATTCCAAATCCAAACCATTTTGATTTGTAACAATTACGAGTTTGATTTCTAGTATATCGATTTAAAACACTTAAACCAAATTTTCCTTATATTAAATTTTAAATCCCAATCTTAAAATATAATGAAATTCCAAGCTCAATATCAAAATATCATTTATATCACATTTACTTAGAAATATTCAAAGTTTGAATAAAAAGTTAAATCTGTAAACAAATCAATTTTCTGAAATTCATATCATATTTCGATTACAACTTAAAAATCTCAACTTCAATTATTTAAAACATTCCTATTTAAATTCAAATTTCAACATTTTGAGTTCCAAACCAAAATAATCTGATTTCCATAAATTCAATTTTTTTCTCATAACCAAATCTTTTAAATAATTTCAAATCAAAATTTAACATTTAATTTAACCAATCTGGTGTCCGTATATAATTCTCTATCCTATGGCCAAGTGAATCAATTATTTATTTAATTCCAGGAATGGATATATATTATTTCAATCCAAAATAAATGTCATTGGTTTATTTCATTTCAACCCATTTCTTAATTTATTCAAAATAATTCAACTTACAGTTTTATATACTATAAATAACATACAGGATGATAATATGATATATTAAACATAAATAAATAGCCAAACATCCATAATATCAATCGAATTCCATCCATCAACATTCATCATCCAACAGTCAATAACCACAATAATCATCCAACTTCCGATAAATTAGGTTTTTTACTACCAGTTAAATTCTAATTCAATTTTAATCGTCAATTAAAATTCTATCAGTTAATTTAGATGTCAATTAAATTTATCCAACAACCATCGATAAATTCAAATTACTTCATGATATAAATTTTACTAACATAAAAATATAACAGTCAAACGTGAGTGTAAAGACACTCGCCTTTTTATTTGAAACTGAAAATCTTTTTAGCTTGAAATAAATTTCAATTCGATCCCACGCTGAAGACGATGCCGAAACGAATCTGTTATAACTCGATTTATCCAAAAGGGACCTCGTACGAACAAGATATACGATAATTAGCATTATGATTAATTAAAACATAATTAGCTAACTAAAATAAACTAAAAAAACAAACCAACTTTCTCAATGCAAGCTCATATAGGCTTCCTCCCGTCCTCCTTCCCAGATCACACGCGATTGTCTACTTTTCTTCTTTTCAAACGCAATCGCTAGCCATGCCATCGCATGCCACCTGCTCCAGTGCCATCGCAGCCCGCCTCCATCGCCACTTAGGCCTCACGCGGTCATCGCCAAGCCAAGTGATTTGAAACCCTAAACCCCAAACCCAAATGGACGAACGCTAGCTCCACATCAATGTCGTCGCTCTGCCCTCGTCAGCCACGCCTACGCGATGCCGTTTACGATTTTTTTTTTAATCGATGCTTCTTCTTTTTTCAAATGTCAATGTTCTCGATTCAAGAATGGGGGAAAAAAGAAGGGTACATTTGGGAACAATTTAGTGGAGGCTGAGCGTACGTGGAACATGTAGAAAATATCTGGCTTACGACTCCCGGAAGTCATCGAAATCTAAACCAAGTGTGTCGCCTGACGTTTATAATGTTTTACCCACATTCCAAACACAATGGAACTAGTTTTGAGGTCCAAGTCGAATTTATGCAGAAGATAGATTTTCAAATCGAATTATTTTAATTAAATTTGAAATTGAATTTCTATGCGTATCTAGCTCGCACGGTCAAACGACAAGTCGGATCGCTACGAAACTTGAAATCCTACAATAATACACTATTACATATCCGATAAAACTGGTTTCATCAAAATCCGGGACAGTGGCCAAAATGGCTATTTTTACTCATTTATTAAAGTATAAAATTTCAAAATTTTAATTATTCATAGTTAACTCCAATCTTAAATGTTAATTATCTTCATTCATATTTTGAAAAAAATTAAATCAATTTTCGATATATATTTCTATCATCTTAAATCCAAAACCAAATTATTCAAATATTTTCCGATATTAAATTTTTAAACAATTTAATTATCCAATAACCCAATATAAATAAATCATTAATTTTATTTCTACCCATATTTATTCAACAATTACATTAAATTTAATAACTTAAAATAATCAAAAGTACGGGCCGTTACATATTTTATGGTTAAGAATTTGGAAATAAATATGATTTTAAAGTGAATAATAATTTCGAAAGTGATATGATTTCGAAAGTGGATAAGATTTCGAAAGCGATATGATTTTGAAATGATATGATATTTTGATATGAAGTATGATTTGTTTGAAACTACAAAATGACCATGATGTCAAATAACCGTTTAGTTGTTATAGAGACGGCGATCAGATATTGTCATACTCTCTGTCAATACCGAAAACCACTTTAACAACTGTGTACGTGGTGGAGATTCCAGAACGAAGGTAGGATGGTTTGGCGACGATTCTATATGAAGTATTAATGCATCCCTGACTTCCACGAGTCAACTTGATGTGGCTAAACCAAGAGCCACGTCGGGCCAAGTGTGGTTGAACCTCTGATCAAGCACATTTATCTGATACCATTTTATTATTTTGTGATTTGATTGGGTGCATCTTTGACTTGGGAGTGTGTTTCAAAGTGGGCAGTAGTAGCTGCTATGCGTTCCCACCAGTTCGGATCCGCAAAACGATAGTATCCTACCCTGGGAATTGCCTCGCGTGCCTTGTCACGTGCCTTAACGCGCCTTCTATGAGTTTCGTTTGTATCGTACCTATGGAGTGCCCTCTGAGTAAACCACCAGTTTGGTGGAGCTTACCATACTGTATAGACTACGAAACATATAAAATGTGTTAAGGGGGATATGATTAATGCCATAATGCTATTTTAATACTTTAATTTACTGATAGACATATATTATAATAGCGTATATTACTACATAGTAGATAGTTCCATGGATCTTTAGAGGATGGAAATCCCAAACATCCTTTAGGTTATATTGTATTTCACTTGGACATTTCACTTGAGTTGATTTACTAATATAAGAATGTTATTTCCGACTCGAGTGTTTTGTGCTTTTCTTATGCTCGGGTCAGACTGAGTGTCACAGCATTTGAGACTCACCTTTAGAGCTTGGAGTTTTGCTTGAAGATCTATCTTTTAACTTTCAGTTATTTCAGTCTGTTCCAGTTGTTGATATTCAAATTTGTCATCTGCTGATGTATTTAAGACTACTTCGTATTTGATATTTCCATTGTACCGTGTTTTATACTCTAATGTTGTAGTAGCTTCATGAACTACTATTTATCTATTCCACTGCTTATTGTTGTATAACTCTGTGTTTGTGATTCTGGGATTGATTTATTTACTGTATATGCTTAGTTTTGCCAAATATAAATTAACACTCTGTTATTTTGAGCAATTCAAGTCTGACATGACTGGATAATTGTCGATTTGAATGGTTCGAAATACCAGGTCGTTACATAGTACCGGTACTTACTCAATTTAAACACGTAAGTCCCAAAAATATGAAATTTAATAGCATTTCATTCATTTAAGTGGTTAAACATGCCATTTGCATAAACCAAACATGTAATACATGAATGTATAAACCATTTTATAAACAAAACACCTTACGACATGTATATTAGAATGTACGTGCAAACACAAGGTTCCAGCATCAAATTACTTACTTCCAATTTACATAAATCATTTATTCAAATTATAATTGGTTTTCATACAAAAAGTCATAATGTTCCATTCGATTATTTACTTTCAATTGATTTATATACCATTTCATTCAATTCAAATAATTCACAAACTAATTTACTAGCATTCAATTCATATTTGCACCCTACATATTCATATCCACTGCAAATTGCTTCTAATCAATTTATATAAATTTCCATTGATTCATAAAAAAAATTCTTCCGTTTATGTCGAATGATAGTTCAATCCATGCTTTTTGGTGATATTCATTTAATAAAATAATCATTCCAAGTTATAGCGATTTTAAATTGATTACAAATCAATTTATCAACTTTTTATTAATCCAGATTCAATTTATTCACAGAATTTTGTTTTCTCAATTTTATATTCAGCAACAAACCAATCCATGCTAATTTATTTATGAATCATCTCATAAATTAGTAACTTAAGTTGAATTCCATTCTTATCAACAATATTCCCAACTATATTCAGTTTACACTTAAATTGAATTTATTTATAACTTAAGTCATCACCCTTTCAATCCATTTCTATTTTATTCGACAACATTTTAGAATATACCTAATTCACTTACTTTTAAGTCGAATTCCATTTATAACTCAAGTTCCACATTCAAATTCAATCCGTAATCCATTCAACCAAGTTAAGTTCCTTTTTTTCGAAAATATCCATCTCATTTGGTTTGACTTGAGCTCTATTCCATTTAACTCATTTTAAGTTAAGTTTCCAATCAAATTCAATTCAAAATTTATAACTTATAGTTATATAGTCACTTTACAATTCAAACTTTATATCTAATTTAATTTGATATTTTTTCAAATCCAATCCAATTTTATTTAACTTAACTTAAGTTAAATTTTTAATTTCATATTAAAATTCACATTTTTAGTTTATAAGTTCGAAAACTTATCTTCTTTTGGTTTCACTTCTCATTTAATTGGAAATCCTAGAATTCAATCACCCGTTTTCATTTCAGATCATTTTCAAATCATAAATATATATATATATATACACACACCAAATAACACGTTTTAAAATTTAATCCAAACCTAGTTTTTATCCAAAACAAATTCCCTTTGGAATTCCCAAAACAACCTTTGTTTCCAAAAAAATATCCTCAAATCAAATTGCTATGATAGCAATCTGTCACATAGAAATTTGAAAATAAAGACTGATGATGCAGCTGTCATCAATAGAATTATGTTCCAATGACTGTAGTGAGTTCGGTGCTTTATCACTTTCAAAATCCATTTAAAAACATTTTCTATTCAGATACATTTCCAAAATAATATTACCATTATTTATTTCAGAACACCTAGAAAACATTTACAAAATTTCTGGGATTTAAATTTCCAAATTCTGGTTTGAATCAAATTTTAGTTTTAACACATTTGTATAATTCATTCTTATACCTTTTAATTTGGTTATATATGACCATTCCAATTTATGATCCCGTTTTGATTATAATAATAACATCCAAACACATCAATATACTATAATAATTTCATAAAATTATTTCTTTTATATCAAAATATAATTGGGGTAAAATTATTCCATTTACCCACTTTAAAACAATATTATGTCAATTTAACTCGTTCAGAGTTTAGAAACCCTATCGATACAGTTGTCCAGACCATACCGATCAGGATTCATAAACACTCAAACGATAAGTCAACACAATATAAAACAATTTATATTCACTAACAAATACGTGCTCATATCTATAATACACTGAGACTCATTCTAGGGTACTATTGACCCTATCTCTAATGAGCAATACCCACCAAAGCCCAGGTGTTCTCTCAACTTAATCTTTGATACCATTGTAACGCCCCGGGGGATTTTCGACCCTCAAAATCGACATCAATACGTTCACCGTATAGCATGCCGAATCAAGTGCTAGAAATATCGAATCCTAGGAGTAAAGAAGAAAAATGGATAGAAGAAAACAAAAACAATAACATAGAATCTCACAATCGCAGCAGAACAATATATAATAGATAATAACGTATCTTATACAAAAAGAACTGTAACTATTATTATACATACCATCATCAGAGTACAACAATCAAAAAATCAATCTGGACAATTATAATAACTAGTCCTAAAAAGTGCTGAATATACAGCCTACAAACATAGGGAAATATAATCAAGTACATTGAATACGCCTAAGAATCCTCCAGCACGTCTCCTATGCTCCATAGCATTCTAACCTGGATCTGCAATACTCAGTCTGACCCGAGCACTATAATAAAATAACGCTTGAGTCAGTCTGGAAAATCGATGTGAGAAACACACTCAATTTGAATTATTACTATTATCAAAATCCTTTGAAAACAAAGGTATCTCGTAAGACCACACCACAGATAAATACGACGGGTTTTTACCTTACGATAACCAAAACATTTTATAACAAAATCATCTAATATTATAATAGTGTCTATAGAAAATAAACTATAAAATAGGTGAAATGCTTGCATACTACGTTTCAGCATATTTGGTATACAACTAAAACCGTACAGGCTCGTAGTGGATATTGGATTCCATACAATGACAGGGCTACTAAGGTATCGCCCGCCACAGTACACCTCTAGAAAAATGTACCGAGATCGAACCTATCAATCCATGCCAGCACAAAGCCGGCCTAACCCTTACTGGATAGCGTCGAATATGATCACCACCAATGGGCCCGAAACGCATACAAATGAAAGTGATGATAGATGTCCACTCTAGATGGGTGATGGTCATACCCTAATGGGAGCGACCTACATAATATTGCTGCATCTCTCTTGTTTTAGTCATTCCTGGTTGATGAGGCTTGAGGCTACGTATTACCTTAAGAATAGCATTCATTCTTGGAATGCTAACACTGCCTTATAGGCAACGATGCAATGATAGCATTCATCCGTACAAGTTGTTCTGGGACTGCACAAACCAATCTCCTTCAAGACCACCATCTTCATTATTTACGAGATATCACAACTCGTGATGTACAAATTGGATCAAAGTGGTTTTCGGATAATTAAATCCGATCTGGGTCTCTTCGAAATGATTAATGAAATTGGCCAGATTTGATAGTCGATTATTTAACTATCAAATTACACACATAAGCAGTCACTAGCATTTGAACATTTGAAAACAATTCCAAATACTTATCCATAACAGGATATTTTTAAACCATTTCAACACATATAAATATTTCTTAATTCAATTTATAACACTTCGAAAAATATTTCTATATAGTTCATTTCACAATTAGAATATTTTCCAAAACCCACTTTCCAATACTTAGGAGAATATTTATAGGCAGATTCTCCAAAATCATTTTAATATCAAACTTAGGAAATATTTCTTAACGTATCTCATAAATTTCTAAAATTATTTATAACTTCCTTTTTACAATTTTCAAAATCGATTATACCCTTTTATAAACCCAACTAACAATTTATAACTTCTTTTATGAATTCAGATTCATTTCCGAAGTTCCTGTATCTAAAACACTTGGAAATTTCTTTAGTTTCCAAATTTGATTATAAAATTTCACTTACAAAACCATCTCCATTAAATAATTTGGTTTACAAATCTCAAGAATATTCATAAACACATCCCAATCACCTGAGTTCAAATTCCACATATAGAATAATAAGTATTTTAAAAGAATAGTAGTTTATTTTCAAAACACATTTAAGTAATCATTTAAAATATCCAAAACACTTTTACATAAACAACGATACCAATTCCAAATTCCTTTATAAATAATACTAATCGATTTACCAAGCTTGTTATAAAAATTATAATTCATTTCAACTAATATCAAATAATTGAATAACCAACTTTCCGAAATATTTTCAATACTAAAACAGTTTTTAAACTACATAGTTTAATAAATAAAATTCCCTTTCTAAAAACAAAACCTAACTTTTCAATAAAAATTCATTTTTAAAATCCAATATATCCATTTTAGCATTTACAAATCTCTCTCGATTTATCACGAATCGGTTTGCGTCCCTAATTTCATGACTATTTCCAATTTCAAAAAAGGAATCCATTATTTCTTTCTAAACTGACTTCTATATCTCATTATAAATTCTCACTCTGAATTTGTATTTCCAATTTATCAAATAAAAATCATTTCACTTTATTTATAAATTTATAAATCATTCGGGTTTGTTTATAAAATATTTTCATCTATAAACTTCATTTTTAAATCTATTGCTTTATAAATCTTATTTATTTTTCAAATCTATTTTAAATGCTGATTTCAACTCCTTATCCATAAATCCAGAAATATCACTTAAAAGTCCATATTTAAAAAATCACTTATATAAATTATTTTTAAATCTCTAATTAAAATATTTTACGAACAGTTGAGTACAGATCCAAATCCAGAATCAAATCATTGTTTATCCAAATTAATTTCCTTTAAAATAAATTCAAATTTCGATATAATTTCTTTATATCCAGAATCTCATTTTAATTTCTTCAAATTCAAATATAATATTTATGGTATTTAAAATACCAAAATTAAGTCGAGTGCTACTATAGCATCCCGTAAATCAAATCATACCATAATCTATAACAGATTATCCACACATTATATATCACTATATACGAAATTAAAAACAACAATCTTGAGGAATCCTGTTGGATCCTTCCAATCTGTTTCCCTGCAACCGCAGATGTCACTATAAGAAAAGTTACTTTTTATAACAACAATAGACACCACTTTATTACTATGTGTTATTATTTATTTTAATTTGTTTCATTTTATACTTCTGTACTAACTACATAGCGCTTTTCCCAGCGGGATTTCCCCAATATTTTTCATGGCCACCTCCTTTTCAATTATTTCCCTCTTTCTCAGTGTAAAGGCCTACAATCCGTACCCCTTTGAACCGACACTATTTCACCTTAGCGTAACTCAAATTGGACGAAAATTACGAATCTTTAGGGAAAGAAGAAGAAAGAGCTAGAGGAAAAATAGAAACAACAAAACAGAATCTCACCATCGCAAAAGAACAAAATATAATATATAATAAAATATTTTATACAAAAAGAATTTGTAACTAATTATACTTACAATCATCAGAGTACAACAATCAATACATCAAACGAGACAATTATATAACTTGTCCTTACACAGCAGAATATAAGTCAAGTACAGGAATACGTCCGAAAGTCCTCCAGCTAGTCTCTTGAGTTCCATAGCACTTTACCTAAATCTATAATACTCAGTCTGACCTGAACATTTTGATAAAATAACACTCGAGTCAATTTGAAAAACCAGCGTGAGAAAACACACTCAATTGGAATTGTTAACTTTTCAAAATCCTTTAAAAACAAAGGTATCTCGTAAGACCTTGTTAAAAATAAATACGGGTTTTACCTTACGATAACCAAAACAATTTTTATCAAAATCATCTGATATTATAATAATTTCTATAGAAAGTAAATAGAATATAGCTGAATTGCTTGCATCTCACGTTCCAGCATAGTTGGGCACAACAAAAATTGTACGGCGCTTATTGAAGAATGGATTCCATCGAATGACTGGTCCATTGGGGTACTGCCCGTCACAGTACACCTCTAGAACAAGGTACCGAGGACCACTCCCGATCCCCTACAACAAAATACCGGACTACCCCTAACCTGGATAGTCCGA
Source organism: Allium cepa (assembly GCA_030765085.1). Taxonomy (NCBI): domain Eukaryota; kingdom Viridiplantae; phylum Streptophyta; class Magnoliopsida; order Asparagales; family Amaryllidaceae; genus Allium; species Allium cepa. The sequence continues at coordinate 461,836,524 of CM060943.1, forward strand.
ATAATATTACCCCATTGTTGGGATCAGCAACGGCCACACGGCCGAATAAAAAGGGACTCTAGATAGGGGTAACCTTACCCTACTTGGGTGCGGCCCAGTTAGCCTTGCTGCATCTCCCATGTTTTAGTCATTCCCGGTTGATGAGGCTGTAGGCTTTGATTTCCTTTTTAAAGAACACATTCACTTAGAATGCTCATCATTCTCCAATGATGATATTCTGATAGCATTCATCCATACAACTTGTCTTTGGTCTAGACAAACCGAATCACCATCTTCATCGTCTTCACGGTATTCATTCGTAATATTTAAACCAGATCGAATTGGTTTTCGGATAATTAAACCTGATCCCGGTCTCTTCTAAACGATTAATGGATTTGGCCAATATTGATAGTCGGTCATTTAACGATCAAGTTAAACATCCATAAGCAATCACCTGGCCTTATTATAAATTTTCCCAAAATATTTGCCTTCAAATTATCTTTAAAAGATACATCAATTCCTTCCAACATTTGAAAATAATTATTCAAATACTTAAGTCCGTAACAGGATATTTTCAACACTTCAACACTTCGAAATATTCCAAATTTCTATTTTCTATACATAGGAAAATATTTCCAGTCATATTTTTCAAAATCCTTCCAATATTAACATTCCAGAGAATTATTTCGTAACTTATTCCAAAACCCCTGGAAACACAAATAAATTTCCTCTCCTCAAACCACATCTTTTAATAGGCCTTTTCGAGTATCCAGAGAATTTATCAAATATTTTTTTTCAATTACTTTAAACTATATATATAATAGTATTTAAAAGATTAATAATTTATTTTTAAAAATATACTCAAGTAACTATTTAAAATTTCGAAAACACTTTTATAACATTAGTAACTCACCTTTAGTTAAATAAATAATTTTTTCCATGCCGATTTTAAAAATTAGAATTTTACTAAAAATAAGTACATAATATTTGGAATCTACTTACCAAAGTATTTCAATCTCAACTAGCTTCAAATTTCATAGTTTTAAAATAAATAAAATTTCCCTTTTAAAACAAATCACTTCTTAAAATGTAAAATATATTTTTTAAATTCTCAATAACCAATTTTAATTTATAACTTCCTCTCGATTTCACAACATCTCAATTTATATTTCGCTTCTTTAACTATTTCCATTTCGAAAATAGAATCCACTTTTTTCTCTCCCCTATTCCCATATTCCAATATAAATTCACCCTATGAAATTATATTCCAAATATCATCTGATATTGAATTCTTTATTTATAAATATCGTTATCAATTCTGTAACCCCTTTGGTTTTACTTGTTTATAAAAAAAAATCTTATTTATAAAAATCCCTTATATAAGTTTATTTCTTAAAATTTCTATCAATACATCCAATCTATTTTCAGTATTGATTTTCACTCCTTTTTATATTTCCAGAATATCACATATAATTTTTTTATATAATTCCTTTTAAAAATCTCCATTTACTAATTCACAATCGTTAAGTATAACCAACTCAAATAAAATTTTAGTTTATAATCCAATTTCTCTAAAATAACTCTAATTCCAATATATATATATTATTATTATTATCAAATTCCCTTTTATTCCATAAAATTTAAAAATACATTTATAGTTTTGAAATTATCAAAATTCAGGCCAGTGCTACAATAGCATCCAATAATTCCAATCATCACAATAATCTATAACAGATTATCCTACACATATCACTATATATGAAAACAAAAAATGTATTTAAGGAATCCAAATGCATCCCTCCAATCTGTTTCTTGGCATCCGAAGATGTTAATACACTTAAATAAATACCAATCCAACTTCGAGGGGAAAATTGCGGTATATAGGGTCATCCACTATTATGCGAGGCGCATAGGGTCTCATCCGCTATAATGTGCGAGAATATCACTCCAAATATTATGTATATACTTTATATTATATGATCATCTAACCAATAATTTCAACTTATCAACCTAATCAACATCCAGTAATTAAAATTCAACATTTAAATTTTAACTATGGCAATCCAAAAATGAGTGAGAAATTATCACCTTGATTTTTATGAAATTGTTGATCGTTCCACAACTATTTTCAGCTCGTACATTTCTCATCCAACTCGTCTTGTTTAATTTATTTGGACCTCGTACAAATTTATTACAACATTTATAAGATTTCAATTCAATGGATAGATAAATTAATTCTCTAAGCAAATTAATTTAATAATTGCTAAATTGAAACTCACTGTCGAGCACGGTAGAAACACGGCCTCCCTCCTCGACCCTTTCCTTATCTCGCGGTCGCGATTTCGTATACCCACAATCCTACCTAATCATCGCGAGCCACCATTCCACCATCCCCTATCGTCGAATCGTAGCTTGCAGTCGAACGCAAACACCCAAAATCCACGCGACCATCGCTGTAACGATCCCGGATTTTTACTAAGTTTAAATTGAATATTTAATTTAATTTTTGAATAAAAATTGAGAAATTGATCAAGAAATGTATTTAAATAATGAATTTGAATTGAGATTTATAAATAATGTAAAGATGTTTGAATTTAATCTTATAAAATGGATTTTTAAAGGTTGTGTAAATATAACGGATAAATGCAAAATGAAAAATAAATAAAATATAAGTATATATGTATATAGAGAAATAAGACAATAAGCATTTAAGTTAGAAATACATATTTAAATTAGAAATACAAATAGATATATATAAGATAAATTAAAACATAAAGTGATTACATTAGAAAATTATAACAACATATTAAGATAGAAATTTATTTATAGTATAAAGTAATAAGACAATGCAAAAGAAAAGAAAGAAATGTATATATACTCAAATATGGAACAAGTAAACATATATATGAAAGTAGACACAAGAAAGAAAATATAAGTATCTATGAAGATTGCAAAAGAAGATGCCAATATATTTATTTATTCAAGTATGAACAATATGTAAAGATAAGGGTAGACTTGAGAAAATAAAGACAACAATTAATGCAAAAATATCTTAGCACACAAAATATCACCTATCAGCCACCATTTTAAAGTAAAAAGAAAAAATCTCTGGCTTATGTTGTACAAACAAATAATAACCATGTAAACTCATTCCTTTATATCAAGCTATTCATTCTAGTTCGTTCCTTCAAAGATGAGAAAATCTGAAGAAAGTTTTATTTAAAACTTAAACATCATTACAGTTTAAACAACAATACAATCAATTAAAACCAGAGAAAAAAAAGGACTTCAGCAAACAGTTTCAAAGCCTATTTCAACATACAAGCTCTGTTCTTTCTTCTAAAACAGGTGAGTAAACATTATTACTTAAAAACAATTTCAAAAATCTGTTGTTATGGAGGCATGTGATGAATGATTTTAGTAGATTGGTTGCTTAATATATGGATATGAATATATATATGTGGGATGCCTGTGATATGACTGTAAACGTATAGGTATAAATCTGTTCTGTAGTATGCAGTCTCAAGTTCACACCAAACAAAAATTCATACCTCCTAATCCAAAATATTTTAAGCTTAGATCTATGAATTAAAAATGATTATGATAGTGTGATGTTAATTATAAAAATAGTTCCAGAAATTTTAATTAGTAAATCGCCTCTAAGTTTTTATAGAAGGCTGTAAAAATCAAAAATGGGTTAAAATCAATCATGTAAATTTGAAGTTGTGATTTTATATCCACATTAGTATTGTAAAATCATGATTTTTAAGATGAAGATCATAAATTTTAGTTTAGAGTTAAGTGTGCATTTTGGAGATGACTGGAAATTGGTCTTTGATCATTTTCTGGTGGTCGAGGGATCTAGGGAGGTCGGAATCGCTACTGGAGATGGAGCAAGGTCTGGTGGTCCAGGGAAAAATATCTATAGGATGGATATATTGCAGAGGCGTCGGTGGTGGTCGAGGGAAGTTTTTAACCCTAGTTTCAGCCTAGGTTTGGAATTGGATCGTCTCGCTGGCTCTGGTGGATCGAGTGGTACAAGGCTTTGGGGGAAGCAACGTGGATGGTCGGGGAACGTTTGGTCAGAGTTGCACGTCGTCTGGTGGTCGGAGAGGCGAGTTTGAGGTGGATTGCCATGGGGTTTAGTTCCAGTTCTTAACTGGAATGCTCGATTTCGATTCGAGGCTCGTGCAAATGTTTAGGTGATCGTTTTGAGTTGCTGCGTGGTTAGGCGATGTGTCGGAGTGATCATTGATGATCGGAGGGAGCCCTGGTGATGGTATACGTGCATGGGGTAGCTGTTCTGGTGATCTGGAATTTGTATAGTTTGGGATGAAGCAGGTGAACTCGAGATTTTCTCGAGTAACTCGAGTGATTTACTCGAAGTGGTTTAGTGTTGGACTCGAAGAAACATGGTAGTGGCTCGGGTCAATGGTTTGCCCATGTTTTTAAAACAAATCATGTTCTATTCTTTTGAAATTTTAAATTCAATTTTAATTTTTAAAGCAAGGTCTAAAATGAGTTTAAAATCAAAGTTTAATTTTAAACTCCAGTTTAGTTTGAAACTTAAGTTAGGGATAAATAAAGTTTTTAAAATTTAAACTTGTTTATATAATTTTAAAGTATTTAAAGGATTAAAAAGAATTTGAATTTAAAAATGGAATTTGAAATGTAAAGGAAGAATTTAAACAAAGACTTAATCAGAATTTTGAAACCTGGACTTAAGTTTAAATTTGAAATTAAGATTTTGAAATAAAATAATTATAAATTTAAATGTTTAAATAATTTTAAAATGTTTAAGTATACTTTAATATGTGAACTTAAGGGGAATTTGATTTTAACTCTTTTAAATTTCTTTATAACAAAAGTGATACTTTAACATGTGAAGTTGAAGTTTAAAAACAATGGTTTTAAACTTTATTGAAGATAAATTGGTATTCATTTTAAATCTAAAAATTAAAATGAAATTAAAAGTAAATTTAGGAGTAAGTTGTTTTCAATATATTTGTGAGTATTAATTAAATCATTAATAAATATGAGTTTTACTTTTAAGTAAACAAAGATTGAATGATTTGTAATTCATTAACTATTAAGTTAAGTAGAATGGATAATTAATGTTTTGTATTAATTAACTTAGTAATTACAAGTTTAAATTTATTAATTAAAGTTAAGTTAAGTCAAATTAATTAAGGAATAATTAAATTATATTTAAGAATGCATTAATTTACAATTAACACTTAATTAATTAAATAATTAGGATTAATTAATGAGTTATTAATGGTTAATCAATTTTAATTAATGATGATTAATGTAAGTAATTTCTTTAACAAAGTAATTAAAGAATTGTTTTTAGTTAATAAAGGTCATTAACTAAGATTATTTAAATAATTAATTAATGTGATTAATTTTAACAATTAATTAGATTATTTAATTAATGATAATCATTTATGAAATTGTGTAAGTGTAATTACTTTATGAAAGTAATTAAGAAATTAATTACTCATTGTAATTAATTGAGTTTAAGTTAATTGTCAAATATTGTGCATTGGATTGATATTTCTGTTGTGATTGTGATACTGTGTGATGTGAGTTGCTTTGTGCTGAACTGTGATCTGTATGTATGTGAAAACCCTTTTTTCCCGTAAACGACATTTAAATTTCGATGCGACAAGGAGTCAGATTCCAGTTGGTTATCCGAAACCCACATCGAATCGTAATAGTAAATCTCTGTGATTGATAAATTTACTTTATCTGTGAATCTGTGAATGAAAATAAGCGCTATGGATTATACCGCTTATCAATAATGATATGATTGAATCTGTGATGATTGATGATGTTGCCCTATTGTGTGAAACTCCTGGACTACACTTATATACACACAAATATGGATTGCACGTGGAAATTGGTTAAGTCGTAGATTTTTGAAATAGTTTTGAATTTGAATTTTAAATCCAAATAGTTTTGGAAATGGATTGGGATTAAAATAAAAAGTTTTGAAAAGGAGTTTCAAAGATAAAATTTATTTTTGAATAACCTGATTACGTCTTTAAGTTTAAATAAATTGATTTAAATTTAAATTCAAAATTTGAAACTGAATTCTATGTTTTGAAACTATGGACTAAAGATGTTATACAAGTTTATATGGGTTAAACCAATTTAATGGTATTAATTTGGGAATTGGAATTTGAATTCAAAGTCTTTAACTCGTGCAAATATAATTGGATTCTTTCGAAACGAAAACTGTTTGTTTTCAAATAATAAAAGCCTTCGCATAAGAAATGAACGTCTAATTTGTGTTAAAAGGAATTTCAAGTTTGAAATGAAAATGATTTCCAAGTTATGGAAACGGTTTGAAAGCTATAAGTTAAATCTTTGATTTAAAGATTTAATGAGTTAATCCAATCGAAATGGAAATTGTTTTGGAAATTTATTAATGGATCTTTGTGAAACTGGGTGAACTTTGTGGAACAAATATTTTTGTATAAAGATTTAAAATGATAATTTGTTTAATCATTTGAAGAAAGGTTTTGGGTTTCTTTGAAGTTGTGACTTAACTGAAATCCCATATCCACATGTTTTTTAATATTGCGCTCATTATTCGGTTTAGCCGGGAGAGGACCTTGTGTCATATAACCCATTTCTAATAATGATACGTCGATATGGATAGCGTTTGAAGACCGGTGGTGAAGACCGGGTATTTTCAAAAACGAAAAGATAACCCGCCGATTGTCTCGGCACTGAGTCGCGCCGGTATAGATTTCCTAAGTGATAGGAGGTCCGATCGGGATTGTGAATACCCGGATTTGCAAGGGCTTCTTCGGAAGTGCCTTCGGTTTTGTTCGAACCCGGAACAGACTTGTATGGTTGTATGTCTGACACTACACTTTGAGATATAAAAAATATTTCTTTCAAATACATATCTGTTGGTGGCGGAGAATTTATTCTCTTAGCTTAACACCCTTCTCTGAGACGTACAAGCTCAGAGGTTATGTAGTTGAAAGTTATCAGTGAAATATTCCCAATTTGGTAGTGTGGCATGCAGAGTGCTGCTGTGTGTTGATGATCATTCGTTGATCATTTGTGATCAAGGCATGGCTTTGTATAAAGCGTAGCTTTGTGGACGAGACTGCATCAGGACCTCACACCTCGGAAATGGTCGAAACAGGAAAGATGCGGCAAGGTTATGAGGGTCGCGCCCTTTAGTGTGTGTCATTCCCTTCTGGTAAAGGGTGGTATCATGGTATGGAGCCCAGATATTTACCTATGTGGTGGATTCAATCTCATTTACCGTGTGGTTGTTGCTTTGTGGTTTAGAGGCGCCTCGGATAAAGGTCCCAAAGGACCGGGGATGACAAGCTCGTGTAGTAGTTACCTAGTTACAGAGGTAACCCGGCCTTGTTTTGGCAGAGAGCTAGTAAAGTTCTTGGGACGTCCTGCCAGAGGCGTACCTATGGACAGTAGAAAGTTCCTTAGCCTGACTATTTTTTGAAAATCCAAACAAAACAATACGCGTCCTATACGGTTTTAGTTGCATAACCTGCCATTTACTTATGGTGGCGCCCCACTGTTTAGATGGTAGCTATAGTAGGCATAGTTCGGAATGTCTATGCTGGCTAAGATTAATATTATACTTTCGAAATGGTTTTCTGCACTATGCATTAATAATAATATCAAAGGAATTTTCTCATATCAAGAATATTTGACTATCATAAGGAGAAATCTCCTCCAATTCTGCGTTTGCATTGTGTGTGTGGCGGGAGGCCTTATGGTAGTTTCATTTTCTAAAAAGCAGTGCGGATTTATTTTAAATTCTCGTGTTGTCTGTTTTATAGATAAACTATTTTTGTTACTCATACCAGTCCCATGACTGACTTGGAGTTTATTGTTCCTTTCCTAAACTCTGGGTGCCCATAATTTTTCCACACGGGCAGTCTAGAGTTGGGTTTTTCAGATAATCAGGTTTAGTAGATTATCTGGAGCTAGTTCAGTCTTTGGACCACGACTGACCTTGCTTATCTTTATGCATCGTTATTGGGAGTTCGAGCTATTTCTGGATTAGTGACTTGGAGATGGAGTTACAGTTCTGGAGTTCTCTCTTGAAGACTATTTTGGAGATTTTGTTCCGCTGTTGGTGTTATCTTTTCTTTTCGCTGCTATTTCTTGTATCTCTGATAGTATGATATTTATTGTATCATTCTGTTGTATCTGTCATTGTATCAATGTTATATATATTGATATATTCTTTTCCTTCCGCTGTGTTGTACTTTATGGTGTTATAAGCTCCGGCGAACCAGATTCGACGTTTGGATCTGCGGCATTTGAATATGAGTGTCATATTCGGTGCCGATTTTCGAAGGTCAAGTCAGGATCGTTACAATCGCTACCCCACTGCCGTGAAACCCAGGCGAACTTCCGTCCTCACTGTCGCACTCTCACATCGCCATGCTCGTTGACATGACTATCCTAGCCCAATCCCTAGCACCGTAGGCTTCCCCCACCACATCGTCGATGGCTACTCGGTGAGATCGCAACTTCCTTCCTAGGTCGTCGTGCGACCCCATCGCAATCCTATTTTTTTAAACATTCTAACAAGTTCGAATTAAGGAGGTGGGAAGGAGAAGTATATGGATTTCGATTCCGTGGATTTGATTTTTATAGAGGATGGAAGTCTCAATTTTCTTGAATTTGAATGCTTGAACAACAATCTTCTTTAATATCAAACTGCTGATGAAATTTTTTCTTCTCTTCTGGTTTTACATGTTGAACTCAAGGAAAAAAAACTAGAGCTTTTTTTAAAGGAAAGAAAGGGGATCGCGTGCGATTTTAGGCTAGCGTGTTTGCATAGGTAAAGCCAGATTCGAGGAGGCCGATGAAAAGGGAAGATAGATGCGAAGGGTAGAATGAAATATAAATATTAAATTAATTTTTAAAATATCTCAAATTTCTGTAACTTACATTCCTGAACCCCTATCGCGGCGTGCCGCTAGGCATTTATAATGTTATATCCATATTTCACACGCATTGAAAAGTTTTTGAGACCTAATTCGATCGTAATGAGAATATAGGCTTTTGAACCCAATTATTATATTAAGTTTTCGATATTATTTTCAGCGCATTTATATTCCATACGACCAAACGATAACTCCAAATGCTACGAAATTTGAAATTCGATAATAATTCAATATTACGGATCCAATGGAACAAATTTCGTATAATTCCAAGATGCCTTGGTGGACTATTTTTAAACGATAATTTAAACGATATATTTTTAAAACTGAACAAATCACTTTTAATTTCAATTTTATAAGTTTTATTATCTTCAATATTATCGGTGTAAATTTTACAAGCCCATAAATTATTTTTAACAAGCTTAAAACTCAAGATTCAATGTTTTAACCAATTCTAAATTATAAATTTCAATAATTAAATTATCCAGTAAAATCGCTCTATTTAAATTCTGAATTTATTTTATTAGATAAATCCAATTTTCATATCCAAAATAAATCCATAAATCCAAGTCCAAAATTTAAAATCGTTTCAATATTCCAAATCAAATGTCGAAAAATCTGGGTCGTTACGTTCCTTCCCCTTAATGGAATTTCATCACCGAAATTGCTAAGGCAGAAAGAATACTCTAAGCCCATTAACTTTTTCCAAACCCTACTTAATTAAACTTAACATTCCCTTTTTCAAATCCTTTTGTTCCAACCAAAACAAATAGTTTCCAATTCTAATTCCCAAACCCTTTATTTCAATTACAATTCTAAATCAATTTGTCGTTAACAAACATTTCCAAAAATTTCTAACACACTAAAATTTTTTGGCAAAGACTTCCTTGTACGGAGGACCTTTTGCAATATGACAAGAGAGATAAATATATATAAATCGACCCACATGGTCGGAAAAAAATAATATATACGTCAATATTTATATTTTGCAGTAGTTAATCCGAAAACGTACCTTATTTTAGCATTTTTAAGCAAGCGGCTTATTTATTTGAGATTAGAGTGATCAAAATCTAACCAAATGGCCTCCGGGTGCCTGTACTTCTCAATTTAAACACGTAAGTACCACATATATGAAATTTAATAACATTTCAACACTTTAAACATATGATTTCATAAGCGATATGCCAAACATATTTTCATAAACAATAATATGGTTCCAACACTAATTTAAATACTCCCAATCAATCCATAATTCATTTCATTCCATTTAAATGATTTATAACTCACTTTACATGCATTCAATTTATTTTTAAATCAAACAAACTCACATCCCTTCCAAATTGCGTAAAAATCAATTCATTCTCATTCTATTTATTCATAGGATTTTATATACTTCTGTCTACGTCAAACAATAACTTTTCTTTGCAAATTCGACGATATTTATTTAATAGAATATCCACTTTAGTTTATAACTATTTTAAATTGCTTCCAAATCAATTTATATTTAATTCTATTCTATTTTAAATTTATTCTCAATCAATTCAATTACATTCTATTCATTTTCACCTTCATCGCATTCAAATCTATTTTTATTTAAAGTCGGAACCATTCCATGTCGTTATATTAAATAACCATTTCACAAATAAATTTTAAGCCTAGCTTATTTTAAATATTAACTTACGTTATTTATTTCAATCATCTTAACCAACAACTTAAGTTCATTTATTTTTACAACAATTTCCTTTTCATTTAAATTTGATTCTTATTTAATCAAATTACATCCTATTTAGTAATAAATTTCGTTAATTCATTCACTTCATCCATTTTAATTTTAATTCCCATATTCGAATTCATTCTCGAATTCATTAAAATAATATTCAAGGCCATATTTAATTTATTCATATTCAAATTGGATTTATTTGTGACTCAAACCATTTCTATTTTAATCCAATCCCATTCCATTCGGCAACATTCCAATTATATCTAATCACTTGCAATATATGTCGAATTTTATTTATAACTCAAGTTCCATTTTCCAGATCCATTTTTAACTCACAATCCAACTTTTATTCAACCAAATTAACGTCCATTTTGTATTCAATTTGAATAATAAAATTAGCCAATTAGTTCACTTCCATTCGATGGCTCAATACTTTATTTTTATCTCACTTTGTTTAGCTTCCTTAAGTTCAATCTTATTTACAGTTCACGTTTGGGTTTTTATTTCATTACCAAAATATTAAACTCTTTTTTTTTTGGGTTATCTATTCCAATTTTAAATTTTATAAGCTACAAAACTTATTTTTCACATTTTTCCATTAATTCTATACTCGAGTACATTCACGTCTTTTTTTAACTCAAGATTTATAAATTTATTTATAGCCCAAGTATACTTTTATTCAATTCATTTCGATCTTTATAAGCTATCGAAATTCATCTATTCCAATTAAATTTTTTTTAACTTAACTTACTCTAGTTTCAACTTCATACCGTTTTCTTTAATTTATTTAATCTCCCTAAGTTAATTTTTTTTATTTTACACAATTCATTTGAATTTAATCAAGTGGAAATTAAATTCCATTTAATATCATCTATAACTCGATCAAATTTTTATTTCCAATCCAATTCAAATTCAACTCTATTTTATTTAACTTAGCTAAAGTTAAGTTTTATAATTCATTCAATTTAATTTAACTTAATTAAATTTAAATCCCATTAATTATAATCAATTCCTTTATTTACCCATTTGCTTTGCTTAAGTTTAATTTTATTCAATTTTAACTTTACTATAGTTAAAACTCATTTCCAAAACTAAAATTCCATATTTTTCCGTCCCTATTTAGAATCATTTTCAATCTATTAGTTTAAAACTTATTTTTCGATGATTTTTTAAATTATTTAAATAAGGATTTTCGAATTCAAACACCTTGTTTTTTTTCAAGTCGTTTCGAAATCACAAATATCCCAAAATCACTCTTTTCAAATTTTAGACCAATCCTGGATTTTATACAAACAAATTTCCTTCGAAACTTCCAAAACAAAACTTGTTCTTCCTGAAAAATTTGAACAGATCAATTTTCGGTGGCAAATCGTCACTTAGAAACTCGAAAATGAATACTGATGATGCTACAATCATTACTAGGATCATTTCCAAGCGACTAAAGTGAGTCCAGTGCTATATACTCCCAAATTCCATTTAAAACAAACATTCTCTTCAAAAATATCTCCAAAATAATAATGCTATTATTTATTTCAAAATATTTCGAAAACACTTCCAAAATCTCTGGGATTTAATTTCTTTCAAACTCGGGTTTTTAATCAAGTCTTAGTTTTAATTCAATTGTATAATCCACACTTATACAATTTCCATTTGGTTATAGATATAACCATATCAAAATTTTATAATCTTATTTCGGTCATAATATTATCAACCAACACTCCAATATGTTATAATATTTCTAAAAAAAATTCCTTTATAAAAAAATATAATTTGGGTAAAATTATTTTAGTTACCCGCTTCAAAACCATATTGTGTCAGTTTATAGTGTTCAAGCGTTTAAAAACTCCTATCAATTTAATGGCTCCCACTATTTGATCAGAATTTAAAAGCCACTCAACCAATAAGTCAACACAATATAAAACCATTTATATTCACAAATAAATACACGCTCATATCTATTATTACACTCAACTCATTCTAGGGTACTACTGACTCTATCTCTAATGAGTAGTCCCCACCAGAGCCAAGGTTCTCGATTAACCTTCTGCTCTGATACCAAGTGTAAAGGCCCGCAAATCCGTACCCCTTTGAGTTAGACTATTCCACCTCATCTCAGCTCAAATTGGACGGAAATTATGAATCTTTAGGAAAAGAAAACGAAAGAGGTAGAAGAAAAATAGAAACAACGACACATAATCACATCGACGCAGCGTAACAAAATATAATATATAATAACAGAGTCTATACAAAAAGAATTTATAACTGTTTATACTTACAATCATCAGAGTACACCAATCAATACATCAAACTGGATAGTTATATAACTTGTCCTTACACAATGGAATATAAGCCAAGTATGGGAATACGTCCGAAACTCCTCCAGCTAGTCTCCTAAGTTCTATAGCACTTTACCTGAATCTGTAATACTCGGTCTGACCCGAGCATTATGATAAAATAACACCTGAGTCGGTTTAGAAAACTAGCGTGAGAAAACACACTCAATTTGAATTATTAACTTTTCAAAATCCTTTGAAAACAAAGGTATCTCATAAGACCACGTCATAAATAAATAAAATGGGATTTTACCTTACGATAACCAAAACATTTTTTTATCAAAATCATCTGATATTATAGTAGTGTCTATAGAAAGTAAATAGAATATAGCTGAAATGGTTTCATCCCACATTCCAACATAGTTGGGCACAATCAAATCGTATGGCGCTTATTGGAAAATGGATTCCATCGAATGACTGTGCTACTGGGGTACCGTCCGTCATAGTACATTTCTAGAATAATGTACCGAGGACCACTCCCGATCCCCTGCAACCTAAGACTGGACTACCCCTAATCTAGATAGTCTGAATAATATTACCCCGCGGTTAGGATCAGCAACCGCCACACAGTCGAACAAAAAGGGACTCTAGATAGGGATAACCTTACCCTACTTGGGTGCGGCCCACTTAGCCTTGCTACATCTTCCCTGTTTTAGTCATTTCTGGTTGATGAGGCTTGAGGCTACGATTACCTTTTTAAAGAACACATTCACTTAGAATGGTCATTGTCCTCCAGTGACGATGTTCTGATATCATTCGTTCATACAAGTTGTCTTGGGTCTAGACAAACCGAATCACCATCTTCATCATCTTCACAGTAATCATTCATAACATCCAAACCGGATCGAAGTGGTTTTCGGATAATTAAGTCCGATCCCGATCTCTTCGAAATGATCAATGGATTTGGCCAACATTGATAGTCGGTTATTTATCTATCAAGTTAAACATCCATAAGCAATCATCTAGACTTGTTATAAATTTTCCCAAAATATTTGCCTTCCATATATCTTTAAAAGATATATCAATTCCTTCCAACATTTGAAAACAAATTTTCAAATATTTAAGTCCATAACAGGATATCTTCAACACTTCAGCACTTAGAAATATTCCAAATTTCAATTTTCTATACTTAGGAAAATATTTCCTGTCTTATTTTCCAAAATCCTTTAAATATTAACATTCCAGAGAATTATTCGTAGCTTATTTTTAAAACCCCCGAAAACACAAATAAATTTCCTCTCCTCAAACCATATCTTTTAATAGGACCTTTTTGAACCGTGAGAGAATTTATCAAATAATTTTTTTTCAGATACTTTAAACTCTATATATGTAATAAGTGTTTAAAAATTAATAATTTATTATAAAAAATATATTCAAGTAACTATTTAAAATGTCGAAAACAGTTTTATAACTTTAATAACCCACTTTAGTTAAACCAATAATTTTTCCAAGTTGATTTTATAAATTAGAATTTTTTTAAAAATAAATACTTAATATTTGAAATCTACTTACCAAAGTATTTCAATCCCAACTAGCTTAAAATTTCATAGTTTTAAAATAAATAAAATTTCTCTTTTAAAACAAATTCACTTCTTAAAATTTAAAATATATTTTTAAATTCTCATTAATCAATTTTAATTTATAACTTCCTCTCAATTTCACAATGTCTCGATTTATATTTCGCTTCTCTAGACATTTCCATTTCAAAAATAGAATCTACAATTTTTCTCTCCCCTATTCCCATATTCCAATATAAATTTACCCTATGAATTTATATTCCAATTATCATCTGATATCGAATTTCTTGATATATAAACATCACTATCAATTCTATAACCCCCTTTGGTTTTACTTGTTTATAAAAAAGCAAATCCTATTTATAAAAATCCCTTATATAAATTTATTTATTAAAAATGTCATGAATACTTCCAATCTATTTTCAGTTTTGATTTTCACTTCTTTTTATATTTCCATAATATCACTTATAAATTCTTTTATACAATTTCTTTAAAAATTCTCCATTTACTAATTCACAATGGTTAAGTATTACCAACTCAAATAAAATTTTATTTTCTAATCCAATTTATCTAAAATAATTCCAATTCCAATATATATATATATATATTTTATTGTCAAATTCCATTTTATTCTTTAATATTTAAAAATACATTTATAGTTTTGAAATTATCAAAATTCAGGCCAGTGCTACAGTAGCATCTAATAATTCCAATCATCACAGTAATCTAGATTATCCTATACAAATCATATATCACTATATATGAAAACAAATAATATATTTGAGGAATCTAGTTGGATCCCTCCAACTTATTTCCCTACATCCACAGATGTTAATACACATAAATAAATACCAATCCCACTTCGAGGGGGATATTGCGGTATATAAGGTCATCTGCTATTATGCGGGACGCATAGGGTCTCATCCGCTGTAATGTGCGGGAATACCACTTTAAATACTATATATATACTATTATATATATATATACACATTATATAATCATCCAACTAATAATTTCAACTTATCAACCCAATCAACATCCAATAATTTAAATTCAACATTTAAATTTTAACTATGGTATTCCAAAAATGAGTGTGAAATTTTCACCTTGATTTTTAATCGAAATTGTTGATCATTCCACAACTATTTCCAGCTCGTATATTTCTCATTGAACTCGTCTTGTTTTATTTATTTAGACCTCGTATAAATTTTATTATGACGTTTATAAGATTTCAATTCAATGGATAATTAAATTAATTCTCTAAGCACATTAATTTAATAATTGCTAAATTAAAACTCACTGTCGAGCACAGCAGAAAGATGGCTCCCTCCTCGACCCACTCCTTGTCTCGCGATCGCGATTTTGTGTACCCACGATCCTACCTAATCATCGCGAGCTACCATTCCACCAGCCCCTATCATCGAACCCTAGCTTGCAGTCGAACGCGAACATCCAAAGTCCACGCGACCATCTCTAGCCTACTACCGTGAAACCCACGTGAACTTCCATCCTCACCGTCGCACTCTCACATCGCCACGCTCGTTCACATGCCTATCCTAGCCCAATCCCTAGCGCCTCAGGCTTTCCCCCATCACGTCGTCGACGGCTACTCGGTGCGGTCGCGACTTCCTTACCAGGTCGTCGCGCGATCCCATCGCGATCCTATATTTTTTTAAAATATTCGAGCAAATTCAAATAAAGGAGGTGGGAAGGAGAAGTATGGGTTTCGATTCCGTGGATTTGATTTTTACAGAGGATGGTAGTCTCAGTTTTTTTGAATTTGAATGCTTGAATAAAAATCTTCTTTAATATCGAATTGCTGATGAAATTTTTTCTTCTCTATTCTGGTTTTTCGATTTAAACTCAAGGAAAAAAAAGAAAGGCCAGAGCTTTTTTTAAAAGGAAGGAAAGGGGATCGCATGTTATTTTAAGTTAGCGTGCTTGAATGGGTAAAGCCAGATCCTAGGCGGCTGATGAAAAGGGAAGACAGATGTGAAGGGTTGAAAGATATATAAATATTAAATTAATTTTCAAAATATCTTAAATTTCCGTAACTTACATTCCCGAACCCATGTCAGGCATGCTGCTAGGGATTTATAATGTTATACCCATATTTCGAATGCATTGGAAAAGGTTTTGAGTCCTAATTCGATCGTATGGAGAAGATAGTTTTTGGAACCCAATTATTATATTAAGTTTTTGATATTATTTTCAACGCGTTTATATTCCGTACGACCAAACGATAACTCCAAATGCTATGAAATTTGAAATCTGATAATAATTTAATATTATGGATCCAATAGAACTAGTTTCGTCAAATTTCAAGACTGTGCCTTAGAAGGCTATTTTTAAACGTCAATTTAAACGATATTTTTAAAACTGAACAAATCACTTTTAAATTCAAAAGTTTTATTATCTTCAACATTAATAATGTAAATTTTACAAGCCCTTAAATTATTTTTAATAAGCATAAAACTCAAGATTCAATGTTTTGACCAATTTTAAATTATAAATTTCAATAATTAAATTATCTAGTAAATTGTTGTATTTAAGTTCTGAATCTATTTTATTAAATACACCCAATTTTCATATTCAAAATCAATCCATAAATCCAAATCCAATATTTAAAATCGTTTAAATATTCCAAATCAAACGTTGAATAATCTGGGTCGTTATACTCAGATTTCTCCTTGTACTGTTATTCTTTACGCTCTTAAAAAAAATGAAGTCATCTTCAATCTGAACTCCATTATCCCATGCCGCCACAATTGTCTACCTTTCTGCCCATAATCGCACCATCCATAAGACGACAAAGCATCATTCCACCCATTGCTGCCTCAGTTACCACATTAGTCTTTGCTTGCATCCGTCTACTCGATCGCTCCGCATTCTTCGATGCTTTAATTTAATCTCGCCTCTACTATTGTTGCTCAATTGCTAATTGAATAGCGAAGTACTAATTGAAACAAAAAGGAAATTCTTTTGATTAATAATGTAATGGTTTAAAATTTTAATTTTGACTAAAACCGTTCTTGTTTAAGTCACCTTCTATAATCAAGATTTAAGACGATCTTTTAATTGACATAATGAATTTAGGTGTTTATTTTAATTCATTCATTCATGTTTTTAACTAAGAATTTAGTGCTGAGTGAACAAATTTAGGAGTTTATTTAGATTATTTACTGCTATGAATTAAATGATAAAATCATTTACTGCTAAAGAAATTGAATTTGTAGGATAACAATAAATTAATTTATATGAATGTTTTATATTTTTTTCCATATATTTTATATATGAAAGATTCAAATTCTTGTCATATCTTGGGAATGAATTGAGTTTAGTTTGAATGGATTTTTTTTTTTGTTAATTATACTGATGCCATAATTTATATTGGTAAAATATTTTAAACTGAGTTGGTTAATCAAGATTTCACTATAATGTTTGGACATTGTTTTAGGTATGTAAAATGCTAGTGTTTTACATTAATAGTTCTTGAAATCTTGCCTTCCCATGCAATAAGTCTGGAGCATAAGAACCTGGTAGTAATAAGGAGATAGTTGAATTTGCTTGCACTCGATTCTAGGCCGAGTATCCTATCTTTCATAAGGTAAGTTACACCCCATGCCATTATATTTTTAGTAAGCATCATTTATACATTGACTGACTGTATTTTGTCAAGTTTATGATAATGGTAAAGGTAAAAGTAAGATAGGATGAGGGACTAAAGCAGTTATAGGGTAAAAGGAGTAGAATGATATTTTGGTTTTTAGCGGGTGTGTTGTAATGACCTGGATTTTTGGACATCTGTTAATGGGTAGTTAACAGGATTAAATTTATTAAAAATACTGATTTGTGAATTGAACAAATAAAAATATGTTTCAAATTATAATATATATATATATATATATATATTATGATTAGGAAGCATTGAGTTGAAACAATGTAATAACTTTCAAAAGCTGTTTAAAGTAAAATTCTATATTTTCAAAACACTAAAAATAATTATTTATCAATTAAAAAGTATGATAGCTTAATATAAGATTTAATAAAAAGGTTTATATACTTTCTTTTTAAATTACACATGAACTAAATATAAAACAATAATTAATAAAAACATAAGAAATATTAATGAAAACATACAAAACAAAGATAAACATTTATGCATGCAAAAAGACAAGTGTAAGCTTAGTATAGCATGCAAAATACAAGTGTACAAGTTATTAATTATCTTTCCATTTTTAAAAATAATTAAAATAAGGCTATATATATCTCTCTATTCCTTCTCTTCTCATTTCTTTTATATCTTAAAAACAAAACCTGAGAAGCCAAAAACCAGAGAAGTAAGGAACTAAATTAAACAACCATTTTCAAGTTTTCGAAACTGAAGATAAGCAACTCAAGTTCAACACAACTAAATCAAGTTCCAGATCAAATTCAAGCAGCAGTTCAAATTTCAAAAGTATTTCCAGTTTCAAAGATCAACTAACAATATTCAAATCATCTCTATTATCTGTATAAATAGTTTTAAGGTGAGTAACGTTTACTTTTTAAGCTTAAATCTGTTTATACCTTGATGCATATGATAAATCTTGTAGTGAAGTTGTGAATAAATGTTTGCATGGATGAATTAATGTGGTTGATGTAGGTAAATATGAAATAATCTGTGCATGTCTGTGTCAATGTATACATATGCCCCTGTTTGTATAGCAGGCTCAAGCAAATTCAAATAAATTCAATTTCTCTTTATATATTCAATTTTATGCTATGATCTTTGAAGGGAAAATGTATGTATGGACGTAATCAATTTTAAAAATAATTCCAAGTAAATATATTAGGCAATTATTTCGAAAATGAGAATTAACAGTGATGATCAATTAGAGTCAGAAAATCAATCATCTAAATTACACGATTTGATTATATAACCGGTTTCAAATTTGAAAATGATGAATTTTGATCATATTATCACAATTTTTAAGTCTGTTTGGATCGAAATATGGTGAGTTGATCGAAAATTGGGATTTTACCAATTTCCGGCAATCGCGAGGTCCTGTAGCCTTGGGGTTTTGGCCGGAGGTTGCTTGTTGGCCGATGATCGTGGGAAAAATGACCGCCGACTTTGTGGACCACCGTGGCGGCTTGGTAGAGTCAATTTAGGGTTTTAGGTGTTGAAATGGATGAGGTGGTTATCGAGGCGATTTCGACAAAATGACGACATCGGGTTGGACCGGAGTAGGGGGAAGAGGAGCATTTAACTGTAGCAAAGGCTTTGGCGTGACGACGAGGTCTCTAGTGGTCAGAGGTGACGGCGCGAGGAGGTTGTTGGTGATCGGGTTGTATTCTCTGGTGTTCGAGTTTGCTCGTTTCCATCTGGCATGGTCGACGTGGATTCTTGGGGTTCATTTGGGTCGGGATGATCATCGGTGACTTGGTGGTGTCGTCGTGGTCGATCGGAGTGGCTCCGACGTCGTGTGCATGTACACAGGTGCCTTTCGCTTATCTGTTATTGCTGGGCAGTTCGAGCTCGGGGAAGAAGAGTTAATGCATCGGGTTCGTGCGCGAGAAATGGAAATTTTGGCTCGAGTGAGTGTGCGGGGAGTTACGTTGTGGGCTCGGGTCTGTTTGGTTAAATAGCAGGTTTTATAAAAATGAAGTAGATTTTGTACCAGGTTTTAATAGCAACAAGAAAATGCACTTTTAAAAACAAAGTAAATTTAAAACAAGTTTTCAAAGCTAGATAGTAACAAGTTTTCAAAATATAAGAATTTATTAAGTTTTCAAAACAAATTTCAAATATAACAATTTTAAATCAAATGTATTTGAATCTAAATTGTTTGATTTGAAATAATTATATCAGTTAATTAATTAAATTAACCCATAAGTGTTTTTTAGAAAAAATAAAAAGAAAATTTTGTAACAAGTTTTCAAAGCATTATTAAAGAAAATTAAATTTTTAAAGATTAAATGTTTTTAAAGTTAATTGATTTGGTTTTGAAATAATTATATTAAGTTAATAATAAATAAATTCATAATTATTTTCAAATAAGACTTAATTGGTAATTAAGTAATTAATTAAGATAAATGGTTTATCTTAGATTAATTAAGGACTTGAGTAATTAAGGATTAATTAATTAACTTAAGAAATTAAAGGATAATTAATGTAATTAATTAAAGAATAATTAATTAATGTAATTAATTAAAGGACAATTAATTTATGTAAGCAATTAAAGGTTAATTATTGTAAATAATTAAAGGATGATTAATTAATCTAATAATAATAAATGGTTTATAATTAATTTAATTAAGCATGATTTAAAAGTAATTAATTTATTTTGTGATTAAATTAAATTAATTATAAATGGACTAATTAATATTGCTTATGGATGATTAAATCGTATTGAATGATTAGATTAATATCTCGTCTGATAATTTATGATGTTCTGTGATATGATATGTTTGGGTCAAACTGTGATAATGTGGGTTATCTATCGATGATGAATTGCTTTGTAAAAGTGACATCCTGCATTTAAAATTGAATTGTATTCACTTGAACAACTTAGATTAAAGATGACATCGGATTCGAAGAGCCGAAGTCGGATATCAGCAATATCCGAAACCTCTTCGATTAGTAACTACATTAATTCTTTATAGATTTGATTTTAGAATCAAATAGGCTAGAATGGAATAAATTAAGCAACTTGGCCATTTAAAACTGAGTAACAGTTCTTAGATATTGTTTTGTAATAAGTATTGATTATAAACAAGATAAGAACTCGTAGTGAGGTACGAGTTACCCTGGTTTGCAAATAAGTTTTATAAATTATTATTTCAAGTTATATGGGTTTACTCACGCTGTTTTCCAGCCTGACTCGGGTGTTATTTTAATGTAATGCTCGGGTCAGACCGAGTTTCACAGATTTTCAGGTTAGGACGTTCTGGAGCTCAGGAGGCGAGCTGGCTGGCACGAACGTATGGAGTATATTCCGTTGTGTATTGGAGTTGTATTATTTGTGTTCTGGGACAAGTTGTTACAACTGTCCAGTTTATTTTTGAATGATTGTATTCTGATATATTGTTGTAAATTGACAGTTACAGCTTTCTTTATATAAATGCTATTATTTGATATTATATTCTGCTGTAACGACCCGGAATTTTCGAACCCGAAAATTCCAGATAGTTATGAAAAGAAGAAAGAGATAGAAGAAGAAGAAGAAGAACAGAAACATCAACAACTCACATTCGCAGCGGATAAAATATAATAATAAATAATAACAGTTTACAAAAGAATACTATATCTGTCGATTACATTTTAATACATCAGAGTTTCACATATATACAGTCACTGAATATACACAATTATCTTATCACAGATTTACAATAATACAACACAGCGGAAATACTCTATACGTTCCTGCCATCCGGCTCGACTTCTGAGCTCCAGAACGTCCTTACCTGAAAATTTGTAATACTCGGTCTGACCCGAGCATTACACCAAAGTAACACCCGGGTCAGGCTGGAAACCAGCGTGAGTAAACCCATCTAACATGAAATTCTAAAGCATAAAACTTATTCAAAACCCGGGTAACTCGTACCTTACTACGAGTTCATAACTTATTATAGTCAACGCTTATTCTCACAATCAATTCCTAAGTACCATTACTTAGTTTCAATGGCCCATATTATTCCATTCCAGCCTATTGATTTCACATATCAAATCTATAAAGAATTATTATAGATTGCAAATCGAAGTGGTTTCGGGTATTTACTGACACCCGACCCGGTCTCTTCGATGTCAATGTTGTTTCTTTAAGCCAAATTTGTCCAAGTTTTAACAATACAATGTATATTCAGGATAACATAATTACACAATAATTCATTCAGACAGATACTGCAATATCACAGTACAACCAACATTGCCTATCACAGAGCATCACACATTTATCAATTTCAAGGCATTCAACATGACTTAATCGTCCAAAAGCAAGTTTAATTATTCGCATCATTAAATTTAACCAAATAAATAAATTACCTAACCCTGCTTAATTAACATTAATTACAAACCCTTTGTTATTACTTTAATTAATTTACAAAATTATTTAATCATTTTTAATTATTCAGCTTAAGTAATTATCCTTAATTACTTAATTATTTCTTAATTAATCACATTAATTAACCTTTGATTAATTAATTACATTAACGAATTAACCCTTCAATTACTCACATTAAGTAATTAACTTTTAAGTAATTTAATTATCCCTTAATTATTTCCATCAAGAAATTATCCCATAATCACTTAAATTAAATTAATTAGCCCTAATCCCTTTCATTAGTTAATTATCTTTAACTAATTACATTCATTTATAAATCTTTAATTAATCACATTAAGTAATTAACAATCCTCTAATTAATTTCATTCAGTAATTACTCTTTAATCACTTATACTAAGTAATTAACTATCCATTAATTTACATTAGTAGATTATATTTCAATTTGTAAAATCTTAAATATTTTGAGATAAACCACATACTTTAATTAATTACTTAGTTTCATCAATAAACTTATTTGGATTCAAAGGTTTGAAATTAATCCATTCAAAACACCTCTTTATTAAAGTTTTTAATATACTTATATTTTGAAACCTGATTAATAACGGCTTTGAAAACTTATCCATTTCCGCCTTTATTTATAAACTTGTTAACGAATTGCTATTGCCTTAAACTTGGGTTAAAATCATAACAAAAGAATCCCGAGCCGATCCCGATCTACGCCCGAGCCAAAACTCATCCACTTCTCTTAGAAAACTCGAGGACGACCTCGAGCAACACCCCAAATTTAAGCCCGGTTATTTTTAACAAAACCGTTCAATTACAAAATGTCACATTCACAAAGAAAATTCACTGCAAACATCAAATCAACAAACGTTTTACGTATATTTCATTGCTCAATTCGGTGTATTTCATTTCAGCGTAACTGAAATAACACACTAGCCATTACTAACCTAAGTTTTATGTTGATTTAAGGAATTAAGTTACTTTAATTATTATCCATAAACCAATTTGAAAACTTAACTTAAAATTTATCACCAAAACCCGTGTTATGAGCATTAATAAATGTCAAAAAACAAAAATCTATCAACTCGGTTCCTATAGAAATGAATCAGGAAATTTAGCTGTAAACATTTTAACTAAACCAATATAAATCAATTCACCCAACTCAAAGCATAGCTCAGATTCCTAACAATCGACCTACCGACTGCACAGACGCAAGCCTATATGCCTATCTTCACTCATGTGCAATGCAAAGAACCAATCCCACAGTAAAAAAATAATTCAAACTCTAACTCCTATGAACATTTCCCCTTCATATTGTTCTTCCCTACATGTTTCTCACCTACCCAAACCGCCTGCACCCATCATCTACTTCACATCTATATGCTAGTGACTGTTACCTCCCATACACCTACCCTCAACCTAACACTTCATCACCAAACAAGCGCCTCTACTTCAACACAAATTCCAGCACCTAGTCACACTCTGCTGCACACAAAACACATTCACTCATCTAAACAAGTGAACTAATGCGCCCAAACTCACAGCCGCACACATTTCAACACCATTCTCACTGGCCCAAACGCATGAATACATACAAATACCATAAGAGACCTTCACACTCAATACTTACGCACACAACATGCATGCACGGGTAAAAGTCCAGAATGGAAAATGGCGTGAACACTGGGAAGTAAAGGATGAGATGGAACATATTATAAGTCAGAGAAAATGGAAATAGTATAGGCTTTTGCATCCATTCTTGACCTACATACAATCTGTTATTTCCCATCATAGATTTAAAGTTTTCATTTCCACTCTTTACATAAGCATGTTGTACACAAGTAAAATCTTAGGGGAAGTATACTCACCTTAATTTCTTTGAAGGCAGAGATCAAAATGTTGTTTGGAAGTTGCCAGTTTGCTTTTAATAATCTTCTACTGCTTGAGTTGTTTAGAATTTCTATTTTTTTTAGTTGATGGATTCAAAACAAACGCACAGCACGAGCTATAAAATAAAAGCACGGCAAGTAGTTTCAGAACAAATGCATAGCGAGGAGATTCAAAGTATGGTATTAGACATAGATGCGTGAATGTTTACTCACAGTTATAAAGAATGGATGAGTTGTTGTTATGCTCTGCTTCGACCGCCCTTCTAGCTTCAAGTTTTACTGTTTAGTTATGTTCTTGTTTGAATTAAATTTTGATTTTGCCCTGTTTTTTTCCCTTTTTTTCTCTAGTTTTTCTTATATGATAGCTGAACGAACTCAAACAAAAAGATGAACACATACATATATATAAGAGAACACGGGTGAATAAAGGAAGGTATTAACTGGTACTGTTGTTTTCTTAGCTTGCTTTATATGAACAGATTTTTTTATTATTATTACTGCAAAGCTTATATAATTTGAAATGACAAAATTTGGGCTTGAACAGATAGCATTAAATGTTTGTTGTTTAATATGTTTACATAATTATCATTATGTTTAACTGAGCATATACGTACTTGTATGCAAAAGTACACCTTGCAGTTAGACCCATGGCTTGTGTATGAAGATATGTTGTTTTATTGCTTTGTTATGAAAATACTTTGTTTACAAATATTTGTTTTGTTATTAACTTCAGTTTGAATAATTTACATACATATGTGGGTGTCAGGTTTATTTTATACTTTGGCTTGTAGATGAAGATATTTGGTGTATAAACATTTGTCTTGTGAACTTATAGCTTGAATAGTTTATATATACATGTTTGTTTTATATGTGAAGATATTGTGTAAAGATGTTTGTTTTATCTTATACAGTTTGCAGATTGACATTTATTTTGTGTATAAAGATATTTGTTCTAGCTTGAAAAATTCATGTGGTTTACTTATCTATATTTATGCTTATTTTATACTTTGTTTTCTTAAAATTTTAAAGTTATGTTGTATGCATATTTTATTTACTAAATTCTTGCTTTATTTTTATTTTATTTTAACTATCAATATTTAAATTATATTCATATATTTTACTTATATTAAATATTTATATTTTATTTTGATGGACTTTGATTTTATTTCAAACATTAGATGTTAACAAGGTGAGCATTTTAATTTAATTATATAAGATAAATATTATTATAAATATTATCAAGATATTTTATTTTAAATTCCCAAATCAAATTTTCTTTTCAAAAATACAAATCCATACCAATAAATGGCCATTATTTCAAAAGTCATATTCATTTTAAAATGATAAGTTCACTTTTTATTTAAATTAGATTAAATATTTATTAAAATTATACTGCTAAAATACCGGGTCGTCACATTCCTTCCCCCTTTGAATCTTTTCGTCCTCGAAAAGAAACGAAGCCAGATTTATTAAAATGCTTAAAATCAGATAAATTTTCTTTGATCGTTTTTAAACTACTTTAAAAATCTATATAATATTTCTAAAATATTTTTTATAAAAAAATACTTTTATAACTCGATGTTCCGACAAGTCCATCCTTATTCTCACAGAAATTCATCATACGTTGATCAAGCGTACGACTGAAAATCTATAAGCGCTTGGCAGACCCGTTTCAACATCTAGTGAAAATACTTGGGAAAATAATTTTATTGAATATATTGAAAATAGTTTTTGAAGATAGAGGAAATATCTTTGGTGAGAATGCTCTGGAAATCATCACTCCCATCCATGGTCGCAGTTACATCCTGGGTTACGTTGCCGTCACAGCAAATGTCCATGTAACTGTTGGCTCTCCGCGGCCTCTCGATTACGCCATGGAACCCACGACAGATCGCACTTACATTCCAGGGTTATGTTGTCATCACAGCAAAAGTCCATGTAACTGTTGGCTCTCAGCGGCACACACGACTTTCGCTATCAAAATGAAACTTCTCCACTCCTACATAGGTCGCAGTCTACCGGTATAAATCAAACACAGACTGTTGGCACTCAACGGCACACATGACTTTCGCTATGTTACCATAGGTCGCAGTTACATCCTGGGTTACGTTGCCATCGCAGCAAAAGTCCATGTAACTGTTGGCTCTCAGCGGCACACACGACTTCCGCTATGGTATACTCTACTCATAATCCTCAGGAACTAGTTTTGTCCGGACTCCTCACAGGATCAACTTTAGAACCCCCCTTGGAGCTCAAGGCAGCACCACCCAGTGGCACTCCTGAGAAGTTCATTTCAAGGGAGCGCCTTTTTCCCCAGAGCCATCATCAAAACACTTTATACTATACACATATAGTATCTTTCAAATCATACACCTAGTATGATCTCATACCAAGCTCCTTTACACAAAATCAATTATCCCAAAATCGATAATTCTCAAACTAGGCGTTCTAAATTTCAATATTGATTTTACCCAAAAATCAAAAGCCTTTCCAAATCCAAAGGTTCCCAAAACCTTTTCTCCAAAATCCTCATAGGATCCTTTATATATATATTCAAAAATATATATAATTTTTAAAACCTTGGATCATTTCAAACTTGTATAAAACCCTTTTTATACTTCAAACATTTTCAAAAATCCTTTTTCTTCCAGCAATAGATTCAACAAGGGAAAATTTATCTTATATAACAAAAATATATAGCTTTGTTTATTCAAAACAAATATTCAAATTTTGATTACTCTTTCCAATACCAATTTCATTCAAATCCGTAAGATGTACACATATCTTCCGTACGCTATACCAATCTGATCGCTCACTCGATCACACAGCTTCACTTCCGAACTAGTATCGTCCATCCGACTTCCTAACGCGGACACTGATCTGGTTTCTTGATCAGAAACCGTCATTCTCCTTGCATAGCCATAACTATGATAGAGAATATCCAGAACCAATCAACAATCCATATCCAGGTTCACCGTCGAAAATCAAGTGAAAATCCCAACTCGGATCGATATAACTATCTCTAAATTCTATGCTCGAATCTGGATCAAATCACTATGCGAATAAAAATAATATACGTACATCCTACGTATTTATTTTCATTGATTATTAGCCAAATCAATTTCCTTTCCATTCACATTCACTTTAAACCCCATTTGGATTATCACTTCAATTCTTATCTCGGTTGGGTATTTAAATCAATAACAGTTTGAACTCCGACCAGTTTATTTTTAGAAAATAGCTTGAAAATTTTAAAAATAGATAAGTAGTTGAAAAATAATTATTAGTTTGCAAAGTAGCTGTAAAATAGTTAACTAATTGTAAAATAGTTGAGAAATAGCTAAATAGTTTCAGAAATTTTAGATAATTGCAAAATAGTTATAAAATAGTAATTAATTTGTCAAATAGTTGAAAAATAATAATTAGTTTATAAAACAGTTGAAAAATTGTTAATAGCTCCAAAAATAATTGTAAAACAAGTATAAAATAATGAGGCTTTAAGAAAGAAAGGTTGTATATATTTAATAGCTTGAAAAAAAATAAGTTTGTATTAAAACAATTTATATTGAAAATAATCCAGAGTCAAAACTGTTCAATTCCCCAACAATTCAATTTAAATTTCCACTTTAACTCAATTTCAATTTGAATAATCTTCAATTTCCATTGAAATTGATTTAACCCCAATTCAAGTTGGATCAATCCTGATTTTTGTTTTTTTCCAATTTAAATCAAATTCCAATTGATTTTAAACCTGTTCACTTTAATTATAATTTCAGATTATTCCAATCAATTTTGGACTATAATCAATTGAACCACTTCAAATTCAAATCATTTCAATTTAATCCAATCCAAATTTTCCATTTAAATTTTTAAACTTCTACACCTTCAATCTCAAGTCCAATTAATTCAAATCAGATTCAATTTGAACTAATTTAATTTCAATCACAATTTTGGACCATCTCGAACAATATAAATTCGAGTTAAATTTCCAAGGTTGGTTTAACTTTTCAAACCAAATTGACCTTTATTAAAAGCTTTTAAACAATTTAATTTCTGAGCTCAAATTCTAGAATCTTCATTTTAAATTATCTTTACTTACTTATTTCAAAGTTTACATAAGAGTTCAAAACAATTTTATCTTAAAAATTTAATTTATTACCAAATTTTATCTTCTAGTTTGAAACCAATTCTTAAACAAGTTTAATTTACAAATTCAATTATTCAAATTTTCAGTTCAAAGTAATTCCATATCCTTAATTTCAAATTAACGTTAAATTTTTCTTTTATCTAAATAATGGATATATTACCACACTTCATTTCTCATCCATTTAAACAAATCCGATTTACGATTTAAAAATTATTAACAACAATAGGATGAAATCATCCAATTTATTTTAAAACATCCATTCATTTTCAATTTCTAGATCTCAACCCGTTTTGAGATCACACAAACTCTCCATACAAATTAACCATTTAACTTCCCAAGTTAAATCCAATTTCATCTTGAAATTTCCTTTAAAGTTTCCAAACAACTTTTATTTTAAATTAAGATTACTTTCAAAATAATATGAATAATATCATTTAATTTTTTCTAATATTTTGAAACAATTCAAATTTTCTAGACTTAGGTTTTAAAATTTCACAATCTAAAACCTACTTCAATTTAGAAGTTATACTCATTTCAGTTCCAATTTATAAGTCATACTTGCCTAAATATTTTACTTCTTTAAAACATTTCATTATTAAACACAACAATCACTTATGATAATAACCAAGATTATCATATCTAAAACCATCCATTATCATCTTATTCTGAAATACTTCTCCAATTCAAGATTTCAATTTCAGTTTGAATCCATTTCAAACTTTATCTTTATTTAATTTTAGTTTGGTTGTATTATATTACTTCTTGATTTAATTCAATAGGCAATTTCCTTAATATTTATTAGAGTGGAATATTGCTTTATATATCAAAATATAATCTTATATGAAATCATTTAAAATCCTTATATAAGAAAAATAACAAGTACACTCTCTCATACACACACACACACACACACACACACACACACACTCAACTCATTCTAGGGTACCATTGACCCTATTCCTAATGAGTAATCCCACCAGAGCCAAGGTTCTCGCTTAACCTGGATCTGATACCAACTGTAACGACCCGGAATTTTCGAACCCGAAAATTATAGATAGTTATGAAAAGAAGAAAGAGATAAAAGAAGAAGAAGAACAGAAACATCAACAACTCACATTCGCAGGGGATAAAATATAATAATAAATAATAACAGTTTACAAAAGAATACTATATCTGTCGATTACATTTTAATACATCAGAGTTTCATATATATACAGTCACTGAATATACACAATTATCTTATCACAGATTTACAATAATATAACACAGCGGAAATACTCTATACGTTCCTGCCATCCGGCTCGACTTCTAAGCTCCAGAACGTCCTTACCTGAAAATCTATAATACTCGGTCTGACCCGAGCATTACACCAAAGTAACACCCGAGTCAGGCTGGAAACCAGCGTGAGTATACCCATCTAACATGAAATTCTAAAGCATAAAACTTATTCAAAACCCGGGTAACTCGTACCTTACTACGAGTTCATAACTTATTATAGTCAACGCTTATTCTCACAATCAATTCCTAAGTACCGTTACTTAGTTTCAATGGCCCATATTATTCCATTCCAGCCTATTGATTTCACATATCAAATCTATAAAGAATTATTATAGATTGCAAATCGAAGTGGTTTCGGGTATTTACTGACACCCGACCCAGTCTCTTCGATGTCAATGTTGTTTCTTTAAGCCAAATTTGTCCAAGTTTTAACAATACAATGTATATTCAGGATAACATAATTACACAATAATTCATTCAGATAGATACTGCAATATCACAGTACAACCAACATTGCCTATCACAGAGCATCACACATTTATCAATTTCAAGGCATTCAACATGACTTAATCATCCAAAAGCAAGTTTAATTATTCGCATAATTAAATTTAACAAAATAAATAAATTACCTAACCCTGCTTAATTAACATTAATTACAAACCCTTTGTTATTACTTTAATTAATTTACAAAATTAATTAGTCATTCTTAATTATTCAGCTTAAGTAATTATCCTTAATTACTTAATTATTTCTTAATTAATCACATTAATTAACCTTTGATTAATTAATTACATTAACGAATTAACCCTTCAATTACTCACATTAAGTAATTAACTTTTAAGTAATTTAATTATCCCTTAATTATTTCCATCAAGAAATTATCCCATAATCACTTAAATTAAATTAAATAGCCCTTAATCCCTTTCATTAGTTAATTATCTTTAACTAATTACATTCATTTATTAATCTTTAATTAATCACATTAAGTAATTAACAATCCTCTAATTAATTACATTCAGTAATTACTCTTTAATCACTTATACTAAGTAATTAACTATCCATTAATTTACATTAGTACATTATATTTCAATTTGTAAAATCTTAAATATTTTGAGATAAACCACATACTTTAATTAATTACTTAGTTTCATCAATAAACTTATTTGGATTCAAAGGTTTGAAATTAATCCATTCAAAACACCTCTTTATTAAAGTTTTTAATATACTTATATTTTGAAACCTGATTAATAACGGCTTTGAAAACTTATTCATTTCCGCCTTTATTTATAAACTTGTTAACGAATTGCTATTGCCTTAAACTTGGGTTAAAATCATAACAAAAGAATCCTGAGCCGATCCCGATCTACGCCCGAGCCAAAACTCATCCACTTCTCTTAGAAAACTCGAGGACGACCTCGAGCAACACCCCAAATTTAATCCCAGTTATTTTTAACAAAAATCGTTCAATTCCAAAATGTCACATTCACAAAGAAAATTCACTGTAAACATCAAATCAACAAACGTCTTACGTATATTTCATTGCTCAATTCGGTGTATTTCATATCAGCGTAACTGAAATAACACACTAGCCATTACTAACCAAAGTTTTATGTTGATTTAAGGAATTAAGTTACTTTAATTATTATCCATAAACCAATTTGAATACTTAACTTAAAGTTTATCACCAAAACTCGTTTAAACCCGTGTTATGAGCATTAATAAATGTGAAAAATAAAATTCTATCAACTCGGTTCCGATAGGAATGAATCAGGAACTTTAGCTGTAAACATTTTAACTAAACCAATATAAATCAATTCACCCAACTCAAAGCATAGCTCAGATTCCTAACAATCGACCTACTGACTGCACAGACGCAAGCCTATATGCCTATCTTCACTCATGTGCAATGCAAAGAACCAATCCCACAGTAAAAATATATATTCAAACTCTAAATCCTCTGAACATTTCTCCTTCATATTGTTCTTCCCTACATGTTTCTCACGTACCCAAACCACCTGCACCCATCATTTACTTCACATCTATTTGCTAGTGACCGTTACCTCTCATACACCTACCCTCAACCTAACACTTCATCACCAAACATGCGCCTCCACTTCAACACAAATTCCAGCACCTAGTCACACTCTGCTGCACACAAAACACATTCACTCATCTAAACAAGTGGACTAGTGCGCCCAAACTCACAGCCGCACATATTTCAACACCATTCTCACTGGCCCAAACGCATGAATACATACAAATACCATAAGAGACGTGCACACTCAATACTTACGCACACAACATGCATGCACGGGTAAAAGTCCAGAAGGGAAAATGGCATGAACACTGGGAAGTAAAGGATGAGATGGAACATATAATAAGTC
Source organism: Allium cepa (assembly GCA_030765085.1). Taxonomy (NCBI): domain Eukaryota; kingdom Viridiplantae; phylum Streptophyta; class Magnoliopsida; order Asparagales; family Amaryllidaceae; genus Allium; species Allium cepa. The sequence goes on from CM060943.1 coordinate 461,868,767, forward strand.
AGAGAAAATGGAAATAGTATAGGCTTTTGCATCCATTCTTGACCTACATACAATCTGTTATTTCCCATCACAGATTTAAAGTTTTCATTTCCACTCTTTACATAAGCATGTTGTACACAAGTTAAATCTTAGGGGAAGTATACTCACCTTAATTTCTTTGAAGGCAGAGATCAAAATGTTGTTTGGAAGTTGCCAGTTTGCTTTTAACAATCTTCTGCTGCTTGAGTTGTTTAGAATTTTTTTTTTTTTTTTAGTTGATGGATTCAAAACAAACGCACAGCATGAACTATAAAATAAAAGCACGGCAAGTAGTTTCAGAACAAATGCATAGCGAGGAGATTCAAAGTATGGTATTAGACATAGATGCGTGAATGTTTACTCACAGTTATAAAGAATGGATGAGTTGTTGTTATGCTCTGCTTCGACCACCCTTCTAGCTTCAAGTTTTACTGTTTAGTTCTGTTCTTGTTTGAATTAAATTTTAAGTTTGCCCTTTTTTTCCCCTTTTGTTTTCTCTAGTTTTTCTAATATGATAGCTGAACGAACTCAAACAAAAAGATGAACACATACATATATATATAAGAGAACATGGGTGAATAAAGGAAGGTATTAACTGGTATTGTTGTTTTCTTAGCTTGCTTTATATGAACAGATTTTTTTATTATTATTACTGCAAAGCTTATATATTTTGAAATGACAAAATTTGGGCTGAACAGATAGCATTAAATGTTTGTTGTTTAATATGTTACATAATTATCATTATGTTTAACTGAGCATATACGTACTTGTATGCAAAAGTACACCTTGCAGTTAGACCCATGGCTTGTGTATGAAGATATGTTGTGTTATTGCTTTGTTATGAAAATACTTTGTTTACAAATATTTGTTTTGTTATTAACTTCAGTTTGAATAATTTACATACATAAGTGGGTGTCAGGTTTATTTTATACTTTGGCTTGTAGATGAGGATATTTGGTGTATAAACATTTGTCTTGCGAACTTATAGCTTGAATAGTTTATATATACATGTTTGTTTTATATGTGAAGATATTGTGTAAAGATGTTTGTTTTATCTTATACACTTTGCAGATTGACATTTATTTTGTATATAAAGATATTTGTTCTAGCTTGAAAAATTCATATGGTTTACCTATCTATATTTATGCTTATTTTATACTTTGTTTTCTTAAAATTTTAAAGTTATGTTGTATGCATATTATAATTACTATATTCTTGCTTTATTTTTATTTCTATTTTATTTTAACTATCAATATTTAAATTATATTCATATATTTTACTTATATTAAATATTTATATTTTTTTTGATGGACTTCGATTTTATTTCAAACATTAGATGTTAACAAGGTGAGCATTTTAATTTAATTATATAAGATAAATTTTGTTATAAATATTATCAAGAGATTTTATTTTAAATTCCCAAATCAAATTTTCTTTTCAAAAATACAAATCCATACCAATAAATGGCCATTATTTCAAAAGTCATATTCATTTTAAAATGATAAGTTCACTTTTTATTTAAATTAGATTAAATATTTATTAAAATAATACTGCTAAAATACTAAGTCGTCATAGCTGCGAACGTGAGATTCTGTGTTTTATTTTCTATTTCTTCTTCTACCTCTTTTCTTCTTTACCCTTACAATTTGGGACTTCCGGCATCGATTTCTCGGCACTTCTACAGTGAATGTATTAGTGTCGAATTTTCAAAGTCGAAAATTCTGGGTCGTTACATTTGTTATCAGAGCTGAAGGTTAAGCGAGAACCTTGGCTCAAGTGGGTTACTCATTAAGAATAGGGTCAGTAACACCCTAAAATGAGTTGAGTGTATTATATGAGAGCGTACTTGTTATTTTCTTATATAATGATTTCAAAAATGGTTTTAAAAATGAATGATTTTTATATAAGCTTATATTTTGATATATAAAGCAATAGTTTTTCTAATTATTATAATATATTAAGGTAATTAGTAGTTGAATTATTGGAATTGAATATAATAATAATAATTAAGTGGTAATAGAAATACAACCAAATAGGAATTGAATAATATGAACTATATAGATAAGATAAGCTAGAAATGGATTAAAACCAGAAATTAAAATCCTGAAATTTATAGAAGTGCTTTTCAAAATGTTGAATCAAGTTACCCTGGTTTTATTTTCCAATAAATTATGAAATAATATACAGTGAATTGGTTTCCAGATATGATAATCTTGGTCATTATCATAAAATGGTTGTTGTGTCTAATAATGGGATGTTTGCTTTCTAATAATAATTAATGATAAAGCAAAGTGGAATGTTTTAAGGAAGTATCAACTTATATAAGTATAAGTTATAAATTGAAATGGATTTTAATTGTGAAGTTTAAAATTTAAGTTCAAAAAATTTAAATTATTCCAAAGTTTTGAAAGATATAATATTATTCAGAATATTTTTGAATGTAGGAATCTTATTTTTTTTTTAAAGAAGAGTTGGTTTGAAAATTTTAAGGGAAATTGCTGAATTGAAACCCAAGAATGGTTTAAAAATTGAAAATATGATTTGGTATGTAAACAAAATAGATTATTTCATTAATGAATTACAAAAATAGGAGTAAAATTGGAATTCTACTCATCTAGTTTAATATAGGTTAGGAAGTCCTACTAGAATCCAGTCTAAGAGAGAGTGATGGCTAAAAATGAAGAATGGAAGGCAAGACACAGGGAGCGGAAAGCAGCTGCACGTAAGGAACGAGAGAAAGCAATACAGGAGTATGAAAGTCAGGTTAAGGAAAGGGCTGGACCAGCGCCTTATGCTAATGTCACCTGCTACAGATGTTTCAATAAGGGTCATTACGTAGCCAAGTGCAGTAAAACAAGGGAGGAATTGAAGGGTTCATTCCAACGGTTTTGCTCTGTGATCTTGTGTTTTAAGTGTCATAAGAAAGGACATTTCCTAAACCATTGCCCTAAAGTGAGGAAGGTGAAGCGTAAACCAGTTGAACCTGTCAATGAGTCGACTATTTGCTATCATTGTAAGAAGACGGGGCACATCGCTAAGAATTGTCCTGAGAGACGGAAGAAGAGTAAGGTTATGGAACGTCCTATAGGAGGTGTGAAGGTTATCCAGATTGATGGAAGGGTAGAAACCTTTTGTGGTAAATGTTATAGGTGGGGACATCTTGTTGAAAAGTGCATGTTCGGGCTTTGCCAATTGGAAGGAAGTCCCTAGGGAGGATTCTTATAAGGATACTAGGGATTTGTTCTTTTCCAAACCCCTAGATGGTGGTGAAGGCATCTAGATTTATGACTTTGTAAGGCTTTTATTATGGATTAATGGATGCGATATTTGAACTTCTAGTATATAGTCTATCAATGTATGGAATATTTTGTAGTTGTACGATCTAATATAAATCACTTTCTATTTATTTGAGAATGGAATTTGAAATTAATTCAAATTTAAATTTAAACCGGAATTGTAAATCAGAGTTAAATAAGTTTAAAATGGGCATTGAAGTTAATTTAAATTGAACTGAAATTGAATCAATTTAATGAGATTGAAAATTGAAAATTGATTGGAATGGGAGATTGGGAAATTGAACAGTTTGGCTCTGAATTATTTTTCAAATAAATTTTCTTAATATAAACTTTCTTAGATCTATTTTTCCTAGCTATTTATTATATAATCCTTCTTTTTAAAACCCAAACTATCTTATACTTATTTTACAACTATTTTGAAAACTAATTACTATTTTACATCTGTTTTATAAACTAATTACTATTTTATGACTATTTTATAACCTTTTAACTATTTTACAACTATTTTATAATTACTTAACTATTCTACAACTATTTTACAGCTACTTATCTATTTTAAACTTTTTCAAGCTATTCAGAGTGCAAACTGTTTATAATTGAAGTGAAAACCCAAATGGAAATTGTGGCAATTGTGAATAAGTGAATAGAAATCAAAATAAATGTGTAGTAAAAGAAAATTGATTTAGCTGATAATCAATGAAGGCAAATACATAGGATGTACGTATGTTATTCTATTCGCATAATGATTTGATCCAAATTCGAGCATAGAATTTCGAGATAGTATATCGGTTCGAGTTGGGATTTTTCGCTCGATTTTCCGTCGGCGAACCCTTAATATGAATATTTTATTGATTCTGGAAATTCTCTATCATACTTATGGCTATGCAAGGAGAATTACGGTTTCTGATTAAGAAACCAGATCTAAGTCCGCACTAGAAAGTCGGGTGGACGATACTAGTTCGGAAGTGAAATTGTGTGATCGAGTGAGCGATCGAATTTGATATACGTACGGATGATATATGTACATCGTATACACTTGAATGAAAAATATATTGAAAATTTTATAAAGAAGTGTAAAAATAATTTTTTAAATAGAAAAATATATTTTAAAATATATAATAAATAAAAGTAGAAGTTTGATATCACTATAACTGAAACTCATTTTATGAAAAGTAAAAAAAAAGTGGCAGGTAACTTTATAAAAGAAATCGAATTTGAATGTTGATTTGGAATAAGTTAAGCTATATATATATATATATATATATATGTTTTATATGATAACTACCCTTGTTGAATCAAAAACCAGAAGAAAAGATTTTTGAAAAGATTTAAAGTATAAAAGGGATTTTTATAAGTAAGATGTAATCCAAAGCATTTGTTTTAGATAAAAGAATAAACTTATATTTCTATATATATAATTGATTTTTGAAAATGGATCTGAAAAGTTTTTGGAACCTATTGATTTTGAAAGGCTTTTGGTTTTGGGAAAAATCAATTTTGGGAATTTGGAAAGCCTAGTTTTGAACTATCGATTTGAGATATCGATTTTGTGTAAAGGAGATTTATATGTGATACATATAAAGAGTATGATTTGAAAGATACTATATGTGTATAGTATAAAATGTTTTGAGATTGGCTCTAGGGAAAAAGGCACTCCCATTTAAGTGAACTTCTAGTAGGAGATCCACAGGGTGGTTCTGCCTTGAGCCCTAAGGAGGGGTTTTAAATCTAATCCTGAGAGGAAGTTCGGACATCTGAAGTTCCTGAGGATTGTGGTTGGGTAGCGAAAGTCGAGGGTGTTGATGCCTACAGAGATATTTGGGTTATGCTGTGACGATAGTGTAGCTCGATGTCACTACGATCTACTATGCACCATAGCGGAAGTCGAGGGCAGCGATTGCCTACGGTCTACATTTGATTTTGCTGTGAGGGCAACGTAACATCGGTAGACTGCGATCTATGAAAACATAGCGAAAGTCGTGTGGTAGTGAGTGCCTACAGGCTACATTAGGACTCGACTGATGTAGTCTGCGATCTATGTGGAGTGGTGATGTTTCATTTGGCAGCGAAATTCAAGGGCGTTGATGCCTACAATTACATGGGTTTTTGCCGTGATGGCGACGTTAGCCTGGATGCAGCTGCGATCTGTGGTGGGTTTCATAGTGTAGTCGAGGGGCGCGGAGGCCTATAGTTTTCTATGGTTTTGCCGGGACGGCGACGTAATCATTGGGTTAACTGCAACCATGGAGGGGGTGATGATTTTCAGGGTATTCTCACCAAAAATATTTTCTATATTGTCAAAAATGTTTTCTATATTTTCACAAAATATTTTTCAAGTATTTTCACTGGGTGTTGAAAATGGATCTGCTAAGTACTTATAGATTTTCAGTCCTACGCCCGATCAACGTATGATCGAATTTCTATGAGAACAAGGATGGACTTGTTGAAACATCAAATTATAAAAAGTGTTTTTATATAAATATTTTGGTAATATCATGTAGATTTTAAAAGTGTTTTAAAAATTTAAATAAAAAGGAGTTAAGAGTTAAAAATGTTCAAAGAGTAATTTAACTGATAATAAGCAATTGTAACTAAAATTCTTGCTTCATTCCTTTTCGGGGACGAAAAGTTCTAAAGGGAGGAGGAATGTAATAAGCCGGATTTTTTGGACATCTGTTAATGGGTAATTAACATGATTAAATGTATTAAAAATACTAATTTGTGAATTGAACAAATAAAAATATGTTTCAAAGTTTAGTGTGTGTATAAATATATATATATATATATATATATATATATATATATATATTGTGATTAGGAAGCATTGATTTGAATTCAATGTAATAATTATCAAAAGTTGTTTAAAGTAAAATTCTATATTGTCAAAACACTAAAAATAATTATTTATCAGTTAAAAAGTATGATAGCTTAATATAAGATTTAATAAAAAGGTTAATATAGTTTCTTTCTAAATTCTAAATATAAAACATTAATTAATAAAAATAATTATTTATCAATTAAAAAGTATGATAGCTTAATATAAGATTTAATAAAAAGGTTTATATAGTTTCTTTCTAAATTCTAAATATAAAACATTAATTAATAAAAACATAAGAAATGTTAATGAAACATATAAAACAAAAATAAACATTTATGCATGTAAAAAGACAAGTGTAAGCTTAGTATATCATGTAAAATACAAGTGTCAAGTTATTAATTTTCTTTCCATTTTTAAAAATAATTAAAATAAGGCTATATTTATCTCTCTATTCCTTCTCTTCTCATTTCTTTCATATCTTAAAATCAAAACTTGAGAAGCCAAAAACCAAAGAAATAAACAACTAAATTAAAGAACCTTTTTTAAGTTTTCCAAACCGAAGATAAGCAACTCAAGTTCAACACAAATAAATCGAGTTCCAGATCAAATTCAAGCAGCAGTTCAAATTTCACAAGTATTTCCAGTTTCAAAGATTAACTATCAATATTCAAATCATCTCTATTCTCTGTGCAAACAGTTTTAAGGTGAGTAAACATTTTCTTTTTAAGCTTAAATCTGTTTATACCTTGATGCATGTGCTAAATCTTGTAGTGATGTTGTGAATAAATGTTTTCATAGATGAATTAATGTGGCTGTAACGACCCGTAGTTTACGGATCAAAGGATTGTAGAATTGTTGTTTCTAGGTCATTAGTATTGGTTGTGTCGCCCAGAGTTTAAGTCGTCAAGAGTAGATTGGAGCGACTTAGAGGTATGGCTAAGTTAAGGAGATAGCCGACTTAGTAGTTGGCCGACCTAAGAGAGAGTGACCTGTTTAAGGAGCTACGACATAGGAGTTAGCTCGTGTGACCGAGTTAAGTAGATGGACCGATCTATGAAGGTTTCCGACCTATAGAAGTAAGCAACCTATGGAAAATTGACCGACCTAAGGTAGATAGCGACCTAATGGTTAACCTGTGTTGGAGTTAGGTCGTTGAACGACTTATGGTAGGTCGTTATGTCGGCAGGGGGTAGGTCGGCAGGGGTTAGGTCGGCAGGGGTTAGGTCATACCCAGTGTGGTTAAGAGTTAAGTCGCGTGCGCGTGTTAGGTCGGCAATACTGTTGAGCCGCTTAGTTGCTGAGCCATGTGTTTGAGTTAAGTCAGCATCTCTATTGAGTCGTTAGGTCGGCAGTGCTTTAGGTCGTAGGTCGGCCTGAGAGTTAGGTAAGTCGTTAGGTCGGCAGTGCTTTAGGTCGTAGGTCGGCCTGAGAGTTAGGTAAGTCGTTAGGTCGGCGACGACTTATGGGAGCGGCCGACTTAAGGGATTTTCTGCCTATAAATAGAAGGGTTTGGCTCACTTTTTGGCACCGGATTTTGAAGCGACGAAGTGCTGCTATTTTGAGAGCTCGACTACAACACTTCTTCACTTCTTTTCTCCACTCTAATCTAGTGCTTACTTCCACCCAAGATTGAAGATCAAATCGAAGATCCAAGAGCCAAACTTGAAGATCTCCTTCCATTGAAGAGAGGTTTCATCGTTTAAATCGGAATCTTGTCAGATCAAGCTAGATCCTTTGCTGTCCAGATCTGAAGCTAGTTGCTTTTGAGGTGGTTAGGTGATTCGGTGAGTGGTGGTTATCTCTCACACGGACCCAAATGAGTATATTGGATCGGTGGCTTGTTTGTGTGTTAAAAATAGTGATTTCATGCATTTTCCTTAAGTCTGCATGTAGATCCATTGCTCATAAAGCTTTGATATCCATTTTACTATATGTTAACCTATGCTAGTTCATTCATCAAGATATTACTTAGAATTCATGCTTGTTAGATTTGGACCCTTTAATTACGAGATTTGCCATTATTGTTATAACTGTTTATTTAGATCTTATTTGAATGACTGATTACTTGGATGAATGATTGATTTGATTGATTAGTTGATTGGTGATTGAATTTGGACAAGTTGGTCGAAGATGATTTAAAAGCTAAGTGGAAAGGCTCTTGAATAAGGAAAGCTGCTCATGGCATATGAAGCGGATGATGAAGCTCATATGGATAGATTTGATCATGATGTTGAGATGGGACTTTGCTATGATGTGATGAGGCAAAGCATGATGTTGAGATGGGACTTTGCTATGATGCGATGAAGCAAAGTATGATATGAGATAGCCTTGGTTTAATCCAGACGGGATCATTCCAAGCATGTTGATAACTCGATGATGTGGTCCGAGTTTGTTGATAATGGTTGGCTCGAGAGGCGCTTGAGCTAGTATGTGAATAGTTGTTGGCGAGGATGACTAGAAGGCAGAGATCTCATCGTTATTGAAGGTTCTAGCATGCTCAAAGCAAGAGTACGTTGGGACGGGTCACGACGACGTCCCAGACACGGGTCACGATGACGTGTTAGTACTCTGGGCAGATTCGATATTCCTAGGCACGGGTCACGACGACGTGCGGAGTTATGTCTAGAACCGGGGTTACCATTAGCCCTTGGCGGACGGATGAAATAATGGGCCAGTCATTCAATTAACGGTGAAATCGGGGCAATGATAACAGTGATAGCCAGAGTCATGGATGTTTGGATGTTTTGGTTGTATCGTCGCTTGGGCCAAGAGCGATGTTTTCGGGGTGCTTACCTGATCTTGGTTTAGGCCTTGGGGGTTTGTACTTGGAAAACATCGACCTTGACTCGAGTGATAATCGCTTTACTTTAATTATCTGCTTTGCTATGCTTGTTCTGCTAGTGTGTCTGGGGGCTATCACTGTAGAAAGAGGTGGAGTGGGATGGTTGAGTTCCTATTCCTTTTTACCCTTTATGCTCTTTTGGTATGTTTGATAGTTGATTTACTGCTCACTAAGACTTTTGTCTGACTCAAGGTTTTATGTTTAACTCTTATCACCTTGGGCTGTTCATCCATGTTGGGATGGGCAGACTAGGTAGCAGGTGACAGGTGCTGTTCTTAGTGACCAACGCTGTTGATGACGAAGACGAGCTAGAGGCTTTTGCATATTGTTTCCTTACTATATGTACTGGATGTTCTGCTGTTTGTATGATTCTTTGAGTGTTATGTAGTGAGACTTGCTGTATTGACTTTTCAGATTGTTATACCAAACTATTATGAGTTTATATGATGAATTCTGTTCTATGGAGCTTCACCATGTATACTTTTCTATTGTATTTTATCCATGCGCTGTGAGTAATACGATAGTCTATTCTGTGTTTACCTTACCCTGATGATCGTCCATGGCGGCCTGGCACACTTTGCAGCGCACTATTTCCTTGTTTAGTGCGGGAGTCATGGGCGGTCGTCACATTTGGTATCAGAGCTTTGGTTAATCGATTTTAGCCAACACTCGCTGACGTAACTACGTATGAGAGACGTAATTGTCATTTTGATGGTTGATTACTATATATAATAGTAGCTTAGAAGGATTTGAACTTCTTATGCAGTTGTTTCTCAGGGTATATTAATCATTTCTTATAGATATTAGGAATGAGTCGAAGAGGGAGACCAGCTGCTAGGGAAGGCCGTGCTGTTGAGGGGGCTGCTGATTATGCTTCTATGTTCGAGGCTATGATGACTTCGATCATGAGAAGGATGCTAGCTCCGGGGCCATTGGTAGATGTTGGAGTTCAGGTTCAAGCCCCAAAACCAGTGGATTTTGCTAAGTTGTGTAAGGACTATACTGCTCTTGGAGGAAAGGTTTTCTTGGGGACAGAATCAACCATAGAAGTTCAGAGATGGATAGATGCTTGTGGAAGGATCTTTGGTGATTTGGGAATTGAGGATGCAACCAAAAGGAAGCTTGCATCAAGACAACTTCAAGAAAGAGCTTCTGATTGGTGGAATTCCATGACCATTGATACTCCAGAGGAAGAAATTACTTGGGAGCAATTCCAAGCTAGATTTGAAGCTAAGTTCATTTCTACAGCTCAAAAATCTATTCTATTCAAGAAGTTTGTGGAACTCAAGCAAGGTGTAAGACCAGTTCTTGAGTATGTTTCTGAGTTTGAAGCTTTGTCCAAGTATGCTCGGTCGTATATTGAATCTCCCTATCAGAAGAATGAGAAGTTTGTGACAGGTTTGGACAGTTATCTTGGGAGGCAGTTGGTGGATCATTCGGATGACCCATTTGAGAAGCTTGTGGAGAAAGCTCTCAGGCATGAGAATTTGTTTCCTAAAGAAGGATCTGTTGTTGTTGTGACTAAGGAGCAAAGTGGGAACAAGAAGAGAAAGCAGCAGCAGCAGAAGGGTAAGGATGGTCAGAAGAAGCCTAAGGGTGAAGTGACCTGCTACAACTGTCGGCAGAAGGGTCATCTCTCCAGAGATTGCAAGAATCCGAGAGTGCCGGTGAAGTGCCACAACTGTGACAAACCGGGGCATATCAAGAGGAATTGTCTGGAACCGAGGAAGGACAAGCAGATTGTGCAAGCTTATGCTTTAGGGGTTGTGCCATCATCTTTGAAGGCTCCTACTGCTGAAGAGGAGGGAAAGAGTGTGGTGGTTCAAGGTACTCTTTCTTTATGTGGTGTTCCAGTTAGAGTGTTGTTTGATACTGGGGCGTCGCATTCGTTTGTTTGTAATGATCTTGTAGGCCGGTTGGGTTTGGAACCGGATATTGTTGATAGACCATTGGTTGTGACTAATCCAGTTGGGGGTTCGTCTCATTTGTGTATGGTATGCCGTGGTCTAGTTGTATCGAGTCATGATTGCTCTTTTGTTTGTGATTGTTTTGTTCTGAACTTTGCGGGGTTCGGAATTATTTTGGGTATGGACTGGCTTAGGAAGTATGCGGCAAGGGTAGATTGTAAGAGGCTGGAGGTGACAGTCGAGAATGTGGAAGGGCGAAAGGTTGTGATACGATGTAAGCATGAGGAAGGCGTCTTCATGAGCTTCATGTATTCGCTGGTTGTTCCACGAGATGGACTGTCATCGGTGCCTATTGTGAATGGATTTGAGGATGTCTTTGACGAGGTCAAAGGATTACCGCCGCATAGAGAGATCGAGTTTCGTATCGATCTAGTTGAAGGAGCCAGACCTGTTGTGATGCCTCTTAGGCGGATGGCGCCTAGGGAACAGCAAGAGTTGAAGGTGCAAGTTGATGACCTTTTGCAGAAAGGATTCATTCGGCGTAGTGTATCCGAATGGGGTGCACCAGTTGTGTTTGCAACCAAAGCGGATGGATCGTTGAGGTTGTGTGTGGATTATCGTGAGCTGAATAAAGTGACTAAGAAGAACAAGTATCCGTTGCCGAGAATAGATGACTTGTTTGATCAGCTTCACGAAGCTAAGGTGTTTTCTCAGATGGATTTGGCAACGGGATTTCACCAGTTGAGAGTGGCAAAGAATAGTGTTCCAAAGACTGCTTTTAGGACACCATCTGGTTTCTATGAGTGGCTGGTAATGCCGTTTGGATTGACCAATGCACCAGCATATTTTGTGGATCTTATGAATAGAGTGTTCAGGGATCAGTTGAACAAGTTCGTACTTGTGTTCGTGGATGATATTCTGATTTATTCCAGAACTGAAGAAGAGCACAAGACGCACTTGCATATTGTTTTGGAAATCTTGCGGAAACATCAGCTGAGGGCTAAGTTTTCGAAGTGTCACTTCTAGAAGAGCGAAGTGAGGTTCTTAGGCCATGTTATCTCTGGAAGTGGAATAGCGGTTGATCCCGCCAAGGTGGCAGTAATTCAGGATTGGGTTAGACCTAAGAATGCATCTGATGTGAGAAGTTTTCTTGGATTAGCAGGACACTATCGTCGGTTTATCAAAGACTTTTCCAAGATAGCTGCACCGTTAACAGGATTGACCAAAAAGAATAAAGTATTTAGATGGGAAGCTAAGTGTGAGCAAGCTTTCGGAATCCTGAAAGAGCGACTGACAAGTGCTCCTGTTTTGACTATTCCAAGTGAGAATGATGAGATGGTGGTTTACACCGATGCATGTGGTACTGGACTTGGAGCAGTGCTGATGCAAAAGGATAAAGTTGTTGCGTATGCAAGTCGACAACTGAAGCCGCATGAAAGGAATTATCCTACTCATGATTTGGAGTTAGCGGCGATTGTATTTGCTCTGAAGATGTGGAGACATTATCTATTGGGAGTTCGATTTGAGTTGCTTACAGATCATAAGTCGTTGAAGTATCTCTTCTCCCAAAAAGATTTGAATCTTCGACAGCAACGATGGCTAGAGTTTTTAGCATCATATGATTTTGGTATAGCCTATACTCCGGGAAAAGGTAACGCAGTGGCAGATGCGTTAAGTCGAAGACATGCAGGATTGGGAGCCATGTTTTCAGAATGGAAGAGTCTCGAGTATTTAGCTGGATTTGACTTCAGAGCTAGATGTGAATTGGAACCTGAGATGTTGGCAAACTTATCGATAAGACCTACTCTAGTGGAAAGAATTGGCGATAGCCAAAAGCGAGACGATAAGCTTGTCAAGATTATCCAAGATTTGGAATCTGGATCTGACCTAGAGAAGGATAAAGGATTCGAAGTCGATCGAGAGGGTTGGCTTCGGAAACAAGGACGATTAGTTGTTCCCGATATAGATGGATTGAGAGATGAAGTTCTTATGGAAAGTCATCACTCGAAGTTGACAATTCATCCAGGTGGAAATAAGATGTATCGGGATATGAAGAGAACCTATTATTGGGAAGGTATGAAGAAGGATGTTGGAAATTTTATTTCTAAATATATGAACTGCCAGTTGATAAAAGCCAAACAGAAGAAGCCAAGTGGATTGCTTCAGCCGTTAGAAGTTCCTACATGGAAGTGGGAGCAAATATCGATGGATTTTATCGATGGGTTACCTAGAACCAGAGCAGGAAATGAAGGATTTGGGTCATCGTAGATCGATTGACTAAGAGTGCAAGATTCATTCATGTTCGATCAACTAGGACTGCATCGAAATTGGCTGAGTTGTATGTTAAGTGGATAGTTCGATTCCATGGTATTCCGAAGAGTATAGTGGGCGATCGAGACTCATTGTTCACTAGTGGATTTTGGAAGAGCTTCCAAGAAGTTTTGGGGACCGAGTTGTGTTTGAGTACAGCTTATCACCCCCAAACAGACGGTCAGACCGAGAGAGTCAACAGATTTTTGCTTAGAGCATGTGTTTTAGGTTTCGGAGGATCATGGGAAGATCATCTTCACTTGGTGGAATTTTCGTATAATAACAGTTACCAGTCAAGCATTGGTATGGCACCATATGAAGCATTGTATGGAAGACCGTGTAACTCTCCGACATGTTGGTTGGAAACTGGAGAAAAGCTGATACTTGGGCCTGAAATGATTCGACAGACTTCGGATTGCATAGAGATCATTCGGCGACGAATGAAGGCAGCCCAAGACCGTCAGAAAGGTTATGCCGATAAGCGTCGTAAGGATTTGGAATTCGACGTAGGAGATATGGTTTTTGTGAAGATTTCTCCACTAAAGAATGTTATTCGATTCGGGAAGAAAGGAAAATTGGCTCCGATATTTGTTGGACCATTCCCGATCATCGAGCGAATTGGAAAGCTCGCTTATAAGTTGGAATTACCAAAAAAGATGTCGGGTGTGTACAATGTTTTTCATGTATCGTATCTACGGAGGTATGTGCACGACTCGAATACAGTGGTTTCTGTTGATAGCTATGAAGATTTGGAGGTTGATCCAGTTACTAGAAGACCTCGTAAGCCGCTTCGTGTTGTGGAAATTGACACGAAACAGCTTAGGAGGAAGACGATTACGTTGCTCAAGATACAATGGAGTGATGATGTTAACGACTGTACATGGGAAGAGGAAGAGAGGATGAAGGCAGCTCATCCTGAACTCTTCGAGGTATGGCCCTAAGGTGTCGTGACATCTCATGAATTTGTAACTTGTTCTAGTCCTATAATTCTGCATGCTAGGTTAGTAATTGGATGCATGGTTTGTTGATTGCTATGGATGGTAGGCATGCAGAATAGTTTTGATTGCTCTTGTTTGTTTGGAATTTTGGGGGCGAAATTCCTAAAGGGGAGAGAATGTAACGACCCGTATTTTACGGATCGAAGGATCGTAGAATTGTTGTTTCTAGGTCGTTAGTATAGGTTGTGTCGCCCAGAGTTTAAGTCGTCCAGAGTAGATTGGAGCGACTTAGAGGTATGGCCGAGTTAAGGAGATAGCTGACTTAGTAGTTGGCCGACCTAAGAGAGAGTGACCGGTTTAAGGAGCTACGACATAGGAGTTAGCTCGTGTGACCGAGTTAAGTAGATGGACCGATCTATGAAGGTTGCCGACCTATAGAAGTAAGCAACCTATGGAAAATTGACCGACCTAAGGTAGATAGCGACCTAATGGTTAACCTGTGTTGGAGTTAGGTCGTTGAACGACTTATGGTAGGTCGTTAGGTCGGCAGGGGGTAGGTCGGCAGGGGTTAGGTCGGCAGGGGTTAGGTCGTACCCAGTGTGGTTAAGAGTTAAATCGCGTGCGCGTGTTAGATCGGCAATACTGTTGAGCCGCTTAGTTGCTGAGCCATGTGTTTGAGTTAAGTCGGCATCTCTGTTGAGTCGTTAGGTCGGCGGTGCTTTAGGTCGTAGGTCGGCCTGAGAGTTAGGTAAGTCGTTAGGTCGGCGGTGCTTTAGGTCGTAGGTCAGCCTGAGAGTTAGGTAAGTCGTTAGGTCGGCGACGACTTATGGGAGCGGCCGACTTAAGGGATTTTCTGCCTATAAATAGAAGGGTTTGGCTCACTTTTTGGCATCGGATTTTGAAGCGACGAAGTGCTGCTATTTTGAGAGCTCGACTACAACACTTCTTCACTTCTTTTCTCTACTCTAATCTAGTGCTTACTTCCACCCAAGATTGAAGATCAAATCGAAGATCCAAGAGCCAAACTTGAAGATCTCCTTCCATTGAAGAGAGGTTTCATCGTTTAAATTGGAATCTTGTCGGATCAAGCTAGATCCTTTGCTGTCCAGATCTGAAGCTAGTTGCTTTTGAGGTGTTTAGGTGATTCGGTGAGTGGTGGTTATCTCTCACACGGACCCAAATGAGTATATTGGATCGGTGGCTTGTTTGTGTGTTAAAAATAGTGATTTCATGCATTTTCCTTAAGTCTGCATGTAGATCCATTGCTCATAAAGCTTTGATATCCATTTTACTATATGTTAACCTATGCTAGTTCATTCATCAAGATATTACTTAGAATTCATGCTTGTTAGATTTGGACCCTTTAATTACGATATTTGCCATTATTGTTATAACTGTTTATTTAGATCTTATTTGAATGACTGATTACTTGGATGAATGATTGATTTGATTGATTAGTTGATTGGTGATTGAATTTGGACAAGTTGGTCGAAGATGATTCAAAAGCTAAGTGGAAAGGCTCTTGAATAAGGAAAGCTGCTCGTGGCATATGAAGCGGATGATGAAGCTCATATGGATAGATTTGATCATGATGTTGAGATGGGACTTTGCTATGATGTGATGAGGCAAAGCATGATGTTGAGATGGGACTTTGCTATGATGCGATGAAGCAAAGTATGATATGAGATAGCCTTGGTTTAATCCAGACAGGATCATTCCAAGCATGTTGATAACTCGATGATGTGGTCCGAGTTTGTTGATAATGGTTGGCTCGAGAGGCGCTTGAGCTAGTATGTGAATAGTTGTTGGCGAGGATGACTAGAAGGCAGAGATCTCATCGTTATTGAAGGTTCTAGCATGCTCAAAGCAAGAGTACGTTGGGACGGGTCACGACGACGTCCCAGACACGGGTCACGATGACGTGTTAGTACTCTGGGCAGATTCGATATTCCTAGGCACGGGTCACGACGACGTGCGGAGTTATGTCTAGAACCGGGGTTACCATTAGCCCTTGGCGGACGGATGAAATAATGGGCCGGTCATTCAATTAACGGTGAAATCGAGGCAATGATAACAGTGATAGCCAGAGTCATGGATGTTTGGATGTTTTGGTTGTATCGTCGCTTGGGCCAAGAACGATGTTTTCGGGGTGCTTACCTGATCTTGGTTTAGGCCTTGGGGGTTTGTACTTGGAAAACATCGACCTTGACTCGAGTGATAATCGCTTTACTTTAATTGTCTGCTTTGCTATGCTTGTTCTGCTAGTGTGTCTGGGGGCTATCACTGTAGAAAGAGGTGGAGTGGGATGGTTGAGTTCCTATTCCGTTTTACCCTTTATGCTCTTTTGGTATGTTTGATAGTTGATTTACTGCTCACTAAGACTTTTGTCTGACTCAAGGTTTTATGTTTAACTCTTATCACCTTGGGCTATTCATCCATGTTGGGATGGGCAGACTAGGTAGCAGGTGACAGGTGCTGTTCTTAGTGACCAACGCTGTTGATGACGAAGACGAGCTGGAGGCTTTTGCATATTGTTTCCTTACTATATGTACTGGATGTTCCGCTGTTTGTATGATTCTCCGAGTGTTATGTAGTGAGGCTTGCTGTATTGACTTTTCAGATTGTTATACCAAACTGTTATGAGCTTATATGATGAATTCTGTTCTATGGACTTCACTATGTATACTTTTATATTGTATTTTATCCATGCGCTGTGAGTAATACGATAGTCTATTCTGTGTTTACCTTACCCTGATGATCGTCCATGGCGGCCTGGCACACTTTGCAGCGCACTATTTCCTTGTTTAGTGCGGGAGTCATGGGCGGTCGTCACAGTGGCTGATGTAGATAAATATGAAATAATCTGTGCATGCCTGTGTAAATGTACATATATGTCCCTGTTTGTATAGTTGGCTCAAGGAAATTCAAATAAATTCAATTTCTCTTCATATATTCAATTTTAGGCTATGATCTTTGAAAAGAAAATGTGTGTATGGATGTAACATCAATTAAAAAAATAATTTCAAGTAAATATATTAAGTAATTCTTTCGAAAATGAGAATTAACAGTGATAATCAATTAGAGTCTGAAAATCAATCATCTAAATTACACGATTTGATTATATAACCTGTTTCGAATTTGAAAATGATGAATTTTGATCATATTATCACAATTTTTAAGTTTTTTTGGATCGAGATATGGTGAGATGATCGAAAATTAGGATTTTACTAATTTCCGGTGATCGCGGGGTCCTGTAGCCTCGGGATTTTGGCTGGTGGTTGCTTGTTGGTCGATGATTATGGGAAAAATGACCACCGGCTTGCTAGACCACCGTGGTGGCTTGGCAGAGTCAATTTAGGATTTTAGGTTTTGAACTGTACGAGGTGATTGTCGAGGCGATTTCGACAATGTGATGGCATCGGGTTGGACCGAAGTAGGGGGAAGAGGAGCATTTAACTATAGCAAAGGCTCTGGCATGACGACAAGGTCCCTAGTGGTCGGAGGTGACGGCGCGAGGAGGTTGTTGGTGACTGGGTTCTATTCTCTGGTGTTCGAGTTTGCTCGTTTCCGTCTGGCATGGTTGATGTGGATTCTGGGGATTCGTTTGGGTCGGTATGATTATCGGTGACTTGGTGGTGTCGTCATGGTCGATCGGAGTGGCTCCGACGCCGTTTGCACATGCGTAGGTGCCTATCGCGTATCTGTTTTTGCTAGGTAGTTCGAGATCGGGGAAGAAGAGGTGATGCATCGGGTTCGTGCGTGAGAAATGGAAGGTTTGGCTCGAGTGAGTGTGCGAGGAGTTTCGTTGTAGACTCGGGTCTGTTTTTTTAAATAGCAGGTTTTATAAAAATGAAGTAGATTTTGTACCAGGTTTTAATAGCAATAAGAAAATGCAGTTTTAAAAACAAAGTAAATTGAGAAACAAGTTTTCAAAGCTAGATGGTAACAAGTTTTCAAAATATAAAAATTTATTAAGTTTTCAAAACAAGTTTCAAATATAAAAATTTTAAATCAAATGTGTTGGAATCTAAATTGTTTGATTGGAAATAATTATATCAATTAACTAATTAAATTAATCCCTAAGTGTTTTTTTTTTTTAAAAAGTAAATTTTGTAACAAGTTTTCAAAGCATTATTAAACAAGATTAAATTTTAAAGAATAAATGTTTTTAAAGTTAATTGATTTGGTTTTGAAACAATTATCTTAAGTTAATAATAAATAAATTCATAAGTATATTCAAATAAGATTTAAATGGTAATTAATTAAGATAAGTGGTTTATCTTAGATTAATTAAGGACTTGAGTAATTAAGCATTAATTAATTAACTTAAGAAATTAAAAGATAATTAATGTAATTAATTAAAGAATAATTAATTAATGTAATTAATTAAAGGATAATTAATTTATGTAAGCAATTAAAGGTTAATTATTGTATATAATTAAAGGATGATTAATTAATCTAATAATAATAAATGGTTTATAATTAATTAAATTAAGCAGGATTTAAAAGTAATTAATTTATTTTTTGATTAAATTAAATTAATTAGAAATAGACTAATTAATCTTGCTTATGGATGATTAAATCGTATTGAATGATTAGATTAATATCTAGTCTGATAATTTGTGATGTTCTGTGATATGATATGTTTGGGTCGAACTGTGATAATGTGAGTTATCTATCGATGATGAATTGCTGTGTAAATGTGACATCCTTCATTTAAAATTGAATTGTATTCACTTGAACAACTTATATTAAAGATGACATTGGATTCGAAGAGACTGGAGTCGGATATTAACAATATCCGAAACTACTTCGATTAGTAACTACACTAATTCTTTATAGATTTGATTTTAGAATCAAATAGGCTGGAATGGAATAAATTAAGAAACTTGGCCATTTAAAACTGAGTAACGGTTCTTAGATATTGTTTTGTAATAAGTATTGATTATAAACAAGATAAGAACTCGCAGTGAGGTACGAGTTACCCTAGTTTGCAAATAAGTTTTATAACTTATTATTTCAAGTTATATGGGTTTACTCGCGCTATTTTCTAGCCTGAATCGGGTGTTGCTTTAGTGTAATGCTCGAGTCAGACCGAACATTACAGATTTTCAGGTTATGACGTTCTGGATCTAAGAAGGCGAGCTGGATGGCAGGAACGTATGTAGTATATTCCGCTGTGTATTGGAGTTGTATTGTTTGTGTTTAGGGACAAGTTGTTACAACCGTTCAGTTTATTTGTGAATGATTGTACTCTGATATATTGTTGTAAATTGACAGTTACAGATTTCTTTGTATAAATGATATTATTTGATATTATATTTTAATCCGCTGTGAATGCGAGATTCTGTGTTTTGTTTTCTGTTTTTTCTTCTACCTTTTTTTAACAACCTGGAATTTCCGACGTTTGATTTCTCGGCACTTCTACAGTGAACGTATTATTGTCGAATTCTTTGAGTCGAAAATTATGGGTCGTTACTTGTGTGGAAGGAGAAATCTTGAATATGAAAAAATGGCTGGTATTTTGTATGTGGAAAGTAAAAGCTTTGGTGAAAATAGAATTGTCATAGTTCTACATTTCTCCGATAACAATGTCACAATAAAGAAAAGTGAAATGAATAAGGAATGGCTGAAAGATAGGATTTAGGCTTTTTCCGCTTGCTTTACCCTTATTAATTTTCTAATGGACACTATCTAAACTGATCAACGAAATACACTATAGTTACATATACCTAGTGACTTGTATAATATACTTTTTCATTTATATCATCGCTAGTTAAATTTTATTACATTAGTACTTCTCGCTTATTTAGACAACGTTATCGATTTATTTCACGGAAACAAAAGACAAAAAAATTGTTGGGATTAAGGCTAGGATGATGATGACGGCAAAAGATGTACAATTAACACTGGGGCTGATAAATTATGTATTCTAAAATACATGCGGGTTCATCCGGTTAGTTTCATTTGGATTTTCCCCATGTTCGTTTTTTTTCAGTTACCAAATATGCTCATGTGCTCAACTTTGAAAATGATAAGTTCATAATATATGAAAGTCAGATGCCAAGATCATATGGAGCTTAACGTTAGTTTAAAATCATCTGAAAAGGGTAAGGATATATAACCAAACTATTATGAATCCAAGCACAAACTGAAAACTGAAACAAAGCAGCAGCAAGGCTATAGAGTAGTTTATTCTATAAAAGTATGCAAATTGTTAGCATTTCTGTATATTTATCACATAATCGCTATTATCTAGCTCAGGTAGCTAGTAAGGCCATTCTCCACGGCTAACGTTTACTAGCGAAGATTGATCATCTAAATCTTCAAAAAAGAAGTTTGCCTCTAAATTTTGCCTTTTCCCCTTTACCTGTCTAATCAGTTTACTACTGCTTAGCACTTTCTTATGTTTAGTTTGTCGTGTTAGCACTTGTTCTGATGATATTGCACCTTGGTTTGATTCTATTTTGCGTCCTGGCCCAATCATATTGCACTTGTTTGGTCTTGTCTGCTAATATGTTCAGATTTCAGAAGCTACATATGTTGCACCTTCTGCTGCAGTTTTGCACCTCATCAGCGAGTCACTTGGGTTTTTTGCCGCAGTTTTCCACCTACTTTGCACCAGTTTATCACTCGCCTGATTGGACTTCTCTGCCAATATCAAGTCCGCACCTGCATTACTTTAGTTTTGCCATGATATTATCATTTTCATCTTCAGTTTTGCACATGTTCGCTTGTACTGACTCTGCACCTGTTTTTATGCCTTTTAGGTTTATAGTACTCTAATGACATATTAATTTTTGCAGACACATGTAGACTTTGGACTAAAACTATTAGGTGCAGATCTGATGTCTATACCTGGCCTATACAAATTTGTAAGGTATTGCTACAGTATTTTTCTGTACTACAATATTACTGCTTTTCAGATTGAAATTTTGCTTTAGTGTAAATTGTAGACTATATTGGCTCTTTGCAACATGGACAAACATAAACGTACTAACATCCAACTCACTTGATGAAGAATCTTTTAACCATTTGAGATCTGCAATTTTATTTGGGTTATTTCCTTCTTATATTTACTCTTCTGGAGTTAAGATATGGTATGTTTTGAGTCTTCCATAGATGTATTCTTTACCACTCTGTGGTGTTTAAGAAAAAAAATTATCATAAGATATGTTTATTGTAGGAGACAATTAAAAAGCAGGTTGCAAGTATGTACGTTTGGCCTAAAAAGTTGGAAATGCAAATTATGGATCCTTCTAAGTATAGTCCCCTGATTCAATAATTGTTTTTAGTCAAAAATTTGTACTTATGAATCGACGATCTTTATCTTCTTCTTTTTTTTCATAGGGCACTCAAGAAACCTATTGGAATTCTGCTTGTGAAAGTTCTACGTGCATATAAACTGAAAAAGAAAGATTTGATGGGTAAATCTGACTCATATGTGAAGCTTAGGCTTACAGAAGATAATCTTCCATCAAAGAAAACTTCAGTTGAAAAAGGCAATCTTAACCCGGAATGGAATGAGGAATTTAAATTAGTTGTTAAAGATCCACAATCTCAATCTCTGGAACTTGAGGTTTGTGATTGGGGCAGCTATCCGTTACTATTGACCTGACTTTATATTTGTAGTCCAGCATCTGTTGATGTAATCCCCCATAAATGTTGTTCTCTTTTAAAAATTCATATTTTTTTTAAGTATAAGAGTTGATTTTAGGGTAGCAATTAAGCTGGAAACAATTTTATGCAATTTTTGTATATTATATGTGATCCGCTTAAACATCCGTACCACACACAAATACACTCGCCATTGATTAAATGGCTAATTTTAGACATTCAAGTACTTACAATTTTTAAAGTCACGTTTCAACTACTTCCACCAATTGTTTCACCTTCAATGCTCCTAAATATTTCCTTGTGTTATTGGATGTAGAATTCAAGCATGATAGGAAGTTTCAACACTATTTCCTTGTGTTACTGTGCATGTGTCTTTTTAGTTAGTCTGTTTGTGTCGAATTTTTCTTCCCTTGATTTTGGTTTTGTTATTGTCACTACATTTCAAATTCGTTAAAATTGCTTTGATTTTCTATGGCTTGGATGTATTACGTAGTCAAGTTAAAAAAGACCTTAGTTTCAACTTATCAGCTCTTTATGCACACATACCGCACTGTGCTATCTAAAAATCAAATTTCGTCAGTGTTTTATTCATATTCGTTCCAATGTAAATATTTATCTTATTTGCAAGTGTGTGAAAGAAGAAGGATGCGAAAGTTCTGGTCTTCTTTTTAATGCGAACAACCAAATATGTACTTGTATTTTGTTAAACTTTGCTACTATTTTTTGGCGTATGCTTAAAACATTTGCTGCTACTACATTTTAAGTTATATGGTTTAGGCTATAAGATATTATGTATATGAATATTTGATATATTTAATGTAATGTGTTACACCTCTATATTTATTATCTTTTAGGATTCTTGCATTATTTAAATGATTTTATAACAAAAAAAGCACCATGGTATTATAAAAAGTGCTATAAAGAATGACGAATAATAGGTCAGTAAGCGCTATAAAAGAACATATCATAACAGAATATAAGTGCTATTGTTGCTTTATAACGGCATATTAGTGTTGTGACAAGTCAACATCTATAATAAGTTGTCCATATATAGTGCTTATTGTAATGACCCGCCTTCATTCAATAGAAGTACGCATCATTATTAAGAAAGAAGGGATAGAAAAGAGAAAAGATAGAAAAGAGAAAAGATAGAAAAGAAAGAACTAAACAATATCAGAATCTCACAGCGGAATGAATAAAATATATTAATCACAAAAATATTACAAAATATACAACATCTATCACAGTTACACAGCTTTATATCTCAACACATTAGACAGTTATAAAACCTGCCTATCATACAACTCAAGATACAACACAGATCTCGACACAGCGGAAACACTATATATCCACAAATGCTGAAGCCACCCGCTCCATATCTCCTCCAGGTTGCGTCAGAGCTAACCTGAATGTCTTGACTACTCGTAAAAATTTGAGTACCCAAGAGTTTAAGAAAACAGAAAACAAACTCTAGGTCGGACATGGGTTTGATGTGAGTAAACGGGTTAAAGCTGCTTAACTTTGAAAACCTTTGAAAATAGAAGGTATCTCGTAAGACTTCCTGCACATAAACACGGAAAAGTTTTTACCTTATGATAACCAAAACATTTGATAAGAAATCTAGTAATATTATAATAGGGTCTAGTGTTTTCAAGTAAAATACAGAAATAGCTGGAATGCTTACATCTCACGTTCCAACATAGTTGGGCACAATCAAAACGAACGACACTTATTGGAGATTGAATTCCATACAATGGCAGGGATACTGGGATACCGCCCATCACAGTACCTGGTCTAGATCAGGGTACCGAGGATCCAAACTAAATCCCCTGCAACACAAGGCCAGAACCACCCTTACTGGATAGTCTCGAACAAGACAACCACGCAGTTGTTTGCAACCAACTGTCCACATAGCCGAATAAAAAGAAACCTCTAGGCAGGGGAAATCTCGTCCTACTTGGGTGCTACCCAGTTAGCCTTGCTGCATCTCCCATGTTTTTGTAGGATATAGATTAACCCTAGAGGGGGGGTGAATAGGGTTATAGCATATTTACTCGAATTAAACACAGAAATAAACTGCAGAAATAAATATGCTGAAAAGTAAATCACACACAAAATTTACCCAGCTTCGGCAACCCCTGCCTACTGCTGCATTCCCAGATTTCTATTAGAATTAAACAGTATCACGCTTACAAACACTCTACTAGACTCGCAGACCCTTTTGCTCCCGCTCACAAACACTCTACTAAACTCGCACACCCTGCTCCTGCCTATAGAGTTTCGCTTACTCGCAAACACTGCTCCCGCCTATAGAGTTTTGCAAACTCGCACACCCTGCTCACTGAACTAATTCTAACTAGACAATCTGACACTATCTAAACCCTAGGTGGTGATTTACAAAGTTTTGATTCGTAAAGTAAAAACAAAAACAATTAAACAACAATTAAAAGACACAATAACCTAATTAAAAAAATAAACCAAAGCCTCTAAAAATAACAAGGCCGGCCCAAACATATCATCTCCCTTTTTTTTTATTTCACCGGCCTGCTTTCCTTTGTGAGATAATGGTGGCTTTGTTTCGTTCGTCCTTTTCTCGTCTGAATTAGGGCTTGTGCTATAATTGAAGTCGCCGACTCCAGTGGCTTCGATCGAGATCTCCAGTGTCCAGTTCCTTGCGTTCGTCGATTGTTTGTCTCTTTGAATTTGCTCACGGCTCTTCAATTTGGATCGAGTTCGTCTCCTTGATTTTGGTATGTAATTTTATGCTTTTGTGCTTTAGTGCATTCGTACTTGAACTCGATGATTCTATCCGATGATGATTGTGGGTTTACATACGCGTTCGAATTCCTTGAATTGCTTTCGTCAATTTTTGATTGAATTTGTCAATTTTAATTCTCTGGCAGCTTGATTATGCTTTGATGCTTGGGATTGATTTCTGACTTGTTCAAATTACTTGAATAACACGGTTTAGAAACTTGGTCATCACGGCATTGATTTGATTTGACGATGTTGATTTCGTTCTTTATTTACTTCGGCCATGTTTTGATATCGTGCTGTGATCTATCACCTTGGCCACACGGCTATGAATTTCTGGCATTTGAACTCTGACATTAACTTTGTTAATTCATTGTTCCTCATGATATCTGACTTCGGTCTTGTGTCACTGATTGACTTTTAACTTGTTGCGTGAATTTCATTTCTTTGTCAATACGGCATTGATTTTTGCTTGGAACATTGTTGACTTTGTGAATTTTTCTGATGGACTTCAACTTTGCTTCGTCACAAATACTTCACTTGTTCAGATGCTCTTCACTGAGCATACTGTATTGCATTTAGTTTTGCTATGTATGGTTGCTTGTGTTCTGGTTTTTGACTTGTTTTGAATTTGATTCACTGATCCATTTCGGTTTGATTACTTTTGCTGTCCACTTAAAAATATTGTTGCAGTAAGTGAAATTTTTGCAGTGTTCATGTTTGTTATAGCCCTTGATGATTCATTGGTGCATTGCCTTTGATGTTGTAGATGTAGTCACTGGGTTGCTTTATAGTTTTCTTTGACATTTGTTGTTTGTATTGTTGTTCTGCCTCCATTTAAAAGTATTGTTGCAGTGATTATTTGAGCTTGTATGCTTCATGTTTTTGTTCATCTTGGCACTAGTTTTGCTTTGAGCACTTGTTTGGACTTCACTGTGCATTATGATCGCTTTGTTTTGACTTGATCATTTTGGCTTGATGGCAGAGGCAGTGTAGTATTGTTGTACATGTTGCATTCACTTACTTGCTGTCGTAGATGTTGCACTGCATCACCACTGTGTTGATCTTGCTTCTGCATATTGTTGTATTTGGACTTGTTGTACATGTTGCCTTGTACCATTGGTGTCTGCACTGTGTTGCATTACAATCATTGCTGCCTGGTCGACTTGATATTGTTGATCTTGGTGGCATGTGTTCCCTGTTGAGTCTTTGGTGATGCTTCCCCTTTGAATTTATTTGCAAACTGTCTTCTGTTCACTTGAGTTTGGTCTTGAATGCATTCCTGTAGCTCGCATTCATGTACTTTTGATGGAGTTTTGATTTGTCGAAGCTTTGCATTCTTCAAGTTGTCTTGTGTTGAATCCAGTTTCAAAACTCAGATTTGACCTTGTGCTCGTGTCGTGATTTTTAATGTATTGCACGTGAGTTGAACCCGGCTTTTCATTTGGGTTTGACCTATGCTCACCTGTCCCTGTAAATCAATCAAGTGTTTATCGGTGTGCACGGCCTTGTGGCATGTACAGTGATACACTGTGCATGTCACACTGTTCGTGTATGATGAATTCAAATGTAAATGATGACGAACAACCCAAATAACTGAGGCAAATATTATTTTCAAAATTCATCTTTTATTTTATATTGCAAAAATATTTTATTTTCAATTTTACTGCGTTAGTGAATATTTTTGCAGATTGCTCGGATGCTGGATTCAAACTGGAATGCAGTTGAAGATAGAAATATGAGTGTGAGTGATATGTAGTGAGGTTCTGAATGTAAATTGAATTTGTATAGTTACAGTGAGAGCTTGAAATTGTACTATCAAAATTGTAATAATTATTTGTTTGAATAAAATATTCGTTTGAATTCAAATTCCATGTTATTTATTTTATTCAGCAAATAATTATTTAATCTGTGAAAAATAAAATAGTATATTAACAAATACATTTAAACGAATGTATATATGTTTATTATCATCAAACAAAAATCATATAAGCGCATATTCAACAGTTTTAGCCATTCCCGGTTGATGAGGCTTGAGGCTACGATTACCTTTTCAGAACACATAACTTAGAATTTTCATCGTCCTCCAATGACGATCAACTGAAAGCATTCAATCCATACAAGTTCGTTCCGGATTCGAACGAAATCGAATGCACTATCTCGTTACACTCAGTTTGGAATCACCCTCAGAGTTAACAACAATAGCCCTTTCACTTTGAATCTTCATCTCGATCATCACTTGAGATTCACGACCTATCGTTTAATTTAGATCGATGTGGTTTTCGGATATCCAAATTTGAAAATCCGATCCCGGTCTCACCGAAGTCCAAACGCCGTCTTTTAAGTCTAAGTTGTTGAAGTTTAAACAATTTAATTTATTATCTATATTCAAACAGATAGATAATTCACATTATCACATATGAATAATCCACATTATCACAATTTAAACAAAGCATCTCATATCACTAAGCAACACATATCACATATCGAAGATATCAAAAATCCAAGGCATTCAACACCATTCAATCATTCATAAGCAAGATTAATTAGTTACACCATCTCTATTTAATTTAAAATAAATTAAATTAATTACATCCATTACTAAAAATCCTGCTTACTTAACCATTAATTAATTTCAATCCAATTAATTAATCATCCATCTTAATTAATCATCCTTGATTAATTATTCTTCCATTACATCAAGTAACTAGCCTTTAATTATTACGCAAATTAATTATTCTTAACCATTTACAGTAATTAACCTTTAATTACCCCTATTAATTAATTAACTATAATTAATTGCATTGACCCTTAATTAATTACATTAATTAATTATTCTATAATCACTTATATTGATTAATTATCCTTTAATTAATCACATTAATTAACCTTTAATCACTTTCATTAATTAATGACCCTCTAATTACTTTCAAAACTTAATTACTCTTTTTAAATTAATTATATTTAACAAGTATTCTTTAATTAATCACATTCATTAATCAACCTTGATTAATCACATCTAGCAATTAACTATCCTTAATTACTTACATTACTTAATTAACTCCTTAATTAATTATACTAATTTATTTTTTAATTAATTACACTAAGTAATTAATCCTTAATTACTCCCACTAAGTAATTATCCGTCAATTACTTTTCATTAAGTAATTCCCCTTTAATAAATTACATCTAGTAATTATCTACTAATTACTTACACTAAGTGATTACACTTTATTTATTATATTAAGTAATTATACTTAATCAATCATCAAATGGTTATCTTAAATTAATTAAACTAGTTAATTAACTTAAATTAATCACATTAATTTAATTAATTACATTGAGTAATTAATCTCTTTAATTACTTTGATTAATTAATTACTCCTTAATTAATTACCTTTAATTACTTAGATCAATAAACCCTTACTAAATCAAGTAATTAACTATCCTCACTTAATTATACCAATTATCTTAAATTAATTACATCAACTAAATATCTCTTAATCATTGGTTAATGATCCTTAAATTAATTACATTGATTAACTATCCATTAATTACTTCACTTAGTAATTATCCTTTAACTTACATTAAGTGATTAACTTTAATTAATCCCACTATTTAATTATCCCTAATTAATTACAACCTTACTTATTTAAGATAAATTCTTTTATCTTAATTAAATACTTCATTAGAAAACCATTTTGCAATCAATTATATAATTGAAAGTATATAATTTTCTTTAAAACAAAATAATTTAAACATCTAATTTTAATCATTAAAATCTTTTAAAACTTGTTCAAACTTGTTTACTAAATTAAATAAATAATTACTCTTTGAAAACTTAATTACCATTCCTTTTAAAAATCATTCATTATAAATATATTTTGAAGACTTGGTTTAAACATCTCTTCTTAAATATATTTACTTTAAATACATCTAAAAACTTGGAAC
Source organism: Allium cepa (assembly GCA_030765085.1). Classification (NCBI taxonomy): domain Eukaryota; kingdom Viridiplantae; phylum Streptophyta; class Magnoliopsida; order Asparagales; family Amaryllidaceae; genus Allium; species Allium cepa. Next base: position 461,897,218 of record CM060943.1, read on the forward strand.
ATCCTTACATAAAAACTTGTCATTTAGCTTTGAAAATTTGTTAAACATTTTTCTTTCAAACTGGTATTCCTGTTAGTTTCTGAAACTATGATAAAAATTTGGAAAAAAACTGATTAACCAAATTCATTGTTGCTTTAAATCTGGTTTCTGTTTCAATTTATAACCTAAAACAAAAATGGCCCGAGCCAAACGTAGAAAAACCTGAGTCTAAACTCAAATACCTGAGTAAGCACACAAGCAACTCTCTCCCAATCAATGCTTCGAGACAAACCCATGATGAACTCGAACCAAATTCGAGCGAACTGCTTCTTCCCAAACCTATCGAACACGACCGGAGCAACCGTGCACACATACATGTGCACAAACATTCCGGCCATCAACGATCAACATCGCAGTCCACCTCAAGTCGACCACCACCTTGCCGTCCCACACGACCACCCAGATCCTACAATCCCACCTTGAATCAAAATTGAACTAGTCGATCGAGTCTGGAACCAAAACTTTGACCAACAACCTCTTCATCGACGACGAATCGACAATCGGAGCCCTCGTCCTTCCGACCAAAACCACGCCACGACCCCAGCAACGTTTCCCCTACCATGAGAATGTCACCAGTCTTTCCACGGCTTCGCAAATGCCTTGAATAAATCGACCATCCAAACCAACGTCGAAACCTTACTTCACCTCTAACTAGCCGCCACGTTCATCAGAAAAATCCACAACCATTTTTTCGGGCTCCATCCTCCTACAAGCTTCCTTCGACAACAATCTCAACGACATCCACCACACCGATCGCTGGAAATTTGCGATAAACCCAAAATCATTCAACTCTGATTATCTCAGTTATTACTTAACTAAAAATTATGATATTAGTGCCTAAATTCATCGTTTACAATTTCGAATCATATTATAGAATCAATTCAAGAATTTGGTCTATTGATTTTTGGCTTATAATTGAAAAAACCTGACATTTTCTCATTTTTGAAACAAAAACTCCACATAATTATTTGAAACTACTTTTAAAATTAGACTCACATTCTTACAATCATTTTTCATCAGGAGATCTAAGCCAAAAATTGAATGTTTGGGGAGAAAATGAATTTAATTTGAATGGAATTGAACGTGAAACATAGAACAGAGATGTATATACATCCATACATACAGACTCTTGCACAAACATAGCATATATTCATACATGCATTCACATTTCACACATACAACATAAAGCATTACTTCAACATTTCATCACATGCATCCAATTATCCTACCAGATTAAAGTTTTAAAATGTTTACTCACCTGTAATCAGAGAGTAAAGGAATCAGAGGAACATGTCTTTTTTTAAATATGGAAACTGGAATTTGAATTGAAATTGATTTTGCTTGATCTTGAGTTAAATCCTTGCCTTGCTAAAGTTTGTTAAAGTGATGTAATTTTCTGCTATTAGTTTCTCCTCAGGTTGATCTTTGAAACAGTTGTTTTGATTTTCTTTTAAGTTTGATTTCAGGTTTTTAGAAGAAGAAAAAAAGAATTTATAAATGAAAAGATTGAGCTGAAAAGAAAAGCTAGGCTTCTCTAATACAACATTTTCTATAAATTAAATTTTTAAATGAAAAAAAATGTTGACGCTTGTTTTATTGCATGATATAAATAAGATATAAATGTCAAGTTATCTTACAAATGTTAAAACATGTATTATTATGCCTAAACCTTTATCTTACTAAGTAATTATGCATATATATTTATGTAAATATGAATTTATGTTTATATTTATTTATATATTACTTATGTTTTTAAATAAATTAAAGTACTATATGTTTTATTTGTTTTTATATGTTTACAAACTATAAGATATTCAAAAAGAAAGTGTAATTAAACCTTTATATATATATATATATCTATAAACCATTTTAGTTGAAGAAATTTTTAAAAGAAAGCAAAATAAAACTTTTATTAAATCTTATTTAAGCTATCACATTTTAAAATAAATTTGATCTTATGTATTGAAAATATATAATTATATTTTAAATAGCTTTGAAAGGTATTGTATTAAATTCAAACCAAAGCTTTCCTATTTATAATATATATGAATATATACATTAGAAATAGAAAACATTTTAATATTATCCTTGAAAATTATTATTGAATTTCATAACTTCAAATCACAATATATACATGCATATATATTACAATTTGAAAACATCTCTTCATTAAATTAAAATCAAAGAATGTATATACTACTATATACACATTAACAAAATTATTTTGTTAACTTTAATAGATAAAATTTACCAATTAAATATTTATAAAAGAAGATTATTAAACCAATTTAAGTACTTATTTACAAGGATTATTAAATAAATATTGCCCAAAATTCCGGGACATCACATTCCTCTCCCCTTAAAAGAATTTCGTCCCCGAAATTTAAAGGCAAAGATAATTTAATAATCCAGCAAAAGATTTTGTTTACAAACACAAAGTATACATCAACCATCTACTAACAATCATAGCAACCAATTTATTCTAACAAACAAATCTACCTAACTATGCTGACACAAACCAGGATAGACCTTTTTAACACTACCTAGAGTTTCGCAGGTACAATCAGTGGAATACTCATTCTACTGAATCTAAACTAGCTACACCACAAAGCTTTTGAGATCCAACGCATCTAGATCTACAATCTACATAAGATATCCGACCACAGTCAAGTCCGACTCAACTACCAAATCCTCTTGAACTGTTGGTTCCACAACCAGTGATGGATCATACACTTACTCCCTTAGAGGTACGTTAAATTCATTAAATCCCAGTCTTCCAAACTGGCAATTCAACCATGTAGGCCAAAACACTTATCCTTACAAGAACATAGAAAGATCCAATATGCCTCGGAGCTAGCTTCCCAGTCTTACCAAATCTTATAGCTCCTTTGATCGAAGAAAACTTATCCAAAATCAAATCTCTAATTCCAAATTCCAAATTCCTCCGTTTCTTATCCACAAACTCTTCTGGCGAACCTGGGCTGCCTTCATCCTTGCTGATTGGCCCAACCTTTGCTAATGCTTCTTGAAATAAACTAGACCAAAACAAACCAATCTCCGGATTCTATCCAGTAAAATGATCCTCTCAAGATCTACTGAAATTAAGAACAAACTCTACTTCACAATCATCAGTAGACTGAACTTACTTCTCCCATCTGGAAAAGACAAAACAGGTGCACTTGCAATCTCGCCTTCAGATCCTGAAAAACTTCCTGAAGAAACCCTCTAATCCAAGAAAACTGCGAACTTCCAAGGAGTTCGAGGTCGCTTCCACTGTAGAACAACTGTTACCTCGCTTCCGCTACGCACTCTGATCTAGAGTAGATGAAAATGCCATCGATGAACACGAACACAAACTTGATTCATCAGATCCATAAAAGTGAAAACACAGAAGTTCCACGAAATCCTGAGCTGCTTCACCAAATCCTCTCTCTAGGAGCCATCCTTCTACTAGTTGAGCCATCGATATAGCTTCTGGAACCAATCGATATGAAAACTCAGTCTCCAGATGCTAAGGCAAACCTTGACCTCTCCGGAAACATCTGGAAAATCTCTGACAACTTCTATAGCTCAAAGTTCTACTTAAGGCGCCTCGATCCTAAGCAAAGGATTACCCAAGAGAACACTCAACTATCGCAAGTCACTTTTTCGATCAACCCTGTCTAATCCAAAAATACCGTTCTCTCTTTTCCAATTCGAACATTTTATGCTTATCTAGCCAATCTATCAAAGAAATGGGTCCACTCTGCTGCTTAGCTAGATGACCTTCCTGTAGGCACTCAAAATACTCTGAGCTGCTTATGTAGTATAATATATTTTTAAATTGTTATTATTACTACATATTTTATCTTATAAATAAATCAGTATACATACACACATATATCATTTTAAAATGGTTTTTAGTAAATATATGTTGGGAAAATAAGTTAAATCTATTATAAAATGATAACGGAAGATTTGGATTGTAACACTGTGGTTAAAGTAAATGGTTTTATAAAGTCTAGTGAAAGTATATTAACTTGTTAAATTAATGTAAGTTTATAATTAAGATTATAATTAGAAATATAATTAAGATTATAATTAGGAAATTAATAATGAATATTTTAAAGATAATTATAAGTGTAGTTTTGGGTTGTTGTGACAATGTAACACTTATCTTAAACCTTGTAAAAGTAATTAGATCTTCAAAGGATAGTTTTAAAGACAGTGATTAAGTGGAAAGTGATTTGGATTTGTCATAAACAATGTTTTAGTAACATTTTTTAACCCTTGAATTATATTTTAAAATGGAAAAACATTATAAATATAATTAGATCTTTAATGCTGGAATTTAAAAGATAATAATAAGTATGGAAACTTTTGGAATAAAGGTAGAAAAGTTAGATGTTTAATTTATAAAGAGAAGGGGTTTATCGTAATAATGTTTGAATAGCGTTTGTTTTTAACCTCTTTAATCAAATTTTCAAAGTAAGTAAATCTTGCTAATCATTTATGAATATACTTATACCATTTGAGATAAACTTATGAATACTTTTGAAGTATAGAAAGTGTATAAACAAATAGTAAATATGTGAATAGTAAAATACAAGTATATATCTTTTATAAAGGGAAACTAAATCTATACCCAAGTTTAAATAAGTGGAGTTTTAATAAATAAGAAGTATAAATAATAAGTTAAGTTATTAATTAAATTAGTGAAGTTTTAATAAACAAGAAATTTAATTAATAACTTAAAAATATGAAGTTTAGTTAATAAGTTAAGTTATTAATTAGATAAATGAAGTTTTAATAAATAAGAAGTTTAATCAATAAGTTAATTTATTAATGTAGTTTCAATAAATAAGAAGTTTAATTAAATAAGTGGAGTTTTAATTAATAAGGAAGATTAATTAATAGAGAAGTTTAATTAATTAAGGAAATTTTAATCAAATGAAAGAAGTTTTAGTTAAATAATATTTTTACTAATGAAAAGACATTTTATTTAACAAAGGATTAATTAATCAAAAAGGGGACTAAAAGTCGTTTATGTGGCTTGATCGTGCTTTGTGTGTGTTAATCATGCTTTGTGCGTTTACTTGTTTATGGAAAGTATTTAATCGTGTACTTAGGACTATAGCCGACAAAGTAGACTTGTTTATATCTTTGAGAGTTAAGAAAGATGATTAGATTTGGGTGTAGAAGCAATAATGCTCTAACATGCCGGGCATCATTTTTGACCGAGGGATAGCGGAAGTTGAGAATGTTGGAAATGTGATAAGTATACGGGACTTGGTTTCCACATGTGATTGTTCTCATTGTTGTTAAATATAACCAAATTCATCGATTTATTCTTGAAGAGACCGATATCGGTATTCGAAAACCAATTCAAGGCTGACATACATGTTCTATCTCTTGAAAGTGGATCTGTTTAAGATTCTGGAATCCATTTGAGGATTCATGATCTTTTTGAATGATGATGGATTGTTTATTGAGACGTTGAATGTGACCTCACCATCGGTACATAACTAAAGATAGAATAGGATGCACAATCTTGGGGTTTAGCTAACTCGTTAGGGGTATATCAATTCCAGTATCTAGAATATGATTATCATGTTACATGTGGGGACTTGATGATATTTGGTTCACTTGTTCGGGCATGGGCTAGTTGTGTTTTCTTATGGTATATTTTATCTAGAGGTATACGATGCTCAGAAGGATAATTCTGATCCTTATCATAGAGATTGGTCTCAGTTTATTTGCTAGTTTTACTAGGAAGGTCTCCGCAGAAAATCCATATGCGAACATGCCTTAGCAGTTTTATTTGTATACCTATAAATGTTGTTGTGGTGTGACCAATGTAAGCACCAATGGTTATTGTTTGATTTATATTATTCACCCTAGACATCATCTATAATATTGCAGTATTTACTTATTAAATGCTTTGGCTCTTTTGAAGGGATAACTGTTAGAATAGTCTCAAAAGGTGCTATTATATATCATGCATATTTCTTTAGTTTCATATACTAGATTTATGTTTGACATATGGCTTTTGTTTTTCCTAAATTCCTCATGTGCTCTTTCGAGCGGTCCAAGAAAGGTAGGTTTTTGTTGACGTTCATTGAGCTCTTGGCGAGGAGTTGGATGTTTACGTACCGTAGTATTCTTACTTCCGCCGCATTACTTTATGTATGTATATATGCCCAATTGTAAGAACAAACTATTATAACTTTCCAGACTGATGATCATACTTTTGTTAGTAACTCCAAAATATTATGTATATTAAAGTGACACTATGCGCTATCTTTTGATATTATATATTATCATTCCACTGTGAGATTTTGATGTTTTTGTTCTCCTCTTTCTTGTTCCTTTTCTTCTTTTTCTTTACCCTAGCATTCTGTCTTTCTGACACTTGGGTGCTTGGTACATGAATACTGTGGATGTATTAGTTTTGGCATTCAGGAGTCGAAAAGGAATTTTGTTATAGCACTAACATTACTACAAGTATAGTACCTTGATCCTTAGATTGTGAATCGGCCGACCTTAATATATTGAGGAGCTCCACGAGGTTCAATTCAATTGGTTCATATTATAATTCAAAATGAACGGTTCATACTATGGAGTAAGAGAACCGAGGATCAAATCAACTTGCAATTCATTGTTTATTTGTACATCCAACTGCGAAAGCCAATCTATATTGACCTTCATCATTAGCAAGTAATCATCGACTTTCTGTCCATTTGTCATTTTGGTATCGAATATCTTCTTCTTAAGCTCGTACCTTATAGAACGTGACTATTCACCAAACAGGGCTTTGAGACTATCAAATATCTCATGGATAGACAAATTTTCATTCTACCTCTGTAATGGCTTGTCTAACGCAGACAACATGAAAACTTGGAAAATCTTTAGGTCTGACGCCCATTTTTCTTAAGCAAGTCGTAAGTTGGGGTATGCATCATCAACGGGATGTTCTTTAGGTTCGCTTGTAATAGCTGATCATAGGAACTTGTTTAAGTTAATGCTATTTTAATTCTCGTAGCCAGTCAATATAGTTTGGTCCTTGTCATTATCATAAAATAGTTTTGGAGTTGTCATTTTCTGCCATTTTAAGTAGTAGATTATTAGGACAAGTCATAGTTGATGTTCTTATAATGTTGGTAAGGTTATACTTTATGTTTCATTTTACTAACACGCTCCTAGTAGTCTTTATATTTTGCCAAATCCTAAGTTGAAAGATAGAAGTCTTTCTACTTCACTAGTAGGTATTAGAACTCGTCCATCTTGGAATTATGATCTTGAGTTTGCTCAGTAAGTCATAGCTCCACAGACGATAAATAACTCCTTATCGGTAGTATCGTATACAACTCCTAACTCTTGGTGCTTTGTCCAATTTCACGTTGACCTTGAATTTGCTCAACAAATCAAAACAAAATTAATCACTTGTACTTACCATATTGTGATAGCTTAAGTACAGTATATGGACCTTGAGTTTGCTTAACAAATACATATAGTTATCTTACCTCATCTATTATATATATTAATAATACTACACATAATATCCCTGGCTTGAGTTTTCTCAATAACTAAGGAGTACATAAGTAATTTATTGATATATATATATATAGCAGAGGGAAACATTATATTGAAGATTCATAATCTTCATCATATTACGTAGAGTGAATCGACTTATGGAATAATGTAATTCTTATAAATTACTCTTGTGGTTCAAGTGTCGGACACATCGGAAATCATGGTATATGTACATTTAAGGATGTATTTATTCCTTAAGTTTAATTAGAGTTTTTTAATGTTTCACCTTTCATTTATACATTTGTATTATATAAGTTTAATTATTATATAACTTTTATATTTTATATTTTATATTACTCATATATTAGTCTTATGCATAATATTACATTGATTAAATTTTATTTAATTAATTTTAATTAATTAACATTTTAACAAATTTTATATTATCCTAATATAACGTTGATATTTAATATTTATTATATACTATAATCTGTATAGTATAATACGCATATCATATACATGTGTATATTATTTAGTTAATTAACCTTTTAATTGATTTATTTAATAAAACAATTTTAATTAAATTATATTAATTTCAAAATTCATTTCATATAGATACATGTATACTTATGTTATTTTAAAAATTTAAAACAACATAACATATATCATAATATATAATACATGTATATATTTATTAATTAATTAACATATTTAATTGATTTATTTTATTAATCTTAATAATAAATTTTTAAATTTTTTTGAAATTATTATATATATGTTTTCAAACATTTTGAAATTTTTAATCATATTATAATTTTTATAATGTATTTATATCTTAGTTTAAATCTAACTTTCAAATTTAAAATCCTAAATTTTTAACTTTTCAAACAATTTTGAAAGCTAGGCCAAGGCCCAATTCAAATTTGGGCCTTTTCTATTAATGACAACCTTTTGGCTCACATACCTGTTTAGGACGGCTGGTAGCTAGGTACGTAGGTCAGAGTACTTGATTATCCAAAATCAATCTTAGACCATACATTTCTAGATACCCTATTATTTGGGTTGTGAGCTTAATAGTTAACCCTGATATAACTAATTTAGACCGCATAGGCTATTGGACTCTAATATCATTGTTGGAACTAGCTAGGCTAGCCCACAGCGGATGTTATGGGTGAATTACAAATTTTTTAACATATTGGATCTTTATCGGGTTTATGAAGTCTAATTTATTTAGAATATTTCTAAATTTCTTTGAACTAAAATCTTTATTTTACTTGAATTTATAAAATGATATAGCGTTATTTAATTTATGTTATTATAATATATATATTATGTATGTGTGTGTATCTTACATACATGCACACGCACACATATATGTGTGTGTGTGTGTGCATGCATGTGTAATATATCAACTCATGAAAGGTATAACATGATCATGTATAGATGTTGGGATTTATATCGCAATGGAGATGTTGGTTCATACAATATACAAATACATTGTCCAAATGTATATTTATATGCTTGTACTTATATGTAGAAAATGTTATATATATATATATATATATATATATATATATATAAACTATAATTTTTATTAAAATAATTTTGTATAAATATTAAATACATATATATATAAACCTAATTATGAATTACTAATAACGTATATTTATAACTATATAAATAAGTTTAAATCGTTTATCATATATATATATATATATATATATATATATATATATATATATATATATATATATATAGTTAGTTGTAAGGCCGAAAATAGTACATGTATAAATTCAATTTTTTAAACATACATGTATAAATATAAATGTATATATTAAATACTTGCGCGTGTATATGTGTGTAATATATGTGTATAATAATCTATATATATTGATACAAATAAAAAGCATAAAAGTAATTTATATTAAATATATAAATACCCAACCATACGCATGGTTTGGCTTTTTTAGTTTTAAGTTTTAAAATATATATATTAAATAAAATATGTACGGATATTTATAAAAATTAATAAAAAATCCTTTTCAGAACTAAATTTTATATTTTAAGTTTGTAGTAAAATTATAGACGATAATTTTGTTGTTTGCAAATTTATTATATAATTTTATAATTTAAAACAATTTAAAATTCTATTTTCAATTTTCAATTTGTATTTAAATATTTTAAAAATTTATAAAATAATGTTTTTATTAAGTTTTTCCAAGATTATAATGTATATTAATTTAATTTTATAAAATATAAATCATAATTTATAATACATATATGTGTTTATATAATTACTTATATGATTAACTTATTTAAATATTATTTAAAAATAATATATAAATATATAAAAAGTATTTTATTATTGTCGAAAATATTGTACTTGTTAAATATTATGTATAAAATTATATTTCCATATTTTACATATGTATAAAGTAGTATTTAAATTATAAACTGTATATATGTATATATATAGTAGGAAGCCCGTGCCGATGGCACGGAAGCAAAGTCTTATGTTGTATATAACTAAGGAGAGTGTATATTGGTAGTAAGTGGGTAGGTGGGGAAGTGGGCAATGAGCAGTTTAAGGAGGCAGTAGAGTATGTGTGTTTGTGTTTAAAGAGAGGTGGGAAGGAGTTTGAAAAGGGAACGACGGTATTTGTTTGCAGTAGAGTGAACATTGTTATAAGCAAACAGTGGATTCAATTTTCCGTTAATTAAGCTGAGCTGTCAATTTCCAAGGCGTCTGATATGCTTTTTTTTGGTAAATCTCATCCGTTGAATATTTTGACAATGTTTCTGTACAACGGTTAAGTTCGTTAATTTTTTTATTTGGTCGTCCGTTGTATATAGCATAACAGTGAATGGTTATGTAAAAGCTGAAATAAGTGGGTGAACTATCATGGACATATGAGATGTGGGAGTAGAAGATGGTATTTAATTTGGTTTGTGCAGAGGATATATTGTTTGAATGATGATAATAAAGTATAAATTTTGTATATATTGATGTAATGGATGAATGAATATTTGATGTTAGAGTGTACCCTGTGCTGTACAGTTGGTTGTAGTAAATAAGAATGGGAAATGGAAGAAGTAAATGACAGAAAATGCATGGAGGAAGGAGAATGAAAAAGAGTTTGATGTAAGGACATGGAGTAACATATATGGTGAGTAGATCACCAATTCAGTTGTAAGTGGGTAGTGGATTGACTGCAAGTTTGTTTTGCATGTAGATTGAAGCATGAATTAATGAAGGACGAGGTTTTAATTAAATTTCAGCAACTTAAAGGATTGTATTGTTGGTGTAACAGAGAAGACAGCTCAGTGATGGATAACAGTGTGGATCTCATACGAATAGGAAATTTTTTTAAAAAAATTTTGGTCGGGCAAAGGATAATTTAGCAAATTTTGCTGGATTAGTTTTCATGTAACTGTTCATGGATTCATAAAGTAACCGATACTGAATTATGATATGCTCTGTTGTATAATGCTACCGTATTTATGTTTACAGAATTTAATACTCACTTTTTGTAAGTGGAATGCAACACAAAATTTGGATAAAATGTCAAATTGCATATAGTACTCACCATGACACTCCTAAATATAGTGCAAGATTTGATTTCCAAGTCAAGAAACTAATTTCTATATTTGAAAATTAAATATAAACAAACTTAGTTTTAATATTTTAATGTTTTATATATGTGCAAAGGAAAAGTCTGTAAGAGTAGCTCCTGTAGTCAGCTATATGCATCTTACAGTGGTCATTGTTTTATAGTTAAGTGCTACCATAATTTAAACTACTGTAAGAAAACATGTTTATCTAGGGCGAGGAATCCTTCAAGTAATATATTTTATAGTTTAGCGCTTTTGGTGAATCCTTCCACAATCATCAGTGAAAGAGGTACTCTACGTGCAGAGATTGAATGTTTTTTGACTCAAGTTCGACTGCGGTGTTGCATAGACCGTAGTCTGCGTAGCGAATTTTGTCCAGTATGGCTTGTAGATATCATTTTGGCTTTGTTTTGTACATCCCATCCATTACACAAATGCGTGGAGTTATGGCGCGTAGCATTGATGAACAACTTATAGTTTTGGCTGCTTCGCTTCATAATATACATATTGAGCAGTTGTGCTAGCTGTTCGAGTACAATGAATGGTACGGATAGTATGTCAAGTTATTCCATATTACCGACGGTAAGCATGCATGCGTGCGTGTGTACATGCATATGTGTGCATGTTGGTGAGCTTGTGTAAACGTGAATGCATACACATTGAGCAGTTGTGCTAGCTGTTCGAGTACAATAAATGGTAAACTGGATAGTATGTCGAGTTATTCCATACGACCGATGGTGAGCATGCATGCATGCATATGTACATGCATATATGTGCATGTTGGTGAGCTTGTGTGAACGTGAATGCGTGGGTGGTGTGTCCGATGATGGAAAAGTTGTTGCCTGATTAAAAATTTGGAAGAAACCAAAGTAAGTTGCATTCCTGTGAAGGTGCATGAGCATGAATTTTGTAAAGCAAGTGGTAATGGCAGGTGGTGGAAGGATAGACTTAAGCCGATTGTTGCAATGGTGATAAATTCATCTTGCATTGCATGTACATAAGGTATTGATCAGATATGTCCCTGACTGCCTCTTTTTTCCAATGTTATCACAGTGTTCATGTAATTTTTTATTTTTTTACTATTAGCAGTACATAAGATATTGATTAGATGGGTTGCATGACGTATAGAGAGTAAAACAAATTTGTTAAATATTGTTCATGAAACTATTTATAAACGTTGGAGCCACACATTTAGAAGCATGCACACATGGCTTCAAGTTCAATAGTGTGCCTGAATCTAGTAGGTATAAAGCCTTGAAAACATCCTAATTGCAAGACCCGACAACCTTTACAATCAAATAATGACAAAAGGTACAATATATCCTACTATTAGTTTTTATATATGATAGGCCGAATAAAATAGAATTCCTAAATGTAGTTTGTCAATCTGCTGTTGTTCCCCACTTTCTAAAACTTGAACAGGTGGTGGCTGCTTGGTAGATTGACTTGATGTCCAAGACACATTGGCTAGTCGAGGTGCAACATCACTATTTGGTGGTGGTGGTGTAATAAGTGTAATATTGGAATAATAAGATTAATATACAGTAGCTGCATCTGCATATTTGGTCATAATGGGGAGTAAAAATAACAGATATAGTGAATGGTTATAACCATTAAGCTATAGATATAAAATTATATTAAATTAAAGTGCGTGTGATATAAAACGTCTGTCCTTGTTCATTTTTTGAGATTCTGTCCATGTCAATTTTCGTTTGATTTCGTAGCAAACACATATGACTTCTTTTTGTTTTACATTCTTCTTTTATTGCTGTATTGGTTTGAGTCTAAACTGTAATTAATTTTTTTGGTGTACTGACAGTGCAGTACAAAATAAATGAGAACCAATGAATCACAATGGTGATGTGGTATATAATAGTACAAACATTCAGGCTTGTCTTTGGTACTAACATGTTGACATATATCATTTCATTACGTAACAGTACTAATATTCAGGCCTTTGGTAACATGTAGACATATAAATACTGAATTGGACGGTCGAATCAAAGAAAATAACATGGGCAAGCAAAAAATGAAAGATAACATGGACAGGTAAGTATTGAGAAACCATATTCGACAAACAACAATGAATGGTAGGTTTTGTAGATGCAATGGTAAAAAAAGTATTTATAGATAAAACAAGTATACAAAAAAGGTTGAAGAAGAGAGTATTATTTGAGAACGCTGATTCTTGTTGGTGTATGAAAAGACAAAAGTGATGCATAGATTGGTAGAAAGGTTAGACGAAGAAGTCGATGAGGAGCAGTTTCACATGGTGCGACGGTTGGGTAAGAATGCTGGTTGTACGATTGGAGAAACATCCATGGAGATGATTACGTAATTGTCGGGTTAATAGAGAGATGTGCATTGGTCAGGATTTTAAAAGAAACTGAATGTCAGAGGCTTGGAATGAGTATTTGACGATGTAGTTATTTGAGTTGTTAGTAATTAAGTGGCAGACCAACCGCCTGCGTTTGACCATATTTTGGATGTTGAGGAGAAAGCAGCTGCAGTTATCATTCCCCAAATGTGAACATGAAGCCAGAACATATAATGAATAATTTTGAGCAAAAGGAAAGAGGTAGAGAGAGGAGAAAAAAATATTAATCATGGGAAGAAGGAAGCTTGAAGAAAAAAGGGTTAGTGCGGTGAACGTGGGGGGCAAGCAGTTGAAGAAGGACATAAGAAAGCGGAAATTTTAACACCATCAGTGAAAAGTTACTCCATACACTGATGGATGCCACACGACCATCGAATGTCTTTGCAGCTATTAAATATGAACCTTCTTTATCTTTTTGTTTGTATTTCCGTTAAAGCCGATCTATTTTTTTATATAGATAAGTATTATATATTAAAATTTTAAAATAATAAAAATTGGTTTTTTTAAGTTGAGCTATGTTGCATATAGATGTGTTTACATAAAATTCTTTTTTTAGTATAAAACATATATACATACAACCAATATTGTAACAATATATTTATATGTTGGAATCATCACCAATCTAACAATATAATATATGAAATGGACTTTATATGTATACAGGCTAATATTTATAAACATGTTAAGAACATATCTTATAACCAAAGCCTGTAAGTATATCCTGAAATAATGAGACTTGATCTTGGAACTGATTTCCTATCCAAAAGAATGCTAGTTCCTGAACCGTTAATCATCAGCTATAGAATATCACTTGATTTGATTTGATTTGCACTTGAATTGATGGAGGCTAGTTGGTGTAGGGCTCGAACAAAAGTGAAAGAGAATGGAGGCTTCAAAAGTCCTCTAAAGGTTGACGGTAGAGATGCTTATATAGAGGAGAATTTAGAAATATATTAGAACAATATCATACATCATCTCTTACCAATTCTCTTCCATATTGGCCCTTCATCTCAAAGCTTCTCTAGCCTATCTTTTAGCTGTCTATAATTCCATGACAGGTTGAACTAAAAAGGCACATTTATGGGCTTTAAACCCCTTTAAAGCACGAACAGTTTTTTTTCATTTAAATCTGATTTAAACATGTATTGATATTGCATGTCCATTAGTATATTTATAATTGTTATAAATATATATTTAATAGTATTTTTTATCAAATGAAAATCAAATTTATAACTAATACTTTACAAATATTAATTAATTTATAACTGTTACAGATTAATCAAATCATTTGGTCAAAGGAGAATTCATCTTTTCGGTTGTATGACTCGTTAGGTATAACTTTGGTCAATGATTAATATCGAGCTATTTGAATATTAAAGTTCACATGTCACGTAGCAAGTGGTGTGATATTTTGGTTAAATTTACGGTTTACTTGATTTTGATAAAATTCAGTTTTACTTTGTTAAGCATTACCTGATTGTGACTTTTATATACATCAATTCTCTTTGTCAAAACTATACCACTTTGGACTTATGGAATTTGGTAATGGTCAAAATTCCAGTATCGTCCGTATTCAACTCTATGGCCCAAACAAAAAATAATTGGTTCAATAATAATGATTATTCTTAACGGAACTACTCTGATCAGAGATTTTGACTTTGATTTGACTTGAGTTGACAGTAATACTAACCCCTTATAGTGAGGAGACGAATTCCCTCTTAAATAGTGCTTCACTTCCAATACTTTCACTCGACTCGACTATAGTCACTCAATGAATGTCATGCCATGATTTGACTATAATCAAAGTGGAGCTTTCACATTGAAGATCCACGGTATTCTAAAGTCAAAATAACTATGTAGATCAGTCACATTGATATTTTATGTTTGATCTTAGTTACATTACCAATAAAAAAACTATCGAATGAGTCATTACATAGTTATCCAACAACTATCAGTATATAAACCATGGGTACCCCCAGCAGTCACGAGTAATACACTGCCTAACATTTGAAGAGTATTATATACTCTAGTCTCAACGGATACATCGATAGCCAGTCTCAATGCATCTTGACTAGGAACATTTAAAATGATATGTTTTATAATATTATGATATAATACTCATGATTACAACTATTTGTAATTACTATTACAGACACACCATTTATGGATTTTTGGTTAAATATATTTAATTAAATATTTAATAATTTATAGCACATTCATGAGGTTTATGAATAAGTGATTGTCTGATAATGAGCAAGGAATATCTGTCTTTCCGCTAAACAGAATCTATTGAACTCATAATTCATTAGATACTTTTTCCGAATGTCAACTAAGTATCGTAAGTAAATTGATCCCGGCTGTTCAATCATTTGATAACCTGAGTCATTCTTTGATAAAGAATCACTATAAGTCAGAATCAATAGAATTTGATTAATCCTTTTTCTGTCATTAAGGTGGAGAACTGAACCAAGAGTTCTCTTTCTTCATCATCGATTGAATCACTGTTCATGTCCCAGGATTCCATTTTATCATCAATCCAATCACCGTTAACATTTTTACTTTTTCTTATCAATGCATAGATCTCTTTACTGAACAAAATATAATAGAAAGAAAAGCGCCTTTGTTACGAATAAATATTGATTACAGAGTTAATTAGTTAACAATAAACTATAGAATTGCCCCTGGGCATAACCCTGACTCTATCATATAATGGAAAGAAAATACCTTTTATTTCAAATAAGATTGGTTAACGAGTTAGATATGTTACATAATTTCCCCTTATGGCATACTTCTAATTCTATCAAATAGGGCATTGCGCGGTATAATAAGGACAAGGTGCATGGAGGAGAGGACTGTGCACTTTGGAGATATATTTATTTATTATCATTTCATGTGTATCTTATTGTACTTGTGGGTTAGACATATATTTCTATTTGGAGAAATTTTATTCCCATGTGTCTTATATGGATCACTTTTTCTTTAATACAGTAATGATTTGAGTATTTTCGATACTTATATTTTGTTCCTCCTGCCGTGAGATCTGAAATTTTAGAATGTTCAAAGTTATATTTATCTCTATACCTAACGAACCAACAAAAACGTAATGATTCGTACTTCTTGGCGCGATGTGAGTTCAAACACTGCTTTAGAACTTTGAATTGGTGTGTCCGGAGGTGCGATTTATAACATTCTGTCCAAAAATATAATTGTGTCCCAAACCTAAATTCGAATGTAGTAGACTCGGTCAGACGGATAGTTGCGGCACATGAGCAAGTGTGGTCTCATCATTGGCCTCCTTATTTATGTAGTTAAAGCACATAGCAGTTTTATAGTTGTGGAGGTAAAAAAATATATACTGGGCATACATAGAAAAATAATGGAGGCTTAAAAATCTTTATTGAAGATAAAATTAAATCTCCAAAGTTGATTTATTTTCATTCACATATCATTTATGTATAAAAAAGAAACATTATTCACTCCATATGACAAAACTGAACGGTATCATTATCCACGCAAGTCAGACTTAGCGACTAGAATATCGTTCTAATTTATGTTCAATGTTAAGAATTTGAATTTAGACTCAATCCTTAAATTTTTTATTTGATTTATAAGTTAATTTGTCATATTAACATTTTTATATTAAATCGGATGCTAGAAACCCCTGATTTATTAGGCGTGGTGGAAAACATCAAGGCATTAAGCGGATTTTCTATTCAATGGTGTTAAACGTAATTGAAAAAGCGTTGCGATTGAAGTGGGCTAAACGGATTAGTATGGCTTCAACAAAGTTTTAACTGCATAACTCTATATTTAATTGGTGAAAAATATTTGGTTGTCCAAAGGTTCATTCTTTACTTTCTTATACTCAGACAAGTTTAGTATTTAAATAGGGTCCGTCTATTTGCAACACTACTATTCCTTTTCATCCTCGGTTTTAACAATAAAATTTTAGTTCTATTTTTACCCTTAAGCAGTTAATTAGATTTTTCTTTCCAATGCGTCTCTTCATGTGTCACCTTTCACTATTTCATGGATGAATTGTTGAAAGAGATAACTGAAAATTTCATGGAGGAGAGAAGTGGTGAATCGACTGCAAACTCTACAGACGACGTTGAAGGCGAACGTGGAAAAAAAGACAATGCCTGATGTAGGCGTGGAAATTGTGAAAACGTAATTGATGGCTGGCGTTGAAAACATACAAATAACGCTGGAGACTAGCTAACTGTATATATAGCATTGTATGTAAGACCGAAAAACTTAGAAAAATATTGAAGCATAGAAATGAAGCATGAAGAAGAAGAAAAGAAAATAAGTAAAATGGAAAGGGTAATTTTGGAACAAACGAGACGAGTAAAGAAAAACCTGGGATGAAAATTTTATTTTGAAAGCACTCGGGTGGGAGAAACAATTAGACGGATGGGAATAGATGGAGCCATTTAATAATATATGATATGAGACATTCTCATTTTTGACTTTCTTTTCTGTTCCCTTGTTCTCCTTCTCTTAATACACATGCGCTCCTTTTATTCTCTTTCTCTCTAAATCAAAACAAAACTCACAACATAACAGATAATTCAACGTGGACAAACTCTATTTCAACACCATCAATTATTCTACCTACACCGTGCAGATTTTTGTAAAATATTAGACAAAAATGTCCATATTTAATAAAAATAATAATCAATATTAAAGAATCAAAATTCATGGTATAATCAACAATTTATTTCATAAGTAACTAAGGTATCTATACATCATTGGTTGAGTTAGATTCAAAATCCTTTTAGGCATCGAGTATTATTTATACAGTTTTAAATTGGTATACGTTCATGGTCAATTTTAACATTTTTCACTATAAATTGAATACAAAAATTTAAAATTCAAAATTTATTACTGAAATTATTATGATTTGTAGAGTACTAAATTCAACTCTTGATTAAATCAAACCAAACTTAAATTTAACGTCAAAATTTAAATAGTTTAACATTTTATCATTGAAATTTAATTTGATTTTCTGCACATAAATAATTAAATAAATGCAAAAGTAAATTTCAAAAGATTAAGAATCTTAGTTTAATTAATGCATGGAAGAAAAAATATTAATAGAATGAGATACGTGTGTTTTAGTCTTAAGGTGAGGGTGGTTTTGTATTATGTACGGTGTATACTGATTTATGAGGTACGAAGAGAATTAAAATGTGGCTTTGATTTAAAATTACTCATCAAACTCTCTTTGGTGATCACCATAAGTCGTCAATGGCCGGATATCGTCGTCTTTGTCTAAGTTTGCCGTCATCGTCTTCTTTCTTTCTCTCTCTAACTATTATTTTCCTTCTCAATATGGCTTCTTCTTTTTTCAAATTTCTAAATTTACAAAACCAAAATTTATAGCGTTTAGAGCATCATAGTCTAAGCCGAGATCCAGCTTTCCCTCATTAAACTTTCTCTTCCCTCCAAAACTAAAGTGAATTTAGATCCGATTATTCAAACCGAAACTGCTCAACTCCATCGCGATCAGCGCTGCATGTACTTTAATCCTACCACTTTCATCTCATGGACTTCCGACCACCCTTCCCCCTCCAAAATCCTTATTTGGAATACTCATACCTCTACACACACACACACATTATACATCAATTTTCCTACGTTCATTTTTCACATCAATTTCTTAGTGACAATTCAGTACTTATTTTAACTATAATTTGCTTTGAAGCATTTAACATAAGCGTTACTAAAGTTGTGGTTATGAGCGTTGATTATGATACAGTTTGAAGAAGTTCTTTGAATTGCTATGAGTGAGTTTATAACAAAGGTAGTAATAGATTCTAGTCATCAAACGTTTAGACTATGGTTTAAATTATTTCTAAATGTTCCTCTATGCGTGGTGTCTAAAAATGCAAACATGTTTCGGATCATGTTTGTATCGTTCTCAACCGTGTGGTATTGTGGCATGGTCTCAAAATGTTCAAAGTTTAATGAAAATATCTGTATATGTTAGCCATGGAAGGCATTAGAGTTCTTGATTTCTTTCAACAAAACAACCGAATGGGCATTAGAAGTTGTATATTATCCACACTGGTTGTAGTTTCAAACCATTTTTGCACAAAGTAGCATGACTGCAATATCAAAAAAGCAGAAAGAAGTAAAAAAATTATGAGCTGCGTTCCACTTCTTTGGTTTATGAAACCTAAAAACATTAAGATTAGAAACTTTAAGCTTTGTGTTATCATATACTTTATTTTGATGTCAGGCAGTCTACTTCACGAGGAGATTTCCATTATCTTTTCACTCTTATGCACATTTGTTTGGCTTTTATTGCCTAATATGCTTATTCTTTTTTTATTTTAAATAGTTACCGGATCAGCAAACAAGTTATGTTGATTTATTTGAATATCTTGCTAAGATTTGCGTACAAACCATATTTGGCAAGCACTTTACGTTAGGTTCTAATTGAATGCGCACCTTGAATTGAATAAATTTTTATGGACAGTGGTGTTAAAGTAACATCAATGACTAAGGCGGCACTAAATTAAAATCATAGAAATGAATGCCAACGATATTTGACTTGGACGTCTATCTAACAAGGGTTTAGACGTCATGCATTTATTGAATAAAAACATGATTGGATCCTTATTTGACAAGAGCATGACGCAATGCGTTTATTGAGATTAACGACTTGTAAGCACGTTTGAAACTTTTCAACGCGTATTAAACAAGCTTTCGAACTCAATAAGATAAAAGGCTAATTGTTATTTATAGCTATATTTTCAACAATATGAAAGCTTTTTTTCTTGAAATATTAGAAAATGAGATTTAGGTGTATAAGGATGGGAGATATTTTCCAAAATACTGGAGAGGAAGAGAAGAAAATTGAATGTACATACTAGCATCCATGATTAATTGTGCAATAAATTGTAATTAATTGCACAAAAAAGGTAATTTTGAAGGATATACTAACAATTATTTAGTACTAACAGAGGTTACGGGTTAAAATGTACGGAATTGACGTTTGGTGACCCACTAGTTTGGGAACGCTCTTAGAAACTTAAATGGCTATGGGGGCTTTTATTTTTCTTGATCGCTGAAATTATGTTTGGTTTTACGAAGAATTTTAGAAAACCACAAAACAATGTCCAATAAATATTTATAAAGCAAAAATTCAAAACTTATAGAAATTGGTCCTACAGGAGTTATCCAAGACATGACGTCGACATATTTCTGTCATGTGGAAAAGATTTGATATGGATACGCCTAGCATATCTCTTTCTTAAAAAAATGGTGACGTTGAAATAATTTAGCTTTGTTTGTGGAGACGATTTGAGAGTGGGGGCGACGAAGCCTCAAATAAAGCATTGTTTTACGGACCACCATTCACGTTTCTCTTCTTTTAGTGGATGAGTTGCCTTGATGGCAATTACCTTATAATGCATGCAATGCCTTTTTAAGGTAATTTTATTTGTTCAGGAAATCACCGGGTTCTATTTCGATTTTGATTTGGATGTGCTCAATCAATGAAAAACATTAACTTTCTACAATTTTGCAAAATCACCGTTCAGCGAGTGAGAAAGCAATTTTTGTAAAAAACTATATGTTTTCATTGATTCGTCACACCGGATCAGTGAAATATAGAACTAGGTACTGTTCACCCTTTTATTTGTTGTCATTCGACCATTGAGATCCCGACAGCGGTATCCATTTGAATTTATAAAATACTTCTATTTATTTTATAGACAAGGTTAACAATCTTTTTAGTACACGTGTATAACTTTGGGTTGAAGATACAAGTTCTTTAAAAGTAGTGCATGATGACTCGTTTAGTGTAATAGTTTTGAACAAATTCTATTAAAACCCCTAAATATAGCACGTAATCCATCTACGAATTTTAAATTTTAATTAGACTACAATGTCCTCCGTTGAATTTCTATCTCATATTAATTCTTTTTATGCTTTCGTCTAACACTTAAAGCGTCTATGTGGATTTTAAAATAACAACGTAGTGTGAAATACATGATTTATATGTTTGTCACACAATTGACCTACATGTTATAAACTTATCTTGTAGTTGACATATTAGGTAGTTAAAACAATTTAAATATTTACAAAACATGAAAACAAAATGGAGCCACAAAAACTAGTTATACAGAACTATCACCAAAGCACAAATTATATAGAACAATCAAATTCAATCTTCACAAATAAAATAGTGTTTCTTCGTATTGTATTTGTGGCGGTTGAATTGCACGATTATATAAAGTTATACTATTGGTGATGATTCTGTATAACTTGTTTGTATGGCTCCAGTTTTGTTTCATGTCCTGTAAATTTAATAAATTTTAGTTACTCGTAGGTAAACTACGAGACAAGCGTTTTAACGTCGTTGACCAAGTACGTGGTAGATATCTAAATAATGCATTCATACTACTTAGTTGTTTCAGAATCCACGTATCCGCCCCACGAACTAGAACAATATTCTCGTTGCCGTACTATATGGCGGTCAAAAACACAAAAACAAGTAATATAGGTAGAAAGGTTAGAATTTCTTTTGGAGGAGGGGGGGAGTGAAGAGTGAGAATGGGGCATTGTAGTCCAACTAGTTTCTAGAAATTTAAAGGGAGGGAAGGGAGCTACCAGGTGTTTGAATAGAATTTGGTATAGTTTTATCACACAGTTTTCTTTGTTTCTTTATTCTTATCCTTTTAATTCTTATTCTCTTTTTACTTTTTTGAATAAGAGTAATATTGTACAAATTTTTTGTACATTAAAATTAGAAGCCCACAAATAAAGGCACTATTTTGTAAAAAGAATCTTGATCCACTTACGGAA
Organism: Allium cepa; assembly: GCA_030765085.1. Lineage (NCBI taxonomy): Eukaryota > Viridiplantae > Streptophyta > Magnoliopsida > Asparagales > Amaryllidaceae > Allium > Allium cepa. The sequence goes on from CM060943.1 coordinate 461,919,578, forward strand.
AAAACCAAAAATATGCACCCTAAAATAGGTCCTCGCTTCAAAATAACGAATCCAACACATTTCACCATTCTTCCACCAACACGCTATCCGTAAGCCACAAACTTCATTGACACGTTCAAAACATTTAACATAAGAAGCCAAGATCGATGCCAAAGAACTTAAGTAGTATAGGAGTTTTTTTGAAATGGTATATATATTTCATTGCTACAGTAAAATACTATATGTACAAGCGTAAAAGCAAAAAAAAAATGTGTAGTGTTACCTTGAATATAACATGTAATATGATCATTCTGCATCACATTATTTGAACTTCGAACGCTAGTTGCATTTTCCTATTCACTATATTCTAGCTATTATTATCATCATCAATATTCACCATGTTAGAATCATGGGGTGATGAATATTTTGTTTAGGAATCCAAATTTTTTATGAGTCACGATACTTTTTCTTATGCTCAAAGCGATAACACCTTCCATATTTAGAAGGCCGCCATACATATAAAAATTTTGCCAAATAATATTATCATTTTCATATAATATTGGCACCTCGCTAGGAAGACTAAAGTTCACGTCTATTTCAACTAAAACATACGCATAAGCAATCTGAATCACTACTTTAGTTACTTAATCTATTTTGAAATGGGACCCTATAAGAGAAGCAATTCGTCCAATCCCTTCATTGGTCATTTAGTCAATATCAAATCCTGGAATTCAACCTAAATGGGAATAAATTTGAGAAGATAATTCATTTAAGGATCTCACTTCCTCATCACAATTAATCATCTTATAATAAAAGCATTTCACCAACATTTTATCACAATCTTCTACCTTCTCAAATTTCACTATGTAAAAGCCATTTTTATTCGAAAATATTTGATAAGCTATATCAAGTTTCCAAACCCTAGTAATATATGCGTTGAGATAGGAATGGTATGGTTTAGGACCCATCACAAATGGAATTTTTCCATTTTTCTCTCGTTGATAATATATTTTGACATTTTAGCACATCTCAAATTATTCAATTTATATAGAGGAAAATATTCAATAAAAGGAAAAACTTGAAGAGTCTTGTTTAGCCACTACAACTCTCCAAGCTTTTGGAATTTTGATTTCAATCGAGTCCATATTTAATTCCTACGTAGTTGTCCTAGATCTAGCCTATGATAAATTAGGAAATTCCCTTATGCCCTTAAAATTGAACCTTCTATTCGCCTTTACGCCTTGAAATCCATCGAAACAACCTGAATTCCAATGCTTTAACTAGCTTTTCCTAAACAGTGTAGCTTTCTACTTTTTCTTAACACATACGCAATATACCCATCATCAAAGACAGTGTTTGGATGTTGATCCAAGGACGATCAGGAGGGACTTGATGAGGAGAGGGGGAATTTTGCTCTTAAGAAGTCATTAGCCTAACCTAACCTATTTCAACAACACATTGTCGAATATAAAGTGTGTGACAACAACATATTGAAAATTTTAACCTATTTCAACAAAGCCGTATCGAAACAATATTTTGTAGAGAAAAATGATGATCCATCATCATACTTTTGATTTTTGATAAACATATTTGCACACATAATTAATAAAATGATAACATGGTATCGAATCAACATAGCCAATGGTTTTCCCATAATTCTGAAAGTCATCCATCGAATTTGGACTATTCGATAATAGTTCAAGTAAGCGATACATGTTTCACGAATAATAAATTTTGATGCTTTTAAACTGAACACCTATTTGGTTACTTACATTGACACACTATCACCGGAACCTGAAATAATACCTTTTCTCTCCGACGACACCACCTCAATGCTCATTGCATCTCCATCGGCTTTATCTGGAATGTTCGGGTGCTTCATCCTTACCATTACTGTTTTATTTTCTTATAGCTAGGCTTTTTTTAAGGGTTGGAGTTGCATAATTTTTTGAAAACAAGAGCTCATTTTTCCTTTATTGGTAGAAGAAATCAATAGTTTACAAAATATACATTATGTAAAGGGGTTTTTGGGCTCAAGGAAAAAGTTACAGAAAAATTTAGTTTCAAAGACAAGAAGTTTGTTTTTTAGTCTGAATGACATTTTTTAGTGTAAATCACAGAATGATAGTTATAACTATCATTTTCAGTTTACACTAAAAAGTGTACTTCAGACTAAAAACCAAACTTATTGTCCTTGATACTAAAATTTTTTGCAACTTCTTCCTTGTGCCTATTTATCTGTTATGTGCATCATCACATGGTTTAAAAATAATCGAACCCGGTAGTGAAAATTGTAAAGCCCAGCCCATATGAAAAATCAAATTGTTTTTCAGTCCATACCCATTCAGCAAAGCCAGTAAACAAATGAAACACGTATAGCACACCGGCATAAACCAATTCTCGAACCCTCCATTTTATACAAAATAGTCAAATTTCCATTTTAATCGTATATTCGTTTAATAAACTCAACAACTTCCAAAATTAACTCAACAATGGTTGGGCCTCTCTGTCTAAATTCTTTTAGAATAACTTTCTTAAAACTACCTTGTTTCACTATTAAAAGCTAGATCTACACCACTGCGACACCATCCACATATGAGCATTGCAATACCTATTACTTTTCCGACAATAAACCACATGGCCTTGCTTTCCCTTTTATATTTGTTTATTTTCTTTGATCTATACTTTTTTGAGTTCAGAACTTTCTTTGCAGGGTACATATATCGCAAATCCGCTTGATCGCTATTGAAAGAACCCTACCACTCATTGCCAATTTGACCGATTGTGTTTATGTATGTAATATATTCTTTGAAAATATGTAATAATTAATCCTTGATTTGTATTCATTTAGCGGTGGCTGTACTAAGAAGGTTTGGACTTCTGAATTGTTTACCTATTACTTTCCCAAATCACCGCTAAAGAATTCTAAGTGCATTAGATAAGCACCTGATTTTCAACCTATAATTTAAGTTATACAACTAACAACCAGTGAATAATATTAGTAACATTTTCAGGGGGTTCAAATAGACAACAAGTAGTGATAAAGACAAGAAAAATAAACATGGGTACCTTTGTATCAGTTTACCTTTTGTATGTAGAAAATATTCAAAGCTTTGTAAGTGCAAACTATAGTTTTGGGGAAGGAGATTTTATTCCAAATCCATTTATACCATGTCACTTTGGGGAGTTTAACACTATGTTCTTCCCAAATAGTTTTCAAGCATATAAACCTTTATTGTTTGTCATACAAACCCAGTAATCTTACTGCCTGTCTTCATTTATTTTTATGCTTGCAATTTCGTTTCTAAAAGAGCCCAAGAAACCAACCTCATATGTTCTCCACTGCACTACAAGAACGGTACCAGATAACGACAGCTTTTAGCCGTCGCCGATCGTCGCTAGCCGTCGCTATAATGGTCGCCGTCCAATAGTATAGCGACGGCTCCGTCACATAAATAGCGACCGCTCGCGACGACAAATGTGTCACGTGGAAAATTTTTCAACGTCTAAATGCCGTCGTTAGTCGTAGCTCGCCGTCGCTAACCTGAACCATTTAGCCGTCACTAATCTGAACCAGATAGCCGTCGCTAGCCGTCGTTAATCTGGGTAAATTTCTGTGCACATGGACAGCCCATATACACTTCAGCCAATCTGAACCAAACAACCGCTATACACTATATTCATCAAGTATAACCATCATATATCCATCACTATACATTCAAACAATATAAAATCCAACCAAATCTCATTTTCAAATCCAACCAAATCCATTAACCAGAATATGTACATAGTAAACCGAAATTTCTACATAATATCCCGACATAATATCCAACCAAATCCATCAACTAGAAGTCATCTAAATATGTACATAATATCCTGAAATATATATACACCATACCAACCAAAATGTGTATATACCAAACTATAAGCAAACAAACATACCTACTCCTCGCCATCGCTGCCGTCCTCTCCAGGCATCCTCCCATGCTGTTGCATATAAATCGCAATCCGCTCATCTAGCCGTTGCTCAAAGAAACTCCTTCTCCAATCATTTATTTCTTCCATTGTCGCCCTCAACTGAGCAATCTCCGCCTCTTGCCGCGACCTCCTGTATGCACGCTGCATTCTCATCGCCTGTAAAATAATTCATAATTATTTATATATTAGCATATATATATATATATATATATATATAAAATTATTAAAATTATTTAACTATTCATATGCATGAGTTAATTTATATATTAGTACATGTCAAAATTTACCTCCACATTTCCATAGCTATACCGTCGACTGGTCCGAGAAGGCGGGTCAATAATAGCATCCCAAATATGGTTCTCCTCCTCCAACGTAAGCTCTTCCCGACCAGTGGACTGTGCTACACGAGCCCGCTCTGGTTCGTACCTCTCCTGCGATTACAAACAATTGTTTTACACGATAAAAACCGAATTTCAAAATTTTTAAAATAAAATAAGACAAAATATTGTTATTAACAGTAAATTAATTTACCATTACGGATTGTGATTTGTCATCCGTCCACTCGTACGAAACATTGCCCTCTTCGTCAATCCTCTTCACGGCATGCGTGGCCTTGAACAGCTCGGCCATAATGGGCTCGCGGTTGTATCTCGCGGCCTGAAAATATATAAATATTATTGCTAATCTGATTATAAAATATCGTAATAAAATGTAAACACGGTTTATAAATTTAATTACCAGCTCTCTCTTATGCTCCTGAAAGGATTTGGAGCCACCACGGTGCAATGCAGGATTTTTATTCCTGTTTGCCCGGTTCTGCGCAGATAACTCCTACAAATTAAGATAAATTATCACGTATATATCTTGCAAGATTTATATTAGATTTAAATAACAAAGCAAACATATATTACTTACTCTTGCTGTCGGACTGTCCCAAAGCCGAAGAAAATCATTCCATACACCCTCACCCATCCAGTTCGGCTTTTTTCCTGAATCTTAGCCTTGGACAATGTGTCCCTGTAATTTTTTCTCATTCGTTTGTTCCAATGATTTAAAAAAAGGCCCAAGTCATCAGGGTCGACGCGGACTGCAGCCTGTAAATTAAAATTATTTTAAGTTATATAGATTATATTAATTTACAACTGAAATTCAAACTACTACTTACAAGTAAACCCGCCTGTATGGCGTTCTTGACATGATGGGGGATGTTGTCCCAGCGAGGCCAACAACCATCCATCCGGCTCTGAAAAGCCTTCCTCGAAACTTGTAAAATATAATCTGATGGCTCCACCTCAAAACCACTGCAAAAGTTATGATATACATGTTTAGTGGATTTTAAAACTTATACTTTAAATAAAATTGATACTTGCCCAGCACTTCTAGGAACGACTTCTGCAATCGGACGTAAGTCCGGTGCAGTGCCACTACCACCTGCACCGGGAGATGGAATGGCGTGCCACCACCACCTACACTCCGTCTCCTGCCAGACATATTTGTTATAGAAAAACAATATCATCAGAGAACAATTATAGAAATTCACTACTACATAGCATGTTTCAATCACTTTCACAGAAACAATTATAAAAATTTACTAGTACAAAACATGGATAAAAATTATATAAATAATCATCACATAACCATAATAGAAATTCACTACTACATAGCATGTTTCAATCACTTTCACATAACAATTATAAAAATTTACTAGTACAAAACATGGATAAAAGTTAACTAAATGATCATCACAGAACAATTACGGAAATTTACTATTACATCGCATGTTTCAATCACTATCACATAACAATTATATCAATAACGATCAGTCTTCATCGTTTTCTGATTCAGTCTCGCATTCTATCTCATTTTCTTCGATACTTTCGAATGCATCAAATAGGACGTTCGATTCATCATTCAAAGGCCCTACATCAATATCATCAGTTATTATTATTTCTGTATTTGATTCAAGATCGGCTTGATATGCTGCTTCATCTGGAATATTATTTCCATCAAACGTAAACCTTGGTTTCGTTTTGAAAACAGTGGACCAATCCGCTTTATCTCTTTTCAAAGATGGATACGAAGCAAAATAAACTTGTAACGCTTGTTTGGCTAATACAAAAGGATCGTACTTATAGTAGTGTGATGTATGCCTTATTTCAATAAGTTTGTACTCTTTATACATGTTGATTCCGCAACCAGGAACGTTACTGAACCAATCACACTTAAATAAAAAAACCTTTTCTAAAGGTTCAACATAATATGTCAATTCTAGAATCTATGTTAAGATGCCGTAAAAATCTTTTAAATGCTCATCTGGATCATCACTGCCTTTGACAAATACCCCGCTGTTATATGTTAATTTTTCATCACCGTAATCTTTTGTGTTGAACTTAGACCCGTTGACGAAGAATATTGGATAAGTCTTCACATTTCTTTTCGGTCCAATGGCAAGTTGTCTTAAGCCTTCATCAACGACACAGTTTCTTGGCTCATAAACATAGTTCAAAAACCATTTGGAAAATTCTTTACTGAGATCGCCAGATGGATACTGTGATTCGTAGATAATGCATATATGTAATATGTGTTATTATTATGTACGTACAAGTGAATTAATTATTACCTGACAAATGGTGCGACTTTGACATAATTTAAAAGAACATACGTGTGCGCTACATGGTGGTCTCTATCGTCCAAGCATATTTCCACACATTTTCCACCAGGTCTACCATGTTGTCTAAAAACCGATAACATTGTTTGAGAAGAATTTTGTTCAACGACTTCCTCATTTCGAGGAACAGTTACAAACGTTAAGTTCACATCGTCCTTAAAGTAGTGAGAGAAAAAAATGAGGCTTCTTCTTCAAGATACAATTTGCATATCGAACCCTCAACTCGGGCTTTTTGTCGAATCTTCTTCTTCAGATGATTCAAGTACCTATTAAGATATTTATTACATATTTAGATATACAAATTTGAATTTGAAATTGACATGAACATTGCACATGTTAATTTACCTCTCAAATGGATACATCCATCCATATTGCACAGGACCTCGAAGAAGTGCTTCGGATGGAAGATGAATAGGTAAATGCTCCATTACGTTAAAGAAACCAGGCGGAAGTATTTTCTCCAGTTTGCATAGCAATATGGGTATTTCTACTTCAAGTTTACGTATACGATCCACCTTTAATGTTGTCGAACAAAGCTGTTTATAAAACAAACATAACTCTGTTATGACGTTCCAAACTTTTACGGCAACAGTTCTTTGAAAGCCACGGGGAGTAAATATTCCATCATGATATGACAATCATGACTTTTCATCCCACTCAATTTACTATTTTTGAAGTCAACACATCTACGAAGATTGGAAGAAATCCCATCGGGAAATCTTAATTCTTCCACCCACTTTAGCACGAGTTTTACTTGCTTATTGTCTAGCTCATAGCATGCTTTCAGTTTTTTATTGTCATTAGGCTTCATATGAAGTTCCGAGCGCTTACAATAGTTTGCTATATCGAGCCTCGAATTCAAATCGTCCTTGGTTTTGCCCTTTACATTCAAAATTGTGTTAAACAGAATATCAAACACGTTCTTTTCGTTGTGCATCACGTCAATATTATGTCGGAGTAAGAGATCTTTCCAATATGGTAACTCCCAAAATATACTTTGTTTGCACCAATTATGAATGTCTGACTTTCCTGGGATTTCAGTCTGGACTCCAGTTTCATGTATCTTTGGATAGTCTCTTACAATTTCGTATATTTCCTCGCCTGACCAAACCTTAGGTGGTTTCAGATTCTCTTCTCTGTTAGCTATGAAAATTTTCTTATCTCTTCTAAAACTATGATCGGGATGAAGAAAACACCGATGACAATCAAACCACGAAACTTTCTTCCCATATCGTAACGAAAATGCTCGTATTTCTTCCATACAATAAGGGCATGCTAGACGACCGGCCGTACTCCAACCAGAAAGCATCCCGTATGCAGGAAAATCATTAATCGTCCATAACAAAGAAGCGAATAACCGAATTTTTTTTTCGTTGATACATCGTAAGTTTCGACTCCTTCATTCCACAGTTTCTTCAACTCTTCGATCAATGGTTGTAAATAAACATCAATTCCTTGGGTTGGATCATGAGGGCCGGGAACGACAGTGGTGAGAAACATATATGGTGTCTTCATACACATCCATGGAGGTAAATTATACAGAGTAACGATAATTGGCCAGGATGAATATTTACTACCAAACTGTGAAAATGATGAAAATCCATCTGTACATAAACCAAGTCTGACATTATGGCTTTCCGCAGCAAATGCGGGATAAGCCTTATCGAAATGTTTCCATGCTTCACCGTCGGATGGATGTATCAAAGTTCCTTCTTCCGTTGTTCTCACACTATGCCATCGCATATGACAGGCCGTAGCAGAAGATGCATATAATCTTTGAAGTCTGGGAGTGATGGGTAAATAATGCATTCTCTTGTACGTGACTTCTTTCTCTTTCTTCTTTCTTGGTTTGTATCTTTCTTCGTTGCATATTTTGCATTTTCTTAGGTCAACGTCGTCTTTCCAATACAACATGCAACCTTTCACACATGCATCTATCTTCTCGTACGGTAGACCGAAAGCGGACATCAATTTTTTTTTTACTTTATAATGACTATTGCACATCAGATTATTAGGTGGCATGTGTCGTTTTGCAGCTTGTCATCTGCTGTAAATGCAGCTTCCGTAAGGTTGAATTTTGATTTCGTAGTTATGTATTCGGCGGCTACTGAATGTTCGGATCCGCTTTTACATCCGTCCCACAACGGCCTCTTAGCAGAATCCAACAAATCGTATATTTTTTTAGCTCCCGCTGTCGGTTCTTTTTCGACATTTTCGTCTTCATCGACAGCTTCAGTTGTAGAAAACATTGATCGTGCTGCATCATCTGCCATATTTTCTATCGGATTCGTCATCATATTACCGTCCTCTAAAACTTCAGTATTAGGTGTAGGTTCAACAAGTTCTCCATGACGATCCCAGAAATAATAATCAGACACGAAACCATATTGATACAAATGTACTTCAACTATATCCGGTTTCCAATGCTTCAAATGTTGGCACTTACTACACGGGCAATGAACTTCTGTATTGTTTCGGTTATTAGATTTAGCAAATCTAATAAATTCGTGTACACCGTTGTAGAAATGTTGCTTTATTGATCCCTTCTTTCCAGTTCTGACTTCATACATCCAAGTACGGTCGAGAAAATAATTGAACATTTTTCCTGATTTGAAAATGTATGTTAGACAATTTAAATCATTAATTTTCAACCATTCTCCATTGTAAAAAGTTCATCGTTCCAGAAAATTCAAAATATGAACTTCACTTTATATTTTTAATTTTTGGTATTTTGGTTTTCACTTCGGTGGGTCAGTCGTCCTACTTTCCATTACAAACACAATGATGTAATTACATTTAATAAATCATTTCAGATTAAACGGTTCAACAAAATTTTGGCAGCACTTCCCTTATGTTCCCTGTATCGTACACAAATGCGTGTACACAGGGAACGTAAAGGAAGTGCTGTCGAAATTTTGTAACCGTTTAAAATGAAATGATTTATAATATGTAATTACTTTATTGTGTTTGTAACTTGTCCAATACAGGGACAAATCCGACAAATATTGTATCAGATGAATATAAATGTCTGTTCTGTTACAAAACGAACATCCATATAACAATCATATACAACACTTGCCAGACGAGGCCAAAGCCAATCTAAGGGATAAAAATAATTTCTTTAAATTTTATCAAATATTATTGTTCTTTTCAAATTTTGACAATGTTCCAACTATTTATATTTTATTTCAAAAATTTGTGTATTTAAATTTTAGTTCAACATTCAATTAACAATTTTAGTTCAATATTCATTTCTTTATTGTTTTACGACATAGATTTTATGTGACTATTTGTTGTTGTTATATTCATTTCTTAATTTCTTTACAAAATCGATTTTAGTACAATATCAGTTGTGTTTAAAGTCATTTTCTAATTTTTTTTCAAATAAATTAGATATTTGCAGAATTTTTAATGTTCTATATTCATTTTTTAATTTTTTGTACAAACTTTATTTTTTACAATATATATAACCTTTTGCATTTTGGCCGTCGCTAGCCGTCGCTAAAATTATTAAAATGGCCGTCGCTCAATCAACAGGGTAAATATAAGAATTATCAATGAATATAATTACAAAACAACAAATTCTAATTATCAAATAGATAATTAGAAACCAATAAAAAACTAATTATTAAATAAAAATTTGTCAATTTAAATTCACTTAACAACTTAAATTTGTAATTTATCAATTTCATAAACTATGAAATACTTTCATGTAAATTTATCAATAACCAAGTTAATCATTAATATACACGATTTTTTCACCTAAAACAACTAACCATGTTAATCGCCAACACTAATTATCTACATCAACCATTTATTCAACTTGATCATGATAAACTAATTAATATGTAATACTTAATTCAAGTTCATGATAATAAACTAATTAATCTACCAAATCAACATACAACACTACTAATACCCAATTTAACAACAAATCTCAATTTTACAATAAAATATAATCGAATTAGTGTTTAAACTAAACCTAAAAACATCAAATTTACATGCAAACAAGAGATTAGGAGCATATCGACACAAATTTGGGTGATTTGGAGGCGTTGAAGGCTGGGGTGCCGGCTACAATGACGAGGAGCGACGGATTGGGGGAAGGAGGAAGGGTTTTGGGGAGGAAGCAAAATGAATCTGCTGCTCTCGGCTTGGACCTGTATATTGCGTATAGCGACGACTAGCGACGGCCGCTTTTTTTAGCCGCCGCTAGGATCCGTCGCTATACGAAGCCTTTTTTGTAGTGCTACCTATTTTTCAAAATGTCTTCAACAAACATTCTTTCCCCACTCACATGTATCATAGTGCCAGCTCTAAGTCTACTTATTAGGTTCATGCCCCGAAGCCATGGGTTAAACCACAACAACGAACTTTTCCCATCCACTATTCTTCTACCAATACACTTCATAGATTTGCTTATAATGCTTAAAATGAGTTTCCAAATGACTGAATAGTCACTTCTTTTACTGATCTCCAAGAAGGAACGATTTTTCAAATATTTTTCTTCCATCCAAACAGCCCACATTCCTTCTTTATTTTAGAATCTCCCATTAGTTTTACAACCATGGTTATTTGGATATCTTCTAAACTTCTAAGACCCAAACCCCCTTGCTCTTTTCCTTGCAAACTGTATCCCATGGTATCTTGCTAACTTTACCTTTCCAATGAAAGTTAGAGCATATCCGAATGATGTTATACTATATTGTATGATCGGTTATATTATAGACCTTAATAATTCAAGCCTACTTGCCAAACTAAGCAATCTGCCATCCCGCCTTGGTTCATTTTTTTATTTTCTTTACCAGTACATTAAAGTCCTTTTTCAAACAAATGTTTGATAAAGATATTCCTAGATATTTAATTGGAAGAGCGCTTTCATTAATTCTCAATGCTATGCAGATCCTCTCTTTGTTGATGTTGTCGCGACCAAAGAATACACTGAATTTGAGATGTTTCACTTGCAAGCTCATTACAAGTTAGAGCTGGGTGAAAACTTCTCTTATAGCCCTTGTTCCTTCTTCTTCAGCCTCTGTGGAGATGATTACATTATCGCACAAATGACATGATTTATCTTGGTATCCATCTTTATATTAGCTTTTATTCTACCTTTTTTGGCTCTCTCCTTAATTAGTAACGAGAAAATTCCATAACTATTACAAATATGAAAAGTGATAAAGGATCACCCTACCTCAATCTATACTTACTTCCGAAGAACCCATGAGTATTACTATTGACTATTTTTCTAGCTTACCTTAAACAACACTAATGCATTATAAAGAGCAAAAGTTACTTGCTATCACTAGGCTATAAATGGAAGATGAGGAGATAAGTATATAGCTGGAACATAAACAACATAAGATACATAGTGGATCGATAAAGTAGCCTACGTTTACTGTGAAGTTCTCTTACTATATATTTCTTTTGCAACTGTAAGGAATTATGAAAGAATAAAAAGAAAATAGAAAGCACTTACGAATAATGTAGCTATGTAATCGTAAGGACTTACTATATCAAGGAACCAGAATTGTGCGTAGTATTCAAAATCCTTGTACGTTCTTACCCCTTTGGAGTTATAATATAGGGGATATTTATAGTAGCTGAAGTGGATAATGGTCAACTGGGATTGAGCCATAGAACTGGTGAGAAATATTCCTAAACGTTGATATGGCTGCAAGGAAATATGAATGGTAGCTGCTATAGTGTAAGAAGATGTGCGATGGATGAAAATATACTCATTACTCCTCAACACGAGGCATGGGCTTCGCGATTAATGTGCATACATCACATTAATCGTGCGTTTAATGGTGATGTTATGCCTCATCAATTCGGCTGCTAAGTTATAGTGCTTCAGATATGTGGATGGATATCTTGTTGTTTACTTGAGTGCTTGTATGGAAAATCTTACAGAGTTGGTCGACCAGTTGTCAATGATATGAAAGAAACTATGAATCTTGCCAAGAACTATGTTAGAAAGATGGTGTACGGCCGGGATATGAGGTAATTGGAGGGATTGTCTAGGACCGGTCAAAGGCGGTTGTACTGAAGTCGGGCCAAGGACGAGCCATGCTTGAGCCCATCTTGCTTGATATTCCGCATGTTGAGATGAGCTTGGAGAGGTACCGATTGTCAACTAAAGCGACGTCGAGTTAACGTGTTGACCTGGAGTTGTGTTGAAAGAATGTTGTTATAGGAAAGATTGTCAGTACCGAGCTAAGCCTATTGGGCCTGGAGGGGCTGGGCCTAAATCTTGCCTAAATGTGAAAGGTGCCTAGGGATGATGCAACCGTGCCTCACACTGATGCCTTACTGAATGGAAGGGATGATTTGAGACCATTATGGGCTGGCCTATGCAGGATGGTTGCAGAATAGTTGGTCTGGCTTTGATTGGGCCCATATACCTTAAATTGTCATGATAATTACTTGCGAGAAAATTGGGCAATATTTTTTCCCAAACTCTGTACCCACATGTGAGTGCGAGCTTGTCAAATCACAAAGAATCTTATTGACTGATGGTCGTGTAACGCATTTAATGCACTGTCCATGTGGCCTTATGCTATTAGTTGTGGTAGTTCGTTTTTTCCAAAAGTGTCATGTCGACTACATATATGAATTGACTTTATACTGATCTCTTCTGAGTGGTTGGGATTCTTTTTGCCTTTTAAATTCAACACACATGATCGAATTTATAGGTATATGAATACCTCATATTCTTCATCCCCGAGTCCATAAAATCTTTCCTTCTGAATTTTCTTCATGTCTTATGAATCTTTCGCAGTTCTTTACTGATGAAAAACAACTAGTTCATCATTTACTTCCTTTCCAGATGTCTTTACATGTATGCATTATTATCTAACTTGTTTTTATCATGAGAAAAGAGAAAGCTCTATCGATGCTAAACTGCCACTTGCTGATTGTAGTTCAAACTATCATTTGGAACCTTCTTCTTGAGATGGATCTTTCCTTGCTTCTTGGTTTGGACTCATGCACAAGCCTCTGATGGTTATCGACCACCATTTTCATGCAAATGGGCTAGTTGGAGCTAGTAGATTTCCTCTCCATCTTGATATGGCGATTCTAAACCTAGGCTAACGTGGATGCTTTAACGCCTTGTTAGAATGAGCAATGGCTATCGCCTTCACCTTCGATGTTACAGCTAAAGTCCCAGTCGTCCTTTGGCGATGTCGATTGGGATCTTTTCAAGACCTCTTGTGGGATTTGATGTGGAAGGTTTCTGAGATGGCAGCACATTCCCCATTCTTTAGCAAGTTCTTGATAGTTTGGAGTGCCGTGGGAGTTTATCTCTGCATTTGAAGCTGGATTTTCCAAAGGGTTCCATTGGCATGCTTCTTCTTCTTCTTCTTCTTCTTCTCTCTTTCTTATTTAACTAGTTAGCGATAAGCATATCATTATCAGCCTAGCGGTGTAGGCATTGTGCCTCTGCATTCTTTGAACTAAATGGAACAAATCTTTTGTTGCAAACTTTAATTGAGAATCTTGTTGTTGCTTTTATTTGTTTATGTGCGTATGACATGTTGAGCAGAGTTCTTTGAATAACCAATAATTCCTATATTTATTTTTTAGAAATGCCATTATATTTTAGGTTATGTTAAATATCAGTGTGATAATAAGGCAGTTTAGGTATAGTTTTTCACGTAGACCAAGTTTGGTCCGATTTTGAGCGATGGTTTGCGTTTGCATGAACTAAAATGCAAGTTTATTCACCGGTTCTCCTGGGTTGCAAATGGTCGAAAAAAGAGTGGGAGACGAGCTAGGATTCGAACCTTAGCACATAGGGCTGTGTTGTTCTCTTGGGTGATGCGTTGCCATTCGTGAAGTCATCGCTGATCTAAATTAGACTAAAGCGCATTACTTAGCTCAAACACTCTAGTGTAAGTGAGTTGAATGATGTGAGGCGGGTTATATGCAGCCAGCTCGCAAATACTTGTAAATGGAAATGTTTTTAAAAAAGGAGAACTTATCTATAATGATGGGTCCAAATCAAGGTTCCAACGTCCTCGGTTCTTAGATGAGGTAGGTGGTTGTGAGAGATAAGAGCTACCACCAATGCTTCACAATTAGGAGGTTTTCATGAACGAGGGTGCTAGCCAGCACGTTGGATTTGTTGAGAAACCCACCACTGATTGTTTGTAGCATAAGAACACCCTTCTGTGTTTGCCTGAGTGAAGACCAAAGTATTCGTAATACCCCATAATTTTACAAAATTAAATAATTAAATTAAATAGGATAAAATCGTAATTTTACATAAATGTTAAAGTAGTAAATTCCTGCAGAAGTTGGAAATAAACATCCTAACCTATTCCATTGAGTTTGAAATGTCATTTATAGTTAGAAACATATATAACTTGTTGAATTTGGTTTAATGGATTAGAAATTAGAAGAATTCAAACTCGATGACATTTTCATAATATATTGGTTTCAAAAATACAGCCTAGTTATTATTATTTTTAGCCTATAAATAGATCCTTAACCCAATTTCTTTTTCTTGATAAATATTACATCTGCTTCTAACACACTAATTACTAAATTAATTCCTAATCCACCAAATCGAATCCAAATTAAATGAATTAATATATGGAACTGATCGCCACAAAGAGGGCTACATAAATAATCCGAAGCTATTGAGTGATTTGGCATTTTCAAGGTGGGAAATTTCTGGACACCAAAGAAGGAAGAGGATTCCCCTCAGATCGAAGAATATGCATGGCTAATCGGTAAGTGAGATTTATCATATTTGTGTGTGTATTAGTAAGATATAGTAATTCATTGCTTATGGCCGTAAATCATGTTATAAATGATGTTTGAAAATTAAAAAGTAGTTTTCTAAAATATACATAATTGGAGGAGTACGCTATGGCTAGATGGTTAAAAATCTATTTTTTTTCCAATTGTAAATAGCAAACGATAGTTCCCTTATAATAAAAAAAAGTGAAAAATTGAAAAGTGTTCCAAGCCATGCATATTACATATCAAAATTATAGTTTCAGATGACACGAATTTTCTAGTGATCTTCGTTCATTGATTGGGTGTACAGACTGACAAAAAAAAGCTTCCAAAGTTTGATAAATGTGAACCGTCCATTTCGATCCAACGATAATGATACATAAAGATCGAGGGGATCGCTATGGTGGTGTCTGTTCATTGTTGACGATTGAAGTTTGCCAAAATATGTGGAAATAGGGTTGGCGGTGGTTTTAAGGTTGAGGTAGCTAAAGCTCAGATGCTCTATGACTTCAGATGCGCACACAATGAGGAATTCAAAGGTGAATGCGGATTAGTGAGATACAATTGGGGGTGGCATCAGTGAAGGGATCTTGGTGGTTGTTGAACATGAGAGTGAGGGTTCGGGCTGCTGTTGTAAGCACGTGAAAGAAGAAGTACAATATAAAGAGGGAATACATCTAAAGGAAAAGCTTGAGTCTAATTTTTGTCTTAACGATATAAGTTTTAAAGTTAGTATAAAGAACAACATAATGATAAATACATATTGCGTTACACATATAATGCGATATTCATATAGAATTACATATGTATAATGCACAGAAGTATCATTACACATATAAAACGGTTGAACTTAATTTTAAAGATAAAAAGCCACATAATAATATTTTTAGGCATGTAATAATTTGATTTAAATACATGAAAAATGAAGGAAATTACCGATATACATAAGTTACAAAGCTTGATAACAACCATAACGATGGTTTATAGCATTCGGATCTTCAGCCTTCATTTCTCTATCATTGGTTTGTAGCTTTCAGATCTTCAATCTTTATTTCTCTATTGCCTGTCTTGCTTTGAAGCATTTTAGCCATTATTATAAGTTGATTCTCCTGCATCCTGCCAGCAATTTTAAATTTGGTTAGTTACTTCAATTTTATTTAGTTGGTTCCAAATTTATGGTATATATAGCAAACATAATTGTTTGTTTATTATTTAGAGAATTATATATTATAAATATGAAGCTTATTCAACCATGGATAAGAGCATTACTAAATAAAGAAGTTAACTGGATTATGAAATAAAGCAAGAAGCATTTTTTTAGTATAATTTTGGATTTAAGCAGTAAAAAGTTAACATTTTAGCTCTTATGTTGCAAATGGTAACCTAATAATTTGAATCATAACCTTATGATATGACATAGAATGAGCTACATAATACTTATGGACTACATACGTAAGATTAAAATAGTTGAAGAATATGCTTTGCATTTGTTTAGAACTTTAATTATAAATTAGTTTGCAATTTTTTGCATAAAATAGCACATTAGTAGGAGAATGTACATTGATAGTTACGCTAACTAATTGATTCTTTCCTTAGTGTATTACTACAACTATTAATTAATCAGTACACGATTACACACAACATCATTAATACCGTCACTTCATCATCATATGATTAATGTTATGAAACACTAATGATGCACGAAATACAAGTTATTCCAAACTCCCTTTTTTATGAAGATTGCATACTCCAAATCCACATAAGGGACTTTAAAAATCTTAAACAAGGAACTCCACCATATAATGGTGTTGAAATGAGATGGGAAAATGAATGCTATATGAACTTAGCATTTTATATTTGTAATGCTATATGAATATATTATTCTATTGTCCTTCATACTAAATTTTAATATTTGTGTCCTTCAGACTAAAATTAGTCTCGGGTTTTTCCTTTAGACTTATTCCTAATTCACTTAACTTCAAATGATTATAACTCTCACATACGACATCCATTTCATGCACGATTCATTACATCAGGATCATGGAGAGACGAGAAAGGTTTTAGTATTTTATTTGCTATGGGTTTAAGATTGTGTAGAAAATTTTCTTAGTTGGGCATGTTTGTTGTAAGCGGTTCATATTTGGCGATGCGATCATCCAAGGAGACGAGTCCTCAACGTGTGATAGTCAAAGGAGCTGAGTCCTCAATATAAAAAAAATGTAAGGAGATGGGTTTTGATTATACAATATTTGGGGAGCTAAGTCCACAAAATATGATAGTCTAAGGAGTTAAGTCATTAGTACATGATAGTCCGAGGAGTCAGGTCCTCGACATTTGATTTGGCATCACAACACATTTAAAGGAGCTGAGTCCTTGGTATATGATTTGTAATAGCAAGTTGAGAATTTGGGGTCAAATGTGGGCATGAGATTTTGTATAGAATAGATTTTAGTGAAACCTTAGCATATGATGTCACTACAGTAGTACAAAGTGTTTAGCTGACTTATTGGGTGCAAGTGACATAGGTTAAGGTATGATTTTAAGCATAAGTGTTTTTTACTAGATCATTAATAATATACACTTACATGATGAGTTTCACCCATAAGACATATATTTGACCCCCAATGTTTTCTTTATTTTGGATACATTTTGATAAGTCAATATAGAGGATTGTTGATGACTTAGAGGAATGATGATACGATGATGATTAATGGATTAAGCGATGTTGAGATGCTTCAATGTAAACACTTCGGGACTTTGATGTGTGCATTCCTTGACCAATATGGACATAAAAGTGTCCTAATGATGGCGACTCAAGGATGGGGCTAGTGACAATGATATATAAGGACAAGTTTATGGACACAAACTTGTGAAGTGGAGCTAGGACATGCTCAACTATGGAAAATGGAAATGGTTAGAATAAGGAAGGGTTCTACGGTGGAAATGGAAATGAATCGAAAAAGGAGTGTTGGAGATGCATGCAAAGGGATCATTAATACCCAGAGTGTTTCTAGTGTGCGTGTAAAGCAGAGGTATGTGAGGACGCTCATTGGATATTAGGATGTATACCCTGGATATTGGATGGGATCCATATACCTTGGACTGCTAAGACGCGCAGTTTAGTCTCCTAGTATATTGAGTGGCATAGATTTCAAGCACCAAGGAACCAGGACTTTTCCACTAGTCCCTAGGATAGGGAGGTCATAAGAGTTATCATGGACATGAGTAATGGTGAGTATGTTTGACAGATGTCATATGTGCCATGTTTTGTTATCACTCTAAGGATGTCCTAATACGTAGGTATTGTGGGTGTTGATACATAGACACCCAATATTGTACGTAGGACATAGTACACCTTTATAATGATAGTAGAATATAAATTAGCATATACTGTTATGTGCTAACTCTTTGGATGCACAGATAGGTCAAATATGATTCTTATATCTTTGTTCCTCGTTATATTGACTCATACAATATTTCGAAATTTCTTATCACTCAAACTAGACAGTTGTCTGACTTGAGGTTTATGCTTTGCTTTTTATTATCTCGGGTACTCTTATTGAGTAGACTAGATAGCAGGTCTGAGTGATACGCGGTACTGTGTAGAAGATGAGGAAGAGATGTCACTTTATCATAATATATTAGGGTTTACTCTTGCATATTCCATTATGCGACATTGTAGAGCCTAGACAGTGTTAGCTATTTTATTAGAAATGGTTTTACGTTGAGTTTATTTCCAGTTATATAACTCTACTTCTATTTTTTATAATCTATGAACATGTACACTCTGATATTTATGGGTCATTTAGTCATTACTGTCTCGCCTATTTTATATCGATTATTATTATAATTATATTTTATTTAATGTGTTGTGGGATATATTGTTTTATCCTAGACTGGATCAAGAGCGCACATATATACGAGAGAGAGCATACTTGTTATATATTTTGGTTTTTAAATGTATATTGTAGCATATATAGTATATAAGTCGTATTTCACACATGAGTAGCACTGATGTATTTTTCTATATGTGAGACTAGTCATTCTTATTATAGATCAAAAATGAGCCGACATACAAGATATGCTGTGAGAATTCCATCTCTAGAGTCGACGAAGAAGCGGTCTCGAAGGCTGCTAATCCGGATTCGCAAGCAATGTTCAATGCAATGATGGCGAACGTGCTGCAAAATGATCAATCAGTTGTTCGAAATGTTGCAATAGGTGGTGGTGCTCAAGTGCAGGCACCTAGATCGATTTTGCAAAGCTGAATAAGGGTTTTGTCGGTCTTAGTGAAAACCATTCCAAAGAACGAAATCGGCTATGAAAGTGCGGGACTTATTGGATACCTATGAATGGATATTCGATGACTTGGAATTAGATGATGCTTTGAAGAGAAGGTTGGCTTCTCGATAGCTCCAAGGTAGCGCTATAAACCGATGGAACAATATTAAAGTTTATACTCCCATTGATCAGTTTACTTGGGACCACTTCAAGACTAGATTTAAAGAATAATTTATACTGATTATCCAGATGTCAGTGCTATTTAGGAAATTTGCATACTAAAGTAAGGGGACATGTCTCCGAGTATATGGCGGTGTTTGATGCTTTATTGAAGTATGGGATGCCTTTCATCAACACTTTACTAAATAAAAAGGAGAAGCTTATTATAGGGTTGGATGATTACTTGAGGGAGAAGCTTGTAAGGAACATTGATGAGCCATTTGAGAAGGTAGTTGAGAAATCCCTCCAACTTGAGAGTTTATACCATAAACCAAAGTCTACTGTAGTTGTTAAGGAAGAACTAAAGTCACAACAAGACGATGGAGGAAAGAAGAAATGGAATGGGAAGAGGAGGAAATTTCATGGTAAGAATGCTCAGAAGAAAGGCAAGTGGGAATCCACTTGTTATAACTGTAGTAAGAGGGGTCAACAAAGTAAGTGTTGCAAAGCTAGAGGCAAGAAGTGTTCTAACTATATCGAGATGGGACATATGCTGAGGGACTGTCCCGAACCAATAAAAAGAAGCAGGTGGTGAGGGCATATGCTTTGGATGCTATCCCGACTTAGTCAAGTGCTCCCTCGACGATGGAGAAAGGCAAAGGTATCACTATTCAAGGTATGTTTTCTATGTATAGTGTTTTCGTACATGTTTTGTTCGATACAGGGGCTTCACATTCCTTTTGTACCTTATGACTTGTTAGAAAAAATAGGATTGAAACCTAAAATCATTGACCGACCTTTAGTAGTGACAAACCTATTAGACTAGTCTTGATATGGTTTATCGTGGTTTGGTATTATCAAGTTATGGGTGTCGTTTTATTTCTGATTGCTTTGTTTTGGGTTTCACTAGGTTTGATATTATATTGGGGATGGACCGACTGAGGAATTATGCACTGATGGTGGATTGTGAGAAGTTATTGGTGACAATTGGGGCTAAGAAAGGGTGGAAGGTAGAGATTGGCTGCCTACCAAAGGATGAGGTTATGGTTAGCTTCCTATATTTTCTAGAGGCCCCATAGGATGAGTTTTCATCTATGTCTATCATTAGGGAATATCAGTACTTATACAAGGAGGTGGTTGAATTACCACCATATTAAGAGGTTGAGTTCGGCATAGACTTAGTGAAAGGTGTTAGACCGATAGTTATGCCTTTGAGGCATATGGCTCCCAAGTAGCAGGAGAAGTTAGAAATGCAAGTGAATGACTTGTTAAAGCGAGAGTTCATTCATAAGAGTATATCTGAGTAGGCATACCCGTAGTATTCACCACTAAGGCATATTACCATTTGAGGTTGTGTATTTATTACTGTGGGCTAAATAAGATGACAATGAAGAACAAGTATCCACCTACATATTGATGACTTGTGATCCATTGTGCAAAGAAGTTCTCTTGGTTAAATGTTGCAATAGGATTTCACTAGTTAAGAGTAGCAAAGAAGAGTGTGTCGACTACTACGTTTTGTACACCGTTTGGATTCTATGGGTGGTTGGTTATGTTGTTCGAGCTGACCAACGCAATGGCATACTTTGTTGATCATATGAACCGTGTCTGCATGGATCAACTAAATAAGTTTGTGCTTGTGTTCGTGGATGATATTCTGGTATATTCTAGAACAGAAGAGGAAGACAAGACACATTGGAGAATTGTGCTTGGAGTGTTGAGGAAGCACAGATTGAAAGCAAAGTTTTCAAAATGTCACTTCTGGAGGTGGGAGGCGAGGTTCTTTGGTCATATCGTCTCTAAGCAGAGTATTGCGGTCGATACCGCAAAGGTAGCAGCGTTCAAGCTTGGAACAAACTTAAGAACGCTATGGATGTGAGAAGTTTTCTTGGATTAGCGGGATATTGTAGACGTTTTAGCAAGGACTTCTCGATGGTAACAACACAGTTAACCAATTTGATGAAAAAGAATCAGACTTTTAAATAGGATGCGAAGTGTGAGCGTGCGTTCATGAGTCTGAAGAAGTCTATGAGTGCACTTGTGTTGACTATTCCAACAAGGAAGGAGGAAATGACGCTATACATTGATGCTTGTGGTACCTGATTAGGTGCACTACTAATGCAAGGAGGTAAGGTTGTCGCCTACGCTAATCAATAGCTGAAGCTATATGGGAGGAAGTATTTCGAATTAGTGGGATAGTATTTGCTTTGTATATTTAAAGGCATTATCTACTTGAAGAAAGGTTCGAGTTGTTCCCAAACCACAAATCCCTAAAATACCTTTTCTTCTTGAAGGATCTCAACTTTTATCAGCAGCGATGGTTGACTATAATACAGAGGTTTGGAAACCTAGCATATAAGGTCGACTTACGTCATAAGATAGCAGGCGTGCACAACATATTCTACGTCCCTCGCTTGTAGAAGTTTGTGCATGACTCAAGCATGACTATTACACCAGCTCAACATGATGATATCGAAATTGACCAAAAGTTTCAAGACCTTATAGCCTGATTCATATCGTGAGATAAGCTACGAAATAACTTAGGAGGAAGATGGTGGAGTTAGTGAAAGTTCAACGGGGTGAAAGCGAAGACGATTGCACGTAGGAAACCGATACATGAGGGCTGCATATCTAGAGCTCTTTTTGTGGTATGGCCTACTTTTTATCGTACTTACTTTCAATTTTGATCTCATATAGGATAGTTTAGTATCTTGCTTGCTAGAATAGTTATACATGAATTATTGATTTCATGACTACTTGTTTGATATGTTCAATAGTTGCTTATGACTGTTAGGCATGCAGGGTAACTATGGTTGGCTATTCTTTGATTTGCTTGTCGATTTCAGGAGCGAAATTTCTAAAGCGGGAGACTGTAACGACCCATATTTTTTATATCAAATGATTGTAAAATATTACTATTTAATTCATATAAGGTCGTATGACTTTGTACTTTTAGCAAACGACCATTAGGGACATTTTCCATCTTTAGAATTTTCATTGGACAATTTTGACTCTAAAATCTACTGAAGCCTATAACTTTTGATAGGGACTGAATTTAGCCCTAAACAACATTCATTAGATCAACATTATGGTTTTGCTTTCTGTAGGATGGTCATAGTTGAAAAATAGAGTTACCATTTCGGAGAAATGACTGTTTTAAATTTGGACTGATGCTTCCCAAATTGGTGGGTAGTTAGTTAAGCCCATATTTAAGCCCACTAACCCATTTTAGGATTTATGCCTAATATGAGATGATAGGTAGACCCAATCATTTTTCCCACTTCCATAAATAAGTCTAAACCTCCACTAGCCTATTTTCTTTCAAAAAATCTTTTTTCCTTAAAACTAGACTAAATCATGGTTAAGAAGTAATCAGCAAAAGGGAAACCTTAGATCTTGAAAAGACAGTGCGGATCGTGCTATATGGAACTAAACTATACTAGTGTAGAAATAAACTAAGATACTATAGCAATGTGAATAAGTAAAATAAAACAAGCACACTAGAAATTTTTATACTGGTTCGGAGCTCCGTCCTACGTCCAGTCCCAGACTCCTTCTGGAATTTCACTAAAACAAAAATCCTCACTTAACCTGAAGGAACAGGTCTATACAACCCCTGAGCAGCCGAACAGGGACTTGAATAGCAGAACAGGATTTTGTGCCTCAGCAGCAGAAGAGGACTTCACTTTGCCTGAGTAGCGGAACATGTCTTTTACAAATAAAGTTTTTTTGACTCTATGTGTTCTTTATAACACGAATTTGTCAATTATAGTACACTCTTCCTGTAATCTTCTCCTTTATGATGTATATATGAATACGTGAAGAATAAGGAAGTAATAGAATGAATTTGATGAAATTGAATGCACAAAAGTATTAGAATCAAAGAATATGAGAGTAGAGTAAACATAGATTGAATTAAGTTATGGAAACATGATTCTAATGTGTTTATATAGATTATAAATAGGTGCATATGTTCGTGTGGAGTTATCATAAAGAGATATGGTCATATCTATTGAAATGAAGAACGCATCTCTTCACGAATGGAAGTGCCTATTTGAAAATATAGCCGTTATAGATATTCAGACTTCTGAATTGAATAATTCAGACTTCTGAAATTGCACAAGCTCAAACCAGAAAGGGAATAAGCTAAAGTTAACCATTTTCAGACGTCTGAAGTGAACAATTCGGACGTCTAGATATTGTACTAAACAATATTCATTTTTTCAGATTCAGACGTCTGATTTGGTACATTCAGACGTCTGAATGTAAACTAAAACTAAGCATATGCAAAGATTATTAGTGTATGCTAATGAAATGAAAAAATGTTGAAATATATATCATAAAGGAGATATTTTAACAAGAGAAAACTCTAGACACAGGCTCGATACATACTTATATAAGATTTGAAGCTCATTGAATTCGGTCTTGATTAATTCCTGTAAAAACAAGTTAGTATAGAATAATGACTTGTATAGTTGTCATAGTCAAAATATCGTAATTACGAAATATCGTAAATACGAAGTTTTAACATTCTTACTCTTTTTGACGATGACAACTATATAAGTATATACACAATATGAACATATATAAACAGGAAATAGAATTATATGTACTCCCTCTTACTATAAGCTCCCCCTGTCGATGGTAGTTTTTAAACTCCTTCTCCCCCTTTGACATCGAAAAAAAGGAAACATAATATAAAATACTCACATATCATATGAACGACAGGGAGCAAAAATAGCATGGACAATGTAGAATAGTTAACATACTACACTATTCCAAAAGAGACATAGAAGTTTAAATAACATTAAACTTGTAAAATTGGAGCATAAACAACATTAAACTTGTACTTATGATCATGCAGAAAAAGAATAGTATGCTAGTAATAATATATCTCGGAAAATCAAATTATAAGTTTTTAAACGAGACGATTCCGAGTTCTCGTCTTAGTTTTATAAAAATATTTTCAAGAAGTGGTTTTGTAAAAATATCAGCCAATTGATTTTCGGATGAAACAAAATCTAAATTTATTATTCCTTTTCAATACAATCACGAAGAAAATGACGACGAATATCAATATGTTTCGTTCATGAATGATTTACTGGATTTTTTGATAAATTAATAGCACTTGAGTTATCATAATATATTGTTGAATTGGTTAAATTTGTATCAAAATCTCTAAGTGTCTATTATATGTAGATAACTTGAGCATAAACTAATGCAACAGAAATATATTCTTCTTTATATAAAGAAAGTGAAACGTAGTTTTGTTTCTTACTAAACGAAGAAACTAATGATTTTCCAATAAAATGGTACGTACCGCTAGTACCTTTTCTATCTATCCAAGATCCACCGAAATCAGCATCATTATATGATACTACTTCGAAAGGACACTCATTTGGATAGAAAAATCCAAAGTCCTTGGTATTACTAAGATTACGTAATATACGTTTGACTTCTCTTAAATGTGATTCCTTTGGATTGGCTTGAAATCTAGCACATAAACAAACACTCGTCATTATGTCAGGACGACTGGCCGTTAAATATAGTAATGATCCAATCATACTTCGGTATAATTTTTGGTAAATACTTTTACCATTTTCATCTCTATCAATATGTGTGGTTGTTCTCATAGGACTCGGTTTGGCAAAAGTATTTTCCATTCCAAAGCGTTTGATTAAATTAATACAATATTTTTTTTAATTGATAAAAATACCATTTTGTAATTGTTTGACTTGTAAACCAAGAAAATATGATAATTCTTCCATGTGGGACATTTCAAATTCTTTGGTCATAATATGGAAGAAATCTTGGCATAATTTTTCATTGATAGAACCAAAAATGTTGTCATCAACATAAATTTAAATAATTAAAATATCCCTTTTTGAATGTTTAATAAAAAGTGTTTGATCAACCTTTCCAATTTGAAATCTAGATGATAGTAAATAGCTCTTAAGCCGTTCGTACCAAGCATGTGGTGCTTATTTCAAACCGTATAGAGCTTTCTTAAGTTTATAAACATGGTTTGGATATTTCTCATGGATAAATAAAAGAGGTTGTTCAACGTACACATTTTCTTTTATATAACCATTCAGAAAAGCACTTTTAGCGTCCATTTGATAAAGTTTGAAATTATGAAAACATGCATAGGCCAATAAGATACATATTGCTTCTAATCTAGCGACATGAGCAAACATTTCTTCATAGTTAATTCCTTCCTTTTGATTATAACCTTGAGCGACTAACATTGCTTTATTTCTGGTGATGTTACCTTGTTCGTCCGCCTTATTTTTATGGACCCATTTTGTACCAATAACAGTTTGATAACTTGGTCTAGGAACTAACTCCCAAACTTCATTGCATTCAGACTGATTTTGCTCTTCTTGCGTTACAATTATCAGTAGTCATTGGTAGATGCTTCTTTAGGGTTTTTGGGTTCGTTATTGGAAAGAAATGCTATTTGGCCCATTTGATTTAATTGACTTCTAGTTCGTACGTTTGAATTAATTTCTCCAACAATAATTTGAACAGGATGATCCCGTAATATTTTTGGTGGAGATCTTAACTCATTGTTGTTATGAATAACGTTTTCATTTTCTGTAGAATTATCAATTATGTTTTCATTATTTTCAAAATTTATATTGTATTTGTGATATTATCTGGAAGTTCTTCATCATCTCTTATACTTAGTTTTTGTAGAAAATTTTCATAAAAAGATACATGAAGAGTTTCCTCAACAGTATTAGTTCTTTTATTAAACACCCGATAAGCTTTACTTCGAACTGAATAGCCTAGAAAGGTACCTTCGTCGGATTTTGCATCGAATTTGCCAAGCTGATCTTTGGTATTTAATATAAAACATTTTGATCCAAAAACTTTAAAATAGGAAATATTTGGTTTTCTTCCATGAAAAAGTTCATGTGAAGTATTTTTGGTAAGAGGTCGTACAGAAACACGATTCAAAACATAACAAGTTGTTGCTACAGCTTCTGCCCAGAAATGTTTTCGAAGTATGCTTCCATTTAACAAAGTTCTTGCACATTCCTATAATGTTCTATTTTTCCATTCTATAACTCCATTTTGTTGTGGACTTCTATGAAATGAGAAATTGTGAAAAATTCATTTCTTTTTACAGAAATGTTTATAAGCTTCGTTTTTGAACTCTCCTCCATGATCACTTATAATAATCTTTATTTTTAATCCTTTCAAATTTTGGATTCTTTTGACAAAAACTATAAAATAAAAGTATCACTTTTATTTTTCATAAATATGGTCTAAGTATATCTAGAAAAGTCATATACAATTACAGACACATATCATTGTGATTTATGGATTGTACTTGAGTAGGTCCAAATAAATCCATGTAAAATAATTCAAGTGGTTGTAATGTAGAAATAACTTTCTTAGATTTGAAAGATGATTTAGTTAGCTTTCCTAATTGACATGTATCACAAATATGATCAACTTTGAAGTTAATTTTTGGTAATCCTTTAACTAAATCATTTTTAGAAAGGTTGTTTATTGCTTTGAAGTTAATATGACAGAATCTCTTGTTCCACAACCAAGGATCCTTTTATTTGACTATTAAGCACATATCTAAATTATGATTGATTTTCATATTCAGAACGTATATGCTTCTATCTCTATTACCTTCAAAGATAAGATTTTTATTGTGATCATAAATGCTACACTTATCCTCAGAAAATGAAATTTTGAATCATTTGTCACATAATTGACTAATACTTAACGAATTGTGCTTCAAGTTTTTGACAAGTAAAACATTGGAAATGAGAGGTGAATTAGATATACCGTAATTGCTCACATCGCCTTTGCCGATGATATAACCTTTGGAATTGTCTCCAAATGTGACAGAGCCCCCATCTGAATATGTAATGTTTGTTAGCATATTTTTGTCTCCTGTCATGTGTTTTGAGCAACCACTGTTGAGTATCCATTTTCCTCTTCTCTTAAGTGGGACCCGCAAAAAATAAAAGAATAACATTGGTACCCACTTTTTGATAGAGTACTAAGAGTTAGGTCTTAGGAAACCAAACCCAAGAGGATTCAGTATTCCCTTTGTATAAATAATTTTGAATCATATGCACATTTTCCGAAAAGGATTTTATATATTTATTCCAAATCAAACTGTTGTTTGCTTTAGGAACGCATGTCTTTATGTTTTTTGAATTTTGATTCCTTTTTGGTTGAACTATGGTAGACTTGGATTTAGAAATATTTATCCTATTTTTTTTTGGGTGGAGCTACTAATTTCTTAGAATAACCTAGTCCTTTCTTATTTAAAACAGATTTGGAATTCTCAATAATCTTAGATAGGTTCTCTCTGCCTTTATTGAAGTCAGTCACATTTTTAGTAATGCTTTCTAACTTTGTTTTGAGGCGAGTATTGTCTAGTTCAATTATTTTGATCTTGGTTTTTCGCTCATGATTTTCAGAGATAAGAGCATCATTCTTTTCCTTTTAAGTTTTAATTTCTTGACTCAATAAGGTAAGTTGAGAGTTATCATTAGAAAAAGTATCTTGAAGTTATCCAAGTTCTTCTTCTGATATATGCTTTTCATCATTAAATGTATCTCTCTCGAATTCTACTTTTCACTGATTTTCTAGAGCCTCTTTATATTTTCTTTTGAGATTTTTTAAAGTATCTAATAATTCAAAATTTATTTTAATTATGTCATCAAAAGTAAGATCATTTACATCATTCTTTGTAGCCATGAAACAAACATTTGCTCATTCATTTTCACTGTCACTACTGCTTTCTGAAGAAGAAGATTCTGAGTCATCCCATGTTACTGAAAATGTTTTTCTTTTAAACTTGTCATTTCGGTTCTTATTGTGATATGTTTTTTTTCTGGACAATCTTTTTCTATGTGCCCCTTCTTGTGGCAGTTAAAGCATTGTAGTATTGATGAAGATGGCTTATTTGAATTTTTATTGAAGTTCCTTTTTCCATTGTTTCGATTTCCTTTTCTGTACTTCAAAACTGATTAATGTTTTTAGTAATGAATGCTAAGTCTTCTTCATCCGAATCTGATTCTTCTTTTTCTGCATGAAATGCCATATTCTTTTTGTCTTGCGCTTGTACTCTTTTAGCCTGCAAATACACTTCGTAGGACATTAGATTTCCTATTAACTCTTCTGGCTTCATAGTAGAAAGATCATTTGCTTCTTCAATGGCTAAGACCTTTCTTTCCCATTCATCCGTTAAAGAGTTCAGGATTTTTGATACAATATCAAAATCAGTAAATTTTTCTCTTAGTCCTAATAGAGAGTGATAAATATCTTGAAATCTAGAGTAAATATCATTAATAGTGTAATAGTCCGCTTTTCCGTACCCCTTGAATATACACTAATCTCCATAGATTAACTCAAGATGAACCGAAATACGAACCATTAGGGTTTAAAAAGAAGAAGAAAAGGTAAAGAAAAAGATAGAAGAAGAGATAAGAAGATAGGACGGAACAGAACAACAACATCAGAATCTCACAATCGTAGCGGAACAACATATAATAAATAAATGAATAATCTTTAAACAAAGAACTATATCAGTTATTACATTTTATACATTGCATTACATCATCAGAGTGAACAACAACAAACAGCGGAAAAGAAATACTATATACTAATAATACGCCATGCCATCCAGCTTGCCTCTAGCAACTCCAGAATATCCTGATAAACCTTAACTCTTGACTGCCCATGTGGAAATTGGTGGGCACCCAGAGTTTAGGAAGGAAAACAATAAACTCCGAGTCAGTCATGTGACTGGTGTGAGAACTCAAAACAGTTTATTTATCTTTAAAATCAAAATAGAGGAATATTTTTAAAGTCAATTCGCAATGCTTTTTAAAAATGAGACTACCATAAGGCCTCCCGCACACACACACAATGCAAACGCAGAATTGGAGGAGATTTCTCCTTATGATAGTCAAAGATGCTTGATACGCATTAAAAAGAACATTTGATATTATTACTAGTGCATAGTGTAGGAAAAAATCATTTCGAAAGTAAAGATATAAATCTTAGCCAGCATAGACATTTCGCACTTATGCCTACTATAGCTACCATGTTCAATAGCAGGTTACCGCCACATTCCATGGCAGGTTATACAACTAAAACCGTACAAGATCGTATTGTTTCTTTGGATTTCCAACAAATGGTCAGGCCAAGGAACTTCCCATTGCCACATGAGAACGCCTCTGGAAGGACGTCCCCGAGAACCAAACCGGATCTCTGCCAACACAAGGCCGGGTTACCCCTAACTGGGTAACTACTGACACGAGTATGCCATCCCCCGGTCCTTTGGGACCTTTATCCGAGCGCTCGTAATCAACATCACACCATAATAAATAAAGTGTTTCAACATGAGTAAGTATCTAGGCTCCATACCATGATACCACCCTTTTCCAGAAGGAAATGCACATACCCTAAAGGGAGCTACCCCTCATAACCTTGCTGCATCTTTCCTGTTTTGACCATTTCGGGGTGTGAGGCTCGACGAAGTCTCGTCCACAAAGCCACGCTTTACACAAAAGCTATGCTTTGGGTCAACAAATGATCATAGAAATGATCACAAAGATAAGTGATCAAACAAATGATCATATCACAAATGATCAAACAATGATCATTTCACAGCAACACTCAGCATGTCACATTACCAAATTGGGAACCTTCAACTACATAACCTCTGAGCTCATACGTCTCAGAGAAGGGTGTTAAGCTAAGAGAATAAATTCTCCGCCACCAACAGAAATATATTTGAAAGAAATCAGCTTTATATCTCAATTTGTAATGTCAGACATACAATCCATACAAGTCTGTTCCGGGCTCGAACAGAACCGAAGGCACTTACAAAGAAGTCCTTGCAATCCGGATATCCACAATCCTGATCGGATTCCCCATCACATATGGAGAACTCTACACCGGAGCAACTCGGTGCAGAGTCAATCGACAGGTCATCCTATCGCTCTCGCAAATATCCGGTCTTCAACACCGGTCATCAAATGCAATCCATAACGACGTATCACATACTCGGAATGGGTTATACGACCCCAAGGTCCTTTCCCGGCTAACCCGAATAGTGAGCGCTTATTCAAAAAAATAAGTGTGGCATTCAAATTCAAGCAATCACAACAAATACCTTTCAAAGGTAAATATTGATAGTCGGTTATTGAACTATCAATGGATATGCACAACATCATCAGATTCCAAATAATTTCCCAAATTATTTATTTCCCAAAAATATCTTTACAAGATATAAAATTTCAATACCTCAAAAATAAATCAATATTTATTTTTAAACAAATTCCCCTTCCTTTTATAAATTCCATAGTGAATTTACATTCCAAAATATCTACGAATATACGATTTCAATTATTCATTTTCAATTTATCTTCAAAAAGATAAATTCTCAAAATATTCACTTTATATTGGAAAACATTTCCATACTTACTTATTAAGTAATTCTCAAATCCATTTATTTTCAACACTTGGAAAATATTCAATATACGTAAATCGAAATTAAGTATATATTTCATTCTTTAAGGAAATCATTCTCTTAAACATATTTATTTGGGCCAAAACGAATGTTGCGTAAAACATCGTTACGACAACCTAAAATCACTAGTATAGGGATTCGAAATTAAAATAGATATATAAATCCCAATACTATACAAAACATTTCCTTTCGGAAATCATTTACTATAACAACAGTGTTATAGCCCATCATTTCCTTCTATTTCTCGAAAACGTCTATTTCAACAATGAATGTTGAAATCTATGGTTTCGAATCTTAACACATTTTAAAAACATCGTTAGGTCATTTTAATTCTTTTTAAAACATCACATCTAAAACATTTTCTTTAACATATTATTCACTATTCAAAAACGTGAATATACTTCGGCAACCAATTTCATCATTTCTATTCATTCTATTATAAAGGATTATTCACTGTTTAAAACGTGAATATAACTCCATTAATAAGTTATACAATTTACTTATCAAAATAAGTCGTTGTGAATTTATAAAACAATGTTTATAAATTCCATTTCTATTTATTTTATAACAACTTCCTTTTATAAATTCCCTTTATTAACCTATTCAATTTGTAACTCAATTATATGCCAAAGGTTCACATTATAAGTTAAATACTTATAATTCATTTGTTTACAAAATCGTTCCTTTAACTTCCCAAATTATAAATCTTATAACTTATAAGATTCATTTATTTAGCCAAATCTATTCTTTTAACAACTTTACAAATTTTATAAACCTACTGCTTATAAAATTCCATTTATAACTTCACCGTTTATAATTCTATAAATTTCATTCATTTATGAAATTCATTCACAATTCATTCTAACACTTATAAAAACTCGTTTTATAATTCAAATATTTTTAATTTATAAATATCAATTTATAAATCTCTTATATAAATCAATTTGTACTATTATTTTAAAACGTCTTTAAACTCCTTTATAATTTCATCATTCTCTTTGATTTATAAATAATCAAATTTCATAAATCCTATATTTAAACTTTTTACAATAAATTCAAAAATCCTGATTTAAACTATTTTATAAAATCATCAACCCATATTTCTCAAAAATCAACCTTCAACTATATTTCTCAAAAATCATAATTCTTATAACATTAAAAATTATAACGTTATTTATTTAAAATGGATCAATTCCAAAAATATTTTATAACCGTATACTTTCAAAAATCACTTTGAAATCCTTTTAAAATTCCAAAATTTGGCCCAATGATGCTACACACCAAATAGTCAATCATGACAACAACGATATCATATATCGATATGATAATCAACGAATATCAAAATATCCATAATCAAATAAATACTGTTGAGGAATCCAGTTGATCCCTCCAACCTGTTTTCCTGCATCCAAAGATGCTAGCACAATACCAATTCCGTTCTAGTACGAAATTATCGCGGTATATGAGATTTAAAATATTATCCGCTTAATAGGCGGCGCAATAGGATCTCATCCGCTATATACTGCGGGAAATCAATTCCAAGTACATAAATAATACCAATTTCACTGTTTATGAAATATTCGCGGTATATGTTTTTAATAAATAACACCCGCTTACTAACGGCGCATAATGTCTATTTTAACAATCAATAAATAACAATCATCATTCAACATACATTCAAGAATTTTAAATATAACTATTTAAAATAAAATCGAAACCGATTTGATTGAGTGAGAAGTTCTCACCTTGATTTCAATTTCGTTTTAGCGATTTATTTCGAATAAAATTAAACGGACGTTTAAATTTTATTCGAAATTCTCACTAACTCCAAATGACTCCAATCCAATTCCATAGCGTAGTGCTCGTCCATACGATTCCAACGCAACTGGTTTCGTGCATTTTCGACCTCGTATGAAAAAGTTATACATTTTTAAACATTCACGCATTTTATAAACAAATTACAACATAATTTTTATATTTTTAAACCTAAACTAAATCACAGCCACCAGATCTCTTGCCTGCAAATCACCACCGTACACTGCTTTCTTCCATCTCACGTTCGTTTCTACAGGCAACATCACCAAGAAACCCATTGAGCTCAAAATTAGGTTTTGATTTTGCAATCACCACAAGCAACGATAAGTTGATCAGAGAGTGCCATTCCCTCCGCCTACGTGAGAGCTACCCACGCCTATGAACACTTGAAGTTCGGCCACCCCAGGCACCTCGAATTGCGTGCGCAACCCTAGGCCGTCGGCCCCCTAACTTCCCCTCTGACACTCCGTTTTTGATCATCTCCGTATGAAAGCGAAGCTCTTGCTTAGCTCTTCGACTTTCGTGTTGAACACTTCGCGTAATTGTTGATGGATTGAGAGTAATTGAGGAGAGAAAGATATTAATTTCTGGCCATTCATATGTGGGGTGGCGGCTGCAGTTCAAAATCCTAGGGTTTTATTCATGTTGCAAATATGAAGACTTAAGGTCCTTTTATAGAAAATTCGCGCGACACTATTCATCCCGGATTTTCCGAACTCCAAACGAAGCGTGCCGATTGGCATTCCTAAGGTTTACCCCGCGTTCCGAACACAATGGAACATGTTTCGGGAACTAATTCGGTCATCTGTGCGAGTTATGGCAATAAACGTTCGATTTAAAATTAAACCGATTAAACGATTTTCTAGGCGTTTTAGCTGGCACCGGACAAACGGTAAATCCGATTGACATGAAATTTAAAATCTTACAATAATATCACATTACGGATCCAATGAAACTGGTTTCGTCGAAATCCGAGACTGTTTGAAAAATGACTATTTTAACTCGCCAAATTAGTATTAAAAACAATTTCGATGCGTTTCGAGCTGCCACGATCAAACGATAACTCCAATTGCTACGAAAATTGAAACCCGATAATAACAGACTATTACGGATCCAATGGAACTAGTTTCGTCCAATTCTGAGACTGTTCGAAAATTGGCTAATTTCACTAGTCGATTAAATATTAAAATATTCAATTTTCACAAATTAACTTTTAATTCGATTTTAAAAGTTCTAAAACATCATTCTAACTTCAATATGATAAAATAAAATTTTACAAATCATTTTCAATCATATTTAACTCGATATTCAATTATTTCCATAATTTAACATATTAAATTATCGATTTAATTATCCAAAATATTCGAAATAAAATTTATTCGACTTATAAATTTCACTTATTTATATTTAAAATTAATTAAATATACAAATTTTAATTAATAGCTGGGTCGTTACAAATAGACTCATTCTGTTTCATTCTAAAATTTTGAAATTGACTTTTCAACATAGAAATTTTGCTTTGTTTAACCTTGTTAGTACCTTCATGTGTAACTTTTATTGTTCTCCATATTTGATAAGCAGTTGTACACATACTAATTCGGTTAAATTCATTCTTTTCTAAGGCACAAAATAAAATATTCATAGCTTTGGCATTTGCAGTAGCATCTAATTTTTGTGTGTTTGACCATGAAGAGTATTCTATTATAGGAATGTCATACTCAGTTTGAGTGATATTTCATGAATCAAAACCATTTGCTTGCATATAAATACGCATTCGAGTTGCCCAATAGTTGTAATTCATGACATTGAATAGTGGAGGTCGTGCAGTAGATTGACCTTCTACAAAACTAGTGTTAGTGGTAGTGCTAGTGTTGGCGTGTTGTTTTCCATATTAACAAAATATCAAATAACTTTGTAACGGTTATTAGATGCCTTTCTCTAATACCAAATGAAAAGACTGTGCGGATTGTGCTATATGGAATTATGCTATACTTGTGCGGAAAGAAACTAAGATACTATAGTAATGTAAATAAGTAAAATAAAACAAGCACACCAGGAATTTTTATACTGGTTCGAAGCCCTATTCTACATCTATTCCTAGACTCCTTCTGAAATTTCACTAAAACAACAACCTTCACTTAAACTGGGGGAACGGGTCTATACAACCCCTGAGCAGCCGAACAGAGACCTGGGCAGTAGAACATGATTTTGCGCCTCAGTAGCAGAAGAGGACTTCACTTTGCTTGAGCAGTAGTACAGGTCTTTTACAAATAAAGTTTTCTTAACTCTGTGTGTTCTTTAATAATATGAACAATTACAGTACGCCCTCTCTATAATCTTCTCCTTTATGATGTATATATGAATATTGTGAAGAATAAGGAAGTAATAGAATGAATTTATATGAAATTGAATGCATAAGATTATTAGAATCAAAGAATATGAGAGTAGAATAAGAATAGATTGAATTAAGTTATGGAAACATGACTCTAATGTGTTTATATAGATTATAAATAGGTGCATATGTTCGTGAAGAGTTATCATGAAGAGATATGGTCATATCTATTGAAATGAAGAACGCATCTTTTCACGAATGGAAGTGCCTATTTGAAAATATAACCGTTATAAATATTCAGACTTCTGAATTAAATAATTCAGACTTCTGAAATTGCACGAGCACAAACCTAAAAGGGAATAGGCTAAAAATAACCATTTTCAGATGTCTGAAATGAACAAGTCAGACGTCTGAATATTGTACTAAACAATATTCCTTTTTCCAGATTCAAACGTTTGATTTGGTACATTCAGACGTCTGAATGTAAACTAAAAATAAGAATATGCAAAGATTATTAGTGTATGCTAATGAAATGAAAAAAAGTCCAAATATATATCATATAGGAGGGATTTTAACATGAGTAAACTCTAGACATAGACTCGATACATACTTATATAAGATTTGAAGCTTATTTGAATCCGGTCTTGATTGATTCCTATAAAAACAAGTTAGTATATAATAACGACTTGTATAGTTATCATAGTCAAAATATCGTAATTACGAAATATCATAAATACGAAGTTTCAACAGATCTATCATTTTGTTGCCTAGGGATTCGTGCTCGTACTGTTCATTTCAGATTTGGGAGAATTATTGGATAAATGTTTGCTAGGTGAGTGATTTTCCACTTCATGTTATTTTATGCTTGTAGACATGGTAAAAGTTGGATTTTAATATGATTTTAACGTTAAAAATATTTTCAAACCTAGACCTAATTATAATAATATTCCTAGGCCGAATTTGAAAAGATAAAATGGATTTTAATTCATATTACACCTATTTGTAATCATGTCCCTATTTTAAAATAAAACTAGATCTAGGTAATATTATGCATGTTAATGATGTTTGAGTAGATTAGATATGTTATCTGGAAGCTAATGAATGATATTGGATGTGTTCACTTTGTGTGGATTTGTTTGATGTGTGTGCTCGTGGTTTTAGGTAGTTAGGAAAATACTTCGTCAAACGGTGTAAAGGGCGTTGAAGTTGTCTAAGTCAGATGAATTCTGGTATGATGGGCTAGAGGCTTTGGGGAGTATGCCATGAAAATTTTAGGGGGTTTGAAGTTAATTTGATGGCCAAAAATAAGGTTAGAAAAACCGCTCGATATCAGGTAGAAGCACTCGACGGAGAGTGGTTTTGATGGTTCTTAGCTAACTGCTTCAAGACTTAGGTAAATAAACTTTAGAGGAAGCAGAGTTGAAACAAAGAGTGGAGTTTGGGGAATTAGCTTCAAAATTGAAGAAGGAAGAACCACTCGGTACCGATAGGTTTTTCTGAGGAAAAAATGGGAGCAAAGGACTTGGGCATGTGTAACGCCCCACCTCTATACCCTCGCTAGCCAAGAACACTACGGTGTAGTACTGTCAACTAGCAAGGAGAATAAGGCTGTTGAGGAGCGGCCATCAATAGTTAGGCCTTACACTAGTATTGGTTATCTCGATAGGAGTGGTATATATATATACATATTCTTTCATTTTTCATCTCTGATTTATTTTCTCCCATCGACATACCCCAATTCCAGTATAAAACGAACTACGATGGTTCGTAATAGTTTAGAACAGTAAATATAAAATATTACACAGATAATGTAATGCGGAACACAAATAAAACATAAAGTCTCATATATACAATAACTGATGTCAGTTACAATACATTTGACATGGTACATATGATACAACTACAACAGTCGACTAAGGAAGTTACATATACAAGTACATTAACGTATTTAATATACATGAATACATATCTTCCTATACAATCATACAGACTACTACAAATAACGACGACTACTCCAAAAGATATGAAAGAACTTCATAGCTCTAGCAGCAACCCAAAGCAGAATATCTACAACCTGAAATACTCGGTCTGACCCGAGTATTAAATTCAAAAGAAAATAATACTCGGGTCAGTCTAATACAAACTCAGTTATTAGTGCACAGAAGCAATAATAATTAAATAATGAATAGACGACAGTAATTAAACCAAATCAGAATGCAATTCAGAATATTGAATTGAAATAAACAAAACAGTTCAAAACATTTAAATATCAATTAGTAGGGCTGCAGTACACGCACGCGTGCACTGCCTCGCCACTACGGAATATGGAATACGCAAAAAGATCCATAAGTCAAAACAAATAGAATATCATACACGCCATACCGTATGGCTGCAGTTTACGCTTGCGTGCACTGCCTTGCCACTACAGTGATGTCGTACCCAAAAGATCAACGAACCAAAATCAATGAAGGTTCAAATATCAATTCAAAATATCGATACTGTGTGGCTGCAGTGCACGCACGCGTACACTGCCTCGCCACAACAGTATATACAGAATTAGCAACAAGGCACGAAGACCAATGCTCAAGAATTCACAGTGCTAACAAATGCAATAAACAAGTGACAGTAGTGAAAAGCTTCGACCAAGTGAATTGAAGTGTTTGACTGTCTCAAGCAACAGCAACCAAACAAGTTCGAACAAGGCTTAGAAATGCCAAAGTGGTCAAGAAAAGATGACAACAACTGCAGCCAAAAAAAACTAGATACAACAATCAAACGAATGCAGCAAGGGGTAAGGCTGCACTATGTAAATGGTATGCAAACCAATTGCCACCAAGTAAATGCAAAATATGTACACAAATGAATGTACAAACAAACTGCACATGGCAAATTGAGTTAGAGGTGCAACGAGAAGTAGCACAACTCAAATGAGCAAGTGCACAAGGCAGTGTTCAACATGAAGACACAACCGAATGAAGGTGAGGGCACCAATAATATGGCACCACAACACACAACACATATATATCAGTGAAACCTGAGGGGTCTGCATAAATAGAAAGGCCAGGCAATCACATTGCAAATGAATTTGACAAAGTATTACACAAGCCAAAGGCAACTGCAGTTTAAAGCAAAGTCGAAGCTGCAGCTAACACAAGATACAGGTCAAGGTATAAAGGCCGAAGCAAGTATACGCAAAGTTTGACAAGCGCTAATACTATGAATCAGACTACAAGAAGATCCAAACTGTCGCAAGGTTCTCAACAGTTCACATTTCAGTGACAACATGCCAAAATGAACCGGTAAAGAAAATGAAGTGACACAATGAAAAATGCAGTTGCAACAGTTCAAGGCAACAGTAACAACTCCAATGCAACTATGTCATATATGATACAGTGGCTGGTGAATAACTAAATGAAATTGGACAACGTTCAACTCAAAGGTAACCCATATCATACTTGATGCAGTGACCATATGGATGCAAGCAAATACCTCTAATTCAAGTGAATGCCAAGATTAAAATCAAGACTGATGCCAACAATTAATGGCCAAGGTTTTGGAATTTCATAAATAAGTTCAAGTGTGCTACAGGGGAAATGCAATATGAATCAAATTGCAGACATGAGTTTCAATACACTGCAAGAGTAACAGGTAAACTTATACAATGCAGTAGAAACATGCATACAAATATAAATGTATGCAAGACACCCTACATATGTACTCAGGTGGGCTGCAACTGGAAATGCAGTGGTAGATCAAATGAAGTGCTCAATGAAAGTGGAGCAACAGGACATAAATGACACTACACAGCAGCGTGCAGTCACAAATAGTCAAGTTCAACTAAATGCACTCTCAAGCCAAGGCAGTAAGCAGCAGAAGTTCATGTGATCAGAAAGACAAAGCGAGCAAATACTAATACAAGTGTGCGTGTATGTCTATATATATAAAACACATACATATCTATACCCAATGCAACAGCACCAGTATAAACAAGTGACCTAGGTAGTTCGTACAAAGCTAGAAGAGATTTCATACTGCAATTAAAAGCAATGCCAAGTTTAAACTTAAAAATTAAGTAGCAGTTTGAACGAAGACAGTAAATACGAAGTCCACAAAAGTCAATATCAACAAAAGAATTCGAGACAGTGGTGGTCACGAAATCAACCTCACAGCAAAACAATCAAAAACAAATCAAAGTGATTGAAGTCAGAAATCAATGCTGAGCCTATCAAGTTACAAAATCAACATTGATAAAATCAGGACGAGGCCGAGACAATTGAAAATAAAATAAGCAGAATAGGTCGAACAATTCGAATTAGATGTGAGTGGGAAAGCACTCACCTGTGTTTCGAAGCAATTAGAAGCACGAACGATCGACGCTACTTGAGAGTACCCAGCGCGACCTCGAAGAATTATGAAAACCCTAATTTTGAAAAGGGGGACGAACGAGACCACCGCCATTTTTATTTTCTTTATTTTGTTAAGGTTTTCGAATCATCAATAAAGAGAGAGGGACGGGTCGAACTAAAATATGAAGGGATCGACATCAAGCAAGTGAAAACGTGGGCCAATATTTTAGTTAAAGCCCAAATATCACTTGAAAAGTTTAAAAGAATTCAACCGATTACAAATTCCTAACAGCAGATATCTACCAAATTAAATTGTTTTAAATGACAAAAATTAATTATAAAATCTCAGGGTTGTTACAGACTCCCCTCCTTAAAGAAATTGCGTCCCCGTAATTTTCATAATTAATGTTGTCACTAACAATAAATTTTCTAACATAAACTGTTAAGCTAGAAAAATAAATGTAGAGAATTCAGACATCAAAGAAATCCTTTAATTCATAAAGAAATTCACTAATTCTCAACAAAGTCTATTTATCAAATAGATATTCAGAAAACAACAAAACTGGATAAATGCAATTATCAGCAATATTCAATTATCAATTAGATAATTAGAATACAGAAATCACAAAACAATAATATCTAATTATCGATACGATAATTAGAAAACGGCAAAATCTAATTATCAACAAAGATAATTAGAAAACAAAAAATCGCAAATATCGAACTATCAAAAACGATAATCAGGAATTACCACAACAGTAATCAAATTTCAAATCACAAATATTTAATTATCACAAACGATAATTAAATCTTAAATCACAAATATTTAATTATCACAAACGATAATTAAATCTCAAATATCTAATTATCACAAGCGATAATCAGAAACAATAAATATCTGATTATCAAAAACGATAATCAGAAATCACAAATCAACGAATATTTAATTATCACAACTGATAATCAAATCTTAAATCGTAAATATTTAATTATCACAATCGATAATTAAATCTCAAATATCTAATTATCGCAAACGATAATTAGAAACAATAAATATCTGATTATCAAAAACGATAAATCAGAAATCATAAACATCCAATTATCAAAACGATAATCAGAAATTACCACAACGGTAATCAAATTTCAAATCACAAATATTTAATTATCACAATTGATAATCAAATCTCAAATCGCAAATGTTTAATTATCACAAACGATAATTAAATCTCAAATATCTGATTATCACAAGCGATAATCAGAAACAGCAAATATTTGATTATCACAAACGATAATCAGAAATCACAAATTTTCAATTAACGAGTCCGAAATTAACCGAAATAGCAAACGCACATGACCCACAACCACGAGTTTTACTAAATCGTTTAATTCACTTCATCGTTTCCTTAAAAGTGCAAAATTGTGTATTTTAAATAAATAACATTTTACGTTCTCAAACGGACAAGTCCGGAATTAAGAGAATCAGTAAAAGAAAGGGGTCATAGTCCTCGATTTTTCTGAAACGTTTAATTCGCTTCCTCATTCTTTTGAAAGCGCAAATCGTAAAAATTTTGAAAACAATTTTGATTTATATTTTGAAAAATTTTGAAGAATAACAAATTTTTAAAACACGTGATTAAAATAGCAATGTCAGTAGCAACTTCGACATACGTCAAAATTTCATCGAAATAATTGGAATCAAAATATAATACCAATGAATTTTCGTTCATCAAAAATGTCACAAGAATCTTCTCAAAGATAGAAAGGGATATCATACCCTAAACTTGCATTCATAACAAGTCAATAACACGCGAATTCACCAATGCACAAAAGTTGATAAAACTTATCAATAGAAATCACGAAAATTGGTGAAGCACAAATTCTAGAAATCATCACAAGAAATCCAGAAATCACAAGATGAAAGTATGAAAACTCGAACGGGAGTACGAAAACTCAAACGGAGTATGAAAACTCAAACGGAGTATGAGAACTCGAACGGAGTATGAAAACTCAAACGGAGTATGAAAACTCAAACGGAGTATGAGAACTCGAACGGAGTATGAAAACTCAAATGGGAGTATGACATAGAATAAAAGATATGGCATAACATAAAATATCCATAATGACATACTACTATAAGTATGTAAATAATGATCAACAGGAGATCAACCGATAAGAGGTATGGCATAAATATGAAATACCCATACTGACATACAACTATAAGTATGCAAATAATGATCAACAGGAGATCAACCGATAAGAGATAATCAATATCACAAGAATCTTCTCAAAGATCCAAAGAGGTATCATACCCCAAATTTGTACTCATGACAAATTAATAACATATGAATTCACCAATGCACAAAAATAGGTGAAGCATAAAATTTCCAGAAATCAACATAAGGAATCTAGAAATCACAGAAAAAGGGAAAGAGGCCTATCACATGACGGTCCGAAGACCAAGGGGAGCTACCCCACATGTGTGAATGGAATCACACAGATTGAGGTCAAGACTAACCAAAAAGCAGAAAGGTATGTGTGAATGGAATCACACAAGTGGTGTCTAGTCCGACCATCAGAACGATCATCATGATCAACGAGGAGTGTCAATTACACTAAGCATGTGTGAATGGAATCACACAGATTGAGGTCAAGACTAACCAAAAAGCAAAAAGGTATGCGTGAGTGGAATCACACAAGTGGTGTCTAGTCCGACCATCAGAACGATCATCATGATCAACGAGAAGTGTCAATTACACTAAGCTAGTGAATATAAAAGTTTAGCTTCATGTCCCATAACCACTAGCTTAACTTAAATATTTACGAACAAATTGTAGATCTTCACTAGAAAAATGTCACAAGTGGTTCAATCGAACAAGTCCAAAAATTAACCGACGAAGTAAACGCAAGCGTTTCATACCACTTGTTTTGCTAAGCCGTTTAATTAGATTTCTCATACGAGTGAAATAAAGGTTTGTATATACTAATAGATTGGAAAACGGTTTAGAAAAAGATTTTGATATTGAAAATAGAGTTGAAAACATTTTGATAAAAGAGTTTTGATATTTACTACTAGTACTGAAACATTTATATTTTTAAAGTGACAAATCACAAAAATGATTGTAGAAACAATCAATCACAAGAATTCACATGCAAATATGTGAATAGAATCCAAAGAAATCGATACTGTATCCATCAAAAGGTATGTTCACAAAAG
Organism: Allium cepa; assembly: GCA_030765085.1. Taxonomy (NCBI): domain Eukaryota; kingdom Viridiplantae; phylum Streptophyta; class Magnoliopsida; order Asparagales; family Amaryllidaceae; genus Allium; species Allium cepa. The sequence goes on from CM060943.1 coordinate 461,962,610, forward strand.
TTCCGAAGAAAATGTTATTAAACTTGCTAATAAATGATAGCAACAAATCGGGGAATTAACAAGAACCGATTAACAATTGGAAAAACAAAGCAGAACGAGCATAAATGCATAAATGACTTCAACAATAATAAAAATCAAGTCAATGTCGAAGTCAACAATTAATGGCCATAATCGAGTACAAAACGATTCAACATCATCATCAAAAAACTCAACGGCAAACCAAGTCAGAGTCTTGGAAATCAAGAATTTAGAAATTTCTCAAAAACAAAGTGACCGAAGTCGAATGGAAATCAAGCCGAAGAAAACATGAAATATCAAGTTCAGAATCGCTGAGATTCGAACAAAATCAATCATCGGCTAAATCTAATCAAAGCCGAAAACACAAGAATCAAAATCAAATGCTTATGAATAAGCGTTAGGAATTCATACCTAACAATCAAAGACAATCATATGAAAATATGAGAGATAAAACATCGACAAATAGTTGTAACACATGTACTATCTAAGTTATGTTTTATATTTGTTCTAAACCCCAGGCTCTGATACCAAGCTGTAACGCCCCACCTCTATACCATCGCTAGCCAAGAACACTACGGTGTAGTGCTGTCAACTAGCAAGGAGAATAAGGCTGTTGAGGAGCGGCCATCAATAGTTAGGCCTTACACTAGTATTGGTTATCTCGATAGGAGTGGTATATATATATATATATATATATATATATATATATATATTCTTTCATTTTTCATCTCTGATTTATTTTCTCCCATCGACATACCCCAATTCCAGTATAAAACGAACTACGATGGTTCGTAATAGTTTAGAACAGTAAATATAAAATATTATACAGATAATGTAATGCGGAACACAAATAAAACATAAAGTCTCATATATACAATAACTGATGTCAGTTACAATACATTTGACACGGTACATATGATACAACTACAACAGTCGACTAAGGAAGTTACATATACAAGTACATTAACGTATTTAATATACATGAATACATATCTTCCTATACAATCATACAGACTACTACAAATAACGACGACTACTCCAAAAGATATGAAAGAACTTCATAGCTATAGCAGCAACCCAAAGCAGAATATCTACAACCTGAAATACTCGGTCTGACCCGAGTATTAAATTCAAAAGAAAATAATACTCGGGTCAGTCTAATTCAAACTCAGTTATTAGTGCACAGAAGCAATAATAATTAAATAATGAATAGACGACAGTAATTAAACCAAATCAGAATGCAATTCAGAATATTGAATTGAAATAAACAAAACAGTTCAAAACATTTAAATATCAATTAGTAGGGCTGCAGTACACGCACGCGTGCACTGCCTCGCCACTACGGAATATGGAATACGCAAAAAGATCCATAAGTCAAAACAAATAGAATATCATACACGCCATACCGTATGGCTGCAGTTTACGCTTGCGTGCACTGCCTTGCCACTACAGTGATGTCGTACCCAAAAGATCAACGAACCAAAATCAATGAAGGTTCAAATATCAATTCAAAATATCGATACTGTGTGGCTGCAGTGCACGCACGCGTACACTGCCTCGCCACAACAGTATATACAGAATTAGCAACAAGGCACGAAGACCAATGCTCAAGAATTCACAGTGCTAACAAATGCAATAAACAAGTGACAGTAGTGAAAAGCTTCGACCAAGTGAATTGAAGTGTTTGACTGTCTCAAGCAACATCAACCAAACAAGTTCGAACAAGGCTTAGAAATGCCAAAGTGGTCAAGAAAAGATGACAACAACTGCAGCCAAAAAAACTAGATACAACAATCAAACGAATGCAGCAAGGGGTAAGGCTGCACTATGTAAATGGTATGCAAACCAATTGCCACCAAGTAAATGCAAAATATGTACACAAATGAATGTACAAACAAACTGCACATGGCAAATTGAGTTAGAGGTGCAACGAGAAGTAGCACAACTCAAATGAGCAAGTGCACAAGGCAGTGTTCAACATGAAGACACAACCGAATGAAGGTGAGGGCACCAATAATATGGCACCACAACACACAACACATATATATCAGTGAAACCTGAGGGGTCTGCATAAATAGAAAGGCCAGGCAATCACATTGCAAATGAATTTGACAAAGTATTACACAAGCCAAAGGCAACTGCAGTTCAAAGCAAAGTCGAAGCTGCAGCTAACACAAGATACAGGTCAAGGTATAAAGGCCGAAGCAAGTATACGCAAAGTTTGACAAGCGCTAATACTATGAATCAGACTACAAGAAGATCCAAACTGTCGCAAGGTTCTCAACAGTTCACATTTCAGTGACAACATGCCAAAATGAACCGGTGAAGAAAATGAAGTGACACAATGAAAAATGCAGTTGCAACAGTTCAAGGCAACAGTAACAACTCCAATGCAACTATGTCATATATGATACAGTGGCTGGTGAATAACTAAATGAAATTGGACAATGTTCAACTCAAAGGTAACCCATATCATACTTGATGCAGTGACCATATGGATGCAAGCAAATACCTCTAATTCAAGTGAATGCCAAGATTAAAATCAAGACTGATGCCAACAATTAATGGCCAAGGTTTTGGAATTTCATAAATAAGTTCAAGTGTGCTACAGGGAAATGCAATATGAATCAAATTGCAGACATGAGTATCAATACACTGCAAGAGTAACAGGTAAACTTATACAATGCAGTAGAAACATGCATACAAATATAAATGTATGCAAGACACCCTACATATGTACTCAGGTGGGCTGCAACTGGAAATGCAGTGGTAGATCAAATGAAGTGCTCAATGAAAGTGGAGCAACAGGACATAAATGACACTACACAGCAGCGTGCAGTCACAAATAGTCAAGTTCAACTAAATGTACTCTCAAGCCAAGGCAGTAAGCAGCAGAAGTTCATGTGATCAGAAAGACAAAGCGAGCAAATACTAATACAAGTGTGCGTGTATGTCTATATATATAAAACACATACATATCTATACCCAATGCAACAGCACCAGTATAAACAAGTGACCTAGGTAGTTCGTACAAAGCTAGAAGAGATTTCATACTGCAATTAAAAGCAATGCCAAGTTTAAACTTAAAAATTAAGTAGCAGTTTGAACGAAGACAGTAAATACGAAGTCCACAAAAGTCAATATCAACAAAAGAATTCGAGACAGTGGTGGTCACGAAATCAACCTCACAGCAAAACAATCAAAACAAATCAAAGTGATTGAAGTCAGAAATCAATGCTGAGCCTATCAAGTTACAAAATCAACATTGATAAAATCAGGACGAGGCCGAGACAATCGAAAATAAAATAAGCAGAATAGGTCGAACAATTCGAATTAGATGTGAGTGGGAAAGCACTCACCTGTGTTTCGAAGCAATTAGAAGCACGAACGATCGACGCTACTTGAGAGTACCCAGCGCGACCTCGAAGAATTATGAAAACCCTAATTTTGAAAAGGGGGACGAACGAGACCACCGCCATTTTTATTTTCTTTATTTTGTTAAGGTTTTCGAATCATCAATAAAGAGAGAGGGACGGGTCGAACTAAAATATGAAGGGATCGGCATCAAGCAAGTGAAAACGTGGGCCAATATTTTAGTTAAAGCCCAAATATCACTTGAAAAGTTTAAAAGAATTCAACCGATTACAAATTCCTAACAGCAAATATCTACCAAATTAAATTGTTTTAAATGACGAAAATTAATTATAAAATCTCAGGGTTGTTACAGCATGAAAGATAGGACTGTTGGGGAGCTAAATGAGGAAAAATTAGGAAACGGTGTAGTACTATTGTCAATGGATCTTATGGCTACTTTAGCATTAGAGGGATAGCAAATAGTATTTTATAACTTATACAGAATTTCTCTAACTTATTTCAAGATTTAAATTCAAATATAGATAATCGATCACAGATATATATATGTATGTATGTATGTATGTATGTATATATATATATATTGACAGGCAGTCATAGATATATAAATGCAATAAAAGTAATGTAAAAGTAAGAAGGATGACACTAGGATTTTTGTACTTTAAATAAGTAGCAAGAAAACCAGAATACAGTCTCGATTACAAGGCAACGAGATACACCCTCCTAATTTTCGAGTTCAGTGTAGACTCCCTTGATTTAATCGGGCAACAAGATTACCCACATTATTTGACCGGGCTACAAGCACGCCCACTTGATTTGAGTGGGAAAGCACACCCAATTGATTTGAATGGAAAATACCACACCCAAAATAATAATAATAATAGAGAGTAGTTGTTGATTCCAAATACAAATAGTTGTACTTTGGATATAAAATATCCTATAGCCCTTTTGATTGCACTTTGATCTTTGAATTGACAAGAGAATACTTTGAAATCAGTAAGTAGATTGTAAAGAATGAATGTAGTAAAGTAGAGATTGAATTTTAATGAATTCTAAGAGTATAAAGAGTGGATTTTGTGAAATATATTATGAGAATTTAGAGTAAGGAGAAAGTAGAGAAAATAGTTAATAAAATTCGTTTTCTAGTACCCTTTATATAGTGCATGAAGGGATGTGTCTATTCGTGAAAATATGTAATTAAAAATCACAACTATTCAAAATTCAAAAGGCATCTCTCCAATGGTCTACACATCAAAATATATAGGTAGCCTATGTCAACACATGCATGTATTTTTTGAAAAAGAGAAACACTTTAAATGTGTTGCAAAATTATGAACTCTTGTAAATTTATTTAAACATAGGTTTTTAAATACTTTTATGTATAAAACTTTGATAAAATAACTATAGAAATATTTTTGAAAATAAAATAAACATTTTGAATAATAAAATAAGTATAAAGTAAATAATTTGGTAAGAGGGTATTCATAGAACATATAGTTGTTATCTAAGGACTTTGATAGTTTATTCTAATGTATACTAACTATAAACTATAGTCTTGAACTCTTCGTGTCTTTGTCTTTATACTTATTAGTCTTCAAATATTTTGATCGTCTCTAAATCTTGATCTTTAATCATTTTACTGATTAGTCTTCAAACACAATTATCCTATTGTATAAAATTGTGTAATATTCTGCAAAATATTTTTTACAACTTGGAAAATCATCAGCATCTACATTTATATGGTTGTTTCATCAAAATTAATATTTATGGTATTAACAATCCCTTTTTTTTAAGATGATAACAATGTAAATATATTTATTATTAAACATAATGTAACGCCTCCTAAATTGTTTAATACCTCTATTTTGTATAACTCTCCCTTTATATATGCATATACTATATTTTATACTTTCCTTCCCCTTTGTCATTAACAAAAATGGGTGAAAGAAAATAAACTATCCTTGAATATGATATATGTATGTGTTATTGTTGTATATAGAATCAAAATCAGTGATAACTGAACAATAATAGTTTAATAACTATGTATATATACAATTTATAATTACATCTATTTTAACCATACATCACAAATTCTGTATTTATTAATTACATGAAAAAACAAATCTACTAGAGTTGATTACAAAAATATGACTAAAATGTATAGCAAATACTTATTGTATGTACAAATTATTATTAATACAAATTACTATAAATACAAATTTAAAAACATAAATTAAAAATACAAATTAGAACCTAGATTTTCTGAGGAACATCGACCCATCCTTCGGATCCAAAAATATAATTAGCGTTGATAACTTCCCAATATTCATCATCCATTCTCGGTTTAGAGTTCGAGCATCAGGAGCGTTGCTTTGAACTTGTTTGGTGAGACTGGAAATGAAATGTCGAAGAGAACTGGATTATTTTTCCTGTTCTTTGATCATTTGCATTTGACTTAACTCTAAATGTTGTTGATTATGTAGAATGAAAAAATGACCATTTTCGAATGATTGAAGAGTCTCCTCTATATTTTCACTAAGTTTTTAACTTGAATTTTTTTTGTTTGAATCCATTTTTATGAAAAGAGATAAATGGAGAGGAATAGAATAAGAAGATGAATTAATTTTTGAGTTTTTCTAGAATAAATATATTTTTATAGAAGTGAAAGGTTGGATTAGTAACCAATCCTTCCATAAATTAAATAACATTTTAAATTCCAAAAATTAGGAAACTGCCAGGTATATGTCGAAAAACCTACGTGCTATATGCCGATATATATGCAAAAGTTTGCATACTTCTTGTTATTAATTTAGTTTTAGTTTATATTTTTACTATTTTAATTTTGAATTCCAAAGAATATAAGAATACCATTGAACAACAAATTTGAATTTTTAAGTGTTTTCACTAGTATAAAAGAGAAGTACATGGCCATAATAGAAAAATAGATGAGAATAACATGAAATGAAACAAGAAAAACATACAACTAAGAGATACAAAGAAAGATAAAAGTTCTAAAAAGATGATGATGTTGATGATGAAGAGTTTCCACCAAGCTTCCTGATGATCTTCCCAAAGTATTTGTTCACTTTTTTCAATAGAGAAGTGAATTTTTTTCCAAACGAACGTTTAAGCTTCTTTTGATTGTGGAGAAGCTTTTCTTGGTTCTTGAGAATTTCTTTGTTGGAGTAGTGTGATGGTTTATCAAAGCTTTTTAGCAAAGTGTTTATTCTCTTCTCTTCTACTTCTTTCTCTTCCTCCCCTTCAATTTCTATTCCTTCACTTTCTTCTTCCAAAATCGTTTTCTCTCCTTCCCATGCCAATCTCTCTTTCTTTTCGAGAAGAGATTCATAGGGTTCAAATTCAAGTGGAATGTGCATAAGAGAGAGTTTGGTCTTGGCGAAAACTTTGTGACACAAAATGTTTTCATCTCTTAGATCGATACCAAAATAATTGAAAATTATAATGAGATACATACCATGGTAAACTATGTTCTCATGCCTAGAGATTTTCTTTTAAACAAAGTCATCTAAAATCACTTGAGCCCAATTTATATTTTCCAAATGTAGAAAAGAGAGCTTGGAATTTTTTTTGAGTGAGGTTGTTGTAATTCCTTGTCCTTGGTTTACTAGTTTTTTGTAAAATAAGACCCATTAATCTTGCTTTAGGCCTAAAATTCTTGTCACTAAAACTATAATCTTCATCATTAGAATACAAATCGTGCATAACTTCTTGATTACCATAATCAATTTTGAAAGCGGTGAGTTTGGTTTCACTACTTTTACAACCAAGAATTTGACCGAGAATTTCGCAATGCAAAATAATAGTAGTATCGTTAACACTACCCCGAATTTGACCTTCTTCTCCTTGGAAAAACTCTCGACTTAAATTTACATGAAACGTTCTAAATAAATCGAAATAGCAATCAAAATCGTTTTGAATAACTTAGTTAAACCACAAAAATACCATTTTCTAAAGCAATATCTTGTGAACCATAAGAATTAAATTCACTAAAATTTGCAAACTTTCCCAAAAACACTTTTCCATAAGTGGCATACTCAGTATAAGTTTCAATGGACTTTTGATTATTAAAAAGTTGGCTTTTGATCTTTTTGGTAAGCCAAATGGCTTTGGATGAGGAAGGTTGTTTTAAGGAAGACATTTTTGATTTGATTTGGAGGAAAGAGCGTGAAGAATAGGATTGAATTTTGAAATAAAGTGTGTGTAGAAGATGAGATAAGATATAGTGAATAAATAGAGATTAAATAGTCATATAAGAGGTTTAAAGGTGGCAATTCAAATTTTAAAATCAATGTAATAGAGAGAATTTCAAAATTTTGAATTTTGAAAAGATTCTCAAAATTCTACCAAGTATGTCGACATTCCCATGTGACAAATGTCCATATATGGGCTGAAATTTCAAAATTCAAAATAGAGAAATATTATTATATACTGGAAACTAGGGGAAATGACAAATTTAAAAAAAATTAGGCTAGAGGACATCAAATTTAATTTTTAGGCTGAAGGATAAATGTTAGTTATAATTAGCATTATATTCAACTTTTACACTATACAAAATGCTAGTTATAACTGGCATAATATTCAGTTGTACACTATACAAAATGTTAGTTATAGCTAGCATTGTTCTTCGGCCAAAAAATCAAACTTATTATCCTTCAGCCTAATTTTTTTAAGTTTTTCCTTGTGCCTATTTTCCTGAAATACACATACATATGTATGTATGTATGTATGTATGTATGTATGTATGTATATGTATTCGTACATATTTACTCATATATGTTTATATATATTTCTTATTATATTCCTATATAACTTCCAAAAATTAAGAAATAAAAACAATAAAATATGAAATGTAAAAGGTACTGAATTTTTCGTTTCCTTTGTCTCTTCTGATTGATCTTCCATCACTGCAAATCACATATTGATATTTTTTGTATCTGGTCTGTTGTCACTTGGTGTAGTATCAGAATCGTCTAAAGTTGTGTTATAAGTTCTTTTTCTTTTTCTGAATGAACTGGTGTTTGATGTTTTCTTTTGCTGCAAGAAGTCCCTTCGTAGATGGCCAGATTCACCACAATCGTAACACTTAAACACATTTTAGTTTTCAAAATTTTTGTTTTCAATTTTACAGAAGTTGTTCATCTTTTTGTACTTCGGATTTTCTGAAATATCGAGTCATAAGAGCAATCTCATCATCGTCTAAATCTAAATCTTGATCATTAGTAGTAACATTGAATGAAATTGATTTCTTTTTGATTGCATTGCTTTCCTTTTTATCCTGCAACCGTGCTTCATTTGACATTAGATTACCAATCAACACTTTAATTTTCAATATACTAATATCGTCGGCTTCCTTTATTGCCAATGCCTTTTGATCCTATTCAAAAGAGAGTGAATTAAGATATTTTCTAATTTGATCCACTTTTGAGAAATTTTTACCTAATGATACAATGGATGAATTATATCATGGAATCTAGAATATATGTCAGAAAAAGACACACTTTCGTTTTTAAAAGTTGACACTGGTTGGTTAGTATAGAAGTCTTAGTTTGTTTTACTTTACTAGTACCCTCATGTTTAACTTGAGATGTTCTCCAAATTTCATATGTAGACTTACAATAAGAAACACGATTAAATTCATTTTTATCCATGAAGCAAAATAATTTTTTCACAGTCTTAAAATTATTGAACGCTTATGTCTTTTGGTCCGGTGTCCATGTTGAGTATTCAGTATGGGGTTCAGTGTACTCATTCTATTTAATATTCGAAATATCTAAACCATTGGATTGTAAATAAATTTTCATCATACATTACCAGTAAGTGTAATTGCTACCATTAAATAGTAGGGTCTAATAGTTGATTGACCTTCTACAAAATTATTAAATAGTGTACTACTAGTGTCACTAGCCATTTATAATTTTCAAAATCAAATAATTAATTTTTTAAAACCTAATGGTCCAATACCAAATGGAAAATGGTGTAGTACTAATATGAATAGATCTTAAATCTACTTTCACACTAGAGGCGGGGGTAAATAGTGTTATATAACTTATATGGAATTTTCCAACTTATTTCAAGATTTAAATTCAAACATAGACATATATTAATAGACGATATGGATATGTAAATGCAATAAAAGTAAAGTAAAAGTAAGAGAGACGACATAAAGTTTTTATACTAGTTCGAATTAACTAATCTAATGTCCAGTCCTATACAGTGTACGTATAGATTCTTTTCCAATGCCTACTTTATATAGGTAACAAGTAAACCAACATATAGTTTCGATTTCATGGCAAAGAGATACATCCTCCTAATTTACGAGTTCAGGGTAGACACTCATGATTTAATCGGGCTACAAGATCACCCACTTAATTTGACTAGGCTACAAGCACACCCACTTGATTTGAACGGGCAACAAGCACACCCACTTGGTTTGAATGGGCAATAAGCACACCCAAACAAATAATAATAGAGAGTTGTTGATTCCAAATACAAATAGTTGTACACTAGATATAAAATACCCTATAGCTCTTTTAATAGCACTTTGATCTTTGATTTGATTAGAGAATACTTTCAAATTAGTATGTAAATTGTAGAGAATGAATGTAGTAAAGTAGAGATTGAATTTGAATGAATTCAAAAAGTATATAGAGTGGATTTTATGAAACATATAATGAGAATTTGGAGTGAGAAGAAAGTGCAAAAGGTAGTTAATAAAATTTGTTTTCTAGTCCCATTTATGTAGTGTATGAAGGGATGTGTCTTTTTGCAAAGAGATGCAACCAAAAATCACAACTATTCAAAATTCAAAGAGCATCTCTCCAATAGTCTATATGTCGACATACATAGATAGCCTATGTTGACATATCCCAGTATTTTTTGAAAAACAGAAACATTTAAAATATGTTGAAAAATTATAAACTCTTACAAATTTATTTACAATATTTTAAATACTTAAACACTTAAAACTCTATAAAATATTTGTAGAGATATTTTTGAAAATAAAATGAATATTTTAGATAATAAAATAAACATATAGTTAATAATTTGGTAAGAGAGTATTTAAAGAATAAATGGTTGCTATCTAGGGACTTTGAAATTTTATTCTAATGTATACTGACTATAAATTATAGTCTTCATGTCTTTATCTTTATACCCATGTGTCTTAAAATATCTTAATCATCTCTGATTCTTGGTCTCTAGACTTTTTATTGATCAGTCTTCAAACACGATCGTCTGGTTCTTGTATAAACTTATGTAATATATTGCAAAATATTCTATATAACTAGGAAAATCATCAGTATCGATATTTATATGGTTGATATCATCAAAATCAATATCTGTGCTATTAACATAAAACAGTCGGTGTTTCAAGTACTTTGCTAAATTCTAAAGTTGGGGAAAATTACTCGATACCAAAAGATACCACTCATCCATGAATGAGAGTTAGCAAATTTATCCAAACCTGTAGGATCATTTTCATCCTAGAGGGAAGTGAATAGGGTGATACTACTAATAATAAAAATTAATGTGGAAATATAAACAATCAAAGAAAATAATGCAGTAGATATCACACAAAAATTTACGCAGCTTCAGCAAAACTCAGCCTACGTGCCGCCCCTAAGGTTTCTGCTAGAAATTAAGTAGTCAGACGCTTACACACGTAAACTTGCGACATCGGCTAATGACTAACCTTACCCTATGCTCAAAATCCTGCCACAACTCAGCCATTGAGTTGCGAATTCTCGAACTACACCACCGTAGTTCGTAACCTAGTCACACGACTAGAGAGTTATACAATTTTAAAAGAAAATTCAAAATAAAAACTAAAAACAAAATACAAACTAAAATCCTAATTTAAAATAATTCAAGCCCAATATTTATATAGTGGACCAAATCACTTAAGGAAAAATAGATGTCTTCTACTTTATTTGTATATGTTGGCCGTCCCCTTTTGTATTCGTGGTAGCTTCGTTTCTTCCTCTTCAAAATCTAGGGTTTTGAAATTTATCGCTTGTTGAAAAAAAAATTCAAATTGATTGCTGGTCGTTCCATAATTGGCTTCAATGCTTCTTCGATTTGGCTTGCGGTCGCTTTCAGGATTGAGTTCGAAACTATGAATTTGGTATGTGATTTTTGCTGTATAATTTCTCTATTGCAGTTGCTTGTATTCGAATTCGATTCAAGTTATTGATTTGTTATTGAATTTGTATCTTGCTCTGGTTTTGCTCGAACTTGAATGTCTTTCTGCCTATGATGATTTTTGGTATTTATAGGGATTGAATCCCTAAAATTATGTTTGTATTTATAGGGATTGATCACTCGTCTGGATTTTGTTTTCATTTGAAGTCTTGTTGCCTTGTTTTGGTTGAGTTGAGTACATTTTTGGTTGCCACTATATACATATGTATGTTGGTGCCATACCTTGTCTTATGTTCTTCATTCTGTCTGGTGTAGTTGCATGGTTGCTTCGAGTTACCTGTGTAGTTTCTTCGAGTCTGGTTGAATGTGTAGATTTGCATTCATATTGATCTTCATGTATGTTGATGTCTTCTCTTTTGAAGTTTGATCTAAGCTGCATCTCTTTATGTTCACACGAGTCTGGTTTGCATTCATGTTATTTTATTTAACTTATTTTTAAAGTCCGGTATAATGTTTATGTGCATTTTTACTTGAAGTCTTGTCTCATGTGATTGCATATTCATTGTGCATGTCTGGTTTTTTGTTTTCATGTGAACATTTTCTGGTTAGTGTTGAACCCCTTGTTTTCATGTAGCTTATCTGCTATACTCTGACCACTGCTGTGTTGCCTCTGTTTCATGTTTTTTAGTGACCATTGCATTGAATTTGAACTCATGCTTGAATTGCATATGTAGAAATGGCGGCCTTTATGTTGTTGTGGTCTGTTGTATGCATGTACACCGGTTCCTCTTGGTTATGGCTTGGTATGATGGTCTGGTTGAGGCTATTGTTTTCATTTGGAAATTGGTCTGGTTTTGTGCACATGAGCCTGGTCTTGGTTCTGACATTTCATTGCTCTGTTCATTATTTGATGCTTTGCATGTGTATTTGTGTTTGTTACACTTGAGTTCAATCCAACCAAGGCTTGGGTTTGACCTTGTGCTCACCTGGCCCTGCAATTTTAAAAAATAAGTGTATATCGGTGTGCACGACCTTGTGGTATGTACAGTGATATACTGTGCATGTCACAAGTTGTTCGTGTAAGATGAAGTGAAAGAAAATGATGAAAAACAACCCAAATAATTAAGGCAAACAATATTTTCAAACACACACTTCATTTTGTACCGCAAAATATTTCTTTTGCAATTTTACTGCATCGATGTTTATTTTGTTGATAATTCAGATGTTGGACACAGGCTGAAACAGAGTTGAAGATCAAATACGAGTGATGAGTGAAAATGTAGCGAGGTGAACTTTGTATGTAAAAATTGTAGAGTGAAATTTGTGATGTAATTGAAAATGTATTTATGTAGCGAGAGCTCGAATTTGTATTATTTGTAATAAAATGTTTGTTTGAATAAAATATTTGTTTGAATATGAACTCTGTGTTATTTTTTTTATTGAACCAATATTTATTCAATTATGTAAAAAATTAAATAGTACGATAACAAATGAATTTAAACTAATATACATACATACATATATATATATATATATATATATATATGTGTGTGTGTGTGTGTGTGTGTGTGTGTTTATTATCATCAAACAAAAATCATAGGCTATTGTATTCTACAGTCTCCCCCTTTTGATGATAACAAACATACATTAATATTTTGATTCTATTAAATGTATTTGGTTTTGATGAATTCCATGACTCCTCATATTTGAATGCTTCCCCTACAGCCAAGCTCCCTCTACACATATGCATGAAAAATAAATAAAATATTCAAATTGCAATAACCAAGATGAAAACTATATGATAATATGCAAAATTAAAACATTCTAATTTATTTGCCAAAATCCTAACTTATCTCTCCTCCTTTTGTTATCTGAAAAAAGTAATAGTATTAGGAAATAGAGATAAAGTGATAGACATTAATAACTAATCGAGTATAAATATTAAATTTTAATAAAAAATCAAACAAAAATCATAAATACTCTGTTAGGCGCATATTCCACTTTAGAGTGATAGGGGTAACGTCGGAATATAAGACCATATAGTTGTATCTTTTTATGGTATATTTATGACGGAAATTTGAATACTTGCTAACCATGCATAACCGTTAGGACTTTTAAATGAGATTAGCAGTATTCCCAATTTTATTTAAAAAAAATGAATTTCAAGTGTCTTCTAACCATGCATAATCGTGAGACTTTAAATGGGATTAGAATCAACTCGTCTATTTAATAATTAATTTTAATATGTGTTCCATACATGCATAACTGTAAGGACTTTTAAATGAGCATGAAAGCACATAATCAAAGATTCCAAGTAGCTCACCCATGCTTAACCGTGAGGACTTTTAAATGAGAGTGGGTACTTTGGATATTTTTATTGCTAATTAATTTTTTTGAAAAAAGAATAAATTCCAGTTTAAATACCACATTTTGACGTACTATATTGGTTTCTGATGAGTGATGATCGTTAGAAATATGATAGAAATAGAGATGGTCATGGAATTTTTACCAATCAAAGTTATTATAAATTTCTGTTTAAATTTTTAAAGAAATTTACTACATATACCGTCTTAAGTCAAAATGTATGATTAATATCAGCACTCGTCACTTTTCAGCTACTATTTATTTTTTTGATAATCAGTAGGGTGTCAAATTAGTTAATATATTCACTTAAGATAAAATCCAAAAATAAATATAAAATCAATTTTCTAAAAGAGGATTTTAGCCTCAAGGAAAAATTTGCAGAAAATTTTAGTTATAAGGACAAGAAGTTTTCTTTTTAGGCTGAAGGACACTTTTTAGTGTAAATCACAAAATGATAGTTGTAACTATCATTTTTCGTTTACACTAACAAATGTCCTTCAGACTAAAAACCAAACTTATTGTCCCTAAGACCAATTTTTTTCGCAACTTCTTCCTTACGCCTATTTTCCTGTTTCTAAAATGCCTATTCTAAAAGAAGTCAACAAAAACTATTTTCTGGAAGGGGTTTTGAAAAAAAAAAATCTACCAATTGGAAATCAGTTAAAATGAAAATTATGCAGATATTTTCTTTGTAAATGTGATTCAACTAATAAATGTCCCAACATAAGACACATCCCACTAGTAATTTTTCTAGCAACTAGACTACCAGCAGAATCTACGTATGAATACCCCTTTAAATCATAGTAACCATAAATTGGATATCATAGACCAAAGTTGCAAAAAATACCTTATAATCATTTTACAGCTTTTAAAATGTGATTCCTTAAGGATTTGATTGAAAACGTGCACATTAACAACTAGTTAACATAGTGTCAGATCAAGAAGCAGTAAGATAAACAAATATATCCCTGTGTATCTATTGTAATATTAACCAATACAAAACAACATCTCTTACCACCTAAACTTGCAATATCGTTAGTCCAAACAAATCTATATGAACTAATTCAAGGATGAAAAGATGATTGGTCAACATTTTTGCATAATTCAGAATCAAAATCAACCTTCATTTCCTTATCACATAACTGGCTGATTTACATCAGATTATGGTGCCGATTTTCAACATTTAATATATCGTTCAAGATAAACGTATCGTTGCCAATTTTACCTTTATCGATAATTTTTCGCTGTTTTCCATTGCAATTTTGCCACCATTGTGTTAGGCTAAGAAACTTTGATTTATCGCCCGTCGTGTGCCTAGAATAGCTAGAATTCAGGTATCACTCTTGTGGTCCCTTAGTCTGCCACCGCATCTACACAAGGAAAGATTTTTGTGACCTATTCGTTTTTATATGTCCGTGATTGTTAATCACAAATGATTTTGAAAAATATGTTTGTGTATATCCAAGACAATCTATATTTGTTCCTTTCGGCACCTAAATTTGTTTGACTTTAAGGATTTTATATTCGTGCTTTTTGGGACCCAAATTGATATGGTTTTCACATGTTTGGGTCTATACCAGAAATTATTGTGATTATGTCCAATTTTTCCGTAAATCATGCACTTGGAATTGAGTTGATTAATTTCGCTTCTAAACATTCAGATTGAGTATATCCAAGTCCTTATCTAATAAGATTAACAGTTTGTTTCCCTAATAACATATTTAGTGATTTTTCTCCTTTGAAGAATTTCCCTAAAGTTGTAGATAATTGTTGGACTTGTGTTTTGAGAGATTCATTTTCATTCAATAACAAAGTGCACTTTTTGGTAGAATTTTCTCTCCTGGTATTTTCACTTTCTTTCAAAATCAGAATTTCATTTTCAAGCGATTTGATTTTAGTTTCTGATTTTTTTTATTTCTTCTTCAAATGATGGACACTTATCACACTTAGGGCTCTTGTTTCGATAGTTTTTAACCAATTGATCAAGTTGTTTATTTAGTTCTATAAAAATATCTTTTGTGATTAAAGTTTAACTTAATTCTCCCTAAGTCGTTCAAAATAGCCATTTACTTCATGAAAATATATAAGTTATTGTGAGTGAGTAAGTTTTGATACCTCGCTTGTCTCGTCATCGTCGTTGTTAGTTGTATCACCTCGAATACACAGATATGTTTTTCACTCTCACTGCCAATGCTTTTATTATCATCATTACTTTTATTCCAAGTGGCTATAAAACTTCTCCTTTTTGATTTTTTTCCTGGGCTGAGTCGATTTTGAGGATAATTGGGCTTGATGTGACCAGGTTTATTGCACTTGTGATAAATGATCTCCTACTCTTCTGAGTTGTCTAGTACTTTGACTATTCTGCTTTTCAATTGTTCATTTAGAGCTGGATTTCTGTATTTGTTGTTCCACCTTTTGAATCTCTTTATTAACAGTGCCATTTCAGCTGCTCCATCCTCATCTTCTCTTTCTACTGTTCCTTTCAGAGCTGTTGGTGTATCACCTCCTTCACGTTATTCCTTGAATTTGATTTCTAGCTCATATGTGGTTCCAATGAATTCTTCGACTTTAATTTGAACAGATCCTTTGGATCTTGAATGGCAGTCACTTTTGCTTCAAAATTTCGTGGAAGAATTCTGAGGATTTTTCGAACTATTTCCAGCTCCATGTATGATTTTCCAAGGAATTTTGATTTGCATACTAGATTTGAAAGTCGTCCGTATATTTCTTTGACACTTTCATCCTTTGCCATTGTGAAGTTCTCAAATTCGCTACTAAGCATGACAAGGCGAGATTCTTTGACTTAGGAGGTTCCTTCATGGGTTTCTTCAAGTGTGTGCCTAATTTCCTATGCAGTTAGAGAATGTGAGACACGATTAAATTCAATTTGATCTAATGAACAAATGATAGAATTAATAGCTTTAGCATTATCATTTCGTAGCTTATTTTCAAGATTTGTCTAATTATCCATAGGTTTTTCAATTTTTTGATTATCTACCATTATTGTTGGTGTGTTATATCCTGTCTCAATAATATTCCACGCATCTATGGTTTTCAAAAAAAATTCATTCTATTTTTCCAATATGCATATTCACCATTGAACACGGGCGGTCTAACTATGGACTGACCCTCAGCAAAAGCATTATTAAAAGAAGCCATTAAAAAAAATGAAAATTGGTTTTTGTTCCTAGCTCTGATACCACTTGTAGGATCGTTTTCACCATAGAGGGGAGGTGAAAAGGATGATACTAATAATAATAAAAATTAGTGCAAAAATAAAAAAAATCACAGATAATAATGCAATAGAAATCACATAAAATTTACCTAGCTTCGGCAAAACCCTGCCTACAAGCTGCCCCCAAGGTTTTTGTAGAAATTAAGTAGTCAGACGCTTACACACGTAAATTTACGACACCTGCTAATGACTAACCTAACTCTACGCTCAAAATCCTACCACAACTCAGCCACTGAGTTGCGAATTCTCAAACTACACCACCATTTGAATTCCTAAAATTATGTTCGTATATTTCTCATTTGAATTCTTCATGAATTTACTTGGCCATGATTTTTTAATCGGACGATGATATTTATTTCTGACTTGTTCATTTCATACTTGGTTGGATTGGTTCCATTCTTTTCTAGCATTTGAATTTCTTTCTCGTTCATGTCTTCTATGACTTTGGCACTTTGAATTCTTGAGATAATTAACTTGGTTAATTCGTGTTCATCATATTATCTACCTTGTTACATTCTTGCTGGCTTTGACTCTGGCATGACATGTTCAATTTGAAATACATTGGCTTTGTTTGAAAACCCTTCATCACAGTTTCAATTGATAATATCCTTTTTGAAACTACTTTTGTTAATATTGATATAATGCTTGTAATACTATCTGGTTGAAATTATTGTCTTTGTTATGCTCGTACACATCCATACCGTGGTCAGTTTGCTTCATCGTAATTAGACTTGTTCCACTTGAGTCTATCTTGGTGCAATCCTTGTTAGCCTTTGAATCATGTAGAGTTTTCATCTTGCACTGTTGAACTGAGCTTGTTGCATTACTGTTACTTGATCACTTGTTTTGATTTTGTTTTCATTCGAAGTCTTGTTGCCTTGTTCTAGTTGAGTTGAGTATGTTGTTTGGTTGCCATTATATATATATATTTGTATGTTGGTGACATACCTTGTCTTGTGTACTTCATTCTGTATGGTGTAGTTGCATGGTTGCTTCGAGTTACTTGTGCAGTTTCTTCGAGTCTGGTTGCATGCGTGGATTTGCATTCATATTGATCTTCATGTATGTTGATGTCTTCTTTTTGGAAGTCTGATCTGTGTTGCATCCCTTTATGTTCATTCGAGTCTGGTTTGCATTCAAGTTGTCTTATTTCACTTGTTTTTAAAGTCTGGTGTAGTGTTCATGTGCATTTGTACTTGAAGTCTTGTCTCATGTGATTGCATATTCATTGTGCGTATCTGGTTTTGTGTTTTCATGTGAACATTTTCTGGTCAATGTTGAACCCCTTGTTTTCATGTAGCTTTTCTGCTTTACTCTGACCACTGCCGTGTTGCCTCTGTTTCATGTTTTGTAGTGACCATTGCATTGAATTTGAGTTCATGCTTGAATTGCATATGTAGAAGTGGTGGTCTTCATGTTGTTGTGGTCTGTTGTATGTATGTACACTGGTTCCTCTTCATTATGGCTTGGTGTGATGGTCTGTTGAGGCTATTGTTTTCATTTTGGAGACTGGTCTGGTTTTGTGCACATGAGTCTGGTCTTGGTTCTGACATTTCATTGCTCTGTTCACTTATTTAATGCTTTGCATATGTGTTTGTATTTGTTGCATTTAAGTTGAATCTGGCTTAGGCTTGGGTTTGACCTTGTGCTTACCTGTCCATGCAATTTCAACAAGCAAGTGTATATCGGTGTGCACGACCTTGTGGCGTGCACAGTGATATACTGTGCATGTCACAATTGTTCGTGTAAGTTGAAGTAAAAGAAAAGAATGACGAACAACCCAAATAACTGAGGAAAACAATATTTTCAAACACACACTTCATTTTGTACGGAAAAATATTTCTTTTTCAATTTTACTGCATCGATGTTTATTTTGCTGATAGTTCAGATGCTGGATACAGGCTGGAACATAATTGAAGATCAAGTACGAGTGATGACTGAATATGTAGTGAGGTGAAATTTGTATGTAAAAATTGTACAGTGAAATTTGTGATGTAACCAAAATTGTAATGTAATTGAAAATGTATATATGTAGTGAGAGCTCGAATTTGTACTATTCGTAATAAAATATTTGTTTGAATAAAATATTTGTTTGAATATGAATTCTGCGTTATTTATTTTATTCAACCAATATTGATTTAAATACGTGAAAAATAAAGTAGTACAAGAACAAATACATTTAAATGAACATATATATGTTTATTATCATCAAACAAAAATCATAGGCTATTGTATTCTACAAAATCCCCAGAGCAGGAAGTGGATGCCCAAGAGGTCATGTTGAAGGCATTCGTACATTCGACGTTCGGTTGCGAAGTGGCAGGGCAATGAAGGATGATGATTGATGAATGAAGGGATGTTGAGATGCTTCAATGTGAAAGCTTCAGAATTTTGATGTATGGATTTCATGAACGATGTGGAAGTCTAGAAGTGTTACGGGGATGACGACTTAAGGATTGGGTAGTGACAGTGATCCATAAGGACAAGTTTTTGGATGCAAATTTGTGAAGTGAAGCTAGGACATGCTCTATTATGGAAAATGGAAATGGTTAGAACGAGAAAGGTTTATACGATGGAAATGGAAATGAACCGAATGTGGAGGGGTTCGAAGATGCATGTAAAAGGATTGATACTCGAAGTGTTTTCGGTATGCTCACAAAGCTGGGGTATGGGAGGATGCTCATTGAGTAATTGGACATATACCATGTATTTAGGATAGGATTCTTAGACCCTACACTAATAGGACGTGCAATTTAGTCTTCCAACTAAGTGGTGTGAATTTCAAGCACCGAGGAACTGAGACTTTTCCACTGGTCTCTGGCATAGGAGAGTCATACGAGTTATCATATATGCAAAGCACTTAAGTGATAGTGACGATTATTTCATGTATGCTATATTTGTAGATGTGGATATGGATATGGATACTTAGATACCCAATATTGTACTTAGGATATAGTACACCTTTATGGTAGTAGTCGATGACAGATTAGCCTATACTATTATGTGCTAACTCTTTGGATGTTGGAATAGGTCATGTGTATGATTCTTCTAGCTTTGTTCCTCATTATATCGACTCGTATGGCATTTTGAGATTTTCTTATCGCTCGCAATAGACTTTTATTCGATTTGAGGTTTTATGGTTTGCTTCTTATTATCTCGGGTACTCTTAAATGGGCAAACAATATAGTAGGTTTAGGTGATACATAGTGTTATGTAGAAGACGAGTAAGAGATGGAGTTCTGTCATATTATATTTGGATTCACTATTACTTATTCAAAGATGGTTTATCGTTGAGTTTATTTTTGGTTATATAAAATCTACTTCTATTTTGTATAACTCTATAAAACTGTGCACTTTGATATTTGTGGTTCATTTATTATTGCTGTCTCGTCTGTTATATATCTATCATGATCATTATATTTTATTCAATGCGTTATGAGATATATGACAGGTTTTGTGATGTTTTATCTACTTTTCAACATTAACAATCATCCTACGTTACCTGGGCACCATATTAGCAAACTATATAGACATAGTAGGCAACAGAGGTATAGAGCAGTCATTACATAACTAAGATTAAATTGGTAAAGCTATAAAGGATTGAATTTGGACATCATTTTTTTAAGAATGGATAATTTTTAGAGTGGTTGAAAAGAAATTTGCCTTGGAAATTGAATTATATTGATTATTTTATTGGGAGACTCACGAATAGGTATAAAATAATTAATTTGAAAAAAAAATTAGTTTATGATTTTCTATGAAATGATTTAACATGAAATGTCCACAGTAAAACTTTGTGAAAGTTTATTTAAGTGGAGTTTAAAGAATTTTTTTTGAAATAAATACGTTGTGGTTTTATTAAATATTTATTCGAATCAACAGAGAATTTTATGGTTTTTAAATCTTACTAGTTTTATGATGAATAAGTTGTAAGATCAATGATTTTGATTTAAAAATTAAACTGAAAAGTTATGATATTTTCAATTAAAATTTAGATTGAAGTTAGAAAAGAATTACACATCCTATAAAGTTAGAACTGATTATGTTGGAGTAGTTAGGATATTCATGTTGTCAGTGTGATAATGGATTACTAAAAATGAACGTTATGCATTTGTTATTTGGAGTTTGTACTTAAAATTAATAAGGGTATTAATTATGAATTTTGGAAAGAAAAGAATATGAAATAATAATAAAACAAAATTTTTATTTTTAGATTGAAAATTTTCTATTATATATCAAATAAGGTGGAATTTTAATAAATAGTAAAATTATTTTTTCGAGGACTCTCTAATTTTTTAGCAAATATTAATTTGCCTGTTTTATGGAGTTTATGAAAAAAGTTATTATTATCTAAGTAATAAAAGTAAGAGGTATTATAAGAATAATAATGATAATAATGAAAAGATATTTTCCATGAATATTTTTGGAATAAATTATTACGATTTTTGATATAAATAACAGTAAAAAGGATTTTGGGATTTAATGCAGAATGTTGTTGTTTTTAAATTATATAATAATAAAGTGATTATGAAAATATAATTATTTTGATGTAAAGTGATGATAATATTATTTTTTTGAAGGAAATTTGACGAAAATTATTATTTTTGATTAAGCATTGATGTTTGAGATATTTGAAGTAATATGTTGAAAATAAATGATTTTTGACGTACATTATCAATTTAAGAATAATATACTCTTTTGACATAATAGAGAAAAAGTATTTTTATAATACAAAATACCAAGATGGTTTATTTTAAGAAGAAAATAACAAGTTTAATTTTATTATTTTGAACTTTTGAAACGTTCGTTATTCAATGTTGTTTGAAATTTACATATACGTTTATATTTAGGGTTGAGATACTCTTATATAAGGCGTAAGAAGGATGTATGCATAGTTAAGTAAAACATTTCCTAAAAGGTTATATAATAAAATATTGGTTGTATAAGACAGTTATCGATGGAGGTTGACTATATTTGTCTAGGTAAAGTATTTTTGGAGTACGACGATATACATAAGGTATTCTAGCCGTATGTTAGTTTATAGAACTTCATGTGAATGTGGAGTTCATAATATTCATGAAGGATCAAATGTTGTCTGATTTCAAGACATGAAGTAAATGTTTTTACTTACACATACTAAGGTGCAACGACGACTCCAAGGAGGGTGATATTTGGTGTTGGAAGAAAATTGACTAAGAAGGAAGATTAGTTCTTTTCAATCATCGGTTTGGATTGAAAGAACTATCTCATAAAGTCAATTTTAGGAAATGTGACCTTTTGTGCATAACTTATGTTCAATGCCCAATGCATGTTAAAATAAGTAAAAAGTGCATAACCTAGTCTATGAGTTCATTATAGTAATTTTATGTTCACCGAAATTAAGGAATCTTCCATTTGTGATACCTATATATTGAACGGTGATGGTGTATCGGGTTCACCTATGACTCATAAATGCTAGCCCACTTAAAGGTAAAACACCATCCATTATCGTGTTGTCGGCTGTATGGACTTAAAGAAAGAGTTTAGTGAGGCAAGTCAAAGGATACAAATAGGGTTTCCATTAGTCAATGATGAAGAAGCAACTAGCAGGACACGTTGCAAGATATTTGACGATGGAGGTATGCCAGTAGTGCCATCTATTTAAATCAAAGCTATAATTGGATATTTATTATTAGTGATGGCGTAGTGGTACACTAAGGGATGGAAACCGCATAGGATAGGCATGCATAGATAGTTTATAATGGGTAGGTAGGTAAAGGACTCGCTATTGAGATATGTTAGGTAGGAAAGCTAGCACCATAAATTGTTGGGCCTTCTCGGATATATAATGAGTAAGGAAGTCAACACGTTTAAGTGGGCTTCTTGAAAAGTTGGCAGGTGTTCACATGTTTTCTGTTTATCCCATCCTCGAACGTACGTTGACGATTTAGCGAATATGGTAGAGACTAATCGGCTAATGAGGTGAATATAGAGATGGAGCTAAGAATATCAATAGGAGTAGTCACATTTTAGAAACAGAGGGGATGAAATTAAAATGTGGAAATGAAGTTTTGAGCAAGGCAAGGAAAAGGTTTGAACATGAGCATCATGAAGCTCGAGGAGACAATCCAACATTCTCACCACGAACTCTCTTCCAGTTAGTTCATCTTTTGGTTAGGTTTTAAGCTAGTTGGTTCGTTATGTTATTGTTTGTTCGC
This sequence comes from Allium cepa, assembly GCA_030765085.1. Lineage (NCBI taxonomy): Eukaryota > Viridiplantae > Streptophyta > Magnoliopsida > Asparagales > Amaryllidaceae > Allium > Allium cepa. The sequence continues at coordinate 461,985,959 of CM060943.1, forward strand.
ATGGTTGCATTAACTAGCTAGTTGACGTAGATATGGATAGTAGGATTGGTTATATAAACATTCTTGTGACGTGTTTTGGTTGCTATGGTTGCTTTGTTTAGATTATACCAGTTTAGTTATATTGTGTTGGCTTGTATATATATACATTCCAACCTAGGATAGATACCCATAATAAAGTGTTTTAATTTATCCTAGATAGTTTTATATATGCTATGTATTGTCCTTTATATATGTGTTTACTGATTGTGTTTATGGACATGGATGTTTAATTGCACTTTGATATAAATGTTGCATATGGATGTACGGATGCACATACCTATATAAATATATATCTACATATATTAGGATGTTTGCATACATATTGGTTGCATTGCATGTGCATTTATATAGGAGGCTGATATAGTTGCATTTTCACTCATCTTATATAATATCATCCTATTTTATATATTTTATGTATTAAGTACTCTTGGTTATGTTTTGTTTTATATTGGATGATGGATGTAGCTATACTTGTTTTGTACGTTCGTACGCTATAAAGTTAGTTTCATTATCAGTCTCTTGAAATTTCAAGGGCGAAATTCCTTTAAGGGGGAGAGAATATAACATTCTATAATTTTGCGAAATTAGATAATTAAACTAAAAAGGGTAAAATCATAAATTCGTATAAAGGGGAAAATAGTAAATTTCCATAGGAGTAGGAATTAGGCTTCAAGATCTATTACAATGCATCCAGAATGCCATATACAATCAAAAAACATACATAACTTACTGAATTTGGTTAAATGAGTTAGAAATTAGAAGAGGTTAAACCTAATGGCATTTTCATAATATATTGATTTCAAAAATATAGCCTAGGTATTTTATTTTGAGCCTACAAATAGATCCTTAACCTCATTTATTTTTCTTAATAAATCTTGCCTCCACTTATAAAACCCTAATCACTAACTCAATTTCTAACCCACCAAATAAAATCCAAATTAAACGAATTAATATATGAAACTACTCACCACAAAAAGAGATACATAAATACTTCAAAGCTATTGGGTGATTTGGCCTTTTAAAGGTGGGAAATTTTTGGACAACGAAGAAGGAGAAGGATTTATCTCAGATTGGAGAAGATGTATGGCTAATCATTGAGTGGAACTTATCATACTTGTGTATATATTAGTAAGACATTGCAATTCAGCCCTATCGGTCGTAAATCACATTATAAATGATTAATTGTAATTTAAAAAGTAGTTTTTTATACATAAACACGATTAGGGTAGTATGCCATAGCTAGATTGTCAAAAAATTTGATTTTTAATCGATTGTAATTAGAAAAAGAAAATCCCCTAATGAAAAAAGTTTGAAATACAAAAATGTACAAAATCATGCATATTATATATCACAGTTGTGGTTCTCAACAATACAAATCCACTAGTGGTGTACGTTCATTGATTGGGTGTACAGATTGACCAGAAAATATTGAAAGTTCAACGAACGTTGACCATCCATTTTGATACTATGGTGATGATGCATCAATCAAAAGGCATGGGCGTGAAGAGGAGAACGAGTGGATGGTTTTGGTGGTGTTTATTCATTTGTTGACATTGAAGCTCACCAGAACAGGAGAAAATAAGGTAAATGGTTACTATAGGGTAAAGGTGGCTAGATCTGAGGTGGTCTATAACTTTAGATGGCGTATGCGACAAGGAATTCGTAGTTGAATGCAAATTAACGGGTTACAGTCAAAGGCGGTATTGATGAATAGATCTTGGTAGCAGTTGAACATGAGAAAAGATTTCGGGTTGCAGTAGTAAGCATATGTAAGAAGAAGTATAATATATATAGATATATTGATGATAATTAAATTATTATTTAAATAATTCCCTTGACTTAAAATGCTTATAACTCTCAAATACGACTGGTGTTTGACACACAATTCCTTGCATCTGGATCGTGGTGAGACGCGAAATGTTTTAGTATATTGTTTGATGTGGTTTGGGATAGTTGAGAAAATATTCTTAGTTGAAAAAGTTCGTATTTGACGTTGTGATCGTACGAGGAGTCGAGTTCTCAACAAATGATGGTCTAAGGATCTGAGTCCTCAACATATGATAATATGATGAGCTAGGTCCGTGACATATGATAGCCCGAGGAGCTAAGTCCTCAAGATACGATAGTCTTAGGAGTTGAGTCCTCGACATGAGATAGTCCAAGGAGCTGAGTGCTCGATATTCATGTTGGTATTGCGACATAATTAGAGGAGTCGAGTTCTTAGTATACAATTTGACGATAGTGGGTTGAGACGTTGGAGTCAAATCATAGGCATATGTTTATGCATGGAGTGTATATTAGTAAGACCTTAGCGTATGATGTTTTTATAGTTGTGTATTGTGTTTAGCTGACTTGTTGTGTGCAGGAGACACATGTTAAGGTATGATTTATAAGCATAATTGTTATGTTACTAGCTTATTACTATTATACACGTATATGATGTGTTTCACTCACCAGACATATCTCTTACCCTGTAACATCCCGGTATTTCGTGCCATTTGCATCCGCACATGTCGGACTTGAATTGCTCAAAATATCAGATTGCTAATTTATATTTAGCAAAACTCAGCATATACAGTAAATAAATCAATCACAGAATCACAAACACAGAGTAATATAACAATAAGTAGCGGAAACAAATGAATAGTAGTTCATGAAGCTACTATATATATAACAGAGTTAAATCATAATACAACAGAAGTCTCGAATGCATAGAAGTCTCAATACAATAGCCAAATAACAAAATCTGAATATATCACTGGAGTCAACTGAATAACTAGAAGCTAAATAGATATAGATGTATCTCCAAGCGAAGCTCCAACTCCAAAGGCGAGTTTCAAATGCTGTGACACTCAGTCTGACCTGAGCATTAAGCAAAACAAAAAATACCCGAGTCAGGATTAACATTTTTATATCAATAATTCCAACTCAAGTGAAATTTCAACTGAAATACAAGTAACTCAAAGGATTGGGATGACCATCCTCTAAGGATCCATGGAACTATCTACTATGTAGTACAATACGCTATTATGACATGTCTATAGTAAAGTAAACTATTAAAATACCGTTATGGCATTACCCATATCCCCCTTAACAAATTTTTATATATTCTCATAGTCTATAAAGTACCGTAATCTCTCCCGTACTAGAGGTCGTCAGAGGCACTCCATAGGTGTGGTACAAAACAAACTTGTAGTGGTCTCGATAACGTAGGTGACACGGCACAACTAGGCAATGCCAGGGTAGATATACCAATCACACTTCCGGGCTGGTGGTAACGCGTAGCCGAAGCTATCACCCACCTCGATCCACACTCCCAAAATTCAAGGGTGCACTCAATCACAAAGTAAAAGAATGGTATCGAAGAAGTGTGTGTCCGATCGGAGGAGCTACCTCACTTGGCCCGTCAATTGCTCATGTTTTAGCCACCTTAATCCAACTCACGTGAGTCAGGTCCATGTATATACCTCATATAGGATCGTCCCCAACCATCCTACTTCATTCTGGAATCTCCACCGCGTGCACAGTTGTTAAAGTGGTTTTTGGTATTGGCAAAGAGTATGACAATAACCGATCCCGATCTCTTTAACAACCAAACATTATTATAAAAACCATGGTCATTTTATTTCAAATAGTTTATGTTTCAAAACCAAAATATCATATCCATTTCAAGACCATATCAAAATGATATCATTATTCACTTAAAATAATATTCATTTCCAAAATCATAACACTTTCCAAAATTATAACACTTCTGAAATTTTAACATTTTCATTTAAAACCATAACACTTTGGAAATCATAAAACCCTTGGAAATCATAACACATTGAAATCATAATACTTTCCACTCAAATAGTTTAGATATAGAAAATAGTATACATAATAAAATAGTTTATAGAATAAAAATAGTTTATATAATAAAATAGTTTATAAAATAAAAATAGTTTATATATAATAAAATAGTTTATATAATTAAATAGTTGTATATTAAAATAGCTATAAATTAAAAATAGTTTATATTAAAATAATCAGTATATTAAAATAGTTTTGTATTAAAAATAGTTTATATTAAAATAATTGGTATATTAAAATAGTTTTATATTAAAAATAGTTTATATTAAAAATAATTCATAAAATAATATATTTTTATATATTAAAATACTTCATATAAAATAAAAATATTTCCTCAAATTTCACACATTGATTCAGATTAACTATAATTCTAAAAATTCAATTAAATTTAATCTCGATTCACCAATTCTAATTCAGTTCAAAACCATTTAAAATTTATATCAATTTCAAATATAGATATAAACTACAATTTAAACCATTTCAATTTCAGTAGATTTCAAAACTTAAATTCATTTAGATTTCAAATTCAAGTTTATCATTTTTTGTATTGAAATATTCACTTAGCCAATCCAATATCATTTAAATAAAACCTTGAATTATAATTTAAATAAACTAAATATTCCCTTCAATTTATTTACTTGAAACATTCATTTAATCACTTTTAAATCAAAATCAAGTTACAAATTATATCTTTAAAATCTCAATGTAATAAGTTTCAAATCGATTTTATTTAAGGAAAATTCTTAAACAAATTAATTTGAAATTAATTTCTTTTTCTCTTTCCAACTTAATTCATTAAAATTATTATAAAATTTATATTGAAAATATAATTTTAAATAAATACTTAAACATGTTATATACAAATTTAGTTTTTTTAACTTAAATCTTATTATTAAATTTATTTTATATTAAAACTTATTTTATATATTTTAAAAATTAAAAAATTTATAAGTAAAATCTTAAAATTTATTAATTTAAATTTCCCAAAACATATGATTTTAAAATCAATAATTTTAAACATAAATAAATAACATTTTTTGTATATAACATTTAAAAATCAATATTTACATAAAACTATGTATATTCCCTTTTTAAACCTTTGGAAATCATTTCATATATATATATATATACACACCAACGGTGTTTGTATATAATTTTCTATCCTATGGTCATGTGATACGGATATTTATCATTTCAATCCGCAATTTAAATATCTACGGGTATATATCTTTTCAACCCGCAATCCCAAATTCAATTCAATGAAAATCGCTTAGGTTTATCATTTCAACCCATAACAATTTTATCTTATTCTACAAGATCATTCGGGTATGCATCGTTTCAACCCATAGGGAATTCTGTACTAATAGGGAACTTGCAGAGTGAGAACAGTAATGATAATAACATAACATGTCAATAAAAGGCATATATCATCAATAACAGACAAATATAAATAGCATATCATGGTGTCAGATGTCACAGTTGAATAGTTACAGATAATGACATATCATATATATAGCAGTTAAATAACTAGCAACAACATATTTCAATTATCGATTCAAATGAAATCAAATTTAGTGAATATAAGAATGTTAATCATGAGTGATTGCTCACTTTTCGAGGCTAGAGCGATTCGAGAAATTGAGCAATGAATCCAAACACGAATTTTGAAGCAAAAAGATCGGCACGAATTCAACAAACAAAGCTGATAAAATGGAAATCGGAAATCAAAGAATCAGCTTGATATAATTAAAAAGAAATGTATACTATATTATAATTTCCTTAAAACCAATATTCAATTAAAATACATATTCAAAATCTATATATACCTATATGTATTTTAAAACCAATTGTCCAAATAAAACCATTGTATTTACATTTCAAAAATCAGGATTTACAAAAGTCAATTTAAACTTCTCCATATACATTTTAAACGTTAATAGTAATCATGAATAAACATACATATACACTTTCCTTATATAGTGATATAAATGTAAACATTACATACTGTATAAATATACACATACCAAACTATTAATCAAAACATATTTTTATATAAATCCATACATATATTTCAAATCGTTGCATCTTAAATACAAATTAAAATTAAAATAAGACCCTTAATTTTATATTGGAAACCAAAGTTGTATGTATGGATGTAAAACAACGATATAAGCATATGCTACACGCAAACTATGGTTTTATATATATAATGTGTTTAACAAGACAGTATGTTTTACAAAATAAATATATGCGCAGATATATATACGTATATATGCAGGCTACTCACAACAATATGCAGACACTATATATATAATAGACATATAAAGATATAGAAGTTTAAACACATATTTTTTTAAGAACAAACATCTCATATCTGTTTAGATAAACTAACCCCAAAAACTGGTATATGATTTGCATAAGTTTACATATAAATAATAGGTGACATATCACACACATATATATATCAACAAATTTTATATATAAACTGTAAAGGAGAACAAATAAAACTATATATATATCCTTTCTACGACCACTTGTATATCCATAGATATATGATAAAACTATATATATATATATATATAAACATAAACTGTAAACTCATAAATCCATATATATATATATATATATATATATATATATACACACATACTAACATATAATATTATATATAAACTCACAGATGCAAATTTTGAAGTGTGTCTAAAAATATAAAACAAGATATATATATATATATATAACATATTTTATACCTTTTCTATAATATAATATATACTATAACATATGTATAATATACCTTATACAAACAAAGAAAGAAGCGAAGAAGGCAGACAGGTCAGTGGAGAGAAGCTCGGCGGTGTCGCCATGGCAGTGCGAATGGTGGCGGGCCGAGTGGTTGTTGTACTGTGGTACGGATGTAGGTGGTAGAGCCTTGATCGGCTGCTCGGAGTGAAAGATGTGGGCTGCTTGATTGCTGTGTTGCCTACACGGTGGAATAAGGTGGTTAGAGGAGATAGGGGAAGGGATAACTCGGGTCGGCTGAGATACAGAGGAGTTGGCTGCGCCTTCGGTCGAGCATAAGAGGATAAGGAATGGAGGTCTTCGGTATACGGCTATGTTGTTGCATGCGAGCTGATGGGATTGGGTGAAGGTGACGAGGTTAAGGAAGGTTCGCCTTTGGGGTTGTTGAGGCTTCGGGTTTATGTGCATGAGGGAAATGATGTCAGGGCTTGGTGATGGCGGATGTGGGAAGGAGGAGGTTTGGACGTGCTGTCATGTGGGCGAGCTATGGGTGGAGAAAAATGAAAGATGGGGTGAAGTGCAAGTCAAATTGGCACAAAAAAGAAAGAGCTTGCATTATTCGATGCAAACGGTATTTACTATGGAATATATTTTCAAAATCAAAGTAAGGAAATCGAACCAACCAAAAAAATAAATGAACCAGCAAATAAAAATTCAACGTTGGGAATAGAGAAGGTCAAACATTGATATCTGTGAAATAATAAAAGTTTATGACTATTCGTTTTAGATGAGGGAAAACGAATGGACAAGGAACAAAAAGGTTTAAACGGGTATCGATACAGTCCAATGTTTTACAGATTTCGCCTTCCACCGGACCCTAAAAAACACATATAAATATACTGCAGAGATAAGCATGACAAGATGATCAAAATGGTATACAGATATCAGTGATACGACCATCCTATCAAAAGTCAATATCGGTACCGAAAATGCTGCTAATTTGCCGAAAATAAGATAAACATAGTGATAGCAGTCCAAATTTAACGAACGAAATATGTCGTCTCACTTAGAAGATGATTTATAAATTTATTGTATAAAAATATTCAAGTTTGAAAAACATTTTATTATCATCAAATATTAACTGATTTAAATTTAAGTAAAATTACAAAATAAAATAAACCTCCATATTATCAGATGAAAATTTATCTTTTACTATATTTAAATAGATGTATTCCAAATATCAAATTTTCATTTCAAATTTATTATTTAAAATTTCACAAAATTCAGTTTAATTACTTTTTTAAACAGTTAAAATTTACGGGTCGTTACATACCCTCTCTATCAATTTCTTCTTAGTCGTACTCTGAGAGGTCAATAGAGAGAACTGGTGATGACTTGGAGGCATGATGGCACTATGAAGATGCACATTTATTTATTAGCTATCTAGTATTTTACTTAATTTATTCCAAGACATACTATTTCCATTACCAATATAGAGAGGGATGTTATAGTTGGAGTTTATTTGATATTCTATTGTTTTGTTTGTCAGAGATTGTATTTTTAATCACTATTATATTTTATTCATTCCGCTATAAGTTTCAAAAAGTGTAGAATATTGTAGTTAGCTCCATTACATGTTTTATATTTCACCTCAAAACGTCCGCCATTTGTGAGATCCATAATGTCAACGTCTTTTACGCGTGAATCGGTGCTTTGTAGATGGTGGGTTGTTACAACATTCCCTTGCTTTTTGCTAATTGCCGTTGATTTCTCCAACCCTATTTTAGACAGGGAAATTTATGAAAAGGTGGCTGTAGAAATCGATGACATCAGCTCATTAAGCATTAGTCGTCCTATTAACATGTTATAAGAAAATGGCAATCAACTACCACAATGCTGTCACCATCATAATGCTATAACCATCATAATACAAATCAAATATCTAAGCAATTTGTAAGAAAATATCCAAATGACACCAACAATACCAACATAAATATCCAAACTAAATACCTTAAAAAGAAAATATACATCTCGTATGAACCAAATATACGTCACCAAAGAAATTGAATATACATAACCAAATACCTACTCATTTGAACCATGCCTAGCATCACTAACTTCATCTCCATCACCACCACCACAACTAGCATAAATGTCCTCATTTGGAAAGCATCGTAAAAATGCATCCGTAAGTAATCTAAGTTGTTTTTCTAACATACTGACGTGTGACTTCAACTGTTCATTTTCTTCTTCTAAACCAGCGCTAAATGTAGGAGCTCTATTTAACGACAATCTCTACATTTTAAACTTGTTTGTTTGTTAATAATATGTAATTTTATTTCACTACCGTATTTCTTGAAAAAAAAAATTAAATTTGTGCCCTATATTAGTTTAATTATATATATGAATATACATACACACACAGAAATATTTATTTTATAGAGTGATTTAACTTTTACAAACATACTCTTGTTTAATTTACTAAAATTTTTTATGGTTTCACTCGATTATATATGTAACGACCCGTTAAATTTGATGATATTTAATGAATTAATTTAATACGATTTCTAACCTAATTTAGAATAAAATAAAAGTCATAAGATTGTATTTGAATAAATGTAGGAATTAGATATTGTAATTGAATGTTAACAATTTAATAGTTACATGGAAATAGATTTGAATGATGTAAATTTGCACCCCGTGTTATAAGTTAAATATAAGAAACCAATATAAATGTTGAATCAGTGAATATTAATAAAAATATTTACTAAAATGGAATTCATTTAATATAAAATAAATAGTGGAGATTGTACATTTGGTTGTAATAATAAATAGTGACTAAATAAGAAGGACCGTGGAATAAATCAATGCAATAAGTGTTGATAAGTAATTTTATTGAATGTTGTCTATAATAAATGTACTTAAATTGGTAATAAATTGTTTTGCCTAGGAAATTTATGTATTGATAAGTTATAACTAAATTTGAAATTTGGTAGTAAATAGGGGATAAGTTGACTAAGGAAATTAGTAATTTAATAAATGAATGCATAGTAAGTAAGTGGAAATGTATGCATAAAAATATTTTCATATATGGGATAATTACAAAAGTTTACCCATTTATCTAATGTATAAAACTGAATCTAAATTTAGGGCAACATTTTGTTATTGATGGTATAAGTGAATTTGAATAAAAGGGTAAAAATTATGTAGATTTAACATGTATTGAGTATATAGCTAAGAAGGGCATTCGATGTAAATGAATCTAAATTAATGTGTCTAGTCAATAAAGGAGAACTTTAAGGGAATAAATTTAAATGAATGTATTTGGGGAATGGAGTCCTTTTATATGTTGAATAGTATAACGTTGTTATTAAGAATGAACGTTACTTTAGTAATTATTAATATGGTAACGGAAGAGTGTATAAATTTTATAGCAACGTAAAAACGTATTGTAAGATAATAATTAAGTGTAGACTTATAAAATATATTTATGACAACAAATTTTGTAAGTTATTTATTCTATTAGTTGTTAAGTTTTATTTATGTGTAAGTTAACAATATTACAATTCAATTGAATACAGTAATTTATGCAAACAAAGGATGAACATTTGGAAGTATTACTGTAGTGATATATATATAAGAAACGGTAACTTTGTAGTTGGGGAATAATTGATTTATTTGTGAGTTGTAATCAAATAGAGTCAAATTTATTAGAATTTATTGCAATTTATGGGATTAATTGCAGTAACCTTTGAAGATTTATTCACTAAAATAATTGACGATGGAAATTATATGTAAATTTGCTTTTAGTTAATTTAAAATATCCAGAGGGCTAGAAATGACACAAATCTACTAGTTTAGAAATTTACAATAAAATGTGGTAAGTAATTTTTCTAAATATTTAGATAGTAGGAAGATGTGGATTTAGATGGAATTTATTATTTGACTATTTCATAAGTTGAGATCTAAGTTTAGAATTGAGATTTTTAATGTATAGATATTGAGCCAATGTTAGTCTCATTAAATTGACATCAATAACCTTGAATAATAGAAAGAAAGTGAATTTAATAAATTTAATCAAACTTATAATGTTGAATTTATTAAAATTGGAATTAATATTGAAGTTAAGAATTCACATTTGAATTGATGAATAGAACAACTATTGACACTTAAATTGTTTAGAATTGGAGTAAATAGTTAAGAAAATTTAAAGGGAGAAAATTTGGTCAATTTTTGAATTTAGATGTAAAAATTGGATTTTTATAATTTATTTAATTTATTTAATGAATATTAAAAATAGCCATTTTGGCCACGGACTCGGATTTCGACGAAACCAGTTTCATCGGATCCGTATCGGTGAATTATTATAGGGTTTCAAGTTTCGTATCGATCGGACTTGTCGTTTGATCGTACGGGCGTGAAACGCCTTAAAATCAATTTTAATAAAATCAATTTGAAATCAATTTGGAAATTTTGTTTTCAGCATAACTTCTTCATACGATCAAATTTGGACGTGAAACTTTTTCCATCGCGTTCAGAATATCTTAAAATACCTATTTGGATATATAGATTTAATAAATTCGGTTCCGGAGGCATAGCGGGCTTTTTGGGCCATAGTTTGTTTCGTACGTTCACTTATCCGATCCATCTACGCTATCTCTAGTCTACCTATATAAGCACGGTTATAAACCCTAGCTCCATCCTATTGTCATTTACTGTATATTCATTTCTTCATCTCCTTCTCCTCCTCAAATGGTTGCAAAACCTAGATCTACTTCAATCCAAATTTCAATGAAAATTCAAACTCTCAAGAAAAATTCCACAAAAATATATATTAATGTTCTCGAAACACGTAATCTCATGGTGTAATTCGTTTTTCGAATGGAGTCATCGTTTGCTCAGAATAAATTCAAACAGTCTGTGACCATTCATCATCGTCGTCGCAAACTTCGTCGGATCGTCAAACCTTTTTTGGGTTTTGTAGAGTGGACGATGGGGATCGCATCTATATGGTTTTTGTGTCGATTCAACGGTTAGATCGTCGTAGATATTCGATTAGGGTTCGGAGGTGGCGGCGGCTGGTGGAGTTTTGGGCGACCGGACCTATATGGGGAGGTGCGGCCTGGCGAGCTGGAGGCCATGGTGGTGGTGGCAAGGCGTACGGTGGCCTGTGGCGTTGTCGAGGCTTGGTCAAAGCTCCGGTCAAAGAGGACGTGTAACGGTCTGGTCGCGAGTGAGCTTCTCTACCGCGCGCGTTTCTGGGAATAGAAGGAGTGACGTAGCACATATTTTTGATCGTAATTTAATTCCGGACTTGATGACGCTGGTTTGGACGAATTCCGAGACGGGCGAATTTTTGGGTTTAAATCGAATTTAAATTCGATTTAAATTCAAAAGGTGAGTGTTTTAACCCACTCACAACTACTAGAAGCTTTTATGTTTGTTTAAATTAAATTTATTTATGAGTATTTGGCATGTTTATTTTATTCATATCTGTTGAATTGCATTTATTTAATTTAACTGTTAATTTAATTAATTTATTGCGTATAAATTTACAGTTAAAATTTATTTGTTTGTATATGAACTGCTAGTTAACAGTTATATAATTTATTTCTGAATATAGACTGTAGATTAATAGCTGTTAAATTTAATTTGAATAAAATTGCCAGTATTACCTGTTATGTAGTACCAAAAATAATATTGTTATTGATTGATATTGATTGATGATTGCAATTTGGATGATGGATGATGTTGATGAATGGATGTTTATTGTATATCATTAAATTGCAAATTATCATGCATATTTCATTTCATTCGGGATTGTGGTTTGAAATGATATATAACCGCAAAATTTTATATCTTTTAAATTGCGGATTGAAATGATAAATATCCGTATCACTTGACCATAGGATAGAAAATTATATACAGGCACCGCGGTCTATATATAACTATTTTGATGTGATTTCTATGGTTTGGATGGAATACGGTTTATAATAATCTTAAATTTTATATTGTATAAATATTTTCCTTCCATATATATATACATATGAAGTTGAAAATTTTGAAATTAAAAGGTGTATAAAAATCTTTATTAAAAATGGAAGAAAATTAAGAAAATGGAGTTTAATCATTTATATTATATGTTTAAATGTTAAGTTTGGAAATTTTAAGATATGATATTTATAATTGGATTTTTCCCAAAATAAATTGAAATGAATATTCTAGTATAATTTGAATTGGGAAAAATATATATATTTTATTACTAGAAATTGAAGTCTTATTTTCTATGGATTTTATATGAATATTCAAGACTAATTAATAGAACAATTGATTTGTTGAAAGCATAAAATCCAACTTTAGTTTGAAATATTGATACTCAAAATGGATGTATGTATATATAAATAAATTGAAGTGGTTTTGGAACTTGAGAGAGATAATATAAATTTTGGTTTAGACTTTAATAAAGAAATGTATTTGTAAAGCCATGAGAACTATTTTCTTTACAAAGTAACATTTAAGTTAAACCATTTAATTCATATACCGTTGAATGTCCAAACCATTCAAGTTTTAAAAGTATGGTTTCAAAGCATGAATTCCGAAATATTATGTTTTGGAAGTATAATTCAAATGTTTGGTTTCAAGATATTTTAAATTTTAAACCCGTATGATTTTGGAAAGAATAACATTTGAGATAAAATGATATCATATGGTTTTGAGTTTTAAATTGATATCGTATTCATAGTTTTGAAATGGAAATGTTTATTCTGGTTTAAAGTATAAACTATTTTTTTTAAAATGACCGCGGTGTTATAATAACGATGGGTTGGCAAAGAGACCGGGATCGGATATGGACATACTCTCTGTCGATACCGAAAACCACTTTGACTAACCGTGTACGCGGTGGAGATTCCAGAATGAAGTAGGTTGGTGGCGACGATTTCTGTAAGGTAAATACGTGGACCCGACTCCCGTGAGTTGGCATAAGGTAGCTAAAACAGGAGCGATCGACGGGTTAATGAGGTCATTCCTCTGATCGGACACTCCTCTTCGATATTATACTTTGACTTTGGATTGATTCAGTGGCCACTTCTATTTTTGATTTTGGGGGAGTTTGTTCGAGGTGGGCGGTAGCTGCGGCTACGCGTTTCCATCGGCCCGGAAGCGTAATTGGTATATCTACCCTGGCATTGCCTAGTTGTGTCGTGTCACCTACCATACCGAGCCTTGTACGAGTTTGGATTTCTCCCGTAGCCCGTGTGGTATCCTCTGGTGGCTTCCCGATCAGGAGGGACTATGATATTGGATGGACTACTGGGACTATTACGTGTTAAGGGGAATATTGGGTCACTCCTTAATGCTATTAAAAAGTATGTTTATTTTATAAATAGACACTATTATAATAGCACAATATACTACATAGTAAATAGTTTAACGGATCCTTAGGAGATGTAAATCCCGAGCATCTCTTGAGTTACTGTACTCAAATTTATTTTTGTTAATTTAACTCACATAAGATCTTTTAGTCTGACTCGAGTGTTTTTTGCCTTTCCAAATTCGCTCGGGTCAGTCCGAGCGTTTCAGGATCGAAGACTTTAGCTTTGGAGGACGAAGACGAAGGAGTCGTATTATTTTTATTTATAGTATTGCACCACACTCTTTCTATTCCGCTGCATTGTTTGTATTGGTATGTGTAACTCTGATATTCATTGTATAAGTAAAATAAATATTTTGTAAACAGTTATCATGAACTGTATATTGATTATTATATTTTATCCTTCCGCTGTGAGATTCTGTTTGTTTTTTTTTCTTCTCTGTTTTTCTTATTTACCCCATAACAATCCGCCCTTCCGTATGGTTTGAATTGGCACGTGTGTCAGTTTAAATTGTGCGAAAAGGCGGGATGTTACAATATATATACATTTTTTTTAGTTTATTGAGTGATTTAACTTATATATTTGTTTAATTTATTATGAGATTAAGAAAAAAATGTTTTGGCTCGCATAAACTCTTGCGTAATTTATTGGACAAAATTATCAATTTAATCTAATTGCATATATATATATATATTTAATTCATTAAGTGATTTAACTTTTACAAATATGCTGTTGTTTAATTAATTGAAACAAAATTTATAATTTAACTCAATTATATATACATTTGTTTAATTTATTAAGTGATTTAACTTATATATTTGTTTAATTTATTGAGTGATTTTGAAAAAAGATATTATAACTCGAATAAACTCTTATATAATTTATTGAAACAAAATTTATAATTTAACTCAATTATATATATACACTTAATTTATTGAGTAATTTAAATTATAAATTTTTTAGTTTATAATAACTTGTTTATATATATATACTTAATTTATTGACTGACTTTACTTATATATTTTAACACAAACTTAATTTATTTCTAAAATGACTGATTTAAAATAACATATTAAGTTATTGAGTCTACATGTGGTTCTTGGGATATAAAATAACTCAAACTTAATTATGCTAAGCATTCATATAAAATACACACAGAGGATTCTTAGGATTTAAAACCAATGTATATATGCATATTGTAAAGTATGCATGCATGTATGTATGTATATGGTTTTGTATACATATAAACTTAATATCGTATGCATATAACAAAATTTTAAGGTATTATGCACCTTTAGAATATTACTGTAGCTGCGCTTATGATACGCCCTTTTTGCAATAGCTCTAATGAGCATGTAGAAAACATCTTCGTCCATTTCTTTTATTATCTCTACGCCTAGACTTAGAAGCTTCTCAATCCTAGCTCGGCATTTTGCCTATTTTTACTTTTACGTATTCATTGATATTTTATACATGTATATGTAAATATTATGTAAATGAATTTTTATGGATAACATACCACAAATTCAATAGAAGCATCATCCACCCAACGTTTGGCGATGGACCCGTCCGATGACTCAATCTTGTGAGTCATGCAATAGAGTTGCCAAGATTTAGGCTCATTTTGTTGCTCTTCGTACTGAAATTGGAATTACGTACACTACCATACAAGTCAATTTTAATTTATTTAAAATATTAAATAAATTTAACAAATAAATATATACCAGATCGTTTCGATGATCCCCGTATAATCTGTAGCCGCTGGTAAGCAATCTATGATTTTTATTCTTGGTTTTAGCATTCCGAGTATATATTCTCTTAAATTCTTTCATCTTCCAATACTACAAGAACTGCGCATATATCTCCTAGGCAACGACTAGATGTTTCTTGCCACGAATGACTATGTATATCATATGTCTACTCATGGTATTTCACGAACGCCTCTTTCCAAAACAATTTTATTTGCAAATGCATATTGAATATATTATAAATAAAATGAAATACTTATTTATATAGTGTGTTGTGTAATTAAATTATTTTACCATAAATTCCGCAAACATGATTGCCTTCATGTCATCAGGAATGTCATTAAATCTAGGCCAGAATATCATGGTCCATGCAAGCACATCATCATAGATGACATCAAATATGGCACCACGGCTAAAATCATACCCATGTATATTATATATATATGAATGCATAAATATTTAAATTAGTAAATTACTACATTCATGTGTATATGTATATGTATGTGTGTGTAAGTATATGTACATGTATGTGTATATGTCTGTGAATGTATATGTATGTAATTAATTACTCCGATCCTCGCTCCCTTAGGAAGACATCAAGTCAGCGGACGGATGTGGAAGAGTCCGTCTCAGATATATGGGTGGATGGACTGGTATCATTTATTGGAGCATTATGAGCGTTCATAGTTTATAAGTTTCAAGCAATGAAATTTCGAGCATGAACATCAACTTATTCCATATTTGTTTTATTACTAGATGTCAGTTTCATGAATGCATCCATGCTATTTCTAAAGTGCAATGGAATCGTTCCTTTATTTTTACCTCTCATATACATCCAATTTCAATCTTTCAAATAATCCATCTTCTATACTCTACATGTTAAAAAATTACATTATCTTTCACATGGTAATATTAATAATTCAAATAACATTATCAGTTTATTATTAATTTAAATAATAGTATTATCTTTATGAATAATTTAAATTACATATTAAATTTGTATTAATTTAAATAACATTGTTAATTCTATTATTACTTTAAATAAATGTACTTTGATTAATTTTATAATACATTGAATAATATTATTAATTTTGTTATTAATGTCGATAACATATTAATTTTATTATAAAATAATAGAATTCAAACAATATTAAAGCCATATAACCTAAGGATTTCTACACTTATTTAAATGGTCGACCATCCTACTTCCCATTACAAACACAATAATATTTACACTTCATAAATCATTTCAAATAGAATAATTAACAAAATTTCGGCAGCACTTCCACATGTTCCCTATATCCCATACAAAAGAGCGCACATAAGGAACAAAAAGAAAGTGCCATAGAAATTTCGTTAACCATTTGATTCGAAATATTGATTTACGAGACATAAATATCATTATGTTTATAACTTGTCCAATACTGAGACAAATCCGACAAATAATGTATCAGATGAATATCATCCATTTTATTTAAAAAATATTATTTATATAACGATCATATATGGTACTTATCAACGGAGCCAAATTAAACATCTACAGGTATCATTAATAACATCATATCAATGATAATGAATTATCAAACAATTTAAGAATAATACCAACGATATCTCAAATCATATATGAATTATCATACCATTGAATCTATGTTAACGATCGTATACCAAGGAATATAAACTAACGAATTTATATCATACACGAAGCGAATCAAATCATAGCATTGAATTGAAAATGAATCAAAGTAATAAATTATACCAACGTAGGTGGCGCTTGGCTTAGGATTTATGGTGCTGGTGACAGCTTGGAGCTCTATGTGATGACTTATAGCAGGCACTGGGCTTGGGAGGTGGTGGCTTGGGCTTGCAATGATCGACGAGGTGGCAGCCTGGGATTTCGCCGCAATGAGGTGGGAGAGATGCAAGGAAACAAAGGCTTGGGTTATGATTTGCGATGGCGTTGAGGGAGGAGGAGGCGGTAGGAGACGAGGTAGAGGGTAGAGGAGGGCTTGAGGGAGGATTCGGGAAGGTTTGTGTTTTACATTAAGAGTGGTAAAAGTATATGAGAGGACATCGGTTGCGTTAGTATGGTTGGGGCCGATGGCAGACTAACACCCCTGACACCTTGTAAAGGACATCGAAACAACATCAGTATTTTTTTACTGGTAGTAAATCACCAACATCATTCTAATTCCCTATTGACGCCTTTACTTAGGATGTTAGAATGGCATCGATAAAACTAGATAGGTAAAAGTTGCATTTTCTAGAAGTGTTAAGGGAAGGCATTAGAATTGAATTAGTATTTTGATAGAACTATCAAATAGTTTGATTTTCAGTCAAAATGCAGATGTAGCATGTGTCCATAAGAAAGAAACACTAAAAGATACTTAAATATTTCTAGATTATAAGTAAACAACACACTGATGATTGTTAATGACGTACTTATGCTAAAATCAGTAATAGTTGGTTGTTTAATACTTGATATTAGATTTGTTAGTTATATCTTTTATATTAAGTATAAAGGATATTGGGAATGCCCTAAAACGATTTGCAAAACACCTTATTAAAATGTTTAATATGGAACCTGTATGATGAATTCTTTATGCGTTGGCAATAGGAATTATCATATTGTTGTATTATTTACAATATCGTAATTTTCTAATGTATTTGATGCATGAAGAAAATATCAAAACCGAACTAAGATCACTAAATTGTAGTTTAGAGTATTCTCAAGTATATACGAAATACCAGTGAATTGTTTATAGAATCAACGAACTCTTTATAAAAGAGTGTTCGAACTCGAATTTCATCACTGAGGTTATGTATAATATTTCAATATTAAATCCATGTTCAAACCTTAGTTAAGGAGCCTTAAATTAGAAATGTTCCAAACAGGAAGTTGTGGCTAATTCAATGAAAAAGCTAAGCGCATCTCCTTTAATAGCATCACGATAAAAGCAATGTACAAATATAAATGCATAAATTTAAAATTAAGCTAACTGTGATTCCAAGTATTAAGAATATTACATTATTGTAATATGATAATAGTATAATGATAAGTTCTTACTAGAAGTTGAGAAACATACTCCAAATAGTTCCACATGGTAAATGTAGTTTATCATCATTAGAGAGAGTAGATTATCAGAGTAGATATTAAATAAACATAGTAGATCCACTCACGAAGGGTCTAACTCGATTAGTTATCATCACGCCGATTGAAAGAATGAGATAGGGATTCCATAATTGACCCAAAGTGCAAGTGGGGATTAATAGGGTTAATGGTATGCAAAAGTGGTAATTATATAATTTGTTGCATATATCTAACTTGATAAATAAGCTTGTTCGAATTAAAATGTGTTTTCTTTCTATTATATACTTGATATAATATGTTGTATTAATTAATTAATTTAATTAAAAGTATATTTAATAGAAAATCCACAAATTGTATGTTTTGTGATGATGGTTACAAAGTGTTCTAACCATGAGTAATTTATCATAATAAGAATAATGTACCGTTTTAAATATTCCTATTCAAGATGTATCGAGATTGGATATCGATGCATCCATTGAGACTATAGTACATAATGCTCTTCAAATTTTGAAAAGTTTATTACTCATGATTACCGGGGACACCAAGGAGTTACGTACTGATAGTTATTGGATAACTCACTTAGTAGTTTTTTATTGGTTAATATAACTAAGGTGAAACAGAAAATATCAATGTGACAAAATTACACAGTTCCCTTGACTTGAAAATACCATTTATTTTCAATATGGAAGCTCATCATTTATTATAGTTAAATTATGACATGGCATCGATCAGGCAATTATAGTGGGTCGAGTGGAAGCATTGGAAGTGAAATAATATTCAAGAGAGAATTCATCTTCTTAGTTATATGAGGTTAGTATCGCGGTCAACTGAAGTCAACTCAAAGTGATAGTCTCTAGCCAGAGCAGTTCAGTTAATAATAATTATTATTACCGTACCAAGGACTTTGTGTTTGGACTGTAGAGTAGACTATGGATGATATTGGAACTTTGGCCATTACTAGATTCCATATGTCCAAAGTGATATAGTTTTGATGAAGAGAATTGGTGTAAATAATTATCACTACAAGGTAATGCTTAATGAAGTAAAATTGAGTTTTACAACTGAGTAAATGATAAATTTAGCCATAATGTCACACAACCTGCTAAATGACATGTGAATGTTAATATTTGAACTGCTCGAAATTAATTGCTGACTGAATTAACACCTAAGAGTCACACAACCAAAACATTGAATTCTCCTATATATCACTTTATTTAATTGACTTATAATCATTATAAATTAATTAAATATTTTAATATTTATGAAATATTAAAAATTAAATTTTATTTTATGTATATTGAACAATAATTAATAGTATGCATATAATAGTTGTATAAACACTAATCGATATATGATATCAATACAGGTTTAAATTGAATTTAAATGTAATAAATATTGTCAGGGCTTGAAGTGGTTTTAAGTCCTAAATGGGGCTTGTTATTTTTGGCTAGGATAGGAAAGGATACGCTGACCATATTGATGGAAAATGTGGGTTGGAATTTGAATTAAAAAGCGTGGAGAATTGGCGTGAGAATAATAAGGATCTAGATCTTTATTTTACTCCTTAGGTTTTGCCTATTTAATTATCTCCAAACCGCACATTTCATTCACTTTTGGGAGCCACCATACCTTCATATTGCTGGCCTAAAACAACCTCTCCTTCTCCTCAAAGTTTCAAGCATCTTATGCACAAACCAAATCAAATACAATCATCGATGGTATAGCCGTTCGGTAGTTATCAACTTCTAGACTTGGAATTAGATTCGAGGAATTCACTTCTTCACTTCAGCGTGTGAGCTTTGGGTTAAGGTGAAAGGTATTCTTCTAGTTTGCTATTATATTATAATGTTTGTATGATTATTGTTCCATATATTGTTTTGTTAAAAATATTACAAATCGATATATCGACGAATTATCACATGCTGATGTTTGTTTGTGTATGTGTCTATATATATAATTATGTATATATGTGTACTAAAATAAAATAAAAATCTGCCTCAAATAATAAAAATTTGAAATTTTATATGATGATGCACTATATAGATTTGAATAAAAAATCGAATTTTAAAAGTTCAACACTATAATATATATATATACACATATTAAATCTTAATAAAAATTAATTTTATTAGTACAGTTTTCGATAATAATATTATTTTTTCGGATTTAACATGTATAAAAATATTATTATAAACTCAAAATTGATTAAATAAATAAAATTTATGTATATATCTTACTACTAATAAAGGGAATTCATTGAATAGATTTACTCAGTGTCCTTTTGAAATTCCAAATATACCCTTTTACATCTAATAGACCAATAATATTCAAATATAAGGATATAGCATGTTATTTTCGAAATAAAACTGTTAGTCACCATGGAGAACTACATTGCACGTTTACAAGATGAAATATCCGAATGTACCATATAATTCGTAATTTAGGCGGAAGTTCATTGGTCAAAGTTTTTCCTGATTCCAAGTTAGTATGAAGAAGTTATTGCGGTTTGAACAAAAAATAACGGCTTCTGCACTAGGCGGAGTTCAAATATGGGGATGTGGTAGCCTATTATTTTCTAGGTACAACTGTCAGTCCCTATGGAGAACTACAATATGCTTTTTCAAGATGAAGTATCCAAGTATTCTATATTATTCGTAATTTAGGTGGGAGTTAATCGGTCGTCTCGCTGGATTCCGAATTATTATGAAGAAGTTATTGCAGACTGAATAAAAAAATAGCTGCTTCTGCACTAGATGGATTTCAAATTTGGGAAGGTCGTAACATGTTATTTTCTAAGTAAACTGTCAGTCCCAGTAGAGAACTACAACGTGCGTTCACAAGATGAAGTATCCGAGTGTACAATATTGTCCGAAATTCAGGTGGGAGTTCATCGGTCAAAGTTTTGCCTGATTCTGAGTTAGTATGGAGAAGTTTTTGCAGTCTGAAGGAAAAAATAGCGGCTCCTGCCCAGGTGGAGTTCAAATATGAGGACATAATATATTATTTTCTAAGTACAACTATTAGTCACCATGGAAAACTACAGTAAGCGTTGAAGTAGGGATATAGCCTGTTATTTTCTAAGTACAATTGTTAGTCACCATGGAGAACTACAGTGTGCGTTCACAAAATAAAGTATCCGAGTGTACCATATTGTCCGTAATTTAGGTGGGAGTTCATTGGTCAAAGTTTTGCCTAATTCCGAGTTAGTGTGAAAAAGTTACTGCAATTTGAACAAAAAAATTAGCGGCTTCTACACTAGGTGGAGTTCATGTATGGGGATGTGGTATCATGTTATTTTATAAGTACAACTATCAGTCCTCATGGAGAACTACAGTGTGCGTTCACAAGATGAAGTATCCAAGTATTCCATATTGTCCGTAATTTTGGTGGGGTTAATCGGTCGATGTCTCACCGGATTTGGATTCAGTATGAAGAAGTTATTGCAGTCTAAATAAAAAAATAGCTGCTTCTGCACTAGTGGAGTTCAAATATGGGAATGTGGTAGCATGTAATTTTCTAAGTAAACTGTCAGTCCCCATGGAGAACTACAGTGTGCGTTCACAAGATAAAGTATCCCAGTAACATATTGTCCGTAATTTAGGCGTGAGTTCATTGGTCGAAGATTTTCTTGATTTCGAGTTAGTATGAAGAAGCTATTGCAGTCTAAAGAAAAAAATAGCATCTTCTGCGAAGGCGTAGTTCATATATATATATATATATGAGGATGTAGCATATTATTTTCTAAGTACAACTATTAGTCACCATAGAGAACTACAGTGAGCGTTGAAGTGGGAATATAGCCTATTATTTTCCAAGTACAACTGTTAGTCACCATGGAGAACTACACTGTGCATGACAAGATGAAGTATCTGATTGTGCCACATTCCCCGCAATTTAGATGGGAGTTCATCGGTCTAAGTATCGCCTAATTTAGAGTCAGTTTATTGCGGTCTAAACAAAAAAATAACGGCTTCTACACTGGCGGAGTTCAAATATGGGGATGTGGTAGCCTATTATTTTCTATGTACAGGTGTTAGTGTAACAACCCGTAAAATCTTCGATAATTTAATTGCTAATTTTATTAAATGTTTGTTATCTAATATTAGAAAAACAAAAATTTGTGATTCATTTATGAAATAATAACTTAAATGAGATGTAATAAGGCTAGCCTAAGTTATTTATTTACTATTTGAATGAAATTTCAATTAATGGAATTTGTCTAAATGTTATACTAGACTATAAATTGAATATAAGAAAACAAACGTAATCTGGAATTAATTTATGAATTAATGTAAAATGTTGGATAAAATCAATTTTTGTAAGTAACTATAATATTGGTTTGGAAATGATGAACTTATAGAAATGTGATTGAGAGTTAATGGCAACAATTATTATAAGTTACATATGTATTTAATCCGTTAAATTAAATTGGAATTCATCACAACAAATGTAATTAAATATTATGTTAATATAAATTAGGTTAATATTTGGAAGTAATGCTAATTTTATTTATAATAATAATATGATAATTGGAAATAAAAGAATGAAAAATCAAGATTTATTAATTTATTGGAATTCCAATCGATAGTTTGTGAATTTATTTAAAATTGAGATTTAATATGGTATTGGGCAAATTAGTTTACTTAAAATTGATATTTGAACTTGTCTAAATTATAGTGAAGGTTTAAAAACTCAAAAATGATAAAGATTGCGAATTATAGAATTGGAATTGAAAATTTGATTTAAATTTGATTATTTAACTGGAAAATAGCCATTTTGGCCACTGACTCGGATTTTGACGAAACCAGTTTCATCGGATCCATAACGGTGAATTATTACGGGATTTCAAGTTTCGTAGTGATCGGGCTTGTCGTTTGATTTTACGGACTCGAAACGCTAAGAAATCAATTCAATTGAAATCAATTTGAAATAACTTGACTTTAGCATAACTTCTTCATACGATGGAATTTGGACTTGAAACCTGTTCCACTGCGTTTAAAATATTCAAACACATATTTTTTGACATATGGGTTGACCCGGTTTTGTTCCGGAGTCAGAACGGGCTTTTCGGGCCATTTATCGTTCAACGGTCCAAACCAATCATATATGTTCCTCTATTTCTCAGCTGTACCTATATATATCCTGTTATAAACCCTAATAGCCTTTCTATTTCTCATTTCTGTACGTACAATTCCGGCTACTCCTCCTCATTCCATTGGCAGACAAAACCAAAATTCCAATTGCAATTTCAAAATAAAATTCAAAGCCAAAATTTCAAGCTCCACAAATAATATCAAATTATATGTCGATTTGAAGCTCTCAACGAGCACAAGTCAAATATGTGATTCGTTTTTCAATCTAGGCTTCGATGTGGCAAGAAATTGATGAACAAATTTCGGCCATTCATCGCATCGTGATGAACTGCAACCGATCGTCGAATCAAGGACACTGGAGGGTGGAGAGAGGCTGGTGTAGTCCATCGGCATCATTGGTTTGGCGTTCTCACGGTCTGATCGACGGTAAATATTTGATTAGGATTTGAATTTATGGGTGGCGGCTGCGTGATTTTGGGCGTCGGTCGGCGCTAGGTGGGGGCCTGCGATGGTCAGGGAGCGCGGCGCTAGGGAACAAGGTTCTGGGCGTGGTGGTTGTGGGCGATGCAGTGCGCGTTCATTGTCGTTTAGATAGTGATGTGCGTGTGGTTCCTGATCGCATTCGGGGGTGAGTAGTTCGAGTAGCAGGTTGGACGTGCCCCTTGCTGACGTGGCGGCTATGAGTTTTTTTTTGTTTTCTTTTATTTTAATTTCAAATTTCATTCGTGCTAATATCAATAACTTTCACATACGAGGTCTGTTTCATGCGTGGTTTTCTTCGCTAGGTTCATATTGGAATTCTAGACATTTTGACACTGGCTTGGACAGATTCTAAGACTGTCCAATTTTTGGATTTAAATTGGATTTAAATTCAATTTAAATTCAAAATGTGAGTGCTTTAACCCACTCACAACTTTTAAAATTTCTTATGTTTGTTAAATTGATTTATGATGTGATTAAGAATTTATTTATGACCGTTTGACATATTTTTAATCATCATCTCGGTTAAATTGAATTTATTTGAATTAAATTGTTATTTAATCTATTATTGTATATAAACTGCTAGTTAAATTGTTATATAACTTATTTTTTGAATATAAACTGCCAGTAAATACCTGTTATTTATTATATGTTCTATGTTGATGTTGTTGATTGAATTGGATGATGATTGTGATAAATGGTTGATGATTGATATTGGATGAATGGATGTTGTATTTATATTGTTATAAACTACAAGTTGTTATTGATTTTATTTCATTTGGGATTGCGGTTTGAAATGATACATAACCGTATTTATATTTTAAATTACGGACTGAAACAATAAATATCTATATCACTTGACCATAGAATAGAAAATTTTATACAGACACCGTGGTCTATATATAAAAATATTTCGAAATGATTTCTATGGTTTTGTAAAGAAATATATGGTTTTATGAGATATTGATTTGGATATTTTATAAATGTTATTTTATATATAGTTAAATTCTTGATTTTGAGCTACGTATAAAATTGGTTCAAAATATAAAATAAGTTTAATAATAAGTTTGATTTTATTAAGATATAATATGGTTAACTATTTATTTAAATTATATTTCTGGAGCTTATAATGACTTAAATGAGAATAAGTTGGATGATAAATATGAAATTGATTTGAAATTTAATAAAATTGAAATTTTAAAAGGTAAGATTTTATAATTGGATTTTGGTTTAGGATGAATTAAATGAATATTCCAAGTATAAATAAATTTGAAGGAAATATTTAGTTATTTGTAATTTGAGTTTTATTTAAATGGTAATGGATTTATTATGCAAATATTTCAAAACTAAATAATAGAAAATTGAATTGTTTAATCGTAATTACCAAACTTAGTTTTGAAATTGTTTAATACTTAAAGTTTGAAATATATTGAATTTGAAATGGTTTATTCTATGGATCATTCTGTTTTGAAATCGATGAAAATTTAGGATAGTATATTTGGAAACTGGATCGTATTGAAATTTATGATTTGGGATTTGGTTAAATTTAAAATTTATAGATTCGAGTTGTTCGAAATTGATTTGTGAAATTGAAGAAGCTAGTTTATTTTATAAGGTTTTTTTATATTTTAAACATTTAAGTGGTGGAAGATATGTTTCAAAGATATGAGTCTCAAAGTATTATGATTTGAAAGTGCTATATTTCGAGTGCTTCGATTTCGAAGTGTTATAATGTTGAAAGTGCTATTATTTTGGAAAGGATATATTTGAAATAAAAATGATATTATATTATTTGGGTTTTAATAAAATGATATCATATTGGTTTGGTTTTTGAAATGGAAATAATATCGTATTTATATGGTTTTGAAATGGATATTTTATTCTGGTTTTGGACTATAAATTAATTTGAAATGACCGCGGTGTTATAATAACGTTTGGTTGTTGAAGAGATCGAGATCAGAAGTTGTCATACTCTCTGCCAGCTCCAAAAACCACTTTAACAACCGTGTATGCGGTGGAGATTCTAGAATGAAGTAGGATGGTGGCGGCGATCCTTTGAGGTATATACGTGGACCCGACTCTCGTGTGTTGGCATATGGTGGCTAAAACAGGAGCGGTCGATGGGCTAAGAAGGTAGCATCTTTTATCGGACACGCTCCTTCGATACTATTCTATTACTTTGTGATTGATTTGGGCCCTTTGATTTTGGAGGTGTGGCTCGAGGTAGGCGGTAGTAGCTGCTACGCGTTACCACTGGTCCGGAAGCGTAATTGGTATATCTACCCTGGCATTGCCTAGTTATGCCGTGTCGCCTACCCAAGCGAGCCTTGTACGAGTTTGATTTGTATCGTACCAATGGAGTATCCTCTAGTAGCCTCCCGGTCAGGAGGTATTACGGTACTGTATAGACTATTGGCACTATTATGTGTTAAGGGCTATATGGGTAACCCCTTAACGCTATTTAAAAGTAAGTTTATTTTACTATTAGACACTATTATAATAGCGAAATATTACTACATAGTAAATAGTTTAACGGATCCTTAGGAGATGTGAATCCCGAGCATCACTTAAGTTACTGCACTCACGTTAGACACTGGATAGGAGATGTCAAATCCCGTAAACATCTCTAACGCCATTCCACCGATATTTATTTCTGTTGGTTTAACATACATAAGATCTTTTAGTTCTGACTCGAGTGTTTTGTCTTCTCAATTCGCTCGGGTCAGTCTGAGCATTACTGGATTTGAAGACTTTATTTTGGAGGACGAAGACGAAGATATTATTATTATATACTATATTGTTCCGCTGCATTGTGTTTATTATTCTTTGGTATGTGTAACTCTGATTCTATGTTGTAAAGTATAATCAAATGTTTTGTAAAATAGCTTCATAAACTATTAGTTGATTATTATATTTTTTCATTCCATTGCGAGATTCTGTTTGTCTTCTTTCTTTCTTCCTTTTTCTTATTCACCGCAATAACAATTTGCCCTTCTTTATGGTTTGAGTCGGCATGTGTGTCTGCTTAAACGTACAAAAAGGCTGGATGTTACATCTGGTATCAGAGCTTTGGTTTAGAGATAAACCTTAGCTTTGTGGGGTCTGATTCTATATTAATAGGGTTGTAAAACCCTGTGATGAGTAGCTGAGTGTGTGTGTGTGTGTGTGTGTGTGTGTATGAGAGTGTATTTGTTGATGTTATAAAAGGTTTGATATTGTGTTAATTATTCCATTTTGTATTTATAAATTCTGGTTGGTGCATAGAACGCTATGACATCAATAGGGATTTCTAACACTTAATAGGACAGACCGACACAATATTTGTTTCGAATATAGGTGAATGAAATAATTTTGCCTATTAAATTTTCTATATATAAAATAATTTTTTTATAAACATTATATTTGGTTGTAACATATTGGTTGTTAGGTAGTGAAATTTATAAATGTTGATTGGAAATAAGATTTAAAATAAAATAAATGAAAATTGGAAATTCAGAACTTAAGTTTTGGGATTTTGAAAATTTCTTTTAAATGATTTTGGAATATAATAATAATATTATTAGAAGTATTTTTCAATGTAAATATTTCAATATAATTTGAAAGAATTGTTTTAGAGAAATTTTGGAAGGAAATAAGTTCTGTACTCCCCTCTCTGTCGTTGGGAAATAATTTCGGTGATGAGTGCACGCATCATCGACATTCAATTTCGAGTTTCGAACTAGGAAGGCCACTGTAGTAGTTTTACAGCAGATTTATTTTGATAAACAAATATAAATTTTAAATTATTTTAAATATAATTAGATATATAAATTGTAAGTGTATACATCTATCTATTATTTTACAATGATTTGAAATTTGACCCGATATTTAGTTCTTAAATTTCCGTTAATCAATAGTTTCGATTATTGTAGTGAAATGGAATATAACTAATTTATAATTGGAATGTAACTAATTTATAATTGGAACCTTTAATTAAAATAAGAGATTAAATGCCAGGTTATAAATGAAATTACAAGGAAGTTGGAATTAGTAACCTATAAAACAAATGAGATAGGATTATTGAACATTAAATTAATTTAAAAGAAATGAGATAAACTTGTATTATTTTCAATTGCATTCTTTGGCGCATATATATATATAACTGACCAACTATAAAAAGTTAAAATGTTAAAAGAAAATGTAATGGGAAATTTTATAATTAAAACTTGAAGTAATGAAAGTATTCAATGAATTTGCTTTATAAATAAGAATTTAATGTTATAATTGCTGTAAACTTAAGTATGACTGAAAGGCCACTGATTAAATATAATAGAAAAGTTATAAAGAAGTGATAATAAATTAAGTAAATGTTGAGGTTATTTATAATAAAAATAAGTAGAAAGATGAATATTGTAAATAAATGAAATTAAGTAGTGAATAAATGAATGTAATACAATAAAAAGGAAATTTACATGGTATGAATAAATAAAATGAATTTATGTAAGTAATAAATGAAAAGGAATGAAATAAACACTAAATAAATGAAGGGAAATAAAATTTTGTAAGAAGTAAATGTAAATTAAAAGATGAATCATTATATGAATGAAAAGGAGTTTAAACAATAAATGCTATGAAATGGAATTAATAAGAATGGACTTGATCTATTGTTTGAAATGGTTGTTTGTTTTGGTTTATGGGTTGGTTGGGCAAGGATACTTTAATTCTTTGTTTAGATGTATAAATAATCTTATTAGTTTTATCTAAGACTATTGAGTAAATGGTGCACTTAGTAGTTTATTTTTCATTCTGGACAATTTAAAGTTTTAAACCCGAACAACTATTGTCTGTTTGCTATAGATATATGGATGGATAATTGAATTGTGTTGATTACGTATGATGATTGTATGCTGAGGTTGCAATGATTGTTGTTTTATATCGAATTGTTTGAAACAACTTTAAATATTTCATTTTATATAATTATTAACTCTTTTGGATTATATAAGTGAAATGCAGGTTATGAAAGCAATTGCTACTGCTTCTGGTTTAAAAGTTGTTTGCTCGATAAATAGGTACATTCGCGGATTACGGTTTTCTAGCGACATTATATTATTTTTTCTGCTGTTGGGATATATTATTTTGAGATATTGTGATATATATTGTTATATTTGATATTATATTTGCTCTCGAGCCTCTCTGTACAAAGGAGACACTGTCAAAATTTTCCGTAAATTTTGGACTTAGAAAATTTTTGGAAAATGTTTTCCAAACTTTATTAATTTGAGTATAAAAAGATTTAATGGTTATAAATTTGTATATTTTATTTAGATTGATTAATTTTGTAAATTTATTTGCTTATAAAGTTAAATTTCGAATAAGATGTATTGTTGACTTAATTCTTTCTTTTCCCTTCTTTTTCCTTTTCGGGGACAAAAAGTTTTGAGTGGGGGAGAATGTAAAAACCCGTAAAATCTTCGATAATTTAATTATTAATTTTATTAAATGTTTCTAATATTGGTAAAATAGAAATTTAGGATTCATTTATGTAATAATAACTTAAATGAGATGTAATAAGGCTAGCCTAAGTTATTTATTAACTATTTGAATGAAATTTCAATTAATGGAATTTGTGTAAATGTTATACTAGAATATAAATTGAATATAATAAAATAAACGTAATATTGAATTAATTTATGAATTAATGTAAAATGTTGGATAAGATCAATGTTCTGTAAGTAACTATAATATTGGTTTGGAAATGATAAACTTATAGAAACGTGATTGAGAGTTAATGGCAACAATTATTATAAGTTACATATGTATTTAATCCGTTAAATTAAATTGGAATTCATCACAACAAATGTAATTAAATATTATGTTAATGCAAATTAGGTTAATATTTGAAAGTAATGTTAATTTTATTTATAATAATATGATAATTGGAAATAAAAGAATGGAAAATCAAGAATTATTAATTTATTGGAATTCCAATCGATAATTTGTGAATTTATTTAAAATTGAGATTTAATACGGTAATGGGCAAATTAATTTACTTAAAATTGATATTTGAACTTGTCTAAATTATAGTGAAGTTTAGGAACTCAAAAACGATAAAGATTGCTAATTATAGAATTGGAATTGAAAATTTGATTTATAAATTAATTCAATATTACGTTTGTTTTCTTATATTCAACTTATAGTGTGGTATAACATTTACACAAATTCCATTAATTGAAATTTCATTCAAATAGTTAATAAATAACTTAGGCTAGCCTTATTACATCTCATTTAAGTTATTATTTCATAAATTAATCACAAATTTTTGTTTTTCCAATATTAGATAACAAACATTTAATAAAACTAACAATTAAATTATCGAAGATTTGACTGGTTGTTACAGTTAGTCCCTATGGAGAACTACTATGTGCGTTCACAAGATGAAGTATTCGAGTGTTCTATATTGTCTGTAATTTAGGTGGGAGTTGATCGGTCGAAGTCTCTCTGAATTCTGGATTAGTATGTTGAAGTTATAGCAGTCTGAACAAAGAAAATGGCTTCTGCACTAGGCAGAGTTCAAATATCTTTATCTTTACCTTTGTCTTTATCTTTACTATTAATAAAGAGCATTAATTGAATAGATTTACTTAGATTTCATAGAGAAATAGTACTTAAATATGGGGATATAGCATGTTATTTTCTAAATACAACTGTTAGTCACCATGAAGAACTACAGTATGTGTTCAGAAGGTGAAGTGTCTGAGTGTACCATTTTGTCCGTAATTTAGATGGGATTTCATCGGTTTGAAGTCTTGCATGATGCCAAGTTACTACGAAGAAGTTATTACAGTCTAAACTAAAAAAAAATAGCGACTTATGCACTAAGCAGAGTTCAAATATGGGGATGTGGTAGCCTATTATTTTCTAAGTACAACTGTTAGTCCTCATGGAGAACTACAGTGTGCTACACAAAATGAAGTATCCGAGTGTTCCATATTGTCCATATTTTAGCTGGGAGTTAATCGATCGAAGTCTCGCCGGATTCCGAATTAGTATGAAGAAAATATTGTAGTCTAAACAAAAAAATAGCGGCTTCTACACAAAGATGAAGTATCTGAGTGTACCATATTGCCCGTAATTTAGGAGGGAGTTCACCAATCAAAGTTTTGCCTAATTCCGAGTTGTATGAAGAAGTTATTGCGGTCTTAAAAAAAATAGGGGCTTCTGCCTAGGCGGAGTTCATATATGAGGATACAACCTATTCTTTTCTAAGTACGTCTATTAGTCATCATGGAAAACAATAGCGATCGTTAAACTGGGGATATTGCCAATTATTTTCTAAGTGCAACTGTTAGTCGCCATGGAGAACTACAGTGTGCGTTCATGAGATGAAGTATCCGGCTGTACCATATTGTCCGTAATTTAGGTGGAAGTTCATCAGTCGAAGTTTTGCCAGATTTCGAGCTAGTATGAAGAATTTATTGCGGTTTGGACAAAAAAATAGCAGCTTCTACACTAGGCCGGAGTTCAAATATGGGGATGTGGTAGCCTATTATTTTCTAATGACAACTGTCAGTCCTCATAGAGAACTACAATATTCGTTCACAAGATGAAGTATCTGAGCTTTCCATATTATCCGTAATTTAGGTGAGAGTTAATCAGTCGAAGTCTCGTTAGATTCCAAATTAGTATGAAGAAGTTATTGTAGTCTGAACAAAAAATATAGCAGCTTCTGCACTAGGTGGAGTTAAAACATGAGGATGTGGTAGCATTTTATTTTCTAACTGTTAGTCTCCATGGAGAACTACAGTGTGCATTCATAAGATAAAGTATCCCAATGTACCATGTTGTCCGTAATTTAGGTGGGAGATCATCAGTCAAAGTTTTGCCTAATTTCGAGTTAGTATGAAGAAGCCATTGCAGTCTGAAGAAAAAAAACAGCGGCTTCTGCTTAGTTGGATTTCATATATGAGGATTTAGCCTGTTATTTTCTAAGTACGACTATTAGTCACAATGGAAAACTACAGTGAGCGTTGAGGTGGGGATATTGACTGTTATTTTCTGAGTACAACGGTTAGTCATCATAGAGAACTACAGCATGCGTTCACAAGATGAAGTGTCAAAGCGTATTGTATTGTCTATAATTTAAGTGGGAGTTCATCGGGTCGAAGTTTTGCCTGACTCCGAGTAAGAGTGAAGAAGTTATTGTAGTTTGAACAAAAAATAGCGGCTTTTGCACTATGCGGAGTTTATACATGGGGATGTGGTAGTCTGTTATTTTCTAAGTACCCCCATGAAGAACTGCAGTGTGCGTTCACAAGATAAAGTAACCTAGTGCTCCATAATGTCCGTAATTTAGGTGGGAGCTAATCGGCCGAAGTCTCATCAGATTCTGAATTAGTATAAAGAAGTTATTGTCGTTTGAACAAAAAAAATAGCAGCTTCTACACTAGGCGGAGTTCAAATATGAGGATGTGATAGCAAGTTATTTTCTATGTAAACTGCCAGTCTCCATGGAGAGTTACAGTGTGCGTTCACAAGATGAAGTATCTCAATGTACCATGTTGTTTGTAATTTAGGCGGGAGTTTATCGGCCGAAGTTTTTCCTGATTCTGAGATAGTATGAAGAAGCTATTGCAGTGTGAAGAATAAAAATAGCATCTTCTATCTGGGCAGAGTTCATATATGAGGGCGCAGCCTGTTATTTTCTAAGTACAACTATTACTCACCACAGAGAAATACAGTGAGCGTTGAAGTAGGGATATAGCCTTTTATTTTCTAGGTATAAATGTTACTCACCTTGAAGAACTACAGTGTCCGTTCACAAGATGATGTATCCGATTGTACCATATTCTTCATAATTTATATGGGAGTTCATCGATCGAAGTATCGCCTAATTCCGAGTTAGTATGAAGAAGTTATTGCAGGCTGAACAAAAAAATTATGGCTTCTACACTAGGCGGAGTTCAAATATGGGGATGTGGTAACCTGTTAGTTTCTACATACAGCTATCAGTCCCCATGGTGAACTACAATGTACGTTCACAAGATGAAGTATTAGAGGGTTCTATATTGTCCGCAATTTAGGTGGGAGTTAATCGGTCGAAGTTTTTTTGAATTTCGAACTAGTACGTAGAAGTTATTGCAGTCTAAACAGAAAAAAATAACAGCTTCTACACTAGGCGGAGTTCAAATACCTTTATTATCTTTATTTTTACTACTAATAAAGAGAATTCAGTGAATAGATTTACTCGGTGTCTTTTTGAAATTCCAAATATACCCTTTTACATCTCATAGAGAATATTATTCAAATATGGGGATATAACATGTTATTTTCTAAGTACAACTGTTAGTCGCCATGGAGAACTACAGTGTGCATTCACAAGATGAAGTATCCGAGTGTAACATATTGTTCGTAATTTAGGTGGGATTTCATCTGTCGAAGTTTTGCATGATTCCGCGATAGTATGGGAAGTTATTACGGTTTATCCGAGAAAATAGCGGCTTTTGCACTAAGCGGAGTTCAAATATGGGGATGTGGTAGCTTGTTATTTTCTAAGTACAACTGTCACTCCCCAGCGAGAACTGCAGTGTGTGTCCACAAGTGAAGTAAACGATTGTTCCATATTGTCCGTATTTTAGGTGGGAATTAATCGGTTGGAGTCTCGTCGGATTACGGATTAGTATGAAGAAATTATTGTAGTCTGAACAAAAAAAGTTGCGGCATCTGTTGTAACGACCCAGAATTTTC
Source organism: Allium cepa (assembly GCA_030765085.1). Lineage (NCBI taxonomy): Eukaryota > Viridiplantae > Streptophyta > Magnoliopsida > Asparagales > Amaryllidaceae > Allium > Allium cepa. The sequence continues at coordinate 462,020,094 of CM060943.1, forward strand.
GATCTCGAAAATCCCAGATAGTTAGTGAAAAAGAAGAAAAGAGATAGAAGAAGAAACAGAACAAAACATAGATTCTCACATTCACAGCGTATAAAATATAATATCAATTAATAACAGTTTACAAAAGAATACTGTATCTGTCACTTACCTGAAAATATAATACAGCGGAAACACTCCATACGTTCTTACCATCCAACTCGCCTCCTGAGCTCTAGAACGTCCTTACCTGAAAATCTATAATACTCAGTCTGACCCGAGCATTACATCAAAGTAACACCCGGGTCAGGCTGGAAACCAGCGTGAGTAAACCCATCTAACTAAAGTATACAACTAATATAAACCCGGGCAACTTGAATAAATTTACAACTTCACAGGTTGTTGTAGACATCATTTATTTCACACTCCAATTTCTAAGAACCAAACTTAGATTAAATGGTCCAATTCACTTAAATCATTCTATTCCAGCTTATTGATTCCACATATCAATTTATAAAAAATCGAAGTGGTTTGGGGTATTTACTAGTACCTGAATCCGGTCTCTTCGAACCCAATGTCATCTAAACCCAAGTTATTCAATTTAATACAATTCAATTTTAATTACCGGATAACACTTTTACACAACACTTCATAATTGATAGATAATCACATTATCACTGTCCATCCAACATAATCATATCACAAACATTTCTTATCAGAGATATCATCTAATTTAAGGCATTCAATATAATCCAATCATTTATAAGCAAGGTTAATTAACCACACAATTAACTTAAATCAAATAAATTACCTAACCATACTTGATTAATATTAATTACAGGCCTTAGTTCTTACTTTAATTAATGAAATTAATTTATCATCCCTTCTCATCCAACTTAAGTAATTATCCTCAATTACTTAATTATCCCTTAAATTATTATATTAATTATCCTTTGATTAATTATTTACATTAACAAATTAACCATTTAATTACTTAAGTTAAGTAATTATCATGAATTAATCACATTAAGTAATTCAACTTTAAATAAATTAATCATCTGAATTACCTTAATTAACTTATCACATTAATAAATTAATCCTTAAAATTGATTACACAAATTTATCAACCTTTAATTAATTATCTTAATAAATTGATTAATTACTCCTTAAACTGATTAGATTAACTATTTAACCATCCTTAAATAATTATTCCTTGATTTAATTCCATTAATTAAATCACGTTTGAAACATTTAAAAATTAACCTATTATATAATTATTTTAAACAAACAATCTCCAACATTTTAAAACTTTGAAAGCTTTTCTTAGGGTTCACTTTGCATTGAAACTTGTTTATTTCCACATATTTTAGATCTTTGGTCATCTAACATAAACCTGATAACACTTACTCTCCATGTTATAAATATATTATAACAACAACCCGAGACCAATGCATAGATACTTTGAACAACACCCCGGTCTAATGCACAAACAATCCCGAACCAATCTTTTATTTAATCCATTATTATTAAAAGAAATCATTTTTTAAGAAAAAAAAGAATTAGTATTAAAACATGAATTTTGTTTTAGTTTTAAAAACTTGTTAATCTCTATCATTTACTGAGACAAACCAGGTTTTGTTTTCGAATTAGGTCCCGAGCCACCCCCCTTTTTATTTTATTTTACTTGATTAAATTTAAAACTGTTACAGGTTATCACAAACCACGTAAGACTCAGAAATTAGCCCGAGTAAAACCTCTTCTTCCTCGAACCCCTACCCGAGACAAACCCATCTACTCAAGCCTAAAACTTCTGATACGAGAGACCCACGTTCAAGTTCGTGCCTGCCCCAAGTCATCCCTTCGTTCACACGAGAACCACCCGAGCAAATCACAACAACCCCACATCCCAAATTCGTCGTCCACACGGTGCACATGCACCGATGTCGCCAAACTCCGAAGATCAACACGGCTATCCTCGAACCATCACACGATCCCACGTGACCCCAAGCAAGAACCCAGATCGCATGAAAAACCACTGGAACGAAATCGAGCAAAATTCTCATCCATCGGTAAACGATACTTGCTGGAAAACCACTCATCACCTTCGCCTCCAACCTCGAGATCGCCAGACCTCTTCACTACAGCCTCGTCACACCTTCCAGAAAATCTCCCCACCATCATGATTTCCCCCGAACCTTCGCTTGCATCGGAATTTACTCGACAACCACGACAAGTAAAAAATCTATCTAAACCCTAGCTCGCTAAAATCCACTCGCCTTGGCCAATGAAAATACTTTCAGTATTTTTCTCGAGTGCATCGACACCCCATCCATCACTAGCCCAACCCTCGCTGGAATCCTTGCCGCCGATTACCTCAAATCGACGAAAATGTTGAAACCACACTTCTCCCTATATCCCAAAGAATACTGCACTAAAAATCGTGATTATACTATCTAAATTCAAGATTTCCTACTACAAACACCATCATGCCATCCGAATCTAAAATTAAGTTGAGTGATTTTTATCATAAATATGAATTCCCCTGTTATTTTCATTTTAAACATTATTTGTTGTATTTTAAAAGTCTTGAAACTATTTTATAATCTTCATCGTACATTTACAAACCATTTTCATTTAAATACCCATGGCTAATAGGATTTGATTTGAAGATATTGAATTTAGATCGAATTTTGAGACCTGTAACATTTACAGAGTATCTGCTTGGTATATAGATATGAACATCCATACAGTTATGAACATATACAATCAATCCAATCTAAACAACATGCTAACACTTATCATACTTCACTTTAAATAATTACAGCATGCATCTATATTTAAATAGATTTAATTTGTTTACTTACCTTATAGTAGCAGAGAAGAGAACAGAGAGCAATTTTGTTTTACAGGCTTGTTACAGACTTGAATTTTTCTTGTTTGATGAATTTTACATCAGGCTGTTGATCTTTGAAACCTTGTTGTATTTGTTGCTTGATTCAGTACTTTTTTTGTTTTACTCAGCTTGCTTTCGAATGAAGAAAAATGAAGAAGGCAAAGTAGAGGTATATAGGCTGCTCTTTGGTGTATGCATTAGATTCTACTTTTGATTTTATAAAAAGTTTTGATTTGATTTTCCCCTTTTTATTAATGTCCTGATTTTATGTCTAGTGTGCTATGCTTTAAATGCTTGTCTCCTCCTTTATTTACATGCATTTTTTGTGAATTGATGTGTATACTTATTCATTTGTTTGTATGTGTATATTTGCACTTATATATATCTCTATCCCTATTACTTGTGTATGTTTATGACATCAGGTGTGTGTATATATATATATATATATATATATATATATATATACTTTTACAAACTTCCTTATAACTTACTTTGCCATGTTTAAACATATATGTATGAATATTTATTATCTCCATAACAATTGTTTTTATAACATGTACATACCCTTATGTTCACACATAACCTTCCTAACATTACTTGTGTTCATTTTGTCACTATATAATTACCCATCTTTATACAAATTCATGTATATTATTTTGTATGAGCTTCCATTCATATATTCTTATATGTATATACTTATATATATTTTCCTAATCATCATAAGGTTTGTATGTATTTTCAACTTTATTTTTCCATCTTAATATAAAAAAAAAGTATAAAATATTTTCTATAAGATTTATTATAGTTTCCAAATTAATTTATATATGTCCATATATTTTAATTATCAGAATTTTTATTCATATATTTTTATTTTAAGCTTAAGTATCATCACTTAGATTACATTCTAATATTTTTAATTATCAGCAAATCATTTGTTCGACCCATCAAAAATTAATATTTCGTTAATAAAATCAGTTGCTATCCGATTAACAGACATCCATTAATCCGGGTCGTCACATTCCTCCCCCTTAAAAACTTTTCATCCTCGAAAAGGAACGAAGCCAGAATTTATTAAACACTTAAAATCAGATAAATTCTCTTTGATCGTTTTAAAATACTTTAAAAATATAAATAATATTACTAAAATAGTTTTTATACAAATACTTTTATAACTTGATGTTTCGACAAGTCCATCCTTGTTCTCACAGAAATTCGGTCATACGTTTATCATGCGTACGACTGAAAATCTATAAGCGCTTGGCAAACCCGTTTCCAACATCTAGTGAAGATATTTTGAAAAATAATTTTATTGTAAATATTGAAAACAATTTTTGAAAATAGAGGAAATATCTTTCGTGAGAATGCTCTGGAAATCATCACCCCCATCCATGGTCGCAGTTACATCCTAGGCTACGTTGCCATCGCAGCAAAAGTCCATGTAACTGTAGGCACTCCACGCCCCTCGATTACGCCATGGAACCCACAACAGATCGCAATTACATTCCAGGGTTACGTTGCCATCACAGTAAAAGTCCATGTAACTGTAGGCACTCCGCGCTCTCGATTTTCGCTGTCAAAAATGAAGCTTCTCCACTCCTACATAGGTCGCAGTCTACCCATGTAAAATCAAACGCAGACTGTTGGCTCTCAGCAGCACACACGAGTTTCGCTACGTTACCATAGGCCGCAGTCTACCGATATAAAATCAAATACAGACCGTTGGCTCTCAGCGGTAAACATGACTTTTGCTATGGTCTATAGTAGATCACAGTGACATCGAGTTACACTGTCGTCATAGCATAACCCAAATGCCTGCGTAGGCATCAGTGCCCTCGACTTTAATTACAATTCCCAAATTATTCAAATTAATTTAGGCTAATTTCAAATTGAATCCGCTTCAATTTCAAATCATTTCAGTTTCTATGAATTAGTCCCAATTCCCATTTGAATTTGAACTCATTAAATCTTTGATTTTATTTAAAATTAATCCAATTCAAAATTTTCATTTGAGTTTTATACTTATCTATCTTCAATTCTAATTAATTCAAACTAAATTCTATTTGAACTAATGAAATCCAAATCTCAACTTTAACCTATCTCGAATTATATAAATTCGAGTTAAATTTCCAAATGTTGATTTAACCCCTTAAATCAAATTAACCTTTACTTTTCTAAATCAACCATCCAAATCTTTAAACAGTTTAATTCTGAGCCCAATTCTCAAAATTCCATTTTAAATTATCTTTACTTACTTATTTCAAAGTTCAAATAAGAGTTCAAAGCAATTTTTGTCTTAAAAATTCAATTTACTACCCAATTTTATCTTCCAGTTTTGAAACCAGTTCTTAAACAATTTTAATTTACAAATTCAATTATTCAAATCTTCAGTTCAAAGTAATTCCATATCCTTAATTTCAAATTAAAGTTTAATTTTCCTTCTTATCTCAATAATGGACATATTACCACACTTCAAATCCAATTCACAGTTTAAAGATTAATAATAATAATGTAATGATATCATCCAAATTACTTAAAACATCCATCCATTTTCAATTTCTAGATCTCAAACCCATTTTGAGACCACACAAACTTCCAACTCAAGTAACCATTTAACTTTCCCTAGTTAAATCCCAATTTCATCTTGAAATTTCCAATTCATGTTGCTTGTTAACTTATTTAACTTTCCCAAAGTTAAATTCAATTTACTTAATCCAGACAACCTTACCCAATTTGAATTCCCATTTCAAATTTTAAACTTCTAATTAATAATCTTATAAGTTCAAAAACTTATTGCCTTGGATATCACATCTCGTTTCAAATTTAAAACTCAACATTTTCAGTTTATTTCAAACCATCTTTGATATTATGTATATTCCTCATATATACATAATTATTTCTTAACCAACCAGGCTATACTTTAAAATTTAAACCACCTTTGGTTTTTTAATCCAAATCAAATTCTTCTAAATTTTCAACTTCTGGACTAGATATAAAACTTCACAATTTAAATCATCTTCAGTTTCAAATTTATAAATCATACTTATCCAAATGTTTTATTTCCTTAAAACATTTAATTTTGCTTACTTATTAACACACATTTTATTATTAAACACAACAATGATAATAGCCAAGATTATCATATCTGGAAACCAATTCATTATTATCTTATTATGAAACTTTTCCCCAAATTCAAGATTTAATTTCAGTTTGAATCCTTTTCAACTTACCTTTATTTAATTTCAATTTGGTTGTATTTCGATTACCTCTTAATTTAATTCCAATAATTTAACAACTAATTACCTTAACATTTATTTATAAGAAATATTGCTTTATATATATATATATATCAAAATATATTCTTATATAAAATCATTTAAGATCTTTATATAAGAAAATAACAAGTACGCTCTCATATATGTATATATATATATATATATATATATATATATATATACTCAGCTCATTCTAGGGTACCATTGACCCTATCCGTAATGAGTAATCCCAACAGAGCCAAGGTTCTTGCTTAATCTTTCAGCTCTGAAACCAAATGTAACGACCCGGAATTTTCGATCTCGAAAATCCTACATAGTTAGGGAAAAAGAAGAAAAGAGATAGAAGAAGAAACAGAACAAAACACAGATTCTCACATTCGTAGCGGATAAAATATAATATCAATTAATAACAGTTTACAAAAGAATACTGTTTCTGTCACTTTTAATATATCAGAGTTACACACATATACAGACACAGGATATATACAATCATCATGTCTCAGATATACAACAATATAATACAATGGAAACACTGCATACGTTCTTGCCATCCAGCTCGCCTCCTGAGCTCCAGAACGTCCTTACCTGAAAATATGTAATACTCGGTCTGACCCGAGCATTACATCAAAGTAACACCGGGTCAGGCTGGAAACCAGCGTGAGTAAACCCATCTACTAAAGTATACAACTTATATAAATCCGGGTAACTTGAATAAATTTACAACTTCACAAGTTGTTATAGACATCATTTATTTCACACTCCAATTTCTAAGAACCAAACTTAGATTATATGGTCCAATTCACTTAAATCATTCTATTCCAGCTTATTGATTCCACATATCAATTTATAAAAAATCGAAGTGGTTTAGGGTATTTACTAGTACCCGACTCCGGTCTCTTCGAACCCAATGTCATCTAAACCCAAGTTATTCAATTAATTACAATTCAATTTGAATTACCGGATAACACTTTTACACAGCACTTCATAATTGATAGATAATCACATTACCACTGTCCATCCAACATAATCATATCACAAACATTTCTTATCAGAGATATCATCTAATTTAAGGCATTCAATATAATCCAATCATTTATAAGCAAGGTTAATTAACCACACAATTAACTTAAATCAAATAAATTACCTAACCATACTTGATTAATATTAATTACAGGCGTTAGTTCTTACTTTAATTAATGAAATTAATTTATCATACCTTCTTATCCAACTTAAGTAATTATCCTCAATTACTTAATTATCCCTTAAATTATTATATTAATTATACTTTGATTAATTATTTACATTAACAAATTAACCCTTTAATTACTTAAGTTAAGTAATTATCATGAATTAATCACATTAAGTAATTTAACTTTAAATAAATTAATCATCTTGAATTACCTTAATTAACTTATCACATCAAAAATCAATCATTAAAATTGATTACACAAATTTATCAACCTTTAATTAATTATCTCAATAAATTGATTAATTACTCCTTAAATAATTATTCCTTGAGTTAATTCCATTAATTAAATCACTTTTGAAACATTTAAAAATTAACCTATTATATAATTATTTTAAACAAACAATCTCCAACATTTTAAAACTTTGAAAACTTGTCTTAGGGTTCACTTTGCATTGAAACTTGTTTATTTCCACATATTTTAGATCTTTGGTCATCTAACTTAAACCTGATAACACTTACTCCCAATGTTATAGAAATACTATAACAACAATCCGAGACCAATCCATAGATACTTTGAACAACGCCCAGGTCTAATACACAAACAAACTCGAACCAATCTTTTATTTAATCCATTATTATTAAAAGAAATTGTTTTTTTAAGAAAAAAAGAATTAGTATTAAAACATGAATTTTGTTTTAATTTTAAAAACTTGTTAATCTCTATCATTTACTGAGACAAACCAGGTTTTGTTTTCGAATTAAGTCACGGGCCACCCCCTTTTGATTTTTTTTGCTTGATTAAATTTAAAACTATTACAGGTTATCACAAACCACGTACGACTCGAAAATTGGCCCGAGTAAAACCTCTTCTTCCTCGAACCCCTACCCGAGACAATCCCATCTACTCAAGCCTAAATCTTCTGATACGAGAGACCCACGTTCAAGTTCGCACCTGCCTCGAGTCATCCCTTCGTTCACACGAGAACCACCCGAGCAAATCACTACAACCCCACGTCCCAAACTTGTCGTCCACACGGTGCACATGCACTGATGTCGCCAAACTCCGGTGATCAACACAGCTATCCTCGACCATCACACGATCCCACGTGACCCCAAGCGAGAACCCAGATCGCATGAAAATCCACTGGAACGAAATCGAGCAAAATTCTCATCCATCAGTAAACGATACTTGCCAGAAAACCACTCATCCCCTTCGCCTCCGACCTCGAGATCGCCAGACCTCTTCACTGCAGCCTCGTCACACCTTAGAGCAACTCTCCCCACCATCGCGATTTCCCCCGAACCTTCGCTTGCGTTGGAATTTACTCAACAACCACGACAAGTAAAAAACCTATCTAAACCCTAGCTCGCTAAAATCCACTCGCCTTGGCCAATGAAAATACTTTCGGTATTTTTCTCGAGTGCATCGACACCCCCTCCATCACTAGCCCAACTCTCGCTGTCACCTCAAATCGACGAAAATGTCGAAACCACACTTCTCCCTATATCCCAAAGAATACTACACTAAAAATCGTGATTATACTATCTAAATTCAAGATTTCCTACTACAAACACCATCATGCCATCCAAATCTAAAATTAAGTTGAGTGATTTTTATCATAAATATGAATTCCCCTGTTATTTTCATTTTAAACATTATTTGTTGTATTTTAAAAGTCTTGAAACTATTTTATAATCTTCATCGTACATTTACAAACCATTTTCATTTAAATACCCATGGCTAATAGGATTTGATTTGAAGATATTGAATTTAGATCGAATTTTGAGACCTGTAACATTACAGAGCATCTGCTTGGTATATAGATATGAACATCCATACAGTTATGAACATATACAATCAATCTAATCTAAACAACATGCTAACACTTATCATACTTCACTTTAAAGAATTACAACATGCGTCTATATTTAAATAGATTTAATTTGTTTACTCACCTTATAGTAGCAGAGAAAAGGGAGCAATTTTGTTTTACGGGCTTGATACAGACTTGAATTTTTCTTGTTTGATGAATTTTACATCTGGCTGTTGATCTTTGAAATCATGTTGTATTTGTTGCTTGATTCGATACTTTTTGTTTTTCACTCAGCTTGCTTTCGAATGAAGAAAATTGAAGAAGGCAAAGTAGATGTATATAGGCTGCTCTTTGGTGTACGTAGAAGATTCTACTTTTGATTTTATAAAAAGTTTTGATTTTATTTTCCCTTTTTTATTACTGTCCTGATTTTATGTCTAGTGTGTTATGCTTTAAATGCTTGTCTCCTCCTTTGTTTACATGCATTTTTATGTGAATTGATATATATACTTATTCATTTGTTTGTATGTATATATCTCTATCCCTATTACTTGTGTATGTTTATGATATCAGGTATATATATTTATACTTTTACAAACTTCCTTATAACTTACTTTTCCATGTTTAAACTTATATGTATGAATATTTATTCTCCGTAACAATTGTTTTTATAACATGTACATACCTTTATGTTCACACATAACCTTTCTAACATTACTTGTGTTCATTTTGTCACTATATAATTACCCATCTTTATACAAATTCATGTATATTATTTGTATGAGCTTCCATTCATATACTCGTATATGTATATACTTTTATATATATATATATATATATATATATATATATATATATATATTCCCAATCATCATAAGGTTTGTATGTATTTTCATTTTTATTTTTCCATCTTAATTTAAAAAAATGGAGTATAAAATATTTTCTATAAGATTTATCATAGTTTCCAAATTAATTTATATATGTCCAGATATTTTAGTTATCAGAATTTTTATTCATATATTTTTATTTTAAGCTTAAGTATCATCACTTAGATTACATTCTAATATTTTTAATTATCAGCAAATCATTTGTTCGACTCATCAAAAATTAATATTTCGTTAATAAAATCACTTAATTATCCGATTAACAGACATCCAAAAATCCGGGTCGTCGCATTCCTTCCCCCTTAAAAACTTATCGTCCTCGAAAAGGAACAAAGCCATAATTTATTAAATACTTAAAATCAGATAAATTCTCTTTGATCATTTTAAAATACTTTAAAAATCTAAATAATATTACTAAAATAGTTTTTATACAAATACTTTTATAACTCGATGTTTCGACTAGTTCATCCTTGTTCTCACAGAAATTCGGTCGTACGTTGATCAGGCGTACGACTGAAAATCTATAAGCGCTTGGCAGACCCGTTTCCAACATCCAGTGAAGATATTTTGAAAAATAATTTTATTGTAAATATAGAAAAAAATTTTTAAAAATAGAGGAAATATCTTTGGTGATAATTCTCTGGAAATCATCACCCCCATCCATGGTCGCAGTTACATCCTAGGTGACGTTGCCATCGCAGCAAAAGACCATGTAACTGTATGCACTCCACGCCCCTCGATTACGCCATGGAACCCACAACAGATCGCAGTTACATTTCAGGTTACGTTGCCATCACAGCAAAAGTCCATGTAACCGTAGTCACTCTGCGCTCTCGATTTTCGCTGTAAAAAATGAAGCTTCTCCACTCCTACATAGGTCGCAGTCTGCCCATGTAAAATCAAACGCAGACTGTTGGCTCTCAATGGCACACTGGACTTTTGCTATGTTACCATAGGTCGCAGTCTACCGACATAAAATCAAACGCAGACTGTTGGCTCTCAGCGGCGAACACGACTTCGCTATGGTTTGTAGTAGATCACAGTGACATCGAGTTACACAGTCGTCATAGCATAACCCAAATGCCTCTGTAGGCATCAGCGCCCTCGACTTTCTCTACACACTACTCATGATCCTCAGGAACTAGTTTTTCCGGACTCCTCACAGGATCAACTTTAGAAACCCCCCTTAGGGTTCAAGGCAGTACCACCCGGTAGCACTCCTGAGAAGTTCATTTCAAAGGAGCGCCTTTTTCTCCAGAGCCATTTTCAAAACACTTTATACTATGCACATATAGAATCTTCCAAATCATACACTTAGTATAAATTTCATATAAAAATCGATTATCCCAAAATCGATAATTCTCAAACTAGGCTTTCCAAATTCCAATATTGATTTTACCCAAAAATCAAAAGCCTTTCAAAATCCAAAGGTTCCCAAAACCTTTTTCCAAAATCCTCATAAGTTCATTTATATATATATAGATATATACAAAAAAATTAAAACTTTGGATCATTTCAAACTTGTATAAAATTCCTTTTATACTTTAAACACTTTCAAAATCCTTTTCTTCCGGCAATAGATTCAACAAGGGGAGATTTATCTTATATAACAAAGATATATAACTTTGTTTATTCAAAATCAAATATTCAAATTTGATTACTCTTTTTTTTTTTATAAAGTTGTTTCCATCTTACTTATCATCATAAAAATATCCAACTTTCACTTTTATCCATTGCATATTTCACAACATATACTTTCATTTAACATTTATTATTTGCAAATTTTCAATATCAATTTCATTCAAATCCGTAAGATGTACACATATCATCCGTACGCTATACCAATCTGATTGCTCACTCAATCACACAATTACACTTCCGAACTAGTATCGTCCACCCGAACTTCCTGGTGCGGACTCAGATCTGGTTTCTTGATCAAAAACCGTCATTTTCCTTGCATAGCCATAACTATGGTAGAGAATATCCAGAACCAATCAACAATCCATATCCAGGTTCGCCGTCGAAAATCGAGTGAAAAATTCCACCTCAGATCGAAAATACTATCTTGAAATTCTGTGCTCGAATCTGGATCAAATCACTATGCGAATAGAATAATATACGTATATCCTACGTAATTATCTTCACTGATTATCACCTTAATCAATTTCTCTTTCTATTCACATTTCCTTTCATTTCTATCCACATAATCACAATTATTTCAATTCCATTGGATTATCACTTTAATCCTTATCTCAATTGGGTAATTTAATCATAAACAGTTTGCACTTTGACCGGCTTCAATTTGGAAAATAGATGAAAAGTTTAAAATAAATAAGTCGTTAAAAATAATTATTAGTTTGCAAAATAGTTGTAAAATAGTTAACTAATTATAAAATAATTGGAAAATAGTTAAATTGTTTCAGAAATTTTAGATAATTGCAAAATAGTTGTAAAATAGTAATTAATTTGTAAAACAGTTGCAAAATAGTAATTAGTTTATTAAACAGTTGAATTTTTTAAATAATTCCAAAAATAATTTTAAAATAAACATAAAATAATTTGGCTTTAAAAAGAAAGGTTGTATACATTAAATAGCTTGGAAAAATAAGTTTATATTAAAACAATTTATATTGAAAATAGTCCAAAGTAAAAACTGTTCACTTCCCCATTAATTCAATTTAAATTTCCACTTCCATTTAAATTGATTCAATACCAATTTGAATAACTTCAATTTCCATTGAAATTGATTTTAAACGTATTCACTTTAATTACAATTCCCAAATTATTCAAATTAATTTAGGCTAATTTCAAATTGAATCCGCTTCAATTTCAAATCATTTCAATTTCTAAGAATTAGTCCCAATTCCCATTTGAATTTGAACTCTTTAAATCTTTGATTTTATTTAAAATTAATCCAATTCAAATTTTCCATTTGAGTTTTATACTTATCTATCTTCAATTCTAATTAATTCAAACTAGATTCAATTTGAACTAATGAAATCTAAATCTCAATTTAACCGATCTCGAATTATATAAATTCGAGTTAAATTTCCAAATGTTGATTTAACCCCTTAAATCAAATTAACCTTTATTTTTTTAAATCAACCATCCTAATTTTTAAACAAATTAATTCCGAGTGCAATTCTCAAAATTCCATTTTAAATTATCTTTACTTACTTATTTCAAAGTTCAAATAAGAGTTCAAAACAATTTTTATCTTAAAATTTCAATTTATAACCCAATTTTATCTTCCAGTTTTGAAACCAGTTCTTAAACAATTTTAATTTACAAATTCAGTTATTCAGATCTTCAAGTCAAAGTAATTCCATATCCTTAATTTCAAATTAAAGTTTAATTTTCCTTCTTATCTCAATAATGGACATATTACCACACTTCAAATCCAATTCACAGTTTAAAGATTATTAATAATAATGGAATGATATCATCCAAATTATTTAAAACATCCATCCATTTTCAATTTCTATATCTCAAACCCATTTTGAGACCACACAAACTTCCAACTCAAGTAACCATTTAACTTTCCTTAGTTAAATCCCAATTTCATCTTGAAATTTCCAATTCAGGTTGCTTGTTAACTTATTTAACTTTCCCAAAGTTAAATTCAATTTACTTAATCTGGACAACCTTACCCAATTTGAATTCCCATTTCAAATTTTAAACTTCACATTAATAATCTTATAAGTTCAAAAACTTATTACCTTGGATATCATATCTCGTTTCAAATTTAAAACTCAACATTTTGAGTTTATTTCAAACCATCTTTGATATTATGTATATTCCGCATATATACATAATTATTTCATAACCAACCAGGCTATACTTTAAAATTAAAACCACCTTTGGTTTTTTAATCCAAATCAAATTCTTTTAAATTTTCAACTTCTGGACTAGATTTAAACTTCACAATTTAAATCATCTTCAGTTTCAACTTTGTAAATCATACTTATCCAAATGTTTTATTTCCTTAAAACATTTCATTTTGCTTACTTATTAACACACATTTTATTATTGAACACAACAATGATAATAGCCAAGATTATCATATCTGGAAACCAATTCATTATTACCTTATTCTGAAACTTTTCCCCAAATTCAAGATTTAATTTCAGTTTGAATCCTTTTCGACTTACCTTTATTTAATGTCATTTTGGTTGTATTTCGATTACCTCTTAATTTAATTCCAATAATTTAAAAACTAATTACCTTAACATTTATTAGTAAGAAATATTGCTTTATATATATATATATCAAAATATTTTCTTATATAAAATCATTTAAGATCTTTATATAAGAAAATAACAAGTACGCTCTTATATATATGTATATATACTCAACTCATTCTAGGGTACCATTGACCCTATCCGTATGAGTAATCCCAACATAGCCTAGGTTCTCGCTTAATCTTTCAGCTCTGATACCAAATGTAACGACCCAGAATTTTTGATCCCGAAAATCCCAGACAGTTTGGGAAAAAGAAGAAAAGAGATAGAAGAAGAAACAGAACAAAACACAGATTCTCACATTCGTAGCGGATAAAACATAATATCAATTAATAACAGTTTAGAAAAGAATACTGTATCTGTCACTTTTTAATATATCAGAGTTACACACATATACAGACACTGGATATATACAATCATCATGTCTCAGATATACAACAATATAATATAGTGGAAACACTGCATACGTTCTTGCCATCCAGCTCGCCTCCTGAGCTCCAGAACGTCCTTACCTGAAAATCTGTAATACTCGGTCTGACCCGAGCATTACATCAAAGTAACACCCGGGTCAGGCTGGAAACCAGCGTGAGTAAACCCACCTAACTAAAGTATACAACTTATATAAACCTGGGTAACTTGAATAAATTTACAACTTCACAAGTTGTTATAGACATCATTTATTTCACACTCCAATTTCTAAGAACCAAACTTAGATTAAATGGTCCAATTCAGTTAAATTATTCTATTCCAGCTTATTGATTCCACATATCAATTTATAAAAAATTGAAGTGGCTTCGGGTATTTACTAGTACCCGACTCCGGTCACTTCGAACCCAATGTCATCTAAACCCAAGTTATTCAATTAATTACAATTCAATTTTAATTATCGGATAACACTTTTACACAGCACTTCATAATTGATAGATAATCACATTACCACTGTCCATCCAACATAATCATATCACAAACATTTCTTATCAGAGATATCATCTAATTTAAGGCATCCAATATAATCCAATCATTTATAAGCAAGGTTAATTAACCATATAATTAACTTAAATCAAATAAATTACCTAACCATACTTGATTAATATTAATTACAGGCCTTAGTTCTTACTTTAATTAATGAAATTAATTTATCATCCCTTCTTATCCAACTTAAGTAATTATCCTCAATTACTTAATTATCCCTTAAATTATTATATTAATCATACTTTGATTAATTATTTACATTAACAAATTAACAATTTAATTACTTAAGTTAAGTAATTATCATGAATTAATCACATTGAGTAATTCAACTTTAAATAAATTAATCATCTTGAATTACCTTAATTAACTTATCACATTAATAAATCCATCCTTAAAATTGATTACACAAATTTATCAACCTTTAATTAATTATCTTAATAAATTGATTAATTACTCCTTAAACTGATTAGATTAACTATTTAACCATCCTTAAATAATTATTCCTTGAGTTAATTCCATTAATTAAATCACTTTTCAAGCATTTAAAAATTAACCTATTATATAATTATTTTAAACAAACAATCTCCAACATTTTAAAACTTTGAAAGCTTGTCTTAGGGTTCACTTTGCATTGAAACTTGTTTATTTCACATATTTTAGATCTTTGGTCATCTAACTTAAACCTGATAACACTTACTCCCTATGTTATGAAAATATAATAACAACAACCCGAGACCAATCCATAGATACTTCGAACAACGCCCCGGTCCAATACACAAACAATCCCGAACCAATCTTTTAATTAATCCATTATTATTAAAAGAAATCATTTTTTCTAAGAAAAAAGAATTAGTATTAAAACTTGAATTTTGTTTTAATTTTAAAAACTTGTTAATCTCTATCATTTACTAAGACAAACCAGGTTTTGTTTTCGAATTAAGTCCCAAGCCACCCCCTTTTTATTTTTCTTACTTGATTAAATTTAAAACTGTTACAGGTTATCACAACGCACGTACGACTCGAAAATTAGCCCGAGTAAAACCTCTTCTTCCTCGAACCCCTACCCGAGACAATCCCATCTACTCAAGCCTAAAACTTCTGATACGAGAGACCCAGGTTCAAGTTCGCGCCTGCCCCGAGTCATCCATCATCTTCGAGTCATCCCTTCGTTCACACGAGATCCACCCGAGCAAATCACTACAACCCCAAGTCCCAAACTCATCGTCCACATGGTGCACATGCACCGACGTCGCCAAACTCCGGTGATCAACACGGCTATCCTCGACCATCACACGAACCCACGAGACCCCAAGCGAGAACCCAAATCGCATGAAAATCCACTGGAACGAAATCGAGCAAAATTCTCATCCATCAGTAAATGATGCTTGCCGGAAACCACTCATCCCCTTAGCCTCCGACCTCGAAATCGCCAAACCTCTTCACTGCAGCCTCGTCACACCTTCCAGCAACTCTCCCCACCATCGCGATTTCCCCCGAACCATTGCCTGCGTCGGAATTTACTCGACAACCACGATGAGTACAAAGCCTGTCTAAACCCTAGCTCTCTAAAATCCACTCACCTTGGCCAATGAAAATCCTTTCAGTATTTTTCTCAAGTGCATCGACACCCCGTCCATCACTAGCCTAACCCTTGCTGGAATCCTTGCCGCCGATCACCTCAAATCGAGGAAAATGTCAAAACCACACTTCTCCCTATACCCCAAAGAATACTACACTAAAAATCATGATTATACTATCTAAATTCAATATTTCCTACTACAAACACCATCATGCCATCCAAATCTAAAATTAAGTTGAGTGATTTTTATCATAAACATGAATTCCCCTGTTATTTTCGTTTTAAACATTATTTGTTGTCTTTTAAAAGTCTTGAAACTATTTTATAATCTTCATCGTACATTTACAAACCATTTTCATTTAAACACCCATGGCTAATATGGATTTGATTTGAAGATATTGAATTTAGTTCGAATTTTGAAACCTGTAACATTTACAGAGTATCTGCTTGGTATATAGATATGAACATCCATACAGTTATGAACATATACAATCAATCCAATCTAAACAACATGCTAACACTTATCATACTTCACTTTAAAGAATTACAACATGCATCTATATTTAAATAGATTTAATTTGTTTACTCTCCTTATATTAGCAGAGAACATAGAGCAATTTTGTTTTACAGGCTTGTTACGGACTTGAATTCTTGTTTGATGAATTTTACATCAGGTTGTTGATCTTTGAAACCTTGTTGTATTTGTTGCTTGATTCAGTAATTTTTGTTTTTAACTCAACTTGCTTTTGAATGAAGAAAAATGAAGAAGGCAATGTAGAGGTATGTAGGCTGCTCTTTGGTGTACGCAGCAAGATTCTACTTTTGATTTTATAAAAAGTTTTGATTTGATTTTCCCGTTTTTTTAACTGTCCTGATTTTATGTCTAGTGTGCTATGCTTTAAATTCTTGTCTCCTCCTTTGTTTACATGCATTTTTATGTGAATTGATGTATATACTTATTCATTTGTTTCTATGTGTATATTTGCACTTATACATATGTCTATCCCTATTACTTGTGTATGTTTATGATATCAGGTATATATATATATATACTTTTACAAACTTCCTTATAACTTACTTTGCCATGTTTAAACATATATGTATGTATATTTATTATCTCCATAACAATTGTTTTTATAAATGTACATACCCTTATGTTCACACATAACCTTCCTAACATTACTTGTGTTCATTTTGTCACTATATAATTACCCATCTTTATACAAATTCATGTATATTATTTCGTATGGGCTTCCATTCACATACTCATATATGTATATACTTATATTTATATATTCCCAATCATCATAAGGTTTGTATGTATTTTCATTTTTATTTTTCCATCTTAATTTTAAAAAAATGGAGTATAAAATATTTTCTATAAGATTTATTATAGTTTCCAAATTAATTTAATATGTCCAAACATTTTAATTATCAAAATTTTTATTCATATATTTTTATTTTAAGCTTAAGTATCATCACTTAGATTACATTCTAATATTTTTAATTATCAGAATTTAATTTTTTCAACCCATCAAAATTTAATATTTCGTTAATAAAATCAGTTGATTATCCGATTAACAAACATCCAAAAAACTGGGTCGTCACATCTGCACTAGGAGGAGTTCAAATATGAGGATGTAGCGGCATATTATTTTCTTAGGAAGCAGTTAGTCCCCATAGAGAACTACAACGTGTGTTCACAAGATGAAGTATCCGAGTGTGCTATATTGTCCGTAATTTAAGTAGGAGTTCATCGGCTGAAATTTTGCCAAATTCCGAGTTGGTATAAAGAAGGTATTGCAGTCTGAAGAAAAAAATAGTGGCTTCTCCCTCGCGGAGTTCAGATATGAGGATGTAGCCTATTATTTTCTAATTACGACTATTAGTCACCATGGAAAACTACAGTGAGCGTTGAAGTGGGGATATAGCCTGTTATGTTCTAAGTACAACTGTTAGTCACCATGGAGAACTACAGTGTGCGTTCATAACATGAAGTATCCGAGTGTACCATATTGTCCGTTATTTAGGTTGGAGTTCATCGGTTGAAGTTTTGCCTGATTTCGAGTTAGTATGAAGAAGTTATTGCAGCTTGGACAAAAAAATAGCGGCTTCTACACTAGGCGGAGTTCAAATATAGGGATGTGGTAGCTTATTATTTTATAGGGATGTGGTAGCCTATTATTTTCTAAGTACAACTGTCAGTTCCAATGGAGAACTACAATATGCGTTCACAAGATGAAGTATCCGAGTGTTCCATATTATCCGTAATTTATGTAGGAGTTAATCGGTTTAAGTCTCGCTGGATTTCGAATTAGAATGAAAAAGTTATTGTAGTCTGAACAAAAAAATAGCGGTTTCTGCACTAGGCAGAGTTCAAATATGCGGATATGGTAGCATGTTATTTCTAAGTAAACTGTCAGTCCCCATGGGGAACTACAACATATGTTCACAAATTAAGTATCCAAGGGTACCATATTGTCCGTAATCTTGGTGGGAGTTCATCGGTCGATGTTTTGCCTGACTCTGAGTTAGTATGAAGAAGTTATTGTAGTCTAGATAAAAAAATAGTGGCTTCTGCCTAGGCGGAGTTCAAATATAAGGATGTAGCCTATTATTTTATAAGTACAACTATTAGTCACCATGGAAAACTACATTGAGCATTGAAGCGGGGATATAGCTTGTTATTTTCTAAGTACAACTGTTAGCCATCTTGGAGAACTATAGTGTGCGTTCATAAGATGAAGTATCTAAGTGTTTCATATTGTTTGTAATTTAGGTGGGTGTTCATCGGTCAAAGTTTTGCCTAATTCCGAGTTGTTGTGAAGAAATTATTATAGTTTAAACAAAAAATGGCTTCTGCACTAGGCGAAGTTCATATATAGGGATGTGGTAGCCTATTATTTTCTAAGTACAACTGTTAGTCCCTATGAAGAGCTATAGTGTGCCTTCACAAGATGAAGTTTTCGAGTGTTCCATATTGTTCGTAATTTTGATGGGATTTAATCGGTCGATGTCTCGCCGGATTACAAATTAGTAGGAAGAAGTTATTGTAGTCTGAATAAAAAATAGCGGCTTCCGCACTAGGCGGAGTTCAAATATGGGGATGTGGTGACATGTTATTTTCTATGTAAACTGTCAGTCCCCATAAAGAACTACAGTGCGCGTTCATAAAATGAAGTATCCCAATGTACCATATTGTCCGTAATTTAGGTGGGCGTTCATCAGTCGATGTTTTGCCTGATTCCGATTTAATATGAAGAAGCTATTGCAGTCTGAAGAAGAAAAATAGCATCTTTTCCCTAGGCGGAGTTCATATATGGGGATGTAACCTGTTATTTTCTAAGTACAACTATTAATCACCATAGAGAACTACAGTGAGCGTTGAAGTGGGGATATAGCCTATTGTTTTCTAAGTACTATTGTTAGTCACCATGGAGAACAACCGTGGCTTTCACAAGAGGATGTATCCGAGTGTACCATATTGTCCGTAATTTAGGTGGGAGTTCATCGTCGAAGTTTGGCCTGATTTCAACTTCGGATGAAGAAGTTATTGCAGTCTGAAAAAAAATAGCGGCTTTTGCGTAGGCAGAGTTCAAATATGAGGATGTAGCCTATTTTTTTAAGTACAACTATTAGTCACCATAGAGAAGTACAGTGAGCATTTGAAGTAGAGGTATAACCTGTTATTTTCCAAGTACAACTATTAATCACTATGGAGAACTACGGTATATGTTCATCAGCTGAAGTATGAAGAAGTTATTGCAGTATGAACAAAAAAAATAGCGACTTCTGCCTAGCCGGAGTTCAAATTCAGAGATGTTGCCTATTATTTTTTAAATACAATTGTTAGTCACCATGGAGAACTACGGTATATGTTCACTAGATGAAGTATCCGAGTGTACCATATTGTACGTAATTTAGGTAGGAGTTCATCGGTTGAAGTTTTGCCTGATTCCGAGTTAGTATGAAGAAGTTATTGCGGTCTGAAGAAAAAAATAACGGTTGCCTAGGTGGAGTTCAAACATGAGGACGTAGCCTGTTATATCCTAATTACAACTATTAGTCACCATGGAGAAGTACAGTGAGCGTTGAAGTGGGGATATAGCATGTTATTGTCTAAATACAATTGTTAATCACCATGGAGAACTACGGTATACATTCATAAGCTGAAGTATCCGAGTGTTCTATATTTTCCGTAATTTAGGTGGAAGTTCATCGGTTGTAGTTTCCTCCGATTTCGAGTCATTATGAAGAAGTTATTGCAGTATGAACAAAAATATAGCGGCTTCTGCCTAGCCGGAGTTCAAATATGAGGATGTAGTGTGTTATTTTCTAAGCACAGTTATTAGTCACCATGGAGAACTATAGTGTCCGTTCACATGATGAAGTATTCGAGTGTACCACATTGTTTGTAATTTGGGTAGGAGTTCGTCGGCCGAAGTTTTGCTTGATTTCGATTTAGTATGAAGAAGTTATTGCAATCTGGAGAAAAAAATAGTGGCATCTTCCTAGGCGGAGTTCAAATATGAGGATGTAGTCTGTTATTTTCTAAGTACAACTATTGGTCACCATGGAGAACTATAACGAGTGTTAAAGTGGTGATATAACATGTTATTTTCTAAGTACAACTGTTAGTCGCCATGGAGAACTACAATGTGCGTTCACAAGATGAAGTATCCAAGTGTACCACATTGTCCGTAATTTAGGTGGAAGTTCATCGGTTGAAGTTTTTTCCAATTTCGAATTAGTATGAAGAAGTTACTGTAGTATGAACAAAAAAAGCGGCTTCTGCCTAAACGAAGTTTAAATACGGGGATGTAGCCTGTTATTTTCTAAGTACAACTGTTCGTTACCTTGGAAAACTACAGTGTGCGTCCACAAGATGAAGTATCCGAGTGTACCATATTCTCCGTAATTTAGGTGGGAGTTCATCGGTTGCAGTTTTGCCTGATTCCGAGTTAGTATGAAGAAGTTATTGCAGTCTGAAGAAAAAATAGCGGCTTCTACCTAGGCGAAGTTCAAATATGAGGATGTAGCATGTTATGTTCTAAGTACAACTATTAGTCACCATAGAGAAGTACAGTAAGCGTTTGAAGTGGAGATATAGCCTGTTATTTTCTAAATACAATTGTCAATCACCATGGAGAACTACGGTATATGTTCATAAGCCGAAGTTTTCGAGTGTTCTATATTGTCCGTAATTTAGGTGTAAGTTCGTCAGTCGTAGTTTCACCCGATTCCAAGTTAGTACGAAGAAATTATTGCAGTATGAACATGAAAAATAGCGGCTTCTGCCTAGCCGGAATTCAAATACGGGGATGTAGCATGTTATTTTCTAAGTACAACTATTATTGACCATGGAGAACTACGTTATGCGTTCACTAGATGAAGTATCCGAGTGTGCCATATTTTCCATAATTTAGATGGGAGTTCATCGGTTGAGGTTTTGCCTAAATCCGAATTAGTATGAAGTTATTACCATCTGAAGAAGTAAAATAGCGACTTTTGTCTAAGCGGAGTTCAAATGTGAGGATGTAGCCTATTATTTTCTAAGAACAACTATTAGTCACCATGGAGCAGTACAATGAGCGTTGAAGTGGGGATATAGCCCGTTATTGTCTAAATACAACTGTTAATCAACATGGAGAACTACGGTATATATTCATAAGCTTAAGTATCCAAGCTTTTTAAATATTTTGTAATATAGGTGGGAGTTCATCGGTCATATTTTCGTCCAATTTTGAGTTATATGAAGAAGTTATTGAGGTATGAACAAAAAAAGCGACTTCTGCCTAAGCGGAGATACAGGGATGTAGCCTGTTATTTTCCAAGTACAACTGTTAGTCACCTAGGAGAACTACCGTATACATTCACTAGATGAAGTATTCGAGTGTTCCTTATTATCTATAATTTTGATGGAAGTTCATCGGTCAAAGTCTCGCCTGATTCCGAGCTACTATGAAGAAGTTATTGCAGTCTGAACATAAAATAGCAGTTACTGCCTATGCAAAGTTCAAATATGGGATGCTGCTATCAAATCTACTTCCATACATTCAACGAAAAATGCATGCACGTTGTGATTAAATGCAGGCCTACCTGGGCTTGCATATGTACTCTGTAAATGATTTAAAATTCTAGAATTTTTTTATCTAATATACAAAATATAAATGATGGTTTCGAAAATAATTTTTTTGAATATTATTTTATTATTTTAGTTTGTTTGAATAATTAATTATAAGTTTGCAACCAATAAATTATTTTAAAATGGGGATTAAATTTAAAAAAAATTAATTTTTTTATCAGGTCAATAGTAGCAGCAAAATATATTTAATTATAAATTATATATATATGTATGTATGTATGTATAACTATAACTAGTTATATATTTATATGTAATATGTATTTAATTTAATTGAAATAAATAAATATGTATACTAAAATATATAAATTTCACTTTCAGTTTTATATTGTAGATATTCTAAATAATTTTAAAAATTAATATTTAAAAATATTTTTTTAATTTAATTATGTTTATTCATATATTTATATTAAAATATGTATGTGTGTGTATTTTATTAATGTTTTATGTAAATAATTTATAAATAATAATTTATAATAATTATATTTTCACACACGTAGATATATATATAAATATGTATATAGACACACACACAAAAAATTATGCACATACGCACACACGTTTAGACAATTCATTTATATATACGAGGGACTAACGTGTCCCTATGGTGTAAATACTTGCATCTACGTCAAACTATGTACACATTAACATGTTGCACGTGCACGCACACATAGATGTGTATATGATATACATATATTTAATATAATATAAATTATATAAAATAAAACTTTTGTATAAATTTAAAAAAATATTGATTTTATTTAATAGAAAATTTAGAAAAATTCTAAATGACTAGACTATATATGCTCGTTAAAAATCCAATAATTCATTTTTTTAACTTACCATTTACCCTGCTGCCGTTGGCCCAGTTCAACAATAACTTAGTCCAGCAAGTTAAAATTAAGTCATGAAGAACTAAGATAATGAAGATAATCAATGGGAGCTCTACCTCCCTCGCAACAAGGAGTACTTTCACCACCATTAGTCTATGTTGTTTTGGAACTAAGGGGGATGAATGCATCCTCTAAACAACTAGATATATTATATATAGGAAAATCCAAAATTTCTTTTATAGCCTTAATGGAAAATAAGTTTTCTTTCACTAAAATATCGGATGTGGTTAATCAGATTAGACAGGGATAGGCTTATGCACATTATAACAATTAGTAGCAAAAAGGAAGGATTTTAATCCTTTGGGATATATTTCAATGGAACAACACAATCATCTACAAAAATAAAAATACATAACTAATAGTTTAAAACAGCGAGGAGGTTTGGAGATGATATGTATAGTTTTTTATGCTCATAAAACTCTGAAACAAAGGAAATCTCTCTGGGAATCTACAAAGCAACAGGAATCTCAAATAAAACATCCATGGATCCTAAATAGAGATTTTAATGCCACATTATATTATATAATAATGAAAGAATTAATAATGATTCTTTCAATATATCATTTAATCATGGTTTTTTAGAGTGTATAAATGTTATTAATATATGTGAACTGCCGTTTACTTGTAATTTTTTCACTTAGAGAGGGGGAAGAGATTATAGCATATCGCCTCTTTGCTAACATGTAACGCTATAATGTTTTTCGAATCTCGAAGTTCACATAGACAATCATTCCACTAGTACAAAAAGTGCATATTGCTTCGCCTCATTTGCATCGGCTGAAGTAAGAACTGATGCAGATAGAACTATTTGCATCAGTTCTATCTTAATAACCGATGCAATTGATACATGGAAAGCAATAGGTAGTAAAAAAAATCAAATTTGCATCAGTTCTCACCAATAACCGATGCAAATAGTTTTAGTCGCATCGGTTTTAAAGTCAACCGATGCAACTACATGTTGATGGCAATATAAAATTTAGGAAGGAAATAATGAAAAATTGGCTCCAAAGTAACTATTTTGAACAAATGTGCTCCTTTCTCCTCAATAACCCACTCCCAGAAAAAAAATCTCCTCCTCGAAAACAACTACACGCGTACTTATTTATATAATCAGAAAGCTTATACAAAAAAAATCGAAATCCAACTTTCACGATTGCCCCAATTTCACAATTCAATCAAACTTTCACAATTCAGCCAATTTTCTTGATTTGATTTAGTTGATGGAGGCGGATTCAGGTCGAACTGGGGATTGTTGAGGTGGGCGAGGTGGTGAAGTTAGTTTCAGATAGTTAGGTTCGCGTTTTGGATTCGGGTGACGTTGAGATGCAAAGGTGGTCGTTGGTTGTCGCGAATTAGGTGATTACTATGGGTGCTTAGGTTATTCGTTGTTGAGGGTATGGTTGTCGCTATTGAAAATTAAAGTGAAATTATGTTCGATTTGAGGATTCAGGAGTTGAAGGAGGGTGGTTCGGTGATGTTCGGGGGTGGGTTGTCCGAGTTTCAGGTGAGGTTGGTACTGTGGCCGATTGCTGGTTCAAAAATTTGAGGGTGTCGAAGTCGTGGTTGTGACAAGTTGTGACTGGTTGCAGGCGGTTGGCGTAGGTCGTGAGTGGTGGGTTGAGCAGTTCAACTATGAGGGGAATTTGATTGCAGAGCTGCTTTGAGGTTACTGTTTTCAATGCTCGTAGTTGTAATTTTTAGCAGTGAGGTTGCGATTTTGATTTTTTGGTGAGGTTTGGCTGCTGAAGGAGATGGTGCTGGTTGATTTGGTGGAGAGGAAATTAAAGTTTGTTGGCAGTGCAGAGGTCAGGTGAGGATTGGTCAGTTCTGATAGCAATAGCAGTAGAGGTTTGTCATCTATATTTTTGTAGTAATCTTCAATCTCTGATTGATAAGTCACCATTTGTGAAATATATTACTTGTCTCCATATTATATGTCAGGTAAAGTAGCCAAGCTTCATGTGTTGACTTTCATGAAAAATTGTACCATGGCAATGTATTTATCTCATGTTCTCTCCGATATGTATACTTAGTTTGATACAAAATACTATACCTTGCATTGTTCTATATATGGGACCACCCAATTCGATAGACTTTTTAATTTTGACTTCTTAGATTTACCGTGCTTCTATTACTAACACTAAAGAATTCTAAAGCACCGAACCTTGAAAAGTTGGAAAAGATAAATACTCGATTCATTGTGCAAATATGTAAGACAAATCATAAATATTATTGGTGATCTATTTATGTCATATACAGACTAATGATTCTGGTTTAGTTTCATACCTCGGTGAACAAGTCGATAGGTCTCACAGCTAATAGGTACACATTGGCATATTGCGGTATATGAAGTACTTGAAAGGATAGAATGAAGAAAATTTACAAGATGTAATCCCAATATTTTTCATATACAACTGGAGTTTTAATGCTTGAAGAATTCGAATCCTTTTATGATCTATGTCATGACCGACTACAGAGCTTTACAATGGATGTGCAAATAAGACATTGAAGGTTTCATTAATAGATTTTATAGAAATATCTTTACTTTCAATTGGTCAAGATTTCACATACGAAGTAAGAAAATTTGCAGAGCTTTAAAATTGGTACATATTAATTCAGGAAATAGACATACATATATGTTTTTCTTTAAAACTAAATTCAACCGATAGTGATTTTTGTTTAAATTAATCTAGCTGATATTTTTGAAATCAGTACATTATATTGCACGAATAATTATTAAATTTTGTATAGAATTTGTGTACTTTTTGAACATGTATTACTTTAATAGTTCATTACTAGTATTTCTTACTTATATTTTTGAACAAGTCTTAGACTATTTTCTGTATTCTATATCCGGTGATTACTGGTTTCCTTATATTTAACGATCACAGTAGATATGTCTTTTTTATCTTATTTCCCGGCTATTAATACTTTATCGTTTCTTCTGTTGCAAGGTTGATATCTGATCCTTTGATCTTCACTCCTGGGATAACCAAATGATTATATGGTGAGTAAAATATCATTTCTTTTACTGCTATTTACGCTTTTTTTGTTGTACATAGTAGGTGATCGATATAGTATATTGAGGCTTCAAGATCTTTAACCTTTTTAGCCTTACAATAATTTACAGTATAACATCTTCATGGATTTTATTATACTTAATTTACAGGGATTTACAAAGAACTACTCATAATTTTACAACGGTAATCAATCATGGTGCATTTGGTACAGTTTATAAAGCTCAAATGGCGACTGGTGAAACATTAGCTGTCAAAGTGCTTGCTTCTAACTCTAAAAAGGGTGAGAAAGAGTTTCAATCGGAGGTACAATCTCTGGGATGGTACATACACAATGGTATAATAGTTTGTCAATAAGTCTTTTTGAAGCACATATGACATCTTATATAGAAAGAAAAAGGCTACTTGGAGAAATGCTTGACTTAGTAAACTTAATTTACAATCTCTGGGATGATATTCTTACAAAAAAATTGATGTGCAATCCATTTGTGTTGTTTTCATGAACATACATATACAACCCATGCTTGCTAACTAATGTATTGATGTTAAGTTAATGATGTTTGCTGAATAATTGCACGTAAAAATATGAAATAAAAAATTATGCTACCTTTTGTTATCCAAAAGGGGATAAATGAGTATCTTCCTACATCTTCATTGACCATCTAATGCACTAAGCAAGAAGTACGAAACAAATTTCTACCTCAATATAAGATCAGACAAAAAATAAAAAGTTGTAGATTTTGATAGTTGGAAACGAGGAGTTTGTCGACTAGTAGACTGGTAATTTTGTAATTCATGGACAGTTGAAATTTTAAATGATAGTTGAAAGTGGGGAGAAATATTCTAGTTCGTAGGACATGCTTACACAACTTTTTTATAGACTTTTATAAAGGGTTTTTTTCAACAAATTAGCCTAGTTGAATTGCCGGAATATAAAAATGCTTCTAATATGCTTATGTTTAATTGCAGGTCATACTTCTAGGAAGATTGCATCATAGATATCTTGTAAATTTAGCATTCTATTGCATAGAAAAGGGAAAGCATATGCTTATATATGTGTACATGACTAATGGAAATCTTGCTTCTCACTTGTACAGTATGTTCAGAACTTACTTTTATTACATATTAGTTTTTGTAGTATGTTTAATTCCTACTCATCAAGAATTGGCTAAAGATCCTTTGAGTTTTATTTATTTTTTCTTGTGCAGTTTTGACTGAAGATCCTTTGAGTTTTATTTATTTATTATGAATTGTTGCTTTGTGTTCAAATGTGCAGTAGTTTTTGTGGCTGAAGTTTTGAGTATTGATAGATGTATTGCAGTTTGGAGTTGTAAGTTGATGATGTAGGCAGAAGGTAGAAGGCAGAAGGGCAGCGATTTGCTGCTGGGTGGTGAGCTGTGAAGGACAGAGAGGGTGGATGAAATGGTAGGAGAAGTTTGTGATGATGTTGGTGTGGAGATGTATTGTTGCAGAGATGTTGGTGTGGTGTGATGATGTTGGTGTAATGATGTTGGTAGGAGATGTAGGAGAGGTTATTATATGCAGTTGACAGTAAGTTGATGGAGGGGGTTAAGATGCTTGAACCAAGGTTGTGAGGTTGTCGAAGCTGAGAAAGTGGGTTATATGATGTAGTGAATGTTGTGATCATGGGAAGAAGTGAGTAGTGGTGGAGGTTATATGTTTGTTTGAGGGTATTGACAATGATGAAGAAGGGATGGACACAACAGTTTTGGTGATGAAGAAGGATGATCAGAGGTTTGGTGATGAAACAAGGCAGTGAGAGGTTTGGTGATGTGCAAGTTATGTATGTATGCAGTAGTTTTTGTTTTTTGTTTTTGCACAGAAGTATGTTTGAGGTAACTAGCAGGTTATTTGATGTAACTAGATGGTTGCACAGTTTGATGTATCCACACTTATTTTGTATAGATTATTAACACTGTAATATATATGTGCTTATTTTGGTATTATGCTATTCAGTTTGTATTTGCCATCAAATTTAATTCTGAATGATTGTAATATTGCATGCAATAATTGTTTGTTATAATAAATATATATATATATATAATATATATATATATAGTCTATTTGAGTACTGTAATAATGATATTTTGCATCAGTTGTTAGTAACAACCGATGCAAAAAGGACCTTTTGCATCGGTTTCAGAACTGATGCAAAAGTGTTAAGCCTGTTGCATCGGTTGCATATGCATCGGTTGTTGAACTGATGCAAAAAGGGGGTAAACAACCGATGCAAAAAGGACCTTTTTGCATCGGTTTCAAAACTGATGCAAAAGTGTTAAGCCTGTTGCATCGGTTGCATATGCATCGGTTGTTGAACTGATGCAAAAGGGGGGTAAACAACCGATGCAAATGGCCTGTTTTGTAGTAGTGTTCCACCAGTGATCACGCCCCGATCATTTTTTTTTCATACTTGTAAGGCTTTGTTTAATCAAAAGCCCTTTAGATATGATAAAAGTTGGTGCAAAAAAGTAGGCTATCAACAAATTATTAAACACTACTTTCATTAAACTTTCTATGGTAATAGTTTTTATAAATTACTGTAAAGGATGAAAGCTGATCGAACTAGCACTCAAAAGTTGGCAGAGAGATAAACAAAATTTTAAAAGTTCTGTCACAAACAAAGGAAGATTAACAACACACTATATCGACAACACTGCCAAACCCCATGGAGGAGTACCGACGGTTTCAGTACAAAGAGGGATTAGGGGAGACGAATGACCGTATTCGAATGAGATCTATTCGAAGCCTTCAGCACAACAAGTTCAAATGGCTATCTCAAGGAGGCAAATCTTAATTCTTCCATTCCTTATTTACAAAAACATCCTCAAGTACCTAAAATTTTCTCCTTTATGACCAAGAGAATAATACTTTAGTTTCTACTAAAAATACTACGACTAAATTTATTACTTTCTTTACAGATCTATTCAATGGTATCATATAAACATAAACTTTTTTGAGATTATTTGTAAAAAAATCATCTCAGAAAAGGCTAGTCGGAACATGGAAAAACCATTTGATCTTAATAAACAAAAACAATAAATGTCTAAAATTGACAAAAATGGTGGTCAAAGCTCTAATTGTTTCAATACGAAATTTTCATACATCATTGGGATTTGATAAAATTAGAATTATTAGGTACCATGAATGGGATCTTAAATTCAGGGAAAATTAACTAAACCACACGTTATTTGCTTAATACCTAAGAAACAAAACCCTCAGTCTTTTATAGAATATAGAGCAGTTTCATTATGTAATGTTTGGTACAAGATGCCGACCGATTTGCTATGTGGTAGAATGAAAAATTTGATGAATGGCCTCATTTCACAAAACCAAAATGCATTTATACCTGATAGAAATATAATGAAAATTCACCGTGACACATGAATTAGTTAGAAGTTCCGGTAAAAAGACAACCAAAAATTTATGCATTAAGATCAATCTACATAAAGCCTATAAGGGAACTAGTGGATAGTTTATTGCCCACATGATGAAATCAATGGGGTTCTCTCATAAATTCTCTGATTTGATGTACAAATATATATCCACTCCATCATTCTCTATCCTGATTATTGGGCTTCCACACAGACACTTGACTAGCAATAGAGGACTTAGGCATGAAGACCCCTTCTCTCCATTTTATTTGGTCCGGAGTTTATTATGGGTAACATTACCCCAATCTACAAAGTAGATCCAATCATAACACATCTGTTATATGCGAATGACATTCTTGTTCTAGCTAAAGCATGTCTCAACAGCATTTATTCAGATAAAGAGATAATGGATAATGTTTATCTTAATTATAGTTTAAAAATGAACGATCAAAAGTGCATTTTTTGGACAAGGAGCAAGGATAGAGAACGAATAAGCAATATCTTGGATGTGCAAAGAGGAACTTTTCCTTAATTTAGGGCATTCCATTATCTATTCATAAACTAAGAACAAGAGTCTATGGTCCACTAATGGGCAAAATTAATCAAATGCTCAATAATTGAAATAATAGACTATTAAATATAAGGAGAAAATTAGAATTAATCAAGTCTATTATACATACATACATACATACATACATACATACATACATACATACATACATGTATATATATATAATTATTAGGTATTGGATTCAAATTTTCAAATCTTAACAACCATAATACCACTGATTAACTCACTTTGTTCTAATTTTTTATGATATAAAAAATCTCACAATATGGGTTGGCCCAATGTATGTAAGCCAAAATCAGAGAGGGATGGGTCACAGAAAGTTGGAGGATATTTATCAAGCTAATACAATCAAAATACCATGGAATGTTTTAAGTTCAGATAGTTGTTGGGCCATCTGGATGAAAAATAAGTATTGTAACAATAAAAAAATTTGGTCACTTCAATTGGACAATAACACTTTGGAAAAAAATCTCAAAGCAAGACAAAACAATCAGTCAATGGAAACAACACTGACTTATGGATGGATCCTTGGGTACATGGTTGTTCGCCGGTCGACTTATTAGGCTGGTATTCAATGGCTATCCTAGGGACCGAAACAAGAAAGTTTCCTCTCTTGTTCTTCAAGGGGAATGGAGCACGAATTCCTCTACTTTTTTATAGCACACTTGCTTCGATATACATAAAATTAAAGTGGAGACAGAGGGATATGAAATTAGAAAAGGTTACTTGACCCTTTCTGACAACTTTCTCTAAAATCAGTAAGGAATTCGACGATAACAAAAAATAGGCAACTCGAGTAGACTAAAATGGTGTGGGGTCACCATAATGCCCTAAAAATTCCTATCTATGCTCTATTAGCAAAACTCGAGTAGATTAAAAAGTGGAACAACACAATCGACCCTACATGCATGTTATGTGACCAACAAATGGAGACTAAAGACCATCTATTCTTCAACTGCTAGTATTCTTCTAATATAAGGAATGCCATTAAAAAAAATCAGACTAACAAACTAGACAAGAAATATTCATGAAATTCTTGAAACAGCCACAACATCAACTACCAACAAAGTGATAATTATGGGAATAACGATCAGCGCAACTATCTGGAATGTGCGGAATGAATGCAACAATCGTCTTTTTATAGGGATTCAAATGCATTACTAGGTTTGAAGTTTGCGAATCACTCAAGACATATCCGATTTACTGAAGCACATGCACCTTAGTCGACATGACGTCATACAAAACAAATCGTTACTCATGGGTTTCTGATCTTCTTATGGAGCTTGAAATCTCGCACCCGGAAGGGATGGAAATACATATCTGTTGTTGATCTCATTTGCTAGTTCTTCAAGAAGGAGAAAGCATAAATGATGAAAGCAGATTCCAAGGTGGAGTGATTCAGGAAGGTAAAGCTGTTGGATTATTTTATTTAGTTTGGATTGAATGCATCTTATTAGTGTAAGTCCTTCTTATTATTACTTTTTTAGTGCATCGAAAGTTGTAAATATATCCTTTGCTTTGTTATGCGTCTCTATATGCGTGTTTTTAAGTGACGAACTAGTTGCACTCCACCTATTTGGAACATTAACAACAATTGTAACCTTCTTGCAGTAAATAAAGTACCTTGTTTTCAAAAAAATGAAGAAAGAGACGACTTTCATAGAAAAATGGGTTAATCTTGTAAGAGTTTGATAGACACCCTGAGTTTTTCTATGAGTTATCAAGATAATTATTGCTTAATTTTCTCGCAAAGTAATGTGCAGACCAATTTAAGGCAGTTTGACCCAATCAGAGTTAGCTCAACTATTTCATAACAACCTCGTGTAGGCCAACCCAAGTTCATTATGCTTTCAAACCATCCCATATATTCGGTAAGGCATCAAGGTGAGGCCTGGTTGCCTCATCCCTAAGCATACTTCACATTTAGGTTAGATCTAGGCCCGACTCCTCCTGATCCAGCCAAGCTTGGGTTAGTAATGACCAGACTTCCTATGACAACATTCTTCCAACACAACTTCACGTCAACACATTCACTCGGCGCACTCTAATTGACGCCTGACATCTCTCCAAAGCCGCTTCAACATGCAGCACATCAAGCAAGATGGGCTAAAGCATATCCCGTCCTTGACCTGACTTTAGTACAACCGCCTATTGTCGGTCCCAAGGAATCCTCCCAGTCACGTCGTACCCAGATGTGCACCATCTTTCCAACATGGTCCTTGGCATGGTTCCTAGTTTCTTTCATATCATCGACAACCGGTCGACCAGTTGAACAAGATCAACACATAAGTAATCAAGTAAATGACAAGCCACCCATACTTATCAAAAGCACCGTAGTTGGGCTGTCGAACTGGGGTGACATACCATCATCATTAAATGCGCATTTAATGCGGAGTTTACACATCAAATGCAAAGCTCACGCTTGGTGTAGAGGAATAATGAGTATATTTTCATCCCCTGCACATCTTCTTACACCTTGGAAACGGTTGTTAATCTGTCCTTGCAGCTATATCAATGGTTAGGCATTTTCGTGCCAGTTCTATAGCTCAATCTCAACCGTCCATCATCCACTTCAGCTACTATAAATATCCCCTATATTGCAACATCAAAGGGGTTGGACCATACAAGGATTTCCAAGACTACACATAATTTGGTGCACTTAATACCATAAGTCTTTAAGATTACATAGTTTTATTAGTCTTAAGTGCTACCTAATTTCTTACTATTCTCATGTAATTCCTTATAATTATAAGAAAAATATATAGTAAGGGAAACTCACAGTGGATGTAGAGAACCACTCTATATCTTGTGTTATTTACCTCTCAGCTGCATGCTTTACTCTTATTTTTCATTTTAATCTATTGATTAACAAGTAATATTTGCTCTTTATAACACATTAGTTCCATATCGAGGTTGGCTAGAAAACTAATCAAAATTTTGGCACTAGAAAGAAATGCTTATAAAACGACACTTTCATATCATTTCTTGGATCATATTCAAAAAATTCACAAACTAAATATCGCTCCATTGACTTTGAGGCATTTTGGTTGTTATGTGCAAATAATCTATTCTAAATCATTATTTAGAAAATTTCACTAGAAGGACAACTTTGCAATCTAATTAGTTTCTAGGACACACATCAATAGAAATTAATTTCAAGGCCAAAGTTAGCAGAATAATTACTTTTAAGGACAAAGTCAGCAGTTCAATTACTTTCAAGGACATAATTTTATAGGTTTTTAGGCCTTAGAAACTAATTATTTTGCATTTTGTCCTTAAAATAATTATTTCAGTTGTGTATCCTAGAAACTAATTGCAATTGCTAAAGACGCCCTTGTGGCTAATTTCCACTTCAACATATATACCAAAACATGAAGTCATACCAAGCGATAATTTTATGAGTAAAATCTAAATCATTTAAGCAAAGTGAATGGCGAATCAGTTATGTTAATTTCAACAATTGAAATTTACAGTTTCATTCTTATCAATGTTGCTCACTATATTCCAACTACCTAGTCTTTCTCTTGAAGACACATTACCACCGATGGATCTATACCTTCGGGTAAATTTATCAAAAATCATATTTTGACACTATGTTTGGAATCCATTTCGGATTTCTGCATACTCTTAATGGTTTAGTTGACAACTAAGAATTATCTATTCTCGACATTGATAAGAAGCACATAGTTTCTCTTCAGTTTGCAAGAATACTCATTAGACATTCTAATTCATTGTGCTCATTTAGGGTGGGTTAATTTCATTTCATCCTTTGTAATCAATTTTATCCTTGGATCATATCTAAATCCATTCTACTACCAATAATTTCTAAAAGAGATTATTTTACTATGTAGTTGGCATTTCTTCAAACAATAATTGTTTCTCACTGTAATTGAACATGTATTCATGTAGCGACCCGCAGTTCCGTACCCTTTAAGTTGATGATAATTCTTCCATGTTCAACTCAAAGTGTACGAAAGAGCGAATAACTAGGGGTAAAAGAAGAAGAAAGAGGTAGAAGAAGAAGATAAAACACCATCAGAATCTCACAGTCATAGCGGAACAAAATACAATATATAATAACAACTTTTGAATATACATACCATTATCAGAGTACAACGAACATCCATCACTTTGGACAGCTTATTATCTATCCTTACACAGCGGAAATAATAATAACCAAGTACGAGAGATACCTCTCTATCATCCAGCTCATCTCCTGAGCTCCATAGCATCTTATCATGTGTCTATGAAACTCAGTCTAACCCGGGCATCATAATAAAACAACACCCGAGTCAGTCTGGAAAACCAGCGTGAGAAAACCACACTCAATTGGATTAGTAAAGTTTTTGAAAATCCTTTGGAAACAAAAGTACCTCATGAGACCACGCCATGAATAAATATGCCGGGTTTTTACCTTATGATATCCAAAACATTTTTATCAAATTCGTCTGATGTTATAATAGTGTCTATAGAAAGTAATATAGAATCTAGCTGAAATGCTTGCATCTCACGTTCCAGCATAGTTGGGCACAATCAAAACCGAACAGGCGCTTATTGAAGGTTGGATCCCATACAATGGCAGGGCTATTAGGGTACCACCCGTCACAGTACCTGGTCTAGATCAGAGTACCGAGGATCACTCCCTACCTCCTGCAACAAAAGACCGAAGCTACCCCTTACAAAATAGTCCGAATAAGATCACCCCACGGTTGGCATCAGCAGCTGCCCACTAAGCCGAATAAAAGGGACATCTAGACAGGGGAAATCTTACCCTAATTAGTTGCTAACCACTTAGTCTTGCTGCACCTCCCCTATTTTAGCCATTCCTGATTTATGAGGCTTGAGGCTATGCATTACCTTTTTAGAACACATTTCACTTAGAATGCTCATCGTCCTCTTGATGATGGTCTGATAGCATTCGTCCATACAAGCTACCCTGGGTATGGACAAACCGAATCACCGTCTTCATCATCTTCACGGTCTTCATTCGCAAACATTTAAACCAGATCGAAGTGGTATTCGGATAATTAAATCTGATCCCGGTCTCTTCGAAACGATCAGCGTATTGGTCAATATCAATAGTCGGTTATTAACTATCAATAAACATTCACAACAATCATTAGGTCTTAAATAATTTTCAAAATTATTTATCTTAAAAATATCTTCACAAGATATTATTTCCATATCCCAAAACTTTGAAAATAGTTTCAAATTCATTTTATTCTTACGGAACAAATTTCAACCTTTGCCCAATACTTAGAATATTTTTCCCATTTCGTTAATTTCTCAACACTTGGAAAATATTCCTTTTGTTTTCTATTTCTTTCCTCAAAATCATTTAAAACTTAATTTGTAAATTCCAACTCGTTTTACACTAATCTATTTTTTTAGAATCCCATGATTAATTCTCCATTTTATATTTCCAAAGCCCTCTTTGCTTATTAAAAATTCCAATTTTCCCTTCCACTTCCATGTGTGAAGTTTTATTTCACCTTCCGAAACTCCTACCTTACACTTCGGCAGTTTATTTAAGTTTCCATAAGCCCACTATAAGATATTCTCCAAAAATCTTACCCAATTAAAATAACTCGCTTCTCATCTCAAGAGGATTTTCAATTGAATTTAAAATTTTAAAAACATATATAACTATATAACTATAAAATAAGAATAATGGTTTTAATTTCAAATTATGGTTTAAGGTAAGACAAACTTAGAGATATTCTAAATCCAATAATAGTTTACAAAGTTGTATAGTATAGTAGATTTAAAAATTCAACTTAAAACAATTTTACTTTACTCGACAAAAAGTCTATCTTTAGAAAATCCAATATCCACCAATTCAATTCACAAATCCCTCTTGATTCGTATTACATCAACTATACCCAAATTAATAACCTTTTCTATTATTTGAAATAATATTCCACTATTTCCTTTCAAACAATTCCCATTGCTTGATATAAGTTCACACCATTAGCTTATATTTTCCACATATCCATTGGTATCATTTTATCTTATTTATAAACCACGTTTATAAATTTATAAACTCCTTTGAGTTTTTCATTTATATATAAAAACAATTTTTATAATTCCATTTATAATCTTCTCTTAATAAAATTCTATTTATAAATTTATCACTTACTAAAATTCCATTTTTATTTCAAAACTATTTGCCGATTCCAATGGCTCTTCAGGCCCATAGTATATAATACTAATTTCAAGTCTTTAATTAAACCAATTTACAGATAGTTAAATATAATTCAGGCTAATATATTTTTAATCTATTTAATTCCTTTTTGAGATAAATCCAATCTTAAGTATAAATAATTTCTTTTTAAATTTCCTTTTTAAACTCCTTCAATTTAATTATTTACGGTATTTAAAGTTTACCAAATTCAATTCCCAGGCTAGCTATTTAACATTTAACATTCAATTCACGCATTCCATAACAATTTATCCATCCTGTCATATATCAATATATATATATATATATATATGAAAACAATAAATAATTTTGAAGAATCCAATTGGATTCCTCCAACGTGTTTTTCCCTACATCCACAGATGTTAGTCAACAACTAAAATACCAATCCTAATTCAAGGGGGATATCGCGGTATAAAGGGCTATCCACTATTATGCAGGGCGTATAGGATCTCATCCGCTATATAATGCGGGAATATCAATCACTTCAATATATATACTACTATATATAATATTCAACAGACAACAATTGTATAATTCAAACAAACATCCAATGATTTAAATTCTAACATCTTAATTTTAATCAAGGTAATCCAAATGAGTGAGAAGATGTCACCTTTGTTTTTGTTTTGCAACCCACTTCCATCTCGGCTTGATTCACGATTTTTTTACCTTATATACATATTAGATAATTTTTATTAATATTTGAACAAATTGAACAATAAATTTCCATTTGATAAATTTAATTAACCAATGATTTTTCTTTAAACTAATTCCTTTTAATAAAATGTTTTAGGTAACTAAAATAATTAGACAAGTAAATTAACAAATTAATCTCCATAATAAATTATTTTAAAAATTAAACTAGTAGGTTAAAATGTGTATATGTATATTATTTTTATTTTTGAAACTACATATATTTACTTATAAAAATAATCTTTATAGATTCCATAAAACTTAATTTGTATAAATTCTTTCAACATATTAAAATTCCTATTTTCCAAAATCTTATATATATGCATATTTACTGTTTCACCTATCTATATACATTTATTTATTTATTTGATTAAAACAGAATTATTTTGTATCTTTACTGTAAATATATTTTCCTTGTTTTCTGTATTTATTATTATTTTTCTGACTATATATATGTTAAATTAAAAACAAATCTGCTTTAAATCTAATTGTCTAATTAATTTTTTTCTCTTTTTATAAAAATAAAACAGTATTTAACTTCACTGTTAATAAAAATTTCTCTAACTTGTACAGATACATACATATACATAAAAATTATGCTTTTTGTAAATAATAATAATAATAATAATAATTTTCTATTTACCTACACACACACACGCACGCGCACACACACACACAGATATATATATATATTCTAATTAAATTAGAAATCAATCGCCATACCTCACTGCCTTCTATAACGAATACATAGCCAAAGCCACGGCCTTCTAGTCGCTTCTCACCATCGCCTTGCCTTACGCGAGCTTGCTCGATCGCCGCGAACCTCGTGAGTCTCCCCTCGCACCACCGCCGTCCATGCATATGCCATCGCCACCAGGCCAAACTTCTCATCGCCTCGCACGCCTATGAGGCCACGCGCGCGAGCTCGTCGTCGCTCGAACGTCTACCTTCGGAGTCGTCCCCTCCGATCACGAATCGACGTCTCGCTTCCACGCGTCGAGTCACTGAAGTTTAGGAGGAAGATGAATTTGATTTCGTTCAGCCATGAATTCTCGTTTTTTGAAGAAATCAAACCCTCGAGATCTGTGAAAAAAGGGAAAGGACGAGTTTGTTTCAGGTTCGATTTTTTTTCAACAGTCGATTCGAATTGAGGTAAGAAGAAAATGAGGGATCGCAAAATTTTTTCGACCATTATTTTCAATGATGCTATGGTATTTGATTTTGAATGAGAAGGAGAACGATAATACGCGATTTATAACAAGGATAGCAGCTTGCTTCAGACGATAGGCGGCTTCGATTTGAACGAAGAGATAGGTGGTGTAGGACTGTTGGCTACAGAGAAAGAAAAACGTGTTGATGGTGGAAGATAACAAGCTGGTGAGGGAATTTCAGCTGAAAAGTGGGTTTCAACTAGTCAAACAAAGGATATATTAAATTTAAATTTAAATCGTCTTGAAAATCGTAGCTCAAAAACTTGACATCCTATCGAGACGTGTCGCTAGGCATACCCCTATTCTGAATGCAGTGGAAAAGGTTTCGAGTCCTAACTCGATCGCATGAAGAAGATGGCTTTTTGGACCCAGTTATTATGTTGAATTTTCGATATAAATTTCAACGCGTTTATATACCGTACGACCCCACGATAACTCCAAATGCTACAAAAATTGAAATCCGATAATAATACGATATTACGGATCCAACGAAAATGGTTTCGTCGAAATCCAGGATCGTGCCTCGGAAGGCTATTTTTAAATGTCGAATTAAACGATCTATTTTTAAAAATTGAACGGATCACTTTTAATTTTGATTTTAAAAGTTTCATTGTCTTTGTATCATTAATATAAACTTTCCAAGCCTTTAAAATATTTTTAACAAGCTTAAAACTCCAGATTTAATATTTTAACTAATATTAGTTATAAACTTTAATAATTTAAATTATTCAACAAATTGTTGTATTTAAATTCTGAAACCATTTTATCAAATAAAAACCAAACTTTCATATTAAAATCAATCTGTACTTCATATTACATAAATAAAACCATTTAAATATTCCAAATCCAATGTCGAAAAATCCGAGTCGTTACAATTAATAAACACCTTATGATGCCTTTATATATAAAACTGATTTGGTTTTAGTTATAATACTTATGTTAAATAAATAAATTGGTCGTCCAATGACAATCTCTTCCAAACCCCTTCTGGGGTGATTCATACAAGATCCCACATAAATAATTATTACGTGCAGTCTTTTGACTCGCACAATTTGCCAACTCCTTGGCCTAGGATATGTTAGGGTTTCTTATAAACCTATGTCTTCTATGATTTTCTAAACTATTCTTTAGATTAAATTAATTTAACTTCGTCTGCTACTTTGAAGTATACGACCTTATAGAAAGAAGTTAACTTCACCCACCATTAACTATACTTTGCTCAATAAAGTTCGAGTACACCTTATTGGTACATCATATTTATAATAGGAAGGAGTAACTTTTGAGATTGAATCTTTATTCATTTTTAGGATTGTTCGGGACTCTTTCCAATTAATCACTTATTCGATCAAATCGAATCAATTTTATTTTCTATTGCTTGTTATTTTATTTACTTCCATTTTACATTCAATGAACACGTCATTAACAAACCATATGTGTATCATATACACATGTTCATGTTTGTGAAAAATTATCAGTGAATACAACAAAGTATGTGGATCCGTTTTGAAATTAATAGACTTTTGATTGCATACATCTATATGTATCAATCCGTAAAGTTCATCAACTCTTATGATGCTCCTACTGAATGATTGCTTTTCCCTTGATTGTTCGAGATATAATATACTAGTACCATACGATTCATAATCTTATAATCAAAAATTATTGCTCAAAACTGTGGCTTAGTTCATAATTCTAGAATAATTTCAAATAATCTAGATACTTTTGTGTTTTACAATACATCACAAATACTAGTTGTAGCCTTATTTTATAACGAACATTCATTATATAGAATAAAACTATGTCTATTTATCAATTAATACTGAAATATAATTATTATTTTATAAATAATGTTTCGTTCATATTACAAAACAACTTTCATAACTTGATATGATTAATAAGTGTTATATTGCATGCTTCCACTATTATCATCATCATTATTATAGCATACGAAAATTGAAGCTCTATTCAACCACCTAATATAGGCTATTTATTTCATTTACTATAACTGTTTATAATCGAAAGTTTTCATATCAAATATCTTAAATTCAAAGAAATAATCTCATAGAAAACAATTTCTGTGTGAAAGTACATACTGGATTGAAATTATATTTTTCATTCCAATTTTAAATGTCAATTATTATTTTACAATTCTCATTTTCAATGTTTCTTTATGAAACAAAAGTAAACATTCACTCTCTTATCCAAACCATGCCTTCAATTACATCCACTCTTATATATTTGATTTCCTTTTTAAACGATCAAACCATTCAAAGGAAATCCTTACCAAAATATAATAACAAACTCTTTACAAAAGTGCATTTAGTCGTCCTTAGCTTTTTAAGATATATCATATATCGCACTCTACGTAAACTGATCAAATGACATTTTGGTGATCGAACTCATAGATCTATCTTGTATTTTAACATGACAAGATTTTGATTGTAATCAATCATACTGCACACAAGATCTCATACTATGATTTACTTGCTTATTTCGAGTAAATTAATTTCATTGAGATTTCGTACGTTACAAGATATGATCGTTCATCACATAACATTTATATGTGATTGGAAATGATCAAATATTCATATCCTCATATTGCTTTTAGAGTTTGAAACTCATTGAAGACAATACACGGTCTTGGGCAAGTGATTAAACAAGTAATTGTCCAAGTTATGAACGTATTTAGTAGTTATATAATTTGGTGCTTACATGGGTTAACATGCAAAAATTTAGTGGTAAGTATATTTAATATTCCTTTGCCAATATTTAATTCAGTTCCTTTGTATATTTTAATTGACAAACATTTTATCAATTATCTTTCATGCATAAATTTATCGTAGTAGATTATTTTAATTACACATAGCACATAATAGAAAGGTAAAATATTACCATTTTAATTTTCTAAAAAAGCTACCACTAGTCTTTTATGTTTCTCCAAACCCTAAAACGAAAAACAGAAGTCTTTTGACTTCACTGGTGGGTGTTAGGACTCGTATATATTAGGATTCCGGCCTTGAGGAAAACTCAAAAAATTGTACTCTCATATACGATGGATAACTCTTTATATGTTGTATCATATACAACTCCTAACATGTGGTTCCTTATCCTAATCTCATTTTTACCTTGCGGAAAGCTCAATAAATAAAGAGAGATTATTCACTCATACACACCATTTCGCGATGGCTTAAGTACAGGGCACCTTGAGGAAAGCTTAATAAATATGTCTAGTTAACTTACCTCGTCTATTCAATATATTAATAGTACTAAACATAACATCATTAGGTTGAGGAAAGCTCAACAACTAAGGAGTATGCAAGTAATCTATTAATATATAAATAGTAAAGGACAACTTTATATTAAAGATTTATAATCTTTATTATATTATATCGAGTGATACAGGCTTACGGAATAATGTGTTTCTTATGAAACACCCTTGTGATTTAAGTGTCATACACATTAGAAATCACGATATATGTACTTTTACATACGTATTTATTCCTTAAGTCTATTTATGGTTTCTTTAATGTTCCACCTTTAGTTTATACATTTATATTATATAAATTTTATTATGCTATTACTTTTATACTTTATTTAATTTATATAATATTTTATATATAACATCGTATTAATTAAATCTTATTTAATTAATTTAATTCCTTAGCACTATAATTAATTATTTATTATTCAATTATAACATATTATATTGAATATATACATACTATAACCTTTATCGTAATACACTTATATCTTCTATATGTATTTTACTTTATTAATTGACTTTTAATTATTTACTTAATTAAACATTTTTAATTAAATTTTAGTAATTTTGAATACACACACATGTATACTCATATTGTCTTAAAAAAATTCAAGACAACACATCGTATATCATTATATATATTATACATGTGTGCGTGTATATATATTTAATTAATTAACTTACTTAATTAATTAATTTTATTAATATTATTAATAAATAATATTTTTGAAATTAATTTTGTAACATTTTCAATAATTTTTATTTTATTTTTAAATTTAAAACTTTATTTAATTTTCAAAAAAATTTAAAAATATATATTAAAACATTTATAATATTTTTCTTATTTTAAATTTAACTTTTAAATTTCAAATCCTTATTTTAATTTCAATTTTTTTTTGAATTTAGCTTAAGGCCTAAATCAATTTAGGCCTTGGTATTAGGCATAACATTTGGGCTTACCTCGTCTTTTCGGGCCAGATCGATAGCTATGTAGGGTAGAATACTTGATTACCTCAACTATGGACACTACTTTTCTACACACCTTACTATGTGGGTAAGCTTTAATAAGTTAGCTATATTACTGCTAATTTAGACCGCATAGATTATTTGGCTCAGATACCATTGTTGGAACTAGGCCAACACGCAGCAGGGTAAATTGATAAATTTCATAAAAAAATTCTAACATTGGATCTTTAATGAACCTATGTAATCTAATTTATTTAGAACATTTCAAAATATTCTATGAAATAAAATCAATATTTTATTTAAATTTATAAATAAAGTTTTATTTTTTATAATTTGTATTATATCAAAAATATGCATATCATATACACATATACGTGTGCGGGCACGTGCAACATAGTAATGTGTGCATGGGTTGACGTTCCCATATGTAGATGCTGAGATTTACACCGCAACAGACATGTAGCTCTTCGGGTATACTAACAGATTGTTTAAATGTGTGTATGTTCATATATATATATATAATTGTATGTGTGTATACATGTGCGTATGTTTATGCACAAAATTGTTTATATGTGTGTGTGAAAATATAATTATATAATTATTATAAAATATTAGTTGCAAATTTTTTATGTAAAACATCAACAAAAATACATACATACATAGACAGATATATATATGGATAAATATAATTAAAATTATAAAATTAGTTCAAACATTAATTTATTTAATTATTTCGAATATTTATAATATAAAATTCGAACTGGAATTTATATATTTTAACATATTTTTTTTTTTTAAACTAAACTAAATACATATTATATATAAGCATATAACTAGTTATAGTTATAGTTATATATATAATTTATAGTTGATAATTTATTTTTGTTGTTTCCATCTCGATGTGATAATAAAAAAAATCATATACTTTTCAATTTCTAGACAAATTTTTTCTTAGTGGCATGCCGGTTTTAGAAGTAGCCCGTCCGCTTTTATGAAATAATATTATTACAGGTGTG
The DNA here is from genome assembly GCA_030765085.1 of Allium cepa. Taxonomy (NCBI): domain Eukaryota; kingdom Viridiplantae; phylum Streptophyta; class Magnoliopsida; order Asparagales; family Amaryllidaceae; genus Allium; species Allium cepa. The sequence continues at coordinate 462,064,279 of CM060943.1, forward strand.
AAGAAGAAGATCTCATCAGCTTCGGCATATATGCCTAAAAAGCATAATGACTCAACAAGTTGCACATGACAATCACACTAGACCACTCACTCTGACCAATCATTACAGGCAATCCCAATTGCAACAAAATAACTCACACGAGAACTCGGAAGTTGCATAAGGCAAACTCACAAGACAACACATAATACACAAATAATATTGCAAACAATCCCAATATATCAGTCGCAGGCAGCAAAAAACTGAAACAAATGATAAATTGCCAAGACAAAGAGCCAAAAAAACCACTCCATACATAGAAAGTGAAGCAAAATCAAAAAGGGTGTAGTAGACGGCAAGAGACCAGCCATACAGAAATAATATATATTTGAAGAATGTATTAGATACAAACTTACAATTAGTTATTAAACCATATGGAAATAATTAAAAAACTCAAAAAAAAATAGAAAAATTATTTTCGAAACCTTAATGTACATTTTATATTATATATAAAATTTCAAGAATTTTTTATTATTTATAAATATATATATATATATATTATATAAATATATTTTACTTATATAATTAATTTTGTATCAAATAATAGTATTTATGTGTATACTAAATATCCAAAAAAAATTATTATTACTGAAAACCATATTAACAAAAGTTATTTTGTTAAGTTTTAAAAAAAAATTATATAGTGTTATACTTTTAAAATTAGATTTGATATTTAAATCCATATAATTCATTATTATTAAAAATTGTAAATTGGAGATGTAAAAATGGAGAACTAGGTCTGGGTCGCCTTTTTCTTCAATATCGTCTTCCCATTCCTGTTCCTCTTCATTGATTGCTCGTCTATCAGATTTCATTCTCCTCCACGTTCAATCAATCATCTCCGATCTAGCCTTCTCCCATTTTTACTTTCTTCTTGGTTCGCTCCTTTTCATCCCTTACCTTCTACAAGTCGCGTTCCTATCATTGGCTTTCCAACCTTGCTTTGTTGCTACCTCATTAAACAAAGCTCCTTCCTCCATGCTAGCTTTCTAGCATCGTTGGAACTCTTTGAGTTTGTTGGTTCCAGATCTAGTCAAGATTTACTTGATCGTTACCGTTGCCTACGACGTAGCCTTGGTTTGAGTCATTCTGGTTTCTGGTTCTTGGCACTTTAGGGGTTTTTAACGTTTTCTTCATAGCTGCTGTTATTGCTTTCTGGCTCTGGTCGTGGTTGTTTGTTGATGTAAGCCTGTTGACGTTTTTCATTAATAGGTGGCTCTAAGATTTTTGGTTTATATATATGCTTCATGTTGCCAATATTGGGCTTTTTGTGATGTAACTACATGCCATACTTCCTGTTGGATGTTCTTGCGCACCCTTCTTCCTCTGTTATGTCTCCTTTCCTCACCTTCAATGCAACACCTCCGTGATGTTATATGAGGCTAGTTATGATGTCTATTGAAGATGAGTATGGCGCCTTATGGACTTGGTTGTGGGCAATGGCATATTAGGTTTGCTTGTATGCTGTAATTTGAAGTTATTGGATTGTGAATATAGAAGACTTATTCTTCTCTATTTATCCTTATGCACTTGTTTTGTGCTTCCCTTTCAGTGATAGGTAGAAGCTCTTTCTTCTTGCTAGAAATTTTTTGCGTAATGTGTTATTCTTACTGAATTGAAATTTTGTCATTAGTTGTGAAGTTTAACATCTTTCGCTTCAAGGGATTTGTCATTATGGTTGTAAGGATTAAAGTGTTGGGGTGTCTAGATATGGGAGTGCCTTGTACAGCTGGTTGCCATATGTGTGCACCCTGCATGGTGCTAGTGTTAGGTCATAAGTACGATTTGTTGATGTGTGAGTTGTATAGTTGTTGAGGCATCTTTGCCTCATATCTGTTTTAAAAGTTGCAAAGTGGTACGACCACTATAACTCGACATGCTAGTGCAAAATAATAATATTTTCTTTTACTTGTAAAAATACATTACTGTTTAAAATTTTGAAAATATTTTTTTATTTCAGCCGAAAGCATGTATAAACTAATATGCATAAAAAATTATTTTATTTTATTATATTATATATACACTCATATACTCACACCAAACCATCAACATGTGACAATCCATCGATATACTGATTCGTGATATTTTTAACAAACCAATATATAAAATAATAATCATATAAACATTTGTAATGTAATATAAACTAGAAGAATACCTTTCACCAAAGCCCAATGCTTGCAAATTCTTAGCAAAACAATAAAGAAACATTAATCGGTATGTAGGCTTCCAAAAGTCAATGAAATGTGTGGGTTATAGATAATTAAATAAGGAGTAAAATAAGGATCTAGATCCTCAATTCTCTTACACCAATTCTCCTCTCTTTTTAATTCAAATTCCTGTTGGAACTGGGCCGGTTTGCAATAGAATTAATGAGTGAATTTCTATTTTTATTACAATTTTGGATCTTTATTGGACCTATAAAGTCTAATTTATTTAAAATATTTCTAATTTCTTTTAAATAAAATCATTATTTCATATAAATATATAAACTGATTTTAAATTACGTAATTAAAATTATATTATATATACATATATATACGTTTATCATATACACACATACAAACACACACACACATATGTATGTATGTATATCTCTACATGTGTACGTAACATAACAATCCACGCAAGGTATAATATGCATGTATATAAGTACTGGGATTTACACTGCAATGGACACGTTAGCTCATCAAATATATAAATATATTATGAAATGTACATTTATATACTTTAACTTATGTAAATAAATATTACAATATATATATGGGTATGTGTGTGGATATATATAAATTATATTTTATTTTAAATACTTATATATATAAAATATGTACATGGTATTTAAACTTTAAAATAAATATATATATGTATATATATAATCATATAAACATGTTAAAATTTTATAAAATTAAATTTATTAGTATAATTGCAAAGTCGAAAGCAATACATATATAGAAATTTGTTTATTTATTATATATATTAATATATATATATATATATATATATATATATATATATATATATATATATATATATATAATATGATAATATATACATATTAATATCTTTAAAATATACAAATATATATATGTACGTGTTAATGTACACGACAAAGTGTTATATTTTTTATTAAATATGCTTTAAACTAATATCCATAAGTAAATTATTTAAAACAATGAAAATTGATAAAACGTTATTTTTGTAAATAATTTAAATTTCATAATTTGAGTAAAATAATGAGTGATATTTTATTATTTGAACGGTCAAAACCTAATTTTACAATTTTCGAAATTTTTTAAATCTATTTATGTTTGGTTAGCATTTAAAAATCAAAATTAAATACAAAAAAATTTGTTGAAAGTGTATTAAGTACAAATCTAATTTTATAAAATAGAAAACATATTGTATAATATATATATTATTATAATTAAGTTACCTAATTTATTAATTTAAATAAATTTTTAATAATAATATGTATGTTAAAAAAATATTATTTCTGTCGAAATTATTTTAGATACGAAGATATTTATATAAAATTTTAAAGTATTTGAATAGAATAAGATTTAGAATTTGAATCACAAAGCTTATATATAATTAAATGTTATATATTAAATTAATTAAAAATTATTTTTTATTTTTGCCATGTAAATTATATGTACATATATGTTGTAAAAGAAATTTAATATATAAAAGTATACACATGTACAACTAATCTAATTGTGACGATATATTTATATAATAGAATATACATGATATATATAATATACATACACTTAAATTCATAAATACATTAGAAATTTACCTTATATCCAATGACTTTAAGTCCACCTTGAAACGATAAGATCCACTCCTTGGAACAATTTCCAACTATTAGAATATTAGCCCCTGAATCGATGACCAACAACTATCGAACAGGATCTTATTTACTTTGATTGGACTTTGAAAATGGAGAGATGAGGAGGTTGAGAATTCAGCCAGTAGTAGGTATAGATGGAAGCTCCAAAAGTATGGAATGATAGTGGGTTAAGATGCTTATATAGAGGAGGAATAAAGAGAGTAGTTAGGATCAAAATCCATGTTTTTATGTTGCTCCTTTTCTTCATACCTACTGAACCCGTGCCCATCTTAGCCAATCATATGGCCCCCCTATGTCCTACTAGAGTCGAACCAATCAGCCTCCAAATATGGGCTTCAAACCTATTTAAAGCCCGAAAAAATATTTTGCGTTTAAATCCAATTTAAACATGTATCGATATCGTATATTGACTAATATATTTATAACTAGTATAAATATATAAATATATTTAATAGTATTTTTTTATTCAAATAAAAATAAAATTTTATAACTAATATTTCATAAATATTAATTTATAATTTATAACAAATACAAATTAATTAAATCGTTTGGTCAGAGGAGTTTCATCATTTCGGTTGTGTGACCCGTTATGTAACAAACCATGATTTTGGAGATTACTGTTAATATTAAATTGTAATGCAAATTATAATTTAGTATTGTGCTTAAAAATGAATTGGATAATAAAATGAGGGATTATATTATTTATTTTATATAAACAATATCTTGATGGATATAATTTAGGATTTGAAATTTAAATAAGTCATATTATTTTATTTGAAGCCTGTTTCAACATTTGATTGTTACAAAAAGTGTAAATGAATGAAATAAAGTTTTAAAAACTTTATTTGTGGATTTGGTTTGAAAATAAATAATTGTGATGGTTTAATTTTAGTTAATTGGTAATATTGGAAATTTATTCCAATGTTAGCCTTTTATTGTGAAATAAAAAGAATAATATGAAGAAAATAAAATTTAGAAGTGTAATTAGGCTTGGAATGATGTATTAATGTTATAAAAATGTTAAAACATTTTAATACACTTCATTAGACTTTAAAATAAATTTTATTTGGTTGAAATGGATGAAAACAGTGATTTTTCACTAAAATGGAAATATTGGTAAATATTGTTAAAAAAAATTTATATGGGGAAAATAATATTTTAATTGGAAAATTAAAATTTTGATGTCACTAACATGTTCCCTTTATTAAAACATGAACAATGCAACTTATTTCATTTGATTTGGAAATTTTATGCAAAAGTTATGTGTAAATTACTAAAACACATATGCATATTTACTCTAAATATTTTCTAAGTGTGAGAATTGGGCTTATATTGTTATTTTGTGTCCACAAACCCAATTTCTAGAATGTTCAAAGAGATATACATTCATTTCTCTCTGACTATTTTTTCATTTAAAAACTTTTCTTCTAAAAAGTTCAATATTCTAATCAATGGCTTCCTTCTTTTCAATTAATTTCACTCAAAATCTCTAAAAATTAAGGAATTAAATTAATCAAATAGAGAGATAAGAGAAAGGTAATCTCCAATCTAATCTATCTTAGAATCTATGTAAACCCTAGAATGGTTTTCTATAAATTTTGTTTTGATCAATTGCTTCTTTGCATCTATTATATTTTTCTATTTTCAGATGTTTAGGTCTCCAATTTTGTGTTAAAGGTGCAAATCCTCGCTTATTCACTGCAAATCAAAAGGTAAGTGTAAAAGCTTACAAATGCTAGCCAAAATCAAAGTTTTGAGTTGAATTTTCGTATTAATAAGGTTATGTTTCGTCTTTGTTATTTTCTATTTTCTGCCGCCACATTGTTTTGGCCATAACTTTCTTGTCACCAATCGGAATTTAGAAATTTTAAAAGTTCTGGAAACCTTATGATTTAGGACATAAATTTTATGTTCTAAGTTTTGAGCATTTTTGATGTTTATATGGTGAAAAATCCATATCTTTGTGACTGTCCTGTCATTGACAGAGAGTGTTTATATATTCACCTGGAAAGTAATTTGATCATAACTTTATTGTTACCTACCGAAATTTAGAAATTTTTGAAGTTCTTAAAACCTTATGATTTAGGCTATAACTTTCATGTTTTGTGTTTTCTGTAATTTTGAAGTTCGTTATGTCAAAATATAATTTTTCTACTGCTAACCCGAGAGCAAAACCAATATTTGCTCTATCCTTGAAGCTGAAACAAAATTGGCCATAACATTTTCGTTTCTTAACCGATTTTGATAATTTTAGATGTTCTAGAAATAATAAATCATGTGTTACCACTTTCATGTTTTGAGTTTTGTGTAATTTTCAGGTTAGCTATGGAAAAATCTAATTTTTCTACTGCTAACCCGAGAGCAAAATCGATATTTGCTCTGTGTTTGAAACCGAAACGAATTTGACCATAACTTCTTCGTTTCTTAACCAAATTTGATAATTTTGGATGTTTCAAAAAGCTTAGGTCATGTGCTACATGTTTTATTCATTGTAGTTTCTAGAATTTTGAAGTTTGCTTGGTCATAATTATGGTTGTATGTTACTGTCCTGAGAGCAAAATGACAGCAACAACAATCGTTGACCTTAGATTGTATTAGCTCGTTTTTGCTCTCATTCTCTTCGGTTTTGATGATGTTTTTGAGATATTTTAAGAGCTATGATACCAACAAGTAGGCTATCTATATTTGGAGAATTTGAAATTCAAATTTAAATGGAATTTGAATTGATTTTAGGTTAAATTTGAATTGAATTCGTATTGAATTCAAGTTATCGGTTTTGAGATATCCCTCTTCGTTTTCATTGCTTTCGAGAATGGTTTTCACTAAACCATTTCTGAATACATAGACATTTCAAATTATTATTACATAGTATTTTTCTAATTATTTTTCTTAATAGAGATTGATTTATTTCCTATAATAAAGGAAGTACAAATATTGGTTTTAATAATCGTTTTTGGAAAATCGTTTTAAATTTCTATTTCTCTAATAACATTATTTTATAAATAAAATTACTTATTTTTATGAATTTCAGATGTATAAGAAGGACAATTAAATGGTAAAGTATAACATGTGGTATGGGACACATGGATTTGCTTTATCGCTTAATATCAGACTTACACGATCGAAACCCTTTCGATGCACCATTTGAAATGATTTAAGATGTTATTAAATTTTGGGTAGATTATATGGTCCTAGAACTCCAGTTTAGGAGTATATTCAATGAAGCACTGTTTTAAAATGTGTTTCTTAATCGCCGATGAAATGAGATGAATTAAGAGCTAGAAATTCCTATTTGGAATTATGGTTATAAATAACCATCTAGATGTTATTTTTACTTGCCAATGAGATAAGGTAAGATTCTTTATGATGATTTTACGATGTTGAGATGTATTATGCTAGTTTTTACTTGTCGATGAAAAGATACAAGTCACGATGCCCCTAGTACTCGTCAATGAGATGAGACGAGCATAGTATTGTACTTACTCGCCAATGAGACGAGGTCGAGTATATTTTCTTGATGTTTATGATGTTTTACTAGTGTGGTACTAACTAACGGCTAGTAAACCATTAGGGGCGAACGTATGGTATAGGACGTACGTTAACACCTATTAGGTTCCTATCCGAGAAGTTGAGATACATTCACGATGTTTACTAGTACTACAGACCACGAGTACTCGATTGGTGTCATCACATGTAGTTTCTACTCCGATCGTCACGATGTTGTTAACTCGGGTCTTTGTGATTGGGAGTCATTATGATGTAATAGACTATAGTCATTCACAATGTTCATGATGTTAAGATGTTATTTGACTCAAGTCATCACGATGTTTATGGTACCAAATAGTAGTACTAGTCACGATGAAGAGTGCGTAGCATTGCTTCGGCATGCAATCGAGGATTTGGCCAATCCGAGATTTCTTTGAGTTTTGATGTTTTAGACTTCACCGTCTTTAGATGATTATTATATTGATAGCCTAGTGCTAGATGAGATGTATATATAGTGAAATCATTTATGATGTTACTCTTTGATTGAGTTATTTGCATGGATCGATGATTTGATGATTTTATAGACTACTTGATGTTAAGATGGAGTTGAGATGTATTTATAAATTTATACCAATGAGATGAGGTATAAATGATTATGAAGAATCTTTTATGATGAGTTTTGGTGATGGATTTGAGATGTATCTATATTCATACCGATGAGATGAGGTATGAATAAGTATAATGCTTCTTTTATGATTGGGTTTAATATTTCCTTGAATGACCCTTGGGATGAGCCAATGAGATGAGGCACATCCATATGCGTTTTATTCTATGTATGAAGGATATTTGATGTATTTTTATATTGACAGCCACTTCTAAGAAGATAGTTGAATCATTTGAAGTCATTATCCATATTTCTTTATACCGCCGATGATATGTGGAGAAAGCGATGTTTACTGAATCTTATCTTTATAACTTTGCTCGTTTGTGTTCCATTTGCATAAGTGTCAATTATGCCACTTTAGTATGACTTTATCATCATTATCCCTTCTACTTGCCAAGAAGAGATGTTGTCCTTTCTTATGATGTTGAAACCCTATTTAGGGCACGACATCCTTTAAGAAAAAGGATACCATAGCTTTCACCTACTTATCCTTATCGATTATTCTGTTTAACTGATGATTTTAACTAGCCTGACCCGTGTGTTTTCACTCGGGTCAGACCGAGTTGTTTCAGATATCATCTATTGGACTTAGCTTGAAGTTGATGTTGGATATCAGCTCTTTTTCGCTTGAGTAGTTTATTTCTTCCGCATACTCTGATATTTTTACATTTTATTTGATGTATATGGTGTGGTCGTGTACCATCCTTATTGTATTCATATTGTATTGTACTGAACATGTATCAGTGTATATGTGTATATATGATGTTGATTACTATTCTGTAATGTGATTTACATTCAGTTATTGTATTTTGTTCTAATAGATCCATTAGCCACTTATAGTTTTGGATTAAGCATTTATTGGGTATGTCGATCCACTTGAGTTGAAAAAAATGAAATTGCATTTTTAGACGTATTCAATAGATGTTTAAGACAAAATTATAGGTGGTTGCCCTTAACCAGCCCTATTCCCAACTTTAGTAGATAGAATTACTTGTTAATTCTCTTTGCTAAGGTAGGTCTCGGGGTGGAACGTTACAGCTTGGTATCAGAGTTGTGGTCAGAACAAAGTAGAATAAACACAGAACGGTATGTATATCATGATACACCAAAGTACAATACGGGTGAATCATTGTCCTTTATTCAAGCTTGTTTTTGAATCGAGCCTTGATTCTTTTTTGAGTATTGGGATTGTTAAGGTGGAATATGTCTAGGAATATAGATATATTATATTCCATAGTATTCCATAATAAAGTTTGATGTCATCTTATCTTATATAAAATCTTATTTGGGATTATTAGATTCTTATTTTTGTCAATACGAGTGAGTTCGTATCGATGGAGCTGATTGATTTCTTTGGGCATTCTTATTGCATTCCTTTGAGATTTGTGAATCCTATTGAAGGGATCCGCAGCAATTGGCTTGTTGTGAGCATTCTGAGTTCTTTATTTGTTTCTGTTTTAGTGAGTATTTGTTTATTACTCACCATCTTGAGATGTATCTGATTTGAGATAGATTGACTTATTTGATGTAAAGTCTGATCCTTTTGTTGTTATAGGATCCTATATTTATTTTGGCATCCTAATTTGATTGGTTTATTATTTCTATCACTTTGGAATGTTAATGATGATTCCAAAGGTTTTGATTTCACTCTTGAGTATCGATATGATGATGATCTATCTCAAATTCCAGTCATAGTGACTTTGTTGAGTTTTTTGAGTCCATTTGGAATTGACATCCAATTGGGCAATCGAGTGTTGAAGTAACCTTATTCCTGGCTCTTAGCTCTTCGGTTATCCTTCCATAAGGATATCCACTGAGGAATGAGGTGAGTTTCTAGATTGTTCGAGTTGAGTTATCATTCTACTTCGTTTGAGTGTTCTTTTCAAATACTTAGTCAATGTTATCCTTTAGCATTACTCTGTTTGAAGTAGTGATTCATTGATTGTGTGTTTCTTCTCCTTCGTGAAGAATTTCTTGCTTATCATGTATGTTGATGATTTATGGGAGTGGCTCGTGATATCGTAAGATTGACGAACACTCTATCTCCTTTTGATGATTTTGAGAATCAAGTATTCTGGGAATATCTCGATGCATTCTCTTAATGTTCTTTGGTTTGAGTTTTGAAGCTATATAAATATGTGTATTAAAGAGAAATTTGAGCTTTGAGGTATGTAAAAAAATCAGGGAATATTTTGAGAATATATTTACATTAGTAGTATTTCTTTTATAGAAAAAATTTGAGAGTGTTGGGTTGTCCATCGAGTAGTTAAGAGTTCTGGTCGATAAGCCTGATCAACGTTATCGATAGGAATCTCCTAAATGCTATGATGAGGCAATCAGACACGATGGTTTGTGTTTAAAAATTAAGATTTTGAAAATAATATTTTGAGATTAAATATTAAATTTATTTCAAATGGTAATTGCAGCCATTAATTTTATAGACAAGTAATAGAGTGGCGAGGCAGTTTTGATCGCTCGATCAACTCTGCAACCAACAGATGTATTTATTTATTAGAGATTCAATGGCGAGGCAATTCCATTTATTTAGTTTTAAATTATAAAGACGAGAATATAAATGAAATTATTTTTGAGTTGTGCTTTATTGGAAGTATATTTTGAGATTTTAGAATCTATATTGTATACATTGGATGTTTTAAGAGAAGAGTTATAAGAGAATTTGAAGATTATTTCTAAATTATTTAAGTGGTTTAATAAAAAGAGTAAAGAGAATTTAAACCTTTAATTTATTTTGAGGAATATTATTATGGATTTACAAATTTCTTTGGAAATTAATTTTGAAGTAAGAGAAGAAATTTGGACTTTTAATTTGAGTTTTGAAAAATTTTAAATGTTTAAAATTGAGATTTAAAATTAAATGATGTTGAGATTTAAAATTTTTAAATATGTTGGATTAAAAGATAATTCGAGTTTATATGCTTATTCTTGAATATATTCTGTCTTTAAGCTATTATTAACGACGTGCATTTTTCACGGTCGTTCGAATTGGTGGCCTTGTGAGAAGCCATCTTGTGATTTATCAATCTTGTCTATTGTGTCTACCCTATTGTGAGGATGTTCTTTCCGTATATTTATGCGGAAAATCTTATTGATGATCTTCTTTATTGCATAGAGTTTGGGTTTAATTAAGTTTGATCCCCACTCTATTCATAGAGTTTTGTGAAATCAATCATTTTTGATTGATTAATTGTTGAGCATCTTATTGAATTTTGATTCGAAGACGGGATATCTTCGAAATTCTTTCGAGTTACTTAGAAAATTCGATGGTTTGCTAATCACTATATTAGCATTCGATGGGCCATTTGATTAACCAAGTGAGTTTTCCTTGTTTCTCTCTACCATTCTATATTAAGAGTATGGATGGTTTGAGTTTTGAGATTGTCTTTTATCTTTTGTCGATTGAATTTCTGTGTTGTTTACAGCCTTTTCCAATAGAAATTGCAAGGACGTAATTTTGTTAAGGAGAGGAGTCTGTAACAACCCAACATTTTGGAGATTACTATTAATATTAAATTGTAATGCAAATTATAATTTAATATTGTGTTTAAAAATGAATTGGATAATAAAATGAGGGATTGTATTATTTATTTTATATAAACAATATCTTGATGAATATAATTTGGGATTTGAAATTTAAATAAGTCTTATTATTTTATTTGAAGCCTGTTTCAACGTTTGATTGTTGAAAAAAAAAGTGTAAATGAATGAAATAAAGTTTGAAAAACTTTATTTGTGGATTTGGATTGAAAGTAAATAATTGTGATGGTTTAATTTTAGTTAATTGGTAATATTGGAAATTTATTCCAATGTTAGCCTTCTATTGTGAAATAAAAGGAATAATATGAAGAAAATAAAATTTAGAAGTGTAATTAGTCTTGGAATGATGTATTAATGTTATAAAAATGTTAAAACATTTTAATACACTTCATTAGACTTAAAAATAAATTTTATTTGGTTGAAATGGATGAAAACAGTGATTTTCACTACAATGAAATATTGGTAAATATTGTTAAAAAAAAATTTATACAGGGAAAATAATATTTTAATTGGAAAATTAAAATTTTGATGTCACTAACATGTTCCCTTTATTAAAACAAGAACAATGCAACTTATTTCATGTGATTTGGAAATTTTATGCAGAAGTTATATGTAAATTACTAAAACACATATGCATATTAACTCTAAATATTTTCTAATTGTGAGAATTGGGCTTACAAGGTTATTTTGTATCCACAAACCCAAATTCTAGAATGTTCAAAGAGATATACATTCATTTATCTCTGACTATTTTTTTCATTTAAACACTTTTCTTCTAAAAACTTCAATATTCTAATCAATGGCCTTCATAAAAAAAGAAAATTAATGGCTTCCTTCTTATAAATCAATTTCACTTAAAATCTCTGCAAATTAAGGAATTAAATCAATCAAATAGGGAGATAAGAGAAAGGTAATATCCAATCTAATCTATCTTAGAATCTTTGTAAATCCTAGAATGGTTTTCTATAAATTTTGTTTTGATCAATTGCTTCTTTGCATGTACTGTATTTTTCTATTTTTAGATGTTTAGGGCTCCAATTTAGTGTTAAAGGTTCAACCTTGCTTGCAAATCCTCGCTTATTCACTGAAAATCAAAAGGTAAGTGTAAAAGCTTACAAATACTAGCCAAAATCAAGGTTTTGAGTTGAATTTTCATATTAATAAAGTTATGTTTCGTCTTTGTCATTTTCTATTTTCTGTCACCACATTGTTTTAGCCATAACTTTCTTGTTACAAATTGGAATTTAAATTTTTTTGAAGTTTTGGAAACCATATGATTTAGGCTATAATTTTTATGTTTTGAGTATTTTTGATGTTTATATGGTGAAAAATCCATACCTTTGTGACTGTCCTGTCATTGACAGAGAGTGTTTATATATTCACCTAGAAAGTAATTTGATCATAACTTTCTTGTTACCTATCAGAATTTAGAAAATTTTGAAGTTCTAGAAACTTATGATTTAGGCTATAACTTTCATATTTTGAGTTTTCGGTAATTTTGAAGTTAGATATGTCAAAATCTAATTTTTCTACTGCTAACCCAAGAGCAAAACCAATATTTGCTCTGTCCTTGAAGCTGAATTGAAATTGGCCATAACTTTTTCATTTCTTAACCGATTTTGATAATTTTAGATGTTCCGAAAATAATAAATCATGTGTTACAACTTTCATGTTTTGAGTTTTCTGGAATTTTAAAGTAAGCTATGTCAAAATCTAATTTTTCTACTGCTAACCCGAGAGCAAAATCAATATTTGCTCTGTGTTTGAAACCGAAACGAATTTGGCCATAACTTATTCGTTTCTTAACCAAATTTTATAATTATGGATGCTTCGGAAAGCTTAGGTCATGTGCTACATGTTTTATTTATTATATTTTTTAGAATTTTGAAGTTTTCTTGGTCATAATTATGGTTGTATGTTGCTCTCCTGAGAGCATAATGACAGCAACAACAATCGTTGACCCTAGATTGTATTAGCTCGTTTTTTCTCTCATTCTCTTCGGTTTTGATGATGTTTTTGAGATATTTTAAGAGCTATGATGCTTATGAGTAGGCTAGCTATATTTGGAGAATTTGAAATTCAAATTTAAATGGAATTTGAATTGATTTTGGGTTAAATTTGAATTGAATTCGTATTGAGTTAAAGTTATCGGTTTTGAGATATCCCTCTTAGTTTTCATTGCTTTCGAGAACAGTTTTCACTAAACCAATTTTGAAATACATGGACATTTCAAATTAATATTACATAGTATTTTTTAATTATTTTTCTAAATAAAGATTGATTTATTTCCTATAATAAAGGAATTTCAAATATTGGTTTTAACAATCGTTTTCGGAAAAACGTTTTAAATTTCTATTTCTCTAATAACATTATTGTATAAATAAAGTTACTTATTTTTATGAATTTCGGTTGTATAAGTAGGACAATTAAACAATAAAGTATAGCATGTGGTATGGGACACATTGATTTGCTTTATCGCTTCATATCGGACTTACACGATCGAAACCCTTTCGATGAACTATTCAAGATGATTTAAGATGTTATTAAATTTTGGGTAGATTATATGGTCCGAGAACACTAATTTAGGAGTATAATCGATGAAGGACCATTTTAAGATGTGCTTCTTAATCGTCGATGAAATGAGATGAATTAAAAGCTAGAAATTCCTATTTGGAATTATGGTTATAAATAACCATCTAGATGTTATTTTTACTTGCCAATGAGATAAGGTAAGCTTCTTTATGATGATTTTACGATGTTGAGATGTATTATGATAGTTTTTACTTGTCGATGAGAAGAGACAAGTCACGATGCCCCTAATACTCGTCAATGAGATGAGACGAGCATAGTATTGCATTTACTCGCCAATGAGACGAGGTCGAGTATATTTTCTTGATGTTTATGATGTTTTACTAGTGTGGTACCAACTAACGGCTAGTAAACCATTGAGGGAAACGTATGGTATGGGACGTACGTTAACACCTATTGGGTTCCTATCCGAGAAGTGGAGACACATTCACGATGTTTACTAGTACCACAGACCACGAGTACTCGATTGGAGTCATCACGATGTTATTAACTCGGGTCTTTGTGACAGGGAGTCATTATGATGTTATAGACTATTGTCATTCATGATGTTCACGATGTTAAGATGTTATTTGACTCCAGTCATTACGATGTTTATGGTACCAAATAGTAGTACTAGTCACAATGAAGCGCGCGTAGCATTGCTTCGGCATGCAATCGAGGATTTGGCCAATTCAGGATTTCTTTGAGTTTTGATGTTTTAGACTTCACCATCTTTAGATGATTATTATACTGATAGCCTTGTGCTAGATGAGATGTATAAATATATGGTGAAATCATTTATGACATTACTATTTGATTGAGTTATTTGCATTATGGATCGATGATTTGATGATTTTATAGACTACTTGATGTAAAGATGGAGTTGAGATGTATTTATAAATTTATACCAATGAGATGAGGTATAAATGATTATGAAGAATCTTTTATGATGAGTTTTAGTGATGGATTTGAGATGTATCTATATTCATACCGATGAGTTGAGTTATGAATAAGTATAATGCTTCTTTTATGATTGGGTTTTATATTTCCTTGAATGGTCCTTGGGATGTGCCAATGAGATGAGGCATGTCTATATGTGTTTTATTCTATGTATGAAGGATATGTACCTTTGATGTATTTTTATATTGACAACCACTTCTAATTAGATAGTTGAATCATTTGAAGTCATTATCCGTATTCCTTTATACCACCGATGATATGTGGAGAAAGCGATGTTTATTGAATCTTATCTTTAAAACTTGGCTCATATGTGTTCCATTTTCTTAAGTGTCAGTTATGCCACTTCAATATGACTTTATCATCATTATCCCTTCTACTTGCCAAGAAGAGATGTTGTCCTTTCTTATGATGTTGAAACCCTGTTTAGGGCACGACATTCTTTGAGAAAAAGGTTATCATAGCTTTCACCTACTTATCCTTATCGATTATTCTGTTTAACTGATGATTTTCGCTAGCCTGACCTGTGTGTTTTCACTCGGGTCAGACCGAGTTGTTTCATATATCATCTATTGGACTTAGCTTAAAGTTGATGTTGGATATCAGCTCTTCTTTCGCTTGAGTAGTTTATTTCTTTCGCATACTCTGATGTTTTTACATTTGATTTGATGTATATGGTGTGGTCGTGTACCACCTTTATTGTATTCATATTGTATTGTACTGAACGTGTATCAGTGTATATGTATATATGTGATGTTGATTACTATTCTGTGATGTGATTTACATTCAGTTATTATACTTTTTATGATAGATCCGTTAGCCACTTATTGTTTTGGATTAAGCATTTATTGGGTATGTCGATCCACTTGAGTTGAAAAAAATTAAATTGCATTTGTAGACGTATTCAATAGATGTTTAAGATAAAATTATAGATGGTCACCCTTAACCAGCCCTATTCTCTGCTTCGATAGATAGAATTACTTGTTAATTCTCTTTGCTAAGGTGGGTCTCGGGGTGGGGTGTTACAGGTTTAGTGTAAATTTGGTCAGCGATTAGTATCGAACTATTCAAATATTACATTCACGCGTCACTTAGTCGGTGGTGTGACATTTTGGCCAAATTTTTCGCTTACTTGATTTCGACAAAATCCAATTTAACTTTGTTAAGCGTTGCCCATTTTGACTATTATTTACACTAATTCTCTTCATCAAAACTATATCACTTTGGACTTATGGAATTTGGTAATGGTAAAAATTGCAATATCATTCACATTCAACTCTATAGTCCAAACACAAAGTCCTTGGTTCATTAATTACAATTATTATTAGCCCAAATGCTCTAGCTAAAGACTTTAACTTTGAGTTGACTATAGTTGACTGTGATAGTAACCTCATATAACTAAGGAGACGAATCTTGTCTTGAATAGTGTTTCACTTCCAATGCTTCCACTTGATCCAACTATAGTCATTCGATGGATGCCATACCATGATTTACTATAATCATCGTAGGCTTCCACGTTAAAGACCAACCGTATTCTCAAGTCAAGAGAACTATGTAATTTTGTCACATCGATATTTCAGGTTTGACCTTAGTTATATCAACCAACAGAAAACTTTCGAATGAGTCATTCCATAGTTTTTCAATAGCTATCAATACGTAACCCTCTGGTGCCCTTAGCAGTAATGAGTAATTCACTGCCTAACATTTGGAGAACATTACGCACTCTAGTCTCAATGGATGTATTGATATCCATTCTCGATACATCTTGATTATTAATATTTAAAATAGAATGTTTATTTTCATTATGATAAATTACTCATGGTTTAACACTTTGTAACTGCTATAAGAATACGTACCATTTATGGATTTTTCCGTTAAATATACTTTTAATTAATTAATACAGTACACTATATCAAGTATATAACAGAAAGAAAAAGCCTCTTATTTCGAACAAGATTGGTTATTGACTTAGATATATGTAACAAATTACATAATATCCCTAGGGCATACCCCTAACTCTGTTAGTCTCTCACTTTCCCTTAGGGTCAACAATGGAATCATAATCCAACTTCTCCAACTAGATTCCTCAAAACCATCTAGGTCAATTCCTCAGTGAGCGGGTATGTTATTTTGTTTCAATTATCTACTCTATCAATCAACTCTCTTCGATGCTGATAAATTACTTTTATCATGTGGAACAATTCGAAGCATGTCTCTCAACTTCCAATGAGATCTAACTTTTATTATTAACTGTATCGAGAAATTGTTATCATATGACAATGTTATGGGATTCTCAACATTTGGAATCAGTCTCATCTCGATTATAAATTTGTGCATTTATATCTATATATTTTGCTTTTATTGCTGCGATATT
Source organism: Allium cepa (assembly GCA_030765085.1). Taxonomy (NCBI): domain Eukaryota; kingdom Viridiplantae; phylum Streptophyta; class Magnoliopsida; order Asparagales; family Amaryllidaceae; genus Allium; species Allium cepa. Next base: position 462,081,769 of record CM060943.1, read on the forward strand.
CAAGGTGATGTACTTAACCTTTTTTATTAAAGCAGCCACAGTCTTTCATTTGAAAAAATTCTAACTTAAGGATTCTTAACTTGAATTTATTATTGACATATTATACTCAATATCACTTATGAAAGTTTGAATCCGAACATTCCTTCATAAGGAGTTTGTTGTATTTGTAAACAACTCTTTGTATTTCATAAATACACGTAAAAATCTCAAATTACCATTTAGTGATATCAATTTGGATTTGATATTTGCTTCATGTTTAGATACATAAACAAATCACAATATCATAAGCAACGAAACATGTATGATAATTCATATTGCCAATGCATAAGGAATCAATCTTACATGTTTCGTATTAAATATTTTAATAAGATGTCCTTGCATATCATTTGGGACATTCCCAATATATTTTATACTTTTTAAAAGACATCATTTACAAATCCAATGTCGAGTATTAAATCAACTAAAGCTGATTTTAACAAATTCATCGTTAACAATCAACAATATGTTGTTTACTTATGGTTTAAAAATATTTATGTACCTTTGAACTTTCTTTTTTATAAGCACACGCTTCCTCTGCAATTTGATTGACAACTAAACTATTTGATATTTCTACCAAATCACTTGTTCAATTTTGATGCTTATTGAATCGCACTTTTGTATATGTTCTTAGATCATATCCAAAAAGTTACAAACTCGATATCGCTTCCACTAACTTTGAGACACTTTGGTTACTATTTTCACGATATTATAATAGCGTACTAAATTCGGAGGTTAGTCGTTCACTTAATACAGATTATGTATTACATATATATGGCAACTACTTAACAGCGGAGATTTCTTTAATCCAATATCTTAAACTTAAAGAAATAAATCTCATAGAAAATAATTTTCTATATGAAAATACATTTTGGAATAGAAATCTTATTTCTCATTCCAATGTTAAATATTAGTTCTTATTATTACAATTCTCATTTTCAATGTTTCTTTATGAAGCAAAAGTGACTATTCACTCTCTTCATCCCAACTGTATCTTAAATCACATCTACCCTTATACATTCGCTTTTCTTTCTTAATGGCCAAACCATTTAAAATAAATCCCTTATTTCGGCATCATAACGAACTATTTACAAAAGCGCACTTGATCATCCTTAACATTTAAGGACGTAAAATATGTTACACTTTGCACAAATTGATCAAACTGACATCTCAAAAATCGAGTTCTTCAATCTATCTTGTAGTTTTGGTCTAGTATTACATTTAACATATTATGATCTTTATTGTAATCAATTAAATCGAATACTCAATCTCACAATATGGTATATTTAATTGCTTCGAATGAACTAGTTTCATTAAAATATCATACAATACGAACAATGACCATTAACCATATAACACTTATATATGACAGTATATGAACCAACTACCCATAGTCTTTTACTTTTAAGTTCAAAACTCTTAGAATGCAATACACGTTCTCGACGAAATAAACACATAAGCAAGAAAATTACGAATGTATTAAGTAGTTGTAAACTTATATGATTGAATGGGTGTTAAAAGGTTAACATGCAATAAGTATATAATCGTAAATATATATTATATTTCGATTTTTCAATCTTTAATTCAGTTCAATTGTATATCTTAATTGATAAATGTTTTATCAATCATATTAAACGTATAAATTTATCAATGTAGACTATTATAACATTACATAACATACATTCTTACAATATTAGATAGGTTAAATGTTATCATTTCATTTTTTTAATAAGACTCCCATTAGTTTTTTAAGTGTTCGCAAATCCTAAGATGAAACATAGAAGTCTTCCAACTTCACTAGTGGGTGGTTAAGACTCGTACATCTTAGAATTCTAGCCCTGAGTTTGCTCAATAAGACATAACTCCATAGATGATGGATAACTCCTTATCAGTTGTATCGTATACAACTCCTAACCCTTGGTAAATTATCCTAATTTCACATCGACCATGAGTTTGCTCAACAAATCAAAACGAAATATTCACTTATACCCACCATATCGCGATGACCTAAGTATAGCATATGTACCTTGAGTTTGATCAACAAATACATATAGTTATCTTATCTTGTCAATTCGATATATCAATAATACTATGCATAACATCCCTTGCATGAGTTTGTTCAACAAATAAGGAGTATAGAAGTAATTTATTAATATATATGGTAGAGGACCACATTATATTGAAGATTCATAATCTTCAATATATTATATTGAGTGATATTAACTTGTGGAATAATATATGTCTTATGAAATACCCTCGTGGTTCAAGTATCAAACACATCAAAAATCATCCTATACGTACATGTGCACATTTATTTGTTCCTTAAGTCTATTTAGGGTTTCTTAATGTTCCCTCTTTAATTTATACATTCATATTATATAAGTTTAATTACTATATAACTTTTATATTTCATATTACTTGTATAACAGTCTTACGTATAATATTATATTAACTAAATCTTATTTAATTAATTTTAATTAATTAACATTTTAATTAATTTTATATTATCTTAATATAACATTTTTATTAAATATTTATTATGTATTATAACCTTTATAGTATAACACATACACACACATAGATATATGTGTGTGCGCGCCTCCGTCTGTTTGTGTATTATTTAACTGATTAACATTTTAATTAATTTACTTAATTAAACAATTTTAATTAAATTAATATTAACTAGAAAAAATTATACACACATATACACTTATCTTAACTTAACATTTTAAAATAAATAACATATATCATAATATATAACACATATACATATTTATTAATTAACTTGCTAGTCAGAACTTGCTAGTCAGATAGGAAAACTGATCTGTTTTGATGTATCTATGGAAAGGCATGATCTTTTAATGTTTGCAAAAGCCCTTATTGAAATTACCTGCTCTAAACAACTCCTTTCCAACATCACCGTCATACTTGGTGAGGATTGGATTTCCCATGCTTCAATCAACTACCAATGGAAGCCTCTTATTTGTGAAATTATCATTCTTTTGGTCATCTTAGCTCGGCCTACCATCTTCCTTTATCCTCATCTACCGAGCCTCCAAAGAAAATCCCTCTTCCTAAACCCCCGTCTCTCAAATGAAAGGTCAAAGCTCCCCTACCTTCTTGTCCTAAATCTCCTGACCCTCCCATTTCCATTCCCTCTCCAACTCCACTTGAATCCCCATCCTCTACTCCTCCTGATCCTACTGCTTGCACTCCACTAACTAGCTCTACTTCCCTATCGATTATACTATTATTGCTTTTAAGAAGAAATTTATGCATGCAATCATTTCTGATCCTTTGAGTGCTAGAGGCGCTGCTTTAGAGCTGGTTGATAAATTAACCAAGGGTACACATCTGACTTGGAACAATAAGGTTGGGACTTAGACCCATAAGGATAGTGGCTTGTGCTACCTTTCAAACTGGTAGGTTTTCTCTATGTGGATTTTAGAAGATAAGATGGATGAGTGGGAACTGTATCATTGGCTCATGGTGTAATGACCCGCATTTTTCCGATAATTAAAATATGGAATTTAATAATATTTTGTAACTTAATATTGGATGAAAGTAAAATTTGTGATCTATTAATGAGAATAATAAATAGAATGAAATTTAGTGATGTTAAATTAAGGTAATTGGTCACTATTTTAATGCAATTTCAATTAAATGAAATGATTGTAAATTTAAAATTGGTTATAAACTTTAAATAAGTAAATAATTCAAATGTTGTATTTAATGGTAAAATTGTATGAAATTAATTGAAATTGGTTAATATAGAATAATTAATCAACAAGTGAATTCATTTGCTTTTGTTTGTAAACAATAGGCTTGGAAATGTGTTTGAATTATTAATGAATAATAATTGCTTTAATTATCATAATGTATTTAATCCGTTTAAATTAATTGGGAAATCAATTGAAATTAATGTACTTAAATATTGCAGTTTACGAGTTAAAATGATAACTGTAGAATATTTATGTAATAAAACATAACCAAAGTTAATTATGTCCATAACGTGATAGTTAAGTGAATAATAAGATAAAAATAAAAAAAATGAATTTCCTAGAATTTAAATTATAAATAATGAATTTATTACAATTAAAATTGAATGTTGTAATTAGTGCGGTATCTAAATATTGAACTGGACTTGGAAATTTATTTTAAGAGGTTATAAATTTCTAGGTAATCAAAGATGATAAAGGTTATTGGTTATAAAATTTGAATATGAAAAGTGATTAAATTAATATAATAATAATTTATTTAAATAACATGAAAATAGCCATTTTGGCCACTATCTCAGTCGAATCTATTATGGTAAATTATTGTAGGATTTCAAGTTTCGTAGCGATCAGACTTGTCGTTTGATCGTGCGGGCTCGAACGTGTAGAAATCAATTTAATAAATTCAATTTAAATAAGCTGATTTTAGAAGCTAACTTCTTCATGCAATGGAACTAGGACTTAAAACCTATTTCATTTAATTTAAAAATATCGAAAACATTTGTTTCGATATATTGGATGACCCACTTTTGTTTTGGAAGCGAAACGAGCTTATCAGGTCGTTGTTGTCGTTTCCTATCTAAATAGATTCTAAACCGTAGCAGCCTTTCTATTTCTTATCATAGTATGTACAACTACATCCGCCTGTTCCTCCTTCTCAAATGGCAGAAACACAAATTCCTAGATTCAATTGAAAATCAAAAGCAAATCGAAAAATTAAAACTCCTCAAACCATATCGTATTATGTATCACTGGAAGCTCTCGACGAACGCAATCTACTACTATTGTTCGTTTTCGATCCGAGTCATCGGTTGGCCAGAAATCATCGATCAATCCCGGCCGTTCGTATTAGGTTTTGGGATTTTAACGGCGGATTTGCGACGATATGAAGATCAAAGGTGACCAGTGGGTAGACGAGGTTGAGCACAATCGATCTGTCTCAATATGCATGTAGTCACTTGGATTTTCTTGGAACGATGGATGGCGATCGAAGCACTCAGGTGGGCCGTAGATGGCCGCATGCATGGGGGAGGATCGCCTCGGTAAGGGAAAGACGTCGACGTTCTTTGATCAAGGTGAAACTTCACCTAGCGACAACGATAATTGCCAAAAGGCTGCGACTGTTAGGGTTTGCGTAGGAGAGATATAGGTATAACGTGGATAACTTTATTATTATTTTATTTGTTTTAAATATAAAGCATACAATATTCTAACTATCATAACTTTTATGTACGAGGTTGGATTTACGCGCAGTTCATTCCATTGCGATCGTATAAAATTCCAGACATTTTGGAACTGGTTTGGACGAATTCTGAGAACGTTAGATTTTAGGCCTTTAATTGGATTTTAAATCGATTTAAAATCAAAGGTGAGTGTTTTAACCCACTCACAACTACGAAGCTATTTATATTAGTTAAATTTAATTTATGGCGTGATCAGAAATTGATTTGGTTGACGTTTGGTGTATTTAAGTTGTCATTCCAGTTATATTTGACTTTTATTGAATTTAATCGCCATTAATTAAATATTAAATTTTGAATTGCCAATTAATACATGTTATTGGTAACCAGTTAATTGATATTATTTATTGGTTGGTTTGAATGATGACTGTGATAGATGGTTAATTGTTGATATTGGATGACTGGATGTTATATATATATATATATATATATATATATATATATAGTTATCATTACAAGTTCCCTTAGCTTATTGTTAGAAAAAGCCATTATGTGTTGAAATGATTCATACCCGAATGATCTGATAGATTAGAGAAAATCATTATGGGTTGAAATGATAGATTCGAGCGATTTTATGGATTTTGAATTTTAACTCGGGATTGCGGGTTGAAATGATGTATACCCATAAATTTTAAATTTATTGCGGGTTGAAATGATATATATCCGTATCACTTGACCATAGGGTAGAAAATTATATACGGACATCGATTGGTTAAATTAAATGATTTTTAAATCTTAATTTTAGAATTCTGTTAAAAGATAGTTTGAAATAAAACTTGATTTATATAAACCAAATTAATTTCGAACATCCAAGCTTTGAATGTTGAAATTGGAATTGGTCTAAATGAATTGTTTAAGGGATTTAAATTGAAATTTCAAAGTTGAATTTTGAAATATAAACGTAATTTATCAAAATTGAGTTATGGAAATGTTTAAATATTTAAGCTTTTAAATCTATGAATTTGAAGTGCTTTAAAATTATTGTTCAAACATGAATTTGAAATCGATAAATTGAAATGACTTTTGGGAATTTGTATTGAAAGAAAATTTAGTTTTGTTAAAATCCGGACATGGTCGGGATTTGTTGGAATGGAAGAAATAGTTTAATTTGATATTGATTATTAATTAATTATTTTAGTGTAAACTGTTTAAAGATATATTATTTTAAATTCAGATTTATTTAGATTTTTCAAACTATTTACTATATAAACCAATTTCAATAATCAACCTATTTATATTAAACTACTAAAACTGTATTAGATCTATTTAAACTATTTTAATATATTTTAAACTATTTTAATCTTTTTAAACTATTTAACTATTTTAATCTATTTTTAAACTATTTTAACCATTTTAAAATATTTTAAACTATTTAAAACTATTTTAATCCATTTTTAAACTATTTTAACTATTTTAAACTATTTTACTATTTAAAACTATTTTATTCAATTTTAAAGTATTTTAAACCATTTTAACTATTTTAAACTATTTTAACTATTGTAAACTATTTTAAAACTATTTAAACTATTTATGATTATCTAAACTATTTTCTAAATTTTCAGACTATGTAAGGTTGAATTGGTTATATTTAAATCCTGGATTTAAAAGCGAATATGGTTAAATGATTTTATGACCTGGGTTGGGATTTGAAACAATATTTTCTAATGAAATGAAAGATTTGAGTAAACATGCTGATTTTGAAATGGGGGTCTTAATCTATTTTGTGAATATGATTTCTAAAACGAATATGATTTTCGAGAATACGATTTTTTTATATCAATTATGAATTGGTTTTGGTAATGTAAAAGAACCCTCCGGTATGAAATAAGTGTTTGGTTGTTAAAGGGACCGGGATTGGATATTGTCGTACTCTCTACCAATACTGAAAACCACTTTAACAACTATGCACATGGTGGAGATTCCAGAATGAAGTAGGATGGTTTGGCGAATGATTCTGTCTTAGGTATTTATGTAACCCTGACTCCCATGGGTCAGCTTGATGTGGCTAAAACAGAAGCTATACCGGGCTAAGTAAGGCCGCTCCTCCGATCGGGCACATTTCTTCGATACCATATTATGACTTTGTGATTGATTTGGTGGCCACCCCTGGATTTGATAATGGGAGTGTGTTCCGAGGTGGGTGGTACGACCAGTCCGGGAGTGCAAATGGTAGAATCCTACCATGGCATTGTCTCGCGTGCCTTGGTACATGCCTTTTCCCACCTTCTATGAGTTTGGTTTGTACCGTACCTATGGAGTGCCCTTAGATAGCCCTCCAATTTACGGAGGAGTTACGGTACTGTATAGACTACGGGAATATATAAAAATATGTTAAGGGGAATATGGGTAACGCCTTAACGCTATTTTAATAGTTTACATTACTGTAGACACTATTATAGTATCGTATCCTTAAAAGATGGAAATCTCGAACATCTCTTAAGTTATAGCACCCACGTTAGACATTGGATAAGGGTTGTTAAACCCTATAAACTTCTCTGAAGCCGTTACACTCATATTTATTTACTGTTAATTTAACTTAAATAAGATCTTTTAGTTCTGACTTGATTGTTATGTCTTTTCATTACGCTCGGGCTAGTCTGAGCTTTTTAGTGTATTGAAGACCATTTTTCTCTAGAGGATGAAGACGAAGATTCTATATTATTTATTATATTTATACTACTGCATCATGTTGTTCCGCTGCATTATTTATTTATTTTTGCTGTATGTAACTTGGATCTGCATTGTAAAAGTGTAATCAAATATTATTTGTAAACAGCTTCATGAACTGTTTATTTGATTATTATACTTTGTTATTCCGCTGTGAGATTCTGTTTTTTGTTTTATTCTTTACTTTACTATATAGACTATTATATAATAACATATTGTACTTTGTATGTAGATAGTTTAATGGAACCTTAGGAGATGGAAATCCCGAACATCTCTTAAGTATGGCACCTACATTAGACACTGGATAAGTGATGTCAAACCCCGTAAACATATCTGAAGCCGTTACACTCATATTTATTTACTGTTGATTTAACTTACATAAGATCTTTTATTTTCGACTCGAGTGTTTTGTCTTTTCATTACGCTCGGGTCAGTCTGAGCTTTTCGTGTATTAAAGACCATTTATCTTTAGAGGACGAAGACGAAGATTATATACTATTTATTGTTTTTATTCTACTGCATCATGTTGTTCCACTGATTATATATTTATTCCTGCTGTATGTAATTCAGATCTATATTTTAAAAGTGTAATCAAATATTATTTGTAAGCAGCTTCATGAACTATTTATTTGATTAATATACTTTGTCATCCCGCTGTGAGATTCTTTTTTTTGTTTTATTCTTTCTCTTCTTTTTCTTATTTACTCCATAACAATTGATTTGAGTCGATATGTGTGGTTTGTTGTCGATTTGAACCATCCAAAAAGGTTGGTTGTTATATTTGGTACCAGAGTTTTGATTTAGTGATAACCATAGCTTTATGGCGGCTGACTCATTAGAGACTGGGTAGTAATATCCTATAATGTGCCTAAGTGTATATATGAGAGAGCATATGTAACGACCCGTGTTTTTAACTATTTTAATTTACTAAATTTAATGTAACTATCGGGATAAAAATTGTTAAAAATAGAATTTAATTATTTAATATCGTAGTTAATGAATATAAATTTGAATAAAATTCTGAGATAAATAATTCCAAAGATTTTAGCGATAATAAATATTGAAATAAATTCTATGTATAAAGTGCGTTTATAATCAATAACCGAAGTCGAATAATAAATGTGAATTATTTAGGTAGAAATAAAGTTAATGATTATTAATATTGATTTATTAGATAATTAAATTGTTTAAATTTAATATTGGAATTATTTAAATAATGGATATCTAGATTTAATGTGAATGAAAATGGAATTGAAAATTATTTAATTTTTATTTAAATATGAATGAAGAAGGTTTACATTTAGAATTGGATTTAAATATGAAGAATTAAAAATTGGAAATTTAATATTTTAATTAACGACTAAAAATAGCTGTTTCAGTCTCTGTCTCGGACTTTGATGAAATTGGTTTTATCGGATCGGTAGTGAATTAGTGTAGGACTTCAAGTTTGTAGCGATCGGACTTGTTGTTTAGCCGTGCGAACTTGAAACGCGTAGAAATCAATTTAAGGAATTCAATAAGATAAATTGAATTTCAAAAGCTATCTTCTATATATGATCGAATTAGGCCTTGAAGCCAGTTCCATTGCGTTAAGAATGGGGATAAAACATTATAAACGCCAAGCGGCATGCCTCAATTGGAGTTTGGACGATTTTGGACCTAACATATAAATACGGCACACATATTGAGGAAATAATATTATTTTATTTTAGAAACCATACTAAAACCATGGCCGCCATTTTTTATTTATTTTCAATGGCCGAAAATTCACCAGCTTCCCTCCTTAATATCTCTCTGTTCAGCGAAATCGAAAACATCCAAAAGCAAAGTTGTAGATCTCGATGAGCTATTTAAATCTATACAGTTGATTTGTGCTAAATCATCAAGGACTTGCCTAGATATATGTTCAAAACTCGCGTGCATTTTGGCCTTTTTTGGACGATCGACGGCGCTGTTCATGGCCGCACTTGGGCCAGTGGCATCTCTGGACGTGGCGCACGAGATGAGGGTGGTAGATCAATGTCCGGTCGATAGTGGTTGCATGCGATGTGAAGCTTTGGTCGTGTTCTTGATGGGTTTGGTTTCGGCCTGTAATGTGCATAAGAAGATGGTATGTTTTATTTAATTTTTTTATTATTATTTTATATTAAAATTTAGATGTTCTAACTCGAATAACTTTTTGCATATGAGTTCGGATCAACGCGCGGTTTTCCTTGTTGCGATCGTATCGAAATTACGGACAACATGGAATTTGATTGGTCGAGTTCTAAGACTCTTCAAATTTGAACCTTTATTTGGATTTTAAATCGTCGATAAATCAAAGGTGAGTGTTTATACAATCACAACTGACTGAAATATTTTTATGTTAGTTAAATTTATATCGTGAAGTGATTTAAAATTTATTAGTTGTTGTTTAATAAGTTTAACTGACAATTAAATTGGCGTCTGAATTAATTTATACAAATTGAATTGATAGTTAGATTTAATTAGAATTTAATTACCAGTAAAATACCTGACGTTGATAATTATGAAATTGTTGTGAATTTTTTTTTACTGTATGGATGATTGGTTGCGATGGATGCTATTGGTTGATATTTAGATGTTTGTTTATTTTGATATATCATGTAATCATCATGTATGTTATTTACAGTATATAAAGCTGTAAATTGAATTATTTTGAATAAATAAAGGAACAGGTTGAAATGATATATACCTATGACATTTAATTTGTGTTGAAATAATATATATATCTATCCCTGTAATTAAATTAAAATAATTGATTCACTTGGCCATAGGATAGAGAATTATATATGGACACCGGATTGTTTAAATTAAATGGTTTTAGAATTTTGACTTGGAATTACTTAAATAATTTGGTATTAAGAAATGAAAATCGAATTTATGGAAATCAAAGTATTTTGATTTGAAACTTGGAATGTTGAAATTTAAATTTGAAATGAAATTGTGTAATTAATCAAAGTTGAGATTTTTAAGTTATAATCGAAATATGATGTAGATTTAAGAAATTATTTGTTTAAGGATTGGACTTTTTATTCCAACTTTGAATATTGCTAAAAAAGGTGATATAAAATGATATTTTGAAATTGAGCTTGGATTTGATTTATACTTAAAGATTTGGATTTTAAATTGGGTATTGAAGGAAAAATCGATTTGAGTGTTTTGAATCGATATTTTGGAAATGAACTCAGAATTGATATAAATTGAAATAGTTTAAAATTCAAAATAAATTAATTTGAAATTGGAAGTGAAGTTAATTTAGAATTGGAATTTAAATTAATTTGGAATTGAAATTTAAAAATTTGACTTGAAATCGGAATTGAATCGAGCAAATCGAAAATGGAAGTGGAAAGTGATGTGAATTAGAAATTTTAGAATTGAATCGGTTTGGCTTGGAAACTATTTTTAAATAAATTATCTTAGTTAAACTATTTCAAATCTATTTTCTTTAAATATTTAAACTATTTTAATTTTCCCTAATTGTTTTATTATACAAACCATTTTAATAGTCAAATTATTTCCTATTAAACTATTTTAACTATTTTAAAACTATTTGAAATATTTTCAAAAATTCAAACTGGTCAAAGGGTTGGAATGTTTATATTTGAAATCTTGGGGTTAAATGCGAATTGGGTTAAAGTGAATTATAACCAAAACTGTAATTTGAATCAAGTTTTGAAGTAAAATCGATAAATCAAATTGAATGAACATTTGAAATAAAAATATAATTTCAAGCGAATATGATGATTTTGAAATGGATATGGTTATTTTGAGTAAATATGATGATTACGAAATGGATCGATTTTGAAGCAAATATGATACTTTGATATTAAATACAAATTGTTTTCAAATTGTAAAAGTACCAAGCGGTGTGTAAAATGGCGTTCGGTTGTTAAAGAGACTAGAGCCTCTTATTGGCATACCCTTTGTCAATATTGGAACCACTTTGATAACCGTGTACGCGGTGGATGATATCAAGAATGTAGTGGTTGAATTGACAATGTTTATTGGAATGAAGTAAGAGAACGATGTTACATAGCTTTGACATTCGTGTCATAAATAAAATGACTAAAACAAGAGCCTATGTCTGGCTATTGAGGTTGGCTACCTCTAGCGATGTTGATCCCTCATATTTGTGATTTCGTATTCGATGGGTGCACCTTTTGTCGATTGGATTTATTGTCGTGGTTGGCCATGGATATGTTACGACTAGCCAGAAAGGGTAAACTCATAGAATCCTACCTTGGGCATTGCCTCACATGACTTGTCATATTTGTCCCTATACGAGCCCATTACGACTTTGGCTTAGAACTTTAAAAATGTGTTAAGCTGGATCAATGTAAAGCCTTAACGCTATTTTGATATATTTTTTAATAATAGACATTATATATTTTAGCGTATACTAATATATATAAATAGTTTAACCCTTAGGAGATGAAAACCCCGTAACATCTCTTAAGTTATTGCACTCATATTTATGATATTGATTTGACATACATAAGAGTATATTAGTAATGACTTTGGTGTTTTGTCTTTTCATTACGCTCGGGTCAGCCCTGAGTTTTTTTAGCGTATTGAAGATTATTCTCTGGAGGACGAAGACAAGAATTTTTGTATTATTATTATTCCCTGCATCATGATATTCAATTGTATTGATTATTTATCCCTGATGTATATATAACTCTAACAAATGTATGCAGATTATAATCAAATGTATAGTAAATAGCTTCATGAATTATTTATTAGATTATTATATTTTATCGTTTCTGCTGTGAGATTCTATGTTTGTTCTTTTATTCTCTTCTTATTTTCTTATTTAACCCCATTGATTATCTATGTTTTGGATTGTTTAAGTCAGTCATGTGTGAATTGTTGTCGATTTAAAACTTTCGAAATATGGGTCGACACAGTTGGTATCAGAGCGAAGGTTTAACGATAACCTTGGCTTTGTGGGTTTGACTCATTAGGGGTAGGGTAGTAATACTCTAGAATGAGTCGGTTTGAGTGTATATATATGAGAGAGCATACTTGTTAGTGTTATAAATTGTTTTATATTATGCTTACTTATCCGTTGAGTTGTTTATGAATTCAGGTCGATGTGCGGGACGTCGTGTCATCGGTAGGGGTTTTTAAACACTTAAACGAGGCAAGTCGGCATAATATTGATTTAAAATCGAGTAAATGAAATAATTTTTCCTAAATTTTATTGTATATATAAAAGGTTAGTTATTAGTGAAATTATTGTGGGCAAATAATAATATTTAATGTTTGCGCCAAAATTAGTCACAAACCCCAAATACCGTGAAAGCACCAAACAATGAATATAAATCAACAATATCCAAGCATAAGTTGCGGATCTCAGCAAATAACATACAACAATATAGAAATAACACATAGAAACACGAGGTTTATAGTGGTTCGGCTATCTTAGGCCTATGTCCACTTCAAAGTTTTATCTTTTATTGATTATCCTTGCTGGATACAAATGCTTACAGCAGTAGCAATGGAGAATTTCGAATACAATAGTTGTCTTGAAGTGTAGAAATGAATCCGGCGGAGTCTGGGCGTCCAATATCCAAAAGATCCTTTTTCTGTAGGCTTCAGGAGGCTATTTATAGGCGTTGGAGGCTGATATCGAGCTAAAACTTTGGGAGACTTCTTATGGCATGTGAGTGGGCCCATGCGACCGACCCCACCAAGTTTCGACTCGATCTGTGATCGATACGAATTGATTTCGTATCCATCAAAAAATGATCCAATCAGGATGAAACTTTGCAGGAACATTATTTACCTTGTATGCAAGCTGCTGTGAAAATTTCGTTGCATTTGCATCAGGGTTTTAGGAGATATGATCGATACGAGTAGTGATGTTTTGGCAGACCGTGTGGTTAAAATCGATCAATTCGCATCGATACGTTCGAATCGATCAGGGCACGTGAGCATGCAGTGACGTGGAGTGATGTGGAGCGAGTTTCCTGGATCGATCCACTTTGTGTGCCGAGTTTGACCGAGTTATTCGCATCTAACGCCAAAGTTCACTCGTATCAACCGTTCAATCGCATCCATTTGTTTCGGCCCTTATTCGAACCGGTTATCGATTCATCATGACCCTTGCCGCATCGATGGTTATTGGAGTACTGCGTATCGATTGCTGCAGCTGCCATCGACACGAAGTGACTTCGCTTGAGTATGATGGATACGAACAAGGACCTGTACTATATCGATTCGAATAACCACGAACCACATGGATACGAACTGAGCCTTTGTGATCGATTCGAACAGGGTCCACCCCTGATCGATACGAAGTGTTTCAACCGCGATGGATACGAGCTACATCGATGCGACGCTAACCCTCTTGGATCAATGCGAGGAGTCCAACGCCGGATGGGTTCGAATGGATTGAGGCGGTGTCACTCTGATGGATACGAAACCGATCGATTCGAACGAGCCAATGTCATGATTTCCTGATGGATACGAAAGTGATGGATTCGAACAAACCATCAGCTCAACCCACCAATGGATACGAACAGCATGTTCTTTACACCTTGCATAAATCATATCTCCTTTATACGAACTCCGATTAACCTAAAATTTGAAACATAGCTTCTTCTTGCTTTGATCATCATCTCCAATCGATTCCGTCCTGATCGGAGCTCGGCCAAAATTTAACGTCATTGATTGCAGCCTTGTTTCCAATCGATCTCCAATCCCGATATCCATTCTTCCTTGCCAATTTGTTGATATTCCAGCTTTGACCAAAAGGTGGGATAACATTAATTATCATCGAATATCGGTTGAATTAAAAATAAAAAGAATACTTAATGAATTTTATTTTAGGAAGAATTTAATAATTAAATTGAAATAAAATATAATTGCAATAAGAATTGGTTGAAAATGACCAAGTTGTAAATTAATGGAATATTTAGATAATAAGTTAAGAAAATTTGTATAAGTATATCATAATATAGATTATATAAAAATGATTTTAAAAATTGAGAATTTTAGAAATTTATAATCCTTTTTTGTTTCCAATTTTTTTCGAAGACTTTAAAATTAATATTAATATTACTTGAAAGAGTTTCGACTAGAAAAATATTTTGAAAGTATTTTTGAAGGGAATAAAAGAATTGAACTCAGTTAATCACTGGGAAATAATTCTAGGGATGACTACAGCATCGCAAGTATTCATTTTCGAGCTTTTGAGTGAGAATTGCTACCAAAAGAATATATTTTCGACTAAACAAGTTTGTTGTGAAAAATATTTCAAGTATGATTTGATAAATACATGAAAATAGTTTTAAACTTATAATTGAAAATAATATAGAAAAAATAATAAGTTTATAACTATAGATTTAAACAGGACGGTAAACTAAAATTTAAAACTGTTTAATATTTTTGGTGAAGTGGACAAAAGAAGGTTCGAATTTAAGACATGAGAAAGAATTAACCTAAGTAATGTTAACTAATTGGAGTTAGTGAAATTAAGTAAATAAATTGAAATTTAACTCAAGGAAGCTTAAAATAAAAGTGAACTGCATTTGAAATGAATTATATAAAATAATAAAATGAGAAATGGATCAAACAAAATAAAATTTCACTTTATGAAGATTAAATGAATCGAATTGAATTTAAATGAAATTAGATAAACTGAATTGGATATTGAATGAAATTAGAAAAACGAGTAAATGAATTAATTCCACTTAAGCTATAAAATGAATTAATAAATGAATACGAGCTTGAATTTTAAAATGAAACGTAATTTGAGTTATGAAAAAAATTGATTGTTAACTAATTTAATATGAAATAAGCTAACAAACTGAATTATAAGATGAAGTTAATTCGAGAAAAGCTGAATATATTGATTGTGATTAAGAGAAAATTTATTAATATGAATTGGAGTTATAAAATAAGATTTAATAAAGTAAATTTATTATATGAGTTTGAATCAATGAATAAACTAATTAGTGAATTAATAGATTATATGAACTTAAATACCGTATAATATTAAAAATGAGTTGCAATTTTGTAAAATTTTCATAATAAACTTAAATGGTTTATAAATAATATTAGTATTAAATACTAGGTGATAATGAAATAAATTTAACTTAATAGGGTTAAGTGAATGCAATGAATATAGGTTGATTGAATAAAAAAAATTAATTGAAACCAAATTAGTTAAATGTAAATTTAAAAGCAAATGAATTGATATAATCCATTGGATGATTAAGGAAATGAATGTTAATCAATTGAACGTAAATAAGTTTAAGTGAACCAATTAAATTCGAAAGAAATCCATGTGAATAAATTGAAAGCAAACAAATTGTATATGGATGAAAGAGATGACAATGAATTAAAAGTAAATCAATTTAATACTGATAGGAAATGAAAGTATAACAAACTGACTATTGACCTTAGAAAGTGTGAATTGGTATTATTATGAATAAGATTGGATGGATATTGTTTGTTGGATGTTTGTTTTGTTGCATTTGCTATATTTGTCTATGGTTATTGCATAATCAATGTATATATCGATTTTACTCCTTATATATATGTTCTCATTTGGTTATTGAGTGTTTAATAGGTACAGAAGGGCGTAGGCTTGCTTTTGGAGCTCGATTGCGCACTAGGTTGCTTTAACTTGCTTAATGCAAGCGAACTCGCTCGTATTATTAATAATAAGTTATGTATTTTGGATTAAATACCGCGATTATTTTTTCCCTTCGGGATGCCTCGTCATTGAGATGAGATGTATTTTTGGCATATATTGGTTATATCTGTTTATATATTAAATTGTAAAAAATTTCCGATCGAGCCACGCAAAGGAGAATCTGCCGAAATTTTCCGTAAATCTGGGAGTTAGAAATTTTTGAAGATTTGAAAAAATTTATAGCTTGTTTTTGTATATAAGTTATATTTTACGTAAAACCGATATCGGGGTGGCGTAGTAGTAGCATATTAATAAGTTTTCCAAATAAGATGTTTATGTTTTATAAATTAATCATTTTGAGAAATTATATATACTGTTAGATTATCTACTTAGCCTTTTCGAGGACAAAAGTTTTGAGTGCGGGAGTATGTAACGACCCGTGTTTTTAACTATTTTAGTTTAGTAAATTTAATGTAATTATTGGGATAAAAATGGTTAAAAATTAATTTAATGATTTAATATTGTAGTTAATGAATATGAATTTGAATAAAATTCTGAGATAAACAATTCCAAAGATTTTGGCGATAATAAATATTGAAATAAATTCTATGTATTAACTGTATTTATAATCAATAACCAAAGTCGAATAATAAATGTGAATTATATAGGAAGAAATAAAAAGTTAATGATTATTAATATTGATTTATTGGATAATTAAATTGTTTAAATTTAATATTGGCAATTATTTAAATAATGGATATCTGGATTTAATTTGAATGAAAATGGAATCGAAAATTTATTTAAATTTTATTTAAATACGAATAAAGATGGTTAACATTAAAATGGGATTTAAATGTGAATAATTAAAAATTGAAAATTTAATATTCTAATTAACGAGTAAAAATAGCCATTTTGGCCTCTGTCTCGGATTTTGACGAAACCAGTTTCATCGGATCCGTAAAAGTGAATTAGTGTAGGATTTCAAGTTTCATAGCGATCGACTTGTCTTTTGGCCGTGCGAGCTTGAAATGCATAGAAATGGGGTGAAACATTATAAACGCCAAGCAGCACACTTCGACCGAAGTTCGAACGATTATGGACCTAACTATATAAATATGGCATGCATATCAAGAAAATATCATTATTTTATTTTACAAACCCTAGTGAAAACATGACCGCCGTTTTTTATTTTCAATGGTCGAAAATTCACCAACTTCCCTCCTTAATATCTTTCAATCCATTCAACGAGATCGAAACTTCCAAAAGCAAAGTTGTAGATCTCGACGTGCTCTTCAAATCCATAGGGTTGATTTGTGCTAATTCATCATGGATTTTCCCGGATATTCGTTTGAAACTCACGCGCGTTTTGGTCTTTTTTGGATGATTGACGGCGCCGTTCATGGCCGCAGTTGGGGCGGTGGCATCTCTGGACGTGGCGCACGAAATGAGGGTGGTAGATCAATGTCTGGTCGATGGTGGTTGCGTGTGATGTGAAGCTTTGGTCGTGTTCTTAATTGGTTCGGTTTCGGCTTGTAACGTGCATAAGAAGATGATATGTTTTATTTAATTTATTTTTATTACTATTTTATATTAAAATTTAGATGTTCTAACTCGAATAACTTTTGCATACGGGCTTGGATCGACGTGCAATTTTCTCTATTGCGATCGTATCAAAATTCCAGACAACGTGGAATTGGTTTAGACAAGATCTTAGACTATTCAAATTTAGGCCTTTATTAGGATTTTAATCATCGATAAATCAAAGGTGAGTGTTTATACGCTCACAACTAAAAGAAATATTTTTATGTTAGTTAAATTTATATCGTGAAGTGATTTAAAATTTACTGGTTGTTGTTTAATAAGTTTAACTGACATTTGAATTGGCATCTGAATTAATTTACAGAAATTGAATTGATAGTTTGATTTAACTAGAATTTAATTACCCGTAAAATACCCGACATTGATAATTATGAAATTGTTGTGAATTTTTTTATACTGTTTGGATGATTGATTGTGATGGATGCTATTGGTTGATATTTAGATGTTTTTTATTCTGATATATCATATTATCATCCTGTATATTATTTACAGTATATAAAACTGTAAATTGAATTATTTCGAATAAATTAAGGAATATGTTGAAATGATATATACCTATGACATTTAATTTGGGTTGAAATGATATATATCTATCCCCGTAATTATAAAATATTGTAAGTCTATATGAGTGGATCGTGTGATATATATGTGCAAGTATAAGTAATCTACAGTAAAACTAGATAGATAAAAGTAGTAAAGTAAATTAAACTAATCACACCAGGATTTTATACTGGTTCGGACCTCCCGTCCTACATCCAGTCTCCAAGCTCCTCTTCGGAATTTTCTTTCACTAACTAACCCTCACTTGACCCGGAGGAACAGGTTTACAATAGCAGAGTTTCTTTGTCAAAGATGTGTTCTTATAACATTGACGTTGACTGTTGAATACAAGTGGTTCCAATATATTTATCTAGAAAGTGTTGAATGTGTAATCTAGAATATATGAAAGTGTAAGTAGTTGATTGCTTTGAGAACAGATGTAAGTTAGAGTATAGAAAATAATAGCATAGGTAAGTATCTTTTTCTTGGCATTGCTGATGCTATTTATACTGATGAAGGGTTATCTTGTATAGTTGTATCCGTTGTAATCTCCCCAAAGTCGCTTCTGATGATGAAGAAGAGTTGCGATAAGAAGAAGCAGACGTGTCCCTTCGAGTGTGGCAGTTGGAGTTTGAAAATGATCTGCCGAATTCAAAATCAGACGTCTGAGAGCATGTTTCAGACGTCTGCCCTTCATATATATTTTGTGTATGGTTGTTTTTCATACGTCTGATTTTAATACCAGACGTCTGATTCCTTCTGAAATATAGAATCAGAGAATATCAGCAGACGTCTGGTATTTTTATCAGACGTCTGTTTTATATTGATTTGCAATACAGCGGAATAATCCAGACGTCTGATAAGTGCACTCAGACGTCTGAAAGTGTGTGCTTTGCTTTCTTTGTGTCTTGTGCATTTCCATTTCAACTTCCATTGATTTGTTTGCCTTTTGATTCTTGTTTCAATCTCTTTGGTGATGCTACTTTATCAACTACCTGTAAATATAGATATATACATACATACGATTTCCATTGTATAGTTGTTATCATCGAAACCGTAGAATAGATTTCCTAACAATCTCCCCCTTTTTGATGATGACAACTTATTCAATGTACTTATATATAGATTTGAAATCTCCCCCTGAATATATGCTTATATTGTATTATGAGAGTATTAATATTTCTCCCCCTTTGACATTATCAAAAAGAATTTTTAACAAATAAGCCAATATGTCAAAAAATATTCATTAATAAGAAAAAGGTCACATGCATTGTTATATTTCAGAAGTACACAAAAGCTACAAAAGGTAAACTTAAATTTATTTCGGAGAGGATTGAGTTTGGTCATCTTGTTTTGGTGAAGCTAGTTTTGGATCACCTTCCTTTGGCGAAGCTTGATTTTTATTATCCTTGTTTTGATCTTATTTTATAGAAGTACTAGTTTTGGAAGGAGATAACATAGCTTCCTTTGGAGGATCATCCTCAAATAATTTAGAGTGCTTTGTAAGAGGGGAAGGAACGGGAGTTGGCCAATCCTCAGAGGGTGGAGTTGGACCACGGACCCGTTGTAATGCTTCTTTCAGCACTGTCAAAGCAGCTGAAAGGGAATCTTCAACTGTGGCTAAGTGAGTAGCAACTGATACTTCAAGGTTGTCAATTCTCTTAGCCAAGTGTCTTTGATTTTGGGACAGTATGTGCTGATTCCGTAGAGTGAGATCTCGAATACTTTCATTTGGTACTGTTTCTAGTCGAGTCTCCAAAATATCCTCTTGTCCAGGGTAATCAAAAGGTTGAGGAGGAGGAGGAGTTGCTTCTTTTTGTTCTTCTCCTTGAGAAGGTATCATGGGTGGTGGAGGAGGAGGCTCAATATGTCGGGATTGTCGATTGCGTGTCCACTCCTCAAATGTCATGAATTCCGGGGGTATTTCGGGCAAGTGCATCAAGGAGAAAATTTTTGTTGAAGCATATTTGGGTGAAATTTCTTCGAATGTTGATAAATATGATTGAATGTTATTAGCCCGAAGAAGTCGCATAATATAAGTCGGGTAAATAATGGAAGGTCGAGAGCGATTCCAAAATTGTTTAAGCTCATCGAAAATAAATTTTGCCCAATTCACTCTTGTCCGACTAAATATAGCATACAATGCTTTATGCTCCATTTCTGTGATTTGCTCGTGACTACCTAATCGTGGAATAATGGTGTTTATTATCATCCTTGTAAGTAGTCGAGCCTTCGGGCGTAAATACTTGGAAGCAAATTTCGGCATATTATCTTCCCAAATTTGATGTGTAACACTATCCCTAGGTTTAAATCTCATATCGGGAATGTTATATAGGTCTTCCCCGGTGTCAGAGCAACCAAGTGTTCGACCTATTAAGCCAGGGGTTAATCGAATTATGTTTCCATATACACTGGACCAAAGCCAATTTTCTTCACTCTCAGTATTCCAAACTGCGGTGCTATCTAAATTTGAGTAGAATAAGAAGATGGCTAATTGGTCGATTTGAATATCGTTTGTTTGAAAAGAAATCAGGGTATCTAAACCAGTTGTTTCACATAATTCATCTAGGTCATACATAGGAAATTTTAGTAAATTGTAGAAGGGACCTGTGTGAAGTTTCTTTTTTTGAATCTCTTCGTACCTTTTTAGAGAATGAGGAGCTCTATTCATCCAACGTTCGATTTGATCGTCCGAACAAACTTACGGATGTGAAGATGTTGTTAGTTGATCTTGCTTTCTCTTTTTAGTAGGATTTTTAGTACGAGGCGACATTGTTGTTTTAAAAAAAATGTTGTATGATTTTGGAGGAAAGAAGTCAATTTGGGAAGATCGTGGGAAGAAGGAAAAAAACGGTTTTAGGGTAGGTAAAAAAAATGACGTTAACGTGATCGATTTTATAGGGTCGATTGGGAACCAGACGTCTGAAAAAGTAATAAGACGTCTGGTTTGCCCTAATTTTTGTCCAGTAGGTAGAAACAGACGTCTGAGACGTTTATTAAGACGTCTGGTTGTTAGTTTGCGTGTAATATTTTGAAGCAGAGAACAATTTCAGACGTCTGAAGTTGAAAGCAGACGTCTGTTTTGGTTTGTGATTGAAACAGAGGACTTATACAGACGTCTGGTTATCATTCCAGACGACTGAAATGGCCATAATTTTATTTTAGAGTGGGCAGAGGCATATTTCAGACGTCTGGCATTATTTCAGACGTCTGATATATGCACATATCAACAGTTTTAGTATTATATCATATAATCAGACGTCTGGAAGCTGTTGGCAGACGTTTGAAGTTTATAGATTGACAAAAAATGATAGAAATTTTATTTATTGAACGTAAATAATAAATTTCCTTATTGGTATAAAAACACGTATACTTATAGATACATACATCGCTAAATATAAATAATTTATTTAGATGGAGACGGAGTTTTCATGGTTGAATTAGAGACCATATATTTCAATGTTCGTGAGTTCGTGGAGAGCCAGAATATCGTCTAGGTGGAGGGTCTAAAGGAGTACGATACGAAGAAGATGGATCCAATGAACTACAAGGTTTTGGAAGTGGTTCACGAATATCTTCCTTGCGTGACGAACAAAACTTCGTTGCAACTTTCTCGAGAAAGTTTAACCTCCGTGCCGTAACTTTTTGTTCAAAATAAAGTTCCCGTTGAAGATCCATCTGTTGTTTTTGGTAATGATGGATTTCATTGATTTTCTCCTTTGTGTTAGGAGATGTAAACACAGATTTTTTTGCTTCCTTATTATCTGGTGTAAAACCTGTGCGGTACGAAGACCGAGTTGATTCTTGCTTTGGGGTAGGCATTGGGAGTTGTTGTGGTGTGTCAACCGCGCTATCCGTCGAGGGTGTTGATACGGAGATGGATATATAGGAATCTGGTGAAGACATTTTTATATATATAGAAAAATTAATTGGTTGAATAAAGTTGTTCTATTTGGTTATATTTATAATTTGGAAAGTATGTAAATATAGACAAATTAAAGAATTTTAAAGGTGCAGAAAATAACCTAACTTGTGGTTATTATTTTTCTGAACACCTTAGAAGTGCAGAAATCAATAATATATCTTGTGGTCGGTATTTTGGTAACTTAATGTAGCTTAAAAATTTTTTTTATAGGTAATGTATTAAGGAAAAAGATCATTTAGTGAACAAATTCCTAAACTTCGACGAAGCTTAGAAAAAGTTTGTTCATTTAACGGTTTAGTAAAAATGTCGGCTACTTGATTTTCGGTACTAACGTATTCCAATGAAATGATTCCTTTTTCAACATTGTCTCTTAGAAAATGATGTCGTATATCTATATGTTTGGTTCTTGAGTGATTAATTGGGTTTTTGGACAGATTAATTGCACTTGTGTTATCACAATAAATTGGTGACTTAATGATGGTTTACCGAAATCTGTTAGTGTTTGTTGCATGTATATTACTTGAGCACATGCTAGTGCCGCGGAGATGTATTCGGCTTCGCAAGTTGATAAGGAAACGCAATTTTGTTTTTTGCTAAACCAAGAAACTAATGATTGTCCGATAAAATGACAAGTTCCACTAGTACTTTTACGATCTATTTTACATCCTTCGAAATCTGCATCACTATATGAGATAAGTTCAAATGAGGATCCTTTAGGGTAGAACAACCCATAATCTTTAGTACTAGAAAGATAATGTAAAATTCGCTTCACTACTCTTAGATGTGACTCTTTTGGTTTGGCTTGAAATCGAGCACAAAGACATACACTCATCATAATATCAGGTCGACTAGCCGTTAAATAGAGAAGAGAACCAATCATGCTACGATATTTCTTTTCATCAAAATCTTTTCCGTTTTCATCTTTTTCTAAGTTAGCAGTGGTACTCGTTGGAGTTGGTTTACTTGAGGTTTTATTCATTTCAAAACGATTTAATAAATTATTACAATATTTTTCTTGATGAATAAAATTCCATTATCAAGTTGTTTTATTTGTAATCCTAAGAAAAAATTTAATTCTCCCATGTGGGACATTTCAAATTCACTTTTCATAATATTTGAAAATTGGTTGCATAAATTTTCATTTGTTGAGCCAAAAATGATGTCATCGACATAGATTTGCACAACTAAAATGTCATTATTTTCTCTTTTAATAAACAAAGTTGTATCAATTTTGCCTATTTGAAAACCTGATGTAATTAAATGATTTTTAAGACGTTCATACCAAGCTCGTGGGGCTTGTTTTAATCCATATAAAGCTTTGTGTAATTTAAATACGCGATCGGGATATTTTTCATGAACAAATAGTGGTGGTTGTTCTACATATACATTTTCTTTGATAAACCCATTTAAAAAAGCACTTTTGACATCCATTTGAAATAGTTTAAAATTATTATATGTTGCAAAAGCGAGTAATGTACGAATGGCCTCCAATCTTGCTACTGGAGCAAAGGTTTCATCGTAATCTATTCCTTCTTCTTGATTGTAGCCTTGAGCAACTAATCGTGCTTTATTTCTAATAATATCTCCGTTTTCATCGGATTTGTTCTTAAATATCCATTTTGTTCCTATTACCGATTGATCTTTAGGTCGTGGTACTAATTCTCATACATTATTACGTTCGAATTGATTTAATTCTTCTTGCATAGCTATTATCCAAAAATTATCATTTGATGCTTCTTTATAATTTTTTGGTTCAAAGTTTCACACAAATGCTATATGGCTTATATGATTGAGATGATTTCTAGTTACTCTTGTATTAAGGTCTCCAATAATATTATCTATTGGATGGTTTTTAAGAATTCTAGGAGGTGATACCAGAGTGTTATTTTCAATATTTATGACATTATTAACGGCATTTGTTGGATTTATTAGTGGAATATTTTCCTCTTCATCGTTAGTTTTAAGATTACAAAGATTTTCATCAAACGAAACGTGTAAACTTTCTTCAATGGTATTAGTTCTTTTATTAAAAATTCTATAGGCTTTACACCGATCCGAATATCCAATAAAGATACCTTCATCAGCTTTTGGATCAAATTTACCTAAGTTATCTTTTGTATTTAAAATAAAACATTTTGACCCGAAAGTTTTAAAGTATGATACCTTAGGTTTTTTACCAAAAAATATTTCAAAACACGTTTGTTTAGTCATAGGACGTATTGTTACACGATTTAATACATAACAAGATGTCGCAATAGCTTCAGCCCAAAAGTGTTTTGGTAAACCACTACTATTTAGTAATGTTCGTGCGCATTCTTGTAATGTACGATTTTTTCTTTCTACGACACCATTTTGTTGCGGTGTGCGAGGAAAAGAAAAATTGTGAGTTATTCCTTTTTTATTACAAAAATCCGTAAAAAGATCATTTTCGAATTCTCCTCCATGATCACTTCTGATATTTTTAATTTTTAAGTTCATTTGTGTTTTTATTCTTTTAGCAAAAAATTTAAACATTCCAAAAGTATCACTTTTATGTTTTAAAAACAAAGTCCATGTATATCTTGAAAAATCATCAACTATTACAAAGACATATTTGTTGTGATTTATAGACCGAATTTGTGTAGGGCCAAATTAATCTAAGTGTAACGGTTCTAATGGTTGTTTTGTAAAAATATTATTTTTAGATTTAAAACAATCATCACATAAATTTTCTACTTTGAAACTTATTTTAGGTAATCCCCTTACTAGTTCATATTTTGCTAACTTATTAATATTTTTAAAGTTGATATGACAGAATCGTTTATGCCATAACCATGGATCATCATGTTTGGCGGTTAAGCATAAGTTTGAATTTTTATTTATATTCGTGTTTAATACATAAATATTTTTGTTTCTGAATCCTTCAAAAATGAGTTGTTTGTTATTATCTAAAATATTACATTTATCTTTTTCAAAATTTATTTGAAAACCTTTTTCGCATAATTGACTAATGCTTAGTAAGTTGTGTTTTAGATTTTTTACAAATAAAACATTTGTAATAATAGGAGAATTTGATATACCAGAGTTGATGACTTCTCCAATGCCCACGACGTATCCTTTTGAATTGTCTCCAAATGTTACCGTTCCACCATCAATGTATGATATATTTGATAACATCTTTGAATTTCCGGTCATATGTTTAGAGCAGCCACTATCTAGTATCCATTTCTCTTTGTTTTTTATTTGGGTACCTGCAAAATAAAAGATGTTTCAATTGGTACCCATATATTATTAGGGTCCTATTGGTTAGGAGAAGGTAGCCATACCCAAGATGGTTTGGTACCTTTATAAATATAATTTTTATTATAGACCACATTCTCCATATAATTATTGATATACTTTTGTCTAATTAAATGATTATTTGTTTTAGGAATCCAAATTTTTATAATTTTGGTATTAAATGTAGACTTAGGTAAACTTTTAGTTTTTTATAACCAAGATTTTTTGCAACTTTTTCTTTTTGTTTAGAGGAATTTTTAAAACCTATTCCATTTTTGTTGCTTAATGGTTTTGATATTTTTATAAGGTTTTCCAAATCTTGTTTTCCTTTATTAAATTTTGACACATTATTTGTAATCTTATCTAGCTTTTCTTTTAGTTCTACATTTTCAATTTTAAACAATTCAATATTATTTTTAAGGTCGGTATTTTCTTTCAAAAAATTATCGTTTGCCTTTTTAGTGTTTTCAAGTTCTATAGTGGTAGCCTCATTCATTATCAAATTACTTTTGAATTTTTCTTGAGATAATTCAAGTTCTTCTTCTAGAATGATTTTTTCATCTTTTAACATACCTACTTCAATTTCTAATCTATTTATTTTAGCTATATATTCTTTATTCAATTTTTTAACCTGTCTAAATTTATCATCCAATTCCATGCTTAGTTCAAATAATTCGTCATAGCTAAGTTCCGGACATACCTCATCGTTTTGTGCCATAAAACACACATTTGCTTGTTCTTCGTCACTATCGCTATCACTTTCTGATGATGAAGAATCCGAATCATCCCATGTTACTTTGAAATCTTTCTTCTTCTTGAATTTTTCAAATTTATTCTTCTTTTTATCATTGTTGAGTTTTGGGCATTCTTTCTTCATGTGTCCGTATTGATCACATTCATAGCATTTGATTTGAGATTGATTTGTCGAGTTGGACTTTCCTTCTTTTTGAAATTTTGTCATCTTTCTAAATTTCTTGAATCTATTATAGTTTTTGGCAATGAATACTATCTCATCTTCATCTAAATCCGAGTCATCATTCTTTGTTGCCTGAAATGCTATGTTCTTCTTTTCCGAATTTAGTACTTTTCGTGCCTGCAAATTTGCTCCATAGGACATCAAATTTCCTATCAACTCTTCAACTTTGAGGGTAGAAAGATCATTAGCCTCTTCTATAGCCAATACCTTTCTTCCCAGTCAGGTGTTAAAGAGTTGAGTATTCGAGAAACTAAATCAAAATAAGTAAACTTAACTCCTAATGCCATAAGATCATGTTGAATACTTTGAAATCTAGAATACATGTCTACTATAGTTTCATTTAGTTTCATTTTGAAAGATGAGAATTGGTTTTGCAAAATTGAAATTTTAGTTTGTTTGACTTTTGTTGTTCCTTCGTATGTAATTTGTATGGTACGCCAAATATCAAATGCCGTGGTGCATAGCATTACACGTGAAAATTCATTTTTGTCTAAAGAACAAAATAAAACATTCATAGCTTTAGCATTGTTTGATGCTAAGGTTTTTTGTGCATCAGTCCAAGTGTTCATAGCAGTAGTGGGTGCTTCATATTTATCTTGAGTGGCTGACCAAATTTCTAGACCGTTAGCTTCCATAAAAATTCTCATACGTGTTGACCAATATGCATAGTTAGAGCCATTAAAAAGTGGGGGTGGTGCTGTGGATTGTCCTTCTTGAAAAATACTTGCCATATTTAAAAAGATTCAAAAAACGTGTTACTGTTCTTTGATCAAACCTTGCTCTGATACCAATTGTAAGTCTATATGAGTGGATCGTGTGATATATATGTGCAAGTATAAGTAATCTATAGTAAAACTAGATAGATAAAAGTAGTAAAGTAAATTAAACTAATCACACCAGGATTTTATACTGGTTCGGACCTCCCGTCCTACGTCCAGTCCCGAAGCTCCTCTTCGGAATTTCCTTTCACTAACTAACCCTCACTTGACCCGGAGCAACAGGTTTACAATAGCAGAGTTTCTTTGTCAAAGATGTGTTCTTATAACACTGATGTTGACTGTTGAATACAAGTGCTTCCAATATATTTATCTAGAAAGTGTTGAATGCGTAATCTAGAATATATGAAAGTGTAAGTAGTTGATTGCTTTGAGAACAGATGTAAGTTAGAGTATAGAAAATAATAGCATAGGTAAGTATCTTTTTCTTTGCATTGCTGATGCTATTTATACTGATGAAGGGTTATCTTGTATAGTTGTATCCGTTGTAATCTCCCTAAAGTCGCTTCTGATGATGATGAAGAGTTGCGATAAGAAGAAGCAGACGTGTCCCTTCGAGTGTGGCAGTTGGAGTTTGAAAATGCTCTGCCGAATTCAAAACCAAACGTCTGAGAGCATGTTTCAGACGTCTGCCCTTCATATATATTTTGTGTATGGTTGTTTTTCAGACGTCTGATTTTAATACCAGACGTTTGATTCCTTCTGAAATATAGAATCAGAGAATATCAACAGACGTCTGGTATTTTTATCAGACGTATTTTTTATATTGATTTGCAATATAGCGGAATAATCCAGACGTCTGAAAGTGTGTGCTTTGCTTTCTTTGTGTCTTGTGCATTTCCATTTCAACTTCCATTGATTTGTTTGCCTTTTGATTCTTGTTTCTATCTCTTTGGTGATGCTACTTTATCAACTACCTGTAAATATAGATATATACATACATACGATTTCCATTGTATAGTTGTTATCATCGAAACCATAGAATAGATTTCCTAACAAATAATTGATTCACTTGGCCATAGGATAGAGAATTATACATAGACACTGGATTGGTTAAATTAAATGACTTTGAAATTTTGACTTGGAATTATTTAAATGATCTGGTTTTAAGAAATAAAAATTAAATTTATGGAAATCAAATTACTTTGAATTGAAACTTGGAATGTTGAAATTTAAATTTGAAATGAAATTGTTAATTAATCAAAGTTGAGATTTTTATGTTATAATCAAAGTATGATGTAGATTTTAGAAATTATTTGTTTAAGGATTGGAATTTTTATTTGAACTTTGAATATTGCTAAGAAAAGGTGATATAAAACAATATTTTGGAATTGAGCTTGGATTTGATTTATATTTAAAGATTTGGAATTTAAATTAGATATTGAAGGAAAAATTGATTTAAGTGTTTTGAATCGATATTTTGGAAATGAAATCGGAATTTATATAAATTAAAATGGTTTAAAATTAAAAGTAAATTAATTTGAAATTGGAAGTGAAATTAATTTGGAATTGGAATTTAAATTAATTTGGAATTGAAATTTAAAAATTTGACTTAAAATCGGAATTGAATCGAGTAAATCGAAAATGGAAGTGGAAATTGATGTGAATTAGAAATTTTGGAATTGAATCGGTTTGGCTTGGGAACTATTTTCAAATAAATTATTTTAGTCAAACTATTTCAAATCTATTTTGTTTAAATATTCAAACTATTTTAATTTTCCCTAATTATTTTATTATTCAAACCATTTTTAATGCTCAAATTATTTCCTACTAAACTATTTTGACTTTTTAAAACCATTTAAAATATTTTCTAAAATTCAAACTGGTCAATGAGGTGGAATGTTTATATTTTAAATCTTGGGGTTAAATGTGAATTGATTAAAGTGAATTATAACCAAAACCATAATTTGAATCAAGTTTTGAAGTAAAATCGACATATCGAATTGAATGAACATTTGAAATAGAAATATAGTTTGAAGCGAATATAATGATTTTGAAATGGATATGGTATATTTTGAGTAAATATGATGATTTCGAAATGGAGCGATTTTGAAGCAAATATGATATTTTGACATAAAATACGAATTGTTTTCAAATTGTAAAAGTACCAACCGGTGTGTAAAACGACGTTTAGTTGTTAAAGAGACCGAGGTCTTTTATTGGCATACTCTCTGTCAATATTGGAACCACTTTGATAACCGTGTATGCGGTGGATGATATCCAGAATGTAGTGGTTGAATTGGCAGCATTTACTTGAATGAAGTAAGAGAACGATGATGGATGGCTTTGACATTTGTGTCATAATTAAAATGACTAAAATAGGAGCCTATGTCTGGCCATTGAGGTTAGCTAACTCTAGTGACATTGATCCCTTGTATTACTATTGTGATTTCGTATTCGATGCGTGCACCTTTTGTCGGTTGGATTGATGTCGCGGACGGCCACAAATGGGTTACGACCAGCCAGAAAATGTAAACTGGTAGAATCCTATCTTGGGCATTTCTTCACATGCCTTGTCATATTTATCCATATACGAGCCCATTACAACTCTGGTTTAGAACTGTAAAAATGTGTTAAGGTGGATCAATGTAAAGCCTTATCGCTATTTTGATATTTATTTTACTAATAGACATCATATATTATAGCGTACACTATTATATATAACTAGTTTAATAGATCCTTAGAAGATGGAAAATCCCGTAACTTTCATATTTGTGATATTGATTTGACTTATATAAGAGTATATTAGTCCTGACTCGAATATTTTGTCTTTTCGTTACGCTCAGGTCAATCCTGAGTTTTTCAGCATATTGAAGGTTATTCTCTGGAGGACAAAGACGAGGATTTTGATATTTTGCTATTATTATTATTATTCCCTGCATCATGATATTCTATTGTATTGATTATTTATCCCTAATGTGTGTGTATGTATATATATTTGATAAATGTATGCAGAATATAATCAAATGTATAGTAAACAACTTCATGAATTATTTATTTGATTATTATATATTATCGTTTCCACTGTGAGATTCTGTGTTTGTTCTTTTCTTCTCTTCTTATTTTCTTATTTAACATTGATTATCTACGTTCCGGAATTTTTAAGTCGGACATGTGTGGATTACTGTCGATTTAAACCTTCCAAAATGTGGGTCGTCACAGCATACTTGTTAGTGTTATAAAATGTTTTTATATTGTGTTAATTTGTTCTGTTTAGTATTTATAAATTCTGATCGGTACATAGGATGCTATAGCATCGATAAGGATTTTTAAACACTGAATAGGGATTTTTAAACACTGAATAGGGCCGACCGACAAAATATTGTTTTGAGATATAGGTAAATGAAATAATTTTACCTAATATTATATATTTTTTATATAAAATAACAATTTTTATAAATGGATATGGTTGTACTTGATATTATTGTTCATTAGGAAGTGAAATTTTATAAATATTGATTGTAAAATAGGGCTTATAAGTAGAGTAAATATAAATTGGAATTTGAGAATTTAAATACCAGGATTTCGAAATTAGTTTTCAAAGGATTTTGGAATATAATATTAGTATTATTTGGAAGTATTTTTGGATAGAAATTATTTCCAATGTAAGTTGGAAGAAATGCTTTTAAAGGATTTAGAAAAGAAATAAGTTCTGTACTCCCCTCTCTATCGCTGGAAAATAAATTCGGTGATGAGTGCACGCATCATTGACGTTCATTTTCGAGTTTCAATGTGCGAAAACCACTGTAAAGACTTTGTTGCACGTTTGTTTGATAACCAAATCTTAATTTTTAATTTCTAAATACAATTGATATGTATATATACACACACATATATAAAGGATATGAGTATATATTATTTTAAAATGATTTGAAAAGGAATTTAGTTCTTAAGTTTCTATAAGTTAGAAATTTTAATTATTATAATGAATGAAACCTTGACTATATTAATAATTGGAAACTACTGAAATGAAAAATATAAGTAATTAGATGCTAAGTGATTAATAAAATATATAAGAATTGGAAATTTGTGACTTGTAAATCAAAAGATATGAAAATTTAGAAGATGTAATTATTAAACATTTTGTTAACTAAAGTGAATGGAATAAACTTGTGTAACATTCAATTGCATTCTAAAAGACATATATATAACTTACGAAAATGTTAAAAGTTGAAATGTTAATAGAAATATGTAATGGAATATTATACAAGTAAAACTTAAGTTGTAACGGCCCGTATTTTTTCGATAATCAAAATATTGAATTTAATAAGATTTTGTAACTTAGTACTGGAAGAAATTAAAATTTGTAATTTATTAATGAGAATAATAACTAGAATGTAATGTTAATAATGTTAATTTAAGGCAGTTGATAACTATTTTATAGCAATTTCAATTGATTAAAATGATTGTAAAGTTAAATTTGGTTATAAATTGTAAATAAGTAAATAAACCAACTATTGTGATAAATGGTGAAATTGTATGTAATTAATTGAAATTAATTAATATTGAATAATCCATCAACATATGAATTTATTTGTTTTATTTGTAAACAATAAACTTGGAAATGTGTTTGAATTAGTAAGTTGTAACAGTAGCGTAACTACCAATTCACTAATTAATTTGCTGATATTAAATCGAAAATCAATTGTAATTAATCTATTTAATTATTGCAGTTAATATGAATTAAGATGGTAGCTGTAGAATATTGAGGTAACAAATAGTAAACCAATGTTGATTATATCCGTAGAGTAATAATAAATTGAATAATAAGATGAAAAATCAAATAAATGGATTTATTGAAATTTAAAATAATAATCAAGTGAATTTATTGCTATTAAAATTGAACACCGTCATTAGTGTAATATTTAACATTGAATTGATATGGAAATTTGTTTTAAACGATTTTTAATTACTAAGTAATCAAAAAAGATAAAACTTTTTAGTTGAAAAAATTTGAATTAAAAAGTGATAAAATTAATATAATAATAATTTAATTAATTAACCTGTGGATTTTGATGAAACCAGTTTCATCCGATCCATAATAGTGAATTATTGTAGGATTTCAAGTTTCGTAGCGATCGGACTTGTTGTTTGATCATACGGGCTCGAAACGCGTGGAAATCAAATTATTGAAATTAATTTAAAATATGTTGATTTTAAGCGCTAACTTCTGTATACAATGGAATTTGGATTTGGAATCTGTTGCATTAGTTTAAAATATCGAAAACATCTATTTTGATGTATTAAATGGCCCACTTTCATTTTGGAAGCGAAACGGGCTTTTTGGCTCATTATTGTTGTTTTGAACCAATTCGATACGTGTTCAGTTTCTTATGAGGCTTTGTTCATATAAATCAAAATCAATTTCAAAAATTCAAACTCCTCTAAACCATGACGTATTATATACCATTTCAAAGCTCTCAACGATCGTAATCCACGGGTGTAATACATTTTTGCAATCGAATCACCATTTTTCCAGAAATATGTGATTTGTTCTCGGACGTCCATAGGCCATGGTCTCATTTAACGGTGGATCTTCAACGACGGCTCGATTGGAGGGCATGGGCATGTAGACGGTGATGAGAAGGTTCAACCCATGCGACTACTTGCGTTTGGAAGTGTTTTGATTTACCGCGATGGGTGCTTGAAGGGGACGGAGATGCTGCGACCAGAGATGGCCGGAGGTGGCCGAACAGGCGGCGATGTGGGCGGCCTGAGGTGTAAGCGTGGGCGGCACTTCTTGATCTGGCTCATGTCGTCATCGACAGCGGCAGAATGCATTGAGAAGGTGGTAGCGCAGCTCCGTATGAGGCGAGGAGGATTTCGAACGAACGCGTGGGTTTCTTCGTGCGTTGCTGACGTGGTAATAATGGTATCATTTTTTGTTTTGTTTATTTAATTTTTATATAATTTAAATCGTCTAACTTCTAACATATATAACTTTTACATACGAGGTCAGATTTACACGCGATTTGCTCCACTGCATTCGTATCGAAATTCCGTACATTATGGAATTAGTTTGGATGAATTCTTAGATTATTCAAATTTGGGCCTTATTTTGGATTTCAAATCGATTTGAAATCAAAGGTGAGTGTTTTAACCCACTCACAACTACTATATTATCTTATGTTAGTTAAATTGAATTTATGATGCGATTAGGAGTTGATTGGTTGATGTTTGGTATGTTTAAATTGTCATTCCAGTTAAATTTGACTTTTTTGAATATTATCGCCATTAATTTAAAATTAAATTCTAAAGTACCAGTTAATACCCATTATTGATAATCAGTCACTTGTTATTTTTTATTGATTGGTTTGAATGGTGATTGTGATGGATGTTGATTGTTAGTATTGGATGATTGGACATTATATTTTATATTGTTAAAGCACTGCGAGTTTCTTATGGGTTGAAATGATACATACCTGAACAATCTGATAGATTAGGGAGATATCATTATGGGAAATGATGGACTCTAGTGATTTCATGGATTTGAAATTTAATTTGGGATTACGGGCTGAAATGATATATACCCGTAAATGTAAAAATATCTATGGATTGAAATGATAAATATCCATATCACTTGACCATCGAGTAGAAAATTATATACGGACACCGGATTGGTTAAATTAAATGATTTTAAATCTTTAAACTTTCAATTCATTTGAATGATATTTTGAAATAAAATTTGATTTATATAAACTAAATTGTTTAAAGGATTTAATTTTAAATTTAGGAATTATTTTAAGTCAATTTCTTAGGAATTTAAATTGAACATTTAAAGTTGCATCTGAAGTATAAACGAAATTTATTGAAATTAAGATTGAAAACGTTTGAAATTGTAACTTTGAAATCTATTGAAATTGGAATGGCTTAAATTGATATTTCAAGACTTGAAACTGGGTTTTGATTTTAAATCTAGATATGGTCCAGATGTGTTGAAATGGACGAAATACTTTAATTTGATTGATATTTCAAATTTATTATTTTAATATAAACTGTTTAAAGATATCATATTTAAATCCCATTTTTAAGATTTCAGAATATTTAACTTATCCATTTATTTTAAACTATTTTAAAATATTTTAATCAATTTAAAACTAATTTGTCTATATTAATCTACTTAATCCAATTTAATCTATTTTAACATATTCTAAAGTAATTAACCCATTTTAATCTAATTTAAATTTATTTAATCTATTTTAAATCTATTTAAACCATTTTAAATCTATTGAAACTATTTAAATCTATTTAACTGTTTTAAAATCTATTTTAACTATTTTAAATCTATTTATACTATCTTAAATCTTTTTAAAACTATGTTGATCAATTTTAAACTATTTTGAAGTATTTCAAACTATTTAAAAACTTATTTTTAAACTATGCTAAACTATTTATAACTATATAAACCATTTTCTAAATTTCAGACTGTGTAAAGTGGAAGTGTTTATAATTATCCTTGATTTAAAAGCAAATATGATCTAACGATGTTATAACCTAAGTTGAGATTTGAAATAATATTTTCTAGTGAAACAACATATTTTGAGTAAATACGATGATTTTAAATAAGGGTTTAACCAATCTTGGGAAGTATGATTTTGAAAGAAAATATGATTTCGAAAGTGATATGATTTCAAATGTGATATGGTCTCGAAAGTGAACATGATTTCGAAAGTGATATGGTTTGAATTGAATATGATATTTTGATACCAATTATGAATCGGTTTTGATAATGTAAAAGAACCATCCGGTGAGAAATAAGCATTTGGTTGTTAAAGAAACCGAGATTAGATATTATCATACTCTTTGTCAATACCGAAAACCACTTTAACAACTGTGTACATAGTGGAGTTTCCAGAATGAAGTAGGATGGTTTGATGAACGATTCTGTAAGAGGCATTTACGTAGCCCTGACTCTCGTGAGTTAGCTTGACGTGGCTAAAACAGGAGCTATACCGGGCCAAGTAAGATCGCACCTCCGATCGGGCACATTTCTTCGATATCATACTATTACTTTGTAATTGATTTAGTGGCCTCGATTTTAATTATGGGAGTGTGTTCCAAGGTGGGTGGTAGTGGCTGATATGCGTTACCACCAGTCCGGGAGTGCAAATCGTAGAATCCTACCCTGGCATTGCCTCGCGTGCATTGTCACATGCTTTTGGCGCCTTCTACGAGTTTAGTTTGTGCCATACCTATGGAGTGCTCCTTGATAGCCCACCAGTTTACCATGGAGTTTACAGTACTGTATAGACTACGACATTATATAAAATGTGTTAAGGGGGATATGAGTTAGCCTTAACACTATTTTAATACTTTACTTTACTGTAGATACTATTATAATAGCGTATTGTACTATGTTTGTAGATAGTTTGATGGATCTTTACAAGATGGAATCTCGAACTTCTCTTAAGTTATTGCACTCACGTTAGACACTGGATAGGAGATGTCAAACCCCGTAAACATCTCTGACGCCGTTACTCTCATATTCATTTACTATTCATTAACTTATATAAGATTTTTTAGTTCTGACTCAAGTGTTTTGTCTTTTCAATTAGCTCGGATCAACCTGAGCTTTTCAGCATATCGAAGACTGCTTTTTGGAGGACGAAGACGAAGATTGTATACTATTATTATTATTTTATTTATTCTGCTGCATCATGTTGTTCCGTTGCATTTATTTATTTATTCTTGTTGTATGTAACTCTGATCTGTATTTAAAAGTGTAATCAAATGTTATTAGTAAAACAGCTTCATAAACTGTTTATTCGATTATTATATTTTGTCATTCCCCTATGAGATTTTGTGTTTGTTTTTCTTTCTTTCTCTGCTTTTTCTTATTAACACCATAACAGTCCTCCCTTTTGGATGGTTTGAGTCTGACGCCTGTGGTTTATCGTCGATTTAAGCCGTCGAAAAAGGTGGGTCGTTACATTTGGTATCATAGATTTGGTTTAGCAATAATCTTAGCTTTGTGGGGTCTGACTCGTTAAAGATAGGGTAGTAATACCCTATAATGAGTTGTTGAGTGTATATATGAGAGAGCGTATTTGTTAGTGTTATAAAAAAAATTATATTGTGTTAATTTGTATGTTGGGTATTTATAAATTCTGGTCGGTACATAGGACGCTATGACGTCGATGGGGATCTCTAAAGATTTAATAGGGTAGACCTACATAACATTATTTTAAAATATGGGTAAATGAAGTTATTTTACCTAGTATTATATTTTGTATATAAAAGAATAATTTTTATAAATAATATATTCGGATGTGATATGTTTGTTTGTTAGGAATTGAAATTTTAGAATTGGTTAAATATGGGATTGTAAATAAAATGAATATGAATTGGAAATTTAGAACTTAAGTTCTAGGATTTTTAAAAAAAGAATCAAAATATCTTGGAATATAATATTTGTAGTATTTAGAAGTATTTCCCGATATGAATATTTCAATGTGATTTGAAAGAAAGCTTTAAAAAAAATTAAAATAAAATAAATTATGTACTCCCCTCTCTGTCGCTGGAACATAATTCTGGTGATGAGTGCACGCATCATCGGCGTTCATTTTCGAGTTTCAAAGTGGAAAGACTGCTGCCGTACTACACATATGTTTTCATGAATAAATCTTAATTTTGAATTCCTAAATATGATTTGATATATAAAGGATATAAATATATATATTATTTACTATAATTAGTAGTTTTTAATTATTGTAATAGAATGGAATCTTAACTACTTTTAGAATTGGAGGTTGGTAAAATGGAAAATAAGAAATTATGAGTTACGTGATTAGTGAAAAAAATAATATAAGAAATGTAATGGAAACTAATAACTTGTAATTTTAAGATAATGAATTTTAAAAAGATGTAAAAGGTTGAACATTTTGTTATTCAAATTGAATAAGATAAACTTCTGTAACATTCAATTACATTTTAAAAGACACATATATATATATATATATATAACTTACCAAAAGATTAAAAGTTGAAATGTTAATGAGAATGTGTAATAGAATATTATACAAGTAGAACTTAAGTAATGAAAGTATTCAATGGAATTACTTCTATAAATAAGAATTCTGATGTTATAAACTATTATAAACTTAAATTAATAATTCAAAATGCTACTAATTAAATGAAATAGAAAAAGGTGAATGTTGTAAGTAAATGATTATAAACTTAAGTGATGTTTGAAGCCAATTATAAATAAAGTAAATTGTAAAAGTGAATATTATACGTGAAAGGAATAAAAGTAAAAAAGAAAGGAAAAGAATAAAAATCTAAGTATTAGTTGCTTCACAAATGAACATTGATGTTTAAAAAGGAAATCAAAGTAAATAATACATGTGAAGTATACTGAAATAAAATATATGTAATCCTTCAATAACGAATTCATTATGTATTTTAAATAATCGAATGGAAATAACTTATGTAAGTAACTGAATGAAAATTTAATGAAAATGGCATTGTATGAATAAACGGGAATGAATTTTGTAAGTAATTAATGTAAATTAAAGAAAAGAATCATTGTATGACTGAAGAAATTGAAATGAACAGTAAATGATGTGAAACAAACTAATAAGAATAAACTTAAATATTATTTGAAATTCTTGTTTGTTTTGGCTTATGGGACGGTTGGAAAAGGATACTTCTAACTACTAAAGGTGTATAAATAATCAATTAAGTTTTAGTTGAGACTGTTGAGTGTATAGTATACTTAGTTATTTATACGATTAAAAGTTTATGAAC
This sequence comes from Allium cepa, assembly GCA_030765085.1. NCBI lineage: Eukaryota > Viridiplantae > Streptophyta > Magnoliopsida > Asparagales > Amaryllidaceae > Allium > Allium cepa. Next base: position 462,120,193 of record CM060943.1, read on the forward strand.
CCAAACAAACCATTTGTTTTGGTTGTTTTGGATGGATGGCTGATTACTTTGATTTCATATGATGATTGTATGCTTTTGTTGGCAAGTGATTGTCGTTATGTTGTGTTGGTTTGTTTATTATTGATTGAACCAACTAAATATTTCTCTTTTACATAATTCTAACTCTTTTGGATTATGTAAGTGAAATACAGGTTTATGGAAGCAATAGCTACTGCTTTTTGTTTCATAAATAATCGTTGTTTGTCCGACAAATAGACACGTTATCGGATTACTGTTTTATAGCGATAATATATTATCCTCATGTGGTTTGGGATATTTTTACTTTTGAAATACGATATATATATATATATATATATATATTGTTATTATTGATATTATTATTTCTCCTGGACCTCTCTGTACAAAGGAGACTCTACCAAAAAAATTCATGAATTTTGAACTTAGAAAATTTTGTGAAAGTGGAAATGTTTTTCAAACTTGTATTAAACTTGAATATGAAAGGATTTAATTGTTTTATAAATTAATATATTTTATTTAAATTATTAAATTATATAAGTTAATTGTTTATAAATTGAATATTTTGAATAATATATATTAATTCCTTCTTTTCCGTTCTTTTTCATTTTCGAGGACGGAAATTTTTGAGTGGGGAAGTGTGTAACGATCCGCATTTTTTCGATAATCAAAATATTGAATTTAATAAGATTTTGTAATTTAGTATTGGAAGAAATTAAATTTGTTTTTTATTAATGAAAATAATAACTAGAATGTAATGTTAGTAATGTTAATTTAAGGCAGTCGACAACTATTTTATTGCAATTTCAGTTGACTAAAATGATTGTAAAGTTAAATTTGGTTATAAATTGTAAAAGAGTAAATAAACCAACTGTTATAATAAATAGTGAAATTATATGTAATCAATTGAATTGATTAATATTGAATAATCCAACAATATGTGAATTTATTTGTTTTGTTTGTAAGCAATAAACTTGAAAATGTGTTTGAAATTGGTAAGTTGTAACAATGGCTTAACTATCTATTCACTAATTAATTTGTTGAAATTAAATCAGGAATCATTTGCAATTAATCTATTTAATTACTGCAGTTAATGTGCATTAAGATGGTAACAGTAGAATATTGAGTAACAAATGGTAAACCAAAATAAGATGAAAAATTCATATAAATGGATTTATTGGAATTTAAAATAATAATCAATTGAATTTATTGCTTTTAAAATTGAACACCATCATTAGTGTAATATTTAACATTGAATTGATATAGAAATTTTTTGTAAATTACTAAGTAATCAAAAATGATAAAGCTTGTTAGTTATAAAAATTTGAATTGAAAAATGATAAAATTAAAATAATAATAATTTATTTAATTAACGTGAAAATAGCCATTTGGATACTGTCTCGGATTTCGACGAAACCAATTTCATCGGATCCGTAACAGTTAAAAGATATTTTGAAATAGAACTTGATTTATATAAACCGAATTGTTTTAAATGAATTGTTTAAAGGATATAATTTCAAATTTTAGAATTATTTTCAGTGAATTTCTTAAGGATTTAAATTGAAATTCTGAAGTTGAATTTGAAGTATAAACGAAATTTATCTAAATTCAGATTGAAAACGTTTGAAATTTTAATTTTGAAATCTATTGAAATTCGAATAGCTTAAATTGATACTTCAAGATTTGAAATTGGGTTTTGATTTGAAATCTAGATATTGTAACGACTCAAAATTTTCGACTGTGAAAATCCCAGATTGTTAAAAAAGAAGAAAGAAGGAAGAAGGAGAACAGAAAACAACAATATCTCACATTCGCAGCGGATTAAATATAATAACAAATAATAGCATTTATATAAAGAAAAGCTGAAATTGTTACTTTACATACAATTCATCAGAGTTACAATCACTTACATAAACTAGACAGTTATACAACTTGTCTCAGACTAATATCACAATAACTCTCAAATACACGGCGGTAAACTCCATATGTTCCTGCCATCCTGCTCGCCTCCTGAGCTCCAGAATGTCCTCACCTGAAAAGCTATAATACTCGGTCTGACTCGAGCATTACAACAAAGTAACACCCGGGTCAGGCTGGAAACCAGCGTGAGTAAACCCATCTAACAAGAAATACTAATGCATAAAACTTATTTAAAACTCGAGGCAACTAGTACCTCGCAACATGTTCTTAACTTGCCAAAGTCAAATACACACCTTACAATCATATCTAAGTATTATTACTTAGATTAAATGACTAAATTTACATCATTTATTCCTTTCTAGCCTATTTATTCCAAATCAAATCCATAAAGAATTTTTGTAGATTCCAAATCGAAGTGGTTTCGGGTATTTACTAATACCCGACCCCGGTCTCTTTGAATCCAATATCATCTTAAAAACAAAGGTGCTTAAGTTTTAAACAATTCCATTTATATCCAAAATTTCATATTTACATAAACATTTATCATCAATAGACAAACCATATTATCACAGTTCAAAACTCAAACATATCATATCATATAGCATCACAAATTACATATCAAAGATATCAACTAACCTAAGCATACAAATTATTCAATCATTCATGAGAAAGGTTAATTTGTCATACTATTTCTAATTAATTTAAATAAATAAAATTAACTACTTCAGTCACCCTTTTAAATCCTGCTTACCTAATCATTGATTAATTACAAACCATTAATTAATCATCCCTTAATTACCCATTGATTATCCATAATTACTTCCACTAAGTAATTATCCATTGGTTAATTCCTCAATTAATTAACCTTTAATTATTAATTAATTTAACCTTTAATTACAAATTAAATTAATTAACCCTTAACAATTTAATCCATTAATTACTTACAATAAGTAATTAATCATTTAAGTAATTAATCTCTAATTACTTAATTAATTTATCCTTAATTTCGAATTAATTAATCTCTTATAATTAATTAATTAACTACCCTTTTATCATTAATTAATTAAATAAATAAATTTCTCTTTAATTACTTAATTAATGAATTATTAATTTTCAATTTATTAATCTCTGATTAATTAACTAGACCCTTAATTATTTATTAATTAGACCTTAATCATTTATTAATTAAATTAATTAATTATACTTAAATTACTTTATTAACTTAATTAATCTCAAATCATTAAGACCTTAATTATTAATTTTAAGATAAACATTATCTTTATTAAAACTTAACTATCTTTAGCATTTTTATAACATTTATCTTTATAATTTACTTACTTAATTAAATCATTTGATTTAAGACTTAAAATAACTTAAAAATTAACTTAACAAATTCAAGTTAAATAAATTTATAACTTCTTAAATCAAATGTTAAAGAAACATTTATTATATATAAAAGAAATAGATTCTAAGAAATATATTTAAACTTGATTTATTTTAGATTTAAAATCTTGCTTTCTTTTAAATTCAAAAACTGTTAAATTTTGCTTCGGGTCCAACCCGATAACTATTCGAGCCATGCCCCAAGTAAACCCAGTTTCTTCCCTTACCTTTACTTTCCTTTTTTTTAAACTTGGATTAAATTTTAAACTAAAACTTGTGCCCGAAAATCACTCATACCTACCCGAAGATAAACCCGAGCTACCTTGCTTTTAACCCCGAGTTCCCTTCGAGTCAACTCCAAAATCCAAACCACAGACACATCCTACTCTGCCGTGCACATGCACCGACGACTAAAGGCATTCCGACAACCACGACACCTTCGATTCATCGACGATCGCCTAATCCTTCGATCCCCACCCCCAAATCTCCACCACAAACCCAAAATCGAATTCGAACTAAACTGGGCAAACCTGGAACAAAAACCATTGCCTAAAAACCCCTCGAACCCACGATGCCAACCAATAGCACCATTGCAACTCTGGCCACACCTCCGCTAGTCGTCCACGATGCCTTTTCCACAGGTCCGATGATCTCCGATGCCAAAGACACAACGCAGTGACGCAGTTCCCAGCCTCGACACAAATTAGGGTTTAAAACCCATTTCGACCCACCGCCGCCGCCACGGATGCTTAAACCTCCTTCCACCATTTTTGCCGAACTCAACTACACCCTGGCTTTCTCCAGCAAAGACCCCGAGGCCCCACTACCCATCAATTGCCAGAAATAGCCCAAAACCATTTTCTGGCCATCCCCGAAATGCTCACTCAATCCAAATCTAAAGATTTTGATTTTACTCTTAAAATTCATGAATCTTAATGACGATCAAGATTATATAAGTGAAACAAGAAATTCTGATGCTTGAATTTTTACAGGTTTTAAACTTCTATTGTATTCCCTTGACTTACAGAGATATATAAACTTGTGATGCTTACATATATTTTTACATCTTTATTTATGTTCAAACAAACATATTTTGTTTGAAATCCAAGGCCTAGCAGCGATTAGTTAAGGAGATTTTGAATTTTTATCAAAATTTAAGCTCTGAAACTAAGAACAGAGTTGACACAGTTTCATCAGGCATGCACACTTCTACACATTCATATATATACAGAAAATTAACTTATATATATACATGCAAAGCAATCTTCATCACAGAAATTCACATGTAACAGACATTTATTTACTTAAGCTTTTTAAATAAATTATACTCTCCTTCACATTCAAATAGAGAACAACTTGATTTTTCTCTGGAACCAAATGTTGATCTGGAATCTGGAATCTGGAATCTGAAATCTGGAATCTAAGTTTCTTAGTTGATCTTTTGAATCTTGGGTTGCTTCAGGTTTTGAAAACTAGAAAGAATTTATTATTGTTTTATTTCCCTGATTCCTTTCCTCTGGTTTATATATTTTTATTTGATATGTTTGCTGATTTGAACTGAACCGATCTTGTTGACTCTTCTGAATTTGCTTAGCTTGGGTTTTATTCTTCTTTTTAGTTTTACTTTGCTCAAATTTTATCTTTTGGTTTTCCAGGCTTTAGTTTTTGGAAGATAAAAAAGAATGAGATAGAGAGCAGAGATTATACATATAGCCTTATTTATAAATTTAAAAAAAAAATTAAAAAGAATAATGAAAATTATGACACTTGTTAAAAAAATCTAGCATTTGTCATTTGGCTTTTTAATCATCTTACACTTTTTACTAATATGATTTAATCTATTAACACTTGTAATTATGCAATTTTTAATTATTTTTAAATGTTAATATAAAGCTTTTGTATTCATTTTACTATCTAATAAATACTTTCTTAATTTATATAAATAAAGTTCTTTTAAAAGAAAATAAAATGAAAACCAAATATATTCTAAATAAAATCACATGTAATATAATTTTAAATCCAAATATATTTAAGATATATATCTTTTAAATTTCAAAGTTAAATCCAAATTAAATTTAAATTCAATTTAAAATCTAATTTAAAATCAACACAAATATATATATATATATATATATATAAATATTTATTATCGGATCTATTTGTTCAATCTATAAATCAGTATTTCTTATTAATTAACCCAGTTAATTATCAATTAACAAATATTCCAAAATCCGGGCTATCACATTCCTCCCTCCTTAGAATCTTTTCGTCCCCGAAAAGGAACGAAGCCAGAATTTATTAAATACTTATTATCTGATAAATTACCTGTTGAACATTTTAAACATAAACCTTTTGTTTAAGAATTTTAAAAACACTTCAAAATCTATATAATATTACACAAAATAGTTTTATAAAAATACTTTTTATAACTTGATGTCTCAACTAGTCCATTCTTGCTCTCACAGAAATTCGGTCATACATTGATCAAGCGTAGGACTGAAAATCTATAAGTACTTGGCAAACCTATTTTCAACACCCAGTGAAAATACTTGGAAAATATTTTGTTAAAAATATAGAAAACATCTTTGGTGAGAATGCTCTGGAAATCATCACCCCCTACATGATCGTAGTTAACCCGATGGCTACATTGCCATTCCGGCAAAATCCACAGATAACTGTAGGCATTCCACACCCCTCGATTACGCCATGGAACCCGCCGTAGATCGTAGTTTCATCTTAGGTTATGACGCCATCACAGCAAAAGTCCATGTAACTGTAGGCATCAGAGCCCTCGATTTTCGCTGCCAAATGTAATTTCACCACTCCCACATAGTTCGCAGCCTACATAAGTCAAGTCCCAATGTAGCCTTAGGCTCTCACGGCCTCTCGACTTTCACTATGTCACCATAGGTCGCAGTCTACCGATGTTACGTTGCCATCACAGCAAAATCAAACGTAGGCTGTAGGCTCTCACGGCACACACGAATTTCTCTATGGTCCATAGTAGATCGAAGTGACATCGAGTTACACTGTCGTTACAGCATAACCCAAATGTCTCTGCAGGCATCAACACCCTCGACTTTCGCTACCCACTACACATAATCCTCAGGAACTTCAGTTTGTCCGGACTTCCTCACAGGATCAACTTTAGAGCCTCCCCCTTAGGGCTCAAGGCAGAACCACCCCGTGGATCTCCTATGAAGTTCATCTCAATAGGAGCGCCTTTTTCTCCAGAGCCAATCTCAAAAAAATTTATACTATACACTTATAGTATCTCTCAAATCATATCCTTAATGATTTACATAAGTCTCATTTACATTAAATCGATATCTCAAATCAATAGTTCCAAACTTGGCTTTCCAAATCCCAAAACTGATTTTCCCAAAAGTCAAAAGCCTTTTCCAAAATCCATAGGTTCCAAAACCTTTTTCCAAAATCATTCTCATAAAACCATCTATATACATAGATATATATATAATCCAGAAAAATCTTTGGATCACTTCATACTTGTATAAACTTCCTCTTTATATTTCAAATACTTTCAAAAACCTTTCTTTTGGCTGTAGATTCAACAAGGGGAGATTTATCTTATATAACAGATATATATATAACTTTACTATGCACTAAATCAAATATTCAAGTTTGATTTTCTTTTATTTCTTACCCTATCACTTAGTTTCAAAAAGTGAATTTCAAAAGATATCCAACTTCTATCTTTATTCGTATATATTTCTCAAAATATAATTTTCTTTCAAAAATTATTTCTCGTTTCTTTCGAAATTTCAATATCAATATCATTCAAGCACTACGATGTACATTTATCACCCGTACGCAATGTCAAATCTGATCGTTCACTCGATCATACAATCTCACTTCCGAACTAGCATCGTCTATTTGACTTTCTAGTGCGGACTCAGATCTGGTTTGTTGATCAGAAACCGTCATTCTCCTTACATAGCCATAACTATGATAGAGAATTTCCAGGATCAACCAAAAATCCATATCCAAGGTCTGCCTTCGAAAATCGAGTGAAAAATCCCAACTCGGATCGATATACTATCTTAAAATTCTGTGCTCGAATCTGGATCAAATCATTATACGAATAGAATAATTTACGTACATCCTACGTATTTATCTTTATTGATCATTAGCTAAATCAATTCTCTTTTCTAATCACCTTCATTTGTGATTCTATTCAATTATTCATAGTTGCTTCAACCCTCATTTAGATTATCATTTCATATCTTATCTCAATTGGTAATTAATCATAAACAGTTTGCACTCTAACCAGCTTAAATTTAGAAAATAGCTTGAAAAGTTAAAAATAGTTAAGTAGTTGAAAAATAATTATTAGTTGTAAAATAGACAAAAAATAGTTAAGTAGTTATAAAATAGTCAAATGGTTATAAAATAGTTAGATAATTGCAAAATAGTTTTAAAATAATAATTAGTTATAAGTAGTTGAAAATTAGTAATTAGTTTATAAAACAGTTGTAAAATAATTAAATAGTTCCAAAAATAACTGTAAAATGAGTATAAGATAGCTCGGACTTTAAAAAGAAAGATTGTATAGTAAATAGCTTGGAAAATAGATTTAAAATAGTTTATATTAAAATAATTTATTTGAATAATAGTTCAGAGCCAAACTGTCCAATTCCCAATCTCCATTTCCAAACCATTTCCAATTTCCACTTCTATTTAAATCGATTTAATTTCAATTCAATTTAATTTAACTTCAATTCCTATCCAAATTCAAATTAATTTCCATTTTAATTTTGTACTTATCCATCTTCAATCATAATTCCAATTAATTCAAATCAAATTCTATTTGAACTGATTCAATTTAAATCTCAACTTTAACTATCTCGAATTATATAAATTCGAGTTAAATTTTAATGTTGATTTAATCCCTTAAATCAAATTAACCTTTACTTTTAAATCAAATCAACCTTTATTTTTTGATTTAACTACTTAAATTTTTAAACCATTTAATTCTAAGTCCAAATTCCAAAATTCCATTTTAAATTATCTTTCCTTACTTAACTTATTTCAAAGTTCAAATAAGAATTCAAAAACAAATTAATCTTCGGATTCTAATTTATTATCCATTTTTGCTTCAGATTTGGAAATCGATTCTTAAATAATTTTAGTTTACAAGTGTTACCCAACGGCTTGACTGGGCAACCAAATACTTGATGAAGAGACTACGTTCGGCATCTGTCCCCGTTCGGCACGAGCATGTCGTTCTGCATCTATGGTCGTTCGGCATTGAGGTTCGTTCGGTATTGTATGTCGTTCGGCATTGAGGGACGTTCGGCATAGCATGGTCGTTCAGCATTCCACATTGCTCGGCGTCCAGACCTCGTTCGGCATTGAGGGTCGTTCGTCATGTCAGGATCATTCGGCATTCCACACTACTCGGCATCTAGACCTTGTTCAGCATTGAGGGTCGTTCGGCATGTCAGAGTCGTTCGGCATTCAATCTCGACCGGCATGAGGCTCGTTCGGCATTCCGACCTCGTTCGGCGTCTCCCCTCGACCGGCATCGGTTCTCGTTCGGCTTGCACTCTTCACTCAACACATCGCCTCGTTCGGCATTATGGAAGCACACGACATTTGCCGATCGGCATTTGCGGCGCACAGAGTTCACTCATTTTGGGCCGAACTATCTGACCACTAGGCCCACCAAGGAAGTCCAACCCATCTTCGTCTATAAATAGAGAGGCAGGGGCACAGTGAAAGAGACCTTTTTTGGAGAACACCAGGAAGACTCTGTCGCATTCAACACTCATTCAAGACTTATCTTTCTTGCTTAACAATTGTAATCAAATAGTTGGTGTACGAATTGTATCTGTAATCGAATAGTGAGAAAAGCAATAAAGATTAACCTCAAAGTGGACGTAGGCAGTTACGCCAAACCACTATAAATTTGGTGTTCTTGTTTTCTGCATTTAATTTAGCACACTATCCTCTGTTTGAATTTATTTTCTTCATTAATCTCTCTACATAACTCTACTCAATGGTTTTAGTGACCAATTCTAGTGCAAACATTTTGGTGCTTTCACTGAGAATCGAATTCTCAGGTCGATAGAATCTACTTCGTAGCTACTGGATTGAAAATCCCCCGAAGGAGATCCGACTTATTCATTGGATGCCCGTTGAATCTATTCAGAGTTCCAACCGACAACTCTACTATGGAAAGACCACGCACCCGATCAGCTTCTCACAATGTGGACGTCCACACGACTGCTAGTGTGCAACAAGTTGGACCTAGCAAGCAATTCAAGGCGCAGGGCCCTCCACACAAAATCAAATGGAAGTCATTTCCCAAACAGAGTTCAATGACTTGATAAGAGAACTCAGGAAAAGTAGAAGGCAACTGGCTGAGCAGATTCAAGCCAACACTATCTCATAACTCAGCTTGCCCAACAGCAGCATCAGAATGCTGGAAGTAGTCCTGCTCCTTATTCTTCATCCGATAGCTCGACTTTAGCTGATGAACCTCCTAGGCATAGATGCCATAAGACTGAACCTTCACAGGCAGGTGCCACTGATCGATCCACCAGGGATCAGGCACGTGAGGGGACTGGACGCCCGGCTCACCAAGACCCAAATCAAGCTGGCCTTCAGGACGTGCGTTTGCCCGACCGCCAGCAGGCGGGACACCAACCCGCACGGTCCCATGGAACGGTACCCAACCTTCCATCCACCATACAAACTCCAGACTTATCAGCCATGGTCAGATAGTTAATGAGAGAAAACCAAGGCTTGACCAACAAAGATTGGGGAGTGTCCAGGAGTCATACTCCCTTTACAGACATTATTCTAAAGGCTGAGTATCCCAAGAAATTCAGTATGCCGACTATCCCAACCTACGAAGGGAAAACTGACCCTAGGCAACACGTGATGAGGTACGAATGGATGATGGATTCTGCAAGGACGAATGACGCAACTAAGTGTAGGTGCTTCCCAATAACTTTATCCGGGATCACCACCATGTAGTTTACTCGACTTCCTCCATGGTCTATATCCAGCTTCCACGAGTTGGCGATGAAATTTTTGAACAATTCAGGATACATGCTACTCGTCCAAAGGACGTGATGTCCTTATCAAGCGTGATCCAGGCTCCTGGAGAGTCTTTGAAAGCATACTTGCAGAGGTTTCATGTTGCTGCTACTGAAGTTAACAACCCTAACAACCATGCAATCTTGATGGTGGTAATGCGAGGTGTAGATCCAGACTTGGAGTTTGGATATTGGTTGGCGGGAAAGCCCCCAACTACGTTGGAGTGATTCTATTCCACAGCTCACCAGTTCATAAAGAGGGAGGAAGGTCGATGGACGAGATGAGATAAGGAACTAGCGCATGTTCAGGATAATGTGAAAAGTAACATCGCCGTGAAACAATCTGGCGACAGTTCGAGAAAAGTTCAAGTCAATGTCCAGAACAAGCCTGGGCAGTCTAAAGGATCCGGAGGTGGAAATTCCGGAAAGAAAAAAGAGACAGGGAAATGGAAGTCGACGATTTCGACCTACAACGAACACACCCCCCTGAATACGTCTCTTGAAAACATTTACCTATCTACCTGTAACACATTCTAATATAGAAAGTCGCACCCAAAGGAGTCCACTGAGGAACAGAAACAGACTGGGAAGTACTGTCGCTTCCATGAGACCCACGGGCACAATACCGAGGAGTGTAGACACCTCCATGATGCCATAGGAAGGTTAATCAGGCAGAAAAAACCATAGAAAGGTTAATCAGACAAGAATTGACAGGAGATGGAACGATATGCTACCTCCTTGAGGCATGCGAATTATGAATGTTGTTCGAATGTGGAAGATGGAACCCCCGCAAAACAACAATGCTTGGTGACAGACGATATAGTGTTTGAGAGTCGAGATGCAGACAGGGTGGAGGCTTTTACTATCGACCCGATGGTTATATCTGCAACGATCGGGCCAGCTTACGTCAAAAGGATTTTGATTGATTGTGAAAGCTCTGTCAACATCATCTTCAAGAAGGCTTATGACCAAATGAAGATGGAGACAAAAGATTTGAAACCATGCAAAGCCCATATCCGCGGATTTAATGGTGCCGCAACCGACGCGATGGGGTATATTGAGTTACCAATTGAACTGCGGGAAGGTGAGCGTAGGAGGGGACGAATCCTACCATTCATAGTAATGGATGTTGACTCTCCATACAATGTATTTTTGGGTCGTCCGGCCCTGGCAGAGTTTAGGGCCGCTTTGGCCCCATGGTGTTTGACATTAAAGTTTCCGACAGACAAAGGAGTCGGTGTAGTACATGACGATCAGGCGATCGGCCATGTATGTTATGTGGCAGAGTTGAGAGAATCTCAGCGGAGAGAAAAAGGGAAGGTTGTTGATAGCTTCGTCCGCATCCTAAATACTGATGATTGACAAGTAGTGCTCGAGCCCTGGCTCGGGCGATATTTTCGGATCCTTAAAGACATAGATCCGAGAGATGATGATGGGAAACCCAGGGAAACGAATGCAGCACCGGCTGAGTTGACGATCGACATTCCAGTCAGCTGGAATAACCCATCACGAGTTCTTAAGATTGGATCACAACTCGACCCTTCAGTGGCCGAGGACCTCACGGATTTCCTCCGAGCGTATATGGAAGTTTTCGCTTGGACACATTCTGATATGTGCAGGATTTCTCCCACTATTGCGAGTCATATGTTAAACATAGACCCGAAATACGTTCTGTGAAACAGAAAAGGAGAGGCATGGACCTGGAGAGGTTAGCTGCTCTCAAAGAGGAGGTGGACAAACTCAAAGCCAATGGGTTCATCCGCGACGCCCTCTACCTCGAATGGGTATCTAACCCTGTGCTGGTAAGAAAAGAAAATGGGAAGTGGAGAACTTGTGTTGATTACTCCGATCTGAATAAAGCATGCCCGAAGGATAGTTTCCATTTACCTAGAATCGACCACCTCGTCGACTCTACCGTCGGACATGAATTATTGTCATTTATGGATGCATATTCGAGATACAATCAGATCCCGATGCACATTCCAGACCAAGAATACACCAGCTTTGTCACAGATGTGGGGCTATACTGCTATGTAGTAATTCCTTTTGGATTGAAAAACACTGGAGCAACTTATCAGCGTCTAGTGAATCGAATGTTTAAAAACCAGATTCGTAGAACGAGGGAAGTCTATGTAGATGACATTCTCGTGAAGTTGCGACAGTCAAACGACCACATCCGAGACTTAGCAGAGATGTTTGATATACTCAGGCATTACGGGATGAAGATTAACCCTTTGAAGTATTCTTTTGGCATTGCATCAGAGAAGTTCTTGGGTTTCATTGTGAACGCACGTGGAATTGAAGCTAACCCGAAAAAGATTCAGGCTATTCGGGACATACAAGTGCCCAGAACTATAAAGCAAGTACAAAGCTTGAACGGAAAGGTGGCCGCACTGAGTTGATTCATATCCAGAGCCACGGGTAAGTGCATTCCTTTCTTTGATGTGATAAAGAAAGGAAAGAGGAATTTCGAGTGGACGTTTGACTGCGAAGGAAGCATTCCGAGCTCTAGTTAGACATCTAGAAAGTCCCTCGGTGCTATCAAAACTAATTGACCATGAAATGGTGTATGTATACCTGGCAGTATCCCAGCATGCTATCTGTATGGCTTTGGTTCGCGAGGAGGACCGAGTTCAAAAGTCAGTATATTATGTCAGTAAACGTTTGACGGGGGTAGAAAGAAATTATCCCAGGATTGAGAAACTAGCCTATTGCTTGGTGATTGCATCATGCAAGCTTTGCCCATACTTCCAGACGCACTCGATCAGTGTTTACACTGATCATCCCTTGCAACAGGTACTCCAATGATCGAAAACTTCTGGATGGACGTTGAAATGGAATATCGAGTTGAGTCAGTTCGATATTACCTACCTGCCACGAAGGGCCATACAGGGGAAAGTGCTAGCAGATTTCATTGCTGAATTCACCATGATAGATGAATCAAACGCCCACAATGCCATACCTTCCGTTCGATGGAAGATGTACACCGATGGGGGATCTAACGACCGATGTTCGGGGTTGGCATAGTTCTTGTGACTCCTGAGAACCGATCAGTTTGCTACGTTTTGAAGCTTGAATTCACAGCAATAAATAACGAAGCCGAGTATGAAGCATTGATTGCTGGCTTAAGACTTATTAAAGAACTGAGAGTAAGATCGGTTGAAATCTTTTGCGACTCGCAACTGGTGGTGTACCAAGTGCGGGGGGACTATCGAGAAAAGGGGCGGAGACTTGCGGTTCAAGAGCTGCTAGCGAATCTCGAGTATTATGATATTTCACAGGTCCCGCGTGAGCAAAACAGAGCAGCCGATTCATTGGCAAAATTTGCAAGCACTGGCGATGCGCAGCAGATGGGTTTGTTTTCCGTTGAAACCTTACATGTTCCGAGCAAAAATATGATGGAGGTAGATTTCATGTTAGAAACAGAATCGAGAAGGAATCAAGGATGACCCTGTAGGATCGATTTCACCCTAGAGGGGGGGTGAATAGGGTGATAGTGTAAATTATAAAAATTAATCGCGGAAGATCACAGAATAGCAGCACAGATATAGCAGAATATAAATAACAGAACAGAACAACACAGAATTTACCCAGCTTCGGCAAAACCCTGCCTACGTGCTACCCCCAAGGTTTCTACTAGAAATTAGATATTCCCTCGCTTACACACGTAAACTCGCTATACCCGCTATTGACTAATCTAACTCTACGCTCAAAACCCTGACCACAACTCAACCACCAAGTTGCGAATTCCCAAACTACACACCGTAGTTTGTCCCCTAGTCAAACGACTAGAAAATTGAAAACGGTTTAAAAGAAAATACAATTTAAAAAACAATTTAAATAACAAAACCCTATTTAATAAAAAAAACAAAGACCAAATTAATAAAACAAAGGTCGGCCCTTTATTCACTTCTTCAACCTGTTCCTTTTATTTTTTCCTTCGTGAAAAAATGGCCGCTCCTCAGATTTTAGGGCTTCGTCCCTTTGGTGCCATGCTCTTTAAATTAGGGTTTCAAATTGAAGTCGCTGCCTTTGTTGGTTGATTGTAATCACTGTTTCTCTGATTTGCTTCAATTGTTTGCGGCTTCTCCTCCTTGATCGAGTTCGATTGCTTCGGTATGTAATTTGTGTTTTTTGCTTTTTCTAATCTTTCGTACTTGAACTCGATACTCGGTTGCCTATGATGATTGGGGTTCTTATAGGATTTGATTTCCTAGAATTGCGTTCGTATATGTTGATTTGAATTTGTCAAATTCTTCATCTCGGCCACTTTATTATTCTTGAACGATTGAGATTGATTCTGACTTTGTCAACTTCGTATCTTTTGCGTTCCTTGGTTGACACGGTTTTGAATTTATTTTCGTGAATACCACGGCTTTGATTTCTGGCATTTTTACATTGTTGACTTGTTCTTGTATATTTGCCTGAGTCACCCTGTTTCATTGTGTACTGCCTGTTCATGTATGTTTGCATCGACTTTGTTGATGTTTGGATCATTATGCTGTCTGTATTGATCTTTGAGTTGAAGTTTTGAGCTCTGTCTTCATGTAGCTTGCTATGTGCATTTATATTGGTCGTTTAATTGATGCTGCAGTCTTCAAGTACTTTCCTGTAGCTCCATCTGTTGCAATCTTTGATGATTTATTGTAGTATGTTGTCACTGCTTCACCACTGTTCAGTTGCATATATTTTCTGATGTTGTCACTTATGTTTGCACTGCTTTACATCTTGTAGTTTGCTTTGGTCTTGAGCATTGCCATGCCATTGAGCATTGTTGTGTCCATATTGATGCCTCTGATCATTTGACTGCACATGTTTCAGTGACATTGTGTTCATTTGTGTCCACTGATGCTTCGAGTCTGCAACTTGTAGCTGGACTTGTTTCACTTTTTCTTTGATCTTTTGTTCATGCTGTTGCACTTGGTGTTTTGGTTTGAACTTGCAGTTAAGACATTTGCATCTGGTCTCATTACTGTGTTGCATTCTTTGATGGTTCATTGGTGTTTGTACACTTTTGTTGCAGTGGTTTTACATTTGTGCATATTGTCTCGAGTACATGTATTCTTGGCTCTGGTTATTTCATATTCATATGAGCATTTGTCTGCACTGTTAGTCGAGCCTGAGTACATGTATTCTTGGCTCACTGATGCATTGTAACGTGAGTTTCACTCACTTGAGTGTTTGTTGCAGTATCTTGTGGTTTGTTGTATTTTTGAGTCTGGTATGCTGCAGCTTGTATCTTTGTTGCATTTGAATCAGTTTCACTTGGGTCTGGTTGGTCTGGCCATTGTAGCTGTTTGAGTTGCAGTGCTTCATCACTTGAACTTGCTTGCAGACTGTCTTGTGTTCTTGTAGCTTTCATCACTGGTGCATTCCATTTAGTTGCACTTGTGTTCTGTTCATTCCTAGTTGCCTCTTTGATGATTCATTGGTGAATATGTTGCATTGAGCTCGACATTGTTGTTTACTTGCTTTGATGCATTCACATGTTGCCATACTTGTTCATGCTGCTGGACTTGATGCAGTTTGATTGTTTTGTAGTTGTTGATGTTCTTTGTAGTTTGTATCTGCATTTTGCATTGGCCATGCTTTGGTCATTGAAGTATGTTGTCACTTGTTGACTGCATGTTCATCATTTCATATTGAACTGTTTCTTGTCATGTTCACTTGCGTTGAATCCAGTTTCAAAACTCGGATTTGACCTTGTGCTCGTGTCGTATTTTTGAATTTATTGCACCTGAGTTGAACCTGTCCGTATATTTGGGTTTGACCTTGTGCTCACCTGTCCCTGTAGCATTATCAAGTGTATATATCGGCGTGCACGGCCTTGTGGCATATACAGTAATACACTGTGTATGTCACAAGTTGTTCGTGTATGATGAATTCAAATTTAAATGATGACGAACAACCCAAATAACTGAGGTAAATCATATTTTCAAAAATTCATCTTTTATTTTATATTGCAAAAATATTTCTTTTTCAATTTTACTGCGTTAGTTTATATTTTTGCAGATTGATCAGATGCTGGATTCAAACTGGAATGCAGTTGAAGATAAATACGAGTGTGAGTGATATGTAGTGAGGTGCTGATGTAAAATAGTGATGTAATTGAATTTGTATCAAAGTTGTATAATGAATAGTGAGAGCTTGAATTTGTATACTATTCAAAATTGTAATAAATATTTGTTTGAATAAAATATTCGTTTGAATTCAAATTCCGTGTTATTTATTTTATTCAGCAAATATTTATTTAATCTGTGAAAAATAAAATAGTATATTATCAAATACATTTAAACGAATGTATATATGTTTATTACCATCAAACAAAAATCATATAAGCGCATATTCAACAATCTCCCCCTTTTGATGATAACAAACATATATTTAAGATTTTGAATATATTAAATGTATTTGATCATTGATATATCCTAATTGCTCCCCCTATTTAAATGCTTCCTCTCTATACGATGCTCCCCCTACATATATGCATACAAATAAAAATATGCAAATGATCCTAGATGCAAATAGAAAATTATTTGACCTTCGCTTGATTTTATTTGACAAAATCTTAACTTTTCTCTCCCCCTTTTGTTATCAGCAAAAGAATAATAGTGTTAGAGAAAATAGAGATAAAGTAAATGATATCAATCCAACATTAAAACTCAATTGAATATAAATATTAAATTTCAATAAAAAATCAAACAAAAATCATAAATATTTTGTTAGGCGCATATTCCACTTTTAGAATGATGGAAATGATGTCATCATATAAAATCATACAGTTGTGTCTATTTGTGGTATATTTATATCAGGAATTTGAATATCTACTAACCATGCATAACCGTTAGGACTTTTAAATGAGATTAGTAGTATTCCAATTTTATTTTTTTTTAAAAATGAATTCAAGTATCTTCTAACCACGCATAACCGTGAGGACTTTTAAATGGGATTAGAATCAACTTGTTTATTTTAAGAGAAAAAAAATCAACTTTTGATATGCGTTCCATACATGCATAACCATAAGGACTTTTAAATGAGCATGGAAGCACATAACAAATTCCAAGTAATTCACCCATGCATAACCGTGAGGACTTTTAAATGAGAGTGAATACTTTGGTATTTATTTATTTATTTATTTTTTATTTTTTTATTTTTATTTTTATTTTTATTTTATTTTTAAAATGTGAAAATGAAAAACGAACGATTCCTGTTTAAAGTACCACATATCGACAAACTATATAGAATTTTGATGAGTGATGGTTGATAGAAATATGATAGGTATAGAGATGGTCATGGAATTTTTACCAACAAAAAGTTTTATAACTCTTGTTTAAATTTCCAAAGAAATTTTCTAATTATACTTTCTCGAGTTATAATATATAATCAATATCAACACTCATCACTTTTTCAATCACTATTTTTCCTTTCGATAATCATTTGGGAGTCAGATTAGTCATAATAGTCATTCAAAATCAAATTCAAAAATAATTATGAAATTAATTTTTCAAAAATGAATAATCTGAAAATATGGTCAAAAATGATTTTCTCCAGGGGGTTTTTTAAAAGAAAATTTTCTGCTATTTGAAAATTATTTGAAATGAAAAATATGCAGATAATTTCTTTGAAAAACGATGCAGCTACTAAATGTCTCAAAAAATCACGTTTCACTAGTAATTTTTCTATCAACTAGATTACCAGTGTAATCTGCATCTGAATTTCTCTTTCACTCAAAAATTATCATCAATTGTATTTTATAGACCAAAAATATGAAGTGTGCATCAAAAATTTCAAACTCAATTTTTTCAGCAATTTAAATGACATTCTTTTGAATTTGAAATGAAGCCGTGTAAATAATCGAAAACCGTGAATATAGAGTCAGTCATATTATAACCAATTGTAATATCCAACAAAACACTATTTTTAATCCAAAATGATATATATGAAGTAATTCAAAGAATTTAGAGATTTTTATAGTGTTTTTGGCATAAAAATATAATTGGCTTAACCATTTTTGAATAAATCAGAATCAAAAATCATCATCTTTTCATCAATCTCAATATTGGCTGAATTAATTCAAAATACGGTGCAGATTATCACATTTAATATATCGTTTAAAACATACCATACCTGTTTTACCTTTACGATATTTTTCGTTGTTGTCCGTTGTGATTCTGTCACCTTTATACTAGGCTAAGGAACTTAGCTTTGTCGCCCGTTGCGTTTCTGGAACAGCCAAAATCCAGAGAACACTATTGTTGTTCCTTAGCCTGCCACCACACCTACACAATGAAAGATTTATGTGACCTATTTGTTTTTATAGGTCCATGATTGTTAGTGGCAGAAAATTTTGAAAAATAATTTTGTGTAGACCCAAAACTATTTATAATTGTTCCCTTTGGCACCCAAATTTGTTTAACTTTGAGAGATTTTATATTTGTGCCTTTTGGAACCCAAATCGGTATAGTTTTCACATGTTTGGGTCTATACCGACAATTATTGTGATTGTGTCCATATTTTCTACAAATCATGCACATTGAATTTTCTTGATTAATCTTGTTTTCAACAATTTTCGAACTATTATATCCAAGTCCTTGTTTAACCGTATTAACAGTTTGCTTTCCTAATAGCATATTCAACGATTTTTCACTTTTTGAAAATTTATCTAAAGTCGTTGACAATTGTTGGACTTGTGATTTGAGAGATTCATTTTCGTTTAACAACTGTGTGCACTTTTTAATAGAATTCTCTCTCCTAGTATTTTCATTCTCCTTTAAAATCAGAATTTCATTTTCAAGCGATTTTATTTTAATTTCTGATTTTTTAATTTCTTCATCAAATGTTGGACACTTATCACACTTAGGGATCCTACTTTGATAGGTTTTAACTAATTGATCAAGTTGTTTATTACATTCTATCAAAGTATCTTTTTGAGATTCAAGTTTGGCGTATTTTTCCCTAAGTCGTTCAAAACAACCGTTTACTTTATGAAAATATATAAGCAACTCAGAATGGGTAAGTTTTGATACCTCACTTGGCTCGTCATCGTCACTGTCAGTTGTATCACCTCGAAGACACAATTCTGCCTTTTCGCTTTCACTGCCAGTGCTTTGATCATTCTCGTCTATTTCATCCCAAGTGGCTGCAAAACTTTTCTTTTTCTGTTTCTTTCCATGGCTGGATTTAATTTGTGGACAATCGGGCTTGATATGGCCGGGTTTGTTGCAATTATAACAAATAAACTTTTGTTCTTCCGAGTAGTCTAGTGCTTTGGCTATTCTGCTTTTTGCTTTTTGAATTCGAGCTGAATTTCCATGTTTTTGATTCCATTTTTTGAATTTCCTTATTAACAGCTCCAATTCTGCTGCTCCATCATCTTCATCGTTATCATCATCACTTTTGGTTGTTCCTTTGAGAGCTATTGATTTCTTTTGAGTGTCACCTCCTTCACGCTCTTCTTTGAATTTCATTTCTAGCTCATAAGTGGTGAGATTTCCGATGAGTTCTTCAACTTTAAGTTGTTTTAAATCTTTCGATTCTTGTATGGCAGTTACTTTTGCTTCAAAGCTTCGTGGAAGGACTCTGAGAATTTTCCGGACTATTTCTAATTCGGTGTATGTTTTTCCGAGAGCTTTTGATTTGTATACGATATTGGAGAGTCGTCCGTACATCTCTTTGACATTTTCTTCCTTCGCCATTTTGAAGTTCTCGTATTCGCTGCTTAGCATTGCAAGGCGAGATTCTTTGACTTGAGATGTTCCTTCGTGAGTCACTTCTAGTATGTGCCATATTTCCTGCGCAGTTAGACAATGTGAGACACGATTAAATTCAAATTGATCCAATGAACAGATAATAGAATTCATAGCTTTGGCATTAGTATTTTGTAATTTATTTTCTAGTTCTGTCCATTGTTCCTTTGGTTTCTCTATTTCCTGATTATCTACAGTTATAGTTGGTATTCTATAACCTGTCTCAACAATATTCCAAGCGTCAATGGTTTTCAGAAAAATTTGCATTCTATTTTTCCAATAAGCATATTCACCATTGAACATTAGTGGTCTAACTATAGATTGACCTTCTGCAAAAGCATTATTAAAAGAAGCCATTTTAAAAATTCAAATTTTTAAAAAACAAAAACCGATTTTTTAAAACACGAATTTTTTAAAAACAAAAATTGATTTTTGAAACACGAATTTTTAAACAAAAATTGGTTTTTGTAAAATTAAAATTTTAAAACAAAAATGGCTTTTGTTCCTAGCTTCGATACCACTTGTAGGATCGATTTCACCCTAGAGGGGGGGTGAATAGGGTAATAGTGTAAATTATAAAAATTAATCGCGGAAGCTTATCAATTAATTTAAATTCAGATCACAGAATAGCAGCACAGATATAGCAGAATATAAATAACAGAACAGAACAACATAGAATTTACCCAGCTTCGGCAAAACCCTGCCTACGTGCTGCCCCCAAGGTTTCTACTAGAAATTAGATAGTCCCTCGCTTACACACGTAAACTCGCTATACCCGCTATTGACTAATCTAACTCTACGCTCAAAACCCTGACCACAACTCAACCACCGAGTTGCGAATTCCCAAACTACACACCGTAATTTGTCCCTTAGTCACACGACTAGAAAATTAAAAACGGTTTAAAAGAAAATACAATTTAAAAAACAATTTAAATAACAAAACCCTATTTAATAAAAAAAACAAAGCCCAAATTAATAAAACAAAGGCCGGCCCTTTATTCACTTCTTCAACCCGTTCCTTTTATTTTTTCCTTCGTGAAAAAATGGCCGCTCCTCAGATTTTAGGGCTTCGTCCCTTTGGTGCCGTGCTCTTTAAATTAGGGTTTCAAATTGAAGTCGCTGCCTTTGTTGGTTGATTGTAATCACTGTTTCTCTGATTTGCTTCAATTGTTTGCGGCTTCTCCTCCTTGATCGAATTCGATTGCTTCGGTATGTAATTTGTGTTTTTTGCTTTTTCTAATCTTTCGTACTTGAACTCGATACTCGATTGCCTGTGATGATTGGGGTTCTTATAGGATTTGATTTCCTAGAATTGCGTTCGTATATGTTGATTTGAATTTGTCAAATTCTTCATCTCGGCCACTTTATTATTCTTGAACGATTGAGATTGATTCTGACTTTGTCAACTTCGTATCTTTTGCGTTCCTTGGTTGACACGGTTTTGAATTTATTTTCGTGATAACCACGGCTTTGATTTCTGGCATTTTTACATTGTTGACTTGTTCTTGTATATTTGCCTGAGTCACCCTGTTTCATTGTGTACTGCCTGTTCATGTATGTTTGCATCGACTTTGTTGATGTTTGGATCATTATGCTGTCTGTATTGATCTTTGAGTTGAAGTTTTGAGCTCTGTCTTCATGTAGCTTGCTATGTGCATTTATATTGGTCGTTTAATTGATGCTGCAGTCTTCAAGTACTTTCCTGTAGCTCCATCTGTTGCAATCTTTGATGATTTATTGTAGTATGTTGTCACTGCTTCACCACTGTTCAGTTGCATATATTTTCTGATGTTGTCACTTATGTTTGCACTGCTTTACATCTTGTAGTTTGCTTTGGTCTTGAGCATTGCCATGCCATTGAGCATTGTTGTGTCCATATTGATGCCTCTGATCATTTGACTGCACATGTTTCAGTGACATTGTGTTCATTTGTGTCCACTGATGCTTCGAGTCTGCAACTTGTAGCTGGACTTGTTTCACTTTTTCTTTGATCTTTTGTTCATGCTGTTGCACTTGGTGTTTTGGTTTGAACTTGCAGTTAAGACATTTGCATCTGGTCTCATTACTGTGTTGCATTCTTTGATGGTTCATTGGTGTTTGTACACTTTTGTTGCAGTGGTTTTACATTTGTGCATATTGTCTCGAGTACATGTATTCTTGGCTCTGGTTATTTCATATTCATATGAGCATTTGTCTGCACTGTTAGTCGAGCCTGAGTACATGTATTCTTGGCTCACTGATGCATTGTAACGTGAGTTTCACTCACTTGAGTGTTTGTTGCAGTATCTTGTGGTTTGTTGTATTTTTGAGTCTGGTATGCTGCAGCTTGTATCTTTGTTGCATTTGAATCAGTTTCACTTGGGTCTGGTTGGTCTGGCCATTGTAGCTGTTTGAGTTGCAGTGCTTCATCACTTGAACTTGCTTGCAGACTGTCTTGTGTTCTTGTAGCTTTCATCACTGGTGCATTCCATTTAGTTGCACTTGTGTTCTGTTCATTCCTAGTTGCCTCTTTGATGATTCATTGGTGAATATGTTGCATTGAGCTCGACATTGTTGTTTACTTGCTTTGATGCATTCACATGCTGCCATACTTGTTCATGCTGCTGGACTTGATGCAGTTTGATTGTTTTGTAGTTGTTGATGTTCTTTGTAGTTTGTATTTGCATTTTGCATTGGCCATGCTTTGGTCATTGAAGTATGTTGTCACTTGTTGACTGCATGTTCATCATTTCATATTGAACTGTTTCTTGTCATGTTCACTTGTGTTGAATCCAGTTTCAAAACTCGGATTTGACCTTGTGCTCGTGTCGTATTTTTGAATTTATTGCACCTGAGTTGAACCTGTCCGTATATTTGGGTTTGACCTTGTGCTCACCTGTCCCTGTAGCATTATCAAGTGTATATATCGGCATGCACGGCCTTGTGGCATATACAGTAATACACTGTGTATGTCACAAGTTGTTCGTGTATGATTAATTCAAATTTAAATGATGACTAACAACCCAAATAACTGAGGCAAATCATATTTTCAAAAATTCATCTTTTATTTTATATTGCAAAAATATTTCTTTTTCAATTTTACTGCGTTAGTTTATATTTTTGCAGATTGCTCAGATGCTGGATTCAAACTGGAATGCAGTTGAAGATAAATACGAGTGTGAGTGATATGTAGTGAGGTGCTGATGTAAAATAGTGATGTAATTGAATTTGTATCAAAGTTGTATAGTGAATAGTGAGAGCATGAATTTGTATACTATTCAAAATTGTAATCAATATTTGTTTGAATAAAATATTCGTTTGAATTCAAATTCCGTGTTATTTATTTTATTCAGCAAATATTTATTTAATCTGTGAAAAATAAAATAGTATATTATCAAATACATTTAAACGAATGTATATATGTTTATTATCATCAAACAAAAATCATATAAGCGCATATTCAACAGTCCCCATTCAAGCAGTACTTGTTACATGGGGTCATACCCGAAAGAAGGAGCAAAAGACGACAAGTCGTTCGTAAGGCTTCGCGTTATGTAATGCAAGATGGGGTAATGTATCGAAGGGGATTTTGAACCCCCTTACTCCGGTGCATTGCCCATGATGAGTTAAATCGAGTCCTGAAGAAAGTCCATGAAGGTGAATTTGGTGACCATACCGGAGGGCTTATGTTAGCGAAGAAAATCCTCCGCTACGGATACTATTGGCCGACTGTAAATCGGGATGTCGCAGACTATGTGAGAAGAAGTGACAAATGTCAGAAATATGCAAAAATCCCGAGAGCTCCACAGACGGAACTCACATAAATGATTAGTCCCTACCATTTGCAATGTGGGGGATCGATATAGTCGGTTCCTTACCCTATCCAAAGGTGGTGCGAAATACGCGATAGTTGCGATCGATTACATTACCAAGTGGGCAGAAATAGAGCCTTTGGCCACTATCACCACCAAAAAGTTCATTAATTTTGTTGTACAAAATATTACATGTCATTTTGGCCTTCCACGAACTATCATTACTGACTGTGGAACTCAATTCGAGAGCAAAGAGTTCAAGGAATTTTGCCAAAAATATGGTATTGAGAAAAAGTTTGCAGCAGTTGCTCATCCGAAAGCCAATGGCCAAGTGGAAGCCGTGAACAAAATAATCAAATCCATATTGAAAAGGCGTTTGGAAAAGGCTAGAGGCAAGTGGGTGGATGAGCTTCCGACAGCGCTTTGGGCTTACAAAACCACCCACAAGTCTGTGACTGGCCACACTCCATTCGCATTAGCATATGGCATGAAAGTTGTCATACCCGTAGATCTTGAAGTTCCATCACATCAAGTAACTTATTATGACTATGAGTCAAATCAAGATCTTTTGCTGGAATCATTGGACTTCATTGATGAAAAGCGTGAGAAAGCTAATTTAAGAGCGGCCGCATACAGGCACCGAGTCGCTCGATATTATAATGAAAAAGTCCGACCGAGAATCTTTGGTGTGGGTGATCTCGTTTTGAAACGAGTTTTCCCGGTTCTATCACATATGAGCCCTGCATGGGAAGGTCCATACTTCATTTAACGGAAGCTTGGAGAAGGAACTTTCAAGCTAGTGACCGTTGAGGGTGTGACACTCCCCCGAGCATGGAATAGCGAGAATTTGCGGCATTATTACACTTAGTTCATTTCTTTCATATTTTAGTTTCATTTATTTCCAGCAAGTTTTTATTCCTAGTTTACGGCATGTAATAAGACAATTTAGCTTGTTTGCATTAATAAAGGCTTGAAGCCATTTTCTTCATGAATTGTCGATGTTTTTGTGTATGATAACGCTGTGACGAATAACTAAGAAATACATTATTCTGTATGACGTACGAACGTGCACGAGCATTGAAAATCTCCAAGTCCCAAGTCCCCGGAGTGCGGACTGGAGTACTCTGAGTCCCCGGAGTGCGGACCAGAGTATAAACACTCAAAATCTCCAAGTCCCCGAAGTGCGGACTGGAGTACTCTAAGTCCCTAGAGTGCGGACCAAAGTATAAACGACTCAAAATCTCCAAGTCCTCGGAGTGCGGACTGGAGTACTCTGAGTCCCCGAAGTGCGGACCAGAGTATAAACAACTGAAAATCTCCAAGTCCTCAGAGTGCGGACTGGAGTACTCTGAGTCCCCGGAGTGCGGACCAGAGTATAAACAACTCAAAATCTCCAAGTCTCTGGAATGCGAACTGGAGTACTCTGAGTCCCCAGTGTGCGGACCAGAGTATAAACGACTCAAAATCTCCAAGTCCCCAGAGTGCAGACTGGAGTACTCTGAGTCCCCGGAGTGCAGACTAGAGTATAACTCAAAATCTCTAAGTCCCTGGAGTGCGGACTGGAGTACTCTGAGTCCCCAGAGTGCGGACAAGAGTATAAACAACTTAAAATCTCGAAGTCCCCGGTGTGCGAACTGGAGTACTCTGAGTCCCCAGAGTGCGGACCAGAGTATAAACGACTCAAAATCTCCAAGTCCCCGAAGTGCGGACTGGATTACTCTGAGTCCCTGGAGTGCGGACCAGAGTATAAACAACTCAAAATCTCCAAGTCCCCGGAGTGCAGACTGGAGTACTCAGAGTCCCCGGATTGCGGACCAGAGTATAAACGACTTAAAATATCCAAGTCCTCGGAGTGCGGACTAGAGTACTCTGAGTCCCTGGAGTGCGGACTGGAGTATAAATGACTCAAAATCTCCAAGTCCTCGAAGTGCGGACTAGAATACTCTAAGTCTCCAGATCATGGACTAGAGAATGAGCGATTTAAATATCCAAGTCCCCTGAGGGCGAACTGAACATAAATGACTTGAAGTCATCGGACCCTTAACGTGCGGACTGGAAAATATTCTAAGCACTTGGAGCGTGGAATAAAGAATGTGCAATGCCAAAAAAATTATCGATTTATTTGAAGATGAATCGAGAAGTTTATGTAACTCGCAATAGCTTGGGTTTTGACCATGATTATACAGAAAATCGAACAATGGAAGTCTTCTGAAAGGCAAAAGAACTAAGTTTTATTCATCAAAAATAAGTTTCTACTACAACTCCTCCAAAACTCGGAGTCCAAAGTTTATTTACATGAACTACGAAAATAAACAAAAATAATTACATAATCTATACTAACTCTCGTTGAACGAGAGCGGCGACTGCTTCTTCGACTTCTTCAACCTTTTTCCAGACGACTCCTCTCCCCTGCGTTTGCCCTTGATAACTTTCTTTGATGGGGGAGTGACAACTGAAGAAGTACGAGGAACTTCCATGGGATTGGACCCGCCAGGGAGGATGACCTTCAATGGCTTATTCAAAGGATCGTCCAGGTCCACAGCTTGAGGCTCGACTTTGATCTCGACTGTCTTTTTCTTCTCCTTCTCAAGCTGCTCCTTCGTGCTCAGTTTAGATTTGTGTTCAGAGGCGCCTGTAATTTTGAATTCATAACTCCCATCGATAGGAGAGGAAGTCTCGGACTTATACTCATCAAGCGCTCCGATCACCTGAGCATCTGGACCGGGAGCCTCTCCTGCATGAGTGGCCTCATTTGTCTTTTCCTTCACCTCCTTAGCGACATTGCTCCTCGAAGTGGGCTCGGGATCAGAACGGCCTGCACAAAATCATAAAAAACAAGCATAAGAATACGATAGCTCCAGGTGAAAAACGACGACTTTTGGAATGGTAAAGTGAAGAGTTATCTACCAGGTTTCGGCTGGCTCTCAGCCGTCAGAGGGGTCTCACCCTCTGGAATAGGAGACAAAATGTGAACGCCGAGGCCGGGATCCTCTGGATCATAACAAACATGCTGCTCAAAGGGATCAAGTATCGGCCGATCGGCCGGTTGAGTGGACGCATGAGCTTGAGGCTCGATCCCGAATGGACCGGCAATAACCTCTTTTCCTTTTGTTGAGGGAAGCCTTTGCAGTAAAGAGCTTTTGCCGTAGACAGGTCTGAAGGCTCGTTTCCCTTAAGAAATTATTTTATCAAGGCTCCTACATCAACCTCTTCGGTACCATATTTGGCCTTCCTGATTTCTATTAAGGTAACCCACGCCTCAGCAAAAGATTCGAGGTAGCCCTCACCCAGAAAAGTTAAGTCTCGGTGCATGAGTACACGGGCATTAAACTCTGAAATTAGTGGGTCGAACATGCTTTTGACCTCCTCCCTACCTGCTTCTTTAGCCGCCTCAAGGCGGGAGTCGACCTCCGCAGACGCTATTTTCTTTCCCTCTTCACGGGCTTCATTCTTTAGCATCTCAACCTTAGAAAGTTCATCCTCAAGCTTCGCTTTCAGAAGTCGTGTGGCAACGATCTCGTCGCAACATCGTTGCGATTCTTCCTGGGCGGAGGTCTTCTCCTCTTTTTCTTTGCGGAGTTGCTCCTCCAGCTCCTTAACTCGGAGGGCAAAGGCGTCTCTCTCCTTCTGCACTAAGTCTTTCTCCAAAGCTAGAGCCCCACGGCGCTGGACAGCCTCGTCGATTTCTTTTTTATGGGTTGATTCCAGACGAGTTACGGCTTCGGTAGTATCTTTGGCGCTTTGTTGGGCGGCTTCTAGCTGAGACTTGTAAGAAACAAGCTCTTCGTCCTGAGCTTTAATAATATCTTTGTCATGGGTGGCCTCAAGCTTCAGGCGATCAATCTCATGCTGGCGCTCTATGGAGACTTCTGACACTTTCTCAGCAAGATGAATGAATGCATCATGTTGAACATAGACGTCATTGTTGCAGGCGATAGCGCTCTATTTGACATGTCCCGGAATATGATGGATTGTCGGAAGGAATATCAGGCCATCAAAGCAGATTTTTGGGAATTTAGCCTTGAGCTCAGTCAGTCTCTCCGATATCATTGGATCTGTTACGGGAACAGGAGAAGATGGATTCGAAAGTTCAGTTTTCTTGTAAGGATCCCGGGACTGTCGTGTGGTAGAAGAATCGGAGTGTTGATCATGAGGGACATCGGATTAAGACCCCTTATGGCCATGCTTATCTCTGCCTTGCTCCGAGTTAGAAGGGGGATTATGATGGTATTTGGGCTGATAATAAGATTTCTTCCGAGATGATGAATCTCGGGAATGATAATCCCTATCGTCATCGTCGTCCCTATCTCTGCGTCTTCCAGAACCTTTATCCCATCCCGACTGATAAAATATCAATGAACCGCTAAGGCGGTCAAGTCCATGCTTGCGCCTCATTTCACCTACACAAAGTTTAAGTAACGATGAGTTAGCAAAGAATAGGGTGACAGCGGAAATTTAAGTACAGGGTGAAGTGCATGTGTTTGTGTGTGTCCTAGTGTTTCCCCCCGACGGACCAGTTT
Source organism: Allium cepa (assembly GCA_030765085.1). Taxonomy (NCBI): domain Eukaryota; kingdom Viridiplantae; phylum Streptophyta; class Magnoliopsida; order Asparagales; family Amaryllidaceae; genus Allium; species Allium cepa. The sequence goes on from CM060943.1 coordinate 462,148,632, forward strand.
CTTTACTAATAGGAGTTTTTTCTCCCTGATTTTGGGCTTGAACGCTTGCATCGCCTCTCATGGGCGAATGAAGCTTAAGGGCCTCTCGATCGTCAAAGTCGTAGTTGGGTATTTCATCAGGTATGGAAAGGTTCGACAGGCCTTTTAGGGAACTTTCTAAATGCTGTGAGGAGGCTTCTTTCTCTACGGGAACGAGAGTAACTTTAGAAGTTCCACCGACTATTTTCTTCCTCAGCCTATATGTTAGTTTCTTCTTCCCCTTTGAAGGGGAAGGCGATGTCTCGATGTCGTGAACTTCGACTAAGGGATCCCGAGCGAGACTAACGTTCTCATCTTGTGCCTCAGGCATTTCAGTTTCCTTAATTTCCCCCTCTTTTAGTGTATCAGGGGCGTGACGTGTTGAAGACTCGGCTTGTTTTTTCCTTTTGCCAAAGACAGGCCTGGGTATTGTAACGCCCTGAGGGAGGCTTATCCGATGACCTTCTGCCAACATCCTAAATTTTGTAAGCATCTCATTTGAAATGAGAGTTCTGATATCTCAGTCTTCGGCGGGAATGGCTCGAATGGCTTCGACGGCTTTAGAATATCCGGGGCCCTCGGTATGCGGATTGATACTTGAAAAGCTGGAAGAGAGTTAGAAAGGGTACAGCTTCGACCAAACATGAGTATCGATCCAGGAAAAAGGCTTACTTCCTTCCACCCATCTCCTCGCAAAACCGGGAGGACAGCGAACGTAAAACCATTCCTGTTTGTACAGAGCAAACTGGCTCCACGCCCCATTTAAGATTTGACATTTGTTGTACGGCTTGAGAAACACGAAAGATGGGTTATCCTTCCGTCTCTTGATGCAGTATATGTATCGAATATCGCCCGGAGTTGGAAGCCTAGAGAGGACACTCATGAAGAAGATACAAGTGCCGTAGATGAATGCGTGGTTGTTCGGATGCAGTTGCGACGGAGCAATGTCGATGTACTGCAACACATTTTGAAGAAATGAGTTGAACGGTGGCACGCTGCCAACCCAGCACATGAATTTTTTGCAAGCTGTGTATCCAACAGGGGGAAAATGTGGACGATCATGCCCCGAAGGAACTAATATATCGTCAAAGGGGATTCCATGGACAGAGCAGATCCGACGGAGCGTACTTTCGTTAATTTTTGAAGCCTGAGAATCGATTGGGTCATCTAGAAAAAAGGAAACCTCCAAAGAGTCGAGAGCCAAGTCGACAGATGTAGTCAGAGGGTTCGGAAAGTCTTGAGCGGGGGTAGTTGACGGATGTGAAGTATCTACAACTTATTACCGAGAGGATGGCCCGGGTCTATCTGAGATCGTAGCGGAGCTAGATTTCCTAGACGTCTTTAATGAGGATTGAATCTAACAAGAGTACCTGTTTGAACTATACTTGAAGAATAATCGACGTTAGGCTTAACAGCATAAATATTCGCCATATGTGGTGTGTGAACTAGTGCGATCATTCAAATATAAGTGCTAAGAAATTAAAAGTCACAGAGTTAATGATATAAAGTTGAGCTTTGAACTATCATCTTCGAAGACCGTCATCGCTGACCGTCTCTGAAAGCCTGTCTTATGATGTTTTCGATTTTGGACTCAGACATTGGCACTATATGTTGAAGGCTATTATCTGTATATATCGATTTAAATTCAGATTTGTGATTGTTGAAACTGGGGAGTTATCAGTCTGGATTAGTTCGATATGCTGGTTTGCTTAAGTCCTTGTCCTTGTTTTTGTCATATGATTAAGCATGGGAAATAAGTGAATTCGACGAGGGTTATGTTCAAGTTGGAATTATTTCGACTGTTGTTATCCATTCATCGAAGGCCAAGGCCGAACGACACTTGAAACACATGGCTTGAAACCCGCTCGGCCTAAATAATGTCGCTCGGCGTAATGCCATTCGGCCTAAATGCCGCTCGGCCTAAATGCCGTTCGACCTAAATGTTGCTCGGCCTCAACCCAGTTCGGCCTAAATACCATTCGACCCTAGTCCATTGCTCGGCATTCCATACTTCCATCTGTCCTCTCCACCGTCCGGCATAAGGGGGTCATGTCGAACCACCCTCATGCTGAGCCGCATCGCTCGGCATTCCATACTTCCATCTATCCTCTCCACCATTCGGCATAAGGGGGTCATGCCGAACCACCCTCGTGTCGAGCCGCATCGCTCGGCATTCTACTCTCAACAACGATGCCCTTCCACTTATCCACTCCACTGTTCGACATATGGCGAATCGTGCCAAACCAAAGTTACACCGAGCCACAACGCTCAGCACTCCATCCTTAATAACAATTCTATTCTTTTCCTCTATCCCTACCGAACGACATGGTCGAGTCCTTCAACAGGTCATACCGAGCTGATCGGCATTCTAACCAATCCCTACTCCTCCTCTTTTTTTCCCTCCTTCGCACGCCTCTGACCTCTCCTTTTTTCCACACTGCTTAGCCTTAAAACGTATCCTAATCACGATATGATTCCCTCATCCGCGTTATATCTACTGGCCATGGTTCTACAGAGATTCACGAACTTGAATCTCGTGCTAAGTTTATTAGCCAAGGGGTAGCATTCAAAGAGAGAGGTCATTACCTAGTAAACGGCTCGAAAACTTAGGGGGATTCTGAAGTAAGGAGTGAGGTAACGTACGATGTTTGAGGAGGGAAGAGTGGTTAATTATTTGGAGTTTGTTAAAAAGCAATGTTCGCGAATACAGGATAGCGGAGGTAAAAATGAAATAGAGAAGAAGAAGTGAAGTGCCGACCTTTATAAGGGGAAGAAAGGAAGTCAAAGGGACAATGACCAATAGAACCTGTCAGTGCGCATCCCTCGCTCGGCATTAGCTAAATCATTTGGCATTTATGACGTTCAGCATTGGCATGTCGTTCGGCATACACTGACTCGTTCGGCATTCAAGAGAAAGTACCATCGAGGAAACGAAACCAGGGCTTGAAGCAAAACATGGAGAACTCGTGACTCAATGCGTATCATGTTCATCCACATAATACACTTTGGGGGGCAAGTGTTACCCAGCGGCTTGACCGGGCAACCAAAGACTTGATGAAGAGACTTCGTTCGACATCTGTCCCCGTTCGGCCCGACCAGGCCATTCGGCATTGAGGGTCGTTCGGCACAACATGGTCATTCGGCATTCCACACTGCTCGGCATCCAGACCTCGTTCGACATTGAGGGCCGTTCGGCATGTCAGGGTCGTTCGGCATTCCACACTGCTCGACATCTAGATCTCGTTCGGCATTTAGGGTTGTTCGGCATGTCAGAGTCATTCGGCATTCAATCTCAATGGGCATGAAGCTTGTTCGGCATTCCGGCCTCGTTCGGCATCTTCCCTCGACCGTCACCGGTTCTCGTTCGGCTTGCACTCTTCACTCAACACATCGCCTCGTTCGGCATTAAGGAAGCGCTCGGCATTTGTGGTTCGGCACACATAGTTCACTCATTTTGGGCCGAATTGTCCGACCTCTAGGCCCACCAGAGAAGTCCAACCCATCTTCGTCTATAAATAGAGAGACAAGGGCACAGTGAAAGGGACCTTTTTTGAAGAACACCGGGGAGACTCTGCCGCATTCAAGACTATTTCAAGACTTATCTTTCTTGCTTAACAATTGTAATCAAATAGTTGGTGTACGGATTGTATCTGTAATCGATTAGTGAGAAGAGCAATAAAGATTAACCTCAAAGTGGACGTAGGCAGTTGCGCCGAACCACTATAAATTTGGTATTCTTGTTTCCTGCGTTTAATTTAGCACACTATCCTCTGTTTGAATTTATTTTCTTCATTAATCACTCTACATAACTCTACTCAAGGGTGTTAGTGACCAATTCTGGTGCTAACAACAAGTTCAATTCTTAACATTCAAATCTTAAGTTCAAAGTGATTCCATATCCTTAATTTCAAATTTAAAGTTTAGTTTCCATTTTATCTCAATAATGGACATATTACCTCAATCCATTTCGTAATTTATTTAAGATAATCAAATTCTCAATTTCATAGATTATTAATAATAACAGGGTGATACTAGGATAAGTAAACATCCAAATTTATCCGAACACCAATCAATAGCATCTAATTCCAATTTTCAGATCTCAAACCCATTTTGACATCACATCTAACTCCCATTTAAACCAACCATTTAACTTCCCTAAGTTAAATCTTAATTTCATCTTGAAATTTCCAATTCAGGTTGTTTGTTAACCTTATTTAACTTTCCCAAAGTTAAATTTTAATTCAATTTAATCCAATCAACTTTACCCAATTTGAATTCCCTTTTCAAATTTTAAACTTCATATTAATAATCTTCCCACTTATAAGTTCAAAAACTTATCACTTTGGGTTTCCACATCATATTCCAAGAAAAAAATTTAAATCTCGACACTTAGAGTTTATTTCAAATCATCTTTGATATTATGTATATCCCCCATATATACATATTTATTTCCTTTGCACACCAATTTATACTTTAAATTTTAAACCACATTTGGTTTTAATTCGAAACAAATTTATTTAAAATTTCCAAACAACTCTTATTTGAAACAGGCCCTTTTCATTCAATTACATTGTAAATAATAATATTTATTATTTCTTTTATCACTTTGAAACAAATTCCATATTCCAGACTTAGATTTCAAAACATCATAATTTAGATCAACTTCATTTCCAATTTATAAGTCATAATCACCTAAATATTTACTTCCTTATAATATTTCAATTTTGCTTCTCATCAACAAGTTTTTCATTAAACACAACAACCTTTTATGATAATAACCAAGATTATCATATCTGGATACCAATCCATTATATATTATCTTATTCTAAAAACACTTCTACTAATTCAGGATTTTAATTTTAGTTTGGATCCATTTCAAACTTATCTTCATTCAATTTCAATTTGGTTGTATTTTTATTACCACTTAATTCTTATTATTTTACTTAATCCCAATAATCAACCACCAATTTCCTTTAACATATTAGAAAACTATTGCTTATATATATCAAAATATAAACTTATATAAATATCATTTTTAAAATCATTTTATAAAAAAATAACAAATACGCCCTCATATATACTACGCTTAACTCATTCTAGGGTACCATTGACCCTTATCCCTAATGAGTAATCCCACCAGAACCAAGGTTCTCGCTTAACATTGCTCTGATACCAAATGTAACAACCTGAAATTTTCGACTCCGAAAATCCCAGATTGTTAAAGAAGAAGAAAGAAGAAAGAAGAAAGAAGGAAGAAGGAGAACAGAAAACAACAACATCTCACATTCGCAGCGGATTAAATATAATAACAAGTAATAGCATTTATATAAAGAAAAGCTGAAATTTGTTACTTTACATACGATTCATTAGAGTTACAATCGTTTACATAAACTGGACAGTTATACAACTTGTCTCAGACTAATATCATAACAACTCTCAAATAACAACGGTAAACTCCGTATGTTCCTGCCATCCAGCTCGCCTCCTGAGCTCTAGAACGTCCTCACCTTAAAAGCTGTAATACTCGGTCTGACCCGAGCATTACAACAAAGTAACACCCGGGTCTGGCTGGAAACTAACGTGAGTAAACCCATCTAACAAGAAATACTAATGCACAAAACTTATTTAAAACCCAAGGTAACTCGTACCTCATAACGAGTTCTTAACTTGCCAAAGTCAAATACACACCTTACAATCATATCTAAGTATTATTACTTAGATTAAATGACTAAATTTACATCATTTATTCCTTTCTAGCCAATATCATCTTAAAAACAAAGTCGAATCCAATATCATCTTAAAAACAAAGCTACTTAAGTTTTAAACAATTCCATTTATATCCAGAATTTCAAATTTACATAACCATTTATCACCAATAGACAAACCATTTTATCACATTTCAACCCAAATATATCATGTCATATAGAATCACAAATTACATATCAAAGATATCAACCAATCTAAGGTATACAATATTATTCAATCATTCATGAGAAAGATTAATTTGTCACACCATTTCTAATTAATTTAAATAAATTAAATTAACTACTTCAATCACCCTTTTAAATCCTGCTTACCTAATCATTGATTAATTACAAACCATTAATTAATCATCCCTTAATTACCCATTAACTGTCCATAATTACTTCCATTAAGTAATTATTCAATGGTTAATTCCTCAATTAATTAATCTTTAATTATTAATTAATTTAACCTTTAATTACAAAATAAATTAATTAACCCTTAACAATTTAATCCTTTAATTACTTACATTAAGTAGTTAATCGTTTAAGTGATTGATCTCTAATTACTTAATTAATTTATCCTTAATTTCAAATTAATTAATCTCTCATATTTAATTAATTAACTACCTTTTTATCATTAATTAATCAAATAAATTAATTTATCTTTAATTACTTAATTAATTAATTCTTAATTTTCAATTTATTAATCTTTGATTAATTAATTAGACCCTTCATTATTTATTAATTAGACCTTAATCATTTATTAATTAAATTAATTAATTATACTTAAATTACTTTATTAACTTAATTAATCTCAAATCATTATGACCTTAATTAATTTTAAGATAAACATTATCTTTATTAATTACTTAACTATCATTAGCATTTTTATAACATTTATCTTTATAATTTACTTACTTAATTAAATCATTTAATTTAAGATTTAAAATAACTTAAAAATTAACTTAACAAATTCAAGTTAAACAGATTTATAACTTCTTAAATCAAATGTTAAAGAAACGTTTATTATATATAAAACAAATAGATTCTAAGAAATATATTTAAACTTGATTTATTTTAGATTTAAAACTTGCTTTCTTTTAAATTTGAAAACTGTTAAATTTTGCTTCGGGTCCAACCCGATAACTACTCGATCCCTGCCCTGAGTAAACCCATTTTTTTCCCTTACCTTTACTTTTTTTTAAACTTCGATTAAATTTTAAACTAAAACTTGTGCATGAAAATCACTCATACCAACCTGAAGATAAACCCGAGCCACCTTGCTTTTTCCCCCGAGTTCCCTTCGAGTCAACTCCGAAATCCAAACCACTGACACATCCAACTCTGTCGTGCACATGTACCGATGACCGAGGCCATTCCGACCGTCCATGACACCTTCGACTCATTGACGATCGCATAATCCTTCGATCCCGACCCCCAAATCTCCACCACAAACTCAAAATCGAATTCGAGCTAAACTGGGCAAACCTGGAACAAAAACCATTGCCTAAAAACCCCTCGAACCCACGACGCCGACCACTAGCACAGCTACAACTCCGGCCACACCTCCGCTAGCCTTCCAGGCTCCTTTCCACCAGGTACGATGATCACTGATGCCATAGACACGACGCAGTGACCCAGTTCCCAGCCTCGACACAAATTAGGGTTTAAAACCCATTTTGACCCACCGTCGCCGCCACGGTGGCTTAAACCTCCTTTCACCATTTTTGCCGAACTCAACTACACCCTGGCCTCCTCCAACAAAGACCCCGAGGCCCTACTGCCCATCAATCCCCAGAAATAGCCCAAAAACCATTTTTTGGCCATCCCCGAAATGCTCACTCAATCCAAATCTAAAGATTTTGATTTTACTCTTAAAATTCATGAATCTTGATGACGATCAAGTTATATAAGTGAAACAAGAAATTTTGATGCTTGAATTTTTACAGGTTTTAAACTTCTACTGTATTTCCTTGATTTATAGAGATATATAAACTTGTGATGCTTATATATTTTTTTTACATCTTTATTTATGTTCAAAACAAACATATTTTGTTTGAAATCCAAGGCCTAACAGTGATTAGTTAAGGGGATTTTGAATTTTTATCAAAATTCAAGCTCTGAAACTAAGAGCATAGTTGACACAGATTCATCAAGCATGCACACTTCTACACATACATATATATACAGAAAAATCACTTATATATATACATGCAAAGCAATCTTCATCACAGAAATTCACATGCAACAGACATTTATTTACTTAAGCTATTTAAATAAATGTTTACTCACCTGCACATGCAAACATAGAACAACTTGATTTTTCTTTGGAACCAGATGTTGATCTGGAATCTGAAAGCTTGAATCTAAGTTGCTGAGTTGATCTTTTTTATCTTAGGTTACTTCAGGTTTTGAAAACTTGAAAGAATTGATTGTTGTTTTATTTCCCTGATTTCTTTCCTCTGGTTTATATATTTTTGTTTGATCTGTTTGCTGATTTGGATTGAACTAATCTTGTTGAATCTTCTGAATTTGCTTGGCTTGGGTTTTGTTCTTCTTTTTAGTTTTATTTTGCTCAGATTTTATCTTTTGGTTTGCCAGGCTTTAGTTTTTGGAAGATAGAAAAGAATGAGATAGAGAGTAGAGATTATACATATAGCCTTGTTTATAGATTTTTAAAAAAAAATGGAAACAAAAATGAAAATTATGACACTTGTTAAAAAACCTAACATTTGTCATTTGGCTTTTTAATCATCTTACACTTGCTACTAATAAGATTTAATCTATTAACACTTGTAATTATGAAATTTTTAATTATTTTTAAATGTTAATATAAAGCTTTTGTATTCATTTTACTATTTAATAAATACTTTTTTAATTTATATAAATAAAGTTCTTTTAAAAGAAAATAAAATAAAAACCAATTATATTTTAAATAAAATCACATATAATATATTTTTAAATCCAAATATATTTAAGATATACATCTTTTAAATTTCAAATTTAAATCCAAATTCAATTTAAAATCCAATTTAAAATCAACACAAACATATATAGATATAGATATTTATTATCAATCTATTTGCTCAATCTATAAATCAGTATTTCTTATCAATTAACCCAGTTAATTATCAATTAACCCAGTTAATTTCCGGGTTCTCACAGATGTGGTCAAGATGTGTTGAAGTGGAAGAAACAGTTTAATTTGATTAAAATTTCAAATTTATTATTTTAATATAAACTGTTTAAAAATATCATCTTTAAATCTTGATTTTAAGATTTCAGACTATTAAACTAATTCCATCTATTTTAAACTTATTTTAAACTATTTAATCCAATTTAATCTATTTTTGTTTTTATTTAATCCAATTTAATCTATTTTAACCTATTCTAAACTAATTAACCCATTTCAATCTAATTTAAATTTATTTGATCTACTTTAAATCATTTTAAATCAATTTAAACAGTTTTAAATCTATTTAACTATTTTAAAATCTAATTAAATTATTTGAAATCTATTTAAACTATCTTAAATCTATTTAAGACCATGTTAATCCATTTTAAACTATTTTAAAGTATTTCAAACTATTTAAAAATTTAATTTTTAACTATGTTAAACTATTTATAACTATCTAAACCATTTTCTAAAATTCAGACTGTGTAAAGTGGAAGTGTTTATATTCAAATCCTTGATTTAAAAGCGAATATGATCTAGTGATGTTATAACCTAAGTTGAGATTTGAAATGATATTTTCTAGTGAAATAATATATTCTGAGTAAATACAATGAATTTAAATGCGGTTTAACCTATTTTGGGAAGTATGATTTGAAAGAAAATATGATTTCGAGAATGATATGATTTCAAATGTGATATGGTCTCGAAACTGAATATGATTTCGAAAGTGAAATGGTTTGAATTGAATATGATATGTGATATCAATTATGAATCGGTTTGAAAAATTTTAAAAATCATCTGGTGTGAAATAAGCATTTGGTTGTTAAAGAAACCAGGATCGGATATTGTCATACTCTCTGCCAATACCGAAAACCATTTTGACCACTATGTACATGGTGGACATTCTAGAAGTAGGATGGTTTGACGAACGATTATGTATAAGGTATTTGCGTAGTCCTGACTCACGTAAGTCGGTTTGATATGGCTAAAATATGAGTTATACCGTGCCAAGTGAGGTCGCACCTCCGATCGGGAACATTTCTTCGATACCATATTATTACTTTGTGATTGATTTGGTGGTCACTCCTCGATTTTTATTATGGGAGTGTGTTTCGAGGTGGGCGGTAGTGGTTGTTATGCGTTACCACCAATCTGAGAGTGCAAATGGTAGAATCCTACCATGGCATTGCCTCACGTGCCTTGTCACATACCTTCTCATGCCTTCTACAAGTTTGGTTTGTGTCGTACCTATGGAGTGCTCCTTGATGGCCCACCAGTTTACGGTGGAGTTTACAGCACTGTATAGACTACAACTTTATATAAAATGTGTTAAGGAGGATATGGGTAATGCCTTAACGCTATTTTAATACTTTACTTTACTGTAGACACTATTATAATAGCATATTGTACATGTATGCAGATAGTTTAATGAATCTTTAGGAAATGGAATCCCGAACATCTCTTAAGTTATTGCACTCACATTAGACATTGGATAGGAGATGTCAAACCTCGTAAACATCTCTGATGCCGTTACTCTCATATTCATTTACTGTTGATTTAACTTATATAAGATCTTTTAGTTCTGACTTGAGTGTTTTGCCTTTTCAATTCGCTTGGGTCAGCCTGAGCTTTTCAGCATATCGAAGACTGCTTTTTGGTGGACGAAGACGAAGATTGTATATTATTATTATTATTTTATTTATTCTTCTGCATCATGTTGTTCTGCTACATGTATTTATTTATTCCTGTTGTATGTAACTCTGATCTGTTTTATAAAAGTGTAATCAAATATTATTTGTAAAACAGCTTCATGAACTATTTATTTGATTGTTATATTTTGTCATTCCGCAGTGAGATTCTATATTTGTTTTTATTTCTTTCTTTGCTCTTTCTTATTTACCCCATAACAATTCTCCCTTTTGAATGGTTTGAGTCTGACATGTGTGGTTTATTGTTGATTTAAACCGTCCAAAAAGGTGGGTTGTTACATAAGTAATGAAAGTGTTCAATGGGATTATGTCTATAGATAAGAATTCTAATGTTATTAAAAAATGATACGAACTTAAGTTAATAATTTGAAATGCTAGTAATTGAATTTAACAGGAATACTGTAAGTAAATGATTATGAACTTAAGTTAACATTTTAAGCTATTTATAATCAGATTGAATAGTAAAGGTGAATCCTATACTAAGTAAATGACTATAACTTCTGAAAATGTTGAAATGATTCAGAAAATGACTTAATATTTAATTGACATTATAAAAGGAAAGAGTAAATGTAAATTAAAGGTTGAAATACTTGAGTATGAAATGATTTATTTGTTTGAAATCAAGTATATCATCAAAAAATAAATGAGAGTTAATCTGCAATGAAAATAGGTAATACTTAAATAATGAATTCATTGATTATTTTAAATAATTGAATGAAAAGAACATATATAAGCAAATGAATATAAATTAATGGAAATTGGCATTATATGAATGAGTGGGAAATGAATTTTGTAAGCAATGAAAGTAAATTAATGAAATAAGCATTGTATGAATAAATGAAACAGATGAACAGCAAATAATGTGAAAGCAGATCAACAAGAATAAACTTAAACCATATTTGAAATTATTGTTCGTTTTGGCTTATGGATGGTTGGGAAAGGATACTTCTAACGGCATAAAGATGTATAAATAATCTGTTAAGTTTTATCTAAGACTGTTGAGTGTATGGTATACTTAGTATTTATTTATCATTTTATACGATTAAAAGGTTCTGAACCTAAACAAACCATTCTTTTGGTTGCTATGGATGGATGGTTGATTACTTTGATTGCGTGTGATGATTGTATAGTTTTTGTTTGCAAGTAACTATTGTTATGTTGCATTGATTTGTTTTGTTATTAATTGAAACAACTTAAATGTCTCCCTTATACATAATTCTAACTCTTTTGGATTATACAAATGAAATACAGGTTTATGGAAGCAATAGCTACTACTTTTGGTTTCATGAATTAGCGTTGTTTGCCCGACAAATAGGTACATTTTCGGATTTTGGTTTTATAGCGATATTATATTTTTTTCACATGGTTTGGGATATATATTTTGAAATATGATATATACATATATGTATATGGTAATTAATGATATTATTATTTCTCCCGGACCTCTTCATAGAAAGGAGGCTCTGTCAAAAATTTTTGTGAATTTTGGACTTAGAAATTTTTTGTGAAAATGAAAATGTTTTCAAACTCTTATTAACTTGAATATGAAGATTTAATAGCTTGTTGAATGGATATATTTTATTTAAACACTTAATTATATAAGTTTGAAGTACTTATAAATTTATTACTTGAATAAGATATATTAGTTTCTTAATTTCTTCTTTTCCCTTTTCGAGTGTGAAAAGTTTTGAGTGGGGGAGTGTAACGACTCCCATTTTTACGATAATTAAAATAAGGAATTTAATAAGATTTTGTAATTTAATATTGGAACAAAGTAAAATTTGTGATTGTTAATAAGACTAATAACTAGAATATTTAATGATGTTAAATTAAGGTAATTGATCACTATTTTAATGCAATTTCAATTAATTGAAATGATTGTAAATTTGAAATTGGTTATAAATTGTAAATAAGTAAATAATTCAAATTTTGTGTTTAATGGTAAAACTGTATGAGATTAATTGAAATTGGTTAATATAGAATAATTAATCAGTAGTGAATTCATTTGCTTTTGTTTGTAAACAATAGACTTGGAATGTGTTTGAATTATTAACGAATAAAAATTCTTTAATTATCATTCTGTATTTAATCCGTTTAAAGTAATATGGAATCAATTGAAATTAATCTACTTAAATATTACAATTAATACGAATTAAAATGATAACTGTAGAATATTTATGTAACAAAACAAAACCAATGTTAATTATATCCATAAAGTGATAGTTGATTGAATAATAAGATAAAAATAAAAAATTAAATGAATTTCCTGGAATTTAAATTATAAATAATGAATTTATTGCAATTAAAATTGAATGTTGTAATTAGTGCAGCATTTAAATATTGAATTGGACTTGGAAATATAAATTTCAAGGTAATCAAAGATGATAAAGATTATTAGCTATAAAATTTGAATTTGAAAAGTGATTAAATTAATATAATAATAATTTATTTAATTAACGTGAAAATAGCCATTTTGACCACGGTCTTGATTTCAACGAAACCAGTTTCATTGGATCCGTAACGGTGAATTATTGTAGGATTTCAAGTTTTGTATTGATCAGACTTGTCGTTTGATCGTGCAAGCTCGAAACGCGTAGAAATCAATTTAATGAATTCAATTTAAATAAGCTGATTTTAAAAGCTAACTTCTTCATATAATGAAATTAGGACTTGAAACCTGTTTCATTTAATTTAAAAGCATCGAAAACATCTATTTCGATATATTGGATGGCCCACTTTCGTTTCGGAAGCGAAACGGGCTTTTTGGGTCTTTATTGTCATTTCCAACTGATTCGATATGATCGTTCCTATATAAATAGATTCTTCTAAACCCTAGCAGCCTTTCTATTTCTTATCACGGTACGTACAACTCTATCTGTCTGTTCCTCCTTCTCAAATGGCAGAAACTCAAATTCCTAGATTCAATTGCAAATCAAAAGCAAATCGAAAAATTAAAACTCCTCAAACTATATCATACTATATATCATTGGGAATCTCTCGACAAGTGCAATCTACTACTGCTGTTCACTTTTCGATACGAGTCATTGGTTAGCAGAATTGTCGATCATTCTTGGCAGTTTGTATTAGGTTTTGGGATTTTAATGATAGATTTGCGACGATATGATGATCAGAGGCGACCAGTGGGTAGACGAGGTCGAGCGTAGTCGATCAATGGTCGTTATTTGTCTCAGATGTGCGTGTAGTAACCTGGATTTTCCTGGAACGATGGACGACGGTGGAAGCACTCAATCGGGCCGCGGATGGCCGCGTAGATGGGGGAGGGTCGCCTAAGCAAGGGCAAGACGTCGGCGTTCTCTAATAAAGGTGAAACTTCACCTAACGATGGCGATAACTGTTAAAAGGCGGCGGCTACTAGGGTTTCATTCGATGTAAAGCGGCGCCATAGGGTTTGTGTGGGAGAGATACAGGTATTACGTGGATAACTTTATTATTATTTTATTTGTTTTAAATATAAAGCGTATAATCTTCTAACTGTCATAACTTTTACGTACGAGGTCTGATTTACGCGCAGTTCATTCTACTGCGATCTTATCGAAATTCTAGACATTGCGGAACTAGTTTGGACGAATTCTGAGAGTGTTAGATTTTAGGCCTTTAATTGGATTTTAAATAGATTTAAAATCAAGGGTAAGTGTTTCAACCCACTCACAACTATTAAACTATCTTATGTTAGTTAAATTGAATTTATGATGTGAACAGAAATTTATTTGGTTGATGTTTAGCATATTTAAATTGTCATTCCATTTATATCTGACTTTTATTGAATTTAATCCCATTAATTTAATATTAAATTTTGAATTGCCAGTTAATACCTGTTGTTGATAACCAGTTAAGTGACATTATTTTTTGGTTAGTTTGAATGATGACTGTGATGGATGGTTAATTGTTGGTATTGGATGACTGGATATATATATTGTTATCACACTGTAAGTTCCCTTAGCCTATTGTTAGGAAAAATCATTGTGGGTTGAAATGATACATATCCGAACGATCTAATAGATTAGGGAAAATCGTTATGGGTTGAAATGATAGATTCAAGCGATTTTATGGATTTTGAATTTTATATATACCCGTAAATTTAAATTTATCGTGGGTTGAAATGATATATATTCGTATCACTTGACTAAAGGGTAGAAAATTATATACGGACACCGGATTGGTTAAATTAAACGATTTTAAATCCTTAATTTTTGAATTCAGTTCAATGATAGCTAGAAATAAAATTTGATTTATATAAACTGAATTAATTTCGAAGATCCAAGCTTTGAATGTTGAAATTGGAAATTGTTTAAATGAATTTTTAAAGGGATTTAAATTGAAATTTAAAAGTTGAATTTTGAAATATAAATGTAATTTATCGGAATTGAGTTACGGAAATGTTTAAATATTTAAACTTTGAAATCTATGAACTTGAAGTGCTTTAAAATTGTAGTTCAAACATGAGTTTGAAATCGATAAGTTGAAATGACTTTTGGGAATTTGTATTGAACGAAAATTTAGTTTTGTTGAAATCTAGATATGGACCAAATTTGTTGAAATGGAAGAAATGGTTTAATTTGATATTAATTTTAAATTAATTATCTTAATATAAACTGTTTAAATATTTTAAATTCAGATTTATTTAGATTTTTCAAACTATTTACTATATAAACCAATTTCAATAATCAACCTATTTATATTAAACTATTAAAACTATATTAAATCTATTTTAAACTATTTTAATATATTTCAAACTATTTAATTAGTTTAATCTATTTTTAAACTATTTTAACTATTTTAAGATATTTTAAACTATTTTAAACTATTTTAAATATTTAAAACTATTTTATTCTATTTTAAACTATTTTAATCTATTTTGAACTAATTTTTAAAGTATTTTAACTATTTTAAACTATTTTAAAATATTTTAAACTATTTAAACTATTTAAAACTATTTTATTCTAAACCATTTAAACTATTTTAAAGTATTTTAACTATTTTAAACTATTTTAAAACTATTTAAACTATTTTTAAACTATTTAAACTTTTTATGACTATCTAAACTATTTTCTAAATTTTCAGACTGTGTATGGTTGAATTGGTTATATTTAAATTCTTGGTTTAAAAGCGAATATGGTTAAATGATGTTATGACCTACGTTGGGATTTGAAATTATAATTTTTTTTAGTGAAATGACATATTTGAGTAAATATGATGATTTAGAAATGGGACTCTTAATCTATTTTGTGAATATGATTTAGAATGTGACATGATTTCGAAAACGGATATGATTTTTGAGAATACGATTTTTTGATATCAATTATGAATCGGTTTTGGAAATGTAAAAGAACCATCCAGTGTAAAAAAAGCCTTTGGTTATTAGAGAGACTAGGATCGGATATTGTCATACTCTCTGCCAATACCGAAAACCACTTTAACAAATGTGTATGTGGTGGAGATTCCAGAATGAAGAGGATGGTTTGGTGAACTATTCTATATGAGGTGTTTACTCTCCCGTGAGTCGGCTTGATGTGGCTAAAAAAGGAGCGATACCGGGCCAAGTGAGGTCGCTCCTCAGATCGGGCACATTTCTTTGATACCATATTATGACTTTGTGATTGATTTGGTGAACACACTCGATTTGATTATGGGAGTATGTTCCGAGGTGGACGGTAGTAGCTGCTATGCATTACCACCAGTCCGTGAGTGCAAATGGTAGAATCCTACCCTGGCATTACCTCGCGTGCCTTGTAACATGCCTTATCATGCCTTCTACGAGTTTTATTTGTACCGTACCTACGGAGTGCCCTCTGATAGCCCTCTGGTTTACGCAGAAATTACGGTACTGTACAGACTATGGGAATATATAAAAATGTGTTAAGGGGGATATGGGTAACGCCTTAATGCTATTTTAATACTTTACTTTACTGTAGACACTATTATAGTATCGTATTATACTATGTCTGTAGATAGTTTAACAGATCCTTAAAAGATGGAAATCCCGAACATCTCTTAAGTTATAGCACCCACGTTAGACATTGGATAAGGGTTGTTAAACCCACCCTATAAACTTCTCTGAAGCCGTTACATTCATATTTATTTACTATTAATTTAACTTACATAAGATCTTTTAGTTCTGACTTGATTGTTATGTCTTTTCATTACGCTCGGGCTAGTCTGAGCTTTTTAGTGTATTGAAGACCATTTTTCTCTGGAGGATGAAGACGAAGATTCTATATTATTTATTATATTTATACTACTGCATCATGTTGTTCCGCTGCATTATTTATTTATTTTTGCTGTATGTAACTTGGATCTGTATTGTAAAAGTGTAATCAATATTATTTATAAACAGCCTCATGAACTATTTATTTGATTATTATATTTTTTCATTCCGTTGGGAGATTCTGTGTTTCGTTTTGTTCTTTTCATTATGCTCGGGCCAGTCTGAGCTTTTCAATGTATTGAAGACCATTTATCTCTGGAGGACAAAGATGAAGATTGTATACTATTTATTATATTTATACTACTGCATCATGTTGTTTCACTGCATTATTTATTTATTTCTGCTGTATGTAACTTGGATCTGTATTATAAAAGTGTAATCAAATATTATTTGTAAACAGCTTCATGAACTGTTTATTTAATTATTATATTTTATTATTCCGCTATGAGATTTTGTGTTTTGTTACATTTTTTCTCTTCTTTTTCTTATTTACCCTGTAACAATCCTCCCCAATCATCCCTTTTGAATGGTTTAAGTTTGACATGTGTGGTTTATTGTCGATTTGAACCGTCCAAAAAGGTGGGTCGTTACAGATGGTTGGCGAGCTTTTCCTTCGCAATGAAGGTGCATTCTGAGCCAACGATGAGGGAATTCTTGCTACTTTAGACCGAGACCAAAAATATATCTTCTTACCTCGAACTCTAGGTTATTGCCCAGAGATCATTGGTCGGTTCCATAAGTGCACAGGTCTATACTTTTTTATCTTTTTAGTATATCATCTGTATTTTTATGTCATTATTAGGTCTTGTCATTATGTTTTGATGTAGCTGGTCCCAATCAGCTCTATTGTGCGTATTTGTTGATACTGTTATCTGGCCAGGCATGCTGGCTGTAAT
This sequence comes from Allium cepa, assembly GCA_030765085.1. Classification (NCBI taxonomy): domain Eukaryota; kingdom Viridiplantae; phylum Streptophyta; class Magnoliopsida; order Asparagales; family Amaryllidaceae; genus Allium; species Allium cepa. The sequence goes on from CM060943.1 coordinate 462,166,400, forward strand.
GGCCCGCAAATCCGTACCCCTTGAGTCAACACTATTCTACCTAAATCAACTCATGTTGTACAGAAATACGAATCATTAGGGTTAAAGAAGAAGAGGTAGAAGGAGAAAATAGAAAACAACAGCATAATCTAACAATCGCAGTGGAACAAAATATAATAGATAATAAATAATCTTTACTCAACATCAAATATTTCGGTTTATATATTACATCCTCAGAGTACATCAATCACAGCTCAACATCAATATCATACAATGGATACACAACTCAAACAGCAGAATATATATATATATAAACAAGTACGAGAGTACGTATCGTCATCCAGCTCATCCCCTGAGCTCCACAGCATCATAACCTGTATTCTATAATACTCGGTCTGACCCGAGAATTACAGTTAAATAACACCCGAGTCAGTCTGGAATACCAACGTGAGAAAATCACACCCAATTGATTATTAAAGTTTCAAAAATCCTTTGAAAACAAAAGCATCTCGTAAGATCACGCCACAAATAAACATGTCGGGTTTTTACCTTACGATAGCTAAAACAATTTTTATAGAAATCCTCTGATATTATAATATGGTCTATATACAAATACTTATAAAATAGCCGAAATTGTTACATGATTAAATTCCAGCTACTAGCCACAAAAGTGGGTAATACAAACAAAACTCGTACAAGGCTCGTAGGGAGAATGGATTTCCAACAATGACTAGGCACTAGGGTACCACCTGTCACAGTACGGGGCCTAGATCACCGTACCGAGGAGTACGCCCGCTCCCCTGCAACACAAGGCCGGGACAATCCCTTACTGGATAATCCCGAGTGAGATCACCCCGCGGTTGGGATCAGCAACCGCCCACTAAGCCGAAATAAAAAGGGACATCTAGACTGGAATGACCTCACCCAGCTTGGGTGCTACCCACCTAGCCTTGCTGCATAACCCCTGATTTTCAATCATTCCCATTTGATGAGGCTTGAGGCTAAACGTTACCTTTTATAGAACATATCCCTTAGAATTCCCATCGTCCACCTGACGATGTTTTCGCAAGCATTCATCCATACAAGTCCGTCCCGGGTTCGAACGGAACCGAAGGCACTATTCCTACTACATCCATTTTGAAAATATCCTCAGGATTAGTAGCGACTAGCCCTTGCACTTCACTACTCCATCTTCGAATCCAAAATCGTTTTCACGAAACGTACAAACCGGATCGAAGTGGTTTTCGAGAAATAAATCTCGATCCCGGTCTCTTCGAAACGATCAACGTATTTGTCCAATATTGATAGTCGATTATTTAACTATCAATTAATATTCACAAACAACCATCCAACAATAAATAATTTTCCAATTATTTATTACCTTCAAAATACCTTCACAAGATATATTTCTATTTTCAACCTTTTGAAAACAGTTTTCAAATCATTCTTCCTTTCCAGAATAAACTTTCCCAAGTATTTTCTATCTCCACTGAAATTTGCCAAGCACACTAGATTTTTAAAATAACTTAAAATACTTTACTTTAAAATATGCTTTTAAAACATTTAAGTTAAACTACTTCAATAAATTGTTCAAAATACATACTATATAAATATTTGAAAATAAGGACACTTTATAAAATATAACTAAATTTTTAATCTTAAAACAAACTACTAAGTCACTCTTTAAATAATTACTACTATAATAGATTAAAAAGGAAAGACTTACTTTATAATTTAATATTCAGAAAAATAAATTTTCCAAACTTGCTTTTGAAATCAACTTAAAAACTTTTAAATTATATTTAAAACTTACTTTGAAAACATACTTGGTTATCCAGGGAGAAGATCCAACTTCAATCACTTAAATCAATTTTCCCAAATTGATTTCAAATTTATCCCATTCGAATAATTTCTTTACTCACTTAATTCATTAATTATGGACTTTATTTTATTATTATTATTATTATTTTCCCTTTGATTTTATATCATTTAACTGAAATATACCAATTTCAGCTCCTTCCCAATTCTTCTGTGTTCTTTTCAATAAATTGAATCTTAATTTTAAATAAATGTTTTATTCTTTTAAAATAATAACACTAAAATTTACAATTCATTAATATTATGATTATTCAAATTTCCCTTACTAAACTTAAGCTTTATTTATTAGAATTTAAAAAAAACACTTTATTTCTTTTCCAATTCATTCTTAAATTTATTCAAGTTTCCATACTTATTTTACTTACAATTTCACTTCTCTTATTTTCATTCCCAAACTCAAATTATATATACTTGGTATTTCATTATTACCCAATTATAATAGTCAAGCCATAGCATTCAATATTTCTACATAATTCATTACACGATATCAAATACTTAGAACAGAGAATATTAAATAATTTAAATAAAGTTGAGGGGTCCAGTTGGATCCCTCCAACCTGTTTTCCCTGCATCCACAGACGTTAGCATCACATAATATGCCAATTTCAAATTATACCATACTATAACACATCAATCAATTCAAGCATTCAAACAATTATTTAAATTTAGTCATTAAAATTTAAATTAAACTGAGTGAGATTAACTCACCTTTGATGTTGCATTTGCCCTTCACTTCAATATTCCCTTGGTTTTCTCGATTTCTGACCTTGAATAAACATTATGGTTTATTAATACTTGAATTAACCGAACAATCCATTTCTCTTAAATAAATTTAATTAACCAATAATTTAATTTACTAATCATTTATTATTATTATTATTATTAAACTGATAATAAATTTATAATAGGGTGTTACACTTACATGTGACAGGTCTAAATCAAGATATATTAAAATTGTTATGTGAACCTATATACATTTGTATCAATATTATACTCCTTTACTGTAAGACAAGAATTCATATATGATTTATATACTTATTTATATTATAATTCTTTGTGAAAATTTCCTTCCTGTAAATACCAAAATAGAAATTTATTTTACTGTAAACACTTTCTTCCTGAATCTACATTTTTATTAATATGAATTTAACTGTAGAAAATATAAATTACCTGCACTCAAACAAAATCCTACCCTACTCCCTTCAACGCCGGCTGTCGATGCTGTCGTCCCTCGTACCCTCGATTCCCGAAGCCTCCAGCTTCGTTCACCTCCAGATCGTCGCCCGCGACCTCCCCTTCGTCGCGAAGTCCAACTTCAAATCGACCTCAACGCCATACCTTGCTGCCTTGCTGCTCTCAACACCACTACCTACCCAACGTTGAGCCCTTCACCACGCAAACGTCGACTGCAACGTCGAAATCCAACTCGTCCGTGCCCAAAGATTTGAACGCGGCTTCTCTCTCTCTTGGCTAGATCTGAATAGAAGGAGAAGAGGGGATTCGATTCGATTATAGGAGGGTGCGGCCCCTTTTTGGTTTTTTTTTTTTTTGAAGATGGGTTTCGGTTTTCGAAATTGAAGAGGGAAGGGAAATCAAACCGAAGGTCGAATGAAAGAGGGAAGGAGGGGAAAGGAAAGGCTCGGCTTCGATTTGCAAAAGGATGAAAGCGGCCATTAGCCTGGATTCAAAACGAAGAAAGAAAGAGAGGCTTCGTTTTGTTTCCAGAACGAAGAAAAATATCTACCCCTTTTTAATTATTTAACGAAGAAGCGTATTAGAGAAGCTTAACCATTTAAATTAAATATCATTGGATTATTTTCAATAAATTCTCAGCGCGTTTATATATCGTACACTCACACACTAACTCCGATCAACAGAAATTCGAAATCCGATAATAATTCAATATTACGGACCCAATGGAACTGGTTTCATCAAATTCCGAGACTGTGCCTCGGAAGGCTATATTTAAATTCAATTTAAACGATATAAATTTTAAAACTGAACAAACCACTGTTAATTTCAATTTTACAAGTTCTATTACTCTCAGTACCATCAATATAAATTTTCAAGCCTTCAAATATATTTTTAATAGGCTTAAAACTCCAGATTCAACAATTTTCCCAACTTCACTTATTTAATTTAATTATTCAATTATCAAATAATTTATGATATCCGTAATTCAAGTTAAAATTACTCTATTGAATAATTAAAATCGATTAAATATTCCGATTTTAAATGCTCGAAAATTCCGGGTCATCACATTCCTCCCCCCTTAAAAGAATTTCGTCCCCGAAATTACTAGTTAGGAAGAATGGTCCAATACCCATTTACTTTTCCTCAAAACCATCAAGTCAACATCTTACCAACGATCTTTTTATATAGAAGACTCATTATCTTTCTTACTAACTTCCCAAACTTTTCCTTAGTTTCCAAGTAACTTTACTTATTCAACTATTCAAATTTTAATTTAAAACCAAATTTTGAATTATCAAAATTTCTCAAAATTTTTCTAACTCCCTAAATTTTCGAAAAATTTCGCCAGCGTCTCCTTTGCGCGGCTGACTCGGTACAACTACAAAATGGCTCTACGGCCTTCCAAATTCAAAAAGAAAACAAAAGGCCAAGTGGCTCAATCCAAATCCAAATCCAAATCCCAATCAAATTTCATACCAAATTTAAATACATACCTTTTGTCGGGCAATTCAAATTTATCTTCTGAAATCAAAATCATTTCTCTTTTCACTTTATATTACCTGCATATCCTGCTTAGTACTAATATCCAATCACAACATTCCAAAACATTTTATCGACTTCATTACCAAATGCAAATATTCATCCAAATATCAACTTAGAATATATTTGCAATATTCAATTTCCAATTAAGAATTGACCATTCCTTACTTAAGTTAACATAAGCAGTTTATATGTTTCTTATCTTTATTTTATCTTCCATTTTAGTTTATATCTATTTTTATTCAAATTGATTCTTTCATTTCCATATGAATTCAAATTTATCTTAAACTCTAAATTTTAAATTTTATTTTTCATTTATACTAATTCATGTCAATATTTTAATTAGTTTCATTTACTAACCTATTTCAACTTCCAGTTTGAAACCGTTTTGCTGTTAACTAAATTTTCCAAAAATCTTCAGAAATTTTCTAACTCCCAAAATTTCTGAAATTTTTTGGCAGAGTCCCCTTTGTACGGAGGAGCTTTTGCAATTTGACAAAAGAGATAAATATATATACATCGACCCACCCGGTCGGAAAAACCAAAAATAGTTCATATTTCCTATTTTAATTGTGTAGGCGTACCTTATTTAGCATTTTTAAGCAAGCGGCTTATTATTTTTAGCAAATAGCACAACCAAATCCAACCACACGGCTCCCAGTTACCTGTACTTACTCAATTTAAACATGTAAGTGCCATATAAATAAAGTTTAGCAATTTATTTAGTTAAAACATAAGAATTCTAAAAGAAACTCATACCAAACATTTTTCCGTAAGCAATTTATATAGTTTCCATGCTAATTCAACTGTTTCAAATAATCCATAACCCATTTTCATTCAATCTGAATGGTTTTCAATCCATTCGTATACCACTTCATCAATTTGAATGGTTTAAAACTCAATTGCTTACATTTAATTTATTATTAAGCAAATCTGAACTCATATTTAATTCAATTGCTCTCAAAATTAATTTATTTTACCCTTATCAACACATAGAATTTAATTACTTCCATTTACAACCAACGACAATTTATTCCATGCAATTTGACGAGATTTATGTGAATATATAAGTATTTATGTTTATAAAAAAATTCAATTGACTTCAATTCAATTTATACTTAATCCTATTCCATTTTCAATTTATTCACAATCCATATATTCTCATTTTCATTGCATTTCAGATTTGAATCCATTCACTTGCATTTTATTTTATTAACCAAACTAGTTCATTCAAACAATTTACAACCTAGGTTCATCTTAATTGCCAATTAAATTTCCCTTTTATTTTAATCAATTCACAACTATTTATTTAGCTCGACACACTCCATTTAAATTTCATTTACAATCCATTTATTTACATTTCATTCCATATTTGTTTATTCCAAACTATTGTATTTAGCTCGAAGACAATCCAAGCTATTGCATTCCATAACCATTTCTCAACTTATTTAAACCACACTTCATTTTGATTCTTATTTATTCTATCCATGTATTTATTCAACATAATTAGTTTATCCACACAATCCATTAGGAATTTCATTTCTTTAAATATTATTTATGGCCCACCCAATTTTATTTCGATTCCAATTTATTTTTACTTGATTTAAATTCAATCCAATATCATTAAACTTAATTTTAAGTTAACTTCAATTTCAACTCCTTTCCATCTTTTAGCTTAAGTTTATTCACTCCAATTTATACTTAAGCTCATTCTCATTTTGCAAACGAAGTTCTCTTTTCAATTTAACTTGATTCTATTTCAATCCAATCTCCTTTCAACTACAAATTTTCGTGATTAGTTATTATAAATTTCAAATTTCCAAGTTCGATTCATTCTCAGTTACAAGGTCATTTCAATTTATTTTTATGTATTTGGATTTTATTCACAATACAAACCATTATTATTTTAATCCAATTTCATTTTTTTTCGATACCTTTCCAATTATATCTAATTTGTTAACACCTCAAGTTAAATTTAAATTTATAACTCAAGTTCTGAATCCTCTATCCATTCTCAATTTACCACCCAATTTTATGAACTCACAGTTCAATAATATTTACTTCATCGACAATTTAAGTCGAATTTAATTTATAACTTGAGTTTTATTTCCAAACCTCATTATTATCTCACCATTCAGCTTTTATTTAACTGCATTGGGTTCTCATTACATATTTCATTATCTAATTTATTACCTAAATTGTCTTTCCCCAACTTATAATCCAGAACTTGATTTTAATCTCAAAATCTATTCATTTAAATTTTCTTAAGTTCAAATTTATTTTATAATTTTAGTTTGGATTTTCCCTTCATTTTCTAATTCATCAAAATATTAATTTTGGGCTTTGTATTCCATTCTCAATTTTATAAGTCACAACTTATTGTTTTATACAATTCCATTCATCATAAGCTTGAATATATTCTTCTTTTATTTTAACTTAAGCTGTATGCTTCTTTATAACCCAAGCATATTTTATTCATGCATTTTAATTCTTTTGTAAGTTATTATGGTTTATTTATTTCAATCCCAATCCTTATCCAAATTATTTCCATTTATTTAGGTAAGAATTTAATTCCCTTCATTAATTCAATTGAATTCTTATTCCAATTCAATTTAATTTTAACTCAGATTTATTTAACCCAATTCGATTTCAACTTAATTCGAATACAACTGGATATTATTTCAGGTTATTCAATTACTTTCAATCCAGTCAAATTTTTTTTCCCAAATCCAAGTTAATTTCATTTTCAACTTTTCTCTTTAAATTTAAACTCAAACCCTCAAAGCTTATATTCCATTCCTGATTTAAAAATCATCTCAATTTATAAGCTTACAACCCATCCTATCAGGATTTTTAAACTCCCGGCTTTGGTTTCAAATCATTTTGAAATCTCCAACATCTCAAATCACATTTCTCAAAAGCCAAACCAATCCTGGTTTTATTCCCAACAAATTCCCTTTGAGATTTTCAAAAACAAACAGGTTTTGCTGTACAAATCAATTTGGTAGCAATTCATCACTTAGATACTCGAAAATGAACATCGATGATGTTGCAGTCATCACCGAAGTTATTTTCCAGTGACTGAAGTGAATTCAATGCTAAATCTCTTCCCAAAATTTATTTAAAACAAATTTCCTTTCAGAAATACCCCAAAAACAACAATGCTCCTATTTATCTTCAAAATACTTCCAAAATCTCCGGGGTTTAAAGTTTCAAATTCTATTTTAATTCAAATTTTAATTATAATGCATTTGTATAGTTTATGCTTATATAAATTTCCATTTGATTGTATTTCAATTCATAAATTACATTTATAATTCATATTTATAAATTTCATTTTATAATGAATTTATTCCTTCAAACTTTGGTTATATTTTCAATTTCTAGTTAAATTTTCACTTAACAATGATAATACTTTAATATTATCATTTCTAACATCTAAGCAACCATATATTAGCTAAATAGTTTACAAAAACTTTCTTTATATCGAAAATATATTTTTGGATAAAATTATTTCATTTACCCACATTTAAAACAATACCGCATCGATTGTTCTATTCAAGTGTTTAGAAACCCCTTCGATACAGTTGCGCAGACTGTGTCGACAAAGGTTCATATGCCACTCAATAAATCAATCAACACAATATTAAAACAGTTTATATTCACTAACAAATACGCGCTGATATCTATTAATACGCTCAAACTCATTCTAGAGTACTATGGACTCTATTTAAATGAGTAATTCCCACCAGAGCCAAGGTTATGACCAACCTATGCTCTGATACCAAGTGTAACGGCCCGCAAATCCGTACCCCTTGAGTCAACACTATTCTACCTAAATCAACTCAAGTTGTACAGGAATACGAACCATTAGGGTTAAAGAAGAAGTGGTAGAAGGAGAAAATAGAAAACAACAGTAGAATCTAACCATCGCAGCGGAACAAAATATAATAATAAATAATCTTTACTCAACATCAAATATTTCGGTTTATATATTACATCCTCAGAGTACATCAATCACAGCTCAACATCAATATCATACAATGGATACACAACTCAAACAGCAATATATATATATATATATATATATATATATAAACAAGTACGAGAGTACGTATCGTCATCCAGCTCGTCCCCTGAGCTCCACAACATCATAACCTGTATTCTATAATACTCGGTCTGACCCGAGCATTACAGTTAAATAACACCCGAGTCAGTCTGAAATACCAGCGTGAGAAAATCACACCCAATTGATTATTAAAGTTTCAAAAATCCTTCGAAAACAAAAGCATCTCATAAGACCACGCCACAAATAAACATGTCGGGTTTTTACCTTACGATGGCTAAAACAATTTTTATAGAAATCCTATGACATTATAATAGGATCTATATACAAATACTTAAAAAATAGCCGAAATTGTTACATGATTAAATTCCAGCTACTAGCCAGAAAAGTGGGTAATACAAACAAAACTCGTACAAGGCTCGTAGGGAGAATGGATTTCTAACAATGACTAGGCACTGGGGTACCACCTGTCACAATACGGGGCCTAGATCACCGTACCGAGGAGTACGCCCGCTCCCCTGCAACACAAGGCCGGGACTATCCCTTACTGGATAATCCTGAGTGAGATCACCCCGCGGTTGGGATCAGCAACTGCCCAATAAGCCGAAATAAAAAGGGACATCTAGACTGGAATGACCTCACCCTGCTTGGGTGCTACCCACCTAGCCTTGCTGCATAACCCCTGATTTTTAGTCATTCCCATTTGATGAGGCTTGAGGCTAAGCGTTACCTTTTATAGAACATATCCCTTAGAATGCCCATCATCCACCTGATGATGTTTTCGCAAGCATTCATCCATACAAGTCCATCCCGAGTTCGAACGGAACCGAAGGCACTATTCCTACTACATCCATTTTGGAAATATCCTCAGGATTAGTAGCGACTAGCCCTTGCACTTCACTACTCCATCTTCGAATCCAAAATCGTTTTCACGAAACGTACAAACCGGATCGAAGTGGTTTTCGAGAAATAAATCTCGATCCCGGTCTCTTCGAAACGATCAACGTATTTGTCCAATATTGATAGTCGATTATTTAACTATCAATTAATATTCACAAACAACCATCCAACAATAAATAATTTTCCAATTATTTATTACCTTCAAAATACCTTCACAAGATATATTTCTATTTTCAACCTTTTGAAAACAGTTTTCAAATCATTCTTCCTTTCCAGAATAAACTTTCCCAAGTATTTTCTATCTCCACTGAAATTTGCCAAGCACACTAGATTTTTAAAATAACTTAAAATACTTTACTTTAAAATATGCTTTTAAAACATTTAAGTTAAACTACTTCAATAAATTGTTCAAAATACATACTATATAAATATTTGAAAATAAGGACACTTTATAAAATATAACTAAATTTTTAATCTTAAAACAAACTACTAAGTCACTCTTTAAATAATTACTACTATAATAGATTAAAAAGGAAAGACTTACTTTATAATTTAATATTCAGAAAAATAAATTTTCCAAACTTGCTTTTGAAATCAACTTAAAAACTTTTAACTTATATTTAAAACTTACTTTGAAAACATACTTGGTTATCCAGGGAGAAGATCCAACTTCAATCACTTAAATCAATTTTCCCAAATTGATTTCAAATTTATCCCATTCGAATAATTTCTTTACTCACTTAATTCATTAATTATGGACTTTATTTTATTATTATTATTATTATTTTCCCTTTGATTTTATATCATTTAACTGAAATATACCAATTTCAGCTCCTTCCCAATTCTTCTGTGTTCTTTCCAATAAATTGAATCTTAATTTTAAATAAATGTTTTATTCTTTTAAAATAATAACACTAAAATTTACAATTCATTAATCTTCTGATTATTCAAATTTCCCCTACTAAACTTAAGCTTTATTTATTAGAATTTAAAAAAAAAACACTTTATTTCTTTTCCAATTCATTCTTAAATTTATTCAAGTTTCCATACTTATTTTACTTACAATTTCACTTCTCTTATTTTCATTCCCAAACTCGAATTATATATACTTGGTATTTCATTATTACCCGATTATAACAGTCAAGCCATAGCATTTAATATTTCTACATAATTCATTACAGGATATCAAATACTCAGAACAGAAAATATTAAATAATTTAAATAAAGTTGAGGGGTCCAGTTGGATCCCTCCAACCTGTTTTCCCTACATCCACAGACGTTAGCATCACATAATATGCCAATTTCAAATTATACCATACTATAACACATCAATCAATTCAAGAATTCAAACAATTATTTAAATTTAGTCATTAAAATTTAAATTAAACTGAGTGAGATTAACTCACCTTTGATGTTGCATTTGCCATTCACTTCAATATTCCCCTGGTTTTCTCGATTTCTGACCTTGAATAAACATTATGGTTTATTAATACTTGAATTAACCGAACAATCCATTTCTCTTAAATAAATTTAATTAACCAATAGTTTAATTTACTAATCATTTATTTTTTTAATTTTTTTAAACTGATAATAAATTTATAACAGGGTGTTACACTTACATGTGACAGGTCTAAATCAAGATATATTAAAATTGTTATGCGAACCTATATACATTTATATCAATATTATACTCCTTTACTATAAGTCAAGAATTCATCTATGATTTATATACTTATTTATATTATAGTTCTTTGTGAAAATTTCCTTCCTGTAAATACCAAAATAGAAATTTATTTTACTGTAAACACTTTCTTCCTGAATCTACATTTTTATTAATATGAATTTAACTGTAGAAAATATAAATTACCTGCACTCGAACAAAATCCTACCCTACTCCCTTCAACGCCGGCTGTCGATGCTGCCGTCCCTCGTACCCTCGATTCCCGAAGCCTCCAGCTTCGTTCACCTCCAGATCGCCGCCCGCGACCTCCCCTTCATCGCGAAGTCCAACTTCAAATCGACCTCAACGCCATACCTTGCTGCTCTCAACACCGCTACCTACCCAACGTTGAGCCCATCACCACGCAAACGTCGAAATCCAACTCGTCCGTGCCCAAAGATTCGAACGCGGCTTCTCTCTCTCTTGGTTAGATCTGAATAGAAGGAGAAGAGGGGATTCGATTCGATTATAGGAGGGTGCGGCCCCTTTTTGATTTTTTTTTGTTTTTTGTTTTTTTAAGCTGGGTTTCGGTTTTCGAAATTGAAGAGGGAAGGGAAATCAAACCGAAGGTCGAATGAAAGAGGGGAGGAGGGGAAAGGAAAGGCTCGGCTTCGATTTGCAAAAGGATGAAAGCGGCCATTAGCTTGGATTCAAAACGAAGAAAGAAAGAAAGGCTTCGTTTTGTTTCCAGAACGAAGAAAAATATCTACCCCTTTTTAATTATTTAACGAAGAAGCATATTAGAGAAGCTTAACCATTTAAATTAAATATCATTGGATTATTTTCAATAAATTCTCAGCGCGTTTATATATCGTACACTCACACACTAACTCCGATCAACACGAAATTCGAAATCCGATAATAATTCAATATTACGGACCCAATGGAACTGGTTTCATCAAATTCCGAGACTGTGCCTCGGAAGGCTATATTTAAATTCAATTTAAACGATATAAATTTTAAAACTAAACAAACCACTGTTAATTTCAATTTTACAAGTTCTATTACTCTCAGTACTATCAATATAAATTTTCAACCTTCAAATATATTTTTAATAGGCTTAAAACTCCAGATTCAACAATTTTCCCAACTTCACTTATTTAATTTAATTATTCAATTATCAAATAATTTGTGATATCCGTAATTCAAGTTAAAATTACTCTATTGAATAATTAAAATCAATTAAATATTCCGATTTTTAATGCTCGAAAATTTCGGGTCGTCACACTGGCAGTATTATTAGTTGTGGGTCTCCTGCCCTACTACATTTGTACCTATATATATATATATATAGTATGGTTGTATGATCCTCATATCATACACTCTTTATATTAGGAAAACTTGTTTAATTCTCATTAATAAATTTTATTAATTTTGAAATTAATTATATTTATTTTCAAACATTTTGAATTTTTTATTATATTATAACATTTATAATATATATATATATATATATTATTTTAAATTTAAGTATTGAATTTAAAATCTCATATTTTTAATTTTCATAAAATTTTGAAAATTAGTCTGATGCCCAATTCAAATTGAGCCTTTTTTGTTCGAGGCAACATTTGGGCTCACATATCTGTGCGGGCCAGGCCGGTAGTTAGGCAGGGCAGAGTACTTGATTGCCTAAACCCAATCATTCGACACTACCTTTCTAGACACCCCACTATATGAGTAGTGAGCTTAATTAGTTAACCCCAACGTGACTAATTTAGACTACATAGCCTATTGGCTCTGATATCATTGTTTGAACTGAACCAGCCCATGATGGAAGTAATGGGTGAATTTCAATTTTTTTTACCATTTTGGATCTTCATTTGGCCTATCAAGTCCAATTAATTTAGAATATTTCTTTCTTATAAATAAAATCATTATTTTATTTAAATTTATAAAATGATTTTATATTATATAATTAATGTTATATTAAATATATATATATATATGTATATATATCATATACATATGTGTATGAGTGTGCACATGTGCAACATATTAATCCATGCAAGACATAATTGGCCCATATATAAGTGTTGGAATTCACATCGCAACAAACAATATATATGTGTGTATTTGGTTGTATATAAACTTTATTTAATTTCAAATAATTTTGTATATGTATGTATGTGCGCGTGTGTATACAAGGAATTTTAACATTATATATATATATAATAAATATGTTTAAAATATTCATAAAATTAGATTTTTTTATTGCAAAGTTGAAAGCAATATTATATATATTCATATATATATATTCAAATATAAATATATAATATGATAATATATACATATTAATACCTTTAAAATATACGAGTATATGTTTATATTAAATAAATATATGTACCTATTATTGTGCATAGCAAAATGTTATTTTTTAAAAATATACTTCAAATTCATACCCATTTGGAAATCATTTAAAAGAAACAAAAATTAATAAAAATATTAATTTCGTGCGTAATTTAAAATTTAAAATTTTAGTAAAACTGTCCGAGTGATATTTTATTATCCAGACATTTAAAACCTAATTTTATAATTTTAAATCTATTTTATTTTCAACTGGCATTTAAAAATTTAAATTTAATACAAAAAATGTTTTTTTCGCTGAAAGTAGATTAAATCCAAATCTAATTTTATAAAATGTTAAACATATTTTATCACACATATATACATATATATTATAACTAGTTTACCTAATTAATTAACTTAAAATATATATGTACAAAAATTATATTTATTTTTACTGCAATTATTTTAGATATGAAAATATTTATATAAAATTGTAAAACTATTTTTAATATAATAAGATATAGAATTTTAATTACAAAGCTTATATATAATTAAATGTTATATATTAAATTGATTAAAAACATTTTTTTTAATTTGTGCTATATACATCATAAGTGATATATGTCATAAAAGATTTTTTTAAATATATAAGAATATATAAATATACAACCAATCTAATTGTGATAATATATTTATATAATAGAATTGTCACCTAACTAATAATATAATATACATGATATAAATAATATACATACACTAATATTCATAAATACATTAAATTTTACCTTATATCCAATATTGTTAAGTACATCTTGAAATGGTGAGATCTACTCCTTGAAACAATTTCCAATCTAGTTGAGTGTTATTCCCTAAACCGATAACCACTAACCATCGAATATGATCTGATTTACATTGATTTGACTTTTGAAATTGAGAGATGGGGTGGTAGAGAATTCAAACAGAAGTAGGTGTAAATGAAGGCTCCGAAAGTATGAAATGAGAGTGGGTTGAGATGTTTATATAGAGAAGGAATGAAGAGAGAAGTTAGGATCAAAATCCATGTTTTTCACTTACTCCTTTCCCTCTCACCTACTCAACCCATACCCATCTTATCCAATCATATAGCTACCCTCTATGTCCTACTAGAGCTGAACCAAGCAGCCCCCTTAATATAGGCTTTAAACCGTTTAAAGCCCAAACAAAATATTTTGCATTTAAATCCAATTTAAACGCGTATCGATATCGTATATCGATTAATATATTTATAATTATTATAAACATATTTAATAATATTTGTTCACCAAATCAAAATAAATTTTTATAATTTATGTTTCATACATTTTAAATAATATAAAAATTAAAAATTAATTAAATTGGTTGGTCAAAGGAGTATTCAACGTTTTGGTTGTGTGGCCCGTTAGGTATAAATTTGGTCAACAATTAATATCGAACTATTCGAATATTAACGTTCACGCTTCACTTAGTAGGCGGTGTGACATTTTGACCAAATTTATTGCCTACTTGGTTTTGGTAAAATCAAATTTTACTCTGTTAAGCGTTATCCAATTGTGACTATTATTTACACCAATTCTCTTTATCAAAGCTATCTCACTTTGGACTTAGGGAATTTGGTAATGGTCAGAATTCCAATATTGTTCGCATTCAACCATATAGTCCAAACACAAAGTCCTTAGTTCAATAATAACAATTATAATTAAACAAAATGCTCTGGCCAATGACTTTGACTTTGAATTGACTTCAGTTGACCGTGATACTAACCTCATATAATTGAAAAGACGAATCCCCTCTTAAATAGTGTTTCACTTCTAATGCTTCCACTTGACCCAGCTATAGTCATTCGATGGACACCATGCCATGATTTAACTATAATCATGCAGAGCTTCAAGGTTAAAGGTCAATGGTATTCTCAAGTCAAGGGAACTACGTAATTTTGTCACATCGATATTTTCTATTTGATCTTGGTTATATTAACTAACAGAAAACTATCAAGTGATTCATTCCGTAGTTATCCAATAACTGTCATATATAACATCTTGGTGCCCCCAGCAACCAGGAGTAATTCACTGCCCAACATCTGGAGAGCACTGCACGCTCTGATCTCAACGAATGATTCGATATCTGGTCTCGATACACCTTGACTATGAATATTTAAAATGTTATGTTTATTTTTGTTGTGATAAATTACTCATTGTTACAACACTTTGTAACTACTATCACAAAATGTACCATTTATGGATTTTCTATTAAATATACTTTTATTTTAATTAATTAATTAACACAACATATTATATCAAGCATATAAAAGAAAGAAAAAACCTTTTATTTCGAACAAGATTGATTATCAAGTTAGATATATGTAACAAATTACATAATTGCCCTCAGGGCATACCTAACTCTATCAATTCCAACCCACATTAACCATCAATATGGCCAGCCTACACTTGCCTATCCTAGCCAGAAAGAACATGCCCCTTTTGAGCCTTATAACCAATTCAAGCCCGGACAATATTTATTGCATTTAAATACAATTTAAACTCGTATCGATTACATATATCGGTTAGTATTTGTCTAACTATTATATGCACACTATTTAATATTATTCAATATATATCAAATAAAATTTTATAATCAACTTTTCATTAATTGATTTATAACAATTATAAACCAATTCAATCGAGTGGTATTTAGTAGAATTCAACGTTTTAGTTGGGTGACTCTTAGGAGTAAATTTGGTCAGCGGTTATTATCAAACAATTCAAATATTAACGTTCATACGTCACTTAGCCGGCGGTGTGACATTGTGACCAAATTTATCGCTTACTCGACATTTGTAAAATCCAATTTTACTTCGTTAAGTGTTAACTGGTAGTGATAATTATTTACACCTTTGTCAAACTATATCGCTTTGGACTTATGGAAACTGGTAATGGTAAAGATTCCAGTATTGTCCATGTTTAACTCTATAGTCCAAATACAAAGCCTTTGATTCAATGATAATAATTATTGTTAGCCGAACAGCTCTAGCCTAAGATTTTTTACTTTGAGTTGACTTCAATTGACCGTGATACAAATCTCATGTAACTGAGAAGACGGATCCTCTCTTGAATAGTCTGTTCACTTCCAACGCTTCCAGTCGACCCAACTATAGCCGTTTGATAGACGTCATGCTACGATTTAACCGTAATCAAAATGGAAATTCCATATTGAAGATCAACAATATTCTCAAGTCAAGAAAACAGTGTAATTTTGTCACACTGATATTTCTGTTTTACCTTAGTTATATTAACTAACAAAAAACTATCGGGCGTTTCATTCCGTAGTTATCTAATAACTATCGGTACGTATCCCCTTAGTGTCTCCAGCGGTCTTGAGTAATACACTATCCAATATTTGGAGAACGTTACGTACTCTAATATCAACGGATGCATCAATATGCAATCTCGATACAACTTGACTAGGATTATTTAAAACAATATGTTTAATTCCATTGTGATAAATTACTCATTATTCCAACAATTTGTAACTACTATCACAATACATATTGTTTATGGATTTTCTATTAAATATACTTTTAATTGAATTAATAAATCAATATAACACAATATATCAAGTATATAATAGAAAGAAAACAACATTTTATTTCGAGCAAGATTGGATACCGAGTTAGATATTTGTAACAAATTACATAATTTCCCTTAGCATACCCCTAACTCCATCAGTTATTCCACTTTGGGTTGTCAATAACACTTTCGGTAGGGGAAGCAGTAAATTCGAATGGTTTGTCTTCTTGTCGATCTCTTTTAGAGTTCCTGTTTTAGTATTATGTGATTCAGATGAAACTTGTTGTGTTTGATCCACTTGATTGTTTGCATTCAAATTTGATTCACTGATCTAAGTTCGATTTTCTTCTGTCATGTTAATGTCACTTTCTTACTTGTTTGCAGGTTGCTCAACTGTATCTGGTGTTATGTCTGTAACAGACAAGGACGATATGGCATATTCTACGTGAGCATTATCCATCTCTCCTCGCCGTTGTAAATCAGAAGAAGGCTCACCATAAATATTTTGTTGCTTCATATGAGAACACGTTTCCTTCGTACTGTCTATAGTATGATTTGCATTAAAAGGGCACTTGTTACTCATGTTTTTACCACCACTTGTATAAGTGGATTTGTGGGCACTTTCCTGATTATTATTCTAAGCATTGACTGAATTATTCTCCTGAACTAAGCATGTTATCGTACTATTTTCAGAATTCAAATTAGCGAGCAACATTTTTATCCACTTACATCGGGCTATTTGATTTTTTTATCGTATTACTATGTTTAAATACCATGGTTCTCTACGTTGGACACCTAGCATCTACATGTCAATAATATTACACAAGTTACATTTGTTGGGGTACCATTCATACTCCACACTTTGCCATACCAAGTTGTCATTTTCAACTAGTATCAGGATTTACATGGGGAATGTGAAATTAGCATCTACCTCTATAAGAAATCAAGCAAAAGAAATACGAATCATATCTTTTGTGACCTGATCTAGTCTAATCGGAGTACCTATGACTGAACAACAATTCTGGCAATCGCATCTTTTGTCCAATAGTCTAAATCAAGGCCTGGTAATCAACAACCAAATTGAGATCAATTGAAGGAATTCTCTTGTAAGTTTCATACTGAGTTTCCATTTTCACAATAATTAAATGTTTATCGTAATAATACGGTCCATTTGTCAATATTTTTTCGCAATCGTCTTGAGTTTCAAATTTTATTAAATAAAACCCATTGTCTTTAGAATAAAATTTGAAACTCACCATACGGTTTCCAAACACATGTGATGTATGATATAAGATAATAAGGTTTAGGACCCATCAAGTGGAAGGCAATAGCACTTTTCCACTGTTCTCTAGCACTGCCTACTAGTTGAGTAGTCATTTTTGTACATTGTGAGTTGTTGAATATCACATGGAGGAAAATACGAGAGAGGGGATAAATTGGATTCTTCCGGATCTGGTACAATCTGGTTCCTTGCTTTAGGAATCTTCAGCTCTTCCAATGAGATGGAGAAATCTGGATTGCTTTTCTCAAAATTATTGTCATGATTGTACTGAGAGGAGGAAAATCACTATTAGTTCCAATGTATTTCCTAGGATTAAAGTTCCACCTGTTATGCTCATAAACAATGTGTTGTTGTCCAGTATCCGTTGCTTTGTAGACCTGCTTCCTTGGCGTTCTTGGTTGAACAACCGTGAAGCCTTCATCATCGAGGGGAGGGTGATTTGGAGGCTGTTCAATGTCCGGTTGCGAAGAATTGTCAGAATGTGGAGGGGGTTGTGAAACCCTAACCGTCATTTTTCGTTTTATTTTGCTTGTGAAACCTTAAATAGAGGAACTGTCTCCTTCATTGTTTGCACAACAAAATTACAATTCACCATATCATATGCCTTCTGAATGTCTACCTTAATACACATATTTCTGTTGTTTTTCCTGCCAAATCCCCTTATCACCTCGTGGGCTACAAGCATGTCGTCTCCAATACTTCTGCTTTTTATGAATGCACATTGATTATATGAAATAGGTTTTTTCGATAATGGTTTCATTCTGTTACACATAACTTTAGCAATGGTTTTGTATAACTGTTGTAACATGCAATTGACTTGAAATCAAAGATATCCGTAGGGTAACCGAACTTAGAAATCTAATTGATATGGATATGGTTACATTCCTTTACCATTTTCCCTGAATTGAAAACATCAACATCCTCTACCACCAGCGGATCATTGTTCCGCAAGTTCCGATGTCTTTTATAGAACTTAACGTCGAACCCATTCGAGCTGAGAGCGGTACTATCTTTAATGCTAAAAATAGTCTTGTTCACTTCGTTGATATCAACTCTATCATTGAGAAAGCTACATCCATGTTCAGAAATGATAAAACGAATGTGGAAAAAGGTTTTGGTTTTTGTTGGTCGAACATTTCCTTTCAGAAACCAGCCGCTTTTTCACCTAAGTCATTTGCGTCAGCGGAGAGAGCTCGTACCATTTAGTTTTGCCCTTTTTGCTGCACAGCTTAGCATAAAAATTACCTGGTTGCCTCATCACTTTGATATAACCTGACAATCTGGGGAAAATAAAAAATCCCCTTATCCATGATATGGAGCGCTTTTTAAATTGAAAGTGGCAACTATCCAACAAATCCCTCTTCTCTCTCCTCTCAATCTTATTATGCTTTCTCTCTCTGCATCTTCTCTGTGATTATCGCGGAAAGCATTCCAATTTTAATCTTTGCAAGTTGATCTCTTCTAAAATACTAGGAATCTCTCTGTTTAACTTTGACTACGTGGTTGTCTGTAAGCGTTACTACGTACCCTCTTATTTTAATGAATTTTTTTATTAGCAACAATTGTTTCACAGATTTTAAGCTTTATTACTTACTAAAGATTGGATTTTGTGATCTTGGTGCTTCTCGATTTCATAAAAGTTTAATTTTCTTTGTAACCGGGTCTTCAAATCAAGTAAACCTGAATTCCGTTCTTAAAATTTTTGAGCTGTTTCTAGCAATCTGCTGTTATTTATCGTCTAATATTTGAATCGAGCGAAATAGCTTAATTCTTGACACTAAAGTTCAAAGTTTTGTTAATCATAAATGAAGAGAGGGAAAGTGGAGATTTGGAGTAGCGAGCCATTATTCCCTAGACTGAATGTAAACGATAGGGAAATAGGAGGGCCAAGAGCACCTCCTAGAAATAAAATGGCTTTGTACGAACAACTTACAATTCCTTCTCAAAGATTTAATCCAACTGCTGCTTCTGTTCAGGTTTGATTTTTTTTACTGAATTAATCTTTCTTCGCATTTTATTTTGTTTATCTTTACGATGATGGACATGGAAATGTAATTGTGAATCTACAAGCTTGCTAACTTAATTATTATTCATGGCCAACTTATTTGAATTGTTCTTAAGCATTGGTACTTAAATTATTTTAATTATTTTTAGTATGGGAAGATATTGTTTTGGAACACAATTAATTTCTAGAGTATGGAATTATTTGCCATTTAGATTAACAGATGGATATCCAGTCCTTTAAGAATATAACTTGGCTTAGCTCTATTTGCACCCTGAACCGTTTGTTGAGGAAAAACTGCACACCCCACAGTTTACTTTTAACCCCCCATTTTATTTCCCAAATAACCTATTTTTTTAAAATTTCTAACGTCCGTTTAAATAATAAAAATCACTTTTAGGTTGAACTTTGTTTCATATAAAACCTCGGTAGAACCGAACTTTGTTTTATATAAAACCTCGCTAAGACCGAACATGAGTTTTGTATGAAACCATATTTGGACCAAACTAGGTTTTGAAAGAAACCGTACACAGTGTTACTGTTGGAAAATCCATGTTAACCATGCTTTAAGTAAGCGTGATTTGTTAGGTTACCTCACCCGTTTCAAGCTTGGTTTGTTAGGTTTTCTTCCTCGGTTCATGCTTGGTTTCTTTTGTTTTCTCGTTTATTTGGAGCTTGGTTTCTTATATTTCCTCACTTGCGCCTAATTTGGTTTTTTATGGATCCATTTTTATCGTGTTTATAATATAGCGCTATAAGGTTGAAGACAACTTTGTGTAAATAATTTTTTTAAGTTTACTAGGGGTGAAAAGCAAAAACAAGGGTATTAATAGACTCTCCCTGTAACTTGATTGATATAACAAAAGAAATAAATTTTGCATTAGTCTCAGCTCAAAAATACATAGTGATGTGATAATCATGCAACGAAATCAGAATGCCTGCCTAAATCTTATAAGTCATCAATTTGTAGATGCAGCAGAAACACAGTGAATTTCTTGTGTTATAACTTATAACATAAAATATTACATGTTTATCTCAAGATTTTTCTGAAGTAAACTAGAGATATAATGTAATAAAATTTGTCAAAAGACAAGGAATTTCATTTGTTATAACACAAATTCATATAACTCATATACTCATATGCTTCCAAAATTTGATATTATATTTTTTAAAGTTATTTATTTATTTTTTAATGTTCATCATCAGAGCAGGAGCACTTTTACTTCATCGGATGTGCTAATTCAGACGTCTACACGGTTATCAAAACGGAGTCATCAGCAAAGTTATCCCACACTGAACACAAAAATAATACAATCAGGAAGATCATTTAAAAGACGGTTTAAAAATAGCAACATGGTTGCAAACGGGTTGATAAGTAATCCACAACTTAAAATTTTATCTTCTCATGAAAAGAAATCTTGTCAGAACTTAGATGAAGAAAATAACAATGATTTCAACATGCCAACGTTTGTTCAGTCTAAAATTACCCCATTCAACATCAAAATCTCTTCTAGCCCATCTCGAAATCTTGATGGAAAGCTGTTAAAAGAATCATATGCCACAAGTCTGAACAAAAGGGAAAACACAAGAACATTAGATGGAGTTAGGTGCTTCATTGATATTGATGTAGCAGACGAAGATGATAAGTCACGGGCTAGAGAAGAAGTTTGTTCCAAAGGAGATGAATTCAATCAACCAAGTAGGAATAAAGCTACTGTGCTACCAGAAAATGAAGAAGTGGTGATAAGTGAGATTTCTGATGCCACCATGATCGGTCCTGATAATGTTGTTGAATTAATTGGTCCTAAGCATTTTTGGAAAGCTAGAAGAGCTATTTTGGAGTAAGTACTGCTTGTTATTGAATAAGATTTTACTTATTTGGTAATCTTAATTTACACTTTCAGTTCTTATTTCTTAGGCTAGAAAAAAAAACTCTAAATAAAAAGACATTAAAAAAGAAACGCTATTTTTTTTTGTTTTATTTTTTGGAACTATGACATTTTTGGTGGAGGGTTGGACCCAAGATCTTTGATTACACAACAATCAGTTCTATAAAATTATTTGGGAACTACTATAACTGGTTTGGAACTATTATAAAATAATCAGATATATCCATCAAATAATTTTTGTACTATAAAGTAATAGTTCCGAACAATCAGATCATAATTTTATAGAACTACTATTACTGGATCATAGTCATTGACGGCACAACAATCAGTTCTATAAAATTATGATACCTTTTGTTGTTAGAATATATCTTTTGGTAAATAATGTTCTTCTGGTGATTCAAACAATCAGATCTCGATTTTCTTTGCAGTCAACAGCGAATATTTGCAATTCAAGTATTTGAGCTACATAGGTTGATAAAGGTCTGTTACATTCAATAAATTTAAAGCTACACAATAAAAGTTACTAGTAACTGAATTTAATGTTTTTCTTTTACAGGTGCAGAAAACACTTGCTGCATCACCAAACACTGTCAAAGTTGATATCATTTTGAGCCCATCTCCGAATATTACTGCACCTGAAAATTTAGCCATTACAAACCAACTGTCTTCTATGCAAGAAATTTCCTCTGAAAATCAGAACATAATGCACTCAGTAGAGAAAGTTAGTGCACAAGATACTCATACTACAAACACCCCATCAAGTCAATTGTGTTACCCACCAAACTTAAACCAATGGCTAATGCCTGTAATGTCCCCATCTGAAGGACTTGTTTACAAACCATTTCCAGGACCTTACCCTCCTGCATCTGATTATGTTCATCCCTTTTATGGTAATCCTAACCATATGAGCTTTCCTGTGTTACCGCCATATAATGTTCAATACCAACTGCCACCTTATATGTATTATCCTTCACCTTATGTACTTCCATTCACAAATTCAATGGAGCATGTTAGCATGCAGTCTTCTTTTCCTATCGAAAGACAGCCTTCAAATTTATCGAGTAATCGGTCAAAACAAACGAGTGAAGCTATCACGAGCGAGGTTCAAAAAAATCTTGCAGCAAAACTTGGGGACTTACAAGGAAGTCAAAATCAACATAAAATTTCAAGCTGTGCCAATAATGTTTCAGATGTTGTAGATATTGTTGAGCATAATCAAGTGATTAAAGTTGTGCCACATAAGGCTGTATTGGCGACTGAGTCAGCTGCAAGGATACTCAGGTTTATTCAAGAAGAGAGGAAGAATCCTGAACCATAATTTGCATAAGCTTGTAACTAATATGAAATTTGTTTGTGAACTGCTTTGATATGTTTTACCTATGTGCATTGTTGTCATACACCTCACATTATGGTTATGTGTCATAAATAACGATAAAAACAGATCTGAAGACATAAGAGTATGTTACAACTAGATATTCAACCCGGTCCATTCTGCATCATTCAAAGCTATGTACAGAGTACCGAAGGATATGCAAGCCCATGTATATGCGGCCCAATCTTTTCTTTTAAATATAGAAGCTGCATCATCTTATTATGTATTCAAAAATACAAACTGAGATTTCTGTAAATCTTTTTAAGAATATCAATTCAATAAAAGTATTCAGTTCTTTATCTTGGTACCAGAGAGCTTGAGAAAAATCTGTTTAACAGCAGTAACAAGGTTAACGCTTTGCCGTTGATTTCTCAGATCAAACATCATCACTGAAATCAGGCTGCGCATCCAAGATATCATCAGAGAATTAAGTTTCTCATCATCTGAAAGTTAAAGATCGGTCATACCTGTGTTAATATCAAGATTCTCATCGGTTTTCTCAATTGATTTTGATCTGTGCCACGCCTTGAAGCAACTGTCAGTATTCTTCATCACTCAGTTGGTTCAGGCTGCATCAGAAGCCTGCATCTTCAATTCTTGCAACTTTCTTGTTTTAAAGATCCTACAGCAGTTGCAAGAATCTACCTGTTCCCTCATAACCCTATTTCAATGACTGATGACGAGTCATCGCCTTCATCTACTGCAAGAAACACTGAATCAAGATCTACAACACAAGAGTTGATTAAGGCATTAGTCAACCACAGAGCCAAATTATTAATGTTCAACTAGATGAATCAAATTTCTTACTCTGAAAATTCCAGATTGAAACAGCTATTAAAGGCTATGGTCTTGAAGATTATGTTCATGCAACATTAATCACACCACCCAGGTTTGTAACAGATAAGGATGGAAAATTAGTAAGCAATCAAGATTTCATATCACATCAAAGACAAGATAGCCTAGTAAGTTCTTGGCTACTTTCTACAATAAGTTCCAACCTTTTACCACAATTAATTGGATGTAAATCAGCAAATGAGATCTGGTCTACTATTGAGCAAGTATTCAATACTCAATCGGCAGCAAAGGTCATGTTTTACAAAAGACAACTGCAAAGTTTAAAGAAAGACACTCTACCAATGAGAGACTATTTGTCTAAAATCAAAATGTTATGTGATCAACTAGCCTCTGCAGGGCACAAAATCTCTGATTATGAACAAATATTGTCAATTCTAAATGGCCTAGATGAGGAGTATGAAGCAGTTGTAGCAGTAATTTCTTCTAAAGAAACTACCCCCACAATTCAGTATGTTCATGCTACTCTTCTTGCCCATGAAAGTAGAATAGAGCAAAAGAAATCTACTGGTTCAGATTTCACCAGCCAATTTTATCAGCAACAGTAGAAACAGGAATCAAGGAAAAAATAACATCATCAGAAATCAATCCAACAGCCAGAGAGGTGGTCAGACAAACAGAGCAAGAGGTAGGGGTGGCAGGCAATACAACAACAACAATAGAATTAGATGCCAGATATGTGAGAAATATGGCCATACGGCAAGCAGATGCTATTTCAGATATGATAGCAATTATGTGCCACAACAACAAAGCAATACAAAGAACTATCAACCAAATGCTAACATGATCAACACTCAACCAAATCAGAGAGGCCAGTCAGAAAATGCAGATCGTGACACAGCAAAAGTAGAAGATATACATGATGACTGCTGGTACCCAGATTCAGGTGCTACAAATCATGTTACAAATGATCTGAGCAAGCTAAACCTGGGAAGCAGAGAGTACAAAGGTGCACATACTATGCATATGGGGGATGGTAAATCCATTAAAATTACACACTGGAAATGCAAGTTTCATTGGCAAGAAACAACTTTATCTCAATAATCTTTTGAGAGTCCCATTGATAAGAAAAAACTTACTAAGTGTATCCCAGTTTGCAAAAGATAATAATGTATTTTTTGACTTTTATCCACAATATTGTCTAGTTAAAGATATTCTAACAAAGGAAATTTTATTGCAGGGTAGAGAATTTAGAGGATTGTACAAATTTGATGTAGCCAAATCAAGAAATTCTGGTCATAAGGGAAAATGTTGCAATGTTTCTGAAATTAAATGTAATAATGACAGTAAAATTTTTGATATGTGGCATTACAAACTAGGTCACCCAAGTGTAAACATTGTTAAGCATGTGTTGAACAAAAATGCAATTTCCTTTGAAAATATCTCTTTACCATATGTTTGCACACACTGTCAACTTGGAAAAAGCCACAAACTTGCATTTCCAGACTCACAAACTGATTATAGTAGACCACTAGAACTGGTAGCCATAGATCTATGGGGACCAGCACCCATTAGCACTGATTATGGGTACAAATATTATGTCTCATTTGTTGATGCTTACTCTAGATATGTATTGATTTATTTTCTAAAGTCAAAATCTGAAACTTACAAGGCAGTGCAACAATTTATAATTCAAGTTGAAAATCAACTAAGCTGCAGTGTAAAAATTATACAAATAGATGGTGGAACCGAATTTCACCCTCTAAAGGAATTTTTCTCAAAAAAAGGAATAGTCCATAGAACAACTTGTCCATACACGTCCGAATAGAATGGTCTAGTTGAGAGAAAACATAGACAAATAGTTGAGACTGGTCTTACTTTACTTGTTCAAGCATCACTACCGTTAAAATTTTGGCCTGATGCTTTTTCTACAACTGTGTATTTAATAAATAGATTGCCTACTAAGGTCATAAATTTCAAAAGTCCCATAGAAAAACTGCAGGGAATTAAACCAGATTACCAGGCTTTAAAGATTTTTTGGTTGTCTATGTTTTCCCTACCTAAGACCCTACAACAAACACAAACTAAGTTTCAGATCATCACCATGCACATTTCTGGGATATGCCATAAACAAGAAGGGATATAAATGTTTAGATGACAAAGGGAAAATCTTTATATCTAGACATGTCGTGTTCAATGAAAATGTCTTTCCCTATAGTAAAACAGAGATGAAAACATCACAAAAAATTTATAATCCAAAAGTATCAATACCTGAGCTACCGGAATACTCAGAGATTGATGCTCAATCTCATGCAAGCACAAGACAGAATACTCAACTCACTACCACAGTTGAAGGTAGCAGTGGCTCACAACACACAATGATCAGAGATGAACCAGGTCATGAGCAGTTGGGATCTGAAGTTCAAGTTCAAGATGCACAGCATGACTCTGACATTCAGTCAGGCAACCATCAATCATTAGATGATTTACAATCATCTAATGACAATGAAGTCACAGGTGAAAGCAGCATTCAACAACCTGCAACAACTGGCCATCACATGATAACAAGGGCTAAAAGCGGAATTTTCAAGCCAAAGACTTATAATGTTGTCACAGACATCATAGAACCAGCTACTTATTTTGAAGCAGTGCAGAATGTAAAATGGAAAACTGCAATGCAGGAAGAATATGATGCACTGGTTCGAAATAAGACCTGGACTTTGATTCCTTTTCCATCCAACAAAAACATTGTTGGATGTAAATGGACATACAAGATTAAAAAGAATCCTGATGGTTCAATCTTTAAATATAAGGCAAGACTCGTAGCAAAAGGTTACTCACAACAAAATGGTTTTGATTTCAGTGAAACATTCTCACCTGTTGTGAAACCTTCTACTATTAGAGTAGTTCTTACAATTGCCTTAAAGTAGAGACTGGACCATCAAGCAACTTGATGTAAATAATGCCTTTTTGAATGGTACTTTGCAGGAAGAAGTATACATGGAGCAACCACAAGGTTTCAAACAACAAGGCAATGAAAAACTTGTGTGCAAGCTAAACAAAGCAATCTATGGACTCAAGCAAGCACCCAGAGTTTGGTTTGACAAACTGAAGTCAACACTAATCAGTCTTGGCTACTCATCAACTAAATCTGATAACTCTTTATTTACAAAATTCAAAGTAAACTTGAAATTACATATGTACTAATATACGCTGATGATTTTATTATCACAGGCAACGGCAATGCAGAAATCAACATGCTTACTGAATATCTCAATAAAGAATTCTCAATCAAAGATCTGGGGTGTCTAAATTATTTTCTGGGAATTGAAGTTAAAAGAATATCTGCATCAATGATCCAACTAACTCAAGAGAAATATATATTAGAGATACTTGTCAGAGCAAAAATGGATAAAGCAAATGCACTATCTACACCCATGGCAAGCAATTTACATCTATCCAGAAACAGAGGTGAAGCAATACAGAACAGTACACATTACAGAAGCATTGTTGGAGCATTGCAATATGCAACAATTACAAGGCCTGAAATTGCTTACAGTGTAAATAAAGTCAGTCAATTTATGCAAGACCCAGTGGATGAGCATTGGAAAGCAGTAAAAAGAATACTAAGATACCTAAAGGGCACACTAAAGCATGGATTGATCCTGGAATCATGCAAAAACTTGAACATTAATGGTTATGCAGATGCAGATTGGGCCACAGACCCAGATGACAGAAGATTTACAACAGGATACTGTATATTTTTAGGTACAAATCCTATATCATGGTGCTCAAAGAAGCAACCTACTGTTTCTAGGTCTAGTACCGAAGCTGAGTACGGAAGTGTGGCAAATGCCACAGCAGAATTAATATGGATAAATTCACTTTTGAGTGAACTCAGAGTTAACACTAACAGTAAACCTACAATTTGGTGTGACAATCTCGGCACAGTTCTACTCAGTGCAAATCCAGTTCTACACAGCAGAACAAAGCATATGGAGATTGATATTTACTTTGTTAGAGAACAAGTTACGAGCAATAAACTGAATGTGAGCCATATACCTGCATCTTACCAAATTGCCGACATCTTGACAAAGCCATTATTCAAGAAATTTTTTCTTCTTTTCAAGCAAAAGCTCAAAGTTTGAACTGTTGACAATGGACAACAACCATAAAGCAATATGATGAGCCAAAGATCAAAACTTTACTTTCCGTTGTACAAGCAGAAAGTAAAGATCAACACTTTAAGCATCATCCTCAGAAATCCCGGAGTTCATCAGATCGTCACCTCAAAAACAACAAAGGGTATAAGTTCAAAGCTAACATCTCAATATATGAGCTCAACAATTACAAAAGCATGAGAGAAGACTCACCAGATCTGACTAACATCTGAAGATCTCTCGAATTTCTGTCGCATTCTCATCTCAAGCTAGGCTCGATCAAGGAATTTCATCAATATGAGTTGTCATTCGAAAGTACATCTCAAATTAATTCTTAAATAAAGATAAAAACAGAAGCTTTGACAACTTATCTGAGAATCAGTCTTCTGCGTTTCAAAAACCCATCTAACCAAGAGATCTGAGATGAACATAGCATCATAAAAGAGAGCTGACGACAGATACAGAAGGAACGATGCCTTTATTTATGAAAATTTTATCAAATGACTAAGTCGGCGGCGCCATTATCTTTCATCTCGCAAACCCTAGTGGCTGAAGGGTTTGAGGGGGCGAAATAAAGATAAAAACAGATCTGAAGACATAAGAGTATGCTACAACTAGATATTCAACCCGGCTCATTCTGCATCATTCAAAGCTATGTACAGAGTACCGAAGGATATGCAAGCTCATGTATATGCGGCCCAATCTTTTCTTTTAAATATAGAAGCTGCATCATCTTATTATGCATTCAAAAATACAAACTGAGATTTCTGTAAATCTTTTTAAGAATATCAATTCAATAAAAGTATTCAGTTCTTTATCTGTCATACACAGTTCATCTCTATGAATAATTAATGCATGAAATTATTAATATATTACCTAAACTGAACTTTGGAAGGAGAAACACAGATTTGTTATCCTCTATTGGATTTTTCAAGAACGTATTGACTATATAAAACTGGTTACTGGCATGATTCATATTTTGATGGTTATGGGTTATATTTTCTCTGGCATTTGAGTGTAAATATTGTTGTCATTTTCCTTACTATTATCAAGTAATATCAAGCTAGAAATTTGCTGAAAATAGGAATATCTTCAACATTGCTTTTAAGATGAGTTGATGTTATTATGTCTAGAAATGTTCAGTTCAACAATTTTCCTCATTTTTGTTGGTTATTCTTGTAAGGCTAAAATTACCCTAGCAGCTCTAATTTAGACTCTACAGCCTGATATTTTTAACCAACTTTTTCCCCCTAAAACAGACATTATTTTCGTCACAGAAAAAAAAAACATTCATTCTATCTCTTGTGTTTTCTTTTTCTATATTCAATAATCGAAACGTGTAATTCCATTTTTATCCATTATCTTCTGACTTTGATGGGTTGTGGTTTATCCAAGCTCGAAGACGAGGAAAGCAATAATTTGCCTGCAGATTTAAAGGCATCACATGGAAGGATCGACGATATCATGCAAAAAAAAAGGGTTAGAGATGTTAGAATTGTGTCTAGGTCAGAAGCACTAAAACCTGAAGATAGAGAGGCAACAGAGGAAGCCTTGCTAACGAAAGGAACCGAAAAAGGAAATGTGATCAAGAGAGATGATTGCAGAACTGAATCTCCGAGTTTTAGAATTTATTTCAGGGAATCGGCAAGTTTTGCAAGAGATTCTGATGATGATTCTGGCAATCTTGTAGAGAAGATTAAGGAAGGTATGCATGATTTTGTTGATTTTGATGATGCATATGATTTTATAAACCAATGATAGGGCATAAAATTGTGTTTTCTACATCATCTTATCATTAAATTGTTAAACCAATAATAATTTCGATCAAATTATCTATGCAAGAAAAGTGGAGGATGAATCCAAGAACATATATAGGCTTATGTACATATGCTTTGTAAATTTCACTCAGCCCTAGTACTAACTAGTAAAAATGTTTAGAATATCTTGTAGGCTGTTGAAGTAATAAAAAAAAAACTTGTGATTTTTTTTTTACAAAATAGTTAATTACTGAATTCTCATCATTGCAGCAAAACTATCTCAAGAGAAAGATGTAAAACTTGCTCAAGTAAAGGAGCAGAACGAAGGTGCAAAAACACATGGAAGGGTAAATAGCAAGGATTCAAATTCAACTGAGGTAATAATCACTCATCCTTCATTTATATCAATCTGATATTCTTCTTGAGAATTAAAAACTGTTTTAATTCCCAAATATTACATCTGAAAATACATGTGTTTACAGGAAAGCTCAATTACAAAACCAAGCAAAAAGAAATTCAAAGGACTGGGAAAAGCACCAAGTCATGTATACAACAGCCTTCTCGGCATCAAGAACAGCTAGTATATTCTTCGTATCAAAGTTCAAAATTTTCCTACTTGTTATAATTCAATGGGAGTTTGATTTACCTGTATATTCTTATGATTAATCAATTTCGCCATTTGCGAGTCATGAGAATTTCTGTCAATTACTTTATATAATACCAAAGTGCACTCTCATCATAACATAATCATTTCATTACAAAACATAATGCAGCACAACTATAAGCAAACGTGATAAGCAACCTCTAAAGTTCTCACTTGTTTACACACATAAACAAGCGAAATCCTATTATTCTCAAACACATGATAATAATGATGATAACCAAACACACAGAGTTACACTAGGGATAAAATAGATATGTGGAGAGGGGTTTTTAGGGTTTGACATCAGGCAAGTAAGCGGCCTCAGGAATCTCATCAGCCGTTTTACAGCATTGGCAACCACTATAGTATCCACGTCGGCAACATCCATAATAGCAGCGGCCACGGCCCGGGTACCCACCACCGCCTCGGCCTGGGTACCCACCACCGCCTCGGCCTGGGTACCCACCACCACCTCGGCCTGGGTATCCACCACCACCGCCTGGGTATCCACCGCCACCTCCTGGGTATCCACCGCCACCGCCTGGGTAGCCTCCATATTTCTTCTCACCCACACCAGTCTCGTCCTGAGTTTTCTCTTCTGCATGCCATTAACAAAGATATGTAAACTTTAGAAATCTGTTCTCATGTCATTTTGCTTCTATTTTCTAGTTTTTGATTTTATACCACAAGTTTTTGCATCATAAATATTTGTGCTACTAGTATTCCTTTTACAAATCATATGAGTATATGTTATGGAATGATTTCAAATTTTGCATAGATGGTCTTACTAATAAACAGAGCGTATTTACGAATAATCATCACGATCTAAAACTTTTTGGCACAACAAATCACCGAAATTTTCTATCAAATAAAATAGGAGGATGGAGGTGGATAAATAAAGGAAAAAACCGTTATATATATATCTGTGTGTGTGTGTGTGTGTATATATATATATGATGTAATTTATTCAAGTAGAGCACTCATTTTGAAATTTTGAAATAGTGAAGAATGATAAATATATTAGAAAAGAAATTACGCTGCTTGACGACTTCAGATGAGACGAGGAGAACAGTGGCCAAAATAAGACAAAGAAGGAGCAATATTTTGGAAGCCATGGCTTCAAATTAAAGATACGAACAATGAATCTTCTGGATGAGTAAAATGACTTCACTTAGCTGCCTATTTATAGGCCAAGCGAGCACAAACGCATGCATAAATATGCACAGGCACAACTTGTACAATTAGATATACAGTACAATTACAACTTGTACACATGCAGTTGGGAAGTTTGTCCATTGAGTTATTGTAGCTTATCTCTTCTGGTAGGGCACATAGAATGCGACTAAGTTGCTATTTTGCATGTGGAATTTGTACAATAAATATGAACCAGAATTGCAGAGACAGTTGCACAATGTTTTGATGAGGATGATCATGAAGTCAGTCTAGTCATTTAATGAGTTTATATTGATATCGTGTACTTCACTGAAATATATGGAGATAACTATAATTTGTATTGTATTGTGTTTAATTATTCATATATAGGTTTGAAAATGTCTTACAGGACCACCGTTGCCAGCAGTACTTCACTATTTAGATCGTGAAATATGTATTCCATGTCGAACCATATGAGTCACACAAACGTAGGATACCTAAATTTGAAGGTTAGAGAGTTCCTGAAACGTCATCGGTGGAAAAAATTGCGAGCTAAGTACTTTTGGTGTTAATTCTATTTGGTGAGCGGGGGTACAGCAATTACCGACGGTGAGTGAGACATGTTACAGAATTGTGGTACCTTGAAACATTATTTAGTTGAATAAGTGAATGCATCGACCTGCCACCACTTTAAGATACAGTGAAGTCAAAGCTCTAAAATCAGTTGTATTGGCATTGAGTCAATTCTCCCATTTTCAAATTACACGTTTCCATACTGATGAATTCTTATTTATAATTTGTAAAATTCTAAAACATGGAATGTGCTTGTAATGTTGAAGAAAGATAGTTTAGAGACTAAAGCCAAGTGGAAATATTTAGAATTTTTGGAGTTTTTTTTCTTCTTCTTCCTTTTTTCTTTAAGACAAGCGGGATTAAATGGTCCCATATCAGTTTTATTGCATACGAAAAATTGCAACAAGTAAGACAAAAAAGAAACAAAAATAACAACAACATAAAAGAAGGAAAATTTAAATTTAGATTGAGTTTTCCAGCTCAATTGCTTTTTTTCTTGCTTCATTTTGTGATAGTTTTGATTGTACTTGAAGGTCATGATGTCTATCAATAGACTAGCCGAATTTTGAAGATTTTGAAATCTAAATTTTGAATAGTTTTGAATTTAAATTCGAATATCGATTTGAGTGATTTTTCTTATTTTTGTTCGTTTTCGAGCACAGTTTTCCCCAAATCTTTTTGAAATAATTTTTAAAATTAATGGGGCGTCACAGCTTGTATAAAAAATCATCATTAATGGGCCATCTAGGCAGCGAATTAAGGATGCTGTAAGGCCTATGCCTATTCACACTGGTCCTGATTCCCTTCCAAATATTCTGGTATGTTCGAAAATCCGATATCGCGGTAGAATTAAAAATTCAATTGTTTCTTTCCTGCCATGTTTGCAATAAAAACAGTTTAAGAACAATCAGTAGCATAACCGAGTCAGAGTCCTTCCTCTTAGTTCTGTTGAAAATCCACTGCCATTGATTTTCGACCTGATTACGATCATAATTGTAATGTCCTTTAGTTAGTACCCTTCCAAAGAATGTTTTAGAGTTCTTTCTAAAGAAAGATCAATTTATATGTAACATATCGGGGTGCATCGATTCGAAGAAGAAGAGAGGCTTTAATCGGTCGATCCCAACCATATCGCAACATGGTACACTTAGATGGTTGATTGCCAACGGTGTCACAGAGATTGGTTGATTTATCATGATTTCTCTCCCTAACACAAAGACTAACTAAATGCTAAATTGCTTTTCAATCCTATATTTAAGTATGATTCCTCTCTTATTTTATACAATGTGGGACATCATATTTAATTCAAAATATAAACTTTTTTACTCCTCTGTTTTTTTACTTTATTGAAATTTTTATAGTGGTCTTACACCAGATTTTAATAAAATAATTTTCTTGTTAAATAAGTAGGTGCATTTATGCATATTTATAAGTGTCTCATAAATTTGAGTAAGTAAATAGTAATGATCCATAAAATTATGTCAAGAAGCGTTGGGTTCAGATACGTGACGCAACGGGATAAAATGATGAATTTCAAAAAATAAATTCTTTTGTTGAATCAGCAGTAGAATTTTTTTGTACTATTGCAACAAATATTTGTATATACTAAATCATGCTTGATATATTATTTTTTATTGAGATTATGAATCATATTTTAGTCGTTTATATCAATATTAATTCTATCTCATAATCTTACGAATATAATTATACTCATGGAAAGAAATACATGTACATGTTATTATATAGCCAGATGTTCAATGATATAAGTATATATGCAATGCATGCTTATAGGGATGTATAACTACACATATACATATTTCAATAATATGTACTATGTATATATTTCTTTTTTTTCGAATATATATGCATATTATCACCACACTAGTGGACCATATGTAAGATTAATTACTATTAATCCTTGAGTTAATATGAATTTTAGGCGAACATATATAATAAATAAATATACTGTATATTGTTTAATTAAGAGAATCGTATTCAGAATAATAGTAGAAGTCCGTCGATTGGTACTTGCACATGTTTAAATGTACCAATCCATCAGACAGTTCAGTGACTGTCCTTGGCAGTCGACTTAATCATGCAAGTTTTTAACATAGTTCATTCTAAATAAATTGCACATTTTTTATTCCGAATAACATACTGGCCAAGTATGACCAACAATTTATAGCATAAAATTAAAAAAGAAAATTGTTAGACACACACACACACACACATATATATATATGAAAAATCTATTTGGATACAACTTGGTGACACAAGGATATCCACCATTGGATTGCCCCTTGTATTCCGCCTTCCATATAATGACAATAAAAATCCAACGGTTCAGATCTTTTGTATCACCATTTGTGTTTACTTTTGTGTCCAAATAGTCAGCCACATATACATGTATGTATGTATATTTGTGTGTATGTATGCATTTATATTTGAACGTTTAAATTCAATTTAAATATATGTTTTTTTGAGTAAAATAAGCGACTCTCTCAAGGAGGAGGACACTCATGTAATTTCATTCCACGCTTACAGAGATGTTGTTAACAAGCCTGATAGGTAATTAAGAACCCTTTACAAAAATGAAAAAGATGAAAAACCCTCCCAAATATATATATATATATATATATATATATATATAATAAAAATAAAAATAAAAATAAAAAAATAGAAAAGTAAAGAAAAGAATCCAGAAGAAGATACTAGGATCATAGGTAGGACTGAAGTAGGCGGAGAGTCACGCCTAACAATAGGTAACCTATCACATCAACTCAGCATCCATATCCCACTTGTAGTAGCTCCATAGGCTATAAATAGTCCAAATCGTAACAACCTATTAGACCCGAAAAAGATCAACAGAAGTCATGTGTCTAGCACATATATGTGTACATAAAAGGGTTTATAAACATATATATGTGGAAGAAGAAACACTAGGAAGATATATACCTAAACCCAATTATCCAGTAGATAGGAGGTATTCAAGATGTTGTCCTTATTAAAAGAATCGATTATGTATATGCATAAGGTCATATTATGTCTTCCACCATTGTAACTCATTTTTAACTTTAAGTTGTGAATGGGACTTCTTACCCTTTTAACGGATTCTTTGTAGATTACGTTTTTGGTCAATTTGTAACTAGGATTTAAAATCAAGCTGTAGCTAAACAATGCAATAGCATAGGTCAGGTTATCAGGAGGGGTGTTAATGCTATTAACAATTCTTTGATTCCTTCCAAACCATATGTACCAACGAGTGAATATGAAGATGGTATCAAGAAAGAATCTATAACATTTACTATATTGAAGTCTAAGGGCATTCTAGTAGTAATCACAGTTAAATCAGTGTTGTTTGCGTTAAAGTCAAAATTACGAACAATATTTACGAGTAAAGAATTGGTTAAGGGGCAGTGGTAATATAAGCGTGCTATTTTCTCTAAGTTTGAGTTGCAGAAAACATGTTATTTGTTTAAGAATTCAATTATGTATGTAGTTTTGCTTTAGGAGGGGTTAACATTCCTAATTAATTTGAATATCGTTTGTTTAATTTTAGAAAAACCTAAAATTTTGTAAACCGAGGCTGATGAGTTTATTTTTTTTCTTTTCCAACATTAACTTTTAGTATCGCTTTCGTTATCTAGGTTATAATACTCTAGTTTAGTACAAATTGTTACAAATTGGGTCAGTGTATTACTGTAGCACTCCTAAATTTTTGTTGCACATTATTTAACGTTTTAAATGCAGGATTTGCTAATTTAATTAATTTTGAGTGGCCTTTGTAAATACAATAAAGAGAATATTCTAATGGAATAAAGTTTAATAAACATATACATAAAAGGACAGAAGAGGAAGAGTAAATATTATACTACACTCGCCCCTCTCTCTCATTCATTTCCATTTCATTCTCATAAAAAACCTAACTAAAATATGGCAGGCCACCATTAAGTAGAAAGGAAATTCAAGAGGAAATAAGATAAGCTAAAGAAAGAAAATCAAGGAAAATTTCAATATCTCAACAAGGTTTTGAAGGTGAATAATATTACCATCTCATTTTTAATTATGTTAGATTCAAGTTTAAGTTTGAATCTGAATTTTTATTGAATTTTCGTCATGCATATGGAATGAATGATCATGTGTATGATTAAATGATTGTTATTTAGGAAATTTTGGAAATTTTCCTAATGAGTTTTGATGTGAAAAACTAAGTCTTTGATCTTTAAATATTCTTAAATTTGGATATGTTATTTGAATTACAATTTATTTTGGAATTCATATGAATTTATTAGTGAATTTTCTAAGAAAAAAATGGTTCATTTCGAAATTTAATTATTTCAAATATGAAGAATAATTATTTTGATCTGAAATTTTAATATGATTTTAAGGAAGTAAATATTGATTTTTGGGGATTTTGTGGATTTTTCCAAATGTTTACAATTATAAATTATTATCTACAAAAGGCTTATTTGCATAGTATAATAAATGATATAATTTAAAGGAAAATTACATTTGGAAAAATAAATGTACATTTTCCACCTTGAATTTTTGGAAGAATCCTGAAAAGAAGTTTGTTGGCCAGTGAGATTTTAACAAATAATGTTGGTTTGGTGAAAAGTGTATGCTTTTAAAGGAAAATTTTCATTTTTGGAAAATATAACGATGCCATTTTAAACCGATGAAAGCCCTCAATTTTATGCATGATAGCTATTACCCACGACAGCTATATTTACAGCCTTTAACTTAGTTTGATAATACACGAAAGCTTTCATTTTAACTCATGATGACATGTTTTTTCTAAAGAAGGAAAGCTTTGCTTTTTTTTTTTGCCACATGAT
This sequence comes from Allium cepa, assembly GCA_030765085.1. Lineage (NCBI taxonomy): Eukaryota > Viridiplantae > Streptophyta > Magnoliopsida > Asparagales > Amaryllidaceae > Allium > Allium cepa. Next base: position 462,204,003 of record CM060943.1, read on the forward strand.
GTCTTTATTTTCATCATCTCATGATGATTGTCTAATTCAAGAATGCTTTGGCTTAAGCCTTGTATCTACTCAGTAAGGTTTTTTTTCAATAACTCACAAGGAATTCATTTTTAATAACTCATGAAGGCATATCTCACGAAGGCACTATCTTCGTTAGTCGCGATAACTATAAAATTATAAGGCGCGGTGGCCTATATTTTAACCTGCGATGACTATGAAATTTATAAGGCGCGATGGACTGTATTTAAACACACGAGAGCACGTAATCTGTCAAGGATAGCAAATAGTTTTAAGAGGGAGGGATAGCTAATTTTATAACATTTGGAAGATTTTTCATTCTATTTCGGGCTAAATTTTACTTAAACGAAAAGATGATTTTGTTAAGTGTTTTACGAGATTTCAAAAGAAAATGTTTTAGTTCATTTTTGAAAGAGTTTCTTAGGAGGAATTATTACCTAAGTATAAGAAATTTTGTGTATAAATCGGCTATCATGTGAATATATAATTATATTGGTTGATGATGTGTTGTATACTTAATTGCATATTTTGATCAGTTATTATTGCATGTGTTGAATCATTGACATTCTCAAATATATGTTATATGTATCACCAAACATTTTAATCTTGGGAATCTGGAAATATATGACCAGTTAGGGTTGTTCCAATATTGAATATGGTCAGACTTAAACTCCCGAGTGAGTTGAATTGCATCCAGGAGACTGGAAAGATCAAAATGTGGTAGAATATCCTGAACTGATCAAAAGAAATGACTCAATCTATTTTTGAACCGTATTTTGGGTGGAACTAGGGTAGGGTTGCATCCTATCCTCCAACTGTTAAGCCCCTATTTGTTAGGTCTGCGATTCCAATGCTTGGGACTTTGCCTATTAAGGCTAAATTTTGGTGTTACGCATCCGAAGGAACTCGTAGCAGTTTGCTCCCCATGTTTTCTCCTACCATTCTTAGAAGACCGTTGATGTTTTCTCCTACCGACCTTAGAAGACCGTTGTGGTTTTCTTCTAAATGAACTAGAACACCATTGGATCATTTGATATATTTTGGCCTGAGTCAATTGGTAGGTTTTCAATTGGTCTAGGAAAAATAATATAGGTTCATAGTGATCATGGAAAAACTACGCTGTTGAGTGAACCAATTTATGGGACTGGGTAATTATGGAAATTTGAAACCCTTTGACTCTTGTGAATGAATGGGCATTCATTTTAACCCATGTAAGATATGCCATTGATGTTATAATTATGTTCTAATTATTTTTGGATGCATGATATATTATGAATTACATATTATTTGGTAAGGTACTAGTGAGGGAAAACCTGTTCCGCTCAACGGCGTGGTCTCACTAAGTACTTTGGTTCGAGATGGACTAATATTATTCACACCAAACTTTTTATCTTATCCGAAGTTTTTGATTTCCCCCTAAACTCTCGGGTGCTCAATTTGGAATTGAGTAGGATGACAATATGACATTTTAGGTTTTAACAAATAAGATTCCAGAGATATGCAAGAGGCAAGCTACTATTTAAAGTTTATTTCCGCCGTAGTTTAACTGCTTTTTATGGTTGTTGTATGTATGTATAAGCGAAATTATAACCGTCTAAGTAGTTAAGACTCTGATCATCCAAGAGGACATCTTCATATGTCACTCTTAGGACTATATATGTAATTACTATATTTTATCCGAACAATGTGATCGTGGGGTTCTGGGATTAAATTGTAATGAATTTGCAAATTAATTATATTGTTTTGTGAAAATTTGTAAATTATCATGCTCTTGATGTTAGTGACACAATAAAAGACCTCATTTTGTCATTGAAAAATAATGCTATGGATGATTGTAGCATCAATAGTATCTATTTTTGGGCCTTAAAATAGAGGAAGCTGCAATTATCTTCAAAGGCGTGACTGAATTTAAAGTTCCATGGAAAATCATTGTTAGGCGTAGGGAACTCGGAAATTAATGCATTTTTAAAGTTAAGAATTTCATAAAGCTCCTTGAGTTCCACTCTTAGTGGGATAGCAGAAACTTAACTATCACATCAAAAGGCTGTGTTATTACAAGAATGAACTATATTATTGATATCCAAGTTAAAAATATTGTAATTCTTTTAAATGGAATTCTAAAATGGAGACATGTTACTGGAAATAGAGGAAATATGATGAAGGTTATAGGTTTTATCATAAAATTGACTTGAAATCGTTACTTTCTAAATAGGGTTTTCATTATTGTCGTTAAATCTACAAAGCCATTTTTTTAGTAAAGAGACATTTAGGTTATGGAGATATATGATACCTTGGACACTTTCTCTTTGGATTTATAGACCATTTTCTAGTTAATAAGAAGATTAATATTACTACAGGAACAATCACCACTATAAGGAATTTCTTTTAATTATATATGTTTTGTTAATTACTCATTTTGAAAAAAGGGTAATAAGGCATCCAATATATTGGAAGGGATGGCAGGGTATAGTTAATTAAGATGATTCTGCTAGCTCTAGATAGAAGTCCACTATTCCAATTCGACGATTTCTTATTGATCTTATCAATTATCACTAGCCAATATTTTTTTAGTTTGGTTGGTCTAATCAAATACCCTAAGTATTCTAGTGGAAATTTCATGGTTTTATAGTTTAGGGTATTAGCAACCAGATTTTCAACCTTATATATATATATATATATATATCATCCAGTACCAGAAAAGAGCTTTATTCAAAGTTATTTTTAAGACCCAAAAGCTTTTCAAAGCTATATAAAATTAGTTTAAGAGTTGTAATGTGTCAAGATAAATATGATGTTAAAATCATGGTATCATCCACGAACTGAAGAATTGAGAGACGTTAAAATCATGGCATCATCCACGAACTGAAGAATTGAGAGTCCACCGTTAGTAAAATCGTTTCCAATGCTTTCCAGAACCTCGTTTGTAATCGATGACTTAATGATCCTAGTGAAAACATCCTCTTCTAAATTGAATAGCAAGAGCAACAAAGGATTGCCTTGTCTAATGCCGCACTTCGACTGCATTTTATTTCCCGGGATACCATTGACCATTATGCTCGAGTTTCCTGTTTTGAGTAAAGTCATAATCCAACGTGCCCATCTAGTACTGAAACCTCTGGTCAATAGTAACTCTTTGAGAAAAAACCATTTAATTAAATCAAAAGCTTTAGTGAAGTCAAGTTTTAAAATGGAGCAAGTGATATTACTCTTACTACAATGATTGATAAATTCTTGGGCTATAATGACCCCGTCCATGATATTTCTACCCTTAATAAAAGAGGATTAAGAAGTGTTAATTATATTTTTCATTTTAGCACCTAGTTTATTCACTAACACCTTCAAAATAATTTTAAGAGAATAAATTTATTAATGAAACAGGCCTAAAATCCTTGAGCTGTATCGCTCTCACTTTCTTGTGAGGTAGAATGACGTTAGCAAAGTTAATCTTCCTAGTTATAGGTTATTATTGTAAAACTCATCAAAAAATTTCATTAAATCATATTTTAAAATGTTCCAAAATTTCTTATACAACAATATGAGAAATCCATTCGGTCTTACGGATTTATCGCTTGGCATATCATTAATGGCCTTAAAAAATCTCCTCTTTCGAGAATGGACTATTCAGATCATCTAAAAAAAATCCTATTATTTATACGGTGTACATCAGTCCACATCACTTTAACTATGGGCCTCCTATTAATTCAAAAGTGTCCATACCACCATAATTAAGAAGATCGGTTAAAGAAAATCACATCCCTAATTCTTTTTGAATTACTTTAGTAAATTGTTTTAATAAATCATTTTCATTTATGAAATCTCCTTTGCTTAAATTCTAAATTCATTTATATAGCTCTTTTAAAATATCCAAAAAAAATCATTCATAAAACTCTATTATAAACATCCAAAGTCATTTAAAAAACTTCTTTTATAGATCCCCAAAATCATTTATAAAACTTCTTTTTATAATTCTCTAATTATAATTCCCTTTTCTTAAAATATCATTTACAAATATCATTTGTAAACCTCCTTTAAATAAATCCTTTACAAAATATCATTTGTAAATACCTTAATCAAAATAATTGGATAACTTACAAATTCATTTAAAACACTTATCCTCAAATTGATATATAATTAATGTCAATTTCAAAACCATAATTTTACAAATTTGAAAGGAAGCTTAGTGACCACAATGGTACTAAATCAAATTACTATTTTAATTAAATTTGTCGTTCAAATCACATAACATTTATTTAAATACGCCAACATATATGTAAATACAATCTATAACCAAACCAGGAAATAATATTTCAATATAAACAAACTGGCATATGCATATCTAAACAACATAATAGCAGGATGGTGGTTTGTCCTGCAAAATAGATGTCCAAACAATCTATTGAGTTCAATTATAATAGAACGGAGATTTATTTTTCTAAAAGACACTATTAAGAAAAACCATTTATTTATAGTAATAATAATTCATGGGGACAAGCACCTTTGTCCAAGTGGTTAATTGATTCGGCTTTGGTGCAGGATGTCACAAGTTCGAAACTTGCTTTCGAACGTTTATTTGACATGGGATATGTTGTCCCAATGATTTGTTATATATAAAGTACCAGTTCAAAAAAAGCCAATAATTCATGGTGTTTCAATCTAAATGCAACTAATACTATTTCATACTGTATTATAAACGTAACAAAAAAAATATTTTCCCATTGCCGACTTCAAACTAATAATTTTCTCCTAACCTAATAATCATAACCCAAAATTTACCGCCTCATTTCTCCTTAGTACTTAGAAATTTTCCACCTATTTACTCCCAATCCCTAATTCTCAGTTCCTTAGTACGTAGAAAATTCTTTTTCTCTCTCTCCATTCATCGCAAAGAAATCATTGTTTCCCTCTTCGTTTCCCCATCCTTCCATTAAACTCAGTTGCTTGATTTAGCTGCCGATCTATGAAATTGCTGTTTATCAAATTCTGAACATCAAGAAAGGAAAGTGATAGTTGAGGTTTTTATTGGAGTCTCCAACAACGACAGTCAAGCAAGGCCAAGTGAGCTATGACAGTTAGATGAACTCCAGGATAAGCATCGTTGCAATTATTGATACAAGTATGATTTGGTAGAGGCATGGTATGAAGCTTTGAATTTCCATGTATCGGTTTTAAAAAGCCCCATGGTTGTACAAATTGCAGTACCTCCACAAGATTTGAACCTACTTGATTAGTGTGACTTTTTTTGATTGTTTAATTTTTTATACGACCTGATGATGTTTTTGAGTTGGTTTTTGTGGTTATTTCATTGTAACGTTCAGCTTGCATCTCTTTCACTTTGTGACTAATATTGGAAAATGAGATGATTGTTATTACCAATTGACGATATCTTAAGAATCAGTTATTTGAGGACTTTACATAGTTTAAAACCCACGGTTTAAATTGATATGTTCTTTCTCAATTTTGAATGCAAGCAAAGTAATGACGTGAGTATGTGCAAGTATAAATTTGTGTATATATAAATATGTGTGTGTGTGTGTGTGTGCGCGCGTGTGTGTGTGCGCGTGTATGTGTTAGGATAATAAGGTTGTGTATATTGATTAAAGTATAAAGTAAAACATTGCATACACAAAATAATTTGTCTGTATGTTTGGTAGAGTAAATAAGCGAACAGTAATGCTAGATAACAACAAATCATACTGCTACAATATTCTTCTCAGTTTCATTCTTCTATCAGTATCAAGAAACTAAATTTAATTCTAATTTATTGCTTGAAGTTTGGTATTGTTGCAATTATTCATTCTATTTGATTGCTTTGTTTTATTCATTAACAATGTTTTGTATTATGTAGCAACCACCCATGACAAGGATTAAGATGTCTTCAGTTTCTACCGGGACAAAGGTCATGCATTGGATTTGTAGAAGTTTAGGTTAGGCATAGAGAATTGTTCGATGATTACGATTGGATGGTAAGTCTTATTCTAGAATTATATCGACTGTTATATTTCATAAAGAATTTCAACTTTAGTTTCTAATCCATTCTCATGCTTTCAAGGTCATCCATTTACTTTGTAACTTATAGAGACTATATGCAGGTACTTCTTGGTTAATTTACATCTATTATTAATCATTAATATAATAATAATAAATTAACTAAGTTAACCAAATTAATAAAAATTAACTTAGTTTTTTTAAAAGTAACTAAGTCTAAGTTAAATAAATTTTATAAATAATAATAATATAATTAATTTAACAAATTTTTATAAATGATGACGACGATGATGAATTCACTAAGTTTATAAAAAATAACAAGTTTATAATATTATTAATAATAATAAATTAACTAAGTTAACCAAGTTAATAAAAATTAACTAAGTTTTATTAAAGTTAAACAAGTTTTATATAATTAACTACGTTTAAGTTAACTAAATTTTATAATAATAATAATATAACTGATTGAACAAAATTTTATATATAACTGTAAGATTGGACTCTATTTATTTCATTTCGTTTATAACTTTAACTATTTATACGACATTATATGATATATTTGTACAATGTTGCAGATGTTTGATATCATATTTGAAGTCCTATTAATTAACATAATTGTTTGACTGTATGCCATGCTTTTACTTGTGCATGCATTGGACATTTGAAGAGAGTAAGGTTAGACTTTTATGGTGCTAGCTTTTACTTGTGCATGAAACAAATAATTATGGGTAATCAAGCGTTTTATTAGCACTAGTTAGGTATAACATTTTATTAGAATTAGGCGTGTGAATTTGTATACGAATAGTTATTATATGTGAGTATGGTCATTTTATCAGAAACCTATTCTATCGAAATGGTTATGGATATCTTATTTGATTATATGATTAATATGTTTTTTCAATTGTTTGAATATGATGATTATGCGAGTGATTGTTGATTGATATAGTAGAAATAAAATAGACCACTAACAGGGAATAATAGCACGAAAAAATGTTACAAAATAATCAACAACTTTTAGTAGCGTTTCAAAAATGCTACGGAAATACGTATAGTGGCCTCGAGTAAACGCAACCATAAAGCGGGGTAATGTTGGAAACTCTATCAATAGCGCCAAAATGCCTTTTGGTGACGTTTTTAAAATGCTACAAAAAGATTTATGGTTGCATTTGAGAAACGCTACAATAAAAAGATTTATAGTGGCATTGAAATAAAACCTACTAAAAATCTTTGACTTTTAGTTGCGTGTTTTATCCTAGCATTCATTAAAATGCTACCTTAAGTTTTGGTAGCATTTTTCATGTGCCACCAAAAATATTTTTTCTGTACTGAGATGTCCAAACAATCAATTCAATTAAGTTTTAGCAGGACGGGGATTTATTCTTCTAATAAATGTCGAAGTTTAGTATAGCCTATTCACATTTGTATGGTTACTTAATGGCAAAGACGAGAGATCACTCGGTTTAAAATAATTTACTTATAAAAAGGACCGTCTTAAAAATAAACGATAAAGTCTAAAACTAAACCTTTATTAAATAATGACTAAATCTTTATTTAATCACTAGTTAAATCATTATTTAATTACTAATTAAATCATAATTAACTATAATTTAAAACTTAATTAAACTTAATTAATCCTTTGTTAAATCTTAATTAAAACTGAATAGGTTAATTTATTAAACCGTGCCTAATTAGTAATTAATTATTAATTAATCCTAATTAATTAATAATTAATTAAATTAACTAAATAAGATTAATAATAAATTAAATTATAACTTAATAAATCATTAATTAAAACTTACTTAATTAATTAATCAATTAATTTAATACATAGTTAAACACTAATTACATAACTTAATTACAATTAGTCAATAATTATCTTTAATTAATTAATTAATTATTAAACTCATATTTAATTTTCAAAATATTAACTTTTATACTTAATTAGTATTTTGAAAACAATTTCAAAAACATTTCAAAAGAAACCATTTTAAAATCTAAAATACTAACCTTTTCCGAACTGCGTCCATAGCGGCTATCGCTATGGATGCAACTCTTAGAGTTAGTACTTGTTTAGACTTTTCTCAAAACTCTGCCATTATCTTTTCTTTTTTTAAACATAAGGAAAATATTTATATTTGAAAGTAAACAAAAGTTTAAAAATTTAAAACTTTTAGTAACTTAAAAACTAATAAACAAGTTTTGATTTTTCTTCTTTTCAAGAGATCTCAAGTCACCACAGCAAGTAAAAATGCTAACTCTCATATAACATAACCACATATACAAGCCCATACATACAAAATCAAATCACATGCATGAGCAAAGACAACATCTTTACAACAAACTATACATTTAGACTTCATTTTTTTAGGTCTAACTACTAGTCACAAACAAATAGCATACATACTTAACCAACACATGAAAATCCAATTATTTCAAGCAACATATCATACCATAAGTTTACTAACATAAAATTTTAAAACTTTTTCAAAAAAATACAAGTGTACTCACCAAAATCTTTTTAAATTGCAAAAAAGTTAGAACTTTCACTACACCATACAGCTCAATTTGACATGCCCAGATGCACAAAAATTATCACGGTCTTAAGCCGTGGTAATAATACCATGGACCTAAATCGTGGTAAAATAAATTACCATGGTTACAGACCGTGGCAATTTTGAAACAGCCTTAGGCCATGCCAAAGTTATCAAAAAAAATTCACCCATCCTGTGCACCAGATCTCAGCATATAGCCTTAGGCCATGCCAAAGTTATCAAAAAAAAAATTCACCCATCCTGTGCACCAGATCTCAGCATATTTCACATCTTCTCCAAAGGATTAGAACGCCCCTTCCTAAATCTCATCCATTATCCTCCTGCGCCGCCCTAAATCTCAGTGGAGAAAATATACCGTCAACGCTGCTTCTAGAAAATTAACTTATTCATTTTTGCTCCCTCTAAAACTAAATCAAATCCCTAATCTCCAAATCAGTGACTTGTGAATATCCCAAGCAAGCATGGCCCAAGCAGCAGTGCGACGAGGATATAGACGATCAAGCTTTTTAGTGGACACGACCTGGCACGTACGTACAATCGTCACATAGTGGAACAATGCTATATGGAAGGTCAAGGAGGATGGACATAGCAGCTTTTGGCAAGGTGATCGAGGATTCAGAAGTGATTTCGGTTTATATAGCAATGATTTAGGTGAGTTAAATCTCACGACATCTCTCTCTAAAGTAAAATCATTTGCTAGTGTGTTAATGGATATCTATTTGAATGGATTCATGGTTTTCCAGATCCTTGGTAACTTAATCTCTTTACTGTTGTTGATTTTTTGTTTTCATCCGATCATTCAACATTTTTCATAGCATAGTTAATTAAGAATCCTTCTCTTTTTGAAGTATTGGTGATGCTGAATGTTTATGGTGATATTATCGGGATATCTGGACTGTCTAGAATAATGTATTGGGATTGAGTTCTTGCTGCAATACTTGTGGAAGAGGCATTCGTTTGGCAGAGGCTGTGCATGGTGCCTCTCTAGATATTACTATTTCTTTTAGGCTTAGTAGCGATATTCATCATTTGAATTTGATGGCCAAAGCCGATGTCGCCCAAAATGAAATACTTAAAACAATGGTTGATTAATAAGTACAGAACCGGTGACCTTGGAGGTACAGTGCTATTGGAAATGTTTTGATACGAAATAAAGGAATTTTTTAATTAGACCAATTTTAAAAACAAATTACAATTTTATATCAGTTTTAAAACTTTTACAAAAATTGACCATTTTGTTTCACATTAGCCATAACGCATACTGATGCATTCAAAGCCAGTACAATTTTTAAAAACAAATTAAGCAGCAGCATTTGAGATACAGCTAGCACGCGACATTTCAAATGCTGCACAGATATTTTGGATCTGATAGTAGCCATCCCCCACTTCCATTGCTCACTTTATCTTCTACGAACTTAAAATCTAATTCTATAAACAATCTGATTGCTACTGTGACATCTTATATCTAGTGGGAATATGTATAGGATAATAGCAACTGTTGTAGAAAGAGGTAAGAAGTTTGGCATTAGCACGAGGACTTGTATTATGTGTCTTTTGATTTATATACATAGTACACTTGCCAGCTGAACTATTTCTTCTTCCAGGTTTCCAACATCACACGTAAAGAAAAAGATATCTTGTTCAATTTGACAAACAACCTGCAAATTACAATGCACACCAGCTAACGTTTTTTGTACATTTTGAGGATTTCTTTGCTAATTTACCTTTATAGAGATCATCGACATTAATTACTTAATTGATGCAATTGGTAAAAGTAAGAAGGTATAGATAAAAATTCATGACCGTGACTGTTATCAAAATTTCAATAGGTTCGTGTTCATGTCATTTTCCGCTACGGACTGTGAACCGGTATTTTTGTACAGCTGTATGCACAGATCAATAGTTTGGTTAAAAAAAGAACCAAAAAAAAAAGAACCAAGAAAAAAGAAAAATAAATAAATCGTACAATCAAGACAAGTGAAAGGGGTGATGTAGTCCAAGTGGATGAAGTTGGTGTAATTAGTGGACAAGTGAAGCTAACACATTTGTTTATGAAGTCCAGCTGAATCAATCATAAATTTAAATGAAAGTGGAAATTATTTACAGTCAAATTGAACATGGTTGATAGCTTGATACTAGACTCACATAAGCATTATTGATGAGATTATTATGATTCACATTTTCTACAATGAATAAAAGCCTCTTCCATTCATTTCAAAATAAATTTCTGCTAGCTGCTCTTAATTTCCTATATTTCTTATCAAGCTAACTGGCAGTACACAAGGTGACTAGACATGATTCCAATACAATAAATTCTGATCTTATTGTATAGAAGGGAACGAATTTTATTTTCTTATTTATAATGCATTATTATTTATTGTAGTTCTGTGTGCATGGCAATAAGGACAAGGCTCTTCAATTATACTAGTGAAAGGGTAGTTGCACGACTGAGAAAAAACCTATTTACTCATCTTATTAACCAAGTAAATAGTAATAGTTTCAAAAACATCTCTTTATTTTGTACAACGTTCGTACTTTATCAAAATTTTGTTATGTTTCTTTACATAATTTCTAGGAAATTGCTTTTTTCGATGTAACATGAAGTGGAGTACTTTTAAGTAGATTATCTAGAGATAAGAAGATCAATAGAATTGTTGTAGCAACTAATCTCTCTAAAGCACTACGGAATCTTACTACCACAATCAGTGACCTTGGCTTTATGTTTACTACATGAAAAATAACATGTTCGAAATGCTTTAGCGCTTGGTTTAACAGTTATGTTTCAAAAATAGTTTGTGATGCGAATATTACTATCTATCATTTTTTTAGTGTTGGCATTAGTCATCATACCAGCTATATCAGTTGTTGTATGCAAATTTATACGTTGCCTTTGTGAACTTTCTCACAAAACTTAGGCTGCAGTTGTGGTAGCTGCTTCAATTGCTGAGGTATGTTCCATCATATTTCTGGTATTGTTTTTATCTGTCTACCAACAACAATTTGGTGATGTCTTTGTTTTGATTTGATGCTCATATTTTTTCAGGATTTCAATTAAGAAAACTAAAGTTTACATTGGCGTGTAGAATTAAATTTTGGTAACATCTTTTTCCATCTAGGAATCATTTGGAGCCATATGAATAGTCAGATAATTCCCATAAGAAGAATATAAAGTATCACATTAACATTGAAATTTAAGCTCAAATAGGTTGTATACGTGTACGTCTAACTGATCAACATTATTTGGTTTATATTTAACAAGTACATATTAATTTCCATATTATGGTAAAATTTTGGTATGTTTGTTGGAGGTAAAAATGCAGCAACTACTCTATCAGTTGTTATAGTTGTAATTTACGGAGCTAGTCTCACCATCAATGGTTCAAAAACACCTAGGTCACTTGCATATTTTATTCTTTGCGGTCTTAATGGTGGGCTTTAACTACAGTACTAGGTTTCAAAGTCCTGTGCATATTTTAAAATGATATCGTGGTTGCAGTAGGCAGTTCTGTCTGTGGCTGCTTTATCCGGACCATATACAATGGCAATGAAATCTGCTAGTGCAAGCTTAAGAGTATTCAGCTTCTCAATTAAGCATCTTCGGTGGAAAAATCAAGAAATAAGTTTTTCATTGAGTATCCATCCATTTATATGCCTAATTTACTGTTACATTCATAGCAGATTGAAATTTGATGCTTGTAATGCTGCCAGGGAACATGATGGAGATGTTGAGTTGGGTGACGTCTAGTTTGCTTATCCATCTCGACCTGATCAAATGATACTCAAGGTATTCAAACTATAATTTCACTAGATAGCTTCATTTCCATATAATTACATGTAGATTTCTATGGCATTATCCTGTTTATTTTGAAGTGATAAACCAATTTATATTAGATTATGTGGGACGAATAAAGGCATCACATATGGTATACTAATATACTAATCCATATAAACTGAAATGTGTCATGTATGCTGCTTGATTGATTGTCTATGCCTAAGAGTAAGTTTTCAGGAAAAATATTTCAATTGCAACCAAAATGTTTAATCCATATAAACTTAGAAATTTTTTGGCAGCATCAAACCCGATATATGCGAAATTTATCTCTTGATGAATTCATTTAAAATCATATTTAATTTACAAAATGATGTAAATAAAATATAAAGTGTGGTTATGATACTTTATTATGCAAGTATTTTATGTTGACAATTCTAAAGAGATGAATGAAATATGCTTTAGTCCCACATTGGCAAAATGAAAGATTACATTGTGTATATATGTAAGATCCTCATTCCCTATATTGGCCCTTAGGGGTAATTTTGTGCAAGAGGGAGGACCCAAATCTGATAAACACACGCGCGCGCGTGCCGCCCTCCCGAACCGGGCCCGGGCTCGGGCTCGGGTTTGAGTCTACTATGAAATCTTACTTTTGCTACAGAAAACACTGCAATTTTCGACAGGTTTTTATTTGGCTATAGTAACAACCAGATACGGGCATGGCCCGTTTGAATTTGAATTGAATACGGGTGCGACCCGTTGGAAGAATGAAGGGATGCCGTTTTTCAGAATGGATATATTTTGAACGGACGCAACCGTGACCGTTCAGCAACTATGAATTCGTGACGGATCCTGATCAAATCACTTACTAATTTACGTTTCTTCTTCTTCCTCGACATACTTTCTTCGGCCAATTCATTTCTGTTGCCATCATCATCTCAGACTGACATACTCCTTACAGTCTCGCGCAGTTTCGTCGGTTGTACCCTGGGAGACTTCAAATAAAATCTTAAGGCGATTGTCACGACAAGCCTCCGACGAACTTTGGTATTCTTTTTGCTTTCAATTACTGATACGCCAAATCTGTTATAGAATACCATTGTTGCGTTGCAACATTTTTTTTAGACTGTTGCAATTTACTTGCTGAAACACATTTAAAGTGTTGCTGTTTGGTTGTTGTAACATATAATATTGTTACATTGCGTTGTGTAGTGATGCAGACAAACTGTTGCATTCTGTTTTGAACCAATTTAATCTACATCTTAAGACTTTACTGTTTTGGTTAAAACAGAGATGGCAGCAGAACAAATATCGAAACAAACCACACCCATTCAAGGGAGACGGAGACGATTTTCTGACATGGCAAAGTCAGATGCTCTTTTATCTCACAACCCTTGGTCTGCAGAAGTATCTTGATGAAGATGAACCGGTGCCGCCTACGCCAGGCAAAACCAATTCAGCAAATGAGATTTCTGCAATTGATGCATGGAGAAACTCGAATTTCTTGTGCAGGAATTACATCCTAAACTGTTTGGATAAGGTTTTGCACAAAGTGTATCAGCCACTTAAGACTGTAAAAGCTCTCTGGAATGCGCTTAATGCAAAGTACAAAACGCAAAATGTGAGCCTGAAGAAGTTCATAGTTGACAAGTTCATGGACTACAAGATGGTAGATTCAAAATATGTGATTACGCAATTGCATGAACTTTAGATTATTATCCATGAATTGCAAGCAAAAGGCCACGAAGTTGGTGAATCTTTCCTGGTTGAAGCAATCACTGGAAAGCTACCACCATCTTGGAAGGACTACCGCAATTATTTGAAGCACAAGAAGAAGGAAATATCCTTACAAGACCTCATCGTCAGATTGAAGATCGAGGCAGATAATCGCGGAGTCACTAAACCAAAAATGAAGAGGCTTTTGTTGCAGAAGGGGCAAAGAAAAAAGGAAACCCCAACAAAAACAAAAAGAAAAGAAAGGCGCCAGAAACTAAACAAAATGATCGGAAGTCGTCCAAGAAGTTCAATGGGCAGTGTTGGGTTTGTGGCAAGACTGGATATCAAGCAAAGGATTGCAAGCACAAGAAACAGAATAATTCTGAAGCAAATGTGGTGGAAAACATGGACATCGATGGGTCTAACTTTTCTAGAGTTGTGTCGAAATGCAATCTAGTTTAGAATCCTTCTCAGTAGTGGTTTGACACAGGTGCTACACGACACGTGTGTTATGAAAAGTCCATGTTCTCCACTTACAACAAACTCGATCATGAAGAAAATTTGTACATGGGCAACTCTACAGTGTCAATGATTGAGGGAAGCGGGAAAGTGATTCTCAAGTTTACATCTTGTAAGATTATTACGCTGAATAATGTGTTTCATGTTCCAGACATTCGCAAGAACTTGATCTCTGGACATGTACTCTCGAAGAAAGGCTTCCGAATGGTCTTCGAATCAGATAAAATTGTTCTGTCTAAGGCTGGAATCTATATAGGAAGAGGATACTTGTGTGATGGCCTATTTAAGAAAAATGTAGCCGTAATTGGCAATAATGATGTATATTGTAATTACGAAATGAATAAAAATGAAGTTTCTTATCTTGTCGAGTATGATGCTCTATTATGGCATGAAAGATTAGGACATATAAACTCTCGAAAGATGAAAAAAACATGCAAATCTGGACTTAATTCCAAAATTTCAAGAAGATAAAAAATACAAATGTGAGACATGTGTAGAAGCAAAAATGGTTAAGAAACCATTTCATACTGTTGATAGAAGTACTGAACCATTACAAATGATTCATACTGACTTATGTGATTTCAAAAACTTACCTACAAGAGGTGGGAAAAAGTATTTTATCACATTTATTGATGATTATACACGATATTGCTACGTATATCTTTTAAATAGTAAAGATGAAGCAATTACATCGTTTATAAAATATAAGGCTGAAGTAGAAAATCAGCTAAATAAAAAGATTAAGATATTGGGATCTGGTCGAGGTGGAGAATATGAGTCGCCTTTTGAAAAATTCTGTGCAGAAAATGGAATAATTCATCAAACAACAGCACCATATTCGCCACAACAAAATGGTATAGCTGAGAGAAAGAATAGAACATTAAAAGATATGATTAATTCCATGCTCTTAACCTCTGGCCTACCAACAAACTTGTGGGGGGGAGCTTTAAATATGTCTAATCACATATTAAATAAGGTTCCTCATAGTAAAATAGGAAAAAATCCATATAAATTATGGAAAGGACATTTACCAAGCTTCAAATACCTCAAAGTGTGGGGGTGCTTAGCAAAAGTTCATATCCCGCCTTCAAAAAGGTCAAACTTGGATCAAAAACTGTAGATTGTTACTATTTAGGACCAGCCCAAAATAGTAGTACATATAGATTTTTGGTATTCAAGTCTGATATACCTGATATTCATGTAAATACAATCATGGAATCAAGAGATGCCTCATTCTTTGAAGAAGTGTTTCCACACAAAAAGAATGAAGGGAATAATGTCCCTAAAAGGACACGAGAAGAATCAAATAGCCCACATGAAGATGAAACTCATCATGAAAGTGATGAAGTAGAACCAAGAAGAAGTGTAAGGGATAGAACTTCCAAATCATTTGGTTCGGATTTTTTCACATATGTGTTAGAACATGAACCTCAAACGTACAAGGAAGCAATGTCATCTTCTGAGTCTTCATGTTGGAAAGAAGCAATACAATGCGAGATCGATTCAATCCTAAGTAATAAAATTTGGGAAATTGTTGATATTCCACCTGGAATAAAACCTATTGGCTGCAAATAGATTTTCAAGAAGAAAATGAAACCAGATGGCTCTGTTGATAAATATAAAGCCAGATTAGTAGCCAAAGGATATCGTCAAAAAGAAGGTATAGACTTTTTTGACACAAATTCACCAGTTACACTAATAACCTCAATAAGAATGCTAATAGCAATTGCATCCATTACAATCTAGAAACTCATTAAATGGATGTAAAGACAACATTCTTAAATGGAGATCTCAATGAGGAAATCTACATGGAACAACCCGAAGGATTTGTATCCAAGGGAAATGAAAACAAAGTCTGTAAATTGGTAAATCACTATATGGGCTCAAACAAGCTCCAAAAAAATGGCACGCAAAATTTGACAGTGTCATGATGAGAAATGGTTTTCGTATAAATGAGTGTGACAAATGTGTTTATTGTAAACAAGTTGGACAATCATACGTGTTTGTTTGTTCATATGTGGACGATATGCTAATCTTTGGTCCTAACATTAAAGTTATAGAGACCATAAAGAAAATGCTTATCAACAATTTTGATATGAAAGATTTAGGAGTTGCTGACATTATTTTGGGAGTCAAAATAATAAGAACGCCTAATGGAATACAATTATCTCAGTCACATTATGTAGACAAAATAATTGAGAAATTCCAACATTATGGAATTAAAGGAGTAAGAACACCTTTTATCCATCGGAAGTACTGCATAAAAACTCTAGTGAAAGTGTAATGCAACTGGGATATTCCCGTATAATAGGATGTCTAATGTATCTCATGAATTGCACGAGACCAGATATAGCTTATGCAGTAAGTCGACTAAGCAGGTATACAAGTAATCCAGGGAAGGAACACTGGAAAGCACTAATGAGAGTGCTGGGATACTTGAAGAATACCACAAATTATTCCTTGCATTACGGAAAATATCCAGCTATTCTAGAAGGATACAGTGATGCAAACTGGATTGCAGATTCAGAGGAATCAAAATTCACAAGTGGTTGTGTCTTCACTCTTGCAAGAGCAGTGGTGTCATGGAAATCAACGAAGCAAACATGCATAGCTCGATCCACTATGGAATCAGAGTTCATTGCATTAGACAAAGCAGGAGAAGAAGCAAATGGCTTCGTCATTTCTTAGAAGATATTCCTTTATGGCCTAAACCTGTAACGAACATATGTATTCACTACGACAATCAAGCTGCGCAAAGTAGAGCGAAAAACTTTGTGTATAATGGCAAATCGTGGCACATTCGTCGATGCCATAACACAATTAGGCAGTTACTCTCTAATGGAACTATCTCCATTGATTATATAAAAACAAATGATAACCTAGCGGATCCATTTACAAAAGGGTTATCAAGAGAGAAAATAGATTGCGCATCGAGGGGAATGGGTTTAAAAGCCTAAACTAACAAGAGTAATCTTATATGGAAACCTATCCTAGCGACTGGAGATCCCACGGATTAGGATCAATAGGCAAACCAGTTCTGAATAACTCAAGACGTAATGCATTTTTCTGGACATAGTCCATTCCATTCCTATGGTGCAAAACATTAATGCATGCCTACAGAAGTATTAAAAGGTTAAAGCTATGCTTTTTAATGATGACCATATCTTGTAAAATAACAAGTGGGGTATATGTAGGATACTCTTTATGGTTGCGATCACCTATGTTAGTGTGAGTTGGGTCGGCTCTATGAGAATATTAAAGGCTTAAATTCTCTAAATACACTCGCAGAACCAAATTTATTCAGGACCGAAATGAACACAACCAAGAGATTGGATGAGAAGGGAAACAATGCTTTGTTAACCTTATTGTCTGGTTATACAATAACGGCAGACGGTTCAAGATGAAATAATTCACCGATTAGCCAAGTATATCGATGAATGTTAACAAGGGAAAGTTCAAAGTGAAACATCTACTTATCCTTCAAAAAGCATTATTCCATACGTAGTCTGAGATATTCCACTTTGTGTGGGGGATAAGTATATTGTCAGTCATGTGGGGGATTGTTGACAATTCTAAAGAGATGAATGAAATATGCTTTAGTCCCACATTGGCAAAATGAAAGATTAAATTATGTATATATGTAGGATCCTCATTCTCTATATTGGCCCTTAGGGTCAGGTAATTTTGTGCGAGAGGGAGGACCCAAATCTGATAAAAACACGCGCGCGTGCACCGCCCGCCCATCCCGTACCGAACCGGGCCCAGGCTCGGGCTTGGGTTTGGGTCTACTATGAAATCTTATTTTTGCTACAGAAAACACTGCAATTTTCGGCGGGTTTTTATTTGGCTACAGTAACAACCAGATACGGGCGCTGCCCGTTTGAATTTGAATTAAATACGGGTGCAACCCGTTGGAAGAATGAAGGGATGCCGTTTTTCAGAACGGATATATTTTGAACGGACGCAACCGTGACTGTTCAGCAACTATAAATTAGTGACGGATCCTGATCAAATCACTTACTAATTTACGTTTCTTCTTCTTCCTCGACATACTTTCTTCGGCCAATTCATTTCTGTTGCCATCATCATCACAGACCGACATACTCCTTACAGTCTCGCGCAGTTTCGTCGGTTGTACCCTGGGAGACTTCAAATAAAGTCTTAAGGCGATTGTCACGACAAGCCTCCGATGAACTTTGGTATTCTTCTTGCTTTCAATTACTGGTACGCCAAATCTATTGCAGAATACCATTGTTGCATTGCAAGATTTTTTTTTAAACTATTGCAATTTACTTGCTGAAACACATTTAAAGTGTTGTTGTTTGGTTGTTGTAACATATAATATTGTTACACTGCGTTGTGTAGTGACGCAGACAAACTGTTGCATTCTGTTTTGAACCAATTTACTCTACATTTTATACATGCTCTATATATGTGTATTATATTTTTTTTGTATGAACTTCCTGGGACAGAATAATTTTTAACAACCCGAATTTCTATATGCTTTTTTTCGATAAGACCAGCATGCAATGTGGAAAATGGGGAAGTTTAAAAAATTTATTAAATTTGTATCTTGTTGCATCCATAAAGTCTAATTTATTTTAAATAAAATCAATACTTTGTTTACTTTACAAATAAGGTTTTAATTAACAGTCACCTAACTCAACATCTCCATCGTGTTTGAATTTACAATGTAAATTAAAATGGCTGATAGCTTGATACTAGACTCATATAGTGTAAATTAACTCATATAATGTCTACTAAACTCATATAGTTTCTGATACTAAATTGCGGCGGTTTATTAAACTAATATAGTTCAAACTCATATAACTAGTTTAGTAGTTTATTCCATATTAAAGTATGTATTAAACTATGAATTAATTTACTTACATTTAATTCATATTTAATTAAACTATGTATTGCA
Organism: Allium cepa; assembly: GCA_030765085.1. Classification (NCBI taxonomy): domain Eukaryota; kingdom Viridiplantae; phylum Streptophyta; class Magnoliopsida; order Asparagales; family Amaryllidaceae; genus Allium; species Allium cepa. Next base: position 462,223,489 of record CM060943.1, read on the forward strand.
TATGAACTAAATTGCCCTTCTTCATTTTTCTTCTTTAGTTACATCTGATTTACATGTGTATAAAATTGTGTGTATAAACTATGTATTGCATATGAACTGGTATACATGATAACTGACATATGCAACTGATATAAAATAAAATTGAAAATTATTTCATGATATTCAATTTGATGATTTTTTTAGTTAAAAATTTGTTTTTAAACCGATATTATTGGGTTTATTTTATTAGTGCCATTTGTAGTCCACGTAGAATTGGTTATTATTAGTTGTTACATGTAAGTATATGCATACTACAGTTTGGATGTGTGCATGAAAATTTAAATATATGAAAGAGTATACATTTAGAATTATATGAACTGATACAACAGTTCATATATGTGAACTGTTGTATATCGTATTAACTAATATATCATATACATGAACTTATATATATAATTATATCATATATATTAATTAATATATATAATATTATAAACATTTACATATCAGTTCATAATAGTAAATTCATAATATCAGTTTGAACTGAAATTATATTAAATTCGAAACGAAATTATGAACTGATATATACGATAAATGAATATAAATATCATATATATGAATTGTATAATATCAGTTTGAATATTATGAATTTATCCACTATCTTTATTCATAGTTGGCTTGGAAGCATAATCTTTTGGTCCACCGTGAAATTCCCATAATACCCCTATATATACCTTTTAGAATATTAAATTGTTATTTCATATGATATTCCCAATAAATTAGGAGATAAAATCTCTCTACAATTACTTTAAACGTATTCAAATGTAATTATAATTAGACTTCAGAGAACGAATCAAATATATATGGCTGCATTGCACGTGCCAAAATATATATACTAACAAGGGTACACATATACATATACAAATATAATTGTTAGACATGATCTTTACAAATAATTGAAATAGAAGCACAATATTTTGGTTTGACCGTTAAGTTTCAAAAATTACACATGATTTCGATGCAAAATATGATTAAACATTTGTGCTTTTTTAAATGTGTTAAAACATATGCAATTTGTAGAAAAACAACTCACACGCGAAGCGTGTGCCATAACGCTCGTAGAAAATATAGCATTTTGAATATTACTAATTGCAAAATATTGGTTTAATGTGTGAATATTATGAATGATATTTATCAGTTTGAATATGTACGTTCGAAGATTATTTCTACTTTGTTTTAAAGTTATGAAGTAACTTCCAATTGAAAAAATACCTACTTTTCAATTGATATGGAGTACTAATTATAAGGGATTTTCACATTATATTCGTGCTAAAATGACTACTCGGTATTAGAAATTCAAGCATATATTTAGTAATCAAGTCTGTCAACTGGCAGAAAAATACCTGTCTACTGAAAAAAGTCTGTTGAAAATATATATGGTGACATTTTCATTTAATTTATATTGCTTGAACCATGCTGTTGATTTCAAATTTTGATAATGTTTATTCTTATAACCCCTTTAATGTGTGGAATAGCTTTATCTTGAACATTTACATTGAATGATGAAACACATATGGCAGTTAAACTTAGCGTCAAAAATTGAAAGTCTAGAACTACCACATATCATATTCGAAAATCACTTCTAGTTAGAATCACCATTATGGGTAATGTGAAATAAGTCTATATATATCCAACTACCACTACATACCTGATCATAAACTCTTAACTTGATCATAAATCAATCTTTGCTCAGTTCAAAATTCTACAATGGCTACTAGCTACTAAATTCTAATCTCAGAAAAGAAAACAGGCACTTGAAGTCCACTGCCAAAAAGAGGTCAAATCAAGGAAAAACTACTAGACGAAGTGATTTCTATAATTGTGGGAGCAGGTTAGAAAGCAGGGTATGAAGAAAAGGAGACTTAAAATGATGTTGTACAGGACGTTCCTTCAGTTCAAAGCAAAAGCAATTCAAATGTATGAAAAGTGATTATATGTGCATTAACTTTATATAAGCATCTTTTCTGTAGCTCTGTACCATATTACCATTACCTACAGATATGAGATGATTTTCCCATATTATTCACTTCTTTTGTAAAACAAATATTATAAACTATTTTTATGTTATCTTTTTATTCGTGGTCATCCATTCACACACATATTTGATTGCCTTTTTATGTTCGTCAACATAAATTTTTGATCGTTGTTGCCAAAGTAGTCCTTTTATTCTAGTCTACAATAAAATTAATAACTAAAATTTGATTGGGATGTCAAAGGGTTATTCCAGTAGATTTAATTCTGATATTAAAAAGAAATCCAAAGTTTTGTTTATATCTATTGGATTTAAGTTATACCGACTACAAGCCTATTAGCATTTTTATTTCCTATGTAATCCTTTTTTTGTTTCTCGATTTACTATGGCCAGCTCGATTCAAGTCCACTTGTCATCGACGATTCAGGAAATGCAAATAGCCATGGTAAATTTTTATTCAGCAACGTCTTCGAGCCGTGGCTAATATTAATTTTGCCACAGCTTGAAGCCGTGGCTAAATAAAAGTTTGCCATGGCTCGGTACCGTGGCAAAATTTTTGCCACTCCCCATTTTGCCATGGCTCTGGGCCGTGGCAAAATGGCTTTTCTAGTGTAGTGTTTGAAATTGCTTTGGAAAAAAGCTTCCTTTTTTGGACTCAACCCTGAAATGGGCTCGGTCTAGGCACAAAATAGCTCGGCCATGGACGCCTTTGGGCCCGACCTTGGCGGCGAGGTAGAGGTAGGGGTAAAAACTTGAAAAAGAGGAGAAGTATAAACGAAAACAAGAGTTTAAACAAAATTTTAAAAGGTTTTGAAGTGGAAAAATATGATTTTTAAAACTTAGAAAAATTCAAAGGAAGCCATTAAAGTTGTAAATAGGAAGTTGATATTTTGAAAAGTAAAGTGAATGATTAAAATGAAATAAAAATTAAGAACTTTGTATCTATAAAATTGAATGAAATAAAATTACAAAAATATCCTTAAATACCATTACCCTCCACTACATTTTGGCCACATCACCAACTTATCAACTCAGCATGATCTACATACCTAAACTAAAGGTCTCTCCCCTTTTACCCGACATGTCATACTCTATACGTGTATCACGATGTGAAATGAAAGTGACATGTCATGATTTTCTTTTTATTTAATTTTTAAACTTCGAAATTTGTCGCATCTTTCTTACATAAGTACACTTACGGCATTAATCTTTATTTTATTCACTAATCCATGTTTATATTATTTAAAATGTGTAAATGTGTTAACTAAGGGGTTTACAACATTTTAAACATCTTTTTAATGGTGAAAAATTGAAAATTTTCAAAAAGCTTTCCGATCACATTTTCTAGTTTCCTTGACTTATTTATTTTTGTAAACTAAATTGAAAAACCTTTTCACCATTGCTAGTTATTATTGAAAAGGTGTATTTTGAGTTTTGAAATCCATATATAAATTATTTAATAATATACTTAACTATCCATATTAAAGTGATTAAATCTCCGGTCCCCTCAAAAGAATTTTGTTCCTGAAATTAGCGCACAAGAAGCGAACACAAACTAACACAAAGGCATATATCCATATCATAAACTCATACAAAAGCATACACTAAGTGTTCATAGTAATAGTACACACACCATACAACAAATGTAATCTACTCATCTATCGACGAATAGGGGCAAGCCCTTCTTATACAATCCTCCGACACTACATGTTCGAAGAGTTTTACATAAGTCTGCCAAAAATGGCACTTAGAAAATTTAGCTTTCAAGTCGTGCTTCCTTAATATTTCCAATACGGACTCTAAATTGTGCTTGTAATCCTCTTCGATTTTATAATTAAGGATATCATCCGTTGAGACCAACATAAATTTGTTGAGTATATCTCTAAAAACTCGATCCACGACGACAACAAAATGAGCGGGTGCGTTGGTTAGCCCATATAGCACAACCACCACTCAAAGAAACCCTATGGTCCTCTAAAAGCTGTCATGGGTTTATCATATTTAGATATCCTTAGTTGGTGAAATCTCGTTTCCTAATCTATATGTGAGAATACCTTAGCACCCTGCAGTTGTTTGAATATGTTATCCATGCTGGGTAAGGGATACTCGTTCTACATCTACTTATTCAATTCACTATTTTCCACACAAAGCCTTGACGAACCATCTAACTTAGCAATAGAACCCATGGCTACTCCCCAATCTGTGTGATTTGGCTTACTCAGACCCTTACTTAATAATTTCTCTAATTGATTTACTAACTCTCTTCTTTCCCTCGGAGCCATCTCGTGCCGAGGCTGCATAAAAGGTTTCCATTCAGGGGCCAAGTTTATACTGAGCTCAATCTCGCAAAGTGGGGGTAGATTATTTACTTCTTCAAAGATGTCCAAGAAATTTTAATGATCAAGATTGCCTCTAAATTTTCCTAATACGATTCGAGGGCATATAAGAAACTACCTATTAACTCCTTAGGCTCTTCACAAGATACTTCAATATATGCCCCTCTTTTATTTATCAACCTTATTGACTTCCTAATACAGTCAGGGACTGCCTTGTGATCCACAAACCAATCCATTTCTAGTAAAACATCAAACACCTTAAAATCCAAGAAATACATGTTGTATGGAAAGCGGTGGGTAAGGTATGTTACTCGTACATCTTCACACATCAGCCATAGATTAGTCGTACCACCTACGTGCTTGATCACATAAAGAGGTGTTTGGGCAAGTCCTAATCTTCAACCAATTCTTTAGAAATAAAGCTATGGGAGGCTCCGGTATCAATCAAAACTCGAACCAAGACGCCATTCATAAATAAAGTACCTTCTACAACTCTCTTTCCTTTAACATCTTCATAATTTGAGGGTCTATCCTCGATAGCATAAACTTTGATCTATTGACCTTTCTTTATAAATGGGCAATCCTTTACCATATGCTATGGTTGGTGGCAATTAAAGCAGAGTAATTTCTGAACCATGGGAGAATTAGTAAATGTCTACTGCTTTCGAGCTTTAAAATTCTTGCAATATTTTGCTATATGGTCATTTTGCTTACAAATAAAACAACGTGCATCCTTTAGACATTTTTCTTAGGTGTCTTCGCTAGACTTTCCTTCCCATCTCTTCTTTCCATAATGATCGAACTTCCTTTTATTTAGGTTGTCGTTGTAAGGTGCTGCTATCGACTTCCTTTTCATAAGAACTTCATACCTCAAAGTCAAATCTACTAAGTCCACAATAGATCCTTTTAGGTGAGTAGTCATTTTCTTTTGAAACTCCTCCCTCATTCCTATCACAAACTTCTTATTCTTCTTATGGGGTGTACTAATGAGTTCTGGTCCAATATGTGGCAACACATTGAGCCTGATCTCGTATTCTGATACAGACCCATCTCCTTGCTTAAGATCTAAGAAACTCTTATATAAATAGGTATTTTCTGCTAAAAGTATGAACTGGTCTTCAAACACTTACTTAAATCTAGCCCAAGAAAAATCTTCTTTAAGAACAGCTGCTGTAACAGAGTCCCACCAAGCTGTCACTCCATCTTGTAACAGGCACGAAACTAAAAGGCGCTTCTGTTCATTTGAAATATCCAATCCTTTGAAAATCTTCCCACAGGAATGTAGCCATGCCTAGACTTCCAAAATGTATTATGTGCCCTTAAACGAATCTCCTCGCAGATTAGAAAAATCTTTGCGCAAAGATGTAAATTCAAAATGGGGACGTACATGTGCTACTTCATCTAATGGTCCTATCCTTCTAGAAGCTGGGGTTTGACCCTCAGTGATTAAAGTACTACCATTCCCCATTCCTCATCTTCTTTTAGTGCTCGTATCTTACCACTTGATCATAATAAAATATCCTCAAAATACACTTCTAGTCAAAACTTATATTGGGAAACGTATCATCTAAAATTGATATTAAATAAACATCTTCATTCCTCCAACCAATGTCCACACCCGAATAACTATGAAAATTTTAGAAATTTCCTTTATGTAAGAAATATAACCCTAGAAAAAATTATTTTATTTACCCATTTTAAAATATATTGTGTCTGCTTGTCTTGTTTAAGTGTTTAGGAACCCCTATCGATAATGCTGATCAGGCATATCAACCAGAATTCATAAGCCACTCAACAGAAAAATCCATATAATATAAAACATTTTATAGCACTAATAAATACGCGCTCGTATGTATAATACACTCAACTCATCCAAGGGCACTACTAACCCTATCTAAAACGAGTTTACCCCACCAAACTAGGTGTTTACTCAACCTAAGCTCTGATACCAAATGTAAAAACCCACCTTTTTTACCCTTAAAAGATGACATTAATACATCCATGGTATTCACGTGTCGTACATCCAACGCTAGAAAGGCGGATCGTTGGTTAAAGAAAGAAAAAATAAGAAAGAAGACAAGAAGAAACTAAACAGTATAGAATCTCAAAAAAATGCGATGAGCAATATATAATATATAAATCAAGTCTTCACAAAAAGAAAAATCTTTAATATACATGTAATATCATACTACACTAATCTACTATCAGCTTGGAAAGTTATAAAAATCTGCCCTTATAATCATTGATATCTACAACAACAAAGAGTGGAAAATAAAAGAAGATACAAAAGTACATCTTGGGCATTCAGCCCATCTCCTGAACTCCAGAGCATCCCAAACTAATCTGAAAATATGCTCGGTCTAACCTAAGCATTATAAGAATACAATGCTCGGATCAGTCTGGTACAACTAGCATGAGAAATTCAAATCACAAGAAACTCGTTTGGAATTGAAAGTATCTCATAAGACCTCCCCGCACATAAATACAGACGGGTTTTCACCTTAAAATAACCAAAATTTTTATATTATAAAATCCAGTGATAATATAATACTGTCTAAGGGTTAAAGTATATATATCAAGTGGACGTGATGTATGCACATGACAGCAATAATAGATATACAAGCAAAAACGAAGGTGCTTATTGGAGAACGGATTTTCAATAAATGGCAAAATAAGGGACTAACTTTCGAAAATTTATACACCTCTAGATAAAATATATAACGACAGCCTCACTGGGATCCTCTGCTAGCAAGACAGGCCTACACTTGATTGGATAGTACTGAATATGATCATCCCTTGGTTGTGATCAACAATCATAAATGAGCCCCAAAGCATACATATAAATATCGACTCTAGATAAGACGATGATCATATGCTAATGGGAGTGACCTATATAGCCTTGCAACCTACCCTATTTTTCCATTCCCAGAGTATGAGGCTTTGAGAGGCCACGCTTACCTTTCCTCATGCAGGCCATCTTAGAATGCTATCGCTGCCTGCAGGTAGAATACAATGGCAGCATTTATCCATACAAGTTGTTACAGGATTGAACATTCAATATTTTCTATCTTCCATTTTGAAATCATCCTCAGGAAGAATAGTATAGCTCCATGGCATACTTCGTAACGATCCATTACGAATATTATTAGTTTGAAGTGGTTCAGATAAATCATACTTATTTAAAACCGGCATCTCCAAAACTAAACAGTAATTTCTAGCTATCTCAATTCTGATATTTTAAAAGTATGAAACTAGTATTCAAGTACTCGCAGGGGAACTCGAATTTACACAATATACTTCTTGAGTCAAAAACAAGTCAAGGTTTGATTGTCGGTTATTTAACTATTATACACAATCGAACAATAATCCAGAGATTTAATTTTCACATAGCAACCACTAAGCCACAAAATAAGTTTCCATTTATTTAAATCTCTTTCTAAAATGGTTATCAAAATATTCATATACTTATCACATTAGAATAAGTATATTGATAAAACATTGTGAAAGATTTCTCAATTCAAAATCATATTAAATGGGTCAAACAAATGTTATTTAAATTAGAGATAGAGATAACCCTAAACACTATTCCTTCACTGCTGACATGGAAAAAATGTCCACACCACTATAATTGAGAAGGTCAACTAAGGGAAATCCCACCTCTAATTCTTTTTCGAATATCTTCAATAAATCTTTTTAATAAATCATTTTCATTTATGAAATCTTCTTTGCTTAAATTTCTAAATCCATTTATAAAACTCTTTTATAAATAGCCAAAAAATAATTTATAAAAATCTTTTATAAATATCCAAAGTTATTTATAAAACTTCTTTTATAGACCCCTAAAATCATTTATAAAAGTTTTTTATAATTCTGTAATTATAATTTCTTTTCTTAAAATATCATTTACAAATATCATTTGTAAACCTCCTTTAAATGGATCATTTTAAAAATATTATTTACAAAATATCATTTGTAAATACCTTTATAAAAATAATTGGACAACTTATGAAGTCATTTAAAACACTTGTCCTCAAATAGAGAGAATTAAAGTCAATTTAAAAACCATATTTTACAAATTTGAAAGGAGGCTTGGTGACCACAATGGTACGAAATCAAGTTATCATTTTAAATGAATTTGTCTTCCAAATCACATAACAGTTATTTACATAAGCCAACATATATGTAAATACAATCCATAACCAAATCAGTGAATAACATGTCAATATAAATCAATTGCCAAATGCATATCCAACCAATATAATAGCAAGATGGTGGTTTGTCCTGCTAAATAGATGTTTAAACAATCTATTAAGTTCAATTATAGGAGAATGGGTATTCATTCTACTTAAAGTTGTCCAAACAATCAATTCAATTAATTTTTAGCAGAACAGAGATTTATTTTGTTAACAAATGTCAAATTTTAATATAACCTATTCACATTTGTATGATTACTTAATGGCACAGATGGGAGATCCCTTGGTTTAAAATTAGTTTACTTATAAAAAGAACTGTCTTAAAAATAATTGATAAAGTATAAAATTAAACCTTTATTAAATAATAATTAAATATTTATTTAATTACTGATTAAATCATTATTTAATTACTAATTAAATCTTAATTAACTCTAATTTAAAACTTAATTAAACTTAACTAATCTTTAATTAAATTTTAATTAAACTTGATTAGGCTAATTTATTAAACCCTTCTTAATTAGTAACTAGTTATTAATTAACCCTACTTAATTAGTAATTAATTATTAATTAACCCTATTTAAATAATCATTAATTAAATTAAATTAATAATAAATTAAATTACAACTTAATAAATCATTAATTAAAATTAATTTATTTAAACACTAATTACATAACTTAATTATAATTAATTAATAATTATCGTTAATTAAATAATTAATTGGTTAGCCATTAAACTCATATTTAATTTCCAAAATGATTAACTTCTATACTTAATTAGTATTTTGAAAAAAATATTCATAAACATTTCAAAAGAAGCCACTTTAAAATCTAAAATACCAATTTTTTCTGGACTTCATCTATAGCGATCATCACTATGGATGCAACTCATTAGAGTTAGACCTTGGTTAAACTTTTCTCAAAACTCAACCACTAACTTCACTTCTTTTTAAAACATAAGGAAAAGACTTTTATTTGAAAGCTAACAAAAGTTTAAAACTTTTAGTAACTTGAAAACTAGTAAACAAGTTTTGATTTTTCATCTTTTCAAGAGATCTCAAGTCACCATAGCAATTAAAAATGATAACTTTCATATCACATAACCACATATACAAAATCATATTATCATCACATACATGAGCAAAGATATCATCATACAACAAAACTCTACATTTAGGCTTTATTTTTCCAAGTCTAACTACCAATCACAAACAAATAACATACATACTTAACCAACACATGAAAATCTAATCATTTAAAGTAACATATCATACCACAAGTTTACTAAAATAAAAGTTTAAAATTTAAAAATAAAATAAAAGTTTACTCGCCACAATCTTTTCAAATTGCAAAAAGTTTAGAACTTTGAAATTGCTTTGTAAAAAAGCTTGCTTTTTTGGACTTAACCCTTGGAATGGGCTCGGCCTAGGCTTAAAACGGCTAGGCCATGGATGACTTTAGACATGGCCTTAGTAGTGAGGTGGAGCTAGGGCTAAAAACTTAAAAAATAAGAGAAGTGGAAAGGAAAACAAGAGTTTAAACAAGATTTTAAAAGGTTTTGAAGTGGATGATTTTTAAAACTTCGAAAAATTCAAAGGAATACACTAAAGTTGTAAACAAGAGCTTGATATTTTAAGAAGTAAACTAAAAGATTAAAATGAAATAAAAATAAAGAAATTTATATATATAAAAATAAATGAAATGAAATTAGAAAAATATCCCTACGTACTATTACCCTACACTACATTTTGGCCACATCACCACCTTATCCACTCATCATGATCTACACACCTAAACCAAAGGTCACTCCCATTTTACCCAATATGTAATACTCTTTACATGTACTATGATGTGAAATGAAAGTGACATATCATGATTTTCTTTTTATTTAATTTTTAAACTTGAAAATTTGTCACATTTTCTTACGTTAGTACACCTACGTAATTAATTTTATTTTATTCATTAATCCATGTTTATATGATTTAAAATGTGTAAATGTGTTAAATAAGATATTTAAAACTTTTAAACAACTGTTTAAACGTGAACAATAGAAAATTTTCAAAAAGCTTTACGGTCGCATTTTCTAATTTCCTTTGAACTATTTATTTTTGTATACTAAATTAAAAAATCTTTTCACCATCCATGATTATTAAAAAGGGATATTTTGAGTTTTAAAATCCATATATAAATATTTAATAATATATTTAGATATCCATATTAAAGTTATTAAAGTTTGGATCGTTACAGTGATGGTGATGAAGATGGTGACGATGGGCTTTGTTCGAGGCAATATAAAGTATTTATGTTGTTATCATTTTGGATATTTAGTTTGTGTATATTGTGATGACACTGCTTGGATTTTGGTTAGTATTGTAACGGTATTGCTTAGTTATTTGGTTTATATTATAATGGTATTATTCAGGTATTATGATAACGGATAATATTTATTATATTATTATGTCAGGTAATATATTTTTGGTATATGAATTTAGTTCTATGTGATAGTATTGTATATAAATTTGTGATATCATTATGTCATGTTGAGTTGAATATGTATTGTATATATTTGAATGTTGTGATATAAATTTGGTGCTATTGGATCTTTTATTGGGCCTACGAAGTCTGACTGAATTAGAATATTTTTAAATTTCATTTAAATAAAATCATTTATTTTATTTAAATTCAAATATATTAAGATATGAAATTTATATGATTTGATTTGATTTATACATAATTGTATCATATACATATATGTGTAAGTGCATGTGTAACATAATAATTAATGAAAGGTATAATATGCTCATATGTAGATGTTGGGATTTACATCGCAAAAGACATATTAGCTCATTTTGTATGTCATGTATGTTGTCTAAGTATGTGCATGTATATGTGTTACTAAACACACACACACACATATGTATGTATAAATATATTATATATAATATATGAACATAAAATATTTATATATAGATAAATATATATATAGAGAAAAAGAAAGAACAATTATTAAAAATTGTTTATAATTCAAAATTAACTTAGTTTTGCAAAGATAATAATTTTAGTATTTTAATTTGTATATATTATGAATAAAATATTGTTTTCATCCATAAATAATTAACATAAAATAATCTATTGATGAAAATTCAAATTTTACAATTTTTGAAAATCTAGGATCATAAAAATAGAGCTTAGAAAAAAATGGAGATTTTTCAAAGTTGAAATATTAGTTTTAAAAACAAATACATTGATTGCGAACATAATTATTTAATATAAAATAATATATTATTAAAAATTTAAATTTTAAAATTTCAAAATTCTAGGATCATGAATGAAAGGTTACGAAATTTTTTGAGGATTTTTCAATTAAATATTATTTTTAATAAATCATAAATAGTTTTTCCCAAATAATATTAATTATTAAAAATAATAAACTTTATTGAAAAATTCCTAAAAATTTTCTATACATTTCTGAAATGATATAATATTTAAAAAAATATAAAATTGAATTTTTAATGTAACCGCGACCGTGTGTTTTCTCAACAAATCGAAAGAGATTATTTACTCATACCTACCATATCGTGATGGCCTAAGTATAGTATTTGTACCTTGAGCTTTATCAACAAATACATATAGTTATCTTACCTCATCTATTTAATATATTAATAATACTACATAACATCCCTTGCTTAAGTTTTCTCAACAACTAAGGAGTATGTAAGTAATTTATTAATATATATATATGGTAGAGGACAACATTATATTGTGATTCATAATCTTCAATATATATATATATATATATATATATATATTGAGTGATATCGCCTTATAGAATAATATATTTCTTATGAAATACCGCAGCGATTCAATTTTCAAACACATCAAAAATCATGGTATATGTACATTTACATATGTATTTATTTCACAAGTCTATTTGAGTTTCTTTAATGTTCCAAATTTTGTTTGTACTTTGTACACATATCATATAAGTTTTATTGTTATATAACTTTTATATTTCATATTACTTATATGATAGTATTACGTATAATATATCATTAATTAAATCTTATCTAATTAATTTTAATCAATTAACTCTTTAATTGCTTTTCAATTAGTATTCCAATATAACTTTTATATATTGGATATATCTACTATAACATTTATAGTGTATACTATAACCTTCATAGTGTAACACACATATATCATATATACATGTATTTTATTTAATTAATTAACCTTTAATTAATTTATTCAATTAAACAATTTTTATTAAAATTTGTTAATTTTAAAATTTATCTTGTATACATACATATATACTTATGTTGTTTTAAACATTTTAAAATAACGTAACATATATCAACATATATAATACATGCATATATGCATTAATTAATTAACATATTTAATTAATTTATCTTATTAATAAATTTAAATTTTGAAATTATCATATAAATATTTTCAAACATTTTGAAAATATCATTATCCTTTCAAACATTTTGAAAACTTATGTAGTATTATAATATTTATAATAAACATGTTTATTTTAAATTTAACTATTAAATTTAAAATCTTTAACATTAATTTTCAAAACGATTTTAAAAATTATCCCAAGGCCCAAATTAAGTTGGGCCTATTCTATTAGGAGCAACCTTTGGGATCACTTCAACTTTCGAGCCAGGCTGGTAATCAGGTAGGACGGGGTACTTGATTATCTATTTTCAATCCTAAACATTACCTTTTTAGGCATCGTACTAAGTGGGAAAGCTTAATTAGTTAACCCTAATATAACTAATTTAGACCGCATATGCTATTGGGCTCCGATATCATTGTTGGAACTAAGCAAGCCCGCAGCGGAAGTTATGGGTAAACTTCAAAAAAAATTGTCCTAATGGATCTTTTATTGGGCCTATGAGGTCAGATTGCATTAGAAAATTTCTAAATTTCATTTAAATAAAATCACTTATTATATTTAAATTCAAATATATAAAGATATGAAATTAATTTTATTTGATTTGGTTTATACATAAATGTATCATATACATATATGTGTGAGTGATATGTAACATAATAATCCGTGAAAGGTATAATATGCCCATATGTAAATGTTGGGATTTACATCGCAACAGACATATTAGCTCATTTTATATGTCATGTATGTTGTCTAAATATGTGCATGTATATGTGCTACAAAACACACACGCATGCATGTACAGATATATTATATATAATATATTAACATAAAACATTTATATATAGATAAATATATATATAGAAAAAGAGAGAACAATTATTAAAAATTATTTATAATTCAAAATTAACTTAGTTTTGCAACATAATAATTTTAGTATTTATTTTGTATATATTATGAATAAAATAATGTTTTCATCCATAAATAATTATAAAAATAATCTATTGATGAATTTTATAATTTTCAAAATCCTAGGATCATAAAATAGAGCTTATGAAAAATCTAAAGATTTTTCAAAGTTGAAATATTATTTTTAGAAAAACACATTGGTTTCGGCAATAATTCTTTAATATAAAATAATATGTTATTAAAAATTCAAATTTTAAAATTTTTGAAATTCTAGGATCATGAATAAAATGTTATAAAATATTTTAAAGATTTTTTTCAATTAAAATATTATTTTGAATAAATCATAAATAGTTTTTTCGAAATACTATTAATTATTAAAAATAATAAAATTTATTGAAAAATTTCTAAAATATTTCTATACGTTTCTGAAAGGATATAATATTTTAAAAAATATAAAATTGAATTTTTAGTGTAATAATTATTTTATATATAACAAACAATTCAAAATTTCAATAAATGTTAATTTAAAAATATGAATACATGTATGATAATTAGCTTTCGAATTTGTAAATTCATATTATATATAAATAAGTGTGATAAAAATTTTAAATCATATATATATATATATTATATGCATATACGTTGTTATGAGAGAGAAATATACAGTAGCGTGTGTGTGTGTATATATATATATATGAATTTATTAATAAATATATATAAAACAATTATTAATGAAAAAAATTGATTTTGAACAGTAAAAAACATTTGTCTATACATAAATCAAATAGTATAGTAAACAAATTATGCACATACCCAAACTGACTTGTGATAATCACATATACTTACAGAATCTCACATAACTAAACATATAGTAGCAATATATTTAAACATATATGAAACCGAGCATTGTAAGATCATAGAATATAATTTAATTACTGTAATACGAATTAAAATTACCAACGATACCTTAGAATCCATGTTGAAGCAATGACTTTCCTTCCTTTTACTGTTTTGATTCGTCAGATTGTAAGTCCGGAATCGCCGACCTCTAACTATCGAATAGTATTATTTTAGTTTGAAATATTTTTGAGAATTCTGAAGTGGATTGAGAGCTATATTTTCATCAGAAATGTAGGAGGTAATGGCAACCAAAATAATTTGTCATTATTTTTTAGAGATACGCACACACACACACACACACACATATGGTTGTATTAGAGAGAAACGAGGAAAACCTTTTTGCCCATTCTCACTTGATCTCAACCCATATCTCCAAGCCAATTCCCTGTGTTTTAGCCACCCCTAGACCTTCCTAAAATCGAAATTTGCAGCCCCGATGATGTGCCTTAAACCCATCTAAGCTCAAATCATACTATGCAATCAAATCTAATTTAATCGCTTGTCGATATGGTATATCGATCGGTATATTTATATCTGTTATAAATATATATAACATTATTTATTTCTCAAATCATATTCAAATTTTATAATTAATATTTCATAAATATTAATTAACAAATTTATAGCAATTATAAACTAATTAAATCGTTCGTTCTTAAGCGAATTCATCATTTCGGCTGGGTAACTCTTAAGTGTAAATTTGGTCAGCGATTAACATCGAACTATTCTAATGTAAATGTTCACACGTCACATAGCAAGTGGTGACATTATGGCCAAATTTATCATATATTCATTTTCGATGAAAATCCAATTTTATTTTAATAAGTGTTACCCAGTTGTGACATTTGTTTATACCAATTCTCTTCGTTAAAACTATATCTCTTTGGACTTATGGAATTTGGCAATGGTCAAAATTCCAACCTCATCCACATTCAAATTTATAGTCCAGATACAAAGTCCTTAGTCCAATAATGATAATTTTTATTAACCGAAATGCTTTGGTCATAGACTTTGACTTTGAGTTGACTGTGATATTAACCGCATACAACTGAGGAGACGAATTCTCTCTTAAATAGTGCTTCACTTCCAATACTTCCACTCAACCCAACTATAGTCATTCGATGGACGTCATGCCACGATTTGGCTATAATCAAAGCGGAGTTTTCATATTGAAGATCCACAGTATTCTCAAGTCCAGAAAACTGTGTAAACCAGTCACATCGATATTTTTTGTTTGACCTTGATTATATTAACCAACAGAAAACTATCGAATGAGCCGTTCCATAGTTATCCAATAACTATTAGTACGTAACCCCTAGGTGCCCTCAGCAATCATGAGTAATGCATTGTCCAACATTTGGAGAGCATTACGTACTCCAGTCTCAACGGATACATCGATATCCAGTCTCGATGTATCTTAACTAGGAACATTTAAAATGGTATATTTATTTCGTTGTGATAAATTACTCACGGTTACAACACTTTGTAACTCCTATCACAAAATATACCATTTATAGATATTTCCATTACATATACTTTTAATTAAGTTGGTTAATTAATATAATCACATTATATCAAGTATACAATAGGAAGAAAATGCCTTTTATTTCGTACAAAATTGGCCAACAAGTTAGATATATGCAACAAATTACATAATTTCCCCTAGGGCATACCCCTAACTCTATCAGTAGGACGAGTGTTGTCTCGTGAGGGTTTTCAGCGGATAGTACCCATAAAATCCAAATGCGAGATATTAAATTCCTAAGTGCAAGGTTTATATACAAAAACATGGATGCAAAATTTTGAAAATATTTACAAATGAAGAATTTATTTTTAAATTGACACAAATAAGCTAAATATAAATTTTTTGGTCATCATAATAAAATTTTAGTCATTTTACTTGTCAAAATTCTAACAAATATGAAGTTATCATAACAAATAGACTCTAGTTTGGCTAGTTGTTTCGGTTGATAACATAATGCAACTATGAAATGAATCCTTAGTTGATTATCAAAGTTTTTCAAAGTGGTATTTTCATTTCTTTTGAATAACAAGTCAAATCACATAAGTTAAAATAGTGCTTGGATTTCAATCGCTCACTCTTTCTTATTTGAAAAGTTTATTGATATTAACAATATTTACCTATGCCTAACTCAGAAAACCAAGACAAGATATATTACCTATGCACTGCCTTTTGGGATTGTGTGAGGGGAATACAGAGCGTGAGGAGGAACACATAAATGTGTACACCTATCGACTGTAGGCATTATTAATAAAATAATTTTTTTTATATACGTACACCTAAATCAGATAAACTGAGGCCAAATATACCGGTCATGCACTGCCTTTCGGGCTTACGTGAGAATGGTACTGAGCATGGCGAGTGTACACACTTGCGTGTGAACATATGACTCTAGGTGTTAATAAAAAAAATACATATATACAAATATATTTTTTTCTTTTGTCTATTGTTTTGTTTTTTTTTGGAATAAAAAAGAGAGTTTTGCAAAATCATCTTAGTATCATTTAACTTAGAAGATCAAAATTGTTGCAGCCTTTACTTTAAATCCACCACTTTTTAAACAAAGATTTTCAGTTAGGATATACTTAATAAATATCACCTATGAACCTTCCTATATACTAGATAAACCGTCGTAACTTGTATTCAAACTTTATTTTTATTTTTTTGAGACAAATAAATTTTCAAAATTTCAATTGAACAATCAAAACCATATATTTATCCTATAGTGTTTCTTCAAAAGTAAATAAAAAAAATTGTTTCCGGGATTTATTTTTTTTATTTTTTTATTTTTTTGTGTTTTGGAAAGAAAATGAAAAAAAAAATCATGCAAAATTAAAAAATTAAGATGAGACTCCCCCACTCTTGATTTTGACTGTGTCCCCACAGTCAACCCAAGTGAAGGGAGAAAAAGAAAATAGAAAATAAAATATGGCCAATATTTACGTGAAAATGAAAAGATTATTATTTACGCGACATCGGAAAGTATATCGTCAAAGAGTAAACGGAACGATCTTCCAAAGACCAATTCACTTGTCGCGTCAAGTACGAAAGATATAGCTTAAGTATAGAAAACCAAACCATAAAAGATTTCAAAGTAGATTGTTGATTTGGAAAAAGAATGTCATTTTAAAAATTGTATGATTTGTTTTATTTTCGATGATTTTTGGGGTTGATAGAACAAGTGGTTAAAGTTCAAATTTATTTTCACCAAATTGAAATTCAAACTTTTCGTTGAAAAATTCTTCAGAATTTTTTATTTCAAAATCAAAAGTGTGATTTAGCTCTACCCCTTCATATTTCAACAATTCATCTTCGAAAGTCTAAAGAAATTATGTTCATTAAATTCGTCTTCCTTTGTTGAATTATTCACAACTTCATTACATATATCAAGTTCAAAATCCAAAGTTGTTGTATTCAAATTTCAAAATTGAGAAAAGGAAGATTGAATTTTAAATCAAGTTTCTCACCCTCAAAAGAATTGAAATCCAACTCAATTACCATATTTTCAACAACTTCTATAAGATTGTCGTTTTCAATTTCGAAAGTTGTTATTTGAAAATCATCAGTTTGGGTAAAAGGTGGATTATCATTTGACTCGTCACACATTGGGATTTGATTTTGTTTTCCACGTTGTTTCATATATGTTTCAAATAACAAGTCCGTGTGATCTTTGTAAATTTCATCCATTTTCTCAACAAAATCAAATTTATAGCTATTGATTTAAGAATTTTCAATTTGAAATTGTTGAGAGTAAAAATTTTCATCATCATTAAAACAACTCCCATTGTCAAAATCATTTAAACAGTTGTTTCCATTTTCGTTTTGATTTTGAAATTCATTTTGAAGTTTTAAATTGAATTGGTATGGGTTATACTCGAAATCATTTGAACTTTCAAGTAAATTCAAATTTTGATCATCTTGACAACTTTGACTTGAGTAATTGCACAAATATGAATTACAGAAATCATTTATCCTTTGATCATTTTGTATAGAGAGTTCAAGTAACGACGAAATTGTTTCAGTACTCTTTTCAAGATTTGATGGTTGTTCATCATTTTGAAAACTTGGTGTAAAATCCAAATTGTTTATACAATAATTGTTGTTAAAATATTCATAAGAATTTTGTAAAAATTATATTGATTATATTGATTTTCACAACTATTGTAAAAATCCATGTGAGTAGGGAAATTCTGACATTTTCAAAAGTTTTTTTTAATATTTTTATTGGATTTCTTTTTATAAAGGAAAACTATTTACCAAAAGAAATTTATTTTTCAAAAGGGAAATTTGATTTTTGTTTTGCTTTTGGATTTTCAATTTTTTTTTTTTTTTTTGATGTTTTATATTTTTTTGGATCTTTTGCTTTTCTAGAAAACACTAACTCAATTTTTTTTTTACATTTTTGATTTTGATTGAAAAATTTCAAAAGAAATGATAAAAAAAACTAAGTTAGGAAATATTTACAATTTTTTTTTGGGTTTTGAATTTTTTTTTAAATATGCATGGATTAATGCAATTAAATGAATGCAAGGGTTTAATTATGAATTTTCTATCCAAAGTAGCTCCTAACACAAAATTGTATAATCACACTTTGTCTTAATCCAACACGATAGTTCTCAGCCAGGTAACGGACAGGAGTTATCGGTGCATCACGAATCACCGTAGTAATGCAGTCAAAGATTTCAGTACCTTCAGAGAAACAAGCACAATAATATTTACGAATCACGGTAATATTTAAATGGTTATTACTTTGCCGTAGCCTAGACACCAAGAAAATAAATTGTCGAAAGAGGACAACTTGTCAATATACAATTAAGTCCTAAGTGAGCTCGTGACACCCTTAAGATGTCTAACCGTTATTATTAGTCAAGTTCTAAGATGAAATGCAAAACTGAAATCAAACATGAATTAACGATGCAACTACAATGAATTGTTTCTTTTTTTTAGTTTTTTTATATATAAATGCAAGCAACCAACAATGCAATCAAAATAAAAACTGAAGATGAAATCACGATATCAGAGTTTGCATAATTTTTAGCAATTTATTTTTTTATTATTTTTTTAGCGCCGATTTTTTTAGCAAGAAAGCAGAACGGTTATTTTAGCAAGTTGTTCTTCTCCTTATCTGCTTTGGAAACTTGAAAATTTGATCAACACTTAAAAATTGAAAAACAACCCAAGAGAATTGAAAACAAAGCAAATCCCTTTTTTATAAAAAGAATATAAGAAACAATAGAATACAAACAAGTATAAACAAAACAATTGAAATCAAACAAATTGAAACTTGTTTTTTTATAAAAGAATAAAACAGTTCAAAAACTCAAAACAAAACAAAACAGTTCAAAAACAAAGAAATCTTCTTTTATGTGTGTGTGTGTGTATATATATATATTTATGTATGTATGCATGTATGTATGTATGTATATATATGTATGTATGTATGTATGTATATATAAACCGGCCTAACTTCTTAATGCAAAATTAACTTCCTCCACCCGAACCACTAGTTCAAAAACGAATTATATTTTTTACAGAACAAACTATAGTAAACAAATACCTACCCGGTTGAAAACAATTTACATAACTTCACAAACTTTCCCCAAATCACTTCGTATATTCAAATATGTCGCCTTCCCTTAAAAAAAATTAAATGCGATTGAGGGAGGATTTCGGGTGAATTGGGGATTTGAGGAAGGTGAGCTTCGGATTGTCGACTTGAGGTAGTTGCAGAGTGCTGTTTGGTTCGTGGAGTTGGATTGGTAGACGTTGGCGATTTGGTTATGGTTGCTATTTGAGTTTCGAAATGAATTCAAGGTGGTATGGAGGTGAGGCAGGTGGCTTCGCTCGCTTTGCGTGGCTTTCGTGGCTTTTGTGGAGGCAGTTGAGGATGGTAGTGAAGTATGCTGGTTGGAGATTGGGATATGATTGAAGAGGGGATTGATTGGCGAGTTTGAGTATGGATTGCGGTGGTTAAATGCAAGCTACAGGCAGGTCGTAACTGAAAAATTGAAGTGGTGTTTCTGGTGTGTGACAGGGGCAGGAAGCAGTCGGAAAGTAAGGCAACGATGGTCAGTAGCTTGATGTATGCAAGGCAGTGGTGCTTGTTGGCTGCACAAAGGAGGATCTGCAGGCTGGGTAAGTTTATATAAGTTGATTTTCAGTGGCAAGTTGTATGGCAGCAGTGAGATGGTGGGTGAGTATGGTTGTAGTTAGTTGTATGTTGATGACTGTAGTATTGTGATGTGTGAAGTAGCTTTGTAGTTGCTCTGGTGATGGGCGAAAGCAAGGCAGAGGGGTGGTATCAGTGTGAAGATGGCTGAAGTGGAATGTGTTAAGGTGGTTGTTGATGTCAGAGGAGAGTATGGGTGATGGAGATGACAGTGTGATTGGATATGCAGGTTTATTGTGGAGTGATGGTGATTGATGGGATTTGATGAAGGAAGGTAGGGAGGTAGCAGTATGAAATAGCAGTAGTACAAATGAAGGAAGTGAATTATGATGTAGTTGATTTGAAGTGCAGGGTGGAGATGGAAGGTGTGATGGTTGAAGTAGATGGCTGATGGTATGCAGGAGAAGGTTGTGGTCAGTAAGGAAGTGTATGCGGTGGTGAGATATCGGCATAACAGCAGTTGGATAATGGAGTTGTAGAGGGGATGTTGTGAAGGAAGATTTGTTGAATTGTGGGATGTTTGAGTGGATACTGATGAAGTTTTGTATTGTGAAGTGAACGGCTGTGAAAGGCAGTGGATTTATTTTAAGTGACCGGGTGTTGGCAATGATGGCAGTATCTGGTGATGCAAATACTGATGTTAGTGAAGAGAAATGTAATGTGGTAATGAAGGAGATGGTAAGAGTGGTGTGTAGATGGTTGATTGGTGGGTAGAGGCAGCGGTGATGGTTATATGCAGAGGTGTTGAGGTTTATGAGGAGGTTTGGTGGTTGTATGGTATGGTGATGCACAGAGAGGTGCAGTGGTATGTGGAAGAGTTGCAGAAGATGGTGATGTTAGCAGATGCTAGTGGTTTGAAGGTTGTACAAGGTTACTGTAAGTGCAGGCTTGTGTGTGTTCGCGATTGAAGGTGGGTTATATTGTAGGAACTGATGTGGTGGTCAGATGAGTTGCACAGAAAAGTGCTTCAGTGGTTTTGGTTGAAGAGTTGTAATGGGGTAAAGTGCAGTAGTTTTGCACTCATGGTATGTATATGGACTATTGGTTATGGCGTGAGTTCACAGCAGTTAGAATGGTGGGCAGCGAGAATGATGAGAATGGTAGCAGTTTGAATAATGGACTTGAGCAATTTTGCAATTTGTATTGGAGGCAATTGTATGTGGAGGTTGACAGAGTGTTGATGGTACACAGTAGTGTGCACAGAGATGTGCACGGTGCTTTTTTTAAAATTTTGAAAGCAACGTGAACAAAAGAAGAAAGTGCGAATCAAATGTAAATGTGAAAGCGTAAGTGCAATAAACTAATTTTATTTGAAATTGTGTATGCTTTTTATTTTAAATGAAAATTGCAAATGCAAAATAGAAAAGCAACAAATGCAAACAAACATACGAACAAATACAAGCAACAACCACACAGACACACAACCAAATTCTTTTTTTAGAATGCAAACAAACACACAAAATCAAACTACAAATTATTCGAAGAATAAAAACTAAAAATCAAATAAATTCCTCGACAAAGGCGCCAAAAACTTGTTCAACCGGTTAAATCTCTATTGGATTAGAAAATAGCCGACCAAATTTAAATTAAAAATAATCGTGAGCGCATGGCGTACAATTCTAGTATATGGCGAGTATAGGTCGATCCGTAAGGAATTGTATTTTAAAATTCTATTCAATTAAATTAAACCAAGATTTTGAGATGTTTTAAGCTAAAAAATTAAATATATTAGCAAAAGAAAATGGATAAAAATATGAGAGTTTGAAGGTAATTTAGAGGCAAATCTCTTCTCATGATCACATAAATCAGCACAACATAAAATTATAATCTTTTTTTGGTCATTAGTGAATGTAATTGATGTGTTTATCATAAATATGGAATGTTTGTGCTATTAATTAGCTCAATTTAAACCATTAAAATATAACACATCCATTAACCATTTTTAACGATCATGAAAATGACAATGAATTTGAAAATAAAATCCATTCTAAGCATGACCTATTAACTATTGATTAGAAATATAGACCATCAAATTTTGATTTTAAAGTCCACTTCATTATCATAATCATACTTAGATGAAGATGTAATTTGTGTTTGTGTTTGTTTAAGCATATCATATTTGGTGTCAACAACATACGCTATCAAATTCAAAGCTAAACAATAAAATTTAACTCATTCAACCATTAAGTACAAAAAGATATCAAAAATTATCAAAATATTGAATCTACATGATTAAGAGAGCTTCATTACCCTTAAATTGAAAGGGTTTAGCTTCTCATATTTGTTATCATTTCAACAAATGTAACATTCAACATGAAATAAAAACAAGAAGAAAATGCAAGTTAAGTAAAAAGAGAACTAATGAAAATGAAATAAAAGCTAATCTACTTGTATAAGAAATAAAACCAAGCTACCAACATAAGAGGAAATAACATGAAATAAAATAGCATGAATTAAAACTGCATGTAGGCAAACTACATAAGAAGAAAATGGCTAAATAGTCATGAAAAAGAAAAGAGAGTTTTGTTTATTTTTGAGCCTAAAACTAACTAAAGAGGAGGCTCAAAGAAGGCTAAGAGAGCATTACATGAAACATAAGGGGTATTTATAGAAGTTTGAAACCCTAATCCATATTTTTGGAAACTACCAAAAATACTCTCTTAGAAAGTTTGGTCATCAAGTTATCATTAGCATGAGTTAATCCTCCATTAAGTGTGCATGCAAATTTAATGGTCATTTAGCATGTGCATTAGCTCCTATTGTACATCATGATAAGTGGGTAGGTGAGATCCTCCATATTGCATGGTTTGAATTATTTCCATTTTCATTCTTTTGTATTCTCTTGTGCATGCATATTTTTCATGAAAACCTCTTCCATTTAAATCCAAATTCCTATAATATAACATAAACATATCCAGTAAAAATTCTCAAATTAATATATGCACAAAAATGACCATTTATCCCTTATATGAAGATGTATAAATGATGATTTGAAAATAACTGAAATATTGGTTTAAATATGTTAAAATACCATATACGCTCATTTATTAAATTAAATTAGACTAAGTATGGAAGTAAAAAATATGCATATTTACGTGCACATCATTGTACACCATAAAAAAGTTATGTCCACTCTCATGAAAGCATACATTCCGCTTGGACGTCCCATCCCCTCTGGAAGTCGACTTCCCGCTTGGACATTTCATGTCCCTTTGAAGTCGAATATCAAACCCTACCCCTTAAAATATGTGCATTCAAGTGAGAGTCCCCATTCAACATCAATAGCTCTTCTGAACCCGCAATATATAGTAGGTACTTAAATTTTTAGTTGTCTTTAACTTTCAATACTTCACCTAGTTGATCATTTTTTAGGCCTCGAGTTTACTATTTGTTAAGCTTCGTCATGCTCCAAGCCTTCCCTTGGCTATTGATACAGATATTTTCCAAACTCTGTCAGCGCAAAGGTGACGTAACACCCAGATCAGAATGTGATGCCCTCACGAAAAAGGTTGGACTACAAATGGAAAAGCAAAGAATAAAGTGAAGTCAGAAGAATGTTGCGCTTGGAAACTGTAGTACGATGGAAAATGTTCAAATTGGGTCGATCGCCTAATTTCAGTGTCACGTTATGGCATTGAGTCTAAAATTAGACATATTCATGGGATGCGGTAAATATCTGTAATTATAAAACTCGAAAATACAATGTAATCAACCCACAGATAACAAAAAGACATTAATGTTGCGTCATGGCATAAAAAGTCGTATTAATGGTGTCAAGGCATAACATACCTCACCTAAAGAAGGCTAAATACGAACGATGAAATACCGCACTCATGGACCCATATACACAAATGCTAATACCACGCTAACAATCAAGCATTGAAGGGAAATTGGGATGAGCTACCCCTCTTTCTTCTTTCAACTGAAAGAGAACGGAATGACCCAACAAGTCGCCATCAGAAGGGCGATGTCATCTGTAACATCCCGCTTTTTTGCACGTTTTAAATCGACGTAAACAACACACGTCAAACTTAAAGCATATAGAAGGACAGATTGTTATGGGGTAAATAAGAAAAAGCAGAGCAAGAAAATAAACAAAAGTAGAATCTTGCAGCGGAACGGTAAAATAAAATAATCAAATATACAGTTCTTGAAGCTGTTTACAAAATATTCGATTATTCTTATAAAGTATATATCAGAGTTACACATACCAAGGAATATTAACAATGCAGCGGAACATTTTGAATGTGGTGGAATACTATAATAAATAATAATAGTATAAATCTTCGTCTTCGTCCTGCAGAGCTAAAGTCTTCGAATCCTGAAATGCTCAGGCTGACCCGAGCGAATTGAAAAGACAAAATACTCGAGTCAGAACTAAAAAAATCTTATGTAAGTTAAATCAACAATAAATATGAGTGTAGTAACTTAAGAAATGCTCTGGATTCACATCCCCTAAGGATCCGTTAAACTATTTACTATGTAGTAATATTTCGCTATTATAATAGTGTCTATTAGTAAAATAAACTTACTTTAAAATAGCGTTAAGGAGTGACCCAATATTCCCCTTAACACATAATATATTCCCATAGTCTATACAGTACCGTAATCTCCCCGTACTGGGTGTCGTCAGAGGGCACTCCATAGGTATGGTACAAAACAAAATCGTACAAGGCGCGCTAGGGTAGGTGACACGACACAACTAGACAATGTCAGGGTAGATATACCAATTACGCTTCCCGGTCGGTGGTAACGCATAGCCGCAGCTACCGTCCACCTCGAGCCACACCCCCAAACCAAAGAAATCAATAGTGGACACCGAATAAAACCAAAGTCAGAGTAGAATATCTAAGGGATGTGTCCGATAAAAGATGCTACCTTCTTAACCCGCCAATCGCTCCTGTTTTAGCCACCTTATGCGGATTCACGGGAGTTGGATCCACGTATTTACATCAAAGGAAACGCCGCCGCCATCCTACTTCATTCTGGAATCTCCATCGCGTACACGGTTGTTAAAGTAGTTTTCGGAGTTGGCAGAGAGTATGACAACTTCCGATCCCAGTCTCTTCAACAACCAAATGTTATTATAACACCGCGGTCTTTTCAAAATAGTTTATACTTTAAAACCAGAATAAAATATCCATTTCAAAACCGTATAAATACGATATCATTTCTATTTTAAACCCAAATCAATATGATATCATTTTTATTTCAAATATATCCTTTTTCAAAAATCATAGTACTTTCAAATATATATAACTTAAACCCATAGCTTCGAAACATAATTTTCAATACTTAAATGGTTTAATAATAAATTACTTTAAAAAGTAAATTAGCTTTTTAATTTCTCAAATCAATTCCAAATATAGATTTGAATTCCCAAGTAAACCATTTAAATTTCCATATCTTTCAAAATTTTTGTTAGGGATGCGGATTAAGGATCTTAAGGCAGAAATAACACTAGAAGGGGGGGTGAATAGTGTTTTAAAGAATATATGAACTATATGACTAAATTAAAACTTTCAACACAAATCTAAATAGAATTCTAACACAGAATGATCACAGAACATATAACAGATGCAAATAGTAAAGTAAAGCAAGTAAAAGGAAAGAACACACCGGATTTTATACTGGTTCGGAATCCTCCTACATCCAGTCCTGCACCAAGGCAATATCCTTGTACAGATTTTTATAAGCCAATATCCAAATTACAACCCTCAATTTCTAAGGCCTTGAGGAACCCTCCTACCTCTGAGTCTGGGGTAAACTCTCTTGATTTACGGAATACAAGATCACCCTAATACTTATTAATAACAATCCTTTTGAATGGATAGACTCTATGGACTTTTTGAATACAAATTAATCCTATAACTCTGAATAGCACTTTGATCTTTAGTAGAATGATGGAGAATCAAATAGAGAGAGTATCTAAATGATTTCCTATTGAGAATTTGGCAGAACGATGGCACGATCTTGAAAATATGAAGTTTTATGAATATGGAATGGTGGAGAAGAAAGAGTGAAGAAAATAAGAAAGTAGTTGTTAAAAAAATTCGTTTTGGAAGCCTTTATATAGATGCACAACAGTCATAACCATTGGCGAAAGGTTTTCGAACGAATGGACACTTCTTTTGGAAATTGAATTTTGGATCCAACTGTCACCATGTCGACATGGGGTACCCCCATATGTCGACATCCCTCAGTTCAAATTTATAGAAATGTTGTTTTGTAAAGACAATTGAATTTAAAACAAGTTGAAACTTCTCTGAAGCAAAGTAAAGTGTTTAAACAATATTTTGAGAAAGAGAATGAATATAAAACATTATTTTAAATATATATATATATAATTGATATAGACCGTCAATTATATAAGTAATATTTAAAATCAGAATTAGTTTTGACGTTTTAAAAATAGAAGTTTTTAAAATCAGAATAGAGGAATATTTCAAGGCTAAACAAAGTTTGAAAATATTTTTGAAAACATGATTTTGAAAGCTAAAACATTTTTGAAAACAGATTTTAAAAACATTTTGAAATATCTATTCAAACTGAAATTGCAAGAACCTTCCTACAGAGCTCCTCCATAGGACTCGAGAACTTGTACAAAGTAGTTTAAATGATTTTGATTTTCGTGGGTTTGTAAGCCACTTGTCGTAGGTTTGTAAGCTACTTGTCGTGGGTTTGTAAGCCACTGGTTTCGATAGAAATTGGGTTCCATCCCAAAAGAAAATTGGAAGAAAGATGAGAGTGCTATTATGAAGTTTTAACAAAATACTAGACACTTATCTTGAGATCTTGAAATCTTGATTCTCTAGAGTCTTGAATCTTGAATCTCTAATCTTCATCTTGATGCTTGAGTCTTTATACCGATCAGTCTTCGATGATACCTGCATATACTTCCTATATACATACATACATATATATATATATATGTGGAAATGTTAGTATATATTTTATAAAGTAGTATAATAACTATATAAGGTTGTTGTCATCAAAACATCATCAACTCAGTTCCTAATAATCTCCCCCTTTTTGATGATGACAACCTTTATTTATAAAATATTCTTACCATACCATAACTCCCCCTTACTCCGTGATCTCTTCTTAAAACTACAACTCCCCCTTACTCTATGACTTCTTCTTAAAACTACAACTCCTCCTTACTCCATGACTCCCTCTTACACCAAGCACATATATTTTTATAACTTTCTCCCCCTTTGTCATCAACAAAAACCATTAACTACTTAAGAATTCAAGAATGATTAGTATGAACAAATAATATGTATAGAACAAGCATGAAACAATGAGTATAAGTGAACACATTTTAGTTATTACAACATATATAAGAACATACATAAACACGAACAAGTAAAACAATTTAAAACAAAGAATAAAATGAAAGTACGCTTTAATGGCAATCCTTAACTATAGGAGACTTATGAATCGAACAATTGGGGTAGTGGATACAAAACTATTAACTACTTTCGAATAGTTTTAATTTTGAAAGAATGTTGTTTTTGAATTCTTTTAGAAAAGTTTTTAAATATTTCAAAAGCATCACTTTTATGTTTTAAAAATATTGTCCAAGTATATCTTGAATAATCATCTACTATAACAAAAACATATTTACTATAGTTAATTGATTGAACTTGAGATGGACCAAATAAATCTAAATGAAGTAATTCTAGAGGACTAGAGGTAGAAATAGCATCTTTTAATTTAAATGAACATTTCTTAAGTTTTCCTAATTGACAAGCATCACAAATACTATCTACTTTAAAGTTTAACTTGGGTAAACCTCTAACTAAGTCAAGTTTTGATATCCTAGATAATAATTCGAAATTCAAATGGCCAAATCTTTTATGCCAAATCCAGGGGTCACTTGTATTAGCCAAAAGACATAGATTATCATTTGAAATTTTCATACTAAGGATATAAATATTTTTCTTCCTAATACCTTCAAAAATTATATTAGACTTATCATCTTCAATGTGACATTTATCTTTTTCAAATTAATTTTTAAAACCTTTATCACAAAGTTGACTTATACTAAGCAGATTATGTTTTAAGTTCTTAACTAATAAAACATCAGAAATAAGTAAAGTTTTAGAGTTACCGACATTGCCGACGCCAACCACATATCCTTTAGAGTTGTCACCAAAATTGACTAATCCACCATCTTGATAAGTAATGTCCTTGAGTATCTCGGGATTTCCAGTCATGTGCCTCGTACAGCCACTATCAAGTATCCATTTATCTTTCCCAATTTGCACAGTTTGTCCATTGGGTGTTGATTCGTCAAAAGCCATATAACATGTCTGTTCCTGCATAACACACCAATTCGGTAGATAACTTGATTTTTCAAAATAACTATATGCAGACTTATGAAACTTTGATGAAATGCATAGATTCAAAACAGTTTTAACACAATTTTCCAAAAATGCCATTTTTATATTTTTCAAGTTTCAGATTATGAAAACAATGAAAACCAATGCTCTGATACCAATTGTTAGGGATGCGGATTAAGGATCTTAAGGCAGAAATAACACTAAAGGGGGGGTGAATAGTGTTTTAAAGAATATATGAACTATATGACTAAATTAAAACTTTCAACACAAATCTAAACAGAATTCTAACACAGAATGATCACAGAACATATAACAAATGCAAATAGTAAAGTAAAGCAAGTAAAAAGAAAGAACACACCGGATTTTATAGTGGTTCGAAATCCTCCTTCATCCAGTCCTGCGCCAAGGCAATATCCTTGTAAAGATTTTTATAAGCCAATATCCAAATTACAACCCTCAATTTATAAGGCCTTGAGGAAGCCTCCTATCTCTGAGTCTGGGGTAAACTCTCTTGATTTACGGGACACAAGATCACCCTAATACTTCTTAATAACAATCCTTTTGAATGGATAGACTCTATGGACTTTTTGAATACAAATTAATCCTATAACTCTGAATAGCACTTTGATTTTTAGTAGAATGACGGAGAATCAAATAGAGAGAGTATCTAAATGATTTCCTATTGAGAATTTGGCAGAACGATGGCACGATCTTGAAAATATGAAGTTTTATGAATATGGAATGGTGGAGAAGAAAGAGTGAAGAAAATAAGAAAGTAGTTGTTAAAAAAATTCGTTTTGGAAGCCTTTATATAGATGCACAACAGTCATAACCATTGGTGAAAGGTTTTCGAACGAATGGACACTTCTTATGAAAATTGAATTTTGAATCCAACTGTCACCATGTCGACATGGGGTATCCCCATATGTCGACATCCCTCGGTTCAAAATTATAGAAATGTTGTTTTGTAAAGACAATTGAATTTAAAACAAGTTGAAACTTCTCTGAAGCAAAGTAAAGTGTTTAAACAATATTTTGAGATAGAGAATGAATAAAAAACATTATTTTAAATATATATAATTGATATAGACCGTCAATTATATAAGTAATATTTAAAATCAGAATAAGTTTTGATGTTTTAAAAATAGAAGTTTTTAAAATCAGAATAGAGGAATATTTCAAGGCTAAAACAAAGTTTGAAAATATTTTTGAAAACATGATTTTGAAAGCTAAAACATTTTGAAAACAGATTTTAAAAACATTTTGAAAAATCTATTCAAACTGAAATTGCAAGAACCTTCCTACAGAGCTCCTCCATAGGACTTGAGAACTTGTACAAAGTAGTTTAAATGATTTTGATTTTCGTGGGTTTGTAAGCCACTTGTCGTAGGTTTGTAAGCTACTTGTCGTGGGTTTGTAAGCCACTGGTTTCGATAGAAATTTGGTTCCATCCCAAAAGAAAATTGGAACAAAGATGAGAGTGCTATTATGAAGTTTTAACAAAATACTAGACACTTATCTTGAGATCTAGAAATCTTGATTCTCTAGAGTCTTGAATCTTGAATCTCTAATCTTCATCTTGGTGCTTGAGTCTTTATGCTGATCAGTCTTCGATGATACCTGCATATACTTCCTATATACATGTATATATCTATCTATATGGAAATGTTAGTATATATTTTATAAAGTAGTAAAATAACTATATAAGGTTGTTGTCATCAAAACATCATCAACTCAGTTCCTAACAGTTTTAAATATTCCACCATTTCAGAACTAAATTTTTAATTCATATAATATATGCCAAATTCACTTTACTATTATTTAGTTTTGAAATACTTACTTAATAAATCCAGTATCCTTTAAATAAAACTTTCAAATTCAATAATTGAATGTTCCTCAATTTATTTAGACTAGATATATTCACTTAAATCATCTTGAACCCGAATTTAGTTATAACACCATATTCTTTTTAAATCTAAATTTCAATAAGATCTTAATCAAATAAAATCTCAAATCAATTTCAAAACTATCCTCTCAACTTTGATTTATAAAATCAATATAAACTCTATATTAGAATATAATTTAAGTAAATACTTATCCATAATATATTTTAAATAAAACCAACTTTATTATTAAACTTACTTCATACTTTAAACAATTTTATACATAGCTTAAAACCAAGAATTTAACTATATATAAAATAACATTTATCAAATATCCAAAATCAATATCTCATAAAACCATATATATATATTTCTTTACAAAACAATAAAAAAACATTTCAAAATATTTATATATATATATATATATACCGCGGTGTCTGTATAAATTTTTTTTATCCTATGGTCAAGTGATACAGATATTTATCATTTCAATCCGCACTTTAAAAATAAAAATTACGGTTATATATCATTTCAAACCGCAATCTCGAATGATATGAAAATGCGTAATAACTGGCAGTTTATAACAATGTAAAATACAGCATGCATTCATCCAATATCAACCATCAACCATTTATCGCAATCATCATCAAATTCAAATAATAGCATCAATATAGAACGGATAATAACGACGGGTATTAAATAGCAGTTTGTATTTAATAATAAATTAAATAACCGTTTAACTGGTAGCTTATATGCAATGAATAATTAATTAACAATTTAACTAGCAGTTTAAATGCAATGAATAAATTAAATACCAATTTAATTTAAATAGTTGAAATTAACTGAGATGATGATAAAGAAAATATGCCAAACAACCATAAATAAATTTTAAATCACATCATATATCAATTTAACAAACATAAATTTTAGATGTTGTGAGTGGGTTAAAACACTCACCTTTTGAATTTAAATCGAATTTAAATCTGATTTAAACCCAAAAATTTAACTGTGACGACCCGAAATTTTTGAGCATTTAAAATCGGAATATTAAATCAATTTTAAATATTTAAATGTTAATTCTAACTTGAATTAAGAATATCACGGTTTATTTGATAATTAAATTAGTAAATTAAATTATTTGAAGTTGGTAAAATATTGAATCTTCAGTTTTAAGCCTGTTAAAAATAATTTGAAGGCTTATAAAATTTATATTGATAACATTGAAGATAATAGAAGTTTTAAATTTTGAATTTAACAGTGGTTTGTTCGGTTTTGAAAATTTTATCATTTTAAATTGAATTTAAAAATAGTTTTCCGAGGCATAGTCTCGAAATTTGACGAAACCAGTTCCATTGGATCCGTAATATTTTATTCTTATCGGATTTCAAATTTCATAGTGTTTGGAGTTGTTGTGTGAGCATACGATAAGCGAACGCACTGAAATTTTTATCGGAATTCAATTTGATTACTGGTCAACTTCAGCCGTTTTTCCTTCACATCACAACTTTTCCCCATCCTGTCAACAACATTGTAGTCATTTTTCCTTCTCCTTTACGCTACAATCGCCTTTAAATCTTGCTGACAGAAGAAAATTTTCGTTGGGAACCAAAGAAACTTACTTCGATCAAACAAACCCACTACGAAGTTTTAAAGGAAAATCAAATTTCATTTACAACCCTCTCGTTCAAATCTGTTTAATGGCCGAAGCCTCTACAAAATCAAACCCACCCCTAGATTTTCGAATCATGCCTTCCTCTCATATTCTCAGAGAATTGAAGATATAGAAAGAGAGTCGCGAACCAAATCGCCTACATCGCGTTCGTACTGGAATCAAACGAGAGCAGTTCGATCTCTCGCTCCTCTAGTTCAATCGTGAATCGGGGGTGGGAGGCGACTGTGTTTTTGGGCATTTCGTTGTTGCAGGAGTGATGGGAAGCGATGTGGCCGAAGGCAACTAGCGAGGCAGTTTGGAAGTCGCGATGGTCGACTTAGATGCTGGCGTTTCGTGGGGGAACTCGAGTGAGTGAATGGTGATGAGCGATTGTCGAATTCTTCTTAGGCTAATTGCAGTAGGATTTTCGCTGAGGAATTTTCATTTCTTGGGATTTTATTTACTGATTTGCTTTGTTTTATGATAGATTATATTTACAGGAAGAAATAAACATAAAAATTATTAATATTGAAAATGAATATACAAAGTGATAAAATGTTGGACAATGGTAAATTTAGTTTGAGGCTTTTTAAAATTATTAATACTCAAGCCTAAAACCTGAGTTTAACCCGTTGGTTTTAGTTTATTAATCAGAAATTTATTGTTATAAATAAGATATTCGAAAAATAGGAATTTTTAAAAGCGTATGAAGAATTTGTAAAAGTTAGAGTTTTGAAATCTATAATTTATTTTTATAAGTGCATGTGAGTTTAAAAAGGGGAAATTACTAGTTTAAAATTTATTACTATTTATTTACCGAAAACTATATAGGGCTAAACAGGAATTTTAAAATATTTTGATTTGAACAGTTATATTAAAACTGAACTTTCGGTTTATATAAATTATCTTTTAAAAATATGTATTAGGGTGATTAACCTGTTTAAATTACTTGTTTAATTACTTTAGACACTAAAAATATTTTATCAAAGGAAATTTGTTAAAATAAATTATTGGTTTAAACCCAAATTAGTAGCTAAATTAAATGAATAAATAGCAATTAATCGATTGACTAATTCAAAGATGTTAATAGAATCGTATAATGTTTATACAAGGTATAAAATCATGGGAACAAGCTGGATTGAATCTGATTGCTAGTAAAAGCAAAGGTGAGTTAATCTCACTCAGTTAAATTTAGATTTAAATGATTAAATTTAAATAATTGTTTGAATGATTGGATTGATTGATGTGCTATAGTGTGATATATATTTGGAATTGGCATTTTATATTGTGCTAATATATGTGGATGCAGGGAAAACAGGTTGGAGGGATCCAACTGGATCCGTCAACATTTATTTAAATTGTTTAATACCCTCTGTTGTGATTATTTGATGTTCTATAATGATTGATATTGGAATATTGAATGTTATGGTTTGATTGGTTATAATTGGGTATAATGAATTACCAAAATATATAAATTGGATTTTGGAAAAGAAAATAAAAGAAGTGAAATTGTAAGTAAAATAATTATAGAAAAATTTGAATAAATTTAAGAATGAATTGGAGAAGAAATAAAGTGACTTTAAATTTCTAGTTGATAAATTGCGAGTATAGAAAGGAAAATTTGAATAAACAGGAAGTTAATGAATTTTAAAATTTAGTGTTATTATTTAAAAGAACAAAACATTTATTTAAAAGTTAAGATTTAAATTATCGAAAGAATAAAGAAGAAATTGGGAAAAATCTGGAATTTGTATTTTTCAGTTAAAAGTTTTAGAATCAAATGAAAAATAATAACAACAACAATAATTAAGTCCATACTTAATGAATTTTGAAATGAGTTAAGTAATTAAAGAGAATTATTTCAAATGGGATGAATTTGAAATCAATCTGGGGAAAATTGATTTAAGTGATTGAAGTTGGATCTTCTCCCTGAATAACCAAGTACGTTTTCAAAGTAAGTTTTTAAATATAAGTTAAAAGTTTTTAAGTTGATTTAAAAAGCAATTTTGAAAATTTTATTTTTCTAAATATTTAAATTATAAAGTCAGTCTTTCCTTTTTAATCTATTATAGTAGTAATTATTTAAAGAGTGACTTAGTAGTTTGTTTTAAGATTAAAATTTAGTTATATTTTATAAAGTAACCTTATTTTCAAATATTTATATAGTGTGTATTTTTAAGAAATTATTGAAGTAGTTTAACTTAAATGTTTTAAAAGTATATTTTAAAGTAAAGTGTTTTAAATTATTTTAAAAATCTAGTTTGTGCTTGGCAATTTCAGTGGAGATAGAAAATACTTGGGAAGGTTTATTGTGGAAAGAAAGAATGTTTTGAAACATGTTTTCAAAAGGTTGAAAATGGAAATATACCTTGTAAAGATATTTTGAAGGTAATAAATAATTGGAAAATTATTTATTGTTGGATGGTTGTTTGTGAATATTAATTGATAGTTAAATAACCGACTATCAATATTGGACAAATACGTTGATCGTTTCGAAGAGACCGGGATCGAGATTTATTTCTCGAAAACCACTTCGATCCGGTTTGTACGTTTCGTGAAAACGATTTTGGATTCGAAGATGGAGCAGTGAAGTGCAAGGGCTAGTCGCTACTAATCCTGAGGATATTTCTAAAATGGATGTAGTAGGAATAGCGCCTTCGGTTCCCTTCGAACCCGGGACGGACTTATATGGATGAATGCTTGCGAAACATCGTCAGATGGACGATGGGCATTCTAAGGAATATGTTCTATAAAGGTAACCTTAGCCTCAAACCTCATCAAATGGGAATGACTGAAAATCAGGGGTTATGCAGCAAGGCTAGGTGGGTAGCACCCAAGCAGGGTGAGGTCATCTTAGTCTAAATGTCCCTTTTTATTTCGGCTTAGTGGGCGGTTACTGATCCCAACCGCGGAGGGATCTCACTCGGGATTATCCAGTAAGGGGTAGTCCCGGCCTTGTGTTGCAGGGGACCGGGCGTACTCCTCGGTACGGTGATCTAGGCCCCGTACTGTGACAGGTGGTACCCCAGTGCCTAGTCATTAGTTGGAAATCCATTCTCCCTACGAGCCTTGTACGAGTTTTGTTTGTATTACCCACTTTGTGGCTAATAGCTGGAATTTAATGAATGTAACAACTTCGGCTATTTTATAAGTATTTGTATATAGACCCTATTATAATATCAGAGGATTTCTGTAAAAATTGTTTTAGCGATCGTAAGGTAAAAACCCGACTTGTTTATTTGTGACGTGGTCTTACGAGATGCTTTTGTTTTCAAAGGATTTTTGAAACTTTAATAATCAATTGGGTGTGATTTTCTCACGTTGGTATTCCAGACTGACTCGGGTGTTATTTAACTGTAATGCTCGGGTCAGACCGAGTATTATAGGATACAGGACATGATGTTGTGGAGCTCAGGAGACGAGCAAGATGACGATACGTACTCTCGTACTTGTTTATATATATTCCGCTGTGTTGAGTTGTTGTGTATCCATTTGTATGTTGTTATTATTGAACCGTGATTTGATGTACTCTGATGATGATGTAATATATAAACTGAGATATTTGATATTTGAGTAAAAATTATTTATTATATATTATATTTTCTTCCGCTGCGATGGTTAGATTCTGTTGTTGTTTTCTATTTTCTTCTTCTACCTCTTCTTCTTTAACCTGAATGGTTCGTATTTCTGTACAACTTGAGTTGATTAGGTAGAATAGTGTTGACTCAAGGGGTACGGATTTGCGGGTCATTTCATTAACAGTCTCCAAATCCGTCAAACCAGCGCCAAAATGTCGGGATTATATTTACGATCCTAACAAAAAAAACCGCGTGTGAAACAGAGTTCGTATGCAATAGTTACACGAATTAGAAGATTTGAAAACAAAATTTAAAATTAAAACAAAAAAGAATAAAAACGAAATATCCACGTCACCTATACCCATCTCTCCTCACGCGCACAGGGCTCACGCGTCTCTCCAGTACGCACGAAATTCCAGGACCGAAACCCTAGCCGCCAACAAATCACCCCCTTCATCGTCACTTCGCCGCCACCCCCGTGCCCATAGGCCACGATCAGGTCGCACCGTGCTAAGTCATAACATTTGAATTATTTTATTAAATTGGAACGTTCATTCAAGTTCATTAATTATTAACTTGCATTAACATGTTTCATTAATTTAAAATCAATTTCTATAACAGTGTGTTCTTACATTAACTAATTCAATGCCTTACCCTATACTTTTCATATTTAATTCAAACCAATTTCAATTAACCATCTAAATGAATAGGTAACCTACAATAAACATTATCGTTACTCTTTAGTCACATAAGTAAGCCTCTATTACTTACAAATCAATGTTGGCATTTATTTCCATACTACTAATTGCATTCACTTATGTTCTATCCAAACATACATTTAGATTTTATTTCCATTAATTAATTCAATATTTACATCCACTTATTAACAATTGACTTCCATTTATACAGTTGCAATTCATTTTAGTTATTATTTCATTAATACTATTTCCAATTTAATTTCTTTCCGTATTAATTACACAATCATATTTAATTAACAAATTATAATGTTTTCCACTATTTCTTTATTTGGATTTCATTCCAATTGTCAAGAATTGATTTTATTTACCATTGCAACATTTAATTTCTAACATTCGTTCCAATATAAATTATAAGATTTTCATATCTTTCTACATTAAATTACGAAATCTTATAAATTTAAAAAATTTAATCATCGAAATTTACGGGTCGTTGCACTCTCCCCCATTCAAAACTTTTCGTCCCCGAAAAGGAAAAGAAGGGAAAAGAAGAATTAGGAATCAATATATCTTACTTAAAATATTAAATTTATAAACGAATAAATTTACAAAATTAATTAATTTAAATAAAGTATACCAATTTATACCCATTAAATCTTTTTAAACTCAAATTAATAAAGTTTGGAAAACATTTTTCAAAATATTTTCTAAGTCCAAAATTTACGGAAAATTTCGGCAGAGTCTCCTTTGTACGGGGAGGCTCGAGAGAAAAATGTAATATCAAAAATAACAATATACACATATAATTTCCAAAATAATATATCCCAACCCGGGAAACAATATAGTAGCGCTATAAAACCGTAATTCAAAAACGTACCTATTTGTCGGGCAATTAACGCTTAATTATGAAATCAAAAGCAGTAGCAATTGCTTCCATAACCTACATTTCACTTGTATAATCCAAAAAGGTTAACAATTATATAAAATGAAATATTTAAGGTGGTTTCAACCGTAAACAACAAATCAATACAAACATCAATCACTAGCAACAAGGCATACAACCATCATAAAATCAACATAAATCAAACATTCATTCATATTAAACAAACCATTAGTTGTTCGGGTTCACAACTTCAAATCGCACAGAATGCAAAATGAACTACCAAGCGCACCGTTTACTCAACAGTCTCTGGTGAAGCTAAATAGATTATTCATACATCCAAACAATATTAATGTAGTCTTACCCAAACAACCATAAACCAAAACAAACAACAATTCCATACTATAGATCAAGAACAATCTCATCTCATAACATTTGTTGTTTGATTTCCTTTTTATTCATACAATGATTTATCTTTTTACTTTACATTATTTCTTGCAAGTTTTCATTTATTTCTTACAGCTATTCATTTTCATTTATTTATAGCATTCAAGTTTAATTCAATTTCTTTGCATAATAATTTACTTACATCTAAAATCTTATACTTGCAATACTTATTTCTTATTACCTTTATTACAGTAACATTTCAATTATGACTTAAGTTCACAACTCTATGACATCAATTCTTATAAATAAAAGCAATTTTATTGAACACTTTCATTACATACTTTTACTTGTACAATTTCCATTATATTTTCTTATTAAACATTTCAACTTTTAATATTTGGTAAGTTTTATATATGCTTTTTAAGAGTGGATTTGAAAGTTATACAAGTTTTCTCATTTCCTTTAACTAAATTAATATTCAATAATCCTATCCTTTGTTTTATAGATTACAATCTCAAATTTCATTTATAACCAGGCATTTAATCTCTTATTTAATTTAAAGATTCCAATTATTAATTAACTACCATTTCACTACCCTAATTAAAACTATTAATTATCGGAAACTTAAGAATTAAATACCGGGTTTAATTTCAAATCATTTTAAAATAATAAATAAATATATGCTTACGATTTATATCCAATTATATTTAAAAAAAATAAATTTTTTATTTTTTTATCAAAATGAATCTGCAGTAAAACTACTACAGTGGCCTTCCCTCTTCGAAACTCGAAATGAATGTCGACGATGCGTGCACTCATCACCAAAATTATTTTCCAGCGACAAAGAGGGGAGTACAAAACTTATTTCTTTCCAGAATTTCTTCAAAACAATTCCTTCAGATTATATTAAAATATTTATATTAAAAATACTTCTAAAAATATTATTACTATATTCCAAAATCATTCAAAAGAATTTTCAAAACCCCGGAACTTAAGTCCTAAAATTTTCAATTTTCATTTACTTTATTTCAATCTTATTTCAACTATTATTTATAAATTCCATTACCTAACAATCAATATATTGCATCCAAATATATATATCATTCATAAAATTTATTTTATACATATAGAAAATATAATAGGCAAAATTATTTCATTCGCCTATATTAAAAAAAACAAATATTATGTCGGTCTGTCCTATTAAGTGTTTAGAAATCCCTATTGATGTCACAGCGTCCCATGCACCAACCAGAATTTATAAATACAATACGAAACATATTAACAGAATATTAAAACCTTTTTATAACACTAACAAATACGCTCTCTCATATATATACGCTCAGCGACTCATCATAGGGTATTACTAGCCTATTAATAAAGAGTCAGACCCCACAAAGCTAAGATTTATCGCTAAACCAAAGCTCTGATACCAGATGTAACATCCCGCCTTTTTGTACGTTTTAAATCGATGATAAACCACACACGTCAGACTTAAAGCATACAGAAGGACAGATTGTTATGGGGAAAATAAGAAAAAGCAGAAGAAGAATATAAACAAAAATAGAATCTTGCAGCGGAACGATAAAATATAATAATCAAATATACAATTCTTGAAGCTGTTTACAAAATATTCGATTATTCTTATAAAATATATATCATAGTTACACATACCAAGGAATATTAACAATGCAGCGGAACATTTTGAATGAGGTGGAATACTATAATAAATAATAATAGTATAAATCTTCCTCTTCATCCTCCAGAGCTAAAGTCTTCGAATCTTGAAATGCTCAGGCTGACCCGAGCGAATTGAAAAGAAAAAACACTCGAGTCGGAACTAAAAGATCTTATGTAAGTTAAATCAGCAATAAATATGAGTGCAATAACTTAAGAGATGCTCGGGATTCACATCCCCTAAAGATCCGTTAAACTATTTACTATGTAGTAATATTTTGCTATTATAATAGTGTCTATTAGTAAAATAAAATTACTTTAAAGTAGCGTTAAGGAGTGACCCAATATTCCCCTTAACACATAATATATTCTCATAGTCTATACAGTACTGTAATCTCCCCGTACTGGGCGTCGTCAGAGGGAACTCCATAGGTATGGTACAAAACAAAATCGTATAAGGCGCGCTAAGGTAGGTGACACGACACAACTAGACAATGCCAGGGTAGATATACCAATTACGCTTTCGGGTCGGTGGTAACGCATAGCCGCAGCTACCGCCCACCTCGAGCCACACCACACCCAAAAATCAAAGAAATCAATAGTGGCCACCGAATAAATCCGAAGTCAGAGTAGAATATTGAAGGGATGTGTCCGATAAAAGGTGCTACCTTCTTAACCCGTCAATCGCTCCTATTTTAGCCACCTTATGCCAACTCACGGGAGTTGGGTCCACGTATTTACCTCAAAGGAAACGCCGCCGCCATCCTTCTTCATTCGGGAATCTCCATCGCGTACACGGTTGTTAAAGTGGTTTTCGGAGTTGGCAGAGAGTATGAAACTTCCGATCCCGGTCTCTTCAACAACCAAACGTTATTATAACACCACGGTCTTTTCAAAATAGTTTATATTTTAAAACCAGAATAAAATATCCATTTCAAAACCGTATAAATACGATATCATTTCTATTTTAAATCCAAATCAATATGATATCACTTTTATTTCAAATATATCCTTTTTCAAAAATCATACTACTTTCAAGTATATATACCTTAAACTCATAGCTTCGAAACATAATTTTCAATACTTAAATGGTTTAATAATAAATTACTTTATAAAGTAAATTAGCTTTTTAATTTCTCAAATCAATTCCAAATACAGATTTGAATTCCCAAATAAACCATTTAAATTTCCATATCTTTCAAAGTTTTAAATATTCCACCATTTCAAGACTAAATTTTTAATTCATATATATATATATATGCCAAATTCACTTTACTATTATTTAGTTTTTAATACTTACTTAATAAATGCAGTATCCTTTAAATAAAACTTTCAAATTCAATAATTGAATATTCCTCAATTTATTTAGACTAGATATATTCACTTAAATCATCTTAAACCCGAATTTAGTTATAACACCATATTCTTTTAACAGGTAAATAGGCACAAGAAAGAAGTTGCAAAAAAAATTAGTCTAAGGGACAACAAGTTTGCTTTTTAGCCTGAAGGACACTTTTTAGTGTAAACGGTGAATGATAGTTACAACTATCATTCTGTGATTTACACTAAAAAGTGTCCTTCAGCCTAAAAAACAAACTTCTTGTCCCTGAAACTAAATTTTTTTCCAACTTTTTCCTTTAGCCTAAAAACCCCAAAAAATCTAAATTTCAATAAGATCTTAATTAAATGAAATATCAAATCAATTTCAAAACTATCCTCTCAACTTTGATTTATAAAAATCAGTATAAACTCTATATTAGAATATAATTTAAGCAAATACTTATCCATAATATATTTTAAATAAAATCAACTTTATTATTAAACTTACTTCATACTTTAAATAATTTTATACATAGCTTAAAACCAAGAATTTAACTATATATAAAATAACCTTTTTCAAATATTCGAAATCAATATCTTATAAAACCATATATATATTTCTTTACAAAACCATAGAAAAACATTTCAAAATATTTTAATATATACACCGCGGTGTCTGTATAAAATTTTCTATCCTATGGTTAAGTGATACGGATATGTATCATTTCAATCCGCGGTTTAAAAATAAAAATTACGGTTATATATCATTTCAAACCGCAATCTTGAATGATATGAAAATGCATAACAACTTGCAGTTTATAACAATATAAAATACGCCATCCATTCATCCAATATCAACCATCAACCATTTATCGCAATCATCATCAAATTCAAACAATAGCATCAATATAGAACGGATAATAACAACGGGTACTAAATAGCAGTTTATATTTAATAATAAATTAAATAACTGTTTAACTGGCAGTTTATATGCAATGAATAATTAATTAACAATTTAACTTGCAGTTTAAATGCAATGAATAAATTAAATAGCAACTTAATTTAAATAATTGAAATTAACTGTGATGACAATAAAAAAATATGCCAAATAACCATAAATAAATTTTAAATCACATCATATATCAATTTAACGAACATAAGAAATTTTAGAAGTTGTGAGTGGGTTAAAACACTCACCTTTTGAGTTTAAATCTTTAAATCCGATTTAAACCCAAAAATTTAACAGTCTCCAATTCCTTCCAAACCAGCACCAAAATGTCCGGAATCTATTTACGATCCTAACAAAAAAAATCGCGTGTGAAATGGAGTTCGTATGCAATAGTTACACGAATTAGAAGATTTGAAAACAAAATTAAAACAAAAAAATAAAAATAAAAAAACGAAATATCCATGTCATGTATACCCATCTCTCCTCACGCGCACAGGGCTCACGCGTCTCTCCAGTACGCATGAAATTCCAGGACCGAAACCCTAGCCGCCAGCAAATCACCCCCTTCATCGTCATTTCACTACCACCCTGTGTCCCTAGGCCACGATCAGGTCGCGGCGACGTCACCTCCTCCCCGAGACGCACCACCTCAGGTCGACTAGCCTCCTTCGGATCCCAACCCGCGCTCGCCGCCACCTCCGTTTATCGCAAAACACAGCGATCCTGAGCCCCCTTCGACACAATTAACCCACTGGATCATCATGTTTCAACCTCCTCTACGCAGCTATACTGCCTGATCGTCGCCTCGTTGCAGATCCGCTGTTGAAAACGACAACTTCATAAGAACGGCCGAAAGAAATTCGCCCCGATCTGGCCACACAAAAAGCTCCAATCGAAAAACGGATCACACCAGGAGATTACGCACTCCGAGAGCTTCAACTATATTTTTTCTGAATTTTTATGAGGAGTTTGGATTTTTGAAGTTGATTTTTGAATTGAAATTTGAATTGGATAAATTAGGTTTTACAACCATCGAGGAAGAGGAGCACAGAAGTTTCTGTACGTATATAAATGAGGAATAGAGGATGCTAGGGTTTATAGCAGGATATATATAGGCAAAATTTAAAATTAGAATAGATAGATCGGATTGGATATACGTGATAATGACAAAGTGGTCCAAAAAGTCCGTTTCGACCCCGGAACGAAATTGGGTCAACCCATATATCAAAATAGATGTTTTTAAATATTTTAAATGCGATGGACCAAGTTTCTAGTCCAAATTCCATCGTATGAAGAAGTTATGCTAAAATCAATATTTTTCAAATTGATTTCAATTTATTTATTTCAAGGCTTTTCGAGTCTGTATGATCAAATGACAAGTCCGATCGTTACGAAACTTGAAATTCTATAATAATTCACCGTTACGGTTCAGATGAACTGGTTTCGTCGAAATCCGAGTCAGTGGCCAAAATGGCTATTTTTCCATTAATTAAATAAATTAATAATTAATCAATTAAATCAAATTTTAAATTTCAATCTTAAAATTGAAAAAATTTATTAATTTTATATTTCTCAATCAATTTCAATGTTTTCAACGAATTAAAAGTCAATTTAAAGTTGATTATCTTATCGATTTCGGTATTTTCCTCAGTTCCATCCAAATTCAGAAATTATAAATTAAATTTTCAAAATTTCTATTAAATTAAATTAACAAATCTTTTTTTTCCATTCATTATTGTCAAATAGATGGATTTAACCTTGGATTCAAAACTATTTACATTAATATCCTGACATTTCATCTAGATTCCCATTTTAAATATTTAATTCATTTAATTGCAATTAACCCTTTTATCATAAATTAAATTCCAATATATTGATAAAACTTTATTTCCATTCTTTTATTCACTAATCATCATAATATGAAGAATATTTACGTTATTCCCCATTATTACCTTAATTTATTTTAACGTAACATTTTATTTAGATTTATTGCAATGATTTCCAATTCAATTGAATGAACTAAATATATATATAACTCATAATAATTGTTGTCAAAACTCTTAATCACACATTTATAAGTTTATTATTTCCATTCCAATATTATAGTTATTCACAGATTATTGGTTCTTATTCAATCATCATTTATTATATATATATTAGTTCAATATTTAAGTTCGTTTAAATTTATTACCAAGCACACATTTACCTTATTCCAACAAATTGGAATTCCATTCAATTTCTATAAACAATCAATTTTCCCATTCACACTTTATTATCAACCAACAATTATTGCAATTCATTTTCTTATATTTATTTTATCTAATTACCATTAAATTTACATTCAGTTACTATTCAATGCATATTAATTCATTAATCAATTCAATATTTACGTTTGTTTCCTTCCATTTGATTTATAACCTTGTATAACATTTACATTAACATAATAATTAATTACCTTTAATGAATTTTGTTTCCCAATTTAT
Source organism: Allium cepa (assembly GCA_030765085.1). Lineage (NCBI taxonomy): Eukaryota > Viridiplantae > Streptophyta > Magnoliopsida > Asparagales > Amaryllidaceae > Allium > Allium cepa. Next base: position 462,268,279 of record CM060943.1, read on the forward strand.
TAAATGCAATCAATTTGATCTTACATACTTCTATATACATCTTATATTTTTATAAATGGTTATATTTCAAAATGTGAAATCTTGTCTATTACACATATTAGTTAAGGTTTTAAAACCAATTAATAAAATTTCCTAAGTCCAATCCTTTTTACCAATTATTTACCTTATAAATAAATTTATGTTTCTATTATACAAATTATATTATTCCACACATTAATACAATAATTGCATTTGTTCTTATTATATTCCATTTAAAGCTAAGTCATAACATTTGAATTATTTTATTAAATTGGAACGTTCATTCAAGTTCATTAATTATTAACTTGCATTAACATGTTTCATTAATTTAAAATCAATTTCTATAACAGTGTGTTCTTACATTAACTAATTCAATGCCTTACCCTATACTTTTCATTCAATTCAAACCAATTTCAATTAACCATCTAAATGAATAGGTAACCTACAATAAACATTATCATTACTCTTTAGTCACATAAGTAAGCCTCTATTACTTACAAATCAACGTTGGCATTTATTTCCATACTACTAATTGCATTCACTTATGTTCTATCCAAACATACATTTAGATTTTATTTCCTTTTATTTCCATTAATTAATTCAATATTTACATCCACTTATTAACAATTGACTTCCATTTATACAGTTGCAATTCATTTTAGTTATTATTTCATTAATACTATTTCCAATCTTATTTCTTTTCGTATTAATTACACAATCATATTTAATTAACAAATTATAATGTTTTCCACTATTTCTTTATTTGGATTTCATTCCAATTGTCAAGAATTGATTTTATTTACCATTGCAACATTTAATTTCTAACATTCGTTCCAATATAAATTATAAGATTTTCATATCTTTCTACGTTAAATTACAAAATCTTATAAATTTAACAAATTTAATCATCGAAATTTACGGGTCGTTACATCATCAGAATAATTCAATAAAGAAACAAGCCACCGTCTGAACATGATAAGCATAGAAGCAGAAAGACAAAAACTGCATTACAGCTTTTCACCAAAATATACCCTTGACCCATTCTGAGAAGGTCATAAATGAACACTTCGCGTGTTAAGTGACCCTGTAAGCCCAACTATTGCTCCTGAAATCTAATGCGATTCTGGCACTTTCAAGCTTAAAGATGCATTGTGATTATCAAGGACCCTTTAAGCAGTACCACGAGGAATCCAAAGAATTCCAAAGGCTGCACATGAGGTTTCCTAGACAGTGCTCCATTGCAGTTCTTTACTTTTTTAGGAAACGGCAAAGACACGGACAGCCCATATTGAGCAATTTGCACATACCAATATCAAGGGTAGCACGGAACACATGCATATAGTTATTGGGCCAACACCACATTTTGAATCAAAGTAACTCAACTCCAACTACTCTCAGAGCATGTTAGACACACACACACGGCAAGCTGAGGCCATATAAACAAAGCTCTAGCAATATTCTACGCTAACAGCTCAAACTTCACCTCGGTTTTTAGAGCAGTATCATACCAACAATGCACAAGTGGGTCACACAAGTCAACCTCATGGATCCCAATGACACCTAGGGCTAAGCAAGAGGGGAGCACCTTATCACACTCTTATTTCTAAACAGTGGTGGTTCACATGTCGTCCACTCCTCAGTGCAGAAACAGGGAGCCAATCCAAATCAAGTTTCCTCCTCCGAATTTCAGATGTTCCCGCTCAAATTCAGAGGTCCCCGCTTCAATTTCAAATTGCCCACCAAATACCTAAAATTTAGCCGCTCAAATTATAGTTTTTTCACCAAGATGTATCAGCAGTCCATACACAACAAACTAACCATGTGGATGCGACACATGACAAGATCTAAAGGTAGACATTAAAATAACAAAAGAAAAGAGATTGTGGGCATCCACATGCACCTTTACACTATAAATGGAGAGAAACTTCAATGAGAAAGGGATCCTTCTTGGAAATTTAAAGGAACTATATCTTCTATTCTTAATATCATCCATGTAAATTTGTATTAAGGAGAATTATATAAACAAAGATTTGATCCATGGATGTAGGACTTGGAGAGAATCTGAACCACGTATCTTTTATTTTGATGCCTTATTACTTAATTATTTAGCTTCAAATCGCTTCCAACTTTGATTTGTTAGTAGAATATAAACCTAATTTGGCATTTTAACGAACAGTTAGAGTGCAACTACTTGGTTATGAAGCTTTCAACGACACAATCACTACTCAAAGGAAAATTAATGTCAATTAAATTTTTTAATTTCAAACTGTGGAAGTAATTTAAGCTTCAATTACTCTACAATTATCTGATGTTGTAAGATGAAAAATCTTGCCAATATTTTTGGTTCTAAAAGGAGGGATTAAACCTATATTCCTCTATTTTCAGTAAGCTCCACCTACATCTCTCCAACGAACCATGAATCCCACCGATCCATCCATTACCTTAACTCAAAAACAGTCAATCCTATCTTCTAGAGCTTGAACTAAGGTGAAATCCTCCGTTGAAACCCCCATGTTTCCCGTCCTAACCATAGTTCAGACCTTCCCTAACCTGGCAGACCAACGAATGAAGGGGATAAAAAAATAATGAATCAAGGTACTGCTCTTCGATGAACAACACCACCACCATCTATAGTGCACCGCCATCACTCACCAAGCATGCTAACTATGCAGCAGGTGAGTGATAACGGCACTCTCAAAACTGAGAATTGTGAGACTAGACTACGAATCAAAACCAAGTCATCCATTATTAAGATGTTGCTGCAAAAAGAAAAGTAAGTTCATTCTATCCTCAACAAAGACAGTGCTACTTTACCCTTATGTTCATTCTATCCTCAACAACGACAGTGCTACGTTACCTTTAAGTTCATTCTATCCTCAACAATGACAGTGCTACTTTACCCTTCAAGGATGACTTGATACGCTCTCAATTCTAGGCTCATTCGCTTTTCCATCCTACTATTCCTTCAAGTAGAGAAATCCTCAGAGTATCTTTGGATATGAAGCTCTCGGCTAGCAAGAAAAGAAAAGAAAATGAGCAGCGAAGACTTGGCAACCCGGATGACCCCATATGTCCTTAAGATAACACTACAATGAGGGAGGAATAACCTTTGTTTCCTTATATCCCTTGTCACCCTTAGACATCTCATCTTCTTGTTCTCCGCCTCTTCCTTCCTAATAATCCACCTTTGACTACTAGTCGGACCAAAACACGTTGGTATTTGTTGATTTAGATAGTGATTCCGATGATAGGATGAAGCCAAGTCCAAGGCCGAAATCTGAGAACCCCGGTCCCCTCTGCCATTACGAAAGGGTCTGGAAAAATATTACCGTGGTCAAATCATTAAGGATGTTCACACTTTCTTCTTGGACACCAGGAAATTCAGTTGTCGTGTCCTCAGCGCCAACCATCGTCCTGGCTAAGCATGAAGCTGAAGTGATTGAGATGCATATCAAATTTAAAGTCTCAAGGAAAAGAAGTACCGACGTTAGAAGAAGAAACGAGATCGAAAGCCTAATACACTTGAGGTCTTTCAGAGAAATTAAAAGTGAAGCAACTGCTACGACTGCAAAAATACAAATGCTTGGTACTATTTTGGGAATTCAGGCCTCATTCTGAATGATCTGCATTACTTATGCAATAAACATTGTAATTATTATGAGAAATAGCAATACAATGAAATGGTCATTGGGATATTTGACGGTCCAAATCAGTATAAAAATCTCTCTATGTTAATGTCCCTAACGGAGCTAAATACTAGACATAGGGATATTGGACGGCTCAAATCGGTATAAATAAAAACTCTCATGTTATCACAATGGATGTAAGGATATTAGATGGCTCGCAGCATTTATGAAAACAAAACTGCATAAATGCAACTTGGCCTTTTAGATAAAATACTGGAGTGGATGTAGGGATAATGGACGGCCTGAACCAGTATAAAAACCTCCTTATGTTAATACTATTAACATGACCACATTGGATGTAAGATTATTAGATAGCCCAAGCTAGTTATAAAAACTATGGGAATGATATGAAAAGGTTGTAAACACATGACCTGATTTCATAATCAAATATCAGTTTGCCTCCAAATAGCGAGGCCGACCGTGCCAAATGCACGAACAATAACCTGCCTCCGGACAAGGGGGATGGTCATGCCAAGCATGCTACAAAATACGCATGTAAAAAGCTCAAGTTAGGATTCATGAGCTATACAAGGAGTTAATTCAGAAAATGGCATGGAAAAAAGGACACATGGAACGTACTACAACCTACAAATCAAGTACAATTCCAAAAACTACTCAGAGCTTTACAGATAAACATCATAAACAGGGATTTTGTTATATTATTCAAAATCCTATTAGAATACACTAAATACTGTGTTCATAAATACACGACTAGTATTTCTACAAACATATTAAAAAGTGCAAAAGAATAACGATGCACTCTAATTAAACGGAACCACATTACAAGTTTGACTCAGGCTCGGAGGAAGAACTAGTTATAATCCTTCTCTGGTGGTATGCTCTACAACAATGTGGTGTAGAACGTTGAGGAGGACCACCCTCAAGTTGAAGGACAGGAGGTAGGCAATTCAGTGCAGTAATGGCAACAGATGAATGAATGGGGGCAGCACGGCTGTAAGTAAAATGGGGATCGTGACTGGTGCCGACCTAATTACCACCATAGTCATATAGATCAAGTTCATAATCCATCCAATCGTATAAGAAGGTCAGATCAAACCTTAGCCAAAAGTGAGTGAAAACGTCAATTGCATGCTTCATGATAATCTCTATCTTAACTTTTCCTACCTTCGAATCGTGAAGCTTTTCCAATAAGGAAACCCTATCTAAATACCCATGAGAAACTACGGTAGAGTCCAGGCGAGCTTCACACTCAAGATTGAGTATGTTATTCTAAAGGGTATTCGCATATCCCACAGAGACCCTCCTAGTTTGTTCAATCTCACCTAAAAGTCGATCCCTCGTTTTCTTAGTATTTTCGAAAAAAGGACCAAAAAGCTCTTGCACGGTAGAAAGGTAAGGAGAGATGTGGTTTCAAAAAGTACCCAGTTCCTTCTTATAATGATTCTTCAACTCATTAAACTTAGTCTCATAACATTTTTTCAAGTCATTCTTCCATTAAGAACATCATTTGGATCAGCCCTAAAAGGGGGTGCGGAGGCAGCACTAGATCTTGAAGTTGCACCCGGAGTTAATGGTGTAGAAGTTGCATCTTCAGCACTGATCGACATTGCAATCTGTCTATCTAATACTTTAGCTTTACATTCCAAATCTTTAATTTCATCTGTATATACGACCTCGGGCATTCTTTCGACATCTTTCAATAAACATTCCAATTCTACAACCCTGGCCAAAGCAAAATTAAGCTTCTTTTCCCAAATGACCACCTTCGGGTCTTGATTAGAAGAAGTGAATTGAAAATCACACTAGCCCACACAAGATGAAATTAAAAAGAAATACATAAATTTTGCAAAGAACTTTAAACCTAACCAGTACAGTTACAACTTAAGAGAAATATTCATCCACATAGAAACTTCGCAAAGACAATGTCCAACAGTGTAAATTTAAAAAACCAATTTTCTTATGTGAAGTCCAATAATACTACCCTAAGACACCTAAGGCATGGCAGCTAACAGGGCTAAACTAATAGAGAAAGTCCTTTGGGATTCATAACAAGCTCCAACCCAACGGTCCATTCGTCCTTCGACGGATACTTTAAAACCTGCAATATTGCATAAAAATTCTGATCAAGTGAAGGATATAAATATTCAAGGACATCTTTGGCGTGCTGTAGCAAAACCTACCCCTTCTTGCACTCAATTCTTCCCCGTATAATTTTTTCTAAGAAGAGGTGATCTTGCTCTGAGCTGCACTCAAAGAATCCTCAAGACCATATATTCCGAGTACAGCCTCCTTCCTCGTGTTTCTAAGGTAACCATCAGCCGAGGCTTAGTTTTCATAGTATTCCTAGCAAAGCCGCCAAAGTATTCAAGGACATCGGTCTTCAATCCTTCTATCCTCTTTTTTCCCTTATTTGCCAAAGGAGTTGCGCCAACTGAAGGAGCAGGAATCTAATTCAAATTGGGCCCATCTACCAATATTCCTTCTTTAGCATCTCCCTCTTCCTTAATACGACAAGCAAGATGTGCAGATAGGCCTTCTATAGTTTTATTCAATTTCTCTATCTCTACCTCGTAAATAATATAAAATTTATCCCCATCTTTCATAGGTTGTCGCATCTTACCTAACACTAACTTAATAGCGTTAAGCCGAGTATGCAACATGGTGTTAAGTTGATGTTGATGGTTCAGTGTATCTTTCACCTCCTTGAGCTCCATATCGACCTCCTTTAGAACATTCTCAAGTCTTTCACAGGAAATTATAAGGAGGATATTCTCCTCCTCTATGACCGTAGTAGGATCCTTCACCTCAGCCTCAAACACATGCATGCCTGAATCATCATGGCCATGAATCATAGGAGTGAAAGGGAAGTTGGATTCAAGAATCTCATTTAACTCGGGTAAAAACCCATGAGGACCAACCTAGTGCGTAATAATCAAAAGTTCGACTCAGGGGAAATTGAAATACACCACGTTAAAACCAATTTGGGAATACATGTTAGCAACTACATCATCACATGAAAAATTCAGTAAAACCATATACAAACAATGATAAAAGTAAGCAGAATTCAATCCCTAGGCAAGTCCCTGAGCCTATGCCTAAACCACTCAACGTGAGGGTTATTGGATGGGAAAGAGCCACTTTTTAGGGCATATTGCCATCGATGCATCACGAAGTCACTGAGCGCCTTTTTTCTTTTAATACTTGATTAATCCTGGAGGGAAACTCCTAGTTTCGTTTCTAAGTTTTGGAAAAGACTCATCTAACTCTCTCTCATGCGAGTCGTGACATTAAGACCAATTCGATCCAAAATTTGGGTCTTGAGCTTGTCCTCGCTTTCCTTCAGAAGTTTAGTAAACAAAACTTCTTCAAATACTAAAAAATAATATGACATGATCATTCATAAGACAACGATAAAATAGAAATGCTATGACAAAAACAGTAAATAATTTTTACCGCATACTAAAAGAAGTCTTAGAATTCACTCACAAAAACTATATATTTACATGGGGATTTGAAATAACCTCGGTTTTTTCAGACCCCTCGGCACCAAAGTCCCTTATCTTCTCTGGTCTCTTCCTCCTCCTCCTAATTTATTTGAAAAGAGTTGGTTAGAGTGGCATTCTCTACAACGACCTTATCTTCTCATTGACCCCGACAGTAGAAGCAGACCTTATCAATCAAAGATAGGTCCCTTTAGAAATAAAGCCTGATCTTCACATTAAACTGACGATGAGCTGAGGCGTACAGCTTATAGGCGGTGGAAGTATTCTCTTTGAGTTCCTCCTCTCTCTCTTCTAGTTCTCGAACTTTCAAGGCCAAGGCATTCGCCGCAAATTTGGCCACCCTTTTCGGTTCCTTCTAAAATGCCTCTAAATCTTCCTCAATTTTGGCCTTTTCAGAAGCAGTCTGAGATTTTTCAAAAGCAAGGGTGGCATTCTCAAAAGTTGCTGAAGCAAGACACGCTTCAAGTGTAGCAAGCTGGCCACAAGCAATGACCTGGTCACCTTCCCACTTCATCCAGTCCTTAATTGTCAAAGCTCCAATCTAAAAAAAGAGAGAAGAAAACAATAATGGGAAGAAGTAAAATAACCAAACAAATAAAAAATAATTTACATAAGACTAGGCCTTTTCCATCTCGGACATAAGATCCGACGAAGAAATTTCAGGGAGCGGGTGGGCGAGGGTGAAGGATAGGGAGAGCCTTTAAGGTAGAAATGGTAGAAACCGTTGAAGGGGAAGGTGAAGCAGAATTGGTTAGCTTCTTGAGGTCTCGATCAGAATCTATGCTAGAATCAGACTCTCTTTTCTGAACATGGTTCTTCAATGGTTTGCGATGAAGCGCCTTCAGAACATCTCTATCCATATCATCTACACATAAAAGGAATAAAATGTCATGATTAGAAGAAGTTTCCTACGAAGGTCGTAATCATAAGAATAATAAATATATAATATATTATAAAAATTTATACCCCTAGACTCAGTCGAAGTCGGCGAAGGCTTAAAGATATTGCAAGAAAATGTATGATTTGGGCATTTGATGACCTGGAATTTTTGGGCAATATTGATGTGATTATCTTCTTTTATAATTATTTTAAATGTGCAAAATTATTCTTTTAAAAAAAATAAAATGTGTGTTTGTTTATGTGTATATATATAAGTAGATTGTAAATAAGAATTTTGATTTGGAATTCAAAAGTAAATATCTTAAAAATAAATTGGATTTAAAAACTCTATATTTTAAAACTATATATATATGTGTGTGTGTGTGTGTGTGTGTGTGTGTGTGTGTCTTTTTAGTGTATAAATAGATTTTAAATCATTTTCTTTAATATTATATAAATATAAATAAAAGGAAATGTATTAATAAAAATACAAAATATAATATAAAATTATATAAAACATATTAAATCATAAAGGCATGCAAATTAACAAGTGTAAACATTTCAACATGCAATTTAACAAGTGTCATTAGTTTCTTTTCATTTTTTTAAAATAAAAAATAAAATAAAAACAAGGCTATGCATATACCTCTCTACCCCTTCTCTTCTCATTTCTTTCATATCTTAACAAACCAGAGAAAGAAAAATAAAAATAAAAACAAAAACAAACGACCTCTTCCAATTTTAAACTTGAAGCAAGTTAATTCAACTTAAAGCAAAGATTAGATTAGCAAGCAAATCATAATCAAAGAAGCAAGATCATTTTCCAGTTTCCAAAAGCATTTTCAGTTTTCAGGATCAAATCAAATTCCAAATTTTCTTAAAGAAGCTTCTCTGTTCCATTTCCTATGAGTAAACATCTTTTTAAAAGCTAAAGTTGTTTGATAACCTGATGCATGTGATAATCTTTGAAGTTACGATGTGAAATATGCTTCGCATAAGTATGTAAATATAAATGCATGTATATATTTATGATGATGTTGGTATGCATGTCAGTGCTTGCTCCATTCTAAGTTTACAGGTTTTTTAAAAAATTCAAAAATCAAAATCTCTTCACTTATTCTCTTATAGGCTATGATATTTAAGCAAGTATGTTTTAATTAATATGATCTAAGTTTTAAAAATATTTTTAAGAATAATTAGTTAGAGTTCTTATAGAAAATCAGAAGATATATAGTAAACTCAAAAACATGTAATATTCGAGTGTCATGATTTCATGTTTCACGTGCATCATCAAATTCGTTTTCGAAAACCATGAATTTTAATAGTAAAATAAAGATTTTTAGGTAGGTATTGATTGAGAATTCTTGGATTGAACGGAATCGAGTGTTTCCTCGATTTCTGACGATCGGCGAAGAGATGGATTTCGTGGTCGTTGTCGAAGCTTACTTATGGGTTAGGGGTCTCGGCAAAATGATCCGTGAATTTGTAATTCACCGTGGTGGCTGAAGGATGGCGATCTAGGGTTTTAAGACCTAGTTTGGTGGACGTGAGTTTTGAAGCGAGTTCGTCGTCGTCAAAGCATCAGACTGTTCTAAGCAAGGGGGATAGGAGCATGGGTTAACGGTGAAGTTATGGTCGGAGTTTCGAAGTCTCTGGTGACCTGAGGCGGCGGGTCGAAGTGAATCTTGGGTGACAGTTTCGTTCTGGTGGGTACCTTTTATGCTCGAATTCAATTTCGAGTTCGTGTCTAGGTTTTAGGTGGTCGGCCTGATAGGGAAGGTTGTCGGCGATGGGTTGGTGGTTGCAGCAATGGCCGGAGCATCGGAGATGGGGTGTGCAGGTGCACACGTATCTGTGTGTCGGAGAGTTTGGGAAGAAGAAGTGGCCTCGTGTGGGAACTAGGGAAAGTTTTGATTTGGCTCGAGTTTGGCTTCGGTTTGTCCGCGAGTATTTTAACATGTTATAACAGTTTTAAAAACTTAAACCAAAACAAAGTTTAAAAAAAAAGATGGAAGATTTCTCGGGTTTGGGCTCGAGATTGGTACTGGGATTGACTCGGGTATATGTTGTAGCAGTTTTAAATTTTAAATAAAACAAGTTTTTAAAGTTAAAATAAATCAAGTTTAAACTATTTTCTTAAATCAGTTTCTTTTAAATAATAAACGTTTATTTAAATATTTGGTTAGATAAAGGTTGTATAATTTATTTTAACTTAAATTAATTAAGTAAATTCTTAAGTTTATTAAAATAAATTTAAATAATGTAATTAAGTAGTTGATTAAGAGGGGTAAATGTTTTAATCATTAATTAACTTAAAGGTCTTATGTTAATTCAAATGTTAATGATAAATTAATTCCAAGGTTTATTAAATAAAATTTAATAATGATAATTAAGTAATTAATTAAGATAAATGGTTTGTCTTTAACTAAGGTCTTGGGTAATTTAAGATTAATTAATTAATGCAAGTAATTAAAGGATAATTAATGTAAATAATTATAAGATAATTAATTAATGTAAGTATTAAAGTATGATTAATTAATTTCATTAATTGATTAAAATAATAACAAATGGTTTGTAATAAATTAATGTAAATTAAGTAGGATTCGGTAATTAATTAATTAATTTGGTTTCAATTAAATTAATTATAATTATGTGATTAATTAATCTTGCTTATGGATGATTAATCCTATAGAATGTTTGGATTGATTAATGTTCACCGTATGTTATTCTATGATGTTCTGTGATATGCAATACTATGGATATAGCTGTGATAAATGTAAGATATTTATCTGAAATGAAATGCTGTGCGAATATATTATTCTGAATTGAATTAAATTGTTTTACTTAAACAACTTGGCCTTAAAAGATGGCCTTTGGATTTCGATGAGACCGCCATTGGATTCCAAATGGTTATCCAAAAACCACATCAATCCAAATTAAACGATAGGTCGTGAAATCTCAGATGAAGATCAAGATAAAGATTCAGAGTGCAAGGGCTATTTTTCGTTAACTCTGAGGGTGATTCCAAAATGAATGTAGCGTAGAAAGTGCCTTCGATTTCATTCGAACCTAGAACGGACTTGTATGGATGAATTCTATGAGGCCATCGTCAATGGGGGACGATGAGCATTCCAAGATATGTGTTCTAAAATCGTAGCCTCAAGCCTCATCAACCAGGATGGAAAAAACAGCGGAGGTGCAGCAAGGCTAAGTGGGTAGCATCCAAGTAGGATAAGGTTTTTCCCTTTCTAGAGGTCCCTTTTTCGGCTGTGTGGGCGGTTATTGGCCACAACCGCGAGGTTGTCTTATTCGGACTATCCGGTAAGGGGTAGCTTCGGTCTTGTGCTATAGGGGATCAGGGTGGATCCTCGGTACAGTGATCTAGACGACGTACTGTGACGGGCGGTATCCAAGTAGCCCTGCCATTGTATGGAATCCAATCTTCAATAAGTGCCTGTACAGTTTTGATTGTGCTCAACTATGTTGGAACGTGAGATGTAAACGTTCCAGTTATTTCCTATTTTATATTGAAAGCCCTAAACACTATTATAATATAACTGGATTTCTTATCAAATGTTTTGGTTATCGTAAGGGAAAAACTTGTCCGTGTTTATTTGCGGAGAGTCTTATGAGATACCTTTTATTTCAAATGTTTTTCAAGTTAGACAACTTAACCATTTACTCACACTAGACCCATGTCTGACCTAGAGTTTATTTCTGTTTTTCTTAAACTCTTAGGTACTCAAATTTTTATGAGTAGCCAAGTGATCAGGTTGGCTTGATAAATTTTGGAAAAGGCTTGGAGCAGGAGACTTGGCATATCTGTGTATATCTATTCCGCTGTGTTGGTATCATCTGTTTGTTTTGGGATGTAATGTATAGACAGGTCTTCATGATTGTCTAATGTGATAATATGTAACTGTATGACTCTGATGTATGATGAATACTATATAATAACTATGTGATATAATATATTTTTCTGTTTCCGCTATGAGATTATGATATTATTTAGTTTTTTCTTTCTATCTATTTTCTTTTCTACATTTCTTTCTAATCCATGATACGTCTTTCTATGGAATGAAAGGTAGATCGTCACAGTTGGTATCAGAGCTCTAGGTTGAGGTAATACCTAGGCTTTGGGTTAATACCTATCTTGAGAGAGTGTACTTATAATATATATGTATATATATATATAGACACACACACACCCCTATCTGATTGTTGGGTTACCTGTCTAGGTTGCCAACATGAGTTCCAGAGGAAGAAGAGGCAGAGGTGTGAGCAGCACGATGACCACAAATGGAAGAGGTCTGAATGCTGATGGAGGAAGGGTAACTGATGAGGCTGTAAACACAATACCGCCTTGAGTAATCTTTGCTGTATTGTGAAAGGATTTCACCAATCTCGGAGGAAAGCCTTTTAAAGGAATAGAGTCCATCATTGAAGTTCAAGCTTGGTTGCGCTCATGTGAGCGAATTTTTAAGAGTTTGGATCTGTCAGATGAGCAAAAGCCTGTCATGGCATCTTGGCAACTTCAAGAAGGAGCAGCTGCATGGTGGGATGCAGTTACAATGAATATTTCTAAGGATGATATCTCTTGAAGCAAGTTTAAGGAACCGTTTGAGGAACAGTTTATGCCTACAGCAGGGAAGACTCGTCTGCATATGAATTTTCTGTATCTTAAGCAAGGAAATATGTCGGTATCCGAGTATGAGACTAAGTTTAACGAACTATCTCACTACGTACCTGGTCTTATTGATACACCCCTCAAGAAGAACGAGATGTTTGTGCTTGGAATGAGGCCCGAATTTCACGAGAAGATGACAACTCATCTCAAGGGATCATTCATGGAATTGATTGATATGGCATTGAGGTATAAAGAGCTGATGGAAAAGAAACCCTTGGCATCTATGGTAGCACCAAGTGGAACTTCTTCCAATCCGAATAAAAGGAAAATTAACCCTAACTGGAAGAAGCAAGGTAAAAGGAAACCAAGAGGCAATAATGGAGCTCGGAGGTGTTATGTGTTCCAGCAGGAAGGTCATTTGGCTAAGCAGTGTCCGAGAGGTGGAGCTCAGAAGCAGCGCTGGAGTGGACATGGTTCCACGATGGTTCATAAGTCTTTGTGTTTCAACTGTCTGCATCCAGGGAATATGGTGAAGGCTTGCCCACTTCTTCAGAGAGCTCAACCGACTAAAGTTTTTGCTATTCAAGGTGGACCGTCAACTTCTTCGGATGGGAAAGGAAAAAGCGTTCTTGAAGGTACTTTGCTTTTAGATGGTATTTTTGTTAGAGTTTTGTTTGATTCTGGTGCTTCCCTTAGTTTCTTTGGAAGCGATAGAGAAATTTCATCTTGCCCCTAGTGTTGCAGACCGCCCTATTTTGTATCTAATCCTAAAGGGAGAGTGACCAAGTTAGATATGATCTGTAGAGGTCTGAGAATTTCTTATCTATCCCATAGTTTCTCATGCAATCTATTTGTATTGGATTTTAAAGGATTTGACTTTATTCTGGGAATGAATTGGTTGGACAAGCATAAGGTTGTTCTGATTTGTGAAGAGAGAACTGTGTCATTGGAAACCGAGTTGGGGAGGGTTGCAAAAGTAACTTGTGATAGTTCGGGAGTTCACTTGGGTAGTCTTTTGCATGGGTCGAGGCATCTCAAGAAGACGTAGGATCCATCGAAGTGGTCAGAGATTTTCTAGACATCTTCAAAGAAGTCAAAGGTTTGCCCCCGCATTGGGAGATTGAGTTCCGTATCAACTTAGTTCCAGGGGCGATACTAGTTGTTCAACCCAGTAGAAGGATGGCGTCGAGAGAGAGAAGAGTTGGTATAGTAGACTAAGGATTTCTTGGAGAGAGGTTTGATTCGACCTAGTTATTCTAGCTAGGGTTCTGCTGTAGTTTTTGTGACCAAATTGGATGGATCTTTAAGATTCTATGTAGATTATCGGGAGTTGAATAAGGTGACTATTAGGAATAAGTACCCCTTGCCTCGTATAGACGATCTTTTTGATCAACGTCATGGAGCTTCTGTTTTCTCCCAATTGGATCTAGCTTCGGGTTTTCACCAGCTAAGTGTAGCTGAAGAAAGTATACCCTTGACTGCGTTCAAAGGACCCAATTGTTTTATGAGTGGCTGGTTATGCCTTTTGGGCTAATCAACGCTCCAACTTATTTTGTAGATCTGATGAACTGTGTTTTCCAGAATATGCTGAACAAGTTTGTGCTCGTGTTCAACGACGACATTCTCATCTACTCCAAATTCGAGGAGGAGCATAAGCGTCATTTGAAGATTGTGTTGGAGACGTTGAGGAGGCATGTCCTAAAGCTAGGTTTTCGAAGTGCCATTTCCGGAAGTCAGAAGTAAGATTTTTGGGACATATTGTATCTGGAGAGGGTATTTTTGTGGATCCGGCCAAGGTAGCAGATGTTCAAGAGTGGAAGCAACCGTAGACTCGTATGGAGGTTCGTAGTTTTCTTTGTTTGGCAGGCTGCTACAGGAAATTTATCCGGGACTACTCTAAGATTTCTTCTCACTCGACCAAATTGACTAGGAAGGAAGCAAAGTTTAAATGGACCCCTAAGTGTAGAGAGTCATTTCTGGATTTGAAGGAAAGATTGACCATTGCACCTATTCTAGCTATTCCTGATGGAAGGAGTAAGTTCAAAGTTTGCACTGATGCTTGTGGAGTAGGGCTGGGTACTATGCTGATGCAGAATGGAAGAGTGATTGCATACACGATTAGGTAGTTGAAGCCACATGAGAAGAACTACGCTACGCATGATTTGGAATTGTTAGCTATCGTCTTTGCTCTAAAGATCTGGAGGCATTATCTGTTGGGAGAGAAGTTCGAGCTTTTCACCAATCATCAGCCCTTAAATTATCTTTTCTCCCAGAAGAATTTGAATTTGAGGAAGCAAAGATGGGTGGAATTTTGGCATCATATGATTTGGACATTCTCTATACTCCGGGGAAAGCGAATGTAGTGGCGGATGCTCTGAGTAGAAGCGTAGTCTTGGCTATTTTGGAAGTTATCCCAATCTTTACAAGAAAGGATTATAAGCAATCAGATGAAGGATAGAACTTTTGAGGAATTAATTCTTGGAGCTAAGGAAGGTCTACATTCGGATTTCAAGATTGATGATTAAGGAGCTTTGAGAATCAACGGATGTGCTAGATGTGGACGAATTGAGGTAGGAAATTTTGCTAGAAGGCCACAAATCAAGGTTGAGTATCCATCCAGCGATCTCAAAAATGGATAAGGGTTTGAAAAGAGTTTTCTGGTGGCTAGGCATGAAGAAGGATGTTGCTTCTTCGTCAATGCATATGCGATCTGTCAACAAGTAAAGGGTGATAAGCAGAACTCCATGGGATTGTTGCAGTCTCTAGAAGTCTCTAAATAGAAATGGGAAATCATATCAATGGATTTCATCGACGGGTTTCCAAGAACTAGAAAAGGAAATGAGGGAGTGTGGGTAATCGTAGACCGATTGACCAAGAGCGCCCACTTTATCCTAGTTAAACAACCAGAACTGCAATGTCCTTAGCAGAGATTTTCTTAAAAGAGATCGTCAGGTTGCACAGAGTTTCTGTCAGCATAGTAAGTGACCGTGACCCAATCTTTACCAGCAAATTTTGGAAAGCTCTATAGATAGCTTTGGGAATGAGATTGAGTTTAAGTACAGCTTATCATCCCCAAACCGACGGTCAAACAGAAAGGCTAAATCGCATTCTTGAAGATACGTTAAGGGCTCGTGTTTTGGATTTCGGTGGATCTTGGGAGGACCATCTGCATTTGGTGGAATTCTCGTACGACAATAGTTATCAAGCGAGTATTAAGATGGCACCCTATGAAGATTTGTACGGAAGACCTTGTAGATCACTATCCTGTTAGGTAGAATTCGGAGATTGTCTTGTTCTTGGTCTAGATTTGATTCAAAAGGCATCTGCCAGTTGAGCTGATCAAGAAGAGAATGAAGGTAGCACAAGATCGTCAGAAGAGTTATGCAGACAAGAAAAGAAGGCAATTGGAATTCAAAGTCGGAGACTTGGTTTTTTTTTCAAAGTTTCCTCGATAAAAGGAACGATCAGATTTGGTAAGATGGGAAAGCTCGCCTCGAGATATATTGGACCTTTCTGTATGCTCGAGAGAACTGGTGCTTTGGCCTACAAGATTGAATTGCCAGACCGGCTCGTTGGGATTCACAATGTATTTCACGTATCTCATTTGAGGAAGTACGTGTACGACCCATCTCTAGTTATGGAACCGGCAGTGCGGGAAGATTTAGAGATCGAACTGGACTTAACTGTGGTCAGGTATCCAATCCAGATTATTGATCAAGATGAGAACAAGCTCAGGAACAAAGTGGTGAAGCTGATCGCAGTGGAGTGAGGATCCCAGAGATTGCACCTGGAAAACTCTAGATATTGATAGGAAAGCCTATCCGGATTTGTGTCTGGATAGTTAGGAATGTTTGTTTAAATGAATTGTTTGTTTGGTTGTTAGTATATGGCTGATATGTATGCTTGGATTGTTTGAAATAAAGATTTTGGATTATCTTTTTCTTTTAAATTTGGGGGACAAAATTCTTTTAAGGGGGAAGGGATGTGATGACCCGGAATTTTTGGGCAATATTAATGTGATAATCTTATTTTATAATTATTTTAAATGTGCAAAATTATTCTTTTAAAACAAATAAAATATGTGTTTGTTTATGTATATATATAAGTATATTGTAAATAAGAATTTTGATTAGAAATTCCAAAGTAAATATCTTAAAAATAAATTGGATTTAAAAACTCTATATTTTAAAACTAATATATATATATATATATATATTAGTGTATAATTAGGTTTTAAATCATTTTCTTTAAAATTATATAAATATAAATAAAAGGGAATGTATTAATAAAAATACAAAATATAATATAAAACTATATAAAACATATTAAATAAAACCTGAGAACAAACCTCTCTACCCCTTCTCTTCTCATTTCTTTCATGTCTTAAAAATAAAACCTAAGAACAAACCAGAGAAAGAAAAATAAAAACAAAAACAAACAACCTCTTCCAATTTTAAACCCGAAGCAAGTTAATTCAACTTAAAGCAAAGATCAGATCAACAAGCAAATCATAATCAAAGAAGCAAGGTCATTTTCCAGTTTTCAAAAGCATTTACAGTTTTCAGGTTCAAATCAAATTCTAGATTTTCATAAAGAAGCTTCTCTGTTCCATTTCCTATGAGTAAACATCTTTTTAAAAGCTAAAGTTGTTTGATAACTTGATGCATGAGATAATCTTTGAAGTTATGATGTGAAATATGCTTTGCATAAGTATGTAAATATGATTGCATGTATATATTTATGATGATATTGGCGTGCATGTCTATGCTTGCTCCGTTCTAAGTTTACAGGTTTTAAAACAAATTCAAAAATCAAAATATCTTCACTTATTCTTTTATAGGCTTTGATATTTAAACATGATATGTTTGAATTAACATGATCTAAGTTTTAAAAATATTTTTAAGAATAATTAGTTAGAGTTTTTCTAGAAAATCAGAAGATATACAGTAAACTCAAAAACATGTAAAATTCGAGTGTCGTGATTTCATGTTTCACTTACATCACCAAAATTGTTTTCGAAAACCATGAATTTTAATAGAAAATCAAGATTTTTAGGTAGGTATCGATTGAGAATTCTCGGGTTGAACGAAATCGAGTGTTTCCTCGATTTCTTGCGATCGGCGAAGAGATGGATCTCGTGGTCACTGCCAAAGCTCAGGGGTCTCGGCAAAAATGATTAATGAATTTATAATTCGTTGTGGTGGCTGAACGATGGCGATCTAGGGTTTTAAGACCTGGTTTGGTCGACGTGAATTTCGAAGCGAGTTTGTTGTCATCAAAGCATCTAGGGTTTTAAGACCTGGTTTGGTCAACATGGGTCAACGGCGAAGTTATTGTCGAAGTTTCGAAGTTTATGGTGGCCTGAGGTTGCGAGTCGAAGTGAATCTTGGGTGACTGTTTCGTTCCAGTGGGTACCCATTGTGCTCGAATTCGATTTCGAGTTCGTGTATAGGATTTGGGTGGTCGGACTGGTAGGGGAGGTTATCGACGATGGGTTGGTGGTAGCAGTGATGAACGGAGCATCGGAGAAGGGGTGTGCAAGTGCATACATATCTGCGTGTCAGAGAGTTTGGGAAGAAGGAGTGGCCTCAGGTGGGAACTCGGGAAAGTTTTGATTTGGCTCGAGTTTGGCTTCGGGTTGTTCACGAGTGATTTTAACAAGTTATAACAGTTTCAAAAACTTAAACCAAAAAAAAATTAAAAAAAGGAAAGATTTCTCGGGTTTGGGCTTGGGATTGACTCGAGTATATGTTGTAGCAGTTTTAAATTTGAAATAAAACAAGTTTTTAAAGTTAAAATAAATCAAGTTTAAACTATTTTCTTAAATCGATTTATTTTAAATAATAAATGCTTATTTAAATATTTGGTTAGATAAAAGTTGTATAATTTATTTTAACTTAAATTAACTAAGTCAATTCTTAAGTTTATTAAAATAAATTTAAATAATGTAATTAAGTAATTTATTAAGAGTGGTAAATGTTTTAATTATTAATTAACTTAAAGGTCTTAAGTTAATCATAATGTTAATGATAAATTAATTCCAAGGTTTATTAAATAAAATTTAATAATGATAATTAAGTGATTAACTATGATAAATGGTTTATCTTTAATTAAGGTCTTGGGAAATTAAAGATTAATTAGTTAATGTAAGTAATTGAAGGATAATTAATGTAAGTAATTATAGGATAATTAATTAATGTAAGTAATTAAAGGATGATTAATTAATTTCATTAATTAATTAAAATAATAACAAATAGTTTGTAATTAATTAATGTTAATTAAGTAGAGTTAGGTAACTAATTCACTAGTAATTAATTTATTTGGTTAAAATTAAATTAATTATAATTATGTGATTAATTAATCTTACTTATTTATGATTAATTGTATAGAATGTTTGGATTGATTAATATTTATAGTATGTTAATCTATGATGTTCTATGATGTGCAATATTTGGATATAGCTATGATAAATGTAAATTATTTAACTGTGATGAAATACTGTGTGAATATGTTATTCTGAATTGAATTGAATTGTTTTACTTAAACAACTTGGCCTTAAAAGAAGGCGTTTGGATTTTGATGAGACCGGGATCGGATTTCAAATGATTATTCGAAAATCACATCGATCCAAATTAAACAATAGGTCGTGAAATCTCAAGTGAAGATCAAGATGAAGATTCAGAGTGCAAGGGCCATTTGTCGTTAATTCTGAGGGTGATTCCAAAATGAGTGTAGCAAAGAGAATGCCTTCGGTTTCGTTCGAACACGGAACGGACTTGTATGGATGAATGCGATCAGACCTTCACCAATGGAGCATGATGAGCATTCCAAGTTATGTGTTCTAAAAAGGTAATCGTAGCCTCCAGCCTCATCAACCAAGGATGGCTAAAACTGGGGTGGTGCAGTAAGGCTAAGTGGGTAGCACCCAAGTAGGATAAGATTTTCCCTTGTCTAGAGGTCGCTTTTTCGGTTGTGTGGGCAGTTGTTGGCCACAACCGCGAGGTTGTCTTATTCAGACTATCCAGTAAGGGGTAGCTTCGGTCTTGCGTTATAAGGGATCAGGCTGGATCCTCGATACAGTGATCTAGACCACGTACCGTGACGGGTGGTAACCCCATAGCTATATCATTGTATGGAATCCAATCTCTAATAAGTGCCTGTACGGTTTTGATTGTGCCCAACTATGTTGGAACGTGAGATGTAAGCATTCCAGCTATTTCCTATTTTATATTGAAAATCCTAGACATTATTATAATATAACTGGATTTCCTATCAAATGTTTTGGTTATCGAAAGGGAAAAACTTGTCCGTGTTTATTTGCAGAGAGTCTTACGAGATACCTTGTATTTTAAATATTTTTCAAGTTAAACAACTTAATCGTTTACTTACACCAGTCCATGTCTAACCTGGAGTTTATTTCTGTTTTTCTTAAACTCTTGGGTACTTAAATTTTTATGAGTAACTAAGTGATCAGGTTGGCTTGATGAATTTGGACAAGGCTTGGAGCAGGAGACTTAGCGTATCTGTATATATCTATTCCACCGTGTTGGTATCATCTATTTGTTTTGGGATGTAATGTATTGATAGGTCTTCACGACTGTCTAATGTGATGTTGTGTAACTACATAACTCTATTGTATGATGAATACTATGTAATAACTATGTGATATAATATATTTTTCCGATTTTGCTATGAGATTCTGAATTTGTTTAGTTCTTTCTTTCTATCTATTTTCTTTTCTACCTATTTCTTCCCAATCCACGATACGTCTTTCTATGGAATGAAAGGCGGGTCGTCATAGGCGTAGAAATTCATGATACTTTAACATATCACTACTAAAGAACTTTTTACTTCCCCTCTCCATCGTGTCTAATCCTAAATGTGATTTCTACACAATTCATACGATTCAACATCCTCTTTAAAAATAACAATATAAGTAGGATACGAAAATAAGAATGAAAGTTATCTGAATTAGAAATAAAGAAGTAAAGATTGGCCCATTTCTTTGTCTTTTGGGGGACATTCGAAAAAACCAATTTTTTGGCTTTGGTGTAGAAAAAGACAGCATTGCTCCTTGAAGGAATTTTTTGATGTGAAATAGAAACTAAAGATCCTTGCAAGTGAGGTCGTAACCATTCCTAGCATAAAGAATAAAAGTGGCTATCACAAGAGCATGGAAAGAGGGGCGAGTTGGACAAGCACGAGATCAATGGCGAACAACCAATGACAAAGGACTGTGTTTGGGGGGATAAAACCCACATTGTATATGTTCAGGTGTGAGGGAGTAAAACCCATTAGGCGATTATTGATATGCTCGTGAGGTGTAGGAAACCTAACCTTATAACCTACGAACCCAAATTGATTTTAAATGCCATCAGCTTCTTCAAGCAGAGTAATTTTAGAGGACGAAAGTAAGGAAGAAGAAGAAGAGGAAGCCATTTCGGAATTTTAGGATTAGATAAAAAAAGAGAAATGCTAAACTAAAGGGTTCTAACATGAATAAAAATAAAAACAAGATTCTTACTTTAACTTAAAGGGAAATCCGAACTTAGAGATGGAATCGATCTAACGGATATTGATTTTTTCATTTCTTTCCTTCTTTGGATAAGGGCGTGAAAAGGACGAAGAGAAGACGAAGGAAATATATACGTACATTAATTTAAATGTTGGCCACGCAATTGAAATGATGAAGGAATTTGCGAAATGTCAATTGATTAACAGCTAAAATAATGAATACAAAGATCAAGGTAGATTTGTCTAGAGAAACGTAAAGTTTAATTTATCAACAATCCAGAAAGTGGCCCAATAAAGGAATGACATATGTACAATGGCATTAAATGCAAGACGACTGGTGAGACTTTTTCCAATGATGCAAAGAAAGGAAGTAATAGACAGAAATGATGGGATGGGCTAACCAAGTGTGAATAATGATAAGTCTACATCGATCTACAATTACCACTGACTTGGGGGCAAGTGTAGCACTTATATTTCTTGAACGCTGACAAAGGCAAGGTGACGTAACACCTAGATTAGAACATGTTGTCCTCATAAAAAAATGGGATCGCAAAAAGGAAAAGGAAAGAATAAAGTGAATTCAAAAGAATGCTACGCTTGGAAACTATAGGAAGATGACAAAGGTTCAAACTACACCGATCCTATAATTTCAGTGTCATATTATGATATTGAGCCCAAAAATGGACATAGTTAGGGGATGCGTTAAATAATCTATAATTATAGTACTCGAAATCACAACATAATCGAACCCTCAAATAACAATAATACGCTAATGTCGCATTGTGGCATAGAAAGCCGCATTAATAGTGTCAAACTATAACACAGATCACTTTAAAAAAAAAATTGAATGCGAACAATGAAATACCGCACTCACGGACTCATACGGACAAATGATAGAACTGCACTAACAATCCTACACTGAAGGGAATTGTGGATGACCCCCCTTCCCCCTTTCTTCTTACAACTAGAAGAGAACGGGATTACCTATCACACCGCCATTAGAAGGGAGCTGCCATCAGAAAAATTCAATAAAGAAACAAGCCGCAATTGGAACATGGCTAGAATAGGAGCAGAAAGACAAAAACTGAGCTCCACCTTTTTACAAAAATCTGCCCTTAACCCATTCAGAGCAGTCCATAATCCACATGTCAAGTGACCCAGTAAGCCTAACTATTGTCCCAGAAATCTAATGTGATGCTAACACTTTTAAGCCCAGAGATGCACTGTGCTTATCAAGGACCCTTTAAGCAGTATCATAAGGAATCCAAAGCATTCCAAGGGCAATACATGGGTTTTTTTCCCAAACAGCGCTCCATCGCAATTCTTCACTAGTTAGCAAACGACAAAGATATGGACATCCCATATGTAGCAATTTTCACATACCAATATCAATGGTAGCTTGGAACACATGCATAAAAATATTGGGCCAATATCATAAGCTGAATCAAAGTAACTTAACTCCAACTACCCTCTACACATTGTCAGACACACATGGCAAGCTAAGGCCACCTAAATAGAGGTCCAACAATATTTGGCACTAAAAGCTCAAAATTCACCTCCATTCTTAGATCAATATCGCACCAGCAATACATAAGTGGACCGCATAAGTCCACCTTAAGGATCCCAATGACATCTAGGGCTTAGCGAGAAGGGAATTTCTCATCACACTCTTATTTGTGAACATGGGCGGCTCAAATGCCATTCACTCCTCAGAACAGAAGCAGGGAGCTAATGTAAATTTAAGTTTTTCGCTTCAATTTCAGACATTCCCGCTTAAATTCAAAGATCCCTGCTTTAATATCAAACTTCCCGCCAAATACCCAAAATTTAGCCGCTCAAATTATAGTTTCTCGCCAAAGATGCATCAGCAATTCTACACAGCAAACTAACCATGCGGGTGGGCGACACATGACAGGATCCAATGGTGGAGATTAAAATAACAAAATAAAAGAGATTATGGGAGTCCTCATGCACCTTTATGCTATAAATATAGAGATGCTTCAATGAGAAAGGGATCCTTTTTGGAAAATTAAAAGAACCGTATCTTCTATTCTTACTCTCATCCATGTAAAATTGTATCAAGGTTAAATACATAAACAAAGATTTGACCCTAGACGTAAGGTTCGGAAAGAATCCAAACCATGTAAAATTCATGTGTCTTCTATTTTAATGCATTATTGCTTAATTATATAGCTTCAAATTGCTCCCAAGTTTGATTTGTTGATAGAATATAAACCTAATTTGACATGTTAATGAACCATTATAGTGCAACTACCTGGTTGTATAAGCTTCCAACGACACAATCACTACTCAAAGGAATTTGATGTCAATTAAATTTGATGATTCCAAAATTATGGAAGTAGTTTAAGCTTTAAATACCCTACAATCATCTATGGTGTTGTGAGACTAAAAATCTCACCAACAACTATCTTAAAACTTGGAACTATTTTCCCAATGCATCATGTTTACAAAACTATAAGTACTACTTTCAGCCATCTTAAACTTTGGGTTTTGGTATTAGCTTTTCTACGAAAGCTAATAGGTCTCAGCGTTGACTTTCTAGAAAGCCAACAGGTCTTAATAAACAAATCACTGCCTTCGAGTTTCATATTAGGGAATTCTTGTTGACACACTCTTGTTTGGAACACCTTCGGAGATCTCCATCTATGATCATCTTCGTTTGGAACCCTCATCTTGAACCTTCGGTTATCACCTTCGTCTTTATATTTGATTAGTACATTTATAACTTTTTCTTTGTCTTCTTAGTTCATCAATAGTTTAGTAGTTATGCCTTTGGTATATCCCCTCTCGGTACACGTAATAAAGCCTATACATCATTTTCCACGCGTTACCTCTGTATTCATCTCGCCTCGCTCTTTTTCAGTTAGCGACGATACTATTACCTACCTTGCAACACTTTGTTTGGATCTTGTCTCTTATTTGTTTATTGAATATTTTACTACTATAAAATACCTCCCGGTATTAATATCCAGGTTTTGGCTATCATATTTTTAACTTCAAAAATATTTATTTCAACAACAAAATTTACTTAATCCCCAAAAATTTCATAAATATATTACCACGTTAGTTTATATTAAAACTCCAATGTTTAGGCCATTTTCTCTTGTTTATTTCATATAAGATTCCTTCAAAAATCCATCATTAATTATTTTAACGTTGGAAACTTTTCAAAATTAAATCCAACTCTAAAAGTACACTTAGAACATTATATTAAATTTTCACATCATTTAATAACCATTAAATTCGGGAATCATAGTCAAAGTCCCTAGTAAAGATATTTTATCCTAAAACGCTTATTAAATCATTTTCTATAATTTACAAACACTAATATATATGAACTCTATGATATAAATCATAATCGTATTCAATCATGGATAAAAAGGATGAATGTAGGAATGATATTACTCGCTTAAACATTTGATTGGATTTGATTTTTAAGAGCTTTAAGTTTTCCTCAGCATTTCAATCTTATTTTTCCTCTTTTCTTAGCAACGGTGGATGGCCATGGTTGGTGGAATTTTGTTTTGTTTTTAAAATGAAAATAAAATAAAGGAGACAATAAGAAGGATCCTTTTAAAGGTACATGTACATATTTATGATTTTGGTTTGGGAAATCCTTCCTTACCAGATTTTTTATTAATTTATTTCCCTCAATATAAGTTCTTCTTCATTCAATCCTTCGTCACCTAATTATTGTTGATTTATTTCCCTTATTATGAGATCTTCTTCATTCAAATATTTAAATTTATTACCTTATACATAATAGTCAAATTTATTAAATTTATTCTCATTGCTCTTGGTCCATCTAATTAACCATATTTAAGTATCTCACACTTAATTAATCAAACTTTCCTTTATTGATTCTTTTAAATAAAGTTCCTTAATTATAATTCAATAATGACTAATTATTAATTTCATGTCGTGACACTAAAAAATAAAGTTCTCTAAATATCTACTTTTCTTAATTTATATATTTACCTTATTTAATTCTAAAATCAAATAAATTAAACATTTATTCTTATAATTGATTCCTTAATTGATTATTTATTAATCATGAGGTATGTCGATAGGTATGTTTCATTATATTTACCCCTACATATGAAACAAAAGGGCTGAAAAAAGTTGAAACTCATTAAAAATTATATAAACTTATTCATCTGCTTCGTTTACTTATGTTGTCCAAACTTATATTTTTTTGAGATAAAGGATGTATGATCCGAAAATCATACAGCCATACTACTACACACATATGTATGTGTGTGTATGTATGTATGTACGTATATATATAATAAAAATATACAAGAGTCCTGAGCACCATGCCCACATCATAGAAAATTGCCAACACGTCTGGCTAGGTAGCAAATATCAATGAATAAGCGCAAAGCTAAATCATTTAGAACCAACTACACCAGTAAAGAAGCCCTAACATGATATGTATCGATAACAAACAACAACATGTGAAAAGAAAGAGGACATCCCACCAAAATCCCTGGTCATCTTCGAAACCAACCAATAAGCTCGGCACACTATCCAGGAGAACATGTCAAAAAATAAAATTTGCGATCCCAATATGGTTCAGTCAAAATATCCTCATTATTGGCACCGTAATCACTGTCGTTGCATAGGAAAAGCTCATCATCCATGAGTCTGTAGTAGAGTTTCCGCTCATCTTTCTCATCGTTTGAAACCCATGTTAAGAATATCATCCATTTCAAGTGGTAGCATAAACTGATTTTCTTGTGGGACCAGGTTCCAGCGTTTTTACACTATACCAAGTGCGTGCCTACAGCCAGCTTCTTGGATAGCAGCATCATCGGATAAACTGATATTATTTTGTCGTTAGAAAACAATTCCAGTAATGACTGCGACATCATCAGCAATCATTTTCGAGTCTTGAAATAATAGGTGCTACAATAATTCATACCTTTCTGCTCATTTTTACTATAGATATAAAGTGTAATTATATGTACTGACCAATAAACTTCAACCAAGATCATGTCCGGAGAAGAAAATACTCTATTTTCTGTTTGACCAGTCCCCAATCAATAGTGCATTTTATTTGATTTCTTGAATTTGATTTGATCTAACATGAATAAGTCTTTAATGGGGAGAGATAATACAATTACTTGATAATCTGTAATCATAGAGAGTCGTTGCATATTAGAGAACGTGATTCAAAGTTTCCAAATTATTAAAAATGATGAAAACCAATTTTGAATTCACAATGGCTCCTATGTGGAATTTGAAACGACAGATCATGGCTCTTGTTTAATATTACGAATGTCACATTTCCCAACAAATTTTATGTAGCAATCGACCATGGGGCATTGTTGGAAATTCCAAGCACCATTGATCCTTGTAAATTTCATATGGCAACTGGCTGTAGTCCACCGATCCCTATAAATTTTTACAACGATTGATGGTGGATTACCGGTTTTGAATTATGTTTTTCTCATATTCATTTGCTCGTAACATTTCATTTTACCTCGGTTAGGATATGTAATAAGTATCGTTTATATGTAAGAAATGATGTAATATATGTTGAGATATTAGTATAATGGGTTGTGGGCTATAACAAGGCCCAACATTAATTTAACTTATTCACATAGTATAAAAGAAAATGTAGCATTGTATCATTGTATACAAAAAATCATTTTGCATCAATAATGATATCAACTATCATTTTCATCTCTGTTTACTCTTTTATGGTATTAGAGCCATAACTGCCTAACAGCAGTGAATGTCTCTCCATATACTTCATCATAGTTGTTATCATCACATGAAGTATTGGTTGCTCCTTGGTTGCCATTAGAGAAAGTTTCTCTCATCCTTTGGCCTCGCCAATTTTGTGCACTTTTTTCAAGAATTAGAAGTTACCAGTTTTTTCATCCCTTAAGATTTTTGTTGTGCCATGCCATAGAGCTGCTGTCAGAATCTTGTATCATCGCTTAACAACTCTGGCTGCAACCAAGAATCTTCAGCAAAGGACTCTTTTCTTGATCAAATCTCAACTGTATTGTGTCAGTCTCCTTCATCATCTCAATGGCGGTTGAAAATTTTGATAACTCATCCTTTCCCACTTCAAGAAACACATCATCATTGCAAGATGCGACTCAAGAACTCCTCAAAGCCATTGTTAAGCCTCAAAGTCAACTCATGTCAATCCAACTTGATGAATCAAATTATCTTCTGTGTAAACTGCAAATTAAAACAACGGTTAGAGGATATGGTTTAGAAGATTACATTTTCGGAACTCAAACAACACCAGCAAAGTATATTAATGACACCGAGGGCAAACTTGTGATAAATTAAGAATACACAGCACATCAAAGGCAAGATAGCTTGGACAATTCATGGTTGTTATGATCAATAGGTGCAACACTACTACCACAGTTGATGGGACATAGATTAGCACATGATATCTGGTCTACAATAGAAAGATCATTCACGTCTTAATCCGCAGCAAGAGTGCTACATTACAAAAGGAAACTACAGAATCTAAGAAATGAAAACTTATCAATGAATGAATATCTGACCAAAGTGAAGAACTTATGTGATCGTTAGCACCTACAGGTCACAGAGTGTCAGAGATAGAGTAAATTTTATCTATGATAAGTGGAGTGGATGAAGACTATAAGGCAATTGTTGTTGTAACATCATCAAAGGAACCAAAATCAACTCTATAGTATGTGTATTGTACACTATTGGCTCATGAGGGAAGGATAGACCAAAAGAAAAAAATTACTTCTGATTTTTCGGTCAACTATGCAACTAACAGCAAATTCAAGAATCAAGAAAAACCATACAACAGAAATCAAGGATCCAATAATTCTAGGAATAGAGCATCATATAAATCCAGAGGGAAAGGAGGAAGATGGAATTGTTAGTCCTTGAGATGATGGTTTTGATGACAACAACCTTAGAATAAGATTATAAAATATAAATACTAACATTATAGTTTAGATATATATATATATATATATATGTATATATATGTATGTATGTATGTATATGCATGATTTAACCATGCAGGTACCAAGAATGAAGGCTGTACAGTATAGAGATTCAAGATATCAAGATTGAAGACTCATGAGTTTCAGATTATCAAGAGCTCAAGATTTCAAAAATAAGTAATCTAATTAGGAATTTTGTTAAAACTCCTAAAAAAGCACTGGCAACTTAAAATCCAATTTATTCGTGGAATGGAATCCACTTCGAGCTTGTTAAAGGGATGGAACCCTAAGTAGGATGGAACCTACGAAAAATCTAGTGGAACATTGTTTTGTATCCACTAACCTTTACACATCTTATTTTATGTTTTTTAAGTACTTTAATTATATTAACTACTATAAAAAAATTAGTCAAAAATCAATTATTTACATGTCAAAATCTAGTCATAAAATTAGTTAAAATCACGACAGGACCGGAACTTTAGATAGCATTTCTAAAATGATGTCTTCGATTCTGCTACGCTGCAAATCGTTTTTATAGCATTTCTGTGTTTCAGAAACTTTACACAACATTGGTAAATGCTGCAGTTTCTGTTTTATGTTTTGATTATATTTTACTACAAAAACTTTTTATAGCATTCTGTAAATGCTGTCTTTTCTATTTGAAACTTTAAACTATGTAAAAATAATATTTAAATTAAGTATTTTTCTCTATTCTTGTTAGAGTTATTTTCTAACTTATATTAGAATATTTTAAAATAATTTCATATTTAAATATTTTTTAATAATTAACTAAAAAAATTAATTTAAGAGGTCTTAATATAACACATGTTTATTTTAGTTTTTCAATCTTTGTTATTTTATTGAATATTACATTATGATATTATTATTTTTAAATTTAAAAGGTGTATGAACATGTTTCTAAATATTTTAATAAATAATAATTTAATATATAGATTTTAATTAGTAAGTTAAGTATTTTATAAACGTGGAAGTTTGGATTCTAAAAAAAAATATTTTAAAGAACTTAAATAAGGAAGGTATTAATTTTTATAAAAACCATATTTGATCATATATATAGTTTAAATCCATATTTCTTAGCAATTTGATTTTGATATTGAGTTTGATTACTACCTTTCATAAATATGTTATAGTTTTAATATCATTTATTACCTTTAAACTCTTTTCTTTACTATTCTTTCAATCTCATTCATTAGTTTCCTCAACCTAAGTCTAGTAATTGGTGTGTATTACCTTTGTTTGGTTGAAGTGATTTATAATAAATACTTTGATATATATATACATACATACATACAGACACACACACACACACACACACACACACAAATATATATATATATATGTTTGTCAATTAGATATTACTTGTCACTCATGTTTATGTTATAATCTGGATGTCCTTCCCGTAGTATATATATCATCATATCATTCTGCATATTATTATTATTTTTTACTTCAGTATCATTTTGTTTCATATTACATATCATTATGCTCCTATTTCATATCACATTTCATTGCATATTACATCATAAATTACAATGCATGCAATATCATAATCATTTGCATCACAAGTTGCACTTCATTTTGCATATTATCTCATGCTACATTGCATATGCCATACATTTCATACTGCATTACAAACTACATATTGCACACATGCATACATAACGAGTGTATTTTATTTAGGAGGAGTTTGTAGTATTGTCTTATAATATAGGATTATTAGTTTTTTGATTTGTTAGGTAAGTTTTGATTGACTTATTTGACTTGTTTGACTTAATTGACTTGATTGACTTGTTTGACTTGATTGACTTGTTTGATTTGATTGATTTGTTTGAATTGTTTGACATGATTGGGTTTGATGTGCATGTTGATTGGGTTTGTTTGAAATATATTTATACATATTTATGTATTGAATAATTATAATAATATAATTATGTTAATGTCTTTCACATTTCATTTACTATACTTTGTTCTAGTATTAGTTTAAGGGGGAGATTTTTATTTTTACGATTTTAGGATGGTTTTTGTTGATGTCAAAGGGGGAGAATTATAAAATAG
Organism: Allium cepa; assembly: GCA_030765085.1. NCBI lineage: Eukaryota > Viridiplantae > Streptophyta > Magnoliopsida > Asparagales > Amaryllidaceae > Allium > Allium cepa. The sequence continues at coordinate 462,298,517 of CM060943.1, forward strand.
GATAGTTAGGCATAGATTAAGGGGGAGTTATTAGTTTTAGGGGGGTTATTAGGACAGAAGTAATATTTTATAAACAAAGGTTGTCATCATCAAAAAGGGGGAGATTGTTAGTCCTTGAAATGATGGTATTGATGAGAACAACCTTAGAATAAGATTATAAAATATAAATACGAACATTATAGTTTAGATATATATGTATATGCAGGATTTAACCACGCAGGTGCCAAAAATGAAGACTGTACAGTATAGAGATTCAAATATCAAGATTGAAGACTCTGAGTATCAAGATTATCAAGAGCTCAAGATTTCAATAATAAGTAATCTAATAAGGAATTTTGTTAAAACTCCTAGAAAAGCACTGGCATCTTAAATCCAATTTATTCGTGGAATTGAATCCACTTTGAGCCTGTTAAAGGGATGGAACCCTAAGTAGTATGGAACATACGAAAAATCTAGTGGAATATTGTTTTGTATCCACTAACTTTTATTCAAATGTTTTTTTACAAAATTATACCTTGCTTTCAAAATGATTTCAAAACCTTCTTTTTAAAAGAATCAAAAACATCTATCTTGGTTTTAAAATATTTTTAGCCTCAAAATAATCTTTATTTTCAAAATCAAATTATCCTTGGTTTTAAACTATCTTTTAATAATAATATATTTAACTTTTAATATTTTTACTTAGATTTAAATATAAAATTATAATAAAATTATATATATATATATATATATATATATATATATATCAAAGTATTATTCTTTATATTTACTTATGTATTTTAACTACAGTTGAGTATATTTATAAAGCTTAAAATAGTTTTAATACAAGATTGAAGATATTTTCAAAGAAAAGCAAATTACCAAAAATAACATAGGCATGTTGACATCCTCAAGTGCCCCATGTCGACATGGTAGCAGTTTATTTCAAAATTTTGAATTTCAAAGGAAGTGTCTATTCGTCGTATCCTTTCATGAATGGACATGGTTGTTGTTCTACTATAAATAGGGGTAGTTTTGAATGAATTTGTATTCATATTTTTTCTGAATTCTCTCCTCTTCTTCTTCCACATTTCTTTATACATATTTTTACCATTACTCTACCAAAATCAATATGAATCTAACTAGATCATCGCTGGTTTGATTCTCTGTCACTATCTCAACAAGATCTCAGTGCTATTCAGAGTTATATGCTTCTTTGTAATAAACTAAGCGAGAAAAGGTGCGACTGTAGCCTGTGAAATTAATCAAGTAAGATAAGGTGTGATTGTAGCTTTGGAAACCAATTGCATGAACTTGTTGCCCGAGAAATCAAGTATCTCTATCTGAAGGATTGTGAATCTGGAGCGGTGTACCTCATGGCCTTGAAATCGAGGGTGTAACTGTACAATTGCTTTTGAAAAGAAATTTATACTTGTGTGAAGGACTGGATGTAGGGTAACTCCGAACCAATATAAAATCCGGTATGTTCTTTTCTTTATTGCTTTTACTTTATTTCTACATCTGTGTTTGATTCTGTGATCGTATCTGTGTCTGAATATTGCATACATTTGTGTTCATATTAACAAAAAATCAAAAAGATTTAGCAATTCCTTTAAACACCATTCACCCCCCCCCCCTCTAGTGTTAATTCTAGCTTAAGATCCGTATTTCGCATTTCTCACAGGAATAACAATAACAGCCCAAGATGTCAGCATTGCAAAAAATTTGGTCACACCGCTAACAAATGTTATTTTCGATTTGATACAAATTTCACACCAAATCAGCAGAGCAACAACACTCAAAGAAGTTACAATCCAAACTATAATCCTAGTGCAAACATGCAATATGATTCAAAAAACCAATTAGAAAATACAAAAAATCATCACCTGAATGCATCAGAGTTAACAAGACCTGAAGATATAAATGGTGAAAGCTGGTACCCCGATTCAGAAGCAACTAATCACATAAAAAACAATTTAAGCAACTTGAATCCAGGAAACAAGGAGTACAAGGGTAATCAAACCATTCATATAGGCAATGGTGAGTCTATTACAATTTCTCATACTGGAAGTGCACGTATTAAGGGTAAGCGACGGCTATATCTTAATAACTTACTAAGAGTTCCATTAATTAGAAAGAATCTCATGAGTGTGTCTCAGTTTGCTAATGATAAGGAAGTATTTTTATTGAATTTTATCCAAAATACTGTTTGATTAAAGACATAATAACAAAATAAATTCTTCTACAAGGTGAATAATATAATGGATTGTACAAATTCAATGTAGCTAACTCAAGAAATTCTCAAACTAAAAGAAAATGGTGTAATTCTTCTGAAATTACTAAGGCTGAAAGTTGTAAGAATTTTTATATGTGACATTATAAACTAGGTCATCCTAGTGTAGCTGTTGTAAAACAAGTGCTTAGTGAAAATAATATTTCATTTAATGATATCACTATACCATATATTTGCACATATTGTCAAATGGAAAAGAGTCATAAACTCATTTTCCCAAGATTCCTAGATTAAATATACTAAACCATTGCAATTAGTTGCCACTGACTTATGGGGACCAGCACCCATTAATACTGATTATGGTTTTAAGTATTATATTTTTTTATTGATGCATTTTCTAGATATGTTTGGATTTATTTTTTGAAAGAAAAATCTTAAACATGTAATGTTGTCTTACAATTTATAGCTCATGCTGAAAACCAAACAAATTGTCAAATCAAAGTTATTCAAAGTGATGGAGGGATTAAGTTTAAACCACTTAAACAATATTTTCAAAACAGACTTATACTAAACAGAGTTACATGTCCACACACATATGAGCAAAATGGTCTAATAGAGAGAAAATATAGGCATATCGTAGAATCTGGTCTTACACTTCTGGCCCAAGCATCTTTACCCTTAAAGTTTTGGTCATATGCTTTTAGCACAACTGTTTATCTAATAAATAGATTACCCACTAAAGTATTGCACCATAAAAGTCCAATAGAAATTCTATTTAATTCCAAACTAGATTATCAAAGCTTAAAAGTATTTGGATGTCTATGTTTTCCCTATTTAAGACCATACAATGTTCATAAATTAAATTTTATACAATCACCATGTACTTTTCTTGGATATGACAATAATCAAAAAGGATATAAGTGTCTTGACAGTAATGGCAAAATATTTGTATCAAGACATGCCGTCTTCAATGAACATATATTTCTTTTACTAAAAGCAGCATCAAAACTTCACAAAAAGTTTATAATTCAAAGTTTTCTATACCATCTATACCTGTACATTCTAATGTAATTACCTCAGTTTGTGATAAGTCAACTCAAGACCACCAATGTCTGCAATAGTCAGACCACATTGTACCCTCTCCTCATCACACTGTGTTCACTCCAAAAATAGATCATGAACCAGAGGGCTTTCACAGAAGTCCACAACAAAGCAGTCACAGTCAGTCGGACACTTATTAAACATCAGTAAACTCACTGTTATCTAATGCTTAACATGCATCATTGGAAGCTACAAGTCAACAATCCATCCCTACAGTCATTGGATATCCCATGACAACAAGAGCCAAAAGTAGAATAGTCGAGCGAAAACTATACAACATGAATCTTGACACTACTTATCAGCAAGCAATGAACAATGAAAAATGGATGTCAGCAATGCATGAGGAATACAATGCTCTTATAAGAAACAAAACATGGGGTCTAGTGCCTCTACCAAAACACAAAAACATCATAAGATGCAAATGGACGTACAGAATAATGAAAAATGTAGATGGTTCCATCTCAAAGTACAAGGCTAGACTAGGTGCCAAGGGTTACTCACAACGGCATGGTTTTGACTTCACATAAATATTTTCTCCAATGGTTATACCAACTTCAATTCAAATTATTCTTCCTATAGCATTACACAAAAACTAGAGAATAAAACAACTAAATGTAAATAATGCCTTACTTAATGGCATTTTACATGAAGAGGTTTATATGGAGCGGCCATAGGGATTTAAGAACAATGGCAACTGCGAATTAGTGTGTAAGTTGAACAAACCAATTTATGGTTTGAAACAAGCACCAAGAGTATGGTTTGAAAGACTGAAGTCAACTTTAATTAAACTTAGGTACAATCCAACCAGATCAGGCAATTCACTATTTACAAAGTTCACTGAAGGGAATGCAACATATATACATATAGTGTATGTTGATGACTTCATAATCACTGACAACCATGATTATGAAATCACCAAACCTACACAACTGCTCAATAAAGAATTTTCAATCAAAGATCTGGGCAGCTTAAATTATTTTCTTGGGATTGAAGTCAAAAGGATATCAAATTCTCATATTCTTTTAAGTCAAAGAAAGTACATTTCAGAAATTCTTGTTAAAGCCAAGATGGATCAAGCCAATCCATTTCCTACACCAATGACAAGCAATCTACATCTATCAAAAGATAAAGGTGAACCAATCACAAATGTAAAGCACTATGGAAGTATTGTAGGGGCGCTGCAATATGTCACAATAATAAGACCAGAAATATCATCTAGTGTAAACAAAGTATGCCAGTTTATGCAAAATCCACTTGATGAGCATTGGAAAGCAGTTAAAAGAATTTTAAGATATTTGAAAGAAACACTAAATCAAGGTCTAATACTCGAATCATGCAAAACAATCAACATTCATGGTTATGCAGATGCAGATTGGGCAGCAGATCTAACTACCTCTGGGTATTGTATTTACTTAGGAAAAAAACCTTATTTCATGGTGTCCAAAGAAACAGTCAACCATATCTAGATCAAGCACTGAGGCAGACAGCAGAAGTGTTGCTAGTGCTGCAGCGGAAATAATATGGATAGAATCTCTACTAACGTAACTTCAAATCAAGACAGATAGCAAAACTATACTTTGGTGTGATAATCTCTGTACTATCTCTCTTATCGCTAACCATATTCTTCACTCTAGAACCAAACATATGGAGCTATACTTATATTTTGTAAGAGAACGGGTCATGAAGAACAAATTGAATATAAATCATATACCTGTTGCTTACCAGAGAGCAGATCTGTTAACAAAGCCTTTGTCGGCGAAGTTTTTATCGGATTGAAGCAAAGCTTAAAGATTGGTGAAACCAACATTGAACCAGAGATGAATCAAAATTGAACAAGCTTCATGCAGAGACTCTGAACCCTAGTAAAAGTAGAATTCAAAGCCTCTTTTTCTGCTTCCTCTTTAGATCGACCATCTCTTCAACAATACTGCCCACATCTATTAGATCTGAGAGAAAATCTTAATATTTTCCCTTAGATCTGCTGTTTCTACATCAAAACCATCAAATCCTGTCAGATTCGAGCAAAAGTGAAGTAAATTTCTATCAGATCTGAGTATTTTTCAAATCGAAAATCTAATAAAAAAGAAGAAACTTAGAAACTTTCTGGTAACTCTACTCAGAAACAATCAGATCTGAGCTAAATTGATAAGCAAGTCAAAGAAGATGAACCTCAAAACTCCGTTTAAACCTAACAAGTTCAGATTCTTCTATCACATCGCTGCTAATGATATTTTCTCTCCAAATTTAATTAAAATCTAACAAAATTTGGTAATTGAAGGTTTTGAAAGCAAATTAGGGCAAACGGCGGAAACCCTAGCCTAATTTGAAGGGGGGTTAGAATATGTAATAACTATCATCCATATGTAAGAAATAATATAATATATGTTGTGATATTAGTATAATGGGTTGTGGTATGTAACAAGGCACAACATCAATTTAACTCATTTATACATTATAAAAGCAGATGTATCATTGTATCAATGTATATAGAAAATCATTTTGCATCAATGAAAATATCAATTATCATTTTCATCTCTATTTACTCTTTTAACCTCGTCTGGCCTTTCATTTTCTTTGTTGCGAAGTACATGATCTTCTAGTCTTGACATATCACCGGATCAATAATTTTAACAACATGGTAATCTTATCGGACATGTTACCATTTTTCAAAATTTGATGGAATCCATTTGTTATATAATTTTGAAGTGGTACTATATAAGTGGAATTCCAACAGTACTCTTCGCCTACACGAATTCAGTGTAAGCAAATTAAATAATTCACAGATAATTTGTCAGTACGTTCACGGTTCATCCCCCTCTGTTCATTTTTATTTTTTTATGTAGATATAAGTCGTAATAGTAGGTACTGATCCGCAGTTATTTCCCGGCATGCATGCATTCACTCATCTGAATGGTCATAAATTTGTGGTAGTGGTATACTATAAACGACCATACCTCTTCACATAGCATTGTTCCCTCAATCTTTAGCTTTATTGGAAATTTTCCAATGCCTGACAGTAATGATAGAAGAACAATTAATACTCGTGAGTCTTGGCGGGCTCGTTTTGTGCATAAATCATACGTTACTATTAACCCCAAAATTATATTTACCAAGGATCAAAATGTCAAAAGCTTCAGATTTCAATGTCAAAAGCTTCGTCATCACGTTGTACATCGAACATAAATTTCATTACCTTTACGTTCTAATTGACTTCAACTGTGTACATGATAAAGAGTTCCATTTACTGCAACTTCTTAAGAATGCAAAGCAAAGCAATACAAATAAAGAAGTGTATTACATATGATTTTCCTTGTTTTATTGTATCATTGTCTATGTAACTTAGAACACCATCCAACCCTTGTTTTGTTCTCCAATTCAAGTCAACTCAAACGTAAACAAGAAAAAGAAAAGCTTAGGCATCTACACCGTAACGATCCATATATTATGTACATTGAAACTTCTCTTCAAACTGATCACAATATCAGATAAAACTTGTTATACATGGGAGGAAATCTTTGCACTCTTAGGTCTTGCTTTATCCAAAAAAGAGACTATGTAGAGTCCAAATGTGGAAAAACCGATAAGGAACAGGAGAAAAACATGGATCTACCAACGCTAGAGCAATGGATGCTCGTCTCTCCTTACCTTCTTAATCATGAATTGAACAATGAATCTGCTACACAAGTTTCATCTAAAAGCTTCTACTCGACCCCGAGGGAGAGCTTCTCTGACAATTGTGGTATGTTATCCAACACAAGAAGAAGTTCTTGTGATAAAAGGGTTAGTTTTAGGTTGCCCGAGGACGACGACATACATATATTTCACTCTTGTGATGAGATTGATGAATCCTGATTTACTATAGGCGTAAATATATAACATACGCATATAGCAGAGGGAGAAACTGAACTTGTTTTATATTTTTTCTTTTTTATTTTATTTTTATTTATTTACATTTTTGCTCCTTTTACCTGCGCTCTTCCACATTCATATTAATCGGTTGTAGGATTTAAAACGGTGGATGTCAGTTTTACTACCGTTCCATGTTCAAAATTGGTAAAGCGTTTGATATGTTCCTTATATTATGGGAATGATTAATTTTTGATTTTAATTGTGCGTATCGTCCTCTAAAATGTTTCTTATTAGAAGTGAAGATTGTTTAACAATGTCTGTATGAAAAGTTGGAACTCCTGTGATAAACAAGGAGTCTATGATTTGCCCTTTTTTTTTCTTTTTCTTTTTTTTGACTCCTGTGATTAACAATGGAAACACAGTTGAATGTGAGATTGAATTCCAGTAATTACTAGGAATTGCAAGATGTACGTTTTTTCTTTTTCCCTAAAGAAACACTGAAAATGATGCGTAGGATTTTGGCATGAGAAAAAGATATTGAGAAGGAGAAGGAACCACGTATGAAAATGCTCAAAGTATCACAAACTCTGCTTCAAGAGAGCTGAAAATTGTGGAAATTGATTATCAATTTTCTCTTCATATTGTCCACAGCTATAGTGAAGTTTGCCAGAGTTCCCATTTCCCAAAAGAGAAGGAACTTCAAACTCTAAGAACTACACTTTAACAGCTTCTAATTTATTGAAGCATGTAACGATATCTTAAAATGAGTTGAAAATCTCAAAATCGAAAATTATTTCTACGAAAGCCTAACTAAATAGGGATCGGTTGGAACGGATCTATCGAATTCCCTAGCTCTGCTCCTTGATGTAGCGTTTTTAAAAGATTAAAATAATGTTTGGTTTGTTATTTTTAGCTTTGGATTTTCGTTCACACAAAAAAGCACACGACGTATGTGTATTGTCCAAAACGACCAATTTAGAAAACGACGTTAACATACAAAATAGAAAACCACTTTTTTTTATTTTCCGTGTGTTATCCCATTTTTTGGTCAAAACTGGAATATTGATGTGGTGTGCATTTCCACCGTGACCGAACCAAGAAGAAGCAGCCAGCAAGTGTATAAGAGCCTGGGATTCAAGGATAAAAGTCCAGTTGGTACCAAAGGTTCAACGTTTCATTCGGCAATGATCTCATTCGGCATTCAAGGAGCATTGGTTCATCCGGCATGGGCTCATTCGGCGCTTTCGGCACTCTTCATTCGGCATTCCCAACTTCCTACCGGTCCACCATACTCCTACTGCCGGTCCACCATACTCCTACTGCCGGTCCACAATACCCCCACCGAACCAACATCTTTCCACCCTCTACCGAATATGCCTCCGGATCAACCACTCCAAGTACAGCCGAACCAAACTTCGCCGAACCGGATATGCCAGGCCAGATTGCTTCAGCCCAGGCCCACCAGCAGCTATATACTCCCAGGACCTCTGCCCCCTGCCTCACTCTATAAATAGAGGGGCAGGGGTACAACAATGGAGGGAAGTTTGAGAGCTCAAACCTGGAAGGAACTTTCAAACAACTTTCATATACTTGTACTACAAGCTTTGTACTTGTAATCGGATTGAAAAAGGAGAATAACATATAAAGTGGACGTAGGCACACTTTGGCCGAACCACTATAAATCTGTGTGTCTTTTACAGTTTGGTCCTTGCTTTTTACATATTTGCATAAACCACCTAGATCACTACGAACAACATAAAATCAACTAAATCATACAACTTGGAGCTGTTTGCCCATTTCGTACAAACATCTTTGAGTTATTTGCTGAGACCTGTGATTTGTGTTTGAATATTGCTGACTTATATTCATACACTGGTGCTTTCACGGTATTGGGTGTTTGCGGCCATTTTTTACGCAAACATTTTGGTGCTTTCACTGAGAAGAACCAGCTCCCGCTACATCGGATAGAGGTTTAGATTTGGAAGACGATGACTAGGCAAAACAGTAGAAGGCTAAGGGCTGAGAGAAGCCAACAAGGAGGAAGTCAACAAGCATCCTCCGGAGGTGAGGAAGGACCGGCTTCGATCTACATAACCCGGGATGAAATGGAAGCCATAACAAATTCACTGCAAGAGAGGTTGCTGAAAAGTCAACAGGAAATGATGCAAACTTTCTTGGAGCAAATGAGAGCTGCAGGGATGCAGAATTTAGGAACAGCTACAACGGCTATGGATGCAGGACAAGAAGCTAGGGTTATGGAACCCAACGAAGGACAAGATACGGAGCCAGGTAGCAATCAACAAGGGCTTGGGGGCAGGCCCACAGGATTCAACACAGGAGAACCTTTGGAAGGAGTTCAACAGGCTAGAACCAACGTTGCTGCTAACGAGCCACACGAAGAGTATGTACCGGAGTTCCCTCGGGGGCAACCCCCGACAGATAACGGTGGATTGGTAGATATAATCAGGAAGACTGTGCGAGGTGGTTTGACCAACGGAGACTTGGAAGGAGTAAACAGGAGTCCGTTCACCCGGGAAATAAGGATGGCTCAGAATCCACCTAAGTTCAAGCTACCTAGCGTGGAGGCATACAATGGCAAGGAAGACCCTACGGATCACTTGATGAGATACACCAGACACATGGAGGTGCTGGGGGCATCGGAGGAGGTGATGGCCCGATGCTTCCCTTTGTACTTGACGGACTTAGCTGCAATGTGGTTCAGGCAGCTGGAAGAAGGATCTATCAGGACTTGGAGGGAATTGGTGGAAAGGTTTTTGGGACAGTTTCGGGTTCATGTCAAGAGACCGAAGAATGTGATGACATTGACGTCGGTAAGGCAAAGGATGGATGAATCGCTTAGAGCTTTTCTAACTCGATTCAGTGCCGCAGTTGCTTCGGTGGATCGGCCCGATCCATCGATGGTTTTAATGGCAGCAGTATCAGGAGTCAGGGAGAACTCGGATTTCAAGGTATCTCTGATACGAGATCCCCCACGGAATCTCGACGAATTTTTTCATGAGGCAGAAAGGTTCCTTCGACAAGAAGATGCGAGTACGGATTTAAAGCTGAAAAAGGTTAACGCGGTTGAGGGGGGAGGACCATCCAGCAATGGTTCGGATAAAAACAAAGGAAAAAGGAAGTTGGACAGTGATTCTGGAAATGCTAGGAAGCAATGGAAGGATCCAAAGTTTTCCACATACACAGGATTGAACGAGACACTGGAGCGGATATACCTGAATACTCGAAATCGCCTTCACTACCGGAGGCCGGCTAGGAGAGAACCAACAGAACGGGAAAGGACATCAGGAAGGCACTGTCTCTTTCATGATTTGGATGGACACGACACCAACAGCTGCAGGCACTTAAAGGACATAATTGAGGAACATGTAAGGAATGGACAACTGCCACAATATGTTGGACCTCGGGATGCAACGGCGAGGCAGGAGCAACTGCCGCCTACCTCAAGCTACGATGGTGGGAGGTCCAGGAATGATGGTCGGTTGATCGTCCCTTGACCAGGTTAATATGAAATAAGTAGCAAACTATTGGCAAGCAACCAAGTCATTTACACATGTACGGGGACGGAGATAGCCCCTAGGCATGCTCTGAATGATAATAAATTGCGATGCTGTGGTTTGTGAAATTTATCTTTTGCTTTTGGATTGGACACTGCTTTTCTTTTTGGTTTTCGGTTTTGGAGCTTCGATTGAGCTCCTGGTTTTTCTTGCTTTTTGATTTGGATTTTCCTTTGGATGATCGTTTTCGGTTTTGGATGCTGGGTTGGATTTCTGGTTTTCTGGTTTTGGATTCGGATTTTGGATTTGGATTCTGGATTTGGATTTTGGATTTGGATGTTGAATTGGATTTTGATTGGATTTTTATCTGACTTTTGATAAACGGTCGTCGGGTATGGATTATGCCTGACAAGGGGTGAGTCGCTTTGCCCGAACGTGGTAAATTGACTCATTCAGGTCGTCGAGTATGGACTATGCTCGGCAAGGGTCCGGAGTGACCAGGATTCGGCCTAGGACTTAGGCCCTATATTATCAATCGTTATTTTCAGGTCGTTGAGTATGGACTATGCTCGGCAAGGGTCCGGAGAGACCAGGATTCGGCTTAGGACTTAAGCCATGGCATTGTACAGCGCCCAGGGACACTGGGCCAAGGTCGTCAAGTGTGGATTGCGCTTGGCAAGAACCCGGAGAGGTTAGCTCAACGTCCAGGGACACTGGACCAAGATCGTCAAGTGCGAATTGCGCTTGGCAAGGACCCGGAGAGGTTAGCTCAACGTCCAGGGACACTGGACCAAGATCGTCAAGTGTGAATTACGCTCGACAAGAACACAAGGAGGCTAGCTTAACGTCCAGGGACACTGGATCACGACCGTCAAGTGTGGATTGCGCTTGGCAAGAGCCCGGAGAGGTTATAAATTTGGACCGCGACCCAAAGAGGTCCTGGATTCGGTTGTTGGCTATTGGATAAGGATGGTTTGGGACTCTGTTGTCAAGTTCGGATGGACATGGAATTGGCTCAAGCTTTGGTTATTGGATTTGGAACTGGATATCAACTCGGAGCAGTCAAGGATGATCTACTCTGGCAATATGGCTATTGACTTTGGATATTGGATTCGGGACTATTCAAAACACGTCTTGTTATCACAAAACATGTTTTGGGGGGCAAAGTGTTATCCCATTTTTTGGTCAAAACTGGAATATTGATGTGGTGTGCATTTCCACCGTGACCGAACCAAGAAGAAGCAGCCAGCAAGTGTATAAGAGCCTGGGATTCAAGGATAAAAGTCCAGTTGGTACCAAAGGTTCAACGTTTCATTCGGCAATGATCTCATTCGGCATTCAAGGAGCATTGGTTCATCCGGCATGGGCTCATTCGGCGCTTTCGGCACTCTTCATTCGGCATTCCCAACTTCCTACCGGTCCACCATACTCCTACTGCCGGTCCACCATACTCCTACTGCCGGTCCACAATACCCCCACCGAACCAACATCTTTCCACCCTCTACCGAATATGCCTCCGGATCAACCACTCCAAGTACAGCCGAACCAAACTTCGCCGAACCGGATATGCCAGGCCAGATTGCTTCAGCCCAGGCCCACCAGCAGCTATATACTCCCAGGACCTCTGCCCCCTGCCTCACTCTATAAATAGAGGGGCAGGGGTACAACAATGGAGGGAAGTTTGAGAGCTCAAACCTGGAAGGAACTTTCAAACAACTTTCATATACTTGTACTACAAGCTTTGTACTTGTAATCGGATTGAAAAAGGAGAATAACATATAAAGTGGACGTAGGCACACTTTGGCCGAACCACTATAAATCTGTGTGTCTTTTACAGTTTGGTCCTTGCTTTTTACATATTTGCATAAACCACCTAGATCACTACGAACAACATAAAATCAACTAAATCATACAACTTGGAGCTGTTTGCCCATTTCGTACAAACATCTTTGAGTTATTTGCTGAGACCTGTGATTTGTGTTTGAATATTGCTGACTTATATTCATACACTGGTGCTTTCACGGTATTGGGTGTTTGCGGCCATTTTTTACGCAAACACCGTGTTTTGAAAAATAACACTAGCACGTGAAACAATTCATTCTTTCATCGTTCCTCTATCCTCTTCATTCTTCCATCCGTCTTTCTTTCCTCCTCTCCGTCGTCCCTCCATTCTTCTCATATTTCACATACATACGGAAAACCGAACACAAAATTCGCTTTTAAAACAAGCACACTTCCTTCTCTTTATATTGATGTCTCCGTAATAACACATATTCCTGCTGAAAAACAAATCATTCTAACCCAAACCAATGATAAGAAAAAGTTCATAATTTGGAAGGTAGAAAAGTACATTTTGCGCCCAGATAATTCCAACTTAATCGAACAGAATGAACATAAATCATTTCCTAACATGCATCAGATGAAAATGAAATTACTAATTCAGCTTTCAAATTAACAAACCGTTCCAATGGTTTGCTAGCATGCATCAGATAGAAATTGAACATTTGCTAATTAAATTGGTTTCTAAAATAACAATGAATCAAGACGTTCATTTGTTTTTCTAGTACAGAACACTAACATTTGATGTTACAATGCTAATTATACATCCAAAACACTTGTTCATTTGTAAGAAAAGCTTCTATTGCCAGACTGAGGAAAAGCATGACGCCTCAACCCTCTTGCTTTCTCCTGTCCATTTTTAGGCTTTTGCTTGGAATCCCTAGAATTACACTTAACCTTCTTCTCCTCATCCACCTCCTCCTCTTCCTTTTCTCTATCTTTCCCGAATTTCACAGTTTCCCTAGCAGCTGCATAGTCGAAAGGCTGCACCACAATATTTGTTACTTCTTGTTTTTTCTTGTCACTTGCTTTTCCTTTGCTTAATGTCTGGAAGCACTGTGTGAAACTTTCTGAAAGATCTGTCAAAGAAGGGTTTCCTTCTTCTTCGGATGATTTTGACTCATTGTCGGATGGACTGTTTTCTAGTTGTATTACTTCTTCCAATTTTTCTGTAACAGGCACCTCTTGTTGTTCTCCGGTATTTTCTTTCGATTCTGGTTGATTTTGCTTAATCTCGATTGAAGGGCTAGTTGATTCTGAAGATTTAGTTCCACCGGAGAAGGGATAAAACGGGAAGAATACTGATGATTTAATCTGCTCCACCTTGTTCGCATTTTTCTCCTGTTGCATAAAGTTTAGTGATCTATTAAACCATAAGGTTTACCTTAGCTGAGCACTAGAGCACATTGTGTAACTGTCTATACAGGTTGCATGCAATCCTAGAGTACAAAAGAATTTCAGCAAAAACCGCTTGACTATCACCATTCAATGGATTTTTCATTTGTATTATAGTTTCATCTTTTTCTTGATCTTTCTAACTTTCTTGGTGTTCACACTTTTTTTTTCTTAATATTGGTAATTAATGCTTCGAAAAGCAAGAAAATACTTTATATACCTTGAACCTTGAGTTAACAAAATATGCAAATCTAAAGGTGTGAACGTCAAAAAAGAAAAAAAAACATGAAATTGAACAAACAACACAAACCTTCTCCTTCATACTGGACTCAAGCTTCTTCCCAGAAGATGAATTCCCCAACAGTGCTCCAAAACTGCTCGTCTGTTTCTTGGTTATCTTCACTGAATCGATGCTAGCCTTTATTGTGAAATCAAATATTACATGTTTGAAGCAATCATCGATTTTGAAATATCGACCAATAAAAACATACCTTTTTGCTTGGCTGCAAATTATTGGTACTATCAGATACTTTTGTTGAACAACAAAGTTCAGATGTAGGCATGACTTGGATTTGCTCCTCAATTTTACGTTTATCGATTGACTTACCCTCCAAATATTCAGTATTATCGTGCGTTATGTCTACATCCATGGCGGCATCAACACTATCGGTATTCACAGTAATATCAGTAACGTCATCTTCAGGGATTGTATGATCCACATCATTTTCCATTTTCTGATCATGCAACAATAAACCAAGAAATGCTACAAACCAAATCACAATGGAAACATTCAAAATTCACAGTAGACAAGATATACTACTCACTTCAATTCGTGCCTCCATCAGTTGTGCTGCAATGGTTTCAAAATAGGAAGAATTCCTGATTGCACGTTTGATTAGATTGAAGACATCATTAAGATGACGCTCAACCATAGAATGTTTGGATTTTACAAGGCGACGCAATTTAGCAGGGGTATCAGGCATCTCCTTGGCTAAAGAAAAAAAAAACAAATACCAACAGAAGAGTGATTTTTTAAATTTGAAAAATAAAAGTAATGCTGGAAAAATTATAAACATTCATATGCATATTTTACACACCAATCTCAAGTAACGTTCTGTTAGGCAAAATATAGCCAGTGCTCTCGTCTTCTTCTCGAGCAAGCTTGTCTCTCCATGCATATAGTTCCTATAATTGAATGAATTTTAAGCTTACATTTAGCAAGTACCACTAAACATATGAGTAGGTAACTACAAATTTCTCCTGTCAAATGCTACGGTCGAATAAACAAAAATTTTACAAGTCAAATATTATTTGTAATGGTGTCAAGAAATCACGAACAAACGATCAACACTTATCTGCTTAAAAAATTAGAAGATCTGATATGTGTCCTGGATCATTTGTATATTCACACTTGAACAAATTTAAACTGAAACGGAATATTCAGTTTTTTATCTTATATTATAGGCTGATTGTTTGAACTCTAGGCTAACTTAAATCATCTTGCTCTTATTGAAAACACGCCCTTGACATGTACAATGGTCAACTATGATTAAAAGTTTCCGGAGCTTTATTATTCTCGTGTAGAAATGCTTTAAAGTGAAATGTGTGATAACATTACATAATAAAAAGTGCAAACATAACAAAGAACAATTAATTCAATTAAGCTACACCCCTTGTTGGCATAATTGAATTCTGTCACTCATGATTTATATCAAATGTTTGATTGCCTGCCTCTTCTTCTTGAATGTAGAATACATGCTTAATGCTTCAAGTTAAAAGCCTAACAAGTATTTGCCAAAATTGATACCATACACTTGTCTCGATATATCATATAAAATTTATCAGCACTTACAGAAACGATGGAAAGTTGTGCAGCACTAAAATCAGCTTCGTGTAACCTGTAGATGCGAACAACAAACAAAAAAAGATATTGGATAATAACTATAAAGGAACAATTAAATTCTCAAAGGATGGTGAATTGCTAAAATGAATAGTGCCAACCCGTAAATATGCAGAAATGATGAGTCGGTCAAAAGCTCTTTCTGATAAAGATGGGTGCAGATATCGTAACTTCGCTTGTAGGCCTGCAACCAACAATGAATACGAAACATAAGCACTATACGAAAACTACTAAAATACAGCAGTCAAAAACAGAGTTTAAACCAGTTATTCATACATGAAGGTGAGCTAAAACACAGATACTGACACACACACACACTTACTCTAACGCACACGGGTGCCCACACACACAAAGCACACGCATGCAAGCACACATATACACAAGCGCACACATGCACAAAAAAAAGATGCAAGGTGTAGCTAGCATTGTGTAAAGGTATGTAATCTATTTACATTGAAATTGAGATTCACTTAGTTATAGGTGTAAAAAGGAGCCCAAAAAAAAAAACCTAATGATCACACCTCCAAAAGAAGATCATTTTCATCTGATGATTTGGATATAAGCTGTTGCTTCATCAGATCATATATATGCAATAGATAGTGTGTGTCCTCTCTTCCATATCTACAAATATGATTCTCGTTAGGAAAATAGGCAAAACAGTGTAAAATCTTCTTATCCTAATTGTATAAGCGATTTATAGAAATAAAATTTGAAGGGGTGTTGAATACTTGAGCATTTCTTCTGGCAGTGGCCGCAGCCTCCAATCTGCATTTTGATATCTGCAAGATGTAACCATAAGGTGGAAATTAGAAAAGGGGGCAATAACAAAAAAGTGTAAAGGGCTGGCGATGAAAATGTTACTCTTTGTTTGCAGTAATTCCACAGAAGTGATGTAAAAGATACTCGAGACTATTTCTCTCTAGTTGCAATACCCTTGATGCCTAGCAAATACACACACAAAGTAAATAATGGTGCAACAGAGAATAGTTGCATATTTACGAGTTTATCATGACATAAAGGGTATCCAACATTATCAAAATAAAAGTTCAGGGCATAAATTATTCAAACCAGTTTATTTGCAAAGTATAACCGGTTGGGTTTGAGTGTAGAGTACTTAGGTTATATCATTATCATGAGTTGTGTCTAAGGGTATTGCAGTGAGCTAATTTGCAAAATATAATCATTCACTTAATTTGCAAAGTATAATTATTCAGCTAATTTGCAAGGCACAATGAGACATGAGCATAATAATGATCTTATATTGCATCTGTAATCTGTATAACCAAAAATGGCAACAGTAACAGGAAAGTGCAGAAACACGATAAAAAAACTTGGGAAAGAAATCACTCTTCTGTTAGACTTGCATGTAAAAGGGTTTATTTAAATCAAAAAAACAGAACATACTTGTCCAGTGTCAAAAAGATTGCAGATATAAATGCCAAAGTCACGTTGAAGCCACTCTACGTCACGATCCGCACCATGCATTACCTAACAAAAATATGAAAAGCCAATGAGAAAATTAAATATATAAAAGGTATCAACAAAGTATCCATTAAATATGAAACAACCTTTCTTTTGGAAGGATCTTTAAATATTTCTCTCAAGTATGGACCAACTTGAACACGAAGCTTAAGTGTGTCGATTATGAAATCCTCTGTTCTAGTTGAAATTTGCATTAAACAAGTTAGTCCTTGGAATGACCTGTATTGATTGTGCTCCAAATCGACCTGCCATAAAATACCAAACATGCCCCCAAGTAAATTTATTATTCTACAAACTGGTCTATCTCCATACTCTCAACATTCTCAAGACATCTTGAGAATGTACTCCCGATGTAGGCAGGTAGTGATGCGATGTTTATCTCAATACAGTTAAAAACCAGCAATATGAATCCGATACAATGTTCGAACTAGCATATTCAGGATGTGTTGGTAAAATTTAAAATGTTTGCAGTTTAAACATCATGAAAAACATAACTGATAATTTATAGTTGAACAAATCAATGAAGATGGAAAGCATTGACAAGAGAAAAAATTGACATCAGAGCGGATATGGATATGCTTCAATTATTAGTCAGAGAGATGTTTATATATCCGAATAAATGTCCAAATCAAAAATATCCATATTAACAAACAATTACAAGGAGTATATTACAAAATTTGAAAATCACATTAGTATCAGCAAAGACACTCGAGCACTGAGTGAAATCATTAATGATGATCGATAAAAATATAAAAATTTAAGGCACTAACCGCAAATTCCTTGACACCGTTCAATTTTGCAGCAACTTCTTTCAGCTCTGTTACAGTACTCACAAGTTTAAATGGAGTGATTTCCAAAGGGAGGGGTTCAGTTTTCTCAACCTCCACTGTGCTTCTATCAATGAAGTCCAAAACTGAGAGCTTCTCCTGATTACCAAAAATATATTGCAATTTGTTAATACAGTTTAAATGAGCATGAAATATGGTCTTACAATATTCAATAAATTGGTTCAATAAGCACACACAACACAATATTACCGAGCAAGCACAACAAAATTTGCATAAACATCTCTGACCAGGGGAAAAATTGAAATGCATTTTCATTAAAAAGTGATAACACAGGACTTGAATATCATGTAGAACAAAATACATATCGATAACAACCTCAAGATTTATTAAGAATACTAAGGAATTCATGAAAACACATTCTCGTAGCACAAAGGCTTTAAGATGGCTCCATAAAATGACTAAACCATATGCAGATATATTTTATCTAAATTTCGCCATATAAAATTATCTATTGTACTAAAATTTAGTCTGATCTGCCGATGAAATTGCATCACTGTGTTTAACATGTTGCTGACGAAATTGCACTCATTTTTCAAAATGACTAAACCATGTGTTTAACATGTTGCTGATGAAATTGCATCACTGTGTTTAACATGTTGCTGATGAAATTGCATCACTGTGTTCATGAAATTGCATCACTGAGTTTAACATGTTGCTGATGATTGCAATGATCTACATAATCCACATCACGTATGTATAAGTATGACACGTATTAGGTACACTTGGACACACAGTGAATATGCACTGAATCTTTTGGGAAGTTGACGAATCTTTTTAACGAGATACGACGCTTGCAGTGGAACACTTAAAATTGCTTTTCAAACCACTCAAGTCCCTTCCGTAATATATATAGCACATGGAGGAATTTTCAATTAAAAAATTGTACTTAGAGATATGGTGTATTTTTGATGGCATGTGTGCATCCACGTTTTTTGAGATTTAGTGTAGCATTCAACCATTTTTAAGGATTGCATGCATATGCTACACAATCTATGTACCTTGTGTGTATTATCTGTGTAACCAATACATTATAAATGTATGTCATCTTCACCATCATCCAAACCAAGTTCATCCATCGATCGGTCCAATCACCTCGACACAGATTTTAGTAAACAAAACTCATAATTTTTTGTTGCTATATTAGCAAATATCAGGTAATTTGAAGCCGGCACGGAAGTGAAACTTGATGTTGGTTATGGTGAATTATAATGATGTGGTAGATGCAAGGGTGGTTTATGAAGTGAATTATGTGGTGAGTTTAAATTACAAAGTAGGCGAGAGATTAGGTGAGATGAGGTGGGTGGCATTATGATGGCTTGGTCATCTTCACCGTCATCCAAACCACATTCATCCGTCCATCGGTCCAATCACCTCGATCCAGATTTTAGTAAACAAAACTCATAATTTTTTGTTGCTATCTTAGCAAACATCAGGTAATTTGAAGATGGCACGGAAGTGAAAATTGATGTTGGTGATGGTGAATTATCATGATGTAGTAGATGCAAGGGTGGTTTATGAAGTGAATTCTGTGGTGAGTTTAAATTACAAAGTAGACGAGAGATTGGGTGAGATGAGGTGGGTGGCATTATGATGACATGGTGGCATCAGCTCACTACAAGGCGCAAGGTAATAAATCTCGGTTTTCAGTCATGTTTCATCCCAGCTAATTCCAAAGTATGATCTTGTAGCGAGGGAAATCTCGGGCATCAATCGTAGATATACCTTCTGGATTATAAAGTTCATGTTGGGAATATTTTGGGGAATAGGGTATCTCTAAAATTGGTTTTGATGCACAATAATATCTATAAATACTACCGTAAAAATTATAATTTTAACTTGATTTGCTTTTTCACTATTTCTACTCTAAATTGTCCAATTCCACTTCTAATTGATTTAAATCATTTTATAATAAAAAATTAAATTAAACACATAAAATTGGGAATTCGTAAATTAAACCTCTTACCAAATTCAACCAAATTACATATAGTTAAGTTTCCATACTTCTCTAACAAATCAAATCAACACGTAATCACCATCAAACCTTTTCCTAAGTGGTTATAATTAACTCCTAACTGAACCTAATCATTTTTTTGTTTTAGAGTCAATTAGACACTAATAATGTTTATCATGTTAAAGTATGCTAGGAAAATAACATCGAACCATGAATGAAAGAGATTGAGTAAGGGAATACTCACTGACACCTCTTAATCGGTATTAGATTTGAATTCTTTTTTTTTCCTTCTTTTTCTCTTAAGTAATTTTTCATTATATACTAATATAGTTCTCTTATTAAATGATGAATATGATAGAAATAAAGGGAATGAGCAAATTATGTCTTACAAAATTTCGGGCCCAAAGTTGAATTTTTGGATTCCATCAAAACAAAAGCAAATTCCCTCTGAATATTTCTAATGACCCTTCATACATCGAGATGCAGCTGGATAAATTGTGTAAATCTTCAAAAAAAATAGTTTTTTGCGCAACCGGTCATATCTCGAGTTATGTGCATCAGATGACGACTTGGCAAGTCCCGTTGCTTTTATTGATGTAAAAAAAAACTTCCAAACTCATATATAAATATTTGTTATGCTATTTGTTATAATTTTAATTTTCATCAAAAATTCAATTTGTCATTAAAAAATTCTTAATATCGGGTGAGATATCGAAATTTGATACTAATCGAGATATCGGCCAAGATACCGAGATCTCAACCGACATATGAAAAACAAGATTTTCATCGAAATTTTATATTTTGTTTCGCTGGAACTTCTCCTTGAAATCTCAATCAAGATATCAGTTGAGACGACCGAGATGTGAAATAGTGATGAAGTTTGCAATTGGTTGACAGATAGAGAGATTAACATGAATATCATGTTTATATGTAATGCAAATAAATGGTAACGAAATGGAAGGCCTGCTATGGCCTTTTGAGTCTATGGCCTTTGAGTCAAAAGTTAGTAGCGATTGATATGCTTATATGATATTAAAAAGCCCTCTAACCATTGGTAGGAAATCAACCTAGTAGTGAAGTAATGAATGTGGATGGAAGGAAGAGGATAGAGGTAGTTTGCTCACACTTTGAATGTTAATGCTACATGCAAATCACATCATTGTGTTCACTGAAATCAACAATAAGGACACTATTTGGTATTGAAGTTAATTTAACTGTAAAAGGCAAATTTGAGGTTCAGCCAGAACTCCGAAACTCCGGCCATCCCAGTTCGATTTTGGCCATAACCAAGACCTAACCTTGGAAAAAAAAACCATGGTTTTGGACAAGTCGATGGTTTTATTTTGTAAAAATCACATCTCTACTACGAAAAATCAAAGAAATCAGACTTTCTAGAGGAATAGAAAAACAATCATCAATTCAAATAACTCTGCATTGAAATTAGAGAATAAACCTAGAGAACTCCAATCTCATCCTTGATATGCTGATTTCATTAAACAGAATCACAATTTGTGAATTTGTCTACTTATTGGTTTCATCGTTATTTTGTCAAACTAATTGATGTATTGTTTGTGTTTTGTGCAGCTCGGTGAATGAGAGCTAGGGTTTCTGAAATGTTATATCTTGGCAATGGACTGAAACGCTATGCTTTTGCTTATCAAACTATCACTTCTCATTAGTTTATATTATTTGGTATTTGCAGGTTATATCATGCTTTTTTTTTTTTACTTTAAATGTATTTGAGAACAACGGTATTGTTTTTGACAATGTAGTTCATTTTTATCTTATCCAACATGTCATTGATCAATGTGTATAGTAGAAATAAACATTGAAATCCAAAACCGAAATTGAAATTTTTGAAATTGGTGAAACTAACTGAAATTACTAGAACCTTAAATGACCGAAACCAAAATCTCAAACCCTGCACGGACCACTGTTCTTTTAGATAATGAAATTTGTAACGATTCCAATCGTAAAGTGCAAAAACACCTTAACATAATAACTAGTTACATTTAATTTGTCCAAGATGATCTGTTCCCATAATGAAAAAACTGCAATCAATTTCATAGGAGAAAGTATAGAAAATTTCATAGGACAAGGTATAGAAAGTTCCATTGGACAAAGGTACAGAAAGTTTCCACCTTTTACCATCTAAATATTTATCCACTTTTTTTTAGTATACACACATATGTATACATGTGTGTCAGCGTGCACGCTTATGTGTGTGTATACAGAGACATAAACATATATATATATATATATATATATATATATATATTCATAAAAGTAGTATTATTAATAAAACATCTAATTTAAAACCATTTTCTATCACTTCCTCAAACAAATATTTATGGAGCCATTTCATTCTCATATGATGCTTAAAAACATTCAAAAAACTTGTCTCTAGCGTATAAAAATCTCCATGAGGGCTAAAGTCAACTACCAAAGGATGGCACTACAATCAAAAAAGTAAATACATATCCCCAAATTAAATGCAATGTGGTAAACATAAACCTCAGGCCAGAATCAATTTAGTCTTAATTACTCAACATACCAACATTTCCTGAATTTTATGCTATAGAGTAATCAATATGCTAGGGCCGACGATACTTATTGGGATGTTCTAATCTGTTGCGAAATGAGTTTTACCTTAAACAACACTGAACCTAAATTCCAACATTAGTGACAGCTATTTTAGCCATATACATTTTTTTATAATAATTTTTTATTCATAAAACAGATCATCGTGCATTTTTTGTTCCAAAATACAAGAAGCTATAAAGATGTGTGGCTTTGGTACCTTTGGGAGCTGGGATTTAAGCTAAGAGAACGAATTTGTTATAATGTAATATTGGTAGTGGAGAACTGGAGATTCCAATTTCAAGGGCCAAGTTGTAGAGTAAAGGAATGGAATAAAAGATACATACACTAAACTTGATCCCTATCGCAGTAAGCATAATGTCAGCACGAACTTACCATATATACAGGTTAAAATTTGTTTAAAGAAAAACCACTTATCTATTTCAAACTTGTTATCTACAACATTAACAAGATATAACAAGTATGCAGCCTTTCATAATTTGAAGAGTTCATTTTTTGCAATAAAATAAAAACAAAAACAAAAGGTAGAAACCAAACCAATGGATGGACAAACCGAGACCCATCCTCACTCCTGTCCAACCAAGGATGTTCAAAAGGTGTATTTGCATTATTAACAAAAAACTTGTGCTCTTCCTGCGGTCTCTTAATACTCTTTATATGAAACGGAACCTTTGCTTTTTCCCCAGTCACCTTCTCTTTCATGCCAATTTTTACCCCTAGACTTTCTTCCTTATTACAATTAAACTCCCCAAGTTCATTCTCTTTCTTTTTCTTATTCCTAACTACCTCAAATCCACCTTCTTGCAATTTCAAATTATCAACTTTTCCCTCGTCCATTTCTCTCACTCTCTTAAACTCATCAAGCGACACGTTAAACTTCTCGATCAAATCATCATTCAAATTCACTAGCCAATCATACGAATCATCCAAATCAGCTGGCAAAGCGCCCTGATTAATATTCGACCCAATCAAATTCAAACAAGATTCAACTTTCGATAGAATCTCTTTATTTGGAACTTTGAATTCGGAAAAATTGTTGTAGAAATGGAAATCTTTGTCAGATGGGACGGTCCTTGATTTATTGGACAGTTTGGAGACTGAGGAAGAGAGAGGGGAAATTAAAGATTGGAGGAGATCAGATTTTTGGGATAGAATTGAGGAAGGATCATTTTCTTCTTCCATTAAAAGAGGGTTTATTTGAGAGTTTTAGGTTAGGGTTTTGGATCCTCCATTAAATGCTGTTGAAGAAACGAGTGATGTGATATTAAATGAATTTTGGTTTGATTAATCGGGTTCGGGTTTGACTGAGCTGTGTTGTAGAACATGCAACATTAATTGGTAGTTTCTTACCATATAAGCAAAACTGTATGATTGATGTGATCAGGCTTTAAGCAAAATCAGTCGTTCTTACTTTAACAAAAAAATAATAATAATAATAAAATAAAATCAGCTGTTCATCGCATTTGGGTGTCCTGGTCAGGCTCTTAGCATGCAAAACTGGGTGCCCTCATGATTTGCATCCAAAAAACCCACCAAAGCTGCAAAATGGTGCGGTAAACCATACTGTTTTCACTCATCAAACAAAATTGAAAACGGTGTGTTTTAAATGATTGATCCAAACGTATAAACAGAATTAAACCACTTGTTAAAA
Source organism: Allium cepa (assembly GCA_030765085.1). Classification (NCBI taxonomy): domain Eukaryota; kingdom Viridiplantae; phylum Streptophyta; class Magnoliopsida; order Asparagales; family Amaryllidaceae; genus Allium; species Allium cepa. The sequence goes on from CM060943.1 coordinate 462,322,861, forward strand.
TTTAGGGGTCGTTTGGATGGTAATAAATAAGTTGCTTCTTTGCTTATAGAATGCAAAAGTTAAAAAGTCAGATAAACAAAATCTACCGACTTTTAAAAGTCACTTTTCAACTTATTGCAAAAGCAATTTTTTTTTGCTTTTCGACTTACATAAATCGATTTTTTATATGAAAAATTACTAAAGAAGCGTATTTTCAAATTTCAAATTTCCAAAATTTCAAATTTCAAAATTTATAAATTTTAAATTTCAAATTCAAATCTCAAAATTTTCACATTTCAAAATTTTTAATTTCAAAAATTCAAAATTCCTAATCTCAAATTTCAAACTTTCAAATTTCAAAAAATTTAAATTCTAATTTCAAAATTTCAAAGTTAAATTTTCAAATTTCAAAATTTTACAATTTCAAAATTTCAAAATTGAAATTTTGAAATTTCAAAGATTCAAATTTTCAGAATTCGAATTTCATAATTTCAAAACATCAAATTTCAAAATTTCGAATTTTAAAATTTGAAATTTCAAAAATTTGAACTTTAACAATTCGAATTCCAAATTTCAAATTTGAATTTTCAAACTAACACTTCCAATTTCAAATTTTAAATTTTCACAAATTCAAATTTTCAAATTTCGAAATTTTGATAATTTAAAATTTCAAAATTGAAATTTCAAATCTCACAATTTCAAAATTCAAAATTTCAAAATTTCAAAATTCGAATTTCAAAATTCAAAATTTCAATTTTCAAAATATCAAATTTTCAAATTTCAATTTTCAAAATATCAAATTTTCAAATTTCAAACTTTCGAATTTTAAAATTTCGAATTTCGAACTTTAAAATTTGAAATTTCAAAACTTTGAACTCTAAAATATCGAATTTTTAAAAGTTAAAATTTTCAAATTTTGAACTTTAAAATTTCAAAATTTGAATTTTGAAATTTTCAAATTCGAAATGTTACAATTTACATTTTTAAAATTTCAAATTTGAATTTTGAACTTTTTTTTCAATTTTGACTTATAAGTCAAAAGTTTCCAAATATGCTTTTTAACTTTTTAACTTTCTAAAAGCAAAAGGACTTTTGAAACAAGCAAAAGTCCTTTTGCTTTTGTTTGCCAAACGGGCCCTTAGATATGTTAGCAAAAACTTAGTTTTAGTTTTGTTACTCATAGCTAAAAATAATATCTAACGCTTAAATATTTCATGATTAAATAGCACACTATCATACACGCTCCTCCTATGTAAATGGTGTATATAGACACAAACATTTACGGATGTGTGTCTTACTTGGATGCTTTAGAACGTTTTAATTAAATCTTTATTCAGTTGTTAAATATTGAAACTGTTAAAATATATGTAATATAGTTTGAACCAAATTGAAATGGAATCGGGCTATACCGTATTGATCCAAACTGACATGAGACATTTTAACACGATGCAGAAGTGCTTTCTATATTGGACTAACCGTTCAAAGACAAACACGGAAGCCATTTGAGCTTTAAACTAGATCGAACTGATCCATTAGCGCCCTTTTACCAAACCATGGAAGCTGGATCACTATTGTGTTATTCTACAAATGTGACGGGGATATTGTTGCCTAAGTGGCTGACTTACCATTTATATTTGAGTTGATGTAAGATATTAGTATGGGTACAGTGAAAATTATAATACTAGTTCTATAATTCATAGAATTCTAAAATTTTCTACCAGCTGGACACCAGTTCCACATTCAACAAAAGTTGCATCGTATTCGATTACCAATTTGGATCAAACAAATAAAAAAATACGACAACGTTGTTGGCAAGGGTTCCTAGATCTCAAGTTGAGGGGAAGGAGGTTCGAGCCATGACAGCCGCACTTTAACGGTCTGATATTTGCGGAAACAAGTAATAATCCTTCAAAATGGGTTTAAAATAAGACAAAGATTTAACGTCATTTGATTAAATTGGTCTACCTCCACAAAGGTCGAATTACTTGTTTTATTCATTTGTCAACAAATACAAGAGGGACTATAATCAATCACCAAATTAAAGATTAAAACTTACAAAAAATAGCACCCAATTTAATTGAAAACCTCAATTTCGGATGACGGGAGAATTAGGGGTTTCAATTTATTAATTAGGTTTAGTGGGTGCCTCGGATGGAGGAAAAAGGAAATGTTTCGATGTATAAATAGCTAAAAACTACTAGGAATCGTAAAACTAAAAGCATAGAATCGTCGCCATAGAGATATATAAGCCATGGTCCCAAATTTTGAAACAACAACACACTTAGACCCTAATTTAGAAACTAAGTCGGTTGGCCACTAGTGGCCTAGCGGTCGATGGTTAATCAAATCTTGCAAGAAATTAGATTTAACTCCTAAAGTGGTTATCCATTTGGAGCTCGTCTGCATTGTATATGATTTCATGTAGCAGCTTCATTTCTCTTCAAACTTCAACACCCCATGACTTTTAAACCATAACTCCAAATGGCCTCTCGTTTCTTCCATTATGAAGTTTTAAAATCATCTTCAACATGATTTGCAATTTGATAATATTTTAGTCTTATATTGCAACACTCTAACTCGACTCAAATATCCATACTTCTAACATCAATCAATCAATAACAAAAAGTTGTTAGGTCAGCGCCACATGACATTAAGTAATTGTGACTAAACTAGCCGAGTTTGAGCGATGCTCAAACTTTTCTTTCTGAACTGACTTTGTCAACATACCAAAAGGGTCGTCTTTTGTGCACATTGGTCAACTTGGTCTAACTACGCTCCTCCTTAAACATAAAAAAGAATCCTCAAAATCAGTGTGCTTCGTACAGGATCTATATGCCTGATTTTCAATAAGATGGATGGTACTTTGACTATTTAAAAATGATTCTACTATCATCTAGAACACTGGAAGATTATCCAACAATGACAACAAATATAATCTCCTATCTGTCGCTTTTACGGTATCAGTTTTATTTCGACTATCGATAACGCATTATATACATTGCAACATTGACCTTTAAAACATTGAGTAGATCCCAAATGTCAAAACTTTGTCCAACACTAACTTTCGACTGTCTTATCATGTTCATAATTTAATCGCTGCATCCCCTAAGAATATCACCATCTACTCTTTCATAAAATAGACCGATATATGAAGTGCTCTATTGTATATAATGGGATAAAAGAGTAAATTTAAAAAAAAAATCATATTACACAAGATCGTTTATCTATTTTTTGGAAATTAAAGCAAGGTTTTTAATGAGAGCCCCTACCTCGATATATATTACATAATTAATAAGATTTACAAAAATGCTTGGAGTTACATACAAAACTCAAGCCATGTATAGTCAACAACCACTAGCTCGAGTGACAAGTGATATGCCACTCTAAACAGAGGTTCTACGTGTTATGGATTCGAACTCCTAAGACATCGGAATGAGAGATCTGCTTGAAATAAGTATCATTCTCGTTATAAAAATAAACCAAGTCATTTGTAATGGGGCTTTGCATAGAAGATCCCTATTTCTGATGTTGTTACGATAAAAGTCCCTACAACAATGAGTATGAAAATTAAGTCCATATTTTTTCTAAATCAAAAAGCGAAACTAGCTTGCGTTTTCCTATTAAAAAGCGCAAACTAGCTTACATTTTTTTAGTAGAAAGCGCAAGTTAACTTGCGTTTTTCAAAAATTTAAAAAAAAAATCAAAATCAGAAAAGTGCAAGTTACCTTGCATTTTCTGTCTGAAAAGTGCAAGACACCTTGCGTTTTCTATTTTGCAAAAATATGGACCAAATTTATAAATTCATTTCTATAGGGACTTTTCTTATAACAACATAAAAAACAGAAACCTGTAGCTCTTTTCTTGCATTTGTAATATAGTAATTTATCATTAGTGGACTTAATACAATTAATCTCCATGTCATCAAACTGTTTTGGACATTTTTAAGGCACGTCCAAACAATCCTTCTCTGTGTTTTTTTCCTCCAAAAAATTCGAGGATTTCATTCTTTCAACTTTCATTAGACAAACCTTCAAAGCTTGTAAGAGAATCATAAAGTTGAAATTTTTACACCTAATCGTTAGAAAAATTGTATGCCATTCTTCAGAGCTAACAATAGATAGGGAATAGAAACCACAAATCTGCAAAACATTTGACCAAATTGAGTTGGAAAACTGGCATTTGAAGAAGTGACGAGAATTTTTCTTGTTTTCTTGATTACATAAAGAGCGGCTTGAGCTTTTCAAAAGATCGGAGTGACGGATTTTGTTTTGAATCAATATTGAATTCTTTAAAACTCTCCACATGGAAAAAAATTTCCTTTGATTACCTGAAGCTTCCTAGATGTGTTTGTGCCATAGGTCAATATTATTATTTTAAGGAGCCAGTGTTAGGACTAATCCATTTTGCAATGGGTGAAATGGATAAATTTAAAAAAATTCCTAATTGAATCTTAGTGAACGTATGAAATTTAATATTTAACACTAGAATTGATCTAGTTAGTTCAATAAAATTAGTTTTTGTTTGATTATTTCATTCTCAATCAATCAATTAATGTTAGTTAAGTATGATATGAGAATGGGTATGAATATATCTATAATATTCATATAAACAAAAGATATGATACACATATAAAGTATATATTATGGGTAAATGATTGGTGTTTTAAAAGAATATGCCAATAAAATTACATAATAGATGTGAATTTTATCACATAGGGATCAAAAGAGGAAAGAGATAAATGGACATCGTTAATTGATTCCACTTCCTCTTTTGAAAACATCTAATTGATACTATGCCCAATCTCCACACAAAATGATGATGTGTAATAAACACGATTAATATGACATATAATAACATACAATAACATGGTCAATATATACATGTATAGATATTGGAAGTTATACCTATCATGTATATATTCACCATATAAACACACGGGCGTGTGTTTGTTGCCTCAATTTATATGTTAAACGTAAGATATGTATATATGGTTATAAAATTAATAATGTAAATTTGATTTGACGAAATCTAATAAGTCGACAAATTGAATTTAAATTCCAAATTTAAGATTAAAATATCAAAGAGGTAGAAGGTGGGAGCGGACGTTTATTTTATTACATTGTGGGAGTGAGTCTTACCCTTTCTACCATCGGTGAACATGGTGATATGAACTAGATTATTTTTACGGATGACACTTGGGATAGGAATTGATTTATAGTCTTGACTCTCCAAATTTCTTTCCTAACATTGCTTTGCTTTTTTTTTCGAGGTTTGTCCATGCCCTAGGACTTGATTAGTTCTACAATAGTAATATATCCTCCTCTTCTAAGTGGGGCAAGTTTAGGTCTTTAGTAGTTTAGGCATTTTGCCTAACTCCTCCTTCGTACTTTAGTCATTTGTTTTTAAGTTACCGAGGCATCTTGGCCTCATACTTGTAATAATATTTTAAAGCGGTATGACCATTATAAAACCAGCTTGTTTATGTAAAATAATAATACTTTGTTTTGCCCACAAAGAATTTATTCAAATTTAGATAATAAATTACAGTTGATTAATGCAAAATATCTTTAATCAACTATGTAATTAATAATTTATAAATATGTATATATATACACACATAATTATGAAACTAAAATAATTTTATTTAATTCAATGTACATATATATATAATTAAAGTATTTTAGTATGAACGTAAGAATCACATATTTACTCATAAAATAAATATTTATATATGCATAATATAATATTCAATCAAAAGAATTTTTTGCTTTTATTTTAAAACAATCAAAGAAATTAAAAATAAAATACATGTATTAGTTTTAAATAAGATGTTAATGTATTTCGTGTTTTAATATCGATTGAAATCAAAACTATTTAACTTATTCGAATTTATACATTACTTTAGAAAATCAGTACATGTATATTAATTCATATTTAAGGTTAAAACCATTATTTTGTGTATGGGTGTGTATATATACACTAGTCTTTAGTAATGGAGTTAAATTAAATCATATCATTTAACTGATCATCCAGATCATGGTATCAATTATAAATCACAGCGAGGCAACAACACACACGCGTATGCACATACATAATATCATGATAAGAATGTTACAGTTAAAATATACAAATACGAGTAAGAATTATACCTTATATGTCGGTCCAAACATCAATCTCCTTAGAATAAAATAGCCAAACATTAATTAAGGTTGAACATGAATCTAGGATTAACACGGTATATTCACTTACGAAATTTAAGTCTGAACACACGTTCATAAGGAGTTCATTGTTTCCATAAAACAATCTCTAATATTTCGTAAATACTTGAGAATACTCTTAACTATAATTTAATGGTATTAAATCAGATTTAATATTCATTCAACACATCAATTGAAAGAATGTGGTTGGTCTATAATGGGTAATTTGGGTAAATTTCAAACAAAATTCATATTCGGATCATAATGAGCCTATGAAGTCTAATGAGTTACACTAGATCCAATCTAGTTAATAAAATCGTATTTTACTAATCTTTAGTATAGTATTTAACTTATAGTAAGCTCTAGGTTGTTTCATGATCTGAGTTGCGACATTGTTATCATATAAAACAATGTCATGGGATCCAAAATATTTGAAATCACTCCTATCTTAGTTATAAATTTGTGCATTTATACACACGTATATTGCTTTTACTGTTGCGCTTATTCAAGATGATGTACATAGCCTATTGGTTGAATTATCCACAATCTCTTATTTGGAACATTTCCAATTTAAATCCTTTTAACGAAGGTTGAATATGAATTTAGGACTGACATACTATGCTCGATACTACTTATGAAGTTCAAGTCCAGATACTCCTTCATAAGGAGTTCATTGTTTCTATAAACAATTCTGTAGTATTTCGTAAATACTTGAGAATATCTTTAACTACCATTGGTGATCTTAATTTGGATTTGATACTCGCTTGATGTACTAATTACATAGGCTATTAGTGATATCGTAGACATTAAAGCATATATGTTAATTCCTATTTCTAATGCATAATGAATTTATCTTATATGCCCTCTACATAAGCATTTTAATATGGTTATGTTTATATATTGTTGCATCCAAAATTCCAAGAATGAATTGACAAACGAAAGAGCATTCGTGTGTTGATTAGAGCATTCATGTGTTAATTGAAGCCATCTTATGTCAAATAAAGCCTTCATGTGCTGCTATAGCCTTCATGTGTTAATTAGAGACTATTTTTGTTAATTGAAGCCATCATATGTCAAACGGGGCCTTTGTGTGCTAATAAAGCCATCATGTGTTGATTGGAGCCTTCATGAGTTAAGTGAAGCCATCATGTACCAAATGGAGTCCTCGTGTGCTGATAGAACCTTCGTGTGTTGATTACGACCTTTATGTGTTAATTGAAGCCATTATATGTCGATTGGAGCCCTCATGTGCTGATAGAGAATTCACGTGTTTTTTAAAGCTTTCGTGTGTTAATTAAAGTCAACATGTGTCAAATGGAGCCTTCGCGCACTGATAGAGCCTTCATGTGTTAATTAGAGCCTTCATGTGTTAACTGAAGCCATTATGTGTCAAACAGAGCCTTTATGTGCAGATAAAGCCTTTGTGGTTTGATTGAAGCTATCATATTTGAATAGAGCCATCATGTGTTAAATTAAGCCATTGTATGTTAATTGGAGTCATCGTACGTTAATCTAATAGAGCCATTATGTAATGACTTCGAAGATGATTATTCAAGCCAACATGAATAAAATATTCAAGTTATCAAGCCATCGTGAATTGATAATTCAAAACCATGGAGAGTTGGTTATTTAAACCATTACAAGTGGGAGTTATAAGCCATCATATACTGAAGTACTAGCAATAGACCATATAAAGAAGTACTATATTAATATATGAAGGGAATTCTATGTAATGATGCTTCAAAGCATCTTACACAACAATGCCATTTATGTTGATACCGTAGCTAAGATAGCAATCCGCATGAGCTACTATTGTATTGAGATGATGACCACCGACACCACCAAGACCATCCATCTTGCTAAATCACCACTCCACGTTAACTTTGATCAACAAATCCAAGCAATCTATGCCACTCTCCAACCTCTATAAATAAAGACCCACCCCCACCTAAGAAGTCTCTCCTCTCTTCTTTCTCTCTCTTAGCACAAATCATAATATGGGGCTTGACATTTTTAAGCTCCCTTTAGAGCTTGAGATCTCCTTTAATGGTTTACAAAGAAGAAGATGGCTTGAACTTTTGAACATATGGACCTTTAGAAAAATATAAATTTTCAAATTGACTTCATTCACGATCTTTGAATTAGAAAAAAGAGAATGACCTACATTTCTTGCTATTGACCACTAAATAAAGAAAATTGCATATATTCTTGAACTTCATTTGTTTGCATATGAAAGAAGAATGACTTGAACTTTAGATATTTTGGGCATTTTGGGCATTTTAATTTATATTACTTGAAATTTTATTTGGTTTCTACTATTTAAAAACATTTTGTTGTTGAGCTAAAAGCTGGTTCAACATTTTTGGTCCTTTCAATAAAAGTTGAACATGGAACCACTTAAATTCCAATAAAAAAGACAAACTACCCTTAGTTTCAAAAAAAAATTTAAAAAAATAATTTAAAATAAAATATAATTCACACATTTTGAATATGTTGGTCGAAGAATTTTCTGAATCGGGCTATTATTGGAGAATATATTAATTTTAAAAGTTTAAAAGTTTGAAGTTTTAACATTAACCGTCGTGAACTAATTTATGCAGGTAAAATCGTCAACCACTCACGATAGCTTGAATATTACTTTTATTAATTGATCACGATAATTTGGGATTACTTTCATCAATTAATAATGATGGCTTGAATCAAGATAATTCAATTCTTCTCGGCACGTAAAAGCTTTTCTTCATGCCTCTAACTTGTGATGGATCCTCGACGATGACTTTGGTCACAACAACTATCTCAACAGCATGATGAAAACCTCATTTCACAATGACAATTCCTTTAACTCGCAACAATTCCTTCAACTCAGGATAATGCACGATGACTTCGATTATGCACGATGACTCTAATTGTGCATGATGACTTCAATTGAGCATGATGACTTTGATATTGCATGATGACTTCGATTGTGAATGAAGACTTCGATTGTGCATGTTGACTTTGATTGTTTATGATGATACATGACTGTTTACGATGGCTTGATTCGTCACGAAGGCTCTTTATCATGCAATAACCATGTTCGAGCTTCGAAAAGGGGAAAATAATAAAGATTAAATTAGAAACAAAGTTCACCATAGATGAACTTTCTGGCGATGCCATTTTCCAACAACGTGCAACGATTTAGGTGTCTAGAAATAGCCACCAAAAAGTGGAAGCTCCAATGAACTCAATTCCATGCCTCCGACCATCCATTCCTGCTTCCAACAGGCATAAAATTTCAAAGTTTGTTAGGGTTTTGTCGGTAAATAGGCCTATGATTGTAAGTGAAATTAATGGCAACCTTAGCCTTAGAAATTTAATGGCCACCACCGACCTGTAGCCCATCCTTCCCTCTAACCCTCGGCAATAGCAGAATGGTCTTAAATGCATCTATGGCATTGGAAAAAAATGAAAAGGCAAATTCAATTTTTCTACTTTCGACCGAAATTAAGGGTAAAATGACGGCAATTTGGAGCAAACGGCCATTATAGATTGATTATATTCATCGAGGAGAGCAAGTCTGCATAACCAGTTTAATAAACGGAGCGATGGATTGAAAATTGAAAATGGACGGCCGTGGTTGGCCATATCTATTCATGAAAATCCAAGTAGGGGTAGCTTTTGATGAAGTTGGTACCATTAGAAAGATCTCAAAAATATGAACAAAGGCGGAGACCATTCGCTTATATTTATCCATATATGAAAGAAATTGCTAATTGAAATTCGTAAGATCAAATAATGATCAATCTTGAAATTCAAAGATTTGAACGAAAAAATAATTAAGATAATTGAATATTAACTAAAATATAAGACAAAAAGGAAGACAAATATGTTTTGGAAATAAAAATATATTAAAACCGATTAATCGCTTCAAGAAATAACATAAAAGGTATCGCATTAAAATGACTTTGATAAAAGGTAGAGTTATAATAATGAAACTGAGAAATTATAAACCACGTATATTCATCGCACACATACAAAGTAAGTGTTTATTATCGAATTACAATTTTGTTTGTGTTATAAGAAAAGAATATGTGTTGGCTATTTAATTATGATTTACTAATTAGGAATTCGAGTTTACAGGTAGGGGCAAGGGTGTGAAGTTATGAAATTCTGAATTTTCTTGTCATATGCAAACAATGGAGCTTGGGGCATTGTTCTTTAAATTTTTGAGTTAAATAATGAAACTAGAGGCTCTCTATCTATTAGTTTTGAACAATGATTCACACTTTTTTCTTTTAATAAAAATTCATTGAAGAATGAAAGGCAAAGGGTATAGGTTTGTGAGTTAAAGCTTGGATTCGAACTCTTTTCAATACGAAATTATTATATCCAACACTGGACGAATTCCCAAAAAGCTTGATTAGGGATTCTTTTCTACAAGGGGATGGGTTTCTATATTATTTGGACTTCTAATTTTCTTGATACTATTAGCTGCATGATAGAGCTCCTGGAATTAAAGAATTCCCTTCATCTTGATCATAACTCACGAAATTTTCAGAAAAGTTACCCTGGTCTTTTATTTTGGAAAAAGTTATTCTGGACTTATTATTATTCAAATGACAGACCTTTCTTTAGTGAAGGGTTTGGTTGAAGAAATTCTCAAAATAAGATATTATTTATTGATTCCTTATATTAGACGGATTCTTAAAGAACTTAAATAAGGGCTTTCTTCTCTACGATGATGGATTTCTTTACCATGTGGACTTCTGATTTGTTTACTTTTATCGGTTGAGCTATAAAACTACAACCATTGAAGTATTTTCCTTTCATAGTTATTAATAGATATCATCTAGCCTTTTGACTCGGCTATATTTAGACTTATTAGATAAGTTAGACTCAATGATAGATAAGATAAGCAGCTCGGACAGGTGATCGCAAAGACCAGAGGTTAAGCATAGACAGTAGTGTGAAGTAATTGATCAAGCGAAGCCGAGAGATAGACTCTCTGGAATACTCTAAGTATGGATTTTTGTCTTCCCCTATGCAGGGGATCGGATCACTATGGCTATGAACAACTTGAATTAACAATTTAATCAACGGGAATCAATCGATATCTATAAAAACATGAAGGCGACTATGTAAACAACTTTGGAAACATGAAGTTAGGATAAAGGAAGCATACCATAGCGATCACATGTGCTATGTGATAGGGAAGACCAATCGGCTCGATCGCTCCTTATTGAGAATTGGGCCTTAAAAATTTTTGGGTGACCTCATCTACGTTTGGAGATTCTACCAACGAATTTTTAGAAATATGTTCAGTCATATACCCTTATAAATAAAGAGTGCATAGTTCATTTAAAGGACCTTTACGCTGTTTTTTGCTTCTACTTCATTGTAATTGCGGAGTCCGATCTGATCCCTCTTGTACTCAGAAATTCAAGTGATTAATAAAGCTATTTCATTAAAAAAGACATAGGCATTCATTGGCGAACCACCATAAATATGTTTGTCGTTGTTTTTTACTTGTTTTCTGCTTGTTTCCTATATTTTAATTTAGATTTCCTCACTTATTTCTCTACATATAATCTATTAAGTGTTTGTGACCAATTTTGGTATAAACATTTTGCTGCTTTCATTGAGAGATCAGTTCTCATTTTGGTTGGATTTCATTATCTACTTGTGGATTCCTATATTCGCGAGATAGATCCAGATTTCTATCGATGAGTTTCCATTTCTACTTAGATTGAAGAAGATCTAAAAGTCCTGATGAAGGAACCGATGGATAGCCATCAGCGGCTCAACCAGCAAATCTAGGCTAACATTGACTCGATAAACCAGTTGAAAGATCAACATGGAAAGACAAGGAGGGAGCCTACTCCATATTGAAGATCGAAAAAATCATCATTTGATGATTATCGTAGGAACAGATGCCGCAAAATGGATGCATATGATGCTAGAGTATCGGAGGAGGAACTATGCACCTAAATTTCGCCTAACAACACGGATCGATACCGAACCCCTTAGGGGGATCGACACTGAACCCTCGAATCATGGGGCAGTCAGCATGTAGGTGGAGAAGCTTACTCTAGAGGTGTCACGATAGATTAAGGTGCTGGAACTTAGGCCAATGTGGTGAACCATAGTTGAGAGAATAATAGAACTACTGCATGAGAAATGGATCAAGAGCAAGAGAAGCCAAGAGCAACATAGTGTTGGCCGATGACATGGATTGGGTCTCTCACGTGGGGTGGAATCTAACGACCCAGAATTTCTATCATTTAAAATTAGTATATTTAATTAATTTTAAATATTCAAAAGTAAATTTTATAAGCTGAATAAATTATATTTCGAACATGGTGTTTTAATTGGATAATTAATTGTAAATTTAATATTTGAAATTATAGAAATAGTTTGAAATTGGATTTAATGTGACTAAAATGATTTATAAAGTTGAATTAAATTCTATTTGAATTAGAATGATGTTAGAGAACTTTTGAAATTGATTTAAAAGTTAATTTGTAGAAATTGAATATTTTAATATTTAATTAACGAGTAAAAATAGCCCTTTTTCAAATAGTCTCAGATTTCGACGAAACTAGTTTCATTGGATTCGTAATGCAATATTATTGTAGGATTTTAAATTTCATGTCAATCAGATTTAAGGTTTAACCGGGGCAAGCTAAAACGCTAGAAGTCTGTTTAAGTGAATTTTAAATTTAAATAGGCGATTCGAAAACCTATCTTCCAAATACGATCAAATTAGCTCTCGATATATATTCCATTGTTTTCGAAATAGGGGTAAAATATTATAACGCCAGACGATACGCTTCATTTCAAGTTTGAAAATTTTGACGATGAATAGTGTCGTAGAATTTTCTATAAAAGGCTTCATTATTTTCTATTTTGCACTCAAAACCCTAACCCTAGTTACAGCTGCCACTTCTTCATTTTAATGGCCGAGAATTCGTTTCGTTCCTCGTCAAATATCCCATAATCCCTTCACTTTTATGAAAAACGTTCAACTGCAATGTTGTAGAGGGCGACGAGACCTACACGATCAACGGCTACGATCAAATTGGAGCAGCCGATCGACGGCGATTTACGTTTGAACATCGTGCGATCATGCACATTTTTCCAAGCACAAGTGGGGGCCAAGCTCAACAAATTCGTCAACGATGGTGGCTTTGGGGGAGGCACACGTCACGGCGTCGTCTGATCGATGTAAAAATGTTAGTAGTAAATCGCGTTAATTGATGAAGGACGACGGACATATGGGTTTCTTCATGCAAGTTGAACGATGAAGGAAGAAAAATATACGTGGCCTAGATCTGCTGTGATGAAATGCATAGCTGTGATTTGATTTAGGTTAAAATAAATAAAAGAGAACTGAAAATTGTATTATATAAATTCGTACAATCTTTAAAATGCTGTAACTTCTTCATATGAGATCCGTTTTTTGACGAAACAAGTTGCGTTAGGTCCATATTGACGAACACTATATTTTAAAGCTGGCTTGGAGTTGATTGGAGCTAGTGTAAATTTTGGGTAAAATTAAACATATTCGAAATAAAACACTGGAACTGCTATTGCTATCAATGTACAACTCACTCTTTCTGACTCATTGATATTTTTATATAAGTGAGAATAAATTTGTTATATGCTAATTGATGACTGTTTGGATGATATATGGTATTACATATATATATATATATATATATATATATATTGATATTTGGATATATTCCTGCCTATTAAAGCAAATGGGACCCTATACGTTCTCGTGTATGAGCGGAGGACCCTTTGTACAAGCGTCTGCCTCGAAGCGGACATTGTACACATATTCTAATATGTATATTTATTGTAGGTAACAAGTTGGAGGGATCCAACTGGATTCCTCACCTGTTAGAGCCAAAATTGGTCACAACATCCAATACCAAGCGAAAGCACCAAATCACAGTCACAACTCATAGATAGAATATATGTAGAGGGTAATAATGTGAAGAACAGTCAAAATTAAAATGAAAGCAGTAATGAACAACAGATTTTATAGTGGTTCGGCTAACTCCGGCCTACGTCCGCTCCAGAAGTTTCCTTTTTTATTGATGTTAGAATCAATTATAGTTAAAAACTGGTAGAGTAACCTTAGCCTTAGGAAATAGAAAGCTCGAGAGCCAAAAAAAGATCCCTTTTTGAACCCCCACATGCTATATTTATAGGCAAATTCTGAGTTGTTGGGCTTTCTGAGTGACCGGGGCCCACCAAGGTGATGGTCGAACCAAAGTTATCATTATAACCGGCCCACACATACCGAACGGCAACCAAGGTCGAACCACAATGCCGAGTGATGTCCATTGTTGAACCACACAAAGATCGAACCACATTTGCCAAACCTTCAGGCCGAATGACCTCCAGTGCCAAACCACCATTACTAAGCCACCCTGTCCTCACCGCAATGCCAAGCGACCCTGACAAACCTCAATGCCGAGCGACCTTGACCGAACCTTAATGCTAAATGACCCTGTTCTCACCTCAGTGTCGAGCGACCCTGTTGTCACCTCAGTGCCGAGCAACCCTGTTCTCACCTCAATGCTGAGCTACCCTGACGAACCTCAATGTCGAGCGACGTTGACCGAACCTCAATGTCGAACGACCCTGTTCTCACCTCAATGCCGAGCGACCCTGTTCTCACCTCAGTGCCGAGCGACCCTGTTCTCACCTCAATGTCAGTCGACCCTGTTCTCACCTCAGTGTCGAGCGACCATGTTCTCACCTCAGTGCCGAGTGACCATGTCCTCACCACAATGCCGAGCGACCCACGCCGAGCCACCAATGCCGAGCTGCCTATGCCGAGCCACTAATACCGAGCTACCTAAGAGACTCAAAGAAATCATCCATACGACTCGAAGCCGACTCCATTCGACTATGTCGAATCCCGGCTGTAAACCTATGACTATTATCCATGCTTGGTCGTCCATCCATCCGGTCGACTAAAATCTGTCGCATTCCAGTCCTCAACAGCCAAGCAATCAATTTAGTTAAACCCGCCTTTCCACGGCCTTGCCAAAAAGTCGGGTTAACATTTACCCCCCAAAACATGCCTTGCTATTAGAAGGTGTGCTTTGAATAGCCTCGAAGCGGAAATTGTACACATATTCTAATATGTATATTTGTTGCAGGTGACAGGTTGGAGGGATCCAACTGGATTCCTCACCCGTATTGGTTTTATTTATAGATTTGTGATATATGTTGTTATCTTGTGATATATGATGATTTGGATATCATGATTGATGTATTTAGTGCTGTTGTAGCATTGGGCCATATTTTGGAAATTTAAAAATGTTAAAGTGATGATTTCAAAATTAAAAGGGATTTTGAAAGTGATTTTGAATTTGTACGTTTTGTTAATTTTGAATGGTTAAGGGAATGAATTTATTTTTAAACAAATAAAAGATATAATTTTTATGTTATAATGAAATCATGATTTTCGTAAAATGGAATTGAAATGTGATTTTTGAAATATGGAGTTAACTATTTTGTAAATAGTTTAAATTGAGATTTTTGAATTATTATAAACGGTTTATATATAAGGTTTATAAAATTAAATTTTTATAAATCAGAATAATGGAATTATAAAGGAGTTTTGTAAATGTTTAAAATGAAGTTATAAATGGATTTTTTTAAATGAATAAGATTTGTAATTTATGAAATTATAAAAAAGGATGAATTTGTAAATAAGAAATTTATAAGTAATTAACTTATAAATTGGATTTTGGCATGTAATTGAGGTATATATGGAATTGGTTAATAAAGGAATTTTATAACTTGAAGTTTTTATAATAATGGAATTTATAAACATTGTTTTATAAATCTGAAATCAATTGAATTTGATAAGTAAATATGAAAGCTTATTAAAGGATTTATATCCACGATTTTGGATAGTGGATAATCCTTTAATTAAATATGTAGAAGTGTTGAATTTGGTTAGAGATTTATATCCATAACTTTGGACAGTGGATAATTCTTGAATTAAATGTGTAGAAGCTTTAATTTGGTAAACGATTTATATTCACGATATTAGACAGCGAATATTATTTTTTTAAAATGTTTTGGAAAGTGATATTGTAAATATAGTTAAATGGTTTGAAGATATTTTAAAATGTGTTAAGTATCAAATACATAGATTTCAACATTCATTCTTGAAATAGACGTTTTGGAGAAATAAGGAAATGATGGACTATAACACTGTTGTTATAGCAAATGGTTTTCGAAAGAAAATGTTTTGTACAGTATATGGGATCTATGTATCTATCTTATTTTCGAATCCATATACTAGTGATTTTGGGTTGTCGTAACGATGTTTTACGCAACTTTCATTTTGAGTCAAATAAAAGATGTTTAAGAGAATGTTTTCCTTAAAGAATAAAATATATACTTAATTGTGATTTAAGTATATGTAATATTTTTCAAGTGTTGAAAATAAAGAGATTTGTGAATATGCTTATATTGTTTAAATAAGTATAACGAAATGTTTTCCAATATTGAAATGTTTTTGAGATTATATCTTTTAAAGGATAGTTTAAAGTGAATATTTGGCAAATGATTTAATTAATAAAAGATTAATTAAAAGGGCCTAGTGATTGTATATGGTGCTAAATATTTGTTTGTTTGCTTTGATAGTTAAATAACCGACTATCAAGTTCGCCATTTTAGTTCTTCGACTAAATGTGGGAACTATTTAGTCATACACTTAGTACATAGCCTTTTGTGTAGGCTTGATTATCGTTTGTGTTGAGGATGTTGATTCGTATAGTGTGGAGTATTACTCCAATCTATCGAGCTTCCTTCTTGGCCCGAAGGATAGCAAGTTGAAAGTTGGAGATGTGATAAGTCTATGAGACTTAGTTTTTGTGTGAGATTGAGAAATGCTTTTGCATTGTTGGTGCGAAGAGACCAGGATCTGTTTATCCGAAAACCACTTCGGATCAATGTATATGGGTTCGATTTGTGCAGATTGTGATGATACTGATATTCAGGATTCATAGCGGAGAACTGCTTGTTGATCGTTTGGTGTTAAAATCCCAATATACATATAGTAGCAGTGGTCTCTTCATTTGAAATATCCAATACAAGGACTATTCGTTATAATCCTAGGGATTTCCCGACATGATATGGTAGGAAAGTGTCTTTAGTTTGTCCTGTTCCTGGACAACTTGTATGGATATTTGTCTGACATTGCATTTCTAAAGATTACATACATTGGTTTTTACAAACGTACACCAGTGGTGGCGGAGAAGGCAACTTCACTTAGCTTAACACCCTCCTAGAGACGTATGAGCTTAAGGGTTGTATTTTTGTGGAAGGCAACTAGTAGTCAACAGAAATGGCCGTGTGACATTCAAAAGTGATGTGATATGTGATTGTGAAAGGTAATCGTGACCTCAGGCCTCGTCAACCAGAAATGACCAAAACATGGTTCGGCAAGGCTAAGTGGGTCGCTTCTAAGTAAGGGTACGATTATCCTCTTCTAGATATATCTTTACACGCTATGACGTCGTGTACCCGATTATTTTGGTTTTTATGCTATGAGGGCCCTCGGTAAAGGTAGGTAACGACCAGAGGATGATATATTCGGTACCATCTAGTGATAGAGGTGGGTCGGTCTTGTGTTGGTAGAGGTTCCTTTGTAATGTTCCTCGGTACATTCCTCTAGAGATGTACTACCGAAAGGTAGTCCCTTCACTTGGTCATTTGTATGGAAATCCAAACTCCACTACATGCCAGCCATTTTGATCGTATTACCCTTTTTGGCTATATGCTGGAATTTAATCAATGTAACAATTTCGGCTATGATTAATATTATTTGCGTAATAGACAGTAGTATAATATCAGATGATTTGATATGAAATGTTTTAATTATTGTAAGGTAAAAACATGTCCGTTTTTATATGTGGACTTGTCTTACGAGATACTTTTGTTTTGATAAAGAAAAAGTTTGGTAATTTAATAAATTCAGTTGAGTGTGTTTCTCATATTGGTTTACCATACTGATCCGGGCATTCTTCCCTTTCAATGCTCGGGTCAGAGCGAGTATATTTACAGGTTCAGATTGGTGCTTTTGGAGCTTCAACAGGAGAGCTGGAAATCTTCATTTTTGTATACATGTATCTATTTTGATTATTGATTATCCATTGCATTTCTTAGTTGTTGTTTATTATCAGCAATTGTGAGGACATGTTATTATAACTTTTCAGGCTGATAACTATAGATTGATTGTTGAACTCTGATTGATGTATATGTATACAATTTCTACTTTGTAAAGATCACTGATACGATATTACATGTTTTCTATTGCGATGTGAGATTCTGTATTGTTCTGTTTGGTTATATCTTCTCTCGTTCTTCTCTTCTCTTCTTCTCCCTTCTTTTCTTTCTCTTGACTTTCCATCGATTTATGCTTTTTGGATCGAACATGTATGGTTTATTGTCGATTGAAAGGGTATGGATTTGCGGATCGTCACATGGAACATGACTACCACCCGACACCAACTCTCTGAACATCAGACTTAACAGGCAACTAGTGAAAGAAAGTCAAGGCTTGACCAACGATGATCAGGGATCTCCAGAAGTCATACTCTATTCACCATTCTACGTGTAGAACATCCACGGAGGTTCTATGTGCCTACGATGTTTACCTGTGTAGGAAAAACCAACCTCAGGCAGCATCTCATGAAGTGCGAATGACATATGGACTTCGCCTGAGCCACTCATGCAATCAAGTGTAGGTGTTTCCCACTTTTTTTGGAAGATGTTGCAATCATGTGGTTTACCAAGCTACCATCGTGGTCAATCTCTTTGTTTGATGAGTTAGCAAAGAAGTTCCTGGATCAGTTCCGCATGTATGTGACTCTCCCCAAGGATGTAATGTCACTCTCTAGCTTGGTCCAAGCACCAGCTTGGTCCAAGCACTAGGGAAATCACTGAAAATTTTCTAGAAGGGTTAATATAGTTGTTATAAAAGTCGGTAATCTGAATGATGATACAACACACATGGCACTGACCAGGGGAGTCGACCCTAATTCCAAGTTTGGTGATTGGTTAGAGGGAAAACCTCCTTCCACATTAGATCGTTTCTTTGCAGAGGTGGCTTAGTTTCTAAGGAAGGAGGAGGCATAGCGAACCAGGAAGAGATATGAGTACAAAGTAATGTGGTAGTAAAGCAATCTGGTGGTAGTTCTGGGAAAGTCCAAATCAATGTTCAGAACAAACCGAATGAGCACAAGGAAGGTGGTGATATAAATCGCAATCAAAGATGGGATTTCGGGAAAGGGAAGCCGAGGATTCCATCGTTTGACACATACATGCCTTTAAATACATTGCTAGAAAATGTTTATCTATCGACTTGTAACACTATGCGGTATAGAAAACCACCTCCGAAGGAACAATAGAGAAGTAGAGACAGTACGGAAAGTACTGTAGATTTCAAGAGATCTATGGACATACCACAAACAAGTGTTACCACCTCTGTGATGTTATCGAGTAGTTAACTTGAGAAATAAAATTGTACCAATTTTTTTAAACCCTTCAGGATGGCGGGTAGAGGACATCCGACCTCAATCGAGGATAAGCTCTGTCCCATGCCGAGGAGCCTTAGTGGACGGCAGAGAGATTAGCAATTAATACCATTGTTGGAGGACCACATCTGGCTAACTAAAGCTGGAATGAAATGGAGCGTTATGTGAATGCTATCAAACATGTTGACACTGAAAGTTGCTCGAACACGGAGTACGGTGCTCCAGCAAAGCGGCAACCAACTATGACAGATGTTATCAAATTTCGAACTAGGGATGTAGACAAGGTAGAGGCCCCTATGATCGACCCAGTGGTGATCTCGACCATGATCGATCCCGCCTTAGTGAGAAATATTTTGATTGATTGTGGAAGTTCTGTGAATATCATTTTCAAGAAAGCATACGACAAGATTTTACCGGAAGCCAAAGATCTGAAACCCTACAAGGCTCGTGTTCATTGCTTTAAAGGTATTGTACTGAAGCGGTGGGCAATGTTGAGCTACTGGTGGAGTTAGGAGATGGTAGACAAAGGAGAGCGCGGTGCTACCGCTTTGCTGTGATGGATGTGAACTCTTCGTACAATGTTTTTTTGGGCCGACCGGCTCTCGCTGAATTCAGGGCAGCTATCGCCCCTTGGTGTCTAACACTCAATTTTCCGATAGAGAATGGAGTAGGAATTATCCATGGATATCAGGTGACTGGACGTGCTTTTTATGTAGCTGAGTTGAGAGATGCTTAGCAAAATGAGAAAGGAAAGGATGTAGAGAAGCCTCTCTGCATCAAAACTAATGAAACTTAGCAATCTGTGTCTGAGCGTTGGCTCGGGCACCACAGTCAGTTCTATAAAGTTATAGATCTAAGAGATGAAGAAGAGGAGCCAAAAGAAACCAAGGCTGCACCTACCGAGCTGACGATCGACATCACGGTCAGCTATGACGACCTATCATGGGTCTTGAAGATCGGATCACAACTTAGTGCGATGATGATGAAGGAATTAGTTGGTTTTCTCTAAGCGAATCTTGATGTTTTTTCTTAGGCCCATTCTAACATGGGTGAAATCTCGCTAACTATCACAAGCCATACATTGAATATTGACCCAAGGCATGTCCCGATGAAAAAACAATGATGAGGTATGGATTTAAAGAGATCTGATGCACTTAAACAGAAGGTGGATAACTCAAATGCAATGGGTTTATCCATGGTGCCCTCTACTCGAAATGGATATCCAATCATGTTCTTATGAGAAAAGATAATGGAAAGTGGTGGACATGCATCGACTACTCAGATCTGAATAAGGCATGCTAGAAAGACGCTTTCCACTTTCGAGAATTGACCAGTTGGTTAACTCGACTGTTGGATATGAACTACTTTCATTTATGGGAACGTACTCCGGATACAATAAGATCCTGATGCACGCTCCAGACTAAGAGCATACCACTTCATTACCAACCTGGGATTGTACTGCTACATTGTGATGCCTTTTGGACTAAAGAACGCTGGTGCTACTTACTAAAGACTAGTCAACCTCAAGTTTAAAGACCAGATCGGGCGATCAATGAAAGTACATGGGATGATATGCTCGTGAAGTCATAATTATCTAACGATCACGTCGATCACTTGGAAAAGATGTCTAGTGTTCTTCAAATATATGGAATGAAACTTAATGCTCTTTTATCATTGCATCAGGGAAGTTCTTGGATTTTGTCGTTAACTCCTGCATAATTGAAGCCAATCCTAAGAAGATTCGAGTGATAAGAGATATTTGAGCGTCGAAGATAATTGAGCAGGTGCAGAGCCTCAATGGGATGGTTGCCGCCCTGAGTCCATCATCTATAGGGCTATCGATAAGTGCATCCCTTTCTTCGAGTTTATCAGGAGAGGGAGAAGGAACTTTGAATGGACATAGGATTATATTGATACGTTTTAAGTTTTGGTACATCACTTAGAGAGATCCCCATCTTGTCACTGGATTATAAAGACTTGTGTATTTATTTAGTAGTGTCGGCGCATGCCATAAGTGCCGCACTACCGCGCGAAGAGAATCAGATCCAGAAGCAAGTGTATTATGCTAGCAAGCGATTGATAGGCGATGAAGGGAACCATCCAAAACTGGAGAATCTCATGTACTGCCTGTTGATTGCGTCAAGAAAGCTCCACCCTTATTTCTAGGCACATCCCATCAGTGTCTTCACTGATCAGCCATTACGACAGGTCCTATAGCGTCCTAAGATGTTTGAAAGGTTACTTATATGGAACATCGAATTGAGCTAGTCTAATATCACTTATCTCCATCGAAGAGACATCTAGGGACAAGAGCTAGCGGACTTCATAGCCGAATTCACTACATAAGAAGACTCTCTATAGAGCAATAGAGAACCTACCATCTAATGGAAGATGTCGATGAATGGAGCATCCAACAATTGGTGTTCTGATGCCAAAGTCGTACTTGTAACTCCCGAGGAACGTTCGATCTGCTACGCCTTGAAACTTGACTTACCTGCAACGAATAATAAGGATAAATATGAAGCCTTACTTGCTACGCTTAAACTGGCTAGAGAGCTGGGAGTAAAATCTTTGCAAATTTTCTATGATTTCAATTAGTAATAAACCAAGTCAGGGGAGAATATCAAGTCAAAGGAGCACGACTTGCTCCTTACCTCAACCAGGTCCAAGAGCTGTTAACCGATTCGAGCATTATACCATTACACACATCCCCAAAGAATATAATGAGAAAGTCGACTCACTGGCCAAGCTGACCAGTTCCAGAGAAGCACAGTAAATGGGCTTAGTCCCTATTAAAATGCTCCGCACTTCAAGCATTGACCAAATGGAAATTATTGGGTAATAGAGGTGGAACCCGAGAAGGAGTCATGGATGATTCCGATTAAAGAGTACTTGCAAAGGGGAATCCTTCCCGAATGGAGAAATAAAAAACGATAGATCCTTCATAAAGCTTCACGATACATCCTTCAAGAAGGGGTTATGTAAAAGAAGGGTTCCTCATCCCCCTACTTCGATGTATCGCCAATGATGAAATCAACCGATTACTAAGATAAGTCCATGGAGGAGAATGTGGCTATTGCACCAAAGGGCAAACCACGGCGAAGAAGATTCTCCGCTATGATTATTTCTGGCCAACTGTCAATCAAGACGTGGCTGATTATGCTAGACGATGCGGTAAGTGCCGGATGTTTGCAAAAATTCAAAGAGCCTCACTGATGAAAATCACTCAGATGGTCGTTCTATGGACATTTTCTACTTAGGGTATTGACATCATCAGCTCCTTGCCTATTTTCAAAGGTGGTGCAAAGTACGCCATCATAGCAGTTAATTACTTCACTAAACGGGTTGAAGCCGAACCTTTGGCTATGATCACTACGAAGAAAGTAACCAACTTTGTTATTCGAAACATCTTCTGTCGTTTTTATCTCCCTCGAACAATCATAGCTGACAAGGAAACCCAATTCGATAGTGCTGAATTCAAAGACTTTTATCATCATCATATCGAGAATAGATTTGTAGCAACTGCTCATCCTCAAGCTAACGGACTGGTGGAAGCTGTCAACAAAATCATAAAGTCCATTCTGAAGTAGCATTTGGAAAAGGTAGAAGATAAGTGGGTTGATGGACTACCATCAACGTTATGAGAATAAAGAACCACCAACAAGTCCACTGGCCATACTCCATTCGTCCTTGCTTACGGCTTTGAAGCCATGATTCCTATGGAACTTGATGTCCCTTCTCATCGAGTGACTTATTATGGCCCCAAAAATAACAATGATCTCCTTTTGGAATGTCTAGACATGGTTGATGAGAACTGTGGAGAAGCTGCCTTGAGGGCAACTGCACACTGGCTCCGAGTTGCTCGATATTATAGTGTTAACCATGACCTTTCAAACTAGCAATCTTTTCCTGAAACCGATCTTTCTTAACCCCGCAAACATAAGTTCAAGATGGAAAGGACTGTATGTCATCAATCGGAAGCTTGGAGATGGAACTTTCAAGCTAGCGATTATCGATGGCATCATACTCCCTAGAGCATGGAATAATGAGAATTCTCGATGCTATTTCAATTATTTTTGTTTCATTCAGTTGTATTTCATTTAGAATTTTCTTTGCATTTGAATTTAAAGCCATGTAACAAGAAAGACTCTGTCGCTTTTTTTTCAATTTGTAATAGAATTTGAAGTTCGCTCCATATTTTTGAATTGTTTATGAATAATATAATAGTTGCTATATACAACCAACTTACATCTACATGTGCCTAATATCAATCGACAAGTACCCAGAGTGTGGTGTCAACCAAGTACTCGGGTCCATAATCGAATTAAACAAGATGAACATGACTTGACCATTCATCCAATAACTCTCGCGTGCAATCCAACGGGCTGAGTATAAAACAGGGAACGAGTGCGAGTCAACCATCCATTAACTAACTCCATCTCCTGATTCGACTGGAAGAATGTAAAGTAAAAGTGGTCGTGATACGACCGACCACTTTTCGACTTTTTCCCCAGACCTGGGGGAAGGAAATTAATCAAAGAAATGCGACTCGATTGTTTCCTAGAATAATTTCAGTCCCTAGAGTGTGGGCTAGATTATGAAAGTCAAATGGGTGTGATTGAAGGCCCATCGACTAACTCTAGTCCCCAGAATGCAGATAAGAGTATAAACAAAAAGAATGAGTGCGATTTTGCCATTCATTCTCCAACTTTGGACTAAACCTGACATAAGGAGTATACACTCATCATGGATGGGACATGACCGTCCACAAACTAACTCCGCCAACCCAAGATTGGGGCAGGAGTATAATCACTTAACCGCTGAACACGACAGTGTAACATTGTGGCTCACACCTAGTGTTTGATGCAACTCAAGGCCATGACCAAAAGGAGGCCTTGAGATGGATTTTTCAGATTGGTGCCCAAAGTAATGAGTGACCGAATGACATTGCAACTTGAATGATGGGTAATGAATTACAAGTACATTGAATGGAAAATGTAATAGCTTGAACACTTAAATAAGTTTGTACAAAAGTTGAATAGAAACGAAAGAGCTTTTATTCGCATACTGAAACTTGGAAACTAAGTACAAGTTTATTTCAGAAACTAAAAGACAAAAAAGGGGGCTGTACCGGCATAATTGCGACCAAAAAAAAGAAACTACCACCCAGCTACGCACTACCCAAGCCGATTCAACTGTTATATCTTATCTTTTTGGGCTTATTGGGGGTGTTCCTCGGGGTGGGCTATCTAGATTTACCGCCTCATCCTCTCCTCTTCGACCCTCCTTTGCTTTTTCTGCCCATAGGTCAATATGTTTTTAGAGATAAAAGCGAAGCAGTCTCGCTTTGGGATACAGGAGGGTCGATCTGTTCAGGAGTGACACCGCCCCGACACTATAACTTAGAGCGGAGTAACATCCATTTCAACACTCTCAATCTTATCTTGCAAATCCATCTCCTCCTTTTCAATGCATTCCTTCATGCTAAGTTTACCGATGTGTTTGGAGCCATGAGTCACTGCAGCATCCTCTGTTTTATCATGGCCCAACTGGTCATTGGTCTTTTCTTCATTCAGAGCCCTATGACTTCAACATATGGGTTGGGAATCTTAATGGTTTGATCGGTAGGAGCCACTTGTAAAGTGACAGCCCTAGTGGACCCTGTAGTTAGTGCCTACTGTCCCAAGGTAACTCATCATCGGGAGCATGGACAGATGTAGACAACCTGGAATTTCATGAAGACCAATGGATAAGTCCATGAATATCGGGCATGAAACCTTATCGAATATTAGAGAAGTAAGAGATATACTTTCACCAGATTGGCCTTCGATTGTAGTTGGAGTGTCCCCTTCCAAAAATCGAAGACAGTCCAAAAGATTTGTGCATCCTTGGATGATCTAGATTGTAGCCCGCATCCTTTTTCGAGGCATGAGAAATTAAAGCACCAGTTGCTTGAGTAGTAGGAGCATCTTGGGAACCAGATCCCAAGGCATCACCTCCACCTTTCCCCTTTTTAGTGATCACTATATCATTGAGTAAACTAAGCTGGGCAACCCTGAGTTCGTCGGGCTCTTCATCGCGTAAGATTTTGTGTATGATCTGCTCTTCATCTACTTCAACACCATCAAGCGACTTCTTCTTCACATCACAATATGGTCCCTGGCTTTGACAAGCAACTTAGGATACTCCTCTCCAAGGAAGCGGAGGTTGTGATTTAAAAGGATGCAATCATTGTAATATATAAGCAACGGATCGAACTCGTCCGTTGTTTCTGTTGGACCAACCTCTCCAGCCTCTTTCTTGAGGGCTTCTATCTACGCAAGTTGTCTATCAACCTCTATTTTAGTTTTGCAAGCCTCAATAATCTCCTTGCTGTATCGTTGAGACTTGAGCTTAGGCTTAAATTTCTCTAGCTTTTCCTTCTCGAGCTCATCCTCAAGTTGTTTAATACAAAAGCTAAGGCATCAATATCTATTTTTAGCACATCCTTCTCCTTTTGTAAGACGTCCTTTTTAAGTGCTAAAGTACCACTACGATGAATGGCACTATCCAGTTTAGTTGGTGCACTTTCATTAAACGCTCGACTGCTTTAGAAGACTCGTTGGCTTTTTTCTCAACATCGACCAACATCGTGCCCAATCGCTTGACCTCCTTATCCTAGTGCTTAATGATGTCTTTGTTGAGGATCGCCTCAAGGGTTAAGCGATCAATTTCGCATTTCTTCTCCATCGACACCTCAGAAATTCTCTTAGCTACATGGAGAATTGTACTATGCTGGAAACGTCGTTAACATAAGAGAGCGTTGCGTCCTTGGCCTTTGGAGGAATCGAATGCATAGGAGGAATGAACATGAACTCATTAAAACACGATTTTGGAAATGTGGCCTTGAGTTCATCCATCTTCTCAGCAACAGTGGCATCAAGAGTAGTCAAGGCCAAGAGGCCCCGTTTGTCATGCTTGCAGGATGAAATATCCAGAACAACTGCGCTAAACCGGAGTTCTGAAGATCGACGGGTGTCGGAAGAACCCGAATGTTTCTTGGGCATAGTGGCCGAAGTGGGGGCATGAGGCGGCGACTTGCTACTACTATGTGTAGTGGGGTGTTGATCAGCACCCTTGTGGTGAGAAGATTGAGATTTTGATTTATGCTTGGACAACGAGTCCTTAGATTGGTGGCTTCAGTCTCGGTCTTCTCTTCCTTCATGACCTTCTCTATCTCGACTAGGGTCTGGACATCGACTGGGCCTAAAATAGGTCAGCTAGGAGTATATTGATCTCTTAGAGCGATCATAGTTGCAGGGGTGTCCCATCGAACCTACAAACAAAATGAAAGTGTATAAGAATCACTGGAGTTAAAGGTGGATAAGTGTCATGTGGTGTAGTGCACGTGATCGTGACTGTTCTAATGTCCCTCTAACGAATCAATTGCTAGAGTTTTGCTAGCTGGAGTAATCTCTCCCACACTAGTTGGAGGAATGTCAAGTCCAAATCGAATGGAAGATTCGGAGCCTCCGAGGCTTAAATCAGCAAAATTATAATTCCCAACATCATTTGGAATTGGGACGTCTAACAGCCTCTAAAATAAAGTTTCTGGAGGCAGAGAGCTAGATTGATCTATAGTAGCAGAGGTTGACTTATAATTCTTGGAGACATGCCCTCTGCGAGGCTTATAAATGAGCCTTTTATTCTTCTCTTTTCTAAGGTAGGGAGCTATAGGTCTTGGGAGAATCTGACCACATGCTCATGACTTGAGCTCACATCGTTACGACTGTGGTCACTAACATCGCCCCTCACCTTGCCTTTTTAAGCGACATCCTGAGCTCCTTCAACAGGGGCACGACAGCATCAACTTCGTCACTTCCCTGCCCAACGACGCCTCTTCTTTCTACAACTTCCTCCTCGGTTCTTTTTGGCAGTCCTGTGCTACTGCCTTCTTCTAGTAAGTCGAAGATAGAAAGGTTCTCATAAGTAAGAAGAGATTTGATGTCCCTATCTTCCATTGGTATATTTTTGAGCGTTGAAACCGCCTCTGAGTATATATATTTGGTGGGACATATATTGCTACCTGCAATGTTGAATAAAAAAACTGCTAAGTTCGGGATACGACTTGAAATAAGGCACTTAAAGTTAAGTTTAAAGCGACACTTACATCCTTCCAGCCACCGTCTTGGAAAACTAGATAGACAACGCACAAAGAACCATTCATTCTTAAAAGCTCTCAGTTTGTTCCAAGCATTAGTTACGACGTGGCAGTTAATGACTGACTTGAGGAAAGTGTATAAGAGGCTTCCCTTTCACCACTTGAGATTGTAAATAAATCTAATGTCCTAAAGAGTTAGCACATAACATAAGAATTTGAGGAATATCATATAAATGCAGAGTAGAAACGCATAGCGGTTCGGATGCAGCTGAGCTGGCGCCAATCTTAGATAATGTAACATTTTTCGAGTGAATGGACTGAAAGGTGGAATGCAACCAATCGCACACATAAAATTGTTGCATGTAGTATATCCCTCCGAAGGCGAGTGAGCCCTATTGTTACGAGACAAGACTTGGACATCCTCTTGTGGAATCCCGTGTTTAATGCATAATCTGTGGAGAGAAGCCTTATCGAGCCTTGAAGCCGCAAAATCCTCCGAATCATTTAAAAATGTAGCATCTTCTAATGTGTTAGGAACTTGCTCGATATCTGCTTCTAAGTTCGATGAAATCTTTGGCACCTATTGAGAACTTTCGGGCTGTTTGGATTGATTGCCTGGAGAGTTTCCGGTGGATATTGTTGCAAAACTTGACTAGCATTGGGATTGTCGTGAGAAATAGTTTGTTCAGTACCAATAGAAGCCAAATGCTTTAAGCATCTAGAATCCATAACTATCAAACTTAGCAGATAGTCATTGTTAGAGAATGTAAACATGTTCCCCTACGTAAAGTGTAAACTAGTGCGATTGGTGCAGTGTTGTGCGATGTGGTGTAGTGTTAAATATTTATAATTAAAGCGACAACAGTGACAAGATTCTGGGATTCGCCCAAAGTGACCATCATCACTGACCATCCCAACCGGCTTTCACATCAATGGTTATGGATTTCATATAAGATACAAGATCAGTCATCGACATATTGGAGTACAATATTTACATTCAAGTTCATTCTAGACCATATGTTATACTTGTTCAAGATCAAGCCATATTCAAAAGTGTGCGACTTTGGGTTCCAATGATTCAAGTCATATAAGTTCAAACGCAAAGTCCAAGCATTAGCATTCTAAGTCATATGCATTGATATTCAAGTCAAAGTGCAAAAATCATGTTCGAGTCCCAGAGATCATACGCAATCCATGTTCAAGCTCAAGGAAAATGTTTATGTTCAAGTTCAAATTCATGTGGCCTCATATGCAACCGTTCAAGTTTGAGTTCAATAAGTCAAAATCGCTTAGGTCCCTATAGGCAAAGGGATCGTGCCCAATCCTTCACCTAGCCAGCACCGTGATTTTTCACTTTCAAACTCTAATATGCCTAAACCGATCCCTATCACCAACTGATCCCTCCATTCCATCAAGCAATCGATCGCATTACATCACTGATCACCTAGAATTCACCAATCCATCTCATCTCCATTCTAATAAACCACCGATCCCTTCGCCCTACATCCACTCCTCGATACCCACATCAATTGCTCTCCTCCTTATTGCTTCATTTCTTCTCGAAAACCAACGGCCGAACCCTAACTTCTTAGTCCACCAACATGAGTTATCCTAATTGAGTCATCACATAACCCTAATCTAAATCGTAGTAACACATTTATATAAGGAGGTGACTCGATCAAGAAGGAAGAACTCGAAGTCAAAAAGAACAGAGCGAAGTTATTGGGTTCAGTTTGAATTGAGGCAAGTTGAGTAGAGTTAGATGCTTGGGTACAATTGAAGGTGGTGGTAAGGGTTGAGAAGATGAGGAAGGCTAGAATCGACAAAGGGATTGGATGGATTGATGAATTTCTCGAGTTCGAGCTCGTTAGTGACATCTCCTCTATGGAGGAGGATTAATATTTAATATTTTGTAGTTAGATTTATTTAACCCTACTCCTGTACTCTAAACGTTTTATATCAAATAACAAAAGTGGATGAACCACCATAAAAACCGTCTGGCTTTGCTAAAAAAAATACCCATGTACTTATCATTCGATTATGAGCCATTTCATATTAATCCACTCTAATTAAATTTACCTTATACTTAAAACATCTTGTGGTCCTATCATACAATCATCAAACAATTCATAAGCATCACTTGGAATCTTTTTAGACGTCAATCTAAAATTACCATTAACTTCATTTAGTGATTACCTTTTAGGCCTTCCTATCATTAATTTATCTTTTCTTGAACAAAGTCGCCGATGAATGGCTGCCCATTCCACCATTGGAACCACCCTGACTCTCCAATGAGGTTGAATGTAAGCACCCTAAATACATTCTATCAAGCATCCTTACTAAGCATCAATAAAGCCTCCTAGTCTTAGAAACATTTTCGTTTCACATTGTCGATTCATTCATTAAAGTACATCCATTTGATAATATTACTCTCATCTAAGTTAACTTACTGAATTGAACTCTATGTACTTCCCAAATCATGACACTTAGCTATATATGATTAAATTTTGACATCATTAGTCTTAGAATCCTGCCATTTAAAAACTCCACGATTCAATATACTTTATAATTAAGGATTCAATTCATTTTTCATTAATGTATTGGTATCCCACATTCCTTAAATAAAACATTTGTATCTTTTATTTAAATGATACATCTATCATTTCTTAGCTTACTTAAGCTTACTTCATTACTCAATTTTAAATAAGTTGATGCATTGAACTTGTTATTTTCCATTTTAGTTTCATCCTATGAAATTCACAAACAACAACTTAGAAGCAGACTTCCAAAATGCCGCTAAACATCCTCTTGTTTTAATTAAATAATTTTAGCTTCCTTCATTATTACATGTCCAGTCCAAAGGCTATTACATGTTAACCTATTGCACCTCAAAGTTATCACATGTCAAGGCTATTGCATTTGGACCTATTATGCCTTAGTGCTTTCGCATGCAAAGGATACTACGCCTTGAAGCTATCACACCGCAAGGCTATCACATGTTGAAGCTATCGCACCGCAAGGCTATAACATGTCGACTTTCAATGCAATCAAAGGTTTAGTCCTAAAATCTATCACATGTCATTTTTTAAAGCTATCAAATGCTGACAAGTTAATCCTATTGAAGGTTGAAAACAAAGCTATCGCGAGTTGTATATCTAAGCTACGGGCTATTTTACTTTAGAGCTATCGAGGGTCAAAGCTTTAAATCTATCGAGTGTCTAAACTTTAGATTATTGAGTGTCAAGGCCTTTAAGCTACCGAATATCAAACATTAAAGTTAAAGAGTGTCTAGTTTTTAAGCTAATGAAGGTCGGGAATTTTAAGCTATTGAAGGTCAAGAATAGGGGCAATCACAAGACGCAATGGAAAGTTTGCAATTAAGTGAAAAATGGTACCTTTCCTTAATAAAGTAGTATCACTATAAGAAAATCAGCCTTTGGTTGTGGAAATTTATGGCATTTGATATGTAAGTGCACCCAATATTATTTTACACTATCCCACCTTAATTATAAAAATTTCGCCTTAACTTAATATATGTAACAAAAATTTTTCCCTTCCATTATTCGTTACACAGAAAATTTTCTCCTCTACCTCTCGTAACCTAATAAACGTAACAAATTTTTTTCCCCTTTCGCTTCAACAAATCCACCTCACCTTCCGTTTTCGATTCAACCATTCCTTATTTTTCATCGTCGCTGTAGCACTATATTATTCTACTCCTCTTACATCGTCGTGTTAGCCCTCCATCAATAATTTCTCCTTGCGGTACCCTAGATAGGTATATTTAGGTATAAATGTTATAAATCGATTTTTTTATTCTATTTGGATTTTTTACGAATTTATATGCATCTTATTTTCATCTTTCTGCATAACCCTAACTAGAACAGTTGATTTAACCCTAACTGGAATAAACCTTAACTGGAATCGTTGATTTTATATGATTCTGTATGAGACAGAAGAGTTTCTAAATTTTACTTAAATTCCAGTCATTTCCTATATTCTCTTAATGCGATATAATTTCTGTAGTTATATCCAATTTATGTTTCATGACTATTTTATGTTTGATAAATTTTTAGTAATATCTCGTTTACTAAATTTCATTACACAACATCTTGTTTTGGATTGGCGAAACTATGGAAATGCAAGGATTTAATTGTAATTATAATCATTAATTTTTCACTAGTTTCACAGTGTGATGAAAAAAATATCAATTAAATTTGCACAAAAAAACTATTATTTGTTATTATACTTCTCGTGCTTCTAACAATTACAAAGTGTTTAGTGGACCAAAATTCCAAAATGAATTTTTTTTACATGAAACAAAATATCAAATTAAGAATCCATCCAGGTACCAAGCAAATAAAAGCAGGTTGAAATTTGAATCTGCTAATACAATGTGTTGGAGACAGAATGATGGAAATGTATAATTAGTAAACACAACAATACAAGGCTTCCGCGTAAAAGTTATAAAAAATATAGAGTCATACAATCAGTTGGTATTTTGCAAATAGTTATGCAGGCCCGAGACTACCCATAGTTTACCTAAGCTTGAATTTACTGTATACTCTAACCATAAATCTAAACAATATTGTATTTTGTTTCATTTGCAGAAAAGAGATGTTTCCAATCTGTATATGTACTCGCAACTGGAGAAATATTGAAGAGGAATCCCAAAAGTGTAATTCAAAGTGAAAGTATAATTCAAATGTCAAAAGCAAGAAGCTATCCGATGTTTGCAATGAAGTGCATGAACAAGTAGTCAATGCCAAGAAGCTAATCGGTGCTTGAAATGAAGGCCAAGAACAAATAGTAAATGCCAAGAGGCCATCATGTGCTTGCGATGGAGGCGAAGAAGAAGTAGTCAATGATTTCAATGTAGGCCAAGAGCAAGCACCAGGACCTGATAAAGAGCGAATGCATTATGAAGAAAGGGCTTTGTCGGGAGAAGAAATACTGCCCAGAAAATGAAATGCCTTTCGACCTAAATTTTGATGTTGAGATGGAAATTAAGAGAGAAAGTGAAGCTGAAACTACAAAAACATCTCGAAAATGAGGTGGTAGAGGCCAACAAAAGCAAAAGGACCCACATTAAACCATCAAAATCGAATTGAAGTTGAGTTCAATGATGTAGCTATACCAATAGGACCAGGGTCGATATATTTATCTTCTTTTCTTTTGCCGCTTATTCTAGAGCACGTTCCATACACACTTATTGATTGGAGGCTTCTAAGTGATAAGTTAAAAGTTGTCTTATGGGAATCAATCATGTATGGACAGGCAAATAAGAATTATCTTTACATACATAGTTATATTTTCGATGATGATTAATTTATTCATTTTCATTTACTTATATAGATGCTAATACAAAGTCATATAGTCTGAGAATGAGATTTGGTAATGATCAATACAAGACAAAAAATCAAATTAAAAATGTTTGCTAGAAATAGTTATGTATAACATGGATTTTAATATTAGAGAATGAGGATGGAATTGTGTAGCTTATTAGTGCACATCTATAAATACATATGTTAAAAAAGCTAGTCCATTTGTAAATAAATTCTTCATACAATCGCTTTACACTGAAGTTATAATAGTTGCAATAAGCACAACATTGTTTCAGATTCAAATATTTAACCTTGTGGATATGTTTAGTTATTCACTATAGTGATGGGTTTCATATACATAAACAAGTTTATGTTCATATTTAAATAAAGTTCATACATCAGGTTCAAATAAATATTAGTAATATGATTAGATGCATGTGAAATTATAGTAAACATACATATAGGGGCACACATGCAAGCGCACAAATACGTGTATGATAATTTTCTTACTATATACCATTTAGTCAAATTTTTATTTACACTAGGTGTAACTAAAAAATTAATTGAAGTCACTATTAGATTAATAATTAATTAAACATTAGTAAAATTATAATTTATTTTAATCATAGTGCAAGTTTTAATTACAATATATATATATTTCAAGTAAATTTTTCCTATGAAACTTTAGTTAAGCTAAGAAATGATGGTGCAACTATTTGTTTAAAATGGAAAAAAATGCCAATTTAATTAGGAAATCAGCTGAAAAATGATTATTATTTTAAAAAAAATAGTTGCGTTTAGAAATGACATTTTTTTATTCAATAGCTGCTATAATCATCAATTTAACATATTATCATGTATTGTTGCTGGCTAGATTTAAATTGGAAGAGGATTGGCAAAAAGAGTCATATTTCGGTAAATGGGAACAATTTGGAGATCTTTAAAAAGAAAATTGGTTCGAAAATAAATAAAGCATCGACTGAAGTGGAAAGATTTAATCGGAAACCTGCCAACATAAAAATTATGAAAGAATGGAGAATATTTATGAAGGCGGAAACATGTCTGGAGTTTAAGGTAACATTAAGATATTGTTCGAAAAATGCCACATTTTCAAAATTACATTCTTTCTTTTATATATTATTTTCAATTATGACATTACTTTTACATTTTAAAGAAAATGCTATGTACTTATTTTTCTATATTTACTATAAAATTAATGTTCATAAAATTCACCATGTTATTTATAAATTCCCTATAATAAAATGCTATGTAAAGTGTATCACTTATTTGAGCGTACCATTTAATTTTTCATTCATTTATTAATCGGTAATTGTCATAAAATTAATAGCTATATGAAAATGCATTGGTCATAGTTTATGTATTTTAATATTTCATCCATATGCATACAGTCATGCTCAATTTTATAAGCTGATTAACCTTAGAAGATTATTTTGTATAAACTAAAGATTTGTTTGTTTAATAGTTTGTAGTACACGGTTATGCACACAGGCTCGCACATAGTCATGCACATAATCTAAGAGTAAGTCGAAAATCGAAAAATATTACATCTAAGGCTTTTTACTTTAGAATGCACCTTCCAATATTTTCACTCTGTGTTGAATATAATATGTTTTTTTATAATTCTAGGTACTAAGTTCTAACACTTTCCAATATTTTCAGAAATGAAATGAGAAATGTATGACCCTTAGGGAAAAACTATTTCCACACACATCTAGTCATAGAGAAATGGCTAGATTGACTGAGAACCTGGTTAGTTAATTAATTATAGCATTTTTACCTAGGTATTTAATACCTGTCATTCTATTTATTTAATGTTATTTTAAATTAAAAAAGCAGAGTACAGATCCATCGTCCATAACTAGAGTTGATGTTTGGATTAAATCTTGCATTAAAAAATATGATGAACCAGTGAGCATGAATACCGCAAATACTATTGTAATAATTTTTTACTTTATTGGTATATTAAAAATTGTCTAAAACTATGATAATTTTACCATCGTACAATGTCTGTCTGTATTTAATTTATGTAGGAAGAGATTAAATTTTTTGATAACCTAGCACAATCTATAATGTCAAAGGAGATGTAATTGCACAAGTATTGGGACAAGATAAGCTACGATGGTTAAGGGCACTGGGAAGGGATTGCACCTTAACTTTGTCATAGTCTAGAGATAAACAAGTATCTCAGTGTC
Source organism: Allium cepa (assembly GCA_030765085.1). NCBI lineage: Eukaryota > Viridiplantae > Streptophyta > Magnoliopsida > Asparagales > Amaryllidaceae > Allium > Allium cepa. Next base: position 462,358,267 of record CM060943.1, read on the forward strand.
AATAGAAAATATCATAATTGCAGAGTATGGTACAAATGCTAATGGACAAGAGGGTAAACTTTTAAAAGTAATTTACATGTGTAAAATATAAAATGAGGATATTCCAGTTTGTTACAAATTTAAGAACAATTAAAATATACGAAACATAAAATAAGTAATTTGAGAGTTTCTAGAGAGAATTTTCTTACATATAATCTCAGGCAATTGATTGTTGCAAGTAGTATCATTGTAAAGATGCTGAAAATAATTAATAGCTTCATTAGCTAACTATTCCTCTAAATGCGCTATTTCTCCTATTCCATTTATTAGCTAACTACATCATGATTGAAAATAATCAATAGCTATTTGTAAATTAATTGCGCATATCCTCTTAAGTACTCCTAAGATTAAATATCCTAACATTAATGCTCTAGCGTAGGGTAAAGAAAGTTCGAAAGAAGGGAGCACGCCTGAATGGGTAAAATAATAATTATATTACTGAAGAAACGACATTTGGATTTTATTTTTTGACCCAGTAATTAATATAATTTCCAGCTGAATAATTGTAGAGCAATGACAACATACGCGGGTTATCAAATTAGGATGGAACCTCTTATGTTATTGTCGAAGGGATAGTGGTGTCCACTGACCTAAATGAGGTTGCCACTGGCATTCGTATTAGACAAATGCTGTGGGCGTTGTTATAGATTGCATGGATAAACCAAATGCTTATTTATGGAGGCCTACACCTAACATGTCGGTGTTAAGAAACACTAAAAATAAGGTAGTAGCATTACCAATTACTTGCATTCATATGATGCTACGAGGATACTTGTCAGTATAGTAAATTTTACAATTCACCATAAGCTCCTAAGTCTTCAACAAATTAATTTGGAAATATATCATGTACACGATTTTTGCTTAATTATTAAACCCTTGATTTACACGTCTCCTTTAATTCAAAATCTTCTGGTTTAATTTTGTGTTATATCCAATATAGCTTGAAAAGTACATATCAATCTCAATGAAATATTTGTTAATTTAATGTTTAATATCATGGTTTAGTGTTATTAGTGAAGTATTCTATATTTATGGTCATAAATCTGGAATAGGTCTAGTAATCTACATGGAATGGTTTAGTTTTATTGGTGAAGTACTTTGATGGGTCATGAGCGCCATACCTTTCTTCATATCATCATATCTGTTTCAATTACAATTTCAATTTTAATAGGATATGATGATATATAGTTAATGTCTATATATAGTTAATGTCTTTAGTTACCTCCCATAGTTTGCATCTTATCATGTAATAAACACTGGTATTATTTTTAGTACATTCCTTCTTTTGTAAATAGGTAGAATCTCCTAAATATCATAAATCTGGGACTGTAGGCATAAGTCTGGCATAAATCTAGAACATATTGTCACATTTCAGCTATGAATCAAGTATTGTGTTTCAAATGAGGAAAGTTATCTATATGTTTATATTTTTCCTTTTTAGAGTAAAACCAGTGCCTAAGACAAGAAATGCAAGATTTATGATTATGATAAGGAGATAGTTGCCAAAGGACGAATCTACTCCAATGATTCAGAACATATTGTGAATGGTATTCCGCTTGGTTTATCTGTCGTTGTGGTTTGGTCCGACAATGTAAAAAAGGGAGATGCTTAATCATGCAACCTATAACTGATATGTCATGCATTAGAGATGCAGTTTGTAGGAAAGCAGCATGGCCAAAATCAAAAGTTGAAGTTGAAAAAGAAAAAGAAAATGGCATGACTTCTTATGGATCCAGACCCATAATCTTGAAGAAACCACAACAAGCTACAAGTATATATTCTGCAGTTTGTATTCTGAAGTATTATATATACTTGCAGTATTGTACATATTTAGTATTTATATATATGTATATATTATGCATAATAATATCTTTTTTTTACCAATCAATTGCAAAGTTGGTAACTGATAGTAAATGCAAGTTGATTCATGTAGGTGAAACGAACGAGTAGTAGCTGAAGGTACTATTGCTTCAACTAATCCAACATCGATGGTCCATTGTTGTCTATTAGGACGTGATGCTGTAAAAGTTTAGGTAGGCTTTGTGAGAGTTCCAAATGTTGTGCTATAGAGACCTACATCAGAGTTGACGTGCATGGAAGATGCCTTTGGCATTACCATAGCTTGCCGATCGCAAAAATCATTAGGGGAAAAAATGAAAGGTGGGATGTTTATCTTATATAAACAATAATAACATACCAGACTGAATTTATTTCTATTAACAAATGTAGAATGATCAGTTGCAGTAAATGATCGGGTCTCATTGTTATCTACAGGTACATAAGCTTGGTACCTATAAACTTAATTTAATTTACTGAAACTGATTACATAACTTTTTATCTTTTATTTGTTTAATATTTTTGTACCATTAGTTTGGACGCATGAAAAAGAATCATTTGGTGTTCTGTAGTGTTCATATTTTAGAGTTTAGGTTTTGATATATTAGTGTTAGAGAATGACAACTTCAGAAGTGAAACAATTGTAAAGGTTTCAATCATGTTGATTGGTTATCTTTATGACCTATGGCAAAAATTCGTAAACATTTCAATTCCATTGGATATTTTGGACAACGTTAATTATTCAGCTTAGAATAATATTATGTGTAAAATTATTAAAGACTTGACCCTTGTTAAGTTAATGATTCAGCTTAGAACAATATCATATACAGACCTAAAGTTGTGAGTAGACCGTGTCCCATTGTTTTTGGACAAATTCGATGCTATCAAGGTAATTTGACATAAGAAATTTTAAGATACAACTTATATATAAAGTAAATATAAATACATGAAGTCTACATAGCATATAGAAGAGACATCTTTTCTCACACTTGAATTTGAACTAAAATGCATAGAAAATAAAAGATAAAATTAAACATAGTGCTTAATGGCCTTTTTTAGGGTTGTCTCATATGTTTGAAGAAGGAATGAAGGTTTGGAATTTGAATAGTCCTGCATCGCTAATGAAGAAGTGGTGTATAAATATGGGTTAGTGGGTACGTAACATTAGGGATTCCTTTTGTTACAACAAATGTGTGTGCCAACTCATATGCATACGCCACCTGCTGGATATAGGGAGTTTGATCCACCACCATTACATAACAATAGTATCAGAGTCGAAGGTTGCGAACTAGGCCCGTAGACAAAACAGTGCTCTCAAAAGTTACTCCAAGGGGATGCGAGTCTAGAGGGAGACTGTTAGGGTTTTCTCGCATGTTTCAAGAAGGAACAATGGTTTGTAATTTGAATAGTCATGCATCACTAAATAAAGTGGATAAGTCGTGTATAAATATGGGTTGGTAGGCATGTAACATTGGGGATTCCTTTTGTTACAACAAAGTGTGTGCCAACTCATATGCATATGCCATGTGTTGGAGGTGGCGAGCTTGGTCTTTGCTATACCTTATTTGATCATCGTAATACTTGGACCATAATTACACAACACTCCCCAGATGCATGTAGTTTTGTGTTGTGTGTGTGTGATTGTGTGGGTGCGTGTTCATGTGTGGTTGTGTTTATGTATGGTTGTATGTATATGCAGTTGCATTAATGTGTGTATATGTGTGAGTATATATGTGTGTTAAAACTATGCGTGTGCGTGAGTAAATGTGTAGGTGTGCGCTATTTTGTGCGTGTTTGTGTGTATGTGTAAATCTATGTGTGTACTTCTGTTTGTGCATGTGGGTTATCTTGTGTGTAAATTTGTGTATATAGTGTGTGTGACTATGTCTATATATGTGGGTAGGGTTGTGAATATATTTATGTAGGCAGGGTTGGGAATATGTGTGTGTGTTTGTGTGATAGTAAGTGTGTGTTGTGTAATATTGTGTGTTCAGGTGCTCTGCGTGTGTTATGAAAGTGTTGTGTGCAAGCTGTGCATGTGCTGTGCATATCTGTTTGTATTATGTGTGTGCCGTGTGTATGTGAGTGTTGTGCGTGTGTTTGTGAATCCATGTATGTATATGTAGATAAGTTTCAATAAATGATATATATTCAGTCTTATTGGCTACTATAATCAGCTTTAGTAAATGATCGAGTCTCATTATTGATTATTACTTAGGTCTCATTGTCGATTATTGCTTGTTTACAGGTAGATAAGTTTTGAGAAGAAAAGATCGACTGCGCATTAGTTGTATATGGTAGTTCAGTTATTTATGGTACCTACCTATGGTAGTTCAGTTGTGTAAACTTCTCTATGTATGGGTTTTTAACGTAACTTCTTGTCTTAAAACTACTGTATGTACATGTATGTATTATGTATGTATCTTTGTATGATTACGTACTAGGTGGTTTATGGTAATTCAAATATTTATGTATTTTTGGTCGTTTGATTGTTTTAACTATATAACTGTTTGTTAATTTCATATTGAACTATTTATTATTACTATATGATACAAGCTATGAACAAAATGAATTGGGGAGTGAATGAGCTAGTAGAGCGAGGGAAATATGTACAGAACATCAAAAAAATTTAAAAGTGTTCAACAAACGCTACAGAGATAATATGTAGTAAAATATGCTACATATAAATATGGTGGAAGAAAAAATACTACAAAATATATATATATTATGGCGATGAAACATTACAAAATGTATATGGTAGGATTTAATAAATGCAGCTGTAAGGTTTGGGTTTAAGTTAAATCCTCTATAATAGCGTTTAAAAAACGCTACTAAAATATTTTGTAGCAAACAATTCCTTTTGGTGGCATTTTTGAAACGCTACAACAAAGATTTATGGAAGCGTTTGTAAGATGCCAATAAGAGGATTTACGGTAGCGTTTATCAAAATGCAACAGTCTTTGATTTTTAGTTGCATGTAGTATAATAACGTTCTTCAAAATCCACCATAAGTTGTGGGCGCATTTCGTGCGTTAATAAAAATACTTTATGGTGTAGTGCTTTTTAACCTACCGTACATCGTTTTTATTCACCATTTTATTTTACTTTACACATTATTCTCTAACCAATCCAAAAATTTAACCCATTTGATTAATCTTTGTCTCAATTATTTTTCATTGTTTAAGGTAACATTTTCCGTACTAATTAATTCATAACAATACGAAATTTACTGGAAAATTCTAAATCTTCACCAAAATTCCAAAACATCTTATACTATCTGTAGTAAAAAATTCACGACAAAGTATTTTATTTAAATTTTTTAAATATTAACCTGTACTCGAAATTAGGCATTTTTCACTTGGAAAATTCGTAATTATTTATTGCTTCACCTAAAAATTATGAAAATTAAAACCCGTCTCCTTTTTAGTATTGGAAATATCATATTAAAATTTTGTGACATTTAGGGAAGATTAAATCATGCTTCACCTTAAAAAATGATAAAATTCTATTCATTTAAACCACTAAACACACACAAAATCATTTTTATCATTAAAACACGTTTAACAACATTCAAAACACCTTGACAACATCAAATCTAAATGGGGATGGAAGTATATAGAGAAGTTTTGACTTACCTAAGCTTTGAAAATCTTGATTAATCCTCTTTCTTTCTTTATAATGTAATCCCTTTTTCTCCTTTGATTTAATTTTCTCTCCTTCCCTAAGAAATGGTGGCCAACCTTAGGGTTTTAATGGAGTTTTGTTTTTTTTTGTTTTGAAATGAAGTGAATGTAAAGGAAGAGAAGGAGATGGTTAAGGGTGTATATATTAATGGATTTGGCTTAAACTAAAATCCCTCTTGCCCAATCTCATTAATCTATTTCCCTTAGAATAAGCTCCCCTTTATTCAACATTCAAATTTTAAATTTATTCCTACCTTCAATGGCCTAATTTATTTGCACTGATCACACTTGGTCCATTCGATTAATATTTTAATCATCCTACGCCCAAATAATAAAATTTCCTTTAGGTGAGTTCCCAATTAAATTAACTTGATTATTTGTTAATGAATACCCATCATTAACTTAATTTTCCATATTATGGCACTCCAAAATATGAGGCGTTTACTCTCCCCTTCTAAGAGTAGTTTTGTCCTAGTAATTCAAGTAAGGAAGGATAATTGTTACACTAACACCCTGATAGTGTAAAGTTGTCATCATATAAGTACACATAAGTACAAAAGTTACACTAGTTCCCTATTGATGTAGATCATTAATCATCAAAATTAATGCACTAATTTGACTACAAACACATAATCTTATCATAACATAAATATTCCAGTGCCACTACTAGTATATGCAATAGAATAATAGAGCACACTGCTACAAACAAGAATTTCTAAAACAATTTGGGATAGACATTCCTAATATTATGCTCTACCTCCCAGGTACAATCATCCTTATCGTCACTTCACTGAACACGAACAAGTCTAATAACCTTGTTCCTCAACTCATCCATATCTCGACCTACTATCCCTTTTGTCATCTTACATTGGTTCTATAGATAAGTCCTCGATGTCCCTCGATTCCGCTATCATGCTATGATCGTGCACACATGTCCTTAAATGCAATATGTGATAAACATTATGCACACCTACTAAACTACTTGGTAACTCGAATTTATATGCGAGTTTACCGATCTTATTGATCAATGGAAGTGGATCTACATATTTAGGATCAAATGTCTCCTCCTTTCCAAAGTGCATAACATCTTGCATCAGTGAAACCTTCACGAACACACAATCACCCATTACGAATTCTAGCTCTTTTCCTCTCTTATCGGCATAACTCTTCTGCCTTGATTGTGTAATTTTCATTCTAGCACGAATCAACCATATCTTCTCTGTATCATTTCTTACCAAGTTAGATCCTAACATGAATCTATCCCTAATGTCCAACCAACAAATAGGTGACTTACACAGTCTACCATAAAGCGCCTCAAACGGTGTCATTCCAGTGCTTGACTGGTAAACCTTTCCTACCAGATAAATATGATCTTCCATAAATCCTCCAAAGTCTAGAACACATGCCCTCAACAAATCTTCTAACACATGGTTCACCCTTTCTGTTTGACCATCTGTTTGGGTGTGGTAAGTCGTGCTCGAATTTTTATTATGTACCCAATGCACTGTGCAAACTTTTTCAGAACTCACTGGCGAGCAATGGGTCTCTGTCACTAACTATGTTACTCGAAACCCTGTGGAGTATCACAACAATCTTTGCGTATAGCTTCGTTAAACCTGCTTTCATTCCTTTATTGGGATAAAATGGGCGCCCTCAGTCAATCCATCAACTACTGCCCATATGTTACCATTCCATGTTCTTGACCTTTGCAACAATCTATAAAATCTATCATATCGAATCCCAATTATAATTCGTTACTTCCAAGGGTTGAAGTAAACCACTTAGCTTTTAATGCTCATCTTTCACTTACTGGCATGCGACAGACCTCTTTACACATTTAGTTATGTCTCCCTTCATGCCTTCCTAAAAGAAGACACGTTTAATGTCATGTTACATCTTTGTCCCTTCGGGATGAATCATAAACTTAGACCGATGACTTTCCCCTACGACCTCTTTCTTAAGGTCTCCTGTATTCGGAACATAGCCATATTTTATTCCTAAGCCATTACTTCGAGTTTATTCTTATCCTCTACATTCATATCCATCTCTAATCGCTTAATTCTTTTCAGCTAACATTGGGTCCTCTCCTTGCGTTATGATGATTCTAACAACGAGCACCGGATGAACTTCCAAACTTGCCAATGCTTTAATATCTTGGCTTGATCCTACATCCTATCTTATAATGCACTCCATAAGACGCTAATGCCTCTAACATCTTTCATTCCTCAGTTATAGCTAATACTACATTCTATTGCTTTCTACTTAAAGCATCAACAATGTTCTTACCATTTCCCAACGTATACTCTATATCAATTCAGATGTTGCCAAGAATTCCAACCACCTATGTTGCCTCATATTTGACCCTTTTGAGAGAATAAGTACTTAAAGGACTTATATAAAACTCAAGTTGTTCTCCTAAAAGATAATGTCTATAAATCTTCAATGTGAAGATCACCGCTACTATTAATCCACCTTTTTCCAAGGCAGTAGGGATGTGGATTTAATCCAACAGACTTCACGATCACCAAGGCCAGTAGCCAAGAGCGATGATGGTGAGGTCCAGAAATCAAGTGCAAGCAATAATATGAAGTGATGATCAACCGAGACCGAAAGATACAATCTCCAGAATATTCTAAGTACCAATTAGTACTTCTCCCAAGCAGTGGATCGGTGCTTATCCCTTTCCCTAGGGGATCGGTACATGTCCTTAGGTTTTGTTCCAAACTGGGTGAGACTGGTATAAAATGATAAGGGAGGCCCCATGAGGCTACATTTCAAATATCAAGTTGTTTATAGTTTATATGCGCAAGTTATGGGCAAATTACTTCACCTAAGAAAGGGATTGGTATAAAAGGGATTGTATAAAAAAGGATCGGTTTTAAAGGGACCGACATATTTCAGCCAAGCAAGTACAACTTAATGGAAAACAATTAATATCTCAAAGTCCATAAGTCCAATGAGTATAAAATTTTGTGATCAAGATGTAGGGACCCTAAGGAGTCTATCCTAGGGTCGCACATAAAATAGAGAAAATTAAAGAGATTGACCATCTTCCTTCATAGGGATCGACTACAATTTATATTGCAATAAAGATTGAACAATAACTTGAGTTCTACTAATCCAATTGGCGTGAAACTTAGAGGCTAAGCATAATGTAACATAGAGAAGCACCACTAGGGATCACATGGAATTTGGAGGAGTTTGAAAGGATTGGCCTCTATCCCTCAATAGGGGTCGACCCTCTTCCCTCTTCGGGATCAGTTGAATCCAAATTTATTGCAAAGTTCCTGGAGATAGGAGCTAGCATACGAGTAGGATTTCTACGATGGTATTAACGACCAATGTAACAACCCCTGTTTGAGGTATACCTGAAATGAAATTAAATATAATTTAATTTAAAATAAAAATTAATTAAAATGGGGATACAGGGATTTTTCTTTAATTCTTTCTGGAAACTAAAGGGAATTGAATTTATTTGCCAAGAGAATTTACATAAGTGTTTTTCAATGAACTGACACTTGGAGATTCTTAAGTGAAATATTAAAATGTAATGGTTTAAATGTTGCACTAAATGATAAAAGAAAGAAATGAATTATTGTAATAACATAAAATATTTTTGTTAAAGTTAAATTTCAAAAATATATGATCGTTCAATGTAATTAATTAAAGATTAGCAAAATAAATTGATTTGAATTTGTGTTAGTGACTAATAATATTGCTTCAACCGTGTTTTAAAATGTAAACAAAGAGAGTTAATTGTTTAGAAATGTAAACATAAACTTACAATTAGCCATAATTAATCAATGATAATCCATTTTGGGCATAACCCATTTTGGTGAAAAGGAAATAAGTTAGAGAGTAAACTATAAGTTCATTCTATCCTCCTTTAGAAAATAAGCAGCCGCTCTTATTTCCTCTTATAAACCTTAGCCTTATTTTCCAAATTCTTCCATAAATAGTAAATTGAATTGCTGGAAATCAATTAGAAGATTATTTCAGGTATATAATCTCAACTCTATTCATCTCTATAATCAATTTCACTTTAGTAATTTGGGTATTGAATATATGTTATCTATTTCCACTTTGTATGCAATATTGGAGCCGAACTCTATAAAGTGCGAGCTCCAATCTCCTCCAATCGGTTGTAATTCATGTTATTCCGGTGTGTTAGCCTTACACTCTCGCACTAAGTTTAGTTTCAGGTGCTTGATGCTTGCTAATCTCGGATTTTGATAGCTATATGTTTTTAATTGCAAAGAATGAAAACTACTGCTTAAATTCAATAAATATGCTTGCTACTTTTGTTTGAAATCATCATAAATTGTAATAGTTTGCTCATATATGTTTGGTTTGGTATTGCGTGTAAGTATTTAGTTGCTATTTATAATATAATATTGAAAAATTCATGCACATCACCGAAGATTGATTTGACCATCAATTAGAAGCGAAAACCAAGAGCGTACAGCTCTAGGAATTCGCATTCAGTCGATTGAACCATAGGTTCAGCCGACTAAATGAGATGACCTAAAGCTTATAGCTCCAGGTCATACGTCCAATCGATTGAACCTGAGGGTTTAGTCGACTAACCTGGTACCTAGAGCGTAATATGGTCCAGGTAGCTATTGTCCCACCCAATTTAGTTTTAGTACTTACATGCATTTCTTGCTCTTGTTTCTTGTAGTGTTTTAATGCTTTTGACACTTCCAAAGGCTTCTTGAACTTTGATATTTCGATTCTCTAATTCGGGTTATGGTTTGGAACGTTTTATGGACTTATAATATTTGATTCCAAACTTCTTGTGTAGTTTTAATATTGGTTTCTTGAGGTTTTCAATATCCATTTATGAGATCTAAGAATATGCCTCAATGATTCTATTTAGTGTTTTCTTTCCATAGAAACCATTTTACGAATACAGTTTAATACACACATTCTTACAAAAACCAATTTATAAAGAAAACATATTTAAAACTTCAGTTTTTTTCCTTATATACATGCATACATACATACATACATACATACATACATACATACATACATACATACATATATATATAAAGATGACTTAAGGAATGTACTTAAATTTATATATATCAACAGATTTTATATTATTTCAAGAAGTAAGGTTTTACAAGTACATAAGTAAACCATGTTTTCTTGTGTTTATTACTAGCCTTTCTAATTCATATTTTCCAAAATGGTTTTATACGAAAAACTATTATATATACATATATATACCGAATTACACATCCTCGATCGAGTGAGGAATTGAATTAAACGATTTAGTAAAACAAGCGGTATGAAATACCTGCCTTTACTTTATTGGTTAATTCTTGGACTTATTCGATCGAACCATTCTTAACACATGAGTGAAGTTTACTAACTTATAATAAATGTTTGAGTAAACCCATGTGGTATGGGACACATGGTCGTTAGTTGAAAAATTACTATAAGGAAGTATAATACACTTATTCAGTGGAGTTTACTATCTATTAGTAAACATTTGGGTTTTTCCAGGTGGTATGGGATGCTTTGGGGAAATTCATTTGGTTACAAATTGAGAGTAAGTAGCACTTTTGGAGCTGCCATAGCCTTTGTGCACATCATTTGGGGAGACATAGTTTTTTAGCTCAACATTGAGGATAACACTTGACCGAACTGCTTTGGGAGGTGTTAGCGAGATGGCCTGAAATGCTTTGGGAGGTGTTAGCGACCTGGCTCAAATTGCGGGGAGTAGGTGTTAGTGACCTAGATCGAACTGCTTTAGGGAGGTGTCAGCGACCGGAACCGAACTGCTTTAGGGAGGTGTCAGTGGCCTGGTCAACGCTCACCCCCCCAAGTTAAGCTGGTACTTGTTGTTGCACCTTGGGAATATTATTCCCTTTCTTTTGAGAATTTGAAGATTATTAACAAGTTAGCACCGTATTTGAGATGATGTCCATGTTTGACTTGATTTTCTTTTACGACATAGTGCCTTCCTTTGGGCTTTGAGTTTTAATTTGTAAATTTTAGGATTTCGCCGTCTTTTCTATTTCCTCTTATGATAGGCAAATATTTAGGTATTTTGATTTAGGGATTCCGAAATAAGGATTCACCCCTTTATGGGGAATCTTATTGATTTGAGATATGATGATTTTCATTTGAGAGTACAAATTATCCCTATTATAGGGATTTTTTGATTTGGATTTGATGATTTCAATTTAGGATGTTATTCACTCTATTTGGAAATTTCTTGATTTGCGGCACTATTTTAGAAGTTAACGTATTGAGACATATCATCCTTATGCGTCTATGCCATCATATCTATGTTATATTCTATTTCTTTTACCACCCTAGCTAACTATTTAGAATTAGTATGAGATTGAAACATTTATTATTTATAATAATACTCGGATCAGACCGTGTAGTCTCAAGTACCCGTTGATCATTAGCAGCTTAGCTTAAAGCTTGTCTCTTAAGTTCATACTTGTTATCTAGTTGCATCATTTTGCTCGACCTAGACTATCTATTTTGTTGGTGTATAGAGGGATTAAAGTCCTTGCTATGTATATTCTATCAAGTAAGGTTGTGCCCATTATATATGTATTTTGTAATCATGCCTCCAACTTTGTAGACATTTTCTTGTATATATTTATTCGTTCTCCTTAGTTTTATATATATATTATCCTACTATGTACTCTGAGATTCTATGTATTGATATATTGAACTTTGTTCAGATTCATAAATATAAGCCACTGTAGATTTTGTTCTAATGCTAGATCGGATACGTCGAATCCACATTAAAAAAATCTCTAGCACTTAATTTGATGTATTGATACTCACTTAAAGCAAAGTTTACAAATGGTTGCTCCTAACCAACCTTATTCTCTACACTAGCAGACGATATTACATAATAATATCCTCTGTTAGTGTAGGTATCAAGGTGGGCCGTTACTTATGAGTGGGATACGCTCGGTCGAGGCTAGGCAAGGATAGCCGTTAGAATCAAAAATTAGAGTTATGGGATTTACCCGATCCCAGAGTTGGATTGAGGACCATCTTGGGGGAAATCAGGGAGATTGCCCATAATACGTAATCCTTAGTAAATGTGCAGACTCTGGCACTTAAAATAATCATCCTTGCGAATAGGGGCATACATGCCAACACTTGGGCGAAAAAACTCGATCGGACCCGAACAGGAGTAGCCATAGAGACGACTAAGAAACATATATGTCTCACCAAATAGAGCAATTTAACAGTTGTGAACATGGCTAAGTAATAAGGTACAATTAAAATGATACTAGGAATATTATTTATTGTATAGAGTTTTGGTAAATAAGCATATTGCATAAAAATAGAAGTATATAATACAGGAAAAATTGCAGTACAAGTAGCTGTACTATACACTCAGGCAGCTGCAAAAAACATGCACTATACCTAAAGAATGGAAAGGTAAAATGCAAGAGATTACAAAGGAATAGTCAATCTTTTATTACAACGACATTTATGTACAATATGAAGCAGGGGTCGCATCCGAACAACCTTACCCTGTTCAAAACCAAAAAGCAAAAAATGTAGGCTCGACAGTGACACTTTTTACTTCTTCTCTATTTTTATACCCATGCCACTACCTCCTCAAGGGCGAGCCTCATGCTTTTTCTTCTTATCTTTGGTTACCCTGCTAGGGGGATTATCGCCTTCTGAATTGGTGAACTCTTCAAAGGTCACGATATGAGGATCATTATGACGGCCCATATTTCGAAAGGTTTAAGTTGACAATAAAGCACACATGTCCATCTCAAAACAATCACGGATAATCAATGGGGTTAAATTAAGACGAATAAGAAAAGAAGAAAACAAACACAAAATATTGCAGCGGAATGACAAAATATAATAATCAAATAAATAGTTCATGAAGTTGTTTATATTACACATTTGATTAAAGTTTTACAACATCTATCAGAGTTATATATACAACAGAACAATATGATAATGTGGTAGAACAACATGATGCAGAGAAATAATACTAGTAATAATATACCAAATCTTCGTCTTCGTCCTCCAAAATAAATGATCTTCAATGCACTGAAAACTCATGGCTGACTTAAGCATAAAATAAAACAATACACTTGAGTCAAAACTAAAATATTCTTATATGAGTCAAATCAATGTCACATATAATAGGAGTGTAATAGTGTCAGAGATGTTTAGGGGGTTTTACGTCTTTTATCTAGTGTATAACGTGGGAGCAATATCTCAAGAGATGTTATGGGATTTTCCATCTCTTAAGAATCCATCAAAATATCTATATATAGTAGTATGCGCTATATATGTAATGTCTATCAGTAATATAACATATTAAAATAACATTAAGGCATTACCATTATCCCCCTTAACGTGATTTTAAGTATGATCATACTGTTTGCGTATAAAACACCAATAAACCATCGGTGGATAGGGATGTGCCGCGATACGACAACACTAAATCAAAAAATCATAGTGGTCTCGTATAAGGATAAAAGTATGACAATGCGTGTGAGGCAATATCCAAGGTAGGATACAACCAGTTTGCCTGACCGAACAGGTGATAACCCCTAACGGCTTACCGCAACACAACACTCCCAAAATCATGGATGATCACCAATCAGTAACAAAAATTAGTATACGAAGGAGTGTGTCCACTAGAGGTAGCTAACCTCATTGGCCCTGCGCGGCTCTTGTTTTAGTCATTTCAAATTGACACAAGTGTCGGGGCAATCCATCATCGTTCTCTTTCTTTTAAATCCAACAATGTATGCCAAATCCAACCACATCATTATGTAGTCCTCTTCACGCACACAGTTGTTAAAGTGGTTCCAATATTGGCAGAGAGTATGCCAATAAGAGGCCTCGGTCTCCTTAACAACCAAACTTCGTTTTACACACTGATCGATTCTTTTACATTTCAAAAATGATTCGTATTTGATATCAAAATATCATATTCTCTTCAAAAATATTTTATTTCAAAATCGTCACATTTACTAAAAATATCTCAATTTCACTTGAAATCGTTTTTCACTCCAATATCTCAATTTCACTTCCAATGTCATTTTGAATCTCAACTTAGGTTGTAACTTTATTTTAACCAAATTCTCATTTAAATCAACGATTTAAATATAAACATTCCAACTTTGCACATTTTGAATTTTTAGAAAATAGTTTGAATAATTTTAAATAGTTTAGAAGGTTAAAATAGTTTAGTGATTTAAAACAGTTTGATATAAAATGGTTTGAGTATTGGAAATGGTTATATAGTAAAATAGTTCGGAAATTCAAATAATTTGAATATTTAAAAGATAGATTTTTAAATAGTTTATATTAAAAAAATTATTTTGAAAATAGTTTTAAATTAAACTGTTTCTTTCCATTTCAACAAATCTGGACTAGGTCCAAATTTCAAATCAAATAGATTCAATTTCAAATCTTTCAATTCAATCGACTCGATTTCGATTTAAATTCAAATCGACTCAATTTCGATTTCAATTCGAATTAACTTCAATTTCGAAACGTTCGCTTCAACTCCAAATTCAATTCTCTAAACGATTTCTATAAACAAATTTCAATTTCAACATTTCAAAACTTTAGTTTGAGATTTATTCAATCTTTATAAATTCGATCTTTATTGCTTTAAAACAAAAAACATTTAAATAGATTCAAATTCAAGCATTTAAAACCATTTGATTTAACCAATTCAGTGTCCATATATAATTTTATATCCTATGGCCAAGTGATCAATTATTTCAATTTAATTTCAAAAATGGATATATATCATTTCAATCCAAATCAAAGTGTTATAGGTAGATATCATTTCAAATTATTTCGTAATTTATTCAAAATCAATTTACGGTTTTATATACTGTCAATAATATACAGGGCGACAATAGGATATACATGAACTAAATAAACATCCAGTCATCTGATATATCAACCAATAGCCATCCATCACAATCAACATCCAAATCAGTCAATAAATCACAACAGTTGACTGGTTATCGATATAGGGTGTTTAATTAGCAATTCAATTTCAATTTCAAATTTAACCGTCAATTACAAATTCCTAAAAGTTCAATCCTTTTGTTGATTTAAATGCCACTTTAATTATCAAACAACAATCAATAAAATTAAATCACTTCATGGTTTCGATTTAATTAACATAAGAAATATTTTAGTATTTGTGAGCGGTCTAAATACTTACCTTTATTTGAAATAGAAAAATTTTCAGCTTCAAATGAATTCCAATCCAACTCCATGTCGTAGACGACATCGATACTATTCCAATGCGACTCATTTCATTCAAAATGGATCACGCATGAAAAATTTATACGATAATTAACATAATGATTTTAATTAAAATTAATTAACATAATAATTAACAAAAAATTAAACTATCAATCTCTCTCTGTCCGCCATTACCAGGCAACATGCACGTGGGAAGTCTAGACGCATGGCTTGTCGGGGTTAAACAGGAGGGCTTTATTGTACCAGGATAAGACTTCACATAGGTCTTCTCGAAGTCAACCTTCAATTTATTTACCATTGTGGTGTGATGGTGGGGTCAACTGCACCTGTAATAGTAATGTCTTCTTTATCCTGAGATACAGAAATGTCCTCTAGTCGCTCCAAGGATGCAATATTCAGGGTACCGAAACCATGCCTAGAATCGAAGGGTTAGACAGAAGCGACAAGTCCTGTAGAAATAGAAGTCGATGTCAAGAATATAGCGACAGTGCCTGACCCTTGGGTAGCTGAAGGTAGAGAAGGAAGGTGTGTTTGACCCATAATTTGACAGATGGAATAGTAAAGTTTAAAAATGGACTCTAGAAAGAATTTAAGCTTCTCAAATACCAGAAGAGATATACCTAAGCCTGGGATTCGATCATAGAAAGAAACTTCAAATCCTTTTCTTCAGTCCTGTGCTCCTCGACGATGAATGTAGGAACGTAGGGCTCATGAGGAATGATTGTTGTAGAAGTTGCAGTCACATGGAAAGTTATGGAACTAACTCCCCTAGATGTAGGAATGTTTACTGCTAACTCTATGGATTTTGAAGTGAAAATTTCATGTTGACCCAATGAGCTTGGGATAGCAAGAGCCTTAGCAGCGGCGATGACATTGGCATCTTCTTCGGTGAGGATGGCCTTTTCCACTACAAGCATGTTAGTGTCCTCTACATCGAGGTACTATGCCATCAGCTCTTCCTCAGAGTGGTTATCTCGAGCACACATAGCTCGGCTCAACATCTCTTCCTAGGCATCAACAAGAGTTGCAAGATAGTTATTCAGTATTGAAGATTGTCGTTGAGCTCGTCCCCCTCCCTTGTATTTGCCTCATGCATATCTTTGAGCTCAGGCTAAGAAATTTCAAGCTCAATATCATCAGCAAGCCTTTCAGTTGACAGGATCTTTAGGTCATTGAATAGCTTCGTTTTCTCTTTGTGAACTTTTTGGTTCTCCTCTCGAAGCCTCTTGAGGTCGGCTACTTGTTTCAAGATAATTTGGTCTCTGGCCTTTATAATCTCATCTTTTTGAGTAAGGGCTTGGGCTTTCTCATCTACTTGCTTCTTAAACTTGATGCTGTTAACAAGGACAACATTTAACTCGTTCCTCATCACAAGCTCAACAGTAGCTTAAGCATGCTTTATCTCTTCCTTCAAACTATCAGATTCAGCCTTCACTTCAAGGGTTGCATCCCCCTTTCTAGCAATGTTTATTAGGTCCTCTTCCCATTTCTTCAAAATCCTCTCATAAGTGGCCATCTCTGAATCAAATGACCATATATAAATATAATTAATTTTATTCACATTAGAGAGGGCCTTGCACAGCCTCTTCTACTTGTGCCCTTTGTCAACATGCCTTTGGACACTTTGACTATCCCAATCTACTGCTTCCTTTGGAATTTCATCAATGTCTTGATCAAATTTATCATCGTATAAAAAGAGGTTGGGAAATGCAGCATGTGGGAATGGAGGATCAATCGGAGGAGTAAAGGAGGGAGTATAATATATCAGACTTAGCCTTTACTTCAAGAGTTGCATCCCCCTTTCTGGTAATGTTTATCAAGTCCTCTTCCCTTTCCTTCAAAATCCTCTCATAAGTGGCCATCTCGAAATTAAAAGACCAGATATTAGTATAATTGATTTTATTCACGTTAGAGAGGGCCTTGCACATCCTCTTCTACTTGTACCCTTTGTCAACATGCCTTTGGAAACTTTTATTATCCCAATCTATTGCTTCCTTTGGAATGTCCTCAATGTCTTGATCAAGTTTAACATCGTATAAGAAGAGGTTGGGAAGTGCAGCATGTGGGCATGGAGGATTAGCCAGAATAGTAAAGGAGGGAGTATAGACCCCTCGGAAGTATGTGCAACTAATGTGATTAGAGCACAGGAAGTTGGAACTTGATGCTATAAAGAAGCTTAAGCTTTAGAGTGTGGTAGAAGAGCACTAGAGATAGGACCACGAAGCTCATGCAAGGATCGTGATCGTTTACAGGGGTCACGAACTAATTCTTATTCAGCCTTTCTTCCTCCTCTCCCTCTTTCACGTTCCCTGTAAGTTCGATGGTCTTCGTCGGTTGTCAGTCTTTTCTCCTCCCCCTTTCCGCATCATCTCATGATGGTCCTAATAACAAGAGCGAGGCAGATAAGAGTTAGGTGTCTTCCCCTTATAGTCATATCTACTGCGTAAAAGAGCTCCATATCTACCATGACCCATGGAACCCGAACCAATAAAAAGATTGTATAAGAATTGGGCCTTCAAGATACGAAGGAATGAAGGGATACATGTTCATGATCCTAGTGAAATATATGACACCAATGCCCCCCTAAGTACTCTACAGACCATGTTGGATAGGAACTAAAGACAAGGTCTCTCCAACTTTACTTATAAAGCCCCCTAGTGAGAAATTGAAGCTTAAATTAGTTTCGTCCAAGATGCCGCGAACAGGTAAAATCGATTCTGCCGTTGTTATCTAAACCAATGAAGATGTCATCAAAGGAGTGAGGCCGAGATGAAATCACTCCTCAGGGTAAAATAGTTTGATATCTGATCGCTTTGCAAGTTTCCACGATAATGTGCTCCGAACAGGGAGAGCTATGGGGAGTAGGACTCATATAAGGCATCTCTCCAAACAATTCATCCTCTTTTTCACTGGCCTGATAGTCGTTATCGCTATTACCAACGTCCTCTCCATCCTCTTAAACCATGGGCTCCTTTCCTTCTCTCCTTTCGGCCTGCTCATCCTTTTCAGGAATTGGAGACATTCTGGCTTTTTCATCCCCGTCTCTCGAAATATCACCACTAACAGACTCTTCATTATTTCTCTCAATGGGTTCCTTTGTGTGAGCTACGCTAGAAGGACCCTTGCCTTCCCCTGGAAGATTTTCGCCAAAGATAAGAGTGGGGATGGAAGAAACTATATGAGCTGTAGAGCTACTAGGTACACGTGACCTAGCAATGATGAATCTCTCAAAACATAGCAAACTGCATCATCGTAGGTTTTCGTTTGTCAAAAGAATGCAATAGTGCGTTGTTGAAATCTAACTTCTCTCAGGCCCTTAAGCATAGTCTCATGGTCCTTACGATCATCTCGAGTCGTAATTCCTATGAATAAATAAATGTTAGGCTGATAAAGTCAAAGAACACAAGCATGGAAGGGATGGAGAAAATAAAACCTACTTCTAGAAAGCCAGAATCGGTCGAAGCAGTACGGGCATCGTACGAAGAAGTACTCGTTTTTTATGTACGAACTTTTTCTGTGAAGCTTTTTGATGGCCTTGCACTAGCATCAAGCTTCAATGATCACGTAAGAAGGAGAATCACGTCTTTTCTTAAAGTGCAATAAATAGGAAAGTTCACTGAAAGTAGGAGCTCGGTTTAACCAATTCCTGAAAAGGACGTAGATAGAACTCAGAAGAGCATAACTGTTCGACTGAATTTAGGACGGAGCAAGCCAAAGTTCTTGCATAACCATTTGGAGAAAAGGATTGAAAGGTGGGATAGCCTCACCTATGCAGATGTACCGGTTGCATGCTATGTATCCTTTCGATGAGTTATGTGAATACTTGGCCCTCGTCGAGAGAAGAACATCTTCTTCGAGAATCTCGTGCAAATGACATATGTTTTAGAGCATTCAGGCTATCAGAACTATGGGCACTTACTCTGGTGGATCATCCAACACTCTCAGACCTATAAACTTGTTCAAATGAGGTGGTTAATCTGTTGTCGGCTTGTAACATCCTCCATTTTAAGGTCCGAAACTAACTATTACATACGCTGCAGTCATTTATAGTATTAATTATGGTGAGAAAATGCGGAAATGTAAATTGTACCAATTGATAGATTTAGGTATATGCCTTAAGGAAATTATGTATTTTTTTTACATATATCTAACTCGTTGACCAACCTTGTTCAAAATAAAGGTGTTTTCTTTCTATTATGTACTTGATATAATGTGGTTACATTAATTAATTAATTTAATTAAAAGTATATTTAATAGAAAATCTATTAATTGTGTGTTTTGTGATAGTGGTTACAGAGTGCTGTAACTGTGAGTAATTTATCACAAGGAAATGAATATATCACTTTAAATGTTCCTAGTCAACATGCATCGAGACTGGACAGTATGCGTTGAGACTATAGTATGTAACGCTCTTCAAATGTTGGATAGTGTACTACTTATGACTGCTGGGGGCACCTAGGGGTTACGTACTAATAGTTATTAAATAACTATGTAATGACTCACTCGGTAGTTTTCTGTTGGTTAATATGACTAAGGTCAAGTAGAAAATATCGATATGACTAATTGACATGGATCTTTCGACGTGATAATGCCGTGAATCTTCAATATGAAAGCTCCACTTTGATTATAGTCAAATCATGGCATAGCAACCATCGAGTGACTGTAGTTGGGCCGAGTGGAAATATTAGAAGTGAAGCACTAATCAATAGAGGATTCGTCTCTGTAGTTATATGGGGTTGGTGTCATGGTCAACTCGAGTCAACCCAAAGCCAAAATCTTAGGCCAGAGTAGTTTGGTTAATAATAATTGCTATTATTAAACCAAGGTCTTTGTGGTTAGATTATAGAATTGAATGTGGATGATGTTGGAATTTTGATTATTACCAAATTCAACAAGTCTAAAGTGATATAGTATCGACGAAGAGAATTGTGCAAATAATTACCACAACTGGGTAACGCTTAAGATTTTTCGAAAATAAGTAAATGATAAATTTGGCCTTAATATCACACCATCTTCTAAGTGAAATGTGAACGTTAACGTTCGAATAGTTTGACGTTAATCGCTGACCGAATTTACATCCAAGGGTCACGCAACCGAAACGATGAATTCTCTTTAAACCAAATAATTAAATTAGTTTATAATTGTTATAAATTAATTAAATTAATTAATATTTATGAAATATTAATTATAGATTTTTAATGTGATTTGAGAAATAAAATTGTTGCATATATTTATAAAAGTTATGAATACATTGATCGATGTGAGATATCGATAACAAAATATGTTAAATATGATTGTACATATTTAATTTGGGTTAAATGGGTTCACATAATATGAGATTTGGAGAGGATGGGCATTGGTTTGGAGAAAGAGAAGAGGTGGCTACAACATGTGTGATTAGGTTTTGAGATGTGTGGTTGAGAGTATTGTTTGCTCTCTTGTCCTATCCATATAAAAGCCCATCCCAAAACCCTAATTACAAGCTAATTCAGTTTTGAGCCACCACTTTCTTCATCATCTTCCTCATTTTAATGGCAGCAACTTTCCTCTAAATTCATCCCTAAAATTATCAAATCGAATTTCAAAATTAAAATACTAATTTGTTGTAGAAGGTATCCAATCTAGGATTAGCAACCTGACGGATTGTGAATTGTTCTAAGAAGAGAAACCATTGTTCAACGTGGACTCAAAGTCTTCATTAAGAGGTGCACTTTTATTTATTATCATTTTTTTGATTTTAAGTTTATCATATAAAACTTATTTTACATTCAAATCCCTTGTTTGTATTCAAATCTGTGTATTGTTTAGATTATGTGATATTTTTGTAGGTACATGTGTTTGTTACAATTAGATCAGTTATGTATTTGTTATTATATTTTTTTTATTAATTTACTGTTAAATTAATTTTCTTAATTTTTTTTTTAATTTTGATATATATATAGATCTTGATTAGATGTGTACAAATCTACAAATTATAAATATATGTAATTGCATATGTGTTTATATACCATGTATATTTAATGTTAAAACTTTTTATGATGATATGCACCTATTATAAATCATAAAATATAAAAATATTTTATTTAAATATGTATATACATATTTTATTATTATTCAATGATTTTTTGAACTGTTTATTATGAATAATATAATTAATTATTTCAAAATTCAATTTTATATTTTTCATATTTGTTGTACCATGTAATATAATTGTAGTCAAATTTTTATATTTTTTTAAACCTAACTTATTGTTTTTGAAAATTAATTTACTTTTGGCCTATAATCAATTATTTAATTAAAAATATAATTTCAATTGAGAAAATTCTAGAAATTTTTCTGAAGGCTTAAATTTGTATCTAAAACCTTCAAAAAAACTTTTAGATTTTTGTAACCTAATCATTCATTTTTGGAATTAATTTATT
The DNA here is from genome assembly GCA_030765085.1 of Allium cepa. Taxonomy (NCBI): domain Eukaryota; kingdom Viridiplantae; phylum Streptophyta; class Magnoliopsida; order Asparagales; family Amaryllidaceae; genus Allium; species Allium cepa. The sequence goes on from CM060943.1 coordinate 462,380,501, forward strand.
TTTTAAATGCAATTAATTATTTGATTAAAAATATAATTTCAGTTGAGGAAATTCCCAAAAAAATCCCTAAATAGAAAATATATCTCAAATACCTTTAGAAATTTGTTTAGAAATTTTCAACTCAATTTCTTATTTTTAAGAATTAATTTGGTTACGGGCTATTATTAATTATTTAATAATAATTATTATTTTAATTGTAAACAAATTCCATAAATTAAACTTAAGCCCAAAATGTGTTTCCGGATTTTCTAAAATTTTCAATACATTTATTATTATCATATAATTATTTTACATTAATTTTTTATGGTGGAAACTGTTTTATTCAATAAATTATACACACACACACGTACATATATTAGTATTTTGTTTTGACATAGTTTACAACCACATATTTAGAAAAATTACAGTACATAAAAAATGAGCTAATGTGTTAGATGCAATATAAATCTCACCATCATATATAGGCACACTATACCCTTCATGGATTATGATGTTACTCATGCATATACATATTGTGACGATCCACCTTTTTGAACAATTTAAGTCGATAATAAACCATGTATGTTTGGCTTAAACCATTAAAAAGGGTAGATTATCAATGGGGTTTAGGAAGAAAATAAAAGAAAAGAAGGAAAGCAAAATATAGAATCTCACAGCAGAATGACAAAATATAATAATCAAATAAATAGTTTATGAAGCTGTTTTACAATATACATTTGATTTAAAATTTTTACAACATAATCAGAGTACAATGAACAAACATATCAAACTAATGCAACAGAATAATAATAGTAAACATGGTCTAGCAAACTCCATCTTCATCTTCACGGGATAATGTCTTCAACACTGAAATACTCAGGCTAACCCGAGCTTAATGAAAAGACAAAACACTCGAGTCAAAACTAAAAGTTCTTATGTAAGTTAAATCAATAACAAGTAAATATGAGTGTAATAGCTTCAGAGATGTTTACAGGATTTTCATCTCCTATCAAGTGTACAACGTGAGTGCAATAACTTAAGAGATGTTATAGGATTTTCCATCTCCTAAGGATCCGCCAAACTATCTATATGTAGTAAGATACGCTATATTTATAGTGTCTATCAGTAAAGTAAAGTATTATAATAACGTTAAGGCTTTACATTGATCCTCCTTAACACGTTTTTAAGTAGGTAGTCTATGCCGGTCCTATAACACAACGAGTAACGTCGGTACCCAGTGAGTCCCTATAGGTACCATGCTAAAACAAAATCGTAGTAGGCGCGTATAAGGATAAAAGTATGACAAGGCATGTGAGGCAATGCCCAAGGTAGGTTCTACCAGTTTTCCCTTTCTGGCTAGTCGTAACCTCTAATAGTCGACCGAGTCCGAGATCCCCAAAATCAAATCAAGATGCACTAACCGAGTCAAAAATCAATATAATAAGAAGGGGTGTTGGCCCCTAAAGGTAGTTAACTCCTTGGCCAGACATGGGCTACTGTTTTTGTCATTTCAAATTAACACAAGTGTTGGGTTCATCCATCATCGTTCTCTTACTTCATTCCAGTAAACGTCGCCAATTCAACCTCTACAGTCTAGATAACATCCACCGCGCATACAATTGTTAAAGTGGTTCAGGTATTGATAGAGAGTATGCAAATACTCGACCCCGGTCTCTTTAATAACTAAATGTTATTTTACACACCGTTGGTTCTTTTAAATTTCTAAGAACAAGTCGTATCCATATCAAAATACCAAATTCGCTTCAAAAATCATTTTGAATTCAAAATAGATTATACCTTTATGTCAAAGCATTCGTATTTAAATCAATGATTGGAATCTATGTAATTCCTCTTTTAGAACAGTTTGAATATTGAAAATGTTTTTGAATAATTAAAATAGTTTGAATATTGGAAATGGTTTGGATAATTAAAATAGTTTTAATATTGAAATATAGTTTGGATAATTAAAATGGTTTTAATATTTGAAAATAGTTTGAATATAAAATAATTTTAATACTTGGAAATAGTTTAGAGTACAAAATAGTTTTAATATTGAAAGTAGTTTAGATAATTGAAATAGTTTGTATATTAAAATAGTTTATATTAAAACTGTTTTTTCTTTCACGACAAGGTTCAAATTCCAAATCATAACGATTTCCATTTTTCGACTTCCAATACCGGTCAAACTAAATATTCAAAATTCCATTTAAATCAACCTCAATTTAACGATTTTAAACTTTATTTCAAATCCAATTTAAACAGTTCTATTCGAAGGTAGAAAGTCCTAATTCACATTCTCATTTTGAAACAATTTAGTTAAAATCCATTTCACGTCCAAACTTGAAAATACCAATTTAAACCATTTTAATAAAGTAAATTCAAAGTTTTAAATTAAAAAATAAACCTGTCAAATAATTCACTTTCGATAAATTCAAATCATATCTCAATTTCAACTTAAGGTTTCAAATTAGTCCTTAAATAATTTCATTTAAGCAGTTTCAATTTAAATATTTCAAATCTAGAAAATAATCTTATTCATATAAATCAAAATTTTACGTTCTTTAAAACAAATTCATTTAAACTAATTCAAATTTTAAGGTTTGAAACCATTTTATTTAACCAAATCCTGTGTCCGTATATAATTTTCTACCCTATGACCAAGTGATCATTTATTTCAATTTAATTACATGGATAGAGATATATCATTTCAATCCATATTTAAATTGCATAGGTACATATCATTTCAACCAATTTCTTAGTTCATTTCATATAGTCCAAATGATAATATAAATGATGCCAATTAATAAATAGGTAATAACAAGAATACGTCAAATAAATAAACAATCATACATCCAGCATATCAATCAATAGGCATCCAATGCAATCCAAATCCAAATCAACCAATAAATCACAGCAGTTACTAGTCATCAATTGTCGGTGTTTAACTAGCAATTAAATTCAATAAAAAATTCAAATTTATTTAGATGGCAATTTAATTACCAAACAACAACCAATAAAATTTTATCACTTCATAATTTTAATTTAGCCAACGTAAGAAAATTTAGTACTTCGTTAGTGGGTTAAATCACCCACTTTTGATTTAAAGCCCATTAAAAATCTAATGAAAGCCCAAAATCTCAACAATATCCAAATTCGACCAAACCAATTTCATTTTGTTTGGAATATCAATACGAGTCCAATGGAAGAAACCTCTGCAAATCCGAGTTTATATGCAAAAGTTATTCATGTTAGAACATTTCAAATTTTAAAATTTAAATAAAATAAAACAAGGGAAAAATGGTAATTTACCATCTCCAACCAAACCCTTATGAATACAGCACGTACCGAACCCGCAGCCGCCGACCTTGATTCACCGCCATTTAAGGGTCACCGAACCTAGGTTAGACCACAACAACTGCCTCGCCACCTGCGGCAGCCCCTTTTGAGCCCCATACGATAGTCCCCACTACCGCCTAGAGAAATCCACCGCTGCCACCTTCCTGTCAAAATTTGAGCAAACTCTGGTGCTTCTACCACAATCTACAGATGCACTCGCCTCATCGCCCTCTACACTACAGTAGCCTTCGATCGTCGTATAGTCACAAATCCACCGTTAAACCAAAACCCTAACACGAATGGCCGAGAATAATTCGCTATTTTCTGGAAAAACAAACCTCCAATCAAAAAATGAATTGCCGATGCTGATTCCATTCATCGGGAGCTTCGCGATGATATATTATATGATATGGTTTAAGCAGTTTGAATTTTTGGATTTGATTTGAAATTGTAATTAGGATTTCGGGATAATAACCATTAAGGAGGAGTAAATTAGAACTAAAATGTACATACATAAAAGAGAATAGATGGCTGCTAGGGTTTCATAACCGCATATATATAGACAAAGATGGACACGAATGGATGAGGCATATCGATTGGGCTAAAGCGATAACAAAGGCCCGAAAAGCCCATTTCGTTCCCTAAACGAAAATAGGTCATCCTATATGTCAAAAAATAGGTTTTCAATATTTTAAACTCGATGGAACTAATTTCAAATCCTAATTATATTGTGTATAGAAGTTAGTTTTAAAATCAAATTATACTTACTTTTACACGTTTATCAATCGAACTATTATTAAACTGATTGAATCACTTTTAATTATAAATTAAAGTTTGTTGTCATTATTCTGATTAAATAGAATTATTAATCTTTTAAAATTAATTTTTTCATGTTAAATCCAAGATTCAAATATTAAATTAATTTCAACGTTAAATTACAAAAGCAATAAAATCCCAGATCGTTATATTTTAATTTCAAACAAATTCTTTTTGTTTTGAATTACATGTCCTTTATATTAAATCAACAAATACCTTATGAACTTTATTTAACATAAATTTTCATTTTATTTCACTCATACTCTACAGTTAACATCTTCTCCCATATTAACTAAAATATTTGATTACATTAATTTTCCATCGATTACCAAATTAATTTCAAAATGGATTTAATAATAAGATGTGAAATAAAGCAACTATGACATCTTTGTAATTTAAACACATTTCTAAATTTATTGTTTATAAACAAAGGTTAATAAATCCATGTACTAAGTAATTGATTTCTAATTGTATGCTAACATATTTAGAATATTTTTTATCCCATTCTTTATTAACATTTATTACAATCGATGGAATTTATATTCAAACAACTATTAATTATATCCAAATCAATATCATTAAGTTATATTCTAATATGCATTACCATCTTCACCTCATTGAAATTTGTCATTTTAGAATTCATTTAAAATCAAGTTATATGTTATAAAAAAATTCATTTATAAATCATAAATTTATTTTGTGACAATATTAAACTCCAAAATCTTATTTAATTTAATATTTTTAACCATCAACGATACAGGTCGTTACACATGTGTATGTGTGTGTGTATGATACACATATATACGTGTATACTTATATAAATAAATAAAATAAATCTCAAACTATAAATTGTACAGTTAGAATACATAGGGACATAGTAATAAATATTGTCATGAATAAATTATTAATAATGACATTTGATGAATCAATCAATTCAATTAAAGAGAGAAACTGAACATTCTCTCTCCATTTAGTACAATTAATGCTCTCAATTAATTCTTGTTTTAGGGAAAGAAATGAAAGGTTTCATTCCCTATACATCAACAATTATAGATAAATGTTAGGTGTATTTGATACACTATACATTTAAAATTAAATTTATTTAAACTTCCCTTTAACTATTTTACATGGAATACAAGATTTTTTTTAAACCAAATTTAGAAAAGTTCTAAATGAAATTTAAACTTCGTAGGTCTATTACAGATCCAAAATGGTAATTTTTTTTGAAACTTACCTATTTCTTTTGTTGTGGGCCAGCCAGTTCCTTCAATGGTATTAGAGTCCAATAGTCTATGTGGTCTAAATTAGTCATGTTATGGCAAACTAATTAAACTTGCCCACTAAATATGGTGTCTCGAAAGGCAATGTTAAGGCTTGGAATTGGGTAATCAGGTACCTTGTCCTACCCGGTTACCAACCTGACTTGATTGGTAAGTGAGTCCAAAGGTTGCCCCTAATAGAAAAGGCCCAATTTGAATTAGGCTTTGGGCTAGTTTTCAAAATTGTTTTGAAAATTAAAATTAAAATGTGTTTATTATAAAAGTCATAATACAACATAAGTTTTCAAAACATTTGAAAGGATAATGATATTTTCAGAAATGTTTGAAAATATTTATGTACTAATTTAAAATTTTAAAATTTATTAATAAGATTAATAAAGTGAATTAATTAAATATGTTGATTAATTAATACATATATGCATACAATATATATATATATATGTTATATTATTTTAAAATGTTAGGATAACATAATTTTATATGTATGTATTTAAGATAAATTTTGAAATTAATAAATTTAATCAAAATTGTTCAATTGACTAAATTAATTAAAGTTTATTAATTAAATAAAATATCATATATAAGATATATATGTGTATTATACTATAAAGGTTATAGTAGATATGTCCAATATGAATGTTCTATTTGGAACTATAATTTAAAATTAATTAAAGAGTTAATTAATTAAAATTAGTTAAAGAGTTATTAGTTAAAATTAATATATAATATACATAAGACTATTATATAAGTTAATTAGGTAATGAAAGTTATATAATAATTCAGTTTATGCTATATGAATGTATAAAAAAATGTGAAACTTTAAAGAAACCATAAATAGGCTTAAGGAATAAACATATACGTACGTATACCATGATTTTTGACGCGTCCAACACTTGAGTCATGGGAGTATTTCATAAGAAATACTTATTCCATAAGTCGATATCACTTAATATAATATATTGAAGATTATGAATCTTTAATATAAAGTTGTCCTCTACCATTTATATATTAATAGATTACTTGCATACTACTTAGTTGTTAAGCTTTCCTCAAGCTAGGGATGTTATGTGTAGTACTATTAATATATGGAATAGATGAGGTAAGATAATTACACATACTTGTTGAGCTTTCCTCAGGGCACGTGCATTATACTCAAGTCATCGCGAAATGATAGGTCCAAGTGAATAGTCCATCTTTACTTGTTGAGCTTTCCTCAAGGTAAAGGAGGGATTAAGATGAGGTACCAAATGTTAGAAGTTGTATGTGATACAACCAGTAAAGAGTTATCCATCATATGCAGGCTATGATTTATTAAGCTTTCCTCAAGGTTTGAATCCTAAAGCATATGAGTCCTAACAACCACTAATGAAGTTAAAAGACTTCTATGTTTCACTTAGAGTTTGGTGAAACATAAACTACTGCTAGGAGCCTTATTAGAAAAATGAAATGGTAACATTTAACCTTTCTAATATTGTAAGAACATATGCTAAAATAATGCTATAATTATCTACATTGATAAATTTGTGCATTTAATATGATTGATTAAACGTCTATTAATTAACATATAAAAATGAACTAAACTGAAAGTTGGTAAATGGAAATATAATACTCACTATTAAATGCCTATTCCATATTAATGTTTTATATACTCATGCAAGTGCCTAATTTTTACAGCTGCTTAGTACATTCATAAAATGATCGCCTATGTGTTTATTTGCTTTAGACCTTGTATTGCATTTTATAAGTTTCGAACTCTAAAAGCAATACAAGATAAAATGGATGGATATTTGATCCATATACTATCACTATAAATGTTATATGGTGAACGATCACAATTCGTAGTGTCTGATATTTCAATATATATAGTCCATTCAAAATAATCCAATAAACCATACTATGAGATCGAGTATTCAATTTGATTGATTACATAAAAGATCATATTGTGTTAATTGTAGTACAAGACCAAAACTACAAAATAGATCTAAGAACTCGATCGCTGAAATGTCAGTTTAATTAGTTTACACAAAGAGCAACATATTTGATGTCCTTAAATGTTAAGGATAATTAGATGCGCTTTCTCAAAGAGTTCATTATGATATTGTAGTAAGGGTTTTCTTTTGAATGGTTTGACCATTTATAAAGGAAAATGAATGTATAAGGGTAAAATATGATTTAAGGTATAGTTAGGATGGAGAGAGTGAATAGACATCTCTTCTTCATAAAGAAACAAAGGAAATAAGAATTGTAATAATAGTGATTGATACTTAACATTGGAATGAGAAATATGATTTCTATTCCGAAATGTATTTTCATATAGAAGATTGTTTTATATGAGATTTGTTTCTTTGAGTTTAAGATATTTGATCAAAGAACTCTCCACGATAAACTAGTTGCAATATATGACATTAACAAATCTATATTAAGTGAATGACGGGCCTTCGAATTTAGTACGCTATTATAGTAATGGCGGAAATAGTGGGTGCATGTCATATAGCATTTATTGATTGCATCAAATTACCAAAATTGTTTTCGTAAAACATACTGAACATTATTTATGAAATAATGACTGTTTTTGGTTATCGATTGAAAAAATAGACATAGCTATATTTCTACGAATATTATGAATATTCATTATGAAATAAAACTATAATGTGGTATTTTTTTTCACAAAAAAAGTGATGCATTGGAAAATACAGAAGTATCTAATATTATTTACAGTTAATCTGGAATTATAAACTAAGTCATAGTTTTGAGAACATAATTTTGTTATATGATTTTGAATCATACGATACTTGTTAATTATATCACAAACAATAAAGGGCTATGCACCCATTTAATGGGAGCATCATAAGAGTTGATGAACTCTTCGAATTAATACATATAGATATATGCATTCGTAATTCTATAAATACTAAAATGGTTCCACGTACTTCATCATATTCACCGATGAGTCATCATCGACATGGACGTGCGCATTTGATACACATGTAGTATGTTTATGGTAAACTCATTAAATATAAAACAGAAGTAAACATAACATGCAATAGAAATGATTTGATTTGATCAAATGAGTGAGTGTATTGGAAAAGGTCCCAAACATGCCTAAAATGAATAAAGATTCGATCTCAAAATAACTCCTTCATATGATACATAATGATGCATCAATATAGAGTATTCGTACTTTTTCGGACTGTATGATTAATTGTGAGTGAAGTTGAGTTAGTTTCTTTCTATAAGGTAACGTACTTAAGAGTAGTATACAAGGTCAATATTATTTCATCTGAATAACGGTTTACAAAATCTTACAAGAGAAGGGTTTATTAGAAACTCCAACATATCCAAGACTAAGAAGTTAGAAGGTTACGCGAGTCAAAAAATTGTATGTGATAATTGTTTATGATGGATCTTGTATGAATCTCTCCAAAAGGATTTTGGAAAGGATTGTCATTAAATGACATATTTATGTTTTGAACATAATTTTTGTAAACTAAAACCAATTTAGTTTTTATAAATAAATAAATTCATAAAGCGCTTATAAATCTCTATTCTATTTACACTAAGGAGCAATTGTTGTTTCAAAATGTACCAACATCGTTGTGAAGGAATTTAACTGATTATATGAGATGAAATGGAATTAACTAACCTAAATGAACGCATAGCATTAGAATGTCTAATAAGTATTCTCGCACATTAAAGAGAAACTATGAGTTTCTTATTAATGTCAAAATTATATAATCCTTAATTATTTAATTAAACCATTAAGAGTATTGACTCAATATTGTATGATGCATAAATCCGAAAGAATTCCCAAGTATGCTAGCAAAATATGAATTTTATGGTCGTAACCGAAGGGATGTGATCTATCGACCAAGATTGTGTCTTAATGAGAAAGACTAATGCAGTTGGAATTAAATAAGCAATGTTGATAAGAAAAATATCGCAAATTTCAATTGTTGAAATTAGCGTAATAGATTCGATATTCAACATGCTCAATTTAATTAAGATTTACTAACAAAATTATCACTTGATAAGGCCTAGTGTTTTGGTACATATGTATTGAAACGGAAAATTCTAAATAATGATTTAGAGTAAGTTGTGTATACATACTAATCAAAAATGTCTGGAAGTCATGGAAGCGATATTGAGTTTGTGAATCTTAGGATATGTTCCAAGAAATGATACGAAAGTATCATTAGAAGCATCAAGATTGAAAAAGTATTTTAATAGTAATCGTACACTTTGATTTTCAATCAAAGTGTAAAGGAAGCGTTTGTTCATAAGAAAGAACGTTAAAGTTACATTAATATTTCTAAACTGTATGTAAACGATACATTGTTGATTTCAACAGTGTATTTGTGTTGAAATCAACCTTAATTGTTTTAATACTCAATTTTGGATTGTAAATGATGTCTTATAGTGAGTACAAAAGATATTGGGAATGTACAAAATCGATATGTAAATACATTATTAAATTGTTTAATACGGAACATGTGAGTTCCTTATGCATTGGCAATAAGAATTATCATACATGTTATGTTGGTTACGATATCGTGATTTGTTTATGTACTTGATACATGAAGCAAGATCAAATCCAAATTTATATCGCTAAATAGTTGTTTGAATTGTTCTCGTGTATTTATGAAATAGTAGGGAATTGTTTACTGAAACAAAAAAAATCCTTATGAAGGAGTGTACGGACTCAAACATCATAAGTGATATTTAGTATAATATGTCAATAATAAATTTAAGTCAAGATCTTTAAGTTGGAAATGTTCTAAATGAAAGATTGTGGCTGGTTCAATGAAAAAGGCTAAGTACATCATCTTGAACAGCGCCGTAAGAAAAATAATGTATATAAATATCTGAGTGCACAAATTTATAACTAAGCCGATTCCAAATGTTGAGAATCTCATAACAATATTATATGATAAAAATGTCACAATATAATTTGTAACAAACTAAGAGCTTACTAGGAGTCAAGAGTCATACTCTTAAATGTTCCACATGATAAAACAATTTCTCATTATCGAAGAGAGTTGATTAGTAGAGCAGATAATTGAAACAAAATAGCATACCCATTCACAAAGGGATTGACCCAATTGGTTTTGAGAAAACCGATTAGAGATGTTGGAACAAGATTCCATAATTGACCCTAAGTGCAAGTGGGAGATTGATAGAGTTAGGGATATGCCTTGAGGGGCAATTATGTAATTTGTTACATATATCTAACTCGTTATTCAATCTTGTTCGAAATAAATGTGTTTTCTTCCTATTATATACTTGATCTGTAACGACCCAGAATTTTTATTAACTAAAATTTGAATATTTAATTAATTTTAAATATAAATAAGTGAATTTATAAGTCGAATAAATTTTATTTTGAATTATTGGATTTAATTGGATAATTAAATCGATAACTTAATATGTTAAATTATGAAAATAATTCAAAATTGGGTTAAAAATGGTTGAAAATGATTTGTAAAATTTTCTTTTATCATATGGGAGTTAGAATGATATTTTAGAACTTTTAAATTCGAATTAAAAGTTAATTTTTGAAAATTGAATATTTAATATTTAATCGACTAGTGAAATAGTCAATTTTTGAACAGTCTTAGAATTGAACGAAACCAGTTCCATTGGATCCGTAATAGTTAGTTATTACTGGATTTCAAATTTCGTAACAATCGGAGCTATCGTTTGATCGTGGCAGCTCGAAACGCATCGATTTATTTTTAATTTTAATTTGGCGAGTTAAAATAGCCATTTTTCAAAAAGTCTCGGATTTCAACGAAACCAGTTTCATCGGATCCGTAATGTGATATTATTGTAAGGTTTCAAATTTTAAGTCAATTGGATTTACCGTTTGTCCGGTACAAATTAAAACGCCTAGAAATCGATTTAAATCGGTTTAATTTAAATTGAACGTTTGTAGCCATAACTCGCACAGATGTCCGAATTAGCTTTCGAAACCTGTTCCATTGTGTCCGGAACGTGGGGTAAACCCTAGAAACGCTGGTTACGGCGCGTAATCGGAGTTCGGAATTTCCGGATGAATAGTGTTCAAAAATTCTCTATAAATAGCACCACCACCTTCATAATTTTAGAAAAAAAAAAATATATCAAAACCCTGATATTTAACCTAGCCGTCACCTAACAAATGAAAGGCCAGATTTTTCCCACCTTCCTCCCTCAATTACTCCAAATCCGTCGGCAATTAGCCTTAGGTTTCAACTAGAGAATGGAAGAGGACGATGAGATCTAGAGATCTATACGGAGATGATGGCGTGAAGTGGAGCAGAATGGTGTCAGGGAGGCCGCGTTCGTGGCCGTTCATCTTGCGTGCGCGAGTATCAAGGCTTGACCGAGCTTCATGGCCGTGGGGCCGAACATAGGGGAGGCTAGAGGCTTCGATTTGCAACTCCCTGATCGAAGTTTCGTCGAGTGATCGCGATGCAGTAATTAACCCTAATCTCGAGTGTTGGGTTCGGTTTCTTCGTTGTTGCCTGGGTGCAATTCGCGTTGGGAAGAAATAGATGGGGACGGTCATGATGCAGTGAAGTTGGATCCAAGGGCTGGGAATGGTGTAGGTTTGGAAATTATAAGAAAATTGTAAATAAAGTATAGTTTAAATCGTGTAACTTATAAAAAGCATATCTTTTTCATACGAGGTCGAAAATGCGCGAAACCAGTTGCGTTGGGATCGTATGGACGAGCACTACGCGATGAAATTGGATTGGAGTCGTTTGGAGTTAGCGAGAATTTTGGGTAAAATTAAACGTCCGTTTAATTTTATTCGAAATAAATCGCTAAAACGGAATTAAAATCAAGGTGAGAACTTCTCACTCAATCGAATCAGTTTCGATTTTATTTTAAATAGTTAGATTTAAAATATTTGAATGCATGTTTGAATGATGATTGTTATCTATTGATTGTTAAAATAGATATTATACGCCGTTAGTAAGCGGATGTTATTTATTAAAAACATATACCGCGAATATTTCATAAACAGTGAAATTGGTATTATATATAATATCAATATATATATATTGGCATATGTATATATTGCAGTTGTTGATTTCCCGCATTTTTTGTTTAGCGGATGAGACCCTATTGCGCCGTTATTAAGCGGATAATATTTATTAAAAACATATACCGCGATAATTTCGTACTGGAGCGAAATTGGTATTGTGCTAATGTTTGTGGATGTAGGAAAACAGGTTGGAGGGATCCAACTGGATTCCTCAACAATTTTTATTTGATTTCAGATATTTAGATATTTGATGGATTTTCATATTGATATATGATATCGTTGTAGTCGTGATTGACTATTTGGTGTGTAGCATCATTGGACCAAATTTTGGGATTTTAAAATGATTTTTAAAGTGATTTTTGAGAATATACTATATTTTGGAATTGATCCATTTTAAATAAATAACGATATAATTTTTAATGTTATAAAAATTATGGTTTTTGAGAAATATAGTAAAAAAACTGATTTTTGAGAATATGATGCTAATGATTTTATAAAATAGTTAAATCGGAATTTTTGAATTTATTATGAAAAGTTGAAATATAGGATTTATAAAATTTAATTATTTTATGAATCAAAAGGATGAAGTTTTTAAAGGAATTTGAAGACGTTTTAAAAGAATAATATAAATTGATTTATATTAAGAGATTTATAAATGGATATTTATAAATTGAAATATTGACATTATAAAACGAGTTTTTATAAGTGTTTGAATGAAGTGCAAATGGATTGCATAAGTGAATGGAATTTATAAAATTATAAATGATGAAGTTATAAGTGAAATTTATAAATAGTAAGATTTATAAATTTTGTGAAGTTATTAAAGAATATATTTGGATGAATAATTGAATCTTATAAGTTATAAGATTTATAATTATGAAGTTCAAAGGAACGATTTTGCAAACGAATAAATTTATAAGTATTTAACTTATAATATGAACCATTGTTTTATAATTGAGTTATAAATCGAATAGGTTAATAAAGGAATTTATAAAAGGAAGTTGTTATAAAATAAATAGAAATGGAGTTTATAAACGTTGCTTTATAAATTCACAAATGACTTATTTTGATAAGTAAATTGTTGAAACCTATTAATGGAGTTATATTCACGTTTTGAACTGTGAATAATCCTTTTAAATAAAATGAATAAAAGGATGAAATTTGTTAACAAAGTATATTCAAGTTTTGAATAGTGAATAAGATGTTAAAGAAATTGTTTTGAACGTGATATTTGAAATAGAATTAAAACGATCTAACGATGTTTTAATTGTGTTGAGATTCGAAACCATAGATTTCAACATTTATTGTTGAAATAGACGTTTTCGAGAAATAGAAGGAAATAATGGACGATAACACTGTTGTTATAGTAAATGATTTCCGAAAGGAAATGTTTTGCATAGTATTGGGATTTATATATCTACTTTAATTTCGAATCCCTATACTGGTGATTTTGGGTTGTCGTAACGATGTTTTACGTAACATTCGTTTTGGCCCAAATAAATATGTTTAAGAGAATGATTTCCTTAAAGAATGAAATATATACTTAATCTCGATTTAAGTATATTGAATATTTTCCAAGTGTTGAAAATAAATAAAATTTGTGAATTACTTATGAATGTATAAGTATGGAAATGTTTTCCAATATAAGTGAATATTTTGAGAATTTATCTTTTTGAAGATAAATTGAAAAGATAAATTGAAATGAATTATTGAAATCATATGCATGGATATTTGAAATGTAAAGAATTTATAAAAGAAAGTGGAATTGGTTTAAAAATAAATATTGATTTATTTTTGAAGTGTGGAAATTATATATCTTGTAAAGATATTTTGTGAAATAAATAATTTGGAAAATTATTTGGAAACTGGTGATGTGTGCATATCTATTGATAGTTCAATAACCGACTATCAATATTTCCATTTGAATGGGTATTTGATGTGATTTGTTTGAATGTGAATGCCACACTTATTTTTGAATAAGCGCTCACTATTCGGGTTAACCGGGAAAGGACCATGGGGTCGTATAACCCATTCCGAATATGTGATACGTCGTTGTGAATTGCATTGAAGATCGGTGTTGAAGACCCGGTATTTGCGAGAGCGATAGGATGACCTGTCGATTGTCTCTGCACTGAGTTGCAGCGGTATAGAGACTCCCTAAGTGATGGGAAATCCGATCAGGATTGTGAATATCCGGATTGCAAGGACTTCTTTGTAAGTGCCTTCGGTTTTGTTCGAGCCCGGAACAGACTTGTATGGATTGTATGTCTGACGTTACAAATTGAGATATAAAGCAGATTTCTTTCAAATATATTTCTGTTGGTGGCGGAGAATTTATTCTTTTAGCTTAACACCCTTCTCTGAGACGTACGAGCTCAGAGGTTATATAGTTGAAGTTATCAGCGATATATTCCCAATTTGGTAATGTGACATGCTGAGTGTTGCTGTAAATGATCATTGTGTTGATTATTGTGATAGGATCGTTTATTTGATCGTCTATCTTGGTGATCATTGTGTTGATCATTTGTTGACCCAAAGCATGGCTTTTGTATAAAGTATGTTTTTGTGGACGTGACTTCGTCGAGCCTCACACCCCGGAAATGGTCAAAACAGGAAAGATGCGGCAAGGTTATGAGGGGTAGCTCCCTTTAGGGTATGTACATTTCCTTCTGGATAGAGGTGGTACCATGGTATGGAGCCCAGATATTTAACCTATGTGGTTACTGCGAATTTATTACTTTGTGGTTGTTGGTTATCGGGATCCCGTGAGAAAGGTCGTTTACGATCGGGGAATGGCGTGCTCGTGTCAGTAGTTACCCTGTTAAGGATAACCCGGCCTTGTGTTGGCAGAGTTCCGGTTTGGTTCTCGGGAATGTCCTTCCAGAGGCATTCTCATGTGGCAATGGGAAGTTCCTTGGCCTGACCATTTGTTGGAAATCCAAAAAAACAATACGAAACTTGTACGGATTTAGTTGTAGAACCTATCATTCACTTATGGTGTCGCAGCACTGTTTGGATGGTAGCTATAGTAGGCATAGTTCGAAATGTCTATGTTGGCTAAGATTTATATCTTTATTTTCAAAATAATTTTCTACACTATGCACTAGTAATAATATCAAATGCTTCTTTTTAATGCGTATCAAGCATCTTTGACTATCATAAGGAGAAATCTCCTCCGATTCTGCGTTTGCATGTGTGTGTGTGCGGGAGGCCTTATGGTAGTCTCATTTTTAAAAGCATTGCGAATTGAATTTAAAAATATCTCTCTATTTTGATTTTAAAGTTAAATAAACTGTTTTGAGTTCTCGCACCAGTCTCATGACTGACTCGGAGTTTATTGTTTTCCTTCCTAAACTCTGGGTGCCCACCAATTTCCACACGGGCAGTCAAGAGTTAAGGTTTATCAGGATATTCTGGATATTCAGGAATTGCTGGAGGCAAGCTGGATGGCATGGCATATTACTAGTATATAGTATTTCTTTTTCCGCTGTTTGATGTTGTATGTTGTTGTACACTCTGATGATATGATGTAATGAAATGAAATGTAATGTAATAACTGATATAGTTCTTTGTTTAAAGATTATTCATTTATTATTATATGTTGTTCCGCTGCGAATTGTGAGATTCTGTTTGTTGTTCTATCTTCTATGTTTTTTTCTTTGTTTTCTATTCTCTTTTCTCTCTCTATCTGTCCTATCTTTTTCTCTCTTTTTCTTTCTTCTTCTCTTTTCTTAAATTCTTTTTCTTCTTTCTTAAACCATAACATTTCGGGTTTTTGGCCTTCGATTTCTCGGCAGTCGATAAAGTGAGTATCGATGTTGAATTTTCGAAAGTCGAAAATTTCCGGGACGTTACATGATCTAATATAGTTATATTAATAATTAATCGAGTTAAAAGTTTATTTAATAGAAAATCCATAAATGGTATGTTTCGTGATAATACTTATAAAGTATGATAAACGTGAGTGATTTATCACAATGAAACAAATATATCATTTTAAAGTTCCTAGTCAATACGCATCGAGACTGGATATCGATGTTTTCGTTGAGTGTAACGACTCATAATTTTGGTCGTTAATTTTGAATATTTAATTTATTTTAAATGTTGAATTTGAATTATAAATTGATTTTGAATATGGAAGAAATAGTGAAATAGTTATAATTTCAAATATAACGATTTAATTGGATTTGGATAAATAGTAAATTAATAATTGGAAATTGGGACGATATGGGAATCTAAGAATAAATGGGAGTGGAAATTGATTTCTAAAATAGATTTGAATTCTATTTGGGTTAGAATTATAATATTGGACTTGTGAATGGAATTAAAATCGATAAGTTTAAAATTAGGAATTTATATATTAAATTAATAGTGAAAATTTAAAATATAGAAATAATGTAAATAATCGGATTTCGATCTAAAATGAATCCGAATGATTTCTAATATGAATATAAATTCTATATCAGTAAAGTTTCAAAATAGAAATTTTAAACGATTCCGAGGATTTTGAAAATCGCTAGATTTAATCGACGAGTCAAAATAGCCTTCCGCGGCACAATCTCGAAATTTGATGAAACTAGTTCCATTGGATCCGTAATAGTGTATTATTATCGGGTTTCAAATTTCGTAGCGTTTTGAGTCACCGTTTGTTCGTACGGGAGAGAAAGGCGTTGAAATAAAATCGAAAATTTAATATTTTAAATCGATTCAAAAAGCTATCTTCCACATACGACCAAATTAGCCTCCGAAACATGTTCTATTGTATTCGAAATATTGGTAAAACATTACAAACGCTAGGCGGAACGTCTCATTTGGAGTTTGTTTGAAAATCATGTTAATTGTGACAAATAGTATTTATTTAATGGTTGTATACACACACACACACACACACACACACACACACGCATGCTACAATTAAAACCTAGACCTATCATCATGGCCGTCATTCTCTAATTAATGGTCAAAATGCTTCCTCCTTCTCCATCGATTTTCTTCCTATCCGTTCACCTTTATCGAAAACATCCAACTGGAGGATCGAAGGGCTCGACGAGAGCTTCAAATCCAACGGTCGAGATCGATGGAAGCATGGTAGATTCACTAGAATCTGGCCATGAAGGTCGCACGTTCATGCACACTTTTTTAGGCATACGTGGCACCGAGCTCGATGGACCTACGGCCGAAGGTGGGGCTGGCCTTGGCGCACGTGTAGAAGGTGAGGGATCAACATCTGGTGATTTTGAGTGGGACGACGATCAATTTTTTTTTAGATTTAGTGATTGGTTTTGTTTGCTAGGAAAAGGCAAAGGAGAGGGAAGCTGTTTTGAGTAGCCTTGATCGATGATTTCAAAATGAATGGGTAGATCGTTCCAGGGTAAATAAAAAAAGAAATTTTGTTTTAATTTATATACACAAATTTTAAAATTTCATATCTTAACCATATGAGGTCAGAATCGGACGAAACTGGTGACATCGGAATCGCAGCGACGGGATATACGCTACAGAGGTGTTTCGAGCTCATGGAAATTTTAGGTTAAATCGAACGTGATTGAATTAATTTAAAATTGGAACGCTCGGCAATTTAAACTCAAGGTGAGTTAATCTCACTCAATTTTGGACTGCCAGCGATAAATTTTAAACAGCTAAAATTATTAAAATGATTGATTGGCTGAATTGATAATTTTTTTATTAGTTGAATGTGATATTGTGTATATTAGTGTCTGTGTGTGTGTGTGTGTGTTGGAGTGATTGATATTCCCGCATTTATATAGCGGATGAGACCCTATGCGCCCCGCATAATAGCGGATGACCCTATCTACCGCGATATTTCACCTCGAAGTGTAATTGGTATTTTTATGTTATGCTAATATTTATGGATGTAGGGAAGTAGGTTGGAGGGATCCAACTGGATTCCTCAAAATGTTGAATATAATTGCACATATAGTGATATATGTTGTGTTGAAATGATCTATGACCGGTTATTGTGTGATTTGGACTGATTGGATGATGTGGCATGATTTGACCTAGATTTTTGAGTTTAAAATACTTTAAATATGTTTTAATTGAAAGAGAAAATAAAAAGGTATTTTGAGGTAAATTATTTATAAAGAATTTTGGGTTAATTAGTTTAATGAAATAAAAGGTTTAGGATTTGTGCTTTACAAAAATTGGAATAGTGTAAACGGGGGTTTTGGAATAAAAGTATATGAAAAGGATTTCTAAATAATAAATGTTTAGGTGGTACTTGTTTAAGTGAAAAGGGTTTATAAGTCGAGATTTTCAATGGATCGGAAGAATAGAAGTGAATTTGTGAGTAAGTATAAAAGTGGTTTATACTGGAAATCAAGTAGGATTTCCAAATTTTCGGGATGGAGTGGGAATCGAGAAATTGGTCTTGTTTTAAAAAGAGGATTTTAATCTATTAATGTGATGATTTTAAAAAGTGATAAAATATTCTGGAAAATTAGTTGTTTTATTTACTTTAAATTATTTAAACCCTATTTTATTATTTACTAGTAACCTTACAATGATTTTGAAAGATTTATTACTATTTAAGAAATAGTCAACATTTTTGTTTAAAAGATATTTATTAAATATTAATATGGCTTTGAATGATTACTTCTTATTCGAGTATACATTTATATAGTTTAAACTTGAAAATTTATTTTTTGCCTATAAGCACTATTTCGAGAAATTTTTTTAGATTTAATTTATTTAAAAATTTAAATTTAAACAAGACTTAGTGTTTTCAATGAAAATGAAGTATTCGCAGAATTGATTGTTTTATTGATAGTTAAATAACCGACTATCAAATCTGAACCAAATTATATAACTTTGGAAATATCAAGAAGAGGTACGGGTATTATATGGTACAATTACCATTTGTGGTGCTATACTATATGTATAAACTCGTTCGTTCTTCTATGATGTTTCCAAGCAAATCCATCCACTAACGGTTAGGAGGTGATCTCCGATCTTATTTTCGTCCGTGTATTTTCTAAAGAACCGAGGTTGAGTTTATCAGGAATAGCGAACGTTGTTTCGAAGAGACCAGGATCGGATTTGTGATCCGAAAACCACTTCGATCTAACAAGTATGTTTTTGTAAGGAAGACAAGAGCTTGGAGTCGAAGATGGAGCAGTGAAATGCAAGGGCTAATCACTACTAATCCTGAGGATTATTCCAAAATGGATGTAGTAGGAGTAGTGCCTTCGGTTCCGTTTGGACCGAGAACGGACTTGTATGGATGAATGCTATCACACCATCGTCATTGTAGGATGATGAGAATTCTAAGCGAATGTGTTCTAAAAAGGTAATAGTAGCCTCAAGCCTCATCAACCGGGAATGGATAAAACAGGGGAGGTGCCGCAAAGCTAAGTGAGTAGCACCCAATTAGGGTAAGGTCATCCCTGTCTAGAGTCCCTTTGATCTCGGTTGTGTGGGTGGTTGCTGATCGCAACCGCGAGGTGATCTTATTCGGACTATCCAGTAAGGGGTAGCTCCGTTCTTGTGTTGCAAGGGATCGGGAGTGGTCCTCGGTATGCTGATCTAGACCAGGTACTGTGACGGGCGGTACCTAGTAGCGCTGCCATTGTATGGAAACTCAATCTCCAATAAGTGCCTTCGGACTTGATTGTATACCTATTATGACGGAATTCAACGAACGTAACGATTTTGGCTATTTGAATAAGTATTTGTACTTAGACACTATTATAATAACAAAGGATTTTGATATGAAATGTTTTGATTATCGTAAGGTAAAAACCAGACATGTTTATTTATGGCGTAGTCTTATGAGATACCTTTGATTTCAAAGGATTTTGAAACTTTAATAATTCAAATTGAGTGTGATTTCTCACGCTGGTTTTCCAAACCAACTCGGGTGTTATTTTATTATAATTCTTGGTTCAAACCGAGTATTTCAGGTTAGGATGTTATGGAGCTCAGGAGACGAGCTGGATGGCAAAGACTTATTATCTGTATTTGTTTATTTCTACTGCAGTGGTTATTTGAAATTTCCAACCAATTGTGAGGGCAGGCTGTTATAACTGCCCAGGCTGGTAATTGTTGATTTGCGTACTCTGATGTGTGGTATGTATATTACTGTTTTCTGATTTATGTAAAGACCTATTGCTAGAATATGTTATTCTGTTCCGCTGTGAGATTCTGCTATTGTTTTAGTTCCTTCTTTCTTCTACCTTCTTTCTTTTCCCTCAACAATCTCTCTTTTCGACATTCGATCGTTTGGCATGTTTACAGTGGGCATATTTATGTCGATTTTCGAGGGTTGTGAAGGGTGGGTTGTCACATGTGGTATCAGAGCTTAGGTTGGCAATATACTTAGGCTTTGGTGAGAAATTGCTCATTGGAGATAGAGTCAGAAGTACTCTAGAATGACTTTGAGTGTATTTATAGCTATGAGCGCGTAATTGTTAGTGAATATAAAATGCTTTTATATCGTTGACTTATCGGTTGAGTGTTTATGAATTCTGGTTGGTGCAGGAAGTACAACCATATCGATAGGTTTTCTAAACTCTTAAACAAGGCAAATCGACATAATATTGTTTTAAAGTGGGTGAATGAAATAATATTACCCAAAATTATATTTTTATATAAAAGAAAAAAATTCTGAAATTATTATATATATATTTGGATGTTTGGTTGTTAATATTACAATCAGAATAAGATAATAAAATTTGAAACGGCCATATGTATAGATTACCAAATAGAATTGTATAAGTATGAAATATACAATGGAGTATAACTAAAATTTGATTTAAAGCAGAATTTAAATTCCGAAAATTTTGGAAAAATGTTTTAAAAGAATTTGAACTAAGGGTTGGGATTTTTATAATCTTGGAAATTTCGAAAATGTTTTCCAAAAAGGTTGTGAGGAATAATGGTGTATGACTTGGAAATGTTTTTGGAAAAGGAAAATTGTTTCGAAAAAAAGAAATTTTGAAAAGTAAGGAAGCACCGAACTCACTACAATCGCTGGAAAATGATCCTGTTGATGATGGCAACATCATCAGTATTTATTTTCGAGTTTTAAGTGATGGATTGCTACCGTGGTGGTTGGGTATGATTACATGTTTTAGAGTTGTTTGATAAACAAGTTGTTTTAGAAATTTCAAAAGGGAATTTTTTTTGGTTAAACCAAGTTGTTTTGGAAATCTAGAGGTATGATTTGATATATCAAAATGATATATGTATATTTATGCTTTCAAGATGTTTTGAAATAAAACCAGGTAATTGAATTATGGTAATCTTATTTGAATGATGTGAAAAGTCAAGAGGAATCAGTATGGAATTTATAAAGTGAAGTTGATATAAACAAGAAAGGAAAGTGAAATTTTTAATTCTTAAATTAAAATTTAACTTAAGTGAACTAAGGTGAATAAGATATGTTGTAATTTAACTTAAGATAAGCTAAATAAAATTAAAAATGTATTGGAATGATTTGGATATTAAGTGGAAAGGTAGGATAATTGTATAAGTATAAGTACAATTATTGAATGGGATAAATACACTTAAGGCATTAAGTGAAATAGATAATCCAGGATTATGGATATAAGATGTAAATGGACTCAAGTCAGCAATATAGGATTTTAAGTAAATAAGTTTGTGAAATTATGAATAGAGAAATGGAATTGTAAAACTTAAATAAAAATGGTTGGGTGTTATGGTAAAAAGGAATGGAAAATTCACAATTGAATTCTAAATGAAAGGTGAACCGAAATAGGGGAAAGTAAAATATAAAATGTGAATGGACTTAAGTAAGTAAAATGAAAAATTTAAATGAATAAGTTTTGAACTTATGAATGGAAGAATAAATGGTGAAACCAAAATGAAGATGGTTTGGTAATAAGGTAAAAGAATTGGGAAATTCAAAAATTGAATTTATAGATAGAGAGTGAATTGGACTTGAGTAAGTTGAATATAAATTTGAATGGTGAAGTGTTTATACAACTATATGTTATAAATATTTAATGCGGGTAAACTTAAGTGGAAATTAAAGAAATTGTGAATAGATAAGTTTATATAACTTATAAAATCGGGAAGATGAAAAAATATATAACCAGATTGAAATGGTTAAGAATTGGACAACAAGAAATGAAATCAACTTGGAAATAAATAAGTTGAATATAAGTTTGGAATATGGAATGGTTATAATAAACCTTAGAAGTAATTTTGTGGAATGTTTATAATAAATTAGCTTTAAATAAATGGCTATTCATTCTAAAATAAAGGGAATAACACTAAGCAGATTAAATGTGAAAGTGAATGGAAAGACGTAAAGTAAGTTGGTAGTAAAGTTAATATAAAAAGCAAGTGCAGGAACCATGTTATGGAATAATAAATTGTTCGAGAGTTGACTATATGATAATTCCCTAAAGTAATAGTATAAATGGGACATACTAAGTAAATGGAAGGCAAATAAATTTAATGAGATTCAATTTAGAATAAGGCAGAACTTGACTACCATGGAAAACTTAGCTAAAGTAATGATTTATGAAATAGATTCATAAATAAAATTAACATCGATTAGAATGTTACTTAATACAATAGAAAGCAAACAAGTTGGTGAACAACTTTAACGATAACCAAATGGAAATTAGATAAATGGATTTAAAGCCAATTTAAAAAGGGAATAAATTGAGGTTAAAAAAACGGTTTGCATAAATAGAAATGAGAAATGAATGAAACGAAAATAAAGTTGATTGTGGAACAATTTGGAATCGAATAAGGGGGAAATTCATGCAAGTAAGGAATATGAATCAATTTGTAATTGGATAGAAGTAAATTTATGTAAGTAAGGCACATATTGATCTAATTGAAATGAATATGAGTTAGTTGCTTAAACATGGAATGAATGCAATGAATTTGGGTGTAAATCATTTCTAATTGAATGAAATAATACATGGATCCATATGAAAGAAATAAATTAGTATGGAACCTTGTAATTGTTTGTAATGTATGTTTGGCATGTTGGGCTATGTAGTTGATATGTTTGGCTAGAAATAAATGAAATGTTGTTAAAATTTCATGATTGTGAAAAAGTATGTGCTTGTTTGAGTAAGTACAGATACAGGAGGCTGTTGGATAGATTTTGGGAGTGCTTAATTCCATATAAAATAAGTCGCTCGCTTAAAAACGCTAATATGAGGTATGCCTATGGAATAAAATAAAGAAATGATAATATATTGTCATATACTTTGTTTTTCGACGGTGTGGGTTGATGTATATATATTTATCTCTCTTGTGATATTATAAAAGACTCTCCGTACAAACGAGACACTGTCAAAAAATTTCAAAAATATAAGGAGTTAGAATTCTTTTGAAAATCATGGAAGATTTTTGTTAACTGAACAGTTGTTTTTTGAATTACATTAAAAATCAAGGTTTTGAGTTAGGAATGGAAGCAAGTTGTTTTGGATTAAACTAAAAGGATTTTGGGAAGTGAATATTGGATATTAGTTAAGCGAGATTTGGGTAAGTAAATGGGTTTGGAAGCATTTTCCCACCTTAGCAAATTTCGAGCACGAAATTTTTATACGGAGTGAGGAATATAACGAGGCGGAATTTTGGCCATTAATTTTGAGAATTTAATTTAATTCAAATGTTGAATTTTAATTATAAATTGATTTTGAATATGGAAGAAATAGTGAAATACTTATAATATCAAATACAACGATTTAATTGGATTTGGATAATTAGTAAATTAATAATTGGAAATTGGGATGATACGGGAATTTGAGAATAAATGGGGGTGGAAAGTGATTTCTAAAATTGATTTGAATTCTTTTTGGATTAGAATTATAATATTGGACTTGTGAATGGAATTAAAGTCGATAAGTTTAAAATTGGGAATTTATATATTAAATTAATAGTGAAAATTTAATATATAGAAATAATGTAAATTATCAGATTTTGATCTAAAATGAATCCGAATGATTTATAATATGAATATAAATTCTATATGATTTATAAAGGAGCTAGTAAAGTTTCCAAATCGAAATTTTAAACGATTTCGACGATTTCGAAAATCGCTAGATTTAATCAACGAGTCAAAATAGCCTTCCGAGACACAGTCTCGAAATTTGACAAAATCAGTTCCATTGGATCCGTAATAGTGTATTATTATCGGTTTTCAAATTTCGTACCGTTTGGACTTACCGTTTGTTCGTACAGGAGAGAAACGCATTGAAATAAATCGAAAATTTAATATTTTAAATCGATTCAAAAAGCTATCTTCGACATACGACCAAATTAGCCTTCGAAACATGTTCCATTGTGTTCGGATTATGGGTAAAACATTATAAATGCCAGGCGGAACGTCTCGTTTGTAGTTTGTTTGAAAAATCATGTTAGTTGTGAAAAATAGTATTTATTTATTGGTTGTACGTATATATATACGCACGCTACAGTTAAACCCTAGACCTATCTTCGCAGCCATCGTTCTCTAATTAATCGCCGAAATGCTTCCTCCTTCTCCATTGATTTTCTTCTTATCCGTTCACCTTTATCAAAAACTTCCAAATGGAAGATCGAAAAGCTCGTCGAGAGCTTCAGATCCAACGTCGAGATCGATGGAAGCAGGGTAGATTCGCTAGAATCTGGCTAAGCAGGCCGCGTCTTTGTGTGCATTTTTCTAGGCATACACGGCGTCGAGCTCGACGAAACTGCAGCCGAAGATGGGGCTGGCCTTGGCGCACGTGTAGAAGTTGAGGGATCGACCTCTGGTGATCTTGAGTGGGACATCGATCGATTTTTTTAGATTTGGTGATGGGTTTTGTTTGCTGGTAGAAGATGAAGGAGAGAGAAGCTATTTTGGGCGGCCTTGATAGGCGATTGCAAAATGAACGGCCAGATTGTTCTAGGGTAAATTAAAAAAATGTATTAATTTATATACACAAACTTTAAAATTTCATATCTTAATCATACGAGGTTGGAATTGAACGAAAATAGCGATGTCGGAATCGCAGTGACGGAATCTACACTGCAGTGCAGACCTAGAGGTGTTTGGAGCTCATGGAAATTTTAGCTTAAATTGAACGTGCTTGATTTAATTTAAAATTGGAACGCTCGGCAATTTAAACTAAAGGTGAGTTAATCTCACTCAATTTTGAACTGCTAGTGATAAATTGTAAACAACTAAAATTATTAAAATGATTGATTAGCTGAATTGATGAATTTTTATCAGTTGAATGTGATATTATATATGGTAGTGTATGGATATATGTTGGAGCGATTGGTATTCCCGCGTTTATATAGCGGATGAGACCCTTTGCACCCCGCATAATAGCGGATGACCCTATCTACCGCGATATTCCACCTCATAGTGGAATTGATATTTTTATGTTGTGCTAACATTTGTGGATGTAGGGAAACGGGTTGGAGAGATCTAATTGGATTCCTCTAAATGTTGAATTTAATTGCATATATAGTGATATATGTTGTGTTGAAATGATCTGTGACAGATTATTTGGATTGATTGGAGGATGTGGCAGGTTTTGACCTAGATTTTTGCATTTTAAATACCAATAATATACGTTTTAATTAGAAGAGAGAAAAAAGGTATTTTTGAAGTAAATTATTTATGAAGAATTTTGGATTAATTGATTTGATGGAATAAAAGGTTTGGGATTTGCGCTTTACAAAAATTGAAATATTGTAAACAGGGGTTTTGGAATAAAAGTATACGAAAAGGATTTTCAAATAATAAATGTTTAAGTGGTACTTGTTTAAATGCAATGGGTTTAAAAATCGAGACTTTTAATGGATCGGAAGAATAGAAGTGAATTTATGAATGAGTATAAAAGTGGTTTATGCTGGAATTCAAGTAGGATTTCCAAATTTTCGGGATGGAATAGGAATCGAGAAATTGGTCTTGTTTTAAAAAGAGGATTTTAATCTATTAATGTCATGATTTTAAAAAGGGTTAAAATATTCTAAAAAATTAGTTGTTTTATTTATTTAAATTATTTAAAACCTATTTTATTATTTATCGATAACCTTACAATGCTTTTGAAAGATTTATTACTATTTAACCAATAATCGGCATTTTGTTTGAAAGATAATTATTAAATATTAATACGGCTTTGAATGATTACTTCTTATTTGAGTATATTTATATAGTTTAAGCTTGAAATTTTATTCTTTACCTATAAGCAATATTTTGAGAAAAAAATTTAGATTTAATTTATTTAAAAATCTAAATTTAAACCAGACTTGGTGTTTTCAATGAAAATGAAGTTTTTGCTAAATTGATTGTTTTATTGATAGTTAAATAACTGACTATCAAATCTGGACCCAAATATAACTTTGTAAATATCTAAAAGAGGTACGGGAATTATATGGTACAATTACCGTTCGAGGTGTTATACTGTATGTATAAACTCGTTCGTTCTTCTAGGACATTTTTAAGGAAATCCATCCACTAATAGTTAGGAGGTGATCTTCGATATTATTTTCGTCTATGTATTTCCTAATAAACTGAGGTTGAGTTTACCAGGAATAGCTAATGTTGTTTCGAAGAGACCGGGATCAGATTTGTGATCCGAAAACCACTTTAATCCAACGAGTACGTTTTCGTAAGGAAGACAAGAGCTTAGAGTCGAAGATGGAGCACTGAAGTGCAAGGGCTAATCTCTACTAATCCCGAGGATGATTCCAAAATGTATGTAGTAGGAGTAGTGTCTTCGGTTCCATTCGGACCGAGAATGGACTTCTTTGGACGAATGCTGTCAGACCATCGTCGTTGGAGGACGATGAGCATTCTAAGCGAATGTGTGCTAAAATGATAATCGTAGCCTCAAGCCTCATCAACCAGGAATGGCTAGAATAGGGGAGGTACAACAAGGCCAAGTGGGTAGCACCCAATCAGGGTAAGGTCATCCTTGTCTAGAGTCTCTTTGATCTCGATTGTGTGGGTGGTTCCTGATCAAGACCGCGGGGTGATCTTATTCGAACTTTCCAATAAGGAGTAGCTTCGGTCTTGTGTTGGAGGGGATCGGGAGTGGTCCTCGGTACGCTAATCTTGACCAGGTACTGTGACAGACGGTACCCCGGTAGCCCTGCCATTGTATGGAAACCCAAACTCCAATAAGTGCCTTCGGACTTGATTGTATACCTATTATGATGGAATTTAATAAATGTAACAATTTCAGCTATTTGAATAAGTATTGTACTTAGACATTATTATAATAGCAGAGGAATTTGGTATGAATGCTTTGGTTATCGTAAGGTAAAAACCAGACATGTTTATTTATGGCGTGGTCTTACGAGATACCTTTGATTTCAAAGGATTTTGAAACTTTAATAATTCGAATTGAGTGTGATTTCTCACGTTGGTTTTCCAGACTGAATCGGATGTTATTTTAATATAATGCTTAGGTCATATCGAGTATTTCAGGTTAGGATGCTATGGAGCTCAAGAGACGAGCTAGATGGCAAAGACGTATTATCTGTATTTGTTTATTTCCGCTGCAGTGGTTGTTTGGAATTGCCAGAAAATTGTGAGGGTAGGCTGTTATAACTGCCCAGGCTGGTAATTGTTGATTTGTGTATTCTGATGTGTGGTATGTATATTACTCTTTTCTGATTTGTGTAAAGACCTATTACTATTATACGTTATTCTGTTCTGCTGTGAGATTCTGCTATTGTTTTAGTTCCTTCTTTCTTTTGTTAGGGATGCGGATTAAGGATCTTAAGGCAGAAATAACACTAGGGGGGTGAATAGTGTTATAAAGAATATATGAACTATATGACTAAATTAAAACTTTCAACAAAAATCTAAACAGAATTCTAACACAGAATGATCACAGAACATATAACAAATGCAAATAGCAAAGTAAAGCAAGTAAAAGGAAAGAACACACCGGATTTTATACTGGTTCGGAATCCTCCTACATCCAGTCCTGCACCAAGGCAATATCCTTGTACAGATTTTTATAAGCCAATATCCAAATTACAACCCTCAATTTCTAAGGCCTTGAGGAACCCTCCTATCTCCGAGTCTGGGGTAAACTCTCTTGATTTACGGGACACAAGATCACCCTAATACTTCTTAATGACAATCCTTTTGAATGGATAGACTCTATGGACTTTTTGAATACAAATTAATCCTATAACTCTGAATAGCACTTTGATCTTTAGTAGAATGATGGAAAATCAAATAGAGAGAGTATCTAAATGATTTCCTATTGAGAATTTGACAGAATAATGGCACGATCTTGAAAATATGAAGTTTTATGGATATGGAATGGTGGAGAAGAAAGAGTGAAGAAAATAAGAAATTAGTTGTTAAAAAAATTCGTTTTGGAAGCCTTTATATAGATGCACAACAGTGATAACCATTGGCGAAAGGTTTTCGAACGAATGGACACTTCTTCTGAAAAATGATTTTTGAATCCAACTGTTACCATGTCGACATGGGGTATCCCCTTATGTCGACATCCCTTAAAATTATAGAGATGTTGTTTTGTAAAGACAATTGAATTTAAAACAAGTTGAAACTTCTCTGAAGCAAAGTAAAGTGTTTAAACAATATTTTGAGATAGAGAATGAATATAAAACATTATTTTAAATATATATATATATATAATTGATATAGACCATCAATTATATAAGTTATATTTAAAATCAGAATAAGTTTTGATGTTTTAAAAATAGAAGTTTTTAAAAATCAGAATACAGGAATATTTCAAGGCTAAAACAAAGTTTGAAAACATTTTTGAAAACATGATTTTGAAAGCTAAAACATTTTGAAAACAGATTTAAAAAACATTTTGAAAAATCTATTCAAACTGAAATTGCAAGAACCTTCCTACAGAGCTCCTCCATAGGACTCGAGAACTTGTACAAAGTAGTTTAAATGATTTTGATTTTCGTGGGTTTGTAAGCCACTTGTCGTAGGTTTGTAAGCTACTTGTCGTGGGTTTGTAAGCCACTGGTTTCGATAGAAATTGGGTTCCATCCCAAAAGAAAATTGGAAGAAAGATGAGAGTGCTATTATGAAGTTTTAACAAAATACTAGACACTTATCTTGAGATCTTGAAATCTTGATTCTCTAGAGTCTTGAATCTTGAATCTCTAATCTTCATCTTGATGCTTGAGTTTTTATACTGATCAGTCTTCGATGATACCTGCATATACTTCCTATATACATACATACATACATACATATATATATATATATATATATGGAAATGTCAGTATATATTTTGTAAAGTAAAGTATAATAACTATATAAGGTTGTTGTCATCAAAACATCATCAACTCAGTTCCTAACAATCTCCCCCTTTTTGATGATGACAACCTTTATTTATAAAATATTCTTACCATACCATAACTCTCCATAACTCCCCTTTACTCCGTGAATTCTTCTTAAAACTACAACTCCCTTTTATTCCATGACTCCCCCTTACACCAAGCACATATATATTTATAACTTTCTCCCCCTTTGATATCAGCAAAAAGGAATAAAAGATTTACCTATTCTAAGATAATCAAGTATATATAGAATAAAAGTGTAAAGTGAACGTGTAAGTGATCAAGCATGTAAGCATATATATAAGTGTAACTTGACAATCAAATCAATATCATACATAGCAAACTAATCATGTATAGTATATGAAGTTATATACAAACCAAATCCAAATCAAACTTAAGTAAACAATTCAATCAAATCCTAATCAAATCTAAATCAAATCAAATCAAAAAAACAAAAAAACATACATAATGATCAGGCATTCCTTGGGACTTCCACCCATCCATCTTCTCCAAAGATAGGATCAGTTTTGATAACATCCCAATTATCTTTGTCGAGAGTGAACGGTGGATTTGCTTCGGGTTCATCTTTGCTAAGGCTTGAGATCATCCAACGAAGTGCGTCGAAGTGTCTCTCTTGCTCTTTGATCATCTGCATTTGGCTTAATTCTAAGTGCCTTTGATTTCTAAGTATAAAAGAGAGAATATTCATGAAAGAAATAAGAGTTTTTTCAAGATTTACACTTAAATTCTTAATTGGAGAAGCCATAATTTAAGAAACAAGTTGAAGTATGAGAGGAGATGAATAGAAATGGAGGTAGAGAAGTTTTTCTGGAAGAAATAGGTATTTATAGGAGTTATTGGTCGTTCAAAATGAATTGTCACTTGGTAGTTACAAGAATTTGAAGTTAGAAATTGTAACTACTTTCTGACTGTTATATGTCGACATAGGGGGATGGGGCATGTCGACATGGTCTAGACAAAATGACCAAGTTGAGTTATTTTTGATTTCTAAGTTTATTTTTATACTAGTGGACCTATATAAACTTAAAATAAATAACTATCAGAGATATATAAAGCTGGAAAACAGAGAATAAGATAGCATTACTTATATTTGTTAACATTACATAATATTAACCAAAAAAATAGAAAATACAAAGATAGATAAACGATAGCTAGAGAGATAATGGCTAGGATTAGTTTGATGAAGATGATGATGAGGACAAGCCAAGTTTCCTGCCTATCTTCCCAAAGAACTTGTCGATCTTGGTAGAGATTTTATACATTTTCTTGCTAATAGATCTCTTAAGAACCTTTTGGTTTTGAGCAAGTATCTTTTGGTTCTTGAGTATGGTTTTGTTGGATGGATTGGCGGGTGTATGTGGATACTCTATACTTTCCAAAGAGGTTTCTTCATCTTCCTCTTCTTCTTCAATTTCCATTCCTTCCCCTTCTTCTTCCTCTTCTTCTCCCTCTTCTTCTTCAATTTCATGAGAAAGTCTCTCTTCTTTTTCGGTAAGTGTTTCATACGGTTGAAACATAAGTGGGATTTTCATAAGGGAAATGTTCCCATGACTGAACACTTTCCTACTTACAAACTCTTTCTTTTTAACATCCACACCAAAATAATTGAAAATTCGAGTAAGATAAATTCCATGATAAAGAGTGTTTTCTCCCATAGTAAAATTTTTGGGTCTTAACTCATCCAAAATAGTTTGTGCCCAATTAATTTCATATTTTCCAAATATAGCAAAAAGAGCTTTACACACTTTTGAGGTGGGATTATTGTAGTTTCCCGACCTAGGAATAACGGTGTGTTGAATAAGAAGGTTGACAATTCTTGCTTTTGGGCGGAAAAAGCGATTCATAAAATCCATGTGGTCATTGCTTTCAAAAATGTGATGAAAAGTCTCTCGATTGGTTTCATTGATTTGAAATTGCGAGAGATTCATACCGGTAGATTTACAACCCAAAATAGT
Source organism: Allium cepa (assembly GCA_030765085.1). NCBI lineage: Eukaryota > Viridiplantae > Streptophyta > Magnoliopsida > Asparagales > Amaryllidaceae > Allium > Allium cepa. The sequence goes on from CM060943.1 coordinate 462,412,189, forward strand.
ACCCAAAATATCGGAATCCAAAACAATAAGTGTTCCTTTAACACTACTCCAAATTTGATCTTCATTTCCATTATAAAATTCACGGTTTAGGTTTGCATAAAACATTTTGACAAGGTTTGGGTAACAAACGAAATCATTTTGCTTGTTATCAATCAAGCTAAGAATGGAGTTTTCTTTAAAAAGTTGATCGATTTCATAAGAAGGAAAATCATCAAAAATAGCAAATTTTCCCGTATTGACTTTACCATAGTTTACATAGCTTATGTAAGCTTTCATAGCCTCCGGGTCATTAAAAAGATCATTTTTGATGGATTTGGTCAGCCTCATAGTTGATGGGGTACTTGAGGAAGCCATTGATGAGTGTTTGAGAGGAGTAGAAGATAATGAAGAAAGTTTGAATTATGAGAGTAAAGTGAAAAGAGACGATAAGAGAAGTATATTAAATAGATTCTCTAAAGTCATGTTCTCTGGTCAAGAGGTACCTTTTCAGAATTTTGAAGTAAGTGAAAAGGTGGAGGGAAATTCAAAAGTTTGAATTCAAATTTTAAAATCAAATTTCTGAGAGACATGTCGACATGGGGTATCCTGGCATGTCGACATGTGACTGTTGAATTTGAAAAGAGGTGTCTTTTTCTAAAATCTAAGAAATTCCTAAAATCTTAAGAAAATCAATCTATATTCTATATCTATATATAATTCCAGTAATAATATGAAATATAATAATATCAAAATATTTTAATATTTAAAATATTATTAAAATAATATTATTTTGAATTTAAAAATTAAAATTTCAAAGGGTGATTTTGAATTTAAAAATTCAAGAAATTGCAAACAAAATCAAAACGAGCAAGTATCCAATAAAATCAAAATAAACGTGTACCTATTTTTAGATCCAAACTCCGATCGTCTTCCGATTCGAGAATAGCAGTGAAGCACATATTTGAATTATCAGTTTTCTTCTCGTCATCACTGGATGGATCTGAATCGTCAAGAGTTCCTGCATATGCCTTCTTTCTTTTCCTTAGTTGCTCGTTATTTGGTTGAAATGTCTGTTTGTCTGGATATGGACAATCTATCTTGTAGTGCCCTGATTTGTTGCAGTTGTAGCATCTATCACCATTGTTGTTGTGATTGTTGTTGTTCTCCGAAGTATTTCTGGAATTCCTTTGATCATTTCTTTTAAAGCTATTCATCTTTCTATACTTCAGATACTTTCTGAAATTTCTGGTCATGAAAGCAATTTCTTCATCACTATCTTGTTCTGAATCTCCAGTTGTTGCTTTGAATGCGATCGATTTCTTTTCCGTTGCCTTAGATTCTTTTCTCCCTTGTAGTTGAACTTCATAAGACATTAGATTACCGATCAACTCTTCGATATTCATTTGACTAACATCATTTGCCTCTTCAGTAGTAAGTGTCTTTTGATCCCATTCTGGAGTGAGTGAATTGAGTATCTTTCTGACTTGATCTTCTTCTGAGAAACCCTTTCCTAAAGCAATCAATGAATGTACAATATCTTGAAATCGACAATACATGTCGGAAATGGACTCATTTTCATGCATTTTAAACAATTGAAACTGGTTAGTTAATATGGAAATTTTAGTCTGTTTAACTTTGCTTGCTCCTTCATGAGTTACTTGCAAAGTTTTCCAGATTTCAAATGAAGACTTACAAACAGAGACTCTATTAAACTCATTCCTATCTAGTGAACAAAACAGTATATTCATAGCCTTAGAATTGTTTTGTGCAACCGTCTTTTGCTCAGTAGTCCACTGGGCAAAATTAGTAGTTGGTTCAACATATTCAATTTGTGTCATATTCCAAGTGTCTAAACTTATGGATTGTAAATAAATTTTCATCCTACATGCCCAATATGCATAATTACTGCCATTAAAAAGTGGGGGTCTGACAGTAGACTGACCTTCTACAAATGAATTAGTGTTAGTGCTTGTGTTGACAGAAGTAGTGGTGACAGGAGTGACATTATTAGTGTGTTGTGCCATTAAAATTTTTCAAAATTTCAGATTATGAAAATAATGAAAACCAATGCTCTGATACCAATTGTTAGGGATGCGGATTAAGGATCTTAAGGCAGAAATAACACTAGAGGGGGGGGGGGGTGAATAGTGTTATAAAGAATATATGAACTATATGACTAAATTAAAACTTTTAACACAAATCTAAACAGAATTCTAACACAGAAAGATCATAGAACATATAACAAATGCAAATAGTAAAGTAAAGCAAGTAAAAGGAAAGAACACACCGGATTTTATACTGGTTCGGAATCCTCCTACATCCAGTCCTGCACCAAGGCAATATCCTTGTACAGATTTTTATAAGCCAATATCCAAATTACAACCCTCAATTTCTAAGGCCTTGAGGAACCCTCCTATCTCCGAGTCTGGGGTAAACTCTCTTGATTTACGGGACACAAGATCACCCCAGTACTTCTTAATAACAATCCTTTTGAATGGATAGACTCTATGGACTTTTTGAATACAAATTAATCCTATAACTCTGATTAGCACTTTGATCTTTAGTAGAATGATGGAGAATCAAATAGAGAGAGTATCTAAATGATTTCCTATTGAGAATTTGGCAGAATGATGGCACGATCTTGAAAATATGAAGTTTTATGGATATGGAATGGTGGAGAAGAAAGAGTGAAGAAAATAAGAAAGTAGTTAAAAAAATTCGTTTTGGAAGCCTTTATATAGATGCACAACAGTGATAACCATTGGCGAAAGGTTTTCGAACGAATGGACACTTCTTTTGAAAATTGAATTTTAAATCCAACTGTCACCATGTCGACATGGGGTATCCCCTTATGTCGACTCCCTTAAAATTATAGAGATGATGTTTTGTACAGACAATTGAATTTAAAACAAGTTGAAACTTCTCTGAAGCAAAGTAAAGTGTTTAAACAATATTTTGAGATAGAGAATGAATATAAAACATTATTTTAAATATATATATGTAATTGATATAGACCGTCAATTATATAAGTAATATTTAAAATCAGAATAAGTTTTGATGTTTTAAAAATAAAAGTTTTTAAAAATCAGAATAGAGGAATATTTCAAGGCTAAAACAAAGTTTGAAAATATTTTTGAAAACATGATTTTGAAAGCTAAAACATTTTGAAAACAGATTTAAAAAACATTTTGAAAAATCTATTCAAACTGAAATTGCAAGAACCTTCCTACATAGCTCCTCCATAGGACTCGAGAACTTGTACAAAGTAGTTTAAATGATTTTGATTTTCGTGGGTTTGTAAGCCACTTGTCGTAGGTTTGTAAGCTACTTGTCGTGGGTTTGTAAGCCACTGGTTTCGATAGAAATTGGGTTCCATCCCAAAAGAAAATTGGAAGAAAGATGAGAGTGCTATTATGAAGTTTTAACAAAATACTAGACACTTATCTTGAGATCTTGAAATCTTGATTCTCTAGAGTCATGAATCTTGAATCTCTAATCTTCATCTTGATGCTTGAGTCTTTATACTGATCAGTCTTCGATGATACCTGCATATACTTCATATATACATACATATACATACATATATATATATATATGGAAATGTTAGTATATATTTTATAAAGTAAAGTATAATAACTATATAAGGTTGTTGTCATCAAAACATCATCAACTCAGTTCCTAACATCTTTTACCTTCTTTCTTTTCCCTCAACAATCTGCCTTTCCGGCACTTAATCGTTCGGCATGTTATACAGTGGGCGTATTTATATCAATTTTTGAGGGTCTTGAACGGTGGATCGTCACATTGAGAATAGAGTATGTAACGCTTTCTAAATGTTAGGAAGTGTATTACTTATAACTGCTGGGGCACCTAGGAGTTACGTGCTAATAGTTATTAGATAACTATGGAACGACTCACTCGGTAGTTTTATATTGGTTATATAACTAAGGTCAAATAGAAAATATTGATGTGACCAATTTAAATAGTTCTTTTGACTTGAGAATACTACGAATCTTCAATATAAAAGCTCCTCTTTCATTGTAGTCAAATCATGATACGGCGTCCATCGAGTGACTATAGTTGGGTCGAGTGGAAGTATTGAAAGTGAAGCACTATTCAAGAGAGGATTCTTTTTCTCAGTTATGTGGGGTTAGTATCATGGTAAACTCAAAGTAAACCCAAAGTCAAAATCTCCTATCAGAGTTGTTCGGTTGATAATAACTGTTATTATTGAACTAAGGACTTTGTGTTTAGATTATAGGGTTGAATGTGGATGATGTTAGAATTTTGACCATTATAAAATTCAGCAAGTCTAAAGTGATATAGTATTGACGAAGAGAATTAGTGTAAATAGCTGTCAAACTGGGCAACGCTTACTAAATTAAAATGAGATTTTTATGAAAATGGGTAAGCGATAAATTTGGCCATAATGTCACCCACTGTAGCGACCCTGACTCGACCTTCGAAAATCGACACCGAATACGACACTCGTATTCAAATGCCGCAGATCCAAACGTCGAATCTGGTTCACTGGAGCTTATAACACATTAAGTACAACACAGTGGAAGAAATGAATAGCATATACCAATGTACAATTGTACAATATCTGATACAATGATAATACAATGAATATCAATATACATCAGAGATATGATACAAGACAATAACAGCGGAAAGAAAAGATAACACCAGCAGCGGAACAATATCTCCAATATGGTCTTCAAGAAAGAACTCCAGCATCGGCAATCCCCATCTCCAAAGCTCCAATCCAGAGATAGCTCGAACTCCCAATAACGACGCATAAAGATAAGCAAGTACAGTCCTGATCCAAAGACTGAACTAGCTCCTGATAATCTACTAAACCTGACTATCTGAAAACCCCAACTCTAGACTGCCCGTGTGGGAAAATTGTGGGCACCCAGAGTTTAGGAAAGGAACAATAAACTCCAGGTCAGTCGTGGGACTGGTATGAGCAAACAAAACAGTTGGTCTTTTAAACAAACAAAAGAATTTAAATTTGAAATCCGCAATGCTTTTTAGAAAATGAAACTATTATAAGTCCTCCCGCCACACACATAATGCAAACGTAGACTTGGAGGAGATTTCTCCTTATGATAGTCAAATATGCTTAATATAAGAAAAAAAATTCTTTGATATTATTATTAGTGCATAGTGTAGAAAACCTTTCAAAAGTATAATATAAATCCTAGCCAGCATAGGCATTTCGTACTTATGCCTATTATAGCTACCATGTTCAATAGCAGGTTACCACCACATTCCATGACAGGTTATACAACTAAAACCATACAAGTCTCGTATTGTTTTGATTGGATTTCCAACAAATGGTCAGGCTAAGGAACTTCCTACCGTCTATGGGATCGCCTCTGGCGGGACGTCCCGAGAACCTAACCGGATCTCTACCAACACAAGGCCGGATTACCTCTGTAACTAGGTAACTACTACTTGAGCATGCCATCCCCCGGTCCTTTGGGATCTTTATCCGAGGCGCCTCTAAACCACAAAGCAACCACAAAGTAATAGATTTACAGTATCCACATGAGTAATTATCTGGGCTTCATACCATGATACCACCCTTTTCCAGAAAGGAATGACACACCCTAAAGGGCGCGACCCTTATAACCTTGCCGCATCTTTCCTGTTTCGACCATTTCCGGGGTGTGAGGCCCTGATGCAGTCTCGTCCACAAAGCTACGCTTTATGCAAAAGCCATGCTTTGATCACAAATGATCATCAACACACAGCAGCACTTAGCATGTCACACTACCAAATTGGGAATATATCACTGATAATTTTCAACTACATAACCTCTGAGCTCGTACGTCTTAGAGAAGGGTGTTAAGCTAAGAGAATAAATTCTCCGCCACCAAGCAGAAATGTATTTGATAGAGATCGGTTTAATATCTCAAAGTGTAATGTCGGACATACAAGTATGTCCCGGTTTCGAACAGAACCGAAGGCACTTCCGAAGAAGCCCTTGCAATCCGGGTATCCACAATCCCGATCGGGCTTCCCATCACTTAGGGAATCTCTATACCGTAGCTACTCGGTGCAGAGACAATCGATAGGTTATCCTAACGTTCTTGAAGACACCCGGTCTTTAACATGGGTCTTCAAATGCTATCCATAACGTCATATCACTATTCGGAATGAGCTATATGACAAAAGGTCCTCTCCCGGCTGAACCGAATAGTGGGCGCAATATTTAAAAACATATGGATAAGGGATTTCAGTTAAGTCACAACTTAAAAATCCAAAGCTTTTCTTTCAAATGGTTAAACAAATTACCATTTCAATCTTTAAACAAAAAGATTTATTTCACAAAGTTCACCCCATTTCACAAAGACCCATTCATGGATTTCAAAACAAATTTCCATTTCAATTTGGATTAACTCGATTAAATCTTTAAATTAAAGATTTTACTTATAGCTTTCAAACCCATTTCCAAAGATTTATTCATAACTTGAAAAATCATTTTCATTTCAAACTTGAATTCCTTTTAACAAAAGCTGGAAGTTCATTTCTTATGTGAAAGCTATTATTATTAGAAAACAAATAGTTTTTGTTTTGGAAAAATCTGATTTCATTTTTTTTACAAGTTAAAATCGTTGGGTTAAATTCAACTTCCCAAAACAACACTTTAAAGCTGGTTTAAAACCTATATAAACCCATTTGTAAGTCGAATAACCTTTTTAAACCCTAGTTCCCAAATCATAGAATTCAATTTCAAACATTGAATTCAAATTTAAATCAAATTATTTAAATTTCAAAACTCAATCAAGTTATTCAAATTAACTTTTATTTTTGAAATTCATTTTTCAAAAGCTTTCAATTCCAAAACTATTTTGGATTCAAAAATTCAATCTTTAAAACTATTTCAAAATCTGTGACTTAACTCGTTTCCACGTGCAATCCATATTTGTGTGTGTGTAAGTGTAGACCAGGGGTTTACACAATAGAAGTGCCACATCATCAGTCAGCACAGATTCAAATAAAGCAATATATTTGGTAAGCGGTATAAACTAGAACGCTTATATTTGATAAGCGGTACAAACCAATTGTAACACTTATCTTCCATTCACAGATCACAGGTATATATTACAGATAATAAATTACATCAAACACGGCTCAAATCAAAACAGACATATCAGGGTATCAAACAGTTCAATTCATCCAATAGAATCCAAACATCCATAAGCAAGATCAGATAATTGTCTGATTAATTCAAAGCAGATTAATTATTTATGAATTACTAATCTTGGTTAACCAAAATTAATAAATTACAAATCATTTTGATTAATTATTCCTTAATCATTTATTAATTAACCATTAATAATAAATAAATTAACCTTTAATTTTAACTCATCAACCATTAATTATTAAGTAATCAACCTTTAATTATTTAATTAACCATTTAATTAATCGTCTTTAATTAATTAATTAACCCTTAAAAAATAAATTAATTAACCTCCTTCTATTACTAATAAATCAATCTTTAATCATTAATTAATTCTTAATTTATTATCCTCAATTAATTAATCCTCAATTAATTATCATTCTTCATTAATTAATTAAACTTTAAATTAATTAATTATCCTTAATTAATAAATCAATCAATCTTTAATCACTAAATTAATCAACCCATAAACATTAAATAATTAACCTTTAATTATTTAATTATTCTTAATTAATCACATTAATTTACCCTTAATTAATTTCCATTTAATTAATTACCATTAATTAATTACAATAAGGGATTATCCTAATCACATATATTAATCAAATACAAATTTATTACTTTGAGTAATCATCCTTTAATTACTTGACAAATCAATTTAAATTGTTAATTAATTACTTTAAATTAAGTAATTACCTTTAGGTATTGATTAACCTTTTTATTTATTAATAAAACTATCCTTAATTTATTTTAAGATAACCATTTATTTACTTAGTCATCATTTAAACTCTATTTGAATCAAAGGTTTCAAAATAAATCTATTCGAAACACCCTTTTTTTTAAAGTCTTTACTATACATCTCAAACACTTGCTAAGTTCAAACATTATCAAGTTCCATTTAGACATATTTAGGACTTTATTTATTATCATCATCATATAATTTATTTCCAAATCAAATTAACCCATTTTCAAAATAATTTAAAACCTTTAGCATTAACATATTTTTATCTTTGAAAACTAGTATGAAAAACTTGTTTAAAAATTCACTTCGGAACTTAGTAATATTTCTCGTGAAAAACTTGTTCAAAAATTCGTAAAAAAATTAACCCCCGAGTCTTTTTTTCTTTCTTCTTTTTAAAATCTGATTTTTTGTTTAAGATCTAAAACTTGTTTTCGTCAAAACTACTTGAGCCCAAAAACAATAACCCTGGGGAAAATTTCAAAAATACTCAGGTACGACTTCGAGAAATCTTCATCTTCCCAAATTCACAGCGAACCCAAAATCACCTGTACACGATCAATGCTCGTGCACGTGTACCAGAGGCCTGACCACCTTCGGTCACCGTTTCGATCACCAGCATGTCGAGGAAGGTCCCGCCGACGATTCCCAACACCCAGATCCATCCATTTGTCGAACAATCAAAATCGAACCATTTTGCTTCTTCCTGGAACCAAACTATCGTCCTAAAATGCCTTTGCTCCGACGAACTCAACCATCTGCATCCACACCCTCGCGTCCTCACCTTGGCCAAAGCCTTCCCCTCCTGATCCCCACTGACCGATCACCTGAATCGCCTCGATAACGACGAACTTCCCTTTTAAATGCTATCGACCATACTGGGTTGTTAAACCCTATTTCGTTCTCATTCGCCACCCATGATGAATTATAAAATCATTGAGCAATTTTCCGATGATCCCTCATCCACCAACCACTTCCTGCCCCAAGCCCAACACTCATTACCACGTTTATCGCCGGAAAATGGTGAAAACAGCTATTCCGTTCATCTTAGAAATATGATCCCCAACTCAAAACTAAAAATCCCAGTTTTAGTTTTAAAAATCGTTGTTTTCAAATTTGATTTGGATGATGTAAATGAATTTTGATTTCATGTAGGTTGTAAATTGGATAGATTTTGAATTTTCACTGTAATTTCTTCTTTTTGAAGTACTTACTGAATGTTCTTGCTGAAAATTATTTTTAGAATATGTATTACACCTTTGTGATTACTTTCCATTAAAAGATCACAGCTTAATATGTACTCCTTTGGGTGACACAAATTTTTTTTTTGAACAAGTTTACAAAACCTGTTATATAAACAGAGATATATATATTTAACTGTAAATTTTAGTTTGCAGTAACCCATTTGCTAGTTTTACTTTTTTTTTTAAAATGTTATCCTCATATGAACATTTTTCATTCAACAAACAAAAGCTAAAAATGTTTTGTGTTTTAATAATTTAATTTTCAAATAGGTTTTTAAGATCTGGAATGAACAAAGGCAAACTTTGGCTGTTTCCAGACATACATCCCATATGTATACATACATAGTTTCACATTTCAGAAACATCACAAACTAAAGAAGAAGATCCATTCAAACATTCATCAAGACAGGGGATAAATTCAGGGCTAGATTGTTCACTGAATATTGAAAACAGAGAAGCCAGTTAACAAGCATGACCCAGATATATAATGATTAAGTTTAAAAGATGAAGGCTTGCTCATAGATTCTTAGGCATTGAATTCAAAGAACTGTTTTTAAAAAAAATTAAAGTTGATCACCTTGCAGTTTGGAAACAGAGGGGAAAGCAGAGAAAGATTTTTCTTAGGCCTGGAATTTGATTTTTTTCATTGTTGCCTTTTGCACTAGCCAGTTTTCCTTTTGACCTGCTATTTGAAGTTTATTTTCAGATCTTCCTTTGAACTATCTTTGCTTTGATTTCCTTCTGTAACTGATTGATATGATTGTTTAAATCTTTGTTTTTATTACTGATTACTAACATCAAATTCAGATTTTAAAAAAGAAGTTTCACTTGCCTTCGTTGATTTCCCAAAGAACCTTGCATTGGCAAAACTAAAGCTCCCCTCTTTCTTTCTTTTTTTTCAAAACAAATCTGCAGGCTTGGCTTTTGTTCTTCCAAAGCTTGAAGATTGTTTTCATGATTTTTAAGATGTTTTGAATTTCTTTTTGCTTGCCTGAACTTTGATTTGCTCAGGTTTGTGGTTTTGAACCCAGATTTGCTTTTCTAGGTTGCTATTTCTTTTTCTTTTTTTAATTTTCTTATTACATTTGTTATTGAGATTTGAAATGCCTCAAATCTTTGTTATTGTACTTCAGATTTGCTGAAAAGCTAAATAGTTGAGTATGGGGAGATGAAAAGTTTTTGTATTTTTTTTAAATTTTTAACTAAATCAATTGCCACTTATTAAGTTAAACCATACACTTGTAATGTATGTGTTCTATTATCTATACAAATGTTAAAATGTGTTTTTATCTTGTTCACACTTGTTCAAATGAGTGCTTTTATGTTTAAATCCCTTGTCTTTAAAAATTTATGTTCATATCCTTATACAAATTATATTTATCTATTATTATTTCCAATTTAATTTAAATGTATGTATACTTATGTTTATATTATCGCCTTGAATTTATTTACAAACTATATTTTTCTTCAAATATGAGAGAAAATACCTTTAAACCTTTTTATTAATTCTCAAAACTTTAATTTCTATTTTATTTTTAATACATTTATTTTTAATTTCTATTTTATTTATAAAATACTTATCCTTACATTTTCAAACAAAAATCCTATTTATAATCTAAAATTTTGTTTATTCTGGAAATTTTCATATTAATCCACAATTTATATTCAAAAATTAATTTAATTGCCAAATTAAACTTGGTAAATTTTCAGGAATGTTACACCCACCTATTAAGTAAAGTGTGAATGTTAACATTCGAATAGTTCGATGTTAATCGCTGTCCGAATTTAAGCAGAAGAGTCACAAACCAAAACAATGAATTCTCTTTAGACCAAAAAATTTATTAGTTTATAATTGTTATAAATTAAATAAATAAATTTATATTTATGAAATATTAATTATGAATTTTGAATGTGATTTGAGAAATAAATTGTTGCATATTTTTATAAAAGTTGTGAATATATTTATCGATAAGAGACATCGATAACAAAATCTGTTAAATATGATTGTAAATATTTAATTTGGGTTAAATGGGCTCATAACCCATGAGATTTGGAGGGGATAGACATTGGTTTGGAGAAAGATAGGGGTTGGCTATAACATGTCTGATTATATTTTGAGATGTGTGGTTAAGATCATTAATCGCTCTCTTGTCCTATCTATATAAAAGCTAATCTCAAAACCCTAATTACAAGCTAATTCATTCTTGAGCCGCCACTTTCTTCTTCCTCTTCCTCATTTTAATGGCACAAAATTTCCCCTAAAATCATCCCTAAAATTCTCAGATCCAATTCAAAATTTCTTCTTCCTCTTCCTCAATTTAATGGCACAAAATTTCCCCTAAAATCATCCCTAAAATTCTAAGATCCAATTCAAAATTAAATATACTAATTTGTAGCGGAAGGTCTCCAATCTCGGATCAGCAATCTGATGGATTGTGAATTGTTCTTAAAAGAGAAATTATTGTTCAATGTGGCCTCAAATGCTTCATTAGGAGGTGTATTTTATTTATTTTCATTGCTTTGATTTTAGCTTTTTCATATAAAAGTTGATTTACATCCAAATCCTCTGTTTTGTATTTAGATCTGTTTATTATTCAAATTAGGTGAGATTTTTATGAGTACATGTGATTGTTATAATTATTCATTTATTGTTAAATTAATTTCATGAAGAAAAAGGTTTTAATTTTGATTTATATTAATATATATAGAGAGAAAGATTAAATGTGTACTTTATTTCAAAAAAATAGATTAAATGTGTACATATCTACAAATTATGAATATGTATTATTGTATATGTGTTTATATGTCATATATATTTAATCTTAAAATTTTCTTATGATGATTTGTACCTGTTATGAATCATAAAATATAAAAATATTTTATTAAATATCTATATTCATATTTTATTATTATTTAATAATTTTGTGAATTTTTCATTATAAATAAAATAATTAATGATTCAAAGTTTCAATTATATACTTTCCATCTTTGCTACACCATGTAATAAGATTATAGTAAAATTTTCAGATTTTTCAACTATCGACCTACACTCAATTATTTAACTAGAAATACAATTTCAATTAAGAAAATTCTAAAAAAAAATATTAAGGCTTACATATGCATTTGGAACTTTCATAAAAATTTTAAAAATTTTAAAAGTTAATTTATTAAAAATATAATTTTGGTTTAGAAAATTCCAAAAAAAAAAATTCTAAGCCTAAACTATATTTTAGATACCTTTATAAATTCTTTTATAATTTTTCATCTTGATTTCCTATTTTTAACGATTATTTTGATTACGTGCTATTATCAATTGTTTAATAATAAATATCATTTAATTGTAAAAAAATTCATAAATTAATAATAAACCCAAAACGTATTTCCAGATTTTCTAAAATTTAAAAAACTTGTATTATTATAATATAATTATTTCAATGTTATGGTAGAAATTGTTTTATTCAACAAATCACATACACATATATATTGGTATTTTGTTTTGACATATTATACAAGCACATATTTGGACAAATTACAGTACATACAAAATGAGCTAATGTTTCCATTTCAATGTAAATCTCAACATCTGTATACGATTACACCCTTCACCGATTATGATGTTACACATGCACACACATATATGCATATGATACACACACACGTACTTGTATAAATAAATTAAATTAAATAAATCTCGAACTACAAATTGTACAGTTAGAATGCATATAGACATAGTAATAAATATTGCCACAGATAAATTATTAATAATGATAATTAATGAATCAATCAATTCAAATTAAAAAGAGAAAATAAAAGGTTTCTCTCTCCATTTAATACAATTAATGCTCAATTAATTCTTGTTTTGGGGAAAGAAATGAAAGGTTTCATTTCTTATACGTTAACACTTATAAATAAATGTTAGGTGTATTTGATACACTATTCATTTGAAATAAACTTTATTTAAACTTTCATTTAACTATTTTAAATAGAATACAAGATTTTATTTAAACCAAATTTAGAAAAGTTCTAAATGAAATTTAGACTTCGCAGTAGGCACATTAAAGATCCAAAATGATATTTTTTTTGAAATTCACCCATTTCTCCCGCTGCGGGCTGGCCCAGTTCCTTCATCAGTAACATCAGAAGCACAAGAATATGAAATTTTATTAACATAATTTCAAAACAACATTGACATTTCATTTAAAAGATAATATTTCATATTCATTACATAATCTCAAACGTTTTCCAGGTTCAGATAAAATATAATTGTTACAAAATACTCCAAGAGTAGCATATGAAGATGCCCCTTGGTTGATTAGAGCTTACTAATAGACAAATAAAGTTTCGACCATTACATACGTAGAACAAAATAACATCACACAACGGACACAAATAGTAGACAGATTCCTACATAGCTAGCTTTGCCTCATGCATGTCTCGGAAAGCTTTATTCACCGAAACCTACTTAACCTAAAAACCTTACTCTCGAACTACTCAAATGAGCACCCAAGAGTTGAAGGGGAAAACAAAAACTCCAGGTCAGACAAAAAGTCTAGTGTGAAAAATAATATGCCATCTCGATTAATGGATATCTAATGAGACCATGCTACTAAGTGGAACAGGTTTTACCCTCACTAGTATCCTCTAAACTTATGTTAATCATAATCATGCTCCTACAATAACAATAGTTAGCCAATAACACAATAATCAAATGCATGCATGCAACATGGGTATTCTTGACTTGTCTGTCTAAATTAATGGGTTGTCTCTCCCAATATTATAGTTTTCTCAAGGTGAATGCAAAACCTATATGGCTGACTTGGGTCTACCCGATATATCAAATGTTCTAACTTATCATTAGAGGGAAAATGGACGGTCTTCCTGGAACTTGCTATTTCTAGTGTTAACTGATCCTAATTGTTTTACGGGTCAACCAGCAACCTATCTCATCTCTGTGTATTTCTTTTTGTGCATAAACCTATTTTTAGTCTTACTCATGACAAAGCCCTACACATTGGAGTTTTGGACTTATATCGGCTACGGGGCTAACAGTTGAAGTACAAAACGCGACCCTATGCCAGTTCCCATCCGGTTTTCTAATCTTCGAAGCAATTCATCCTATCACAATTTATCTAAAGGTGATAAGAACAATGGTCTCTTTTGTAAAATCTTAGGTAAATACCCTTTTTATACTTCCTTGAAAACATAAACCTTTACTATTGATCTACCATTGAAATAATCTTTTAAAATAAGGAAAAGATAGCCCTTTACTTTAACCAAAGTACATATGCCAAGCTATATGCTTTTATAAAAATTTATTAATGAAATTCGAAAACAATTAGAGATTGTCGCACCTCAAAACCATCGGCTATGAGCCATGTATAATAAAACCTTTATGTAAATAAAACGTGACATCGATAACACCCCTAAGGGCTATCGCAACCCTCATGTTAAATCCTTTGATTAAAAAATATTTGGCCATAGGGTCAAGACAATAAAACCATGTATTGGTAAAATGCGGCATGGACATGGCCTACATGGGTCATCGCCCCTATTCATTACCAAACTAGGTTAAAATCTTTAGTTAAAAAACACAAATCTATATATCTGATAATAACTATGTCGCGTCGCATAGTATCAAGTTTCATAAGTTTGCACAGTATAAAGTTGGTACCTTTGAATAGGTGACTGGCTATATTTAAAATAGTCGGCATCATTTCCATTTAATGTCAACATCGAAAATGATAGTATAAATGCAGCATCACCGCCTTATATAAATAACGAAGATAGGTGGCGTCGATACCGCTATAGATATCAATACCGGTATGGATAGGAGTGACGTCACTAAAATAAGAGCGGGAATATGTATCTAAAATAAGGCCATAGACGTGGCATGATGGAAGGCGGCGTCATTGACGGTATGACACACTTGTAATTACCTTAAAAAACCGCTAATTTGCTATTAAAAGTAAATTCTTTTCATCAACTCCTATTGTTTGTCAAAATCTCATTCAATAATAATTATCTTTGTTAAATAATTTTTAGAAATCTGTCATAAACCAGAAATATCATTCCCAAGACATTTGCAAACGTATTATTTTATATTAATATTTTAATATAACCACTAAGCTTTTCTAGTCTAATAAATTCATAATGGATCATAGAAACATGGAAAAAAATCCCCAAAAATCATAATAAATTAGATTTTATATATTTTTAACATATAAAATTTCGAACCCAAAAATATTATTTAATTATTTTTAATAATTAAAACCCAAAATAAACCATTTTCTTCACTTATGAAAATCATAAAATATTCATACTTACTTAGAAAATTATGAAACTAAAAACCCACTTCTAAAAATAATGTTTTCAACATCCAATCCAAATTTTAAGTTATTTAGGTGTCATATGGTAGGTTTTCTAACTCAAGCTTATCAATTAATTTTATAAATAAACTCCATAAATTCATCAATAAGCATATAATCATCCAAACATTCATACATGACATAATCACAACATATAATTTTGTATTTAATGCTAAAACCAAAAATGAAAAAACATATTATGAGATGTATATCATTGTTCACTTTGATTTCGTTGAAGAAACTTGAGATTTGAGTTTGAATTGATTTCCCCTTAGCTTTAATCTTATTTCCTATCTTTGCTTTTCTTGAAATCCTTGATAATGGTTGGCCTTGTTTATGTTTTTGTTTGTATGAATGAAAGTGATGAAGGAAATGAGAATGGGAAAGATTTAGTTAAGGAAATGTACCTCTTTCCTATTTTACCCTCACTATAATCCTCCTTCTTAATTAAAGTTTAATCATTATTACTAATATAATTCTTAAGGCACAACCTATTAATTGATCAAATTTCATTTTCCTTTATCATTCTACAATATTATATTTAAATTACCTAATTAAATGTCCCAAATAATGTCAATTAAAATTAGGGGTGTTACATGCTCTACTGGAACTATCAAGCCTTGCAAATTCGATAAAACAAGATGACCTGGCCCAATAGCAATGGTTGGCGAGGCATGCGCTTTAGAAGATCCATCTTCAATAGGAGTAGACATGCCCTCACCGAACTTAAATTGTGTAAATCAGCGAGTCATTTTAGGAAATAAAACTTGATGTTCAACATGGCCAGGTACGTTTTATTTTGAATAATAAACATATGTGATCAATGCCGTAGATTCAAAGAATGTCGACATGTGTTGATCAATCATATTCTGAGCATTGATTGGGAAAAATGAGAAGTGTTAATCTGTGTAGAATGAGTCCCGTGTCCTGTACACCACAAATGGACCATCTTATGTAGATAGCTCGCTCGTGGTAGAAAATTGAGCTGCATCGTACAACAAACTATATATTAGAACTTACCCGTTATCGATAGGTAACCAATAATAGAGCCTCTCTGCGGTGCTATGTGGAAGCCTATCTTTTCAATAACATAGGAAGTGCAGTAACAAGTAAAAGCAAAGCGATGGATTCACCAAATATGACCGTTCTCGAACAAGAATCGTCCTATCGGAGTTCAAACGGCGGTTAGAGCTAAGTCGAGTTTTGGTAGGAAATAGCCAAAGTCAGAAAATAAATTATCTCTGAAATAACATGCACATGATCCAGGAAAAACCTGAGTTCACCAGGTCGAGCGCAACCCAAAATCTTAACCATCTTAACTACAACTGGTTGCAAACCTGTCATCACCTTCGCGTCGAGTTGATAACCAACCACTAGTACACCAACCTTATTAAAATTGAAATTGGTGGGAATGATCTAAAGGAATCGAGTTTCAAGCCTTTTGGATGTGAATGTTCGCGTGATGGCAACTGGATTCAATTGGCGGCAATGATAGACCGTTGGCGGCAACTATAGGCAGTGGCAACGGTAAGAAGATAGTCAGCAAAGGTTGGATTGTGAGTAGTGGAAGGTGCCAAGGAAAAAGGACTTGGTACAAAGTGGAAGTCATGAATGAAAATATAAGTAAAAAAATTTCTATGTATCGAGCTTATATAAGCTTTCATGGAAGACGAATAGTCTTGGTGCCGAGAGGTATTTCCCCCGCAATCTTACAAGAAGCACAACATATAGGAGGCATGTTTTGTCCAAAGTGTGAAATGATTTCGGGAGCGTTGAGATGATCTCCAAAGAATAGATTTGATCCTTAGCATGAAAAATGAAATAAAACTATGCAAAGCAGACGAAGAATAGTCTGTCAAACAAAGTCAACGTTTCAAAGCAATACTTGAATGATCAAATGGAATCGAAAAGATAGTAATTCAGTGATTATCTCTATCCAGAGCACACTTTGTCTTCAATGAAAGCGTACTTTATGGGACAAGTGTTAATCGGGTTTTTAACCAAGTAGAATTTAACCAAAAGTAGAGGGTCAAAACGAAGACGGAACGACTCAAGAACTTGAAAACATGATCAGAAGGATAAGATAGCGGAGCTCAAGAAAAATCATCAAGCTTATGGTTAAGTAAACCACTTAGTACCAAGAGGTTTGTCTCGGTATCGAGAGGTTTCTCTCGGTATCGAGAGGTATTTCCTTCCCTTTTTGGCCTCATAAACCCCATGTACTTCGTACTTTACCTAAACCACTTGTGGTCAAATGCTTTTCTTAGAGTTTGGATGAGTAGTTCTCAAGATTCATGAGAAGAAAGAAGGATAATACAACTATTAGTGGGAGAATCATAAGAATCGACTTAAAGTCTATGTAAAAGAGCTCGAAACACATCGAATTGGTGATAGGAGAATAGGACAACTGAAGGAAGTGAATTTGCACAAGGAAAAACCACTAGCTATTGAGAGATTTCTCCCGGTACCATGAGGTTTTTATGGTTCCTGGACCCCACATGTTCATTTGTACGAAATCAGGCTTGCTTCTGGATTTCAATGCAAGTGGGATCCTGAACCTGTACACTTGTTACTCTTCAAATATCAACCCTACTACAATCGAAAGGGGATCTTGGACTCTGCTTCTTCATCATCTCTTATCTGCCTCATTCAAGAGTCACATAGGCAGCTATTATTGGCTATTCTAAGCTCTAGAACCTATCAAACCCTTGTACTAGTGACTTCTAATTTCCTCTGAAATCTCTCAAACTCAAAATAAATAAAAGATATCAAATGGACAAGGCCAAAGATAGTCGAACCACTATAAAAATCTTGTGTCTTGCTGTTCTTTTTCTGCTATTTTACTATTATATGCTAAATCATGGTCTCATGGTTCCCTACAACTTTTCCTTGGGTGTTGATCTATTTTTGGCATTAACAAGTTCTACACATAATCAAAGGAACACTATCCTTAAATACCCTTAGTAGATGGAATCCCATTGCCAAAACTAGCTGCGAGAATACTCCATGTGCACTCAACTAGTGAAATAAGTCATCTACTCTTGGCAACAATTAAATATTCTGCACTGTCAACTCCTCTAGCTTCCGATAGTTGATGCACTCCTAAGTGATCCTTCGAACTTCCTCACAAATATTGTGAATGCTCTCCATGGGAAATTACTTATCCTAATAGAACTGTTATGATCAAGTTCCACTAGTCGTTTCATTAATCATCTTGGATGACATTCTGCTAGGTGGTCTACTAATAGGTTGTGTCCTCGACATTAAGTCTATTCAGAATTCAATCATCCTTCTAGGAGGTAATCTCGTTACTAGTTTGAAAATATTTGTTAATTTCTGAACTACCATTACTCTACTAATCACATGTTCCTTATCTTCCATTGCACACAACATTGGTCTGGACTTCTCCTTTATTACGCACCACGATCCATTCTCCATCCCTTATATTATGTAACTTGATAATTCTACCGGTACAATATATTCTAGTGTCATTATGCATTGAACAATCCATACCCAATATCACCCCATACCTTAAAAGGTCAAACACATATGGGTTGGAAAAAACGAATACCCACATAAAGAAAACTCATGGACAGTGCACCTTAATCGATAGTGGCATACCCACTGATTAGATTAACCAAAAGAAAGGACGTAATCAAATAAGCAATAGTTAATTCTAACCTATCAACCAAAATTTTCAAAACGAAAAGAGTGTGTAGCATCAGTATCAAACAACTCTTCTGAAACACCAGAAACCGAAACCATACCTCCAAACAAAACACCCTTTCCCTTTTCTTTAGCTATTAGTCCAACTAAAGGTCCCTCCAAAGTACACGCTTTTTCTACCTTAATTCTAGAAAATCATTTTTCTTTTGGCCAGGCTTATTGTAGTTAAAGCACCTAGCCTTATCCTTATTCTCTAACCAGGTACATTAAGTAAAGTGCTGTCCCTTCTGCCTACGGTTAAAACAAGTAATATCTGCCATATTCAGCTTCTAATCTCTTCCACCCGATGTCTTTCTTCCTTTTAGATTCTTATTACCCTTCTGATATGGATTAAATATTTTCTTCTACCTACACTTGGGTTTAACATCAGCTTTCCTTTCCTTCTGAAAACAGTGATCATATCTCCTCACCATTTCAACTAGTAATTCAAAAGGAGACAGCAAGTGTGCCATCACCTTATGGTTCATCCCCTTCCTTGGAACTTACATAAATTTTTCATTACTCTTTAATGAAGAATTAATCTCTTCCTTTCCATACTTCGACAAAGCGTTAAAGCACCAAATATACTCTGCCAAAGTCAACCCTCCTTGCTTCAAATCCAAGAACTCCCTGCACAATGCACTCTTTTGTGATTCGAGAATTAGCTAAGCCTTGAATCACTCTTAAAATTGCACCTAGGTTATCCTCTTCCAATACTTCAGCGGATATAGATTCCTACCGGTCTAATCCATTCTGTTAGAGCTAATGAGATGCCAACCTCCTCTTTTGAGCATTATGATAATCTAAGTCCACAAAGATGGGTTCATATACCTTCAACTAATTCTGCACCTCTAAAGCAGACTCCTTCCCGTAAACATCTTTCCTTCACAGTTCTTATAATCCTATGTCATCATAGAAGAGCCCACTCACCTAGCTATTGGCCTTAGCTCAACAACGTTAACTAGTTATTGCTTCATCTCTATGCAATATACTGACAGATACGAGCATTTATATCCATCATCTCTACTACCAAGTTAGGCATCGGAGTACAGTTATGTTAAAATATGAGGCAACCTCTCCTCCTTGCCCATTTGTTTGTGCAAGCAAGTGCTTGTAAAAAATGAAAGTGGAGAGAGTGAGAATAATAGTAGAAGGATAGATATATTAACTTATATATCTATATCAAAATGCAAGTACGTTATATATGTAGCGCATAATCCCCATGGTGTTAATTACCAATTATCTAGTTTCTTCTTAGATTTATGCTTAGCTCTATTTTACCCAATAGTACATTAACCTAATCTCTGATACGACATTCTTCCATCCCTTATTTGGAGACTCGAAAATGAACGCCAATGATGCTGCTGTCATCATAAGAATTATTTTTAAGCGATAAAATGGGATTGGTATTTTTTGCGACATTATGCAAACAGAGATGCTAAATATTTTCATTACATAAATTTCCAGTTACATTTTTCATAATCCCAATCGTGCCCGCGTAGGAGTGAAATAAAATAAAACATAAATAGTAGTGTCATGCCTGACATATAAAGATTCTAACACAAACACTTAACTTGTTATAAGCTTCGATTTTACAATAGCGGAACACAAAAACAACCTTTATTAGCAACAATCCTCCTGGTTCATCTTTGGTCTATTTATTCATCTTCTACAAGTAACATGTCCTAGTCCACAAACTTAACCTACCCTAATGAGTACCCATGAGTTTACGTGAAATAATAACAGCATGGATCAGACATAAGTTTGGTATAAGTAATACTTTACCCTAAACAAATATATAATGAGATCATGCCGCCAAAGTATGGAATGGATTTTCCCTCACTAATTCATCACATCAATACATCATGTTATATAAATAATCACCACAACATGGGCACACATATAACATCAGTTTAACATTAGTATCCCTATAATTGTCATTTAGTTATGAGCCATGTCATGTGAATTCACTTTAATTAAGTATAATTAATACTTAACACATTTTATGATCCTTATCATACACATTCCCAAGCATCACCTAGACTCTTGTTTAAGTGTCAATCTAAAAGTTACCATTAAATTTTTTAGTGCGTTACTCCCTAGGCCTTCCCATCACTAATTTATCTTTTCTTGAACATCACCAATGAAATATCCATCCATTCCAACATGGGAGCCAACCTTACTAGAGCCATCTTGACTCTCCTAAGAGGTTGAATGCAAGCAACATGAATATATTCAAGCAAAATTCCTTACTAAGTGTTAATGACCACTCTTATTCCCGTAAGCACTTTCATTTCACGTTATCGATTCATTCATTAAAGTACATCCATTTGATGTTATTATCGTCCTTGGAGTTAAATTACCAAATTAAACCCAATAGATTTCCCAAGTTGTGGCACTCTACCATATAACATTAAATTTTAGACATTATTAGTCTTGGCACCCTGCCATTTAACAACTCAATGATTTAGTATACTTTATGATCTTGGGTTCAATCTATTTCTTTCATTCATCTATTGTTATCATGCACATCCTTTAGATAAAACATTTTGATCTTTTATTTTAAATGATATATCAATTATTTCTTAGCTTCCCTAAGCTTACTTCATTGCTAAATATTAATTTGTTACATTGAACTCATTATTTTCCATTTTAACTTCATCCCTACAAAATTCATAAACAATAATTTGGATTCTGGCTTCCAATATGCCACTAAAAATTCTCTTGTTTTACTTAAGTAATTTCAACGTCCCTAGCTATCACATGTCAACCCATGGTGCCTTAAGTTATTGTGTGTTAAGGCTAGTGCATATCAACCTATCGCACTTCAAAGATATCGCGTGCTATGGCTACCGCACCTCGAAGATACTGCATCACAATGCTATCACATCTTGAAGCTATCACACCTTAAAGCTATTACACCATAAAGTTCTCACATATTGACTTCCAAACCTATCCACGGTTTAGTTCTAAATTATATCGCATGTCTTCTTTTTAAACCCATCAGATGTTGGAAAGAAAATGCCATAAAAGGTTGAAAACAAATCTATCAAATGTTTAATTTTAGAGTTATCGAGGGTTAAGGCTTTAAAGCCATCGTGTGTCTAACCTTTATGTTATTGAGTATCAAGATCTTTAAACTATCAAGTATCTAACATTAAAGTCATTGGATGTCTAGTTTTTAAGCTATCAAATGTCAAGATTTTAAGTTATTTGAGGTCAATAACAGGGATATTGCGAGTCACAATAGCAAATATGCAATTAAGTGAAAAATGATATATTTTCTTGATAAAGCAGTCTTTGACCTAACTTATACATATGTCATTTATTTATTGGTTGACTTTTTTTTACATAGTGTTCTTTGACCAATACAAAAACTTTACCCGTATAATTTAATATCATCCTTAAGTATTTTTCATTAATTAAGGTAATATTTATTTACTAGTTAATTCACAACAATTCAAAATTTAATGGGAAGTTTTCAAAAAATGCACCAAAATATCAAGACATCTTCTTCCATCTCCATTAAAATTTTAGGACAAAATATTTTTTGAATATTAATTTATAACCGAAATTAATCATTTTCCACTTCGAAAATTCATGATTCATTATTCGTTCATCCAAAAATTACAAAGAGTAAAACTCATCCCCATTTCAATATTAGAAATCATATTAAAATTTTATGATATTTGGGGAAGATTAAATCATGCTTTACCCTAAAACATGATAAAATTCAATTTATTTAGATCATTAAACACATACAGCATCATTTCCAGTCGTTAAAACATTTTATCAACATTCAAAACACCCAAACAACATCAAATCTGAACCTAAATCATTAGAATGAATTCACCTTTTTCTTTTGATTTAATTTTCTCTCTTTCCCTTGAGAAATGGTAGCCAGCCTTGGAGTTTTAATGGAGTTTTGTTTTGTTTTGAAATGAAATGAATGTTCGGGAAGAGAAGGAGGAGATCGAAGGTTGATATATTAATGATTTTGGCTTGGGGTGAATCCCACTCGCCTCATTAGTCTATTTCTCTTAACACAAGATTTCCTTCATTCAACGCTCAATTTCAAATTTATTCCTATTTTTAATGGTAGAATTTAACCGCACTAATCACTCTTGGCCTATTCAATTAATATTTTAATTGTCTCTCACAAAATTAATCAAATTTCACTTAAGTGATTTCTTAATCATTTTTTAATGAATTCCTATTATTAACTTAATTTCCCATTTTATGACACTCCAAATATGGGGTGTTACATTATACCACTTAGACATATAACCCTGAAAGGAAGAGGAGAGTTGGATAAGCAAGTTTCTGAATTATTATAGAAGGACTTTATTCATAGAAATATTTTGAAGTGGCCACAATATTAGTCTTCACCACTAAGGCAGATTGTTCTTTGTAGCTGTGTATTAATTATAGAGAGTTGAACATGCTATAAAAGAAGAACCACTACCCATTACCTTGCGTAGATGATTTATTTGATCAATTGGTAGGGGTTAAGATATTTTCTCAACCTAACTTAGCCATAGGTTTTCATCAGTTAAGAGTGACAAGTGAAGTATTAGGAAGATTGCTTTTCGTGCACAAGACAGACTATTTGAAGGGTTAGTTATGCCTTATGGACTAATCAATGCTCTTGACTATTTTGTTGATTTGATGAGTAGAGTCTTAAGGGAGCAATCGAATAATTTTATGGCTGTTATTATTGATATTTATTCCAAAAGCGAGATAGAGCATAAGCAGTATTAGAAGATTGCACTTAATGTGTTAAGAAGACACCGATTATGGATGAAGTTCTCCAAATGTCATTTTTGTAGAGGTTCGAAGTTTTCTTTATTTTGTCGGGTATTACATGATATTCATTAAGGACTTTGCTAAGGTTTCAACACCGTTGACAAAGCTTGCTAAGAAGAATTGGTTTTTCTTCTAGAGTGTAGAATATGAACATGCATTTGTTAGGCTTAAGGAGTTATTAACAAGTGCACCTATATCAACAATTCCAGATGGCACTAAGCCATTTACTATATACACCGATACTTGCGTATAGAACTTGAAGCTGTATTGATGCATGAAGGTGGAGTAATAATGTATGTTAGTAGACAACTGAAGACCCATGAGATGAATTGTAATAACCCTAAAAAAATATTTAATTAAATAAGCTAATTAAAGGAAAAGGGCGGGTTAAACAAGAAGGGTAAAAGGAAATAAATTAATAAAAGAGGGTATAAAGGCCCAAGTTCAACTTATTGTTAGATAATATACATTACTCATTTTTGTTTGTGGGATAATATATATTTCTACTCAAACTAAAATAAAATGCTAGAGAAACTCTTTAATGGTGGGAGCATAAAAAGGCAAATAAGAAGAAGATAAAAAATCGTAAGTTATTAGAAACTAAAGAAGACTAAAGCTAAAACTCTAAAAGATCTAAGTGAGTATTACTTAACCCTTCTAATCTGATTTCTTATATATGTATGGGATTAGTTTAGATCTATTTTTTATGTGGAATGGGGTTCATATGGGTTTGCATGCAAAAGTATAAAGTGTTAATGAATGCTTTAGGGGAAAGATGTGTATGCATGAGATGATTACATGTGTTTTCCCTACCATGGGAAGTGGGTTTATAATTTAAGAGATTTCTTAAGCTTATATAATTCTATATGGATTTTTGAAGTTTTATGACTTGAAATAAACAACTAAAATACCCTAAAAAGGTGAAATAAAGTTAAACTATGGAAGAACAACAGTTCAAGCAATTTTAGGGAATTTATCAAAATTTTCTATAATGAATAGTGGTGAAACCAGCTAAAAACTATGCTGGGGTAGAAGGGTACCAACGGGAAATGTAGTAAAATAAACTCCAAGTAAAAATATACTAATAGGGATATGTAAAAAGAGGACAAGGTCCAAAATATTGGCTGAAAAGGAGCTACAAATAACATAAAATAAAATAAGAACAGATGGTATATCGACATGTGTGAAGGTATTGTCAGGAACGTTAGAGTTATCGGGGTATGACATTGGGGAAAAAGCTTTAATTTTATAAGCTAGTGTTCTGCGCTGAATATGAACGAATCATACTATGTCGAAACTTAAAAAGGAACACTTAATGTGTTAAGTGTAGAGTGTAATACGTAGGTCAGGAGGATTGTGTGCTAAATAGATAACATATAAAACTTATAAAAGATAAGTCAAAAGCACTTGGGGAGAGGCCAAGCCAAAATGGGGGAAGGCATCCTACGTTAGATAAAGGCAAGGTGATTGAAGGGCTATTATTGTTAGGTGGGGACGCTCACTCAAATGCACATCTAGGAAAGATGAGGAGAAGCATTCAACTTCTAAGAACTACGGTGGGGGAAGCCAAGTAGTTTAAAATTAAACAAATGTTTACAGATTGCAGGTGGGTTTCTTATTATGGTGAGGTTTCCAAGCAGTTTAAAAAGTAAACAAATAAATGTAGGACTACATGCGGTTGTTTGTTTGTAGTCCAAGGCTTAACTAACTAAATAGTTAAATACCATGGGTTAGGGGAAGGGGTCGTGTCTACGCATTTCGAACTAAAGAATGAATTTGAAAGGATATTATGGTGGGCGATTCCAAGCGGTATTAGAGAAGAGAAGCTTCTAATGAATGAATTTAAAAGAATAATGCGGTGGGTGATTCCAAGCAGTATGAGTTGAGAGACAAACCTTAACGGGAAGCAAAGTAATTTCTACTCAGTGGCACAGTACCAAATACTAAAGTAAGATATATAAGAATTGAATGGGGTGCCGCGTCAAATACTGTAAAATAATGCTTCATGGATGAAAGAAAAATTTATAAAGGAAACTAGATGGATCTACGTAGGGAGCCCGGTATTTTATACTTAGATCAAAAAATAAATCTAAACAAGGACTCGGTTGGGGTCAGCACAGGGTGCATAGTAGTAAAGAAAATCTGCTTAAGGAAGCTTTTAGTTGAAGAAGAAAATATGATACAGTTTGCATCAAAGATTTAAAGTGTTTCATGCATGATTGATTGAATATTGAGGGGAAATACAACTTATACAATGCAGGCTGGTGTCACTATATGTTTGTTTTTAGGGCTAGTATTATCCACACCAGACTTTACATCTGGCCTGTATTTTACTAGTTTTCCCTATAAACTCACGGATACTCATTTGAGTAGGCTTGGTTTATGGGCTTAGGCAGGTTTGGAATAATAGTCGTAGTATAAGGATAGAGCAAGAGGCTCTTTAGCTAATAAATATTTTTTTCGCCATATGATGGGGTATGGGCCACATCTTCATATGTGGACCTAGTTATTTATTATATTAATTTCTATTGTATTTGACCCTTGCATAGTCGTGTGACTTGGGAAATTCTGATCGAAGTAATTATAATGAAAACTAAAAAGAATTTGCTATGTAATGAACTATGTTACTTTGCTCTATTTACTTATCTGTGTATTCATATTATACTTAACTCACTTTCGTCATTAGAAGATAATTTCGACGATGACTGTAGTATCATCGATGTTCATCTTCAGGTTTCAAGTGGGGGACGTTACAATTTTGGTATTAGAGCATAGGTTAGCGACATCTAAATGGAACATAGCTAATAAAAGATAAAGGCAGTAATAAAAATAAACACTCCAGGGAGGGGATGTGCTATATATAAATGTAAATGTATGTATGTGTATATGTATATGCATCGTACTTGTATATTACTATATATATGAGGAGATATATCTATTCTTCTATTATGATTTCACTTCATGTCTTTTCATTCTAATGAAGACTAGCTTAACAGAAAAGCAAGATGGATTTGAAAAGCAGACAAATCACAATAGGAGGGGCAAGTGCAAGAAGAGAGACTGAAGTAATATAGATTGATGGAGGAAGGGAGCAAAGAATTCTAAAAGCAGCAAGAGAGGAAGCTATGCCGCTAGAAAATGAAGTAGGCATGGATGTGAATGTCTTATAGACAGTTCATGGCCCAAATTCTAAGGGAAGCTGCACCGAGGCAGTACAACCGAAAGCTATAGTGGTGAGGGAAGATTTCCTATGGATGAATAAAGATTACAAAAATATGGAAGGAAAGGGGTTTATAGGGAAAGAGCCTGCAATAGAAGTGTTGACTTGGTTGAGAAGTTGTGAGCGTATATTTGGTGACTTAGGACTAAATGATGCACAAAAGAGAAGACTAACATCAAGGCAGTTACAGGAAGATGCACTGAAATGGTGGGCGACTGTAATTGCGGAAACCCCAAAAGAGGGAACCACTTGGGAGCATTTTAAGGAGAGGTTTGTGGCTTAGTTCATATCGAAGTCTCGGTAGAGTGTGTTTTTGAGGGAGTTCACTGACTTGAGAGAAGGTGACATTACAGTGGATGGGTACATCCAAAAGTTCAATGCATTGGCTAAGTATGGCCGGGAGATCATTAACACCCCATACAGTAAAGGCAAGAAAGAAGTGCTGAAGGGGAAGGGTGTAGTTGCTAATATTGAAGTTGCCATTGCAAACGTAGTATGCTACAATTGCAGACTGAACGGACATTACGCTTCGAAGTGCTCCTACCTAAGAATGTTGCGATCGTGAAATGCTTTGAGTGTGATAAGATGGGGCATGTCAAGAAGGATTGCTCAGAGCTTAAAGCGCATATAAATGCTTTGGAGGGACCAAGGGAAGGACCATCTGTAGAGGAGAGAGGCAAGGGGAAAGTCTTAGAAGGCATGGCTTTGATTTTTGGTATTTCAGTTATAGTACAATTTGATATTGGAGCTACACATTCTTTTATAGTTAGACTTGGTGGATAGATTTGGGTTAGGAGTCACCTATTTAGCTACATCCATATGTGTAGCAAATTCGATATGAGGGTACGCCACTCTCGGATTGAGACACACTAACCTAGATGTTGAGTTAGGTGGGTGTAAGTTTTCTTATGATCACTACGTGTTTGACTTCATAAGCTTCAGAGCTATTTTAAGGATGGAATGGTTTTGAAGGTATAGTGTTTGGGTGCACTACACCGAGAGGATAATCACTCTGATTCTACATGACCAAATAGGTAGAGTGCATGTAGTTTTGGAAGAATGTGGAGTAGTGCGCATGAGTGCTTTATATGTGTCAGCTTTAGAGGAAGAGGAGCTGGGAGCAGTACGAGTGGTGAAGGAGTTCAGGGAGGTCTTTGAACCAGAATCGAGGTTGCCCCTTCAATAGCGGTAGATTTCTACATTGACCTACTACCAGGGAATGAAGTCGATCTCATAGTAGAATTCCTTTGATGGAGATGAAGGAGCCGAGGAAGCAATTTGTAGAGTTAGAAGGGAAGAGCTTCATAAGACCAAGTAGCTCACCATGGGGAGCAGCGGTGGTGTTTGGGAAGAAGTCTGATGGGTCTTTGAGACTACGTACACATTATCGAAAGTTGAATCAGAGGATGGTAAAGAATAGATATCTCCTGCTAAGAATAAATGACCTTTTTGATCAATTGAGTGAGCAAGGTGTTTACGTAGTTAGATTTAGCTAAAGGGTTCCATTAACTGAGAGTTGCGGAGGAAAAATTTCATTTGACTGCATTCAGAACTAAGTATGGTTTTTATAAGTGGTTGTTTATGCCATTTGGGCTAACCAATGTGCCTGTATTCTTCGTAGACTTAATGAACATGATCTTCCGAGATAAGCTAGATAGATATTGTTGGTGTTCATAGAAGACATTTTAGTGTACTCTAAGAATGAAGAGGAGCACGCAGTTTACCTAAGGCTTGTGCTGGAGATTCTGAGATGGCATAAGTTGAGAATGAAATTTTCTATGTATCATTTCTGGAGAATGAAAGTGAAGTTCCTAGGCCATGTAATTTTAGAGGAAGGATCAGTGGTAGATCCAGAAAAGGTGGAGGCAGTTATTGGATGGAAGAGACCTAAGACCGTGACTATGCTGTGAAGTTTTCTGGGATTGGCTGGTTCTGTGAAGTTTTCTGGGATTGGCTGGTTCTTACAGGAGATTCGTTAAGAATTTCTCTCGTATAGCTTTGACGATGACTAGGCTAACTAGGATGGAAGAACAGTTTGTTTGGATGTTGGAGTGTGAGAATTCATTTCAAGAACTGAAGCATAGACTAACAAACACGCTATGTTAGTAATACCTGAAGGGAATGATGGTATGACTGTGTATACTGATGCGTTGGGGTTAGGGTTAGGCGCAATATTGATGTAGAAGGGCAAAGTAATTACTTCTGCATCTAGGTACTTACGACCTCATGAAGTTAGTATCCAATGCATGACTTGGAGTTGACCCCAGTAACCTTGGCGTTGAAGGTTTAAAGACATTATCTCTTGGGGAAGAGGTTTGGGTTGTATACTAACCATAAGTCCTTGAGGTATTTGTTCTTTCAGAAGGAGTATAACATGAAGCAACAAAGATGGTTAGAGTTCCTAGCATCATATGATTTTGGGATAGAGTATATCCCAGAAAATGGCAACAAAGTAGTTGATGCCTTAAGCCAAAGACAGTAGAGTTGTGTTTTGTCAATGTTAGAAGAATGGACTTTGTTTGAAACGTTGTCTGCGTGTAAAGTGCAACATCGGTCTAGTGTAGGATCAAGCAGTGCAAATAGGATATTTGCATGCTTAGAAGTTAGACTTGCGCTGGTAGAAAAGATAGCTGAACTGCAGAAGAATGATAAGTTTATATAGATAAAGTAAGGAGTTTAGACTTAGAAGTCGAGGCAGTAAAACTGAAGGAGTTCAGTATGGATAAAAAGGAGTACCGTAGAAGAATGTCAAGTTATATGTTCTGAGTACTGGAGAACCACGGAAGGAAATACTGGATGAATGTCATCGTTCAAAGTTTACGATACATTTTGGAGGCATAAAGATGCACTGAGATATGAAGAGGAGTTTCTTCTGTGAAAGAGTGAAGAAAGATATAAGAGAGTATGTGAGAAGATGTCTTACATCCCAGCAAGTAAAGGCAGAACATCAGAAAGTAAGTGGGCTCCTACAACTTTTAGAAGTTCTAATATGGAAATGGGATTCGGCATCTATGGATTTCATAGATGGATTGCCAAGGACAAGGACAGGGAATTAAGCCATATAGGTTATAATTGACAGACTAATAAAGTGTGCCCATTTCATTCGAGTGAAGGCTAATAGAACCGCGCCGAAGTTAGCAAAAATATTCTTGAAGATGATAGTAAGACTGCACAAGGTGCCAAGCTCTATTATTGATGATCTGAATTCGCTGTTCACTAGTGAATTTTGGATAAGTCTGCATAAGGTATTAGGTATAGAACTGTGCAAGAGTATTGCGTACCATCCACAGATAGGTGGGCATGTTGGGAGGGTCAATAAGGTCCTAGAAGATTTACCGAGAGCATGCATTTTAGACTTCGTGGATCTTGGGAAGATCATCTACATCTGGTAGAGTTCTTATATAATAACAACCATTAGAGCAATATTGTGATGGATCCATTTGAGGCTTTGTATGAAAGGTCGTGTAAGTTGGTTGCATGTAGGTTAGAAGCAAGAGATAGAGTTATGTTAGGATTGGATGTGGTGAAGGATGCTACTGAGAAGATAGAGCTAATCTGAGTAAGGATGAAAGCAGCGTAGTCTTGGAAAAAGAGTTAGGCCGACACAAGGAGAAAGGAAGCGCAGTTTGCAGTAGGCGATCAGTTGTCCGTAAAGGTTTCTCCATGAGAGGCGTGATGTGTTTAGGGAAAGCTAAGAATTTAGTACCCACATATGTGGTACTTTTTCTGATCGTAGGAAGGATTGAGAAGGTGACATATAAGGTGGATCCACCTAGTACCTTTAGGGATTCATAATGTATTTCATTTATCATGTTTGTGGAAATGCATTTGGGACCCAGGAGCAGTAGTTGATTAGAGGAAAGTAGAAGACTTGGTTATCAAACCAAATATGACTTAGGTGTGCAGACTGGTTAGGATGGTGGGTCGAGACGGGAAGTGACTTCAAAACAAGGTAGTGAAGCTAGTATGTGCTCAATGGAGCGTGGATCAGGAGGATTGCACATGGGAAGTGGTGAATAAAGTTAGGATGACCTATCTAGAGTTGTTTGTCACGGATTATTGCATATACTATGTATCTAGTTGTGCTGATGTGGACCATTCGTACACACACACACATGATATTGTGGTTGTTCGCTGTATTATTAGGTAGTACTAGTACATTTTATGTATGCATGGATTGAAAATTCATGGGAATGCTTGGAGTAAGGATAAAGGAGAGGACTAGTCTCTAGTTGAACTTAAATGAATTTTGGGATGAAATTCATTTAAGGAGGGGAACTATAATAACCCTAATATTTTATAAATAAATAAGGTAATTAAATTAAAAAGGGAGGTTAAATAAGAAGGTTAAAGGGAAATGAATTAATAGAAGCGGGTATAAGGTCCCAGGCCCAATTTATTGTAGGGTAATATAAATTACTCATTTTTATTGGTAGGATAATATGCATTTCTACTCAAACTAAAATAAAAGACTAGAGAAACTCATTAATGTAGGAGGATAAGAGGCAAATAACGAGAAGATACAAAAATTCAAGCTAGAAGCGACTAAAGAGACTAAAGTTATACATCTAAAAGATCTAAGAAAGTAACACTAAATCCTTCTAATCTGATTTCTTATATATTTATAGGATAAGTTTAGATCTATAAGTTTTTATGTAGGATGGGGTTCATACAGGTTTACATGCAAAGTATGAAGGGTTAATGAATGTTTCGGGGGAAATATGTACATACATAGGATGGTTACATGTGTTTACCCTACTCTAATGGTTTCAAAATTTAACAAAATTTTTATAGGATGTTTAAAACCAGATTTGTGAAGTGGATTTACAGTTTATGAGATTTCTTAAGCTTATATAATTCAATATGAATTTTAATGTTGTATTACTCGAAATAAACAAGGTAAACACCCTAAAAAGGCAAAACAAATTTAAACTATGGAAGAACATGGGTTCGGGAAATTTTAGGGAATTTATCAGAAGTTTCTATAACGAAACATAGGTAAAACTAGTCCAAAATTGCACTAGGATAGATGGATACGATGGGAGAATACAGTAAAATAAAATCCATGTAAAAATATACCAACAGGGAATGGTAAAATGGGGGCAAGATTCAAATTATTAGCTGAAAAGGACGCTTTAAATAATTGAAAGTAAAATAAGAACGAATAGTATATCGACACATGTAAAGGCATTATCAAGAATGGCAGAGTTGTCGAGGTACGTCATTGAGACGGTGGCTCTATTTTTATAAGTAAGTGTGTTGTGCTGAATATGAAGGGATCATACTATAATGAAACTTAGAAAGGAACACTTAATAATTAAAATGTAGAGCGTACTGCAAGGGTCGGGAGGATTCCACGTTAAAAAGATAAATATGTTAGACTTATAAAAGATAGCTGAAAGGGAATTAGGGAGTGGCCAGGCCAGAACGGGGAAAGAGAACCTGCGTTAGATAAAGACAAGGTGTTAGAAGGGCTATTGTCAAAAAGTGGGGTTGCTCACTCGAATGCACACCTAGGAAAGGCATGGAGAGGCATTCGACTTCCAGGAACTACGGTGGGGGATGCCAAGTAGTTCCAAATTAAACAAATATTTAAAGATTGCATGTGGCTTTCTTTGTGATCTACTACGGTGGGGTTTCCAAGCAGTTTAAAAATTAAGCAAATAAATGTATAACTACAGGCGACTGTTTGTTTATAGTCCAAGGCTTAACTAAATAAATATTTAAATACCATGGGTAGGGAGGAAACAGGCTGGGTCTACGTAGTTCAAACTAAAGAATGAATTTAAGAGAATACTATGATGGGCGATTCCAAGCGGTATTATATAAACAAACGTCTAAAGAATGAATTTAAAATGAAACTATGGTGGACGATTCTAAGCGGTATGAGTTGAGAGAAAACCTTAATAGGAAGCTAAGTAATTTTTGCACAAGGGAGCAATACAAATACTGAAGTAAGGTATATAAGAACTGCATGAGGTGTCGCGTCAAATACTTTAAAAGAATTCTTTATGGATCAAAGAAGAATTTATAAAGGAAACTAAGTAGGTTTGCACATGAAGCGCTATATTTTATACTTTGATTCAAAAAACAATTTAAATAAGTAATAGGGTGGGGCAGCGCATTAGTAAAGAAATTCTTCTTAAGGAAGTATTTAATTAAGATGTAAATAAGAAATAATTTGCATCAAAAGTTTAAAGTGTTTCGCATATGATTGATTGAATAGTGAGGGGGAGACCTAACCTTCGTAATGCAGGTTGGTCTCACTATATGTTTGTTTATGAAAACAGTATTATTTACACCAGACTTTATGTCTGACCAATGTTTTATTACTTTTTTCCACAAACTCATGGGTATTTATTTGAGTAGGATGAGTTTATAGGCTTAGGCAGGTTTTGAATAAAGACTGTAGTACGAGGACTGAAGAAGGACGGAGCAGGAGACTCTTTAGCTAATAAAGATTTTGTTTCTTCATATGTGTACCCGACTTTTTGTAATGTTATTTTCTATTATATTTGAAACTTGCTTGGGCGTGTGACATAGGAAATTTTGATCGAAGTAATTGTAATGAAAATTAAAAGGAATCTTCTGTGTAATGAACAATGTTAGTTTTGCTCTATTTGCTTATCCGTGTATACATATTATACTAAACTCGCTTTCATCATTGGAAGATAATATTAGTGATGATTGTAGCACCATCAAAATTCATCTTTGGGTTTCAATTGGGGGACATTACAGGAATTATCTAATCCATGATCTTGTGCTAGCAATAATTGTTTTTACAATTAAATCTTGGAGGCACTATTTGTTAGGGGAGAGATTTGAGTTGTATATAGATCATAAATCTTTCAAATATTTATTCTGTAATAAACCTTAATCTGAGGTAGGAGAGGTAGATAAAATCTCTAGCTATATACTATTTTAGTGTTGCATATACTTGAGAAAAAAGGAAAGTGGTGGTAGATACTTTGAGTCGAAAGAATGCAACTTTGAGTTCCATGTTATTGCAATGAAGGAAACTAGGGTTTATTTTTGGATTTGATTTCAGACCACCGTAATAGTTATTTCCTAGCATGCTTATAACTTGGAGGTTGGACCATCACTTATGGATTGTGTTGTTTGAAGAGTGATGAGACACTGGAAAGTATTATGGATCGGTTGGAGAGAGGCGAGAAGTCTTCTTATTTGGATATATGCTCCATTGATTTGAGCGGTATCTAAGGAGAGATGGCATACTATGTGTACTGGAGATTGGAGAGCTGACAGACGAGGTTTTATCGGAGTCTCACCATCTAGGTTGACTATTCATCTCGGTGGAGACAAGATGTATAGGGATACAACAAGGGTATTTTATTGTACAAGAATAAATAGGCGAGTGGCATAGTATGTTGCTAGACGTTTTGGCATGTCAATGAGTCAAGGATGAGAAGAAAAAGCCAAGTGAATTGTTACTTCCTTTAGATCTTCCACGGTGGAAGTAGGAATACATTTAGATGGATTTTGAAGATAGCTTGCCTTGGAATAGGAGAGGAAATAAGAATGTTTGGGTCATATCGCTTAACTAAATGTGCTCATTTCATTCTAGTAACGAGTACATAAACAATAACGTCATTGATCACCTTATATGGTAGAGAGGTTATTAGGTTGCACAAACGGCCTATAGTCAATGATAGAGATCCACTATTTACTAGCGCGTTTTGGAAGAGTGTACAATAGGCATTAGGAACAGAGTTGAGTCTTAGCACTGCATACCACCCATAGAGAGATGGAAAAACAGAGAGGGTTGATATGGTGTTGGAAGATTTGTTGAGAGCTTGTATCCTTGACTTTTGTGGAGCATGGAAAGATCATTTCCTTTGGTAGAGTTTACCTACAATAATAGCTATCAGGAAAGCATCGGCATCACACTGGTTGAAGCTATATAAGGATAGCCATGCATATCCCAGTATAGTTGGCAGGTGGCAACTAATAGAGTTGTAGTTGGACCGAAAATGATTAAGTTCACTTCCAAAAAGGTAGATCTGATAAGAAAGAGAATGAAGACCGCACAAGATATGAAGAAGTTATATGCTAATAGGAATCATAAAGAGTTAGAGTTCGCAGTAGGTGGCATTGTGTTTGAGAAAGTATCACCGCTAAAGCATTGTATGAGATTTGGTAGCTCGGGAAAGCTAGTGACTCCATTTATATGTCATTTTCCAATATTAGAGCGAATGGGGAAGTTATCTTATAGAGTAGGGTTCCCTGGAAAGTTGGCGAGCGTTCACAATGTTTTTCATGTATCGCATCTACAAAATAAGTTCTTGATTCAATTGTTATTATTGAGCCGGATCAGTTATAGAATATAGAAGTGGAACCAGAGTCTATTGCATCCCATGGATCTATTCATGTAATATAGCATAGAGTGAAAATAGTTTGAAATAAGGAAGTAAAGTTGGTCCGAGTACAGTGGGGAACGATCCAGCGGAGTGCACTTGAGAGCTAGAAGAGAAGATTCATACTTCTATCCTGAACTCTTTACCATTGCGTTTTCTATTTAGATTTCTTAAGTTAGGTGATTGCTTTTAGATGATTAGATGCTTTGTATAGTTTTTTTTGTATGTATGTTTGGATTGATTTTCAGTTATATGTACATGATTGCTAAGACTATGCTCTATTAGAACACAGGAATATAGTGCATAGGAATTCTTATGTTATACATACCATGCTATGCTAACACTTCTATGTGTTATGATAGATGCTTTGGTATGAGATGATGTGTTTCTACATTCATATAGAATTATATGCTTATTGTATTTAGGATGTTCAGCAGACTTTCTTACATGTCATTCTATGTGCATACAAGAAGGAAGTCATTGGTTGCATTTTTGCATTTTGATATCATAGCATACTCATTTTCATACTCATATTTGTGTATTGCTTTGCTACTAGTGTATCTTGTGTATGCATGCTAGAAATATTGTATTATTTACAAATATATATATTTGTGTATGTGTGTGTGCATGTGCGTGTGTGTGTGTGTGCGTGTGCGTGTGTGTATGTGTGTGTGTATGGATGCATGGATGTATATTAAATGTATTACTGCATAATGTGTGTTTATGTGCTAGAGAGCGAGTTACATTTTTCTATCTTTGGAATTTTGGGACGAAATTCTTTTAGGGGAGAGAATGTAATGCCCCTAAATTTTTAATAATAAATCAAAGGGCAAAATGGTAGTTTTCCAAAAAGGAAAAAAATAGATTGTTGTAAACGAAAGAATTAAACAATGAAACCTACACTATTGTGTAGAGCATATTCTTCTGGTTAGATTTCATTATAAATATGTTAAAAATGAACACATGGTTAAGGAGTTACAATCAAAATTTTAAATTAAGGAGGAAAAAAGGTTGTTAGACCTAACAACCCATAATACAAATTATGGTATTTATATACCTCATCAATAGAGGTAGAACTATATGTTTATTTCATTCTTCGTCCACTTATCCTCCACTAAGAAAACCCTAGATCTAAAACATTAAACCCAAAATTAAATCTTCAATTCTCCACCAAATTCAACTAGATGAAATTCTAAATAGAAGAGAACGAAGAGAGCTACTCAAATATACCAACATCTCAACCATTCAAAGAGTTTAGAAGGCCAGAGAAGGTCCAAACAATGAAGAAAGAGAGGTATTTCATCTTAATTTGGGAATAACTTGGATAAATTGTGAGTGTGTGGATCTATTTACTATTTATATGATATTATATATGCTCCTATCTCATTCTTATAGTCTTTATTGATTACTTTGAATAAAAAATGAATATATATATATATATATATATATTGAATTGAGATATGAAAATTGATGTTTGGGTTAAAATTTGGTAATTGGCTATTGAGGTAGAAATGATACTTCTGCTGATAGATTTGAATTGGTAATTGGCCATTGAGGTTAAAGTAATACCCTCTATTGTAAAATACAAAGAGGGTAAATAGAAAGAAACAATTTTGATTAAATAAATTTTATGGAGTTTAATAAGATATACATATGAATTTAATAAAAAGAATAAAACATAATTGTTGTTGATGGGTTAAGATTGTAACACTGATGAAGAAGATGATGGAAAACAATAATAAAATTAAAACAATTATGACCAAAAGAACATATATATAATGTAATAGGATTATAAATAACCTTTTAAGCATAGGAAATTGTTCATATGATGTAATAAGAGATACATGAAGTCTAAAATGAATATGATATATATGGATAGTTAAAAATCAATGAAATGCTCAATAGTAATTCTGGCACCTTGAATTAAGGATCAAATTGTAGGATCATTTTCACCCTAGAGGGGGGGTTGAATAGGGTGATACTAATAATAAAAATTAATGCAAAAATAAAAATATAAAACAGAAATAAAAGCAGAAGAGATCACGCACAAATTTATCCAGCATCGGCAAAACCCTACCTACGTGCTGCCCCTAAGGTTTCTACTAGAAATTAAGTAGTGAGATGCTTACAAACATGAACTTGCGACATCCGCTAATGACTAACCTAACTCTACGCTCAAAACCCTGCCACGACTTAGCCATCGAGTTGCGAATTCTCGAACTTCGCCATCGTAGCTCGTAACCTAGTTACACAACTAGAGTTTCATAAATTTTAAAAGAAAATTACAAAATAAAAACAAACAAAACAAAATCCTATTTTAAAACTCAAGCCCAATAATTATATAGAGGCTGATCCAAATAAATCATCACTTAAAAAATAGACATCTTCCCCTTTTCTATTTTAGCTCGTAGCCGCCTCGTGTCCGTTCTTTCTTCATTCCTCTTTCACAAGCCAGGGTTCTTCAAATTTAAGTGTTGCTTGATAATTATTCGATTGATTTGAGGAGTTTGCTTTGCTTTGCTTCGTCAATCGAATTCTGGCTTTGACTTCACTCGGTCGCTTCAGTTTTTTGAGTTCGACTGAATAAAAATTGGTATGTGAATTTTCTTTGATTTCTCTGTTTGATATGCCTGAACTCGACGACTGCCAATGATGATTTTGGGTTTAATTTATAGGGTTCGAACACCCTATATTTTCATTCGTATAGTTGTGTTTGAATTCTTCAGTGATTTTTGCTTGGACATTCGATTTTGCTTGAATACTTATGATAAATCTGACTTTTTCAGTTTGTATTCGTTATTCCACGATTTTGTATTTTGCTTTGTTGCTTTGGGTTGGTTTCTTCTTTTGCTCCTATTACTTCGTCATTTTGAAACTTGTGATGACTTGATGAATTTTGAATTGTCATCCACTATTCCATTTTTCTGAGATTTGTTCATCTGACGTGTTGGTATACATATGAATTTGAAATGAATACGATTGACCCCTGTTGATTTTTATCTTGGCGTGCTACTTCTGTTTAATTTCATTTTTGAACACTACCTTGTGTGTCTTTGTATGCCATCACTTTATTCAACTTGTTCTGCATGTTCTAGGTCGAACTGCATCACTTTAAACTGATGTATGTTTGGTATGTATTGTTGTTGTGCTTCATCTGCTTCAAGTCACTTGTGCATTTTCTTCTATTGTTTTCATGTAGACTGGTCATATGCATTTGAGTTTTGTTGGTCTTCATAACTATATACTTATATACATATATGTATGTATATATATGTGTGTTCTGTCCAGTTCCTTGAACTTGTACATGTTTGGTTTTTTTAAAGCTTCATGTATACATTTGTGCACTTATATGGTCTTGATGTCTTTTTAGTGATCATTTTTGTATTGCTTGGTGTTACATTTGTAGTTTCTTCTTGAAAACCGTTGCATATTTAGAATGTCCTCATGTCGCATATGTATGGTTCCCTTGTATTCTCTGGCATCATGTTGTACTGGCTCATTGCTTTGAGTCATACCTGAAATAATTCACGTGCTCACTTATGTGTCTACACTTGATCACTGTTATTGGAAGGCCTGATTTGGTTGAGTCATTTCATGTGTACATGTGTGTGTTGTTTCCGTGTTATTTTGTGTTGATGTTGCACTTGGTTGCACTGTCCACTTTGTTGCATATGTTTGGCGCATATGAGTCAAGTTTTGTTGAGGGTGCCATGTTGAGTCATTATGTTGCATTTATGTGTGCCTCTGGTCTGGTTTGGTTCATCTTTTTCATGTAGTCATACGTTTGGTTTATGGTGGTCCGGTTTATATGTTTTAGTGTGATTGCATATTCATTGTGCACCGAGTCCTTTGTGTTCTATTGCATATGTATACTTGAGTTTCATTTTGGCCATTGCACTTGTATTCCTTTCACTGTTTTGTAGTGGTCTTTTTGTCATTTACCTTCATTTGTATTCATGTGGTCTCGTTTGGTCTAAATTGTTTATTTGCTGGGAGTTCATTCATGTTGAACTTGAAGTCTTGATTGCATATGATCTCCATTGAAGTCTTTGTATTGCTTCATGTCTTGACTTGTGCCTTGTAGTCTGGTTGATACTTTGGAGTTTTCATATTGGATTTACTATCCTTTGTACATGTGATTTGTGTGCTTTTCTGAAATGAATTTTGTTTGCATGCACCAGAGTGGAATCCAACTTATGCTAGGGTTTGATCTTGTGCTCACATGTCCTTATAATTTTATCAAGTGTATATCGGTGTGCATCCATGTACAGTGATACATTGTGCATGTTACAAGCTGTTCGTGTAAGATGAATTCAAAAGAAAAATGATGACGAACAATCGAAATAACCAAGGCAAATAACATTTTCAAAACGCACAATTCATTTTGAACTACAAAATATTTCTTTTTCAATTTTGCTACGTTAGTGTTTATTTTGCAGATAATTCAAATACTGGATACAAACTTGAATAGAGTTAAAGATCAAATATGAGTGTTGAGTGAATTATGTAGTGAGGTGTAAAATATATACAAAAAATGTATAGTGAAATTGTATTGTAATATGAAATTGTATTGTAATTGAAAATATATAAATGTAGTGAGAAATTTGTGCTATTTAAATTTATAATAAAATATTGGTTTGAATATGAATTATGTGTTATTTATTTTATTCAATAAATATTTATTTAATTATGTGAAAGATAAAATAGTACAACAACAAATACATTTAAACGAATATATATATATATATATATATGTTTATTATCATCAAAAAAATCATAAGCTATCGTATTCTACACAAATGTCCGAAGTAAAGGACATCAAAACAGAAAATAAATAATACAAAATAACCTTTTTCGTACATTTGAAATATTTTTTCAAATGTCTCAAAAATTGATTTAGGTGTTTTAATAAGAGACTAGGCAATTGAATGAATAAATTACGTAGAAAGGAAAATGTTGAATTTCTGCCCGATTTATGCGTTTGAGTTTTGCATTCAAATGTTTAAAAATAAGATTTAGTCGTTTGAATGTAAGTTTAGACATTTGAATACCTGTACGAAAAATGATAGTTGGCAATCAGGTGTCTGAACCCAAATTCAAAAGTCTGAACAAAATTCAAATGTTTGAATTTTCATTTTAGACGTCTAAACGGTTGTCGGATTGAACCTGGACCCACAGGGGCTGATATGAATGGTTAGGTGTACTCTATCTTAATTGTTTAATGATGTTAAGGCATTGAATGATGTGCATATATGTAACATAATACATTATTTTATAATTTGTTTGGAAGGTTTTAAAACCTTTTAACTTGGACTAGCCTGCAAAGGTGTGTTAATATTGTAAAGCATATCAATAAGAGTATGCTACATAACATAGTAAGGCGTATCACCTGGTCAGGTTTTGTCTGTGAAGGGCAAGCATGTTATGTGTATCATGGTATGCAAACATCTCACGCATATCAGAGTGTTTATTTCTACAAGAGAGTGTTAATATTGTAAAGCACACTAGAAGTAGCAGAATATGCTAATATTTCACGCATATCAGTTTTATATGGTTACTTGCGTAAGTGAATGTAATCACAAAAATGATACAAGTGGAAATGCTATGGATGGTAGAGTAAAATGAACAATGATAAATGGCCCTTATAAGTACACTGTAGGAATAGTCTATAAAAATGTTTTATCGGCGTGTTAGTAGCATACATTTGGAGATAAGTTCTCACTCATTAGG
The DNA here is from genome assembly GCA_030765085.1 of Allium cepa. Classification (NCBI taxonomy): domain Eukaryota; kingdom Viridiplantae; phylum Streptophyta; class Magnoliopsida; order Asparagales; family Amaryllidaceae; genus Allium; species Allium cepa. The sequence goes on from CM060943.1 coordinate 462,453,547, forward strand.
CTTCTGTCTAACCCGTCTATATTTCTATTTTATCACTATATGATAGGTTGACAAGTGTTAGTAAGAGATGAACGTGAGATGAAGGCTATGGAGACTGTTGGAGATAAATAAATTATCCCACTTATTAGTTATCTATTATTTGAATAGTTTATGTTATATTGGACTATGGGATCTAAATTATTATTTTTGTGAAATTAATGTAGTAACTTATGGATATTTCTAGTTTTCTTTAGGCACATATTACGTTCTATTATATTTTATTTCCTACCGCTGTGGGCTTTGAAAGTGTACCTAAAAATAGATAGTTCTTTGTACCGGTATATCTTATTTTACCCTAACAGTTCACTGTTTATGAACTTAGGGATCCGAGTGTCAATTGTGACATAGGATCAAAAAGTTAGTGAATGGTGGGTTATTACATCATGACTTAATATTTAACAAATCTCTCGATCCTTCAACCAAAGATATAATGAAATAAAATCTTGAACTATTTTTCCTTTCTCACTCTTTTACTTCGCCTAAAAGATTCATCTGTTTCATCATTATTTATTATAGAGTTTCCACTAATTCATGGGTAGGTTGACTGTCCTCAACCATTTCTCCGATAGGTAATTTATTACCCTTAATCATTTTACTAATCAATGGAATAGATGGAATATACGTGAACTATTTTCATAGGACACTACATCGCTCAGTTTTATTACTGTTTTTACCTTAATGGATTTATTATATTCTATACTAGAAACCTATAACCTATATTGCATTGAGCGCATCCCAGAAAGATGCACTTAGCACTTTTGCCCTAGCTCTCTAATTTTTGGCTCAAGTAATCGAACAATTGCCCTACAACCTAAACGTTATAATAGTATATGTTAAGATTAATTTTATTCCAATATTCATATGAGGACTTCTGTTTTATTATGAGGAATTCTATCTAAAATGTAACATGCGTTCGATAATGCTATGCCCTGGAAACTAGTATTAATCACAAAAATACACAACATTGCATAACCATTTCAGTGAGTGTTATATTTTCCTTTTGGTTACTCCATTTTGTATTAGTGTGCGTGCAATATATGCTTAATGTATTATTTCTACGGATTCACAAAAGGCAGAGTATTTATATTCACCACAATCTATTAGATCTATGACTTTTAATTTAAGCAGCACACTGGTCTTCTAGTTCAGTTTCATAAACCATAACTAAATTTTATACCACAACTTTAGTTTACATATGGTGAACATAACGATTCTTAGAATAATCATCTATAAATATGACAAAATACTTCTTTCCTCCTTCTGTAGGAGTACTATGTATGCCACAATCATCACCATAAATGAGTTGTAATAAATTGGTACCACCAATAAATTTTAACATAAATGGTTTTCTAGTTATTTTCATTAAAGAAGATCCTTATACTGATATGAGATTATTAGCATATTTAAGGATCATATTTAACAAAAACATATCATGCATATATTTAGTATTAACTTGTCCTAATCAATTTTGTTATTTTGAAAAAGAGTCAGCAATGTAAGCAGAATCAACATTTTTTTATTGATATCGATTTGTACGTTTGATCACATATGTAACCTTTCTAAACACACTGCCTTTGATCAATACATATTCATTTGATTCAAAGACTTGTTTGAAAACAAAATTTATTTAAAAGACTATGAGAAAAGTTTCTTTCTAACTTTGGATACTTAGGATACATTATTCAATGTCAGAACTCTTTCGGATATAAACTCTAAGTCTGTTGTCCCATTGCCCGCTGCTTAAGTGAGTTTCCCACATACTGGTAACTTTCATCCTTAGACCATTCAAATTTTGAATCGAATCGTTTCATTCCAAACATGCTTAGTATCATCATAGTCGACTCACCAAGAATCCTCTTTTTTAGTCATATCATATTCAGAGATTACGAACATAATTATTTTGACTATTGTTGTTTCCTTTGAGGGAAGCACCGATAAGTAACTCAAAATTTTGAAATTGAAACATCCATTCACTTTCTTAGCCTTCTTGTTGTTGAAGTTTTCGTTGTTTTGAAATTTCCTCTTTAATTGAAAGTGCCTTTTGAAATATTTTTATCCTCTTTTCCCTATGCAATGTGGACTTTTGATGAATATACTATTGGTTATCCATTTTCTTTTGCCTTTATTATTCTTCAATCCATGAATATATTGCAAGGTTGTCCATACTCATTTCCTAATTTTTGTTTAGTTATTTTCCTTTGATCTTTCCAAGAAAGGGGAGTTTGTACGAGACTTTGCCATTTTCAAATTATACTAATTGAATCACTTTAGGATGTTCATAATTTCTTCGAGTGTCCTACTATTGACATATCATCGTTACTTCATACATAAAAACATTTGTAGCCAAAAATTTATTAGTTGTTGCATCATTTATTAGATACTTTAACTCCAATGCATCTTAAATGTATTTAATTGTTGGTTTATTGTAGTACAAATTGAATAATGCATCCATCATCGAATTGCATAAGTGTACCTTGCATATATAGTCATTTTTTCCCATTTCTGTTGGGATCTTATCCTCAATACTTTTTCTCTTTGTTCTTTTCTGACGTTGTCAAATCCTTTTAATCCCGTCAATTGAAAATGCATCTTCTTTTGCCAGTAGATGAAATTCATACCATTGAACATCTCTAGTTTTGTAAAATCAAAAGCGTACTCCTTTAAATTGTGTTGTTCCATTGTCTTAGGTAATGTCTTAAGATAAGTGATGGTTTTTCTTATTTCAAGGACTGGGACAATAGTCGAAGATGTTAGGTTTCCTTGCAAGGCATGTCAATGATGCTTTTCTTAAAACGTTATTTGCCACTGCCGCTTTTTGATTAAATGAATAATACGTTAAGTTATGGCAAACATTTTTCCCAAGGTAATTAGGATCTCGAGACTTTGATTTATTGAGCTTGCACTATATATATAAACCATCGAACAAAAAAATACCAAAGTAACAAAAATATTAGCTTTGTAAGTAACAGTATTAAAACATGATTACTTTTGTGTAAGTTTTAAGAAAATAGAGATCAAAAAGAGGAAAGATAAAGAGAAGTTATGAATTGTCCAAATACTATTTGGCCCTAATTTGACTAGACTCGGCCTAGTTTGGTACGGCCAAAGGATGGCGACGACAGTGCGTGCATCTGTTATCATGATGGTCTCCTTCTTCAACCAAAGAGAAAACATTCGGGTGCCTAACTAGCCTAACCTTTCTCTTGTATAATATATATTTATTGTTCCAGTTTCTATGATGTGGGACTTATCCCCATTTCTTTATTCATCTTCTTCTCTAATTTTGCTCTTCCCCCGAAGTTAAAATACTCATATAATTTTCTAAATTTTTCGTCAACAATATCCAACATCAAACCAACTATAATAATTCATCTTCATTACCAAGGTAATATCGACATTGTGCCTTTACACAACTTCGATTTATTAGGGAGAAGCTGGGAGCTCTATTTGGCATCGACGACGCTCTAATTTTGTGATGGGATTTTGAACTAGGAAGAAGAGAGAAGAATATTATATCATACCGAGAAGACGGAAACAATTTTTTGAAAGGAACAATATCTTTGGAGTAGGGGAAATGGAAATCATATGACACAAAAAGGAAGACTTTTAACCGTTGGGGAAGAATTGTTTGTAGACCCTTGCTTTTGTATTATCATATATCTGTATATTTTACAACTTATGTGCATTTTCATTCATTATTTACTTCTTTATTGCTAAATATTTTTTAATTAGGATTCTCGTTTCAAGTGAATATAATATTCATTTTAGCGGAGTTCGCAAATTTTCAAGTGCTACAAATGATTAAGTATTTAGCCTTAGCAGTTATGGTAGGCAGTTATGGTGGGCACAGAGCCGTAATTGGATATATCCAAATAGAACTGGGTCGGTCTATCAGTTGGTGAAATGAGTGAATTTTAATTTTTTCCCCTTATTTTGGATTATGTTGGGGCCTATGAAGTATAAATGTTTATATTAGATCCAATCTAATTTTTTTAAATAAAATCATATTTTATTTTATTTTTAATTTATCTGATTAATGAATTTAAATAATTAATGGTTAATATATTTAATGAGTATATCATTATATACTCATATGTGTATAGTGTACAAGTGCAACATAATAATGTGTATTTGGTGAATATAAATGTATATAGATGTTTGAATTTGCATATACTACGTATACATTTGCTATTTATACATGCGATGATTGTCTCAAAACAATGTTCAGTGTATTTATAAAATAAACAAATTTAATAAAATTCAAAATTATTTATATAAAGAAAATATAGAATACCTAGTCTAATTTTGACTAAGTCATTGAATTTTAAATTCAAATTAGATAATTAAAATATCTAGTTAAGACTTAAAGTAAACATTTTAAAATCCAAATTTGGATCTTAATTATTAGTTAAAATATCTTTATCAAATTTAATTATATAATAACATTATAAAATAAATTTTCTGCTAAAATTATTAATTAATATATATAAAAAAGTTGTTTTTTCTAAACATACAAAACAATTTAGCATGTAAAAGTAATTTATACGTGCACGCATATATATCATAAAATAAATATTAAATTTTATAAAATATGTTTAAAAGTTATTCGGCTAGAAAAAATAATTAATGCGAAATTAAATTTATTAATTGGATACAAACATACATTTTTTTTACGAAAATCGGTTCCTTCATTCATATCAGATAATAAATGTTGAGTACAAAAACGTTTAGCCCAAATCAACCCAGTGTAGCATTCGGACTTTAACCACAAAAGAAAATACGTCGTAGACAAATACTGAGAGTAAATCAAACATCTCTCGTACGCATGCAAACAATTCAATCCCTAAAATTAGGGATTTTCAGCCGATAATAGCCCCGCCGAAACAAGAATGGGGAATGCCGAGCTTTCATCCCGCATCATTCAATTCAACACCCTATTTCATCACGATTTGCTCACTCCAATACGTGCGGGTGGTCTTCAGCCTCGATTTCTTCATGGGATAAGTAATCTCAGTTTGTGTTAACTTAGCTTTTTCGATTTTATTCATCTCTTTGTTCCCAAATAACCATTTGTTCCTTTCCTCCCAGATATGGAAGATTGTGGTTACAAGGCAGCAGGAGGCAAGTTGGCTAGTCCGGTAGTGTTTTCGGTATCTGCATCTGATCCACTGCACTTCATCATCCAAATTCAAGGCGGTATTGTGATATTTAATTTCAACTTCATTAGCACCCATAAGTAACGTGAATAACTGCAGTTGAAAAATATGTGATTTATACTTTCTGGGTATTCCTAACACGAGCCACAAATGTCATCACAGCTAATCCCTCATTGCCGTAGTTGATCTGTGGTATTAATTCTCCCTGACATAACCCTATAGGCACAACAAGACATCTTCTTGCTATTAATAGGGTTCTATATTATAGGGCACCAGTATAATTCATCATAGTGTTGTCTACTAGTTTGCCATGTTTTGTTGGATCAAAACCGCGTCACTCCATACCACTGCCAGTAATCTGATACACCTTGAGTGTCAATACTCACTTGTGATATCAAGTTTGATAATTCCCTGGTTTCAGTAAACTTGGAAGTATTCACTGATTGTTTTATACAATACTAGATACTGCTGCATATTTGGATGTTGAAAGGTAGAATCTATCCCAACCTAATATGTCAACCAAGGATTTATTCTTGAGCCAAGGTTCAGTCCATAGGAAAGTAGAACCACCATCTACAATCTCCCTTGTAATGCATTTAAGACTGTCATTTCTGTGCCTTAGCATATTCTTTATAGTACATGACATGTTATTGTTAAACCGTAGTTGCCAAAAATTTGTTTTGTTGCAGTATTTGTTTTGCATCCATCTAGCCCACATGTTATCTTTAGCAATAGGTTGCCATATCAGTTTTAAACATGCTACTGTTCTGAGTTCCGTTAAACTCTTAATACCAATTCCTCCTCCTAATTTAGGCCTACACAACTTACTCTATGCTATTTTATGTTGCCTCCCTGTCTAGAAGAAGTCAGCACATAGTTCATCTAACTTAATAAGAGTAGCTGTTGGTAAGTGGTAGACCAATAGCCAATATAGAACCATAGGAGTTATGACAGTATGAATCAATTCTGCTCTGCTAGCCGTAGAAAGCATATTACTGTCCCAATTGTCAAATTTCCCCGTAATTTTTTGAAATAAAGATGTGCATTCAGCATAATGTAGATAGTTACTGGAAATAGGAACACCCAGGTATTTTACAGGAAGAGTTGCTTCCTGTAATTGTAGAATGCTAAGAATTTGTTCTTTATTAGTGCAGCTTGTGCTAAAGTATACTTTAGTTTTAAATTAGTTAAGAGTCAGGCCTGCCACCCTACTCAAACAATTTGTAATGCCACTAAGAGTTGTTGCACTTTCAATATCTGTTGTAACAAAGATCATGACATCATCTGCATATATTAAATGAAAAGTTATGGGTTGTATGTTGTTGAGTTATTGTCCCCCGTCGAACTGCTGCTTCCAATTGTAATGACATGTACTATACAGAAAAGGTAAGGAGACAGAGGGTCCTCTTGCCTTGTCCCTCTGTTAGATGTAATCATCCCTTGTGGAACTCCATTTATAAGAACAGAGAAGGTAGGTTTTGTGAGACATGCATGAATGAGATTTATGATCTGTCCAGGGAAATTCATTCTTTGTAGCATATAACAAATGAAATTTCTGTTTAACCTGTCATAAGCTTTCTGGACATCTACTTTAATACAAAATTTCTTTACGCCCCTTTTATTAAAATTTCTGATATTCTCTTGTGCCAATAATATATGTCTACAATGTTTCTTCCAAGTATAAAGACACATTGAGCTTCAGAAATTAAAAAGGGAAGGAAACCCTTTATCCTGTTGCAATGTACTTTAGAAATAATTTTATAAAAATACATTGCAACAGGCTATGGGCCTAAAATGAGATATTTCGGAAGGCTTATCTGTTTTTGGGACTAGAGTTATAAATGTATGGTTTAAACCTTCTGGAATATCAGTATGTGTATAAACATAATTAATAGCAAGGGTAAGCTCATCATTGATATGAGGCCAATGATGCTTGAATTTTTTTGAGGAGAAGCCATCTGGTCCTGGTAACTTATCATTCTTAATTGAAAAAACAGCATCATGAACTTCCTTCTCGGATACAGGTGAAAGTAGGTATGCTTGCCATTGTCATTGATCTGTTTCTTGCATTGGACATCTGGGAAGATATCTTCGTAGTCTCCATTGAACAGGTCAGTATAGTAGTGCACTGCTTGATCCTGAATTTGCTAGTTGTCAAAAATGAGTTCACCTTTCTCATCAAACAAAGCCTTGATGATATTTCTGTATCTCCTCAAGTTCATCCTGGCGAAGAAAAATTTAGTATCACCTTCATGTAGCCAAGTACTTTTGGATTTTTGTCTAGCGTTGATATGTCTCATAGGCATCCTTTGTTTTAAGTTATATGTTGTGATCATATCATCATAAGTGTACATATCTTCTGGATTGTTGTCTGCCTCTAAAAGTTTTCGTTGAAAAGTGGCTCGCAATGCTGACATGTCTTCTTTATCTCTGGGTCTGGTTTTATTCTAATCCTTAAGATTTTGTTTAATTCTCCTTATTTTCTTTCATTATTTGCTGAATTTGTGTGCCCTAAACCAAATCTGATACGACAGATACAACCTGTTCTTCATATCCAGCTATGAAGTACCATTCATTGTTATATCTGAAAGGGGTGCCTTTTTGTTGTACATTGTTTAGTTGAAATTTTATGATGATAGGGGTATGGTCACTTAGAGTTGATGTAAAGACACTAGCCATTAAAAATCTATCCAAATTAGTAACAATACAGGTTATATGCTGAGAATTAGATTGTATGAGATGAAAAGTCCACATAGATTTGTCCCATAGGAATAGAATTCTTCCTTTGGATCCATAGTCATTATTATTAGATTCATAATTCCTCCTGTTCAGATTGATTTGCCTGATCTACAGTGTCCTCTTCCTCAGTTGAGCTAAGTACCTGAATCTTGTTAGTAGTAGTAAAAGGATACTGTACTTTTTATTCTACTTTATTATTTATATGCTATTTTTTGTTTAAATTGCCTATGCTACTGGATCCTTCATAAATGTTATGCTCTGATGCATCTGTTTTGTCTTTATGTTGCCAATCTTCTGCAGAGGTTTTAGTGTGCAAAGTCTGGGTTGTTCATCTTTACCCCTTCCGTGTTGTCTGCGTTGGAAGTTGTAGGGGTCTTGGTCGTGGATGTAGCATGATGGTCGTTTTGTCCACTAGGGGAGGGTTGTGAATTAGTTGTGGTTGATTTTGAATTCTTACCATGTTCGGTATATTGTCCTTTTGGTCTGTATTTATTTCATTTGGTCGTTTGGTGACCAAACAGTTGACAATGCATACATATATAGGGTTTAAATTCATAATCAACATGAATATCACATTTATCTCCCATAGTGGTCTTAAAAGTGATAGTTTTTGGGTATTTGGTTTGTATGTTAACATTGACAAGAATCCTAGTGTAATTGTTTCTCTTTCTTGTTGCAGTGATATCATCAGTTCCGATGGATATTCCAATGACGCTAGCAATTCTACTCAGTGCCTTCATATCCCAGTGTTCCAATTTCAAATTGAGAAGCTTTATCCATACAGGAATTTGGGTTAAATATTTCGATTCTAAATTCATCCCAACAAACCTTTTTTTTTTTTTTGGGTGTAATTATGTATCTGGACCCTCGTTGTCAAGAATTTGGTTTAAATCAGAACTATTTGTAAAATAGATTAAGAAATTGCTTGTATGTACTTCTAATTCATATGGATCCTTTGGCTTCCTACTCTTTTGTATGTAGTTGTTGAATTGGCTGCAACTTGGTTTGTAACCGTAAATTGAACAGAACAATGTATTTATCCATTTTTATTCTGACCTTTGTAGTATTTCATCAGGAAGTAAGACAAACTCTTCAGTGTTTTCCTTCTCTAGTGTATAATATTGCAGTCTGGTTGTATGAATTTGAGAATCTATTGTAGCCGCTTCTTTATGTCTGTTTTGTTCTTGATATCTGCGGGCGGTGTTGATGAACAATCACCGATTGGAGTGTCACCCTTACCTGATTCACATGAATCGCCATTAGTAGCAATCGCTTCTGTCATTTTTATTTATACATACAAACAAATGAACGCATATATAATTTAATGATAAACAATCTATTCAAATAATAAATTAATATATGCACATTTAAATATATAATAATCATATATAAAAATATACGTCAGCCAGAATTTTATTAAACTGTGGAATGTATATTAAATTCAATTAATATATAATGCATGATAATATTAAAAGTAACATTCTATTAAATAATTATTAATAAAAATATGTAATATGTTAAAATAGCTTTCTATAAGAAAATTAGTCTTTTATTAATTTCAAAACATATCTAATAATTTAATAAATAAATAAATAAATATTAGAATTGAAGTATTTATGGTTTAAAAATAGTAAACAATCATCTAAAAATAATAAGAAATATTTATATTATTTAGAAAAATATTATATAAATGTATAAAAGAATATATAGCCGAAAATTAGTTTACATATTTTTTTTGAATTTTATGTACTGTTTTCATGAAGATTAATTGTTTAATGCATTAATATGTATGGGAGGCAGTTATCGCACATAAACTATTATAATGGAACCAGTAACATATGCATATGTAGAATAGAAGGTTACCTTAAAAGAAATTTCCTTAAAACCACACTTTGATCAATCGGTTTCCTGGATTCTGAATCAGCACCATTGTTGCTAGCAATCAACGCTTCACTACTCGATCTTGTTGTATTTTAGTCGATTGGATGTGTAAATGGGTTGAAAATGGAGGATAAGATGATGGTATATAATTTCGACCAAGATTTCAAAAATATAAGGAAAAATGTGAAAGAAAAAGTGGAGGCTAAGATGTTAATTTGTATTGAGGTGTTAAAGAAAATATCTCCCTACTTCTCTCCTACCAATTCATACTCAATACCTCCCTTTTTGCCTCTTCTTTAGCCAACCAAGAATAGATATAATATGGACCAAATCAACCACAAAACCTGTTAGTTTTATTCAATTTAAATCCAATTTATATATACATCGATATTATATATGATACGTACATATATAATTATTATCTACATGCCCAATTAAATTACTAAGCGCACACTGAATAATTCGAAAGGTTACTCCATTTTACTTCACATAATCAACAATAATTAATATTTCACAAATATCGATTAACTTAATTAATCGTAACTATTATAAATCGATTAAATCAAGCGGTGCTTCAAAGATTAATTAGATTAGGTTATGCGATTCATAGTTGTGAATTTTGTCAGCGATTAATATTTGAACAATTCAAACACTAATGTTCACCGTCACCTTAGTTGTTACGTGATAGTTTAACTTAATTCCTGGTTACAAATCTTGTCCATAAAATCCAATTTTATGATTTTAAGCGGGATTTCAGCACTGACAACATTATATCACTTTAGGATATATGGAATTGGGTTTTAGTCAAAATTCCAATATTATCCACATTCAACTCGATTAGTCCATAAAAAATCTTTGGTTTAATAATAACATTTGTTATTAAATGTACTAATCTGACCATAGATTTTTATTTTGAGTTGACTACAACAGACTGTGATACTAACTTCATAGAACCAAGAAGACAAATTCTCTATTGAATAATGTTTCACTTCTATTGCTTCAATTTAGACCCAACTATAGATGCTTGATAGTAGTTGTTCCATGATTTAACTACAATCAAAGTGGAGTATCCACATTGAAACTTGATAGCATTCTCAAGTAAAGAAAACTATATAACATCGTCACTTTGAGATTTTCTGTTTGACCTTAATTATAACTAATACCCAAGGAAGTTTCGAGTGAGTCATTCCGCGGTTATCTAATAACTATCGGTATGTAACATATTGGTGTCTACAGTGGCCATGAGTAATACATTGCCCAACATTTGGATGTGGTACATACTCCGCCCTCAATTGATGTATCGATATCCTTCCTCGAAACATCTTAACCAAGAAAATTAAAAATAATATATTATTTTATATTTTTGATAAGTTTTCATGATTATAACTCCTTATAATTATTATCACATAACGTACCATTTAAGGATTTTCTATTTCGTATACGTTAAATTAGTTACTTAATTAATTATATCATAATATAACAAAGTATATAATAGAAATCGTATACCCATATTATGAACAAGATTACTAATGGAGTTAGATATATACAATAAATTGCATAATTATCCATAGGCCATACCTCTAACTTTCTCAATCTCCCACTTGCACTTAAGGTCGATTATGGAATTATAATCCCATAATATTGACCAGTTTTCTCAAAACCGATCGAGTTAGTTATTAGTGAATGGGTATGCTATATTGTTTTAATTATATACTCTATCAATCAAATTCTCTCCAACACTGATAAACTGTCTTTATCTTGTGAAACTTTTTGGAGTATGTTTCGTGACTTCTAGTTAGCTCTAGATTCTTTCATGATCTGCATCATGATATTGTTTTCATATAACAATGTTATGGGATACTCAAAATTTAAAATCATCACTTACTTAGTCATAAATTTGTGCACACACACTGCTTTTATTACTGCGCTTATTCAAGGCGATGCACATAGCATATTGGTTCAATTAGTCACAACCTCTTATTTTGAACATTTCCAACTTAAAGGTTCTTAAATAAGGTAGAACACGAATTTAGGATTGACATACTTTGCTCGAAACCACTTACGAAGTTTCAGTCTATGCACTCCTGCATAAGGATTCATGGTTTCTATAAACATTTCTCTAGTATTTCTTAAATACTCAAGAACATTCGTAACTACCATTTAGTAATTTTAATTTGGATCTGATATTCGCTCAAGGTTTCAACTACATAAGAGAAATGTGATATAGTAGAAAACATAGCATATATGATAGTTTCCATTACCAATGCATATGGAATTCATCTCATATGCTTCATATTAAATAGTTTAATATGGTGTCTACGTATATCATTTGGGACATTCCCAACACCTTTTATACTGCTTTTAAAAGATGTCAAATCCAATGTCCAATATTAAACAACCAAAGTGATTTTAGCATGGGTACATCATTAACAATCATAAGTTTGTTGTTTACTTATAATTATAGAATTACCTTAGTATATTTCAGTATTTCTTCTTATAGACATATGCTTCCTCAACATTTTGACTGAAAATTAAGCCATGTTATTTCTTTTTCAAAATGTTTGCTTAATTATGATGCTTACCTGAACGATACTTTCATATTAATTTTTGGACCTTATCCTAAGTTCAAAAACTCAGTATCACTCCAACTGACTTCAAGACACTTTGGTTGTTATGTGCAAACAGTCTATTTTAAATCATTGTTTTAAATTTATATTTCAACAAATATGTAACAAAACTCAAAATCATATTTGATGATAATTTCAACAATTGAAATTTACAATGGTATTCTTATCAACGTTGCTTATAATACTCCAACTGCATTGGTCTTTTAATTGAAGAAACATTTGCTACCGATGGATCATATCCTTTAGGTTACAATTATCAAATTCATATTTTGATAATGTAATTGAAATCCATTCTGGATTCGTGCATCGTGTCCTATGGTTATGTAAATACTCATTATGGCTTGTTAACAACTAAGGAGGTCATTTTCTCAACATTGATACGAAACTTATAGTTTCTCTTCAATGTATAAGATTTCGTATTAGACATTCAAACGAGTCATATCTATTTTAGCTTTATTAATATCATTTCATCTTATGTAATCAGTTTTATCTTTGGATCATATCCAAATCTAGTTTACTACGAATAATTTCTAGAAGTAATTCATTTATCACGAATTTGACATTTCTTGAAAGAGTAGTTGTTTCTCGATACGAAGTAACAAGTATTCATAAACATTGTATGAACTACCTTTATACATGTATAAAAATGATTTAGCTTTGAGTTTATGAAAATTTATATTTATTAAATCAATCAACCAATGTTGGCGATGCAAAACTCTTTTCGGATGATCCACACAAGATCCCTCATGAACGCATATTACATGCAACCCCTTGACTCACACAACCTGTCAACTCATTGACCTAGGATGTGTAGGTGTTTTCTATCAACTCTTATCTTATATGATCTCGTAAACTATGCTTTAGAGGAAATTAAATTTAACCTATGCACTTATTCTTAAGTACACGTCATTATAAAAAGAAGTTAACTCAGTTTCACTCATCATTAATCATACTTTATCCAAGAAAGTTCGATTACTCCTTATCGATCATTATGTATCATTGGGAATAATGACTTTTGGGATTGAATCTTATTAATTTTAAGTACTTTTGGAAACTCTTCCAACGCATTCACATATTTGACCAAATCCAATTCCTTTATTTCCTTTGCATGTTATTTTTCTACTTCTTTTTATGCTCCATGAACTTATCATAGATACACTGCACGAGTGTCAAATACACATTTTTATTTTCATGATAATTTATTGGTGAATTTAACGAAGTAGATCGGTCCATTTTGATATCATTAGACATTTGATTACATACATCTGTATATATCAATTTGAAGTGTATGTTAACTCCTTTTTCATTTCCACTAAATGAGTGCATTACTGTTAATCATTTGAGATATAACGCACTAGTACCATATGATTTATAATCATATGATCAAAGAAATATTTCCTAAAAAATATGGCTTAGTCTATAATTCAAAAATAATTGTAATAGTGTAGATACTTCTGTATTTCTAATTCATCACTTTTGTTATGAAAAAAATACCATTATTATAGATTTAAAGAATATTTATAACAAAATAAAACTATATATATTTTCATTCAATATCAAAAACAATTATCATCTTATAGATAATATTTGGTATATATACGATTTTTTTTTCATATCTTGATGCACCCACTGACGAGTGTTATATGGTATGTTCCCATTATTTCCGCCTTTACTATAACAAAATACAAAACTCCATTCAACCACTTAACTTAAGCTATTTATTTTATTCATTGTAACTGGTTTAGAGCTAAAAGTTGTAGATCAAATATCTTAAACTCAAAGAAATAACTCTCATAAAAACAATTTTATTTAAAACCACATGTAGAATAGAATTCACATTTCTCATTTCATATTAAGTTTCTTCTAGTATTTTATACGATTCTCGTTTCTAATGTCTCTCTATGAAGCAGATGTGACCATTCACTCTCTTTATCCCAACGGTGCCTAAATTGCATCATTCTCGTACCTTTAATTTCCTTTTCAAATGGTCGAACCATTCGAAAGAAATCCTTACAACAAGATCATACCGAACTCTTTACAAAAGTGCTTTTGGTAATTCTTAATGTTTAAGCATATCAAATAAGTTGCACTTTAAGTAAAATGATCAAACTGATATTTCAATGGTTGGACTCCTAGGTTCATCTTGTAGCTTTCGGTCTAGTTCTACATCTAACATTAAAAAAAATTCTTATTGCAATCAATCATACTGAATATATGATCTCTCATCATGATTTACTTTCTCATCTCGAATGAACTAATTTCATTGAGGTTTCGTACTTTACAAGTTGCAACCGTTCACCAAATAACATTGATATATGATCGAATATGGATCAAATATCCATATTCTTGTATTGTTTAAGATTTCAAATCATAAATGGCAATATACAACCTCAAACAAATAAACATTTAAGCAACCAGGGTAGAATGTTTTAGTAGTTGTATAATTTGGCACTTGCACGGATCTTGAAGTGACAACATCCATGGGATTTATTGGTAAGTATGTATCAATATTTCTTTTGTCAATCTTAATTCAGTTCATTTGTACATTTCATTTGATAAAATCAATTATATTACAAATTTATCGAAGTATACTATTTAAACCTTCATATAATATGTCGTACAATATTAGAAAGGTTAAATGTTAACATTTCATTTTTGTAATAAGACTACCACTAGACTTTTATATTCCTAAAACCCTAAAAGAAATACAGAAATCTTGCGATTACTACAGTGAGTGTTAGGTCCTATTTGCCTTGGAATTCTAACATTGAGTTTGCTTAATAAATCATAGGTCCACAAGCGATAGATAACCCTTTATCAGTTGCATAACATACAACCTCTAAATGTGGTCCTTGCCATAATATCGACCCAGACATTGAGTTTCTCAACAAATCAAGAGAGGCTATTTGCTCTTAATTATCATTTCACGATGGCCTAGGTATAATGCCTGTACTTTGAGTTTCCAAACAAATACATGCGTGTATCTTACCTCGTCTAAGTAGTATATTAATAGTACTACACATAACATACCTAATTTGAGTTTGCTCAACAACCAGTGGTGTTCAAGTAATCTATTAACATATAAATGGTAAGAGCAACTCTATATATTAAAGATTCATAATCATTAATATATATGTGTTTCTACACATAAAAAAAATTATTATTTCACCGATATCGATCTAGGAAATAATGCATTTCCTTTGAAATACCATCGTGATTCTAATATCGAGCATATTTGAAATCACGGTATGCATACAATACGTATTTACTTACTTCTTAAATCTGTGTTGGGTTTCTTGCCGTTCCACTTATATTATGCCTTAATATTATACAAGTTTAATTTATTTACAATCTTTTGTAATTTAATTAAATCATATAATATTCTTATATATATTATTAAATTAATCATATTTAATTAATTTAATTTACTTTTTTAATTAACAAAATAATTAAATTGTTTTTAAAATTCAAAATTTAATTCTATTCATCCGAAACAATTTAAGATGAATATTAACTATAACACTTACACTTTTATATACACCTATAATTACATATATATTTTATTAACTAATGTTTAACTAATTTATTTCATAATTTTTTATTTTATTAAAATAATTTTTATTAAATACTTTAATAAATTTTAAAAATTTTATTCATAATTTACCTTGAAAATTCTAAGATATATATTGATATATGTATGTTATAGTTAAATATATATATATATATATGTTTATTTATATATTTATTTATTTAATCCAATTAATTAAATTAACTAAATAATTTCAAAAATACTATTTTATTTAAAAACAATAAATTTTGAAAAATATTTTATAACTTTTATAAATTTATTTTATATTTTAAATTTAACTTTTAAACTTAAAATATAATTTTAATATTCTAACTGAATTTTGAAAATTAGCCCAAGGCCCAAATCAATTCGGTCCTTTACAATTGGACCAACCTTTTGGACTTACACTATCATTGAGCCAGTCTAGTAGTTAGGAATGGAAGAATACTTGATTATCCAACCATAAGCCTATACACTATCATTCTAAACAACCAAATGATATTCAGGCTTAATTAGTTAGTCTTAAAGTTGCTAATTTGATTCGCATAAGCCATTGGGGCTCTGATACCACTGATGAAACATGGGCAGTCTAGTAGAAGGTGAAATGAGTGGATTCCAAAAAAATTCTTATTTTGGACCATACTGAGCCAACAAAGCCCAAAGGGTTATACTAAATCCAATATAATTTACTTAAATTAAATTATATTTTATTTATTTTTTTATTTTTTGGATTAATGATTTTAATAATTTGATTATTAAAATAGATAATGAGTTATATCATTATATACTCATATGGGTATAACATGTAAGTGCAACATAATATTTTATACTTAGGCAATGTGTACGTATATAGATATTAGGATTTTCCTTTTATAACATATACTTTTGCCATTTATATATGTGTGATTATTATCTTTAAATTTGTCTAACATATTTATAAAATAAATAAATTTAATAAATTCGACATTATTTATATAAACTAAAATATAAAATATCCAATCTAATTTTGACTAAGTAATTAAGTATTAAATTCAAATTTTATAATTAAAATATCTAGTCAAGACTTGGTAAAAGTTTTAAAATTCAAATTTCAATTTTAAGATTTATTAAACTTAAATTTATGATGTTATTATAAAATAAATTTGTTGTCGAAATTATCATACATATATAATTTTTTTTTTAAACATATAAAAAATTTAACATGTAATAGTAATATATATATATACATAAATTATAAAATAAATATTAAAATTTATAAAATATGTGTAAATGTTATTGGGCCAAAAAATAGTTTGAAATTAAATTTATAATTATATATATAATAGTTCAGTAATAAACATTGCATTTAAATAATAAACTAATATATATGCATGTATATATGTAATAATAATTGTATATAAAATTATTCTTTGACTAGAATTATTTTTTTAGACTAGCTGAATGTATATTAAATTTAATATATATATATATATTATTTAATAATATTAAAAGTAACATTTTATTGAATAATTATTAACAAAAATATATAAAATGTTAAAATTGCTTTCGACCAGAAAAGTAAAATTTCTTGTTATTGCCGAAACATATTTAATAATCTAATATATATATGTGTGCGTTCGTATATATATGCATGTATGTTAAAATTGGATTAAAGTATTTTGAGGTTTTAAAATAGAAAATAAACATTTAGAAATAATAAGAAATATTTATAATATTAGAAAAATATTATATACACATATAAAAGAATATACGATCAAAAATTATTTACATATAATTTTTTAATGCATTAATATTTATGGGAGATAGTTATCACAAAATAATTTTTTTGTAATGGAACGATAACATATAAATATGCAAAATAGAAGATTACCTTACAAGAAATTGCCTTAAAACCACAACTTGATCAATCGGTCTTTTAGATTCCGAATCAACACTACTGTTGCTAGCAATCGATGCTTCACCACTATATCTTGTTGTATTTTAGTCAATTGAATGTGAAAATGGGTTGAAAATGGAAGAGAAGTTGGTGGCATATATTTACGGCTAATATTTTGAAAAGAGAAGGCAAAGTGTGAAAGAATAGGTGAAGGCCAAGATGTTAATTTACACTGAGGTGTTAGAGAAAATATCTCCTACTTCTTTCCTACCAATTCAATCTCAATATTCCCCCTTTTACCTCTTTTTTGGCCATCAAGAATAGGTGTAACATGGACCAAATCACAAAACAAATTGGCAATTTATTCAATTTAAATCCAATTTAAATATACATCGATATTGTATGTTGATAAATACATATATAACTATTATATATGTGCCCAATTAAGTTACTAAACGCACCCTCAAAAAAACACCACCCACTCCATTTTACTAAACACACCCCAATACAAGATTACAACAATAATTAATATTTCATAACTATTAATTAGTAATTTATAATTATTATAAATCAATTAAACCAAGTGGTGTTTTAGAGACCGATTAGATTCGGTTGTGCAACTCACGGTGTGAATTTAGCTAACGATTAGTACTTGAACAATTCAGGCACTAATGTTCACAGATCACCTTAGCTAATGGTGTGATAGTTTGATTTACTTCATCGCTTATAATTCTCGTCGGTAAAATCCAATTTTACAATTTCAAGCAGTACGTTTTAGTAACGATTATCACACACGTTCTTTTCGTCAACTTCATGCGACTATAGGATGCATGGAATTTGGTTTTGGTAAAAATTCCAATGTCATCCACATTCAACTTGATTAGTCCATAAGCAAAGTCTTTGGTTTAATAATAGCATTTATTATTAACCATACTACTATGTCTAGAGATTTTGACATTGAGTTAACTATAGTTCACAGTGATATTAACATCATAAA
The DNA here is from genome assembly GCA_030765085.1 of Allium cepa. Taxonomy (NCBI): domain Eukaryota; kingdom Viridiplantae; phylum Streptophyta; class Magnoliopsida; order Asparagales; family Amaryllidaceae; genus Allium; species Allium cepa. The sequence continues at coordinate 462,472,430 of CM060943.1, forward strand.
TATAAGAAGATAAATTCTCCATCATGTTGAATATGCGATTATATGATTTTTGTTTGATGATAACAAACATATATATATATATATATTCATTTAAATGTATTTGTTAATGTAATATTTTATTTTTCATAGATTAAATAAATATTTGCTGAATAAAATAAATAACACAGAATTTGAATTCAAACAGAAATTTTATTCAAACAAATATATATTACAATTTTTGAATAGTACAAATTTCAAACTCTCACTATATAAATTTCAATTACAATACGAATTGGATTAAATTACAATTCACATTTACATTGCATATCACTCATTCACTCAACCTGTACTGATCTTCAACTTCATTCCAATGTGAATCCAGCATCCGAGCTATCTGCAAAAATATACATTGACACAGTAAAATTGAAAATAAAAAATTTTTGCAGTATAAAATAAAATGTGGATTTTGAAAATAATATTTGCCTCAGTTATTTGGGTTGTTCGTCATCATTTAAATTCGAATTCATCATACACGAACAGCTTGTGACATACACAATCACTGTATATGCCACAAGGCCGTGCATACCGATATATACTAGATAGAATTACGGGGACAGGTGAGCACAGGTCAAACCCAAAACGCCGGTTTCAACTCAAATGCAATAAAAATAATAATGTCACAATATCAGCAAAAGGTCAAACCCGAGCTTTAAAGCTGGATTCAACTCAGGTGTGATTTCAAAAATCAACATGAAGTTCAAAGTGAATCAAACCAAATTGAAGCAAATACCAAATCAGTACAACACAAACTAAACAGAGGCAAAACTGCAATCAAATACATATGGCCAAGCGATGCATCATTTGACAATGCACAAATATACATACATACATATGTATATACACATGTATACAAACATGTACCAACTCATACATATATGCAGCCTCGACTAAAACTCCAAAGTACACATGAAGTATACATGAAGGCCATAGTGTGCAGTAACAAAGACTACAAGTACAAAGCATGCACATCGAACTCACCACAATGCATCACTGTAAACTCAACATCAAGTCATCAAACCAAGTCATTGCTACCATGCCTTGAAGCAATGCAGTGATATGCAATAGTGAATCACAAACCAAATGCACCAAAGATACAACATGTATGCAACTTTGAAACTGGACAGTGCAAGTATTAGACTCGAGAACAAAGGCAGTAGTACAACTCTAGCACAACACAAATGTACCCAAATCAATCTACAATGAACAAGTAGACAGAACAAGTGCTATCAGGAATGAACACAAATGGTCAGAGGGATTAATATGCCAGAAAATAGAATATCTCATTTGAACAAAGCATCAAGCAACACCAAATAGATTGTACATGAAACAAATATGCAAGACCGGACAACATGGATGCACACGATGGAGCAAACACATGAATGTACAACTACAAGTGTGTCAACCAAACAACTCAATGCAGCAGCACAGGCCTCAACATCAAAGACAGAGAAACCAGAATGAAAGGAGTATTACTGCAACTTGAACCAATGATGTCAACACGACTCGAAATGTATATGAAGGTCTGGCAAAAAATGAAACATATGCACTAGCAAACAAGTCTACACAGGAGTAACAATGTAGACACAAATAACAATGGCACTGCCTCAACTGTCAATGCATAAGTACATGCACCAGTGATACCAGCAAAGGCCACAAGCTAATCCAAACAACAACGAAGTTAACAATGAACCAGAGATTACAAACTAAAGGCACCAAAAAAATCAAAACCGAGAAGAATGCACAGACTCATATAAAACAGTGAATAAACAATGTCATCAGTAAACACGATCAGAGCAGAAAGTAAAATGGGACATGTATATACACTGTGCATAGCATCATCAATGCAAACCAGATTCGAGCTCAAGCAAAATAGAGGCAATACTCAAGTGCTACCAGAACTCATCGGCTACAAAATCATGGAACAGTATGGTATAGTTCGAACAATATCACCAGCATTTTAAGAAATCAAAATGGCCGAAGTAAACACGATCAGTGTCAAGGCCGAAGTCGTCAGAAAAATGGAAGTCAAATCAAAACCGAAGTCAACATCAAACCAAGTCAAAGCCGTGATCAAAGAATATGATGAACAAGTCATAGACGTTGTGGTCAAGAATCGAGCAAGGAAAATTCGAAGCCGTGATGAACAAGCCATCATCAAAGTATACGAAATTGACAAAGTCAGAGAAATTATCAACATCAAAACAAAATCGAATGGCCAAGATAAAAAAATTGACAAATTCAAAATCAAGGGTTTCTAACCCTATATAAATAATAAACATCGTCGGCAAATCAGAAATCGAGTTCAAGCATTCAACTAGGAGAGAAAAGGCATAAATTACATACCAGAGTCAAAGTCGAACTCGATCAAATCGAGGAGCCGCGTTCGAATTGAAGAAGGAGTCAATTGCCGAAGCAAGGCAGAGAAATAGCAGTTGTAATCGACCATCTACCCATCGACTTCATCGATTTTCTCACAAGCCCTAATTTCGAAAGCTAAAAGAAACGAACGAAAGAAGGAACGACCGACATTGACAAAGAGAAAAAGGAGGCCGCGTATTTTGGTGATAAATAATATTGGGCCGGCCCGTCGATCTTAAATATTGGTTTATATTAAAAGGGAAAATTAGGGTTTTTGGTTTTTAATTGTTTTTAAATTGTTGTCTTTTGTATTTTCTTTTGAAAATTATGTATTTATTAGTTGTGTGACTAGGGCACAAAGTACGTGGCATAGTTTGAGAATTCGTAACTCAGTGGCTGAGTTGTGGTAGGGTTTTGAGCGTAGAGTTAGCTTAGTCAGTAGAGGGTGTCATGAATTTACGTGTGTAAGCGTGTGACTACTTAATTTCTAGTAGAAACCTTGGAGGCAACACGTAGGCAGGGTTTTGCCGAAGCTGGGTAAATTCTGTGTCGTTCTATTTCTACGTTTATTATTCTGCTATTATCTGTGCTGCTATAATTTTGATATATCTGTGTTGAAATAATTTTATAAGCTTCTGCAATAATTTTTATAATCAACAGTATCACTCTATTCACCCCCCTTTAGGGTGAAATCGATCCTACAAGTGGTATCAGAGGAAGGATTAGAAGTCAACTTTTGAAAAATTTGTTTTTCAAAAGCCAATTTTTTGTTTTAAAAATTTGAATTTTTAAAATAGCTTCTTTTAATACTGCTTTTGCTGAGGGTCAGTCCATAGTTAGACCAACAATGTTCAATAGTGAATACGCCTACTGGAAAAATAGAATGAATTTTTTTCTAAAAGCCATTGACGCTTGGAATATTGTTGAGACAGGTTATATAGCACCAACTATAACTGTAGATAATCAGGAAATAGATAAACCAAAGGATCAATGGAGAAAACTAGAAAATAAATTACAAAATGCTAATGCTAAAGCTATGAATTCTATTATCTTTTCATTGGATCAATCTGAATTAAATCGTGTCTCACATTGTCTAACTGTGCAGGAAATATGGCACACCCTAGAAGTGACTCACGAAGGAACGTCTCAAGTCAAAGAATCTCCCCTTGCCATGTTAAGCAGCGAATACGAGAATTTCACAATGGCCAAGGAAGAAAATGTCAAAGAGATGTACAGACGACTTTCCAATATCGTATACAAATCAAAAGCTCTTGGAAAATCATACACAGGGTTGGAGATAGTCTGAAAAATCCTTAGAGTCCTTCCACGCAGATTTGAAGCAAAAGTGACTGCCATTCGAGAATCGAAAGATTTAAAACAAATGAAAGTTGAAGAACTCATCGAAAATCTCACCACTTATAAGCTATGAATGAAATTCAAGGAAGAGCGTGAAGGAGGAGATACTCGAAAGAAATCAATAGTTCTCAAAGGAACAACCGAAAGTGATGATGATAACGATGATGATGATGGAGTAGCAGAACTGGCACTACTAATAAAGAAATTCAATAAGTGGAATCACATATACGGAAATCCAGCTCAAAATCAAGAATTGAAAAGCACAATAGCCAAAGCACTAGACAACTCAGATGAACAGAAGATCATCTGTTAAAAGTGCAACCAACCCGGACAATCAAGCCTAATTGTCCTCAAAATAAATGCGACTTTGACAAGAAATCAAAAAGGAGAAGTTTTGCAGCTACGTGGAATAAAAGTGATGAAGATAATCAAAGTACTAGCAGTGAGTGTGAGAAAGCAGATATGTGCCTTCAAGGTAATATAACTGATAGCGATGATGACGAACCAAGCAAGGTATTAAAACTCACTCACTCAGAATTACTTATATATTTCCACGAAGTAAATGACTGTTTTGAACGACTTAGGGAGAAGTATGCCAAACTTGAATCACAAAAGGATACTTTGATAGAGTTAAATAAACAATTTGACCACTTAGTTAAAACCTATCAAAGTAGGATCCCTAAGTGTGATAAGTGTCCAACATTCGAAGAAGAAATTAAAAAAATCAAAAATTAATATAGAATCACTTGAAAATGAAATTCTGATTTTGAAAGAGAGTGAAAATACTAGGAGAAAAAACTCTATTAAAAAGTGCACATAATTATTGAATGAAAACGAATCTCTCAAAACACAAGTCCAACAATTGTCAACGACTTTAGGAAAATTTTCCAAAAGTGAAAAATCGTTTAATATGCTAATAGGAAAACAAACAGTCAATATTGATAGACAAGGACTTGGATACTCACTCCGAATATGTTAAAAGCAAAATTAATCAAGTCAATTCTATGTGCACAATTTGTAGAAAATATGGAAACAATCAAAATAATTGTTGGTATAGACCCAAACACGTAAAAACCATTCCAATTTGGGTTCCAAAAGGCACAAATATAAAATCTCTCAAAGTTAAACAAATCTGGGTGCCGAAAGGAACATATATAAATAGTTTTGGGTGTCCACAAAATTATTTTTCAAAATATTCTGCCACTAACAATCATGGACCTATAAAAACAAATAGGTCACAAAAATCTTTTATCGTGTAGGAGTGGTGGCAGGCTAAGGAACAACAACAGTGCTACCTGGATTCTGGCTGTTCCAGAAACACAACGGGCGACAAAACAAAGTTCTTTAGCCTAGTATAAAGGTGACAGAATCACAATGGACAACAACGAAAAATATCGTAAAGGTAAAACAGGTAATGGTATATCTATCTGAACGATATATTAAATCTGATAATCTGCACCGTAATCTGAGTTAAATCGGCTAATATTGTGATGATGAAATAATGATGACTTTGATTCTGACTTATTCAAAATTGTTGGCCAATTATATTCCTATGCCAAGTACACTATAAAAATCTCTAGAGTCTTTGAATTACTCCATATATATTAGTTTGGATTAATAATAGTGTTTTATTGGATGATAATACATTTGGTTATTTTACGGCTAACTCTACATTCATGGTTTTGGATTATTTACACGGTTTCAATTTAAATTCAAAAGAATGTCATTTAAAAAGATGTTAAAATTGATTTTGAGATATTTTTGTTGCACACTTCATGGTCTGGTCTATCGAATTCAATTAATGATAATTTTGAGTGAAAGAGAAATTCAGATACAGATTACACTGGTAATCTAGTTGATAGAAAAATTACTAGTGGAACGTGATTTGTTGAGACATTTAGTAACTGCATCATTTTTCAAAGAAAATATCTGCATATTTTCATTTCATAATTTTTCAAATAGCAAATTTTTTCTCTCATATAACTCCTTCTAGAAAATCATTTTTGACCATGTTTTTAGATCAGTCATTTTGAAAAATTGATTTTATAATTATTTTTGAATTTGATAAACTACATTGACTAATCTGACTCCCTAATGATTATCAAAAGGATAAATAGTGATTGAAAAAGTGGTGATTTTTGATATTTATCATATATTATGACTCGAGACGGTATAATTAGTAAATTTCTTTAGAAATTTAAACAAGAATCATAAAACTTTTTGTTGGTAAAAAATTCCATGACCATCTCTATTTCTATCATATTTTCAATGACCATCACTCATCAAAATTCAATATAGTTTGTCAACCTATGGTACTTTAAACAGGAATCATTCGTTTTTCATTTTACATTTTATTTTTAATAAAAAAATAGAAAAAATAATAATAAAGTAAAATAAAATCCAAAGTATCCACTCTCATTTAAAAGTCCTCACGGTTATGCATAGGTAAATTACTTGGAATTTGTTATGTGCTTCCATGCTTATTTAAAAGTCCTCATAGTTATGCGTGTATGGAACGCATATCAAAATTGATAAACAAGTTGATTCTAATCCCATTTAAAAATCCTCACGGTTATGCGTGGTTAAAAGATACTTAAATTCATTTTAAATATTTTTTTGGAATACTACTAATCTCATGTAAAAGTCCTAACGATTATGCATGGTTGGTAGATATTCAAATTCCTGATATAAATATACCACAAATAGATACAACTGTATGGTTTTATACGATGACATCGTTCCCATCATTCTAAAAGTGGAATATGCGCCTAACAAAGTATTTATGATTTTTGTTTGATTTTTTATTGAGATTTAATATTTATATTCAATTGAGTTTTAATGTTGGATTAATATCGATCACTTTATATTTATTTTCTCTAACACTATTACTCTTTTGCTGATAACAAAAAGGGGAGAGAAAAGTTAAGATTTTGTTAAATAAAATCAAGCAAATGTCAAATATTTTCTATTTACATCTAGGCTCATTTGCATATTTTTACTTGTATGCATATATGAAGGGGAAGTATTGTGTAGAGAGGAAGCATTCAAATAGGGGGAGCAAATAGAATCAAAAAATACATTTAATATGTTCAAAATCTTAAATATATGTTTGTTATCATCAAAAGGGGGAGATTGTTGAATATGCGATTATATGATTTTTGTTTGATGATAATAAACATATATATATATATATATTCATTTAAATGTATTTGTTAATGTACTATTTTATTTTTCATAGATTAAATAAATATTTGCTGAATAAAATAAATAACAAAGAATTTGAATTCAAACAGAAATTTTATTCAAACAAATATTTATTACAATTTTTGAATAGTACAAATTTCAAACTCTCACTATATACAATTTCAATTACAATACGAATTCGATTAAATTACAATTCACATTTACATTGCATATCACTCATTCACTCAACTTGTACTGATCTTCACTTCATTCGAATGTGAATCCAGCAACTGAGCAATCTGCAAAAATACACATTGACGCAGTAAAATTGAAAATAAAATATTTTTGCAGTATAAAATAAAATGTGGATTTTGAAAATAATATTTGCCTCAGTTATTTGGGTTGTTCGTCATCATTTAAATTCGAATTCATCATACACGAACAGCTTGTGACATACACAGTGTATCACTGTATATGCCACAAGGTCGTGCATACCAATATACACTTGATAGAATTACAGGGACATGTGGGCACATGTCAAACCCAAAATGTCGGGTTCAACTCAAGTGCAATAAAAATAATAATGTCACAATATCAGCACAAGGTCAAACCCGAGCTTTAAAGCTGGATTCAACTCAGGTGTGATTTCAAAAATCAACATGAAGTTCAAAGTGAATCAAACCAAATTGAAGCAAATACCAAATCAGTACAACTCAAACTAAACAGGGGTAAAACTGCAATCAAATACATATGGCCAAGCGATGCATCATTTGACAATGCACAAATATATATATATATACATATGTGTATACACATGTATACAAACATGTACCAGCTCATACATATATGCAACCTCGACTAAAACTCCAAAGTACACATGAAGTATACATGAAGGCCGGAGTGTGCAGTAACAAAGACTACAAATACAAAACATGCACATCGAACTCACCACAATGCACCACTGTAAACTCAACATCAAATCATCAAACCAAGTCACTGTGACCATGACTCGAAGCAATGCAGTGATACGCAACAGTGAATCACGAACCAAGTTCACTAAAGACACAACATGTATGCAACTGTGAAACTGGACAGTGCAAGTATCAGACTCGAGAACAAAGGCAGTAGTACAACTCTAGCACAACACAAATGTACCCAAATCAAACTACAATGAACAAGTGGACAGAACAAGTGCTATCAGGAATGAACACAAATGGCCAGAGGGATTAATATGCCAGAGAAAAGAATATCTTATTTGAACAAAGCATCAAGCAACACCAAGCAGATTGTACATGAAACAAATATGCAAGACTGGACAACATGGATGCACATGATGGAACAAACACATGAATGTACAACTACAAGTGTGTCAACCAAACAACTCAATGCAGCAGCACATGCCTCAACATCAAAGACAGAGAAACCAGAATGAAAGGAGTATTACTGCAACTTGAACCAGCGATGTCAACACGACTCGAAATGTATATGAAGGTCTGGTAACAAATGAAACATATGCACCAGCAAACAAGTCTACACAGGAGTAACAATGCAGACACAAATAACAATGGCACTGCCTCAACTGTCAATGCATAAGTACATGCACCAGTGATACCAGCGAAGACCACAAGCTAATCCAAACAACAACGAAGTCAACAATGAACCAGAGATTACAAACTAAAGGCACAAAAAAAAATCAAAACCGAGAAGAATGCACAGACTCATATAAAACAGTGAATAAACAGTGTCATCAGTAAACAAGATCAGAGCAGAAAGTAAAATGGAACATGTATATACACAGTGCATAGCATCATCAATGCAAACCAGATTCGAGCTCAAGCAAAATAGAGGCAATACTCAAGTGCTACGAGAATTCATCGGCTACCAAAATCATGGAACAGTATGGTACAGTTCGAACAATATCACCAGCATTTTAAGAAATCAAAATGGCCGAAGTAAACACGATCAGTGTCAAGGCCGAAGTCATCAGAAAAATGGAAGTCAAATCAAAACCGAAGTCAACATCGAACCAAGTCAAAGCCGTGATCAAAGAATATGATGAACAAGTCAGAGACGTGGTGGTCAAGAATCGAGCAAGGAAAATTCAAAGCCGTGATGAACAAGCCATCATCAAATTATACGAAATTGACAAAGTCAGAGAAATCACCAACATCAAAAACAAAATTGAATGGCCGAGATAAAAAAATTGACTAATTCAAATAAATGTATACGAACGAAAATCAAGGGTTTCTAACCTTATGTAAATAATAAACATCATCGGCAAATCAGAAATCGAGTTCAAGCATTCAACTAGGGGAGCAAAACGCATAAATTACATACCAGAGTCAAAGTCGAACTCGATCAAATCGAGAAGCCGTGTTCGAATTGAAGAAGGAGTCGATTGCCGAAGCAAGACAGAGAAATAGCAATTGTACTAATCGACCATCTACCCATCGGCTTCATTGATTTTCTCACAAGCCCTAATTTCAGAAGCTAAAAGGAACGAACGAAAGAAAGAACGACCGACATTGATAAAAGAGAAAAAGGAGGCCGCGTATTTTGGTGATAAATAATATTGGGCCGGCCCTTCGATATTAAATATTGGTTTATATTAAAAAGGGAAAATTAGGGTTTTTAGGTTTTAATTGTTTTTAAATTGTTGTCTTTTGTATTTTCTTTTGAAAATTGCGTATTTATTAGTCGTGTGACTAAGGGACAAACTGTGTGGCGTAGTTTGAGAATTTGCAACTCAGTGGTTGAGTTGTGGCAGGGTTTTGAGCATAGAGTTAGGTTAGTCAGTAGCGGGTATCGTGAGTTCACGTGTGTAAGCGTGTGACTCCTTAATTTCTAGTAGAAACCTTGGGGGCAGCACGTAGGCAGAGTTTTGCCAAAGCTGGGTAAATTCCGTGTTGTTCTATTTCTGCATTTATTATTCTGCTATTATCTGTGCTGCTATAATTTTGATATATCTATGTTGAAATAATTTTATAAGCTTCCGCAATTATTTTTATAATCAACAGTATCACCCTATTCACCCCCCTCTAGGGTGAAATCAATCCTACACATTAAATAGTGTTTCATTTCCAATGCTTTAACTTAGACCAACTATAGTCACTCGATGGTCATCATGCCATGATTTAACTATAATCAAAGTGAAATATCCACATTGAAGCTTATCAGTATTCTCAGTTGAGAGAACCGTGTAACATCATCACTTCGAGTCTTCCTATTTGACCTTAGTTGTTATTATCTAATAGGAAACTCTTGATTGGGTCATTCTATAGTTATCATACAGTATTCTCAAGTGGACTATAAGTACATAACCCTTTGGCCCCTTCAACAAACATGAGCAATAAACTACCTAATATTTGTAGAGCGTCACGTACTCCGGTCTTAATGGATGTGATGTTCACGTAAATGTGCATATTTTTTACTTCCATATTTTATCGAAATAAATTAAATAAATGATCATATTGGATGTTTTAACATGTTTAAAACATAATTCAAATTTATTTTCAAATCATCACATATTCATCTTCATATAGGGGTAAATGGTCATTTTTGTGCATATATTAATTTGAGAAAATTTACTTGGAAATTTCTATGTTATTTTGTAGAAATTTGGCTTCAAATTGTAAGTGGTTTCATGAAGAAATATGCATGCATAAGAGAAGGCAAGCAAATGAAGATGGAAATAATTCATGTCATGAATCATAGAGGACCCCACCTACCCATCTGCCTTGATGTACAAATTGGAAGTTAATACACATGCTAATGGCCATTAAACTTTCATGTACACTTAATGAAGGATTATCTCATGCTAATGATAACTTGGTGGCCACACTTCCTAAGGGGTAGTTTGGACAGTTCCCAAAATAGGATTAGGGTTTCAAAATTGTATAAATACCCCTTATGTTTCATGTAACTTCCTTTCTTCTCGGGGCTGGTCCTAGACTTTTGGGTACCTAAAGCCAAAAGCAAAAACAAGGCTCTTATGCAAAAACTAATGTTATTATCTTTAATTAAATCATCAAAGTAATTTATATTGTTTATAAATAATGAGAAGAGGAAAAAAATAAATAAATCCATTCGTAACAATAATTCAAGTTACACAACAAAATTAATATTAAAAAATTCATTAACTAATTATCAAATAAATTGTTGTAATATAATTATCAATTATGTCACATATCATTTTGAATATACTAATTTTGATTTAGTCCTTATTAATTATAATACAAATGTATAAATCAGTCCTTAAAATAATATACAACTAACTAACCTAAAATTAAAATATAATATCAAACTATCAAAACTGAATTCACATTATAGTCTGTAGAACATAAATGTTGTTGTTCATTTACAAATTAATGGTTTACTGAATAAGTAAATCACAATACAATATGAATAACGTCAATTAAATCAGTGCATCAGTGATTTGTAAAATTGAAGATATTTATTCTCAACTGACATGAACGACATTGAATTAATTGGTGCTGACCTGCTGTTCATTTTAGAAATCTAAAATCAGTGATACAGTTGAATATCAAAACTGAATTTACATTGAATCACTGACACGAACAAGAACGAAGAATTATCAAAATCAAATTATGAAAATTAAATTGTTTAAAACATACAACAATGGAAAATCCAAGTTAAGTTTTAAGTAGTACCTGCAGTCGCCTACTGCCTAGAGGCTAGACGAGAGTCATTGCTCGCAGTCCTCATTCGCCACCTAGGTGGAGAGCCGCAATGGCTGCCTAGATGAAGAGCGCCTAATGCCACTAGTTCGTGATTCGTGAATCGCCATTTAGTTTTTATTTTAGGTATTGCGTACGAGTTGATGAATTGGTGCCCTAGTTTTTTTGGGCCCTAAGTGGTAGCTTCTCCCGCTTTGGTAATGGGCCGAGCCATTTCTTTCATGTAATTTTATTTTCATGCAATTTTAATTCAAGTCTTCTCTTGTTTATTTTTTTTCTTTCATGTTAGTGGTTAGTTTATTTTTCACGCAAGTAAATTAGTGTTTATTTCTTTTTAATTAGCTCTCTTTTTCCTCTTGATTTTATTTAATGTTGCAATCTATATTTGTTGATATGATGACAAATATGAAAAGCTAAACCTCTTCAATTTAGGGGTAATGAAGCTTTCTAATTATATAGAGTGAACATAATTTGTTAATTATTGATCTCTTTTTGTGCTTAAAAGAAAAATAGATGTTTATGTGATTTAGTGTTTCATGCTGAATTTGATAGTCTATGTTATTCATAACAAATAGGCTATGCTTAAACACATTATTCACTACATGCCTCTTCATATATGTATAATTATGGTAATGAAGTGAAATTAAATTAAAATTTGATGGTCTATATTTCTAATCAATAGTTAATCGGCCATGCTTAAAATATATTTTGTTGTCAACTTTATTATCATTTTTCATAGGAGTTAGTAAGTGATTTAAAGGGTGTGTTATAGTTTGATGGTTTATATTGAGCTAATAAATAGCGCAAATAGGTCATACTTATGATAATCACATCAATTAAACTCACTAATGACAAAATAAAAGAGATCATAATTTCATAGTTTGTCGAACTATGTGATCTAGAGGGCGGATTTATCTTTAAATTGCCTTCAAACTCTCATAGTTTTCATTCATTTTTATAGTTGTTATTTTTTGCAAATTTTTAGTAGTTAACAACATTCTCAAATCTTTGGTTAATTTGATTGAATAGAAATTTTAAAAATCTAAACAATTCCCTTTAATCGACTCGTACTCGCATACGTACTATGATTGTACGCCGTGCGCTTGCGGTTAATTTTATTATAAATTCATTCGGCCATCATCTAACTTGATAGAAAATTGGTCGACGCGAACAAGTTTCTGAGGCTGTTACCAGGAAATTGCTTTGATTTTAATTTTCTATTCTTCGAATTATTTTTGTTTGATTTTTATTGTGTGTTTTTGTGTGTGTTGATTTTCATTAAAAAACAAAAACAAAAATTGTGTAGAATGTTTGTTGTGTGATTTGTGCTTACATTTTTGTTTGTGTGCTTGTTTTCTAGTTCAAGTTGCGATCTATAAAAAAAATACACAATTTCAAAAAAAAAAAAAAATCATTTTCATTTGCAATTTGCATTTCATTTTCGTTATAATTTTTAATTCTCTCTACCATTGGCTTTTTCAATTACAAGTTGGAAGTGACACTGTGCATATCTGCCTTACTGCACACTCACAAAACAACTCTCTGCACATCATAACACCACAGCACACCATATCCTCTGCTCCACCCTTCACAAAACCCACCTGAACTACAAGCCATCGCACTCTTTCTTTGCTGCCTACATTCCATTGTCTTACCTCCTTGCCTCTCCTTCTTACCATACTTTTCCCACTATCACAGTGAATACTTTGCTTCACAGTGCACATTTGACCACAATACATTGCCATCAATATTTGTTGCTTGCTTCACAATACAGTGCCTCAACCTTTACAACTACTTCACTTCAAGCAACAACAACAAATACTTCAGTTAAACCACCATCAAACTTTTGTTACTCATAAAAACTATTCCTATCCACTGCATGATCCACATCCACCATCTATCCATTGTCTGCATACAATCAACAAAATATGAAATTATGATCCTATGTTTCATGTAACTTCCTTTCTTAGCCTCTTAGTTTAGGATCAAAAATAAATCAAACCTCTTCTTGCTTTTCTTGGCTACTTAGCCATTTCTTTCATGTAATTTTATTTTCATGCAATTTTAATTCAAGCCTTCTCTTGTTTATTTTTTTTTCTTTCATGTTAGTAGTTAGTTTATTTTTCACGCAAGTAAATTAGTTTTTATTTCTATTTAGTTAGCTCTCTTTTTCCTCTTGATTTTATTTAATGTTGCAATCTATATTTGTTAGTATGATAACAAATATGAAAAGCTAAACCTCTTCAATTTAGGGGTAATGAAGCTTTCTAATTATATAGAGTCAACATAATTTGTTAATTATTGATCTCTTTTTGTGCTTAAAGGAAAAATGGATGTTTATGTGATTTAGTGTTTCATGCTGAATTTGATAGTCTATGTTGTTCATAACAAATAGGCTATGCTTAAACACATTATTCACTAAATGTCTCTTCATCTATGTATGATTATGGTAATGAAGTGATATTAAATCAAAATTTGATGGTCTATATTTCTAATCAATAGTTAATAGGCCATGCTTAAAATATATTTTGTTGTCAACTTCATTATCATTCTTCATAAGAGTTAGTAACTGATTTAAGGGGTGCGTTATAGTTTGATGACTTATATTGAGTTAATAAATAGCGCCAATAGGTCATACTTATGATAATCACGTCAATTAAACTCACTAATGACAAAATATAAAAGATCATACTTTCATATTTTGTTGAACTATGTGATCTAGAGTGTGGATTTATCTCTAAATTGCCTTCAAACTCTCATAGTTTTCATTCATTTTTACAGTTGTTAGTTTTTGCAAATTTTTAGTAGTTAACAACATTCTGAAATCTTTGGTTAATTTGATTGAATAGAAATTTTAAAAATCTAAACAATTCCCCTTTGATCGACTCGTACTCGCATTCGTACTATGATCGTACGCCATGCGCTTGCGGTTAATTTTATTATAAATTCATTCGGTCATTATCTAACTCGATAGAAAATTGATCGACGCGAATAAGTTTTTGAGGCTGTTAAGAGGGAATTGCTTTGATTTTAATTTTCTATTCTTCAAATTATTTTTGTTTGATTTTTATTGTGTGTTTGTTTGTGTGTTAATTTTCATTAAAAAAACAAAAACAAAAATTGTGTAGAGTGTTTATTGTGTGATTTGTGCTTGCATTTTTGTTTGTGTGCTTGTTTTCTAGTTCAAGTTGCGACCTGTAAAAAAAATACACAATTTCAAAAAAAAAAAAAAATCATTTTCGTTTGCAATTTGCATTTCATTTTCGTTATAGTTTTTAATTCTCTCTACCGTTGGCTTTTTCAATTTAAAAGTTGGAAGTGACACTATGCATATCTGCCTGACTGCACACTTACAAAACAACTCTCTGCACATCATAACACCACAACACACCATATCCTCTGCTCCACCCTTCACAAAACCCACCTGAACTACAAGCCAATACCCTCTTTCTTTACTACCTACATTCCATTGTCTTACCTCCTTGCCTCTCCTTCTTACCTGACTTTTCCCACTATCACAGTGAATACATTGGTTCACAGTGCACATTTGACCACAATACATTGCCTTCAATATTTGTTGCTTGCTTCACAATACAGTGCCTCAACCTTTACAACTACTTCACTTCAAGCAACAACAACAAATACTTCAGTTAAACCACCATCAAACTTATGTTACTCATAAAAACTGTTCCTATCCACTGCGTGATCCACATCCACCATCTATCCATTGCCTGCATACAATCAACATCTTACACCACTTTACTGTCAACACATCCATCTACTGCCTACACTTCAAATACATCAATCTGCCTCCTACCTCCAAAATTGTGCTACTTCTACCTGACCACATTGCAGCATAAACTCTTTCATCTCATACATTCCTTCAATAGTGCATCATTTCCTTCTCAAACCACTGCATTTCAAACCATCCACTTCATCCATAACCCCATTGCCCTCGGGCACAATTATTGCCATCATCACCAGACCATCATTAACACTTGCATTGTTGTTGCCTGCATACATAACATTGCCTCACCTTACTGCCATTTCACATCAAAATAGTGACCATCACAACATCCACTACTAAACATCAACCTCTTCAAATACATCCGCTTCACATTCATCATCCCCTAGCCAACTGACATCCACCTCAACTCACTTTTCTAACTGAACAACCACCATACCATCTAACATCTCCTCGCAACCTGCTTCTTCAGCTCCTTCAACAACCTAGACCACAATATACAAACTCCAAACAAACCATCCATTCAACCATTCCATACAACATCACATACAAACCCACCCTCTGCTGCCGCTTCTCTAACCATACAACCAAACACATACCACCAGCAACCATCTCGACCTAGCATACATACAACACACATCACCGAACCAGTGCCATCACCCTATTATTCTTTCTGCTTTCCCACTACCCCAAACAACAACAAAAATTAAAAAAAAAACAAAAAACAAAAAACAAAACAAAACAAAACGCACTGACAACCAAGCTGCTGCATTTATCTCTATACCGCATACTTCACTTCACCAGTTCAAAGCTTCAAACATTCAATCGTCACCTTGATCACTGCAGCAATTCACCTCTACTTGCCCTTTAACATTCAATCACCTTAACAAAACACTTACCTCGACCAACCACAACCAGAACAACCTTCCCCATCGCCTGAAACCACAACCGCCTCGCCCAAATCAGCAGTCGACTCCGCAACCTGCTTCATCACACATGACCACCCAATCTCTTGACCACCTGACCGAGCTTCCATACGAAACCATCACCGAACCCCTCGCCAAAATCAACTGAATAACTCTTCAATCACCATCAGCAACTGTCAACCTCCTCTCAAAAATCTCCAAATCACTTCGAAGACCTCGATGCCCCAAATACATCGCAACAGTTACAATTTCTGGGTTAAGAATCTAAGAATTCGCGATTTTGGATTGTGGGAATTGGTCGTGAATTGGACTTTTCATGAATGCTAGTTGTTTCGTGATTTTGAACTATGGTTTTGAACTGTGATATACCCAGCCTTTTCATGACCGTACCCTACGTCGGTCCGACCTCAAATAAATTGAACCTTGAGCCAACACGGTCCGGAACTCAATCAAACCTCATTCATTCATGAATCTTGGTCGGACCTTCAAACCAACGGTCCAACCATCAATTTTACCCAGTTGAACCATGGTTCTTTTGTTTTTTCCTACTTTCTCATTGTGTAGTTCTCTTTCATTTTCATCTTTTGCATTGCTTCGAAGAAAATAAGTAAATATATATTTTAAAAATCATATTCGTTCCAAAATCTAAGCCACTAACTTCATCACTTTGTTTTTCACTGCTACTAACTCTTCTAATACCATTATAAGATTCATCAAGTTTGTCGTCATTAAACTTCTATAGTTGTGCACTACTTTACTATATACAAAGCTGTAGTTATACACTATAACAACATACAACTTCTGTTGCAGACCTTGAAGACCATCTACAGCTTTTGTACATAGCATTATTATTTCAATATTTTTATGTATAGTCTATAGTTAAATGAGCAAATTTTTTGAAAAAATAAATCACGGTTTCGAAGGTTTGACCGGTTGAACCGTCAAAACCTTCGAAACCTTCAATCATCATGGTTTGAAGCATGGCACGGTCATGAAAACTATGGATATACCATTAAGTAAACTGTGAGCTGTGATTTATTGTTAATGGGCCGGGTTGTGTTCGTTTTTTATTTTATTTTAATTTTGTGTAGTTTTTTTAGCCATCTTTCTTTTTATTCACTTTTCCTTAAAAAAATTGGTTTTTGTTATTTAGGTGAAGTTCAACTGTTTTTAAGTTTTCTTTTAGTTTAAAAAAAATAGTCATTTGCCAAATAGAAAAATTCCTTGAATTCGTTTTGTTTAGTTTAATTTGTTTTAAGTCCATTTGTTTTTAGTTAAACCTCTTTTTTCTTTTTTAAAAAGAAGTACTTTTGCGTATATATTGTTTTTATTTCAGGTTGCCAAAGCAAACTAGGAGAAGAACCGCTTGCAAAATAAAAACAACTTGCTTGCTTAAAAAAAATTCCGCTTTAAAATAATTTGCTAATAATTCTGCACTCTGGTATCGTGCTTTCATCTCTAGTTTTAATATGCACTGTTGGTTGCTTGCATTTGCATTTATATATATATATATGTATGTATGTATGTATGTATGTATTTTTTCAATTTTTTTTTCAAAAACAAAAATAAAAACAAAATCCATTCGTAGTTGCATTTTTAACACACGTTTAATTTTTGTTTGCATTTCATCTTAGAATTCGCTAATAATAACGGTTAGACATTGATAACACTTAATTGTATATTGATGTAGCAGCCCGCAAATCCGTACCCCTTGAGTCAACAGTATTCTTCATCAATTAACTCAAACGGAACAGAAATACGAACCATTAGGGTTAAAGAAGAAGTGATAGAAGAAGAAGGAACTAAACAATATCAGAATCTCACAGTCGCAGCAGAATAAAATATAATAGAAAATATATGCCTTTACACAAAATGAAGTTTATAACTGTTCTATACATCATAACATTAGAGTATCTTATACACAATATTACCAGTCAGACAAACATACATTCATAGCAGCGGATATATATACAAATATGGATAATACGTCTCAGAATCCAACTCCTCTCATGCTCCATAGCAACCTATCCTGAACAAATAATACTCGGTCTGACCCGAGCATTATAATGGAATAACACCCGTGTCAGTTTGGAATACCAGCTGATAATAATGCATCCAAATTGATTATTAAAGTTTCAAAAATCCTTTTGAAAACAAAAGCATCTCGTAAGACCACGCCACAAATAAACACGTCGGGTTTTTACCTTACGATAGCTGAAACACTTTTTATAGAAATCCTCTGATATTATAATAGGGTCTATTTGCAAATACTTATAAAATAGCCAAAATTGTTACATCTATTAAATTCCAGCTACTAGCCATCGAGTGGGTAATACAAACAAAACTCGTACAAGGCTCGTAGGGAGAATGGATTTCCAACTAATGACTAGGCACTGGGGTACCACCTGTCACAGTACAGGGCCTAGATCACCGTACCGAGGACCACTCCCGATCCCCTGCAACACAAGGCCGGACTCATCCCTTACTGAACAGTTCCGAATAAGATCACCCCGCAGTTGGGATCATCAACCGCACCACTAAGCCGAATAAAAAGGGACATCTAGACAGGGATGACCTTACTCTCAAGTGGGGGCGACCCACGAAGCCTTGCTGCATGTCCCCTAATTTTTAGTCATTCCCATTTGATGAGGCTTGAGGTTTAGCATTACCTTTTAGAACGTTTTACTTAGAATGCCCATCGCACACCTGACGATGTTCCAAAAGCATTCGTCCATACAAGTCCATCCCGGGTTCGAACGGAACCGAAGGCACTACCCTATTACATCCATTTTGGAAATATCCTCAGGATTAGTAGCGACTAACCCTTGCACTTCACTGCTCCATCTTCGAATCCAAACACGTTCTTCCACGAAACGTACAAACCAGATCGAAGTGGTTTTTGAGAAATAAATCTCGATTTCGGTCTCTTCGAAACGATCAACACATTTGTCCAAAATTTATAGTCGGTGATTTAACTATCAATTATCATTCACAAAACATCCATCTCACAATAAATAAATCCTAATTATTTATTTTCCTCAAATATCTCTTACAGGATATATTTTCAAATTTTCAAAGCTCATTTGAAAACAATTTCCAAATCTCTTCCTTTACAAGGTAAATTCTTTACCATTTATTCCCATTGGAAATAACCAAGTTCAAAACATTTAGAAGTAAAACAATTAAAACATTTCATATTGAAATATACTTTAAAATATGTAAATTTACTTCTAGTTATCTACTCAATTATAAAATTTAAATATGTGAAGTAATACTACGTATTTAGACATAAACTTGATTTTACATAAAGGTTTAGTTAAACTAAATTGAAAAGTAGATTTTAAAAGGATTATTAATAATTTCTAATAACTTTATTCAAAACTAGCCTTTAAATAAATCAATTTGTAAAAATAATTTCTAATGTATTCGTAAATAATTACTATTGCCAATTTTCTAATTAGTTACTTAAAAATAATAATTCCAAAAATACTCTTTTAAATCAAGTTTAAACTTTAACTTATTCTTAAATAAAATCTGTTAAAACATGAACTTGGTTTCCCAGGGAAAACACACTTCCATTTTACCATCCCAAAGAACTTTTTGCTTATAAATCCAGCCGATTTGTTACCATTCAAATTCATGTTTAAATAACATAAATTTCCTTTCCATGCTTTTTAACAAAAATAACTTCTTACGAAGCCCAAAACATAGTTTTCCATTCCTGGAAATTTTCTTTCAAAGTTCGGGTTTAAAAATCCTTTAAAATAAACTTTTGAAAATTTATTAAAGGAAAATAATACTTATGAATTATTAAATAAAATCCCATTGGTGAAAAATGCATTTCAAAGTATTTTATTTACATTTAAAACTGTTAATTTATATTCGAAAAGCCTCTTTTAAATATTTTATTAAATTTCCAAGAAAACATCATCAAATAACCCCATCGTTATTTTTAACCATTTATAATTTCTATAGAACTTATTCCTAGAAATCTATACTTTACATTTATCTACTGATGAATTTCCGCTTCGTTTATAATTCCAAAATTACCAATTTCATTCTTCACCCAAACCAAATTCCCAATTTTATTTCTTTAAATTTTTTATTTAACAATTTCTTTTATTTCTTTAAAAACCCCAATTTATTACCTTTATAATTAAATTCTGGATTATAATTTATCCAAAAACATCACAGTACAGTTTAATTCCTAATTTATCAATCACAACATATAAACAGACATCACTTCCAATTATAAAAATAATTACTACATCGTGAGGAATCCAGTTGGATCCCTCCAACCTGTTTTTCCCTGCATCACAAATATTAGCACATCACGTATATAAATATCAATCCAGACTGATAACAACAATTATATTCAACCAATCACACAGATATTTAAATATTAAACATTTAAATTATCTAGCATCCAGATGTGAGTGAGAATAACTCACCTTGAGTTCCGGCGAGCGTTCGAAATTTAAATTAAACCAAGCGACGTTCGATTTGACTCAAATTTTACTTGCCCGGAATGATTCCTGAACTGCACCACTGCGTAGTACGCATCTCTGCGATTCCGGCTCCGCAAATTTCGTTAAAATCTGATACAGTATGCATTAGATATTCGATTTTAAAGTTTAAATTGAATTTAAAACAAATTTCTTTTATTTAACTTTATTTTACCATAAACAACATCAGGGCCGCATGCTTACAAAAGGAAATCACGGCCGCAGATCCCTTTCTTCCTCTCGTACGTGACTCTCCAGGTTCGAATAACCCATTCACGTCGCCGTTAGGGTTCGAAGTCGCTGCCACTCACATCGCATTCAACTCGATCGGGAACCACCGCATTGAAGGTCTCCGCGAGCACCACCCACGGCCGGACGAGCGTGAAGCTCGGTGCCTCCCTCCTTCCTCGATTTTCGAATGAACGGCTACCGTCTCCTACCCTTTCTGGCCATCCCGACAATCCTCACGTCAACCCACCGTACGGATGGGTAGATCTCGATGAGTACTTCAACTTTGTAGTTAGAGATCTTGCATAAAAATTGATGGATAAAGAGATACAACAAGAAGAAGATGGAGATCTACCAGCCATTGAAAAAGAAAGAGACGGCGGGCGGTCATTTTTGTAGGGTTTAGTAAAATAGATGTATATATAAATATTGTTTAATATTATTTTATTAATATTATTCTCAGTGTAACACCTTATTGCAAACGAACTCCAATTTTCACGTACCAATAAGCGTTCCTAGGGTTTTTCCGCGTTCCGGACACAATGGAACATGATTCGTAAGCTAATTTGGTCATATGTGCGAGTTACGGATTTTAAACGATCAATTTAAAATTAAACCGATTAAAACGATTTCGATGCGTTTCGAGCTGCCACGGTCAAACGACAACTCCGATTGTTACGAAAATTGAAATCCGATAATAACTAACTATCACGGATCCAATGGAACTGGTTTCGCCGAATTCCGAGACTGTGCCGTGGAAGGCTATTTTAACTTGTCGATTATTTCGAGCGATTTTCAAAAGTGTCGAAACCGCTTAAATTTTCACTTTTAAAATTTTACTAGCTTAATAATAAATCATAAAAATTTATAATCACATTAAAAATCATTTGACTCATTCCAGATTAAAATCTCACTAATTGCAATATTTTATTATTAAATTCCTTTATTAAATTAGTATAAAATCCCAAATTTAATATGTCGATTTTTAATTCCATCTAACAGTCCGATATTACTATTTAAATCGAAATAAACTTAAATAAATTTTTTTAGAAACCATTTTTATATTTATTTACACTCAGATTTACCAATTACCCCAATTCTAATATTAAGCTATTATTATTCAAATTCCAATTAAATTCCCGTATTTGAAATTTAACTAATTTTATTAACTTAACCAAAGTCTTTTATTTCAAAGTTCAAATTATAATCCATATTCAACATTTAAAATGAATTAAATGTTCAAATTTAGCGACCTAAAATTCCGGGTCGTTACATTCCTCCCCCCTTATAAAAATTTCGTCCCCGAAATTTGCTAAGGTAGAAGAATGTTCCAAACCCAATAGAAAAACCTACGTAGTGAAAATCTCAAATTCACTTTTCCCAGATCCTTTAGTTTCAAATCGAAACTACTAATTCAATCCTATTCCAAAATCCTTTATTTTTAATTGTCATTTGAAATCGACTTGTCGCTAATGAAACAAATGCTCCTACACTCATTAACTTAACCCAAACTTCTTTAGTTAAAAGCTTATATACACTTCCCAAAATCCTTTAGCCCAAACCCAAACTCATTTTCTTTATTCGTACTCAAAAGCTTTTGTTTCAACATTATTTCAAAAATTACCTTCCAAGTTAATTAATTTTTTCCAAAATCCCAAAAATTTTCTAACTCCCAAAATTTTCGAAATTTTTTGGCAGAGTCTCCCCTGTACGGAGGGGCTTTCGCGATATCGTGATACAGATAAATATATATACATCAACCCACACGGTCGGAAACCAAAATATATCACAATATATATATCATTTCACAATTATATTTGCGTAGGCGTACCTTTTTAGAAAATTCTAATAGCGAGCGGCTACTATAAAGCATAAATGCGCTCCAACTCTCTCGAACGCCTTCTGTACCTGTACCTACTCAACAAACTCATCAGCTTCCAAAGTTATGAACATTTTAACCACATTTCCAATATAAGTGCAAGCCAAACATATCCATTTCATAGCCTAACCAAGCATACTTCATAATTTAACAATGTTAACCATACTTTACTAACAATTCAAAGATTTCAATCACTTTTCAAATTTCTTATTGAAGTCCAACTTCATTTTATTTCACTTGAATGATTTACATACAAGTTTACCGTTCTCAATTCATAATTACTACCACCAATCCATATTCACTTCAATATTATGAATATATGTTTTTAATTCATTTACCTTCTTCTTTTTTAATTAACCTGCACTTACATACAAACCCACTAAATAGATTTCAATCCATTCCCATTATTCAAATATCATTTTCATTTACTTCCTTTAATTCATTCACTTAAGTTTAATGACTAATTTCTATGCAGGTTGTGGTTATTCAAACAAATAACCAATGCTTAATCTTATAACCATTAATTCCAACTTATATTCATATTAATTTTATTCAATTTTGCATGGTTCACAATCCAAGCATTCTCATTCCCTTGCAATGTTTAACTCAATTTCTTATTTTCACCTCAGATCATCATTTAAGTTTAAATTATTAACATCACATTCTATATTATTTACAGCCCAAATATTCTTGCTTATCACAATTATTGAATTAAATCTCAAATCTTATATTTCCAATTCATTATCCATATAGGTTTATATGAATATCATTCCATTTTGAATTATTTACAACTCATACATCTTTAATTTATCACAAAAATTAATTACAATTCTCTCCACTTGCAATTCAATTTCATCATCTAAACAAATTTATCCAAGACCACATTATAAGCTTGATAACAAATATATATATATATATATTCCCAATTTTCTTAAGTTCTTCCAATTTTCACAATATTTTCATTATCTTCTTATACCAGTTTTATTTTATTTTCATTTGATTCTCATCCAAATCAATTCCAATCCATTTACTTGCATTCCAATTTTATTATCTAAACAAATTTCATTTAAAGCTATTTCATAAGCTTAACAATAACCATCTCACCATTTTCTTAAATGATTTCAATTACATAATATTTCAATTTTAATTGATTATTACCCAAATCAAACCATTTATAAATTTTAATGCACTTTGTTTATTTATTTTATCCATTTTTTAGATTTATTTTATTAGCAAGAAACCACTTTAAATTATTTCATTCCTTTGAATTTATTCACAATTCAAACTATCACCATTATAATCTAATTCCACTTTTCATTCACACTTCAATATTTGTTACCACAAATTTAAATCCCATGCCACAATTGGATTTTTATTTACTTTCCAAATTTTGACCAAACTGTCAAAATTCTATTCATGCCAATACAAATTCCATTTAATTTAGCTTATACAAAATTCATTCTTAACAATTATTTTGGAATTAGTCGAGTGAGCATTCCCTTCATTCAACATCATTTCAACTAAATTAAATTTCCCTTTAGTTCAATTCTTATCCAAATTTATTTCAAGTTTACTTGAAATTTTTCTTAGCCAAATTAAATTCATTCCACTTTACTTGGGTTAAAATCAAAGCGTCCATTCTCAAGTTCATCAACTTATTTATTTATAAGTTTATATTGCTCATTTTAATCCTTTTATGTCCTAACCACAATTCCAAATTTATTCCAAATTTCTATATATATATATATATATATATATATATATATCTGAATTCTTAAAGATACAAATTTTCTTTCATTTAACTTCTTGCACAAATTTAAATCCACATTTTCAGATTATAAGTATAACATTTAATAGCTCATGGGTATAATTTATTACACAATGACCCACAATTATAAAGTCATTTTACTTCCAACTTAACTCAAATCAATTTAATTCCAATCCCCAAATTTTATTTAACTTATCCCAAGTTAAATTCAAATTTTCTATCCACTTCAATATACTTTATTCACTTTTAATAACCCAAGTTAAAATTTTAATTCCAAGATTAAAATATTTATTTCCTTCTTAGTAGCATCAACTTCACCAAATAAGTCCAATAGTTGATTCATTTTTTTTACACATTATTTAAATAGAATTTTCCAGAATTCAATTACCCGGTTTTATTTCAAAACCATTTTGAAATAATAAATAACTTATACTCTCCCACTATATTCAATCAAACTTTCAGATTTCCAAAACAACTTGGTTATACTAAAACCATTTTCCCCATTTTGAATTTTCCAAAAACACATGTTATACCCAACAAGTCCCAAACAATATCATAACCAATCATTTTGGTAGCAATCCATCACTTTAGAAACTCGAAAATGAATTCTAATGATGTGGCCAGCATCATCAGGATTATTTTCCAGCGACTGAAGTGAGTTCAGTGCTTTCTTACTTCCCAAATTCATTTCAAAACAATTTCCATTCAAAAATTCTTTCCAAATAATATTCCATTATTACCTTCGATCACCTTAGCAAACATTCCAAACTTTCCCAGGATTTTAAATTTCCAAACTTTTGTTTTCATTACATTTAAAATCCTTCCCAAAATTTCCAGGATTTAAATTCTGGTTTTAATTCAAATTTAATTATTTTTCTCTTTTGTATAATTTATACTTACAGAAATTTATTAGATTACAACCATTTCAAATTTAAGATTAAATTTTAGATTCTTATTTAATTAAGACATTAACAACCAATCATCCAAAAATATAGATAATAATTTCAGAAAAATTATTCCTTTTATATCAAAATATAATTTTGGGTAAAATTATTTCATTTACCCATTTTAAAAACAATACTATGTCGGTTTATCTTGTTTAAGAGTTTAGAAACCCCTATCGATACGGTTGTACTTTCCGCACCAACCAGAATTCATAAACACTCAACCGATAAGTCAACACAGTATAAAAACATTTTTATATGCACTAACAAGTACGATCTCATAGCTATTATTACACTCAACTCATTATAGAGTATTATTGACTCTGTTTAATAAGTAATTTCCCCACCAAAGCCTAGGTTGTCGCCAACCTAAGCTCTGATACCAAGTGTAACAGCCCGCAAATCCGTACCCCTTCAGTCAACACTATTCTTCATCAATTAACTCAAACGGAACAGAAATACGAACCATTAGGGTTAAAGAAGAAGAGATAGAAGAAGAAGGAACTAAACAATATCAAAATCTCACAGTCGTAGCGGAATAAAATATAATAGTAAATATATGCCTTTACACAAAATGAAGTTTATAACTGTTCTATACATCATAACATCGGAGTATCTCTTACCAGTCAGACAAACATACAATCATAGCAGCGGATATATATACAAATATGGATAATACGTCTCGGACTCCAGCTCCTCTCATGCTCCATAGCAACCTATCCTGAACAAATAATACTCGGTCTGACCCGAGCATTATAATGGAATAACACCTGAGTCAGTCTGGAATACCAGCTGATAATAATGCATCCATTGATTATTAAAGTTTCAAAAATCCTTTTGGAAACAAAAGCATCTCATAAGACCACGCCATAAATAAACATGTCGGGTTTTTACCTTACGATAGCTAAAACACTTTTTATAGAAATCCTCTGATATTATAATAAGGTCTATTTGCAAATACTTATAAAATAGCCGAAATTGTTACATCTATTAAATTCCAGCTACTAGCCACAGAGTGGGTAATACAAACAAAACTCGTACAAGGCTCGTAGGGAGAATGGATTTCCAACTAATGACTAGGCACTGGGGTACCACCTGTCACAGTACGGGGCCAAGATCACCGTACCGAGGACCACGCCCGATCCCCTGCAACACAAGGCCGGACCCATCCCTTACTGGATAGTTCCGAATAAGATCACCCCGCGGTTGGGATCAGCAACCGCACCACTAAGCCGAATAAAAAGGAACATCTAGACAGGGATGGCCTTACTCTCAAGTGGGGGCTACCCACGAAGCTTGCTGCATATCCCCTGATTTTCAGTCATTCCCATTTGATGAGGCTTGAGGTTTAGTGTTACCTTTTAGAACATTTTACTTAGAATGCCCATCGCCCACCTGACGATGTTCCGAAAGCATTCGTCCATACAAGTTCGTCCCGGGTTCGAACGGAACCGAAGGCACTACCCTACTACATCCATTTTGGAAATATCCTCAGGATTAGTAGCAACTAGCCCTTGCACTTTACTACTCCATCTTCGAATCCAAACACGTTTTTCCACGAAACGTACAAACCGGATCGAAGTGGTTTTCGAGAAATAAATCTCGATCCCGGTCTCTTTGAAACGATCAACGCATTTGTCCAAAATTGATAGTCGGTGATTTAACTATCAATTAACATTCACAAAATATCCATCTCACAATAAATAATTTCCAATTATTTATTTTCCTCAAATATCTCTTACAAGGTATATTTTCAAATTTTCAAAGCTCATTTGAAAACAATTTCCAAATCTCTTCCTTTACAAGGTAAATTCTTTACCATTTATTTCCATTGGAAATAAGCAAGTTCAAAACATTTAGAAGTAAAACAATTAAAACATTTCATACTGAAATATACTTTAAAATATGTAAATTTACTTCTTGTCATATGCTCAATTATAAAATTTAAATATGTGAAGTAATACTATGCATTTAGACATAAACTTGATTTTACATAAAGGTTTAGTTAAACTAAATTGAAAAGTAGATTTTAAAAGGATTATTAATAATTTCTAATAACTTTATTCAAAACTAGCCTTTTAATAAATCCATTTGTAAAAATAATTTCTAATGTATTCGTAAATAATTACTATTGCCAATTTTCTAATTAGTTACTTAAAAATAATAATTCCAAAAATACTCTTTTAAATCAAGTTTAAACTTTAACTTATTCTTAAATAAAATCTGTTAAAACATGAACTTGGTTTCCCAGGGAAAATACACTTCCATTTTACCATCCCAAAGTACTTTTTCTTATAAATCCAGCCGATTTGTTACCATTCAAATTCATGTTTAAATAACATAAATTTCCTTTCCATGCTTTTTAACAAAAATAACTTCTTTCGAAGCCCAAAACATAGTTTTCCATTCCTGGAAATTTTCTTTCAAAGTTCGGGTTTAAAAATCCTTTAAAATAAACTTTTGAAAATTTATTAAAGGAAAATAATACTTATGAATTATTAAATAAAATCCCATTGGTGAAAAATGCATTTAAAAGTATTTTATTTACATTTAAAACTGTTAATTTATATTTCGAAAAGCCTCTTTTAAATATTTTATTAAATTTCCAAGAAAACATCATCAAATAACCCCATCGTTATTTTTAACCATTTATAATTTCTATAGAACTTATTCCTAGAAATCTATACTTTACATTTATCTACTGATGAATTTCTGCTTCGTTTATAATTCCAAAATTACCAATTTCATTCTTCACCCAAACCAAATTCCCAATTTTATTTCTTTAAATTTTTTATTTAACAATTTCTTTTATTTCTTTAAAAACCCCAATTTATTACCTTTATAATTAAATTCTGGATTATAATTTATCCAAAAACATCACAGTACGGTTTAATTCCTAATTTATCAATCACAACATATAAACAGACATCACTTCCAATTATAAAAATAATTACTACATCGTGAGGAATCCAGTTGGATCCCTCCAACCTGTTTTTCCCTGCATCACAAATATTAGCACATCACGTATATAAATATCAATCCAGACTGATAACAACAATTATATTCAACCAATCACACAGATATTTAAATATTAAACATTTAAATTATCTAGCATCCAGATGTGAGTGAGAATAACTCACCTTGAGTTCCGGCGAGCGTTCGAAATTTAAATTAAACCAAGGGACGTTCGATTTGACTCAAATTTTACTTGCCCGGAATGATTCCTGAACTGCACCACTGCGTAGTACGCATCTCTGCGATTCCGACGCTGCAAATTTCGTCAAAATCTGATACAGTATGCATTAGATATTCGATTTTAAAGTTTAAATTGAATTTAAAACAAATTTCTTTTATTTAACTTTATTTTACCATAAACAACATCAGGGCCGCATGCTTACAGAAGGAAATCACGGCCGCAGATCCCTTTCTTTCTCTCGTACGTGACTCTCCAGGTTCGAACAACCCATTCACGTCGCCGTTAGGGTTCGAAATCGCCGCCACTCACATCGCATTCAACTCGATCGGGAACCACCGCATTGAAGGTCTCCACGAGCACCACCCACGGCTGGACGAGCGCGAAGCTCGGTGCCTCCCTCCTTCCTCGATTTTCGAACGAACGGCTACCGTCTCCTATCCCTTTTTGGCCATTCCGACAATCCTCACGTCAACCCACCGTACGGATGGGTAGATCTCGATGAGTACTTCAACTTTGTAGTTAGAGATCTTGCGTAAAAGTTGATGGATGAAGAGATAGAACAAGAAGAAGATGGAGATCTACCAGCCATTGAAAAAGAAAGAGACGGTGGCCGGTCATTTTTGTTAGGGTTTAGTAAAATAGATGTATATATAAATATTGTTTAATATTATTTTGTTAATATTATTCTCAGTGTAATATCTTATTGCAAACGAACTCCAATTTTCACGTACCAATAAGCGTTCCTAGGGTTTATCCGCGTTTCGGACACAATGGAACATGTTTTGTAAGCTTATCTGGTCATATGTGCGAGTTATGGAATTTAAACGATCAATTTAAAATTAAACCGATTAAAACGATTTCGATGCGTTTCGAGCTGCCACGGTCGAACGACAACTCCGATTGCTACGAAAATTGAAATCCAATAATAACTAACTATTACGGATCCAATGGAACTAGTTTCGTCGAATTCCAAAACTATGCCCTGGAAGGCTATTTTAACTTGTCGATTATTTCAAGCGATTTTCGAAAGTGTCGAAACCGCTTAAATTTTCACTTTTAAAATTTTACTAGCTTAATAATAAATCATAAAAATTTATAATCACATTAAAAATCATTTTGACTCATTCCAGATTAAAATCTCACTAATTGCAATATTTTATTATTAAATTCCTTTATTAAATTAATATAGAATCCCAAATTTAATCTATCGACTTTTAGTTCCATATAACAGTCCAATATTACTATTTAAATCAAAATAAACTTAAATAAATTTTTTAGAAACCATTTTTATATTCATTTACACTCAGATTTACCAATTACCCCAATTCTAATATTAAGCTATTATTATACAAATTCCAATTAAATTCCCGTATTTGAAATTTAACTAATTTTATTAACTTAACCAAAGTCTTTTATTTAAAAATTCGAATTACAATCCATATTCAATATTTAAAATGAATTAAATGTTCAAATTTAGCGACCCAAAATTCCGGGTCGTTACAATTGACAAGTTGTCCTCTTTCGATTATTTAATTTCTAGGTTACAACAGAGCAATAATCAGTTATAATGCGATGATTCATAAATATATTATACTTAATTGTTCCTCTGAAGGTACTTAAACTTTCGGCTGCATTGTTACAGTGATTCGTGGTGCACTGATAAATCCTGTCCGTTATCTGGCTGAGAACTATTTTGTTGATTTAGGACAAAGTGTGATTATACAATTTTGGGTTAGGAGCTATTTAAGATAGGTGATTTGAAATTAAACCTTGCATTCATTTAGTTACATTAGTTCATGCATATTTAAAAAAATCCAAAACCAACAAATTATAAATATTTCTTAACTTAGTTTTGAAACCTTTGAATATTTTCTCAATCAAAATCAAAAATCCAAAAAAAAATTGAGTTAGCTTTTTTTAGAAAAGAAAAAATCCAAAAAAATATAAAATCTTTTCAAAAACAAAAAAAATGAAAATCTAAAACAAAACAAAATCAAATTTCCCCTCTGAAAAATAAATTCCTATTGGTAAATAGTTTTCTTTTACAAAAAATATATAAAAATAAATCAATCATATTTCCCTTTTTGTGAAAAATTATTTCTCCTTTGTGAATACTTTTCCTTTATAAAAACAAATCCAAAAAAACTTTTGAAAATGTCTGTA
Organism: Allium cepa; assembly: GCA_030765085.1. Taxonomy (NCBI): domain Eukaryota; kingdom Viridiplantae; phylum Streptophyta; class Magnoliopsida; order Asparagales; family Amaryllidaceae; genus Allium; species Allium cepa. The sequence continues at coordinate 462,503,417 of CM060943.1, forward strand.
TTTCCATATTCTTAAGAATTTTATGATAGTTGTGAAAAATCAATATATTTCATATAATTTCACACCAAATTTTTATGGATATTTTAACAACAACTATTGCATAAAAATTCGAATTTCGAACTACAAAATTTTCAAAATAATGACCAACCCTCAACTCTTGAAAAAAGCATCGAAACGATTTCGTCGTTATTTGAACTCGCTACAAAAAATGATTAAAGAATAAATGAATTGTGTAATTCATATTTGTGCAGTAACTCGAGTCAAGGATTTCAAAATTTGAATTCACTTCAAAGTTCAAATGATTTCGATTATAACTCATGCTAATACAACTTTGAACTCCAAAACGAATTTCAAAATGGAAATGTGAACCACTTTTCAAATAGTTTTGACAATAAGAATAATCTCGACTATGGTTCAATGGAAATTTTTTCTTCTCGACAAGTTCAAATCGAAAATTCTCAAGTTAATAATTACAAATTGGATTTTGTTAAGAAAATGAACAAAATTTACAATGATTACCTAGATTTGTTGTTCGAAACATATATGAAACAACGTAAGAAATAAAACCAAATCCCAACATGTGGCGAGTCGAGTAAGAATCCACATTTTACCCAAATTGACGATTTTCAAATGATAACTTTTGAAACTGAAAATGACAACCTAGATGAAGTTGTTGAAAATGCAGTAATTGAGTTGGATTTCAATTCTATTGAGGGAGAGAAACTTGATTTAAATTCGATCTTCCTTTTTCTAGTTTCAAAATTTTGAATACAGCAACTTCGGATTTTGAAAATGATATATGCAATGAAGTTATTGATAATCTAATAAAGGAAGACAAATTTAACAAACATGGATTTTTTTGGATTTTTCGAAAATGAGTTGTCTAATCCTGAAGGAGTAGAGTTAAATCACCATTTTTATTTTGAAATCAATAATTCTAATGAAGTTTTCAATGATAAACTTGAATTTCAATTTGGTGAAAATAAACTTAAACTTCAATCAGTTGTTTTATCAACTTCAAAAATCATCGAAAATAAAACAACTCATACGATTTTCAATAAAACGATATCCGTTTTTCCAAATCAATATTCAATTCCGAAATCTTTTATGGTTTGGTTTTCCGAGCTTAAGCTATGTCTCTCATACTTGACGAGACAAATGGATTGGTCTTTGAAAGATCGTTTCATTTATTCTTTGACGGCATATTTTCTGATATCGTATAAATAATGATCTTTTCATTTTCATGTAATTATAATTCATATTTTTACTTATAGTTTTCTTCTTCCACTTGGGTTGACTGCGTGGACATGGTCAAATTCAAGTTTTTGTGTGTTGGGAGGGGGGAAGGGGGAGTCTCATCTTCATTTTTTATTTTTAGTGGTTTATTTTTACATTTTCTTTCAAAAATTTTGAAAAAAGTCCAATTTTTTTAAGCATTTTGATTTATTTTTGTGATATCCCGGAAATTTGGGCAATATAAATTTAATAATCTGTGTTATAAATTTAATTTGATTTGATAATTTTAATAACAAATTTGGAATTTGATTTAATAATCATGTTTTAATAAATATTTAAATTGAAAGATTTTATCTTTTTGAATGAACAAATTGTTTCTGTTTATAATATATAATTTTATATATTGTAAATTGATAAAATTTGATTTTTGAATTTAGTAAAGGAATTAATTTTCTAACTCTAATTTATATTTAATAAATTGGAAATTTGATTTAAATTTAACATATAACTTTTCAAAGCAATTCAAATAAATAATTATATGGTTTATAATATAGGAAAATCTTATCTGTTTAAATTTATATTTTTAATTAACTTAAATATGAAGTTAAATTTGATTAACATCAAAGCTTTGTTTTATTTTCTTTTTAAAGAGTATTGCTTGAAAATGTTATATAAGAATTTAAAATACAATTTACTTATGGTTTTAATATATTGAGTGATAAAGGAAATTTATAATCTCATTTATAAATTATTTAATATTGTTTAATTTGTTATTTTTGAATAAAAATTATAATACTTAAATTCTTTTGAATATAAATTGATTTGTAGTAATAGGATTTGTTGTTTTTAATTTTAATAGAGTTATATATGCATTTATATATGTAACTTGATTATTAAAATTTGATTTGATAAATTAATTTAAAGTTTGAATTTAATGTTTCAAAGAATAAGTATTTAAAAATATTTGAATAAGCTTTTGTTTATAACTTGTTTTATTTTGTTTTCTAAAATTAAAAGGAAATAAAATTCATTTATATATACATATGGAATAAAATACGCTAAAGTATTTATAAAAAATTTAAATTAAAATTTAAAACACTTTTAATATACATGTGTAAGTTTCTTAATACATGTGTTAGTCTCTCAACACACTCAAATGACACATGTTAAGCCATAAAATAGACTATTGTGACAAATGCTAAAAATAGAGACAAGTGTCTCATTTAAATTTCTTTTTCTTTTATTTTTAATTAAATCACAAATTTTTGTTTATATATACATTTCTTCTTTGCTTCATTTTTTCTTTTTCCTATTATTCTTCAAAAAAAAAAATTAATTACTTTGATAAATCTACAATTCAAAAGCAAGATCTGCAAATCCCCTCTCAAAACAAATGTGAAACCTGTCCTCTTGTAACCAAAATAAATCAAAAGCTGTTTGAAGCTCTCGTCAAAAATCAGTAATCTGAAATCAATTTGCAATTTCTAAAACCTACATGCAACTTCAAAAGCTCAGTTAAGCCTGCAATTCTTTTCTGGAAACTTGCATGCATCTTTTCTCTGGAAGCCTGCATTTTTCTCCTGATATAATGAAGTCTGCATTCTGTGTAAAACCAACCTGAAAACAAGCATGTAAATGAAACATGGAAGCAATCATGCAAATGTAAATCTGGAAAACAAAGTACTACTCATTTCAAGTTTTAAAGTATTGAAGAAATCTGAAGTTCAAGTATTCCAATAAGCAAAAGCAAGATGAAGTTTTAAAGAAAAAATTAAAAATAAAATCTGAAGCTCATGTGCTCTGCTCCTAAACCCAAGTGAGTAACAATTTTTATTTAATAAACATTAGTATAAGTAGTTGTTTGTTACTCTGAAATAAGTGTATGACTGAATATGGTGAAATCTTGGAATGTATGTATGTTTTTATGAATGCATGCTTGCTGTGACTTAGGTGTTTGGGCCTGATCCTTGAATGTAAGTTAAAAATCCTGATCAAGTTCAAGATCTCATGTTTAAACATTTCTATAGTTTAAGTTTTAGTCAGATATGTAACAAACTAAAGTTAAATTTTAAAAAAATGAATGAGAATGATGATAAAACTGTGATGACACAGAAAATAAAAAATAAAAAATTGAAACAGAGTAAATTTTTTGAAATCAATATGTAAATGATTCAAATTTATTTACTTAAGCTTATAAAAAATTACTTGATCTTTAACTTGATTTTTAAAACTATAATCTAAATTTTTAGTTTGCTTTCAATAAAGTATTTCTGGTTTAACCAGGAAATACAATTTGGTTTAGTTCTGTCAATCTAGAGGTATGGAGCTGCCTGAGTTTCTTTTGTTGTTGGAATGATGTGTGTAGTTTATAGGAAAAATAATAGATGATGGATTAAAGCAACTAGGCAAACATGATTTGGGTTTGAATCTTATAACCCTAGTTTTACTGTTGTCAAGGGATTTGATCACTGTGATCAAATTAAGTGATCGAGTTCTCTCTAGTTCGAGCTGAAGATAGAAGGGGTATGAAGGAGGTTGTGACCGGAGGTAGAGATGTTCTGGTGGTCGGAGTATGGGGTTTTGGGGGATCTTCTGGTTCGACATTTTTTTTCAGTTGAACTTGAATGTTCAAATTCGATTTGGGGTTTTTGGATTTGATTCGAAGGTTGGAATGGCTTTAGGGGGTGATCGATGACTTGTGTGGGTGGTCGTGAGTGGTCGGAGAAGGTTGCCGTGACGGTGCAGGTGCACATCGATCTTGATGTATCAGCTGTTTTGGGGAAGAGATGGGGTCTTGTGGTTGCATCGGGTAGTTCTGTATTTTTGCTCGAAGAAAAGGGAATTTGGACTCGAAGTAATGGAGATGAGGTATCGGGTTTTTAGCTTTGTTACAGGGTTTGGGGTAAACCTGTTAGTACAGGTTTTTGTATAAACCTGTTTTTATTTGAAATTTAAATTGATTTAAAGATAAATTTAAAAAGGAAATTGTTACTCGAGTTACTTGAGATATTTTAGTTTTTAGCTTAGGTTGGTTTGTTAAAGTTTAAAAACTTGTCTTGTTTTCAAAATTTAAAACTAAATTCAAAACTAAATATAAAAATGGAAACAAGAATCTAAAGAAAGTTTTAAAGCTAATTTAAATTATGGATTCAAGTTGAATTGAATCTTAAAGTAGGAAATGATGAAGTATTTAAATTCAAATTTACTTTAAAATAACTTTAAAAGAATTTATTGCTTAAAATGTTTTTAAAGAATTTGAATTTAAATTTGAAAATTTAAATAGGTAGTAATGTTTAAATAAAGATTAAATTTGATTCAAATCTAATTTTGAATCTTTGGTTTAAAATGAATTTAAGTTTTATAAATTTAAGTGTTTAAAACCAAATTTGATTGATAATGTAAAAATTTGAATGGTTTTAATTTTTAAAGAAATTTGTTTTGACCTCTGTGAAATTTCTTTTATAATTAAGGTTTTATTTAACAATTAAGGTTTGAGATTGAATTTAAACTTGTTAAGTTTAGTAATAATTTAATGTTTTATATTTCATTTAATTATTAGAGTAATCAAATGAATAATTAATTAATTTAATAAATTAATGAAATTAATAATTACTTAAAGTAATTAGGGGTTAATCTTAAGGGTTTAGGATTAATTATTCTTTGAATAATTAACTTGTAATTAAGAATAATTAATTAAATAAATTAGTTTTTAATCAATGATTTATAATTAATTAATCAAGTAATAATGGATAAATTAAGTTTTAATTAACACTTAATTATTTAATTAATTAGGGGTTAATTAATGGATTAATTAATGATTAATTAATTTGTAATTAATAATGATTAAAATAAGTTAATTATTTTAGAAAATAATTAATGAATTTTTAATAGTTAATGAAGGTCATTAACTGATGATTATTTAATAACTAATTAATGTGATTAATTTTAATTATTAATTAGATTAATTAATTTAAAAATAATCAATTGTGTAAGTTATTAAGTATAATTACTTATGGAAGTAATTAAGGAATTAATTACTTATTAATTGAGTTTAAATTTGATTAGTTTAAGTTAATTAATTTAATTTAATTAATTTAAATTAATCATTTGATGATTTATGGAGGATAATTACTTAATGTAATTAAATGAAGAGGAATTACTTAGGAAAGTAATTAATGAGTAATTACTATATGTAATTAATTTAAGGTGATTTGTTGATAAAAGTAATTTGGGAATAATTACTTGTAAATTAATCAAAGGATTAATTAGAGATAATTAATTAATGAGTAATTAATTTATTTAGTGAAGTAATTAAGGGTAGATAATTACTGAATGGAGTTAATCAAGGGTGATTAACAATTATGTTTTAAATTGAGATTAATTACTTAATGTAATTAATTTAAATAAGGTAATTAATTAAAATATAATTAGAAGATCATTAATTATTATAATTAATGATGTAATTAAGATTTATTAATTAAGATTAATTAATCAATAATAAGTGATCAAAGGTAATTAATTTAGGTAATTAATTAATGAAGTAATTAAGGTTAATTACTGTATTTGGTTAAGTATAATTAATTTGAGAAATTAATTAGTGGATAATTACTTGAATGTAATTAAGAGTTAATTAATCAAGGATGATTAATTAAAATGAATAATTGGATGATGATTAATTATTTGATTGATAATTAATTAATATTGATAAGCAAGTTGATATTGGTAAAGTAATTCATTTAATTTACTTTAAATTATTGGAATGATGTAATTAATTTAATTCATTTTAAATTAATTATATTTGGGTGTGGTTAATCATGGCTTATATGGTTGGATAGTGTTGTTTGCTTTGGATGATTTGAATCTCAGATATGAGATAGATAATGTTGAGTGTTTTGGATGCATTGGTTGCATGGTGATATTGATATAGATTATTCTTTTGAATAATGATAATATGGTTTATCTGATATGATGATAATGTTGATTACCTGTTGTGTATCTGTGATTTATCTATTTGGACATGGATAATTGAATTGTTTTAAACCTTTAAAACAACTTGGCCTTAAAAGACACGCTTTGGATTTCGATGAGACCGGGATCGGGTTTCCATATTTGGATATTCGAAAACCACACTGATCCAAATTAACGATAGGTCGTGAATCTAAGTGGAGCAAGTGAAGACTCGAGGTGTAAGGGCTATACGTCAGTATAACTCTGTGGGTGATTCCATAATGAGTTTGACGGAATAGTACTTATAGATTCGAGATGGTGATTTAGAGTGCAAGGGTTATCGTCGTTAACTCTGTGGGTGATTCCGTAATGAGTGTAATGAGATAATGCCTTCGGTTTCGTTCGAATTCGGAACGAACTTGTATGGATTGAATGCTTTCAGAACATCGTCAGGGGAACGATGAGCATTCTAAGAGATGTGTCCTCTAAAGGTAATCGTAGCCTCAAGCCTCATTAACCGGGAATGGCTAAAACAGGGGAGGTGCAGCAAGGCTTAGTGGGGCGCACCCACTAGAGAGCAAGATTGATCCCTGTCTAGAGGTTCCTTTTTATTCGGCTTAGTGGGCAGTTGTCAGTGTACACCAACTGGGGGGTTGTCTTGTTCGGAACTGTTCAGTAAGGAATGGGTCCGGCTTTGTGTTGCAGGGGAGTGGGAGTACTCCTCGGTACTTTGATCTAGGCCACATACTGTGACGGGCGGTACCCCAGTAGCCCTGCCATTGTATTGAATCCACATTCCAATAAGTGCCAACGGTTTTGATTGTATTACCCACTTTTGTGGCTAGTAGCGGGAATTTAATAATGTAACAATTTCGGCTATTTCTTATTTACTTGAAAACCCTAGAACCTGTTATAATATCACTAGATTTCCTATCAAATGTTTTGGTTAGCGTAAGGTAAAAACTTTTCCATGTTTATGTGTGGGAAGTCTTACGTGACACCTTTCTTTTAAAAGGATTTTCAAAAATTAAGCAACTTTAACCTGTTACTCCCACCAGACCCACGTCTGACCTGGAGTTTATTCTTTGTTTTCTTAAACTCTTGGGTACTCAAATTTTTACGAGTAGCCAAGGGATTCAGGTTAGCTTTTGACGAATTGTGGAGGAGTAATGGAGCAGGAGGCTTCTGCGTTAGATATATAGTTTTCCGCCGTGTGATCTGTGATTGTCTCTGAGTTGTATTATGTTGTAAATACTAGACAGGTGTTTATAACTGTCTAGCATGTGTTGTATATCTGTGCACTCTGATGTTAGTTGTAAACTATGTAATATTTTATGTTATTAATATAATTTATTCGTTCCGCTGTTGAGATTCTGATGTGTTGTTTCTTCTTCTTCTCTTTCTTTCCTCTTTTCTATCCCTTTCTTTCTTCATGATGATGCGACTTCCTCGAGTTTGGAAGTTGGGTCGTCACAATTTTCGAAGAAACACTATAGGATAAATATATGTTTTGGTTAATTAAATTAAATTTTTTGAAAAGTTATTTGTCTCAACAAAAACAAAAATAAATTTTAATTACAAATAATGATGGTTTAACTAGTATATAGGAAGGTTCGTGGTATCAATTATGAAGTAATCCTAATTGAAAATCTTTGTTTAAAAAGGTGTTGGATTTAAAAAGGATATAGGATTTTTTTTATCTTCTAAGTTAAATAGCGCTAAGGTGATTTTGTAAAACTCTCTCTTAAAAAAAAAACATATTAAAAAAAGTCAAAAGAGAAAAAACATTTATATATATGTATATTTATTTTATTAAATCCTAGAGTCATGTGTTCACGCACTTGTGTATTCACTCGCCATGCTGTGTACCATTCTCACGTAAGTTCGAAAGGCAGTGCATGATCGATATATTTGGCCTCAGTTTATCTAAGTTAGGTGTATGTATATGAAAATTCTTTTATTAATAATGCCTATAGTCGATAGGTGTTCATACTCGTGTGTTCACTTGCCACGCTCTGTATTCCCCTCATGCAAGACCAAAAGGCAGTGCATGGATAATATATATGGCCTCGGTTTTTTGAGTTAAACATATGAAAATGTTGTTAATATCAATAAAATTTTCAAATAAGAGAGAGTAATCAATTGAAATCCAAGCCTTGTTTTGACTTGTTTGATTTGATTTGTTATTGAAAGAAAATGAAAATACCACTTTGAAAAACTTTGATAATCAACTAAGGACCTATTTCATAGTTACACTATGTTATCAACTAAAATAACTAGTCAAACTAGAGTCTATTTGTTGTGATAACTTGATTTTTGTTGGAAATTTTGACAAGTAAAATGACTTAAATTTCTTGATAATGACCAGACTTAAATTTAACTTATTCGTGTTAATCTAATAATAAATCCTTCATTTGTAAATACTTTCAAAAATTTGCATCCATATCATTGTAAATAAATCTTACATTTAGGAATTTTTCAATTTGTAAAAAAATTTCACTTCACATTTGGATTTTGTGGGTAGTATACAATGAAAACCCTCATGAGATAACACTCGTCTTACTAGGGACACCTAGAGGTTTAACGGCTTGTTACATGCGCTCAATGTAATCATGCTTCCTACGAAAAGAGATTTATCTTAGTTTTTAATTTATTCGAGGATGAATAAAAAGATAAGTGTGGGAGTATTTGATGTCAACATAAATGTGCATATTTTACTTCCATATTTTATCATATTAAATTAACTTAATGATCATATTGGATGTTTTAATATGTTTAAACCAAAATTCAAATTATTTTCAAATCATCATATATTCATCTTCATACGAGGGTAAAATGGTCATTTTTGTTTATATATTTATTTGAGAAAATTTACTTGGAAATTTCTGTATTATTTTATAGAAATTTGGCTTCAAATTACAAGCGGTTTCATGAATCATGGAGGATCCCACCAACCTACCTACCTTTATGTACAAATTAGAAGCTAGTCCACATGCTAATGGCCATTAAACTTTCATGCATACTTAGTGGAGGGTTATCTCATGCTAATGATAACTTGATGGCCACACTTCATAAGGGATATTTGGATAGTTCCAAAAATATGGATTAGGGTTTCAAACTTGTATAAATACCCCTTACGTTTCATGTAACTTCCTCTCTTCCTCTTAGTCTCTTAGCCTGCTAGTTTAGGATCAAAAATAAATCAAAGCTCTTATTTCTATTCATGGCTACTTAGCCATTTCTTTCGTGCAAATTTATTTTCATGCAATTTTGATTCAAGTCTTCTCTTTTTATTTTTCCCTTTCATGTTAGTAGTTAGTTTATTTTTCATGCAAGTAGATTAGTGTTTATTTCTTTTTAATTAGCTCTCTTTTTCATTTTGCTCTTCTTTTCCTCTTGTTTTTATTTAATGTTGCAATCTATAATTGTTAATATGGTAACAAATATGAGAGGCTAAACCCCTTCAATTTAGGGGTAATGAAGCTCTTTAATTATATAGATTCAACATAATTTGTTAATTATTGATCTCTTTTTGTGCTTAAAGGAAAAATGGATGTTTATGTGATTTAGTGTGTCATGTTGAATTTGACAGTCTATGTTGTTCATAATGAATAGGCTATGCTTAAACACATTATTCACTAATTACCTCTCCATCAACATATGATTATGGTATTGAAGTGAAATTAAATAAAAATTTGATGGTCTATATTTATAATCAATAGTTAACAGGCCATGCTTAATATAAATTTTGTTTTCAACTTTATTGTTATTTTTCATGATACTTGGTAAGTGATTTAAGGGGCGTGTTACAGTTTGATGGCTTATGTTGAGCTAATTAATAGCACAAATAGGCCATATTTATGATAATCACATCTATTAAACTCACTAATGACAAAATAAAAGAGATCATAATTTCATATTCTATTAAACAATGTGATCTAGAGGGTGGATTTATTTCTAAATTGTCTTCAAACTCTCATAGTTTTCATTTACTTTTGCAGTTGTTAGTTTTTGCAAATTTTTGGTAGTTAACAACATTCTCAAATCTTTGGTTAATTTGATTGAATAGAAATTTTAAAAAGTGAAAATTAACCACAAGGGCCTCTTTAGCAAGTGCAATTAGTTTCTAGGACACACAACTGAAATAATTATTTTTAAAGACAAAATGCAAATTAATTAGTTTCTAAGGCCCTAAAACCTATGAAATTATGTCCTTGAAAGTAATTTGACTACTGACTTTATCCTTAAAAGTAATTATTCTGCTGTCTTTGGCCTTAAAATTAATTTTTATGGATGTATGTCCTAGAAACTAATTGGACTGTAAAGTTTGTCCTTCTAGTGAAATGCCCTTTTAAAAATCTGAGCAATTCCCAGGGGATCAACATGTACTCGCATACGTACTACAGTCCAATGCCGTGCGCTTGCGGTTAATTTTATTATAAATTCGTTCGGTCATTTTATAACTTGATAGGAAATTTGTCGACGTGTACAAGATTTATCAATAACCTTTCTCGAAATATCTTGACTAGAAATATTTAAAATAATATTATATTTTATATTTTGATAATTTTTTAATAATTACAACTCATCATAATTATTATCACATAGCATATCATTTAAGGATTTTTTTTAATATACTTTAAATTAATTACCTAATTAATCATATCATCATATAAGAAAGTGTATAACATAAATCAAATACCTATATTATAAACAAGATTGGTCATTGAGTAAGATATATGTAAATTACATAATGCCTCTGGGGCATACTTTTAACTCTCTCATATCCCTGTTTTCTTTATTTTTCCCATTTCTATCTCCATATTTTATTTATTTGATTATCCGCTAAATTATTTAAGGAGCATACTTACCGCCCCTTTAGGGTATATTATATGATCATATAATATGGAGAAAGCACAGTCACTAGACTTTACTCTATAAGAAAAAACCAAAATAGTGATGAATGGTGCTACAGTAACAATTCTGCATATTACACCCCTTATTTATGTATATATATGTTGAAAATGACAATTATGGTATGTTGTAAAATTGATATATGTATATATAGATATATATTTCTGAAATTGCGTACATAGGTTGCAGTACACAGAAGTAAGCCTTACACGGTGTATATCATGTTGATTAAACAAATATGAATCTAGCCCTGATCAATTCATGAGAAAACAAGCAATAAATAAGCAAAGATTAGTGGAAGCATACCGGAGTCCATGAAATTGGTTTTGCAAAGTCTATGATCTTCCAAGATAACAACTTCCCCTTTTGGTTTGATTTCTCTCGGATAGGAAGAAGAGAAAATAAGAGATGTATTATTTGTTAGGGACCACCACTTTTTTTATTAACTGATGATAATCAGTTATTGGATATTTGCAACTTGACCCTTCATCAAATTGTAAATATAAATTATGGTTTCTACACGTTTATTCCATCACATTAATACCCTATACTAATTATAATAGCATCATATAATAATACATATGTGCCAATAATAGGATTTTAATCCAACAATCTTCCACTTGAGCAAAATATGTTTCCTTATAAATGTACAACTTTATGAGGTCAAAATTTTCTATCAAATAAAGGTATTCTTTAACAATCTTGTCCATCAACCATATCTATATCGGATCAAACTAGTCTTTACTATATGTGTCATGACTAAACCCATCAATGGTTACATACATATATACAGTCAAATGACATATATCAATCATGGATGCACAACATGAAAATTACATGCAATGTGAACCAAACATGTCTTTTTCAACTAGTCCTCTTTAAACTTAAGTGAGGTCAGAATCAAAATAATAAAATAGAGTGAATGAAATGAACACTTCACTTCTGATCAGAAAATAACCAAATACATAAATATCTTAAACCAAACATAAAGTAAATAAAAGAAACAAACTCCTACTAAACCATAATATCCTCAAATAATTTAACACCTATACGAGCAGTGTGCTCATGAAAGACCTTGGGCGGTAAACCTTTTATGAGTGGATCTACTATCATGAAGTTTTTCCCAATGTGCTCCATGGATATTTATCCACTCTACATTCTCTCTTTCACAACCAAGAATTTTATGTCAATATGCTTTGACTTAGTTGAATTCCTGTTCTTGTTGGAATACAACACTGTTGACTTGTTATCATAATATAACTTCACTGCTCTTTCTACATTTTCCAACATGCGCATCCCAGATAAAAAGTTTCATATCCATATTCCTTGATTTGATGCCTCATAACATGCTACAAATTCTACTTCCATTGTGGAAGAAGTTATAAGTGTCTATTTAATACTTTTCTAGGATATAGCTCCACCAGCTAATGGATAAATATAGTCTGACGTAGACTTTCTGCTATCTTGGCACCTAGCAAAATCAGAATCATAATACCCTAGGACCTCCAAATGATCTGATTTTTTTATAAGCAAGCATGTAGTCTTTTGCTCTCTGTAGATACCACATAACCCTCTTGGCTGCTTTTCAATGATCTATACCAGGGTTGCTTAAGTATCTGCCTAACATTCCAACAATGTACATAATATCCGAACGCGTACATACTTGAGCATACTTCAAACTCCCATGAGCTGAAGAACAGTGATTCTTTCGCATTTCCTGATTTCAAGGTTACTTTTATGGCATTGACTAAGACTGAATTTATCTCCTTTAGCAATAGGGGCATCTCCTAGTCTATAATCTTGCATGCCAAACCTTTTTAGTACTTTATCAATATAGCTATTTTGTGATAATCCAAGAGTACCTCAGGAACGATTCGAAGCATTTGAATACCTAATAGAAAAGAGGCATTCCCAAGATCTTTCATTTAAAAATGTTTAAATGGAAGTTTCTTGGTTTCGTGCAATAAGCCTATATCGTTAGTGGCAAGCAGTATGTTATCGACATACAAAACCATGAACATATGTTTACTCCCACTGAACTTGTGATACACACAATCATCAACAACATTCATTTCAAAACCAAATGATATGATTACTTGATGAAACTTGTAGAACCATTGACAAGAAAATTGCTTAAGTCCATAGATGGATTTCATCAACTTGCAAACCATATTCTTTGGATCTTCCAACATAAAGTATTCTGGTAGTACCATATAAATTGTCTCATCAATGTTGCCATTGAGAAACACTATCTTAACATCCATCTAATGTAACCCAATATCAAGATGAGCAACAAGTGCCATAATTTTCCTAATAGAGTCGTTCGATGAAACATGAGAGAAAGTTTCTATAAAATCAATGCCTTCTTTTTGAGTATAGCCTTTTTCTATAAAGCGTGCCTTAAACCTCTCACATTACCATATGCATCCCTCTAGGTTTAAAAAATCCATTTACAATCAATTGGTTTTGCACCTTCTGGTAATGGGACAAGTTCCTAAACTTTATTTCCTTGCATGGACTTATACTCGTCATTCATGGCATCCATCCACTTTTGAGAGTTAGAACTTTTCATGGCATGATGAAAGTTAATTAGGTCATCTTCCATCATTCCATTGTCATTCTCATGTTCTTGGAGAAATACCATATAATCATCTAAAATATCACTTCTCCTTTCTACTAGAGTTAGGGGTACGCCCTATGGGCAATTTTGTATTTGTTACATATATTTAACTCGTTAACCAATCTTGTTCGAAATAAAAGGTATTGTCTTCCTATTATATACTTGATATAATGCGATTATATTAATTAATTAACTTAATTAAAATTATATTTAATATAAAATCCATGAATGATTTATTTTTTGATAGTAGTTACAAAGTGTTATAACCGTGAGTGATTCATCACAAAGAAACAAATATACCATTTTAAATATTCCGAGTCAGTATGCATCGAGATTGGATATCGATGTACCCGTTGAGCCTGGAGTGCGTAATGCTCACCAAATTTTGGGCGTGTCTTACTCATGACTGCTAGAGGCTTCTAGAGGTTACGTTATAATATTTATTGGGTAACTATGGAACGACTCACTTGACAGTTTTATGTTGGTTAATATAACTAAGATCAAACAGAAAATATTGATATGACTGATCTACACAGTTTTCTTAACTTGAGAATACTGCAGATCTATAATATGAAAGCTTCGCTTTGATTATAGCCAAATTATAGCATGATTTCCATCGAGTGGCTATAGTTTAGTCGAATGGAAGTATTGGAAGTGAAGCACTATTCAAGAGAGGATTCGTCTCCTTAGTTATATGCGATTAGTATCATGGTTAACTTAAGTCAACTCAAAGTCAAAGTCTCTGGCCAGAGCGTTTCAGTTAATAATAATTGTTATTATTGAACCAAGGATATTATATTTAGACTGTAAAGTTGAATGTGGATGAGGTTGGAATTTTGACCATTACCAAATTCCATAAGTCCAAAGTGATATAGTTTCGACGAAGAGAATTGTTGTAAACAAATGTCATAACCAGGTAATGGTTATTTAACTAAAATTGGATTTTACCGAAAATGAGTAAGCGATAAATTTGTCCATAATGTCATACCACCTGTTAAGTGACGTGTGAACATTAATATTAGAATAGTTCAGTGTTAACCACTGACAAAAATTTGTGCCCAAGAGTTACACAACTGAAATGATGAATTTCCTTAAGACCAAACGATTTAATTAGTTTATAATTATTATAAATTAATTAATATTTATGAATATCAATTTTAAAATTTGAATATGACTTGAGAAATAAATAATGTTATATATATTTATAACAGTTATAAATATATCGATCGATATACAATATCAACAAGCGAGTAAATTAGATTTAATTGCATAGCATTTTGGCTTAGGATTAGATGGGTTTAAGGCCCATCATTAGGGCTGCAAAATTTTGGTTTTGGGAAGGTTTAGGGATGGCTAAAACATAGAGAATTGGCTTGGAAATAATGGGTTGAGATAAAGTGAGAATGAGTAAAAAGGTTTTCCTCGTTTCTTTCTAATACAACCATATATATATATGTATGTATGTATATATATATATATCTGTGTATGCATGTGTCTAAAAACAATTACTAACCTTTTTGGCCGCCGTTACCTTCTACATTGCTAGTTAAAACATAGATCTCAATCTAGTACAAAATTCTCAAATATATTTAAAATTAAAATAATACTACTCGATAGTTAGAGGTCGGTGATTCTGGACTTGCAATTTGACGAATCAAGAACAGTAAAAGGAAGGGAAATCATTGCTTCGACGGGGTTCAAAGGCATCATTAAATTGGTAATTATAATTCATATTACAGTAATTAAATTATATTCTATGATCCTATAATGTTCAATTTCATAGTAGTTTAAATATATTGCTACTATATGTTTAGTTAGGTGAGATTTTGTAAGTAGATGTGGTTATCACAAATCAATTTTGTTATGTGCATAATTTGTTTATTATACTATTTGCTTTATGTATAGACAAATGTTATTTACTATACAAAATCAATTTTTAACATTAATAATTGTTTTTATATATATTTATTAATAAATTCATATATATTAGTGTATATTTCTCTCTCATAATTGTATATATGCATATATAAGATATATATGTATATTTCGTAACACAGATACATGCACATATTTGGACAATAAACATGAATGATATAATATATCTGTTGCGATGTAAATTCCAACATCTACATACGAGCATATTATATCTTTCATGGATTATTATGTTACACATGCACCCACACATATATGTATATGATACATTTATGTATAAAATAAATCAAATAAAATTAATTTCATATCTTAATATATTTGAATTTCAATAAAATAAATGATTTTATTTAAATGAAATTTAGAAATGTTCTAATTCAATTAGACTTCATAGGCCCAGTAAAAGATCCAATAGGGTAAATTTTTTGAAATTCACTCATACTTCCACTGCGAGCCAGTCCAGTTCCGACAATGGTATCAGAGCTCGATAGCCTATGCGGTCTAAACTAGTCATGTTAGGCCTAACTAATTAAGCTTGCCCACTTAGTACAGTATCTAGAAATGTAATGCCTAAGATTGGAATTGAGTAATTAAGTACCCTGTCCTACCTGGTTACTGGCCTGGCCCGAAAGGTGAAGTGAGCCCAAAGATTGCTCATAGTAGGAAACCCAACTTAATTTGGGCCTTGGGCTAAATTTCAAAATCGTTTTGAAAATTAATATTAAATATTTTAAATTTAATAGGTAAATTTAAAATAAAACATGTTTGTTATAAAAAATATAATAATACATAAGTTTTCAAAATGTTTGAAAGGATAATGATATTTTCAAAATGTTTGAAAATATTTCTATAATAATGTCAAATTTTAAATTTATTAATAAGATTAATAAAATAAATTAATTAAATATGTTAGTTAATTAATGCATATATGCATGTATTACATATGTTGATATATGTTATGTTATTTCAAAATGTTTAAGATAACATAAGTATACGTGTATGTATACAAGATAAAATTTGAAATTAATAAATTTTAATAAAAATTATTTAATTGAATAAATTAATTAAAGGTTAATTAATTAAATAAAATATACATATATATGATATATGTGTGTTACGCTATAAAGTTTATAGCATACAATATAAAGTTTATAGTATACACTATAAATGTTATAGTAGATATGTCCAATATAAAAGTTATATTGGGATACTAATTTAAAATTAATGAAAGAGTTAATTGGTTAAAATTAATTAGATAAGATTTAATTAATGATATATTATACGTAATACTATCATATAAGTAATATGAAATGCAAAAGTTATATAACAATAAACCTTATATGATATGTGTATAAGCTAAATGTGGAACATTAAAGATACCCAAATAGACTAGAGAAATAAGTACATATGTAAATGTACATATACCGTGATTTTTGATGTAACTGACACTATAATCGTTGGAGTATTTCATAAGAAATATATTATTCTATAAGTCGATATCACTCAATATATACATTAAAGATTATGAATCTTCAATATATTGTTGTCCTCTACCATATATATTAATAAATTACTTACATACTCCTTAATTATTGAGCAAACAAGCTATAGATGTTATGCTTAGTATTATTAATATATTGAACAGATAAGGTAAGATAACTATATGTATTTGTTGAGAAAACTCAAGGTACATAAACTATACTTAGGCCATCATGATATGTTAGGTATGAGTGAATAATCTCTTTCGATCTGTTGAGCAAACTCAAGGTCGAAATGAGATTAGAACAAGGAAAAAAGGGTTAGGAGTTGTATATGATACAATCGATAAGGAGTTATCCATCGTTTGTGGGGCTATCATTTGTTGAGCAAACTCAAGGTCAGAATACCAAAATAAACGAGTCCTAACACCCAACATCCACTAGTGAAGATGTAAGACTTCTATATTTCATTTTAGGGTTTGGAGAAATATAAAAGACTAGTGGGAGCCTTATTAGAAAAATGAAATGGTAACATTTAACCTTTCTAATATTGTAAGAACATATGCTATGTAATGTTATAATTATCTACGATGATAAATATGTGCATTTAATATGATTGATAAACATTTGTCAATTAACATATATAAACAAACTGAATAGAAAGTTGACAAACAGAAATATAATATATACTTACTAATAATTCTAATTGCATGTTATATAATGTTTCTATACCCATGCAAGTGCCCAATTTCAACTACTTAATACATTCATAAGTTGGTCACTTATATGTTTATTTGGTTTAGACCGTGTATTGAATTTTATGAATTTTTGAACTCTAAATGCAATACAAGACTATGGATATTTGATCTATGTACTTTCACATATAAATGTTATATGGCGAACAGTCATTGTTTGTGGGGTATAAAATTTCGATGAAGTTGGTTCATTGAAGTAAGCCAATAAACAGTATTCTAAGATCATGTATTCAACTTGAATGATTTCAAAAGGATCATATTGTGTTAATGTAACACAAGACCGTAAACTACGAGATACATCTAAGAAATCGATCGTTGAAATGTCATCTTGATCAGTTTACATAAAATGCAACATATTTGATGTCTTAAATGTTAAGAATAATCGAATTCGCTTTTTTAAAAGTTTGTTATGATATTGTAGTAAGCATTTCTTTTGAATAGTTTGACTATTTGAAAGAAAAATGAACGTATAAAAATAGATGTAATTTAAGGTAAAGTTGGAATGAAGAGAATAAATAGTCACTTCTGCTTCATAGAGAAACATTGGAAACAAGAATTGTAATAATAACCGATACTTAATATTGGAATATGAAATATAATTTTTATTCTGAAATGTATCTTCATATTGAAAATAGTTTTCAATAACATTTATTTCTTTGAGTTCAAGATATTTGATCAAAGAACTCTCCTCTATAAACTAGTTGCAGCATATGAAATAAGAAAATAATATTAAGTGAACGACGGACCTCTAAATTTAATACGCTATTATAGTAATGGCGGAAATAGTGGGAGCATGCCATATAGCACCTAATGATCGCATTAAATTATGAATTATTTTTCGTAAAATGTACCGAACATTATTTGCGAAATAATGTTTATTTTTGGTATTGTCTGAAAAATAGATATAACTATATTTCAATATGAGTATTACGAATATTCATTATGAAATAGAATAATATTATGGAATTTGTTTTCATAGTAAAAGTGATGCAACAAAAATACATGTATCTAATATTATTTACAATTGTTTTGGAATTATAGACCAAGCCGTAGTTTTGAGAAATAATTTTACTATATGATTATGAATCATATGATACAAGTTAATTATATCTCATACAATTAATGGCTATGCATGCATTTAGTGAGAGCATCATAAGAGTTGATGAACTCTTTGAATCAATACATATTGATGTATGCAATCACAAGTCTATTAATACCAAAAGGGTTCCACATACTTTGTTATATTCATCGATGATTTATTACCAACACGAACATGTGTATCTAATACACATGCAGTAAGTTTATGATAAAATCATAGACTATAAAAAAAGTAAATAAAATAACATGCAATAGAATAAAATGATTTGATTTGGTCGAATGAGTGAGTATATTGGAAAGATCCAAATGTACCTATGAATGTAGATTCAATCTCAAAATCACTCCTCCATGTGATACTAAATGATGCATCGATAAAGAGTAATCAGACATTATTGGACAATTTACGATTAATTATGAGTGAAATTGAGTTAGTTTCTTTCTATAAGGTCATGTACTTAAGATTAGCACACAAGGTTGATATTATTTCATCTAAAAAAAACTTACAAAATCATACAAGTTAAGGATTTGTAAGAAATCCTAACATATCCTAGGACAAAGAGTTGGTAAATTGTGCAAGTCGAAAGATTGCACGCAATAATTGTTCATGAGGGGTCTTGTATGAATCTCCAAAAGGTTTTTTGGAAAGGTCTATCATCAAATGACATATTTATGTTTTGAACCAAATTTTTGTAAATTAAAATAGTTTTATAAATGAAAAGGTTCATAAAGCGTTTATGAATCCTTAATCTATTTGCACTAAGAAACAATTGTTGTTTCAAACATATCAACTTCATTGAGAAGGAATTTCTTTGAGAATTTTTGGTAGTAAAATGGAATTGGATCTGATCCATAGATAGAACTGATTATATGAGGTGAAGTGAAATTAACTAACCTAAATGAGCACATAGCATTAGAATGTCTAATAAGTATTCTCGTACATCGAAGAGAAACTACGAGTTACTTATTAATGTCGAAAATATACACTACCTTCATTAAACCATTAAAATTGTTGACTCTATATGGTATGATGTGTAGATCCGAAAGAATTCCAAGTACGCTATCAAAATATGATTTTAGTAGTCGTTGTTAGTTCCTGAGATAATGGTTTTGATGACAATAAACTTAGGATGTGACGGCCTGGAGATTTTCGACCTTTGAAAATCGACATAAATATGTCCACTGTATTACATGCCAAGCAATTGAATGCCGAAAATACCAGGTCGTTAGAGTAAAGAAGAAGGAGGTGGAAGAAGAAAATAGAAATAACTACATAGAGTCTCACAATCGCAACGGAACAATATATAATAGATAACAACTGTTCTTTATACAAAAAGAACTATATCTATTATTTATATGTTACATCATCAGAGTACAACACATCCATAATACAATACTAGACAGTTATAATAACTTGTCCTCACCAAAGCTGAATAAACATCCTACAGTACACAACGGAATATAATTAGATACTTGAAATACGTCTTCGTCATCCAGTTCGTCTCTTAAGCTCCATAGCATCCTATCATGTATCTATAATACTCGGTCTGACCCAAGCGCTGTAATAAAACAACATTGAGTCAGTCTGGAAAACCAGCGTGAGAAAATACACTCAAATTGAATTACTAAAGTTATCAAAATCCTTTGAAAATCAAAGGTATCTTGTAAGACCATGCCACAAATAAACACGACGGGTTATTACCTTACGATAACCAAAACATTTAATATCAAATCCTCTGATATTACAATAGTGTCTAAGTACAAATACTTACTCAAATAGCTGAAATTATTACATTAGTTAAATTTCAACATACTAGGCTCTACAATCAAAATTGTAAGGGCATGTATCGGAGAATGTATTCCATACGAATAACTAGGTACCGTGGTATCACCTATCACATACACGTCTAGAACAGCATACCAAGGATCACGTCGGGATCCCTTGCAACACAAGACCAGACAATCCCTAACCTGGATAGACGGAATATGCTATCACCCTGGGTGTTCTCGCCCTTTTCCAAGCTCCTTCCATGTATCGTAGTAATAGAATAATATCCGAGGGTATCTAGAAAGGTGATAAACATAGCCTAATTAGGTACGACCCACTTAGCCTTGCTGCATCTCTTTCGCTTTTCAGTCATTCCCGGTTGAGAGGCTAGAGGCTACGATTACCTTTTAAGGAATTTTCACTTGGAATGCTCATTGTCCTCCAATGACAATGTACTGATAGCATTCATCCGTACAAGTATATTTTGGGTCCTAACAGAACCGAAGACACTATTCCTACTGCATCCATTTGGAATGAACCTCAGGATTAGTAGCGATTAGCCTTTACACTTCACTGCTACATCTTCGACTATATGCTCTTTCTTTTCTTCGAAAACGTACTTGTTGGATCAAAGTGGTTTTCAGATAACTTATCCGACCTCGGTCTGTTCTGAACAACGTTCAATTTTTCCAGTAAACTCAACCCCGGGTCTTTAGGAAATAAACATACGAAATAAGATCAGAGATCACTTCCAAACCATTTATGGATGGATTTCCTTATAAACGTCCTAGAAGAATGCAAGGAGTTTATACGTATAGTATAACACCTCGAGCGGTAACTGTACCATATAATTCCTGTAATTCTCCTAGATATTTCCAAAGTTATATTTTCGATCCATATTTGATAGTTGATTTTTTAACTATCAAATAAACAATCATTCAACCAAATACTTACTTTCCCACCAAAAACACTAAATGTCCTTTTAATTTAATCTTAATAAATTAAATATTTTTATCCAAAATATATGCTTATCTTGCCAAATGTAGTACATTCACACTATTCTTTTCAAAATATTTGGAAACCTTTAAAATAATTTGAAAAGTGCCACTGCGGTGTCGAACTATGGATCCACCGCTCAATGGTTACGTCACTATCCCAGAGAAATCCAAAACTTAACTGCATGCACTCACTGCCTCTGATTTCGCCATGCGAGTATACCATTACTTTCCGAAACCTTATTCAATTTTTTTTAAAATAACACTTATGAAATTTCTATAATAATTTCGAAGTTAAATTTAGGCGAGCACTCTTTAAAATAAAAGTTGTCATACAATATAAATATTGAATAATCTATCCCTTTAAAATAATAATGCTGATTATTCTTTAAATAATAATTAATTATTATAAACTAACTTGATTAATATTTAAATATATTTTAAACAATTAAAACAACTAAATAGCTAATTTTATGAATTTTTTTAAACATCTTTTAAAATTACCCAGATAATAGTTAAAAATCCTTCTTTCTAAAACAAACCCAATTCCTCGATAAAATATATTTTTCAATTCCAATATATCCAGTCTAACATTTATAAATCTCCCTTGATTTATTCCCAATTTAATCTATGTCCCAATTCTGTTAATTCCCTTTTCACATTTCTAAAAATAAATCCTCCATTTATTTTTAAACTAATTTATTATCACTTCACTTTATTTATAAACTTCGTTTATAAATTCCATAGTCTCGTTTCTCGTTTATAACATTTCACACTACTATATCAATTTATAAATTAAATTCCATTTTTAATTTAACTTTCTTTAAATAGTCAATTATATCCCAAAACTCAATAAAATTTAGATTTCACTTCCTTTTTATAATTTAAAATCTTATTTTAAATCTATAACAACAATTTCATATTTTATTTTCAAATTCCCTTTTTATTTTTCCCAAACTATTTTAAATCTCGAATTGAAAAAAAAAATCTTTTTTTACTTAAACAAATATCGGTTAAGTATTATTATTTAAAATCCTTATTCACATTATTCCAAAATTTCTATTTCTCCATATCCTGAAATTATCAAGTACAAATTTTAAAATCAAACTATTTATTTTACCCAAATGCATTTCTGTTAACAAATCCAAATTTCACTATAAATATTTTTACTTCAAATTTCATTTAAATTTTCTTTTTAAATTCAATATTCATACTTATGGTATTTTAAAATACCAAAATTTAAACCAGTAATACCATAGCATCCAATAAATTCAAATTCCACTATAATCTATCATAGATTATTCAAACAAATCATATCATCGAATATGAAAATAAGTTTCAACATATTGAGGAATCCAGTTGGATCCCTCCAACCTATTTCTCTGCATTCGCAGATGTTAATACAATTTAAAAATATCAGTCCCCTTTGAGGGGGTTATCATGATATATATGGTCATCTGCTATTATGCGGGGTCCATGGGGTCTCATCTGCTACATATATATACGGGAATATCAATCACAATAATATATATTCTTCTATATATAACATCACATTCAACTGATAAAAATATATCAATTCAACTAATCAATCAATAATTAATTTTAACTATTTAAAATTAATTACGATAATTTATAATTTGAGTGAGATTAACTCACTTTGATTTTTATCGTTGTTGGGACGTTCCGGTTTGGGACTAAAACCGGACGACGCCCGATTTTAGCCCAAATTTCGACTATATCCAAATCCATCCAAACTAGTTTCTTTTCGAAGCTCTTATCATCACAATCGTAATGCAACAAGTCTCGTCTAAAATGGACCTTGTTTTTGAGATTTATGCAATTTATAAGTTATCGATATAATTTTAAATTAAAATAATTAAATGTTACTTTATTCAAACTACGCGAATGCCCTCTTCTCTTCCAAATGCCTGAAGCCATAATCTCGTGCACAACCCATGGTCGTATGCACCCAGTGATACGGAGCTATGCCGCTCCATTTCTCGAACCGTTTTCTCCAAACGATCTCTCTTGGCAAACCACGCATGCTCGCCCCCTTCGACTCTCCCCATCAACATCCTAGCAAAACGCGACCTCGTCAATCCCCATCACGTACGTAACCAGGTCGCCCTCCCTAAATCACGGCCGCACACCACCAAGATCACTCCCTAGCTGCTATCTCCTATGCTGAGATAAAAAAGACACTCCAATCTGCGAATCGATCGCTAAATCTCTTGATTTGCCCAACCCTAGTCCATTATTGCACGTCCATTGTCATGAACCACGACCGCACCTTACACCAACTATACCAGATTGAAGGGAGGATAAACTAGGATTTATGAAGGTGGTTTTAGATTATTTTTTTTATCAAATATAGCTTGAGAAATAATTTTTCAACATTTTCATTTCTTTGTTTTCTTTTGTTTACTGCTAACAGTAATGGTCGCATGAATAAAAAGGGAAAGGAAGACTTGATTCTTGCATGTTTGAATAGGCTAAGGTACAGTGATTTTGAAAGGAAGAAAAGCTGATGTGAATAAACTTTGACCAATCAACATATAAATATATTATTTAAATTCAAATCGTCTCGATCTCGTAGCTAAAAATCTTGACCTCCACTCGAGGCACGCCAGTAGGCCTTTATAATGTTACACCCCTATTCTAAACGCAACGGAAAAGGTTTCGAGTACTAATTCGATCTTATGAAGAAGATAGCTTTTTGGACGCAATTATTATATTGAATTTTCGATACAAATTTCAGCGCGTTTATAACCCGTACGACCAAATGATAACCGCAAACACTATGAAATTTGAAATTCGATAATAATACACTATTATGGATCCAATGGAACTAATTTCATCGAAATCCGAGACTATGCCCCGAAAGGCTATTTTTAAATGTCAATTTAAACGATATATTTTTAAACCGAACAAATCACTTTTAAATGTAATTTGAAAAGTTTTATTATCTTCAATATTATTAATATAAATTTTGTGAGCCTTGAAATTATGTTTAACAAGCTTAAAACTCCAGATTCAATATTTTAACTAATTTCTAGTTATTAAATTCAATAATCTAATTATAAAATAAACGGTTATATTTGAAATTTAAGTTAAAAATTAACTTTTAAATATTTAAAATGAATTAAATATTCCAATTTCAAATATCCAAATTTCTAGGTCGTTACATTCCTCCCTACTTAAAAGAATTTCGTTCCCGAAATTGCTAGGTGAGAAAAATGTCCAAAACTCGTTAACTATTTTTCCCAAAACCAATCAGTTTAAATAACTTTCCAAATCAATTTATTGTAAACACAATATCACCTCTGCTAATTTCCAAATTCATCCATATATTACACCCAATATTATCCCCTCAATCATTCAAATTATAATTTAACACCAAATTTTAAATTATCAAAATTCTCTTCAAAATTTTTCAAACCCCTTAAATTTTCGAAAATTTTCGTCGATGTCTCCTTTGCACAACTAGATCCAAAAACTACAAAATGCCTCTACTGGCCCAAATCAACAAAAGAAAACAAAGGCCAAGTGGCTCGATCAGAAAATCATTAATCTCATACAACAATTTAAACACATACTTTTGTCGGGCAATCAAATTTTACTTTTGAAATCGAAGACATCAGTTTAGCTTTTGCTTTTAATTACCCACACCTTTTCTTCCAATAATATCCTATCATATAATTCAAAATTATTTTGTTTAATACTTTTCAAAACTTTAAATATTTGCTTTACTTAAGCCCGTATGACGTACATATATCATCTGTACGCAATATCAAATCTAATCGTTCACTCAATCACACAATTTCACTTCCGAACTAGTATTGTACACACGACTCTCTAGTGCAGATTCTGATCTAGTTCTTTGATCAGAAATTGTCATTCTCCTTGCATAGCCGTATACTATGATAGAAAATTAAAAAATCAATCAAAAATCCATATCCAGGGTTCCCCATCGAAAATCGAGTGAAAAATCCTAACTCGGATCGATTTGAATCATCTTGAAATTAGGTGCTCGAATCTGGTTCAAATCATTATGCGAGCAAGATAATAAACACACCCTTACGTTTTTATTTCCAATTTATTCTTTGGTACATCAAATTCTTTCTATTCAAATTTATTTTAATTTCTATTCACTTATTCCCAGTTATCCTTTTACACAACTTCTTTTTCCTTCATCCAAATACTTAGTATATTTCCCAATACCAATTTTACTTAAGAACTTCACTATAAATTTCTTAAGTCTATTATAAATATTTTATACAAAGCACTTGTGTTTATTCCACTTCATCACTTTGGTTTATATCCATTTCTATCCAAATTAAATTTTCAATTCCATTTGAACTCAATTTACCTTCCATATCCTAAATATTGTATTTTTATTGACCATGTCTCAACCCATATTTGTTTCACTAATTTATTTCATATCTCAATCAAATTTTATTTCCAATCTTTTATTTTATTTAGTCCATTCAAATTAATTCTTCATGTTCACTTTAATAACATAATTCAGATTAAATATCATTCCATTATTTAGTTTTAAATCCATCTACTTACAAATTAAATCAATTTGTTCATCCATTAATTTATTTTCCAACTTAATAAATTTTATTTCACTAACTATTCCATTTTGCCTACTTAGGCTAATTTTTCCCAAATTCTCTTATATTTAACTTAATTTAAGTTTAGTTCCATTCCAATTATCAAATTTCAAAATTTTATAAGTTTTCCAAGCTTATTTATATTCGATTAAAACCTTTTAAATAAGATTTCAAAGTTTTAAACAATTACTTAATTTTCAAAATTCATTTTTGAAATCAATTACATATGCACAATCCATTTGTAAATTAAATCATTCCTTTGCTTTTCAAACCAAAACCAGTTTTTCCAAAACAAAACTCAAATTGCAAATCATTAAGGTAGCAATACATCTCTTGGAAACTCAAAAATGAACACCAATGATGCTACAGTTATCACCGAAATTATTCTCCAGCGAACGAAGTGAGTTCAATACTTTTGTTCCTTTTTAAATCATTTTTAAATAATTTCAGTTCAAAAATATTCTCCAAATAATATCATTATTATTTCCCAACTTTGAAAAACATTTTCAAAACCTACGGGATTTAAATTCCTAAATTTCCAACTTTTAAATCCTTTAAATCTATGTTTAAATATTCCTCTAAAATTTCATTCCATTTCAAATTATAAATCACATTTATAAGCTCATATTTACAAAATCCATTCTGTTATATGAATTCTTTCTTAACTTTTGTTTATAATATCAACTTTTATTCAATTACCACAACAACAAATGATAATGGTTTGATATTATCATTTCCTAACAACCAAGCACACCATATCTAATTATAATAATTTTCTGGAGAATTATTTCTTTATATAAAAAAAATTGGGTAAAATTATTTCATTTATCCTATTTCAAAACAATACCGTGTCGAATTGCTCTATTCAAGTGTTTAGAGATCCCCATTAATAATGTTAATTACTCGTATTGACCAGAATTCATAACTACTCGACAAACCATCAACACGATGTAAAACAGTTTTATATTCACTAACAAATACACGCTTATATCTATTCTTACGCTCAAACTCATTCTAGGGTGATACTAACCCTATCTCTAATGAGTAATCCCCACCAAAGCCAAGGTTCTCGCTTAACCTTCAGCTCTGATACCAAGTGTGACGGCCTGGAGATTCTCGACCTTTGAAAATCGACATCAATACAAACACTGTACTACACACCGAGCAATCAAATGCCGGAAATACCATATCGTTAGGGAAAAGATGAAGGAGGTAGAAAAAGAAAATAGAAATAACAACACAGGGTCTCACAATCGCAGTCGAACAATATATAATAGATAACACGGGTCTTTATACAAAAGAACTATATCTGTTATTTATACATTACATCATCAGAGTACAACACATCCACAATACAACATTAGACAGTTATAATAACTTTTCCTCACAAAAACTGAATATACAGCCTAAAGTAGACAGCGGAATATAATCAGATATGTGAAATACGTCTTCGTCATCCAGCTCGTCTCCTAAGCACCATAGCATCCTAACCTGTATCTGTAATACTCGGTCTGACCCGAGCATTATAATAAAACCACACCCGACTCAGTTTGAAAAACCAGCGTGAGAAAACACATCAAATTGAATTACTAAAGTTATCAAAATCCATTGAAAATCAAAGGTATCTCGTAAGACCACGCCACAAATAAACACGACGGGTTTTTACCTTACGATAACCAAAACATTTAATATCAAATCCTTTGATATTATAATAGTGCTAAGTACAAATACTTACTCAAATAGCTGAAATTGTTACATTAAATAAATTCCAGCATACTAAGCTCTACAATCAAAACCGTAAGGGCATGTATTGGAGAATTGATTCCATACGAATGACTAGGTACTGGGATATCGCTTGTCACAGAACACGTCTAGAATAGCATACCGATGACCACGCCGGGATCCTCTGCAACACAAGACCGGACTATCCCTAACTGGGATAAACTGAATATGCTATCACCCCGGTCCCACCCTTTTCCAAGCTCCTTCCGTGTATCGTAGTAGTAGAATAATATCCAAGGGATCTAGAAAGGTGATAAAATACCCTAATTGGGTGCGACCCACTTAGTCTTGCTGCAATTCCCCTATTTTTCAATCATTCCCGATTGACGAGGCTAGAGGCTACAATTACCTCATTAAGGAATTTTAACTTGGAATGCTCATTGTCCTCCAATGACAATGTACTGATAGCATTCATCCATGCAAGTCCGCTCTGGGTCCGAACGAAACCAAAGGCACCATACCTACTACATCCATTTGGAATAATACTTAGGATTAGTAGCGATTAGCCCTTGCACTTCAATGCTCCATCTCCGACTCCATGCTCTTGTTTGACTTCGAAAACATACTCGTTGGATCGAAGTGGTTTTCAGATAACTTATCTGATCCCGGTCTCTTCGAAACAACGTTCGATTTTTTCGGTAAACTCAACCTTGGTTCTTTACGAAATAAACAGATGAAATAAGATCGGAGATCGCCTCTTAACTATTAGTGGACGGATTTCCTTATAATCATCCTAGAAGAACGCAACGAGTTTATACGTACGGTATAGCACCTCGAACGGTAACCGTACCATATGATTCCCGTATTTCTCCTAGATATTCCCAAAGTTATATTCTCGGTCCATATTTGATAGTCGATTTTTTAACTATCAAATAAACAATCATTCAACCAACTACTTACTTTCCCACTGAAAACACTAAATCTCTTTTTAATTTAATCTTAATAAATTAAATATTTTTATCTAAAATATATGCTTATATTGCTGGATGTAGTACATTCACACTATTCTTTTCAAAATATTTGAAAACCTTTAAAATAATTTGGAAAGCGCCACTGCGGTGTCAAACCATGGGTCCACCGCTCAATGTTACGTCTCAATCTTAGAGAAATCTAAAACTAAACTGTAGGCACTGACTGGCTCCGATTTCGCCATGCGAGTATACCATTACTTCCTAAAAATTTACTTAAAATTTTTCAAAATAACACTTACGAAATTTCTAATAATTTCCAAGTTAAATTTAGGCAAATACTATTTAAAAAAGTTATCATACAATATAAATATTGAATAATTTGTCCCTTTAAAATAATAATGCTGATTAATCTTTAAATAATAATTAACTTAATATAAACTAACCTGATTTATATTTAGATATACTTTAAACATTTTAAACAATTAAATAACTAGTTTTTTTGAAATATTCTTTAAACACCTTTTAAAATTACCCAGTAAATAATTAAAAATCCTTCTTTTTAAAACAGACCCAGTCTCGATAAAATATATTTTTCAATTCCAATATAACCAGTCTAACATTTATAAATCTCTCTCGATTTATTCCCAATTTAATCTACTTCCCAATCCCGTAAATTCCCTTTTCACATTTCTAAAAATAAATATACCATTTATTTTTTAACCGATTTACCCATTTCCTTATAAATCCTCATAGTGAATTTATAACTTTAATTTATCCACTAATAATTACTTTGCTTTATTTATAAACCTCATTTATAAATTCCATAGTCTCATTTCCCGTTTATAACATTTCATACTACTTAATCGATCTCTAAATTAAATTCCATTTTTAATTTAATTTTCTTTAAATAGCCAACTATATCCCAATAAACCCAACTAAATTCAGATTTCACTTCCTTTTTATAATTTTAAATCTAATTTTAAATCTGAAACAATAATTTTATATTTTATTTTCAAATTCCCTTTTTATTTTTCTAAAACTATTTTAAATCTCGATTTAAATAAAAAAATCTTTTTACACTTAAACATACGTCGCTTAAGTTTTATTATTGAAATCCTTATTCACATTATACTGAAATCTCTATTTTTCCATGTCCTGAAATTATCAAGTACAAATTTTAAAATCAAACTATTTATTTTACCCAAATTTATTTCTTTTAATAAATCCAAATTTCACTATAAATATTTTTACTTCCAATTTCTTTTAAAATTTATTTTTGAATTCAATATTTATACTTATTTAAAATACCGAAATTTAAACTAATGATACCATAGCATCCAATAAATTTAAATTCCACTATAATCTATCATTGATTATTCAAGCAAATCGTATCACTGAATATGAAAATAAATTTCAACATTTTGAGCAATTTAGTTGAATCCTTCCAACTTGTTTTCCTACATCCACAAATGTTAATACAATATAAAAATACCAATCCCACTTCGAGGGGGATATCGTGGTATATAGGGTCATCCGCTATTATACGGGCCACATAGGATCTTATCTGCTATATATATATATATGCGGGAATATCAATCACTCCAATATATATTCTACCATATATAACATCACATTCAACTGATAAAAATATATCAATTCAACCAGTCAATCAATAATTAATTTTAACTATTTAAAATTAATTACGGTAATCCAAAATTTGAGTGAGATCAATTCACTTTGATTTTTATCGTCGCCGAGACATTTCGGTTTGGGGCTAAAACCGGACGATGCCAAATTTTAGTCTAAATTTTGACTTTCTCCAAATCCATTCAAACCAGTTTCATTTCGAAGCAGTCATCATCATGATCATAATGCAATAAGTCTCGTCTAAAATAGACTTCATAGGTGAGAGTTATGTAATTTATAAGTTATCGATACCATTTTAAATTAAAACAAAATAATTAAATGTAACTTTATTCAGTTACGAGAATGCCTTCTTCTCTTCCAAATGCCTGAAGCCATTATCTCGTGCACAACCCATGGTCGCATGCACCAATGTCCAGTGATACAGTGCTACGCCGCTTCGTTTCTCGAACTGTTTTCGCATAATGATCTCTCTTGACAAACCACACATGCTCGCTCCCTTCGACTCACCCCATCAACATCCCAGCAAAATGCAACCTCGTCAATCCCCATCACATGCGCAACTAGGCCGCCCTCCCCAAATCACAGTCGCACACCACCTAGATCACTCCCTAGCTGCTATCTCCCATGCCGAGGTAAAAAAGGCACTTCAATCTACGAATCGATCGCTAAATTTCTTGATTTACCCAACCCTAGTCCATTATTACTCAGTCCATCATCACAAACCACGACCGCACCTTACACCAGCCACAACAGATCGAAGAGGAGGATAAAATAGGATTTATGAAGGTGGTTTTAGATTTTTTATCAATTATAACTTGAGAAATAATTTTTCGAAGTTTTCATTTCTTTATTCCCTTTTGTTTACTTTTAATAGTAATGGTGGCATGAATAAAAAGGGGAAGGAAGACTTGATTCTTGCTTGTTTGCATAGGCTAAGGTATAGTTTGAAAGGAAGAAAAGCCAATGTGAATAAAATTTGAACAGTCAACATATAAATATATTATTTAAATTCAGATCGTCTTGATCTCGTAGCTAAAAACCTTGACATCCTATCGAGGGATGCTGCTAGGCTTTTATAATGTTATACCCCTATTTTGAATGTAATGGAAAAGGTTTTGAGTCTTGGTTCAATCGTATGGAGAAGATAGCATTTTGAACCTAATTATTATTTTGAATTGTCGATATAAATTTCAGCACGTTTATATCCCATACAACCAAATGATAATTCTAAACACTACGAAATTTAAAATTGATAATAATACATGTAACAACCCGCATATTTATCGAGTTTATATTTAAATATTTTATTTAAATATTAAATCGTTAATTGGATTTTGGTCCGAAAAGCTACTTTTTGCAAACGGACATATTAGGACCCGCGACCATTTCCATTGAGTTTGAAATGCTGTTTACAACATTTTTAAGTATAAACATTGATATGATTGAAGATAGTAGAATTTCACTACTTTTTCACTTGAGACTTTGGGTTGGGCTTTTAGCCTATTAGACCCAACCTTCATTCCTCCTCTTCATAACTTCATTTCTATTTGCCTAAGTCTTCAAGCTTCTTCAAAAATGGTGGAGGGAATGGGAAATTAAAATTTCAAAACTCAAATTCAATTGCAATCCATCTTTCTACTCCAAATTCAAGAAGAAGACATTGGATTCAAGCTTCTTGTGCTTAGATAGAAGAGGGATTGATTCTTGCTTGCTTAAAACTTCATTTTCATTGATATTTGGTGCAAAGGTGAGATTTTTATCCCACAATTCTAGTCTATATCTATATTGGACTGTTGGGAATGATTCCCTATCACTTTAGTATGCACATTTGCATTTGGTTTGGATTGGATTGGCGAAAAACTCCAAATTTTAGTGATTTTGGTGAAAAACTGCTACTAGGTCGTTCTGGCCATTTTTAGCTCGTTCGGAGTTAGGTCGGTCGTCCGTAGGTCGTAGGTCGCTTACGAGTTAACGTTAGGTCGTTCTGGAAGAATTGGCACTTCGGAATTAGGTCGCTCACGAGTTAACTCGTTAGGTCGCTCGCGAGTTAGTACCATAGGTCGTATGGCCTTAAGTCGTAGGTCGTATGGCCTTAAGTCATAGGTCGTATGGCCTTAAGTCGTAGGTCGTATGGCCTTAAGTCGTAGGTCGTATGGCCTTAAGTCGTAGGTCGTCTCCGACCTAATACTGCTATTTCACTAGGTCGCGCGAGCCTTAAGTCGTAGGTCGTCTCCGACCTAATACTGCTATTTCACTAGGTCGCGCGAGCCTTAGGTCGTAGGTCGTAAGCCGCCTTAGGTCGTAGGTCGTAAGTCGCCTAGGTCGTAGGTCGCTCGGTCCTGCTTCTGTCCCTAAGTCACGAATACCTTAGGTCGCAACCTCTGTTAGGTCGGCCATGTTGGGTCGCGAGTCATCGTTAGGTCGCGAACACCTCTAGGTCGTAACCACTAAGTCGCTTGACCCCTTAGACCCTTAGGTCGCAACCATTAGGTCGTACCGTTTTGGACGGGGCGCTGCCCCGCACCCCGCCGGGGGCGCTGCCCCCTAGACCCCCGCGACCTGACCGGGCAGGTCGAACCCCGTAGCGGTGGCGTTGCCCCCGCACCCCCACCTAGGGGGGTTGCCACCCCCCCCGGACCCCCCCTCCGTAGGGGATCTTATATGAAAAACATTCAATAGAACTTGTTGCGCTAATTTCCTTGGATTTTTATCACATCTCCGAATGTGATCTTTGTGATTGATTGTTTCTACAATCGCTTCTGTGATTGGTCACTTTAAAATATAAAGGCTTCAAAACTAGTAGTAAATATCAAAACTCTTTCAATAAGAGGATTTCAACTCTACTTTTAATAACAAAGCTCTTTTCTTAACCCGTTTTCCAATCTATTAGTATATACAAACCTTTACCTCACTCGTATGAGAAATCTAATTAAACGACTTAGTAAAACAAGTGGTATGAAACGCTTGCGTTTACTTCGTCGGTTAATTCTTGGACTTGTTCGATTGAATCTCTTGTGACAATTTTCTAGTGGAGATCTACAGTTTGTTAGTAAATATTTGAGTTAAGCAAGTGGTTATGGGACATGAAGCTAAAATTTTATATTTACTGACTTAGTGTAATTGACACTTCTTGATGATCATGCCGATCATTTTTGTGTTTTAGACTAGCAACTGTGCAATGTCTCTTTGTCTGCGAGGGAGACTAGACCCCGCTCTTGTGATGTTTCGCCATCGCATTTGTGTGATGTTTCGCCATCGCATATGTGGGGTAGCGCCCCACGGTCTTCGGGCCATTCGTGTGTCAAAATTAATGGCTTGCAACCATGAGACAGCTTCTCGCTTTGTGTTACACGTGTAGGTGAGTTTTCATGCTCCCATTTTGTGAGTTTTCATGCTCCTATATTGTAATTTCTGGATTCCTTGTGTAGTCTTCTGGAATTTGTGCTTCGCCTATTTTCATGACTTTCATTGTTATGATTTTCCAACCTTTATGTTTAGGTGAATTTGGATCTTATAGAAGATTCTTTTGATATTGTTTGATCTCTTGATGATCTTCATTTACATGCTTATCATAGTATGTCTTTATGGTTACTATATGTTCTTGCATATCTATTGTTTATATCATGTTATCCGATATTTATAGCTAGACTGATCCGTTTATTATTTTCTTATAAATAATACTCGGGTCAGACCGAGATGTTACAGGTGCTTCTGCTTGACTTCTCCCCCAGGGATTTACTACTCTGACTTTTGGCTGACCTTTTAGATTAGCAGTTTTTGTCGTTTACACTTGAGATATAGACTCATAGATGTATTCTTTTGTATAGCACGTGTTACTATTCTTTTATATTATTGTGGATCTTTTTGACCACTACTCTGATGTACACTTTCATGTGTTAGTTATATATTCATATCTTCTTCCGCCTTTGTGATATGGATGTCTGTGACTGATTTGTGTTATGCATATTTCTATGTTTGTTTTCGAAGATTATTTATAGCCACCGTGTGATAAGAAATCACATGGATGGTCGCTCCTCAACAGCCTTATTCTCCGTGCTAGTCGACAACACTACACCGTAGTGTTCTTGGCTAGCGTGGGTTTAGAGGTAGGGCGTCACAATACACAATTACGGATCCAATGAAACTGGTTTCGTCGAAATTCGAGGCTATGTCCAGGAAGGCTATTTTTAAATGTCAATTTAAACGATATATTTTTAAAACTGAACAAATCACTTCTAAATTCAATTTAAAAAGTTTTATTATCTTCATTGTTATTAATATAAATTTTATGAGCCTTCAAATTATTTTTAACAAGCTTAAAACTCTAGATTCAATATTTTAACCAATTTCCAATTATTAAATTCAATACTCTAATTATCAAATAAGTGGTTATATTTGAAATCCAAGTTAAAAATTTACTTTTAAATATTTAAAGTCAATTACATATTCCAATTTCAAATATCCAAAATTCTGGGCCATTACATAGGACTTGTTATAAAATATAAATACTAATATCTTTGTCTAGATATATATGTATATGCAGGATATATATATATATATATATACATATATGTTTGTATGTATGTATGTATGTAGGTATATGTAGGTACTGAGAATGAAGACCATTCAGTATAGAGATTCAAAACCGATGATTTTAAGATTGCAGAAATCAAGACTGAAGACTCATGATATCAAGATTATCAAGATTTTAAGATAAGTAATAGAGTCTAGATTTATGTTAAAATTTCATAATAAAACTAAAATCTTTATTTGGATTTTAATTGTGGAACGGAGTCCACCTTTTTGCTTTAATGGTGGGATGGAACCCACGACCTCTTCAGTGGGATGTAACCCACGACCTACTCTAGTGGAATGGAATCCACAAAATTTTCAAAATGAATTACTTTTAGATTTTTCTCAAAATTATTTTTCTAAAAAAGACATCTCTCTTGGTTTAAATATTTTAGGCTTAATTCAAAAACTATTTTTAATCATATTAATTTCAAAATCATTTCTTGTTTTTAAACTATCTCCTGGTTTTAATGTTTTAACTTTAATCTCAAAACATTTATATATTCATTTTTTAATATAATTCGTAAGATCACTTTCCAAAGGTTTTTATAATGATAAAATATATTAAAAATAGTTTACAAAGTTCTAAGATTGTCGCGACAAACTTTAGAAAGAAAATCTCTTTCGAAATAAAGATTAATTTTCAAAAATCACTAGGGGATGTCGACATGCTTATACCCCCATGTCGATATGGTAGCCGTGGATTTTAAAATTCAAATTTTCAAAAGAAGTGTCCATTCGTCATAACCTTTCACGAATGGACATGACCGTTATTCTCCTATATATACCAGTAGTTTTAAACGAATTTTCACTTAATATTTCTTTGTTTTCTCTCCTCTTTCTCTTCCATTTTTTTTCAAACATTCTTAACAAAACTATGTTGAAATCCTAAGTGAATCAAACTCGATCGCCACTAGTTTGATTCTCCACAACTCCCTCTCAAAGATCTCACTACTATTTAGAGTTATATGATCATTTGTAATAAAAGATCGAATGATTGAAGTGTATCGAGTCTCTCTCTATCAAAGTATGACTGGAAACGCTGTGATTGTGGCCCATAAATCAATTGGGTGTGTTTGTAGCCCGTAAATCGGTTAAGTGATCTTTTAGCCTGGTAAATCAAGAGAGTTTGCCCTGGACTTGGAGACAGGAGGGTGTATCTCGTGGCCTTGAAGTTGAGGTTATAATATCGAAATTATATTTGGAAAGAAATCTGCATAAGAAATTATGTGGGACTGTATGTAGAGTAGCTCTAAACCATTATAAAATTCCGGTATGTTCTTTCCTTTACTGCTTTTATTTACTAATTGCATCTATACCTAGTTCTGTGAATTTTTCTGTGTTTGTGAATTGCATCTGTTTGGATTTAATTTGAAAAGATTTCAAAATATTCATAAAATTAATTAAACACTATTCACCTCCCCTCTAGTGTTAATTTTTCCTTAAGACCTGTAATCCGCATTTCCTACATTTGGTATCAGAGCCTTGGTTTTCAAAGATATCATAATCTAAATTTTGAAAAAGTTAAAATGGCAATTTTTGGAGATTCTATTAACATTAGTTCAAAATTGTCCAAATTATCAATGTCTCTTAAGTCTGCATATTATTATTATAGAAAATTAAGTTATCTACTGAATTGGTGTGTTGTGCAGGAACATATGTGTTATATGGCTTTTGAAGAATCAACACTCAATGGACAAATTGTGCAAATCAAGAAAAATAAATGGATATTTAATAGTGGATGTTCAAGACACATGACTAGTAATCCGGAGATACCAAATGACATAATTTACGAAGATGGAGGAATGATCAACTTTGAAGACAATTCAAAAGGATATGTGATTGGCATCGACAATATCGGTAACTCTAAAACTCCTACTATTTCTGATGTTCTGTTAGTTAGGAATTTAAAACACAACTTACTTAGCCTAAGTCAACTATGTGACAAGGGATACAAAATTAAATTTGAAAAGGATAAGTGTCACTTGGAAGATAATAAATCAAATATTATCTTTGAAGGAATTAGGAAGAAAAATATTTATATTCTCAATATGAAAATTTCAAATGATAACCTATGTCTTTTAGCTAATACAAGTGACCTTTGGATTTGGCATAAAAGATTTGGACATTTGAATTTCAAACTCTTATCTGGACTTTCAAAACTTGATCTAGTAAGAGGCTTTCTAAAATAGATTTTAAAGTAGATAATATATATGATGCTTGTGAATTAGGAAAACTTAGGAAGTGTTCATTCAAATTGAAAGATATGATTTCAACTTCAAAACCTCTTGAGTTACTTCATTTAGATCTATTTGGTCTATCTCAAATTCAGTCAATAAATTATAGTAAATATGATTTTGTAATTGTAGATGATTATTCGAGATTTACATGGACAATTTTTCGAAAACGTAAAACTGATGCTTTTGATTTATTTAAAACTGCAAAAATAATTCAAAATCAACTTTCTTTAAAAATCAAAACTATTCGTAGTGATCACGGTGGAGAATTTGAAAATGAAAATTTTGAGAATTTCTCTAATCTAAAAAGAATAACTCATAAATTTTCTTTTCCAAGAACTCCACAACAAAACGGAGTGGTAGAGTGTAAAAATAGGATGATTCAAGGGTGAGTAAGAACTTTGCTTTCAATAGTAAATTACCAAGAAATTTTTGGGCTGAAGCAGTCGCTGCAGCTTTTTACATTTTGAGTAGTATTTTAATTAGACCTCTGGCCAATAAAACACCATATGAACCTCTTTTCAATAAGAAATCAAACGTATCTTATTTTAAAGTTTTTGGAAGTAAATGCTTTATTCTAAATACAAAGGATAATTTGGATAAATTTGATCCTAAATCCGACATAGGAATCTTTATCGGATACTCTAATAGAAGTAAAGCGTATAGAGTTTTCAATTTAAAAACTAACACCATTGAAGAAACAATGCATGTATATTTTGATGAAAATTTCAAATATTTTGTTCAAATAAATAATTAAGATGATTTTTTTACTTTAAATAACGAATCAAATAAAACAAATTGTGAAACTGTTCATCCTAATAAAAGGACCAGGCTTTTAAAAGATCATCCTATAGAAAATATACAAGGAAATATTGAATCTATTGTTAGAACTAGAAATCGACATGAGTAATGTAGCTTTAATATCAACTATTGAACCCAAAAGGAAGCACCATTAATGATTAATGATTCTTACTATGCAAGAAGAACTGAGTCAATTCACCAGAAATGATGTATGGGAACTTGTTCCTGGACCTGAGGACAAAACCATAATAGGAACTAAACGGGTTTATAAAATAAAATGAATAAACAAGGTGAGGTCGTTAGAAATATAACTTGATTAGTTACGCAAGGTTATTGTCAAGAAGAAGGAATAGGCTTCGATGAAACCTTTGCACCAGTAGCAAGATTAGAAGTCATTAGAATTCTACTTGCTTTCGCAAACCACAACAATTTTAAATTATCTCAAATGGATGCCAAAATGCCTTTTTAAATGATTTCTTTAAAAAGCAATTTTATTTTGAACAACCTCCACTTTTCGAAAAAGTTTCCAAATCATGTTTACAAATTAAGGAAAGCTTTATATGGTCTGAAACAAGCTCCTAGAGCCTGGTATGAAGACTAAGATCTTACCTATTACAATCAAATTTTGAAATTGGTAGAGTAGATAATACTCTTTTTATTAAAAGAAACAAAATGATATCCAATCTGTAGAGATTTATGTAGATGATATCATTTTTTGATCAACAAACAATGGGATGAACAAAGATTTTTTTGAAATAATGACAAAAGATTTGGAGATGAGTCATATGGGTGAACTTATTTTCTTTTTGGAATTGCAAATAAAATAATTATATAGTGGTATTTTCATTAGTCAAGAAAAGTATGCTAGGGATCTAGTTAGTAAGTTTGGTATGTCCACTATGAGTGGAAAACCCACTCCTATGGCAATCAATGAAGCATTGAATAAAGAAGATACGTCAAAAGATTTTGATCAAAAACTATATAGGGGAATTATTGGATCACTACTCTATATAACTGCAAGTAGGCCTGATATTGATATCCTGCATAGTGTCTATCTCTGTGCAAGATACCAATCTCAACCCAAAGAGACCCATTTAAAAGCTGTTAACTAAGATATGTTAAACACACTTTAGACTATGGCCTATTTTACCCTAAAAATGATTCATTTGATTTAATCTCATATTATGATGCTGACTATGCTGGTAGACCAAAAAATTACAAGTGGAACTTGTCACTTTTTAGGACATTCTCTGGTTTTCTTGCTTAGTAAAAAGAAAATTACTGTCTCACTATCAACAACTGAAGTAGAATATATCTCTACTGCTTTAGCTTGTTCTCAAGTTATCTATATGCAACAAGCCTTAAAAGATTTTGGGTTAAATATTTCAAAATCACCAATTTATTGTGAATCAGTATAAGCGCAATAAATTTATCTAAAAATCCTACTCATCATGCCAGAACCAAACATAATGATATCAAACATCATTTTCACAAAGATAATATAAGTAAAGAGATTATTTCTCTTGAATTTATCAACATTGAGAATCAATTAGCTGATATTTTGACCAAACCCATGAATCAATCAACCTTTACTAAATTAAGAAGAGAACTAGGTATTTGTTCTACAACTGAGATGTATAATATAGATATACTAACATATATTTAATTAAATAGAGAAAAACAAAATTGTTAAAATTTTCAAAGGGATGTTGACATGCCCCTACCCCCCATGTCGACATACAACAGTAAGATTTGAAAATTTGATTTTCCCTCTAAAAACAGTTTGGTGGTTATATAACCATAATATTTTAAATTCATCTATCTTCTCACTTCATTTTCTCTGTAATAAACTTCTGAAAATACAAAGTAATGACCTCCTCTTCTAAATCAAACCAAAATGCAACCATTTCCTTCCCTTTTTCTAAATCTGGTTCATTCCAGCGTACTACACTGAATCGAGTAATGAAGATCGAGGAAATTATGAAGGTTCTCTGCAAATGTTGACCGAATTACAAGTCATACAAATAAGGATGAAAAAGGAACAAGAGAGACAAAGCAAGATTCTTAGAAATTTGCAAAAATTTCTAATGGATAATCATGCAGACCCTATTGTGATTGAAGATGACTCCACTAACATATGTATTCATAATCCATTAGAGGACAACGAAGAAGAAGAAGAAGAGGAAGAAGAGCAAATGGACGAGGTCGATAATGTTGTTTGTG
The DNA here is from genome assembly GCA_030765085.1 of Allium cepa. NCBI lineage: Eukaryota > Viridiplantae > Streptophyta > Magnoliopsida > Asparagales > Amaryllidaceae > Allium > Allium cepa. The sequence goes on from CM060943.1 coordinate 462,543,943, forward strand.
TTGGAGAAGTCTGTTTTGATAAAAATGGTAATGTAGTCGAACAACATGGAAACTTGTGTCTCTATTACCCTAATTGTTCGATTCATAAGTCACCAATTTTCAAGGACTCTCTTTAGATTGTTACTATATTAATGTTTTTATACTTTATGTACTTGTATATATTTGTGATTATGTTTTATATATATGCGTAATGTAACATCATATATAATAAAATTAGATTTATGTTTCGCTTACTATACTTCGTTATCAGCATTTAGTTCCATAGTATTAGTTTAAAGGGGAGTTATGTAGTTCGGGCTTAGTATTTGTTGATGAAAATTGGGGAGAATTATAAAATAGGATAGTTAGGCTGTGAGTAAGGGGAGTTAATAGGTTAAAAGGGAGTTGTTGGAATAAGGGGGAGTCAAAGTAGAATCAGAGTTTGATGGAGTATATTTATAAACATAGGTTTTCATCCTCAAAAAGGGTAAGATTGTTAGTTCCCGAGATGATGGTTTTGATGACAACAACCTTAGGACTTGTTATAAATATAAATACTAATATCTTTGTCAAGATATATATGTATATGCATGATATATATATATATATATATATATATATATATATATATATGCAGGTACTGAGAATGAAGACTGTACATTATAAAGATTCAAGACTGACGAATTCAAGATTGTAGAAATCCAGACTGACTGAAGACTCATGAGTATCAAGATTATCAAGGGTTCAAGAGTTCAAGATATCGAGATAAGTAATAGGATATAGATTTATGTTTAAACTTCGTAATAGCATTAAAATCTTTATTCGGATTTTAATTATGGAACAGTATCCACCTTCTCGCTTTAATAGTAGGATGGAACCCACGACCTCTTTAGTGTGATGGAACCCAAGACCTTCTCTAGTGGAATTGAATCCATGAAATCTTCAAAATGAATTATTTTTAGATTTTTTTAATTTTTTTTTAAAAGACATCTCTCTCTCTCTCTCATTTTAAATATTTTAGCCTTAATTCAAAAAAAATTTTTAATCATACTAATTTCAAAATCATTTCTTGTTTTTAAACTATCTCCTGGTTTTAATATTTTAGCTTTAATCTCAAAATATTTATACATTTAGTTTGTTTTATATATTTTGTAAGATTACTTTCCAAAGGTTTTTATAATCTTAAAGTATATTCAAAATAGTTTACAAAGTTCTAGGATTGTTTCGAAAAACTTTAGAAAGAAAATCTCTTTTAAAACAAAAATCAATTTTCAAAAATCACTAGAGGATGTCGACATGCCTATACCCCCGATGTTGACATTGTAGCTATAGATTTCAAAATTCAAATTTTCAAAAGATTTGTCTATTCGTCATAACCTTTCACGAATGGACATGACCATTATTCTCCTATATATACCTGTAGTTTTCAACGAATATTCTCTTAAGATTTCTTTGTTTTCTCTCCTCTTTATCTTCAATTCTTATTTTCAAACATTCTTAACAAAACTCTGTCGAAATCCTAAGTGAATCAAACTCGATCGTCACTAGTTTGATTCTCTGCCACTCTTTCTCTAAGATCTTAGTGCTATTCAATGTTATAGGATCATTTGTAATCAAAGATTGAAAGATCGAAGTGTATCGAGTCTCTCCATCAAATGTGATTGAAAACAGTGTGATTTTGGCTTGTAAATCAATTGGATGTGATTGAAGTCCGTATGTAAATTAGGTGATCTTATAGCCTGCTTAAATCAAGAGAGTTTGCCATGGACTAAGGGATAGGAGGGTGTATCTCGTGGTCTTGAAAACGAGGTTGTAATATCGACATTATATTTGCAAAGAAATCCACACAAGATATTTTGTGGGACTGGTTTAGGATAACTCCAAACCAGTATAAAATTCTGGTATGTTCTTTCCTTTACTGCTTTTATTTACTATTTGTATATGTGTCTGGTTCTGTAATTGTCTCTGTTTTTTGTAAATTGCATCTGTTTGGGTTTAATTTGAAAATATTTCAAAAAGATTCATAAAATTAATTAAACATTATCCACCCCCCTCTAGTCTTAATTCTACCTTAAGATTCATAATTCGCATTTCCTATAGTCGCAACCAAAGCGATGTGATCCATCAACCAAGATTGTGTCTTTATTGGAAAAACTAATGTGGTTGAAATTAAATAAGCAATGTTGATAAGAGTATTATTGCAAATTTCAATTGTTGAAATTAGCATAACAAATTCGGTATTAAACATGATCAAGTTAATTGAGAGTTACTCACAAAATTATTGCTCGATAAGACTTAGTGTTTAGTACTTATGTATTGAAACAGAAAATTCTAAATAATGATTTAGAGTAAGATGTTTACACATATTAACCAAAAATGCCTCAAAGTCAGTGGGAGCGATATTGGGTTTGTGAGTCTTTGGATATGATCCAAGAAATGATATGAATGTATCATTTTATAAGAATCAAGATTGAATAAGTATTTTGATAGAAATATCAAATAGTTTGATTTCAATCAAAGTGCCGAGGAAGCGTGTGTTCATAAGAAAGAACGTTAAAAGGCACATTGATATTTCTAAACTATAAGCAAACAACACGTTGTTGATTTTAATAATATGCTTGTATCAAAATCAACTTTAGTTATTCTAATACTCAATTTTGGATTATAAATGATGTCTTTTATGGCGAGTATAAAAGATATAGGAATTGTCCCAAAACAATATACAAGAGCACCCTATCAAAAGGGGAACATGTTAGTTGGATTCCTTATGCATTAGCAATAGGAATTATCATACTGGTTATGTTGTGTATGTTATTATGTTTTTTTTATAGTATTTGATACATGGAAAAAATATAAAATCTAAATTGATGTCACTAAATGGTTGTTTGAAGTTCTCGCATATGTATGAAATACTAGGGAATTGTTTATAGAAACAACAAACTTGTTATGGTCGAACGTTTGGACAAACTTTTATAAGTGATAATGAATATAACATCTCAATGATAAAAATCAAGTTAAAATCTTTAATTTGACAATGTTTCAAAATAAAAGTGATTGCGGCCGATTCAATGAAATATTGAAAACATTTACTTAAATAGCGCTACAATAAACCAATGTATATACATATAATAAGTGCATAAATTTATAATTGAGCCAAAGGTGATTCCAAATGTCGAGAATCCCATAAAAATGTTATAAGATGACAATATCATGAAATTGGTCATGATAGAACTTAAAGCTCACTAGAAGTTGAAAGACATCCTTTGAATTGTTCCATATGATAAATGTAGTTTATCAGTGTCAGAGAGAGTTAACCGACAAAGTAGATAATTAAAACATAATAGCATACCATTCATGAAGGGACTGACCTAATTGGCTTTGAGAAAACTGATTGGAGAAGTTGGAATTAGATTTAATAATTGGCCCCAAGTGCAAGTGGGGGATTGATAGAGTTATTGGTATGCCGTTTAGGCAATTATGTAATTTGTTACATATATCTAGCTCGTTGACCAATCTTGTTCGAAATAAAAAGGTATTTTCTTCCTACTATATGCTTGATATAATGTGATTATATTAAGTAACTAACTTAATTAAAAGTATATTTAATAAAAAAATCCATCAATGGTATATTTTGTGATAGTTGTTACAAAGTATTGTAAACGTGAGTAATCTATCACAACGAAACAAGCATACTATTTTAAATGTTCCTAGTCAAGATGCATCGAGATTCGATATCAATGTATCCGTTGAGCCTAGAGTACGTAAAGCTCTCCAAATATTAGGCAGTGTATTACTCATGACTGCTGGGGGCATCTAGGGGTTACGTACTAATAGTTATTGGATAACTATGGAATAACTCACTTGATAGTTTTCTGTTAGTTAATATAACTAAGGTTGAACAGAAATATCGATGTGACTAACTTACACAGTTCTCTCGACTTGAGAATACCATGGATCTTTAATATGAAAGCTCCACTTTGATTACAGCCAAATCATGGCATGGCGTCCATCGAGTGACTATAGTTGGGTCGAGTGGAAGTATTGGAAGTAAAGCACTATTCAAGAGAGGATTCATCTCCTCAGTTATATGCGGTTAATATCACAGTCAACTCAAAGTCAAAGTCTTTGGCCAGAGAATTTCGGTTAATAATAGTTGTTATATTATTGAACCAAGGATTTTATATTTAGACTACAAAGTTGAATGTGGATGAGGTTGGGATTTTGACCATTACGAAATTCCATAAGTCCAAAGTGATATAGTTTTGACGAAGAGAATTATTGTAAACAAACGTCGCAACTGAGTAATGCTTACTAAATTAAAATTGGGTTTTACCGAAAATGAGTAAGCGGTAACTTTGGCCATAATGTCACAGCACCTGCTAAGCGACATGCGAACGTTAACATTAGTATAGTTCAATGTTAATCGCTGATTAAATCTACACTTAAGAGTTACACAACCGAAATGATGAATTCTCTTAAGACCGAACGATTTAATTAGTTTATAATTGTTATAAATTTTTAAATTAATGAATATTTATGAAATATTAATTATAAAATTTAAATGTGATTTGAGAAATAAATAATATTATATATATTTATAACAGTTATAAATATATCGATCGATATACAATATCAACAAGCAATTAAATTAGATTTAATTGCATAGTAATTTGGCTTGGGCTTAAATGGTTTTAAGGTCCATCATTAAGGCTGCAAAATTTCGGTTTTGAGAAGATATAGGGGTGATTGAAACATAGGGAATTGGCTTGGAGATAATGTGTTGAGATAAAGTGAGAATGGGTAAAAAGGTTTTTATCGTTACTCTCTAATACAACCCTACACACACACATATATTTATCTCTAAAAAAAATTACTAACCTTTTGGCTGCCATTACCTTCTACATTGCGGGTTAAAACAGAGCTCTCAATCAAATCCAAAATTCTCAAACATATTTCAAATTAAAATAATACTATTAGATAATTAGAGGTCGATGATTCCAAACTTGCAATTTGACGAATCAAGAATGGTAAAATGTAAGGAACTAATTGCTTCGACGTGGGTTCAAAGGCATCATTGAATTGGTAATTTTAATTTATGTTAAAGTGGTTAAATTATATTATATTATATGATCCTATAATGAGCAATTTCATTTTTGTTTAGTTAGGTAAGATTTTGTAAGTAGAGGTGGTTGTCACAAATTAGTTTTGTTATATGGATAATTTGTTTATTATACTGTTTGATTTATGTATAAACAAATGTTTTTTACCGTACAAAACCAATTTTTGTCATTAATAATTGTTTTATATATATTAATGTATAATTCTCTCTCATAACAGCATATATGCATATATAAGAAATATACATGATTTAAAAAATTTAGTACACTTATTTATATATAATATGAATTAAAAAATTCGAAAACTAATTATCATATATATATATATTCATATTTCTAAACTAACATTTATTGAATTTTTGAATTATTTATTAAATATAAAATAATTATTAAATTAAAAATTAAATTTTATATTTTTAGGAAATATTATATCATTTCATAAATATGTAGAAAAAATTTATGAAATTTTCAGTATGTTTAATATTTTTAATAATTAATATTATTATAAAAAAAACTGTTTATGGCTTATTAAAAATAATAATTTAATTGAAAATTTCTTCAAATTTTTTGTAACTTTCCATTCATGGTCTTAGAATTCCTCAAATTTCAAAATTTGAATTTTTAGTAATATATTATTTTATATTAAATAGTTATTGTCGAAAATAATGTATTTGTTTTTAAAAATAATATTTCAACCTCAACAATTCTCCAGATTTTTTCTAAGCTCTATTTTGTGATCCTAGATTTTTGAAAATTGTAAAATTTGAATTTTCATCAGTAGATTATTTTATTTTAATTATTTATGGATGAAAACATTATTTTATTCATAATATACACAAATTAAAATACTAAAATTATTATGTTTACAAAACTAAGTTAATTTTGAATTATAAATAATTTTTAATAATTATTATCTCTTTTTCTATATATATATATATATTTATCTATTTATAAATGTTTTATGTTTATATATTATATATAATATATTTATACATATATATGTTTGTGTTTGTGTGTATTGTAACACATATACATACACATATTTGGCCAACATACATGACATATAAAAGGAGCTAATACGTCTATTGCTATGTAAATCCCAATATATATATATATATATATATATATATATGTGCATATTATACTTTCACAGATTATTATGTTACATATGCACTTGCACATATATACATATATGATACATTTATGTATAAACTAAATCAAATAAAATTAATTTCATATCTTAATATATTTGAATTTAAATAAAATAAATGATTTTATTTAAATAAAATTTAGAAATTTTCTAATTCAGTTAGACTTCATATGCCTAATAAAAGATTCAATAGGATAAATTTTTTAAAATTCACCCACAACTTCTGTTGTAGGCTAGTCCAGTTCCAACACTTTCTCTCATGGACCTCTTTAATGGCATGGGTTTTTGAAATTGTTGAGTTTGTTCTTTTGGAACTATTGTTTCGTTTTGAATAAGGGGTTGTACACAATTGTCTTGTTGAGGTTCCAGATCCACTTCTTGATCAATTATAGGCGTTGGAAACTGAACATTGTCATAAGTATTAGTAGAAATTAGGTTTGAGTACAATTCCTCCTCAAAAGTAATGTCTTTGACTTTATTTCTCCCCCCAAACTCAACACCCTCAAAAATACTACAGTTCCCGTCTCAAAAGTATTCTTAACTATATGATCATAAAACTTATAGCACGTTGCTCACTGTTTTGGAGTCCAATTTCTTTTCATATGGCCTATATGGCCTTGCCTCAACAGGACATCCCCAAATGTGAAAGTGCTTTAGACTAGGCTTTCGACTTGTCCTAAGTTTGTAGGCGTTTTTGCAGCTGCTTTAGTTGGTACTCTATTGAGAATATAAGCTGCTGTCTTTAATGCTTCTCCTCGGAGAGACTCCGGTAAGGTGGAATGAGAAATCATTACTCCTTACCATATCCTTAAGAGTCCTATTTCGTCTTTCAACAACACCACTCCTGCTAGGTGATCCTGACATGTTGTAATGTGGGATAATACCGCATTCCTCTAGGAATTTAGTGAACAGTCCTGGACGTTGCATACCGGAGCCATCATATGACCATAGTACTCACAACCAAGATCAAATCTGACATTTTTAAACCTTTTGTTGAGTTGATTCTCAACTTCAAATTTATAAATTTTGAACGCATCCAGCAATTATGACTTTTCATGAATGAGATATAGGTACCCATAATGTGAGTAATCATTTATGAATGATATGAAATATTGTTGACCATTCCAAGATGCCGTAGGATATGGCCTAAAATATATGTGAAGTAATTCTAAGACATTTGAAGATCTATTGGCACCAATTTTTTTAGTTTTGGTCTGTTTTCCCTTGATGAAATCTACACAAACATCAAACTTTATGAAGTCAAGAGATTCTAAAATGCCATCAGGCACTGAGCGCTCAACTCTACCTTTTGAGATATGACCTAAGCGCTTATGCCATAAGAATGCTGAATTTTCCTTATTTAATTTACATCTAGTATCACGTGATTCCACATGCAAGGTTTCATTATAGGATGCAACTGTTTCCAGCAAATAAAGATTGCCATAAGCATTTTAATAACCAGTTCCAACAACATTTGAATTCAAAGACAAAGTAAACCGATTGTTTTCGAATGAACAACAATATCCAAAATTGTCCAACACACAAACAGAAACTAAATTCAGTATAAATAACGGTACAACAAAAGTGTCTTTCAAATCCAAATAAAAACCAGTTCCTAATACCAATCTAAAATGCCCAATTGCTTCTACTTTTACTGATTGTCCATCACCCACAAAGATGTCTCTTTTACCATCACTTGACTTTCGGTAGCTCAGGTAACCCTGCATAGAAACACTTATATAGGTAGTAGCACCAGAATCTATCCACCAAGTTTTCCTAGGTACTGAAGATAAACTAACCTCAGAGCAGACCAAAGTAAGAAACATATCTTTCTTTGCACGCCATGCATGATATTTGGTACATTACTTCTTCACATGTCCAGACTTGTGAAAAAAGAAACAATCCTCCTTCTATTGTTTATTTTGAGCCGGATCCTTAGCAGCTTCATTTTTAAATTTCCTTTTCTTGTCCTTATCCTTATAGGTGATTACCAAATGAGCACTTTCAGTCTTCTCTTGCTTCAGTCTTTCTTCCTTTTGAACACAAAATGAAATGAGCTCATTAAGAGTTCACTTCTCCTTTTGACAATTGTAACTGACCTTGAATTGACTGAATCGTAGAGGAAGAGAGATAAGCACCAAATGCACAAGCAAGTCATTCGAAAGTTCAAGCTTTAGTGCCTTCAGCTTTGAAGCAAGGTGAGACATTTCCATAATGTACTCCCTTATGTTTTCCTTGCCCATGAACTTCATGGAAATAAGTTTTTTTAAAAGAGTACTTGTTTCCGCCTTATCACTTTTTGCAAAGCGTTTCTCAATTTCGCAACGAAAGTTGTGGGATCGTGATCTCCTTGGACACCGCACACCAAAAAGCCTCAAGTATGACGCGCTTAATGATCATAAGACTCATGCGATTTGAACGACCCCATTTCTCAAAAATCCTCCTTTCCTCGAAGGAACTAGCATCTGTAAGAGAAGCAGGCCGATCCGTCCTTAATGCAAGATCAATATCTATGCAACCAAGAACAATGAAAATGTTCTCCTTCCAGTTCTTAAAGTTATTACTATTAAGGACCAGTAAGGAATTAAAGTTAGTATATACAGTAGCAGCAGATGAAAAGAGAACATGACAATTATATAAATAACACGCTCGTATAAGAATCCATATAAAACAATAAATTCAAACAATGGTTTATCCAATCTCAAGATAACAAATATATCATTAATATCAAGTCTTTGGACAATAATAATAACCGTAAACGGTACCCTTGTCGTAGCGATCAAACATTGACAATAAATTATGTCAAACATAACATATTGCTCTTATATTGACACATGATTTGTGGTTTGCTGACCCAGTGACATGTTGTATCTAAGTAGCACTAAAAACATATTGCTCATATAATATACCATATAATTGTCACACATTTATCGGCACAATTATGCATGATTTTTGGCCAAATACCAATTCACCTTTGGCTTCGTTAATAAATGCATGAATTACATACACACAATTATTTTGATATTTTAACTAAATTATTCTACACAAAAGTGATCACTTTGGTGATATTCTGTTTCAATTAATCTACTTAAAATATTAGATATCCTTAAGAAAATATGAAACCAAATTTGAATACAAATTTTTTATTTTTATGAAACAACTATAGTAATATTTTTTTGAGAAAAATGTGTGATCCTCTACGAATAGAGGAGAGCACACATGTAAATATATATATCACGAGAATAAAGTGCTGCCAACATGCCTGGCAGGTAACAAAAACCGAAATACCTATATATTAAGACGCAGGTACGCCTAAGATGAGTACCGGTAAGGCACCCCCCTTCACACGCCAATATCGAGCACCACCACCCGATAAAAAGGTCTTAGAAGTACCTAAAAAAACTAGAGAAAGAACAAAAGCTACTGGATGACGTCCCAGACTAATGGTGAAGCTCCAACCAGCTGAACCTGGGGAGGTGAATAAGCATCTGCTCTGAAGTGGATCTGCTGAAAAGAGAAACCGCTCTGAAGCCTCTGAACAAGAGAAAGGGGTACCAAACTGAAGAGTATATCCTCCTGAATATAGTACTCCATAGTGAAGATAGCATAATCCAAAGTCTGAGGGGAAACTGCTAGAAGTCCTGGAAGTAGATGCTCTACTCTGGTGACCTCTCTCCATCTGATGCCCAGCAGTCCAAATATATGAAAACCTGCACAATGAGCCTGATATCCTTTCTCCCGTACCTGTAACTGGAATTGACTAAAGAAAAAATTAGAATGATACATATATATGTATAATAAATATACATATATATGTATATATACAGAAGGAAATAAAAACCTGATTAAGGCTAACTGGACAGTAACAGTATGAGTAAAATACCTAAAAACCAATACCAAATAGAGAAAAGTGCAAATATTTAGACGATTCTATCTTATGAACCTTCAATCATAAGTAAGTTATGATTAGAAGTGAAATCATCATCTAAGTTAGAGAAAATATCAATGGTACTATTAGTAATGTCAAAAAATTATTATTATGTTTAAAATAATTAATATTATGATTAACCTTGTTAATATACCTTTCGAAAAGGATATTTTTAGCTAATTTATATTTGGGGTTAGAGATCCAATTATAACAAAATGAATAAATTGTAAAAATCAATTTGTTATGATGACAATTATTATTATTGAAAATTCTTTGATTCCTTTCAAACCAAATAAACCAACTAATAATAATGAATAGAGTGTCTAGTAAAAATCTAATATTCTTTTTGTACTTGAGTCTATAATTATTCCAGTAGAATTCACAATCCGAAATTTTAGTTGTTATATTAAAGTTAAAAATTTTAAGAGTGTTAAGTAGAATGTAGTTAGAATCCATGCAGTTATAGTATATATGATTAATGTCCTCAAGATGCAGATTACAAAAAGAACATATAGTATCGTTTTGAATATTTTTCTCTTTAAAAATTCAATTGTGTTAAGTTTTCCATGAAGAATTAACCACATGTGAATTTTGGATTTGGAAGGAGCATTAGATTTCCACATATATTTAAATGAGTCGTTTATTGTGCCCGAAAAATTAATGAATCTGTAAAAAGAGTTAGAAGTATATTTCTTACTTTTATCCCATTCCCAACTAATAATATCATTGTCATTATCGATATTATAAAGATTTAATCTGGCATAAAGCAGCGAAAGTTGTCTAAAGGTTGAATCAACTAGAATTCTATTAAAACTGAAATTTCAAGGAGGATCAATTAAACTATAGTAATATTTAAAAAATATTATGCTTAAACTGCTACAGTTTATGTTATTGAATTAGAAACTGCGTTACAACATAGATAATGTAATATTAAAATCATAGACTGAATGGACACAATGTTAATTGAATATATAACTGGTCCATTCAATAAACTAAATTTATCACTCCCGTTGTAATTTTCATACCGCTCAATGTACCTTACTTGAAAAAGTCAGTACTGATACATCTTATATATAACAGCATGAAACGTAGGTCAACATGTGATAATATTGACAAACTTTCTTTCACATCAGACAAATATCATTTAAAACAATGCTCAGACTTTACTGAGTGAATCAACAATGAAATGCCTTGTCCACCTTACCAAACTAACAATATATAGTGTATTTATGTTTGGCTTCTCTAAATTATTTACCATGTACGTTGTTTGTTACCTTTTTTTAATGAATATACTGCAAGCATATCAATTTTAGTCCTAATCAAATAGAACATGCTATCATGCTTTAACTGCAAAGCATGTTCAAAAGTTGTGTATACCGACATCAAACAGTAGAAAAAAGCAATTACAGTGAAGAAACAAATAGAAGACAGTGACATGTCTCTACTCATTTCATTTCTTTCTTCCAAACGCCGTAAACTCATTTATAAAGAATGATTTGAACCATATCACGTTTCACAATTCCAGATAAATAAATAGAAAAAAGTTTCAATCGGCATGTCAAAAAATTATCCAAAGATCCAAACTAAAAAATAATAATTAAAGGTCGTAACAATGTTACAGCAAATCCTCAAAAATCAGTTTAGGGTTGCTCTGATACCAATTGTTGATTAAAAAAAATCTGAATCTAGCCATAATCAATTCATGAGAAAACAAACAATAAATAAGCAAAGATTAGCGGAAGCATATCAGAGTCCATGGAATCGATTTTGCTATAATCTTCCAAAAAAATAGTTTCTCCTTTTGTTTTAATTTCTCTATGACGGAAAGAAGAGAAAATAAAAGACGTACTATTTCTTGGGGACCACAATAGTTTTTTTTAATTTTTTTTAGCAAAGCTAGCCGGCTTTATAGTGGATCGTGCCACTATATAAATAATGCAAAAATAGGTGCTCTGTACATACACAGAGCAACTAAAAGGGAAAAATTTGAAAGCATAGAAGCTAGACAAGAGAGCCTAAACTACTATAACAGCATGACTAATCTTCCTCAGAAGAGGAAGGACAATCACGACCAATAACCGAAGCAGGACCAATAACATGAGAAAACCCTGAGAGCAGTCAGATGAGAGTCATATCCAACTGAGTCAGGAGAGTAAAGAAATTTCCTATCCCATGTGACATCATAAAACTTACTTCTGTTCTCCTCACCAATCTCACCAACCCTAGTGAGGCACAAACCATCACCCTCAATATGGTAGATAAGAAAACGACTCTCACCCCCAATATCACTGATAAATGCATAAAATGTGTCCCTCTCTGGCGAATATCTCATATCAGAAGGAGCGTGAACCCAAGCATGTTCATCAGAATTCCAAGGAATGGTATCATAAGTGGAAGCAAAATGATCCACTTCCAGGGCTGAAGGAGGAGAACCAAAAGATGGGGCAATAACAGGCACTGAAATAGAAGAAGCTACGCAAACTGGAGCAACAGTAGGAGGATCCACAAAGGGGGCTATAATAATGGGGGCTACCAGAGCATCAAATAAGGAACCTAAAGGAGCAACCTTCTTTACCCACTTCCGGACAGGCGAACGAGGAAGAGGAATCCGGTCAACAAGGGGAACAACCGGACTAGAACAAGCATCAGCACAATGGCCAAAGGACCGACCTTTAAAACCGAAGGCAAAGGTTTGTCAGGAGTAATCTCAGTTAGAGCTTTGTCATAAACAAGCTTCTTTCTGGCCACATTATTTGCATCATAATATATCACCTTACCTACTAGACCAGCTTGCCAGTCGATCCCGATAAGTGGCTGGAGAACAGATGGAATATGAGAAAAGTGGGTCCAAACAGGAATAGATAAGACTTGTTCTTTCGCATGATCCACAGAAGGACTCCAAGTTGTGATAATGAATGGTTTTCCATCAATAAAAATTGGGTTGGCCTCCAGAATACGTTGCCTTTCATCACTACGTGTGAACTTAAAAAGGAACATTTCATTATCAAAGTGATCACTCAAACCACCCCTAGGCTTCCACGCCAGGTTGCACCTCGACTTAACTAAATGATAGGGATGATTGGAGTCAAGAAAGAAACCAACCAAGTGCTCTTTCCAAAAATCCACGCCGGCCTCAATCACTTCCACGGGCGAAATCATCACACCCGCATTCTCAACTATATCAAAACATCGTGGCGAATGCATACCGGTATTATTAAGCAGCTTGGAAAACAAGGATGACCACTTTGAAGCAGGCTGTGGCAAAGGAGGGACCAAAGGATTAGCATGAGAACCAACAGACTGGGGAATAATGTCTTTGGCATTACTATAAGCAGCTGATGTGCTACCCAAAGTTAAACCAGTTTTAGCCTTGAAGAACACATCAGCATCAACACGGACATCAGATTTTACCACACAATCAGACGCAAGAGCAAGACCAGACCGCTCTGCCATGGATTCACCAACTCTAGAACTAATGTTCAACCCAACCACGGATTGAGACCAAGCTATATTGCCTTCATTCGATAGCATAGGGGATAACGGGTTCGAAACCAGAGACAGGTTCATCAAGGTCATAATTAGCCAGCGTAGAGTTAAAATCGCTCAAAAGGACGGAAAAAGGGTTTGAAGAAGCAGCAGACGCGTCCTTGTCAAAGGTAACAGCAGCAGCTCCACGAGCAGGCAGAGCTCTCTTCGACGTCGACGTAGCTATAGAGAAACGCGGAAGGAAAGAACAAAGGCCGACGAAGAAAAGCAGGAGAAAAGGATTGCCAGAGTAAAGGAAACGCATGTCGCCATTTAATCGCAAGTCGCCATTTAATCGCAACCGATTTTATTAACCGATAATAATCAGTTATTGGATATTTTCAATTTGACGCCTCACCAAATTGTGAATATGGTTTCTGCACGTTTATTCCATGACATTAATACCCTATATTAATTATAATAGCATCATCCAATAATACATATGTGTCCATAATAAAATTTTAATCCAACATAACATACTACATATTATCATATATCCAGCGACTCTAATCACACAACGCAAGTGTTAAACGTATGACCTCTCGAACCAAAGTCGTAGAGACTAACGACTAAAACTCATGTGTGTGTGAGTGTATATATGTATATGTATTTGTGTGTATGATAGGAATACACAATTTTGAAACATTTGAAATTACTAAACTACCAATGCACAAAGTTAAAATTAAATCCGAAATAAGAAAATGCCCATTCTTTACACATTCATGTAGCGCAATATCCACTCATACAAAATCTTCGTCCCTTGCACTTTCGATCCTAACCCTAAATTCATAAGATCTATCTATTTTCTATGCATATAAAAAGAAGTTAGCCAACATTTTATTTATGCATATGACCATCATTTTAGAATAAATGAATTTGCTCTTAATTTTTTTGCACACTTCCAACGGATTTACCAAATATATTTGGAGGGATTTGGAGGGAAGGAGGGGGAAGGGGAGGGTAATAGAGAGAAAGAAAGAGGAACTAACTACACCTCTTATGCTACACCTACTTGCATTACATGTTGATGACTTTTGAGATAGATAGTACAAAATGAAATCGAACTTTTTTTTTTGAAAATGGACGAAATCAAACTTGTGGGATATGTATTTTGATAACTACGCATCATCTTCGCTTATTTTGAATGGTACTTTATATACAACAAAATCACTTTGATAACATATCACATGTCGATAAATGTTCGAATCACGTTACGCAAGTTTCAAACTTGTGACCTCTCACATCAAAGCCAAATCATTTAACTACTGGGATAATGGTGCTTGTCTCATTTTCGCATTTTTAAAATAATATCTGAAATTAAAAGTTAGATTCAACGGTCAATATTTAATTGTAAAGGTTTTAAAATGAACCATGATATTCATAGTGCAGGGTTGAACACCTCAAACTTTCATTGAAATCCATAAAGCCATAGAGAAAACGAAGTATGACGGATGCTACTCCACACACATCGTATGTGAGGTTACATGTATGTATCCATATTATTTATAGTAGTTTATATCGAATGTGGGTATACCTTTATTAATAAATGGAGTGTATTCAATCACAAACATTTTATGTGTTCAATAAATAATAACACGACAATATTGACTTGAAAATTTGATATAAAACGAGGTATTCAAGGTAGTCATTATTAAAACTATACAAGAGATTAAAATTCAATCGTCAAAGGCTAGCGCAAACGAAAAAAATCTTTACATTGTTGTTCTAAGAGTCTTGAGTTTGACCCTAAAAAAATGACCGTTCAAATAAATAAAAAAAACTCTTTCTTCCACATGCTTGCCAAACAACGTGTAACAATTATGACTAAAACATGCTAAATCTTATCGAATAATCTTATAGAGAGAGAAAGTGAAATTGACTACACCTCTTATGCTACACCGCTTGCGTTACACGTTGATGACTTTTGAGATAGATAGTACAAAATGAAATCAAACTTTTTTTTTGAAAACGGGCGAAATCAAACTTTTGAGATATGTATTTTGATAACTACATATCATCTTCGCTTTTTTTGAACGGTACTTTATATACAACAAATCACCGTGACAACGTATCACATGTCAATAAACGTTCGAATCACGCTACGCAAGTTTCGAATTTGTGACATCTCACACCAAACCCAAATCATTTAACCACTGAGACATTGGTGTGCTTGTCTCATCTTTGCATTTTAAAATAATATTTGAAATTAAAAATTAGAATCAACGGTCAATATTTAATTATAAAAGTTTTAAAATGAACCATGACATAGTGCAGGGTTGAACACCTCGAACTTTCATTGAAATCCATAAAGCCATGGACAAAACGAAGTATGACGGATGCTTACTCCACACACATCGTGTGTGAGCTTACACGTATATATCCATATTATTTATAGTAGTTTATATCGAATGTGGGTATACCTTTATTAATAATTGGAGTGTGTTCAATCACAAACATTTTATGTGTTCAATAAATAATGACACGACAATATTGGCTTGAAAATTTGATATAAAACGAGGTATTCGAGCTAGTCATTATTAAAACTATACAAGAGATTAAAATTCAATCGTCAAGGACCATAGCGTATAGCGCAAATGACAAAATGTGTACATTGTTCTTCTAAGGGTCTTGAGTTTGACCCCAAAAATTGAGTGTTCAAACAAAAAAAAAAAACCTCTTTCTTCCACGTGCTTGCCAAATAACATGTAACAATAATGACTAAATCAGGCTAATACTTATAACGGACAATCTTAGAGAAAACCCATCAGATAAAAGAAACCACCAAATGAAACCCAGACGCGGCCCAATATGTACCATTACTCATCGTGCAGACTTGGATTCAGTTCATAGCAACATCTGTTTAGCATCTGCATGTAAATATCCAGGTGGCGCGATTTGCTTCCGACACTTCATCAAATTTACCTCTTATAATGGATCTGCAACTCAATCTCATTATCATGATATACATTACAAAATCTTCAACCAAAAAGTACAGAGAGAAACATGAAGAAACATCTTTCTGCTATTGCTAATGATCTGCTTCTGAGATGTGCTCAGTATGTATATAACTACACATAAAGATACTTTGCATTGTGTTGTATCAAACTGTTTTGTTGGTTTTACTATTTAGTTTTCGATATACAACTTTAACTACTTGTTAAATTTCTTAGAATAACGATTAGAAGAATCGTCTTAGTATGATTAATTTGAAGATCGTGAAATACGGTTAAATCCTCAAATTGAAATTTAGATCACGCACTATTACCATTTTAAAACCCTTGATATAACAGTCGATCAAACAGTGTATTTGCATAGCAATCTTATCTGGTGATATATTTCTACTAGTAGGAAGGCTTATAAAGCGTGATTAATTCTGTGTTAATTACTGCAGGACTTTGGATACATCAGTAGATGCACTTGTAGACGATTTTGAATCCAAGTTGAAGCCAGGAATATTCAACTACTCAAGAAAATTAGTGGAATTTTGCAGCATAAAAGCGTTAGAAAATGTATGTAGATTTACAGGAGAGAAAATCATGGATGGTTCTTTAGGTCGATTCACTTTTGATATGATGCTAGCATGGGAAATGCCTAGCTCTGCTGAATCATTTTCAGTTAGTATATCATTTTCTATTGTGATTCGAATTAATGCAGTGATGAGAATTAGTAAAGTAAAATCCTATACTATGTTATATGTTTAGGAAAGAATTGCAAAGGAATCAGAAGATAAAAAGACTAGTTTAGTAGGAGAGCACATCAATGACGATATCCCTCTTTTCTACTCAGATATAATGCCATTGCTTGTAAGTAGCTCATTTATGATCACTTTTATAAGTTGTTAGTCATTCTGATTCTATCATTTGTTAAAACTGCAAATTACATAGGTAGATGAAGAGAGGAGTGTTGGAGAGGAAGCATTTGTATGGTTGGGATCTTTGTTTCCTTTGTTAGCCGACGTGACAAATGCACGCTTCACATTTGAAACTCTCACTGCACCTACAGCAAACAAACTTCACTTTCCTGCTTATGATAGATTTCTAAAAGAAATAGACAAGTAAGTCATCGCTGATGGAGCAATCTTAAAAAGAGAAGATATTTTACCCCCTCTTTGGGTAACCATTTTCTTCTTGTGTGTATTTAGGTGTAGACTCTACTTGCAGAACCTAGCTGAGCCAACCGGATTTGAACTGGCGGATGATGAATTTTTACTACATGTAGAAGGAACGGCTAGCAGTCAGAGAGTGGTTCGACATATAGGAGCAACTAGCTGGCCAGGTCAGCAGCGTTAATTCGTTCACATATAAGCTACTTATAAGTTGGTTTATAACATTGCGCTTGTTGTTTTCAGGTAGATTGACATTGACAAATCATGCACTATACTTTGAGGCTTCAAAAGCTATATCATATGAAACAGCTTTGAGAATTGATCTGTCAAATTCTAGCATCGAACATCAAGTTAGTGCTGCTTCGACCGGCCCTTGGGGTGCACCTTTGTTCGACAAAGCGGTTTCGTACGAGTCTTCTTTGCAGTGAGTGTATCAATCATCTTTAACTTGAACTTAATTCAATGCTGAAGCTTATGTCATGTACATATTAATAGTCTATTATTGCAGGCCAGAACCAGTGATACTAGAGTTTCCAGAAATGACGAGCTCCACAAGACGTGATCACTGGCTTGCTCTAATAAGAGAAGTTATATTGCTTCATCAATTCATAGCGAAATTTGACATAGAGCCACCTTTCCAAACATGGGAGATGCATTCAAGGGTTATTTTGGGAGTAATAAGACTTCGTGCAGCTCGAGAAATGTTACGAATAGCCCCACCTGCTCCCACTAGTTTCTTGATATTTGCTTTATTCGAAGATCTTCCTAAAGGCGACTACGTGCTTGAAGATTTATCTAGCAGTTTGAAGAAGACAAATAGCATGCATCCATGTAGCGCAACTTCTATATTGAAAAGCTTAAACATGTCACATCCTGGGATATTGAATGCAAAAGTGAAAGAAGGGTTGGAAGCGCCTTTGGTGAGCGAGGAAGCGACCTTAACCTCTTTAGGGACTACAATCGATCAAGTAAGGGAGGAAGCGAAGGAGGCAATCATCGCTAAAGCAACGGTTAAAGGAATGAAAGAGGAAGGGATCGCGGATAGCTTTCTAATACTTATGGTATACTTTTACTTCATTTTCACTAGTGTATTTGGGTGTCTTGATTGAAGCATATCTTTATATATGCATGCAGGAGCTGCTAAGTCCACTTAAAAATGTAGCACCTTCAGTCCAAAGCATAGTAAGGTGGGAGAGACCAATTGTATCCTCGATTGTACTTTCGGTTGCTCTACTCATCATATACAAGTAAGTTGCTACTTCCAACCTGAAAATTTGTAAACAAATCATCCGCTTTTAAGAATGAAGTGAGATTGTTTGCCAAATGATACAGAGAATGGATGAGCTACACCATAGCAGCAATTCTCATGTACGGAGTCTCTGTGATGGTTCGGATGCAGGCCCAGCACCCGAAAGTGGATGCATCCGATGAGGTAGTAGTTTCTGCTTCCTCGGACAAGACAACAATGGAAAACATAGTGGAAGCTCATCATAGTATGAAGGACGTGCATGAAGCAGTCAAGTTGGCAAACGTCTTCATCCTCAAAATACAGTCTATATTGCTATCAAGGGCTCCAAAGGTATGAAAATTATTCCGAATCGTACTATATTAAACTTCTCAAAAGGCAGGCATTAACATGTTGTACTGATTTTTGCAGCATACTACTCATGTAATATGGGCGATGAGTGGAGTAGCAATCCTGACTGCGTTGATACCGTTTAAGATTGTGTTAATGGGCGTGACTGTATATGTGTTTATGTCGAATTTGAAGGTTGGGAAATCGGGGTCAGATAGCCAAGTCGAGAGAAGGATTAGAGAATGGTGGGACAGCATTCCTGTTATCCCTGTTAGGGTCGAGACTTGATTCTGCACCTTGTGTATTTTTTTCATGTACTTGGAAAAACACGGTTCTTATACTCTTTGTGCGCAATGTGGTATGGGTATATAATATGTATTTGTTGTAAGTATTGTAAATACTAGTATTGGTTCCTTTTGTTTCTTATCAAGCTAGTCAGATCAACGTGAACGACTAATGATTGTTATGGAAAAGTTTACGGATGAATTACGTGGTGTGCATTGCAGGAAATACTTTGGAGAATGATGAGCACCGTTCGCAGTATTTTCTTTTTTGGTTACCGGTTGCAGTATTTTCCTTTTCCGAAAAAGCCGTTTCCCTCGTCAGCTGCTCCTCCTCCTCTGTATATTTTACATTCATCACCTCTTACTTCACACCTTTTAACCCACAAATTAATAAATTTCAATCCGTCGTCCGAAATGGAATTTTTAATATTCTTTTGTAATTTTGAATTTTCAGAATGTCAATCTGGAAGAACCCGCATAATTAGACGTCCTAAGCCATTCAAATTATACCAAAATGTGTTATACAAGAGTATACTGTCTTCGGTAGTGATAAAAAGAGTGCATAAAGCTATAACAGAATAGTTCAATTCAGTTGTAGAAAGCATTCCGTTTATTAGATCGATAGACAAAATCAGAATCCGACATAAATACGATAGTCTTAAAAAAGAATGTGTTGAATGAAAAAGTTTGTGCAACAAAACTGGTGCTGGCTGGCACATTCAAAGACAAACTGTTAGAGGTGACAGGAATAGTGAAATAATCGTGTAAAGATAGTTTATACATTAGCTTTTTTTAAGTTTTCTTTTTCCAGTAGGAATTTGGACAGATTGTTTTGAAATGTAAAAAATAACCGATTGACAATTTAGAGTTGATGTAACAATTATTTCAAGAGACGAATACAACTGGACAAATATCGTACACGTTCGTTGCTAACCAAAAACCACCGCAACAACATACTCTTTCCCCTACACAGACCTAGTTTGATAAAACATGGACTTCTGATGGGTTTTATAGCCAGCTAGATGAAACCCATTGTTGACAAATTTCAAATTTGAATTCGCCAACCAATGCTTCATTGCAACAAACTCCATAAATTGGTTCATCTTCTGGTGCACGTATTAGTGTGAGAAGAGGTCATGGAGAAACTGATGAGAAGCTATGCAATATCATTGACTGAATGCATGAGAGGTATATGAAAAAAAAAATTCGCATGAATTTAGACAGTCCGAACACAAATGTAGATTCCACATGAAATTCTGTATGCAAATATGATTGCCCGCCTTTAATGCATTGGAGAAGGGGGAGAATTTGATTTTAGTGAAGCGATGATAATTGTTATGTAACCCAATAATAGAGCTTTATTCAATGTTCTTAACGACGAGTTAGTAAAAAGTTGGTTGTCATTGGTGATTGCTGAAAAATAGCAAGCAAAAGAGTACCAAACGTATCTGAAAACCAAGGTGCTGCCAAACAAATAGGATTTTCAAAGTTCTATAGTTTCTGTTGTATTTTATATGCGTCGCATCATTGTATTTTTAAGCTATTTTAATTAATTTGAATGCATTTCAATTTGTGAACTTTTATTTCATTTTAATTAAACGGATATCATATAATGAAAAATAATAATTAATTAACTATAAATTAATTATATTAAAAACCACATTTCAAATACCCCGCTCAAATACCTCTTTCACATCACCAAATACATTTCCCTTTCAACCAACTTCCCTGTTCAAATACCCTTCTCAAATAACCCATTACTGTTCGTCAAGAAGAACCATTGAAATCTTGTTCAAGTTAAGACGATGATGAAGATATGACATACTTGAAGAAGTCATGGGGAAGCAAAAGGGTAGAGACATAGATGAAGGTGAAGAGGGAGTGTACTGAAGGCCAGCTATGGGCAACAATCTGCAGGTGGCAGCCACCAGTTAGGACAGCTACATGCAACGAGTTGGTTGGTGGCAGGCACCGGTCGAATGGAACTATTTCCGGTCGATTGGTAAAGCCATTAGTCGATTAGTATATGGGGCTTTATTCAATTGGAATACCTACAGGCGACTGGAACCACTACTAGTTGACTGGAACCTCTACTAGTCAACTAAAACTAGTCAACCGATAGATATTTCCAATCGACTAATGCCGTGTTTTTTGGAGAAATTGATGATGAAATTCTCAAGGGGATTTTTGTCTTTTTACAATCGTTATGGAACTTCTGCTGTAGATTCAGCATATTGCATATATTCTGATCCAACGACAGAGACCATCCAAATAGTGTTACAAATAGACTTAGAGTTTGTTGTTGTATGCTGAATTCCAACTTGAAAAAAAGTAAGAGAATTTTGTTTTTGTTCTTCTTCTAAGTTTAGCCTTCTAAATAGAAATCAATCTTGTAATCTCTTTTCTATTGTGAAAGTAATGATATCTCTTCTCCCCAAGGCGGGCGTACATTATTTCACAATTGTGGAACTTCTATAAATCTTGTGTGTAATTTGTTGTCCTTTGTTGCAATTGTGACCTCTATTTGCTATAGTGGGATATTAGTTTTTTTCGTTTATTCTACTTCACCATCAATGCGTTCTTATTATTATTTCCATTGATTGAGGTGGATCTAATTATCGGAATTTTTCCCGACGGTCTGGTATTAGAGCTATTAGGTTAGTTGAAAGGATGTGTTAGACGGTATAGTAGGAGATGAAAGTACCCCAGTTGAAGCAAGACCCTATGTTAGAGGGTCTTATGCTACATTAGGATCTCAGTTGGTAGTTGAGAAGTTGAATGAGAATAATGACTTAGAGAAGTGAAACGCAGGGCAATGGTCGTTCAAAGGAGGAATAGAGTTGATCGGGTTTCGATGATCTTTTGATGAAGATGAGGATTGGGGATTTGACGGTGGATGAAAAGCATAAGGCGATGGTTCTTCTGTGTTCCATTCCATAGCGTTACACTGGTTTTAGTAACAGTCTGGTATATGGGAGAGAATTTTGATAGCGTAAGATGCAAAGTCAGTCTTCCATTTGAAACTTGAGGCACAAGATTAGGGAAACGAGGAAGATAGAGGAGCAGAGAGCAGTCAAGGTCTATTTGTCGAGAGAGGAAGAGAAGATAAGAAGATTTGGAATCCTAAGAGGCGTTCAACATTTAGAAAGCCCAAAGATGGTTGGAGATGAAAGTATAAAGATGGAAAGTGTCATCATTGTAA
Organism: Allium cepa; assembly: GCA_030765085.1. Classification (NCBI taxonomy): domain Eukaryota; kingdom Viridiplantae; phylum Streptophyta; class Magnoliopsida; order Asparagales; family Amaryllidaceae; genus Allium; species Allium cepa. Next base: position 462,566,809 of record CM060943.1, read on the forward strand.
GAAACTTGACTATAGAAGAGGGATTGTACGAACTTAAAAAGGAAGACTAATGATGGATCTTCATCGATTGCAGTGGAGAAAATTATATTTGACGATGTGCTGATTGTAGTAATATGAAATGTATCAAATCGTAAGTGCTTGATTCATGGGTGACGTTTCTGATAGGATTAGGGGTAGCCCTAAGGGAAACTCTGTAATTTATTATAAATTACTAACTCTGTAATAAAATCTCGTTCAAAGTAAAGGTTTTCTCTTTCTATTGTATATTTTCGTATTGTGATATGTTAATTAATTATTTAATTTAAGTATGTTAAATAGAAAATCTTTAAATAGTTTATTATGTGATATTAATTATAATGTGTTGTAAGCATGAGAATTGTTCACTTAAATTTAACATATTATTTTAAATATTCCCAGCCAAGATGTTTCAAGATAGGATACTTATGCATCCGTTGAGACTATAGTATGAAGCGCTCTTTAAATTTTAGGTAGTGTGTTACTTGTGGCTGTTGGAGGCACTAAAGGGTTGCATAATGATGGTTATTGGATAATTATAGAATGACTCTCTTGAGAGCTTATTATTGGTTGATATAACTAAATTCAAACAAAGAATTTCAATGTGACGATAGTACACTATTCTCTCGACTTGAGAATACTGTTGAACTTCAATGTGGATGCACTACTTTGATTATAATTAAACCATGGCATGACTTCTATAATGACTATAGTTGGGTCTAAGTTAAAGCATTGGCAATGAAATACTATTCAATAGAGAATTCATCTCATCGGTTTTATGAGATTAACATCACGATCAATTGTAGTAAACTCAAAGTCAAAGATCTAGCTAGACAATACATTTAAGAATAGTTTAATATTAAACCAAGAAACTTATGTTTTCACTAACTAAGCTAAATGTGGATGATATTGTAATTTTGGCCAAAACTAAATTCTGTAAGTGCTAAAGAGATATAAGTTTGACGAAGAGAATTGATGCAAATAATCGTTACTAGCAAGTACCGCTTAAAACAGTAGAATTGTATTTTTAACAAAAAAGATGTATAAGTGATAAATTCGGTGAAACTATCACACCATTAATAAATTAGAATTGTTTGATACTAATCACTGATTGAATTTGCATCTTTGAGTCGTACAACCATAACGATGAATACTTTGAAATACCGCATGATTTAATTAATTTATAATTGTTGTAAATTAATTAATATTTTTATGAACTATTAAATTTTACTTTGATTTTTGAGTTACATTAATGTGTAATAAAGCGCGTATATAAGTTATATGTAAGTATCATGATGAATATTTATATTTGATTAAAAATATATTAATTACTAAATGGATTTGGAAATGGTTGATATAGCTTTAAGTATGAACGACCATAGTAGCTAGAGGGAAGGGGTCTAAGTGTTCAATTGCATCGCAAGCATCTAGGATAGATAACTATTAATTTTCAAAATAGAATTCAATACAAAATCAAATTAAATTAAAGGTGGTGTTCATCTTTAGATTGTTGCAAAATCCAGAGGTTGATTCGATACTATGTTGGAGTCTATTCATTTAAGATGTGAACCACATGCAAATATATTAGGTTATTATTCTATTTCAATTGCAATTATACACATCATCATTATTGTGTAGATTAGATCTATTATACTTTATAACGAATTTATATATGCTTGCATTGTTAGATTTGATTTATACATATAAACTGACTTAGAAATAAATAAACAAAAATGTACCATCATAATAAATTTTTCGGCCATTGTTTTCTTTATAAAGAAATAATATTCCTAAAAATAATTTTATAATATTTTAAGATCTACGAATATATATGTGTGTGTTTTATAGATATTAGTTTGTTCAAAATCAATTTTTTTCGTACATACTCACAGCTTTAAAAAAAATTGATTATTTTTATTTTCTTATATTAATAGTATTAAAAGGAATTTCATATTATATGTATATATGCCTGTGTGCGTTTTTATACAAAAAGTTATTTTTATACATATTTTAATTTAAAAGAAAAATTAAAAACCCTATGGCTGAAAATATATTATTGATATATATACATAATATTATCATATTAATATATAAATCTAATTTCATAAAATATAACATATTTTTCGAATATAAAATAAGCTTTATATATATAATATTCTAATTAAATTTTTTATAAATAATATTTTAATTAAAAACATAGATTGTTTTTGAATTTTATCTCATAACTAGATTTTAATATATTAATTTTAAATTTCAAAATATATTGAATTACTCAAAATTAATTATATATATATATATATATATATATATATATTCATCATCATCATCATCATCATTTTAAAATAGTTATATATATATATATATATATATTTATGTGTGTGTGTATGTACATAAGTTTAAATAATAACTAGGGCCAACAAATGCATAAATAACAGGGTGGATGTGTCCGTCGCGATATAAATCCTAACAACTATGAACATACACATTAACCATGTATACTACTTATACGTTGCATGCACACTATACTATATATGTATATGTGATACATTTAGAATAATATAATTAAACTTAAATTATATAAAACTTCATTAAATTAAATTAAATAACCATCTTATGTAAAATATTTTAAATAGTATCTAAAATCAGTCATACTTCATATTCCCAACAAAGATAAAATGAATTTTTTTTGAAATTTACTCATTTAACCCTCTTCAACGCAGCCCAGTTCATTCAAAGGTATTATACCCCAATACTATGCCGTCTAAATTATCAAATCTTATCCATTTAGTAGGGTGTCTAGAAAAGTAGCGTCTAACGTCGAGTTTGAAAAATCAACTGCCCTACCAAACTGCCGGCCTAGCCGAAAGAATGAAGTAAGCCTAAATGTTATTCCAAACATAAAGGTCTAAATTGATTTTGGGCTTTGGGCTAATTTTTTAAATTTTTTTTCGAAAATTTAGATTTAAATTTTAATGTTAAGTTTAAAATGCGAAAGAAATTTTTATACATGTTATAAAGTATATTTCAAAGTTATTTTGAAAACTAATATATTATTTTAAAATTTTTATTTTAATTAATTGGATTGATTAAATCAAGTAATTAATTGAAAGCGAGTTAATTAAATTAAAACTTATATAATGATATATATGCGTTTATCTTAAAATGTTTAAGTTAAATAGTAATAAATTTTTAAAACTAATAAATTTTATTTTAATATATTTTTAAATTTGTTAAATGTTAACTAATAAATGATATATATGTATAATATAAATACTATAAATGTTATAATCAATTTTCATTATAAAATTATTTAAGATGAATGCAATCAAAAATTTAAAATATAAGTCAAATTAATTAAAGTATTAATTAAATAAATTAAACACAATTTAACTAATAAAATTAAAATTAAACTAAATATGACTTAACTAAACGCAGTGGAACTATAAGAAACCCAAATAAGGTTTAAACAATAGATACATATATATAGTATGTGTACCATGGTTCTATATGTGCTTGACATTTAAATCACGAAGGTATTTCAGATATACATTATTCCTTAAATTGATACCACTCAAATAAATATATTAAAGATTATGAATCTCTAATACAAGTGTAGTCCTATATTTTTTGTATAATAGATTACTTGCGTACTCTTTAGTTGTTGGGCTTTCCTTAAGCTAGAGATATTATGTGTAGTACCATTAATATATTGAATAGATGAGGTAAGATACGTGCATATGTCTATTGAGCTTCCTTCAAGGTACGTGCATTATACTTAGGCCATCATGAAATAATTGGTACAAGTGAATAATCACTTTTTATTTGTTGAGCTTTCAGGTGGGATTAGGACAAAGATTACAGGTTAGGAGTTGTATATTATCCAACCGATAAGTTTCATCCATCACATGTAGGCCTACGATTTGTTGAGCTTCATCAAGATTAGAATCCCAAGGAATGCAAGTCCTATAATTTACAAGAGAAGTTTAAAGGCTTCCATATTTCTCTTCAGGTTTTAAGAAATATAAAAATCTAGTCGGAGCTTATTAGTAAAATGAAATAAATGTATTTAACCTTACTAATAATATAACAACATTGCTACGTGTAACATGTTGTAGTCCGCTTCGTCAAGACACATCGTTTGCTATAAATGGAAAGGCGTCGTTCGAAAAACGAAAGCATGTTAACAAGAAGAGTAAGAAGAATGTTCCTAACAACAAGGATGAATGTCAACATCGTCATAAAAGGAGGCATTGGAAATGAAATTGTTCGGGCTACCTAAAACTTGTCAAAGAGAAGAAAGAGAATGGTTCAACCACTCCTACTGGTATGTTTATGATTCAAATTGTTTTGCAATCAATTCATTATCTTAGATTTGAGATACTAGATCTAACACTCATATCTGCAATTTTTTACATGGACTTACAAGCAGATGATATATGGTAAAAGGTGAGATAAGACTTCATGTTGCTGATGGATCCATTGTAGATGCAACTGCAGTTTGAGATTACCATTTACTTTTGCTTAGTGGTTTTGATTTACTTTTAAATAATTGCTATTGTGTAAGAAACTTTACCATTTCAAGATTTTTTGAAACTGGTTTTGCTACTCATTATAATGGAAAGATTATACATATTATGTTTAATGTAAATAATATATTTGATGGTGTGTTGGATAATGACACTTATGTCCATAGTCTTAATCAAATCCATGTTATTGATAATTCTTCTTATGTTAACATTAATAATTATCTAAAGCATTGTAGACTATGTCATGTTAGTGACAAATGACTGTCAAATTGAAAATTGAAGGTTTTCTACCATTATTTGATTCTAAATCATTTAATACTTGTGTGTCATGTTTAAAAGAAAAAATGACCAAGCATCCTTCTTTTGGAAGCAACAATAACGTTGATGAATTCTTAGGTTTCGTACATACTGTGTATGCAGTTCAATTTGTATATTAAACAAAGATAATTCTTCTTATTTTGTAATTTTTGCTGATGATTTCTTGAGACTAGGATATGTATATCTTATGAAGAATAAATCCGATGTCTGTGAGAAATTCAAAGAGTATAAGAATGAAGTTGAAATTCAAACAAATTGTAAGATTAGATTATTTCCATTAGATCGAGGAGGTGACTATGTTGGACAAGAGCTCCAACGGTACTTAAAAATAATAGGATTAACTCTCAGGTTACTCCATCCTATACTCCATGACATAACGGTTTTTCATAAAGAAGGGATCAACCGCTATGGGACATGGTTCATTCCATAATTGAAAAGCTGAGCTACCACTTTACTCTTGGGAATATGTGCTAGAAATCACAATGCATATGGTGAATTTGATATCTACTAAATATGTTCATAATAACCCTATGGGGTGGGGTATGGGAAGAAACTCCAACTTAAGTATTTGAAGGTGTGAGGTTGTCAAACCTATTGTAAAAATGTTGGCCCCAATAAACTTGATACCAAATCAGTATCGTGTAAATTTATAGGATATCTAAAGGATTCTAAGGGATATATTTTCTATAACACCGAGGAATAAAAAATTATTGTTTTCACATAAGCTATCTTTTCAAAAAAGGAAATTTTCTCAAAAAAATCAGTAGTGAAGTTGTAGACTTGGATGAGACATGGAAATTAACATAGAGCTAAGCCAGTAGGAGAATCAAATTCACCATTATATGAAAATAGATAACCTATTAGAATGTTTAATAGAGAATCTAGTTGACAGGAGAGATACTATGTTTTCCTTATGGATAGTGGAAAGTAGACTACATTTAGAAAACAATGTCCCTCTCTCATTCCAACAAGCACTGTGGAGTAAAGACTCTACACTTTGGTTTAAAGCTATAAAATCCAAAATAGATTCCATTAATGACAAAGAAGTTTGAACTTTGGCTGACATACCCCAACGAATAAAACCTATAGGCTGTAAATAGTTTTTTAAGAAAATGCTAAATGAAAATAGAAATGCAGAAACCTATAAGTAAGCCTAGTTGCATACGAGTTTCATCAAATTTAAGGTATTGATTATGACGAAACATTTTCACCCGTACCATGCTTAAGTCCAATCGGATAGTGCTTGCCATCACCACATTCTATGACTACGAAATGTGGCAAAGAACATGAAATCGGCATTCCCAACTGATAATTTAGAAGAGATTGTTTACATGTCATGGCCCGAGGGTCTTGAGGTAAGTGGGAGTGAAGGTGAGGCTTGCAAATTGTTAAGATCGATTTACGGTTTTAAACAAGCTTCAAGAAGTTAGAATAAGTGTTTTGATGAAAGTATCTATTTGGTTTTTGTTAGGATATAGCTATGCAATTAAAGCGCTTAGTGGTTCCATATCGGTGGAAGTGTAAAAAGTTATAATGGAGATAAAGCTGTAACGACCCACCGTTTCGACCTTCGCAAGTCGACACTTAATATGTCCATTATATTCAAATGCCGAGCATCCAAGTGTTGGAAAGGTAGATTGTTAGAGTAAATAAAAAGAAAAGGAAGAAGAACAGAAAAAATAGGATCTCATAGTTGAACGACAAAATATAATATAACAAAGGCAGTAAAAGTTGTCACTCCAAGATACATGATATATCAGAGTTAAAAACAAGCCTCATCAGCCTGGACAGTTATAAATTCATGACCTTATAATTGTTGATTGGTATACACAACAGTACAGTAAATAATAAAAAATACTATGACAGATGAACATCCAACTCTGAACTATGTATATTTTTAGATATCTTAGATGAACTCCAGACCATGGGGTTTTTTTGGGCAGCGGGAATAGAGATTTCAACTTGGTTGGATTTTATTATTCTAACTATGCTAGGGATTGAAATTAAAGGAAGTCTACCTCAGGTAGTGTATTCAATCTTGGAGGGATAACTATTAGTTGAAGAGCGAGGTTGTAGATGATAGTTACTTTATCTACTATAGCGGTAGAGCTAATAACTATTGTTGAAGCCGCTAAGTTGGCATTAAACATGAAGTGGTTGACGTATGATTTGGGTTTCGTATATGATGGAGTAGTAGTTAGTTGTGATAGTTAAAGTGCAATTCACTTAGGTAAAAATCCTTCTTTTGAGTTAAAGATAACGCATATAGAGGCGAGAGAGTCCTTTCTCGTCTTAATGAATGAAGAGAAGTTAGTTTGTCTTCAAAAGGTTCACATGAGGAGAATGCAGTAGACATGCTCACCAAGTCCTCACTTATTGCAAAGTTCAAGTATTGCTCGAACATAATCCATTTGTTGGGGTGATAGATGCCACAAGGTGGCATAAGGGGAGAGTGAGTTGGTAGATGGTGACATTTATTTTCATTTTGGAGATTGATAATTCCTACATGGAGAGACACATATAAGAAAAGGTTATATTTAGAATGGTGTGGAGGCTAGACTATTTATAGCCATAAACTAGCATATTTCTCTCCTTTTTTCCACTAAATCTAAAGGCTAGGTAAAGCCCAAAATATTCCACTATCTATTGCCAACCTATGGGAGTGACCTAACATGGTCAACACTCCTTTGACTTCATTTGAACCACTATTTGATTTATTAATTTTTGGCTCCAAAATCGATCAAATCATCGTATAATTTCATACATTGTTCTATCTGGTTTCAAGCCTGAAATAAATAACTAAAATTAGCCATAAATATTAATACAACATTTTTATAAATTTATTGTTATTTTGTAACATTTATATATTAATTTTATTCTTGGTCGGATTTAAAATAACCAACGGTTCTATTAATTATCTGGTGCAAACTAGATCCATACTAAGTATTTAAACAGTTTAAATATCTAAGTCTGTACCGACATTGTTGAAATGCAGTATAGGGTCAAGTTCAACAATTACATATCATTAAAACAAAATAAAATTTCCAATTGGTTATAAGCTCACCTAGTAACGGCTGTCTGTATACTTACTCTTTTCTCCATCATTGTATCACTTTGAAATCTAGAGTTTGGTCTAAGGTAATAAACTATATTAATAAATGTATTAGTTAGGTAGGTCACTTTAAAGTTCTTGGTTCAATCTGATAACATATATCAATTAACTGATTTACTCTATCCGAATATTTTGACTTTAAATTGACTTGCCAATTATGATGATGCCGACCTTTTATAATGAAAGAGAGAATCCTCTTTTGAGTAGCGTTTCACTTCAAGTGTTTCGACATGTACCTAACCATGGCCTTAAAATGGTCGCTATGCCATGTGCTTAGCCATAATCAGAATTCACTCTATAGACTTGAGTTTGAAACTCTCAAGTCAGAAGTCTACTATACGTTGTTTGTAACAACTCATACTTAATGGGCCCAAATTTCAACAAAAATCGAAACCCAAGTCCATCAAAGCATAGATTGTTGGATTTGGTACCTACAAATAAGCATAAGCAATATCAAAGATTATTGAAATCTAAACTCACAGTGGAAGCAATAATAGGATAAGAATACTGACTATGACTACTATCTTGGAATTAATGGTGCTCCTTGGATAGTAGATTGTCACATCAGCATCGAGCGTGAGAGAAAAGAAGAATCTCCAGAACAACACAACTTCAGCTCCAGTAATTTGTTTCTCTGTCTATCCTTTCTGTTGTAATGAGGAGGGGGTCAGAACAACGTTCTGGTGATTGAAAATATAAATTGTCCATAACATAAATTTATACATATTGGTTTCCATTTAATTGTTATGTCCATTTAGGTTAGCAGTTCTAATCTAACCTTGCACTGCACACACGATTACTTACTTACCCCTTCCTGGGGTGCAAAATACGGATGAAGCCTTATCAACCGTTTAATACTTCCAAACCCATTTGCCACTAAATACTTCTAAATATGAAGTGGGCTTCTATAATACTTTTAAAAGAGAAACATGCAAGTTCTTACATATAAGACCTTAACAAAGTAGACCCCGTCATTTAAGACCTATTCCCAAGGTGATTTCCTAACAATGTTGTTAATGGTTGGTGGGTCATAGCTACAAAGACCTCTAACCACTATTTAAATCTTTTGACATTTAATGTCCAACTATTACCATATCTGTCACCAATAAAATTGTAGCAATCTAATAAACAGTGCCCAAGCCACTTCGTACCTTTTATTGGAAAATAGGCACTCTGGTCATTTAATACCTTAACTAAGGCAGACCCCATCAATTAATACCTATTTCCAAGGCGTTCTCTCAATGGTACTATCTCTATTATGGCCTTAGCAATGTGAGAGACTATACCCAAGCCACTTAATACCTCATTAATAAGGACTAGGCAGATCCTTGGCAATTTAACACATATTTATTGGCAGGCGTTTGTCATTTAATGCCTAACCCCAAGGCGGACTCCTCACTAGTACTATCTAGCTTACATTGCTTGAAAATCTCATTGGGCTACTTAATAATTCTTTTATAGGAAAGATGCAAACCCTTCAGTCATTTAATAGCCCAAGCCTGAAGCGAACCCTTCCCGAGATATCCATTATCATCGTTAATTATAAATATGGAATCTTATCATGTTACTTCTTTCGGTAGGGAGGCGGGCCTTACAACTACTTATTACCTCAACACTGAAGTAAACTCTTTTAGAGACATTTGTATTTATTTGGAATCTCACTATGTTACTTAATACTTCCATTTAGGATAACGACAGACCTTACAACCACTTAATAACTCAAACTAGAAGCGAACCCCTATGGAGATATCCCTAACTGCTTCTAACTCCAAATTTGGAGCATTTAATACTTTTCAATTAAGAAAGCAGGACCAATCTCTCGCATCATCATGTGTCCTAGGATTAGTGAAATCTCACATTTGTAGTAAGTGCACGTGACTGCTGATAGCCTCAAATTGAAGGGCGGTCTTCTGTCGAGTGACACTACTGACCTCGCATTACTAACTTACTAAGTCCAATTAACCAACTTAAATCTTTACCTACATTATCTTAGGTAGATACTGCACTTAGCTTGCTAATTCCCTTTTTACATAAGGCAATAAGATTTACCTTAAATATGTATCTACCCATAAATTCCGGTTTAATGCTCATAAATGTCAATTTTTTCATAAAATCCCAACGGACATTTCCTAAGACATTTATGTAAAATTACTAATTTCAAATTAGTAACCTTTTATATCTATTCTTTTTTTTTTGGTCCAGTTAATCCATTTACCTTATCAAATTATTACAACTTCCAAATTTATTACTATTTGTTTTCCATTTATTGGAGTTACAACCTTTCAAAGTACTTTCTCATTAATCAGTATCCTGAACATGAATATTAAGTGTAAGCATAGTTATTAACTTTTTACTTAATTATTATAAGCATAGTAATTTACATACAAATATCTACTTTATCAAATATATTTCAGTTATATATCTTCACTAGAATACTCTTTTCCATGTTCAATTGTTGGAATTATACCCAAAAAGATTATTTGTTATAATTTCTATAAATTAATCCAAAACAAAAGGTTCAACTTTAAAATATTAAAGATTACATTGTTTGAAATTACAAGTAGTAATAGTTTCTTTTCATTACTGAAATAGGTAGTGTAAAATACAATGAATTCATGCCTTACATGTATCTTTCTCTATTAATTTGCATCCATTCCTTGCTAGATCAAACGTTGCACTTTTCCAAAAAAGGGAAAGAAACTAAACTAATTTACAAATATTAAATGGATCTAAATTCCAATAATTCCAAACATAGAAATGTTTATATTCCAATAAGCTTAGGGTAACAATTCAAATTTATAAACTTAGTATACACCCTATTTAAGATCTGAAATAAATTTCATCCAAATCAATATTCTCAATTCATACTTTTGGGATAAATTACAAGACTAGGTTGTAAACAATTCTAAATTAATTTATAAATAAGAATACATAGACGATATTTACTACATTCAGATTATATTCAATTTATTACCTACAACTTACATACAATTATCCAGTTAGGCATAATAATCAAATAAACACCAACGAGATAATTTTCATATTATAACAATCTATAAATATCTCATTCACCTTTTAAAAGCAACCTAAATCTCTAAATCTGAAGTATAACCTTTGATTCATCTCTAAATCCTTTTTAATCCAAGAGATATGTATAAAATGGTGTATATATAAACATAAGAATTATAAATCTAAGAAGGGATTTGGGATAGGGAAAGAAAATAGTTACAAATATATATAAATATATAAATTACCTCAAATACTCGTATGGTTGATTCTCTTCTCTTCTTCTTTTTATTAGATTTTCGTTTTTCTCTAATTTGTACGAATATTGATATAAATACTTTGTTTTTATAATTTATAAAGAAAGTGGAGAAGAAGAAATGATAAAGCTTTGCTACCGCCTATAGAAAAATATGAGAAGATAAGGAAGTGCTACGCCTGAATTTGTAGGCGTGAGAATCAACTAGAATGTTAGATTTAAAATATTAAATCCGAGCCATACAAGACCTAGTTTTATTGGAGCCGCCATAGGCGAAGCGATCGACCGCCCCCTTCCTAGGGGTCGGCTTCCCCTGGTTAAGCACTCCAATATGCGGGTTGACCTATAGACTCAAGCTAATTAATTAAAAATGTTAACTTTTCTTATTTATTTATTTTCATTCTAAATTCATTTTTCGTCTGCAAATTCTTCGTCTGGATTTCGATCGCAAAGCTCCAAACATGAAAGTTGTTCAGAATTTCACCACAAACACAATGGTGCAAGTCTCATGATCAAATTCCATTGTTTGCACAAATTCCATTTTAAGAGCCTATATTAATTAACCTACTAATTAAATAACTAATGTCAAATTACAGGGTATTACATTGTTACCCTAAGATCCTCAATTTTCACTTAGTTATATCTGAAGAAACTAAGTCGAGCTGCAGTATGGCTATCAATAGATACCCGAAAAATCCTAAATCCGTCCGCATTCGTATCTGAAAAGAGGATAATATTCGATGTCCGAAAAAATGGATACAGATGCGGATACGAAGACATCCGCATCCGAAAATTATCCATCCGATCTTTGTCAAGATCATAGTATAAATTATGTGTATTTTAGTATAATGAAAGATATTTATTTATTCTTTTATTAAGTTAGTGGTTTATATTATATACACTTAATGCTTATTAACTGCACAAAACTATTTATGATTACCATATCTGTTTATATTTCACACTTTTATAATCAATTTGATTGAAAAAAATGTATATTAAACTTAAAATTTATATTTATATTTCTTGATTTATCAGTCGTTAGCGGATAGGATAATTATCCGATATCCGTCCGTATCCGCGGATGCGGATATCCGATATCCGAAAATCATTTCGGATGCAGATGCGGATATGTCACTATTCGCGTCCGAAAGTATTCGTGGATAGGCCTAAGTCGCAGCGGGTTAAATGAGTGAATTTCAAAACATTTTATCATTTGTGGATCCTTATTGGGCCTATGAAGTCTAATTAATTTTAGATCCAATCTAAAATATAATTTAATAAAATCTTGTTTTATTTAATTTATTGATTTGATTAAATTTTGGATTTATTTTAAGTTCAAATTTGAATTTAATTTGAGTATTTCTAAATAAACTCATTTGCGTATTGTGCATGTGCAACGTAAAGGGACTGAGCCAGTCGGAAGCGGTTTAAATGATAGAATTATGTTTTTTCCGATTTTGGATCTTTTTTAAGCCTAAGAAGTCTAAATGATTTTATTCAATCTAAAATATTTTAAATAAAAAATTAATTTAATTTGTTTGAAATAGTTTGATTATGATTTAAAATTAAATATACGATTGTGTCAGATACATCCATCTACGTATCGGTTAGTGGTTAAGGTTAATTTAAAAAAGAAATCCTTTCGTTTTTCTCTCTAAAACTTATGCAACTAATTGAGGGAATATTTTTCTTTAATTAGAGAGTGAAACCTTTTATTTTTCTCTCTTTAATTAAATTGATTGGTTTATTAAATGTCATTGATGAGCAATTTATACATAAAATAAATTATACGCATATCCAAATATATTTTATTGTATATTGCGTAATTGTAACATATAAATGCATACATAGTTAATGTGGCTGTACGTAAGTGTTAGGATTTACACTGCAACAGACTAATTTCCCCTTTATATATGCCTTTGCTGTCTAACATTTTAATATATATATATATATATATATATATATAACAGACGTGTAGAAGAGCATGTGTGTGTGTATATTTACTTATATATTGTTATACCGCCTTTGGCTAGGCCGAATACCAATGGATTTGACCAAATGGATTTTGTGACAATCAAGGCAGATGCCCAGAGAGATGATTATCAAGCTCGGAGATCGGTTATAAATAAGGCTATGGACAAATGTTGAGCGATTCGGACGGATGACACCCTGGAATTGGCTACATACGAAATTGGCACTTCCCCTAAGCAAGGGATCAAATCGTGTTATTATGGCTACGGATCGCTTAGATTGGCATCACAACTCAACTCAATGATGACCGCTCAATAATTCATCGAATGACACATCAATTTGGGAAACCATTTTGGAAACATGAATTAAAGGAGTAAGGAACCCACATAAGGGATCAATGGGTCCAACAACGTGGAAGAGGGGTCAGCTTCAACCCCTTTTAGGGATAAGCGATTAGCCTGAATTTTTTTAGGTCGGGTCGTCTTCACTTGGAGATTCTAGATCCGAATTTTGAGCGAAATATTTGCACGCCTTCTTCTATAAATATAGCAGGCTTGACATTCATTGAGGGATCTTTTTTCTAGCTCTTTTTTTTTCTCTTTTCCCTTGCTCTACTAATTTTCTAAGGAAAGAACAACTATACTTGTAATCTTACAGTATAAATAATAAGATTATTAGAGTAGACATAGGTCAAAGTTTGCCAAACTACTATAAAATTTACGTGTTCATTTACTTTTCTGCACTTAATTTGTTATCTACGAACTTATATTCTTCTCTGATAGGTATTGTTATTGGATTGGTGGTGCTTTCAAATTATTTGGGTGTTGTTGACCATTTTTCCATCAATATTTTAAGGCTTTAACTGAGGATACTTACACTTGCTGATTTGGAAAAGATTTGGACCTTGGATTTGGAATAATGGTTAGGCAATCTTCAGAAAGAGCACTTGTAGAAAGGAGTCACCATGGAGGAAGTCTGGACGCATCCTTAGGAGCTAAAGCTAATCAAACCTCCACCTACATCACTAGGGAGGAGATGGAAACAATAGTGAACATTGTGCAAGAATGAATGATGAAGAAGCAAGAGAAGATGATGCAGAATTTCTTCAGGCAGGTTGGATATGCCGGAGTAGTAGGAGCCGCTGGAGTGTAAAACTAAAGATTTGTAGCTAATTGTAATTTGGATCAAGGAGTTGGAGCAGTAGGAGCTATAAAAAAACAGAAATGAGATCATGGAAATATTGCAAATAGGAAGGAGTGTAGAATACAATAGCCTATTATTTTTGTTTGATGACAATAAATGTAACAACCCGCATATTTATTGATTGTATATTTAAATATTTTATTTAAATATTTCATCGTTCGTCGGATTTTAGTCCGAAAAGCTACTTTTTGCAAACAGTCGAATTAGGACTCGAGACCACTTGCATTGAGTTCAAAATGCCGTTTGCGACCTTTTTGAGCATAAGCTTCGATATGTTAGGAGTTAGTAGAGTTTTGCTACTTTTTCACTTTTGGTTTGATTTTGGGTTCAGCCCAATGTTCCATCTTAAGACCCTAGCTCCACTCCAACTCTTCATTACTTCATTTCATATTCCTAACACTTTAAGCTTTAAGCAACAATTGGGGAGAAGAGTGGAAATTAGAAATTCCAAACCCTAGTTTCATTGCAAATCCAAGCTCTAACTCCAAATTCATAGAAGAAGCTTTGGTAAGCCTTCTCTTCTTCTTCTCCAACTCATTCTCCTTCCAATTTCAGAAATTCCTAAACCTAACTTAGGAAATGTTTCTCTTTTAAGCTTAGATTCAAGCTCGTGGGGTTGGAATTGAAGTGTGATTGTTCTTGCCATTGCTCTATAGCTTCTTCTTCATAGTTTTGGGTTTAAAGGTGAGATTTTTATCTCACATTTATGTCTATATTTATCCTTGTTGTTAGGTATGAATTCCTAACACCTCTTTATGTGAATTTGTTTTTGATTTGGATTGGTTTTGTGAATATTCCAATTTTTAGTGCTTTGGGTTCAAATCTTCAAAATCCTAACTTTGATGTTTTGATCATGTTTTGGGGATGCATCGAGGAGCATATAGGGCCGGGTTGCCGATTGGCATAAACCCTTAGAGCCAATTTTCATCCGGTTGCATTTTGGAAGAGTTTGCTCTTCATTTGGATAGGCTGAAAAACAGCCCAGGCATGATTTAGTCGGCTGAATTCTCTATTTAGTCGACTGAATCTGGAACCCGAAAGTTTCCCGGCAGAATTTAGTCGACTGAATTCTCTGTTTAGTCGACTGAACTTGGAAACAGAATGTTTCCCGGCATGATTCAGTCGACTAAATTCTCTGTTTAGTCGACTGAACCTGGAAACAGAATGTTTCCAGGCAGAATTCAGTCAACTGAAAATCTCTGTTTAGTCAACTGAAATCTCTGTTTAGTCAACTGAATTTGTTGTTTCAGCCCACTTTGCCTTTTGGGATTGAATTTCCAATTTGAATCGATTCGTGATGATCCTATTTGTTGTTATCATTTATTACGACTTTGATGACTCCTTTTTAGGGATTTCTGAATATCCATTTCGATGGATTCTTTATCGGTTTCTTTGGATTTGATTCACGTCTTCGTATGTGGATTTTTATGGTTGATTGTTTCTACAATCATTTTTATGGTTTGTCACTTTAAAATACAAAGGTTTCTATACTAGTAGTAAATATTCAAACTCTTTATCAAAGATTATTTAAACTCTATTTTCAATACCAAACTCGTTTATAAAACCGTTTTCTAATCTACTATATATACAAACCTTTACCTCACTCGTATGAGAAATCTAATTAAATGGCTTAGTAAAACAAATGGTATGAAACGCTTGCGTTTACTTCATCGGTTAATTCTTGGACTCGTTCGATTGAATCTCTTGTGACAATTTTCGAGTGGAAATCTACAATTTGTTTGTAAATATTTAAGTTAAGCTAGTGGTTATGGGACATGAAGCTAAGCTCATATATTACTAGCTTAGTGTAATGGACACTTCTTGATGATCATTTTATGGTTTAGACTAGCGATGTGTGATGTCTCTTTTATGGGCTATCGGCTCATAGGTCTTCGGACCGTTCGTGGAGCAATCGGCTCATAGGTCTTCGGACCGTTCATGGAGCAATCGGCTCATAGGTCTTCGGACCGTTCGTGGAGAAATCGGCTCATAGGTCTCCGGACCGTTCGTGGAGAAATCAGCTCATAGATCTCCGGACCGTTCGTGGAGCAATCGGCTCATAGGTCTTCAGACCGTTCGTGGAACAGTCGGCTCATAGGTCTTCGGACCGGTTGTTTGTGATAGGCCTTTCCCCCCTTTGTGTTTTCTGGATTTCTTGTTGTGATTTCTAGAATATTTTTTTCAACAATTTTCATGATTAGCATTGATATGTTTTATCAATATTTTTGATATGGTGAATATGTGAAGGAATATGACATTCTTTTTAGTGCTTGAGATTTCTAGAGATATTGTATGATTTTGTTGATATTTAATGCATACTTTTCAAAGTATGGCATTTTTGTTATCATACCTTTGTTTTTGTCTTATCTCTTATCCCACTTTATCTGATATTTATAGCTAGACTGGTCCATTTATTATTTTCTTATTAAATTATACTCGGGTTAGACCGAGATGTTACAGGTGTTTCTTCTTGACTCCTTATCTGGGATCATCATCTAATTTTTGGCTAACTACTTTAGATTAGTAGTTTTTGTTTGTTATACATTTGAGATATAGACTCCACGATGTATAACTAATCTTTTGTCTTGCACTTGTATCTATTCTTTTGTGATATTGTGGATCTTATAGACACTACTCTGATATACACTTTTATGTGCGATATTCATATCTGTTTCCGCCTTTGTGATATGAATTATCTGTGACTGATTTATGTTATGCTTATTTCTATATTTGTTTCTGAAGATATTATAGCCACTGTGTAGTAGCTTTGAGTTTGTATCGGTGTGTAGGATTTCCTCTCGAAATGAATTGCATGTTATTCTATCTGACATATTGGTGCTCGCACAAAGCAATTTCATGGCTAGTCGCTCCTCAATAGCCTTATTCTCCATGCTAGTTGACGGCATTACACCATAGTGTCCTTGGCTAGTGTGGGTATAGAGGTGGGGCGTCACAACTTGGTATCAAAGCCAAACTTCAGAACAATATAGAATAATCTAGCAAGGATCATGTCCTAAGTTTTTCTTAGGAGTCATGCTTTAGGGTTTTATTCGAGTCTTCGTACCGATTCATCCTATTTTTCTTTATGATTTCTTGTTTTATCTATCGATTGTATATTTATCGATTGTATATTTAAATATTTTATTTAAATATTTCATCGAAGATTTTAGTCCGAAAAGCTACCTTTTGCAAACAGTCGAATTAGGACTCGAGACCACTTCCATTGAGTTCAAAATGCCGTTTGCGACCTTTTTGAGTATAAGCTTCGATATGTTTGGAGTTAGTAGAGTTTTGCTACCTTTTCACTTTGGGTTTGATTTTGGGTTTCAGCCCAATGTTCCATCTTAAGAACCTAGCTCCACTTCAACTCTTCATTACTTCATTTCATATTCCTAACACTTTAAGCTTTAAGCAACAATGGGGGAGAAGAGTGGAAATTAGAAATTCCAAGCCCTAGTTTCATTGCAAATCCAAGCTCCAACTCCAAATTCATAGAAGAAGCTTTGGTAAGCCTTCTCTTCTTCTTCTCCAACTCATTCTCCTTCCAATTTCAGAAATTCCTAAACCTAACTTAGGAAATGTTTCTCTTTAAAGCTTAGATTCAAGCTTGTGGGGTTGGAATTGAAGTGTGATTGTTCTTGCCATTGCTCTATAGCTTCTTCTTCATAGTTTTGGGTTTAAAGGTGAGATTTTTATCTCACATCTATGTCTATATTTATCCTTGTTGTTAGCTATGAATTCCTAACACCTCTTCATGTGAATTTGCTCTTGATTTGGATTGGTTTTGTGAATATTCCAATTTTTAGTGTTTTGGGTTCAAATCTTCAAAATCCTAACTTTGATGTTTTGATCATGTTTTGGGATGCATCGAGGAGCATATAAGGCCGGGTTACCGATTGGCATAAACCCTTAGAGCCAATGTTCATCCAGTTGCATTTTGGAAGAGTTTGCTCTTCATTTGGATAGGCTGAAAAACAGCCCAGGCATGATTTAGTCGACTGAATTCTCTATTTAGTCGACTGAATCTGGAACCCGAAAGTTTCCATGCAGAATTTAGTCGACTGAATTCTCTATTTAGTCGACTATTGTGGGTATAGAGATGGGGCGTCACAGCTTGGTATCAGAGCCAAACTTCCGAACAATATAGAATAATCTAGCAAGGATCATGTCCTAAGTCTTTCTTAGGAGTCATGCTTTAGGATTTTATTCGAGTCTTCGTACCGATTCATCCTATTTTTCTTTATGATTCCTTTTTTTATCTATCAAGATTGCTTGATATTTATTTTAAGAATAACTTTTCTCCTTCTTTCTTTCTTAAAGAAGAGAAATTGTTAGATCAAACCGTCCCAGTGCCGGACAATCTAGTGTTACTCCCCAGGATGGAGTATTTATGTCTGCCCAGCAGCTTCTTGATCTAGTAAAGAACGCTCAAGCAGTCGGACCCATTCCAAAGCCTACTCATCCTAGATCCGGTTTTGCACGCTTGTGCAGAGACTATACCGATTTGGGTGGAAGGCCATTCACGGGATCCGAGAGTGTTATAGAAATTCAAGCTTGGCTCAAATCATGCGATCACATCTTTTCTCGCATGAACCTTATTGATCTACATCGAGTCCAAGTGGCTTCTAGTATGCTCCAAGAAAGAGCATTAGATTGGTATGAGCTTTTGGTTTCTGAAATCGTTGAAGAAGATCTTACTTGGGAGCGATTCCGGGAAAGATTCGAATTGAAATTTGTGCCGGAGGCTGAAAAAGTAACTTTGGCCCGACGTTTTATTGACCTTGTTCAAGGTGAATCTTCTGTGACGGATTACATCGCATCTTTCGAATCTCTCTCTAAGTATGGGGTCGAGTATATTAATAACCCGTTGAAGAAAAATCAGAGATTCGTCTATGGATTGAATAAGAACCTCAAGAAGTCATTACTTCTGAAACTAGAAGTTTCTTTTGATCAGCTTATTGATATCGCTCTTCGACTTGAAGAGGCCGATAAAGAAAGCGATGTTGAATTTGTCGATGCCAAACAGAACTTCAACAATAATATGAAGAGGCCTATTAAATTCAAAGGCCCCAATCCCAACAAGAAAGGGAAACAAGAAACTCCTATAGCCAAGACTCCTACCTCTAATCGTGGACAATGCTACAATTGTGGTTCCATGGACCACTATGCAAGGGAGTGTCAGAAACCCCTTTATTGTCACTATTGCAAAAATTCGGGTCACCATATATCTTCTTGTCCCAAACTTCAAAGTAGGAGAGAGGGAAAGCTAATAGCGCCTAGTGGCACTTCTCGTGGTCAAGGTATTTTTCATTCAATCCTTGATGGCATTGTTTTATTTTGTGATCTTCCTACTTGAGTTCTTTTTGATATGGGATCATCTCATCATTTTATATCAACAGAACTTGTTGATTCTTTTTCTTTAAAAAAAATTTGGGCTTGATGTCTTCTTTGAGAATTGCGAATCCGGATGGTGGATCCGCAACACTCAACTTGTTTCTTTTTAATGACGTCGAAATTATTTTATGTGATTTTTCTTTCCGAGCCGATTTTTTTACTTAGGCTTCGGAATTGATTTTTGTAAGGATTGGCTTAATCGTTGCGAAGCCCATATCCTATTTTCTGTGTGGACTATTCATCCTCGACATTTTTAATCTGTTAAGCAGATTTCTATTTTTCTTTGTGATGTTGATTCCAATTTGATGGCATCATTTTATTCTTTAAGCCGTCATCATGAGAAAAGTGTTATTTCTCTCATTTAAATAGTTTGTGAAACTTTCCAATATTTTTGAGTTTGTCTTAGGATTATCACCTAGGCAATCTTTTGAGTGGTGTTAAGGTCTTGTCATCTCGACCTTGCCACCGATTTTCATTTGCTACGAGTTGCGGGAGTTAGCATTCCATTTACCGCATTCCGCACTCGTTATGATTCTTATGAATGACTTATTATGTCATTCGATTCGTCTAGCTTATTTCATCCATTTTATTAATCGAGTGTTCTATGAATATTTCGGTGAGACCATTCTTGCATTTATTGATTTTAGATGAAAACAACAATTTAAAATTTTGCAAATCTTTTTCATAAGATTTAATTATAAGTATAAATGGTATTTTTGTTCTTAAAACGAACAAAGAGAATTTTAAAGGTTTTAAGAAACATGTTTATCATATAGAAGATAGTTTTGTGATTGTATTTCCCATTGAGTGTTTTAAGAATTCTGGTCGATGCGCTTGATCAACGTTATCGATAGGAATTTCCTAAACGCTTAGATGAGACAATCAGACACGATATATTGACTTGTAAAAATGTAAATTTTTCTAGAAAGATTATTACATAAAGATAAATGTAATTTTGAAAGTCTTAGCTTTTCGAGAAAGAAGATTATTTAAAAGAAATTCTTTCTTTTCGATACTCTTATTCTTGTGATTCCCGATGGGAACCAAGACTTTAACTTTTATACCGATGCTTATCGTATTAGTTTGAATGTCGTTCTCTTGCAAAAGAGAACGTGCTATCATTTATGTTTCTAAATCATTAAAGCCTATCGAGACCAGATATGCCATTCATGATCTAGTGCTCGCGGCTATTGATTTCATTTTTAGAATTTGGCATCATCATTTTTGGATGAGAAATTTGTTCTCTACCCCGATCATAAATCTTTGGAATATTTATTTTCTCATAAGGAACTTAATGTTGGCTAGAGTTCCTTGCATCTTATGATCTTAATATTCTTTGTATACTCCCGGAAGGGACATCATGTTGCCAATGCCCTTAGTCGTAAGCAACAAGTGGTTGTCTTTTTGATGATGTCCGAATGGAACGATCTTTTACCAAGTTCATCGGACGTTTCGATGTACCTTGTTTTATTGAGCTTTGTCTCATTTCTTTTATGGGTTTGCGCCCGATGTTCTTTTATTGTGTTCGGTTCATTGGATGCACCGTTTTTGTACTGCGTCGGTGTTCCGAATTATTTGAGCTTCGGTTCATTGGACGTACCGTTTTTGTACTGCGTCGATGTTCTGAATTATTTGAGCTTTGGTTCATCTGGAGTACCATCATTGTACTACGCAGTTGTTCCAAATTATTCGAGTTTCTAACTTCTCAGGCGTACTGTTATTATACTACGTCGTTGCAACGGCTCAATTTTCTTTTACTCATGATGTTTTCCACGTCTTTTGACCACGGAAATGCCTTTGGGATTCCGATTTTTATTCTTGAGTCCGGTGTTATTGAGGAAATTGAAGTTTCACCAGATTTGATTTATGAGCAACATTCCATTCGCATCATTTCTTCGGAGGTTGAGCGCCTTTGGAATAAAGATGTTCTTCTTGTGAAAGTTCAATGGTTCTCAGATTCTAAGGATTGCTCTTGGGAATCCTGGGAATTCATCGAGCGATCATGTTCGGGCTTACTCTTTCATGCTCTTTATGGTGAACTTCCTATTTCAAATTTCTTTTGTGTTGATATATTTCTATGGTTGTTGCTCTTTATTTTCTTCTTAAGTATTGCGAGGATGCAATTTCTTTAAGGAGGGGAGTCTGTAACAACCCGCATATTTATCGATTGTATATTTAAATATTTTATTTAAATATTTCATTGTTCGTCGGATTTTGGTCCGAAAAGCTACCTTTTGCAAACAGTCGAATTAGGACTCGAGACCACTTCCATTGAGTTCGAAATGCCGTTTGCGACCTTTTTGAGGATAAGCTTCGATATGTTTGGAGTTAGTAGAGTTTTGCTACTTTTTCACTTTGGGTTTGATTTTGGGTTTCAGCCCAATGTTCCATCTTAAAACCCTAGCTCCACTCCAACTCTTCATTACTTCATTTCATATTCCTAACACTTTAAGCTTTAAGAAACATTGAAAATTAGAAATTCCAAGCCCTAGTTTCATTGCAAATCCAAACTCCAACTCCAAATTCATAGAAGAAGCTTTGGTAAGCCTTCTCTTCTTCTTCTCCAACTCATTCTCCTTCCAATTTCAGAAATTCCTAAACCTAACTTAGGAAATGTTTCTCTTTTAAGCTTAGATTCAAGCTTGTGGGGTTGGAATTGAAGTGTGATTGTTCTTGCCATTGCTCTATAGCTTCTTCTTCATAGTTTTGGGTTTAAAGGTGAGATTTTTATCTCACATCTATGTCTATATTTATCCTTGTTGTTAGCTATGAATTCCTAACACCTCTTCATGTGAATTTGCTCTTGATTTGGATTGGTTTTGTGAATATTCCAATTTTTAGTGTTTTGGGTTCAAATCTTCAAAATCCTAACTTTGATGGTTTGATCATGTTTTGGGATGCATCGAGGAGCATATAGGGCCGGGTTACCGATTGGCATAAACCCTTAGAGCCAATGTTCATCCGGTTGCATTTTGGGAGAGTTTGCTCTTCATTTGGATAGGCTGAAAAACAGCCCAGGCATGATTTAGTCGACTGAATTCTCTATTTAGTCGACTGAATCTGGAACCCGAAAGTTTCCATGCAGAATTTAGTCGACTGAATTCTCTATTTAGTCGACTGAACCTGGAAACAGAATGTTTCCAGGCATGATTCAGTCGACTGAATTCTCTGTTTAGTCGACCGAACCTGGAAACAGAATGTTTCCAGGCAAAATTCAGTCAACTGAAAATCTCTGTTTAGTCAACTAAATTTGCTGTTTAGTCAACTGAAATCTCTGTTTAGTCAACTAAATTTGTTGTTTCATCACACTTTGCCTTTTGGGATTGAATTTCCAATTTGAATCGATTCGTGATGATCCTATTTGTTGTTATCATTTATTACGACTTTGATGACTCCTTTTTAGGGATTTTTGAATATCCATTTCGATGGATTCTTTATCGGTTTCTTTGGATTTGATTCACGTCTTCGTATGTGGATTTTTATGATTGATTGTTTCTACAATCATTTTTATTGTTTGTCACTTTAAAATACAAAGGTTTCTATACTAGTAGTTATCAAAGATTATTTAAACTTTATTTTCAATACCAAACTCGTTTATAAAACCGTTTTCTAATCTACTAGTATATACAAACCTTTACCTCACTCGTATGAGAAATCTAATTAAACGGCTTAGTAAAAAAAGTGGTATGAAACGCTTGCGTTTACTTCATCGGTTAATTCTTGGACTCGTTCGATTGAATCTCTTGTGACAATTTTCGAGTGGAGATCTACAATTTGTTCGTAAATATTTAAGTTAAGCTAGTGGTTATGGGACATGAAGCTAAGCTCATATATTTACTAGTTTAGTGTAATTGACACTTCTTGATGATTATTTTATGGTTTAGACTAGCGATGTGCAATGTCTCTTTTACGGGCTATCGGCTCATAGGTCTTCGGACCGTTCGTGGAGCAATCGGCTCATAGGTCTTCGGACCGTTCGTGGAGCAATCGGCTCATAGGACTTCGGACCGTTCGTGGAGCAATCGGCTCATAGGTCTTCGAACCGTTCGTGGAGCAATCGGCTCATAGATCTTCGGACCGTTAGTGGAGCAATCGGCTCATAGGTCTTCGGACCGGTTGTTTGTGATAGGCCTTTCCCCCTTTGTGTTTTCTTGATTTCTTGTTGTGATTTCTAGAATTTTTATTTCAACAATTTTCGTGATTAGCATTGATATGTTTTATCAATATTTTTGATATGGTGAATATGTGAAGGAATATGACATTCTTTGTAGTGTTTGAGATTTCTAGAGATATTGTATGATTTTGTTGATATTTAATGCATACTTTTCAAAGTATGGCATTTTTGTTATCATACCTTTGTTTTTGTCTTATCTCTTATCCTATCCCACTTTATCTGATGTTTATAGCTAGACTGATCCGTTTATTATTTTCTTATTAAATAATACTCGGGTCAGACCGAGATGTTACAGGTGTTTCTTCTTGACTCCTTATCTGGGATCATCATCTAATTTTTGGCTAACTACTTTAGATTAGTAGTTTTTGTTTGTTATACATTTGAGATATAGACTCCATGATGTATAACTAATCTTTTGTCTTGCACTTGTATCTATTCTTTTGTGATATTGTGGATCTTGTTGACCACTACTCTGATATACACTTTTATGTGCAATATTCATATATGTTTCCGCCTTTGTGATATGAATTATCTGTGACTGATTTATGTTATGCTTATTTCTATATTTGTTTCCGAAGATATTATAGCCACTGTGTAGTAGCTTTGAGTTTGTATCGGTGTGCAGGATTTCCTCTCGAAATGAATTGCATGTTATTCTATCTGACATATCGGTGCTCGCACAAAGCAATTACATGGATGGTTGCTCCTCAATAGCCTTATTCTCCATGCTAGTTGACGACATTACACCATAGTGTCCTTGGCTAGTGTGGGTATAGAGGTGGGGCGTCACAATAAACATATATATATATATATATATTCATTTAAATGTATTTGTTATTGTACTATTTTATTTTTCACATAATTAAATAAATATTTGTTGGATTAAATAAAAAACACAGAATTCAAATTCAAACAAATATTTTATTCAAACAAATATTTATTACAAATTCAAATAATACAAATTTGAGCTCTCACTATATTTATACATTTTCAATTACAATACAATTTAATACCACAACACAATTTCACTATACAATTTTTACATACATTTTACACCTCTTTACATAATTCACTCAACTCGTACTTGATCTTCAACTCTAATCCGGTTTGTATCTCGAATTTGAATTATCTGCAAAATAAACACTAACGCAGTAAAATTGAAAAAGAATATCTTGTAGTTCAAAATGAATTGAGTGTTTTTGAAAATATTGTTTGCCTCAGTTATTTGGGTTGTTCGTCGTCATTTATTTTGAATTCATCTTATACGAACAGCTTGTAACATGCATAGTGTATAACTGTACATGTCATAAGGCCGTGCGCACTGATATACACTTGATAAAATTTTAGGGACAGGTGAGCACAAGGTCAAAGCCAAGGCAAATGCTGGATTCAACTCAAGTGCATATGAGTCTCGACCAAATCAACCAAAACTAGACATGTGCATGTTCAAATGATATGGTCAGAGCAGTGGTAGCATACATGTGAAGATCAAAATAATGTAACATGCAACAGAACTTCAAGTACAAGGATGAATGCAAATCCACATAATAAATCAGTTCCAAAACAACCAAGGCAGCAAAAATGCCAAGTTGAGATGCAACAAGCAAAATAAATATCAACATAAACTGCTCAAGGTTAACAAAAAGATCAAGCAATTGAGAACTGAAGGCAACCTCACAGGCCAGAACAAAAATACACATGAAACATATGCCATAAGTCATGAACATATTCAAGTGAATGGGTCAGAGTAGCATTATGTTTATGCAATTGGAAATGAGCACGGGTGAGCACAAAGGACTGTAACAACAAAGAGACTCGAGTACACATGAAGCTCATATGTAAATCAAACCAGATTAAACATGCATTCAGACAACAAGAACCAATCAGGACAACAAATGTACAAAGTCATCAACAACATATGGAATTAGATGTGAAGCCATGAATATACAGTGCAGACCAAAACATTCGAAGGCCAACCAGACTCAATTGTAACAAAGACCAGAGAATCACACAAACAATATAACCAAGACTGCAACTCAAGAGGATACCACCGAACCAGACATGTACAAGTTCATATGCACAGACTCGAAGTACGGACAATTCAACTCGAAGCAGTAAGCACTCGAGCAATAGATCAATGCACAACAACTTCAAGCATTATGTCATAAATGTTCCAGGCATGAACATACACACATCGAACTAGTTCAAAACATGTAATGGACACAACAGTTCTGAAGTGAACCAGACAACTAGACTACAATGCACACAAGAAGACCACACCACTACACAAATGAACACATGATGAACACTTCATTTAAAAATAAGTTATCATCAAAATGAAAGGAATCCAGTGGACATAACATACAACATAAGAATAGAACAGTAGAGATTCAAGCAAAACAACTTCAACATGAACCAGGAAACAGTTCGAACAAAAATCAAGGTAGCAGAACAAGTTCGAGCTTAACAAGTCAAGTTTTAAAAATCCAGTGGTGCAGTTCGAAAAAAAATACAGGCAATAGTTTGAATGAAGTTGAATTCAATTTTATCTAAAAATTCAAATGTCGAAGTCACAGAGATTATGAACGAGAAAAAATTCAAACGCTAGAAAAGAACAGAACCTACTTAAAAAATATTCAAGCAAATTCAAAACGAACAAGTCAACAATTGATGATAAGCATCCAATCGAAAATCACTGGCCGAGCATAGCAATGTGACAAATTCAAGTGAAATATACGAACAAAAATTAAGGGGTTCGAACTGTAACGACCCGCACATTTTATGATTATATATTTAGATGTTTTATTTAAATATAGCATCATTAGTTGAATTTAAAGTCCAGAGTGACTTTTTTGTAAGTAGTCGAATTTGGACTCGATGCCACTTCCATTGATTTTAAAATGAGATTTACAACTTGTTTGAGTATAAACATCAATATGTTTGGAGTTGATTAGGATTTTGGTAGTTTCATTTGGGCTTTGGGTTTGGTTCTTGCCCACCAACCCAACAAGATAACCCAAACTCCTCTACCAAATACTCTAACTCCACTTCTCTTTATTCATTTCTTTCATAATTTCCTAACACTCAAGTAAAAGGAAAAATGGGGGAAAACAAAGGAAATTAAAATTCCTAAGCCCTAGCTTTTCTTAGGAATTCAAATTCAAGTTATGAATCAAAGAGAAGCTTAGGTAAACATCCTCTCCATCTTCTCCATCGCAATCCCTTTCCATGTTTCAGCAATTCCTATAACCTAACTTAGGAAATCCATGTATTTGATAATAGATTGAAGATTCTAGAGGTGTTGTTGAAGAGAAATCAATCTTAGCTTGTTTTAGAGCTTCTCATTTCTATATTTGAGTTTAAAGGTGAGTTCCTGAACCCACATCTATGTCTACAGCTTTCATTGTTGTTAGGTATGAATTCCTAACATCTATTTCATGTTCAATTGCTTTTGATTTGAAGTGGTTTGATGAATTTTCCAATTTTTGGTTTTGAAGTCAAAAATTTATGTAAATCCTACTATGGATATTTGGACATGATATTTGGGGTGTATCGAAGAGCCGATAGGGCTGGGTTGTCGCTTGGCATAAATCCCTAGCCTCCATTACTCGTCCAATCGCTTCCGAATAGATTCGGCCATCAATGTCCTCGATAAACTGTTACCCAAAACAGGCAACTGGACGTCTGGTCGAGGAATCCAAACGTCCGGTTAGGGCACCAGAAGAAAAAAAAGTAACGACAGAAAATAATAATAATAATAATAAAATCTAGAGCCAAGAACCAGACGTCTGGTTCAGCCGGTCAAACGTTTGGGATGCTTGGGGAATTAAAAAGAGAAAGGAGAAAATATATATATATTTCCAGAAATCCAGGTCAGAAGTCTGGCCAAACCAACCAGACGTCTGGTCCCGTGTAATTTTGCTATTTGCCTATTTTTGAGCGGATTTCCAAGTTTTGTCTATTTTGTTGATCTGATTAGTTGTTTTCATTTATTATCAACTTTGATGACTTCTATTTTGGGTTTTTTGGGAATATCCATTTGATGGATTTGATGTCGATTTTCATGGTTTTAATTCACGTCGTCGAATGTGGATTTTTTATGATTGATTGATTTTACAATCATTTATGTGATTTGTCACTTTAAAATACAAAGATTTTTATACTAGTAGTAAATACTTGGACTCTTTCACAAAAATAATTTCAACACTATTTTTAATACAAAGCTCGTTTTCGAAACCATTTTCCAATCTATTAATACGTACAAACCTTTACTTCATTCGTATGAGAAATCCAATTAAATGACCTAGAAAAATAGGTGGTATGAAACGCTTTCATTTACTTCGTCGGTTAATTCTTAGACTTGTTCGATTGAAATCTTATGCCAATTTTCGAGTGGAGATCTACAATTTGTTTCTAAATATTTAAGTTAAGCCAGTATTTATGGGACATGAAGCTAAACTTATTTATTTACTAGCTTAGTTTAATTTACACTTGTTATTAATCAATGAAGATCATTTGGTATTTAGATTAGCGATGTGCGATGTCTCTATGTCCGCGTGAGGGACTATGGCCCGTTCTGTAGAGCTTCGTCTTATTTTTATGGGCTAACGATCCATGGATTTTTATCCGTTTTAAGGAATTCGGTTCAGCGGGCATATCGATGTACTACATTGTTGTTCCAGCTTGTTTGAGTTTCAAGTTCATCGGGCGTATTGCTGTACTACATCGTTGTTCCGGCTTGTTTGATTTTTAGGTTCATCGGGTGTATCGCTGTACTACGTCGTTGTTTCGGCTTGTTTGAGTTTCAGGTTGATCAGGCGTATCGCTGTACTACGTCATTGTTCCAGCTTGATTGAGTTTCAGGTTCATCGGGCGTATCGCTGTACTACGTCGTTGTTTCGACTTGTTTGAGTTTTAGGTTTCTCAGGCGTATAGTTGTACTACATCGCTGCACCGGCTCTATGGGTTAGCGACCCATAGGATAGCGTCCCGTTATGATACACGTTTTTGTGAGTTTTCATGCTCCCGTTTGTGATAGGTCTCTTCTCCCTATTTTGTGATTTTTGGATTTCTAGATTGATGATTTCTGAAATTTGTGTTTCACCAATATTTGTGGTTTGCGTTGATAAGCTTTATCAATATTTGTGACTTGGTGAATAAAATAAAGAATATGGCGTTCTTTTTTTGGGTATTTGAGAAAACTTGAGATATTATATGATTTTTACGGTTATCATATATATTTGTTATATCTCTTATTCTATTTCATCTTACATGATAATTATAGCTAGACTAATTCGTTTATTATTTTTCTTCTTAAATAATACTCGGGTCAGACCGAGGTGTTTCAGGTGCTTCCACTTGACTTCTTAGTTGGGACTAGCTTCTGACTTTTGGCTGACTACTTTAGCTTAGTAGTTTTTCATACATTCAAGATAGAGACTCCTTGATGTATACATATTCTTTTGTCTAGCACTTGCACATATTATTTTGTGTTGTAGTGGATTTTGTATGACCACTGCTTTGATGTACACTTCTATGTGTTATATTCATATCTGTTTCCGCCTTAGTGATATGAATATATGTGATTGATTTATGTTATGCTTATTTTATATTTGTTTCTGAAGGTCACATAACCACTTTGTAGTAGCTTTGAGTTTGTATTTGATATGTCAGATTTCCCCTTGAAATGAAATGCATGACATACTATCTGACATATCGATACTCGCACAAAGAAATAACACAGATGGTCGCTCCTCAACTGCCTTATTTTTCGTACTAATTGACGGCATTACAAGTAGTGTCCTTGGTGAATGTGAGTATAGAGGTGTGGCGTCACAGCTTGGTATCAGAGCCAAACTTCAAAACAATGTAGAATAATCTAGCAAGGTCATTTTCCTAAGTCTCTCTTAGGAATCATGCCTTAGGATTTAACTCAAGTCTTAGCACCCATTCTATCATATTTTCTTTTATGATGCCTTGTTTTATCAATCAAGTTTGTGTGATATTCATTCTAAGAATAACCTTTTTCCACTTCTTTCTTTCTTTCTCAAATGGTTAGATCTAGTCATCCTAGCGCCGGTCAATCCAGTGCTATTCCTCAGGAAGGCGTATTCATGTCTGCCCAACAGCTTTTGGATATCGTAAAGAATTCCCAAGCTGCCGGACTCATTCCAAAGCCTACTCATCCTAAATTCGGGTTTGCATGCTTGTGCAGTGATTATAGCAATTTGGGTGGAAGGCCATTTAAGGGTTCCGAAAGCGTTATAGAAGTCCAAGCTCGGCTTAGAACATGTGATCGCATCTTTTCTTGCATGAATCTTATGGATCTATATCAAGTCTAAGAAGCTACTAGCATGCTCCAGAAGAGAGCATTAGATCGGTTTGAGCTTT
Source organism: Allium cepa (assembly GCA_030765085.1). Classification (NCBI taxonomy): domain Eukaryota; kingdom Viridiplantae; phylum Streptophyta; class Magnoliopsida; order Asparagales; family Amaryllidaceae; genus Allium; species Allium cepa. The sequence goes on from CM060943.1 coordinate 462,597,174, forward strand.
TGGTTTTGGAAATTATTGAAGCAGATCTTACTTGGAAGCAATTTCGAGAAAGGTTCGAGTTAAAGTTTGTGCCGGAGGATGAAAAAGTAACTTCAGCCTGACACTTTATTGACCTTGCTCAAGGTGAATCCTCTGTGATGGACTATGTTGCATCATTCGAATCCCTCCCTAAATATGGGGTCGAGTATATTAATACCCCATTGAAGAAAAATCAAAGGTTTATCTATGGTTTGAATAAGAACCTCAAAGAGGCTTTACTTTTGAAACTAGAAGTGCCTTTTGATCAGCTTGTAGATATCGCTCTTCAAATTGGGGAGGCCGATAAAGAAAGTGATGTTGAAGTTGTGGTTGCCAAGAAGAGGCAATTCAATAGTAAGTTTAAAGGCCCTAATCCCAACAAGAAAGGGAAGCAGGCAACTTTGGTAGCAATTACTCCTACCTCTAGTCGTGGACAATGCTACAATTGGGTTCTAAGGAACATTACGGAAATAATTGTCCGAAACCCCTTTATTGTCCCTATTGAAAAGGTCATCTTATATCTTCATGTCCCATAATTCAAAGCAGGAAAGAGGGAAATTTGAATGTTGTGCAAGCGCCTAGCAACACTTCTCTTGGTCAAGGTATTTCTCATTCTATCCTTGATGGCATTATTATATTTTGTGATCATCCTATTCATGTTCTTTTTAATACGGGTGTATTTTACTATTTTATATCAAAAGAACTTGTTGATACTTTGTCTTTGAATGTTATAGACTTGATGACTTCATTAAGAATTGCGAATCCAGTTGGTGGATCCGCAAAACTTGGTTTATTTTGTAAGTATATTGAAATTATTTTACGTGATTATGCTTTCCATGCCGATTTGCATGTTATGCATTACTTAGGTTTCAGAATGATTTTGGAAATGAATTGGCTTAACCGTTATGAAGCCCATATCCTATGTCCTAAGAGGACTATCCATCTTTGACATCCCCAATCTATTAAGTAGATTTCTATTGTTGTTGAGGATTCAGAATCCAATTTGATGGAATCCTTATATTCTTTAAATCCGCATGATGATGATAATGATCTGAGGAAGATGTCATTTTCCATATTCACATTGTTCGTGAATTTCCCGATATATTTGACCTCGTTTTAGGATTACCACCTAAGCAAGCAATTGAGTTCAGGATTAATCTAGTCCATGTAGCTCAACCTATCACCCATCCTCCTTATCGTATGTCCAACAAGGAAAATGAGGAGATGCGTAAACAATTATCCGAATTGGAAGCAAAACAGTTTAGTTGTTCTAGTTCCTCTTATTGGGGAGCTTCAGCTATCTTTGTGATGAAATACTATGGTACGCTTAGGCTTTGCGTTGACTACCGTAAGCTTTAAGATCTCACCATCAAGAATAAATATCCCTTACCTCGGATTGATGACCTATTCGATCAACTTAGTGGTGCTAGAGTCTTTTCACAGTTAGACTTAGTAACCGATTTTCATCAGCTTCGAATTGAAGAGGATATTATTCCTTTGAGCCATTCCGTACTCATTATGGATCTTATGAATGGCTTGTTATGCCATTTGGTTTAACGAATGCTCCAGCTTATTTCGTTGACCTTATGAATCGAATTTTTAAAGACTTTCTTGATCGATTTATTCTCATCTTTATTGATGATATTCTTGTTTATTCTAAAACCGAGGAAGAGCACGAAAAACATCTTTGCAATGTGTTGGAAACCCTTAGGAGCAGTCAATGGAAAAAAAATTGTTCTAAGTGCCACTTTTGGCAATATCATATGAAATTTTTAGACATATTATTTCTGAATCCAGAATTTCTGTGGATCCTTCAAAGTTTGAGGCGATTCAAAATTGGAAGGGACCAGAGAGTTCGATGGAAATTCATAGCTTTCTTGGATTGGCGGGCTATTACCGTCGGTTCATAAAAGAAATTTCTAAAATTTTTATGCCTCTTACTAGTTTGACAAAGAAGGGAGTTAAGTACATTTGGTTAGACAAATGAGAAGCTGCTTTTCAGAAATTAAAAGAACTCCTTTCTGATGCTCCTATTCTTGTTATTCCCGAAGGAAACCAAGATTTGATTGTTTATACCGATGCTAGTTGTGTTGGTTTGGGAGTCGTTCTCGTGCAAAGGGAACGTGTTATTGCTTATGCTTTTAGGAAATTAAATCCTGCCGAGACTAGATATGCCACTCATAATTTAGAGCTCGCGGCCATTGTTTTTGCCCTTAGAATTTGGAGTCATTATCTTTTGGGAGAGAAATTTATTCTCTACGCCGATCATAAATCTTTGAAATATTTATTTTCTCAAAAGTAACTTAATTTGCGTCAACAATGCTGGATCTAATTCATTGCGTCTTATGATCTTGACGTTCTTTATACTCTTGGAAAGGGAAATCGTGTTGCTGATGCCCTTAGTCGTAAGCAACAAGCGGTTGTTTTCATGATGATATCTGAATGGAATGATCTCGAGACTTTGTCCACTTGTGATATTCGAGATCGTGAATCCGATTCATGTTCATCTCTTGTTTTATGTAGCCATGAGGCTCATCCTCCTCTTTTAGACCGCATCCTTGAAGCTCAAAAGCAAGATCTAGAATTGGCCCTTCTTAACCAAAGTTGTAGGGATAAAAAAGGTTGACGGTTTGAAAGACTTCGATATTGATGCTCGCTGAGGCATTCGAAAATTTGGCAGACTTATTGTGTCAAATATTAGTGATCTTGGTAAAGACATTTTAGAAGATTCTCATCGTTCTAAATTTACCATTCATCCTGGTAGTAGTGAAATGTACGCAGATGTGAAGTGACTTTATTATTAGGATGGAATGAAATCTGATATTGCTAACTTTATTAAGCATTGCATGACTTGCCAACTCGTAGAGGCCGGGCATCAAAGGCCCGGTGGGTTATTGCAACCTTTGAACATTCTAACTTGGAAGTGGGATCAAGTCTCCATGGACTTTATTTAAGGTCTTTCCCATTCTCGTTTAGGTCGTGACAGTTTATGGGTGATAGTAGATAGACTTGCATAATCCGCCCATTTTCTTCCCGTTCAATCCAACCGAACCGTACCTCTTTTGGCCAAAATCTATGTCAAAGAAATTATTAAATTGCATGGGGTTCCTACTTCTATTGTTAGCGATCGTGATCCATTATTTACTAGTGGATTTTGGAAAGGTCTTCAAAAAGCTTTGAGAATGATGCTTAATTTTAGCACCGCTTACCATCCTCGGTCCGATGGACAAACCGAGTATGTGAACCAGACTCTTGAAGATCTTCTTCGTGCATATATTTTGGTGGAAGTTGGGAAGATCATATTTCTCTTATTGAGTTTTTTTATAATAATAGCTTCTAATCTAGCATTGGTATGACACTTTTCGAGGCACTCTACGGAAGGCCATGCCGATCTCCTTCGTGTTGGCTTGAAGCCGGTGAGAGGCTGGTTTTAGGTCCAAATTTTATTTGCGATGCCACAGAAAAGATTGACCTTATTCATCATAGGATGAAAGAGCTCAAAGAAGACAAAAATCCTATGCCGATAAACGAAGAAGGAATTTGGAATTTTCTGTGGGATATTTGGTATTCGTTTGTGTTTCGCCTATGAAGGGTGTTGTGCATTTTACTCAATAGAGAAAGTTAGCACGTCGATATATTGGCCCATTTCCCATCACTGAATGCATTGGTTCCGTGGCTTATCGCCTTTTATTACCGGCTCGCTTTTCTGCTATTCATGACGTATTCCACGTTTCTCAACTACGGAAATGCCTTAAAGATTTCGATTCTATTCTTGAGCTCGGTGTTATTAAAGAAATTGAAGTTTCACCTAATTTGACATATGAGCAATATCCTATTCGTATCATGGCTACGGAGGTTAAACGCTTCAAAATAAAGATGTTCTGCAAATCCTAAGGATTATTCTTGGGAATCCAGTGAATTCATCGACCGAACACATCCATACTTACTCTCTCGTGCCCTTAAGGTGAAATTCTCGCTTCAAAATTTTCTTTTGTGTTGTTATGCGTCAAAGTGGTTGTTACTCTTTATTTTCTTCTTAATTATTGCAAGGACATAATTTCTTTAAGAAGGAGAGTCTATAACAACCCGCATATTTTACGATTATATATTTAAATGTTTTATTTAAATATAACATTGTTAGTTGAATTTAAAGTCCGAAATGTGACTTTTAGTAAATAGTTGAATTGGACTCGAGACCACTTCCATTGACTATAAAACAATGTTTACACTTTGTTTAAGTATAAACATCGATATGTTTGGAGTTGATTAGGATTTTGGCATTTTCATTTGGGCTTTAGGTTTGGTTTTAGCCCACCAACCCAACAAGATAACCCAAACTCCTATACCAAATACCCTAACTCCACTTCTCTTCATTCATTTCTTTCATAATTTCTTAACACTCTCAGGCAAAAGGAAATGGAGGAAAAGAAAGAAAATTAAAATTCCTAAGCCCTACCTTTTCTTAAGAACTCAAATTCAAAGTCAAAGAGAAGCTTAGGTAAGCATCCTCTTCATCTTCTCCATCTCAATCCCTCTCCAATTTTCAGAAATTCCTACAACCTAACTTAGAAAATCCATGCATTTGATAATAGATTGAAGGTTCTAGAGGTGTTGTTGAAGTGTTAATCAATCTTTGCTTTTTTTAGAGCTTCCCATTTCTATATTTGAGTTTAAAGAAGAGTTCTTGAACTCACATCTATGTCTACAGCTTTCATTGTCGTTAGGTCTGAATTTCTAACATCTATTTCATGTTCAATTGCTTTTGATTTGAATTGGTTTGATGAATTTTTCATTTTTTGGTTTTGAAGTCAAAAATTTATGAAAATCCTACTATGAATATTTGGACATGATATTTGGGGTGTATCGAAGAGCCTATAGGGCTGGATTTTCACTTGGCATAAATCCCTAGCCTCTGCCACTCGTCCGATCGCTTCTAAATTGATTCGGCAATCAATGGCCTAGGCAAAATGTTGCCCAAAACAGGCAACCAGACGTATGGTCGAGGAATCCAGATGTATGGTTAGGGCACCGGAAGAAAATGTAACGGCGGAAAAAAATAATAGAAAAAAAATCTAGAGCCAAGAACCAGACATCTGGTTCATTCGGTCAGACGTCTGGGATGCTCCTAGAATTAAAAAGAAAAATGAGAAAAAATATATTTCCAGAAACCCAGGTCAGACGTCTAGCCAAGCCAACCAGACGTCTAGTCTTGTGTAATTTTACCCATTTGCCTATTTTTGAACGGATATCCAATTTTTATCGATTTTGTTGATCCAATTAGTTTTTGTCATTTATTATCGACTTTGATGACTTCTATTCTAGATTTTTTGGAATATCCATTTGATGGATTTGATGCCGAGTTTCATGATTTTAATTCATGTCATCAAATGTGGATTTTTGATGATTGATTGTTTTTACAATCATTTCTGTGATTTGTCACCTTAAAATACAAAGGTATTTTACTAGTAGTAAATACTCAAACTCTTTCACAAAAATGATGTCAGCACTACTTTTAATACAAAGCTCATTTTCAAAACCGTTTTCCAATCTATTAGTATATACAAACCTTTACTTCATTCGTATGATAAATACAATTAAATGACTTAGCAAAACGAGTGGTATGAAATGCTTACGTTTACCTCGTTGGCTAATTCTTAGACTTGTTCGATTGAAATCTTGTGACAATTTTCGAGTGGAAATCTACAATTTGTTCCTAAATATTTAAGTTAAGCCAATGGTTATGAGACATGAAGCTAAACTTATTTATTTACTAACTTAGTGTAACTTACACTTCTTATTGATCAATGAAGATCATTTGGGATTTAGACAAGCGATGTGCGATGTCTCTTTGTCTGCGTGGGGGACTATACCCCGTTCTATAGAGCTTCGTCCCTTTTTTATGGGCTAACGACCCATGGATCTTTAACTGTTTTACGGAATTTGGTTCATCGGGCGTATCGCTATACTACGTCGTTGTTCCGGCATGTTTGAGTTTCAGGTTCGTCGGGCGTATTGTCGTGCTACGTCGTTGTTTTGGCTTGTTTGAGTTCCAAGTTCATCGGGCATATCGTTGTACGATGTTGTTGTTCCGGATTGTTTGAGTTTCGGGTCCATTGGGCGTATCGCTGTACTACGTCATTGTTCCGACTTGTTTGAGTTTCAGGTTCATTGGGCGTATCGTTGTACTACGTCGTTGTTCCGGCTTTTCAATTTCAGGTTCATTGGGCGTATCACTGTACTATGTCGTTTTTTCGGCTTGTTTGAGTTTCAAGTTCCTCGGACGTATCGTTGTACTACGTCATTGCACCGGCTCTATGGGTTAGTGACCCATAGGATAGCGTCCCATTTGTGATACACGTGTTGGTGAGTTTTCATGCTCCAGTTTGTGATAGGCTCTTCCCCCCCCCCCTTTTGTGATTTTTGGATTTCTAGATCGATGATTTCTAGAATTTGCGTTTCACCAATATTTGTGGTTTGCATTAATAAGCTTTATCAATATTTATGACTTGGTGAATAAAATAAAGAATATGAAATTCTTTTTTTAAGTATTTGAGAAAACTTGAGATATTATATGATTTTTACTGTTATCATATATATTGTTATATCTCTTATTCTATCTCATCTTACATGATAATTATAGCTAGGCTGATCCGTTTATTATTTTTCTTCTTAAATAATTCTCGGGACAGATCGTAGTGTTTCAGATGCTTCCACTTGACTTCGTAGCAGGGACAAGCTTTTGACTTTTGGCTAACTACTTTAGCTAAGCAGTTTTTGTTTTTGTACATTCGAGATAGAGGCTCCTTGATGTATACATATTCTTTTGTCTAGCATTTATACCTATTCTTTTGTGGTGTAGTGGATCTTGTATGACCACTATTTTGATGTACACTTATATATGTTATATTCATATCTGCTTCCGCCTTAGTGATGTGAATATATGTGACTGTTTTATATTATGCTTATTTTATATTTGTTTCCAAAGGTCATATAGCCATTGTGTAGTAGTTTTGAGTTTGTATTTGATATGTCAGATTTCCTCTTGAAATGAAATGCATGACATACTATCTGACATATCAGTACTCGCACAAAAAAATTACGCAGATGGTCGCTCCTCAACAGCCTTATTCTTCGTACTAATTGACGGCATTACCAGTAGTGTCCTTGGTTAGTGTGAGTAGAGGTGGGGTGTCACAAGAACCCTATAAATTACCAAATTATCATCATTGGAAAATTGATGAGATTTGTGTTCAAGCAAATTAATGTAGGTCGGTCTTTAATTCTATATTAGGCTTATTTTTTAATTTAGGGTTTTGTTAGTTGTTTATTTTTCATTTGTAACTTTCCTTTTAAATTTGTGTAATCATCTAGTTTTGTAACTAGGTACAAACTATGGGGCTTAGTTTGAGAATTTGCAGCACAATGGCTGAGTTGTGGCAGGGTTTTGAGCATAGAGTAAGATTAGTCATTAGCAGGTGTCGCAAGTTTATGTGTGTAAGCATCTGACTACTGAATTTCTAGCAGAAACCTTGAGGGCGGCACGTATGTAGCATTTTGCCGAAGCTGGGTAAATTTTTATGTGATCTCTTCTGCATTATTATCTATGATTTTTTTATTTTCGCATTAATTTTTATTATTTTTAGTATCACCCTATTCATCCCCCTCTAGGGTGAAAACGATCTTACAAGTGGTATCATAGTTGGGTTCAAAAATCTCTGGGTCTGGTCGTTCAAGATGCCATTGGGCCTGCGGTCAATCTTGTGGAGTTTGGCGGGAATTGGATTTTGGATTCTCGTTTGGAAGAGTATAATCCGGGACACCCTCATGGAGTTGGAAGCATGCTAGAAAGGATGTTAAAACGATTGGAGATTGGAATCTAAGACATGGAGCGGAAACTAGTTGGCTTGGACATGGATTGGAGTGACCGGAGGTAAACCTCGACCAAGGAAGATGGATCGACACTGATCCCTTCATGGGATCAACATCGCTCCCCAAGGAACCATAGGCCCGACTTTGGTTGGCTTTGGAAGAAATCGGACAGTGGTGGTGGAACATCAACAGCCATCATCCGCCATAAATTTGAGCAAGCCTGACTTAAGGGCATATGTCGTCCTCTCTTGTTCGAGATGGCATGAACTAAAATAATAAACTCCATAATAAAATGACTAATTCACTTACACATGTATGGGATCGAGGTCGGTCCCTTGGCATGCTCTAAGATTGTGATGAATCGATATAACAAATGGATCTTAATACACTTAAATCCGTGTTAGTGCGATGAACAAAATAGGTCATGGTTATTGTCCTAATTGGAGAGACGGGGTAATAATCATAAGATGCGAGGCCCTTCTCTGTAGAGTGACATGATGGACTCATACATCGATTAAACCCTCGACTGGATAGTCGAGGCCTGAGAAAGGAAGTTAGTGCAGAATTGATCGCTTTATGTCCTTGGTCGAAGAATCAAGGACTGGAGTGCAAGAAGAGAGCTGCTTCATTGGAGAGCAGCAGGATCGACTCACTTATCATTATTTCCCCTTTCATTGGAGAGCGATTGGATGTGGTTCAATAAGAGCCCAGAGAGGCTATGATCGGTCTAGGATGGTCAAGACATCAATTGATGTTTAGGGATACTGAACCGAAGTGCAGGAAGTAATGCCCTTTACCGAAGAGACAGGATCGACTTATTTGTTGCTATTCCTTCTTCACCAGAGAGTGACATGATGGGGTCCAGTAAGAGTCGAGCAAGGCTATGATCGGTGCAGGAGGATTATGACAACGCTATATGCCTTAAAAGGGCCTAAGTGCAGAGGATGAGTTGCTTCACCAGAGAGTGACAGGATCTGCTTACTCATCGTTAAGTTTGGATTAGCAAGGGTCGGGAGAGACCATTGATCGGTCCAGAGAGGCCATGAACTTGGATAACGACCTAGAGAGATCGTGAATTGGCTTATTGACTTCTAGGATTTCAAGCAGTTATGTATTTGGATAATGATCCAGAGATGTCGCGAACTCGGATATTGACCTAGAGGGGTCATGGACCTAGGTATCGACACAAAGAGGCCAAGAGTTTGGCTAATGATTCGAAGAGATCGAGGACTTAGGATGATGATCCAAAGAGATTAAGGCTTTGGACTTGGCGAACAATCCAATGAGGTTGCTTGATTTGGTTAATGGCTTCGAACGGATGTGGATTCGGCTAAGGATTTGGAATGGATATGTAATTTGGCAATCTGTAACAACCTGAGTTCCAGTGGGTCCGGATTTTTAGCAAAAATGCTAAAATCCAAGCCCACCGAAGCTCGAGTTAGGTTTCTGGTATTCTGCAAATAGGCAAAGACAAATATATCAGAGCTCGGATAAATATCTCACAATGGAACTAACGAAAATAAAATAGTAAGTAAATACACACCAATATAATAACATTTTCTAAACAAGTGTCTCATACCTGGAAAGTCTCTGCCATCTACGTAACCTGTAGGATGTTATGAGGAGGCAGTCAGGACTAAAGTTCTAATGCATAAACAAATTATATATTTCTAAGTTTAATTCTAGATATACCGTTTTATTTCCATTTTCTTTTATATTGGGTTTATTTGGATTATAATACTCTCGCCTCTATGTGTGGATCGTACCTATCTACTCCCTAGTAGATCAAAACCTTATAAGTAATATATGTAGCTATCTTCCTAATGACCGTATCGTTCCTAGGCACTACCCTTTGTACCTTCCGTATCCTCCTCAAAAAGGACTCCATCGTCTCGCTGCTAGGGCATGCTGTGACTACATCCATAACGGACTGCCTTGTAAGGCCTACAATATAGATGTTCCGTCGTCTGCTTTGAAAATGAAAAACTGCATCCGAACTATCCTATTCTAATGCTCGGACATCAATAATGTACCACCCAGTGCGTACCTTGAGGACTATATGTAATCGTTCTGTCTACTCCCTGAATCCCGCTTAATAAGGTCTACCTTGTACGGAATTCAGTCGGGGATTTTCTATTTCTACAAAGGACTGCCTCGTTAGGCCTACAATATAGATATTCTATTAATATGTCCCTTTTCTTATCGTGGCTATGGCCCCACGAAGCCACCACTCAACTAATCGGAAGACCTCTAAAGAGCTAAGTGGTTATGCCCTACTGCAGACAATCTAAACATCCAATTGGTCGTGCTCCTCATCCAATGCCTCGATAGTGAAAGAATAATTGGACCGTAGGTCTAACTCTAGTCTTTTTCGAACTCGCTTCTTGGTTTTGATGCTAGCCAGACATCCGCATGCGTCTATCCTTTTGGGTCCTGCCCACTAAAACTTACTTCCATGTACTGAGACATACGAATATCCTACTCCAAACCTCAACCCCTTTTGACTGCCTACAATTGTCCTGCCATGTAAAAAGCAGTCAAGGCGTACTCTTTTGATGGAACACCTAGAGATCTTCCTTCGGAGAACTTCTTCGCTATACCCACCCCAAAGGTCCATCCTAGAGTACCCTCATGTTCCGTTGAAGTCGCGTACTTACTTCTAGCCAAAATAACTTAGTTGGACATGCTTCTTATGTGCTGAAATCTATGATGAACTTCTTCGTAAGACTCTTCATCCTTTGGGCTGCTCCAAACGCATCTCACTCTTTTATTAGACCCTAGGTCTAATCTTTTATTTTGCGTTTAGTTTACTTTTCTTATTCTGTTAGCTACTTATTTACCCTAATTAGCATAATCTTGTCCCTGCCTCACCTAACTATTGTAAGACCATCAGTTCGTGATTGAAAGAGAATGTTGTTGGTATGGGGCCAATTTTATTATCTTTCTTATTAACTTAATCCAAGATCTAAGTTTATTAAAATAAGCCTCTTCTATTATTTCTGTTCCATTTGCTTATTAACTTAATTTAAAACTTAAATAAGCCTTTTATGTTCTTTCTACTTAATTATAACCTATGTTATAATTTTACTTGCAATTGTCACTACTGTATTCTTTTGTAATCTATATATTATAAATATAATTACAAGAGTCTCTTTTTTATTCTAGTCCGTCTTCTTTATTATGATATTGAATTCTCTTTAGTTCTCTTATATTATGTATATGACAATCTTGACTTAGGACTACGTCCAACTATCACAAATTTACTTATCATAATAATCACTTTACTTTTATTCTATTATCTGTGCAGTAAATGTTGATCTAATTACATTACTGTCTATAGCTTCTATTCTTGTTTAATAATTAACTTTGTTCCTTTTTTTAATTCCTTTAACTCTGCAGTTCATTTTTTATATTTTAGGAAGTAGTTCTATTCTATTTGATTAGTTACAAAAAGCTATGCTAAAAATCCATTTCTGTGTTTTAATACTAAATAATGCTATAAACAATAATCCATAACTGCAAGATATTTCTTTTGTTATTTTTTACTTATTGGATAGTGCAAAATACAATAATTTCTCTATTTTACACTAATCCCCTTTTTCTTTCTTTTTATTCTTGCAATTACGTTTATCGTTATCTTTTAAATATTAAACTATAGAAATGTATTTCCTTTTCTAAACCAACTAATTAATCTATCACTTACTTCCTAATTAAGTTATTAGGTTTTCCCTTTTTTACTTATTTTTCCCTGTTTTAGCATAATTTACTGCAAATTTCCATTTTTCTCCTTTTATTTCATCTTTTCTTATTTTACATCTAATTTTTGTAAATCTAGTGTTCTTCTATTTTAGTCATCTCTTTAACTAATTTATTTGCGTAAAAAGAAATAAAAAGAAGCTAACATTTACAGGCTAAATTTCAACTCTAAAATAGATGTAAATAACTGTAAATGTCTTACTTTTACACTTATGCCTTTATCTAACTATCAAGCCTAATATTAATTAAATATAAGCTCTCTTATATAATTTATAGTTTCAGCATAACTAATTAACAGAATTAATTACTGAAATAAACACTGAATAAAATTATTTAACGCGAATCTAACGATAATATATCATAAACGTAGAAGATATATAATTAAATCCACTCACCTGTCATCCTTAGCTTTAAATCTCCATCTTCTAAAATTACTACGCTGTTCTACAACTTCTCTCCTTTAATTTGTTGTAGTTTCTCTATTTTGTTCACATATATTTTATTTGGATTCATTTGGTGAAGATTTTTGAGAAATAGGAGAAAAGAATGAAGAAAGAAGCCATTGTTTACTGTAAGAGAGGGATGAAAAAAGTGACGGCTGATGGAACGAATTACATTATGTTCTCTCTTATATAGATGCAGCCCATCAATTATCTAATTAATCCTCTTCCTGATTGATCCTTCAATTAATTTTTATATGCAACAATATAATGCCTATATGTACATATTCAAACCTAGGTCAACCATTATTTCGTTTTCATAGTAATTGACATTTTCTACTGATTACGTTACAATCCTAATTAATAGCCCCATTAATAGATTAACATGTCACCTCTATTAGTTAATTTTCTTAATTGATATTTTACACATTGTAACATTTCATTAATTGGCATGTCTATTAATTCCACCATTCAATTAACATATATATTTAATATGCATATATATTTTAGTATCCAGATATGAATTTAAACATTTATTTGTTACTATGTAAACCTCTTTAAATTGAGGGATCTGATATACATATATACACGTTATATATTAATCTCCAATATTAATTCACATATTAATTAATTACACTTTATAACGCACGTCTATTTTGGATTTTAAATGTGCCTTATTTGTTTTATTAAATGTTACTTATAAATGTTAACATTTAGACGTTATAAATTATAAACGTTTAACCTTTTTTGTTACTTGTTTATTCTAATTAATCACCATCAATTGCTTGATTAATTTCTCAATATAAAACTTGTCTATTTTGAATTTCACATGTGGCCAATTAATGTAAATTAACTTCCTCCAATAGCTGATTCGATTACATTGCCTGCTAATATTAATTAATTGTCTTTAATTACTGATATCAATTAATTTCCATTATGATGGCAATGTTAATTAATTATCTTTATGACGCGCGTCTATTTTAAAATTGAAATGCTTGTTATATTAGGAATTTCATACGCACATATATTTATTTGGGGATTTTAGGCTCAAGGAAAAAGTTGTAGAAAAATTTAGTTTTAGGGACAAGAAGTTTGCCTTTTAGGGTGAGGTACACTTTTTAGTGTAAATCACAGAATGATAGTTGTAACTATTATTTTCTGTTTACACTAAAAAGTGTCCTTCAAACTAAAAAAACAAACTTTCTGTCCTTGAGAATAATTTTTTTTTTGAAACTTCTTCCCTGTGTCTATTTTCTTGTGTTTATTTATAACAAATATATTTACGTACAGTTACATGTATAATTATTTCTTGATACAAAACTTCGAACGTCGATAACTTTTTCATACGAACTCCGTTCGAGACATATTATATATGTAAATTGATCAGAAAATTGCCACGAACACAATAGAATAAGTTTCAAGGCCAAATCCGGAAAATGCTAAAAGTGATTATTTTCACTGTTTATAATTATTTAATTATATAAAAATACGGGGTGATACATTCTCCCACCCTTTAGAAAATTTCGTCTTGAAATTTGGCAATTGTAAAACTATGTAATTCCTCTCAATAATTACATCCATGTTGTGTACATCCAATTTTTCAACCATCTATGTCATTGTGAAAAATGAAATACAGCATAAATATATGCATATACAAGAATTTCTAAGCGATACCCCCTATATGAATGCTTTTCTATTGGAAATTCCTTTTAAACATGATGCACACATCCTAAATATACTTGCAATTTCTATATGAATGCAATCTTTTGAAAACTCAAAACCCACACTCCTATTGAATAGGAGCATAGTTCAACAAATTTTATGTCCAAACCCACCACACGACTTTTAACTTTTAGAAAATTTTAGTTTTTCAAATTCGATTTCTTATGTTATAAAGAAGGTGGAAAACAAAAAACTTCACATTTCTCCGTTTTACTTTTGCGTACCTCTCTCTATGACTTAAAACTTATGCCGCTGAGAAAGATTTTTCTTTTCAAACTTTTTCACAAGCTTAATTTATGGGAAAGATGTATATTTCTTTTGCAATTCTCTTTTACTTCTTTTGATGTTTCTATTGCTTTCTTTAGATCTAACTGTTTTCTTTTAGTTAACTTTTATCTGCTTTTACTCTTCTTTTAATATAGCAATTAAACACAGCTATCATCTAGGGCTGGGAGATCTAGGACTATGTCCACTCTGATATAGAAAGGTCCTACTCTAGGAATTCAAGTAACTCATATGCTCCTCCTACCGTCTATTGCTTATTATCAACTTTCGCTATATTACTCATGATGAATAAGATCTATTCATCTGTTCTATTCCATGCTCGAAATGGAATAACTAAGTCTCATTTACTTCAATGGATAAGGATTTCAATCTATGCAGTCTCTATCTAAAAAGACAACTAAGCTTGGGGAAATTCTCCCTTTAGCTTTCATTTTTCCCCAACTAAGGTCTACTTTACCCAACCATGTGAGTCTTACTATCTTACTTATATCACTTCACTATTCTCCTATAGTCTGCACACATGAAGCAACATTTCTAGGTTCTCACTAGTGTCCTATACTTCTTTCGAGAACTTTCATTATTACTGCTAGGAGTGATTTCTTCTATAGCCTCATACTTTTCCCTTTACACCTAAGAAATGGTTCCTATCTACTCCATATTTAAAAGTCTGGTTTGGCTTGGTATTTTTCATTTTACTTCAAAAATTAAAGCTTCTAAAATTTTGAAACATCAAATCCCAAAATTCTCACCTTTGAAACTGTTATTTTCAAGTTTCTTATGAAATTCAAAGGTACTTGATTACTAAAAATTTTATCTTTTAAAAAACTTATTTACTTCTTCACCAAACCATTTTGTTTAAAACATGTCTTTCTTATTCTTAAAACATTCTTCTTTTTTTCCTTGACCTAAAAAAATATCCTCACATGTTTTCAAAATATCTTCTTTTCATAGAATTTCAAATTTACTGAAATTGGAGTGGATAAGAACAATTACTTTTATCAAAAATCTTTTAACTTTCCTACTCTTCCAATTACTTAACCTTGAAGGAGTTTCTAACTTATTACACTTAATGGTTTTATACCTTAATGTATTGAGATTACTTCCTCTTGTGAGAAATAATTAACGCTAAAACCTTCTATGAATTCTTTAAAGAAGAATTTCATGTTTATGTGCAATTGTAAGAAAATTATTTTCTATTTTATCGAAACAGGCTATACAAAATATGGTGCTTTCCATACATTGTACACATCTTTCATGTATTCCTTATAACTTGTACAAGACATCTTTATTTGTGATTTATACAAACTTATTCACTATTAATTTCATTCCAATAGATTAAAGTATATAACTTACATAAGATACTTCGTACTAAATTTATTAATTTAACATACATTATTTTTCAAAAGAACTCATTTTCGAAACTGCTTTAATATTTTCATAATTAGGAAATATTTTCATATTCTTATTTAAATAATAAGTGTACATACAAACCACTTTAGAAATTATCTCCAAAACTCATTTGGGTCAAAATAGATGTTGCATAAAACATCGTTACTACAACCCAAAAATACTAATATATGGATTCAATTAAAATAAATATTCATAAATCCCATATGCTATGTAATAACATTTACTTTGGGAGTCATCTACTATAATAATAGTATCATAGTCTATGCTTCCTTTATTTTTACCGAAATCATTTATTACAACAATAAATTTTGTAACCTACGTTTTCGATACTCAACACACTCTAAGTTTTTATATTTTAAATCTTTGTTTACCTACAAAAAAACTAGAGAGCTATACGCGCTCTATAATTCTTCAAAAAGAATTTCACTTTTAACAAAATTTATGTCATATAAAAACCAATTTAAATTTCATACCACTTATTTTTTTTAAAAACCCAATATTTACTTCCTCAAATATTGTAATAATTTTATTTTGCGACTTTACAATTCCAAAAGTTTCATTTTATTGGGCTAGACCTAAAGTGAATTTTCTTCTTACTAAAACCTCTTATTCGTTCCAACATAAAAACACTCTTCCTACTATCCTTAGGGAACTTCCCCACTTCCTATAACATATGGATACCAATCTTATCTCAAAACATAGCTTATTGTACGCTATAAAATGGTAATAACTTAGGGCTCAACACCCTTGGATCATTCCAAACCCAACTAGCGAACTATGCATAAATATATTTCTAAAAACTTTCCATTTGTTAAAATTTATAATTGGGGACTATTTGGATTTTAGTACATAATTTATTTATATTTTATTCAAAAATACAAATACTTTCACTCACTGTTTACCTAGGAATCCTAAATCTAGACTCCGATACCAAATGTAACAACCCGAACTCCAATGGTTCAGATTTTTTGCAAAAGCGCTGAAATCCAAGCCCATTGAAACCTGAGTTGGGTATCTGGTATCCTACAAATAGGCAAAGACAAATATATCAGAGCTCAGATAAATATCTCACCATGGAACCGACTAAAATATAATAGTAAGTGAATACTCACCAATATAATAACACTTTCTAAATAAGTGTCTCAGAGCTGGAAAATTCCTGCCATCTACCTAACCTATAGGATGTTATAAGGAGGGGGTCAGAACTAAAGTTCTGGTGAATGGACAAATTATATACTTCTAAGTTAAATTCTACATATACCGTTTCATTTCCATTTTCTGTCATATTAGGTTTATTGGGTTTATAATATTCTTGCCTCTATGCGTGAATCGTATCCATCTACTCCCTAGTAGATCAAAACCTAATAACTAATATATGTAGCTATATGCCCAATGACCGTATCGGTCCTAGGTACTACCCTTATTACCTTCAGTATCCTCCTCGAAAGGACTCCATCGTCTCGCTGCTAGGGTGTGTTGTGACTACATCTGTAAAGGACTGCATTGTAAGGCCTACAATACAAATGTTCCGTTGTCTGCTGTAAAAATGTAAAACTGCGTCTGCACTAGCTTATACTAATGCTCGAACATCAACAATTTACCACCCAGTGCATACCTTGAGGACTATACGCAATCGTTCTGTCTACTTCCTGAATCCCTCTTAACAAGGTCTACCTCGAACGAAACTTGGTCGGGGATTTTCTATTTCTGTGAAGGACTGCCTCGTTAGGCCTACAATACATATATTCTATTTGGTCTGTCCGTTTTCTTATCGTGGCTATGGCTTCACATAGCCACCCCTCAACTAATCGATTGACCTCAAAGGAGCTAAGTGGTTGTGCACTACTGCAAACAATTTAAACATCCAATTGGTTGCGCCCCTCGTCTAATGTCTCGATAGTGAAAGAATCATTGGACTATAGGTTTTACTCAAGTCTTTCCTAAACTTGCTTCATGGTTTTGATGCTGGACCGATATCCGCATGCGACTATCCTTTTGGGTCCTTCCCACTAAAACTTACTTGCAAGTATTGGGACATACGAATATCCTACTCCAAACATCAACCCCTTTTGACTACCTACAATGGTCCTGCCATGCAAAAAACAGTCAAGGCATACTCTTTTGATGGAACACCTTTAGACGTACCTCTGAAGGACTACTAAACTATGCCTACCCTAGAGGGCTATCTTAGAGTACCCTCACCTCCCATTGAAGTCTCGTACTTCCTTCTAGCCCAAAACAACTAAGTTGGCGTACTTCTTTAGTGTTGAAATCTGTGACGAACAGCTTCGTTAGGCTCTTCATCGTTTTGGTTCCACCAAACGCATCTCACTCATTTATTAGACCCTAAGTGTAATCTTTTATTTTGCGTTTAATTTACTTTTCTTATTCTGTTGGCTACTTATTTACCCTAATTAGCATAATCTTGTCCCAACCTCACCTAACTACCGTGAGACCATCAGTTCTTGACGGAAAGGGAATGCTGTTAGTATATGCTACTTCTTCTGTGATATTCCAAAGAATATAACATTTATAATGAGTCCTACTGCCAATGAATAAGAAAACAATTTTATATGCTCCATAACAAAGAAATTAATGTAATGTATGTATATATCTTTTTTGACATTCCCAACATTCTTTTATACCGGCTATGAAAGTTGTCTTTTCAAATCTTATATTGAGAGTTAAATTACCAATTAAAATGATTTTAACACAAGTACATCATTAACAATCATAATTTTGTTTTCACCATAAGAAATACTTTGGTACCTTTAACGTTCTTTCTTATAGACACAACTTCTCTGCATCTTGTTTGAACTTCAGACTATTTATTTTCTCTATTAAAATACTCGGTTAACTTTGATGCTTATTGAATAATAATTCTGTATCATCTCTCTGATCATATCTAATACTTAATAATTCAATCATCACTCCCACTGACTTTGAGATATTTGGTTATTATGTGCAAATAGCCTATTTAAAATCATTTTTCAAAATTTCTAATTCAACATATATGTTCCAAAACTCAAAACTATACCAAGCAATAAATTTTGTAAGTAGAATCCTAATTAAGTAAAGCCATTAAATGTCGAATCTATTATGTTAGTTTCAATAATCGAAATTTACGATGTTATTCTTATCAATATGACTTGTTGAGAAAACTCTCCGATTGTTGAGCATGCTCAAGCTAGAGATGTTATGTGTAGTATTATTAATATATTGACTAGACGAGGTAAGATAACTATATGTATTATTTGAGCAAACTCAAGGTACACATACAGTACTTTGGCTGTTCTGAAATGATAGGTATGAGTGAATAATTCTATCGATTTATTGAGAAAACTCAAGATTGAAATGAGATTAGGACAAGGAACTATAGGTTTGGAGTTGTATATGATACAACCAATAAGGAGTTATCGATCATTTGTGGAGCTATGGCTTATTAAGCAAACTTAAGGTTAGAATCCCAAGATCGATGAGTCCTAACACCCATCAATGAAGTCAAAAACTTTTATGTTTCATCTTAGGGTTTAGAGAAACATATCATACTAGTGGGAGCCTTATTAGAAAAATGAAATGGTAACATTTACCTCTTCTAATTTTGTAAGAACATATACTATATAACGTTATAATAACCTACTTTAATAAATATGTGCATTTAATACGATTGATAAAAGTTTATCAATTAAAATATAAAAATGAACTGAATTAAAGATTGATAAATAGAAATATAATATATAATTGTTACTAAATACTTCTTGCATATTAATATTTTTTATACCTACGCAAATATATAATTTTACAATTACTAAATAAATTCATAGTTTGGTCTCTTCTGTGTTTACTTGCCCGAGACCATGTAATGCTATTTATGACTTTCATTTTTAAAAACAATACAAGATTATGAATATTTGATCCATATATTATCATATATAAGTGTTATATGGTGAACAACCATGGTTCCTAATTTATGATACATCGATGAAATTAGTTTATTGCAAATATGCAAATAAACCGTACTGTAAGTCGAGTAATCAATTTGAGTGATTACAATAAATATCATATTACGTTAAATGAAGATCACACCGTGTTAAATTTGAGTGATTACAATAAAGATCATATGGTTCCAAAGCAAAGACCTTTCCTTTTTTAGCCTTTGCTACTTCTAGATATTTGTTCTTGTAATGCCCCAATTGGTCGCAGTTAAAGCACTTCACATTATGCCTTCCCACAACCGTCTTACGATCACCAAATTGACACTTATTAGCATAGTTCCCCTTTTTATCACACTTATAACAGATAATATTAGCTATATCTTTCTTGGCAGCTCCACCCTTCTAAGCTCCCTTCTTCTTAAAGAATTTCTTCTTCTTGCTTTGGGAACCTTGTATGTCTGCTGACTTCTCTTTCTCGAAGGTCAGAAGCATTTCCTCATTCGCGATTGCCACTTCTACCACTACATTCAATGGATCCTTGAGATGTGGCATGGTTGCACCAGAAATCTCTGGCCTTAACCTCCAGATGAACTTCTCATTCCTCTTGATCACAGTGTCGATGATCGCATATCCATACCTAGATAGCTCATCAAACTTAGCAGAGTATTCTAACACCGATATTTCCCATTGCTCCAATTCCATAAATTTCCTAAGTAGGACGGACTTGGCTACCTCAGATAAAAATCTTCTTCGAATCTCCTTCGAAATTCAGCCTAAGTCTATTCCTCTTCTGGAAAGCAGATGCAATGAGAAGCGATATATATACAATCAATAATGATCAGATTTGGTATCAGTGTAGTGGTTAGTTTCATAGTCATATCTAGTGAATGTGTACGATTAAGCGGAGTTAGTCAACATCTCTTTGTTTTGACCTTGGGATACATATGGCTTGATAAATGGTACTGGTCTAATATTAATGACCGTACAATTGATAGAGCTTTATTAAAAGGAATTGTTTAAGGTCCGGATCTCGGTTTCTAGGTTTGGGTTTTAGAGAGATTTCATTGCTTAAAGAGGTTTTGGTTTTGTTCGAACAAAGCTATGGGAATGTTCTATCTTGATGGGGGCTTCGAAGCTCTAGTGAAGTTTGATAACATAGGATAGCTTGAATTTGGATTGTCTATCCATAGACAATCCAATGATATCACTTTTTTTGTAAAAGCAATCCATGGGTACCAATGATGTGCACAACCTATAGATGTGGTTTCAGAGCAAGTATGAAGAGAGACAGGGATGTCAGTCTAGAGTAAGTCATATACTGTTCCATGGTATTATTGGGTATTGCTACAGGGCCAACTTCTTTTGAGGTGTTAGTATTCATGGGATTCAAAATGATAGTTTTGGCTCATGATATGTCTTATTGGTGGCTAACAATTCGATATGACCTGTGGACGTAGTTCTAAAGCATGGGTGGAGAGAGATTGGGAAGTCTATCTAAAGTAGGTCATATATACTGTTCCGTAGTATGATTGGGTGCTGCAACATGACTTACATGCTAACTTATTTTAGGTCCTGGTTTTTTTAGAGGAATCCATAAGATAGTTGTGGCGCTCGATACTAATAATAATTCAACACGAGTATCGGTTTTAGATATTCATATTTTGGTATAGGGCACGGTGAGGTCCGTATGAGTATAATCACATCGAATGCGGCTTGGGGTCTACGGTATGATCAGGTATCGACTTTGTTTGTTTCGAGCTCTAAATGGGGATCATTGGACTATGTTGGATATCCTTAGTGGACTTTACCTATCAACAATGATGGGTGTCAATTTATATTCTCTGTTTGTAGTTTATTGTTAAGTTTGTGTGTTATTAGTTAGTTAGCTGTTGCTATTGAATATTATGTGTTTGACATTTATTGTGTTATCTATATTACCCCTTCACTTATATATTGGATTATCTGTATCATGGTATATAGTATGTGTTAGTCACATTAATTAGTGGTGCTCACTCATTGATTACAACAGAAGAGTAAGTTATGATATGATTTCATACCCTTTAAGATAGTTTACTTTACTTGTCTATAGAAAGCATAGATTACTCCTGAGCCATGTTTATAGAGAGAACCGGCTATGCTTTTGTGGTGTCTTGTTTTAATTTATATAACTTTGATATACCGTATTTTTATATAGTTCTGCCCACACCAGGCTTTATGTCCAACCTACATTTTGTCTTTATCTGTTTATG
This sequence comes from Allium cepa, assembly GCA_030765085.1. Lineage (NCBI taxonomy): Eukaryota > Viridiplantae > Streptophyta > Magnoliopsida > Asparagales > Amaryllidaceae > Allium > Allium cepa. The sequence goes on from CM060943.1 coordinate 462,618,858, forward strand.
TCATGACAACTCTCGAGTACTCGATCTAGTAGTTTGGTAGTGAGGTGCTTTGGGGATAAGCTTGTACGATAGCTGGAGCATTCTGAAGGCATAAAGTCAATATATCAGATTTTTATACTTATTGTTGATGTAGTACATTACAGATAGACTATTTTGTATACAAGACTTGTGATAACAAATATTGTATTCTGGCTTTCTATATTGATACTTATTTATCAGTTGCTTTCGTTGGTGCAATCTTTTGTACATTGTTTATCATATTCTATTCATATGTATTTAATATATTATATGTTATCCTTCCATTGTGAGACTGCGTCGATGTACATTGGTATGATATTTAGTTTTAAACTTTACCCTGATGGACTGTTTTTTGTGGTAATCAGGAGTCGGACATTATCATTCGACCTTGATTCAGGGTATTACAAAGGTTGAGTTGTTACAATTGGTATCGGAGCTTAGGCTTGACATTAAATACCAAGTAAACCAGTTTGAATCAAGAAATCTAGTCGATGAAGATACGTTGAGAGAGCGTACTTGTATTTTTCTACTATATAATACGACGTGCACCATTTGCCCTTTGAGCTTTGATTTATTTCTACTGCCAGTTGCTAAGGTATCTTCATAGAAGCAGATGGGGGTATGCAAGTGATTATGGATTGGCAGTTTAAGATGCCTGATGGAGTCAGAGACTGTTTGGTTACCGTATGGTATATTCCACTGCCCATGAAGGTTCTAGTAGCTAATGTGGGTGTTAGAGATGGTGTAGCCCATGGGGCATGGTAATAGGAGAGATTAACGAGCAAGCCATGACTTGGATTAATTATAGACATCGTTTGGAGTATATGTTTATTTCTAAGATCATGATGGATGTGCAGTTTAAGCATTTCATCCATTTTCAATAGGGTAGCTTGTCAGTAGAGGAATGTTAGCCAATTTAACATTCTGGCCAAATTCAGAGTGGAGGTGGTTATTACTCCATTGAAGTAGGCAAGGAATCTTGCCTAGAGTCTTGATGCTTGGATTTAGAATTTTTTGCTTAATCTATCCCATTTTGGGTACTTTTAAGATTCTCGTAGGGATAACTCTCCTTTATAAGAGCACCCGTGAGGTGCTACTAGAGGTAGCTTTGATGAATTTTCTATCGTTTAGAAAACCGTTGAAAATGTATCGTCATAAAATAGCAAGCGCACGACCTACGATCATAGTACGTATGCGAGTACGGTCGATACACAAGGAATTTTTTTTTTAATTCTAATATTACTCAATCAAATTAGCTTAAGGTTTTGAAATTATTTAAACTAAGAAAATTGTAAAAAACAAGCTAGAGAAAAAATAAATAAAACTATGAGACTAAGGAGCAATTTAAATGAAAATCCGCCTCTAATCATTCATATAAATCAACATAAAATTCATCTATAATTTCTCATTTAAATTTAAGTAGAAATGATTGATGTGTTTATTATAAGTATGGTTTATTTGTGCTATTAATTAGCACAGCTTAAACCATTAACTCAAACGCATCATTCAAACTCACTTATCAACTTTCATGAAAATGACATGAAATTAAAAAAATCTATTTTAAGCAAGATCTATTTACTGTGAACTAGTAACATAGATCATTGAATTTTAGTTCTAATTTGACTTTTATCATCAAAATCATTTTGGCAAATGATCAAATAGTTTATGTTCATATCGAATTAAGCATAATTATTTGAGGTGTCAACATAGACTATCAAATTCACTAAAAAAGAAACATAAATTATCATCATTCATAATTTCCATTAAGCACAAAAGAGAGATCATAAATGCAACCATGTTATGTTAATTTAGTATGATTCATGAGAGCTTAATTACCCCTAAATTGAAGAGGTTTAGCTTCTCATATTTGAATTCATATCGACACAAAATGATTTAATCAGAAAACAAGGAAAATGAGAGCTAATTAAACGAAAAGAGAACTAACTACTTGCATAAAATAAATCTAAACTAATTGCATGAATTAAATCTATACTGTTAACATGAAATAAAAGAGACGTAAACTAACATAGCAAATATGAGATAAATTGCATAAGAGAAAAGAGCATGTAAACAAAAGCAAGAAGAAGACTAAGAAGCCATTAAAAAGATATTTTATTTATCATTGATTTTGTGGATACAACATCATAAAAAAAAAGCTAATTACACAAAACATGTGGGGTATTTATACATGCTTAAAACCCTAATTTTATTTTTAAGAGATTGCCAAAATACCCTTGAGATTGTGCGACCTCCAAGTAATCATTAGGAAACTAATTAATCCTCACTAACATGCCTTTAATTCTCCACTAGATGCTTTTAATTATGGTCCATTAGTTAGTGGGCATGTGGGATTCTCCATGTTGCATGAATTCTTTTATTTCCTTTCTTCATTTGCTTTTAACATAGGTTCATGCATACATCCATGAAATTCCATCCAATTTTCACTTAATTTCCTATAAATAAAAATGTGCAAATAAATTTCCTCAAAATTAATTCATACATAAAATTACCATTTTGCCTCCAAATGAGATGAATAAATGATGTTTGAAAACAATTTAGATTTTGGTTTAAATATGTAAAATACCCTAATATGCTCATTTATTTTAATAAAGGAAGATTGAATATGAGAGTAAAAATATAAACTTTTACATGCATATCAAATATCTCAACACTTATCTTTTTATTCGTCCTCGAATAAACTAATACTAGGATAAATCCTTTTTTATAGGAAACATGATTGCACTGAGCGACGTAACAAGCCATTGAACCTCTAGTTGCCCCTAGTAGGACAAGTGTTGTCTCGTGAGGATTTTCAACAGATACTACCCATAAAATCCAAATATGACATACAAATTCTAATACGACTACATGATGCAAGTTTTGGAAAATATTTACAAATAAGGAATTTATTTTTAAAATGAACGAGTAAGTTAAATATAAGGTTTGGTTATTATCAAGAAATTTTAGTCTTTTTACTCAACAAAACTTCTAATAAAAATTAAGTTATCATCATAACTAACTCTAGTTTGGCTAGTTGTTTTGGTTGATAACATAGTTCAATTATGAAATGAATCTTTTAGTTGATTATCAAAGTTTCGCAAAGTGGAATTTTTTTCTATTGAATAAAAAGTCAAATCAAATAAGTGAAGACAGTGCTTGGGTTTCAATTGCTTGCTCTCTCTATTTTGGAAAATATTAACATTATTATTTACATACCTAACTCAGATAAACTAAGGCCAGATATAACGATCATGCACTGCCTTTCGAGCTTACGTTAGAAGAGTACATAGTGTGGCAAGTGTACACACTTGCATATAAACACATGACTCTATGTGTTTATTATTATTTTAGCATTATTTACATACATCTAACTTAGATAAAATGAGGCTAGATATACCAGTCATGCATGTGTGAACACATGACTGTAGTATTTATTATTTTTATGAATTTTTTTTTTAAAAGGTGAGAGTTATTCAAAATCATCTTAGCACCACTTCACTTAGAAGATCAACAACGTTATCACTTTTACTTTAAATCAACCACTCTTTTAAACAAAGAATACAATTAGGACATACTTCATAATTATCACTTATGAACCTTCTTATATACTAGTTACACAATAGTTACATGTAACCAAACTTTTATTTTTATTTTTTTAAGATAAGTAAATTTTCAAAAATTTCAATTCAATAGCAAAAACATATACTTATTCTATCATGTTTCTTTAAAAGTATATCAATATGCTAAAAAAAATTATTTTGGTTTCTTTTCTTTTTTTGGAAAGAAAATGCAAAAAAACAATGAAAAATAAAAATAAACATAAGACTCCCCCATACTTGACTTTGACCATGCCCCCAAAGTAAATGCATGAAATAATGAGTGTAACGGAGAAATAAATGTACATATTTATAAGAGAGAGTTTAAATTTCTTGCTAGACGTAGTGTGGCTCATGAAGGATAATGAGCTCCTCCTCTTAATCACTTGCCAACTCCAAGTAAGGTTTTAAACAATGACCATTGACTTTAAAAAATCGATCCATCCGTAGGGTATTTCAATTTCTATAGCACCGTGTGGAAAAATAGAACGTACCACGTATTATCCTGTCTACCTTGATTTTCATTTCCCAAGGAACAAATGAAGTCGAGAGTCATACAAAAGAACATTATGATTTGGAAAAAATGTTTTCATTAGAATTGACTTGTCATGAAATATTTTTGTTCTTTCTTTGTAAATTTTCTCATTTTCATATGCATCGTTCCTAATCTCCTCTAATTCATTGATTAGCAATTTTCTGTTTTGCCAGCTTTTTCAAGATCAAAGTTTATGTTCTTAATCGCCCATAACACTTTATGTTCAAATTCAACAGGTAAGTGACATGCTTTACCATATACTAACCTAAAAGGAGACATCCCTAGATTAGTTTTATACGTAATTCTATAAGCCCAAAGCACATCTATCAATTTTTGCGAAAAATCTTTTATATTTTTATTCACAGTTTTCTCCAAAATTTTCTTGATTTGGCGATTTGAAACTTCAAATTGACCACAAATTTGAGGATGATAAGAAGGTGATAACTTGTGGGTTATCGAGTATTTCTTCATTAGAGTTTTAAATGATCAATTACAGAAATGGGTTCCATTATTGTTTATTATTGTGCTAAGTGTTCCAAAGCTTGAAAATATGTTTTCTTTTATGAATTTCACAACAACTTTGTGGTCATTTGTTTTACATGGAATGGATTTAACCCATTTAGAGACGTAATCAATGATAAGAAGAATGTACAGATTTTTGAAAGAGTTGGAAAATGGTCTCATAATGTCATACAACAAATGTCAAAGATTTCGATCGTAAGTTTTACAGAACTCGAATGCATCTTTGAAAAGTGTAGGGTAGTAAAAACCACATTGGAGCACCTTTTTCGGTGTTTTCTTAGGACCGAAGTGATTACCATAAGCTTGGTCTTGGCAAAATGAAAGAACACTCTTAATTTCGCAATTCGAGATGCAACGTTGAAACAATACTTAAACAAGTATGGATCATCCCAGCAGAAGTACTTGATTTGGGAAAGAAATTTATATTTATCTTGTTTCGACCAAAATGAAGGAGTTTCCTTAGTGACTAAATAGTTCATTATATCAGCATATTATAGATAGACGGAAACGGAAAAGAGTTGTTCATCAGAAAAGTTCTCGTTGATCGATAAAGAAGGTGGTGCGTTTGGAAGATACGATAGATGATCAGCAATGACGTTGTCAGATCCTTTTTTATCCTTGATCATAAGGTCAAATTCTTCAAGTAAAATGATCCAATGGATCAAACAAGGCTTAGCATCTTTTTTAGTGAAAAAATAACTTAGAGCGGAGTGGTCAGTGTAAACAGTAATGTGTGAGCCAATCAAATAAGGTCCGAACTTTTCGAGCGCAAAGACTACCACTAGAAGCTCATCTTCGTTGGTTTTGTAATTGAGTTGAGCATCGTTTAGAGTCATGCTAGCCTAGTAGACGACATAAATTTTTTTTTGATGCATTATCCTATGACAACACCAACCGCAAAGTTAGAAGCATTACACATTATTTCGAAAGGAAGATCCCAATTGGGTGAGCAAATGATGGGAGCGGAAATGAGTTCATTTTTTGGACATTTGAAAGCAGAAACACAGTCATAATTGAAGTCAAATGGAACGTCTTTTCCAAGAAGAGACGTCAGAGGTCGAGCAGTTTTACTAAAGTCTTTTATAAAGCATCGATAAAAACCAGCGTGTCCTAGAAATGAACGAATGTTCTTGACGAATTTGGGAATATGTAAATTCGCAGTTACGTCAACTTTTGCTTTATCTACCTTAATGTCTTTGTTTGAAATGACATGCCAAGGGACAATGCTATGTTTGACCATAAAATAACATTTTACCCAATTTATCGTTAATTGTTTGTCCTTGCATCGATTTAGAACCATCTCGAGATAGTCTGAGCGCTCGAAAAAAGAGTTTCCAAAAATGGAAAAATCATTAATAAATGCTTCCAAAAACAATTCGATCATGTCGAAAAAGACACCGACCATGTATCTTTGGCAATTAGTAGGAGCATTGCAAAGGCTAAATGGCATTCGTCGATATGCAAAGGTCCCAGAGGGACATGTGAAAGTTGTTTTCTCTTGAAATTCAAGAGCGATCGGAATTTGGTTATAACCAGAATAACCATCAAGAAAGCAATAGAATTCATGACTGGCTAATTTTTCAAGCATTTGGTCGATGAAGGGAAGAGGAAAGTGACCTTTACATGTTGCAGCATTTAATTTTCGATAATCAATGCAAACACACCAAGCATTTGGATTGAGCTCGTTATCACCGTTTGTGATAACAGTAAGTCCAGACATTTTAGGCACGACATGAATTAGGCTAACTCACAAAATATCAAAAATGGGGTATATTATTCCGTTATCGAGGAGTTTAAGAATTTCATCGTAAATTGCATCCTTCATTTTAGGGTTAAGCCTTCATTGTGCGTCATGAAGATGCTTGGCTTTGTCTACTGAGTGGATATGATATTGAACAAGAGTGGGACAAATTCCCTTAATATCGGCAATTGACCATCTAATTGCCTCTTTTTTTGATAGAATTGAAATGAAGGAGGTTTCTTGATCAAGATAAAGATTTGAAGAGATTATGACATGAAATGTTTCATTATCACCTAAGTATGCGTACTTAAGGTGATCAGAAAGAGGTTTGAGCTCCAACCTAGGGGGTTGCTTAATCAAAGTATTTGGTTGAAGTTCTGACTCAACCGTTAGGTGTTCAAATCGAAGCGCATTTTCGATCTCATTAGGCTTGTCTTGAAACAGTTGTTCATATTCGGTTTCACGTTTGTTGTTGAGGTCAATTATTTTGTTGTTAAAATTTTACTTGAATGGAGCCAACTTCAAACGTTTGGTCAAGTGGTTTGTTCAATTGATTTCAGAGATTGAAGATGTTAAGATCCAAAGTCATATTTTCAAAAGAAATTTTCATCGAACCATTTCGACAATTGATTAGGGCATTTGAAGTGGTTAAGAAAGGTCGTCCCAAAATAAATGGAATTTAACTCATCGGATTTTTCACGGGTTGTGTTTCAAGGACGATGAAATCGACTAGGAATGTGAATTGACCGATTTTGATGAATAGGTCCTTGATTTCTCCCATGAGTTTCTTTACCGAACGATTGGCAAATTATTGAGTTACTTTCATCGGTTTTAGTTCACCCAAGCCTGCTGGTAAACTAAATAAGGAATCAAATTAACACTCACACCCAAGTCTAGTAAGCACTTATTAATTGTCTTGTCTCCTATCGTGCATGAGATCGTCAGACATCTAGGATCTTTATATATTATGAGAATTGATTGAGACAAGACTTCACTAAGACCGATGGTTAAGAAAACTTTCTTGGGTACATGAGTGTGTCATTTTTTTAGTACACAAGTTTGTCAAGAATTTAGTGTAAGTTGGGACTTGTTGAACGATATCAAGAAGAGGAATGTTCACTTTGAATTGTTTGAAAATTTCAACACCTTTTCCATTTGATCGGAATTTTTCTTCGATCGAAGTCAATCGGGAAATGGAATTTGATACTCAGTAGGTCGGTTTACTTGAGTAGAAGAAGAATTTAGATTAGAATTTGATTAAATATTTGACTTAATGTATTGTTCAGAATTGCTTGTCCATTTTGAAGTGTCAAAAAGATTTTTATGTAAATTGTTTGGATTTACAACTTGGTTATCAATTTGTTTACCGGAATGCAAAGTCATAATAGCATTCATTTGGTTCACATTGCTATCTTGAACGACATAGGCTTGATTCGAATTCACGTTTTGATTTCTAGGGTTCAGAATTGGATGATTTGGGAATGTGCCTCGTTCACGTTCACTCATAGAAGTGAGTAATTGACTCATTTGCATTTTAAGTTTAGCAATTGATTGACTTGTAGGTTAACAAATTTCGCAAATTTCTATTTGATTGGAGCTATGAGTGGCTGCTTTAGCAAAAGTTTCAAGATATTTCTTAATTGAATCGGTCGTTTATCATCTTGGGGAGTGAAAGATTGTTGCATTGATTTTGAGATGGAGGCGCAAAATTTTATTGAAAGTGGTTGGGCTGAAAAGGAAGATTCGAAGCATTGTTTGGAAATTGAAAATTGAGACAAACCGAATTCGTGGTAGAATTATTTTGGTTCCATGAAAAGTTAGGATGATTTCTCCAACCAAGATTGTATGTTGGAGAAAATGGGTCATTCTTAACCTTGTTAAAAGCATTGGGTTGTTCTACCGAATGAGGGAATTGATTGGTGATGTGATTCTGATCATTACATTTATAACACGATGGTTGGAAAGCTTGGTTCATTTGGTTGGATGAGAAGATGTTGTCGAATTTATTGATCATTGCATCGATTTTCACTTCCTAGGCCAGTGATCATTCTATCGAGTGTGCGCTCGATCATGAATAAATGGATTTTTCGTTAGAATGTTCTCATTAGAATTATTTGTTGGCCAAGTTCTCAAGAATTACCAAGTATCATCATGATGTCGGTGAGAAAATTGCCTTGGCATATTGATTCAACCATGGTTCATGAACTATTTTCAAGTCCATCGTAAAGATTTGGCAAAGTGTCCAATTATCAAAATTATGGTGTGGACATTTTATCAAAAGCTCTTTAAATCTATCAAAGTATTTTCCTAAAGGTTCACCCCTGAATTGATGAACATTTACAATTTCGTTTTGGTTGGTCGTTTTTTCCAATAGGTAGAATTTTTTTAAGGAAACTTCAACGGATTCTTCCCAAGTTTTGATTGAGTTCGATGATAAATTGTACAACCATTTTTTAGCACAATCGGTAAGGGCGAATAGAATTAACCAAAGTTTGATTCCATCATCACATAGTTGTTAGAATTTAATGGTTGCACGTACTTGTTTGAATTTTATTAAGATGATGTACTTGTCAAAATTGCCAAATTTTAGGAGCGTTGCAATGTATTTGGAATGAATTTCGAAGTGGTTACCCGTTGGAGTGGGTAATGTGATATAAGAAGTAATAGAAACTCAATGGAAAAAGATTCTATCCATGAGAGTTCGAGAAACATTTTTCATTAGCCATCGTTGGAGGATCATTTGTTCGAGTTAAACGATTCGTTATTGTGTCACGAATCCAAGTACTCATGTATAAGTGAAATGGTCAAGGAGAGAAAGACGTGAAAATCAAGGTAATGAGAATGAAACAAGGTTTAGAGAATAAAATAAAGTGAAAAATTCTTTGTTATTTTTTTAGAGGAAAAATATTTACCAAACTAAATTTATTTTTCAAAGAGAGATTTGATTTGTTTTATTTTGGATTTTTATTTTTTTTTCTTTTATTAGAATATTTTAGTTTTTATTTTTGAAAAGTTTTTTTTTCCTTTTTTTAGATTTTTTTCAAAGAAAAATTAAATTAATTAAAATGCTTTTTTTGGATATTTTTTATATTTTTTTTGAATTTATGTTTAGAAACCAAGTTAAGGAAAATGTGAATTTTTTTTTACTTTTAGATTTTTTTTTATATATGCATGAACTAATGCAACTCAATGAATGTAAGGACTTAACTACAAATTTTCTATTCTTAGTAGCTTCTAACCTAAAATTATATAATCACACTTTGATTTAGTCCAATAAAATAGTTTTAGCCAGGTAATGGACATGGATTATCGGTGCACCATAATTCACCGTACAAATGCAGTTGAAGGTTTAAATACCTTCAAAGAGACAATCAATATAATATTTACGAATCACCGTAATACGAATAAATGATTATTGCTTTGTCGTAGCCTAGACACCAAGAAATAAGTTGTTAAAAGAAGACAACTTGTCAAGATACAATTAAGCCCTAGTTGAGCTCGCGACCCCTTTATGTCTAACTGTTAATATTAGTCAAATTCTAAGATGATATGCAATTTGTACGCTTAGGTAGTGATGATGAAATCCCCCTATCTTATGTGGATTTAGATGTCGTCCTTAAAAAATAAAACAAGACAAAATGAATGCAAAACAAAATTTAAACGTGTATTAACAATGCAACTAGAAACGAGATTTGATTTTTTTTTGTTCTTTTAAATGCAAGCAACCAACAATGCAAAGTAAATAGAAACAATATATAAGAGCATGATAATAGAGCGTGCCGAATTATGAGCGATTTTATTTTAAAGCAGCGATTTTTTTATAACCAAGCATGTAGAACAGTTATTTAGCAAGCAGTTCTTCTTCCTTCGATTTCTTGCAATTTGCACCCTGCAAAATTGTTGAACAAGAATATTTTACAAGTATAAAATGAAAAATGTTTTTTTTTATAGTCCGAACCGCCTAAGCGAAAACAATTTTAAAAAGAATAAAAGGAAATTAAAAGAACTATTTACAAGCCAAAACAAAACAAACATAAAAGAAATCTTAAAATTTTAAAAGCCAATAAAATTTCTTTTTTTTTTTAAATAAAATGACCAAACTAAAGAAAACCAACCCAATTTGTTTTTTTAATAAAATGACCAAACTAAAGAAAACCAACCCAATTTAAAAACAATGTAACCCACCACCCTATACTTCTCTGTTAAAATGCAAACGCAACACCTCTTCTCTATTCAAACAATGAAAAGAAGAAAGAAGTAAACAGAAAGAAAAAAAGGAACAAAGGAGGCAATTGTGAAATCAAAAAGAATAAGAAAACGATTTGACGAGGCTTGAGTCAAATTTGCTAGAGGGGGTTACGATTTGAGGCGTGTTTGGCTGTGGAGCTGCTACTTAAGGTGTGGATTGGGTTTAAATTCGGGGGTTGATTAGTGATTAGGAGGACGAGGTGAGTGTGGCTGTAGTATTAGTCGTAGTGATGGTTGAAATTGAAGTCGCGGTCGTGGATTGGAATTAGGTGAATTGAGTTTCAAGCAATTGGTTGTAACTGAATAGTGTTGGAAGATGGTTGTAGAGGGTGGATGATTGAAGTAGGACAGTGGCTGTTGTTTGCTTGTCGAGGAAGTGATGATGGGTGTTTTCAGGTAGAGGTTGCTAGGTTGTAGTGAGTTGCTGAAATGGTTTGGCAGATGGGGGTGAAGTATGGTTGATGGTGGATGAGGAGGTCGTGATTGGTTAGGGTACTGATGTGCGTTGCAGTGGAGTTTGTGGTTCTTGCCGAGGCTGTTACTGTTCCAGGTGTAGAGTTATGGAAACGCAGGAGGAGGAAGTGAACTTGTAAGGCAACGGGGAAGTGAAGTGAGGGGGATTTGTTGTGTTGGCTGTGTGTAGTTGGAGATGGCTATTGTTGATAGAGATTGGAAGGAAGTGCTGAATGGATGAAGCAGGCAATGGCAATGACGGACGGAGATTGGGTTGAAGGACTTGTAGGTGAATGTGATTGCAGTAGAATGTTTGGTGTTTTTTTATAAGCAATGGAAAGTGAGTGAAGTGGTTGGTTGTCGGTGTGTATGTTGCAGTTGTAGGTGTTGATGATATAGAAGTATTGTATTGGTGAAGGAGGAAGGGTTTTCTGGTGATTTGGTTGTTGGTGGGTATTTAAGGCAGGGTAGGATAAGGGGTTTGTTGATGGAGGAAGATTTGGAAGTTTTCTGGTAGAGGAGGTGAATGTGGGATTTTGCTGGTAGAGGAGGGTGATTGGGTTATGGAAGGTGATGGATGGTTTGGTGGATAGTGTGGTAGCGGTAGAAGTGTGGTATATGGCAGAGGAAGTTGTGAGGAATGATGTTCAGGTTGAGGAAACTTGCAGGTTGCAGTGGTGGGAGGAAGTTGCAGTTTGCAGGGTTGTGTTTGCGATGGTTATTGTTCGGGATTGAAGGACGAATGATGACGGAGGAAGTGTTGTTGGGATGGGGGAGAAAGAAATACGATGATACTAAAGGTGTGATGTAAGGAAATGCAAAGTTTTTATGTACAATTGAAGTGCATTGAAATGTAGCAGCAATGTAAAAACAGAATGTTAAAAACAGAATGAAATACAAGAAATACAATGAAGTGAAGTTCTGTTGTTGCCATGAATGAACAGTGAACCACCAAAATGAACGCAACCAAAATGTAAAGATCACTTAGGCAAATGATCATTCCAACCCACTTATCATAGCTCATGAAAATGACATGAAATTAAAAATAAAATATATTTTAAGCATGATCTATTTACTATAAACTAGTAACATAGAGCATCAAATTTTTATTCTAGTTTGACTTTCATCATCAAAATCATTTAGGCAAATGATCAAATAGTTTATGTTTATATTGAGTTAAGCATAGCCTATTTGAGATCTCAATATAGATTATCAAATTCACTAAAAAGAAAACATAAACTATCATCATTCATGATTTCCATTAAGCACAATAGGGAGATCATAAATTCAACCATGTTATGTTGATTTAGTATGATTCATGAGAGCTTCATACCGCTAAACTGAAAGGGTTTAGCTTTTTATATTTGAATTCATATCAACACAAAATCATTTCAGCATAAAAATCAAGGAAAATGAGAGCTAATTAAAAAAAAAAAAAATAACTACTTGAATAAAATAAATCTAAACTAACTGCATGAATTATATCTATACTATTAACATGAAATAAAAGAGACAAACTGACATAAAAAACATGAGATAAAATAGCAAAAATGAAAAGAACATGTAAACAAAAGCAAATAAGAAGAAGGCTAAGAAGCCATTAAAAAGACATTTATTTTGATTTTGTGGCTACAACATGCATAAATAAAAAGAGCTAATTACATGAAACATAAAGGGTACATGCTTAAAACCCTAATTTCATTTTTAGAAGACCACCAATAATGCCATTGAGATTGTATAACATCCAAGTAATCATTAGAGAATTAATTAATACCCTCTAACATTCCTTTAAGCCTCCATTAACAAGTGCATGTGCTTTTAATTATGGTCCATTAGTTCGTTGGCATGTGGGCTACTCCATGTTGCATGAATTCTTTTATTTTCTTTCTTCATTTGTTTTCAGTAATGTGCATGCATACATCCATGAAGTTCTATCCAATTTGCACTCAATTTCCTACAAATAAAAAAAACGAGCAAATAAATTTTTTCAAAACTAATTCATACACAAAATTACTATTTTGCCCCCAAATGAAGATGAATGAATGATGATTTGAGAATAATTTAGATTTTTGGCTTAAACATGTAAAATACCCTAATATGCTCATTTATTTTAATAAAGGAAGATTAAATATGGGAGTAAAAATATACACTTTACATGCACATCAGTAGTAAATGATATATGTGAGTGCTTCACTTTCTATCAGCTTGGTCGCTTGAAGGGGAATTGTCCAACTTCGAAAGGGTGGGAAAGTAGTAAACTTATGCCTTACCGGCATTCCTAGGTCCCAACGGTCTTACTTCTTAGGGGAAAAAGAAAGGAATCTTAGTAGCAAGGTATGCTTCAATGGTAAGATTCTTACTTCCTTTCCAACCCCAGAGCTGTATATGCATCTTTTGCTAGTGACTTAGTAGTTGTGCTGAAACTTGAACCCTCATAGTGTAGCTAAATTCCTTCATAGTGATAAACCTTGAATGAGTAACCTTAGTTTCTAAGCTAAGGTGAAGCAACCGAGAGTACTGCCATTCGAACTTGATGCATGAGCTTTCAACTTGAGTAGGAATGGTCAATGTATTGTGACTTAGATTTTTTACCCAAGAAGGATTCGATGATTGCCCAGAAATGTTTAAGAACTGAACTAATGGCTTATATGATTTGTGTTGAGTCATTCGAGTTAGAAGTATTTTTCCTTATATTGGAAAATCTAGGATTAATCCCACAGACTACAATGGTTTTTTTAAGGATCGGTCCATTCACGTACTGGTTCTTAATCCCTAGTTCGAGCATAGGGTTTCTAGGTGATTTACACCAGTAGGGCAACAGTTTTTCACTTAATTCTTAAAGGCGAGCACTCGAGTCGGATTCTTGAGGTGACTAAGAGATTTCCAAAATGCGACTCTAGTCATGTGAGAAAATTTCAATGGTCGGAACAACAAACCGGATCAGAGTTCACATGAGAGGAGTCAGGTGGTTAACCCTAGTTTAATGAGGAAGTCATGCGAGTAAACAAAAGATTTGACCAGGCAACGTATAGTACTTTTGATTATCTTTATTATTGTAAAATTATAGTATAGTATAGTTAAGATTGCTTATGACATTTGGGAAAAGGACTTCTTGACCAGTTTTGTGATGATTTGGATAATCTTCTCAATAGCGGGATACTTAGGCGAGCATCGTAGTGTACTTAGTGTATTATCCTTATTAACATTGTACAATTGAGGTGAGTATGAATCCAAATAACCCAAGCATATATAGATCGTCATTTAGCAATGATTTAATTAATAAGGTTTTCTTTTTTGGAGGAGAAGTTCTGTTCGAAAGGGAAAAAAAAAACTAAGACTTGGTTTGTTGGATTTACTCGATAGTTTTAAGACTCGACGAACTTGCATATTGTGTTTTCCTTTTCGTAGTGGGAGTTGTAATTGTCTTTCATGTATTGTATTCATGGAAGGAATTACACCTCTTAGACAATTAGTCCATCTTGGTGGTCAACCAGACTTATGGAAGTATATAGTTTGCCATGCACGTCTAGACTTATGTTGGTCACCATTCGTGTCAGTATGATCTCTTTGGTATGTTTCATTGTTTTGTATGCTGCTTCTTATTTATTATTGCTTGCTATTATTTGATTGTTGCTTGCTACTATCGGTTGTTGTTTGTTGATTGATTTTGATCGTTGTTGATTTATTGCTATTTCTTATTTTGTATGATTGTTGGTTGATTATTGATTGTTATTGCTAGCAGTTGCTTTCTTCGTACGTTCAGTACTATGTTTGTAAAACAATTGTTATTTATTGCTACTTATTGTGTATTTGGTTGCTTGTATGCTAATTATAGTTACCTCTTAATGAATGTTCGAAGAGAGACAATAAATTTTATCTGAAATATATCACGTGTCATCCAAGCCCATTGTAGGGTCGCGATGTGATCTATATGAGTCTATTGCCTTTTGATGTAACTCGAAGTCAATAGTACATTTTGGTACGAACTCATTCTATAATAACCCTAATTTTAAATAATAATTAATTAAAGTTAATAATATTAATTTAATTAATTGATTTGGAATTTGGGGATTTATATATAAATTGATTTAGAAATTATTTAATAAAAGGGCTTAGATTGTGGAAATAAGATATCTAAATTTAAATATGTTGAAATGTTGGAATAATATTTTACAAAAGTAACATAATTCATGTATTTAATTGTTTGGAAAAGAATGGTTTTGAAATAGAAATTTAAATTTATAAATATTTAAATAGTATTAGTTTTTGTAAGTGAAAAATAAAATAAGTATTTCCTATAATTAGACCCAATCCCAAATTTGCAAGCCTAAACCTATAACCCCAAAAACTTAATTCCTATATCTAGATTTTTGTAAGTCTTGAGAAATCCTTTCTCCCTCACCAACAATTCATGTATACACTCTTTCTCTTCATTATTTCACTTCGACTTTAGGAAATAAAATAAAACACTTCCACTTCCTTTTACAAATTACAATGAAATCATATAAATTCATAAATTTTTGCTATATGCTTTTAAGCATCCTCTTAAATTCATGGTTACAAATTAACCGAGGTTGTGGATGTTGATTTGGTTTTGCTAAGTGTTCTAATGGAGAAGAAGAAGAAGAGTGCACAGGCGAGTATTATTCACTCACATATCTATGCTAAATCATGTAATTTGTTTTGTGTCTTAGCCAATATAATTGTAAGAATGCTTAAACATGTCTGTTGCACTTGAAATCTTGGGTATGGTAGTGATTAGAGTTGGTTTTGCATCAAGATTTGATCGATAATAGGTGTAATTTACTTCAGTTTCAATCGACCAGCTGGGTTTACTAATCGGCCATGACCAGTCGACTACTAGTAAATAAAGGTCGACCAGTGGCCGAACTTAAAAAATAATAAATAAATAATAATAATAACAATAATAAAATAAATATAGTATAATACATTATAGAAAATCAAAGTATAATAAAAATAGATATATAAAATGTATTTGTGAAGTTTACTTGAGAGTTTATAAATGTTATATATATTATTTTTAGGAAATTAATAAATTAATGAATAAACTAGGTTTTTAAATTTAATGATCTTATAAAAATTGAATATAAATTCCTAAAATTAGGAAATATAATCTAATTAACATTTTAGTATTTTAAGGTAAGTTTTGTAATTAATACATTTAATTAGAGTTTTATAATATATTTTTACATATTTAATAATCTAGATTATTTTGAAATTCAATTTAATTCAAAAATAATCATTATCATTTACTTCTGATGTTTTCATTTATGTTAATATGAGTGGGATGTGTGAACAATTCGTTACTATATAACTTATATAATTTCTATATATGAAATAATGAAATAATATTATATATTCAATTTGGATATTAAATAAATTAATTTTAAATCATATTTAATTCTAGAAATTACAAAATAAGAGTTATAAGTTATATTTGGTCTTACAAATTGTTTCTAAGGATATAAAATATAGCAAGGGTAATTTTCAAAGTAATTTATAAATATATTAAAGATTAATTTGATTTATTAAGAATTAGTAATTTTATTTTTATGAGTTTATCCAAAGTTTTACTAATTATAGCATATTGAAATGGAGTTATTTACTTATATTTGACAAAAATAATCAATTAAATGTTTCACTTTATATTTATTATATCTTTTTAGAGATTGATTTTGGACGATGTGAGTAATTCACCGTTGATATAGATTTGGTTAAATTTTTTGACAAGATACGGTAATGACATCCTTTTGTATAATTTCTTTATATTTAATTATGTATGATGAGAAATCTATATAAATAGAGTTATAATACCATTTGGGATGAGACATTCGGTAATATTTCTTTGGTTATTCTTTAGACTCGTTATATAGAATACTGTGGACACTAAGCGTAGTTTATAAGAATGAATAAATGCTTGAATAATACACAGTGGTATGAGATGCTACTGTGATGTTTATTCGATTATTATTTTAAAATAGATGACACTCACGTGATGGGAATAGTGATATGTGTGTAAGGTGACACATATAGCGATGAGTATAGCTTCATGCTTATATTCAGCAAGTAAGGCTACATGCCTAATGATGAGTATGACTTCGCATCTATATTCAATAAGTATAGCTACATGCCAGATGTTGAGCATGACTTCATGTCTAGATTTATTAGTTTTATATGCCACTATTATGAAATACTACTTTTTATTGATGTTGGAGAGAACTAGATGGCTAGAATCCACCATAATGGCCTGGTCGTGAGGTCGTACCCCAGATATGTAACATGTTATATTTATATAGCCACGTGCTTTCACTACATGCATTTTCCTCTGTGTCACATAGGCCAGCAGTTTGTTACCTATAAGGGCTAGAGTCAGATCATGACTGTTGAGTCCCCACGTTGACTAGCACATCGGTGGAATATATGTCACCATGTCGTGAAGGTAACTAAGACTGTAAAGACTTCGTGATTCTGGAGCTAGGATTGTGCTATCAATCTTCCTTATGATACTAACGAAGTGGTGTTTTGGCATATACTATTGACACCTCACTTTGTTATAGTTATGGGTTAGGCAACCTATATGTTGATATGTGGATAGATGTCTCTACTTAGGACTTTATGTCCGTCGTACAACCATTTCCCAAGACACTATACTTTGATAGTTCATATGCGAGGAGATGAGATTATACATGTGATAGATATCTAGAGTATAGTAGATGCTTATATTTTTTATTAGATTGATAGACAACCTATCAATCTTTCATATTGATGACGATGTTTTATTTATTAAGATTGAGAAATATATTTGGGAAATGTTATGTGCTTGCCTGTTTATATTTTGTGATATATCATTTATCGATGTTTCCTAGATTAAATAATAATTTTTGGATATGGATGATTTAACCATTTGTATTGATTCTATGGTTTCTGAATTAACGTGATTTTATAAGGGTGATTACAGCTTTATGCATGATTCTGAGTTATTCATGTGATGTGCTTTGATGGTTATCTATGGGCTTATATTTCTATTTCATGCATATGTTTATATATATGTATTGATGTATTGACTGTTAACTTGAGTTTCTCTTGCAGTGTTATCATATTATTATTCGTAGTTTATTTAGTGTCACCTATATTCCTAGATCTTTTATTTAGACATAGTTCGACCCCTGTGTTATTTACGTAATAATCAGGTTAGTCCAAGGTATTTCAGGTACAAAGATAATATGACCAACATCTGTTTTAGTGGGATTAGAGGAGACTTATATTAGGTTTTTTATATGATATTTGTGTGAATCACTATGATTCACTGTATATATATGATACTGGGTTGTATATTGATTATTGTTCTATTGCATTGAGCTAGTTGACATTAGAGATGTTACACATCCATACAGGCTTATATATTATATGTTATCGCCATGATTCTGACTCTATGTTCTCTATTGTTTACTATATATTGTGTATTGTTCTATTTTTGGAAGCACATGTGTTTATTGCTTTGTATGGATATTGTGTACATATAGGTGAGATATTTATTTGAAATTTTAATATGTAGCAGTATTAGCCCAAGGGAATATTCACATATGTATCCCATATAACCTCATTCTCCGTATTACCTGACAGTATTACCTAGTAATACTCTTGCATGGTATGTGTACAGATGTAGGGTGTTTTACATTTATTTTACTCTCCAACAGATAGTCATGTATGGTTGTAGTAGCATTGTTAATGCATATAATTATATATGCTATAATTTTGTGTTGTTGCCAAAGAGATGTGCATGTTGCATAGTTAGCTGTAATACATTTAATTAAGATTCTTGTTGCATAATTTGTTATAGCATATTTATTTGAGATTATTGCTATATAAGATTTAGCATGTTTAAATCCATGGTTTGATGTTTCAACTATGTTTAATCCCCTTCGTTGAGTACATGGTTAGGTACATAGAAGTAGCTATACGCTATTGGGATGCTTGGTCGCTTGTATTCACATCTAAATGGCATGCTCTTGCTACAAAGGACGTACGTAAGTTCTATAGTATATATGTTATGGATACATATGCTTGCATGTTCTCAAAAACAAGATGCCTCAAATATGAGGGGTATATATACGTTGTTTTAGGATTTTTTTGGAGCTAACCATGCAAATGAGGTGCTATCGAATATTTCCAAAACAATAGGAGTTAAGAAATCCTAAGGGTTTGAAGATAGGTTATGTGCTTTGGAAGTTCCTGTAATGTTAATCACCTAAGGCAGGAAGTGCTGAGATTGTCTGAAGCCGATGATTGGAAATTTTAGGTCAATCTGACTGCAGTGTCATACTCATAGGAATTTCGGGGACAAAATTCCTTTAAGGAGAGGTGGATGTCACAACCTGTATTTTTAATGATATGATATTTAAATAATTAATTTAGATATTGACTTGGTAATTAGTTAAAGGTCTAAAATCGGGCATTTGCATATGGTCGAATTAGGATTTGTAACCACATTCATTGAGTCCAGATCGATGTTATGATCAAAATGTGTATAAATATTGCTATATTTGGAGTCGCGGTATTTCTACTATTAGAAACTTGGTATTTAGCCACTTGACATCACTGATGCCTCGCCGACGCCAAAAACAATGGCATGTGGCATCGGTAAATCATAGGTATCTCCTTACTACACAAAATCATCGACGCCATGCCGATGTTAATGTTAAAGGCATTGGTTAAATTTAGTATGGCATCACCCTCATCGTTGCTTACCCCAGTCGACATTCCCTCTTGCCTCGCTTTTCCAATAATAAATAAAATGAATCCACGCCGCCTCTCCTTCTACCACCTCCTCCATCCTCCATATCGCCGCAAGCTAAAGCACCTCTACCACATCATCTCCTCGTCACTGCAAGCCAAATCCCAACCGCTATCTCATTGTCGTAAGCCTATCTCCCCATCATAACATTCCCCTATCTTGAGGCCTGAATCTAAGTGCTATAGATGCTATAATCATCCATGGTATTAACTTTCAATGATAAAATACAGTAATGCTAATGGTATCCATAATATCATAAGCAGACGAATATTAAATAAAGTTAACACAGATTTCAAAACAGCTTTTCTGATTACATTTCAAATCAAGATTACATATCCAGATACATATTTCCAAAATGATTCTCAGGTTTTGATCAAATATAATTATTATAAATTACATCAAGAGTGACAAATGAAGATGTCCCTTTGGATGATTAGAGTACTAGATAGACATGTCTGTCATAAATACATCACATCGGAAATAAAACTAAATAGCTCCTATATAGCTAACTTTGCCTCCTACATGTCTTCGGAAGATTATTTGTCCAACCTACTAAACTTGAAAAACCATAACTCTCAACCTACTCAAATTAAATTTTAAGCACTGTAGTGTTTAAGTGGAAAGCATAAACTTCGAGTCAGATATAAAGGCTGGTGTGAATAATATTATTACATCTTGATTTACTGAAATTAAGTAAGACCACGCCGCTTAGCGGCACGTGTTTCCCTTCACTAATATCCCTTTAAAAACATATCTTCTGCAAATCAGAACCTACAATCAAACTGATTATAACAATACACGTATGCATAAAAATTAAGAAATCAGTGGATTATCTATCCACATTATAGTTTTACTTGGCGAACTATTAACCATTGGCTACTGTAATGACCCGTAAATTTTAACGGTTTTTATACCGTAATTAATTGAATTTTATTGAATTTTAGTAAAAATTTAAACAATTGAATTTTGAAATAAAATTTGATATCTGGAATACATCTGTTTAAACATAGGAAATAGCAAATTTTCATGGAATTTAATGAAAATAAAATATTTTTAAAATCTAAATATTTTTATATAAGAAAAATATTTAACATTTTCTGAGTGAGATGGCATCTTTCATTCATCAAATTTGGACTTCTCTAGCCCCATTCATCTTATTTTCGGCAAATTAGCAGCAGTTTTGGCACCGAAATTCAAGTTTTGATAGGATGGCTGTATCGCTGATATTTGTATACCATTCTGTTCGCCTCATTGTGCTGATCTCCGCAGTATATTCATTTGTGTGTTTTGAAGTCCGGTACGCCGCGAAATCCGTGAAACGCTTAGCCGTATCGGTACCTGTTTTGGTTTTAATATGTCCGTTCGTCATCCTTCAGCTGAAACGAATAGCCTCTGGCCTTTAGTAATTTCGAAATCCAACTATTAGCTTTTGATATTCCTTGTATTTAATATATTTTTCCTGATACGTTGGTTCACTTTATTTTGACCCCCTCTCTTTCTCTTGGGTTCTCTGCAGTTTGCTTTTGAAGAAAAAAATTATGCCAGTTCGTATTTGTAAACTGAGAAGCCCGTGCATCTTCTTTTACGTAAAGCTAGCTCGTCCCCATCAAATTCCAATAAAGCTCGACCCTTACTCTTCTCTTTTTTTATAAAATAATATTTTTATATAAGTTATAAATCTTTTTCCTAGTGATCATCATGTCTACTTCTCTTTCGATTCTGTAGAAGATGATACAAGAAATCTATACCGGCTTGATTATTTGAATTCAATAAATTTGAGTGGTTTACCCCCACATAAATTGGTCTTGAAAAAAAGTGCTCCAATTATGATACTAAGGAACCTTGATCCAAAAAATGGATTATGTAATGGTACACGGTTTATATGCCGCGAACTTTACAGAAACATCATAGATGCAGAGATTGTTATTGGTCACTTTGCTGGAACTCGGATTTTCTTACCAAGAATACCTATGAAGCCCTCTGAAGATATCCGTTTACCATTTACTTTATTACGTAAATAGTTCCTTATAAGGCTAAGTTTTGCTTTAACTATTAACAAAGCTCAAGGGCAAACAATTCCAAATGTTGGTATTTACTTACCCCAAGATGTATTCAGCCATGGTCAACTTTATGTTGCATTATCAAGAGGAGTTTCAATGAAAAACACCAAAGTTTTAATAAAAAAGGGTGAAGTTCAAGGGCAATCCGGAACCTATACAAGAGATGTTGTCTACAAGGATGTGCTAATATCTTCAAATGGAAAATTTTGATATCTTTTTTTATTAGTTATTTGTTTTTGTAATGTTTGACACATAATTCGAAAATTTTATATGTAGTTCTTTTTTTATAGTAATACAAGCTTATAGAATAATAATCATCAGTGATGAAATAAATCTTCATTTTATAGATCATTTTATATATACAAGTACGCTTTCGTGTATGCCATTCGTATGTCACTTTACATTTACAAATCATGTATTTTTCTGTTACGTATACATATACATACATACATACATATATATATTCTTGCAATTCTAAAATACATGTCGTTTGTACTTTTTAAAAGCACCCGCCGCACCAATATGACTTAAAATATAATAGCTTTGGTGTAATAATTTTTTATTACCAGCATGAACTTCCTCAAACATTTTCCTATAGATATTACCAAATGTTAATATAACTTAAAAATAGAATTTTTTTTCCCAATTTCAAAACGCTTTCTTACATACATTACCAAATTTAATATCAATTAAAAATAGGATTCAAAAATTAAACTTCCTATACATTTTCGTTTTTTGTAAATTGATAACAGAAAAAAAATTCAACCTAACAAAAAAAATTAATTGTTCCAACTTAGAAATAAAAATGTACTCATTATTTCAACACAAAAACATACTTAAACATTTATGAGAATCACTTGAATATGTTAAATATATATATAATTTGTAAAAAAATCAATTTGCCTGTGCGAACTGTGTACTATTGTCACGCGCGAAGCGCGTGCCATAACACTCGTTTTTATATAACTAGAGTGATATAAGGTTGGATCATTTTCCTCTATAGCCTGTTCATATTTTCTTTCTTCTTGAAAGCTTTGCTCACGTCCCTCTCACAACTGCCCTCTCCACATTTCTCCTCCCACTCTATCACATGTGCTCTGTCTGCCTCGACTGCCACAACCGCTGACCCACCTTGTCCATCTCCGCCCTGTCCTTCCATCTACATGCAAGCCATAACCACTGCAAACCCACTCATCTTCCCGCCGTATCACAATCCCCGCCATCAGCAGCTACACTCCCTGATAGTTGCTATGTCACCCGCCTTCACAACCCATTTTACCCACCCTAAACCCGTAAGCAGCCTTCCCTTGGCGGAAGCTATCACCGCCTCCTCCTTTTATATATTAAAAAAATGAAATAGCAAAAGCATTCATATATGGATCTATTCCTCAAACCCTTCAACACATGCAAACCTCGTCCCACGATACTGCCAACCTCTCTGAACCTCGAGCTGCAGCCCTTCCTTGCCCGCATCTGCTCTCCGTTGCCGCAGCCGGCATCTTCGCCAGTCAACGGCACAACCTTGGTCGCATCCTACCCAAGCACAACAAATTAAACCATGCCGCTTCAGATTCCCTCAACTTCCCCTGCCTATGCCTACGAGCAGCTTCTTCTAGCCTTCACTCGAGCAACTTCCATATATACACACACTCTCTGTGTTTGAGGTATTTATAATAAAGTGTTAAAGTATTAATTCAACGTGAGTTATATTATATATTAGTTATATATGTATTAGTTTAGGTAAGCTATAATATGTAAGTTTATATAGATGTTATAATAATATTTATGTTTAAAGCATATATGTTTATGTTAGCATTGATTTTAAAATAGATACGTATATATGTTTTGGTTTGGAGTATATACATATAGGTTTTTATATGCGTTTCAATTTTAATACTGATTTTTAATTAGAATATATATATATACACACGTTTTATTTTAAAATATAAGTGTTTAAAGTAAGTAATGATTTTTGTAATATAATACATATAGATTTTATTTCTATATACGAGTATATAAAAGTCATATATATATATATATATATATATATATATATATATATATATATATATATAAAATTGTAGTATATACATTTAGAGTAGCGCGCGTGCACACACACACATATATATAACATATATATATGTTATATAGCATTTTATTATATGCTGATGCTATATAATATGATTTGTTATATAGTTTTAGTCGGCTGTTTTGTTCAGAGAAGAAAAAAAGTATTATATAAATCTAGTTATAAGGTATATGTGTGTGTGTATGTGTGTGTGTGTGTGTTTGTGTGTGTATTAGCTGTTAATGTTTTATGAGTCACACTTGGTTTGTTGGGCCACACATATATTTGTGTTTATATAAGAAATACAAATTGGTTTGTTATATATGAACTTGTATGAGTTATAGATATATGTTTGATTTTAAAATATATGTGTTCTAAATTAAGAAATGATTGTGTAATATAATATATGTAGACTTTGTTAGTGTATTATGTTTAAATACACACACACAATATGGAAATTTTATTTTGAAAATGTGTATTTCTAAATTAAATTTTGGTTTTATATAATATATTTTGTTTCAGTTATATCAAGCTGCTTTATATTTTTTCCATTGATTCCAATTTATCGGCCTTGTTCGTCGAATTCGTGTCCATCTTGCTTTGCTTTGGAATTCATGCTTGGATTTTTAACCCATTTCATTGTCAAATCTCTCTAGCATCGAAAGGTGAGAAGTCACGCACGATTAACATTCTTATATTTAATAAATTTAATTCTCATTGAAATGACAATTGAAATATGCTGTTAAATATGAACTTTTAATTTAATTGCTATATATGATATGCCATTATTTGTAACTGTTCACCTGTGACTGTCATTTGCATTTTGATTTAATTTGTTGTCGATGATATATGCCTGTTATTGATATATTATATTTTATCACTTTTGTTCTCCCTCTGCAAGTTCCTTATTAAATTAGAATTCCCTATGGGTTGAAATGATACATACCCAAACGATTTTGTGAACAGAGAGAAATCATGATGGGTTGAAATGATAAACCCAAGCGATTTTCATTGGTTTTAAATTTTGGGATTGCGGGATGAAATGATATATACCCGTCGATATTTAAATTGCGGACTAAAATAATAAATATATGTATCACTTGACCACATGATAGAAAATTATGTACGGACACCGTTGGTCTATATTTTGAAAAATGATTTCCAAAGTTTTGGAAGGAAGTATATGGTTTTATTAAATATTGATTTTTAAATAATATATATATATGTATAAAATCTAGATTTTAAAAATAATATGTTTTGGAAATTTTAATTTATAAGTTAGTGTCGAAAATATAATTTTTAAGTTTTTTCTTATAATTTTATAAAATAATATATATATATATAAATAGATTTAATACAAAATACATTTAATAATAAGATTTAATTTAATAAAAATTTAACTTAATTGGTTTATACTATATTTAAATAATTTTTTTAAATTTATACTATACTTTAAAAATGGATTTTATAACTTTAATAATAATGGTCGGGAAGATAAATAAATGTTAACCTAGAATTTAAATTGGTAATAATTGAATTTAAATAAGAATTTATTTGAACTTATTGATTTTTGAGATTTTGAAAGAAAATATAGTTCATAACTTGATTTGATAAAAAGGTGATTAAATGAATATTCCTAATTTTTAAATAAAATTGAGTTTGAAGATGTAATATTGATTTTAAATTTATAAATTGGGATATAAATAAATTGTTACTAAAATGATTAAGTGAATACTTTCCAATTTGAATAAAATTAAAGTTACATGTTGAAATATAAATGAAATTTATATTTTGAATGTTTGAATATTTAAATCTGAATCTTATTTGAATTGAAGTGATAGTTCAAACCTGGATTTGAAATCGATATGAATTGAAATGGTTTATTTAGAATTTGAATTTGATCTTTGACCTTTAAATTGGAACGGTTAACTGGAATTAATTAAAAATTGAATTTTAGAATTTCAATTGATTTGAATCAATTTGCGAAATTGGAGGAAACTATAAATATAAACTATTTTAATATATAAACTATTTCAATATATAAAATATTTTAATTTATAACTATTTTAATATATACACTATTTTTAATATCTAAACTGTTTAGGTCTAAAGTGTTATGATTTTAAAGTGTTATGATTTCAAAAGTGCTATGGTTTCAAAAGTGTTAAAATTTATAAATGTTACAGTTCTGGAGATGAATATTATTTAAAGTGAATAGTGGTTCCGAAAGTGATATGGTTTTGAAATGAATGTGATATTTTGATATGAAGTATGAAGTATGAACTATTTGAAATGAAATGACCACGGTGTAAAATGAGTGTTTGGTTGTTAAAGAGACTGGGATCAGATATTGTCATACTCTCTGCCAATATCGAAAACCACCTTAATAACCATGTACGTGGTGGAGATTCCAGAATGAAATAGGATGGTTTAGCGACAATTCTGTATGGTATTTACGTAGCCCCGACTCCCGTGAGTCAGCTTGATGCAGCTAAAACAGGAGCTATACCGGGCTAAGTGGGGTCCCCGACCGGGCACATTTCTTCGATACTATTCTATTGCTTTTGTGATTTGATTGGGTGCGCCTTTGATTTGGGAGTGTGTCACGAGGTGGGCGGTAGACGCATGCCTTGTCGTGCCTTCTACAAGTTTGTTTTGTACTATACCTATGGAGTGCCCTCTGAGTAAACCTCACGAAGGAGCTTACGGTACTTTATAGACTATAGGAATATATAAAACGTGTTAAGGGGGGTATAGGTAACGTCTTAATGCTATTTTAACAGTTTTCTTTACTATAGACATATTATAATAGTGTATATTACTGCATAGTAGATAGTTCCACGGATCCTTAAAGGATAGAAATCCCAAACATCCTTTAACTTACTTGTTTTTTAGTTGACATTTCACTTGAGTTAAATTTACTGATATAAGAATGTTGATCCTGACTCGAGTGTTTCGTGTTTTTCTCTATGGTTGGGTCAGACTGAGTGTCACAGTATTTGAGACTCATCTTTGGAGTTGGAGCTTCGCTTAGAGATCCACCTATCTATCCAGTTTCCAGTTAATTCTATTCAGTCTTGTTGTTACTTTTGTATTTGAGACTACTCTGTATTTGAGATTTCTGTTGTATTTTGTTTTAGACTCTGATGTTTTATAGTAGCTTAAAGAACTACTATTTACGTATTCCGCTGCTTATTTTTTTAATACTCTGTGTCTATGATTCCGTGATTGATTTATTTACTGTATACGCTGAGTTTTGCCGAATATAAAACTTACAATCTATTGTTTTGAGCAATTCAAGTCTGACGTGTACGGATGCGAATAGTTCGAAATAATAGGTCGTTACAGCTAACTTGGGCCTACTAGACATAATCAAAATCTAACATCCGTTATACACGATACTGGGCTAACTAACCTTAACTTTCTTTTGCAAGGGTCAATTGAACCAATGGTTTTATGAACTCACCAATAACCTATCTTAACTCTGTGTATTCCCTTCTGTGTGTAACTTCAATTTAGTCCCACCTATGACAAGCCCTACACACTGGAATTTTGGACCTATTTTAGCTTAGGGCTAATAGCTAAAGTATAGGGCGTGACTCTACACCAATCCCATCCGGTCGTTTAAAATCCAAGTCATAAACTTAGGGTTAACTACCCTATTCATGTTTCATTTATTGTCTTATGGTTAACTACCCTGTTAAAATTTCATTTCCTTGTAAATAGTCTATAAAATGATCTACCCTTGGAATCATACTTAATAAAATAAGGAAATCATATACTTCACTTTACTCAATACACGTATGCCATGATATATATATATATATACTTCACATAAAACATGTTGATGAAACTTTGTCAATGGGATAATCTATCCTTTTCAAGTAAGTTAAAAACCCTTCTTAACTTAAAAGATTTTAGGACATGAAGCCAAATAATACCTTTGAAACCTCGGTTTAAACCTTAAACGATGTCTTTCAAAATCATTGAGAATAACCCTCTCCAAGCCTTTACTAATACCTTAGACATCCTCTTTTTAGGAACATTTAAACTTGCCTTTTGAAAGCATTGGAAACCCTCCATTCAAATATTCAAAATAAACCTTTCGAAAACATTAAGGATCTCCCTTTCGAAACACAAATTATAAACCTTTAGAAAGCACTAAAATTCTTCACTTAAAATGTACCTTTTGAAAGTATTGGGTTCAAGTAAAAGCCCATGGAATCATGGCGTCAAAACCATTTAAAATCATTCCTTTCGAAACCTTTTGGATTTAACCTTTAATATAACTAAGGGTCATAAAAGAACAAAGGTGAAAGCATTACTTTAGAAAGCATTTATCGCAAATAAAAGAAAGTGGATAGTTTTGAAATCAACCCTTTTGAAACCATTGCCTTCAAAACCATTTTGAAAGGAGTTAAACTGCTTTTTTGAAAGCATTGAGAAGGTCGCTTCAGAGTATAAAGCGAAAGCACCCTTTCTAAAGCATTGATTCAAAATGTTTGAATGCAGCAACATGGGTTTTATCCTTTCGAAGGCTTCTTTTACAACATAAAGGCGACAACTCATTCGAAAGCTCTATTTATAAATAAAGGCACGTTGATTAAGTCAGGAGCTAACTCAAACACTTTCAAAAGCATCATTTATAAATGAAAATGGTTCAAAGTTAACAAGAGTAACTTCTACCCCTTTGAAAGCATGGTTTTGACACTATACCTTCTACCTTTTTCCAATTCACTACGTATCAATTTTATGATAGCATGTGCATTGGTTTCGAGTAGATTCTCTAATGGAGGTATGGTGTCGAAAGCACCAAATGGAAGTGGCGGAGCAGTAAATTTAAGGAAAACTAATTATTTGCCTTTTAAAGTTCAACTAACTTTCCATATTTGTCAAAATGCAATTGACTACCTTTTTTTTTACCAAAATTCCTTTTCTAAAAAGTGCTACTAAATTTAGAAATTGTCACTTTAAAAACATTTAACCATTAAGCACTTCTCCTTGAATAAACATATAAATTTTTTAAGTCCCTCAACTTTAATAATTTTATAACTATGATAAAATATTTGGGAAAATCCCTAAAAGATCACAATAATTCCTTTTTTAATATGCTTTCTAACATATTAAATTTCAGACCCAAACCAATATATGATTGTCGAAAATAATTTAAATCCAATTTTAGCTATTTTCTTTCATAGAAATTCATAATAAATTCATAGGTGATTAGAAAATTATGAAACTTGAAACGCACTTCATAAATAATGATTTCAATCATATATCAAAAATGCATGTTATTTGGATGTTATTTGATAGGTTTTTCAAATCTAAACTTATCGTAAAATCTATATGAAGCAACATAAATCATCAATAAGCATATATATCTATTTAAACAATCATATCGTGACATATTATTCACAAACTAATTTGGATCTAACTAGAAACCGAAATAAAAAAATGAGATGTAAGATTATTATTCACCTTAGCTTGGTGTTAAGAAGGTTGAGATTTGACCTTTGATTGATTTGCTTAAGCTTCCTACTTGAATCTTAACTTTTCTTCTTCTTGAATCTCTTAGTTATGGCTGACCGAGCTTACAAGGGTTTTAGTTTTGTTTGCAAAGGTTGAAATCAATAAAGAATGAAGGTGAGAAGGGTTTAGGGTATAAGAATAAAGATTATTCTTATTTTGCCCTTATCATATTATTCTTCTTACTCCATTTTAATTATCTTTTGCTTATATTTATTAAGGCACGACCCCTATTAACTAACAAATCTCAATCCCTTAACCACCTACATTATTTCATTTAATTTATCTAATTAATTGCTCTAAACAATGCTTGTCAAAAATAGGGTCATTACAGGCTCCTCTCTTTAAAGAATTTCGCACTCGAAATTTTGATAAGTTACTCATAACCATCAAACATAAAGGTAAAACATATCATGAAACAAGTCAGGATAAGTATCTCTAAACCTGCTCTCAGTTTCTCAAGTACAGTCTCTCTAGTCGTCACTCCATTAGATTTTGACTAATCTAACTGTCTTATTCCTTAGTCTTTTCTCATCACTGGCAACTATACATACTGGTTTTCTAATTTATTCATATCCGATTCCATTACTAGATCATCTAAATCATTCAGTGCAATAGTAGTTTCTATATCTCGAATAAACTTCCTTAGATGAGGAACATGATAAACATTATGGACTCCTGCCAAACTGTTTGGTAACACTACTCTATACAGGAGTTTCCCAATTCTTTCTATAACAGGAAATGGTCCAACGAAACTTGGTGCCAGTTTCCTTGATTTTCTAAATCGGATTACGCCATTCATCGGTGATATCTTGATGAAAACATGATCTTCAACTGAGAACTCTAAGTCTTTCCAACTTCTATCAGCGTAACACTTTTACTTAGACCGAGCTTTCTTTATTTTAGCTCGGATTAACTCAATCTTTTCTATAGCTTCTCTAACTAAATCCGGATCAAGAACTAACCTATCCTCCATCAACAAATGGGAAATTTGCATGGCCTTTCATACAAAGATTCAAACGGTGCTATCTCTATACTAATCTGATAACTGTTGTTATACGAAAACACGACCAAGTATAGGTGGTCTTCCAAGACCCTTCAAAGTCTAGTACATAAGCTCTTAACAAATCATTTAAAATTTTGTTAACTCTTTTCGTTTTTCCATCTGTCTACGGATGGTAAGCGGTACTCATCTTGCGCTTGGTACCCAAAGTCTCCTGTAGATTTTTCCAGAACTCGCTAGTGAATAAGGAATCTTTGTCGCTTACTATACTATTAGGAACTCCATGCAATCTGACTATATTCTTCATGAATAATTTAGCCAAAACAGGTGTTGTCCTAGTTGACTTAGTTGGAATGAAATGGGCACTCTTGGTCAACCTATCCACTATGGCCACATACTTTCATTTCCTCGATTTGAACTTGGCTACCCGTCTATAAAATCCATGGAGTTTGAATCCATTTCCATACTGGACATTTAAAGGCTGAAGTAACCTACTTGGTTTCTGATGTTCGGCTTTTACCTGTTGATAGTGCAAATACTGCTTCACCTATAAGCCTACATCTCCCTTCATACCTTCCTAGAAAAAACTTCTTTGCATATTCTTATACATCTTTGTTCCTCCCGAATGAATGGTGAACTTTGAACGATGACATTCTCTAAGATCTTCCTTCCTAATGTTTCCCACATTTGGAACACACAGTCTTCCTTTCTTCCTTAACCATCCATTCTGACCAAGACTGAAATCTTTCAATTCATCGCTCTTATTCCTATCCCCTAGTTTTCTGATCCGTTTAGCTAATGATGGATCCTCCCCTTTCTTAGAAGCAATCCTTTCGATATCACTGGTCAAACTTTTAAACATGACAACAAAGCAGTTTCCTTACTAGAACTAGCTTATAATCTCCACTATATTTAGCATGTAGTCAATGCTTCTAAATCTTTCTCTCAGCTATCATTGCCGATATTACATTTTGATGTTTCCTGCTAAGTGCATCTGCAACCTTATTACATTTTTTCGATGTGTACTCAATACCAAAATCATAAGCGGCTAAAAACTCTAGCTACCTCTGTTATCTCATATTCAAGTCCTTCTGAGAGAATAAATACCTTAGTGACTTATGATCCATATATAACTCGAACCTCTCTCCTAAACGGTAATGTCTCCACACCTTTAGCGCAGCTAATTTCAAATCATTGGTTGGATATCTGACTTCATGCAGTCTAAGCTGTTGTGAAGCATAGGCAATCACTTTACCTCTTTTCATTAATACAGCTCCTAACCTTGTTCCACATGCATCCGTGTACACCACTAAGTCTTGATTACCCTCCGAAACAACTAACACATGTACATTAGCCAACAAGTGTTTCAATTTCTGGAATGCCTCCTCACACTTATTAGTCCAAAAAAACTTCACATCGTTCCTCGTTAACCTAGACATCAGTGCCGCTACCCGCGAAAAATGATTAATGAATCTCCGATAATAACCTGCTAATCCAATAAAATTATTTATCTCAGTCACTGTCTGGGGTCTCTTTCAATTATTTACGGCCTCAATCTTAGCCAGATCTACGAACATCCCTTTCTTTGAGACTACATGACCAAGAAATTTTACTTCCTTCTAGAAATAACACTTCAAAAATTTCACTTTTAGTTAATGCTGCCTCAACATCTCAAGCACCACTCTAAGAACTTCATGGTCTCTTTCATCTTTAGAGTATATCAAAATGTCGTCTATGATCACTAATATGAATCTGTCTAGATACTCCTGGAAGAGTCTGTTCATCAAACGCACGAAAAATGCTAGCGCATTAGTTAGTCTGAACGGCATCACTAACCATTCATATGATCTATACCTTGTTCTAAACACCGTCAAAGGAATACTATACTTTGCTACTCTAAGATGATGGAACCCTGTTGCAAAATCTAATTGAGAAAATATTTTGGCTCAACTCAACTGGTCGAACATATCGTTAACTTTAGGTATCGAATATTGATTCTTTATCGTCTTCTAATTCAACTTACGATAATCGATACACATCCTCAATGATCAGTACGTTTTCTTTACAAACACTACGGCTACTCCCCAAGACGAATTACTTGGTCTGATAAAGTTCTTACTTTCCAAATCCACCAACTGCATTTTTAGCTCCTTCATCTCGGCAGGTGTCATTTTACTTGGCGGTCTACTCGTCGGTTCTCTTCCTACTACTAAATCTTTTCGAAATTTAATAGCTCGTTTCAAAGGTAGTCCTACTATGAGCTGAAAGACGTCTGCGAACTCTTTACCAAAGAAAACTCGGTTTAGCTCGTCTTTTTCCTCCATAACATCCAATAAAGCATTTACCCTAAAACTAGGGATTTTACGGAGTACATAATCAGATCACTACAACTAGGGTGTCTAAGTGATATTTTCCTATCATGGAAAAATATCCAAGAATCGTATTTACTTAACCAATCCATACCCAAAATAATTCCGAACCCCATGAAATCAACTACATGCAACTGCAAGTAAATATATGGCCTAACGGTTCAAACTCTATGTGGTCACATCTCATGCCAAGAGTCGCATAACCTCCTATCAGATTTGGAACCCTTAAGGAAGTAAATAGATATGAGGGTTCTAGGTTAAGCTTACCTACCAAACAATGATATATAAAAGAATGTGATGCACTAATGTCAAATAAAACTCTAACTGATACACCGTGAATCGAAAGTGTACCTCCAAACATAGCTTTTCCTTTTTCCTCAGCTGTTGGTCTTGATGTAGCTGGTTCCAATGGAAAAATCTTGCCTTTTCCATCCTTGATTGGTTCCTTGCACTGGTTCTTATAATGTCCAATCTGATCATAGTTAAAGCACCTCACCTCTTTCTTATTAGCAGCTTTCTTCCTTTTTCCTGTCCGACACTTGTGAGCATTGTGTCCCTTCTTATCACACTTAAAATAAACTAGATTAACCTTTGCCTTCTTGGTAGCTTCTCCCTTTTGAACGCCCTTCTTATGGAAAAACTTTTTTTTGGTTCCGCCCACTTTGAGCTTCACCTGCTTTGTTACCACCATGAAAAGAAAGCATCTCCTTCTGCCTCAACACCGTCTCAACAACTACTTCACACGGATCCCTAATATGTGGCAGAGTTGCTTTAGCTAGTTCAGGTTTCAGTCCGTGGATGAAATTCTCGTTCCTTTTGATAACTGTATCTACCATATCTTATGCGTATCTCGATAACTCCTCAAATTTAGTTGCATACTCAAGCATTGTCATGTCTCCCTCTTCCAACTCCATAAATTTCCTGATTAGAGTTGACTTAGCAATCTCTGACATGAATCTTTCCTTAAACCTCCTTCAAAATTTAGCCCAAGTCATGGTCTCCTCATTAACTCCTATCATAACATTATTCCACCAGTACGATGTTGCTCCTTGGAACTATCTAGAAGCAACCCTCCTCTTCTGCTCATCCTTAAGCTCTAAATCAGCAAGAATCCTTTTGCAATGAAGTAACCAATTCTCCACTTCAATTGCATCCTCAGTTCCGATAAATGACTTTCCTCCCAGCCCGGCATAGTCTTTGCTCAATATTGCATAGGTTATTGACCACTGGAGCCTTCTACATTTCCTCCGACTTACCCATTACTGCTCCAACTTGTATCAGATTGAGGAAGAACTAATACATCATCCCCTTATCTACTAGCGAGATTCAAACACCTACATTAGCATTTGCATTTGGATTAGCATTTGCCTATCGACCTGGGTTTCTCTTGATGGGTCTAGCATTTCCATTGGTTGTGGTGCTTCCTCCACCAATGATAAATCTTCCACTCCTAGCATCCATATCTTACGTCCTTAAAATTTGAATTCGAATCTTTGTAAGATACAGAGGAACAGCCTAAGAAAAATGGGAGAATGGAGATGAGGTGTACACTTATATATAGTAAGTACAACTACGTTACCATAACATTATCCCATACCCCAGTCTTTTCTCTAATTCCTTAGGATTATGTTTTCAAAAATAATTTTAAGTTTGAAATTTCTTTTAAGTTTTTATAAAACTATGCTCTGATACCAAGTTTTAACATGCCCCATCTTAAGGCCCGATGCTAAGCGCTACAGATGTTATAGTCATCCATAGTATTAAATTTCGAAAAAAAGGTAATGTTAACGACGTCCATAATATCATAAACACAAGAATACGAAACGAAGTCAACAGAGATTTGAAAATATATGTTCTGATTACATTTCAAATCAATATTTCATATTTAGATATATAATCCCAAAACGATTCCCAGGTTTTGATAAAATATAATTATTACAAATTAGGCCAAGAGCAACATATGAAGATTCTCCCCTTAGATGATCAGAGTATTAGTTAGACATTTCAGTCATAAATGCATCACAGCGGAAACAGAACTAAATAACTCCTACATAGCTAACTTTGCCTCCTACACGTCTTCAGAAGCTTATTTGTCCAACTTACTAAACCTAAAAACCTTAACCTCAACCTATTAATAATAAATTTTCAGCATCCGAGAGTTTAAGAAGAAAACATAAACTTCGAGTCGGATATAAAGCCTAGTGTGAATGATATTATTACCTCTCGATTTACTCATACTAAGTGAGACCACACCGCTTAGCCGAACGGGTTTGTCCTCACTAATATCCCATTAAAAAGCATATATTTTGCAAACCAGAATCCTACAATCAAACTGATTACAACAATAATAGCAAATACACATATGCGTAAAAATAAGAAAATTAGTGGACTATCTATCCACACTATAGTTTTACTTGGCTAACTATTAACCATTGGCTGACTCGAACCTATCGGACATAATCAAAATCCAACTTCCGTTAAACACAATACTAGGCTAACCGCCCTTAACTTTCTTTTTCAAGGTCAATTGAACCAATGGTTTTACAAGCTCGCCAATAACCTATCTTTACTCTGTATATTCCCTTATGTGTGTAACTTCAATTTAGTCCCACCTATGACAAGCCCTGCACACTGGAATTTTGAACTTATTTGGCTAGGGGCTAACAGCTAAAGTATAGGGCGTGACTATACACCAATCCCATCCGGTCTTCTAAAATCCAAGTCATAAACTTAGGGTTAACTACCTTATTCATGTTTAATTTCCTGTCTTATGGTTAACTACCCTGTTAAAATTTCATTTCCTTTTAAATAGTCTATAAAAATGTTCTACCCTTGAAATCATACCTTAATAAATATGGAAATCATATACTTCACTCTACTCAATACACGTACGCCATAATATATATACTTCACATAAAACAGTGTTGATGAAACTTTGTCAATGGGATAATCTATCCCTTCCACGTAAGTTAAAAATCCTGCTTAACTTAAAAGATTTTAGGACATGAAGCCAAACAATACCTTTGAAACTTCGGTTTAAACCTTAAACGCTGCCTCTCGAAATCATTGAGAATAACCCTTTAACCTTATACATCCTCTTTTTAAGAACATTTAGACTTGCCTTTCGAAAGCATTGGAAACCTGCCATTCTAATATTTAAAACTAACCTTTCAAAAAAATCAAAAGCATTGGTTTGAAAGGTTTGAATGGCAGCATGATTTTAATCCTTTCAAACGCTTCTTTTACGACATAAAGGCTGCAACTCATTTGAAAGCTCTTTTATATAAATAAAGTCAAGTTGATTAAGTTAAAAGCTAACTCCAACCCTTTCGAAAGCATCATTTGCAAATGAAAATAGTTTAAAGTTAATGAGAATAGCTTCTACCCTTTCGAAAGCATGGTTTCAATACAACACCTTCCGCCTTTCTCCAATTCACTGCTTATCAACTGTGTGATACCATGTGCATTGGTTTCGAATAGATTCTCTAACGGAAGTATGGTGTCAAAAGAACTAGATGGAAGTGGCAAAGTAGTAAATTTAAGCAAAACTGATTATTAACCTTTTAAACTAATTTCTTTTAACTAACTTTCATTATTTGTCAAAATGCAATTGGCTACCATTTCTTTACCAAAAATCCTTTTCTAAAAAGTACTATTGATTTAGAAATTATCAATTCAAAAACATTTAACCATTAAGCCATTCTCCTTGAATAAACATATAAAATTTGTAATCCCTTAACTTTAATAATTTTATAACCATGATAAAATACTTGGGAAAATTCCCAAAAAATCACAATAATTCATTTTTAATATGATTTCTAACGTATTAAATTTCAGATCCAAAACCAATATAATTGCCCAAACTAATTCAGACTCAATTTTAGCTATTTTCTTTCATAGAGAATTCATAATAAATCCAAAATAACTTAGAAAAATATGAAACTTAAAATCCACTTCATAAATAATGTTTTCGATCATGTATCAAAAACGCACGTCATTTGGATGTCATTTAATAGGTTTTTCAAATCTAAACTTATCATAAAATCTATATGAAGCAACATAAATCATCTACAAGCATACATATCCATTTAAATAATCATATCATGGCATATTATTTGCAAAACTGATTCGGATCTAACTAGAAATCGAAATCAACAAAAATGAGATGTAAGATTATTATTCACCTTGGCTTGGTGTTAAGAAGGTTGATATTTTTCCTTTGATTGATTTGCTTAAGCTTCCTATTTGAATCTTAACTTTTGTTCTTCTTGAATCTCTTAATGGTTTCCACCCGAGCTTACAAGGGCTTTAGTTTTGTTTACTAATGTTGAAATGAGTAAGGAAAGAAGGTGAGAAGGGTTTAGGGTATAAGAATAAAGACTATTCCTATTTTTCCCTTATCATATCCCTCCTTCTTACTCCATTTTAATTCTCTTTTGCTTATATTTATTAACGCACGACCCCTTATTAGCCAACAAATCCCAATCCCTTAACCACCAACATTATTTTATTTAATCTATCTAATTAAATACTCTAAATAATGCTAGTCAAAATTAGGGTCATTACAGGCTCCCCTGCTTAAATAATTTCGTCCTCAAAATTTCGATAAGATACTCATAAAAATTAAACATTAAGGTAAAACATATCATGAAACAAGTTAGGTTAAGTATTTCTAATCCAACTATCAGTTTCCCAAGTACAGTCTCTCTAGTCATCACTCTACTAGATTTTGACTAATCTCACTGTCTTGTTCATTAGTCTTTTCTCATCCCTTGAGACTATACGAATTGGTTTTCTAACTATAGTCATATCCGGTTCCATTACTAGATCATCTAAACCATTCAGTGCAATAGTAGTTTCTGTATCTCGAATACACTTCCTTAGATGAGAAACATGATAAACATTATGGACTCCTACCAAACTATTTGGTAACTCTACTCTATACGGGAGTTTCCCAATTCTTTCTATAACAGGAAATTGTCCAATGAACCTTGGTGCTAGTTTTATTGATTTTCCAAATCGGATTACGCCATTCATCGGTGGTATCTTGACGATAACATGATCTCCAACTGAGAACTCTTAGTCTTTCCAAATTCTATCAGCATAACTCTTCTACTTAGACCGAACTTTCTTCATTTTAGCTCGTATTAACTCAATCTTTTCTATAGCTTCTCTAACCAAATCCGGATCAAGAACTAATCTATCCTCCATCAACAAACGTGATATTTTCATGGCCTTCCATACAAAGCTTCAAACGGTGCTATCCCTATACTAATCTGATAACTGTTGTTATATGAAACATGACTAAGTGTAGGTGGTCTTCCCATGATCCTTCAAAATCTAGCACACAAGCTCTTGATAAATCCTTTAAGATTTTGTTAACACTTTTCGTTTGTCCATTTGTCTACGGATGGTAAGCGGTACTCATCTTGAGCTTGGTACCCAAAGTCTCCTGTAGACTTTTCTAGAACTCTCTAGTGAATAAGGATTCTCTATCACTTACTATACTATTAGGAATTCCATGCAGTCTAACTATATTCTTCATGAATAATTTAGCCCAAAAAGGTGTCGTCCTAGTTGACTTAATTGAAATGAAATAGGTACTCTTGTTCATCCTATCCACTATAGCCCATATACTTTCATTTCCTTGATTTGAACTTGGCTACCCTTCTATAAAATCCATGGAGATTGAATCCATTTCCAAACCATAAGTGTTTAGAAGATTCTTAACCATATTATACAAGGATAATTATTTCAAATAATGGGCGTTGCTCTTTTATTGCAGATTCTACCTTTGTTTCGGTCATATCCGCCGAAAGATTGATAGAAATTGCAGAAAAGGAGTGACGCCCCTTATCAAAAAAAGCTATCATTGTATTAGATAGTGAAAAAAAAAGACAAATAAAGCTATAGCGTCGGTTATTGTGCATGTTTAGTAGTGTTTTTATAATTGGTGATGGTAGATTGGGGAAGTACTAAGGGGATGCTGCTAGCACTGGAGTCATTGACCATTAGTGATGGTGGTTGTTACCACTAGCTGTAGCAGTATCGCCAGTAGCACTTCCCTATGCACCATTATAACAACACTAATTTATATGCCCAAAGACCACCGCTATAGCTTTAGATCATCTTTGTTTTTCACCATCTAATAAAATAATAGTTTTTTCGATGATGGGGTTTACTCATTTTTTGCAAATTCTATCAATCTTTTGATGGATACGATTGAAACAATTGTATAATCTAACAAAAAGGAGCGATAAGCATCATTCGCAAAACTATCATTGTATTATATGGTGAAGAACAATCTAAACATCCTCGATCACTCCTTCGGTTGCATGGCATAACAACACAATATTATTGATAGAGGAGGCGTCAAGGCTTGTGTGGTAGTGCAGTTATAACTCGCATTAATTGGTGGGGATAATGTTGGAGGGGATGTTGTTACCATTGGAGTTTTTGACTGTCAGTAATGACGGTTATCACCACAAGTGGTAACAGTACTTCCACCAGCATTGCCCCAACCACCACTACCAATTATAATAGCACTACCAAGCAAGTCATTTGGTAATTCCTTCTACTAATATTACTATATTGCCATGCCATGAAACCAGTGCGGATGTTCGAGTTTCTTAGGAATTGAGGATGGGTTCACCAGCAATAGTTAAATAAATGATGCTTCTATCGAGTTTGCAGTGCGTATATGTGTATTTACATAAAATTATAGATATATACATGTATAAAATTCTAATGAATAAACAGTAAATTATACTTACGTATGCTAGAGTTTATTCGAGTTAAATTATAGATTTTTTTAAAATCACATGATAAAAATGAAAAATATATACAAGAGTTTACGGATTTTGTTTCAATAAATTATACAAGAGTTTATACGAGTTAAATTATTGTTTTTTTAACTCATACAATAAGTTAAACGGATATATTAGTTAAAGCACTCAATAAATTAAACAAGTGTACATATAATTGAGTTAAATTATAAATTTTGTTTCAATAAATTAAATTGGATTATGTTTGTATAAGTTAAATCACTCAAAAATTATATATATATATATATATATATATAATTAGGTTAAATTATAAATTTTGTTTTAAAAAATTATATAGAAGTTTACTCATGTAAAATTATAAATTATAAACCCGGGTCTGCATTTCAGTTAGGCGTTGTTAAGACATTAAAAAGGCAACGACATTAGATATCGGTAGTCGGTAACAACACCACGCTTGTAATCTTCCATCCATCGATAAAAAAGTTCAACATTACTTTTATCGATGCTTGTTAAGGCATCATGATTTAATTTACCGACTCCCCAAAGATTTCTTTTCGGCGTTGGTAAATTGTATTGTTTTTGTAGCATTTTATGATTTATATATTGTTATACGCATTTCATAAAAATACATATGTTTTTGGGCCCAGTGGGACCTCGAGTGACAACTTGTGATCTTGAGATGAGAACTTCATTATGAGAGGTGCGAATAAAGAAATTTTGAAATTGGTCCATCCGATGGCCAAACTAACCTCAAAATGTATGAAATTATCATCCGAGGGCACTGTCTCAGATGGCGTTGGGATTTATACCGTCCGGATTGAAAAAATGAGGTAATATGTGCCGATGAATTTTATGGCGATCTGATGTGTTGTGTGATCGTGCGAGCTCAAAACTTATGGCAATTTATTTAAGGAATTGAATAAAATATACATTTATATATGTAACCCACCCACACAACTCCCCCTCTCCTGTTTAGATATTTTTTCCTTCTCCTCTTACGTAGTGGCTGGTCCTTCACTTTCAATTAAAGCTGAAGCTATAGGCGAGAGTTTCAAGCATTAAGAGAGGCCGGGGTCAGACCCATTGGCTCGTGGTGAGGTGGGCTTCTCATCCATGGTGGCATTATTAGGTATTGTGATGGTTGATCATGCTCCATCTATTGTTGTAGTGGGTTGCCTGAAGGAGAGGCAGAGTATGGGCCAAGGATGGAGGAACAAAGACTATCGTTGTGTAGTTGGTTTTTAGGGGAGTGGTTAGGCATTGGTCGAAGGTGCTCGTGTAGGCTAGGGCAAAATGAATTTTCATAAGGCTGGCTAGGGAAAGCAAAAGTCATAGTAGGTCAAAGGGGATCAATCTTGGCATCATGGGCATAGTTGAGCTCATCGTCGCTCTACAAGTTGAACAGAGAAGGTTAGGCTTAATTTCGTCGACCGTGGCTCCATTGGGTGATAGAGTAACACATGACCTTGGTGGATTTGGGAGTGGTGGTTTACAGGCCAGAGTTTAAATGTGTTTAGAGAAGAAGAATTATGAGGTAATTAATTACTAATAAATATTAATTAATAAATCGATTATCTCATTATATATTAAATTCATACCTCTTGCATACGAGGTCCAATCAAGATGCAGTCTTTGCCATCGAACTCATTGTGAGATAGTCTACGTCATGGTATGTGCTTTGAATGGATTTGGGCAATTGGGAATTTTCAATTAAGGTAAATGGAATTATAACTCTATATCTATATTGCAATATAAACATCCGTAATTATATATATTGAATACCTAATGGAGGGTGTGTGTGTGTATACACACACATATATTTATTCCCCTATTCGATTGGATTAGTTTAGACATATATTCTAGATAATTAATTAAGATCTCATATATATAGATATTTTATTCTACTCATATTGAATAGAGTTATATGAAGTTGATATTAATTTATAATACGGTTATAAATTAATTAAACTCTAATATTGCAGTTGTATTTGTGATAGAAATATTATTATACTTTTACAACAGATA
Source organism: Allium cepa (assembly GCA_030765085.1). NCBI lineage: Eukaryota > Viridiplantae > Streptophyta > Magnoliopsida > Asparagales > Amaryllidaceae > Allium > Allium cepa. The sequence goes on from CM060943.1 coordinate 462,660,622, forward strand.
TTCAGGATGATTGCTTAAGATCCCGCATATATAAATATAATTTTTTGTAACTATAAACTAATCAAACTATAATTTTTTGTAATTTTAGTGATGGAGATATTATTATTAATTTTATTCCTAATCGGATATGAAAGTAAAGCGAGGCTTAAGCAATCGGTAATGATCAATAAGGCATTCGGACGATCGGTTGAGGTAGTGATTGAGGAAAGGAATGCAGGGCACAGATTAATCTTGTATGGAAATAATGGGAGATTGAGATAATGTTAAGAGCTATTTGAATACTTCATGGTCAAGTACGACAAGTGTGTATGGTTGGAAGGAGAACATGAAGGCAAAAAGTCAGTTCCAGACTCAGGCAGATGCACAATTTATTAACTTTATACCCAACGGGATAGTTAGAGATATATGTGTATACATAAATAGAGAAATTATATGCACAAGCTATATAATATTTTGATAGGCAAGTGGATAAGAGTCTCTTCCTCGGTTCTGGAGATGTGTTGATGCGGTGCTTTATCTAGACTTCGAGAAGACTTTACGCTACTTGGGGAAGCGAATACAACAAGAAGTGATAAATATGCGATCAATAATGGTCGGATATGGTATCGTGCAGTGGTTGGTTGCATGGTCATATCTGGTGAGCGTGTATGATTGATTGGAGTCAGTCCGTGTCTCTTGACTTTGACCTTGGGTTACATACATGTTGATGAATGGTATTGATCTTATAATAGTGACTATACGTGTTGATAGAGCTTTGGTGAAAGGAACTATTTTGAGATTCGAATTCAGGTTTTAGGGTTTTGGTTTTAGAGCGATTGTTTGGGCTCGAAGAGCTTTTGGTTTCGTTTGGGCAAAGCTATGGGAATGTTCCAGCTTCATAGGAGCTTTGAAGTTCTAGTGAAGTTCAGTGACATAGGATAGCTTGAATTTTGATTGTCCATCCGTAGACAATTGGATGATATTGATTTCTTTGTAAAAGGAATCCATGGTACCATTGAGACGCACAACCTTTTGACGTGGTTCTAAAGCAGGGCGGAGAGGGACTTGGATGCCAATCTACAGTAGGGTTGCATACTACTCTATTGTACTATTGGATGCTATAGGTCTTAGACCAACTTCTTTTAAGGTGTTCGTTTCCAGGGGAGTCCAGAAGATAATTGTGGCTCTCAGTTGGTCTTATTGGTGGCTATTTGCAATCGACACAACCTGCAAACATGGTTTCGAAAGCAGGGATGGAGAGAGATTGAGATGTCAGTTTGGAGTAGGTCATATACTATTCCATAGTTGTGATGACCTAGAATTTTAGGCAATATAAATTTAATAATCTGTATTAATAATTTAAATTGATTTGAAAATTTTCTTTTATAATTTAATTTAATTTGGCAAAATTTATTCTTTTAAAAGCAAATAAATATTTAAATTGGTAAATTTCATGTTTTAAAAAGTTAATAAAATGTTTTCTATTTATAATGTATATATATTTGTATATATTGTAAATAGAAAAGCTTTGGTTTAAGTTTAACAAATAAAATCTTGTTTTCAAATTCTAATATATCTTGGTAATTTGGAAATTTTGATTAAATTTAATATAAAACTTTTCAAAGCTATTTAAATAATAGTTATATAGTTTTAAAATATTTAAGGTAAATGTTTAAATTGTTTAAATAATATTTTAGCTTAAGTTTGAAGTTAAATAAAATTAATAAAAAGGTTTGTTTTATTTTTTTCTTTTAAATATTACTTGATAAATATGATTTGAAATATATATAAGATTAAAATACAATTTATAAATTTATATAACATATGAAATATTTATTCACTTAATTTATATAAGTTATTTGTGAATAATAAGATAATCTCCTCTATGAATTATTTTAAATTGGCAAGATTATTATTTTCAAATATTAATAATGTATTGTTTTTTATATATAGATATAAATAGATTTTAATAAAAATTGAATTCTTATTTCAAATTAAATGTGTTGTTATAAATTGACTTTAATTTGGATTTTTAAATCTAATTTAAATTTGAATTTGGATTTAATTTTAAAATTAAAAAGATAGATATTTAAAAAATATTTGGATTTAAAATATATGTATAAGCTTTTATTTGTATATATAATTTGTTTTATTCTATTTTCTTTAAAAAGTAATTTATATACATATATATTTAGATAAGTAATTATTAAATTGAAAAGTAAGCATAAAAACATTTATTTATCTTTTAAAAATAAATATTAAATACTTAAAAGACAAGTGTTAAAAATTAAGAGACAATGGTAACAAGTGTTAAATGATTAATAATACAAATGACAAATGTTGAAGTTTTTAACAAGTGTCATTTTGATTTTGATTTTTATTCTTTTATTTCTATTAATAAACCAACTTCAACCTATATAAACGATGTTCATTCTCCACTATTTTTTTCTATCCTCTCAAATTCAAAAACTAAGAAACCTTCACCCTGTAAAATAACTCAAGAACAAGTCTAATAATCAGAACTTCACAAACCAAAAACTTATTCAATATCCTGTAATTCATTTGCAATATCAAAACTCAAACAAATTCTCTAAGCAATCTGTGATCAATACTTCCACAAACCTGAGATTTATCAAAAATAATCTGAAACTCAACTGTTCCACAAACTAGAAATTTTTTTCAATTCAAAAGCCTGAGCACTTCCTTCAACCTGGAACAAAGTCTGCATCATTTTATTCAACCTGAGATTATCAAGAGCAAGCAAACTCAGGAAGAAAGATCAAGCAGTCCATCTTTGTTTCATTGCTGAGTCATCTCTATAAATTTCAGTATCAAGCAACTTAAGTTTTTTTCTGAATCAAACATTTCCAACAACTCAAGTTTTAAAGTTTTCAAAAGCAATGGCATTCAAGTTTTCTTCAAAAATAAAGCTCTGTTCATTTTTAAGAGGTGAGTAACATCACTTTTTAAAAGATTAAGTATATGAAATCTGTTTGCATGTTGATATCTGGAATTAAGTATGTTTATGTGTATGTATATTGGTGAATTCTCTGCGTATATATGGATGAATGGATGTATGTATGCCTATAACATCTCTGTTCCCAGTTTCAAATTCAAGTTGTGATTTAAAATCCTCTATCACTTGATCTAGCATTGTTAGGATTTATGTTACAAACAAAACTTATTTGTTTGATCATAGAGTAGATTTAAATTTTTTATTTAAGTTAAAATAAATATAAATTTGCTCTGGAAAACCAAAAAAACAGTAATGCTTAAGTTTTGTCAAAATTTCAAACATTTTAATTTATCAAGTCAGGCATATAATCTGAAACCTCATCCAAAAATATGAATTTTAGGAGTGAAATCATAATTTTTAGTATTTGATTTTGGGAGCAATTCGAGTTTGTTCAGTTTTTGTATATGGGGTGGTTTCTGGCGATCTAAGTGGTCAGGGAAGTCGAGGTCATCACTGATGGTAGTGGAGTGATCGGAGAGTGTGGAAAAATTGTCAATAAGGTGTACCGATCAATGGGGTGGCGGTGGTGGTTGGTTTTGTTTCGGAACCCTAGTTTTGGCATAATTGAGTTTTTAGTTTTCCAAGGCGACTCTGGTGGATCGAGTTCCACTATATTCTAGGAATTGGTAGCAGGGGCATTGGCGAGGTCGTGGCCGGAGCCTCTGACGTTCTGGTGATTAGAGGTGTGAGGTCGAGGCGATTTCCAAGTTATGGGTATGTTTCTGGTTTGAGCAGTACTGCTCGATTTCGATTTTGAGTGAGGATCGAAGGAGTTGGAGTTTGGATGACATGAGGGTGTCGTCGCTTACTGTGGGAAGGTCGCAACGTCGACCAGAGGTGGAAGGAGCCACCGTGCATGTGCATGGTGCATTTCTGGGTATCAGTTTTGGTTTGGGTTGGTGGCTCGAAGTTGAACTCGTGCTTTTGGGGATTAGAATCGAGTGAATGCTCGGGTTGAATCGTGAGTGGGTTTCCAGATTTTAAAACTTTAAATTTTAAATCAAATTTTGTAAAAAAGGGTAGAAATGGGGTTTTCTTGGGTAAGTTCTTGAGTAGGCTTCCAGTCGAACTCAAAGCAGCACTAAAAAACAGATTTAAAGAGTTTTTAAATTATAAACAAGATTTGAATTTAAACGAATTTGTTTTAAAAACTCTTGTATAAACTTATTTTTCAAGATAAGTTTTTCTTTAACATTTATTTAAAAGATTTTTAAATTTCTTTGAATTTTGTTAAAGTTAAATTTGTAATCATTTTAAACTTAAACTTGAAATGAAATCTAAAAGTAAATTTAAAAAGTAAAGTGTTTCAAAGGCTTTGCAAATGATAAATTAATTCACTAATAAGAATAATGTTTGTCTTAAGTTAATTAAGATTTAATGATTTGACATCAATTAAAGTAATAAGGAAATTAAAGACTAATTCATTACTTTAATTAATTAATAATGGATAAATAATTAAGTAATTAAGGTTTGAAAGTTAATTAATTAGGGGTTAATTAATTTGTACTTAAGGATCATTAATTGGATAATTATAGATTATTAATTAATGATCAGAAATTAATTTAATCAAGTAACTAAAGATTAATTAAATTACAATTAAGCATTTATTAATTAAGTAATTAGAGGTTAAACTAATTGGTTATTAAGACTTAATTGATTTGTAATTATAATGGTTAATTAAAGTTTAATTACTTAGGAAAGTAATTAAAGAATTGTTAATAGTTAATGAAGGTCATTAACTAGGGATTATTAAATAATTAATTAATGTGATTAATTTCAATAATTAATTAGATTAATTAAGGATAATTATTTATGGAATTGGTTAAGTATAATTACTTACTGAAAGTAATTAAAGGAATTAATTACTCAATGTAATTAACTAAATTAATGTTATTAGTTTAAGTTAATTAATTAGTTTAATTAATTCAAGATAATCACTTGATGATTTGTTAAGGATTATTACAGAATGTAATTTATAAATTGAAATTACTTAGTGAAGTAATTAATGGGTAATCACTGGATGTAATTAATTGAAGAAAGGAAGTAGTTTCGGGTTTAATTACTTTATGTAAATAATAAGAAGGATAATTACTTAGTGAAAGTAATTAATAATTAATTACTTAGTAATTAATTTAAGAATTAATTAATAAAGTTATTTGAAGTTAATTAAGTGAGGTAATTAATTAAGGATAATTAATTACTGAATGTGATTAATCAATGTTGATTAATGAATGTAACTAAAGATTAATTACAAGGATAATTAATTAAAGAAGTAATTAGGGATCATTAATTAGTATAATTAATGATGTAATTAAGTTGTGATTAATTAGGGATAATTAATCAATAATAAGTGATTATAGAATAATTAATTAATTGTAATTAATTTAGGATTAATGTAATTAATTATAGTTAATTAATTATTGAAAGTAACTAAAGGTTAATTACTGCAAATGGTTAGGAATAATTAATTTGTGTAATTAATTAGGGCTATTTACTTAATGTAATTAGTGAATGATTAATCAAAGGTGATTAATTAAGATGAATACTTAGAGGAGGATTAATTAATTGATTTCTAATTAATTAACGCTTATGTAAGCAAGATTTATAGTGACGAAAATAATTAATTTAATTTATTTTAAATTAATTAGAGATGAAAGTTATTAATTTAATTCATTTTAAATTAATTATAGATAGTGTGATCAATAGATCTTTTCTTATGGATGGTTGAATGTTATTGAATGCCTTAAATTGTTTATCTCTGATATGAGATATGTGTTGATTTGTGATATTGGGTCCTTTGGTTGAATTGTGATGATATGGATTATCTATTTATGATAATGTAATAATCTATCTATGTGAATATAGATAATGAATTGAATCAAATTGTTTTAACTTTAAAACAACCAGGCTTTAAAAGACGGCGTTTTGGATTTCGGTGAGCCCGGGACCAGATTTGCTTCAGTACAGCATGATAGGGAGTTCTCGCTTTGCGTTGGGTGGCGAATGGGAGACTCTTACCCCTACATGTTCCTTTGAGGTTTTATAAGGCCTTAGGTTGGTTGCGAGTCGAGAAGCTGGCCGTAAAATCAAATTCGAGGTACCACTGTTTGCCACGGCGGAGAGTGGCCGCTGTCGATGGTTGAAAACCCTAGACCGTTACATTTGGTATCAAAGCAGTGGGTTGAGTGAATACCTAGGCTTTGAAGTGATTTCTTTCTTGAGAGAGCATATTTGTAATTTTAATATATATATATATATATGTATGTATGTATATATATTTATTTATTTCTACCTATTTATTGGATTACCTATTCAGGTTTTCCAATATGAGTTCTAAAGGTAGGAAGGTAGTGGTGTGTGTAGCACGACTACCAATGGAAGGAGTCTGAGTGTGAGGTTGGAAGTGTATCTGCCGAGGCTGTAGACCTAATACCGTCTCGGGTAGGCTTTGCTGTGGTGTAAGGATTTCACCAATCTATGAAGGAAGCCTTTGTAAGGTTCAGAGTCCATCTTTGAAGTGCAAGTTTGGAAGAGTAGAGTTTGGATGAGTCGGATGTGGAGAAATAAGAGATGATATTTTGGCAAGTTTAGGATGAACCAGCTGCGTGGTGAGATGCAGTGACCATGGATGTTTCCGAAGATATTTCTTTGGAGCAAGTTTAAGGAAGTGTGTCTGCATCAGTGTTGAGGCTGAGATCAGCAGGGTGTTTTTGTTTGCTTTGAGGCCCGAGTTTCTTGAGGAGATGTATGCCCATCTCTAGGCTCTGTGTGGGATTGGATGATTTGGCTTTGAGGTTCGAAGAGCTTTGGATAGGAAGTCTTTGGCATCAGTGGCAGCAGTGCAGCTCAGAGTGTTCTGTGTGCCAGCAAGATGGTCATCTGGCTAAGCAGTTTTCTTGAGGTGGAGTTCAGAAGAAGTAGAGTGGATCCATTTCTTCGATGGATTGGTTGGACAATCATAAGCTATTCTGATTGGTAAAGAGAGAACAGTGTTTTTGGAAATTAGGCTGGGCAGATCGAAAAAATGACTTGCGATAGTTGAGTGTTCTCTTGAGTTATCTTTTGATTGGGATCGAGGCATCTCTAGGGATTGGAAGTTATCAGAAATTTTCGGATGTCTTTGAAGAAGTTGAGGTTTTCCTTGGAGATTGAGATTTCTTATCGACTAGGATTCTAGGAGTACTGCCGGTCATTCAGCTAGTATAAGGATGGCTTCTAGAGAGAGGGTTTGGTGAAGTACCTCGGGATTCTTGGTGCATCAGTGTTTTCTCTATATGGATCTGTTGAACCGTGTCTTCTGGGATGTGTCGGACTAGTTCGTGCTCGTGTTCATCATCAGCAATCTCATCTACTCCGGATCAAAGTTGTGCAGTGGAAGCAAGGTAGCAGCTATTTTGGAATGGAAGCAACTGGACGTTGTAGTGTTTTGGATTAGAGGATTTCTATAGGAAATTTTTTAGGATCGTAAGGCGAGATTGGCTAGTGCTCATGTTTTCTTTCCAGATAGGAGAAGTTAGTTTTCTACTAATGATAGTAGAGTTTGTTCTTGATTTTGGTTGATCTTGAGAAGATCATTCTATTGGGTTCTTTTTGGTCCAGTTTGTTTCTAGAAGCATCATCGAAGGTTAAGATGATCAGGAAGGATGGAGGCAGCCCAAGATCGTCAAAGAAGTTTTGTGGATAAGAGACGGAGGAATTTGGATTTCGAAGTCGGAGATTTATTTTTGGATAAGTTTTCTCCGATCAAAGGAGCTATCAGATTTGTTAAGATTGGGAGGCCAGCTTCGAGGTATTTTGGATCTTTTCTGTGTTTTGGTAAGGATAAGTGTAACGACCCGTAGATTTTTAATAATTGGAATTGTAATTTAATAAGGTTTTTGTAATTAAATCTAGTAAGAAATAAAAAATTTATAATTTAATATTGGAATGAACGCTAAAAATGAAATATAGCAATGTTAATTAAAACTAATTTTTAGTAATTTTAATAAAATTCTAATAAATGAAGTAGTGAAAGTGTTATACCTGGATATAAATTGATTATGAGAAAATAAAAATAAGTATTGCATTAATTAATGAAATAACACATTGTTAACAGTAATTGAATGTAAATTAAGAAAATTGGTTAATGCAAGTTAACAGTTAATGAACTTGAATGAACATGCCAATTTAATAAGATAATTTAAATGTTATGACTCAGTTATAAATGGAATATAATAAAAACTAGTGCAAACATTAAAATTTATAAATGGAATAATATTGAAACAAGTAAAATTTGTATATTTATAAAGAAATAATAACTAGGATGAAATGTAACAACGAAGTTAATTAAAGCTGAATTTGTATAAATTGAATGAAATTGCAATAAATGAAATAACATAAAATGGTATAACTTGGTTATAAGTTGAATGTAAGTAACAAATGTAAATGTTGATTTATTTAATATAAATTTGTGTAATAAATGGGAATTGAATAGGATTAGTGTGATATGAGTTGGTATTATCATTGGTGACTAATAATGAACATTTCTTTAATGACAATTAATATAATAAAGGGTACGAAATGTAAGAATGTTGACGTAAGCTAATAAATAATTAATTTAATGCAAACCCCAATTGTTTGAAACAATTGCAGGATTATAATTGATTGTAAATAGGAATATTTGGTAATGAACTAAATATAAGAAAAACAAACTCAAATATTGAATTAATCAATGAAGTAATAATAATAAATAATGTCAATTTTATTTATAATATGACAGTTGGTTAAAAAAAAGAATGGAAATAAAGTTTTATCAAAATATTGGAATTTAGTTTATGATAATAGGATTAATTGCAATTAAATGAAATTAAATATTTAAATATTACATAAATGGAGATTTAGATGAAATTTGAGAATAATAATGTAACAAACCATAAACCAATGTTAATTTTATCTAATTGGAGATAATGGATTGAATAACAAGATTTTAAATCAAGTCAATGGATATATTTGAAATTCAATTGACAATTAATGAATTTATTAAAATTGAAATTAATTACGGTAATGGGTAAATAAATTTAACTTTGAATTGATATCTAAATTTATTATAAATTCGTATAAATGATTAACAAATATGAAAGTGATAAAAACTGACAATTATAGAGTTGAAATTAAAAATTGGATTTAATTAATTAGTTATCAATTTATTTAATTAATGTAAAAATAGCCGTTTTGGCCACTGACTCGGATTTTGATGAAACTGGTTTCATTGGATCCATAACGGTGAATTATTGTAGGATTTCAAGTTTCGTAGCGATCGGACTTGTCATTTGATCGTAGGGACTCGAAACGCCTTGAAATCAATGAAATTGAAATCAATTGAAATCAATTTGAAATAATTTGATTTTGTCATAACTTCTTCATACGATGAAATTTGGACTTGAAACCTATTCCATCAAGTTTAAGATATTTTAAAACATCTATTTTGATATATGGTTTGACTTGAGTCAGAATGGGCTTATTGGGCCATTTTATCGTTCGACGCATGTATCCAATCGATCTGATCCATTCTATTTCAACTCTGCCTATAAATACCCTGTTATAAACCCTAATTGTTCCTAATTGTTATTTGTCTGTACGTACAATTCAGACGTTCCTCCTCCTCAATGGCAGACAAAACAAAAATTCCCAATTCCAAATCAAATCCAAAGCCAAAATTTCAAACTCTTCAAACCATATCATATTTTATATCGTCGGAAAGCTCTCGAAGAACGCATGTTAATTCTTCTTTCCGTTTTTCAATTTGAGGTTCGATGTGGCCAGAAATCGAGCAAACATTCACGGCTGTTCGTCGCGCGCCAATGAACGTTGTCGGATCGTCAAATCTTTCTGGGTACTGTAGAGTGGACGATGGAGAGTGAATCGGTGGTCTTCATTCTGAGAATCAACGGTTGGATTGTTGTGTAAAATTCGATTAGGGTTTTAACAACCGGTCGCGGCTGCTGCTTGTTCGTCGTCAATCGACGTCGTGGCTACGACAAGTGGTCGATGGCATGTCAAGGAGGGGAAGTTGGCTTCGCCTGGGCGGTGCAGCCTCGTGCAGGCCATCGTGGAGGAGGCGCGAACGTTTTGAATGCAGCAGCGCGTGGTACAGGGTCGAGTGAAGATACCGATTAGGGTTTCGATCAGGGAAGAACGCGCATGCGCGAGATGACGTGGCAAATTTTTGGGTGTTAGCCTGTTTTTTTATTTTAATTCAATTTTGATTTTCAACTCGTTTAATGAAATAACTTTTACATACGAACTCCAATTCACGCAGGTTTTCTCCGCTAGGTTCGTATTGGGATTCCGGACATTTTGACGCTGATTTGGATGGATTCCGAGACTCTTCAATTTTTGGGTTTAATTGGATTTAAATTCAATTTAAATCCAAAGGTGAGTGTTTTAACCCACTCACAACTTCTAAAATTTCTTATTTTTGTTAAATTGATTTAGGATGTGATTAGAAATTTATTTATGACTGTTTGGCGTGTTTTTAATCATCATCCGGGCTCAACTGAATTTAATTGAATTAAACTGTTATTTAATTTATTTATTTCATATAAACTACCAGTTAAATTTTCATTTAATTTTTTATTAAATATAAACTGCTAGTTGATACCTGTTGTTTATTTTCCGTTATATATTGGTGCTAATGATTGAATTGGATGATGATTGTGATTAACGATTGATGATTGATATTGGATGAATGTATGTTGTAATTTATATCGTTATAAACTGCAAGTTGTTATCCATATTTATTTCATTTGGGATTGTGGTTTGAAATGACATATAACCTATTTTATTTCTATTTTAAATTACGGATTGAAATGATAAACATCCGTATCACTTGAACATAGGATAGAAAATTTTATATAGACACCGCTGTCTATACATAAAAATATTTTGAAATGATTTCCATGGTCTTGTAAAGAAATATATGATTTTATGAGATACCGATTTGGATATTTTAAATGTTATTTTAAACATAGTTAAATTCTTGGTTTTGAACTATTAAATAAGTTAAATAATAAAGTTGATTTTATTAAAATATAATACGAATAAGTATTTACTTAAATTATATTTTAATATAGAGTTTATATTGATTTTTTATAAATCAGGGTTGAGAAGATAGTTTAGAAAATTGATTTGAGATTTTATTTAATTAAAAATTTTATTTAATAAGAATCCATTTGGAACTTATTGAAATTTGGATTCTAAAAGAATGGTTTTATTACTTAATTAGGGGTTAAGGTGATTTAAGTGAATATATCAAGTCTAAATAAATTGAGGAATGTTCAATTACTGAAATTTGAAGTTGTATTTAAAGGATATTGGATTTACTAAGCAAATATTTCAAAACTAAATAATAGTAAAATGATTTTGGTGTATATATATATATGAATTAAAAAAAATTGGTTTTGAAAAATTAAATATATTTAAGCTTTGAAATATATTGAATTTGAAAGGGTTTACTTTGTGGATCAAATCTTGAAATCGATAAAATTTGAAAAAGTTTATTTGGAAACTGATTTTAATCGAAGTGTATTATTTTGGGATTTGAATTAAATTCAAAATCTAGAAATTCGAGTTTGGAATTGATTTGTGAAAATTAAAGAAGCTATTTTGGTTATATAAAGTATTTTAAATATTTAAACCACATAAGTGGTGAATGTTATGGGTTTCGAGGTAGTATAAATTGAAAGTGTTATATTTCTAGTATTTTGATTTCGAAGGGTTATATTGTTGAAAATGTTATGATTTTTAAAAAGGATATATTTGAAATAAAATGATATTATATTGATTTGGGTTTTATAAAAATGATATCCAAATGATTTGGCTTTAGAAATGGAAAGGACATCGTATTTATATGTTTTCGAAATGGATATGATATTCTGGTATGAAGTATAAATTATTATGAAATGACTGCGGTGTTATAATGACGTTTGGTTGTTAAAGAGACCGGGATCGGAAGTTGTCATACTCTCTGCCAACTCCGAAAACCACTTTAACAACCGTGTACGCGGTGGAGATTCTAGAATGAAGTAGGATGGTGGCGACGTTCTATTAAGGTATACACGTGGACCCGACTCCCACGAGTTGGCATAAGGTGGCTAAAACAGAAGCGATCTCGAGCCAAGGAGGTAACCCCTCTTATCGGACACATCCCTTCGATATTATACTCTGACTTTTAGATTGATTCGGTAGCCGCTTTTGATTTTGATTTGGAGGTGTGGCTCGAGGTGGACGGTAGCTGCGCGCTACACGTTACCATCAGCCCGTGTACGTAATTGGTATATCTACCTTGGCATTGTCTTGTGTGCCGTGTCACATACCCTAGCGCGCCTTGTACGAGTTTGTTTTTCTCCGTAGCCCGTGGAGTATTTAGGGTAGTCTCACGATCTGGAGATGCTCTGATACTGGATGGACTACTGGGACTATCACGTGGTAAGGGCTATATGGGTAACCCCTTAACGATATTAAAAAGTAAGTTTATTTTACCGTAGACATTATTATAATTGAGAAATATTACTACATAGTAAATAGTTTAACGGATCTTTAAGAGATGTGAATCCCAAGCATCTCTTAAGTTACTGCACTCACGTTAGACAGTGGATAGGAGATGTCAAATCCCATAAACATCTCTGACGCCACTCATAATTTACCGATTGATTTAACTTACATAAGATCTTTTAGTTCTGACTCGAGTGTTTTGTCTTTTCAATTCGCTCGGGTGAGTCCAAGCATTTCAGGATTTGAAGATTTTGTTCTGATGGATGAAGACGAAGATTTGTATTACTATTATTTATTATATTCCCTGCATCACATTGTTCCACTGTTTTATTATTAATATTCTATGGTAAGTGTGACTCTGATAAGTATTGTATAAGAATAATCGAATATTTTGTAAAACAGCTTCATGAACTATATATTTGATTATTATATTTTATCGTTCCGTTGCAAGATTCTGTTTTGTTTTATTTCTTTTTCTGCTTTTTCTTATTTACTCCATAACAATCCGCCCTTCTGTATGGTTTAAGTCTGACGTGTGTGGTTTATTGTCGATTTAAAGTGTACGAAAAGGCGGGATGTTACATCTAGTATCAAAGCTTTGGTTTAGCAATAAACCTTAGCTTTGTGGGGTCTGACTCTTTATTAATAGGGTAGTAATACCCTATGATGAGGTGCTGAGTGTATATATAGGAGAGAGTGTATTTGTTAGTGTTATAAAAGGTTTTAATATTGTGTTAATTTGTTCCGTTTTGTATTTATAAATTCTGGTTGGTGCATGGAACGCTATGATATCAATAGGGATTTCCAAGCACTTAATAGGACAGACCGACACAATATTTGATTTTGAATATAGGTAAATGAAATAATTTTTCCTATTATATTTTCTATATATACATAATAATTTTTTTATAAAATGATATATATACTTGGTTGCAACATATTGGTTGTTAGGTAATGAAATTTATATATAATAGTTGAGATGAGATTGAGAATAAACTGGAAATTTAGAACTTAAGTTCCGGGGTTTTGAAAAATACTTTCGAATGATTTTGGAACATAGTAATAATATTATTAGATGTATTTTCTGATATAGATAATTCAGTATAATTTGGAAAGAATTATTTTAAAGAAAATTTTGGAAAGAAATAAGTTATGTACTCCCCTCTCTGTCGCTGAAAAATAATTTCGGTGACGAGTGCACGCATCATCAACGTTCATTTTCGAGTTTCTAAGTGGGAAGACCACTGTAGTAGTTTTACTGTAGATTTATTTTGATAAACAAATATAAAATTTTAAATTGTTTTAATATAATTGGATATACATAAGCTGTAAGTATGTACATTTATCTATTATTTTAAAATGATTTGAAATTAAACCCGGTATTTAATTCTTAAGTTTTCGTTAATTAATAGTTTCAATTAATGTAGTGAAATGGGATTTAACTAATGATTGAAACCTCTAAATAAAGTAAGAGATTTAATGCTAAGTTATAAACGAGATTAAAAGAAAGTTGAAATTATAATCTTATAAAACGAAAGATATAATTATTGAACATTTAATTAATTAAAAGAAATAAGATAAACTAGTATGATTTTAGTTACATTCTTAAAGGCATATATATAACTTACCAAAAGATGTAAAAAGTTGAAATGTTAATAAGAAAACGTAATGGATATTATACAAGTAAAGCTTATGTAATAGGAATGTTAAGTGAAATTGTGATAACCCGGATATTTGAGTATCTGTAAATTGGTAAATTAACTGAATTTAGATTTATAAGTTAAATAAATAATTGCAGTAATGAAAAAAATATATCTGAATAAGTATTGGTTTGATAATCTTTCTAGTGTAATTATTTTATTTGGCAAAGTTGATATTTTCAAACAATAATAATGTGTTGTTTTTTTTAAAATATATATATATAGATATTATAAAACATAGTTTATATATATATATTTGTGAGCATAATAAATAATTATAGATACTTAATTTAAAAGGGGTTGAAAATATAATTATTAAGTAAAGATAAATGGAGGACTTAAACATAAAGATGCTCATTTTTAACAAGTGTAAAAGATTTCAACCATGCAAATACAAGTGTAACTAACAAAATAACATGTGGCAATTAATTAAAATATGACATGTTTTTTTTTTAAAAAGAGACTTGTTTACATTTTTTTTCTCATCTTGATTTTCAAAACTGAAACCCAAAAACAAAGCAGTTGAAATTTTTTAATCTAAGTTATATCTAACTTTTGCAATCTAAAACTAAAGTTAAACAAGTACAAAATAAAAACTGGAATTATCTCTTCAACCTGGAAACATTTCAGCATTCAAATTTACAGTTCAAAAGTTTTTATCAAAAAGAATGCTCTGTCTACATTTGCAACAGCAGGTGAGTAAACTGCTTCCATTTATTAATGTTTAAACCTGTCAAACATGATGCTTGTGATTTATCATTGAAACGACTTATGGAAATTTGTTTGCATGATGAAGATATGTCTGTATATAGATAGAAACATAGTTATTAAATAAGTATGCTAGAATATATGTTTGCAAATCCCTGTTCCTTGATACAGCCTTATAAATTTAGTTTTTAAATCTTAATTTCTCATTATACAGACAATAATAAGCGAGAATTTTAAAAGGGAAATTGTTTTGGACAATGCAATTTCTTTTATGAAAAGAATTTCAAGAACTATTGAGTAAAAGATGTGAAAATAAGAAATATCAGTAAAGGTTTTTTTATCAGAAAATTTAAATGTCTAAATTTCTTGTATTGAATATGAAATCCGATTTATGTCAAAAATTCATGAATTTTGATAACTATAACATAATTTTTAAATTTGTGGTTAGTGAGGCATTAAGTGATAATCAGTTTTGGGTTTAACGTCGATCTCCGGCGATCTCGAAGCTCGGAAGCGTTGGCATTAAGACAGGAGATAGATTGATGATCAACGATGGTGGGGAAAATGGCTCAGGGTTTTTCCGATGGTCGTGGAGGCCGGTACGAGTCGATCTAGGGTTTAATGGTGAATTTGGGTGGGGCTAGTTTTTAAGCAACGGTGAGGTGGAAAGGGAAAGGGAGGAGTGCTGTCAGAGGTGAGAAGGAGGAATGATTGATGGCATGTGAATTGGTGAGGTACGGTGGGAGTTGGACCACGGCAGTGGCTCACCGAGGGGATTGATGTTAACGAAGATCGTTCCAATTTTAGTTTGGTATTCGAATTTTCATGTAAGAGCTAGTGGGGTGTTTCAGCATGATGAGCATGATAACGGGGTCATAAATGACTGGCGGTAGTGATCGGCGGCAAGTCACGATCACTGGAGGAAGCATGCACGGATACGTGCACGACTTCGTGTACGACCAGTAGCCAGTGATTGATTTGTTTTGCTTGAAGAAAATAAGAGGGTGAAGGAGAAGGGGGATTCATATGTTTTGTGGGCACTGAGTTTGTTTGGGCCGAAGAATTAAGGGTGGAGCCTTGTGTATAGCGGGTTAGGAAATTGCTAGGTAATTTCTTTAAATATAGAGATCGAAGTGTTTGATCTCGGATTTAAGGAAGGTTTCGCTCGGGTAGTTTGCGTGATTCGGTTTGAGATTAACTCGAGGCTTTACTCGGGTTATAACTTAAGTAATTAATAGTTTTTTTAGCTTTGACAAATTCCAGTTTAAATAAAATTTTAAAATAAGCCTTGTAGAGTAAAGTATGAACAAGATAACAAAACAAAACTAGGACTTGTGATTTTAAAGTTTTGTTTGCTGATTTGGAAAAGAAATTTGTATTTAATTATTTGTTGAAATAAAACCTAAGTGTTTCTAATAATTTAAAAGTATGAAATGTTTTATCATTATACTTAAGAACTTTTGTAGATTTTAAGTTAATGATAATTAATTCCAAAAAGTATATTAATCCTGATGATGATTATTACGATAAACAAATTATCTTAACTAAGTAAGGTAGGATGACTAGGATTTATTTATTATTAATTATTGGATTATTTATCAAAGATTAATTGATTGACGTTAAGAATTATTAATTAAGGGTAATTAACCAAGGAATATTCTTGATGAAAATAATTGAAGCCAAATTGCTTAAGGGAAGTAATTTAAGGATAACTTACTTAGTGTAAATAATTAAAGGGCTGATTAATTAAGGGAATTGACTAAGAGTTAATTAAGTTATTGTGGTTAATTTTAATTAATTAAGTTTAATTAATTAAAGAGAATTACTTGATGATGGATTAAGTATACTTACTTAATGTAATTAATGAAGTGCAATTATTTTGTGAAGTAATGGATAATTTCTGGATGTAATCAATTAAGGAAAATTACTTGATGGGTAGTATTTAAAGAAAATTACTTAGTGGGAGTAACTAAGTGATAATTACTTAGTATAATTAAAGGATTAATTAATATAATTAATCAAGGAGTTGGTTTAATTGATAGGGTAATTTAGGAAAGTTAATTACTGCTTGTGATATATCAAGGTTGATTAATGAATGTAATTAAGTTGAAGGTTAATCATTTAATGAAATTTAAGAATAATTAACTAATAATTAGAGGATAATTAATTAATGTTAGTAATTGAGAATAATTACTGAATGTGATTAATCAAGGTTGATTAAGGAATGTGTCAAATTAATTAAAGGCTAATTATTGAATGTTATGAGAAAGGATAATTAGGAAATGATTAATTAATGGATTGTAAATAATTATTGTTAAGCAAGCAAGATTAAAAGTAATAATTTGATTTAATTAGAAATGGGGTGACCAATTAATCTTGCTTATGAATGATTGGTTAATACTTCTGATATGAAATGTTTGTTATATGATATGTTTGTCTTGAACAGTGACAATAGGTTATCTGTCGATGATGAATTGCTGTGTAAAAAGTGACATGTTGTATTCAAAGATTTAATTGTGTTTCTTGAATAACATGGGTTCAGATGGTTTTGAATTCGGAGAGACCGGAGTCAGGTATTAGGAAATACCCGAAACCACTTCGATTCTTTGAAAATTTATATGTGAAATCAGTAGGTTGTAATGGAATGATTTAAGTGAATTGGATCATTTAATCTAAGTTTGGTACTTAGAAATTGATGTGTGAAATAAGTGGTGTCTATAACAACTTGTGAAGTTGTAAATTGATATAAGTTACCCCAGGTTATATATAAGCTATATGCTTTTGTAATTCATGCTTAATGGGTTTACTCACGCTGGTTTCCAGCCTGACCCGGGTGTAACTTTGATGTAATGCTTGGGTCAGACCGAGTATTACAGATTTTTAGGTAAGGACGTTCTGGAGCTCAGGAAATGAGCTGGATGGCAGGAATTATGTAAAGTATTCCGCTGTGTCTATTTGTAGCTTATCTGGGGCATGTTGAATTAAACTGCTCAATGTTGTGTAAATATTATAACTCTGATATATTAAAGTGTAATTTGACCAGTACAGTTTTCCTTTATATAACTGCTATTTATTTAATATTATATTTTGATCCGCTGCGAATGTGAGAATCTGTGTTTTGGTGTTTCTGTTTTCTTCGTTTTCTTCTATCTCTTTCTTCTTCTTCATAACGTTCTGAAGTTTTCGAGATCGAAATTTTCGGATCGTTACAGCAATCCTTTTATAAATAAGAATTTGATGTTTTAATTATGTAAACTTAACTATGACTGAAAGGTTGTGAAGAAATGTGTGACGACCTGACTTTCTAACTCCAGAAAGACGTGTCATCAATAAGAAAGAAAGGGATAGAAATAGAAAAGAATAGAAAGAAAGAATAACAACATCAGAATCTCACAGCGGAATGCTACAACATATAATACATCAACATAACTATTACATAGTTATATATACATCAGAGTTATACAATATCATACAACATGACTGTCATATACACATATGTCCATACATATATCCAATATCATAAACTAACTAACACAGTGGAACTATATGGATAGCTACATACGTCTGGTCTTCTGCTCCAACTCCTCCAGAAAACTCTATACTCCGATTACCTATCACTTGGCTACTCATAAAAATTTGAGTACCCAAGAGTTTATGAAAAACAAAATATAAACTCCGGGTCAGACATGGGTCTGGTATGAGTATACGGTTAAAGTTGTTTAACTTTGGAAATCATTTGAAATAAAGGTATCACGTAAGACTTCCCACACATAAATACGGGTAAGTTTTTACCTTACGCTAACCAAAACATTTTATAGGAAATTCAGTGATATTATAATAGTGTCTAGGGTTTTCAAGTAAAATACAGAAATAGCTGAAATGCTTACATCTCACATTCCAACGTAGTTGGGCGCAATCAAAACGTACGGCGCTTATTGGAAATTGGATCCCATACAATGGCAGGGCTACTGGGGTACCGCCCGTCACAATACGTGGCCTAGATCACCGTACCGAGGAGCCACCCTAACTCCCCTGAAACATAAGGCCGGAACCGTTCCTTACTGAATAGTCCCGAACAAGATAACCCCGCAGTTGGCTGCAGACCAACTGCCCACACAGCCGAATAAAAGGGACATCTAGACAGGGGTATACCTCATCCTCCTTGGGCATGACCCACCAAACCTTGCTGCACATCCCCTTTTTTAGCCATTCCCAGTTGATGAAGCTTGAGGCTGCGCTTACCTTTATAGAACATATCTCTTAGAATGCTCATCGTCCGCCTGACGATGCACTGAAAGCATTCAATCCATACAAGTTCGTTCCGGGTTCGAACGAAACCGAAGGCATTATCTCGTTACACTCGTTTTGGAATCACTCTCAGAGTTAACGACAATAACCCTAGCATTCTGAAAACACCATCTCGATCTTCACTTCAGATTACACGACCTAACGTTTAATTTGGATCGATGTGGTTTTCGGAATATCAAATCGATACCCGATCCCGGTCTCATCGAAATCCAAACGCCATTTTAAAGGCCAAGTTGTCTAATTAACTTATACAGTTTAAATTCAAAAATTAAATTCATATAGCAATTTATCACAAATAAATCATACACAGTCATCACAGATATATCCAGAATATCACAGGATAAAAATAAACATCGGAGTCAATCAAATAGAATCATCGATTCATATCAACATTTAGTTTGATTGATTTAAACTTAGTTACTTGCTTAAGAATAAACTATATTTTATTTTTGCTTAGTTAATTACTAATTAATTAACTTATTTCAATTTATGAATTACTTATTAATTATTCACTTAATTAATTAATTAATTCTTATTTACTAATCAATAACCTTTATTATTGATTTATAAAACTCAATTACACCTTTAATTATTACTATTTGTTTAATTAACCTTTAATCATTAATTAACTTAATCGTTTAATCCTTAATTATTTATTTAATCAATTAACTACGATTTGTTAAATTATTAACTTCCAATGATTAATCAAATTCTTAATTACAAATGGTTTTACACAAGATCATTAAAATCTTTAATTACTAATTTAATTAAATTTTTGAACAACTTATTACATTACAATTATCAATTTTATTACATTCTTAATTAACTTGGATTTAAATTAATTACCCGTTTTGTTTTCTGTAAAACTTCCTCGGTAATATTAAAGTTAATCTGAGTTTAAATCAATTGGTCAACATCCTTAACTTAATTAATACATAGCTTATTAACTCTTCAATATAATATTACAGCTAACTAATTCCTGGAATTAAATCCCGAAGTTGACAATATGATTAACTCGATTTGAACCCGAGATTTTCCTGAACTTTTCTCGTGTCAAACTCCTGCACTTCTCTTCTCTGTTTTTTTATAAAGCTTAAGTTTTTAAACTATAGTAAGCAACACACTCAAGACCCAGAGCAACCACCCGAAGTAACTAGCAAACTAACTCGAGTTTCACTCGAGTCGACACTAACCAGCATCTCCCCGCCGCCGTGCACGTGCACGGCGGTTCACCATTGCGCCAACGCCATACGACTTCATCAGCAAACCATAATCTCACCTCTCGTTCGTAAACTAAACTCAGATCTTTGTAATATGAACTCAAACGAAAAAAAAGGTCGAAAAGTCGCACAGCTCCACGAACACGCTAGACATAATCACCTCGTTCTCACTATCTCGATCACCTGAGATGACGTGGCTTCGGCCATATCTTGCCGACAACACACTCTAACACCTACCCAAGTTTCACGGCACTCGGTTGAGCCACGGTAACACGAGCATCAACGAACCGAACCCACAAACACTAAACCCATAAACCCTACTTTCAATCATTTCTCAAAAATCTTGCATTCGAAAATTTTTCTAGCATTTTTCTGTTGATCTCACATCAACACTCAAGCTTCATGTCAATTTTCATCAATAATTATTGAAGGAATCTTCAGAATTTCATAGAAAAGCATATATGGCTTACTATCAAACTTCTCTCGGAATTGTTAACTAAAAATTATAATTTCGGTCTTAAAAATCATAACGTAGTATGTTGTTTCAATTTATAAGTTCAAGTTTACAATTCGAGTTATTCGAATTTTGACCTTTGTTTTATTTTTACTGTAAATTTGAGTTTACAGTATTTTACATTTCACTACTACATAGAAAAATTTCCCAAACCTTAATCTTAATCTTAAATAAATTTATATAATTAAGTTACTACTTAAAGAAAAATGAATTTTTATAAAAGTATGATATATTCTCTGATTTCTTGCCTCAACAGAAATTTAAAACCTGGAAGAACATAATATGCAGCACTGACAGAACATAGCAAAACATTCCAGAACTTTAAACATCCACATAACCATTCTTCATGAACTACTTATTAAGAGTTAGATTTAAAATAAGTTTACTCACCTATACTGTTGAAACAGAGAGTATTTGATGATGACGGAAATCAGCAGTTTGAAGTTGTTGAATTCCTGAAAACTCCTCTTTTGCTTTGAACTTGAGCTTGAAAATATGAAGTTTGTTTATATTTCTTTTGCTTCTTAAGTTTGGTTAAGTTATGGAATGAAATAAATAGAATGATAAATATACATATATATAACTTTGAACAAGGATGTCTTCTGGAACAAGCTTTAACTTGGCTTTAAACATATTTTATTTATAATAAGGTACTGTAAATCTGAGCTAAGCAAAATATTTTGGCTGAAATTTTTTTATAAATCTTGAAATGACAAGTTGTAGTGCGAATAAAATGCTTATGTTTACATTTATGTTAACATATCATTAATGTTTGCTGACACATGGATTTTATAAAGATATTTGCAGATTTTATGTTTGATTTGATGTTTTGTACCTATGTTTATATATTATGGTTTTCTTATGTCTTCATACTTATATTAATAACCATATTTTATGTTATACTTAAGCTAAATATTTATAAGCTTATTTTATTTTAATCACAAAAGCTGTTGTTAGAAACACTTCTTGATCTTATCTTTATTTAAAGTTAAATCTTCCAATATTTGATTTGTAACTTATATTTGCATTAATGTATTTTATATTTATATTTAATATGAATAGAATTGTGTTGTTGTACTTATTATTATTAACTGCATTCATATATCTGATATTAAATGTCAGTAATACATAACTTTTAATTTAATTGAATAAAACAGATTTAATTTTAAATATTGTTAAAAGAGTCTATTTTACATTTTGAAATTATAAATTCCTTTATAACACATATACAACTAATAATGTCCAAAATCTTATTTATTTATAAATGAAAATATTGTATTTTTATTTAAATTTGATTAAAAACTTATTATAATAATAGGGTCAAAATTCCGGGATGTCACATTCCTCCCCCCTTAAAAGAATTTCGTCCCCGAAATTTAAACAACGGTTAATTCAAAAGCTTAATATTAACAATCTAAACATACATATCATCCATAAAATAACAAACAATCAAACAGTCAATTCCAACAACATTACTAGCTATCCGGACATAAATTTGGATAAGCTTTTCTAAAACTATCAAGAGTTTCCCAGGTACAATCTCTGGGATCCTCACTCCATTTCACTTTGACGAGTTTCACCACTTTGTTCCTGAGTTGCTTCTCGTCTTGATCTACAATCTGAACAGGATTTCTAACCACAGTCAGGTTGGGTTCTACTTCTAAATCTTCCTGAACAACTGGTTCTACCACCAATGATGGGTCATGAATAAATTTCCTTAAATGAGACACATGAAATACATTTTGAATCCCAGACATTCGTTCTGGCAATTCAATCCTGTAGGCTACAGTTCCAATTCTTTCTAGTATTCGGAATGGACCAATATATCTCGGAGCATGTTTTTCCGTCTTTCCGAATCTTATAGAACCTTTGATTGGGGAAACTTTGATAAAAACTAAATCTCCGATCTCAAATTCCAATGGTCTTCGTCGCTTATCTGCATATTTCTTCTGACGATCTTGAGCAGCTTTCATCCTTTTCTTGATTAGCTCAACCTTCGCAGAAGCTTCACGAATTAGATTGGGTCCGAGTACAAGTCGATCATTCGATTCAATTCAACAAGATAGGGATCTACACGGTCTTCCATATAGAGCTTCATAAGGAGCCATCTTAATACTCGCTTGGTAACTGTTATTATAAGAATATTCCACTAGATGAAGGTGATCTTCCCACGATCTACCAAAATCCAATACACAAGCTCGTAGCATATCTTCCAGAATACGATTAATCCTTTCCGTTTGTCTGTTCGTTTGAGGATGATAGGCCGTACTTAATCTCAAACTTGTTCCCATTGCTGATTGCAGAGCTTCCCAGAATTTGCTAGTGAGAATAGGATCACGGTCACATATTATGCTGACAGGAACACCATGTAATCTGACTATCTCTTTCAAGAAAATTTTTGCCAAGGAAACTGCAGTACGAGTTGCCTTAATTGGAATAAAATGGGCACTCTTCGTTAAACGATCCACAATAACCCATATTCCTTCATTTCCTTTCCTGGTTCTAGGCAAACCGTCGATGAAGTCCATCGAGATCATCTCCCACTTCCAAACTGAAATTTCCAAAGGTTGCAATAGTCCAACCAAATTCTGTTGATCTCCCTTCACTTGCTGGCAGATGGCACAACTATTTACAAAAGCAGCTACATCCTTTTTCATACTCGGCCACCAGAAAACTCTCCTCATATCTTTATACATCTTCGAGATTCCCGGGTGAATATTCAATTTGGAGCGATGACACTCAGCTAAGACTTCTTGCCTCAGACCATCAATATTAGGCATACACAAACGACCATTAATCCTTAAAGCACCTTGATCGTCCATCTTGAAATCCGAATATCGACCGTCCTTAGTTCCAAGAATTATTTCTTTAAAAGATTTATCCTCCATTTGCTTACTAACGATTCTTTCTTGGAGAGATGGAACGACTTTCAAAAGAGATAAGACCGCATTCCTACAAAGAGCATCAGCCACGACATTCGCTTTCCCCGGGGTATACAAAATATCCAGATCATAAGATGCCAAAAATTCAACCCATCTCTGCTGTCTCAAATTAAGATCTTTTTGAGAGAAAATATATTTCAACGGTTTGTGATCCATGAATAACTCAAACTTTTCTTCCAAAAGATAATGTCTCCAGATCTTCAAAGCAAAAACAATAGCTAATAGTTCTAAATCATGCGTAGCATAGTTCTTCGCATGTGGCTTCAATTGCCGACTAGCATACGCAAGCACTCTACCATTCTACATCAGAACTGCTCCCAGTCCAACTAAACATGCATCTGTATATACCTCAAATTTGCTCTTCCCATCCGGAATAGCAAGCACTGGTGCACTGGTTAGCCTTGTCTTCAATTCCTGAAAAGCTTCTTCACACTGAGGTTTCCATTTGAATTTAGCTCCTTTCCTAGTCAGCTTGGTCAAATGTGAAGAAATCTTGGAATAATCCTTGATAAATTTTCTGTAGTAGCCAGCCAAACCCAGAAAACTGCAAACTTCAGTCGGCGTCTCCGGCTGCTTCCATTCCAAAATAGTTTCAACCTTCGCTGGATCTACAGAAATGCCTTCACCAGAAACAATGTGTCCTAAAAATTTAACTTCTGATTTCCAGAAATGGCACTTTGAAAATTTTGCCTTCAACACATGCTTCCTCAGAGTCTCCAATACAATCCTCAAATGCTGTCTGTGCTCCTCTTCCGATTTGGAGTAGACCAAGATGTCATCAATGAATACCAGCATGAACTTATTCAACACATCCCCAAAGTCTCGGTTCATGAGGTCAACAAAATAGGCAGGAGAGTTGGTTAACCCGAAAGGCATAACCAACCACTCATAAAAACAATTCGGTCCCCTAAATGCTGTCAAGGGAATACTATCTTCAGCTACTCTCAATTGATGGAAACCTGAAGCTAGATCTAGTTGAGAAAAGATATAAGCTCCATGCAACTGGTCAAAAAGATCATCAATGCGAGGAAAAGGATATTTATTTCGAATGGTCACTTTGTTCACTTCTCTATAATCAACACATAACCTTAGCGAACCATCCGATTTGGTGACAAACACCGCAGTAGAGCCCCAACAAGAAAAACTGGGCCTAATCAAACCCTTCTCCAAAAGATCTTGTGTCTGCTTAATCAACTCTTCTCTCTCCCTAGGAGGCATTCTCCTACTAGGCTGAATCACCGGCACTACTCTTGGGATCAAATCAATACGAAACTCAATCTCTCGATGTGGCGGTAGACACTTAACTTCTTCAAAAACATCAGGAAAATCTTGAACCACATCGATTTCCTCAACTTTCTCTTGAGAAGTCTCAACTCCTAGCAAAAGACTACTCAAGTGAAATCCAGAACTATCGCATAACACTTTGGCAATCCTACCCAAATCAGTCTCCAATGAAACTGTCCTCTCATCACAATTCAGGACTGCTTTATACTTGTCGAGCCAATCCATTCCCAAAATAAGATCAAATCCCTTAAAATTTAACACATACGAGTCACAAGAGAAGCTATGGGACAAATAAGAAATCTTCAAGTCCTTACAGATTGTATCCAATGTGGTTGCTCCACCTATAGGATTAGATACAATAATGGGACGATCCACCGTACTAGGTTTGAGAGAAAACTTTTCTACCGATTCCGAAGTTATGAAACTCAAAGATGCACTTGAATCAAACATAACTTTAATATATTTGCCATCCAAGAGTAAGGTACCTTCCAAAACTCCTTTGCCTTGAGAAGAAGAAGATGGACCTGCTTCCATAGCAAAAACTTTATTCTGCAGTGTCCTCTGCAAAAATGGACAATTCTTAATCATGTGACCGGGCTGACGACAATTAAAACATAACGATCTCTGAACTACTGCAATTCCTGGACCACTTTGTCGTTGCTGTTGCTGAGATCCTCCTTGAGAACACTGATCTGCCAAATGTCCAATTTGCTGGCAATTATAACACTTGCGAGGTCCAATATTGCTTCCTCCTGATTTCTTTCCCTTACTTTGCCTTTTCCAAAGTGGATTAAACTTTCTTTTACTTGGGTCAATGAAATTCCCTCTCGAAACTGCTGTTGTTGCCTCCAATTTCTTGCTCATCAAATTTTCATACCTCAAAGCCATATCAACTAAATCAACAAAAGATCCTTTCAAAAGCACCGTCATCTTATCGTGAAATTCGTACCTCAATCCTTGCACGAACTTTTCATTCTTCTTGAGGGCGCTATCAATGAGTCCTGATCCATAACACGAAAGTTCATTGAATTTGGTCTCATACTCAGAAACAGTCATGCTTTCCTGCTTCAAATTCAGAAAATCCTGGTACAATTGAGTTTTCCTTGTTGTTGGCATAAACTTTTCCTCAAATAACTCCTTAAATCTTTCCCATGAAATATCTTCTTCAGGAACATTTGCAACTATTGCCTCCCACCATGCTGCTGCGCCTCCCTGCAATTGCCACGATGCCATTTCCCTCTTCTGATCATCCAACAATCTCATACTCTTAAAAATGCGCTCACAAGAGCGTAACTAGGCTTGAACTTCAATTATCGATTATGAACCTTTAAATGGTTGGCCTCTAAGATCGATAAAATCTTTACATAAGGCTGCAAAACTAACTTGAGGCGGTACTGGATTTACAGCCTCTCTAGCAATTTGACTTCGAACATTATCAATAAAGTACTGGCCCTAACTCTGCCTCTTCTTCCAGAACTCATGTTGGCCACCTGAACAGGTAACTCAACAAATTTAGATAGGTATCTATATATAATTATATGAAAATACAAATACGCACTCTCAAGATAATATTACTTTAGAGCCTAGGTACTCGCTCAACCTGGCTCTGATACCAGCTGTGACGACCCGACTTTCTAACTCCAGAAAGACGTGTCATCAATAAGAAAGAAAGGGATAGAAATAGAAAAGGATAGAAAGAAAGAATAATAACATCAGAATCTCACAGCGGAATGGTACAAAATATAATACATCAACATAACTATTACATAGTTATATATACATCAGAGTTATAAAATATCATACAACATGACTGTCATATACACATATGTCCATACATATATCCAATATCATAAACTAACTAACACAGCGGAACTATATGGATAGCTCCATACGTCTGGTCTTATGCTCCAGCTCCACCAGAAAACTCTATACTCCGATTACCTATCACTTGGCTACTCATAAAAATTTGAGTACCAAAGAGTTTATGAAAAACAAAATATAAACTCCGGGTCAGACATGGGTCTGGTACGAGTAAACGGTTAAAGTTGTTTAACTTTGGAAATCATTTGAAATAAAGGTATCACGTAAGACTTCCCACACATAAGTATGGGTA
Source organism: Allium cepa (assembly GCA_030765085.1). Classification (NCBI taxonomy): domain Eukaryota; kingdom Viridiplantae; phylum Streptophyta; class Magnoliopsida; order Asparagales; family Amaryllidaceae; genus Allium; species Allium cepa. The sequence continues at coordinate 462,687,937 of CM060943.1, forward strand.
AGTTTTTACCTTACGCTAACCAAAACATTTTATAGGAAATTCAGTGATATTATAATAGTGTCTAGGGTTTTTAAGTAAAATACAGAAATAGCAGAAATGCTTACATCTCACATTCCAACATAGTTGGGCACAATCAAAACGTACGGCACTTATTGGATATTGGATCTCATACAATAGCAGGGCTACTGGGGTACCGCCCGTCACAGTACGTGGCCTAGATCATCGTACCGAGGAGCCACCTTAACTCCCCTGCAACACAAGGCCGGAACCATTCCTTACTGAACAGTCCCGAACAAGATAACCCCGCAGTTGGTTGCAGACCGACCGCCCACACAGCCAAATAAAAGGGACATTTAGATAGAGGTATACCTCATCCTGCATGGGCATGACCCACCTAACCTTGTTGCACATCCCCTGTTTTAGCCATTCCCGGTTGATGAGGCTTGAGGCTACGTTTACCTTTATAGAACATATCTCTTAGAATGCTCATCGTTCGCCTGACGATGTGCTGAAAGCATTCAATCCATACAAGTTCGTTCCGGGTTCGAACGAAACCAAAGGCATTATCTCGTTACACTCGTTTTGGAATCACCCTCAGTGTTAACGACAATAACCCTTGCATTCTGAAAACACCATCTCGATCTTCACTTCAGATTACACGACCTAACGTTTAATTTGGATCGATGTGGTTTTCGGAATATCAAATCGATACCCGATCCTGGTCTCATCGAAATCCAAACGCCATTTTAAAGGCCAAGTTGTCTAATTAACTTATACAGTTTAAATTCAATAATTAAATTCATATAGCAATTTATCACAGATAAATCATACATAGTCATCACAGATATATCCAGAATATCACAGGATAAAAATAAACATCGAAGTCAATCAAATAGAATCATCGATTCATATCAACATTTAGTTTGATTTATTTAAACTTAATTACTTGCTTAAGAATAAACTATATTTTATTTTTGCTTAGTTAATTAATAATTATTAACTTATTTCAATTTATGAATTACTTATTAATTATTCACTTAATGAATTAATTAATTCTTAATTACTAATCAATAACCTTAATTATTGATTTATAAAACTCAATTACACCTTTAATTATTACTATTTGTTTAATTAACCTTTATCGTTTAATCCTTAATTATTTATTTAATCAATTAACTACGATTTGTTAAATTATTAACTTCCAATGATTAATCAAATTCTTAATTACAAATGGTTTTACACAAGATCATTAAAATCTTTAATTACTAATTTAATTAAATTTTTGAACTACTTATTACATTACAATTATCAATTTTATTACATTCTTAATTAACTTGGATTTAAATTAATTACCCGTTTTGTTTTCTGTAAAACTTCCTCAGTAATATTAAAGTTAATCTTAGTTTAAATCAATTGGTCAACATCCTTAACTTAATTAACAAATAGCTTATTAAGTCTTCAATATAATATTACAGCTAACTAATTCCTGGAATTAAATCCCGAAGTTGACAATATGATTAACTCGGTTTGAACTCGAGATTTTCCTGAACTTTTCTCGCGTCAAACTCCTGCACTTCTCTTCTCTGTTTTTTTATAAGGCTTAAGTTTTTAAACTACAGTAAGCAACACACTCAAGACCCAGAGCAACCACCCGAAGTAACTCGCAAACTAACTCGAGTTTCACTCGAGTCGACACTAACCAGCATCTCCCCGCCGCCATGCATGTGCACGGCGGTTCACCACCGCACCAACGCCACACGACTTCATCAGCAAACCATAATCTCACCTCTCGTTCAAAAACTAAACTCAGATCTTTGCAATATGAACTCAAACGAAAAAAAAAGCTTGAAAAGTCGCACAGCTCCACAAACACGCTAGACATAATCACCTCGTTCTCACTATCTCGATCACCTGAGATGACGTGGCTTCGGCCATATCTTGCCGACAACACACTCTAACACCTACCCAAGTTTCACGGCACTCGGTTGAGCCACGGTAACACGAGCATCAACGAACCGAACCCACAAACACTGATCCCATAAACCCTACTTTCAATCATTTCTCAAAAATCTTGCATTCGAAAATTTTTCTAGCATTTTTCTGTTGATCTCACATCAACACTCAAGCTTCATGTCAATTTTCATCAACAATTATTGAAGGAATCTTCAGAATTTCATAGAAAAGCATATATGGCTTACTATCAAACTTCTCTCAGAATTTTTAACTAAAAATTATAATTTCGGTCTTAAAAATCATAACTTAGTATGTTGTTTCAATTTATAAGTTCAAGTTTACAATTCGAGTTATTCGAATTTTGAACTTTGTTTTATTTTTACTGTAAATTTGAGTTTACAGTATTTTACATTTCACTGCTACATAGAAAAATTTCCCAAACCTTAATCTTAATCTTAAATAAATTTATATAATTAAGTTACTACTTAAAGAAAAATGAATTTTTATAAAAGTATGATATATTCTCTGATTTCTTTGCCTCAACAGAAATTTAAAACCTGGAAGAACATAATATGCAGCACTGACAGAACATAGCAAAACATTCCAGAACTTTAAACATCCACATAACCATTCTTCATGAACTACTTATTAAGAGTTAGATTTAAAATAAGTTTACTCACCTATACTGTTGAAACAGAGAGTATTTGATGATGACGGAAATCAGCAGTTTGAAGTTGTTGAATTCCTGAAAACTCCTCTTTTGCTTTGAACTTGAGCTTGAAAATATGAAGTTTGTTTATATTTCTTTTGCTTCTTAAGTTTGGTTAAGTTATGGAATGAACTAAATAGAATGATAAATATACATATATATAACTTTGAACAAGGATGTCTTCTGGAACAAGCTTTAACTTGGCTTTAAACATATTTTATTTATAATAAGGCGCTGTAAATCTGAGCTAAGCAAAATATTTCGACTGAATGATTTTTATAAATCCTGAAATGACAAGTTGTAGTGCGAATTAAATGCTTATGTTTACATTTATGTTAACATATCATTAATGTTTGCTGACACATGGATTTTATAAAGATATTTGCAGATTTTATGTTTGATTTGATGTTTTGTACCTATGTTTATATATTATGGTTTTCTTATGTCTTCATACTTATATTAATAACCATATTTTATGTTATACTTAAGCTAAATATTTATAAGCTTATTTTATTTTAATCATAAAAGCTATTGTTAGAAACACTTCTTGATCTTATCTTTATTTAAAGTTAAATCTTCCAATATTTGATTTGTAACTTATATTTGCATTAATGTATTTTATATTTATATTTAATATGAATAGAATTGTGTTGTTGTACTTATTATTATTAACTGCATTCATATATCTGATATTAAATGTCAGTAATACATAACTTTTAATTTATTTGAATAAAACGGATTTAATTTTAAATATTGTTAAAAGAGTCTATTTTACATTTTGAAATTATAAATTCCTTTATAACACATATACAACTAATAATGTCCAAAATCTTATTTATTTATAAATGAAAATATTGTATTTTTATTTAAATTTGATTAAAAACTTATTATAATAATAGGGTCAAAATTCCGGGATGTCACAAAATGACAATAAACATAAGTAAAGGTTGAGGTTATTTATAATAAAAATAGGTAGAAGGACGAATACTGTAAATAAATGAGATTAAGTTGTGAATGAATGAATGTAATGCAGTAAAAAGGAAACTATTTGATATAAATAAATAAATGTGAATTAAAAGATAAATCATTATATTAAAAAAGGGAAATCAAACAATAAATGCTATGAAATTGGAAAATTAGCTTGATTATTTGTTGGAAGGGCTGTTTGTTTGGTTAATGGCTGTTTGGGCAAGGATGCTTTAAAAATTATTTGGATGAATGAATAATCTATTTACCTTCATCTAAGACTGTTGAGTAAATGATGTACTAAGTAGTTTATTATCCATTCTGTGCAATTTAAAGTTGAACCCGAACAACTATTTTTTTTTTGTTTGATATGAATTAATGATTGATTGTGATGACTCGATGTGATGGTTGTATGCCTTGTTGCAAGAAATTGTTATTTGTATTGATTTGTTTGTTATGATTGAAACGACCTTAAATAATTCATTTTATATAATTGTTAACTCTTTTTGGATTGTATAAGTGAAATACAAGTTATGAAAGCAATTGCTACTGCTTTGGGTTTCATAATTTAAACGTCGTTTACCTGACAAATAGGTACGTTCTTGGATTACGATATTATAGCGTTATTATATTTTTTTCCCGTGTTGGGATGTATATTATTTTGGAAAATATATGTTATATATTGTTACATTTGATATTATATTTTCTCCCGAGCCTCTCCGTACAAAGGAGACTCTGCCAAAATTTTCTGTAATTTTGGGACTTAGAAAATATTTTGAAAATGTTTTCCAAACTTTATTAATTTAAGTATAAAAAGATTTAATGGTTATAAATTGGTGTATTTTTATTTAAATTGATTAATTTTGTAAATTTATTTGTTTATAAGTTTAATATTTTAAATAAGATAGCGAGTTCTCGCTTTGCGTTGGGTGACGAATGAGAGACTCTTACCCCTACATGTCCCTTTGAGGTTGTATAAGGCCTTAGGTTGGTTGCGAGTCGAGAAGCTGGCCGTAAAAGCAAATTTGAGGTACCACTGTTTGCCACGGCGGAGATTGGCCGCTGTCGATGGTTGAAAACCCTAGACCGTTACATTTGGTATCAAAGCAGTAGGTTAAGTGAATACCTAGGCTTTGGAGTGATTTCTTTCTTGAGAGAGCGTCTTTGTAATTTTAATATATATATATATATATATATTTATTTATTTCTACCTATTTGTTGGAATACCTGTTCGGGTTTTCCAATATGAGTTCTAAAGGTAGGAAGGCAGTGGTGTGTGTAGCACGACTACCAATGGAAGGAGTCTGAGTGTGAGATTGGAAGTGTATCTGCCGAGGCTGTAGACCTAATACCGTCTCAGGTAGGCTTTGCTGTGGTGTAAGGATTTCACCAATCTCTGAAGGAAGCCTTTGTAAGGTTCAGAGTCCATCTTTGAAGTGCAAGTTTGGAACAATAGATTTTGGATCTGTCGGATGTGCAGAAACGAGTGATGGTATTTTGGCAAGTTTAGGATGAACTGCGTGGTGAGACGCAATGACTATGGATGTTTCCGAAGATATTTCTTTGGAGCAAGTTTAAGGAAGTGTGTCTGCATCAGTGTTGAGGCTGAGATCAGCAGGGTGTTTGTGTTTTCTTTAAGGCCTAAGTTTCTTGAGGAGATGTCTACCCATCTCTAGGTTCTGCGTGGGATTGGATGATTTGGCTTTGAGGTTCGAAGAGCTTTGGATAGGAAGTCTTTGGCATCAGTGGCAGCAGTGCAACTAAGAGTGTTCTGTGTGCCAACAAGAGGGTCATCTGGCTAAGCAGTTTTCTTGAGGTGGAGTTCAGAAGAAGTAGAGTGGATCCATTTCTTCGATGGATTGGTTGGACAAGCATAAGCTATTATGATTGGTAAAGAGAGAACAGTGTTTTTGGAATTAGGCTGGGCAGATCGAAAAAATGGCTTGCGATAGTTGAGTGTTCTCTTGAGTTATCTTTTGATTGGGATCGAGGCATCTCTAGGGATTGGAAGTTATCAAAAATTTTCGGATGTCTTTGAAGAAGTTGAGGTTTGCCTTAGCTTCCGGGGATTCAGATTTCGTATTGACTAGGATTCTAGGAGTGCTACCGGTGGTTCAGCTAGTATAAGTATGGCTTCTAGAGAGAGGGTTCGGTGAAGTAGCTTGGGATTCTTGGTGCATCAGTGTTTTCTCTTTATGGATCTGTTGAACCGTGTCTTTTGGGATGTGTCGGACTAGTTCGTGCTCGTGTTCATCATCAGCATTCTCATCTACTCCAGATCAGAGTTGTGCAACGGAAGCGAGGTAGCAGCGGTTTTGGAATGGAAGCAACCGAAAGTTGTAGTGTTTTGGATTAGAGGATTTCTACAGGAAATTTTTTAGGATCGAAAGGCGAGATTGGCTAGTGCTCATGTTTTGTCTTTCTAGATAGGAGAAGTTAGTTTTCTACTAATGATAGTAGAGTTTGTTCTTGATTTTGGTTGATCTTGAGAAGATCATTCTGTTGGGTTGTTTTTGGTCCAGTTTGTTTCTAGAAGCATTAGCGAAGGTTAAGATGATCAGGAAGGATGGAGGCAGCCCAAGATCGTCAGAAGAGTTTTGTGGATAAGAGAAGGAGAAATTTGAATTTCGAAGTCGGAGATTTATTTTTGGATAAGTTTTCTCCGATCAAAGGAGCTATCAGATTTGTTAAGATTGGGAGGCCAGCTTCGAGGTATTTTGGATCTTTTCTGTGTTATGGTAAGGATAAGTGTAACGACCCGTAGATTTTTAATAATTAGAATTGTAATTTAATAAGGTTTTTGTAATTAAATCTAGTAAGAAATAAAAACTTTATAATTTAATATTACAATGAATGCTAAAAATGAAATATAGCAATGTTAATTAAAACTAATTTTTAGTAATTTGAATAAAATTCTAATAAATGAAGTAGTGAAAGTGTTATACCTGGATATAAATTGATTATGAGAAAATAAAAGTAAGTGTTGCATTAATTAATGAAATAACACATTGTTAACAGTAACTGAATGTGAATTAAGAAAATAGGTTAATGCAAGTTAATAATTAATGAACTTGAATGAACTTGCCAATTTAATAAGATAATTTAAATGTTATGACTCAGTTATAAATGGAATATGATAAAAACTAGTGCAAACATTAAAATTTATAAATGGAATAATATTGAAACAAATAAAATTTGTAAATGAATAAAGAAATAATAACTAGGATGAAATGTAACAACGAAGTTAATTAAAGCTGAATTTGTATAAACTGAATGAAATTGCAACAAATGAAATAACATAAAATGGTATAACTTGGTTATAAGTTGAATGTAAGTAACAAATGTAAATGTTGATTTATTTAATATAAATTTGTGTAATAAATGTGAATTGAATAGGATTAGTGTGATATGAGTTGGTATAATCATTGGTGACTAATAATGTAACGACCTCGAATTTTTATGAATTTAAATTTATAATTTAAATGAATTTTTGAATTAAATTGTAAAATTGATTATAAATGGCAGCGAGTTTCCCCGATTCAAATAGAAAATATATATTAAGTCATATGAATTTGAAATTTTGTATATATATATATATGTATATATTGGATTTTTTCTAAATTCAAATGGTTTGAGTTATTTATTAATAAGAAAACGGTTTCTTTTATAAAGTATTTTTTTTAAAGTTAATATTGAGTTATTTTGATAAATAAAATACAAGACTATAAGATAAATTAGGAAAAAAATATAAAATAAGACATATAATACAATATAAGCACAAAAGTAATAAATACACTTAAACTTGAAAACAAAACTTTAACAAAGAATACCAAAATAAAGTATGTATACAAACAAGTAATAAAGTATTTGTAGGCAATATAATATGTACATGGAGTAAAATAAATATCTATTAAACATATAATTAACTCAAACAAAAGTCTTGCCTGGTGAGACCTGGAAGGAAACAAGTAACAAATATAAATATGTATGTAGTAGCTTGCAAAATGAACAAAAGGAAATATAAAGATATATATGTGTATATCTATGAAGCCACAAGACAGTGCAAACACATTGCATACAAACAAATTTAAAATGGGCAAATAAAATCAAGTATATAAAGAAAAGAAACGACACTTAACTATGAAACAAAGTTGTAGATAAATAAGCAAGGCAAGCAAAAGAAAATCTATCAACATAAAGTATAAAAGCTGGGTAAGTATGAAACAAGAAAAAAAATCATTAAGCTGTAAACTTAAAAAGAAAAAGAATATGTACAAAAACAATTAAATATAAGAATCATCTCTGCCGAGACAAGTAGGTATGGCTGAAGTAAACATAAGTAATGCAGCCAATAGAGTTGAAAAGCAAGACACAAAGTACTAAGGCATGTAATGCCATTATCTTTAGTATACAAGATATCAGCCGAAATGAAGAAAAGCAAATAAGATAAGTATAAATTGTACATAGTAACAAATGTTAGCCTCCGTCTACTAGCAAATATGACTACCTATAGTACAAGTATTTGTACTAGAAAGAAGAAAAAAAATACATTACCCTGTACAAAGTAATATCATCACCTGTAGACCTCATTTCCATATATACATCACCTCCTCATTTCAATGTCGTTCCATTCCAGCTGAGTAGAAAATATGAAGTAAAGATCATTCTTTAACTCAAACAATCATTCAACATAAAACATTTTTCAAATCAATCAAAGCCTGACAGTTTGAAGCAAAGAAAAGCTTCAGATAAACCAAACTCCAACTTATAAACTCCTGGATTTAAACAATGATTTGGAAGGTGAGCAACTTTAAGTTTCCTGGCCATTTTTTTTATCTGGATATGTGCTCTGTTTATAAATTTTAAGAGACTGGTCTACTTCAAAAAAAAAAAAACATAGTTTCTCAAACATTGATTGTTAGAGCCAAGTATATAAACAAAACATGTTTAGGCAAGTATAAAGTAGATTGTAAAATTTAATTCATGCTAATAAAAATTGAATTGCTCTGGGGAAAAACATAAGAACAGTACAAAGTTAGCATAAGTGATAATTTCGATCATCACGAATTATTGTTTCGGGTTTACAAACTATTTGCTAAGTCAAAAATAGGATTTTTAAAGCTCAATTCATATTTTTTAGTAACGAGTAGAAGTGGCATGGCTGTGTTGATCATTTTGGGAAGATGGGGTTGCCTCGGGCAACACACTTGATCGGAGAAGTCGAGATTGGTTCGAGGGTTAGAGGAGTGATCAGGGAAGCTTTAAAAAATTTTGGATCAGAGAATCATGCTACGTGGGTTGTGGAATTTGGGTTTGAAATTTTTTAACCTAGTTTAAAATGGGAAACTTGTTTGGGTCAGTACGGCCTATAGGGATGATCGAGTTGATCGGGGTATTAGGTGATGGTGGCTTGGTCGTAGGCGAAGGCGTGGCCGGTGGTGGAGGTTTTCTGGTGGTCGGTGGAGGGAGCAGTTGCCGTTGACAGGTTTGGAGGTGGGAAGGCATTCGTGTTCCAGGTTTTCGAGTATATACTCGAATTTGATTTCGCGTAAGTAATGGGGACTGTTGCAATCTAGAGTTGATACGTGGACGAATTTCGACTTGCTCGAGATTGTGGTGGCGTCTGGAGCTCACCGCCGGCGACGTGCACGTGCACGGTGGCGCCATGTCTGCTGAATGAAGTCCGGGAGGCATTGCGCGTTTTGCTCGAGAATTTCTAAGTTTTCTTCGGGTCTGTTTGAGGTTGGCTTCGGGTTTTCCCTTGCGTGTGCGTGTGTGATGATTTACAGTAGTTTAAAACGTAAACTAAAAAAAAAACAGAAGAAGAAAGAACAGAGGAAGAAGAAAAGGAAGGCAGGAGATTGGCACGGGAAAAGGAGGTGGAAACTCGAAGTAAACTCGAGTCTAAGTAAGGGGAGTCTCGGGTTTTTCTAGAATTACAGTGATGTACGTTGAAAGTGAAATGAAGTAATATGTTTTCTATAAGTTTTAAATACTCTAGCTAAATAAAGGTTAACTGTTGAGTTAAAATGTAATACAAGTCCTTATTATTTTAGTTAACACTTTAATAATGTCCTTAATACTTAATTATTATCTTAATTAAGTAATTATTTTAAGTTAAGTATAAATTTTATTAACATTTAAGTTTATGGTTAATAATAATTCGATTTTCCAAAGTGTCTAAGAAGAACTATTAAATGTTAAATTAAGATGACTAATTAATATTGATTGACTACTTTAGAAAGTAACTAGGACTGATTGCTTACAATGGTAATCCGAGTTTAGCTAGATTGATTAATGATGAAGTGATAAATTTATTGGTAATTGAGTACTTAAAGTTAATTAATAAATGAGTTAATTGTTAATTAATTAAGATATAATAATTAATTAAGAATGAATTTAAGGATTAATCACGTATTGAAATTAAAGTTGGGTATTTTGATTTATTAAAGTTAATTAATTATGTAATTGGTCTAAAAGGTTGATTTAATTGATATGGTTAATCAAGAATAATTTAATTAATTAAGGCGATTGATTAATTTATTTATACCAAATGATTTGTAATTAATAAATCAGAATTTGATAACTAATTCATAAGTAATTAATTTAATTGGAGATAAATTGAATTAATTAGGATTTAACAATTAATTAATCCTGTTTATAAATAATTATTAAATACTTGACCTTACTTATTACTGATTGTATTGAATGAGTTGCCTTGAATTGGTTGTCTTGTCTAATCTGTGATATTTTGTTCTGTGATTTGTGTCGTGTATGATTTATTCATTTATTTACATTTGCATATTATCTGTGAATTTGTGAATAGACGATAAGCGTTATAGTTTATATCGCTTATCAATTATATTTCTGTGATTTGATCTGTGATGATTGAATGTTGTTGCACTATTGTGTGTTAAACCCCTGGACCACACCATACACACACAAATATGGGTTTCACGAGGAAATCGATTAAGTCGCAGATTTTTGAAAATAGTTTTGAATTTGAATTTTTAAATTCAAATGTTTTGGAAATGGATTGGGTTTTAAAGTTAAAAGCAATTAAAAAGGGAATTTCAAAGATGGAAATTTATTTTAAATTACTTGATTAAGTTTGGAATTTAAATAATTTGATTTAAATTTGAATTCAAAAGTAGGAATTGAATTCTATAATTTGAAACTAAGGATTAATGATATTATACTAGTCATTATGAGTTAAACCATTTTAAAAGTATAATTTTGAGAATTTGGATTTAACCAAAGAACTTTAACTCGTATAGATGAACCAAATTTTCAAAATGAAAACTGTTTGTTTAAAAAGAATAAGAAGCTTTCAGATAAGAAATGAAATTCCAGTTTAATTAAAGGAATTTCAAGATTGAGTTGAAAAATGGTTTTCCAAGTTATGAATGAATTCTTTTTGAAAATCTATGAATTAAATCTGTTTATTTTTAACAGATTTAAATTGATGATTTGTTTAAATCAAATTGAATTGGAATTGTTTTGAAGGCTATAAGTTAAATCTTTGATTTAAAGATTTAACGAGTTAATCAAATTGAAATGAAAATTGATTTGGAAAATCTGTGAATGAATCTTTTGTTTAAAAGATTAAAATGTGAAAATTGTTTAAACCGTTAAAGGTTGTGAAAATGAATCTTTTTGTTTAAAGATTGAAAATGGTAATTTGTTAAGCCATTTGAAGAAAGGTTTTGGGTAGTAAGTTGTGACTTAATTGAAATCCCATTATCCATTTGTTTTTGAAATATCGTGTTCACTATTCGGTTTAGCCGGGAAAGGACCTTTGTGTCGTATAACCCATTTCGAATATGTGATACGTCGTTATGGATAGCATTTGAAGACCGGTGATGAAGACCGGGTATTTGCGAAAGCGATAGGATGACCTATCGATTGTTTCTGCACCGAGTCGCGCCGGTATAGAAACTCCCTAAGTGATGGGAAATCCGATCGGGATTGTGAATATCCGGATTGCAAGGACTTCTTTGTAAGTGCCTTCGGTTCTGTTCGATCCCGGAACAGACTTGTATGGATTGTATGTCTGACATTACAAATTGAGATATAAAGCTGATTTCTTTCAAATATATTTCTGTTGGTGGCGGAGAATTTATTCTTTTAGCTTAACACCCTTCTCTGAGACGTACGAGCTCAGAGGTTATGTAGTTGAAGGTTATCAGCAATATACTCCCAATTTGGTAATGTGACATGCTGAGTGTTGCTGTGAAATGATCATTGTGTTGATTATTTGTGATAGGATCATTTATTTGATCGTCTATCCTGGTGATCATTTCTATGATCATTTGTTGACCCAAAGCATGGCTTTTGTATAAAGTATGTTTTTGTGGACGTGACTTCGTCGAGCCTCACACCCCGGAAATGGTCAAAACAGGAAAGAAGCAGCAAGGTTATGAGGGGTAGCTCCCTTAAGGGTATGTGCATTTCCTTCTGGAAAAGGGTGGTATCATGGTATGGAGCCCAGATACTTACTCATGTTGAAAACACTTTATGATTGTGTGAATTGATTACGAGCGCTCGGTTGAAAGGTCCCAAAGGACCGGGGGATGGCATATTCGGTCAGTTGTTACTCAGTTAGGGGTAACCCGGCCTTGTGTTGGTAGAGATCCGGTTTGGTTCTCGGGGATGTTCATCCAGAGGCATTCTCATGTGGCAATGGGAAGTTCCTTGGCCTGATCATTCGTTGGAAATCCAAAGAAACAATACGATCTTGTACGGTATTAGTTGTAGAACCTATCATTCACTTATGGTGGCGCCCCACTGTTTGGATGGTAGCTATAGTAGGCATAGTTCGAAATGTCTATGTTGGCTAAGATTTATATCTTTACTTTCGAAATGATTTTTTTTCTACACTATGCACTAGTAATAATATCAAATGTTTCTTTTTATTTCGTATCAAGCATCTTTGACTATCATAAGGAGAAATCTCCTCCGATTCTGCGTTTGCATTGTGTGTGTGTGCGGGAGGCCTTATGGTAGTCTCATTTTTAAAAGCATTGCGAATTGACTTTAAAAATATTCATCTATTTTGTTTTCAAAGATAAATATACTATTTTTGTTGCTCACACCAGTCCCACGACTGATCCGGAGTTTATTGTTTCTTTCCTAAACTCTGGGTGCTCATTATTTTCTACACGAGCAGTCTAGAGTTGGGTTTTTCAGATAGTTAGATATAATGGATTGTCTGGAGCTAGTTCAGTCTTTGGATCACACCAATCTTGCTTATGCTAGGTGATATGTGATGGGGGGTTCGAGCTATTGCTGGATTGATTCTTGGAGATGGAGTTGCAGTTCTTGGAGTTCTTGCTTGAAGACTATCTCAGAGTTATATTGTTCCGTATGCTTGATGTTATCTATCGTTTTCTTTTCCGCTGCTATTTATTGTATCATATCTCTGATGTATATTGATATCTATTGGATCATCTGTTGTATCAGATATTGTATCAAAGCTGTATATCAATGTATTATTCTTTTTTCCGCTGTGTTGTTTACTTAATGTTGTTATAAGCTCCGGCGAATCGGATTTGAACGGTCGAATCTATGGCATTCGAATACGATATGAAGTATGGATGTCGATTTTCGAGCGGGCAAAACCCGTCTCGTCACATTTGGTATCAGAGCTAAGGTGAAACTTTAGCTCAGGAGTATAACACATTAAGTAGCTCATTAGAGATAGGGTGAAGTAAACCCTAGAATGAGTAATCCCTAAGATATCCGTTTGAACGCCTCGGTAAATTTTCTTACTATCCACTGATAGTGAGTATGAGTGCAAGAAGAGAACGAGATAGGGGACAGGGAAATACGACTATAAATGGTCAATAACCTGCAACAGTTGAAATAACTTTCTTATCAATTTCTTTGATTCGTTTTCAAAATCTTTTGAAATTCTTCGTGACAGCTCCACAAAGAAGTTCCGGTGCGTTGATGCCCTACGAATCGTTGTAGGAAATTTTTAATTCGTATCTTCATCGATTTCTTTTCAGTTTTTGATTTAAACTTTAATTAATTAGAAAATTTTGAATAAACTGGAAGTTTTAAAATTGAGTTAACTTGATTAATAGGATATGAAGCTAACTTTGAATTGTATTGATAAAACGATTTTGGTTGAAAACAAATTTTGAATTTCTGTTATAACTTCTTGGGTAGAATAAAATATGAAATATAAACTTTGATGTATTTCTCAACCTATAAAATTCTAAACTTAAGATCTTAATATTTGGATTTTTATTTTAATTGTAGAGAACAAATAGCGTTAGCCGAGGAGGAAAGGTCAGGAGAGTGGGTGATTACGCTTCATCCAGTAGGGTACGAGATGATGAAGGTGAGTCATCAGTTCATAGGGAATTCCCAGTGGAGCCTATAGTGCAGCCCCAACCACCAGTAGAAGAAGAAGTGGAGGAATTCGAAGAAGAGTTCGAGGAAGAATTCGAAGAAGAAGTGGAGGAATTCGAAGAAGAGTTCGAGGAAGAATTCGAAAAAGAAGTTGAGGAGGAATTCGAGGAAGAGGTTAAGGCGGAAGAAGAACTTGAAGTGGAGGAAGAGTCCGAAGGTGACGAAGCAATTCATTGGGATTTGGATAATGCCGTGGATGATGATGATCCCATTGAGGACGAGGAATTAAATGGTGGGTATCTTATTCTGGAAGAATCTGATCCGGAGGAGATTTTTGAGACAGACGATGAGGTTGAAGTGATGGACCTGTCAGGACCTGAGAGGGAGAGTTCTAACAGTGAGGATTGGTAGTTGGTCGGTTTGACTTAGTTTTGGGGTATTTATATATGTATTTTGGACTTGAGATCGTAGTAAAGGTTGGATGTTAGTGGGTTATGTATGACTATAACTCATATACTAATATTTTGAGTAGTGTTTAATATAAAATATATTATGAATGGCCTGAAAATATCCATGTGTTACTAGTATAATTTGAATTACCATTAGTCTATTTTGTGTGTGTATAATTCAAGAGACGAGCTGTACAATTTCGAGGACGAAATTCTTTTAAGGGGGAAAGTTTGTAACGACCCCGAATTTTTATGAATTTAAATTTATAATTTAAATGAATTTTTGAATTAAATTGTAAAATTGATTATAAATGGCAGCGAGTTTCCCCGATTCAAATAGAAAATATATATTAAGTCATACGAATTTGAAATTTTGTATATATATATATATGTATATATTGGAGTTTTTCTAAATTCAAATGGTTTGAGTTATTTATTAATAAGAAAACGGTTTCTTTTATAAAGTATTTTTTTTAAAGTTAACATTGAGTTATTTTGATAAATAAAATACAAGACTATAAGATAAATTAGGAAAAAAAATATAAAATAAGACATATAATACAATATAAGCACAAAAGTAATAAATACACTTAAACTTGAAAACAAAACTTTAACAAAGAATACCAAAATAAAGTATGTATACAAACAAGTAATAAAGTATTTGTAGGCAATATAATATGTACATAAAGTAAAATAAATATCTATTAAACATATAATTAACTCAAACAAAAGTCTTGCCTGGTGAGACCTGGAAGGAAACAAGTAACAAATATAAATATGTATGTAGTAGCTTGCAAAATGAACAAAAGGAAATATAAAGATATATATGTGTATATCTATGAAGCCGCAAGACAGTGCAAACACATTGCATACAAACAAATTTAAAATGGGCAAATAAAATCAAGTATATAAAGAAAAGAAACGACACTTAACTATGAAACAAAGTTGTAGATAAATAAGCAAGGCAAGCAAAAGAAAATCTATCAACATAAAGTATAAAAGCTGGGTAAGTATGAAACAAGAAAAAAAAATCATTAAGCTGTAAACTTAAAAAGAAAAAGAATATGTACAAAAACAATTAAATATAAGAATCATCTCTGCCGAGACAAGTAGGTATGGCTGAAGTAAACATAAGTAATGCAGCCTATAGAGTTGAAAAGCAAGACATAAAGTACTAAGGCATGTAATGCCATTATCTTTAGTATACAAGATATCAGCCGAAATGAAGAAAAGCAAATAAGATAAGTATAAATTGTACATAGTAACAAATGTTAGCCTCCGTCTACTAGCAAATATGACCACCTATAGTACAAGTATTTGTACTAGAAAGAAAAAAATAATACTTTACCCTGTACAAAGTAATATCATCACCTGTAGACCTCATTTCCATATATACATCATCTCCTCATTTCAATATCGTTCCATTCCAGCTGAGTAGAAAATATGAAGTAAAGATCATTCTTTAACTCAAACAATCATTCAACATAAAACATTTTTCAAATCAATCAAAGCCTGACAGTTTGAAGCAAAGAAAAGCTTCAGATAAACCAAACTCCAACTTATAAACTCCTGGATTTAAACAATGATTTGGAAGGTGAGCAACTTTAATTTTCCTGGCCATTTTTTTTGGATATGTGCCCTGTTTATAAATTTTAAGAGACTGATCTACTTCAAAAAAAAAAAAAAAAAAAAACATAATTTCTCAAACCATTGATTGTTAGAGCCAAGTATATAAACAAAACATGTTTAGGCAAGTATAAAGTAGATTGTAAAATTTAATTCATGCTAATAAAAATTGAATTGCTCTGGGGAAAAACATAAGAACAGTACAAAGTTAGCATAAGTGATAATTTCGATCATCACGAATTATTGTTTCGGGTTTACAAACTATTTGCTAAGTCAAAAATAGGATTTTTAAAGCTCAATTCATATTTTTTTAGTAACAAGTAGAAGTGGCATGGCTGTGTTGATCATTTTTGGAAGATGGGGTTGCCTCGGGCAACACACTTGATCGGAGAAGTCGAGATTGGTTCGAGGGTTAGAGGAGTGATCAGGGAAGCTTTAAAATTTTTTTGGATCAGAGAATCATGCTACGTGGGTTGTGGAATTTGGGTTTGAAATTTTTTAACCTAGTTTAAAATGGGAAACTTGTTTGGGTCAGTACGGCCTCTAGGGATGATCGAGTTGATCGGGGTATTAGGTGATGGTGGCTTGGTCGTAGGCGAAGGCGTGGCCGGTGGTGGAGGTTTTCTGGTGGTCGGTGGAGGGTGCAGTTGCCGTTGACAGTTTGGAGGTGGGAAGGCATTCGTGTTCCAGGTTTTCGAGTATATACTCGAATTTGATTTCGCGTAAGTAATGGGGACTGTTGCGATCTAGAGTTGATACGTGGACGAATTTCGACTTGCTCGAGATGGTGGTGGCGTCTGGAGCTCACCGCCGGTGACGTGCACGTGCACGGTGGCGCCATGTCTGCTGAATGAAGTCCGGGAGGCATTGCGTGTTTTGCTCGAGAATTTCTAAGTTTTCTTCGGGTCTGTTTGAGGTTGGCTTCGGGTTTTCCCTTGCGTGTGCGTGTGTGATGATTTACAGTAGTTTGAAACGTAAACTAAAAAAAAAACAGAAGAAGAAAGAACAGAGGAAGAAGAAAAGGAAGGCAGGAGATTGGCACGGGAAAAGGAGGTGGAAACTCGAAGTAAACTCGAGTCTAAGTAAGGGGAGTCTCGGGTTTTTCTAGAATTACAGTGATGTACGTTGAAAGTGAAATGAAGTAATATGTTTTCTATAAGTTTTAAATACTCTAGCTAAATAAAGGTTAACTGTTGAGTTAAAATGTAATACAAGTCCTTATTATTTTAGATAACACTTTAATAATGTCTTTAATACTTAATTATTATCTTAATTAAGTAATTATTTTAAGTTAAGTATAAATTTTATTAACATTTAAGTTTATGGTTAATAATAATTCGATTTTCCAAAGTTTCTAAGAAGAACTATTAAATGTTAAATTAAGATGACTAATTAATATTGATTAACTACTTTAGAAAGTAACTAGGACTGATTGCTTACAATGGTAATTAAAGTTGGGAATTTTGATTTATTAAAGTTAATTAATTATGTAATTGGTCTAAAAGGTTGATTTAATTGATATGGTTAATCAAGAATAATTTAATTAATTAAGGCGATTGATTAATTTATTTATACCAAATGATTTGTAATTAATAAATCAAAATTTGATAACTAATTCATAAGTAATTAATTTAATTGGAGATAAATTGAATTAATTAGGATTTAACAATTAATTAATCCTGTTTATAAATAATTATTAAATACTTGACCTTACTTATTACTGATTGTATTGAATGAGTTGCCTTGAATTGGTTGTCTTGTCTAATCTGTGATATTTTGTTCTGTGATTTGTGTCGTGTATGATTTATTCATTTATTTACATTTGCATATTATCTGTGAATTTGTGAATAGACGATAAGCGTTATAGTTTATATCGCTTATCAATTATATTTCTGTGATTTGATCTGTGATGATTGAATGTTGTTGCACTATTGTGTGTTAAACCCCTGGACCACACCATACACACACAAATATGGGTTTCACGAGGAAATCGATTAAGTCGCAGATTTTTGAAAATAGTTTTGAATTTGAATTTTTAAATTCAAATGTTTTGGAAATGGATTGGGTTTTAAAGTTAAAAGCAATTAAAAAGGGAATTTCAAAGATGGAAATTTATTTTAAATTACTTGATTAAGTTTGGAATTTAAATAATTTGATTTAAATTTGAATTCAAAAGTAGGAATTGAATTCTATAATTTGAAACTAAGGATTAATGATATTATACTAGTCATTATGAGTTAAACCATTTTAAAAGTATAATTTTGAGAATTTGGATTTAACCAAAGAACTTTAACTCGTATAGATGAACCAAATTTTCAAAATGAAAACTGTTTGTTTAAAAAGAATAAGAAGCTTTCAGATAAGAAATGAAATTCCAGTTTAATTAAAGGAATTTCAAGATTGAGTTGAAAAATGGTTTTCCAAGTTATGAATGAATTCTTTTTGAAAATCTATGAATTAAATCTGTTTATTTTTAACAGATTTAAATTGATGATTTGTTTAAATCAAATTGAATTGGAATTGTTTTGAAGGCTATAAGTTAAATCTTTGATTTAAAGATTTAACGAGTTAATCAAATTGAAATGAAAATTGATTTGGAAAATCTGTGAATGAATCTTTTGTTTAAAAGATTAAAATGTGAAAATTGTTTAAACCGTTAAAGGTTGTGAAAATGAATCTTTTGTTTAAAGATTGAAAATGGTAATTTGTTAAGCCATTTGAAGAAAGGTTTTGGGTAGTAAGTTGTGACTTAATTGAAATCCCATTATCCATTTGTTTTTGAAATATCGTGTTCACTATTCGGTTTAGCCGGGAAAGGACCTTTGTGTCGTATAACCCATTTCGAATATGTGATACGTCGTTATGGATAGCATTTGAAGACCGGTGATGAAGACCGGGTATTTGCGAAAGCGATAGGATGACCTATCGATTGTTTCTGCACCGAGTCGCGCCGGTATAGAAACTCCCTAAGTGATGGGAAATCCGATCGGGATTGTGAATATCCGGATTGCAAGGACTTCTTTGTAAGTGCCTTCGGTTCTGTTCGATCCCGGAACAGACTTGTATGGATTGTATGTCTGACATTACAAATTGAGATATAAAGCTGATTTCTTTCAAATATATTTCTGTTGGTGGCGGAGAATTTATTCTTTTAGCTTAACACCCTTCTCTGAGACGTACGAGCTCAGAGGTTATGTAGTTGAAGGTTATCAGCAATATACTCCCAATTTGGTAATGTGACATGCTGAGTGTTGCTGTGAAATGATCATTGTGTTGATTATTTGTGATAGGATCATTTATTTGATCGTCTATCCTGGTGATCATTTCTATGATCATTTGTTGACCCAAAGCATGGCTTTTGTATAAAGTATGTTTTTGTGGACGTGACTTCGTCGAGCCTCACACCCCGGAAATGGTCAAAACAGGAAAGAAGCAGCAAGGTTATGAGGGGTAGCTCCCTTAAGGGTATGTGCATTTCCTTCTGGAAAAGGGTGGTATCATGGTATGGAGCCCAGATACTTACTCATGTTGAAAACACTTTATGATTGTGTGAATTGATTACGAGCGCTCGGTTGAAAGGTCCCAAAGGACCGGGGGATGGCATATTCGGTCAGTTGTTACTCAGTTAGGGGTAACCCGGCCTTGTGTTGGTAGAGATCCGGTTTGGTTCTCGGGGATGTCCATCCAGAGGCATTCTCATGTGGCAATGGGAAGTTCCTTGGCCTGATCATTCGTTGGAAATCCAAAGAAACAATACGATCTTGTACGGTATTAGTTGTAGAACCTATCATTCACTTATGGTGGCGCCCCACTGTTTGGATGGTAGCTATAGTAGGCATAGTTTGAAATGTCTATGTTGGCTAAGATTTATATCTTTACTTTCGAAATGATTTTTTTTCTACACTATGCACTAGTAATAATATCAAATGTTTCTTTTTATTTCGTATCAAGCATCTTTGACTATCATAAGGAGAAATCTCCTCCGATTCTGCGTTTGCATTGTGTGTGTGTGCGGGAGGCCTTATGGTAGTCTCATTTTTAAAAGCATTGCGAATTGACTTTAAAAATATTCATCTATTTTGTTTTCAAAGATAAATAAACTGTTTTTGTTGCTCACACCAGTCCCACGACTGATCCGGAGTTTATTGTTTCTTTCCTAAACTCTGGGTGCTCATTATTTTCTACACGAGCAGTCTAGAGTTGGGTTTTTCAGATAGTTAGATATAATGGATTGTCTGGAGCTAGTTCAGTCTTTGGATCACACCAGTCTTGCTTATGCTAGGTGATATGTGATGGGGGGTTCGAGCTATTGCTGGATTGATTCTTGGAGATGGAGTTGCAGTTCTTGGAGTTCTTGCTTGAAGCTATCTCAGAGTTATATTGTTCCGTATGCTAGATGTTATCTATCGTTTTCTTTCCGCTGCTATTTATTGTATCATATCTCTGATGTATATTGATATCTATTGGATCATCTGTTGTATCAGATATTGTATCAAAGCTGTATATCAATGTATTATTCTTTTTCCCGCTGTGTTGTTTACTTAATGTTGTTATAAGCTCCGACGAATCGGATTTGAACGGTCGAATCTATGGCATTCGAATACGATATGAAGTATGGATGTCGATTTTCGAGCGGGCAAAACCCGTCTCGTCACAAATAATGAACATTTCTTTAATGACAATTAATATAATAAAGGGTACGAAATGTAAGAATGTTTACGTAAGCTAATAAATAATTAATTTAATGCAAACCCCAATTGTTTGAAACAATTGCAGGTTTATAATTGATTGTAAATAGGAATATTTGGTGATGAATTAAATATAAGAAAAACAAACGCAAATATTGAATTAATCAATGAAGTAATAATAATAAATAATGTCAATTTTATTTATAATATGATTGTTGGTTGAAAAAAAGAATGGAAATAAAGTTTTATCAAAATATTGGAATTTAATTTATGATAATAGGATCAATTGCAATTAAATGAAATTAAATATTTAAATATTACATAAATGGCGATTTAGATGAAATTTGAGAATAATAATGTAACAAACCATAAACCAATGTTAATTTTATCTAATTGGAGATAATGGATTGAATAACAAGATTTTAAACCAAGTCAATGGATATATTTGAAATTTCAATTGATAATTAATGAATTTATTAAAATTGAAATTAATTACGGTAATGGGTAAACAAATTTAACATTGAATTGAAATCTAAATTTATTAAAAATTCGTATAAATGATTAAGAAATATAAAAGTGATAAAAAATTGACAATTATAGAGTTGAAATTAAAAATTAGATTTAATTAATTAATTATTAATTTATTTAATTAATGTAAAAATAGCCATTTTGGCCATTGACTGGGATTTCGACCAAACCAGTTTCATCGGATCAGTAACAGTGAATTATTGTAGAATTTCAAGTTTCGTAACGATCGGACTTGTCGTTTGATCGTACGGACTCGAAACGCCTTGAAATCAATGAAATTGAAATCAATTGATATCAATTTGAAATAATTTGATTTTGTCATAACTTCTTCATACGATGAAATTTAGACATGAAACCTATTCCATCGAGTTTAAGATATTTTAAAACATCTATTTTGATATATGGTTTGACCCAATTTCGTTACGGAGTCAGAATGGGCTTTTTGGGCCATTGTATCGTTCAACGCGTATATCCAACCGATCCGATCCATTCTATTTCAACTCTGCCTATAAATACCCTGTTATAAACCCTAATTGTTCCTCATTGTCATTTGTCTGTATGTACAATTCGGGTGTTCCTCCTCCTCAATGGCAGACAAAACAAAAATTCATAATTCCAATTCCAATTCAAATCCAAAGCCAAAATTTCAAACTTATCAAACTATATCATATTTTATATCATCGGAAAGCTCTCGAAGAGCGCATGTCAATTATGTTGTCCATTTTCAATTTGAGGTTCGATGTGGCCAGAAATCGAGCAAACATTCACGGCCATTCGTCGTGCGTCGATAAACGTTGTCGGATTGTCAAATCATTTCTGGGTATTGTAGAGTGGACAATGGGGAGTGCATCAGTGGTGTTCGTTCTGAGAATCAACGGTTGGATTGTTGTGTAAAATTCGATTAGGGTTTTAACAACCGGTGGCGGCTGCTGCTTGTTCATCTTCGATCGACGTCGTGGCTGTGGCAAGTGGTCGATGGCGTTCGAGGAGCGGGAGTCGGCTTCGTCTGGGCAGTGCTGCCTCGTGCAGGCCATCGTGGAGGAGGCGCGCACGTTTTGAACGCGGCGGTGCGTGGTACAGGGTTGAACGAAGATACAGATTAGGATTTTGATCTGGGAAGAACGCGCACGCATGAGATGACATGGAAAACTTTTGGGTATTAGCCTGTTTTTTATTTTAATTCAATTTTGATTTTCAACTCGTTTTAATGCAATAACTTTTACATACGAACTCCAATTCACCCGCGGTTTTCTCCGCTAGGTTCGTATTGAAATTTCGAACATTTTGACGTAGGTTTGGACGGATTCCGAGACTGTTTAGTTTTTGGATTTAAATTGGATTTAAATTCAAATTAAATCCCAAAGGTGAGTGTTTAACCACTCACAACTTCTAAAATTTCTTATGTTTGTTAAATTGATTTAGGATGTAATTAGAAATTTATTTATGACTGTTTGGCATATTTTTAATCATCATCCCAGTTAAATTGAATTTAATTGTTATTTAATTTATTTATTGAATATAAACTGCCAGTTAAATTTTCATTTAATTTATTATTGAATATAAACTGTTAGTTGATACATGTAGTTTATTTTTCATTAAATGTTGGTGCTATTGATTGAATTGGATGATGATTGTGATTAATGATTGATATTGGATAAATGCATGTGGTATTTTATATCGTTATAAACTTCAAGTTGTTATCCATTTTTATTTCATTCGGAATTGCGGTTTGAAATGATATATAATCGTATTTTATTTCTATTTTAAATTAAGGATTGAAATGATAAACATCCGTATCACTTGGCCATAGGATAGAAAATTTTATACTGACACCGCGGTCTATATATAAAAATATTTTGAAATGATTTCCATGGTCTTGTAAAGAAATATATTGTAACGTCCCGCCTTTTTGCACGCTTTAAATCGTCGATAAACCACACACGTCAGACTTATACCATACAGAAGGGCGTATTGTTATGGGGTAAATAAGAAAAAGGCAGAGAAAGAAAAAACAAAATAGAATCTTGCAGCGGAATGATAAAATATAATAATCAAATAAACAGTTCATGAAGCTGTTTACAAAATATTCTATTATATTTATACAATACATATCAGAGTTACACATACCATAGAATAATAATTTATGCAGCAGAACAGTGAGAAATGTAGTGAAATACTATAATAACTAATAATAATAAATCTTCCTCTTCGTCCTTCGGAATACGGTCTTCTAAATCCTGAAATGCTTAGGCCGACCCGAGTGAATTGAAAATACAAAACACTCGAGTCAGAACTAAAATATCTTATGTAAGTTAAAACAACAGAAATAAATATGAGTGGAATGGCGTCAGAGATGTTTACGGGATTTAACATCTCCTATCCAGTGTCTAACGTGAGTGTAGTAACTTAAGAGATGTTCGGGATTCACATCTCCTAAGGATCCGTTAAACTATTTACTATATAGTAATATTTCGCTATTATAATAATGTCTATAGTAAAATAAACTTACTTTTAAATAGCGTTAAGGAGTGACCCAATATTTCCCTTAACACATAATAGTCCTAGTACTCCATCCAATATCATGGTCCCTCCTGATCGGGAAGCCACAGGAGGATACCACACGGGTTATAAGAGAAAACCAAACTCGTACAAGGCGCGATAGGGTAGGTGACATGGCACACAAGGCAATGCCAGTTTAGATATACCAATTACGCATATGGCCTAGTGGCAAGGCGTAGCAGCTACTACCGTCCACCTCGAACCACACCCCCAAATAAAAAAAGAAAAAGTGGCCACCGAATAAATCCAAAAGTCAGAGTATAATATCGAAGGGATGTGTCCGATCAGAGGAATGACCTCATTGGCCCGAGATCGCTCCTGCTTTAGCCACCTTATGCCAGCTCACGAGAGTCGGGTCGACGTATTTACCTCAAAGAAAACGCCGCCGCCATCCTACTTCATTCTGGAATCTCCACCGCGTACGCGGTTGTTAAAGTGGTTTCTGGAGTTGGCATAGAGTATGACAACTTTTGATCCCGGTCTCTTTAACAACCAACCGTTATTATAACACCACGATCATTTCAACATAGTATATACTTTTAAAACCAAAATACCATTGCCATTTCAAACCATCTCCTTTATTTCAAAATAATATATACTTCAAAACCCAATTCAATAATATATTATTTAAATAAAACCCGATTTCCAATCACTAAATCTTCCTTTAATTTATATAAACTTGAAATATTCTTTTAAATCATCTTAAGCCCGAACCACATTATGAAGTCATATTCTCAGTCTTCAATTCCTATAGGTTTCAACTCAATATATTCAAAGATAATTCTTTAAATAAATTAAATTTTCAAATAAATTCATTTCAAAACCATAATACTTCCAAGTTTATAACAACTCCAAAACAAAGCACTTTGAAACCATAATACTTTAAAATACTTTAAATTTCGATAAACATTTCAATTTTGATATATTTCAGGTCTTTTAATATTCCATGATTTCCATACCAAATCCGATGATCTCATATATATCTTAACTCAATCCTATTATTTAGTTTATAAATATTTATTTAATATATTCAATATCCTTTAAATAAAGCTCAAACTTGAAATATTTGTTAATCACCCTAAATCCTCGTCAAGTTATAATATCGTGCCCTTTAAAAATCTAAAATTTAATAAGTTCCAGATTGATTTAATTAAACAACATTCTTAATTAAACTATATTTTAAAATTGACTTCAAATCCATCTTCTCAACCTTAATTTATCAATATCTTTATAAACTCTATATATATTAAAATATAATTTAAATAAGTACTTAACCATATTATCTTTTCAATAAAATCAAACTTTATTATTAAAGTTATTATATAAATGAACAAAATTATACATAGCTTAAAATTAAGAATTTAACTATATATAAAATTATATTTATATAATACCAGAAATAATTATTTATAAACCGATATTTTTTTCCAAAACCATAGAAATCATTTCAAAAATATTTATGTGTAGACCAACGGTGTCTGTATAAATTTTTTTATCCTATGTTCAAGTGATACGAATATTTATCATTTCAATCTGCAATTTAAAATAAAAATGCGGTTGTATATAATTTCAAACCACAATCCCGAATCAAAATGACAAATCAATAAAGAACTTGCAGATTATGATGATATAAATAAAACATCCATCCATCCATCGTAAATCATACATCCATCACAGTCATCATGCAAACAATCAATCAATATCAATATATAACTGATAATATATAACAGGTAATTAACTGGCAGTTATATTCAATGGTAAATTAAATAACGATTTAATTTAAATAAATGCAATTAACTGAGATGATGATTAAAAATATACGAAATAGTCATAATTAAATTCAACATCACAACATAAATTAAATTTAACAAACATAAGAAATTTTAGAAGTTGCGAGTGGGTTAAAACACTCTCGTTTTGAATTTAAATCCAATTTAAACCCAAAATTTGACAGTCTCATAATCCGTCCAAAACAGCGCCAAAATATCCAGAATTCCAATACGAACCTAACAAAAGAAACCGCGCGTAAAAATGATATCGTATGGGAAAGATATAGCGATTATTGCATTTGAAATCAAAAGTTTGAATTAAAACAAAAAAAATAAAAACTAACCTCACTATGCCACGTCAATAGGCCACGCATGCAACTTCTCCTTCCCAGGAAGACCTATGCACGCATGAATCTTGAGCCTCCAGAACCCTAGCACGATCGGAAACGAGTGCCGCCTCCACACTGACTTGCCACACGCGCTTAAAACCACGGCCGACCCTACCCCATCGACGACGACCTAAGCGCAACCCCCCTCGCCTCAAGCGAATGTAGCCGCCGCCGAAGAAAATCAACCCTAGTTTGAAATTTGCCAACAATCCAACCGTTGATTAGGCAAATAAACCGCATAGATGAAGTCCCCTCGGTCCACTCTACGATACCTAGAAATAGATTCGAAGATCGGACGATTTTGGTCGCGACGTGATGAACGACCGAGAATAAACGAGCCAATTGCGGCTACACGGAAACCAAGATTGAAAAAGAATTATATTTTTGACTTGCGCTCGTTGAGAGCTTCAAATCCATATATAATTCGATATAGTTTGTGAAGTTTGAAATTTTTGGCTTTGGATTTGATTTGAAATTGTATTTGGGAATTTGGGTTTACTGCCATTGGAAAGAGGAGCTAATAGAAGTGAACGTATAGAAATGAGGAATAAGAAATGAATTAGGCTTTATAACAGGGTATATATAGACAAGGCTGAAAATAGAATGGACCGGATCGATTGGATATACGCGTTGAACGATAAAATGGCCCGAAAAGCCCGTTTCGACTCCGGAACGAAATTGGGTCAACCCACATATCAAAATAGATGTTTTAAAATATTTTAAATGCGACGGAACAGGTTTCACGTCCAAATTCCATCGTATGAAGAAGTTATGCCAAAATCAAATTATTTCAAATTGTTTTCAATTGATTTCAATTTATCGATTCATGGCGTTTCGAGTCCGCACGATCAAACGACAAGTCCGATCGTTACGAAACTAGAAATTCTACAATAATTCACCGTTACGGATCCAATGAAACTAGTTTCGTCGAAATCCGAGTCAATGGCCAAAATGGCTATTTTTACGTTAATTAAATAATTAATTAAATAAAAGCCAATCTTTAATTTCAATTCTATAATTGACAATTTTATCACTTTTAAATTTCTTAATCATCTAAAATAATTTAAACAAGTTTAGATGTCAATTTAAAGTTGATTAATCTATCAACTGCAGTGTTAAATTTTCAATTTCATTATATTCACAAATTATAATTTAAATTCTCAATAATCCCATTGAATTTAATTTTCATTCTTATTATTCAATTCATTATTATCCAACGGATGAAATTAGCATTGGTTCATGGCTTATTACGTTACTATTCTCAAATTTCATCTAAATCTCATTTAACGCAATAAGTAAGTATTAAATTTCATTTAATTGCAATAAATCCAATTATTAAATTTAAGTTAATAAATCTTGATTCTCACTCCTTTTATTAAATCAACCATTAACTTATGGATAACTTTAACGCTACTATATATATCCAATTGCCGTAATGGTTTATAGCTATTAGCTAAATTCATATTAACTTGAAATTAATTATGTTTAATTGCAATGGATTTAGATCAAATTTAATAGATTAAATAAATAGGTAAACATTAAATAATTATTACCATTTGCCTAATTTAAACCCATTCCTACTTAATTATCAATTTACAAATATTATAATTTCTTACTGAACATTGATTTTTATTCAATTACCCTTTATTACGTATTATCACATCAATTTATATAACTTTGAATTCATTCCTAATTTACCAATTTCAATCAATTATAACTTTACAATTTGCTTCCAATTAATAGGTATTGCACAAATTTAGTTACTTATCAACTTGTATCAACCTTATTACATTAATTTACATTCAATTACTATTTAATATATATTAATTCATTAATTAATTCAATATTTACGTTGGTTTTCTTACATTTGATTTATAGCCTAGTATAACATTTACGTTAAACCCAATTCATTCAATCCATTAACTATTAACCTTAAATCAGCATTGGTTATATCTTGATGCATTAATATTTCCCAGTTTCATCTCAATTCTTATTTACGTAATATTCAAACATCAAATTTCATTTAATTCCAATTAATCCACTTTATTACATTTATATTAATAATCTTGGTTCCCATTCTTACTTTATTATCAAACAACAACTATTATAATTACTCTCTAGCATTAATCCTATCAACTACAAATTTTTACGTATTATTTTATCAATTTGCTTTAACCTTATTACCTAAATTTACGTTCAGTTACTATAAAGCAATATTATTTCATTGGTTAATTCAACACTTACTTTTATTTACTCATTTTCTATTTTATAACCAAGGTAACAATTTATACTGTTACATTTTCATTGTGACTTCGCTTCAATTGTCAATAGTTAGTTTTAATAACCATTGCTACAATTCACTCCTATTATTTACTTCAATATAAATTATAAAATTTTATTTCTTTTTAAATTTAATTACAAAGATCCAATTAAATTAACCAATTTATTTATTAAAATTTACGGGTCGTTACACATTCCCCCACTCAAAACTTTTCGTCCCCGAAAAGGAAAAAGAAGGGAAAAGGAGAATTAGAAATCAATATATCCTGTTTAAAATATTAAATTTATAAACAAATAAATTTACAAAATTAATTAATTTAGATAAAATATACCAATTTATAACCATAAAATCTTTTTATACTCAAATTAATAAAGTTTGGAAAAACATTTTCAATATTTTCTAAGTCCAAAATTACAAAAAATTTCGGCAGAGTCTCCTTTGTACGGAGAGGCTCGGGAGAAAATATAATATCCAATATACCAATATACAACAATATATTAAAAAATATATCCCAACAACGGGGAAAATATATAATAACGCTATAAACCGTAATTCGAAAACGTACCTATTTTTTGGGCAATTAACGCTTATTTATGAAACCAAAAGCAGTAGCAATTGCTTCCATAACCTGTATTTCACTTATATAATCCAAAAGAGTTAATAATTATATAAAATCAAAAGTTTAAAGTTGTTTCAACCATAAACAAACAAATCAATACAAACACCAATCACTTGCAACAACAGCATACAGCCTTCACATAGAATCAATACAAATCAATCACTCATTCATATAACAGATTATCTTTTTATTTTACATTTTATTTCTTACAGTTTTCATTCATCCAAATATAATGCAAATTTCTTTTATTTGCATTACATTCATTTATTCATTACTTAATTTCACTTATTTATAGTACTCATTTTCCTACTTATTTTATTTATAACTAGCTTCAACCGTTTACTTAAGTTTATTATCATTCATTTATACTACTTAATTTCATTTATTTACTTTCATTTATTACTAAATTCTATTTATAATACTTACCTTTCTATTTAAATTAGTAGTCTTCCAATTATACTTAAGTTCATAACAACTACAATACCAAACTCTCATTTATTAAAGAATTCCACTAAATATTTTCATTATTTCAAATTTTTACTTGTATAATATTATATTACAATTTCTTATTAAACATTGTAACTTTTATTGCTGGGTAAGTTATATATATATGATTTTAAGGATGTAATTGAAAATCATACAAGTTTATCCTCTTTCTTTTAATTAATTTAATGTTCAATAATTATATCCTTTGCTTTATAGGTTACAAATTTCAAATCTCTTTTAATTTCATTCATAACCTAGCATTAAATCTCTTATTTTAATTAAAGGCTCCAATCATTAATTAGTTACATTCCGTTTTACTACAATAACCGAGACTATTAATCAATGGAAACTTAAGAACTAAATACGGTTAAATCTCAAATTATTTTAAAATAATAGATAAACGTATTTTATATATCCCATTATATTTAAAACAATTAAAATTTTATATTTGGTTATCAAAATAAATACGTAGTAAACTACTACAGTGGCCTTCCCACTTTGAAGCTCGAAAATAAATGTCGATGATGCATGCACTCATCACCGAAATTATTTTCCAGCGACAGAGAGGGGAGTACAGAACTTATTTCTTTCCAAAAATTTCTTTAAAACAATCCTTTCTAATTATATTGAAATATTTATATCAGAAAATACTTCTAAAATATTACTATTATATCCCAAATCATTTGAAAGAAATTTTCAAAACCCCGAAACTTAAGTTCTAAAATTTTCAGTTTTCATTTAATTTATTTTCAATCTTATTTCAACTTATTATTTAAAAATTTCATTACCTAACACCAATATATTGCAACCAAATATAAATATGTATATATATATCGTTTATAAAATTTAATTTTATATATATAGAAAATATAATAGGCAAAATTATTTCATTCACCTATATTCAAAATAAATATTGTGTCGGTCTGTCTTATTAAGTGTTTAGAAATCCCTATTGATGTCATAGCGTCCCATGCACCAATCAGAGTTTATAAATACAAAATGGAACAAATTAACGCAATATTAAAACCTTTTATAACACTAACAAATACGCTCTCTCATATTTATACACTCAGCGACTCATCATAGGGTATTGCTACCCTAATGATAAAGAGTCAGACCCCACAAAGCTAAGGTTTATCGCTAAACCAAAGCTCTGATACCAGATGTAACGTCCCGCCTTTTTGTATGCTTTAAATCGACGATAAACGACACACGTCAGACGTAAACCATACAGAAGGGCGGATTTTTATAGGGTAAATAAGAAAAAGGCAGAGAAAGAAAAAACAAAATAGAATCTTGCAGCGGAACGATAAAATATAACAATCAAATAAACACTTCATGATGCTGTTTACAAAATATTCTATTATATTTATACAATACATATCAGAGTTACACATACCATAGAATAATAATTTATGCAGCAGAACAGTGAGAATGTAGTGGAATACTATAATAACTAATAATAATAAATCTTCGTCTTCGTCCTCCAGAATACGGTCTTCTAAATCCTGAAATGCTCAGGCTTACCCGAGCGAATTGAAAAGACAAAACACTTGAGTCAGAACTAAAAGATCTTATGTAAGTTAAATCAACAGAAATAAATATGAGTGGAATGGCGTCAGAGATATTTACGGGATTTGACATCTCCTATCCAGTGTCTAACGTGAGTGCAATAACTTAAGAGATGTTCGGGATTTACATCTCCTAAGGATCCGTTAAACTATTTACTATGTAGTAATATTTCGCTATTATAATAATGTCTATAGTAAAATAAACTTACTTTTAAATAGCGTTAAGGAGTGATCCAATATTCCCCTTAACACATAATATTCCTAGTAGTCCATCCAATATCATGGTACCTCCTGATCGGAAAGCCACTAGAGGATACCACACGGGCTACGGAAGAAAACTAAACTCGTACAAGGCGCGATAGGGTAGGTGACACGGCCTACAAGGCAATGCCAGGATAGATATACCAATTACGGACATGGGCTGGTGGTAACGCGTAGGAGCAACTACCACCCACCTCGAGCCACACCTCCAAATCCAAAAAAAACTAAAGCGACCACCAAATAAATCCAAAAGTCAGAGTATAATATCGAAGGGATGTGTCCGATCAGAGGAATGACCTCATTGGCCCGATATCGCTCCTATTTTAGCCGCCTTATGCCAACTCACGAGAGTCGGGTCCACGTATTTACGTCAAAGGAAACGTCGTCGCCATCTTACTTCATTCTGGAATCTCCACCGCGTACACAGTTGTTAAAGTGGTTTTCGGAGTTGGCATAGAGTATGACAAATTCCGATCCCGATCTCTTTAACAACCAACCGTTATTATAACACCGCGGTCATTTCAAAATAGTATATACTTTTAAAACCAAAATACCATTGCCATTTCAAACCATCTTCTTTATTTCAAAATAATATATACTTCAAAACCCAATTCAATAATATATTATTTAAATGAAACCCGATTTCCACTAAATATTCCTTTAATTTATGTAAACTTGAAATATTCTTTTAAATCAATCTTAAACCCGAACCACATTATGAAGTCATATTCTCAATCTTCAATTCCTATAGGTTTCAACTCAATATATTCAAAGATAATTCTTTAAATATATTAAATTTTCAAATAAATTCATTTCAAAACCATAATACTTCCAAGGTTATAACAACTCCAAAACAAAACACTTTGAGACCATAATACTTTAAAATACTTTAAATTTCGATAAACATGTCAATTTTGATATATTTCATGTCTTTAAATATTCCACGATTTCCAAACCAAATCTGATAATCTCATATATATCTTAACACAATTTCCTATTATTTAGTTTAGAAATATTTATTTAATATATTCAATATCCTTTAAATGAAGCTCAAACTTGAAATATTTGTTAATCACCCTAAACCCTCGTCAAGTTATAATATCGTGACCTTTAAAATCTAAAATTTAATAAGTTCCGGATTGATTTAATTAAATAACATTCTTAATTAAACTATATTTTAAAATTGACTTCAAATCCATCTTCTCAACCTTAATTTATCAATATCATTATAAACTCTATATATATTAAAATATAATTTAAATAAGCACTTAACCATATTATCTTTTTAATAAAATCAAACTTTATTATTAAAGTTATTATGTAAATGAACAAAATTCTACATAGCTTAAAATTAAAAATTTAACTACATATAAAATAATATTTATATAATACCAAAAATCAATATTTATAAACCTATATATTTCTTTCCAAAACCATAAAAATCATTTTAAAAATATTTATATGTAGACCAACGGTGTCTGTATAAATTTTTCTATCTTATGGTCAAGTGATCCGCAATTTAAAATAAAAATGCGGTTGTATATCATTTCAAACCGCAATCCCGAATCAAAATGACAAATCAATAAAGAACTTGCAGATTATGATGATATAAATAAAACATCCATCCATCCATCATAAATCATACATCCATCACAGTCATCATTCAAAACAATCAATCAATATCAATAAATAACTAATAATATATAACAGGTAATTAACTGGCAGTTATATTCAATAATAAATTAAATAACGATTTAATTTAAATAAATGCAATTAACTGAGATGATGATTAAAAATATACGAAACAGTCATAATTAAATTCAAAATCACAACATAAATTAAATTTAACAAACACAAGAAATTTTAGAAGTTGTGAGTGAGTTAAAACACTCACCGTTTCAATTTAAATTGAATTTAAATCCAATTTAAACCCAAAATTTGACAGTCTCAGAATCTGTACAAACTAGCGCCAAGATGTCCAGAATTCCAATACGAACCTAACAAAAGAAAATGCGTGTAAAACGGATATTGTGTGGAAAATATATAGCGATTATAGCATTTCAAATCAAAAATTTTAGTTAAAACAAAATAAAATAAAAACTAACCTCACTATGCCACGTTAATAGGCCACGCACGCAACTTCTCCTTCCCGGGAAGACCTATGCACGCACGAATCTTGAGCCTCCAGAACCCTAGCACGATCGGAAACGAGCGCCGCCTCCACACTGACTTGCCACGCGCGCTTAAAACCACGGCCGACCCTACCCCATCGATGACGACCTAAGCGCGACCCCCCCTCGCCTCAAGCAAACTCAGCCACTGCCGGAGAAAATAAACTCTAGTTTCAAATTTTTCGACAATCCAACCGTCGATTCGGCAAATAAACTACATAGATGAAGTCCCCTCGGTCCACTCTACAATACCCAGAAAGAGATTCGAAGATCGGACGATTTTGGTCGCGATGTGATGAACGACCGAGAATAAACGAGCCAATTCCGGCTACACAGAAACCCAGATCGAAAAACGAATTATATTTTTGACTTGCGCTCGTCGAGAGCTTCAAATCCATATATAATTCGATATAGCTTGTGAAGTTTGAAATTTTTGGTTTTGGATTTGATTTGGAATTGTATTTGAGAATTATGGTTTGCAGCTATTGGAAAGAGGAGCTAATAGAAGTGAACGTACAAAAATGAGGAATAAGAAATGAATTAGGGTTTATAACAGGGTATATATAGACAAGGCTAAAAATAGAATGGACCGGATCGATTGGATATACGCGTTGAACGATAAAATGGCCCGAAAAGCCCGTTGCGACTCCGGAACGAAATTGGGTCAAGCCATATATCAAAATAGATGTTTTAAAATATTTTAAACGCGATGGAACAGGTTTCATGTTCAAATTCCATCGTATGAAGAAGTTATGCCAAAATCAAATTATTTCAAATTGTTTTCAATTGATTTCAATTTATCGATTTCAGGGCGTTTCGAGTTCGTACGATCAAACGGCAAGTCCAATCGTTATAAAACTTGAAATCCTACAATAATTCACCGTTACGGATCCAATGAAACTGGTTCCGTCAAAATCTGGGTCATTGGCCAAAATGGCTATTTTTACATTAATTAAATAATAATTAAATAAAATCCAATCTTTAATTTCAATTCTGTAATTGACAATTTTAACACTTTTATATTTCTTAATCATCGACAATAATTTAAACAAGTTTAGATGTCAATTTAAAGTTGATTAATCTATCAATTGTAGTGTTAAATTTTCAATTTCATTATATTCACAAATTATAATTTAAATTCTCAATAATCCCATTGAATTTACTTTTCATTCTTATTATTCAATTCATTATTATCCAACGGATGAAATTAACATTGGTTCCTGGCTTATTACATTATTATTCTCAAACTTCGTCTAAATCCCAATTAACGCAATAATTAAATATTAAATTTCATTTAATTGTGATAAATCCAATTATTAAATTTAAGTTAATAAATCTTAATTCTCACTCCTTTTATTAAATCAACCATTAACTTATGAATAACTTTAACGCTACTATATATATCCAATTGCCCTAATGGTTTATAATTATCAGCTAAATTCATATTAACTTGAAATTAATTACGTTTAATTGCAATGGATTTAGATTAAATTTAATAGATTAAATAAATGGGTAAAAAATAAATAATTATTACCATTTGCCTAATTTAACCCCCATTCCTACTTAATTATCAATTTGCAAATATTATAATTTCTTTCTGAACATTGATTTTTATTCAATTACCCTTTATTACGTATTATTACATCAATTTATATAACTTTGAATTCATTCCCAATTTACCAATTTCAATCAATTATAACTTTACAATTTGTTTCCACTTAATAGGTATTGCACAAATTTAGTTACTTAGCAACTTGTATCAACCTTATTACATTAATTTACATTCAATTACTATTCAACATATATTAATTCATTAATTAATTCAATATTTACGTTGGTTTTCTTACATTTGATTTATAGCCTAGTATAACATTTACATTAAACCCATTTCATTCAATCCACTAACTATTAACCTTAATTCAGCATTGGTTATATCTTAATACATTAATATTTCCCAGTTTCATCTCAATTCTTATTTACGTAATATTCAAACATCAAATTTCATTTAATTACCATTAATCCACTTTATTACATTTATATTAATAATATTGGTTCCCATTCTTACTTTATTATCAAACAAAAACTATTATAATTATTCTTTAGCATTAATCCTATCAACTACAAATATTTACGTATTATTTTATCAATTTGCGTTAACCTTATCGCCTAAATTTACTTTTAGTCACTATTAAGAAATATTATTTCATTGGTTAATTCAACACTTACTTTTATTTACTCATTTTCTATTTTATAACCAAGGCAATAATTTATACTATTAAATTTTCATTGTGACTTCACTTCAATTGTCAATAGTTAGTTTTAATAACCACTACTATAATTCACTCCTAACATTTACTTCAATATAAATTATAATTTTTTTATTTCTTTTTAAATTTAATTACAAAGATCCAATTAATGTAACCAATTTATTTATTAAAATTTATGGGTCGTTACATATATGATTTTATGAGATACTGATTTGGATATTTTAAATGTTATTTTATATATTGTTAAATTCTTGGTTTTGAACCATGAATAAAATTGTTTAAAGTATTAAATAAGTTAAATAATAAAGTTGATTTTATTAAAATATAATAAGGATAAGTATTTACTTAAATTATATTTTAATATAGAGTTTATATTGATTTTTTATAAATCAAGATTGAGAAGATAGTTTAGAAAATTGATTTGAGATTTTATTTAATTAAAAAATTTATTTAATAAGAATCCATTTGGAATTTATTGAAATTTAGATTCTAAAAGAATATGGTTTTATTACTTAATTAGGTGTTAAGGTGATTCAAGTGAATATATCAAGTCTAAATAAATTGAGGAATATTCAATTACTGAAATTTGAAGTTGTATTTAAAGGATATTGGATTTACTAAGCAAATATTTCAAAACTAAATAATAGTAAAGTTATTTTGGTATATATATATGAATTAAAAAAATTTAGTTTTGAAATATATTGAATTTGAAAAGGTTTATTTTGTGGATCAAATCTG
The DNA here is from genome assembly GCA_030765085.1 of Allium cepa. NCBI lineage: Eukaryota > Viridiplantae > Streptophyta > Magnoliopsida > Asparagales > Amaryllidaceae > Allium > Allium cepa. The sequence goes on from CM060943.1 coordinate 462,724,326, forward strand.
TTTTGAGATCGACAAAATTTGGAAAAGTTTATTTGGAAACTGAATTTAATTGAACTTTATTAATTTGGGATTTAGATTAAATTCAAAATCTAGAAATTCGAGTTTGGAATTCATTTGTGGAAATTAGAGAAGCTATTTTGGTTATATAAAGTATTTTAAATATTTAAACCACATAAGTGGTGAAAGTTATGAGTTTTGAGGTAGTATAAATTCAAAGTGTTATATTTCTAGTATTTTGATTTCGAAGGGTTATATTGTTGAAAGTGTTATGATTCTTGAAAAGGATATATTTGAAACAAAATGATATTATATTGATTTGGGTTTTATAAAAATGATATCAAAATGATTTGTCTTTAGAAATGGAAAGATATTGTATTTATATGTTTTCGAAATGAATATTATATTCTGGTTTGAAGTATAAATTATTATGAAATGACCGCGATGTTATAATAACATTTGGTCGTTAAAAAGACTGGGATCGGAAGTTGTCATACTCTCTGCCAAGTCTGAAAACCACTTTAACAACCGTGTACGCACTGGAGATTCTAAAATGAAGTAGGATGGTGGCGACGTTCTATTAAGGTTTATATGTGGACCCGACTCCCATGAGTTGGCATAAGGTGGCTAAAAAAGTTGCGATCTCAGACGAAGGAGGTAGCCCCTCTTATCGGACACATCCCTTCGATATTATACTTTGACATTTGGATTGATTCGGTGGCCACTTTTGATTTTGATTTGGGGGTGTGGCTCGAGGTGGGCTGTAGCTGCACGCTGCACGTTACCACCAGTCCATGTGCGTAATTGGTATATCTACCCTAGCATTGCCTTGTGTGCCGTATCACCTACCTTAGCGCGCCTTGTACGAGTTTTTTTTTCTCCCGTAGTCCATGGAGTATTTAGGATAGTCTCCCGATCTAGAGATGCGCTGATACTGGATGGACTACTGGGACTATTGCATGGTAAGAGCCATATGGATAACCCCTTAACGCTATTAAAAAGTAAGTTTATTTTACTGTAGACATTATTATAATAGCAAAATATTACTACATAGTAAATAGTTTAACGGATGCTTAAGAGATGTGAATCCCGAGCATCTCTTAAGTTACTGCACTCACGTTAGACACTGGATAGGAGATATCAAATCCCGTAAACATCTCTGACGCTGTTCCACTCATAATTTACCGACTGATTTAACTTACATAAGATCTTTTAGTTCTGACTCGAGTGTTTTGTCTTTTCAATTCGCTTGGGTCAGTCCGAGCATTTCAGGTTTGAAGATTTTATTCTGGAGGACAAAGACGAAGATTTGTATTACTATTATTTATTATATTCCCTACATCACATTGTTCCACTGCATTATTATTAATATTCTATGGTAAGTGTAACTCTGATATGCATTGTATAAGAATAATGGAATATTTTGTAAAACAGCTTCATGAACTGTATATTTGATTATTATATTTTATCATTCCGCTGCAAGATTCTGTTTTGTTTTATTTCTTTCTCTGCTTTTTCTTATTTAACTTATAACAATCCGCCCTTCTGTATGGTTTAAGTATGACGTGTGTGGTTTATCGTTGACTTAAAGCATACGAAAAGGCGGGATGTTACATGTGCTTTGGTCTTCATGGTTGAATTATCAGTTTGGATGACTGGGATGCAGTGTGTTTCACGTATCTATGAGGGAGTACGTATATGATCCATCTCGGTTTGTGGAATCAGGAGTTCAGGAAGATTTGGTAGTTGAGCAGGACTTGAGTGTGGTCTGATATCCTGTTCAGTTTTGTAGATTTAGATGAGTAGGAGCTTTGTAACTTAGTAGTATAGCTAGTTTGGATTCAGTAGAGTGAGTATCCCAATGCTTATACCTAGGAAACTCTAGGAAGTTCTATCTAGAATTTTGTCTGGATAGTTAGATTTGTTTGTTTGAGTGAATTGGTTGCTACGGTTGTTAGCATATGATTGATAATATATGCTTATGGTTTAAAATAAAAATCTTCGATAGGTTATTAGCTACCTTTGCTTTTAAATTTTAGGGATGAAATCCTTTTAAGGGGGAGGAATGTGATGACCTAGAATTTTGGGCAATATAAATTTAATAATATGTATTAATAATTTAAACTGATTTCAAAATTTTCTTTTATAATTTAATTCAATTTGGTAAAGTTTATTCTTTTAAAAGCAAATAAATATTTAAATTGGTAAATTTCATCTTTTAAAAAGTTAATAAAATGTTTTCTATTTATAATGTATATATATATATATATATATATATATATATATATATTTGCATATATTGTAAATAGAAAAGCTTTGGTTTAAATTTAACAAATAAAATCTTGTTTTCAAGTTCTAATATATCTTGGTAATTTGGTAATTTTAATTAAATTCAATATAAAACTTTTCAAAGCTATTTAAATAATTAATTATATAGTTTTAAAATATTTATGGTAAATGTTTAAATTGTTTAAATTATATTTTAGCTTAAGTTTGAATTTAAATAAAATTAATAAAAAGTTTTTTTTTAAATATTACTTTATAAATATGATTTGAAATATATATATATATAAGTTTAAAATACAATTTATAAATTTATATAACATATGAAATATTAATTCATTTAAGTAATATAAGTAATTTGTAAATAATAAGATAATCTCTTCTATAAATTATTTTAAATTGGCAAGATTTTTATTTTCAAATATTAATAATGTATTGTTTTTATATATAGATATAAATAGATTTTAATAAAAATAGAATTGTTATTTCAAATTGAACGTGTTGTCATAAATTGACTTTAATTTGGATTTTTAAATCTAATTTGAATTTGGATTTAATTTTAAAATTCAAAAGATAGATATTTAAAAAATATTTGGATTTAAAATATATGTATAGGCTTTTATTTTTATATATAATTGGTTTTATTCTATTTTCTTTAAAAATAATTTATATACACATATATTTAGGTAAGTAATTATTAAATAGAAAAGTAAGTATAAAAGCTTATATTTATCATTTAAAAATAAATATTAAATACTTAAAGGACAAGTGTTAAAAATTAACAGACAATGGTGACAAGTGTTAAATGATTGATAATACAAATGACAATTGTTGAAATTTTTAACAAGTGTCATTTTGATTTTCATTTTTTTTCTTTTATTTCTATTAATAAATCAAATTCAGCCTATATATACAATGTTCATTCTCCATTTTTTTCCTATCCTCTCAAATTCAAAAACCAAGAAACCTTAACCCTGTAAAATAACTCAAGAACAAGTCTGATAATCAGAACTTCACAAACCAAAAACTTATTCAATATCATGTAATTCATTTTAAATATCAAAACTCAAACAAATTCTCTAAGTAATCTGTGATCAATACTTCCACAAACATGAGATTTATCAAAAACAATGTGAAACTCAACTGTTCTACATACCAGAAATTTTTTTCAATTCAAAAGCCTGAACACTTCCTTTGTAACGATCCTGGATTTTTATAAATTTTAAATTGATAATTAAATTAAATTTTGATTTAAATTGGTGAAATTTATTGATAAATTGATTTGAAAATTCAAAATGAAGTCTTAAAATAAAATAAACTTTATAAATGCTAAGCATAAGTAAATAAAATAAATACGTATAGTTAAAATTCAAAACAACACATTAACTAAAATATACAAAGTAAAATAAAACAAATTTCAAATATCTGAAACAAATTAATTATAAAATATTGAGTACCACATTAGATAAAATCTAGATAAGTATGAAACAAAAGCAAATGTAAATTTCTATAAAACTTGTAAAAGAAGATACTAGCATATATATATTCAACTATGTATAAACAAATAAAGATCTAACAACATGTTAACTAGGACTTCACTTCAATTAAAAAGAAAAAACAAAAGATAAGATAAAAAGATATTCAACTATAAGTATGTACACATGAAAACAAATCTAGAAATATCTTCTATGTGCACTAGAAATAAAAGACAGCAAATACATGCAAGGCAAGAACAAAGTTAAAGAAAGTAAGGCAAGAATTGAACAAAGTAAAAGAAAATAAAGATGCAAGTATGTAGGCTATAAACAATCAAGTATGAACACAAAGAAAATAAAAGAGATAAGTAGGCAAGCATGGAAACAAAGTATAAAGGAAAATATCTATGTACTAATAAGGTAAGGTTGTAAACACACAGCAGTACTTGGCAATTAATGCAAGTTTCTCTTGCCATTACTAAAAACACTTCAGCCATGCCTTAGTGCAAAACAAATCAATGTTCACACTATTGTACTAGATAATATTATCAACCTGTACATTCTTATGTATATATCAACCTGCAGACTTGTTTCCCCTGTATCATCTTCATTCCAATTTCGTTCATTTTCAACTTGAGAAAACATAAAGTAAGCATCATTTTAAAAACTTGAATAAGCTTTAAACAACTGAAATCAAAGAGTTAAGGGAGGGGACTTTACTTCAGCTAGCAAATTCATCAAAAAGGAAGCTCTGTTTTTTTCTGGAAAATAATGTGAGTAACTTTAATTTAAAATTCTTAAGTATATTTATATATGATTGATTGATTTATGCCTGAACTAAATATGAAAATGTGTTTATATACTGTTGAATGATTGTGTGTTCGTGAAATGATCCCTGCATGTTTATAGCCTGTAATACACCTCTATATTTAAATTTTCAAGTTCATGTTTGCTTCAAAAAAAAATCATTTTTCTCTTGATCTAAGCATAAGTTGGATACAAGAATTAAATAAAACTTGGTTGTTTTTATTATAAGCTTTAGTTTAAGATTTTATTTAAGCTAAAGCAATTTAGTATTTGCTTTGGAAATAAAATTTACACAGGAAACTCAAGTTTCTGTAAAAATTCAAACACTTTACTTTACGAATTCAGGTATGAAAATGGAATCCCTATACTTTAACATGAATTTTAAAGTTAAAATCATAATTTTTAGAATTGGGATCATAAAGTAATTTAAGTTTGTCTGATTTGTGCTTTTCGAGTCGCCGTGGGTGATCCCATTCATGGGAGAGGTCGAGCCGCCTCCTGGAGGTGGAGGAGTGATCGGAGGATCGAGGAAAAATGGGGAAAGGTGGCGCAGTTGGTCGTGGCGGCGGCAGCGAGCATTTGAAGTCTGGAAACCTAATTTTGGACGAGGCTTAGTTTTCGAATCGTTTGTTGTCTACGTTTGATCGAGTGCTATCAGGTTTGGGGGAATGGTGGAGGAGACATCGATGAAGCCATGGCCGAAGTTTCGTGCCCTACGGTGGTTGGAGCGTCGAGCACGGGGAATTTTCAGGTTTTGGGTGATGCGGCTACTAACTGTTCCAGGTTTTAGTTTCAAACTCGCTTTCGACTTCGAGTCATGGATGAGTGATTTGATGTTCAAGTTTGTGTTAGGGGATGTTAGTCGATGAAGAAAGATCATCGATGATTATCGGAATCAATCCAAGTCACCATGCATGTGCACGGTGAACATTATGGTGATGTTCTGTTGTTTTGTACAACAGTATGAACTCGAGTTTTAACTCGAGTAAATGGGAGCTTGACTCGAAGCAGGGGGTAAACGACTCGAAGCAGGTTGTGAGTTTTCTCGGGTCAGTTATTGTTCAGGTTTCTTTTGTAAGCCTGGCAGCAACTTGAATTTTTGAACAATTTAAATAAAACTTAAATTTGAACAATAGATTTAAACAAAGTTTAAATGCCATTGAAGTATGAATACAAATTTATTTTTGAATTCAAAATATGAAATGAAATAAAAGTTCAAAGATATTTAGAAATTGTTTTCAGGTTTTAAATGCTGACAGTTTCAGATATTTTTTAATTTAATTTAAAATTTTGAAACCAGAATTTAAACAGTGGTTTAAGTTCAAAGTTAACTTTTAAATGCAACTAAACTTTTGAATCTTAAAGTTTTAAAAATGAAATTTGGATTTGTAAATTAAGATTTGAAATTAAGGCTTTAAAACAAGTTGCAAACTTGTTTCTGTTTAAACCTTAAAAAAATGTTCAAGTATATTCTATAAAATGTTTTGAATCTAAATGATTGAGTTTAAACTCTTTTGAATTTCTTTCAGATGATTAATATTACTTTAACATGAAATTTTAAAAAGTAAATTTGAAATAAATGTTTTCAAATATAAGAAAGTAATAAATAAAATCATTAATAGGAATAAGTTATCTTTAAAGTTAATGAAACTTATTGATTCGTAAATCATAGATTATTAAATTAATTAGAATGATTAATTATGATTGGGTTGATTTATGAGTATTAATGGTTAATCAATTTTAATGAGTAATGATTAATGCAAGTAATTTCTTTAGGAAAGTAATTAACGAGTGATTTATTTAATTTATAAATAAATAGTTTAGATTTAATTTATAATTAGAAATGATTAAAAATGAATTAATCTAAGAGAAATTTCTTAAGAAAGTAATTAAGAAATGTTATTACTTAATAAAGATAATTAACTAAGGATTATTAAGTATTGATTAAGGTGATTAATTTAAATAATTAATTGGATAAATTAATTTAGATAATCAATTATAAATTGCTTAAATGTAATTACTCAATAAAAGTAATTAAGGATTAATCACCTATTGTAATAAATTTTGGATATTTTGATTTATTAAAGTTAATTAATTAGGAAATTGGTTTAAAATGTTGATTTAATTAATATGATAGATTAAGAATAATTAATTAATTAAAGTGTTTGATAAATTAATTTATATCAAACGATTTGTGATTTATTAATCAGGATTGGATAATTAATTCATAAGTAATTGATATAGTTTGAAATTAAATTGAATTAATTTAGGATTCAAATAATTAATTAATCATGCTTATAAATGATTATTGAATGCTTGACCTTACTTATGAATGATTGTATTGTATGAGATGCCTTGAATTTATTGTCCTGTCTGATCTATGATATTTTTTTCTGTAGATTGAGCTGTGTATATTTATTTACATTTGTATACTATCTGTGAATCTGTGAATAGACGATAAGCCTTATAGTTTATATCGCTTATCAACTATATTTCTGTGTTTGATCTGTGATGATTGAATGATGTTGCAGTATTGTTTTAAACCCCTGGACCACACTTATACACAGACAAAGATGGATTTCACGAGGAAATCGATTTTGTCACAGATTTTTTATAACGATTTTTAATAGACAACCTGAATTCAAATGTTTTGGAAATGGATTGGGTTTAAAGTGAAAAGCAATTGAAATGAAATTTCAAAGATGAAATTATTTTGAATAACTTGATTGGGTTTTGAAATTTAAATATATTGATTTAAATTTGAAATCAATATTTATAATTGAATTCTATGATTTGAAACTAGGGATTAACGATATTATACTAGTTATATATAAATCAAACCATTTTTAAAGTATTGTTGTTTTGGGAATTTGATTTAACCCAAAGATTGTAACTTGTATAAATGAAATCGGGTTTTACGAAATAAGATTGTTGTTTCTAAATGATAAAAAGCTTTCACAGGAGAAATGAATTTCAAATTGTATTAAAGGGATTTCAAGTTTGAACTGAAATGGTCTTCCAAGTTATAGATGAATATCTGGAAACGAATTTTGAAAGAGAATATTTGGGAACGAACTTTGAAAGATATAAGTTAAATCTTAATTTAAAGATTTAATGAATTAAATCCAATTGACGTGGAATTGTTTTGAAATCCAGGAATGAATCTTTGAGAAACTAGGTGAACTTTATGAAATAAATCTTTTTGTTTTAAAAGATTGGAAATGGTAATTTGTTAAACCATTTGAAAGAAAAGCTTTGGATTTTTAAGTTGTGACTTAATTGAAATTTCGTATCCATATGTTTTAAATATTGCGCTCACTATTCGGGTTAGCCGAGAAAGGACCTTTGGGTCGTATAAGCCATTCCGAATATGTGATACGTCGTTATGGATAGCATTTGAAGACCGGTGGTGAAGACCGGGTATTTGCAAGAAAGATAGGATGACCTATCGATTGTTTCTGCACTGAGTTGCTCCTGTATAGAGATTCCCTAAGTGATGAGAAGTCCGATCGGGATTGTGAATACCCGGATTGCAAGGACTTTTTTGGAAGTGCCTTCGATTCTGTTCGAACCCAGAATAGACTTGTATGGATGGTATGTCTGACGTTACAAATTGAGATATAAAGCAGATTTCTTTCAAATACATTTCTGTTGGTGGCGGAGAATTTATTCTCTTAGCTTAACACCCTTCTCAGAGATGTACGAGCTTAGAGGTTATGTAGTTGAAGGTTATCAGTGATATATTCCCAATTTGGTAATGTGGCATGCTAAGTGCTACTGATTATTTATTGATCAAAGCGTGGCTTTTCTGAAAAGCGTAGCTTTGTGGACGAGACTTCGTCGGACCTCACACCCCGGTAATGGTCAAAACAGGAAGGATGCAGCAAGGTTTTAAGGAGCAGCACCCCTTAGTGTGTGTCATTGCCTTCTGGATAGAAGTGGTATCATGGTATGGAGCCCAGATACTTAACTTATGTGAATATTGCAAATTTATATGACTGTGTGGTTGATGTTGGTTGAGGATCCTCAGATAAAGGTTGTTACAACCAGGGGATGGCATACGCGCGTCAGTAGTTACCTATTTTTGCAGAGGTGACCCGGCCTTGTGTGGCAGAGATCCGGTTAGGTTCTCGGGGCGTCTTTCCAAAGGCGTTTCCATGTGGCAATGGGAAGTTCCTTGGCCTGACCATTTGTTGGAAATCCAAAGAAACAGTATGATTTTGTACGGTTTTAGTTGTAGAACCTATCATTCACTTATGATGGTCACCACTGTTTGGGTTGTAGCTATAGTAGGCATAAGTGCGAAATGCCTATGCTGGCTAAGATATATATTTTCACTTTCGAAATGATTTTTTCTACACTATGCACTAGTAATAATATCAAATGTTTCTTTTTAATGCGTATCAAGCATCTTTGACTATCATAAGGAGAAATCTCCTCCGATTCTGCGTTTGCATTGTGTGTGTGCGGGAGGCCTTATGGTAGTCTCATTTCTAAAAAGCATTGCGAATCTATTTTAAAATATTTCTTTATTTTTTTTAAAGATAAAACTATTTTTGTTACTCATACTAGTCTCATGACTGATCCAAAGTTTATTGTTTCTTCCTAAACTCTAGGTGCTCAAAATTTTCTACACGGGCAGTCTAGAGTTGGGTTTTTCAAATACTCAGAATAGTAGGTTATCTGGAGCTAGTTCAGTCTTTGGATGTGGACGAGACTTGCTTGTCTTGGTGAATCGTGTTGTTGGTTCGAGCTGCTGCTGGAGTTCTCTTTTGAATACTATCTGGAGTTATTTGTTCCGTTGCTAATGTTATCTATTTTCTTTTCCGCTGCTATTTTATTGTATCTCTGATGTATATTGATATCTATTATATCATCTGTTGTATCAAATATTGTTTCAATGTTGTATATCAATGTATTATTCTTTTTCTTCCGCTGTGTTGTTTACTAGTTGTGTTATAAGCTCCGACGACTCGGATTTGAACGGTCGAATCTGCGCCATTCGAGTACGATGTAAAGTATGGATGTTGATTTTCGAACGCGAAAAATCCTTATCGTCACATTTGGTATCAGAGCTAAGGATGAACTTTAGCTCAGGAGTATAACACATTAAGTAGCTCATTAGAGATAGGGTGAAGTATCCCTAGAATGAGTGTATCCCTAAGGTATCCGTTCGAACGCCTCGGTAAATTCTCTTACTATCTACTAATAGTGAGTATGAGTGCAAGAAGAGGACGAGATAGGGGACAGGAAAATATGACTATAAATGGTCAATGCCCTGCAAAAGTGGAAATAACTTTCTTATCAATTTCCTTTGGTTCGATTTCAAATTCTTTTGATTACTTCGTGACAGCTCCAGGAAGAAGTTTCGATGTGATGGCGGCCCTATGAATCGCTGGAGGAAATCTTTACTTCGTATTTTCATCAGTTTCTTATCAGTTTTGGATTTAAACCTTAATGAATACGAATTTGAAATTTGGTATTAAAATTTTAAATAAATTGGAAATTTTAAAATTGAGTTAACTTGATTAATCAAATATGAAGCCAAATTTGAATTATATCAATAAAACGATTTCGTTTAAAACCAAATTTGAAATTCTATTATAATTTCTTGGGTTGATCGAAGTCCGAAGAGGGACAAACTGGTATATATTTTGGGGTATTCCGACTTGAATTTGGAATCCATATCTTGTGTTTGAGGAATTATAGGAGATCAAATCTATCTATCTCTGTGTTGTTTTCGTGCCTGCAAATTTAGGGGACGAAATTTCTTAAGGAGGGGAATCTGTAACGATCCTGGATTTTTATAAATTTTAAATTGATAATTAAATTAAATTTTGATTTAAATTGGTGAAATTTATTGATAAATTGATTTGAAAATTCAAAATGAAGTCTTAAAATAAAATAAACTTTATAAATGCTAAGCATAAGTAAATAAAATAAATACGTATAGTTAAAATTCAAAACAACACATTAACTAAAATATACAAAGTAAAATAAAACAAATTTCAAATATCTGAAACAAATTAATTATAAAATATTGAGTACCACATTAGATAAAATCTAGATAAGTATGAAACAAAAGCAAATGTAAATTTCTATAAAACTTGTAAAAGAAGATACTAGCATATATATATTCAACTATGTATAAACAAATAAAGATCTAACAACATGTTAACTAGGACTTCACTTCAATTAAAAAGAAAAAACAAAAGATAAGATAAAAAGATATTCAACTATAAGTATGTATACATGAAAACAAATCTAGAAATATCTTCTATGTGCACTAGAAATAAAAGACAGCAAATACATGCAAGGCAAGAACAAAGTTAAAGAAAGTAAGGCAAGAATTGAACAAAGTAAAAGAAAATAAAGATGGAAGTATGTAGGCTGTAAACAATCAAGTATGAACACAAAGAAAATAAAAGAGATAAGTAGGCAAGCATGGAAACAAAGTATAAAGGAAAATATCTATGTACTAATAAGGTAAGGTTGTAAACACACAGCAGTACTTGGCAATTAATGCAAGTTTCTCTAGCCATAACTAAAAACACTTCAGCCATGCCTTAGTGCAAAACAAATCAATGTTCACACTATTATACTAGATAATATTATCAACCTGTACATTCTTATGTATATATCAACCTGTAGACTTGTTTCCCATGTATCATCTTCATTCCAGTTTCGTTCATTTTCAAGCTGAGAAAACATAAAGTAAGCATCATTTTAAAAACTTGAATAAGCTTTAAACAACTGAAACCAAAGAGTCAAGAGGGGGGACTTTACTTCAGCTAGCAAATTCATCAAAAAGGAAGTCTGTTTTTTTTCTGGAAAATAATGTGAGTAACTTCAATTTAAAATGCTTAAGTATATTTATATATGATTGGTTGATTTATGCCTGAACTAAATATGAAAATGTGTTTATATACTGTTGAATGATTGTGTGTTTATGAAATGATCCCTACATGTTTATAGCCTGTAATACACCTCTGTATTTAAATTTTCAAGTTCATGTTTGCTTCAAAAAAAATCATTTTTCTCTTGATCTAAGCATAAGTTGGATACAGGAATTAAGTAAAACTTGGTTGTTTTATTATAAGCTTTAGTTTAAGATTTTATTTAAGCTAAAGCAATTAAGTATATGCTCTAGAAATAAAATTTACACCGGAAACTAAGTTTCTGTAAAAATTCAAACACTTTACTTTATGAATTCAGGTATGAAAATGGAATCCCTATAATTTAACATAAATTTTAAAGTTAAAATCATAATTTTTAGAATTGGGATCAAAAAGTAATTTGGGTTTGTCTGATTTGTGCCTTTCGAGTCGCCGTGGGTGATCCCATTGATGGGAGAGGCCGAGCCGCCTCCTGGAGGTGGAGGAGTGATTGGAGGATCGAGGAAAAATGGGGGAAGGTGGCGTAGTTGGTCGTGGCAGCGGCGGCGAGCATTTAAAGTCTGGAAACCTAATTTTGGACAAGGCTTAGTTTTCGAATCGTTTTTTGTCTATGTTTGATCGAGTGCTATCAGGTTTGGGGGAATGGTGGAGGAGACGGCGACGAAGCTATGGTCGAAGTTTCATGCCCTACGGTGGTCGGAGCGTCGAGCATGGGGAATTTTCAGGTTTTGGGTGATGCGGCTACTAACTATTCCAGGTTTGAGTTTCAAACTCGCTTTCGACTTCGAGTCATGGGATGAGTGATTTGATGTTCAAGTTTGTGTTAGGGGATGTTAGTCGATGAAGAAAGATCATCGACGATTATCGGAATCAATCCAAGTCACCGTGCATTTGCATGGTGAACATTATGGTGATGTTCTTTGTTTTGTGCAACAGTATGAACTCAAGTTTTAACTCGAGTAAATGGGAGCTTGACTCGAAGCGGGGGGTAAACGACTCGAAGTAGGTTGTGAGTTTTCTCGGGTCAGTTATTGTTCAGGTTTCTTTAGTAAACCTAGCAGCAACTTGAATTTTTGAACAATTTAAATAAAACTTAAATTTGAACAATAGATTTAAACAAAGTTTAAATGCCATTGAAGTATGAATTCAAATTTATTTTTGAATTCAAAATCTGAAATGAAATAAAAGTTCAAAGATATTTAGAAATAGTTTTCAGGTTTTAAATACCTGACAGTTTCAGATTTTTTTTAATTTAATTTAAAATTTTGAAACCAGAATTTAAACAGTGGTTTAAGTTCAAAGTTAACTTTTAAATGCAACTAAAATTTTGAATCTTAAAGTTTTAAAAATGAAATTTGGATTTGTAAATCAAGATTTAAAATTAAGGCTTTAAAACAAGTTGCAAACTTGTTTCTGTTTAAACCTTAAAAAATGTTCAAGTATATTCTATAAAATGTTTTGAATCTAAATGATTGAGTTTAAACTCTTTTGAATTTCTTTCAGATGATTAATATTACTTTAAAATGAAATTTTAAAAAGTAAATTTGAAATAAATGTTTTCAAATATAAGAAAGTAATAAATAAAATCATTAATAGGAATAAGTTATCTTTAAAGTTAATGAAACTTATTGATTCGTAAATCATAGATTATTAAGTTAATTAGAATGATTAATTATGATTGGGTTGATTTATGAGTATTAATGGTTAATCAATTTTAATGAGTAATGATTAATGCAAGTAATTTCTTTAGGAAAGTAATTAACGAATTATTTATTTAATTTATAAATAAATAGTTTAGATTTAATTTATAATTAGAAATGATTAAAAATGAATTAATCTAAGAGAAATTTCTTAAGAAAGTAATTAAGAAATGTTATTAGTTACTAAAGAGAATTAACTAAGGATTATTAAGTATTGATTAAGGTGATTAATTTGAATAATGAATTGGATAAATTAATTTAGATAATCAATTATAAATTGCTTAAATGTAATTACTTAATAAAAGTAATTAAGGATTAATCACCCATTGTAATAAATTTTGGATATTTTGATTTATTAAAGTTAATTTATTAGGAAATTGGTTTAAAATGTCGATTTAATTAATATGATAAATTAAGAATAATTAATTAATTAAAGTGTTTAATAAATTAATTTATATCAAACGATTTGTGATTTCTTAATCAGGATTGGATAATTAATTCATAAGTAATTGATATAATTGGAAATTAAATTGAATTAATTTAGGATTTAAATAATTAATTAATCCTGCTTATAAATGATTATTGAATGCTTGACCTTACTTATGAATGATTGTATTATATGAGATGCCTTGAATTTATTTTCCTATCTGATCTATGATATTTTGTTCTATAGATTGAGCTGTGTATATTTATTTACATTTGTATACTATCTGTGAATCTGTGAATAGACGATAAGCGTTATAGTTTATATCGCTTATCAACTATATTTCTGTGTTTGATCTGTGATGATTGAATGATGTTGCACTATTGTGTTAAACCCCTGGACCACACTTATACAAACACAAAGATGGATTTCACGAGGAAATCAATTTAGTCACAGATTTTTTTTAAACGATTTTTAATAGATAAACTGAATTCAAATGTTTTGGAAATGGATTGGGTTTAAAGTGAAAAGCAATTGAAATGAAATTCCAAAGATGAAATTATTTTGAATAACTTGATTGGGTTTTGAAATTTAAATATTTTGATCTAAATTTGAATCAATATTTAAAATTGAATTCTATGATTTGAAACTAGGGATTAACGATATTATACTAGTTATATATAAGTCAAACCATTTTTAAAGTATTGTTCTTTTGGGAATTTGATTTAACCCAAAGTTTGTAACTTGTATAAATGAAATCTTGTTTTTCCAAAATAAGATTGTTGTTTCTAAATGATAAAAAGCTTTCATAGGAGAAATGAATTTCAAATTGTTTTAAAGGGATTTCAAGTTTAAACTGAAATGGTCTTCCAAGTTATAGATGAATATCTAGAAATGAATTTTGAAAGAGAATATTTAGGAATGAACTTTGAAAGATATAAGTTAAATCTTAATTTAAAGATTTAATGAATTAAATCCAATTGAAATGGAATTGTTTTGAAATCCAGGAATGAATCTTTGAGAAACTAGGTGAACTTTATGAAATAAATCTTTTTGTTTTAAAAGATTGGAAATGGTAATTTGTTAAACCATTTGAAAGAAAAGCTTTGGATTTTTAAGTTGTGACTTAATTGAAATCTCATATCCATATGTTTTAAATGTTCCGCTCACTATTCGGGTTAGCCGGGAAAGGACCTTTGGGTCGTATAAGCCATTCCGAATATATGATACGTCGTTATGGATAGCATTTGAAGACCAGTGGTGAAGACCGGGTATTTGCAAGAATGATAGGATGACCTATCGATTGTCTCTGCACTGGGTTGCTCCGGTATAGAGATTCCTTAAGTGATGGGAAGTACGATCGGGATTGTGAGTACCCGAATTGCAAGGACTTCTTTGGAAGTGCCTTCGGTTCTGTTCGAACCTAGAATAGACTTGTATGGATGGTATGTCTGACATTACAAATTGAGATATAAAGCAGATTTCTTTCAAATACATTTCTGTTGGTGGCGGAGAATTTATTCTCTTAGCTTAACACCCTTCTCAGAGACGTACGAGCTCAGAGGTTATGTAGTTTAAGGTTATCAGTGATATATTACCAATTTGGTAATGTGGCATGCTGAGTGCTGCTGATTATTTGTTGATCAAAGCGTGGCTTTTCTGAAAAGCGTAGCTTTGTGGACGAGACTTCGTCGGACCTCACACCCCGGTAATGGTCAAAACAGAAAGGATGCAGCAAGGTTTTAGGGAGTAGCGCCCCTTAGTGTGTGTCGTTGCCTTCTGGATAGAAGTTGTATCATGGCATGGAGCCCAGATACTTAACTTATGTGAATATTGCAAATTAATATGACTTTGTGGTTGATGTTGGTTGAGGATCCTCAGATAAAGGTTGTTACAATCGGGGGATGGCATACGCGCGTCAGTAGTTACCTATTTTTGTAGAGGTAACCCGGCCTTGTGTTGGCAGAGATCCGGTTAGGTTCTCGGCGCTTCTTTCCTGAGGCGTTTCCATGTGGCAATGGGAAGTTCCTTGCCCTGACCATTTGTTGGAAATCCAAAGAAACAATACGATTTTTTACGGTTTTAGTTGTAGAACCTATCATTCACTTATGGTGGACACCACTGTTTGGATGGTAGCTATAGCAGGCATAAGTGTGAAATGCCTATGCTGGCTAAGATTTATATCTTTACTTTCGAAATGATTTTTTCTACACTATGCACTAGTAATAATATCAAATGTTTCTTTTTAATGCGTATCAAGCATCTTTGGCTATCATAAGGAGAAATCTCCTCTGATTCTGCGTTTGCATTATGTGTGTGTGTGGGAGGCCTTATGGTAGTCTCATTTCTAAAAAGCATTGCGAATCTATTTGAAAATATTTCTTTATTTGTTTTAAAGATAAAACTGTTTTTGTTACTCATACCAGTCTCATGACTGATCCAGAGTTTATTGTTTCTTTCCTAAACTCTGGGTGCTCAAAATTTTCTACACGGGCAGTCTAGAGTTGGGTTTTTCAGATAGTCAGAATAGTAGGTTATCTGGAGCTAGTTCAGTCTTTGGATGTGGACGAGACTTGCTTGTCTTGGTGAATAGTGATGTTGGTTCGAGATGCTACTGGTGTTCTCTTTTGAAGATTATCTAGAGTTATTTGTTCCGTTGCTAATGTTATCTATTTTCTTTTCCGCTGCTATTTTATTATATCTCTAATGTATATTGATATCTATTATATCATCTGTTGTATCAGATATTGTATCAATGTTGTATATCAATGTATTATTCATTTTCTTCCGCTGTGTTGTTCACTTAGTTGTGTTATAAGCTCCGGCGACTCGGATTTGAACGGTCGAATCTGCGGCATTCGAGTACGATGTAAAGTATGGATGTCGATTTTCGAATGCGAAAAATCCTTATCGTCACATACTTCAACCTAGAACAAAGCCTGCATCATTTTATTCAACCTGAGATTATCAAGAGCAAAAACTTGGGAATAAAGATCAAGCAGTCCATCTTTGTTTCATTGCCGAGTCATCTCAACAAATTTCAGTATCAAGCAACCTATGTTTTTTTAAATCAACATTTCCAACAACTCAAGTTTTAAAGTTTTCAAAAGCAATGGCATTCAAGTTTCTTCAAAAATAAAGCTCTGCTCATTTTTAACAAGTGAGTAACATCACTTTTTAAAAGCTTAAGTATATGAAATCTAATTGCATGTTGATATCTGGAATTAAGTATGTTTATGTGTATATATATTGGTGAATATATATATTGGTGAATTCTCTATGTATATATGGATGAATGGTTGTGTGTATGCCTGTAACATCTCTGTTCCCAGTTTCAAACTCAAGTTGTGATTTAAAATCCTCTATCTCTTGATCTAGTCATTGTTAGGATTTAAGTTACAAACAAAACTTGTTCGTTTGATCATAGAGTAGATTTAAAAAATTTATTTAAGTTAAAATAAATTTAAATTTGCTCTGGAACACTAAAAGAACAGTAATGCTTGAGTTTTGTCAAAATTTCAAACATTTTAATTTATCAAGTCAGGCATATAATCTGAAACCTCATCCAAAAATATGAATTTTAGGAGTGAAATCATAATTATTAGTATTTGATTTTGTGAGCAGTCCGAGTTTGTTCAGTTTTTGTATATAGGGTGGTTTCTGGCGATCTAAGTGGTCAAGGAAGTCGCGGTCATTACTGGTGGTAGTGGGGTGATAGGAGAGTGTGGAAAAATTGTCAATAGGGTGTACCGATCACTGGGGTGGCGGTGGTGGTCGGTTTTGTTTTGGAACCCTAGTTTTGGCATAGTTGAGTTTTTAGTGTGCCAAGGCGACTCTGGTGGATCAAGTTCCACTATATTCTAGGAATTGGTAGCGGGTCATTGGCGAGGTCGTGGCCAGAGTCTCTGACGTTCCGGTGATCAGAGGTGTGAGGTCGAGGCGATTTCTAGGTTGTGGGTATGTTTCTGGTTTGAGCAGTACTGCTCGATTTCGATTTTGAGAGAGGATCGAAGGAGTTGGATTTTGGATGGTCTGAGGGTGTCGTCTCTGATTGTGGGAAGGTCGCGACGTCAACCGGAGGTGTTCGGTGCCACCGTGCATGTGCATGGTGCATTTCTGGGTGTTAGTTTTGGTTTGGGTTGGTGGCTCGAAGTTGAACTCGTGATTTTGGGGTTTAGACTCGAGTGAATGCTCGGGTTGAATCGTGAGTGGGTTTCCATATTTTAAAACTTTAAAATTTAAATCAAATTCTGTAAAAAAGGGTAGAAATGGGGTTTTCTCAGGTAAGTTCTCATTTAGGCTTCGGGTCGAACTCGAAGCAGCACTAAAAAACAGAGTTTTAAAGAGTTTTTAAATTAAAAACAGATTTGAATTCAAATGAATTTGTTTTAAAAACTCTTATATAAATTTATTTTATAAGATAAGTTTTTCTTTAACATTTGATTCAAAAGATTTCTAAATTGCTTTGAATTTTATTAAAGTTAATTTTGTAATCATTTTAAACTTAAATTTGAAATGAAATCTAAAAGTAAATTTTAAAAGTAAAGTGTTTCAAAGGCTTTGTAGTTGATAAATTAAGTCATTACTAAGAATAATGTTTGTCTTAAGTTATTTAAGATTTAATGATTTGACATTAATTAAAGTCATAAGCAAATTAAAGAGTAATTCATTACTTTAATTAATTAATAATGGATAAATAAATAAGTAATTAAGGTTTGAAAGTTAATTAATTAGGGGTTAATTAATTTGTAATTAAGGATCATTAATTAGATAATTATAGATTATTAATTAATGATTAGAAATTAATTTAATCAAGTAATTAAATATTAATTAAATTACAATTAAGCATTTATTAATTAAGTCATTAGAGGTTAAATTAATTGGTAATTAAGACTTAATTGATTTGTAATTATAATGGTTAATTAAAGTTTAATTACTTAGGAAAGTAATTAAAGAATTGTTAATAGTTAATGAAGATCATTAAATAGGGATTATTAAATAATTAATTAATGTGATTAATTTTAATAATTAATTAGATGAATTAATTAAGGATAATCATTTGTGGAATTGGTTAAGTATAATTACTTAATGAAAGAATTAAAGGAATTAAATACTCAATGTAATTAATTATATTAATGTGATTAGTTTAAGTTAATTAATTAGTTTAACTAATTCAAGATAATCACTTGATGATTTGTTAAGGATAATTACAGAATGTAATTTATAAAGTGAAATTACTTAGTGAAGTAATTAATGGGTAATTACTGGATGTAATTAATTGAAGAATGGAAGTAGTTTCGGGTTTAATTACTTTATGTAATTAATAAGAAAGATAATTACTTAGTGAAAGTAATTAATAATTAATTACTTAGTAATTAATAATTAATTACTTAGTAATTAATTTAAGAATTAATTAATAAAGTTATTTGAAGTTAATTAAGTGAGGTAATTAATTAAGGATAATTAATTACTGAATGCGATTAATCAAGGTTGATTTATGAATGTAATTAAAGATCAATTAATTAAATGTGATTAATTAGAAGGATACTTAATTAAAGAAGTAATTAGGGATCATTAATTAGTATAATTAATAATGTAATTAAGTTGTGATTAATTAGGGATAATTAATCAATAATAAGTGATTATAGAATAATTAAATAATTGTAATTAATTAAGGATTAATGTAACTAATTAAGGATTAATGTAACTAATTAAGGATTAATGTAATTAATTATAGTTAATTAATTATTGAAAGTACTTAAAGGTTAATTACTGTAAATGTTTAGGAATAATTGATTTGTGTAATTAATTAGGGCTATTTACTTAATGTAATTAGAGAATGATTAATCAAAGGTGATTAATTAAGATGAATACTTAGAGGAGGATTAATTAATTGATTTCTAATTAATTAATGGTTTTGCAAACAAGATTTATAGTGATGAAAATAATTAATTTATTTTATTTTAAATTAATTAGAGATGAAAGTAATCAATTTAATTCATTTTAAATTAATTATAGATAGTGTGATCAATAGATCTTTGCTTATGGATGGTTGAATGTTATTGAATGCCTTAAATTGTTTATCTCTGATATAAGATATGTGTTGATTTTTGATATTGGGTGCTTTGGTTGAATTGTGATGATATGGATTATCTATTTGTGATAATGTGAATTATCTATCTGTGTGAATATAGATAATGAATTGAATCAAATTGTTTTAACTTTAAAACAACTTGGCTTTAAAAGACGGCGTTTTGGATTTCGGTGAGATGGGGATCGGGTTTCTAGATTTGGATATCCGAAAACGACATCGATCCAAATTAATAATAGGTCGTGAATCTCAAGTGGATGAAGACTTAGAGTGCAAGGATTATTGTCGACTCTGAGGATGATTTCAAAATGAGTGTAACAAGATAATGCCTTCAGTTTCGTTCGAACCGGGAATGAACTTGTATGGATTGAATGCTTTCAGAACATCGTCAGGTGGACGATGAGCATTCTATGATTGTAAGGACCCGATTCTTCGTCTTTCGAAAATTCAACATCGATACTCACTTTATCGACTGCCGAGCAATCGAATGACGGAAAACCGAACACTTAGGGTTTTAAGAAAAAGAAAAAGAAGAGAAGAAGGATAAGAAGATAGAAAATAGGGAGAAGAAAGAAAATAACAGAACAATAACAGAATCTCACAATTCGCAGCGGAACAACATATAATAATAAATGAATAATCTTTAAACAAAGAACTATATCAGTTATTACTTTTTATACATTTCATTACATTTCATCATATCATCAGAGTGTACAACAACAACAACAAACAGCGGAAAAGAAATACTATATAAACTAGTAATACGCCATGCCATCCATCTTGCTTCCAGCAACTCCAGAATATCCAGAATATCCTGATAAACCTGTCTCTTGACTGCCCGTGTGGAAATTGGTGGGCACCCAGAGTTTAGGAAGGAAAACAATAAACTCCGAGTCAGTCATGTGACTGGTGTGAGAACTCAAAACAGTTTATTTATCTTTAAAATCAAAATAGAGGAATATTTTTAAAGTCAATTCGCAATGCTTTTAAAAATGAGACTACCATAAGACCTCCCGCTACACACACAATGCAAACGCAGACTTGGAGGAGATTTCTTCTTATGTTAGTCAAAGATGCTTGATACGCAATAAAAAAGAAACATTTGATATTATTATTAGTGCATAGTGTAGAGAAAAATTCATTTCGAAAGTAGAATATAAATCTTAGCCAGCATAGGTACCATTATATTATGCTTACTATAGCTACCATATTAGATGACAGGTTCTACAACTAAAACCGTACAAGTCACGTATTGTTTCTTTGGATTTCCAACGAATGATCAGGCCAAGGAACTTCCCATTGCCACATGAGAATGCCTCTGGATGGACATCCCCGAGAACCAAACCGGATCTCTACCAACACAAGGCCGGGTTACCCCTAACTGAGTAACAACTGACCGAATATGTCATCCCCCGGTCCTTTGGGACCTTTCACCCGAGCGCTCGTAATCAATTCACACAATCATAAAGTGTTTTCAACATGAGTAAGTATCTGGGCTCCATACCATGATACCACCCTTTTCCAGAAGGAAATGCACATATCCTAAAGGGCGCTACCCGTCATAACCTTGCTGCATCTTTCCTGTTTTGACCATCCACGGGGTGTGAGGCTCGACGAAGTCACGTCCACAAAAACATACTTTATACAAAAGCCATGCTTTGGGTCAACAAATGATCATAGAAATGATCACCAGGATAGACGATCAAATAAACGATCCTATCACAAATAATCAACACAATGATCATTTCACAGCAACACTCAGCATGTCACATTACCAAATTGGGAATATATTGCTGATAACATTCAACTACATCACCTCTGAGCTCGTACGTCTCAGAGAAGGGTGTTAAGCCAAAAGAACAAATTCTCCGCCACCAACAGAAATATATTTGAATGAAATCGGCTTTATATCTCAATTTGTAATGTCAGACATACAATCCATACAAGTCTGTTCCGGGCTCGAACAGAACCGAAGGCACTTACAAAGAAGTCCTTGCAATCCGGATAATCTCTAATCACGTCCGGACTTCCCATCACATAGGGAGTCTCTATACCGTAGCTACTCGGTGCAAAGACAATCGACGAGTTGTCTTTTCGCTTTCAAAAAGATCCGGTCTTCAACACCGATCTTAAAATGCAATTCATAACGACGTATCACATATTCGGAATGGGTTATACGACCCCATGGTCCTTTCCCGGTTAACCCGAATAGTGAGCGCTTATTCAAAAATAAGTGTGGCATTCAAATTCAAACAAATCACATCAAATACCCATTCAAAGGGAAATATTGATAGTCGGTTATTGAACTATCAATGGATATGCACACATCACCAGATTCCAAATAATTTTCCAAATTATTTATTTTCCAAAATATCTTTACAAGATATATAATTTTCAATACTTCAAAAATAAATCAATATTTATTTTTAAACAAGTTCCCCTTTCTTTTATAAATTCCATAGTGAATTTATATTTCACAATATCTACTAATATACGATTTTCAATAGGTTTCAATATTCTTTTTCAATTTATCTTCAAAAAGATAAATTCTCAAAATATTCACTTTATATTGAAAAACATTTCCATACTTATTTATTCATAAGTAATTCACAAATTTTATTTATTTTCAACACTTGGAAAATATTCAATATACTCAAATCGAAATTAAGTATATATTTCATTCTTTAAGGAAATCATTCTCTTAAACATATTTATTTGGGCCAAAACGAATGTTACGTAAAACATCGTTACGACAACCCAAAATCACTAATATAGGGATTCGAATTAAAATAGATATATAAATCCCAATACTATACAAAACATTTCCTTTCGGAAATCATTTACTATAACAACAGTGTTATAGTCCACCATTTCCTTCTATTTCTCGAAAACGTCTATTTCAACAATGAATGTTGAAATCTATGGTTTCGAATGTCAACATATTTTAAAACATCGTTAGATCGTTTTAATTCTATTTAAAATATCACATCCTAAACATTTTCTTTAACATATTATTCACTATTCAAAAACGTGAATATAACTTCATTAATAGGTTTCAACAACTTACTTATCAAAATAAGTCGTTTGCGAATTTATAAAACAACGTTTATAAACTCCATTTATATTTATTTTATAACAACTTCCTTTTATAAATTCCTTTATTAACCTATTCGATTTATAACTCAATTATAAACTAAAGGTTCATATTATAAGTCAAATACTTATAAAACGATTATTTTACAAAATCGTTCGTTTAAACTTCATAATTATAAATCTTATAACTTATAAGATTCAATTATTTATCCAAATCTATTCTTTTAACAATTTTTATGAATTTTATAAACCTACTGCTTATAAAATTCCATTTATAACTTCACCGTTTATAATTCTATAAATTTCATTCATTTATGAGATTCATTCACAATTCATTCTAACACTTATAAAAACTCATTTTATAACTCAAATATTTTTAATTTATAAATATCAAATTTATAAATTCTTTTATATAAATCAATTTATATTATTATTCTTTTAAAACATCTTTACTCCCCTTTATAATTTCACCATTTTGATTTATAAAATAATCAATTTTCATAAATCCTATATTTAAACTTTTCACAATAATTTCAAAAATCCCGATTAAACTATTTTATAAAATCACTAGCATCATATTCTCAAAAATCAGTTTTTAACTATATTTCTCAAAAATAATAATTTTTATAACTTTAAAATTATAACGTTTATTTATTTAAAATGGATCAGTTCCAAAAATATTTTATAAACATATACTTTCAAAAATCACTTTAAAATCATTTTAAAATCCCAAAATTTGGTCCAATGATGCTACATACCAAATAGTCAATCACGACTACAACGACATCATATATCGATATGATAATCCATCAAATATCAAAATATCTGAATTCAAATAAATACTGTTGAGGAATCCTGTTGGATCCCTCCAACCTGTTTTCCTGCATCCAAAAACATTAGCACAATACCAATTTCGCTCCAGTACGAAATTATCGCGGTATATGGGATTTAAAATATTATTCGCTTAATAGACGGCGCAATAGGGTCTCATCCGCTATACAACTGCGGGAAATCAATAACTCCAATATATACATATGCCAATATATATATATATATATATTGCTATTATATATAATACCAATTTTACTGTTTATGAAATATTCGCGGTATATGTTTTTAATAAATAACATCCGCTTACTAACGGCGCATAATGTCTATTTTAACAATCAATAGATAACAATCATCATTCAAACATGCATTCAAATATTTTAAATCTAACTATTTAAAATAAAATCGAAACTGATTCGATTGAGTGAGAAGTTCTCACCTTGATTTCTATTTCGTTTTAGCGATTTATTTCGAATAAAATTAAACGGACGTTTAATTTTACCCGAAATTCTCACTAACTCCAAACGACTCCAATCCAACTCCATCGCGTAGTGCTCGTCCATACGATTCCAACGCAACTGGTTTCGCGCGTTTTCGACCTCGTATGAAAAAGATATGAATATTTGAAGTTTACACGAATTTATTATAATAATTTACAACTAAATCATATAATTTCAAACCTAATCTAATCATGGCCGTAGATTTCCAAAACCAACACATCAGGGCCGTGCACTGCTACTCATCTTCCACGCGCAACATCAGCAACCCAAAACCCATAGCTCTTCACCTTTGACCGGCCGCCGCTCCCTCATACGTCATCGAGAAGCTGATCAGAAACCACCAAATTGAAGGCCAAGTCGACACGCACCCATGGCCGCGACAGCTCCAAGCTCGGTCAAGCCCTTTGCCTTGATTTTCGTGCGCAAACGTGGATGAACGCGGCTCCAATGCTCTGCCTCAAGTCGACCAAACTACATCTCAACCGTACGGATCTGGCGAGCTCACCCAGTTCTTCGATCCTCCAGTTGGTATTTTTGCAAAAGGTTAATGGATTAAAAGAAATTAGAGGAGGAAGGAGTGAAATTCTCGGCCCTTGGTTTCTAATGGTGGCGGCCTGCGTATAGATTAGGGTTTCATTTTTTTTTTTTAATTTATGAAGTAGATGGTCTATTTATAGGAAACGAACGAAACACTATTCATTCCGGGAATTCCTAACTCCGATTTACGTGCCGTAACCAGCGTTTCTAGGATTTACCCCGTGTTCCGGACACAATGGAACAGGTTTCGAAAGCTAATTCGGACATCTATGCGAGTTATGGCAATAAACGTTCAATTTAAATTAAACCGATTTAAACGATTTTCTAGGCGTTTTAATTTGTACCGGACAAACGGTAAATCCAATTGACACGAAATTTGAAACCTTACAATAATATCACATTACGGATCCGATGAAACTGGTTTCGTCGAAATCCGAGACTTTTTGAAAAATGGCTATTTTAACTCGCTAAATTAATATTAAAAATAATTCGATGCGTTTTGAGCTGCCACGATCAAACGATAGCTCCGATTGACACGAAAATTGAAATCCGGTAATAACTAACTATTACGGATCCAATGGAACTGGTTTCGTCCAATTCTGAGACTGTTCAAAAATTGACTATTTTTACTAGTCGATTTAATATTAAAATATTCAATTTTCACAAATTAACTTTTAATTCGATTTTAAAAGTTCTAAAATATCATTCTAACTCCAATATGATAAAATAAAATTCTACAAATCATTTTCAATCATATTTAACTCAATTTTCAATTATTTCCATAATTTAACCTATTAAATTATCGATTTAATTATCCAATTAAATCCAATTATTCAAAATAAAATTTATTCGACTTATAAATTCACTTATTAATATTTAAAAATTAATTAAATATTCAAATTTTAATTAATAAAAATTCGGGTCGTTACAATGATAGATGTGTTCTATAAAGGTAATCGTAGCCTCAAGCCTCATCAACCGGGAATGGCTAAAATATGGGAGGTGCAGCAAGGTTAAGTGGGTTGCACCCAAGTAGGACAAGATTTACCCCTGTCTAGAGGTCCCTTTTATTTCGGCTGTGTGGGCAGTTGTTGGCCACAACTACGGGGTTGTCTTGTTTGGGGCTATCCAGTAAGGGATGGTTCCGGCCTTGTATTGCATGGGATTTAGTATGGATCCTCGGTACGGTGACCTAGACCACGTACTGTGACGGGCGATACCCCAGTAGCCCTGCCATTGTATGGATCCAATCTCCAATAAGGGTCGTACGTTTTAGTTGTGCCCAACTATGTTGGAACGTGAGATGTAAGCATTCCAGCTATTTCTGTATTTTACTTGAAAACCCTAGACCCTATTATAATATCACTGTATTTCCTGTCAAATATTTTGGTTATCGTAAGGTTAAAACTTTTCTGTGTTTATGTGCGGGAAGTCTTACGAGATACCTTTTGTTTTCAAAGGCCTTTAAAAGTTAAGCAACTTTAACCTGTTACTCACACCAGACCTATGTCTGACCGAGAGTTTATCTTCTGTTTTCTTAAACTCTTGGGTACTCAAATTTTTACGAGTAGCCAAGGGATTCAGGTTAGCTTTGACGAATTCTGGAGGAGATATGGAGTAGGAGGCTTCAGCATTTGTAGATATAAGTGGTTCCGCTGTGTGATCTCTGAGTCATTTCTTTGTGTTGTATTTTGTGTTGTAATAATTAGAAAGGTGTTTATAACTATATAGTATGTGTTGTATAAGCTATGTAACTCTGATAGATGTTGTATATTATGTAATATTTATGTGATTAATATAATTTATTCGTTCCGCTGTTGAGATTCTGATGTTGTTTCTTTCTTTCTTCTCTATCTTTCTCTTTTCTATTCCTTTCTTTCTTAATGATGATACGTCTTTCTGCGGAAAGAAGGTGGGTCGTTATAATAGTACGATTGGCTGCGACGACAGGACCAACATGCTGACTTCTTTTGAGGTGTTGGTTTTTCAGGGGAGTCCATAAGATAGTTACGGCTCTTGATACTAAGGGAAATTTGAGATGGGTATAGGTTTTAGATATTTGTATTTTGGTATAGGGCACAGTGTGATCTGCATGAGTACACTCGCACCGGATGCTACTCGAGTTCTATGGTACAATTAGGTTTTGACTCTGTTCATTTCAAGCTCTAGATGAGGACCATTGAACTACATTGTATATCCTTAGTGGACTTCAATCATTTGTAATGATGAATGTCAATTTGTATTCTCTTCTTGCAATTCATTTTTATGATTATGTCTGTTATTACTTAGTTAATTATTGCTATTGAATATTGTGTGTCAGACATTTATTGTGTTATCTATATTACTCTTTCACTTGTATATTGGATACCTGTATCATGGTATATAGTACATATCAATCACATTATATTAATTGTTTCGAATCATTGATCATAGATGAGAGAAAAATATGATAAGGTTTCCTGTCTTTTGAGATAGTTTAATATAGTTATCTATGGCCAGTCTGGATTACTCCTGAACCACGTTTACAGAGAGGACCGACTGTGCTTTAGTGATTTCTTTTTTTATTTGTATACAGACTTTAATATATAATATCTTGAGATTGTTCCCCTGATACCAAGATTTATGTATGATCTACTTTTGTCTTTGTCTGTTTATGTCGACAACTCTTGGGTACTTGATTGAGTAGTTTGGGAGCTAGGTGCTTTGGGGATAGACGTGCATGTGGAGCATTCTAGAGGCATGGGGTCGAGGTATTGGATTTATATACTTAATGTTGATGTAGTACATGATAGATAGACTATTTTGTATATAATACTTGTGATATCAGATATTATATTTTAACTTTCTATATTGATATTTATTTATCAACTGCTTCCACCAATATGGCCTTTTATACAGTTTATCCTTTTATATTCATATATATTCAGTATATTATATGTTATACTTCCATTATGAGATTGCATCGATGTACCTTATTATGATGTTTAGTTTTAATTTTTTTTACTCCAATGTACTATCATTTTGCAGTATTTAGGAGTCGGAAGTTATCATTCAATGTTGATTACAAAGAGTGGACTGTTATAAAATAAAAGATGTTTTCTTTCTGTTATATACTTTCTATAAAATGTTATAAATAGTTAATTAGATAATTTAAGTATATATGTGAGAAAGTCTGTAAATGATGTGCTTGTGATAGCAATTACAAGTAGTTTTAACCATGAGTATTATATCTCATATGATAAGCACACCTTTTTCAATATTCGTAGTCAAGATGTATTGAGATTGGACATCGATGCATCCATTGGAAATAGATACATAATGCTCTCCAAATGTTAGGTAATGTATTACTCATGGCTGCTGGGAGCACCAAGAGGTCACATACTAATTATTATCGGATAACCATCGAATAAGTCGCTCGATGGTTTTCTACTGATTAGTATAACTAAGTCAAAAAAAAAATTCAAAGTGACTAGTTTAGCAGTTCTATTGACTTGAGAATATTATTGATCTTTAACATGAAAGCTTCTCTTTGGTAATAGTTAAATCATGGCATGACATCCATTGAACGACTATAGTTGGGTCAAGTGGAAGTGTTGGAAGTGAAACACTATTTAAGATAGGATTCGTCTCCTCGGTTATATGAGGTTTGTATCGTGGTCAACTAAAGTCATCTCAAAGTCAACATCTCTTTCCAGAATAATTCAGTTAATAATAATAGTTATTATTGAACAAAGGACTTTGTGTTTGGACTGTAAAGTTGCATATGGATGATATTGGAATTTTGACCATTTTCAAATTTCACAAGTCCAAAGTGATATAGTTTTGATGTAGAAAATCAGTTTAAATAATCATTAGTATCAGGTACCACTTATATAAGTAAAACAGGATTTTACCAAAAGATGTGTAAGCGACATATTCAACCAAAATGTCGCACCCTAGCTACGGTGACGTGTAAACGTTACTATTTAAATTGTTCAATATTAACCATTGAATAAATTTATAGCTTTGAGCCGCACAACAATAATGATGAATTCTCTGAGAAACCACATAATTTAATTAACATATAAAATGTTGTAAACTAATTAAATTAATTAAGTTTAAGAAATATTAATTATTATTTAACTTAGTTGATGTTTGAGAGTTGTTTGTGATTTCAATGCATTTATAAAAGTTATATTTACGCGCATTGATATATGATATTGAATACTTTTAAATAGGTTTAAATAACATATACTTGCATGAAGTAATTTATGGAAATTTTATGTCATTTAATAGTATGTAATTTCAGTCATACCTTATAAAGAGACAGATGCGGGGAGAGAGATAATCAAGGGAACTAGTTAGGGAAGTTTTAATTAAAGAATGTGAAAGGTTTCATTCTTTCAATCAAAAAATATCCATTGATTCGTTTTCTAAAGAAATCTCATTCTTTCTCATTTATTTATATTCTCTTCTCTCCTCCTAAGCTTCAATGGAAGAGGACAAAAAAGATTTCCAAAATCTTCCACCTTAAAAAAACATCAAATAAAATGAAGGACAAGTGGTTTATCAATCTCCTACAATGATTGGGTGTGGATATTGGAGTTCTAGGGATATAGTTTCATTCAAGGTGCATTCTCCTGGCAACATCTCAAGTTATAATTTTAATTTCATTTATTCATCATTTACATTACTCATATGATTTGGATCCATCACATATTTCATCTCATCTGAATATTTGTTTATTTGGTTACATAGATTAGATCCCCTTTTGCTGCATCTTAATTACTTAAATATTTTGGCCATTTTATTTTGATTTGGTTCTATTTAAGATATACTTTGATTGCTTATCTATTCATCTTGTCATCATTAAATCTCTATCAATTGTTTTCACATTTAATTAATTATTCACACTGTCTATATAGTTTAGAACTGAAACCTTTGCAACACATAGACATACACAATACACACACACACACAATACACACACACACATATGCGTGTGTGTGTTTGCACACCTGATTTGTTATCCTATATATTTTTGTTATTATTTTTAATTTGCTATTTAAATTTTAAAAATTGATTGAAATCTTTGTTTTAATTAATAATATAATTCTATTACTAATTTAAATAGAAAACACATGTAGTTTGCTAATGTTTGCATGTGTGCATATATATATGTTTTGTGTTTGTTATTTCGAATACAATTTTTCGTTTATTACATATTTCTATTTGAAAGTAAAAAAATTTATAAACATACATGCACTTGAGAAAAATATCACAAACCCTTGGATTTTATTTTAAATTAAAGTTAGACTTCAATTTGTTACTTTATTTTCAAGTGTATGCTAAATTATAAATTTTATCCCAATGACATTGTTTTAAGTTTAAAAAATTATTTACAATGATTTATATATGTGTGTGTACACACACATAAATGCGCGCACAATCTAAGATAACTTAAGATTTATAAATTGGACTTTTATGTAAAGTCAAAATTTTAATTTTAAACCCTTCCCGACTTTGAAACAAGATTGAAAAACATTGTTTTTAGTTTCAAACTTATAATATAGTGAATCAAAATTTTAACACATTTATATGTATGTGTGTATATATGGACATATAAGCTCTATTATATACATGTGTGTATGTATTTTAAATAATACTGTAACAACCCGGATCTTCGCCTCAATTATAATCGAAAATTTAAACGATTTATATTGTTGCAAATTTCCATTTGAAGTTTTTTATTTTTATTTTTTATTTTAGTTGAAATTCTTTTATATATGGTTTAAAGGATTACCGGGCTTTGAATTTTCGGCCCACTTGATTGTTTGATGCCGTGATAATAATTAAACCCGCCCCTTCTCATTTTTATTTTTCCCATTCGTTTTTAACCCTAAAAATAAAATCCAACGAAGAAAATTAAAAATGGCGGCATCTCGTCTTCGTTCGTCTTCGCTCGATTTCTGGTCGGCTTCTTCTTAATTCGTCGATATGGTGAGTAATTTATATTACTCACATCTTATTCGAACTATTCAAATTCGTTTGCTTGTTGTTTTCGTGGTGTTCGGCTTCGATTTGACTTTTTTAGTTTGATGGTGATTTCTTTGGTTTTGTCAACTTGATTTCGGTCACTTGAGTTTGTTTATGTGATTCCAGGACTTTGCCATCTTTAGCCATTACCACGGTGGTTCATTGAGCTGCAGTTGTATATTTGTTAATTACGGTTTCGAATTGCGTCTTGGGTTTAAATCGCTCTCTTGTTGTTCACTGGTCTGCATTGGCCAGTGACTTCACCTGACTTCGACGTTGGTTACTTTGTTGCTTTGGGATTAAATGAATCTTTGTTAACCTGTACCTTGGTTATTTTTCTTCGCTGACATTTTTAATTCGATTGCCAAGGCGTCGTTTGTTTTCGTTGTCGTTAGCGTGGGTTGAAAACTTGATTTGTGAAAATATTTTAAGTTGGACATTGACATTGTCGAACTCTGTTTGACTTGATAATGTCCTCGACATTTTAACTACGGCTTCGGCCCTTGATGTAGTTCGAACTTGTTTTGGTTGACTTTGACATTGACTTGGTTTTTTTTAGCTTTGTAAAACGCTGCTGTATGAATATATATGCATACATACATTCGTATGTATGTATGCATATATTGTTGACCATTGTTCATATCCCCTGATAGCCTGCATTTGAAAACTGCACTCAGGTCTTCGACTTGAGAAATCTCTGGTTGATTGTGACTTCAGTAATGCTTTATCTGGTATTTCGCTTTGCCGATGTTCATTCATGTGTCTTGTTGGTTTTGTGTACATTTGTGCACATGCTTGTTTCATCTGTAGCCTTTGTACAATGGTTCAAGTTACTTAATTACGTTCAAGTTGGAACTAAGCAATTTGGATCTGTTGTTTACATTGTGTTATACCTGTATTTTGTCATTTGTTTGCAATTGCAGTTTTATTATGGTGACTTCACTATTAACTCAATTTTGTCTCAACCATCATACATTTGAATGTTGCATATTGTTGTCCATGCTTGTGTACCGGTTTGTTTGCACCTGCATGTAGTTCTGTCTGGCCATTCTTTATGCTAACTAAACTAGCCTGGAATGGATGAATACTTGCGGTCTTCATATGCATTTCTATTTAAGTTACATCCAAGACTCTGACTTGCTTGGAAATCCACACCATTTAATACAAACATTGTCGTTTGTTCTTGTAGTCTTTGGTAGCACCCTGTTTCACTCGTACATATGCATTACTCACTCCCTATTAACATGTAATTTTTCCCTTTACTCGGCCACAACCCAGTTTTGGTTCGAAGCAATTGAACTTGATACTGTACGTGGTTGCTTCAAGTGATGTTCACTTTTGTATCAGTTTCAACTTAATGCATATATCCCTTTGCTTCAATTATAGATGCCTGGACTTTTATATGTGCACTCATTATCACTTGCTGTTGTGGTTTTATTGCTCCACCATACTACAGTATTTTCATTTAGTATTCTTGCATTGCCCAGTTTCGCAGTTGCATCCCATATATGTGTTTCCACCTGAGCAGCATTGTATTGGGTTCATGTAGTATTGGGGCCTTACATCTTGCTGTTCACTAGTAGTTCACTAGCTGTCTTGGAGTTTCATGTCATTTATGTGTGTTCATGAAGGTTTACATCGACTGTTTTGCTTGGGGGCTTTGTGGCACTGCTTACTGTCGTGTTACATTGAGTTATCATGTTGTCACCTCTACTTTCATACTTAGCTTGTTGCCTTGAGTACATCTATATGTACTGCATGGCCGTTATGATGGACTCTTGTATATCACCTA
The DNA here is from genome assembly GCA_030765085.1 of Allium cepa. NCBI lineage: Eukaryota > Viridiplantae > Streptophyta > Magnoliopsida > Asparagales > Amaryllidaceae > Allium > Allium cepa. The sequence continues at coordinate 462,756,764 of CM060943.1, forward strand.
TGTTGACTTCGTCCTTGATGCTGTTATGTGATTCCCCGACTTTGTATTATCTTCGGCCAGCACTCGTATCGAACTGCTGTTTCATATTGGGAAAGCATTATAGTTTATTTGTGCTGGTGTCGTGATTTTAAATATATTTCACCTGTGTTGAACCCGTCTTTTTATTTTAGGCTTGACCATGTGCCCGGTTGTGTACATCGTTACTGTAGTGGCAAGGCAGTGCACGCAAGCGTGAACTGCAGCCACACGGTATTGAGTTTTTGGGTACGACATCACTATAGTGGCAAGGCAGTGCACGCAAGCATGAACTGCAGCCACACTGTATGGCGTGTATGATATTCTATTTGTTTTGACTTATGGATCTTTTTGCGTATTCCATATTCCGTAGTGGCGAGGCAGTGCACGCGTGCGTGTACTGCAGCCCTACTCGAATTAATATTTTAATTAATATTTCAATGGTTTGAACTGTTCTGTTTATTTCAATTCAATATTCTGAATTGCATTCTGATTTGGTTTAATTACTGTCATCTATTCATTATTTAATTACTATTGCTTCTGTGCACTAATAACTGAGTTTGAATTAGACTGACCCGAGTATTATTTTCTTTTGAATTTAATACTCGGGTCAGACCGAGTATTTCAGGTTGTAGATATTCTGCTTTGGGTTGCTGCTAGAGCTATGAAGTTCTTTCATATCTTTTGGAGTAGTCGTCGTCATTTGTATTAGTCTGTATAATTGTATAGGAAGATATGTATTCATGTATGTTATATACGTTAATGTACTTGTATATGTAACTTCCTGAGTCGACTGTGGTAGTTGTATCATATGTACTGTGTCATATGTATTGTATCAAATGTATTATAACTGACATCAGTTATTGTATATATGAGACTTTCTCTTTTATTTGTGTTCCGCATTATATTATCTGTGTAATATTTTATATTTACTGTTCTAAACTATTATGAACCGTCGTAGTTCGTTTTATACTGGAATTGGGGAATTTCGATGGGAGAAAATAAATCAGAGATGAAAAATGAAAGAATATATATTTATATACCACTCCTATCGAGATAACCAATACTAGTATAAGGCCTAACTATTGATGGCCGCTCCTCAACAGCCTTATTCTCCGTGTTAGTTGACAGCACTACACCGTAGTGTTCTTGACTAGCGTGGGTATAGAGGTGGGGCGTCACAGCTTGGTATCAGAGCCTGGGGTTTAGAACAAATATAAAAACATAACTTAGATAGTACATATGTTACAACTATTTGTTGACGTTTTATCTCTCATATTTGCATATGATTGTCTTTGATTGTTAGGTATGAATTCCTAACGCCTATTCATATGCATTTGATTTTGATTCTTGTGTTTTCAGCTTTGATTTGATTTAGCCGATGATTGATTTTGTTCGAATCTCGGCAATTCTGAACTTGATATTTTATGTTTTCCTCGGCTTGAATTCCATTCGACTTCGGTCACTTTGTTTTTGAGAAATTTCTAAATTCTTGATTTCCAAGACTCTTACTTGGTTTGCCGTTGAGTCCTTTGATGATGATGTTGAATCGTTTTGTACTCTATTATGGCCATTAATTGTTGACTTCGACATTGACTTGATTTTTATTTTTGTTGAAGTCATTTATGCATTTATGCTCGTTTTGCTTCGTTATCCCATTTGTTAATCGATTCTTCTTTTCCGATTAGTTGTTATCTCCTTTGTTGACTTTGATAACTTCTATTTATGGAATTTTTGGATATTCCTACTTTGATGGATTTAGAATCGAATTCTTTGGATTTTATTCACATCTTCGAATGTGAATTTTAGTGAATTGATTTGGTTTCCAAATTTAATCGATTTTTGATTATTTCCCGATTTGTTGCTATCATTTATTAGCAACTTTGATGACCATTTCTTCGGGATTTTTGTGAACATACCCTTCGATGAATTCAGTATCGATTTCTTTGGATTCTATTCACGTCTTCGTATGTGAATTCTTGTGATTGATTGTTTCTACAATCATTTTTGTGATTTGTCACTTTAAAAATATAAATGTTTCAATACTAGTAGTAAATATCAAAACTCTTTTATCAAAAAAATTTCAACTCTATTTTCAATATCAAAATCTTTTCCTAAACTGTTTTCCAATCTATTAGTATATACAAACCTTTATTTCACTCGTATGAGAAATCTAATTAAATGGCTTAGCAAAACAAGTGGTATGAAACGCTTGCGTTTACTTCGTCGGTTAATTTTTGGACTTGTTCGATTGAACCACTTGTGACATTTTTCTAGTGAAGATCTACAATTTGTTCGTAAATATTTAAGTTAAGCTAGTGGTTATGGGACATGAAGCTAAACTTTTATATTCACTAGCTTAGTGTAATTGACACTTCTCGTTGATCTTGATGATCGCTTTATGAATTAGACTAGCAATTGCGCGATGTCTCTTTCATTGCAAGGTTAGACTAGACACCACTTGTGTGACTCCACTCACGCATACCTTTTTGCTTTTTGGATAGTCTTGACCTCAATCTGTGTGATTCCATTCACACATGCTTAGTGTAATTAACACTCCTCGTTGATCACGATGATCGTTCTGATGGTCAGACTAGATACCACTTGTGTGATTCCATTCACACATACCTTTCTGCTTTTTGGTTAGTCTTGACCTCAATCTGTGTGATTCCATTCACACATGCGGGGTAGCTCCCCTTGGTCTTCGGACCGTCATGTGATAGGCCTCTTTCCCTTTTTCTGTGATTTCTAGATTCCTTATGTTGATTTCTGGAAATTTTATGCTTCACCTATTTTTGTGCATTGGTGAATTCATATGTTATTGATTTGTCATGAGTACGAATTTGGGGTATGATACCTCTTTGGATCTTTGAGAAGATTCTTGTGATATCGATTATCTTTTATCGGTTGATCTCCTGTTGATCATTATTTGCATACTTATAGTTGTATGTCAGTATGGGTATTTCATATTTATGCCATACCTCTTATCGGTTGATCTCCTGTTGATCATTATTTACATACTTATTGTAGCATGTCATTATGGATATTTTATGTTATGCCATATCTTTTATTCTATGTCATACTCCCATTCGAGTTTTCATACTCCCATTTGAGTTTTGGTACTCCCTTCGAGTTTTCATACTCTCATTTTGTGATATCTGGATTTCTTGTGTAGATTTCTAGAATTTGTGCTTCATCAATTTTCGTGATTTTTATTGATAAGTTTTATCAATTTTTGTGCATTGGTGAATTCGTGTGTTATTGACTTGTTATGAATACAAGTTTAGGGTATGAAACCCTTTCCTATCTTTGAGAAGATCCTTGCGACATTTTCGATGAATGAAAATTCATTGGTATTATATTTTGATGCCAATTATTTCGATGAAATTTTGACGTATGTCGAAGTTGCTACGGATGTTGCTGCTTTAGTCACGTGTTTTAAAAATTGTTTTAAATATAAATCAAAATTGTTTTCAAAATTTTTACGATTTGCGCTTTCAAAAGAATGAGGAAGCGAATTAAACATTTCAGTAAAATCGAGGACTGCGACTCCTTTCTTTTGCTGATTCGCTTAATTCCGGACTTGTTCGTTTGAGAATGTAAATTATTATTATTATTATTATTATTATTTATAAAATAAATGAAAATTGTTTTCAGAAGTTTTACAGTTTACGCTTTCAAAAGAATGAGGAAGCGATTTAAACGTTTCAGGAAAATCGAGGACTATGACCCCTTTCTTTTACTGATTCGCTTAATTCCGGACTTGTCCGTTTGAGAATGTGAAATGTTATTTTTAAAATACACAACCATGCACTTTCAAGAAAACGATGAAGTGAATTAAACGATTTAGTAAAACTCGTGGTTATGGGTCATGTGCGTTTGCTATTTCGGTTAATTTCGGACTCGTTAATTGAAAATTTGTGATTTCTGATTATCGTTTGTGATAATCAGATATTTGTTGTTTCTGATTATCGCTTGTGATAATTAGATATTGATATTTAATTATCGCTTGTGATAATTAGATATTTGAGATTTAATTATCGTTCGTGATAATTAAATATTTGTGATTTAAGATTGATTCTCGATTTTGATAATCGAATACTTGTTGATTTGATTATCGTTTTTGATAATCAAATATTTGTGATTTGAGATTTCTGAATTATCTATGGATAATTAGATATTTGTGTTTTCTAATTATCTTTGTTGATAATTAAATTTTTGCTGTCTTCTAATTATCGAATCAGTGATTAGATATTGCTGTTTCGGGATTTCTGTATTCTGATTATCTATTTGATAACCAAATTTTGTTGAGAATTTGTGAATTTCTTTTATGAAATTAAAAGATTTCTTTGGCGTTTATATTGTACTACGCCAGTGTACCGGCTCAATTTTCTGCTATTTATGACGTTTTCCACGTCTTCCAATTACGGAAATGCCTTTGGGATTTCCGATCCTTATTCTTATTCTCGAGCCACCTCCTATTCACATCATTGCTTCGGAGGTTCAGCATCCTCGAAATAAAGATGTTTTTCTCGTGAAAGCTCAGTGGTTCTCAAATCCTATGGATTTCACTTTGGAATCCAGAGAATTCATCGAGCAAACACGTTCAAGCTTACTCTTTCATGCTCTTATGGTTGTTACCTTTTGTCCATTTATTCCTTATGATTGCGAGGACGCAATTTCTTTAAGGAGGGGAGTCTGTAACAACCCGGATCTTCGCCTCAATTATAATCGAAAATTTAAACGATTTATATTGTTGCAAATTTCCATTTGAAGTTTTTTATTTTTATTTTTTATTTTAGTTGAAATTCTTTTATATATGGTTTAAAGGATTACCGGGCTTTGAATTTTCGGCCCACTTGAATGTTTGATGCCGTGATAATAATTAAACCCGTCCCTTCTCATTTTTATTTTTCCCATTCGTTTTTAACCCTAAAAATAAAATCCAACGAAGAAAATTAAAAATGGCGGCATCTCGTCTTCGTTCGTCTTCGCTCGATTTCTGGTCGGCTTCTTCTTAATTCGTCGGCATGGTGAGTAATTTATGTTACTCACATCTTATTCGAACTATTCAAATTCGTTTGCTTGTTGTTTTCGTGGTGTTCGGCTTCGATTTGACTTTTTTTGTTTGATGGTGATTTCTTTGGTTTTGTCAACTTGATTTCGGTCACTTGAGTTTGTTTATGTGATTCCAGGACTTTGCCATCTTTAGCCATTACCACGGTGGTTCATTGAGCTGCAGTTGTATATTTGTTAATTACGGTTTCGAATTGCGTCTTGGGTTTAAATCGCTCTCTTGTTGTTCACTGGTCTGCATTGGCCAGTGACTTCACCTGACTTCGACGTTGGTTACTTTGTTGCTTTGGGATTAAATGAATCTTTGTTAACCTGTACCTTGGTTATTTTTCTTCGCTGACATTTTTAATTCGATTGCCAAGGCGTCGTTTGTTTTCGTTGTCGTTAGCGTGGGTTGAAAACTTGATTTGTGAAAATATTTTAAGTTGGACATTGACATTGTCGAACTCTGTTTGACTTGATAATGTCCTCGACATTTTAACTACGGCTTCGGCCCTTGATGTAGTTCGAACTTGTTTTGGTTGACTTTGACATTGACTTGATTTTTTTTATCTTTGTAAAACGCTGCTGTCTGAATATATATGCATACATACATTCGTATGTATGTATGCATATATTGTTGACCATTGTTCATATCCCCTGATAGCCTGCATTTGCAAACTGCACTCAGGTCTTTGACTTGAGAAATCTCGGGTTGATTGTGACTTCAGTAATGCTTTATCTGGTATTTCGCTTTACCGATGTTCATTCATGTGTCTTGTTGGTTTTGTGTACATTTGTGCACATGCTTGTTTCATCTGTAGCCTTTGTACAATGGTTCAAGTTACTTAATTACGTTCAAGTTGGAACTAAGCAATTTGGATCTGTTGTTTACATTGTGTTATACCTGTATTTTGTCATTTGTTTGCAATTGCAGTTTTATTATGGTGACTTCACTATTAACTCAATTTTGTCTCAACCATCATACATTTGAATGTTGCATATTGTTGTCCATGCTTGTGTACCGGTTTGTTTGCACCTGCATGTAGTTCTGTCTGGCCATTCTTTATGCTAACTAAACTAGCCTGGAATGGATGAATACTTGCAGTCTTCATATGCATTTCTATTTAAGTTACATCCAAGACTCTGAGTTGCTTGGAAATCCACACCATTTAATACAAACATTGTCGTTTGTTCTTGTAGTCTTTGGTAGCACCCTGTTTCACTTGTACATATGCATTACTCACTCCCTATTAACATGTAATTTTTCCCTTTACTCGGCCACAACCCAGTTTTGGTTCGAAGCAATTGAACTTGATACTGTACGTGGTTGCTTCAAGTGGTGTTCACTTTTGTAGCAGTTTCAACTTAATGCATATATCCCTTTGCTTCAATTATAGATGCCTGGACTTTTATATGTGCACTCATTATCCCTTGCTGTTGTGGTTTTATTGCTCCACCATACTACAGTATTTTCATTTAGTATTCTTGCATTGCCCAGTTTCGCAGTTGCATCCCATATATGTGTTTCCACCTGAGCAGCATTGTATTGGGTTCATGTAGTATTGGGGCCTTACATCTTGCTGTTCACTAGTAGTTCACTAGCTGTCTTGGAGTTTCATGTCATTTATGTGTGTTCATGAAGGTTTACATCGACTGTTTTGCTTGGGGGCTTTGTGGCACTGCTTACTGTCGTGTTACATTGAGTTATCATGTTGTCACCCCTACTTGCATACTTAGCTTGTTGCCTTGAGTACATCTTTATGTACTGCATTGCCGTTATGATGGACTCTTGTATATCACCTATGTTGACTTCGTCCTTGATGCTGTTATGTGATTCCCCGACTTTGTATTATCTTCGGCCAGCACTCGTATCGAACTGCTGTTTCATATTGGGAAAGCATTATAGTTTATTTGTGCTGGTGTCATGATTTTAAATATATTTCACCTGTGTTGAACCCGTCTTTTTATTTTGGGTTTGACCATGTGCCCGGTTGTGTACATCGTTACTGTAGTGGCAAGGCAGTGCACGCAAGCGTGAACTGCAGCCACACGGTATTGAGTTTTTGGGTACGACATCACTATAGTGGCAAGGCAGTGCACGCAAGCGTGAACTGCAGCCACACGGTATGGCGTGTATGATATTCTATTTGTTTTGACTTATGGATCTTTTTGCGTATTCCATATTCCGTAGTGGCGAGGCAGTGCACGCGTGCGTGTACTGCAGCCCTACTCGAATTAATATTTTAATTGATATTTCAGTGGTTTGAACTGTTCTGTTTATTTCAATTCAATATTCTGAATTGCATTCTGATTTGGTTTAATTACTGTCATCTATTCATTATTTAATTACTATTGCTTCTGTGCACTAATAACTGAGTTTGAATTAGACTGACCCGAGTATTATTTTCTTTTGAATTTAATACTCGGGTCAGACCGAGTATTTCAGGTTGTAGATATTCTGCTTTGGGTTGCTGCTAGAGCTATGAAGTTCTTTCATATCTTTTGGAGTAGTCGTCGTCATTTGTAGTAGTCTGTATAATTGTATAGGAAGATATGTATTCATGTATATTATATACGTTAATGTACTTGTATATGTAACTTCCTGAGTCGACTGTGGTAGTTGTATCATATGTACTGTGTCATATGTATTGTATCAAATGTATTGTAACTGACATCAGTTATTGTATATATGAGACTTTCTCTTTTATTTGTGTTCCGCATTATATTATCTGTGTAATATTTTATATTTACTGTTCTAAACTATTATGAACCGTCGTAGTTCGTTTTATACTGAATTGGGGAATTTCGATGGGAGAAAATAAATCAGAGATGAAAAATGAAAGAATATATATTTATATACCACTCCTATCGAGATAACCAATACTAGTATAAGGCCTAACTATTGATGGCCGCTCCTCAACAGCCTTATTCTCCGTGTTAGTTGACAGCACTACACCGTAGTGTTCTTGGCTAGCGTGGGTATAGAGGTGGGGCGTCACAAATACCATGGACAACAAAGGCATATATAACAGAAACATCATCTATGCACACTTTGCATATGTTGTGCTTATACAATATACATCAAAGTATATTTTTATATACTGACATTTCCTGCCATGTTTATCATTTAACAAATCATGAATCTAATTAGAAAGAGAAACAAATGAAAGTTTTCTGTCCCCAATTAATGTTATTTATTCCCTTAATTGATTGAACAAGTATTAGAGAAGGAAACAAATGGTTTCCTTCTCAAACTAATTTTAATATGTAACTGCTACATACATGGATGATTTGATGTACTCATTTATTTATATTAATATCAAATTCAAACTCTTTCAAACTAATAAAATAAAATAAAGGATTTTATTTAAAACACCTTTTAGATTAGATCTAAAATCTATTTAGACTTCATAAGCTCAATAGATCCAAAAAGGAATTTTTCTGAAATTTACCCTTTAACACCATTATGGGCTGGCCTAGCTCTAGAAAACTCAACCTAGATGAATATCAACAAATCAAAAGAGATAATTCACTCATACCTATCATTTCATAATGACTTAAGCATAATGCATGTAACACGAGGAATGTCAACAAATATATGTATCTTAACTCGACTAGTCAATATAGTAATAATACTACACATAACATCTCTAGCTTGAGGAATATCAACAACTAAAGTATATGCAAGTAATATATTAATACATAAATGGTAGAGGATATCTTATATATTAAGTATTCATAATCTTCAATATATGTACATTGAGTGATGTCGGTTTAGGAAACAATGCATTTCTTATAAAATATCATCGTGATTCAAGAGTCGACACATCTGAAATCACTATATACGTACAATATATGTACTTGTTAAATCTAAATCGTGTTTCTTTTCAGTTCCACTTAATCTATACATATATGGTTATATAAGTATTAACTTATTATAGCTTTTATAAATTATTCACTTATATAATATATACATGTATAAAATTAATTAAGTCTTATATAGTTAGTTTTAATTTCTTATTAATTAAATAATATTTAATTAATTTAATTTATTTTATATAAATTTATAAAATTAAATATTACTCACCTTCAATTATTTAAGATAGTTAAGCAACTATAATATTTATAGTTTGTTCATATGTACATGCCAATACATGTATACATTTTAATTAATTAATTTTAGTTAATTAAATTATATAAGTGAATATTTTAATCCATTTGAAATTTTAATTTAGTATATCATAAATAATTTTAAGATAAATAAATAACTACAACAATTATAACTACACACACATCAATATATATGTTATAATCTATTAAGATTTAATTAACAATTAAATTAAATTTAGTTTAGCTAATCATAGCAAAAAAAATTGAAATTTCAAACTTAAGTTTAATTTTCCCAATACAATTTTGAAATAAATCGAATACATTTCATATCTTCTGTAGAATTCACTTTTATAATTAAATTGAACTTTTAAATTTAAAACATTGCTTTAAATTTTCAAATTTTTCTTTAAAATTAGCTTAAGTCCCAAAATGAATTTGGTCCTTTATATTGCATATAATGTCTGGCTTACTACATCCTTCGGGCCAAGCCAGTAGCTAGGCAGGGAAAAGTACTTGTGACCTAATCCCAACCTTCGACACTACATTTCTACACACTGTACTAAAATGGTAGGCTTTAATCTGTTGGCCCTAACATTGATAATTTAGACCGCATAGACCATTAAAGCCCCGATATCATGGAAGGGATTGAGCCAGTCGAAAATAAGTTAAGTGGATGAATTTAAAAGAAAATCCATTTTCAAATCTTTGTTAAGTCTATAAAAAACTAAATGGATTTTAAATCCAATATAAAATATTTGTATAAAATATTATATTATTTATTTACTCAAAAGAATTTAAATTTGATTTAAATGTATGAGTGTATCAAATATACCCACGTGTATAACAATTATTGGTAAAACTTAATTTAATGAAGGAAGCCTTTCATTTTACTCTCTTAACTTGTGCAATATATTAAGGAAACATTTTTCTTTGATTGGAAAGAGAAATCCTTTGTTCTCCCTTTGCGTTTTAATTTATTTATTTATTAAATGTCATTAATGAGTAATTTATTTTATTTATTAAATGTCATTAATGAGTAATTTATACACCGCATAAATTCTGAGTATATCCAAACATGCTCTAGTATAAATTATGTAAGCTCAACATATAGAAAGTGTATATAGTTAATGTGACCTTATGTAGGTGATGGAATTTACACCGCAATAGGCCCATTTCCTCTTTATATATGCCTTTTTTGTCCAATATTTTAATTTAAACTTATATATAATAGAGTTTAGAAGTGTGTATGCACACGTGTGTCTATATGTGTGTGTATCATATTAGAAAATTTTGTATGTTTTGAAATCCAAAATTAACAATAACGAATTCAGTTTCAATTAAATAAAAGTTTGATAGTATTACATTGTTATAAAATATCTTTCTACCAATTTCAAGTTAATGCAACACATATGTATTACCATATATATAAATATTCTAATTAAAGTTTTGATTTAATACAATATATATATATATACACATGCATTATCATATGTGGTATATATATAAATATGCAAGAATTTAAATTTAACATTTAAATAAAACATTTTTTTGAAAGGAAACCAAAATTTAGGAATTTACACAAAAATTCAAATTTGGAAAGGAGATAAAAGATTTAGAATTTACACAAAAGTCTGTTCATGAATTTTAGATCAAAACTCCTTTTTTAAAACAATATGCAATATCGTTATGTTCAAAACCCCAATCATATAAAATAGTAATTAATTTTCAAACTGTAAATTAAAAGATTAACATGTACAGTTTATTTACATTTGTGTAAATATTATAAAATTATAAATTAGATGTCAACAAAATTAGGCTTCTTCGTTCAAAAAATCCAAATCAAAAGAAATAGAACCGGACAAACTAAGGGTGTGTAAATTAATGAAAATAACATCTAAACCTAAACAATGCAGAGGCAAAAACAAGTCAACAAAGTAGAAAGAGGATCTAAGTCGTACTTATTATAATGAACATATTTTGGAAAAGGACGGTGAAAAAGTAGGTCTGAATAAAATCAACATAATAGACATACTTTTAACTGAGATGCACATAAATGATTTGAATTTTTTATTACAACATTAACCATTAAACCATCGTATGAATCATCCGAAATCTATACATATGAATTGTTAGAAATGGGCCAGTCGGAATCAGGTTAAATGGCTAAATTAAAAAAAAAATCCATTTTGACCTTAGTTGATCTATGAAGCCCAAATGGGGTTCAGGTTTAATCAATTTTTTAAAGTTTCGATTTGCAAGTATGTCAAATATTCTTGTTTTTTGGAAGTGCATCAGATAAGAAGTGTACATAGTTAAGGTGGCCATATGCAGGTATTGGGTTTTGTAGGATCGTTTTCACCCTAAAGGGGGCGTGGGTAAATAAGGTCTACTAAAAATTAATGCGAAAATAAAAAAGCGGAAAGTAATGTAGTAAAGATCACACATAGTTTTACCCAGCTTTGGCAAAAACCTGCCTACGTGTTGCCCCCAAGGTTTTACTAGAAATTAAGTAATCAGATGCTTACAAAAACACGTAAACTTGTGATACCCGCTAAATCGATTAACCTAACTCTAAGCTTAAAACCCAGCCACTAAATTGTGAATTATCAAACTACAAAACCATAGTTCGCGAATTAGTTAATCTAGAGTTTGAAATAAAATAAATAAAAAACAAAGAAAAGAACTAAATAAACAAAAACCCTAATATCTAATATGGTCTAAAACATATACGGTCCAATTAATAAAAAAGATAAACGAGCTGTCCCTTTTTATTTTGCTTCCTGCTCATCCATGCCATCTTGTCTCTTTACGATATGGAATTATGTTTTGCTGAATTGAAGCAGCCGCTTGGAAATAGAAATTCAAATCGTTTGCCTTGATGCTTTTGTTCCTTAATTTTCTTACCGCTGCTTCGATGTCGAGTTTGGATGGTATAATATCGGTATGCGATTTCTACTTCATTTATTCTGTTGATTTGCTTGAACTTGAACCGCCTAATTGCCAATGAGGAATTGTGTGACGCCCTACCTCTATACCCACGCTAGCTAAGAACACTACGGTGTAGTGCTGTCAACTAGCACGGAGAATAAGGCTGTTGAGGAGTGACCATCCATGTAATTGCTTATCACACGGTGGCTACAAATAATCTTCGAAAACAAACATAGAAATAAGCATAACACAAATCAGTCACAGACATCCATATCACAAAGGCGGAAGAAGATATGAATATATTACTAACACATGAAAGTGTACATCAGAGTAGTGGTCAAAAAGATCCACAATAATACAAAAGAATAGCAACACGTGCTATACAAAAGAATACAACTATGAGTCTATATCTCAAGTGTATACAACAAAAAATACTAATCTAAATAGTTAGCCAAAAGTCAGAGTAGCAAATCCCGGGAGAAAGTCAAGCAGAAGCACCTGTAACATCTCGGTCTGACCCGAGTATTATTTAAGAAAATAATAAACGGATCAGTCTAGCTATAAATATTAGATGACATGATATAAAAAAAAGATATGGCATAAACATAAAATATCCATACTGACATACTACTATAAGTATGCAAATGATGATCAACAGAAGATCAATCAATATCACAAGAATCTTCTCAAAGATCCAAAGAGGGCATCATACCCTAAACTTGTACTCATAACAAGTCACATAAATTCCAGAAATCAACACAAGAAATCCAGAAATCACAGAAAAAGGGAAAGAGGCCTATCACATGACGGTCCGAAGACCATGGGGAGCTACCCCATATGGGTGAGTCGGAATCACCCAGAGGAGGTCTAGGCTAACCAAAAAGCAAAAAGGTATGTGTGAGTGGAATCACACAAATAGTGTCTAGCCTAACCTCGCAACAAAAAGGTATGTGTGAGTGGAATCACACAAATGGTGTCTAGACTAACCTTGCGGACAAAGAGATATATGTGAGTCGGAATCACACCAATGAGGTCTAGTCTAACCTTGCAAACAAAGAGACATCGCACAATTGCTAGTCTAAATCATAAAATGATCGTCATGATTAACGAGAAGTGTCAATTACACTAAGTTAGTAAATATAAAAGTTTAGTTTCATGTCCCATAACCACTAGCTTAACTTAAATATTTACGAACAAACTGTAAATCTTCACTAATAAAATTGTCACTAGAGGTTCAATCGAACAAGTCCAAGAATTAACCGACGAAGCAAACGCAAGCGTTTCATACCACTTGTGTTACTAAGCCGTTTAATTAGATTTCTCATCCGAGTGAGGTAAAGGTTTGTATATACTAATAGATTGGAAAACGGGTTAAGAAAAGAGGTTTGTTATTAAAAATAGAGTTGAAATCCTTTTATTGAAAGAGTTTTGATATTTACTACTAGTTTTGAAATCTTTATATTTTAAAGTGACAAATCACAGAAGCGATTGTAGAAACAATAAATCACAAAGATCACATTCGAAGACGTGATAAAAAACCAAGGAAATCAGCTCAACAAGTTCTGTTGAATGTTTTTCAGATAAGATCCCCTACGGAGGGGGGTCCAGGGGGGGTGGCAACCCCCCAAGGTGGGGGTGCGGGGGCAACGCCCTAGCTACGGGGTTCGACCTGCCCGGTCAGGTCGCAGGGGTCCAGGGGGCAGCGCCCCGTCCAAAACGGTACGACCTAGTGATTAAAGGGGCACGACCTAGTGGTCCAGCGACCTAAAGGGTAAAGATCATGCGACCTAAAATGGGTTCGCGACCTAACACTCAAACGACCTAAAGAAAATAAGGGGCCGAGCGACCTATAAGAAGTAGCGACCTAAATAGAATCGAGGTCCAACGACCTACGGGTTAGGTCATGCGAGTTAAGGAGGTCAACGACCTAACAGAGACACACGACCTAATAAAGGAATGCGACCTAAAGGCACGCGACCTAGCGACCTAAGCAGGAAACGCGACCTATGAGGGACAAGCGACTTAAGTGGGTCAACGACCTACGGAATATAGGTCATGCGACCTAACGGTTTACAAGGTCTGCGACCTAACTGGAAACGTGGTCTAGCGACCTAGTGGTTTAAAGAAGATGGGTCACGCGACCTAAGGAGATAAGGCCTAGCGACCTACGAGCTAAAGGTTCAACGACCTAACATGATGTAGGTCCAATGACCTAACAGGTAAGAAGATCACACGACCTAAAATGCCATAGGACCTAACAACCTAAGGTCGACCTAGCGACCTAAAGCCATACGACCTAACGACCTAAGGTCATACGACCTAGCGACCTAAAGCCATACGACCTACCGACCTAACTCCGAAGACGTTGGAAATGGTCAGAACGATCTACGACCTAAGGTCCATACGACCTACGACCTAAGGTCCATTCGACCTAAAGCCCAACGACCGAAAACCAAACGACCTACGACCTTATTCCGAGTGCCGAGCGACCTAACGTTGTAGGACATTTTAAGGTCGGAAACGAGCTATTTTGAGGCCGAGACTTTTCCACGCGAACGACCTAGCATAGGCAGAATAACCTAAGTGCAGTTTTTTCACCAAAAACACTAAAATTTGGTGTTTTTCGCCAATCCAATCCAAACCAAATGCAAATGTACATGCAAACATGATAGGGATTCATTCCCAGCAGTCCAAGATAGTTATAGGCTAGATTTGTGAGATAAAAATATCACCTTTGCACCAAATTTATGAAGAAAAGCTTGAAAGCAATGGAGAAGTAATCACAAGCTTGAATCCAATATCTTCTTCTTGAATTTGGAATTGAATGTTGGATTTGCAAGAGAATTTGAGCTTGGAATATTAATTTCCCCTTCCACTCACCATTAATGCTAAAGCTTGGTTGTTAGGAAATTTATGAAGAGTGAGGAGAAGGAGAGAAGTGGGTTTGAGTTATAATGGCTAAACTAACCCAAAGTCCAAAGCGGGAAAAGTAAGTGAAATTCCACTAACTCCAAACCTATCAATGTTTATACTTAAAAAAATTGTAAACGGCATTTCGAACTCAATGGAAGTGGTCTCAAGTCCTAATTTGACCGTTTGCAAAAGGTAGCTTTTCGGACCAATATCCGATTAACGGCCAAATATTTAAATAAAATATTTAAATATAAAATCGATAAATATGCGGGTTGTTACAAATTGGGTATTTATAGGGATTAAAACCCTAAAATTTCTTGCATTACACCTGAGTTGAATCTAATCATGGCTTGGGTTTAACCTTGTGTTCACCTATCCTTGATTGCTTTGTACTGATCATTGCTGTGTTGTTTGTTTTGCATTGCACCTAAATTGAATTCAGTCTTGGCTTGGGTTTGACCTTGTGCCCACCTGTCCCTGCAATTTTATCAAGCAAGTGTATATCGGTGTGCACGACCTTGTGGCATGTACAATGATGCATTGTGCATGTCACAAGTTGTTTGCGTATTTTTGATTCTAGTTTGAAATAGAAAGATGAATTAAAAACTGATGACGAACAACTCCAATGACCGAGGCAAACAATATTTTCAAATAATATTTCTTTTTCAATTTTACTGCATCAATGTTCGTTTTGCAGATATATCAGATGCTGGATACAGGCTGGAACAGAGTTGAAGATCAAATACGAGTGATGAGTGAATATGTAGTGAGGTGAAACATGTATGTAAAATTGTATGGTGAAAATTGTGCTGTAATTGAAACTTGTATTTGGAATTGTGTAAATATAGCGAGAGCTTAAATTTGTACTATTTGAATTTGTAATAAAGTATTTGTTTGAATAAAATATTTATTTAAATAAGAATTTCGAAATATTTGTTTTTTTCAACAACTATTTGTTTAATTATGTGGAAGAGTAAAATAGTACAATAACAAATATATTTAAAAGAATATATATATGTTTATTATAATCAAAGAAAAATCATATACTAGTACATTCTTCAACTCTCCCTTTTGATGATAACAAACATATATTAAGATTTTGACTCTATTAAATGTATTTGGTCTTTATGAATTCTATTAGCCCCCGCTATTTGAATACTCCCCCACAAAGCTCCCCTTTCCTATATGAATGAAAATAAAAAATATGGAAATAAAAAACAAAAAAATGCAATGAATCTAGATGAGTATATGCAAATAGAATATGCAAATATGAGAATATGCAAATAAAAATGACTTATTTGCCAAAATATTAACTTCTCACCCCATTTTGTTATCAGAAAAAGAGTAACAGTGTTAGATAAGAGTGATAAAGTGATAGACATGAATCACAACATCAATACCTAATTAACTATAAATATTAAATTTCAACCAAAAATCATAAATACTTTGTTAGGGTATATTCCATTTTAGGGTGATAGGAGTGATGCCGGCATAGAAAACCATATAGTCGTGTCCATTTGTTGTATATTTTTGACTGGAATTTTTTAAATACTTACGAACCATGCATAACCGTAGGGCTTTTAAATGAGATTAGAAGTATTCCTTATTCTTATTAAAAATGAAATCCAAGCATCTTCTAACCATGCAAAACCGTAAGGACTTTTAAATGGGGCTAGAATTAAGTTGCCTATTTCATCCAACTTTGATATGTGTTCCATACATACATAACTGTAAGGACTTTTAAATGAGCATGAAAGCACATAATCAGAGATTTCAAGTAGTTCGCCCAAGCATAACCGTGAGGACTTTTAAACGAGAGTGAGTACTTTTGGATGATTTTATTGCTAATTAAAGAAAAGGAATAATTTCCTGTTTAAATACCACATTTTGACATACTATATTGGATTTTGATGAGTGATTGTCGTAAAAATATGATAGGAATAGAGATGGTAATGGAATTTTTACCAACCAAAGCTATTACAATTTTTTTTTTAAATTTTGAATTTTTTTTTCTAAATATACTCTCTCAAGACATAATGTAGGATCAAGATCAACACTCATCATTTTTTCAATAACTATTTATCTTTTCAATAATCAATAGGGAGCCAAATTAGTTAACATAAGCATTTAAAATAAAATCCAAAAAAATTATATAAAATCACATTTCTAAAACACCTAAACTGAGATGAAGTCGACAAAAACTATTTTCTAGAAGGGGTTTTGTAAAAATGTCTGCCAATTGAGAATCAGTTGAAATGAAATTTATGTAGATATTTTCTTTGTAAATGTGATCTCTAACGAAATTATGTCTAACATCTATATGCTTGGTGTGAGAATGATGTGTAAGATTATTTGTGAGATCAATTTCACTTTTGCTATCACACATAAGTGCAACTCGTTTAAAATTTAGACCACAGTCTTGCAAGATTTGTATCATCCATAAGATTTGAGCAGAGCAACCGTTTAGAGCAATATACACTACCTCAGTGGTAGACAATGATATATAATTTCATTTTCGACTTGACCATGCGACTAATGAATGTCCCAACAAAAAACACGTTCCACCAGTACTTTTTATATCAACTAGACTATCAGCATAGTCTACATCTGAATACCATTTTAACTCATTGTTATCATTAGTTGAATATCATAAACCAACCTTGGGGTGTGCAACATATACCTTATAAACCTTTTTACAGCTTTTAAATGAGATTCTTTTGAATTTGATTGAAACCGAGCACATATACAAACAAAGAACATAATGTCTATTCTAGAAGAAGTAAGATAAAGAAGTGATCCAATCATACCTCGATATTTCTTTTGATCAGCTTCCTTACCTTTTCGTCCTTGTCAAGTTTAATTGTTATGCTCATAGGAGTTTTTGCAGGTTTAACATCTTTTAATCCAAATTTGTTGACAAGCTCTCTAATATATTTTGTCTGAAAGATGAATGTACCTTTTTCACTTTGTTTAATTTGAAATCCAAAAAAGAATTTCAACTCTCCAACCAAGCTCATTTCAAACTTTTCTTGCATGACTTTTTCAAATTTCTCACACGAAAGGTTTTTAATGGCACCATACATAATGTCGTCAACATATATTTGAATAATCAATAGGTCATCATTTTTGTGCAATAGAAATAATGTGGTGTCTACACAGCCCTTTTTGAACCTATTTTCAAGGAGATAAGTGTTAAGACATTCATACCAAGCCCTAGGGGCTTGTTTTAATCCATATAGTGCTTTCTTTAGTTTATATACATGGTTAGGGTATTCTTGACTTTCAAAGCCTTCAGGTTGTTCAACGAATACACCCTCTTTCAAAATTCCATTAAGAAAAGTACTTTTAACATACATTTGTCTTAGTTTAAATCCTTTATAACAAGTAAAAACTAACAGGATTCTAATGGATTCTAGTCTTGCTATTGGTGCCAAAGTTTCATCAAAATCAGTTCCTTCAATTTGATTATAATCTTTAGCAACTAACCTAGCTTTGTCCCTAATCATATTTCCAGATTCATCAAATTTATTTTTGAAATTCCATTTGGTACCTACAACTGGATAATCATTAGGTCTTGGTGCTAGAATCAAAACTTCATTTCGTTCAAATTGATTTAGCTCTTCTCACATAGCCAAAAACCAACTTTCATCATTGAGAGCTGTATCTATGTCTTTGGCTTCAATTTCTGAAATAAATCCACTGAATAAACACAAATCACATAAATTTCTAAAGGAGGAATGAGTTTAAATACCTACGGTAGGATTATCTATTACCAATTCTGGAAAATGTTTTGCTTTGAATTTCAATCTCTCTGGTTCCAGATTTCTTTGGACTTCTTCCGCGACTGCAATTTCTTTCGGATTTTGACTTTCGTCTTTTTTGTTCTCCTCTTCGACATTGCTTTTGATCATTTCCTTGCTTTGATCATCAATGTCTTCATCAAATTTCACATTGATTGATTCCACGATTATTCTTGTCCTTTTGCTGTATACTTTATAAGCTTTGCTTCTGGAAGAGTTTCCCATGAACATGCCTTTGTCAGCTTTTGGCTCAAATTTTCCTATTTGATCACATGTATTGAGAATAAAACAAGGATAGCCAATTTTTTTGAAATATTCAATGTTTGGATTTTTTTTGAACCATAGTTCATATGGTGTTTTCTTAAGAATCGGCCTAATCATGACTCTATTCATTAAATAACAAGTTGTATTTAATACCTCTACCCAAAAGGACAAGGGTAGTTCATACTCATTAATCATAGATCTAGTCAACTCTTGTAAGGTTCGATTCATTCTCTCAACCACTCCATTTTGTTACGGAGTACGTAGGGCAGAGAATTCATGTTTAAATCCATTTTCATCCTAAAAGATTTCATATTCTCCACCATGATCACTTCATAACGAAATAATAGAAACTTTTTTTTCATTTTGAATTGATTTTTTGAATTTTCTGAAGCATGAGAAAGTTTTGATTTTTAGCTAAGAAGTATACCCATGTGTATCTAGAGTAATCATCAACCAACACAAAATAATATCTCTTACCACGTAAACTTGCAATATTGTTAGGTCCAAACAGATCCATATGAACTAGTTCAAGGACTCTAGAGGTACTTACGGTGTTCTTGGCATGAAAAGATTATTTTTTAAAAATTTTCCACAGTACATGCTTTGCATAGTGTTTCTATTTTAAAATCAAGAGATGGTAAACATTTTACCAAATCTTTTCTTTTTAATTTGTTTAACAAATTCATGCTAGCATGTCCTAATCGTCTATGCCATATGTTTACTTCTTCAAACTTAGCTACCAAACTTTTGAAAGAGTGAGATTATTAGAAGACAGAGAGTATATATTACCTTTTTTCTTACCTGAAAATAATGTTTCTTTTGATGATGTAAATAATTTTGCGCAAATCAGAATGTAAAACAACATTCATTCCCTTAGCACATAACTAGCTGATAGAAATCAGATTATGGTGTAGATTTTCAACATATAATACATAGTTTAAGGTAAATGTGCCATTACCTACTTTACCTGTATCGATAATTTTAAATTTATCGTTGTTGCCCATTATGAATCTATCACCTTTATACTTCTCTAGGCGAAGGAATTTTGATTTTTCGCCCGTCATGCTACTGGAACAGCTAGAATCTAGGTACAACTCCTGTTGTTTCTTAGCCTGCCGACATACCTACACGAGAAAAGAGTTTAGTGACCTATTTGTTTTCATAGGTCCATGATTGTTAGTGACAAAAAATTTGGAAAACAAGTTTGCATAGAACCAAGACAGTCTATGTTTGTCCCTTTTGGCACCCAGATTTGTTTGATTTTAAGGGATTTTACATTCGTGCCTTTAGGAACCCAAATTGGTATGGCTTTTTTGTGTTTGGATCTATCAGCAGTTGTTTTAATTGTGTCCAATTTTTCCACAAATCATGCACTTTGAGTTGACATGATTAATTTTACTTCTACCTTTTTCAGATTGAATATACCCACGTCCTTATCTAATAGTATTAATAATATGCATGTAAATGTGCATATTTTTGCCACCATGTTTAATATATTTAAATTAAATAAATGATCATATTGGGTATTTTAACTTGTTTAAGCCAAAATTCAAATTATTTTCAAATTTTCACATATCATCTTCATATAGGAGCAAAATGGTCATTTTTATGCATGAATTAATTTGAGAAAATTTAATTGGAAATTTCCATATCATCTTGTAGGAATTTAAACTCAATTACAAATGGTTTCATGACGAAATATGCATGCACAAAGAAGATACAAAGGAATGAAGATGGAAATAATTCAAAGTGATGATCATGGAGGACCCCACTTACCCACCAACCTTAATATACACATAGGAGCTAATCCACATGCTAAAAGGCCATTAAATCTTCATGCACACTTAATGGATGATTATTTGAAGTTAGTGATAACTTGGCAACTACCCATCTTAAGAGGGTATTTTTTGTAGTTTCCAAAAAAATGAATTAGGATTTTAAACGTGTATAAATACCGCTTATGTATCATGTAACTCTCTTCTCTCTTAGTTTCTTTTAGGCTCTCTTCTCTTAGCCTTTTAGTTTAGGAAAACAAATCAAAGCTCTTCTTTCTTTTTCCATGGCTACTTAGCCATTTGTTTTATGTAATTATTTTTTGCAATTTCAATACATGATCTTTTTTCTTGTTTATTTCCTCTCATGCTAGTAGTGTAGATTTATTTATTTATGCAAGTAGTGTAGATCTTCTTTTATTTTCTACAAGTAGAATAGCTCTTTCTTTACTTTGCTATCATCTTTTCTTTTGTGTTTCGTGTTGTATGCTACTGGTGTTGATACGATAACACAAACGAGAGGCTAGTCCCTTAAATTTAGGGGTAATGAAGTCTCTAATCATGTAGCTTCAACATTTTGATAATTATTGCTCTCTTTTTATTCTTAACAAGATGCATGAATGGTTTAACTTGTTGTTTTTTCTTTGAATTTGGTAGCCTATATTTTTGACACCAAATAGGCTATGTTTAAACAATCACAAGTTATAAATTGCTTCTTCATCTAAATATGATAACAAAGAAGTGATTGTTCAAATTACAATTTGATGGTCTATATTTCTAATTAATAGTCAAAGGCCATGCTTAAAATAGATTTTGCTTTCAACTTTGCTGTCATATTTCATGAGATTCAAAAGTGTATTAATGGTTGTGTTATAGTTTGATGGTTTATATTGGGCTATTTAATAGCATATATATGTTATACTTATGATAAACACAACATTTAATTTCACTAGTGACCAAAAGAGAGATCATAATTTCACATTTGGTTGAACTATATGATCTAGAGAGTGGAATTATCTTTAAATTATCATTTTATTCTCATAGTTTCATCCAATCTGTAGTTGTTAGTTTTGCAATTTTTAGTAGTTAGCTTAAACATCTCAAATCTTGCTTAATTTGATTGAATAGAAATTTAAAATCTAACAATTTCCTACGGATCGACCCGTACTCACTACATACTATGATAGTTTGCCGTGTGCTTGCGGTAAATTTTAATTTGAAATTTATCATCGATTTTCTACGCCGATAGAAAATTTGTTGTTAAACAAGTGTTTGGCACCGTCTCCGGGGAATAGTTTTGATTTTGATTTTTTATTCTTTGAATTATTTTTGTTTGCTTTTTGTGTGTTTTTATTTTGTGTGTTTGCGTTTAAAAAAACTTGTTTGTGTGTGACTTTTTTGACATTTTGTTTGTGTGCATGTTGTTTTAGTTTTCTAGTTGCATTTGCATTTACATTTACATATATATTTATAAAAAAAATACACAATTCATTTGAAAGAAAAAATAATATTCCACTTCATTTTCTTTTACAGTTTTTCATTTCAATCTCATTTTCTTTTTATAATTTTGCATTTACATTTACAATCTAAAAAAAAGAAAAAACAACACTGTTACAAATACATTTCCACTTCAACTTCACTTCTGTTCACTTCAGCTACCCACTTCTATTCCAAAACAACTCACTATTACCATTCCCCTGTCTGCTTTCAACTACAAATCTATAATAGCCACCAATACAAACCAACTCAAAACATTTCAAATGCCAAACCACAATCCTACAACTACCCACACCGACCTTGTACAAACAATCACCCATCTGACCATACAAGACATGGCAAAAATAAAGCATTGACAATTCAAACTTCCCTTCCAATTTGATCAACATATCCACACTTCATCACATAACTACCACAACATCATTTTCACAACATCATCATCCCTTATCCCCATTTCTGCTTGTAATTGAACATCATTGACATCCTCCACCAAACCATCCACAATGTCTTCCCACTTCTGTTGTCATAACCTCAACAGTGCCAAACCTCAACAATCACAATACTTGAACAGTGTCATACTTTTGTCATCACCATACTATCACCTCACTCCTGCCATTATCATCTTCACTACAACACCACAAACTCTACTATCCACAACTCCTTTTATCACTTGAACAAAACTGTGCACCTTCAAGTGCAAAACTTTCATCCACCATCAACTAGTCCAACAAATAAATCATCACATCCCCTTCAAACCAACTTCACTGTGCGCACACTTTGCACATACAAATTGTGCACACACTTCTCAAGTATCAACAGACATAACCAACTTCCCCAAACATCTCTACATATTCATCAACCATCAACCTAACATCTCTACATAAAAAATTAATTTAATTTGTATGTAATATGTTTAAGTATTTATTTAAAATTATATTTTCAAATATAGATTTTATAATAATTCTAATAATTAAGGTTTGGAAGATAAATTGAACTTTTTTGAAATCATATTTGTTTAAAGAATTTTTACTTAAATAAAATTGATTTGAAATTGATTAAATTTGAGATTTTAAAGATATGATTTTATAACTTGATTTTTGATTAAAGGTGATTAAGGGGATATTTCGAATTTAAATAAATTGAAATGGGATATTTAGTTTTATTTAAATTGTAATTTGAGATATTATTTAAATGATTTTTGGGTTGATTAAGTAAATATTTCAAAACTAAATAATAGTAATGTTGAATTTGAAATATAAATGAAATTTATCAAAATTGAGTTATTGTAAATGTTTGAATATTTAAAGCTTTGAAATCTATGGAAGTTGAAATGGTTTAATTTGTAGTTCAAATTTATATTCGAAATCGTTATAAATTGATTATGGTTTATTAAAAGCTTGAATTGAACTGAAATGGATGAATTGAGATTGAATTAAATTAGATTTTTGGAATTCGAGTTGATTTTAATCGATTTGTGAAATATGAGAAAACTATTTTTATTATATAAAGTATTTTTTAAAAGTATATTAAAAAACTATTTTAATATTTTACTTTATAAATTATATTTATATAAACTATTTGAATACACTAATTAATTTAATATATAAATTATTTTAAATTTATAACTATTTAATATACTATTTTATTATATAAACTACTTTAATTTATAGCTATCATATTATATATACTATTTTCTATATCTAAACCATTGAGTGGAAGTATTATGATTTCAAAGTGTTATGATTTTCAAGTTTTATGATTTCCAAAGTGTTATGGTTTCGAAAGTTTATAAGTTCGAAAGAGTTATAATTTTGGAAAGTGTAATAATTTTTGAAATGAATATTATTTTAAAGTGAGTAATGATCTTGAATTGATTTGGTTTTGAAAGGATATGATATTTTGATTTGAATTATGAACTATTTGAAATGAAATGACCACAGTGTTATAATAACATTTGGTTTTATAAAGAGACCGGGATCGGTTATTTTCATACTCTTTGCCAATACCGAAAACCATTTTAACAACTGTGTACATGGTGGAGATTCCAAAATGAAGTAGGATGGTTGGCGAAGATCCTGTATAAGGTGTTTACGTGGACCCGACTCCCGTGAGTTAGCTTAAGGTGGCTAAAACAGGAGCAATTGATGGGCCAAGTGAGGTAGCTCGTTCGATCAGACACACTTCTTCCATATCATTCTATTACTTTGTGATTGATTACGTGCACCCTTGGATTTTTTTGGGAGTGTTGACGAGGTGGGCAGTAGCTGCGGCTGTACGTTACTACCAGCCTGAAAGTGTAATTTGTATATCTACCCTGCCATTGCCTAGTTGTGCCATGTCACCTACCATATTGAGCCCACTACAAGTTTGTTTTGTGTCGTACCCATTGAGTTCTCCCTGACAGCCCACTAGTTTCGTGGAGTTTACAGTACTGTATAGATTACGACATCATATAAAATGTGTTAAGGGGGATATGGGTAATGCCTTAATGCAATTTTAATAGTTTATCTTACTGTAGACATTATTATAATAGCGTATTTTACTATATAGTCGATAGTTCTACGCATCCTTAGAGGAGGATTATCCCAAACATCCTTTGAGTTATTTGTATTTCTGTTGATATTTCACTTGATTTGGATTTATTGATATAAGAATGTTAATCCTAACTCGAATGTTTTGTGTTTTGCTTTACACACGGGTCAATCTGAGTGTCATAGCATTTGAGAGTCACCTTTGAAGTTGGAGCTTCGTATGGAGATCCATCTATATCTATTCAGCTTTCAGATGTTTAGTTGACTTCAGTGATATATTAAGATTTTGTTATTTGACTATGTATTGAGACTTCTATGTATCTTGATTTCTGTTGTATTTTGTTCTATACTCTGTTGTTTATATAGAAGCTTCATGAACTACTATTTATCTGTTTTCGCTTTTTATTGTTATATTACTCTATGTTTGTGTTTCTGTGATAGATTTATTTGTTGTATATGTTGAGTTTTGCCAAATATAAATTAACAATATGATATTTTGAGCAATTCAAATCCAGCATGTGTGGATGCGAATGGCACGAAATATCAGGATGTTACAATGTCACAAGTTGTTCGCGTACTTTTGATTCTAGTTTGAAATAGAAAGATGAATTAAAAACTGATGACGAACAACTCCAATAATTAAGGCAAACAATATTTTCAAATAATATTTCGTTTTCAATTTTACTACGTCAATATTTATTTTGCAGATAGATCATATGCTGGATACAGGCTGGAACAGATCTGATCAAATATGAGTGATGAGTGAATATGTAGTGAGGTGAAACATGTATGTAAAATTATATAGTGAAAATTGTGCTATAATTGAAACTTGTATTTGGAATTGTGGGAATATAATGAGAGCTTAAATTTGTACTATTTGAATTTGTAATAAAGAATTTCTTTGAATAAAGTATTTGTTTAAATAAGAATTCCGAGTTATTTATTTTATTCAATAAATATTTATTTAATTATGTGGAAAAGTAAATAGTACAATAAAAAATACATTTAAATGAATATACATATGTTTATTATCATCAAACAAAAATCATACACTAGTATATTCTACAGGTTTTACATAAGAACATACTCATTTCCTCTTTATATATGCCTTTGTTGTCCAGAGGAAAATATACATAATAAAAGATATACAATAGTGTGCAAATACATTTGTGTGTGTGTCTATACACAAACATTGAAATTACATTTGGTAAACTTATATAGCTTGAAATCTAAAATCAACCTTAACGAATTTACTTTCAAATAAGGAAAGATTGAATCAAGAATGACACCAATGCATAAAATCCATCTCATCAATTTGAATTAAGGCAACACATATATGTTTCCATATTTATATAAAGCAGCATGTGAAGTTTTAGATCTTAAATCAACTTATTTATTTAAACATATTATAATATATGTGTATAGATCTGGTAGAACTTAAAGGTAATAATTTTGAATCAAAATTTAATTTACAAGGGAACAACAAATATTGAATTTTACACAATACTTCAAATTTAAAAAGGAAATAAAATTGCTGAATTTTACACAACGGTCCATAAATGAATTCAAAAAAGTTATTTTTTTAGAACAATAGTTAAAACAACTAAAATCCTTTTCTTTCTTTCAATGATATAAAAAATGGCGGATTTCCCTCCTCCTTCCCCGATCTCTCATCCTCCCTCTATATCCCAACCTCCCCCTTCTCCTTCCCCTTCGATCCAACCTCCAACTCTTTCACCTTCGATCCCACCTTCTCCTTCCCCTCTGATCCAACCTCCAAATCTTTCACTTTCGATCCCACCCGCTCCTTCCCCTCATCTCCCTGTTCCTTCTTTTTCTCCTTCTTGCTCCTTGTTTTCTCCTCCTTCTTTGTCAGGTTTAAATATATGCTTGGATTCAGGAAATCATTCTTCTTCTGTTTTGGATAAGCATTTTCCACCTTTGAATATTACTACAACCTCTGATTTGGATGTTAATCAGGTTTATCCTGCTTCTTCTTCTGATTCTATGTTAAAATGGTCTTCGTTATTCATGAAGAAACCTAGAAATGCAGGTTCTTTTGTTCCTAGACATTTTGATATCTTGTAAAATGGTGTTCCTAATTCTCTTCCTGAAGAAGTTAAAAATGAAGGTTTGAAATTTTGGAGTAATCATCTTGTTGGTTTTTTCTTGGATGGCCCTCTATCATATCTGACTGTTACAAAACATTTAAGAAGCATCTGGAAGCTGAAAGGAGAAGTTGACATCAAATCTGACAATGAAAATTTCTTTTTCAATTTTTCAAATGATCAAGATCGGATGAAAATTTTGCAATCTGATCCAATTTTCGTCAAAGGTAAAATGTTCATAATCTCTACATGGGATCCATCTTTCGGGTACTTCCAAGATTCCATTAAAAAAGTTTCGGTTTGAGTTCATTTTTATAGGATACCTTTAATTGTTTGGACCTTAATTGGTATAAACTGGTTAGCATGTCATGTAGGAAAACTTATTTGTCTTGATGAAAGTACTGAAAGACTAACTAGATTCAAGTATGCCAAAGCTTTAATTGAAGTATTCCCAGATCAAGAATTACCTGATTTCATTCCTATTGATGGTTTAGGTGAATGATGTCCTTATGTTAAAGTTGAATATGATTGGAGACCAAAAATTTGTAGTAAATGTAAAGTGTTTGGACATGAAACTTTATACTGTTCAGGAAACAGTAAAATTAATGGGAATAATTTTCAATCTGGTTATGATGCTGTGGTTAACAGAGAATACTTGGAACAAACTAATAATGGAGGAAAAGTTCAATTATCTAGCAATACTGGGAATTTCAAGTTGAAATCCTCTAAAGTGTGGAAAAGGAAGGAAAAGGAACAAATTATAGTCAATAATTTGGTTTCTAAAGTGGATGATAAACTAGATAGTAATGGAGTACTGAATGAAAGTCTTGATCAGTATATTCATAAGGAAGTAATTACAAATGATGGAAATAAGATTTCTGAATTAATTTCTAATGAGGTGGGTATTAAGGAAAGTATTCAAACATCAAATGCCTTTCTTGTCTTATCTGACCTAGACGAAAGAATTATCAACAAAGAGTCTACAATCCAATTTGATAATGTGCATACTTCTGTTGATTCTGAGAATTGTAATATTGTTGATGATAGTGTGCATGTTTCTGCTTTTTCTGCTAAACATAACACAGCTGATAATAGTGTGCGTTCTTCTATTGTTTCTGAGAATTGTAATACTATTGATGATAGTGTGCAAGTGTCAGTTTCTTCTG
This sequence comes from Allium cepa, assembly GCA_030765085.1. Lineage (NCBI taxonomy): Eukaryota > Viridiplantae > Streptophyta > Magnoliopsida > Asparagales > Amaryllidaceae > Allium > Allium cepa. The sequence goes on from CM060943.1 coordinate 462,784,926, forward strand.
AGAAGCATAATACAGTTGATATTAGTGTGCAAGCTTCTTCTGCTTCTGAGAGTTTCCATATTATTGATGTTAGTGTGTGTGATTCAGTTTCTTCTGAGAAGTATAATACAGTTGAAGATAATGGGCATGTTTCTGTTGTACATGCTAAAAGTTTGGATAGTGGTTCTGATATTAATAAAGATACTCTTAAAAAATCAGTTACCTTTGTTCCAGAGAAAACCTCACCTTATATCAATATTTTACCTCCTAGCCATCTGATTCTACCCCCCCTGCAATTCAAGGGATAATTCAAATGATCAAAATGCATCTAATAAAAAAGGAAGAAAAGGGAAAAAGAAAGTCTCCTTTCATGAAATTTCAGAGGATCTTAACAATGGGAATAATTATACTATTGATGATATTTTGCCAAGAAATAATCAAGAGACTTTATCATTCAAGGAAGCCTCATCTAGTAGCATTAGACATACAAGGAAACATCCAACTAATCTTATTTCTCCTAAACATTTATGATGCCAAACAACAACATAGCATATTGGAATATCAGAGGAGGTCATCTACCTTCTAAACAAGCTGAAGTGAAGCATTTTATTAAAAATCAAAAAATTCAATTGCTTATCATTAGTGAAACTAAATTAAATAAGGAGAAATCTGTTTTGGCTTGAAATAATATTGCACCTGAATGGAAATATGAAGACAACCTTCAAAGTTCCCCATATGGAAGATTACAGGTTTTATGGAATCCATATGTTTTTAAACTGACAAAATTGAAGGAGGATGATCAGTTCATTCATTTTAATGTTGTTTCTCTTTCTTCTAACACTTCATTTCTTCTTACCTCAGTCTATGCTCAAAATAACCTTGAAAAAAGAATATCTTTTCTATCTAATCTATCTTCCTATTCTCACCCTTCTTTGCCATGGATTGTACTCGGTGATTTTAACTGTATGTTCTCTTCAGATCAGAAAATTGGTGGAAATTCTCTCTCTATTAAAGACATAACTCCCCTTAACCAATTTCTTATCAATTCTTCCCTCTGTCATATTCCATCATTTGGAGCTGTTTTCACATGGAATAATAAGAGCAAGCATGGCCCTAGAACCTTTTGCAAGCTTGATTATGCTTTCCACAATATTCACTCCATTAATCTTTGGCCTAATCTTTTTTGCAAATTCTTAGAACCCACTATTTCAGACCATTCTCCATTCATTATATCTTGGGGGGATAATACTCCTAATAGAAACCCATCATTCAAAATTTCAAAACATGGACTAAACATAAATGTTTTCTCAATATTGTATGCAGGTTTGGCAGGAGGAAATTTATAGAAATCCTCTTCATATTTTTAAAACAAAACTGCAAAGATTAAAGTTAAAGCTCAGGAATTGGGCTCGGGAGAATTTTGGAGATGGATATAATGTTTCAAATGGTATAAGGGAGAAATTAATTAATATTCAACAACAGCTTCATGATGATCCTTTAAATACTTCTTTAGCTCTTCAGGAAGCAGCCTTATAAAAAAACTTAGTTGAAGCTTTAATGATGAAAGAAAGACTGCATGAGATTATTGAAAAGCAGGGAGACAGGAACACAAAATACTACCATAACTTGATCAAGATCAAAAAGAGCAAAGAAATAATCATGAGTATTACTGATATGAATGGAATTATTCAAGATAGTGATGATTCAATATCTAAAGCCTTCATTGACTATTTCTCTTCAATTCTTGGTAACCCATCCCCTATGATTCCAAATCTTTCTCCCTTATTCTCTATGCAGCTATCTTACCTGAGTGATAATCAAGCATGGGATTTGATAAGTGAAATACAGCCTGAGGAAATAAAAGCTGCAGTTTTCAAATTAAAAGCTGATAGTAGTGGGGGTCCTGATGGTTATAATGCTTTCTTTTATCAACACTCTTGGAAAATTATAAAGCATGATGTTATCAAAGCTGTCCTTTATTTTTTCTCACACAATAAGCTAACAACTGGTATCAATTCTACTAATATAGCCCTTATTCCAAAAGCTCCAAATGTTAACTGCGTTTTTGATTTAGACCAATCTCCTATTGTAATGTCATGTACAAGATCATATCCAAAGTTATTGCAAATAGATTTCAAACAATCCTGCCTTCTATTATTTCTGCAAATCAAGTGGCTTTTGTGCCTAATAGAAATATTAGTGACAATATAATGCTTACACAAGAACTTTTAAGAGGTTATGGATCACAGAATATTTCACCAAGATGTATGTTGAAGCTTGATATTCAAAAAGCCTTTGATTCTATATCATGGAGCTCTATTATAGCAATCCTATCAAGAATGAATTTTCCCAAACCTATGCTTGCTTGGATTTATACATGTATTTCATCACCTTATTTTTCCATTCTAAGAAATGGATGTTCAAATGGCTTCTTCAAAGGTACTCAAGGAGTACGGCAAGGAGATCCTATATCTGCATTTTTATTCATCATTGTAATGGAAGTCTTAAACTCCATGTTTCTTGATCTAGTGAAATCCAAGAAATTAGAGCTACATACAAAGTGCAAAGAACCTCTTATCACTCATTTACTTTTTGCAGATGATCTTGTTATCTTCACTAAGCCAACATTCCCTAACATTTCTGCTATTCTTGAAGTAATGGATAACTTCTATTCTCTTACAGGGTTAAAGATTAACTTCAATAAATCTCACATACTAATTGCTGGGCTTAGTGATAGGTTGAAAGCAGAAATTATTAAGTTCTCTGGCCTTAAAGAATTGAAGAACAATGCAAAGTACCTTGGATTACCTCTTATTTGTGCCAGAATTTCAAAAACTGATTGTTTACCATTATATGAAAAAATTACAAGTAAGCTTTCCATTTGGCCAAATACTAAACTTTCACAGGCAGGTAGATTGGTCATTATACAAAGTGTTGCATCTGCCATGACAAATTACTGGATGAGGCATTTTACTCTTCCATGTAAACTCATTTCTATGATTAATAGTGCTCTTAATCATTTCTTTTGGCATGGTGATCCATTCTCAAAAAAAATGATGCCAATATCATTCAACAAAATTCAATTACCAAAGAAGTATGGAGGTCTGGGGATTATTAATCTTAAGACATGGAATTCTGCTGCTTTTTCAATCTATTTTAACAAGATTTTATCAAAATCTGAAGACTTATGGACACAATGGACTATTAAAAATCTCATCAAGGGTAAGGCTTTCTGGTTAATGGAAATTCCTAATCTATGTAGCTGGAGTTGGCGCAATATATTAAAATTAAGACCTTCCTTCTTGCCACTTATTCAATGCAATCCATCTGTAGATAATGATCTTATGTTTTGGTCTTCTCCCTGGGCCGAACCTGGTTTGATTTTAGTCCAGCACCTTCCTCACTCCTTGATCATGCAGTCAGGTATACCAATTAAAACCAGAATCTCTTCATTCATCACCGATGGATCAATTTCCCTACCTTATAGTAGCTCTTTTCAAGTCCGATCTCTATGGCATCATATTCAATCTCTGACACTTCCTTCTACAGACATTAAAGTTTTATGAACTAATAATAAGAAAAAACATGAAGTTTCCTTAGTTTATGAAGCATTGTTAAGTCAAACTGATACTTTTCCATGGGCCACAAGAATATGGAAGGTCAATTCTCCTGCAAAAGAAAATTTGATGTTATGGAAAATCATGGCTAATGCTATTAACTCAAAACAGAAATTGGCAAGCATGGGTATCATTAACAATGAAGATTGTGTTTTTTGTCATAGGCATCCGGAATCAAATACTCATGTTTTCTTTGAATGCTTTTATTCATTTGGGATCTGGTGTAGACTCTTAACTAATGGTGATTTTCATAAACCAGTTAAAAGCTCATTAGAATGGTTTAATATCTTCAAAGCCACACGGTGGAAATCTCCAAAGTCTGATGTTATAATGATTATGCTGAAGGCTTTTGTTTATGAAATTTGGAGGGAAAGAAATAGGAGAATCTTTGAGTTGAAGGAAGAAACTGCTTCAGTAGTGTTTAATATTATAGATAGGAGAATTCGAAAAAGGATTGGAAGGCTATAAGTTTTTATACTAGTTGGGCTTTCATGTCTCATTTTTACTTCTGTTATGTGATGTATTTCTTAGTTTGTATGCGATTGTACTCTTAAATGATTCATCTTAATAAAGTGGGCAGGGCTCCCTTAGCCCATTGCTTTTCAAAATAGTTAAAACAACTGTATTCAAAATTTAATATAACAAAAAAAAATTACCTTTTAGGGAAAATATAAATTATAAACATATATAGTACAAAATTAGAAAAAATAGTTTTCAACTAAAAATAGATATTTTTAAAACAACAAAATGGAAAAATAACAAGGAATTGGATAACTTAGGCAAATGTAAATTTGTGGTAAGAATACTTATGTCAAAATAATACGGAGAACAACTATAAAATATGAGGAGATAGAGGATCTAAATTATATAAATCATAATGAACATACAATAAATAAAGATATCAAAACAACATAATGAAATACTATTAGTTAAGATGGGAAAAAGTGCATTTGAGTTAGATGTTGTAACATGAACAATACAGAATTCAAGCATATGGACATGAGAAAAACATAGATAAATAAAATCCAAAATACCTTAGGATGCTGCCAAAAAGTCATACCTTGAATGATGAAGCAAGGCTCCTAAATTCATGAGACGACCTACAAATGTTGCGATGATTAAGAGGTAAAAACCATATTCAATAAATTAATTTAATTAGATCTTGATTTTGTAATTTATTCCCTAAACCACCGTGGAAATTTTGACCATGGCTTGGTAGAGGAATTTTTTTGTCATGAAAGAACAAATGAATAAAAGAGAGAGATAATATGTTTAAAAGGAAACACTAAAACCTTCTGATTCCCTCTTTTAAAGCCATCCCTATTTAATTCCTGATTAAATCTCATCAAATCCTCTCTATCATGCATGGTCGATTATAGAATGAGCTAAATGGGGCACAAAAATTATCTAATCCATTCAGTAGTTTTTCATTTTAAATCTAATTTAAATATTCTATCGATATGTATATCAATACGTGCATTTATAACTTTTACACATGAACTTTATTAAGTACAAATGGCATTCAAACTTCAAATAAAATTTAATGATTAATATTTCACAAATATTGATTAATTTAATTAAGTTATAATACATTGATTAGAAGTTGATTAAATCGTGTGGTTTATTCGGAGTACTATTCATTTCAATTGTGCGACGCAAATGTGTAAATTTATTCAATGATTAACATAGCTAGTTGAGTGATATTTTCTCTAAATTTATCACTTATGCATCTTTTTTGGTAAAGTCCAATTTTACTTATTATAAGCAGTACCCGGTAGTAATGATCATTTACACCAATTCTCTTCATCAACACTATATCACAGTAGAACTTATAGAATTTGGTTTTGGTTGGAATTCCAACATGTCCACGTTTAACTTTGTAAGTGCAAACACAAAATATTTGGTTCAATAATAATAATAATAATCAACCGTGCTAGTCTAACCAGAATTTGGCTATGAGTTGACTACAGTTGAACATGATACTAATCCCTTATAACCTAGAAGATGAATTCTCCATTGAAGAGTGTTTTACTTCCACCGCTTTGACTCAAACCTAACTATAGTCGTTTAATGGTTGTCATGACACTATTTAACTATAATATAAGTGGAGTGTTAACATTGAAGGTCTATGGTATTGTCGAGGGAGTAGTGTAACATCGTTACTCCGAGATTATAACATTAATTATATAAACCAATAGAAAACTCTTGAGTGAGTAATTCCATATTTACCAAAATAACTATCAATATGTAATCACTTTGTGCCGCCAGCAGCCATGAGCCTATGTTTAATACATTGCCCAATATTTAGAGAACGTTATGGACTCTACTTTAAGTAGATGTATTGATATCCCATCTCGAAACATCTTGACTAAAAATATTTAAAATAGTATGTTATTTTTAACGTGATAAATTTCCCATGATTACAACACATTATAATTACTATCACATAATATATCATCCAATGATTTTCTATTTAATATACTTTAAATTAATTACTTAATTAATTATATCATAATATATTAAGTATGCAATAGAAAGAAAACACCTATTATTATTGAACAATATTGGTTATTGAGTTAGATATATGTAACAAATTACATTATTGCCCCTAGGGCATACCCCTAACTAGGGATGCCAATGGGAGTGGGTTTAGGATCCAAACTTGATTGACCCGCCCTAATTTTGACCCGCCCAGACCCGCCCCATTGGATCACCGGGGCTGGTAGACCCGTGACCCATTCTTGAGAGCTCCGGGTCTAGGGTTAGGTCTAGGCTTGGCTGATCTGCCCCAACCCGATCCGTACTACTGAGATCTCATGATATCCATTTAGTATTATTATGATGATTTGTTAATATTTATATATATATGTATAATTCTGACACGGATATTATAATGTTCCAATCAATAAGCTATAATTTTTTGTAGTATTAAGCTTCATCATTGGTAGTTAATTATACAATAACAGATGCATATTTTTTTAAACTATTTTGTACACCGCATTTTTATTATCTTCCCTTATCATTGTAAGCACATTGTTATTTGTATTTAATGTATCATTTAGTAATAACAAATATAAATAAATATACATCAGTACGTAATTTTGAATTAATACAAAGAACCTCAACGGGTCTTCGGGCGGGATTGGTCTACCCTGATCCGTACGGGTTTCGAGTTCAGGGCAAAATTCCAAACCAACATCGGATCTACGGGGTGGGTTCGAGGCAGGGTCTATAAAACCTGAGGTAGGTCTGAGGCACAAGAAACCCGCCTCAACCTGCCCTATTGCCATTCCTACCCCTAACTCTATTAATCTCCCACTAGCCCTTAGGGTTAATTATGGAATCTTATTCCAACTTTATTGACCAGTTTTCTCAAAAACTAATCGGCCTAGTCCTTTAGTGAATGGGTATTATGTTTTTTTTAATTATTTACTTTATTAATCAACTCTTTATATGTTGACAAACTGCATTTATCATGTAGAACCATTCAGAATATGTCTCTCGACTTCTATTGAGATTTAGGTCTTTTATAAACTATATCACGACACTGTTATCATAACAATTTTATGTGGTTTTCAACATTTGGAATCACCACCTACCCAGTTATAAATTTATGCATTTATTTGTACTTAACATTTTCAACTTAAATTTCTTAACGTAAGACTGAATATAAACTTAGGATTGACATACTATACTTGATATCATTAAAAATTTAGAATCCGCACACTTCTTTATTTCTACAAAAAATTCTCTAGTATTTCACAAACAATAGAGAAAATTTTAGATTGTCATTTAGTGTCTTAATTTGGATTTGATATATGCTTTGTGTATCAAATACATAACCGAAATATGATATTGTAGACAACATCACATGTATGATAATTCATGTTGCCAATGTATAAGGAACCCATCTTATATTCTTATATTATACAATTTAGTATAGTGTATGTGTATATCATTTCGGGACATTACCAACATTCTTTTATACATATTATACAAGATGTCTTTTCAAATCCTATATCGAGAATTAAACAACTAAACTGAAATGATTTTAACATGAATACATCACTAATAATTATTTTTGTTTATTTATATTTGTAGAAATATTTTAGCACCTATCACTATTCTTTCTTACAGACATATCCTTCCTCTACATTTTAACCGAAAATCAATTTATTTAATTTATCTATCTCAATACTCGCTTGGCTCTAATGCTTATCATATAACACTTTCGTATCATTTCTTGGATCACCCACAAGTTCCCACCGACTTTAAGATACTGTGCTAGTTAAGTGCAAATAACATATTCTAAATCGTAATTTAGAAATTTTATTTTAACATATATATAACAAAACTCAAGATCATATCAAGCGATGATTTAGCAAGTAAAATCTAAATTAATTTAATTACGTCGAATGATGGATCTGTTATGTTAATTTCAACAATTGAATTTTACAAGTTTATTCTACCAACATAGTTTACCATATTTCAATTGCATTGGTATTCTTGTTGGAGACACTTTTATAGTCGATGGATCATATCCCTCGAGGTACACCATCAAAATCATATTTTGATAAAATACTTAGAGTCCATTTCTGATTTGAACATCATGTCAATACTCTTAATAGCTTATTGACAATCGAGGAATTTGTCTCTCAACATAGATAAGAGAATCGTAGTTTCTTCTAAATGTATATTTTCTTTGCATAATACTTACTTATTTGACCAAATCGAATCAGTTTATTTTCTTTGCATGTATGTTTCTTCTTTGTTTTATGTTCTATTAATTCATCATAGATAACTTATTTGTACATCAAATACAAATGTCCATTTCTATGATAATTCATCGGTGTATTTTAACTAAGTATGTGGAACCATTTTGGTGTATTAGACTTTGAATTACATACATCTATATGTATTAATTTGAAGAGTTTACCAACTCTTTTGTGACTCCCACCAAATGGATTATTTGCAGTTAATCTTTGAGCTACAATTTTCACTAGTATTATATGATTCATGGACATATGCTTTAAAGAATTGTTCCTCCAAGATATTTCATAGTCTGTTACCCTCCAAGATATTTCATAGTCTGTTACTCCATAATTAATTATTATAACTTTAGAAACTTTTGTATTGTGTAGCTAATGCAATAAATATCATTATTTAATAGATTTTTTTCATAACGAATATTCAAAATATTCATATAAAATGTAACAACTATGATTTTCTTAGTGTTATTTAAATAAAATAAATAAAGACTTAATTGGAAATTTAAATGAGAAATCTGATTTTTTAACGTATTAAATTAAAGATAGAGAAATTAGAGTTTTAATGTTTTATTTAAATAATAATTTGAAATAGAATTTGGAACGAGAATTCTACATTGTGTATTTTATTGGAAAAATTATATATGGAATTTAATGATATATTCATGTTTTAATCATGTTACTAAATATGTTAGTTGTGTTCAAAAAAATAAAAGTGTTATATATGTATATGTATATAAATGTATGAGTCTAGTTTTTCTTTTGTAGACCCCTTCTTTTGAGAGACATTGATGTATATCAAGTCTGTTGCGAAGTTCGATTCATTGTTGTATATTATGTTATGTATTCTTCCAAATTGTATTAAACCGCTATATTATTTTTTTGCGCCTGGATCATATATGTACCACTTATAAAAAATAAAGAAAAAATTATAGTCACACTATTCGACATATAAATATTCATAAAGAAATTTTACGGATGGTAGCTCCTAACCAGCCCTATTCTCTATACTAACATATGGTATTACCCAATAATACGCTTTTAGTGTGGTCATGGAGTGGAACGTTACAGTTGGTATTAGAGCAAAGGTTCAGAACAATATAGAATATAAGAAACGTGAATCTTGGCCTAGGTTGACTTAGAGTCTCATCCTTTGGGTATGTCCAGTAGGCTTCAGGATTTGATTCATATTTAGAATAGAGGTATAAGTGATTATTGGAAATAATCATTGTGATGTTTTCGTGAAAATTTTGAATTACTTCATAAATTATTTTTATAAGATGATTTTAAAAATTAAGTATGGTGTAGTGGAGTCCCGATTTGTTAATTATCAGAGTTGTGCAACGAAATCTTACAAATTGTTCACGTTGAGCAATGTAATAAATTATTTATTTATAGTTGATTGAATGATGTATACATGGATGAATGGATGTGTTCTTTTTCCTATTAATATATTTTCAATTATATGGATATATATAGATTGATATAGAAATTTTTTTGTGTTAAATTGCCTGTTAAGTGCTTTAAAAATTCTGATCGATTCGTATGATCAACATTTTTGATAGGGATTTCCTAAACACTTCGACGGAACATTTAGACACGGTGATTTGATTTTTAATATTTTATAAAGGTTTAACCAAAAGTTATAAATAATAATTAGAAAGAAGATAAAGTTTTAATCGAGTTAAATATTTTTTTAAAATGGGATAAATGTTTGAAAAAAATATTTATATGCATATGAAATAAATTTTGAGGATAAAAGGGTATTTTGGGAAAAGTGTTAATTTAAGAAGAAAGTATTTAGAAGATAAATAATATTTTCAAAAGAAATTTTGTAAGCTATATGTTTATTTTAGAAAAGAAGATATTACATGGAGTCTTAATAATATTATTTGGATGATTTAAGAATTAATCATATTAGAATACTTTATGGAATAACATTTTTGGAAGACAAATTAAGAATGGAGGACTTATTTTTATGTATATATATGGGTTTAATAAATTTTCGAATTTCAAAATAAAGAATTAACGTGAAAAGAAAGTTTGGATTTTATAATTGATGATTTTGAATTTAAAAGGATAAATCTTTAGTTAGAATTGGTATAAAAATACCATAAGAAGTTAGTATATTGTTTGAAGAATATAGAGTTAGAATATTAATTTGGGAGAAAAGATTTATCCTAAATCAAATTATTTAAAATTTTGGAAGGAAATTTGGAGTTTTGACTAAAACCTTTTATAACATTAATATCTTAGGAGCCGTAGTTCTATAATTTGGGGCATACTAATAATCGACTTAAGGTTACCAATTGGTTTAAATTCTCTCGAGTAATGCTTCATCGAATATTGTACAACTCGTTGAATAGAATGTTTGAGTGATACTTACTAGCCCATTAGTGAATACTCAAATTTCACCGGGTAGTATGGGATGCCTTGGTTAAATTCTTATGATTACTATTAGGAAATATTTAACACTTTTGTATTGTATTCTCTTTTGGAGTTTGGTGGGACCGATAAATACTTAAGGGAATACACTTCAGGTTTTCAATATAAAGATATAACTTATACTAAACTAAAAGTTTTATAATTATGAAAGGAAGACTTCAAAGTATAAAAAAAGGTAACACCCCACATTTTTTAGTATACCCAAAAGGACACACTAGAAGGCGTGACGCATTGTAGGTATAAAGTAAAACTAGCAGGGACTAAGATTCACAAGACAAAAATAGGTAAAAACAGAGGAAACAATTTAAATAACTTATTTAGAACAGAACTTCATAATTTCTTTAAAAACCAAATAAATCACCAAATACCAAACACATCACCTGTTAAAATACCATGCATATATGTCTTATGAAATCAAAATAAACCATAGTCTTAAAAATCAAAATACAACTATTCCCCAACGTGTGCCACTGCAAGTAAAGAAGAAAAAGCTGAAATAAAAGAAATGTAAGCACATAGTGTAATCTCTTTCAAAGAAACCTCCAAGCATCTGCAACTTACTGTCCTCTTCCTTGATTGCCTATGGAGGAAAAAAGAGGGAAATAGAGGAGTGAGTCAGACTAAAAGTCTAGTGAATGATAGTAATTACTAGAATCTTTAAGTAAAGTAAAGGTAATAGGCTTTACAACAGTTCTAGTATATAAAAAAACAAAGGAAATAGAAGACGAATAAGCTGGAAATAAATACGAATTAAATATTAAATATGATTTATTAACTTTCATTGTTTGCACTTGCCTTTGATCGCTGCTTTGATTAGGCTGAATTCCTAATCCTATGATTAGGCTGAAATCCTAATTCCGCCCTTTGATCGGCCTGCTACTCCATAGACCTACTATGGACAAGACGCTATACAGCTACTTACACAGAAGGCAATGGTGTCTACGAATGACATGCAAAGTATCTACTGTGGACTAGACATTATATAGCTCACTACAAAAAAGGCAATGGTGTCTACGAAAGACACACATACTAAGCGCTTGGAACTCTTAACGATTTATGAGCCATCACTAGATGTCGCACGCGTGACCACCACTAAGCCCACGTTACCTATTATTCCACCTATTGTGTCTTTTTATTACTTCAAGCTCCAGCATAAGCGTTCCCCTCATCTTACTTCAGAATTATGTGAAACACCATGTCCGTAGAATAATAGGGGAAATGCTATTGGCACTAGCCCGTCATCCAAACAACATCTAGTTGCATCGCTTTGCCCAAATGCCCATGATTTGGACTTCAACTAATTGACAAATTACTACCATTATTAGCATAAGCATCCCCCTCATCTCACTTCAGGATTATGTGAAACACCATGCCTATAAAAATAATAGGGGAATCTACTTGGTACAGGTCCTACTTTACTTATTTGCTTATTAACTTAGATAATTATTCAAATAAGCCTTTATTATTGTTCTTACCATCTGTACTTATTAATTTGTCCTAAGTCTTAAAATAAACCTTGTTCTGTTCTGTTTTCTTATAATAACTTACGTTATAATCATGCTTATTACTTAACCCAATGTCTAAGTGTGAAAATAAGCTTATTTCATCTTTTACTCTTTTTAGTTTTAATTCTATGTTATAGCTAGACCAATTTCCTCAATTTAGTCTAGTTCTAATATTTACATCACAATTTCAGTCCAACTCCATTACTTATTACAGTCATTTCATTTTACGTCTTATCTTTTGTTATTTCAGTATTCTTATAATTTTAATCCATATTCGCATTTAATCCATTCTAATCCATACACGAAGAAGAAGGAGAGAAAAAAGAAAACTGAAAGTAGAAGAAAATCGAAAGCATATGAAAAAGATGTAATAACGCATAAATAACAGTAAATAAATTTAAAATACTATAAATAACTGTAATTAAACAGAAAAGCTATAATTAATAGAAATTAGCTACAAATAATTGAAAAGAATAACTAAAAAGAAATGGACTGCAAATAAATCTAAAACTGAAAATAACCAATAAAAACGTATTTTCAAAATCGTAGAAAAACTACAATTATTAGAACCCTATTATTTTAGATTGCTTAAAAATCTAAATAATTACAATCACTTACCTGTGGTCCTAAGCTCTTCCCTTTTGTTCTTTCCGGATCCACTTGAGGGTATTAAAATAGTTTTATTAAAAAGATTCTCTCCTTTTAGGGTCCTTTCTGAAAAGGTGTACCCAAGCGGAGAAAATCTAGAATGAAAAAATAAGTTAGACCTAGGACCTTATTTATAGGGCTAGAAGTGGATCTCAGACCGTTGGATTTGGGGATTGAATAGGAAGCGACCATGTCATAGGCTAAATAGGAGTCGTTGGATGGAAGCACGAAAGGACCAGATGGAGCAAAAGAATGTGAAACAACATGTATAAGACTTACTGGAACAACTGGACAAAAATATTTCTTTGCTTCCAATACGTAGGCGGGTAGACCTACAGGTCGACTGCCCTTGAAGCCAAGTCGACCGGCCGGTCGACCAGGACCTAGGGATGGTAGACCTCTAGGTCAAACTCCCTATATTTTTTTTCCATTGATTCTTGTTTGCTTTGTATCTCGCTCATACTAACTCGGATTCTGACATTCTATATATGGAAATTGACTAGAAAATTACCACGGATATAATGGTGCAACTCTCGTGGCTCAATTCTGATAATTTCACAAAGTTATTTTATTATTTCATTAATCAACTAATTAATTATTATTGATTAAATTTCGGGTTGTTACATTCTCCCCTTCTTAAGGTCTTTCGTCCTCGAAATCTCTAAGGATAAAAGAATAAACTAATGTTTTCATCCAAATTCTACAACCAACTACTCAACCATTATCCGTTCATCTATTGTCCTTAAGTTTTTCTAATGCAATTTATGATACTTATGCGATTAGTGTAGTGTTAATGTCTCTAACTAATGCAAAAGATTAGGCGGTCCACTGATTCAGTTGACCTCCTTTTGTGCAATCATGTTTGTGCTATGTATCCAAATGAATGCAAAAACTCCTAATAATAACCGATAGTTCTATATGTGTGCTTCAATCATCGTCCAAATGCAACAACCATGTGATAAACATCCATCTATAACAACCATGAAAATAAAAATGCAAATGTGCACACATCCATATGCATATGCTCTAGTGTCGTAGTTAGGCCGAACCCTAAGAGATTATAGTGCCTAGTGTAAGTATATGCATCCATTAGCATCCACTAGCAAACACTTGCATACATCATCCATAACATGTTCTAGTAACATGTTTACATCAAATCCTACCATCCACAGGTTAACACCTAGCCTCCCAAAGGAAAATAAAGGAAAGAACCTATTCAAAACTAAAGATGGAAATAGGAAATTCAAAAAATTACTATCGAAGAAATGCGGATATGAGATACGAATTTTCTCCTAATCAAACTAATCTTCTCCGAAGTCTCCTTACCCGTGTCGGAACCAATCCCTCTGTAGACTCTATCCAACACGAAAGCGACTTGCGCGGTCTTCCATAAAGATCTTCAGAAAGTGCCATTCCAATGCTAGCATGAGAACTACTATCTTATGCAGATTCCTCTAAATAAAGATGCTTCTTCCAAGTTCTTCCAAACACTTATTTACTTTTTCACCATACTAGTTTATTTTAGAATATGTTTAAAATATCCTTATGTGTTTTTAAAGCATTTCTTATTACACCTAATGGTCTCATACCTTAATGTATTGGAACTACTCTCTCTTATGAGAAATTACTAATGCTAAAATCTTCTATGAACCTTTTAAAAGAGGACTTCATTTTTATGTCAAATTACAAGGAACTTATTTTATATTTTTTGAAACAGGCTATACAAAATATGGCGCTTCCCATACCTTGTTCATCTCTTTCACGTATTCCTTATAACTTACACAAAACATTTTTATTGGTTTCATAGAAAAATTATACCATTATTCATTTCATTCCAATAGATTAAAGTATGTTTAATTTATATTCTCTTACGATAGAAATTTTTTAATATCTAACTTACTCTTTTTTTTATAGAAAAACTCATCTTCAGAAAGTTTTAATATATCCATAACTAGAAAACATTTTATTATACTTACTTAAATAATAAGCGTATTCACAAATCATATTTATTTCTATTCTTAGAAATTATCTTTTAAAAATACATTTTTATTTGGGTACAAAACAGATGTTGAGTAAAACACCGTTACTATGACCCAAAGATACTAGTGTATTGATTTAATTAAAAATGAATACTAATAACCCTTACCTACTATGTAAAACATTTCCCTTGGGAGTCACTTACTATAATGATAGCGTTACAGTTTATGCTCCCTTCCACTTTCACGAAAACATTTATTACAACAATAAATGTTGTAATCTACGTTTTTGATACTTAATACGCTTTAGGTTTTCATATTTTAACTCTTTGTTTACTTTCAAAGAAACTAGTGAGCTATATACGTTCTATAATTCTTCAAAAATAATTTCACATGTTCAACAAAATTTTCATTATATAAAATCCAATTTAAATTTCTTACTATATTCCCAAAAACCTAATATATATAATTTTGTTTTTAAATTCTAATAATTTCAGTTTATTGGGTTAGACATAAAGTGGATTTTTCTACTTACTACCATAGGAGTATCCTTCCTAAACCTTGGAAATCTCATTTCCTTACTTAAAGTCGTATATTCTTGTTCCTCTTGTATGCCTATATTTATCTTACGACATTACCGTTGAATCCACTTTTCTATGGCAATTTTAATTTTTGCAATTATCTACACTTGGCTTTTCTCGTTTCTGTGATACATCTCCAATCTTTTTAGCCACTCTTTGGATTTTCACAATCCGAACCTAAATGCACAAAATCGTTTCTCAAAATCTTTCCATGCATAGACCTTCTCTATGCCCTAAGAAAAATGCTTCCTTAAAAGTGATACTTCAAGAACTTCACTTTCAGCTGAAGAATTCAAAGTGTACAAAGATCCTCCTCTATATGAACAGCATGCTCCTCCATACTCTTGGAAATCACCAAAATGTCGTCCAAGAATACCACCACAACTTATTTAGGATGCCTCTAAAAACACAGCTCATCAAATCAACAAAATAAGCTGGGCCATTGGTTAGCCCAAAAGGCCTAACCATCCAGTCAAAGAATCTGTCGGGTGTCCTAAATGTGGTCTTATTAATGCTCATTAGCGACCCTAAGCTGATGAAATCCTATAGCTAAATCAACCTGGAAGAATACCGAAGAGCCAACTAACTGGTCGAAAAGATCATCAATCCTAGGAAGTGGATATTTGTTCTCCTTTGTGAGCTACTTAATTCTCTATAATCAACGGAACCATCTACCTTAATAGCAAAGATAACCAGAAAATATCTGATCACAGGAACCGGATCTAACTCTGATGATGATGAATCGAGAGAATATAGGAAGCTCAACATAATTGACCATTGCGGGTCGCGAGAAACCTCGAGAGTCGTACTGCTACATGTCTCTACCCTAATGACTCATCTCTTGTAATCTAATATAGCTCTATATCTCGATAGCCAATCCATTCCCAAAATCACCCCATACCTCGATAATCGCAAAACATAGGCATCGCAGTCAAATTCTATGCCTAGGATAAAAAATTTCAAAACCCCTACCTATGGGGTTTGAAACAACAATGCGATCTACTACTAAAGAGATGTCTAAGTGTAAATAGTTTACTAGAGAACTGGTAGTTTACTAGAGAACTGGAGATGAGAGAGTGAGATGCTCCAGAATCGAAAAAGAGTTCAAATAGGAAAAATCAAAAATAGAAATCAAATTTTCCTACCTCGATTTGGTCTACTGCTAGAGGGTGTTGCCTCCAAAGCGTGAATATGTGCTGCTGGTTGACCCACTCCCTGCCCCGTCTTTTGGGAACAATACTTAATAATGTGACCAGGTTGTCTACAATTACATCACATTTCCTTCATCTTCCCTCTCTTACAGTCCTTGGCTAAATGACCAGCCATCCCACAACTTTTGCACTTTTTCTTGATCTTTTTCTGAAGGCCTTCTACTTTCCCCTTAGAATCTTCTGACTTAACGGCTTCTTTAAGGTCCCTCTCCATAACTGCATCAGACATAAGCGCCATCTCTATCAGTGACCCACAAGTAGCTCTCATCGATATGTGAGTCAACAACAACCCTTGAAGGGGCTGATTTAATCCCTTCTCGAACTTCATAGCCTTCTTGTGTGGTGTATTTACTAACTCCATTCCAAACCATGACAATTCAATAAATTGATTAATGTACTCCTTCATAACCAAACTTACTTGCTTCAAATTAATGAATCGCTCCAACCGAACACTCTCTTCTACTTGAGATAAAAACTTCTTAACAAATCACTCCAGAAATCCATTCCAAGTAACCTTTCTTCCTTCCAACTCAATAAATTCACACCAATAAGAAGCCTCCTCTTTTAGCTGCCAAGATGCTAGCTGAACCCGCTGCTGTTCATCCAATCCCAATAGCTCGAATATCCTCTCCGTGTTCCTTAGCCAATCCATCGCCTCCACAAAAGTCTCCATATCAAAAAAAGTCTTTCTACCCAAATTTGTAAAATCCTTACAAAGCCTAGAGAATCTGATGGTTGTAGGTGGGTTAAAGGGATTCCCACCCGCTGGTTCAAGAATGGACGCTTTCCCATGCACCTTTAGAGTTGTGGCTTATAGATACCTATGAAACTAGGCTAGGACTGGAATGCCCTAAGGAAGATTAGGGGCATCCGCAATTCTACACAAAGAAAAAGTGAGTATTGAGGAAAGAGTCGAAGGAAGATTGAACTGGACTTTTGAGGGGATATTATAAAAACTCTTTTATACTTGAAAACTATTTCTAAGAGTTATTTTCTGAAAACTACTTTTAAAACAAGTTAA
The DNA here is from genome assembly GCA_030765085.1 of Allium cepa. Lineage (NCBI taxonomy): Eukaryota > Viridiplantae > Streptophyta > Magnoliopsida > Asparagales > Amaryllidaceae > Allium > Allium cepa. Next base: position 462,802,675 of record CM060943.1, read on the forward strand.
TTTGAAAAATATTTTACCTTTAAAATAAATTTTTAGGAATCCTGTAACCTTAGGCCATGAAATCAAATGAAACACCCCACACCGCTTGGTATACCCAAAAGGACACACTAAAAGGCATGGCACATTGCAGGTACAAAGTAAAACTAGCAGAGACTAAGATTCACAAGATAGAAATAGTTAAAATGGAGGAAACAATTTAAATAATAACTTATTTATAACAGAACTTTATAATTGCTTTAAAAACCAAATAAGCCACCAAATACCGAATACATCACATGTCAAAATACCACACATACATGTCTTATGAAATCAAAGAAAACCATAGTTTTAAAAATCAAAGTACAACTATTCCCCAACATGTGCCAGTACAAGCAAAGAACAAAAGGCTGAAATAAAAGAACTGGATCTCCAAAGAAACCTCTAAAAAACTGCAACCTATTGTCCTCTTCCTTTATTGTCTATGGAGGCAAAAGGGGGAAGTAGAGGAGTGGGTCAGCCTAAAAGTATAGTGAATGATAGTAATTACTAGATTCTTTAAGTAAAGTAAAGGTAATAGGCTTTACAACAGTTCTAGTATATAAAAAGAAACAAAGGAAATAGAAGAAGGAATAAGCTAGAAATAAATATGAATTAACTATTAAATATATTGGTTAACTTCGATTGTTTGCACTTGTCTTTGATCGCTGCTTTGATTAGGCTGAATTCCTAATCCTATAATTAGGACGAAATCCTAATTCTACCCTACGATCGGCCTGCTACTCCATAGACCTACTATGGACTAGAAGCTATATAGCTCCCTACATAGAAGGCAATGGTGTCTACGAATGACATGTAAAGTATTTATTGTGGACTAGACATTATATAGCTCTCTACATAAAAGGCAATGGTGCCTATGAAGGACACACATACTAAACGCTTGGAACTCATAACGATTTATGACCCATCACTGGAAGTCGCATGCGTGACAACCCCTAAGCTCGTGTTACCTATTATTCCACCTATTGGGTCTTCTTATTACCTTAAGCTCCAGCATAAGCGTACCCCTCATCTCACTTCAGAATTATGTGAAATACCATGTCCATAGAAACAATAGGGGAAATGAAGTTGGTACTGGACTGTCATCCAAATAACATCTAGTTGCACCCCTTTGCCCAAATCCCCATGATTTAGATTTCTACTTATTGACCAATTACTACCATTATTAGTATAAGCGTGCCCCTAGTCTCACTTTAGGATTATGTAAAACACCGTGTGTGTAGAAATAATAGGGTAATGCTATTTGGTAAAGGTTCTAGTTTACTTCATTGCTTATTAACTTAGATAAATTGTTCAAATAATCCTTTATTATCGTTCTTACTATCTGTGCTTATTAATTTATCCTAAGTCTAAAAATAAATCTTATTTTGTTTTGTTTTCTTATTGTAACCTACGTTCTAATCATGCTTATTACTTTTTAACTTTGAAAATAAGCTTATTTCATCTTTTATTCTTTTTAGTTATAAATCTAAGTTATAACTAGGCCAATTTCTTTAATTTAGTCCAATTTTAATATTTACATCATAATTTCAGTCCAATTCATTTCATATTATAGTCGTTTCATTTTATATCTTATCTTTCGTTATTTCAGTTTTCTTATAATCTTAGTCCATATTTGCGTTTAAATCCATTCTAATCCATACGCGAAGAAGAAGGAGCAAAAAAAAACTGAAAATAGAGAAAATCCAAAGTGTATGAAAAAGATGTAAATAACGCATAAATAACAGTAAATAAATTTAAAATACCGTAAATAACTGTAATTAAATGGAAAATCTATAACTAACAGAAATTAGCTATAAATAGCTGAAAAGAATAGTTAAAAGAAATAGACAAAAAATAAATCTAAAATTGAAAATAATTGATAAAAAGGTATTTCCAAAATCATAGAAAAACTACAACTATTGGAACCCTATTATTTTAGATTTCTTAAAATCCTAAATAATTACAATCACTCACCTGCGATCCTAACCTCTTCCCTTTTGGTCTTCTCGGCTCCATTTTAGGGTATTAAATTATTTTTATTAAAAAGATTCTCTCCTTGGAAAATTATTCCTTTTAGGGTCCTTCCTAAAAAGGTTAACCCAAGCGGAGAAAATCTAGAATGAGAAAAGGTGTTAGGCTAGGGCCTTATTTATAGGGGTAGAAGTGGATCTCAGACCGTTGAATTTGGGGATTGAATAGGAGCGTTCGGATGGAAGCACGGAAGGACTAGATGGAGCAAAAGAATGCAAACAACATGTACAAGGCTTACCGGAACAACCGGAATGAAGAAATGTTTCTTCACTTCCAATATGTCGGCGGGCCGACCTATAGTTCGACCGCCTTTGAAGCTAGATCGACCGACTGGTTGACCTAGGACTTGGGATGGTTGACCTCTAGGTCGACCTCCTTACATTTTTTTCCCATTGATTCTTGTTTTCTTTGTATCTTTCTCATATTAACTCGGATTCTAACGTGCTATATATAGAAACTGACTAGAAAATTACCACATACACAATGGTGCAACTTCACTGGCTCAATTCTGATAATTTGACAAAGTTATTTCATTAATTAACTAAGTAGTTATTATGGGTTAAATTTCAGGTTGTCACAAAAAAATTGGGTTGATTATTATATGCAACTTCGTATTAGAATTTAGTTTTCTAGTATAAACCTTAAATGAAGAAATTTGAATTGAATGGAATTAAAAATGTGTAATGGTTGAATACTTATGATTTTCATGTTATGCAAAATAATTCCTTGTGATGATGTTTGGTTGCATATTATTCTTTTATGGGATAAGAACTATGATTAAACAATTTGATGATCCCAAGTGGTTATTTAATGATCCCAAGTGGTTATTTGATGATCCCAAGTGGTTATGGGACATTCGAGATCACCTTATTGGTTAATTATATGACCAGTTATATAGAATATTTAAGTAAGTGGAGCTTACTGACTGGTAGTAAATGTTGATTATGCGACATATAGGCGTTACTCGAATGATTACTAAAGGTGTCTGACACTTTTGTGACGATATGTGCAGTGCATGTCTCAGATTTGTAAAGAGCAGTCAATTGTGATAGTCCTTGGTTGTAGACTTGCGAAGTACTGTAGTCATCTATGTTAGACTTGCGATACACATGTAGACTAGTGAAGTGCAGTCATCTATGTTAGACTTGCGACATGCGAAGTGTAGTTTTCTATGTTAGACTTGCAAAGTGCAGTTATCTATATTAGACTTGCGATGTGCAGGTAGACTTGTGCGATGTAGTCATCTATGTTAGAGTTGCAAAGTGCTGGTAGACTTGTAAAGAGGAATCATTTGCAATATACCTTGGGCCTAGAATTGTAAAGTGCGGTCATTTGTATAGACAAGTGAAGTGCCTATTTTTAAATATTCAACAAGCGAAGCACTATCTTTTATGTGGTCTTGCGAAGTGCATGCCATTATTAATATGATGGATTTATAATTTTCTTTCATGCTAGTACATGCTAGTTATTGTGATGATATGAGTTGATTGTTAGCATGAATGTGATGGGTGTTGATTATGATCATGGTGCGACTTTAAGTTAAGATAAATCTCATAAGAATACATTAAGTGAAGTGCAATTTGTAAAGTACAAATTTTTAGATAAATTAATTTTTTCTTTAAAAATGGAACAATGTGTGAAGCATAAATTTTTAGGAGAAATTAATTTTTGGAGAAATTAATTTTTGAAAACATTGAGCAAAGACTATTTGAGATATTTATTTAAAAGAACGGAATTTCTATAAAAGAAGTGATTAAATTGGAAATTGATTCAAGAAATCTAATTCTTGGGAATAACTTGGATATACATACATACATATACATATACATACATACATACATATATATATTGGACGTTTTGATCTTTTGTAAAGTAAGTTAAAAGATTTGAGTATAAATACAAGAATTTCTTGTATATTGCTTAATTATTTTGTTGCTTGGATGTTTGGTTGCTTTAGTTTTAGTATATATTTTAAAAAAAAGAAATATGATTGCAGTGATATATTCTATTAATTATAGATTTTTCTCTAAATTAGAAATTTCAAGGACGCAATTTCTTAAAAGCGAAAGCCAGTACCAACCTCGATTTTTTTTAGTGTTGTTTAAACAAAATAAATAAAGATTTAAATTAGAAATTTAAATAAGTAATTTGATTTCTCAAAGTATTAAATATGGAGAAATTAGAATTTTAGTATTTTATTTAAATAATAATTTGAATTAGAATTAGAATTTGAATGAAAATATTATCTTGTTTTTGATATTGAAAAGGAGGTTGAATAATTGTTTAAATTGTGGTTCTTTCTTTATTAATGAAAAATAAGTGATTGAAATAAATTTTTGCGTTTATGCATATATTTTTGGAGATAAAAATTAATTTAAAATATTGGTTTAAAAATGAGATAATAAATTAAAATGGTCCATTTCTTTCTTATTAGGTTTTATTACAACCCAAAACCTAGTAGTAGTGTCCCAGGGTTGGCTTCTCTTTTCAATTGCAGCAAAATCTCCATTTTTTTTTTTGAAATGGTACTTTATATACAACAAATTATTGGGACAACATATCACATATCAATAAACGTTCGAAAGCAAGTTTCGAACTTGTGACCTCTTGCACCAAAGCCGAATCAATTAACCACTTAGACAGTGGTGCTTGTCCAAAATCTCCATTTTGTACCAAAGAATTCATAGTAAATTAATTATTTTGTTGTTTATAAGATGACAAATCTATTTCATAGAATTGCTAAGGAAAAGGTGAGTTAAAACTCACAACTATTTCTATTATGAATTTATACACTGAATTTGTTGAAGTTGATGAATTTAATGTTGAATTAATTAAATTCTTTTGTGTTATTTGCATCTTTGGCTATGCTATTTTAAGTTTCCTAAAACCCTTGTCAGATGATCACTTGGATCATCAAATTGTAGTTGGAAGTATGTTTGCATTCAGCTAAAAATTACACTCTAGAAGCTAGAAGCATTCACCACTAGAAAATCCCCATTAACAGACTACTGGAAGGCATAGAAATCGACTAGGGGATCACCTCGGCGATGCCTTCGGTGGACCTGCCCTTATGGATCGGTGCACCGATAACGCACATGGGCAGAGTCCTAGGTGATGTTTCGTGCCTCCTATTCGAACATTCAACCACTTGTTTTGTTGCTTTTTTTACCTTGCTTAGTTGCCTTGATGATTGCTAGGGTTTCAATGCCATTTTGATGCTTGGTTGTGATGAAATAAGTACGCATTCTCGAGCGCTTAAAGTCAACTTAATGATTGTATTCGAAAGGAATTCTTGCTCTATGTTTTGTTGCCAAATACACAATTAAATTGCACTGGTTTGCAAAGATATTTATTAAGGAAACGTCATTTGTAACTAAATTATTATATACATATATATATATATGGAAAATATATGTATTTTAGAAAATATTATATGTATACACACACACTTTTAATTTTAAAGTGGAATGTGAAGGAGTTTTGTATAAGTATAAACATGAATTAAATCATGTTTTCTATTATATATATTATAAATCTTTTTAAATTAATATTTTTTAGATTAGCTTCAAATAAAAACCATTTTATTATAAAAACACACTATCTTGCTTGGACGAGAAATTAAATTAAACATTCTAGTAAAAAAGTGGTATGAAGCGCTTACGTGTATTTGACCTTTTAATTTATGGACTTGTTCAAATGAACATCTATTTGCATGATTGGAATTTACTATATTTTAATAAATATTCGAGCATCGTCAAGTGGTTATGGGATAGTAGTCGACACTTTTAAAATTACTAATCGGATGTAGATAACACTTATCTATTTGTCAAATTTTCAGACTCGATCTTGGGTGAATTCGTTTAGGCAGATTAAATGGGTTTTTAGGTCCACCTTGTGACACCTGTTTTCAAGCGAACTATGATCTGCGAAGTGCAAACTCTATTATTGGTGTGAAGTGCATGTCTCTTGTGTTGACTTACGAAGTACATGTCTATTGCTTGCATATATAGTTATGATTTTCTATGCACTTATTATAGTGGTTGGTTTGACTTTGATGAATGTTGTAAATGAACATAAACTTAACTATAAACCATGAATCATTAAATGAAGCATTATTATGTTAGTGAAGTACAATTTGTAGATATTTATTCTTGCCATTTATGCAAGCTTACTATTATCAGTATCTTGCATTTTGTGATAATTAGAGATAGTCTGTGATAATTAGAGATAGTCTGACCTGGGTGTTATTTTAACGCTTGGGTCAGACAGAGACTTGATAGGTATAGGGACTCGGTGATCTTGGATGTGAGCTACCATAAGGAGTTTTATTTAATGTTGTTCGTATTTTAGATGCATATTTGAGTCTAGTGTATATGCTGTAGACATTTTTCATTATGTATACTTGGGACATGTCAGTGTTAATCCAAAGATAAATTCGCATTCGATCACCCTTAAATAGCTGTATTTTACGTGTTATTAGATGGAAATACTTGTAACATTCTTTAATAATATTGGTATAGCGGTGGGGTCATCACATAAAATAAAACTATATTATTTTTCAATCAATAATGATTTATTTCATAAATAATATTTAGCATATTTATGATTTTTTTTCCATATTTTGATGCATATACTAACAAGCATTATATGGTATGCCCCTACTATTTCCGCTATTACTATAATAGTATATGAAATATGAAGCTAAATTTAACTATTTATTATGGAATATTTATTTCTTTTACTATGACTAGTTTACAGTCAAGCGTTTTCTATAAAAAATAATTTTTTATATTATAATACAATTGGAATAAAAGTCATATTTCTCTTTCCATATTAAATATCTTTCAATATTTAATACAATTTTCTTTTTCGATGTCCCTTACAAAGTAGAAGTGATCATTCACTCACTTCATTCCAACTATGCCTAAGTTACATCTACTCTCGTACATTTGCTTTTCTTTCCAAAATGGTCAAACCATTTGAAGGAAATCCTTACTGTAATCAATCATATTGAATACACGACTTTGCATTATTGTTTATTTGCTTATTTGTAATAAATTAATTTCATTAAAGTTTCGTATATTACGAACCACGTCCATTCGCTATATAACATTTACATGTGATTGAATATGGATAATATATCCATATTCTTGTATCTGTATTCTTGTATTACAATTAGAGTTCAAAACTCACAAAAGACAATACATAGCCATAGACAAATAAACAGTTGAGTGACCGAAGCATGAATATTTTAGTGGTTATGTAAATTTGCTCTTACATGGGACCCAATGCGAGTACAAGCCAAAGGATTAATGGAAGTATATTATATATTTCTTTCTTAATCTTTAATTTTGTTCATTTGAAAATTTTAACCAATAAACATTTTATCAATTATAATAGATGCACAAATTTATCTAAATAGATTATTTTAACTTATATAGCATATATTCTTACAATATTAGAAAAGTTAAATATTACCATTTTATTTTTCTAACAAGGGCCTCCACCCAATACGTTTATGTTTCTCAAAATCCTAAGTAAAACATAGAAATAATTTTTATTTCTTTAGTAGGTATTAGAAATCACTTACCTTGGGATTTTGACCTTGATTAATATCAACAAATCATAGTCCCGCAAGCTTCAGATAACAATTTATCGGTTGTATCAAAACTCCTTACCCATGGTCTTTGTCCTAATCTCATCTTGACCTCAACGAATATTAACAAACTGAAAGAGATTATTCCCTCACACCCATCATTTCACGATAGCCTAAGTATAATGCATATAACTTGAGGAATATAAATAAAAACATACATATGTCTTACCTCATCTACTCAACATATTAATAGTGCTATAAATAACATCTTTATCTTAAGAAATATCAACAACTAAAGAGTATGGAAACATCAATACAAAAATCGTAGAGGACAACTTATAAATTAAGGAACCATAATCTTTAAGATAATATCAATTTTAGGAACAATTAATTTCTTATGAAACACCCTCGTGATTCAAGTATCAAACCCATCAAAAATTAGGGTATAAGTTCAGCGCGTATGTGTTTATTCTAATTTGGATATCTTATAGTTCCACTTTACTTAATTAATTTTTTAATCATATTTGATTTGAATTTTAATAATTAAATCATATTTAATCAATTTGATTAATTGTTGTAATAAACACTTTAATTTTAATTTTAATTTCACCCATTGAATTATTCTTTATTCATCCTCAACAATTTAAAGACGAATATAGGCTAAATGTTTATGGCAATTACGTACACATGTCCTAATACATATATATTATTTATTAATTGAATAATATTTAAAATATTGATTAAAATATTATTAATTAAATTCAAAATTTTATCACCATTTACCTTAAATATTTTAAGATAAATATAACATATCTTTATATATGTTTTAATTTAATCAATTAACTTTTAATTAATTAAATAAACAATTAATTATTTAATCTAATTGATTAAATAATTAAGATAAAAATATAAAATCAATACCTTAACTTTCAAAACCAATTTTGAAAAGTATATAACATTTATAACATGTTATATTTTAAACTCAACTTTTAAATATAATAGTTGAGTATATAAAGGCTAAATGAATTTTGGATCCAATCTAAAAAATTTAAATAAAATCTTCATTTTAACTAATATATTCTTGAAAAGTTTTTTTGTTCTAGTTTACATGCTAAGTATACTTGTTTATGTGAAGTGTACGTGCTATAGATAAGAAGTGCATATAATTAATATGATCATACATAGATGTTGAGATTTACATTACAACAGACTCATTTCCTTTTACATATGCATTTGTTCTACATGGTTTTGAATTGAAAAACATATGTAATAAAAGATGTACAATAGTATGCATACACACAGAGATATACATATAGACATATATATATATATATATAATATTTCGTAAACTTATATAATTTGAAATCTAAAATCAACAACAATGAATTTACTTTCAATTATAGGAAGAATTGAAATCAAGAATTACATTAACGCATAAAATCTATCGCATTAATTTGAACTAGGGCAACACATATATTTTTATATATGTATGTTTTTTTATATGTGTGTACATATAATAACATGTAATGCTTTATCTTAAACCAACTTATTTATGTAAACATATAATTTATTGTATTTATGTGTAAATCTGTTTGAACTTAAAGGTAACAATTTTAAACCAAATATTTAGCTTAGAAGGGAAATACCAGTTATAGAATTTTACATGGAAATTTAAATTCGAAAAGAAAATAAAAGTATTGGATTTTACACAACAATCCACACATGAATTCAAATAAATTAATTTTTCTTAAGAACAATACTAAAAACGGTTATAGTCAAAACATCGATAATGTAACCAAAAAATTGGTTTTCAAGGCACTACTACAAACATTTCTATTGATTACAATTGGGAATAGCGGTAGGAAAGTAGCTACTATCTTCGGTTGTCAAAACCTAAAAATAAAGAATTATTCATGCTATAATATGCTCTCTTCAACAAAATAAAAAATCAAGCGATTAATTATTTCCTTTCGCTCTCATTTTTTCATTTTTAACATTTTACCCAAAAAACACTTTCCACCATCATCAGTACGGAAACCTTAAATTCCTATTCTAAAATCCATTTTCTATGCCAAATTGATCCAACTTCGAAAGCTCTAACTCTGAAATAGTCTCTCTTGAATATTCTTCGTTCATATGTCGCGTCTTTTTAGGTAAAATCAATCCTTCCTTTCTTAATTTCATTGCATTGAGTCATGTAAGAAAAATCCATCCTTATTTCATGTTAATATATTATTGTTGTTGGTTTCTTATTTATCCTTTGAAACGTTTTATAATTTTTAGAACTAAAATTATTGGAAAAATCGAGTTATTTTTAAAAGATTTGATCTTTTGTTTAGTTTTCGTTTCAAAACTCATATTGATTTTATTACTTCCTTAGACTTGATATTTTGTTCATTGTTTGAGTTTTGTTTGACTATCCCTACCTATTGGATTTCGTTCAACCAAATTCTTAGGTGGCTTATTTCAGCTGTTGACAAACTTCACCGGTCTTTCCTGTGGCATGACACACGAGCTAAGAATTTTGTTAGTTGGTCTATTGTTTGTAAAGATCTGTCTCAAGGTGCCCTGGGTATTTCGAACTTGTTCTACTTCAACCCGACGCTTCTTTCCAAATGGATTTGGCATTTTCTCTCCTCTGATACTCCTCTCTGGAAGTCCTAGATCCTGGCTAAACATTACGCCTCCAATCCCTTCCACATCCTCCTCCCCGCTTCCATCAACCACCTTCTCCTTTCTGGGTTGGCACCCTTTATTGCATCCCGTGGGTTTTTCACTTTTTTTTCACGTCTAAATTGGGAAAAGGCATTCCTGGTCTCTCTGGCATGACTCTTGATTAAATAACTCCCCTCTGTCAAATTCATTCCCTGTTCTCTTTTGGTGGTCTCCTCTAAATCCTCATCTTTTTTCGAAGCCATCTCCCTTAGTATCATTGCTTCTCTTCCCACCTCGCAATCTCTAGCTTCGCCCTCACTCGAATCCTCCAAATTCTACGCATCCTTCAGTCCATCCACCTAACCTCATCCCATAACAACTTCTTTTAGGATCTTACCTCAGGTAAATCTTTCTCGATTTCGTCATGCTACCTTGCCCTTTAGCAATTCGGGTTGATTGTTCTCTTTCCCTAGACTACGGAATTGCAAAATCCCTCCTCATGCTTGTTTCTTCTCTTGGATCCTTACTCTTGACAAAGCTAACACTAAATACAAGCTCATTCGTAAGGGCATCCTGATTGATCCAATGTGTGTCCTTTGTTCCACGGATAATGAGTCTATCCAGCACCTCTTTTTCGATTGTGACTTCTCCTACTTTGTTTGGATGACTTATAACATGCTCTTGCTTGCCTGTATCCCCGCTATCTCCTTCTATTATGACCATTGGCAATATTCTACCCCCTACCCGGACTTAGATTGCTTCATTGCTGCCTTCAGTTAGGCTTTTTGGCAGTCAAGAACAATTTGCATTCCTAAAATTAACATTTGCTATAAGATTTCTTATCTTTTCTACTCGCGGACAGGTAAGAGAGCTTTATCTTCTATGCTTCCGAGCATTGCCCTGCGAATTAAGACATTGAATTTATAGGATGTTTGGAGGTTCTAAACAGTGGTAGGGCTATCCTGTCCGCCCGCCATGTTTTTACCCGTATATGGTAATGCCCTTGTTTCTGTTTCTGTCAACTTGGTTGAGCAGCTCTTTTGGTTTCTATGGTTGGAGCGTTGCATGCATAGGGTTGGGATTATGCTGTTTTATTTTGCTACTTTTTCCTACTTTTTATTTTTTAATCTATCGATGTTGCGGTGTATTTATTTTTTACATTACCTAGTTTAACTCTCCATTTTGGTTACCGGTCAAGCTTGTTAACCGGATCTATATTATAATTACCTTATTATCTAATTGACTGTGTAGTCTCGCACTACACAACCGTTTCCTGAAAAAATATGTAGCGACCGGTGAATTCGTCACTTCGGAATTTTTTTTAAAATATTCAAATATAAGAATTTTTTGGATAAATTACAATATTTTGAATAATAAATAATATTGGTAATCTTATTTTTAATAAATATTACAAAAATATATACTTTTGAAAATATATTGATAAAATGACAAAAAAAACCATTTTTTCAACAAACATCTTTTAGACCATCCAACATCGTGCAGGGAGCTGGATACATACACTCATTTACATATATTAGTGAGATATGTAATAAAGTTATTTATTTTATTTTTGAAAATAAAATCTCTTTATGACATCATCAGTGATATCGTTATTTTGGAATAAATGATTTTTACATTTAAATTGAGTTTAAATGATTTAATGATTATTTTAATTGTTAAATAAGCCCTTTTAATTATTATATAATGATAGAAATGTGATTTTCAAACTTTTTTTATAGATATATATATATTAAATAAGAAGTGAAAATATGATTGAAAATCAAAATCGAAAATTGTAACGATTCAACATAGAAAAATTGTACAACGTTATGAATCATTTGAGATATACATATGCACACATATATGTGCATATACATTAATACATTAACATGCACAAGAATACATATCCACATACAATATACTTGTAAAATTATATATACATATAATAGATAATATCTTAAATATCTAGGATATTTCCTAGAAACCTAACCCTTAAGTAAAACCGAAGTCAACATCTAACACCCTAAGTACAAAACATATGGCCATGGACATGGATGGGATATTTGACCAAACAAGATGAGGGTAAAAGGGGAAGTGGTGTTGATGAAATGGTGATGTAATTGTGTGTAAATACCATTATATTTCTATTCACGTTTTTGCCCATAAATTGCACCCATCTCTATTCAGTTCATTCACACTTTTCTTCATAATTCCTAAAGCTCTTCATCTCCTTCCCCTCACATTAATGGGTTCCATAGCCTACGAAAGAAAATATTACAAAATCAAAACAAAGTTACGCCAAAATCAATTGGAATCTGTAATACTTCAACCAAAATTCAAGAAAATAATCTCTTCCATCTCCTCCACCAAGGCCGTGTGCAACCAAGACCTCAACCACATATGAAAAGCAAGGCCGAGCCCTTCCAAGCCTCCAAGGTCAAGGCCGAACCTCCTAGGAGCAAGTGTGCTAGTAGTCGTGAGCTCTGATTTTGGGATAGTGGAGCTATAGCCGTTTTTTAATCGAAAATCAAGTGAGAAACTCTATACATACATACATACATATATATAATGATCATGTGATATGATTGCTATGGATATTTACTATGCTTTGATAATCAATTTTGGTTGTTTACTATAGTTGTTTAAATGTATAAAGAAGTCATGTTAAATACACGTTGATATCATATAAGGAAATCACTTTTCGAATCTAGTTATAAAAGTGATATGGAATCATTAAACTCTTTGGAATGATTTAAAATGGTTTAAAAATGTATTATAAACACTAAAACCCAATTTGTTGAAGTTTTGAGTAGTACAAAAATTGAGTCAAAAATAGGCGTGTTACATAACCGTAGTTTGCGATTTCGTGCCGTAGAAAGTTAAATCCATTTGTACGATGCATTCAAAGTCAGAATTCTTTGGAATAAGAATTTTCCAAAGTCTTATAAATGTAGTTTTCAAAAAAAGAAAAAAGATCTAGATTTTTCTTAGTAGATTTTGAAATATGAGAAAAACAGGTTTTCATAATAGTCGCGGCTTGGCAGTTCGGAAACCGAAGCGATAAATTCTTTATAAATAATATTTTTAACTCTTTTTAAATATGAAGTAAATTATATAAATGATTAAAATTGTTTTGAAAGGGATTTGAGTTTTTAAAATGGATTTTTAAATGATCGAAAAGTTTTTTTATCAAATAAGCCTTAAATGCACTATTCGCAGCATTTGTTGCGGCACTTTTGATAACCTTTGAAGTATGGCTTTAAACTTAAGTATTCTTTCACTAATCTTTTATAATTGTTTTCAAATAAATAATTAAGCATTTTAAAGATAATTTGAAAGTTTTATAATTTTAAAACAAATGATTTAAAAAAAAGATGGTATAATTAAGTGATTTAATCTTGGCTCTGAAAGCCGATGAGTAGACTAGATTTTTCTATTCATAAGATTGGATGTGAGATGCTTAAACTAAGGAGATGTTCAGGAGCAACCAATGCCCTGGCTCATCCGAACTTTATCTAGGGTGAGGAATAGATAAGATCGAAATATCGAAAATGAGGCAAGTATAAAGGATTTAATTTTTCCAAATTTAAATACAACTTGGATTTTAGAAATAATCTTCTTATACTTGGTGTTAAATTTCAAGGAGGGAAATCGTATTATCTTTGTGAATTTGAAAGGTGATTTCACCATTATTCATTGGATAGTAAAGGTTGAATATAGAAATTGATATTAAATAGAATTAGTATTATTTCTATCGATCCTTTTTAACTTAATGATGTTATGAAATATGAATTACGAAAATGATTTGACATTTCCAAATTTAAAGAGAGGTTTAACGATTCTGTATATATCAGAAAGAAATGTTTGAAAGATATATATATCTCTAGAAGATATTTTTGATAAAGAGTGTAATTAGTCAAATGATAAGTACCTATTTACTTGATGTTTTTTATCAATGATTAGTTCAAAGGAACCGGGGTCAAATTTGAGTGATTGTTATTCGAAAACCACTTTGAACCAATTTACGAGTCAGAAGGTGAAGATATGTTAAAGACAATGATGTAGAAGGCGAGGATCTTTATAACGGAAGGACAACTTGTTGATAATTTCGGATTATCTCCCGAGATAAATAAATAGCAGTAGTCCCTTTGTTCTAGGATCTTCGTATGCAAGGACTATTGGATACTAATCCTATGGGTAGTTCATGATAGGATGTGATAGAAGAGTGCGATTATTTTATCATGTTCCTAGAGAACTTTTATGGATGAATTTATGACGTTGCATTTCTAAAATCACAGTGCATTGATATTTGCAAACGTACATCTGTTTGGTTGTGTAGGAGGTAAGCCCTCTTATATGTATCACTCTTCTCTGAGACGTATGACCTCAAAGTTTGTACTTTTATGGAAATCAATAGTGTGGTGTTGGAACTGTCAATGTGGAATTGTAAGTCAAAATGTTCTAAGAATGGTAAACATTACCTCAAGTCACACACCCGACGAATTGTGAAACAGGTGTGGCTTTAAGGCTAAGTGACCATTTGGGTATGGTATCACCTTTCTAGATCTATTTATTTTTACCAGCTATGACGTCGGGTCTAAATTATGTGGTGTACGCTATGGGGTCCCAGATAGGTCTTTAATGTCCGGCGTGATATATATTTGATTCTATCTGCCACTAGATGGGGCTGCGGCTAGGCTGGTTTTATTTCGTAGAGGTTTCAAAGATGTCGATCTCGCTATATTCCTTTAGAAATGTACTGTACACAAGGTAGTCCCTTACCTTGGTATTCATTGGAAATCCTTTCTCCAATAAGTGCCATCAGACTTAGTTGTAAACCTATTATGCCATCAAGTTGTACTAGTGTAACAATTTCGGATATTTGAAAGGTTTTCAAAAAATGCCATTAAAAATAGTATTCCTGGATTTATGTAGAAATGATTTGGTTATTATAAGGTAAAAACTCATTCCGTGTTTATGTATAGCATGGTCTTATGAGATACTTTTTTTTTCAAATACTCGTATTTTGAGTTTCACACACTATTCCCATGACTGACCGAGAGTTTATTCCTTTTTCCTTAAACTCCGAGTGCCCTATTTTTCGGCCAGCCAAATAGTTAAATAGCTTGGAGCATTTTGGAAGGAGTATGGAGCACGAATTCTGGGGGATCCTTTTTTCAACAGTGATCTATTTTAAATTTCCGTTGTATCATGTAGTATCTATTTAGTATCTACCAGCCTTTGTAAGGGTAGGTAGTTATAACTATCCCTGGCTAGGTCAATATTTATTGTAACTCCGATGAATCATTTAGAGTGATTATACGTACTTTCCATATGTACAATTAATGAGAATGTGAAATTATGCTATAATCCTATGTTTTATCTTTATTTTATTTTAAAAACCTCTGATTATCTGCCTCTTTGGCACTTAAATTTGTAGCTCGTGAATACTGAGGATGTATTATTATCGATCTTCAAGAGTCAAGAGGTGGGTCGTCATAGTTGGTATTAGAGCTTAGGTTGAGAAAATACCTAAGCCTTGATGGGGTTGATTCCTTAGAGATAGGGTTAGTGATACCTTGGGAATGAGTTTTGTCAATGAGACAGCATATTGGTAATTTTATCCAAAAATCCATTCATGTCACTTTATGCTTAATACCCATTACCTGAGAAAATTACATCTATACTTCTAAAGATGTTTCTTTAGTATATGCAGATAGTAGGAGATGAGTAATAGAAGAGGACGAAAGGGAGGTAGCAGCACGACAACCACCAATGGTCGAAACGCTGCAGTTGTGGAAGAAGTAATGATTCCTGAGTAACCCCAAATTAATTTTCAACTCTTTTCAAGAATTACACTAGCTTAGGAGGGAAACCATTCCAAGGAACGGAGTCTATTATTGAAGTGCAAGCATGCATCTGCTTGTGTGAAAGAATAATCAAAGGATTGAATATAGTGGATGGTCAAAAGAGGTTCTTAGCTTCTTGGCAATTGTAGGAAGGAGCTCTAGCATGGTAGGAATCCTTCACTTTGAATAATTCCTAAGACAATTTCTCATGGACCAGATATAAATAAGTATTCGAAGATTAATATATACCTACAGCCGGAAAATCCCATCTTTATAGAACTTTTATGGATTTGAAACAAGAAGATATGTCTGTGGAGGAATATTCAAATAACTTTAAAAAGTTATCTCGTTTTGAGACAGGACTAATAGAAACACAATTAAAGAAGAATGTGATGTTTATTGCAAGAATAAAAGAGCAATACCAGGACCAAATAACCGCACACATGAAGGGAACTTTTATGGACCTATTAGATATGGGTTTCCGATATGAACTGTTGGATAAAAGGAATCCAAAAGTAGCCTAAGGAAATAACAACAATCAGAATATGAGAAAGAAGTCATGGCAAGGAAAGAATGGTGATGGATCTCAAGAGAACCATTATAAGGATGTTGTTTGTTATAATTTCCAAAAGAAAGGCCATTTTGCAACAAATTATAGAAGTCCCAAGGTGCAAAAGCGGTAGCAAGGAACCGTCTCTCCTATGGTTCAGAAGAGTTTTTGTTACAATTGCCATCAGTTGGGACGCTGAAAAAACAAGTGCTCGTTAATGAAGAGGAGAGAACATATCAAGGTTTATGCTATAAAGAACGAGCCTTCAACCTCTAAAGACATGAATGGCAAGGGAGTCCTAGAAGGTAATTTATGAATTAATGATATTTCAGTTAGAGTATTATTTGATATTGGGGCTTTCTATAGATTTATTGCAAAGAAATTAGTTGATAAGTTAACCTCACTTCAGAAATAGTAGAAACCCCTATCTGCATATCTAATCCCATAGGCGGTACGACCAGTCTTTGTATGATCTGTGTAAATGTGTAAGTTACCTATCAAACCAACGATTCTTATGTGACCTATCTGTCCTTGATTTCATTGGGTTTGATATTTTACTTGGAATGGATTAGCTATCCAAGTATAAAGCTATTCTAAACTAGAACAATCAAATGATTATATTGAAATCTACGATCGGAAGGGTGTTAGATCGAATAATATGTGAAGGACCTAGTCCAGTAAGAGACAGCTTCATGTATGCATTAGATTCATCTTAAATAAAATTGGAAAGAATATCGATTTTTAAAGAATTTCAAGATGTTTTCGACGAAGTTAAATGTTTGCCCACATCAGGAAATTGAATTATGTATTGACTTAATCCCTGATGTCAGACCCATTATTTACCCTATTCGTAGGATGGCTCCAAAAGAAAAGATTGAGTTGGAAAAAACAAACTGATGAATTATTAAAAAAGAGGCTAATTAAACCAAGTCACTCAAGTTGGGGTAGAGCTATGGTTTTTGTGGAAAAATCTGATGGCTCCCTTAGACTATGTGCAGACTACTGAGACCTAAATAAGCAAAAGATTAAAAACAAGTATCCTCTACCCTGCATAAACGACTTGTTTGATCAATTACATGGTACCCAAGTATTTTAAAAATGGATCTAGCTACCGCAATCCATCTATTGAGGATAGCATAAGATGGCATTCCCTTGACTGCGTTTCGAGGGTTAGATAGTTTCTATGAATGGTTGGTTATGCCATTAGGCTAACTAATGCACCCGCATATTTAGTGGACCTTATGAATAGAGTATTGAGAGACGTACTCAACAAATTCATGTTGGTCTTTTTTGACGATAAAAAAGAAAATGAAAGAAGCATAAAGTAGACAGAAGAGTTATGCCAATCAAAGGCACAGAAATTTGGAATTCTTAATTGGAGACAAGGTAAATCTGAAGATCTCTCTGATGAAGGGAGTCATGAGATTTGGAAGAACTTGTCGGCAAGCTCCTCGATATATTGGAGCTTTTCCATTCTAGAGCGGATTGGCTCATTAGCTTATCGACTAAAACAACCAAAGAGGTTTTCAGGTGTGCACAATGTGTTTCACGTATATCATTTTCTTAAGTATGTGTATGATCCAGAACAAATCATATAAACATCTGCCCAGGAGAATTTAGAAGTAGAGTCTAATTTAAGAATTATCGAACAACCTAATAAAATCATGGATCGTAATGAGAAGAGATTAAGGAGACTGATTGTGCAATTAGTTAAAGTTCAATGAAGTGTTGATGCTAATGACTGTACATGGAAAACAAAAGAAGTGAAAATATGATCGAAAATCAAAATCGGAATCTGTAATGATTCAACGTAGAAAAGTTATGCAACGTTGTGAATAATTAGAGATATACCTATGCACACATAGATGTACATGAACACATTCACATGCACACGAACACATATACACATACAAATATACTTGTACAATTATATATATATATATATATATATGTATGTATTTATGTATGTATGTATGTATGTATGTATATTGTAAACTACCTAAGATATTTCCTAAAAACTTAACCCTTAAGTAAAACCAAATCATCTTACACCCTAAGTATAAGCACATGGCCGTGCACATAGGGAGGGATGTTCGGTCGAACATGATAAGCGGAAAGGGGGAAGTGCTGGTGATGTAATGGTGATGTATTTGTGTGTAAATATTATGATATTTTTATTCTCATTTTTTCCTATAAATAGCACCCACCTCTCTTCACTTCATTCACACTTTTCTTCATAAATTTCGTAAAGCTCTTCATCTTCTTCTTCTTTACAATAATGGCTTCCTTAGCCTAGGAAAGAAAATATTACAAAATCAAAACAAAGTTATGCCAAAATCAATCGAAATCTATAACACTTCTAACCAAAGTTCAAGCTAGGATCTCTTTCATCTCCTCCACCAAGTCCGTGTGCAACAAAACCCTCCATTACCATATATGCCAAGCAAGGCCGAACCCTTTCAAGCCTCCAAGACCAAGGCCAAACCTCCTAGGAGAAATTATGCTAATAGTCGTGAGCTTCGATTTTGAGATAGTCGAGCTATATCTATTTTTCCAATTGAAAATCAAATGAGTACTATATATATATATATATATATATATATATATATATATATATATATGATCATGTGATATGATTGCTATGGATATCTACTATGCTTTGATCACCAAGTTTAGTTGTTTAATATAGTTTTTTGAATGTGTAAACAATTCATGTTAAATACAGGTTAATATTACGTTACGAAATCACATTCCGAATTAAGTGACAAAAGTGATATGGAATCACTAAACCCTTTGAAATAATTTAAAATGGTTTATAAATGTTCTATAAACACTAAAACCAAATTTGATGAAGTTTTGACAAGTTATAAAAATTGAGTCAAAAATTAGGCGCATCGCGTAACCGTAGTTCACAGTTGCGTGCCGTAATTTATATGATGGATTTGGAGTAAGTATTCTATGGGATAAGAATTTTTTGAAGCCTTATAAACATAGTTTTCAGGAAAAGAAATGATCGAGATTTTCAACAGAATGTTTATAAATGATATTTTAAATTCTTAAATAGTATGGAATAAATTCTATTAATAGTTTAAAATGTTATAAAAGAGAGTTGAGTTATAAAAATGGATTTCTAAATGATTGAAAAGTGGTTTTTATCAAATAAGCCTTAAAAGTACTAGTTGCAGTACTTTTGATAACTTTTGAAATATTGCTTTAAACTTAAGTATTCTTTCCTAAATCTTTTATATTGTTTACAGATAAATAAGTAAGCATTTTAAAGATGATTTGAAGGTTTTATAATTTATTTTAAAAAGTTTAAATAAATGATTTAAAGAAAATATGTTATAATTAAGTGATTTAATCTTGGCTCTAAAAGCCAATAAGTAGACAAGATTTTTCTATTCATGAGATATGGACGTGAGCTGCTTAAACTACGGAGACGTTCAGAAGCAACCAGTGCCCTGGCTTACATGGCCTTTTTCCTAGGCGAGGAATATATAAGATCGAAATATCGAAAATGAGGCAAGTATAAAATATTTAATTTTTTCACATTTAAATACAACTTGGATCATATAGAATAATCTTCTTATACTTGGTGTTAAATTTCGAGGAGGGAACTCTTTTAAAAAGTGATTTCATCATTACTCGACGGATAGTAAAGGTTGAATACGAAAATTGATGTTAAGTAGAACTAGTGTGATTTCTATCGACCCTTTTTAACTCAATAATGTTTTCAAATATGAATTATGAAAATGATTTGATATTTCCAAATTTAAAGAAAGGTTTAATAATTTCATATATACCGAAAAGAAATATTTTAAAGATATATACCTCTAGAAGATATTGTTGATAAAGAGAAAATAATTAATCAAATGACAAGCACCTATTTTCTTGACATCTTTTTATTGATGATTGGGTCGAAGGAACCAGGATTGGATTTTAGTGATTCTTATCTGGAAACCACTTCAAACCAATTTACATGTTCAAAAATGAAGACGTGTCAAAGACAATAAAGTTGAAGGCGAGGATCATCATAATGGAAGGACTGCTTGTTGAAATTTCGGAGTAGCTCCCGAGATAAATAAATAGCAGTGGTCCCTTCGTTTTGGGATCTTCGTATGCAAGGACTACACGCTACTAATCCTAGGGGTAATTCCCGATAGGATGTAGTAGGAGAGTGCCTTCGCATTGTCCTGTTCTTGGACAACTTTATGGATGAATGTCTAAAATTGTATTTCTAAGATCATAGTGCATTGATCTCCATAAATGTACATCTATTTGATGGTGTAAGAGGTAACCCCTCTTGCACATAATACCCTTCTTTGAGCCGTACGAGCTTAGAGGTTGTACTTCTATGGAAATCAATAATGTGGTGTTGTAAATGACAATGTGGCATTTTAAGTGAAAATATTCTAATAAATGTAAACGTTACCTCAAGCCTCATGCCCAGGAAATTATTAAACAGAGATTGCTTTAAAGCTAAATGGATCGCAACCATTTGGGTATGATTTCAACTTTCTAGATCTATTTATTTCTACCCACTATGACGTTGGGTATAATTTATGTGGTGTAAGCTATGAGATCCCGAATAGGTCAGTAACGGTGAGGTGATATCATATTCGATTTTATCCATCACGAGATGGGTCTGTGGGTAGGCCGATCTTAATTCAAAGAGGTTTCGAAGATGTCGATCCTCAGTACATTCCTCTAGAAATGTACTATACGGGTGGCAGTCCCTTACCTCACTATTCATTGGAAATCAATTCTCCAATAATTGCCTTTGGACGTAGTTGTAAACCTATTATGCCATCAAATTTAACTAATTAACAATTTCGGCTATTTGAATATGTTCATTTAAAAGGTTTTCAATGAATGTTATTAAAAATAATGTCAATGGATTTTGTATAGAAATGATTTGGTTATCATAAGATAAAAACTCTTTCCATGTTTATGTGCCGCGCGGTCTAATGAGATACCCTTTTATTTTCCAAATACTTGTATTTTGAGTTTCTCACACCAGTTTCATGACCGATTCGAAGTTTATTTTCCTTTTCCCCTAAACTCTAGGTGCCCTATTATTGAGCAGCCAAGTAGTTGGAGCATTTTGGAAGGAGCATGAAATACAATGGCTGGGAGGTCCTTTTGTCAATAGTGATCTATACTAAATTTCCGCTTTAGCATGTACCAGCCTTTATAAGGGTTGGTAGTTATAATTGTCCCTGGTTGGGTTAGTACTTATTGTAACTCTGGTGAATCACTTGGAGTGATTGTATGTACTTTCCAAATGTATAATTAGTGCGAATATGAGATTTTGTTGTTTTCTATCTCCTATCTAAATTTTCTTTTAAAAACCCCTGATTATCTACCTCTCTGGCATTTAAATTTGTGGCATGTAAATATCGAGAATGTATTAGTGCCGATCTTCGAGGGTCGAAAAGGCGGGTTATCACAATATATAAGTAGTTAACGACATATAAGATATTAATGACATATAAGGGTAGATCAAGTAATACTGATTAGTAGTAGTTTTGAGTTGGTTGACTGCATATAAGAAGTTAAAAATATGCTTGCCGTTCTGTTTTTTGTATGCTATGAACTCCATTATCCTTTGCTGCACTATTGGTGTTAATTTCATTATGCCATGCTGTGTTGTAATTTTTGAACAATCTATTTATGTTTTGGTTATATTAGTATCTATTGTTAAACATTGGATTTGAGTTTGAATATCGGTTAGCCCTTTGATAAGATGTGAATTAGTTTATATGTTTGTTGTAAAAATTTGGTATATGAGTATGAAACATCAATTGAATAATTCAACTTCTTCTTTAAGCATGAAATGTTAACTAAATATTCACCAAAATGATTTCAATTTGTGCAAAATTTGTTTTGGATTAGTAATTATATTTGTTGCTTCCACCCTTAACAAGGGAAAGATAAATTATTATACAAAATCTTTAATTTTTGATTTTAGTAAAGTGATTTTTCTTTATTTATATCATACATTATTAGATAAATTATTAGAACAATTTTTGGTTTCCTATGGTTAGTTTATTTTAACAACATTATTATGTCTTTTTTCCAAGTAAATATATTTTTTGGTTTGATTCATTAATGAATTTCATTGCTTATTTTTCTCTATTGGTCTTTGGTTTGGTTATTACATAAACTGAGTCTGTATATGATAAATTACTATATGCTTTAAGTAAAGCACCGTAAGGCCCTTAAATATACTGAAAAATGTAGATTTTATGTTTACTTTTTTTTCCACTAAGCAAAGACCTAAAATTCCAAATTCCAACAGAGAATGGAATTGTATATTTTTACCACTTAAAGAATGAAACCTTATGATGGTTAAAATAAGAATTAGAGCATATCGTAATAATAGCATTAACATAAGGGTTAGAGTTTTCTATAACTATATCATAAGCATCATAATTAGATACCATAATACTTAGCTTCATATCTCATATTACTGTATGCCACTTAAATGGAGAATTGATTTTTGAATAAGATTTTATTAGTAGCATTACTGATTTTATATTTGTACTAATATTAATATATACCTATTAATAACTGAAAGATCGTATTAGTGCTCCTATATGCATCTATTTGGCATTCCTTTTAAAAAAAGAGAAATATTTTAATAATTTGTTTATGAATGCAAATTTTTCATAATTAGATCATGAATACATTCCATATGACTTCTTTTTAGAAAGACGACTTCTTTATGCTGATGAATTTCCTTTTTAACAATTTAGATTTTTTGTTTTTATTTTAAGGATTAAATTGACAAATCTAAAACCAGATTTATGAACAACACTTGTAGATTTTTGGACATTAATAGCTCTATACCAATTTATCAAGTTTTTGGACAATGAATTTCTCTCACTTTCTTTCTTTCAAATCTAATATGAACTACCCCATAACTATGTTTACATAATTAACTACTGTTGTAACCATAGTTAACCTATAATTAACTACTTAACATAATACAACACAAAATCTAACTATTGATTCAGTGGCATACAATTTATTATCGGATGATGAAAATGCCTTATTGCAACAAGCTCTTACAATGTGTGTGGATGATGGTGGGGCAACCGCTAATGCTAATATGTCATATTCCAGTGTAGAAGATCGAGATGTAAATTTTGGTAAGTTCTAAACCTTGCTCCCATAAACATTTATATAGTTATTTTAAACCATTTTAGATTTATTATTTTATTATTGCTTAGTGTTAGTACATCATCCTTTTCTAGAAAGATTTGGCTTTTTACTTATATTCAGATTCATGTTACCATATTAGTTTTTAATCAATAACAAAAGATACTTGATGCACTACTTGGTGCTTGATAGTGTAAATAAGTTCTTTCCCACTAATATTGAAAATTTGGTTTAGTTATAGGATTCATATTTCATAATCATGAGCCATTCCTATTTATATTGCTTACCAATGTTTTTGGTAGGATAGAAACCTACTTCTCTCTTCAATCAGTTATTTTGTATAAGATTTTTCCTTTTTTGCTCAGTCCAACTTAACTTTAAGTGAAGTTAGAAGTCTATAAATTTGGGTTTATGATAAATGGTATTAGCTATTTTATATATCATGAAACTCTACTTTATTCTTTTCATTCTTCCAATTAGGCTTTCCAAAAGCAAGGACATAACCATTTTGAAAAAATAAAATAAAATAACAATATAAGTAAAACTTTAGCATTAGCTATTATTTTTTGGCCTGGTTTTTTTCCACTAGGTCTATGTTTAGTTTAGTATGGTATAATTTTCAATTAAAAATGATGATGCAATTAGTGGTTTCGAAACTTGATATGATTGATGAATCTTAGACATGATTTGTTAATTTCTGCAGTTGGGCTATCTACATTCAAGGTTATGATTTATTATTAGCTCCTCATCAACAAGTTTTTACAATTAAATTTTTGCTGATATCATTTTGAATGTGATAGTCCATAATGATTAATGCATGTTCTGATAACATTGTCCTATCTTAAAGTTGTTTTTTGGAAGAAATCACTGCATTCAAAAATCCAAATATTTTAAGCTAATGTCTGATTCTAGCCCGCTTAAACAAAGTAGCTAAAATATGCCTTAACAAATCCGTTATTTCATGCCCATCAAAGTTTACCGACTGAACTAAACAAACTTGTTATTGGTTCAGTTTGCATAGGCACCAACTTGCTTTAGTTTTGTTTTGTTTTAAGGACTGAATCAACCTATTATTGGTCATCACTGTCTTTATGCTAAATTATGTGATGGTTGCAAATTAGGCACCTTAAAAATGGCCTTATCGAAAATAACATCTGTTTCAGTTTTAAAATAATAAAAGTCACTATTGCAAAGCTTAGACAAACTCTTCCAACATAGAAAATGTAATTTTTGTTGCATATGGTAACTAAATTTAGTTATATCTCAAAATGCCTTAGTTGTATTGTAACAACTCGAATTTTGGAGATTACCGTTAATATTAAATTACAATGCGAATAATAATTTAATATTGTGATTATAAATGAATTGGAGGAATGGAATGTGAGTTATTGTCTATTTTATATAAACAATGTTTTGATGAATAAAATTTGGGTTTTAATTTATGTGAGGTAATTTATCTCATAAGATGTTATTTCAACATATTGATGGTTGGAATAAATATAAATGAGTGAAAATAAGCTTAGAATATTTTATTTGTGAAATTGGCTTGAAAATAAATGATGTTAGTTACTTATTAAGTCAAAATGGGAAGTATTGGAATTTTATTCCAATAATAGCCTTTTACAGTGAATAAAAAGGGAAAATGAGAAGAAAATTAATTTTTCGAAGTGTATTAATGATTGAAAATAGTGTTGTAATATTTTAAAAAGTGTTAAAATATTTAATACACTTATTTGAGTTAAGAAATAATTTTTATTTGACTCGGACTATTTAAAATTGTGGTTTTTGTCTAAAAATAACAATATTGTGTAAATTAATAGTTTATTGGGAAAATAATATTTTTAAGTGTAAAAAAAATTATTGTTTTAATCATGTTCACCTTGTTAAAATATAAAAAATGCATTTTGTCTCATGTAAAAAGAAGTTAATATGACAAAGTTATGTTAAAAATGGTTTAAAACCTATGTGTATTAGCCTAAATAATTTTCTTAGTATGAGAATGGATTAATTGGGTACAGTAAACATCCAATAACCCAAATTATAGAGTTTTCTGATGAAATACGTTCCTTTTCTCCCAAAACTCATTACAGTAAAACTTAAATAGGAAAAGAAAAGGCTTCAAATTAAAAAACAATGGCTACCCTCTTCAAAATTTAATCTTCCAAGCTCAATCTTTGCAAATTTAAAAGTGTACTTCAAGTTAGAATCATAAAAGAAGGTAATCTCTAAGCTATTCTATCTTAGAATCCATCTAAACCCTAGAATTGTTTACTGTAAATTTTGTTTTGATCAATTTCTTATTTGCATGTATTGTTTTTTTCTATTTTCAGGCATTTAGGGCTCCAATCTTATGCTAAAGGCTCAACCTTGCTTGCAAATCCTTACTTATTCACTGAAAATCAATAGGTAAGTGTAAAAGCTTACAGATGCTAGCCCAAAACAAGGTTTTGACTTGAATTTTCGTATTAATAAGGTTACGTTTCGTCTTTGTTATTTTCTATTTTCTGTTGCCATATTGTTTTGGCCATAACTTTTTCATTTTTTATCCAAATTTCATTATTTTGGATGTTATGGAAAGAACAGACAAAGGGCTACAAGTTTCATGTTTTGAAAGTTTTAAAATTTTGAAGTTTACTTGATAAAAACCATGCTTGTTTGTTGCCGTATCAAGAGGAAATGACAGCAACAACAATCACAAAGTATGAGAATTTATTTTGGCCATAACTCATTCATTTCTTATCCAAATTTAATAACTTTGGATGTTTTGGAAAGCACAGAAAAAGTGCTACAAGTTTTATGCTTTGAGTTTTCTAAACTTTTGACGTTTACTTGATCAAAATCATGCTTTTTTGTTGCTCTCCCGAGAGCCAATGACAGCAACAACAATCACAAGTCTGAGAAATTATTTTGGCCATAACTCATTCGTTTATTAACCGATTTTGATAATTTTGGTTGTTTCGAAAATCATAAATCATGTAATACAACTTTCATGCATTGATTTTTCTGTAATTTTGTGGTTAGCTATGCCAAAATCAAATTTTTATACTGTTATCCCGAGAGCAAAACCAATATTTGCTCTGTGCTTGAGGCTGAAACGGAATTAGCCATAACTTATTGCTTCTTAACCGATTTTGATAATTTGAAATGTTCCAGAAAGATTAGGTCATATTCGACAAGTTTCATTCATTATGTTTTCTATATTTTTAAAGTTTATTTGGTCGAAATTATGGTTGTATGTTGGTGCCCTGAGAGCAAAATGACAGCAATAACCATCGTTGACCTTAGAATTGTATTAGCTCGTTTTGCTCTCATTCTTTTGGGTTTTAATGATGTTTTTGAGATATTTTCAGAGCTATGATGCCTATCAGTAGGCTAGCTATATTTAGAGAATTTGAAATTAAATTTAAATGGAATTTGAATTGATTTTGGGTTAAATTTGAATTGAATTCGTATTGAATTTAAGTTATCGGTTTTGAGATATCCCTCTTAGTTTTCATTGCTTTCGAGAACGGTTTTCACTAAACCAATTTTTGAAATACATGGAAATTTCAAAGTATTATTACATAGTATTTTTATAATTATTTTTCTACATAAAGATTGATTTAATTCCTATAATAAAGGAATTTCAAATATTAGTTTTAATAATCATTTTTGGAAAATCGTTTTAAATTTCTATTTCTCTAATAAAATTATTTTATAAATAAAATTACTTATTTTTATGAATTTTAGATGTATAAGAAGTACAATTAAACGGTAAAGTATAACATGTGGTATGGGACACATGGATTTGCTTTATCGCTTAATATCGGACTTATACGATCGAAACCCTTTCGATAAACTGTTTGAGATGATTTAAGACGTTATTAAATTTTGGGTAAATGATGTAGTCGAGAACTCCAATTTTGGAGTATATTCAATGAAGGACCATTTTAAGATGTGTTTCTTAATCGTCGATGAAATGAGGCGAATTAAGAGCTAGAAATTCCTAATTGGAATTATGGTTATAAATAACCATCTAGATGTTATTTTTACTTGCCGATAAGATGAGGTAAGCTTCTTTATGATGATTTTACGATGTTGAGATGTTTTATGGTAGTTTTTATTTGTCGATGAGATGAGACAAGTCACGATGCCACTAGTACTCATCAATGAGATGAAACGAGTATGGTATTGTATTTACTCGCCAATGAGATGAGGCTTAGTTTTATTTCATAATGTTTATGATGTTTTACTAGTGTGGTACCAACTAACGGCAACTAAACCATTAGGTGCGAACGTATGGTATGGGACGTATGTTAACACCTATTGGGTTCCTATCCGAGAAGTTGAGACACATTCACAATGTTTACTAGTACTATAGACCATGAGAACTCGATTGGAGTCATCACGATGCAGTTGCTACTCCGATCATCACGATGTTATTAACTCGGGTCTTTGTGACTGGGAGTCATTATGATGTTATAGACTATAGTCATTCATGATGTTTACGATGTTAAGATGTTATTTGACTCCAGTCATCACGATATTTATGGTACCAAATAGGAGTACTAGTCATGATGTAGTGTGTGTACCAATGCTTCGGCATGCAATCGAGGATCTGGCCAATCCGTGATTTCTTTGAGTTTGATGTTTTAGACTTCACCGTCTTTAGATGAGTATTACATTGATAGCCTAGTGCTAGAGGAGATTACTATTAATATTAAATTATAATGCAAATAATAATTTAATATTGTGATTATAAATGAATTGGAGGAATGAAATGTGAGTTGTTGTTTAATTTATATAAACAATGTTTTGATGAATAAAACTTGGATTTTTAATTTATGTGAGTTAATTTATCTCATAAGATGTTATTTCAACATATTGATGGTTGGAATAAA
Source organism: Allium cepa (assembly GCA_030765085.1). Lineage (NCBI taxonomy): Eukaryota > Viridiplantae > Streptophyta > Magnoliopsida > Asparagales > Amaryllidaceae > Allium > Allium cepa. The sequence continues at coordinate 462,831,418 of CM060943.1, forward strand.
TATAAATGAGTGAAAATAAGTTTAGAATATTTTATTTGTGAAATTGGGTTGAAAATAAATGATGTTAGTTATTTATTAAGTCAAAATGGGAAGTATTGGAATTTTATTCCAATAATAGCCTTTTATTATGAATAAAAAGGGCAAATGTGAAGAAAATGAATTTTTTGAAGTATTTTAATGATTGAAAATAGTGTTGTAATATTCTAAAAAGTGTTAAAATATTTAATACACTTATTTGAGTTAAGAAATAATTTTTATTTGACTCAGATTGCTTAAAATTGTGGTTTTTGTTTAAAAATAACAATATTGTCAAATATTGTGTAAATTAATAGTTTATTGGAAAAATAATATTTTTAAGTGTTAAAAAAATTATTGTGTTAATCATGTTCACCTTGTTAAAATATAAAGAATGCATTTTGTCCCATCTAAAAAGAAGTTAATATGAGAAAGTTATGTTAATTTTTTTTTTAAACCTATGTATATTAGCCAAAATTATTTTCTAACTATGAGAATGGACAAGTTGGGTATAGTAAACATCCAATAACCCAAATTCTGGAGTTTTCTTACGAAATACATTCCTTTTCTCCCAAAACTCATTACAGCAAAACCTAAATCAGAAAAGAAAAAGCTTCAAAGTACAAAACAATGGCTACCCTCTTCAAAATTTAATCTTCCAAGCTCAATCTTTGCAAATTTTAAAGTCTAATTCAAGTTAGAATCATAAAAGAAGGTAATCTCTAAGATATCCTATCTTAGAATCCATCTAAACCCTAGAATTGTTTGCTGTAAATTTTGTTTTGATCAATTTCTTCTTTGCATGTAATGTTTTTTATATTTTCACGCGTTTAGGGCTCCAATCTTATGCTAAAGGCTCAACCATGCTTGCAAATCCTTATTTATGCACTAAAAATCAATAGATATGTGTAGAAGCTTACAAATGCTAGCCAAAAATAAGGTTTTGAGTTGAATTTTCGTATTAATAAGGTTCCGTTTGGTCTTTGTTATTTTCTGTTTTCTGTTGCCACATTATTTTGGCCATAACTTTTTCATTTTTTATCCAAATTTCATAATTTTGGATGTTCTAGTAAGCACAGACAATGGGCTAAAAGTTTCATGTTTTAAAATTATTAAGTTTACTTGATCAAAACAGTGCTTGTTTGTTGCTGTTCCAAGTGCAAACGACAGTAGCAACAATCACAAAGTTTGAGAATTCATTTTGACCATAACTCATTTGTTTCTTATCCAAATTTAATAATTTTGAATGTTCTGGAAAGCACAGACAAAGAGCTACAAGTTTAATGTTTTGAGTTTTCTAAACTTTTCAGGTTTACTTGATCAAAATCGTGCTTGTTTGTTGCTGTCCCGAGAGCCAATGACAGCAACAACAATCACAAGTCTGAGAAATTATTTTGGCCATAACTCATTCGTTTATTAACCGATTTTGATAATTTTGAATGTTCTGGAAAGCTGAAATCATGTGATACCACTTTCATGCATTGAGTTTTCTGCAATTTTGTGGTTAGCTATGCCAAAATCGAATTTTTATATTGTTATCCCGAGAGCAAAACCAATATTTGCTCTGTGCTTGAGGTTGAAACTGAATTAGCCATAACTTCTTTGCTTCTTAACTGATTTTGATAAATTTAGATGTTTCGAAAATCTTAAGTCATATGCTACAAGTTTCATACATTGTCTTTTCTAGAATTTTGAAGTTTTTTTGGTCGAAATTATGGTTGTATGTTGCTGCCCTCAGAGCAAAATGACAGCAACAACAATCGTTGAGCTTAGAATTGTATTAGCTCGTTTTGCTCTCATTCTCTTCGGTTTTAATGATGTTTTGAGATATATTCAAAGCCATGATGCCTATTAGTAGGCTAGCTATATTTGGAGGATTTGAAATTCAAATTTAAATGGAATTTGAATTGATTTTGGGTTAAATTTGAATTGAATTCGTATTGAATTCAAGTTATTGGTTTTGAGATATCCCTCTTAGTTTTCATTGCTTTCAAGAATGGTTTTCACTAAACCAATTTTTGAAATACATGGATATTTCAAACTATTATTACATTGTATTTTTTTTAATTATTTTTCTAAATAAAGATTGATTTATTTCCTATAATAAAGGAATTTCAAATATTGGTTTTAATAATCATTTTCGGAAAATCATTTTAAATGTCTATTTCTCTAATAAAATTACTTATTTTTATGAATTTCAGATGTATAAGAAGTATGATTAAACGGTAAAGTATAACATGTGGTATGGGACACATGCATTTGCTTTATCGCTTAATATCGGACTTATACGATCGAAACCCTTTCGATGAACTATTTGAGATGATTTAAGACGTTATTAAATTTTGGGTAGATGATGTAGTCAAGAACTCCAATTTAGGAGTATATTCAATGAAGGACCATTTTAAGATGCGTTTCTTAATCGCCGGTGAAATGAGGTGAATTAAGAGCTAGAAATTCCTAATTGGAATTATGGTTATAAATAGCCATCTAGATGTTATTTTTACTTGCCGATAAGATGAGGTAAGCTTTTACGAAGTTGAGATGTTTTATGATAGTTTTTACTTGTCAATGAGATGAGACAAGTCACGATGCCACTAGTACTCATCAATGAGATGAAATGAGTATGGTATTGCATTTACTCGCCAATCAGACGAGGCTGAGTATTATTTCATGATGTTTATGATGTTTTACTAGTGTGGCACCAACTAACGGCTAGTAAACCATTAGGTGCGAATGTATGGCATGGGACGTACGTTAAGACCTATTGGGTTCCTATCTGAGAAGTTGAGACACATTCACAATGTTTACTAGTACCACAGACCACGAGTACTCGATTGGAGTCATCACGATGCAGTTGCTACTCCGATCATCACGATGTTATTAACTCGGGTCTTTGTGACTGGGAGTCATTATAAAGACTATAGACATTCATGATGTTCACGATGTTAAGATGTTATTTGATTCTAGTCATCACGATGTTTATGGTGCCAAATAGTAGTACTAGTCTTGGCGTAGCGCACGTAGCAATGCTTCGGCATGCAATCGAGGATCTGGCCAATCCGTGATTTCTTTGAGTATGATGTTTTAGACTTCACCATCTTTAGATGAGTATTCCATTGATAGCCTAATGCTAGAGGAGATGCATACATATATGTTGAAATCATTTATGATGTTATTCTTTGATTGAGTTATTTGCATTATGGATTGATGATTTGATGATTTTATAGACTACTTGATGTTAAGATGGAGTTGAGATGTTTTTATATGTTTATACAAATGAGATGAGGTATAAATGATTATGAAGAATCTTTTATGATGGGTTTTAGTGATGGATTTGAGATGTATCTATATTCATACCAATGAGATGAGGTATGAATAAGTATGATGCTTCTTTTATGATTGGGTTTTATATTTCCTTGAATGATCCTTGGGATGTGCCTATGAGATGAGGAACATCCATATGCGTTTTATTCTATGTATGAAGGATATGTACCTTTGATGTATTGTTATATTGACAACCACTTCTAAGAAGATAGTTGAATCATTTGAAGTCATTATCCATATTCCTTTATGTCGCCGATGATATGAGGCAAAAGCGATGTTTATTAAGTCTTATCTTTAAAACTTTGCTCGCCGATGTTCTATTTGCTTAAGTATCAGTTATGCCACTTAATTATGACTTTATTATCATTATCTCTTCTACTTGTGAAGAAGAGATGTTGTCCTTTCTTATGATATTGAAACTCTGTTTAGGGTATGGCATCCTTTAAGAAAAAGGATACCATAGCTTCCACCTACTTATTATTATCGATTATTCTGTTTAGTTGATGATTTTAGCTAGCCTGACCCGTGTGTTTTCACTCGGGTCAGACCGAGTTGTTTAAGGTATCATATATTGGGCTTAGCTTGAAGTTGATGTTGGATAACAGCTCTTCTTTCTCTTAAGTAGTTTATTTCTTCCGCATACTCTGATGTTTTTACATTTGATTCGATGTATATGGTGTGGTGGCGTACGACCTTTATTGTACTCATATTGTATTGTACTGAACGTGTATCAGTGTATAACTGTATATGTATATATATGATGTTGGTTACCATTTTGTGATGTGATTTACATTTAGTTATTGTATTTTGGTCTGATGGATCCATTAGCCACCTATAGTTTTGAATTAAGCATTTATGGGTATGTCGATCCACATGAGTTGAAAAATTATAATGCATTTATCGACGTTTTCAATAGATGTTTAAGACAAAATTATAGATGGTCGCCCTTAACCAGCCCTATTCTCTGCTTTAGTAGATAGAATTACTTGTTAATTCTCTTTGCTAAGGTGGGTCTTGGGGTGGGGCGTTACAGCTTGGTATCAGAGCTGTGGTCAGAATAAAGTAGAATAAACATAGAACAGTATGTATATCATGATACATCGAAGTACAATGCTGGTGAATCATTGTCCTTTATTCAAGATTGTTTTTGAATCGAGCCTTGATTCTTTTTTGAGTTTTAGGATTGTTAAGATGGACTATGTCTAGAAATATAGATATATTGTATTCCGTAGTATTCCATAATAGAGTTTGATGTCATCTTATCTCATATAAAATCTTATTTGGGATTATTAGATTCTTTTTTTTTGTCGATACGAGTGAGTTCGTATCGATGGAGCTGATTGATTTCTTTGGGCATTCTTGTTGCATTCCTTTGAGAGTTGTGAATTCTATTAAAGGGATCCATAATGATTGGCTTGTAGTGAGCATTCTGAGTTCTTTATTTGTTGCTGTTTTAGTGAGTACTTGTTTATTACTCACCATCTTGAGATGTATCTGATTTGAGATGGATTGACTTATTTGATGTGAAGTCTGATCCTTTTGTTGTTATAGGATCCTATATTTATTTTGGCATCCTAATTTGATTAATTTATTATTTCTGTCACTTTGGATGTTAATAATGATTCTAAAGTTTTTGAATTCACTCTTGAGTTTCGATATGATGATGATCTATCTCAAATTCCAGTCATAGTGACTTTGTTGAGTTTTTTGAGTCCATTTGGAATTGACATCCAATTGGGCAATCGAGCGTTGAGGTAACCTTATTCCTGGCTCTTAGCTCTTCGGTTATCCTTCCACGTGGATATCTACTGAGGAATGAGGCGAGTTTCTAGATTGTTCGAGTTTGGTTGAGTTATCATTCTGCTTCGTTTGAGTGTTCTTTTCTGATACTCAATCAATGTTATCCTTTAGCATTACTCCGTTTGAAATAGTGATTCGTGGATTATGTGTTTCTTCTCCTTCGAGAAGAATTTCTTGCTTATCATGTATCTTGATGATTTTTGGGAGTGGCTCGTGATATCGTAAGATTGACGAACACTCTATCTCCTTTTTTTTATTTTGAGAATCGAGTATTCTGGGAATATCTCGATGCATTCTCTTAAAGTTCTTTGGTTTGAGTTTTGAAGCTATATAAATATGTATATTAAAGTGGAATTTGAGTTTTGAGATATTTTAAAAAAAATCAAAGAATATTTTGAGAATATATTTACATGAGTGAAAATAAGCTTAGAATATTTTATTTGTTAAATGGGTTGAAAATAAATGATGTTAGTTATTTATTAAGTCAAAATGGGAAGTATTGGAATTTTATTCCAATAATAGCCTTTTATAGTGAATAAAAAGGGAAAATGAGAAGAAAATGAATTTTTTGAAGTGTATTAATGGTTGAAAATAGAGTTGTAATATTTTAAAAAGTGTTAAAATATTTAATACACTTATTTGAGTTAAGAAATAATTTTTATTTGACTCAGATTGTTTAAAATTGTGGTTTTTGTCTAAAAATAACAATATTGTCAAATATTGTGTAAATTAATAGTTTATTGGGAAAATAATATTTTTAAGTGTAAAAAACATTATTGTGTTAATCATGTCCACCATGTTAAAATACAAAAAAAAATGCATTTTGTCTCATGTAAAAAGAAGTTAATATGAGCAAGTTATGTTAAAAATGGTTTAAAACCTATGTATATTAGCCTAAATAATTTTCTAATTATGAGAATGGACTAATTGGGTACAGTAAACATCCAATAACACAAATTCTAGAGTTTTCTGATGAAATACATTCCTTTTCTCCCAAAACTCATTACAGTAAAACTTAAATCGGAAAAGAAAAGGCTTCAAATTACAAAACAATGGCTACCCTCTTCAAAATTTAATCTTCCAAGCTCAATCTTTACAAATTTAAAAGCCTAATTCAAGTTAGAATCATAAAAGAAGGTAATCTCTAAGCTATTCTATCTTAGAATCCATCTAAACCATAGAATTATTTACTGTAAATTTGTTTTGATCAATTTCTTCTTTGCATGTATTGTTTTTTTCTATTTTCAGGCATTTAGGGCTCCAATCTTATGCCAAAGGCTCAACCTTGCTTGCAAATCCTTACTTATTCACTAAAAATCAATAGGTAAGTGTAAAAGCTTACAGATGCTAGCCAAAAACAAGGTTTTGAGTTGAATTTTCGTATTAATAAGGTTACGTTTCGTCTTTGTTATTTTCTGTTTTCTGTTGCCACATTGTTTTGGCCATAACTTTTTCATCTTTTATCCAAATTTCATAATTTTGGATGTTATGGAAAGAGCAGACAAAGGGCTACAAGTTTCATGTTTTGAGTGTTTTAAAATTTTGAAGTTTACTTGATAAAAACCGTGCTTGTTTGTTGTTGTCCCAAGAGCAAATGACAGCAACAACAATCACAAAGTCTGAGAATTCATTTTGGCCATATCTCATTCATTTATTATCCAAATTTAATAATTTTGGATGTTTTGGAAAGCACAGACAAAGTTCTACAAGTTGTATGCTTTGAATTTTCTAAACTTTTGACGTTTATTTGATCAAAATCGTGCTTGTTTGTTGCTCTCCCGAGAGCCAATGACAGCAACAACAATCACAAGTTTGAGAAATTATTTTGGCCATAACTCATTCGTTTATTAACCGATTTTGATAATTTTGGATGTTTCGAAAAGCATAAATCATGTAATACAACTTTCATGCATTGATTTTTCTGTAATTTTGTGGTTAGCTATGCCAAAATCGAATTTTTATACTGTTATCCCGAGAGCAAAACCAATATTTGCTCTGTGCTTGAGGCTGAAACGGAATTAGCCATAACTTCTCGCTTCTTAACCGATTTTGATAATTTTAGATGTTCCAGAAAGATTAGGTCATATGCGACAAGTTTCATTCATTGTGTTTTCTATAATTTTAAAGTTTATTTGGTTGAAATTATACTTGTATGTTGCTGTCCTGATAGCAAAATGACAGCGAGAACAATCGTTGACCTTAGAATTGTATTAGCTCATTTTGCTCTCATTCTTTTGGGTTTTAATGATGTTTTTGAGATATTTTCAGAGCTATGATGCCTATCAGTAGGCTAGCTATATTTAGAGAATTTGAAATTCAAATTTAAATGGAATTTGAATTGATTTTCAAATTCTCTAAATATAGCTAGCCTACTGATAGGCATCATAGCTCTGAATTGATTTTGGGTTAAATTTGAATTGAATTCGTATTGAATTCAAGTTATCGGTTTTGAGATATCCCTCTTAGTTTTCATTGCTTTCGAGAACGGTTTTCACTAAACCAATTTTTGAAATACATGGAAATTTCAAAGTATTATTACATAGTATTTTTATAATTATTTTTCTACATAAAGATTGATTTAATTCCTATAATAAAGGAATTTCAAATATTATTTTTAATAATCATTTTCGAAAAATCGTTTAAATTTCTATTTCTCTAATAAAATTATTTTATAAGTAAAATTACTTATTTTTATGAATTTCAGATGTGTAAGAAGTAAACGGTAAAGTATAACATGTGGTATGGGACGCATGGATTTGCTTTATCGCTTAATATCAGACTTATACGATCGAAACCCTTTCGATAAACTGTTTGAGATGATTTAATACGTTATTAAATTTTAGGTAGATGATGTAGTCGAGAACTCCTATTTAGGAGTATATTCAATGAAGGACCATTTTAAGATGTGTTTCTTAATCGTCGATGAAATGAGGTGAATTAAGAGCTAGAAATTCCTAATTGGAATTATGGTTATAAATAACCATCTAGATGTTATTTTTACTTGCCGATAAGATGAGGTAAGCTTCTTTATGATGATTTTACGATGTTGAGATGTTTTATGATAGTTTTTATTTGTCGATGAGATGAGACAAGTCACGATGCCACTAGTACTCGTCAATGAGATGAAACGAATATGGTATTGTATTTACTCGCCAATGAGATGAGGATGAGTATTATTTCATGATGTTTATGATGTTTTACTAGTGTGGTACCAACTAATGGCTAGTAAACCATTAGGTGCGAACGTATGGTATGGGACGTATGTTAGCACCTATTGGGTTCCTATCCGAGAAGTTGAGACACATTCACAATGTTTACTAGTACTACAGACCACGAGAACTCGATTGGAGTCAACACGATGCAGTTGCTACTCCGATCATCACGATGTTATTAACTCGGGTCTTTGTGACTGGGACTCATTATGATGTTATAGACTATAGTCATTCGTGATGTTCACGATGTTAAGATGTTATTTAACTCCAGTCATCACGATGTTTATGGTACCAAATAGTAGTACTAGTCACGATGTAGCGCGCGTACCAATGCTTCGGCATGCAATCGAGGATCTGGCCAATCCGGGATTTCTTTGAGTTTGATGTTTTAGACTTCACCGTCTTTAGATAAGTATTACATTGATAGTCTAATGCTAGAGGAGATGTATACATATATGGCGAAATCATTTATGATGTTATTCTTTGATTGAGTTATTTGCATTATGGATTGATGATTTGATGATTTTATAGACTACTTGATGTTAAGATGGAGTTGAGATGTTTTTATATATTTATACAAATGAGATGAGGTATAAATATTATGAAGAATCTTTTATGATGGTTTTTAGTGATGGATTTGAGATGTATTTATATTCATACCGATGAGATGAGGTATGAATAAGTATGATGCTTCTTTTATGATTGGGTTTTATATTTCCTTGAATGATCCTTGGGATGTGCCAATGAGATGAGGCACATCCATATGCGTTTTATTCTATGTATGAAGGATATGTACCTTTGATGTATTGTTATATTGACAACCACTTCTAAGAAGATAGTTGAATCATTTGAAGTCATTATCCATATGACTTTATACCGCCGATGATATAAGGCAAAAGCGATGTTTATTAAGTCTTATCTTTAAAACTTTGCTCACCTATGTTCCATTTGCTTAAGTGTCTGTTATGCCACTTAAGTATGACTTTATCATCATTATCTCTTCTACTTGCGAAGAAGAGATGTCCTTTCTTATGATGTCGAAACTCTGTTTAGGGTGTGGCGTCCTTTAAGAAAAAGCATACCATAGCTTCCACCTACTTATCCTTATCGATTATTCTATTTAACTGACGATTTTATCTAGCTTGACCCGTGTGTTCTTACTCGGGTCAGACCGAGTTGTTTAAGGTATCATATTTTGGGCTTAGCTTGAAGTTGATGTTGGGTAACAGCTCTTTTTTCTCTTGAGTAATTTATTTCTTCCGCATACTCTGATGTTTTTACATTTGATTCGATGTATATGGTGTGGTCGCGTACGACCTTTATTGTATTCATATTGTATTGTACTGAACGTGCGTCAGTGTATATGTATATATATGATGTTTGTTACTGTTTTATGATGTAATTTACATTTAGTTATTGTATTTTGTTCTGATAGATCCGTTAGCCACATATAGTTTTGGATTAAGCATTTATGGGTATGTCGATCCACATGAGTTGAAAAATTATAATGCATTTATCGACCTATTCAATAGATGTTTAAGACAAAATTATAAATGGTCGCCCTTAACCAGCCCTATTCTCTGCTTTAGTAGATAGAACTACTTGTTAATTCTCTTTGCTAAGGTGGGTCTCGGGGTGGGGCATTAGATGTATAGTAAATATGAGTGCTCTCTATCATTTTCCAACAAGTAGAACAATGGGAAATGGAGAGAAAACAATAAGAAATTTAGTCATCTTCTTCTTCTTTTTACCAAAAGACATGACCAGTTTTAATTGACTACCTGAGATAGAGCGCAACCACCTCATTGTACCCATTTGTAGAGAGTGGAACTTCAAAGTTTTGTTCTAATATGTGTCGAGGCCCATTTATCCGTACCTTTTAAGTTGGCAATAAACCACACATATCCAACTCAAATTGAACGAAAAGAGGGAATACGACGGACAAAAAGAAAATAAGACAGAACATAATCTCACACGAATGGAATAATATATATTATTGAACAATATCGTTACAGTAGAAAACTTTTAAAAAACATATACTAGAATCTAACCTAAATTCAGCTTGTATAGTTTAAACATTTGTCCTTACAATTGCTGATAAACATCAAACAAAGACAAACACACAGCAGCGGACAATAGAATATGTCATACAAAGAAGAATATCTCCAGCTCGCCTCTGGAAACTCCAACAGTCTTCAACTAAACCTGAAACTACTACGATCCGACCCGAGTATTTAAAATACCCGGATAAGACTTAATAAATCAGCATGAGAAAAACTCAATAATAAATGACAGTGTCATATATCAGCCTTTAAATAAAATCCTTTAAAAAGAAAGAGTATCTCATAAGGCCACGCCCACACATAAACACGGATGGGTTTTTGCTTGATGATAACTAAAACTCTTTTATATCAAAAACATGTGATATTATTTCTAATGGCATTCTTTGGAAATATTTGCATATAAACTTATTAATCTTAGCTGAAATTGTTTCCATTGTTAAATTCCAGAGGTTCTACAAACATAACCATAGGTTTTTACTGGAGAATGGATTTCCATACAAATGACCAGGTGAAGGGACTATCTTTTGGCAGTATATCTCTAGAGGAATGTACCGAGAACCATCACAAAAGATCCTCTACCAACACAAGATCGGCCTATCTCTGTAACTAGATAGTACCGAATATATCATCCCTCGGTCATTACCGACCTTTAATCGAGCACTCGTTTTCCATACACCACATTAATTTACATCCCGAATGTCATAGCGGAAATAAATATATCTAAAAGGGGATAATCATACTCTAATTGGGAATGATCCACTTAGCCTTGGTGCATCTAAACCTGTTTTGGTCATTTCCAGTTGATGAGGCTCGAGGCTACGACTATCTTTTTACATAGCACATCTTCTTTTACTTTGAATGCCACATTGTCATTCCATATTCACACGACTGGTTTCTATAAACGTATAACTTCTTGAGCTCATATGTCTCGGGAAAAGGTGTTAAGCTAAGAGAAGGTGTCTTCTCCATCACCGACTGATGTACTTTTATAGAGATCACTCATTATCATTTGCAATGCAAGGACAGACATTCTTCCATTCAAGTTTATTCTAGGACCGAATGAAACCGAAGGTACTTTCCTCGGCCATTACTAGGCAAAGAAGCCCTTGTGGTTTTGAGGTTTTTCATAGCAAAGAGACCACTGCTAGAATATAGTGAATCGAAAGTTTATCCCCAATTAATCAACAAGTTGTCCCCTGTTATTATTCGTCTTAATATCTCCATCTTTAAATATCTTCATTCTTCGAACATGTAAACTAGTTCGAAGTGGTTTTCGGACAGGAATCACCCAAATCCGACCCCGATTCCTTTGAAATCCAATTATCGACAAAAGTGAATATGAGTATACATGATTTATTAAGTCTATTTTCACTTAAACTCTTCTCTGATGGTTTTGAAATATCTTTCTTTTGTCTTAGAATAATTCTAAATAATTCATTCTTTTTCTTTGGACAGTATTTCAAATTTCCTCACTTAAAACTCGATCCAAGATTTCATTACTTTTAGGCGGGTCAAAAACAACAATGTTATTTAAGACATCATTTATGATAAACCCTGAAAACAATCTTAGCAAATATTATTGAGTAAATAAGATCATAGAAATCAATATGATTTTACTCAACATCAATTTCCGTATTCAACAAGTGCTATGGGAAAAATAACGTTGAAATCACCTTTAAAATTCCATAAACAGGAAGAGTTCCCTCTTCGGAATTTAATAACAGGAATACGAAGATTATCTCTATGCTATCCAAGTTGTAGTTTATTCATTTTGGAGACTGCTTAAATTTTGGATAATACCAATCTTCTTCTATTTTGGAAACTTAATACCATCTTTTAAGAACATCCGGGCTTTCCTTCCAATCTGTTCCACCCTCGCCAAAGAAAAGAATACATAGACCGCGTAGTTCAGAGCACTGGTTGCTCCATCCCTAACCTTGGTTAAATACCTTGTTTTATCTTCCCAGATCTAACAGGCGGGTCAAATGTACTAGTCGTTTACGCATACTTAATTATCAACTTTATTTCAGAATTGATTATAAAGATTTCAAGTTATCATTTAAACGCTTAATTTTCCATTTAAAAACATTCACAATAAATTCTAAGAAAATCACTACGTTTAAACTCATATTAAAAAAGTTATAGAATTTGCATCATAAAAGTGCCGCGGAAAGCGCTATATAAGCTTATTTGATTTAAACAACTTTTTAATATTTGACAATTCATATTTTCCATTTCAAATCTCTTTTAAACTATTTATATATATTTATCAAATTTATTCCATATTTTTTTTAAATTGAAAGCATTCATTTAAGCCGATTTCTCGTTATGGTCACTTAACTGCATTGGCGCGATTTTTTTGAAAAATTGATTTGGATATATTTCAAAATCTACTCAACGAAAATTTTATTTTCTTTCTTCGTTTAGAAGATATGGATATAATAGACCGGAATTTTCTTATCTCGAAGAATTTCAAGCTATATTTCACTCTATACACTCATTCGAACTTTTTGGCGTGAAATCGCGAACTACCGTTGCGCGACGCGCCTATTTTAAATTATTTTTCAATACTTGAAATAATCTATTCAAATTGAATTTTATTGCTTATAAAACCATTACAAATCATTTTAAATCAATATTTTCATTTTTTAAAGCTTTTATAATGTATTTTCAATATTTCCATATTATAATATTATTTTATTCCTATTATTTTAATATTAAATTTTAAATTCCAATATCAATTTAATTTCAATTCTAACTTCAAATTAAATTCAATTAATATTTAGATTTCAAATCTAGTTCCAATTTCAATCTTAACCCTTTTTCAGTTTTGAAAATCGATTTCAATTTCAATTTAACTTTTCATTTCAAATCCAATTTCACTTCTAATTTCAAGTTCTGTTTTATTTTAAATTTAATTTCAATTCCACTTAAAAGAGACTTATTTTTTCAAAGTATACCATATCACCAAAATTGGGTTTATTTAACAAACGGTTTACTTAATCAATAATGATAGAAATTCGATGTCCATGTTAACATAACAAATACAACCAATCACATGACATTAACATATTCAATACCGGCATAATATGATAAGTGTCATAACATTAAAATGGATCATCCAATATAATGGACCAAACATTCATATCATCAAATGGTGATTATCTAACATAATAATTAAACATGATAATCAATATAATTCAAAAAGCGATGAGAACTTCTCACCTTTAAACAAATTGATTAACTTCATACCAACATTCATATCACAACAACACTTCATCTAAAATATTACTAAACTCAACCAAAATTTCACTAAACCGCCACCTAAACATTCTTCCACCTTTTCCAAGCGCTCGGCTGCCACCCCACATCACTTCTTGCTCTTGGCCCTAACCTCCCACTTCCATATTGCATACAGCCTCCTCCCTATCAACTCTCAAACTCACGGTCTAAGGCCATTTTTAAGAAGAGAAAAGTAAGAAGTGAATTAAGAAGAGGTTAGAGACTAACAAGTGGATTAGTGCTTAAGCACTCCACTACTTTTTAACCTTCATACCTCTCTTAAAGAGAGAAGCCATTAAAAAAGCTTAAAAGAAGAAGAGAACAATTTATGTGAAAATGGAAGAGGTATGCCTGGCTATTTATAGAAAAAAGTCTGGAATAAAATACTATTATGTAAAATGACCAAAATACCCTTTACTTACTTTTTAAGACACCTTACTTTTTTCAACACTTAACATCATATTTTGAATCATGCTTTATGTCACTTTCACTGAAGGAGTAAGAAAATTAAAGTAATAATTATGTTTGGTTTGATTTGACATGTTTTAGAATTTTGTGCTTACTTTTTCTTAATGAAATTCTAGAATTTTCTAAGTATGTTTAGTAAAAGTAAATTTGATTAGTGAATTAATTAATACTTACACTATTTGAATATATTTTCATATATAAAAAAATAAAGGTGCGTCAACTTTTAATCGACAAAACGTTGATTTTCGATAAACTGTTTTAAGGTCACATTTTGACGTTTTAGTTAAACTATTTATTTATGTAAACCAAATTTAAAAATGAACTTTTTAGTTATTTTAAATAAATTAAAACGTGTCTATTCATATTTAAAAATCATATTTAAATAATATCAAAATCTCCGCTTTTACAGTTATTGTAAAACTGACACAATGCGACAAAATTTGGATATTTTTGTAAAACGATTATTAATATACTTTTAAATCTTTTAATATACTTCTATTATCTTTATTAGGTTTTTTTAATCAAATTTAAATTTTCAAATAAATTTTAAACCTATTTATTTAAGTCTTTATTTATTTTTAACCAAAGTTAACTTTTGCTGATTTGTTCTAAAATCTAAACTTTATACTTTTTAATTATAACTATAAGAATAAATAATTTCTCTATTATTATTTATATAATATATTTCTTCAAATTTTAAATTCTTCTAAATTTAAAATAAACAAAATTTCTCATTTTCAAAGTAGCGAAATTACGGGTATTACATTCTCCCCTACTTAAAAGCATTTCGTCCTCGAAATGAAAGTTAGATAAAGGAATCTATCTCATACTCATATCCTCAAACATTTTGACTTATTTATACCGATGATAGAAAAAATGCATATATAGAAAAGAAGGTTGATATCATAACAATACTGCTACCAAACATACATACAGAGATTCTCCATACTAACCTGAGTACTTATCACATGATCAAGGTTATATATACATACATTAAGTCAGACTTCTGTCATACACATCCTAATGCATACTGCACATTTAAGATAATATATACAACAATCAAACAAGACTATATCAACATAAATGAATACATCCACATAACCACATTATCTTAGTGCCTATTATATAAGATAACAATCCAACTACTATGTAGATATACCAAAAACAACATATTATATGTGATATTTAATTCGATCTATTATTCGAATCTACAAATTTACCACCGAACTAGTATTTATCCCCCGATTTCCTAGTGCGGACTTTGATCAGACTTCCTGATCACAAACCCTTGCTTTCCTTGCATAGCTCACAACTATGATAGAAAACTTGAGTACAAAATCACAAACGCTCATTAATGTTCGCCGTCAAGAATCGAGTGATAAATCCTTTTTTGGATTGGTGTAAACACCTCAAAGCTCTGTAGTCAAATCTTAAATCAAAATTTTATGTGCCAAAATGTTTATGTATAACTTACGTATTTATTCACGTTATTTTTTGCCTAATTTATTTCTTCCAAATTTCCATTAATCCAAGTTTATTTCACAACCATTTACTTTTTACTAAATCCATTATTATTCAAGCATACAAATATGACATAACCTTGTATAATATACATTTACTTCCTAAGAGTATATATACATATCCCTAAACTTCAAACTGTTATTACTTCAATTAGGGTGTTTAACAATGTGGAATTCTACTATTATCTCGAATTAATAAGTTTTAAAACTTAATCCTTAGTTTTATTTGTCTAAGGCATTAATTTAGCTAATATTATTTATTTTATCCATATATTAATAAGACAACTTTGCTAAGTGTACATCTTTTTCTTACAAATCCTATGATTATCTACTTAACCTATTTACCTATCCATTTCCTAATCAAATTTCTTAACCTTAAATCCATCAAATACCTTATAGTCAAATAGTGAAACTTAATTCACATGGTAATTGTTATTTAAACATTCTCATCCAAATATTAACCTACTAACCATATTATCTAAAACTACCCACTTCTAATCTTACTTCATTACAAATGTTACCCTAAATGTATCACTAATTCAAAGTTTCATGTTAGGATGATATTTCTTATATATCTTATTTCTAAATTTCACTTTGATTTTAACCTAATCAAAGTCTCTAAATTTTAAATTATCTTATCTCCTTTATAAGTTATAGAAGTTACCCTTTTATATTATATTTACCCAAAGTCTCAATTCAGGCTTATCTTTTCTATCTTGTTGACAAAAAAAATTTCTAATTGCGCATTTTCTTTTTTACTTTCTCTAATTACAACTTCTATCTTCAACATGATCATCAAATATCTTATAGTCAAATCATGAATTTTACTTCACAAGATATAGCTTTCAAATCCATCCATTTTGATGATCATTAAATCATTATTTCTTAACAACCAAATGTCTAGGGGTATATGATTAAAGTTATAAATTCTATCTTTTAACCAATTGATTCTATAGGAAATATCATATAGTCAAATTGTGTAATTCTAATCACAAAATATTCATATTTTAGTTTTACTATGCTAAATTACAAACAACCCTTTATTTATAACCAAAAATAATAGTATCCCTTTTGATACTTAAAATATAAATCCAAGGTAAAATTATTTCATTTACCAACTTCTTTAAAACAAAGTCGTTCTTATAAAATTAAAAAATATGCACTTATATATATAATACTCTCATAACTCATTCTAGGGTGTTACTAACCAATCTCTAATGAGTTATTCATCCTAGGATATTACTAATCCTATCTCGGATGAGTCTTTACCCAACCAAAGCCATGGTTCTCGCTTAACCTTCACTCTGATACCAAATGTCAAGGCCCATTTTTCAGTACCCATTAATTTGACAATAAAACATACATGTACAACTAAAATTGAACAAAAAGACGGAACATGAAGAGTAAAAAGAAAATAAGACAGAACAAAATCTCACACAAATGGAATAATATATAATATTGAACAATATCTTTACAGCGGAAATTTTTTAAAATACATATACCAGAGTCTAACCTAAATCAGCTTAGACAGTTATAAACATTTGTCCTTACAACTGTTGACAAACATCAAACAAAGACAAACAGATAGTAGCGGATAATAGAATACGTCTTACATAGATGAATATCTCTAGCTCTCCTTTGGAAACTCCAACCGTCTTCGAATAAACCTAAAACTACTCAGATCTGACCGAGTATTGAAAATACCCGAATCAAGCTTGATAAACCAATGTGAGAAAAACTCAATAATAAATGATAGTGTCATATATCAGCCTTTAAATGAAATCCTTTAAAAAGAAAGAGTATCTCATAAGACCACGCCCACACATAAATACGGACGAGTTTTTGCCATATGATAACTAAAATACTTTTACATCAAGACATTTGATATTATTTCTAATGAATTTTTTTAGAAATATTTGCAAAATAGCTTATTAATCTTAGCCGAAATTGTTACCATTATTAAATTCCAGCATACTAGGTTCTACAAACAAAACCACAGGTTCTTATTGGAGAATGGATTTCCATACAAATGACCAGGTGAAGGGACTACCTTTCGGCAATACATCGCTAGAGGAATGTACCAAGGACCATCACAAAGGATCCACTACCAACACAAGATCGGTCTATCTCGGTAACTAGACAGTACCGAATATATCATCCCTCGGTCGTTACCAACCTTTAACCGAGTGCTCATTTTCCATACACCACATTAATTTACATCCCGAACGTCATAGCGGGAAGAAATATATCTGGAAGGGGATGATCATACCCTAATTGGGAATGACCCACTAAGCCTTGCTACATCTGACCCTGTTTTGGTCATTTCTGGTTGAGGAGGCTCGAGGCTACGATCACCTTTTCACATAGCACATCTTATTTCACTTTGAATGCCACATTGTCATTCTATATTCGCACGACTGATTTCTATAAACGTATAACTTTCTGAGCTCGTATGTTTTGTGAAAGGGTGTTAAGCTAAGAAAAGGTGTCTTCTCCACCCTCGACTGATATACTTTTACAGAGATCGCTCATTGTGATTTGGAATGCAAGGTCAGACATTCTTCTATACAAGTTCATTCTTTGACTGAATGAAACTGAAGGTACTTTCCTTGGCCATTACTAGGCGAGAAGCCTTTGTGGTTTTAAGGTTTTTCATAACAAAGAGACCACTACTACAATATAGTGAATCAGGAGTTTATCCCCAATTAATCAACAAATTTTCCCGCGTTATTGTTCGTATCAATATCTTTGACTTTAAATATCTTTATTCTTCGAACATGTAAATTGGTTCAAAGTGGTTTTCAGATAGGAATCACCCAAATCCGACCTCGTTCCTTTGAAATCCAATTATGGATAAAAAGTGAATATGAGTATAAAGGATTTATTAAGTCTCTTTTCACTTAAACTCTTCTCGGATGATTTTGAAATCTCTTTCTTTTGTCGTAGAATAATTCTAAGTAATTCATTATTTTTCTTCGGATAAAATTTCAAATTTCATCACTTAACACTCGATCCAAAGTTCCATAACTTTTAGGTGGGTCAAAAACAAAAATGTTATTTAAGATATCCTTTATGATAAACCCTAAAAACAATCTTAGCAAACATTATTGAGTAAATAAGATCATAAAAATCATTATGATTTTATTGAACATCAGTTTCCATATTCAACAAGTGCTATGGGCAGAATAACGGTAAAATCACCTTTAAAATTCCACAAATAAGACGAATTCACTCTTCGGATTTTAATACCAAGTATAAGAAGATTATCTCTATGCAATCCATGTTGTAGTTTATTCATTTTGGAAATTACTTAAATTTTGGATAATACCAATCTTCTTTTATTTCGGGAACTTAATACCATCTTTTAAGAGCATTCGGACTTTCCTTCCGATATGTTCCACCCCTCGCCTAAGAAAAGAAAGCATAGACCAGGTGAGTTCAGAGCACTGGTTGCTCCATCTCTAACCTTAGTTAAATAACTTGTTTTATCTTTCCAGATCTCACAGGTAGAACAAATGTACTAGTCATTTACGCATACTCAGTTATCAACTTTATTTCTGAGTTGATTATAAAGATTTCAAATTTTCTTTTAAATGCTTAATTTTTCTTTTAAAAACATGCACAATAAATTCTAGGAAAATCGCTATGTTTAAACTCATATTCAGAAAGTTATAGAATTTCCAGCATAAAAGTGCTACGGAAAGTGTTATATAAGCTTATTTGATTTAAACAACTTGTTAATATTTGAAAATTCATATTTTCCATTTCAAATCTCTTTTAAACTATTTAAATACATTTATCAAATTATTCCACATTTTTCTATAATTGAAAACGTTCATTTAAATGGATTTTCCGTTATGGTCACTTAACTGCGCTGGCATGATTTTTCTGAAAAATTGATTTGGATATATTTTTTAAAATCTACTCAATGAAATTTTGATTTTCTTTCTTTGTTTACAAGATATGGATATAGTAGTTTGGAATTTTCTTATCTCGAAAAATTCCAAGCTATATTTCACTCTATGCACTCATTTGAACTTTCCTATGCGAAATCGCAAACTACCATTGCGCGACGCGCCTAGTTTTAACTTGTTTTTCAATACTTGAAATAATCTATTCAAATTGGATTTAATTACTTATAAAACCATCATAAATCAATTTAAATCAATATTTTCACTTTTTAAAGCTTTTTTAATGTATTTTCAATATTATAATATTATTTTACTTCTATTATTTTAATATCAAAATTTTAAATTTCAATTTCTATTCTAACTTCAAATTAAACTCAATTAAAACTTAGATTTCAAATCGAATTCCAATTTCAACCATAATCTCACTTTCAATTTTCAAAATTGATTTCGATTTCAATTTCACCATTCATCTAAATTTCAATTTCAAATCCAATTTCACTTCTAATTTAAGTTCTCTTTTATTTTAACTTTAATTTCAATTCCACTTAAAAAGAGACTTACTTTTTCGAAGTATATCATATCATCAAAATTGGGTTTTATTTAACAAAGGGTTTAGTTAATCCATAATGATAGGAATTTGATGTCCATATTAACATAACAACCATACAACCAGTCACATGACATTAACATATTCAACACGGGTATAATATGATAAGTGTCATAATATTAAAATGGATCATCCAACATAATCAATCAAACATTCATATAATCAAATGGTGATTATCTAACATAATAATTAAACTTGATAATCAATATAATTCAAAAAGCGATGAGAATTTCTCACCTTTAACCAAATTGATTAACTTCATACCAACATTCAAATCACAACAACACTTCATCTAAATTATTACTTAACTCAACTAAAACTTCACTAAACCACCACCTAAACGCTTTTAACATCCCGCCTTTTCGCACACTTTAAACCGACACACGTGCCAATTCAAAGCATACGCAAGGGCGGATTGTTATGGGGTAAATAAGAAAAAACATAGAAGAAATAAAAACAAAATAGAATCTCACAGCGGAAGGATAAAATATAATAATAAATATACAGTTCATAAATGGTTTACAAAACACTTGTTATTCTTTACACAATAAATATCAGAGTTACACATACCAATACAATCAATGCAGCGGAAATTTAGAGTGTGGTGCAATACTATAAATAATATAATACACATTCTTCGTCTTCATCCTCCAAAGATAAAATCTTCGATCCTGAAACGCTCGGACTGACCCGAGTGAATTTGAAAAGACAAAAACACTCGAGTCAGAGTAAAAGATCTTATGTGAGTTAAATTAACAGAAATAAATATGAGTACAGTAACTCAAGAGATGTTCGGGATTTACATCTCCTAAGGATCCGTTAAACTATTTACTATGTAGTATATTGCGCTATTATAATAGTGTCTATTTATAAAATAAACTTACTTTTTAATAGCGTTAAGGGGTTACCCATATAGCCCTTAACACAAATAATGCCAATAGTCTATACAGTACCGTAATACCTCCTGATCGGGAAGCTACCAGAGGATACTCCATAGGTACGACACAAATAGAAACTCGTAGTAAAGGCTCGGTATGGTAGGTGACACGGCACAACTAGGCAATGCCAGGGTAGATATACCAATTGCTATCCAGGCTGGTGGAAACGCGTAGCCGTAGTTACCGCCCACCTCGGACTAACTCCCCAAAATCAAAATATAGAAGTGGCCACTGAATCAATCCAAAATCAAAGTATAATATCGAAGAGGAGGGTCCGATCAGAGGAATGACCTCATTGGCCTGAGAATCGCTCCTGTTTTAGCCACCTTATGCCAACTCACGGGAGTCGGGTCCACGTATTTACCTTACAGGAAACGTCGCCACCACCTACTTCATTCTGGAATCTCCACCGCGCACACGGTTAGTCAAAGTGGTTTTTGGTATCGACAGAGAGTATGTCCATATCCGATCCCGGTCTCTTTGCCAACCCATCGTTATTATAACACCGCGGTCATTTAAAAATAGGTTGTACTTTAAAAATCAGAATAAACATTCCATTTCATAACCATGAATACGATATCATTTCAAAACCCAAAACCATATTTTATCACTTATCCCAAATATAATTCTTTTTCAAAATCATAATGCTTTAACTTCATAACGTCTGAAAATCAAATATTTCAAAGCATAATATTTTGAAAATCATAATTTAAAACCATAACTTCTAAAAACTTGAATGGTTTGGACATTCAACGGTGTATGAATTAAATGGTTTAACTTAAATGTTACTTTGTAAAGAAAATAGTTCTCATGGCTTTACAAATACATTTCTTTATTAAAGTCTAAACCAAAATTTATATTATCTCTCTCAAGTTACAAAACCACTTCGATTTATTTATATATACGTATATCCATTTTGAGTATCAATATTTCAAACTAAAGTCGGATTTTATGCTTTCAACAAATCAATTGTTCTATTAATTAGTCTTGAATATTCATATAAAATCCATAAATAATAAGACTTCAATTTCTAGTAATAAAATATATATATTTTTCCCAATTCAAATTATACTAGAATATTCATTTCAATTTATTTTGGGAAAAATCCAATTATAAATATCATATCTTAAAATTTCCAAACTTAACATTTAAACATATGATATAAATTATTAAACTCCATTTTCTTAATTTTCTTCCATTTTTTAATAAAGATTTTTATACACCTTTTAAATTTCGAAATTTTCAACTTCATATATATATATATATATATATATATATATATGGAAGAAAAATATTTATACAATATAAAATTTAAGATTATTATAAACCGTATTCCATCCAAACCATAGAAATCACATAAAAATAGTTATATATAGACCGCGGTGCCTGTATAAAATTTTCTATCCTATGGTCAAGTGATACGGATATTTATCATTTCAATCCGCAATTTAAAAGATATAAAAATTTGCGATTATATATCATTTCAAACCACAATCCCGAATGAAATGAAATATGCATGATAATTTGCAATTTAATGATATCCAATAAACATCCATTCATCAACATCATCCATCATCCAAATCGCAATCATCAATCAATATCAATCAATAACAATATTATTTTTGGTACTACATAACAGGTAATACTGGCAATTTTATTCAAATTAAATTTAACAGCTATTAATCTACAGTCTATATTCAGAAATAAATTATATAACTGTTAACTAGCAGTTCATATACAAACAAATAAATTTTAACTGTAAATTTATACGCAATAAATGAATTAAATTAACAGTTAATTTTAATAAATGCATTTCAACAAATATGAGTGAAATAAACATGCCAAATACTCATAAATAAATTTCTATTCATTTCTAAAATTAATTTAACAAACATAAAAGCTTCTAGTAGTTGTGAGTGGGTTAAAACACTCACCTTTTGAATTTAAATTGAATTCAAATTCAATTTAAACCCAAAAATTTGACAGTCTCCAAATTCATCCAAACTCATGCCAAAACGTCAGAAATTCCGATACGATCCCAGCAAAACAAACCGCGCGTGAATCCGAGCTCGTATGCAAAAGTTATGAAAATTTGAAAAATGAAAAATTCTGGTCCTAGGTCGACTTCGGGTTCGACTTCGGTGCGCCGCCTCAATTCCCCGGTGCTTGCTTGGAGTTTTCGCCAAAACGACCCGGATCGACCAGAGTCATTTTCTTCCTGACCCGAAGTTGCTCTAGGGTTTACTCCCCTGAAACCCGAAGCGCGACCAGAAGCTGCTGCAGATCCGAATTTTTTTTTTTTTTAAATTTGAATTTTTTTTTTTTGAACTGACTGGATCTAGGGTTAGCCCCAATTGAAGAAGAAGAGAAGCTTGAAGAAGATGAACGTACAACAAATAGACAATAGAATGGAGCTAGGGTTTATAACTGTATGTTTATAGGTAGGGTTGGGTTAGAGTAGATAGACTAGATAGATGAACGTACGAAACAAACTAATGCCCAAAAAGCCCGTTCTGACCCCGGAACGAAATTTGTCAAACCCATATATCCAGATAGGTTTTAAAATATTCTGAACACGATGGAAAAAGTTTCACGTCCAAATTTGATCGTATGAAGAAGTTATGCTGAAAACAAGATTTTCAAATTGATTTCAAATTGATTTTAATAAAATTGATTTTCAAGGCGTTTCGCGTCCGTACGATCAAACGACAGGTCCGATCGATACGAAACTTGAAACCCTATAATAATTCACCGATACGGATCCGATGAAACTGGTTTCATCGAAATCCGAGTCCGTGACCAAAATGGCTATTTTCAATATTCATTAAATAAATTAAATAAATTATAAAAATCCAATTTTTACATCTAAATTCAAAAATTGACCAAATTTCTCCCTTTAAATTTTCTTAATTATTTACTCCAATTCTAAACAATTCAAATGTCAATACATAGTTGTTCTATTCATCAATTTAGATGTTAATCCTTACTTAAAGGTTAAATTCCAATTTTTAATAAATTCAACATTATACGTTTGATTAAATTTATTAAATTCACTTTCTTTCTATTATTCAAAGTTATTGATGTCAATTTAATGAAACTAACATTGGCTCAATATCTATACATTAAAAATCTCAATTCTAAACTTAGATCTCAACTTATGAAATAGTTAAATAATAAATTCCATCTAAATCTACATCTTCCTACTATCTAAATATCTAGAAAAATTACTTACCACTTTTTATTGTAAATTTCTAAACTAGTAGATTTGTGTCATTTCTACCCCTCTGGATATTTAATATTAACTAAAAGCAAATTTACATATAATTTCCATCGTCAATTATTTTAGTGAATAAATCTTCAAAGGTTACTGCAATTAATCCCATTAATTGCAATAAATTCTAATAAATTTGACTCTATTTGATTACAACTCACAAATAAATCAATTATTACTCCGTACATAGTTAACGTTTCTTTTATATTCCAATACATTAATATTTACCCAATTTCCATCTTTTATTTGCATAAATTACTGTATTTCAATCTTATTGGAAATTTTGTTAACTTAACACTTGAATAAAACTTAAAACCTCAATTAATTCATTCCACTTCGGTTTCATTCTTAAGATTACACTAATTATTATATTATAAAAATGAAATTTTCCCTTGGTTACATCTTATTTATCCACTTACAAAAATTCCACACTAACTGAAATAATTTAGTGCATAAATTGAAATTGATTAAAATAAACTTAACAAACAAATAGAATAAATACGTATAATAATTATTGTCATAAATCTTTTTTATAAGTCTACACATAATAATTACCTTACAATACGTTTTACGTTACTATAAAATTTATACACTCTTCCGTTA
The DNA here is from genome assembly GCA_030765085.1 of Allium cepa. Taxonomy (NCBI): domain Eukaryota; kingdom Viridiplantae; phylum Streptophyta; class Magnoliopsida; order Asparagales; family Amaryllidaceae; genus Allium; species Allium cepa. Next base: position 462,856,432 of record CM060943.1, read on the forward strand.
CCATATTAATAATTACAAAAGTAACGTTCATTCTTAATAACAACGTTATACTATTCAACATATAAAAGGACTCCATTCCCCAAATACATTCATTTATATTTATTCCCTTAAAGTTCTCCTTTATTGACTAGACACATTAATTTAGATTCATTTACATCGAATGCCCTTCTTAGCTATATACTCAATACATGTTAAATCTACATAATTTTTACCCTTTTATTCAAATTCACTTATACCATCAATAACAAAATGTTGCCCTAAATTTAGATTCAATTATATACATTAGATAAATGGGTAAACTTTTGTAATTATCCCATATATGAAAATATTTTTATGCATACATTTCCACTTACTTGCTATGCATTCATTTATTAAATTACTAATTGCCTTAGTCAACTTATCCCCTATTTACTACCAAATTTCAAATTTAATTATAGCTTATCAATACATAAAATTTACATAGGCAAAACAAATTTTATTACTATCTTAAGTCCATTTATTATTGACAACATTCATTAAATTTCCTTATCAACACTTATTGCATTGATTTATTCAGCGGTCGCCTTTTATTTAGTTACTATCCATTTTACAATCCAATGTAAGTCTTCCACTATTTATTTTATATTAAATGAATTCCATTCTACTTAATCTTTTTATTGATATTCACTAATTCAACCCTTATATCAGTTTCTTATATTTAACTTTAAATCAAATTGTGACAATCTACATTATCCAAATCTATTGTCATAAAATTTTATTGTTACACTAAATTACAACTACTATACCAAATTTCTACATTTATTCTCAATTAGATTAGAAATTATATTAATTCTATTCATTTAATATTATTAATTTAACGGGTCGTTACAATCTCCCCCACTCAAAACTTTTCGTCCCCGAAAAGGAAAAAGAAGGGAGAAGGAAGAATAAACAGTACATCTTATTTCAAATATTAACTTATAAACAATAATTTACTGGATTAATTTCCTTTAATGAAATATACCCGTTTATAATCATTACAACCTTTTATACTTAAATCATTAAAGTTTGGAAAATATTTAACAAAATTCTATGTCCAAAATTTACGAAAATTTTTGGCAGAGTCTCCTTTGTACGGTGAGGCTCGGGAGAAAGTATAATATCAAAATATACAAATATATTACATGTATTATCAAAATATTATATCCCAACACGGAAAAATAGCGCTTTAATCGTAATCCGAAAACGTACCTATTTGTCGGGCAATATACGCTTATTATTTTGGAACCAAAAGCAGTAGCAGTTGCTTCCATCACCTGTATTCACTTATATAATCTAAAAGGTTAAATATTTATTTTAAAGTGAACTATTCAAGTGGATTCAATCATTAATCAACCAAACAATTCAACAACCATCAACCTTACAAACAACATACATACACAAACGAAGCAACCATTTAATCCATCAAACAAATAGTTGTTTGGGTTCAAACTTGGAATTTGTATGAAATGAAATTAACTATCAAGTGCATCCTTTACTGAACAGTCTTAGATGGAACAAAGATAGATACTTATTCATTTAACCACTTTAAATTTCTTACCCAACAACATAAATCAAACAACACAATTCAAACCAACACCCAAATTTATTTATTATACATTTATCTCATGCTTCAATGGTTTGATTTTCTTTCTTTCATTTATGGAGTGATTTCTTTATTTCTTACAAATTTTCATTTTCCATTTATCACAAAATTCATTATATTTGTATTCCAATTTATTTACTAAAGTTTCTATCATCTATTTATACTACTTACCTTTACTTATAGTAAAATTTCCAATTTAACTTAAGTCTATACAATTAATTCTCATTAATAATAGCAAATTAATAGAATACCTTTATTACCTTACTCTTCACTTGTAAGATTTCCCTTTACAATTTCCTACTAACATTGCAACTTTTTATTATATGGTAAGTTATGTATGTTTTAAGAATGTAAGTGAAAATTTACAAGTTTCTTCTCCATTCCTTTAATTAATATATATTTGTTTTATAAATTACAATTTCGACTTACCTTTAATCTCATTCATTTATTTAATGTTGAAGTTTCCATTATATTTAATTACAGTAACCCTCTACTTACACTTAATTTATTAACCTTATAACTTGCATTCCTATAAGTGAAAGATTTTACTCATTCATTAACTATGGATTGCAGTCATTTATATTTTTCCTACTTTCCATTATATTAGAATAGGGGAAATTAAGGCGTACTTAAGTTAATAACCCTACAATAAAGCTTTATAAATTAAGGAATTTCATTTTTTTTTTACTTTCTTAAGGTTAAAATCACCTATTAATAATACAACCTTTAATTTTAGTAAAATTCCAATCATCACTTAAGTTAATACCATTAAATTCTTATTTATAACAGTAATTTATTGAATACTTCATTATTTCCAAAAATTCTACTTGCATAAATTCTATTCCACTCTTAATTTACATTTCAACTTTTTATACTTGGTAAGTTATTTATGTTAAAGAAAAAGCAAAAGAACTTATACAAGTTTAATCTCAATTCTTTTAATTCATTGATTTTCCAATAAATCTTTACCATTATTTATAATTTAAATTTTTAACTTCCTTTATACTTAGCATTAATTCTCTTACTTATTAGAGGTTTTCAATCCATTTATTACTTACTTTTTTTTATTCCACTAAAATTTAACAATTAATTAATGAAAATTTTAGAATTAAATTCCGGGTCAGATTTCAATTTATTTTGAAATAATAGATAATTAGTTTCCTACAACTTTATATCTCAATTATATTTAAAACAAACAAATTCAGATATTTCCAACATAAATCTGCAGTAGAATTTACTATAGTGGCCTTTCCCTTCGAAACTCGAAAATGAAAGTCGATGATGCGGCCGTCATCACCGAAATTATTTTCCAGCGACAAAGAGGAAAGTACAAACTTATTTTCTTCAAAATCCTCTTTAAACCAATTCTTTCGAATTATATTAAATATTTATATAAGAAAATATTTATAAACCATTATATTTCATAAATCCTTTGAAAGAGGATTTCAAAAATCCCGGACTTAAGTTCTAAAATCTCAAATTTGATTTATTAAAATTCAACTTAGCTTTAATTCATTACAAATATTTTTATTACCTAACACCCAACAATAGCAACCAAAATATATATTTATAAAAATATTTTTGTATATAGAAAATATAATAGGCAAAGTTATTTCATTCACCTATATTAAAAACAAATATTATGTCGGTCTGTCCTATTAAGTGTTTAGAAATCCCTATTGATGACATAACGTCCCATGCATCAACCAGAATTTATAAATACAAAGTGGAACAGAATAACACAATATCAAAATCTTTTTATAAAACTAACAAATACGCTCTCTCATATATATACTCTCAGCGACTCCCATAGGGTATTATTACCCTATTAACAAAGAGTCAAACCCCACAAAGCCAAAGTTTATCGCTAAACCAAAGCTCTGATACCAACTTTAACATCCCGCCTTTTCGCACACTTTAAACCGACACACGTGCCAATTCAAAGCATACGCAAGGGCGGATTGTTATGGGGTAAATAAGAAAAAACAGAGAAGAAATAAAAACAAAATAGAATCTCACAGCGGAAGGATAAAATATAATAATAAATATACAGTTCATAAATGGTTTACAAAACACTTGTTATTCTTTACACAATAAATATCAGAGTTACACATACCAATACAATCAATGCAGCGGAAATTTAGAGTGTGGTGCAATACTATAAATAATATAATACAGATTCTTCGTCTTCATCCTCCAAAGCTAAAATCTTCGACCCTGAAACGCTCGGACTGACCCGAGCGAATTTGAAAAGACAAAAACACTCGAGTCAGACTAAAAGATCTTATGTGAGTTAAATTAACAGAAATAAATATGAGTACAGTAACTCAAGAGATGTTCGGGATTTACATCTCCTAAGGATCCGTTAAACTATTTACTATGTAGTATATTGCGCTATTATAATAGTGTCTATTTATAAAATAAACTTACTTTTTAATAGCGTTAAGGGGTTACCCATATAGCCCTTAACACAAATAATGCCAATAGTCTATACAGTACCGTAATACCTCCTGATCGGGAAGCTACCAGAGGATACTCCATAGGTACGACACAAATAGAAACTCGTAGTAAAGGCTCGGTATGGCAGGTGACACGGCACAACTAGGCAATGCCAGGGTAGATATACCAATTGCTATCCAGGCTGGTGGAAACGCGTAGCTGCAGTTACCGCCCACCTCGGACTAACTCCCCAAAATCAAAATATAGAAGTGGCCACTGAATCAATCCAAAATCAAAGTATAATATCGAAGAGGAGGGTCCGATCAGAGGAATGACCTCATTGGCCTGAGAATCGCTCCTGTTTTAGCCACCTTATGCCAACTCACGGGAGTCGGGTCCACGTATTTACCTTACAGGAAATGTCGCCACCACCTACTTCATTCTGGAATCTCCACCGCGTACACGGTTGGTCAAAGTGGTTTTTGGTATCGACAGAGAGTATGTCCATATCCGATCCCGGTCTCTTTGCCAACCCATCGTTATTATAACACCGCGGTCATTTAAAAATAGGTTATACTTTAAAAATCAGAATAAACATTCCATTTCATAACCATGAATACGATATCATTTCAAAACCCAAAACCATATTTTATCACTTATCCCAAATATAATTCTTTTCCAAAATCATAATGCTTTAACTTCATAACGTCTGAAAATCAAATATTTAAAAGCATAATATTTTGAAAATCATAATTTAAAACCATAACTTCTAAAAACTTGAATGGTTTGGACATTCAACGGTGTATGAATTAAATGGTTTAACTTAAATGTTACTTTGTAAAGAAAATAGTTCTCATGGCTTTACAAATACATTTCTTTATTAAAGTCTAAACCAAAATTTATGTTATCTCTCTCAAGTTCCAAAACCACTTCAATTTATTTATATATACGTATATCCATTTTGAGTATCAATATTTCAAACTAAAGTCGGATTTTATGCTTTCAACAAATCAATTGTTCTATTAATTAGTCTTGAATATTCATATGAAATCCATAAATAATAAGACTTCAATTTCTAGTAATAAAATATATATATTTTTCCCAATTCAAATTATACTAGAATATTCATTTCAATTTATTTTGGGAAAAATCCAATTATAAATATCATATCTTAAAATTTCCAAACTTAACATTTAAACATATGATATAAATTATTAAACTCCATTTTCTTAATTTTCTTCCATTTTTAATAAAGATTTTTATACACCTTTTAAATTTCAAAATTTTCAACTTCATATATATATATATATGGAAGAAAAATATTTATACAATATAAAATTTAAGATTATTATAAACCGTATTCCATCCAAACCATAGAAATCACATAAAAATAATTATATATAGACCGCGGTGCCTGTATAAAATTTTCTATCCTATGGTCAAGTGATACGGATATTTATCATTTCAATCCGCAATTTAAAAGATATAAAAATTTGCGGTTATATATCATTTCAAACCACAATCCCGAATGAAATGAAATATGCATGATAATTTGCAATTTAATGATATCCAATAAACATCCATTCATCAACATCATCCATCATCCAAATCGCAATCATCAATCAATATCAATCAATAACAATATTATTTTTGGTACTACATAACAGGTAATACTGGCAATTTTATTCAAATTAAATTTAACAGCTATTAATCTACAGTCTATATTCAGAAATAAATTATATAACTGTTAACTAGCAGTTCATATACAAACAAATAAATTTTAACTGTAAATTTATACGCAATAAATGAATTAAATTAACAGTTAAATTTAATAAATGCATTTCAACAAATATGAGTGAAATAAACATGCCAAATACTCATAAATAAATTTCTATTCATTTCTAAAATTAATTTAACAAACATAAAAGCTTCTAGTAGTTGTGAGTGGGTTAAAATACTCACCTTTTGAATTTAAATTGAATTCAAATTCAATTTAAACCCAAAAATTTGACAGTCTCCAAATTCATCCAAACTCGTGCCAAAACGTCAGAAATTCCGATACGATCCCAGCAAAACAAACCGCGCGTGAATCCGAGCTCGTATGCAAAAGTTATGAAAATTTGAAAAATGGAAAATTCTGGTCCTGGGTCGACTTCGGGTTCGACTTCGGTGCGCCGCCTCAATTCCCCGGTGCTTGCTTGGAGTTTTCGCCAAAACGACCCGGATCGACCAGAGTCATTTTCTTCCTGACCCGAAGTTGCTCTAGGGTTTTCTCCCCTGAAACTCGAAGCGCGACCAGATGCTGCTGCAGATCCGAATTTTTTTTTTTTTTTAAATTTGATTTTTTTTTTTTTGAACTGACTGGATCTAGGGTTAGCCCCCATTGAAGAAGAAGAGAAGCTTGAAGAAGATGAACGTACAGCAAATAGACAATAGAATGGAGCTAGGTTTTGTAACTGTATGTTTATAGGTAGGGTTGGGTTAGAGTAGATAGACTAGATAGATGAACGTACGAAACAAACTAAGGCCCAAAAAGCCCGTTCTGACCCCGGAACGAAATTTGTCAAACCCATATATCCAGATAGGTTTTAAAATATTCTGAACACGATGGAAAAAGTTTCACGTCCAAATTTGATCGTATGAAGAAGTTATGCTGAAAACAAGATTTCCAAATTGATTTCAAATTGATTTTAATAAAATTGATTTTCAAGGCGTTTCGCGTCCGTACGATCAAACGACAGGTCCGATCGATACGAAACTTGAAACCCTATAATAATTCACCGATACGGATCCGACGAAACTGGTTTCATCGAAATCCGAGTCCGTGACCAAAATGGCTATTTTCAATATTCATTAAATAAATTATAAAAATCCAATTTTTACATCTAAATTCAAAAATTGACCAAATTTCTCCCTTTAAATTTTCTTAATTATTTACTCCAATTCTAAACAATTCAAGTGTCAATACATAGTTGTTCTATTCATCAATTTAGATGTTAATCCTTACTTAAAGGTTAAATTCCAATTTTTAATAAATTCAACATTATACGTTTGATTAAATTTATTAAATTCACTTTCTTTCTATTATTCAAAGTTATTGATGTCAATTTAATGAAACTAACATTGGCTCAATATCTATACATTAAAAATCTCAATTCTAAACTTAGATCTCAACTTATGAAATAGTTAAATAATAAATTCCATCTAAATCTACATCTTCCTACTATCTAAATATCTAGAAAAATTACTTACCACTTTTTATTGTAAATTTCTAAACTAGTAGATTTGTGTCATTTCTAGCCCTCTGGATATTTAATATTAACTAAAAGCAAATTTACATATAATTTCCATCGTCACTTATTTTAGTGAATAAATCTTCAAAGGTTACTGCAATTAATCCCATTAATTGCAATAAATTCTAATAAATTTGACTCTATTTGATTATAACTCACAAATAAATCAATTATTACTCCGTACATAGTTAACGTTTCTTTTATATTCCAATACATTAATATTTACCCAATTTCCATCTTTTATTTGCATAAATTACTGTATTTCAATCTTATTGGAAATTTTGTTAACTTAACACTTGAATAAAACTTAAAACCTCAATTAATTCATTCCACTTCGGTTTCATTCTTAAGATTACACTAATTATTATATTATAAAAATGAAATTTTCCCTTGGTTACATCTTATTTATCCACTTACAAAAATTCCACACTAACTGAAATAATTTAGTGCATAAATTGAAATTGATTAAAATAAACTTAACAAACAAATAGAATAAATACGTATAATAATTATTGTCATAAATCTTTTTTATAAGTCTACACATAATAATTACCTTACAATACGTTTTACGTTACTATAAAATTTATACACTCTTCCGTTACCATATTAATAATTACTAAAGTAACGTTCATTCTTAATAACAACGTTATACTATTCAACATATAAAAGGACTCCATTCCCCAAATACATTCATTTATATTTATTCCCTTAAAGTTCTCCTTTATTGACTAGACACATTAATTTAGATTCATTTACATCGAATGCCCTTCTTAGCTATATACTCAATACATGTTAAATCTACATAATTTTTACCCTTTTATTCAAATTCACTTATACCATCAATAACAAAATGTTGCCCTAAATTTAGATTCAATTATATACATTAGATAAATGGGTAAACTTTTGTAATTATCCCATATATGAAAATATTTTTATGCATACATTTCCACTTACTTGCTATGCATTCATTTATTAAATTACTAATTGCCTTAGTCAACTTATCCCCTATTTACTACCAAATTTCAAATTTAATTATAGCTTATCAATACATAAAATTTACATAGGCAAAACAAATTTTATTACTATCTTAAGTCCATTTATTATTGGCAACATTCATTAAATTTCCTTATCAACACTTATTGCATTGATTTATTCAGCGGTCGCCTTTTATTTAGTTACTATCCATTTTACAATCCAATGTAAGTCTTCCACTATTTATTTTATATTAAATGAATTCCATTCTACTTAATCTTTTTATTGATATTCACTAATTCAACCCTTATATCAGTTTCTTATATTTAACTTTAAATCAAATTGTGACAATCTACATTATCCAAATCTATTGTCATAAAATTTTATTGTTACACTAAATTACAACTACTATACCAAATTTCTACATTTATTCTCAATTAGATTAGAAATTATATTAATTCAATTCATTTAATATTATTAATTTAACGGGTCGTTACAACGCTCTTCCACCTTTTCTAAGCGTTCGAACACCATCCCACATCTCTTCTTGCTCTTGGCCATAGCCTCCCACTTCCATATTTCTCACATCCTTTTCCCTATCAACTACCAAACTCATGACCTAAGGCTATTTTTAAGAAGAGAAGAGAAAAAGGTGAATTAAGAAGAAGTTAGAGAGTAACAAGTGCATTAGTGCGTAAGCACTCCACTATTTTTAACTCTCCCACCTCTCTTAAAGAGAGAAACCATTAAAATAGCTTGAAGGAATATGAAGAAGAAGAGAATGATTTGTGTGAAAATGGAAGAGGTATGCCTGGCTATTTATAGGAAAAAGTTTAGAACAAAATATTATTATGTAAAATGATCAAAATACCCTTTCCTTACTTTTAAGAAACCTCACATTTTCAACACTTAACATCATATTTCAAATCTTGCTTTATGTCACTTTCACTTAAGGAGCAAGAAAATTAAAGTAATAATTATGTTTGGCTTGATTTGACATGTTTTGAAATTTTGTGCTTACTTTTTCTTAATGAAATTCTATAATTTTCTAGGTATGTTTAGTAAAAGTAAACTTGATTAATTAATTAACTAATACTTATACTATTTGAATATATGTTCATATATAAGAAAACAAAGGTGCGACAACTTTTAACCGACAAAACATTGATTTTCGACAAACTGTTTTACGGTCACATTTCGACGTTTTAGTTAAACTATTTATTTTTGTAAACCAAATTTAAAAATGAGTCCTTTTAAATAAATTAAAACATGTCTATTCATATTTTATAGTCATATTTAAATAATATCAAAATCTTTATTTTTATAGTGTATGTAAATCTAACAAAATGCGGCAAAATTTGGATATTTTTGTAAAATGATTATTAATATACATATAAATCTTTTAATATACTTCTATTATCTTTATTAGGTGTTTTTAATAATATTTAACTTTTCAAATAAATATTTAAGCCTATTTATTTAAGCCTTTATTTATTTTTAACAAAACTTAACTTTTGCTGATTTATTCTAAAATTCAAACTTTATACTTTTTAATTATGAACTATATGAATAAATAATTTCTCTACTATTATTTATATAACATATTTATTTAAGTTTTAAATTCTTTTAAATTTAAAATAAACAAAATCTCTCATTTTCGAAGTAGCAAAATTACGGGTCATTATAATTTGTCTATAGTTTCATTAAAAATATGCTATGTAGTAACATGGTATAAAGTTAAATACGTCTATGTATAACTATATGCCATGTTTAGTATCAAGTCCATATCCAAATCTATGTCCTTGTCGCTGCTACTTAAAAAATAATATACAAAAGTAATACTATGCTCCATAGGTTGTTTGCACATTTGTGCAAAATGTTCACTTATATGTATTTAAGAACCTCCGGGAAAGATAGCAATATACATGGATGTATCCAAAGACAAAAGTTTAGAAAAGAAAATTTAAATAGTGAACTAGAAACTCATAAGTTTGACATTGAGCATCTAAGACAATAAAAGTGTTAGTTTGTGTCCATGTTTTGAAAACAAAACATGCAAAGTAGGCTTGAAAACACTTTCATACTGATTAGTCTTATATCATGGAGGCATCACAAATAGTTAATCTCATGCTACATGTTTTTATACAATTGATGCCATTTTTCGCTAAGAATGGTGCAGGTTTTCTGGCTTCACATTATTCTAAATGTCAAGCATGACATATTTCTCAAGTTTTAGTTGCTTACACATGGACAAACTTACAAACTTAATTAGTACTTTTAGACATTGTAAATATTTGACTATATTATCATCAATATCAAGTTATAGTAGCGTGAAACATTCCATAATACATGTGGATCATCTTATGCAGGTGGATGATATTCTGTTTACATAACATGGGAATCACGTTAGTTCCCATGATACATGAGTAAAAATGATATTAGTGATACCCTAGTCGATATGAATGTCTTAGTATCTTGATATATTCACACACACAATTAATAGGAGTAAGTATAAAAAATCAATTTATCAAACAATATACAAATAGTGTGAAGTAACCATACATGAAAATTGCAACTCGGTTTTCAAAACTAAGTTGCACTTGCAACTTAATTTTTCAAAGATGAATTGCAAATGCAACTCAATTTGCAATTTCAAACCTTTTAGCAATGCAACTCAATTTGCAACCGAGTTGAAAATCAACTCCGTTTGCAAATTGATTTCCAAAATACAACTCATTGCTGCATGTCATTGGAGCAGTGTTTTTGATTATTAACACGTTAAACATGATTCTCAGTCTGTGTTGATAATAGTTGCTCATGATTCAATAATATTGATAAACAGTAAGGTCAAAAAATAGAATGAAAAAATTTCTTTTCTATTCCGGCTAGAAAAAATTATTTTGTTATGGCTTTAGATTTTATACAAATATCCACAATAGATATAAAACTAATAATCATTTGTCAAAAGTTTGTACTAAATCACGTTATATGTTATATTTTAGAATACCTTATTTTTGGAGATATAGTTTTAAATTGCAGGTATAGAACATAAAATGAAAAAGGAAAATTAATGAGTATAAAAATAAAGTATTAAGAATCATAAAACAAGTAATAAATTTTGTGTTGGATATTTCTTTTTATTTGTTTACTTTAGAAAGTAATTAGCTGTCTCTTTTTTCACAATCTCCTTTAAAAATGAACAAAATTTATGTGTTTACTTTGGATAGAAGTTGGCTAATCTTTGTTAGCCATCTTCAGTAATAGTAGATATATTGAATTTGATAGAAAATGTTCAAATTTTTTGGATTATGGATTGCAAATATATATTGTGTCTATTCATATCAAGTCCTAACTATTTTAAGGTAAAGCATAGCATAGACACTAAAAAGTCTCTTCAACCCCCTCTTAGCCTAGTCATGTCACCAAATACTTGCATGTTATGCAGGGTGGCACTAAAACTAGAGCATAGAAACATATTATAATTATAACCTATGTAAAGATGAGAAGCCATTAGAGAAAGAGACGGGAGAGATTTTATCCATTACAAAGATTGGTACCTTTATTTCCATTACATAGGCTCCACTATGTGTAGGCTTTTGAGCTTAGGATTGAACTTCATGATGTGGGACTAAAAAAACATTAAAAAGCCATTGTATCACATTTTTAGCATATTTTCTCTTATAATTTACATATTACTACTCCCCCTTGAATATACATATTCAAAATCTTAAATGTTCTGGTAACTTGAAGTTATCCGTTTTAAAACATATATGGTGATTGTTCCCTCTCATTATCGCCTTATTTGATATTGATATTGTCTATTGACTAACCTCTGTTAAGAAAATCCAATGGGAAAAACATTGAACAAAGAAAAGAGCGCAACTCGTAAAATCATAGATATCATCTTAAAATGATATCTTTAATAATAGTTGTAATACCTTTGGTGTCATACTTTTTTGGTATCAACGTGAACTATCACAAATTCCCTTTTATAAATATAATTAAACATTAGTATGACTTAAAAATAGGATCTAATAGAAACTTCCTTTACCAATTCAAAACGCACATCTACGAATATTAATGAAATCTTAGTATCACTAAAAAATAGAATCTAATAAATAAACATCCTTTCCAAAGTCATTCTTCATTAATTAATAATAGAAATAAAAAATTAAATTAATAAAAAATTAAATTCTTCTTTGCTAATTAACAAAAAAATGAAAATTCAAACTAATAAAAAAGTAGATTTTGCAGTTTACAAAAATAAAATAAAACTGACTACATATCATTTTAGCACAAAAATAGCTATATATTTATGCAAATCATATTTTTTTCGAACAAGTTAAACATATACAATTTGTAAAAGAAAAAAATTCATGCATGAAGTGCACATCATCATCACATGCGAAGCATGTGCCATTACGCCTGTTCCTTATAAAGAGTTTGATACTTTAGGACAAAGTAATGCCTCATTAAAACCTTCTAAAAAAATCCAACGGGAAAAAAAATCTTAATGTAGGAAAAAATGTACAATGACATATTTTAATATCTTATTTCATCAAATGAAGTTTGATGCTTCTGGATTAGGATAATTCCTCGTTAAAACCTTACTAAGAAAAACACTATGGGAAAAATCTTAGTGAAGGAAAAGAGTACGGTATAATATGACATATTTTAATAGTTTATTGCACCAAAGGAAGATTTATACTTCTGGATCAATGTAATGCCTCGTTCAAACCTTACTAAGAAAAATCCAGTGGGAAAACATCTTAATGAAAGAAAACAAATACATTATGATATACTTATGTTATGTATGCTTATCTTGATTTTATATTTTTCCCTTTAAGTTTGAATATTATAATTCAAATAAGTTTAAAATACTTTTGTAACATAGCATAGACAAGCGTTAAGAAAATTGAAATCCAAAGACAATAATTCTACTTTCCCTCCTTTAGATGTTCATCATTTATAATAGCTATATTTGATAAAATCTATTTTACTAAGATTGTTTCTTTTAAATATGGTTTTCTTTTTTTATGCACTTCGTATGCTACTTTGATGAAAAACACTTCATGTGCTTTCATTTTTAGAGCTTCAAATCATATTTGCATATTACAATTGCATCTTTGATGGATATAAGTGTCTCATTACAAAAATACTTAAAAGCCGGATGTAATCTACTCATCATGGAGTAAAAGTTTTTCATTACAGTAATGCTAGAAAGAAGGTTGCAATCTATGCTCCTTGTTCTTTGCATTCTTTATAACCACTAAATTATTTATATTCTTTAGGAACTTGTATATTTTCATTATTTGTATGATTTAAATAATACTTATACTTTTCGAGTATTTTAAGTGTTTCAAACTCTTTCACTACTTCAATCAGTTCAATTATTTCTAAAAGTATCATGCCAATGGCACTTAACATATTGTTGACACTATGTATGCTTTAATAATTTCGTTGTGCTTTTGCCACTTTATATACATACATACATACATACATACATACATACATACATACATTTTGGACTAGAGGTCCACATTTCTCATTTAGGGAAGATTTCATGATGGGCAATCATTTTTTTCTCTATTTCAAGATCTTTAGTCTGTTTATGAACATAATCACTTTATTATTTACAAACTTATCATAGATGATTATTTCTTGTCAATTGTATACAAGAAGATCTCATTATTTATCATGTTTTAGGAACCTAAACCATTTCAAGAGTTATTTGGCAATCATGTCATTGGTCTCTTCCAAAGCACCATTAAGTGTTTCTTCAAGAACACTCACCTCCTTTATTTCTCATCTTTATTACTTACTCCATAAATATTTTAAACTGATTTTTCTGCCATACTTCAGATATGTTCTAATTTGATCCTTCAAGGATTTAAAATTATAATGGAGCTTGTTTATTAGGAAAATATCGATAAATGATTCAAGTTACTTATTATTTTACTTCATTCATTTGTTAATAAATATTTGATCTTGGTAATCAAAATAAATTATATCCCTTTTATTCTCCCCCTCAATATTAACGAACATTGTCACATTGAATAATTATTTTATTTGGATTCTTATTTTGATCCATTATGATATTGTCATTATTACTTACATAATACATATAATTATTGGAGGATAATTCTTTTATTAATTAATAAGGTGCATTCAAGTAATATTGCTTATTCTCATTCATTGATCTACTCACATGGAGGACTTTAATTATTATGTAGATCATTTGAATACATACATGATTTTAGGTCATTTAACATTTATGTTAATTGAATTTTAGATCACCATGCGATGTCTATGCATAGTCTATAAGATGGGCTCATATCTATTTAGTCAGACAATCTTTAGGTTATTAGTTATACATCTACATATATGCATATATACATGCATCTTCGTATTACATATATATTATAGATTTGCATATTCTTCCTCATTTGAGTTATTGAGTTTAGAATAAACTAATATAGGGATACAAACTATTAATTTTTTTCATTCAATGTAAATTAAATCCTTAAAGATTAAATGATAATTTCCAAAACATCTGGTTTGAAAATAAATATGCATCAAGTTTTACTTATCAGTAATAATTTATGTTATTTGATATATTATAATTTTAGTTATAGAATATGTTGTCACTTCTAGTTACCTTTGACTATCGATGATAAGAATTTCAAGATCTAAACATTGAAGTCAAACTTTTCTTAGTAAAAATTACCAAAGCCTCTAGTTTGATAATTTCTAAAACTTGCATTATTTCATATAACTTCTTGTTTATCTTTATTGTTAAACTTTAAACTTGATATTCATTTTTATCCATTTAAAATGTAGGAATTTGCGTGGATATGTAATATAATTGAGATTTTTAACATATTTGTTTATTCGAATATGCCAAAGAATGACATCTTTTGAATCAATAAAAAATGTAACTTAATGGTTTTCAATCCAAACCATGTTGAACTTCCCGTTCAAATAAATTATTTATACAACTTCAAGTTATTAACTATAGTTCTTGAATTATATTTCAAATAACTCTTTTGAACAATATTCATCAAATAATAATATATAGTTTGAATTATATATTGACATCTCTTCGCGAGAGTTCAAAAAATAATATAATATATTTGCATCAAATCTAAGAATATCTTTAGGAGAATATTAAAAGATATTTCTTCAAGAAAATGGTTATGCACATAATATTTCTTACGGAATAATAAAGAACATGATCTTTAGGATAAAGTTAGACGTATGAACATAGAATTGTGTATTCTAGAGATAGTTTGATTCTTACATATTTAGGAGGCTTGATATAATTATAATGAAATATATAGTACACATTACATAGCGCTCAAACTTTAAGTTTGAATCAGATCTAAACAACATAGGAATCTCTCAAAATCAAATTGCTATACATTTATTTGGTTCAGTAAAATTACCAAATATATTAAAAAAAAATCTCTTCTAGAGATGTTTTCGTTTCCGTATATACAAATCTCTTTTAGAGTATTTTATTATCACCACTTCGAAAGCGAACATACCACTTCCAAACACACACACAAAAACTATTGGAATGTCATATCAATAAAATATTTCTTTTAAATTTTTGTTGTAACTATTTTGAGATGTCATATCAATTTTGAATACAGTAACAAAATTAGAGGTGCTAAATAAAAGGTAAATATGAGAGATAAAAATATTACTTTTGAAGTGTGGTATTAGTGTATAATACCTCTTTTGAAGATAAATTTTTCTCACTTTTCTAGAGCTGTATATGATGTGCCTTTCGGGAATATAATGTTTCCTTTTTTAAGGAATTGCAATTTAATAAAAATACAAATAAATTTTTTATAACATCTTTTTTAGGATGTTGGATTATGCAATACAATAAACATAAATAACTACTAATGGAAATAATATATAAAACAAATATATGAAAGCACTAATAAAGTTGCACCATGTTTTATTACGTTTTTACTATTTATATAATTGCAAAGTATAACATCTGTACAAATTAATGAAAGCCTTGATATTCTTATAAAGGAATAATCATGTAGCCTTTTAATCAAGTATAATGGTACCAGTCCTTTTTTTCTGGTAATATTTAATTGGAGATTTGCATTTTAAAATTGAGCAAAGGCATATGAACTATAACAATTAACAACAAAATAAATGGTACTATTTGACCAAGCTAAAAAAGTGGCTTGTTTATGATGATTTTTTCTTCTTCTAGCCATGTAGTAATAAACAGAATTATTCACGCACAGATCCAGATATCCAATTTCGAAAACATAATTTTTTTGATTGAATTTTCAAAGCCTTTCCTTTCATTGAAGACTCGGTCCTTTTTTATAAGGGAATATTGAATGCACTCATTTGCTTTAAGGCTTTATTTCAGCTTTGAAAGCTTTAACAATTCATCTTCGTACATATGAACTTTAGGTTCCCATTCTTTCAAATTATAGAGAATTGTTTACTTAATGGATTTTCATTCTTTTTCAAATTAACTTCTAGTGATAAAACAATATTGCTATTGAATAAAAAAAACTAGATGGTGAAAAGTAAGAGTAGATGGTGAACATCAAAGGAAAAATGAACATCTTTTCAAGGGATTACCGGTCTTCAATCTTTCCAAAAACATTACATATGAAAAGTAAGAGTAGATGGTGAAAGTTAAATTTAGATCCACATCTAGAACCTCAATAAAGAAAATTATATATATATATATATATATATATATATATATATATATATTGAAAGGTTCATAAAATTAGATTTGTAAAAAAAGACTAAATCCGGAAAGGATTAAAATAAAATACAGGTAAAAACATATATGGGGTTACTACAAAAAAATTATATCTGAAAAAGTAGATCCATTTAAACTCAAATCCAAATCTAGATAAATTAAAAAATAGATCTAGAAGTTAGAATCAAGAATATTCAAATGAAAATTAATTAAATAACTAATCTAGAAATTTAGACCTTGAAGATTTCAAACTTGGATTTGAAAATGCAAAGTTGCTCTAATAGAATCTCATGCTGATAACTTGTTATAAACTATGTAAAGATGAGAAGTCATTAGAGAAAGAGAGAGGAGAGGCTTTATTCATTAAAGAGATTGGTACCTTCATTTCCGTTACATATGCTCCTTTATATATAGGCTTCGGAGATTGGGATTGAACTTATCTCACAATGTCGGACTAAACAAAAACATTAAAAAATATATCATATTTTCAGCATATACAAGTTTATAATTTACATACATTATAACAATTACATAATTATATGTATCAATTAATATAAATTATATATGAATTAATACATAAAAAACTGTACAATATACGTATATAATAAGTATATGAATTAATACAAACTACACATGATAAAAATTGCACCACAGGTCATACTTAACTATGCCTTTCTACTTAAGTTAAAACATTTAATACTTTTTAGACCGTTCGATTTCAAATCTAAAACTGTATCAACTTCCCTGTAATTGAACTTCACTATTTTCAGTTATAAACCTTTTTCAAGTGAAAATTAAGCCTTCCAAAAGGTTCCTAAGAATTTATACTTTGTTCCCCATTCTCATTTTGTTTTACATATAAATTATGTATTCATTCGGTGTTTATTTGTCTTTTCAGTACTTTATCCTCGGTCCTGACATCATTGATGCATGCACTTTTGAGAATGCAATGTATGCTATTATTAAAAATGCAATTCATATAGAGTGTAGTTGGTGCTAAAAATACAATGTATTTAGTCAAAACTTTCTTATATGCTTGCATACCCTGTGGTATAACGTGCTACATGTATTCAGTGAAAACAATGTGATTTTTGGGTATGTTACGGTGTATGGCCTTTACCAACAACTTGAATTTTGAGATGTTATGTGCTGTAGGAACACAAGTATTTCGAAGTTGCTTTCAAGGTAAATGAAAGAGGTGCAAGGGTGTTCAAGTATCTTATGCAGGATATATTAATTACATATTTGTCCAAATTTGTAAAAACATATGGAAAGACAATGCTTGAACATGCAAGGGAATTGTTTGAGCATGTAGCGGAATAGGTATGCTTGTTAACCTTTTTTTTTGTTACATATGATATGAATTCGATTCAATTTTCATCGTGTAAATGTATATTGAATTGAGATATGCGGGAAAGCACTAACTGTGCAAAAGAGGTCTTATCTGAATTTTAGGAAATCTGGTAAGTTTATAAAAATTTACTAAGTTTTATAGAAATTTAAGTAAGTTGAAGTTTTGTAAATTAGTTAAGAATACAAAAATTAACCAACATTTACAAGTAAATAACCATGTTATGCAAGTTTTATGAAATTTGAACACATTTTAAAATTAAACACATTTATAAAAACTAAGTTTTAAATTTTTTTAACTAAGTTAACTAAGTTTTATAAAGAAATAACAAAGCTCATAAAAAAATTATGTTTTATACAAATTTTAACTAAGTTAGACTAAAAGTTTATAAAAAATAACAAATTTTTATGAAATTTAACTAAGCTAACTAAGTTTATAAAAAATAACTATGTTAATCAAATTTTATAAAAATTAAATACTTTTCTAAAAATTAACTAAATTTTATAATATTTAAATAAATTATTGAAAATTAACTAAGTTATATTAAATTTAACTAATTTAATGAATTTTTATATAAATCAAATATATTCAAAGTATTAAAATATATATAAATTAAAATAAATAAACCAAATTTTATAAAAATTAACTAATTTATAAAAATTAACCTAATTTATAAAAATTAAATAATTTTAATAAAACTAACTCCATTTTACAAAAATTAAACAAGTTTATAAAAATAACCAAGTTTATAAAAATTAGTTGTTTAAAAAAACTAAGTTTGTGAAAATAATAAAGTTAATAAAATTAACCAATTTTTTAATGTTAATGATGTTTGATAAGAATTCAACTACATTAACTAAGTTTGTAAAATATGATTAAATTTTACAAAAATTAACCAAGTCCTATAACAATAAACATGGTTATAAAAATTAACCAAGTTTGATAGAAATTTAACTAAACTAAGTTTCTAAAGAATTTGTTAATTTCCATAAATATTTAGCTAAGTTAACGAAGTTCTTTAAAATTAACTAGGTTTTCATAAAAATTAATTATGTTCATAAAGTATTAGTGATAATATAAGCAACAGTAGTTGCTACAAGAAAATGATACATTTATTGTTAAAAAAAATATAATATTTGAATAATGTGATTAAGCAAGAATAGAATTGTTGAACTTTATCAAAAAAAAAATAATTTGAAGAAAAACCTTGCATAAAAAACCAATTTATTGGATATTGGTGCCATATTGATAAATAATCCACCAAGTATTTCAAGATCATAACAAATCAAGTTTTAGACCATCTAGCGTAGGATTGATAAGTCAGTAGAAATTTGATTACAACTTTCATTTTGGCAGGTCAAGTATGATTCTTATGGGGTTGGATACATGTTGGAAGACATAAGGAAGTATGTTTGCCCCTCTTTCTCCTTCAAAAACCAGTCATGCTTATGTTATAATGTATTATTTTATAGCGGTGTTCATACATCTTTGCTTTTGATTAGCACAATTATGTGTATCATTTTTGTTGCTGGCATGCAATATTACTTTTGGTCATAAGTATTTGTATGTTTAATATTTTATTATAAAATATTATGGATATATATTATGGTTTGGCTTATGAATCTATTTAATTGCGTATATTATAGCATGTTATTTATGGTATTTTTGAACTGTCATCATATATATGTTGAAATATTCCCATGGAATTGTAAATAAAAACGTAAGTGTACAAAATTAAAAAATGCTATGAGAAATGACCTATGCTGTTTTTAAAAGTTATAAAAAAGAGACAAAGCACAACTTTCACTTATTACAGTGTTTAGAAATTCTAAAAAAATAATTTATATCATTTTAAAAATGTTGAAAAATAAGATAGTTATAACTTTCACATGCGCGCTTCAAAATGCTAAAATGATCTTAGCAATTAGAGAAATGCGACAGAAAGTTAAATATATCAATATTGGTGCAATAAATACTCAATGAAGACTATAAGAAAACGCTATAATAGGTTAGCGTTTTTGGTAATGTTATAGTATCTACTAAATATATTATAACATGTTATTTTATAGTATTTACAAATACTCTATAGCACCATCTTACAACCAATTTTAAATGCTATAAAAAGGTTAGATTGTTGTAGTGAGACAAATATAAATGATTAACATATATGGTATAAATTTATCAAGACAATTTCTAACAGAAACTATATTTTTTAAATAAAAAGGCAACAAAAAAGAAAAACAATGAGGAATTGTAGAACTTGAGCATATGTGAATTCAAGGTAAAAGCATTTATATCAAATAATATAGAGAATATGTAATGACCCGGAATTTTACTATTTTATTTTGTAAATATTTAGTTAATGAATTTTAATAATCAGATAGCCCTCTTTTAGTTAATATATAAAGATGGTGAACTTATTTTAGAAATTTGTTTATAAAAATAAATAGTTCGATGAAAAATTTAAAATGTGTCCGAAAATCATTTTACAAATTTTTGATTTTGTATTGACTGAAAGTTGTTGCAACAATGTTGCACACATATGCACACACATTTTCACATATAAGAACATGCCAAACTAGAGCAAAAAAGAATTAATAAAAATAAGTGTAATTATAGTGCTTAAAAAATAATTAAATAGAGTAATAAAGTAAAGAAGACTTTTCTCCTTATTTTAAATTAATAAAGTAATAAATTGTACATAAATTTATGGGCATTAGTATATGTTATCATGATATAAGTACATAGCCATGTGCTTGCATTGGAAAGTAGTAAAGGTGTATAGAGAAGGAAGAGTAGTTTTGTGTAACGACCCTCCTTTTTGATCTCGAAATTCTGCACTCAATACATCCATGGTATTCAAATGCCAAACATCCAAAATGTCTGAAATGCATATTGTTATGGTACAAAGAAAAGAAAAAGTAAAGGAACAAGGAAAGCAAAATCTCACAAGGGCGACGGCATATAATATAACAAAGTCAATAAAAGTTGTCACTCTAAAATACATGATATATTAGAGTAAAAAAACTCATCAGCCTGTATAGTTATAACTTCCTGACCTTATAATTGCTAATGGGTATATATAATAGTACAGTGGAAAATAAATATACTACGACAGGCAATTATCCAGCTCTATGAACTCTACGTCCCACCAATTACAACCTAAAAAAATACTCGGTCTGACCTAAATATTATAATAAAATAACAACCGGATCTGTTTGGAAAACCAGCGTGAGAAAACTCAAAAATTTTGGTGAACATATAATAATTCTGTGAGACTATGCCGCTAAACACAGAATGGGTTTTACCTCAAAAGAACAACATCTGTAGACGAAAGAATGGAAACAAGTTGGAATAAAAGCAAACTTGAAAGAATGGAAACAAATAATTAAACATCGAGAAGAATTCCAGGAACTTCTCAATGCAATTAAGAAAATGATTCAAAAATTTGAATCAAATAAGGAAAAGGAATTTTCCTGACAATAACTAGGAGAGTGCACCCCTTACCAAAAGTATACCTTTAGAGAATATGCGTAAGAGCAACGATGGCTCTCTGACACATCTAAGCCAGACCCCACCAACCTTATCGAGAATCTGAGTATTTCGCATCTTATTACACATATAACTTTAACAAATCTAGAGTAGATGTGATAATACCCTGATGAAACCAATCCTACATATGTTGACTTTCACTCGCTCTCTAGGCTTAATCATTTTAGACAAAGGATAATGATGCCTAAAATGAACGAAAAATCGTCTTAGATTGACGATACATAAAGAAGATAGCAGAATCGATAGTCAATAAGACAACTATCAGGGATAACAAAATGGTCGTATATGAAAATTTAATCTCTTAAAACATTTGACTCACACTTATGCTTGATTATCACATCATAAATATTTGTAAAAACACTTTAAAATCAAACATTCTTTGAAATACCTTTTTAAAGGACTATTTATATTTCTATGTATATTAAAAATAAGGGTTAAAAACAAATGTCATTAAAACATTGTTTACTATAAACCCAAAACAATTTACACTTGCTTTATTTTCAAACATTCCATTTAAAGATTTTCTTATTTATAGACTATCATTTGTAACTTTAAAACAATTTTTATTATCCTAGAAGTTAATAAAACAATTTCTTTATAAATTTAAACCATTATTAATTGTCCTAAAAGATAATTGATATAAATCTTTTATAAATTTAAAACAACATTAATTATCCCAAAAGATAATTAATCGAATTTGTAACCTTTATATATATTTAAAACAACAGTAATTATCCCGAAAGATAGTTAATCAAATTTATAATATTTTTGTAAATTTAAAACAATAGTATTTATCCAAAAGATAATTACTAAAATTTGTAATTTTTTATAAATTTAAAACAACATTAAGTGTAACGAATGACAACTGATCAAATTTATAATTTTTTTACAAATTTAAACCAACATTAATTATCCTGAAAGATAATTAATCAAATTTATAATTAATTATCCTAAAAGATAATTAGTGAAGTTTATAATACTTTTATAAATTTAAAAAATTATTAATTATCCTAAAAGATAATTAATTATGTTTATAATATTTTTATAAATTTAAAACAACATTAAAATGGCACAAAAGATAATTAGTAAAATTTATAAATTTTTTATAAATTTAAAACAACATTAATTATCCCAAAAGATAAGTAATCAAATTTATAATCATTTATAAATTTAAAACAATGTTAATTATTCGAGAAGATAATTAATAAAATTTATACCGCCTTTTATAAGTTTTACACGAGACTTGTCCTTTATTTCAAATTCCTCAAAAATGCTTGAAAATATAGTTTAAACAACTTTCAAAGTGCAAAAACGCGATCAAACATTTATTTCGTAAAAATACAAGCAAAAATTCAACACATACCAAGGTTTAAGGATATGATATTTCACTAGTGACGGTGTAGCATTAATCGTTATAACGACACTTAATCTTAAAATTAAACAGCATGTCGTAAATATTGCAACCAAACACTAATATAAGCAACATAAGAATATATGTGAGATGCATACAACGGTAAATTAATAATGGGGAAACCCCTTATGGTCTCTTTATAAAGTCCTCTGCAAAATAATGGTTATTTATGCAATCTGCTTTTCAAACTTGAATTCAAATCCAAATAAACAATCAATCAATAATAACAAACATATTATTATCAACAATTAGCAATCAATAGCTAACAAATCATTGATTAATTAATCCATATATTAATTAACTTCAAAATAATCTTTTTACTTTGCAAGCGCATAATGATGTTTTATTCTGCTTGATAAATGTCCAACTAATATATTCAATTTAATTATAGCAGAATGGTATTTTATTCCGCTGAATAGATATCACAAATGAAGTTTAACTAATTTAACTATGTTACATATAATTAAATTAAATCACTGTAACTTTATCATTAATATACACTTCATTAAAACTATCAACTATCATCTAAGCATTCAATAATAATCTATAGCAACACAGAGATCATATAGCTTATTTAAGGGCGAGTAAACTCACCAAAATTCCGGCTGTCACTTTCGCTTTCGGTTTGATCTAAAATCAAACTCCAACGCGAAGATAACATCGAAATGAGTCCAACATAAAAGATCGCATCCAAATCCAACCTTTATAAGTGGTATATTCATTTTATAAGTTATTGAGTCTAAAAATGTAATTAAATACATTAATTACTTTACTTAACTTAATCACCCTCATAAATTCTTCTTCCTTAATCTAACACCACCTCTTGTACACATCCAAATGCACATACAACTCCTCCAGGTTGTGCATGCATGCCAGTACTACCTCCATAGTCGATAAAACTTCAATCTGACTTCGTCAGCAGCCTTCTCACCATGTGAGCTCTCATTCCCACACCCCTACTCAATGCTCAATCCACCCATGCTAAGTGTGACAGAAACACTATGTCATGACAACCACCAGGTCGTGATGATCAATACTATGCCGCATGACTCCAAACTTCGAAAAAACGACACTCTTCACTCGAGAAATCCAAATCCATTAATGCCGTATCTTAATTCGCCCAAAATCGGCCTCATACCTAAACCGTAGCTCACATTAGAAAAGTCGATCATCCAAAATCTCAATCGACTAACCAGTGACACTTAATTTGTAGATCTAGTCAATACGAGTTCAAAGATTCTTGTTTTACATTTTTTCATGGAGTGGATTATTTGACATTGATTTTAAAGATGGTGGCTTACTTCCTATGCTTATAGGGAAGATGAAAATGGACGAAATAAAAGAGAGGGAAGAAAAGAAAAGTCAAATGTGTTGTAAAGTATTTTGGTTAAAGTTTGGTTTATTTACAAATTTTTGGCACTTCGCTACAACAATAGAATACACTTTGCTACAACAATAGTATTTTGGTTAAAGTTTGGTTTATTTACAAATTTTCGGCACTTCGCTACACAATGAACGACAAACAAAATATGATCATGCACAAAAATATGACATGATCTCAAAACAACAATTGAATACACCGGTTATCTTATTCCGTGAAATTTCAAAAATTCCATCATTTGTTGAAAAAATACGTCGAATGATAATTCAAATAGTTTCCAAATAAAAAATTATGGAAACACTCCATAAATTCATTTTAAAAAACATCATTAAGAATCAAGTCATTTTATTAACAATTTATTTTCTTTTTATTTATTCGAACTATTTATTATTGTAAATAAGTTTATAAAATGAGTTCACTAGTTTTATTTAATAATCAAATGGAGTTACATAAGACTATTAAATACATTTAATTAATATTTAAAATTTAGATATTTACATAATCCTTATATTTGAATATAAGTGTTTTAGATTCTTTTAAAAAACCAATTATTTAATTATTTGAAATTAATTAAATAAACTATAAAATTCTAGGATGTTGCATTCTTCCCCTTACAAGAATTTCGTCCCCGAAATTACCAAAGGAAAAAAATGTACCCAAACCCTTAAGGTTTAAAAATTATTAATTAAAATGAGTTATTAAACTTTAAAAGTCCTCTATGTTACGAAAAATTTCAAAAGCACCTCCTTTGCACGGCTAATCCGAGAAAAATACAACTCGCCACAACTTGCCTAAACCAACAAAGAAAATAAAATCCAAGCGGCCTCCTATGTCTAGGGCATAAAATCATCAATCAATCATCAATTTCTGAATCTACTATGTACCACTTTTGCATTTGATTTTTAGTTTTGCAAGCAACTTACTATGTCAATGCGAATGCAGGTGCACAAGAAATCAAATAGTAATCTCTTGCATCCCTGTACCTATCTTTACGTATATAATCCAAAAGAGATTCATGTTGACATAAGAGTAATATACTAGCTATTTCTATCATAAGTAATAGCAACATAAACAATATAACAACTATATGTAATAAGGCAATATGATGCGGCTTATAATATTAAGGTAACTCTAGTGTAATATAAAGCCATATGCAACCAGAAGCAATATAACAACTATATGCAACAATAGTACAGAGAATACTTTGTAATAAAATACTAAGTATCCCACATTTTAAAAAGATAAATTTATAACTGAATGCCTAGGTTTTTTCAGAATATATTTTCAAATCAGGAAAATAGGCTCAAGGACAAACTTAGAAAAAAATTTAGATTGAAGGACAACAAGTTTGTTTCTTAGGACGAAAGACAATGCTAGTTATAACTAGCATTTTGTATAGTGCAAAACTGAATATAATGCCAATTATAACTAGCATTTTTCCTTCAGCCTAAAAATAGAAATTCATGCCCTTCAGCCTAAACTTTTTTAAAGTTTGTTCTTTTTCCTAATCCCCCCTTTTCAAATTCCTCCAAAGAAAACTATATAAAAACGAAAATTAATTGTGACAAGGATGGTACTCCTCCCACCGAAGCATGGTATAACTCTAAAATCAAAACAACATGGAGCATCCTGTGGCATTCCAGTTTCTCCTAAAAATATAACTAGAGTAAACAAATATAACTTGCAAGTCTTCCAAATCAAAGAACTCCTAATCACACAACTTCACTCATAACAAAATATTAGAAAAACATTTCACAAAATTATATTCAAATATCATGAAATAATAATACTTCACCAAATTTTCAAAATAATATCATTATCATTTCTTTCATAAATTTTTTTGAAATCACTTTTCAAAAGCACCGGGATTTAAGTCTTAATAAACAACAACTTTACAAGTCGTAGTCTACAAAATCCCATTATTAATCAAATCAAGTTCCATAAGGAAATAAATGAACACTTAACATTATTTAAGTGTTAAATGACAAACAAACAAGATTTATCATTTTGCCTAGGTTCACACTTTCTTGATCATCTAAGGATATAGATAATTTCCTAAGTGTACCATTATGCTCATCCATCTTTGGTTATTACTTAGAAGTTTATCTAAGCTCCCTCAAAAAAAATTGGGAGCCACCTCCCAGACTTTTATAAGCCACACAACAAAGCTTACAAATATACTTAAGCCCTTAATACGTACATGGATCATCTGAACGCAATATCTAATCCGACCACTTGCTCAGGTACATAAACTTTACTTTCGAACTAGCATCGCTCAATCAGCCTCCTTAGTATGGACTCCGATCAGGTTCCTTAACTAGAAACCTCCATTCTCTTTATATAGTCAAAGCTATGGTAGAAAACCTTAATATTATATCACGAGTCCAAATCAAGCGTTCATTGACAAAAATCGAGTGATAGATCCTTTTCGAGACAATCACCTCTAGATTATGTACTCGAATCCTAGATCAAGAACCATATGAATAAAAATGATCTATGTATAGCTTACGTACTTAATCTTATTAGTTTCTTAACTACACCGATCTCTTTCTAAATCACTTTCATTTTCATTTATAGTATTTCATTTAGTACTAAAATTATGTATGAATCAATTCATAAATTTTCAAATGTATAAATATTTTATAAAGACACATCTTTATAAAACATTAAAATTAAAACTTACTCCACTTTTGTTTACTTGTATAATACTCTTCTAAATCCTAAAAGTATATACGAAATGTCAAATTTTGTTTTAGTTATTTATTTTATTTTTATTTTTAAAATTCAAATGGAGGCCCAAACAAAATACAGGTCTTAAAACCGAGTCGATTACTTCAACCTCTTTCTCTATCCGGTCCGGTAAGTAGCTTGAAAGATTAGGATGCTAGTATCCAAACTCAGTCCTAGAGTCTACTTTCCTTAGACATCCCTAAGGTAAAAATGTTTATTAGTCGACTCAATAACATCAAATGTGTTAGAACCTCGATTTCGATGACAACAACTATACAAGCACTTGCATGCAATATACATAGGTATATATATCATCCATATGCAGGTAGACTTTCACGACCAAAACCTGAAGATCGACACAAGGATTATTATATTGAAAAATACTAGTACATTCTATTAGTGTCTTAAATAGATGATATTAACAATCTGCATGAGTAATCTTTACAAGCTTCTGCACATACAAATTATTTAAAAAAAGGGAAGATAATAGAACATATATGTGTCAGACATCTGGCATATATGCTCAAACGTCTGGCAACATGTTCTGTTTTTAAAATTTTAAACAGACGAAACGTCTGACACAAATGGCCAGACGTCTGACCTGGGTAATGGCTATTTTTCCCCAAAAGTCATCTTCTTCAATCGAAGAGTTGCATCCTCTTGTTCTGGTCATAACCCTCTCTCCTTAAACATTGCAACTCTTGGACTGAAATAGAGTAAACCAAAGGTCGTTACTTCTCAAACAAACTCTCCACCGTCTATAAATAAATATGAAATTAAAAAATACAATTAACTTGTTATTCTGAACTTTCTCTCTTTATTTCCTAATATTTACATGGTCTCTCTAATTTCCAAAAGTACTCAAAAACACACTTTTATCTCTTCCTTATATCAAAGCTTAAACAACATAGTACTCAAAGAAGATTATAGGAAGAAGCGGTACTTGTATTCAAAATCAGTGTTTCAAAGAACACACATTTGTAAAAGAAATACTCTTATATAAAAGCTTATTCCTCCGGGCGAAGCAAGGGCAATTGGTCAATGTATTTCCGAAGGGGAGCTTCGGGACTGGACGTAGGACGGAAGATCTGAAGTAGTATAAAAACTCTGCTGTGATTACTTTTAATTTTAACTGCATTATTACTCTGTGCAATTCATACTATCATACACATACTTGTCATATACTGTATACGTATACGATCCACATAGACTTTTAATTGGTATCAGAGCAAGTTTAATTCAAATCATAGTAACACGTATTTGAAAATTGTTAATATGGCAAGTTTCTTTCAAGAGGTCAGTCAACTGCACATCCTCCACTATTCACCAAATCTAATTATGCGTATTGGTCAACCCGAATGAGAATTTTTATGGAAGCAAATGGTTTAGAAATATGGTCAGCGACTCAAATTAAGTACGTAACACCTGAAATAAATATTAGCACATGGACAGATGCATAAAAAACTACTGCTTCTAATAATGCTAAAGCTATGAATTTACTGTTTTGCACTCTTGATAAAAATAAATTTTCATGTGTTATGTCATATACTACTGCATATGGTATATGGCGTACTTTACAAGTTACACACGAAGGTACAACTAAGGTCAAACAAACGAAAATATCGATTTTACAAAATCAATTTTCATCTATCAAAATGAAATAAAATGAGTCAATTGTTGACATGTACTCAAGATTTCAAACTATACAACATGATCATATGGCGCTAGGAGTTAAATTTAACGATTTTGATTTAGTATCTCAAATTCTAAAATCTTTAACAATTGAGTGGGAAAGAAAAGTATTGCTATCGAGAGCTAATGATCTCTTTGTACTCAAAATAGAAGGGTTGACTGGAAATCAAATGTCGTATGAAGCAAATTTGCAGGCCAAAAAGGAATAAAACCATGAAAAGAAGAACATAGCATTTCAAGAAAGCAATGAAGATTCTGAATTGGATGAAAATGAAATTGTATTTATTGCCAAGAACTACGAAAAATTTAAGAAATTCAAGAAAATGATAAGATTCCAAAATAATGGAAAATCAAATTCATCAAATCAAACATCGATCAAGTGCTTTGAATGTGATCAGTTCAGACATATGAAGAAGGATTGCCCAAAACTCAACAACGAGAAAAAGAAAAATATGTTTAAGAAATTTAAGAAAAAGAGAAAGGCATTCCATGTCACATTGGATGACTCTGATTCTTCCTCTTTGCCTGATAGTGATAGTGAAAGTGGTACGGAGCAAGCAAATGTATGTTTCATATTACACACTAATGAGGTATGTCCCGATCTTACTTATGATGAAATTTTAGAAGCAAGTATGGAACTTGATGACAAATATAGAGAAACTTAAAAATTAAATAAAGAATATGTAGCTAAAATAAATTGATTAGAACTTGAAATAGGGTTACTAAAAGATGAAAAATCTATTTTATAAGAGGAACTAGAAAATGACCAAGAAAAATGTAAGAATCTTTTTATTGAAGATAATGTTTTATCATGTGAATTAGCAAAAGTTAAATAAGAAAATAATAAAATTAGTAATGAGCACATTATCTTAATAGATAATTTAGAAACTTTAAGATCTAAAAATATTGATCTTAAAAACATATTGGATAAAATTACAAATAATGTTACAAAATTTAACAAAGGAAAACAAGACTTGGAAAATTTAATTAAAATTTCCAAGGCATTCAAAAATCGAAATGGAATGGGTTTGATAATAAAACCAAAAATACAAAGTATAGTAAGATTTATACTAAGATAAATCCTTCTCCCAAAAATAAGAAATTAATCACAAACTCAAAAAAGATTAAAATCTGGGTTCCTAAAACAAATAAAAAGTTAATTAAATAGAAATATATAAGTAATTATATGAAAGAAGTGATTCACAAAAATAATTATATTTCCAAAAAAACCAAACCATCTTGGGTATAGTTACCCTCACCAACTAACACTTAGGACCCAAAAATAAAAAGGGTACCAATTTAAATATTTGTATTTTTTGCAGGTATCCAAATACAAAAATAAAGAGAAATGGATATAAGATAGTGGATGCTCCAAGAACATAACGGGAAATTCTCACATGCTGTCGAATATAAAATACATTGATAGTGGCACTGTAACTTTTGGCGATAATTCAAAAGGTTCATCATCGGCATTGGAGATGTCATCAATATCAGTATCTCTAACCCTCCTATTATTTCTAATGTTTTACTAGCAAAAAATCTAACACATAATCTTCTGAGTATAAGTTATTTGTGTGATAAACAGTTAGAAATAAAAATTGAAAAGGATAAATGTAAAATTATTCTCGATCAAGACAAAAATTTACTCTTTGAAGAATTTAGAAATCATAATATATATATATATCCTAAATATGAATGTTAAATATAATTTTGATTTATGTTTGATGGAAAATCATGACAATCCTTGGATTTGGCACAAACATTTCTGCCATATAAATTTTAATTATATTAACAAACTAGCAAAACATGATCTAGTTAGAGGTCTTCCTAAAATTAACTATAAAATTAAAAATTTATGTGACATTTGTCAAATGGGCAAGTTAATGAAAAGTACTTTCAAATCTAAAAAATAGCATATCTACTAAGCAACCTTTGGAATTGATTCATTTAGATTTATTTGGACCAACCCAAGTACAATCAGTAAATCATAACAAATATGTGTTCGTAATTGTAGATGATTTTTCAAGTTATACTCGGATATTATTTTTAAAACATAAAAGTGAAACTTTTGGAATGTTTAAAATCTTTGTAAAACGGATCACTAACTTAATGGATTTAAAAATTAAAAATATACATAGTTATCATGGAGGAGAATTCGAAAATGAATTTTTGACAAATTTTTGTAACAAAAAAGGAATTAATAACAATTTTTCGATTTCACGAACACCATAACAAAAGGTGTGGCTGAAAGAAAAAATAAAACTTTACACGAATGTGCACGAACACTGCTAAATAGTAGTAATCTACCCAAACAATTTTGGGCTGAAGCTATTTCCACATCCTGTTATGTATTAAATCGTGTCACACTTCGACCGATGACTAGGAATACATGTTATGAAATATTTTATGGAAAGAAACCACATATTTCAAAAAAATTGGGTCAAATTGTTTTATTTTAAATACTAAAGACAATCTTGAAAAATTTTACCCTAAAGGCGATGAAGGAATTTTTATTGGTAATTCAAAACGTAGTAAAGTTTATAGAATTTATAATAAATGAACAAATATTACAGAAGAAAACTTACATGTATCTTTTGATGAAAATTTTCAATTAACTATAAAAGAAGATGAAGAAGAAATTTTAATGAAAAATTAAACTGAAATTACAAACAATATGAATAATTCATCTTCTGATAATAATGAAACTATTTTAAGATCACCCACACGAATATTAAAAAATCATCCTTTAGATAATGTAATTGGAGACTTAAATTCTCAAATCACTAGAAACAAATTAAATCAAATGAGTCTATCACTTTTATGTCAAATACAGAACCTAAAAGTTATTAGGAAGCATCTAACAATGACTCTTGGATGCAAGAAGAATTAAATCAATTTGAACATAATAATGTATGGAAACTCGTTCCTAGACCATCAGATCAATCTGTAATTGGAACAAAATGGGTTTCAAAAATAAAGCTGATGAAAATAGAAATATTATTCGTAAAAAAGCAAGATTAGTGGCTCAAGGATATATTCAAGAAGAGGGAATTGATTACGAAGAGACATTCGCTCCCGTAGCTCGTCTCGAATCAATTTGTACTCTCCTTGCTTTTGCATGTCATCATAACTTTAAATTATTTCAAATGGATTTTAAGAGTGCCTTCTTAAACAGTTTTATCAAAGAAAAAGTTTCTGTGGAACAACCACCATTATTTATTCATGAAAAATATCTAGATTGTGTTTTTAAACTGAAAAAAGCTTTATATGATTTAAAACAAGCACCACGTGCTTCGTACGATTGACTAAAAACTCATCTACAAAATTCTAAATTTCAATTGCAAACTAGACAATACACTATTTATAAAACATAAAAATAATGATATACTAATTGTACAAATATATGTTGATGAGATTATATTTGGGTCAACTAATGAAAGTTTATGTAATGAATTTTCTGAAATAGTGAAAAATGAGTTTGAAATGTCATACATGGGTGAATTAAATTTTTTCTTGGATTACAAATAAAACAATTGGATAATGGCATTTTTCTAAATCAAGAAAAGTATTGTAAGGATTTACTTAAACGATTCAGAATGGAAAACACTACTGGTAAACCAACTCCTATGAGTACAACCTTATATGTAGACAAAGATGAAAATGGAAAAGACTTTGATCAAAAATCTTATCGTAATATGATTGGTTCATTATTATATTTAACAGATAGTCGACCCGATGTAATGATGAGTGTTTGTTTATGTGCACGTTTTCAAGCTCAACCAAAGGAATCACAACATAGAGCGGTCAAATGAATTTTACGTTACTTATCCAACACCAAAGATTACGGCTTATTCTATCCTAAAGGTACGATTTTCAAACTTGTGTCATTTAGTGATGCAGACTTTGGAGGTTGTAAAACGGACAGAAAAACCACAAGTGGTACTTGCCATTTTATCGGTCAATCTTTAGTTTCATTGTTTAGCAAAAAGCAAAATTGTGTTTCTCTTTCAACTTGTGAAGCAGAATACATCTCTGCTGCTATGGCTTGTGAACAAGTAATATACATGCAACAACCACTTCACGATTTAGGTAAAACTATAACTCGTTCTCCGATATATTATGATAATACAAGTGCAATTAATATTTCTTAGAGTCCTATAAATCATTCTTGAACCAAACACATTGATATCAGACATCATTTTCTTAGAGATAACATAGAAAAAGGAGTAATATCTTTAGAATTCATTAACACCGACAACCAGATAGCAGACATTTTTACAAAACCTTTATGTGAAAAATCATTTATAAGACTTAGAAGAGAACTCGGAATATGTTCCTTATCTGAACTTTAAGAAGAACAAGAATAAAATTCGGAATTCTTTTTACCTCTCAACATTAGTGGCTAGCAGGTCATCTAATTTCTATACCAAGTTTTTCTGTGAATCACTAATATTTTATCAAATAAAACAAAGAAATGTCTAAAATAGAAAATCCTACTATTATATATATATATCAAATATTTTTTAACCAAATCATAGTAAAAATTTATTAATATATACCTTTGTAAATAAATATCGAAGTTTTTCAACATGTCATCCGACCACGACTCCACCTACTCTACCATTGATTTTTCATCATCATCGTCAGGTAGTACATATACATCTCCTGCAAAAAAAACTCCTAAATTATCTCCATCCCTAAACATTGTTCCTTCGCCTACATATCATACTAGCTATTCTCCAAAAGGAAAGAAAGCCAAGCATGGTTTTAATCTTCTACAATCCTCTATTTCTGACAAAGTCGACGAAATCCATCACTATAAAAAAGAAATGATGGATGTGCAAAGGGAAATGTATTATGAACAAAGACGCCAAGGAGTTCATCTCAATTTTCTGGAGAAATGCATTCTTTTCATATGTGGACATTCTCCTACAAAGGATTGTGTTCACATACGATCTTCTCATTTGATCGAAACTCCTCCACGTGCTCATCAAATAACTCCACGTAAACTATGGGGAGAAGGAACATCTAAAGCCCAATTCAGTCCAGTACCTCCTTCTTGGTCTCCAATACGAGCATTAAAAAAGGATATAAAGGAGAAACCAAATTCATGGGAGAAAAACTAAATCTATTCTTCTAAGAATCGTATTTCGTGTATGTATATAATACGTATATAGTATTTATATTCTAAGTTGTAATAAGACTCAACCCATTCAAGCATATACCTTATATCTTGTTCTTAAACAAAAAGTTGTATCTATAATAACAATCCAAAAATCCCTAAATACAAACAAAATAGTCACTATTCTACCACAACAAGCTGTGATATAGAGCTATAATATTTACTATAATAAGCTGGTTCATTCATACTTATGTTTGTAAGGATATTTATATCAACTATTAATAATAAAATATTTTTGGACCAAATAGACATCTGAAATATCAAACAGACGTCTACTTATATACTTAAAAAACTTGCACGTTTCAGCTCAGACGTCTGTGTCTTCCACCAGACGTCCGAATCATGTTTCTGAAAAAATTGACTAACTCAGCTCAAATGTCTGATTTTATTCTCAAACGTCTGATTCTAGTCTCTGTCTCAAAATTCCCTAAACAACCAGACGTCTAATTATCACTACAAACGTCTGACCATATTTCGTAGTCATCTTTTCATCCCCATCTATATATCATCATTTCTATTCTTTATAACTTTTTCCACCAAACCCTACAGCAAAAACCCTAAGCCCCAAATCAATTTGCCTTCTTCTTTTAGAAACTTCAACTCAGTGGCACCCAAATCTAAGAAACCTTTTCCCAAGCGCAAGAAGACAGGCCAAAGCTCTCAACAACCTTCTCAATAATTTGTAATAGACGAAATCGTTGATGATTGGATGGTGTAACATGATGGCATGCAAAAGCATCAAGAATTGGAAAAAAAGAATACATTGTGGTCCATTTTACCCGCTAAGGAGATTCTTCAACCACAAAATTGATGATTTGGTGAGTGATGCTAAGATTCACCATCTCATTAATTATGATTCTAACTTTGGTCAAATTGATCAATTAGCTGTCTTTTTATTCTTTATAAATTTACGTTCACTTTATATTTAGAACCCCTCTAATCCAAAAATTCGATTTGGACAAGCGTTTATGGAGAAATTATCAAATTCAACATTGAAATGCTTGGAGAAATATTACAGTGCTCATATAAAGGAACTAGATTGCAATATATACCTGATATGAGATACCTCCAAGAGTTGCAATTACACATCACATTTGGGAAGATGACATGAGAAAATTATCACCAATCCATTTTCGTCCACAAGCTAGACTACTTAATCAAATGCTTGTCAATACCATACTCCCTAGATTAGGTAGCCATGAGCAAGTGTATGAACACGAGCATAAAGCTTTATATGCTATTTTCGGCAATGCAAAAGTAAATTGGTCTCAATTTATTTTTGACCAAATTAAAAGCTTCTGGACTCTAGTACGTCAAACAATAATTTATGCTCCATATATTTTGCCAATTCTTCGAGTGCAAAACGTGCCTTCTTTCTTATCACAATATAAAGAACTTCCTGTTAAGGAAAGTGGAATTCGCTTCCTATCTTTGATGCATCTTCCCGAAAATCCACCAAGTATTACACCATTTTTCGAGTATCAACACCAACAACATCAACCTCAAGCCCAACAGCCTACTCCTATACAATACCTCTACATCAAGGCCTTCTGAATCAATAGGCTATCACTCTAATTTTAAAAATTCAAGAGGCTCGAATTGCAGCAGGACAAGGAGAAAGTATTAATGATGTAGCACTTCACAACCAACATATTCTATCTCTAAATAAAAAAGTCTAGATAAGAAAGTTTCCCGCCTCAAACGATCTTTTTCTACACGGATGACTAAGGTAGAAAAGACTTTAGAAAAGGTCATCTCAACTCTGGGAAAGGTTATGCAGAAAGTTCATGGATGATCATCTTCACGATCTTCATTATCTCCGTCTCCTACACCACCTCTAGCACCTCATGCACATCCATTCAAAACTTGAACAGTCGAAGAACCTTTATAGACCCATGCTCCTGGAAAATCTCCAATCACTGTGGACAATGAGGAAAGTGAAGACATCTCATGACGTCCACAAGAATCCCAACAAATCACGAACACTTTCAATCTTTTCAAGGACTTTCTATTCAAGAAAATGAAGAGTATCATGATCGGTCGCAATGGCAACATAACGACTATGATGACACGAGGTCTAATCTTTGGGGTTATTTTTCCTCTCAGTAAGTTATTTACTATTTTTTATTTCAAATTTCTACATGTTTGACTATGATAATTGCTTTAGCACTTGACTTTATGATTAATAGCATTATGTTATTTTCCTATTATTTCATAAACTCTTTTTTGATAATGACAAAGGGGAGGGGGATCATAATATGGGAGAAATTACAAAAGAAAGGGGGAGTTTCTTATAAAATGAATTGTATAGTTGTCATCATCAAAAAGGAGGAGAATGTTAGAATCATGATTTCGATGACAACAACTATTCAAGCACTTGCATGCAATATACATAGGTATATGCATATCATCCATATGCAGATAGACTTTCGCGACCAAGACCTGAAGATCGACACAAGGATTATTATATTGAGAAATATTAGTACATTCTGTTAATGTCTTAAATAGATGATATGTACAATCTCCTTGAGTAATCTTTACGAGCTTCTACACATATAAATTATTTAAAAAAAGGAAGATAACAGAATATACATGTGTCAAACGTCTGGCGTATGTGCTCAAACATCTGGCAACATGTTCTGTTTATAAAATTTTAAACAGACCAGACGTCTGACACAAATGGTCAGAGTCTGACCTGGGTATGGTCAGACGTCTGACCTGGGTAACGACCATTTTTCCCCAAAAGTCATCTTCTTCAATCAACATCCTCTTCTTCTGGTCATAATCCTTTCTCCTCAAACATTGCAACTCTTGTACTGAAATAGAGTAAACCAAAGGTCGTTACTTCTTAAACAAACTCTTCACTATCTATAAATAGACAAGAAATTAAAAAATACAATTAACTTTTTATTATGAACTTTATCTCTTTATTTCCTAATATTTCTGTGGTCTCTCTGATTTCCAAAAGTACTCAAAAACACACTTTTATCTCTTCCTTATATCAAAGCATAAACTACATACTACTCAAAGGAGATAATAGGAAGAAGTTGTACTTGTAGTCAAAATCAGTATTGCATCGAATACACATTTATCAAAGAAATAATCTTGTATAAAAGCCTATTCCTTCGGATAAAGGGAGGGCAATTGGTTAGTGTATTCCCAAGGGGAGCTTTAGGACTAGACGTAGGACGGGTGATCTGAACCAGTATAAAAAAATCTGTTGTGATTACTTTTATTTTTACCTACATTATTGCTCTATGCAATTCATACTATCATTCATGTACTTGTCATACAAAATATACATATACGATCCACATAGACTATCAAAATGTTTTATCTAACTAAAATGTTTAAACAAAAAATACGATTTTAATAAAATAGTGCTAATTAAAACCTTCCTATCCAATTTAACCCATTCGAAAAACTTAAGTTAAATTATCTCTTTCCTATTCATTAAAATTTGATTCATCAACTTATTTATCAATATACCTAAATGCCCTATTTTTTATTTCAAAATTCGTTTTGAAATCATACTACATATATTCCTATATATAAAATAACTTTAACAATTTATTCACTCCTACACTGGGTTCTTTCAGATTCGAACCCATTTCAATCGCACAATGATAAAACGAATAATTTACTAAGTGCATTACAACATTCTCTTAAGAAACGTTCGATCGTCACTTAGAAGATTATTCATATTACCACAAAACTAATTGAGATGTTTTCCCCGAACTATCCAAAGAAAATGTATCTTTCAAAAAGAATTATTTTTGAAATATTTAGACTTATAAATACTTCCAAATAATATTGTTATTACTTTTCTCAATAATCTTTTTAAAATCGTTTTAGCCAATACTGTTGACGCTAGAAATGGGCATTAACACCCATAGAATCTTATGGATATCAAGCAATGAATAAAATCAAAAACAAAGCATAAAAGTGTAGGATTGATTTCACCCTAGAGGGGGGGTGAATAGGGTAATGCTGTTAATTATAAATTATTGCGGAAGCTTATAAAATTATTTCAACACAGATATATCAAAATTATAGCAGCACAGATAATAGCAGAATAATAAATGTAGAAATAGAGGGACATAGAATTTACCCAGCTTCGGCAAAACCCTGCCTACGTGCTCCCCCAAGGTTTCTACTAGAAATTAAGTATTCACATGCTTACACACGTAAACTCACGACACCTGCTACTGACTAACCTAACTCTACGCTCAAAACCCTGCCACAACTCAGCCACTGAGTTGCGAATTCTCAAACTATGCCACGTAGTTTGTCCCCTAGTCACACGACTAGTAATTAGAATGGTTTAAAGGAGAAAATACAAAAATAACAGTTTAAAACCAATTTAAAAAACCAAATCCCTAATTTTTCCTTCCTAATCCAATACTAAAGAAAGGGGGACGGCCCAATTTAATTTATCACCAAAAAACAAAAGTGGCATCCTTTATTTCTTTTATCAATGTCGTTCGTTCCTTTTTCCTTGAAAAAAATGGTGCTCGTTCCTTTTTCCTTTGCTTGCAAATTAGGGATTCTAATTAGAAGCTGCCGATAATGGTTGCTTGATCGAATGATGATTTAGGTCCTCGTTTTGTCGATCGACTATCTCTTTGAGTTGCTCACGGCTGCTTCTATTTGCGTCGAGTTCGAATCTGATTTCTATGTAATTTTTTCTTTTCGCTTTTCTGGTTTTGGCTTACTTGAACTCGATTACATTTGTAGCCGATGATGATTGGGTTTTTATATAGAGTTCGGACCCCTTGATTTTCGTTCGTATATATTTGTTTGAATTCGTCTGTAATTATCCTCGGCCATTCGATTTTGTTCTGATGTTGATGATTTCTCTGACATTGTCAATTTTGTATAATTTGATGATGGCTTGTTCATCACGGCTTCGAATTTTCCTTGCTCGATTCTTGACCACCACGTCTCTGACTTGTTCATCATATTCTTTGATCACGGCTTTGACTTGGTTCGATGTTGACTTCGGTTTTGATGTAATTCATTGCTGTAGCATACTTGACCTGTTTTGTTCTTTGTGCTTGTTAACTTCTGCTTCTCTGTCTTGTTCGAGACTGATACTTGCATTTGACTTCGGTCACTTGACATTACTGACTTCGACTATGGTAAAAATTGTTCAGATTGCATTTGATTCATGTACAATCTGCTTGGTGTCTTTTGGACCATTGTTCACTTGATTATTGAACAGTTCTGGTTGGTCGTTGTTTTCTGGTTCTAATGTGTGTATGCATTCATGTCACTGCTGTCTGGTTCAGTCTCGATTTCTTTATAGTCTTTGGTATCACTCTTCGAGATAGTTTGCATTTCAATTGCATTGTTGGTCTTTCACTTGTGTACCATCTGGAGCTTGCTGTCTACATTCATTTGAACTTAGTAGATGCTTTGATTTTGTGATATGATTTGGTTTGTGTTTGAAATGCTGGTGCATATGCTTGCTTATTTCTTGCCAGTACATTCATGTGTTTGTTCCATCATATGGTCTGGATTTGCTCTGAGCACATTTCTGGTTTGATGTGCACTGTGCCTTGAGTGTGCTTGCATCTGAGTTGAATTCTTGTGTGATTCACTGTTGCACTTGAGCTTGTTCTTTCCAGATTCACCGTTGCATAACTGTTGTATATTTTGGAGTTTGGTTTGGTAACCTCTGGTTCATTGTTGTAGTTGTTGCCAGTTCCCACTGGTTTGAGTTTTTCTTGTATACTTCATCTGTGCTTTGGAGTTTTAGTTGAGATTTGTGGTCTAGGTTGCATATCAAATTGATTGAGTCGCTGTCTTGAATCGAACTCTTATGGTTCATGTGTACACTTTGACTAGCTTGCTCCTGACCATTTTATTAAACTTTTATATTCGAACTGCACCTGTGTTGAATCTAGCTTGGAGCTCGGGTTTGACCTTATGTTGTGACATTATTTTTATTGCACTTGAGTTGAACCGGGAGTTTTGGGTTTGACCTGTGCTCACCTGTCCCCGTAATTTTATCAAGTGTATATATTGGTGTGCACGGCCTTGTGGCATATACAGTGACACACTGTGTATGTCACAAGCTGTTCGTGAATGATGAATTCAAAATTAAATAATGATGAACAACCCAAATAAATGAGGCAAATATTATTTTCAAAATCCACATTTTATTTTATACCACAAAAATATTTTATTTTCAATTTTACAACTTCAATGTATATTTTTGCAGATTTCTTAGATATTGGATTCACATTGGAATGAAGTTGAAGATCAGTACGAGTTGAGTGATTGGGTGATATGTAGTGAGGTGCAATGTAAATGTGAAATTTGTGATGTAATCAAAATTGTATTGTAATTGAATTTATATATATAGTGAGAGCTTGAAATTTGTACTATAAAAAAAATTGTAATAAATATTTATTTGAATAAAATATCCATTTGAATTCAAATTCTGTGTTATTTATTTTATTCAGCAAATATTTATTTAATCTATAAAAAATAAAATAGTACATTAACAAATACATTTAAACGAATATATATGTTTATTATCATCAAACAAAAATCATATAATCGCATATTCAACAATCTCCCCATTTTGATGATAGCAAACATATATTTAAGATTTTGAATATGTTAAATGTATTTGATCATGGATATACCCTAATTGCTCCCCCTATTTAAATGTTTCCTCTCTACACAAAGCTCCCCCTTCATATATGCATACGATTAAAAGTTTGCAAATGAGCCTAGATGCAAATAGAAAATATTTGACCTTTGCTTGATTTTATTTGACAAAACCTACTTTTCTCTCCACCTTTTGTTATCAGCAAAAGAGTAACAGTGTTAGAAAAATGGAGATAAAGTGATAGATTTTAATCCAACATTAAAACTCAATTGAATATAAATATTCAATTCCAATAAAAAATCAAACAAAACTCATAAATAATTTGTTAGGCGCATATTCCACTTTTAGAATGATGGGAATGATGCCATCATATAAAACCATACAGTTGTGTCTATTTATGGTATATTTATATCAGGAATTTGAATATCTACCAACCATGCATAACCGTTAGGACTTTTAAATGAGATTAGTAGTATTCTAATTTTATTTTAAAAAAATGAATTCAAGTATCCTCTAACCACGCATAACCGTGAGGACTTTTAAATGGGATTAAAATCAACTTGTTTATTTTTAAAAAAATCAATTTTGATATGCGTTCCATACATGCATAACCGTGAGGACTTTTAAATGAGCATGGAAGCACATAACAAATTCCAAGTAACTCACCCATGCATAACCGTGAGGACTTTTAAATGAGAGTGAATACTTCGGATTTTATTATTATTATTATTACTACTACTATTATTATTATTTTTAAAAAAAATGTAAAATGTAAAATGAATGATTCCTGTTAAAGTACCACATATTGACAAACTATATTAAATTTTGATGAGTGATGGTCGTTAGAAATACGATAGAAATAGAGATGGTCATGGAATTTTTCACCAACAAAAAGTTTTATAACTCTTTTTTAAATTTCTAAAGAAATTTATTAATTGTACCATCTCGAGTCATAATATATGATAAATATCAATACTCATCACATTTTCTATCACTATTTATCTTTTCGATAATTATTAGGGAGTCAGATTAGTCAAAATAGTCATTTAAAATCAAATTTAAAAATAATTCTAAAATCAAATTTTCAAAATGACTGATCTGAAAACATGGTCAAAAATGATTTTCTAGAAGGGGTTACATGAGAAAAATTTCTGCTATTTGAAAATTATTTGAAATGAAAAATATGCAGATATTTTCTTTGAAAAACGATGCAGTTACTAAATGTCTCAACAAATCACGTTCCACTAGTAATTTTTCTATCAACTAGATTACCAGTGTAATCTGCATCTGAATTTCTTTTTCACTCAAAATTATCATTAATTGAATTTGATAGACCGGACCATGAAGTGTGCAACAAAATATCTCAAAATCAGTTTTAACAGCTTTTTAAAATGACATTCTCTTGAATTTGAAATGAAGCCGTGTAAGTAATCAATAACCGTGAATATAGAGTTAGCCGTAAAATATCCAAATGTATTATCATCCACTAAAACACTATTATTAATCCAAACTAATATATATGAAGTAATTCAAAGACTCTATAGATTTTTATAGTGTTCTTGGCATAAGAATATAATTGGCCAACAATTTTCAATAAGTCAGAATCAAAATCATCATTATTTCATCATCATATTATTGGCTGATTTAACTCAGACTATGGTGTAGATTATCACATTTAATATATCGTTTAAATAAATATACCATTACCTATTTTACCTTTGCGATATTTTTCGTTGTTGTCCATTGTGATTCTGTCACCTTTATACTAGGCTAAGGAACTTTGGTTTGTCGCTCGTTGTGTCCTTGGAACAGCCAGAATCCAAGTAAGACTATTGTTGTTCCTTAGACTGCCACCACTCCTACACGATAAAAGATTTTTGTGACCTATTTGTTTTTATAGGTCCATGATTGCTAGTGGCCGAATATTTTGAAAAATAATTTTGTGGAGACCCAAAACTATTTATGTATGTTCCTTTGGCACCCAGATTTGTTTAGCTTTGAGAGATTTTATATTTGTGCCTTCTGAAACCCATATTGGTATAGTTTTCACATGTTTGGGTCTATACCAACAATTATTGTGTTTGTGTCCATATTTTCTACAAATTGTGCACATAGAATTGACTTGATTAATTTTGCTTTTAACTTTTTCAGATTGATTATATCTAAGTCCTTGTCTAACTGTATTAACAGTTTGCTTCCCTAATAACATATTCAACGATTTTTCACTTTTTGAAAATTTATCTAAAGTCGTTGACAATTGTTGGACTTGTGTTTTGAGGGATTCATTTTCGTTTAACAATTGTGTGCACTTTTTAATAGAATTTTCTCTCCTAGTATTTTCACTCTTTTTTAAAATCAGAATTTCATTTTCAATTGATTTTATATTTATTTCTGACTTTTTAATTTCCTCTTCGAATGTTAGACACTTATCACACTTAGGGATCCTACTTTGATAGGTTTTAACTAATTGGTCAAGTTGTTCATTTAATTCTATCAAACTATCTCTTTGTGATTCAATTTTAGCATACTTTTCCCTAAGTTGTTCAAAACAGCCATTTACTTCGTGGAAATATATAAGTAGTTCTGAGTGAGTGAGTTTTGATACCTCGCTTGGCTCGTCATCGTCGCTATCAGTTATATTTCCTCGAAGGCCCATATCTGCTTTCTCACTCTCACTGCTAGTATTTTGATTATCTTCATCACTTGTATTCCACGTGGCTGCAAAACTTCCTCTTTTTGATTTCTTTTCTAAATCGCGTCGATTTTGAGGACAATTGGACTTGATGTGTCCGAGTTGGTTACACTTATGACAGATGATCTTCTGTTCTTCTAAGTAGTCTAGTGCTTTGGCTATTCTTCTTTTCAATTTTTGATCGCGAGCTGGATTTCCGTATTTGTAATTCCACATTTTGAATTTCTTTATTATCAGCTCCAATTATGCTGCTCCATCATCATCATCATCACCATCACTATATGTTGTTCCTTTAAGAGCTATTGATTTCTTTCGAGTGTCACCTCCTTCACTCTCTTCCTTGAATTTCATTTCTAGCTCATAAGTGGTGAGATTTCTGATG
Source organism: Allium cepa (assembly GCA_030765085.1). Classification (NCBI taxonomy): domain Eukaryota; kingdom Viridiplantae; phylum Streptophyta; class Magnoliopsida; order Asparagales; family Amaryllidaceae; genus Allium; species Allium cepa. The sequence continues at coordinate 462,900,507 of CM060943.1, forward strand.
AGTTCTTCAACTTTCATCTATTTTAAATCTTTTGATTTTTGAATGGCAGTCACTTTGGCTTCAAAACTTCGTGGAAGGACTCTGAGGATTTTTCAGACTATCTCCAACTCTGTGTATGATTTTCCAAGAGCTTTTGATTTGTATACGATATTGGAAAGTTGTCCATACATCTCTTTGACATTTTCTTCCTTCGCCACTGTGAAATTCTCGTATTCGTTGCTTAGCATGGAAAGGCGAGATTCTTTGACTTGTGATGTTCCTTCGTGAGTTACTTCTAGTGTGTGCCATATTTTCTGCGCAGTTAGACAATGTGAGACACGATTAAATTCAAATTGATCGAATGAACAGATAATAGAATTCACAGCTTTAGCATTAGCATTACGTAATTTATTTTCTAGTTCAATCCATTGATCCTTTGGTTTCTCTATTTCCTAATTATCTACAATTATAGTTGGTCCTCTATAGCCTATCTCAACAATATTCCTAGCGTCAATGGTTTTCAGAAAATTTTTCATTCTATTTCTCCAGTGGGCGTATTCACCATTGAACAATTGTGGTCTAACTATGGATTGACCCTCAGCAAAAGCATTATTCAAAGAAGTCATTTTAAAATTCAAATTTTTAAAACAAAAATTGATTTTTGAAAAAAAATCGATTTTTTAAAAACAAAAATTGACTTCTATTCCTAGCTCTGATACCACTTGTAGGATTGATTTCACCCTAGAGGGGGGTAAATAGGGGGATGTTATCAATTATAAATTGATGCGGAAGCTTATAAAATTATTTCAACATAGATATATCAAAATTATAGTAGCACAAATAATAGCAGAATAATAAATGCAGAAATAGAACGACACAGAATTTATCCAGCTTCGAAAAAACCCTGCCTACGTGCTGCCCCCAAGGTTTCTACTAGAAATTAAGTAGTCACATGCTTACACACGTAAACTCGCAACACCCGCTACTCACTAACCTAACTTTATGCTCAAAACCCTGCCACAACTCAGCCATTGAGTTGCGAATTCTCAAACTACGCCAGTAGTTGGTCCCCTAGTCACACGACTAGTAATTACAATGGTTTAAAGGAGAAAATACAGAAATAACAGTTTAAAAACAATTTAAAAAACCAAAGCCCTAATTTTTCCTTCTTAATCCAATACTAAAGAAAGGGGGCCGACCCAATTTAATTTATCACCAAAAAACAAACGCGACCTCCTTTATATCTTTTATCAATGTCGGCCGTTCCTTTTTCCTTGAAAAAAATGGTGCTCGTTCCTTTTTCCTTTGCTTGCAAATTAGGGCTTCTAATTAGAAGCTGCCGATAATGGTTGCTCGATCGAACGATGATTTAGGTCCTTGTTTTTCGATCGACTATCTCTTTGAGTTGCTTACGGATGCTTCTATTTGCGTCGAGTTCGAATCTGATTTCGGTGTGTAATTTTTTCTTTTTTCTTTTCTGGTTTTGGCTTACTTGAACTCGATTACATTTGTAGCCGATGATGATTGGGTTTTTATGTAGGGTTCGGACCCCTTGATTTTCGTTCGTATATATTTGTTTGAATTCGTCTGTATACTCCTCGGCCATTTGATTTTGTTTTGATGTTGATGATTTCTCTGACATTGTCAATTTCGTTTAATTTGATGATGGCTTGTTCATCACGGCTTTGAATTTTCCTTGCTTGATTCTTGACCACCACGTCTCTGACTTGTTCATCATATTCTTTGATCACGGCTTTGACTTGGTTCGATGTTGACTTCGGTTTTGATTGAATTCATTGCTGTAGCATACTTGACCTATTTTGTTCTTTGTGCTTGTTAACTTCTGCTTCTCTGTCTTGTTCGAAACTGATACTTGCTTTTGACTTCGGTCACTTGACATTACTGAATTCGACTATGGTAAAAACTGTTCAGGTTGCATTTGATTCATGTACAATCTGCTTGGTGTCTTTTGCAGCATTATTTACTTGATAATGGACAGTTTTGGTTGGTCGTTGTTTTCTGGTTCTAATGTGTTTATGCATTCATGTCACTGCTGTCTGGTTCAGTCTCGATTTCTTTGTAGTCTCTGGTATCACTCTTCGAGACAGTTTGCATTTCAATTGCATTATTGGTCTTTTACTTGTGTACCATCTGGAGCTTGTTGTCTATATTCATTTGAACATAGTAGATTTGGTTTTGTGATATGATTTGGTTTGTGTTTGAAATCCTGGTGCATATGCTTGCTTATTTCTTGCCAGTACATTCATGTGTTTGTTCCTTCATGTGGTCTGGATTTGCTTTGAGCACATTTCTGGTTTGATGTGCACTGTGACTTGAGTGTGCTTGCATCTGAGTTAAACTCCTATGTGATTCACTGTTGTACTTCAGCTTGTTCTGTCCAGATTCACAATTACATAACTGTTGTATCTTTTGGAGTTTGGTTTCGTAATCTCTGGTTCATTGTTGTAGTTGTTGCCAGTTGCCTCTGGTTTGAGTTTTACTTGTATACTTCATGTATACTTTGGAGTTTTAGTTGAGATTTGTGGTCTAGGTTGCATATCAAATTGATTGAGTCGCTGTCTTGAATCGAACTCTTTTGGTTCATGTATACACTTTTACTAGCTTTCTCTTGACCATATTATTAAACTTGTATATTCGAACTGCACCTGTGTTGAATCCAGCTTGGAGCTCGAGTTTGACCTTATACTGATATTGTGACATTATTTTTACTACACTTGAGTTGAACCAGGCATTTTGGGTTTGACCTGTGCTCACCCGTCCCTGTAATTTTATCAAGTGTATATATCGGTGTGCACGGCCTTGCGGCATATACAGTGATACACTGTGTATGCCACAAGCTGTTCGTGAATGATGAGTTCAAAATTAAATGATGACAAATAGCCCAAATAACTGAGGAAAATATTATTTTCAAAATCCACATTTTATTTTATACTGCAAAAATATTTTATTTTCAATTTTACTACTTTAATGTATATTTTGCAGATTGCTCAGATGCTGGATTCACAATGGAATGAATTTGAATATCAGTACGAGCTGAGCGAATGAGTGATATGTAGTGAGGTGCAATGTAAATGTGAAATTTGTGATGTAACCAAAATTATATTGTAATTGAAGTTATATATATAGTGAGAGCTTGAAATTTGTACTATAAAAAAATTGTAATAAATATTTGTCCGAATAAAATATCCCTTTGAATTCAAATTCTGTGTTATTTATTTTATTCAGCAAATATTTATTTAATCTATAAAAAATAAAATAGTACACTAAAAATACATTTAAAGGAATATATATATATATATATGTTTATTATCATCAAACAAAAATCATATAATCGCATATTCAACAATAAGTAAATGAACACATAGATTTTTATTAACCTTTCATCGGATTACAATTACAATAGTATTTGGACCAGCTATGATCCATTGATACAAGATTTAAGAATAAAAAATGGCCGAGCCTCCAGAGGAGGAAGAAAAAGATGAAGTCCCCTTTTATGAAGTTATCCTTGCTATATTTATAGCAGAAGGTATGCATGAATCGTACTGAAACTTTGCATGAAGGCTCCCTAGGTCTAGTAGAGCCCACAATATCGATCGGCCCCAATAACTCAATGATAAAAAACGATCTATATACATATAGCCGATCTTTGTTCTTAGCCCCAATCACTGTGCGATCAATGTTGGAGGGTCCAATAGGCTTCTAGATGTTGCCCCTAAAAATTAGGCTCGTTCCAAGATATAGGTTGCAAGTTATGGATCATACTTGGTTGAAAATTGAACATACAAGAGATACGCCGATCGTTTTATTGAACCTTCCAATAACGGTCGGTATATATTGATCGACATTCCACCCACCTCTGTTTTGGGATCCACGATAATCATGGTATGCTCCATTTGCCATTCTGTTGATGTTCTGAAAGTCTCACATGGATTGGCTTTCTAGATCTCAAGATATTAAATGTTCTTCGATGACTTGAACTATTTCTGTGATCATTCTTTGGTCGATTCAAACGAATCATTGTCTCATTCGTAGCTTGTGTATATTAAGTCCAAACCTAAGCTATAGCTTTACGAGGTTACGCTGGTGACTTCATGCAAAGTACACTTCAATTTGTCCTAGTTCGAATATGTCCGACTATTGTCCATGCTGTGCAGCTAAAGCGCTAGGCTGATTCAATGCTGTGGAGGTGCAAAAAGTCATAGTGGGGACACAACGAAGATATAGCGGGATATAGCGGATGACTCTAAAACAGCATATAAAACATGTACTTAATGTTTTTACAAATATATAAATCATAATTAAATGAAAAATTAACATCTAATTGAAATATAATTAATACATAAATAATTTTAAATAAAAAATATGCCAATATACTTTAAATAAATGTAAAACTATTATATAACATAATTGAATTTAGTAGAATATTAGAATATTTTCATTTCTATAAATATATTTAAAATTCAATTAAATAAATTAATTTCATAATTTTTATAATGTATAAATATCATTTTTCAATTCATTTCTTTTAAAGAAGATATAGTAGAAATAGCGGGAATACTGGATAAGGCAGAAAGGTTATATTTGGGGCTATATGGAAAAATCATAGCGGCAGAAATCTGCTACGAGATATAGCAGGCTTATAGCGGGGTAATAGCATGGCATTAATTGCATAGTGTCTATAAAACTACATGTAACCGACTCTTCAAGTTGTCGACCCTCTGTTCCTAGTCGAGTCGATGATATCAAGGCTTCGCCAAAAAAAGGGGATAACATCTGCCCCCTAAAGTACGTCTTGTAAATAACATGACATGCTTTGAAATGAAAATATTCTGAATCGCTGTAAAGAAGTCTATCCAGCTTCCTGATTGATTACTATTCCTCTATTCTCTATCGATAGTATAAATTCGGACTCGTATTCTGTTTGCATATAGAAATTTGGCCAAGCGGGACCTACAAGCCCGCTCTTATCTAATCCAATCTCAAACTTGACAGTTCCAGGTTTGATTGCAATCTTTTATTGATTTCAAAAGATTGAACTTTAAGCTATTTACATGCATATTCATACATGTGATCATGTTGTTGTCTCTAGGTCGTGTTCGAATGTTCATAGATCGTTGCCAACCTTTATGATATACTGAACATTTGTGTACGTAATTGAATCTCAACGATCATACACCATTCCTCTTCTAATCCACTACAATTTTTATTCACTTCATCATTTTTTATATATAGGTACTAAACCATTTTCGATTATGGCATTGATAGTCGTAGGTTAGGCGGTGAAATCGACCGGCCTAATGCATAAGTAAGGGACGATCGACATGCGATGGAATGGTTGGTAGATGGTTTAAAAATGGACCAATGAACACATAGCTCAGAGATGGATCGACATAATCATTGAATATGAAATGATCTCTCTAAGGAATAAATAAGTGATAAGAAGGATCAACCGACATAAAGGCCGGGATGGGTCAGCACGTGATGGTATCATTGACATACGACTTAGAAATGGATCGGTCTATCCCTTCAAAGTGAAAACGATCGGCAGTACTTGTCCCCTATATAAAGCTTGATACATAGTCATTTTCTTCACTTCACTTCCCATACCTTTGTTCTGAAGCAAAAGGAACGATTAGCCCCTACCTTTTTTTCCTATCGATCCTCAAAACAAATCTCATCTTCTTCCATACTTGGCTTCAAATCGATTTTGAACTCCTCTTCTTTTCAGATCACGAATATAGGTAGAACAATTTCTAAACTTACTGCAAAATTGCTAGAATAGTGTAGTGAACCATTCCTTGAACGATTTCTAAACTTGGGCATAGGAACGATCGGTGTGGATTCGGCATAAATTAATCCAAGGAAACGATCGACCTATAAATAAATGGACGATCGGTCTGCTTTCTTAATACCTTGAACGTTTGACCTATAATATACTAGAACGGTAGGCTTGGACCTAAACTTTTTAATTGACACATGAACCATTCCTCCCCTTTTCTCACATATTAGGATAAAAATAGATTATCTAGAACTAAGCAGCAAGCTCCAATTTCTTGTATTCGAACAAACATTCTGGCTTCTAAATGAATTGCATATGATATGAACCCCCTAACCAAAAGCGAACTAACTTAGAACAAATGAAAACTTTTGACTATCATCTTAAAACACATTCGTAACCCAAACAACGATCAAATTTCTGTCAGCCAACAATTGTCTATGAAACTCAAGCTGCGTTTTTCTTAACAAAATTTTAAGTCTTGTTACCTCTTTTGTCTTCAGTTTCGCATAACTCATTATTATGTTGATCAACACTTTATCATACTGCAATTGCACTCACTATGCACTACCGAGTATAAGTTGTTTTTTCTAATTATGGTTTTTACTAAGTTCGATAGCAAGGCAGTCTAGGTGTTTTGGGCACTCCGCAATCATGCCAGCTGGATCTTCTTCACACAAAACTAATTCCAACGCAGAGTCAATTTCAGCGATTGAGTCTGACAGCCTGCCACTTAGTCATATTTCAGGACAGCCTGAAGGCTCGGGTCCTAGCTTGATCTTTTCGAGATTGTTCCGATCTTTCCACCGAAAGTTAATGAATCGACGCCCGATACTTTAGAAGATGCAATAATCCTCCAAAATCCTCCCGATTCAGTAGCTTCAAAGATTAAAGAAGATGCTCTCCAAAGGATTTTCATAAGGCACGGGATTCTTTTTGGTGATGTGTTAGTTTCGTCATGAGACGACAGGGCTCATAGACCTCCTGAAGTGTATACAACATGCAACAAATTTACGTGCTGGGCGGGATGCATTCAGCCTTTTAATTCATATATCTGGGCGGTCTTACATTATCTAAGGATTTCTTCTGCATAACCCCATCCAAACGACTATGCTCTCCTCAACTGTAACGATCCAAAATTTTCAAAGCCGAAAATTCCAGATAGTTATGGAAAAGAAGAAAGAGATAGAAGAAGAACAGAAACACCAAATATCTCACATTCGCAGCGGATAAAATATAATAATAAATAATAATAGATTACAAAAGAATACTATTTCTATCGATTACATTTAATATACATCAGAGTTTCACATTATATACAGTCACTGAATATTTACAATTACCATATCTCAGATTATCAATAATATAAATACAGCGGAAAATACTCTATACGATATTGCCATCCAGCTCGCCTCCTGAGCTCCAGAACGTACCTACCTGAAAAATCTGTAATACTCGGTCTGACCCGAGCATTACACCAAAGTAACACCCGGGTCAGGCTGGAAACCAGCGTGAGTAAACCTATCCAACATAGAATACATGCATACAACTTATATAAAACCCGGGGTAACTTATATAAATTTAACCAATTCACAGTTTTCTACAGAAAACACTTATTTCGCATATAAATTTCCAAATATCAACTTAGATAAAATAATCCAATTCACTTAAATCATTTCATTCCTGCCTATTGATTTCTCAAATCAATTTATAAAAATTCGAAGTGGTTTCGGGTATCTCCCAATACCCGATCCCGGCCTCTCCGAGTCTCATACCATCCTATCCCAAGTTATCCAAATGAAAACACAACATTTCATATCAGAGATATCAACTCATTCAAAGCATCCAATACCATTCAGTAATCCATAAGCAATGCTTAATCAATACAAATTAAATTCAATTGATTCTGTTGAACTACTAACCACATTCATTTAGATTCCTTCATTCAATATTAGTTAATTAGTCAACCCTTCACTATTTATCTTAATTAATCACTCTGGATTAATTATTTTCAATTACATTCAAGTAATTATCTTAAATTAACTTCACAATATTAATTAGTCTCAACCGAGATTATTAAGTAATCTTTATTAATTAGTTATTTAATTACATTAATCCTTAATTAATTATACTAATTAACTTCCCATAAGTCACTTATTACTGATAAATTCATCTTACATAATCAATCATCAATTACAATGTTAATTATATTAATTAATTATTTCCGAAATTATTTTAATTTGTTCGAATCTAAATTCATTACTTTAATTCGGCCACAATATTGATAAATTTCGATTAACCTCAACCTGTAATTAACTATCTTTCATTTTATTTTATTCATAGATTAATTTCTCCTTACTTAACTATCTTAATTAATCAAGTGATCATTTATCCCACCATCAATTGATTATTCTGAATTACTTATACTTGGTAAATTAACTTAACCTTAATTAATTAATTCCAACTCTTAGTAACTTTGAAAATGGAAACATTTCCTTATTTATGTTGAAGTTTAAACAAACTTAAAATTCCCAATACTTCGAGTTAAGCAACAATTAACACGAGAACCACCCAAACCAAAATCACTAGATCATCAATTCTTAGTGCATATCAAATAAATTTAATCATTCAACCACATATTTAAATTTAACCATTTAAATTTAAATAGAAATCCAACAAAGTGAGATTTACTCACCTTTGATTTTGCAATCCAAATCCGATCTCGATTTTTTTCCTTCAGATTTAAACCTTGTATAAACAGTTATAGGATCTTATTAAATATTTGAATGAGTTCAATTCCTATTTAATAAATTTCATTTTACCTAATAAGTACATTTCAAACTAATTTTCTGTTTACAAAATATGTTTTAGTTATCAAATAATCATATAAGTTAACTAAATAAATTGATTTCCAGTTTATAAATTAAATTTAACTAAATCTTTATTAACAAATAGTTTACTTCTCCCAAACAAATCCATTTTTTTTATTTTAAATCCTTACGTGTAATTTGTTCTACAGATATATATATATAAATTAATAAGCTATTTAAATAGAACAAACGATAAACAAATATAAAATCTCACCCCAATCGCGACATCGTCCCTAACTCGAGTTCTTCCAGCAACGAAAGCCACTCTAGATTCACTGAGCCTCCCTCCTCCTCACACGGGTTCGAGCCGAGCTCGTATGCCCTTGATTCCAACTCGCGAACCCCATTGCGATCACTTCCAGTCGACTACACGTCTCACCACAACCACACATGCCAATCGCCGAAACCAAGCGTCGAGCATCATCATCATCGCGTCCCCAAAATTTGCCGCAAACCCTAGCTCAGCGCGAAACCCTAACCCTAGCTCGCGAACTACCCCAACCTCACGTCGCCTTCATCTCGATCGAGCTTACCTCCAGATCCCCCCCCCCCCCCACGCGACGCCCCAATCCTCTTTGCTCAACAATTCGAGAATTTCCAGGCCGAACCCCCTTTTCTTTATACACGAATTCGATGTTGGAGATAGGGGAAAGAGGGAGGCTCGGCTTCCATTTATTTTTTATTTTTTTATTTTTTTTGAATATGAACGAATGCGATTTTAAATTTGAAAAAGAGGAAGAAAAGGAATCTCGGTTACTCCTGTATACTATTCGTGAGTTTTTGACTGAAGGCGATGGAAGGGTGTAGGTGAGATATAAGGTTAGGGGAGGCGTATTGGAGAAGATAAATGTTAATTTGATTTTACCTTTACTTATATTTTCCCTCAAAATATCTCAACTCCTAATGACGCGTTTATATACCGTGCAACAACACGACAACTCCCAGCGTTACGAAAATTGAAATCCGACAATATTTCAATATTACGGACCCAATGGAACCAGTTGCATCGAATTCCGAGACTGTGCCTCGGAAAGCTATTTTTAAATATCGATTTAAACTATATATTATTAAAATTGAACAAATCACTTTCAATTTAAATCTCAACCATTCTATTATCTTCAGTATCATCATTAGATTTTATAAGCCTTCAAATTATTTTAAATAGGCCTAGAAATTCAAATTCAACAATTTACTCAATTTCAATTATTAACTTCAATATTTAAACTATATAACTCAATGATTTAATTATCCATAAAAATATTGATATCTTGAATTCAAGTTAAAATTAACTTTTAAATATTTTAACATCAATTAGTTATTCAAATTTAAATTGTTAAAAATTCCGGGTCATCACATTCCCCCCCCCCCCTTAAAAGAATTTCGTCCCCGAAATTACTAATTAGGAAGAATGGTCCAATACCCGATTACTTTTCCCCAAAACCAACAGTTTTATCGACATCCTACCAACTATCTTTTATCAAAAACTCATTATCACGTTAACCAACTTTCCAAAATCTTTTATAGTTTTCAAACAATATTCTTCCGCTCAATCGTTGAAATTTCAATTTAAAACCGTAATTTGGATTATCAAAATTTTCCCAAATTTTTCCAACTCTCTAAATTTCCGAAAATTTTAGCTAGCGTCTCTTTTGCACGGCTAGCTCGGTACTACTACAAAAGGCCTCTACAGGCTCCCAAATTTCCAAAAGAAAACAGAAAGCCAAGTGGCTAGATCAAAACCCAATCCAATTCATACAGAAATTTAAATACATACCTTTTTGTCGGGCAATTCACATTTATCTTTTGGAATCAATTCCAATTTTCTTTTCCCCTTTATATACCTGCATATCTTACTTGACAAAAATATCCAATTGTAACATTACAATTTGTTTTATACATTCTCTTATATAGGTTCTCATATTTACTTCTATTCAAATTCGTCTTTTCCGTTTTCATATGAATTCAACTTATTTCAATTTTGAATATTAAATTTTATTTTCCATTTATAAAGGAGTCTTATTAGTTCCATCTACTAATCTATTTCAGTTCCATATTAAAAATCGTTTAATTGCTTAACAAAAATTTCTCAAAAATTTTCTAACTCCCAAAATTTTCGAAAAAATTTGCAGAGTCTCCTTTGTACGGAGGAGCTTTTGCAATTTGACAAGCGATATAAATATATATACATTGACCCACCCCGTCGGAAAAAGCAAAAACAGTTCATATTTCCTATTTGTATTGCGTAGGCGTACCTTATTTAGCATTTTAAGCAAGCAGCTTATTTATTTTAGCAAAAAGCGCAACCAAATCCAGCCAAACGGCTTCCGGTACCTGTACTTACTCAATTTAAACATATAAGTACCATACATAGAAAATCTATTAGCATTTCACTTATTTTTATGGCTAAACACAAGCATTTCAAAAGCAACAAACACCAAACGCTTTCCATAAGCGATTTACATATAACTTTAAAGCTAATTCAATTGCTTTCTATCAATTCATAAGCCATTTCATTCAGTTTTCAATGGTTTGTACTCAATTTCTTACATGCAATTGATTTTTAATCCAAACAAGCTCATATTCTCTCCAAATGATTCAAAATCAATTTCATTTAATTTCTATCATCTCATAGAATTTTAATTCCTTTTGTTTATGTCATACGACAACTCATTCTATACCAATTCAACAATATTCGCTTAATGAAGTGTATAACTACTTAAATTAATTTCAACTCACTCTGTAACTACTCCCATTTCGTTTCTAATTTATTAACCAACCATTTATTTAGCTCGACGCATTCCATTCTTATATACTTCTAGCCATTCCAAAATTAATTCAATCCAAGCTTTTATTCAATGAGCTTCCACTCTTATTCGAAGCCAAGCTTTCATAATTTTAAACTTAAGTTAATTTACTTTAATTTATTCCAACATCAAACTTAAGTTTACTTCTATTTGATTCTCATTTAATCAACTTTCATAAATTTTAGTTTGCCCGTCAATTTTAGTTTTAATTTTAATTCACCTTCTCAATTTATCAAAATAATATCCAACACATACTTAACTCATTTTATATTTTTAATTCACTTTCTTAATTCATTTGCGAATTTATTTTATTTATACAAAGCCATTCTCAAATTATATCTCTTCACCTAGGTTTTGTTTTCAATCCAAACCATGACTATTATAATTCACTTCCAATAGATAATATTCATATGACACCACTTTCTTTATATCCAATTTATTTGCAAATTTCATCAAATATTATTTAAATCACAGTTGAATTTTATTTGTAATTCAATCCATCATATTTTTAAATCCAACTCTATTTTATTTTATTTTACAACATCTCCTCTTATCTAATTCATTACCAAATCCAAGTCGAATTCTATCCACAACTTGAATTCATTCCAAACTCCATTATTAATTTACGATCCATTTTATTTTACCGAGTTAAATTTTATTAATATACTTAATCAAGTAATTACTTAGCCAATTAGCTTACTTTCAATTTTTAAATCAATACTCGATTTTAATTACAAAATCACTTCATTAAAATTCTAGTTTGGATTTCCTTTTTATTTCCCAAAATTCCAATATTGATTTTACCCAAAATCAAAAGCCTTTCCAAATCGAAAGGTTCTCAAAACCTTTTTCAAAATCCTCATAAGATCCTTTATATATAAAAAAAAAATTAAAACTTTGGACCACTATAAACTTGTATAAAATTCCTTTTATACTTCAAACACTTCCAAAATCCTTTTTCTTCCAACAATAGATTCAACAAAGGGGTTTCATCTTAAATAAAACAAAGATATATAACTTTGTTTATTCAAAATCAAATATTCCAATTTGATTACTCTTTTCAATATCAATTTCTTTTCCATTCACTTATCCACCTTTGCATTAATCCCCATTTGGATTATCACTTCAATTCCTATCTCAGTTGGGTATTAAATCCATAATAGTTTGAACTCCGACCAGTTTATTTATAAAATAGCTTGAAAAAATTAAAAACAACAAGTAGTTGGAAAATAATTACTAGTTTTGTAAAATAGTAGAAAATAGTTAACTAATCGTAGAATAGTTGAAAATAGCTGAATAGTTTCAAAAATTTTAGATAATTGTAAAATAGTTGTAAAATAGTAATTAATTTATAACATAGTTGAAAAATAGTAATTAGTTTAGAAAATAGTGGGAAAATGGTTAAATAGCTCCAAAAATAATCGTAAAACAAGTATATAAAATAATTTGGTTTTAAGAAAGAAAGGTTGTATATATTTAATAGCTTAGAAAAATAAGTTTATATCAAAACAATTTATATTAAAAATAATCAAGAGTCAAACTGTTCACTCCCCCAACAATTCAATTTAAATCTCCATTTAAATTGACCCAATTCCAATTCAAATAACTCCAAATTCCATTGGACTTGATCAATTCCCAATTCAAGTTGAATCAATCTTGATTCCTTTCCCAATTTAAATCAAATTCTAGTTGATTTTAATCCTGTTCAATTTTAAATTTGAATTATTATCAATTTAATTTCAGAATCCAAATCACTTCAATTTAATCCAATCCAATTTCCCATTTAAAAATTTTAAACTTAGACATCTTCAATCACCAATCCAATTACTTCAAACCAAATTCAATTTTAAACTAATTCAATTAAATCTTGAATTTAAACTATCTCGAATTATAGAAATTCGAGTTAAATTCTCAAAGATTGGTTTAACTCTTTAAACCAAATTAACCTTTAAATCAAAATGTTTAATCATTTCAATTTCTGAGCGCAATTTCTCAAAATTCTCATTTTAAATTATTTTTACTTATGTATTTCAAGGTTCAATACAATTTTATTTTAAAATTTTAATTTATTATTCAATCTAATTTTGCAGTTTGAAGCCAGTTCTTAACAAGTTTATTTTACAATTCAATTATTCAAACTTATTTTATTTTATTATAGAATTCCATTCTCAATTTAAAGATTTTTATTAACAATAGGATGATAACATCCAATTTATTTGAAAACGTCCCTCCATTTTCAGTTTTTTTAAATCTCAAACCGTTTGAGATCACACACATTCCCAATTCCAATCAACCATTTATCTTTCCAAGCTAAGTTCCAATTTACTTAATCCAATCAACCTTACCAAATTTGAATTCCCACTTCAAATTTCAAAATTCTTTCCCTCTTATAAGTTCAAACTTATATCACTTTGGGTTTTTACATCGCTTCAGAGAAAAATCAAAACTCAACCTCTTAGAGTTTATTTCAAATTATCTTTGATATCATGTATATCCATACATACATACATATTTATTTCTTGGCCCTCCCAGCCATATTCTAAAATTTTAAACTTACCCCTTTGGTTTTTAATTCAAATCAAATTTTCAAACAACCCATTGTTTGCAACAAGTCCCGGTTATTTAAATATACTTATTTATTATTTTTCATTATTTTGAAACAAAATTTCCGAATTCTGAGACCAGATTTAGAATTTCATTTTCAATCCATTAAATTTTTAATTTGGTTGTATTTTTGTTTCTACTTAATTTAATTCCACTTCAAGACTTCAGTTTGGTTGTATTATATTTCTTCTAAATTTTAAATTTCAATAATTAACAACCAATCACCTTAATGTTTATTAGAAGGAAATATTACTTTATATATCAAAATATATATTTTATATAAAATCATTTAAAATCTTTATAAGCAAATAACAAGTATGCTCTCATATATATATATATATATATATATATATATATATATACACACACACACATACATACATACTCAACTTATTCTAGAGTACTTCGGACTCTATTAAATGAGTAATCCCCACCAGAGCCAAGGTTCTCGCTTAACCTTTCTGCACTGATACCAAATGTAACGACCCGAAATTTTCGAAGCCGAAAATTCCAGATAGTTATGGAAAAGAAGAAAGAGATAGAAGAAGAACAGAAACACCAAACATCTCACATTCGCAGCGGATAAAATATAATAATAAATAATAAAAGATTACAAAAGAATACTATATCTATCGATTACATTTAATATACATCATAGTTTCACATTATATACAGTCACTGAATATTTACAATTACCATATCTCAGATTATCAATAATATAAATACAGCGGAAATACTCTATACGATATTGCCATCCAGCTCGCCTCCTGAGCTCCAGAACGTACCTACCTGAAAAATCTGTAATACTCGGTCTGACCCGAGCATTACACCAAAGTAACACCCGAGTCAGGCTGGAAACCAGCGTGAGTAAACCTATCCAACATAGAATACATGCATACAACTTATATAAAACTCGGGGTAACTTATATAAATTTAACCAATTCACAGTTTTCTACAGACAACACTTATTTCGCATATAAATTTCCAAATATCAACTTAGATAAAATAATCCAATTCACTTAAATCATTTCATTCCTGCCTATTGATTTCTCAAATCAATTTATAAAAATTCGAAGTGGTTTCGGGTATCTCCCAATACCCGATCCCGGCCTCTCCGAGTCTCATACCATCCTATCCCAAGTTATCCAAATGAAAACACAACATTTCATATCAGAGATATCAACTCATTCAAAGCATCCCATACCATTCAGTAATCCATAAGCAATGCTTAATCAATACAAATTAAATTCAATTGATTCTGTTGAACTACTAACCACATTCATTTAGATTCCTTCATTCAATATTAGTTAATTAGTCAACCCTTCACTATTTATCTTAATTAATCACTCTGGATTAATTATTTTCAATTACATTCAAGTAATTATCTTAAATTAACTTCACAATATTAATTAGTCTCAACCGAGATTATTAAGTAATCTTTATTAATTAGTTATTTAATTACATTAATCCTTAATTACTTATACTAATTAACTTCCCATAAGTCACTTATTACTGATAAATTCATCTTACTTAATCAATCATCAATTACATTGTTAATTATATTAATTAATTATTTCCGAAATTATTTTAATTTGTTCGAATCTAAATTCATTACTTTAATTCGGCCACAATATTGATAAATTTCGATTAACCTCAACCTGTAATTAACTATCTTTCATTTTATTTTATTCACAGATTAATTTCTCCTTACTTAACTATCTTAATTAATCAAGTGATCATTTATCCCACCATCAATTGATTATTCTGAATTACTTATACTTGGTAAATTAACTTAACCTTAATTAATTAATTCCAACTCTTAGTAACTTTGAAAACGGAAACATTTCCTTATTTATGTTGAAGTTTAAACAAACTTAAAATTCCCAATACTTCGAGTTAAGCAACAATTAACTCGAGAATCACCCAAACCAAAATCACTAGATCATCAATTCTTAGTGCATATCAAATCAATTTAATCATTCAACCACATATTTAAATTTAACCATTTAAATTTAAATAGAAATCCAACAAAGTGAGATTTACTCACCTTTGATTTTGCAATCCAAATCCGATCTCGATTTTTTTCCTTGAGATTTAAACCTTGTATAAACAGTTATAGGATCTTATTAATATTTGAATGAGTTCAATTCCTATTTAATAAATTTCATTTTACCTAACAAGTACATTTCAAACTAATTTTCTGTTTACAAAATATGTTTTAGTTATCAAATAATCATATAAGTTAACTAAATAAATTGATTTCCATTTTATAAATTAAATTTAACTAAATCTTTATTAACAAATAGTTTACTTCTCCCAAACTAATCCATTTTTTTATTTTAAATCCTTACATGTAATTTGTTCTACAGATATATATATATAAAATTTAATATGCTTTTTAAATAGAACAAACGATAAACAAATATAAAATCTCACCCCAATCGCGACATCGTCCCTAACTCGAGTTCTTCCAGCAACGAAAGCCACTCTAGATTCACTGAGCCTCCCTCCTCCTCACACGGGTTCGAGCCGAGCTCGTATGCCCTTGATTCCAACTCGCGAACCCCACTGCGATCACTTCCAGTCGACTACACGTCTCACCACAACCACACATGCCAATCGCCGAAACCAAGCGTCGAGCATCATCATCATCGCGTCCCCAAAATTTGCCGCGAACCCTAGCTCAGCGCGAAACCCTAACCCTAGCTCGCGAACTACCCCAACCTCACGTCGCCTTCATCTCGATCGAGCTTACCTCTAGATCCCCCCTCCACGCGACGCCCCAATCCTCTTTGCTCAACAATTCGAGAATTTCCAGGCCGAACCCCCTTTTCTTTGTACAGGAATTCGATGTTGGAGATAGGGGAAAGAGGGAGGCTCGGCTTCCATTTATATTTTATTTTTTTTTGAATATGAACGAATGCGATTTTAAATTCGAAAAAGAGGAAGAAAAGGAATCTCGGTTACTCCTGTATACTATTCGTGAGTTTTTGACTGAAGGCGATGGAAGGGTGTAGGTGAGATATAAGGTTAGGGGAGGCATATTGGAGAAGATAAATGTTAATTTGATTTTACCTTTACTTATATTTTCCCTCAAAATATCTCAACTCCTAATGACGCATTTATATACCGTGCAACAACACGATAACCCCCAGCGTTACGAAAATTGAAATCCAACAATATTTCAATATTACGGACCCAATGGAACCAGTTGCATCGAATTCCGAGACTGTGCCTCGGAAAGCTATTTTTAAATATCGATTTAAACGATATATTATTAAAATTGAACAAATTACTTTTAATTTAAATCTCAACCATTCTATTATCTTCAGTATCATCATTAGATTTTATAAGCCTTCAAATTATTTTAAATAGGCCTAGAAATTCAGATTCAACAATTTACTCAATTTCAATTATTAACTTCAATATTTAAACTATATAACTCAATGATTTAATTATCTGGAAAAATATTGATATCTTGAATTCAAGTTAAAATTAACTTTTAAATATTTTAACATCAATTAATTATTCAAATTTAAATTGTTAAAAATTCCGGGTCATCACATCAACTATATATGATGGTATTTACGGAGTTTCTCACCGTCCGCCCACTATGAAACATCCAATTTATTTTCACTTTCAAACGGTGGACATAGAGTCTATCATTCACTTTTCTTGAGTCGGCAAAGAGATGCCAGATTCTGGCCGGCACTTGGAACAAGTTAAGTGCTTTCAAAAGCGAATGGTTCTTTGTTCGCTACCTGCCTGTCTTTGCTTAGCTATGGCTAGAGAGGCGCAAGAATTTTTCCACCAATTTCATAATAAGATAGGAAAATAATATCCAGGTTGCATTCTAACGATGTTAACCATTTTCGAGCGTCATTACCAAGCCCAGCGGCATGTTCATGAAGAGGCAATCTCTATTTTTAAAGAATGCTCCATCCGAGAATAGAAATATTGAATTCTTGCTCAGGGATGAACGTCCCGTTTCTTTTGGCTTGTTAGAGGAGGGCCTCAGCGTAGGGCATATTAAAACTGCCCAGACAGCTAAGATCAGATCATGAGCCATAATCGGTCAAAGAGATAGTCAATCCATCCCCGTTATGCCCCTAGTCATGAGCACCCAAGAGTCTGCTGATATCGGTGCTGGAGGACATAGTGAAAATGCTCCTAGCTGCGATGATGATAGACCTAACCTCATGGTTGGTTTCGGACCCTCATAAGTTTCTCAATCCTTAGCAACGGTTAAAAGGAAAAGGAAAACATTCACACACAAGCCTCAAAGAAGTCGCATTTTTGACCCTACTAAGTCATCGACGAATCTTCTACTAGATCCTTTGTCTGATCTATCATTTTCCATATGACCTCGACGCTTATCATTTCACTAATATGAGCACAAGAGGATCAAAGTCCCCTATTATAGTTAGCTCAGAGATCCCTACTTCTGGAGGGGAAGTTACAACAAGGAGCAAAGCTACTACACCTAGTCTTTCAGGAGGTTGCACTAGCACACTTACACACACTCGCACGTTTAACACTGCACTGTAATTATCCTCTACTTCCTAATACTCAAAGTTGATTGATGTCCATTTTTTTGAAGAATTAATGGTGAGGAAGAGGAGCATGTTTGATTCCCTACAGGATGTACAACATCAATCATCTGGATCGCGATTCGGCTCCTACCATGATAGTCATGAATATTATGACTCTAGCTATCGACCCAGTCATGATCGGAGTTATTAAGAGAGATATGACGGGGATAGGCCTTCTCAGGATATTCATAGGTCATGTTCCCCTCCTCAAAAGGTCTTGAAAGACCGGCCGGATGCAGGGATCTGCCAGATGATCTCCCTCGTGGCCCTTCAACAGTTCCAATGCCTCCTAGATCCTTGGTCATATCTCAGTCTCCGCGGTCAAGCGATCACTACTGCTATGGTGAACATCATATAGTTTACAAGCCTGGTAAGGAAAGTACCGAGGTTGAAACTATTTTCGAAGATCTCCCAATTGATCCAAATGTTTGTATGGTGCAACTTCGAGATAAACTCCCGAATCTATGCTTTGATGGATTCCACTTTCCTTCTAATCTGCAGAGGGTTTCGAATGACGTTCAGAAAATGACCATTAATTGCATCACCAATTATCACATGCAATATCGAGAATGGATGAAGGCTGCGGAAAAAATGTCAAAAGTTTCCTTCGAGCGCGAAGTAGAAATCGAGAAACTAAAGGACAAGACGCCTAGGACAAGAGAATTATCGAAGCTCTGACAAATGAATTGAGGCCACTAGAACCGCCCTAATCGAAGCCGAAGGAAAAGATGAAGTCGCCTTAAAATTCATGGAGGAAATGAAAACTAGCCATCTCGATATGGTTCAAGTACTGCATCATTGAAACCAGAAAATAGCGCTCGAATTAGACGCAGGCTGAAACAGCGAGTCTATAGCCTTAAAGGGATTAGCTGAGCTCAAGATCAAACTTGAAGATGCGATTAAAGGAAAAGATGACGCTCAAAAGTTTGCTTAAGTTGTGAAGAGTCTGTGACGACCCGCCTTATTCTCCACAATAAGACGCATCATTTTTAAGAAAGAAATGGATAGAAAAGAGAAAGATAGAGAAGAAAGAAAGAACAACATCAGAATCTTAACAGCGGAACGAATAAATTATATTAATCACATAATATATTACATGGTACAATTTCTATCAGAGTTACACGGCATAATACATCACAGTAGATAGTTATAAACACATGTCTAGTTGTACAACTCAATATACAATACAGATAAGAACACAGAGATCAACACAACAGAACTCCTATATATCTACAAACGCTGAAGCCTCCTACTCCATTTCTCCTTCAGAATTCATCAAACCTAACCTGAATCCCTTGGCTACTCATAAAAATTTGAGTACCCAAGAGTTTAAGAAAAACAGAATAAACTCCAGGTCAAACATGGGTCTGGTGTGAGTAAACGGTTAAAGTTGCTTAACTTTAAAAACTTTTGAAACAAAAGGTATCACGTATGACTTTCCACACATAAACATGGGTAAGTTTGTACCTTACGCTAACCAAAACATTTGATAGGAAATCCAGTGATATTATAATAGGGTCTAGGGTTTTCAAGTAAAATACAGAAATAGCTGGAATGCTTACATCTCACGTTCCAATATAGTTGGGCACATCCAAAAACGTACGTCGCTTATTGAAGTTTGGATTCCATACAATGGCAGGGCAATTAGGGTACCGCCCGTCACAGTACGTGGCCTAGATCACCGTACCGAGGATCCACCCTAAATCCCCTGCAACACATGGCCGGAACTTCACTTACTGAACAGTCCCGAACAAGACAACCCCGGCGGTTGTAGCTATTCAAACGCCCACACAGCCGAATAAAAAGGGACTCTAGACAGGGGTTCATCTCATCCTACTAGGGCATGACCCACTTAGCCTCGCTGCACCTCCCCTGTTTTAGCCATTCCCAGTTGATGAGGCTTGAGGCTACGATTACCTTTATAGAACACATTTATCTTAGAATGCTCATCGTCCACCTGACGATGTTCTGAAAGCATTCAATCCATACAAGTTCGTTCTGTGTTCGAACGAAACCGAAGGCATTATCTCATTACACTTATTTTGGAATCACCCGCAGAGTTAACGACAATAACCCTTGCACTCTGAATCTTCATCTTCACTTGAGATTCATGACCTATCATTAATTTGGATCGATGTGGTTTTCGAATATCCAAATCTAGATACCCAATCCCGTTCTCATTGAAATCCAAAACGCCATCTTTAGCTCCAAATTTTTTTAAAGTTAAAACAATTCAATTCATTATCTATATACACACAGATAGATAATTCGTATCATTATCACAAACAGATACTTCACATTATCATCACAAACAGATAATCCTCATTATCATCATACTTCAACCAAAGCATCCATATCACACAGCATTACTTATCTCGAGCTGAGATCTCAAACCATTCAAGGCAATCAATATCATACATCCATACACAAGCAATGATTTATTAATCACCATCTATAATTAATTTAAAATGAATTAAATTAATTACTTCATCTTTAATTAATTTAAAATGAATTAAATTAATTACTTTCATCACAATAAATCTTGCTTACTTATTCATTAATTGATTACAAATCAATTAATTAATCATCCTCTAATTAATCACCCTTGATTAATTATCTTTAATTACATTAAGTAATTAACCCTTAATTAATTATACAAATTAATTATCTATAAACCATTAAGTAATTAACCTTAATTACTTTATAAGTGTAATTAATTATATTAATCCTTAATTAATTACAATTAATTAACTACTTTTTATTGATTAATTAATCTTAATTAATCAATCCTTAATTACTCTCATTAATTACATAAATTAATGATCCTTAATTAATTACTTCCATTAATCAACTTTAATTAATCATATACAGTAATTACCATCCTATAATTACTTAATTAATTAACTCCTTAATTAATTATACCAATCCTTTGATTAATTACACCAAGTAATTAATCCTTAATACTTCCCATTAAGTAATTTCCTTTTAATTAATTACATCTCAGTAATTATACATAATTACTTACCCTAGGTAATTATACATATCCATCTCATTTAGTAATTATACTTAATCAATCACCAAATGATTATCTTTAATTAATCAACCCATTTGATTAACCCAAATTAATCACACTTATTTGATTAATTACAATTGGGTAATTCATCCCTTAATTACCCCTTTAAATAAATTAATTAATCTTTGATTACAGATTAATTAATTCTTAATTATTAATTAGTAAACCTTAATTATCAATTAATAAACCTTAATAACAAATTAATTGATCCTCAATAAATCAGTTAGTCAATTCTTAATTACAATTAATTAACCTTAATAATAGTTAATTAATCCTAAATTAACTTTAATTTTAGATTAATAATTTCTTAATTATTAATTAATAAATCTTAATTATTAATTAATAAAACTTAATTACAAATTAAATACTTTTTAATTATAATTAATTAATCTCTAATTTCAAATTAATCAAACTTAATTACTTAATTGATTAATTTCTAATCATTAGTTAATTATCTCTAATTATCTAATTAATAATTCTTAATTATAAATTAATTAACCTCTAATTAATTAATTATAACCCTTAATTATTAATTTTAAATAAATTAATTAAACCAATTGATTACTCTTAATTAATTCCTTAATTAATTCTTAATCATTATTAATTAAATTAATTAATCATATCTAATTTCCTTTAATTAATTTAATTAATTTAATTAACATTAATATCTCAAAAACTTTGATTTACCTTAAGATAAAACAACATCTTAATTAATGACTTAATTATCATTAAAACATTTATCTTAATAATTACTCTTACTTAATTAAATCAATAATTAAGTTTTTAAAATAATATTTAACTTGATAAATTAAATTTAACAGAACTTCCTTTAAGTAGTTAAAATATTACCAAGTAATAGTTTGTTTCAAATTTGAATTAAAACTTGCTTTTACAAATACCTTTACAATTTCATTTCTAACTCAACTTTTAAATTAACTTAAAACTTTTCTTAATAAAATTTGAGTTCAATAAATTTCAAAACCTATCAACAAATTGTTAAAGAAAACATTTATATTTATAAAGAATAGAATTTAAAAGCAAGATTTATTTAAAAAAATTCAACTTCTTTATTTAAAATTTGAAACTAGTTTCATAAAAACTTTTAATCATTTGAAAATTTCTCTTAAATCAAACTGCTTAAAATTTTGAACCTGAGTAACACTCGAACCAGTTTGAGCTCCATTTTCTTTCTTAATTTTTCAAAATTCTAATTTAAAATTAAATTTTTAAAAACCCTGTAACCATTAAAAACAATTAACAGGTTTAAGTATGAATCTACAGGCTAGACCCAAAATTCACTCGAGTTTTCACTCGAGTCTCCAATACAAAAATGCAGCGCTTCACTCGAGCCAACTCCCAGTAAAACCCCATCCCCCAAAACAATAGACATGAGTATCAACACCGTGCACATGCACCGTCAACGGAACCACCTCCAACCTTCGATGATCTCTCCGGCATCTCGACAATCGATGCAGCAACCATTCCCGATCATCCAACTACCGTCATAAGCCCTCGATCAAAATTGAGCTACCTAGTTAAAAAATGGAATCGCTGCCACGGCCAAATCCACCTCGAACTCGCTCCTCTGACCATCAGGCGACGAGCATCTCCGGCTACCTCATCTCCGTTCATCCACTAATCTACCCCCAGAGTTACATCGAACTCGATGCATCAGAGAAGTAGCAATACTTCACTTTCCAAGCTAGACCAAAACTAGGTTTACAACCTAGATCACCTTACCGCCGACGCCACAGCCATCAGAAACTCCTGCTAACAACCCGATCACTTAACTAGCTCCAACAGGAACCCCGACTTCTCCGGTCACCAAGATCATCAGAAGAAATCAAATTCCAGACAACCCCAAAATTCACGTTCAATACTTCACTTAAAATTGTGTTATTTGTTTTCAAAATCATAACTTTTAAAGATGATTCAAGTTAATATCTTGGATCAGTAAATTTGAGTGATAGATTTTAACAATTAAAAGAATTCCACCTATATTATTTTGATTCCAGAGAATTCCCACATCTATTTTGCTGGAATAAAAATCTAAACTTAATTTTATGTTTAAACAAACATCTCTTGTTTAAACTTAAAACCTAAACAATGACCAGATATGGAGATTTGAATTTTCTTTTATTCCTACTCTCTGTAATTTCAAAACAGAGAAGAACAATTCAAAAAAATACATGCACAGTCAATAACATTCAAATACACAGAGGCACTAATTAAAAAAAACATATACATGCAGAGCATCATCACCGAATTTTACAAGCAACCATTATTTCTTACTTAAATTTTAAACTTAAAAGTTTACTCGCCATGGAAAATGCAGAGCTTTAAAACTGGATTGCTAAAGCTGGAAACTTTCAAAATTTGAATATCATTGTTGTTTTGATTCCAGAACAGCTTTGTATTGCTTGAAACTTTAAGACTGGAAGCCTTGAAACTTGACTACTTAACTGGAATATAATCATGATTCCATCCTTGATTCCAAGTTGCAGTACTTAGTAAATATTCCAGGTTGCATTTTTAAAATTGAACTTTTGAAAGAAAAGTTGCAGGCTTGACCATAATGGTTACAAGATTGAAGATGTAACGACCCGTAAATTTTCAATAATTAAAATAGCTAGTTTAATAAGATTTCGTGATTTAATGTTAGAAAAAAAATTTGAAATTCGTTTGGAATAATAATAACTGGAATGAATTGCAACAATAATTATCCATGTAATGAAATTAAACGCTACTTAGTGAATGTCGTTGCAATCTATAGTTGGATAGGATAATAAATGTTTAATTCATTGGGTATAATAGTTAATTGATTGATAAGTAAAATCTATTTAAATCAAATATTGAATATTGAACAGGTAAATTGTCTAAATTAAATATTTGAAACTTATTGAATAATTGAATAATTGTAAAATGAAAATAGTGTTCAAAATTGGGAATTGGTTTTAAAAGTTTAATCGTATAAGTTCAATTTCAATATTTCAAAAGATAATGGATTATTGGGTAATCGAAATTGTTTAAATTTAATATTTGGAATTTATTGAATAAATTTAATAATGGGAATTGAATAACCGTAAAATGGAAATGGTTGTTCTATAATTTGAATTAGTTTTAAAGGTTAAATCTTATAAGTTCGTTTGAATATCTTAAAAGATAGTGACTTGAGAATAACCAAATTTAACTAAATTTAATATTACAAATGTTTGAACAATTAAATTCCGAATTTGATATGATTAATTTGATATTGAAATTTAATATATGAAAATAGAGTGAATAATTAAAATTTGATTTAATATGATTCAAATTGGTTTCCAAAGTGAATGTAAGTTATATTGGGATTAAAATAGAGTTAATAAGATTTTAAAATTGAAATTATTGGATAATTGAATAACGGGTTTAATATGATTAAAAATGATTTGTAAAATTTTATTTTATCATATTGGAGTTATAGTGATGTTATAGAACTGTTAAAACTGAATTTAAAATTTATTTGTGAAAATTGAATATTTTAATATTTAATTATCGATTGAAAATAGCCAATTTTCGAACAGTCTCAGAATTGGACGAAACTAGTTCCATTAGATCCGTAATAGTTTGTTATTACCGGATTTCAATTTTCGTAGCAATCGGAGTTTTTGTTTGACCGTGGCAGCTCGAAACGCATCGAAATTGTTTTAAATATTAATTTGGCGAGTTAAAATTGTCATTTTTCAAACGGACTCGGATTTCGACGAAACTAGTTTCATCGGATCCATAATGTCATATTATTGTAAGGTTTCAAATTTTGAGTCAATCGGATTTACCGTTTGTCCGGGGCGAGCCCAAACGCACAGAAATTTGATTAACCAATTTAATTTCAAATCGATCGTTTATTGCCGTAACTCACACATACGATCGAATTAGCTTCCGAAACCTGTTCCATTGTGTCCGGAACGTGGGGTAAACCCTAGAAACGCCAGCCGGCACGCTTCGTTTGGAGTTCGGAAAATTTTCGATGAATAGTGTTTTGGCATTTTCTATAAAAGGACCTCAATTTCTTTGTTTTGCATAAACCCTAGGGTTTCAGCCCTTAGCCGCCACCTTCATTTCAATGGCCAGAAAATTTCGAAACTTATTTCACATTTTTCTCTCAATCCATCAACAATTAGCAAAAACTCTCAACTACAAAGTTGTAGAGGGCATCAAGATCTAGCTATCCAACGGTGGAGATCGGAAACGGAGCCACGGATCGGCGTGAAATCGCGTTCAAAGCCGCTGTGTTTTTCACGCATTTCGAGACGCCAAGGGGGGCCGAGCTCCACCGCCTTCTGGCCGTTAGTAGCTCGCGTTACGAGCTTCGAGGCGCCGCTCTCCGATCGTCTCCAACTTGCTCGAGTTGTTCGCGATAATTCAATGATGAACGGCGGTTGTGGGTTCTTGTAACCCTGGGCACGAACGTGAGAGAGGAAGAAGGAAGGCACGCTTCAGATCTGAGGTAAAAGGAATGGACGGCCGTGATCAGATGTAGGGTTTGAGATTAAAAATAAAAACTGAAATTGTTTATTTAAATCCGTGTAATCTTTAAAATAGCATAACTTTTTCATACGAGGTCGAAAACGCACGAAACTTTTTGCGTTGGAATCGTATCGACGAGCACTATGCAAGGGAGCTGGATTGGAATCATTTGGAGAGAGTGAAAATTTCAGGTAAAATTAAACGCTCGTTTAATTTCATTCGAAATAAAGCGCTGGAACTACATTGAAATCAAGGTGAGTGTTTTATAACGCTCACAACGTACCAAATATCTTTATGCTAGTTAAATTTGACATTATGAAGTGTTATGATTTTATTTGTCGTTGTTTGATAGAATTTAATTGTCATATAGATTGTCATTTGAATTAACCGTTGAAAATTAAATTGACAGTTAAATTGAAATTGAAATTGAATTGCGATTAAATTACCTGACATTGATAACTATGAAACTGTCATGAATTGCATTGTTTATTGGATGATGTATTTTGATGGATGTTATTGGTTGATATTTAAATGTTTGGATGTTTATTTGCTTATATATAACCTGTTATGCATACATATGCCACTATGATTGATTTAAGTGATATATATATTCATCCCAGGCATTCAATTGACATAAATAACTACTTGGCCATAGTATAGAAAATTATATACGGACACCGAATTGGCTAAATTAATAATTTTTGAAATCGTCGATCTGAAATTTATTTAAATGTTTTGATTTAAGAGTTATAAATAGAAATCGATTTATAGAAATTGAATTCATCGAAAAAATTGAGTTTGGAATGTTGAAATAAATTTTGGTTAAAGGAATTTTGTTAAATAATTAAGTTGAGACTTTGAAATTTGGTATGATTGAATGTCGAAAATTGGTTTGTTTAAAGATTTAACCTTAATTCGAGCTTTGAATATTACTAAGTAAAAGTGATATAAAAAATGATATTTTGAAATCGAGTTTGGAATTGAATCATATTTGGAATTTGGATTTAAACTTGAATATTGTTGGAAATTTTTGTTAAGTGTTATAAATTGATATTTTGAGAAATCAAGCTCCAAATCGATATAAATTGAAGTTGAATAAACTGAAGGTGAATGTAGAATTGAATTGATTTGAAGTTAAAGTTGACGTTGTTTTGAATTGAAATCGAAATTGAATCGGTAGAATGGAAATTGAAATTAATTTGAATTGGGAAGTTATAAATTGAAATGGATTGGTTTTGAAGCTGTTTTATTTTGTTTTCCAAATTACTCGGTTATATAAACCATTTTGGATACTTAAACTGTTTTAATCTATTTTAAATCTACTTAACCCGATTTAAATTATTTTAAACTAATTTATCTATTTCACATCCATTTTAAGAGTTTAAGTATTTTAAGTATTTTAATTATTTAAACTACTTTTAAACTACTTAAAACTATTTTTCTAAAATTCCAAACTGGTTAATAAGGTGAAATGTTTATGTTTAAATCTTGAATTTAAATAGGAATTGAGTTAAATCAAGTTGCAACCTAAATTGAAATTCGAAATGATTTTGAAATCGAAATGAGATATTGATGCGAAAAAATGATTTTTGAAACGGAATCTTACATTTGAATAGATACGATGATATTTGAAATGGATATGATTTTTGAAGCGAATATGATATTTTGATATCAATTATGGATCGATTTGAAATGTAAAAGAGCCACCGGTGTAATAATACGTAGTTATTAAAGAGACCGGGATCGGATATGGACATACTCTTTGTCGATACCAAACACCACTTTAATAACTATTATACGCGGAGTGTTGATCCAGAATGAAGTGGATGATTTGGTGAACGCGTTGACTGAAGAAATAGAACGATATTGGATGACCCCTGACATGACTAAAATAGGAGCCGTGCCGGGCCATTGAGGTTCGCCACCTCTAGTGGACACGCTTCTTCGATACCATTTCTATTACATTTGTGATTCGATTTGGGTGCACCCCTTGATTTGGGAGTGTTGTTTCGCGGTGTTGGGGTAGCTGCTGGCTATGCTCAACATCAGTCCGGATCACGCAACTACTAGTATCCTAGTTGGTATCGCCTCATGTACCTTGTCATACTGATTATCCTATTCGTGACCACTACGTTTGGTTTTGTGTTATACCTATGGGGTACCCTCTGATAACTACCAGTTTACCGTGGGGCTTACGGTGCTGTATAGACTATGGCATTATAAAAATGTGTTAAGGAGGATTATGGTAACGCCTTAACGCTATTTTGATACTTTATATTACTGATAGGAATTATCTACTTAGCGTACATTACTACATAGTAGATAGTTTAACGGATCCTTGAGAGATGGAAAATCCCGTAACATCTCTTAAGTTATTGCACACACGTTGACACTGGATATGAGATGTCAAACCCCGTAAACATCTCTGACGCCGTTACACTCATATTTATTTACGATTGATTTAACTTTCATAAGGATATTTTAGTCCTGACTCGAGTCTTTTGCCTTTTCATTACGCTTGGGCCAGTCCTGAGTTTTCAGATTTTTGAAGATCTATTTTGGAGGACGAAGACGAAGATTTGGTACACTATTACTATTATTATCTGTGCATCATGTTGTCTGCTGCATTATTTAAATTGTTCTGTTGTATATGTATAACTCTGATAAATGTTGTATAAATAATTGTCAAAGTATAGTAAACAGCTTCATGAACTGTTTATTTGACTATTATATTTTATCGTTCCGCTGCGAGATTCTGTGTTGTTTCATTTCCTTTATTTCTTTTCTTTTCTTTTCTTATTTACCCCCAATAACTATCTGCACTTTTGAATGGTTTGGAATCGACATGTGTATTTGATCGTCGGTTTAAACTGTCCAAAAAGGCGGGTCGTTACAGAAGACAAAGTAGTTGAGGAGGTTACAGGCTTTGAGCATTGATTTCAGATTATTTTTGGGTTGAAGCTTTGTTTTAAAGGAGACGGTTCAGTTCTAATTTGGTTTGTGGAATATTTTACAGGGTTTTGGAAAGATGCTTACAGTGTATTTGAACCTGAGTTTGAGTTTTAAAGAAAGTTACAGGTTCTTGATTTGTTTTGAGAATGGTTTCAGGTTATAGAAAGTTTTCAGGTGAAGTTTCTTGCTATTAGAGATGAAGATAGAAAAAAAGAAAATGGAGAGGAAGATAGGGGTTTTAAATAAGTTAATTTAGATTTAATTAAAATTTAAAGAAAATAAAAGATGACACTTGTCTCTACCATTGATTATTTGTTTACACATGTTATTTAAAGATGTTTATAACTTAACACTTGTCATTATTTATTCATATTTATTTTTTAAAAGAATTTTAAAAGCTTTTATATTAATCTCTTAATTAATAAGTATGTTTCTTATTTTATAAATTCTTTTCTAAATCTAAATAAATTAAAAAAATTAAAAAAATTAAAAAAAATTATATTTTAAATAAAATCATATATAATATTGTAAACTCATTGTTAAATGCTAATTCAAAAAGCTTTTGTACTTATTCCTATTAAATAAATACTTTCCCAAATTTCTATAATTAAATTTCTTTAAAGGAATAATATAAAACAAATCTTATTTTTAAATAAAAAAAATCTCATTCGTATATTTTAAATCCAAACCATATTATTATTTCTATTTTAAAATATATGTATTTTTAAAAAAATATGTGTATTCCTTTAAATCCAAATATTAAATCCAAATTCAAATTCAATTTCAATTTAAAATCCAAATTTAAAATCAATTCAAATAAATATAGATATCAATTTTAAATAAACACATTATTAATTGTAAATAATTATCTTATTTAAAATCAATTTAAATACACATATATATACATATTTAAATAACACTTATTAAATTTGAAAACAATAAGTATATTAAAAATTTATTTATACAATAAAACAAACTGAATAATTATCCTTATTTAAAAATCAATCTATAACCATAATTAAAAACATCACATTATTAATTAATTGGTTATTTTATTTTTGAAAATAACAATTTTATCAATTTTAAACAATTTAATTAAGAGATTATCACATTTTAAATTCCTTGAAATTCCAGGATATCACAAAGTTGGTTCGTGTTAGGCTTGAGAGAGATGCGACTGTTGAAAAATCTAACGATGTCGACGTGCTCATTCAATGCAAGATAGAAACGACTAAAGACAAGGTGAGGGAAATGTAACACCCATATCTTTGGAAACATTATTTAGGATATTAATTAGTTAATTTAAATAAAATAATGTGTCGGTTAAGGGATTGAGATTTGATTTTATTAAGGGGTAGCCGTGCCATTTAACTAATGATATAAGAGGAGTAGTAAATAAGGAAAGAGGCCATTCCTATATCCCTAAAACTTAGCCATGTATTTCCATACACGTTTCTTTTCTTTTTCTTAAATTTTTTTAAAAACCTAAGGTCGGCCACCATTAACAAGAAAAAGAGGAAGAAGATTAAGAAAGCTAAGGAAGAAACTAAACCAAATCAAATCCATTCACATCTCAATCTTTTTAATCTCTAAAGCTAAGGTGAATAATGTTTACAACTCATATTTATTTTATTTTCAGTTTTAGGATGGAATCCGAACATATTTGCAATTATTTTCCATGTCTTTGAATGATGGAATGATTATATATACTTGTTGATGATTTATGGTTGTTCATATACACTTTATGACATGTTTTGATATGAAAATCCTATTAAATGGCATCCAAATGCCTTTTAAAATTTTATATAGACCAGAAATATTATTTTGGAGATGGGTTTCAATTTTCATCATTTTTTGCATTTTTTGGAATTTATATGAATTTTCTAGTAAATAAAATGTTAATTTGAGTAATAAATTATTTACGGTTAAATAATAAAAGGTTTGGTTTTGAAATTTTTATATGCTGGAAAATATGTTAAAAGTGATTTTATGGAATTTTTGTAGATTTTTCCTAAATATTTCACTGGATATATAAAATAATTTAAGTTATGGGACTTAAGTGTTTTATATATTTATAAAAGGGGAAGGGGCTTTTTACAAATAATCCAAATAGTTAGTTATGAAAATTGCAGTGCTTTTTAGTGGTAAAGAAAAGAGGCGACCAATCAAAATTTGACTCGTAAAGCATGGTGGGTAAAAAGAACTATTTGCTGCATGTTTTTTACTATTTTGTTACTTTCGGCACATGCTTCCGCCTTGGTTGGCTTTCTACCAAGTCCCTCCACCTCCAATGCCTTTGAAACCAATGCACATGGTATCAACATATTGGTACATAGCGATTTTGATATAAGGCGAAAGGAATGAGGTCGAAACCAGGGGTTCCGAAGAGATCAAAGCACCACTTTGCTTTTAAATTAAAAATGTGCCTGCTTGCTTTCGACTCAGTTAGCTTTCGACTGGGTTTAATGAATTTAAAGAAATGCTTTCGAATGGATTGTGCCTTTGTTTTAAAAATGAATGCTTTCGACTAAGTCAAAAAAAAATTGCTGTCGCTTTCGACCCAGATGGTTTCGAAAGGATTGTTTAGTTTTTTTTAAATGTGGCCACTTCTCTAATGCTTTTGTAGGGATGGTTTCGATACCATGACTTCTTTACTTAGGAAATGGTTTTGAAACAGATGCTTTTGACTTAGATGTTATAAAGACCCTTTTTCTATGATTGAAGTATAACCCAAATGGTTTCAAAAGAGATAGTTTTAATGGTTTCGAAAGGAGTGCTTTCGACTTTAATGGGTTTTTGATCCTTTTGCTCTACTGAAGGCATAATCCGAAGGGTTTCAACTGAAACCGTTTTCAAAGGTTTTGAAGGGGTAAATTTTTGAATGGTCTGGAAAGGTTTCTGCATGTTTTAAATTGAACCCAAAAGCTTTCAAAAGGTTTAGTATTTTAGTGCTTTCGAAATGGTCTTAATGAATGGTTTTGAAGGGGTAGTTCCCTAGGGTTTCGAAAAGGTTGAAAGGAATGGTTTTTTCTATGTTTTTGAAGGACAATATTTAAATCTTTTGAAGGAGGATATCTAATGTTATGAAGCTTTCGGAGAAAAGAAAGAAAATGTTTTTCCAATCTTTCTGAAAGGCGTGGTTTAATAGTTTAAAGCTTTCGAAGGAAAGGCTTTTAATGGTTTCTAAAGGGTTACTTACAATGGTTTCAAAAGGGTTACCTTCAAGTATTTCGAAAGGGTTGTTTAAAGGTATCCAACAATGGTTTCAAAATTATTAAGTAGGCAATATAGTCCAAATATTTTCAACTTAAGAAGGGTTTTAAATTGTTTTGAAAAGATAGCTAATCCTAATTGAAACTCATCAACGTTATATTGAGTAAAGTTTATATAACATGGAAAAACAACTTAGAGTAAAGTTAAGAATATATTTTCCTCGTATATGTATGATTTAAAAGGTTAAATCATTTTAAAAAGGTTTTCAAGAAAAAAGATGAAGGGTAGTTAACCCTAAGAAAATGATTTGGATAAATGGTCATTTTTGATTCGGACAGTTAGTCCAATATATGGACAGTTAGTCCAGTTTGCAGGCAGTCAGCCCAGTTTTCGAATAGATAGTCCATTGATTAC
Organism: Allium cepa; assembly: GCA_030765085.1. Lineage (NCBI taxonomy): Eukaryota > Viridiplantae > Streptophyta > Magnoliopsida > Asparagales > Amaryllidaceae > Allium > Allium cepa. The sequence continues at coordinate 462,933,311 of CM060943.1, forward strand.
TTTTGGACAAATAGTCCATTAGTTACATGATTATTGCTTAATGGACTTAGCTATTATTATCATTATTATATCATTTTGATTAATCAGTTTGGTTGCAGGAAAGGATTTTCAAAAATATATGTTTTAAAGAAGATATTATTGAGGGAAACCAATTCCACTAAGCGGGTTGGTCTCATTTAATATCAGTAAACCAAGATGTAACGGTATTATTTACACCAGGCTTTATGTCTGACTCGAAGTTTTTTCCCCTTAAACTCTTGGATGCTCAAAATTTATTTGAGTAGGATGAGGGTTGAGGCTTTTAGGTTTTAGAAATTTTGGCGAATAAAGCTTCTGGAGATGAGCAGGTGGCTGATGGATAGCTAACTAGGAGTTGCAGATTTATTTTGTTTTGATTCCGCTGTGTACATTAAGATATGACTATATTGACTCTGATCAACTAAGAGGGCATTGTCATATGTCACTTTTATCGTATTTTTAATGACTATATTTGATCTTTACCTGGGAATTGATATGGGATTATGTAAGTTGGATATGAATTTGTTTTGAAATGTAAGAAGTATAATATTGTTTTTGAAAATCTGTGAATTTATTCATACTCAAATACTTTTGATATTATGGATACCATTAGCATTACCATATTTTATCACCAGAAGTTAATACTATAAATGACTGTAGCATCTGTGGTGCTTAGCTTTTAGCCTCTATATATGGGATGTTCTAGGAAGATTTAATGAATGAACTCGACTCGCTTCTCATTCTCTACAATGCCAAAGTTCTCAAACATAGGAATTTGGCATGGCTTGTTGAAGACTATTCCTACCAGCTTAATCGTACTTGGAAATATCTCTTCGCGTAGTAGAAAAGACTTCACGGCTTAGAGAATGTCGTTGTAATCAAACTCAAAAGTGAAGTGCCGTTGAACGATGAACCCAAAATATTACATGACTTTCAAATTTTTCTTCTAAAATAATTCATTGTTGCTTCTTCACATGAGGTAGGCGAGGGATCTGGATCGGCCCTCTCAGGCCTTTCAGCTGAATTGCCTCCTATGTCTCAGGTCATGACTAGCTCTGTGACGAACTCATCAACTATTCTTGAGTATTATCTGGATAGACCATGCCTATCTCCAATTCTTGAGCATAGTTCTGAAGACACTCCAACTTAACCTAGAGTTCACATCGAAGAAAGTATTTTACCGACTTTTCCCTTCTCTCATAAAGTTAGGGTGTTATCGATTGACATTTCTAATCTTTTCGCCTATTTTTTCTCAACTTTGGATCCTTTAGGCATCGCTCCTCTCCCTTCATATGACCCTCGGTAGGAATCATAGGCGGCCGTGACAGAGTCCGTTAAAATTACAACTTTGACTACCTCTCATGGTGCTCACGATGAAGGCTTCGTCTTTGACGATTAAATTATGGAGGCGTTAATCAAGGAGGGAGGCGATCCGCACCATGAAACCCCTTTCGACACAGCAGTAGTGATCACATGCTCCTCCGAACCCTCTTGTAGGCCCGGTATGAAAGACAGGATTGAGCGAGAGGAGCTCAAAAAAAGGAGTTGTAGGGCGAGCCAATTGATCCAGTCCCAGCTGAACCGATACCTTCCCCTCTTCAATCGATCTCTCCTGAGGGGATGATTCCTTTGGAAGGTGTTCCTCGTACTTCTGGTGCTGAAGATACCTCCATTTCTCCTACCACAAAAGACAATACCGCCTCGGTCCAAACATTTAGAGAAACTCCTTCCAAAGACGATACTGCCTTGGTCCATACAGCTAGGGAAACTCCTTTGAAGAAAAGCCAAGGCAGAAAAGTATCGAAGAGGGGGCGAGCAATAGTTCAGAGGGAGCCACTCCAAAGATGCGAAAGAGGGATAAGAAATCCAAAGAGTGATCTTCGGACATGCAAATAATTTAGATAACTATTTCTCTTATTGTTTGTTGTATTTGTTTGGGAATGGACCTTCAGTTTTGTCTTGTATTTTGTACAACCTGTTTCATGTCAATAAATTTTTTTATTCTTGCAGATGATTTTTTGCATTTACTTGTTTAAATATACGAACAATAACATTCCTCGTTGCATGTACTTGTGACTTGTTTCTTGTTGAACTGAACAATGGTTTGATTGATCCATCTCAAGGCCTCTCTACGGTGTGGCCTCAAGTCGTTGTAAACACTAGATATGAGTTGCAGTGTTAGCTATCTCAGTCATTTCTTAGACAAGCTCACTTCTATCCCCAGTATTCGGGTCAATAAATGTACTACGTAGAGGTTCGAGTCTTGCCCCAGTCGTATTTATACTCCCACATAATTTCCAAAAGATTTAAAGTCCATCAATGAATGGTCTATTCACATCCATCTTCTCTCGTGCCACCAAGTCCGGGGCATACATAAATAAGTAGGAAGGCAGGTCATGCTTGCTTTGGCTTCACACTCTTTCCCGTCGAATTGTGGGATCGAGCTAGTGGATAGAAATCAGATTCATGCGTATTCAGGTCTTTAGCAGTTTGTATTTCCTGTGTCGATTCCAGGTTGGAATTACTGGGATAAAGAGCGATCGAAATCCACTCATTTATTCATGGAGTTTGCATCCAAGTTCACACGTTAGGACTGAGAGTTACTCCGCGAACGGTCGATCCACCCTCGATTTATGTTCATATTTTAAGCGACACTACGGGGACTTATAGTACTTCCATGGGCAATCGTGTTTCCTCCCGTGGCAGCCGTTTTTCTACCGAATGGTTTACACTCTAGTCCACAGTCGGGGACTTAAAGTTTCTAGTCTATAGTCGGGGACTCATAATTTTTGTCATGGGTAGTCATATTTCCTCCCATGGCAGTCGATTTTCCACCGAATGGTTTATACTCTAGTCCATAGTCGGGGACTTAGAGTACTCTAGTCCCCAGTCGGGGACTTATAGGTTTCATCGTGTGCAGTCGAGTTTCCACCAATGGTAGTCGTTTTTCTACCGACTGATTCATACTCCAGTATATAGTCAGGGACTTAGAGTCCGCTAGTCCACAGTCGGGGACTCAGAGTTTTTGTCGTGGGTAGTCGTGTTTCGCCCATGGCGGTCGTTTATTCGCCGAATGGTTTATATTCTAGTCCTCAGTCGGGAACATAAAGTACTCTAGTCCATGGTAGGGGACTTAAATTTTTTGTCGCAGGCAGTCTTGTTTCCGTCCGTGGCAGTCGTTTTTCCGCCGAATGGTTTACACTCTAGTCTGCAGTTGGGGACTTAGAGTTTTTGTTGTGGGAAGTCATGTTTCTGCCCATAGCACTCGTTTTTGCCCATGGCAGTCGTTTTTCCATCAAATAGTTTATACTCTAGTCCACACTCAAGGAATTAAAGTACTCTAGTCCATAGTCGAGGACTTTGAGTTTTTGTCATGGGCAGTGTGTTTTCGCTTGTGGCAGTCGTTTTTTCGTCGAATGGTTTATACTCTAGTCCACGGTCGGGGACTTAGAGTACTCTATTCCGTAGTCGGGGACTTGTAGTTTGTTGTGAGCATTCGTGTTTCTGCCCGTGGCAGTTGTTTTTCCGCTGAATGGTTTATACTCTAATCCACGGTCTAGGATTTAGAGTACTCTAGTCCGCAGTGGGGGACACAGAGGTTTTTTGTCATGGGCAGTCGTGTTTCCACTGATGGTAGTTGCTTTTCCACCGAATAGTTTATACTCTAGTCCGTAGTCGGGGACTTAGAGTTTTTATCGTGCACAGTCATGTTTTTTCCCATGGCAATCATTTTTCCACCGAATAGTTTATACCCTAGTCCGCAGTCGGGGACTTATAGTACTCTAGTCCATAGTTGGGGACTTAGATTTTTTGTCATGGGTAGTCGTGCTTTCGCCCGTTTGATATGTACTTCATTTACCGTGTCGAGGTAAAAGTTGTCGAATGAACAGTCGAACCACTTTCATCCATGGAAAGGAATTCCTCCCCCAACATTTAGGAAAAAACTTGGCAATCAGATGGTCAATTCTTGTCCACTTTTTAATTATGGCTCTTCCCATCAAGGCAAGGAAGATGATAAGTGTGGATGATTGGATTACATTCATGCTGGGGGTGGATAATCAAGCCTTGCACAATTTTCTTCATATTCTTTCTAGCGAATAGATATAGTGAGTTATTAAGATGACAATAAATCGCATCCGTTTCAGGCTGCAATCGTGTCCATTCCCCGAGATCTGTGGTTGATAAGTAGGCAGTTAATCGTAACTACTTCATGTCTGATATGAAGATTGTTGAATGGAAAGTCAGTCGTGCCTATGTTTGGATTTTGAACTTGTCGAGGTCTTTATTCTATGCCTCGGTGTCCCAAATCAGGGGCATATAGTAGCCGACGAATGGTCACGCTGTCAAGACAAAAACTCCACAGTTTCTGTCATGATTTGCGGTAGTCGGTGCCCAACTCCAGGCACTTGGTTACTTGCATCATATGCATGTAGTTTAATTCAAGTTGGTCATAGTTCACAACATAATTGAAATTAAAATAAATTTAGTAAAAGAAGATTGGAATAAATCTCATTGATAAGTGAGGTAGCATTGTGTGCTCTCTATTCCACTTGGCCCGTAGCTCCTTTTAGGAGGATATTAACCGTCAGCGGTCTAATTAATAATCAAAGCTTTTTATTAATAGGGCTAAATGTTTCTAACATCGTACATCTGGTAGGATCTTTGGCCACAGCTACTTGTTATGCCCACGAATAACACATGCATGTCCAAGATACATGCAAAATGAGATGGAACGGAATTGATGGGTAGTAGCAAATCACTTTGGGTCAGACCCGAGGAAATTTTATAATTGCTCGGAGTCAATCATTGGATCGTTTGGGGTCAGCTATTGGATCACTTGGGGTCAATAAATTCGTAGGATTGATATTGGCGCTTGGGATTTCTCTAGAATTTGCTTCGGGAAATAATTATGTCTTACTTGAGTCTTTCTTTGGGTAGAGAGTTTGCTTCGGGAAATAATTATGTCTTACTTGAGTCTTTCTTTGGGTCAATGCAGGGGTTTTAAATTCAAGCCCGGTTTTGTATTTGTCAAAATTCATGTGCAACACCAAACTTGAATGAATCTTATATCTCATTTTTTTCACACTTCTCCATGGGAACATATGATATTAGCTTCGATGAACTTCCACCCAATCACTGCTGGACTTTGGGCAGAAGCAGAAATGGATGGTTGATTATTTGCTAATGGATATGTACATAAAAACGTCCGGTTGTGCCTCGTGAGCATGGAACGATTTTACTAGGTTGATCGCATGGGAGCGACAATAATTCCATTGTAAATTAGTGGAGGGGCTAACAAAAAATGATGGATGATAAGGATTAGAGTGGAACGATCGTAATAGGCGGGCTATTGGAACGACCGTACAAAAACGATCGTACTGGAACATTCGTATATAATCAATTGGTGGAGGGTCTAATTGGAACGATCGCGTAAAAATGATCATACAAGGATGATGGATTTTCTCTAGAACAAGAAGTGGTAATATGGTATGGCCGATCATACATGATTCAAAATGTTTGGTTCCAAAGATGAGGCTGAAATGATCGGATGAAGGACGACTATGTAGGGACGATCGGAGGTAAGCGATCGTGTAGAAATGCGAGTAGCCTTTATCATGTTGATGGAATGATCGATGTGGACCATTGTAAAGAACAATGGGGTAGGATGTTGGAGTGCATGAATTCATGATGAACGACTATTCACCTAGTTGTATGGTCCATAGCCAATTTCTGATCATTTCCCCTTGCTCTAAACTTGTAAATGCATTAACATTCATGAATCACGTGGCTATTTGGTCACTGATCTCATCATTTCCTTCCTCTTCATGGGTAGTAGGCATGGTTTCATGGCCTTAGGGTATAGATTCCATCTAGATTTCTTTTAAATCTGAGCAGAATAGGAAACTATCAATTAAAAACTAGATCAATCTTGCTAACATGGGAATTAGCCAGTAGAAAATGAGATCCAATTGAGCTGAGAATTCGTTTCTCAGTCAAAGCACCAAAATGTTGATGCCAGAAATGGGCATCAACACTTGTAGAATCTTATGCATATCAAGCAATGAATGAAATAAAAAAATGAACGCGTAGGTTTTTATAGTGGTTCAGCAATTTCGGCCTATATCTACTTCACACTTTTATTAATCTTTCATTGGATTACAATTACAATAATATTTGGACCAGCTAGGATCCATTGATACAAGATTCAAGAATAAAAAATGGCCGAGCCTCCAAAGAAGGAAGAAGAAGATGAAGTCCTAGTTTCTGAAGCTATGCTTGTTGTATTTATAGCAGAAGATGCACGTGTATCGGGCTGAAACTTTGCAAGAATGCTCCCTAGGCCCAATAGAGCCCACCATATCAATTGGCCCCAATAACTCAATGATCAAGAATGATCGGTATACATATAGCGATCCTTTTTATTAGCCCCAATCACTGTGTGATTAATGTTGGAGGGTCCCATATACTTCTAGATGTTGCCCCTAAAAAATGGGGTCACTCCAAGATATATATTGCAAGTTATGGGTCGTTCTTAGTCGAAGATTGAACATATAAGAGATACACCGATTGTTATATTGAACCTTCCAATAACAATCTGTATATATTGATCAGCATTCCTTGCACCTCCATTTTAGGATGCACGATCATCATGGTATACTCTATTTGCCACTTAGTTGATATCCTGAATGTCTCACATGGATTAGCTTCCTAGATCTCAAGATATTAAATGTTCTCGAATGACTTGAACTATTTTGTTGATCGTTCTATGGTCAATCCAAACAAATCATTATCTCATCCGTAGCTTGTGTATATCAATTCGAAACTTAAGGTATAGCATCACAGGGCCAGGCTAGTGACTGCATGCTTACTACCCTTCAATTTGGTCTTAGTTCGAATCTGTCCGACTATTGTCCATGGTACTACATGTAACCTGCTCTTCAATCTATCGATCATCCGTTCCTAGTCAAATTGATGATATCATGGCTTTTCCAGAAGGCATGATAAGAAATACCATGATTTTAATTCCCCAAAACTCTTTTTACTTATAAAATACCCTTTACGTGTTATATAAATCAACTTATATACCGTACCCATAAAAAATGTACCTTTAAAATCATTTTATATTATAATAACTTTCCTTTATTATAATAAATCTTTCATAAATATTTATCCTTTAAATATCATTTCATCCAATTTATATTATATTAAACGATTTTTTTAAAAGATGACTCTTAACTTTACAATTATTACCGAACACCTTATAGTCAAACTATGAGGCACAATTCATAAGGGGTTCATTTTAATATGCTGGCAATTACCAAAACAATAAATGCTCATAAATTGATCAAGCATAAATCAACAATCAACAAACAATAGTCAACGCTCCTAAACTACTCGAGCAAGACTAATCAAACAACAATGACAATAAACAAATATTATCATTTTCAAACAAAGAAACACTACATAAATAACTATATCAATTTAAAAATTATTCCTTTATATATATAAAATATATAATCCTAGGTAAAATATTTCATTTACCAACTTTTTAAAAATCAATATCGTATTCTTTTGCCTTATTTGAGTGTTTAGAAATCCTTATTGACACAGTGGCGTCGCCCGACTTGACCATAATTCATAAACAACTCATTAGACAAATTAACACAGTACAATTTTATTACAACAACAATTATGCTCTTGTATATATAATACTCTCAAATTATTATAGGTGTCACTTACTCTATCTCTAATGAGTTTACCCAACCAAAGCCAAGGTTCTCGCTTAACCTTCAGCTCTGATACCAAATGTAATGACCCTATCTTTTTGATCGTCAAAAGTCAGCACTCAGTACATCCACGGTATTCGAATGCCAATCATCCAATTGACGAAAAGACAGATTGCGAAGGCAAAATGAAAAGGAAAATAGTAGGGAAAATAGAATCACACGGCAGAAAGACAATATATAATATAACAGATATAGTAAAAGTTGACACTCTAAGATACATGGTATATCAAAGTAAAAACAAACAAACCACATCAGCCTAAGACGGGTATAACGTCATGACCTTACAATTGTTGATGGGTATATATAATAGTACAATAGAGAATAAAATAGTATCGTAGGTGAATATCTAGCTCTACTCCATAAGCTCCATGTCCCACCAGCGACAACCTATATAAATACTCAATTTGACTTGAGCATTATAATAAAATAACACCCGGAGCTGGAAAACCAGTGTGAGAAAACTCAAAAAATGTGATGAATGTATAATAATTACACGAGACCACACCACTAACACGAAACATATTTTACCTTACAAGAACAACATCCATAGATGCAAGAATGAAAATAAATCAGAACAAAATCAAACTTGAAAGAATGGAAACAAATAATTAAACATCGAGAAAAGCTCTAAGCACTTTTCGATGCAATTAAGAAAACGATTCAAAGATTTGAATCAACTAAGGAAAAGGAATTTTTCCAATAAAGACTAGGAGAATGCACCTCCCTTACCGAAAGTATACCTCTAGAGAATAGACTTGAGAGCTATGATGGCCCTCGGATATGTCCAAGCTGGACTCCGCCAACCTTACCAAGGATGTAAAGATCCAAAATTTTAAAATTTTAAATATTCAATTAATGGTTTTAACAACCAAATAACCCACTTTTAGTCAATAAATAATGATGGTGAAATCATTTTAGGAATTTGTTTATAAAAATAATTAGTTCGACAAAAAATTGATAATATGAACGAAAATTATTTTTTGGATTTTCAATTTTTTATTAAACGAAAGTTGTTGCACAGTTGTTGTAATGTTATTGCATCAAATGGACACATATTTACACATATAATAACATGTCAAATTCATGCAAAAAGGATTCGTAAAAGTAAATGTAATTAAAATGGTTAAAATTTAACTAAATAAAGTAATAAGACTTTTCTCCTTATTTTAAATTAATAAATTACTAAATTGTAGTTAAATTTATGTGCATCATTACCTAGTTATCTTAATATAAGTACATAGCCATGTGCTTGCATTGGAAAGTGGTAAAGATGTATGGAAAAGGAAGGGTAGTGTTGTAGTTTGGTTATGGGGCAAGGGATGTAATTTGCGACTCATTGAAATTCTATAAAAGGACCTCTTTACTTCATTTTATCACCTTTTCATTTCCAAACTTTTGCTTACTTCTTCCCTCTTATCTCTCTTCTAAAATTCCTTTGCAAATATAATTCAAACCTTCTGCATATTCAACCAAACTTAAGTATGCTTTCTAATGCATCGGCAAAACCATTTAGCAAGTCAAAGTTGGAAGCTGCGAAGAAAAAACCCTACTTTGGCCTTGGAAGGTGAGCATCTAGGGGTTTTGGATCTTGGATTTGATTTTAAGGAGAAGGGGAGCTTTAGATGCAAGGGAAAGAAGGAAAGGTGAAAGCTCTGGCTTTAGGGTGATGGTAGGAGGAAATTGTAGCTTTTAGTTTGGTTTTTGGTTGGTTAGAGTGAGAATACTAACATTAAATGTCATATTAATAAACTATAAATTATTATTTATGTTTTTAATACTTCTATATATTGCTTGGTTGGACTTTCTTCTCGCTTGAAAGCGGATGACATAAATAACCATATTGTTGCAGGGGACTTACGGGTGGAAGTCGAAATGCCTTGTAGTGAATAGGTTGCTATAGAAGCACGTCGAAGGATTTTATTTTGTATAGGGATCCTAAAGAATTTCTCATCTTATGATTTTTATTTACATACATTCTAATTTATGTAAATGTTTGTGTATGTGAAAATTGAATGTTGCATAGTTATAATCGAACTTATTGTTGGTTTTGTGATATTGAAATCCAAATGTTTTTTCTAAGTGGTTTACTACCTTGTTTTCTAAATTGTTTTAAGTGGTTTTCGAACTTAACTTTTGGTTTTCAAACATTTTTTTAGAGGTATCTAAAGTAGTCTAAAATATTGAAAGAAAATGGAGTTTAAAACGATTTGATTTACAAAATAAAGTTTTAAAAGTTATGGTCCATGTAGCGATAGTCACTATAGATGCATTTAAAAATCTACAATTTTTATAAATTTTACCTGCTTTAGATATTTTGTAAATTCCTTTCTAATATGGTTTACAAAAGTTACATAAGTGTTTTAAGGAGGTTTGGAATTTAAATATATTTCTAAAAGGATTTGTTTGAAATATTTAAGTATGGGTTCATCTTATATAAAGAATACTCCTTTATTTTCCAAAGTCAAATTCTTTTGCAAAAGTGATGAATTTTAAGTGTAGTTTGAATAATGGTTTTAAATGGTGTTTAAAGTGTTTTAAATATGATTGTAACTAAGAAGAAAGCATGGAGTAGTGTTGTAATAAATGTTTTCGAGAAAAAGAAAGAGATTATGGACTATAACAATCATGTTATAGTAAATGGTTTCAGGAAATTAGAAAGGAAGTTTGATTTATAACACTTGGCTATTATTAGATAAATTATTATTTTAAGAAAGGACCCTGTCTTTTGAAATCAAGCTTTACTTTAAATAAATTATTTTGGAAAATGTTTCCAATAACGAGTTTGAAATCGAAGACTAGTAATAAGTTTATGAAGTTGGTTTTTAGATTTTTTTTTTTAAAAGGCTTTATTTATGTAAGGATTTCTTTGTCGGTGCCATTAAGTAACATAAACCAAATATAATAAGTAGTATTAAAATGTTAACGCATTTATGGAAAGCATGCCATCTTATATTTAGTACTAAAACCCGATATACTTTCCTATGTCTATGTGATCTAGAGTAAGAGTACTTTAACTTGTGCAAGGCCAGTGTAACCGGTGCCCTAGTTTACATGGCTTTGATTCTAGGCAAGGGATAGAGAGGTCGAAATGTCGAAAATGTGATAAGTTTAAGAGGGTTAATTTCTATAAATAGGTCATGATTAATTAAGTATATGGAAGGTACCCTATCTTATACTCGACACTAAGTTTCAAGGTATGGAAGCCTATTATATCTATGAGATTTTAAGAGTGTATGCCAAGGCAAGGGTAGTTTTCTAACTTGTTCGATTTCATTGTTAATCAAGAGATTGTACGGGGTTGAAATCAAAATGTGGTGATAAGTATATGATGTTCAATTTTCCAAATGCAAACTATATACTTACAGCAGATAGTGGTTTGTCCAGTATCGACAAGTGGACTTATTTTGATTTAGAAAGTATATGAAAGCTTTGCAATTTCATGCAATTTGAGATTCCCTTGACAAAACTCATTCTGGTTAATCCTTTCTCGCTTTAAGGGTGGACATTCGAGATCTCCTTAGGACTCTTATATCATCCGCTTACTTTGAAATATTCTTGGTTGAGTCAATCAGAAGCTATTGATTATTAGTTTGGAGAGACCAGGATTAGATAAACATAAGTTATCCGAAAACCACTTCGAACTAGCATAAGCGTTCGAATTGGAGACATCTTGAAGATGATGGAAATCGAAGATGGATTTCTTTGAAGTGCAAGGATAACTTGCTACTAATCCCAAGGGTGATTCCAAAAGGGATGTAGTAGATGTAGTTCCTTCAGTTCTCTCATATCCTCGATAACTTGTATGGATGAATAATGGAATTGCGCTGTTTCTTAGAGGGCAGTATTAACATTCCAAGAGGGTTTTGCTAAGAGGAAAAGGTAACCGTGGCGTCACGAGCCACACACTTAGGAATGACTAAAATATGGGATATGCTGCAAGGCTGTGTGGGTCACACTCATTAGGGTATGATCACCACATTTCTAGATCATTATCTATGGATTTATGTATGTTGCTAGCTAGTCAAAGAAATTAGAAAGTAACCAGGCTGACGACGTATTCGTACATAACTAGAAAGGGCTAGTTCGGGCTTGTCATGTAGGAAGAAGGTGAGGCCCTTGGTACATTTTATCTAGAGATGTACTGTGGTGGGTGGTACCCAGGTGCCTTGTCATTGTATGGAATCCATCTTCCAAAAAATGCTTTATATTTTTAGTTGTAGAACCTAGTATCGTTAAATGTAATTATATGTAACCATTCTAGATATGTTACATATTTATTTAAAACCCTAGACATTATTATAATATCACCGGATCTTCAAATAAAATGGTTTAGTTATCGTAAGGTAAAAATCCTCCATTTTTATTATGGAGTCGTCTTACAAAATACCTTTTTTTGAGTGGTTTTGTAAATATAACAATCCAAATGATTTGATTTTTTCATACTGATTTACCAAACTAATCCGGGTACTATTTTCTTATAATGATTAGGTTAAACCCAAGTATTTTTCTTGACTTGGCTTTGGAGCTTTAGGAGACAAGCTAGATACCTCCAAGACCTATTTACGTATTTTTTTTCTGTTGCATCTCTTATTTTGTATAAATCAGCATTTGTAAGAACATGCTATTATAATCGTCCAGGCCGATGATTGGTTGTACTCTGATTGTTGTATATATTAAAAGGTTTTCTTCGATAAAAATCATTTGAGTATTATATATTACTCATCACGATATGAGACTCTGTTTTGTCTTATCCTTTCTTTCACCCCAATAGTATGTCTTTTTGGCACTCGAATGTTCAACACGTGAGTACCATTGATGTATTAGTATTGAATTTTGAGGTTCGAAAAGGTGGGTCGTTACAAAACGTGTAACGATCCACCTTTTTGGAAGGTTTAAATCAACAATAAACTATACATGTTTAATTCAAACCATTCAAAAGGGAAGATTGTAAATGGGGTAAATAAGGAAAAAAGGGAAAAAAAAGAAAGAAAAACAAAACACAGAATCTTGCAGCGGAACGACAAAATATAATATTCCAATAAACAGTTCATGAAGTTGTTTTACAAATAATATTCGGTTACACTTTTACAAATTCAAACCAGTTATACATACATCATAAATAAACAAATATTGTAGCGGAATACATGATGTGGTGGAATAAATATAATAAATAGTAATAATATACTAAATCTTCATCTTCGTCCTCCAGAAAATAAAGTGGTCTTCAATACACTGAAAATGCTCAAATAGAACCGAGCGTACTGAAAATAAAACAATCGAGCCAGAACTAAAAGATCTTATGTAAGTCAAATTAATCTAAAATAAAATGTGAGTGTAATGGCTTCAGAGATGTTACGGGATTTTCCATCTCTTATCAAGTGTACAACTTGAATATAATCATTGGAAGATCTCAAATAATTCGAGGTATCAGTTTTAACCATTTCAATTAGAAAAATTCTAAGTTTAATGTAAACCTTTAAAATAATTCAATTCCAACATAGAGTCCAAATTCAAGAATCGATATGGATATGTATATCATTTCAACTAGTAACAAAAATCAACATTTTCAAATCAGTGAAAACTGTTCGGATTTATCATTTCAACCCATAATGATTTTTCCCTAGTCTATAAGATCGTTCGGGTATGTATCATTTCAACCCATAGTGAACTTGCAGTATTATAACGATATAAAGTACAACATCCATTCATCCAATATCAACAATCAAACATCCATCACAAAAATCATCCAAACCAATCAGTAAATATCAATATAGAACTGAAAATCAATAAAAGTTATTAACTGGCAATTAGTTTTCAATAATAAATTAAATAGCAATTAAATCCAAATAAATTCAAATTAACATGAATAGCGATTTAAATATACCAAACAGCTATAAATAAATTTCGAATCACACTATAATTTAAATTTAACAAACATAAGAAATTTTAGAAGTTGTGAGTGAGTTAAAACACTCACCTTTGAATTTCAAATCAATTTGAAATTCAAATAAAGGCTCAAATTTCAACATTCTTGGAATTTGTACAAGTTAGCATCATAATGTCCGGAATTTCGATACAATCCCAATGAAATAAACCGCGCGTGAATCCGAGCTCATATGAAAAAGTTATGATAATTAGAATATTGAAAAATCCGGTCCTGAGTCGACTTCGGGTTCAACTTCGGTCCGCCGCCTCAAATCCTCGGTGCTTGCTCGGAGTTTTTTCCAAAATGACCCGAGACCCCAGTCATTTTATTCCTGACCCGAAGTTGCTGCATGTTTTTTTGCCTTTGAAACCCGAAGCGACCCGAAGTTGCTGTAGATCCACTTTTTTTTTGATTTTTTTTTTTTTTGAAATTTAAATTAGGTTTTGGAATTTTGGAATTAGGTTTGATGTTCTGTCATTTAAGGAGGAGGAAGGAGATGTACCCACAAAAATAATGAAGTGAGAAACAGTTAGGTTTTATAACAGCCTATATATTGGCAGGGTTGGATCGAAACGATAACAACGACCCGAAAAGCCCGTGTCGTTTCCGAAACGGAATTGGGTCATCCAATATATCGAAATATAGGTTTACGACATTTTTAAACTCAATGGAACTAGTTTCAAATCCTAATTTCACTGTATACAGAAGTTAGCTTAAAAAATCAGCTTATTTCAAATTGATTTCAATTCAATTGATTTCTACGCATTTCGAGTCCATATAGTCAAACGACAAGTCCAATCGATAAGAAACTCGAAACTTTACAATAATTCACCGTTACAGTTCCGATGAAACTGGTTTCGTCGAAATCCGAGACAGTTTCCAAAATGGCTATTTTCATGTTAATTAGATAATTTAATATTAAATTAATTTAGTCACTTTTCAATTCAAATTTAATAATTTACAATTTCTATCATTTTGGATTACTTAGTAATTTATGATCATTTTAAAAAAAAAATCTACATCAATTTATTGAATATTTCACAATTTACAGTGTTTAATTTCCATTTCAATAAACTCAGTAATTATAATTCAAATTTCCAGTAAATTCTTTTATTTGACTTTCCATCTTATTATACAATCAATTGTTGCCTTATGGATTAATTATCATGGTTTATATCTTTACACTCATATTCTCCAATTTTGTCTTTTATTTGTATTAACTACTACATTCCAATTATATCGAATCTTGTCAACTTTACACATTAATTAAATAAAAATCTCAATTCATTATTTATCCTGGTTTCACTCTTTTATTAAATCAATTTATTTTCTAGGCAGTTATAATTACATTTCTATTCCTTTTATTACATTCACAAATTTCAGTTATTGTCTAAACTTACATTAATGCAACATTTAATTACATTTAATTTCAACTGATTAAATATACTAGTAACAAAAAACAGTCGTCGCCATTATTACACTTTATAACATTTGTATGTTTATTATTTACAATTAATTGTTATAACTACTACTACCCCACTACAATTATTAACGACAATTAATTATAACTTATTCCACTAATTAATCAACATTCGAATTATCAACATACCTACATTAACTACACAAATTTAGGGAATTAATTGCAATTTATTTCTAGTTAAATTCAATAGACCAAATAAATAAGTAACATGCAATAATTATTACCAATAACCTTTCATCACATTTATAAATTCATTATTTACAAATAAATGTTACAATGTCTTACATAACAGTAAGTTTATCCAATTACCATCAACAATATATTATTTCATTAGTTAATTAAATATTTACATTTGTATATATTCAATTTAAAACCAAGTATAAAATTTACATTATTTCCTTTATTGGAATTTCATTTCAATTATTAATAATTAACTTCAATTAACATTGTTACCTTTCATTTCTGGTTATTATTTCATTAGTAAATCCCAAATTTTTATTTCTTCCAATATTTAATCATAGAATCTCATTAAATTAACTATTTTTAATTGTCGAAATTTATGGGTCGTTACACTCTCCCCTACTCAAAACTTTTCGTCTCTGAAAAGGAAAAAGGAGAGAAAAAGGAATTAACTAATCAATATATTTTATACAAAATTTTAAACTATAAAAAATAAATTTACAAAAGTAAATAAATTAAATAAATTATATCAATTTATAAAAATTTAATCCTTTTATATTAAAGTTAAGAAAAGTTGGGGAAAATATTTCAGAAAAATTTTCTAAGTCCAAAAATCACTGAAAATTTCGGGAGAGTCTCCTTTGTACGAAGAGATCTGGGAGAAATAATAATATCAAAATATAACAATATATACCATAGTTTTTAAAATAATATATCCCAACAAGGGAAAAACAATATAATATAGCAAGAAAACCGTAATCTAAGAACGTACCTATTTGTCGGGCAAATAACGCTTATTTTATGAAACCAAAAGCAGTAGCAATTGCTTCCATAACCTGCATTCCACTTATATAATCCAAAGAGGTTAATAATTATATAGAAGTGAAATGATTATGTTGTTTTAAATTAATAACAAACAATCAACATAACATAACAACAATCACTTTCAACCAAATGCATAACATCATCACGTAAAATCAAAATAAATCAATACAACATAACAACAATCTTTTGCGAACAAGCATACAATCTTCACAAGGGATCAAAGTAATCAACCATTTCTAAAGTTACAATCATTAAATTTAATATAATATTCATTTTATTGTTTACTTTAATTATCAATAGCTTCAAACATAACTTAAGTTCATAATTCTTTGCTTACAATATTCACTTTCTATTTCATTTTATTTAGTAGCACTACAATTATAACTCAGGTTTATAACTATTTTCATATCAAATTTCTTACTTATAAAAGTAAATTTCACTGAACACTTTCATTATTTAAGTTTTTCTTGTGTAATATTCCATTACATATCCTTATTTAACATTACAACTTTTAATATTCTAGTAAGTCATATATATGTTTCTAAGAATGAAATTGAAAGCTACACAAGTTTAGCTTATTTTATTTTAGTAAATAAATGTTCAATAGTTATCATTTCTCATTTTCATCTCCTTTCTGTTTACGCGTTACAAATTTCAAATTCCTTGTATATTTTATATATAACTTAGCATTTACTTTCTTACTTTCAACTTGAGAAGTTCCAATTATTATATAGTTAAAATTTTATTCCATAATAATAATTTAAATTCTAATTTAAATTTACTTTTGTTTATTCTACTAGTTTTTTTCATTAGTTACCTTTCCATTCATTTATTTATATAAAGATCAATCATTT
Source organism: Allium cepa (assembly GCA_030765085.1). Taxonomy (NCBI): domain Eukaryota; kingdom Viridiplantae; phylum Streptophyta; class Magnoliopsida; order Asparagales; family Amaryllidaceae; genus Allium; species Allium cepa. Next base: position 462,950,381 of record CM060943.1, read on the forward strand.
ACATGATTTGTTTCTATTAAGGATTTAAGTCAGTAATGAATCATAAAAAAAATATTATTTATGCTTCTACTGCCTTACTTAGGTTTATAACTTAATTCGGTTATTGAATAAAAATTTAAGTTTTTGGTATTTGCCCTTGAAGTGAAAAGATATATTTCAATATATCTAAAATTTCAATTAAAACATTTAACCTCATTCACTTAATAAAATATAAGATATATTTAAAACATCCTCATAGCATTATACAAAGATTTTCAAAAGTCTAAAAATATGTTAGAAATTTATATCAAAATATTATAATAAGCTTTACAATAAAGTTTCTTAAATCCGAAAATTTATTAGACTCGTTATTTTTAAAATAAGGATAAATTCAAGATTATTAAACTGATAATAATAGTATACTCGAATCTTACATTAAATTTCTAAATCAAAGTATAAAATTTCATATCTTCACAATTAATTTTGCACACTTGTTTTTGAAATGGATATTCAAATCATGGAAAAGAATTTATTATGATTTAACACAAAAATTAAAACAGTAAATAAATCAATAAATTTACTATTAGTACTTTAAAATCAAGTAAATATTCCAAACTATACTTCCAAAATAGAGATTCAAACATATTTTTTTGTCAAGTATATATTACTATAAATAAACTTCGCAAATCAATATTTTTTCATTTATATAATATCTTTAAATTATACATTCAAAGAAACTTATATAATTTTACTTGAAATATTCATTTGAAAGCTTTATTTGCAAATCATTCATCTTTAATACTTTAATATTTTTTAAAAATTCAATTGTAAAATTTCTTGCTACATTTATAAATACCATTTAAATATTATAATTGTAAACTATTCGAAAACAATTATTTATACCATTAAATCTATTATTTATAAATTTATTAGTTTTATCTCATGATACCTTTCGAACATTATAAGTACATCAATGATCATTTACTTTAAATATGTTTTATTTAATTAATAACTTCTAAAATATTTACAACACTAACAATCTACTATTAAACATGTTGTATATAAATAAACAATATTTTAAACATTTTAAATTATTTAGAAAGGAAAAATGATCAAAATATTCTTTATATAATACTTTATCAAAATACCTTTATAACTCGATGTCTTAACAAGTTTATCCTCGTTCTTGCAGGCTCTGGTCGTACGTTGATCAAGCGTAAGACTAGAAATCTCCAAGTACTTAGTAGACCCGTTTCAACATCTAGTGAAAATAATCAAAAACAAGTGTGAGAAGTACCGCTCAAAATTCAATGTCAAATGATGATAATACGATAGCAATAGCCCGCTGCTGATCTAGTATTTACACAATGGACACAAATCTTTCCGGAAGATCTTTCTACCTTTCGGATTCTAGAAAAATATCATAGCCAGTTCGTAAACAAGGGACATCGACTCCTGCTGCAGTGATACGTTGCTGATTCAATGATTTACGCAATGGATGCACTTCCTTCCTGGAAGATTCATAAACAACATATTCCAGGATCGAAAGCGCCTCCATAGGGTAAACTAAAGAACCATCTATCCTAAAAAAAATCGAGGAACTCACGAGTTTAAGTCATGACAACCATATCAGTTCGAATCCATTTTTGAATTGACCAAGTCCATTAGGATTAATCAATCGAATCCATTCCTGGATTCACCAAGTTCATCTGGGTCGAAACATATCATACTATACTTCTTCACAAAGAGTACTTCCGCATACCTCTTACTTCAAAATATAATATACCATATATAGTACCCTTTCAAAATCAACAGTTTCAAAATCACTTATACTTATATAAAATCCACCTTATACAAGAATCAAAATTTTCCAAAATCAATTTCGATGTATGAAAAGCCATATAAGATTCAATATCTTTGCTTATAAAAGGTTTTGAATTTAGAGTAGTTTTGTATATAAAATCGTTTTGTGAAATAGTTTTTTGTATAAAATGGTTGTGTAGTTTGTAAATAAAATTGTTTGTAAAATAGTTTTGTAATTAAAATAGTTCGTATAATAGTTTTGTAATAAAATAGAATAATATAGTTTGTATAAGAAAACAAAAGAAAATAGTTTTGAAAAACGGCTTTCAATCGGTAGTTTTGCATACAAGAAAATTCCAATTTAAATTACAAAGATATCCCACCCAACAACTTTCAATTTCAGCATCAAAGCATATCAATAATATTAGAACATAAGATGTACATATGTCAACTTTCACAAAATCACATTCGATCGCTCACTGGATCACACAAATTCGCTTTCGAACTGGTATTGTCCATCCAACTTCCCTAGTGCGGACTTCGATATGGTTTCTTGACTAGAAACCATCACTCTCCTTGCATATCCATAAACTATGATAGAGAATTCTAGAATCGAACCAAAAATCCATATCAAATATTCTCCATCAAGAATCGAATGAAAAATCCTAACACGGAATGGTGTAATTCACCTCGAACTTATGTACTCAAATCCGAATCAAATTAATTTTGCGAATAAAATAATATACATACAACTTACCTAATTATTCCAATTTGTTTCATCACAATTGCATTTCAATTAAATTCATTATTAATCTCATTGATTAACACAAATATCACTTCATACTTTAATATATTTTTCACAGAATTTCTCCATTTAATATAAACATTTATATATTTATCCTTATAATATTGCTTATATTTCTCTTTAATTTAAATTACATTCATTTCACACGTAATATTTCTCATTTAATACCACATTTATCTGCAAATCATTTCATAAGGAATTTTTCTAAGTTTATAACCAATTTATAAAAGCTTAATTCCTTTCTATAAGACATTGTTGGAGTTTAAAGTTATCACAACTTTATTTCTAACCATTTATTGCAAGTCCATTTATTTTACAACAATTTACAAGTCATGGCTTTATTTATAATCATTTCACTTTTAATTCATATTTGCTTATCCTATTTAGTTTTCACTTTTACCTTTCAATTTATTTATGACATGTTTCATAACTAAGTTCACAATTTCAATTTTTAAATATTATTACATTACATGCCAATAAGTATACAATAATTCTACTCAACTCTAAAAGATTAACCTTGTTTCACTTACTTTCAAATTAAGGTTATCAAATTCAACTGCATAATTCAACATAATTATTAAGTTTCAACTCATATATTAATTCAGAATTTTGACTATCCAAATAACCAAGTATTCCATTTTGTTTCAGCAGTTGAAACTACCAATCAAGAACAATAAGTTTCGTAAAATAACATTTCAATTCCAAAAACAAATATCCAAATTATTTATTTTATTCTCTTTAATACCCCAGTATTACATTAGTGTTTAATCCATTAATTCAATCAACAATAATTAGCCAATGTTTATAAACTGACAAAAACTCAACTAATCCACAATAAATGATAATAACTAAATATTGCCATTTCATATATCAAACACACTACAAATAACTATATTAGTTATAAAAATTTATTCCTTTATATATGTCATATAATATTAGGAAAAATATAATTTGATTTCAAAACTTATATAAAACGTTTTTTATAACCTTAACAAATACGTGCTCTCATAAATGCACCCAGACAACTCATTCTAGGGTGTTCTACCCTATCTTTAATGAGTTAACCCCAACAGGCTAAGGTATGTCTAAACTAAAGCTCCGATACCAACTGTAACGACCTACCTTTTTGGACGGTTTAAATCGACAATAAACCACACATGTCTAATTCAAACTATTCGAAGGGAGGATTGTTAATGGGGTAAATAAGAAAAAAAGAAAAAAAGAAGAAAAACAAAACACATAATCTCGCAGCGGAACGACAAAATATAATAATCAAATAAACAGTTCATGAAGTTGTCTTACAAATAATATTTGATTACACTTTTACGAATTCAAATCATAGTTATACACACATCATAAACAAATAAATATTGCAGTGGAATACATGATGTGGTGGAATAAATATAATAAATAGTAATAATATACTGAATCTTCATCTTCGTCCTTCAGAAAATAAAATGGTCTTCAATACACTATGAAAGCTCAGATTGACCCATGCGTAATGAAAACAAAACACTCGAGTCAGAATTAAAAGATCTTATGTAAGTCAAATTAATCTAAAATAAAATTTGAGTGTGCTGGCTTCAGAGATGTTACGGGATTTTTCATCTCTTATCGAGTGTACAACGTGAATATAATTATTGGAAGATCTCAAATAATTCGAGGTATCGGTTTTAACCACTTCAATTAGAAAAATTCTAAGTTTAGCGTAAATCTTTAAAATAATTCAATTCCAACACATAGTCCAAATTCAAGAATCTATATGGATATGCATATCATTTCAACCAATACCAAAAATCAACATTTTCAAATCAATGAAACTGTTCGGGTTTATCATTTCAACCCATAACGATTTTCTCCTAATCTATAGGATCGTTCGGGTATGTATCATTTCAACCCATAATGAACTTGTAGTATTATAATGATATAAAATATAAAATCCATTCATCCAATATCAACAATTAAACATCCATCACAAAAATCATCCAAACCAATCAATGATATCAATATAGAACTGAAAGTCAATAACATGTATTAACTGGCAATTTATATCCAATAATAAATTAAACAACAATTAAATCCAAATAAATTCAAATTAACATGAATAGCAATTTAAATATACCAAACAGCCATAAAAATTTCTAATCACACTATAAATTAAATTTAACAAACATAAGAAATTTTAGGTGTCGTGAGTGGGTTAAAACACTCACCATTGAATTTCAATTCGATTTGAAATTCAAATAAAGGCCCAAATTTCAACAGCCTCGGAATTTTTCCAAACCAGCGTCAAAATATCCGGAAGTTCAATACAATCCTAAAGAAATAAACCGTGCGTGAATCCAAGCTCGTATGAAAAAGTTATGATAATTAGAATATTGAAAAAATCCAGTCCTGAGTCGACTTCGGGTTCAACTTCGGTCCATCGCCTCAAATCCACAGTGCTTGCTCTGTGTTTTTGCCAAAACGACCCGAGACCCGGGTCATTTTCTTCCTGACCCAAAGTTGTTGCAGGGTTTTTGCCTCTGAAACCCGAAGCGCAACCCGAAGTTGCTGTAGATCCACATTTTTTTTTGAAATTTAAATTAGGTTTTGGAATTTGGGAATTAGGTTTGATGTTCTGTCATTTCAGGAGGAGGAAGGAGATGTACGTATAAAAATAAAGAAGTGAGAAACAGTTAGAGTTTATAACAGCCTATATATAGGCAGGGTTGGATCAAAACGATTACAACGACCCGAAAAGCCCGTTTCGTTCCCGAAACGGAAATGGGTCATCCAACATATTGAAATATAGGTTTTCGATATTTTTAAACTCAATGAATTTTCAATTCCTAATTCCATTGTATATAGAAGTTAACTTAAAAAAATCAGCTTATTTCAAATTGATTTCAATTAAATTGATTTCTGTGCGTTTCGAGTCCGTACGGTCAAATGACAAGTCCGATCGATACGAAACTTGAAACCATACAATAATTCACCGTTACGGATCCGATGAGAATGGTTTTATCGAAATTTGAGACAGTTGCCAAAATGGCTATTTTCACGTTAATTAGATAAATTGATATTAAATTAATTTAGTCATTTTTCGATTCAAAATTAATAATTTACAATTTCTATCATTTTGGATTACTTAGTAATTTATAATCTTTTTTTAAAAAAAATTCTCTATCAATTTATTATTGAATATTTCACAATTTACAGTGTTTAATTTCCATTTCAATAAATTCAGTAATTACAATAAAAATTTCCATTAAATTCATTTATTTTGACTTTCCATCATATTATACAGTCAACTGTTACCTTATGAATTAATTATCATGGTTTATATCTTACTACACTCATATTCTTCAATTTCATCTTTTATTTGTATTAAATACTACATTCCAATTATATTGAATCTCGTCAACTTTACACATTAATTAAATAAAAATCCCAATTAATTATTTATCCTGGTTTCACTCTTTTATTAAATCAATTTATTGCCTAGGCAATTATAATTACATTTCTATTCCTTTTATTACATTCACAAATTTCAGTTATTGTCTTAACTTGCATTAATGCAACATTAAACTGCATTTAATTTCAACTAATTAAATATATTGGTAACAAACATAAAGTCGTCACCATTATTACACTTTATAACATTTGTAAGTTTATTATTTACAATTAATTGTTATAAATACTACTACCCCACTACCATTATCAATGATAATTAATTATACCTTATTCAATTATCAACTTACCTACATTAACTGCACTAATTTAGGGAATTAATTACAATTTATTTCTAATTAAATTTAATAGACTAAATAAATAGGTAATATATAATAATTATTAGCAATAACCTTTCATCATATTTATAAATTCATTTTTTACAAACAAATGTTATAATTTCTTACATAACAGTAATTTTATTCAATTACCATTAACAATATATTATTTCATTAGTTAATATATATTTACATTTGTTTATATTCAATGTAAAACCAACTATAACATTTACATTATTTTCTTTATTGCAATTTCATTTCAATCGTTAATAATTAACTTTAATTAACATTGTTACTTTTCATTTTCATTTATTATTTCATTAATAAATCCCAAATTTTTATTTCTTCCAATGTATATCATAGAATCTCATTAAATTAACTATTTTTAATTGTCGAAATTTATGGGTCGTTACAGAACGACTATAGAATATCATAAGAGATTAAGGATCTATATTATATGAATCATAATGGATGTGTAATGAATGGAGATAAAAATATAGGTGGATTTGAGTCAAAACAACATAATAAACATACCATTTAGATGGACAAAAGATTTGAATAGATGTTGTAAGGTGAACAATAAAAGGAAAGATGAATAATATAGAATTCAAATGTATGAGCATAAGAAACATATAGGTAAATTAAATTAAAATTACCTTCAGATGTTGCTAAAACGTTACACCTTGAACGATGGATCGATGCTCATAGATCCTAGATTCATGAATCAACTTCTAGATGCTGTAAAGGTCAAAAGGTAAAAAAAAACACCTTTAATAAATTATTTTAATTTGTTTTTGATTTTGGAATGTTTATCCCTAGACTACCATGGAAATTTGGGCTATGGCTTGATTGGAGGAAGATGAAATTTTTGTCAGTAAACAATCAAATAAATGAATGAAAGATAATATCCTTAAAGGAAATATGGAAACTCCCTCCTTTCAAACCATCATTTTTTGTAACAGCCCAATTTTCAAATAGCAATTAAATAAATATAAAAATAGTAATTTAGTTACTTAAGATAGAATTAGTGGATTTATTTGAAAATGAGTTTTTGAAACTGTTTAATAAAAGGATTTAAATTGTGAAAATATAATATTTAAATTGAACTATAATCTTGGTTTAGAAGAGAAGTGAATTTTTAAAATGGAAATTTATGTTTATTTGAATTAAGTAGAATTTAGTGAAAGAAAATAGATATGTGTATATATATGTATGTATGTATGTATGTATATGTGTGTGTATGTATATATATAATAATCTATTTTATCTTAAGTCCCAAGCCCAAATAATCAAGTCCAAATATTTTTATTGAATTTTCTATCTTTAGACCCTTCCTTGTTTGCCAATTTAAACTTATGCAAGTTTCATGTTAATCCGTTTTCTTCCAAAAGCCCTCAAAACCCAATTCTCTTTGCTTCTAAATTTAATTTTTTTTGATAAGTTACTAAAATTCATAAAACTTGACTATATGATTTTTTATACCATTAAATATTTATGGTGAGGCAAATCTTTTTGTGGTATGTGTAAACCGAGTGCATGCATATGGTGGGGCAAGGAAGCAATGAATGATGCTATGCAACCTTCAAGTGATTTCATCTCACGAAGCCTATATTTAATCAATCAATATTTACATGTATGCTCTTGAATTAGAATCTCAAATGGTTGTTAATGATGCGTGTTTGTAAATGAAGAAACCAAGATTAGAATTGAACCATCGATAGCCAGAATTAGCTCATCAAAGCACTGTAGCAGGTTGTGATTTCAGCCTATCACTAATCGACCGGTGTTGATTGACTAGTTGACTTATGCTAGAGCTGACGTGCCTTGCATTTTTTCCTACGAGTGCATTTTTTAGTGTAGGTTCATAGTAGTATGCGTGTGTGTATTCTTCTGGTTATGAGCATGTGGTGTGTGTGAGTATATTTATACATGTATTCATGTGCATGTATACCTGCTATTTAGTTTTCCTTGAGTACCCTATTGATGAACTGATTTGGATTAAATCCTTGTGTAGCATTTGTAATTGCATCATGCAGTTTCATTTCTGACATTATTTACATACTAATATACTCGAATGTTCTGGTGCTTCTTTTATTTTTGGTTCATACATTTAATGTGTGAGTTCATATAGGGTTTTGGGTTTGTTTCCATGGTTGCTTGTGAGTTGCATGTATGATGAGTATGCTATGTATATATATATAATGTGTCTGCTATCTAAGTGTATATTGACTTAATGTTTAATTTGCTCTGTCCATTTTTTTAGTTGAACTAAATTTAGTTGCCACCTTCATGTATATTTCTTCGGTTTGCTACTCTTGCACACTTTTGAATTCATTTGAAGGCTTCCTTACTCCATTTGCACATGTGTATATGGGGGTATTTATGTGTATGTATCCTATATAAGTCCACACATTATACCCAAAAAAAATCAATTAGTATGTATATTTATCTTTCTTTTAGTTTGATATTTTCCTGTTAATAAAAATGTTGTATTTATCTAACCTTGTATCTTGATAAGGTTGAATCTTTCCAAGTTTAAATTATTTGGATATGAGATTTGTGGTAAATTATGATTAAAAATATATATACACACATATACATACATATACATACATACATACATACATACATACATACATATATATATATATATATATTTAAAATAAATTAAAACAAATATACTTGGACTCTAATATAACTTATTTAGAGATTATATATACAAATTAAGTTTTAGAATTATGTTTAATTGATTTTAAATATAAATATATATTATTACTGATTTGGATGTCTATATACATAAAGGTACTATTCAAATTCTCGAGAAGTAGAAACAATAATTTGCAAAAAATTTAGTTTTATAAACCTTTTTTTAATTTCGAAAGAAAGATAGGTATTTTCTAATGCTATAAGTGAATATTAAATTATTGAATTTTATAAAGAAAATGACAAACTTACTTATTTCTTGTAAAGAGAATATTATAATTTTATTACTAAATTAATTTTGTAATATGTATTATTTATTCAGTTTTATATATTGATTTTGTTATATGAAATTATAAGTTATGCAGGTTTCATTATTGAGTATTGATTCGTTCATTTGTATTTATTTGAATAACCTATTTTATATATTAGTTTTTTATTCTATTTTCTTATCTTCCTTATATATATTGATTCCGATGATATAAGTGATTCGCCGTTGATATTTGATTTAGTTGATGATTTTAATATATTACGGTGATGACATCCTTATTATGGTTTTATCGTATTTTTCTATGTGGCAAGAAATTAGAATATACAGCTCAGTGATACCGTCTGCTATAGGAATTTCGATAACACTTTTCCAATTATTCTTTGGACTCGTTATATAGAATATTGAAGGGAAAGCGTGATATGTGAGCACAGAATAAACGGACAGTAACATGTCGTGCTATGAGACGTTGTTGTTATCTATTCGATTATCTTTTACTTGTGAATGACACTCATTACGGGAATACGAAGTATAATAGTTGCTGCAGTGAATATATTATAGTCATGTGTTGACTTATGTGGATCCGTGTGTTTACTATACCATAACTGTCATCTCGTAACGTTTATTTTTCTCATTTATCAACACTTATTGGCATTGGAATTTAACCACAGCTCTATCCCGTTGCTATGCCAGAAATGCGTGGTCAAATACACACATTTACTATTGTAAATAAAGGTTAGCTTGAAATTTAGCTAAAAGTGCTCGGTGTAAAATCGTAAATGAATGTTCTTAGTCACCTGTAGCCCTAAACCCTTACGTTTCCCATGCTTACTCATGCACCTAAGTGATTTATGTTGCAAAAATGAGGTCGAAGCCCTAATTTGATTTCCAGATCTCTGTCTTATATAATTATGCATGGGAAAAGCGAGAGAAAGTGAAGCAACATACGAAGACGAGCTTCTTCATTACGAAGAAGATGACGAGAAGCCACTTGATTTTGTTAGGGCTAAAGCTGCTGTTGATGCACCAAAACAGGGCTATGTTGGAATTCGCACTTCAGGATTCAGGAATTTCTGTTGAAACCAGAGCTTCTTCGAGCCATTGCTGATTCAGGGTTTGAACATCCATCTAAAGGAAAAACTCCTCCCAAATGTCTAATTTGGTAAACCTTTCGATTTAAAGGACCAGAGAAGATTATATTTTACTTACTATGGTAAAATGCTTCAATTTTCTTTGCTCATTCTCCATCAGTACAACACGAATGTATTCCTCAACACATACTCATTTACCCGCCATTGGAAGAAAGAAAAAAAAATCTCTTCACTCGAGTACAACCGATCTTTCAATTCAGGCATTTTTTTATTGCTAACGGGATTTGTTGTTTCCAGATTTAGTTCTTTGGTTTCTTTTCGTTTTTAACTTTCCAATGTTCATCTACATGTTTCTAGCAATTTTTACATGGTTTCTGTTGTATGTCAAAATAGAATTATTAGGTGGATAGATGTAGGCAAGAGTTCAAAATTGTAATTGATTATAGCAACAATGATTAATAGGGGTTAAATATTTAGTGGATGCCCATTGCTATCTTCTGTTTTTTTTGTAGTAGTATATGTATTTTGATAAGAATTCAAAATAGTTTGGGCAAATTAGAATAAGGGTTCAAAATTTGGTAAATAACAGTATTGTATATGCAACATAAGATGTTGTACAATAACAATATAAAATATGGTATAGTAATATAGTTGAAAAATATTAAAGTATATTTTTTTCATTAGATTGTCATTTATGACATCTTAGTTAAAATACCCTAATAACAAAGGAAACAAAAATTTTAGATAGGTATTTCTTGTTCGTGTATAGTTTATTGATTTTGTGTGCCAAATTACTATGTATTGCAATGCATTTCCATAATATATTTTGGTAGTTGAAAGTGTAGTTATTAAATGATTATTAAATATAAATATTGTGATTTTTAATGTCAATGATGTTGGCATTAATTCTATTTATGTGGTCTATAAAATTCTTTAGTGACAGTGAGTAACATATCTGCACTTAGTCATAATATCTTCCATTTATGTAATCTTCAAAATGTTTTCCACTAGAACCATTTATGTAATCTTCAAAATGTTTTTCACTAGAAGACCACATTCTTTCATTCATTTCTTAATGCAACAAAATGAAATTGCAAGTAGCAGTTCAAAAATCTAAGATGCAAGGAATCTCGAAGAGAAATTTGACTTCGCCCGAAACATACTGGTCTCCAACGACCATTCAACTTTGACACACTTCACAATTCATCGCGACTGTTCATACCAAAACTAACATAAAAGTCAGTCAACTAGTACAAATGCTAAAATGTTTATGTCCATCCAATTGCACACTTGCCTTCTTTAACTTTATCACACATTCAAAAATCCATCCACTTCAACATTAAAATCAGCGACTTAAATTATACCGTAATATAGTATTATACCAAAAGGCTCTTTAATATTAATGAATCAAACACTATATTAACAAATTTTGTCCAAAAGTACTAAGTACGGAGAGTTGTGTGCAGACTCATACACCTTTATGAAGGCGGCTAATATGAAGTGCTTACTCCTTTTCAGTGCAGAGACTAACATACCTCATATTCCTCTATAAAGATACACCTTCAAATCTCTTTTTGATACTATATACCAAAATGGCAACAGTAGTGTCGGTAGCATACATAACACAACAGCCTCAGCACCAGACTGGCTAAACAAAGGAGACAACACATGGCAACTAACAGCCGCGACACTCATATGGCTGCAGAGCATGCCATGACTGGTGATTCTCTGTGGCAGCATAGTGAAAAAGAAATGGGCAGTCAACTCCGCTTTCATGGCGCTGTACACATTCGCAGTGGTCTAGATTTTCTGGGTGGAGGTGGACCTACAACATGTCACTCGGGGACAAACTTCTCCCCATGTTATGATCTAGAAATCTCCGATTTTAAATGTAACAACTATATGAGCTATATTATTGTATACCAATCAAATTTGCAGGAGAAATAAATCTTTGAAGAATGGATTCAGAAATACAGGAAGATAGATTAGATGTTTTATTATTTCCGAATCTAGTTAGAAATATGTTAAAATCTCTCCAAAGTGGTACGTTGCAAAAAAAAAATTGACACGTATCTTAGAAGTGTGCACATGCACAAGACACAGATTTCAGCTGGCTGACTACAGTTGTTCAGCCGACTGAATACTGGATAAATTTAAATTTACCACAATATTCAGCCGGCTGAATCCACTGAGTCAGCCGACTGAATGTATCGTCTTTTACACTATTTGTTTTCAGGTTTGAATCAGACGGCAGAATCTTCTGTAGTCAGCCTGCTGAATTCATATAACGGCTAGTTTTTAATGAAGAGATGCATCTCTTCAATGAAGGGAAACATCTCAACTTCAAGGGTTGTTTCCGTTTCTTTTCAGCACTACTATTCATGAAAGAAAACAAATCTTGATTCATTATAAATATAGCCAAGAATCAAATTCATTTCAACAACAATCATTACAATTCTTTCTACTTATTTTGATTCTACTCTCTATAGTCTTTACTTTCTAAAACATTAATACAAACATTCTATTGAGAATTCTATTTAAATCTTCCATTCTCTTCACGTACAAACACTACATACCACAAAGAAGAAGATTATAGGAAGGGCGTACTATATCGACTAATCAATGTTATTCAAGAACACATCAAGTCAAGAAACTAAATATTTTATATTGGAAGTCCCGTTCGGCTGCTTGGGAAAGTGTATTGAAATCTTGTTCGGTTGCTTAAGTACCTATTTCTCCGGGTGAAGCGAGGGTGTTAGTAAATCCAGAAGGAGTCTGGGACTGGACGTTGAACGGGAAGTTCGAACCAGTATAAAAATATCTGATGTCATTTACTTACCACTTTACATTTCTTTTATGCATCGTCTATTTTCCGCTGCTTGGGAAAGTCAAGAAACTAAATATTTTATATTGGAAGTCCCGTTCGGCTGCTTGGGAAAGTGTATTGAAATCTTGTTCGGTTGCTTAAGTACCTATTTCTTCGGGTGAAGCGAGGGTGTTAGTAAATCCAGAAGGAGTCTGGGACTGGACGTTGAACGGGAAGTTCGAACCAGTATAAAAATATCTGATGTCATTTACTTACCACTTTACATTTCTTTTATTCATCGTCTATTTTCCGCTGCTATATCACACAAGTTTTAAATTAGTATATTTATCCATACAGTCGATCCACACAAACTTTCATTTGGTATCAGAACACGGTCATCACATAACCATAACAAAGTTATCCGATATTTGTTAATATAAATAACAATAGTCACTCTAATTTCAATGAAGAACAATCTACTGCACGACCACCACTATTTAATGGTCTAAACTATGCTTACTGGTCAACTAGGATGAGATATTATATACAATATTCAAACCGTTTGATGCATGGAACATTATTCAACAAGAATATCATGTTCCTACTAATGATTTTGCAGAATGGTCTAACACGAAAAAACTAGATGCTTCTGCAAATGCGAAAGCAATGAACATGTTATTTTGTGCACTAGATAAGAATGAATTCAATTGAGTTAGTATGTGTACTACTGGATACAAAATATGGTGCACACTTAAAGTTACATATGAATGTACTAACAAAGTTAAATAGGGTAAGATATCTATGCTTAAGAATCAATTTCAAAACTTTAGAATGAAGCAAGATGAGACCATAAATGATATGTACTCTAGATTTCAAGACATATATGATTCACTTTTGGCACTAGGAGAAAAATATACAGATTTTGATATTGTGTCTAAAATACTCAACTCTCTCATGGATGAATGGGAAAGAAAAGTCTTAGCTATCGAAGAAGCTAATGATCTTTCTACCATAAAACCGGAGAAGTTGATAGGAAATCTAATATCATATGAAGTAAATTTGCAAGCACAAGACCGTAAAACAATAGCATTTCAAACCAAGAAAGAAGAATCAGACGATGAAGATGTTGACGATATGGCATTCATAGCCAAAAATTTCAGAAAAATCCTAAAATTCAAAAAGAAGAAAAACATTGGAAGCAATAAAGTTCAAAACAACTTTCCTTCAAACTCATCTCTGAAATGCTATGAGTGCAATCAATCAGGTCACATAAAAAAGAACCATCCAGAATCAAGAAAAACAAAAACGAGAAACGGTTCAAAAAGAAAAGCAAGCGTTTTCAGTTACTTGGGATGATTCCGACTCTTCGTCATCCGATAGTGATAGCGACATCGAACAAGCTAATGTGTGATTCATGGCATCTGAAAACGATGTACCAAATAAGAAAAGAGAAGTGGATACTGAACAGTGGTTGCTCAAAACACATGACATGAAACAAAGAAATGCTGATAAATATTATCTACTCAGATGGAGTTCTGTTACTTTTGGAGATAATTCCAAAGGATATGTCATCGGCAAAGGTGATGTAAGCAATTACGGTACATCTAACTTACCTCTTATTACAAATGTTTTACTAGTTAAAAACTTAAAACACAATCTGCTTGGTATAAGTCAACTTTGCGATAAGGGATTTAGTATATCTTTTTCAGAAAATAAATTCAATATTTCTAATCAAAACAAAAATCTTATATTTGAAGGAATTAGAGAACGTAATATATAAGTTTTAAATATGAAAATTAATCACAAAGCTGATATGTGTCTAATAGCTAAAGAAAACGATCCTCGGTTATGGCACAAAAGGTTCTATCACATAAATTTGAGAGCTATAAGTAAACTATCTAGAATCAACTTAGTAAAAGGATTAACATAAATGAACTCTAAAGTTAAAAACATTTGTGATAATTGTCAAATAGGAAAGTTAACAGAAGCATCTTTTAAGTCAAATAAAATCATTTCAACATTACAACCACTTGAGTTATTACATCTAGACTTATTTGGATTAACTCAAGTTCAGTCTATAAATCATAATAAATATGCTTTTTTAATTGCTGATGATTTTTCAAGATTCACTTGGACGTTTTTTTGTGAAACATAAAACTGAAAAATTTGAAAACTTTAAGAATTTTGTTAAAAAAAATTCAAAATGATAAAGATTTAAAAATTAAAAATATTAGAAGCGATCATGGAGGAGAATTTGAAAACGAATTATTTGAAAATTTTGTAATAAGAAAGAAATTGTTCAAAAATTTTCATTTTAAAGAACTTCACAACAAAATGGAGTTGTAGAAAGGAAAAATAGAACACTTTAAGAATGCGCCAGAATATTATTGAATGGAAGCACACTACCAAAACAATTTTGGGCAGAAGCAGTAGCAACTGCCTGTTACGTTTTGAATCGTGTCTCCATTCATCCTCTAACAAAACATACTCCATATGAACTGTTTAATGGAAGAAAACCAAACATATCATATTTAAAAATATTTGGCTCAAATTTTTTTATCTTAAATACCCAACTTAAAATTTTGATTCAAAATCAGATGAATTTTTTTATAGGATATTCAAATCGCAGTAAAACATATAGAGTTTATAATTTGAGAAATAAAACCATTGAAGAAACACTTCATGTTTCGTTCGATGAAAATTTCAAAACCAATAAATACAATGATGATGAAATAAAAAGTAATACTTAAATTTTCATAAATAAATTGGTTATTTTAATAAAATTATGTAATTAAATTTAAAAAGAAATTAAAAACTTATAAATTATAATGAAGTGAATGTTTAAAAAAACGTAACAATGTCAATTAAAGTTGATCGTTAACGATTTCAATGAAATTCCAATTTGCTAAAATAATTTAGATTTCATACTTGACCATGAATTGAATATAAGGAAATAAGATTAGATACTGAACAAATTGATGAATTAGTATAAAATTAACGATAGTTGGATAAGAACAGTGTTATGTAATCAATTTGGTTATTTAATATTGGAAGGAATAAAAATTTGTAATTCGTTAATGAATTTATAATGGGAATAAAATGTAAGAATGTTGATGTAAGCTAATAAATAATTAATTCAATGAAATCCCAATTGATTGAAAAAATTGTAGGTTTATAATTGATTGTAAATAGGAATATTTCGTAATAAATCTAATATAAGAAAAATAAATGTAAATATTGAATTAATTAATGAAGTAATAATAATAATAATAAATAGTAATTGAATAAAATCAACGTTCTGTATGTAATTGTCTGAAAATGATAGCTTATATAAATATGATTAAGAGTTGGTGGCAACAATTATTATAAAGTAATTATTTATTTAGTCCATTAAATCAAAATTTGTAATCAATTGCAATGAATCTCAATTCAATGTTACATTAGGGCATCTCCAATCGATTACGGGCTGAATATTCAGTGGGCTGAATATTCAGCCCGTAATGGGGTGGGGATGCCCAATGGCCAGGCGCCCATTTAATGGGCACTGATCCTTAGGCGCCCATTTTATGGGCGCCTGATGTAAGGCGCCCATAAAATGGGCACCGCCCCCCCTCCCCTTCATTCCTCTTCACTTTTCGTTTTGAATTTTTTTTGAAAAATAGAAAATTTACCCAAAATGCCGCCGCGTCCAACCAAAATCGCCCGAAGAACGGTTCAGAGACATACAGAGGAGCAAGCTGGCCATTACACGTTCCGCCACCGCTTGGAGTTTCACCAGACGATCTACGTGTTCTACATGAGCTGCCAGATGGTTATCGGCATAGAGCCGAAACCGCTTTGACGATCATACAGGTATTAATCAAACCTTACTATAACTTGTTATTTTAATTTGTACATTACATACTCATATTAAATAACCCTTACGCTATCAAAAATTGTTGTTTCATTAACTATCTATAGGACCATTACATTCACTGTCGGGGTAGTTGGGCTAAGTGCATTACCCAGTTTTACGACTATCTTCCCGGTCCTATTATTGAGAGGCTACAGGCTAGCCCTTTTGGTCTATTTTTGTCGATTAGGCCTGTTCAGTCCTTTGATCGACCTCTTATCCAGGCATTAGCTGAGAGGTGGTGGCCCATTACGCATACATTTCATTTTTCAAATTTTGAGCTTGGTATCACCCCAAGTTGATTTCTACATGTTCACTGGGATTGAGATTGGACGACAGGGTCTTCGACCTTTTCCATTCGTTGATTTATACGAGTCGCCCAATTTGTATACTTTTTTACCACTGATAGATGTTACCTGCTTCTCTAGTGGTTCTGTTAAGTTGACTTACTTGCAGCATTACATCACCAGTTATATAGCTAGAGCCGATATGATGGATGCAGTTACTAGAGCATTTTTATTGTACCTGTTTGGTTCGACCTTTTTTTCGAACCAAAAAGGTACGGTTAGACTTGGCTATTTAGCTTCCCTTACCCGATTAGACCAGCTACATACTATCGACCGGGGCACGGCGATATTAGGCACCTTATATACCGCTCTAGATTCATTTGCGCTTAGCGATGTCAGGCAGATGTATGCTTTTTGGTATATTTTGCCATTATGGTACTACGAGTACACGACAAACATGCATCCCCACATCCAGGACACGGCTAGTCAGGCTGCTGAGCATTACTTCCCTAGGATGAGACGATAGGAGACCATGCAGTACGTACATCATGTCCCCTTAGGTGTACGACATGACTTGATGGAGGCTAGGTCACAACTGGATATGCATAGTCGTGGTAACATCATTCGGACTCCTTGGGCCTCACATTGGACTCATCTAGCAGATGCAGGTCTTCTGGTGGACGACCATCCCTTGATGGTTGCGTATTCAGTATCTAGACATAGGGTGGGTTTGCATACACCTGCATTTATGCCTATGTGGTATTTGGAAGAGAGATGTGCTTATCAGATTACGGGTGATCGTCGTATACCATACGATCCTTTATCCCGCGAGGACATGTTTGGTAGACATAGGGTGATCGGTGATCAGTACTTACATGCTCTACGACAGGCTGGATGGGTGGGTAGTAGTACTTTTTTCATCGATGGGGATTACGACGCTTATTGGGCTAGAGTAGCACCCCGTAGATTCATTGTACCAGATTATGTTCGTGGGGTCAACTTTGATCATATAGGACCTCATCTAGCAGCCGGTAGAGTTCATGTACCGCAGGTTTCATTTGACCCGATTCCGTCACAGTTCTCCCAGGCTCCCATGCAGTTGGAGCCTGATACCACTTTTGGAGCGTATGACTTGACAGGTACTTTGATTGAGCGGCCTTTAGTCTTTCCAGATCACCCCGACTATCCTGGTGTGCCTTCAGTCGGGTTATATCCTCCGTATGAGGTACATTTGTTGTTTACTGTCATTTTTCCTTTATGACAGTGATGGAGATGGTGATGACGGTAATGATGCTGACGATGACGACGCTGCCTCCCTTTAGTTGTATACCTTTTAGTTTATGTGTATGAGTCGTTTTACCTTTTAGTACAACACCTTTAGATGATGATGCTGACATGTTGCAGTTTCTATAGCTTATGTACTTAGGTCATTGTTTGAGTATATTGTGTATTATTTATATGCTCTCACTTTCTTGGATTTTGGATTATAATGCTCGTGGTTACTGTGAATTCTATATGTCTGTGAGTACTGTGGCTTATACATGTTGGTGTATATTATTATTTGTAGGTGTCCGTTTAAATACGAACTATATATGTTGGTGTACAATGTGAATACTTTATGTTTGTTTAACTAGTGAATGATTCAAACATAGAACACTTATAAGAAACGACACAGTAATAATAGACTGCACATATGAAGAAACTAGACGTGACGATTAAACTGCAACTCCTGTATAGACAGTCTAAGACGTCTTATCTCATGTTCTAGTTCATTTGCGTAGGTTATGCCCCTTGGACATAATGGATCATCCAACCATTCCGCGTAATTGCAACCATTCGGCCAGAATTGACATAGTTGGATTCGACGGCCAATATTTTCTCCATCCACACGCACTACAACTTCAACTTCAAACCCTCACAGACAACAAACTAGCTGCGATTCAACTTCTTGCTCAGTGGGAGGTTGAACTACTTAATCCTGGTTCTCATGTTGTTCATATGCCATACGTACAACATTTTGTTCGTATCGCGGTTCGACCACTTCCTGAAGTCTCAGGTGCTCAAGGTTTGGAAACTGACTACGGACATCTTCATACTGTTGTTCTTGATAATCGATAAGCCAATCCTCATCAGTATGTGGACTTTCCATAGGCACGTAACCTGCATCTGAATCGATAGAAGAAGGCCAAGAAGGCATTGCGATGAAGAATTTATTGTTGTGAGTGTGGAAGAAGATGATTATGAATGATGAATAAGTAAGCCAGAAAGAGAATATATAAACAAACATTACACTTTTGGTCCCAGTACTTTTTGATCTGACAACATACATTACACTAGGGCATATTCAAAAACAAACATTAGACATAGGCATTAGCTTTGACAACAAAAGCAGACATTATCATTTGAAAAGACAATTCAGAAAGCTCACGATACATTAACTAACGTTACATAACCAACTATCAATACTGTTATCTTAAGGCCATCCAAATCTTTCTAGCCAGTTTTGACGTATGAAGTACGCATCATGGGCAATGAAGGGCGTGCCATATTTTAAATTGTATCGACCGTCATAAGTCGAACATGTTGTCTCAAACACATTTTCCAATATTACCTCGTTAATAATCTTTGTGTAATGCGTGCATGCCCTAGTAAAGTTTTTGTATGCAGTCCTGACCTCTTGAGCCGCACGTCTGACTTGAGAGCCCACATCGTTGTTGTACAGTTCAGCCAGAGTGTCCCAAAAATTAATTGCCATTGACTCCTGATTATCGCACTTCTCATCGGTTTGAATGTAGTACTGCATAAGCAACTTCAATTCATGAGACGTAAATGTCATGTTGGATATTGTAATTTGAATAATGTTAGGTTTGTAAATGATTTAAACATATAACGATTTGTGAATTTATATAACGGATAATGATTTGACCGCACACTGACACACCCTCTCTCCACTAAACATAGCAGAGAATCTTGACCGGCAAACGAACGTGGCTACAGTACGTGATTTGACCGCACACTGACACACCCTCTCTCCACTAAACATAGCAAAGAATCTTGACCGGCAGACGAATGTGGCTACAGTACGTGATTCGACCGCACACTGACACACCCTCTCTTCACTAAACATAGTAGATAATCATGACCGACAAATGAACGTGGCTACAGTACGTGATTCGACCGCACATTGACACACCTTCTCTCCACTAAACATAGTAGAGAATCTTGACCGGCAAACGAACGTGGCTATAGTACGTGATTTACTATGGATGTCATACTTGTTCACACAATTTACTCTAACAAAACATTCAAATATCAAACAACTATCCTCAAATATCAAACAATGTCTGGAAATTTACTAAAAGCTGTATTGCTATGTGACAATGACTCTGAAGAAGAAGCGTATGTGTTAGCGCATCAACAAGAGGAGGAGGAATTGATGGAGATATATATTGAAGCATACAGATCAACTTCTGGAAAACATGGTGGTTCCGTAGTGGGTAGGAAATATATCAACCGTAACCAGCAAGCATTTCACAAAACACTACTGCAAGATTACTTTGCCCGTGATCCAACTTACAGTCCAGAGACGTTCATACGACGATTCAGAATTAGTCGACCATTATTCATAAGAATTCTCGAAAGTATTCGGCAGAATAATAATTATTTTGTTTTTAAGCAGGACGCCGTAAAAAAGCATGGTTTGAGTGGGCATCAAAAGATGACTGCAGCTTTGAGAATGTTAGCATACGGTACACCCGCCGATGCCCTTGACGATGCATATCGTATTGCAGAGAGTACGGAATTGGAAAACCTAGATCACTTCTGCCAGTCAGTTGTGGATATTTATGGGACGGAATATCTTCGATCTCCAAACGAGGCAGATGTAACTCGCTTGCGTGAAATGCATGAAAGCAAGGGCTGGCCTGGAATGCTTGGAAGTCTAGATTGTATGCATTGGGAGTGGAAGAACTGTCCAAAAGCTTTTCACGGAGCATATAATGGTAAGGAAAAAAACCAACAATCATCTTAGAAGCAGCTGCCTCTCATGATTTGTAGATCTGGCATGCTTTCTTTGGAATGCCAGGTTCTCTTAATGACTTAAACGTTGTCGAACGATCTCATTTGTTCAATGATTTGGCGCAAGGTAAGTCAACCCCCGTATGCCAGATGGTTATCCCAAATGGAGTACGATTGTAAAGACATTTGCAAACCCAATGACGGCAAAACAGAAACAATTTGCTGCGATGCAGGAAGGACAAAGGAAGGACGTAGAAAGGGCGTTTGGGGTCCTTCAAGCAAGATTTGCAATGGTAAGCAATCCATGTAGATTATGGAAGAGATCAAAAATGGCTACAATTATGTTCTGTTGTATAATTCTCCATAACATGATCATTGAAGATGAACGCGGTATGGATTATCCTGATTTCGAGTATGATGGGGCAAGACAACCACCCGAATTGTTTCGCACAACCACGTTACGAAATGAAGAACAGTACGCAATTCATAACGATCATCATGAGGTATATCATAATGCAGCTATTCATAATAGACTCCAAAGGGATTTAATGGAGCATATTTGGAATTCTCATGGAAATCAGTAGTTGAAGATGGTGGATCTTTGTTTAATTACATATGTTTGCCTTTTTTATTTCTATAATGAAGTGTGTAATGCTTCAATTATTATGTTTGTAATGTCATTTATGTTTGATGAAGTAAATCTATATTGATATCTACACAATGCATCGAAAAAATGATATACCATTAAATATTGTTAAACCGAAAATAACACTTGATTACCTAAATGAACTGAAGGTACATGGAAATGTAAACTGCAATAACTAGAAATATCAAATTAATACGTCAACTACATATGTTTTGTTCCAGATCTACTCTCAACAATGCGCCATTTGTACTCCATCCAATATTGCAATGTAATTGGATCCATTCCGGTGACATCCTTTTCCATTACTATGGTCTCTTGGCGTTGCCGCTCTAGCTCAAAACGACCCTTCTCAATCTCAGTGAAGTCTTTTAACACGGCAAGCTTTTCTGTGCTTCCTTTTTGACGTTCTGCATTTTCTCTCGCATGTTTTTCATGCATTAGGGCTAAACGAGAATCGATTTGAGATTGAACAGCAATTTTCTTCTTAGCTGCTCGTTGCCCCATCGGTCTAGAGTCCTCATCAAATGCGGGAACTACTTCTTCGTCTTCGATATCTTGGCATTCATTTGAGGCCATATGAGAAGAATTGCCTGGGCTAGAATTGTAAGTAGATCTACTTGCTTTTTTCTTCCCCTTTGACTTCGTCTGCACATCTCTTAAACCTTTTGCGGTGTTTGAGTTCCATTTTTTTTTACTAACAAGCAAGTCATAGCAGTTTGCAAACTGATAGTAGTGGGGTTTCTTTGTACTATTTTCTCTTGGAAATAATTTCAAGAACTGATCGTTCGTCATTCTCTTCTACAGAAACAGAAAAACAAAATCAAATATTAACAAGGTGATTAGTAATGAATGTAAATTAAAAATGTGATTTTACAAAATGCTACCAATTAGCTTCGCCACCCATTCCACTTGGATTTGTTGTTCTTATTTTGTGGATCTGCGACTCGTAGAATTGTGTTTGTTGATTAATCTTCCCAAAATGACCCGTGATTGCAGACATTGACCTCGTCTTTTCAACATGTTTTTTATTGTACGCACTCATGACTTTTGCCCAAAACGCCTCTCTACTTTGGTCGTTCCCCTTTACCGAGTCGTTAGAAAAATGACAATAAATATAACACAAACCTTATCTTCATCGCCAGACCATGGAG
This sequence comes from Allium cepa, assembly GCA_030765085.1. Classification (NCBI taxonomy): domain Eukaryota; kingdom Viridiplantae; phylum Streptophyta; class Magnoliopsida; order Asparagales; family Amaryllidaceae; genus Allium; species Allium cepa. Next base: position 462,973,596 of record CM060943.1, read on the forward strand.
CAGAAGAATGGAACGATAGAGGGGGGCGGTTTGGGGAATCCCATTTTGAAAGGGTTGAGAATCTAAATCCCAGCTATCCATATTCATCGCTTCGGTATATGATTGAAACGGATGAGACATACTTTCAATATTAAGGAATTGAGAATAAAATTGTAATAGAAGAAGAGATGTGTGTATTACAATCTGGATAACATTCTGATATATGTAGTGAAATCATAAATATGACCGTTTATAGCTGTTGTAATTTGAAATATGACTGTTTATAGCCGTTGTAATTTGAAATATGACCGTTTATAGCCGTTGTACTTTGAAATATGACTGTTTATGGCCGTTGTAATTTGAAATATGACCGTTTATAGCTGTTGTACTTTGAAATATATTCATTTGTAGCCGTTAGGGGTGAAAGGGGGGAAATATGGCCGGTAGGGGTGAAAAAGGGGGGGGCTTGGGCGCCCATAGAATGGGCGCCCAAGCCCAGTTCAGGATCCTGAATCGGATCCTAAACGTTAAGCTTAATTTTCAGCTTGAATTGGACGATTGGAGAATTATTTTGCGCAAATTCAGTACGTAATACAACGATTGGAGATGCCCTTAGTATAAATTACGTAAATAATTGGAAATAATGTTAATTTTATTTATAATATGACAATTGTTTGATTTAAAGAGTGGAAATCAAAATTTTATTTATTTAATTGAAATGTAAAATTCAATAATTGAATTAATTGCAATTAAATGAAATTAAAATATCTAAATATTACGTTATTTGAAATGAAGATGGAATATGAGAAAATTAATGTAATAGTTTTGAATCCAATGTTAAATCCATCTATTTGACAATAATGAATGGAATAATTATTGATTAATTTAATTAAATGGAATTTTGGGAATTTTATTTACAATTTCTGAATTCAATAAATTGAGGTTAACACTGAAATTGATAAATTAATTAACTTTAAATTGACATCTAATTTTTTTAAATTAGTGTTAATGATTTGGAAACATAAAAATGATAAGAATTGTCAATTTTAGAATTGAAATTGAAATTTTGATTTAATTAATTAATTATTAATTTATTTAATTAATGTAAAAATAGCCATTTTGGCCACTGACCTGGATTTCGATGAAACTAGTTTCATCGGATCCACAACAGTGCATTATTGTAGGATTTCAAGTTTCGTAACGATCGGGCTTGTCGTTTAATCGTACGGACTTGATACGCCCAAAAATCAATTTGAAATAACTTGATTTTAGCATAACTTCTTCATACGATGGAATTTAGACTTGAGACCTGCTTCATTGCGTTTAAAATATTTAAAAACATCTATATTGATAAATGGGTTGACCCAATTTCGTTCCGGAGTCAGAATGGGCTTTTTGGGCTATTTTATCGTTTAACGCATATATCCAATCGATCCGGTCCATTCTAATTTCAGCTTGCCTATATATACTCTGTTATAAACCTTAGCCTACTTTTATGTCATTATTATGTATGTACAATTCCAATTCAGTTGTTTCTCCTCCTCAACGGCAGACAATCAAATTCTAGATCCAATTGCAATTCAAAATACAACTTCAAAATTCAAACTCCACAAACTATATCAAATTATATATGGATTTGAAGCTCTCGACGAGTGCAAGTCAAATCCGTGATTCGTTTTTTGATTTGATTTTCTGATTGCTTGGAATTTGAGGGACTATCCACGGCCGTTCATCACTCCGCGACCAAACTTGTCGGATCTTCGAATAGATTTATGGGTTTTGCGGAGTGGACGGAGTGGAGTCCATCGGTATGCTTCGTTTCGCAAATCAACGGTCTGATCGATGGCAAAAATTCGAGTAGGGTTTTCTTACAATAGGCAGCACTGGGCTAGCGGAGGCGTTGATCGGCACATGGGGGGGAAGGCGTTTGTGGCCAGAGGCAGATCGGCTTGGTGGGACTGCGTGCAGGCCGAGGCCAGGGAGGGAGAGCGTGTGCGGCGGCGCGTACTGGGTCCGCGAATGCGGTATGCAGGCTAGGTTTTGAGGCAGCGGGTTCCTGTAGCCATGTGATGCGTGTTGAACAAGCAGTGACGTGGCAAGTATTGTTTTTTTATTTGTTTTAATAATTTCAATTTCAATCATTCTAATCGCAATAACTTTTACATACGTGGTCAAATTGACGTGCGGTTTTCTCCGTTAGGTTTGTATTAGGATTTCGGACATTTTGACGCTTGTTTAGACGAATTCTGAGACTGTTCAAATTTTGGTTTTATATTGTATTTAAATTCAATTTAAATAAAAAAGGTGAGTGTCTTAACCCACTCACAACTTCTAAAATTTCTTATGTGTGTTAAATTAATTTTTGATGTAATTAGAAATTTATTTATTGCTGTTTGGTATATTTTATCATCATTCCAGTTAAATTGAATTTATTAAATTAAATTGTTATTCAATTTATTATCGCGTATAAACTTCCAGTTAAATTAATTTATTATTGAATATAAACTGCCAGTAATTACTTGTTATATTATTATCTGTTCTATATTGATGTTATTGTTTGAATGGGATAATGATTGTGATAAATGGTTGATGATTGATATTGGGTGAATGGATGGTGTATTTTATATTGTTATAGACTGCAAGTTGTTATACATTTTATTTCATTCGGGATTGCGGGTTGAAATGATACATAACCGTATTTTATTTCAAATTACAGATTGAAATGATAAATATCCATATCACTTGACCATAGGATAGAAAATTTTATACAGACGCCGCGGTCTATATATAAAAATATTTTGAAATGGTTTCTATGGTTTTGGATAGAAATATACGGTTTAATAAGTATTGATTTTGATATTACATAAATATTATTTTATATATAGTTAAATTCTTGAATTTAAGCTATGTATTAATTTGTTTAATAAAAATAAGTTTAATAATGGAGTTTGATTGTTTTATATTATATGGTTAAGTACCTGTTTAAGATATTGTATATGTAGAGTTTTAATGACTTAAATAAAAATTAAGTTGGAAGATACATATGAAATTGGTTTGAATTGAATTATTTTAGAATTATACTCGAATAAATTTGATTTGAAATTTAAATAAAATTGAGATTTTAAAGGGTATGATTCTTATAACTTGATTTGGTTTCGAGTGATTTAAATGAATATAAAGTTGACTTAAATGAATATATCAAGTTAAATAAATTGAAAGAATATCCAGTTATGTGAAGTTAAAAGTTTTCTTAAATGATATTGGATTTATTACGTAAACATTTCAAATCTAAATAATAGTAATTGAATTTGATATATATGGGATTATCAAAGAATTAGTTTTGAAATGGTGGAATATTTAAAGCTTTGAAATATATGGAAATTGAAATGGTTTATTTGGGGATTCAAATCTGTATTTGGAATTGGTTTGTGAAATTAAAGAAGCTAATTTATTATATAAAGTAATTTAACAATAAACCATTTAAGTATTGAAAGTTATGTTTTAAAGTTATGGGTTTTAAGGTATTATGATTTGAAAATGCTATGATTTTGGGAAAAGGAAATATTTGAAATAAAAATGATATTATATTGATTTGGTTTTTTATAAAAATGATATCATATTTATTTGGTTTTTAAAATGGAAATGATATCGTATTTATATGTTTTGAAAAGGATATTATATTCTGGTTTTGAAGTATAATTATTTTGAAATTACCGTGGTGTCATAATAACGTTGGTTGTTAAAGAGACCGGGATCGGAAGTTGTCATACTCTCTGCCAACTCCGAAAACCACTTCAACAACCGTGTACGCGGTGGAGATTCCAGTATGAAGTAGGATGACGGCGGCATTTCCTCTGAGGTAAATACGTGGACCTAACTCCCGTGAGTTGGCATAAGGTGGCTAAAACAGGAGCGATTGACGGGCTAATGAGGTAGCTCTTTTGATCAGACACATCCCTTCGATATTATACTCTGAATTTTGGATTTATTCGGTGGCCACTTTTGATTTTTATTTGGGGGTGTGGCTCGAGGTGGACGGTACCTGCGCGCTACGCGTTACCACCGGCCCGGAAGCGTAATAGGTATATCTACCCTGGCATTTCCTAGTTGTGTAGTGTCACCTACCCTAGCACGCCTTGTACGAGTTTGGTTTTCTCCCATAGCCCGTGGAGTATTTAGGGTAGTCTCCCGATCTGGAGATGCGCTGATACTCGATGGACTACTGGGACTATTACGTGTTACGGTGGAAAATGTAAAGCCTTAATGCTATTTAAAAATAAGTTTATTTTATTAATAAACATTGTTATAATAGCGAAATATTACTACATAGTAAATAGTTTAACGGATCCTTAGGAGATGTGAATCTCGAGCATCTCTTAAGTTACTACACTCGCGTTAGACACTGGACAGGAGATGTCAAATCCTGTAAACATCTCTGATGTCGTTCCACTCATATTATTTACTGTTGATTTAACTTACATAAGATCGTTTAGTTCTGACTTGACTGTTTTGTCTTTTTAATTCGCTCGGGTCAGCCTGAGCATTTCAGGATTTGAAGACCTTATTTCTGAGGACGAAGACGAAGATTTCGTTACTATTATTTATTGTATCATTCCACTACATTCATACTGTTCCGCTGCATTATTTGTTGTTCTCTGGTATGTTTAACTGTGATATGTATTGTATAAGTATAATCGAATATTTTGTAAAACAGCTTCGTGAACTGTATATTTGATTATCATATTTTATTGTTCTGCTGCAAAATTCTTTTTTGTTCTTTTTCTTTCTCTGCTTTTTCCTATTTACCCCATAACAATCCGCCCTTCTGTATGGTTTAAGTCCGACATGTGTGGTTTATCGTCGATTTAAAGCATATAAAAAGGCGGGACGTTACATCTGGTATTAGAGCTTTGGTTTAGTGATAAACCTTAGCTTTGTGGGGTCTAACTCTTTACTAATAGGGTAGTAATACCCTATGATTAGTCGCTGAGCATATATATAAGAGAGCGTATTTGTTAGTGTTATAGAAAGGTTTCTAATACCGTGTTAATTTATTCCGTTTTGTATTTATAAATTCTGGTTGGTGCATAGGACGCTATGACATCAATAGGGATTTATAAACACTTAATAGGACAGACCGACACAATATTGTTTTGAATATATGTGAATAAAATAATTTTGCCTATTATATTTTCTATATATAAAATAATTTTTTTATAAATGATATATATTTGGTTGCTATATATTGGTTGTTAGGAAATGAAATCTATAAATAATAGTTGAAATGAGATTGAAAATAAGATAAATGAAAATTGAAAATTTTAGAACCTATGTTTCGGGATTTTTGAAAATCTCTTTCAAAGGATTTTGGAATATAATAATATTATTTTAAAGTATTTTCTGATATAAATATTTTAATATAATTTGAAAGAATTGTTTTAAAGAAATTTTGGAAAGAAAAAAGTTATGTACTCCCCTCTCTATTGTTGGAAAATAATTTCGATGATGAGTGCACGCATCATCGACATTCATTTTCGAGTTTCGAAGTGGGAAGGCCACTGTAGTAGTTTTACTGCAGATTTATTTTGATAAACAAATATAATTTTTAAATTGTTTAATTATAATTGCATATATAAGTTGTAAGTAGATATATTTATCTATTATTTAAAAACGATTTGAAATTAAACCCGGTGTTTAGTTCTCAAGTTTCCATTAATTAACAGTTTCAACTATTGTAGTGAAATGGAATGTAACTAATTAATAATTAGAACCTCTAATTAAAGTAAGTGATTAAATGCTAGGTTATAAATGAAACTTTAGGAAAGTTGGAATATATAACCTATAAAACAAAGGATATTATTATTGAGCATTAAGTGTATTAAAAAGACATAAGATGAACTGGTATAATTTTCAGTTACATTCTTAAAAAAAGCATATGTATAACTTACCAACTACAAAAAGTCAAAATGTAAAAGAAAATGTAATGGGAAATTTTACAAGTAAAATTTGAAGTGATAAAGTATGTAATGAAGTTTTTTTTATAAGAATTTGATGTTGAAATTGTTGTGAACTTAAGTTATAATTGAAATATTACTATAATAAAGGTAATAGGAAGTAAGTATTGCAAGTATAAGATTATAAACTTAAGTAAATAAATTGATATGCAAAGAAATTGAATTAAACATGAATACTGTAAATAAATGAATGTTAATAAATGAAATTGGGAAAATGAATGAATGTAATGCAATAAAAAGAAAACTATTTGAGATGAATAAATAAAATGGAAATTTGCAAGAAATAAATGTGAACTAAAAGATAAATCACTATATGAATGAAAAAAGAAATCAAACGACAAATGTATGAAATGAAATCAATAAGAATGAACGTGATCTGTTGTTTGGTATTGTTGTTTGTTTGGTTTATGGTTGTTTGGGAAAGGGTACTTTAAAATTGCTTAGATGTATGAATAATCTATCGAGTTTTGTCTAAGACTGTTGAGTAAATGGAGTACTTCATAGTTATTTGTCATTCTATGTGATTTAAAGTGTCTTAACCCAAACCAACCAATTGTTTTGTTTGATTGAATGGTCGATTTGTATATGATATGTATGCTGTTATTTGCGAATGATTGTTGTTTGTATTGATTGTTTGTTGATGGTTGAAACAACTTTAAATATTTCATTTTATATAACTATTAATTCTTTTAGATTATATAAGTGAAATACAGATTATGGAAGCAATTGCTACTGCATTTGGTTTCACAAATAAGCGTTTGATTGCCTGACAAATAGGTATGTTCTCGGATTACGGTTTTATAGTGCTATTATATTATTTTCCCGTCTTGGGATATATATTATTTTGGAAAATATATGTTGTATATTGTTATATTTGATATTATATTTTCTCCTAAGCCTTCCCGTACAAAGGAGACTCTGCCGAAATTTTCCGTAAATTTTGGACTTAGAAAATTTTTGAAAAATATTTTCCAAACTTTATTAATTTGAGTATAAAAGATTAAATGGTTATAAATTGGTATATTTTATTCAAATTTATTAATTTTATAAATTTACTTGTTTATAAAGTTAGTATTTTTGAATAAGATATATTGTTTACTTAATTCTTTCTTTTCCCTTCTTTTTCCTTTTCGGGGATGAAAAGTTCTGAGTGGGGGAGAGTGTAACGATTTGTAAATTTTGATAAATAAATTGGTTATTTTAATAAAAATTGTGTAATTAAATTTAGAAAGAAATAAAAACCTTATAAATTATAATGAAGTGAATGTTAAAAAAATATAATAAAATAAAACGTAAAAATGTCAATTAAAGTTGATTGTTAACGATTTCAATGAAATTCCAATTTACTAAAATAATTTAGATGTCATACTTGACTATGAATTGAATACAACGAAACAAGAGTAGATACTGAACAAATTGATGAGTTAGTATAAATTTAATGATAGTTGGATAAGAACAATATATGTAATCAATTTTGTTATTTAACATTGGAAGGAATAAAAATTTGTAATTTGTTAATGAATTTATAATGGGAATAAAATGAAAGAATGTTGATGTAAGCTAATAAATAATTAATTCAATGCAATCCCCATTGATTGAAAAAATTGCAGGGTTATAATTGATTGTAAATAGGAACATTTGGTAATAAATTTAATATAAGAAAAAAAATGCAAATATTGAATTAATCAATGAAGTAATAATAATAAATAGTAATTGAATAAAATCAACGTTCTGTATGTAATTGTCTGAAAATGATAACTTATATAAATATGATTAAGAGTTGGTAGCAACAATTATTATAAAGTAATCGTTTATTTAATCCATTAAATCAAAATTTGTAATCAATTGCAATGAATCTCAATTCAATGTTATATTAGTATAAATAAAGGAAATAATTGGAAATAATGTTAATTCTATTTATAATATGACAATTGGTTGATTTAAAGAATGGAAATCAAGATTTTATTTATTTAATTGAAACGTAAAATTCAATAATTGGATTAATTGCAATTAAATGAAATTAAAATATCTAAATATTACGTTATTTGAAATGAAGATGGAATATGAGAAAATTAATGTAATAGTTTTGAATCCAATGTTAAATCCATCTATTTGACAATAATGAATGCAATAATTATTGATTGACTTAATTAAATGGAATTGTGGGAATTTTATTCAAAATTTCTGAATTCAATAAATTGAGGTTAACACTGGAATTGATAAATTAATTAACTTTAAATTGACATCTACATTTGTTAAATTAGTGTGAATGATTTGGAAATATAAAAATGATAAGAATTATCAATTTTAGAATTGAAATTGAGAATTTGATTTAATTAATCATTATTAATTTATTTAATTAATGTAAAAATAGCTATTTTGGCCACTGACTCAGATTTCGACAAAACAAGTTTTCTCGGATCCATAACGGTGAATTATTGTAGGATTTCAAGTTTTGTAACGATTGGGCTTGTCGTTAGATCGTACGGACTCGAAATGCCCAGAATTCAATTAAATTGAAATCAATTAAAATCTGTGACGCCCCACCTCTATACCCACGCTAGCCAAGAACATTACGGTGTAATGCCGTCAACTAGCACGGACGATAAGGCTGTTGAGGAGCGACAATCGATGTAATTGCTTTGTGCAAGCACCGATATGCCATATAGTACAAGGAAGTCCGACATGCCGATACAAACTCAAGGCTACTACACAGTGGCTATATATATTCTTCGAAAACAAACATAGAAATAAACATAACACAAATCAGTCACAGACATCCATATCACAAAAGAATGGTTACAAGTGCTAGACAAAAGAATATGTATAAATCTAGGAGTCTATATCTCAAAGGTATACAACAAAAACTACTAATCTAAGTAGTTAGCCAAAAGTCAGGATAATAATCCCAGAAGTGAAGTTAAGCAGAAGCACTTGTAACATCTCGGTCTGACGCGAGTATTATTTATAAGAAAATAATAAATGGATCAGTCTAGCTATAAATATCAAATAAAATGATATAGAATAAGAGATATGACATAACATATGATAACCACAAAGCCATACTGTGATAAGTATGAAATTGAAAATCAACAAGAGATTAATCAATATCACAAGAATCTTCTCAAAGATCAAAATGAATGTCATACTCAATATCTTCATTCACAAAAGTTAATGACATACAAATTCACCAATGCACAAATATTGATAACACATATCAATGAAAATCACGAAAAATTGGTGAAACACAAATTCTAGAAATCATCAATAGAAATCCAGAAATCACAAAATCAGGGAGGCCTATCACAAAACGAGAGTCTGAAAACTCTCCAACACGTGTATCACAAACGGGACGCTATCCCATGGTCGCTAACCATAGAGCCAGTGCAACGACGTAGTACAACGGTATGCCCGAGGAACCAGAAACTCGAATAGTTTGTAGCAACAACATAGTACAACGGTACGCCCGAAGATCCGAACTCCATAAAATAGTGGGTCGCTAGCCCAAAAAATTGGGTCGAAACCCCAAGAAATAAATAGGTCGTAAGCCTATAATAAAAATGAGATGAAACTCAATAAAACGAGGTACTGTCCCCTACGTGGGCAAAGAAACATAGCATATTGCTAGTCATAATCACAAAAATAATCATCATCGATCATCCAGAAGTGTCAATTACAATAAGCTAGTAAATATATGAGCTTAGCCTCATGTCCCATAACCACTAGCTTAACTTAAATATTTACGAACAAACTGTAGATTTCCACTAGAAAATTGTCATAAGAGGTTCAATCGAACAAGTCCAGGAATTAACCGACGAAGTAAACGCAAACGTTTCATACCACTTATTTTACGAAGCCGTTTAATTAGGTTTCTCGTACGAGTGAAGTAAAGGTCTGTATATTTTTAAAATGACAATTCACAAAAATGATCGTAGAAACGATCAATCACAGAAATTCACATACGAAGACGTGGATAAAATTCAAAGAATACGATTCCAAATTCATCAAAGTGGAAATAGCTCAGCGACTCAACACGGCACGACCTAGCAGTGGAACGACCTAAGGAGTAGCGGCAATAGTGCAGGCCGAACGACCTAAGGAATGGTGCGACCTAACATGGCCGAGCGACCTAACAGCAAGGGGGGACAAAAGCATGGTGCGACCTAAGGAGCGCGACCCAAAATGGCACGACCTAAACAAGGCGCGACCTAGCAGTTGCGAGCTAACACGGAGCAACCTAGGGAGGTAAGCGACTTAAAGGCATGCGCAACCAAAGGAGGTAAGGATAGGCCGAGCGACCTAAAGGGTAAGGCCGAGCGACCTAACGACTTATGGCGTGTGAGAGGGTCGAGCGACCTAACGACCTAATGGTGCACGCGACCTAGCCAATGAGTGCATGCGACCAAAGGATGTCAGCGACCTAAGGTGGTAATGGCTTAAGGAGGTAAGCGGCCTAACGACTTACAAGACGAGCGACCTACGGAAGTGAAGAAGGCCGAGAGGTTCGTGTGCAGGCCGAACGCCCTAGGGAGCTACGGCCTAAGGGGTACGCGACCTACGACCTAGGGCCGAGCGACCTAACGACCTTGGGGGAAAAACGACCTAAGTGCAGGCCGAGAGTCCTTCATATGCAGGCTGAGCGACCTAAGAGTTTTGGAGTTCAAAACTCGTCCAATTTACAACCGATCGAGCACGGACGCTAGGGGATTATGCACATAGGCTACCCGGTCGTATTGGCTCCTCGGTGCATCATCAAAAACATGTTTAAACATCAAAGATTGGATTTTTAAAGATTTGAACCCAAAACACTAAAAATTGGGATTTTCACCAATTCAATCCAAATCAATGACAAATGCATATGTACAAGTGTTAGGTATTCATACCCAACAATCAATGATAGTTATAGCCAAAGATGTGAGATAAAAATCTCACCTTTACACAAAATTTATGAAGAAGAAGCTTGAAAGCAAGGAAGAATCAACCCAAGAAGCTTGAATCAATGTCTTCTCTTTAAATTTGGAGTTGGATGTTGAATTTGCAAATGATCTTGAGCTTGGAGTTTTAATTTCCCATTCCTTCCCCCATTTTTGATGAAGCTTTAGTGTTAGGAAATGAAAGTGAAGTTATGAAGAGAAGGGGGTTGAGTTAGAATTAATAGTTTAGGAAAATGGGCTAAACCAAACCCAAAGCCTAAAGTGAAAAAGTAAAAAATTTCACTAATTCCAAACACATCAAAGTTTATACTCAAAAACATCGCAAACGGTGTTTTAGACCCAATGGAAGTTGTTTCGAGTCCTAATTCGACCGTATGCAAAAAGTAACTTTTTCGGACCAAAATCTGACTAACGATAGAATATTTAAATAACATATTTAAATATTCAAATCGTAACATATGCGGGTTGTTACAGACTCCCCTCCTTAAAGAAATTGCGTTCTCGCAATAATTAAGAAGAAAATTTATAGTAACAACCATAAAAGCATATTCAACACAAAAGAAGTTTGAAATAGGAAGTTCACCTTAAAGAGCACGAGAAAGTAAGTCTGGATGTGTTCGCTCGATGAATTTTCTAGTTTCCCAAGAACAATCCTTAGGATTTGAGGATCATTGAACTTTAACAAGCGGAACATCTTTATTTCGAAGGCGCTTGACCTCCGAACCAATAATACGAATAAGATGTTACTCATAAGTTAAATTAGATGGAACTTCAATTTCTTCCACAACACCGGGCTCAAGAATAGAATCGGAATCTCGAAGGTACTTCCGTAATTGAGAAACATGAAATACGTCAAGAATAGCAGAAAATTGAGCCGGTAATAAAAGGCGATAAGCCACGGAACCAATACGTTCGGTGATAGGAAATGGACCAATATATCGAGGTGCTAACTTTCCCGATCGACTGAAATGTACAACACCCTTCATAGGTGAAACATGAATAAACACAAGATCCCCCACAGAAAATTCTAATTTCCTTCTCCGGTTATCGGCATAGGATTTATGTCTACTCTGGGCTTCTTTCATCCTATGACGAATAAGGTCAATCTTCTCTGTGGAGTCTCGAATAAAATCCGGACCTAAAACCAGCTTCTCACCGGCCTCAAGCCAACAAGAAGGAGATCGGCATGGCCTTCCATAGAGTGCTTCGAATGGTGCCATACCAATACTAGATTGGAAGCTATTATTATAGGAAAACTCAACAAGAGAAATATGATCTCCCCAATTTCCACCAAAATCAAGAATACATGCATGAAGAAGATCTTCAATAGTTTGATTCACACGCTTAGTTTGTCCATCGGACTGGGGTTGATAAGCGGTGCTAAAATTAAGCTTCGTTCCCAAAGCTTTTTGAAGACTCTTCCAAAATCCACTAGTAAACAATGGATCACGATCACTAACAATAGAAGAAGGAACTCCATGCAATTTTACAATTTCTCTAATAAAGAGTTTGGCCAAAAGAGGAACGGTTCGATTGGACCGAATGGGCATAAAATGGGCGGATTTAGTAAGTCTATCTACTATCACCCATAAGCTATCATGACCCGAACGAGAACGGGGAAGACCATTTATAAAATCCATGGAAATCTGATCCCACTTTCAAATTGGAATTTCTAAAGGTTGCAATAACCCACCAGGCCTTTGGTGTTCGGCCTTGACACGTTGGCAGGTCATGCAACAGTTAACAAAGTTAACAATATCATATTTCATTTCCTCCCAATAATAGAGTCGCTTCATATCCGCGTACATTTTACTACTACCGGGATGAATGGTAAATTTAGAACGATGAGAATCTTCTAAAATGTCTCTACGAAGACCACTAATATTTGGCTTGATAAGTTTACCAATTTTTCGAATACCGCCACGAGAATCAATATCAAAGTCTTTCAAACTTTCAATATCAATTTTATCCCTAAAATTTTGGCCAAGAAGAGCCAAGTCGGGATCTAGCTTTTGAGCTTCAAGAATGCGGTCTAAAAGAGAAGGATGACCCTGAAGGCTACATAAAACTAGAGATGAACATAAATCGGAAACACGATCTCGAATCGCACAAGTGGATAGAATTCCGAGAACATTCCATTCGGATATCATCATAGAAACAACCGTTTGTTGCTTACGACTAAGTGCATCGGCAACACAAATTCCCTTTCCGGGAGTATAAAGAATATCAAGATCATAAGCTGCAAGAAATTCGAGCCAACGTTGCTGACGCAAATTAAGTTCCTTTTGAGAAAATAGATACTTCAAGGATTTTTGATCAGTATAGAGATTAAATTCTCCCAAAAGATAATGACGCCAAATACGAAGGGCGAAAACAATAGCCGCGAGCTCTAAATCATGAGTGACATGTCTAGTCTCGGCTGGGTTCAATTGCCTAGAAGCATAGGCAATGACGCGTTCTTTTTGCATAAGAACAGCACCCAAACCAACGCGATTAGCATCGGTATAAACAACAAAATCTTGATTCCCTTCGGGAATAACAAGAATAGGAGCATCAGAAAGGAGTTCTTTTAATTTCTGAAAAGAAGCTTCACATTTGTCCGACCAAATGTATTTAACACCATTCTTTGTCAAACTAGTAAGAGGCATGGAAATTTTTGAAAAGTCCTTTATGAACCGGCGGTAATAACCGGCCAATCCAAGGAAACTACGAATTTCCGTCACACTCTCCGGTCTCTTCCAATTTTGAATCGCTTCAATCTTTGAAGGATCCACGGAAATTCCGGATTCGGAAATAATATGACCGAGAAACTTAACACAAGATTGCCAAAAGTGGCATTTAGAAAATTTAGCTTTCAATTGATTGCTCCTAAGAGTTTCCAACACAATCCGAAGATGCTTTTCATGTTCCTCCTCGGTTTAAAATACACAAGAATATCATCGATAAAGATGAGAACAAACTGATCGAGGAAGCCTTTGAAAACTCTATTCATAAGGTCAACGAAATAAGCCGGAGCATTCGTTAAACCAAATGGCATAACAAGCCATTCATAAGATCCATAACGAGTATGGAAAGACGTCAAAGGAATGCTATCCTCTGCAATACGAAGCTGATGAAAACCGGTAGCCAAGTCTAATTGTGAAAAGACTCTAGCACCACTAAGTTGATCGAATAGATATCAATCCAAGGTAAATGATATTTATTCTTGATAGTAAGATCGTTAAGCTTGCGGTAGTCAACGCAAAGCCTAAGTGTACCATCGGATTTCTTCACAAAAATAGCCGAAGATCCCGAAGGAGAGGAACTAGAGCGAATAAATTGCTTCGTCTCCAATTCGGATAATTGTTTGCGCATTTCCTCATTTTCTTTATTGGACATACGATAAGGAGGACGAGTGATAGGTTGAGCTCTAGGGATGAGATTAATTCTGAACTCAATTTCTCGCTTAGGTGGCAGTTCTAAAACGGGCTCAAATATGTTGGAAAATTCACGAACAACGTGAATAAGAGAAATAATATCTTCCTCATCATCATTATCGTCATCATGAGGGTTTATAGAATATAATGATGCCACCAAGCTAGAATCTGAATCTTTAAGATCAACAGAAATCTTCTTAACAGATTGAGGACGTCGAAGATAAATAGTCCGCTCAGGACATCGGATTTGGGCTTCATAGCGGTTAAGCCAATCCATTCCCAAGATCATTCCAAAGCCTAAGTAACGCGTAACATGCAAATCGGCTCGGAAAGAAAAATCACACAAAATAATCTCGACATCTTTACACAATAAACTGATTGTTGCAGATCTACCAACCGAATTCGCAATTCTCAAAGAAGTCATTAAAGCGACAACACTTAAAGAAAAAGTATCAGCAAGTTCTCTTGATATAAAAGAATGGGATGCACCCGTATCAAAAAGAACCCAAATAGGTTGATTATGAAACATAATAATGCCATCAAGGATAGAATGAGAAATACCTTTACCACGAGATGTGTTGCCAGGGGCTTGAGCAACATTAAGCTTTCCCTCCTTCCTGTTTTGAAGTTTGGGATAAGAAGATAAATAATGATCCGAACTTTTGCAATAGCGACAAAAGAGAGGTTTCGGACATCTATTGGCATAATGGTCTTTAGAACCACAATTGTAGCATTGCCCACCACTAGGGGCAGAAGCCTTTGCTACCGAAATTGCTTGCTTCCCTTTCTTGTTGGGATAAGATCCTTTGAACTTAATAGGCCTTTTCTTGTTGTTGTTGAATTTTGGTTTGGCACCCACAACATCAGCATCACTCTCCTTATCTGCCTCTTCAAATTGAAGAGCGATATCAACAAGCTAATCAAAAGAAACTTCTAATTTTAGAAGTAATGGCTTCTTGAGATTTTTATTCAAGCCATAGACAAATCTCTGATTTTTCTTCAATGGGGTATTAATGTATTCAACCCCGTATTTAGAAAGAGATTCAAAAGACGCGACATAGTCAGCCACGGAGAATTCACCTTGAATAAGATCTATGAAACGACGAGCTAATGTCACCTTCTCAGCTTCTGGTACAACTTTTAACTCGAATCGTTCTCGGAATTTCTCCCAAGTAAGATCTGCTTCAACTATTTCAGAAATAAGAAGCTCATACCAATCTAATGCTCTTTCTTGGAGAATACTAGAAGCCACCTTAACACGGTGAAGATCAATAAGATTCATGCGAGAAAAGATTCGATCGCACGACCTCAGCCAAGCCTGGATTTCGATAATAGTCTCAGAACCTTTGAATGGCTTCCCATCCAAATTGGTATAATCGCTGCACAAATGTGCAAATCCAGACCTAGGGTGAGTAGATTCCAGATTAGATCCGGCTACTTGAGCATTCCTCACTAGATCAAGAAGATGATGGGCAGACATAAATACTCCATCCCGGGGAGTAGCACGAGATTGACTGGCGCTGGGATGACCCGGTCTAACCATTTATCTTCCTTAAGAAGAAAGAAGGAAGAAGAAAAAGGTTATTCACCAAATGAATATTAAGCAATCTTGATAGATAAACAAGGATTCATAGATAAAATAGGATGAATCGGTACAAAGACTCGAATTAAGTCCTAAAGCATAATTCCTAATATGGACTTAGGACGATGATCCTTGTTAGATTATTCTACATTGTTCCGAAGTTTGGCTTTGATACCAAGATGTGACGCCCCACCTCTATACCCACGCTAGCCAAGAACACTACGGTGTAATGTCGTCAACTAGCACGGAGGATAAGGCTATTGAGGAGTGACCATCGATGTAGTTGCTTTGTGCGAGCACCGATATGCCAGATAGTACAAGGAAGTCCGACATGCCGATACAAACTAAAGGCTACTACACAGTGGCTATATATATTCTTCGGAAACAAATATAGAAATAAACATAACACAAATCGGTCACAGACATCCATATCACAAAAGAATGGTTACAAGTGCTAGACAAAAGAATATGTATACATCTAGGAGTCTATATCTCAAAGGTATACAACAAAAACTACTAATCTAAGTAGTTAGCCAAAAGTCAGGATGATAATCCCATAAGTGAAGTCAAGTAGAAGCATCTGTAACATCTCGGTCTGACCCGAGTATTATTTATAAGAAAATAATAAACGGATCAGTCTAGCTATAAATATCAGATAAAATGATATAGAATACGAGATATGACATAACATATGATAACCACAAAGCCATACTGTGATAAGTATGAAATTGAAAATCAACAAGAGATTAATCAATATCACAAGAATCTTCTCAAAGATCAAAAGGAATGTCATACTCAATATCTTCATTCACAAAAGTTAATGACACTCAAATTCACCAATGCACAAATATTGATAACACATATCAATGAAAATCACGAAAAATTGGTGAAACACAAATTCTAGAAATCATCAATAGAAATCCAGAATCACAAAAAGGGGGAGGCCTATCACAAAACGGGAGCCTGAAAACTCACCAACATGTGTATCACAAACGGGACACTATCCCATGGTCGCTAACCATAGAGCCGGTGCAACGACGTAGTACAACGGTACGCCCGAAGAACCAGAAACTCGAATAGTTCGAAACAACAATGTAGTACAACGGTACGCCCGATGATCCGAACTCCATAAAAATGTGGGTCGCTAGCCCAAAAAAATTGGGTCGAAACCCCAAGAAATAAATAGTCTTAAGGCTATAATAAAAATGAGACGAAACTCGATAAAACGAGGTATTGTCTCCTACGTGGACAAAGAAATATAGCATATCACTAGTCATAATCACAAAAATGATCATCATCGATCATCAAGAAGTGTCAATTACAATAAGCTAGTAAATATATGAGCTTAGCCTCATGTCCCATAACCACTAGCTTAACTTAAATATTTACGAACAAATTGTAGATTTCCACTAGAAAATTGTCATAAGAGGTTCAATCGAACAAGTCCAGGAATTAACCGACGAAGTAAACGCAAGCGTTTCATACCACTTGTTTTACAAAGCCGTTTAATTAGATTTCTCGTACGAGTGAAGTAAAGGTCTGTATATTTTTAAAATGACAATTCACAAAAATGATCGTAGAAACGATCAATCACAGAAATTCACATACGAAGACGTGGATAAAATTCAAAGAATACGATTCCAAATTCATCAAAGTGGAAATAGCCTAGCGACTCAACACGGCACGGCCTAGCAGTGGAACGACCTAAGGAGTAGCGACAATAGTGCAGGCCGAACGACCTAAGGAATGGTGCGACCTAACATGGTCGAGCGACCTAACAGCAAGGGGGGACATAAGCATGGCGCGACCTAAGAAGCGCGACCCAAAATGGCACGACCTAAACAAGGCGCGACCTAGCAGTTGCGAGCTAACACGGAGCAACCTAGGGAGGTAAGCGACCTATAGGCATGCGCGACCAAAGGAGGTAAGGATAGGCTGAGCGACCTAAAGGGTAAGGCCGAGCGACCTAACGACCTAATGACCTATGGAGTGTGAGAGGGTCGAGCGACCTAACGACCTAATGGTGCACGCGACCTAACCAATGAGTGCATGCGACCAAAGGATGTCAGAGACCTAAGGTGGTAACGGCTTAAGGAGGTGAGCGGCCTAACGGCTTACAAGACGAGCGACCTAAGGAAGTTAAGAAGGCCGAGAGGTTCATGTGCATGCCGAACGACCTAGGGAGCTACGGCCTAAGGGGTACGCGACCTACGACCTAGGGCCGAGCGACCCAACGATCTAGGGAGAAAACGACCTAAATGCAGGCCGAGAGTCCTTCATATGCAGGCTGAGCGACCTAAGGGTTTTGGAGCTCAAAACTCGTCCAATTTGCAACCGATAGAGCACAGACGCTAGGGGATTATGACCATAGGCTATCCGGTCGTATTGGCTCCTCGGTGCATCATCAAAAACGTGTTTAAACATCAAAGATTGGATTTTTAAAGATTTGAACCCAAAACTCTAAAAATTGGGATTTTCACCAATTCAATCCAAATCAACGACAAATGCATATGTACAAGTGTTAGGAATTCATACCCAACAATCAATGATAGTTATAGACAAAGATGTGAGGTAAAAATCTCACCTTTACAAAAAAATTATGAAGAAGAAGCTTGAAAGCAAGGAAGAATCAACCCAAGAAGCTTGAATCAATGTCTTCTCTTTGAATTTGGAGTTGGATGTTGAATTTGCAAATGATCTTGAGCTTGGAGTTTTAATTTCCCATTCCTTCCCCCATTTTTGATGAAGCTTGAGTGTTAGGAAATGAAAGTGAAGTTATGAAGAGAAGGGGGTTGAGTTAGAATTAATAGTTTAGGCAAATGGGCTAAACCAAACACAAAATCCAAAGTGAAAAAGTAACAAAATTTCAGTAACTCCAAACACATCAAAGTTTATACTCAAAAAGATCGCAAATGGTGTTTTGGACCCAATGGAAGTGGTTCCGAGTCCTAATTCGACCGTATGCAAAAAGTAACTTTTTCGGACCAAAATCCAACTAACGATAGAATATTTAAATAAAATATTTAAATATTCAAATCGTATAATATGAGGGTTGTTACAAAATCAATTTGAAATAACATGATTCTTGTATAACTTCTTTATACGATGAAAATTGGACTTGAAACCTGCTCCATTGCATTTAAAATATTTAAAAATATCTATTTTGATATATGGTTGACACAATTTCGTTTCGGAGTCAGAACGGGCTTTTCGGGCAATTTTATCGTTCAACGTGTATATCCAATCGATCCGGTCCATTCTAATTTCAGCTTGCATATATATACCTTGTTATAAACCCTAGCCTACTTCTTATGTCATTATTCTGTACATACAATTCCAATTCAGCTGTCTCTCCTCCTCAATGGCAGACAATCAAATTCTAGATCCAATTGCAATTCAAAATACAACTTCAAACCACAAACTATATCAAATTATATATGGATTTGAAGCTCTCAAGGAGCACATGTCAAATCCGTGATTCGTTTTTCGATTTGAGTTTCTGAGTGCTCGGAATTCGAGGGACTATCCACAGCCGTTCATCAACCCACGACCAAACTTGTCGGATCTTCAAATTGATTTATGGGTTTTGTGGAGTAGACGGAGTGGAGTCCATCGGTATGCTTCGTTTCGCGAATCAACGGTCTGATCGATGACAAAAATTCGAGTAGGGTTTTCTTACAATAGACGACACTGGGCTAGGGGAGGCATTGATCGGCACATGGGGGCGAAGGCGTTTGTGGCCGGAGGAAGATCGGCTTGGTGGGGCCGCGTGCAGGCCGAGGCCGGGGAGGGAGAGCACGTGCGGCGGCGTGTGTTGGGTTCGCGAACGCGATATGTAGACTAGGTTTTGAGGCGGTGAGTTCCTGTAGCCATGTGATGCGTATTGAACGAGCAGTGACGTGGCAAGTATTTTTTTTATTTGTTTTAATAATTTCAATTTCAATCATTCTAATCGCAATAATTTTACATACAAGGTCGAATTGACAGGCGGTTTTCTCCGCTAGGTTCGTATTGGGATTTCGGACATTTTGACGCTGGTTTGGACGAATTCTGAGACTATTCAAATTTTGGGTTTAAATTGGATTTAAATTCAATTTAAATTCAATAGGTGAGTGTTTTAACCCACTCACAACTTCTAAAAATTTTTATGTGTGTTAAATTAATGTTTGATGTGATTAGAAATTTATTTATTGCTGTTTGGTATATTTTATCATCATTCCAGTTAAATTGAATTTATTGAATTAAATTGTTATTCAATTTATTATTGCATATAAACTTCCAGTTAAATTAATTTACTATTGAATATAAACTGCTAGTAATTACTTGTTATATTATTATCTGTTCTATATTGATGTTATTGTTTGAATGAGATGATGATTGTGATAAATGGTTGATGATTGATATTGGATAAATGGATGTTGTATTTTATATTGTTATAGACTGCAAGTTGTTATACATTTTATTTCATTCGGGATTGCGGTTTGAAATGATATATAACCGTATTTTTATTTTAAATTGCGGATTGAAATGATAATTATCCGTATCACTTGACCATAGGATAGAAAATTTTATACAGACACCACGGTCTATATATAAAAATATTTTGAAATGGTTTCTATGGTTTTGGATAGAAATATATAGTTTAATAAGTATTGATTTTGATATTACATAAATATTATTTTATATATAGTTAAATTATTGAATTTAAGCTATGTATTAATTTGTTTAATAAAAATAAGTTTAATAATGAAGTTTAATTATTTTATATTATATGGTTAAGTACCTGTTTAAGATATTGAATATATAGAGTTTTAATGACTTAAATAAAAATTAAGTTGGAAGATACATATGAAATTGGTTTGAATTGAATTATTTTAGAATTATACTCGAATAAATTTGATTTGAAATTTAAATAAAATTGAGATTTTAAAAGGTATGATTCTTATAACTTGATTTGGTTTCGAGTGATTTAAATGAATATAAAGTTGACTTAAATGAATATATCAAGTTAAATAAATTGAAAGAATATCCAGTTATGTGAAGTTAAAAGTTTTCTTAAATGATATTGGATTTATTACGTAAACATTTCAAATCTAAATAATAGTAATTGAATTTGATGTATATGGGATTATCAAAGAATTAGTTTTGAAATGGTGGAATATTTAAAGCTTTGAAATATATGAAAATTGAAATGGTTTATTTGGGGATTCAAATCTGTATTTGGAATTGATTTGTGAAATTAAAGAAGCTAATTTATTATATAAAGTAACTTAACATTAAACCATTTAAGTATTGGAAGTTATGTTTCAAAGTTATGGGTTTCAAGGTATTATGGTTTGAAAATGCTATGATTTTGGGAAAATGATATATTTGTAATAAAAATGATATTATATTGATTTGGGTTTTATACAAATGATACCATGTTTATTTGGTTTTTAAAACGGAAATGATGTCGTATTTATATGTTTTGAAAAGGATATTATATTCTGGTTTTGAAGTATAATTATGTTGAAATGACCGCGGTGTTATAATAACGTTTGAATTTTAGAGAGACCGGGATCAGAAGTTGTCATACTCTCTGCCAACTCCGAAAACCACTTCAACAACCATGTACGTGGTGGAAATTCCAGTATGAAGTAGGATGGCGGCGGCGTTTCCTTTGAGGTAAATACGTGGACCCGACTTCCGTGAGTTGGCATAAGGTGGCTAAAACAGGAGCGATTGACGGGCTAATGAGGTAGCTCCTTTGATCGGACATATCCCTTCGATATTATACTCTGACTTTTGGATTTATTCGGTGGCCACTTTTGATTTTTATTTGGGGGTATGGCTCGATGTGGGCGGTAGCTACGTGCTACGCGTTACCACCGGCCCGGAAGCGTAATTAGTATATCTACCCTGGCATTGCCTAGTTGTGCTGTGTCACCTACCCTAGCACGCCTTGTACGAGTTTGGTTTGTCTCCCGTTGCCCGTGGAGTATTTAGGGTAGTCTCCCGATCTGGAGATGCGCTGATACTGGATGGACAACTGGGACAATTACATGTTATGGTGGAAAATGTAAAGCCTTAATGCTATTTAAAAGTAAGTTTATTTTATTAATAGACATTATTATAATAGCGAAATATTACTACATGGTAAATAGTTTAACGGATCCTTAGGAGATGTGAATCCCGAGCATCTCTTAAGTTACTGCACTCACGTTAGATACTGGACAGGAGATGTCAAATCCCGTAAACATCTCTGACGTCATTCCACTCATATTATTTACTGTTGATTTAACTTACATAATATTTTTTAGTTCCGACTCGAGTGTTTTGTCTTTTCAATTCGCTCGGGTCAGCCTTAGCATTTTAGGATTTGAAGACCTTATTTCTAGAGGAGGAAGACGAAGATTTTGTTACTATTATTTATTATATCATTCCACTACATTCATACTGTTCCGCTGCATTATTTGTTGTTCTCTAGTATGTGTAACTCTGATATATATTGTATAAGTATAATCGAATATTTCATAAAACGGCTTCATGAACTATATATTTGATTATTATATTTTATCGCTCCGCTGCAAGATTCCCTTTTTTATTTTTCTTTCTCTGCTTTTTCTTATTTATGCCATAACAATCCACCATTCTGTATGGTTTTAGTCCGACGTGTGTGGTTTATCGTCGACTTAAAGCGTACAAAAAGGCAGGACATTACAAATACTGAACAGAATTCTAAAATAAAACTATGGAAAATGATACTTCGGAAAATTATCTAGAAAACATTTTGAAATCTCCACCAAGAATTGTAAAAGATCATCCAATTCAAAATATAATTGGTGAAGTTAACGAAAATGTAAAAACATGCCATCAACTAAATCAAATGGGTCATATAGCTTTTATTTCTACTACAGAACCTAAAAATGCTAAAGAAGCTTCAACAGATGATTATTGGATTTTAGCAACGCAGGAAGAACTAAATCAATTTGAACGAAATGATGTGTGGGATTCCGTTCCTAGACCAGAAAATCAAACCGTCATCGGCACTAAATGGGTTTTCCATAATAAAGCTGATGAACTAGGAAATATTACTAGAAATAAAGGTAGATTAGTAGCTCAAGAATGTAATTCAAGAAGAAGGAATTGAATATGAAGAAACATTTTCTCCTATCGCTAGACTAGAAGCAATATGTATCTTATTATCCTTCACTTGTTTACATGATTTTAAACTATACCAAATGGATGTCAAGAGTGCGTTTTTAAACGATTTTATTAAAGAAAATGTTTATGTAAAACAACTTTCTTTGTTTGCTCATGAAAAATTTCTAGATCACGTATACAAATTAAAGAAAGCATTATATGGATTAAAACAAGCACCACATGCTTCCTATGATCGACTTAAAAGTTATCTTTTAAATTCTGGATTTGCAATTGGAAAAGTAGATCAAACTCTTTTTATAAAAGAAGATAAAAAGGATAATCTAGTAATGCAAATATATGTTGACGACATTATTTTCGGTTCTACAAATGAAAAACTTTATCAAGAACTATCAACATTATGACTTCAGAATTTGAAATGTCACACATGTCAGAACTGTCATATTTTCTCGGACTTCAAATTAAACAAGTCAAAAATGGAATATTTATTAATCAAGAAAAATATTATAACAATTTAACAAAACGTTTTGGTATGGAAAACATTTCTGCCAAATCTACTCCTATGAGTACGTGATAGTCTTTAATTTTGAAAAAAAAAGCATATGTCTATGCTTGTTCTGTAACATTTTGTGATGTTTATGATGTTAATATATTGTTTTTTATGTGATGTTTTACTACATAGTTTTATACATATATATAACTATGCTAAATTACATAACTATGGTAAAAATGCCGTTTATAAGTGCTGAATATTGTGATGTGCTTAAGATATTTCTGTATATCATATCTATGCTTACCTTTATCGACTACTTCTTTTTGTCGATGAAAAAGGGGGAGAAGGTAAATCATATCAATAGGGGGAGCAACAAAGCGGTGGGAGTATATTCTGAATTATATTGCATTATACTTACATAGTTGTCATCATCAAAAAGGGGGAGAATTTTAAGATCCAAAAATCTCCGATTTTGAATGTGACTACTATATAAGTTATATTATTATTATATACTAACCAAATTTGAAGGAGAAGATAAATCTTTGAAGGATGGAATCAGAAATACGTGAAGATAGATTAGATGTTATATTATTTCTGAGTCTATTTAGAAATATGTTAAAATTTCTCTGAAGTGGTATGTTGCAAAACAAAATTGACACGTATCTTAGAAGTATGCACATCACAAGACACAGCTATTCAGCCGGCTGACTACAACTATTCAGCTGGCTGAATACTGGGTAAATTTAAATTTACCACAATATTCAGCCGGTTGAATCCACTGAGTTAGCCGGTTGAATGTACTATCTTTTACACTATTTATTTTCGGGTTTGAATCATATGGCTGACTCTTCTACAGTCAGCCTGCTGAATTCATATAATGACTAGTTTTTAATGAAGAGATGCGTCTCTTCAATGAAGAGAAACATCTCAACTTCATGGGTTGTTCCCATTTTTTTCAGCACTACTGTTCGTGAAAGATAAAAACTCTTGATTCATTATAAATATAGCCAAGAATCAAATTCTGTTCAACAACAATCATTACAATTCTTTCTATCCTATTTTGATTCTACTCTTTATAGTCTTTGCTTTCTAAAACATTCATACAAGCATTCTATTGAGAATTCTATTTAAATCTTCCATTCTTTTCACGTACAAACGCTACATACCATAAAGGAGAAGATTATAGGAAGGGTGTACTATATCGACTAATCAGTGTTATTCAAGAACACATCAAGTCAAGAAACTAAATACTTTGTATTGGAAGTCCTATTCGGATGCTCGGACAAGTTTATTGAAATCCTATTCGGTTGCTCGGGTGCCTATTCCTCCGGGTGAAGCGAGGTTGTTAGTAAATACAGAAGGAGTCTGCGACTGGACGTAGAATAGGAAGCTCGAACAGTATAAAAATATCTGGTGTCATTTACTTACCACTTTACATTTCTTTTATTTATCATCTATTTTCCGCTGCTATATCACACAAGTTTTTAAATTAGTATATTTATCCATACAACCGATCCACACAAACTTTCACTCCATGTGGGGTAAGGCCAAGCCTTCCCTTATTCAAAAGTTCCTCATAAAGCAAGCCTGCCACCACTCATTCCCATAACGGAGGGGATGAGGTTGGGACCGATATGCTCATGCCGTACTACCCTACGACTTCTATGGTGTACTTTAAGTGCGTGTTTGACGCTATTACGTTGATTTTGCTGGCTGGATCTTTGCTTGGGAGAATGAATAAAAAGGCTTAGATGGTGTTTGTTCCCTTTTGGCTGACTTTTCTTATAGGGTGATTATAGTATGATATTGAAAATATACTTTTGTGTCTATTGGATCAACAAATGTCAAATAGTAAACAAAATCCATATAAGCATTATGAAATCATATTTTCAAAATAAGACCTAATGCTTATGTAAAAATGTAATTTTTTAAGATAGAAAAGAACTATTCATGATTCAAAATTCCAGCAGAATTACGGTTATTCCGGTGATTCCGTTCTGGTTTCGCTCATAATCGAAACGGAATCCGGTCAAAATTCCGATTTCGATCTAAATTCCGGATCTGCTTTTCAAATATTGAAAAAAATTATGAAAAATACAACAAACATATAGTAATTAAAAACAGAAAAACAACTAAATGGAACAATAAATAAAAGGACAAGAAATCTTGTAGTTTCATAAAAAAGTTGTTATACTTTTATTAATTTGCATTGAATC
The DNA here is from genome assembly GCA_030765085.1 of Allium cepa. Lineage (NCBI taxonomy): Eukaryota > Viridiplantae > Streptophyta > Magnoliopsida > Asparagales > Amaryllidaceae > Allium > Allium cepa. Next base: position 462,999,370 of record CM060943.1, read on the forward strand.
ATAATAAAAAAATTCAAAATTTTAAAATTGATCAAAATTTTAAAATCTCAAATGAACAATACAGAATATTACGCAATGGTTATTTAATTAAAGTGTGTATTTCATATGAAATGTAAAAACATACTATAAATTCATGACAGTATTGTATATTTATTAACGTACATAGTAAATTAAAGGAAAAAAGTATCGAAACTAGAAAACCGAAATTAAAGCAGAATTTTCAAAATTTCTAGAATGGAACCGAAAATTTTATAATTACCAATGACCAGAACGGAAATGGAAAACGGAATTTTGAACCTTGGAACTACTTTAAATATACTATTTGTTCTGTTTAAATGAGAGTTAAAATTGAAATCTTTCAGGAAACATTTTAATAAATATTATTATATATTATAACTATGGATGATTTTATTGATTCATTTTATTGGGAGTGTGCTTAAATTATTTGGAAAAAATGAAAAAAAAAATTCTTGGTAAATTCTCGTTTTCTTTAACATATGAAGACTTTGATTGCTTGAATTTTAACATACATTGACATTTTGATGAGCATTTTGTTTTATTGCTGATGATCAATTGTTTGCAACTATAGAGTTATAGGAAAGATCGCACATGGTGTGTACTTATTATGACACTGGAAGGTGGTAATGAGGTGTCAGTCATAAGATTAATGGAGAATATAGCAACATACTAGGAGTTTAAGAACCCCGTGACACTTTATTTGCTATCAAATCAGCATGTTTGTGTACCGTTTGAATCAATGACATTTATTACTCAATTTTGCTAAAAGAAATAATACATATTAACTTCCTTTAAGGAACACTGCTTTTATTAGGATAAAACAAAGAAATATGAATAGCCTTCTCTGTTTGAGCATTTTTTGTTTAATAAACATAAATGCAATCATTAATGTTATATTTCTCTCCTGGTATCTTCCTATTATGTTCACATTCATAGATATTTGTATCATGCACTCATGGATCGGATACAATTTTGTTCACACTTTTTTTGAAGTGCTAACAAAACACTTTCCTCCTATTGGAGGAATTTGGAAGTTCACATATGAGACCCCTGAATTCCTCCAATAGAGGACTGGTGTTTTGTTCACATTTCAAAAAAAAAGCGTGAACAAAATCACACTCCTCATGGACCATACCACTCTAATTTACTTTGATAAATTGTTTATTTTGCAGACTGAAGGATTTGACCCTTGATGTGTTGTCATTGGTTGATTGGTTCTCAACGAAGGTGGATCATGGAAGCAAATATAGTTCATGTTCCTTCAGGTAAGCGTCTTCCCGAGAATACCTCTTTTATGCTAACATTTTAATGTAGTTATATGTGTACAATATGCTGCATATTTTCCGTGATATATCAATAATTTATACAATTTGATCCACAATTTTCTTAAGTATATTATCAGGGTGGCCTCACTTTTGCAAAATAATATAGTTTTGTGCATTGTCCTTTCAGTTCTCTCCATTCCCTCAAACTACAAACTTACAGTGGTGTTGCATATTTCGAATAGGTATAGAATCACAATTTGAAATTGTGCTTAATGGATGAATGCATAAATAAACTTATCTGGCAATATTATTTCATTGATATGGTTAATACATGTACAAAGATGGGTTATCTGCATATTTAAATGGGAATGATGTGGCAGTTATTAGTACATTGAATAAAAATGAATAAGAAAGAGCTGTTATACATAGGACTTAATATAAAAAATAATAGTGATTCATGTGTTCCTTTTAATTAATGCATGGTGGGTACATTACTAAATGCAATTGATAAAGAAAGTAGAGATATTTTAAAGAGAAATATTATGTATAGTGATAAAGAAAGCAGAGAAAATTTGGAGATTAATTATAACGGATAGGGATTTTCGACCTCAAATATCGTCATTTATATGTCCACTATATAGACTATCGGGCAGTCGAGTGTCGGAAAAACCAGTTCATTAGGAGTGAAGAAGAAAAAGTGTAACAACAACACAGAATCTCACAATTGCAGCGGAACAAAATATAATATATAACAACAGATTTTTATAAAAAAGAATCTGTAACTATTTAATACTTACAATCATCAGAGTACACAATCATTACATCAAATATGGATAGTTATAACAACTTTTCCTCATACAACAAAAATATCCAAGTACGTGATATACGTCTGAACTCCTCCAGCTCGTCTCCTGAGTTCCATAACATTTTAACATGAATCTGTAATACTCGGTCTGACCCCAACATTATAATAAAATAACATCCGAGTCGGTCTGAAAAACAAGCGTGAGAAAACACACTCAAATTGAATTATTAACTTTTCAAAATTCTTTGAAACAAAGGTATCTCGTAAGACCACGTCACACATAAACACGATGGGTTTTTACCCTACGATAACCAAAATTTTTTTATCAAATTCGTCTGATATTATAATAGTGTCTATAGAAAGTAAATAAAAAATAGCTAAAATGCTTAAATCTCACGTTTCAGCATAGTTGGGCACAATCAAAACCGTACGACGCTTATTGGAGAATGAATTCCATCGAATGACTAGGCTACTGTGGTGCCGTCTGTCACAGTACACCTCTAAAACAATATACCAAGGACCATTCCGGGATCCCCTACTACACAAGACTGGCTTACCCCTAACCTGGACAAACCGATTAAGATTACCACGCGGATAGGATCAGCAACTGTCACACGGCCGAATAAAAAGGGACTCTAGATAGGGATAACCTTACCCTACTTAGGCGCAATCCACTTAGCCTTGCTGCATCTTCCCTGTTTTAGTCATTCCCGGTTGATGAGGCTTAAGGTTACGATTACCTTTTAAAGAACACATCCACTTAGAATGCTCATCGTCCTCCAATGACGATGTTCTGATAGCATTCGTCCATACAAGTTATCCTGGGTCTGAACAAACCGAATCACCGTCTTCATCATCTTCATTGTATTCATTCGTAATGTTCAAACTGGATCGAAGTGGTTTCAGATAATTAAATCTGATCCCGTCTCTTCGAAACGTTGACGAAATTGGCCAAAATTGATAGTTAGTTATTTAGCTATCAATACACATCCATAAACATTCATCGGGCCTTATTATAAAATTTTCCAAAATTTATTTCAAAATATCTTTATAAGATATTACTTCCCATACTTCAACATTTTGAAACTAGTTTTCAAATTTTATTTTCACGGAACATTTCCTACCCTTTCCAATACTTAGAATATTTTCCCCACTTCATTTGATATTCGACCCTTGGAAAATATTCCTTTTATTTCATTTTTCCTTTCTCAAAATCATTTACAATTTTATTCATACATTCCTCAACTCGTTTACATGAATTCTATAAATTCCGAAATTTCTTAATTAATTCTCTTAATATTTTCAAAACCAATTACACTTGCTTATAAACTCAATTTCCTTTGTACTTCTTTATGAATTCTATTTTCATTCTTCGAAGTTCACTTTTATTTAACTTCTTCGGAAATTTTCTTACTTTTCGTCCCAATTCCATTTAAAAGTATTCTTATAAGTCATATCCACTGAATAATCCATTTTCTTGGCTTTCGAGAAGGTTTATAAATAAATTTAAAAGTTTCAAAACTATATATATATATATATATATATAAGTATTTTAAAGAAAATAATAATTTATTTTTAAGACATTCAATTAATTATTTAAAATATTGAAACACCTTTTATAATATCACTTTCGAGAGTAGATTTAAAAGCTAGTACTCTATTTAAAATAAATACCATGTGTTTAAAAATTCATTTCTGAATTATTCAATACTAACTAACTTTAAAATTTTCATAGTTCAATAAATAAAAGTTCCTTTTTATAATTTAAAATTAACTTATTTAAAAATATATTTTTAAAATCTGAATAACAAAATTTTCAATTTATAACCCCACTCAATTTCCATCACATCACTCCCATTCGGGTCTCCTTGACCATCTTCACTTTAAAATAGTATCTACCATTTTTCTCACCTTATTTCCATATTTCAATATAAATTCTTCCCATAAATTTATATTCCAAACTTATCATCCAATATCACTTCCTTTTTTAATCTTCATTTATAAATTTTTATAACTCCTTTGAGTTATCTAAAATATTCTGATTTATAATATCTCATTTTATGTAAATTTATTTCCTTTAAAATCCATTTATTTTTTCCCATCTAACTTTAATATCGATTTCAACTTCTTTCTATATTTTTCTAATCATCATTATAAATTCTTGTCTTTAAAAATATCTTTATACGATATATTATAAATTCTTTAGTTAAAAATATTTTTTCGCATTATTTAATACAACCAAAAATCCATTACTTCTTATTCAAATCAATCTCTTTAGAATAATCCAATTTTCGATAATATATACTTTTACATTAAAAGTCTCTTTTAATCCTTAAAAATTTAAAATCGTATTTATAGCATTTTAATATGCTAACAATTTATTTCCATGCCATCATACATTTAAAAATTTACAACACACAACAAACCCACATTATATATATATATATATATATATATATATATGCAATAATAACATATTTGAGGAATCCAGTTGGATCCCTCCGACCTATTTTTCCTGCATCCACATATGTTAGACGACAATAAAAATACAATTCCACTTCGAGGGGAATATCGCAGTATATAGGGTCATCCGCTATTATGTGGGGCGCATAGGGTCTCACATCCGTTATAATGGTGCGAAAATATCACTCCAATAATAATATGTATACTACTATATCTATATATTTATATACATAGCCATCGATATATAATTATAAATTTACCAATCAATCCAACAACCAAAAATCTAAATTTGAACATTTAATTTAAATATGGTATCCAAATGAGTGAGAAATTTCACTTTCGATTTTTAAATTTGCAGTCCGATCCAAACCCGACTCGTTTTCTTCACAATTGATTCTGTTAAATTTCCAACCTCGCACGCAATCGTTATTAACTTTATAAGTCATAGAGATTTTAATTTTTATTTAAATAAACTAAATAACAAAAATTCTAACTGCCTAATAAAATAAATCAATCACGAAAAAATTACCCAAACTATTTCGAACACAGCCAGGCCCCGAAAACCATCTCTGGCCTCACCCATTCAGATGTCGCCTACCACATTGACTGGGACCAAACATCGCGAGCCTTCCACCTGATCAACAACCACTCGCCTCTGTTGACAAAACATCCCTAATGACTGCGTTTGCACCACCACCCCAAATCGGCTTCGCCCAAAACTGTTTCAGCTCCGACCTCCCCCATCGATTCACAGTCGCTCCACATTTGCACAACTCCAACGTCCAACTCGCCGCCTAGCTTTCTCCTATAGTCATGCCTCCTCCACCTGATGATGAAGACGACCGATGTCGCCTTAGCCCTAGCCACCTCTTCCTGCCTCCGTTTTCCCCTAGCGTCGCCAGCCTCGCGCTTCAGCCAACCCACGCGTACGTTCGCACGTATGCTCACTCCACCTCAATCGATCTCGTTCGACTGAAGAAAGAACAAAATGGAACTCACGATTGAATTGATATATGCTCTTTTAAGCTTCAAACGACTCCAATCCCCTTTCTGCCGTGTTTTGATTTCAAATCTTGGTTCCTATTTCTATTTCTTTTTTCTTCTTCTTTTAAAATGCGGACGAATTCAATTAAACCGAGGAATGGAACAGGAGGAGAAAGACACAATTTCTATCTCAATTGATCTCGTTCAATTGAAGAACGAATGGAAAAGAACTTGCGATGGAAAAGAACTGAAGAGAAAGAAGGGGATACATGATTTTAAAAGGAGAATGGAGGTGGAAACAAAACTTGACATTAGCATATAAGATGAAGGCTATAGTGTTCTGAAAGGAAGGAAAACGTTTTGATGTGAATGCGATCAATCAGTATAAATATAAATATATTATATTATTTAAATTTTAAAATGTCCCGAATTACACAACCTAAAATTTTGAACCCCTGTCGGGGTGTGCCGCTAGGCGTTCGTAATGTTATACCCCTATTCCGAACATAATGGAAAAGGTTTCGAGTCCTAATTCGATAGTATGGAGAATATAGCTTTTTGGACCTAATTATTATATTGAATTTTCGATAAAAATTTCAGCGCGTTTACATTTCATACGACCAAACGATAATCTCGAACACTACGAAATTCGAAATCCAATAATAATGCTGCATTACGGATCCAATGGAACTGGTTTCGTCGAATTCCAAGACTATGTCTCGGAAGGCTAGTTTTAAATGTCAATTTGAACAAACTATTTTTAAAATTGTACTGAACACTTTCAAATTCAATCATAAAACTTTTATTATCTTCATGGTTATAAATATAAATTTTATAAGCCTTTAAATAATTTTTATCAGGCTTGAAACTCAAGATGTAAAAATTTTGTAACGACCCAGAATTTTTATTTATTAAAATTTGAATATTTAATTTATTTTAAATATTAATAAGTGAAATTTATAAGTCGAATAAATATTATTTCGAATAATTAGATTTAATTGGATAATTAAATCGATAATTTAATATGTGAAAATACAGAAATAATTGAAAATTGGGTTAAATATGATTTAAAATGATTTGTAAAATTTTATTTTATCATATTGAAGTTAGAATGATGTTATAGAACTTTTAAAATCGAATTAAGAGTTTATTTGTGAAAATTGAATATTTTCATATTAAATCGACTAGTGAAATTAGCCATTTTTCGAACAGTCTCAGAATTGGACGAAACTAGTTCCATTGGATCCGTAAAAGTTTGTTATTACCGGATTTTAATTTTCGTAGCAATTGAAGTTTTCGTTTGACCGTGGCAGCTCGAAATACATCGAAATTGTTTTAATATTAATTTGGCGAGTTAAAATAGTCATTTTTCAAAAAGTCTCGGAATTCGACGAAACTAGTTTCATCGGATCCATAATGTGATATTTTTGTATGGTTTCAAATTTCGTGTCAATCGGATTTACCGTTTGTCCGGTGCAAGCTAAAACGCCTAGAAAATCGTTTAATCGATTTAATTTTAAATTGAACGTTTATAGCCATAACTCGCACAGATGACCGAATTAGCTCCCAAAACACGTTCCATTGTGTTCGGAACGCAGGGTAAACCTTAGAAACGCCAACCGGCACGCTTCGTTTGGAGTTCGGAAAATCCGGGATGAATAGTGTCGCGCGAATTTTCTATATAAGGACATATAATTTTCATTTTTGCAAAATATTAGAAACCCTAGGGTTCCATCTGCAGGCCGCCGCCTCCACAACTTCAATGGCCGAAATTCTCGTTTCTTTTCTCCTCATTTTCTACAAATCCATTCATCAATTCAAGAAACTTTCTAAATGAAAGTTGTAGAGCGTCTCGAGCTCTACGTATTCAACGGTTAAGATCGTGAATGGAGCAGTGTAGTGGTCGAAATCATGGCTCAAAGGCCGGCCGTTCGTTCGCGTTTTTCTGGTGGTAGGGGGGCCGAGCTTAGCCAAACTACAGCCGAAGGAGGCTCTTGCTTTGGGCTTCAATATGGAGGTGGTTGATCAACTCAGAAAGCATCGTGGAGGTCGCGAAATATGGAGAGGAAGTGGCGGCTAATGGGTAGGATGCGTACGTGAATACTGGGAGATGGTGGAGATGAAGGGTGTGGCCGAGATTAGAAGGTTGAAGGATCAACGATTGAGATGCAGTTAGGGTTTAAAATGTAAATAAATGTTGTAAATTTATAATATAAAGTCGTGTAACTTCTAAAATTCATATCTTTTTCATACGAGGTCGAAAACGCGCGAAACCAGTTGCTTGGAATCGTATCGACGAGCACTACGCTATGGAATTGGATTGGAGTCGTTTGGAGTTAGTAAAAATTTCGGGTAAAATTAAACGCACGTTTAATTTTATTCGAAATAAATCGCTAAAACGAAATTGAAATCAAGGTGAGAACTTCTCACTCAATCGAATCGGTTTCGATTTTAATTTTAAATAGTTAGATTTAAAAGTCTTGAATGTATGTTTGAATGATGATTGTTACCTATTGATTGTTAAAATAGACATTATGTGCCGTTAGTAAGCGGATGTTATTTATTAAAAACATATACCACGAATATTTCATAAACAGTGAAATTGGTATTATTTATGTACTTGGAATTGATTTCCCGGAGCATATAGCGAATGAGACCCTATTGCGCCGTCTATTAAGCGGATAATATTATAAATCCTATATACTGCGATAATTTCGTACTGGAACGGAATTGGTATTGTGCTAACATCTTTGGATGTAGGAAACAGGTTGGAGGGATCCAACTGGATTCCTCAACAGTATTTATTTGATTTCAGATATTTTGATATTTGATGGATTATCATATCGATATATGATGTCATTGTTGTCGTGATTGACTATTTGGTGTGTAGCATCATTGGGCCAAATTTTGGAATTTTAAAAAGGATTTTAAAGTGATTTTTTGAAAGTATAAATTTTAATGTTATAAAATTATGATTTTTGAGAAATATAGTTAAAAGTTGATTTTTGAAAATATGAGGCTAATGATTTTATGAAATAGTTGAAATTGGGATTTTTGAAATTATTATAAAAAGTTTAAATATAGGATTTATGAAATTTGATTATTTTATAAATCAAAGTGGTGAAATTATAAAGGAGTTTAAAGATGTTTTGAAAAAAATAGTATAAATTGATTTATATAAGAGATTTATAAATTGGTATTTATAAATTAAAATATTTGAATTATAAAATGAGTTTTTATAAGAGTTAGAATGAATTGTAAATGAATTTCATAAATGAATGAAATTTATAGGATTATAAACGGTGAAGTTATAAATGGAATTTTATAAGCAGTAGGTTTATAAAATTTGTCAAGATATTTGAAGAATAGATATGGGTAAATAAATGAATCTTATAGTTATAAGATTTATAATTTGGGAAGTAAAAGGAACGATTTTGCAAACAAATAAATTATAAGTATTTAACTTATAATATGAACCTTTGGTTTATAATTAAGTTATGAATTGAATAGGTTAATAAAGGAGATTTATAGAAGGAAGTTGTTATAAAATAAATAGAAATGGAATTTATAAACATTGTTTTATAAATCCGCAAATGACTTATTTTGATAAGTAACTGTTATAACTTATTTATGGAGTTATATTCACGTTTTAGACAGTGAATAACCCTTTAAAATAAAATGTATAGAAATGATGAAATTGGTTAACGTAGTATATTCACGTTTTTGAATAGTGAATAATATGTTAAAGAAAATGTTTTGGATGTGATGTTTTAAATAGAATTAAAATGATCTAACGATGTTTTCAAAATGTGTTAAGATTCAAAACCATAGATTTCAACATTCATTGTTGAAATAGACGTTTTCGAGAAATAAGAAAATGATGGACTATAACGCTGTTGTTATAGTAAATGGTTTCCGAAAGGAAATGTTTTATTTAGTATTGGGATTTATATATCTATCTTAATTTCGAATCCTTATACTAGTGATTTTGGGTTGTTGTAACGATGTTTTACGTAACGTTCGTTTTGGCCCAAATAAAAATGTTTAAACGAATGATTTCCTTAAAGAATGAAATATATACTTAATTTCGATTTAAGTATATTGAATATTTTCCAAAGGTTGAAAATAAATAGATTTGTGAATTACTTATTAATAAATAAGTATGGAAATGCTTTTCCAATGTAAAATGAAACGTTTTGAGAATTTATCTTTTGAAGATAAATTGAAAATGAATAATTGAAATCGTATATTCATAGATATTTTGGAACATAAATTCACTATGAATTTATAAAAGGAAAGGGGAATTTGTTTAAAAATAAACGTTGATTTATTTTTGAAGTGTGGGAATTAATTTACGGATTTGGAACGTAAATATAAAGTAAATCGTTAAGGATTTATTTAATTGGTTTAAATGAACCATGTTGAAATGAAAGTATTTCCGCGTAAGGAAAATGATTGAAATTTGTTTTCAAAAGTGGTAAAGGATGAAAAGTGATTTGAAATTTGTTTTCAAATGGTTGAAGTGTGAAAATTATATATCTAGTAAAGATATTTTTGGAAAATAAATAATTTGGAAAATTATTTGGAATCTGGTGATTTTGTGCATATCCATTGATAGTTCAATAACCGACTATCAATATTTACCTTTGAATAGGTATTTGTTGTGATTTGCTGAATTTGAATGCCACACTTATTTTTTTTTAAATTATTGCGCTCGTTATTCGGATTACCCATTCTGAATAGCGATACGACGTAATGGATAGCATTGAAGACCGGTGTTGAAGACCGGATATTTTTGAAAACAGAAGGATTACCGTCGAATGTTTCTGCACCGAATGGCCCCGGTATAGAAATTCCATATGTGATGGGAAGTCCGGACGTGATTAGTGAATATCCGGATTGCAAGGACTTCTTTGTAAGTGCATTCGGTTCTGTTCAATCCCGGAACAGACTTGTATGGATTGTATGTCTGACATTACAAATTGAGATATAAAACCGATTTCTTTCAAATATATTTCTGTTGGTGGCGGAGAATTTATTCTCTTAGCTTAACACCCTTCTCTGAGACGTACGAGCTCAGAGGTTATGTAGTTGAAGGTTATCAGCGATATATTCCCAATTTGGTAATGTGACATACTGAGTGTTGCTGTGAAATGATCATTGTTTGATCATTTGTGATATGATCATTTGTTTGATCACTTATCTTTGTGATCATTTCTTTGATCATTTGTTGACCCAAAGCACAGCTTTTGTATAAAGCGTAACTTTGTGGACGAGACTTCGTCGAGCCTCACACCCCGGAATGGTCAAAACAGGAAAGATGCAGCAAGGTTATTGGGGGTAGCGCCCCTTAGGGTATGTGCATTTCCTTCTGGAAAAGGGTGGTATCATGGTATGGAGCCCAGATACTTACTCATGTTGAAAACACTTTATTTATCATTGTGTGATGTTGGTTACGAGCGCTCGGATAAAGGTCCCAAAGGACCGGGGGATGGCATAAAGGTCCAGAGGCGTTCTCATGTGGCAATGGGAAGTTCCTTGGCCTGACCATTTGTTGGAAATCCAAAGAAACAATACGATCTTGTACGGTTTTAGTTGTATAACCTGCCATGGAATGTGGCGGTAACCTGCTATTGAACATGGTAGATATAGTAGGCATAAGTGTGGAATGCCTATGCTGGCTAAGATTTATATCTTTATTTTCAAAATGATTTTTCTCTACACTATGCGCTAGTAATAATATCAAATGTTCTTTTTAATACGTATCAAGCATATTTGACTATCATAAGGAGAAATCTCCTCCGATTCTGCGTTTGCATTGTGTGTGTGTGTGTGCGGGAGGCCTTATGGTAGTCTCATTTTTAAAACCATTGCGAATTGGCTTTAAAAAATATTCCTCTATTTTGATTTTAAAGATAAATAAACTGTTTTGAGTTCTCACACCAGTCACATGACTGACTCGGAGTTTATTGTTTTCCTTCCTAAACTCTGGGTGCCCACCAATTTCCACACGGGCAGTCAAGAGTTAAGGTTTATCAGGATATTCTGGAATTCAGAAGTTGCTGGAGGCAAGCTAGATGGTATGGCGTATTTACTAGTATATAGTATTTTCTTTTTCCGCTGTTTGTTGTTGTACACTCTGATGATGTAATGTAATGTAATAAGATGTAATGTAATAACTGATATAGTTCTTTGTTTAAAGATTATTCATTTATTTATTATATGTTGTTCCACTGCGAATTGTGAGATTCTGATGTTGTTCTGTTATTTCTTTCTGTTTTGTTCTATCTTTTCTCTTTTCTTCTACCTTTTCCTTTTTCTTAAACCCTAATGGTTCGTATTTCCGTTCATCTTGAGTTAATCGATGGAGATTAGTGTCAATTCAAGGGGTACGGAAAAGCGGACTATTACAAATTTAATCAATATTCCATTATGACCAATAATTAAATTATTAAATAAAATCGCTATGTTTAAATTCTTAATTTATTTTATAAATAAAAACTCATATTTCATATTCAAAATCAATCTATAATTCAATTCAATATTTACAACCATTTAAATATTCAAAATCAAACAACAAAAATTCTGCATCGTTACATTCCTTCCCCCTTAAAAGAATTTCGTCCCAGAAATTGCTAAGGCAAAAGAATGCTCCAAACCCAATAACTTATCAAAATCCACTTAGTGAAAATTCGATATTTCACCTTTCTAACCATTTAATTCCAACTAAAACAAATTAGTTTCAATTCTAATTCCCAAATCCTTTATTTCAACTCCAATATGAAATCAATTCGTTGTTAACAAAAAAAAATTCCAGAAATTTTTAAACCCCTAAATTTCCAAAAAAATTTGGCAGAGTCTCCCTTGTACCCGGGACCTTTTGCAATATGACAAGAGAGATAAATATATATACTCGACCCACATGGTCGGAAAACAAAAAAATATAAATCAATATTTATATATTTGCGGTATTTAATCCGAAAAGTACCTTATTTTAGCATTTTTAAGTGTTATTAAGCAAGCATTAACTTCATATGAAAATACGTAATCCCAATCTAGCCAAACAATCCCTCTGAATACCTGTACTTACTCAATTTAAACACGTAAGTATCAAATATATGAAATTCACTAACATTTCATTAATTTAAACAACTACAACACATGAATTTTAATAACCAATCACGCTAAACATGTATTATAAGCAATTATAAGGTTCTGACATTCATTTTATTACTTTCAATCAATCCATACATCCTTTCATTCAATCTGAAATAATTTACAACCCAATTTGCTTACATTCAATTCACATTTGTACTAAATAAACTTATATTCGTTCCAAATTGATTAAAAACCAATTTATTCAGATATTCATTTTATAGAATAGTCATTTTAGTTTATAACTATTTTTAAATTGATTCCAACTCAATTTATATCTAATTCTATTTCATTTCTAATTGATTCTCAATCAGTTCATTTTGCATTCCATTTATGTTCACATTCATCGCATTCAAAACATTTTTATTTAAACTTGGAACCATTCCACGCTGTTCATTAACTTAAGTCATTTATCTCGATCATTTTAACCAACCACTTAAGTTCATTTCTATTTGCAACAAATTCCATTTTAATTTAATTTGTTTCTTATCCAATTAATTCCATATTCATATTCATTTTCTCGAATTCATTTAAACCACATCAAGTCCAAATTCACTTTATTTTACACACAAATTTGATTTTACTTGCAACTCAACCCATTTCTATTTCCATTGAATTTCATTTTATTCAACACATTTTCCAATTTAATTTAATTCGCTTACGATCTAAGATGAATTTTATTTATACTTAAAATTCCATTTCTACTATTCACTTTTAATTCACAACCCAATTTTATTAACCAAGTTAATATTCATTACTATATTCAATTTAACTAATTAATTATGCAATTAGTTCACTTCCAGTTTATTATCCTATATTAGATTTTTATTTCAAAAACCACTTTAACTAATTTACTTGAGTTCAAATTTATTTTAAAATTCAAGTTTGGGTTTTTATAATATTCCCCAATCCAAATTTCATAACTTATAGTTATATAGTCACCTTATAATTCTCATTAACATATTTTAATTCAATCTCGTATAACTCAAAACCGGTTCATTTTTTAGTTTAAAATTTAAAATTTCTTTTAACCTACATTTCAAACCCATATTTAAGTTATTCATAATTAAATTAATTCCACTCCAAACTGTTTTATTTTTATTCATTTTAACTTACATTAAATTTAAACTCTATAACATTTCTTTTAATTTGTTTAAGTAAAAGTTCCATTCCATCCAGTATCATTTATAACTCAAATCCGTTTTATCTACAGTTCACTCCAAACACAACTCAATTTTGTTTAACTTAGCTTAGGTTAGATTTCAAATCCATACCATTCTCATTAACCAATTTAAGTTATTTAACTTGCATAAGTCAAATCCAATTTATATAATCCACTTTATTAATTCACTAGTTCCTTTTTATTGTTGCCATCACTTCATTTATTTATTCCATTCGCTTTGCTTGAACTTTAATTTTTTCCATTTTAACTTTACTCAGGTTACAATTTATTTTCGAAATTCAATCCTCATATTTTTCTTTCCTTATTTAAAATCATTCTTATCTCCTGATAATCTCTAGATTATTTAAATAAGGATTTTCAGAATTTTTAGACACTTGGTATTTCAAATAATTTTTAAATCACATGAAACGGCCCGCCTTATTCTCCACAATAAGATGCATCATTTTTAAGAAAGAAAGGGATAGAAAGATAGAGAAGAAAGAAAGAAACAACATCAGAATCTCAACAGCGGAACGAATAAATTATATTAATCACATAAATATTACATAGTATCACATACATCAGAGTTACACGGCTTATACAACACATACTAGATAGTTATAAACACCTGTCTAGTTATACAACTCAATATACAATATAGATATCAACACGGAGATCAACACAGCGGAACCACTATATATCCACAACGCTGAAGCCTCCTGCTCCATATCACCTCCAGAATTCGTCAAAGATAACCTGAATCCCTTGGCTGCTCGTAAAAATTTGAGTACCTAAGAGTTTAATAAAACAGAATTAAACTTCGGGTCAGACATTGGTCTAGTGTGAGTAAACGGTTAAAGTTTCTTAACTTTGAAAAACCTTTGAAAACAAAGGTATCACGTAAGGCTCCCCACACATAAACATGGGTAAGTTTTTACCTTACGCTAACCAAAACATTTGATAGAAAATCCAGGGATATTATAATAGTGTCTAGCGTTTTCAAATAAATATGAAATAGCTGAAATTGTTACATGATTAAATTCCAGCATACAAGCCACAAAGTGGGTAATACAATCAAAACCGTAAGGGCGCGTAGGAAGAATGGGTTTCCATCAATGGCAGGGCTACTGGGGTACCGCCCGTCACAGTACGTGGCCTAGATCAACATACCGAGGATTATTGCCAATCTCTTGCAACACAAGGCTGGAACCATCCCTTACTGGACAGTCTCGAACAAGACAACCCCGGCAGTTGGAGCTCAACAACTGCCAACACATCCGAATAAAAGGGACATCTAGACAGGGGAAAATTTCGTCCTACTTGGGTGCTACCCACTTAGCCTTGCTGCACTTTCCCTGTTTTAGCCATTCTTGGTTGATGAGGCTTAAGGCTACGATTACCTTGATTGAACACATCTATCTTAGAATGCTCATCATCCACTCGACGATGTTCTGAAAGCATTCAATCCATACAAGTTTATTCCGGGTCCGAACAAAACCGAAGCCAGTATTTCGTTACACTCATTTTGGAATCATCCTTAGAGTTAACGATAATAACCCTTGCACTCTGAATCTTCATCTTCACTTGAGATTCACGACCTAACGTTGATTTGGATCGATGTGGTTTTCGAGTATCCAAATCTCGAAACCCGATCCCGGTCTCATCAAAATCCAAAATGCCATCTTTTAGGTCTAAGTTGTTTTAAAGTTTAAACAATTCAATTCAATACTTGAATTCACACAGCATACATATATCAATGATATATCAAATATCATATCATAGAATATCACAGCATATCATCCAATTGATATCATCCAGTTCAGATATTCTACTCAAACAATCATCCATAAGCAACAATTGTTAATCCCTATTATAATTAATCTAATTAACTAAAATTAAATCAATTACTTAAGAATTAAACACCAACTTTGCTTATCAATCATTAAATTAATTACAAACCTTTTAATTAATTAACATCCTTTAAATATCTATCTAAATTAATCACCTTGATTAATTATTCTTCAATTACATAAAGTAATCATCCTTTAATTAATTACACAAATTAATTGTTCTTAACCACTTATAGTAATTAACCTTTAATTAGTATCATTAATTAATATTTAATTAATGATCCTTAATTAATTATTTCCAATAATTAATTAATTATAATTAATTACATTGATCCTTAATTAATTACATTAATTAATTATACTTCAATTAATTACATCCACTAATCAACCTCAATTAATCATAAACAGTAATTACCCTTCTGTAATTACTTACTTAATTAATTAACTCTTTAATAGATTATATTAATACTTTGATTAATTACACTAAGTAACTAATCCTTAATTACTTCTACTAAGTAATTATCCTTTAATTACTTCACATTAAGTAATTTCCTTTAATTAATTACATCCTGTAATTATACATTAATTACTTCACTAATTAATTATACTTATTAATCTCATTAAGTATTTATACCTAATTAATCACCAAGAGATTATCTTTAATTAATTAACAAATTAATTACAATTGGGTAATTCATCCCTTAATTACTCTTAAAACAAATTAATTAAATCTCTAATTACAGATTAATTAATTCCTTAACCATTAGTTAATAAACCTAAATTATCAATTAAGAAAACTTAATTACAAATTAAGTACTTCTTAATTACCAGTTAATCAACCTTTAATTAACAGTTAATTAACCCTTAATTATATATTAATTATCTCTTAATTATAAATTAATAAAACTTAATTATTAATTAATAAAACTTAATTAAGTATTTCCTAATTAATATTAATCAATGTCTAATTGCATAATTAATTAATTCCTAATTACAAATTAATCAATCTTTAATTACTTAATTAATAATCCTTAATTACAATTAATTAAATTTTAATTAATTAAAATCCTTAATTATGAATTAATTAATTCTTAATCATTAGTTAATTAAATTAATTAATTATTCTTAATTAATTTCTTAATTAACCCTTTATACTTAATTGATTAAGTTAATTAATTATACTTAAATCATCAAATTAACTTAATTAATCTCAAATCATTAAAACCATATTTATCTTAAGATAAAATCTTATCTTATCTTATGCCTTAATTACCATTAAAATATTTTATTTAAAAATAAATTTACTTGATTAAATCATTAATTAAGTTTTAAAATACTCATTCAACTTGGTAAATAAAAGGTACAAATCACAACTTACCATTAAGTGATTTAAAATATTATCAAGTAATGGTTTCAAATCTATTATCAATTTTAAATTAATAAGTTTGCCTTTATAAAATCTTTAAAATTTCATTTCTACTTAAGTTTTAAAAATAACTTTAACTTTATTTAACAAAATTTTAAATTAAACAAAGTTTCAAAACTTCTTAAACAAAGTTAAAGAAAAAACTATTATGAAAGTAATTTATATAATAAAGTTTTAAATAATTTCATTTTTAAATTTCAAAAACCAAGTTTAAAAATCCTTTTTAAAATTTTCTTAATACTTACTTCGGGTCAAACCCGAAGATTCACTCGGGTCTAACCCGAGTTTCCTTCCATTCAAAAATTTAGATTTGGTTTTAGTTTAAGTTTTAAATTCTAAAACCTGTAGGCTAAACCCACGGAAAACACTCGAGTTTACACTCGAGTCACAACCCAAAATCCCGATTCTTGCTTCGAGACCAAACCAAACCCGAAAACGCTGACACGAGAGCTATCTCGTGCACATGCACCATCATCAGCGTCTTCTCCGACCATCTACGGCAACCTCGACATATCGACAGTCGATGCCTCAATTCATTTCGATCACCAGACCATCTTCCCAGGCCATGATCCAAAATTTAGCATTCTAGAAGAAACTGGAACAAAACATTCGCCAGAAAACATCTCGAACGGCCAACATCGATCACCGAAGCACCAGAAAAACTAGCCATCTCTTCCAAATCCTTTGCTACTTCCTAAAAATTATGCAACTAGATCACTTGAAGACGTCGCAGCATCCATTTTTGCAAGATCGACCAAAACTAGGGTTAAAACTGAAATCATCACACCGTCGTTAGCCATAGCGACTATTCAACGCTTCTACCATTTTTCCCCACATCCCTGAACACCAGCCTATCCTCAAACGAAACCCCGAGACTTCTTAACCACTTGATCGCCAGAGGTGGCACCAAAATCAAATTCCATTCATTTCCAAATTACAGACTCAATACATTATTAAAAATCGTGATTTTAGTTTTAAAAATCATAACTTTCTAAATAGATTTAAGTTATAATCTTTGAACGTCAAATTATGATGTTTGAATTTTAACTTATTTTGAATTTTTTTGCCTGTAATTCCAAATTTCCAGAGAAGTTTTGCTAAGTTTTACTTAAAATCATTTTTAAAATTTAAATCTTGTCAAAACTAACATCTTTTGTTTAGAAACTATTTCCTAAAATAAATCATAGAAATGGGAAATGATTTATGAACATATCTGATGCCTGTAAGCCTGGAAAAATTTGCATATGTTTGATTTTAAGACATGCACAGCCAATTCACTTACTTATGTACACAAATTTAAACACATTCAAACAAAGTAACAGCCTCCTTTAAACAAGTTTCCAAACAACAGATCCAAATCCAGAATTTAAAGAACTTATTTACAGTTTTGAAAGTATTAACAGAGATACGGTATACATTGCATGCACATTGCATTATTCAGACACATACAAACAATATATATATATATATATATCAAACATTGATGATTTAATCAAGCAACCAGATTTAAGATATAATATAGTTAAGTTTACTTACCTTTGAAAAACTGCAGAGAGTTTGTATTTTTTTAAAACAGGGAATTCTGAATTGCAGAGAGCTTTAAAAAACAAGGTTGAAGCCTTTGAATTAGTTTTGATTTCTTTAAAATGAGATGCTTTGAAACTTTGATTGATCTTGATTTCTTTAAAATGAGATGCTTTGAAACTTTGATTGATCTTTGAAACTGAGATACCGAAGCTTGAAAAACTATGCTTAAACTTGATTCTGGTTTGATTCCAGATTGCATTATCAAATTGAAACTGTATCTTTCGTACTGGTTTAGAAATTTCTTTGAGAATTTGTTGACAGGTTTGCTTTTTGATTTGAGAAGTGAATTGACTACTGTGTTTTGGTTTTTGATTTGAGAATTGAAGTACAGGGATTGTGTTTGAAAAATGAATTACAGAGTTTTGTTTTTGAGCTTGAAGAATGATTACTGGGTACTGATTTTTTTCTGGTTTGAGAACAAAACAGGTTGAAGCTTTCTTTGTTTGAAAAAAATGAGATGAGAAAAAGAAAAAGAAATGGAAGATGTTTGTTTATATAATCTAATTTATGGTTTATTAAAAAAATCAAAGAAAATGAAAATAAATCATGACACTTGTCCCAAACCATACTAACTATCTAACACTTGTTATCAAGTGAATTTATATGCTAACACTTGTATTTGTTCATTTTTATTTATTTTTAAATTGACTTCGAAAGCTTTTATATAAATATCTTAATTAATTAGTATATTTCTTAATTAATAAATGCCTTCGTAAATTTATAAAAATAAAACATTTAAAAGAAAATAGAAATAAAACTAATCATGTTTTAAATAAAATCATATATAGTGTATTTAATCCATTTATAAATGTAAATATAAAATTTTTGTATTTATTTACTATTTAAATAAATACTTTCTAAATTTATTTAAATAAATTCTTTTAAGGAAAAACAATATAAAACAAATTATATTCTAATTAAAACTTTATTCATATATTTTTATATCCAACTATTTCAAAATAATTATCCTTTAAATTCAAATTTAAATTCAAATATTAAATTCAAAATTAAAAATTCAATTTAAAATCAACTTAAACATATATATATATATATATATATATAAATTTAAACAACACACTATTAAATTATGAAAATAATAATTCTATTTTTAAAATTAACTTAAATAAATATATATACATATACATTTAAACAATACTTATTTAAATTTGAAAATAATAAGTCTATAAAAAATCTATTTATAAAACATCCAAATTAAATTTGTAAAAATAATTATTCCATTTAAAAAATCTATTTATAACTATCATTAAAAATCACCATATTATATTGATTAAAATAACAATTTACCAATTTTAATTAAATAAATCAAGGAGACTATCATATTTAAATTGCTTGAAATTCCGGGATATCACATTCCTCGCCCCTTAAAAGAATTTCGTCCCCTAAATTTAAACAAATGATAATCCCAAAGTTTTATTATATTTTAACAATCTAAGCATACATATCCACCATACACTATCAATAAAACATCCATTCATCTAAACAAACAATTTTATCCAATCAAACATTCTAGCTATCCGGACACAAATCCGTATAAGCTTCCTAAACTATCCCGAGTTTCCCAGATACTGATACTGGAATATTCATTACTAAATCCAAACTAGCTACACAACTAAGCTACTGAGCTCCTACTCATCTAGATCTACCATCTACACAAGAGATCCGACCACAGACAAGACCAATTCAACAACCAAATCCTTCCAACAGCCGGTTCCAAAACCAGTGATGGACCAAACACGTACTTCCTCAGAGATACGTGTGATACCTTGAATCCTAGTCTTCCAAACTGGAAATTCAACCCTTATAAGCCAAACACTTATTCCTTACAAAAACTCAAAAGAATCCAATATACTTCGGAGCTAGCTTCCTAGTCTTACCCAATCTTACTTAATCCTATAGCTTTTCTTTACCAGAGGAAACCTTATCCAGAATTCAAATCTCCAGCTTTGAATTCCAAATTCCTCCATCTCTTAACCACAAAACACTTCTGACGATCCTGGGCTGCCTACATCCTTCCTGATCAGCTCAACCTTCGCTGATGCTTCTTGAAATAAACTGGATCAAAAACAATCCAATAAAATGATCCTCTACTGAAATCAAGAATGCAAACTCCACTTCACAATCATCACTAGACTTCAAACTTACTTCTCCTATCTGAGAAAGATAAAATAGGTGCACTCTCCAATTTGGCCTCAAATCCAGAAAAACTTCCCGAAGAAACACTTTAATCCTAAACACTGCAACTTCCGGTTGCTTCCACTCTAGAATAGCTGCCATCAAGCTTCTGCTGCACAACTCTGATCTGGAGTAGATAAGAATGCCGATGATGAACATGAGCACAGACTAGACAACACATCCTAGAAATAAGGTTTTCCCAATCCATAAAGAGAAAACACAGAAGCGCCAAGAAATCCTGAGCTGCTTCACCAAAACCCCATCCTAGGAGACATCCTTCTACATAGCTGAACCACCGGTAGCTCCATGAATCAAGTCGATACAGCACTCAATCTCCCCTATGGATGAACCTCAGACTTTCTAGAAGACATCCACAAAAACTCTGACAACTCTATAACTCCTACATCCTCTAGAGGTCTCAATCCCATACAAAAGATTATGCAAGAGAATCAATCAAACTATCGCAAGTCACTTTTGCGATCCTATCCAGCTCAATATCCATGGATACCGTTCTCTCTCTACAAATCAGAACAGCTTATCCTTGACCAATCCATCGAAGAAACGGGTCCACTCAGCTGCTTCAGAACACCACCTCTAGAAAACTGCAAAGCCAAAAGATCTTCCTGATGGAACACAGAACACTCCGAGCTGCACTACTGCCACTGATGCCAAAGACTTCCTTATCCAAAGCTTCTCGATCCTCCTAATCATATCAACCAATATCAAAAAGAGCCTTGAGATGGGCAGACATCTCCTCAAGAACTTGGCCCCTAAACCAAATACAACACCCAGTTGGACACTGTCTCATCACTGATGCAGACATACCTCCACAAACTTGCTCCAAAAGAAACATCTTCTGAAACATCCATAGTCACTGCGTCTCACCACGTAGCTGCTTCTCCCTGAAGTTGCCAAGATACCATCACTCACTTTCGCTCATCCAACAGATCCAAACTCCCGAAAATTCGCTCACACGAGTGCAATCAAACTTTTACTCAAATGATGGACTCTGAACCCTAACAGGTTTCCTTCAGAGATTGGTGAAATCCTTACACCATGCTGCAAAGCTCACTCGAGACGGTATTGGGTCTATAGTCTCGGCAGATACTCTTCCAACCTCAACACTAAAACGTCTTACATTAGTAGTCGTGCTACACACATCACTACCCTTCCAACATCTATAACTCATATTGGAAAACCCGAAGAGGTAATCCAAAAAATAGGTAGAAATATATATATATATATATATGTATGTATATATGTATATATAAATTACAAATACGCTCTCTCAAGATAGACACCACTCCAGAGCCTAGGTATTCGCTCAACCTAATGCTCTGATACCAAATGAAATAGCCCGTCTTATTCTCCATAATAAGATGCATCATTTTTAAGAGAGAAAGGGATAGAAAGAGAAAGATAGAGAAGAAAGAAAGAAACAACATCAGAATCTTAATAGCGAAACGAATAAATTATATTAATCACACAAATATTACATAGTATCATATACATTAGAGTTACACAGCTTATACAACACATACTAGACAGTTATAAACACCTATCTAGTTATACAGCTCAATATACAATACAGATCCCAACACGGAGATCAACACAGCGGAACCACTATATATCTACAACGACGAAGCCTCCTGCTCCATATCTCCTCCAGAATTCGTCAAAGGTAACCTGAATCCCTTGTCTACTAGTAAAAATTTGAGTACCCAAGAGTTTAATAAAACTGAAATAAACTCCGGGTCAGACATGGGTCTGGTGTGAGGAAACGGTTAAAGTTTCTTAACTATGAAAAACGTTTGAAAACAAAGTTATCACCTAAGACTCCCCATACATAAACATGGGTAAGCTTTTACCTTACGCTAACCAAAACATTTGATAAGAAATCCAGTGATAATATAATAGTGTCTAGGGTTTTTAAATAAATATGAAATAGCTGAAATTGTTACATGATTAAATTCCAGCACACTAGCCACAAAGTGGATAATACAATCAAAACCATAAGGACACGTAGGAAGAATGGGTTTCCATCAATGGCAGGGCTACTGGGGTACTGCCCTTCACAGTACATGGCCTAGATCAACGTACCGAGGATTACTTCCAATCCCCTACAACACAAGGCCAGAACCATCCCTTATTGGACAGTCCCGAACAAGATAACCCCGGCTGTTGGAGCTCAACAGCTGCCCACACAACCGAATAAAAGGGACCTCTAGACAGGGGAAAATCTCGTCCTACTTGGATGCTACCTACTTAGCCTTGCTGCACCTCCCATGTTTTAGCCATTGCCAGTTGATGAGGCTTGAGGCTACATTACCTTTATAGAACACATCTATCTTAGAATGCACATCGTCCACCTGACGATGTTCTGAAAGCATTCAATCTATACTAGTTCGTTCCAGGTTCGAATGAAACCGAAGGCATTATCTCGTTACACTCATTTTGGAATCACCCTCAGGGTTAACGACAATAACCCTTGCACTCTAAATCTTCATCTTCACTTGAGATTCATGACCTAACGTTAATTTGGATCGATGTGGTTTTGGATATCCAAATCTGGAAATCCGATCCCGGTCTCATCGAAATCCAAAACGCCATCTTTTAGGTCCAAGTTGTTTTAAAGTTTAAACAATTCAATTCAATACTTGAATTCACACAACATTAACACGGATAAATATCACACATTTATCAATGATATATCAAATATCATATCACAGAATATCACAGTATATCATCCAATATATATCATCTAATTCGGATATTCTACTCAAACAATCATCCATAAGCAACAATATTAATCCCTATTATAAGTAATTTAATTAACTTAAATTAAATCAATTACTTAAGAATTAATCACCAACTTTGCTTAATTAATCATTAATTAATTACAAACCTTTTAATTAATTAACATCCTTTAATCCATCTAAATTAATCACCTTGATTAATTATTCTTCAATTACATAAAGTAATTATCCTTTAATTAATTACACAAATTAATTATTCTTAACCATTTACAGTAACTAACCTTTAATTACTCTCATTGATTAATATTTAATTAATGATCCTTAATTAATTATTTCCAATATTTAATTAATTATAATTAATTACATTGGTCCTTAATTAATTACATTAATTAGTTATACTTAGTTAATTACATCCATTAATCAACCTCAATTAATCATAAACAGTAATTACCCTTCTGTAATTACTTAATTAATTAAATATTTAATTACAAATTAATTAATTCCTTAACCATTAATTAATAAACCTTAATTATAAATTAAGTCAACTTAATTACAAATTAAGTACTTCTTAATTACCAGTTAATCAACCCTTAATTAACAGTTATTGACCCTTAATTAATCTTTAATTATATATTGATTATCTCTTAATTATAAATTAATAAAATTTAATTATTAATTAATAAAACTTAATTAATTATTTCTTAATTAATATTAATCAACCTCTAATTATTTAATTAATTAATTCCTAATTACAAATTAATCAATCTTTAATTACTTAATTTATAATCCTTAATTACAATTAATTAAACTTTAATTAATTAAAATCCTTAATTATGAATTAATTAATCCTTAATCATTAGTTAATTAAGTTAATTAATTATTCTTAATTAATTTCTTAATTAACCCTTTATACTTAATTAATTAAGTTAATTAATTATACTTAAATCTCCAAATTAACTTAATTAATCTCAAATCGTTAAAACCATAATTATCTTAAGATAAAATCTTATCTAATCTTATGCCTTAATTATCATTAAAACATTTTATTTAAAAATAATTTTACTTGATTAAATCATTAATTAAGTTTTAAAATACTCATTCAACTTGATAAACTAAAGTTACAAATTACAACTTACCATTAAATGATTTAAAATATTATCCATAATGGTTTTAAATCTATTATCAATTTTAAATTAATAAGCTTTTAGTCCGCGAGCATAGCTCTGCTGGTTGAGAACTACCTTGTAACCATGGAACAAAGTTCCTAAAGGTTGCAGGTTCGAGTCCCGCAGCTGAGATATGTTTCCCTTAAGGCTTGGAGAAGTTACCTTCAATAAAACCTACAACCTGGTAGAGGATTGATGCTCTGGGATGGGCTAGCTAAAAGGGGGATCAGCGTGGCGGAGAGCTGTATTCCCTAGCTCTACTCTCTGGAGTAGGGTTTTTTTTAAATTTTTTTTAATAAGTTTGCCTTTATAAAATCTTTAAAATCTCATTTCTACTTAAGTTTTTTAAAAATAACTTTAACTTTATTTAACAAATTTTAAATTAAACAAAGTTTCAAAACTTCTTAAACAAAGTTAAAGAAAAAACTATTATATAAGTAATTTATATAATAAAGTTTAAACTAATTTCCTTTTTAAATTTCAAAAACCAAGTTTAAAAATCCTTTCTAAAATTTTCTTAATACTTACTTCGGGTCAAACCTGAAGATTAACTCGGGTCTTACCCAAGTTTCCTTCCATTCAAAAATTTAGATTTGGTTTTAGTTTAAGTTTTAAATTCTAAAATCTGTAGGCTAAACCCACAGAAAACACTCGAGTTTACACGATTCTTGCTTCGAGACCAAATCAAACCCGAAAACGCTGAGACGAGAGCCATCTCGTCCACATGAACCATCACCAGCATCTTCATCGACCATCTACGGCAACCTCGACATATCGACAATCGATGACTCAACTCATTTCGACCTCCAGACCATCTTCCCAGGCCATGATCCAAGATTTAGCATTCCAGAAGAAACTGGAACAAAACAATCGCCAGAAAACATCTCGAACGGCCAATATCAATCAACGGAGCGCCAGCAACTCTGGCCATCTATTCTAATGCTTCCATGCTTGTACTCTCCAAAAACGATGCAACTCGTTCACCTGAAGACGTTGTAACATCCATTTTTGCAAGATCGACCAAAACTAGGGTTAAAACTGAAATCATCACACCGCCGTCGCTACAATGACTATTCGATGCTTCTACCATTTTTCCCTACATCCCTGAACAACAGCCTAGCCTCAGACGAAACCCCGAGACTTCTCAACCTCTTGATCGCCAAAGGTGGCCCCAAAGTCAAATTCCAGCCATTTCCAAATTACAGACTCAATACATTATTAAAAATTGTGATTTTAGTTTTAAAAATCATAACTTTCTAAATAGATTCAAGTTATAATCTTGAAACATCAAATTATGATGTTTGAATTTTAACTTATTTTGAATTTTTTTGCCTGTAATTCCAAATTTCCGGAGAAGTTTTGCCAAGTTTTACTTAAAACCATTTTTAAAATTTAAATCTTGTCAAACTAGCATCTTTTGTTTAGAAACTATTTTCTAAAATAAATCATAGAAGTGGGAAATGATTTATGAACATATATAATGCCTGTAAGCCTGGAAAAATTTGCATATGTCTGATTTTAAGACATGCACAGCGAATTCACCTACTTATATACACAAACTAAAATACATTCAAGCAAATTTCCAGCCTACTTTAAACAAGTTTCCAAACAACAGATCCAAATCCAGAATTTAAAGAAATTAAATATACAATTTTGAAAGCATTAACAGAGATACAGTATACATAGCATGCACATTGCATTATTCAGACACATGCAAACAATATATATATCAAACATTGATGATTTAATCAAGCAACCAGATTTAAGATAAAATATAGTTCAGTTTACTCACCTTTGAAAAATTGCAGACAGTTTGTATTTTTTTGAAACAGGGAATTTTGAATTACAGAGAGCTTTGAAAAACTGGGTTAAAGCCTTTGAATTAGTTTTGATTTCTTTAAACTGAGATGCTTTGAAACTTTGATTGATCTTTAAAACTGAGATACTGAAGCTTGAAAAACTATGCTTGAACTTGATTCTGGTTTGAATCCAGATTGCATTATCAAATTGAAACTGTATCTTTGTTACAGGTTTAGAAATTTCTTTGAGAATTTACTGACAGGTTTTCTTTTTGATTTGAGAAGTGAATTGATTACAGTGTTTTGATTTTTGATTTGAGAATTGAAGTACAGGGATTGTGTTTGAGAAATGAATTATAGAGTTTTCTTTTTAAGCTTGAAGAATGATTACATGGTAATAATTTTTTTGGTTTGAGAACAGAACAGTTGAAGTTTTCTTTGTTTGAAAAAACTGAGATGAGAAAAAGAAAAAGAATGGAAGATGTTTGTTTATATAATCTAATTTATGGTTTATTAAAAAAATCAAAGAAAATGAAAATAAATCATGACATTTGTCCCAAACCATACTTAACTATCTAACACTTGTTATCAAGTGAATTTATATGCCAACACTTGTATTTATTCATTTTTTTTAATTTTCAAATTGATTTTAGAAAGCTTTTATATAAATATCTTAATTAATTAGTATATTTCTTAGTTAATAAATGCCTTTGTAAATTTATAAAAATAAAACCTTTAAAAGAAAAAAAAATCAATCATGTTTTAAATAAAATCATATATAGTGTATTTAATCCATTTATAAATGTAAATATAAAACTTTTGTATTTATTTACTATTTAGATAAATACTTTCTAAATTTATACAAATAGATTCTTTTAAGGAAAAACAATATAAAACAAATTATATTCTAATGAAAACTTTATTCATATATTTTTATATCCAACCATTTCAAAATAATTATCCTTTAAATTCAAATTAAATTCATATATTAAATTCAAATTCAAATTTAAAAATCCAATTTAAAATCAACTTAAACATATATATATATATATATTAGTTTAAACAACACATTATTAAATATTGAAAATAATAACTCTATTTTTAATATTAACATAAATAAATATATATACATATACATTTAAACAATACTTATTTAAATTTGAAAATAATAAGTCTATAAAAAATCTATTTATAAAACATCCAAATTAAATTCGTAAAAATAATTATTCTATTTTAAAAAAAATTTATAACTATCATTAAAAATCACCACATTTTAATACCAATTTTAATAAATCATGGAGATTATCATATTTAAATTGCTTGAAATTCCAGGATATCACATCACAAATACCCCAAGTCACACTTTTTACATTTTTGAACCAAACCTAGTTTTCATCCAAAACAAATTCCATTAGGAATTTCCAGAACAAAACTGGTTTGCCCGACAAATCTAAATAAATCAATTATGGCAGCAATCGTCACTTAGAAACTCGAAAATGAATATTGATGATGCTGCACAGTCATGACCTAGATTATTTTTCAGCGACTGAAGTGAGTTTACTGTTATATCTCTTCCAACATCCTTTTTAAAATAATTTCCTGTCGAAAATATTCAAAAATAATACTCTTATTATTATTTTTCCCCCACCACTTTGAAAAATATTATTTTCAACTTTTCGGGATTTGAACTTCCAGATTCCGGTTTAAATCCAGTTTTAGTTATAATCCATTTGTATAATTTACGCTTATACAAATTTCTATTTGGTTATATAAACTATTTTCAATTTTATAATCCTATTTGATTACAATATTATCATCCAAACACTTAATATATATATATATATATATATATATATATAATAATTTCAGAAAATTATTTCTTTTATATCAAAATATGGTTTTGGGTAAAATTATTTCATTTACCCACTTTTGAAAATATTACTGTGTCGGTTAGCCCAAATTAAGAGTTTAGAAATCCCTACCAATATAGTTGTCCAGACTGTACCGACTAGAATTTATATACACTCAATCGATAAGTCAATACAATATAAAATAATTTATATTCACTAACAATTACGTGCTCATATCTATTAAAACACTCAAACTCATTTTAGAGTACTACTGACTCTATTTCTAATGAGTAATCCCTACCAGACCAAGGTTCTCGCTTAACCTTCAGCTCTGATACCAAATGTAACGGACGGGGATTTTCGACCTCGAAAATTGGCATCTATATGTCCACTATATAGACTGTTGAGTAGTAGAGTGCCGGAACTACCAGTTCATTAGGGGTGAAGAAGACGAAAATGGGAATCAACAACGTAGAATCTCACAATCGCAGTGGCACGAAATATAATATATTACAACAGATTTTTATACAAAAGAATTTGTAAGTGTTTAATATTTACAATCATTAGAGTACACAATCATTACATCAAATCTGGATAGTTATAATCTTCTCCTCATACAGCGAAAATATCCAAGCATGTGATATACATCTGAACTCCTCCAGCTCGTCTCCTGAATTCCATAGCATTTTAAGCTGAATTTGTAATACTCGGTTTGACCCAAGCATTATAACATAATATCACCCAAATCAGTTTGGAAAATGAGGGTGAGATAACACACTTAAATTAAATTATTAACTTTTCAAATTCTTTGAAACAGAGGTATCTCGTAAGACCACGTCACACATAAACACGATGGGTTTTTACCTTACAATAACTAAATTTTTTTTATCAAATCCGTCTAATATTATAATAATATCTATGGAAAGTAAATCGAAAATAGCTAAAATGCTTGCATCTCACGGTTCAGCATAGTTGGGCACAATCAAAACCGCATGGCACTTATTGGAGAATGGATTCCATCGAGTGACTAGTCTACTGGGGCATCGCCTGTTACAGTACACCTCTAGAACAATGTACCGAGGACCACTTTGGGATCCTCTGCTACACAAGGCCGACCTGCTCTTAGCCTGGATAGACCGAATAAAATTACCTCGCGGTTGGGATTAGCAACCGCCACACAGCCGAATAAAAAGGGACTCTAGATAGGGGTAACCTTACTTGTAACGACCCGTAAATATCCGATAATAAAATTTGTTAATTCAACAAGATTTTGGTAATTAAATATGGAACAAATAAAATTTTGAAATTTGTTAATGAGTTAAGAACGGGAATGAAATGTAAGAATGTTAAGGAAAGTTAAGAAATAACTAATTTAGTGCAATCCCAATTTATCGAAACAATTATAGGGTTATAATTGATTGTAAATAGTAAATTTGAAAATAATTCAAAGTTATATTAATTGACGAAATAATACTTAATAAGCTGTAATTTGGAAAATAATAATATTAGATAATTTATTTGTAATAATTGTTGGTTGATGATAAAGTATGAATAGGATAATCATTGATTGAATAAAAAGAATGGGAATCAAGATCTATTAATTTAAATTTAATAATTGGATTAGTTGGAATTAAATGAAAATTAATATTTAAATATTACGTGATTAAGATGAAATTGGGAAACATTAATGTACCATGTTATAAACTAATGTTAATTATATCCTTGTTGTAATAAAGGACTTGAATAACAAGGTTTAAAAGTTAATAAATGGATTTTGGAATTTTAAATTTATAAATGTCTGAATTTAATGAAATTGAAATTTAACACTGAAATTGAGGAATTAATCAATTTTAAATCGACGACTAAATTTGTTTAAATTATTTGTGAAAGGTTAGGAAATCAAAATTGATAGAAGTTGTAAATTATTAAAATTTAAATTGGAAAGGGATTAATCAATTTAATATTAATTTATTTAATTAACTAAAAAATAGCCATTTTGGCCACTGACTCGGATTTTGACGAAACTAGTTTCATTGGATCCGTAATGGTGTTTCAAGTTTTGTAGCGATCGGGCTTGTCGTTTGATCGTACGAACTCAAAACGCCTAGAAATCGATTTAATTGAAATCAATTTGGAATAATTTTATTTTAGCATAACTTCTTCATTCGATGGAATTTGGACTTGAAACCTGTTCCATCGCGTTGAGAATATTTAAAAACGGCTATTTTGATATATGGGTTGGCCCAATTTCGTCCTGGAGTCGAAACGGGCTTTTCGGGCCATCTACCATTCAATCAAATATAATCCATTCTTTCTGTTTTTAACCCTACCTATATATATCTAGTTATAAACCCTAGCAGGCTTTCTATAACTCATTTCTGTATGTACAAAACTTCTGTTGCTCCTCTTTCTCAATGGCAGACAAACCCTAAAATTCGCAACCAAGTTTCAATGCAAATTCAACCTCAAAAATTCAAACTCCTCAATACATATCAAATTTTATATCGATCTGAAGCTCTCGACGAGCGCATCTCAGATCTATAATTCATTTTCCAATTTGAAGCTCTATTTGTCTAGAAATTAAAGATCAATTCTCGGCCGTTCATCACGCGACGATCAACTTCAGCCGATCGTCCAATCGTCTGAGGGGTTTTGTAGATGGGACCGAGCAATGTTCATCAATGGTGTTCACTGGTGGAATTGACGGCAAGATCATCGGCAAAATTCAATTAGGGATTGCTATTGGGTTTCGGGTAATGCCGTTGTTCGCCGTGGTCAGGTGGGTCGTGCAACCTCAGTCAAGAGCGCGCGTGGTTCGGTGGTGGCTGTGTAGGCCGATCGTGGGTTTCGGGCGACGAGGCGATGGCATTTTCTGTTGACGAGGCAGTGGCTGGAACCTTCAAATGCGAAATTAGGGTTCGAACAGGGAGAGTCGGCTCCGTTGACGTGTATGCCTTGTTATATATATATTCGTATAATGTTCTTAATTGCATAACTTTTGCATACGATACTCGATTTACGCATAATTTTTTTGTTAGGATCGTTTTCAAATTCCGGACATTTTGACGCAGGTTTAGGCGAACTTGGAGACTGTTTGAATTTTATGTTTAAATTGGATTTAAATTGTTATGGATTTTATTTCATTCGGGATTACGGTTTGAAATGATATATAACCGTATTTATATTTTAAATTACGAATTAAAATTATAAATATGCGTATCACTTGACCATAGGATAGAAAATTATATACAGACACCGTGATCTATATATAAAAATATTTTGAAATGATTTCTATGATTTTGTAAAGAAATATATGGTCTTATATGAACATTGATTTTAGATGTTATATAAATGTATTCTATCCTTGATTTTAAGCTATGTATAATTTGTTTTAATGTAGAATAAGCTTAATAATAAGTTTGATTTTTATTGAAGATATTATGGTTAAGTATTTAAATTATATTTTAGTATAGAGTTTAAATGATTTAAATC
The DNA here is from genome assembly GCA_030765085.1 of Allium cepa. Classification (NCBI taxonomy): domain Eukaryota; kingdom Viridiplantae; phylum Streptophyta; class Magnoliopsida; order Asparagales; family Amaryllidaceae; genus Allium; species Allium cepa. The sequence goes on from CM060943.1 coordinate 463,031,341, forward strand.
AAATTAAATTTGGAAGATAAATTTGAAATTTATTTGAAATTGAAATTATTTAAGAATTAAACTCTAATAAGTTTGATGTGAAATTCATTAAATTTGAAATTCTAAAGGGTATGGTTTTATTACTTGATTTTGGTTTAAGGTGAATTAAATGAATATTTTAAATATAAATAAATTGAAGGAAATATTTAGTTATTTAAAATTTGAGCTTTATTTAAATGATAATGGATTTATTAAGTAAAATATTTCGAAACTAAATAATAGAAAATTAAATTGTTGAATCGTAATTTCCAAACTTAGTTTTGAAATTGTAAATACTTAAAGTTTGAAATATATTGAATTTGGAATGGTTTATTCTGGGGGTCAAATCTGTTGAGAAATCGATAAATTTGGAATAGTTTATTTGGAAAATGAATTGAATTGAAATTTATGATTTGGGATTTGGTTAAAAATAAAATGTAGAAATTCGAGTTGTGTTGGATTGATTTATTAAATTGAAGAAGCTATTTTATTATATAAAGTATTTAAATATTTAAACCATTTAAGTGGTGGAAGTTATGTTTCAAAATCATGAGTTTCAAGGTATTATAATTTGAAAGTGTTATAATCAAGTGTTTTAATTTCGAAATGTTAGAACTTTGAAAGTGCTATGATTTCGAGAAAGGGACAGATTTGAAATGAAAATGATATTATATTGATTTGGGTTTTTATTAAAATGATATCATATTGATTTGGGTTTAAAAATGGAAATGATATCGTATTTATATGGTCTGAAATGAATATTTTATTCTGGTTTTGAAGTATAAATTATTTTGAAATGACCACGGTGTTATAATAACGTTTGGTTGTTAAAGAGACCGGGATCGGAAGTTGTCGTACTCTCTGCCAACTCCGAAAACCACTTTAACAACCGTGTACGCGGTGAAGATTCCAGAATGAAGTAGGACGACGACGACATTCCTTTGAGGTATATACGTGGACCCGACTCCCATGAGTTGGCATAAGGTGGCTAAAATTGGAGCGATTCTGGGGCAGTGAGATAGCTCCTCTTATCGGACACACTCATTCGATACCATTCCATTATATGCAGACTTTGAGATTGATTGGCCACTTTTGATTTTTGATTTTGGGGGTGTGGCTCGAGGTGGGCGGTAACTGCGCGCTATGCGTCACACCAGTCTGGATAGTAATTGGTATATCTACCCCGGCATTGCCTTGTGTTCCGTGTCACCTACCCTATCGCGCCTTGTACGAGTTTGGTTTTCTCCCGTAGCCCGTGTAGTATCATCTGGTGGCTTCCCGATCAGAAGGAACCATGATACTGGATGGACTGCTGGGACTATTACATGGTAAGGGCTATATGGGTAACCCCTTAAAGGTATTAAAAAGTAAGTTTATTTTACTAATAGACATTATTATAATAGCGAGATATTACAACATAGTAAATAGTTTAACGGATCCTTAGGAGATGTGAATCCCAAGCATCTCTTAAGTTACTGCACTCACGTTTAACACTGGATAGGAGATGTCAAATCCCGTAAACATCTATGACGCCGTTCCACTCATATTATTTACCGTTGATTTAACTTACATAAGATCTTTTAGTTCTGACTCGATTGTTTTGTCTTTTCAATTCGCTCGGGTCAGTCTGAGCATTTCAGGGTTTGAAGATCTTATTTCTAGAGGACGAAGATGAAGATTGTATTACTATTATTTATTATATTATTCCACTGTATTCATACTGTTCCGCTGCATTATTTATTTTTCTCTGGTATGTGTAACTCTGATATGTGTTGTAAAAGTATAATCAAATGTTTTGTAAAACAACTTCATAAACTGTTATTTGATTATTATATATTGTCATTCCGCTGTGAGATTCTATTTTGTTTTATTTCTTTCTTCCTTTTACTTATTTACCCCAATAACAATCCACTCTTTTGTGTGGTTTGAGTCTGACGTGTATGGTTTATCGTCGATTTAAATCGTACAAAAAGGCGGTCTGTTACATCTGGTATCAGAGTTTTGGTTTAGCGATAAACCTTAGCTTAGTGGAGTCTGACTCTTTATCAATAGTGTAGTAATACCTCGTGATGAGTCGCTGAGTGTATATATATGAGAGAGCATATTTGTTAGTGTTATAAAAGGGTTTTGATATTGTGTTAATTTGTTTCGTTTTGTATTTATAAATTCTAGTTGGTGCATAGGATGCTATGACATCAATAGGGATTTCTAAACACTTAATAGGACAGACCGACACAATATTATTTTGAATACAGGTGAATGAAATAATTCTACCTATTATATTTTCTATGTATATAAAATAAATTTTTATAAATAAGATATATATTTGGTTGCATTATATTGGTAGTTAGGCAGTGAAATTTGTAAATGTTTATTGGAAACTAGAGTTGAAGAAAATAAATTAAAATTGGAAATTTTAGAACTTAAGTTCCGGGATTTTTGAAAATTTCTTTCAAATGATTTTGGGATATAATAATAATATTGTTTGAAATATTTTCTGATATAAATTGAAAGAAGTGCTTTAAGGAAACTTTGGAAAGAAATAAGCTCTTTACTCCCCTCCCTATCGCTGGAAAATAATTTCGGTGATGAGTGCACGCATCATCGACATTCATTTTCGAGTTTCAAGTGGAAAGGCCACTGTAGTGGTTTTATTGCAGATTTATTTTGATAAACAAATATAAATTTTAAATTGTTTTAAATATAATTGGATATATAAGTTGCAAGTATATACAATTATCTAGTATTTTAAATGATTTGAAATTTAACCAGGTATTTAATTCTTAAGTTTCCGTTAATTAATAGTTTCGATTATTGTAGTGAAATGGGATGTAACTAATTAATAATTGGAACCTCTAATTAAAATAAGAGATTAAATGCTAGGTTATGAATGAAATTTCAAAAAAGTTGAAATTTGTAACCTATATAAACAAAAGATATGATTTTTGAAATTAAATTAATTTGAAAGAAATAAAATAAACTTGCATAACTTTCAATTACATTCTTAAAGCATATACATAACTTACCAAACATTAAAAGTTGAAATGTCTAATAAGAAAATGTAATGGGAATTATACAAATAAAACTTAAAGTAATGAAAGTATTCAATGAAGTCCTTTAATAAATAAGAAAGGAGGATATATTATTATAAACTTAAGTTATAATTGAATGTTACTATAAGTAAATATAATAGAAGGTAAGTATGATAAATAAATGATTATAAACTTAAGTCAATGAATTGAAATGCTAAGAAATATAATGGAATAGAAATACTATGGATAAATGAATGAATGTAATGCAATAAAAAGAAAATTTATATGATATGAATAAATAAGCGAAATAAACACTGAATGAGTGAATGGAAATAAAAGTTTGTAAGAAATAAATGTAAATAAAGGATGAATCATTATATGAACGACAAGGAGTTCAAACAATAAACGCTACGAAATGGAATTAATAAAAATGAACTTGATCTATTGTTTGGAATTGTTGTTTGTTTGGTTTATGGTTGTTTAGGCAAGGATACTTTAAATTTGTTTGGATGTACGAATAATCTATTTAGTTTCATCTAAGACTATTGAGTAAACGGCGCACTAAGTAGTTTATTCTCTATTCTGTATAATTTAAAGTTTTTGAACCCGAACAACTATTTCTTTTGTTTGATATGGATGGATAATTGAATGGTGTTGATTCCGTATGATGGTTGTATGTTGGTTGCAAGTGATTGTTGTTTATATTGGTGGTCTGTTAGCAGCTGAAACAACTTTAAATATTTCATTTTATATAATTATTAACTCTTTTTGGATTATATAAGTGAAATACAGGTTATGGAAGCAATTGCTACTGCTTTTGGTTTCATAAATAAGCATTATTTGCCCGACAAATAGGTACGTTTTCGGATTACGGTTTATAGCGTTATTATATTATTTTTCCCGTGTTGGGATATGTTATTTTGAGATATTGTGATTTATATTGTTATATTTGATATTATAATTTCTCCCGAGCCTCCCCATACAAAGGAGACTCTGTCGAAATTTTCCGTAAATTTTAGACTTAGAAAATTTTATAAAATATTTTCCAAACTTTATTAATTTGAGTATAAAAAGATTTATTGTTTATAAATTGGTATATTTTATTTAAATTAATTAATTTTGTAAATTTAATTGTTTATAAAGTTAATATTTTTGAATAAGATGTATTGTTTTCTTAATTCCTTCTTTCTCCTTCTTTTTCCTTTTCGGGGATGAAAAGTTTTGAGTGGGGGGAGGGGGAGTGGAACGACCCGTAAATTTCCGATAATAAAATAGGTTAATTTAATAAGATTTTGGTAATTAAATATGAAATAAATAAAAATTTGAATTTTTTTAATGAATTAAGAATGGGAATGAAATGTAAGAATGTTAAGGCAAGTTAATAAATAACTAATTTAGTGCAATCCCAATTTATTGGAACAATTATAGGGTTATAATTGATTGTCAATAGTAAATTTGGAAATAATTCAAAGTATGAATACAATAATCATTGATTGAATAAAAAGAATGGGAATAAAGATCTATTAATTTAAATTTAATAATTGGATTAGTTAGAATTAAATGAAAATTAACATTTAAATATTACGTAAATAGGGATTAAGTTGAAATTGGAAAATATTAATGTACCATGTTGTAAACCAATGTTAATTATATCCTTATTGTAATAAAGGACTTGAATAACAAGGTTTAAAAGTAAATAAATGGATTTTGGAATTTTAAATTTATAAATGTCTGAATTTAATGAAATTGAAATTTAACGCTGAAATTGAGGAATTAATCAATTTTAAATCGACAGCTAAATTTGTTTAAATTATTTGTGAATGATTAGGAAACCAAAATTGACAGAAGTTGTCAATTATTAAAGTTCAAATTGGAAAGGGATTAATCTATTTAATATTAATTTATTTAATTAACTAGAAAATAGCCATTTTGGCTACTGACTCGGATTTCGATGAAACCAGTTTCATCGGATCCGTAACGGCGAATTATTGTAGGATTTCAAGTTTCGTAGTGATCGGGCTTGTCGTTTGATCGTACGGACACGAAACGCCTAGAAATCGATTTAATTGAAATCAATTGAAATCAATTAGGAATAACTTGATTTTTAGCATAACTTCTTCATACGATGGAATTTGGACTTGAAACCTATTCCATCAGGTTTAGAATATTTAAAAACAACTATTTTGATATATGGGTTGGCCCAATTTCATTCCGGAGTCGAAACGGGCTTTTCGGGCCATCTATCGTTCAATCAAGTCTGATCCGTTCTTTCTATTTTTAACCCTACCTATATATATCCAGTTATAAACCCTAGCAGCCTTTCTATTACTCATTTCGGTACATATAATACTTATGTTGCTCCTCTTTCTTAATGGCAGACAAACCCTAAAATTCACAACCCAGTTTCAATGCAAATTCAACCTTAAAAATTCAAACTCCTCAATACATATCAAATTTTATATTGATCTGAAGCTATCGACGAGCGCATCTCAGATCTATAATTCGTTATTCGATTTGAAGCTCTGTTTGTCCAAAAATTGATGATCAATTCTCGATCGTTAATCACACGACGATCAACTTCTCGTCCGATCGTCTGAGGGGTTTTGTAGAGGGGCCCGAGTGTTGTTCATCAATGGTGTTCCTGGTGGAATAGATGGCTAGATCGTCGGCAAAATTCAATTAGGGCTTGCTATTGGGTTTCGGGTGCTGCCACTGTTCGTCGTGGTCAAAGGGGTCGCACAGCCTCAGGCAGGCGCACCCGTGGTTCGGTGGTGGCAGCGTAGGCCGGTCGTGGGTTTCAGGCGACGAGGCGATGGCGTTTTCCGTTGATGAGGAGGCGGCTGGAACCTTCGAACGCGATATTAGGGTTCGAACAGGGAGAGTCGGCTCTGCTGACGTGTATGCCTTGTTTTTTGTTTATATATGTGTGTTTATATATATATATATATATATATATATATATATATATCGTATAATGTTCTTAATTGCATAACTTTTGCATACGGTACTCGATTTACGTGCGATTTTTTTGTTAGGATCGTTTCAAATTCCGGACATTTTGACGCTGGTCTGGGCGATTATGGAGACTATTTGAATTTTGGATTTAAATTGGATTTAAATTCAATTTAAATTCAAAAGGTGAGTGTTTTAGCCCACTCACGACTTCTAGAATTTCTTATGTTTGTTAAATTGATTTATGATGTGATTAGAAATTTATTTATCACTGTTTGGCATATTTTGAATCATCATCTCAGTTTATTTGAATTTATTTGGATAAAATTATTATTTAATTTATTATCGCATATAAATTGCCAGTTAAATTGTTATTTAATGTATTATTGAATATAAACTGCCAGTGATGTTATTTATCATCTGTTCTACATTGATGTTATTGTTTGGATTGGATGATGATTGTGATAAATGGTTAATGATTGATATTGGATGAATGGATGTTGTATTTATATTGTTATAAACAACAAGTTGTTATGGATTTTATTTTATTCGGGATTGCGGTTTGAAATGATATATAACCGTATTTATATTTTAAATTACGGATTAAAATGATAAATTTCTGTATCACTTGACCATAGGATAGAAAATTATATACAGACACCGTGGTCTATATATAAAAATATTTTGAAATGATTTCTATGATTTTGTAGAGAAATATATGGTTTTATAATATATGGTTTTATATGAACATTTTTTTTAGATGTTATATAAATGTATTCTATCCTTGATTTTAAGCTATGTATAATTTGTTTTAATGTAGAATAAGCTTAATAATAAGTTTGATTTTTATTGAAGATATTATGGTTAAGTATATAAATTATATTTCAATATAGAGTTTAAATGATTTAAATCAAATTAAAGTTGCAAGATAAATTTGAAATTTATTTGAAATTGAAATTATTTAAGAATTAAACTCTGATAAGTTTGATGTGAAATTCATTAAATTTGAAATTCTAGAGGGTATGATTTTATAACTTGATTTTAGTTTAAGGTAAATTAAATGAATATTTCAAATATAAATAAATTGAAGTAAATATTTAGTTATTTAAAATTTGAGCTTTATTTAAATGATAATGGATTTATTACGTAAAATATTTCGAAACTAAATAATAGAAAATTAAATTGTTGAATCGTAATTTCCAAACTTAGTTTTGAAATTGTAAATACTTAAAGTTTGAAATATATTGAATTTGGAATGGTTTATTTTGGGGGTCAAATCTGTTGTGAAATCGATAAATTTAGAATAGTTTATTTGGAAAATGAATTGAATTGAAATTTATGATTTGAGATTTGGTTAAAAATAAAATCTAGAAATTTGAGTTGTGTTGGATTGATTTGTGAAATTGAAGAATCTATTTTATTATACAAAGTATTTAAACCATTTAAATGGTGCAAGGTATGTTTTGAAGTTATGAGTTTCAAGGTATTATGATTTGAAAGTGTTATATTCATGTGTTTCAATGTCGAAATGTTATAACTTTGAAAGTGATTTGAATTCAGAAAAGGGGTATATATTTGAAATAAAAATGATATTATATTGATCTGGGTTTTTATTAAAATGATATCATATTGATTTGGGTTTAAAATGGAAATGATATCGTATTTATATGCTTTGAAATGAATATTTTATTCTGGTTTTGAAGTATAAATTATTTTAAAATGACCGCGGTGTTATAATAACGTTTGGTTGTTAAATAGACCGGGATCGAAAGTTGTCATACTCTCTTACAACTCTGAAAACCAATTTAACAACCGTGTACGCGGTGGAGATTCCAGAATGAAGTAGGATGGCGGCGGCGTTCCTTTGAGGTATATATGTGGACCCGACTCCCATGAGTTGGCATAAGGCGGCTAAAACAGGAGCGATTCTGGGCCAGTTAGGTGGCTCCTCTTATCGGACACACTCCTTCGATACCATTCCATTATATGCAGCCTTTGAGATTAATTCGGTGGCCGCTTTTGATTTTTGATTTTGTAGGTGTGGCTCGAGGAGGGCGGTAGCTGCGTGCTATGCGTCACTAGTAGTCCGAATAGTAATTGGAATATCTACCCTGGCATTGCCTTGTGTGCCGTGTCACCTACCCTATCCCGCCTTGTACGAGTTTGGTTTTCTCCCGTAGCCCATGTGGTATCCTCTGGTGGCTTCTCGATCAGGAGGAACCATGATACTGGATGGACTACTTGGATTATTACGTGGTAAGGGCTATATTGGTAACTCCTTAACGCTATTAAAAAGTAAGTTTATTTTACTAATAGACATTATTATAATAGCGAAATATTACTACATAGTAAATAGTTTAACGGATCCTTAGTAGATGTGAATCCCGAGCATCTCTTAAGTTACTGCACTCACGTTTAACATTGGATAGGAGATATAAATTCGTGTACACATCTCTGACATCATTCCACTCATATTATTTATCGTTGATCTAACTTACATAAGATTTTTTAGTTCTGACTCGAGTGTTTTGTCCTTTCAATCGCTCGGGTCAGTTTGAGCATTTCAGGGTTTGAAGATCTTATTCCTAAAGGGTGAAGACGAAGATTGTATTACTATTATTTATTATATTATTCCATTGCATTCATACCGTTCCACTGCATTATTTATTTTTCTCTGGTATGTGTAACTTTGATATGTGTTGTAAAAGTATAATCAAATATTTTGTAAAACGGCTTCATGAACTGTTATTTAATTATTATATTTTTTATTCCGATGTGAGATTCTGTTTTTTTATTTCTTTCTTTCTTTTTCTTATTTACCCCAATAACAATCCGCTCTTTTGTGTGGTTTGAGTCTAATGTGTGTGGTTTATCGTCGATTTAAAGCGTACAAAAAGGAGGTCCGTTGCATTACCCTAGTTGGGTGCGAGCCACTTAGCCTTGCTGCATCTCCCCTATTTTAGTCATTCTCGGTTGATGAGGCTTGAGGCTACGATTACCTTTTAAAGAACACATTCACTTAGAATGCTCATCGTTCTCCAATGATGATGTTTTGATAGCATTCATCCATACAAGTTGTCCCGGTTCTAGACAAACTGAATCACCGTCTTCATCATCTTTACGGTATTCATTCGTAACTTTCAAACTGGATCAAAGTGGTTTTCGAATAATTAAATCTGATCCTGGTCTCTTCGAAACTATTAACGAAATTGGCCAAAATTGAAAGTTGGTTATTTAACTATCAATATGCATCCATAAACAATCATCGGGCCTTATTATAAATTTTTTCAAAATTTATCTCAAAATATCTTTATAAGATATTACTTCCCATAATTCAACATTTTGAAAACAGTTTTCAAATCTCTTTTTATTTTCATGGAACATTTCCAACCCTTTCCAATACTTGGAATATTTTCCCCGCTTCATTTGATATTCGACCCTTGGAAGATATTCCTTTTTTCCTTTCTCAAAATCATTTACAATTTTATTTGTAAATTCCTCAACTCATTTACACGAATTCTATAAATTCCAGAATTCCTTAATTAGTACCCTTAATATTTTCAAAACCAATTATACTTGCTTATAAACTTAATTTCCTTTGTACTTCTTTATGAATTCTATTTTCATTCTTTGAAGTTCACTTTTTTTAACTACTTTGGAAATTTTCTTACTTTTCCCAATTCCATTTAATAATTTTCTTATAAATCATATCCACTAAATAACCCATTTTCCCGGCTTCTGAGAAGGTTTATAAATAAATTTAAAACATTTCAGAACTCTTTATATATATAAGTATTTTAAATAAAATAATAATAATAATTTATTTTTAAGATATATTCAAATAATTATTTAAAATATTGAAACATCTTTTATAATATCACTTTCCAGAGCAGATTTAAAAGTTAGTATTCTATTTAAAATAAATATCAAGTATTTAAAAATTCATTTCTGAAGTATTCAATACTAACCAACTTTAAAATTTTCATAGTTCAATAAATAAAAGTTTCCTTTTAAGAATTTAAAACTTAACTTATTCAAAATATATTTGTAGAATTTGAATAAACAAATTTTCAATTTATAACCCCTCTTGATTTCCATCACATCACTCACATTCGGGTCTCCTTAACCATCTTTACTTTAAAATAGTATCGACCATTTTTCTTACCTTATTTCCATATTTCAATATTAATTCTTCCCATAAATTTATATTCCAAACTTATCATCCAATATCACTTCCTTTTTTTATTCTTCGTTTATAAATTTTTATAACTCCTTTGAGTTATATAAAATATTATCATTTATAAAATCCCATTTTATGTAAATTTAATCCCTTTAAAATCCATTTGTTTTTACCCATCTAACTTTAATATCGATTTCAACTTCTTTCTATATTTTTTGAATCATCATTATAAATTCTTTTCTTTAAAAATTTCTTTATATGGTATATTTAAATTCTTTATTTAAAAATATTTTTCCGCATTATTTAGTACTATCAAAAATCCAATACTTCTTATTTAAGTAAATCTCTTTAGAATAATCCAATTTTCGATAATATTATTTTTATATTAAAGTCTCCTTTTTAATCCTTAAAAATTTAAAATAGTATTTATAGTATTTAATATGCCAACAATTTATTTCCATGCCATCATACATTTAAAAATTTACAACACACAACAATCCAGCATTATATATATATATATATATATATATATATAATGATAACATATTTGAGGAATCCAGTTGGATCCCTCCAACCTGTTTTCCCGCATCCACAGATGTTAGACAACAATATACCAATCCCCCTTCGAGGGGGATATCGTGGTATATAAGGTCATCCGCAATTATGCGGGGCGCATACGATCTCATCCTCTATAACGGTGCGGGAATATCACTCCAATACTAATATATATACTATATATATAGCCATCCATAGATAATTATAAATTTACCAATCAATCCAAAAACCAAAAATTTAAATTTAAACATTTAATTCAAATATGGTATCCAAATGAGTGAGAATTCTCACATTTGATTTTAAATTTGCAGTCCAATCCAAACCCAACAAGTTTTTTCACGATTGATTCCGTTAAATTTCGAACCTCACACGCAATCTTATTAACTTTATAAGTTATTGGATTTTAATCTGATTTAAATAAAATAATTAACAAAAATTCTAACTGCCTAATAAAATAAATTAATCATAGAAAAATTACCCAAACTTTTTTAAACACAGCCAGGCCTCGAAAACCATCTCCGGCCTCAGCCATTCCGTTGTCGCCTACCACACTGACTGGGACCAAACATCGCGAGCCTTCCACTTGATCAACAACTACCTGCCGTTGCTGACAAACCGTCCCTACCGACTACATTTGCACCACCACCCCCAAATCGACTTCGCCCAAAACTGTTTCATCTACGACCTCTCACCCTCGATTCAAGTCATTGTACCTCTTCACAACTTCAATGTCCAACCCGCCGCCTACCTATCTCCTATAGTCGCACCTCCTCTACCCGATGATGAAGACCACCGATGTCACCTTAGCCTTAAGCCACCGCTACCAGCCTCCGTTTTCCCCTAGCACCGCCAGCCTCGCGCTTCAGCCAACCCATGCGTACGTTTGCACGTACGCGAACTCCACCTCAATCGATCTCGTTCGATTGAAGAAAGAACGAAATGGAACTCGCGATTGAATTGATATATTCTCTTTTAAGCTTCGAATGACTCCAATCCCCTTTCTATAGGTTTCAATTTCTTTTTCTTTTTCTAAAAACAGGGACGAATTCAATTGAACTGAGGAATGGAAGAGGAGAAGAAAGATGCAATTTCTATCTCGATTGATCTTGTTCAATTGAAGAATGAAAGGAAAGGAACTCGCGATTGGATCTGATATATATTTTTTCGGTGAGAACGAGGTTTTCTTCTGTCAACATTTTTCTACGATTTGAACTAAATAGAAAGAAGGGGGATACGTGATTTTCAAAGGAGAATGGAGAGGCAAATAAGACTTGACATTAGCGTGTAAGATGAAGGCTACAATGCTCTAAAAGGAAGGAATTTTTTTTTGATTCTAATGCGATCGATCAATATAAACATAAATATATTATATTATTTAAATTTAAAAAATCTCGATTTACAAAACTCAACATTTCAAACCCTTATAGAGGCATGCCGCTAGGGTTCATAATGTTATACCCCTATTTCGAATGCAATGGAAAAGGTTTCGAGTCCTAATTCGATCGTAAAAAGAAGATAGCTTTTTGGACCCAATTATTATATTGAATTTTCGATAAAAGCATTTATGTTCCGTATGACCAAACGATAATCTCAAACACTATGAAATTTGAAATCTGATAATAATACAATATTAAGGATCCAATGGAACTAGTTTCGTCAAATTCCAAGATTGTGCTCTGGAAAGCTATTTTTAAATGTCAATTTGAACAAGCTATTTTTAAAATTGGACCAATCAATTTCAAATTCAATCTTAAAACTTTTATTATCTTCATGGTCAAAAAACTAAAATTTACAAGCCTTTAAATAATTTTTATCAGGCTTAAAACTTAAGATAAATTAACCAATATTCAATTATAACTTCAATAATTAAATTATAAAATAAATCGCTATATTTGAACTCTGAATTTATTCTATAAATAAAAACCCATCTTTCATATTCAAAATCAATCTATAATTCAAATCAATATTTATAACCATTTAAATATTCAAAATTGAATAACGAAAAATCCGGGTCATTACATTAACAATGCTGATAAGGTAGAAAATGCATGTTATCACCTTGATTACTATTTGTCATTCTTTTTATTATGAAATTCAATTTAATATGATATTGAATGCATGTAGGTACTTATAGAAGAAGTAAAAGAAAAGAGGGACACAAACAACTTGTCAGTTTACAAAGGTGATACCGAATGTAGAGAAACCTATTTAGGTAGTTGTAGTTCTTGAACCAGATGCACTAGTTTACGATGGTCCTCAAAATGGAATGTACAAGCTATGTGAATTTTCTGATGGAGGCTTCATTATAAGGTCAGAGTTCCGTATTCTGTATTTGTAGACTTTAACTATGAACTTTGTCTTATCTTTTGTTATTGCAATTGGTATTAGTATGGAACTGGTAAATTATGTATTGATAACTTAATTATGTATTGAACTTCTCTTTTGTTAATTAAAACTCTTTTTATTACTGATTATGAATATTGGTTATTGATGCTGACTGGGTTATAATTTGTTAAATAAGATAATATTTCATGTTAAATATAGTCTACATTGTATCTTTTAACATTTATACCATTATATCTTTCAACATTTACATTACTGTTAAGTGTTTATTTGTTTGTATTTATTTGTATATCTTATAAGCGTTAGAAGATATTTTTCCCCAACACTTATAAGCATTGGAAGATCTTTTTTCCTAATGCTTATAAGCATTGGAATATATTATCTCCCAATACTTATAAGCATTGGCGAAAGAAATCGTCCAATGATTACAATCATTGCAAATAAATGCCCATGCTCCTATAGCGGCACATATAATTATTACTGAATTTCTTAGCAAAAATTATATTCGTTGGGAATCCTCTATTTCGGTGTAGTGACGTTGGCATATGTATCTAGCAGTGTGTCAACATATGTATAGTGTCGTGTGTCGATAGGTGTCTATAGCTGTGTGTCGGCTATTTTGTGTGTATATATATATATCGACAGTATTTGTCTACCACCATCCAACTCCTTTTATGTTTTAGGAGTGAACCAGAATGGCCCATCCAGATGCCGTGATCACGGTGGTCATGCCCCAGATCTATGATACCCAAATGTTGTATGTTGGCAATGTTTTAGTCTTGCATCAGCAATATTTATTGTCGTGTGTCGGCAACATATAGAGCCATGTCTCCAAAATTATAGAGCCCTGTATTGACGACGTAAAGCCCCTTACATCACTAGACCAATAGTTTGTTACCAATAAGGGGTGCATGTAGGGTCATGACCAATGTAGAGTGTAGACTGACGGCATGTTTATGACATACAGTGGATAAGAGGCATGACGTCTGTCGAGGTAACCTAGATTGTAGGAGCTGTGATGGATGGGCACGTGTGTCGTGTTCGCCAGTTACGTGTATAGTCTTCTAGAGCAGGTGTGTCCATCAATATCCCATCTAGTTCTGCTGTGTTATAATTTGGACAAGTACTAATTCTCCTACCGAACATGATAAGTTGTGATTATATCATAGACCGTGCCCTCAGTATAATCAATCCTTGTATCCTTTTCAGGCTTGTGTCACTTATTATTTTTCCTCTACCTATGTCACCAACTCCTATTCATTTTCACGTATTGCCATCGATTTTACTATATGCGTGCCAACTAGCTAATCATTGGCGTGTGTCGCCAATTATATCTTTCTTTGGCATGTGTCGCTATTACTATGTTTTGATTATGGACGCTTATTTAGATTGTTGCTGTGGATGTTTTATTAATTGAGATTTGGTGATATATTCAAGCATAGTTGTGTGCTTGCCTAAATACAAGGTGCAATCTATTTTATAGATATTATTTGGATATCTATGATTCATCCATCTATGTTGTTTCTGCAATGCTTGATTTGATGTATTTCTGTATAGGTGATGACATCTTTTAATTTTAGAGTTAGTTTCTTTATATGGTTTGGGTTATTCATGTGACTTCATGCTTTGATGGATACTTAGGATGTTAAATTTTATTTCATTTATACGATCATACGGTGTTATTAAATCATTATTCTTAGTTTTACACCGCATTCTTGATTAGATATAGTCTGATATAGTCTAACCCGTATGTTATTTTATAATACTCGGGTCAGTCTAACACATTTTAGGTACAGGGACAACATGACCAGCATTTGTTTTATTAGCCTCAGAGGAGTACCACATTAGGATTGTTACATGATATTTTTTTGATATTTATTCACTGAATGTATATGATTGACGTTTAAGATGTATTGTATTCTTATATCGTTATTGCATTATATATTATATGTTATCGCTACGATTAACTCCGTGTTCTCTGCTATATATTGTATATTATGCATTGTTCTGTCTTGGAGGCACACATGTCTATTACTTTGTACTGATATTATGTATGTATTTATTAGATATTAATTTGATATATCAAAACATTCCAGTGTTGGTCCAAGGGAATATTCACATGTTTATCCCATATTATCTCATTCTCTGTATATCTAAAAGCATAACTCTATAATACTCTTGGGTAGTATGTGTACAAAGGTGAGGTGTTTCAATTGGTATCAGAGTAGGTTTATAATAATATACTGTATATCAGCCCCGACCGTTGGGTGAGTTGTGTAATTTTCTATAATGAGAAATAGTATTATGTATAGGATGATTAATAGGGAGTAATCATCAATGGATGTATTAAAATTTTGTAATTACTTTTCACTTGTTTCATTTTAGTTGTGATAATATGGTTGGAGTAGCAAGGACAAAAGGAGTTAGTCCAACCAACAACATTTGTATTTATAACTTTAAGCGATTTAGTACTGTATCATTATATAATGGTTTGGTTTAATATTGTAGTTAAGTTTTGATTTGATTTTGATCAGAGTGGCACACCAAAAAATTTATCTATTTGTTTCCACCGATGCATATATTTTGGCCTATTGAGTTTGTTTGATATTTGAAATTTTAAAATTTAATTTAATTTCGATATTTGTGTGTATTTGTAACGATACACTTTTATGTACAGTTTAACCATCTAATAAACCACACGTGACACACTATTGATCGAAAAGATGATAGTTTGGGGAAAGAATGAAGGAATAAGAAATGAAGGAAAATAACAACATAGAATCTCACAGTGGGATGAATTATCTATAATATAAAACCAATCTTTACACAAAAACAAACTATAATATAAGTATATATAGACATCAATCAGAGTATACTAGCCTATTTCATCCCTGACAGTTATAATGACATGTCCTCACAATTGCAGAGAAATAGAACAATGAATGCAACGGAAAAGTAACGACGTATGTGGATACATCTCTGGGCTTTCATCTGAACTCTTGAAGCTCTAAAGCATCCAACTAAATCTATAATATGCTCGATCTGACCTGAGCATTATAGGAAAACAACGCCCGGGTCAGTTTGCTAAACAAACATGAGAAACTCAAATCACAAGGAATTTGATTTATTGTAGCTAGTAAAATCTTTTAAAATTGAAGGTATCTCA
The DNA here is from genome assembly GCA_030765085.1 of Allium cepa. Lineage (NCBI taxonomy): Eukaryota > Viridiplantae > Streptophyta > Magnoliopsida > Asparagales > Amaryllidaceae > Allium > Allium cepa. The sequence continues at coordinate 463,047,587 of CM060943.1, forward strand.
TAATACCACGCCACATATAAATACGGCCGAGGTTTTACCTTCCGATAACCAAAACATTTCTATAGAAAATCCAGTGATATTATGATAATATCTATAATACAAATACATATTAATTATAGATGAAATTGCTATATTATTAAATTCTAGCATAATAGGTATACAATCAAGTCCACACTATGCTTATTGGAGAATGGATTGCAACAATGGAAAGGTACGGGACTACCTCTACCATACAATACGCCTCTAGATAAAATATACCTGGAGTAAGACCTGGAACTTGATCCACCCCCGCCAACACAAAACCGGCCTACCCCTGGACTTGGATAGTACCAAATATGTCACTACCCCAGTTTCTTTCCAACCATAAATCTAGAGCCCTCATGCATAATAAAATCCATAATTTGATGATCTAGAAAGGTGACGACATTCCCTAATGGAAGCGACCACATAGCCTGGCTACATCTATCATATTTTAGCACTTTTCGGGTGTGAGACTTGAGGCTACGATTACCTTTTGTATAACAATTCCACTTGGAATGCTAATATTGCCCACCAGGCAGTAATACAGTGCCAACATTTATCCATACAAGTTTGCATTGGGTCTGAACTAAACTATAACGACCCGTAAAATTTCGATAATTAAAGTTGTTAATTTAATGAATCTTGTTATTTAATATTGGAAGAAATAAAAAGTTGTAAGGTGATAATGTTAATGCAAGTTGATAAATAATTAGTGCATTCCCAATTAACTGAAACAATTGTAAGGTTATAATTGATTGTATTTAGTAAATTGGAAATAAATTTCAATAAATGTAATTAAATAGTATGTTAGTGTAAATTAAGATAATATTTGAAATTAATGATAATTCCATTTATAATATGATAATTGGTTGGTTTAAAGAATGGAAATCAAGATTTATTCATTTATTTGAATTTAAATTATAGTGATTGGGTTTATTGCAATAAAATGAAATTAAATATCTAAATATTACGTTAATTAAAATTAAATGGAATTATTGGAAATTAAATTTACAATTTTTGAATTTAATGAAATTGAAATTAAACACTGAAATTGATGGATTAATCATCTTTAATTTTACATCCAAATTTATTAAAAATTATTGTGATTGTTTAAGAAATCAAAATGATAAGATTTGTTGATTATAGGATTTAAATTGAAGAAGTGATTAATTAATTTAACATTAAATTATTTAATTAACTGGAAAATAACCATTTTGGCCATTGACTCAGATTTCGACGAAACCAATTTAAAAACCATAAGGTGAATTATTATAGGATTTCAAGTTTCGTAACGATCGGACTTGTCGTTTGATCGTACAGGCTCGAAACGCCTAGAAATCAATTAAATTGAAATCAGTTGAAATCAATTTCAAATAATTTGATTCTAGCATAACTTCTTCATACTATGGAATTTAGACTTGAAACCTGTTCCATTGAGTTTAAAATATTTAAAAACAGCTATTTTGATATATGGGTTGACTCATTTTCGTTCCAGAGTTAGAACGGGCTTTTCGGGCCATTTATCATTTAGCTTTCGATCCAAATCAATTCGGTCCATTCTAATTTCAGCATTGCATATATGTACCTCGTTATAAACCCTAGCCTATTCCTTATGTTCTTTTTTCTGTATGTACAATTCCAATTGCTTCTTTTCTCAATGGCAGACAGACTCTAAATTTCACAGCCAATTGCAAATCAAAATTTTCTATTCCAAATTCCTCAATGTATATCGAATTATATATCGATTTGAAGCTCTCGACGAGCGCATCTCAGATCTATAATTAGTCTGTTTGGTTAGAAATCGAAGATCAACTATCGGCCGTTCATCGTTCGCCGGTGAATCTCGACTGATCGCCAAATTGGAGGCATGGTTGTGTGGAGAGTCAAGTGGGAAGACCATCAGCATGGATTGCGTAGCGAGTTGAGGGCTAGATCGATCGAAAAAATTCGATTTGTGCTCGAACTTTGGCGGCGGCTACAATTTTTTTGTGGGATCGGTGGACATGACTCAGTCTCATGGGTTCGGGGCAGCGAGGGTCGGCCGTGGCGGTTCTAGGGGAGGGCGCAATGGCCGACATCGGCATGGAAGGCGAGGTGGTGTTGCAGTTTCCTTCGTGGTGTGAATAGGTAGGTGATGACGTGTACGTTTACTTTATTAGCTATTTTATTTATTTTTATTTATATGGTTGATCGTTCTAATCACAATAACTTTCACATACGAAGTCTGTTTCATGCATGGTTTTCTCCACTGTGATCCTATCAAAATTCCAAACATTTTGGCGTTTGTTCGGACGAATTCTGATACTATTCAAATTTTGGGTATAAATTGGATTTAAATTCAAAAGGTGAGTGTTTTAACCTACTCACAACTTCTAAAATTTCTTTTGTGTGTTAAATTAATTTTTGATATGATTAGAAATTTATTTATGGTTGTTTGGCATATTTTAATCATCATCTCAGTTAAATTGAATTTATGAGTTAAATTGTTATTTAACTTATTATTACATACAAACTGCCAGTTAAATTGTTATTTAATTTATTATTGCATATAAACTGCCAGTTAAATTGTTATTTAATTTATTATTAAATATAAACTGCCAATAAATACCTGTTATTTATTATCTGTTCTATATTGTGTTATTGATTAAATTGAATGATGATTGTGATAAATGTTCGATGATTGATATTGGATGAATGGATGTTGTATTTTATATTGTTATAAACCGCAAGTTGTTATAGATTTTATTTCATTCGGGATTGTGGTTTGAAATGATATATAACCGTATTTTTATTTTAAATTACGGATTGAAATGATAAATATCTGTATCACTTGACCATAGGATAGAAAATTATATACAGACACCGTGGTCTATGTATAAAAATATTTTGAAATGATTCCTATGGTTTTGGAAAGAAATATATGGTTTTATATAAATATTGGTTTTTGATATTATATAAATATTATTTTTTATATATAGGTAAATTCTTAAATTTAAGCTATGTATAATTTTGTTTATTATATAATGAGAGTAATAATAAAGTTTGATTTTATTAAAATATAATATGGGTAAGTATTTATTTAAATTATATTTTAATATATATATATATATAGAGAGAGAGTTTATAATGATATTGATAAATTAAGGTTGAGAAGATGGATTTGAAATCGGTTTAAAATTGTATTTAATTAAGAATGTTATTTAATTAAAGAAATCTGGAACTTATTGAATTTGAGATTTTAAAGGGCATGATTTTATAACTTGATGATGGTTTAAGGTTATTAATGAATATTTCAAGTTTGAGTTTTATTTAAATAATATCGAATTTATTAAATAAATATTTCAAAACTAAATAATAGTAAATTGAATTAAGATATATATGAAAATTGTGAGATTTAGTTTGAAATTATGGAATATTTAAAGACTTGAAATATATCTAAATTGAAATGTTTATCGAAATTGAAGTGTTTCGAAGTTATGAATTTCAAAGTATTATGGTTTCAAAGTGTTTTGTTTCGGAGTGTTACAACTTTGAAATAACATGATTTTTGAAACGAATTTATTTGAAATTTCCTTTAATTAAAATTTGTCTTCAAATATATATTGATTTGGAACTTATCAAAATTAAAGATGTGAGAATCTGACTTTATAATAAGGTTTGGTTTAAGATGATGTAAAGAGGGAATATCTCAAGTTTAAAGGAATTGAAGGAAATATTTAGAAATTTGGAAGTTTGATTTATTTAAATGATATAATATTAATGTGGTTTTTGAAATGCAATGATATATTTTTGATATGGTTTGGAATGAAATGACATGTTATTGATTTGGTTTTTAAGGGAAATAATATATTATTAATGTGGTTTTGAAATGGAAACGATATCATATTTTATTGGTTTGAAATGGAAATAACATCGTATTTGGTTTTGAAATGGCAATGATATTTTGGTTTTGAAGTATAAACTATTTTAAATTACTACGGTGTTATAATAACAATTGGTTGGCAAAGAGACCAGGATCGAATATGGGCATACTCTTTGTCGATACCGAAAACCATTTTGACAACCGTGTACGCGGTGGAGATTTCAGAATGAAGTAGGATGGTGGCGGCGTTAATTTGAGATATATACGTAGACCCGACTCCCGTGAGTTGGCATAAGGTGGCTAAAATAGGAGCGATCTCGGGACAAGGAGGTAGACCCTTTAATCGGACACATCCCTTCGATATTATACTCTGGCTTTTGGATTGATTCGTTGGCCACTTTTGATTTTTGGTTTGAGGGTATGGCTCGAGGTGGGCGGTAGTAGCTGCTACGCGTTACCACCAGCCCATATGTGTAATTGATATATCTACCCTGGCATTGCCTTGTGGTCGTGTCACCTACCCTAGCGCGCCTTGTACGAGTTTGGCTTTCTCCCGTAGCCCGTGGAGTATTTAGGGTAGTCTCCCGATCTAGAGATACGCTGATACTGGATGGACTACTGAGACTATTACTTAGTAAGGGCTACATGGGTAACCCCTTAACGCTATTAAAAAGTAAGTTTATTTTTTATAGACATTATTATAATAGCGAAATATTACCACATAGTAAATAGTTTAACGGACCCTTAGGAGATGTGAATCCCGAACATCTCTTAAGTTACTGCACTCACGTTTGACACTGGATAGGAGATGTTAGATCCCGTAAACATCTTTGACGCTATTCCACTCATATTTTACCGTTGATTTAACTTACATAAGATCTTTTAGCCTGACTCGAGTGTTTTATCTTTTCAATTCGCTCGGGTTAGTCTGAGCATTTCAGGATTTGAAGACTTTATTTCTGGAGGACGGAAACGAAGATTGTATCACTATTATTTATTATATCATTCCATTATATTTATACTGTTCCGCTGCATTGTTATTTTTATTCTTTGGTATATGTAACTCTGATTCAATATTGTATTAGTATAATCAAATGTCTGTAAACAGCTTCATGAACTGTTATTTGGTTATTATATTTTGTCGTTCCGCTGCAAGATTATGTTTTGTTTTTTTCTTTCTCTTCTTTTCTTATTCACCCAATAACACTCCGCCCTTCTGTATGGTTTGAGTCGGCACATGTGTCTGCTTAAGCGTACAAAATGGTGGGATGTTACATCTGGTATCAGAGCTTTGGATTAGCGATAAACCTTAGCTTTGTGGGGTCTAATTCTTTACTAATATGATAGTAATACCCTATGATGAGTCACTGAGTGTGTGTGTCGTACTTGTTAGTGTTATAAAAAGGTTTTAATATTGTGTTAATCTGTTCCGTTTTGTATTTATAAATTATTGTTGGTGCATAAGATGCTATGACATAATAGGGATTTTTAAACACTTAATAGGACAGACCGACACAATTTTTGTTTTGAATATAGGTGAATGAAATAATTTTTCCTATTACATTTTCTGTATATAAAGTAATAAATTTTATAAAGGTTATATATGGTTGTAACATAGTGGTTATTAGGTAGTGAAATTTATAACTATTGATTGGAAACAAGATTTGAAGAAAATAAAATAAAGGAAAATTGGAAATTTTAGAACTCAAGTTCCGGGATTTTGAAAATTTTCTTCAAAGGATTTTGGAATATAGTAATATTGTTTATAATATTTTCTAATATAAATATTTCAATATGATTTGAAAGAATTGTTTTAAAGAAATTTTGGAAGAAATAAGTTATGCACTCCCCTCTATGTCGCTGGGAAATAATTTCAGTGATGCGTGCACGCATCATCGACATTCATTTCCGCGTTTTAAAGTGGGAAGGCCACTGTAGTAGTTTTACTACAGATTTATTTTGATATACAAAAATAAATTCTAAATTGTTTTAAATATAATTGGATATACAAATTGTAAGTGTATACATTCATCTATTATTTTAAAATGATTTGAAATATAACTCGGTATTTAGTTCTTAGGTTTCCGTTAATTAATAGTTTCAATTATTGTGGTGAAATGGAATGTAGCTAATTAATAATTGGAACCTCTAATTTAAGTTAAGAGATTAAATGCTAGGTTATAAATGAAATTTCAAGAGAGTTGAAATTTGTAACCTATAAAAAAACAAAAGGTATGATTTTTGAACATTTAATTAATTTAAAAGGAATGATATAAACTTGTATAATTTTCAATTGCATTCTTTAACATATATAACTTACCAACTATAAAAAGTTAAAATGTTAAAAGAAAATGTAATAGAATATTATACTAGTAAAAATTTGAAATAATGAAAGTATTAAATGAAATTCTACAATAAATAAGGATTTGATGTTGTAATTGTTATAAACTTAAGTAGATGTTGAAGTTATTTATTTTAAAAATAAGTAGGAAGATGAATACGGTAAGTGAAAGACAATAAACTTAAGTAAATGTTTGAAGCTTTGTATAACTAAAGGTAAATAAATGAAAACTGTTAGAAAATAAAAGCGAAATAAAAAGAAAAATCATTATATGAATGAAAAGGAAGTCAAACAACAAATAGTACGAAATGAAATTATTAAGAATGAACTTAATCTATTGTTTGAAGTTGTTGTTTGTTTGGTTTATGGTTGTTTGGGCATGGATACTTTAAAATTGTTTGGATGTATGAATAATCTATTTAGTTTCATCTAAGACTGTTGAGTAAATGGTGCATTTAATAGTTTATTTTCCATTATGTACAATTTAAAGTTTTGAACCCGAACAACTATTTGTTTTGTTTGATATGAATGGATGATTGATTTGTGTTGACTTTATGTGATGATTGTATGCTTTGTTGCAAGTGATTGTTGTTTATATTGATTTGTTTGTCAGTGGTTGAAACAACTTTAAATATTTCATTTTTATATAATTGTTAACCTTTTGGATTATACAAGTGAAATACAGGTTATGGAAGCAATTGCTACTGCTTTTGGTTTTAAATTAAGTGTTGTATGCCCGACAAATAGGTACGTTTTCGGATTACGGTTTTCTAGCGTAATTATATATATTTTCCCTTTGTTGGGATATATTATTTTGAAATATTGTGATATATTGTTGTATTTGATATTATATTTTCTCCCGAGCCTCTCCGTACAAAGGAGACTCTGCTGAAATTTTTCATAAATTTTGGACTTAGAAAATTTTCTGAAATGTTTTCCATATTATGTCAACTTAAAAATAAAAGATTTAATTGTTTATAAATTTACATACTCTATTTAAATTATTTTATGATGTAAATTAATTGTTTATAAATTAATATTTTGAATAAGATGTATCGACTACTTAATTCTTTTTTTCCACTTCTTTTTCCTTTTCGGGGACGAAAAGTTTTGAGTGGGGGAGAGTGTAACGACCCGTAAAATTTCGATAATTAAAGTTGTTAATTTAATGAATCTTGTTATTTAATATTGGAAGAAATAAAAAGTTGTAAGGTGACAATATTAATGCAAGTTGATAAATAATTAATGCAATCCCAATTAATTGAAACAATTGTAAGGTTATAATTGATTGTATTTAGTAAATTGGAAATAAATTTCAGTAAATGTAATTAAATAGTAAGTAAGTGTAAATTAAGATAATATTTGAAATTAATGAGAATTCCATTTGTGATGACCCGGAATTTTAAGCAATATCAATTTAATAATCTATATGAATAATTAAATTGATTTGATAAATTTTCTTTTATAATTGTAATTTAAATTGGCAAGACTATTCTTTTAAAAGCAAAGAAATATTTAATAGGTTAATTTTATCTTTTAAAAGCTAATAAAATATTTTCTATTATAATGTATATATATTTATATATATTATGGATAGAAAAGCTTTAGTTTAAAATTTCACATATAAAACATGTTTCCAAATTCTAATATATTTTGGTAATTAGGAAATTATGACTTATTTAATATAAAACTTTTCAAATCTATTTAATAAGTTAACTATATAATTTTAAATACTTAAGATAAGTGTTAATTGTTTAAAATATATTTGTAAGCTTAAGTTTAAATTTAAATAAGAGTAATAAAAAGATTTCTATTATTTTCTTTTTAAATATTACTTGATAAATATGTATATGTAAAAGTTTAAAATACAATAAAACATATAATTCATTTAGTAATAGAAGTAATTTATAATCTCTTTTATATATTATTTAAAATTGGCTAATTGTTATTTTAAACAACAACAATAATAGATTTATAATAAAGAAAATAAAATTTGTTATTTTCAAATTAATGTATATATATAACTTGACTTTGAATTGGATTTTTAAAATTTAATTTGAATTTGAATTTGGATTTAATTTTAAAATTCAAAAGATAGATATTTTAAATATTTTGGATTTAAAATATATGAATAAGATTTTATATGTATATAATTTGTTTCATTTATATTTTCTTTAAAGTAATTTATATATACACATTTAGTATTTATAAAGTAGTAAAATAAAGTATGAAGCTTATTATTAATATTTGAAATAAATGAAAATCTCTTAAATGACAAGCGTAAACTTATTATAGTTTGGTAATAACATATGTAAACTAATTAACAAATGGAATAACAAATTTCAATTTTTTTTAACAGGTGTCGCTCTTTTTAATTTTTGTTTTCTTTTATCTTTATTAATCACAAATTTCAAATTATAAAAATAAATGTATTCTCACCTTCATTGCTTTTTCTATCTTTCTAAAATCAAAAACTAAGAGAAACTTAAGCCTATTCTCAAAAACAAAGCAAACACTGTAACAATCTTCAGTCAGAAACATATTCAAATCAAAATCTGCAAATTCATTTTCAGAAACCAAAAATCAAATTCTAAGCCTGTAATTCATTTTCTAAAATCAAATCATCTAAGCCTGAACACCATTTCTTCAAACCTGGAATCAAAGCCTACAAGCATCTCATTCAACCTGAGGTTATCAAGCAAGCAACCTATAGATTAATCACATCAAAATCAAAGCATATCGGTTTCAATAATAAGTAAATCAAGTTTATGAATCAAGCAGTATTTTCAGTAAACAAGTTCTAAAGTTTTCAAAAGCTTTTCAAAGTGCTCTGTTTATCACTCTTAAACTGGTGAGTAAATTTTTCTTTTTAAAAATAGTTTATACCTGATCCTATAATTATTCTTAGAGTAAAATATAGCAGCAATATAGTTTAAATATTATATGTATGTGGATGTATGCATATATATAGATGGGTCTGTAGAAAATGTCTGTGCATGCTCATATGATGGTGTCGGTTCTTTATTTCAGGATTATCTATTATGTGAAAAATTTCATATCTCATTCTACAATCAGATTCAGGCTTTAATCCTTGAATGGAAAATGATTATTGTTATGTGGTACTAGTTTTAAAAATAGCTTTAAGATTTAATATTTAGTAATTTTCCCAAAAAAATAATGAGTACAGTGAAGAGCTAAAAATAGTCAAAAATCAATCTTTGTAATTTCTGATTTTGATTTCATAATCTAATATGTTGAGCTAAATGATGAATTTTAGGATTCAAATCATGATTTTTAATGTGATATTAATCGAGAATGCTAGAATGAATGATTTTGGGAATATCTTATATTCAAGATGATAGGCGTATAGAGATTCGATGATTTTTGGATTGATGGTAGCTTTTGTGGTGATGATCATCAGAAAAATGGATGGTGAATTTTCTGGTGATCGAGTCATCAGGGCAAGGGCAATCTAGGGTTTAAGTGTAGTTTTTTTCTGGTGTGTTGTCGATGTGTTCTCGGTGACAGTGGATCTTCGGGTTTGATCGCGATGGTTCTAATAGAGACGTGATGATGTGAGGCAACAATGGAAGGGATGTCGTGGGTTCCGATTGTCATAATCGTCCGTGATGAGTGGTTCTTCATTATGAGTTTGGGGTTCCAGTTGGGACTGAAGCACTCGATTTTGACTCGAGATAGAACAGTGGGATCTGGTCGATGGGGAGGCTTCGCAAAGTCAACGGTGATGTGTGGGAGGCTTCACAGTTGGTCGGCGTCGAATGGTTCGCCGTGCACCGTACACACGTGTATATCTGTTTCTGATGATTGAGATTATGGGGAGGATCGAATTATTCTCGAAGACGATCGCGTGTGTGTCTCGAAGAGTGAGGGTGCAGTGGCTCGAGTAATTGAGTGGTGGGTTTCTAGTTTTTAAGTTTTAAAAATTTGACCAAATTTTGAGAAGAGAGGGATTTCTCGAGTCCAAACTCGAATATGGCTCGGGTTGAACCCAAAACTGGATTAAAACCATGTTTTAAACTAAAACTTTTTTAAGAAAAAGGTTTTGAAATTTTTAAAGGAATTTGATTTAAAAATCTTATATAAATTTCCTTTATATAAGATAAGTGTTTCATTAACATTAGTTTAAGAGGTTGATAAATTTATTTTAATTTTGTTAATTTGCAAATATTTTAAAATTTAATTTTGGAACAAAATTTAAAAGTAAGTTTTAAAGTTTAATGTTTTAAACAAACATATTTATGGCAATTTAGACATTAATAAGGAAAATATTTTATCTTCAGTTAATTAAGAATTAAATGATTTGAAATATATTTAAAGCAATAAGGAAATTTATTAATCAAGTAAAGATTAATTAATTTTTAATTAAGGATCATTAATTAGATAAGTATAGTTTATTAATTAATGATTTGAAATTTATTAATCAAGTAATTAAAGATTAATTCATTTATAGTTAAGTACTTAATTAATTAAGGAATCAGAAATTAATTTATTGGTAATTAAGAATTAATTTGTAATTAATAATGGTTAACTAAAGTTTAATTACTTAAGGAAAGTAATTAAGGAAGTGTTAATAGTTAATGAGAGATCATTAACTAGGGATTATTAAATAATTAATTAATGTGATTAATTTTAATAATTAATTAGATTAATTAATTAAGGATAATCATTAGTGGAATTGGTTAAGAATAATTACTTAATGAAGTAATTAGATGAATTACTCAATAAAATTAATTAATTAAATATGATTAATTTAAGTTAATTAGTTAGTTTAATTAATTTAAGATAATAACTTGATAATTTGATAAGTACAATTACTTAATGTAATTTATAAAGTGTAATTACTGAGTGAAGTAATTGATGGATAATTACCGGATGTAATTAATTGAAGGATAATTAATTAATGAAGGATATTTGGGATTAATTACTTTGTGCTTAATGAAAAGGATAATTACTTACTGAAAGTAATTAATAATTAATTACTTAGTGTAATTAATTTAAAAATTTATTAATAAAGTTAATTGAAGTTAATTAAGTGATGTAATTAATTAAGGATAATTAATTACTGATTGTGATTAATCAAGGTTGATTACTGAATAAAGATTAATTAAAGATTAATTATTAATTAAGGAAGTAATTAAGGGATCATTAATTAATATAATTAATGATGTAATTAAGGATTGATTAATTAGAGATAATTAATCAATGAAGTGATTATAGAGTAATCAATTAATTGTAATTAATTTAGGATTATTGTAATTAATTATAATTAATTAATTAATGAAAGTAATTAAAGGTTAATTACTGTAAATGATTAAGAATAATTAATTTGTGTAATTATTAAAGGCTAATTACTTAATGTAATTGAAGAATAATTAATCAAGGATGATTAATTAAGATGGATAATTAGAAGATGATTAATTAATTGATTTGTAATTAATTAATGGATAAGAAAGCAAGATTTATGTGATTAAAGTAATTAATTTAATTTATTTTAAATTAATTAGAGATGCAGTAATTAATTTAATGCATTTTAAATTAATATAGATGTGTGATTAATAATTCTTTGCTTATGGATGGCTGATTGATATTGAATGCCTTGATTGTTTGATGTCACTGATGAGATATGTGATATTGGGTGATTTAGTTGAATTGTGATGATATGAATTATCTGTTTGGGATTGTGAATTATCTATCTATGTGAATATAGATAATAGAATTGAATTTTTTTAACTTTAAAGCTACTTGGACCTAAAAGATGTCATTTTGGATTTCGATGAGACCGGGATCGGGCTTCCAGATTTGGATATCCGAAAACCACATCGATCCAAATTAAACATTAGGTCGTGAATCTCAAGTGAAGTGAAGACTCGACATGTAAGGACTATTGTTGTTAACTCTTAGGGTGATTCCAAAACGAGTTGACGAAAATGGTACTTTCAGATTCGAGATGAAGATTTAGAGTGCAAGGGCTATTGTCGTTAACTCTGAGGGTGATTCCAAAACGAGTGTAATGAGACAGTGTCTTCGGTTTCATTCGAACCCGAAAGGAACTTGTATGGATTGAATGCTTCCAGAACATCGTCAGGCGGACGATGAGCATTCTAAGATAGATGTGTTCTGTAAAGGTAATCATAGCCTCAAGCCTCATCAACCGGGAATGGCTAAAACAGGGGAGGTACAACAAGGCTAAGTGGGTAGCACCCAAGTAGGTCGAGATTAACCCCTGTTTAGAGGTCCCTTTTTATTCGGCTGTATGGGCACTTGGAATCGCGTGCCAATTGCGGGGTTATCTTGTACGAGACTATCTAGTAAGGGATGGTTCTGGCCTTGTGTTGTAGGGGATTGGGAGTAATCCTTGGTACGTTGATCTAGGCCATGCACTGTGACGGGCGGTACCCCTGTAGCCTTGCCATTGATGGAAATCCATTCTTCCTACATGCCCTTTACAGTTTTGATTGTAAACCTATGTATGCTAGAATTTAATAAATGTAACAATTTCGGCTATTTCTTATTTGTTTGAAAACCCTAGACCCTATTATAATATCACTGGATTTCATATCAAATGTTTTGGTTAGCGTAAGGTAAAAACTTACCCATGCTTATGTGTGGGGAGTCTTACGTGATACCCTTTGTTTTCAAAGGTTTTTAAAGTTAAGCAACTTTAACATGTTAACTCACACTAGACCCATGTCGACCCGGAGTTTATTTTCTGTTTTATTAAACTCCTGGGTACTCAAATTTTTACGAGTAGGCAAGGGATTCAGGTTAGCTTTGATGAATTTCTGGAGGAGATTTGGAGCAGGAGGCTTCAGCGTGTAGATATATTATGGTTCCGCTGTGCTAATGTTTGTGTCTATATCTCCGTGATGTATTTGAATTGTAATAATTAGACAGGTGTTTATAACTGTCTAGTATGTGTTGTATAAGCTGTGTAACTCCGATAACTGTTGTATATTATGTAATATTTTATGTGACTAATATAATTTATTCGTTCCGCTGTTGAGATTCTGATGCTGTTTCTTTCTTTCTTCTCTATCTTTCTCTTTTCTATCCCTTTCTTTCTTAATAATGATGCACTTTCTGTGGAGAGAAAGGGGGGCGTTATAGTGGTATCAGAGCGCTAGGCTGAGTGAATACCTAGGCTTTGGAGTGATTTCTTTCTTGAGAGAGCGTACTTGTAATTTATATATATATATATATAAATATATACATATATATTTCTACCTATTTGTTGGAATACCTGTTCGCATTTTCCAACATAAGTTATAGAGGTAGGAAGGGTAGTATTGAGTCTGTCGAGACTGTAGACTCAATACCGTCTCGAGTGAGTTTTGCAGTGGTGTAAGGATTTCACCGATCTTTGAAGGAAGCCTTTTGAGGTTCGAAGTCCATCATTGAATATAAGTTTGATCGCACTCATATGAGCGGCTTTTCGAGAGTTTGGATTTGTCAGATGACCAGAAGTGTGTGATGGTATCTTAGCAACTTTGGGAAGAAGCAACTACGTGGTGATATGCAGTGTCTATGGATGTTTCTGAAGATGTTTCTTTGGAGAAAATTTAAGATAGTGTGTCTGCATCGGTGATGAGGCTAGGTTCAGCAGGGTGTTTGTGTTTGGGTTAAGGCCCGAGTTTCTTTAGGAGATGTCTGCTCATCTCAAGGCTTTGTGTGGGATTAGATGATGTTATTTTGAGGTTCGAAGAGCTTGGATGGGAAGTCTTTGGCATCTGTGTCAGCAGTGTAGCTTGGAGGTGTTTTGTGTGCCGTTAAGAAGTTCATCCGTCAGCAGTTCTCTTGAGGTGGAGTTCAGAAGCAGCAGAGTGGATCCATTTATTCAATGGATTGGTTAGTCTGGCATAAGCTATTCTGATTGGTAAAGCGGGAGTAGTTTCTTTGGAAATTAGGCTGGATAGGATCGCAAAAGTGACTTGTGATAGTTGATTGTTCTCTTGAGTTGTCAGAAAGTTTTAGGATGTCTTCGTCGAGGTCAGAGTTTGTCTGCATTTGGAGATTGAGTTTTTGTATCGACTAGAATTCCTGGAATAATAACGGTAGTTCAGCTTAGTAGAAGGATGGTTTCTAGAGAGAGGATTTGGTGAAGCAGCTCAGGTTTTGGTGGAACTTCTGAGTTTTCTCTTTATGGATCTATTGAAACATGTCTTCCGGGATGTGTGTCTAGTTTGTGCTTGTATTCATCATCAACATTCTCATCTACTTCAGATCAGAGTTGTGCAGCGAAAGCGAGGTAGCAGTTGTTCTAGAATGGAAGTTTTCAAGAACTCGAGCAAGATTGGTGAGTGCTCCTGTTTTGTCTTTTTCGGTTAGGAGAAGTTCGAAGTCTTATGATGTTTGTGGAGTAGAGTTTGTGTTCTTGATCTTTGTTGATCTTAAGAGGATCATTTTGTTTGGTTTTTTTTGGTCCAGTTTGTTTCGAGAGGCATCAGCAAAGGTTGAGCTGATTAGGAAGGAAGTAGACAGCCAAGGATCGTCAGAAGAATTTTGTGGATTAGAGTCGGAAGAATTTGGATTTCAAAGTCAAAGATTTAATTTTGGATAATTTTTTCTCCAATTAAAGGAGCTTTAAGTTTTGGTAAGACTAGGAGGCTAGCTCCGAGATAATTGGATCTTTCTATATCCTTGTAAGGATTAGTGTTTTGGTTTTTAGAGTTGAATTGCCAGTTTGAATAACTGGGATTCTATGTATTTCACATATCTTTGAAGGAGTACGTGTATGATCCATTATTGGTTGTGGAACAAGCAATTTAGAAGGATTTGGTAGTTGAGTCGGACTTGTTTATGGTCTGATATCCTGTTCAGATTGTAGATATAGATAAGTAGGAGCTCTGTAGCTTAGTAGTGTAGCTAGTTTGGATTCTATAGAGCGAGTATCCCAGTATTTATACTTGGGAAACTCTAGATAGTGTTAAGGGAGTCTATCCTGATTTGCGTCAGAATCATTTGAATTTGTTTATTTGAGTAAATTGATTGCTATGATTGTTAGCATATGTTAGATAATATATGCTTGTGGTTTAAAAATTAAAATCTTTGATGGATTATTAAATTACCTATGCTTTTAAATTTCGGGGACGAAATTCTTTTAAGGGGGAAGGAATGTGATGACCTGGAATTTTAAGCAATATCAATTTAATAATCTGTATTAATAATTAAATTGATTTGATAAATTTTCTTTTATAATTGTAATTTAAATTGGCAAGATTATTCTTTTAAAAGAAAATAAATATTTAATTGGTTAATTTTGTCTTTTAAAAGCTAATAAAATATTTTCTATTTATAATGTATATATATTTGTATATATTATGGATAGAAAAGCTTTGGTTTAAAATTTAACAAATAAAACATGTTTTCAAAATCTATTATATTTTGGTAATTTGGAAATTATGATTTATTTAACATAAAACTTTTCAAAGCTATTTAAAAAGTTAACTATATAATTTTAAAATACTTAAAATAAATTTTAATTATTTAAAATATATTTTTAAGCTTAAGTTTAAATTTAAATAAGAGTAATAAAAAGATTTGTGCTATTTTCTTTTTAATATTACATGATAAATATGTATATATAAAATTTTAAAATACAATAAAGCATATAATTCATTAATTCATTAAGTAATAGAAGTAATTTATAATCTCTTTTATGTATTATTTAAAATTGGCTAATTGTTATTTTAAACAATAATAATAATTGATTGTTAATAAAGAAAATAAAATTTGTTATTTTCAAATTAATGTATATATATAACTTGACTTTGAATTAGATTTTTAAATTTAATTTGAATTCGAATTTGGATTTAATTTTAAAATTCGAAAGATAGATATTTTAATATATTTTGGATTTAAAATATATGAATAAGATTTTATATGTATATAATTTGTTTCATTTATATTTTCTTTAAAGTAATTTATATATATACATTTAGTATTTATAAAATAGTAAAATTAAGTATAAAGCTTATTATTAATATTTAAAATAAATGAAAATCTCTTAAATGACAAGTGTAAACTTATTAAAGTTTGGTAATAACATATGTAAACTAATTAACAAATAGAATTACAAATGTCAAGTTTTTTTTAACAAGTGTCATTCTTTTAATTTTTGTTTTCTTTTATCTTTATTAATCACAAATTTTAACTTATAAAAACAAATGTATTCTCACATTCATTGCTTTTTCTATCTTTCTAAAATAAAAAACTAAGAGAAACTTAAGCCTATTCTCAAAATCAAAGAAAACCCTGTAACAGTCGTCAACCAGAAACATATTCAAATCAAAATCTGCAAATTCATTTTCAGAAACCAGAAATCAAATTCTAAGCCTGTAATTCATTTTCTAAAATCAAATCATCTAATCTTGAACACCATTTCTTCAAACCTGAAATCAAAGTCTGCAAGCTTCTCATTCGACCTAAGATTATCAAGAAGCAACCCTGTAGATTAATCAACAACGAAATCAAACCATATCAGTTTCAATGATAAGTAATTCAAGTTTATGAATCAAGCAGCATTTTCAGCAAACAAGTTCTAAAGTTTTCAAAAGATTTTCAAAGTGCTCTATTTATCACTCTTAAACTGGTGAGTAAATTTTTCTTTTTAAAATAGTTTTACCTGATCCTATAATTGTTCTCAGAGAAAAATATAGCAGCAATATAGTTTAAATATTATATGAATGTGGATGTATGCATATATATATATATATGGGTCTGTAGAAAATGTTTGTGCATGCTCATATGATGGTCTCTGTTCTTTATTTCAGGATTATCTATTATGCGAAAAATTTCATATCTCATTTTACAATCAGATTCAGGCTTTAATCCTTGAATGGAAAATGATTATTGTCATGTGGTACTAATTTTAAAAATAGCTTTAAGATTTTATATTTAGGAATTTTCCCAAAAAAATAACAAGTACAGTAAAGAGCTAAAAATAGTCAAAAATCAATCTTTGTAATTTCAGATTTTGATTTCATAATCTGATATGTTGAGCTAAATGATGAATTTTAGGATTCAAATCATGATTTTTAATGTGATATTAATTGAGATATGCTGGAATGAATGATTTTGGGAATATCTTAAATTCCAGATGATCGACGTATAGAGATTCGATGGTTTTTGGATTGATGGTAGCTTTTGTGGTGAAGATCATCAGAAAAATGGATCGGGAATTTTCTGGTGATCGAGTCGTCAGGGCAAGGGCTATCTAGGGTTCAAGTGTAGTTTTCGTTTGGTGTGTTGTCCATGTGTTCTCGGCGACAGTGGAGCTTTGGGTTCGATCATGATGCTTGCTATTGAGACGTGATGATGTGAGGCAACTATGGAAGGGATGCCGTGGGTTCCAGTTGTCATAATCGTCGGTGGTGGGTGGTTCTTCATTTCGAATTTGGGGTTCCAGTTGGGATTGAAGCACTCGATTTTGATTCGAGATAAAACAGTGGGATCTGGTCGATAGGGAGGCTTCGCGAAGTCATCGGTGATATGTGGGAGGCTTCGCAGTTGGTCGGTGTCGAGTGGTTCACCGTGCACATGTGTATATATGTTTCTGATGATTGAGATTATGGGGAGGATCGAGTTATTCTCGAAGACGATTACGTGTGTGTCTTGAACAGTGAGGGTGTAGTGGCTCGAGTAGTTGAGTGGTGGGTTTCCAGTTTTTAAGTTTTAAAAACTTAACCAAATTTTGAGAAAAAAAAGGGTTTCTCTAGTCCAGAATCGAGTATGGCTCGAGTAGAACCCGAAGCTGGATCCAAAGCATGTTTTAAATAAAAAAAAATTAAGAAAAAGGTTTTGAAATTTTTAAAGGAATAATTTTTTTTTTAGGAATTTGATTTAAAACTCTTATATAAATTTCCTTTATATAAGATAAGTGTTTCGTTAACATTAGTTTAAGGGGTTGGTAAAATTGTTTTAATTTTATTAATTTGTAAATATTTTAAAACTTAATTTTGGAATGAAATTTAAAAGTAAGTTTTAAAGTTTAATGTTTTAAATAAACATATTTATGACAATTTAGTCATTAATAAGGAAAATAGTTTATCTTCAGCTAATTAAGAATTGAATGAGTTGAAATTTATTTAAAGTAATAAGGAAATTTATTAATCAAGTAATTTTAAGATTAATTAATTTGTATTTAAGGATCATTAATTAGATAAGTATAGTGTATTAATTAATGGTTTGAAATTTATTAATCAAGTAATTAAAGATTAATTCATTTACAATTAAGTACTTAATTAATTAAGGAATTAGAAAATAATTTATTGGTAATTAAGAATTAATTTGTAATTAATAATGGTTAATTAAAGTTTAATTACTTTAGCGAAGTAATTAAGGAAGTGTTAATAGTTAATGAGAGATCATTAACTAGGGATTATTAAATAATTGATTAATGTGATTAATTTTAATAATTAATTAGATTAATTAATTAAGGATAAACATTAGTGGAATTGGTTAAGAATAATTACTTAATGAAAGTAATTAAATGAATTAGTTCCTCAGTGTAATTAATTAAATAAATATGATTAATTTAAGTTAATTAGTTAGTTTAATTAATTTAACATAATCACTTGATAATTTGATAAGTACAATTACTTAATGTAATTTATAAAGTGTAATTACTTAGTGAAGTAATTGATGGATAATTACTAGATGTAATTAATCGAAGGATATTTAATTAATGGAGGAGAATGGGATTGACTACTTTGTGATTAATGAAAAGGATAATTACTTAGTGAAAGTAATTAATAATTAATCACTTAGTGTAATTAATTTAAGAATTGATTAATAAAGTTAGTTGAAGTTAATTAAGTGATGTATGTTTGCACAAAAAATGGGCAAACACCTCCAAGTCGTATGATTTAGTCGATTTTAAGTTATTCTTAGTGATTTGGGTGATTCATGCAAATATGTAAAAAGCAGGGTTAAACTGTAAAAGACACACAGATTTATAGTGGTTCGGCCAGAATGTGCCTACGTCCACTTTATATGTTATTCTCCTTCACTCTTCAAATTATAAGTACAAAGCTTTGATTACAAGTATATGAAAGTTATTTGAAAGTTCTGTCCGTGCTTGAGCTCTCAAACTTGTCTGCTATTGTTGTACCCATGCCCCTCTATTTATAGAGTGAGGCTGGGGGCAGGGGTCTTGGATGTATATAGCTGTTGGTGGGCCTAGGCTGAAGTGATCTGGCCTGGCAACATTGGTTCGGTAGTAGATGGTTGAACTAGCGTTTTGGTCCGGTGGTAGAGGAGATGGGATTGGTTCGGTGTGGTTGATTCGGTGGAGGCTGGTCCGGTGAGGCGTAGGATCGGTGGAGGTTGATTCGGTGGTGAGTTGGTCCGGTGAGGCCTTGGATCGGTGGGGGTTGATTCGGTGGTGAGTTGGTCCGGTGAGGCCTTGGTTCGGTGGGGGTTGATTCGGTGGTGAGTTGATTCGATAGTTAGTGGAGAGTGGATTGGTTCGGTAGGGCCTTCCCCCTTTTGGTTCGGTGATGCTTTCTTTCTTTGGTTCGGTGGTGGAAACGCACCCAACATTTTCCCCCCAAAGTGGGGCATATGCCCGCATATGCCATGCTTTGTTTTAGGCCATTCATCTTTGACATTCTCATTCGGTCTCGAGCGCCGAACCAATCGGTCCGGTCGTGTTTATTTGCCTATAAGTATGGGCCATACGCTTTCGTCATTCCTTACTAGCTGAAATAGCCGAATCTGATTCTCTCTTGCCGAATCAAATGCACTACCGAATCACGTTAGGTTACCGAATCAGGTGATTTAGCCTTCTCTCACCGAATGGCTTTTATGTTTTTGGACTACCGAATGAGTCTAGGGATTCCGAGGGCCGAATGAACTTAAATACTTGACTTGCCGAATGAACCAGGAGATTCCGAGTACCGAATGAACTTAAATACTTGAATTACCGGATGAATCCGGAGATTCCGAGTACCGAATGATCTTTCGGCCCTGAATTCCCGAATGACCATGGGGAGTATGATTGCCGAATGAGATTGGGAGTTTGAATGCCGAATGAACCTTATGTCTTTTATGTTTTAACTTATAAATGAAATCCTAGACTTCATGCACTTGCTTGTTTACTTCCCTGATTCTAACAACGTACTTTTTTTTGTGTTTGCAGATAAATGTCTCATAAAGTGGAAACTCGATCAGATAAGAAGAAATCCAAGGACAGAGAAGAGTCCTCCACGGTGCCCCAAGCTCAGTCAGGACCGGGACGTCATGGACCCACCCCGAGATCACTAGTAGATGGGTACGGCCCTCAGGAGCTCCTAAAATCGCCACCTGACTGCTTTCCTAGCGCCCTTAAAGAGGAGCAGCTTGATGTTATATCTCGTTCTTTCGAGATTGACAGAGCACATATGGTGCTGTCAGGGAATGGAGTTATGCCGTATGACCCTCCTGAAGGATATTTTGCTTATAGCAGGTACCATTGTATGTGTGGGGCCATTCCCCCGATCAATGCTTGGACAGTCAGCTTCATCGCCTACTTGAAGGTGGCCCCTTTCCAGCTTCAGCCCAACTCTTACGCTATCTTGGCGAGTCTATTCATCATTTTTCAGAGAAAATACGGGCGTCCCTGTTCCAACCGGGAGATCCGATATTTGTACAATTTGACAAGTTACAAGAAGGGGTCTCCATATATCAGCTTGGAATCGGCCGTGTCCTTCAAGCCGGTCCTAGACTTATATTCGAAGTTCAGCATGTTCAAGAAAGAATGGTTTTTCGTCAAGGATGACTCTGTTTCTATGCATCGCTTCACCTCCAGCTGTAAGTTGAAGCTTATTTATAATTTCCGTTCTGACTGCAATGCTTCTTCTTATGTGTTTTTATTTCTTGCTAGCGACAGGTGGCTTTGCGGTCGTGGAGAACGATCGCCTGGTTCAGATGGCTGCGGAGATAGAAGCCATTTCGGGAAGGGAGAGGTCAGCGTCTTACCTGATCAGGAATGCTACTCTTCTGCAACACAACTTGATTCTACCACGTCATTCTGTGGTCAAGCAGAGAGACACAGCTGAGGAGAGGGCTGCCAAAGCTAAAGGAAGGGCTACGGCGAAGAGCAGCAAGAGGAAACCCTTCTCGATACATCCAGTCGCCGGGGGAAAGAAGCTCAAGAGATCTAATGGACCCCCCTAGCACATGTCCAGATGTTCCGGAGGAGGAAGATGTGGAGGAGGAAAGAGGCGAGGAGGAGAGCGGAGGCGACGGAGAAGGTGATGGTGATGATGGTGGCGAAGGACAGAGCGGTGATGGCGTTGGGGCTTTGTCCTCTGGGCAAGCAGGGGAGATCCAAGAGCGGACATGTGATGCTGTCCGCCAGGCTTTTGAGGGGTTGGAGGAAGGATCGGCCTTGGTGGAGAAGCCAAAGAAAACTGATAAGGCCGGGACTGGTGCCAATTCATCTTCCAAGAGCATTTCAGGTAGGGTAACCGCGGCGATTCAAGGTGAATTTTTGACTCCTCTTTACTCTTTTTAACTTCACATGTTTCTTGAATTATAGTCCCATGCATGCTTGTAACACTTGGTTTTTATTCCAGGAACGGGTAAGGTGGCCAAGACATCAGACATTCGGCACCTTCTCGAACAATTCAAACTCCTCAAAGCTTCCGCTAAACCAAAGCCTCCGACCAACCGTTCCGGGGACGTAGTCGGCTACCGCCCTCTTCTCGGAGTTATTGAAGAGGATATTCAAAAGAAAAAGAGGAGTCGCTCCTTATTCGAACATTCACCTGGTCCTCAGCCCCCAACCCAGCCTCTTCATGATATCATGGAGAAGGACACTGAGGTCATACCCTCTCCGCATCCATCTGAAAATCCTACCGTTACTCAGATTGATCGTCCTGGCTTGGCTCGTAATCCATTTGCGGGTCATCCAGATCTGGATTCGGGTTCTCGTGATATTTCCTTTGACGAGGTTACTGGTGAGCACCTTCTCCCTCGCAATCATATGGTAAGGGTGCTTGATGAGGCCAAGTCGCTGGTCCTTGATTTGCTTACTACTCGGATTGTAACTATGGGGGATGAAGCTAAGGCAAACATCGACCGGGTTGCTGAGGAGACCAGGAAGTTGATGAGGCATCATGCCCGACTGGTCAAGGCCGGGGAGAAAATTGGGAGTACTAACATAAGATTACAGTTAGTGGTTTCCAACCAGGCCAAGCAACTCGCCGATCAGGCCATCCAGATCTCTCAGCACGAGGCTGCCTCCAGACGACTAAAGAAAACCATGGAAGAGGCTAGCAGAGCCAAGGTACGGAAAATGGAGGCCACCTGCAAGGAACGGATCGATATGGCTATTGCAACGGTGGATGAGGTACGGAAAGCGGATCTCGAACGGGTAGAGGAGTTATCTGGGAAGCTTGAAGCCGCAGAGCTTGCTTAAGCCAAGCTAAAGGAGGAGATGGAGGCGATGAGGAAATCCCTTCAGGATGACCGCTCGCGATACCGATCGAAGAGGGATGCTGCCGTCGCAAAGTTGTTGGCTTCTGAAGTACGAATGAGGGAGCTTGAGGAGAACGAGGAGATGATGGATGAGATGCTCCAGGACATGTATTTCCATACTTGGAAGCAGGGCAACTTATCCTGGATGGATGATTATCCCCGGATCATGGTCAGGATTTATCTCCGGGCTCTAGAGGAGGCCAAGGCTGATGAGAATAAGGAGGGTGGTGTGGCCTTCAGGATGGATGTAGTCACGTCCCAGTTTACCAAGGAGGAGAAAGTGGCGGTGAAGGAGGGTATGGGGCGGCTCGCCGTTGAGGAGGTAGGTGTGCAATTGGAGGATGGCGATCAAGGAACAGATGCTGGTAAGTCTTCCCTTTTAGTCTTCTCATAACTTGATTGCTTATTGTTTATTTAATGGATTCTTCTCCTGAATTGGACAGGCGGGACCTCTAAAGCGCCAACTACCTCTGGTCAACATGCTGGGAGTTCTGATCCTGTGGTTAAGTAGATCTTGGAGGGCCAGAAGGATAGAGGCGAAGCCCCGATGCAGCCGACTCCTTGGCTTGATCTAGACATTTTTTGTTTACTTGACATTGTTGTCTGTGTTAGTCTTAAAACATTAGTGTAATTTTCAGGCTGTAATTATGTAACGAACAACTTGATTTTTGGCATGTAACTTTTAACTTAGACTGATTCTGCTATATTTGAATGCTTTTGTTATTTTGATGTATTGCATAAGAAATACAGCTGTGCACATGTCTGTGATTCAATCGTGTTTGATGCTAAGTTCTTGCTTAAAATATAATTTCATTTCTTGCAATGTTTGTGTGATATGTGAATAAATTATAGCTACGTATTTATATACAAGAGGAAAAGGTACCGCCCCTCATGTCTTAGTTGTAGATGGTAGCTTTGAATGTCTTGTGTAGCTGAGTGTGGAATGCAGCTGAGTGTCATGTCATTCAGTTGTGAGTTCCTATTTCCATTGGCGAGCGTCTCCTATTTTGTGTCCTGTACTTTAGGGATTGTTATAGAGGATAGGAGGAAAAGTTTTCAAACAAAGTAGAAATATAAGAAATAGTAAAACTTCCAATCATGGAAGGCCTTCGACGCGCTTAAGTTTGTGGCAAACGGGCTTTGTAGTCATTTTCCCTAGTTGTGGGTCTTGAAGACATTTGTCACCCATCTTATGCCTCTGCGGGGAGTTTTCTTTTTTACCACAGCCGTACTTAAGACACATCGGAGCCGAGATCGCGCACGGTAACTACGGGCCATTATGGCCCGTAATTGTGGGTATTATTCGATTTACCATGGCCGGCTAGCGCGGGTGCCGATCGTCAACTGTGAACTGCCCCTGACTGGCCACACCTTATGTTGGGGCTTATAATCGGTTCACGGTTGCCGGCGAGCCGAACGCCGTAATGAGCTGCCTAGGCTATGGTTAGCCTTCTCGGCGGCTTATAACCGGCTCATTATAGTTGGCTTTAAGGGCCGTCACGAGCAATGAGTTAACCCGCAGCAGAGGGATGCTGGAGAAAAAGTGTCTCATTGGCGAGGGCATAGATTCGTATAATACCCGTTAGGTTTTGTCCCGGTGAAGTTGTGATGTGATGCCCTGAATGGAGATGCCGTCTACATAGGATTTTGTTCAACAGAAAAGGATAAAGCTCAACAAGTAGCCAAGATATAAAGGAACAAGTTAAAAAAGAGACAAGTTTTTAAAGTGGTTCGGCACGAAAATGCCTACGTCCACCGATACTCTTTGTTAATTCACTTTATATGGGAAGTACAAGTTAAGAAAAGTATTGACGAAGGTGTTGGATGTTCCATGCCCTCTGGAACACCTCTCCGTCCACTGTTGACAAAATATAAGCTCCGTTGTGGAGATCTTTGTGAATTACATATGGTCCGTCCCAGATTGGATCTAGCGCTCCGGGGCGCGGGAAGATTCGCTTAAGGACAAAATCTCCTTCTTGTAAGCTGCGATCTTTGACTTTGGAGTTGTATTGTGTTGCCACATTTTGCTTGTGAGCTGCCGCTTTAAGTGCTGCATCATTTCTTCTCTCATCAATTAGGTCCAAAGACATGTGGAGGAGTTCTTCATTTTCTTCTGGGTTATAGTGGATCCTACGGTGGAAAGGCACTACAGTTTCAACTGGAAGCATGGCCTCCGATCCGTATGCCAAAGAAAAAGGAGTATGCCCTGTTGATGTCTTGAAAGATGTGCGGTAGGCCCAAAGTGCCGTAGGAAGTTCGTCCACCCAAGCGCCTTTTGACTTTTCAAGTTTCTTCTTGATTAGAGTTTTGAGAATTTTGTTGACAGCTTCGACTTTTCCGTTTGCCTGGGGATAGGCTACAGATGAGAAGCTTTTGTGGATTCCGTGCTCTTGGCACCAGTCGGTGAATTCCTCGCTGTCAAATTGAAGTCCATTGTCCGATATGATTTTGAGTGGAACTCCGTACCTGCATAGAACATTTTTGATTAAGAAGTTAATAACTTTTGCCGAAGATATTTTTTCAGAGGTTCTGCTTCCACCCATTTGGTGAAATAGTCGACTGCCACTACAGCATATTTGGCTCCACCTCGGCCCATCGGCAGTTCGCCAATCAAGTCAATTCCCCATACCGCGAAGGGCCAAGGGCTGATCATTTGAGTAATCTCATTTGTTGGTAGTTGGGGGATCTTAGCAAATTTCTGACATCTGTCGCATTTTTTGACGAAGTCCAGGGCGTCTTTGTTTAAGGTGGGCCAGAAATATCCATATCGGAGTATCTTCTTTGCCAGAGTCTATCCTCCAGTGTGATCTCCGCAGCTTCCTTGGTAGATGTTTGATAAGATTTCCTTGGCTTCCCTCCCAGCGACACACCTTAATAAGGGGTTAGAGAAGCCGCGTCGATAGAGGATGCCTCTTTGTATTTTGTAGCGGGAAGCTTTCCTCAAGATTTTCCGGACTTTGTTATGCCCATCGGGCAGTGGGCCACTTTGTAAGTATTTTCGGATGGTAGTCATCCAAGTTTCCTCTTCGATTGCAGCTATCAGATTCACTTGCTCGAAACTCGAGACTAGTTGCTTTGAGATGGTTACTGTTCCGGAAGTGTTGCCATCTTTCATGATGGCTTGCTTTGCCAGTTCATCGGCCTCCTGATTCTATTGTCGAGGAATATGTTTGATTAAATAGTGATCCAATTGATCGAGCAGTAG
Organism: Allium cepa; assembly: GCA_030765085.1. NCBI lineage: Eukaryota > Viridiplantae > Streptophyta > Magnoliopsida > Asparagales > Amaryllidaceae > Allium > Allium cepa. The sequence continues at coordinate 463,073,495 of CM060943.1, forward strand.
CTTGGTCTTCTTTAGATATGCTGTGTGTCGTTCTCCTCGAGTTTGGAATTCTCCCAGTATTTGATTTACAATAAGTTGAGAATCACTATGAAGACATAAAGAACTGACTCCACTTTCTAAGGCAAGTTCTAATCCAGATATCACTGCTTCATATTCTGCATCGTTGTTGGTGGCAGCGAATTCCAACCTTAGAGCATAGTGCACCTTCCTTCCCCTTGGGGTGATTATCACAATACCTGCCCCTGAGCCTTGTTCGTTTGATGCTCCATCCACGAAGAGATTCCACTTGATGTTTTCTGCAATTTCAGATTCTCCTTACCTTCGTTGGTAGTGAATTCGGCAATGAAATCAGCCATGGCTTGTCCCTTGATGGCGTTGCGAGGATGGTAGGTGATATCATATTGACTCAGTTCAATGCACCATTTAAGTAGTCGCCCAGAAGTGTTGGGACGATGGAGTACCTGTCTTAGCGGTTGATCGGTTAGCACTCTGATGGAATGAGATTGGAAATAGTGTCGCAGTTTCCGTGATATGATTAGTAAACAATATGCTAGCTTCTCAAGTTTAGGATATCTGGCTTCTGCCCCCGTAAACCTCTTGCTTACAAAGTATACTGGCCGCTGCGCGCGGTTGTCTTCTCTTACCAAAGCAGTGCTTAGAGCATGAGATGACACAGCAAGGTATAGGTATAGTTCTTCGCCTTCATTTGGAGTTGAGAATACTGGTGGTCTTTGGAGGTGTTCGATTAGGTTACGGAAGGCTGTTAAGCAGTCGTCAGTCCATTCGAACCTTCCATTTTCTTTCTTTAGAGCTTCGAAGAAAGGGACACACTTATCAGTCGCTTTAGAGATGAATCTGCTCAGGGCGGCCACTTTTCCATTTAGGCTTTGCATTTCCCTTCGAGTGGAAGGTATCTTGATATCTCTCAAAGCTCGGACTTGTTCGGGGTTCGCTTCAATTCCTATGGCCTAGACGATGAATCCTAAGAACTTTCCCGATGATACTCCGAAGGAGCACTTTAGAGGATTCAGCTTCATTGCATATTGGCGAAGTACTTGAAACATCTTGCCTAGGTGGCTTACGTGGTCGTTGGCTTTCCTTGATTTCACTAGCATGTCGTCCACATAAACTTCCATAGTTCGTCCTATTAGTTCTGCGAATATCTTGTTGACGAGGCGCTGATAAGTAGCTCCGGCGTTTTTAAGTCCAAAAGGCATTACTCTGTAGCAGTACAATCCTCTGTCAGTGATAAAACTAGTGTGGTCTTGATCGGGAGCGTGCATAGGAATTGGGTTATATCCTGAATATGCGTCCATAAAAGATAAGAGTTCGTGCCCGGCTGTGCTGTCCACCAGCTGATCGGTTCGGGAGAGTGGGAAGCAATCCTTCGAGAAAGCGTTATTTAAGTTGGATAAGTCAATGCATGTTCGCCACTTCCCATTAGCCTTCTTTACCAGTACCGGGTTGGCGATCCATTCTGGGTAGATGGTTTCTCGTATGAAGTTATTGGCAAGTAGGTTCTTTACTTTTTCCTCGAGGGCTGCTGATCGTTCTGCCCCCATACTTCTCTTTTTCTGCTTTACTAGCACCTTGGTGGGATCGATGTTCAGTACGTAGCATGCTACGTCTGGGGAGATTCCAGTCATGTCAGCGTGCGTCCATGCAAATACATCCAAGTTGTGGCGAAGAATATCGACGAGTTGATCCTTCAACTATGCTCTTAACTGAGACTCGATTCTCAGCAGTCTACTTGGGTCGTGTTCGTCTACAGATACAAATTCCATAGCCTCTGCAGGCTCGGCGGTGGCCTCCTCCTCTTTGTCCCTGGGGTCTAATTCATTGAAAGGATCACTGGTATATCGAAGAGGAGGGGCTTTCTTTAGTTGCTATGCTTCCAAGTTTTTCTTGCAGAGAATAGTCTCTGCATCCTTCCCTTTATCCTTCCTACGTTATTGCGAAGTTCAGTTACATAGCAATCTCGAGCGGTGTCTTGATTTCCTTCTACTTCCCTTATCCCATTATCTGTTGGAAATTTCATCTTCAGGCACCAAGGGGCCAGGACAATCTGGAAGTCAGACAAGGCTGGTCTTCCTAAAAAGGCATTGTAGGCCGAGTGGTTATCTATTAGCACAAATGTTTGTTTCCACACAACGGAGCGGGGATGACTTCCTATTTCAACAAAGAAGTCCAATTGTCCGAGGGGCATCTTCGCATCTCCAGTGAAACCGTGTAGTGGTTTGTTGCAGGGAGACACATCCTTCATTGATAGCTTCGTTTTGTCCAAAGCATGCTTGAATAGAATGTTTACGGAGCTTCCAGTATCTACCAGAATTCGAAAAACTTCGGCTGGGCCGAACCAGACAGATATGACCATAGGATCCATGTGAGGGTACTGCCTTCCTTCTAGGTCTCGCCTACTGAATGTGATGTCATTATCCTCTTTCCGCTTCGGGCGGCGTTCTTCCATGACGGAATTGATGCAGTCTTGATTGTTTCTAAGTGACTTTCCATATCTTTCCATTTCTGCCCAGTTTCTGTCGGCAATGTGTGGTCCTCTCGATATTGTATGGACCACTATCTTCTCTTGACTGGAACCGCTGGTTTTGTGATTTCTTCCGCCTGTCTCTAGGTGGAGTTGCCCTGGGTTCTCCTTGGCAGGAGCTGGAGTCCTGTCCTGACCCTTTACATAGTGTTCCAATCTCTTCCTTCTGATGTGTTCTTCAATCAGGTCCCGGAGATGACGACATTCATTGGTATCATGCCCATGGGATTCATGGAAATGGCAGAACTTTACAGACTTGATTGCATGATCTGATTCCTTCTTGTACGGGGGGCGTTTATATTTAAGCTCGTCTTGGGTGGCCAGGAAGATGTTTTCGAATGTTTCATTCAAAGGAGTGTAAGCGTCAAATCTTGGTCCTGGCCGATATAGGCGTTTTTCTCCCTTCCTGGCCCCAGCATTGTCTCGAGAGTCATTTCTTCCGACGTCCTTTGCTGCAGCGGGTGCGTTGCCATGAGCTGCCTTGGCTTGTTGCCCTATCTGCCTTTCTGTGGCAGCGTCTTCAAGTCTCATATACTTTCCGGCTTCATGGAAGAAATCGGGTAACATAGCTGGTTTTTCTTTCGTTAATCTTCTAGCAAACTTGGTATACGGATGTAGGCCACTACAAAGAGCCATTAGGATAAGTTTCTCATTGGCGTCTTGGACTGCAGCCGCTGCGGCATTGAATCGGGTTAGATATTGTTGCACTGTCTCTTCGGGCTTCTGTTTGATATTAGATAGGGAATAAGCATCCTTGGGTTGTTCCACATGAATGCGAAACTGGCTGATGAACTTTTCTTTCAACATTTTCCATGAGCTGATGGATCCTTGGGGTAGATGGCAGAACCAGGAGGTAGCTAGATCTGCCAAGAATAGTGGGAAGCATTTACACAACACTCCCTCTGTTGCTCCGCTCATGAGCATATGCTGTGTGTATCTCTGCAAGTGTACAACGGGATCAAAGATTCCATTGTTGGCATTTTCCATTCCCGGGGGGTGATGGCAGTTTTGATATTGCGGGTGAAGGGGCTGGTTACCCTAGCGCCTATCCCCCGATCCCTTTAGTCCCGTTGGACGCACTCTCTGAACAATCGCGCCATCCTTTCATCAGAACTTGGAGCGGATAGAAATGAGTTTGGTTCTTCTCCGCGGGATTGATTCCGTCCAGATGACCTATAGGGATGGTATCGTCTATTACTCCTAACATTTTCTGGTGGCTGTCTTTGGCCTTCTGGGAGCATGCTGGGGTCAGCTACAGTTGGCCCTTGCCATGATCTCCCCTGTTGGGTTCTGTTCTAAGCACTTCCTCAGGTCCAACTTCGGGCTGGACTCCAGATCGGCCCCGTCCATTGGTGTTCCGATGGTTAGGTAGCATGACAGACTCAGCCATATCCGACCCCTGCCTAGTACCTCCCCCGTTGGGTTCGGTTCAAAGTGTTTCCTCGGGTCGGAATTCGGGCTGAGTCTGGGCTCGGCTCCTACCATTGTTGTTTCTGTTGTTAGCCTCTTCGAAGAAGAAAGATCTTTGTCGCCTCCCAGATCCTCCAGACTGGGACTCACCCTATGATTCGGTGTTGCGGTTGGATTCTTCAGCATCCCTTAAGGGTGACATGAGTTGGTCCACCAAGGCTTCTTGTTGAGATGCGAAGTGGTTAGTTACTTCAGCCACAACCCTGTCCAGATATGCCCTAGTAATTGGTTGTTCCGTAGCAGGGGCTGTCGGATTTCCTTGATTTCCATTTGCTGTTGGAACAGGACGATTCTCTTGATCTCTGATCACTGGATCTGGGATACTGCTAGTTGCGATGTTCTTTCCTTTGCTAGCATCTTTCCTCTGCCTGGAAGGCATGTTTTCCAAGCAATGAGCGATGCTGTTGGGAAGAAGGTTGAGTGGGAGAAGCTGAAGCTTCTAGCTCGAGCTCGTTCTCAGTGAAAGCACCAAAAATGTTTGCACAAAAAATGGGCAAACACCTCCAAGTCGTATGATTTAGTCGATTTTAAGTTGTTCTTAGTGGTTTGGGTGATTCATGCAAATATGTAAAAAGCAGGGGCTAAACTATAAAAGACACACAGATTTATAGTGGTTCGACCAGAATGTGCCTACATCCACTTTATATGTTATTCTCCTTCACTCTTCAGATTACAAGTACAAAGCTTTGATTACAAGTATATGAAATTTGTTTGAAAGTTCTGTCCGTGCTTGAGCTCTCAAACTTGTCTGCCATTGTTGTACCCCTGCCCCTCTATTTATAGAGTGAGACTGGGGTAGGTGTCTTGGATGTATATAGCTGCTGGTGGGCCTGGGCTGAAGTGATCTGGCCTGACAACGTTGGTTCGGTAGTAGATGGTTGGACTAGCGTTTTGGTCTGATGGTAGAGGAGATGGGATTGGTTCGGTGTGGTTGATTCGGTGGAGGCTGGTCCGGTGAGGCCTAGGATCGGTGGAGGTTGATTCGGTGGTGAGTTGGTCCGGTGAGGCCTTGGATCGGTGGGGGTTGATTCGGTGGTGAGTTGGTCCGGTGAGGCTTTGGTTCGGTGGGGGTTGATTCGGTGGTTAGTTGATTCGGTAGTTAGTGGAGAGTGGATTGGTTCGGTAGGGCCTTCCCCCTTTTGCTTCGGTGATGCTTTCTTTCTTTGGTTCGGTGGTGGAAACGCACCCAACAATGTAATTAATTGAGGATAATTGATTACTGATTGTGATTAATCAAGGTTGATTAATGAGTAAAGATTAATTAAAGATTAATTATTAATGAAGGAAGAAATTAAGGGATCATTGATTAATATAATTAATGATGTAATTAAGGATTGATTTATTAGAGATAATTAATCAATGAAGTGATTAAAGAGTAATTAATTAATTGTAATTAATTAAGGATTAATGTGATTAATTATAATTAATTGATGAAAGTAATTAAAGGTTAATTACTGTAAATGGTTAAGAATAATTAATTTGTGTAATTAATTAAAGGCTAATTACTTAATGTAATTGAAAAATAATTAATCAAGGATAATTAATTAAGATGGATAATTAGAAGATGATTAATTAATTGAATTGTAATTAATTATCGGGTAAGAAAGCAAGATTTATGTGATTAAAGTAATTAATTTAATTTAATTTAAATTAATTAGAGACTAATTTAAGATAATCACTTGATAATTTGATGAGTACAATTATGTAATGTAATTTATAAAGTGTATTTACTTAGTGAAGTAATTGATGGATAATTACTGGATGTAATTAATCGAAGGATATTTAATAATGGAGGAGATTTGGGATTAACTACTTTGTGATTAATGAAAAGGATAATTACTTAGTGAAAGTAATTAATAATTAATTACTTAGTATAATTATTTTAAGAATTGATTAATAAAGTTATTTGAAGTTAATTAAGTGATGTAATTATTTAAGGATAATTGATTATTGATTGTGATTAATCAAGGTTGATTATTGAGTAAAGATTAATTATTAATGAAGGAAGTAATTAAGGGATCATTAATTAATATAATTAATGATTGATTAATTAGAGATAATTAATCAATAAATTTATTATAGTGTAAATAATTAATTATAATTAATTAAGGATTATGTGATTAATTATAACTAATTAATGAGAGTAATTAAAGGTTAATTACTGTAAATGGTTGAGAATAATTAATTTGTGTAATTAATTAAAGGCTAATTACTTAATGTAATTGAAAAATAATTAATCAAGGATGATTAATTAAGATGGATAATTAGAAGATGATTAATTAATTGATTTATAATTAATTAATTAATGGATAAGAAAGCAAGATTTATGTGATTAAAGTAATTAATTTATTTTAAACTAATTAGAGATGAAGTAATTAATTTAATCCATTTTAAATTAATTATAAAAGTGTGATTAATAGATCTTTGCTTATGGATGGCTGATTGATATTGAATGCCTTGATTATTTGATATCTGTGACGAGATATGTGTTGATATGTGATATTGGGTGATTTGGTTGAATTGTGATGATATGAATTATCTATTTGGGATTGTGAATTATCTATCTGTGCGAATATAGATAATAGAATTGAATTGTTTTAACTTTAAAGCAACTTGGACCTAAAAGATGGCATTTTGGATTTCGATGAGACCGAGATCGGGTTTGCAGATTTGGATATCCGAAAACCACATCGATCCAAATTAAATGTTAGGTCATGAATTTCAAGTGAAGTGAAGACTCGAAGTGTAAGGACTAATTTCGTTAACTCTGAGGGTGATTCCAAAATGAGTTGACGAAAATGGTACTTTCAAATTCGAGATGAAGATTCAGAGTGCAAGGGCTATTGTTGTTAACACTGAGGGTGATTACAAAATCAGTGTAACAAGATAGTGCCTTCGGTTTCGTTTGAACCTGGAACAAACTTGTATGGATTGAATGCTTGCAGAACATCATCGGATGGACGATGAGCATTCTAAGATAGATGTGTTCTATAAAGGTAATCGTAGCCTCAAGCCTCATCAATCGGGTATGGCTAAAACAGGGGAGCTGCAGCAAGGCTAAGTGTTGGGTGTGTTTCGACCGGCTACCATCGAATCCATCCCTGCCACCGAGTCAACATCCCACCGAACCAACTCACTCCCAAGCCACCACCGGTCCAATTCCCCTCACCACCGAACCAACTCACTCCCAAGCCACCACCGGTCCAATTCCCCTCACCACCGAACCAACTCACTCCCAAGCCACCACCGGTCCAATTCCCCTCACTACCGAACCACCTACTACCGAGCCAACCCACACTCCACCCATTGCCGAACCAAGTTCCACCGAACCAAATTCCACCGGACCAAGGCATACGGGACCAACACTTTCAGGTCAGATTGCATCAGCCCAGGTCCACCAGCGGCTATATACATCCAAGGCCTCTGCCCCCAACCTCACTCTATAAATAGAGGGCAGGGGTACAACAATGGAAGACAAGTTTGAGAGCTCAAGCACGGATAGAACTTTCAAACAACTTTCAGATACTTGTAATCAAAGCTTTGTACTTGTAATCTGAACAGAAAAGGAGAATAACATATAAAGTGGACGTAGGCACATTCTGGCCGAACCACTATAAATCTATTTATCTTTTACAGTTTAGTCCATCTATTTTATATATTTGCATAAATCACCCAAATCACTAAGAACAACACATAATCAACTAAATCGTACAATTTGGAGGTATTTGCCTATTTTTTGTGCAAACATTTTTGGTGCTTTCACTGAGAGATCGAGCTTGAAGCTTCAGCTTCTCCCACTCAGCCTTCTTCCTAACAGCATCGCTCATTGCTTGGAAAACATGCCTCCCAGGCAAAGGAAAGATGCTAGCCAAGGAAAGAACATCGCAACTAGCAGTATCCCAGATCCAGTAATCACAGATCAAGGGAATCATTCCGTTCGAACAGCAAATGGAAATCAGGAAAATTCGACAGCCCCTTCCACGGAGCAACCAATTACTAGGGCAGATTTGGACAGGGTTGTGACTGAAGTAACTAACCGATTCACGTCCCAGCAAGAAGCCTTGGTGGATCAACTCATGTCACGCTTAAGGGATGCTGAAGAATCCAACCGCAACACCGAATCATGGGGTGAGTCCCAGTCTGGAGGATCTGGGAGGCGACAAAGATCTTTCTTCTTCGAAGAGGCTAACAACAGAAACAACAATGGACGGAGCCGAGCTGGAGTCCTGCCCGAAGTTGGACCCGAGGGAATGCTTAGAGCAGAACCCAACAGGGGAAGATCGAGGCAAGGGCCAACTGTGGCTGACCCCAGCATGCTCCCAGAAGACCGAAGTCCTTCACCGGAAAATATTAGGAGTAATAGACGATACCATCCCTACAGGTCATCTGGACGGAATCAATCCCGTAGAGAAGAACCAAACTCATTTCTATCCGCTCCACGTTCTGATGAAAGGATGGCGCGATTGTTCAGAGAGTGCGTCCAACGGGACCAAAGGGATCGAGGGATAGGCACTAGGGTAACCAGCCCCTTCACCCGCAACATCGAAATTGTCATCACCCCCCGAGAATGGAAAATGCTAATAATGGAGCCTTACAAGGAACCTCTGACCCCGTTGTACACTTACAGAGATACACACAACATATGCTCATGAGCGGAGCGACAGAAGGAGTATTGTGTAAATGCTTTCCACTCTTCTTGGTAGATCTAGCTACCTCCTGGTTCTTCCATCTACCCCAAGGGTCCATCAGCTCATGGGAAATGTTGAAAGAAATGTTCATCAGCCAATTCCGCATTCATGTGGAACAACCCAAGGACGCTTATTCCTTATCCAATATCAAACAAAATCCCGGAGAGACAGTGCAACAATATCTAACCGATTCAATGCCGCAACGGCGGTAGTCCAGGATGCCAATGAGAAACTTATCCTAATGGCCCTCTACAGTGGTGTGCATCCGGATACTAAATTTGCTAGAAGACTAACGAAAGAAAAGCCAGCTACCTTACCCGATTTCTTCCGTGAAGCCGGAAAATATATGAGACTTGAAGACGCTGCCATTGAAAGGCAGACAGCGCAACAAACTAAGGCAGCTCATGGCAACGCACCTGCAGTAGCAAAGGACGTTCGAAGAAATGACTCTAGAGATAGTGCTGGGGGCAAGAAGGGAGAAAAGCGTTTATGTAGGCCAGGACCGAGATTTGACTCTTACACTCCTTTGAATGAAACAATCGAAAACATCTTCTTGGCCACCCAAGACGAAGTTAGATACAAGCGCCCCCCACAGAAGAAGGAATCATATAACGCAGTTAAATCTGGAAAGTTCTGCCGCTTCCACGAATCTCATGGGCATGACACAAATGAATGCCATCACCTCCGGGACTTAATTGAAGAACACATCAGAAGGAAGAGGCTGGAGCGCTATATGAAAGGTCAGAACAGGACTTCAACTCCTGCCAATGGGAACCCAGGGCTACCCCTCACAGAAGTAGGCAGAGGAAATCGCAACACCAGCGGCTCTAGTCATGAGAAGATAGTGGTCCATACCATATCAGGAGGACCACACATCGCCGACGGAAGCTGGGCAGAGATGGAAAGATACGGTAAGTCACTTAGAAACGATGAAGGCTACGTTAATTCTGTTATGGAAGAACGCCACCTGAAACAAAAAGAGAATGATGACATCACATTAAGTAGGCGTGATCTAGAGGGAAGGCAGTGCCTTCACATGGATCCTATGGTCATTTCTGCCTGGTTCGGTTCAGCCAAAGTTTTTCGAATTCTAGTAGACACTGGCAGCTTAGTAAATATCCTATTTAAGTATGCTTTCGACAAAATGAAGCTGTCAATGAAAGATGTGTCTCCCTGCAACAAACCACTACACGGTTTCACGGGGGATGCGAAGATGCCCCTCGGGCAACTGGACCTCTTTGTCGAAATAGGAGGTCATCCCCGCTCCGTTGTGCGAAAACAAACATTTGTGTTGATAGAAAACCACTTGGCCTACAACGCCTTTTTAGGAAGACCAGCCTTGTCTGACTTCCAAATTGTCTTGGCACCAGGGTGCCTGAAGATGAAATTCCCAACAGACAATGGAATAGGGGAGGTAGAAGGAGATCATGACACTGCTCGAGACTGCTATGTAACTGAATTTCGCAATAACCGCAGAAAGGATAAAGGGAAGAATGCAGAGACTACTCTCTGCACAAAAAACCTGGAAGCATAGCAACTAAAGAAAGCCCCTCCTCTTCGGTATACCAGTGATCCTTTCAATGAATTAGACCCCCGGAACGGGGAGGAGGAGACTACCGCCGAGCCTGCAGAGGCTATGGAATTTGTATCTGTAGACAAACACGACTCGAGTAGACTATTGAAAATCGGATCTCAGCTAAAGGCAGAATTGAAGAGTCAACTCATTGATTTTCTCCGCCACAACTTGGATGTGTTTGCGTAGACGCATGTTGACATGACTGGAATCTCCCCAGATGTACCATGCCACGTACTGAACATCGATACTACCAAGGTGCCGGTAAAACAGAAAAAGAGAAGCATGGGGGAAGAATGATCAGAAGCCCTCGATGAAGAAGTAAAAAACCTGCTTGCCAATAACTTCATAGGGAAGCCATCTATCCAGAATGGATCGCCAACCCGGGTACTTGTAAAGAAGGCTAATGGAAAGTGGCGAACATGCATTGACTTCTCCAACTTAAATGACGCTTGCCCAAAGGATTGCTTCCCACTCCCTCGGATCGATCAACTTGTGGACAGCACAGCCGGGCACGAACTCTTATCTTTTATGGACGCATACTCAGGATATAACCAAATTCCTATGCACGCCCCCGATCAAGACCACACTAGTTTCATCACTGATCAGGGATTGTACTGCTATAGAGTAATGCCTTTTGGACTTAAAAACGCCGGGGTTACTTATCAGCGCCTCGTCAACAAGATGTTTGCGGAACTAATAGGACGAACGATGGAATTTTATGTGGATGGCATGCTAGTAAAGTCAAGAAAAGCCAACGATCACGTAAGCCACCTGAACGGAATGTTTCAAGTACTTCGTGAATGAAGCTGAATCCTCTAAAGTGCTCCTTCGGAGTATCATCGGGAAAGTTCTTAGGATTCATCGTCCATGCCAGAGGAATTGAAGCGAACCCTGAACAAGTCCGGGCTCTGAAAGAAATCAGGATACCTTCCACTCGAAGAGAAATGCAAAGCCTAAATGGGAAAGTGGCCGCCCTGAGCAGATTCATCTCTAAAGCAACTGTCAAGTGTGTCCCCTTCTTCGAAGTTATAAAGAAAGACAAGGGAAAGTTCGAATGGACTGACGAATGCGTAACAGCCTTCCACAACCTAATCGAACACCTCCAGAGACCACCAGTACTCTCAACTCCTAGTGAAGGCGAAGAGCTATATCTATACCTTGCTGTGTCATCTCATGCTCTAAGCGCCGCTTCGGTAAGAGAAGACAACCGCACGCAGCGGCCAGTATACTTTGTAAGCAAGAGGTTCACTGGGGCAGAAGCTAGATATCTTAAACTTGAGAAGTTAGCATATTGTTTACTGATCACATCACGGAAATTGCGACACTATTTCCAATCCCATTCCATCCGAGTCCTAACCGATCAACCGCTAAGGCAGGTACTCCATCGTCCCGACACCTCCGGGCGACTGCTTAAATGGTGCATTGAGCTAAGTCAATATGATATCACCTACCATCCTCGCACCGCCATCAAGGGGCAAGCCATGGCCGACTTCATTGCCGAATTCACTATCAACGAAGGTAAGGAGCCATCTGAAATAGCAGAAGACATCAAGTGGAATCTCTTTGTAGATGGAGCATCAAACGAACAAGGCTTGGGGGCAGATATTGTAATAATCACTCCTAAAAGAAGGAAGCTACGCTATGCTCTTAGGTTAGAGTTTGCTGCCACCAACAACGATGCAGAATACGAAGCGGTGATAGCCAGATTAGAACTTGCCCTAGAGATTGGGTCGGTTCTTTATGTCTCTATAGTGATTCTCAACTTATTGTAAATCAGATATTGGGAGAATTCCAGAATCGAGGAGAACGACTCACAGCATATCTAAAGAAGACCAAGCTGCTGCTCGATCAATTGGATCACTATTTAATCAAACACATTCCTCGAGAAGAGAATCAGGAGGCCGACGAACTGGCAAAGCACGCTATCATGAAGGACGACACTACTTCCGGAACAGTAACCATCTCAAAGAAACTAGCCCCGAGTTTCGAGCAAGTGAATCTGGTAGCTGCAATCGAAGAGGAAACTTGGATGATTCCCATCCGGAAGTACTTACAAAGTGGCACACTACCCGACGAGCGTAACGAAGTTAAGAAAATCTTGAGGAAAGCTTCCCGCTACACAAGACAAGAAGGCATCCTCTATCGACGCGGCTTCTCTAACCCCTTATTAAGGTGTGTCGCCGGAAGGGAAGCAAAGGAAATCTTATCCAACATCCATCAAGGGGGCTGCGGAGATCACACGGTGGGCAAACTCTGGCAAAGAAGATACTCCGATATGGATATTACTGGCCCACCTTAAACAAAGATGCATTGGACTTCGTCAAAAGATGTGACAGATGTCAGAAATTTGCTAAGATTCCTCGACTACGAACAAGTGAGATTACTCAAATGACCTGCCCTTGGCCCTTTGCAGTATGGGGAGTTGACTTGATTGGCGAACTGCCGATGGGCCGAGGCGGAGCAAAATATGCTATACTGGCAGTCGACTATTTCACCAAATGGGTGGAAGCGGAACCTTTGAATAAAATATCCTCGGCAAAAGTTATTAATTTCTTGATCAAAAACGTTCTATGCAGGTACGGGGTCCCACTCAAAATCATATCGGACAATGGACTTCAATTTGACAGCGAGGAATTCACCGACTGGTGCCAAGAGCACGGAATTCACAAAAGCATCTCATCTGTAGCTTATCCCCAGGAAAATGGATAAGTCGAAGCTGTCAACAAAATTCTCAGAACTCTAATCAAGAAGAAACTTGAAAAATCAAAAGGCGCTTGGGTGGATGAACTTCCTACGGCACTTTGGGCCTACCGCACATCTTACAGAACATCAACAGGGCATACTCCTTTCTCTTTGGCATACGGATCGGAGGCCATGCTCCCAGTTGAAACTGTAGTGCCTTCCCACCGTAGGATCCACTACAACCTAGAAGAGAACGAAGAACTCCTCCACATGTCTTTGGATCTAATTGAAGAGAGAAGAAACGATGCAGCACTCAAAGCGGCAGCTCACAAGCAAAAGGTGGCAGCGCAATACAACTCCAAAGTCAAGCACCGCAGCTTACGAGAAGGAAATCTTATCCTCAAGCGGATCTTCCCACGCCCCGGGGCGCTAGATCCAATCTGGGACAGACCCTATGTAATTCATAAAGATCTCCACAACGGAGCCTACATTTTGTCAACAGTGGACGGAGAGGTGTTCCAGAGGGCATGGAACATCCAACACCTTCATCGATACTTTTCTTGACTTGTACTTCCCATATAAAGTGAATTAACAAAGAGAATCGGTGGACGTAGGCATTTTCGTGCCGAACCACTTTAAAAATCTTGTCTCTTTTTAACTTGTTCCTTTATATCTTGGCTTCTTTTTAAGCTTTATCCTTTTCTGTTGAACAAAATTCTGTGTAACGACATTTCCATTTTGGACACTTCACGGCACAACCCCACCTAGACAAGACCGCACAGGTACTATACGAATCTATGCCCTTGCCAATGAGACACTTTTGCTCCAGCATCCCTCTACTGCGGGTTAACTCATTGCTCGCGACGGCCCTCAAAGCCATCTGTAATGAGCCGATTATAAGCCACCAAGGAGGCCGAAAATAGCCTAGGCAGCTCATTACGACGTTCGGCTCGCCGGCAATCGTGAACCGATTGTAAGCCCCAACATAAGGTGTGGCTAGCCAGGGGAAGTTCACAGTTGACGATCGGCACCCGCGCTAGCCGGCCACGGTAAATCGAATAATACCCACGATTACGGGCCATAATGGCCCGGGTAGTTACCGTGCGCAATCTCGGCTCCGATGTGTCTTAAGTGTGGCTGTGGTAAAAAAGAAAAATCCCCGCAGAGGCGTAAGATGGGTGACAAATGCCTCCAAGACCCACAACTAGGGAAAGTAATTATAAAACCCGTTTGCCACGAACTTAAGCACATCGAAGGCCTTCCGTGATTGGAAGTTTTACTATTTCTTATATTTCCATTTTATTTATAAAAACTCTCCTCCTATCCTCTATAATGATCCCTAAATTACAAGACACAAAATAGGAGACACTTACTAATGGGAATAAGAACTCACAACTAAATGGTGGGTCACTCAGCTGCGTTCCATATTCGATTACACAAGGCATTCAAAGCTACCGTCTACAACTAAAACATGAAGGGCGGTACTTTCTTCTCTTGTATACAAATACGTAGCCTTAATTTATTCATCACATTAACATTGCAAGATATGGAATTATGTTCTAAGCAAAAGCGTGGCATTAAAACACAATTGACTCACTAGCACATGCACGGCTATATTTATTATGCAACACATCAAAATAACGACAGCATTTAAATACGATAAAATCAGCTTATATTATAAAGTTACATGCCAAAAATCAAGTTGTTCGCTACATAATTACATCCTGAAAATTACATTAATGTTTTAAGACTAACATAGGCAGCAATGTCAAGTAAACTAAAAAAATGTCCAGATCAAGCTAAGGAGCCGACTACATCGGGGCTTCGCCTCTACCCTGCTGGTCCTCCGGGGTCTACTTAGCCGCCGGATCAGAGCTCCCAGCATGCTGACCATAGGTACTTGGCGCTTCAGAGGTCCCGCCTGTCCAATTCAGGAGAAGAATTCATTGAATAAACAATAAGCAACCAAGCTATGAAAAGGCTAAAAGGGAAAACTTACCAGCATCTGTTCCTTGATCGTCATCTCCCAACTGCACACCTACCTCCTCGGCAGCGAGCATCCGCATGCCCTCCTTCACCGCCACTTTCTCCTCCTTAGTGAACTGGGCCGTAACCATATCCATCCTGAAGGCCATGCCACCCTCCTTATCCGCATCAGCCTGGCCTCCTACAGAGCCCGGAGATAAATCCTGGCCATGATCCGAGGATAATTATCCATCCAGGATAAGTTACCCTGCTTCAAAGTACGAAAATACATATCCTGAAGCATCTCATCCATCATCCCCTTGTTTTCCTCAAACTCCCTCATTCGGACCTCGAAAGCCAACAGCTTTGCAATGGCAGCATCCCTCTCCGATCGGTATCGCGAGCGGTCAGCCTGAAGGGATTTCCTCATCGCCTCCATCTCCTCCTTCAGCTTGGCTTGGGTAAGCTCCGTGGCTTCAAGCTTCCCAGATAACTCCTCTACCCGCTCGAGATCCGCTTTCCGAACCTTGTCCACCGTTGCAATGGCCATATCGATCCGTTCCTTGCAGATGGCCTCCATTTTCCGCAGCTCGGCTCTGCTAGCCTCTTTCATGGTTTTCTTTAGTCGTTTGGAGGCAGCCTCGTGCTCAGAGATCTGGATGGCCTGATCGGCGAGTTGCTTGGCCTGGTCGGCAACCACTAACCGCAATCTTATGTTGGCGCTCCCAATTTCCTCCCCGGCCTTGACCAATCGGGCATGATGCCCCATCAACTTCCTAGTCTCCTCAGCAACCCGGTCGATATTTGCCTTAGCTTCATCTCCCATAGTTAAATCCGAGTAGTAAGCAAATCAAGGTCCAGAGACTTGGCCTCAGCAAGCACCCTTACCATAGGATTGCGAGGGAGAAGGTGCTCATCGGTAACCTCGTCAAAGGAGATATCATGAGAACCCAGACTTAGATCGGGATGACCCGCAAAGGGATTACGAGCCAAGCCGGGACGATCAATCTGAGTAACTGTAGGATTCTCAGACGGATGCGGAGAGGGTATGAACTCAATATCCTCCCCCGTGATATCATGGATAGGCTGGGTTGGGGGCTGAGGACCAGGTGAAGGTTCGAATGAGGAGCACCTCCTCTTTTTCTTTTGAATATCCTCTTCAATAACTCCGAGAAGAGGGCGGTAGCCGACTACGTCCCCGGGACGGTTGGTCGGAGGCTTTGGTTTAGCGGAAGCTTTGAGGAGTTTGAATTGTTCGAGGCGGTGCCAAATGTCTGATGTCTTGGCCGCCTTACCCGCTTCTGGAATAAAAACCAAGTGTTACAAGCATGCATGGGACTATAATCCAAGAAACATGTGAAGTTAAAAGAGGAGTCAAAAATTCACCTTGAATCGCCGAGGTTTCCCTAGCCGAAATGCTCTCGGAAGATGGACCAAAACCAGTCCTGGCCTTATCAGTTTTCTTTGGCTTCTCCACCAAGGCTGATCCTTCCTCCAACCCCTCAAAAGCCTGGCGGAAAGCATCATCCGTCCACTCTTGGATCTCCCCTGCTTGCCCAGAAGACAAAGCCCCAACGCCGTCACCGCTCTGTCCTTCGCCACCATCACCACCATCACCTTCTCCATCACCTCCACTCTCCTCCTCGCCTCTTTCCTCCGCTAAATTTTCCTCCTCGGGACATCTGGACATGTGCTAGGGGAGGGTCCATCGGATTTCTTGAGCTTCTTCCCTCTAACGACTGGAGGTATCGAGAAGGGTTTCCTCTTGCTGCTCTTTGTTGTGGCCCCTCCTTTGGCTTTGGCAGCCCTTTCCTCAGCTGTGTCTCTCTGCTTGACCACAGATTGACGTGGTAGAATCAAGTTGTGCTGAAGAAGAGTAGCATTCCTGATCAGGTAAGAAGCTGACCTCTCCCTTCCCGAAATGGCTTCTATCTCCATGGCCATCTGAACCAGGTGATCATTCTACACGACCGCAAAGCCACCTGTCGCTAGCAAGAAATAAAAACACATAAGAAGAAGCATTTCAGTCGGAACGAAAGTTATAAATAAGCTTCAACTTACAGCCGGAGGTGAAGAGACGGATAGAAACGGAGTCGTCCTTGACAAAAAACCATTCTTTCTTGAACATGATGAACTTCGAATATAAGTCCAGGACCGGCTTGAAGGACACGGCCGATTCCAAGCTAATGTACGGAGACCCTTTCTTGTAGCCCCTCAAGTTGTACAAATATCGGATCTCTCGATTGGAAGGAGGGCGCCCGTATTTTCGCTGGAAAATGATAAATAGGCTCACCAAGATAGCGTAAGAGTTGGGCTGAAGCTGGAAAGGGGCCACCTTTAGGTAGGTGATGAAGCTGACTATCCAAGCATTGATCGGGGGAATGGCCCCACACATACAATGGTACCTGCTGTAAGCAAAATATCCTTCAGGGGGATCATACAGCATGACTCCGTTCCCTGGCAGCACCATGAGTGCTCCATCAATCCCGAAAGAACGAGATATAACATCAAGCTGCTCCTCTTTGAGGGAGCTAGGAAAGCAGTCAGGAGGAGAGTTCAAGAGCTCCTGAGGGCCATACCCATCCACTAGTGATCTCGAGGTGGGTCACTGTCGTCCCAGTCCTGGCTGGGCTGGGGGCACAACGAGGGACTCTCTTCTGTGCATAGATTTCCTCTTATCTGATCGAGTTTCCACTTTATGAGACATTTATCTGCAACACAAGAAAGTATATCGTTAAAACATATAAACTATGTA
The DNA here is from genome assembly GCA_030765085.1 of Allium cepa. Taxonomy (NCBI): domain Eukaryota; kingdom Viridiplantae; phylum Streptophyta; class Magnoliopsida; order Asparagales; family Amaryllidaceae; genus Allium; species Allium cepa. The sequence goes on from CM060943.1 coordinate 463,091,173, forward strand.
GTCTGGAATTTCGCTCGTAATCCGAAACATAAAAAATTCAAGGTTTGAGTTCATTCGATACTTAAGGTCCCCGAGTATCATTCGGTAACCCAAGATTCGAGTTCATTCGGTAATTCAAGATTTGAGTTCATCCGGTAATCCGAGTATATAAGTTCATTCGGCACTTATACTCCACGAAGTTCATTCGGTGAGTCGAGTCCCCAAAACCATTCGGTAGTCCAGAGCAAAAACACATTCGACCGAAAAGGATCTCCCCTGGTTCGGCAAAAATAAGATCCTGGTTCGGCTAACACGTTTGATTCGGTAGAGATGAACAGTTTGGTTCGGCTGATAAGGAGAAACGAAAGCGTTAGGCCCCTATTTATAAGCGAATATCAATGACCGGACCAGTTGATTCGGCATTGGAGACCGGATGAAAGCGTCCAGGATGAATGACTTAAAACAAAGCACGCTATATACAGGCATATGCCCTGCTTTGGGGGGCAAATGTTGGGTGTGTTTCGACCGGCTACCACCGAATCCATCCCTGCCACCGAGTCAACATCCCACCGTACCAACTCACTCTCAAGCCACCACCGGTCCAATTCCCCTCACCACCGAACCAATTCACTCCCAAGCCACCACCGGTCCAATTCCACTCACCACCGAACCAACTCACTCCCAAGCCACCACCGGTCCAATTCCCCTCACTACCGAACCACCTACTATCGAACCACCTACTACTGAGCCAACCCACACTCCACCATTGCCGAACCAAGTTCCACCGAACCCAATTCCACCGGACCAAGGCATACCGGACCAACACTTCCAGACTAGATTGCATCAGCTCAGGCCCACCAGTAGCTATATACATCCAAGACCCCTGCCCCCAACCTCACTCTATAAATAGAGGGGCAAGGGTACAATAATGGCAGATAAGTTTGAGAGCTCAAGCACGGATAGAACTTTCAACCAACTTTCAGATACTTGTAATCAAAGCTTTGTACTTGTAATCTGAACATAAAGGGAGAATAACATATAAAGTGGACGTAGGCACATTCTGGCCGAACCACTATAAATCTGTGTGTCTTTTACAGTTTAGTCCATCTATTTTATATATTTGCATAAACCACCCAAACCACTAAGAACAACACATAATCAACTAAATCGTACGACTTGGAGGTATGCCCATTTTTGTGCAAACAATAAGTGGGTAGCACCCAAGTAGGACGAGATTTACCCCTGTCTAGAGGTCCTTTTTTATTCGGCTGTGTGAGCAGTTGGAATCGTGCGCCAACTGCGGGGTTATCTTGTTCGAGACTATTCAGTAAGGGATGGTTCCGGCCTTGTGTTGTAGGGGATTAGGAGTAATCCTCGGTACGTCGATCTAGGCCACGTATTGTGACGGGCGGTACCCCAATAGTCCTGCCATTGATGGAAACCCATTCTTCCTATGCGCCCTTTACGGTTTTGACTGTAAACCTATGTATGCTGGAATTTAATAAATGTAACAATTTCGACTATTTCTTATTTATTTGAAAACCCTACACCCTACTATAATATCACTGGATTTCCTATCAAATGTTTTGGTTAACATAAGGTAAAAACTTACCCATGTTTATGTGTGGGGAGTCTTACGTGATACCCTTTGTTTTCAAAGGTTTTCAAAGTTAAGAAACTTTAACCCGTTTACTCATACCAGACCCATATCTGACCCGGAGTTTATTTTCTGTTTTATTAAACTCTTGGGTACTCAAATTTTTACGAGTAGCTAAGGGATTCAGGTTAGCTTTGACAAATTTATGGAGGAGATTTGGAGCAGGAGGCTTCAGCGTGTAGATATATTATGGTTCCGCTGTGCTAATGTTTGTGGGCTCGAAATGCCTAGAAATCAATTAAATTGAAATCAATTGAAATGAATTTGATATAATTTTATTTTAGTATAACTTCTTCATACGATAGAATTTGGACTTGAAACCTGTTCCATTGAGTTTTAAATATTTAAAAATATCTATTTTGATATATAGGTTGACATATTTTCGTTCCGGAGTTAGAATGGGCTTTTTGGGCCATTTATCGTTCAGCTTTCGGTCCAAATCAATCTGGTCCATTCCAATTTCAGCTTTGCATATATATACCTCGTTATAAACCCTATCCTATTTCTTATTCATTTTTCTATACATATAATTCCAATTGCTCCTCTTCTCAATGGCAGACAAACTCTTAATTTCACAGTCAATTGCAAATCAAAAATTTCTACTTCAAATTTCAAATTCTTCAATATATACCGAATTATATATCGATTTGAAGCTCTTGACGAGCGCATCTTAGATATATAATTTGTTTTCCAATTTGGGTCATTGTTTGGCCAGAAATCGAATATCAATTATCGGCCGTTCATCTTCCATCGGTGGACCTCGACTGATCGCCAAATTGGAGGCATGATTGTGTTTTGAGTCAAGTAGGAAGACCTCAGCATGGATTGCACAGCGAGTTGACTGCCAGCTTGATCGAAAAAATTCAATTTGTGCTCGAATTATGGCGATGGCTGCAATTTTTTTGTGGCATCGTTGGACGTGACTCATCGCGTAGGTTCGGGGCAGCGAGGGTCGACCGTGGCAGTTCTAGGGGAGGGCACGATGGCCGGCGTCGGCGTGGAAGGCGAGGCGGTGTCGCAGTTTCCTTCGTTCGTGCATGTTTTGCTGCAACTAGGTTGGGCGTGAACAAGAAGGTGATGACGTGTATTACTTTATTAACTATTTTATTTATTTTTAATTTTTATGATTTATCGTTCTAATCGCAATAACTTTCACATACGAGGTCCGTTTCACGCGCGGTTTTCTCCGCTGCGATCCTATCAAAATTCCAGATATTTTGGCACTAGTTTGGAAGGATTCTGAGACTGTTTAAATTTTGGGTTTAAGTTGGATTTAAATTCAATTTAAATTCAAAAGGTGAGTGTTTTAACCCACTCACAACTTCTAAATTTTTTTATGTATATTAAATTAATTTTTGATGTGATTAGAAATTTATTTATGGCTATTTATCATATTTTAATCATCATCTCGGTTAAATTGAATTTATTGAGTTAAATTGTTATTTAAATTATTATTGCATATAAACTGCCAGTTAAATTGTTATTTAATTTATTATTGCATATAAACTGCCAGTTAAATTGTTATTTAATTTATTATTGAATATAAACTGTCAGTAAATACCTGTTATTTATTATCTGTTCTATTTTGATGTTATTGATTAAATTGAATGATAATTGTGATAAATGTTTGATGATTTGGATGAATGGATGTTGTATTTTATATTGTTATAAACTGCAAGTTATTATGGATTTTAGTTCATTCGGGATTGCGATTTGAAATGATATATAACCGTATTTTTATTTTAAATTACGGATTGAAATGATAAATATCTGTATCACTTGACCATAGGATATAAAATTATATACAGACACCGTGGTCTATATATAAAAATATTTGAAGTGATTTCTATGGTTTTGGAAAAAAAATATGGGTTTATATAAATACTGATTTTTGATATTATATAAATATTTTTTTTATATAGGTAAATTCTTAAATTTAAGCTATATATAATTTTGTTCATTATATAATGAGAGTAATAATAAAGTTTGATTTTATTAAAATATAGTATAGATAAGTATTTTTAAATTATATTTTAATATATATATAGAGTTTATAATGATATTGATAAATTAAGGTTGAGAAGATGGATTTGAAAATCGGTTTAAAATTGTTTTTAATTAAGAATGCTATTTAATTAAAGCAATTTGGAACTTATTGAATTTGAGATTTTAAAGGGCATGATTTTATAACTTGATGATGGTTTAAGATTATTAACGAATATTTCAAGTTTGAGTTTTATTTAAATAATATTGAGTTTGTTAAATAAATATTTCAAAACTAAATAATAGTAAATTGAATTAAGATATATTTGAAAATTGTCGGATTTAGTTTGAAATTATGGAATATTTAAAGCCTTGAAATATATCTAAATTGAAATGTTTACCGAAATTGAAGTGTTTCGAAGTTATGAATTTCAAAGTATTATGGTTTCAAAGTGTTTTGTTTCAGAGTGTTACAACTTTGAAATAATATGATTTTTGAAATGAATTTATTTGAAATTGCCTTTAATTAAGATTTGTCTTTAAATATATATTGATTTGGAACTTATTGAAATTGAAGATGTGAGAATCTGACTTTATAATAAGGTTTGGTTTAAGATGATGTAAAGCGGCAATATATCAAGTTTAAAGGAATCGAAGGAAATATTCAGAAATTTGAAAGTTTGGATTTATTTAAATGATATAATATTAATGTGGTTTTTGAAATGATATGATATATTATTGATATGGTTTGGAATGAAATGACATGTTATTGATTTGGTTTTTAAGGTAAATAATATATTATTGATGTGGTTTTGAAATGGAAATGATATCATATTTTATTGGTTTGAAATGGAAATGACATCATATTTGGTTTTGAAATGGCAATGATATTTTGGTTTTGAAGTATAAACTATTTTAAATGGCCGCGCTGTTATAATAACGATTGGTTGGCAAAGAGATGGGGATCAGATATAGGCATACTCTCTGTCGATACCGAAAACCACTTTGACAACCGTATATGCGGTGGAGATTCCAGAATGAAGTAGGATGGTGGTGGCGTTCCTTTGAGGTATATAAGTGGACCCGACTTCAGTGAGTTGGCATAAAGTGGCTAAAATAGGAGCGATCTCGGGCCAACGAGGTAGCTCCTCTTTTCGGACACATCCCTTCGATACTATACTCTAACTTTTGGATTGATTCGGTGGCCACTTTTGATTTTTGATTTGTAGGTGTGGCTCGAGGTGGGTAGTAGTAGCTGCTACGCGTTACCACCAGCCCGTGTGCGTAATTGGTATATCTATCCTGGCATTGCCTTGTGTGCCGTGTTACATACCCTAGCGCGCCTTGTTCGAGTTTGGTTTTCTCCCGTAGCCCTTCGAGTATTAGGGTAGTCTCCCGATCTGGAGATACACTGATACTGGATGGACTACTTGGACCATTACGTGGTAAGGGCTATATAGGTAACCCCTTAACGCTATTAAAAAGTAAGTTTATTCTACTATGGACATTATTATAATAGCGAAATATTACTACATAGTAAATAGTTTAATGAACCCTTAGGAGATGTGAATCCCAAACATCTCTTTAGTTACTGCACTCACGTTTGACACAGGATAAAAGATATCAAATCCCGTAAACATCTCTGACGTCGTTCCACTCATATTTTACCGTTGATTTAACTTAAATAAGATCATTTAGTCTGACTTGAGTGTTTTTTCTTTTCAATTCCCTCGGGTCAGCCTGAGCATTTCAGGATTTGAAGGCTTTATTTCTGGAGGACGGAGATGAAGATTGTATTGCTATTATTTATTATATCATTCCACTATATTTATACCGTTCCGCTGCATTGTTATTTATTATTCTTTGGTATGTGTGAATCTGATTCAATATTGTATTAGTATAATCAAATGTTTATAAACAGCTTCATGAACTGTTATTTATTATATTTTGCCGTTCCGCTGCAAGATTCTGTTTTGTTTTTTTCTTTCTCTGCTTTTCTTATTCACCCCAATAACAATCCGTCCTTTTGTATGGTTTGAGTTGGCACATGTGTCTGCTTAAGCATACAAAAAGGCGAGATGTTACAGAAACCGAAGGCACTACCTCCACTACATACATTTTGGAATCATCCTCAGGATTAATAGCAAGTAGCCCTTGCACTTCAAAAGCTTGATATTTGATTCCACCTTCGATTCCATATTCTTCAAGATGTCTTCAATTTGAAATGATTGATTTTGATCGAAGTGATTTTCAGATAATTTAGACTTATCCGATCCAGGTCTCTTCGAAACAACATTCAATAGTTTCGGTAAATCTAACCCCGATTCTTTTAGAAATAATCTTGCAAAACATAAGAGCAAGGATTCCCCTAACCATTTAAGTGGATGGATCTCCCTATCATTTGTCATAGGAGAACAAAACGAGATTTATATTCATAGTACAACATCATCGAAGATGATTGTGCCATATAACTCACATGTTTCTCCTCGATATTTCTGGAGCTATATTTTGGTCCAGATTTGACAGTCCGTTATTTAACTGTCAAATAAACAAACATTCAAAATAATGATTAAATTTCTCATTTAAATCACCATGCCTCATTTAATTAAATTTCCATCAATTAGAATCTTTTCAGAAATATTTACTAAAATACTCATATACTTATTCACCGGAATAGGTATATTCACAAGCCATTCCTTTCAAAAATACTTGAAAACTTTAAAAATAGATATGGAAAGCACCGTTCAATATCAATTATGGATCGTAGCTTACTTAATGGTTACATCATTGTCTCAACGAATCCACAGTAAAACGTAGGCAATCCCTGCCCCTTGAATTATGCCATGATAATCAACCATTTTTTTTCAAATCTCTTTATGTTATAAATGTCTCCTAATTTATTTATAAAGTTTCCTTATCAATCTCCAATCTATTTATAAAACATCCCTTATAGATCTCAAAACCCAATCTATAAAACTTCTCCTTTTCATATCTTTAAAACTCATTTATAAATTCTTTTATAAAAATCCAAAACCATTTATAAACTCTTCCCATATTTAAACTACATATTTAATAAACTCTTTAAGTTAGAAAGGTTCCCTTGACAAACCATAAATTATTCAAAATAACTCTAAACAACAAGTTATCATTTAAACATCCTTCTCTTTTATTATCTTTAAAACTCATTCAAAATAATAACTTCAGGACCTTATTAATAATATTAAATTAATTTTAAGTATTATTACTATATTAATAAGTTAATTTCAAAACAATATTAATAGCATGATTAATTAACTTTAAAACGCTATTAATAAAAAAAATTAACTTTTAAATAATATTAATGTGAAAATTAATTAACTTGTAATACAATTAAATAAATTTAACTAAAAATTGAAGTATAGTTAAATCATTTTAAATAAATTATTTAAATATTATTGAAAACATTTTAAAACAATAATTAAATAGATTAAAATAACAATTAAATTTTCTTAAGTAACCTTAAGAAATAACTTTTAATAGTCATGTTAATTAAATAATTAACATTAAACCATTATTAAAACAATTAAACCATTATTAAAAAATTTATTGATTATCTTTAAAATGTTATTACCTTTTTAAATATTATTACTAAATAATAGTTATTTATAAAATACCCTTCAAATCAAAATTTAACATTTCAAATTTGAAGGAGGCTTAATGATCAACAAGGTACTTAAATAAGCTACCATCTCATTTAATTTAACTTTCCAAGTCAATAACTGATATTTAGATAATCAATGTCTATATAAATAAATTTAACACTTAACCATCATTGGTTAACATATCACTTATTCAGAGTGGCATACCAATTTACGATATGTAATCAGATATCCAAAACTATAAAATAGCAGAATGTGGATTAGTTTTGTTAATTATATGTCAAATTGATTTAATTAGCGGAACATTGTTTTATTCTACTAACACGTATTCAGATTTACCATATTCAATTTGTTTTAGCATTATGGTGTTTATTTGGCCAAATAATTACATCAATTAAGAGATAAAAATTTAATGATGTCATTATTAAAATAAAGTAATTAAATCCTATTAGTTTTAATATGTCATAATTTTATACATTGTCAAAGCCACCGACAGTCACATTGCAACGTCGCACTCGTCTATAAAAAAATCCGTGTATCAAATGGATCATATATGAATAAATTATAGCCTTTTATATTTTAACACATTTTTATAAAATTAAATAACATTATTTATAAGGTTACTCACCTATGCACATGGGCCCAAGCCCAAAATCCTTCAACCCATAAGCTTTAAAACCAGAAATGCATAGTATCTTCTTCCTCAATCCTTCTTCTCCTTTTCGAATCCCTGAACCTGAAGCAACAATCATACACGTGCACATGAGCCTTGGCTACCAAATTGACACACGAGCTCTTCCAACATACCATTCTTCCAATGCTCAATACTCTGGACCCCTTAATTACATGCCTGAACCTCACCATCTCGTCTTGACTCATCCATGTCGAGGAGGAAAAATGAATCAGGTCGAAACATGCACGACAACTTTCAGCCTATAACTCCACCAAATTACACCACAGCGTAGCACTCTCCAAGCTTAACAACACGCCACCCTTCAATTCTCTTATCGACGCACCTACCTCCAAAAATCATCAACCTTAGCCGACGAACATCGCCAATCGTCCACACGGAATTGCATCAAGACTTCACCAAAAATAGTATGCTTTAATGCGAACTCAATGACGCTAGCGGCGTCGAACGATTTGATCTGGATCAAAAGATATGAAATTTTGAAGTTTAAGGACAATAATATCCTCTTATTGATTTTTGGCACTAGCTTGATCGATTCTTAATGAAATTGAGCAGTGTCAATTTCTTAAAATACTATAGGTTAATACGAACAACTTTCATTTTGATGGAAAATGCTAATTGTGAATAGATTGAGAGATGATGATTTTTAAATGGAGGGGATGGAGTTGTTTTTCTAGACATTGGAAAAAAATTGAAAAGGTGCATAGCCTCTCTCATATGCTTGATTATATATACATGCAGATGCTCCCCTATCTTAAATACCAAGGATAACAAGAAATCAAATCAGACGAGACAATGGAGGACAAAGGAGTTCCTATGGTGAAAAGAACATAGGACAATGGTGGTTGGAAGGAAAAAAGTAGACAAAATGGTTGCTGCTAGGAAAAGGCTCAGTGTACCGATTTGAAGGCAAAACGGGGCTATGTGTACTTGAATTTATGTTGTTTTAGTTAAGTTTGGGTTTTCAATTCACCATACTATGTTCGCGTACGACCGCGGATGACAGAAAATAGGATGCGATGGTGCATAATAATGTAACGCGGTCCCAAAACAAAAATAAAACACATCGTTTATTAAGCTTTGTTAAATTCAAAAGTACCGATGTTTGCCATAAAAAGCATCAAAAAAATATTTAGTTATTTTCCTAATTAGAAATTGTGGAAAAGTTCTACAAATTAATTAAAAATACATCACCAAAAGTCAGACAATTATTGAAACATAAATTTTATTATAAAAAACCTAAGTCGAATATTTAAAACTAATTAAATATTCCAAAAATCAAAGTAATAAAATTTTGGGTCATTACGTTCTCCCTCCCTTAAAAAATTTTGTCCCCGAAATTTCATCACAAAAGCACTCAATGCTATTCATAAGCCCATACAATGATCATAGATCATTCGTATACTAAATCTGATCTGATCACTATTCGAATAAATAAGTTCACTTTCGAACTAGTATCTTTTGTTGATTTTCTATCATGGACTCTGATCAGGTTCGTTGATTAGGAACCTCTACCCTTCTTACACAGTCATAGACTATAATACAAAACCTTAGTTCCATATCAGAATGCCTCATCAAGTGCTCGCCGTCAAAAATAGTGTAATAGATCTAATTTGGAATGGTGTGAATTACTTCAAAGCCTTGTGCTCAAATATTAGATCTAAACTATATGAAGAGAAATGATCATGTCCATTTTCCCACTTATTTGATTGGTTTTCCTAATTCCAATTCTATTACCACTAAATTACTTATGGACATTTCTGTAAAACATAACTTAAGTTTACAAAACTGGTATAATGCCCAATCATACCCCAAAGGTGTACACAATTATGATTCAAACTTTTATTTTGAATTCACTTAAGAATTTAAACACCTGATTTTTTAATTAGAACAATTTTTTAAATGGTACTATATATTTTAATCCATAGAAAATATATATTTAGTCCGATTAACCCCAAAATGATACCAAGCAATTGGGTACTAGCAAATAGTATCATATATTTCCTTACGAGAAGGATAATATTCAAGAGAAATGTTTACCATCTGAACGTATCTCTTACTCATTTTTAGTTATTTTCGAGCCACTCGAACTAATTGATTTAAAACCACTTTTTTTTCAAATCCATTTTGGAACAATGCTAAATATATTTCTAAATACATAGTTTTTTATCAAACTATCAGTTTCCTACATAAGACTTTGGATTCGTCCGGGTTCGAACACACCCAATTATATAATGACAAAGGGAATAAATTAATAAGTGCACTATACCGTTCGCCTAGGCAAACATCCGATCGTCACTTAGAAGATTATTCTGATCATCAAAAACCAAATTAGGACTCATTTCCTAAACCAAATTTACTTTTCTTAACTATACAAATTACTTTAATTCACATTTATTATTTCTTAGCATATTCCCTTTAGTACTAAATTTTTTTGTGAGTTATTTCATAAAACCTTACTCATGTTTATAAACATTTTTTTAAACAGCACTTATGTAAACCAATCGCTTTAAAATTCAAGTTTACACACATTTTCAAAAGTCGCAACTTCCTCTTATAGCTCCTCAATAGTTAAGTTTATTATAAACATTTTATAAAGCACATTTTTGTTTATTATCCACTTTAAACTTAAGTTTATATTTTTAATTAATACTAGAATTCATTTTCTAAGTCATTTCATACCATATTACTTTAAGCCTACAAACACTTTGTAAAAACTTATCTCATTAATCAAACATTTCCTAAGATTTTTCTTACTTCCAAGGAATCAATATTTTACTTAAGAAATGTTACTCAAGTCTTTTAACATTGTATAACTCAAGTTTATACTTGCAAAATACTCTTCTATTTCCTAAAAGTACACATACAATATTCAGAATTGTTTTATTTAACTAGAATATTCCACAAATTTAAAACATGTTTTAAAATTTCTATCTCTTCAAATTTATAAGTTACAAAAAATATTTTCTTATGTTTTCATTAAACATTAGCTTAAGATTTCTATATCAAATTGGAAGTCCTGACTGTCCAAAATCATCAGAAATTCCTTTTCATTTAAATAAATGAAAATTACCAAATAATATCCCAAAAAGGGATACACCAACCAACTATCCAAATGGTTAAGATTTTACAATATCACTTAGTTGAAAATTTTAGAATTTAAAACCTAGTTTTCATTTCAAATCATTCCGAAATAATAATAATATTCATATGTTCCTTTGTATACCAAATCATACTTTCATTAATTTTAAAGAAAAGCTTACTTTAACAAAAAAAATTTAAAGCAAAATTACCATAGTATTAATCCATCACTTAGAAACTCGAAAATGAATGTCAATTATGCTGTAGTCATCACCGAAATTATTTCTAGCGACTGAAGTGAGTTCAGTGTTTTTTGTCTCCTTTAAAATACATTTTAACTCCCTTTATCCATTTATACTTCCAAAATAGTACCATTATTTTTCTTTTCAAAACTTTGAAAATAATTTCCTAACATCGACTTTGTGTTCTAAATTTCTCGGTTTAAATTCATTTTTATTTATAAACCACATTTTAAGAAAATTTCTATTCCAAAACACTCTCCAATAATACTATCATTATTTATCACAACATTTTGAAAAAACAATCAAGCCACTGAGACTTAAGTATTTAAATTCTAAGTTTTAAATCCTTATTTGTAACTATATTTATAAATCATATTTATATAATTTCACTTCTTATATAAGATCATTTCATAATTGTTTCTCTTTGTATAGATTATAATAAATAAATTTTATTATAATTTAAAATTCAACTAAATATTATCATCGAACACCTTATAGTCAAACTTGAAACTAAATTCATAAGGTATTCATACTTAATTTAACTAAACAAAATGCCCATAACTACCTGAGCACAGACACTAAATAATAAATGATAATAATCAAATATTATCATTTTCTAACAATCAAATACACCAAATGTAACTATAAAAGTTTCTGAAAAATTACTCTTATATATATATATATAATATAATATAGATAAAATTATTTCATTTACCCAATTTTAAAACACTATCATGTCAATATGCCTTGTTCAAGTACTTAGAAACCCCTATCGATACAGTTGTTCCTTCTGTGTCAACCAAATTCATAACTACTCAACCTATAAATCAACACAATATAAAATGTTTTTATATCACTAAAAAATACACGCCCGTATTTATAATACACTCAAACTATAAAACACCGCATTTTTAGATAATTAAATAATCAAATAATTATAAACAGTGAAATGGGCATTTTTTGAATTGTTAGAATATGGCCTCGAAAATTATACCACTGTGTTCATAGCGATTTTCTGATTAATTCACATATATGGTATACCTCGAACGGACTTCATATGACGTTCGAAGTTCCGTATCGAAAAATAATTATACATGCAATTGTGCAAAAATATATTTGTTTATAAATATATGCGCGTATAAATTTCAGAAATAACGCATGTTGAATATCAAAATAGATGTGCGTCATAGAAAAAATTAGTAGATGTTAGCAATTAGAGGTAATTAATTAACATTGTAGGCAATGTTAATCAAATCAGCAATTAAAGGAAATTAATTTATGTTAATTAGCAACGTTTGAATTTCAAAATAAATACGTGTTATAAAGGAAATTAAATTTGTAATTGATGGAAAATAATTAGAATGAATAGGCAACGGTTAAAAGTCAACGTTTAATAAATTAATACGTATAAAATAAAAAGGCTAGACATGTCAAAACTGACACGTTTTGCTTGTTTTTAACGGCTTGATTTTAGTCGCTTTAGGCGAATGGAAGACGTTGCTTTAGCTCTCTATAAATAAACGTGTAGGGCTAGCCTTCAAATCCATATTTTTTTGAATATGCACGGATGCCCTATCACTTTTCTTTCTCCTTCAATTCTTCATATTTCAAATATATTAGATTTAGGTTTTCTGATTTGCAATTTGGAGGTAGAAACCATAGTTCTAGAGAATAGATGTCCAAATTAAGTTGTCCGTATGAGGTGAGCTTTCAGATCTGGTTTTCTAGTTTATATGTTTATTTTTCTTCAATTAGATCTAGATTTATAAATCCATATGAATTCCAATTCGTGGATCCAAATAGGATTGAAAAGGGGAAAACTATGGATAATAGAACTGGACTAAAAATCAAATCTGGAGTTTGGAGTGTTTTCTTTTTAGGCGAATGGATTTAAATTATATATCTTTATGTTTATATATCGTTATATTCCCGTTAAATATTTGATTTGGCATTGGGCATAATTTCAATAATTGGTTCATCTAGCTAGTTGTGTTAAAATTGTAAATTTTGTAAGAATTGTGTACTTATATTTAAATGTTGTTCGTATGGGAAAAAAGAAAGAAACCCAATTAAATATAAGTAATATTAGGCTTAAAAGTTGTAGAGAAAGGCATAAGACTAATAGTGAGAAATTTACAGTAAATTATGTTAAAACAGGAGATATGAATAAAAAACAGGAAAAATCTAATAACTTGATTTGGAAGTTAGTGATAGAGTAGTTGGTTGGTTTAAAAAAGGGAATACGTTTCCATAGTTTAATATTGCAAGAATAACGATAATGTAATTGCAAGAATAAAAGCAAAAAAATGGAATTAATGCAAAATAGAGACATTACTATATTTTTCATTACCCAACAATTAAAGAAATAATAAAAGAAATATCTTGCAGTTTCGAGTTATTGTTTATAGCATTATTTAGTATTAAAATATGGAAATTGATTTTTAGCACAGTTTTTGTAAACAACCAAATAGAATAGAACTACATTTCAGAATAAAAGAGAATAACGCAAAGCATTAAAGAAATTAAATAAGAAGAAATAATCGAGTTAATTATTTGACAAGACTAGAAAAATAAACAGAAAATGTGACTTGATTTGCATTTATTGCGCAGATAGTAGAGTAAAAAGTAAAGCGGTTGTTATGATAAGTAACTTATGATAGTTGGATGTAGTCCCAAATTAAGACTATTATATATAATATAAGAGAACTAAAGAAAATTTAGTATCATAATAAAAGAAGACAGACTAGAATAGAAAAGAGACATTTGCAATTACATTTATAACATGTAGGTTATAATAGAAGAAAAGAGTATAAAAGTGACAATTGCAAGTATAATTGTAACATGTAGGTTATAATTAAAAAGAAAGAAGTAGAAGTGGCTTATTTTATCAAACTTAGATCTTGGATTAAGTTAACAAGAAAAAATTATAGCAGGGGCCCGTACCGGTAGCATTCCCTTTCAAGTCTAGGACTAATGGTCTCACACATGGGTGGGGCTGGGCATGCTGATTAGGGTAAATAAGTAGCCAACAGAATAAGAAAGTAAACCAAATGCATAATAAAAGATTAGACGTAAGATCTAATAAAATGGTATGGTGCGTTTGGAGTAGCCTAAAGAGAATCTAGATAAAGAGCCTAACGAAGCAGTTCATCACATATTTTTAGTACAGAAAGAGCATGTCCAACTCTATTATTTTGGGTTAGAAGGAAGTACAAGACGTCAACGGGACGTGAGGATACTCCAAGATGGCCTTATGGGGTAGGTCTAGCGAAGCGGCACCCCCGAAGATAGGTCTGTAGGTGTTCCATCAAGAGAGCATGCCTTGAGTGCTTTTGCATTGCAGGCCCAATGAAGCGAACCTTTGTAGGCAGTCAAAAGGTTGATGATGGAATATGATATTCATATGACACCATACTCTAATTTTTGAGTAGGTTATAGTGGGTAGGACACATAAGGATAGTCGTATGCGGATATTAGCCATTATCAGTCAGAGCGAGTTTGGGAAAGACTAGAGTCAAACCAACATGCCAATGATTCTTTCACTATCGAGACATTGGATGAGGGGCATAGCCAATTCGATGTTTTGATTGTTTGCAGTAGGGCACATCCACTTAGCTCTTGAAAGGTCTTTTGATTAGTTGAGGGGGGTTGCGTGGGGCTATAGCCACGATGAAAAAAGAGACGGACCAAGTAGAATATATGTAATGTAAGCCTAATAAAGCGGACCTTTACAGATATAGAAAATTCCCGATTGAGCTCCGTACAAGGTCGACCTTGTTGGCAGAGCTAAAGGAGTAGACAGAATGATTACATGTAGTCCTTAAGGTACGCATTGGGTGGTACATTGTAGATGTCCGAGCACTAGTATGAGATATTGCGGATGCAGTTTCACGTTTTCATAATAGACGACGGAACATCTGTACTGTAGGCCTTACGAAGCTGTCCTTTACAGATGTAATTACGTTATGCTCTAGTAGCGAGATGATGGAGTCCTTTTCGAGGAGGATACAGAAGGTAATATGGGTGGTACCTAGGACCGATGCGGTCTTTGGGCATGTAGCTACATATATATTGGTTATTAGGTCTTAATCTACAAGGAAGTAGATGGGTACGATTCACACACAGAGGCGAGAGTATTATGAATCCAATAAAGCTAATATAACAGAAAATGAAAATAGAACAGTATATGTAGAGTTATGCTTAGAAGTGTATAATTTGTTCATTCACCAGAACTTTAGTTCTGACCCCCTCCTCATGTCATCCCACAGGTTAGATAGAAGGCAGAGATTTTCTAGCTTTATGAAACTTATTTAGAAAGTGTTATTACCTTAGTGAGTATTTACTTACTATTATATTTTATTCAGTTCCGCTATGAGATATTTGTTTGAGCTCTGACATATTTCTCTTTGCCTATCAAATACTCAACTCTGGATTCAGTGGGCTTGGATTTTAGCATTTTTATGAAAAATCCATACCCACTGGAATTCGGGCTATTACACAAACTCATCCTAGGGCCTCACTTATCATATCTCAAATGAGTTAACCCTACCAAAGCCTAGGAGTTCGCTCAACCTAAGTATGATACCAACTGTAATGACCTATTTTTTCATACAGTTTAAGTGGCCAATAAATCACCCATGACCCACTCAAACTTACCATAAAGGTGGATAGTTAAGGGAAAGAAAAAAGGAAGAAGACAAGATGGAAAATAATAACTCAAAATTTCACTGCGGAATGAATGATCTATAATATAAAACCAATCTTTACAAAAAAAACAGTCCGTAATATAAATATATGTAGACATTAATCATAGTATACTAGCCTATTTCTGTATAGGCAGTTATAACAATTTGTCCTCACAATTGCTGATAAATAAAACAATAAATGCAATGGAAAAAAAATCATGTACGTGAATACATCTCTAGGCCTCCAGCTTGTCTCCTGAAGCTCCAAAGAATCCAACTAAATATGTAATATGCTCGATCTGACCCAAAAATTATAGGAAAACAACACCCCAGTCAGTCTGGCAACATAAGAAACTAAAATCACAAGGAATTTGACTATTGTAGCTTGTAAAATCCTTTAAAATCAAAGGTATCTCGTAACCATATCGCACATAAATATGGATGGGTTTTTACCTCACGATAACACAAACATTTTCTATAGAAAATCCAATGATATTATGATAATGTCTGGAATGCAAATACATATTAATTATAGCTGAAATTGTTACATTATTACATTCTAGCATAATAGGTATGCAATCACTCCATATGGCACTTATTAGAGAATAGATTGCAATAATGACAAGGTAAGGGACTACTTCTACCGTATAGTTGTAACACCCACACCCCTTAGTACATCCAAAAGGACACACTAAAAGATGTGGTGCATTGTAGGTATAAACTAAGACTAGCAGAGACTAAGATTCACAAGATAAAAATAGGTAAAAACTGCGGAAATAATTTAAATAATAAACTTATTTAGAACAAACTTCATAATTTCTTTAAAAACCAAATAAGTCACCAAATACCAAATACATTATATGTCTCAAAATATCCATACTTGTCTTGTGAAATTAAAAACTACAGTCTTAATAAAATCAAAGTACAAATCATCCCTCAAATAGTACCAATACAACATAGGAACTACAAGCTGAAAATAAAGAAGACAAATACATAGGAAGAATCTAAGCTGCTGCAACCTCCCTGAATCCACAAATCTACCTAGCTCGCCCTTGATGACCTATGGGGGGGAAAAGAGGAAAATAGAGGAATGGGTCAGACTAAAAGTCTGATGAGATGATAGCAATTACTAGAGTCTTTAAGAAAAGTAAAACTAATAGACTTTACAACAGTTCTAGTATATAAAAGGAAACAAAGGAAATAGAGGGAAGGAATAAGCTGGACATTATTAGAACCTCTATTGTTGGATTTTATTGACAACAACTATGCAGTTATGCAAAAGAATCTCTAAGCTAATTTTCAGGTACATGGGCATCAAAAAGAGAAACAAATATATTCAAAATGAAGATACACAGTATAAAAAAGGATGAAAGTATGTATATGGAGATATAAGAAGAGATATACACGATAGAGACAAGAAGAAGGTGACAAATAAAGTATTATTAGTCATAAAGTGTTATGTCTAGAGTTTACAAATGTTAAAATCTTCTCAAAATGGTATATACACATATATATTCATAATTTTAAATGAAAAATCAAGTTTTCAAAAATTACATGGAGCAAGGCTCGAACCTAGGCCACTAGTTCAAAAGGCAAGTGCTCTAACCATTTGAGCCATAGTAACTTTTTTTTATCAACAGAATTCAGCCGGCTGAATAATACCATTCAGACGGCTGAATAATGAAACTTTTCATAAATTGATATGAAGTTTCAGCCGGCTGAATGACTTTATTCAACCGGTTGAATTAGGCCAAAAATAGCTTATTTCTTTGCTGTTTTCGATTTTTAAAATTCAGAAGGCTGAATAAATTGATTCAGCCGGCTGAATATATTCAACGGCTATTTTTTATGAGAAGACACTTCTCTTCATCGAACAGAAACATCTTCAAACCAACAGTTGCACCTGTTCATTTTCATTGTTACCTTTCAACAAAGGTTGCAACTTTTTAATCTCTATAAATAGATTTCAAAATTCAACAAACAATTAACCAAAAACTGATTTTAATATTCTTGAATTCTTATCTATTCTCTACTTTCAAACTGCACTCAAACTATTTACATTCTCTGATCGTTGATCACTCTATTTTCCACAATTCTCAAAGCACATTACACTATATATCATAAAGGAGAAGATCATAGGAAGATTATACTTAATTGACTTGTCAGTGCTATTTAAAAGAGCATGCTACAGTCAAATACTTTTGTTATATGTAAAGAAGCCATGTTCAGTTGCTCAGCCGGTAGAAGTCCTATTCGGTTGTTTAGACGGTAGAAGTCCTGTTCGGTTGCTCAGGCGGTGTAAACATATTCCTCTGTGTTAAGTGAGGGTTGCTAGTTTAATTCAAGAAGAGTCTGCGATTGGATGTAGAACGAGAGTTCAAACCAGTATAAAAATCTCTGGTGTCATTTACTTTACTGTTAATGATTTACTTACTTTCCGCACAAGTAGTTTATCCACATTTTAAGATCCTATAGCACAAACACTCACATTTGGTATCAGAGCATAGTGGCTTATAGAAATAAATACGAATTAACTAGATCAACATAATTGATTAACTTTGATCGTTTGCACTTATTTTTTATAGTCGTTTAGATTAGGCTGAATTCCCAATACTGCCCTTTGATCGGCCTACCACTCCATAAAATCTGCCATGGACTGGTCGCTAAAGTTCCTTATGCAATAGACATTGGTGCCTACACAGGGCAAAAACTAAGCGCTTAGAAATCGTAACTATTACTGAGCACCCGAATGGAAGTCGCACGCGTAACCGCCACCATGCTCATGTTACCGGTTGTTCCACATATTGGGTCTTCTTATTACCTCAAGCTTCAGCATAAACGTGCCCCTCTTGTCACTTTAGTATTATGTGAGACACCTCGTCTCACTTCAGAGTTATGTGAGACACCTCGTCTCACTTCAGAGTTATGTGAAACACCGTATCCATAGAAATAATAGGGGAAATGCTGTTGTTACTGGTCTGTCATCCAAGCAATATCTAGTTCGCCCCTTGCCCTATGATTTGGACTTCTACTTATTGACCATTTACTACCGTTATTAACAAAAGCGTGCCCCTAGTGTCACTTCAGGATTTTGTGAGACACCTCGTCTCACTTCAAGGTTATGTGAGAGGCATCATTTCACTTCAGGGTTATGTGAAACACCATGTCCATTGAAATAGAGGAATGTTATTTGGTACACGTCCTACTTTAATTCTTTACTTATTAACTTAGATAAATTATTTAAATAAGCCATTACTTTTGTTCTTACTATCTGTGCTTATTAATTTATCTTAAGTCTTAAAATAAGCCTCACTCTGTTCTATTTCTTATTAAAACCTATGTTATAATCATGCTTTTACTTAACCCAAGACTAAGTGTAAAAATAAGGTACTTTCATCTTATACTCTTTTTAGTTATAATTCTAAGCTATAACTATGCCAATTATCTTTAACTAGTCCAATTCTAAGATTAGTATCATAATTAGGCTCAATTTCAATCTTAATTACATTTTTATTACAATATTTAAAATTTACATCTTACCTTTCATTATTTTAGTATTCGTATAATTTTAATCCATATTCGCATTTAATCTATTCTAATCCATATGCGAAGAAGAAGGAGAAATAAAAGAAAACTGAAAATAGACGAAATCCAAAGCGTAAGAAAAATATGCAATAATGCATACATAACAGTAAATAATTAAAATGTTGAAATAAACCGTAAATAAATGGAAAAGCTATAATTAACCGAAATAAACTAAAATTAACTGAAAAGAATAGCTAAAAGAAATATACTGAAAATAATTTTAAAAACTGTAAATAAACTACTAAAAAGGTTATTCCAAAATCGTAGTAAAATTACAACTATTGGAAACCCTATTATTTTAAGTTACTTAAAGAAATTTAAAATAATTACAATCACTCACATTTGGCCTTAAGCTCTTCCTTTTGGTCTTCCCAGATCCACTTGAGGGTCTTAAAATATTTTTATTAAAAAGATTCTCTCCTTGGAAAATTATTCATTTTAGGGTCCTTCTTGAAAAAGTGAACCCAAGTGGAGAAAATCTAGAATGAGAAAAAGTGTTAGGCCTAGAGTTTTATTTATGGAGGTAGAAATGGATCTCAGACTGTTGGATTTGGAGATTAAATAGGATGCAACCACGTCATAGGCTGAATAGGAGCCATCAGATGCAAGAACGGAAGGACCAAATGAAGCCAAATAACGCAAACGACGTACAAAATTTGGCCACGAACGAAGGAATTTTTCTTCGTTCACTACCCCAGGAGGGTCGACCAGGCAGTCAACCGCCCCTCCCCTTAGGTCGACTGGTCGGTCGACCTAGGGCGTGGTTCGGACGACCCCTTGGTCGATCTAGCCTAATATATTATTTTTTACCCATTTTCTTCTTTTCCTGTTTATTTTGTAACTCTCTCATATTAACACGGATTCTGACGTTCTATATATGGAAATTGACCAGAAAATTACCACGGACACAATGATTCAACTCTCGTGGCTCAATTTTGATAACTTCACAATGTTATTTTATTATTTCATTAATTCGTTAATCAACTATTATAGTTATATTTCGGGTTGTTACACAGTACACCTCTAGATAAAATGTACCATAGATCAGACCCTGAACTCGGTCCATCCTTGCTAACACAGAACCAGCTTACCCCTGAACATAGATAGTACCGAATATGTCATCACCTCGGTTGCTTTCCAACCTTAATCGAGAGCGCTCAGGCGCAACCAAATCAATAATATGATGATCTAGAAAGGTGACGACATACCATAATGGAAGCGACCCACATAGCCTTACTGCATCTATCCTATTTTAGCCATTTCTGGAGTATGAGGCTTAAGGTACGATTACCTTTTACATAGCAATTCCACTTGGAATGCTAACACTTCCCTCTAAGCAATAATATAGTGCCACCATTCATCTATACAAGTTCGTTCTAGGTCTGAATGAAACTGAAGTTACTACCTCCACTACTTCCATTTTGTAATCATGCTTAGGATAAGTAGCAAGTAGCCCTTGCACTTCAAAAGCTCTGTCTTTGATTCCATGTTCAATTCTATATTCTTCAAGATGTCTTGACTTCGAAACCCTTGAGTTGGATCGAGAGTTTTGGGATAATTTATATTCATCTGATCCTAGTCATTTTGAAACAATATTTGATAGTTGCAGTAAACTCAAACCTGGTTCTTTAGAAAATAATCAGACGATACATAGGAGCAGGGATCCCTCTAACCATTTAAGTGGGTAGATCTTCATATCATTTGTCCTAGGAGAAAAAAATGATATTTATACGCATAGTACAACATCATCGAAGATAACTGTGCCATATATCTCACGTGTCTCTCCTCAATATTTCCAAACTTATATTCTTTGCTCGCCGCCTCCTCACTTGATCCAAGCTAGTGTCCAGATTTGTTAATTGTTTATTTCACTATCAAATAAACAAACATTCAAAACAAAGAATACATTTCCCATTAAAATCGCTCATCCTCATTTAATTAAATTTTCATTAACTAGAATATCTTTAAAAATATTTATTAGAATACTCATATACTTATCTCACAGGAATAGGTATATTCACAAACCATTCCTTTCAAAATACTTGAAAACTTTTACAAATAGGTATTGAAAGCAATGTTTAGTATCAATCATGGATCGTAGCTTACTTAATGGTTACGTCGTTGTCCCGGCAAGTCCACTGTAAAATGTAGGCAATCACTGCCACTTGAATCACACTGTGAAAATCAACCAATTCTTTCCAAATCACTTTATTTTTAATATCTCCCAATTTATTTATAAAGTTTCTTTATAAACGTCCAATCTATTTATAAACATTCTTTATATATCTCAGAACCCGATTTATAAAACTTCTCCTTTTCAGATCTTTAAAACTCATTTAGAAATTCTTTTATAAAAATCCAAAAACATTTATAAACTCTTCCCATATTTAAACAACTTATTTAATAAACTCTTTAAGTTAGGAATGTTCCCTTCATAAACCATAAATTATTCAAAATAACCTTAAACAACAAGCTATTATATAAACATCATTTATTTCATTATCTTTAAAACTCATTCAAAAAATAATTTAGAATCTCATGAATAATATTAAATTAATTTTAAGTACTATTACTGTATTAATAAGTTAATTTCAAAAACAATACCAATGTAATAATTAATTAACTTTAAAACATTATTAACACAAAAATCATTTAACTTTTAAATAATATAAATGTGAAAATTAATTAACCTATAATACAATTAAATAACTTTAATTTAAAATTTAACTATAATTAAATAATATTAAATAAATAATTGAAATATAATTAAAGACATTATAAAACAATAATTGAATAATTAAAGTAATAATTAAACATTCTTAAATAACTCTAGAAATAATTTTTAATAGTCATATTAATGAAGTAATTAACTTTAAACCATTGTTAAAACAATTATTAATTATCGTTAAAACATTATTAATAAATAGTTTTACCCCTTTAAATCCTATTACTAAAGAATAATTGTTCATAAAATAACTTTCAAATCAAAATTTAAATTCTCAAATTTAAAGGAGGATTAACGATCACCATTGTACTTAAACAAGCTACCATCTCATTCAATTTAATTTTCAAGTTAATAACTCATATTTACATAACCAATGACTATATAAATAAATTTAACACTTAACCATCATTGGTTAACATACCACTTATTCAGAGGGGCATATAGTTTACGATATATAAGTAGATGTTCAAAACTAAAAGATTGTAGAATGCGGATTTTTTCTGCTAATTAAATATTAGATTAATTTAATTAGCAGAACAGTGTATTATTCCACTAACAGGTGATCAGATTTACCATACTCAACTCATTTTAGCAGTATGGTGTTTATTTAGCCAAATAATTATCATCAATTAAGAGATAAAAATTTAACGATGTTATTATTTAAAATAGCATAATTAAATTCTATTCTTTAATATGCCATAATTTTATACATTGTCAAAGCCATTGATAAGTCACATTATAATGTTGTACTTGTCTATACGAGCATAATGAAGAAACCCGTGCATCAAACGGATCGTATATGAATAAGTTATAAACTTTTATATTTTAACACACTTTTATAAAATTAAATAACATTAATTATAAGATTACTCACCTATATACATGGGCCCAAGCCCAAGCACCCGCAAGCTTCAAACACGAAATGCATAGTATCTCCTTCTGCGTTCGCTCTTCTCCTTTCCGAATCCTTGAACCAGAAGGAACAATTGTGCACGTGCCTGTGCACACAAGCCTTGGCCACCAAATCGACACACGAGCTCCACCAAAATACCACTCTTCCAATACTCATTGCTTTGAACCCCTCAATTCCATGCCTGAACCTTACCATCTCATCGTGATCCATCCATGTCGAGGAGGAAAAACATGTCTGGTTGAAACACGCATGAAATATTTCGGTCCATAACTCCACCAAATTACACCACGATGGCACTCTCTAAACCCGACAACGCGCCACCCCGCGATTCTCTCATCGACGCCCCTATCTCCGACAATCATCAAACCTAACCGATAAACATCACCAATTGTTGACAAGAATCATGCCGAAACTTCATCAAAAATAGTATGCTTCAATACGAAACCAACGTAACCAGCTGCGTCGAATGATTCGATCCGGATCAAGAGTTATGAATTTTTGAAGTTTAGGAACAATAATATCCACTTACTGATTTTTGTCAATAACTCGATTAATTCTCAATGAAATCGAGCACCGTCAACTTCTAAAATTACTATAGATGAATGCCAACTACTTCCGTTTTGGTGGTAAAGGCTAATTGTGGGTAGTTCGAGAGATGTTGACTTTTGAATGGAGGGGATGTTTTTCATTTCTAGAGATTGGAAAAAAAATGGAGAAGAAGCATAGCCTTGCTTGTATTATACACACACACACACATAGATGCTCCTCTACCTCAAATGTTAATGAGACCAAGAAAATCAAATCAAATAAGACTGGAGGACAATGGAGCTGCTATAGATAAATGAACATGGGACAATAGTAAACGGAAGGAAAAAAAGTAGACAAAATTATTGCTGCTTGAAAAAGGCTCTGCGTACTGATCTGAAGGCAAAAAGGGGCTATGTGTACTTGTATTGATTTTGTTTTGGTAAATTTTAGGTGTCCGCTACACCATACTACATTCGCGTATGGCCGCGGATGACAGAAAATAGGATGCGATGGTGCACAACAATGAAATGCGATCCCAAAACAAAAATAAAACACACCAGTTACGAAGCTCTATTAAATTTCAAAAATATCGACATTTGCCGTAAAAAGCATCAAATGAAAATTTACTTATTTTACTAAATTATGGAAAAATCTTACAAATTAAATTAAAAATATGTCATCAAAAATTGGACAATTATTGTAGCATAAATTTTATTATAAAAACCCCAAATCGAATATTTAAAACTAACTAAACATTCTAAAAATCAAAGTAATAAAATTACGGTTCATTATAGTATTTATCGAAGTTATGAAATGGATTCAATTATTTGATTTATGTTTATTACAGGTGTAAGGTTGGTGCTATTATTAAAATGGTTTATTGTAAAGCATATTTATATGTAGGATTATAATTAAAGGTAATAGGTAGAATATTTCAAAGCTATTATTTGTTTATAGAAATAAAATATTATAACATATTGATTATTATTGTAGGGACAAGTGAAGGTTTTAATTTGAAATCTTTAGAAAGTATATATCATAAGTGTAGTATTAAATGAGGATTTGAAAATTAATTAGAAAATTTTCTTTGGAACTAATATATTAAATGGTTCCTGAAGGTGATATTTATATAAATTATTGAAATGGAATTGTGTTAACTTGTTCATTGAGTGTGTTAAGGATTATGATCGATGTGGATGCACAAGTATTTGGTAGAAATACTTAAACACTTAAATGAGCCAATCAGACATGCTGATTGAGAAATATATAAATAACTTATGGAAAATTGAAAGTATTTTAGAATAGAGTTGTATATTTTAGATGGGAAATTAAGCAAAGTAAATTATTTTGGTAAAGTGATATTTTAGATTTATATTTACAAAGGATTTGGAAACCATAGTTTATATTATTATTTTGGAAAATAGCTTGCAAAGGATATTTTATATGATAGTATGTATTTCTGGGTGATAGTTGCAGCCATTGAGTATTAGTGCACAACTGTGATCAATAAAGAGGCAGTATTGATTAGGTAGTAATATTGAAGCTAATTGATATTTGTAATCACTATGATAGACGGCGAGGCTATTTCACTCTGTTTTACAGTACTTAAGAATTTGTGAATGTGTATATATATATATATATATATATATATATATATATATATTATAATGTTTATATATATGATGTGTAAATATTATATAGTTTTGGGAGTTCAAGATGTGGGTATGTATGTATATGTAATTTATTGATCTATTTTTGTAATGAGTTAGTTAAATTTAGATTTAATTTGATAAGTAATATAAAATTTATTTTTGAAGTATTGTAAATAAATTTAGAGTTTCCTTCTAGATTTAGTTTAAAGGTGTTAAAGAATTATATAAATATTTGGAAAAGAGTTTGCAAAATAGAGTTTGAAAATAATTCTGTTATAATGAAATGTTAAAATTTAAACATTATCTTGATAGATACTTTTTATTAAATGGAAAATTGAGATTATGGAAAGAATTTTGAATTGTAAATTTTTGTTTATGGAATATTTTAAGGATTATTTAATGAGAATTTAATTTGAATTAAGTTTGAGTTAGAATTAAATGAAATTTGGAAATATATATATTGTATGTATGATATTTGAAAAAGGAAATTATTTAAAACAAAGAGTTTTGAGAATTCCTAAAGAGATATTTTTGGGCAATGTTTTGTAAAAAAAAAGTTTAAATAGTATAGTCAAGTTTTGTATAAGTGTTTTGTTATAGATTCTTCCTTATGAGAAATTGCGAGGACACAATTTTGTTAAGGGAGGAGTCTATAGCAACTCGATTTTTAAGAAGTAATTGAATAAAGTTAAAAATAGAAATTTAGTTAATTAAAGTAGAATTACAAGATTTACCTGAAAATGGTTTTTCTAAATTGTTTAATAAAAGGATTTAAAGTGTGACCATGTAATATTTAAATTGAAGTATAATCTTGGTTTTGAAGAGAAGTGATTTTTAAAAATGAAAATTTGTATTTATTTGAAATGTAGGATTTAGTAAAAGTATATATGTAAACATATAAAATCATCTATTTTATCTTAGGGCCTAAGCCCAAATAATCATGTCCAAATATTTCTCTGGAATTTTCTATCTCTGGATCCTTTCTTGTTTGCCAATTTTAACTCATGCAAGTTTCATCTACTAATTATCTTCTTCTGGTAGCCATCAAAACCCAACTCTCTTTGCTTCAAAATTTAAAAACAAATTCAACAAATTATAAAATTCATAAAACTTGAGTATATGGTTTCTTATATCATCAAGCATTTATGGCATGTGGCAAGTCTTGCTGCGGTGCTTTTGAGCCGAATGTTTGCATGTGTTGGGCAAGGAAGCAGTGAATGATGTTATGCAAGCTTCAGGTGACTTTCATCTCACAAAAACAATGTTTAATCAATCAATATTAACATGTATGCTCTTGAATTAGAATAAAAAATGGTTGTTAATGATATGTGTTTGTGAATGGAACAGCCAAGATCAAAATTGAGCTATTGAAAGCCTGAATTAGTCCATCGAAGCTCACCAAAGCACAACAGTAAGTCGTGATTTCGACCTGTCAATGCTCAATCGGTGATGACTGACTGGATGACCGATGCCAGAGTTGTCGTGTCTTTCATTTTTTCCTATGAATGTATTTTTTATATGTGGGTTCATGGCAGTGTGCATGTGTGTGTTTTCAGCATGCATGTATGTGTTCTTTTGGCTGTGAGCATGTAGTTTGTGTGAGTATATTTACATATGCATTCATGTGCATGTATACCTGCTATTCAGTTTTCCTTGAGTACCCTATTGATGAACTAATTTGGATTAAATCCTTAATTTAATATTTGTTATTGCATCATCCAGTTTCATTTCTTACATTCTATAATACTAGAATACTTGACTTGTGCTGTTGTTTCTTCTGGTATTAGTTCATGCGTTTCAGATGTAAGTTTGTGTAGGGTATTGGGGGTGTTATCATGGCTGCTTGTAAGGTGCGTGTATGGTGAGTGTGTTGTATACATATATAAATGTGTGTGCAGCTTGAGTGTATATTTACTTAATGTTTAGTTTACTTTATTCATTCAATAGTTGAACTAAATTCAATTGCCACCTTCATGTATATTTCTTGAGTTTGCTGGCTTTGCACACATTTGAATTCAATTGTAGGCTTAATTATTCCATCTGTACATGTGCATGTGGGGGGATGGGGGTATTTATGTGTATGTATCCTATATAAGTCCATACATTATACCAAAAAAATTCAATTAAGATGTATATTTATCTTTCTATTATATTGATATTTTGTTGTTAGTCGAACTGTTGTATTTGTCCAACCTTGTATCTTGACAAGATTGAATTTTTCCAAGTTTAAATTACTTAGAAATGAGATTTGTGGTCGTTTATGATTAAAAATATATTTATTTATTTATATTTGAAATAAATCAAATCAAATATACATGGATCTAATATAACTTATTTAGTGATTTTACATATGTATGTGTGTGTATATATATGTTTTGGAATTATGTTTAATTAATTTTAAATATAAAATATATTATTATTAACTAGGATGTTTATATATATATATATATATAAAGGCAACATTTAAATTATTGAGAAGTTAGAAACAATAAATATGTATAAATTTCAATTTTATAAACCATTTTTGAGTTTCAAAAGAAAAATATGAATTTTCTAATGCTATTAGTGAATATTAAACTATTGAATTATATACAAAAATGGCAAACCTACTTATTTACTATAAAGAGAATATTATAATTTTATTACCAAATTAATTTTGTAATATCTATTATTTATTT
Organism: Allium cepa; assembly: GCA_030765085.1. Taxonomy (NCBI): domain Eukaryota; kingdom Viridiplantae; phylum Streptophyta; class Magnoliopsida; order Asparagales; family Amaryllidaceae; genus Allium; species Allium cepa. The sequence continues at coordinate 463,119,210 of CM060943.1, forward strand.
AGCTTTATATATTAATTTTATTACTATTTGCGCGAAAATTGGTCACAAATACCCAATTATTGACGAAAGCACCAGTTCACAATCACATATCACAGATAACAAGTATGTAGAGAATCAAAAATGAATAAGACTCAGTAAATTAAGAAGAAAACACAGGGTTTATAGTGGTTTGGCAGTCCGGCCTACGTCCACTTTGAAGTCAATGACTTTATTGCTATTCAATTGCTGATTACAAAGGATTACAGCGGATTATAGTAATAAAATTCGAATACAGCCCTAGTCTTGAAGTGTGAAAATGGTTCCGATAGAGTCTGGACATCAGAAAACCAAAACGATCCGTTTTCTATAGGCCCCGGGGCTCAATTTATAGGCGTCAGAGGAAAGTATCTTGCTCGATCTCGGGAGACCTCTTCTGGCACGTGTGTGGGCCCACGCGATCGATCCAACATAATTTTGACTCGATCCGTGATCGATACGAATGAATTTTGTATCGATTAAGATTTTATCCAATTGAGTCGAAATTTGGCAGGAACGTTCTTTGGGTTGTGCGTAAGCTCCTATGAAAATTTTATAGCATGTGGACTTGTGGATTGCAAGTTATGATCGATTCAAATTTGAGATTTTCCGTAGTCTGTTTGGTTCGTATCGATTCTTTCGTATCGATCTAAGCACGTGTCTACATGATGACGTGGCGCTGAGTTCATGGATCGTTCCACGCTTTATGCTGAATTGACCAAGTCTTTCCTATATGTGCGCTTCACTCGTATCAACCCAGATCTAGCCGCGTTCGCATCGACCCACTACTTCATTCGTATCGAGGGTCACCACTCTGTTCCTATCGATGATTGCTGGCCAATTCACATCGATGTCCTATGTATTGACTCGCATCCACGTATGTGGCTCTGTTCGTATCGATAATTCAAATGTGTTTCATATCGATTTCATTGATGGGGATTGATACGAAACGCGAGCCATTTATTGATATGACGAAGCCTTGTTTCAGGATGGACTCAAATAGAATGGTGCCAAGTTGATCGATACGAACAGGGCGGCGAGAGGTTGATGGATACAAAATGGTGATGGTTGGATGGATGCGAAATAGGATGAGTTCGGATCGGTACGAAGTGGGCAAGCTTGATGGATACGAAGAGTGTGATTGCTGAAATAGCATCGATTATATCTCGAGCATACAAACTCCGATTGCGTACAACCAATCTTCCGGAAGAACTTTCTTTGGTTTTCAGTAAATCTTTTGGTATTACGGTCTTGCAAAAAGACGGGATAACACATGTCCTCCAATACATGATTTGCGATAGGAAAGTGTGTTTTGTAGCTCAGTAAGCTGGATGTTTGTATCTTGTTAATGACCTATAAAGAAATTGATAGTCTTATCTGACCGCGAATGACGATCGTTCAGTATCGTATGTCATTTGGGTAGTATGTGACCGTTTGAGTTGGGTGTCGTTCGAGGCGACTTGTAATCGTTCGCAATTGGGCATCGTTCGAGGCAAATTGTGACCGCTCGAGGTCCGGTGCCATTCGCGGTGAATTGTGACCATTCACGGTGGGTGCCATTCGAGGTGAATTGTGACCGTTCGCAGTCGGGTGCCGTTAGCGGCGAATTATGGCCGTTCGTGGTCGGGTACCGTTCGAGGGAGTTGTGTATGTGTGCCCGTGGGGTCTTAGTATCATTAATGTTAGATTTCATGTTCAAGTGAGTTTCTGAACTGTTTATTATGGCAGTTTATCGCCATCTCAGAGCATGTCTAAGGACCGTTCGCAACCCCGTGCATTTGCAAGTGGCTTAGCCATTATGGAATCACAAATAGCAGATTTACATTCAAAACAAGTCTTTCAACAGAAATGTCCAATAAAATCAAGTCCAAACATAAGAAATGGAAAACAAAAGCAAAGCAGGGACGTCAAAGTGCAAACACCTACATTGATGCGATTTATAGTCGTATCAGAGCATGCTTGAGGATCGTTCACGGTCCTGTACATGTGTAAATGACTTAATCATATGGGTGCGGAGTTTGGCAATTATCCATCATTATTCCAATCAATTGATGACAAGCTGACGCCTCGATCCCGAGCTGTTCCCAGTCGATGAAGGTGGTGGCCGCTCTCTTTCCATCGTTGTTGTTCCCCTTCTCACATATTGCGATAGCAGACCATTCCAGATATGCCCCTCAACCTTATCCTTCATGTGCCTAAAATCGTTCGTGCTATGACCATTCAGCGCGTGGAATAAGCAATACTTGTTTGATCTTCCCTCATTTGGTCGGATCTCTCGTCATCGGCTTTCGATAAGGAACCTGCCCCCGGTGTTCTGTTAGATCTGTTCCAAAGTCTCGTTCAGCTCCGTATGAGGTGAATAATAGTTCCTTTCGTGGTCTTGATCCATCATCATTATCCTTGACCTTCCATTTCCTTTTATCAGTTCCTGAATCATTTTCAGGAAGATTTCCACCCTTGCCTGCGTAAACATCGATTCCTTCTCCTTTCTCTCTTTCAGCATTTGCATCTTCTAATCGCAAAAATCCTTTGGCCTCATGATAAAATTCTCTTAGATCCTTAGGGGGATCCCTTGTCAATGATTCTTGAATTCTGTGCCGTCAGCTATGCCAGATACAGCTTCCATCAAAACCATGGATGGTTCTGATCGATCCACCGATGCTGCCGCTGCTTTGAATCGTGTTAGAAAGCTCCTCAAAGATTCTTCGGCTCTTTGCTTTAGTGCTGCTAAACTCATCACATTCTTGGGTCTCGAAATGTGAACCCTAAATTTTCAAATCAGTCCATGTTCCAATGGAGCCACTCTCCAGTTGCCTAAACCATAATGTCTATCAAATATAGTGGGAGGCATCGGGCCATGACTTCCTTCGATGCCTCCAAAACCTCCATATGCCTCATGTATCGTGTTAGATGAACTGTAGGATCGGTCCTCTCATCATTCATCTCCAACATTGGTAACTTGATTTCTGGGAGATTCCTGGCTTGCTTGATCGTAGGAGCAAAGGGACTGTTATTCACATCTTCTAGATCTCTATTCAAGGGTCCACCTCTCATGGCTTGTCTGACCATTTCTGCCAATCTGTCATTATCGTCAAGCTGTAGCCCTTGTTTGTTGCTTCTGATTTGCCCCTCGAGTTCACAAGGGATTACTGTAATCTTCCCTCCTGAACGAACATTCATTTCTATATCAATGTCGTGTTGCGTAGCTCCACCTGGTATTCTATCCAGGATTGGGTCAACACATTCTGGGTAAGTGCCCCTGGTTCTGAGGCTATGCCAGATGGTCCAGCTCCATTCTTAATTCTGGTTGCTCCCACTCCCGATCCCTATCTCTAGCATCTCCCGGGCTATGTTAGTTTGATTCTGCACTCCGGTTTGTCCAGTTCTTCGAAGTAACTTCTGCATCATCTCTTTCTGTCTCTTCAGAAGCTCTTCATGCATAGCTCCCATCATCATCTCCATCTCATCTTTGGTGATGAAGACCGAAGCTTGGTTCGCTCCTAAGGAAGCCTCCTGACTCCCTTCATGCTGACTCCTTTCTGCTCTTTGCCTTTTGTTTGATTGCCTTGTCATTGCTTTTCAGATATGAATCCTTAAGCCTTCAAATTCAATTTCCAAGCGAAAGAATCCTAGAATTAGCCTTCTCGGTGAAAGCATCAAAATATTTATGCCAAAATTGGTCACAAACACCCAATTATCGATGAAGGCACCAGTTCACAATCACAGATCATAGATAACAAGTATATAAAGAATCAAAAATGAAGAACACTCAGTAGATTAAGAAGAAAACACATGGTTTATAGTGGTTCGATAATCCGTCCTACGTCCACTTTGAAGTTGATGCCTTTATGTTGTTCATTTGCTAGTTATAAAGGATTACAGCAGATTAAAGTGATAAAATTCGAATACAGCCACAGTCTTGAAGTGTGAAAATGGTTCTGGCAGAATTTGGACGTCAGAAAGCCAAAAATATCCTTTTTCTATAGGCCTTGGGGATCTATTTATAGGCGTCAGAGCCAAATATCTTGCTCAGATCTCGGGAGACCTCATTTGGCATGTGTGCGGGCCCCACGCGATCAATCCAACACAATTTTGACTCGATGCGTGATCGATACGAACGAATATCATATCGATCAAGATTTTATCCAATCGAGTCGAAATTCGGCAAGAACGTTCTTTGGGTTGTACGTAAGCTCTTGTGAAAATTTCATAGCATTTGGACTTGTGGATTGCAAGTTATGATCGATGCAAATTTGAGGTTTTTGGTAGTCTATTTGGTTCGTATCGATCCTTTCATATCGCTCACTTCGTATCGATCCGAGCACATGTCTGCATGGTGACGTGGCGTTGAGTTCATGGATCGATCCATGCTTTATGCCGAATCGACCGAGTCTTTCCTATGTATGCGCTTCACTCGTATCAACCCAAATCTAGCTGCGTTCATATCGACCTACTGCTTCATTCATATCGAGGGTCACCACTCTGTTCGTATCGATGATTGCTGGCCAATTCGCATCAATGTCATGTGTATTGACTCGCATCCACCTATACGGCTCTGTTCGTATCGATAATTCAAATGCATTTTGTATCGATTTCATTGATGGGGATCGATATGAAAGCCATTTATGGATACCAAGCAGTGCACTCGATGGATATGAACCAACATATTCGATACGATGAAGGCTTGTTTCGGGATGGACTCGAATAGGATGGTGCCAAGTTGATCGATACGAACAGGGCGGCGCGAGGTTGATGGATACGAAATGGTGATGATTGGATGGATGCGAAGTAGGATGAGCTCGGATTGGTACGAAGTGGGCAAGCTTGATGGATACGAAGAGTGTGATTGTTGAAATTGCATTGATTATATCTCGAGCATACGAACTCCGATTGACTTGAAATTTGGAATGTTGGCTTCCGCAGCTTTGATTGTCGTGTCGATATCAATTGTAGCTTGATCCGGACTCGAACAAAATCCATCGATATACATAGCAAGCCTGTGTACAACCTATCTTCGGAACGAACTGTCTTTGGTTTTCAATTAATCTTTTGGTATCACGACCTTGCGGGATAAAAATTAGATAAAATTATATGTTGTGTTTGTTTATTATTGAGTAATGACTCGTTCATTTATATTTATTTGAATAATTTATTTTATATATTAATTTATGATTTCTAATTTCTTATCTTCCTTATATATATTGATTCTGATGGTATGAGGGATTAACCACTGATATTTTATTTAGTTAATGGTTTTAATATGATGAGGTGATGGCATCTATGTGACAAGAAATTATAATAAACAGTTAAGCGATACCATCTGGCATGGGAATTCCAGTAACACCTTTTTGGTTATTCTTTGGACTCGTTATATAGAATATTGAAGGGCGAGTGTAATATGTGAGTTTAGAATAAACAGACCAGTACCACGTGGTGGCATAGGATGTCGCAGTGTTATCTATTTACTTATCTTTTGCTTACGAATGACTCTCAATACGGGGATACGAAGTATAATATTTATTGTGGTGAATACATTATATCTTGTGTTGACTAATGTGGAGCCATGTATTGGCATATGTATTTAGCTGTTTGTCAGCATATGTATGGTGTCATGTGTCGGATGTGTCTATAGATGTGCATTAGCTATTATATATGTATATATATATTAACAATATTTTTCTATCACTGTCCAACTCCCTTTATATTTCGGGAGTGGACTAGATTGGCTAATATCCACACTAGTGGCCTGATCATGGTGATTGTGCCTCAGATCTGTGACACCCTAATTTTGTGTGTCGGCAATATTATTTTCATGTGTCAGCAATATTTATAGCCATTTTTCAGCAACAAATAGAGCTATGTGTTGGAAATTGTAGAGCCATGTGTCGGTGATGTAAAGCCCATTATGTCACTTGGGCTAGCAGTCTATTACTAATTGGGGGCATGTGTATGGTTGTTACCAATGCAGATATTAGACCTACAAAGTGTTTATGACATGCGATGAATAAGAGTCACGATGTACGATAAGATAACCAAAACTGTAGGAGCCGTGCTAGATGGGCATGTGTGTCATGTTTGCTAGTTACGTGTGTAATCATCTAGAGCAGGTATGTCCGTTAGTCTCCCCTATGGTTGTGGTGTGTTGTGATTCAGATAAGTACTTATTCTACTATTGAAGATAATGAGTTGCGATTATACCAAAGACCATGTCCTGAGTATGATCGATCACTGTATCCTTCTCATGCTTGTGTTGCATATTATCTTTCTTCAGCATATATTGCCAACTACCATTTATTGGCTTGTGTTATTAGTTATCTTTCGTAGATGTGTATCGTCAATTTTACTATATAAGCGCTAACTACATTATCACATGCATGTGTCGCTTAATATATCTTCCTTTGACATGTGTCACCATTATTATTTTTTGATTTTGGATGTCTATTTAGATTGTTATTATGGACGTTTTATTAATTGTGATTGAGTGGTATATTTGGGCATCATTGTGTACTAGCTTGAATATACATGGTGATGTCTCTTTTATAGATGTTATTTGGATATGTACGATTCACCCGTTTGTGTTGTTTCTGCGATTCTTGATTTGACGTGATTTTGTATGGTTGATAAAATCTTTTGATATCAAAGTTAGTTGTTTTATATGGTTTGGGTTATTCATGTTACTTGATGCTTTGATGGATACTTATGATGTTTAAACTAAATTTCATTTATATAATTCTATATATTACTTTATTTCTATTCTTAGTTTTAAACCGCACTACCTATATTATGGATTCTTGATTAGACATATTCTAACCCATGTTTTATTTTATAATACCCTGGTCAGTCGGAGACATTTCAGGTACATGGATGATATGATCATCATTTTTTTATTGGTCTTAGAGGAGTACCATATTGGGATTGTTACATGATATGTGTTTGGTATTGATTCACTGTATGTATATAATTAATATTTGAGATGTATTGTATTCTTATAACAATACTGTATTGTATATTATATGTTATCGCTATGACAAACTGTGCTGCTGTTTATTGTATATTATGTATTTTATTATTCTATTATAGAGGCACACGTGTCTATTACTTTGTACCGATACTGTGTGCATATAATTTAATACTAATTTGATGTATTAAAATGTTTCAGTGTTAGTCCAAGGGAATATTCATACGTGCACCTCGTATAGTCTCATTCTCTATATTATTTGACAGTATTACTCTATAATACTCTTGTATAGTACGGGTATAGAAGCAGAGTGTTTCATTGTTTAATACTCAGTTAAATATCATCAAATCCTCTCCATCCCACCATGCATGGCCGGCTATAAAATAAGGAATAGTGGGCCTCAAAAATTTCCAAATCCAATCGCCATTTTTTCATTTAATCTAATTTAAATATTATATCAGTTCATATATCGATACACGCATTTATAAATTTTACACATGTGCTTTATTAAGTACTAATTGTATTCAAACATAAAATAAAATTAAATAATTAATATTTCATAAACATTAATTAATGCAATTAATTTACAGCGATTATAAATTAACTAGATCATATGGTTTATTCGGAGTATTCATCATTCTGGTTAAGCTACTCAAATGTGTAAATTCAATCAGCGACTAATATCGAAAAATCTAAATATTAACGTTCACAAGTTACCTTAGCTAATGGAGTGATATTATTGCTGAATTTATCATTTACACATCCTTTTGGGAAAAATACAATCGTACTTAATATAATAGGTACCTGATAGTAACGATTATTTAAACCAATTCTCTTAAACACTATATCATATTAGGACTTATGGAATTTGATTTTGGTCAAAATTCCAATATTGTCCACAATAAACTTAATTATTCCATAAATGAAGTCCTTGGTTTAGTTATAACATTTTTAACTAGATGTACTAATCTAGCTAAAGATTTGGCTTTTAGTTGACTATAGTTGACCATGATACTAACCTACATAACTAAGGAGACGAATTCTCTATTTACTAATATTTCACTTCCAATGCATCAAATCTGATCCAACTAAGTCATTCAATAGATGATATGCCATGAATTTAACTATAACCTAAGTGGGGTGTCCATATTGAAGTTCCACAATATTGTCAAATCGAGGGAATTGTGTAACATCATTACTTTAAGATTCTCTGTTTGTCCTTAGTTATGTTAACCGACAAAAAATCTCAAACGAGTCATTCCATAGTTATAAAATAACTATCAATATGTAAACTTTGTTCCCCCAATAGCCGTGGGTAATTCACTATGCAACTTTTGGAGAGCATTATGCACTCTAGTCCCGATGGATATATCGATATCCCATTTCGAATCATCTTCACTAGGAATATTTAAATTTATATATCCTTTTTAATATGATAAATTTCTCATGATTACAATACATTATAATTACTATCACATAACACATCATTAAGGATTTTCTGTTTAATGTACTTTAAATTGATTAATTAATTATATCACAATACAATAAATATATATCATAGAAAGAAAATTTCTATTCTTTTTGAACTAGATTGTTATTAAGTTTGATATATGTAACGAATTACATAATTGCCCCTAGGGCATACCCCAAACTCTATCAAGAATAACATAAAAAGATTAAATTAGAGAATTACCTTGGGATGTTGCCAAAGGTCTCGCCTTGAACAATGTGTCCACACTTCCAAATTAAGTTGAATTGATCTTTGTTTTTTGCAAAGATCGAGAGATGAAATGCCACCTTTATTAAATTTATTTAATTTGTATTTGGTTTTGGGATTTTTAAAGCCATGAAGGCCATTGAAATTTTCAACTGTTGAAGGAAGGCGGAGAGGATGAGAAACAAAATAATATTCATCATGATTGAGTAATGGAATGAATAAGAAATAAAATGTTTTAAAGGAAACATTAAAACCTTTCAATTTCATGCACTAAAACCCTCCCCATTTAATTTGCAAATAAATCTCATCAAATCCTCTCCCCCTCCTCACATGTATGGACAGCTGTAGAAAGAGGTAGGGTGGGCCTCAAAAATTTCTAAACCCATTTAGTGTTTGTTTTATTTAAGTCTAATTTAAACATTATATTGATATCGCATTTCGATTTACATGTTTATAATTTTTATAGACACACTTTATTATACTAATAGTATTCGAAACAAACTAAAAAAGTTCAAAAATCTATACTTCATAAGTATTAATTAATTAAATTAATTTACAATGATTATTAGTTTATTAAATAATGCGGGTTATTCAAAGTGATCATCATTTTGGTTTTGTGAATCAAAGGTGAAAATTCAGTGAAAAATTAATATCGAACAATTCAAATATTTATATTAAATCATCACCTTAGCTAGGTGTGATATTTCGATAAAATCCAATTGATCCATATTAATGATAGGTCGTGAATCTCAAGTGAATATAAAGATTCAGAGTGCAAGGGTTATCGTCATTAACTCTAAGGGTGATTCCAAAATGAGTGTAACGAGATAATGCATTCAGTTTCGTTCGAACCCGGAACGAACTTATATGGATTGAATGCTTTCATAACGTCGTCAAGTGGACGATGAGCATTCTAAGATAGATGTGATCTATAAAGGTAATCATAGCCTCAAGCCTCATCAACAAGGAATGGGTAAAATAGGGGAGGTGCAGCAAGGCTAAGTGGGTAGCACCCAAGTAGGACAAGATTTTCCCCTGTCTAGAAATCCTGTTTTATTCGGCTGTATGGAGTGGTTGATTCACGACAAGTACTGGGGTTTTCTTGTTCGGACTATCCAGTAAGGGATGGTTCCGGCCTTGTGTTGCAGGGGATTGGGAGTAATCCTTGGTACGGTGATCTAGGCCCCATACTGTGATGGGCGTATCCCAGTAGCTGTGCCATTAATGGAAACCCATTCTTCCTACGTGCCCTTACGGTTTTGATTGTATTATCCACTTTGTGGCTAGTATGCATGAATTTAATCATGTAACAATTGTAGTTATTTCTTATTTATTTGAAAACCCTAGACTATTATAATATCACTATATTTGCTATCAAATGTTTTGGTTAACGTAAGGTAAAACTTGCCCATGTTTATGTGTGGGGAGTCTTACGTGATACCTTTTGTTTCTAAGGTTTTTCAAAGTTAAGAAACTTTAACCCGTTTAGTCACACCAGACCCACGTCTGACCCAAGTGTTTATTTTTGTTTTATTAAACTCTTGGGTACTCATATTATGTATGAGTAGTCGAGGGATTCAGGTTAGCTTTGATCAATTTCTGGAGGTGATTTGGAGCAGGAGGCTTCAGCGTTTGCAGATATCTAGGTGGTTCCACTGTGTTGATCTCCGAGTCGTTTGCTTGAGTTTTATATTGAGTTGTAATAACTAGATAGATGTTTATAACTGTATAGTACGTGTTGTATAAGTTGTTTAACTCTAATTAATGTTGTATACTATGTAATATTTATGCGATTAATATAATTTATTTGTTCCGCTATTGAGATTCTGATGTTATTTCTTTCTTTCTTCTCTATCTTTTCTCTTTTCTATCCTTTCTTTCTTACTTATGATGCGTCTTTCTGGATAGTGGAAGACGGGTTGTGACAGTTGGTATCAGAGCGCTAGGTTGAGTGAATACCTAGGTTTTGGAATGATTTCCTTCTTGAGAGAGCATATTTGTAATTATATATATATATATATATATATATATATATCTACCTATTTGTTGGGTTACCTGTTCGGGTTTTCCAATATGAGTTCTAAAGGTAGATGGGGAAGTGGTGTGTGAAGCACGACTACAATGGAAGGAGTCTGAGTGATTGAGGTTGGAAGTATCTACCGAGACTGTAGACCTAATACCGTCTCGAGTGAGCTTTGCTGTGGTGTAAGGATTTCATCGATCTCTGAAGAAAACCTTTTTAAGGTTCAGAGTCTATCTTTGAAGTGCAAGTTTGGACGAGTAGAGTTTAGATATGTTGGTCAAGCAGAAGCGTGTGATGGTATCTTGGAAACCTCGGGAAGTAGTACCTGTATGATGAGACGCAGTGACGATGGATTGTTTATGAAGATGTTTATTTGGAACAAGTTTAAGGAAATATGTCTACATCGATGATATGGGGCGTTTGTGATTGGTTTGAGCCCGAGTTTCGTGAGGAAATGTCTGCCCATCTCTTGGCTCCGTGGGAGATTGGATGATATGGCTTTGAGGTTTGAAGAGCTTTGGATAAGAAGTCTTTGGCATCTGTGTCGGCAGTTTTCTAGAGGTGAAATTCTGAAGCAGCTAAGTGGATCCATTTCTTCGATGGATTGGTTAGATAAGCATAAGCTGTTCTGATTAGTAGAGAGAGAACAGTTTTCTTTGGAATTAGGCTGGGTTGATCGCAAAAGTGACTTGCGATAGTTGAGTGTTCTTTTGAGTTATTGGAGATTTTTCCGAATATCTTCAGGGAAGTCAGAGGTTTGTCCGCATCTAGAGATTGAGTTCCGTATTGACTAGGATTCCAGGAGTGATACCGGTGGTTCAGCTTTGTAGAAGGATGGTTCCTAGGGAGGGGGTTTGGTGAAGCAGCTCAGATTTTGGTAGAACTTTTGAGTTTTTCTTTATGGATCTGTTGGATAATATTTCTGGAATGTGTTGTCTAGTTTGTGCTTGTGTTCATCATCGGCATTCTCATCTACTTTAGATCAGAGTTGCGCAGCAGAAGCGAGGTGGCAGCTGTTCTAGAGTAGAAGCAACAGTATGTTGCAGTGTTTTGGATTAGAGGGTTTCTACAGAAATTTTTCAGGATTGTGAGTGCTTATGTATTCTCTTTTCCGGATCGAAGAATTAAGTTCAATCTTCTGATGTTTATGGAGTGGAGTTGGTGTTCTTGATTTCAGATTGATCTTGAGAGCATCATTATGTCGGGTTGTCTTTGGTCCAGTTTGTTTTCAAGAGGCATCAGTGAAGGTTGACCTGATCAGGAAGGATGAAAGCAGCCCAGGATCGTTAGGAAAGTTTTGTGGATAAGAGGCGGAGATTGATTTTGGATAAGTTTTCTCCGATCAAAAGGGGCTTTAAGTTTTTGTAAGACTAGGAAGCTAGCTCCGAGGTGTATTGGATCTTTCTGTGTTTTGGTAAGGATAAGTGCTTTGGTCTTCTGGAATTGAATTGCCAGTTTGGAAGACTGGGATTCAATGTATTCCACGTATCTCTGAGAGAGTACATGTCTGATCCATCTCTGGTTTTGGAACCAGCAGTTCGGGAAGATTTGGTCGGTAAAAAGGACTTGACCGTGGTCTAATATCCTGTTCAGTTTGGTAGAACTAGAAGAGTAGGAGCTCTGTAGCTTAGTGGTATAGCTAGTTTGGATTCAATAGAGTAAGTATTCCAGTGTTTAAATCTGAGAAACTCGAGATAGTGCTTGGAAATCTATCCTGATTTGTGTCAGGATCATTAGATTTGTTTGTTTGAGTGAATTGGTTGCTATGGTTGTTAGCATACGGTAGATAATAGATGCATGTGGTTTAAGTTAAAATCTTTGATGGGTTATTAAACTACCTTTACTTTTAAATTCCAGGGACGAAATTCTTTTAAGGGGGAGGAATATGACGACCCGAAATTTTGGGCAATATCAATTTAATAATCTGAATTAAAAATTAAATTGATTTGATAATTTTCTTTTATAATTGTAATTTAAATTGGCAAATTCTTTTGAAAGTAAATAAATATGTAATTGATAAATTTTATCTTTTAAAGCTAATAAATTATTTTCTATTTATAATATATATATATATATAGTAAATAGAAAACTTTGGTTGTATTTAATAAATAATAAAATCATGTTTACAAATTCTAATATATTTTAGTAATTTGGAAATTATTATTTAAGTTACAATAAAACTTTTCATAGATTATTTAAAAATTAATTATATAGTTTTAAGATATTTAAGGAAAATGTTAATTGTTTAAATTTTATTTTAGCTTAAGTTTAAATTTAAATAAAATTAATAAAATGGTTTGTTTTATTTTCTTTTTAAATTATTGCTTAATAAATATTATATATTAATTCATTTGGTAATATAAGTAAATTATAAATAAAGAGATAACTTCTTTTATAAATTGTTTTAAATTATCAATTTGTTATTTTCAAACAATAATAATATATTGTCTTTTATATATATAAATATAAATAGATTTTCGAGAAAATGGAATTGTTATTTTCAAGTTAATGTATTGTTATATGTATATATACACTTTAATTTGGATTTTAAAATTTAATTTGAATTTGAATTTAAAATTTAAATTCAAAAGATAGATAATTTAAAGTATTTGAATTTTTGAAATATATGTATAAGATTGTATTTGTAAATATAATTTGTCTTATAACATATTCTTTAAAATAACTTACATATATATAGTTAGATAAATGTTTATAAAATTGTAAATTAACACAAAGCTTTATTATTAACATTTAACATAAATAAAAACAACTTAAGTGACAAACATAAACTTAAAAGCTTGGTTTTAACAAGTGTAAATTAATAAACTACTCTATATGACAAATGTTAATAGATTGTACAAGTGTCCTTTATAATTTCTTTGATTTTTTTAAAACCATTTTAGCCTTTATAATCATATTGTTCTTGTCTTCACCTCTTCTTGATCAAATTCAAAACTAAGAAAAAAAATTCACTTGTAATTTAGTCTTCAAAATCAATTTATTCTTCACAGACCAAAAATGTAAATCAAAGTCTATAATCTCATTTTCAAAATTTGTAATTCACTGCCTCAAACCAGAGACTAAAATCATTACCTGCAATTCATTTTCTAAATCAAAGCTTATAGAAATCATTTTCAACCTAAGAATATCATAATAAGCAAACCTGTGATCATTTGCAAATCAAAAATCAAAGCATGCAAGCATTTTCAAAAATCAAAAAGGCCTGTAGCAGAAAATCAAGCAGTTTCATCTCAGTTCATTCCTGTTCCAAATTGTAGTTATCTTTGCAAGTTCCTGTAACAAGCAATTCCAGGTCATCAATAAAATAAGAAATTTTAGCATGCAGTTTTCGAAAGCATAAATCATCTCAGTTTTCAAAGATCAAGTTTTTCCAGTTGCAAATTTTCAGTTGAAACAACATAGTATCTCAGTTTTTAAAGGTCTGCTTATCATCAGGTGAGTAAACAATTTTTTTTTAAAACAATGCTATGGTTGCTTGCTTTATTTCATATGATGAATGATTAGAGCAGTGTGATTGGCATTAGTGTTTGATATGAATGTATTAATATACATATGATCTGTATATCTCTGTACATGTGTGAATAATTGAAAAAAAACTGCTCTGTTAAATCTAGGTTCTATTTCTGTATAAAATTCATATCTTCATAAACTTTTAGAATTTGGTTAAGATTTATAAATGAAATATGATTAGCTTAGTGTAATATGAATTTTAAAAATAGTTTCAGATTTTATATTTCTAAATTATTTCAAAAATAAAAGATATAGTAATGATCTGGATATAGCTTAAAAATCAAATATTTTAAATTCATGTTTCGAATCCATAAGCAGATTTGTAATGGCATAAGATGAATTTAGGGACCAGAATCATAATTTTTAGTTTGGTAATTTCTGCGAAATCAGAGATGAAGAGTTTTTGGTGTTTTTGCTAATTCATGGAGAACGACATGGTGATCGGTGTTAAAATTTTGGTCGAAGAAGGGTGGAAGGTAGGTGGATCCGGGAAAAATATTGATGGATTTTTCTAGTGTTTGTGGTGGCCTATCAGGGGCGGAGTAGGGTTTCTGAGTGTTGTTTTGTGAAGTTGGTTGTCGAGGAAATCTCGACGACTAGAGAGTAACAGAGTTGTTCGCGAGGGTGGGAACTGGATCATCGGAGCTTAGGGTAGCTTCTGTTAGGTCGATGGACGATTCTGAGGTCGGAGGCGTAGGCGTTGGGTGATTTCCGATTGATGTTTGGATTCCAGTTTTTGATCACGAAGCTCAATTTTGTCTGGGTGACATTTCCATGGTTCTGGATGGTCGCATAGCTTATCGAAGTCACAGGCGATGCTCTGGAGCCGGTGTCGATGGTCGGAGCTTTGGCGACGGTGCGTGCATGTGCGCGGTGCATATTTGTAGGTCTGGTTTTTGTTTGGGATGGAGGAGATGAAGTTAGATCGGGGATTGTTCGAAGAGGTCTCGTGTTTGACTCGGAGGTGATGGACGTAAGTATTGCTTGAGTTTGGGTTGTGTGTTGCCTGGTTTAAAATTAAAGCAACTTAACAAGTTTCCAAATTTTTAAAAAGATCCAAGCAAAGTGTTTAAAAAGGGTTTTAGGTTATTTTAAATACTTAATTTTCAAAAGAAAAACTTTAAACAAGTTTAAAGTCGAAGAAAATAATTTAGTTTTAAAGAATGTTTGATAAGTTTAAAGGTGTGTTTTAAATGAATATGTTTATTATGTAAATTATTTAACAAGTTTATATAAATTTTCAAAGGAACGTAAACCATGTTTATTTTTCCAAAGTAAAATTATCAAACAATCATGTAAATTTATTTAAGTGATTAAATTTCAAGAATTTAAACGTTTTAAACAAGTTAAATGTTTATAATTGTTTTGATTTAAGGTAAATTAAATATTTTAATTATGAAATTTATCTCTAAATATTTTCTAACGAATTCTAATAAGTAATTAATAAAGGAAAGAATTTATCTTTATTTAGTTAAGTTTGGGATTAATTTAAGATAATAAATTAGTGAAATTAATTAAAAGTTAAATACGTAATGAAATTTATAAAGCTTAATTAATGTTAATAATCATAAAATAATTACTTAGTAAGGGTAATTAGTGATTGGTTAATAAGTGT
The DNA here is from genome assembly GCA_030765085.1 of Allium cepa. Classification (NCBI taxonomy): domain Eukaryota; kingdom Viridiplantae; phylum Streptophyta; class Magnoliopsida; order Asparagales; family Amaryllidaceae; genus Allium; species Allium cepa. Next base: position 463,135,069 of record CM060943.1, read on the forward strand.
AATGAATTTAAGGATCACTAAATAATGATTATGAAATGATTGATTAAAATGATTAATTTAAGATAACTAATTAGTTAATCAATTAAGGTTAATTAATCTAAGTAATTATAGGTAATTAATTAATTAAGTAATTAGAAATTAATTAATTGATAATTAAAAATTAAACAATTTATAATTAATAATGGTTAATTTAAGTATAATAACTTAAGGAAGTAATTAAAAGATGGTTAATGAGAGATCATTAACTAGGGATTATTAGATAATTAATTAATGTGATTCATTTTAATAATTAATTAGATTAGTTAACCAAGGATAATCATTTGTGGGATTGTTTAAGTATAATTACTAAATGTAAGTAATTAAAGTGATTAATTACTTAGTGTAAATAATTAACTTAATATGATTAGTTTAAGTTAATTAATTAGTTTAATTAATTTAAATAATCATTGGATGATGGGTTAAGTATAATTACTTGGTATAAATTACTAAGTATAATTACTTAGTGAAGTAATTAGTGGATAATTAAAGGATGTAATTAATTAAAGAATGATAATAGTTTTGGGATTATTTACTTAGTGTAATTAATAAGGAAGGATAATCACTTAGTGAAAGTAATTAATAATTAATTACTTAATGCAGTTAATTTAAAAATTGATTAATAAAGTTATTTGAAGTTAATTAAATGACATAATTAAGGAAAATTAATTACTAATTGTGGTTAATCAAGGTTGATTAATGAATAAAGATTAATTAAAGATTAATTATTAAATATGACTAATAATTAATTAAGAAGTAATTAAGGGATCATTAATTAATGTAATTAATGATGTAATTAAGGATTGATTAACTAATGGGTAATTAATCAATAATAAGTGATTATAAAGTAATTAATTAAATGCAATTAATTAGGGATAAATGTAATTAATTATAATTAATTAATTAATAAAGTAACTAAAGGTTAATTACGGTATTTGATTAAGAATAATTAATTTGTAAAATTAATTAAAGGCTAATTACCTGAATGTAATTAAAGGGTAATTAATCAAGGATGATTAATTAAGATGAATGATTAGATGGTGATTAATTAATTGATTTGTAATTAATTAATGGTTATGTAAACAAAATTTACGTGATGAAAGTAATTAATTTAATTTATTTTAAATTAATTAGAGATGCAAGTAATTAATTTAATTCATTTTAAATTAATTAGAGGTAGTGTGATAAATTAATCATTTCTTATGTATGGATAGATGATATTGATTGCCTTGAATGGTTTGAGATCTCAGATATGAGATAAGTGATGCCGTGTTTTATGGATGCTTTGGTTGAAGTGTGATGATAATGTGAAATATCTATTTGTGATGATAATATGGATTATCTACTTGTGTGATGATGTGAATTATCTATCTGTGTGTATATAGATAATGAATTGAATTGTTTTAAACTTTAAAACAACATGGACCTAAAAGATGGAGTTTTGGATTTCGATGAGACCGGGATCGGATTCCCAGATTTGGATATGCGAAAACCACATCGACCCAAATTAACGATAGGTCGTGAATCTCAAATGAAGATGAAGATTCCGAGTGCAAGGGCTATCGTCGTTAACTTTAAGGGTGATTCCAAAATGAGTGTAACGAGATAGTGCCTTCGGTTTCATTCGAAGCCGGAATGAACTTGTATGGATTGAATGCTTTCCGAACATCGTCAGGTGGACGATGAGCATTCTAAGATAGATGTGATCTATAAAGGTAATCGTAGCCTCAAGCCTCATCAACCGGGAATGTCTAAAACAGGGGAGGTGCAGCAAGGCTAAGGGGGTAGCACCCAAGTAGGACAAGATTTTCCCCTGTCTAGAAGTCCCTTTTTATTCGGCTCTGTAGGGCGGTTGATTCGCGACAACTGCCGGGGTTGTCTTGTTCGGGACTATCCAGTAAAGGATGGTTCCATCCTTGTGTTGCAGGGGATTAGGAGTAATCCTTAGTATGGTGATCTAGGCCCTGTACTGTGACGGGCGGTACCCCAGTATCCTGCCATTGATGGAAACTCATTCTTCCTACGTGCCCTTACGGTTTTGATTGTATTACCCATTTTGAAGCTAATATGCTGGAATTTAATCATGTAACAATTTTAGTTATTTCTTTTTTATTTGAAAACCCTAGACCCTATTATAATATCACTGGATTTCCTATCAAATGTTTTGGTTAGCGTAAGGTAAAAATTTATCTATGTTTATGTATGGGGAGTCTTACGTGATACCTTTTGTTTCAAAGGTTTTTCAAAATTAAGCAACTTTAACCCTTTTACTCACACCAGAACCATATCTGACCCAAGTGTTTATTTTCTGTTTATTAAACTCTTGGGTACTCATATTATGTATGAGTAGTCGTGGGAATCAGGTTAGCTTTGACGAATTTTTGAAGGAGATTTAGGGCAGGAGGCTTCAGCGTTTATAGATATCTAGTGGTTCCGCTGTATTGATCTCTCAGTCGTTTGCTTGAGTTGTAATAACTAGACAGGTGTTTATAACTGTCTGGTATGTGTTGTATAAGTTGTGTAACTCTGATTAATTTTGTATACTTTGTAATATTTATGTGATTAATATAATTTATTTGTTCCGCTGTGGAGATTCTGATGTTGTTTCTTTCTTTCTTCTCTATCTTTTCTCTTTTCTATCCCTTTCTTTCTTACTCATGATGCGTCTTTCTGGATAGTGGAAGACGGGCTGTGACATTTTATTCTTCATAAAAAATAGGGATAGAATAACTTGTCTTATTACATATCAGAAACAAAATATAACACAAAAGCAAACATTGAAAGAAAATACTACTGGAATGTGAAAGAAATAATCTAGGTGAAATAGCGACGTAAATGCTTGCTATTTCATGCTCTGGGAAGCGTTACACCATCAACAGTCGCTAGCTTGAATGTTCCTTCTCCAAGCCTTAGTTCTATGACATATGACCCTTCCTATGTTGGGTTTTCTTGTTATAGGACCGAAAAGATTCTCTTCAGGACAACGTCGCCGATATCAAAGGTTCTTGGTTGGGCTTTCAAATTATAATACTGGGTGACTCGATGCCGGTGTGCGGCTGCTCTCAAATCATCCTCCTCGCACTTCTCGTCAGTATATTCCGATGACTCTAATAAAGATCTTGTTTTTTTTCGGGATCGTAGTAAGTCACCCGATGGAAGGGGACTTCGAGTTCCATAGGAATGACTGCTTCAGCTCCATAAGCCAGGGTGAATGGAGTGTGGCAGTTGCAGACTTATGAGTGGTCCTGTAGGCCCAGAGCGCCATAGGAAATTTGTCCACACACTTATCTTTAGCCTTTTCCAAACGCTTTTTTAATATGGACTTTATAATCTTGTTTACATCTTCAACCTGTCAATTCGCTTGACATTGAGCGACTACTGCAAACCTTTTCTCAATATGATACCTCCAACAAAACTCCTTGAACTTAGCACTATCAAATTGAGTTCCATTATCATTTACGATAGTTCATGGAGGACCAAAATAGCATACAATGTTTCAAGCAATGAAACTAACGAGCTTCCTGGTTATGATCGTAGCTAATGGCTCTGCTTTGGCCTATATGGTGAAGTAGTCAACAGTGACAATTACATATCTCGCACCATCTTTGGAAATCGGCAAAGACCCGATGATATCAATTCCCCATATCGCAAATGGACGTAACTAACCATTTGTGTGATTTCTGTTGGCGGTGCTCTTGGGACTTTTGCATATATCTAGCATTGTTACATCGTCTCATATGATCTACGACATCCCAGTTCGCTACCTGCCAGTAATACCCATAACAGAGTATCTTTTTAGCTAACAATTGCCGTCCAGTATGGTCGCCACACTCTCCCTCATGGAATTCTTTCAAGTACCTTATCATGGGTGATATACTTGAGTAAGGGAACAGTGAATCCCTTTCGATATATAATTTCGTCTTGCATAATATACTGCAAGGCTTTACGAAGGATTTGTCACTTTTCATTCCTTTTCTCCGGCAAGATTCCACGCAACAGGTATTCTTTAAATGTGTACATCCATGATTCCATTTTGGGTTCTGTTTCATGTACTTTATCAACTTCCATCACATTTATACTTGGTGCATGTAGGGTCTCGACCAGAACCAAGCCCATTTGTTGCGCATCGCTGGTGCTTACGGACTTTTCCAACCTAACGAGTCGGCTTCCCCGTTCTACTCATTCAGGATATGTGAAATGTCATAGTATTCGATGTTCGCGAACAACTCCTGAACCCGGGTAAGGTATGGGGCAAGCTGTTGTCCCTTTGCCTAGTAGTCCTATCTAATTTGGTACACTACCAGTTGCGAGTGGCAAAAGATTTCGATAGATTTCACCTCGAGCTCTTTAGCATGCTTCAGTCTAGCAATCAACGCCTCATACTCAGTTTCACTGTTCGTAGCAGGGAAATTGAGCTTCAAAGCATAGAAAATTGGTCAGTTCTCGGGGGTTACAAGAACGATGCCTACTCTGAAACAATGATCATTAGATGCTCCATCAGTATATAGTTTCCATTGTACATTTGGAATTATATCGCTATCAAGTGGTTCATCCTGCATGGTAAATTCTGCTATGAAATCCACCAACACCTATCCCTGGATAGCTCTTCGAGGCATATAGGTAATCTCGAACTGATTGAGCTCGATGTTCCATTTAAGAAACCTTCCAGACGTCTCGGGCCGCTACAGGACCTGTCATAAAGGTTGATCAGTGTAACTGATGATTGGATGCGCTTGGAAGTACGAGCAAAGTTTACGCAACACGATCACCAAGCATTACGCCAGCTTTTCTAGTTTTGGGAAATTTCTTTCAACCCCGTGAATCGTTTTCTAATGTATTTATTGGTCTCTAGACTCGGTTCTCCTCACGAATCAAAGAGGCACTTATGGCATGTGGCGATACAGCTAGGTAAACATACAACTCTTCATGATCTATGGGCTTCGACAAAACAGGTGGTCTCTCCAAATGACTCACCAAATCTCGAAACGCGCCTTCACAGTCTTGTGTCCATTCAAAATTCATCTTCCCCTTCCTTATCAAACCAAGGAAGGGAATGAATTTATTGGTTCCCTAGAAATGAACCAACTCAATGCAGCGACCTCCCGTTCAGGCTCTGTACTTACTTAGTTCTGGATGCTTGTATATCCCGAATGGCTTGAATCTTCTCTGCATTCAGTTCTATTCCTCGTGCATTGATAATGAAGTTGAGGAACTTCCCTGGCACAACACCAAATAGCAGTTCAACGGGTTGATTTTCATGCTATAAAATCGAAGGATATCGAACATCTCCGCTAATTCTCGAATATGGTCGTTTGATTTCCATGACTTCACGAGCATATCATCCACATGGACTTCCATCGTCCTGCCCATCTTATCTTAAATATTAAGTTAACCAAATGTTGATAGGTCGCTCCTGCATTCTTTACTCCTAACAACATCACTACATAACAGTATAATCCAATGTCCATGATAAAACTGGCATGCTCCTAATATGGGATGTGCATTGGGATTTGGTTGTACCCCGAGTACATGTCCATAAAGGACAAAAATTCGTGCCCTACGGTCGAATCAACTAACTGGTCAATTCTAAGCAGGGGAAAATTATCCTTAGGAAAGGCCTTATTCAGGTCCGAATAGTCAATATACGTTCTCAATTTCCCATTTTCTTTCTTCACCGGCATAGGGTTAGATATCCATTTGGGATAGAGGGTGTTGCGAATAAATTCGTTGGTTTTAAGTTTATCCACCTCCTCTTTAAGAGCATGGATCCCTTCGGATCCATATCTCGTCTCTTCTGCTTCACAGGGACATACTTTAAATCAATAGTCAATGCATGGCTCATGAAGGCAATCGAGATCCCACACATATCCGAACGAGTCCAAGCAAATACATCCAGATTTGCTCAGAAGAAATCGGTAAGTTCACTCTTCATCGGAGGACTAAGTTGTGATCCAATCTTCAACATCCGCAATAGGTCATCAGGGCTAATGGAGAAATCAATCGTCAGTTCTGCTAGTGCAGCCTTGGCTTCCTTGGGTTCCTCCGCATTAACTCTTGGATCTAGGTCTCTATAGAACCGATTGTGGTGCCCAAGCTAAGGCTTAGACGCTATTTGTCAATATTCAGTAACCTGCATGCAGACAAACTTTTCCATACCCTTTCCCTTCTCTTTCCACTGAATCTCTCTCAACTCAGCTACATACCAGGCATGACCATTTGCCCAATCACCATTTACAACACCGACTCCATTATCTGTTAGAAATTTCAACGTCAATCACTATGGGGCAAGGGCTGCCCCAAGTTTAGCTAGGCCCGAACGGCCTAGAAAAACATTGTACAGTGAATTAACATCCAAGATAATGAACGGTGGGATCCACACCCTCTTACGTTCACCTTTCCCCGGCTCAACTAGCAACTTGACATAACTTATTGCTTCAATAGCGACACCGTTGAAATCGCGTATATGAGCTTTAAATGATTTCAAATCCTTAGCCTCCATCCTCATTTGATCATACGCCTTCTTAAAGATGATGTTCATTGAACTTCCACAATCAATCAAAATTCTTCTCACTAGAGCGGGGCCAATCATGGCAGAGATAATCATCAGATCAATAGTAAGGGCCTCCACTCGGTCAGCATCTCTACTTCTAAGCATTATATCATCCGTCATCATATATTGTTACTTAGCCGGGTTCCATCCTCCGTATTCGAACAACATTAAAATTCCACATGTTTCGTTGAACTAGCATAACATTCCATTTCCTGCCAACTTCTATCCGTAGGATGCGGTCCACTAACTATTGTGGTCAAACGTTCCTTGTTCGCTATCCTGTGGAATCTTGACAAACTACTGCAAAATTTTCTAGTGAATCAATTTCTCAATGGCATCTTGAAGATGCCCGCATGTGTTAGTATTATGCCCGTAGCATTCATGAAACTGACAATACTTTCCAGTTTGCTTTTTTTTCCTCAGTCGATTCTTTCGAACGTGGTTTCCTATGACGGAAAGTGTTACAGGTCGACAAATATATATTCTCCAAAGACGCATTTAGAGGTTTATAGTCGTTATAAGTAGGAATTCATAGCTTCCATTTTTCGGGCTCCCATTTTCGATCAGAATTTCCTTCTTCTCCCCTTTGCTGTTGATTCGACCTATTTTGAACACTGACGTGAACCTTTCTAGAGCTTTCGTCGAATAGGTTTACTGAAATGTTGCTTCGTACCGCTTCTCTACTTGTTCCTGTAGCATTACTCCTTCTAGACAATCTGGCCTCCTCCTTTCTCATGAACTGGTTTTCCTTCATGTAAAAATGCTCCAACAAGGCCGGTGGTTTTCCAGCTTGCCATTCACCGAACTCAGATTCTGGGTCAACCCTCTTTGTTATGGCCATATGTGTGGCATGGTCATTTGGATTACTAACCTTATTAGCAATAACATGAAATCTGTGCAAGTAATCCTTCAGTGATTGCCCCAGAGCCTGGATTACATTGGATAGTGACATTAAATCTCGAGATTGATCGTGGGGGTAACCTTATGAAACACATTGTAGCAATCCTGGATAGAGTTATAGGGAAGAATATACATTTGGCTTGGTCATTTGCCCTGGCCAAGTCCATCAACCATTCATACCTCATGACGTGCTGTCGGGGGTCAATCTTCCCATCGTAAGCAGGCATTGTAGGCATGTTAAAACTCCTCAGATATTCAGCCTGCAAAATGTTGACAGTAAATGAGTATGACTCCTAGAGACTCCCCAAGCATCGTTAGTCAAGCCTTGGTTCTCCCTCATCAGCTGCCTAGCCATTGCGGACAAGTCCGAGGTCTGGATAGAGGGTGCCAGGTCAGGCTCCATCTAGTGTATATGTTCTGGTCGGCTTCTTCAGGGCAGCTTATGCATTCTTGGCCTATTGTTCTCTGGATGCGTATCCTAGGGATTCACTTCAATATCATTCTGGTGAGGCAATTTATCGGCATCCACGTGTCCTCAAGTGCCAAATTTCCCGATTCCAAGTCAAGCATGACTCTCCAGGTGCAGTTGAGGAGCCATCCTCATAGTTGAGGGATCGGTATCGACCCCTAGGAGGGATCGGTACCGACTCGATTTTGCTGCCCATGGTGGTCTGCCCTATGTTGCCCCACTGCACCAGCTCGTGTCGTTTCAATTCTGCCATACCTAAGCCTATGGTTTCCATCCGATGTAGTTGAACTATCAGACGCAGAGTATGAAGAGGGACTTCCTCCGGCGTTTTGATACTGCTATTAAGCAATCTGGTTCATCAGGTTGGCATTTGCCTGGATTTGCTCGTTTGGTTTCCTACGGCTCTCCATTAGCTCCCTTATAAAATCATTAAATTCGGCCCTGGTAAAGCAATCAGTGGGATTCTGGACTGCAACAAGCTCCACATCGCATTAGTAGGGTGGTTGCATGGCCCTCCTTGATGGATACTAGTAGTTTTGTTGGCGTCAACATTGTGCGAAGTAGATCTAGTGCATCTTACCTTCATAGAATCCTTTGCATAGATCTTGGAAAATCTGAGTAGTATCTACAAGCTTTTGAAAACTAATTCGGATCTCCTTTTAGGGATTTCCTTAATCTAGTAGCAACAAAGGTGATCCTAATAGCCTGAGAATCGAGTTCTCGGTGAAAGCACAAAGATGTTTGCAACCAAATTGGTCACAAACAGCCGAGAATAGGTTTAGGTAGTGAAGTAAATGAAGAAATCAAATGAAAACAGAGAAATAACATTGAATATCAAGAAAAATGCAATAGAAAAAAAAACAACAAGATTTATAGTGGTTCGGCGCTGATTGCCTATGTCCACTCTGAAGACTTTCTTTATTGCTTTAGCACTCAATTTATTACAATTAAAATAAATAAGAAATAGCTTGAGAATAAGTTAGAACAAAAGGAAACAGATTACAAAAATGATAGAGTTTCACTTGTTATCCAAAAAGAGAGTCCCCCAAAAGCGGGCCCCTGCCCCTATATTTATAGATGACGGCAGCCTTCAACCTAACTGGCATCTCAAACCCAGGACACCCCTGACAACTTGGCCCCACCATAAGGAAAGCTTAGCCCAACATATTGTGCCAATCATACCGACCCGAGCCATGTCACCATGCCATGCCGACCCCATTATAGTATGCCGACCACTTTCGATGTACCGATCCACCTCATCACACCTTTGCTGATCCATTCAAGTACGCCGACCTAATCTACTCTATATACTATGCCGACCCGATCCATTCTATTTACTATGCTGACCCGACCAATGCCATTTACTATGCCGACCTGATCATCCTATATATTATGTCGACCTAATCATCCCATATACTATGCTGATATGATCATCCCATATACTATACCAACCCAATATCTTGCCAACCCTTTTTCATAACAACTGCCATGTTGATCCCTCCAATATGTCGACCCATTCACACACTTTTCAATTTGTGAAATATCTATGCCAACCCCTATTCCACCAAGCTAACCTTCATAATTCTGACGTCCTGTATCATTTATTCATTGACTTGTTTACCCTAGGCTACATATGACTATGCAAATATCATACTCTGGTCATGCGGATGTTGCCTCATGATCATCTTTTCCATTAACGGTCGAATTTGGATTTCATGATCAACCTTACTTAGCCGGGCTATGGTACCAGGTAACAAAATACCACTAGAAAACCTACACAAATGAGTACCAGCATACATTTAATAAAGATGAAAATGGTAAAGATATGGATCAAAAAATATATAGAAGTATGATAGGATCTTCGCTTTATTTAACGGCTAGTAGACCCAATATATTGATGAGTATTTGCTTATGTGCAATATTCCAAGCAAATACCAAAGGTTGACCTTTTTTATCTAAGAGGTTGTCCTTTCGTATTGGTGTCTTATAATGATGTTGATTTGGAGGATACAAGATGGTTCTCTAGTTTCATGGTTTAATAAGAGACAAAATTATGTTTAACTTTCGATGTGTGAGGTGGAATAAGTCTCTGTTGCTTTGTTATGTGCTTAAGTCATTTAATGCAACATATACTTCAAGTTATGATGTAAATTATATAAATCACTCATATTTTGTGATAACGCTAGAGCTATAAATTTATCAAAAAAATCCTATTAATCATTTTAGAACAAAACTTGATATTAGACATTACATTTTAAGAGTCAACATAGAAAGAGGCATTGAATCACTAGATTTTGTAAATTCAGAAAATTAAATTGTTGATATTTTTACAAAATCATGATGTAATAATATGTTTTTAAAACTAAGAAGTAATTTAGGTATTTGTTCATTAAAAGATTTTATTTAAAAATATATGTATTTTTATGTATATTTACACATTATAATGTTTACAGAAAGTTTATAAAATTATAAAGCTTTATAAAACTATTAAGGTTTATAAAATTATAAAAATCATAAAGGTTTACCAAAAATGAAGATTTTTAAAATTATAATGGTTTATAAAATTAATTTAATTTTTTTAAAGGCATACCATCATTCATACTTCTAAAAATATATTCAAACGTCTAAAAATTCATTCAAACGTATGAATAGGACTATCAAACATTTGATCGCATGTTATTCATTTTTTTAAACTAAAGTTCAGATGTTTGAAAAATAATCCATACATTTAAAAATACCTAAAAATGAATTAAAATGCTTAAGGAAAAAATCCCAATAATAATCAAACATCTGAAATAGCTTTCTAACGTCTGGGTGATTATGAAACTGCCTTTTGACTGGAAAAGACCCATCTCCCCATGCATATCTTCCTCTTTTACCCATTTATTCCACTCCTTCTCCAGTTAACTTCATTTTTTTCCAAATCCAAAATTCCTTTTTACCCATAAACCCTAGCCTCATATCAATTTCTTTCTCTCATGACCCCAAATCTACATTAAAGAAGAGGAGATTGAAAGAAGCATCTTCCACTAAACATCCTAACATAAATCCGAAACAAATCAAAGAATGGCATCACCATGATAAGGATTCTATTGATAGATACAAATCTTTCCTCCATGAAGATTTTTATAAGTTTTGAGGACACTTCTGTGGGAATAACTTACTTGGGAAAGAAATTATTTAGCTTCATGGAACTTTCTAGTTTAAACCCTAAATATATGTCTTTTTAGGAATATATGCAGAAGGTCAATGCTCCTTTACAACTTGAACTACCATCCTCTTCCACTTCATATGATAAACGAAAATAAAATGTTCATCTGATTGAAGAAGAGGATTTAAATGAGGAAAATGGAACTGACGATGAATAAGATGGTAAAACTGGGTGAGACGTCGCTCGTTAAAGTTATCGTACCTACTTTATCTCAATTCAGATGGAATCAAGTTAATCAAAGCGCTATTTATCTTCTAAAAATCAAAAGAAGTTGGAAAAGAAAATGTATAGAATTTTTAAATCACTTAAGTCAATGGTGGACAAGATTGAGAAGGATATGAAAGGTATAAAAAATTTGGAAAATTTTAAAAGAAGTTAGTGGAAAGTCAAGGTCTCCAGTACCTCCTCCTCCTTTCGTTCAAGATGCAATGGAGAATCGAGATATTGCGAAAAATTGGATGCCTTTAGTGTAACAACTCGTTCTCAAGAAGCTATTAATTAATAATAAAATAATAATAATTAATAAGGTATGTGGGATTTGAATAAATCAATATGAAGTTAAAGAAATGATTTGGGAATTTAATGGAATATTTTTGTTAAAATGAGAAGAATTTAATTAGGAATGAATATTGAGTTAATAATTTAATTAATAATTTTAAAATGTGAAGTTATGAATTAGTCATTTGAAATAAATTGATAAAAACAAAATCATATAATGGATGATGTTTGAAATTTATGTGTTGAAATTAATTTAGATTATAGAAAGGATTTTATAATGTTAGAAAAGTTTGAAATTTATTTAGAAATGATTTTTAAATGAAAAAGAAAGAAATTTATTAAATTGGTAAAATAAAGCCCATTACTACACAAGCCCAAACCAAATATTATTTCATGTAAATGATGAAGGCTTGGGATGCATTAATATTGTTTTCATGTAAATAAGATAAGAAAAGAAATGTAAATAAATTAAACAAGCCAATTAGATATGTCCCAAAATCACAAATAAATAAAATTGTTTCATGTGAATGGGTTCTTGACTTTTTTGACTCTAGAGGTTTCACCTATTCTATAAACATAACGCAACCCTTCATTCAAAATATATATGAAATTTGAACTTCCCACCAAAATTGATCGCTTTGAAAATCGAAATAATTCACATTGAATCCCATTAAATCATAAAATCAAATCCAAGCTTCTTGATAGTCATCCACACCAACCAATCAAGTGAAGCACAAGATGGTCCACTAAGTTGAATTGAATAATTCTTATAGAGAGGGCAAGAAGAGAGGATCAAGGATGGAGTAAAAGCTAGAGTTATCTTCAATTCAAGTTAAGGTCTCTACTCAAAACTATGTTTGAATTGATTTAGTGATCATAAGAAAATGATCGAGTACACGTTAGAAGTATATTATTCACATCTTTATGTATGAGAATTATGCTTCATTGTTATAATTGTTTACATATGATTGTAATATAGGAGAAGTATGAGAGAATAGGAAATAATAACACAAATGAGAGTGCAACGCCTAGATGAATCAAAGTGTAGAAGACATGAAATTCATTTTCGACCTTTAATAACTCAATCGACTGAGGTAGGGTATCATTTGAATAAGAATTAATTCAGTTGACTAAGCATGAGTTTCATTCGACTAAATGTGTACAAAATTCCATCCTGAAAGTAACATTTCATTTCAACCGACTCCTTTATGGTTTTAGTCCACTTGGGTAGATCGACTGTGGTGATGTTTCAATTCACCGAACTTGTGCATTTTTGTTTTTTTACAAATATTTATTTTTTATTTTTATATTATTTATTTATATTCAATTAATGAGTATTGATGTTTACTCTCTATCATATTATAGTCTTTTTTTAGAACTATTATGATGTTTAAAACTTATATGATTATAAGTATATATATATATACATATATCACTTCTGTAGTAACACTGTTATAGTTTTCAATACTAATATTTATACTTCTTACATATAATTATGTATTTCTAATATAATTATGTATTTCTAATATAATTATGTTTGGTTATTTGTATATTTTTCATTTTTGTGTGATAAGAAATTTGAATAAATGGACTAGTGATATTATTTGGTGTGGGACTTTCGATAACACCTTTACGGTTATTCATCAGACTTGTTACATAGAGATATATAGTGTGAATCGAGTGTAGTTTATAAGCATCGAATAATTATTTGAATAACATGCGGTGGTATGGAATATCATTATGTTACTTGTTTGATTATTTATTGTAAGTAAATGCCACTCGAATAGGGATTACTCTTGTGTGTAATGATAATCACTACGATGAGTATACTATTGCCATGCGTTAACTAATATGTAGAGCCGTTCACTGGCATATGATTGATGTGTGTAGTGCCTATTTGATATGAATACTATGTGTCTGACCATCTTTAGTATGGCTCCCTTTATGTTTCGAGAGTGAATCAGATTAGCCAATATCCACCCTAGCGACCTGATTGTGAGGTCGCATGTTGAATCCATGACACCCTTATATTACTGGCAGTTGCAATATGGTTGCCTTTGTGTCACATAAGACAGTAGTTAGTTACGATAGAGCCATTTATCGAGTTGTAACCGAAGAGGCTACACATAGTTGAGCAATTGGTGGATCATTATCACAATACCCATGTGGAGATGTAGTATAACCAATGACTATAGGAGTCGTGCTCAATGGACATATGTATGGCTCCTGTAGCTAGCAAACATGCAATTAGTCCCCAGTCTAGTTCCTATGTGTGTATGTGGTGGACTGGAACATACTATTTATATTCCATGATGATTTTTGCCTTGCTAGAGATCTTGTGTCAAAAGTGTCTAAAGTGTAGTCAGTCCCCATTATATCCATATTTTTTTGATGATTTAGTATTTTAGAGATAGCCTATGTTTATTAATATGCATTGGATTATGGTCGATTTATCCTTGTGGTTTGTATGATGTTAGTTATTGGTTGGATGATTTGATGAGCTATCTCACTTTATAAACTTATTTGTATGATATTTTTATTATCACTTGATGTTATATCCGGGCATAGTCTGCCTCATGCGTTATTTATAATACTTAGGTCAGTCCAAGAGATTTCAGGTGTAGGTACTCAATGAAAGTAGAGCGGGATATAGACTTTTGGAAGGCTACTAGAAGTGATACGATGACACATTCCCTACTCATTTTGTAGCCTCATTGTATTTAATATTAGGTATTTGGTGATGTATGATGTATTGGGCTAGTGATTATCATTTTGTAACCTACTAAGCTATGTTTTATATGTATGATATGTATTATATTTTATTTGTTGCATTATGACTCTGTTTTCTTTGATATTAATATCGTCTGTGATTGTGTATTGTTCACCCTCGAGGCACACATGTTTATTTCTTTGTACTAAGACCGTGTACGTATTTGAATAATATAGTTGCAAATCAGATGAGCTAACATGTCTGTTACGATGTAAATCCTAATATCTATACACAGGCATGTTATACCTTACACGAATTGATATGTTTCACATGCATACACATACATTTATGTATCCGATACACGTATATATACCATAACATAAATCAAATAAAACCATATCAGTTTATAAATTTAAATAAAAAATTTGTTTAAATAAAATTTAGAAATTTCCATGAATAAATTAGACTTCATAGGCCCAATAAAGATTCAATAGGGTAAAAAATTGAAATTCACTCATAACTTCTCCTGTGGGCAAGACTAGTTCTAATAATATATCCATAGCTATGAAAGTGTATACGTTTATTAATATAGATATGTAGAGTTTCGATGTTTATATTTGATCTTAGGTGTGTAAAGTTCCAATATTAATATTATATTAATGGAATTTTTAAATATTTTATAAACTATATTTAACATTAAAATACCTTTAACTAATTTTAACTGGTTTAAATACATAAATTAATACACACATAAATATATATAAAAGTATACATACATTTTTAAATAATTTTAATTAGACTATAAATCATACTACCCTTGATAGTAGAAAAAGGTACAAATATATTTTATTTATTTATAAGTATAATTTGTATATTGTTTTAAATATGTATTTATATAAATTTAGTAAAATGCATATATATTTATATAGTAATATAGTTAATTTTAAAAATAAAGTTTTCTTTTATTACATGAAAGATAAAAAATATCTTTAAAGTATTTTTATTATATATTTATATTGTATTCAATTCAATAATTACTTTGTTGTAAAACTATATATCTATTATTTTTGTAAATTATATTTTATTTGAAATTATATAAATTTATTTTGAATTTAATATATATATAATTTCAATTTATTGATCCAAATGTGTTTCTTCATTGTTTTACTAGTAAATAATTAGATATTTTAATAATGGTGTTAAATTTCGAAATTATTATTCAATGCCAAATTTTCTATTGATTAGAAAAATGCCGATAAATTTCAAATTAAAGTCGCACGACGTACAAAAGTTAGTACGTGGCAAGTACGGGTCGATCCATAGGAAATTGTGAGATTTTGAAATTTTCTAATCAATTAATTAAACCAAAGTGAGAGGAAATTGTTGACTACAAAAATGAAGCTAAAACTAGAATTAAAATGTGATTTAAAAACTATTAGACTAGAGAACAATTTAGAGGCAAACCCACTCTCATATTTTTGTAAATCAATAAACAAATAATTTATGATCTCCAATTATGATATGAAGTGAAATGATCGTTGCATTTATCATATGTATGGTTTGTTTATGTTATTAATTAACATAACTCAAACCATCAAACTATAATACAACAATTATACCACCTATAATTCTCATGAAAATGAAGCCAAAGCAAAAGCTATTTTAAGTATGATCTATTTACTATTGTAACTACTAATATAGATCATCAAATTTCATTTTTTACTTTCATTTTAAAATCAAAAATTAACTAGCAAATGATGATGTAAATTATGTTATGTAGAATAAGAATGACTCATTTGCATAAGCAATATAAGCTATCAAACCGACTTGTATAAACTTACATCAAAATTCACTTTCATGAAGCACAAGCCAAAGAGATCATAAATCATAAAAATGTTGAAATTAAATAATATTTGATAGCTTCATTGGCCTTAAATTGATGGGATTCAGCTACTCATTTGTGTTATCAAATCAACACATGTAAGTTTCGACATTGAAAAGCAAAGAAATGAAAACTAAGCAAAGGAAGAAAAAGAGATTAACTGCTAACTATTTGCATAAAAATTGAAGTTATACTACTTGCATGAATGTCAATCTAAGCTATGAACATAAAAAGAAAGAGGGCATAGAAATAAACATTAACAATAAAACAAAGAAAAACATGTAGAAAAGAGAGAAGAAAGAGGCTTAGAAGCCATTTTTATTTCATGAAACATTACCATTACACTTTTCTCTCTTAATTTCCTAACTGATGTGAAAGAGTAGAAGATATGTTCACGTACATAAGTGGGCTATTTATATATGCATAAAACCCTAATTCTATTTTTAGGGAGCTTCCTAAAATGCCCTTCAGAAAGTGTGGCCACCAAGTAACCATTAACCACTAATTAATCCATCATTTAATGTGCATGAAGCTTTAACTCCACTTAGTTTTCCATTAGCTCCTAATTGTACATTTAGGTAAGTGGGTGGAGCCCTTCATGATCTTAAACTTGAATTTTCCTCTTCATTCCTTTGTATTTCCTTGTGCATGCATATATCATCATGAATCTCTCTTCCATATGCCTCAAAATAACCTATAAAAATCATAAAAATTGTCCAAGTAAAAATTCTCAAATTGACAGATGCATAAAAATGACCATTTTGCCCCTGAATGAAGATGAAAATATGATGGTTTGAAAATAATTGAATTTTGCTTCTAAACATGTTGAAATGCCCAAATATGATGTTTATTTAAATAAAAAAGAGATAAAATATGGACGTAAATATATGCTTATTTACGTGCATATCAAATACCCCCACACTTATCTTTTTATTCGTCCTTGAATAAATGAAAATTAGGATAAATCCATTTTCATAGGGAGCTTGATTGCATTGAGCGCATGCAACAAGTTGTTAAACCTCTGGGAGTCCCCAGTAGGACGATAGTTGTCTCATGAGGGTTTTCAGTGGATACTACCCACAAAATCCAAATGCAGGATGAAAATATTTACAAAATGCAAGATTTATTTACAAAGAGATAAATGCAAATTTTTGAAAATATTTACAATGAAGGATTCACTTTTAAATTGACAAAATAAGTTAAATATAGGTTTCGGTCATTATCTTGAAAGTTTAAGTCATTTACTCGTCAAATTTCCAACAAAAATCAAGTTATCGTAACAAATAGACTATAGTTTAACTCATTATTTTGGTCGATGATATAGCGTAACTATGAAATAGATCCTTAGTTGACTATCAAAGTTTATCAAAGTGGTATTTTTATTTCTTTCCAATAATAAGTCAAATCAAACAAGTTAAAATGTTGATTGGATTTCAATTGCTTACTCTCTCTTATTTGAAAATTTTATTGATATTAATAATATTTACATATGCCTAACTCAGGTAAATTGAAGCCATATATATTACCCATGCACTGCCTTGCGGACTGATGTGAGGGGAATACGGAGCATGGAGAGTGAATACACAAGTTTGAACACCTATGATTATAGGCGTTATTAAAAATAATTTTTATGTACATACACCTAACTCAGATATACTGATCATGCACTGCCTTTCGGGCTTACGTGAGAAGGGTACAGAGCATGACGAGTGAACACATAGTGTGAACACTTATCGACTGTAGGTGTCAAAAATAATTATACATATATACAATTTTTTTTTATACTGTTTTTAGTTTCTATATTTTTTTTAGAAAGAGAGAGTTTTGCAAAATCATCTTAGCACCATTTAACTTAGAAGATAAAAATGTTATATCCTTTACTTTAAATTACCATTTTTTTAAACAAAGATTTTCAATTGGAACATACTTCATAATTAACATATATGAACCTTCCTATATACTAGTTAAACCATTGTTATTTGAAATCAAACATCATTTTTTATTTCTGTTAAGATAGATAAATTTTCAAAAATTTCAATTTACTAACCAAGACTTATACTCATCCCTTAATGTTTCGTCAAAAATAAATCAAAATGCTAAAAAGAAAATGTTTTTCAAATTTATAAAATTTTAGATTTTTTTTTGTAATTAAAAGAAAATGAAAATTCAAAAATTCCATGAACTAAAAAAAATGAAAATGAGACTCCCCCCACACTTAATTTTGACTGTGTCCCTACAGTCAATGCATGATATAATGAGTGTAACGGGAAAAATATGTACATATTTACAAAAGAGGGTTAACATTCTTAGTAGATGTAGCTTGGCTCATGAAGGATCATGAGCTCCTCCTCTTGGTTACTTGGCAATTCCAAGAAAGTCTTTCAAACAATGACCGTTGACTTTGAAAATCGATCCATCCCTGCGGTTTTCTATTTCTACGGTACAATGTGGAAAAACAGTTCGTACCACAAATGGCCCGGTCCATCTCGATCTAAGTTTCCCAGGGAATAAATGAAGTCTTGAGTCATATAAAAGAACTTTTTTGTTAGGTGAAAATGTTTTCCTTAGGATTGACTTGTCATGAAAATTTTTTGTTCTTTCTTTGTAAATTTTCTCGTTTTCATAAGCATCGTTCCTAAGTTCTTCTAGTTCGTTGAGTTGTAGTTTTCGGTTTTTGCCAGCTTTCTCAAGATCAAAGTTTAAGTTCTTTATTGACCACAAAGCTTTGTGTTCGATTTCAACGGGTAAATGGAAAGCTTTACCGTAAACTAAACGAAATGGGGACATCCCAAGGTTAGTTTTAAAAGCAGTACGATAAGCCCAAAGCGCGTCGGTCTATTTCCGAGACCAATCTTTTTGATTTTTGTTAACAATTTTCTCCAAGATTGGTTTTATTTGTCGATTTGAAACTTCAACTTGACCACAAGTCTGGGGATGATATGGAGTGGATAACTTGTGGGTTATCGAGTATTTTTTCATTAAAGTTTCAAAAGAACGGTTACAAAAATGGGTTTCGTTATTACCAATTATTGTGCGAGGTGTACCGAACCTCGAAAAGATGTTTTCTTTGAGAAATTTCACAACAATTCTATGGTCATTGGTTTTGCAAGGAACGGCTTTTGACCCACTTTGAAACATAATTGACAGCGAGAAGAATATATAAGTTTCCAAAAGAAGGTCCCATAAATTCGATACCCCAAACATCAAAAATATCGATCGTAAGAATAGAGTTTAGAGGCATTATATCTCGTCGAAAAATCATCCAATCATTTGACATCGAACGCAAGTTTTACAAAATTCAAATGAGTCTTTGAAAAGATAAGGCCAATAGAAACCACACTGAAGAACCTTTTCCTTAGTTTTTCGAGGACTGAAATGTCCATTGCACGCTTGATCGTGGCAAACGAAAGAACACTCATGATCTCATTATTTGGAATGCAACGTCGGGTGATTTGGTCGGGACAATATTTGAACAAGTATGGATCATCCCAATAGAAATATTTCACTTGGGACATGAATTTGCATTTGTCCTGTTTGGACCAAGATAAGAGAGTTTCTTTAGTGACTAAGTAGTTCACTATATCAACGTACCATGGATCGATAGAAATTGAAGGAAGTTGTTCATCGGGGAAGTTTTCATTGGTTGGCAAAGAAGATGGTGCGTTCGGAAGACGAGACAAATGATCGGCTATGAAGTTATTGGATCCTTTTTTGTCTTTAATTGTAAGGTCAAATTCTTGAAGTAAAAGGATACAACGAATCAAATGGGATTTAGCATCCTTTTAGTGAAGAGATATCGAAGAGTAGAATGATCCGTGTACACAGTAATGTGTGAACCAATCAAGTAAGGTCGAAACTTTTCGAGTGTAAAAACGACAGCTAGAAGCTCTTTTTCGGTTGTGGTGTAGTTGAGTTGAGCGTCGTTCAAAGTCATACTCAAGTAGTAAATGACGTGAAGGATCTTGTTGACGTGGTGTCCTAAGACAGCACCAATAGCAAAGTTCGAAGGATCACATATTATTTTGAAAGGAAGATCCCAATTCAGTGCACAAATGATTGGAGCGGAAATGAGTTCATTCTTAAGATATTCAGAAGAGGAGATACACTTAGAGTTGAAATCGAACGGAACGTCTTTTCTAAGGAGAGTCATCAAAGGACGAGCGATTTCGATAAAATCTTTCACAAAGCATCGATAAAAGCTAACATGTCCTAGAAATACGAATATCCTTAACAGATTTAGGAATAGGTAGATTTGCAATTACGTCGATTTTCGCTTTATCTAACACAATGCCTTTATTTGAGATGATATGTCCAAGGACTATGCCTTGTTTGACTATAAAGTGGCATTATTCCTAATTCGAAGTCAAATGTTTTTCTTCACATCGATTCAGAACCTACTCAAGATGATGTAAACATTGGGAAAAAGAATCGCCAAAGATAGAGAAATCGTCCATAAAAACTTCTAGAAAACGTCCAATCATGTTGGAGAAAAAGCTAATCATGCATCGTTGGAAAGTAGCAGAAGCGTTACAAAGTCCGAATGGCATGCGTCGATAAGCAAAGGTACCGAATGGACACGTGAAATTTGTTTTCTCTTGATCTTCGAGAGCGCTGGGAATTTGGTTATGGCCGGAATAACCATCAAGGAAGTAGTAGAATTCATGGCCGGCTAAACGTTCAATCATTTGGTCAGTGAAGGAAAGAGGGAAGTGACCTTTATATGTTGCGACATTTAGTTTTCAATAATCAATGCAACGACGCCAACTCATTTGGGTATGAGTTGGAATAAGTTCGTTTGAGTCATTCTTGACAACGGTTTGCCTAAATTTTTTTCGGTACAACGTGAATTGGGCTAACCCATGTACTATCCGAGATTGAATACGTGATTCTGTTGTCGAGAAGTTTAAGAATTCATCATGTACCACATCTTTCATTTTTGGATTACGCCTACATTACGCTTCACGAACAGGCTTGGCATCGTCGATTAAATGAATGCGATGTTGAATAAGAGTGGGACTAATCCCTTTATATCGAGATCGACCATCCAATCACTTCCTTTTTTCTTGAAAGAATAGAGAGAAGAAAAGTTTCTTGGTCAAGAGAAAGATCATTAGAAATTATGACATGACAAGTTTCGTTTACACCTAAGTATGCGTACTTAAGGTGATCAGAAAGTAGTTTGAGGTCCAACTTTAGGAGTTTTTCGATCAAAAAATTGGGTTGAGATTCGGACTTAATTGGAAGCGATTCAAAGGGAAGAGTATATTCAATCTCGTTGGGAATTTCGTGAAGGTTTTTCGTATTCGGCTGCACGTTCGTCGTTAAGGTCAAGTGTCTCATTTTCAAAGTTTTCATGAATGGCACTAACTTCAAACGTTTGGTCACAAGGTTCATTCGATTGGCTTTCAATATTGAAAATATTAAGATACAAAGTCATGTTTCCAAAAGAGATTTTCATCGTTCTGCTACGTCTATTGAGTAAGGCATTTGAAATGGCTAAGGATGGCCGGCCAAAAACAATGGAATTTGACTCGTGGGATTTGTCATGGGTTATGTTTCGAGAATGATAAAATCAATGAGGAATATGAATTGTCCTACTCGAATGAGCACGTCCTTGATTTATCCTACCGGCTTTTTAATGGAACGATCGAAAAATTAAAGCGTGACTTTTGTGGGTTTGAGCTCACTTAATCCTAATTGTTCATACATGGAATATGGAATCTAGTTGACACTCACGCCTAAGTCTATCAAACATTTGTTAATCATCTTATCTCCAAGTGTAAACGAAACCGTACGGCAACTAGGATCTTTGTATTTTATGGGCATGGATTGGGACAAGACTTCACTCAAACTGGTGGCTAAGAAGACTTTTTTGGGCACTTGAGTGTGTCGATTTTGGGTGCATAAGTCCTAAGAAATTTCGCGTATGTGGGGACTTGCTGAACGACGTAAAGAATCGGGATGTTAACTTTCACTTGTTTAAAAATTTCCAACATCCTTTCCATTTGGTTCGAGTGTTTCTTTGGTCGAAGACGATGTGGAAATAGAACACGATAGGCAGGTTTACTCGAGTAGAAGAAGAATTTTGATTGGCATTCGATTCAACGTTTGGCTCCATGTTCTGTTCCAATTCGTTTGAAGCATCGAGAGAGGTTTTCCCTAAGTCATTTGGATTAACGACTTGATTATTGATTTGTTTACTGGAACATAGAGTTGTGATAGCATTCAATTGGGTGACATTGCTATTTTGAACCACATGGGCTTGATTTGAATTTGCTTTTTGATTTTTGGGATTTGAAAGGGGCTAGCTTAGAAATGTTCCTTGTTTGCATTCACTTACAGACGTGGCTAATTGACTCATTTTCATTTCAGTTTTCCAATTGATTGGTTTGTATTTTGCATATATGAGGTCAATAAATTTTGCAAATTGTTGTTTGATTGAAGGCTTTGAGTAGTTGCTTTAGCCAACGTTTCAAGAGTTTTCTCAAGTGAACTTAAATGTTTATTGTCTTGGGGAGGATGAGAAGCATTTGGTTGAAAATTTGATTGTTGCGGTTGATTATGAGACGAATTCGCAAATTTTGGTTGAAAATGGTTGGGCCGAAAGGGAGGATTCGAAGCATTATTTGGGAATGCTTGAAAATTGGGATGAATCAGATTTATGTTGGGATTCTTTTGTTCATCGCAAAATTCGTATGATTTCTCCAAGTAGGGTTGTACAATGGAGAAAACAGGTCGTTTTTGGCTTTATTGAAAGCATTGATTTGTTCGACAGAAATGGGGGCACTGATCAGCTATTTGATTATGATCGTTGCATTTAAAACACATTAGTTAGGAAGCTTGGTTCATTTGATTCGATGAGAAAATGTTATCGAATTTTTTAATCATTGCGTCTATCTTAGCTTCGAAAGAAAACGAAGATCCTATCGAGTGTGCACTCGATCGTGAGTAAATTGATTTTTTGTTCAAACGTTCCCGTTGGGACAACTTTTCAGCGAGGTTTTCAAGAAATTACCAAGAATCATCGTGGCAAGAAAGTTACCTTGGCACATTGATTCGAGCATGGTTCATGAGCTATTTACGAGTCCATCGTATAAGATTTGGCGAATCGTCCATTTTTCGAAGTTATGGTGTGGAAATTTTATCAAAAGCTCTTTGAATCTTTCAATATATTTTCAAATGGTTCTCTCTTGAATTGATGAAGATTTACAATTTCATTTTGGATTTTACTCGTTTTTTCGAAAGGGTAGAACTTTTTTAAGAAAGCTTTAATAAATTCTATCCAAGTTTTAATCGAGTTCGATCGTAAGCTGTACAACCATTTTTCAGTGTTATCCGTAAGAGCGAATGAGATTAATTGAAACTTGATTCCGTCATCGGAAAGTTGTTGGAGTTTAATGATTGCGCAAACTTGTTTGAATTTAGTCAAGAAAATGTATGGGTCATCGCTTGAAATTGCCGAATTTCGAAAGTGCGGCAATATAATTCGAGTGATTTTCGAAATGGTTACTTGTAGGGGTGGGTAATGTGATGCAAGATGGAATAGAAACTCTATTGGAAAAGATTCTATCCATAAGTGGTCGAGGGACGTTCTTGTTCGTCATTTCGGGAGGATCGCCTGTTCGAGTTTAAATGATTAGTTGTTGAGTCGCGAGTCCAACGATTTGTTGTTGTGTCACGAGTCCAAGTACTCATGCACAAGTGAAAGTCGAGAAAAGAAAGAAGGTAGAAACGAGTTTAGAGAATGAAACAAGTTTGAAAAACGAAGTGAAAATTTTGTTTTTTTTTTCTTTTTTTCAAAAGAGAAAGAAAACTATTTAACAAGTGAAATTTATTTTCAAAAGAGGCGTTTGATATTTTTGTTTTGTTTTTGGAATTTCAAATTTTTTTTATATGTTTTTGTATTTTTTTTTGAATTTTCAAATATTTACCAAAAGGATTTTTAGTTTTTTGTTTGTTTTTAGAAAATGGAAATTTGATTTTTATTTTTGTTTTTGAATTTTGCAAATTTTTTTTGTCTTTCAAAAGATTTTATTTTATTTGAAAATTTTTAAAGAAAAGGGAAAAGGATTTTTTTTTGGTTAAAAAGTAAGTAAAGTAAAATTTACCCGTTTTTTAGATTTTTGACTTTTGTTTTTTTTAAAATATGCATGAACTAATGAAACTAAATGAATGCAAAGGACTTAATTATAGTTTTCTGTCCTTAGTAGCTCCTAACCCAAAATTATATAATCACACTTTGTCTTAAATCAACAAAAATACTTCTCAGCCAGGTAATGGGCAGGAGTTATCGGTGCACCACGAATCACCGTAGCAATGTAGCCAAAGGTTTATGTACCTTCGGAGAAACAACCACTATAATATTTAGGAATCACCGTAATTTTTATAACTGTTTATTACTCTACCGTAGCCTAGACACCAAGAAATAAAATTGTTTTTAGAAAACAATTTGAAGATATAATTAAGCCATAGATGAGCCCGCGACACCCTTAAGTCGAATGTTTAACCTTTATTATTAGTCAAATTGTACGATGAAATGCAGTTTGTTGCTAAGGAAAGGGTGATGAAATCCTTTACCTTATGTAAATTGAGGTATTGCCCTTAGAAAATAAAATAAGATGAGATGGATGCAACATAGAAATTAAACGTGAATTTACAACACAACTAAAATGATATTGTTTTTGAATTTTGAATCTTTTTATATAAAAACAAATACAAGCAATCAACAATGCAAATCAAATAGAAACAAAGGATGAAAGCATGATATTGGAGCGTGTAAAATTATTAGCAATTTTTTTTATTATTATTATTTTAGCGGCGATCTTTAGCAAAGCAAGCAATTTCTCTTGATTTTATCTGCTTTGACAATGTAAAAATAAAACAAAGATATATACGGTTTTTCTTTTCCGACAAAACAAAACTAAAAACAAATCAAACAAGTTAAATAAAAGAAAAAAAATTAAGCAATTTATTTTTGTAAATGCAAAACAAATCACTCAAACTCAAAATTAAAAACTAAAATCAGAACAAAACAAATCAAAACTAAAATGAAGACATACGACTCATAATGATTTAAAACAAAATAATGCAGAACAAAAACAATTTCACACTAAAAAAAAGAAAAAGAAAATGGCCAACTATACCAAGCAACCGACCCAAAGAACAACAAATCTTTCTACCTGGTAACAAAATTACAAGAAAACAAAAATTTCGGTCTCTCCTCAAATTCAAAATCGCGTTCAATTTTTTTTTCAAATTCTTCCAAAGTTCAAACGTCCCAAAATCAATCCAATCTCGTCAAATTATGTCAGGGTGCGTAATCAGTACTGCTCGTGGTTGTGAAATGGAGATAAGGTAGATTTTGGGTTTCGAATTGCTGCTCTGATCGTGGAGTTGGTGGAAGTTGTTTGCTGCCGTCTTGCGATTGAGTGAGTCGATTTAGTTGCAGGCTTTGATTGGTTTTGTCTATTGGCCGCAGTGATAGGTGGGTCGTGAACGCTGGTGAGCGTGATTCGTGGGAGGTGGTGGATTTGGTTGGTTACCGATTTCGATTCGCGGAAGTTTGGGTTGCTTTGATTGGTGGCAGTTATGAAGCGATGGTCGGCAGTTCGTCGTAGTCATGGAGGTTGAGCTCGGAGGTAGCAGATGAAGTTCTGAAATTTCAATTTTTGGGGCGAGGTTTGATTACCTACAGTGGATGGCTGATTGTATGTGTGGAGATGTTTGCAGCAATGTATTAGTGTACTGTGGTGCAGTCAGAAATGGCGAAGGAAATGAAGGTGAATGGAAGTTGTCAAGAGGAGAATAGGATGAGGAGATTGCGATGTTGCTTGTAGTTGTTCAGGTGGTGGTTGAAAGTAGAGGGTTTTGTGGTGACAGCAGCAGTTGTTATGTAGGAGACTGGTCAGATGGTATGTAATTGATGTAGTGTAGTTGGAGTTTGTGGTGGAGGAGGTAAGTGTGTACAATGCAACAAATGGTTTGTGAGTACAAGGCAGCTACAGTGGGGAGCGAGAAGTTGACAAGTCAGTGGGACAGTGATATGTATGTGTTTTGTTGCTATTTGGGTTGAAGGAGGATGTGGTATGAGGTGAACCAATGTGTTGTGAAGTGGAGAGGCAATGTTGTATTGGTTGAGATGAGAATGAGCAGTGATGTTTGGTTAGAGGATGTATGTGAGTGTTGTTTGTGATGCTGTAGTGTAGAAATGGTGTGGTTACTGGTCGTGACTGTAGAGGAACAGTAGGAAGTCAGACTTGAAGTTGCTGAAGTGTTTTGTGGGATGGTGTAGGGCTAGCACTATGCAGTTTGGAGAAATTGAATGACAGTGAGGCAATGAAGCAGTGGTAATTGAGGAGGAGATATGGATGATGGAGAGTTGTGGGATTTTTATATTGTAGTGAGGAGTTTGAAAGTGACAGTAGGTTGAACTGCTGTTTGAAGCAAGGGCAATTTTGGTGGAAGCGGAGGGTAGTATGTTAATTCAGTAGTTTGGAGAGATGTGAAGTGGTGTAGGAGTTTCTGCAACAATGGTTAAGGTAGAAAAGAAAGGAGATTATGGTAATGCAACGTATTGATGACAGTTTTGGTCGCAAGGGGGATGTAAAAGTGTATGCAGGTGCAGTAGAAGTGTATGCAAGTGCAGTAAACAGAGAGATAGAGGAGAGAAAATAATAGCAATGCAATGCCTTTTTTTTATGTAACTTGTAACTACAATGTAGAAATGAAATGCAAATTGTCAATGAAATGGAAATAAAATGTTTTTGTTTTGAAATTGTGAAGGTTTTTTTTTTAGATAATAGAAATGCAAATGCAAATAGGAAAAGCAATAAACAAACAAATTGACAACAAAGATCAAAAAAACACACACACAAAATCTTTTTTTTGTTATAAACAAAAAAAAAAAAAAAAAAACTAATTCGAAGAATAGAAAATCAAAATCAAAGCAATTCTCCAGCAACGACGTCAAAAACTTGTTCGACGGAAAATTTTCTATTGATTAAAAAATGCTAATAAATTTCAAATTAAATTTACCGCAAGTGCACGGCGTACAAAAGTTAGTACGTGGCGAGTACGGGTCGATCCACAGGAAATTGTGACATTTTAAAATTTTCTAATCAATTAAATTGAACCAAAGTGAGAGGAAATTGTTAACTACAAAAATGAAGCTAAAACTAGAATTAAAAAGTGATTTAAAAACTATTAGACTAGAGAACAATTTAGAGGCAAATCCACTTTCGTATTTTTGTAAATCAACAAACAGATAATTTATGATCTTCAATTATGATATTAAGTAAAATAATCATTACATTTATCAAAAACATGGTTTGTTTATGTTAATAATTAACATAACTCAAACCATCAAACTATAATACAACAATTATACCACTTATAATTCTTATGAAAATGAAGCCAAAGCAAAAACCATTTTAAGTATGATCTATTTACTATTGTAACTAGTAATATAGATTGTCAAATTTCATTTTTACTTTCATTTCAAAATCAAAAATTAAATAGCAAATGATGATGTAAATTGTGTTTATGTTGAATAAGAATAGCTCATTTGCATAAGCAATATAAGCTATCAAACCCACTTATATAAACTTATATCAAAATTCACTTTCATGAAGCACAAGCCAAAAAGATCATAAATCATAAAAATCTTGAAATTACATAATATTTGAGAGCTTCATTATCCCTAGGGTTTTAACTACTCATTTGTGTTATCAAATCAACACATGTAAGTTTCAATATTGAAAAGCAAAGAAATGAAAACTAAGCAAAGGAAGAAAGAGAGATTAATTACTAACTTTTTTTTTTGAAAACCTAGGAGAACCCGACAGGCCGGTAAACTTCTGAGGAGGGCAAAGTAAAGCCGCCCGTTGATCCAAGCCCCTATGCCTCCGGATAAATTTATATAAGATAGGGAAGCGCATGGTAGGAATCGAACCTGAGTCTTTTTATCAGAACCCAAGTCTCCTTTCCACTGCGCCACACTCGCGGACGATTAATTACTAACTATTTGCATAAAAATTAAACCTACGCTAATTCATGAATGTAAATCTAAGCTATGAACATAAAAAGAAGAGAGCATAGAAATAAACATTAACAATAAAACAAATAAAAGCATGTAGAAACAGAGAAGAAAGAGGCTTGAAAGCCATTTTTATTTCATGAAACATTACCATCACACTATGTTTTCTTAATTTCCTAACTAATGTGAAAAAGTAGAAGACGTGTTTATGTACATAAGAGGGCTATTTATACATGTATAAAACCCTAATTCTATTTTAGGGAGCTTCTTAAAATGTCATTTAGGAAGTGTGGCCACAAAGTTACCATTAACCACTAATTAATCCATCATTTAATGTGCATGAAGTTTTAACCTCCACTTAGTTGTTCATTAGCTCCTAATTGTACATCTAGGTAAGTGGGTGGGGTCCTCCATGATTTTGAACTTGAATTATTTCCACTTCATTCCTTTGTATTTCCTTGTGAATGCATATATCATCATGAATTCCTCTTCCATATGCCTTAAAATAACCTACAAAAATCATAAAAATTGTCCAAGTAAAAATTCTTAAATTGACACATACACAAAAATGACCATTTTGCCCCTGAATAAAGATGAAAATACGATGGTTTAAAAATAATTGAATTTTGGTTTTAAACATGTTAAAATACCCAAATATGATGTTTATTTAAATAAAAAATATAGATGTAAATATATGCACATTTACGTGCATATCAATTATTAACTTGATCAAAATAATTAAATTTTAAAAAACTAAAATTATTATTCTGTTTATATAATATTTAAATAATGTTTGAGACAACCAATGTGTATATAATGGTTAAATGTGTCTATTATAGTGTAAATCTCAACACTTATACACTCACAAATTGACCATGTATATTGTACATTATATTGTGATAGAGTTTCGGTTGTGCCCTACGGGTAATTGAATAATTTGTTACGTATATTTAACTTGATAACTAATCTTACTCAAAATAAAAGGGGTTTTCTTTCTATTATATACATGCTATGTTATGATATAATTAATTAAGTGATTAATTTAAAGTATATTAAATAGAAAATCCTGAAATGATATATGATCTGGTCATAATTACAATGTGTTTTAATCATGAGAAATTTACTGCATTAAAGATAACATATTATTTTAAATATTCCTAGTCAAGATATTTTGAGATGGGATCGATACATCCACTAAGAGTAGGGTGAACCCTCCAAATGATAGCCAGTGTATTATTCATGACTACTAGAGGCACCAAGAGTTGCATACTAATAGTTATTGAATAACCATGGAATGACTTGCTCGATATTTTTCTATTGATTAATATAATTAAGGTTATACAGAGAATCTTGAAGTGACGATGTTACGTAGTTCTCTCGATCTAAGAATACTATTGAACTTCAATGTGGACACTCCGCTTTGATTATAATTAAATCACGACATCGCATCCATTAAATGACTTAGTTGGGTCCGTGCTGAAGCATTGGAAGTGAACACTATATCATAGAGAATTCATTTCCTCGTTTATACGGGATTATTATCACTGTCAGTTCAGTCAACTCATAGTTAAAGTCTTTAGCTAGAGAAGTAAGGTGCTTTTTATTATTAGTATTGAACCAAATAGTTTGTGTTTGGAATTACAAAGTCAAATGTGTTGGCGTTGTAGTATTGAATTCCACAAGGCCTAATCTGATATAACGTGAAGATTATTGGTGTAAATAATTGTTGCTATTGTGTAACTCTTATATTAAGTAAAAATACGGTTTTCGGATATCCAAATCTGGAAACCCGATCCCGATCTCATCGAAATCCAAAACGCCATCTTTTAGATCCAAGTTGCTTTAAAGTTTAAAACAATTCAATTCATTATCTATATACACACAGATAGATAATTCACATCATCACACAAGTAGATAATCCATATTATCATCACACAAGTAGATAATCCATATTATCATCGCAAATAGATAATTCACATTATTACCACACTTCAACCAAAGCATCAATAAAACACAGCATCACTTATCTCATATCTGAGATCTCAAACCATTCAAGGCAATCAATATCATCCATCCATACATAAACAAGGATTAATTTATCACACTACCTCTAATTAATTTAAAATGAATTAAATTAATTACTTGCATCTCTAATTAATTTAAAATAAATTAAATTAATTACTTTCATCACATAAATCTTGCTTACATAACCATTAATTAATTACAAATCAATTAATTAATCACCATCTAATCATTCATCTTAATTAATCATCCTTGATTAATTACCCTTTAATTACATTCAGGTAATTAGCCTTTAATTAATTTTACAAATTAATTATTCTTAATCTAATACAGTAATTAACTTTTAATTACTTTATTAATTAATTATAATTAATTACATTTATCCTTAATTAGTTACATTTAATTAATTACTTATAATCACTTATTATTGATTAATTATCCATTAATTAATCAATCCTTAATTATCATTAATTACATTAATTAATGATCCCTTAATTACTTCTTAATTAATTATTAATCATATTTAATAATTAATCTTTAATTAAACTTTATTCATTAATCAACCTTAATTAATCACAATTAGTAATTAATTTTCCTTAATTACATCATTTAATTAACTTCAAATAACTTTATTAATCAATTTTTAAATTAATTACACTAAGTAATTAATTATTAATTACTTTCACCAAGTAATTATCCTCTCTTATTAATTACACTAAGTAATTAACCCCAAAACTAGTATCATTCTTCAATTAATTACATCCTTTAATTATCCACTAATTACTTCACTAAGTAATTATACTTAGTAAATTATACCAAGTAATTATACTTAACCCATCATCCAATGATTATTTAAATTAATTAAACTAATTAATTAACTTAAACTAATCATATTAATTTAATTAATTACACTGAGTAATTAATCACTTTAATTACTACATTAACTAATTATACTTAAACAATCCCACAAATGATTATCCTTGGTTAATTAATCTAATTAATTATTAAAATTAATCACATTAATTAATTATTAAATAATCCACAGTTAATGATCTCTCATTAACCATCCTTTAATTACTTCCTTAAGTAATTACACTTAAATTAACCATTATTAATTATAAATTACTTAATTTTTAATTACCAATTAATTAATTTCTAATTACCTAATTAATTAATTACCTATAATTAGTTAGATTAATTAACCTTAATTGATTAACTAATTAATTATCTTAAATTAATCACCTTAATCAATCATTTCATAATCATTATTTAGTGGTCCTTAAATTCATTACACTTATTAACCAATCACTAATTACCCTTACTAAGTAATTATTTTATGATTATTAATATTAATTAATTAACCTTTATAAATTCCATTAGGTAATTAACTTTTAATTAATTTCACTAGTTTATGATCTTAAATTAATCTCAAACTTAATTAAATAAAGATAAATTCTTTCCTTTATTAATTACTCATTAGACTTCATTAGCAAATATTTAGAGACCATTTTCATAATTAAAATATTTAATTTACCTTAAATCAAAACAATTATAAATATTTAACTTGTTTAAAACATTTAAATTCTTGAAATTTAATCACTTAAATAAATTTACATGATTGTTTGATAATTTTACTTTGGGAAAAAAACATGATTTACGTTCATTTGAAAATTTATTTAAACTTGTTAAATAATTTACTTAATGAACATATTCATTTAAAACACACCTTTAAACTTATCAAACATTCTTTAAAACTAAATTATTTTCAATATTTCAACTTTAAACTTGTTTAAATTTTTCTTTTGAAAATTAAGTATTTAAAATAACCTAAAACCCTTTTTAAACACTTTGCTTGGATCTTTCTAAAAATTTGGAAACTTGTTAAGTTGCTTTTAATTTTAAACAAGGCAATACACAACCCAAACTCAAGCAACACTCACGTCCATCACCTCCGAGTCAAACATGAGACCTCTTCGAACAATCCCCGGCCTAACTTCATCTCCTCCATCCCAAACAAAAACCAGACCTACAAATGTGCACCGTGCGCATGCACACACCGTCGCCAGAGCTCCGACCATCGACACTGGCTCCAGAACATCGCCTATGACTTCGATAAGCTATGCAACCCTCCAGAACCATGGAAATGTCACCCAGACAAAATGGAGCTTCCTGATCAAAAACTGAAATCCAAACATCAATCATAAACCACCCAACGCCAACGCCTCTGACCTCAGAATCATCCATCAACCTACCTGAAGCTACCCTAAGCTCCGATGATTCAGTTCCCACCCTCGCGATCAACCCTGATACTCTCTAGTCGTCGAGATTTCCTCGGCAGCCAACTCCATAAAACAACACTCAAAAACCCTACTCCGCCCCTGATTGGCCACCACAAACACCCAAAAATCCATCAATATTTTTCTCGAATCCACCCACCTTCCACTCTTCTTCGACCAAAATTTCAACACCGATCACCAAGCCGTTCGCCGTGAATTGGAAAAAACCCCAAAAACACTTCATCTCTGATTTCGTAGAAATTATCAAACTAAAAATTATGATTCTAGTCCATAAATTCATCTTATGCCATTACAAATCTGCTCATGGATTCGAATCATGAATTTAAAATATTTGATTTTTAAGCTATATCCAGATCATTAATGTATCTTTTATTTTTGAAATAATTTCGATATATAAAACCATGAAACTTATTTTTAAAATTCATATTACATTGAGCTAATCATATTTCATTTATAAATCATAAGAAATTTCTGAATGTTTGTGAAGATATGAATTTTATACAGAAATAGAACCCAGATTTAACAGAGCATTTTTTTAAATTATTCACACATATACAGAGATATACAGATCAGATGTATATTAATACATTCATATCAGACACTAATGCCAATCATACTGCTCTAATCATTCATCATGTGAAATAAAGCAAGCAACCATAACACTGTTTTTAAAAAAAAAAATTGTTTACTCAACTGATAATGAGAAGGCCTTTAAAAACTGAGATGCTATATTGTTTGAACTTAAAATTTGCAACTAGGAAAACTTGATCTTTGAAAACTGTGATGATTTAGGATTTTGAAAACTGCATGCTAAAATTTCTTCTTTGATTGTTGAACTGGAACTGCTTGTTACAAGAAGTTGCAAAGATAACTACAATTTGGAACATAGATGAACTGAGATGAAACTGCTTGATTATCTGCTACAGGCCTTTTTGATTTTGAAAATGCTTGCATGTTTTGATTTTTGATTTGCAAATGATCACAGGTTTGCTTATATTGATATTCTCAGGTTGAAAATGATTTTTGTAGGCTATGATTTAGATAATGAATTGCAGGTAATGATTTTGTTCTCTGGTTTGAGGCAGTGAATTACAGATTTTGAAAATGAGATTATAGACTTCGATTTACATTTCTGGTTTGTGAAGAATATATTGATTTTGAAGACTGAATTACAGGCAAAGTTGTTTTCTTCGTTTTTGAATTTGATCAAGAAGAGGTGAAGAGAAGAACAATATGATTATAAAGGCTAAAATGGTTTTTTAAAAAAATAAAAGAAAATCAAAGAAATTATAAAGGACACTTGTACAATCTATTAACATTTGTCATATAGAGTAGTTTATTAATTTACACTTGTTAAAACCAAGTTTTTAAGTTTACATTTGTCACTTAAGTTGTTTTTATTTATGTTAAATGTTAATAATAAAGCTTTGTATTAATTTACAATTTTATAAACATTTACCTAACTATATATATGTAAGTTATTTTAAAGAAAATGTTATAAGACAAATTATATTTACAAATACAATCTTATACATAAATTTTAAATTCAAATATTTAAAATATCTATCTTTTGAATTTCAATTTTAAATTCAAATTCAAATTAAATTTGAAAATCCAAATTAAAGTCCATATATATATATATATATATAACAATACATTAACTTGAAAATAACAATTCCATTTTCTCAAAAATCTATTTACATTTATATATATAAAAGACAATATATTATTATTGTTTGAAAATAACAAATTGATAATTTAAAACAATTTATAAAAGAAATTATCTTTTTATTTATAATTTACTTGTATTACCAAATGAATTAATATATAATATTTATTAAGCAATAATTTAAAACGAAAATAAAACAACCTATTTTATTAATTTTATTTAAATTTAAACTTAAGCTAAAATAAGTTTTAAACAATTAACATTTTCCTTAAATATCTTAAAACTATATAATCAATTTTTAAATAATCTATAAAAAGTTTTATTGTAACTTAGATCATAATTTCCAAATTACCAAAATATATTAGAATTTGAAAAGATGATTTTATTATTTATTAAATACAACCAAAGCTTTTCCATTTACAATATATACAAATATATATATATATATATATATATATATATATATATAAATAGAAAATAATTTATTAGTTTTAAAAGATAAAAGTAATCAATTAGATATTTATTTACTTTTAAAAGAATAAATTTGCCAATTTAAATTAAAATTATAAAAAAAATTATCAAATCAATTTAATTTTTAATTCAGATTATTAAATTGATATTGCCCAAAATTCCGGGTCGTCACATAAAAGCTTGATGCTTCCTTTCCATGGACTACTATTATCTCATGTTATGATAATTGTGTGTTGGAATTGATTATTATTGACATCTATGATTTATGAACACACACGCTGAACTAAAAATCGACTAGTTACACTGACCCCCGATGAAAATGAACAGGAGGGATTGCTTGGTGAGTTTGGTCGGCTGGCGATTTCCATGAGTGAATCAAAAAGGCAATTTTCGCAATGAGAAATTGAGATCGTCGATGATACAACTCAACAAAAATCTTTAAGTCCCCGTAGTGCGAATTAGAGTATTCTGAATCTTTAAAGTGCGGACTAGAATATAAACGACTTGAGAGAAATCTCTAAATCCTCGGAGTGAGGATTAGAGTACTCCAAGTCCCAAGAATGCGGACTAGAGTACAAATGACTTGAGAAAAATCTCTATGTCCCAAGAGTGTGGATTATAGTACTCTGAGTCCCCAGAGCATGGACTAGTGTATAAATGATTTAAGAAAAATATCTAAATCCACGGAGTGCAAATTAGAGTACTCTGAGTCCCCGAAGCTTGGACTAGAGTATAACGACTTAAGAAAAATCTCTAAATCCCCGAAGTGCGGATTAGAGTACTCAGTCCCTGGAGCGTGGACTAGAGTATGAACGATTTGAAGAAAAAAAATCTTTGAATCACCGAAGTGCAAATTAGAGTACTCTGAGTCCCCGTAGCACGGACTAGAGAATCAAAGACTTAAGATAAATCTCTAAGTCCACAGAGTGCGGATTAGAGTACTCTGAGTCCTCGAAACACGGAGTAGAGTATAAAAGATTTGAGAAAAATCTCTAAATCCCCAAAGTGCGGATTAAAGTATTCTAAGTCTCAGGGGCGCGGACTAGAGTATAAACGACATGAGAAATATTTCTAAGTCCATGAAGCGGACTAAAAAAATTATCGAAACCGACAGATAGACAAGAGAGCTTTCAACCGTTCGTTATCCCACGAACTCAGTCTAAGAGTGGTGAAAAATGCTCAAACTATTAGCGGCGGAATACGACAATTGGTTACAATTCTATCTTGGTATTGTTTATGACTTAAGATGGAGCCTATAGAGGAGCTTTGAGATTAAGATAATGAATTATCAACTAAACTTGGAAAAGTTATCACAGGTACTTGGAACGGGAAAAGTTACTCTACTATTGAAATAATAATTCACTCGATAAATGACCAAGGAACAAAAAATTTTATTCACAATTCTAAAATTTCCTTATAACCCATTCGAAGATACAGGGTCCATGCCCATACATGTGCTACTAAATAACAAAATAAAAAAGGGGAAAACAACAACGCAGGTCTAATTTATTTGAACTAAGCATAATAGTAAAAGACCCCAACTATTTCTTATACTTCTTCACCTTCTTCGGCTTTTCGAGGGTCGAATCAGTTGAGCGACTTTTTCGACACCCGTTGCCGCCTTGAGTGGAAGTACTTGAGGAAGGAGTAGGAACCACAATAGAAGTGCAACCACCGGAGGGATGAATTGTAAAGGCATATGGAGAGGATCATCAACCACCACCACATCGGGTTCACCCTTGACTTTGACCTTTGATTTCTCCTCTTTTCAATCTGTTCCTTGAAGATGAACTTAGCAGTGTGCTCAGAAGCACCTGTAACTAAAACATCATCATGCTTCTCCGTAAGTTATGGTTCTTCAAGTATATCCACTTCTAGCTCCCAATCACCTAAGCATCGGGTCCCTAGAATATCTACGGCAGCTGAAGCCTCGCAACTTTTCTTTCTTGCTCCATGGAGACATCGCTCCTAGGAGTTGACTCAGGACCAGAATGGCCTACAAAGTTTCATAAAAAGCAAGTGTTAGACCATGGCCGTTATTTATTGAAAGCAGCAACTTTGTAGACTAAAAAGGGATCAATGTGGTACCAGCATCCGGTTGACTCTCGGTAGCCATCGGAGTATTACAAGTCCAGGCTTGTCTGGGTCATAACCGACATGTTGCTTGATAGGTTGAGAAGATGAAATCCCAGCTGGCAAAACAGAAGAAGGATCCTGGGGCTCAGTGTCAGAATACCATGTCTCCTTTCTCCTTAGTTGGTGTAGGAACTATACCGAACTGAAGTTTGCGGTGGCTAAGTCAGATGGCTTATTTCCCTTAAGCACTTCATGTACAAGTGCTCCTTCGTCAAGCTCTGCCACACTAAGCTCCTCATTCTTGATCTTGGTGATGATATCCCAAGCCTCAGCAAGTGATTCAAGATAGCCTTCGCCCAGCAAAGTTAAGTCGCGGTGAAGGAGGACCTTTGCATTATACTCGGGGATGAGTGGATCAAGCAAGCTCTTGATTTCCTCCCTACCGGACTCATGGCTGCCTCAATTCGGGAGTTGGCTTCTGCAAGGACCTCTTTGTTGCCCTCTTTGCAAGCGACTTCTTTTAAGGCTTCGATTTGGGAGAGTTGCTCGTTAAGCTTCATTTTTAATTTCTTGTTTCAACGATATCCTCCCAATACCTTTATTACTCTTCTTACACCTCGACTTTCTCCTCCCTCTCCTTATACGGCAATTTTTTTAACTCCTTCATGCGGCGGCCTAAACTTATTTCTCCTTTTGTAAGGAGTTCTTCTCCAAAGCCAAGGTGTCCCTGCATTGGAGTGCATCATCCAGTTCCTTTTTATGAGAAACCTCTAGGCAGTAGAATGCCTCAGCCATCTCCTTTGCATTCTTCTTCGCCTCATCAAGTTGGGCTTTGAATGTGAGTAGCTTAGTGTCTTAATGCTCAATGATGTCCTTATCGTGGATGGCCTTAAGCTTAAGGCAATCAATCTCATGCCAGAGCTCAATAGAAACTTCAGAGACTTTTTTCCTAAATGAATGAACGCTTGATGTTGTACATACACATCACTCACATATGCTAGTTTGAGCTCTCTTTGGAAGTTCCAGGGATGATGTGTATAGAGGGGAGGAATTTGTGCCCGTTAAAACAAAGCTTCGAGAAGGTATCTTTAAGCTCAGCTAGTTACTCTGTCGTAGTCGGATCATGGGTAATAACCGAAGGAATTTGTTCAGATGTGACTAGCAGTTGTTTACTGTGCTCATGAGACTTCCTGGTACTTGATGATCCAGAGTGTTGGTCACGGGAAGCGTAAGATAGAGAGCCCCAGTGCGTGGACTTGTCTACAATACGTGTGGGAGGGTTAGTTGTGTCGCTATCTCAGCGTCTTTTGGACTCGGAATCCCGACTTGAACTATGGAAGGTGGAAGAACCACGAAGGCAATTGAAAGCGAGTAAGACATTGCACCTGTAAAAGAAGGAAATGGGAACATATTAGTAGTTGCTATGTCAAGAGTTAATTACAAGTGGATGGTAGGGTGCAAGTGCTTGTGTATGTCCTAATGTGTCCGCCTGACGGACCATTAACGTTTTCTTTACTCATTAGAGTTCCTTTTCCTCAGTTGGAAGGTTGCCTTCCATTACCGCTTCTCATGGGTGAGTTAAGCCCTTCAAAGCCAAGGCCGGTAAAGTCATAATTCAACAAATCATCCAGAATCGAAATGTCAAAAAGTCCCTTCAACACGCTCTCCATTTGTTGAGAAGATGAACCCCTTTCGGCCAGAGTTATGACAAATTTTATGGTCTCCCCAGCTTTCTTTTTCTTAATCCTGTATGCTAGACTTTTTCCCTTTTTCAGGGGAGGTTGC
The DNA here is from genome assembly GCA_030765085.1 of Allium cepa. Lineage (NCBI taxonomy): Eukaryota > Viridiplantae > Streptophyta > Magnoliopsida > Asparagales > Amaryllidaceae > Allium > Allium cepa. The sequence goes on from CM060943.1 coordinate 463,173,679, forward strand.
GATTGGCTGATGTGTGCATCGACTGCCGGCGCTTGTACTAGGGCTGCATCTTCATTTCTTGGCACTGTGCCTTCTGATTCTTTTATCTCCCCTTCTTCGGTGCCTTCTAGGATTCCCTTAACAAGGTGCACCGCAGGGTCGTTTAGTTCTACCCTTCTCTCGACGACAACCTTCGGGATCACTCTACTTCCTAGAAGACCAATCCTGCGGCCATCTTCTAATAACCTAAAATGTGAGAGCGGTTCACCGGTGACAAGGAGTTTGATGTCCCAATCCTCCACTAGAGTAGCGAGGATAGCCGCAACAACCCTGGAATATCTAACGCCATTAGGTCGAGGGTGAACACCTGAAAAAGCTGAAAGAATTCATATGATTAAGGAAGGAGATGCGGTTTGAATTCTTGAACTAAGGGCAAAGGCAAGGATAGTACTTATGTCCTTCCAACCACCTTCTCACGAAGCCGAGAGGGCGTCGTACGTAGAAATATTCTTGTTTGAACAAGGAAAGTTTATTCCATGCCCCTATTAAGACTTGACATTTGGGCATGGGCTTGAGTAAGATGGATGAAGGACTATCGGCTTGTCTTTTGAAGTTGTAAATGTATCAGGTATCTTCGAGAGTGGGCGGACGACATAGAATATTTATGAAGATAAGGAAAGTACCATGGATAAAGGCGTTGCTTTTGGGATGCGGCTGGGTAGGAGCGATTCCCATATACCTCAGCATTTCGCAAATAAAAAATTTGAATGGAGCACACATCAAGCCCAGCACATGAACTTATTGCATGCGGTATATCCAAGTAGGGGCAAGTGAGGACTATCTTACCTTGATGGAGCCAAAACATCTTCACAAGGAATCCCATGGATAGAACACAATCGATGGAGAGCAGCTTTGTCGATTTTTGAAGCCTGTGAGTCAGCCGGATTATTCAAAATGATGGCATCCTCCACAGCATCGGGAGATGGGCCTATAACTTCTACAGAAAGAGTCGAGATATCAAAAAAAAGATTTGCTTATGGATCAGATTTCACTACTTCTTCTCTTTGCTGGCTTGGTACAGGCTTGTCAAACAGGGTACAGGAGCTTGATTTCATATCCGATCTAGAAGACATTATGGTTGAATGCTTCATATAACTCAGGATCTGTGTTAGCTATACTCAATAGATAACTAATCTTAGAAATAATAACCTATTACCCCATGTTGAGTGTAATGCAATATGAAATGAATGAGAACATTTCAAAATTAGAAAAGCGAAAGTAAAACGCCAAAGCTTAAAGATTTCGTCCGGAGAGACCATCACCACTGACGTCTCAGATGACGTAAAGGGTGATAGGTGACAAAAGCTTTAGGATCTGGTGTTGATGTTTAGGATTATAAAGTTTGTTGTTTGAATATGTTAGTCCAGTTTTATACATAACTCACTTTGAGAAGACTATGGAAATTATTCATTCAAGTTTCAGTCCATTGATCCGTACATGCTAGTCGTGTTGTTGTTAGTCACTTTATGCTTGGGTAAGTACACAGTAACACAAGTTAAGATGGTTTTAATTAGTCAACACCGACCCCAACAATTTATGCCGACCCAATATGCTAAACCCACAGCCGATCCCTTCCTCTCCAACCTCTATATCAATCTCTCCTTTCCTAGCATATACCGATCCCTATACCTAATGCAAGATACCAATCTCTTGCCTATCCAATACATATTGACCCCTTGTTTAAACAACATGTACCGAACCCTATGCCTAACCTAAAATTCCGATCCCTTTCTTTCTAACCCTTATGCTGAACCCTCCTTATATCCTAACATACACCAACCCACTGTTATACTGATCCCTTCTTTTACGTCTTCTTCACAGACCCCTCGCCTAGCCATTCCATACTAAGCTTTCAACACTTCATTCAAAACCATATCGAGCCCTCTCCAACCAACGCTACCTCATCTGAACCCCTTTTTCTCCTTCTTCTTCCTTCTCTTTCTCACATTCCTTCATTTTCTCCCCTTACGTGTCTTAATGAAACCCATCTACCTACACGCCTGAACGACACTCAAACTTACCCAAACTCGAAGGTTCGCAACCCAACCACACCAGCAAGGAAGAAATTTTACCTATTTGACTTGGATTGCAAGGCCAAATCTTGGGTTGGGAACGAATTGGTGATGGTTGATGTTGAAGGTGTGGTTCACACTTGTGTTTAAATTTCGAAGAGGAGGTTTGTCCTTTTTCAGAACGATCGGCTAAATTATGAGCGAGAGAATGTATAGGGGCTTAAGCGTTGAGAATATAAAATGAAAGAGGAGAGAAGAAGATATATTTTTTATATGAGAGTGATAATAGGGAGACAAAACGGTCTTAACTAAGAGACCCGATCATAATGTTAAAAGTGGCCGGCCTTAGGATATGCCGACCCCTATCCATGAAGATCTATCGAAGGGGTCGGCATGCCAATAGCCGGCCCCTCTCAAAAATTAATAATAATAATAATAATAATAATAATAATAATAATAAATGTATATATACAATAAAATTAGAAAAAAATAAAGTGATGATGATATATGATGAGTAATGAAATAAGAGGGGAGATATGCATGAGATAAGAAGAAGAACAGAAGGCAACGACATATGTTTGGAAAATCCAAAGACAACCAATACCATGAAGGTTAAGATACAATAGGAATATATGTATGAGCATGCATGGGAGGAGTTAATCAATTCGACCTTTTGAAAGTTAAATCAGGGAGAAGCCCAAAAATGCCATATGACCAAACCTATGAATTTGATGGATCGAGACATCAGACCTGCTTCATCAAAAGTTAATGAAAGAATGATAACCAACCAGTGACTTATATAGGATTATTTCCAAGAACCTGGTCTTCTCCAATTAAAAGCACATCATGTTATTCAAATGATGTACTTGAAGGGCAAGTATTACCCGGTACCATGGCCCGACCACGTAAGGTTGATCATGAAGTCCAAATCTGATGATTAATTGGAAGGATCATCACGAGGCAATATCTACATGTCCATAGTATAATGTTTGGACAGTCATATCCAACCCAAAGGTAAACAAGGTCAACGAATAGATGATACAGGACGTCATACTTATGAAGGTTAGCTTGGTGGAATAGGGGTCGACATAGATATTTGACAAATTGAAGAGTGTATTGATGGGTCGACATATGAAAGGTTGGTTATGAAAAGGGGTCGGCATGATATTGGATCGCCATAGTATACGGGATGATCAAATCGGCATGGTATATGGGATGATCAGGTCGGCAAAGTAAATGGCATTGGTCGGGTTGGCATAGTAAGTAGAATGGACTGGGTCAGCATTGTACATAGAGTAGATCGAGTTGGCGCACCCTAAATGGATCGAAAAAGTGTGTGATGAGGTGGATTGGCAAATTGAAAGCGGTCGACATAATATAATGGGGTCGATATGGCATGATGATGTAGCTTGAGTCGGTATGATTGGCACTGTATGTTGGGCTAAGCCTTCCTTATGTGGGCCTAAGTGGTCAAAGGGATACAGGCTTTGAGATGTCAGTCAGGTTGAAAGCTGCCTTCATCTATAAATACAGGAGTAGGGGACCGCTTTTGGGGGGCTCTTGTTTTGGCTAACAAGTGAAACTCTGCCATTTTTTTAATCGGTTTTTTTTTCTAACTTGTTCTCAAGCTATTTCTTGTTGATTGTAACTGTAATCAATTGAGTGATAAAGCAACAAAAAAAGTCTTCGGAGTGGTCATAGGTAATCAGCTCCGAACCACAATAAATATTGTTGTTTTTGTTTTCTATTGCAATTTTATAGATATTCAGTGTTATTCCTCTGTTTTCATTTAATTTCTTCATTTATTTCACAATCTAAACCTATTCTCGGGTGTTTGTGACCAATTTGGTTACAAACATATTTTCGTTCTAATATCTTAAGAAAATCATTATAATATTTTTCTTATTCGATAAAAATACCATCTTTTAATTGTTTAATTTGTAATCCTAGAAAATAAGTTAGTTCACCCATATGAGACATTTCAAACTCCTTTTACATAATGTTATAAAATTCATTACACAAATTTTTATTAGTAAGACCAAATATTATATCATCTACATAAATTTGAACAATTAAAGTATTGTTATTTTCCTTTTCAATAAAATGTGCATAATCAGCTTTGCCAATTTCAAAACCGAAATTCATAAGATAACTCTTTAGTCGTTCATACCAAGCACACGGTTCTTATTTAAATCCATAAAGAGCTTACTGAAGGTTATAAAATTGTTTGGAAATTTTTTTATATGTGAAGAGAGGAGGTTGTTCTACAAAAACATTTTCATTTATAAAACCATTTAAAAATGCACTCTTTACATCTATTCGGAAAGGCTTTAAATTATGGCGGTAAGCAAAAGCTAGTAAAACTCTTATAGCTTCCAAATAAGGAACAAGGGCAGCAATTTCTTTGTAGTCAATTCCTTCTTCTTAATACACCATTGTGCTACTAATTTAGCTTTATTTCTAATTAGTCCTCCATTTTCATCGACCTTATTTTTAAAAACCTATTTTGTTCCTATCATAGTGTGATCATCTGGTCTTGGAACCAATTCCCAAAAGTCATTCAATTCAATTTGATATAATTCTTCTTGCATTGCCATTACCTAAAATCATCAATTGAAGTTCCTTTATAATTCTTTGATTCTATATAAGAAATAAGCATTATACATCCTATTTGATTTAATCGACTTCTATTTTCTACCCTAGTATTTACTTCACCAATAATATTATCAATTGGATGATCATTAAAATACACGGTGGTGATTTAAAACATTTTCATTATTTGTATCTTCATGAGAAACAATTTTGAAAGAAGATGGAATGTAGATTATAATATTTTCTTCACCATTATTATTAATTTTGAAATTATCATCAAAAGACACATGTAATGTTTCTTTAACAGTATTTGTTCTTATTTTAAAATCCAAGGCTTTACTTCTTTCCAAATATATAACAAAGATTTCTTCATCGACTTTTTGATCAAATTTTACTAAATGATTTTAGTGTCTGGAATAAAACATTTTGAACAAAAAAAAATCTATAGTAAGAAACATTTGGTTCTCTTCCATGAAAATGTTCATCTGGATTATGTTTATTCAAGGGCCATATAGAAATTTGACTAAGAACGCAACAAGCAGTAGACATAGTTTCAGCCTAAAAATTCTTAGGTAATTGGCTACGACTTGACAAAGTTCTTACGCATTCTTGTAAGATCCAATATTTTTTTTCAATAACTCCACTTTGTTATGGAGTTCTAGAAAGGAAAAATTATGACTAATCCCTTTTTTATTACAAAATTCATTGAATAATTCATTATCAAATTTACCACTGCAACATCTTCTAATATTTTTAAAATCTTCAAAATTTTCAAATTTTGAATTCTTTTTCTAAATATTTTGAAACTTAAAAAGTATCACTTTTATGTTTCAAAAATAGAGCCAAATATATCTAGAAAAATCATCCACTATAACAAACACATATTTGTTATAATTTAGTGACCTTACTTAGGGTGTCCAAATACATCTACGTGAAGTAATTCTAAAGGTTATAAAGTAGAAGTTAACTTTTTAGATTTAAAAGAAGATTCGTTAAGTTTTCCTAATTGACATGCATCACATAAATTGTTAGCTTTGAAATTTACTTTTGGAAAACATTTTACTAAATCATGTTTAGAAAGTTTATTTATATCTTTAAAAGTTAATGTGACGGAACCATTTGTGCCAAATCCATGGATCATTATCATTCACTAGTAACACATATCATTACTGTGGTTAATTTTCTTGTTTAAAAAATAAATATTTCTTTTTCTAGTACCTTCAAAAATTAAAATTTTATTTTGATTAAAAATATTGCATTTGTTTTTCTAAAAGAAATTGTAAAACCATTATCACAAAGTTGGCTTATAATTAATAAACTATATTTTAATTTTTAACTAGTAGGTTATTTATAATAAGCGAAGAGTTAGATATACCATCGTTGCACACATTGCCTTTTCCAATCAGATATCTTTGGAATTATCTCCAAAAGTGACGGTGCCTCCATCCAAGTATACTATATTAATCAGAGTAGCTTTGTGGCCCGTCATATGTTTTGAGCAATCACCATCAAGTATCCATCTCCTCTTTTACTTTCTGGGTAACTAACAAAAAATTAGAACTCAAATTGATACTCACTTACGACGTTAGGGCCTTAAGAGTTAGATCACAGGAAACCACATCCTTAAGAGTTTGATATTCCCTTTGAAAACAATGTTATTATTATGATGAACATTTGGCATAAATGATTTTATATACTTATCTCTAATAAGATGACTTCTAGTTTCTAGAACCCATATTTTTATAGTTTTATCATTTTTTATTTTGGGTTTTGCTTGACTAACAATCTAGCCCTTTTAGAAATTTGTATATAACGTGCTATGGTGTTTAGGAGTAGATTTCATCAAAATCATAATATATTTTTTGGTTTTTGAAGTTCTTCTTCTAAAATACTCCTTTCATCTTTCAATATATCAATTTCAAGTTCAGCTCTATTTAATTTTCCTAGCATATCTTTATGAGTTCTTTTAAAAGCCTTTAGATTTTTAAAAGTTCATAATTTATGTAACGATCCAGAATTTCTGTCAATTAAAATTCGTATATTTTATTGATTTTAAATATTAATAAGTGAAATTAAACAATCGAATAAATTTTATTTTGAATAATTGGATTTAATTGGATAATTAAATAGATAATTTAATATTTGAAATTCCGTAAATAATTGGGATTTGGGTTTAATGTGATTAAAAATGATTTATAAAGTTATATTAAATCATTGAAGTTAGAATGATGTTATAGAACTTTTAAAATCGAATTAAAAGTTAATTTGTGAAAATTGAATATTTTAATATTTAATTGACGAGTTAAAATAGCCAATTTTCAAACAGTCTCGGATTTCGACGAAACTAGTTTCATCGGATCCGTAATGTTATATTATTGTAAGTTTTCAAATTTCGTGTCAATCGGATTTACGGTTTGTCCGGGGCAAGCCAAAACGCATAGAAATTTGGTTTAATCGATTTAATTTAAAATCGATCATTTATTGTCGTAACTCGCACAGATGATCGAATTAGCCTCCGAAACATGTTCCACTGTGTTCGTAACGCGGGGTAAACCCTAGAAACGCTAGTCACCGCGCGAGATTTGGAGTTTGGAAAATTTTGGATGAATTGTGTTTTGGCGAATTTTCTATATAAGGACGTCACAATTTCTAATTTGCAAAAATATTAGGGTTCTAACCCTAGCCGCCGGCCTTAACTCCAATGGCCAGAAATTAGTTTCGTTTTTCCCCTCTGATCTCCTTATCCACACACTTTTAGGCAACGACTTCAACTAGAGAATTGAAGAGCTTCACGAGCTCGACGTATTCAACGGGTATGATCGCGAATGAAGCACCAGGGCGTCGTCAGGAGAGTCGCGTTCGGCTGCAGCTCGAGCATGTTTTTCCACACCTAGAGATGACCGAGTGGGGCCGGCCTCTGGCCATTGGGGTGTCGCGCGAAGCTCTTCGAGATGGCGGTGTTCGATCGTCTTCTGGTTGCTTGTGTTGATCACGGTAATTTCAAGATGAAGGCGGCTCTATGGGTTTGGTTACTACTCGGGAGGAAGAAAAGCAAGTCACGGCCTGGATCTAGGGAAGGTCGAATCAAGGGCCAGGATCTGATTTAGGTTAACATGTAAATTTGAAATGGAAAATTATTATATTTATAAATTATACAAACTTTAAATTAGCGTAACTTTTTCATACGAGGTTGAAAAATTACGAAACGAATTGAGTTGGCTTCGTTTTGTCGAGCATTACACTATGGAACTGGATTGGAGTCGTTTGGAGTTAGTGAGAATTTCGGATAAAATTAAACGCACGTTTAATTTTATCCGAAATAAAACGCTGAAACTGAATTGGAAGCAAGGTGAGAACTTCTCACTCAATCGAATTGTTTCGATTTAAATAGTTAGATTTAAAATTATTGATTGTATGCCTGAATGATAAATTGTTATCTGTTATTGATTGAAATAGACATTATACGCCGTATATTAAGCGGATGCTATTTATTAAAAACATATACCGCGATAATTCCATCTTGATTGGAATTGGTATTATATATGTACTTGGAGTTGATTTCCCGCATTATATAGTGGATGAGACCCTATTGCGCCGCATAATAGCGGATAATATTTTATAAATCCCATATACCGCGATATTCCATATTGGAACGGAATTGGTATTGTGCTAACATCGGTCGATGCAGGGAAACAGGTTGGAGGGATCCAACTGGATTCCTCACCAGTATTTATTTGATTATAGATATTGTGATAATTGTTGGTTGTCATATGATGATATGATGTTTGGGATGCCGTGATTGATATATTGTTGTTGTTGCAGCTTTGGCCTATTTTTGGAGTTCTAAAAATATTAAAGTAACGATTTTAAATTTAAAAGGGTTTTAAAGTGATTTTTGAAGATATACTTTCTTAAATTTTGAATTGTTAAAATAAATAAACGTTATAATTTTTATTATCATAAAAATTATATTTTTGGAAAATAATACTTAAGTATGATTTTGGAGTTATATATAAGCTTTAATAACGATTTGTAAATTATTAAAAAGATTGATTTGTTTAAATTGGGATTTTTGAATTATTATAAACGATTTATATAAAAGATTTATAAAATTGATATTTATAAACTAAAATATTGGAATTATAAAACGAGTTTTTTTTATAAGTGTTAAAATGAAATAAAAATGGATATCATAAGTGAATGAAAATTATGGATTTATAAATTGTAAAATTTTAAAATGAATAGATTTTGTAAAAATAGAAAATTATAAATAATTAACTTTAAAATTGGATTTTTGGCATTTAAATGAGATTTAAATAGAATTAGTTAATAAGGGATTTTTATAACTTGAAGTTTTTATAATATATAAATGTGAATTTATAAACATTGATTTATAAATTCAAGATTGATTAAACTTGATAAGTAAATTTTTATAGCTTATTAAAGGAGTATATTCACGATTTTGAACAGTGAATAATATATTAAAGGAATGTTTAGGGAGTCATCTTTTAAATAGAATTAAAATGATTTGAATTTGTTTTAAAATGGATTAAATATCGAAACCATAGATTTCAACATTTATTGTTGAAATAGACGTTTTCGAGAAATAGAAGGAAATGGTGGACTATAACACTGTTGTTATAGTAAATGATTTCCAAAAGGAAATGTTTTATATAGTATAGGGATTTATATATATCTATCTTAATTTCGAATCCCTATACTAGTGATTTTGGGTCGTCGTAACGATGTTTTACGCAACATTTGTTTTGACTCAAATAAATGTGTTTGAAAGAATGTTTTCCTTAAAGAATGAAATCTATACTTAACTGTGATTTAAGTATACTGAATATTTTCCAAGTGTTGAAAATAAATGGAATTGTGAATTACTTATTATTAAATAAGTATGGAAATGTTTTCCAATATGAAGTGAATATTTTGAGATTTTATCTTTTTAAAGATAAACTGAAAATGAATAATAGAAATCGATTTGGAAATCGTATATTCATAGATATTTTGGAATTGTAAATTCACTATGCAATTTATAAAAGAAAGGGAAATATGTTTAAAAATAAACGTTGATTTATTTTTGAAGTGTGGGAATAAATTTACGGATTTGGAACGTAAATATAAAGTAAATCGGTAAGGATTTATTTAATTGGTTTAAATGAACCATTTTGAAATGAAATTATTTCTGCGCAAGGAAAATGATTGAAATTTGTTTTTAAAAGTGGTAAAGATGAAAAAATTATTTGAAATTTGTTTTCAAATGGTTGAAGTTTGGAAATTATATATCTAGTAAAGATATTTTTGGAAAATAAATAATTTGGGAAATTATTTGGAATTTGGTGATGTTGAGCATACCTATTGATAGTTAAATAACCGACTATCAATATTTACCTTTGAATGGGTATTTGTTGTGATTTGCTTGAATTTGAATGCCACACTTATTTTCAAAATAAGCGCTCACTATTCGGGTTAACCGGGAAAGGGCCTTGGGGTCGTATAACCCATTCCGAATATGTGATACGTCGTTATGGTTTGCATTTGATGACCGGTGTTGAAGACCGGATATTTTTGAAAACGGAAGGATTACCGTCGAATGACTCTGCATCGGCTGATTTCCGATATAGAGGTTTTATCACCCTTAGTGACGGGAAGTCCAGACGTGATTAGTGAATATCCGGATTGCAAGGGATTCTTTGGAAGTGCCTTCGGTTCTGTTCGAGCCCGGAACAGACTTGTATGGATTGTATGTCTGACATTACAAATTGAGATATAAAGCTGATTTCTTTCAAATATATTTCTGTTGGTGGCGGAGAATTTATTCTCTTAGCTTAGCACCCTTCTCTGAGACGTACAAGCTCAGAGGTTATGTAGTTGAAGGTTATTAGTGATATACTCCCAATTTGGTAGTGTGATATGCTAAGTGCTGTTGAGCATTTGTTGAACAAAGCATAGCTTTTGTATAAAGCGTAGCTTTGTGGAAGAGACTTCGTCGGACCTCACACCCCGGAAATGGTCAAAACAGGAAGGATGCAACAAGGTTATTAGTGGGTAGCGCCCCTTTAGTGTATGTCATTCCTTCTGGATAGAGGTGGTATCATGGTATGGAGCCCAGATATTTAACCTATGTTGTTGCTGCAAATTTATTACTTTGTGGTTGTTGGAATCGAGGATTCTTGGATATAGATCGATTACGATCGGAGAATGACCTATTCGTGTCAGTAGTTACCCAGTTTGAAGGGTAACCCGGCCTAGTGTTGGCAGAGATCCGGTTAGGTTCTCAGGTCGTCTTTCCAGAGGCATACCCATGTGGCAATGGGAAGTTCCTTGGCTTGACCATTTGTTGGAAATCCAAAGAAACAATACGAGCCTTGTACGGTTTTAGATGTAGAACCTGCCATCTAATATGGTAGCTATAGTAGGCATAATATAATGGTACCTATGCCGGCTAAGATTTCTATTCTACTTTCGAAATGTTTTCTACACTATGCACTAATAATAATATCAAAAATGATTTGATTTTACGTAATAAGCATCTTTGACTAACATAAGAAGAAATCTCCTCCATGTCTGCGTTTGCATTGTGTGTGTGGTGGGAGGTCTTATGGTCGTTACATTTTCAAAAAGCATTGTGAATTTACTTCAAAAAAATATCCTGTTGTTTGTTTTTAAAGATAAACTGTTTTAAGTTCTCACACCTGTCCCATGACCGACTTGGAGTTTATTGTTTTCCTTCCCAAACTCTGGGTGCCCACCAATTTCCACACGGGCAGTCTAGAGTCAGGTTATCAGGATATTCTGGAATTCAGCAGTTGCTGGAGGCAAGCTGGATGGCATGGCGTATTCACTAGTATGTAGTATTTCTTTTCCGCTGTTTTTTGTTGTACACTCTGATGATGTAATGTAATGTAATATGATGTAATGTAATAACTGATATAGTTCTTTGTTTAAAGATTATTCATTTATCTATTATATGTTGTTCCGCTGCGATTGTGAGATTCTGATATTGTTCTGTTGTTTCTTTCTGTTCTGTTCTGTCTTTTTCTCCCTTCTTCTACCTCTTTCTTTTTCTTTAACCATAACATTTTGGTTTTCCGGTATTCGATTGCTCGGCAATTGATACAGTGGACGTATTGATGTCGGTTTTCGAGCGACGAAAAGTCGAAACATTACATCTGGTATCAAAGCATATGGTTAAGCGACAACCATGGCTCTGTTGGGTATTACTCATTAGAGATAGAGTCAGCAGTACTCTAGAATGAGTTTGAGTGTAGTAATAGATACGAGTGCTTATTTATTAGTGAATATAAAATTGTTTTATATTGTGATGATTGGTTTGTTGAGTGGTATATGGATTCTGGTCAACACGAGTAATTAACGTTGTTGATAGGGATCTCTAAACACTTGTACAGAACAATTTGACACGATATTGTTTTAAAATAGGGTAAATGAAATAATTTTACCTCGATTGTATTTTATATATAAGGAATAATTCTTCAGAATTATAAAGTATATATGCATTGATTGTTTGGTCGTTAAAAATGTAAGAAGAAATATTAGTTAATTAAAAGAATAATTGTATAAGCGAAGAATTATAAAGTATGGAATTATAATTAGAATGATTTACAACTGCGAAATAATATTATATATAAGAAGTGAAATTATATAAGAAAAAGATTAATCTGAGATAAAATCCCAGAGAAACGTTTGAAAGGATTTGAAATTTGGAGATTTGGAAAGTTTAAATCACTTTTTGTTTTGAAAATAATTTTCAAAGGTTTTGGAAAATTGTTTTGGAAAGATGAAAGCTCTAAACTCTCTTCGGTCGTTGGAAAATAATCCTGATGATGATGGCCACATCATTAGAATTCATTTTCAAGTTTCTAAAGTGATGGATTGCTTCCATAGGCAATTGGGTTTGAGTTGATTATAATTTCAAAAAAAATGGTTTTGGAGTAAAACCGGGTAATTGTATTCTGGAAACTCTATCTAGATAATGTGAAAAGTTAAAATGAACCAACTATTGAACCTATTAAGTGATGTTGATATTAATAAAATAAACAAATGAAGATGAATGAAAATTTTAATCCTGGAATTAATGTTTAACTTGAATAAATGGAAGTGAATAAAAATATATTTGAAGTTAACTTAAGATAAGTTGAATAAAATTGGAATTTGAAATTGAAATATGAATTGGATTTATAAGTGGAAATTTAAGTCAAGTTAAACAAATGATATTAAAATGGAATATAACTTAAGTGAAGATGAATAAAGTTGATTTTGGTATCGAAGTAAAATAATAAAGTGAATTGAATGATTATGAACTTGAGTTATATAAATGAAATTCAACTTGAAAGGTTAAATGAATTAGCAATTGAATTAATTAATGGATGGAATGCTAATCAATTGAATGTAAAATAAATTGATATGAAACAATGGACGTAAGTGTAAATTCATTAGAAGCTAATGAAGTTGAGAAATTGAATAAATTGAATGGAAGTCAATTTAATATGAACCAATTGGAATTAAAAGTGTTAAACCAAATTGAATGAATGTAAGCGAAGTAAATAAATTTGGTAATGTTGGATATACATTGTTTGTTAGATGATGATTTGTTGATTGTGTATATTTCATTAAGTGTTAATGAAGTTGAATTGATGAAATAGAAAGCTATAAATCATTGAATCAAACTGGAAGTAAAGTGACTCTTACATAGAATTGAATTTGATTTGTAAGTGAACCAACTTGAATATGAATTAGTGAATGAACTAATTGAAAAAAAAATGAATAAATGAATATTTATGAAATCCAATGTCAACAAATCAAATAAGATTTAAATTGGAAAACCAATTCATTGAATATTAATGAGAAGTGAATTTATATTGATTTGGTTATGGATTTGTTGAATGTTTATTGGTTGGATAGTTGCTTGATGGTTGCATTTGTTGATTGAATGCATTGCTATGTTGGCACATGTAGTTGTTATGTTGCTATATGCTGTATATTGATACTGTTTTCATATATACATGTTCTCATTTGTTTGATTTAGTGTATAGTAGGTGCGAATGGCATTTTCTTCGCATTTAGAGCTCGCTTTCGCGCTATATTAGCCGTATACGCTCGCTAATAATATATAAGGTACATATCTCGGATTAAATATCGTACTTTAACACTTTTTTCCCTGCGGGATGCCTTATCACTTGATTAGATGTATATTTTGATATATATACTATCATTTTTTTCCAGATCGAGCCGCGCAAAGGAGACTCTGGCGAATTTTTTCGAAAATTTAAGGCGTTAGAATAATTTTGAGAAAATTGGAAAATTTTGAAAACTAAGTTGGATTTTGGAAACTTAGTAAAGATTTTGTAAGAAGTTTAACTATGAATTTTGGGAAAGTTAAACACTTAAGAAATTTGAAAAATCCAATTTGAATGGTTTGTTTTGGAAAGTTAATGGATTCTGTAACTTTTTCTTACTTGGCAATTTCGAGGACGAAATTCTTTTAAGGGGGGAAGTTTGTAACGACCCAGAATTTCTGTCAATTAAAATTCATATATTTAATTGATTTTAAATATTAATAAGTGAAATTAAACAGTCGAATAAATTTTATTTCGAATAATTGGATTTAATTGGATAATTAAATAGATAATTTAATATTTGAAATTGCCTAAATAATTGGGATTTGGGTTTAATGTGATTAAAAATGATTTATAAAGTTATATTAAATCATATTGAAGTTAGAATGATGTTATAGAACTTTTAAAATCGAATTAAAAGTTAATTTGTGAAAATTGAATATTTTAATATTTAATTGACGAGTTAAAATAGCCATTTTTCAAACAGTCTTGGATTTTGACGAAACTAGTTTCATCGGATCTTAATGTTATATTATTGTAAGGTTTCAAATTTCGTGTCAATCGAATTTACGGTTTGTCCGGGGCAAGCCAAAACACATAGAAATTTGGTTTAATCGATTTAATTTAAAATCGATCTTTTATTGACATAACTCGCACAGATGATCGAATTAGCCTCCGAAACATATTCCATTGTGTTCAGAACGTGGGGTAAACCCTAGAAATGCCAATCACCACGCGAGATTTGGGGTTCAGAAAATTTTGGATGAATAGTGTTTTGGCGAATTTTCTATATAAGGACGTCACAATTTCTAATTTGCAAAAATATTAGGGTTCTAACCCTAGCCGCCGGCCTTAACTCCAATGGCCAGAAATTAGTTTCATTCTTCCCCTCCGATCTCCTTATCCACACACTTTTAGGCAACGACTTTAACTAGGGAATCGAAGAGCTTCATGAGCTCGACGTATTCAACGGGTATGATCGTGAATGAAGCACCAGGGCATCGTCAGGAGGGCCGCGTTCAACTGCAGCTCAAGCACGTTTTTCCACACCTAGAGATGACCGAGTGGGGCAGGCCTCTGGCCATTGGGGTGTCGCGCGAAGCTCTTCGAGATGGCGGTGTTCGATCGTCTTCTGGTTGCTTGTGTTGATCACGGTAATTGCAAGATGAAGGCGGCTCTATGGGTTTGGTTACGTACGTTTTTACTGGGGAGGAAAAAAAGCAAGTCACGGCCTGGATATAGGGAAGGTGAAATCAAGGGCCAGGATGTAACGACCCGAAGATTTCGACCATTTAATTTGTTTATATAATAGGATTTTGTAATTTATTTTAGTTGAAAGAATAAAGGGGGTAGATAAATATTAAAATGAAGGCTAGAATAGATTATATAGAAGTGACTTAGAAACCTATTTATAGACATTTGAATAAAATTCAAATGAATTAACTAGAGAAAGAAAGAAAAATTCTTACCTGGATATAAAATTTAATATGAGAAATTTGTGGTAGTATTAAACCGATTTAATGCAATAAAAGATTGTGAACGATAAATTGGAATAGATTAAGGAATCCTGTTATTGCAAGTCAATAAATTTGTAAACTCTAATGAACATCTCAAAATTTATAAATTTATTGAAATTTAAGACTTAGCATAAGCGTAGAACTATGAGTATGATGACAAACTTTTATAAATTGCCTAATTAACGGTCAGCAAATTTATTTGGAAATCAAACTCAATTAAGGGTAAGTAATTATGATTGGGTTGATGGCATAAACGTTACTAATTATTATCATAGTAACGGAAGTGCAGATGGAATGCAACCGTAGAAATTTAAGTTAAGTATTAACAATTGAAAAGGATTGTCGATTGAATGGAGTACTTTAGGTTGTCATGCTAAATTAAGGATGGAACATAAGGCAAATAGAAATAAATCAATAAACGTATATAGATTTTAAAGTTTATAATGATGAATAGAATTTTTGATGATATTAATATAAGATAGTGAATTGAAATAATTGTGGGTAGATATTAAAATGTGAATGGGAAGGTGATTGTATGGTAAATAAATAATCGTGAAATTTAGTAAATGAATTTATGTGCAAAGGAATTGAATTAAACATGAATAGCATGAATAGCATGAATATTAATAAAAGAAATTATGTAATAATTGATTTATTTTAGCATTTATGAATGAAATAGGAATTAAGGTTTAAGCAAGTGATGAATAAGATGTAGTGCAATCCAAATTAATATAAGTAATTGTGAGTAATAAGGGCTTATTTATATGATATAAGGGTAATGATAATATTTATGGTACGTTACTTATTGATAATTAAGATTGAAATTAAATTTTTATTAAATATAAATCAATTAGTAACTGTACGTTGCCTATTGTGGTAGTTTGTTAATTTGAAGTTTGGATCAGTTACCATAATTTTAATTTTATATTACATTAATAATAATTAAGGTAATAATTGTAAATAATGTTAAGATTTTATTTAACAGTCGTTATATTTTAGGGCATGGAAATAAAGTTATCAAAATATTTGAAGACAATTACACTTAGATGAAATTGATTGTCTCATTTATGTGGGTAAGAACTGTAATTGGAAAGAGTAAATGTAATTAGCAACTAAAATGCATATTTGTTTCATAAGTTAATTTAAAAGAATGAAACCTATTTGAATAAGCTTATTTGAGATTCTAATTATTTTAAATATGTTTTACAATTTCAATATAAATGGAAATAATAGTAATACAAAGAAAGGCAGAATTTTTGAATATAGTAGTTAAGGAAAGGCAAACAAATCCTTCCATCTAAATTCAATTTAAAATAAAGCTTAATTATTGCAGCGGTTAGAATTAAATATTATGCAAGTCGAATACTAACTAATTCATTGAAATACCTATTAATGAAAACCAATTGAAAGGTTTTATTTGGTGAAAGTTGAGAATATAAAAGTTGAAAATCTAATAAATGGGTTTTTGAGAATTCAATTTTTTTAATTTCTAAATATAAGGAAGTGTAGAAATTAACATTGCAATCGATATACTTATCAACTTTTAATTCACATCTAAACTTATTCAATCATTAAAATTGTTTAAGAAATATATAAGAAATAAAATTTGGTCAATTTTGGAATTTAGATATAAAATTTGATTTTTATAATTTATTTTAATTTATTTAATGAATATAAAAATAGCCATTTTGGCCACGGACTCGGATTTTGATGAAACCAGTTTCAACGGATCTGTATCAGTGAATTATTATAGAGTTTCAAGTTTCGTATCGATCGGACTTGTCGTTTGATCGTACGGACGCGAAACGCCATGAAATCGATTTAATTAAAATCAATTTGAAATCAATTTGGAAATTTTGTTTTCAGCATAACTTCTCCATACGATCGAATTTGGGCGTGAAACTTTTTTCCATTGCGTTCAGAATATTTAAAATTACCTATTTGGATATATGGGTTTAATAAATTTCGTTCCGGGGTCAGAACGGGCTTTTTGGGCCAACTACCGCTTAGCACGGTTGTAATTCGTGCCCCCTAGCCTTCTTCTATTTGTCTATAAATATGCTGTGATAAACCCTAGCCTCCTTTCTATTGTCATTTGGCTGTACGTTTATTTTTTCTTCATCTCTTTCTCTTCCTCAATGGTTGCAAAACCTAGATCTACTTCAATTCAAAATTCAAATGAAAATTCAAAGTCCTCCTAAAAATTCCAAAAAAATATATGTCAATGCTCTCGATGAGCATAATTCAGTGGTGATATCCGTTTTTCGATTGGAGCTATCGTTTGTCCAGAAAAATTCAAATCATTCTCGGCCGTTCATCATGCCGGAATCAAACGGAGTCTGATCGAGAAACCCCTTCTGGGTATCGTGGAGAGCACCAAGGCACGTCGATCTGTGTGGTTCGTTTGCCAAATCGACGGTTGGATTTGGCTCAAATCGCGATTAGGGTTCAAGGTTTGTGGCGGCTACCGGTGGTTTTTCACAATCGTGCGTTCACCGGAGGTGGAGGCGGCGGCGTGGGGGTCGCTGGGGTGTCGAAGGGTCGGAGGCGAGCTGGCCATGGCCGCGGCGTGGGGTGCGATGGTCGTTGGTGACAGATATTGGAGGCTGCATTGCCTCGTGTTCGAACAAGGGATACCGTACATGCGTGATCTCGGTCCTGTAGCCTGTGCGTTTCTCTGTTGATGACGTGGTTAATTTTTAGGTGTGAGTTTGTAACTTTTGTTTTTAAATTTAATTTCGATTTCAATCATCGTTTTAATGCATAACTCTCGCATATGGTATCCGATTCACGTGCGGTTTGTTTTGTTAGGATCGTATTAAAATTTCAGATCTGATGACGCTGGTTTGGACAGATTTGGAGACCGTCGAATTTTTGGATTTAAATCGAATTTAAATTCGATTTAAATTCAAAAGGTGAGTGTTTTAACCCACTCACAACTTCTAAAAGTTTTTATGTTTGTTAAATTTATTTTAGATATGAGTAGAAATTTATTTATGACTGTTTGGCATGTTTTATTCAGCATATCTGTTAAATCGCATTTATTTAATTTAACTGTTAATTTCGTTTATGTATTGCATATAAATTGACGGTTAGAATTTATTTAGGTGCATATAAACTGCTAGTTAAACAGTTATAAATTTAATTGAATATGAAATGTTAATTAATAACTGCCAATTATTTCCTGTTATATTGTATATGCCATATTTTGATGTTTGTTTAAACTGATGATGTTTGAGATAATTTGGTTGATGATTGATGATGGATGAATGGATGTTTTGTTTCATCTCATTTAAACTGCAAGTTATCATGCATTTTTCATTTCATTCGGGATTGTGGTTTGAAATGATATACAACCGCAAAATTTTATATCTTTTAAATTGCGGATTGAAATGATAAATATCCGTATCACTTGACCATAAGATAGGAAATTTTATACAGGCACCGTGGTCTATATATAGAAATATTTTAAAGTGATTTCTATGGTTTGGATGGAATACGGTTTATAAAAAGTTAATTTTGATATTTTCTTCTATATATACACATATGAAGTTAGAAATTTTGAATTTAAACTGGGTATAAATCTCTTAAATAAAAATGGAAAAATTGAGAAAATGAAGTTTGGTAATTTATATCATATGTTAAATGTTTAAGTTTGGAAATTTTAAGATATGATATTTATAACCGGATTTTTCCAAGATAATTTAAAATGAATATTTTAGTATAAATTAAATTGAAGAAAATATTTATTTGCTAGAAATTGGAGTTTTATTTATTTATTTTAGGTAAATATTCAAGACTAAATAATAGAACATTGGATTTGTGGAAAGAATAAATTCCAATTTTAGTTTGAAATATTAATACTCCAAATGGATATATATATATATATATATATATATATATAGAAATTGAAGTGGTTTTGGAACTTGAAAGTGATTTTTAAATTTTAGTTTAGACTTTAAATAAAGAAATAATATTTCTAAAGCCATGGAAATTATTTTTCTTTACAAATTAACCTCAAAGTTAAACCATTTATTTTATATACCGTTGAATATCCAAACCATTCAAGTTTTAGAAGTATGGTTTTAAAAGTATGAATTCCGAAATATTATGTTTTGAAAGTATAATTCAAATGTTGGTTTCCATATATTTTAAATTTTAAACCAGTATGATTTTGGAAAAGAATTATAGTTGAGATAAAATGATATCATATTATTTTGGGTTTTAAATTGATATCGTATTCATAGTTTTGAAATGGAAAATTTTATTCTGGTTTTAAAGTATAAACTATTTTTAAATGACCGCGATGTTATAATAACGATGGGTTGGCAAAGAGACCGGGATCGGATATGGACATACTCTCTGTCGATACCGAAAACCACTTTGACTAACCGTGTACGCGGTGGAGATTCCAGAATGAAGTAGGTTGGTGGCGACGTTTCCTATAAGGTAAATACGTGGACCCAACTCCCGTGAGTTGGCATAAGGTGGCTAAAACAGGAGCGATCGACGGGTTAATGAGGTCATTCCTCTGATCGGACACTCCTCTTCGATATTATACTTTGACTTTGGATTGATTCAGTGGCCACTTTTACTTTGATTTTGGGGGTGTTTGTCTGAGGTGGGCGGCAGCTGCGCGCTGCGCGTTACCATCGGCTCGGAAGCGTAATTGGTATATCTACCATGGCATTGCCTAGTTGTGCCGTGTCACCTACCCTAGCGCGCCTTATACGATTTTGTTTTGTACCATACCTATGGAGTGCCCTCTGACGACGCCCAGTACGGGGGAGATTACGGTACTGTATAGACTATGGGAATATATTCTGTGTTAAGGGCTATATGGGTAACCCCTTAACGCTATTTAAAAGTAAGTTTATTTTACAATTAGACACTATTATAATAGCGCAATATACTACATAGTAAATAGTTTAACGGATCCTTAGGAGATGTAAATCCCGAGCATCTCTTGAGTTACTGTACTCATATTTATTTCTGTTAATTTAACTCACATAAGATCTTTTAGTTCTGACTCGAGTGTTTTTGTCTTTTCAAATTCGCTCGGGTCAGTCCGAGCGTTTCAGGATTTGAGGATTTAGCTCTGGAGGACGAAGCCGAAGAATTGTATTAATAGTATCTATATTTTTCCACTACACCATTTAATTCCGCTGCATTGATTGTATTGGTATGTGTAACTCTGATATTTATTGTACAAGTAAAACAAAATATTTTGTAAAACAGTTTCATGAACTGTATATTTGATTATTATATTTTATCCTTCCGCTGTGAGATTCTGTTTTGTTTTATTTCTTCTCTGTTTTTCTTTTTTACCCCATAACAATCCGCCCTTCCGTATGGTTTGAATTGGCACGTGTGTCGGTTTAAATCGTACGAAAAGGTGGGATGTTACACAGGATCTGATTTAGGTTAACATGTAAATTTGAAATGGAAAATTATTATATTTATAAATTGTACAAACTTTAAATTAGCGTAACTTTTTCATATAAGGTTGAAAAATTACGAAACGAATTACGTTGGCTTCGTTTTGTCGAGCACTATGCTATGGAACTGGATTTGAGTCGTTTGGAGTTAGTGAGAATTTCAGGTAAAATTAAAGGCACGTTTAATTTTATTCGAAATAAAAAGCTGAAACTGAATTGGAAGCAAGGTGAGAACTTCTCACTCAGTCGAATTGTTTCGATTTAAATTTTAAATAGTTAGATTTAAAATTATTGATTGTATGCCTGAATGATAAATTATTATCTGTTATTGATTGAAATAGACATTATACGCCGTATATTAAGTGGATGTTATTTATTAAAAACATATACCGCGATAATTCCATCTTGATTGGAATTGGTATTATATATGTACTTGGAGTTGATTTCCCGCATTATATAGCGGATGAGACCCTATTGCGCCGCATAATAGCGGATAATATTTTATAAATCCCATCTACCGCGATATTCCATATTGGAACGGGATTGGTATTGTGCTAACATCGGTGGATGCAGGAAAACAGTTTGGAGGGATCCAACTGGATTCCTCACCAGTATTTATTTGATTATAGATATTGTGATATTTGTTGGTTATCATATGATGATATATGATGTTTGGTATGCCGTGATTGATATATTGTTGGTGTTGCAGCTTTGGCCTATTTTTGGAGTTTTAAAAATATTAAAGTAACGATTTTAAATTTAAAAGGGTTTTAAAGTGATTTTTGAAGATAAACGTTTCTTAAATTTTGAATTGTTAAAATAAATAAACGTTATAATTTTTATTATCATAAAAATTATATTTTTGGAAAATAATACTTAAGTATGATTTTGGAGTTATATATAAGCTTTAATAATGATTTGTAAATTATTAAAAAGATTGATTTGTTTAAATTGGGATTTTTGAATTATTATAAACGATTTATATAAAAGATTTATAAAATTGATATTTATAAACTAAAATATTGGAATTATAAAACGAGTTTTTTTATAAGTGTTAAAATGAAATAAAAATGGATTTCATAAGTGAATGAAAATTATGGATTTATAAATTGTGAAATTTTAAAATGAATAGATTTTGTAAAAATAGAAAATTATAAATAATTAACTTTAAAATTGGATTTTTGGCATTTAAATGAGATTTAAATGGAATTAGTTAATAAGGGATTTTTATAACTTGAAGTTTTTATAATATATAAATGTGAATTTATAAACATTGATTTATAAATTCAAGATTGATTGAACTTGATAAGTAAATTTTTATAGCTTATTAAAGGAGTATATTCACGATTTTGAACAGTGAATAATATATTAAAGGAATGTTTAGGGAGTGATCTTTTAAATAGAATTAAAACGATTTGAAGTTGTTTTGTAACATCCCGCCTTTTCGCACACTTTATATCGACACACATGCCGATTCAAACCAAACGGAAGGGCGGATTGTTATGGGGTAAATAAGAAAAACAGAGAAGAAATAAAACAAAACAGAATCTCACAGTGGAAGGATAAAATATAATAATCAATATACAGTTCAAAACAGTTTACAAACACTTGATTTGCTTTATACAATAAATATCAGAGTTACACATACCAATACAATCAATGCAGCGGAACAGTATGAGTGTGGTGCAATACTATAGATAATAATAATACGACTCCTTCGTCTTCGTCCTTCAAAGTTAAAGTCTTCGACCTGAAACGCTCGGACTGACCCGAGCGAATTTGAAAAGACAAAACACTCGAGTCAGAACTAAAAGATCTTATGTGAGTTAAATTAACAGAAATAAATATGAGTACAGTAACTCAAGAGATGCTCGGGATTTACATCTCCTAAGGATCCGTTAAACTATTTACTATGTAGTATATTGCGCTATTATAATAGTGTCTAATTGTAAAATAAACTTACTTTTAAATAGCGTTAAGGCTTTACATTTTCCACCTTAACACGTAAAATGCCAATAGTCTATACAGTACCGTAATACCTCCTGATCGGGAGGCTACCAGAGGATACTCCATAGGTACGACACAAATAGAAACTCGTAGTAAAGGCTCGGTATGGTAGGTGACACGACACAACTAGGCAATGCCAGGGTAGATATACCAATTGCTATCCAGGCTGGTGGAAACGCGTAGCCGCAGTTACCGCCCACCTCGGACTAACTCTCCAAAATCAAAATATAGAAGTGGCCACTGAATCAATCCAAAATCAAGTATAATATCGAAGAGGAGGGTCCGATCAGATGAATGACCTCATTGGCCTGAGAATCGCTCCTGTTTTAGCCACCTTATGCCAACTCACGGGAGTTGGGTCCACGTATTTACCTTACAGGAAACGTCGCCACCACCTACTTCATTCTGGAATCTCCACCGCGTACACGGTTAGTCAAAGTGGTTTTCGGTATCGACAGAGAGTATGTCCATATCCGATCCCGGTCTCTTTGCCAACCCATCGTTATTATAACACCGCGGTCATTTAAAAATAGGTTATACTTTAAAAATCAGAATAAACATTCCATTTCATAACCATGAATACGATATCATTTCAAAACCCAAAACCATATTTTATCACTTATCCCAAATATAATTCTTTTCCAAAATCATAATGCTTTAACTTCATAACGTCTGAAAATCAAATATTTTCAAAGCATAATATTTTGAAAATCATAATTTAAAACCATAACTTCTAAAAAAACTTGAATGGTTTGGACATTCAACGGTATATGAATTAAGTGGTTTAACTTAAATGTTACTTTGTAAAGAAAATAGTTCTCATGGCTTTACAAATACATTTCTTTATTAAAGTTTAAACCAAAATTTATATTATCTCTCTCAAGTTCCAAAACCACTTCAATTTATTTATATATACGTATATCCATTTTGAGTAACAATATTTCAAACTAAAATTGGATTTTATTCTTTCAACAGATCAATTGTTCTATTAATTAGTCTTGAATATTCACATAAAATCCATAAATAATAAGACTTCAGTTTCTAGAAATAAAATATATATCTTTTCCCAATTCAAATTTTACTAGAATATTCATTTCAATTTATTTTGGGAAAAATCCAATTTTAAATATCATATCTTAAAATTTCCAAACTTAACATTTAAACATATGATATAAATTATTAAACTCCATTTTCTTAATTTTCTTCCATTTTTAATAAAGATTTTTATACACCTTTTAATTTCAAAATTTTCAACTTCATATGTATATATATATGGAAGAAAAATATTTATACAATATAAAATTTAAGATTATTATAAACCGTATTCCATCCAAACCATAGAAATCACATTTAAATAGTTATATATAGACCGCGGTGCCTGTATATAATTTTCTATCCTATAGTCAAGTGATACGGATATTTATCATTTCAATCCGCAATTTAAAAGACATAAAATTTTGCGGTTGTATATCATTTCAAACCACAATCCCGAATGAAAGGAAATATGCATGATAATTTGCAATTTAATGATATACAATAAAACATCCATCAACATCACCCATCATCCAATCATAATCATCAAGCAATATCAATCAATAACAATTTATATTTGATAATATATAACAGGTAATAACTGGCAATTTTTTTCAGATTAAATTTAACAACTATTAATCTAACAGTTTATATTCAGTAATAATCTATATAACTGTTAACTAGCTGTTTATAGGCAAACACAAATTCTAACTGTCAATAAATAAATGAAATTAACAGTTAAATTCAATAAATGCAATTCAACAAATATGAGTGAAATAAACATGCCAAATACTCATAAATAAATTTCTATTCATTTCAAAAATTAATTTGACAAACATAAAAGCTTTTAGTAGTTGTGAGTGGGTTAAAACACTCACCTTTGGAATTTAAATCGAAATTAAATTCAATTTAAACTCAAAAGTTCGCCCGTCTCAGAATTCGTCCAAACCAGCGTCATCAAGTCCGGAATTTAATTACGATCCTTATAAAAGAAATTTCGCGTGAATCCGAGATCGTATGAAAAAGTTATGGCGAAAAATGGTGATTGAATTCAAAATTAAAATAAACAAAGTGACACACATTTGTTAAAATAAACCTGCCACGTCAGCTATCCCTACAACTCACGCATCATCTCCAGGCGGCCAAGATATCTGAAATTCAAACCCTACAGCACACGCAAATACGAACGCTCCTCCATATCGCGACCCAGGTCACTTCGGCTTGGACCACCGCCGCCCATACTGCATCGTCCAGGCTCGGCCCCACGGCCTCGAGCCTCTCCCCCTATTCGAACGACGAGAACAACCACCGGCCACCCATACTCCATGCTAACCCTAATCGAATACTGCTGCAGATCCGACCATTGATTCGTGAAAACATTTACATAGATCGACTCCCCTCAGTCCCCTCTACAAAACCCAGAAATCGTTTGACGATCTGACGAAGTTTTTTATGGCGCTGATGAATGGCCACGAACTGTTTGAATTTATTCTGGGTGAACGAAAACTCCAATTGAAAAACGAATTTCACCATGAGATTACGTGCATCGAGAACTATGATATATATTTTTTCGAGATTTTTAGGAGGACTTTAAATTTTCACTTTGTTTTTAAACTGACTGGATCTAGGGTTAGCCCCCATTGAAGAAGGAGAGAAGCTTGAAGAAGATGAACGTACAGCAAATAGACAATAGGATGGAGCTAGGGTTTATAACTGTATATTTATAGGTAGGGTTGGGTTAGAGCAGATAGGCTAGATAGATGAACGTACGGAACACTCTAAGGCCCAAAAAGCCCGCTATGCCTCCGGAGTCGAATTGGTTATATCTATATATCCAGATAGGTATTTTAAAATATTCTGAACGCGATGGAAAAAGTTTCGCGACCAAATTCGATCGTATGAAGAAGTTATGCTGAAAACAAGATTTCCAAATTGATTTCAAATTGATTTTAATTAAATCGATTTCAAGGCGTTTCGCGTCCGTACGATCAAATGACGGGTCCGATCGATACGAAACTTGAAACCCTATAATAATTCACTGATACGGATCCGATGAAACTGGTTTCATCGAAATCCGAGTCCGTGACCAAAATGGCTATTTTTAATATTCATTAAATAAATTAAATAAATTATAAAAATCCAATTTTATATTAAAGCTCTATAATTGCCCAAATTTTATTGCTTATATAATTAATAGTCAATTTAAATGATTTAATAAGTCTGGCTGTGAATTAAGATTGACAAGTCTATCAAATTTCAGTATACATTTCTACGCTTCCTTATATTAAGGAATTATAAATTTAATTCTCAAAATCCAATTATTTAATCTTTTACCTTTATACTCTCAACTTAAATCCAAAACAAAGATGCCCTTTAACATGTCTATGTTTTCACTTTAAAATCTACAATTTCCTTTTTAATTCAATAACGTAATAATTTACGTTTAATTCCATTTTATTTGAATAAATACCCTTTGTTGAATTTAATACTCCAATTATAATTATAAATCTTGCTTTCTAAAGCCTATATCAACAAATGGTCCAATTAAAATAAAATTAGTATTAACCTCACTTTATAGAATTAACTACTGCAATTACAAAACCAAAACTACGCTAACTGCAATAATTTTGTGAATAAATTTGAGATTGATTTCAAAATAACTTGACAACAAATAAGATAGGTAACGAACAATAATTATTGTTATTAAATCTATTTCAAAAGGTCTACACTCAAATATTACCTTAAAGTAAGTCTTATGTTTCTATAAATTTATTCATACTTCCGTTACTATATTAATAAATAAAGTAACGTTCATCCTTAATAACAACATTATAACTATTCACATATAAAAGAACTCTATTCCCAAATACATTCATTTATATTTTATTTCCTTAAAGTTCTCCTTTATTAACTGGACACATTAACAACCAAAATAATTAATTCAGATCTATTTCAAACTATTTCCATTCTTAACAGAATAAAATAAATGGTTAACCTACACTTGTCATTCTTTTATATTCAAATTCACTAACAACATTATTAACAACAATGTTGCTATAGACTTTAATTAGATAAATTATATGAATGGTAAAATTTGGTAATTATGACAAACGCCCAAATATATGCATAAATTTACTACTTGTTATTATGAATTCCATCTATTACTTTCTAAATGCCTTTGTCTTCTCATATCCCATTTACTACCAAACTGCAAATTTAGTTATAGCTTATCGATACATAATCACCTAAACAAGACAAATTTTTATTACCTTTTTAAGTGCGTTTATTATTGACCATTTATGAAAATTACTTACCTTTACATATTGCATTGGTTTATTCAACGGTCACTTTTTATTTAGTCACTATTTATTTTATATTAATTGAATTCCATTCTAGTAAATATTTTTATTAATATTCACTGATTCAACATTTGTATGTTTCTTAAAATTAACTTTCAACCGAATGTGCCAATTTACATTTCATTTCCATTCAATATATATTCATTTTATTCCGTTCATTCGGGTACTGCATTGAAATATATTTATTCTCTAATACTAACGTTATTATCATTAAATTATGATTGGATTCCAAGTTTTTTTTTTATCCAATACCTTGAACAATAACTTACATATTAACCAAATCCTTCTTCTACTTAATTCAAATTGGATTATGTTCCAATTCCTATAACCTAGGTCTTGAGTCACCATTTACATAATTAAATTTATCGTTTATTTCAATCTTCGTTTAAAATTTAAAGTTCTACTAAACTAAATTACAAAACTTATGAACTTTAACAAATTTAATCCACCAAATAAATTTTCTGATGTTTATATATTGCAATTCAATTCAGTTATTATTTCATTAATACCATTTTAATCAACTAATTATGACTTAACCACAACACAAATTTCGTTATTCTACCTATTGCCATATAACATTCCAATTTGTTAAATCTTTAATCTCAGTTACTATATCCAACTCCTACATTTATTATAAATTAGATAAAAAAATTATATTAAGTTAATCCATTTAATATTATCAAATTTAACGGGTCGTTACACTCTCCCCCACTCAAAACTTTTCGTCCCCGAAAAGGAAAAAGAAGGGAGAAGGAAGAATAAAACAGTGCATCTTATTTCAAATATTATTTATAAACAATAATTTACTAAATCTATTTTCTTAAATAAAATATACCTGTTTATAATCATTATATTCTTTTATACTTAAATTATTAAAGTTTGGAAAAATATTTTCAACAAAATTCTAAGTCCCAAAATTTTCGAAATTTTTTGGCAGAGTCTCCTTTGTACGGAGAGACTCTGGAGAAAATATAATATCAAAATATACAAATATAGTACATATATTATCCCAACACGGGAAAAATTATACAAAATAGCGCTAAAACGTAATCCGAAAACGTACCTATTTGTCGGGCAATATACGCTTATTTTTATGGAACCAAAGCAGTAGCAGTTGCTTCCATCACCTGCATTTCACTTATATAATCTAAGAAGGTTAAATATTTATTTTTAAAGTGAAATGTTTAGGTGATTTCAACCATTAATCAACCAATCAATACAACAACCATCAACCTTACAACCATCATACATACACAAAGCAAAGCAACCATTTAATCCATCAAACAAATAGTTGTTTGGGTTCAAAACTTGAAATTTGTATGAAATGAAACTAACTATCAAGTGCATCCTTTACTCAACAGTCTTAGATGGAACAAAGATAGATTATTTATTCATCCAACAACTTCAAATTCCTTACCCAACAACATAAATCAAACAATAACAATTCAAACCAACAACCAAATTACTTATCATACATTTATTTCATGCTTCACTGGTTTGGTTTTCTTTCTTTCATTTATGGAGTGATTACTTTATTTCTTACAAATTTTCATTTTCCATTTATCACAAAATTCATTATATTTGTATTCCAATTTATTTACTAAAGTTTATATCATCTATTTATACTACTTACCTTTACTTATATAGTAAAATTTCCAATTTAACTTAAGTTTATACAATTAATTCTCATTAATAACAGCAATTTATTGAATACCTTAATTACCTCAAGCTTCACTTGTAAGATTTCCCCTTACATTTTCTTACTAACATTGCAACTTTTATCATATGGTAAGTTATGTATGTTTTAAGAATGTAAGTGAAAATTTACAAGTTTCTTCTTAATTCCTTTTTATTAATTAATGGTTCAATAAATATATATATTTGTTTTATAAATTACAATTTCAACTTACCTTTAATTTCATTCATTTATTTAAGGTTGAAGTTTCTATTATATTTAATAGTAGTAAAAATTTAATTACCTACTTTCCATTATATTTAATTGCAGTAACCGTTTAATTACACTTAAATTATTAACCTTAAAACCTCCATTCTTATAAATAAAGGATTTTATTAATTTATTACTTAGGGTTTACAGTCATTTATCTATTATTCCTACTTTCCATAATATTAAACTAGTAGCGTTAATATCATACTTAAGTTCATAACCCTACACATCAATCTTTATTAATTTAGGAATTTCATTTTATTTCTTAAGGTTACAATTACCTATTTATAGCACTTACCTTTAATTATGGTAAAATTTCAATTTTTGCTTAAGTTTATACCATTTAATTCTTATTTTTTTATAGCAATTTATTGAATACTTCAATATTTCCCAAAATTTCTACTGCTATAATATTCTATTCCAATTCTCTTATTTAACGTTTCAACTTTTTATGTTTGGTGAGTTATTTATGTTGAAGAAAAATGCAATTAAACTTATACAAGCTTTATCTCATCCTTTAAATAAATTTTATGTTCAATAATCTTTACCTTTCTTATAAGTTAAAATTTTAACTTCCTTTATACTTAGCATTCATTCACTTACCTAAATTAGAGGTTTTCAATCCATTTATCTCTTACTTAAATTTAGAGGTTTCAATTCATTACATACCTACCTTTTATTCCACTAAAATAGTTCAAACAATTTAGTTAATGGAAATTTTAGAATTAAATACCGGGTCAAATTTCCATTTATTTATATAAAAAAAAAAATTCTTACAACTTATATATCTCAATTTATATTTAAAACAATTAAAATTTTAGATAATTTCAAAATAAATCTGCAGTAGAATTACCACAGTGGCCTTTCCCCTTCGAAACTCGAAAATGAAAGTCGATGATGCGGCCGCCATCACCGAAATTATTTTCCAGCGACAGAGAGGAAAGTACAAAATTATTTTCTTCAAAATCCTCTTTAAAATAATTTTTCCGAATTATACTAAATATTTATATAAGAAAATACTTATAAACCAAATCCCTATATCCCATAAATCCATTGAAAACAGATTTTCAAAATCCCGGACTTAAGTTCTAAAATCTCCAATTTGATTTATTATAATTTCAACTTAGCTTCAATTGTTATAAATATTTTTACTTCCTAACACCCAATCTATAGCAACCAAATATATATATATATATATATATATATATATCTTTATAAAATTTTTTTTTATATATATAGAAAATATAATAGGCAAAATTATTTCATTCACCTATATTAAAAACAAATATTATGTCGGTCTGTCCTATTAAGTGTTTAGAAATCCCTATTGATGACATAGCGTCCCATGCATCAACCAGAATTTATAAATACAAAGCGGAACAGATTAACACAATATCAAAATCTTTTTATAACACTAACAAGTACGCTCTCTCATATATATACGCTCAGTGACTCCCATAGGGTATTACTACCCTATTAATAAAGAGTCAAACCCCACAAAGCCAAGGTTTATCGCTAAACCAAAGCTCTGATACCAACTGTAACATCCCGCCTTTTCGCACACTTTATATCGACACACATGCCGATTCAAACCATACGGAAGGGCTGATTGTTATGGGGTAAATAAGCAAAACAGAGAAGAAATAAAACAAAACAGAATCTCACAGCGGAAGGATAAAATATAATAATCAATATACAGTTCAAAACAGTTTACAAACACTTGATTTGCTTTATACAATAAATATCAGAGTTACACATACCAATACAATCAATGCAGCGGAACAGTATGAGTGTGGTGCAATACTATAGATAATAATAATACGACTCCTTCGTCTTCGTCCTTCAAAGTTAAAGTCTTCGATCCTGAAACGCTCGGACTGACCCGAGCGAATTTGAAAAGACAAAACACTCGAGTCAGAACTAAAAGATCTTATGTGAGTTAAATTAACAGAAATAAATATGAGTACAGTAACTCAAGAGATGCTCGGGATTTACATCTCCTAAGGATCCGTTAAACTATTTACTATGTAGTATATTGCGCTATTATAATAGTGTCTAATTGTAAAATAAACTTACTTTTAAATAGCGTTAAGGCTTTACATTTTCCACCTTAACACGTAAAATGCCAATAGTCTATACAGTACCGTAATACCTCCTGATCGGAGGCTACCAGAGGATACTCCATAGGTACGACACAAATAGAAACTCGTAGTAAAGGCTCGGTATGGTAGGTGACACGACACAACTAGGCAATGCCAGGGTAGATATACCAATTGCTATCCAGGCTGGTGGAAACGCGTAGCCGCAGTTACCGCCCACCTCGGACTAACTCCCCAAAATCAAAATATAGAAGTGGCCACTGAATCAATCCAAAATCAAGTATAATATCGAAGAGGAGGGTCCGATCAGAGGAATGACCTCATTGGCCTGAGAATCGCTCCTGTTTTAGCCACCTTATGCCAACTCACGGGAGTCGGGTCCACGTATTTACCTTACAGGAAACGTCGCCACCACCTACTTCATTCTGGAATCTCCACCGCGTACACGGTTAGTCAAAGTGGTTTTCGGTATCGACAGAGAGTATGTCCATATTCGATCCCGGTCTCTTTGCCAACCCATCGTTATTATAACACCGCGGTCATTTAAAAATAGGTTATACTTTAAAAATCAGAATAAACATTCCATTTCATAACCATGAATACGATATCATTTCAAAACCCAAAACCATATTTTATCACTTATCCCAAATATAATTCTTTTCCAAAATCATAATGCTTTAACTTCATAACGTCTGAAAATCAAATATTTTCAAAGCATAATATTTTGAAAATCATAATTTAAAACCATAACTTCTAAAAAAACTTGAATGGTTTGGACATTCAACGGTATATGAATTAAATGGTTTAACTTAAATGTTACTTTGTAAAGAAAATAGTTCTCATGGCTTTACAAATACATTTCTTTATTAAAGTCTAAACCAAAATTTATATTATCTCTCTCAAGTTCCAAAACCACTTCAATTTATTTATATATACGTATATCCATTTTGAGTAACAATATTTCAAACTAAAATTGGATTTTATTCTTTCAACAGATCAATTGTTCTATTAATTAGTCTTGAATATTCACATAAAATCCATAAATAATAAGACTTCAGTTTCTAGAAATAAAATATATATATCTTTTCCCAATTCAAATTTTACTAAAATATTCATTTCAATTTATTTTGGGAAAAATCCAATTTTAAATATCATATCTTAAAATTTCCAAACTTAACATTTAAACATATGATATAAATTATTAAACTCCATTTTCTTAATTTTCTTCCATTTTTAGTAAAGATTTTTATACACCTTTTAATTTCAAAATTTTCAACTTCATATGTATATATATATGGAAGAAAAATATTTATACAATATAAAATTTAAGATTATTATAAACCGTATTCCATCCAAACCATAGAAATCACATTTAAATAGTTATATATAGACCGCGGTGCCTGTATATAATTTTCTATCCTATAGTCAAGTGATACGGATATTTATCATTTCAATCCGCAATTTAAAAGATATAAAATTTTGCGGTTGTATATCATTTCAAACCACAATCCCGAATGAAAGGAAATATGCATGATAATTTGCAATTTAATGATATACAATAAAACATCCATCAACATCACCCATCATCCAATCACAATCATCAAGCAATATCAATCAATAACAATTTATATTTGATAATATATAACAGGTAATAACTGACAATTTTTTTCAGATTAAATTTAACAACTATTAATCTAACAGTTTATATTCAGTAATAATCTATATAACTGTTAACTAGCTGTTTATAGGCAAACACAAATTCTAACTGTCAATAAATAAATGAAATTAACAGTTAAATTCAATAAATGCAATTCAACAAATATGAGTGAAATAAACATGCCTAATACTCATAAATAAATTTCTATTCATTTCAAAAATTAATTTGACAAACATAAAAGCTTTTAGTAGTTGTGAGTGGGTTAAAACACTCACCTTTGGAATTTAAATCGAAATTAAATTCAATTTAAACTCAAAAGTTCGCCCGTCTCAGAATTCGTCCAAACCAGCGTCATCAAGTCTGGAATTTAATTACGATCCTAATAAAAGAAATTTCGCGTGAATCCGAGATCGTATGAGAAAGTTATGGCGAAAAATGGTGATTGAATTCAAAATTAAAATAAACAAAGTGACACACATTTGTTAAAATAAACCTGCCACGTCAGCTATCCCTACAACTCACGCATCATCTCCAGGCGGCCAAGATATCTGAAATTCAAACCCTACAGCACACGCAAATACGAACGCTCCTCCATATCGCGACCCAGGTCACTTCGGCTTGGACCACCGCCGCCCATACTGCATCGTCCAGGCTCGGCCCCACGGCCTCGAGCCTCTCCCCCTGTTCGAACGAAGAGAACAACCACCGGCCGCCCATACTCCATGCTAACCCTAATCGAATACTGCTGCAGATCCGACCATTGATTCGTGAAAACATTTACATAGATCGACTCCCCTCAGTCCCCTCTACAAAACCCAGAAATCGTTTGACGATCTGACGAAGTTTGTTACGGCGCTGATGAATGGCCACGAACTGTTTGAATTTATTCTGGATGAACGATAACTCCAATTGAAAAACGAATTTCACCATGAGATTACGTGCATCGAGAACTATGATATATATTTTTTCGAGATTTTTAGGAGGACTTTAAATTTTCACTTTGTTTTTAAACTGACTGGATCTAGGGTTAGCCCCCATTGAAGAAGGAGAGAAGCTTGAAGAAGATGAACATACAGTAAATAGACAATAGGATGGAGCTAGGGTTTATAACTGTATATTTATAGGTAGGGTTGGGTTAGAGCAGATAGGCTAGATAGATGAACGTACGGAACACTCTAAGGCCCAAAAAGCCCGCTATGCCTCCGGAGTCGAATTGGTTATATCTATATATCCAGATAGGTATTTTAAAATATTCTGAACGCGATGGAAAAAGTTTTGCGACCAAATTCGATCGTATGAAGAAGTTATGCTGAAAACAAGATTTTCAAATTGATTTCAAATTGATTTTAATTAAATCGATTTCAAGGCGTTTCGCGTCCGTACGATCAAATGACGGGTCTGATCGATACGAAACTTGAAACCCTATAATAATTCACTGATACGGATTCGATGAAACTGGTTTCATCGAAATCCGAGTCCGTGACCAAAATGGCTATTTTTAATATTCATTAAATTAAATAAATTATAAAAATCCAATTTTATATTAAAGCTCTATAATTGCCCAAATTTTATTGCTTATATAATTAATAGTCAATTTTAAGTCTGGCTGTGAATTAAGATTGACAAGTCTATCAAATTTCAGTATACATTTCTACGCTTCCTTATATTAAGGAATTATAAATTTAATTCTCAAAATCCAATTATTTAATCTTTTACCTTTATACTCTCAACTTAAATCCAAAACAAAGATGCCCTTTAACATGTCTATGTTTTCACTTTAAAATCTACAATTTCCTTTTTAATTCAATAACGTAATAATTTACGTTTAATTCCATTTTATTTGAATAAATACCCTTTGTTGAATTTAATACTCCAATTATAATTATAAATCTTGCTTTCTAAAGCCTATATCAACAAATGGTCCAATTAAAATAAAATTAGTATTAACCTCACTTTATAGAATTAACTACTGCAATTACAAAACCAAAACTACGCTAACTGCAATAATTTTGTGAATAAATTTGAGATTGATTTCAAAATAACTTGACAACAAATAAGATAGGTAACGAACAATAATTATTGTTATTAAATCTATTTCAAAAGGTCTACACTCAAATATTACCTTAAAGTAAGTCTTATGTTTCTATAAATTTATTCATACTTCCGTTACTATATTAATAATTAAAGTAACGTTCATCCTTAAAAACAACATTATAACTATTCACATATAAAAGATTTCTATTCCCAAATACATTCATTTATATTTTATTTCCTTAAAGTTCTCCTTTATTAACTGGACACATTAACAACCAAAATAATTAATTCAGATCTATTTCAAACTATTTCCATTCTTAACAAAATAAAATAAATGGTTAACCTACACTTGTCATTCTTTTATATTCAAATTCACTAACAACATTATTAACAACAATGTTGCTATAGACTTTAATTAGATAAATTATATGAATGGTAAAATTTGGTAATTATGACAAACGCCCAAATATATGCATAAATTTACTACTTGTTATTATGAATTCCATCTATTACTTTCTAAATGCCTTTGTCTTCTCATATCCCATTTACTACCAAACTGCAAATTTAGTTATAGCTTATCGATACATAATCACCTAAACAAGACAAATTTTTATTACCTTTTTAAGTGCGTTTATTATTGACCATTTATGAAAATTACTTACCTTCACATATTGCATTGGTTTATTCAACGGTCACTTTTTATTTAGTCACTATTTATTTTATATTAATTGAATTCCATTCTAGTAAATATTTTTATTAATATTCACTGATTCAACATTTGTATGTTTCTTAAAATTAACTTTCAACCGAATGTGCCAATTTACATTTCATTTCCATTCAATATATATTCATTTTATTCCGTTCATTCGGGTACTGCATTGAAATATATTTATTCTCTAATACTAACGTTATTATCATTAAATTATGATTGGATTCCAAGTTTTTTTTTATCCAATACCTTGAACAATAACTTACATATTAACCAAATCCTTCTTCTACTTAATTCAAATTGGATTATGTTCCAATTTCTATAACCTAGGTCTTGAGTCACCATTTACATAATTAAATTTATCGTTTATTTCAATCTTCGTTTAAAATTTAAAGTTCTACTAAACTAAATTACAAAACTTATGAACTTTAACAAATTTAATCCACCAAATAAATTTTTCTGATGTTTATATATTGCAATTCAATTCAGTTATTATTTCATTAATACCATTTTAATCAACTAATTATGACTTAACCACAACACAAATTTCGTTATTCTACCTATTGCCATATAATATTCCAATTTGTTAAATCTTTAATCTCAGTTACTATATCCAACTCCTACATTTATTATAAATTAGATAAAAAAATTATATTAAGTTAATCCATTTAATATTATCAAATTTAACGGGTCGTTACATGTTTTAAAATGGATTAACTATCAAAACCATAGATTTCAACATTTATTGTTGAAATAGACGTTTTCGAGAAATAGAAGGAAATGGTGGACTATAACACTGTTGTTGTAGTAAATGATTTCCGAAAGGAAATGTTTTATATAGTATTGGGATTTGTATATATCTATCTTAATTTCGAATCCCTATACTAGTGATTTTGGGTCGTCATAACGATGTTTTACGCAACATTCGTTTTGACTCAAATAAATGGTTTGAAAGCATGTTTTCCTTAAAGAATGAAATCTATACTTAACTGTGATTTAAGTATACTGAATATTTTCCAAGTGTTGAAAATAAATGGATTTGTGAATTACTTATTATTAAATAAGTATAGAAATGTTTTCCAATATGAAGTGAATATTTTGAGATTTTATCTTTTTAAAGATAAAGTGGAAATGAATATTAGAAATCGATTTGGAAATCGTATATTCATTGATATTTTGGAATTGTAAATTCACTATGGAATTTTATAAAAGAAAGGGAAATTTGTTTAAAAATAAACGTTGATTTATTTTTGAAGTGTGGGAATAAATTTACGGATTTGGAACGTAAATATAAAGTAAATCGGTAAGGATTTATTTAATTGGTTTAAATGAACCATTTTGAAATGAAAGTATTTCCGCGTAAGGAAAATGATTGAAATTTGTTTTCAAAAGTGGTAAACATGAAAAAATGATTTGAAATTTGTTTTCAAATGGTTGAAGTGTGGAAATTATATATCTAGTAAAGATATTTTTGGAAAATAAATAATTTGGGAAATTATTTGGAATTTGGTGACGTTGAGCATACCTATTGATAGTTAAATAACCGACTATCAATATTTACCTTTGAATGGGTATTTGTTGTGATTTGCTTGAATTTGAATGCCACACTTATTTTCAAAATAAGCGCTCACTATTCGGGTTAACCGGGAAAGGACCTTGGGATCGTATAACCCATTCCGAATATGTGATACGTCGTTATGGTTTGCATTTGATGACCGGTGTTGAAGACCGGATATTTTTGAAAACGGAAGGATTACCGTCGAATGACTCTGCATCGGCCGATCTCCGATATAGAGGTTTTATCACGCTTAGTGATGGGAAGTCCGGATGTGATGAGTGAATATCCGAATTGCAAGGGCTTCTTTGGAGGTGCCTTCGGTTCTGTTCGAGCCCGGAACAGACTTTTATGGATTGTATGTCTGACATTACAAATTGAGATATAAAGCTGATTTCTTTCAAATATATTTCTGTTGGTGGCGGAGAATTTATTCTCTTAGCTTAACACCCTTCTCTGAGATGTACGAGCTCAGGGATTATGTAGTTGAAGGTTATTAGTGATATACTCCTAATTTGGTAGTGTGATATGCTAAGTGCTGTTGAGCATTTGTTGAACAAAGCATAGCTTTTGTATAAAGCATAGCTTTGTGGACGAGACTTCGTCGGACCTCACACCCCGAAAATGGTCAAAACAGGAAGGATGCAACAAGGTTATTAGGAGGTAGCGCCCCTTTAGTGTATGTCATTCCTTCTGGATAGAGGTGGTATCATGGTATGGAGCCTAGATATTTAACCTATGTTGTTGCTGCAAATTTATTACTTTTGTGATTGTTGGAATCGAGGATCCTTGGATATAGATCGGTTACGATCGGGGAATGACGTATTCGTGTCAGTAGTTACCCAGTTTGAAGGGTAACCCGGCCTTGTGTTGGCAGAGATCTGGTTAGGTTCTCGGGTCGTCTTTCTAGAGGCATACCCATGTGGCAATGGGAAGTTCCTTGGCCTGACCATTTGTTGGAAATTTAAAGAAACAATACGAGCCTTGTACGGTTTTAGATGTAGAACCTGCCATCTAATATGGTTGCTATAGTAGGCAAATATAATGGTACCTATGCCGGCTAAGATTTGTATTCTACTTTCGAAATGTTTTCTACACTATGCACTAATAATAATATCAAAAATGATTTGATTTTGCGTAATAAGCATCTTTGACTAACATAAGAAGAAATCTCCTCCAAGTCTGCGTTTGCATTGTGTGTGTGGTGGGAGGTCTTATGGTAGTTACATTTTCAAAAAGCATTGCGAATTGACTTCAAAAAAAAATTATCCTGTTGTTAGTTTTTAAAGATAAACTATTTTAAGTTCTCACACCAGTCTCATGACTGACTTGGAGTTTATTATTTTCCTTCCTAAAATCTGGGGCCCACCAATTTCCACACGGGCAGTCTAGAGTCAGGTTATCAGGATATTCTTGAAGTCAGGAGTTGGTGGAGGCAAGCTGGATGGCATGGCGTATTCACTAGTATATAGTATTTCTTTTCCGATGTTTGTTGTTGTACACTCTGATGATGTAATGTAATGTAATATGATGTAATGTAATAAATGATATAGTTCTTTGTTTAAAGATTATTCATTTATCTATTATATGTTGTTCCGCTGCGATTGTGAGATTTTGATATTGTTCTGTTGTTTCTTTCTGTTCTGTTCTGTCTTTTTCTCTCTTCTTCTACCTCTTTCTTTTTCTTTAACAATAACATTTCGGTTTTCCGGCATTCGATTGCTCGGTAGTTGATACAGTGGACGTATTGATGTCGGTTTTCGAGCGACGAAAAGTCGAAACGTTACAATTTATTTCAATAAGATCTTCAAAAGAAATATCTGAACTTACATCGTTGTTTGTAGCCATAAAGCACAATTTGCTTGTTCTTTATCATTTTCACTTTCGGATGAAGAAGAGTCTGAATCATCCCAAGTCACTTGAAAAGCTTGCTTCTTCTTCTTAAATGACTTCTCATTTTTGAACTTGTAAGTAATCTTTTCGTTTTGAAGATTAGGGCGATGTTTCTTCATATGTCCTATTTTTTGCCCTCATAGCATTTCAATGATGAAGATGAGTTATTATTGTTTCCAAACTTCTTATTCTTTTTAATTTCAAGAATTTTTTAAATTTTTTGACAAGAAAACAAATTTATCTTCATCCATATCTAATTCGTCTTCGGCTTGAAAGACAATCGTTTTTTCTTGAGCTTGATCCATTTTTGCTTATAAATTAACTACATAAAACATTAGATTTCCAATCATCTCTTTGGGTTTGAGGGTCGAAAGATTATTAGCCTCTTTAATACCCATGACCTTTTGTTCCCATTCATCCGTCAAAATGTTAAGGATTTTTGAGACAATATCAAAATCCATAAAAATTTCACCTAAAACCATAAGAGTATGAGTAGATTGAGTATATTTAAGCCACATTTTCATTTTTCTCCTCCCTTTTGAAGTGACAACTGTGCATTTCAAAATATATTGTACAAGTTGTTTTATATAAATTTCTTTAGAGATTAAGATAACCATGACGTATTGATGGTACATAGTGTTCAAAGATTGAAGATCAAAATAGAGTTATTGTAACGACCCTTGATTTTTCGTTGTTTGATTTCGAATATTTAAATGGTTTCAAATATTGAATTTGAATTATAGATTGACTTTGAATATGAGAATTTGGGTTTATTTATAAAATAAATTCGGAATTTGAATATAGCAATTTATTGGATAATATAATCATTGAAGTTTATAATTGAATATTGGTTA
This sequence comes from Allium cepa, assembly GCA_030765085.1. Lineage (NCBI taxonomy): Eukaryota > Viridiplantae > Streptophyta > Magnoliopsida > Asparagales > Amaryllidaceae > Allium > Allium cepa. The sequence continues at coordinate 463,213,783 of CM060943.1, forward strand.
AAATAGTGAATCTGGTGTTTTAAGCTTGATAAAAGTTATTTAAAGGATTGTAAAATTTATATTAATAATAACGAAGATAATAAAAGTCTTTAAATTTAATTTAAAAGTGATCTGTTTAGTTTTTAAAATATATGGTTTAAATTGACTTTTAAAAATAGCCATCCGAGGCATAGTCTCGGAATTCGACAAAACCAGCTCCATTGGATCTGTAGTATTGTATTATTTTCGAGTTTCAAGTTTCGTAGTGTTTGGAGTTACCGTTTGATCGTACGGAATGTAAATGCGTTGAATTTAATATCGAAAATTCAATATGATAATTGGGTCCAAAAAGCTATCTTCTCTATACCATCAAACTAGGACTCGTAACCTCCGCTGCGTTCGAAATGGGGTTATAATATTATGAATGCCTAGTGGCACGCCTTGATAGGGGTTCGAGATTTTTAGTTGTGTAAATTGATACGTTCGAAAATTTAAATAAAATATTTATATTCACATTAAAGCTTTCTCCTTTCTTTCAGAATAACACTGTAGCCTTCATCTTACATGCCAACATCAACTCTTGCCCCCCTCCATTCTGCTTTTAAAATCACAGCCTCTCCCTCTATTTTCAGATAAAAATCAACTGAAAAAAAGGAAATCATTCATTCAAATCGAATCTCTCCCTTCCAATCTCTAACCCACGCAATCTCTTTATTTCTTCCCAAGTGATTCGCGAATCACTTAAAAAAATCAAATCTTTCGCAGTTAAAAAAAGGGAGGAATCGAAAAGCGGCACACGATTAAATCACGTTGTAACTCATTCGAGCAGAAGCGTGGCAAGTGTAGGGGACAGGCGACGCTGGGGAATGGAGTCGTACAAGCGGGATTGCATCTTCGATCTAGGAGGGCGACATCGATCTATGATCGCATGAGAGCGATGGTGGAATTTGGGCGTGGATTCTGGGACTGCTCAAGGGGCGTCGGGTGGTGGATTGTCGATGTAGGAAGACCAGACTCGTGAGTGGTTTGTCTAATGATTTTAGGTGAGTGTTCGATGGTGATTTTGATTGTGGATTGAGGAAGGGTCGAAGCTGAGGCAGTTTTGGTCGAAGTCGAACAGGGAGGTTAGCTTTTGGTCTCGGCAGTGGGTGTCGCAATTTATGGGGGGGCTCAAGTCGCCGAGGCGGAAGGAATAAACGAGCTAAAATGAAAAACAATAAGGTTTAAAATTTAATTAAAATTTGAATTAATTTATGATTATTGTATTTTTCACAAATTTATGTCATGTTCATAGGAGATCCAAATCATGAAGCGGTCACATTGGAATTCGTAGCTGCAATTTGGAATCGATTTGGAATAAACCATTATTAGCTGGAATTTTTAATTAAATCAAACGTCGCTCGATTTAATTTAAAATCGGAACAGTCAACAATTAATAAAAATCAAAGGCGAGAATTTCTCACTCGTTTCGATTACCGTATTTAAATTTAAATGTTTAAAATTTAAATTATTGGATGCTGGATTGAACTGAAAAATTATAATTGTCTTTCGATGTTATATACATATAGCTTTATATATTAGTATTGGAATGATATTCCCACACATTACAGCGGATGGGGCCCTATGCGCCCCGCATAATAGCTGATGAACCTATATACCGTGATATCTCCCTCTAATTGGGATTGGTATTTTTATTGTTGTCTAACATATGTGGATGCAGGGAAATTAGAGGGATCCAACTGGATTCCTCAAATATATTAGTATTTTTCATATCTATGATACGCTGGGTAATTGTGTGTTGTAAATTTTTAAATGATATAGACGACATGGAAGTTAATTTTGGGTATATTAAATACCATAAATATTATTTTAAAATTTAAGAAATTAAAAGGAAATTTTTAATATAAAAATTGGTATATCGAAATTTGGATTATTTAGAAGAGATTGGATTGAATAAGAAATGGAAATTTTTTGATTGTGTTAAATAATGTGGGAAAATATTTTGAATAAAGAATTGGAAATAAATTATATAAGGAATTTTAAAGACCGGATTTTTAAATGGTATTCGGGAAATATAAGAAGAAGTTGAAGCCGATATTAAAAATAAATTAGTAAAAATAAATGGAATTTATAAGAAATTGAATTTATAAAAATGGAAGTTAATTAATGAGATTATTTTAGTGCAACTCAAAGGAGTTATAAAAACTTATAAAACGAGGTTTATAAATAAAAGAAATTGATATCAGATGGTAAATTGAAAGTATAAATTTAGAGGAAAAATTTATATTTAAAACATGGAAATAGGGTGAGAGGGAAATGGTGGATACTCTTTTTGAGTGGAATAGTTAAGGAGACCAAAATGGAAATAATGTGATGGGAATCGAGAAATTTATAAATTGAAATTTTAGTATCCAGATATTAAAAATATATTTTTAACAATAAGTTTAGTATCTAAAATTTTAAAAAGGGAATTTTTATTTATTAAACTATGTAAATTTTAAAGTTAGTTAGTGTTGAATATTTCAGTAGTGAATTTTTAAATACTTAGTATTTATTTTAATAAAATCCTAAATTTGAAAACCTGCTTTGAAAGTGATGTTATAAAAAGGTGTTTTCAATATTCTAAATAATTATTTGAATATGTCTTAAAAATAAATGATTATTATTTTCTTTAAACAACTTATTTTTATTTATATATGTGTATATATAGAGAGTTTTGAAAGTGGTTTAAAATTTATTTACAAATCTTCTCGAGAGTCAAAAGAGTTATTTAATAGATGGGAGTTTTAAGAGAGTTCTCAATGCGAGGTTTGGGAAAAAATTAGAAAATTCTGAAGTAGTTAAATAAAAGCAGGCTTCGAAAATGAAATAGAATTCATTAAAAGAAGTGGAAGGGAAATTGGAATTATAAGTAAGTATATTGGCCTTGGAAATAGAAGAGGGAAATTTATTAAGGGATTTTGAATTTGTAGAATTCGTCATAAACTAGCCGAGGAATTCAAAAATAAAATTTGTAAATGTTTATGAGAAAAATAAATAGGAAATATAAGAAGTATTTTCCAAATGTCAAATATAAATTGGAGAGGGGAAATATTATAAGTATTGGGGAGAGGTTGGAAATGTTCCGTTAAAAATATAAGCATTGGAGAAACTGAAAGTAATATCTTGTAAAGATATTTTAAGATAAATTTTGGAAATTATAATAAGTGCTGGTGATTTCTTTTGGATGGTAAATGATAGTTAAATAACCGACTGTCAATTTTAGCCAACTTCGTTAATTGTTTCGAAGAGACCGGGATAGGTTTAATTATCCAAAAACCACTTCGATCTGATTTCAACGTTACGAATGAATACCGTGAAGATAATGAAGACGGTGATATGGTTTGTCCAGACCCAGGACAACTTGTATGGACGAATGCTATCAGAATATCATCATTGGGGGACGATGAACATTCTAAGTAAAATTGTGTTCTCGAACGGTAATGCTTAGCCTCGAGCCTCATCTAACGGGAATGACTAAAACAGGGGAGATGCAACAAGGCTAAGTTGGCCACACCCAATTAGGATATGTTATCACCTTTCTAGATGTCCTCGGAAACCCATTTATTATGGATATGGATGTGCATGGAAGAAGCGAAGGGTGGTAAGGGTGGGAACACCTGGGGTGATAACATATTCAGTCTATTCAGGTTAGGGGTAGGTCGGTCTTGTATAGCAGGGATCCCGGCATGGTCCTCGACACATGGTTCTAGAGGTGTACCGTGGTGGATAGTATCCCAATGACCCGGTCATTTGATGGAATCCATTCTCTAATAAGTGCCGTACGGTTTTGATTGTGCCCAACTATGCTGGAACGTGAGATGCAAGCATTTCAGCTATTTTCTATTTACTTTCTATAGACACTCATATAATATCAAACGGATTTGATAAAAATGTTTTGATTATCGTAAGGTAAAAACCCGTCGTGTTTATTTATGATGTAGTACGAGATACCTTTGTTTTCAAAGGATTTTGGAAAGATAAAAATTCAAATTGATTATGTTTTTCTCACGTTAATTTCCAGACTGACTCGAATGTTATTTTATTATGATGCTCAGGTCAGACCAAGTATTACAGATTCAGGTTAAAATGCTATGGAGCTCAGAGGATGGGCTGGAGGAGTTCAGACATATATTACGTACTTAGTTATTTCCGCTGTGTGTGATAAGTTATTATAACCATCTAGATTTGATGTAATGATTGTGTGCTCTAATGATTGTAAGTATTAAATAATTGCAGCTTCTTTTGTATAAAACCTGTTGTTATATATTATATGTTGTTCCGTTGCAATTGTGAGATTCTGTTGTTGTTGTTTCTTTATTTGTTTCTACCTTTTTATTCCTCACCGCTAATGAACTGATATTTCCTGCACTCGACTGCTCGGCATTTTATACAGTGGACGTATTGATGTCGATTTTCGAGGGTTGAAAATCCCCGTTCATTACAGCACTATTTGACTTGCCATGGTTTGGACTTGCACCGGTTGATTAGTATTTAAGACTTCTAATGGAACTATTTCAAGTAATTCCTAAGCAAGAAGAGCGCCATATCTCCGAAATGGATACATTCGCTTAGTGCGGTTGTAGTATCAGAGTCCGTGGCTTGACAGAAAGATGTCCGCCATAGCTAAGAACTATCGGGAGGGGGTGCAGAATGTTATCGTAAGTTGTTGTAAGTCTTAGATAAATCCTGTACAATTCCCTTTGATAAAACACACATACATTTTTTGCTAGGTATTTATTTAATTTTTCTTCAATTCTATACTTAGCAAAATTTCAGAAATTATTAACTCTTCTTAAGAAAATCAGATGTCTAATATTTATTTTAAATGTATGAAAAATAGCCAAAATAAACCGTTTTCTTTCTGTTTCTACCTTGTATGAAATAGACATTTGAAAAATCATTAGACATTTGAATGATTTTTCAGACGCATGTTTAATATTTTCAAACGTCTACGTGCATGTTAATTTTTTTTTTAAATCATTGGTTTATATGTCTAAAGTTTCAAGCCTATTGTCTAAAAAAGGATCCAGATGTCTGATTGAGAATTTAGACGTTTGAATAAGGGTGCTTTTAAATTCTTTTCTGTTTCAACCTTGTGAAAATTCAAACATCTGAATTTGAATTTAGATTTTTGAATAAGTATAACATATTTTTTATCCTTTGAAAAGACAATTTTTTTTGAAAAGTCGCCTTTTTTAATCAAAGGTTATGGCTGCTCTAATGGTGATATCCCTTTAGTGAATGCCTTTCGAACATTATAAAAAAGTTTTTTTGAGTAATCGCACTTAACTTTGCTTACTTTACTCTCTATACTTATATTTTCTAAGATTTCAAAAGTATCAAAAACAACCTTTTGCCTCCTATTTTCTGCACATTCAATCATATTATCAAAGTAAACTATAGAAAGGGTGTACTGAAAAGTGACTTATTAGTGTTGTAAATGAATATGTCAAAATCAAAGTTGAACTATGCCTTCTAAGTGAATTCTTATTTGAGAAGGAGTCGAAGTCCTGTTTGGTTGTTCAAGCAGTTTTATATAAACCTGCTCCTCTTTGTCAAGAGAGGACAGTTTAGTGAAATTTCAAAAGGAGTTTAGGATTAGACTAGGTAGGAAGTCGAACCCAGCATAAAAATCTTTGGTGCACTTTTTTATTCGCTATTCTTTACTTGTATTATTTTTATATTGTTAGATCCTTAGTGCACTTTCAGTTTACATAGAGCAAATCTTGCCTCAAGTTTGTTGGGGCCAACATATTGACTTTGGCTACATAACCCTACAATTATAGATAATTAATGAAAGGTTTCTTCCCACACCACATCTCATATAGCGTCTTAAGCACAAATTAGTATGAATCAAATTCAACATATGTGTTGCGGTTTCGAGCGCATATCCCTAGGAATGAATCATATCAAATAAGGTTCGTTCTCTTCTTTTTAAAACACCATTTTGTTATGGAGTATAGGATGGAGTGACCTGAGAGATAATCTCCTCATCTTTTATATACTATTGGAGCTCTTACCCAACATACTCACCTCAACAATCGGATGAAAGTATTTTAATCTTATGGTTCATTTTATTTTCAACCTCGTTCTTATACTATTTAAATTTCTCACCGGCATCATATTTGTTCTTCGAAAAATATACATATCCGAGTCTTGAGAAATCACAGTAAAAGCTATAAAATAAAAGGAAATATCTTTAGTGACTATAGGCATTGGGCAATATACATCAATGTGTACGAGACCTAAATGTTTATCAACTTTATCATTGCTTTCACAATAGGGATGCTTCATCACTTTTTTAAGACAATGCTCATAAGTATCAAATAACGATAAAAATCCATCATTTCATAACTTGTGCAGTCGTTTGTCACTAATATGACCAAGTTTATAGTGCCACATATTATTAACATTATTAATGTTAATAATAGAAGAACTATTACAATATAGATATGATTATAATTAAGCACATAAATTCCATTATCCAAAAACTTAATGCAGATTTTAATTCCATTGAACAAAATGTCCATAACATTGCCACCACAATAATAAATATATCCAGTCTGAGACAATCTTAGACACAAAAATTATTACATAAATAAAGTCTTTAACTTAATAAAAATTATTTAAAATTAAATCAAATCCATTCACTAAGTCAAGTGATAGTTCTAGCCGCAGTTGCATCTATTAAAAATCCATCGAAAACTTAAGGCCACATTTCACCCATTGCCATATGCCACTTGTTCCTAAATCCCTATAGTGAATTACGTATACGAGTTTCATATCCAGCATCAAAAACCCAAAATAATTTATTGATTTCAAAACAATTTTAAATCATAAACGTACCTATAAGAATGGTAGAACTATTCTCTTTGTTCTCTTTAAGAAGTTTTAGGTAGTGCGAACAATTCCATTTTCAATGCCACTATTATGACAGTGGTCACATTTACTCTTGTCATTTGAAGCATTTTTCTTACTCTTCTTATTAACGCAATTTCTCTTCTTTAAACTATTCAAAGATGATGCCTTTCCCTTTATAGTAAGCATCGTGTCCTGATCTTTGGATGAGAAATTAACTGATCTCAACATATTGACCAATCCACGAGACTCATTACCAATTGATTCATATTGTAGTTCAATATGAATGTCTCAAACTATAGAGTGAGTGAGCCTAAGATCAAGCACACTTGCAGCTCATTGCTTATAATGATATCTAGCTGCAAAAGTCTATCAATATAAATTGCATCATTAAGACATATACATTTACCTAAGTTCTCTTCCTTATCTTTATATCGAATAGTTCTGTAGTAATCTCGTACCTTACAGAACGAGATTATTCCCTAAAAAGCTTTGACGTTATCGAAGTTTTTATGGCAATCATGTTTTCCTGGTATCTTGCTATAGTTTATCAAAGTGGACAATATGTACGCATAGCAAATATCAAGATCTGCTACCCACTTATTATAAGAGATCACTGATTCAGGAGCCACATCTTTAATGAGTTTTCTTATGGAGAATGTATATGACCATAAGCGTTCATAATCGGTGTCATTTTGATTTCTCTTAGCCAGTCAATGTAATTAGGTCCATTGAGCTTGTCATTTTCCAAAAATAACTTTGATGCAGACATTTTCTGCAAATTTAATTTAAGTATATTAGGTCATTTATACATAACAAATGTTCTTATATGATTAATAAGGGTAAATACATTTATTTCATTTTACTAATAAAGTCGCACTAGATCTTTATGTTTCTCAAAATTGATGAGAAATATAGAAGTCTTTCGACTTCTCTAGTGAGTGTTAGGACTCGCAAGCCTTAGAATTTTGACCTTGAGGAAGCTAAATAAATCATAAGCCTACATACAATAGATAACACCTTACTGGTTGTATCATACACAATTCCTAACTTGTGGTCTTTGTCCTAATCTTATCTTATTCTTGAGAAAAGCTCGACAAATCAAGAGAGACTATTCTCTCATACCTACCATTTCATGACCTAAGTATAATGCATATAACTTGAAGAATTCTTAAAAAATATGTATATGTATCTTACCTAGTATAGTCAATATATTAATATATTACAAATAACATCTCTAGCTTGAGGAAAGCCCAATAACTAAAGATTTTTTAAGCAATCTATTAATATATAATGATAGAGGACAACATTTATATTAGAGTTCATAACCCTTACATATTTATTTGAGTGATATCAATTTATGGAATAATGTCTTTCTTTATGAAATACCCCAGTGATTCAAGTGCCACAAACTATTAAAATCACCGTACACGTACTATATGTGTGCACTTATACCTTAAACCTAATTTGGATTTCTTATAGCCCCTTTTTATTTAATTAAATCATACACAATTTAATTTTAATTTTATTAGTTAGATCATAATTAACTAATTATTTAGTTAACACTTTAATTAGGTTAACTAGAATTTCAAAATTCTAATTATATTCATCTTAAATAATTTTATAATGCATGTTGACTGTAATATTTATAGTACTTATATATATACTATATCATTATACATGTATATTATTTATTAATTAGCATTTAATTCGTTTAAATAATTAAAACAATTTTAATTAAAATAATAATCTATTAATTTCGCAAAATTATAGTACAATTATCTTAAACATTTTAAGATAAATATACGTATATCATTATATACATTTTAATTAATTAATTTATTTATTTAATCCAATTAATCAAAATAAAGTTTTGAAAATAATATGTTAATTTTCAAAAAAAATTGAAAAATTATTAAATATTTATAAAATTTTCTTTCATATTCTAAACCTAACTTTTAAATATAAAAGTTAATTTAAATTTTCATAGAAAATTTTAAAAAATTAGTCTATGGGGTAAAATCAGTTCGAACATATTTATTTGGGATAACCTTTGGCCCGACTTCATCCTTCGGGTCAGATTAGTAGCCAAGTAAGGCAAAGAACTTGATTACCTAAACCCAACTTTATACGCTACCATTCTACACATCCTACTAAATAGGTAGGCTTTAATAAGTTAGCTCTAGTACTTCAAATTTAAATTGCATAGGCTATAAAGCTTTGATATTGGGTATTGATACCATTAAAGGAACTAGGTTGGGTCGCGATGGATTAAATATATGAATTTTATTTTTTAACCATTTTTTGATCTTTGTTAGGCCTGTAAAGTCGGATTTTAATCCAATCTTAAATATTATTTAATAAAATATTATTTCATTTAATTTATTAATTTGATTAAATTAAATATTTATTTTAAATTCAAATTGGAATTTAATCTAAGTATGTCCAAATATACTCATGTGTGTGTTGTGCATTTACAACATAATATACATGATGCACATAGTTAATGTGCACTTTTATAGGTGTTGGGATTTACACCTCAAAAACACATTTGCGCTTTATGTACACATTGGCTATCCAAACATTATTTAAGTGTTATATAAATACAATAATAATTTATTTATTTATTAAATTGATTTAATTAAGTCAAGAATTTTGATATTTAAAACCGTCTAATATATCCTAGTTTATTTAGAAAAACAATTCAAAAACAGATCTAGATCTATAATTTAAAAAAGTACACACTATATGTTAAATTCAAAATAAATTCACATAATATTTTAAACAATGTATAATTTATGAAAATAATATTATATATATATATATATATATATATTATCTTACACTAATCAACTATTAAAGTAAATATAATATAAATGCATAATAAAACTAACTTTTCCCTATGTAATAAAATAAAATATTACTTGTAAAAATTAAATATTAAAATTTATAAATATATACATACATTTATTAAAATGTGTGTGTATATATATTATATTAAAGCAATATACGAATTATATTTATAAATAAATAAAAAAGTTATAATTTTATTTTCTCCCAAAAGTATTATAGCTTATATTTTGCTAAAATTATTTTTAAATTTATACACTTACATACATGCAATATATATGTATGTGTGTGTGTGTGTGTGTGTGCGTGAGAGAATTTAAAACCAGTTTAAATCAATTAAAGATATTTTAATATTAAATAAAATTAATTAAAAATTTAAATTCTTTAATATATATATATGGATAATATAAGTGTATTTCTACATTATCATGATAATATGAAATTGTCAACCTTAGAGGATTACCTTATAGATATGGCCTTAGATTTGCATTTTGATTGGCAAACAGTTCTAGATTCGATCATGATCCTAGCTCCTAGCATCATAATGGCTTGGAGATCCACCTTTAATTTATTTTGGTATTGATACGATGAGGATATTTTCGGCCTATAGGTGATGCGATAGGAATGGAGGGTGGACAAGAGAAGAGGGAAGGCCAAAACGGTGAAAGAAACAATGAGGGGTAGTGTGGTTTGTATAGAAAGAATGACAAAGATCTTTTCTCCTTAGTTTACTAAGTATTTCCATTCTAATTCAATATCCAATAATTGAATTTGAGCCCCTCCTTGCTCCTCAACGTGGTCGGTTGTAAATAGGTCCATATAGGCCCCAAAACTTATCCAAACCGATTAAGTAATAAAAATAATTAAATCAGATTTAAATGTGTATCAATATTAAAAATTGATTTACACACACATACACAAATATGTGTATGTGTGTGTATATGAATTTTATGTAAGCACCTTTAATTACTAATGACATCTAAACAATATTAATGGCACCCAATATATCAAATAAGTAAATAAATAAAATTTCATAAATATTAATTAATTTAATTAATTTATAACAATTTAAATCGATTAAATCGTGTGGTACTCCGTAGAATCTACCAGTGCCATTATGCAACTCATAGGTGTAAATTCAGTTAACAATTAATATTGACTCTTCAAATGCCACATCTAATGTTGCTAATACACTAAATTGTAAGACATGAGCTACCCTATTATTATATAGGTATTTAGATCGGACTAGCTAAACCAAAAAGAGAAGACTGGAATATCATTATTAATAAAGTTAACAAAAGACTTCCTTCTTGAAAAGCCAATTGTCTTCGGGGGCAGGCAGAGCAATTCTTATTAACTCAGTTATGATAGAAATTCCAATATATAGGTTGTCCTATTACCCTTTCCCTTCTTGGGTGATTAAAATAGACATCATAAGAAGGAATTTTTTATGGAAAGGGGGATCAGACTCCTCTAATCTAAAATACCTCATTAATTAGGATATCGTGTGCAAGCCCCAAACTCAAAATGGTCTAGGTATTATAATCTAAACTTTTTTAATGTTTTCCTCTTAGGTAAATGGATTTGGAAATTCCTTGACAACAATTCGACAATATGAAAAGAGATAATCATCAATTTCTACAATAGTGGGTCTAAAAATTTATACGAACCAAATACGCGGTTGCTTTCCTAGTTTTGGAAAATGTTTCCAATTTGTTCAACATATTTAAATTAGGTCTTCATTTTAATACATACTAAGGAAATAAAACATCCTTTTGGAATGATCCTTGGGCTTCCCAAATTGCTTCGTAGCATGAATTTTCGGAATTTTTCTTGACCTCCAACAACAAGAATGATCTCATTATGGACGTTTTAAAGCCTCATGATTTATCTAAATGGGATATCTCTTTTAACAAAAATTTAATCGGGAACGAGCTTACGTAATACCAATGTCTTATCAATATAATTGATTTTATCAACATGGACGAACATCACGATCAACAGGTAGGGGGTTGGGATAAGAAAAAAATTACTCCTCAAAATCTATGTATAGATTCTTAATTTTCTCTAGAAATTTGACCCTTTGGTATTGCAAACCTGTATGGAAATTTTGATGCTCCTTCTAAAATTAAAATTCATATGTGGATTGTATTACATGACAAACCCAACACCATCACTAGACTAAAGACTAAATTAATGTGTAACACTAATAATAATCCTTGCTATTTTTGGAGCTCGGCCCCTGAAACCACCACACACTAGTTCTTTGAATGTCATTTCACTCAATATACAATCAGTCATGTACTTGCTATGTTTGACCTTGACATGAATAATAATATCCTATCCCTACCAGAATATTGGACCAAATTCATGTTTAAATATAACCATTCACCTAGGAAATTTTTAGATACAACATATTATATAACATGGTGGGGTCTTTGGAATAATTAAAACCAACGAGTATTTAACAACTCACATGTAAACCATTTTGATATTATATTTTATTGCCTGGTATATCTCTCTTTGATCGGCGACCAGTTGAAGACATGAATATTGGAGACCATCTATTGACTGGATCACGGATGGCAATCATCTCTAGACATTCTCCCACCTCTTCTTGTTGATGACATGCATTCGGGACCTGTTCAGTCATTCTTCTATTCAATCTACCTCATCGACCTCAGAATGGGTCAGTTCTTCAGTCTCTCGCTCACACAAATGTACTTCATGTAATGCTTGCTCTATCCAAATTCTGCTACTGATCTCGAAACCCATGCAGTATAGTTCACAATCAGTGGCCCTCCTACTAGCACACGCCTTCAGGTCGCAGCACATTTGGTTAGCGACTCACTCAGCTCTTTCTCACCTCTATTCAATTTTATCCTTGCATTTTCATGCTTCATTGCCCCTTTTAGTGCATGCCAACTCTTTACTATCAACTTACATCTACATAATATAGTTCATCATCAGTTTGTATGCATGATCTATTTGCAATTTCGTACCTTCAGATCTGTACTGTTTCATATGGGATCAGTAGCCATCATTCATCTATGCTCAGCCTGCCCCATATGATCAAAATACTGTAATATGCTTCGGTCCTCTTCAATCTTATTCACTGTCAAGATCACACCATCCATTCAGCATCCACTTCAACACCATATTCAGATGTTATTAGGGCTCATCTTGTTCCAACCATGTCCCATTCAACGCGGCCTTGTATCAACAGTTGCTCCTTTAAGTCCTAACCATTTAAGAGCTTCACACTTATTTCCATTTTATTTCAATACAGTAATGTGCAAATAATAGTCTTATTTTGGTTACTAGCTCTTTTTTGATCATTTCTGTGATGATCCTATATATTATTTTCTACTTCTTTTTAGTCACCCGTCAGACTTGTTAGTGGATTTGGTTTTTAATTTAATAAATAATGAGTGCTCTCCTCCATTGAGGACCACTCTTTCATCAAAAAATACTAATTAGTATTGAACTATGTGCATATTAATGTCCACACACCATCTTAGTTAGTTTGCGACAATTTGGCCAAATATACCGCTTATACATCTTTATCGTTAAAATCATATTTTATAATTTTAAGCTATCCCTTATTAATGATTATTTACACTAATTCTCTTCGTTAAAAACCACATCACTTTAGAAATTATGGAATTTGATTTTGGTTAAAATTCCAATCTCCCTTCGTATTTGTTATCCCACCTTTTGGCAAGGCCGAGATACCAAGGAACTGACTGGAAAATAAGGGTCACATGTCCTCAATTTTGGATGATTGTTGGTTTACTACAAATATCGATGGATTTTGTCCGAGTCCGGATCGGGTTACAATTGATAAGACACGTCAAGTGAAGCTGTGGAAACCAACGTTCCAAATTTTGAGGCAATCTGAGTTCGTATGCTCAAGTTATCGCCAATGGAAAGTGGAGGAGACAACCTCAGTTCGAATCGATCAGAAGAAGTATAGGTTCGAATCCATAAGATAGCCTCACGATCAAATCCATAAACCATGCATTGGTTCGAATCCATCCTCCCAGAGCCTTGCCTCGAATCCATGAAGAGCTCCTTTGCTTCGACTCCATCGGGCAAGCCCTCACTTCGAATCCATCCAACAACCTTCCCTAGTTCGAATCCATCAGGGACGTGCCTTCGTTCGAATCCATCAGAGGTAGCCACGCTTCGAATCTATCCATACCTTCCTTGGTTCGAACCCCTCGAAGTATTCCCATCTTCGACTCCATCCCATGAAAGTCCTTTGAATCCATCAAGCGGAGAAGTCTTCGCACCGACCAACTATGAAATAATCTGACCGATACGAAGGGCACGTACGAGGATACCTTCGAATCCACAACTTCGAATCCACCAAGTCGTAGCAGCTAAAACCAAGAATTCGACCCAGTAAACTCGGAGAAAAAGGTGGGTCAACCCAAGAAGCGCGCGCGCCACGTCACCAGGCACATGCTCGACCGACCGATTCGGCCCTATCGATTCGAAGGGATCGATTCGAAGCACGTATATCAATTGAAAATGCAATCTTGAATCGATCATAACTTGAGATCTACAAGTCCAAATGCTACGAAATTTTCACAGGAGCTCGCATATACATAGAAGAATGTCCATGCCAAGTTTTATCACGATTGGACACTTTTCTGATCGATTCGAACCAAGGGTCGAATCGATCCCAAAGTGGGCCCGGATCTCCAGAATTCGGCCATGTAGGCCCCCCACACGTGCCAGAAGTGGTCTTCCCGAATTTTAGGCGAAATATCAGCCTCCAGCACTTATAAATAGAGCCCCTGGTCATTCAGAAAAGGGATCGGAGAATTTGAAGAGTAAAAGAACGCCCGGACGCTGCCAGAATTGCTTCAAAGCACCACTGCTACCTTTGATTTCGAATTTTGGCTTACTACTTGCTGTGCTTTGACATTAAAAAGTTGTATTCTCCGAGTATCAAGCAATAAAGTAACAAAACTTCATAGTGGACGTAGGCAAACACCGAACCACTCTAAATCGTTGTCTCTTGTGCAATTTACTTCCTGCTATTTGGAGTTTTTGTTAGATAATCCACGTTTAATTTACTTTCTTCATTTATTATCTCTTCAAAAACTTCCGACGAGTGTTGTGCCCAATTTTGACACAAACACTTTGGTGCTTTCACTGAGAAAAACCTAGTTTTTTCTCCTGCTCCTTGGATCTATCTTCGATACCGGATTGCATAAATCTAAGAGGGAGATCCAGACCTCATATTCAGATTCCTTCCGTTCTATTCAGGTTTGTTCAAAGTCTAGGAAAGGATTCAATGCTTCAAGATGGTGAGTACAAGAACCACTTCTAACATTGGTGATCAAGAAGGTCGGGATAGGCAAAATCCCACACAGTTACAGTCTACCAATCAAGATGCTGCTGGGCATACGGATCAGTCAGGTCCGGTCACAAGACAAGAGTTCCAGGCGCTACTCCAGGAACTGACCCAAAGTCGACAACAGCTAACTGAGCAGTTGCGCGCTAACGCTGAGTTGACCAATCAACTAAATTGCCAAAAGCGAAGAAGATCCAGAAGGGATCAAGCTCCTCATTCTTCCACCGAAAGCTCTGCTTCATCTGACTACAATAACAGATCTACCCGTCCCAGGCTAGACGGAAACCATGCACAAGCTGCTGACTATCAACACGCATTAACCATTGGGCAAGTAAGAGTTGGCCCATCTACCAGCTTCCACACTGGACCCTCCTCCCGAGGAGGCACTATTCCACATTACACTGCAGATGATCGAGCTGCCACATCCGCTGCAGTTGACATAGGAGTTGATGCTCGAGATCACTCCAATCAAAATTATCATCACCAGGGACAGGCTCCAGAGCCATATGTCCCAGAAGACGTCGAGCCAAGGAGGCGAGATACGGATCGTCGACAGCGCCCGATCCCGCCTCGCACTGTGGAACCCGACCACACTTTGGCTCACCACCCACAGAATTTTCCAATGCCAGACTTCTCAGCCATGGTGCGACAAATGATTCGCGAGAGTCATGGCCTAACAAATGACGATTGGGGAATCTCCCGGAGTCATACCCCGTTTACTGATGACATATTGTATGCTGAACCTCCTCGGCGATTCAGAATGCCAACTCTGCCCATGTATGAAGGAAATTCCGACCCAAATCAACATATTTTGAAATATGAATGGTCGATGACTGCTGCGAGAGCTGATGATGCAGTAAAGTGCCGCAGTTTTCCCATTTCCTTAGGGGGAATTGCAACGATGTGGTTTACACGATTACCGCCACGGTCTATTTCTTCATTTGATCAGTTAGCTACTAAATTTGTTGAACAATTTCGCATGCATATTTCCCGACCTAAAGATGTTAATACCTTATCAAGTGTCACTCAATCTCCCAGAGAAACACTTAGACGATATTTGGAGAGATTCAATGCTGCATGCGCAGGATCACCAACCCCAATGATAATTCTATTTTAATGGCTTTGACTAAAGGAATCGACCTTGATTCCGAGTTTGGAAATTGGTTAGCTGGAAAGCCTCCCGCATCGTTGGACCGTTTCTATTCCAAAGCCGCTCAATTCTTGAGGCGAGAGGATGCGAAACAGTCTAGGAAGCAGGACGATGCAAGGCCCAGCAGTGAAGGGATTCAGAGTAATGTTGCGGTTAAACAATCCGGAGAAAGTTCAGGAAAAGTCGAGTTGAATATTCAAAATAAACAGACTCCACGATTGAGAAACGGTGATAGCCGAAGCAAGAAGCAAGACCAGAATCGTGGTCCGAGACGCAGGGCCACAATGTTTGACAGTTATACACCGCTTAACACATCATTGGAAAATGTATACCTACAGACTTGTAATACTATACAATACAAGAAGCCTGCTCCGAAGCCTTCGTCGGAAAGGCAGATTCAAACAGGAAAATTCTGTAGGTTTCATGAAAGTTATGGGCATAATACCAATGAGTGTAGGCATTTGCAAGACCTCATTGAAAAGTTGATCAGAGAGAGAAAGTTGGACCAGTTTGTTCTTGCGCCGCAGTCTGGTGGAGCGGGCCCATCTAATCAAAATCGAACGCAGAATCAGGAAAGACAAGGTGAACCCGCTCATACGGGCGGAAGGTTGGTTATCAATACAATAAGTGGTGGTCCCCATCCAGCAGACAGAAGCTGGAGAGAAATGGAGTCATATGCTAGCTCGATCAGGCATGTGGACTTTGAATGCTATAGTAACTCAGAAGACGGAACACCGGCTAAACAACAAATGACGATGGCTGATGAAATCGTATTTAGAAATCGAGATGCCGATAAAGTCGAAGCTCCCACAATTGACCCATTGGTCATATCCGCTCAAGTTGGTCCTGCTTGGATGAAGAGGATCTTGGTAGACAGTGGAAGTTCCATGAACATACTGTTTAAAAGAGCATACGATTTAATGAAGATGGAAGCTAAAGACTTAAAACCTTGTCAATCACGAGTCCATGGCTTCAACGGAAGTGCGACAATACCAACCGGAATGGTTGAATTTCCGGTGGAGTTGGGAGTGGGAGAATGCCGAAGAGTTCGGATGTTGCAATTTGTTGTCTTGGATATACCTTCCCCGTACAATGCCTTTTTGGGCCGATTGACCCTTGTTGAATTTAGGGCTGCTATTGCCCCATGGTGTTTAACTCTGAAGTTCCCTACTGACCACAGGATAGGAGTTGTACAAGGAGATCAGGCTGTTGGGAGAGCCTGTTATGTTGCTGAGCTGCGGAAGGTGCTGCGAAAAGAAAAAGGAAAGGGCGTAGAGGAATCTCTCTGCGTCCGTTTTACTGACGATTGACAACTAGCGCCTGGGCCTCGGCCTGGGCACCACAACCAATTCCAAAAGGATCTTGATCCAAGGGACAATAATAATAAAGAAGAATCTACGGAAAGGCAAGCTTCTCCGGCCGAGCTAACCATCGATGTCCCGATTGACTATGATCACAATGACTCGAGAATGTTGAAGATTGGGTCTCAGCTTAACCAAGAGACACAACAGGAATTGGTTGATTTTCTCCGGGAGAATCTCGACGTATTCGCTTGGACGCACTCTGATATGTGTGGAATCTCGCCGGACATCGCGAGCCACACTTTGAACATTGACCCGCGGTATATCCCGGTCAAGCAGAAAAGACGTGGTATGGATCCAGAGAGATCTGCCGCCCTGAAAGAAGAGGTCGATAAGTTGAAATCAAATGGGTTTATTAGAGACGCTTTATACCCAGAGTGGGTGTCCAATCCCGTACTTGTCCGGAAACCAAACGGAAAATGGAGAACGTGTATAGATTACTCTGACCTGAATAAAGCCTGCCCGAAAGACAGCTTTCCGCTTCCCCGAATCGATCAACTAGTAGATTCAACCGCCGGACATGAATTGTTATCCTTCATGGATGCTTACTCAGGTTACAATCAGATACCCATGCATGTACCAGAACAAGAGCACACAAGCTTCGTAACCGACTTGGGATTGTACTGCTACAAGGTCATGCCTTTTGGGTTAAAGAATGCTGGTGCAACTTATCAACGCTTAGTCAACCGGATGTTTGCCGATCAAATTGGGAAGGCTATGGAGGTTTATGTAGATGACATGTTGGTGAAATCACGATACTCCGATGATCATGTCAAAAACTTGGAGTCAATGTTCGATATCCTCCGAAAATACGGGATGAAGCTTAATCCACTAAATTGCCATTTCGGAGTCGCATCCGGAAAATTCCTTGGGTTCATTGTCAATTCCCGAGGAATAGAGGCCAACCCTGAGAAGATCTGGGCTATCAGAAATCTTCAAACTCCGAGAACCATAAAGCAAGTTCAAAGTCTTAATGGGAAAGTTGCAGCACTGAGCAGGTTTATCTCAAAGTCGACCGACAAATGCATTCCCTTCTTCGATTTGATTCGAAAAGGGAAACGAAACTTCGAATGGACTGCAGAATGTGAGGGCGCATTTCAATTGCTAATCCAACATCTTTCCGTACCACCAATCCTTTCAAAGCCTGTAGATCATGAACAGTTATATCTCTACCTGGCGGTATCTGAAAATGCAATCAGTGCTGCATTAATTCGGGAAGAGGACCGAGTGCAAAAACCGGTCTACTACGTGAGTAAACGATTGACCGGAGTCGAGAGAAATTATCCAAAGCTTGAAAAGTTGGCATATTGCCTAGTCATTGCCTCGAGGAAGCTCCATCCATATTTCCAGGCTCATCCTATTACTGTGTACACCGATCAGCCGTTACGACAGGTCCTCACGCGGCCTGAGATGTCTGGTAGGTTACTAAAGTGGAACATCGAACTGAGTCAATTCGACATCACTTATACTCTAAGAAAAGCCATTCACGGCCAAGTCCTAGCAGATTTTATAGCCGAATTCACTGTTCCTGAAGACTTGCCCGAGACTAGCAAATCTCCCGAATACATATGGAAGTTTTACACCGACGGTGCGTCCAACGATCGGTGCTCAGGAGCTGGGGTAGTGCTTGAAACCCCCGAGGGACGATCCATATGTTATGCTTTAAAGTTCGAGTTCCATGCAACCAACAACGAAGCCGAGTACGAAGCTCTACTTACCGGACTAAAGCTTGCCCGTGATCTGAAAATCATCGCTATAGAGATCTACTGTGATTCCCAGTTGATAGTATGTCAAGTTCGATGAGAATATCAGGCCAAAGACCGAAGATTAGCCGCTTATCTAACTCGAGTTCTGGAGATGCTTAATCAATTCGATTACTATGCCATTTTCTACTTACCCCGAGAGCACAATCAGAAAGCTGATTCGTTGGCAAAGTTAGCAAGTACGGGTGAGGCTCAGCAGTTGGGGGTTGTTCCGGTTGAAACCCTATCCTCTCCGAGCATTGATCGAAGGGAGACCGATTTTACATTTGACGCTACCTCCACTAGGGAGTCGTGGATGACCCCTTATCGAGATTATATCGAACGTGGTGTATTGCCCGAGCGACGAAGCGAGAAAAGACATGTTCTACGAAAGGCCTCACGATTTGTTATTCAAAATGGAGTCATGTACCGGAGAGGATACTCTGTTCCTCTCCTCCGGTGTATCGCGCACGATGAAGTCAAACGAGTGTTACACGATGTACACGAAGGAGAATGTGGCGATCACACTGGGGGGCAAGCACTTGCAAAGAAAATACTTCGATATGGGTATTATTGGCCTATTGTTAATCGCGATGCCGCAGACTATGCTAGAAAATATGACAAATGCCAGAAACACGCTCGAATTCCTAGAGCCCCGCCTACTGAGATAACCCAAATGGTCAATCCTTGGCCATTTGCGGTATGGGGAATAGATATCATCGGCACATTGCCTCTGGCCAAAGGTGGCACGAACTACGCCATCGTCGCAGTTGATTATTTCACCAAATAGGCTGAAGCTGAACCCCTTGCGACAATTACGACAAAGAAAGTAATCAACTTTGTAGTACGAAACATCATCTGCCATTTTGGTCTCCCACATACTATCATCACCGATAACGGAACCCAATTCGACAGTGCTGAATTCAAGAATTTCTGTCAACGATTCCACATCCATAAGAAATTCTCTGCAGTAGCGCACCCTCAAGCAAATGGTCAAGTTGAAGATGTTAATAAAGTTATCAAGTCCATTCTAAAGAAGCGACTGGAAAAAGCTGGGGGCAAATGGGTCGACGAACTTCCTATGGCATTATGGGCCTATCGAACAACTCATAAAACTGCAACCAGTCATACCCCGTTTTCTCTATCCTACGGCTCTGAAGCCGTTATTCCAGTCGAAACGGAAGTGCACTCTCATCGTGTAACGTATTATGATCCGAAAACAAACGCCATACTACTTGCTGAATCTTTGGATTTACTCGATGAGAAGCGCGAAGAGGCTAACTTGAGGGCAGCTGCATATCGAAGTCAAGTCGCCCGACTATACAATGCCAAGATCCGTCCGCGAACCTTCAAACTCGGCGACCTCGTATTCAAAAGGGTCTATCCGGTCCCTTCGCACATGAAGCCAAATTGGGAAGGGCCGTATGTGATTTCACAAAAGCTTGGAGATGGCACGTTCAAATTATCGACCGTTGACGGTCTTACTTTGCCGAGAGCTTGGAATAGCGAAAGTCTTCGTCGCTACTACATATAAAAGACTTTACTTATTTATTTTCTGTCAATTTATTCCTTTGCATTTTATTCTAGCATTTCGAGATTTAAATTTGTAATAAGGCAACTGACTTTGCCATATTTTCTCGTTTCAGCAATAAAATGCCATCTCTTTGAGCCAGAGCTGTGATTTACTGAATATGACCTACAATATCACGATGCACGGAGAGCTAAGTTCCATCACGCGGTGGGATTTATTCAAATAGTGAGTAACTATGATACGACCGGTCACTCGCTAAGTGAAACCCGAGCTCGGGGGCAGAACACTACACCAACATAAACGGGGATTGATACACAACAATCCCTCTTCCAACTCCAAATTCCCAGAGTGTGAATTGGAGTATGAACTTCAACTCTCGATTCCCGGAGCGCGAACCGGAGTATAAATCCATCGCTCCCAGAGTGTGAGCCAACTCCAAATTTTCGGAGTGCGAATTGGAGTATAAATTTCAACTCTCGGTTCCCGGAGCGCGAACAGGGATATAAACCCATCGCTCCCAGAGTGTGAGCCAACTCCAAATTCCCAGAGTGCGAATTGGAGTATAAACTTCAACTCTCGGTTCCCGAAGCGCAAACCGGACTATAAATCCATCGCTCCCAGAGTGTGAGCTAACTCCAAATTCCCAGAGTGTGAATTGAAGCATAAACACCAACTCTAGGTTCCCAGAACGTGAACCGGAATGTAAGTTACTAACTTCAAATTCCCGGAGTGTGAATTGGAGTATAAACATCAATTACAAGTTCCCGGAGAGCGAACTAAGTCATAAACACTGATAATTAATAAGTTCCCAGAATATGGGCCGAACTGTTAATTGCAAATTATGTTAAGTCCCCGAAGTGTGGACATGTATTCAAGGCTTATGACATATGTGAGCACGCGCTAATCAATGCAATACTTAAGCAAAAAAGAAAAGAGTTGTTTTCCATTCTATCAACAAGCAAAAAAGGGGTTTGGTTACATGACCAAAAAAAAACAGTCCATAAAGTGGGTGCCGAATCCACACTTATACACGGCCTAAAAAAGGAGAAGTAAAAAGAATTGCCATTTCACAACCGCATGATAAGACGAGAAGTTCACTCCTTCTTCTTCCGGTGTCTCTTCTTCGGAGTTGAGCCGCTAGACCCACTACCCGGCTTCTTGCGAGATTTTTTGTCCTTCTTTGGGGCATCCTCAGGATCTGTCATAATATCCACGTCTTACTCAGAGCTGAAAGGGATAGAGATCCTTTTGTGAGGACGAACCGGAGGCAGAGAAGCCGTAACAGGTGGTGGAACTTCAGCACTAGAAGTTATAGTTGTGCTGGCAGGAGAAGTAACCGTTAAAGTAGTTAAGCTTGGTGGAGCAACAACACTTCCGGAACCACCGACCGTCGTCACCGCAGCCATTTCAACGCTTATCTCGGCAAGGATTTCTTCTCGGGAAGATCGAGCAGCGCTGTACACACTGACAGTCGGCATAAACGAGCTAAAAGTTGGAGCGACTCCACCCATTGCAAAGAAAGGATCGGTAAAAGGTTCACAGGGTTGCTTGAGAAGTTCCCCAATCATCTGAACATCAAACGACATTGAACTCCCCTCTCCCACCTCGCCGGCTACGGCGGTAGTTGTAATAGCCTCAGTAACGACAGCCCCTTGCATTGGCTGCGAAGTTTGTGGTATTGGAAGTGCTGGCGCATCACTTTCGGTCACTGGTCGAAAAGAAATGAGAATAATTAGTCAAATGATCTGTTCCAAGTTCGTCATTCTAAAAACACTTAAACAACATCTGAAATACCTTCCTTGCCTCGGCTCGGTGATGAGACGAGTTCGGAAACAGTAGTTGTACCAAGAGACAGTTCCGGTCGATCCGGGTTATAAGCAGGAACAACATGTGGACCAGCTGTAGCAGTAACTCCAGACGAGGTCGGGGCATCAACTGAAACATCCTCACTATGATGTGCAGCTCCAGAACCCTCGCCAGTTTCCACATGGTGAAAACCAAGTCTCTCTCTCAGCAGAAATCATCGCTTCATGGAGAAGTTTCCTTTCCTCCTCGCTCAACAAGCGAGACTCGAGTTCAAATTCATCCACGACACATTCAGGGAGAGATGATTTCTTGTTCGCCACCAACTTTCTCCAAGCACTGAGTAGAAGCGTAGAATAATCTCCGAGCCACGAGAGATTTCTGTGCTCAAGCACATTAGCATTCTAAGTGTCAAGAAGATCATCAAACTCGGCTTCTACTCTGAATATCTCTGCTTGAACTCTCCCTTCCACTTCTGCCTCCGCCGCTTCAACCTTAGCAACTGCTGCGTCTCGCTCAGCTCGGAGAGACACGGCTTGCTCGCACGCTTCTTGTGCGGCCATGTTGGCGTCATCTTTTTCCTTGCTCAAGTCGGCAAACTTAGCCTTCAATTCCTCAAGCTCTTTGACCGCCGCATCCCGCTCGGCCTCAACATTTTTATACCGAGGGCCCAAATCTTCAACTAAAGTGCAATGCGCTTGTTGCATCTTTGCCATCTCAACTAGTGTCTCATCGACCTTTTTTAGCGACTCCATTTCGGCTTTACGAGAAGATTCCGTTTCAGATTGAAGTATGTCAACAATACGGTTCTTCTGAGCCAAGTCTGCTTCTAGTTTCTCAATAACTCTGGCTCGATCGAAGGCTACTTTCGAAGCTTTAACAGCCACCCTGTACCATTCTTTATACTGAGCATAAAAATCACGGGTATAGCTGAGGGCGGTGTTCACCGCCTATTTGGGAATTCTTTTGAGATTGGGTGGAAAGATATAAGCGTCGAAGCATATTTCTGGAAAATCCTTCTTCAGTTGAGCAATTCTTATAGCCCCTTCACCAGATGGTTCAAGAGGGGCCTCCTCCACAGTCACGGTCGTAGCCGTATCAGTCCTTGAACGATGCAGACCAGGTTTTGAGATTTGTAGAGATGGCTGCTGTCGCGAGGGTTCAACTGCAGGTGCCTGTCTTCTGGGTGGCGGAGGAGAACGAGAGGGTGAACGGTACCTTCGGTACCTATCAGAACGCTCCTGGCTAGAATAATATCGAGAATGGTCCCTTTCACGATGCTCTTGCTCATAATGCCTCCGCTCACGATCACTGTCAGAATCCCTACGGCGAGATTCGTAATAAGATGAGGAATGATGCACTCGCCGAAGTCTATCGAGTGTAGAAGGACGATCCGACATGGCACCTGTAAAGAAGAAATAATTCAGTTAAGTACCAAGGAAAAGCACTGCAATGCATGTGGAAGTCATGAAGTGTTGCGAAAAGTGTATAAATGCGCAAAACCCCCCGACCAACCAGAAGCGTCGATTACACTAACGGGAAAAGGTTCGCTTATATCAAGCGCTCCCCGGAGCTCTTCCAACCCAGACCCGTAGTGGAGAGATACGTAGTCCGGAATGGGAATATCGTCCAGTCCTGTGAAAAGGTCTCCGGACTAGCGAGGAGAGGCGCCGGAGACAGTGATCCCAGGTTTGGAACGGGTTACGACTACAGACTTCCATCTCTTAAACTTAGGTACAGCAGCCTTGCCTTTCTGACCCTCTTCTATTCAGGAAAGGTCGGCTGCTATCTCAGTGTCTGTGGACGTTCTTTCATCATCGCTCACTTCTCTTATCACAACGCCAGGTTTTCTTTTTTCCACCTTCTTCTTCTTCCTCGAGGCCGATTTTGCCAACCCTTCAATTACAATACTCTGGCTCATCCCAATCAAACCCAATGTCCTTAAGTTATCTTCGGTCAACAGCAAGTCAATGTGCCTTGAGTCGCTTGGGACCCTTTGCAAGCTTTGAACGACGCCTCTATAGTACCCACCGGTAGGTCTTGAAATGATGGCTGCAAGAGTAACAGAGTATTAGTGTAAGTATTAAAAGTGACCATTCAAAGATGAATTATGATACTTACGTCTGGATAACCATCTCCTGGCAAACCCTGGGGGGCATCGAACAAAAAAACCACTCATTCTTGAAATAGCCAAGCCTAGTCCAGGCCCAGTCACAACATGGCAGTTCCTGACCGCTTCCAGAAAAGTGAAAGACGGGTTATCACGCCTACTCTTGAAATTGAATATGTGCTTGATCTCATTAGGCCTTGGCGGGCGAAAAAGGCAATCCATAAATATGACAAAGGCGCTATTCAGCAATGCATGCCCGTTGGGATGGAGTTGTGAAGGAGCAATTCCTAAATACGATAGCATTTCTCTGATGTATTGGTTAAAAGGAGGAAGAGATCCAGCCGCGCAGGCATGACGGTAAAAGGCAGTATATCCTTCAGGTGGGTTATGTGGTCTGTCACTGGCACTAGGTAATAAAACATCGTCCAGGGATATGTTATGTTTCGAACATATCCGGCCCAACAGAGACTCCGAGATATTGGACTGGACAGAATCGACAGGATCTTCCATAAATATGGCCTTCGGCAACTCATCCGGAGCCGGATCTATAACTTCAGGAGGGATTTCCAGAATCTGAAGCGCTGGAGGAGGCGAGCTTTGTGCTTCTTGTTGTTGAGAACCCGAAGATTCCATAATTAACTAACTCACCAGAAAGCGGCGTTAAATACATAAAAAGCTTATGCATTCCCCCAATGTATAGTGTATGAATATGTCGTGCAGTGCAAGTGCTATGCATAACTTAAAGTAGATTTCACAAGTTGAAACAAGATGTCCGAACGACGAAACTTTGGAATTTGAAAATGAAAATGACCTTCATCGCCGATCGTCACTTCCACGCCATCCAGGTGCTACTGACCAATTCAAGTATAAAATCATTATATTTTGGTTAAGTCATGGTGCCATCGACGAGCTCCAAAAGAGAGGTCAAGTCAAATTCGATTATGCAAGGCCGAAGCTCGCCGGAGTCAAGTATGCTAAAGTTCAGTGAGTTCGTTAAAGTTCAACTTGAAATTGGTCTTAGTTCAGATGTTGGAGAAAATCAGAAGAGTGGGAGTCACAGAAGCAAGAATGTTCGAATCGATCGACTCGAATCGATACGAGTCGAATCGATGAACTTCGAATCGGTACGCCCCGGCTCCATGTAGTTCGACTCGATGAGACCTTGGGACAGAGGAGCAGTTTGAATCCATGAAGCCCTACATGACTTTGAATCGATCAAAGTTGAGCTCCTTCGAATCGATCAACATATCATTACTTCGAATCGATCAATATTAAGCTCCTTCGAATCGATCAGAATATCATTACTTCGAATCGATCAATATTAAGCTCCTTCGAATCGATCAGAATACCGTTATTTCGAATCGATCTCCACGAGCCTTTTTTCATTTTCTTTTATAACCATTGATTCGAAGCTATGCATTCAAAATCGACTCAAATCGCTCATTCTTGGATCGATGCGAAGCAATGAAAGACGACACTCTGATCGATACGACTCGAACGGCCTCATTCCCCAGTTCCATCGAGTCGACCCACTTCGTCCAGATCTCACCACTCCTCAAAATTTTCAAGAAGAAGATATTGAATCGATGCCAAAAAAGTTCTAAGTACTATCATTCTCATCTCGAATCGATCCCTTGATTACCTGAGTTGATTTGGTTATGAATGGAAGCGTGAAGGGGTTCGATCGGTTCAAGAAAACCACGTTTGTCTTGGCCCTGGAGAGATCGATTCGAAGAGGAGGCTATAGCAACAGTGAAAAGTAAAAAGTGAAAGTGACACCGGCTTTACGTATTTATATGGGTCTCACATAGGAAACGGGACGATTCGCCTCCCGGTCAAAATGACCGACCCCAACCGGTCACGCGCTGGTCGATTCGAATAAGCCACGTTCGAATCCATCACGTTCGAACCCATCGCGTTCGAACCCATCGCATTCGAATCCGTCAATACTCTGAATCCATCCATGCAGTGTCGATACGAGGCATCATCGATACGAAGGAACAACCGAACAGAGGCTGGATTGAAAGTCTTATCGACTCAAAGCACGAGGTCCATCGGGCCATCGATTCGAAAGCCATCGATTCGAACAAACATAGCTTCGAATCCATCAAAGACCACCGATGAAAATGGACGAAATCGTTTCAATATGAAAATTACTTGTCTACCTTTTACATCGATTCAGGAGAGGATCGATACAAGAGGACGATTATAGACAATCATAAAACAGTGTCTCAACTCAAATCTCAAGGTCGGTTCAGGAGAGGACCGATGAGAATTCGATAACAAACCAAACTGACAACGACTGGCAATCGCGCAACGTTAACCAAAACCAAAGTGGTACATATATGCACATGTGTATGACTAACACTTGATCTTTAACATTTACAAGGATCAAATGTTCACCTCGTCATGGTTACAACGACTGACGACTTTCAGAAGAGCATGTCCTGATTGTCCAACGTGAAACTGCAGCTTTTCAAAGCACGTCATGTTTACACAAGACGTACTTTGGGGGGCAAATGTTATCCCACCTTTTGGCAAGGCCGAGATACCAAGGAACTGACTGGAAAATAAGGGTCACATGTCCTCAATTTTGAATGGTTGTTGGTTTACTACAAATATCGATGGATTTTGTCCGAGTCCGGATCGGGCTACAATTGATAAGATACGTCAAGCGAAGCTATGGAAACCAACTTTCCAAATTTCGAGGCAATCCGAGTTCATATGCTCAAGTTATCGCCAATGGAAAGTGGAGGAGACAACCTCAGTTCGAATCGATTAGAAGAAGTTTAGGTTCGAATCCATAAGATAACCTCACGATCGAATCCATAAACCATGCATTGGTTCGAATCCATCCTCCCAGAGCCTTTCCTCGAATCCATGAAGAGCTCCTTTGCTTCGACTCCATCGGGCAAGCCCTCACTTCGAATCCATCCAACAGCCTTCCCTAGTTCGAATCCATCAGGGACGTGCCTTCGTTCGAATCCATCAGAGGTAGCCACGCTTCGAATCCATCCATACCTACCTTGGTTTGAATCCCTCGAAGTATTCCCATCTTCGACTCCATCCCATGAAAGTCCTTTGAATCCATCAAGCGGAGAAGTCTTCGCACCGACCAACTATGAAATACTCTGACCGATACGAAGGGCACGTAAGAGGATACCTTCGAATCCACAACTTCGAATCCATGAAGTCATAGCAGCTAAAACCAAGGATTCGACCCAGTAAACTCGGAGAAAAAGGTGGGCCAACCCGAGAAGCGCGCACGCCACGTCACCAGGCACATGCTCGACCGACCGATTTGACCCTATCGATTCGAAGGGATCGATTCGAAGCACGTATATCAACTGAAAATGTAATCTTGAATCGATCATAACTTGAGATCTACAAGTCCAAATGCTACGAAATTTTCACAGGAGCTTGCATATACATAGAAGAATGTCCACGCCAAGTTTCATCACGATTGGACACTTTTCTAATCGATTCGAACCAAGAGTCGAATCGATCCCAAAGTGGGCCCAGATCTCCAGAATTCGGCCATGTGGGCCCCCCACACGTGCCAGAAGTGGTCTCCCCGAATTTTAGGCGAAATATCAGCTTCCAGCACTTATAAATAGAACCCCTGGTCAATCAGAAAAGGGATCGGAAAATTTGGAGAGTAAAAGAACGCCCGGACGCTGCCAGAATTGCTTCAGAGCACCACTACTGCCTTTGATTTCGAATTTTGGCTTACTACTTTCTGTGCTTTGATATTAAAAAGTTGTATTCTCCGAGTATCAAGCAATAAAGTAACAAAACTTCATAGTGGACGTAGGCAAAACGCCGAACTACTCTAAATCGTTGTCTCTTGTGTAATTTACTTCCTGCTATTTGGAGTTTTTGTTAGATAATCCACGTTTAATTTACTTTCTTCATTTATTATCTCTTCAAAAACTTCCGACGAGTGTTGTGCCCAATTTTGACAAAAATAGTATTTAACTTGGATTTCCAAAACATATAGTCCTTGGTTTAATAACAAAAGGTATTATGAGTCGTACTATTCCGACCTGAGATTTTCGCTTTGACTTGACTAGCTGACCATGAAACTAACGACAAGATGAATTTTCTGTTAAATAGTATTTAACTCCTAATGCTTCAACTTGGACCTAACTACAGTCGTCCTATGGATTCCATGCCATGATTTAGTTATAATCTATGTAGACTATCCACATTATAGTTCAACAGTATTCTTAAGTCAAGAGAACTGTGTAATGATATTACTTTGAGATTCTCTTTTTGACCTTAGTTATACTAACCAACGGAAAAAAATATTGAGTGAGTCATTCCATATTTATCCAATAACTATCAGTATGTAATCCCTTGAAGTCCCCGGGAGTCATGAGTAATATACTACCTAATATTTGTATAGTGTTACTTATTCCGGTCTCAATAGATATATCAATATCCCACCTTGAAACTTCTTGGTTGGGATTATAGAAAACAAAATGTTATCTTAATGTGTTAAATTTTTCATGATTACAACAGTTTATAATAATTATCACATAACATATGATTTAAGGATTTTTTGTTTTATATGCTTAAATTAAACAATTAATAACTAATCAACGTGTCATAATACGATATTATATATTAGAAAGAAAAACACCTATATTTCGAATGACATTTGATTATAAAGTTAATAATTTACAATAAATTATAGAATTCCCCTAGAGCATAAGTATAACTCTATTCAGTATTAACCTATAGAGTAGGTACCTGAGCCTATATGTGATTGCTCTAGACAATCACATGTCTGTAACCCTTTGGTGCCCCCAGTGGTCATGAGTAAATCACCATCCATCATATGGAAAGCGTTGCGTACACTAGTCTCAACATATATATTATTATCCTTTTCTCGATGCATCTTAAGTAGGAACATTTAAGGAGCAAGTGTTTTTTATATATATACATACACACACACACACACACACATATATATATATCTGTATATATGTATCGATCCAATACTCATGATTATGAACACATTCGTAACTGCAATCGATAAAATATTTCTCCAAAAATATTTTACTTACATACGTTTGATGTATTTAATTAGTTATTTATATCTCCGTATAACGAAATAAGCAAAAAACTAGACGGATATACCATTCATACAAGATTCTCTTATAAGAATTAATTTACATAATAAATTACATAATTGCCCTTTATACATACCCTTAACCATATCCGTTATAACATACATCTGCCATTTTTCATAGCCATAATAAGCAGGCACTACGAGTAGAACCTGAGTTGATTTAAGCAATGGCGACTAGAGAAAACTTTTCTTTATAATCAATACCTTGAATTTGGCAGCAATGGAACCACTTCCCTTTAAATATGCAATAGCAATTTTCCAAGATCTCTTTTTTGTTGCATGTAGACTAGTATTTATAGCTATAACTAGTTGTTAATGGTCTAAGAGTCGTTAAACTTCATCATTGGTCCTTTAGAATTCATCATAGATGAAGATCCAACAAAGTATGAGAAAGAGTAGAGTAAAAATATCCGAGTTGATGGATTGATACCGATCCATCTAAGAATCGGTGCCTATCCATAGGGATATTCCATTCCCTTTACTTCTTTTAGATATATTGCCTTCTATATGTAGTTGATAAAATTAAGGGTATGCCCTAGGAGCAATTATGTTATTTGTTACATATATCTAACTCTATGACCAATCTAACTCATAGATATAAAACAAGCAAAACAGATAAGTATAACTAAACGAACCAAAATAGATATTTGAGTGTAAAGATCTGGGTCTTTACAATTTAAAAATTAAATTAAACAATGATTTTGAATTAAAGCAATAAAAATTAATTAAAAATTAAAATTATGTCTAATAGGTTTAAAATAAAAAGAAAAAATGAAGAATTTAGTTTGTGTATTTCAGAAAATCTATTTTGTTTCAATAATTCAAACCAGTTAATATTTTAATGAGAAATACTATTTTTCAAACTATAAATTTTTTACATAAAAATATTCTAGAATTTTTTTCGAGTAAGATGCCAAAGTTTGTTTCATCAAATTTTGATCTTTCTAGCCTCGTTTAGTGCAATTTGAAGATTGTTCATATGTTTCGAGTTGGTGTTACCGGCTATAGCAGTGAATTTTTGACACGTTTGTTGTGGCATAGATATTAGCATGTCATATTGTTTGTCTTTTCTCACTGATCTCCATGACATATTTATTTGTATGTGGACACCCGACTTATAACGTAAAGTGGTCGAACTATAAAAGTATATGGGACAATATAATTTGATATAATGTTAGTACACGTGTGTACGGTAAAGGGAGATTTGATTATAGCACATCATCCTATATTTTTGGTAAACCTATTCTCTCTCCTCTTTTAATACTTCATCACATATTCATTCAAAAAACGAAATATATTACATTGTTCACCATTTTGAAAACCATTTGCTTACAAAAAAATTTCTGCATCCACTTTCACTAATGCAAACTTCCGCCTGCTATTCACTCCACCATCCCCATCACCTTTCCTCTCACTTCAGCCTCTACCTCGCATCTCCTCCACCTTCAGCCACCTCACTCACCACCCATGTCCCTATTATATACCCTCCACCAACCTGCCTACCTTGTCAATGCCTCCTCTACATGAACTATCGCCATCACTATGGCACTGCCGCTATCCTTTGCCTCTCCACCCTCTCACAACTCCACCGAACACCTAACTTCCGCCTTACCTTTAACCATACCCAATCCAAATTGCCATCACTTCTTCTCCGAAGTCTGCACCTGCCAGAACATTGATATCTTACATCATCATCCAAAACCTAGCTGAGAACTGCCAAACCCTCTACCGCAACTTATCACTCCACCACCCCATTACCATCTATCGAGAAATCGGTCGACCTTGATCTCGCATGCTCCTACTCAAACTCAAAGACTCGACTTCCTAACACGAAGCGGTTAATATTAAGAGTTTGCGTCAATTGATCCATGTCCAAAGTGTTCGTGTGTGTTGAGATCCATAGGCGTATCATTTTTCATGTCATACGGTTTTCAATTTTGCATTAAAGGTAAGTGTTTAAACTCACAAATACAATTAATTCTACTACAAGTTAAATCAACCTCGTGATGTGATAAATTATATTACTATATTTAAATTATTTTTAAAACTGAATACCACTACTAGTTGAACACCCTGACATGTAATAGTTGATAATTATTGTGATATATGTATAGTTGAGTTGATTAAGAACTTTATTGCATATGCCTATAATATGTTAATAATTGATGACATTGTGATTATATATATGTTAGACCATTGATTATGATATACACTCATTACAACCCTGTTGAATTATCGAAATTTATTGCTTGTCATGTGGATATTGTGAAAATTACATAGTAGGGCAAAATTCTTGGACATCTAATATTGTTATATGGAAAAATCAAAAAAAAATATTTTTATTGTTTTGGCAAATAAAGTGATTTGATGAATAAATTGTTGTGTTGTCTTTTTAAAAAAAATCACAAACAAAAGTGTTACGTCTAAATTTTTATATGTTATGTAAAGTAAAGATTTGAAAACATTAGTCAAATTTGTTTGCAAAAGTTTGCGTACAGATTTTTTACTTATAAATTTTTGAAGTTATATTCGAATAAATGTATAATTTGTGAAAAAAATATTATTTGGACTCGGAAATTTTTCTATGAATTTATGATAATAAATGAAAAATATTTTGTGAAGAAACTAATATTTAATTCGGCCATCTTGGTGTTTCTATAAGTATTTAGTATAAAATCTGAGGTATTTCGACTATAAAAATTAACAAATATTTCTAGAAATTTCTAAAACATTTTCTATGGATTTCTAAAGCAAATTGAAAAACTTTTTATATTGAACACTTTTTGAAATTCTGTAAGGATTTTTTGTAAAAATTAATATGGACCCTACGGCAAAATCTTATATAGTGAACGACAGGTTATTAAAGAGATGAGGCTAGATAATAACATACTCTCCGTAAATTCCAAAACCATTTTAAAAACTATATATTAAATTGGCGAACAACTACTGGAATGAAGTAAGAGAACGATAATGGATTACCCCCGACATTTGTGTCAATTTGAAATGACTAATACATGAGCTATACCTTGCCAGTGAGGATCACTACCTCTAGCGGACATCTTTCCCTCTTATTACTGGCTTGATTTTGAACTCGATGGGTGCACCTTGATCTTAGATTCATGGACGTAGTTGGGTGTTAGGGGTTACAACCAGTCAAGGAAAGCAAAATGATAGTAGTATATCTTAGGCATCGCCGCATGTGCCGTGTCATATGATTTTCCCTATGCGAGATCATTACCATTTTGTTTTAATATTGTACCTATAAGGGACTCACTAGCTAACAACGTTACTGGTTCAGTTACAGGACATACATAGACTACATGCTAAAATATATGTTAAGTGGGATTAATGTAAAGCTTTAACTGTGACGACCCTGACTCGACCTTCGAGAATCGACACCGAATACTACACTTGTATTCAGATGCCGCAGATCCAAATGTCGAATCTAGTTCGCCGAAGCTTATAACACAATTAAGTAAAACAACACAGAGGAAGAAGAAGAAATGATATCATTGATATACAACATTTGATACAACTATGATACAATAAGAATCAATATCAGAGATACAAGATAACAATGCTACAGCGGAATAGCAATAAGATATAGCAGCGGAAAACAAATAGCCAAGAGATAACTCCAAGTGAACTTTAGATAAGAATGAATCCACAACTGCAATTCCAAACCAATGCTCGAACCACCATCCATTTCACCAAGACAAGCAAGTCTCATCCACCAAAGACTTCAATATCCAAAGTCTCCGAAGAATTACAAAGAGAAAGCTGAGAGCATCGGATCGATATCTATATCTACTATCTGAAAAACCCAACTCTAGACTGCTCGTGTGGAAAATAATGGGCACTCAGAGTTTAGGAAAGGAACAATAAACTCCAGGTCATTCATGGGTCTGGTGTGAGCAACAAAAACGTTTTAATCTTTAAAACAAACAAAAGAATTTAAATTTGAAATCCGCAATGCTTTTTGAAAAATGAAACTACCATAAGGCCTCCCGCCACACACACAATGCAAACGCAGAATTGGAGGAGATTTCTCCTTATGATAGTCAAACATGCTTGATACGTGAAAACATTATTGATATTATTATTAGTGCATAGTGGAAAAACATTTCGAAAGTATAATATTAACCTTAGCCAGCATACGTACCATTATAGTATGCCTACTATAGCTACCATGTTAATTGCAGGTTCTATAACTAAAACCATACAAGGCGCGTATTAGAGAATGGATTTCCAACAAATGGTCAGGCTAAGGAACTTCCTGGGCCACATGGGTACACCTCTGGAGGGACTCCCCGAGAACCTAACCGGATCTCTGCCAACACAAGGCCGGGTTACCTCTATAGCTAGGTAACTACTGGCACAAGTATGCCATCCACCGGTCGTAACCAACCTTTATCCCGGGATTCACCAACAACCACAAAGTAATAAATTTGCAGCTACCACATAGGTTAAGTATCTGGGCTCCATACCATGATACCACATCTATCCAGAAGGAAATGAACATACCCTCAGGGGGCGCTACCCCCAAATAACCTTGCCGCATTCTTCCTGTTTCGAACATTCTGGGTTGTGAAGTTCGACGAAGTCTCGTCCACAAAGCTACGCTTTTCACAAAAGCCATGATTTGACCAACAAATGATCAGCAGCACTTCGTATGCCACATTACCAAATTGGAGATGTATCACTAGTAACCATCAACTACATAACCTCTGAGCTCGTACGTCCCAAAGAAGGGTGTTAAGCTAAGAGAATAAATCTCCGCCACCAAACAGAAATGTATTTGATAGAAACCGGTTTTACATTTCAAAGAGTAACATCAGACACACATCCATACAAGTCTATTCCGGGTTCGAACAGAAATGAAGGCACTTCCAAAGAAGTCCTTGCAAATCCGGATAATTTATAATCATGTCCGGACTTCCCATCACAATGGGTGCTCGAAGCTCTACCGGGGATCAGCCGATGCAGAGACATTCGACAAGAAACCCTTTTGATTTCGAAAGCATCCGGTCTTCACCACCGATCTTCAAATGTTATCCATAACGTCGTATCACTATTCGGAATGGGTTATATGACACAAAGGTCCTCTCCCGCCTAAACCGAATAATGAGCGCAATATTAAAAAAAACATATGGATATGGGATCTCAATTAAGTCACAACTTATTACCCAAACTTTTCTTTCAAATGGTTAAACAAATTACCATTTCAAATCTTTTAAACGAAAAGATTCATTTCAAAAACCTTCAACGGTTTAAACAATTTCCACACTTTTAATCTTTTAAACAAAAGATTCACTTTTAAGACCCCTTTCAATTTAAAACAAGGTTTACCAATCTTTTAAACAAAGATTCATTCATAGCCTTTCAAAACAACTCCATTTCAAATTGGAAATCTTTTCATCAAAATTTTAGAAATTCTTTCCTTATATAAAAGCTATTGTTATTTGAAAACCTCTTGTTCCGTTTCGAAAAACCCGATGATAATTGCACGAGTTAAGGCCTTCAAATATAAACTTGGGTTAAATTCAATTTCTCAAAGTAATACTTTTAAAATGATTTATAATCCATATAAACACATTTATAACTTTGTATAACATTTTTACGTCATAAATACCAGATGTAGAATTCAATCTCAGATATTGAATTCAGTTTAAATCAAAGTTTTCAAATTTCAAATCTTTATTAAGTTATTCAAAATAACTTTCATTTTTAAAACACCTTTTCAAAAGTTTTTCACTTTAAACCTAATCCATTTCAGAAACCATTTGAATTTAAAATTCAAATTCAAAACTGTTTTAAAAATCTGTGACTTAACCGATTTCCACGTGCAATCCATATTTGTGTGTGCGTAGTGTAGTCTAGGGGGCTTTGCACTAGAGAAATTGCGGATTATGGATCTTAAGGCTAGGATTAACACTAGAGAGGGGGTGAATAGTGTTAATAAAGAATTACTAAATATTTTTGAGTTTATGTTAATTTAGACACCAATGTATGCAATATATAGACACATATATGATCACGGAAATAAACACTGATGCAGAAATAAAATAAAAGTAGTAAAGGAAAGAACACACCGGATTTTATAATGGTTCAGAGTTACCCTACATCCAGTCCCGCAACACAAGTACGGATTTCCTTTCAAAAGCAATTGTACATTACACCCTCGGTTTCAAGGCTAAGAGGTACACCCTCCAGAATTTCTATCCTCTGGGTAGAGATACTTGATTTCCAGGCCACAACTTCACCCAATTGATTTACCAAGGCTACAATCACACCTTTTCTCTTTTGATTGATTTCAAGGCTACAACCACACCTTTTCTCTTTTGATAGATAACAAAAAGCCTATAACTCTGAATAGCACTAAGAACCTTATAGAGATAGTGATAGAGAATCAAACTAGAAGTAATCGAGTTCGATTCAATGTTGACTTCGGCAGAGTAATGGTAAGAATATGTATTAAGAAATATGAAAGAAGAAGAGGAGTGAAAAACCAGAAAATCTGATATAAAATTCGTTGAAACTAACCCCTATTTATAAAAGAACAACAGCCATATCCATTCATGAAGAGTTATGGCGAATAGACCCTTCTTTTGAAATTTAAATTTTGAACTCAACTGACACTATGTCGACATGGGGTACTTGGGCATGTCGACATCCCAAAGGATTTTTTGGTGTTTTGTTTTTCTTTGAAAATAACTTTTATTTTATATTAAAACTATTTTAAACTTTATAAATATACTTGACTATAGTTAAAATTCATAAGTAAATATAGAGAATAATATATATAGAATTTAACTATAATTTTATATTTAACTCTAAGTATAAATATTTAAAAGTTAAATATATATTATATTTAAAAGATAGTTTAAAATCAGGAGTAATTTTGACTTTGAAATTAAAGATAATTTTGACGCTAAAATTATTTAAAATCAGGATAGAGGGTTTTGATGTTTTTCTAAAAGGAAAGTTTTGAAATCATTTTGAAAACAAGATAATTTTGTAAAATCATTTTGAATAAAAAGTTAGTGGATGCAAAACAATGTTCCATAAGATTTTTCGTAGGTTCCATCCTACTTAGGGTTCCATCCCTTTAACAGGCTCGAAGGGGATTCCATTCCGCGAATAAATTGGATTTTAAGATGCCAGTGCTTTTCTATGAGTTTTAACAAAATTCCTAATAAAAATACTTAACCTTGAAATCTTGAACTCTTGATAATCTTGATACTCATAAGTCTTCTATCTTTATATCTTCAATCTCTATACTGTACAGTCTTCATTCTTGGTACCTGCATGGTTAAATCTTGCATATACATATATATTTAAACTTATAATGTCAGTATTTATATTTTATAATCTATTCTAAGGTTGTTGTCATCAAACCCATCATCTCACGGACTAACAATCTCCCCCTTTTTGATGATGACAACCTTTGTTTATAAAATATTACTTCTATCCTAATATCTCCCCTTAAAACTAATAACTCCCCCTTAATTTATGCCTAACTACCTTATTTTATATTTGTCCCCTTTTGTCATCAACAAAACCTCACTCCAAACTTTATAACTCCCCCTAAAACTAACACTCTATGACATGTGATTATAATGATAGTGTTATCATAAGTAATCATCACTTAAATCTAATACAAAAACATAGTCCTAAACAATTAAATATCCTAACTAAGAATTCACGATAGTACTAAC
The DNA here is from genome assembly GCA_030765085.1 of Allium cepa. Lineage (NCBI taxonomy): Eukaryota > Viridiplantae > Streptophyta > Magnoliopsida > Asparagales > Amaryllidaceae > Allium > Allium cepa. Next base: position 463,251,432 of record CM060943.1, read on the forward strand.
AATTAAAACACGTATAAGAACACGAGTTATTTATTACGTATGAAGTTGTATATACATGAGCGTATAGAAAATATAAAGAAACAAACAACAATGGAAAAGAAAGAAAATACTATTGTGTGTTTTTAAACATAGGAGATCTATGAATCGAACAGTTTGGATGGTGGAAACAGAAATTTCCACGTTGTTCGACAAGATTCTCATTCTTGTCAAAACACACTTCTCCAACACACACGACTTGGTCATCATCCTCCGCTTGCACTTCTTCTTCCATGGGTTCTTCTTCTTCTTCGCTGGCCTTTTGTTCTTGATTGAGTGAAGAGTTTTCATCACTCAAGATTGGATTGGCCTGGTTATCCATTAGGATTTTTTGCAAATTCCTAAGAATCTTGCCTTGCCTCTCTTGTTCCTTTGCCATACGAAGTTGAGTCACTTGAATTCCAGTCATCATTTGAAGTGCATCCTTCATAGAGTCCTCTATTTTAGTCACACGAGCGAGAGTAGTACGTTGAAATGGACCAGATGTAGGAGAGGGGAATGAAAGGTTGATTTTAAGTTTGATTTGGAAGAGGAGGCCATTGATTATTTGATTTCAGAGAGAAGAACAGAGAGATAATAGAAAGGATGAATAAAATTTCGAAAATGTGAACACGAACAAGTGATTGTTCATGGATTCGAATCTGATGGATGCGAAGACGATCGATACGAAGCAGTGCATGGGCACGAGACCGATCAATTCGAAGTAGGGCATGGTGATGGATTCGAAGTGCCTCGATGGATACGAAACAATGTTCTAGCATGGATACGAACGTGCTGTGGGGATGCCCATCTGATGGATTCGAACCGATCGATTCGAAGTGATCAATATCATGCCTGATCGGTTCGAAGACAATCGATTCGAAGCGTATGCAAGCCGATGGATTCGAACAAGATGGATACGAATCCTATGGGTTCGAAATGAGCATCTCCTCCACTTTTTGATGGGTTCGAACGACACTCTTTGGCTAACTTGCATCGATCATATCTCGTTCATACGACCTCCGATTAACCTAAAATTTAGAACACTGGCTTTCATGGCTTTGCTTGTCACATCCTATCAATTGTAGCCTGATCCGGGCTCAGACAAAATTCATCGATATCCATAGCGAAGTAAAGTACAACCAATCTCTGAGACGAAATGTCTTTTGTTTTTTACCGATCTTTTGGTATCATGGCTTTGCCAAAAAGCGGGATAACATTTGCCACCCAAAATATGCCTTGCGGTAGGAAGGCGTGTTTTGTAATGCCATGAGCTGGATGTTCATATCCTGTTAATGTCCTGCAAAGAAAGTTATGGTTTTATGTGACCTCAAATAACGACCGTTCGGGATCGAGATATTTGAGATGAAGGGCGACCGTTCATGGTCAAGCGTCTAACTTCAAATGACGATCGTTCGGGATCGAACCATTTGAGGTGAAGTGCGACCGTGCGCGGTCAAGTGGTGGACCTCAAATGATGACCGTTCGTGATCGAGCCATTTGAGGTGAGGTGAGTTGTGCCGTTCAGGGTGAGTTGTGCCGTTCGAGGCGAGTTGTGACCATTTGAGGTCGGGTGCCGTTCGAGGCGAGTTTTGGCCGTTCGAGGTCGGGTGTCGTTCGAGGCGAGTAAGTGTGCCCGGGAAGGCTTGGTATTATCGATGCCAGGGTCACGTTCGGGTGAGTTCCTGGATCGTTTGTGTGCCTATTGGAGGCGAATAAGTGTGCCCGTGAGGGCTTGGTATTGTTGATACCAAGTTCATGTTCGAGTGGGTCCCTGGATCGTTTGTCAGGGTGGCATATTGCCATCTCAGAGCATGCCTAAGGACCGTTCGCGACCCCGTACATGTGTAAGTAGCTTAGCCATTTTAGAATTATCCGAACCAAATATCCATTCAACTGATGAGTTTTAAAATAGAAATGTCCAAACAAACAAAGTTTAAATGTTCAAATCAAAACGAAACAAACACAAAGCAGGGATGTCAAAGTGTAAATTTTCACAACGATAGGGCTAATAGCCATTCAGAGCATGCATATGGACCGTTCGTGATCTCGTACATGTGTAAATAATTAACCCACGTTAGTGAGAGGTTTACTACTTGTTATCGTTATTTCAATTAATTGATAACCATACGATGTCCTGGTTCGGGGTCACCCCTAGCTGATGTGGACGGTGGCCGCTCTGGCTCTACCGCTGGAGCTCGTCTCCTCACATACTGAAGCAGCATACCATTCCTGATGCGCCCTTCTACCTCATCCTTTAGATGCCTACAGTCGTTAGTGTTATGACCGTTCAGTTCGTGGAATAAGCAATATCTGTCTGATTTTCTCTCGTCAACAGTGGGGTCCCTTCGTATTGGCCTATGGTATGGAACTTGCTCTCGTGTATCTCGGTAGATTCGCTCCAAACTCTCGTTCAGCTCTGAATAGGTGGTGAATCGTGCCTCTCTCCGGAGTCGCGTTGACCCGTTACCACTATCCTCAGCCTTTCGTTTTCCTTTATCCTTGCCTGAGTCCTTTTCAAGAGGCTTTTTGTCATTAAGCGCATAAATTTCTATTCCCTCACCTTCTTCTCTTTCTGCATTCGCATCCTCTAATCGTAAAAACTTTTCTACCTCGTCGTAGAATTCTCCTAGATCCGCAGGCGGATCTTTAGTCAAAGAATTTTTGAACTCTGTGCCATCAGCTACTCCAGACATAGCTGCCATCACCACCATAGATGGATCTGCTCGATCCACCGAAGCTGCAGCTGCATTGAATCGCGTTAAATAACTCCTCAAAGTCTCTCCGGCTTTCTGCTTTAGGGTTGCCAAAGTCATCACATTCTTGGGTCTTGTAATGTGAACCCTGAATTGCCTCATAAATCTCTCAGTTAAATCATTCCATGTTCCGATAGATCCACTCTCTAGTTGTCTAAACCATAATGCTGTAATATCCGCCGAGTACAATGGAAAGCACCGGGCCATAACCTCCTCTGATGCCCCCAGCACTTCCATATGCCTCATATACTTCGTCAGATGAACCGTGGGGTCCGTTCTCCCGTTATACATGTCCAACGATGGTAACTTGAAATCCGGTGGGTTCCTAGCTCGTCTGATTGCTGGAGTAAAAGGCCTCCTATTAATATCCTCTAGATCTTTGTTCACCAAGCCGCCCCTCATAGCTCGCCTAACCATCTCCACCAACTTGTCGTTGTCACCAAGAGGCCATCTTCGTTCATTACTTTCAACCTGCCCCCCGAGTTCACGAGGGAACTCTTAGATCTGCCCCCTTGACTAAGCGTTCACTCCTCTACTACTCCCGGGTTGCCCAGATGCTCCTCTCTCTCTCTCTCCGAAATTGGATCAACGTTCTCCATGGGTGTAACTCCTATTCCTGGTGCTATGCCGGATGGTTCTGCTCCGTTCTGGACTCCATCCGCTTCTCTATTTTGTGCTCCAAGTTGTCCTATCTGCTGAAATAAACTCTGGATCATCTCCTCTTGTTTCTACATCATTGTCTCCATCTCGTCCCTAGTGATGAAGACCGATGCTTGATTCGCTCCTGAGGAAGCCTCTTGACTCCCTTGATGTTCACTTCTCTCTGGCCTTTGTCTCTTACTTGTTTGTCTCGTCATGGTTCTTAGATCTAAATTCTTAAGTCTTCAAATTCAACTTATCCTGAGTTCAATTCTCAGTGAAAGCACCAAAATGTTTGCGTCAAAATTGACCACAAACACCCAATATCGTGAAAGCACCCGTTTATGAACACAAATCAGCAACAATCAATATAGAATTCAGATCTAAGCGATGACAATCACAATAATTCACAAATAACAATCGCAAACACAGAATTTATAGTGGTTCGGCGATCTTGCCTACGTCCACTCTGAAGTTTATGTCTTTATTGATTCACTTGATGATTTCAGTCGATTACAGCGAATTACAGCAAGTTATAGCTCTGATACTTGATTACAACAGCGGTATTGAAGAGTAGAATTGAATTCGACAGAGTCTGGACGTTGAATGGCGGAAGATCCCCTTTTCTGAAGGCTTCAGGGTGCTATTTATAGGTGTAGGAGGCCCAGATCTCGCTCAAACTTCGGGAGACTTTTTCTGGCACGTGAGTGGGCCCACGCGACCGACCCCACCAAGTTTCGACTCGATCTGAGATCGATACGAAGTGATTTCGAATCCATCAAAAAATGATCCAATCGAGTTGAAACTTGGCAGGAACAATCTTTACCTTGTATGGAAGCTACTGTGAAAATTTCGTTGCATTTGGATCAGTGGTTTAGGAGATATGATCGATTCAAGTTGTGGTTTTTTGTGAGGGCTGTTGCGTTCGAATCCATCACTTCGAATCCACTCCCTTCGACTCGATCGGTCACATGGCTCTTTGGTGACGTGCGTGCACTCCTCGCATCGATCCTATTTCTTCTCTGAGTTGACCGCTTCGCATCCATGATCTTCGCCTCGTTTGTGTCGTTGAATGACACGTCATCCAAGCTAGTTGACTTGGTGGATACGAACGAGTGATTGTTCATGGATTCGAATCTGATGGATGTGAAGACGATCGACACGAAGCAGTGCATGGGCACGAGACCGATCGATTCGAAGTAGGGCATGGTGATGGATTCGAAGTGCCTCGATGGATACGAAACAGTGTTCTAGCATGGATACGAACGTGCTGAGGGGATGCCCATCTGATGGATTCAAACCGATCGATTCGAAGTGATCAATATCATGCCTGATCGGTTCGAAGACGATCGATTCGAAGCGTATGTAAGCCGATGGATTCGAATAAGATGGATACGAATGCTATGGGTTCGAAATGAGCATCTCCTCCACTTTTTGATGGGTTCGAACGACACTCTTTGGCTAACTTGCATCGATCATATCTCGTTCATACGACCTCCGATTAACCTGAAATTTGGAACACTGGCTTTCATGGCTTTGCTTGTCATGTCCTATCAATTGTAGCCTGATCCGGGCTCGGACAAAATTCATCGATATCCATAGCGAAGTGAAGTACAACCAATCTCCGAGACGAACTGTCTTTTGTTTTTGACCGATCTTTTGGTATCACGGCTTTGCCAAAAAGCGGGATAACAGATTCATTTAAGGGTTTTGTTAAAATATCAGCAATTTGATTCTCAGAATTGATATAATCGAGAGTAACTACTTCCTTACTTATATTATCTCTGAGAAAATGATGTCTGATATCAGTACGAGCATGTTGAGTAGTATTTTTGGATAAATTTATCGCACTCGTATTGTCACAATAAATTGGTGATTTTGAAATTTTTGAACCAAAATATTTTAAGGTTTGTTGCATATATATTACTTGAGAACAAGCCAAAGCAGCAGAAATATATTCTGCTTCAGTTATTGATAAAGAAACTGTGTTTTTCTTTTTACTAAGCCAAGAAACCAGAGAATGCCCCAAAAAGTGACAAGTCCCACTTGTACTTTTTTGGTCTGATTTACAACCAGCATAGTCAGCATCATAGTAAGATATTAAGTCAAAAGAATCATTTTTAGGGTAGAATAAAGCATATCAGATGTGTGTTTAACATATCTTATGATTCGTTTTACGGCTTTTAAGTGAGTCTCTTTAGGTTGGGATTGATATCTGGCACAGAGACAAACACTATGCATGATATCAGGTCTACTAGCAGTAATATAGAGTAGTGATCCAATCATTCCTCTATATAGTTTTTGATCTACATCTTTCGAGAGACTTCATTACTAAGGTACTCATTGGTTGCCATAGGAGTGGGTTTTCCACCCACAGTAGTCAAATCAAATTTACTAATTAGGTCTTTAGCATATTTTTCATGACTAATAAACATACCATTATCTAATTGTTTTATTTGTAATCCTAAAAAGAAATTTAATTCACCCATATGACTCATCTCAAACTCTTTTGTCATTATTTCAGAAAATTCTTTATTCATTTCAAAATTAGTTGAACCAAAAATGATATCATTTACATAAACTTGTACTAGTTGAATATCATTTTTATTTCTTTTAATAAAAAGAGTATTATCTACTTTACCAATTTCAAAATTAGATTGCAATAAATAAGATCTTAGTCTATCATACCAGGCTCTAGGAGCTTGTTTTAGACCATATAATGCTTTCTTAAGTTTGTAAACATGATTTGGTAATTTATCATTTTCAAAAAGTGGTGGTTGATCAACATATACTTCTTCTTTTACAAATCCATTTAAAAAGTTACTTTTAACATCCATTTGAAATAATTTGAAATTATTATGATTTGCGAAAGCAGTTAGAATCCTAATGGCTTCTAATCTTGCTATAGGAGCAAAGGTTTCATCAAAATCTATTCCTTCTTGACAATAACCTTGAGCGACTAATCGAGCTTTATTTCTAACTACCTCTCCTTGTTCATTCATTTTATTTTTATAAACCCATTTAGTTCCAATTATAGTTTTATTTTCTAGTTTAGGAATAAGTTCCCAAACATCATTTCTAGTAAATTGATTTAATTCTTCTTTCATAGCCAAAATCCATGAATTATCAGTTGATGCTTCTTTTGGATTTTTGGGTTCAATAGTTGATATAAAAGCTACATTACTCATTTGACTTAGTTGATTTCTAGTTTTAACAATAGATTGCATATCTTCCAGTATATTTTCTATAGGATGATCTTTTAAAAGTTTTGTCCTTTTATTAGGATGATTAATTTCATTATTTGTTTCAATTGATTCTTGATTTTGAGTGATTAAATCCTCTTCATCATTTGTATCTTCAAAAATTTTAAAATTTTCATCAAATGAAACTTGCATTGTTTCTTCAATGGAATTAGTTTTTAAATTAATCGTTCTGTACGCTTTACTTCAATTAGAATATCCGATAAAGATACCTTTGTCGGATTTAGGATGAAATTTATCTAAATTATCTTTTGTATTTAAACTAAAGCATTTACTTCCAAAAATTCTGAAATAAGATACCTTAGGTTTCTTTGAATAAAGAAGTTCATAAGATGTCTTATCAGTTAGAGGTCTAATTAAAATTCTATTTAAAATATAACAGGCGGTAGCAACTGATTCTGTCCAAAAATTCTTTGGTAAATTACTATCTGTAAGCATAGTTCTCGCACACTCTTGAATCGTCCTATTTTTGCGTTCTACTACTCCGTTTTGTTGTGGAGTTCTCGAAAATGAAAAATTGTGAGTTATCCCTTTTTACTGCAGAATTCTTCAAACTTTTCATTTTCAAATTCACCATCGTGATCACTTTGAATATTTAGTTTTAGAGAAAATTAATTTTGAATTCTTTTTGAAAATGTCTTAAAACATTCAAAAGTATCACTTTTATGTTTCAAAAATATTGTCCATGTAAATCTAGAATAATCATCTACAATTACAAAGACATATTTACTATGATTTATTGATAGAATTTGAGATGGACCAAATAAATCAAGATGGAGTAATTCAAGAGGTTTTGAAGTTGAAACCATATCTTTTAACTTGAAGGAACTTTTTCTAAGTTTTCCTAATTGACAAGCATCACATAAACTATCTACTTTAAAATTCATTTTAGGGAGACCTATTACTAGATCTTGTTTTGACAGTCTAGATAAGAGTTTGAAATTCAAATGCCAAAATCTCTTATGCCAAATCCAAGGGTCACTTGTATTTGCCAACGGACACAGGTTATCATTTGAAACTTTCATACTAAGAATATAAATATATTTTTTCCTGACTCCCTCAAATATAATGGTTGAATTATTATCTTCAATGTGACATTTATCTTTTTCAAATTTAATTTAATATCCTTTATCACACAGTTGACTTATACTTAGCAGATTATGTTTTAGATTCTCAACTAGAAAAAAATTAGTAATATCATGAGTTTCAAAATTACCAACTTAGCCGATGCCAATCACATATCTTTTTGAATTGTCTCCAAAGTTAACCAGTCCTCCTTCTTTGTATATTATATCATTCAGTATATCTGGATTGCCAGTCATGTGACTAGAACATCCACTATCAAGTATCCATTTGTTCTTTCTGATCTGCACAATTTGTCCGTTGTGGATTGATTTCTCAACACCCATAAAGCATGATTCCTGCACATCAAACAATCTTGGTAGACAACTTGAATTTGAATATTGATTATATGCAGACTCAAGAAACAATGATGGTTCGAATACTTCTAAACTAGTATTAACAAATATAGCCATTTTAAAAACTTTTTCAAAAATCAGATTATGAAACTTTGAAACCCTGCTCTGATACCAATTGTGAGAAATTGAGGATTACGAATCTTAAGGCTAGGATTAACACTAGAGGGGGGATGAATAGTGTTAATAAAGAATTACTAAATCTTTTTGAGTTTATGTTAATTTATACACCAATGTATGCAATATACAGACATGATATGATCACAGAAATAAACATAGATGCAGAAATAAAATAAAAGCAGTAAAAGAAAGAACACACCGGATTTTATACTGGTTTGGAGTTACCCTACATCCAGTCCCGCAACACAAGTACAGATTTCCTTTCAAAAGCAATTGTACAATTACACCCTCGGTTTCAAGGCTACGAGATACACCCTCCATAATTTCTATCCTCTGGGTAGAGATACTTGATTTCCGGGCCATAAGTTCACCCAATTGATTTACCAAGGCTACAATCACACCTTTTCTCTTTTGATTGATTTTCAAGGCTACAATCACACCTTTTCTCTTTTGATAGATTACAAAAAGCCTATAACTCTGAATAGCACTGAGAACCTTGTAGAGATAGTGATAGAGAATCAAACTAGAAGGAATCGAGTTCGATTCAATGTTGATTTCGACAGAGTAATGGTAAGAATATGTATTAAGAAATGTGGAAGAAGAAGAGGAGTGAAAAACCAGAAAATCTGATATAAAATTCGTTGAAACTAACCCCTATTTAAAGATTAACAACAGCAATGTCCATTCATGAAGAGTTATGGCGAATAGACCCTTCTTTTGAAATTTAAATTTTGAACTCAACTGACACTATGTCGACATGGGGTACTTGGGCATGTCGACATCCCAAAGGATTTTTTGGTGTTTTGTTTTTTTGAAAATAACTTTTATTTTATATTAAAACTATTTTAAACTTTATAAATATACTTGACTATAGTTAAAATTCATAAGTAAATATAGAGAGTAATATATATATAATTTAACTATAATTTTATATTTAACTCTAAGTATAAATATTTAAAAGTTAAATATATATTATATTTAAAAGATAGTTTAAAATCAGGAGTAATTTTGACTTTGAAATTAAAGATAATTTTGACGCTAAAATTATTTAAAATCAGGATAGAGGGTTTCGATGTTTTTTAAAAGGAAAGTTTTGAAATCATTATGAAAACAAGATAATTTTGTAAAATCATTTTGAATAAAAAGTTAGTGGATACAAAACAATGTTCCACTAGATTTTTCGTAGGTTCCATCTTACTTAGAGTTCCATCCCTTTAACAGGCTCGAAGTGGATTCCATTCCACGAATAAATTGGATTTTAAGATGCCAGTGCTTTTCTATGAGTTTTAACAAAATTCCTAATAAAAATACTTAACCTTGAAATCTTGATAATCTTGATACTCATGAGTCTTCTATCTTGATATCTTGAATCTCTATACTGTACAGTCTTCATTCTTGGTACCTACATGGTTAAATCCTGCATATACATATATATCTAAACTTATAATGTCAGTATTTTTATATTATAATCTATTCTAAGGTTGTTGTCATCAAAACTATCATCCCACGGACTAACAACTTGCATCCTATAGAATATCTCTATTGTGATCCCCATCCTCACCACCCTGCAATAGAGCAAGGGAATCACATAAAACTTGACAGATCAAATATCTATGCACACCAACCACATCAACAACATATCTATAATAATAATCTCTCGTGGGGGAATAATGAAACAATGTGTCTTCATGAAACCAAATTTTCTCATTAGAATACCAAGATATCAAATTAGGCTAGAGCTGGATAAAGGAGTATGAATGTCAATCCCCTTAGGATAAGGGGTTGGCATTGGCTTCTTGAGAACCCAACTTCGCTTTGCCACTTTTGGCAAAGGAATTTTCCGAGCGAAAGGAATTGCAATGTCTTCCTTCACCAAAAGGGATCCTAACTAGCAATATAATAATGATACATATATGAATAATATAATGTTATCCAAAAATTATAAATCATATAGTATATTAAATGCATACCTAATACTAATGCCTTAGAGCACACCTTTTAATGATGAATTCTCCCTTTTTTAAAATCTTCTCGATTCGGTAGATTGTTAATCCTTGAACCGTAATCCTTTAGCTATTTAATAGTTGTTGTCTTTTATATTGATTTGAGATAAATTTGATGGAGCTCATCTTTGAGTAGAAATGATAGGGAAATGGTAGTCAAAAAGTCCTTTTTGCATTAGGGTTTGGGGTCCTTTTATAGTGGAAGAAATAGAGAGAAATATGGACCACATCTCATACAATTTCTTATCAAATCTCATTCATCCATCTCCAAAACCCTCTAGCCTTTTTAGCTACCCCCCGCAAGCTCTATTTCTATTGAAATAACTTCTGAATATCATGGGCTAACAGCCTATTTAAACCCAAATAAATGTTATTAATTAAATCAAATTTAATTGCTTATTATATTGCATATTGATTGATATCTTTATAATTGTTATAAATATATACAATAATATTTATTCCTCAAATTAGATTCAAAATTTTATAATTAATATTTAATAAATACTATTTAATTTAATTAATTTATAATAATTATAAACTAAATCGTTTGGTCTAAAGAGAATTCAACTTTCCGGTTGCGTGACACATCAAATGTAAGTTCGGTGAACGATTAACATCGAACTATTCGAATGTTAATGGTCATATGTAACTTAGCATATAGTATGACATTTTGACCAAATTTATCGCTTACTTAGTTCGGTAAAATCCAATTTTATATTATCAAGCCTTACCTGGTTCTGACATTTATTTGTACTAACTTTTTTCATCAAAACTATATCACTTTGGACTTACGGAATTTGATAATGGTCAAAATTCCAATATCATTCATATTTAACTCTATAGTCTAAACATAAAGTCCTTGGTGCAATAATAATAATTAACCAAAATGCTCTAGCCAGAGATTTTGACTTTGATTTGACTTTACCCATGATACTAACCCAATATAACTAAGGAGACAAATCCTCTCTTGTACAGTTCTTCACTTCCATACTTCTACTCAACCCAACTACAGTCACTCGATGGACGAAGTCCCATCATTTGACTATAATCAAAGCAGAGCTTTCATACTAAATATCCATAGCATTCTTAAGTCGAGAGAACTTTGTAAATCAGTCACATAGATTTTATTTTTATTTGACCTTGGTTATATTAACCAATAGAAAACTATCGAGTGAATCATTCCATAGTTATCCAATAACTATCTGTATATAATCTCTAGGTGCCCCTAGCAGTCGTGAGTAGTGCACTGTCTAACATTTGGAAAGCGTTACATACTGTGGTCTCAATGGATACATCGATATCCAGTCTCGACGCATCTTGACAAATAACATTTAAAATGGAATTTTTTTTTATTGTGATAAATTACTCACAGTTACTACATTTTGTAACTAATATCACAAAACATACAATTTATGGATTTTCTTTTAAACATACTTTTAATTAAATTAATTTATCAATATAACACATTAAATCAAGTATATAATATAAAAAAGACACCTTTATTTTGAATAAGATTGGTCAACAAGTTAGATATATGTAACAAATTACATAATTACCCCAAGGGCATACTTCTAACTTTATCAATTTCCCACTTGCAGTTGGGGCTAATTATGTAATTTTATTCCAACTTCTTCAATCAGTTTTCTTAAAGCCAGTTGGGTTAGTCCCTGAGCGAACTGGTGTGCAATTACATTTCAATTATCTACTCTGTCAATCAACTCTCTCTGATGCTGATAAACTACCATTATCATGTGGAACAATTCAGTTATATCTCTTGACTTTTAGTGAACTCTAATTTCTATTATGAACTATATCATAACATTATTATCATATAATATGTTATAGGATTCTCAACATTTGGAATCACCCTCAGCTCGGATATAAATTTGTACATTTATGTTTATATACATTATTTTTATTGCAGCACTATTCAAGACGATGTACTTAGCTTGATTCATTGAATCGGCTATAGTCTTTCATTTGGAATATTTTCAATTTAAAGATTTTTAACTTGAATTTGTTATTGACATATTATATTCAATATCACTAATGAAAGTTTGGGTTTGAACGCTCCTCCATAAGAAGTTTGTTGTTTTTGTAAAAATAAATCTCTAGTATTTCAAAAATACACAAGAATATCTCAAACAACCATTTAGTGATATTTGTTTGGATTTGATGTTTGCTTCATGTATCAAATACATAAACAAAACCTGACATCGTAGATAGCATAACATGTATGATAATTCTTATTGCTAAAAGGAATCCATCTTACATGTTTTGTAATAAACATTTTAATAATGTGTCATTTCATGTCGTTTGGGACATTCCTATCTTTTGTACTTACTGCAAAAGATATTCTTTACAAATCAAATGTCGAGTATTAAAAAAACTAAAGCTGATTTAACATAAGTACATTGTTAACAATCAACAGTGTGTTATTTACTTATGGTGTAGAAATATCTAGGTACCTTTTAACATTCTTTCTTATGAACACACGCCTCACATGCATTTTGATTGATAATTAAAATATTTGATATTTCTATCAAAATATTTTTTCGATTTTGATGCTTTTCGAATGACACTTTCATATATGTTTTGGATCATATCCAAAAACTTGCAAACTCAAGATCGTTTCCACTGACTTTGAGACACTTGGTTATTATGTGTAACCAGTTTACTCAAAATCATTATTTAGAATTTTCTGTTTCAACACATACGTACTAAAACATAAAGCTATACTAGGTGATAATTTTGTGAGTAAGATCCAAATCAACTTGAGCATATTGAATGGTGAATCTATTACGTTAATTTCAACAATTGAAATTTACAGTATTATTCTTATCAATGTGGCTCACTACATTCTAACTGCATTTGTCTTTTATATTAAAGACACGTTTGCGACCAATGGATCATATCCCTTTGGATACTACTATAAAAAAAATCATATTTTGGTAATGTACTTGGAATCTATTTTAGATTAGCTTATTGTACCATACCATAGAGTCAATACTCTTAATGGTCTAATTAAAAAACTGATGATGTTTATTCTTGGCATTGATAAAAAACTCGTGGTTTCTCTTTAATGTACAAGAATATTCATCAGATGTTCTAATGTATTTGTGTTCATTTTGGTTCGAATCAATTTCATTTCATCCCTTGTAAGCAGTTTTATCATTAGACCATATCCAAACCATTTTACTAACAATAATCTCAAATAAATTTGTTCACTATAAAGTTTGTATTTCTCGAAATAATAATTGTTCCTTGGTGCAATGGAATAGGTATTCATATATATTTAATGAATTTTCTTATATATAAAACTGATTTGGTTTAAGTTTACAAAAATTATGTTCAAAACAAAAATAATTCATCCAATGACGGTCCTTCGCAAACTTCTTTTGGAGAGATTCCTACAAAATCCCTCATGAACAATTATTACGTGCAGACTTTCGACTTGCACAACCTATCAACTCCTTAGCCTAGGATACATTGGATTTTCTTATATACCCTTATCTTGCATGATTTTGTAAACTATTATTCAAATGAAATAATATTAACCTTGTGTACTACTCTTACGTACATGTCCTTATAGAAAGAAAGTAACTCAATTTCACTCACAGTTAATTGTATTTTGTCCAAAAAAGTTCAATTACTCCTTATCAATAATTCATTATGTATTTTAGGAGGAGTGACATTTGATGTTGAATCTTTATTCATTGTTAGTACTTTCGGAGCTCTTTCTAATATACTCATCTATTCGATCAAATTGAATCAGTTATTTCGCACGTTATTTTATTTACTTCCATTTTCTGTTTTATGAGCTTATCATAGACTTATACATTTGTATCAAATATACATGTCTATGTCTATGATAACTCGTTGGTGAATATGGAAAAGTACATTGAACCGTTTTGGTATTAATAGACTTATGATTACAAACATTTGTATGTTTCGGTCCGAAGAGTTCATTAACTCTTATGACACCCCCATTAAATGGTTGCAACTAGTATCATATGATTCATAATCATATAATTTAAATTATTTCTCAAAACTATGGCTTGGTCTATGATTTCAAAATAACTGTAAATAATTTTAGATACTTCAGTATTTTTTAAAGCATCACTTTTATTATAAAAATAAATACCATATTATAGTTTTATTTCATAGCGAATATTCATAATATTCACATCAAAATATAAGTATATCTATTTTTAGTCGACAATGAAAAATAGTCATTATTTAATAAATAATGTTGGGTAAATTTTACAAAAACAAATTTTGTAACTTGATTCAATCAATAAGTGCTATATGGCATGCTCTTATTATTTTCGCCATTACTATAGTGGCATACTAAATTCAAAGGTCCATTATTCACTTAATATAAATTAGTTATTTCATATACTGGAACTAGTTTACAGAGGAGAGTTCTTTGATCATATATCCTGATAGAAAACAATTTTCTAAATCATATTTCTTTATTCCAATCTTAATTATCAATTATTATTTTACAATTTTTGTTTCTGATGTTTCTTTATGAAGTAGAAGTAACCATTCACTCTCTCCATCCTAACTATACCTTTAATCACATCTAATGTTATATGTTCATTTCCTTTCTAAATGGTTAAAACATTCAAAAGAAATCATGTAATATGATACCATAATGAACTCTACACAAAAGTGCACTCGGACATCCTTAACATTTAAGTACATCAAATATATTGCACTTTGCTTAAACTGATAAAACTGACATATCAGCGATTGGGTCCTTAGATCTATATTGTTGTTTTTGTCTTGTGTTACTATTAATGTAACTTGATTATTACTGTAATCAATGAAATTGAATACTCGATATCGCACTATGGTTTATTTGCTTATTTCGGATGAACTAATTTCTTGAAATATCGTACATTACGAGTGGTGACGTTCACCATATAACACTTATATGTGATCGAAAATGAATCCTTGTATTTCTTTTAGAGTTCGACCGTTGAGACAATGCACAGTCTCGAGCAAATGAATGCGTAAGAGACCAAATTACGAAAGTATTAAGTGATTGTAAAATTAGGTGCTTGCATGGGTATAGAAAGCATTAACATGCAAGAAGTATTTAACAATAAATATATATATTATATTTATTTTTGTTAATCTTTAATTCAATTCATTTGTATATCTCAATCAATAAATGTTTTATCACTCATATTAATTGCACAAATTTATCAATGTAGATTATTATAATAATAAATAGTATGTTTTCTTATAATATTAGAAAGGTTAAACGTTATCATTTGATTTTTCTACTAAGTCTCTCACTAGTCTTTTATGTTTTGCCAAACCCTAAATCGAAACATAGAAGTCTTTCGACATCACTAGTAGGTGTTAGGACTCATCTGTCTTAGAATTTAGGCCTTGAGTCTGCTCAACAAGTCATAGCTCTACGAACAATGGAACTTCTTATCGGTTGTATCATATACAACTCCTAACCCTTTGGTACCTTGTCCTAATTCACTTCATCCTTGAGTCTACTCAACAAATCAAAACAAAATTATTCACTTGTACCTACCATAGCGCAACAGCCTAAGTATAGTATATGTACTTTGAGTGTGCTTAACAAATACGTATAGTTGTCTTACCTCGTCTATTCAATATATAATAATACTACACATAACATCCCCAGCTTGAGTCTTCTCAATAACTAAGTAGTATGCAAGTAATTTATTAATATATATATATATATATATATATATATATGGCAAAGGACAATATTATGTTAAAGATTCATAATCTTTAATATTTAAAATTGAGTGATATCAACTTACAGAATATGTAACAACCCGCAATTTTTAATGTTTCAAATGGGAATATTTAATTTATTTAAATATTCATTTTTTTTTCAAATTTGATATAATAATAAACAAAAAATTGATATAATAATAAATAAAACAACTTGATCTTAGTGATGTATTTTTAAATGAATTTATAGGATTTTCCATAATTTTTAGTTTGAAAAATATTTAAATTATCATTTGAAGTTTTTTGCGGCAAACATTGGTAGTTTTGAAACTACACAGAATAAGATAACCTGTGTATTTTTGTGATCATGTCACATTATTGTGCGGGATCGTATTTTTATTTCGATCATTCGTGGTTCATACACGAACGTGATATTGTATAGTGAAGTACTGAAAATTTTAAAATAAACACCCCTACGTACCCTACTCTTCTCTCTCACACTTCCTCTTTCTCTTTCTTTTTTATATTCTTGTAACCAAATAAAGTGAGCCACCTCCTCTACAAAAAAAATTCCGAGAGCTGTAGTTGACGAAATCGAGTGATATTTGATCCATTGGATTCATGATGAAGGGGGCTTCAAGTATATGGTGAGATGGAAGTGTGCGGTCGTGGTTGGGGGAGGTCGATGAAGTGGAGGCCAAGCTAAGGTTCGGGTTTGGTAACGTTAGCGGAGGCAAGAGGAGAATCGAAGATTGCCATTGTAATGCTTTGGTCGAGGAGCATCCTCTTGCACTATTTTAGCAACTTCGATCATTGATTGAAGGGTGTGACATTTGGGGGCTGCACAGCCTTAGCCAAATTTGCAACGAGGAAGCTATTGAGAGTAAGGTGGTGGGGTCTATCACGAAGCTCGTGCAAAGTGGAGTTCGTCAAAGTAGGCGGCACGTGATTTCTTAGGTTAGAGAGGTGGATTAGATACGCGTGCATGGTGGTGTGTTGTGCATGTATAGGTAGGGATTAGCGAATTGGGGAAAGTGATCAGCAAAAAGGATTAAGGTATGTAATTGTAAATTAAGTTAATTAATGGATACTTTATTTACAAATCTTATAAAATCAATAACTCTGCATACGAGGTCCAAATTGAGCATGGTCTTTTGCGTAGTGATCGTAGGAGCGCTATCTATGCATTGGACTTGATTTCATCATGTTTAGAGTAAGAAGAATTTTGAGCTAAAATCGAACGCCATTCGATTTTAGATCGAGCAAGAATGCATAAGTGTCGATTGAGATTTTGGTCAGTTAACTCAATTTTGGATGAACACTATACGATATATGTGTTGATATAAATTGTTATTTGTATGCTTGGTTGATTTCTTTGTTTAATGGTTAAATTCCCGCTTTGGAAAGAGGGATAACATATAAATGAAATATAGTGAACTAAAGAAATTTTGAAAAGGGATCTGAATTCCTCATTGCTGTTGATTTTAATTTCATTATATACTTACTATATAAATTGTTGAATGTTAAAGCTTGGTAGCATGACCATATTGGATATGACTTTGAAATGTTGAAAAATTGAACTCTTTTGGTCGTAGATCTATGAAAGCACTTGTTGAGTGGAATGGTAACACTATGCCTCATTATAGTATTTTGAAATGCCTTAATTTGCTTTTTGATTTGAAAATGGTTTTAATTTAAAGAACGATTTTAAGCAACTTTTGGAATTTTCTATGGTTTTTTATTTAGAAAAGAGTTTTGGACTTCTCTATTTAACTCCAACCTTTTTGAAAATGTTTTAGAACTATTTCAGAAAGTATTTATTTTGTAGAAAAATTAATATGATAATGAATGTTAATTTTAAAAGAGAGAAAAAGGGTTTATCTTTTATAATAAAGGATTCTATTTTAAAAGAAGATAGAAATATTTTGAAATAAATATTAGTGAAATGCTATATATGAAATATTGTATAGAAAGATGGATTGATAAATGGTATTTTATAAATAAAGGAATAGATTTATCAATGATATTTTATAAAAAGTGAAATGATATCATTTTGACAAATTGGAAAATTAGTCACATTTGTGAATTTATAATTGTAGATGAAATGATCGTTTTATGGAAATGTTTGTACCAAAATTTAGCACAAACACCCAATAGAGATTTTATAGAGTAACAAATAAAGAATAGTAAATGTAAACAGAGAGAATATATTAATAAAGCAATAAGAAATAAGTAAATAACAGAGACATAGTAATTTATAGTGGTTCGGCGTAGTTTGCCTGTGTCCACATCGGTACACGGCCGATCCTTTCCTACTCATAGCCACTACATTTATCCATATACTTAGCCTTTCTCCTCTTCCACTTCAACCTTTAACACTGATCCCTCTCAACTCGAGTAATACAGATCCCTTCACTTAACGAATTTCCATGCCTCAATTCCATGAATCTCCTAAATCTTTACCTTCTCCTCTCCTACCACCTTACCGAACCCAACATTGCCACCATTCACATCTTCTTCACTTAATTCAACCCAAGGCAAGACTGAACCCATCATTTCG
This sequence comes from Allium cepa, assembly GCA_030765085.1. Classification (NCBI taxonomy): domain Eukaryota; kingdom Viridiplantae; phylum Streptophyta; class Magnoliopsida; order Asparagales; family Amaryllidaceae; genus Allium; species Allium cepa. Next base: position 463,269,990 of record CM060943.1, read on the forward strand.
TTTCAAATTAAGGTTAAATGGAAGAAAACCTACCCAATGTACAAAATACGAGTTACTTGAAGGGAGATGTTGGGTTTCAATTCAAATCAAAGGTGGAGTGATGATCCAAAGCAGGAGAGGTTGATGGATTTAAAGATGGAGGCGTTGATTGAATTAAAGAGAGGGATTGGAGGCAAAGTGGAAGGAGAGGGTTAGGAGGCAAGCTTGGAGAAAACGAAAGCAATTAGGCTAATAAAGTGAAGTGAATAAATGAGGGATGGAAATGAAAGATATTGGCTTATAGATGGAGGTTGAAGGATTGGCCTATCTATCCCCTCTCCACGAAACCAAAAAGATTAAGTCCCGAACATGTGATGGGATTGGGTATGATCGCTCGACTTGGAGATCCAATGTGATCCCTATTATAATAAAAAAGAAAGAGAGTAGATGGAAGAGAAAGGTATCAACAAGAAGAATTCTGATCCCTATAAACATAAAAAAGGGAAAGGGATTGGGTACGATATCTATATGCATGCAAGCATGTACATAAAAAATATAAAGTAAATAAATATAAAAGGCAATGAAATTGCATCTAATTCAACGAAAATTGATGACGACCTATGAGCGTGCAAACACATTCAAGAGCCAACGATAAGAACGTGTACCTGAATGTGCACGTGTATATTCTAAAACTTCAGTTTTTGAAATCGATAGAAGTTGGATTCAAACCCGAAGTTTTCAAGCTCGAGAATGAATTAGATAGCCAAAGCTTACTAGCCCTATGGAACTAGAAATAGACGGCAATTGACAGAATATAATCCAAAATTTATGCTATTGGAAATCGACCAAGCGTCATGATAATCAAAGATATACGACACTTTTGAAAAATAATTCAATGGAAGGATAGCGACTATTCAGAAAACTGGATGGATTTCTTTCTGATGACTCTAATTGTTTCGATTCAAAGCATTTCATGTTTAATACAAGATGTACTTTGAAGGGACAAGTGTTATCTAGCATCTGACTCGGCTATATCCATGCTAATTGGACAAGTTAGACTTCACTGTCATCATGACCAATAAGCCTAGAGTGATGATTGTGGGGTCCAGAAATCAAGTATACATGATAATATGAACTTGTGATCGAACGAAATTGAGATATATGCCATATAGAACATCCTAAGTATGGTATATAATCTAATCTAGAAAAGGGATCAGCTATGATCCCTCTCTGCCAAAGGGATCGGTCTACTTCATCCAAACAAGTGCGACTCAATGGAAACAATCGATATCTCGAGATATAGATGTCCAATACATATGAAACTTAGGGAATAAAATGTGGGGACTTTAGGGAGTCCACCTTAGGGATCATACCTTAAAGGAGCAAGCAAGAGTGGTCTATCCTCTTCCCTCTACAGGGATTGGCCAGAATCAGGATACACGACATGTTGCAACAAGGATTGATCAATAACTTAAGTTCTACTAATCCAATTTTCATGAAATTTGGAGGCTAGGCATAATATAACATAAAGAAGCTCTCATAGGGATTGCCCCACAAACTCCTCCAAAATAGAGATTGGTCCCGATCTCTATTTCTTAGGATTTAGGCCATGCGATCCCTCCTGTGGGCCCTATGATTTTGAAGATTCTTCTACCGAATTTTCATGGAGATATTTCGCCGCCTTCCTCTATAAATACAAACTTTTCTCATTTTGAGACTTTTACGCTGCTTATTAATTTGTACTCTTTTGTAACTAAGGGTTTTCATCCGATCCCTATTGTACTCAATTTACAAAGTGATTAATAAAGCTATTTCTTCAAAGTGGATGTAGGAAAACAATGTTGAACCAATATAAATCGTCGCGTCTCTAATATTAGCTTATTTTTTTATTGCTTTAATGCTATATTCTCTCTGTTTAGATTTAAATTCTTCATTTATTTCTCTACACAAACTCTATTGGGTGCTTGTGACTAATTTTGACGTAAACAATATGTAAAACTGCATTAAGAATTCATAAGAAAATTGCTTCCAAGAGTAAATGGTTTTTTCTTGCTCATGCCTATATCATTTGACAGCTGCTCCACGAAAAATTATAGGAAAGCGCTTACAACGAACAGGCCCAGAGACGTTATACAAATTGATTTGACTTTCAAAAGCTAAGAGGTGATCATTCACATGAGTAGTTCCATCCTACTTTAGTGAAGGAATTTTAATGTAAGGCAGAATTCTAACCGCCATTATTTCTTCTATAAAAGGAGCTTTTCGAAAGCTATCATTTTTCCTTAGCTTAAGGGCTCCTTTATCCTTAGACATATTTTTTGCCGTTTGGTTAGGAATGTCCCTCTAGTAGGCTTCATCGCTATAGTAGTTTCTATTATACTCTTTATGTGAGATTGAGCTATGCAATTATTCGATGGGCTTTCTTGCTTGACTTTCTTGATTTCGTTTTGTTGATTTATCTTAGCCCCTTTGCTTGCAAGCTTGGAGAATGTGGTTTAGATTCCTCAGTTCGGATTTTACTTGGAGTTTCCAATTCATCCCCTTCTTCAATAAGCTTTGTTGTTTTAGAAGGTTTTTGACATGGAGCTTTCTCAAGAAACTCTTGTATAACTATCTGTTCTTGTGTTAAACCCTGAACCTTGGCCTCACTGCTTGCGAGCTTTGTCAGAGTCGAAGGTTGTCCAACTACCTTATTCTTTAAATTGAAGCTCGAGATGATATTATCTTCCAAGTCGTTTGTTGTGTCACTTCTTTTTTCGGGATGTTATTGTTATTATGGCTCTCACCATTTCCTTGAAACAAAAGAACTTTATGTGATCAATTTATGGAGAGAATTATAAAGAATCGGAGGTTCATGCCCTCCTTTCTAGTGCCAAAATGTTAATGAATTTCTTCATCAACTCCAAAATGTTAGAAAAGTGGGTATGGTTAAGAAATTGTTAAGGCGATCCTAAGCCAATAGGCTAGGACGACATTGACTTCATGTCGAATCCATGAAAGTCTTGTGCATATTCAATATCAAGGTCGAAGTAATGTCACATGTCATGTAAGGATCGATAGTTCAAATTATATAAAGCAATCGTTCGAGTTTATGAGTGCTTTTGGAATTCGAAGCAAGTTATGATGTAGGAATCACAAATGTTTTGGAACTTAAAAGCAAGCCATAATTCAAGTTGTTTTATTCATATTCCATGTAATAGCTGATGAACAAGGCCGTATGTGTAAAAAGTGCAGTCGGCACTAAATCACCAAATCAATTTAGGGTTACAAAGTTTCAAATGTAAGAAGTTGAGGAAAGAATGATTGGCCCCTTCTACAACACCCTTAGGTCTGTATTTATAAGGGTAGAGTCGCAGCACAACAGCTTGATTTTGGCATTCATGAGCTTCGGCACTAATGCGTCGTTTGATAATGGCCTTGGCATTCTTGGATGCATAGTTGAGCTTTGGCACTACTCCCATAGAGGTCATATTTGGCATCAACAAGGAGCAACGGTAATTTAAATTTATGGAGCAGCATTGCTATGGTGCGGTAATAACATGTGGCAGCATCATCTTATATGACAACATCAGAAGGAGATTCTTGTCATGGAAATTGTAATGGTCGTAACCGTTACATAATTAAAAATTTGTGATGCTCATAATCGTTACAAATAGAAATTTTGTAACTCTTATTAACGTTATCAATTCTAAATTTGTAGTGCTTATATCCGTTGCAAAAGTAAAATTTCATAATATGTATAACCATTACCAATTTCCTGAAGCATATAAAAAGAATATCATAAATCATTTCCTAAAGCATATCAAAGAAATATCATAAATCATTTCTTGAAGCATATGACAATCAAAATATAAAGCAACATATAATACAGCAATTTCGTGAAGCGTGTACATCACCATATAACAATAAATTTCCAAAAGCAAATTTCATATCAACAAACATCAACATACAACCATTCAACATACAACCTGTGCAGTTAATGCGCTCGGTAGATTTAAAACGGTGGAGGTGCCAAAAGTCATAGCAGGGATACAGCGAGGATATAGCGAGATATAGCAGATGGCTCTAAAAACGCGTATAAAACTCGTACTTAATATTTTTACAAATATATAAATGGTAATTAAATGAAAAATTATCATTTAATTACATTATAAATGATACATAAATAATTTTAAATAAAAACACTTGCGAATATACTTTAAATAAACGAAAAACTATTATATAACATAATTGAATTCGGTAGAATATTAGAGTATTTTCATTTCTAAAAATATATCAAAAATTAACTCAATTAAATTAATTTCATAATTTTATAATGTATAAATGCAACTTTTCAATTCATTTTATTAAAAATGATATAGCGGAAATAGTGGAATATAGCGGAAATAACGAGATATAGCGGAAATAGCAGGGATTAAAGCGGAAGACTATATTTTGGAGCTATATGAAAAAATCATCGCGGTAGAAATCCACTATGAAATATAGCGGGGTTGTAGTGGGGTAATAGCGGGGCATTAACTACACAACATACAACTATTCGCCACACATAACAAGCATCAAGATAACAAGTAACCTTGATGCATCGAAATCTAGAAACTAGTTAACAAGCTTACAAATAAAAAATCAAGAAGCTTACACGTAACACCAGCGATAAATGGACCAAATCACAAACCCACAACCAACTACATCAGAACTTCTGTGCTTCAAAAATTGATTCTTTCGGATCTAGAACTTCTAACACTCAAACAGCTTTCTCCCTCTCTCTCTCTACTACGGAGTACTTTTTCGAATCTTTCCCTTTAGCACCTTCCGTTTCAACGGTTATGGAGTATTTTTTGTTTGGAGGGGGAGGAGCATCTGCTTCTGTGCTTTCTATCCATCTCGATGAACCAGTTGACAATTTATGGTACACAACCCTTAAAAACCATTAATATAAATTTAGTCCAATTTGATATGTACAGGTCTAGTCAAATTTTTTTAATATTTATTGAAATAGATCAAAATAAGGTTTTAGATGTTTCTTCTTGCATTTCCTTTCCTACTACATGGTTTAAGTTTTACTTAGAAGCGGCTAAATGCTTAGAAATTGGAAATAAAATAGATTCGAATGTTCTTCTTAATGGCAGGAAGATTAACTTTAGTAAATGCAATTTTGTCAATAGCAGACAAGCCTATTAAATGGCATCCTCTAAACTTTTGAAGAACGCATTTCCATGAACCTAACTATAAAAGATGCCCACAAACTAGAAATTAACAATTTTCATAAAAAAAATACTCAAAGATTTGTAAGCATGTTAACTACTACGTTTGGGTAAATTACTGTCACAAATTGAGAATATAGGGCTTAAGAATACTATAAGGAACATATCTGAATTAAGTTTTTGTACAAAATAATGTTGTGTAAATTCTATGTATTAATTCCTCGGAAATTTGTAACAAAACTACTTTCATGATTTATGGAAAGCTAAAATTCCATCTAGAGTCAAATCTCGAATGTGGCTGGTTATTCCAACCGAACTAAATGCAGTGGGAACTTAAGAAGAAAAAGCATGACTATTGATTCAAAATGTATTTTTTGCAAAAGTGGAAAAGAAGATGCATCACATTTGTTTCATGAGTGCGAAGCAGCCAGAGAAATATAGAAAAAAAGACATGAATATTTTGATTGCAGCTTAAACAGTCGCCAGCAAAATTTTATATAATATTGGGAGAGTTTTTAATTGACTGAAGATGACATAAATAAACTACTCCGCTTAGACATTTTGGTTTCGTTTAGGTAAACATGAAATTAAAGAAATTAAAGATTTCCAGAAACAATTTTTGTATGTTTTATGATATTACTATGATTACAAATTTTTGGCTTGCAAATTGAAGAAGGGAAGCAAAGAGAAAAACAACTATAATTTTTAAAATAACGAAATTTTCTAATGTTATAATTTTTAGAAATTTTTTATAAGTGGTATCATTTAAAAAAAATTGCCAGCATCTCCTTTGTACAAAGAGCCTCCTGGCAAGTCACAATTACAATATACATATATACAGACGATAAAACATGATCAGATTCACATTATATATAAAAAATAAAAAAAAAATAAAAAAAAATCCAAGGGTATAATATCATATATATTACAATATAATGTGTATGTCGCATAACATATACATACATGTAATAAAAGTAATACATACCTTTCGTTTGCAATTATAGTGTGCTATGCTTCTGTAACAGATCAATTGCCGTTCCGTGTGATCATCTGCAGCAGATTATTGCAATTTAGCATAGAACATACCTGTGATAGAGGAACGTGATATGAAATGGTAATAGACAAGGGCAAAAAAAAAAGGAATCTGATAACTTCAGCCAATAATGAAAATTCATATCTTTCTTCTTGGGTTAAGTTATATCTGTTTGTTTCTAAGTATTAATCTTGAATGTGGTTGCTGCACCACTACAATGTATTCCAATATGTTTGTTTTTAAGTATTCTTCAATTATTCGTATCTTTCTTCTTACACAAGGACTTACAAATCAGGTCAGGGATGTCATTTTTAGCATAACAAATTGATATTTTGAACCAACTGTAATACGAATAGCTTGTTTGAAACATGATTTTTAAACATGGCCAATGTTAAAACAAAGATGTAAATTTGATAGCATAGCAAGATATGATTTAAAGAATATAAACTTAAAATAAAATTGAGACAACCATATAGCAGCCCAAACTTGTAAAGGACACGTATATTAGAGGAAGCGCTACTTGAAATGTACATAATCAATTTTGATTAACTAAAAGTTGAGTTGAGATTTAGATAGAGAACTTTTCTGTATATGTATTGTTAAGTGATATGACGTAGAATGTGTATTTTAGTCATAAGATATGTGTTTGCACCAAAAATTGTCACAAACCCCAGTATCGTGGAAGCACCCGTATACGAATACAAATCAGCAATATTCAACACAAATCTCAGATCTAAGCAATATCAAGCACATCAATTCAGAAATAACAATCACAAACACATGATTTATAGTGGTTCGGCGATCTTGCCTACGTTCACTCTAAAGCTTATGATTTTATTGATTCTTTTGATGATATCAATCTGTTACAGCAGATTACAGCAACTTATAGCTCTGATGCTTGATTACAATGGTGATAAAAAGACGTAGAATTGAATCCGGCAGAGTCTAGACGTCCAATGGCCAAAAGATCCCCTTTTATGAAGGCTTCAGGGAGCTATTTATAGGCGTAGGAAACTGAGATCGCGCTCAAATTTCGGAAGACTTCTTCTGGCATTTAAGTGGGCCCACGCGACCGACCCCACTAAGTTTCGACTCGATCTGTGGTCGATACAAAATGATTTCGTATCCATCAAAAATTGCTCCAATCGAGCTGAAACTTGGTAGGAACAATCTTTACCTTGTTTGGAAGATGCTGTGAAAATTTTATAGCATTTGGACTTGTGGTTTGGGAGATATGATCGATACGAGTTGGAATGTTTCGGTTTGGCTGTTTGTTTCGAACCCATCAATTCGAAACGATACCTTCGACTCGATCACCTCACGTGGTCTCATGATGATGTGGCACACACACTTCGCCTCGATCCGGTCTTTACTTCGAGTTGACCGTATCGACTCCATAAATCCCGCCTTGTTCGTATCGAGGGATGACACGTCACCCAGGCTCGTTGACCTGATGGATACGAACAAGCCTCTGCTCATGGATTCGAACATGGTCCCATGATGGAGACGAAGCAGCGAATCTCTGATGGATGCAAAGTTGACGTTAGGTGATCGTTACGAAGTAGACTACATACTGATGGATTCGAATAAGACTCTCTAGCCGAAGTTTGATCGATACGAATTTCATCGATGCGAAGACCTGGCCATTTCGATCGATACGAAGTAAGCGAGCTCGATGGATACGAACTATGTATGGTTGATGGATACGAAACACACCAACCCGATGGATGCGAACCGTGGTCCTTTGATGGATTCGAACATCACATCTTCCCTAACTTGCATCGATCATATCTCATTCATACGAACTCCGATTAACCAGAAATTTAAAATGCTAGCTTCCATGGCATTGCTTGTCATGTCCTATTAATTGTAGCCAGATCCGGACTCCTACAAAATTCATCGATATCCATAGTGAAGCAATGTATAACCAATCTTTGAGACGAACTGTCTTTGGTTTCTGATCGATTTTTTGGTATCACGGCTTTGCCAAAAAGCGGGATAACATTTGCCCCCCAAAACATGCCTTGCGATAGGAAGATGTGTTTTGTAATGCCATAAGTTGGATGTTCATATCCTATCAACAGCCTGTAAAGAACTCGATAGTTTCATATGACCTCGAATGACGATCGTTCAGGATCGTATGCCATTTGAGGTGAATCGGGACAGTTCGCGGTCGATGCCGTTCGCGGCGAATGATGGACGGGACTGTTCGCGGTCGATGCTGTTCGTGGCAAATGATGACATGGGACAGTTCGCGGTCGGATGCCGTTCGCGGTAGATGGAGAAACGGGACCGTTCGCAGTCAGATGTCGTTCGTGGCAGATGATGCAATGGGACCGTTCGCGGTCGGATGCCGTTCGTGGCAAATGTTGATCGTTCGCGATCGAGTGCCGTTCAAGGCGGATTGTGACCGTTCGAGGTCGGGTGGCGCTCGAGGCGAGTTGTGACCATTCGAGGTCGGGTGTCGATCGAGGCAGAGTGTGATCGTGTGTGATCGATTGTCATATAAGGTGAGTTGCGACCGTTCGCGGTCGGGTGCCGTGCGAGGCAGAATGTGAACATTCGCGATCGGATATCATACTAAGTGAATCGTGATCGTTCGCGGTCGGATGCCGTTCGAGGCAAATTGTGATCGTTCGCGATCATGTATCATACTAAGTGAATCGTGGCCGTTCGCGGTCGGGTGCCGTTCGAGGAAAATTGTGACCGTTCGAGGTCGGGTGCCGTTCAAGGCAAATTGGTGTGGCCGGGTGGGACTTAGTATTATCGATGTCAGATTTCACGTTCGGGAGAGTTTCTGAATCAAAGACTTTGGCGGTTCATCGCCATACAGGAGGTGCTCGTGGACTGTTCGCGATCCAACGGGCATACAAGTAAATTCTTTCACAGAATTGCAAATATCAAAGAAATGATCATACGAATCCCACAACAGAAATGTCCAAACAAACTAAGTCCAACTGTCCAAATCAAAATCAAAGCAAAAAGAAAAACGAAGATGTCAAAGTGTAAACTCTTACTATGGTGCGGTTAGTAGTTATTCAGAGCATGCCTATGGATCGTACGCGATCTCTTACATGTGTAAATGATTTAACCGTGTTAGTGAGAGGTTTACGACTTGTTCATCATTATTTCAATCAATCAATTGATAACCGTACGGTGTCCGGGTTCAGGGTCACCTCTGGCTGATGTAGACGGTGGCCGCTCTGGCTTCACCGCTGGAGTTCGCCTCCTCACATACTGAAGTAGCCTACCGTTCCTGATATGCCCTTCCACCTCATCCTTCAGATGTCTACAATCATTAGTGTTATGACCATTTAGTTCATGGAATAAGCAATATTTATCTGATTTCCTCTCGTCAGCAGTTGGATCCCTTCGCATTGGCCTACGATACGAAACCTGCTCTCAGGTATCCTGATAGATTCGCTCCAACTTTCACTCAGCTTTCAGTTTGTGGTGAATCTTGGTTTCTTTCGTGGTCGCATTGATTTTTTATAGCTATTCCAAGCCTTTCGTTTTCCCTTGCTAGTTTCTGTACCTTTCTCGGACGGATTTCCATCTTTGACCGCATAGACATTAATTTCTTCTGCTTCTTCTCTTTCTGCACTTGCGTCTTCCAATCGCAAAAACTTTTCTGCCTCGTGATAGAATTCTCCTAGATCCATAGGCGGATCTTTAGTTAACGAATTTTTGAACTCTGTGCCATCAGCTATTTCAGACACAGCTGCCATCATAACCATAGATGGATCCGGTCGATCCACCGATGCTGCTGCCACGTGGAATCGCGTCAGAAAACTCCTCAAGGATTCCCCAGCTTTCTGCTTTAAAATTGCCAAATTCAACACATTCTTGGGTCTTGCAATGTGAACCCTAAATTGCCTCATGTATCTCTCAGTTAAATCTGCCCATGTTCCTATGGAGTCGCTCTCCAGTTGCCTAAACCATAATGCTGCGATATCCGTCAGATATAATGGAAAGCACCGGGCCATAACTTCCTGTGATGCCCCCAGCACTTCCATGTGCCTCATATTCCTTGTCAGATGGACTGCGGGGTCTGTTCTTCCATCGTACATCTCCACTGATGGTAACTTGAACTCTGGCGGGTTCCTAGCCATCCTAATTGCAGGGGAAAAGTGACTCATGTTCATGTCTTTAAGATCTCTGTTCATAACCTGCCTCTCATGGCTCGCCTGACCTTCTCCACCAATCTATCATTGTCTCCAAGATGCAATCCTCGTTTATAGCTTTCGACCTGCCCCCTAGTTCACGAGGGAATTCTAGAATCTGCCCCCTTGACTGAGCGTTCATTCCTCTACTACCTCCAGGCTGCGCAGATGCTCCTCTCTCTCTCTCTCTGGGATTGGATCAACATGCTCCACGTGTGTGCTCCCTAATCCAGGTGCTACGCCGGATGGTCCTGCTTCATTCTGAACTCCATCAGCTCCTCGATTCTGCGCTCCAAGTTGCCCAATATGTTGAAATAAGCTATGGATCAGCTCCTCTTGCCTCTTCATCATCATCTCCATCTCATCCCTGGTAATGAAGATCGATGCTTGATTTGCTCCTAAAGAAGCCTCTTGACTTCCTTTATGTTCACTTCTCTCTGGCCTCTGCCTTCTACTAGTTTTCCTTGTCATAGCTCCTTAAATCTGAACTCTTAAATCTTCAAATTCAACTTCTCTTGAATAAGCCTTCTCAGTGAAAGCACCAAAGTGTTTGCACCAAAAATGGTCACAAACCCCAGTATCGTGAAAGCACCCGTATACGAATACAAATCAGCAATACTCAACACAAATATCAGATCTAAGCAATATCAAGCACAACAATTCAGAAATAACAATCACAAACACAGGAGTTATAGTGGTTCGGTGATCTTGCCTACGTCCACTCTGAAGCTTATGATTTTATTGATTCTTTTGATGATATCGATCTGGTACAGCAGATTACAACAAGTTATAGCTCTGATGCTTGATTACAATAGTGATAAAAAGATGTAGAATTGAATTCAGCAGAGTCTAGACGTCCAATGGCCAAAAGATCTTATTTTCTGAAGGCTTCAGAGGGCTATTTATAGGCGTAGGAGGCTGAGATCGCGCTCAAACTTCGGGAGACTTCTTCTGGCACGTGAATGGGCCCACGCGACCGACCCCACCAAGTTTCGACTCGATCTGTGGTCAATACGAAATGATTTCGTATCCATTAAAAATTGCTCCAATCGAGCTGAAACTTGGCAGGAACAATATTTACCTTGTTTGGAAGATGCTGTGGAAATTTTGTAGCATTTGGACTTGTTGTTTGGGAGATATGATCGATACGAGTTGGAATATTTCGGTTTGGCTGTTTGTTTTGAACCCATCAATTCGAAACGATCCCTTCGACTCGATCACCTCACATGGTCTCGTGATGATGTGGCACACACACTTCGTCTCGATCCGGTCTTTACTCCGAGTTGACCGTATCGACTCCATAAAACCCGCCTTGTTCGTATCGAGGGATGACACGTCACCTAGGCTCGTTGACCTGATGGATACGAACATGCCTCTGCTCATGGATTCGAACATGGTCCCATGATGGAGACGAAGCGGCGAATCTCTGATGGATGCGAAGTTGACGTTAGGTGATCGTTACAAAGTAGACTATATACTAATGGATTCGAATAAGACTCTCTAACCGAAGTTTGATCGATACGAAGTTCATCGATGCGAAGACCTGGCCATTTCGATCGATACGAAGTAAGCGAGCCCGATGGATACGAACTATGTATGGTTGATGGATATGAAACGCACCAACCTGATGGATACGAACCGTGGTCCTTCGATGGATTCGAACATCACATCTTCCCTAACTTGCATCGATCATATCTCATTCGTACGAACTCCGATTAACCTGAAATTGAAATGCTAGCTTCCATGGCTTTTCTTGTCATGTCCTATCAATTGTAGCATGATCCGGGCTCGGACAAAATTCATCGATATCCATAGTGAAGCAATGTATAACCAATCTTTGAGACGAACTGTCTTTGGTTTCTTATCGATTTTTTGGCATCACGGCTTTGCCAAAAAGCGGGATAACAATATGTGTTAAAAAAATTTAATCTATAAGTAGATTTCATTTTGAGTAAAATTAAGATAATATATAACTAAAAAAAGTGCCAATGTGGCTGCATAACATATTATTTGGCCCACGTGCATCCTTATAGCCCTTAGGTCGCGTGCATTTTGTGTACATATAAGTGCATCATACAAAATATGCGTGACATTTAACTAAATCATGACACGATCACATAACTACTTTGGCCAACATAGATGGACCCAAAAAAGGTTAACATGATCAAATGCCCCTTGAATTTTGGCGTAGGATGATTGATCTTACTTGAATCACATTGTTTCTTATTTATACAACCACTAAGTTTCAGGCGTGTAAAACTTTACAAGATTTTGGAGCAAATCACTTATTGTTTCCAGCATGTAAAACTTTTTTGTCGTTTGCTAGAATGTGAATATGACGAATAATCTATCTAGTATTTAAATTTAAATAGGAAAGTTGAATCCACTTAATATTTATGTTACACATGTCCTACGTTTGAGATATCCCAGTGTTTCTTTCAACCCTCGGTCACTTCAATTCATAAGGGCAACGGTTATTACTCCTGACCGCTTTCCCCTTAAAAATGCTTTCCCTTCCTAAATCTCAATTTTGTTTCCAATCTCTGAAAAATCTCCAACGGACTAATTTTGTGAAACTGCTCCTGTGAATGATTAATATCAATCTTCTCTTCCCTGTTATTACACGCACACTTCTCTTTTCATTTTCTTCAAGTCGATTTCAAAATTTTCGGTTAACTTTCTAATTTTGATTATGACTTTTTTAATTTTACAGTAGATGGATGATTAAGATGATGGATTCACTACACTTTGTGAAGTCCTATGAATATAGATTCGGAGGTTTGGGTTATTTGAATTTATGAATTTACTTCAGATATAATTTTAAATTTGTATAGGTTCTATATGTCTCTTTCCATCTTTCAGTAAACATTTTGATAGGCCTTTGCTCGGTTCAGAGCAGAGTTTTCAAAGGAGAGGGGAGAAGAATGAAGAAAAAGAAGACATGAATGCAAAGAGAAAGAAAATATAATTCATCCCGCCTGCTTTTCATCATTCATTCATACCAATATATAGCCATTACATAATTCTGTTGTGTGTGTATATATATATATTGCATTGTAAGGTAAATTATGACCTATAACAGAAAAGATTCCTAAAATTGCAAAAGTTTCGCTGGAACCGTATTTGTCCACTAGCATATCATTAGTTGATATTGTAACGTGCATAAGGGCACTTTATTTGCAGGTTGAGCATCAGTCCAGGTACCTAGCTGGAGTATGGGTGGGACGCCTTTGCCTAGCAGCAGCCTGTGGTGGAGACGAGCAGCCCGTATCAGTGCCTTCCCCTAAAAGCTCGACCTTGTGATCAAGGTTGGAAGGTAAGGTAAGTGATGGTGGTAATGGAATTTGGGTAGTGTTGCGTGAGTTTGGACAGAGTTTAAGGAGGGAGATGTGAAAAACGGGGTGGATGCGAGCTTCGAGTGGGAGGAGGAGTTTGTATGCAACCGCGCCTATCTTCTCAATGATTGGAAAGGGTCCGAAATATTTTTTTGATAGTTTGTGTTGTGTTGGTCGTAGAGAATGTTGATGGTAGGGGTGGAGTTTTGACAAAAACATACGAGCCGATGGGAAAATCTTTATCGAGGCGATGTTGATCCGCATGGTTTTTCATACGGAGTTGCGCCCGTTGGAGGTTTTATTTGATGGATTTCAAAAGTGGTCTCTAGTTGTAGCCCGCATGATTTCAAAAGAATTTCATTGAAAAATACAAGAATGAATTTGCGAAGGTGAGGACGAAAAACGTTGTTCATGGTAGCTTGAAATGTTGAAGGAGCATTTGTGAGACCAATCGACATTACAAGCAATTCATAATGTCCTTTGTGGGTACGAAATGCAATTTTAGGAATCGAGTGGGTGAACACGGATTTGAAAATAACCACTACACAAATCAAGTTTGAAAAAATGGATGGATCCGTATAATTCATCCAATAACTCATCACCGGTTGGAATGGAGAACCAATCTTTAATGGTAATGGTGTTAAGAGCACGGTAATCAACACAGCCATGTACCGTCCTTTTTGACGAGAAGTACGGGAGAGGAGAATGGGCTTGTGGACGGTTGAATAATTTGGGTATGTAGCATTTCTCGTACTTGGGATTCGATTTCATTTTTTTGAAAATATAGGTAGCAGTAAGGTTTAACATTAATGGGTTGTGAATTTGTTTGAAGGTTGATGTGGTGATCTAGATCGCGGTGCGGCAGTAAGATCCATAGGTTTGTCAAAGAGGGCGGAGTAGGGGCTAAAAGTTGGCTAATATCTGGGTGTAAATAGTCGGATCTGGAGAGGGATAGTTGGCTTGGACTTTGATTGGCTCAGTGGTTAGTTGAAAATGTGAAGAAATAGAGGTTGTGGATTGCATATGTCTTAATTGCTGGAAGGATATTTCTGATGGGCTTTCTGAGATGTTTTAGCCCGAAAGAGTAATGAGCTCAGTATTGTAAACAAAAGACATTATCATATGCTTGTGATCCATTATGAATCGACCCAAGGTTTGCAACCATTGGATACCAAATACAGCTTCCTCTCTAAAAATCGGTAAAAGGAAGAAATCGGTGATAAAATCATACCCTTGAATTTGGACAAGAACTTGTCGACAAGCCTGCTGACAGTGTAGTCTCTCTCTGTTCCCAACCGTAACAAGGAAATCGCGCTGGTGTTCTGCTCGCAGCCCCACAAATTTTGCCGTCTTTGGGTGAATATAGTTATGGGTACTTCTGGGGTCAAAAAGGATAGCGATCGTCTTATTGTTGATTTTCGCCTGCAGTCAAAGGGATCTAGGGTGGGACGAGCTGATGAGGGCATGGTAGGAGATGGCGAGATCGAGTTTGTTGAATATGCGATTATATGATTTTTGTTTGATGATAATAAACATATATATACATATATATATATTCGTGTAAATGTATTTGTTAATGTACTATTATATTTTTCATAGATTAAATAAATATTTGCTGAATAAAAATAAATAACACAGAATTTGAATTTGAACGGAAATTTTATTCAAACAAATATTTATTACAATCTTTGAATAGTACAAAGTTCAAGCTCTCGCTATATATATATATATATATATATATATATATATATATATATATATATATATATATTACAACTTTGATTACATCACGGTTCGCATTTACATTTGACCTCACTACACATCACTCATTCACTACACTCGTATTTATCTTCAACTTTATTCCAATATGAATCCAGCATCTGAGAAATCTGCAAAAATAAATATTGATGCGGTGAAATTGAAAAGGAAATATTTTTGCAGTATAAAATAAAATGTGAATTTTGAAAATAATATTTGCCTCAGTTATTTGGCTTGTTCGCCATCATTTAAATTTGAATTCATCATACACGAACAACTTGTGACATGCACAGTGTATCGCTGTACATGCCACAAGGTCGTGCACACCAATATATACACTTGATAGATTTACAGGGACAGGTGAGCACAGGTCAAACCCAAAATACCAGATTCAACTCAAATGCAATAAAAATAATGCCACAATTTCAGCACAAGGTCAAATCCGACCTACAAGCTGGATTCAACTCAGGCAGTGGCAACAACAACAATAAAGTATGAAGGTTACACCGAAACTGGTCGGGGAAGCAAGCATGTGCACCAAAGATAAGGCAACACAGCAAGGCACAACAACAATGATCAAACTCAGTTCAACATGACAGTAAGCAGTGCCACAAGACCACCAAGCAAAACAAGTCGATGCAAACATTCATGAACACACATATATGACTTGAATAAAAAACTACAATAACCAAAGTGACAATGCATGCTACAGGTCTGGATAACATGATTGCACAATCACACATGTATGAAATTAACATGTAGGGATATACAGTGGCACATGAACCAGAGCAATCAAGATAAAGCATGGCATGAACCAAGTTTAATCAGGGACTTCAAAACTACGACCATGCTACAGGAATGAAAAGAGAACACTTGCAACAGAAAGTGGTGCAAATACAACATGAATTATATCAGTGGACATATATAAGCACTAAAATGAAGTACAAATCCAAGTGAAACATAGGCAAAACATTTAACAGTTATCACAAAGTAGCGTCAACAGTCAGTGATGACACAAGTGCACTAACAACATGAAGGAACCAGACCACAAAGTCAAGCAGTGGACAGGAAAGAAAACACATGTATGCAACAGTGAAAAGCAACAAACTCAGTGAAGCTCAAAGCCACAACAATAAAGACTACAGATACAAGACCGAACCAACATATCAAGCAACATGTATGCAACAGTCAACCGGCCAGAGTGTACATGAATTCAACTCGAGTGATACCGAGTAAACATGACCGCCAGAATGAACAAAAACAAAAATGAAACAGAGGTTGCTACAGCGATGAACACAAATCAGTGGCAAGGTCAAGTACGTGACAAAAAAATTCAAGTTAAAGCCAAAATCGTCACAGCATAGTCAGAGACGTGGAAAACAAGAAATCGAACCAAGTCAAAAATCAATACCGTGAGAAGCAAGTATCAAATATACGAATTTGATTAAGTCAGAGAAATCATCAACGTCCAACAATAATCAAACGGCCGAGCAAGATTATCAGACGAACGAAATTTTAGGGATTCCAATCATATATAAACCATAAAATCATCGGCAATAAAGAACCAATTGAGTTCAACCATTCAATCAGAAAAGAAAAGGAACAAAAAATTACTTACCGAAGCCATATCTCGAGCTTGATCAATTTCAAAGAGCCGTGAGCAAATCAGAGAAACGTGCGATCGACAAAGCAAACGACGTGGTAAATCAATCATTCGATGGAGCAACTAAAGTCGGTATCTTTGAAATTACGAAAACCCTATTTTTGAAGGAAGAGGAACGAATAACACAGAGCCGCCATTATCACAAAGGAACGGGCCGATAGAAAATAAAGAGAAAAGATATTTGGGCCGGCCTTTGTTTCTTGAGTTTAAAATTATAATAAGGCTAATTAGGGTTTTGTTTTTTCTTTATATTGTTTTTTCCTTTTAAACTTGTATAATTTCTAGTCGTGTGATTAGGGGACAAACTACGTGGCGTAGTTTGAGAATTCGCAACTCAATGGTTGAGTTGCGGTAGGGTTTTGAGCGTAGAGTTAGGCTAGTCGGTAGCGGGTGTCGCTAGTTCACGTGTGTAAGCATGTGACTACTTAATTTCTAGTAGAAACCTTGGGGGAAGCACGTAGACAGAATTTTGCCGAAGCTGGGTAAATTCTATGTCGTTCTATTTCTGCATTTATTATTCTGCTATTATCTGTGTTGCTATTATTCTGTGATCTGTGTTGAAATTATTTTATAACCTTCCGCAATAATTTTTATAATTGATAGCATCACCCTATTCACCCCCCATCTAGGGTGAAATCGATCCTACAAGTGGTATCAGAGCTAGGTGCAAAAGCTGTTTTTGTTTTAAAAATTTGATTTTACAGAAACCAATTTTTGTTTAAAAATTTGAATTTTAAAATGGCTTCTTTTGCTGAGGGTCGTTCTAATATTATTCCTCCTGTTTTTGATGGAACAGATTTTTTGAATTGGAAATTAAAAATGGAATTTTATTTGAAATCTGTTAATATTAAATGTTGGAATATTATTGAAAATGGGTGTGATATAACCGATAGGAAAATTATCTCGATTAATGCTCTTGCTATGCATATATTATATTCTCATATTAATCAAGATAATTTTAACTTTATCTCTCATTGTGAAAATGCACAGGAAATCTGGAATGCTTTTGATGCAATATATGATGCAAAAGTCAACAAGAATGAGAAATCATCCTCAATCGACTCAGTTAAAGAAACAAGCTTAACATGATTGGTAGAAAACAGTAGTGATGAGGATGACGATGATGAAGCAGCTGAGCTGGCGCTACTAATAAAGAGATTCAAAAGTGGAACCATAAATACGAAAATCCAGCTCCAAATCAACAATTGAAAAGCAGAATAATCAAAGCGCTAAACAACTCAGAAGAACACGGGATCATTTGTCACAAGTGCAATAAACCCGGTCAAATCAAGCCCAATTATCCTCGAAATCAACACGGCCAAGAAAAGAAATTAAAAAGGAGAAATTTTGCATCCGCATGGAATACGAGTAATGAAGATAATCAAAGTTCTAGCAGTGAGAGTGAGAAAGTAGATATGTGCCTTCAGGGAAATATAACTGATAGGGACAATGACGAGCCAAGCAAGATATCAAAACTTACTCACTCAGAATTACTTATATATTTCCACGAAGTAAATGGCTGTTTTGAACGACTTAGAGAGAAGTATGCTAAACTTGAATCACAAAAAGATATTTTGATAGAATCAAATAAACAAATTGACCAATTAGTTAAAAAAAACTATCAAAGTAGGATCCCTAAATGTGATAAGTGTCCAACATTCGAAGAAGAAATTAAAAAAATCAGAAATTAATATAAAATCACTTGAAAATGAAATTCTGATTTTGAAAGAGAATGAAAATATTAGGAGAGAGAATTCTATTAAAAGTTGCATACAATTATTGAACGAAAATGAATCTTTCAAAACACAAGTCCAACAATTTTCAACGACTTTAGATAAATTTTCAAAAAGTGAAAAATCGTTGAATATGCTATTAGGGAAGCAAACTGTTAATACAGTTACATAAGGGCTTGGGTATAATCAATCTAAAAATGTTAGAAATGAGATTAATCAAGTAAATTCAATGTGGACAAATTGTAGAAAATTTGGACACAATCAAAATAGTTGTTGGTATAGACCCAAACACGTAAAATCTATTCCAATTTGGGTTCCGAAAGGCACAAATGCAAAATCTCTCAAAGTTAAACAAATCTGGGTGCCAAAAGGAACATATATAAATAATTATGGGTCTTCACAAAATTATTTTTCGAAATATTCTGCCACTAACAATCGCGGACCTATAAAAAAAAATAGGTCGCAAAAATCTTTAAACATGTAGGCGTGGTGGCAGGCTAAGGAACAACAACACTGTTATCTGGATTCTGGCTGTTCCAGAAACACAACGGGTGACAAAACAAAGTTCCTTAGCCTAGTATAAAGGTGACAGAATCACAATGGACAACAACGAATAATATCGTAAAGGTAAAACAGGCAATGGTATATTTATTTGAAAGATATATTAAATGTTATAATCTGCACCGTAATCTAAGTTAAATCAGCCAATAATGAGATAATGAAATAATGATGATTTTTGATTCTGACTTATTCAAAATTGTTGAACAATTATATTCTTATGCCAAAAACACTATAAAAATCTCTAGATTCTTTGAATTACTTCTTATATATTAGTTTGGATTAAAAATAGTGTTTTGTTGGATGATAATACATTTGGTTATAATACGGCTAACTCTATATTCACGGTTTCTGATTATTTACACGGCTTCAATTCAAATTCAAGAGAATGTCATTTAAAATGCTGTTAAAATTGAGTTTGAAATTTTTAATGCACACTTCATGGTATGATTTATCAAATTTAATTAGTAATAATTTTGAGTGAAAGAGAAATTCAGATGTAGATTACACTGGTAATCCAATTGATAGAAAACTTACTAGTTGAACGTGATTTTTTGTTGAGACATTTAATAACTGCATCATTTTCTGAAGAAATAGTTTTCAAATAGCAGAAAATTTTCTCATATAACCCCTTCTAGAAAATCATTTTTGACCCACTACAACAAAAAGTGTCCTTTATAGCGGTTTGATAAACGCTGTATATCGACATGTTATAAAAAACTGTTGAATATTTATAACACAAAATATGCCGCTATGGTTGAGCTTAGTTTTATAACACAAATTCGGCATTATGGTACGTTAATTCAATAGCTCATGCTATAATATAGCTAAATCTCAACATAACTGGAAATCTTTATAACACCATTTTGCCGCTATAAAATATTTATTCAATAGCGGTCATTTCACGCTATTAAATCAACATGTTATAGTATTGATAAAAAATTTACAGCTAATATATGCCGCTATAAAAATCATAGATACACTTTTCAAGAGCTATGCCTATATATTACATTTTAATAATAGCAATCAAACTAAATCTTCATAAACGAATAAAGATTATAATCAACAAATATAACACAAGAGCATGCTCAGAAAGAAATGTGATATATTTTTCATTACAGTGTAGAAACATTAAAGCAAGTGCATAACCATTGAATAAAACATAAGCCTGCAGCCAAGTTAACACAGAGAAACAGAAAATAATGTCAATTTAATAAGTGTACAAACATTACAGAGTACAAACATTAAAGCAATCCTTCCAAATATTACAGAGTACAAACATCACCCTGTCATGTGCATCCTTGAAATATCGAGCAACGTCATCAATGGCACCACCAAAGGAGGACTAATTGTCAGCAATCCTGTTGTACAAATACAGTTCCAATTATTTGAAGGAAAAAAATCTTAATAAATTTTATAAATTTATCTACCAGAGACAAGACTAGAGACATGTCCTTCCAGCTCTTGTTGTCACTATAGCATTATGAGCTCCAGATACACAAGGTCCATGTTCAGCACATAACATGATGCACATCTAGCAATAAATCCAATAATTAGCACAAGAATAGAAAGTTGATCCTTCATTTTCTAGTGCATTACCGTAGAAAATAAGAGTTAACATGATAAATTTACTTACCTCGATGAATTATGTATAGTACCGAGGAAGACTGTGCTTGAACCACAGAAAAGAAATGACATCACCAATGCCAAAGCCTTGTTCAATAATAGCAGACAATTGCACACCAGCATAGGTCGGAACCTCACATAGAAAATATTTGAACACATCACTGGTATTAGGTGGGTGTGTCTGAAGACAATTATATGCATTTTATATATTCAGCAACATGGAGAAGATAGAAATTGTATTTATCAAACCACTATCATCAAAGATTGTCGATATAATATGTGCTGGTGCTCATACTTTTCCACTTTTGATTGCACTTTTGAGATCTTCAGGAACTTGAGGAGGTATAAATTCAGTTACTTGACTAATTTTACCTTAACCTAAAAAATGATAAGAGTTGAAAAGCAGGAAGAAAAAACAAAACAAAAAAAACAGTGCAAACTTTAAGTTGAAACCAGTGGTAAATTGTCAAAATAATTTTCCAATCTTAAACAGTACCTCAATTATATATCATGCAAATATGAAATGTATTTTGCTAGAGCTTTATGGAGATTATTATATATTTGTGCCACTAGATATCAGAGTTGGAGCTTATTTATGTAGAAAAAACATCCTAGGAAAAACTTGAAGAATTATCATCAAATCAGATATAAACATACCAGTTTATCGAATGTCTCTTTATTTGCACTTTCTAGTGCCTCGAATGAGATTGGAACAACTGCTCCTGCTTCTCTAAGAGCACTATTTTTTTCTTATGCAGATTCCATCTCACCGCCGCTTTTAGCACCACGGTTTCAGTAAAAAAAAGTTACTCAATATTCTAGTGGTAATTCGGTTAAAATGAAAGAAGAAGAAGATGAAAAGAAAACCAAAACTCAAGAACTTACGGCATGACCAAACCAAACTTCCGACTTGAAAATTCGTGCACATGTCCTACTAACCCAAGCAAAAACTGGTTTTCGGACCTTTCCTTCCTTTAGAGCTTCCACTAATGAGTATTCATCACGCCCACCAAGCTCACCAAGTACAACCATCATTTTCATCTAAGAAAATTCACATATTTATAAGAACAAACTTCATATATTTATATGAATAATGTTGATCATGTACTATAAATAACGACTGAGTGACTTGATTTATGGATATAATGTACTACCGATGTTAAAACAAAATATAGTCATGAAGTAGACAAATAAGCTACCTGTAGAATGTTGTCAAACCTTAGAATATGATCAGAAAAAGTTGAACCAGGAAAAACATCGCCACCAATTGCAATGCCATCAGTAACACGTGCAATCGTGTTGTAAAGCTCGTTGGACATGCCACCATATTCACAAGGTCCTTGCATACTGAACGTGTCAAGCTTTTGCTGACACTAAAGTTAACCTTTTTCATGTAATATTCTTATACCACATTGAATACATTAAGGTTTGTTTAGAAGTGCCAAGATTTAGCTAACACTTATAGTTTATACAATGGCCACAATCCACGCCTCAAACAATAATTGAAGTAACCTTAAGTTTGAAACAGAAAAGTTTTGGAAGTATAAATAAGTGTTAAAAATATTGTCAAACTCAACCCTTCAGACAAATTCGACAAACTGAAATAAGAATCATGGTTCGACGTTTCTATCACAGCTACTACAATTAGAGCAAGGATGTAGCTTGTTAAAACCAAGAGCTTTAGATGAACCTTGACATTAAGTTTTCAACAAGTGTAAAGTGCTTAATACACTATTCAGTTATAGAGCCGTTTGAGAACAACTTCATTTATAACTATGTTAAAGTAGTTTTGAATAATAATTTTAACTTTTTAGTGAAAAAAATAAAAGGTAAAAGTAATTAGGAAAATAAGTAGAAATTGGGATAGATTTCAGTAGTAAAAGTTAAAATGAGCAATAAGTAATATTTATTGCTACCGACATATCTCATGACTTATCAACTTCAAAGCAGCTTATTTTACCATCTAATAAATTGTAGGCAAACATGGAAACGGTAATATAAGCACCTTACAATTGTGAGCATTAATATTATTATTGTTATTATTTTAAACATTGTTAATTTTTATAAAACTAGGTTAATTTATTATTATTGTTGTTATTATGATTGTTGTTATTGTTAATATTGTTATAATAAATATTAATTTGTATAAAAATTAGTTAAATTATTATTATTATTATTATCAACTTATTTCATTTTTGTAAGCTTATTTAATTTTTATATAACTTAACAAATGAAGTTAATTTTATAATTTTAGTTAATTTATTGTTGTTGTTATTGTCATACAAATCTAGTTAACTTTTATAAAATTTAGTTAACTTGGTTGATATTTTATAAGTTGTTATTATTTTTATTATTGTTCAAAATTTAGTTAATTGTTATCAAACTGAATTAAATTTTAAAACTTAATTATGTTATTATTTTTATTATCAACTTGGTTAATTTTTATATGCTTATTTGGTTTTTATTAAACTTAATTAAATAAATTAACTTTTACAATCTTAGTTAATTTTATTGTGATTATTATGATTATTTAAATTTTATTGTTATGGTTAGTTAATTTAACTAATCTTAGTTAATTTTATTACCATGATTATCTAACTAAAATTATAAAATTTTATTTTAACTATTATGATTATTGGTATAGTTATTGTCACTGTTATTATTGATATTATTATTATTATAAACTTAATTAATTTTTACAAACTTAGTTAACTTATTATTATTATTATTATACAAATTTTTTATTTTTTTATGAAACTTAGTTAACTTGATTAATATTTTATCATCATCGTCATCATCATCATTATTATTATAGACTTAGGTAATTTATGTTGAGAAATATGTTTCTATTTACCAATGGATTGTATAAGTATCCTAATTGTTTAAGGAATATGCATTGCAAGCATCTATGCAAAGAGCTGGTGTTAGATCAGCATCGCAGTAGAGAGGGGGAAAAACATTTACAGAGAACTCTAGATCTCATTAAGAAAAATAGGCAGTCGAGAATTTATTACAATCGCCAAAATTATTATTATTTTATCATGCAGCTTGAGATAATAAAATCCAGTTTAATATTTCTTGTCCGACCTAACAAAAAAACATGGACTTTCTGATCATCCGGGTATAAATGATCAATTCTCTACTACATCATAATTCACAGGTGATCTTGTATTAACTAGTATGATTGACATTTGAAAACAAAATAACTAGCCAACTGATTCCAACAATTATAATATTCAAGGGTCACTTGATTGAAAAAATAAACAAATCGATCATAAACTAGTTATTGGAAATTGCAGTCTTTTCAAATGTAAAGGTCAGGAGAATATACCTGCTTATGGATCCAGGAGGATCAGGTCCATCACCAGCTTTAGCCAAGATGATGAATTTCTTGTGGTAGATTGTCTTTGCTTCATCACTAAGAAAATAAACAAGTTAGGTGGGTCAATATTTCCATGTATATAAATTCACAAAAAATGAATCTAAGGCAACGTTGGGGAGATGTAATGTAAAAGGAGCAGGCTTACACTGAAGCTTTATTAACATTTATAATAGTACAATGCATTCCACTCTGACCCTCATAGCATCAATCACATAATTGATAATACAAGATATTGTTTTTATATTTCATTATCAAGATAATGCTGGTATATTTAGAAGGTTAAGAAAGGTGATCTTACCCTGGAGATGAACCTGATGTAATCAAATATTGAGCTAAAGGACAAATAAAACCACGTACGGTACCGTGTACCTACCATTGAATTGAGTAATTAGGAATAAACATGAAAATAATGGCTGGCAATAAACGAAATAATAAACTAGACATAGATATAAGAAAGAATTAAAGGTATTTTGAACTAGAAAAAATATTATATAGAAATACAACCTTTTTACCATGGTCAAACTATATCACTGACCATAATATTAAAAGTGAAACACAATCTGAATGAATTAGCGACCAAGCCGCTTAATTTCAAGTTATGAACTAACATATTTTTTTGCAAACCTATAGCTGCAAATTATATAAAGTTTAGAATATAAGCATTATACACTCTTAGACTTTTAGCCAGTTTGAAATTCTAAGCCGCGATTTCATCTAAGTGTGAAAACCATTTTCTGTTTGATTTTTGAGCTATTTTATTAGTCGATTCCGTCTTTTAGGATTTTTAGATAAATTTTCTATTTATTATCAAAATAACTTGATGGAAAGTCGCCATGCATTCCCATTACCAAAAGCTACTCAAAAATCAAGCATATTCTGTCTTTTAGAAGAATCGTGCAGTGTTCAAGTTGAAAATTAATCTACTTGAGAAAAAAATTGGGTCATGAGATCATGAGAACACACCTGTGTTAACTTTGAGGATGTGTATAATTTCACAAGCTCATATGTGCTGGATATATGTGTAGAATGATGAATGAATGAAAATTGTTTGCCATTATGACGTTTAAATATACAAATATCTCCATATATTTAATTTAAGACATTACAAACCTCGCCAGGTATGGATTTGACCATTTTATTTTTTTCAGTTTGATAACTTAGTACAACCAACCTCATTAACCCCTTCTATACTGACTCGTTCTTTACAAAAAAATGACCGAATAATTCAAGTCAGCTTCGTAATTAAACGTCCCTTGACATAAGTTGATATTGACAGGATATAAGCGTTAGATTGGTGCTACCTCAGTTGCTACTTTTTATAGAGATTATAAATTTAGTATTGAATATCTCGACTAAAGTCCACTACTAGACTCACTGTAACTCCATTATATTATTGTTATTTGACTACTGAAATAATGCAAAACCCTTTTTCTTAAAAAAAGCCTTATCACACTAAACTGACTGACCGCATATTGTACGGTTGGTAGGCACACATTTAGTTCATGTTATTTTACTACTCATGTACAATACTTCAGTCCTAAGAACTGTTAACTAAGTTGACTGATACGAATACTACCTAGAAGATATACAGACATACATAAATACACAGTTGTAAACAATCAAATGGTTGGCTTTAGGCCTACTTATTGATATCATATGCTATGGCGCTTTCAAATTGCTCACTTTCGGTATTTCATCGTATCAAAGGCGTACAGTAAATGAACCTAAACTAAAAACAGGCTTAATCAAATATACTTTATCAGATATTTGATTTTGTATCAACATCGCAAAATATTGGTTCTCTGATTAAACTATTCACGTGACATGCATGATTTTTTATAGAGTTATAAGCAAATATTTGGTTAAATATTAACTAAGAGTTCTTGTTTTTTTGTTATGTTATTGACCGAGAGAAATAAAACTCCTGAATGACATTAGTCAGACCCACACTTTGCAAAGTTAGATAAAATGAGACAATGATACAAAAGAACAGAATAATAAAAGAAAAAAAAGTAAAATAGAAACAAAAAGTATTCTCTTTTTTCTTCTTTTTTTCAAGTAGAACGCAAATCAATTTTTCAAAGTACAAAGCAAGATAAATTGCACCGTTGTAAGGGAAACTAATATTCATTGCAAGCTCATTTTCACAGTGTACAATTTCAAATCAATATTTAAATCTAAAATTCACTACTTACATCATAATACATCGACTATCGGCTTATTGTCCACAATCAGATGACACTAAATGTGAATTTACGTTTTATCACATAAACTTGTTCTAGAATTGAAGATTTTGTATTTACTGTCAAGTAATAAAATAAAATAGAAAACGGTTAGCAATTAAAAAGATTCAATTTTGATTCCAAGAAGTGATTATACTGGAAAAATCGTTTAACAATCAAATGTAATACAAAATATAACCTTCTTCAATACTTCTTTTGACTGAACTGAAAGAGTAAATAAAATTTAGAGTTTGATGTTAATTTATGTGCATACTTGGACAAAACATTTAGCACAAAAGCACTATTGCAAACATTGAATTTTTTGTTCAAAACTGTAGGCACGGTAGAAGATTGAGTATGTGGGATACACTCTATTTGACATAACAACTAAGAAGCCTCTGCAGCACGTAGGAGGATAATGCAGAAGACACGAGGAAGATAGATACCTGTGCAAATTTGTCTAGAACTAAAAGAGGGAAGTGCCCAATACGAGTAATGCAACCCTCCACTCCACGATGAATCCAACTATAAAAGATGTGAGCAATGAAGTCGTGTTCAGAAGTATAATTGATATTCTTTCAGCTACTACGGATTTCACATCAGCTACATCCGTAGATAATCGAGCAGCCACGAGACTTGAATTGTTCTCCTCTTCGTCAAACCAGCCCACTTCATTCCTTAAAATTGCTACATTGAATAGTGCGCTAAAATAGTCAGTTGCAAGAAAAAAATGATTCTATTACACATATTTTACTACAAATATAGTGATGTAAGTTTGATCCTAAAGGTACTAGAAAACAGGTGGAACAAATCTTAGGTCTTTGTCTTTGTTGACTTCACAATAAATAGTTGTTAAATTTCAAAATAAGTGCAAAAGAGACAACATCATCTTACCAGCCAATTAACAGTTCATCAAAACAAGTGCAAAAGAGACGACATCATCAAAACAAGTGTTCATATAGTGTAAGTTATTAAAACATATTTCTTTTCTTTTCACTCAATTACGTCAACTTTAATCGATTAATTTTTATTTGCAAATGATGATGCTTAAATATGGGTACTTATTTGCAAAAGATTATTATCGACCATATGGATATGTAGAGTGGACTGCTTTACTACTACTTTTTAGTTTGTAGTCTCAAAGTTAAAAATGACTATTTCAGGCTGAAACTATAGACTATTTATAGAAATCGACTCAGCAGGTAAACTGTATTCTAATTGTTACATAGCTATATGCATTAAGCTATAGCATGAACCATTAGCCTTTTGTGTTGGACAAAATAAGATTCTTCATTTAGCAATGACAAACACTATCAACCAGCTTAAAAAATTATCAGAGTTTGTTTATTTATAATTTTCTAGGTAGAGAAATAAATGTCAAACAACAAAGCAAACCATTAACTAAAGATGATGATAAAACAGAGATAAAATATCCTACCCCTTTTCTGCTAGAAGGCATAAGAGGCAGCTCTCTCTTAGTAACGATGTGCCCTTTATTCAAACCAACAAATAATCCAGTGTTTGGCTATGGCGGCGCCATTTCTTACCTTATCAACATTTCACATCGATAATGATAAGAATTAGTTAACAATGAAAAAAAAAATATCAAAAGAACTAAACAATTTGAAGCTTTTGTGTTGAATGTAAGCTTATAATAGATGCATAGTCGACTGTTTTCAGATTAATACAACAGATGAAGAATTACAAGCAAAAAACTGAAAGCAAACTGTTCATTTAAAAGATACTTGAATACTAAATAAAACAAGTGCGAATATATTCGCGAGGAAAGATTTATAAAGTATAATCCCAATAATATTGTTAACGACGATGATTGAATTATTGTTAAACTAAGCAAAGCTTACATAAAATATAGAATAATGTGAAAATAACCTTAGAGGCGGCCAAGAACCCTAAAACGAGAATGATACATTTAAATACAAGAATGAAATGTTAGGTCTAAGCATCCTTGGAAGCTTCCATTTCAAAGCGTACAAATATGGGCGACGACTGGGATCTGCCGATTTTGTGTTTGAGAATAGGAAATAGTTTGAGAAAGAGGGAAGAATAGAATAGAGGGAAAATTTGAGGAGGGAAGAGCAAAATAATTGGACAAGGAGGCGGCAAAAGAAACATTGGGGATAGAAAGCGTTACCTAACAAAGGCAGGCTGTAAATAAAAGAAATTAGAATAAACAATAACACAATGAAACAATGCGTTATTACTTGGCGTTATAAAAGGCAATTTTTCTTATAGTGACCATGTTTTCAGATCAGTCATTTTGAAAATTTGATTTTATAATTATTTTTGAATTTAATTTTAAATGACTATTTTGACTAATCTGACTCCCTAATAGTTATCGAAAAAATAAATAGTGACTGAAAAAGTGATGAGTGTTGATATTTATCATATATTATGACCCGAGATGGTATAATTAGTAAATTTCTATAGAAATTTAAACAAGAGTTATAAATCTTTTTGTTGGTAAAAATTCCATGACCATCTCCATTTCTATCATATTTCTAACAACCATCAGTCATCAAAATTCAATATAGTTTGTCAATATGTGGTACTTTAAACAGGAATCATTCGTTTTTCATTTTACATTTTCTTTTAATAAAAAAATATAGTAGATAAAATAATAATAAAATAAAATAATAAATACCAAAATATTCATTCTCATTTAAAAGTCCTCAAGATTATGCATGGGTGAATTAATTGGAATTTGTTATGTGCTTCCATGCTCATTTAAAAGTCCTCACGGTTATTCATGTTCGGAACGCATATCAAAATTGATTTTTAAAATAAACAAGTTGATTCTAATCCCATTTAAAATTCCCTATGGTTATGCGTGGTTAGAAGATACTTGAATTCATTTTTTAAAATAAAATTGGAATACTACTAATCTCATTTAAAAGTCCTAACGATTATGCATGGTTAGTAGATATACAAATTCATGATATAAATATATCACAAATAGACACAACTGTATGGTTTTATATGATGACATCATTCCCATCATTATAAAAGTGGAATATGCGCCTAACAAAGTATTTATGATTTTTGTTTGATTTTTTATTGAAATTTAATATTTATATTCAATTGAGTTTTAATGTTGAATTAATATCGATCACCTTATCTCTATTTTCTCTAACACTATTAACTTTTGCTGATAACAAAAGGGGGAGAGAAAGGTTAAGATTCTGTCAAATAAAATCAAGCAAAAGGACAAATATTTTCCATTTGTATCTAGGCTCATTTGCATATTTTTATTTGTATGCATGTATGTAGGAGGAGCTTTGTGAAGAGAGGAAGCATTTAAATGGGGGAATTAGAGTATATCTATGATCAAATACATTTAACATATTCAAATCTTAAATATATGTTTATTATCATCAAAAGGGGGAGATTGTTGAATATGCGATTATGCGATTTTTGTTTGATGATAATAAACATATATATATATATATATATATTCGTGTAAATGTATTTATTAATGTACTATTTTATTTTTCATAGATTAAATAAATATTTACTGAATAAAAAATGAATAACACAGAATTTGAATTCAAACAGAAATTTTATTCAAACAAATATTTATAACAATCTTTGAATATTACAAAGTTCAAGCTCTCGCTATATATATATATATATTACAACTTTGATTACATCACGATTCACATTTACATTTGACCTCACTACACACCACTCATTCACTACACTCGTATTTATCTTCAACTTTATTCCAATATGAATCCGGCATCTGAGAAATCTACAAAAATAAATATTGACGCAGTAAAATTGAAAAGGAAATATTTTTGCAGTATAAAATAAAATGTGAATTTTGAAAATAATATTGGCCTCAGTTATTTGGGTTGTTCGTCATCATTTAAATTTGAATTCATCATACACGAACAGCTTGTGGCATGCACAGTGTATCACTGTACATGCCACAAGGTCGTGCACACCAATATATACACTTGATAGATTTACAGGGACAGGTGAGCACAGGTCAAACCCAAAATACCGGATTCAACTCAAGTGCAATAAAAATAATGTCACAGTTTCAGCACAAGGTCAAATCCAAGCTACAAGCTGGATTCAACTCAGGCAGTGGCAACAACAACAATAAAGTATGAAGGTTACACTGAAACAGGTCGGGGAAGCAAGCATGTGCACCAAAGATAAGGCAACACAGAAAGGCACAACAATAATGATCAAACTCAGTTCAGCATGACAGTAAGCGGTGCCACAAGACCACCAAGCAAAACAAGTCGATGCAAACATTCATGAACACACATATATGAATTGAATAAACAAATTACAATAACCAGAGTGACAATGCATGCTACAGGTCTGGATAACATGAATACACAATCACACGTGTATGAAATTAACATGCAGGGATATACAATGACACACGAACCAGAGCAATCAAGCTAAAGAATTGCATGAACCAAGTTTAATCAGGGACTTCAAAACCACGACCAAGCTACAGGAATGAACAGAGAACACTTGCAACAGAAAGTGGTGCAAATACAACATGAATTATATCAGTGGACATATATAAGCACTAAAATGAAGTACAAATCCAAGTGAAATATAGGCAAAGCATTTAACGGTTATCACAAAGTAGTGTCAACAGTCAGTGATGACACAAGTGCACTAACAACATGAAGGAACCAGACCACAAATTCAAGCAGTGGACAGGAAAGACAAGCACATGTATGCAATAGTGAAAAGTAAAAAACTCACTGAAGCTCAAAGCCACAACAATGAAGACTATAGGTACCGGCCAGAGTGTACATGAATTCAACTCGAGTGATACCGAGTAAACATGACGGCCAGAATGAACAAAAACAAAAATGAAACAGAGGTTGCTACAGCGATGAACACAAATCAGTGGCAAGGTCAAGTACGTGACAAAAAAATTCAAGTTAAAGCCAAAATCGTCACAGCATAGTTAGAGCCGTGGAAAACAAGAAATCAAACCAAGTCAAAAATCAATACCGTGAGAAGCAAGTATCAAATATACGAATTTGATTAAGTCAGAGAAATCATCAACGTCCAACAATAATCAAACGGCCGAGCAAGATTATCAGATGAACGAAATTTTAGGGATTCCAATCAAATATAAACCATAACCTCATCGGCAACAAAGAATCAATTGAGTTCAAGCATTCAATCAGAAAAGCAAAGGAACAAAAAATTACTTATCGAAGCCATATCTCGAACTCGATCAATTTCAAAGAGCCGTGAGCAAATCAGAGAAACGTGTGATCGACAATGCAAACAACGTGATAAATCATTCATTCGATCGAGCAACTAAAGTCGGCATCTTTGAAATTACGAAAACCCTAATTTTTGAAGGAAGAGGAACGAATAACATAGAGCCGCCATTATCACAGAGGAATGGGCCGATAGAAAATAAAGAGAAAATATATTTGGGCCGGCCATTGTTTCTTGAGTTTAAAATTATAATAAGGCTAATTAGGGTTTTGTTTTTTCTTTAAATTGTTTTAAAATTGTTTTTTCCTTTTAAACTTGTATAATTTCTAGTCGTGTGATTAGGGGACAAACTACATGGCATAGTTTGAAAATTCGCAACTCAGTGGCTGAGTTGTGGCAGGGTTTTGAGCGTAGAGTTAGGTTAGTCAGTAGCGGTGTCACGAGTTTACGTGTGTAAGCGTGTGACTACTTAATTTCTAGTAGAAACCTTGGGGGTGGCATGTAGGCAGGGTTTTGTCGAAGCTGAGTATTTTCTGTAATCAAGCCACTCCACCTGTTGGGGTTACAAAAGCGGAGTTGGATGCTGTAATCTTAGGGCTGAACCAGCAGATAAATGCCCAAAGTGCACAATTGGAGGCTCAGAACGCCCAAAATGCCCTAATTTTGAATAAGTTGAATGATTTGCTTGGGGCAAACCGTCAACCAACGGGTAATGAAAGGAACTTTGCTGGCAATGTTCATGATGCTGAAGAAAGAAACATTCCTGAGAGGGCTGCCAGCCCCTTTGAGCAGACATTTCCTGAAGTTGGTGGATCTAAAGCTCGAAATGATGAGGGGTATCTTTCTGAAATGGTTCGACAAATCATGAAAGAGAGCATGCAAAGGAATGAAGACGAGAAGGAGTGGGGTTTCGCTCCAAGTAAAACCCCGTTTACCGAAAGGATCTTAAAAGCTGAGTTCCCAAGGAAGTTCGTCCCTCCAACTATTCCAGCTTACAAGAGAACAAGTGATCCGAACGAATTCTTGTATAAGTATGATTGGCAC
The DNA here is from genome assembly GCA_030765085.1 of Allium cepa. Taxonomy (NCBI): domain Eukaryota; kingdom Viridiplantae; phylum Streptophyta; class Magnoliopsida; order Asparagales; family Amaryllidaceae; genus Allium; species Allium cepa. Next base: position 463,302,913 of record CM060943.1, read on the forward strand.
ATGACAGGTGCCAGAGCTTCTGATGAAATAAAGTGTCGATATTTTCCTGTATATTTGGAAGGTGTAGCTCTGCTTTGGTTCACCAAGCTACCAATTCGGTCTATAGATCAGTTTTATGACCTAACCCGGAAATTCAAGGAGCAGTTCAGACTATATGCTTCAAAAGCCAAAGATTTCATGTCGTTGTCAAGTTTAGAACAGAATCCAGGGGAAACTATCAGATCTTTCTTGAATCGCTTTAACATAGCGCTGGCCGAGGTAGACAATGCAGAACCACGGATGATCTTGACCTATCTGATGAGGGCCATCGACAAGTCGAGCGAATTTGGAAAATGGCTTAATATGAAGGAACCAAATTCCCTTGAAAAATTCTACAAGAAAGAAGACGAGTTCATACGCCTGGAAAGCCGTCCTGTACCGGTAAAGGCAGTATTGGAAAAAGCGGAAGATAACGTTGCCGCTCCACGCAAGAATGAATCTGTAGGACAGAAAAGGGAAAATAACGATGGGAAGAAACAGAAAAATCTGAAGAAGCCTCGTTCCTTCAAGCCATCGGAATATACTCCTTTATCAGATACGCCGAAGCGTATTTACCTTGCCACTAAACATTCTGTTGATTATCCTAAACCTCCCGTTCTGAGAACCAGGAAAAAAGCTGTACAAAGCGGGAAGTTTTGCCGCTTCCATAATCAACCTGGTAATGATACCGATGAATGCCGCCAATTGAAAATTTTGATTGAAGAATTGATAAGGGAAAACAAGCTGCAACAATTTGTGGAAAAGAATAGCAGCAATCCTGCTTCGTCTAGTCAGGGGCAACGAGCTCCTGCTCATCAACCCAGGACAAGTGAGAAGGCTGTAGGGCATGAATCCGAAAGGCCTGTTATCAATGTCATTACGGGAGGACCTCACCCAGCAGGCAGGAGCTGGGGTGAGATGGAAAGGTATACCCAGGCTTTGAAGTATGTACCGGCCGAAGAAGATGTCTTTGTTTTGGAAGATGCTATGCCCCTGAAACAACAAAGAACCTTCAATGATGATATTGTGTTCAGAGCCAGGGATTCCACAGTTGTTGAAGCTCCTACCTTGGATCCCTTAGTCATCTCGACTGGTATCGGGCCAGCTATTGTCAGAAGAGTTCTCATTGATTGTGGCGCATCCTGCAATATCCTCTTCAAGAAAACATTCGACCAAATGAAGATCCCTATGGCTGACGTGCAAGCCTCGTCGCAGAAAATCGCTGGCTTCACTAGGGAGCCAAAACAGCCGATAGGAACCGTTGATTTGCTTGTAGTACTTGGAGAGGGAGAAAGAAAAGTAGTCCGCAAGCAAACTTTTGTGATTGTTGACGAATTTTCCGCTTATAATGCTTTCCTTGGCCGTCCAACTCTTGCAGCGTTCAAAGCTGTTCTGGCCCCATGGTGCCTCACCATTAAATTCCCCACAGACAATGGAGTAGGAGTTATAAAAGGGGATCAAAATGCCGGGCGGGAGTGTTATCTGACAGAGCTGCGAGAAGCAAGGAAAAGAGAAATGGGAAAGGATGCGGCAACCCCAGTCCGCATCAAAGAATCAGCCTTGTAGCAATTAGAGGGCGGACCCTGCACTGGCGAGCACAGCGGAGCACGAAAAGAGATGGATCCTAGAAAAGCCAGTGCAGGGGAGAATAGAGTAGTACCAGTGGAAACGACAGTACCAGTACCTGTTGACCCGAAGGACCCAAACAAGGTGTTGAATGTGGGTTCACAACTTAATGTGTCAATTCAGAAATCTTAATATCTTTTTTAAAAACAAATTTGGATGTTTTTGCTTGGACTCACGCCGATATGTGCGGAATATCCCCAGAAGTTGCAGTACATGCTCTGAATATTGATCCAAAATTTACACCCGTGAAACAGAAAAGGAGGACTCAAGGTCCAGAAAGGTCAGCAGCATCAAAAGAAGAAGTTGATCGGCTCATGTAACGACCCGATATTTTCAACCATTCGTATCCGCACATGTCGGACTTGAATTGCTCAAAATACCGCATTGTAAATAAAAATTGGCAAATCTCAGAATATACAGTAAATAATTAATCACAGATCACAGACACAGAGTAGATAATAATGCAGCGGAAGTAAAAGAGATAGTAGTTCATGAAGCTACTATATATATATAAGATACATCAGAGTTAAACAAGATACAACAAAAAGTAACAAGATACATTAGGTACAAATCAGAATACATCACTGAAATCACTTGATACAGAAAGCAAAATAGATGGCTGGATCTTCAAGGAAAGCTCCAACTCCGAAGGTGAATCTTGAATGCTAACTCACTCAATCTGACTCGAGCGTAAAGCAAAATACAAAACACTCGAGTCAGGACATAAATACTTATGAACTGTAAATAAACTCAAGTGAACAGTAACAAAAATGCATCAGTAACTTAAAGGATGCTTGGGATCGTCCATCCTTTAAGGATCCGTTAAACTATTTACTATGTAGTAATATTGCGCTACTATAATAATGTCTACAGTAAAATAAACATACTTTTAAATAGTGTTCCGGGCTACCCATATCACCCTTCACACATAATAGTCCCAGTAGTCCATCCAATATCATGCCATCTCCACTCTGGGTGACTGTCAGAGGATACCACACGGGCTACGGGAGAAAAACAAACTCGTAGTAAAGGCTCGGTATGGTAGGTGACACGACACACAAGGCAATGCCAGGGTAGATATACCAATTACGCACACGGGCTGGTGGTAACGCAGCAGCCACATACGCCCACCTCGGAACACACTCCCAATCAAAATCGGAGGATGGTCATCTAATCAATCACCAGTAAGAGTATAGTATCGAAGGAATGTGTCCGACCAGAGGTGCTACCTCCTTTGGCCCGAGATCGCTCCTGTTTTAGCCACCTTATGCCAACTCACGGGAGTTGGGTCCACGTAATATACCTCAAGAACGTCGCCACCATCCTACTTCATTCTGGAATCTCCACCGCGTACACGGTTGTTAAAGTGGTTTTCGGAGTTGGCAGAGAGTATGACAACTTCCGATCCCGGTCTCTTTAACAACCAAACGTTATTATAACGCCGTGGTCATTTCAAAATAGTTTATATTTCAAAAGGATCAAATCATTTCATTTAAAAACTATATTCCTTTCAAAATAGTTTACGCCTCGAAACCAAAACCATTTTTATTTCAAAACTATTTATTCAATCAAAATAGTTTATACTTCGAAACCAAAATCATTTTTATTTCAAAACTATATTCAAATCAAAATGGTTTATCATTTCCATTTCAAACATATATTCACCTTTCAAAAATTATAATACTTTCAAAGTTATAACTTTTCCGAAACCAAAATACTTGAAATCGTTACATCTTGAGAATCATAACATTTTGAAATCATGGAACATTCCTTTAATTCTTTATATTTTACAAATTTATTCAATTAAACCAAAATTTCAAATTTCCAATTTAATTCAAATCAAACCATCAGTTTCAATTCAATTTGTTTTCTAACAAAACATTTCAAATCTTATAAATTTCAAATGTAGATTTGATCTACAAAATAAACTATCCAATTTTATTATATTTCCAAACTTTAATATCCCACATTTCAAAAACTAAATTTTATAATTTCATATATCTCAAATCTAGTTTCATTATTACTTAGTTTTGAAATATTCATTTCATAAATCCAATATTATTTAAATAAACTCAATTTACAATTAAACTAAATATCCTTTCATACCAATAAAATTTCAAATATTCATTTATCAAAAGTACATATCATTCCAATTCATATTCTTTATCAAATAAAGATCAAATCATTTCCAAACCTTATTATCAAATCATTATTTGAATTCAAATTCAAATACTCAAATTTAAATACCATTTTAAATCAAAAACGTCATTCATCTGTTATTTCAAGTATCATTACAAAATACATTAAAAATTCCATTCAAAAATTCATTTATCTCATTACATTTCATTCCATTTAACACATAACCAAGTAAACTTTGTTTAAATTCAAATTCAATTTAAATTCCTTAAAAATTCAAATTTAAATATTCAAAACTTCTAAAATTTTGCAGATAATCCATTTCAAAAGTTAAATTATTTAACACTTTAAAATATAGCCCAAACAGTGTTAAAATCTATAACATTTCAAAACATTGTCAAATTATAGCAACGACAGCATTTATAAAGTGCTATCGTAGCTTATATTTTCCAAAATGGTTTATTTCAAGAATAGCGACATTTATAAAATGTCGTAATAGATATTTAGTTATTTCAAACATTGTTAGATTCAAAACAATAGCATTTAAATGCTGTCAAAGGACTAAAGCATTTTGAAAATGCTATAAGATTCCAGGTTTCATTTTAGCTTTTCAAAAATAATAATAAAACTCCAAATTTTTATTATTACAACTTAAAAATCATATTTCTAGACTCCAAAATTTCACATTTAAAATCATTTTAACATATGATTTAACACAATAAAATTTTAAGATCAAATATTCAATTTTGCAAACTCCATTCATTTATTAAGTCAAAATTCACTGTTTATTAACATATAAATTAAATAAAACTTAAAATTTTACTTCATATATAATTTTAAAACTTTAAATTTAATTTCCATTATTTATTTACATTTTAAAATAAAATTTAAAGTCTAAAACCTCAATTATTTCACATTTACGTACTCAAATTCACAATTTCAAGACTTAATATTTAATTTTCTTAAAACCATAAAATATATATTTTTAAATCAAAATTTCATACTTTTAAAAATACATATTTTAATAAATATCATTTAAAAATATACCACGGGGTCCGTATATAATTTTCTAACCTAGGTCAAGTGATACGGATATATATCATTTCAATCCGCAGTTTACAAAGAAAACCCGGGTTCTATCATTTCAAAGCCCCAATCCCAAGTCAAATAAAATACAATAAAAATCGCTCAGGCCTATCATTTCAGCCCATAACGATTTTTCCCTAATCTAAAGTCCGTTTGGGTATGTATCATTTCAATCCGTAGTGATTCTATTCTAACAGGGAACTTGCAGTGTGAATATATGCATAAACAATATAAACAATGTCAGTGTCACAATATAATGTCATATATCACATGTCAGGTGATAATTAACAGTTTTAACATGGTAATAACATGGCATAGCATATCATATGATCATCATTAACTTGCATAACATTTTATATTACTAAACACTTGTCATCAATTCACTATTTCATAAGTATAAATGTCAGAGTGAGAAAGACTCACCTTTATCAAAGCTAGAGACAAACAACACACACAAGAGCGATTCCAAAGACACGAAAAGCACGATTTGATTTGAATAGATGGAGACCCTTGTAAACAACACAAAATATAACATACATAAGCACAAATATAGATATCGACATACAAATATAATCAAGAACTTTAGTTTGCAGAACAGTTGCAAAACAAGATAGATGACCAAACCTTAGAAGCAAAAGACTTGCACACGACAACATAAGCTTGTCACATGATCAAATGATCTTGATCTCACCACAATAGGCTCTGGTTTGGGTCAGGTATGGCAACCATATAGGTCAGGTTACAAGTGGATGAAGGTAGTGGAAGAGTTACAACATGAAGCATACATGGGTTCAAGGCAAATAAGTGAAGTTTTTGGTGCATTTTAACTCGGCTATGACCACATATAGGCTCGGCCATGGGGTCTTCATGTCAGATCAGATATGAACAGTAGTGAAAAGGGCAACCAGAGGTGAAGTAGATGATGGTGGTGGCGGCTAAGGGGTGGCCAAAGGCAACTATGAAGGCAATAGTGGAGTATAGGCTTGGCTAGCATTGTTTTGGTGAAGTGCTTTGCAAATTTGAGGTGGTGGCTTCATCTAATGGTCATGGATAGAGGTGGTGGTCAGAGGAGAGGGGGTTGGTGCTGCTGTAGATGGTGGAGAGGATGGTGGTCAGCAAGGAGAGAGGTGAGGCCAAGCAAACATGAAGAAGAGGAAGGCTAAATCAGTGAAGAAGAGGGGAAAATGTGAAAGAAAAGCCATTGTCATTTCTTTTTTTTTTTTTTTTCATACATGGCCGTGATTTTTAGGGGGAAGATGAGGAAGAGTTTTCATGTGAAAAGGAAAATGGAATGTCAGCTAAAGAGTGGAGTTAAGGCAGCCAATTGAAGAGATGTTGGTTGAGAAATGAAAAGACAGAATACAAAAAGGCTTGAGCAAATAAAGAGTCACAAACCTTTCAAATTTCCACCATTTCTTTTTAAATTTTAAATACATGTAAAATATATATAAATACAGATAAAAACACGAAAATATTGTAAATAAACAAAAATAAATAAATAAATATTAATTAAATATAATTAAATTAAGAAAATAGCAAAGAAAATGTAAACTAGGCTTGAAAATTTGAAAATAATGAAATGAACTTTTGAAAAATTGTATGTACATGAAACATATTTATAAATAAAGATAAAAACATAAAAAATAAAATGCATACATAAAAATGAATAAATAAATTTTAATTAAATATAATTTAAATAAAGAAAATAACAGAAAAATGGAAACTAACCTTTAAAAATAGAAAATAAATTCAATGAGCTTTGGAAAAATTCAAACATCACTTTAAAAATATTTAAAAGGTAAAAATATATGTAACATAACATATAATAGAATTTAGAATAAGATATGACAAGTAAAAAAAAAATTTATTTAATTTAAAATAAACAATATTGTTAGGTAAAACAATTTACACCCAATTTTGTAAAAAGCATAACTTCCACAATATTATTCGGATTTCAACGAAACGAAAAGCATTGTTCTTGAAATTTTATTTACTTTCATAATAAAAGAAAAAATTAAAATTTTCAAACTTTTAAAATTTAAATTTAAATGTAAAAGTTTGACCAGATTGACCAAAATTCACATTTTCTGGAAATATCCAATCTATGCATGTTTGAAATTCTAATCCACATCAAAATCAACATTTATATTTCAATTAACAAAATATATTCATTTTAATAAATAAAATAAAGTTTTTAAATTAGGAATTTAAATTAAAATATTTAAAATATACAATTACAATAATCAGAAAATACAGGGTTGTTACAGCTCATGGAGAATAATTTTATCAAAGAATCTACCTATCCGAATTGGGTTTCAAATCCAGTGCTGGTTAAGAAAGCCAACGGAAAATGGAGAGTGTGCATCGATTTTTCAGATCTAAACAAGGCCTGCCCCAAAGACTGTTTCCCGTTACCCAGGATCGATCAACTGGTAGACGGAACAGCGGGACATGAATTGTTATCTTTTATGGATGCCTACTCCGGATATAACCAGATCATGATGCATGAGCAAGATCAGGAGGACATGAGCTTTATCACCGATGTTGGTCTTTACTGCTACAGAGTTATGCCCTTCGGGCTGAAGAATGCGGGGGCAACCTACCAAAGACTTGTTAATGCTATGTTCAAACCGCAATTGGGCAAGACTATAGAAGTCTACGTCGATGACATGTTAGTAAAGTCTAAGAAAGCAGTGGATCACATAGAACACTTAGCAGAAATGTTCGCAGTCCTCCGGAAATACGGAATGAAGCTTAACCCTTTAAAATGTTCATTTGGGGTGGAGTCCGGAAAGTTCCTAGGTTTCATCGTGAGCTCTAGGGGCATTGAAGCTAGTCCAGCACAAATTACTGCCTTAAAAGAAGTCAAAGCTCCTAGAACGAAGAAGGAATTGCAAAGTCTCAACGGAAAGGTCACCGCCTTGAGTCGGTTCATTTCCAAAGCTACTGATAAATGCATTCCATTCTTTAACGCTCTAAAGAAAGGAAGAAAAGCTTCGATTGGACTCCCGAATGCCAAAAAGCCTTTGATGAATTGATTCGCCATATGGAAACGCCTCCAATACTTTCTAGGCCTGGCGATGGTGAGGATCTTCTTATGTACTTGGCAGTATCATCTCATGATTTAAGTGCAACGCTGATACGAGAAGACAAGAGGATTCAACATCCAGTTTACTATATCAGCAAAAGACTCACTGGGGCAGAGATGAATTACTCCAAGTTGGAAAAACTCGCCTATTGCCTACTGATTGCATCAAGGAAGTTGAGGCAATATTTCCAATCTCATCCTATCAGAGTCCTCACTGATCAACCTTTAAAGCAAGTCCTGTTTCGCCCTGAGACTTCGGGTCGTCTTCTAAAGTGGAACATTGAACTCAGTCAATATGACATCACTTATCATCCCCGAAAAGCAATCAACGGACAAGCTTTAGCGGATTTCATCGCAGAATTCACAGATAAGGGTAACAGTGAGGAGGAAACGATCGATGATTCCCCAATCCAATGGAAGTTATATGTTGATGGCGCGAGAAATGACTACTGTTCTGGAGCCGGAGTTGTACTTGAGACCCCTGAAGGTCGGTCATTATGCTATGCACTGAGATTGGAATTTCCTTCAACGAACAATGAAGCAGAATACGAAGCTCTTATCGCTGGCTTGAGAATTGCTAAAGAACTAAACATCCGAGCATTACAGATCTTCAGTGATTCTCGGCTTATTGTATGCCAAGTCAAGAAGGAATTCCAAGCGAAAGGGGGAAATCTGCCTGCCTACTTGTTAAAGGCTTGGGAACTCCTGTGTGACTTCGATCATTACACGATAAGTCATATTCCTTGAGAAGAAAACACAAAGGCAGATTCTCTCGCAAAGTACTCTAGCACAGGCGAAGCTCAATTTCTGGGGTTAACTCCAGTGGAAGTCCTGTCGGCTCCAAGCATTAATGAGATGGATATTGATTGGATCATGAGTGTGTCTCAAGAGCAATAATCATGGATGACTCCAATAACAGAATATCTGCTCAATGGCTCTTTGCCGAAAAATTCAAAAGAACGACAGAAGCTACTGAGGAAAGCCTCTCGCTATACAGTCCAGGATGGCCAATTATATAGACGGGGATTCTCAATGCCATTACTTCGATGTGTGTCCAGGGAAGAGTCCAAAACAATCCTAGCTGAGGTGCATGGGGGAGAATGTGGTGATCATTTAGGTGGTCAAACTCTAGCAAAGAAGATTCTCCGATACGGATAATTTTGGCCAGAAATTAATCGAGATGCAGCAGACTATTCCCGAAAATGTGACAGGTGCCAAAGATTCGCCAAAATTCCTAGAGCACCTTCTACTGAACTCACACAGATGGTCAGTCCATGGCCGTTTGCAATATGGGGGATAGACCTTGTAGGACCGTTACCAACTGCCAAGTCTGGGATCAAATATGCCATTGTTGCTGTAGATTATTTTACTAAATGGGCAGAAGCTGAACCACTGGCTACTATCACCTCTAAAAAGATGATAAGTTTTGTGACTAAAAGTATATTTGCAGGTATGGTGTGCCTCAAAAGATAATTACAGACAATGGTACTCAGTTCGAAAGTGAAGAATTCCAAGATTTTTGCAAACGATTCAAAATCTGAAAAAGCTTCTCAGCAGTAGCTCATCCGCAGGCAAACAGGCAGGTGGAAGCAGTAAATAAAATTATCAAGTCAACCATCAAGAAGCAACTCGAAAGAGCAAAAGGTGGTTGGGTCGATAAGCTACCACTAGCACTATGGACATACAGAACTACCCACAAAACTACGACTGGACATACTCCGTTTTCATTGGCATACGGGTCAGAAGCAATGATTCCGGTAGAAACAGAGGTCCCTTCACATAGAAGAATCCATTTCAATCAAGCGGAGAATGAAAAACTACAGCTTGAGGCACTAGATCTCCTTGATGAAAAAAGAGAAGAGGCTGAGCTCAGAATCGCAGCTCATCAGCAAAGGATAGCCAGACATTTCAATTCCAAAGTTCGCCAACGCAGCTTTGAGATTGGAGATCTAGTCCTAAAGAGAATTATGACGGCGACTGGTGTGTTTGGGCCAAATTGGGAAGGACCATATGTCATAGGTCAGAAGCTTCTTGACGGCACATTCAAACTCACTACTGTCGAAGGAGATCAAACTCCAAGGGCTTGGAACAGCAATCACTTGCGCCCATACTTTACTTGATAGCTTTGTTGAAATATTGTAAAAAGAATTATGAATGTATGATTCTTGTAATTGAAAGCAATTGTAAAACCGATGCAAGTGAATAATGAAAGACTATAAAGTGGATGTAGGCCCAAATTCTTGGCCGAACCACTATAAATCTTGTGTTTCTTATTATTATTACATGTTTGCTTTATTTTCGATATGAAAAGTACATTAAATGTATTACTGAAATGTCGATTTAAATTTTTGCAGACAATGAAAATAAAACTTGCACATTACAAGACCAAGTGATTCTGGTTATCATTCAGCAAACAAATTTCGAGTCACAAAAGCACAAAAGTCCCGAATTCAAATCCTAGATAGGAAGTGCTTCAATTGAACGGCCAATGATTTCGCCGGAAACGGGCCATTGCTCATAAATTGAGATCGTTTGAACAAACAAACATCCAATTAAGAAGCTTATGCCCGTTCTCGTGAACTTGCCTAACAATGAAGTACACTTCTTTGGATTAAACAAACTACTTGTAGGAGAAGGGAGTGTGAGCTTGAAAAGAAAAAACAGAGGATCGCTGAAAAGGCATAAGCAAGTAGACAAGGAACAACTAAAGCCCTCTTCGGAGGCACAAGCCCTCTTCGGAGGCACAACTCTTCGGAGGATAAAGACCTCTAACGAGGCATACGCCGCAAAAAAAAAAAGTTCTCTACTCAACAAAAATGATTGGAGGAGTCATGACCCTCCAACCATGAGAGAGTAACTTCCAGGCAATAAAAGCCCTCTTCGGAGGCCCATTTCACCAAGAGTTGAAGTGCGACAGCCGCTCTTCGAAGTTTCACTTCATCAGAGTTGAAATGCAAAACAAAATAAAAGCCCTCTTCGGAGGCCCATTTCACCAGGAGTTGAAGTGCGACAACCGCTCTTCGGAGTTTCACTTCACCAGAGTTGAAATGAAAAACAAATAAAAGCCCTCTTCGGAGGCCCGTTTCAAAAAGACCTCTTCCCAGAGGCACAATAAGACAGAAAGACCTCTTCCCAGAGGCAGAAATGAAAAGACCTCCTCCCGGAGGCACAATCAAGCAGAAAGAGCTCTTCGGAGGCACACGTTTCACCAAGATTGAAATAAAACTTCCAGGTGTTGAAACGTGAAAAAGTCTTCCTCAGAGGTGCAACTTTTCAAAGAAACAAAAATCAAGAAGCCCTTTACTGTGGCAAGTAAAAAAAAAAAATCCTCATCAAAGGCACACTTTAACTTTCAAAGGAAGAATGAATTACTTATTCTAGAAAATTCTCTTCCTCAAAAAGAAGTTGAAGTACCTTTCAAATACCCGCTTTACCACATAGAAGATTTCATTCAGTAAAATGTGTATATGCAAAAAATAAAAAGTGATATCTTCGAAGGATGAAGCGTAGAAACTTATTTGTACTCTATTTTTTAACGAAATAATATTCCTCCAAATGTGGAATAATTATTCTCTAAAAAATAAAAGTACAAGTTCCTCATAAAATAAAATATTACAATGAGCTTATGGTATAGGGGCAACATGGTATAACTACATCGGTAAAATTGCGCTCGAACAATATATACCACAAGCTCACTGCAATATCGTACAAAGAAACTTGTACAAAAATGAATAATAAATGCATTCTCAGATACAGACAGAAGTTTGTACAAAGAAAAAGAATCATTTTATTCAACACTATTAGAATTTTATGCAGGTACAGGTTCCAAAGCAAAAAAGCAAAATAAAAGCGGGGGGCCGGTACCCGCACAATTTCCGGTCAGTACATGCAAAAAAGGCAAAAAGCGATATGAAAGCCACAGAACCAGAGCCATCATTTCTTCTTCCGCCCACCTTTTGAGCCCGCACCTGGCTGAATAACCAACTTTTTAGGACGGCTTGTAAGGGTAGGGGATGAAGGAGAAAGGGGCTCAGTCGGACTTTCCGACTTGTAATCATATTGGCTACGCCTCCCGTAGCGCTGGAAATCATCGTAGTAGGATCCGCTGCGCCCCATCGGAAGATCTGAAATAAAAAAGAGCTAAATTTTAGAATTCTTCAAAGTACAAAAAGTCAGAAGCATAAAAGTGCCGAAAAAATTCTAAGTGTGTGTGATGTGCAAACTACGCGCATCAAACTACGAACCACTCTTTAATTGAGGAGTAGTTGTGGGTGTAATAGTTAGCGTCAACTCTTGAGTTGACGGAGTCTGTTGCAGGACAGAAGTCGCTTCGACTACTAAAGAAGAAACCCCGGTAGTGATAGGATCATCTTTAAAGATCTCTTGCGAGGTGGAAAAGAGGTCGCTCAGCCCTTCGAAAGTATCGTCCCTGCTCTGCTTGACAAGGCTAGTTTTCTCGGCTTCTTCGCCAGATTTCTGTGAACGTCGGGGAGATCCCTGAGGCTCTTCTTCCTCAATAACCGGGGAAGTTCGTCAGATGGCCCCGCAATATCAACAGAGGTGGAGCATTTCACTAGCGAAGCCTCGGGAGCAGGTCCTTTTGGTATAGATGTGTCAGTAGAAGCTGGGGCATCCGACGCTCTGGCTGGGGAGTCTGGGATTTCATGAGGATGAGTAGAACGAGAAGTATGTAAAAGTCCGTACTGATGCAAAAACTCGTCTTTCAACAGAAATTGAATGTCTCTCTCCTCAACTGGCACGGCCTTGAGCCTTTCGAAAGTTGGCTTATGACTGGGATCCCTAGAAGGAGGGGGAGCGCTGAAAATAAAAAAGAAGAAGCAGAGTTAACACTTAACAATTCAGTCTCACAAAAGTCGGATAACAAACATAGTAAGAATGGTTAATCTTACTTCCTTCCCTCCATACAGCGTAAAACCCCGGGGGACAGAGGTCATAGAAAAATTGAGTCAAAAACCCATGAGCGCTGTCAGGAAGACCGATGATCAGTTTACGATTTCGAGCACTTCTCACGACAGTAATAGAGGGGTGATCTTTAGTCCTGGTGAAAGAGCATAGGAAGCAAATCTCGTCAAAGCTTGGGAATCGATCAAGCGTCCTCCTAAACAGTACACACAACCCCATTAAAATGGCATAACCATTGGGGTGTAATTGGGATGGGGCGATGGCCAATTGACGAAGAAGTTGTTGGAAAAAGTCATTGAAAGGAGGAACGCCCCCACTCAGGCACATTTGTCGATTGACCGTTACAAAGCCAGGGGGTGCTATGTCAGTAGTGTTACTTCTCTCGGGAAGAATGGCATCTGATTCAGCAATGCCAAACTGAGCGCACAATTGGCGAAAAACTCTGTACGATAAAGTAAAAGAGGCTCTTTCGGGAGGATTGACCAGAGGAGCCGGAATAACAGTTGCCTCTCCAGTCTGAACCGTTGTATCTTCTTCCTGGGAAGTCATTCTACACAAGCAACTGGATATTCAAATGTGAAGGTGCACTTTTCCTAAAAGTGTGAAGTGTCGTGCAAAACTAATAAAAATAGCAAGTAAATATAACTGAAATTAAACTAGTCGATGATTGATCGATTACAAAATTTCAGAACTTGTTAATATAAAGTTCAAGCATAGTATTAGTGCAGGCTGGTCAGTTTCAATTGACTATTTCAGTGTTGCTTTAATATTTTACTTGAAATTGATGAAAGCATTTCGTTCACACAATTTATTTGAGTTAGTTATCTGTTATTAACTAATCTGTCATTTGACGTGGGCAATCGATGGCAGTATATTTGTCCCATTTTTCTGCAAGTGTTGTGTTTAACAGGTTGATAGCGTTAAAGTTAGAATAATCTGTAAAGAAATGCAACAAAGTTCAAGCAGTATATTCTGGCAATTCAAATTGGAAGTACAGTCAAGTTTCGACGACATCTTGAAGTTTTCAAATTTTTGTTCAAGCCATTTAGTCACAGTCCAAAAATCCTCTAAGCCCTAAGTCGTTCACAACCTAACAGAGGGATGAAATTGGCTTAGGCTAAAGGAAATAATTCGGCCGTAAAAGATAAGTGCTGAGTCGTCCACGATCTAAAGGTTGAGTCGCCCACGACTTACAAGACTTCCTGCAAGTTAAGTCGTTGGCTCATTGAATCGCTGGACCTATAAGCCGCAAGACATGTTGAGAAGAAAAGGCTTCGGTTTAAAATGGAGTGGGTCTCTCGAGGTCTTAACTCGGCTACGACTCAGGACTAAATTGTTCACAACCCTAAGGCCAAGTCATGAAAATCTCAAATCAAGACAAAGCAATGGAGTACAAATGAAGCTAAGTCTTAAGTCGTCTAGAAACAAACACAACCTGAAGGGTTAAGTCGTGCGTAATTAAGGTCGTAAGGGATCTTAAGTCAGTTACTTCGAGAATTGTGCAAATCGGCAGAGTTGTGAAAATCTCACAACATCTCACCTAACCCGTTAACCTTTTAACACTTAACCCGTTAGCCCGATAATCTCTCAATTGACAACAACCCCAGTTCTGCCACACCACCGAATCGTCGCAAATCATGAGTCGTCTTAAGTCAAATCAAACAAACTTCGAGTTCTTCGACGACCAATGCAACAGTACTCGCACAGTTAAAAGGGGGAATCAGAGACAGAAGACGGGGCTCAAAGATTGACAATGATAATCGGCGATTGGAAAATGGGGAAAATTGCTCACGTGATATGAAACTGGAGATGGTTGGAAGTAAATCAAGTCAGGATCGCCGTAGGAAGCTCGGAGAGATGCTGATGGCGAATACGACAGGAAGCTTGGAGAGATGTTAATGGCGGATACGACTTAGGAAATTGATAGTGAGCAGAAAGAAATAAGAGAAACGACTCAAGCCTTTTATACACCAAGACAGCGGAACTTGAAACGGCACAAGCGAGTTAAGGAAAGTCGAAGCACACGACCTACGACTTAGGCGTGTGCTTCGAGGGGCAAATGTTAACCCCGTTAAGACAACGACTTATGACTTGAGGCCACCATGATCTAACAGTTAAAAGCACTCTGCGACTTAACAAGTTAAGGACTCAAGTTATGGACGATCTACGACTTATGAATGGTACGACTTAACGGTTTAACGTGTTAAAGAAATGGCCGACTCAACGATTCGAGGGGAACAACAACTCAATGGATCAAGGAGGGTACATGACTTAGGGTCTGGACGAGTTAGCGAGTTAAGGTCCAGACCACTTAAGAATTGAAACGGACCAAGAAGTCTACGACTTAAGGAAATCTACGACTTAAGAGATGGCCTGACTCAAGAGGGAAATAAGTTAACAACCTAAAGCTGTCTATGACTTACGACCTAGCATGAGTCGTAAACGACTTAGGCAAACAAAGCGACTCACATCTCAGAGAAATCCACGACTTAAAGCCTCTGCGACTTAAGATATGTCATGTCTCAGGGAAAGCTTACGAGTTAAGGAGCTAACGACCTAACAGGATTAAGACCTAAGCGACTTAGGGAATGTCACTACTTAAGAAAGTCCACGACTTAAAGACGTTACGACCTAAGACTTAGAGAACAAGTTCAATACCATGCCGTAATAAGATGACTCGTCGACGACTTACGACCTAGTTTAAGTTGTACACGACCTAAAACCGCAGAGCCAAGATTTTAGTGCTGCCTCACTTTAAACCGTGACCTCTTAACTCGCGAACGAGTTAGGACTTGTATCCAGATGAACGAAGAAAAGCTCAGAACCACTTCACTTACTCCATTGCCTGCTGACTCTTGAACCTTGAGTCGAGCGCGACTTACGACTCTCCATGAGTCGTGCACAACTCATGACTTGAGAGAAAAACTACTGCCCAGAATCACACCTATAAATACGCGACCACCTCCAACGTTCAAAGGACTTTTGGCTCATTCTTTCCAAGCACCGATACTCTGCTACATTCCAAACCAACTCGACACTCAAAGCTTTCAAGACACGTAGAACGCTATCAACAACTTCAAGAAGGAATCTCATACATCCGACATGGATTTGAAGACTTTCACTTACATTGAAGTTTAAGCTACTCGTTCAAAGTGTTTAGTAATTCAAAGTGTATTGTACTTGGGAAGAATTGTATCGACTTGTAACGAAATTATCAATAAAGATATTCAGAGTGGACGTAGGCAAACTATTGAGCCGAACCACTATAAAATCGCTGTTATTTACTGCTTTTTCTATGGTTTTCTGCTTATACTCTGTTCCCGAATCATCGGATGGTGATTTCACAACTACACTTTACACACCGGGGTGTTAGCGTTCAAATTTTAGCGTTAACAGCTGCATTTATGGACGGGATAATATTTCTCTTCACAAGGGTAGCATACGCCTTTCGCTTGGCGGTTTTGAAACTCGGTTGGGGTTAATCGTTTGATGGGATAAGTGGTGTTCGTTGGTTGGGTTGGGGAGGGTTATGGACGGAAGAGAAAGCAGGGGAGGTGGTTGTGGATGATTAATTGGAAGTCGATTGAGGAATTGTTTGGTTTCCGTATGTTTGCTTTTGATGAGTTTGGCGAGATCGATGGCATTAGACAAGGTAGTGGGCTGGAAGGGTTGTAGCTCGCTTTTGATATTAGTTTTGAAGCCGGAGATAAAGAAGTTAAGGAGAGCATCAGAGGGAAGATTTGTAATACGGTTAGTAAGTGTTTCAATTGGTAGTTTTCGCGGTGGTTGTTTGGCGTAGTTTGAATAGGGTAACTTGTGGGTTTAGAAATGAAGACGGTCCAAATCTTTGTTCGATGGCCCTTGCGAGGTGTTGCCATGACGTGAGTTGGTTGTTGCAGAACATCCATTAGTACCATGTTAGTGCTTGGCCTGACATGTAGAAGCTTGGGAGGTTGAGTCATTATTTGTCAGGGGTTGAATGGTAAGAGAAGAATCTTTCGGCTTGAAAGATCCAATCCAAAGGATTAGATCCGTCGAAATGAGTTAATTCACATTTGGGGTTCAAATATGAAAGGAGATGGAAGATGTGATGTATGAAGCGGTGTTGTAAGTAATGGAGGAGGTGGTTGCAGTCGAGTATGGGGTCCACGTTAGGGTGACGTAGGTGTAGATGTGAATTTTGAGGATAAATCGGCGATGGCTTGGGTTAGTTGTTGAAAGGAGAGTTGTTGCGAGGCGAGAGTGTTTTTGATGTCGGTTATGTCGGCTTGTTTGGGTAGTGAGAGATGCTTCTTGATTGGAGTGGGAGGTTTGTTGGGTAGATATTGTGGTGTTGATGGTGTCGATGGCGGATTAATGGTGGCTGAGTTGAGACTTTAGTTCATCGAGGCGGGTCATGGTGGAGATAGGAAGTAAGTGAGTGAGTCGATGAAAGCACCAATTGATAGGCCTATGCTTGGTTCAGAGAAGAGTTTTCAGAGGAGAGGGGAGAAGAATGAAGAAAAATAATACATGAATGCAAAGAGAAAGAAAATATAATTCATCTAGCCTGCTTTTCATCATTCATTCATAGCAACATATAGCCATTACATAATTCTATTGTAACTAATTGTGATAAGTGGCAACATATCAGCCAATGCATTGTAAAGTAAATTGTGACCTATAACAGAAAAGATTCCTAGAATTGCAAAATTTTCGCTGTAACCTTATTTGTCCACTAGCATATCATTAGTTGATATTGTAACGTGCATATGTGCACTTTATTTACAGGTTGAGCATCAGTCCAGGTACCTAGCTGGAATGCGGATGGGACACCTTTGCCTAAGAGTAGCCTGTGGTGGAGACGAGCAGCCCGTATCACATTTTTTATCAAACACAAAGCTGTACCTAGCTGGAGTATGGGTGGGACGCCTTTGCCTAGGAGTAGCCTGTGGTGGAGATGAGCAGCCCGTATCACATTTTTTATGAAGTCAATGATACTTTGATCGTGCGACAACATCTTTAATATTTGCTTTTATGTTTGTTATATATATATATATATATGCACTTACATATTTAGAATGCTTTTAATGTACAATGTAATTTTACAGTTAATTTTTACTCTTTGGAATGAAGGAACAAAATAATTATTGAATGAAAAGATGAGCAATAATATTTTCTACATTTAAAACTAATGATTGTACTTCTAAATTCTAGAAGGAGAAGTTTAAACATCTTGAGCTTGTGAAGAACAATATGATTGTCAAACATTCAAATGAAAATTAAAATGGTATGCATGCGCCCTTTGATAATATCATGTCAGTATAGTTTAAAACATCAAAAGGAGAAGTTCAAACATTTTGAACTTAATGTAGCTATGACTATTAAAGATTTAAATAAAAATGTGAATGATTATTCTATATGCTCTCGAGAGTGTTATGTAAAATTAAGTTCATTTATTTCTATTTCATAGACTCAATTTTTTTTTGAATCCAACTATTATTGTGCAGGTAAGAATTCATTATATTTTTTTTGAGAAAGATATTTATTTATCCAAGGTACGAAGTACACATTTCCTCATATACTGTTTGATAGACTAAATACATATGAATATATGGATTCTAATGATGGAAAACTGAAAAAAAGGCTTATTCACAGCAATAAACAAGAATACAAATGACATATCCATGAATTAACTTATTACATTAACTTTTTTTGAACCTAAGAAGCTACTTATGTATAGCGTTGACCATACGAAAGTTCTCTAGAAAGTAAAAAGGTTGGTTATAGTTAATAATGCTATTGTTTCTAACTTATATTTGCATTACTTAATTTATTACACATGTCTTCGTATCTACAAATAATATTAATAAAAAAGGCTCAAATTTCAGCAAAGTTAATCTCGTCTTAGGTTTGCATGCGCTTTTCATTCATGTGGAAATCAAAGTGCAACAAACATGTTCATGGGCAGTTGGATTTGTAATATCGATTTCACCCTAGAAAGGGAGGAGGCTCGATTTCACCCTAAAGGGGGTGAATAGGGTGATACTATCAATTATAAAAATTAATTGTCGAAGTATATAAAATAATTTCAGCACAGATAATAGTCATGTAACAGCAGCAGAGATAATAGCAGAATAAAAAATACAGAAATAGAACACACAGATTTACCCAGCTTTGGCAAAACTCTACATGCGTGTTGCCCCCAAGGTTTCTACTAGAAATTAAGTAGTCAGACGCTTACACACATAAACTCACGACACCCGCTATCGACTAACTTAACTCTACACTCAAAATCCTGTCACAAGTTAGACACTGAGTTGCGAATTCTCGAACTACATCACCGTAGTTCATCCCCTAGTCACACGATTAGAATTTACAACGGTTTAAAAATTAAAATACAATGTAAAAACAATTTAAAACAAAAACCCTAATTATCTAAAGCCTTATATAATTAATAACCAAATAAACAAGGCCGACCGAATATAACAAATAAGTGATAAGATAATCCCTTTCTCCTTTTTATTTCTTCGGCCCGACTCGTCTTTGAAAATGGCTGCTCGTTCTCATTCATTTCCTCTTCAACTAAATTAGGGTTTCTGTGAAATTCAAAGAAGCCGACTTTAAATGCTCGATTGAATAGATGATTCAGCATTCCTTGGTTGTCAATCGATGGTCTCTTTTATTTACTTCGACTGCTTCGAATTCGATCGAGTTTGAAACGGCTTTGGTATGTACTTTTTGCTTTTTTGTTTTTCTAGTTCAATGCTTGAACTCGATCTTGATTCGAGTTGAATGTTATTGTTCTCTGTTTAGCTCGAACTCGAATGATCTTCACGGCCGATGATGAATGGGCTTATATAGGATTTGAATTCTTGTTTTCTCATTCATTTGAATTTGTCATTTAATTTATCTCGGCCACTTGATTATGATTGAATGCTTGAGATGATTTCTGACTTCTTCAATTCGTATTTTTTTTGCTTGTTTACTTGATACTCACGGCTTTGAATCTGTTCTACTCCTTGGCCACCATGGCTCTGATTTTGAACCGTTTGATTACGTTCATGTTGACTTTGGGCTTGACTTTGTTTATGCGACGATATTATCTGGCTTTGAATTTCTGGCATGTTTGGCTTTGCTTTGCCTTGATTATTTTGAAACTGCTACTATAAAAATGTTCGAACTTGACTTCGTTCATTTTCGATTTATACTATACTCGACTTTGCATTTGCTTTGAGAATTGACTTGGTTATTTTTTAAATTCCCTGCTTGATTTTTTTTACAGCACTGTAACCTGTACTTGTGCCCTGCATTTTTCACTGTGACTTCGATACTTGTTCATTTACTATTACGACTTGGTGCTGTAGTCTGCATTGCGCTATCCACTGCCGTGTGCTTCAATATTTATTGTTTTGGTTATGTTTGCTTCATGACATGTATGTATTTATACATATGTGTTTGTGAGAAAATAATTATTGCATCCAATTTACTGCATATATACTTGAGGATGTACATTTGAGTCTTGTGCCTTGTCTGGTTCATCTGGTTACAGTACTGTTCCACTTGCTGTTTACTGGTCTGGTTGCATATGTATGTACTGTGGTTTTGGTTGAGTCTGGTGCTTGAATTGAGTCAGTGATGGCACATATACATATGTTTACACAGTGTTATCTCTATGATCCTGTGTCTGGTTTAGGTTGCTGTTGGTCTGGTTCATGTATATGCTGCTTGGTTGTCATTGTGTACATGATGCATATTCACTTGGTCGTGCTCATTGGGTAGCTTGACTTGATTACTTGTTTTTGCATAGAGCTCGAATTCATACATGCTGGGTCTAGTTCATTTTTTGCCTCCATGCCTTTACTGGTTCACAGGTCTGTTTCATTTAAAGTTGTACATGTGCATTGTGATGTGGGTTTGTTATTTGATATAGAGGCCAGTTGCAATTTAATATTGGTCTTGCAGCTTTGTTCATCATGTAATCAAGTCTGTGTGCATCTTGTTTACATAAAGTCTGGTTGATGGTCTCTTTGTGTACTTGTCTCTGATTTGATCTACTCGGGTTGAATGATCACTGTAACGATTGCAATTTTCGACTCACGAAAGTCGACATTAATACGTCCACTGTATCAATTGCCGAGCAATCGAATGCCGAAAAACCGTACCGTTAGGATTAAAGAAGAGGTAGAAGAAAAAGATAGAAGAAGAAAACAGAACAGAAACAATAACAGAATCTCACATAGCGCAGCGGAACAACATATAATAAATAAATGAATAATCTTTAAAACAAAGAACTATCTCAGTTATTACATTACATCACATCATCATCAGAGTGTACAACAACAATATACAACAAAACAAAACAATGGACAGTTATACAAACATGTCCTTACAAGCGAATTCTATAGCGGAAAAATAATATCATATACAAGTAATATGTCTCACCATCCAGCTCGCTACTTGAGCTCCAAAGCACTTCTGAATCCAGAATAACCTGATAACCTGACTCTAGGCTTCCGTGTGGAAAATTATGGGCACCTAGAGTTTAGGAAGAGAACAATAAACTCTAGGTTAGTCATGAGACTGGTGTAAGAACCTAAAACAGTTATTTATCTTTTAAAACAACAACAACAAGGGAGGTGAAAAATATCCGCAATGCTTTTGGAAAATGAAACTACCATGAGGCCTCCCCGCACACACACAATGCAAACGCAGAATTGGAGGAGATTTCTCCTTATGATAGTCAAAGATGCTGACTACGCAAAACAAATCATTTTTGATATTATTATTAGTGCATAGTGATGAAAACATTTTGAAAGTATAATATAAATCGTAGCCAGCATAGGTACCATTATAGTATGCCTACTATAGCTACCATATTAAATGGCAGGTTCTACACCTAAAACCGTACAAGGCTCGTATTGTTTCTTTGGATTTTCAACAAATGGTCAGGCTAAGGAACTTCCTACTGCCACATGGGTACGCCTCTGGCGGGATGTTCCGAGAACTTAACCAGCTCTCTGCCAACAAAAGGCCGGGTTACCTTTGTAACTAGGTAACTACTACATGAATATGCCACCCCCCGGTCCTTTGGGGCCTTTATCGGAGGGCCCTTGATCACAAAGCAACAACCACACAGAAAATGAGATTGGAGCAACCACACAGGTTAAGCATCAGGGCTCCATACCTGACACCACCCTTTTCCAGAAGGGAATGACATACCCTAAAGGGCGCGACCCTCATAACCTTACCGCATATTCCTATTTTTACCATTTCCAGGGTGTGAGGTCTGACGAAGTCTCGTTCACAAAGCTACGCTTTTTCACAAATCCACGCTTTGATCAACAAATGATCAATAAATAATCATCACACAGCAACACTCAGCATGCCACATTACTAAATTGGGAGTATATCGCTGATAACCTTCAACTACAAAACCTCTGAGCTCGTACGTCTCAGAGAAGGGTGTTAAGCTAAGAGAATGAATTCTCCGCCACCAATAAAGATGTATTTGAAAGAAATCTGCTTCATATCTCAAAATGTAATGTCAGACACGTAACCATACAAGTCTGTTCCGGGTTCGAACAGAACTGAAGGCACTTCCAAAGAAGTCCTTGCAATCCGGGTATTCACAATCTCGATTGAATTTCCCATCACAAAGGAAATCTCCATACCGTAGCTAACGGTGCAGAGACAATCAATAGGTCATCCTATCGTTTTCAAAAATACCCAGTCTTTACCACCGGTCTTCAATGTTATCCATTACGTCGTATCACTTATTCGGAATGGGTTATATGACACAAAGGTCCTCTCCCGGCTAATCCGAATAGTGAACGCAATATTTTTAAAACACGTGGATATTGGGATTTCAATTAAGTCACAACTTATTACCCAAACCCTTTCTTTCAAATGGTTTAAACAAATTACCATTTTAAATCTTTAAACAAAAATATTTACTTCACAAAGTTTACGCAGTTTCATAAAGATTTATTCCCAGATTCCCAGATAAATTTCCATTTCAATTGGATTAACTCATTAAATCTTAAATCAAGATTTAACTTATAGCTTTCAAAACTATTCACAATTCAAGTCTTTTATAATATAAAAGATACACCATTTGAAATACTCTTTTATTTCAAGTCAAGTTCAACAACCTTTCACAAAGATTAATTCATAGCCTTCAAAATAGTTTATTTCAAATTTACGTTCTTTTAACACAAATGGGAATTTCTTTCCTTATGTGAAAGCTATTATTATTTGAAAACAGATAGTTTTCGTTTTGGAAAAGCTGATTACAATTTTTCATGAGTTAAAGCCACTCATGTATAAACTTGGATTTAAATTAAAAATTTCCAAAACCATATTTTAAATGGTTAAAAACCCATATAAACACCTTCTATAACTTGTACAATCTTTTAGACATAGTTCCCAAATTATTGAATTCAATTTCAAACATTCAATTCAAAATTTAGATCAAATGATTTAAATTCCAATTTTTTATTAAGTTATTTAAAATAATTCTTATTTTTGAAATTCATTTTCAAAAACGTTGAATCCCAATTCCAAAACTAATTTGGATTCAAAAATTCAATTTTTAAAATTGTCCAAAATCTATAACTTAACTGATTTCCACGTGAAATCCACATTTTATGTGTGTATTGTGTAGTCCAAGGGTTTAACACAATAGTGCAACAACATTCAACCATCACAGATCAAAATATTACAATATATTTGATAAGCGGTATAAACTATAACGCTTACCTTTCATTCACAGATCACACACACACACACACACACACACACACACAGATATATATATATATATATATATATATATATATATCACAGATAACAAATTACAGATCACAACACACATCAGGATTTATCACAAAGCATCACATATCAAAGATATCAAACAAGTCAACATCTAATATAATCCAAACATCTATAGGATAAATTTAATCATCAGATTAATTTTAATTAAATAAATTTCTATGACTAAATTTGCTAGTTATGGTAAATTAATAACCAATTTATTATAAAAGCATTTAATAACTTATCATTTCATTGATCATTAGTTAACTCTTAATTAATAGTTAATACTTGTTTAATTATTCTTAATTAATTATCAAAACCAATTAATTTCTGCTTAATAAATTTTCAATGAATTTACAAAATCACTTCTTTTTAAAATAAATTTCTTCAACTTATAATAATATAGATCGAAATCCATTTACTTAGCCCTTTTTTCTGTAATTTGGAATTTTATTCAATATGGTTTCAAAAATAACTTTGTCTTTTTAAAACTCCTTTTTAACTTATCCAGTTCTCAAAAATAATTTTTTACTATAAACTTTCAACTTGAAATTTCAAAAATCCAATGTTTATCTATTTTCGGTATCCAATGACACCAAAAATATATGCGGCTAACCTATATTCTTCAACAATCTCAATCACAAAGATAATCACATAGATTATAAATCAACCAACACACAACATATGAAATAAATTCAAATGTTTGAGGAATCCAGCTGGATCCCTCCAACCTGTTTCCCTGCATCCAAAGATGTTAGCACAATACCAATTCCACTTCGAGGTGAAATATCGCGGTATATGGGAATTATAAAATATTATCCACAATTATGCGGCGCAATAGGGTCTCATTCGCTATGTAATGCGGGAAATCAACTCCAAATACATATATAATACCAATTCCATATCAAGTTGGAATTATCGTGGTATATGTGTTTAATAAATAACATCCGCTTAATATACGGCGTATAGGGTCTATTTCAAAACAATAGATATAATTTATCATCCAAGCATACAATCAAGCAATTTTAAATCTAACTATTTAAAATTTAAATCGAAACACATTTTGATCGAGTGAGAAGTTCTCACCTTGAGTTTCTGATAATAGTTGTAGCGTTTGTTTCGAATAAAATTAAACACGAGTTTAATTTTACCCTTATCACTAGCTCCAAACGACTCCAAACTAGCTCCGTTGTGTAGTGCTCGTCAAAACGAACCCGAAGCAATTTGTTTCGTGCTTTTTCGACCTCGTATGAAAGAGTTACACATTTTTAAAGTTCGTACGAATTATAATATAAACAAATTTACTATTTTTATTAAATTTTTAAACCCTACTGCATCAGGACTGTTCGATCCAACACAACGGATCAGGGCCGCAACCCTTTTCTTCTCCCCCATCGTGAAAAACGCACGAAATAACCCACGTAGCCGCCCCTTAAACCTAATGGTCGTGGAAACAACATTCGCCTTTGCATCGATCAGCACCCACCGTTTGAAGCACCGAGCTCCCCCATGCCAACGCCTTGAACCATGTGGCACTCGGCCACCCATTGATGTCGATAAACGCGTGCAAACTTGGCACGAACGTGAGCAGTTTTCTACTTCGAACGTCGACAATTCGAGATTCCGACCGTTGGATTTGTAGAGCTCGCGGAGCTCTACAACATTGCAGTTGACAATTTTTGATGAAGGTGAGCGGATTAGAAGAGATTGAGGGAAGAAGGTTCGAAAATTTTCGGCCGTTAACGAAAACTGGCGGCTAGGGATATGGTTTTGCTTTTGTTTGCAAAATAGAAAGAAATGAGTCCTTTTATAGAAAATTTTCAACGCACTATTCATCCGTGATTTTCCGAACTCCAAATCTCGCGCGGTGACTGGCGTTTCTAGGGTTTGTCCCATATTCCGGACACAATGGAATAGGTATCGAGAGCCAATTCGATCATATTTGCAAGTTACGAAAATAAACGATCAAATTTAAATTAAATCGACTAAACTAATTTCTATGCGTTTTGGCTTCCTCCGGACAAAATGTAAGTCCGATTGACACGAAATTTGAAATCTTACAATAATATAACATTACGGATTTGATGAAACGGTTTCGTCGAAATCCGAAACTGTTTGAAAAATGACTATTTTCATTAGTCGATTAAGTATTAAAATATTCAATTTTCACAAATTAACTTTTAATTCAATTTTAAAAGTTCAAAAACATTGTTCTAACTCCAATATGATTTAATATAACTTTATAAATCATTTTTAATCATATTAAACCCAATTGTTTACGCAATTTCAAATATTAAATTATCGATTTAATTATCCAATTAAATTTAGTATTCGAAATATAATTTATTCGACTTACATATTTTACTTGTTGATATTTAAAATTAATTAAATATCTGAATTTCAAATGACAGAAATTCTGGGTCGTTACAATCTTCCCCCCTTAAAAGAATTTCGTCCTCGAAATTACCAAGTAAGAAAAATGCCCCAAATTCATTAATTTTTTTCAAAACAATTCGTTCAAATTAAGTTTCAAATTTATTTAAATGTTTAGCTTTTCCAAATCCATAGTTAAACCTCTTACAAAACTTCATTAATATTTTCAAATCCATATATAGTTATTTTTTCAAAACTAACTATATCGTTTAACCTTTAACTTCAAATCAAAACCTAGTGTTCACAAATTTTTTCCAAAATTTCCCGAAAATTTTCTAACGCCTTAAATTTTCAGGAAATTTTGCCATAACCTCCGTTGTACGGAGGAGCTTTTACAATATCACAATATATATAAATATATATACATCGACCCGTACGGTCGGAAAACAGAAAAACAGTTCATATTTCCTATTTTTATTGCGTAGGTGTACCTTTTTAGCATTTTTAAGCAAAGCGGTTATTTATTTAGCATTTTTCGCAACCAAAACCAGCCAAACATTAGCTCCGGTACTTGTACTTACTCAATTTAAATATGTAAGTGACATATATAGGAAATTATTAACATTATACCCTTTTTAAACAACTACAACATATGCATATTAAAAGAAATGCATACTAAGCAAGGTTTATAAGCAACTTATATGATTTCGACATTACTTGTCATTGTTTACAACCAATTCATATATAACAACATTCATTTACTTATTTTCAATTAGTTTACATTCACTAATTTACATTCATATTTGTTCACTTCCAATTCAAATCAATTTCTATTCAATTTAAATTTACTTAACTTCCAATTTGAATTTAATTGCTTTAGCTTTCAATTTTATTCATTCAATTACATACGAATTTCTATTCAATCAATTAACAATAATCTAACAACCAATGTATATCCAATACAACCGAATTTATTCACTTTACATTCAACATTCATATTCACTTTTTTACCTTCAATTTGGTTCAACATTCAATTAGCCTTAAATGAATTAACACTTATATCCATTATTCTATATCAATTCATTACATTCGATTGATTAATATTCAATTCATTAGTTCAATTACTAATTTATTTTACAAATAAAGTTGAATCTCCTTTATATAACTCAAGTTCATATTCATTTAATGACTTCATTATTTTACTTCGATACCAAAATCAACTTCATTCAGCATCACTTAAGTTATATTCCATTTCAAGTTTCCACTTATAAATCCAATTCAGATTCCAACTCCAAAGTAAATTCTATTTAACTTTTACCAAAGTCATTTTTATCACTTATTCAGATTCATACCTCGTTTTGCTTAACAAAGTTGTTTAACCATTTTAATAATTGGTTTTACTTACATCTTCACATTTAATTAGTTATACAACTTATTATTCAACTTCCAAATCTGATTTAATTTATTTAACTTCCTTTAATTAAATTTCACATCATATATTTTATCATACTAATTCAAATTTATTTCAACTTTACTAAAGTTAATTCTTTATTATCGCATATTATAAATTCAAAACTCATTTCACTTTTATTTCTAAATTACAACTTGGATTTTAATTTCAAATCTGTTTATCACAACAAAATTCAATTTTCAATTTACTATGGTAGCAAATCCATCACACCGAAACTCGAAAATGATACTGATGATGCTGCAGTCATCACCCTTCTTATTCCCTAGCAACAGTAGTGAATCCAATGCTTTTTGTTCTTTTAAATTTTTTCTTTTATTCATAAATCTCATTTATAAATCTTGCTTATAATATTTCACTATTTCCATTTACTTAAACAAGATTATTCCACAATCGTAAATCATTTCAATTATAATTCTATACTTATACAATTGTTGCTTTTAGATAATTTATTCTTCCACAATTGTTGTTTTTATTCGGATTATTCGAACAACTTTGATTCACTTATATATTTTCTTACATTTTCAACAATCAAACAATTCAATTTTACATACACTTTGATAATTCTAAAAAATTATTCCTTTACATATAAAATATAATCGGGGTAAAATTATTTCATTTACCCCATTTAAAACGATACTATGCCGGTTTATCTTGTTTTTAAGAGTTTAGAAACCCTTATCGATACAGTTAGCTAAACTGCACCGACCAGAATTTATAAACCATCAACTGATAAGTCAACACAATACAAAATAATTTCATATTCACTAACAAATATGCTCTCATATCTATTATTACACTCAACTCATTCTAGAGTACTGCTGACTATATCTCTAATGAGTAATCCCCAACAGAGCCAAGGTTGTCGCTTAACCATATGCTCTGATACCAAATGTAACGATTGCAATTTTCGACTCACGAAAGTCGACTGTATCAACTGTCGAGCAATCGAATGCCCAAAAACCGTACCGCTAGGGTTAAAGAAGAGGTAGAAGAAAAAGATAGAAGAAGAAAATAGAACAGAAACAATAACAGAATCTCACATATCGTAGCGGAACAACATATAATAAATAAATGAATAATCTTTAAAACAAAGAACTATCTCATTTATTACATCACATCACATCATCATCAGAATGTACAACAACAATATACAACACAACAAAACAATGGACAGTTTTACAAACATGTCCTTACAAGCGAATTCTACAGCGGAAAAATAATATCATATACAAGTAATACGTCTCGCCGTCCAGATCGCCACTTGAGCTTCAAAGCACTTCTGAATCCAGAATAACTTGATAACCTGACTCTAGACTACCCGTGTAGAAAATTATGGGCACCCAGAGTTTAGAAATAGAACAATAAACTCCAGGACAGTCAAGGGACTGGTGTGAGAACTTAAAACAGTTATTTATCTTTTAAAACAACAACAATAAGGGAAGTGAATAATATCCGCAATGCTTTTGGATAATGAAACTACCATAAGGCCTCCCCGCACACACACAATGCAAACACAGAATTGGAGGAGATTTCTCCGTATGATAGTCAAAGATGCTTGCTACGCAAAACAAATCATTTTTGATATTATTATTAGTGCATAGTGATGAAAACATTTCGAAAGTATAATATAAATCTTAGCCAGCATAGGTACCATTATAGTATGCCTACTATAGCTACCATATTAAATGGCAGGTTCTATAACTAAAACCGTATAAGGCTCGTATTGTTTCTTTGGATTTCCAACAAATGGTCAGGCTAAGGAACTTTCTACTGCCACATGGTTACGTCTCTGGCGGGACGTCCCGAGAACTTAACCAGCTCTCTGCCAACACAAGGCCGGGTTACTTTTGTAATTAGGTAACTACTACATGAATATGCCACCCCCCGGTCCTTTGGGACCTTTATCCGAGGGCCCTCGATCACAAAGCAACAACCACACAGAAAATGAGATTGGAGCAACCACATAGGTTAGGGCTTCATACCTGACACCACCATTTTTCAGAAGGAAATGACATACCCTAAAGGGCACGACCCTCATAACCTTGCCGCATATTCCTGTTTTGACCAATTCCGGGGTGTGAGGTCTGACGAAGTCTCGTCCACAAAGCTATGCTTTTTCACAAAGCCATGCTTTGATCAACAAATGATCAATAAATAATCATCACACAGCATGCCACATTACCAAATTGGGAGTATATCGCTGATAACCTTCAACTACAAAACCTCTGAGCTCGTACGTCTCAGAGAAGGGTGTTAAGCTAAGAGAATGAATTCTCCGCCACCAATAAAGATGTATTTGAAAGAAATCTGCTTCATATCTCAAAATGTAATGTCAGACACGTAACCATACAAGTCTGTTCCGGGTTCGAACAGTATCGAAGGCACTTCCAAAGAAGTACTTGCAATCCGGGTATTCACAATCCCGATCGAATTTCCCATCATCCTATCGTTTTCACAAATACCCGGTCTTCACCACCGTTCTTCAATGCTATCCATTACGTCGTATCACTTATTCGGAATGGGTTATATGACACAAAGGTCCTTTCCCGGCTAATCCGAATAGTGAACGCAATATTTTTAAAACACGTGGATATTGGGATTTCAATTAAGTCACAACTTATTACCCAAACCCTTTCTTTCAAATGGTTTAAATAAATTACCATTTTAAATCTTTAAACAAAAAGATTTACTTCACAAAGTTAAACCAGTTTCACAAAGATTTATTCCCAGATTCCCAGATAAATTTCCATTTCAATTGGATTAACTCATCAAATCTTTAAATCAAGATTTAACTTATGGCTTTCAAAACTATTCACAATTCAAGCCTTTTACAATATAAAAGATACACCATTTGAAATACTCTTTTATTCCAAGTCAAGTTCAACAACCTTTCACAAAGATTAATTCATAGCCTTTAAAACAGTTTAATTTCAAATTTACATCCTTTTAACACAAATGGGAATTTCTTTCCTTATGTGAAAGCTATTATTATTTGAAAACATACATTTTTCGTTTTGGTAAAACTGATTACAATTTTCCATGAGTAAAGCCACTCGAGTATAAACTTGGATTTAAATTTAAAATTTCCAAAACCATATTTTATATGGTTAAAAACCCATATAAACACCTTTTATAACTTGTACAATCTTTTAGACATAGTTCCCAAATCATTGAATTCAATTTCAAACATTGAATTCAAAATTTAGATCAAATGATTTAAATTCCAGTTTTTTATTAAGTTATTTAAAATAACTCTTATTTTTGAAATTCATTTTCAAAAACTTTCAATTCCAATTCCAAAACTAATTTGGATTCAAAAATTCAATCTTTAGAATTGTCAAAAATCCGTGACTTAACCGATTTCCACGTGAAATCCACATTTTGTGTGTGTATTGTGTAGTCCAAGGGTTTAACACGATAGTGCAACAACATTCAACCATCACAGATCAAAAATATAACAATATATTTGATAAGTGGTATAAACTATAACACTTACCTTTCATTCACAGATCACACACACACACACACAGATATATATATATATATATATATATATATATATATATATATATATATATATATCACAGATAACAAATTACAGATCACAACACACATCAGGATATATCACAAAGCATCACATATCAAAGATATCAAACAATTCAACATCCAATATAATTCAAACATCCATAAGTAGGATAAATTTAATCATCTGATTAATTTAAATCAAATAAATTTCTATGAATAAAATTTGCTAGTTATGGTAAATTAATAGCCAATTTATTATAAAAATGTTTAATAACTTATCCTTTCATTGATCATTAATTAACTCTTAATTAATAGTTAATACTTGATTAATTATTCTTAATTAATTATCAAAACCAATTAATTTCTGCTTAATAAATTTCCAATGAATTTACAAAATCATTTCTTTTTAAAATAAATTTCTTCAACTTATAATAATATAAATCGAAATCCATTTACTTAGCCCTTTTTTCCATAATTTGGAATTTTATTCGATATGGTTTCAAAAATAACTTTATTTTTTAAAACTCCTTTTTAACGTATCCAATTCTCAAAAATAATTTTTTTACTATAAACTTTCAACTTGAAATTTCAAAAATCCAATGTTTATCTATTTTCGGTATCCAATGATACCAAAAATATATACGGCTAACCTATAGCCTTCAACAATCTCAATCGCAAAGATAATCACATGGATTATAAATCAACCAACGCACAACATATGAAATAAATTCAAATGTTTGAGAAATCCAATTGGATCCCTCCAACATGTTTCCCTGCATCCAAAGATGCTAGCACAATACCAATTCCACTTCGAGGTGAAATATCACGGTATATGGGATTTATGAAATATTATCCGCTATTATGCGGCGCAATAGGGTCTCATCCGCTATGTAATGCGGGAAATCAACTCCAAATACATATATAATACCAATTCCATCTCAAGTTGGAATTATCGCGGTATATGTGTTTAATAAATAACATCCGCTTAATATACGGCGTATAAGTCCTATTTCAAAACAATAGATATAATTTATCATCCAAGCATACAATCAAGCAATTTTAAATCTAACTATTTAAAATTTAAATCGAAACACATTTCGATTGAGTGAGAAGTTCTCACCTTGAGTTTCCGATAACAGTTGTAGCGTTTGTTTCGAATAAAATTAAACACGCGTTTAATTTTACCCGAAATTATCACTAGCTCCAAACGACTCCAAACCAGCTCCATTGCGTAGTGCTCGTCAAAACGAACCTGACGCAATTTGTTTCGTGCTTTTTCGACCTCGTATGAAAGAGTTACACATTTTTAAAGTTCGTACGAATTATAATATAAACAAATTTACTATTTTTATTAAATTTTTAAACCCTACTGCATCAGGACCGTTCGATCCAACACAGCAGATCAGGGCCGCAACCCTTTTGTTCCCCCCATCGTGAAACACGCACGAAATAACCCATGTAGCCGCCCATTAAACCTAATGGTCGTGGCCACCACGTTTCCCTTTGCATCGATCAGCACCCACCATTTGAAGCGCCGAGCTCCCCCATCCCAACGCCTTGAACCACGTGGCACTCGGCCACCCATTGACGTCGATAAACGCGTGCAAACGTGGCATGAACGCGGGCAGTTTTCTACTTCGAACGTCGACAATTCGAGATTCCGACCGTTGGATTTGCAGAGCTCGCGGAGCTCTACAACACTGTAGTTGACAATTTTTGATGAAGGTGAGCGGATTATAAGAGATTGAGGGAAGAAGGTTTGAAAATTTTCGGCCATTAACGAAAACTGGCGGCTAGTGTTAGGGTTTTGCTTTTGTTTGCAAAATAGAAAGAAATGAGTCCTTTTATAGAAATTTTTCAACGCACTATTCATCCGTGATTTTCCGAACTCCAAATCTCGCGCGGTGACAGGCATTTCTAGGGTTTATCCCACGTTCCGGACACAATGGAATAGGTATCGAGAGCCAATTCGATCATATGTGCGAGTTACGGAAATAAACGATCAAATTTAAATTAAATCGACTAAACTAATTTCTATGCGTTTTGGCTTCCCTCGGACAAAATGTAAGTCCGATTGACATGAAATTTGAAATCTTACAATAATATAACATTGCAGATCCGATGAAACTGGTTTCGTCAAAATCCGAGACTGTTCGAAAAATGACTATTTTCACTAGTCGATTAAATATTAAAATATTCAATTTTCACAAATTAACTTTTAATTCAATTTTAAAAGTTCACAAATATTGTTCTAACTCCAATATGATTTAATATAACTTTATAAATCATTTTTAATCACATTAAACCCAATTATTTACGCAATTTCAAATATTAAATTATCGATTTAATTATCCAATTAAATCTAAATATTCGAAATATAATTTATTCGACTTACAAATTTTACTTATTGATATTTAAAATCAATTAAATATCTGAATTTCAAATGACAAAAATTCTGGGTCGTTACAATCTTCCCCCTTAAAAGAATTTCGTCCTCGAAATTACCAAGTAAGAAAAATGCCCCAAATTCATTAGTTTTTTTCAAAACAATTCGTTCAAGTTAATTTTCAAATTTATTTAAATGTTTAACTTTTTCAAAATCCATAGTTAAACCTCTTACAAAAGTTCAGTAATATTTTCAAATCCATATATAGTTATCTTTTTAAAACCAACTATATCGTTTAATCTTTAACTTCAAATCAAAACCTAGTGTTCACAAATTTTTTCCAAAATTTCCCGAAAATTTTCTAACGCCTTAAATTTTCAGGAAATTTTGCCATAACCTCCGTTGTACGGAGGAGCTTTTACAATATCACAATATATATAAATATATATACATCGACCCGTACGGTCGGAAAACAGAAAAACAGTTCATATTTCCTATTTTTATTGCATAGGTGTACCTTTTTAGCATTTTTAAGCAAAGCGGTTATTTATTTAGCATTTTTGGCAACCAAAACCAGCCAAACATTAGCTCCGGTACTTGTACTTACTCAATTTAAATATGTAAGTGACATATATAGGAAATTATTAACATTATACCCTTTTTAAACAACTACAACCTATGCATATTAAAAGAAATGCATACTAAGCAAGGTTTATAAGCAACTTATATGATTTCGACATTACTTGTCATTGTTTACAACCAATTCATATATAACAACATTCATTTACTTATTTTCAATTAGTTTACATTCACTAATTTACATTCATATTTGTTCACTTCCAATTCAAATCAATTTCTATTCAATTTAAATTTACTTAACTTCCAATTTGAATTTAATTGCTTTAGCTTTCAATTTTATTCATTCAATTACATACGAATTTCTATTCAATCAATTAACAATAATCTAACAACCAATGTATATCCAATACAAACGAATTTATTCACTTTACATTCAACATTCATATTCACTTTGTTTACCTTCAATTTGGTTCAACATTCAATTAGCCTTAAATGAATTAACACTTATATCCATTATTCTATATCAATTCATTACATTTGATTGATTAATATTCAATTCATTAGCTCAATTACTAATTTATTTTACAAATAAAGTTGAATCTCCTTTATATAACTCAAGTTCATATTCATTTAATGACTTCATTATTTTACCTCGATACCAAAATCAACTTCATTCAGCATCACTTAAGTTATATTCTATTTCAAGTTTTCACTTATAAATCCAATTCAGATTCCAACTCCAAAGTAAATTCTATTTAACTTTTACCAAAGTCAATTTTATCACTTATTCAGATTCATACCCTGTTTTTCTTAACAAAGTTGTTTAAACATTTTAATAATTGGTTGTAACATCCCGGAATTTTGTTAAATTAAATTCGTTAAATTATTTGAACTTTGAATTGAATTTGTGAAATTTCAACAGAAATAAAATATTATTAAATAAAAGAAAGAATATGAATATAAATAAATAATAGATAGTTTAAGTTTTAAATAAATAATCAATAAATTATATAACGAACAAGTTGCAAAAGAAATATACAAACCAGTGAACTAAAATATGTAGGCAAAAGAAAAAAAATAAAATAAAAACAAAACATTAGCTAATAAAATAAGAACAGTACTTACAAAATGAATCAACCGCAAATGCATGTTAACAAGCATGGGAGACATAAAGCATTAAATGCCATCACCTTTAGCTCAAAGTAAAAATTCCCTTTCATCCGAAATTTGGTTTGTTAGTCAACAAACAAAGATATGAAAAATGTACTTATAAAATATAATTGAACAAGAACATGCTGCAACATAGAAAAAGGGAACATGAACATTCCATATACATGAGCATTAAATGCATATACTGTCTAGCATTTATAAGGATCCTACTAGCCGTAATCAAAGCATGAGCACGGCATGCTGTAAATACATGAAAGTATTACTTACATACTTTCATTAAATGATTTCAAACACGCCTATACACAAAGTACAAAACTAGTATAAAATAATTATACAAAAGAAAGATGCTCAGTGCTGTCTAAAAACTGCACATCTCTTTATATATATGAGTTGCCTCCAATCTGTTCAGAACCTTTTACTGAAGAAAGAAAGAAAGAAAAATAGCAAAGAAAAATAGAAATTAAAAAGAAAAGAAGATCATCACCTTATATTACAAGTTGAAAGGCAAATTACTGAAGGAAGTTTCAACTGAAGAATCAAAACAAAACCAATATATAGCCTCTGTTTCAATATTTTCCAGGTGAGTAAACTTACTGCTTGGATATTAAAATATGTGTATTAGATTTGTGAACAGTTTGCTTAGCTATGTATGTTTTAAAAGATAACTCTGCATATGTTTGTGATATCTGTTCTTCTAGTTTTTGGTTTCAAAACAAAGTGAAGTAGAAAAATAAAATCAAAACATTTCCATACGAACATTTTTAGCTTAGGATTCTTAAACAAAAACCAGTTAGTTTCAACTAGAATCATAGCCGAGGATTTTTATTAAGTTGGATTATGAAGAGTTAACCCTGTAACTAAAATTTCACAGTGAAAACAAAACTTTATGATAAATTTAACTGTCTTAAATCGTTGTTCTGATTGTACAATCTGAATAAATACACAAAGAGATGATTTTTAAAATCAATATGGTGATTTTTATTTAAGTGTTTCAAGAGCAATTCACAGTTGAACAAATTTTGTTCTTTTTCCTTTTGCCAATGATCGATTGATTATAAATTGATGAAAATTTGCTTGAAGCAAGCTTGGACAACAGGGAACTCGAGAAAATTATCAGAAAAATAATTCATTGTGTAGATTGATGAATCAAATCGAAGTTAGGGTTTAAACTCAGTGTTGCAGTGGAAAAAGAGACGAGGTGAGTTCTTCATCTCGGAGGTGCCGAGCTTCACGAGGACTTGGGGAATGATGGCTCGGGGTATGGACGTGGTAAGACGAAGTCACGAACTTTCTGGTGACTCGAGGCGTGGCGGCGAAGCAATTTTGTTCGGTGGGTTCGAGCTGAAGGGTCGAGCAAATAGGCGTATTTCGATTTCGACTTTCGTTCGAAATACTGAGATTCGATTTTGAGTTGGGGGTCGAATTTTGGTTTGTGGGAGGTGTCGAAGGGCACCGGAGACGTGGCGGCGCTCCATGCACATGCACGGTGGCGCGAGGAGTATCAGCACGTTAAAAAAAAAAACTGAAGTGAAAAAGAAAAAAAAGAAACCGAGTTGCAATAGGGAAGATAAAGGGAGAGGCTTGAGTGAAGGCACGTTTCCTCTGAATGAACTCGCGTACGCGAGTGTATCTGAGCTATTGTAGTTAGGTATAAAAAAAAAAGAGAAACAGAGAAACAGGGAAAAGAAGAAGGTTGGGGAAGAAACGTACAGGGAAGGCACGGGAGGAAACTCGAGTTTGACTCGAGTACAAACCTGGGTTTACTCGGGTTTTGGTTAAAACTGGGGTTAGGACCAATAAAAGTTTGAATTTTACAATGTCAAGTAAATTCTTGCATTTACAATGTCGCCAATATTGATTTATGCTAAATTAGAAACTTACTTAACAATGTTTTATAATTTAATTAATATTTTTTTTAACTAAATAATTTATTTTAAGTTAATATTAAAGTTAGTGAACATTAGAACTTTTTATAACTATAATAAATTGTTTTCCAAAATATAAAGAAGATTTTCAAATAATAATTAAGGTAAATAATTTTTAATGATTTTGAAAAGAAATTAAGAACGATATACAATTTTGTAATTAAGATTTATAAATAAACAGTTAAGTATTTAAATTAATTTTTAATTAAGAAATAATTAATTGAGTTGATTTATTAAATTATCCAAATTTAATCATTAATTTATGTAAACCCCATTGGAAAATAATTAACTATTGTTGTGCAATGTATTGATATTTTTGCTCTGTTGTGATACTGTGTGATGCACTGTAATTGTGATTTATTCTGTACTGATATGAAAACCCTGTTGCCCGTAAAACGGCATTTAAACTTCGATGCGACAGAGAATCGGATTTCAGTTGGTTATCCGAAACCCACATCGAACCTGTGAATATTTGTGAATGACATCCACATGTTTTAAAATTTGACACTCATTATTCGAATTAGTCGGGAAAGGACCTTTGTGTCATATAACCCATTTCGAATATGTGATTCGACGTTATGGATAGCATTTGAAGACCGGTGTTGAAGACCGGGTATTTGCGAGAGCGATAGGATGAACTGTCGATTGACTCTGCACCGAGTTGCTCCGGTATAGAGTTCTCCATATGTAATGGGGAATCTGATCAAGATTGTGGACATCCGGATTGCAAGGACTTCTTTGGAAGTGCCTTCGGTTCTGTTCGAACCCAGAACAGACTTGTATGGATTGTGTGCCTGACATTACAAATTGAGATATAAAGAAGATTTCTTTCAAATATATTTCTGTTGGTGGCGGAGAATTTATTCTCTTAGCTTAACACCCTTCTCTGAGACGTACGAGCTCAGAGGTTATGTAGTTGAAGGTTATCAGCGATATATTCCCAATTTGGTAATGTGACATGCTGAGTGTTGCTGTGAAATGATCATTGTTTGATCATTTGTGATATGATCGTTTGTTTTATCATTTATCTTTGTGATCATTACTTTAATCATTTGTTGACCCAAAGCATGGCTTTGTACCAAAGCGTGGCTTTGTGGACGAGACTTCGTCGGACCTCACACCCCGAAATGGTCAAAACAGGAAAGATGCGGCAAGGTTATTGGGGGTAGCACCCCTTAGGGTATGTGCATTTCCTTCTGGATAGAAGTGGTATCATGGTATGGAGCCCAGATACTTAACTTATGTTGATATCGCATATATATATATATATATATATATATATATATATATATTATTTTGTGATTTGTTGCTGGGGCCCCGGTTAAAGGTTGTTTACAACCGGGAGATGGCATACTTGTGTCAGTTGTTACCCAGTTTGAAGGGTAACCCGGCCTTGTGTTGGCAGAGATCCGGTTAGGTTCTCGGGGCGTCTTCCCAGAGGCGTTTCCATGTGGCAATGGGAAGTTCCTTGGCCTGACCATTTGTTGGAAATACAATTCCCAATACGAAACCCTGAACGGTTTTAGTTGTAGAACCTGCCATCTAATATGGTAGCTATAGTAGGCATAATATAATGGTACCTATGCTGGCTAAGATTAATATTCTACTTTTGAAATGTTTTCTTCACTATGCACTAGTAATAATATCAAAGAATTTCTTTTCTCGTACCAAGCATATTTAACTATCATAAGAAGAAATCTCCTCCAATTCTGCGTTTGCATTGTGTGTGTGGCGGGAGGTCTTATGGTAGTTCCATTTTTAAAAGCATACCGAAAATTCTTTTATAAATCTAGTTTCTTTAAAAGTAACTGTTGTTTTGTTTACTCACACCAGTCCCATGACTGATCCGGAGTTTATTGTTTTCTTTCCTAAACTCTGCGTGCCCATTATTTCCACACGGGCATCCTAGTAGCAGGTTTCTGTATTTTGGAGTAGCAGTATTTTGGAGCTCTCATCTTGGAGATATCTTAGGAGCTTTTGGAGATTTCAGGTGTTTAGCTTTTGGGAGTTTGTTATCACCTCTTTCATTTGAGGACTTTTGGATATATGATCACTGTTGTATTATTATGATGTTGTACTAGGAGTTGTGGTGTATGTATTATATACTCTGTTGTAGTATGGATATTATGTTGATGTTGTAACAGTGATTTTATTTATGATATTGATTCTGTTCCGCTGTTGTATATTCATCTAATTGTTGTTATAAGCTCCGGCGATGCGAATTTGATGTCGTTTATCGGACATCGAGTTTGGGTCGTTACAAGTGGTATCAGAGTTGTTGGTTGAGTAAGAACTTTAGCTATGGAGTATAACACATTAGATGGCTCATTAGAGATAGGGTGAAGTATACCCTAGAATGAGTATAACCAAGAATGAAACTTTAAATTTTCTTAGTCTATTTCTTTTTACTGCTAATATTCCTTAAGATATCTCGTCTGTATATCTAAATCAATTTTCTTACTAATCTCAGATAGTGAAAATGATTGGACGCAGAGGAAGAGCTAGGGGTCAAGGCAATGCCGCAGCACCTAATCAAATTCCCCCAGCTGCAGAAGCAGTAATAGATATTCAGCAGCAGCCAGACGTGGCTGATTTATATAAAAAGTTCGAAAAGCTTGGTGGCAAACCGTTCACCGGCAAGGAGTCAATTATTGAGGCTCAAGCTTGGGTAAGATCGTGTGAAAAGATTTTTAAAGGGCTAAAACTGCAGGATGAGCAGAAGAGACTTATAGCTTCTTGGCAACTCCAAGGAGAAGCTTCAGCTTGGTGGGAAACCATCATTATAGATGAACCCGAGGAAGAATTTACTTGGGATCGTTTTAAGGAAGTGTTTGAGAAACGTTACATGCCATCGGCGGGAGTTTCCAGAATGTATCAGGAATTTCTGGATTTGAAACAAGGAAGTTTGTCGTTTGAAGAATACTTGAATAAATTCAATGAACTATCTCGGTTTGGCCCGGAATTGCTAAACACACCTCTTAAGAAAAACGAAAGGTTTATCCGTGGTATGAACCAGAAATATCATGAAAGAATGACGGGCCACGTTAAAGACTCTTTTTCAGATTTAGTAGATATGGGGTACAGATACGCTACCCTTGATATACAGGAAGCAACTGTAGAGAAAGGTAATTCAGGAAATCAAAATTATAAAAAGCGGAAATTTGGAGGCAAGAAACCTTGGCAAGACAATGAGAAGAAGAGGAGCATTCAGGGAAGCGTGGCAGAAAATGTCACTTGTTACAACTGCAAAGAGAAGGGCCATTATTCAAATAGCTGCCCAAAACCGAAGAAGCAAGAAACTGTTAGAGGAGCTAAAGAATGCTACAATTGTCACAAGCCGGGACATTTTGTTAAAGATTGCCCAGTGATGAAGCCAGCGCAGGTGGCAAAAGTTTATACGGTAAAGAAGGACCCCTCAACTTCAAAAGCTGATAAGGGAAAAAGCGTTCTGGAAGGTAACCTTACTATTAATGATAGAACTGTTAGAGTTTTGTTTGATACAGGAGCTTCACATAGCTTTATCTCCCAACAAACTGCAAATGAATTAGGACTTAAAACTAAATTTGTTGACGATCCTATTTGCGTGAAAAATCCGGTTGGAGGTCCTGCAAATCTTTGTTTATATTGTAAGAGAGTTCCTATTTCATATGATAGCTATCGATTTCCTATCAACCTTTTTGTCCTCGAATTTAATTAATTTGAAATCTTACTCGGTATGAACTGGTTATCGAGGTACGAAGCTATTTTGGATTGTAATAATCGGACAGTTTTAATCAAAACGAATCTTGGAAATTTTATTGAAATCTCTTGTGAGGATCCAAGTCCAAGGAGAGATAGATTGATGTATACTTTGGGATATCTTGAACCCACTTTGCAGTCTACACCTGTTGTTCGGGATTTTTCCGACGTATTTGAAGAAGTGAAATCTTTACCTCCTCATCGAGAAATAGAATTCCGAATTGATCTTGTACCTAATACTCGTCCTGTTGTTCACGCAAGTCGCAGGATGGCACCCAGGGAAAAGATTGAATTGGTTCATCAAACTGATGAACTACGAGCAAAAGGATTAATTCGACCCAGTG
Organism: Allium cepa; assembly: GCA_030765085.1. Classification (NCBI taxonomy): domain Eukaryota; kingdom Viridiplantae; phylum Streptophyta; class Magnoliopsida; order Asparagales; family Amaryllidaceae; genus Allium; species Allium cepa. The sequence goes on from CM060943.1 coordinate 463,344,095, forward strand.
TTTCTGAATGGGGCTCAGCCGTCGTATTCGTTGCTAAATCAGACGGATCTTTGAGATTGTGTGTAGATTACCGCGATCTAAATAAACAAACTCTCAAGAATAAATTTCCACTGCCCAGGATTGATGATTTATTTGATCAGTTGCACGGTGCTCGTTTCTTTTCAAAAATGGATCTAGCCCAAGGATTCCATCAACTACGAATCGCCGAAGATTGTGTCCATTTGACCGCTTTCAGAGGTCCTGATATGTTCTATGAATGGTTAGTTATGCCTTTCGGGCTAACCAATGCTCCATCATACTTCGTAGATCTTATGACTCGTGTGTTTCGGGAAGTTTTGAATAAATTTATGCTTGTATTCATTGATGATATTTTGATCTATTCTAAGACTAAAGAAGAGCATGCCGAACATCTTAAAATCGTATTGGAAATATTGAGGAAAAATGTTCTATATGCAAAAAAATTCAAATGCCACTTCTGGGTCAATGAAGTCAAATTCCTTGGCCATATTGTTAATGAAGAAGGAATTTCGGTAGATCCTAGCAAAATTTCCGCTATTCTTGATTGGAAGCAACCCACTACTCCAAGAGAAGTTCGAAGCTTTTTGGGTTTAGCAGGCTATTACCGGAAATTCGTTCAAGATTTTTCTAAGTTGGCTAGTGCGCTGACTAAGCTAACAATGAAAAATGCAAAGTTCATCTGGACTTCAGAATGTGAAGAAGTTTTTCAGGAGTTGAAAAAGAGATTGACCACTGCTCATGTTCTCACTATTGTTAACGGGAACCAAGGCTTATCTGTCTATACTGATGCATGTGGTGAAGGGGTAGGTGCAGTATTAATGCAAAATGGAAAGGTAGTTGCCTACGCGAGTAGACAATTACGTCCGCATGAGAAAAATTACCCGACGCACGATTTGGAACTTTTGGCTGTTGTTTTCGCTTTGAAAATCTGGCGACACTATCTTCTGGGAAAGAATCTTTTCAGCTTTCTTAATAATTTGCGAAATTAACTAAAGAAATATACCTAATAAACTCTCTTTGTTTTAGGTGGAAAATTTGAATTATTCACCGACCACAAATCTTTGAAATATCTTTTCACCCAGAAGGATCTGAATCTGCGACAACAACGTTGGTTGGAATTTCTAGCATCGTATGACTTAGATATTCTGTATACACACGGAAAGGCCAATGTAGTTGCAGACGCTTTGAGCAGAAGTTATGATGTTCTTGCTTATCTGGTTATCACTCCTACTCTTCTTGATAAAATCGCTAGTAAGCAACATGAAGACAAATTTCTTCGGGGTATTTATGGAAAAATTCTTCGAGGCGAAGATACAAGTTTTGAAACAAATCATAGTGGAGTTATTAGGCTGAAAGGCAGATTATGTGTTCCGGACATTCCAGAACCGAAACGTGAAGTATTGGATGAATGCCACAAGTCAAAATTCAACATCCATCCAGGAGTCAACAAAATGTATCGTGATGTTAAAAGGACATTCTAGTGGAAAACGATGAAGAGAGATATATCTATTTATGTTAGTCGTTGTGCTACTTGTCAGCAAATCAAGAGCGATCAAATGAAAGTGGCCGGTTTACTTCAACCTTTGGAAGTACCGAAATGGAAGTGGGATCAGGTATCGATGGATTTCATCGACGGATTGCCACGAACCAAGAAAGGCAATGAAGCGATTTAGGTTATTATGGGCCGTCTAACAAAAAATGCTCATTTCATTCCAGTTAAATCCACTCGTACCGCGGCAAGCTTGGCAGGTATATATATAAAGGAAATTGTTCGGCTCCATGGTATTCCCAGCAGTATAGTGAGTGATCGTGACCCGATCTTCACAAGTAGATTTTGGAAAGCATTTCAGGACGCATTGGGAACGAAATTAAATTTCAGTACTGCTTATCACCCACAATCTGATGGGCAGACTGAAAGGGTCAATCGAATTTTAGAAGACCTACTACGTGCTTGTGTTCATGATTTTGGTGGTTCTTGGGAGGACCATTTGCACCTGGTTGAATTCTCTTATAACAACAGTTATCAGGCCAGTATAGAAATGGCTCCTTTCGAAGCTTTATATGGTCGTCCGTGTCGATCACCTACATGCTGGATCGAATCAGGTGACAGACTTGTTCTTGGACCATATATGATCAAAGAAGCCACTGAGAAGGTAGACTTTATTCGAAAGAAGTTATTAACTGCCCAAAGCCGTCAGAAGAGCTATTATGACCGTTGAAGGAGAAATTTGGAATTTCAAGTTGGAGATTCTGTATTTCTTAAAGTATCTCCGATGCGGGGTGTATTGAGATTCGAAAAAACTAGAAAGCTAGCACCGCGTTATATTGGTCCTTTTCCTATTCTGGAAAGGATTGGTTCTCTAGCATATCGAGTGCAGCTACCCAGCTGGTTGTCTGGCGTACATGATGTGTTCCACATTTCTAATCTTCGGAAATATGTGCATGATCCAGATGATATTATTGAAGAAGCTGCTCAGCAGGATCTTGAAATTACTCCTAACTTGGCAGTTAGAAGGGAACCGATAAAAATTGTTGATCGTGATGAGAAGCGATTAAGAAACAAGATTGTGAAATTGGTCAAAGTTCAATGGAGTGGCGATCCAAAGGACTGTACTTGGGAGACTGAAGATAATATGAAGAAATCATATCCCAATTGCAGAATAGACATTTCGGCTTAAACTGTAAGTCATTTCTTTATTTTATGAATTCGTCTATTCTTTGTTTGCGTTTCTCTCTCTTTCAATTTCGAGGACGAAATTTTCTAAAGGAAGGGATATTGTAACATCCCGGAATTTTGTTAAATTAAATTCGTTAAATTATTTGAACTTCGAATTGAATTTGTGAAATTTCAATAGAAATAAAATATTATTAAATAAAAGAAAGAATATGAATATAAATAAATAATAGATAGTTTAAGTTTTAAATAAATAATCAATAAATTATATAACAAACAAGTTGCAAAAGAAATATACAAACCAGTGAACTAAAATATGTAGGCAAAAGAAAAAAAATAAAATAACAACAAAACATTAGCTAATAAAATAAGAACAGTACTTACAAAATGAATCAACAGCAAATGCATGTTAATAAGCATGGGAGACATAAAGCATTAAATGCCATCACCTTTAGCTCAAAGTAAAAATTCCCTTTCAGCCGAAATTTGGTTTGTTAGTCAACAAACAAAGATATGAAAAATGTACTTATAAAATATAATTGAACAAGAACATGCTGCAACATAGAAAAAGGGAACATGAACATTCCATATACATGAGCATTAAATGCATATACTGTCTAGCATTTATAAGGATCCTACTAGCCGTAATCAAAGCATGAGCACGGCATGCTGTAAATACATGAAAGTATTACTTACATACTTTCATTAAATGATTTCAAACACGCCTATACACAAAGTACAAAACTAGTATAAAATAATTATACAAAAGAAAGATGCTCAGTGCTGTCTAAAAACTGCACATCTCTTTATATATATGAGTTGCCTCCAATCTGTTCAGAACCTTTTACTGAAGAAAGAAAGAAAGAAAAATAGCAAAGAAAAATAGAAATTAAAAAGAAAAGAAGATCATCACCTTATATTACAAGTTGAAAGGCAAATTACTGAAGGAAGTTTCAACTACAGAATCAAAACAAAACCAATATATAGCCTCTATTTCAATATTTTCCAGGTGAGTAAACTTACTGCTTGGATATTAAAAATATGTGTATTAGATTTGTGAACAGTTTGCTTAGCTATGTATGTTTTAAAAGATAACTCTGCATATGTTTGTGATATCTGTTCTTCTAGTTTTTGGTTTCAAAACAGAGTGAAGTAGAAAAATAAAATCAAAACATTTCCATACGAACATTTTTAGCTTAGGATTCTTAAACAAAAACCAGTTAGTTTCAACTAGAATCATAGCCGAGGATTTTTATTAAGTTGGATTATGAAGAGTTAACCCTGTAACTAAAATTTCACAGTGAAAACAAAACTTTATGATAAATTCAACTGTCTTAAATCGTTGTTCTGATTGTACAATCTGAATAAATACACAAAGAGATGATTTTCAAAATCAATATGGTGATTTTTATTTAAGTGTTTCAAGAGCAATTCACAGTTGAACAAATTTTGTTCTTTTTCCTTTTGCCAATGATCGATTGATTATAAATTGATGAAAATTTGCTTGAAGCAAGCTTGGACAACAGGGAACTCGAGAAAATTATCAGAAAAATAATTCATTGTATAGATTGATGAATCAAATCGAAGTTAGGGTTTAAACTCAGTGTTGCAGTGGAAAAAGAGACGAGGTGAGTTCATCATCTCGGAGGTGCCGAGCTTCACGAGGACTTGGGGAATGATGGCTCGGGGTATGGACGTGGTAAGACCGAAGTCACAAACTTTCTGGTGACTCGAGGCGTGGCGGCGAAGCAATTTTGTTCGGTGGGTTCGAGCTGAAGGGTCGAGCAAATAGGCGTATTTCGATTTCGACTTTCGTTCGAAATACTGAGATTCGATTTTGAGTTGGGGGTCGAATTTTGGTTTGTGGGAGGTGTCGAAGGGCACCGAAGACGTGGCGGCGCTCCGTGCACATGCACGGTGGCGCGAGGAGTATCAGCGCGTTAAAAAAAAAACTGAAGTGAAAAAGAAAAAAAAAAGAAACTGAGTTGCAACAGGGAAGATAAAGGGAGAGGCTCGAGTGAAGGCACGTTGCCTCTGAATGAACTCGCGTACGCGAATGTATCTGAGCTATTGTAGTTAGGTATAAAAAAAAAAGAGAAACAGAGAAACAGGGAAAAAGAAGAAGGTTCGGGAAGAAACGTACAGGGAAGGCACGGTAGGAAACTCGAGTTTGACTCGAGTACAAATCTGGGTTTACTCGGGTTTTGGTTAAAACTGGGGTTAGGACCAATAAAAGTTTGAATTTTACAATGTCAAGTAAATTCTTGCATTTACAATGTAGCCAATATTGATTTATGCTAAATTAGAAACTTACTTAACAATGTTTTATAATTTAATTAATATTTTTTTTACTAAATAATTTAATTTAAGTTAATATTAAAGTTAGTGAACATTAAAACTTTTTATAACTATAATAAATTGTTTTCCAAAATATAAAGAAGATTTTCAAGTAATAATTAAGGTAAATAATTTTTAATGATTTTGAAAAGAAATTAAGAACGATATACAATTTTGTAATTAAGATTTATAAATAAACAGTTAAGTATTTAAATTAATTTTTAATTAAGAAATAATTAATTGAGTTGATTTATTAAATCATCCAAATTTAATCATTAATTTATTTAAACCCCATTGGAAAATAATTAACTATTGTTGTGCAATGTATTGATATTTCTGCTCTGTTGTGATACTGTGTGATGCACTGTAATTGTGATTTATTCTGTACTGATATGAAAACCCTGTTGCCCGTAAAACGACATTTAAACTTCGATGCGACAGGGAATCAGATTTTAGTTGGTTATCCGAAACCCACATCGAACCTGTGAATATTTGTGAATGACATCCACATGTTTTAAAATTTGACACTCACTATTCAAATTAGCCGGGAAAGGACCTTTGTGTCGTATAACCCATTTCGAATATGTGATTCGACGTTATGGATAGCATTTGAAGGCCGGTGTTGAAGACCGGGTATTTGCGAGAGCGATAGGATGACCTGTCGATTGACTCTGCACCGAGTTGCTCCAGTATAGGGTTCTCCATATGTGATGGGGAATCTGATCAGGATTGTGCATATCCGGATTGCAAGGACTTCTTTGGAAGTACCTTGGTTCTGTTCGAACCCAGAACAGACTTGTATGGATTGTGTGTCTGACATTACAAATTGAGATATAAAACAGATTTCTTTCAAATATATTTCTGTTGGTGGCGGAGAATTTATTCTCTTAGCTTAACACCCTTCTCTGAGACGTACGAGCTCAGAGGTTATGTAGTTGAAGGTTATCAGCGATATATTCCCAATTTGGTAATGTGACATGCTGAGTGTTGCTGTGAAATGATCATTGTTTGATCATTTGTGATATGATCGTTTGTTTGATCATTTATCTTTGTGATCATTACTTTGATCATTTGTTGACCCAAAGCATGGCTTTGTACCAAAGCGTGGTTTTGTGGACGAGACTTCGTCGGACCTCACACCCCGAAATGGTCAAAACAGGAAAGATGCAACAAGGTTATTGGGGGTAGCACCCCTTAGGGTATGTGCATTTCCTTCTGGATAGAAGTGGTATCATGGTATGGAGCCCAGATACTTAACTTATGTTGATATCGCATATATATATATATATATATATATATATATATATATATATATTATTTTGTGATTTGTTGCTGGGGCCTCGGTTAAAGGTTGTTTACAACCGGGAGATGGCATACTCGTGTCAGTTGTTACCCAGTTTGAAGGGTAACCCGGCCTTGTGTTGGCAGAGATCCGGTTAGGTTCTCGGGGCGTCTTCCCAGAGGCGTTTCCATGTGGCAATGGGAAGTTCCTTGGCCTGACCATTTGTTGGAAATCCAATTCCCAATACGAAACCCTGTACGGTTTTAGTTGTAGAACCTGCCATCTAATATGGTAGCTACAGTAGGCATAATATAATGGTACCTATGCTGGCTAAGATTAATATTCTACTTTTGAAATGTTTCCTTCGCTATGCACTAGTAATAATATCAAAGAATTTCTTTTCTCGTACCAAGCATATTTAACTATCATAAGAAGAAATCCCCTCCAATTCCGCGTTTGCATTGTGTGTGTGGCGGGAGGTCTTATGGTAGTTCCATTTTTAAAAGCATACCGAAAATTCTTTTATAAATCTAGTTTCTTTAAAAGTAACTGTTGTTTTGTTTACTCATACCAGTCCCATGACTGATCCGGAGTTTATTGTTTTCTTTCCTAAACTCTGCGTGCCCATTATTTCCACACGGGCAGCCTAGTAGCAGGTTTCTGTATTTTGGAGTAGCAGTATTTTGGAGCTCTCATCTTGGAGATATCTTAGGAGCTTTTGGAGATTTCAGGTGTTTAGCTTTTGGGAGTTTGTTATCACCTCTTTCATTTGAGGACTTTTGGTTATATGATCACTGTTGTATTATTATGATGTTGTACTAGGAGTTGTGGTGTATGTATTATATACTCTGTTGTAGTATGGATATTATGTTGATGTTGTAACAGTGATGTTATTTATGATATTGATTCTGTTCCGCTGTTGTATATTCATCTAATTGTTGTTATAAGCTCCGGCGATGCGAATTTGATGTCGTTTATTGGACATCGAGTTTGGGTCGTCACATTGGTTTTACTTACATCTTCACATTTAATAAGTTATACAACTTATTATTCAACTTCCAAATCTGATTTAATTTATTTAACTTCCTTTAATTAAATTTCACATCATATATTTTATCATACTAATTCAAATTTATTTCAACTTTACTAAAGTTAAATCTTTATTATCTCATATTATAAATTCAAAACTCATTTAACTTTAATTTATAAATTACAACTTGGATTTTAATTTCAAATCTGTTTATCACAACAAAATTCAATTTTCAATTTACTATGGTAGCAAATCTATCACACAGAAACTCGAAAATGATACAGATGATGCTGCAGTCATCACCCTTATTATTCCCCAACAACAGTAGTGAATTCAATGCATTTTGTTCTTTTAAAAATTTTCTTTTATTTATAAATCTTGCTTATATAATTTCACTATTTCCCTTTACTTATACAAGATTATTCCATAATTGTAAATCATTTTAATTATAATTCTATACTTATACAATTGTTGATTTTATATAATTTATTCTTTCACAATTGTTGTTTTTATTCGGATTATTCGAACAAATTTGATTCACTTATATATTTTCTTACATTTTCAACAATCAAACAATTCAATTTTACATACACTTTGATAATTCTAAAAAATTTATTCCTTTACGTATAAAATATAATAGGGGTAAAATTATTTCATTTACCCAATTTAAAATGATACTATGTCGGTTTATCTTGTTTAAGAGTTTAGAAACACCTATCGATACAGTTAGCTAGACTGCACCGACCAGAATTTATAAACCATCAACTGATAAGTCAACACAATACAAAACAATTTCATATTCACTAACAATTACGCTCTCATATCTATTATTACACTCAACTCATTCTAGAGTACTGCTGACTCTATCTCCAATGAGTAATCTCCAACAGAGCCAAGGTTGTCGCTTAACCATATGCTCCGATACCAAATGTAACGATTGCGATTTTCGACTCACGAAAGTCGACATTAATACGTCCACTATATCAACTGCCGAGCAATCGAATGCCGAAAACCGTACCGTTAGGGTTAAAGAAGAGGTAGAAGAAAAAGATAGAAGAAGAAAACAGAATAGAAACAATAACAAAATCTCACAAATCGCAGCGGAACATATAATAAATAAATGAATAATCTTTAAAACAAAGAACTATCTCAGTTATTACATTACATCACATCATCATCAGAGTGTACAACAACAATATACAACACAACAAAACAATGGACAGTTATACAAACATGTCCTTACAAGCGAATTCTACAGCGAAAAAATAATATCATATACAAGTAATACGTCTCGCCATCCAGCTCGCCACTTGAGCTCCAAAGCACTTCTGAATCCAGAATGACCCGATAACCTGAATCTAGGCCGCCCGTGTGGAAAATTATGGAAAACCAGAGTTTAGGAAGAGAACAATAAACTCCAGGTCAGTCATGAGACTGGTGTGAGAACTTAAAACAGTTATTTATCTTTTAAAACAACAACAAGGGAAGTGAAAAATATCCGCAATGCTTTTGGAAAATGAAACTACCACACTACAACAAAAAGTGTCTTTTATAGCGGCATATAGCCGCTATTAGTCACAACCATAGCGGTTTGATAAGCGCTGTATATCGACATGTTATAAAAAACTGTTGAATATTTATAACACAAAATATGCCGCTATGGATGAGCTTAGTTTTATAACGCAAATTCGCCGCTATGGTACGTTAATTCAATAGCTCATTATAGCTGCTATAATACAGCTAAATCTCAACAGAACTGGAAATCTTTATAACACCATTTTGCCGCTATAAAATATTTATTCAATAGCTCATTGTAGCCGCTATAAAAATCGTAGATACACTTTTCAAGAGTTATGCCCGTATATTACATTTCAATAATAGCAATCAAACTAAATCTTCATAAATGAATAAAGATTATAATCAACAAATATAAAGATTATAATCAAACTAAAGTACAAACATTAAAGCAATCCTTCCAAATATTACAGAGTACAAACATTACAGAGTTCCAACATGCAAGATCTAACATCACTTCATCAACATCAGCAAACTAACAACTCCTCACTAAACAAACAACCCACAACCAACATCACTTCATCCCAAAATAACACTACACATCACAAATAGTTCCATCACCTGCTCCACCAACAAGTACAACATCACTTGACCACTTACTATAACTTATCACTGCTTGCTTGCATCAGTGTTACACTCCTCGAACCACCTTCATTACTGCTGTAACCACCTCACACATCCACTTGACTTCCACCTTTTCTTGTTGCCTTCCCACCAACATCATCACTTCTTTGACATATTACTGACCTTGCTTCACCTTACTGACCATAACAACTTACTTTACCTTACATATCAACTACTCCTCACCCGTGACCCTTCTCATCACTGCCCTGCTTTATCACATCAAAGAAACCAACCTGCATTGCTATAAACCCCTGTGCATATCAGTGCACATAACCTACAATTCAACCACAACAATCTTAATAAACTCCTCACCGTCCATCATCAACCAGTCCACCATTCTCCACCACTGCACCACAGCCTCATCACCTCTCTGCAAACCCATCACAACAACACTGTCTTACCACTCCCACACACAGCCCATACTTCACATACATATTAACTAACCACCTCACTACTTCATACTACCATATCAAACAGTGCATTTCATCTCTGTTCACAACTTCAAACAATCCCCACTGCACATATCCTCCAACAGTGCAGTATACAACAACCATTTCTACATTGTCACTTACCTTAGACAACAGAGACTCAACCCACTTCCTCATCCAGCAACCTCCCCCTATCTGTTCTAAACAACAGACCACCTTCAACCACTACTCTGCCTACTTCCTTTCACTACCTTTATCACTGACTTTATTTGCAAGTCCACCACCGTTGTGCACATCATCTGTTACACCTGCACACTGCTTACACTCTGCCAATACAACACATTCACTTCCACTTCATTAATACCCTGTCTTCAAAAACACCACATCAAATTGCTTCAAACCACTCATGTAATGACCCGTAAATTTCGATAATTTAATTCGTGTATTTAATAGGATTTCTAATTTAAATTTAGGAAGAAACAGAAATTTTATTTATTTATAGGAAAGAGAATGTTGAAATTAGATGTATCAAGGGTAATTAAAACTTATAAATTGAATTATATATTGCAATTAATTGTAATAGTAGAAAGTGTTGCAATTGGCTATAAGGTTAGAAATAAGTAAATAAAGGCAAGTACTGAATTCATCAATGAAAATAAATTTTTATTTAGTACAATCCCTTTTTATTAACTATTGTAAGGTGTTAATTTATTGAAATGGAAAATTTGACAATAGATTCAATTTGTATGTTGGATAATAAATTGCAATAATTAAAGTTAGTAAATTAATGGGTTAAAGCGAATACCAATTTAATCATAAAGTGAATATAAGAGAATGTAACAAAATAAATAGGAAACGATAATTATTCATAAGTGATGGTTGATGTAAAAGGAATAACTAATTGGATTTAGAATCTTAATTTGTATGTGTGCATATATTTAATGGAATATGAGAAAAAAAATATAAGAATTTGATTAATATATATGTTATTTATTCAAAGTATTGAATAAAATTGGGAATCCAATTGTAATTAATGGTAATAATGTTGGTATTAGCTAATAAATTTAATTTCAATGCAATACCCATAAATGAAATGAATGAATGTAAATGCATTCTAGGTTATTTATCAAATAAAGGAAGATATTAAATTTATTGATGTAATATAACATTGATTTAACCGTAAATGGGAATAAATTTAAAGAATTATGTTAATGCAAGTGGATCATTTATAAACTTAAATGAAACATTCCAATTTAATAGAGTTATTCGAATGTTATGACTTATTTTAAAGGAAAAATTTGGATTTAATTGGAATTTGGTATATTTGGTTTAAATAGGAAAGGAGTATACAAAAGTAACTAGTGAAGTCGCAACTGTAAATGGAAGAAATTGAAATAAGGGGCAGTAAACATTTAATAAATTAATAGGAATAAATGCCTACATTGAATTGTTATAAATGTAATTAAATATTACAAGTGTGTGAGACGTAAAGATAAGGGTTAAGAGTTGTTGGAATAGGTATATTTAAAATAATAATAAAGTGTGAATAAAAATTTGATTGGTTATATCAATTTGATGGAATTCAATTTTGATGGGAAAGGTAAATGGGTACTTGGTAATAAATTTAAACGGACTTAAATAGTGAATTATCTAATTAATATATAATAAATAATGATTGAATAAAAACCTATACCTGTAAATATCTATAATATTTGAGTGGAGATAACAAACTTATAAATATGGGATTGAGAGTTTACAACAATTTTTACGAGTTATATACTTAGTTTGTTCAATTAAATCAGAAACCATTGTTATAAATATAAATTTAATGTCATGCAATTAAGATAAACAATTGGAAAATGTTAAAGTATCTGTATATTTATATATATATATATATATATATTAAAATAAATGGTACCCAAGATAGTAATATGATAAATAGTGAATTTAAAAAATAGGAAGGAGGAATTATTAGTTTATATGGAAACTTAAAGTCTAATAATTGAATTTAATTGAAATTAAATGAGATTGAATATAGTTAAATAATTCTTTATTTGAAATAAAGATAATGTGAGAAATTGGGTGAAAATTTGGAATCCAATATTTTAATCCATCTGTTGACAAGAATGTATGGAATACTAATTGATTTATTTAACTAAATGAAATTTTAGGATATTATTTATAATTTGGGGAATTTAATGAAATTAAGGATTTATATTGAAATTTAAAAATTTACCTTCTTTAATTTGACATCTAAACTTGTTGGAATTTTGTAAATGATTAAAAAAAATTTAAAAGTGATAAAATGGGTCAATTTAGAATCTAAATATAAAATTGGATTTTATTTATTTATTTTAAATTTATTTAATTAATATAAAAATAGCCATTTTGGTCACGGACTCGGATTTCGACGAAACAAGTTTCATCGGATCCGTAAAAGTGAATTATTGTAGGGTTTCAAGTTTCGTAGCGATCGGACTTATCGTTTGATCATACGAACACAGAACGCCTTGAAATCAATTTAAATGGTAATCAATTTGAAAATATTGATTTCAGCATAACTTCTTCATACGATCGAATTTGGACGTGAAACTTTTTCCATCGCGTTTAGAATATTTTAAAATACCTATTTCGATATATGGGTTTACCCAATTTCGTTCCGGGGTCAGAACGGGCTTTTTGGGCCAACTACCGTTCAACACGTTTATAATTCGTGTTCACCAATTCTATTGCAGTTTGTCTATAAATAAGCTGTTATAAACCCTAGTAGCCTCTATTCCTCACTTCTATATGTATAGGAACCTCTGTACAATCTTCTTCAATGGCAACAAACAATTCTAGATCTAAGTCCAAATTTCAAATCAAATCCAAAGCTAAAAATTCAAAGTCCTCAGAAAAATCTCAAAAAGATATATGTTGAAGCCCTTGATGTGCGCATCACAGATCAGTGATTCGTTTTTCTGTTCGTATCTCCTTTTGTTCAGAAATTGATCGTTAATTCTCGGCGTTCCATCGCGACAAAATCAAACTCGTTGGATCGTGGAATCAAGGTTACCGTTGGGTAGAGGGGAACCAGTGGAGGCCATCGGTGCGTTTGGTTCGTAAGTTTAACGGCTTGATCGTCGTCCAAAATTCAACTAGGGTTAGTTTTTCATGCGGCGGCTGCACCTTCCATGGTGGATCAGAGGTCGCATGAGTCATCAGGGTGGGTCACATGGCTGAGGTGGCCTTCTGGAGGTCGGGCCGTGGTCACGGTGGGGCTTAGCGCGGCCAGGAGTGGCGATTGTAGATGCGGCTGTAGGTGCGTGCTAGGGTTTGCAGTGGCTTCGTTCCTGTTTCACGCGTCTACAGTAGTAGCGTATTTTGCTGGAAGTCAACGATGACGTGGATGAAATTGTTAAAGTATGAAATTGTGTTCCATTTTCATTTATTTTAATTTTTGTTTTCAATCGAATTTTCGACATAACTTTCTCATACGAACTCCGTTTCGCGCGAGATTTTTTTTGGAAGGATCGAAATTAAATTCCAGATCTTTTGATGCTAGTTTGGACAGATTTGGAAACCGTCGAATTTTTGGGTTTAAATCGGATTTAAATTCAATTTAAATTCAAAAGGTGAGTGTTTTAACCCACTCACAATTTCTAGAATTTCTTGTGTTTGTTAAATTAATTTTAGATATGAGTAGAAATTTATTTATGACTGTTTGGCATGATTTATTCGTCATCTCAGTTAAATCGCATTTATTTAATTTATCTGTTAATTAAATTTATTTATTGTATATAATTTGACAATTAGAACTTATTTATTTGCATATTAACTTCCTGTCATAGTTATATTTATTTTTATTTTGCATTAACTGCCAGTTAAATTTACATTTATTTTGCACATAAACTGCTAGTTTAACAGTAGTTAAATTTATATAAACTGTTAGTTAATACATGTTATTTATTACCTGTATAATTTATATGCTCTATATTGATGTTGTTTAAATTGGATGATGATTGTAATAAAATGGTTGATGATTGATATCTGGATGAATGGATGTTGTATTTTATATCGTATAAACTGCAAGTTATCGTGCATTTCATTCATTCGGGATTGCGGTTTGAAATGATATACAACCGCATTTTTATTTTAAATTACGGATTGAAATGATAAACATCCGCATCACTTGACCATAGGGTAGAAAATTTTATACAGGCACCGCGGTAAATATATAAAATTATTTTTGGAAATGTTTTACTATGGTTTTGTAAAGCTATATATATATATGGTTTCTCAATAGGTTATATATATATGTATGTATATAGTAAATTTTCGGTTTTTAAGCTTTGTATAAATTTGATTTGAAGTATAAAATAAAGTTTGATTTTCGAGATCAAATACGATTAAGAATTTATTTAAAGTTTCAGGATTTGAAGTTTTAGCTTTGGAGGACGAAGACGAAGATTCGTAGTATTACTATCTACTACTTTATTCCACTACACTGTATTCCGCTGCATTGATATTATTGGTATGTGAACTCTGATGTTTAATTTTATAAAGAAGAATCAAATGGTTTGTAAACAGTTTTATAAACTGTATGTTTTATTATTATATTTTATCCTTCCGCTGTGAGATTCTATTTTGTTTTATTCTTCTCTGTTTTCTTATTTACCTCATAACAATCCGCCCTTCCGTATGGTTTGAATTGGCATGTGTGTCTGTTTAAATTGTGTGAAAAGACTGGACGTTACAACTCAACAATCATTACCATACTTTCTACCACTTCAACCAAACCACACTAAGCTGCTATTTCTACTTTATTAGAGGTAAAAATATTTATTTAGTAAATAATGTATATAATAAAATTGCATGTTCATTGTGAAGAATTTTTTTACCTTATCCTCTTCTTCTTCAATGTGATCGATGAAGTTGTTGTAAAACTGGAGGCCCTTGGGGTTAATTTTCCCTCTTCCACCTAATTATGAATTATCAGTGTACTCTGAATACAAATGGTTAATAGTAGAGATAAGTATAGATGCTACCAAAGAGGAGAGCTACAATGTACTCTGAATACAAAGCACTGCAAAAATGAAGAACCTCACAGGCGAGCTTCAGTTCACGCTGAGCAACCCAACTCCGAAGGTCCCAAAGTAATACGGTAACCATATTTATCATTTATCATGCACAAATGCAACACAGTACTCAACTACTCATCTAGACTTCTAGTACATATAAATGGTCAAATTAGTCCAAGATAAACAAAATGTTGTTGATTATAAAAAAAGCCAGTTCTTAACAGGAAACAAACAAGTTTAGTTATAAACAACTTAGCATACGAAAGAAATTATAGACCAATCTCTAACATTATTTGAATTACAAATATTTTTGTATTAATTTTCTTGCAATATTCTGTTTCTACCAAGTTATAATGACCCATTAGTACAAAACACAAGCCTTAAGTGAATACTAACATCTCAGAACCAAGAAATATTAGCCACGGAAATGGGCGAATCAGCCAAGATAAACAAAAATGTTATGCTATACCGGGTAACGAAAAACGGTTCTTACTGTAACAAATGGAATACAAACGAGCAAATGTAGGAAATTACAGTCCCAATCTTCAATAATAATTGAATTACAAATGCTATTATATTAATCTTCGAACAGTATATGTTTCTATCAAAATATGATTATTCCTGAGTATTAAACTCAAACTACATAAATCCATTAAAATCACCTTTTTCATGTCCAGTAAATAATAAAAGGTCATATGAACCTCACAAATAAATGCTCACCTCGCTGCTCATTTGCGACTCGGTACCATGATATGTGCATCAGTTGATAAAAGGAACAGAAGCCAATCCATTTCGATAAAGCATTTTGTTCAGAACATCAACACAAATAGTTAGGCATCCAAGACTGAAACCAGGCTTTCCTTGAATTCCTCCATGCTATTATAAAAGGAACAATGTGTATTCTCAAGTGTAAAACAAGCCGTTTCTTCGGAAACCACATTGAATCTGCACATCTGCTCCAATGTTGTGAAGACAATATAGTTACCATTCATCGAAACCCAATTAATGTGCATTTGGCTACCTATTATTGAATTAGTATCAATACTGTAGAGTTTAGACCAAGACTCGTTTACTCTACCATATTCGTTGAACACCCAAATTTCTGTCTGCTCGTCATTTGTTCTGAAAGCGCATGCAATTTTATCATGTACAACACATACAAGTTTTAAATGATGGAACAATGGAAGGCAATCAGCATACGGAAGAGATATAGAACGAAACATCTCAGAGCAAAAATCAAAGCAAAAAATCCTTGTATATTTAGGAGAATTATATCCCAACCAAAAGAAACAAGTTCCACTGTCAAATGGCATCTTAGGATTTCCAATAAATTTATTAAATGGAAAAACGATGGTTACACATCTCCAAGAACTCATATTTAAGCTATATACTTCAACTCTCTTTTCATCACTGTAAATACTCTTGATAAGGCTCACCACTTTATAATCATTGTTTTTAATATCAAAGCCAAATCCAACGGTGGTCTTGACCATATTAAGTGCAGGCAATTGTGGGAGAACTCTTGATTGTTTAGTTGCAGGGTTCCAAAGACAAATACCATGTTCCAACTTACGGTTGAGAAGAGTCAAACAAACTATGCCATTATAACTCACTATATCAACTAATGCAAGAGGGATGTTTCGACGTAGGTCCGAAAAATCTAGTTGTACACATGTGCTTGGTTGTTCAAAGCCATCAATAGAGGTTAACGCAAAAGTTAAGGGTGAGTTCTTACCTGTGACTAGATGAATTAGACCGTGGTTTTTATCCTTCAGATTAGGATCGTACTGATGATGATAGAGATGTTGTTTGATAAAATCCTTACTTTCTATCAATGCGCGCCATGTTTTGCATGCAAGTTTGAATCGTAAGAGAGATATCACAGGCAACCATTGTAGGATTTGATACATCACATCATCATAAAGTGACATTTCAGTCTTTCTTGGCTCCATTGTGCAGTTTTTAAATTCACCTATCTTTATCTCCTGAAATAATAATCCATGATTTTACATGAGAACATGAACTAAGTATTTAGAACAACAACAAAAACACTGCTAAAAGACATATTTTGTAAATTTTATGTTACCGATTCTCCATTAATACAGCGGTAGATTTTCTATGTTTTTGAGATATATGTTGTTTTCGTTCCGAACGTTCAAATGGAGTACAAGCATTCATTTTTAGTGTAATTTTTGTATCGTCGGCATGTACATCCAAGCTTTAACTAGTTTTCATATTCTATTCAAGTCAAAAACCAATCGATATTTAACTAATCAACTGACAAAGGAATTACCTATAGTTGAGACTAGCAGCAAGTGGACTGAAGAGAGCTGACCTGGTAGAGCGTGGGATTGAGATGAACGGATTAGTCTGAAGCAAGGAACTTGATTTAACCGAGGAACGTCATCGACTTCACAACTACTGAAGAGCGAACCGAGGAAAATCGGGGATGGGGCTAAATTTCGAGGATTGGAGATGGAGTAGAATTTCGATTAGGGTAGTGTTCTTTTGGGAGGGAGACGAAATTGGCTGAGTGTTATTTTGGGAGGGAGACGAAATTGGGTGTTTCTTTGGGAGGGAGACAAAAATTTAGGGCCACAGCGTTACAAAACAAATTGTGTGAAAAAACAAATATCTAAAGCTAAACAATAACGCTTTAGAATAATATGTTATTAAATGGTGCTATTAATAATATATTTTCTTGTAGTGCCATAAGGCCTCCCCGCATACACACAATGCAAACGCAGAATTGGAGGAGATTTCTCCTTATGATAGTCAAAGATGCTTACTACGCAAAACAAATCATTTTTGATATTATTATAAGTGCATAGTGATGAAAACATTTCGAAAGTATAATATAAATCTTAGCCAGCATAGGTACCATTATAGTATGTCTACTATAGCTACCATATTAAATGGCAGGTTCTACAACTAAAACCGTACAAGGCTCGTATTGTTTCTTTGGATTTCCAACAAATGGTCAGGCTAAGGAACTTTCTACTGCCACATGGGTATGTCTCTGACGGGACGTCCCGAGAACTTAACCAGCTCTCTGCCAATACAAGGCCGGGTTACCTTTGTAACTATGTAACTACTACACGAATATGCCACCCCCGGTCCTTTGGGACCTTTATCCGAGGGCCCTCGGTCACAAAGCAACAACCACACAGAAAATGAGATTGAAGCAACCACATAGATTAAGCATCAGGGCTCCATACCTGACACCACCCTTTTCCAGAAGGAAATGACATACCCTAAAAGGCATGACCCTCATAACCTTGCCGCATATTACTGTTTTGATCATTTCCGGGGTGTGAGGTCTGATGAAGTCTCGTCCACAAAGCCACGCTTTTTCACAAAGCCACACTTTGATCAACAAATGATTAATAAATAATCATCACACAACAACACTTAGCATGCCACATTACCAAATTGGGAGTATATCGCTGATAACCTTCAACTACAAAACCTTTGAGCTCGTACGTCTCAGAGAAGGGTGTTAAGCTAAGAGAATAAATTCTCCGCCACCAACAGAGATGTATTTGAACGAAATCTGCTTCATATCTCAAAATGTAATGTCAGACACGTAACCATACAAGTCTGCTCCGGGTTCGAACAGAACCGAAGGCACTTCCAAAGAAGTCCTTGCAATCCGGGTATTCACAATCCCGATCGAATTTCCCATCACAAAGGAAATCTTCATACCGTAGCTAACGGTGCAGAGACAATCGATAGGTCACAAATAGGAATTTCTTTCCTTATGTGAAAGCTATAATTATTTGAAAACAGACAGTTTTCGTTTTGGAAAAACTGATTACAATTTTTCATGAGTTAAAGCCACTCAAGTATAAACTTGGATTTAAATTTAAAATTTCCAAAACCATATTTTAAATGGTTAAAAACCCATATAAACACCTTTTATAACTTGTACAATCTTTTAGACATAGTTCTCAAATCATTGAATTCAATTTCAAACATTGAATTCAAAATTTAGATCAAATGATTTAAATTCCAATTTTTTATTAAGTTATTTAAAATAACTCTTATTTTTGAAATTCATTTTCAAAAACTTTCAATCCCAATTCTAAAACTAATTTGGATTCAAAAATTCAATCTTTAGAATTGTCAAAAATCTGTGACTTGACTGATTTCCACGTGAAATCCACATTTTGTGTGTGTATTGTGTAGTCCAAGGGTTTAACACGATGGTGCAACAATATTCAACCATCACAGATCAAAATATAACAATATATTTGATAAGCGGTATAAACTATAACGCTTACCTTTCATTCACAGATCACAAATATATATATATATATATATATATATATATATATATCAGATAACAAATTACAGATCACAACACACATCAGGATATATCACAAAGCATCACATATCAAAGATATCAAACAATTCAACATCCAATATAATTCAAACATCCATAAGTAGGATAAATTTAATCATCTGATTAATTTAAATCAAATAAATTTCTATGAATAAAATTTGCTAGTTATGGTAAATTAATAGCCAATTTATTATAAAAACATTTAATAACTTATCCTTTCATTGATCATTAATTAACTCTTAATTAATAGTTAAAACCTGATTAATTATTCTTAATTAATTATCAAAACCATTTAATTTCTGCTTAATAAATTTCCAATGAATTTACAAAATCATTTCTTTTTAAAATAAATTTCTTCAACTTATAATAATATAAATCGAAATCCATTTACTTAGCTCTTTTTTTCCGTAATTTGGAATTTTATTCAATATGGTTTCAAAAATAACTTTATTTTTTAAAACTCCTTTTTAACTTATCCAATTCTCAAAAATAATTTTTTTACTATAAACTTTAAACTTGAAATTTCAAAAATCCAATGTTTATCTATTTTCGGTATCCAATGATACCAAAAATATATACGGCTAACCTATAGCCTTCAACAATCTCAATCACAAGGATAATCACACGGATTATAAATCAACCAACACACAACATATGAAATAAATTCAAATGTTTGAGGAATCCAGTTGGATCCCTCCAACATGTTTCCCTGCATCCAAAGATGTTAGCACAATACCAATTCTACTTCGAGGTGAAATATCGCGGTATATGAGATTTATGAAATATTATCCGCTATTATGCGGCGCAATAGGGTCTCATCCGCTATATAATGCGGGAAATCAACTCCAAATACATATATAATACCAATTCAATATCAAGTTGGAATTATCGCGGTATATATGTTTAATAAATAACATCCGCTTAATATACGGCGTATAGGGCCTATTTCAAAATAATAGATATAATTTATCATCCAAGCATACAATCAAGCAATTTTAAATCTAACTATTTAAAATTTAAATCGAAACACATTTCGATTGAGTGAGAAGTTCTCACCTTGAGTTTCCGATAACAGTTGTAGCGTTTGTTTCGAATAAAATTAAACATGCATTTAATTTTACCCGAAATTATCACTAGCTCCAAACGACTCCAAACCAGCTCCATTGCGTAGTGCTCGTCAAAACGAACCCGACGCAATTTGTTTCGTGCTTTTTCGACCTCGTATGAAAGAGTTACACATTTTTAAAGTTCGTACGAATTATAGTATAAACAAATTTACTATTTTTATTAAATTTTTAAACCCTACTACATCAGGACCGTTCGATCCAATACAGCAGATCAGGGCCGCAACCCTTTTCTTCTCCCCCATCGTGAAACACGCACGAAATAACCCATGTAGCCGCCCTTTAAACCTATTGGTCGTGGCCACCACGTTCGCCTTTGCATCGATCAGCACCTACCGTTTGAAGCGCCGAGCTCCCCCATGCCAACGTCTTGAACCACGTGGCACTCGGCCACCCATTGATGTCGATAAACGCGTGCAAATGTGGCACGAACGCGAGCAGTTTTCTACTTCGAACGTCGACGATTCGAGATTCCGACCGTTGGATTTGTAAAGCTCGCGGAGTTCTACAACATTGTAGTTGACAATTTTTGATGAAGGTGAGCGGATTAGAAGAGATTAAGGGAAGAAGGTTCAAAAATTTTCGGCCATCAACGAAAACTGGCGGCTAGGGTTAGGGTTTTGCTTTTGTTTGCAAAATAGAAAGAAATGAGTCCTTTTATAGAAATTTTTCAACGCACTATTCATCCGTGATTTTCCGAACTCCAAATCTCGCGGTGACTGGCGTTTCTAGGGTTTATCCCGCGTTTCGCATACAATGGAATAGGTATCGAGAGCCAATTCGATCATATGTGCGAGTTACGGAAATAACCGATCAAATTTAAATTAAATCTACTAAACTAATTTCTATGCGTTTTGGCTTCCTCCGGACAAACCGTAAGTTTGATTGACATGAAATTTGAAATCTTACAATAATATAACATTATGGATCCGATGAAACTGGTTTCGTCGAAATCCGAGACTGTTTGAAAAATGAGTATTTTCACTAGTCGATTAAATATTAAAATATTCAATTTTCACAAATTAACTTTTAATTCAATTTTAAAAGTTCACAAACATTGTTCTAACTCCAATATGATTTAATATAACTTTATAAATCATTTTTTAATCACATTAAACCAATTATTTACGCAATTTCAAATATTAAATTATCGATTTAATTATCCAATTAAATTTAAATATTCGAAATATAATTTATTCGACTTACAAATTTTACTTTTTGATATTTAAAATCAATTAAATATCTGAATTTCAAATGACAGAAATTCTGGGTCGTTACAATCACAATACTTGTTCATGTTGTGTTGCTCATTGATCTAGTTGAAATTTGTGGCCTTGGTTTCACTCGAGAATTATTTGCATTTTGAAATGCACCTGAGCTGAATCCAGCTTATAGCTCGGGTTTGACCTTGTGCTGATATTTTGACATTATTTTTATTGCATTTGAGTTGAACCCGACTTTTGATTTGGTTTGATCTTGTACTCGCATGTCCCTGTAACTTTATCAAGTGTATATCGGTGTGCACGGCCTTGTGGCATGTACAGTGATCCACTATGCATGTCACAAGCTGTTCGTGTATGATGAATTCAAATTTAAACGATGACGAACAACCTAAATAACTGAGACAAATAATATTTTCAAAAATCATTTTATTTTACACTGCAAAAATATTTTATTTTCAATTTTACTGCGTCAGTGTATATTTTTACAGACTGCTCAAATGTTGTATTCAATCTGAAATGGTGTTGAAGACAAATACGAGTGAAAGAGCGATATGTAGTGAGGACAGTTATGTAAATTAAAATGTATTATAATTTCAAATTGTACATATATAGTGAGAGTTTGAATTTGTAATATTCAAAATTGTAATAAATATTTATTTGAATAAAATATCCATATGAATTTAAATTCTGTATTATTTATTTTAGTCAGCAAGTGTTTATTAATTATGTGAAAAATAAAATAAATAAATATGTGAAAAATAAAATAGTACATTAACAAATACATTTAAATGAATATATGTATATATATGTTGTTTATCATCAAACAAAAATCATATACTCGCATATTCAACAGGTTTCAATAGTATTCACAGAGCATAATTATCTTAGAAACATTTGGAACCATCATTGGTCAAAATCAACTTTGCATATGCATCTCCAGTGCCACATATGTTGATAACTGAACAAGTAGAAAATAATCACTTTTTTAATGTAAATGTTATTAAATCTCCTTTTAAACAATATAACTTAGTAAACACATTCAATAATTTGTTCGTATGTCATTTCCTTGGTTGTATTTATTACAAGGTTTGTTGTAAGGCAGCTTCATATATTATATTCAAAGGCATTAAACCCAAAAATAGTTTGTATTCAAAAATGCATTGTTTAGAAACCAATTTTGAGATAGATTATACGTTCAAAAATATGTTATACATTTTCGCTAAGGACCATACAGATAATACTGAAAAAGGGCTCAAGCTTTAGCAAAGTTGATCAACTTAGGTTTGCATGCATTCTTCTTTCATGTGAAAATCAAAGTGCAATAAACATGTTCATGGACACACTCTAAAATTATTTACCATGATGTTCTGAACTTTATTTATAATGAATTTCATCATACGTGAGAACTACCATTACTCTATCATTAAGAATCAGGAAAAGCCTTCGCATGAAGACGGTATTCTAAACACATAAACAAAACTAATCAATTTAGAATTATACATACTTTGTTATAAACTTCATTAAATTTATTTCGGTATAACTTTCTTATACAATCCTTTAATTTAAATCAGTGTGAAGTTAAGTTACTGATTAGCTTTTCCTATTGTACTAAAAATTCATGATGAACGAATCATATTTTAATCTAATAGCCAGTTTCACATTAGGGTTCCAGTGTATGTAAATCCACTGAAAGAAAAGGAATTAAAAAGTAAATTTAAAACCACTTGCTATTTCAAATC
This sequence comes from Allium cepa, assembly GCA_030765085.1. Classification (NCBI taxonomy): domain Eukaryota; kingdom Viridiplantae; phylum Streptophyta; class Magnoliopsida; order Asparagales; family Amaryllidaceae; genus Allium; species Allium cepa. Next base: position 463,367,554 of record CM060943.1, read on the forward strand.
TATACTCCGTGTAAGTGATATGCACATCTAAAAAGGTATAATAACATAATTTAAGCCATTCATTTCATGTTCTATCATTAGTTTAGTAAATAACAGTACATGTGCAAGCGAAAACTTTGTTGTAGATTTCTATGGCTGCAAAGCAATTGTGGGAGAAATAGGCTGCATAAGAAAAGGTTTAGATACAGTTTGTCTTCCAGCTTTACGATGGCTCTAAGGTAGTAGCTACGTTGGAAAATATGTTATGCCAAACCACATAGGTATCAATGATATCGGAGTAGAACATGAATTTTTCATAGCCTTCTAGGATTGAAGCAAAATTTTGGCACCTTTTCAAGATGTAAAATACTAAGAATGTGGTTAATGAACAGTTTTCATGAAGATAAATTAAGATACAACATTCATTTTCATATAGTAGAGGTCTACGTAGTAAGAAAAAAAATCGCATTTACTAGAGGAGAGTCGGCAAGAAATCATATTTTCTTCCCTTTTGTAAGAAGATATTCAACTGACTTTTTTTTTCTTATGGGAGCAACAGAAGTGTAAGAGGCTTTGTGTTTTCAATTAGTATGAATATAAGCTCTTTTTACCTTTCTTTCAAGTAACATTAGTATTTTCATTTGTTTACTATTGTACAGTAAGAATAGAATGCTACTGAACTATGAAGAGGGGAAAATTTCACATTTATTCAAAAGAAAAAATATACCTTTATATGGTAAGGGAGGTCAGCCGCTGCTTATAATTGTTAACCCAAGACTTTCTCTGTGATAATAAAGGAAAAACGAGCTCAGTTAAGTTTGAATTCATATAGTGAAAAAATCATCATTATAATCTTTCTAGGTAGCACACTAATACTTGTAAATCAAGTGTAATGTAAAACAAGTATGAATTTTATATCATGACATCACATTACATTTGTGATGCATGAAGCTCTTAATGAATTACTACATTGTATCACAACCTCAGATCACAACTTGTTCTGTGGTTAGCAAGAACATAAAGTGGAAATAATGCCAAGGTTTAACCATCATTGATATAAATTCAGATGTCCTTGATGGGAAGCAAACATTCAACTCAAAGGAAAATGCTCACAGTTGGCAATCATTCAACTCAGAGAAAAATTCAGGTTTAACCAAATGTCATTCCTCTATATTAATACTAGCCAATGAACAAAAAAAATCAAGACCCCTGATGACTCTTGAAACCCTTAGGTAGCATATATCTCTCGAAGAATGCAATGCCAATGAAATTATTAAAAAAGAGGCAATTGACATGGTGTTGAAATTCATTTGATTGGGCAATGATGTGGATTGAGGAGCACCAAGGAAGCAGTGATCCTCCAAAAACATTCGCTCTATCTGAGGTCCAATTACAGTTTATGACATTCGGAACCTTCTTGGATCTTGCTGAAAATTGACTCATTGTAGGAAATTTCGCAGGAGCTTTATATGGGGCATGTGTTTCTCTTATTTATCTATCCATGTTCTCTTTATCCGGGTTACGCATCTAGTATTTCACCTACTGCACTTACAGATTTGCTAAATATATTAGTGGAAAGGGGAGCTGACAATATAAATCAATGCATTTTAGAAGCTTTTCAATTTGGTTGTGCAGAGTTCGTTCGCATGTTATTGCAGGTTAGTAGTATCGCATGATGTGCATTTCTTTTTTAGATATACATGCAAAGAGGATGTTAATGTGTTCGTAACCAGAGATACAACAACAACAAAGTCATTTTTCCCAAACAAGTTGGGTTCGGTTAGAGATGGAACCCAAAACTAAGTGACAAGAGTAATTTAAAGGTTATAATAATAACAATAATAATAACAATAATAATAGCAATAATAAATTAAAATCAAATAAGTAAATTAGTAATACTAGTGACTAAGTAAAAATAAAAATAAAAATAGAAATACAAAAATAAAGATAGAAATACAAATGTTGTAATAATAATAATAACAACAACAATAAAAATAATAAATAAATAAAATGATCAAAGACCAAAAGCTATGACTTAGGCTCCTTTTCCTTAATCTTATAATCTAGAATTTATAAAACTCATAGCTCATGGTTCTGGTACGTGGATCGCTAACTTCCACGCACTCCTATCTGTTACCATTTTTTCGGATATATTTCAACCCTTCATGTCCCTTTTAACTACTTCCTCACATGTCAGCCTTGGTCGACCTCTACATCTCTTTGAGCAAACGACACGGCCTATAATTCCAACGCGCACAGGTGCCTCAGACGCTCTTCGTTGGAGATGTCCATCTCTTCTTGTATGATCGCAACTCCATCGCAGCATACACATCTCTGCTACGTTTATCTTCTGGACGTGTTGGTTTTTATTAAGCCAACATTCTGCACCATATAACATTGCAGGCATAATTGTCGTTCTATAGAACTTTCCTTTAAGCTTCTATGAGACTTTCTTGTCACAGAGAATGTCAGATGCATGCCGCCACTTCATCCATCCCGCTCGAATTCTAAAACTAACATATTCGTCAATCTCACCATTACACTGCAACATCGATCCCAAATATCGAAAGGATTCCTTCTTAGAAACTATTTGTCCAGCCAGAATGATATATCCATTTTCTGACCTAACACCGCTGAACTCGCACTTCATATACTCTATTTTAGTTCTACTAAGCCTATATCGCTTAGATTCTAACGTCTGTCTCCACAGGTCAAGTTGTCTATCAACCTCAATCCTACTATTATCAATTAGCACAACATCATCAGCAATAGCATACATCAGGGAATCTCCCTTTGTATACCTTTCGTAACTTCATCCATCTCTGTATTCGTAGCCAGAGATGTTAAGAAAAAATATTTACGAGAATAGGAAAATTGTGGATGTTTAACTTTGATTTGTTGTAGCTATTTGGCTCAAATCCATTCCAATGTTAATAGCTATGCTAAATGATGATGTCATACTAAAGTACATGAACTAGGAGCAAGAAAATTTGTTCTGATTTCAATACGAAAAAACAAAGAACATAGAAAATTTTCAACAATTCATATAAATAGTCAAGAAATAATTATTTTCTTGTGTGTGTTGCTAAAGACACATCATTTTCCTCTTTCTGATATCATTGCTAAAAAATAGCACAAAATTTTACACTTTACTCTTCCTAATACCAAACTTTTGTAGGGGCTATCAAAGGCAACATTTTCGACTCTTTTTTGCATGGCGAACAACTGTCGACAAATACCATTTTTCCACGGCGATCAACCATTGAACAACAGTAGTTCGGTGGTTCATGGCCGTGGAAAATGGTGTTGGTCGACGGTTGTTCGAAGTGCAAAATGACTTTACGCGGTGGTTGATTGCTGTGTGAAACGATTTGGTATTAAGAAGCATACAAATTTTATTGCATCTATTTTTTTTATGGTATTAGGAAGAGAGAAACTTGGTTCCCTAAGCAATACACTTTCTTTTTATTGTTTATTGAATATTTGATTGTGTATTTCCTTAAACAAACATTTAATAAACATAAATTTTTAATGGAAAGTAAACAACTAAAATTAATCAGCATTTGGGACTCAAACTTCATCTTTTTCCCATTATGCATAAACATCCATCTCGGTTAAACTATAATTATGAAAGTAGAATATTCATGGACGGGCATTGGACTATGCACATAGAAACAACTTGGTTCATAGAAGTATTTGGTAAAGAAAACCATAAGGAAGGCAAAAGGACGCAAATATATTGAGCATGCAAAGAATCTGATGGGGGCATAATGGAACTGAAAGTAAAAGTGGAGGGAAAAAGCAACATGCATAATTGACATTGATTTCTCAAGGTAAATACTTTTATTTAACATGTGCACTCTATTAACATTTATACATTAATATATATATGTATGTATGTATATATGTATGTATATATATATATATATGTATGTATGTATGTATGTATGTATGTATGTATGTATGTATGTATGTATGTATATGGTACAAGTGACAACTTGTAAATATTTACCAATGTTTTCAAGATGGAACGACATGGTTGCATACTGGGTATTTTGTTACACAATATAATGTTAAATATAAAAAATTATAGAATGTAAGAAATTTGTGTTATATTTTAGAGGGAATTATCGTGAAGGACAAAAATTATGGCTTTTTTAATCACAAGGACAGCCCGTTAAAATTTTATCCTCAAGGACAAATCACTGCAACTTGTCTCTCCAACTCCAGATCTTGCTACAAAACTCACACCATCGCTTCCTTCTCCAACCCAATAAACTCCGACCGAGACGTCGACCTCTCAGATCTCGACAACACCTTGGCAGAAATCAAGGACCTGCGCGCGGAGTTCGAGCTCGAGAGCACGCGAGGAAGCGGAGGACGACCGTGAAAAGTTAGGGATGGAGATCAAGCACGTGAGTGAGGATGTCGAAAAGACGATGAAGGAGGCCGTGGACGAGAGGAGGAAGCGATGACGAGAGGATGGAAATCATTCTACTGTGTTCAGTTTTTGGGTATCAGTTTTGTATGCGATGTGGTATCAGTTTTAATAAAATAACACAATATCAGTTTTTGGGTATCAGTTTGTGGTATCAGTTTTAATAAAATAACATAGTATCGGTTTTGTATGCGATGTGGTATCGGTTTTAATAAAATAAACAGTATGGATTTGTGGTGGAAAATTTCTGATGGGTTATTGGTTTGACGAAACGGTGAAGGTGGTGGTATAGTGTGTGGTATTTGAAAGCGATGGGTAGGGTTTGCATCAGAAGGAATTTCAAAACTGATACCTAAAATTTCAAAATTGATACCTAAAATTTCAAAACTGATACCTAAAATTTCAAAAATGATACCTAAAAACTGGTATCAGTATCAGCTTTTAAGAGCATGGTGCTGGTGAGGGGGTGGCGTTGGCGGGTGGAGGAGGTGACATGGGGTAGTTGCACGACGCTGGTGAGGAGGTGACGCTGCGGCGATGGTGAACACAAAACGGGTGGAGGAGGTGGCACGAGGTGGTTGCTCCAAAACGGGTGAAGGAGGAGGTGGCGATGGTGAGAAGGTGACGGCGCTGGTGAGGAGGTGGCGTTGACGCGGGATAAGGTGGTCGGAGCTGAAAACGGGATTGAATGGGCATGGGGAAGAGAGATTTGTGCATTTGAGAAAAAATGGGCTTTGGGCCTGTCCTTGAGGATAAAATTATAGGCATGTGTCCTTGAGGATAAATTATCTGGATATTTTGTCCTTTACAATAAATCCCCCTATATTTTATCAGTCAATCTATTATGGATTATTTTTTCTAAAAAATAGGTGAATTACCATACCAAATTGTGAAATACTTACAAAAGTTGGGATTACAATTATTTGTCATCTCAAAAATATTTGCCAGCTGTTTTATTAAATTATTTGTTCATGCTTTCTTCTCAAACTTCAGTATGGTTGAAGAATACGGAGAACATGGTATATAAATAATTCATTTAACATAAACTCTATTCATGTTTATACAATGTTGAAGTATATCTTCTTAACTTGCACAACACAAATAGTGAGCTACCACGAAATTATTTACTTGCAATTCAATCAACGTTTAGTATAAGCTCATTCATACCAACCATAAATACAGATTATCATTATCAGTTTACCTATATTAAGTAAGAAGAAAAGAAAAAAAGGACACTGTTATGAAATTCAACCATTTTCTTTCTGAAATTTTAGCTTTGCACCTATAGTTTAAATATAAGAAGTCAGAGTTCAGTGAAGCTGGAATATCCATACATAATCTGATCATGTAAAATCCGTGAAATGCTAACCATATATCCTTTCATTTCAAAAAAATTTCATAACAGGAAAAATGAAAGCTTTTGCATGGATAAATGCCATATGGTGGGAACAGTGGATAGAGCAATAATAGTGGAAATCCAATTTCGAATTTATGCAGTAACTGTTCCACGATAATAGTCGGAACATAAATCTACTAATTCTTATATCCAATCGTACAAATGAGCAGAGAAAAGAAACGAAGAACAATGTATTCAGCTGATATTCAACTAAATAGGAAATTACCTGATATTCAGATGATGCTCAAAATTCGAAAGATAGCTATGATTCAGACGATGCTTCGGATTCAAAAGAAAGCTTGGATTCGGCTTGGGATTTCAGTAGACGAATGGATTTGAATTTAAAAATAAAAATGAGTTAACGGATTGGGCCTGAATAAATACAACCCTAGCGTTGAGAAAGAGAAGGAAAGCAGAAACCATGGAATGTACGATAAATATATAATTACAAACTTGTCCTCGCTAGTTTATCTAACTTACATGGATAATAAATTTCCTCACACTAATCGTTGTTGCAACAGTTTACCAACGGAAATAATTGTCACTAATTTGAAAATAACCTTTACAATTTTATAGAAAATAAGTTCTACAAAATGTAAATTTGGTACGGCGTGACCGGAAATCGTTTTTCGAATTTTTGACTTTTTATTGTCTAAAAGTTGTCAGGAAACATTGTGATCTCCTTGATATAAATATTCACATTCATTTTTAAATACGTTAGCACATTTTAGAAATGTAAATATATGCTTAAGCTTAATAAAATTATAATATGACTTTCATGAAATAATTTAAAAGAATTTAAAATATAAATGTAAAAGTTGTCATAACACATCATTTCATTCAAAATACTAAGTATATAAGCCATAAATGCATATCGGCTCAACAAATGAAGGAGGGACAAGGTACACCTGAGCAACAATGGGGGTTGGGAGACAAGGTGATGATGTGGCAAGTGTTGAGTGGAAGCCACGGTACTAAGGCTAATTTGGTAATTTAGTAAATCGCTTTGTATATAACCAAATTTTAAATTTCGTTTCTCATTTTCCATTCATTTCCACTTTCTAAAATCTTTCTCTAAGCTCATAAGGAAACTTCCATGGCTTTCAAATATTTCTAAAAATTCAAAAACCTTAACTTTAATTCACTTTTAAAACTCTTAAGCCTTGTTTGAAAGCCTTCCATCCACTTTTACAACCACTCCTTGCCGGAACGAGTCCCCACACACCTCTTCCCTCCATGGCCGACCCACTTCATGCCATGGTCGAGCCAAATTAGCCTTCCCTCCATGTGACGATTTCAAGTTCGGTTCAAATTTATGTTCGTTTCGATGAGTAAAGCTAGCCTTCTTAACTAAAGTTTTAAACTTTATTTCCTTCATATTGTTGTCACTATATTAGTTGCTTGGATAGTAATGTTTGGATGTAATGTTGTTGACTTGGTTTTACTATAAAAAAGATGACACCTTTAGTAGTTTGTAAGCACCTAAATTAGTTGTAAGGTTCGGAGTAAAATTGTGTAAGTGATGTATTCTCTATGTTCATGAATATGCTTTACCTTTGTGTATATGTCATACTTATGTCATGTGATGTAATGGTTGGATGAAATTCGGTATGACATAAAAGTAGTTATAGAAGTGTTTGTATGGCAACTATCGCTATGTCGGCACTTTTGAAAAATATCATCGCTTCGAAACCCTTGGGTTTAATCTTGTGCTTGTGTTTTGTTTTACAAAGTTAGTTAAGTTTTTGAACAATAGTATGTTTAGAATTAGTTAGCTACTTTGTTAATGATACTTAAACTTAATTAATCATTTTATCTAATGATTTTTAAGGTTAATTAATCATTTAATAATGATCGATTAAAGTTAATTAATTATTTTAATTAATGGTGTTTAAAATTAATTAATCCTTTGTAATTAATGACTTTTAAAGTTAATTAATTAGTTTAAATTTAATTAATTTTTCATTAATAACGTTTTAAATTAATTAATCATATTAATTAAGGGCATTTAAAATTTGTCGATTAGTTTAATGATGTTTTTTAAAAAGTGATTAACCCTTTTAACCAATGGAATTTAAAGTTAATTAATCAAATTAATTAATGAAGTTTAAAGATAAATTAATCACTTTTATTAATGATAGTTAAAGCGGATTAATCTATTTAATAATGATGTTTTATGTTATAAATCCTTTTTATAATGGTGTTTTAAAGTTAATGAACCATTTGACAAAGTTGTTTAAAGTTAATACTTGTAATGTGAAGCCCAAGCATGAATTTAGTTTTAAAAATAAAAGTTTGATTCGTTTATGAAAATGAATTAGTTTCCATAAAGCGATATCACTTATATAGAAAGCATTTAGTTGTATACTTAACATCAAACGTCGGAGAGGGAGACTTGCCCCTATTTTGAAAGTTAAGAATGTACACCGAGACATGACTCTAAGGTAACACTGCCTAAACTTGTATGTGGTCATTGTTCCCCAAAGGATAGTACAAGCTTGAAATCAATGAGTGGTGATGGGCATACAAGATTTAATTTTCATACATGATCATTTTGTTATCTTCGATAGTCGGTTTGTCGACTATTAATTACCTCGGCCTTCTTTGTTTTTGTCACTCTAAAACAATGTGTTGCTCATTTGAGCTTTATTATCCTTTGTCGAAAATGACTAAACCCAAAGATCGAGTGGAAGCCAAGCTATGTAGGGTTGCTCCAATTAGGGCATTATTACATCTACTCTAGATACGGCTTGGATATTTGTGCACAAAGATGTGAATTAATCGGGTACTTGGTAACCATTGGCTGGCCCGAGTTGTTTATTTCCCCTAAACTCTCGGATACTCATTTTTATTTGAGAAGTCCGAGAGTAGCAGGCCCTTTATGAGATCTTTTGAAGATGGCATCCAAGCAGGTGATCTTAATCTATTTAGTTATCTAATGTTATTTGTATAGTTCATGCAAATGTATTTTTGTTTCAGCATGTGTAAATGCGGGTTGTTGTAACTTCCTAAGATGATAGTAGTACTTCTATGTAACTCTGATAACTCTATGTCAGGGAGTAACCTTATGTATTATTTTATTATTATGTTATATTTAACAGTTCCATTGTGAGATTTTCTATTCCTTTATTTTTATCCCACAATAATTCATCTTTTAGATGCTTGGGTAACGGCATAGGAATGCCGTGGATATGTTAAGTGTCGTTTACGAAGGTTAGAAAGGTGGGTCGTCACAGTTGGTATCAAAGCTTCGGTTGACCGTACACCTTAGCCTGATTGGGGTAATACTTATTAGAAGAGGTGAGAAGAGCCCTAGAAAGAGTTAATCTTGAGAGTGTGTTTATATCACCCATCCTAAAGTCTCATTTTAGATCCTTCGGTGTTGTCTCCCTTAAATCATTTTGGTCCTATCTTTGAATTATAACAATACCTGTCATTGTTTAGGTAATTGAAAATTAGTACAAGGAGAAGAGGGAGAGGATTTGGAACTGGCATGGCTATAAATGACAGAGCAGCTAAAAATGGGTCAGTTGTAAAGTCAGAAGAAGAAGCAGTAGTACAAGTTCAACTGCCATTGAACTTTGCTACTCTGCGCAAAAATTATACTGCTTTAGGTGGTAAACCATTCTTTGGAACTAGAGGTATTCTCGGAGTTTAGACATGGCTTTGCACTTGTGAAATGATATTCTAGGATCTTTAGTTGGAGAATGCAAGGAAGCAATTGTTGGCATCGAGACAGCTCCAAAATTTGGTAATGGATTGGTGGGAGTTGGTTACGGTTAGTACCCCAGGGAATTTTTTTTCTTAGGATTTAAGGTAGTTTTCGAAGCTCAGTTTATTACAATAGTGGGGTGGGCTTGGTTGTTCAGGAGTTTCATGGATTTCAAGCAAGTTGATATGACAATGGCACAATTTGAGCCTAGATTCAATGCGTTGTCTCGCTTCGGTCCAAGATTGATAGACATGCCACTCAAAAAGAACCAAATGTTTGTGGAAGGACCGTGACTAGAATTTCCTCGTGAGATGACCAATCATGTTAATGGTGCCTTTACCAATCTTATCAGTATGGTTTTGAGGTTCGGAGCTTAAGGAAGATATTCAGAATAACGTAGTGCAGAAGTTAGTGCCTAACCTTTATCAGTTACCGCAGTTGCAAATAAACCAAATTTCAAGCGCAAGTTCAAAGGGAGGAACCAGTGGGCAGGAAAGAAACCCGGGGATGGGGGTTCAACTCCGAAGAAGAGCCCAACTTGGCCAACATTCTTTATTTCAAATGCAATAAGGCAGGCCACTTTGCAAATCAGTGTCCAAGCGTCTCTTATTTCAACTGTGACCATCAGAGACATATGAAAAATGAGTGTCGTTTCCCAAAGAAGGGGTCACAAGGACAAGCTTTGCTATTACGGAAATACCATCTATTTCTACATATCAAAAGGGAAAGCAGGTGTTACAAGGTATATTATCCATTTTTGATATCCCCACTAGAGTATTATTCGATACGAGTGCTTCCCATAGTTTTATTTCATGTTGCCTAATAAACCAGTTAAACCTTAAGTATGTTATTCTAAACAACCCACTTTATGTGTCGAACCCAACTGGGGTTCCTTAGAATCTTGACACTGTTTCTAAATGCGCTTATGTCTTATCGAGATTGACACTTCTCTTCTGACTTATTCATTCTTGGGTTCGTAGGTTTTAGGGTATTTTTGGGTATGGATTGGATATCTAAGATTAAAGCCATCTGGATTATGTTAAGAGAATAGTCGTAGTAAAGGATTCAGTAGGAAGAAGCATTGATATACATTATAAGAGGCAGGATGACTTGATGAGCAGTTACCTCTATTCACTAGAAGTACCCAAAGAGGAGATAAGAGATATACCGATTGTTAGGGATTTCAAGGATATTTTCGATGAAGTGCAAGGGTTGCCTCCTTACTGTGAAGTGGAGTTCCGTATTGATTTGATTCCAGGAACCAGACCAATTGTAGAACCTCCTCGAAGGTTGGCCCCGAAAGATAGAAGGAATTAGAAAAGCAGACGTTGGACTTATTGCATAAGGGTCTCATCTGGTATAGCACATCGAGTTAGGGATTACCATTAGTTTCTGTTACAAAGGTTGATGGTTCTCTTAGGTTATGCGTAGACTATTAAGAGTTAAACAAAAGAACTATCAAGAATAAGTATCGTTTACCTAGGATCGTCGATATGTTTGACCAACTCCACGGCGCTTGGGTATTTTCTCAATTGAATCTTGCCACTAGTTTTCACCAATTAAGGGTAGCAAAGGACAGTGTACCCTTAATAGTTTTTTGTGCTCTTAATAGTTTTTAAGAGTGGTTAGTCATGCCGTTCGAACAGACTAACGCACCCACTTATTATTTCATGGACTTAATGAATCAACTGTTCTAGGATTTTCTTAATAAATTTGTTGTAACGATCCCGGTTTTGAGCCAAATTAAATTTGGCAATTAAAATAAATTTTTACATTAAATTGTGAATTAATTTGAATTTTTTCAAATTAAATAAGATATTTGTTTGTTTATTTATATACGTATATAAATTGATTGTAAATTAAATTTTGGATTTGAAATTCAAAAATAAATATATTGAATTTGAAAAACGCTATTTTAAATTAGTAAAAAAATTTGTTTTCTAATTATATTAAATATGCATTTTGATTTGAAAATTATATTTTGAATTTGATATTAATAATTTTCAAAAGTTGTTTAAAGCTAAATTCTATATTTTTAATATATATATATATATATATGTATGTTTATTTATTCAAGTATAATTAGGTTTTAAAATTAGTTTCTTTAAAAAAGTTATAAATGTATATAAGGAAATGCATAAATTAATTAAAAATATAAATACATGCATTATACAAATGTAAATATTATAAAGCATAAGGTAGATATAATATAAAGATTTAAAAGCATTTGATTACATGTAAAAGACATGTGTAAATATTTTAAAGTGGAAATTAGCCACAAGGGCCTATTTAGCAAGTGCAATTAGTTTCTAAGACACACAACTGAAATAATTACTTTTAAGGACAAAATAAAAAATAATTAATTTCTAAGGCCAAAAAATCTTTGAAATTATGTCCTTGAAAGTAATTGGACTACTGACTTTGTCCTTAAAAGTAATTATTCTGCTGACTTTGGCCTTGAAATTAATTTCTATGGATGTGTGTCCTAAAAACTAATTAGGCTGCAAAGTTTGTCCTTCTAGTGAAATGTCCCTATTTTAAACATGTAAATAAACAAATGTAACAATTTTATCATATATAATAACAAGTGTAAAACATGTATCATGCAAATAATATAAGTGTCATTTTTGAATTAATTTCTAAATTCAATAAATGAAGGGAAAATAAGAACATAAATATACTACTTCTCCTATCTTTCAATCTCTTTTCTATCTCACTTTCACAAATGTTCAAACCTGAAAAAACTGAAATACAAACTAGGAGATAAGATTCAAAGCAACTCTTTCAATTACCCGAATCAACCAAAACAAAACCAAATCAAAAGCCCAAGATCAAATGGAATCAAAGCCAAAACCAGAGAAATCAAAATAAAATCAGTATCAAAAAACTAGATCAAAAAAATCTGGAAGCAAAAGCATGTAGCAAACAATCTCAAATCTGAATGCAAAATAGATTCAAGGCCGTTTTAACTGGAACCTAAATAAAAAACATTGCAAAATCTTAAAACCTAGAAGCAGTTCAACCTGAGGCTAAGCAAAATTCAAGTTGCTGTTCAGTTCAAATCAAAGTTTAACTAAGCAATATCAAGCATTCAACTCAGACAATCTATAGATCAAATCATCATCAAACAAGGATCCAAATTCTAGTTTCAGATCAAAGTCTTTTCTCTGTCTATCAAAGCCTTGTTCTCTATTTTCTGTTCTTCTCCAGGTGAGCAAACCATTTGAACCTGTTATACCTCTTGATGTTTGATTTTGTACTTGAATTTGTGATGTAATTATGCTTGTATGATTGAGTGAATATATCTGCATGTGTGTGTGTGTGTGTATAAGAATTAAAATATGCATGGACATGCATATATACCTGTTCTTGTGTTTATAGGCTAAAAACAAAAATCAAAATCAAAATTTCCTAAATCATTAACTTATAGACTTTGATATTTAAACAAAAAGTATTCGAATTAACAAGACCAAAGTTTTAAAAATAATTTTAAGAATAATTTGGAAATAGTTTTTAATTGAAAGAAGATATACAGTGAAAGTATAAAAACTTATCAAATTCGAGTATCATGGTTTCAATTTTCATTTATATAATTTGATTTGTTTTCGAAAGCCATGAATTTAAAGGTAAATTCAAAAAATTTAGTTTAGAAAATTGTGAAAAATTGCAAGTTGAAAGCAATCGAGATTTTTCTCGATTTTCGATGATCGCAAGGTCTAGTAATCACGAGATGGTGGCTGGAGGAAGGTTGAAGATCGGTAATTAAGTGAAAAATGGCAACTGAGGTTCTCGTAAGTCGTAGTGGCCGGAAAGTGATGGCGTAGGGTTTAATGACTAGGTCTAGCCGATGATGTTTGAGAGTCAATTTTGACGACGTGGTCGCATCGAGTTTGACCAGAGCAAAGAGAATTGTAGAATTGGACTGTGGCAAGGTTTAGGGTGGTCGATGTGATCTCCGGTGGTTAGAGCTAGGAGAAGCGGGTGATTTTGATAGTCAGAATTTGTTCTAGGTTGTGTTGAGTGGCTAAATTTCGATTTCCTATCAAGTTCGTCAAACTGGATGGTCGAGAAGACTGAGGTGGGTGTCGACGACCTATCGATAATCGTAGCATTGACCAGAGGTGGTCGGAGTATCGGTGCGCATGCACTGTGTCTGTTGTATCAGGAGCTTTTGGGTTGTGTTGAAAGATTGGGGGAGGAGATTTGGTCTCGAAGATGGCCTCAGGAAATTTTGTTGCTGGCTCGAGTACGTGCTCGAGTATATTCGTGTGTTCTTTATAACAATTTAAAATTTTGAAACTTAACAAAGTTAAAAAGAAAAAAGGGATGACTCGGTGCAAAGCTCAAGGAAATAGGCAAGTGGCTCGGGTTAAAACCCGAAGTTTCCCAGGTATGTGGTGTTACAGATTTTTAAATTTTAAAACAAATTCAATTTTAAAAATGTTTAACTCATTCATTTTAATAGTTAATATTTTGTTTAAGATTGGGATTATTGAAGGATTTTGAAAATAAATAGTTTTAAAACTATTAAGTTTAGAATGTTTTAAAATATATATATAACCTTTATTTTAAATAAACTTAATAATGAAATTAAGAGGTTAATCAAATTTTTTTAAATTGTTAACTTAAAAGTTTAAGTTAATTAATTTGTTAATAATAATAATAATTTATAACCAAGGTTTATTAATTTAAGGTTTTATGATAATTAAGTGATTAATTAAAATAAATGATTGATCTTTTAATTAATTAAAGATTAAGTAATTAGAAATTAATTAATTAATGTCAGTAATTAAAAAGATAATTACTTAAAGAATAATTACTTAATGATAGTAGTTAAAGAATAATTAATTAACTAATTTCTTAATTGATGATAAAAGGTTAATTAATTACTTAATGAAAGTAATTAATGATAATTAATTAATGATTAAGGGTTGATTAATGAAGTGATTAAAGAATAATTAGTTAATGGATAACTAATTTAAGTGATTAATTAATTAAGGTGATTAATTTGAGGAAAATAATTTGATTTGAAGATTAATTAATGGAAGTGATTAATGGATGATTTATTAATTAAGGGTTAATTAATTAATGTAATAATTAATCAAAGGATAATTAAATAATTAGGGGTTAATTATTTAATGATTAAAGGTTGATTTATTTATTAATTAAGGTTAATTAATTAATAATTAAAGGTTGATTAATTTATTATTAAAGGTTAATTAATAAATGATTAAACGATAATTAATTAAAATGGTTTGTAATTAATTAATATTAATTAACTAGGATTAGTAATTCATTCATAAGTAATTAATATGGTTTAAATTAATTATAATCAGATATTAATTGATCTTACTTATGAATTTTTTGATTCTATTGAATGTTGAATTGTTTGATATCCCTGATGTGTGATGTTCTATTTTATGATTAAGCTGTGAACTGTGATTTATTTATTTATCTTTGATGAATTTACATATCTATTTGTGAATCTATGGTTGAAGATAAGCGTTATAGAAGTATACCGCTTATCTATGCTATTGTGCTTAAATTAATGATGGTTGTGATATGTTGTTGTTGTGTGTAAAACCCCTGGACTACACCACACACACAAATATGAATTTCATGAGGAAATTGGTTAAGTCACAGATATTTTGAATTTAATATTATTTTATTCAAATGGTGATAAGTTTAAAAGTTGAATTTTGAATCCAAATGGTTTTGGAAATGGAATTGGATTGAATACGAAAAGCTTTTGAAAAGGAAGTTTTGAAATTTGAAATTTAGTTTGAATATAATATATCCTATTTAGGCTTTCAAATTATTTTGGAAAATATGGTTTGAAAGGTTTATACAAGTTATGCAATGTATATATATAGATTTTAAACCATTTTGAAGTGTATTAAATAAATTATTTTGGGAATTTGAATTTTATTCAAATACAACTTGCTGATGATACGGCAGTTCGCTTATTTTATGGTTTATACCTTTAAAGGTTATAACTAGTGTATATTTGATCGAATTCTTCCAAAACGAAACGCATTTGTTTCAAATGATAATGGCTTTCATATAATGAAAATTTTCCAGTTTTTGTTGAAAGGATTTCAGGCTGTGTGATTTGAATTGTAAATAGTTTTGAAAGCTATGAATGAATCTTTGCGAAAGATTGGTGAACTTTATTTTCAAAGTGAAGTGGATCTTTTTTTTAAAAGATTAAAAGTGGAAATTTGTTTAAACCATTCAAAAGAAAAGTTTTGGGTTTTAAGTTGTGACTTAACTAAGATCTAATATATCCATATAGTTTTAAAATTAAGCGCTCATTATTCGGTTAGCCGGGAGAGGAATTTATGTCATAAAACCCATTCCGAATAATGATACAACGAAATGGATAGCATTTGAAGACCGGTGGTGAAGACCGAGTATTTTCGAGAATGAAAGGATTACCCGTCGAATGTCTCTACACTGAATCGCGCCGGTATAGAATCTCCATATGGGATGGGGAGTCCGATCGGGATTGTGAATACCCATATTGCAAGGTCTTCTTTGAAGTGCCTTCGGTTATGTTCGAACCTGGAACAGATTTGTATAGATGTATGTATAACTTTACACTTTGAGATGTAAAGCTGGTTTCTATCAAATACATTTCTGTTTGGTGGCGGAGAATTTATTCTCTTAGCTTAACACCCTTCTCTAAGACGTACAAGCTCAGAGGTTATGTAGTTGATGGTTATTAGTGATACATTCCCAATTTGTTAATATGGCATACGAAGTGCTACTGATCATTTGTTGATCGAAGCATGGCTTTTGTGAAAAGCATGGCTTTGTGGACGAGACCTCATCGGACCTCATAACCCGAAAATGGTCGAAACAGGAAGGATGTGGCAAGGTTATTAGGAGTAGCGCCCATTAGGGTATGTCCATTTCCTTCTGGATAAAAAGTGGTATCATAGTATAGAGCCCAGATACTTAAATTATGTGGTTGCTGCAAATCTATTGCTTTTTTGGTTGTGGTGTTGAGGGCCCTTGGATAAAGGTCGGTAAGGACCGTGGGATGGCATACTCGTGTCAGTAGTTATCTAGTTACAGAGGTAACCCGACCTTGTGTTGGCAGAGATCTGGTTAGGTTCTTAGGGCATCCCTCCAGATGCGTACCCATGTGACATAGGAAGTTCCTTAGCCTGACCATTTGTTGGAAACCCAATCAAACAATACGAGCCATGTACGGTTTTAGTTGTATAACCTGTCACCTCAGGTGGTAGCTATAGCAGGCATAATATAATGGTACATATGCTGGCTAAGATTAATATTATACTTTCGAAAGGTTTTCCGCACCATGCACTAGTAATAATATCAGAAAGGATTTTTCATATCAAGCATGTTTGACTATCATAAGGAGAAATCTCCTCCAATTGTGCGCTTGCGTTGTGTGTGTGCGGGAAGGCCTTATGGTAATTTTATTTTCCAAAAAGCATAGCGAATTTCTTTTAATTTCTTTTATTTGTTTTTGTTCAAAGAAAACTGTTTTTGTTTGCTCACATTAGTCCCATGACTGACCTAGAGTTTATTGTTCCCTTTCTAATCTCTGGGTATCCACAATTTTCCACACGGGCAGCCTAGAGTCAGATTTTCAAATAATCAACTAGTATACATCGTTTTTCCACAATCTTTGGAATCTATGGTTTGGCATCGCATTGTGCTTCTCTTTAATATCCGGACTGACCTTGCTTAAGTTAACGTGATAGTGGTTCGAGCTTTCGATTTGGAGCTTGGAGTCTTTTGAGCTTTGGCATTAGAGATGCAGTTTGTGGATTCACTCTCCCTTGGGGATCATGTTGGAGTTATCTCTTCCGCTGTTGTTCTTCCGTTGTTACCTTGTATCTCTGATATTGATAATCATTTGTATCAATGTGTTGTATCAAATGTTGTATATTAATATAAATTATTCTTTTTTCTTCCGCTGTGTTGTTGTACTTAATGTGTTATAAGCTCCGGCGAACCAGATTTAAAGTTTGAATCTACGACATTCGAATACGGATGATGTATTCGGTGCCGATTTTCGAAGGTCGAGTCAGGGTCGTTACAGTGGTATCATAGTTGAAGGTTGAGAAAAAACTTTAGCTTAGGAGTATAACACATTAGGTGACTCATTAGAGATGGGGTTACCAATATCCTAGAATGAGTACCCCTAAGATATCCATTTATATGCCTCAGTAAATTCTCTTACTATCCATTGGTAGTGAGTATGAGTGCAAGAAGAGGACGAGGTAGGGATAGGGGAGTACCACTATAAATGGTCGATACCCTGAACGGGAACAACTTTTCTCATCAATCTCTTTTGTTCATCCTTCAATTTTGATTCTTCGAAGGCTTCGTGGCAGCTCCAAGAAGAAGCTTTGGTATGATGGTGGCCCTGCACATCATTGTAGATAAGTTCCTATTTCATCAATTTTTATCAGCTTTTCGTTTTCAACTTTAATAAATTTGAAATTTTAATTGGAATAAATTTGTTAATAAAATGTGAAACTGAATTGAATTATATCCATTTGTCTATTCTTTGGGATCTCGATTCTTTCTACGAATGGTTAGTTATCCTACAGACTAACCGATGCCCTTGATTATTTCATAGACCGGATGACCTGAATATTTCGTGAAGATTTTATGAGATCATTCTCAAATTTATTGATGATATTCTTATTTTGGTAAGCCAAATATAAAATTGATATTCAGTTTGATCTGGAAAACTGTTTCTCTATGTTTGTGTATTCATCTATTCTTTGTTGTCTCCCTGTCTAGCAAATTTCGGGGATGAAATTTTCTTATGAGGGGAATCTGTAACGATCCCGATTTTGAGCCAAATTGAATTTGCTAATTAAAATAAATTTTTAGAATAAATTGTGAATTAATTTGAATTTTTCCAAATTAAACAAGATATTTGTTTGTTTATTTATATATGTATATAAATTGATTATAAATTAAATTTTGGATTTGAAATTCAAAAATAAATATATTGAATTTGAAAAACACTATATTTTAAATTAGTAAAAAATTTGTTTTCTAGTTATATTAAGTATGCATTTTGATTTGAAAGTTATATTTTGAATTTGATATAAATAATTTTCAAAAGTTGTTCAGAGCTAAATTCTATAATTTTAATATATATATATATGTATGTATGTTTATTTATTCAAGTATAATTAGGTTTTAAAATTAATTTCTTTAAAAAAGTTATAAATACACATAAGGAAATGCATAAATTAATTAAAAATATAAATACATGCATTATACAAATGTAAATATTATAAAACATAAGGTAAATATAATATAAAGATTTAAAAGCATTTAATTACATGTAAAAGACGTGTAAATATTTTAAACACGTAAATAAACAAATGTAACAATTTTATCATATATAATAACAAGTATAAAACATGTATCATGTAAATAATACAAGTGTCATTTTTGAATTAATTTCTAAGTTCAATAAATGAAGGGAAAATAAGAATATTAATATACTACTTCTCCTATCTTTCAATCTCTTTTCTATCTCACTTTCACAAATGTTCAAACCCGAAAAATAATGAAATACAAACAAGGAGATAAGATTCAAAGCAACTCTTTCAATAACCTGAATCAAGCAAAACAAAACCAAATCAAAAGCCTGAGATCAAATGGAATCAAAGCCAAAACCAGGGAAATCAAAATAAAATCAATATCAAGAAATTAGATCAAAAGAAAATCTAGAAGCAAAAGCATGCAGCAAACAATCTTAAATCTGAATGCAAAATAGATTCAAGACCATTTTAACTAGAACCTAAATAAAAAACATTGCAAAATCTTGGAAGCAGTTCAACCTAAGGCTAAGCAAGATTCAAGTTGATGTTCAGTTCAAATCAAAGTTTAACTAAGCAATATCAAGCATTCAACTCAAACAATCTAGAGATCAAATCATCATCAAACATGGATCCAAATTCCAGTTTCAGATCAAAGTCTTTTCTCTGTTTATTAAAGCCTTGTTCTTTGTTTTCTGTTCTTCTCCAGGTGAGCAAACCATTTGAACATGTTATATCTCTTGATGTGTTAATTTTGTACTTGAAGTTGTGATGTAATTATGCTTGTATGATTGAGTGAATATATCTGCATGTGTGTGTATATATATATATAAGAATTAAAATATGCATATATAGGCATATATACCTGTTCTAGTGTTTACAGGCTAATGTGTTGGCAGAGATCCGATTAAGAATAATTTGGAAATAGATTTTAACTGAAAGAAGATATATAGTGAAATTTTAAAAGCTTATCGAATTCGAGTATCATGGTTTCAAGTTTCATTTATATAATTTGATTCTTTTTCGAAAGCCATGAATTTTAAAGGTAAATTCAAAAAATTTAGTTTAGAAAATTGTGAAAAATTAAGAGTTGAACGCAATCGAGATTTTCTTGATTTCCAGCGATCGCAAGGTCCAGTAATCTCGAGATGATGGCTAGAGGAAGGTTGAAGGTTTGTGGTTAGGGGAAAAATGGCAACTGAGGTTCTCGTAAGTCGTGGTGGCCGGAAAGTGATGGTGTAGGGTTTAATGATCGGGTCTGGTCGATGATGTTTGAGAGTCCATTTTGGTGACATGGTCGCATCGAGTTTGACCAGAGCAAAGAGAATTGTAGCATTGGACCATGGCAAGGTTTTAGGGTGGTCGATGTGATCTCCGGTGGTCAGAGCTAGGAGTAGCGGGTGATTTCGATAGTCAGGATTTGTTCTAGGTTGCGTTGTGTAGCTAAATTTTGATTCCCAGTCAAGTTCATCAAACTGGATGGTCGGGAAGACTGAGGTGGGTGTTGGCCACCTGTCTATGATCATAGCATTGACCAGAGGTGGTTGGAGCATCGGTGCATGTGCATGGTGTCTGTTGTATCAGGAGCTTTGGGGTTGTGTTGAAAGATTGGAGGAGGAGGTTTGGTCTCGAAGATGGCATCAGGAAGTTTTGTTGCTGGCCCGAATACGTGCTCGAGTATATTCTTGTGTGTTTTATAATAATTTAAAATTTTAAACTTAACAAAGTTAAAGAGAAAAAAAGGGATGACTGGGTGCAAAGCTCAGGGAAATAGGCAAGTGGCTCGGGTTAAAACCCGAAGTTATCTCGGATATGTGGTGTTATAGATTTTTAAATTTTAAAACAAATTCAATTTTAAAAATGTTTAATTCATTCATTTTAAATAATTAATATTTTTTTTTAAAATTGGAATTAGTGCAGGATTTTGAAAATAAATCATTTTAAAATTATTGTGTTTAGAATGTTTATATATATATATATAAAACCTTTATTTTAAAGTTTATTTTAAATAACTTAATAATGAAATTAAGAGGTTAATCAAATATTTTTAAATTGTTAACTTAAAATTTTAAGTTAATTGATTTGTTAATAATGATTTATTACCAAGGTTTAATTTAAGGTTTTTAATGATAATTAAGTGAATAATTAAAATAAAAGATTTGTCTTTTAACTAATTAAAGATTAAGTAATTAGAAATTAATTAATTAATGTCGGTAATTAAAAAGATAACTACTTAAAGAATAATTACTTAATGATAGTAGTTAAAGAATAATTAATTAATTAATTTCTTAATTGATGATAAAAGGTTAATCAATTACTTAATGAAAGTAATTAATGATAATTAAGATTAAGGGTTGATTAAACAAGTGATTAATGAATAATTAATTAAAGGATAATTAATTTAAGTGATCAATTAATTAAGGTGATTAATTTGAGGAAAATAATTTGATTTAAAGATTAATTAATTAATGAAAGTGATGATTTATTAATTAAGGGTTAATTAAATAATGTAATAATTAACCAAAGGACAATTAAATAATTAGGGGTTAATTATTTAATGAATAAAAGTTGATTTATTTATTAATTAAGGTTAATTAATTAATAATTAAAGGTTGATTAATTCATTATTAAAGGTTAATTAATAAATGATTAAAGGATAATTAATTAAATGGTTTGTAATTAATTAAAGTTAATTAACCAGTATTAGTAATTCATTCATAAGTAATTAATCTGGTTTAAATTAATTATAATC
Source organism: Allium cepa (assembly GCA_030765085.1). Lineage (NCBI taxonomy): Eukaryota > Viridiplantae > Streptophyta > Magnoliopsida > Asparagales > Amaryllidaceae > Allium > Allium cepa. Next base: position 463,389,154 of record CM060943.1, read on the forward strand.
AGTTGTCAATTGATCTTACTTATGAATATTTGGATTCTATTGAATGTTAAATTATTTGATATCCCTGATGTGTGATGTTCTGTGTTATGATTGAGCTGTAAGCTGTGATTTATTTATTTATTTGTGATGAATTTACATATTTATTTGTGAATCTGTGATTGAAGATAAGCGTTATAGAAGTGTACCACTTATCTATACTATTATGCTTGAATTAATGATGGTTGTGATATGTTGTTGTTGTGTGTAAAACCCTTGGACTGCACCACACACACAAATATGGATTTCACGAGGAAATTGGTTAAGTCATGGATATTTTGAATTTAATAATATTTTATTCAAATGGTGAAAAGTTTAAAAGTTGAATTTTGAATCCAAAAGGTTTTGGAAATGGAATTGGATTGAAAATGAAAAGCTTTTGAAAAGGAAGTTTTGAAATTTGAAATTTAGTTTGAATATAATATATCATATTTAAGCTTTGAAATTATTTTGGAAAATATGGTTTGAAAGGGTTATACAAGTTATATAATGTACATATACATATTTTAAACCATTTTGAAGTGTATTAAATAAATTATTTTTGGAATTTGAATTTAATTCAAATAGAACTTGCCGATGATACGACAGTTCGCTGACTTTCTAATTTATACCTTTAAAGGCTATAACTTGTGTATATTTGATCGGATTTTTCCAAAATGAAAAGCATTTGTTTTCAAATGATAATGGCTTTCATATAACGAAAATTTTCCATTTTGGTTAAAGGATTTCAAGCTGTGTGATTTGAATTGTAAACAGTTCTGAAAGCTATGAATGAATCTTTGTGAAAGATCGGTGAACTTTGTTTTCAAAGTGAAGTGGATATTTTTGTTTAAAAGATTAGGAAATTTTTTTAAACCATTCAAAAGAAAAGTTTTGGGTTTTAAGTTGTGACTTAACTAAGATCCAATATATCCATACGATTTTAAAATTAAGCACTCATTATTCAGTTTAGCCGAGAGAGGACTTTATGCCATAAAACCCATTTCGAATAATGATACGACGAAATGGATAGCATTTGAAGACCGGTGGTGAAGACCGAGTATTTTCGAGAATGAAAGGATTACCTGTCAAATGTCTCTATACTGGGTCGTGCCGGTATAGAGATCTCCATATGTGATGGGGAGTCTGATCGGGATTGTGAATACCCGGATTGCAAGGGCTTCTTTGAAGTGCCTTCGGTTCTCTTCGAACCCAGAACAGACTTGTATGGATGTATGTCTGATGTTACACTTTGAGATGTAAAGTTGGTTTCTATCAAATAAATTTCTGTTTGGTGGTGGAGAATTTATTCTCTTAGCTTAACGCCCTTCTCTGAGACGTACGAGTTCAAAGGTTATGTAGTTAATGGTTACTAATGATACATTCCCAATTTGGTAATGTGGCATACGAAGCGCTGCTGATCATTTTTTGATCGAAGCATGGCTTTTGTGAAAAGCGTAGCTGTGTGGACAAGACCTCGTCGGACTTCATAACCTAGAAATGGCCGAAACAGGAAGGATGCGGCAAGGTTCTAGGGGTTGCACCCATTAGGGTGTGTCCATTTCCCTCTGGATAAAAAGTGGTATCATGAGATAGAGCCCAGATACTTAACTTATGTGGTTGCTGCAAATCTATTGCTTTGTGGTTGTTAGTGTTGAGGGCCCTCGGATAAAGGTCGGTAACGACCGTGGGATGGCATACTCATGTCAGTAGTTACCTAGTTACAGAGGTAACTCGGCCTTGTGTTGGCAGAGATCCGGTTAGGTTATCGGGGCGTCCCTCCAGAGGCGTACCCATGTGGCATAGGAAGTTCCTTAGCCTAACCATTTGTTGGAAACCCAATCAAACAATACGAGCCCTGTAGGGTTTTAGTTGTATAACCTGCCACCTCAGGTGGTTGCTATAGCAGGCATAATTTAATGCTACCTGTGCTGGCTAAGATTAATATTATACTTTCAAAAGGTTTTCTGCACTATACGAACTAATAATAATATCAGAAAGGATTTGCATATCAAGCATGTTTAACTATCATAAGGAGAAATCTCCTCCAATTGTGCGCTTGCGTTGTGTGTGTACGGGAAGGCCTTATGGTAATTTCATTTTCCAAAAAGCATAGCGAATTTCTTTTAATTTCTTTTGTTTGTTTTTGTTCAAAGAAAACTGTTTTTGTTTGCTCACACCAGTCTCATGATTGACCTAGAGTTTATTGTTTCCTTTCTAATCTCTAGGTATCCACAATTTTCCACACGGGCAACCTAGAGTCAAATTTTCAGATAATCAGCTAGTACACATCGTTTTTGGCAATCTTTGGAATTTGTGGTTTGGCGATCGCATTGTGCTTCTCTTCAATATCCGAACTGACCTTGCTTAAGTTAACGTGATGGTGGCTCGAGCTTTCGATTTGGAGCTTGGAGTCTTTTGTGCTTTGGCATTAGTGATGTAGTTTATGGATTCACTCTCCCTTGGAGATCATGTTGGAGCTATCTTTTCTGCTGTTGTTCTTCCGCTATTATCTTGTATCTCTGATATTGATAATCATTTGTATTAATGTGTTGTATCGAATGTTGTATATCAATATAAAGTATTCATTTTTATTCCGCTGTGTTGTTGTACTTAATGTGTTATAAGCTCTAGCGAATTAGATTCGACATTTGAATATGCGACATTCGAATACGGGTGATGTATTTGGTGCCGGTTTATGAAGGTCGAGTCAGGGTCGTTACATTTGTCCTTCTCTTCATTGATGATTTTCATATTTATTTTAAGATGGAGGAAGAGCACAAGTATCATCTTTGGTTCATTATAAATACTTTAAGAAGTCATCTGTTGAAAGAAAAGTTTTCTAATTGCCATTTCTAGAATCGATGTCAAGTTTTTAGGGCACGTGTTCCGGAAGAAGGCATATCAGTGGAAACAACTAAAGTATTTGTGGTTTTTAGACTAGAAGATGACCGAAAATGCAACAGAGGCTAGAAGTTTCTTAGGATTAGCAGGTTTTTATAGAAGGTTCATCAAAGATTTCTAAAAGATTGATTCTCATTTGACAAAGTTGACGAAGGAAGATGCTAAGTTTGTATGTACACCTAAGTTCTATCAGGAATTTAATGAATTAAAGGAGAAATTGACTAATGCTTCTGTTTTAACTATTCCTAGTAGGAGTGGAGGGTTAACTGTATACGTGGATGCTTACGGAACTAGATTAGGAGCGGTTTTGAAGCAACACAGAAAAGTTATTGCATATGCAAGTCGACAGCTAAAACCACATGAGAAAAATTATGCTACACGCGATTTGGAGCTCTTGGCACTTGTCTTCGCATTAAAGATATGGAGGCGTTATCTTTCGGGTGAAAATTTCGAGTTATATACGGATCACAAATCATTAAAGTATCTCTTTACTCAGAAGGATTTAAGGCAACACCATTGGCGATTTCCCTTTGTATAAGTGATGCATTCTCCATGTTCATAAATATGGTTTACCTTTGTGTATATCTCATACTTATGTCATGTGATGTAATGGTTGGATGAAATTCGATATGACATGAAAGTAGTTATAGAAGTGTTTATATAGCAACTATCGCTATGTCGCACTTTTGAAAAATATCATCGCTTCGAAACCCTTTGGTTTAATCTTGTGCTTGGGTTTTGTTTTACAAAGTTAGTTAAATTTTTGAGCAGTAGTGTGTTTAGGATTAGTTAATTACTTTGTTAATGATACTTAAACTTAATTAATCATTTTATCTAATTATTTTTAAGGTCAATTAATCATTTAATAATGTTGGATTAAAGTTAATTAATTATTTTAATTAATGGTGTTTAAAATTAATTAATCCTTTGTAATTAATGACTTTTAAAGTAAATTAATTAGTTTAAATTTAAATAATATTTTTCTTAATAAAGTTTTAAATTAATTAATCATTTTAATTAAGGGCGTTTAAAATTTGTTGATCAATTTAATGTTGTTGTTTTTTAAAAGTGAGTAACCCTTTTTAACTAATGGAATTTAAAGTTAATTAATTAAATTACTTAATGAAGTTTAAGGATAAATTAATCACTCTTATTAATGATAGTTAAGGCGGATTAATCTACTAAATAACGATGCTTTATGTTATAAATCCTTTTTATAACGACGTTTTAAAGTTAACGAACCATTTGACAAAGTTGTTTAAAGTTAATACTTGTAATGTGAATCCCAAGCATGAATTTAGTTTTAAAAATAAAAGTTTGATTCGTTTATGAAAACGAATTAGTTTCCGTAAAGCGATATCACTTATAAAGAAAGCATTTAGTTGCATACTTAACACCAAACTTCGAAGAGGGAGACTCATCTCTATTTCGAAAGTTAAAAATGTACGCCGAGACATGACTCTAAGGTAACACTGCCCAAACTTGTCTATAGTCATTGTTACCCAAAGGATAGTACAAGTTTGAAATCAATAAGTGGTGATGGGCATACAAGATTTAATTTTCATACACGATCATTTTTTATCTTCGATAGTCGGTTTGTCGACCATCGATTACCTCGGCCTTCTTTGTTTTTGTCACTCTAAAACGATGTGTTGCTCATTTGAGCTTTATTATCCTTCGTCGAAAATGACTAAACCCAAAGATCGAGTGGAAGCGAAGCTATGCAGGGTGGCTCTAATTAGGGCATTATTACATCTACACTAGTTATGGCTTAGATATTTGTGCACAAAGATGCGAATTAATTGGGTACTTGGTAACCATTGGCTGAGCGAAGTTGTTTATTTCCCCTAAAGTCTCGGATACTTATTTTTATTTGAGTAGTCCGAGAGTAGCAGGTCCTTACGATATCTTTTGAAGATGGCATCCGAGCAGGTGGCCTTAATCTATTTAGTTATCTATTGCTATTTTTATAATTCATGCAAATGTATTTTTGTTTCAGCATGTGTAAAGGCGGGTTGTTATAACCGCCTAAGATGATAGGAGTACTTCTATGTTACTTTGGTAACTCTATGTCCGGGAGTAACCTTATGTACTATTTTATTGTTATGTTCTATTTAATAGTTCCGTTGTGATATTTCTATTCCTTTATTTTTATCCCACAATAATTCAACTTTTAGATGCTTGGGTAATGGCATAGGAATACCGTGTATGTATTTAGCGTCGTTTCTAAAGATTAGTAAGGTGGGTCGTCACAGTTGGTATCAAAGCTTTGGTTGACCATACACCTTAGCCTGATTGGGGTACAACTTATTAGAGATAGGGTGAGAAGATCCCTGGAAAGAGTTAATCTTGAGAATGTGTTTATATCACCCATCCTAAAGTCTCGTTTTAGATCCTTCGGTGTTGTTTCCCTTAAATCATTTTGGTCCTATCTTTGAATTATAAAAATACCTGTCATTTTTCAAGTAATTGAAAATTAGTACAAGGAGAAGAGGGAGAGGATTTGGAACCAGCATGGCTACAAATGGCGGAGCTGCTAAAAATGGGTCAGTTGTAAAGTCAGTAGAAGAAGCAGTAGTACAAGTTTAACCGCCATAGAACTTTGCTACTCTATGCAAAAATTATACTGCTTTAGGTGGCAAACCATTCTTTGGAACTGGAGGTATTCTAGGAGTTTAGACATAGGTTTGCACTTGTTAAATGATATTCGAGGTTCTTTAGTTGGAGGATGCAAGGAAGTGATTGTTGGCATCGAGACAGCTCCAAAATTTGGCAATGGATTGGTGGGAGTTGGTTACGGTTAGTACCCTAGGGAATTTTTTTCTTAGGCTCAGTTTTAAGGAAGATTTCGAAGCTCGGTTTATTATAAAAGTGGGGAAGGCTTGGTTGTTTAGGAGTTTCACGAATTTGAAGCAAGATGATATGACAATGGCAAAGTATGAGCCTAGATTCGATGCATCGTCTCGCTTCGGTCGAGGATTGATAGACATACCACTCAAAAAAAACCAGATGTTTGTGGAAGGATTGTGGCCGAATTTCCTCATGAGATGACCAATCATGTTAATGGTGCCTTTACTAATCTTTTCAGTATGGTTTTGAGGTTCAGAGCTTAAGTAAGGTATTCAAAAAAGCATAGTATAGAAGTTAGTGCCCAACCTTTATCAGTTATCGCATTTGCAAATAAACCAAATTTCAAGCGCAAGTTTAAAAGGAAGAACCAGTAGGTAGGAAAGAAACTTGGGGATGGGGCTCCAACTCCGAAGAAGCAGCCCAACTTGGCCAACGTTCTTTATTTCAAATGAAATAAGGCAGGCCACTTTGCGAATCAGTGTCCAAGCGTCTCTTATTTCATCTGCGACCATCTGGGACATATGAAAAATGAGTGTCATTTCCCAAAGAAGGGGTCACAAGGACAAGCTTTGCTATTACGGAATACCATCTATTTCTACAAATCAAAAGGGAAAGCATGTGTTACAAGGTACATTATCCATTTTTGATATTCCCATTAGAGTATTATTCGATACAGGTGCTTCCCATGGTTTTATTTCATGTGGCCTAATGAACCAGTTAAACCATAAGTATATTATTCTAAACAACCCTCTTTGTGTGTCGAACCCAATTGGGGTTCCTTAGAATCTTGACACTGTGTCTAAATGTGCTTATGTCTTATCGAGATTGACACTTCTCTTCTGACTTATTCGTTCTTGGGTTCATAGGTTTAAGGTTATTTTTGGGTATGGATTGGATATCTTAGATTAAAACCGTCTTGGATTATGTTAAGAGAATAGTCGTAGTAAAGGATACAGTAGGAAGAAGCATTGATATACATTATAGGAGGCATGATGGCTTAATGTGTATTTTCCTCTATTCACTAGAAGTACCCAAAGAGGAGAAAAGAGATATACCGATTGTTAGGGATTTCAAGGATATTTTCGATGAAGTGCAAGGGTTTCCTCCTTACTATGAAGTGGAGTTCCGTATTGATTTGATTCCTGGAACCAGACCAATTATAGAACCTCCTCGAAGGTTGGCCCCGAAAGATTGAAGGGAATTAGAAAAGCAGACGTTGGACTTATTGCAGAAGGGTTTGATCTGATATAGTACATCGAGTTAGGGATTACCATTAGTTTTTGTTACAAAGGTTGGTGGTTCTCTTAAGTTATGCGTAGATCATTATAAACAAAAGAACTATCAAGAATAAGTATCCTTTACCTAGGATCGTCGATATGTTTGACCAGCTCCATGGCGCTCGGGTATTTTCTCAACTGAATCTTACCACTGGTTTTCACCAATTAAGGGTAGCAGAGAGAGTTTACCCTTAACAGTTTTTTGTGCTCTTAATAGTTTTTAAGAGTGGTTAGTCATGCCTTTCGGACAGACTAATGCACCCACTTATTATTTCATGGACTTAATGAATCGACTGTTCTAGGATTTTCTTAATAAATTTGTCCTTGTCTTCATTGATGATTTTCTTATTTATTTTATGATGGAGGAAGAGCACAAGTATCATCTCTGAGTCATTATAAATACTTTAAGAAGTCATATGTTGAAAGAAAAGTTTTCTGATTGTCATTTCTAGAAATTCGAAGTTAGGTTTCTGGGGCATGTAGTTTTGGGAGAAGGCATATCAGTGGAGCCAAATAAGGTAGTTTTGGTTCAAGACTAGAAGATGACCAAAAATGCAACAGTGGTCAGAAGTTTCTTAGGATTAGTTGGTTTTATAGAAAGTTCATCAAAGATCTCTAAAAGATTGATTCTCGTTTGATGAAGTTGATGAAGCAAGATGCTAAGTTTGTATGGACACCTAAGTTCTATCAAGAATTTAATGAATTGAAGGAGAAATTGACTATTGCTTCTGTTTTAACTATTCCTAATAGGAGTGGAGGGTTAACTGTATACATGGATGCTTGCGGAACTAGATTAGGAGCGGTTCTGATGCAACAAAGAAAAGTTATTACATATGCAAGTCGACAGCTAAAACCACATGAGAAAAATTATGCTACACACAATTTGGAGCTCTTGGCACTTGTCTTCGCATTAAAGATATGGAGGCGTTATCTTTCGGGTGAAAAGTTTGGGTTATATACGGATCACAAATCCTTAAAGTATCTCTTTACTCAAAAGGGCTTAAGGCAACCGCATTGGCGAGAATTTTTGATGGCATATGATCTTGAGATTTTGTATACACCAGGGAATGCTAATGTTGTAGCTGATGCACTGAGCAGGAATTATGCAGTTTTGGCTAATATGGAAGTTCGTCTAAATCTTATCCAACACATTGAGAGTAATCAATAGATGGATGTTCTTCTTTCTCAGATAGCTAGAGCTATTAATGAAAATATTTTGCCAGAGAAATGTCCAGGATTCATGGTAGATGACAATGGCGTTCTAAGGGTGAACGGTCAGTTGTGTGTTTCGGATGTGGATGGAATCAAACAGGAAGTTCTGACAGAGTCTCATCATTCTAAATTAACGATACATTTAGGAGTCGCTAAGATGTATCAGGGCATGAAGCGTACTTTTTAATAGGAAGGGATGAAAAGAGACATTGTTATATTTGTAAGTAGATGTGCTAACTTCGAATAGGTAAAGGAAAGTCATCAGAAGACAGTCGGACTATTTCAATCGATTTAGATTCCGAAGTGAAAGTAGGAGTAGATTTCTATGGATTTCATCCATAGATTGCCTAGATTGAGGAAAGGCAATGAAAGAATTTGGGTTAGCATAGATAGGTTAACTAAGAGCACTCACTTCTTACCAGTCAAGGCAACAAGAACGGCTACTAGTTTCGATCGGTTATATGTTAAAGAGATTGTTAGGCTTTATGGCATTCCACATGATAGTGTGAGTGATTAGGATCCGATCTTCACAAGTCGGTTTTGGAAGGGTTTGCATGATGCACTTGGGACAGAGCTGAGTTTGAGCATAGGTTATCACCCTCAGACAGATGGGCAGACCGAGAGAGTGAATCGTGTTCTAGAGGCTTTACTTCAAGCTTTTGTGCTATACTTTGGAGGTTCATGGGAGGACCACTTGCCGTTGGTTGAGTTTATTTATAATAATAGTTTTCAGGTGAGTATAGGGATGGCACCTTTTGATGCATTATATGGAAGTCCTTGTAGGTCTCCATCTTGTTGGGTGGAACCAGGTGACCACTTAGTATGCAGACCAGATATAATTTGTGATGCATGAATAAGGTAGATTGGATTAGGAAGCACTTATAGATAGCTCAGAGTCGGTATAAGAACTATGCAGATGTGAGGCATCGAGATTTGGAGTACACGGTTGGGGACTATGTATTTATTAAAGTTTCTCCGATAAGAGGCATGATTCAGTTTGGGAAAGGAGGAAAGGTAGCTCCTCATTTTATTGGACTTTTAAAATACTCAACAGGATAGGAACCCTTGCTTATAAATTTGATTATCGACTAGATGGTTGGGCGTACATGATGTCTTTCACATATCCCATCAACGTAAATATGTACATGATCCTACTTTGATTATTCTGCCATCTCGGTAGAAGGATGTGGAAGTTGAGCCTAACTTGACATTGTAAGATAACCTATTTGAATTGTCGATTAGGATAAGAAATAGTTAAGGACTAAGGTTGTGGACTTGGTCAAAGTAGAATGAAGTGAAGATCTCAGAGATTGCACTTAGGAAACTGAAGATGGCATGAGGGAAACTTATCCTAAGTTGATGCTAGGATAGTTGCTGTTTTATGTATTATGTATATACTGTTGTGATAAAGTGGCTTAGTGTGTATTTTTTGCATGGGTTTCCTGATATATACATATACATACATATATATATATATATATATATATATATATATGCCTTTTTTGAGTTATTTTGAGTTATCTCCTTAAGTGTAAATTTCCAGGACGAACTATTTTAAGGAGCGAGTGTAACGATCCGTAATTTAATCACTTTGAAATATGGATATTTAATATATTTTGAAATAACTAATTAATGGATTTTATAACTAGAATAAAACTCTTTTAAATAATAACTAGTGAGGGTGAAATGGTTTTCAAAATTTATTTACAAAATATTTAATTCGAAGAAAAATCAAAAATGTGACCGGAAATCATTTTATGAACTTTCGACTTTTCATTGTCTAAAAGTTGTCGAAAAATGTTGTGAAATCTGTGATATAAATATTCGCATTCATTTTTAAACAAGTTAGCACATTCTTGAATTACAAATATATATTTAAGCGTAATAAAATTATAATATCACTTCTAAGAAATAATTCTAAAACAATTTAAAATATAAATGGAAAAGTTGTCATAACGCATCATTTCATAAAAAATACTTAGTACATGAGCCATGAATGCATGTTGGCTCAACAAATAAAGGGGAGGGACAAGGTACATGTGAGCAACAAGGGGAAGAGACAAGGTTATGACGTGGCAAGATTAAGTATAGGGCATGGTACTAAGTCTAATTTGGTAATTTAGTAAATATCCTTTGTATATAACCAAATTCCTAATTTCGTTTCTCATTTTCCATTCAGTTCCACTTTCTAAAATCTTTCTCTAAGCTCTTAAGGAAATTTCCGTGGCTTCTAAATTTTCCAAAAATTCAAAAACTATTAGTTTCATTCACTTTTATAACTTTTAAGCCTTGTTTGAAAGCCTTCCATCCACTTCCACAACTACTCCTTGCCAAAACAAGTCCACACACCTCATCCCTCCATGGACGAGCCTATTTCATGCCACGGTCGAACCAACCAGGCCCAAAACTCCACTTTATACAAAAAGTATCTCGTCCATGTGGTGATTTCAAGTTCGGTTCAAACTTGTGTTTGTTTCGATGAATAAAGCTCGCCTTTTTAACTAAAGTTTTGAACTTTATTTTCTTCATGTTGTCATCACTATTTTAGTTTCTTGGATAGTAATGTTTGGATGTAATGTTGTTGAATTGATTGTGCTTTAGAAAGATGATACCTTCATTAATTACTAAGCACTTAAAATTTGTTGTAAAGTTGAAGAAAAATAGTATAAGTGATGCCTTCTTCTTTATGTTCATGAATATGGTTTACCTTTGTTATATGTCATACCTATGTAATGTGATGTGATGCTTGGATGAAAACCAATATGACATGAAAGTAGTTATAGAATTGTTTGTATAGCGACTATCGCTAAAAATATCATCGCTTCGAAACCTTTTGGTTAATCTAGTGCTTGCTTTTTGTTTTACAAAGTTAGTTAAGTTTATGAACAATGATGTGTTTAAAATTAATTAATTACTTTGTTAATGATACTTAAACTTAATTAATCATTTTATCTAATGATGTTTAAGGTTAATTAATCATTTGAAATGATGGATTAAAGTTAATTAATCATTTTAATTAACGGTGTTTAAAAATAATTAACCTTTATAATTAGTGACTTTTAAAGCTAATTAGTTAGTTTAAATTTAATTAATCTTTTACTTTAATAATATTTTGAATTAGATAATCATTTTTAATTAAGGGTGTTTAAAATTTATTAATTAATTAATTTAATTAATCATATTTAAAATTAATTAATTAATTAATTTAATGATGTTTTTTAAAAAGGCGATTAACTCTTTTAAATAATGGAATTTAAAGTTAATTAATTAAATTAATTGATGAATTTTAAAGATAAATTAATCATACTTATTAATGATAGTTAAAGCTGATCAATCAATTTAATAATGATGTTTTATGTTGTTAAATCTTTTTTGTGTTTTAAATTTAATGAACCACTTTAACAACGTTGTTTAAAATTAGTACTTGTAATGTGAAGCCCAAGTAGGAATTCAGTTTTAAAAGTAAAAGTTTGATTCGTTCATCAGAATGAGTTAAGTTTTCTAAAGCGATATCACTTATATAGAAAGAATTTTGTTTTATACATAACACCAAACATCGAAGAGGGAAACTTGACTCTATCCCAAAAGTTAAGAATGTATGCCAAAATATGAATTTGAGATAACACTACCTTAACTTGTCCAGAATCATTGCTATCTAAGAGATAGTACAAGTTTGAAATCGACGAGTGATGATGGGTATACAAGATTTAATTTCTTATACGACCGTTTTGTTATCTTCTGTGGTCGGTTTGTCAACTATTGATTACCTTGGTCTTCTTTGTTTTTTATCACTCTAAGATGATGTTTGTTCATTTGAGCTTCATTATCCTTTGTAGGAAATGACTAAACCCAAAGAGCGTGTGAAAACCAGGCTATGTGGAGTTTCTCTCATTAGGGTATTATCATATCTACTTTAGATTTGGCTCGGATATTTATGCACCAAGATGTGAATTACTAGGACACTCGTTAGCCATTGGCGAGGTCTGGCTTGAACGTGTCCAAGAGCCATCGTAATTCTCAAGTATATATTCTAGAGGTTTACTTTTGGTAAGGGGGTACACCTTTTTATTCATCGTTGGAAAACTCCATTTTACCTTGTTGATTCAAACCTTCAAATTTATTTCCCTTAATTACATCAGATAGAGTCCAGCGCTCTTTGCGATATTTAACTATTGTTTCCATTCTTTATATTTGGATGTTGTTCTCGTGAGAGGAAACTCATTTCGCTATTGGATGCATGATCTCACATGTTGTTGTTTAATTACGCCGATTATTTAAAGTTTTTACTCATACCAGACATATTGTCTGACCTGAGTCATCCGTTTCCCTTAAACTCTCGGGTACTCATTTTTATTTGAGTAATCCAAGATTAGCAGGTCTTTTATAGGCTCTTTTGAAGACGTCGTCCGAACAGGATGCCTTTGTCTACTTAGTTATCTATTTCCACAGTTTGTATAATTTATACAAGTGTATTTTGGTTTCAGCATGTGTAAAGGCGGGTTGTTGTGACTACCTAAGCTGATAGTAGTACTTTTATGTAACTATGGTAACTCCATTTAGGGAGTAACCTTATGTACTATTTTACTGTTATATTCTATTCAATAGTTCCGTTATGAGATTTTACATTCTGTTCTTTTATTTTTTCCCCATAACAATTCATCTTTCAAATGCTTAGGTAATGGCACAGGAATACTGTGGATGTATTAAGTGTCGTTCTCAGGGGTCATAAGGGTAGGTCATTGCATACATCTTTCAAACACCTTAAAATATGACTATATTATGACTGATTCAAACTACTAAAAAATTAACTTTATAACAATAACTTGTTAATTACATCTTTCAAATATAGTTTTTTTAAAGCTTTAACTTTTCTAAAATCTACCTAAATCATTGTTGGACTACATAAGGCCGCATCTTCTAAATTTATTAAAATGGATCTATGTTAAAATTGCATCAAAATATCAAAATTAGTAATTTCATTAATGTAAAGCAGTTAAGAACTACATTTCTAAGATGTAGTTTTAATATTTTAAAAATGATAAAAGTGGTAAGAAAGATAGACAACAAAGGGAGGTTGTGCCATGGACATGCCACTATCTTGAAAGCGAATTCCAGCAAGACTAAAATGCAATCATTGATTTTCATTCATTCCCTAAGATTCATACAACAATCTTCAATCTTGTGCACTCAAGGTTAAAGAATTTGGAGGAGTGTAAGAAGAAAATGCTCAAGAGTTTTTGGAAGAATTTGAGAAAATGAATTAGATTGTTTCCATTTTTTCCATCAAAATAGAACAATTATAAATAGATGTAAGAGTAAATATCGCTGTTTAGAACTCAAAAGGTGATAAATCTAAACAATTGGGGTACTGAAGAGCCAACTCTTTTAATAAATTCAAAATTTTCATTAATCACAATTGCAATGGATAAGAAGCCAAAAAGATTTGTTGTTTTAGTTTTAAGAGCTGAAATAATAGTAGGAAAAAATAGAAAATGAAGAGTAGAGGAGAACCAATCCCATTTTATTGCTGTGTTAAGTGCTATGTGCCAAGTGTGCCATCAAAGCACCACATGCAGCCATTCGCCATGCCGTGCTTGAGTGATTTTTTCTAGTAATCCATACCTTGCACACTTAATTAATAAGTAGTAGTTATAAAGATATACAAACAGGAAATTAACAAAATATCAGGTGATATAGGACTACATTTTTATTGTAGTTATCCAACAATTCCTCCACTAACTACAAGAAAACTCTAAACAGATGAAAGATAAACAACCAAAGCAAAAAAAGTTTCTTACACACGCACCAATATCTTTCAGTTTGAATTAATGCATAAGAAGAGAGACTACAACTTAGTCTATGTAATGAATTTCACTTAATTACAAGATTTGGTTGAAACTTCATAACTCGAACTTCACTTTTGATATATACATTTCTCCATGGTAAGTATGCTTTTTTGGCATCGGGCTTACGTTAGGAACTCATGAGTGCTCTAGAAAGGTCAACTAAAACATCCCACTGAAGGCGACCACACTTCCACACTCAAGTAGGTGAGTCTATCAAGTACATATCCCTAGCACCACCATCTGGTTATGGAATCATTAAGACTATGAAGCTCAACTTTAAGTCAAATAATAGAATATCAAGTGCATTTCAAATGCATCACCAATTCTAGTTATTCCATTAGGCACAATCGGAGAAAATAAGTAAATTCCATCAAGTGCATCTCAAAAGCACCACCAAAATTGGTTATTGATTTAACTAGAGTAATATATATGGAATCCATCAAGTGCATATCAAAGCACCACCAAGACTGGTTTTGGATTTAAGTGGAGTAATGTTTATAGAATCTATCAAGTGCATGTCAAAAGCACCACTAAAACTGGTTATTGATTTAATTGGGAAAAGTTTTTAAATCTATCAAATGTGTCCCAAAAGCACCAAAAAAGTTGATTATGAATTCAACAAGAGTAATAGATTCAACCATAGATAAGTAAGAGAAAATTCATCAAGCGTATAACATAAGCACAGCCAAGACTAGCCATGGATTGATGATGGATGTAAAGTTTAAAATTAAGACTTTCACAAATGAATCCATCAAGTGCATCATCAAAGCACTACCAAAACTGGTTATGTATTGAAAAAATAATTGATCTCATAAACACAAAAATAGTAAGGGAACGAGTAATCATGTGGTCTTTTTGATCACCAATGGGCATTGTTACATTTTCTCTACTCTACGCCTAAGGCCTTTTCCTCTTGAAATTTAAGGACCACATATTTTGACAATCCTTTCATGAGCATATCCGCAAATTTTGTTTCTAATCTTACATTTTCTAATGAAATGATCCCTTCTTTCAAAAGTTTCTTGGCTACTTTTTGTCCAGATGTGCCTTATTTTTCCATTAGACATGGCATTCTTTGCAATTTCAATAGCAGCATGTGAATCACAGTGTAAAGAAACTGAAACTTCCATTTTTCCTCTAATGTAATTTCTACCAATAAATCTTTCAACCATTTTACTTCTTGACATGCCAACTTAAGAGAAATAAGCTCATATTTCATTGTAGATCATGCCACGAAAGTCTATGCAAAGGACTTCTTTGATATAGTACCTCCATGGAAAGTAAACATATAGTTAGTAGTGAAGCTAGCTTCATCTTTATCGGTAACCCAGTTTGCATCACAAAATCCCTCCAAGACAGCATGATAATTGTTAAAATGGAAGTAACCATCAATTGTACTCTCAATGCACCTCATAAAACAACAAAGAGCATTCCAATGTTCGTTATTGGGGTTGTAAGTGTACCTACCCAAACAACTCACTATGTAAGCTATGTTATGTCTGGTATAATTCATAAGAAATATTATGCTTTCAATCTCTTCTGCATATTCATCTTATGACACATTAGGTCCTTTGCATTTTTTAGATGCATAATAGGATCAAACAGAGATCGAACATGAGTAACATCAAAATAATTAAACATTTTTAAGATTTTCTCTATGTAGTGAGAAATCAATTGCGGTTTTTCTCATTTTTATTCCTAATATCACATCGGCCACTTCCAAATCTTTCATCTCAAATTGGGAAGGCAAGAATTTTTTGGGCATCATTTTCTATTGTGATTACCCACCTTTTTGGACTATAAAGTCGACAATAACCACACTTGTCTAACTCAAACCGTTCAAAAGGGAGGATTGTCAATGAGGTAAATAAGAAAATAAGAGAAAGAAGGAAAACAAAATATAGAATCTCGCAGCAGATTGTCAAAATATTAATGGCCAAATAAATAGTTCATGTAGTTTTTACAATATATATTTGATTGCATAATTTTTACAAAAAAATCAGAGTGCAATCAACAAACATACCAAAATAATGCAGTGGAATAATAATAGTAGTAGTAAATACGTTCTAGCAAAATTCCTCTTCATCTTTAAGGAATAATGTCTTCAAACGTTGAAATAGTCAGGATGACCCGAGCGGAATGAAAAGACAAAACACTCGAGTTAGAACTAAAAGTTCTTATGTAAGTTAAATCAATAACAAGTAAAGATGAGTGTAATAGCTTCAGAGATGTTTATGGGATTTCCATCTCCTATCAAGTGTACAACGTGTGTGCAATAACTTAAGAGAAGTTACAGGATTTTCCATCTCCTAAGGATCCATCAAACTATATATATGTAGTAAGACACACTACATATGTAGTGTTTATCAGTACTGTAAAGTATTAAAATAGCATCAAGGCTTTACATTGATCCCCCCAACATATTTTTAAGCATTGTCCTACAGTTCCTTTAGCATCACCAGTGACATCGATAGCCAGGGAGGCACCGTGATAAAACAACACTAAAAAAAGTCATAGTAGTCGTGTACAAGGATAAAAGTATGACAATGCATATGGGGCAATGCCGAAGGTAGGATACTGTAACAAATGCGATTTTTTGACGCTCGAAAACCGACATCAATACGTCCACTGTATCAACTGTCGAGCAATCGGATGCCAGAAAACCGAAATGTTATGGTTAAAGAAGAAGAGAAAGGTAGAAGAAGAGAGAAAAAAAATGAAATAGACGAAACAACAGAACAATATCAGAATCTCACAATTGCAGCGGAACAACATATAATAGATAAACGAATAATCTTTAAACAAAGAACTATATCAGTTATTACATTACATCACATTACATAACATTATATCATCAGAGTGTACAACAACAAACAGCGGAAAAGAAATACTATATACTAGTTTGATACGCCATGCTCTCCAGCTTGCCTCCAATTCTCTACAGCAACTCCCGAATTCCAGAATGACCTGATAACCTGACTCTAGACTGCCAGTGTGGAAATTGGTGGGCACCCAGAGTTTAGGAAGGAAAAAAATAAACTCCAGGTCAGTCATGGGACTGGTGTGAGAACTTAAAACGGTTATTTATCTTTAAAACAACAACAAAGGAAGTATTTTTAAAAATAGACCCGCAATGTTTTTGGAAAATGAAACTACCATAAGGCCTCCCGCCACACGCACAATGCAAACGCAGAATTGGAGGAGATTTCTCCTTATGATAGTCAAAGATGCTTACTACGTAAAAATCAAATCATTTTTGATATTATTATTAGTGCATAGTGTAGAAAACATTTCGAAAGTAGAATATAAATCTTAGCCCACATACGACCATTATCGTATGCCTACTATAGCTACTATGTTCAATAGCAGGTTACCGTCACATTCCATGGCAGGTTATACAACTAAAACCATACAGGGTTCGTATTGTTTCTTTTGACAACAAATTGTCAGGCAAAGGAACTTCCTACACCGAAATGTGTACGCCTCTGGAAAGACGCCCCGAGAACCTAACTGGATCTCTGCTGACACAAGGCCGAGTTACCACACGCTTCTGGGTGCAATGAAGCTATAACTTGATAACTCCACACAAAAAAGTATGCCATCCCCGGTCGTTACCGACCTTTATCCGAGGATCCTCAATACCAACAACTACAAAGTAATAAATTTGCAGCAACCACATAGGTTAAATATCTGGGCTCCATACTATGATACAACCTCCATCCGGAAGAAAATGAACATACCTTAGGGGCGCGACCCCTAAAAATCCTTGCCGCAACATTCCTGTTTCGACCATTTTCGGGTTGTGAGGCTCGACGAAGTCTCGTCCACAAAGCTACGATTTTTTTTCACAAAGCCACGCTTTGATCAACAAAAGATCAATAAATAATCATCACACAGCAACACTCAGCAAGCCACATTACCAAATTGGGAGTATATCGCTGATAACCTTCAACTACAAAACCTCTGAGCTCGTACGTCTCAGAGAAGGGTGTTAAGCTAAGAGAATAGATTCTCCGCCACCAACAGAGATGTATTTGAAAGAAATCTGCTTTATATCTCAAAATGTAATGTCAGACACGTAACCATACAAGTCCGTTCCGGGATCGAATGGAACCGAAGGCACTTCCAAAGAAGCCCTTGCAATTCGGATATTCACTATTCACGTCTGGATTCCCATCACAAATGGTGATAAAATCTCTATATCGGGGATTAGTCGACGCAGAGACATTCGACGGTAATTCTTCCATTTTCAAAAATATCCGGTCTTCAATGCTATCCATTACGTCGTATCACTATTCAGAATGGGTAATCCGAATAACGAGCGTAATAATTTAAAAATAAGTGTAGCATTCAATTTCAACCAATTCACAACAAATACTTATTTAAAGGTCAATATTGATAGTCGGTTATTTAACTATCAATCAATATTCACAACATCACCCGATTATAAATAATCTTCCCAAATTATTTATTTTTCAAAATATCTTCACAAGATATATTTTCCACACTTCAACCATTTGAAAACAAATTTCAAATCATTTTTCACCTTTCAATCTTTGAAAACAAATTTCAAATCAATTTCCTTAAACGGAAACACTTCCAAATATTTATCCATTTTAAATTTAAAATGGTTCATTTAAATCAATCAAATAAATCCTTACCGATTTATTTTAAACTTACGTTTCAAATCCATAAATTTATTTCCACACTTCAAAAATAAATCAATGTTTATTTTTAAACAAATTTCCCTTTCCTTTATAAATTCCATAGTGAATTTACATTTCCAAAATATCTATGAATATACGATTTTCAAATCGATTTCTAATATTCATTTTCAATTTATCTTTAAAAGATAAAATCTCAAAACATTCACTTCATATTGGAAAAACATTTCCATACTTATTTAATAATAAGTAATTCACAAATCTATTTATTTTCAACACTTGGAAAATATTCAATATACTTAAATCACAATTAAGCATATATTTTATTCTTTAAGGAAAACATTCTATTAAAAACATTTATTTGAGTTAAAACGAATGTTGCGTAAAACATCGTTACGACAACCCAAAACCACTAGTATAGGGATTCGAACTTAAAATAGATATATAAATCCCAATACTATATAAAACATTTCCTTTCAGAAATCATTTACTATAACCACAGTGTTATAGTCCACTATTTCCTTATTTCTCGAAAACGTCTGTTTCAACAATGAATGTTGAAATCTATGGTTTTGATACTTAATACATTTTAAAATATCTTTAAATCATTTTAAATTCTATTTAAAACATCACTTCCCCAAAACATTTCTTTAATATATTATTCACTGTCCAAAATCGTGAATATACTTCGTTTACCAAATTAAATATTCTACACATTTAATTCAGAATTATCCACTGTCCAAAATCGTGGATATAAATCTCTAACCAAATTCAACACTTCCACCTATTTAATTAAAGGATTATCCACTGTCCAAAATCATGAATATACTTCCTTTAATAATTTCTATATTTACTTATCAAATTTATTGATTACGGATTTATAAAACAACGATTATAAATTCCATTTTCATTTTTTTATAAAAACTTCGATTTATACATCTCCTTTATTAACCAATTCAATTTATAACTCAATCGTATACCAAAAATCTAATTTATAAGTTAATTACTTATAAATCTTTTATTTTACAATATCTTTTCATTTTATAACTTCACAATTTATAAAACTGTGAATTTCATTCACTTATGAAATCCATTTCTAATTCATTTTAACACTTATAAAAACTTGTTTTATAATTCCAATATTTTTAATTTATAAATATCAATTTTATAAATCTTTTACATAAACCGTTTATAATGATTTAAAAATCCCAATTTAAACCACTTTTACAAATTAATCAATTACTTATTTCAAAAATCACATTTCGGTTATACAAAAATCATAATCTTTATAACATAAAAATTACAAAGTTGATTTATTTAAAATGAATAAATTCCAAAAATAATTTTTTTAATTATGAATTCTCAGCTTAAATTTTCAAAAATCCAATTTTATTTATTTTCGGCATATAACGATACCAAAAATATATTCGGCTAAATTTTAGCCTTTAACGATTTCAATCACAAAGATAATGATGTAGATTATAAATAGATCAACACACAACATTGAAACAAATTCAATCATTTGAGGAATCCAGTTGGATCCCTCCAACCTGTTTCCCTACATCCACAGATGTTAGCACAATACAAATTCCATTTCGAGGTGAAATATCGTGGTATATGGGATTTATAAAATACTATCCGCTATTATGCGGCGCAATAGGGTCTCATCCGCTATATAATGCGGGAAATCAACTCCAAGTACATAAATAATACCAATTTCACTTTACGATGAAATATTCGCGGTATATGTTTTTAATAAATAACCTCCGCTTAATATACGGCGTATAATGTCTATTTTAACAATCAATAGATAACAATTTATCATCCAGGCATACAATCAAGCAGTTTTAAATTTAACTATTTTAAATTTAAATCGAAACAATTTCGATTGAGTGAGAAGTTCTCACCTCGCTTCGAATTCAGTTTCAGCATTTTATTTTGAATAAAACTAAACGCGCGTTTAATTTTACTCGAAATTCTCACTAACTCCAAACAACTCCAAACCAGCTCCATTGCGTAGTGCTCGACAAGATGAAGCCAAGCAATTCATTTCATAATTTTTCAAACTCGTATGGAAAAGATATCAATATTTAAAGATCACACGATTTTATATATAAATAATTTACAATTTCATTTTCACTTTTTAAACCTATTCATCTCTGGCCGTTGATTTCAGAAGGAAAAATCAAGGCCATGACCTTTCTCTTCTCCCTCATGTTCTCTTCCAGGTAAGACACGCACCATTGAACCTATAGCCGCTGTTAGGGTTTGAATTTTTGCAACCTCCTCGAGCCACCTGACGACGATTGGCCGACTTCATTTAAACGGCCATCACCTGAACCACCATCGGCTTGAACCACCTGAAGCTCGGCCGTCCCTAGTGGCCACACAACCCCAAGCGAACGACAATGAATGGAAGCGAATTGCCGCTGACGTGGTCGACCATTTTCGATCTCAACCGTTGGAATTATAGATCTTGATACGTTCTTCAACTTTGTAGTTGAAAGTTTTTTGAATTGAAGTGTGGATTGGAAGATAATTGGAGATAAAAGAGATGAATTTTCGGCCATTGGTAATGTTAGTGGCGGCTAGGGCTGAAGAGATTAGGGTTTGTCTTTTGTTTGCAAATTGAAGAAAACAGACCTTTTATAGAAAATTCGCCAAAACACTATTCATCCAAAAATTTCCGAATTCCAAGCCAAGCGTGCCGGCTGGCGTTTCTAGGGTTTACCCCACGTTCCGAACACAATGGAATATGTCGGAGGCTAATTCGATCATATGTGCGAGTTACGGAAATAAACGATCGATTATAAATTAAATCGGTTAAATTAATTTCTATGCATTTTGGCTTGCCCCGGACAAATAAATCCGATTGACACGAAATTTGAAATCTTACAATAATATAATATTGCGGATCCGATGAATCTGGTTTCGTCGAAATCCGAGACTGTTTGAAAAATGGCTATTTTAACTCGTCAATTAAATATTAAAATATTCAATTTTCACAAATTAACTTTTAATTCGATTTTAAAAGTTCTATAACATCATTCGAACTCCAATATGATTTAATAAAATTTTACAAATCAATTTTAATCATATTAAACCCAATTTCCAATTATTTCTGAAACTTCAAATATTAAATTATCGATTTAATTATCCAATTAAATCCAGATATTCGAAAAATAAATTATTCGACTTATAAATTTCACTTATTAATATTTATAATCAATTAAATATACAATTTTTAATTGACATAAATTCTGGGTTGTTACAGATACTACCAATGCAAGTCGCTTGACTGGTGGAAACCCCTAATGGACGACCACAAACATCCATGCCATAATCAAATGAAGATGCACCAATCAAGTCAAAATCAATATATAATACGAAGAGTAAATGTCACTAGAGGTAGCTAGCCTCATTGGTCAGGACAAGTCATCCTATTTTAGTCATTTTCGGTTGATACAAGTGTCGGGGTCTATCCATCGTCGTTCTCTTTCATCAACTCCAACAAACATTGACAATTCAACTTGTACATTCTGGATGACATCCACAGTGTACATGATTATTAAAGTGGTTCCGATATTGACAGAGTATACCAATATTCAACTCCGGTCACTTTAGCAACCAAACGTCATTTTACACATAGGTTGGTTCTTTTAAAATAATATCATTTAAACCAATTTAAATTCAAGATTTTGAAACCATTTAATTTAACCAATCCGGTGTCCCTATATAATTTTCTACCCTATGGTCAAGTGATCAGTTATTTCAATTTTTAATTACATGGATGGATATATATCATTTCAACCCATAATTAAATGACATAGGTATATATCATTTCAACATATTTCTTAGTTCATTTCAAATATTACAAATGACAATTTATAAGACGTCAAATAATAAATAGGGCAATAATAATAGGGATTTGTCAAAATAAATAAACAATCATGCATCCAACCATTAATCAATAGGCATTCGATAACAATTAACATCCAGATCAACCGGCATATCACAACTATTACTAGTTATCAATTATCGGTGTTTAACTAGCAATTAATTTAAATGTCAATTTAATCCAATATCAATATAAAATCCAATTTAAATGTAAATTTAAATTACTAAACAGTAATCAATAAAATATTATAACTCCATGATTTCAATTTAACAAACATCAAAAAAATTAGTATGCGTGAGTGGGTTTAATCACCCATCTTTGATTTTAGCACACAAAAATCCAAATAGAAGCACAAAATCTCAACAGTCTCCAAATTCAACCAAATCAGTTTCATGTTATCCGGAATTTAAATATAAATCCAATAGAAGAAAATGCACATGAATCAAAATTTATATGCAAAAGCTATTCATGTTATAAGAAATATTTTTAAAAAAATATATTATTAAAATAATAATTGGTACACGTCTAAAAAATAAACAATGTTAATACTTACTTTTTTCTCAAGATTAGGCCTCGGGCAAAGATGGAAGAACAAACTAAGACGAAGGCATGACATGTAGGAAAAATGAAAAAATGAAACTCATGTTTCATAAAAGAAAGCTTTTGAATTTACAAAGATGAGAGCTTTTGAATTTACAAGCTCACATTAAAATGATTCGAAAAAAGGAAGATTTGAAATGAAGATCTGAACATAGGAAATAGGTGGAGACAAAAAAATGAAGGGACAAGTTTAAAACGTGAATAATTTTGTGACAAGAATATACCTATAGTAAAGATCAATTTGAACTAAACGAATATGAGGTGTCATGAGAAACAAAATATGATAAAGAAATTAAATTGTAGGTTATTTAATAATGAGAAAATGAAGGTGGAGGGACAAAAATAAATGTCACATTTTGTTTTGAAAGCTTCAGGCATTAATAATGCATAAGGAAATGTACGTGGAAATGGAAAAGTTTGCAAAACAAAGGAAAATGAAATTTTGTAAAACTAAAAATGAGATGGAAAGAATAAACATTGCCTAAAAGTCTAGGCTCGGGTATAAAACAAAAGAAATGAATGGATCAAATATTAATAATGAGATAACTATTTTAAAACGCACAAGCAACAATTGATAACAAAAGAAACGAAAGGACCATGTACACCGCACAATCTTTCGAAATTCAATTTTCAAAACGTAGCTAAATAAATTTCATTAACTCAAATAATACACAATTTGTACACATCTAATTTTTTTTATCAACACATAATAAATAAAATTATACTTACCTTAAAAATGAAAACATTCAATTTGGTTTTCTCAAACCGATCTTTTATTTCCACTAAAACTCCCTTTCTGTTTACAAGGAATGACTGCCTAGTCCTTAGAATTGAAAGATGATGGAAGAAAAGTCCCTCTCGAAAAAGTTATGAAAATTAAGTCCCTATTTTTAGTTTTTAACTATTTATGCTACTTTTTCCCCGGATTTCAATGCTGGGTTGATTTTCTGTCAGAGGATAGTTTGGTTAAAAGTTAACGAAATGGGGACCTAATTTAGATGGATTTATGAGTAGGGACTTTTTGTGCATGAGCTTTAAGATTAGGGACCTTTGGTCCAAAACCCCTTCTGTTTAACACGAAATGTGCGTTTCTTTTAATAAATATATTAGTTGCAATCAATCTTTTCTTTCCTTTAACTAAAATATTTCAATTGCATTAGTTGCAATTAATTACAAAGTTAAATTTCAAAACATAAAAACTAATATGAGTGAAAAATAGAATAATTGTTTCCTTTAGTCTTTTAAAGACGTTTATAAATTTGTTATTTATAAACCGTAGTAATAAATAACTTAAATAATTAATTTTCCTATTCTTGTAATCAGTCTATATGCAAAAACACAGTTCAAATAAACATATATTTCTTCCTTTAAATCAATCATTATATTCTTTATTTTAATGAAATTAAACCTACATTCACAAATGAAACATTCGCTTTATTTGATATAAATGTTCTTTTCATTAAATAAAAATTTTCTTATATTTTCATAAAACATAAGCTATGTTTAGTTACACTTATTAATTTACAATTTAGTGTTCTCTCTCCTATTAATTGAAATTATTCAGTTACATTAATTTCAGTTGATTGCAAAGGTTAATTTCAAAATGGACTAAATAAATGTAGTGAGAAATAGAACAACTATTTTCTAGCTAACAATAATTTAAGCATATTTACACACTATTGGGTACAAACAGGGATTATGCATTTCTTACTAAATAATTGTTTCTCATCTCCACAATCAATCTTTCAGCTACCATACATTTCAAATAAATAAACGTATGATTTCTTCTTTAATAAAGAAACATTTATTATTCTTTATTAACATTTATTATTCCAATAAATTCGAAATTTACCTTCAGATGGTTATTAATTTCGTTCAAACTAATGTTATTTAAATACACACTAACATATGTTATCATTCTTATAATATTGCAAACATATTTTCTTAATAGAAATTTTAATTAAGCTCATAATTTGTATTATAATTTAATTTGTATTAATAAAATCTTAGTATTTTATTCCTGACAATTTTATTCAAAAGTATTATTTAATTTAATATTTTTAAATTGTTAAAATATAGGTCGTTACAATCTCCCCCACTCAAAACTTTTCATCCTCGAAAAGAAACAAGAAAGAACCAATTTATAAAAGATTTAAATTTAGTTAGTTAGTTTTAATATAATTTTGAAAATAACTCAATTTCCATGAAAAATTTCGGCAGCATCTCCTTTTGCGGCTAGGTCGGGAAAATAACAATATCAATAATTACATGGTATACATCTTATTTCAATAACAAAGCATCCTTAACCATGGGAAAACAATAAAATACCATTACAAAAACCGTAATTCGAAAATGTATTTATTTGTTGGGCAAACAAAATTCTATTTACGAAACCAAAAGCAACAGCTATTGCTTCTATAAACTTGTATCTTACTTACATAATCCAAAAGAGTTAAAACTAGGTAAAAGAACAATACATTAGTTGTTCCCATCAAGAACACAAGAAACACAACATAAATACTAATCATATGCAAAAAAAGCAGCACGGCGATTATATGTAATAAGAGATTCTACCACACATCAATAGCAACAAAAAACTAATGGTTTGTCCAGGTTCAGAAACTTTTCATCGTACAAGGGTGATAAATAAACTATCAAGTGTTCTTTACACTCAACAGCCTTGGGTAATTACTTAATAGATTGTTAATAAGTGGAAATTAGGGAGGCATCTCTATTATACTTTCATATTGTAAAGCGGGTCCCTGTCAAAGTTCGATTGTAAATCCGGTCCCTATTTTCTAGAAACAAAGAAAAATTATTGCTGAAATGTCAGCAACTTTTATAAATAAGTGCTGATATTTTGGCGACTTTTCCTGTCAAAGTTTCATTGTAAATCCTATACCTATTTTTTAGAAACAAAGAAAAATTGTTGCTGAAATGTCAACAACTTTTATAAATAAGTGCTGATATTTCAGCAACTTTCATAAACTGTGTTCACGGTGTACATAAATGTTGCTGAAATGTCAGCAACTTTTATAAGTAAGTGCTGATATTTCAGCAACTTTCATACACTATGTTCACAGCATGCAGAAAAGTTGCGAAAATGTCAGCAACTTTTATGAAAAGTTGTATCATGCTATGCAATAATCGTGAATAAAAAATAGGGACCTAATTTACACTGAAATTTAGTGAAAGACTTTTCGTGTATTTTGAACCTTAATAAGGACTTGTACCAAAAGTACCCTTGTTAACACAACCTCAAACGATTTGAAGTATCATTTTCCAAACTTTCCATAAGCCAAACAACATAGAATTTAAATGTTATTTAGATTTGTACGATGCACATACATCATTTGTACATAATATCAATTCTCATCGCTTGCTCTAATAAACATATTTCACTTTCAAACTAGTATTGCTAACTCGACTACTCTGGTGTGGACTCTTATCCGATTTCTCAATTAGAAATATCCATTCTCCTTGCATGACCATAAAGTATGATAGAAAACATCACATTCATATCAAAATTTGTGTCAAACGTTCGCCGTCAAAAATCGAGCGAAAAATCCTAATTCTGACTGGTGTGAATTAGTGCAAATCATGTATTCGAATCTGGGTCAAAACTGTTATGCGAATAAAATGACCTACGCACAACTTGCATATTTTATTCTAATGGTTTCTTTAACTCATTATTTATCTTTCATTTATTTTCAATTCTAATCCATTCATACGAGTTCATCTTTTATTAATTTAGATTCATTTACTTACGTAATATCTTTTCCCATTCAATATTTAAAATCATCAACGGATAAATTCTTAAAGTAATACATGTGTTTCTTTGCATTTTAATTCTCATTTATTATTATATAACTTGTTTTGCATTTAATATTAATATTCATTAATGAATCATTTCATACTTAAGTTTCTCTACTTTTTGATTCACTATTATTCCTTCATATATAATATCCTTTAATATTAGATCTTTTAATGAATCATTTAACATTTTCTAAAGTTTAAAATTTACTTAAATAGTATCCACTTTTTAGTATTCAATTTAATTATTAAACTTTTCAAAACATTAATTTAAGTTTATTAAATTTCTTGTATATCTCAACTCTTTATTCATGAACATTTCTTTAACACACTTTCATTTTGACTCTTTATATTTTCATTAGACCCTAGCTTTTATGCAACGACCCATGCATTTAGCTATTTTGAGTTATTAAATTTAATTTGATTATTGGATAAAAATATTCAGAAATAATTTTTTTTATATGATTTGTTAGTGTAGTAATTTAATATGAACTCAAGTAAATTTTTTGAAATAACTAATTTTGAAGATTTGGCGATAACGAATTTTAAAATGAAATTCTATATACCGAATGTATTTATAATCAATATTTGGATTGAATAATAAATGTTAACCTACTCGACTGAAAATAAATTAATTATTGATAACCAAAATTGATTGGGATTTTCGTATTGGATAATTAAATTATTCAAAAATTTAATATTGGGATTATTTAAATAAATTGAATTCTGTATTTAATATGATTGAAAATGATATCGAAAGTTGATTTAAATTTTATTTAAACAACAATGAAGATTATTAATGTTTGAAATTGGATTAAAACTGAATAATTAGGAATTAGAAATTTTATATTTTAATTGACGAGTAAAACTAGGCATTTTGGCCACTATCTCGGATTTCGACGAAACTAGTTTTATTAGATCCGTAATTGTAAATTATTGTAGGATTTCAAGTTTCGTAGCGATCGGACGAGTTGTTAGGCCGTGCAAGCTTGAAACGTGTAGAAATGAAATTTTGAAATTCAATTAAAATTAGTCGATTTTGAACAGCTATCTTTCACATACGATATAATTAGGCCCCAGAACTAGTTAAAATGTATTCGAAATGGGAGTAAAACATTAGGGCCAAACCGCACGCTTCATTTGGAGTTTGGATTTGCACACGCCATTCGGGTGAGAAACTTCCTTATATATATATACGTGTATATATACACATATATATAGACATATATATATATATATATATATATATATCAACTCGTTCAAAGCACGTCGCGTTCTATATGCCTCATCCCTCCCCTTCTCCCTACTTTTATTTCAAATCTCGATCTAATATAAAAACAAACAGAAAAAAAGCCTCGATCAAAAAAATATGGAATCGAACGATGGGAATTCGTAGCCAATGGGAGGCGCGACTCGCTTGAGAAAGCGGCGTGAGAAAGAGGACTATGTGGTTGATAGTCGCGACCTTACGGTTGCATGCATGATAGGGAGCAGCGCTGGAAGCTACAACATTGTGGTGGCGGAGCGGCAAGGGTGTGGGTCACGAGCTTGGTGGAGGCGGCAGCCTAGGGTGGTCAGCGTCGAAATTTTAGTAGGCATCATTCAAAAAATATATTTATATATAGCAATAGTGAATCGCGATCTGGGAAGGGTCTAGGTTCGAGCATGGTATGCGGGTAAGGAGATAATGTTGCTAGGCTAAGTTAATTTTATTACTTATTTTGATTTTGTTAGTTTAAAATCTTAATTATCATTATATTGATAAAATCGTAACTCTCTTGTACGAGGTCCATTTCACGTGAAACAAGTTGTTGAGGATTCATATTGATGTCATCTATGATATGAGATCGCGCTAGAATTTATTTGATGCTGAAAATATTTTCAGTTTTAAATAAATGTGAATGTTTTATACGCTCACAATTGGCTAAATAAATTTTATGTTAGTTAAATTGATGTCATGAAGTAATTTAGTTGCATTAGCTGATGTTTGGTAAACTAATTGACATTAGATTGATAAGAGAATTGAATTGATAAGTTTTTAAATTGACAATTAAATTTGAAAACGGAATTTTTTCCAGTAAAATACCCTATATGGATAATGATGTAGTTGTTGTGAATTATTGGCTGATTTGGTTGTTGATTGAAAATAAATGTTATTGGTTGATATATTGGATGGTTGGATGCTCATTTATATTATATATATCCCGTTGTCACCCTGAATATCATTGTCACAAGTTGAATTATTTCAAATAAATTAAGAAATAGGTTGAAATGATATATACCCATGACATTATTCTACATTGAAATGATATATATATATATATATATATATATATATATATATATCCCTAAATTAAATTGAAATAACCGATTCACTTGGCCATATGATAGAAAATTATATATGAACATCAGATTGGTTAAATTAAATAATTTTAGAATTTTGATTTGAAATTATTTAAAATGTTTTGATTTAAGTAATAAAAATTGAGTTTATGGAAATAATTAATTTCGAACTTGAGCTTGAAATGTTGAAATTTAAATTAGATAATAGGAATTACTTAGATAATCGAAGTTAAGATTTTGAAGCTATAATCGAAATATGATTTGAATTTTAGAAATTGATTTGTTTTAAAAAGATTGGACTTTTATTTCAAACTTTAAATATTGCTAAGTAAAAGTAATATAAAAGGATATTTCAAAATTGAGCTCGAAATTGAATTATATTTGAATTTAGGATTTTAAATTGAATATTGAAAGTTAATTTAATTTAAGTGTTTTGAACCGATATTTTAAAAATTGAATGCGAAATTGATATAAATCGAAATGGTTTAAATTTGAGAATTTAGTTGAAATAAAATCATTGAATCGAATAGTTGAAATTGAAATTAATTTGAAATTGAAATTAATTTTGAATTGAGAATGAAATTTAATTGGGATTGGCTTGAAATTTGTTCAAGTTGGAATTGGGATTGAAATCAATTAGAATTGAAAGCGAAATTGAATTAATTCAAAATCGAAATCGAATTTATTTGAATTGAAATTGGAATCGAAGTAAAATTCGTCTTGAAATCGGAATTGAATCGATTAAATCGAAATGGAAATTGATTTGAATCGGAAAATTTAGAATTTAATAATTTTGACTTGAAAACTATTTTCAAATAAATTATTGTTGTATAAACTATTTAAAATCTATCTTTTTAAATATTCAAATATGATTTTTTTCAAACCATTTTACTATATAAACCATTTTCAATACTCGATCTATTTTCTATTAAGCTATTTTAACTATTTAAGCTATTTTAAAACCATTCAAATTATTTTCTTAAAATTCAAACTGGTCAAATTGGAATGTTCATATTTAAATCTTGGATTTAAACGCGAATAAGGTTAAAATGAAGCTATAACTTGAACTGAAATTCCAAACAATTTTGGAAGCGAAATAGAGATATTAAGGCAAAATGATTTGGTACAATTTGAGTAAATATGATGATTACAAAATGGATTTGATTTTGGAGCGAATATGATATTTTGATATCAAATATGAATCATTTTCCAAATATAATAGTACCAACCGGTATGTAAAATGGCATTTGGTTGTTATAGAGACCGGGGCCTCTTATTGGCATACTCTTGTTAATATTGGAACCACTTTAACAACCGTATATGCGATGGATGATATCAAGAATGTAACGGTTGAATTGGCAGATTTTTATTGGAATGAAGTAAGAGAACGATGATGGATAGCCTTGGCACTTGTGTCATAATTAAAATGACTAAAATAGGAGCCTATCTCTAGCCAATGAGGTTAGCTACCTCTAGCGACATTGATTGCTCGTATTACTACTATGATTTTTGACTCGATGGTTGCCCCTTTTGTTTGGATTGATGGTCGTAGTCGACCACATATGGGTTATGACCAGCTAGAATAGAAAAACTGGTAGAATCCTACCTTGGGCATTGCCCCATGCGCCTTATCATACTTATCCTTATATGATCCATTTCGACTTTGGTTTAGCATTGTACCTATAGGGGACTTACTGGCTACCGACGTTACTGGTTGTGTTACAGGACCTGCATAGACTACATGCTATAAAAATGTGTTATGGTGGATCAATGTAAAGTTTTAACGCTATTTTGATGTTTATTTTACTGATAGAAATTTATATATTATAGTGTATACTATTATATATAAATAGTCTAACGGATCCTTACGAAATGGAAAATCCTGTAACATCTCTTAAGTTAGTGGACGCACGTTATACACTGGATATGAGATATAAAATCCCGCAAACATCTCTGACGCCGTGGCACTCATATTTTTTGCGATGTCGATTTGACTTACATAAGAATATTTTAGTCTTGACTCGAGTGTTTTGTCTTTTCATTATGTTTGGGTCAACCCTGAGTTTTTCAGCACATTGAAGATTATTTTTTTGGAAGGCGAAGATTTGGTATATTATAACTATTATTATTCTCCACATCATGTGATACTGCTGCATTGATCATTTATCCCTGATGTGTGTGTGTGTGTATAACTCTGATAAATGTTGTATAGATTACAATCAAGTGTATAGTAAACAACTTCATGCACAGTTATTTGATTACTATATTCTATCATTCCATTGCGAGATTCAGTGTTTGTTTTCTTCTCCTTCCCTTATTTTGCTTAATTATCCCCATTGATTATCTACATTTCAGATCGTTTAAGTTATACATTTGTAGATTATTATCGATTTAAACCTTCTGAAATGTTGGTCGTCGTAGTTGGTATCAGAGCTTTGGTTTAGCGACAACCTTAGCTTTGTAGGGTCTGACTCCTTAGAGATAGGATAGTAATAACCTAGGACAAGTTGTTGAGTGTATATATATGAGAGAGTGTACTTGTTAGTGTTATAAAATGTTTTATATTGTGTTTACTTTTCCGTTGAGTTGTTTATGAATTCTAGTCAGTGCGTGGACGCCATGTTATCGATAGGGGTTTCTAAACACTTAAACGCGACAAGTCAACATAATGTTGTTTTAAAAACAGATTAAAATAAAATAATTTTACCTAAATTATATTATGTATGTATGTAATAATTATTAATGAATGCTGTTGTTAGGAGATGATAATATTTAGTCATCATCGATTATTAGTTGAAAAAAATAGTCGATAATTAAATTGAATTAAAATATAATTACGATAAGAAGTGTTTAAAATGAAAAGGTTGTAAATTAATGAAATGTTGGCAATAAGGTAGTAAAATTTGTATAAGTATGTTTATAATATAGCTGATAAATAGAAAGGATTTAAAAAGATCAGAATTTTAAAATTTAAATCCTTTTGTTTTCAAAATTGTTTTCAAGGCCTTCAAAATTAGTAATAATATTATTTAAAAGTGTTTTGACGAGGAATTTATTTTTAAAAGACTTTTAAAAGAAATAAAGGCATTAAACTCGCTTTGGTCGGTGGAAAATAATTCTGGGGATAACTAAAGCATCGCGAGTATTCATTTTCAAGTTTCTGAGTGAGATTTGCTACAAAAGAAATTCATTTTAAATTAATAAAAGTTTTGATTGTGGAAAAAATATTCCAAGCATGATTTGATAAATATATGAAATAATTTTGAACTTATGAATTGAAAGTATTGTATATAAAAAATAAGTTTATAACTTATAAATTTGAACAGGAAAGTAAAACTAAATTTTAAAATGGTTGCACATTTTAGTTTAGCAAACAAAAAGGAAAATTTTAATTTGTGATATGAGATAAGAGAATTAATTTAAGAATTTTAATTAATTGAGTTAGTGAAATAAAGTAAATGAAACATAATCTAACTCAAGAAAGCTTAAAAAATGAAATGTATGTTAAATGAATTAGATAAAATAATAAATGAATAAATTTTATAGCTTATAGAGTTGAGAATTATTAAGCTAATGAAAATTTTCAATTTGTTGAATGTGAATGATAAGAGAAGGAAAAGTTTAACTTAAATAAAATTTAAATTAAGTTGTTATAATAAATGTATAAACATAGTTAATGTTCTAAGAAAGTAAATTAAGGATAAATAAATTCATATCTTTGTAGATTAGTTGAAAAAAAAGTAAGTTTGCAAGAAGGTGTTTGAAATATAATTGTAAATTTCTGAAATAATTATAAATTAAAATAAAACAAACTTAAGGAAATAAGTTAATAAGATGAGTATACGAATGAAAGTACACTTAAGAAAAGTCAAATAACTGTGATTTAAATTAATAAAGAACTTGAGTTATAAATGAAAAAATTATCACTAATGATTGCGAAAAAAAGAATTAATTGAATGAACCTATAAAGAAATTTGGTAAATTGAATACGGTTTGAAATGTTGTTGATGAATTAAAAATAAACTTAAGTTATGACGTAATAATAAAAATGAACTGTATAACATTAATTGCTTATATTAAATTTAAGTAACATTTTGAAATGGTTGCTTGAGTAAATTGTATTGAATGAGATATGCTAAACAAATGAATATAAATAAATGAATACAAATGAATGGAATGAAAATTCATTGGACGATAAATAAATTAAATGTCATTAAAATAAATATTAATCAATTGAAAGAAAATTAATTTAATGTGAATATATTGAATTGTAATCAATCAAATGTGAATGTAATGAATATTGGTTGATTGAATAAAAATGGATTGAAACAAAATTAGTTGAATGTAAATCAATTAAAAGCAAATGAGTTGAATATAAATCCATTGTATGATTTACGAAATGAATATTACTAGGCGAATGTTATTCAATTAAGAAGTAAATAAATTGATTGTGAATTTATTGGATGTGAATGTAAATTAATTGAAATTGAGTCAATTAAAATGTAAGTGAAATGAATATTCATAGAAATGGAAGTGTATGAATTGGAATGTTGACATTGAATAATTGTATGGTTATAAATAAAATTTCTTGAATATGGTTGTTTGGATGTTTCTTTTATTGCATGGTTATGTTTGCTTATATGGTTGTTGCATAGTTATGTTATATATTGATTTCTCCTTCCATATACATATTCTCATCTGTTATTGAGTGTTTAGTAGGTATTGAAGGGCGTATGCTAGCTTTTTGAGCTCTCTTGCACGTATTTTGCTTTTGCTCGCTTAATACGCTTGTGTTATTAATAATAAGGCACACATCTTGGATTAAATACTGTGATTTTATATTTTTCTCCCTACGGTATGCCTCATCATTGAGATGAGATGTACATTTGATATATGTTGGGTATATTTGAAATATATATTATATTGAATTTTTTTTTCGATCGAGCCGTGCAAAGGAGAATGTGCCGAAATTTTCCGTAAATCTGAGAGTCAGAAATTTTTTGAAGTTTTATAAATTTTATAACTTGTTTTTATATATAAGTTATATTTTTCGTAAAAACGATATTGGATGGGATAGTAGAAGTGTGGTAATAGTTTTGTAAATAAGAAATTTATGTTTTATAAGTTAATTATTTTTAGAAAACATATCAAATGTTAAATTATCCACTTAGCCCTTTTCGAGGATAAAAGGTTTTGAGTGGGGGAGAATGTAACGTCCCTGTAATATCACGGAATTTTTAACAATATCAATTTAATAATCTGTATTTAAAATTAAATTGATATTGATATTTTGTTGACAATAATTCAAGTAGATTTAATAATCTTCTTCAATAATTATTTAAATTGGTTATTTTATCTTTTTAAAAATAATAAATTGATTTCTATTTATAAATAAATATATGGTTTATATTTTAAATAGATTGGTATTGTTTTAATTTCAATAAGTAAAGCATATTTTCTAGTTTTAATATTTGTAGTAACTTTGAAAATTTGTTTTATTTAATATTTAAGCTTTTCAAAGTTAAATAAATGATTTTTGATTTAAATGTAATAAATGAACCATGTTTTAAAACTCTAATATATATACATTATAAATTGGAAATTTTGATTTTTATTAGAATTGAGTTTTTAAAACTATTTTATAAAAAAGTATATGATTTTAAATTTGATAAGAAAAATATTAAATGTTTAAATTAAATAAGATTGAGTTTTAAATTTAGAATAAATTCAAGAAAATGGTTTCATGGCTTAATAAAATAGATATTTTATTGATAAAAATATAATTTCCTTTAAAATGATTTTAATTTAATAATAAGAGATTTATAAAAGCAATATTAATATTGTATTGTCTTTATAAATAAGTTTTGAAAACAATTTGTAATTTTTATTTCAAATTGAATTTATATTCATAACTTGATTTGAAAATAATTGATTTTGAATTTAGTTTGAATTTAAATTCAACAGTATAAAATCTTAATTGTTTTAATCTTTAAACTGTATAAGTTTCAATTTGTAAAACATGATTTGTTTTTATTTTCATTTATAAATTTATACCCATATTTAAAAATAAACTAACAAGTTAAACTAGGATAACATACACATTTATTTGCAATTAGTACTAATTATTTTAAAGTAACAAGTGTTTCATTCTTTAACATCCATTTAACATGTGTTCAAAACTAGTATACAAATTAAAAAGTGTATAACATTTGTACAAGTGTAAAATTAGTTTTAGTTTTTCTTTTATTCATTGAATCTGAAAATTTCATTTGTATAAGCTTGCTTCTTCGTTCTTATTGCATTTTCATTTTCCTTAATCAAAGAAATCTTCAAATTTCTAAAATCAAATTCATCTTCATATTAACAATCAAGCCTGCATTTTGTAAACCATGTTCCAATCTGCAATCCCTCAAATCCAAAAATCTGCATTTCCTCAAAATTCAGAAACCCTGCATATTCAACCATACTCAAAAATCAAAACTCCTCAGCAAAACTAAATCTGTAAACAAACCTGCATATTCCACTTTCTCAAAAGAAAAAAGGAGAGCCGACATTCTGTTTTTAAGACCTAGAATGGATCAAACCTGATTTGAAACATGATAAGCATCTGCATGCATTTGAGGAATTAGCAACTGCATTTACTTTCTGCATGCTAGTAATTAGAGTATGGGATCATGAGCATGTAGATTTCATCAGGATTGCAAGTCAGATTAAAAAAAACAACAAAGGGTCAAGCCTGCATTCTTTCTGCAAATTTCAAAAAGAACAACTGAGCTCTGCATTGAATTAAGGTGAGTAACATTTAAATCTTAAAATGTAATTTAGGTTGCTTGAGATAAAACATGTTTGTGTGCCTGATGTAAATGTGACTGTGTATGCATGTTTTGTTTATGTTCTGCAGCGAACCCAGATCATCTTCCTATTTAAAAGAATCCCTACAATTGATCTGATTTGAGATAGTAACTGGGTTTTAGAATAATAAAAAGGAGTTTGCTCATCATGGATTAGAATTCAACTTTATAAAGTAATGTGTTTTATTTTCTTATGTTAAGGTTTAAAAGTTTTTAGGTGAGTTAAAAACAGGGTGTTATCTCTGTATAAACAGGTAATACCATTATATGTTAATATTGATCAAAACCAATCATATTAATATTGAAATCCAGTTTCATAAACTTAATGCATTAACAAAAACTTGATTTTTAAATCAAGTATCAGAATTTTTAGGTGTATGATTCAGTAGCAATTTGTTTATGAACTAAAAATTGATTTTGAGCAAGTTCAT
Organism: Allium cepa; assembly: GCA_030765085.1. Lineage (NCBI taxonomy): Eukaryota > Viridiplantae > Streptophyta > Magnoliopsida > Asparagales > Amaryllidaceae > Allium > Allium cepa. The sequence continues at coordinate 463,425,858 of CM060943.1, forward strand.
GTAATCTGTGATTTGAGGAAACTCAGAATTCTTCTGAGTTATAGCGGAAGGATCATAGATCCTTAGAAAAATCAGAAATGAGGATATAAATTGTTAGATTGGTTGCAGTTTGTAAATCTTTGTTTAAACCCTAGTTTTGAATGGGTTTAAGCATTGAGACAGTGTGAGGTGTAGGATGAATCGAGTGTTGTGATAATTGATGATTGTGTAGTTGAAGGGTGAAGGAGTTCGAGGTCGGAGGGGTTGAACGTCAAGTGGTCGGAGAGGCGTAAACTCGCCGTTCACAGGTTGGGTCAAAAAAAAACCTGGAACATATTTTCAGGTTTGGGGTTTCAGAACTAATTTTGAATTCTTTGATTTTTGTTCGACCTGGTGTTGTAGTTAGGGTATTGATGGGTTTCTGATTGTGGTTTGATCGTCTCTGATGATCAGAGAGGGCGAGGATTGCCGTGCTTATGCACAGTGATGAGATTCTGGAGAAACATTGGGGTTTTGGATGTTGTAAGGGAAATCTTTGAGATGGCTCGAAGTAAATAAGAAGAGAACTCGGAGTAATCAAGCTTTAAACCCGAAGTAGTACTAGGGTTCCTCGGGTTGAACCTGTAATTTCCAGGTTTTGAAACCTGTATAAAAATCTGGGTTTTAAATTTCAAAATCTGTAGTTTTTGTTTAAGGTAAGGTTTAAGTTTAAATTCAAATGCAAGTTTGAATTTCTGATTTAAATTCAAATCCCAGTTTTTAAATAAAAATTAAAGTTTCAAAAATTTAACTTAATTAACTATTTTATTTTGGTAAATAGTTGAAACTTTTTAATAATGAGGTTTTTAAAATGTGAGTAAGATTTAAAGATTAATTTTGAATCTGGAGATCTAAGTTTAAATATGAATTTCAGTTTTAAATTAAAAAAAAGAAGATCTAAATTTGAAGGTTTTAAACTAAGAATGAATTGAAATTTCTAATTTTTTTGAAATGAATTGAATTTTAAGAATTTTCATAGCATTTGTTTGATTTGAAATTTTAAAACGTTTTAAATTATTTAAACTTTGATAAGTTTTAAAATTATTCTATTTTAAACCTTGTATTTTAAATGAAAATTTAAAAGTAGTTCAAAAAGTAATGTGTTTCAATTAAATTGTTTTAACATAATTAAGTTATGTTTTATCTTGTAAATTTAATTAAGATTAATATTTCAGAATTTATTTAATTAATAAGGTAATTAAGATTAATTAATTAAATTAATTAATTAATTGAATTTGGAATTATTGATTGATTAATGTTTAATCAATTTATAATTAAGATTATTAATTAGATTAGTAATTAATGATGAATATTATTAATTATGTAATTAAGTTTTAATCAAGGTCAGTTTATTTAATAATTAATTTTTATTAATGAATGATTAAAGATAATTTAAATTGCAGTTAATTTAAGTTAATTACTTTAGAAAATAATTAGAGGATGGTTAATGAAGGTCAATAACTAGGATTATTTAACAATTAATTAATATGGTTAATTTTTTTTATAATTAATTAGATTAATTAATTTAATAATAATCAATGGTAAATGGTTTGAGTGTAATTACTTGATAAAGTAATTAAGAAATTAATTACTTAATCTAATTAATTTAGTTTAATATGATTGTTTATTTTAATTAAGTAAGTTTAATTAATTTCAAACACTTGGATTTTAAAGATAATTACTGTATGTAATTAATGATTTTGGAATTTACTTAGTTAAGTAATTGATTAATAATTACAGAATGTAACTTAATGAAGATGTTAAGAATGAAGTAATTTGGATTTAAATTACTTATTAATCAATCAAGGGATTAATTAAGAAATTAATTAAAGGATAATTAATTTGTTTAATATAGTAATTAAGCTAGATAATTACTAAATGTAATTAATCTGTGATGATGATTAATAATTATAAGTTAATTACTTAAGGTAATTAATAAAAGGGGATCATAAATTATTATAATTAATGAGGTAATTAAAAATGATTAATTATGATTAATTAATCAATAATAGGTAATTAAAGGTAATTAATTAATTAATTAAGGATTAACGTAATTAATTATGATTAATTGATTAATTGAACTAATTAAAGGTTAATTACTGTTTAGTTGAGAATAATTAATTTTGTGAAATTAATTGAGGATAATTACATGAATGTAATTAAGGGTAATTAATCATGGGTGATTAATTAAGGTAATTAATAATGGATTAATAAATTGATTGTAATCAATTAAATGATTAAGTAAGTAAGATTTATACTGGTGAAGTAATTAATTTAATTTACTTTAAATTAATTAAAGATGGAGTAATTAATTTAATTCACTTTAAATTAATCAGAAATTGGAGATAGTTAATTTAATTCATTTTAAATTAATTTTATTTTATTGTAACAACCCTGAATTTTGAACAATTTAAATTGAAAATATTTAATTAATTTTAAATATTTGAATTATGGTTTAGTTTGAATTCCCAATATAACTATGAATTGACGATTGAATTTTAAAATTTAATCTATTGAAAGTTGAATAAAAATTTGAATTTGACTTTGGGGTTTGAAATTGAATATTGAATTTGTATTTAAAATTCAAACTAATGACTTAGAAAAATAATTTGGATACAAGAATTATAATTTATGTAAATTTATAAATGGATGGTTAGTTTTAAATAACATTTTTCTTTTCTTTAAAATAAAAAGGAATAAAATTTTAATCAATACAAAATAAATAAATAAATACACTTAGTTAAAATTTTAACAACAAAATTAAACAAAACAAAGTAAAAAGAATTTATACAAAACAAATTGAATTTGAAATGACAAAAAGAAAATAAAAATAAAATAAAACGCTTTCTTCTTTTCAGCATGTTTTCCTCTCCTTTAATCACGCCATAATCTATGCCTTCAACCACGCCCAAATTCACGCACATTCTCCAGTTCAAAGCATGTCGATACATCCTTCCTCCATCATTTCAAAACGAAAAAAAAGGGCTGCCGTTCGTCCTTCGTCTCCCTCTTCGCTTCAAAATTAGGGTTTTCGTCCCCAAAAATTAGGGCTTGCTCCAGCGATCATTCGTCACGAAAAGCTCTGCTCGGTTACCTCAATTCGCATCGACAAAGGTGAGTGATTATTTGTCATCACATTTAATTCAGACTATATCGTTTTTAGAACTTGTGAATTCGTGCTTACTTGATCTTCGTTTGGATGTTTGAGATAATTATTGATTTCTTCAATTTCTGTATACTCGTTGTTTCTTTGGCTTTGAATGATTTCGTGATTGCCACGGTTTAATGTTTTACTGTTCGAATTACTTGGCCATCACAGTACTGTTCTTCGGGTGAACAATGTTGATTTCGTTCTCTGGTCTATTGCTCACTGACTTTGATTTGAACAGCATATTTCTTCTTGATTTGTGACTTTGACTTCGGTCACTTTCCTTTCTCAATTTGTGATGTTGTTTGCTTGATTCCCACAGTTTTGATTTTGAAAAGTTCGATCATTCTTTGATCGATACGGCCGAAAACTTTCCTCCTTTATTTTTTTGATTTTTGAATTTTTCAAAAATTGCATACACACTCTTGATTTCATTTTATAAATTTTATTTATGCATTTTGTTTGCACTATGCATTCATGTGTGTGAGTATGGTTCATCTTATAGTCTTCATCGAGCTGTTTGCATCGACTTGTTTATGCATGTATTTTATGCCCCTGGAATTTTGAGTGCTTATTATTTTGTTACAGACCATAGTTGATACGGCATGCATGTGTAAGTCTTCCTAGCTACATGCGTGTGTAAGTATTTTATAGTATTGAAGTTGCAGCCTTGGATTGAGTTTTCAATTAACGATGCTTGTTAATTATTGTTTTGGTTGAAGCCTGTAGCCTTTGTGCTTGTTCTATGTGGCCTTATCTGGGATACACCTGCTTGTTTCATCTGTAGCCTTTGTCCCTTGTTGTTCCACTATGCATTTGGCATTGCTCGATTGTGTGGTCTGTTATCACTCCATGTTACTTTGACCACATTATCTTCTTTATGTACATGTTGCATTCTCGTGATCTTGAGGTGGCTGCATTCTTGTTGCAGTTTGCCTTTGATTGTTGCCGTTGCGTTGAGTCACTGACTTGACCTCTTGCACTTTCGTTGTTTCAGTTTGATACTCATCCTTGACCTGTTGCACTAATATCACTTGATGTACAGTGCATTGTTGCTTATGTACACTTGTGTTAGTGGTTACCCTTGTTTTTTTTTCTTCTTTTTGATTCGCCAGTCCTGTTGTGTGTTGTCTGCACTTGTTTCTCCTCATCTTCAACAATGAAGGTTGGGTCTTGTTAGCTTGAGTTTTTGTTGCACCTACTTACTTGATTAGTCTGTAGCTCTATGTTGCCATCTCTGATCTTTGGTGGTGACTGCATTCTTGTTGCAGTTTGCTCTGGATTCAAAGTGGGCGCAGTTTCATTTTGTATAAAATATTACACTTGTTGAAGTGTGCAGCCATAAGTTGTTTGGAAACTTGTTTCTTGAGTTTACTTGAGTATATGCAAACAGTTGCATTTTAAACCTGGCCATGTTGCATAGGGTTTGGTGTTGCAGTTGTGTTGAGTCACTGACTTGACCTCTGCAACTTTGATTTCTGATAGTATTCTATGTTGAGATAATTTCACATGTTGTTGTGGCGAGGCAGCGCACGCTTGCGTGCACTGCAGCCACACAGTATCGACATTTTGAATTGATTTTGAACCTTCATTGATTTTTGTTCGTTGACCTTTTGAGTTCATCATCACGATAGTGGAAAGGCAGTGCACGCAAGCGTGAACTGCAGCCACACCGCCTTGATTTTATTGGTATTTCTTTTGCTTTGATGCATTGATCTTTTGTGCATTTTATACGAGTGGCGAGGCAGTGCACGCGTGCGTGTACTGCAGCCCTACTAGACTTGATGTTTTAAATGATGTTTTCTATTGATGGAAATTTATTTTATGTTGCCAATTCAATATATTTTGAATCGCATTTTGATGATTTTGTAGTTAATTGCCGTTTTGGCAATTCTGTTATTTTCTAAATTTTCTTCATTAAAAATCCCTTCATCTATCTTCATTGATAATCTAAATCTACTGTTTTGTTGTTTAACACTGTTAAGTGTTATATTTACCGTTATCTGATTTCTTGTTAAAGGATCGGATAGGTAAATTTATATTTGACTGTCATCTAATTGTTAATTGATTATTATTGCCTCTATGCACTAATAACTGAGTTTGAATTAGACTGACCTGTGTATTATTTTCTTTTGAACGTAATACTCGGGTCAGACCCAGTATTTTACAGCTTGAAGATTTTCGGGCAGCGAAGTTAGAGAGAGTTAGGGATAACGCTTCACTTTAGCTTTTCGGGGATTTATTTTTGTACTTAAAGAAATATTCTGCTGTATAAAATTTAATTCATTGTATAAACTCTGATATATGTATAAAAATTCATTCTTGTGAAATATTAATATTATTATTCTGTGTTTCTGTGGCTGATTCCTTTTAAACTCTATAAACTGAATAACAATCCGTCATTTTGAACGTTTCAAGTTGGTTTAATTACCGACTAGGGGCGGTCAGAACGGCGGGTCGTTACAAAAAGTGGTATCAGAGCTTTGGTTTATACAAAGCTCAGTTTATGATGTTTAATATGAATAGTTACTAGAATCACTTTAAAGAAAACGTTTTTCAAATTTAAAGAAGTATAAGATTGTTTTCTTTAAAAATAAAAGTTATTTTGAAAATTCAAATTTTTTTGGAAATTCCCCTCTCTAAATTTAGGATTGCGATGGTTTCTCTTCGGAAAAACCATTATCGAATTGCTGAGATTTATGAAAAAAATAAAATGTAAAGTGAAGTGAATTAATGAATTGGTTTAAATCCAATATTTTAAATATCTCCAAAGTAATAGTTGTGAAATAAAATGACATGTCAATTTAGTATAGCCAAGAGGATCATTAAACTATAACTTGGGAATTTGATTCTGAATTCTTTTGAAAATTGATTTCAAATGTTTTGAAGAACGATTTAGTAAATAAATGGATTATAAGTATTTAACTTATAATATGGACTTTGGGTATATAATTGAGTTATATAAATTGAATTGAATTAATAAAGGAGATTTATAAATCGAAGTTTTATAAATAGAAATGGAATTTGTAAAGATTGTTTATAAATTCGAAACCAATTGAATTTGATAAATGAAACATAGAAGTTATTAAACGATTTATATTCATGATTTTGGACAGCGAATTATCCTTTAAGTTAAATGTTGTGATAGTAAATGTTGGTTGGGAATTTTATCGGCGATTTTGGATAGTGGATAATCCTTTAAATAAATGTGTAGAAACATTGAATTGAATAAACGATTTATATTCGCGATTTTGGACAGTGAATATATTATCGAATAAACGGATATGTTTTAGGGAAGAGATATTTTTTGGGAAATGTTTTCCAAAATGAAGTGAAGGGTTTGAAATTTTATCTTTTAAAGATAAATTGAAAAGTGAATATTTGAAATTTGTTTCAAATGGTTAAGTGTGGAAAATTATATATATCTTGTAAAGATGTTTTTGGGAAATTTGAACAGTTAGTTCAACTTGAATTTTTTCAAAAAGATTGAATTATGAGTTAAATTGAGTTTAACTTCGACATCAAAAACAATATTAGTTGAGCTTTGAATTTCGGATAGTCGATTTGGATTGTATGTCTAACATTGTGAATTGATGACATATCAATTGATCTCTATTAAATATATATCTGTTGGTGGCGGAGAATTTATTCTTTTAGCTTAACACCCTTCTCTGAGACGTACAAGCTTAGAGGTTATATATCGATAGACATCAATTATGTGTTGAGAATTGACGATGTAACGTGAAATCTAAATCGAATGTGAAGTCGATAATGAATTGGATTATGAATGTGAATTGGGTTTGAGATAACCTTAAATTTTCAAATCGATTTAGAGGAAAATTTTAAACGAGATGGAAAATTTTGGAATCCTCTATTTGTTATAGTTTGGGATATTGTGGTTTTTGTAACTTATATATGTGAGTGTAATAATTCGAAAACCATCAGTTTGGAAAGTCATTATTATGAAAATCCTATGCAAGTTTACATAGGTGTGATATGTACGAAATGAGAAATGAAGTACTATATGTATATGACATATGTTTTCTAAACCGAGGATATGGAAGTGTACCTTCCATTTATAATTTGTGAAGGTGATTGGAACTCGGTGTGAGTGTCCATTTGAAAATCGTAGCTACGTAGAATTTCCATTAGTGGAATGTCCATTGGGACTGGAATCCCCCACGATGGATCATCGTGTTGGGATCATGTGAATTGATGATGTATGCTGGCGTAATTCGTGGGGCGTGATGCCTACAGTTACAAGCGATTCCACTGGGATAGTGGCGCAACCGCCGCGTAAACTACGATCTAGAGGCCAAAGCGTAATTTAAGGGGCGAGATGCCTACGGTCACAAGCGTTTCTACTGGGATAGTAGCGAAACCGCCGTGTGAACCACGATCTATGGCAACAACCATGGCGAAATTCAAGAGAGATGTGAAATCTACAGTTACAAGCGATTCTACTGGGATACTAGCGCAACCGCCGGGTAAACTGTGATCCATGGGGGAACGTGCTTTCCATATCCATTTTTAAAAGAATTTTTAAAAGTATTTTCACTGGGAGTTGAAGCAAGTATATTTAGTACTTGGAGATTTTTAGTCCTGCGCCTGGCCAGCGTATGCCTAATGTCTGTGAGAATGACGATGGACTTGTTAAACTTCGAGTTAGCAAGTATTTTCAAAACTTTAAATAGAAAATCAATAATCTGAAATTAGAATTACATAATTCCAACCTAATTGAATTAAAGAAGAAAATTTTAAAATATCTTGAAAGTCCACAGCTTTGAAAAAATATATGATATGCAAATCTTTAGCATGAAGAATTTCAAGTTTAAATTTGAGTTTTGTAAGTCGAAAATTTTGGGTAAAAGACTTTTACATCTTGATTTTAGAAAATAATGAACAAAGCTAGGGAGATAAAATAAATGGAATGAATCCTATGTTTATTTATTTTTAATAAGATTCGAACTTGGTAAAAAAATTGTGTAGGGTATAAATTTCGGTGAGATTTTAACAATCGTTTTTCCTAACTTATAATTTCGAGACGAAATTCTTTTAAGGAGGGAAGATTGTAACAACCCTGAATTTTGAACAATTTAAATTGAAAATATTTAATTAATTTTAAATATTTGAATGATGGTTTAGTTTGAATTCCCAATATAACTATGAATTGACGATTAAATTTTAAAATTTAATCAACTGAAAGTTGAATAAAAATTTGAATTTGACTTTGGGGTTTCAAATTGAATATTGAATTTGTATTTAAAATTCAAACTAATGACTTAGAAAAATAATTTGGATACGAGAATTATTACTTATGTAAATTTATAAATGAATGGCTAGTTTTAAATAACATTTTTCTTTTCTTTAAAATAAAAAGGAATAAACTTTTAATCAATACAAAATAAATAAAGAAATACACTTAGTCAAAATTATAACAACAAAATTAAACAAAACAAAGTAAAAAGAACTTATACAAAACAAATTGAATTTGAAATGAAAAAAGAAAATAAAAATAAAATAAAATGCTTTCTTCTTTTCAGCAAGTTTTCCTCTCCTTTAATCACCCCATAATCTGTGCCTTCAACCACGCCCAAATTCACACACATTCTCTACTTCAAAGCATGCCAATACCTCCTTCCTCCATCATTTCAAAACGAAAAAAAAATGGCTGCCGTTCGTCCTTCATCTCCCTCTTTGCTTCAAAATTAGGGTTTTCGTCCCCAAAAATTAGGGCTTGCTCCGACGATCGTTCGTCACGAAAAGCTCTGCTCGGTTACTTCAATTCGCATCGACAAAGGTGAGTGATTATTTGTCACTCACATTTAATTCAGACTATTTCATTTTTAGAACTTGTGAATTCGTGCTTACTTGATCTTCGTTTGGATGTTTGAGATAATTATTGATTTCTTCAATTTCTGTATACTCGTTGTTTCTTTGGCTTTGAATGATTTCGTGATTGCCACGGTTTAATGTTTTACTGTTCGAATTACGTGGCCATCACAGTACTGTTCTTCGGGTGAACAATGTTGATTTCGTTCTCTGGTCTATTGCTCACTGACTTTGATTTGAACAGCATATTTCTTCTTGATTTGTGACTTTGACTTCGGTCACTTTCCTTTCTCAATTTGTGATGTTGTTTGCTTGATTCCCACGGTTTTGATTTTGAAAAGTTCGATCATTCTTTGATCGATACGGCCGAAAACTTTCCTCCTTTATTTTTTTGATTTTTGAATTTTTCAAAAATTGCATACACACTCTTGATTTCATTTTATAAATTTTATTTATGCATTTTGTTTGCACTATGCATTCATGTGTGTGAGTATGGTTCATCTTATAGTCTTCATCGAGCTGTTTGCATCGACTTGTTTATGCATGTATTTTCTGCCCCTGGAATTTTGAGTGCTTATTATTTTGTTACAAACCATAGTTGATACGGCATGCGTGTGTAAGTCTTCCTAGCTACATGCGTGTGTAAGTATTTTATAGTATTGAAGTTGCAGCCTTGGATTGAGTTTTCAATTAACGATGCTTGTTAATTACTGTTTTGGTTGAAGCCTGTAGCCTTTGTGCTTGTTCTATGTGGCCTTATCTGGGATACACCTGCTTGTTTCATCTGTAGCCTTTGTCCCTTGTTGTTCCACTATGCATTTGGCATTGCTCGATTGTGTGGTCTGGTATCACTCCATGTTACTTTGACCACATTATCTTCTTTATGTACATGTTGCAGTCTCGTGATCTTGAGGTGGCTGCATTCTTGTTGCAGTTTGCCCTTGATTGTTGCCGTTGCATTGAGTCACTGACTTGACCTCTTGCACTTTCGTTGTTTCAGTTTGATACTCATCCTTGACCTGTTGCACTGATATCACTTGATGTACAGTGCATTGTTGCTTATGTACACTTGTGTTAGTGGTTACCCTTGTTTTTTCTTCTTCTTTCTGATTCGCCAGTCCTGTTGTGTGCTGTCTGCACTTGTTTCTCCTCATCTTCAACAATGAAGTTTGGGTCTTGTTAGCTTGAGTTTTTGTTGCACCTACTTACTTGATTAGTCTGTAGCTCCAAGTTGCCATCTCTGATCTTTGGTGGTGACTGCATTCTTGTTGCAGTTTGCTCTGGATTCAAAGTGGCCGCAGTTTCATTTTGTATAAAATATTACACTTGTTGAAGTGTGCAGCCATAAGTTGTTTGGAAACTTGTTTTTTGAGTTTACTTGAGTATATGCAAACAGTTGCATTTTAAACCTGGCCATGTTGCATAGGGTTTGGTGTTGCAGTTGTGTTGAGTCACTGACTTGAACTCTGCAACTTTGATTTCTGATAGTATTCGATGTTGAGATGATTTCACATGTTGTTGTGGCGAGGCAGCGCACGCTTGCGTGCACTGCAGCCACACAATATCGACATTTTGAATTGATTTTGAACCTTCATTGATTTTGGTTCGTTGACCTTTTGTGTACATCATCACGATAATGGCAAGGCAGTGCACGCAAGCGTGAACTGCAGCCACACCACCTTGATTTTATTGGTATTTCTTTTGCTTTGATGCATTGATCTTTTGTGCATTTTATACTAGTGGCGAGGCAGTGCACGCGTGCGTGTACTGCAGCCCTACTAGACTTGATGTTTTAAATGATGTTTTCTATTGATGGAAATTTATTTTATGTTGCCAATTCAATATATTTTGAATCGCATTTTGATGAAACTGTAGTTAATTGCCGTTTTGGCACTTCTGTTATTTTCTAAATTTTCTTCATTAAAAATCCCTTCATCTATCTTCATTGATAATCTAAATCTACTGTTTTGTTGTTTAACACTGTTAAGTGTTATATTTACCGTTATCCGATTTCTTGTTAAAGGATCGGATAGGTAAATTTATATTTGACTATCATCTAATTGTTAATTGATTATTATTCCTCTATGCACTATTAACTGAGTTTGAATTAGACTGACCTGTGTATTATTTTATTTTGAACGTAATACTCGGGTCAGACCCAGTATTTTACAGCTTGAAGATTTTCGGGCAGCGAAGTTAGAGAGAGTTGGGGATAACGCTTCACTTTAGCTTTTCGGGGATTTATTTTTGTACTTAAAGAAATATTCCGCTGTATAAAATATAATTCATCGTATAAACTCTGATATATGTATAAAAATTCATTCTTGTGAAATATTAATATTATTATTCTGTGTTTCTGTGGCTGATTCTGTTTAAACTCTATAAACTGAATAATAATCCGTCATTTTGAACGTTTCAAGTTGGTTTAATTACCGACTAGGGGCGGTCAGAACGGCGGGTCGTTACATTTATTGAGCAAATCATTGCTTATATATATTTGGATGACATTGATTATCTTGGATGCTTTGTGATCTCAGTAATGAGATAAGTATGGTTGTGTGATATAAATGTTTGGTTTGCATTATGATGATAACTTTGATTATCCATTGTGGTGGTGATATATGGAATATCTATTTGATATTGATGATGTGGATTACCTGTTATTTGATAATGTTAATTATCAATTGTGATTTATGAGTTATCTATCTGAGTGTATATAGATACTGTATTGAATTGTTTTAAGTTTTAAAACAACTTGGACCAAAAAGTCACGCTTTGGATTTCGATGAGACCGGGATCGGGTTTCCATATTTGGATATCCGAAAACCACATCGATTCCAAATAACGTTGGGTCGTGAATCAAAATGGAGCTTTGAGAAGACTCGAGGTGTAAGCACTATACGTCAGTATAACTCCGCGGGTGATTCCGTGATGAGTTTGATGGAATCAGTTCTTATAGATTTGAGATAGTGATTCAGAGTGCAAGGGTTATTGTCGTTAACTCTGAGGGTGATTCCAATGAGTGTAACGAGATAATGCCTTCGGTTGCGTTCGAACCCGGAACGAACTTGTATGGATTGAATGCTTTCAGAACATTGTCAGGTGGACGATGAGCATTCTAAGTGATGTGTCCTATAAAGGTAATTGTAGCCTCAAGCCTCATCAACCGGGAATGGATAAAACAGGGGAGGTGCAGCAAGGCTTCGTGGGTCGCACCCACTGGAGAGCAAGATTTATCCCTGTCTAGAAGTCCCTTTATATTCGGCTGTGTAGGTGATTGCCAGCTACAACCACGGGGTTGTCTTGTTCGGAACTGTTCAATAAGGAATGGGTCCGGCTTTGTGTTGCAGGGGACCGGGCGTACTCCTCGGTACGTTGATCTAGGCCACGTACTGTGACGGGCGGTACCCCAGTAGCCCTACCATTGTATGGAATCCAAAATCCAATAAGTGCCAACGGTTTTGATTGTATTACCCACTTTTGTGGCTAGTAGCTGGAATTTAATCATGTAACAATTTCGGCTATTTCTTATTTATTTGAAAACCCTAGACCCTATTATAATATCATCGGATTTCCTATCAAATGTTTTGGTTAGCGTAAGGTAAAAACTCTTCCATGTTTATGTGTGGGAAGTCTTACGTGATACCTTTCTTTTCAAAAGATTTTTAAAAGTTAAGAAACTTTAACCTGTTACTCACACCAGACCCATATCTGACCCGGAGTTTATTTTTGTTTTTCATAAACTCTTGGGCACTCAAATTTTTACGAGTAGCCAAGGGAATTCAGGATAGGATTCAAGTTAGTTTTGACGAATTATGGAGGAGCAAATGGAGCAGGAGGCTTCTGCGTGTAGATATATATCTAATATTCCGCTGTGTGTTCTCTGAGTTGTTGTCTTTGTACTATATTGAGTTGTAATAACTAGACAGGTGTTTATAACTGTCTGGTATGTGTTGTTTTAGCTGTGTATCTCTGATGATAGTTGTAAACTATGTAATGTTTATGTTATTAATATAATTTATTCGTTCCGCTGTTTAGATTCTGATGTTGTTTCTTTCTTCTCTTCTTTCTATTCTCTTTTCTATCCCTTTCTTTCTTAAAAATGATGCGATTTTCTGTGGTAAGAAAGTCGGGTCGTTTCAACTGGTGTCAGAGCTTTAGGTTGAGTGAATACCTAGGCTCTGTAGTGGTGTCTTTCTTGAGAGAGCGTACTTGTAATTTTTATATATCTATATATAAATATATTTATTTCTACCTATTTGTTGGGTTACCTGTTCAGGTTTTCCAATATAAGTTATAAAGGTAGATGGGGTAGTAGTGTGTGTAACACGACCTACCGTTGGTTGGAGTTTGAATGTCTGAGGTTGGAAGTCTATCTGTCGAGGCCATAGACCTAATACAGTCTCGAGTGAGCTTTGTAGTGATGAAGGACTTCATTGATCTCTGAAGGAAACCTGTTGAGGTTCGGTGTTCATTTCTGAAGTTGGATGAGTAGAATTTGGATCTGTCGGCTGGGCAAAAAGCAAGTGATGGTATTTTGATACCTCAGGATATAATAGCTGCGTGATGAGATGCAGTGACTATGTATGTTCCCGAAGATGTTTTCTTTGGAACAAGTTAAGGGGGTGAGTCTGCTTCGATGTTGTGGCTGTGTTCAGCCGGAGTTTCTGTTTGCTTTGAGGTTTGAGTTTCACGAAGAGCTTGTTTTGGAATTCTTCAGCATCTGTGGCAACGGTGCAGCTTGGGATGTTCTCGGTGTTGGTAAGAGATCTTTTGGCTTAGCAGTTTTTCTGAAGTGGAGTTCAGAAACGTTTGAGTGGACCCGTTCCTTCGATGGGTTGGCTAATTAAGTTTAAGCTGTTCTATTTGGTTAAGGGAGAACAATTTTTTTTCTTGGACTTGGTTTGGGTGGTTCGCAAAAGTGACTTGCGATTGTTTGAGTGTTCTCTTGGGTTATCTGAGTTTTTTTGGATGTCTTCAGGAAGTCAGAGTTTGGTTCGCATATGGAGATTGAGTTTTCTTATCGTCTGGGATTCCAGGAGTGGTACTACGGGTGGTACAGCTTAATAGTAGAATGGTTTCAAGGAGATTGAGTTGGTGTAGCAGCTTAGAGTTTTGGGGAAATTTCTGAGTTTCTTATGGATTTGTTGAACCATATCTCTGGGGTGTGTTGTCCTGTTTGTGCTTGCGTTCTTCTTCAGCATTTTCTTCTACTTCGGATCAGAGTTGAGCAGCGGAAGCAGTTGGGAAGTGTATCTTCTTTTTCTTTTCCCGGGTAGGAGAAGTGAGTTGTTGTCTTCTGATGTTGAGGAGTTGAGTTTGAGATCTTGATCTTGTTTGATCTAGAGGATATCATTTTGTTGAGTTGACTGGTCTAGTTTGTTTCTAGAAGAATCAGCGAAGGTTAAGCTGATCAGTAAGGCTGTAGGCAGCTCAGGAACGTCCGAAGAGTTTTGTGGATAAGAGTCGGAGGTATTTGGATTCTGAAGTCGGAGATTTAATTTTGGATAAGTTTTCTCCGATCAAAAGTGAGCTATAAGTTTGGGTAAGTTTGAGAAGTTAGCTTTGATGTGTTTTGGATCTTTTCTGTATCTTGGAGAATAAGTGACTGAACTACAGGATTGGATTGCCAGTTTGGATAACTGGGATTCGATGAGTTTCATGTATCTCTGAGGGAATGCGTGTATGATCTATCTCTGGTTGTGGAACCAGCAGTTCTGGAGTTTTGGTTGTTGAGTCAGACTCGTTTGTAGTCTAATATCTTGTCTAATGTTATAGATATAGTTAAATAGGAGCTTTGTAGCTTCATAATATTGTTTGTTTGGATTCTCTAGGGCGAGTATCCCGATATATATATATACACACCTGGGGAAACTCGATAAAATTCTATCCAGAATTTGTCTGGATAATTAGATTTGTTTGATTAGTAGAATTGGTTGCTTTGATTGTTAGCATACGTTTGATATATGCTTGTGTATAAATTTTTTAAAAATTTAATGAGATTATTAAATTACCTTTGTTTTAAATTTCGAGGACAAAATTCTTTTAAGGGGAAGGATTGTAATATCCCGGAATTTTTAACAATATCAATTTAATAATCTGTATTTAAAATTAAATTGATATTGATATTTTGTTGATAATAATTCAAATAGATTTAATAATCTTCTTTAATAATTATTTAAATTGGTTATTTTATCCTTTTAAAAATAATAAATTAATTTCTATTTATAAATAAATATATGGTTTATATTTTAAATAGATTGGTATTGTTTTAATTTTAATAAGTAAAGCATATTTTCTAGTTTTAATATTTGTAGTAACTTTGAAAATTTGTTTTATTTAATATTTAAGCTTTTTAAAATTAAATAAATGATTTTTGATTTAAATGTAATAAATGAACCATGTTTTAAAACTTTAATATATATACATTATAAATTGGAAATTTTGATTTTTATTAGTGTTGAGTTTTTAAAACTATTTTATAAAAAAATATATGATTTTAAATTTGATAAGAAAAATATTAAATGTTTAAATTAAATTAGATTGAGTTTTAAATTTAGAATAAATTCAATAAAATGGTTTCATGGCTTAATAAAATAGATATTTTATTGATAAAAATATAATTTCCTTTAAAATGATTTTAATTTAATAATAAGAGATTTACAAAAGAAATATCAATATTGTATTGTCTTTATAAATAAGTTTTGAATAGGATTTGTAATTTTTATTTCAAATTGAATTTATATTCACAACTTGATTTGAAAATAATTGATTTTGAATTTAGTTTGAATTTAAATTCAACAGTATAAAATCTTAATTGTTTTAATCTATAAAATGTATAAGTTTCAATTTGTAAAACATGATTTGTTTTTATTTTCATTTATAAATTTATACCCATATTTAGAAATAAACTAACAAGTTAAACTAGGCTAACATACACATGTAATTAGTACTAATTATTTTAAAGTAACAAGTGTTTCATTCTTTAACATCCATTTAACATGTGTTCAAAACTAACATACAAAATGACAAGTGTATAACATTTGTACAAGTGTAAAATTAGTTTTAATTTTTCTTTTATTCATTAAATCTGAAAATTTCATTTGTATAAGCTTGCATCTTCATTCATATTGCATTTTCATTTTCCTTAATCAAAGAAATCTTCAAACTTCTAAATTCAAATTCATCTTTATATTAACAATCAAGCCTGCATTTTCTAAACCATGTTCCAATCTGCAATCCCTCAAATCCAAAAATCTGCATTTCCTCAAAATTCAGAAACCCTGCATATTCAACCATACTCAAAAAATCAAAACTCCTCATCATAACTAAATCTGTAAACAAACCTGCATATTCCACTTTCTCAAAAGCAAAAAGGAGAGCCTGCATTCTGTTTTTAAGACCTGGAATGGATCAAACCTGATTTGAAACATGATAAGCATCTGCATGCATTTGAGGAATTAGCAACTGCATTTACTTTCTGCATGCAAGTAATTAGAGTATGGGATCATGAGCATGTAGATTTCATCAGGATTGCAAGTCAGATTAAAAAAAACAACAAAGGGTCAAGCCTGCATTCTTTCTGCAAATTTCAAAAAGAACAACTGAGCTCTGCATTGAATTAAGGTGAGTAACATTTAAATCTTAAACTGTAATTTAGGTTGCTTGAGATAAAACATGTTTGTGTGCCTGATGTAAATGTGACTGTGTACGCATGTTTTGTTTATGTTCTGCAGTGAACCCAGATCATCTTCCTATTTAAAAGAATCCCTACAATTGATCTGATTTGAGATAGTAACTGGGTTTTAGAATAATAAAAAGGAGTTTGCTCATCATGGATTAGAATTCAACTTTATATAGTAATGTGTTTTATTTTCTTAAGTTAAGGTTTAAAAGTTTTTAGGTGAGTTAAAAACAGGGTGTTATCTCTGTATAAACAGGTAATACCATTATATGTTAATATTGATCAAAACCAATCATATTAATATTGAAATCCAGTTTCATAAACTTAATGCATTAACAAAAACTTGATTTTTAAATCAAGTATCAGAATTTTTAGGTGTATGATTCAGTAGCAATTTGTTTATGAACTAAAAATTGATTTTGAGCAAGTTCATGTAATCTGTGATTTGAGGAAACTCAGAATTCTTCTGAGTTATAGCGGAAGGATCATAGATCCTTAGAAAAATCAGAAATGAGGATATAAATTGTTAGATTGGTTGCAGTTTGTAAATCTTTGTTTAAACCCTAGTTTTGAATGGGTTTAAGCATTGAGACAGTGTGAGGTGTAGGATGAATCGAGTGTTGTGATAATTGATGATTGTGTAGTTGAAGGGTGAAGGAGTTCGAGGTCGGAGGGGTTGAACGTCAAGTGGTCGGAGAGGCGTAAACTCGCCGTTGACAAGTTGGGTCAAAAAAAACCTGGAACATATTTTCAGGTTTAGGGTTTTAGAACTAATTTTGAATTCTTTTATTTTTGTTCGACCTGGTGTTGTAGTTAGGGTATTGATGGGTTTCTGATTGTGGTTTGATCGTCTCTGATGATCAGAGAGGGCGAGGATCGCCGTGCATATGCACGTTGATGAGATTCTGGTGAAACATTGGGGTTTTGGATGTTGCAAGGGAAATCTTTGAGATGGCTCGAAGTAAATAAGAAGAGAACTTGGAGTAATCAAGCTTTAAACCCGAAGTAGTACTAAGGTTCCTCGTGTTGAACCTGTAATTTCCAGGTTTTGAAACCTGTATAGAAATCTGGGTTTTAAATTTCAAAATATGTAGTTTTTGTTTAAGGTAAGGTTTAAGTTTAAATTCAAATGCAAGTTTGAATTTCTGATTTAAATTCAAATCCCAGTTTTTAAATAAAAATTAAAGTTTCAAAAATTTAACTTAATTAACTATTTTATTTTGGTAAATAGTTGAAACTTTTTAATAATGAGGTTTTTAAAATGTGAGTAAGATTTAAAGATTAATTTTAAATCTGGAGATCTAAGTTTAAATATGAATTTCAGTTTTAAATTAAAAAAAAGAAGATCTAAATTTGAAGGTTTTAAACTAAGAATGAATTGAAATTTCTAAATTTTTTTAAATGAATTGAATTTTAAGAATTTTCATAGCACTTGTTTGATTTGAAATTTTAAAAAGTTTTAAATTATTTAAACTTTGATAAGTTTTAAAATTATTCTATTTTAACCGTTGTATTTTAAATGAAAATTTAAAAGTAGTTCAAAAAGTACTTTTGTGACGCCCCACCTCTATACCCACGCTAGCCAAGAACATTACGGTGAATGCTGTCAACTAGCACGGAGAATAAGGCTATTGAGGAGCGACCATCCGAGTAATTGCTTTGCGCGAGCATCGATATGTCAAATAGTATAACATGCATTTCTTTATCAAGAGGGAATCCGACATTCCGACACAAACTCAAAGCTACTACACAGTGGCTGTAATATCTTCAGAAACAAATATAGAAATAAACATAACATAAATCAGTCACAGACAATTCATATCACAAAGGCGGAATAAGATATGAATATTACACTAGAAAGTGTACATCAGAGTAGTGGTCTGAAAAGATCCACAATATCACAAAAGAATACTTACACGAACTACACAAAAGAATAAGTATACATTAAGGAGTCTATATCTCAAATGTACACAACAAAATAACTACTAATCTAAGTAGTTAACCCAAAAGTCAAGGAGTTAATCCCGGATGAGAAGTCAAGCAGAAGCACCTGTAACATCTCGGTCTGACCCGAGTATTATTTAATAAGAAAATAATAAACGGATCAGTCTAACTATAAATATCAGATGAAACGATATAGAATAAGAGATATGACTAAACACATAATAATCACAATGCCAAGCTGTGATATATATATATATATATATATACTTAGTTGATAATCATCAAGAGATTAATCAATGTCACCAAATCTACACAAGAATCAAAGAAACGTCATACTCCTATTTCGTTCACCAAACCATAAATATTGACGATAATATCCATGTCAATCACAAAAGTCAATGACACACAAATTCCAGAAACTACACAAGAAATCCAGAAATCACCAAAGCCAATGACACACAAATTCACCAATGCATAAATATTGATAAAACTTATCAATGGAAATCACGAAAATTGGTGAAACACAAATTCTAGGAATCTACAAAAGAAATCCAGAAATCACAAGGGGGGGAGGCCTATCACAAACGGGAGCATAAAGCCCACCAACACGTGTATCACAAACGGAACGCTAATTCCATGGTCGCTAACCATCACAAATTGAGCCGAAGCTCTACAAACGACCCGAAGACCATGGGTTGCTACCCCACCAAATTGAGTCGAAACTCCACAAAACGGGGTTTAGTCTCCCTCGCAGACAAAGAGACATCGCACATTGCTAGTCTAAATCACAAAGATGTTCGTCATGATCAACGAGAAGTGTCAATTACACTAAGCTAGTAAATATATGAGTTTAGCTTCATGTCCCATAACCACTTGCTTAACCTAAATATTTACGAACAAACTGTAGATCTCCACTATAAAATTGTCACAAGAGATTCAATCGAACAAGTCCAAGAATCAACCAACAAAGTGAACGCAAGCGTTTCATACCACTTGTTTTACGAAGTCGTTTAATTGGATTTCTCATACGAGTGAGGTAAAGGTTTATATATACTAATAGATTGGAAAACGGTTTTATAAACGAATTTGGTATTAAAATAGTATTGAAATCGTTTGGGGAAAGAATTTTGATATTTGCTACTAGTATAGAAAACCTTTATATTTTTAAAGTGACAAATCACAAAGAAGATCGTAGGAACAATCAATCACTAAGATTCACATTCGAAAACGTGAATAAAATCCAAAGAAATCGATATAAAATCCATCAAAGTGGATATATCTAAAATTCCCAAAGAAAAGGTCATCTAAGTCGATAATAAATGACAACAACAAAAGGGAGACAACACGAATCGATTAAAGTTGGATATTCAAACGGATTAGCAAAATAGGCTAATCTGGCAATTAACAGGAGGTCGGTCGACCGGACTCCCTAAGTCGGTCGACCGAGCCTTAAACAGAGGAGTGCTTATGCACTTGGAAGCAGGTCGGTCGACTGGGCTCCCTGAGTCGGTCGACCGAACCTTAAAACAGAAAGTGCTTATGCACTTGGAAGCAGGTCGGTCGACCGGACCAGAGGGGTCGGTCGGCCGAACCTGTTTCCAGCCTCTTCCCTGCCTATAACAAATGAGGTTCAATCTTGACCAAATTGCATTTTTCTCGAGCAATGGCGCTAAGGGATTATGCCAACCGACTACCCGACCCTATATGCTCCTCGATGCATCACCAAAAACATGTTCAAACATCAAAGTTAGGATTTTTAACGAATTGAACTCAAAACACTAAAAATTGGAATATACACCAATTCAATCCAATCCAAAAGCAAGTACACACGAATAAGTGTTAGGAATTCATACCTAACATTCGAAGATAATTCATAGACTTAGATGTGAGATTAAAAATCTTACCTTTTCACAAAATCGAACAAGAAGAAGCTTGAAAGCAAATGGAGAATCAACCTCTCTTCAACACAACCCAATTGAGCTTGAATCTAAGCTCAAAAACAAGAACATTCCCAAAATTAGGTTTAGGAATTTCTGAAATTGGTAAGAGAATAAGTTGGAGAAGAAGAAGAGAAGCTTACCAATGGGTTCTTCTTGAGTTTGTAGCTAGGAATTTGATTTGCAAGAGAAACTAGGGTTTTGGAGTTTTAATTTCCAATCTCTCCCACCATTAAAGCTAAGAAAACTGAAAGGAGAAAGAAGTGAGGGAGAATGGGGAGAGTGGTTCATTTTTGGAGTATAAGTTAACATAGGGCTGAGCCCAAAAACCAAACCCAAAGTAAAAAGTAGCAAAAATCAACCTTCTCCAAACAGATCGAAGCTTATACTCAAAAAGGTCGCAAACGGCATTTTAAACTCAATGGGAGTGGTCCCGAGTCCTAATTCGACCGTATGCAAAAAGTAGCTTTTCGGACTAAAATCCGACTAATGATGAAATATTTAAATAAAATATTTAAATATAAAATCGATAAATATGCGGGTTGTTACAGACTCCCCTCCTTAAAGAAATTGCGTCCACGCAATATTACAAGAAGAAGATATATAGTAACAACCATAAAAGCATATTCAACACAAAAGAAGTTTGAAATAAGAAGTTCACCTCAAAGAGCACGAGAAAGTAAGTCTGGATGTGTTCGCTCGATGTACTCTCTAAATTCCCAAGTACAATCCTTAGGATTTGAAGACCATTGAACTTTAACAAGCGGAACATCTTTATTTCGAAGTCGTTTGACCTCCGAAGCAATAATAAGAATAGGATGTCGCTCATAAGTTAAATTAGGCGAAACTTCAATCTCTTCCACAACACCGGGCTCAAGGATAGAATCGGAATCTCGAAGGCATTTCCGAAGTTGAGAAACGTGAAGCACGTCATGGATAGCAGAAAATTGAGCCGGCAATAAAAGGCGATAAGCCATGGAACCAATACGTTCGGTTATAGGAAATGGCCCAATATATCGAGGCGCTAGTTTTCCCGATCGACTGTAACGTACAACACCTTTCATAGGTGAAACACGAATGAACACAAGATCTCCCACAGAAAATTCTAATTTCCTTCTCCGGTTATTGGCATAGGATTTTTGTCTACTCTGGGCTTCTTTCATCCTATGTCGAATAAGTTCAATTTTCTCTGTGGAATCACGAATAAAATCTGGACCTAAAACCAGCTTCTCACCGGCCTCAAGCCAACAAGAAGGAGATCGGCATGGCCTTCCGTAGAGTGCCTCAAAAGGTGCCATACCAATACTAGATTGGAAGCTATTATTATAAGAAAATTCAACAAGAGAAACATAATCTTCCCAACTTCCACCGAAATCAAGCACACAAGCACGAAGAAGATCTTCAAGAGTTTGATTAACACGCTCGGTTTGTCCATCGGACTGGGGGTGATAAGCGGTGCTAAAATTAAGCTTCGTTCCTAAAGCTTTTTGAAGACTCTTCCAAAATCCACTAGTAAAAAATGGATCACGATCACTAACTATAGAAGTAGGAACTTCTTGTAATTTAACAATCTCTTTGATAAAGAGTTTGGCCAAAAGAGGAACGGTTCGGTTAGACCGAACGGGAATAAAATGGGCGGATTTAGTAAGTCTATCAACGATCACCCATAAGCTATCATGACCCAAACGAGAACGAGGAAGGCCATCTATAAAATCCATGGAAATTTGGTCCCACTTCCAAATTGAAATTTCTAAAGGTTGCAATAACCCACCGGGCCTTTGATGTTCGGCCTTAACAAGTTGGCAAGTCATGCAACACTTAACAAAGCTAGCAATATCGAGTTTCATTCCCTCCCAATAATAAAGTCGCTTCATATCCGCGTACATTTTACTACTATCGGGATGAACGGTAAATTTAGAACGATGAGAATCTTCTAAAATATCTCTACGAAGATCACCAATATTTGGCACGACAAGTCTACCAAATCTCCGAATGCCGCCACGAGAATCGATATCAAAGTCCTTCAATCCTTCAATATCAATTTTATCCCTAATATTTTGGCCAAGAAGAGCCAATTCAGGATCTAACCCTTGAGCTTCAAGAATGCGGACAAAAAGAGAAGGATGAGCCTCAAGGCTACATAAAACAAATGATGAGCATAAATCGGAAACACGGTCTCGAATTTCGCAAGTGGATAAAATCTCGAGATCGTTCCATTCGGATATCATCATAGAAACAACAGCTTGTTGTTTACGGCTAAGAGCATCGGCGACACGATTACCCTTTCCAGGAGTATAAAGAATATCAAGATCATAAGGAGCAAGAAACTCGAGCCAACGTTGTTGACGCAAATTAAGTTCCTTTTGAGAAAATAAATATTTCAAAGACTTATGATCTGTGTAAAGAACAAATTTCTCTCCTAAGAGATAATGACGCCAAATACGAAGGGCGAAAACAATAGCCGCGAGCTCTAAATCATGAGTGGCATATCTAGTCTCAGCAGGCTTTAATTGCCTATAAGCATAAGCAATAACACGTTCTTTTTGCATAAGAACGGCACCCAAACCAATGTGACTAGCATCGGTATAAACAACGAAATCTTGATTCCCATCGGGAATAACAAGAATAGGAGCATCAGAAAGAAGTTCTTTTAATTTCTGAAAAGAAGCTTCACATTTGTCCGACCAAATGTATTTAACACCTTTCTTCGTTAAGCTAGTGAGAGGCACGACAATCTTAGAAAAGTCTTCGATAAAACGACGGTAATAGCCCGCCAAGCCGAGAAAACTACGAATCTCTGTCACACTCTCCGGTCTCTTCCAATCTTGAATCGCTTCAATCTTTGAAGGATCCACGGAAATTCCGGATTCGGAAATAATATGACCGAGAAACTTCACACGAGATTGCCAAAAGTGGCATTTAGAAAATTTTGCCTTTAATTGATTACTCCTAAGAGTTTCCAACACAATCCGAAGATGTTTTTCATGCTCCTCCTCGGTTTTAGAATACACAAGAATATCATCGATAAAGATGAGAACAAACCGGTCGAGAAAGTCTTTAAAAACTCGATTCATTAAGTCAACGAAATAAGCCGGGGTATTCGTTAACCCAAATGGCATCACAAGCCATTCATAAGATCCATAACGAGTACGGAACAATGTCAAAGGAATGCTATCCTCTGCAATACGAAGCTGATGAAAACCGGTAGCCAAGTCCAATTGTGAAAAGACTCTAGCACCACTAAGTTGATCGAATAGATCATCAATCCGAGGTAAAGGATATTTATTTTTGATAGTAAGATCATTAAGCTTGCGGTAGTCAACGCAAAGCCTAAGTGTACCATCGGATTTCTTCACGAAAATAGCCGAAGCTCCCCAAGGCGAGGAACTAGAGCGAATAAATTGCTTCGTCTCCAATTCGGATAATTGTTTACGCATCTCCTCGTTTTCTTTATTGGACATACGATAAGGAGGACGAGTCATAGGTTGAGCTCCAGGAATAAGATTAATTCTGAACTCAATTGCTCGCTTAGGTGGTAATCCTAAAACGGGCTCGAATATGTCGGAAAATTCACAAACGACGTGAATATGAGAAATAATATCACCCTCATCATCATCATCGTCATCACGAGGATTTAAAGAATATAAAGATGCAACCAAAGTAGAATCTGAATCTTTAAGAATAACAGAAACCTGATTAACAGATTGAGGATGTCGAAGATGAATAGTCCGCTCAGGACATATGATATGAGCTTCATAACGGTTAAGCCAATCCATTCCCAAAATCATTCCAAAGCCTAAATAATGCATGACATGCAAATCGGCTCGGAAAGAAAAATCACACAAAATAATCTCGACATCTTTACACAATAAACTGATTGTTGCGGATCCACCAACCGGATTCGCAATTCTCAAAGAAGTCATTAAACACAAAGCATCCAAAGAAAAGGTATCAACAAGTTCTTTTGATATAAAAGAATGGGATACACCCGTATCAAAAAGAACTCGAATAGGATGATCACGAAATAAAA
Source organism: Allium cepa (assembly GCA_030765085.1). Taxonomy (NCBI): domain Eukaryota; kingdom Viridiplantae; phylum Streptophyta; class Magnoliopsida; order Asparagales; family Amaryllidaceae; genus Allium; species Allium cepa. The sequence continues at coordinate 463,450,451 of CM060943.1, forward strand.
TAATTCCATCTAGAATAGAATGAGAAATACCTTGGCCACGAGATGTGTTGCCAGGGGCTTGAGCAACATTAAGCTTTCCCTCCTTCTTGCCCTGAAGCTTGGGGCATGAAAATATAACATGACCGGGAACTTTGCAGTAGCGACAGGAGAGAGATTTTGGGCACTTGTTCGCATAATGGTCCTTCGAACCACAATTATAGCATTCCCCACGACCAAAGGAAGAAGTCTTTGCCATGGAGGTTGCTTGCTTCCCTTTCTTATTGGGATAAGGGCCTTTGAATTTGTTTGGCCTCTTCTTGTTGTTGAAGTCTGGTTTGGAACCCACCACTTCAACATCATTCTCCTTATCCGCCTCTTCAAGACGAAGAGCGATATCAACGAGTTGGTCGAAAGAAACTTTTAATTTTAGAAGTAATGGCTTCTTGAGACTTTTTTTTAAGCCATAGATGAATCTCTAATTCTTCTTAAGAGGGGTGTTGATGTATTCAACCCCATATTTGGAAAGCGACTCGAAAGAGGCGACGTAATCAGTCACGGAGGACTCACCTTGAACAAGTTCTATAAATCGTCGAGCCAATGTCACTTTCTCAGCTTCTGGTACGAATTTTAACTCGAAGCGTTCTCGGAATTTCTTCCAAGTGAGATCTGCTTCATTAATCTCAGAAATAAGAAGCTCGTACCAGTCCAATGCTCTTTCACGGAGCATACTAGAGGCCACCTGAACTCGGTGAAGGTCAATAAGATTCATGCGAGAAAAGATTCGATCGCATGACCTTAGCCAAGCCTGCACTTCCATAACAGTTTCGGAACCTTTGAATGGCTCCCCACCCAAATTAGTGTAATCGCTACACAAGCGTGCAAATCCCGACTTTGGGTGAGTAGGTTCCGGGTTAGCTCCAGCTGCTTGAGCATTCGTCACTAAATCAAGAAGCTGTTGAGCAGTCATAAAAACTCCATCCTGGGGCGGAGTGCTAGATGGCACGGCTCTGGGGCGGCCAGGTCTAGACATTTCTCTTCCTTTAGAAAGAAAGAAGAGGAAGAAAAAGATTATTCACCAAATTGAATATCAAGCAATCTTGATACACAAAACAAGGAATCATAAAAGAAAATAGGATAGAACGGTACGTAGGCCCGAATAAAATCCTAAAGCATGACTCCTAAGAAGAACTTAGGACGATGATCCTTGTTATAATATTCCATATTGTTCCGAAGTTTGGCTCTGATACCATGCTGTGACGCCCCACCTCTATACCCACACTAGCCAAGAACATTACGGTGAATGCTGTCAACTAGCACGGAGAATAAGGCTGTTGAAGAGCGGCCATCCAAGTAATTGCTTTGCGCGAGCATCGATATGTCAGATAGTATAACATGCATTTCTTTATCAAGAGGGAAATCCGACATTCCGACACAAACTCAAAGCTACTACACAGTGGCTGTAATATCTTCAGAAACAAATATAGAAATAAACATAACATAAATCAGTCACAGACAATTCATATCACAAAGGCGGAATAAGATATGAATATTACACTAGAAAGTGTACATCAGAGTAGTGGTCTGAAAAGATCCACAATATCACAGAAGAATAGTTACACGAACTACACAAAAGAATAAGTATACATTAAGGAGTCTATATCTCAAATGTATACAACAAAATAACTACTAATCTAAGTAGTTAACCCAAAAGTCAAGGAGTTAATCCCGGATGAGAAGTCAAGCAGAAGCACCTGTAACATCTCGGTCTGACCCGAGTATTATTTAATAAGAAAATAATAAACGGATCAGTCTAACTATAAATATCAGATGAAACGATATAGAATAAGAGATATGACTAAACACATAATAATCACAATGCCAAGCTGTGATATATATATATATATATATACTTAGTTGATAATCATCAAGAGATTAATCAATGTCACCAAATCTACACAAGAATCAAAGAAACGTCATACTCCTATTTCGTTCACCAAACCATAAATATTGACGATAATATCCATGTCAATCACAAAAGTCAATGACACACAAATTCCAGAAGACTACACAAGAAATCCAGAAATTACCAAAGTCAATGACACACAAATTCACCAATGCATAAATATTGATAAAACTTATCAATGGAAATCACGAAAATTGGTGAAACACAAATTCTAGGAATCTACACAAGAAATCCAGAAATCACAAAGGGGGGGAGGCATATCACAAACGGGAGCATAAAGCCCACCAACACGTGTATCACAAACGGAACGCTAATTCCATGGTCGCTAACCATCACAAATTGAGCCGAAGCTCCACAAACGGCCCGAAGACCATGGGTTGCTACCCCACCAAATTGAGTCGAAACTCCACAAAACAGGGTTTAGTCTCCCTCGCAGACAAAGAGACATCGCACATTGCTAGTCTAAATCACAAAGATGATCGTCATGATCAACGAGAAGTGTCAATTACACTAAGCTAGTAAATATATGAGTTTAGCTTCATGTCCCATAACCACTTGCTTAACTTAAATATTTACGAACAAACTGTAGATCTCCACTATAAAATTGTCACAAGAGATTCAATCGAACAAGTCCAAAAATTAACCAACAAAGTGAACGCAAGCGTTTCATACCACTTGTTTTACTAAGTCGTTTAATTGGATTTCTCATACGAGTGAGGTAAAGGTTTATATATACTAATAGATTGGAAAACGGTTTTATAAACGAATTTGGTATTAAAATAGTATTGAAATCGTTTGGGGAAAGAGTTTTGATATTTACTACTAGTATAGAAAACCTTTATATTTTTAAAGTGAAAATCACAAAGAAGATTGTAGGAACAATCAATCACTAAGATTCACATTCGAAAACGTGAATAAAATCCAAAGAAATCGATATAAAATCCATCAAAGTGGATGTATCTAAAATTCCCAATGAAAAGGTCATCTAAGTCGATAATAAATGACAACAACAAAAGGGAGACAACACGAATCGATTAAAGTTGGATATTCAAACGGATTAGCAAAATAGGCTAATCTGGCAATTAACAGCAGGTCGGTCGACCGGACTCCCTAAGTCGGTCGACCGAGCCTTAAACAGAGGAGTGCTTATGCACTTGGAAGCAGGTCGGTCGATTGGGCTCCCTGAGTCGGTCGACCGAACCTTAAAACAGAAAGTGCTTATGCACTTGGAAGCAGGTAGGTCGACCGGACCAGAGGGGTCGGTCGGCCGAACCTGTTTCCAGCCTCTTCCCTGCCTATAACAAATGAGGTTCAATCTTGACCAAATTGCATTTTTCTCGAGCAATGGTGCTAAGGGATTATGCCGACCGACTACCCGGCCCTATATGCTCCTCGATGCATCACCAAAAACATGTTCAAACATCAAAGTTAGGATTTTTAACGAATTGAACTCAAAACACTAAAAATTGGAATATACACCAATTCAATCCAATCCAAAAGCAAGTACACACGAATAAGTGTTAGGAATTCATACCTAACATTCGAAGATAATTCATAGATTTAGATGTGAGATTAAAAATCTCACCTTTTCACAAAATCGAACAAGAAGAAGCTTGAAAGCAAATGGAGAATCAACCTCTCTTCAACACAACCCAATTGAGCTTGAATCTAAGCTCAAAATCAAGAACATTCCCAAAATTAGGTTTAGGAATTTTTGAAATTGGTAAGAGAATAAGTTGGAGAAGAAGAAGAGAAGTTTACCAATGGGTTCTTCTTGAGTTTGGAGCTAGGAATTTGATTTGCAAGAGAAACTAGGTTTTTGGAGTTTTAATTTCCAATCTCTCCCACCATTAAAGCTAAGAAAGATGAAAGGAGAAAGAAGTGAGGGAGAATGGGGAGAGTGGTTCAGTTTTGGAGTATAAGTTAACATAGGGCTGAGCCCAAAAACCAAACCCAAAGTAAAAAGTAGCAAAAATCAACCTTCTCCAAACATATCGAAGCTTATACTCAAAAAGGTCGCAAACGGCATTTTAAACTCAATTGGAGTGGTCCCGAGTCCTAATTCGACCGTATGCAAAAAGTAGCTTTTCGGACTAAAATCCGACTAATGATGAAATATTTAAATAAAATATTTAAATATAAAATCGATAAATATGCGGGTTGTTACAACTTTGTTTCAATTAAATTGTTTTAACATAATTAAGTTATGTTTTATCTTGTAAATCTAATTAAGATTAATATTTCAAAATTTATTTAATTAATAAGGTAATTAAGATTAATTTAATTTAATTAATTAATTGAATTTGGAATTAATAATTGTAATGTTTAATCAATTTATAGTTAAGATCATTAATTAGATTAGTAATTAATGATGAATATTATTAATTATGTAATTAAGTTTTAATCAAGGTCAGTTTATTTAATAATTAATTTTAATTAATGAATGATTAAAGATAATTTAAATTGCAATTAATTTAAGTTAATTACTCTAGAAAATAATTAAAGGATGGTTAATGAAGGTCATTAACCAGGATTATTTAACAATTAATTAATATGGTTAATTTTTTGGTAATTAATTAGATTAATTAATTTAGTAATAATCAATTGTGAATGGTTTGAGTGTAATTACTTGATAAAGTAATAAAGAAATTAATTACTTAATGTAATTAATTTAGTTTAATATGATTGTTTATTTTAATTAAGTAAGTTTAATTAATTTTAAACACTTGGATTTTAAAGATAATTACTGTATGTAATTAATGATTTTGGAATTTACTCAGTTAAGTAATTGATTAATAATTACAGAATGTAACTTAATGAAGATGTTAAGAATGAAGTAATTTGGATTTAAATTACTTATTAATTAATCAAGGGATTAATTAAGAAATTAATTAAAGGATAATTAATTTGTTTAATATAGTAATTAAGCTAGATAATTACTAAATGTAATTAATCTGTGATGATGATTAATAATTATAAGTTAATTACTTAAGGTAATTAATAAAAGGGGATCATAAATTATTATAATTAATGAAGTAATTAAAAATGATTCATTATGATTAATTAATCAATAATAGGTAATTAATGGTAATTAATTAATTAATTAAGGATTAATGTAATTAATTATGATTAATTAATTAATTAATTGAAGTAATTGAAGGTTAATTACTGTTTAACTGAGAATAATTAATTTTGTGAAATTAATTGAGGATAATTACATGAATGTAACTAAGGTTAATTAATCATGGGTGATTAATTAAGGTAATTAATAATGGATTAATAAATTGATTATAATCAATTAAATGATTAAGTAAGCAAGATTTATATTGGTGAAGTAATTAATTTAATTTATTTTAAATTAATTAAAGATGGAGTAATTAATTTAATTCACTTTAAATTAATTAGAAATTGGAGATAGTTAATTCAATTCATTTTAAATTAATTTTATTATATTGAGCAAATCATTGCTTATATATATTTGGATGACATTGATTGTCTTGGATGCTTTGTGATCTCAGTAATGAGATAAGTATGGTTGTGTGATATAAATGTTTGGTTTGCATTATGATGATAACTTAGATTATCTATTGTGGTGGTGATATATGGAATATCTATTTGATATTGATGATGTGGATTACCTGTTATTTGATAATGTTAATTAACAATTGTGATTTATGAGTTATCTATCTGAGTGTATATAGATACTGTATTGAATTATTTTAACTTTTAAAACAACTTGGACCTAAAAGACACGCTTTGGATTTCGATGAGACCGGGATCGGGTTTCCATATTTGGATATTCGAAAACCACATCGATTCCAAATAACGTTAGGTCGTGAATCAAAATGGAGCTTTGAGAAGACTCGAGGTGTAAGGAATATACGTCAGTATAACTCCGGGGGTGATTCCGTGATGAGTTTGACGGAATCAGTTCTTATAGATTCGAGATGGTGATTCAGAGTGTAAGGGTTATTATCGTTAACTCTAAGGGCGATTCCCAAATGAGTGTAACGAGATAATGCCTTCGGTTTCGTTCGAACCCGGAACGAACTTGTATGGATTGAATGCTTTCAGAACATTGTCAGGTGGATGATGAGCATTCTAAGTGATGTGTCCTATAAAGGTAATCGTAGCCTCAAGCCTCATCAACCGGGAATGGCTAAAACAGGGGAGGTGCAGCAAGGATTCGTGGGTCACACCCACTAGAGAGCAAGATTTACCCCTGTCTAGAAGTCCCTTTATATTCGGCTGTGTGGGTGGTTGCTAGCTACAACCACGAGGTTGTCTTGTTTGGAACTGTTCAGTAAGGAATGGGTCCGGCTTTGTGTTGCAGGGGAGCGGACGTACTCCTCGGTACGTTGATCTAGGCCACGTACTATGACGGGCGGTACCCCAGTAGCCCTGCCATTGTATGGAATCCAAAATCCAATAAGTGCCAATGGTTTTGATTGTATTACCCACTTTTGTGGCTAGTAGGTGGAATTTAATCACGTAACAATTTCAGCTATTTCTTATTTATTTGAAAACCCTTGACCCTATTATAATATCATCGGATTTCCTATCAAATCTTTTGGTTAGCGTAAGGTAAAAACTTTTCCATGTTTATGTGTGGGAAGTCTTACGTGATACCTTTCTTTTCAAAAGATTTTTAAAAGTTAAGCAACTTTAACCTGTTACTCACACCAGACCCATGTCTGACCCGGAGTTTATTTTTGTTTTTCATAAACTCTTGGGTACTTAAATTTTTACGAGTAGACAAGGGAATTCAGGATAGGATTCAAGTTAGCTTTGACGAATTATGGAGGAGCAAATGGAGCAGGAGGCTTCTGCGTGTAGATATATATCTAATATTCCGCTGTGTGTTCTCTGAGTTGTTGTCTTTGTACTATATTGAGTTGTAATAACTAGACAGGTGTTTATAACTGTCTGGTATGTGTTGTTTTAGCTGTGTATCTCTGATGATAGTTGTAAACTATGTAATGTTTATGTTATTAATATAATTTATTCGTTCTGCTGTTTAGATTCTGATGTTGTTTCTTTCTTCTCTTCTTTCTATTCTCTTTTCTATCCCTTTCTTTCTTAAAAATGAGGCGATTTTCTATGGTAAGAAAGTCGGGTCGTTTTAGTCCCATACTTTAATTATTTTGAATTATTAAATTTAATGTGATTATTGAACAAAAATGGTTAGAAATAATTTTTTTGGTATGATTTGTTAGTTTATTAATTTAGTATGAACTCGAATAATTTTTTTGAAATAACTAATTTCGAAGATTTGGCAATAACGAATTTTGAAACGAAATTCTACATATTGAATGTGTTTATAATCAATAGTTGGATTGAATAATAAATTCTAACCTGCTCAGTTGAAAATAAACTAATTGTTGATAACTAAAATTCATCGATATTTTAGTACTGGATAATTAAATTATTTAAAAATTTAATATTGGGATTATTTAAATAAATTGAATTCTGAATTTAATATGATTGAAAATGATATTGGAATTTGATTTAAATTTTATTTAAACAACAATGAAGATTGTTAATATTTAAAATTGGATTAACAGTGAATAATTAGGAATTTGAAAGTTTATATTTTAATTGATGAGTAAAAATAGTCATTATAAAACCGGCTGGCCTTGCCAAAAAAAAAAAAAAAAAAAAAAAAAATAGTCATTATAGCCACTGTATCGGATTTTGACGAAACCATTTTCATCGGATCTGTAATTGTGAATTATTGTAGGATTTCAAGTTTCATAGCGATCGGACTTGTCGTTTGGTCGTGCGAGCTTGAAACACTTAGAAATCAATTTTAGCAATTCAATTAAAATTAATCGATTTAAAAGCTATCTTCCATATACGATCTGATTAGGCCTCGGAACTAGTTCCGTTGTGCTCGGAATGAGGGTTAAACATTATGAATGCCAAGCGGCATGCTTCGTTTGGAGTTTAGATTTGTGCAGGCCATTCGGGCGAGAAATTTCCTTATACATATATATATATATATATATATAGACACACACACATGTAAAAAAACTTCCATCAACTCGTTCAAAGCACGTCGCGTTCTATATGCGGTGTCCCTCTCATTCTTCCCTCTTTTATTTCAAATCTCGATCTAATATAAAAACATAATAGAAAAAAAGCCTCGATAAAAAAAGGAGGAATTGAACGATGGGAATTCGTGGCCGATGGAAGGCGTAGCTCGCTTGAGGAAGCAGTGTGAGAAAGTTGATGGCGTGGTCGATAGTCATGACATTAGGGTTACGTGCACGATGGGGAGTGGCGTTGGAAGCTACAACGTCGCGGCAGCGGTGAGGCTAGGGTGTGGGTCGCGAGCTTAGTGGAGGCGGCAGCCTGGGGTGGTCGGTGTCGAAAATTTGGCTATATATATATATTATATAACAACAGTGAATCGCGTTTTGGGAAGGGTGCGGGTTCAGCATGGTACGTGAGTGAGGAGATGATGCTGCTAGGTTAAGTTAATTTTATTAATTAGTTTGATTTTGTTAATTTAAAATTTTAATTATCGTTATATTGATAAAATCGTAACTCTCTCGTACATGGTCCATTTCACATGAAACGAGTTGTTAAGGATTCGTATCGATATCGTCTATGATATGAGATCGAGAATCATCTTGAAAACGCTCCTCACCCCAGAGCCGTGTATTGTAAGTGATCCAAACCTGCCCGGAGCCCTTAGAGGCAAGTGAAGTTGGTGAGCCATATGATGGGCAACTATCTCCTACGGTTCGGAGAGGACTCATGAGCTGTTAGTACCCCCTTGGTTTCGAGGTTGAAGTTGAAAATATTTTCAGTTTCAAATAAAAGTGACTGTTTTGTACGCTCATAATTGACTAAATAAATTTTATGTTAGTTAAATTAATGTCATGAAGTAATTTAATTACATTGGATGATGTTTGGTAAATTAATTGACGTTAGATTTATATAAGAATTGAATTTTAACTTGACAGTTAAATTTGAAAATGGAATTTATTTGTCAGTAAAATACCCGATATGATAACGATGTAATTGTTGTGAATTATTCGCTGATTTGGTTATTAATTGAAATTGAATGCTATTGGTTGATATATTGGATGGTTTGATTTTTATTTATATTATATATCCCGTTATCACCCCGAATATCATTTGTTAGTAGTTGAATTATTTTGAATAAATTAAGAAATAGGTTAAAGTGATACATAACTATGACATTATTCTGGATTGAAATGATATATATTCATCCCTGAATTAAATTGAAATAATTGATTCACTTGGCCATAGGATAGAAAATTATATACGGATAGCGAATTCGTTAAATTTAAATGATTTTAGAATTTTGATTTGAAATTATTTAAAATGTTTTGATTTGAGAAATAAAAAATCGAATTTATGGAAATTGAATTTATTCTGAACTTGTGCTCGAAATGTTGAAATTTAAATTTGATAACATGAATTATTTAAGTAATCGAAGTTGAGATTTTGAAGTTATAATCGAAATATGATTTGAATTTCAGAAATCGATTTGTTTTAAAAAGATCGGATTTTATTTCAAACTTTAAATAATTGCAAAGTAAAAGTAATATAAAACGATATTTCAAAATTGAGCTTAGAATTGAATTATATTTGAAGTTGGATTTTAAACAGAATATTGAAAGTTAAATTGATTTAAGTGATTTGAATCGATATTTTAAAAATCGAACGCGAAATTGATATAAATCAAAATGGTTTAAATTTGAGAATCTACTTGAATTTAAATCATTGAATCAGATAGTTGACATTGATGTTGAAATTAATTTGGAATTGAAATTGAATTTAATATGGAACTGAAATTAAAATTTAATAGGGATTGGATGTAAATTTATTCAAGTTGAATTAGGAGTGAAATTAATTGGAATTGAAAGCGAAATTGAATTAACTCGAAACCGAAATAGAATTTATACGAATTGAAATTGGAATTGAAGTAAATTAAACTTGAAATCAAAATTGAATCAACTAAATCGAAATGGAAATTAAAATTGATTTAGATTGGAAAATTTGTAATTAGTTCAGTTTTAATTTGAAACTATTTTCGAATAAATTATCGTAGTATAAACTATGTAAAATCTATCTTATTAAATATTCAAATTATTTTGATTTTTTCGAACTATTTTTCTATATAAACCATTTTGAATACTCGAACAATTTTTATTTAAACTATTTTAACAATTTAAGCTATTTTTAAACTATTCAAACTATTTTCTTAAAATTCAAATTGGTCAAGGGTGGAATGTTTATATTTAAATCTTGGATTTAAATGCGAATGAGGTTAAAATGAATATATAACCTAAGTTGAAATTCGGAACAATTATGGAAGCGAAATCAAGATACTAAGGCAAAATGATATGGTATAATTTGAGTAAATATGATGATTTCAAAATGGATTTAATTTTGGCGAATATGATATTTTGATATCAAATATGGATCATTTACGAAATGCAAAAGTACCAATCGGTATGTAAAATGACGCTTGGTTGTTAAAGAGGTCGGGTCCTCTTATTGGCATACTCTATGTCAATAATTGAACCACTTTGATAGTCGTTTTTGTAGTGGATGATACCTAGAATGTAGTGGTTGAATTGGTGAACGTTTACTGGAATGATGTAAGAGAACGATGATGGATAACCTTGACACTTATGTCGTAATTAAAATGACTAAAACATGAGCCTATGTCTGGCCAATAAGATTAGCTACCTCTAGCTTCGTTGATCACTCGTATTACTATTATGATTTTTGACTCGATGGATGCACCTTTTATTTGGACTGATGGTCGCGGTCGGCCACGTATGGGTTACGATCAGCTAGAAAGGGTAGACTGGTAGAATCTTGCCTTGGGCAATGCTTCACGTGCGTTGTCATACTTATCCTTATATGAGCCATTTCGACTTTGGTTTAGTATTGTATTTACATGAGACTCACTGGCTATCGATGTTATTTGTTGTGTTACAGCACCTGCATAAACTACATGCTATAAAAACGTATTAAGGTGGATCAATGTAAAGAATTAACGCTATTTTGATATTTTATTTACTGTAGACATCACCTATTATAGCATATACTATTATATATAAATAGTTTAATGGATCCTAAGGAGATGGAAAATCATGTAACATCTCTTAAGTTATTGGATGCACGTTATACACTGAATAGGAGATGTAAAATCTTGTAAACATCTCTGACGCCATGTCAATCATATTATTTGCGATATCGATTTGACTTACGTAAGAGTATTTTAGTCCTAACTAAGGTGTTTTGTCTTTTCATTACGCTTGGGTCAGCCCTAAGTTTTTTAGCAAATTGAAGATTGTTTTTGGGGGGACGAAGACAAAGATTCGGTATATTGTTACTATTATTATTCTCTGCATCATGCTATTTTGCTGCATTGATCATTTATCCCTAATGCATATATATATATATAACTTTGATAAATATTGTATAGATTATGATCAAATGTATAGTAAACTACTTCTTGAACCATCATTTGATTATTATATTTTGTCATTCCATTGTGAGATGCTGTGTTTGTTTTCTTCTTCTTTCCTTATTTTTCTTAATTATCCATATTGATTAACCATGTTTCGGATTGTTTAAGTTGGACATGTATGGATTATTGCCAATTTAAACCTTTCGAAATGTGGATCGTCATATTTTATTTCAAACTTCAATTTGGAAGTTTTTGACCATTTAAAATTATTGAAAAATCCATTTCACTTTAATAATTGAAAATCACTATTTAACAGAAAACATAAGAACAAAATACCTGATTTCATTTCAATCATCTTCAAATAATCTATACTTACATCTTTTTTATATATCAACTCATATTTAAATGGTTTAAATCAAAATTTGTCTGTCAAAACAAATGTGTAGCAAAGCTATTATAGTGGTCTACCCACTTTGAAACTCGAAAACGAACGTCGATGATGTCACGATTATCACTGAAATTATTTTCTAGTGATAGAAGAGAGGAGTACATCACTTACTTCCTTTTTAAAATTCTTTTGAAAACATTTCTTCTAAATCTTATTTAAAATATTTCTATCCGAAAATACTTCCAAATAATACTGATATTGTTTTTTTTCCAAATCCTTTGAAAACCAATTTCAAAACACCAGTATTTTAAGTTCTCAAATTTCTTGGTTAAAATTTATTATTATTTGCAAATCACATTTTATAAACCATATTTATAAAATTACATTTTCTTATAACATACAATAGCTAATAGTTTCAAAATCCTTGACTAACCAACAATAAATGACAATAATCAAATATTATTAGTTCCTAACAAACAGCACTCCAAAAACAAGGATATCAATTCATGAAAAAATGTTCTTTTAAATACAAAGTATAATATTAGATAAATTACTTCATTTACTAATTTCAGAAACAATATTGTATCGTCTACCTTGTTCAAGTGTTTAGAAATCTAGTGTCCTATATACCGACCTGAATGCATAGATACTCAACAGAACAAATTAACACAATACAAAACTTTTTTATAGAAATAACAAATACGCTTTCTCGTATATATACACTCAAATTCATTTTAGCGTATTAATAACCCTATCTCTAATGAGTTGATACCTAACAGGCTAAGGTATCCCTAAACCAAAGCTCTGATACCAAATGTGACGACCCATCTTTATGGACGATTAAAGTCGACAATAAACCACACATATCTAACTCAAGCCATTCAAAATGGAGGAAAATTAATGGGGTAAATAAGAAAATAAGATAAAGAAGGAAAACAAAATACAGAATCTCTTAGCAGAATGAAAAAAATATAATAACCAAATAAACACTTCATGAAGCTGTTTTACAATATACATTTGATTACATAATTTTTACAACAAATTAGAGTGCAATCAATAAACATACCAAATTAATGCATCGGAATAATAATAGTAGTAAATACGGTCTAGCAACTCATCTTCAAGGAATAATGTCTTCAAATACTGAAATACTCGAGATGACCCCAAGCGTAGTGAAAAGACAAAATACTCGAGTCAGATTTGAAATTTCTTATGTCAGTTAAATCAATAAAAAGTAAATATGAGTGTAATAACTTCAGAGATGTTTACAGGATTTCCATCTCCTATCAAGTGTACAACGAGTATACAATAATTTAAGAGATGTTATGGGATTTCCATCTCCTAAGGATCCGTCAAACTATCTATATGTAGTAAGATACAATATATATGTAGTGTCTATCAGTAATGTAAAGTATTAAAATAGCGTTAAAGATTTACATTGATCCCCCTTAGCATTGTATTACGGTTTGCCTTTAGCATCACCAGTAAGGTCGGTAGTCAGCGAGGCGCCATGATAAAACAACACAAAAAAAGTCGTTATAGTCGTGTATAAGGATAAAAGTATGGCGAGACACGTGAGGCAATATCCAAGGTAAGATACTACCAATTCGAGTTGCCTGACTGGTGGTAACCCCTAATGGCCCACCGCGAACATCCATCCCATAATCAAATCAAGGTGCACCGATCAAGTCAAAATAAGTATAGTAATACAAACAAATGTCGCTAGAGGTAGCTATCCTCATTGGTTAGGACAAGTCATCTTGTTTTAGTCATTTCCAATTAACACAAGTGTCGGGGTCTATCTATCATCGTTCTCTTTCTTCAAATCCAGGAAATGTCATCAATTCAACCTCTACATTATGGATAACATCCACTGCATACAAAAATATTAAAGTGGTTTCAGTATTGACAAAGAGTATGCAAATATTAGACCCAGTCTCTTTAATAATCAAACGCCATTTTACACACCGGTTGGTTCTTTTAAATTTTCAAGAACAAGTCATATTCCATACCAAAATATCTGATTCGCTTCAGAATCATTTTTAATTCAAAACAGGTTATGCCTTCATATCAAAACATTCATATTTAAAGCAAGGATTTAAATCTAAATAGTTCTCCCTTTATTACGTTCGAATATTGAAAATGGTTTTGAATAATTGAAATAGTGTTAATATTGAAAAATAATTTAGATAATTAAAATAGTTTTAGAGACTGGAAATAGTTTTGAATATAAATAGTTTTAATATCAAAAATAATTTAGATAATTAAAACAATTTATATATTAGAATAGTTCGATTATTAAATAATTATATATTAAAATGGTTTATATTAAAATAGTTTATGTTTTTTGATAGTATGATGTTAGATCCTTATGTGTTTTTGATAGAAATGAATGGCCCGTCTTCTTGCAATCAAATGTTTTATGAGTTGAAAGACAATAAGGCAATATCTGGGGGTATTATTCTTTTAATAGATGATATTATTAATATCAAGAAGAATTCAGAAGTTAAAAAGTCTAGAAGTCCTGACTAAAAGAATCTTGACTTTAATAATTTTGAGGTTTCATCAGGGTCTGATGTTGATGTTGAAGTGGAGGGTGATAAGTTATCAATTGTAGATGGACATCATTTGAAGAGCTTGACTGTTTCAATTTGTGAAGATGATGTTTTGGAGATAGGTGATGATATTCAGAAAGAAATTGAGGTTGTAGACTCAAATATTCATAAGAATAATGATGATGGTTTTGTAGTTTATGATTCTATTTGTAAAGTTAGTGTAGATGGGGAATTCTCTAACTTGTCTATGAGTGATTTGTTTGGTTCAGAAGATCTGTTAGTCTGTGTCGTCGGAGCGGCTGTAAGGAGGCTTTCTTTAGTTGGTTCTGTAAATCTTTATGATGATACTGTGTTGAGCTCTAATATTTTCCTAATTGCCACTATCTTTTTAATCCAAAGGCCAATGTTAAATTGGTTAATAGTGATTTGGATGAGGAAAATTTGGGTGACGTTAAGGATGATGTGTGTTCTTCTTTGACCGGGGATGTTGGTTCCGATCGAGCTATCAATTATTGGACAGGGGGTTTTAGATTTGTCATGTATTGTTATCTTGCGGCTTTAGGTAAATTTCCTTGTTCTCTTGCCTATGCTAGAGAATTAATTTGTGAAACCAAATTGAAGAGAGGAAATAAATGAGATATTCAGCTGATAATCTTAGGAGAAGTCCTCGTTTAAATCGTAAAGTTTTTAAGTCTTTTGGCTGACGGTTGTCGAGTTATTGGGGGATTTATTGTGATTTTTTTTGTTTTAAATATAGTCTGCGATTTGTGTAGATGTTGTTTATCGCGATGTTTCAGCATAGTTGTTGAGGTTGCGATTGCAGAAGTTTTTTCAGATGGCTGCTGCTCTTTTACTGTCGCTCTTGGTCTAGGTATCGGATGGTGTTGTCTCTTTAGGGTTGTTTTTTATTTTCTTAGGAGTTTGGGATCGTTTTTTTTTGTTTTTTTGTATAGGGGGTTCTTTTGCTACCTTCCAGGCTTGTTGGCAGCTCCTTTACTACTGTTGTTATGTATATATGATTGTGTGCTCTCCTCTCCTATAGAGGATCACAGATTTTTCTCAAAAATATTAAAACTATTTTTTCTTTCACAACAATTTGAACTAATGTTCCAATTCCAAATCACAATGAATACAATTCATTGACTTCCAGTTCAAGTAAACTTCATATTCAAAATTCAATTTAAATCAACTTCAATTCAAACGATTTCCAACTTTACTTCAAATTCAATTTAAACAATTTATTCAAAGGCTGAAAGTTTCAACTCAATTCTCATTTTTAAACACTTTAGTTTAAATCCATTTCACATCCAAAACTTTAAAATACCACTTTAAACCACGTTAATTATAGTAAATTCAAAGTTTAAACCTTTAAAATAATTCACTTTCAATAAATTTTAGTCATTTCTCAAATTCAACTTAAGATTTCAAATTAAATCCTTTAAATAATTTCATTTAAACAATTAAAATTTCAACATTTCAAAACTCAAATTTAGAAAATAATTTAGTTCGTATAAATCCAAATTTTATTTTCCTTAAAACAATAGCATTTAAACCAATTTAAATTCAATATTTTGAAGCATTTAATTTAACCAATCCGGTGTCTTTATATAATTTTCTATCCTAGGGCCAAGTGATCAGTTATTTCAATTTTTAATTACATGGATGGATATATATCATTTCAACCCATAATTAAATGACATAGGTGTATATCATTTCAACCTATTTCTTACTCCATTTCAAATATTACAAATGACAACTTATAAGATGTCAAATAATAAATAGGGTAATAATAGGGATATGTCAAAATAAATAAACAACCATGCATCCAATCATCAATCAATAGGCATCCAATAACAATCAATATCCAAATCAACCAAAATATCATAACAGTTACTAGTTATCAATTGTCGATGTTTAACTAACAATTAATTCCAATATTAATTTAAATGTTAATTTAGTCCAATATCAGTATCAATATCAATTTAAATGTAAATTTAAATTACTAAAGACAATCACTAAAATTTATCACTTCATGATTTCAATTTATCAAAAATCAGAAAAGTTAGTATTGCGTGAGTGGGTTTAATCACTCACCTTTGATTTTATCCCATAAAAATCCAAACAGAAGTGCAAAATCTCAATAGCCTCTAAATTCAACCAAATCAGTTTCATGTTATCTAGAATTTAAATATAAATCCAACAGAAGAAAATGCACGTGAATCAAAGTTTATATGCAAAAGATATTCATGTTATAAGAAATATTATTAAAATGATAATTGATACATGTTTAGTAGAAAAATAAACAAAGTTTAATACTTACTTTTTTCTCAAGGTCAGGCTTCGGGCAAAGATGGAAGAACAAAGTAAGACGAGGGTAGGACATGTAGGAAAAATGAAAAAAATGAAACTCGTGTTTCGTAAAAGAAAGCTTTTGAATATGCAAAAATGAGAGCTCTTGAACTTGCAAGCTCACGTTAAAATGATTTGGAGAAAGGAAGATTTGAAATGGAGATCTAAACATAGGAAATGAAGTGGTGACAAAAAAATTGAAGGGACAAGTTTAAAATGTGAACAATTTTGTGATAAGAATATAACTACAGCAAAGAACAATTTGAACTAAATGAATACGATGTGTTAGGAGAAACAAAACGCTAATGAAGAAATAAAATTGTAGGTTATTTAATAATAAGAAAATGAAGGTGGGGGGACAAAAATGAATGTCACGTTTTGTTTTGAAAGCTTCAGGCATTATTAATGCATAAGGAAATGTATGTAGGAATGTGAAACTTGCAAACCAAAGGAAAATTAAATTTTGTACAACTAAAAATAAGGTGGCAAGAACTAAACATAGCCTAAAAGTCTAGCTCGGGTATTAAACAGAAGGAGAAATTAATGGAGCAAGTATTAATAATGAGGTAACTATTTTAAAACTTATAGGCAACAATTAATAACAAAAGAATGAAGGGACCATGCACATTGCACAACCTTGAAATTCAATTTTTGAAACGTAACCAAATTAATTTCATTAACTCAAATAACACTCAATTTATGCATATTTAATTTTTTTTATCAACACGTAATAAATAAAATTATATTTACCTTAAAAATGAAAAGGTTCAATTTGGTTTTCTCAAAATGATCTTTTATTTCCATTAAAACACCCTTTCTGTTTAACACAAAATGAGTGTTTCTTTTATTAAATCTATTAATTGCAATCAACTTTCTCTTTCCTTTTAATTGAAATATTTCAATTATAATAGTTGCATTTAATTACAAAATTAAAATTCAAAATAGACAAACTAAAATGAATGAAAAATAGAACAATTGTTTCCTTTAGTCTTTTAAACATGTTAATAAATTAGTTGTTTATACACCAGAGTAAAAAACAACTTAAATAAATTATTTTCCTGTTCTTGTAATCAATCTGTATGCTAAAACATAGTTTAAATAAACATATATTTCTTTCTTTAAATCAATCATTCTATTCTTCATTTTAATAAAGTTAAACCTACATTCAGAAATGAAACATTCATTTTATTTGATATAAATGTTCTTTTCATTAAATAAAACTTCCTTATTTATTCACCAAACATAAACAACGTTTAATTACACCTATTAATTTACAATTTAGCGATCTCTCTCCTATTAATTGAAATCATTCAGTTTCAGTTGATTACATCCAACCTTTTTTGTATGCTTAAGCAGACACACGTGCCGACTCAAACCATACAGAAGGGTGGATTTTTATTGAGGTGAATAAGAAAAAGCAGAGAAAGAAAAAACAAATAGAATCTTGCAGCAGAATGACAAAATATAATAATCAAATAACAGTTTGTGAAGCTGTTTTACCAAACATTTGATTATACTTATACAACGCATATCAGAGTTACACATACCAGAGAATAATAAATAATGCAATGGAACAGTATGAATGTAGTGGAATGATATAATAAATAATAATAAAATCTTCGTCTTCATCCTCCAGCAATAAGGTCTTCAAATCCAGAAATGCTCAGGCTGACCTGAGCGAATTGAAAAGACAAAACACTCGAGTCAGAACTAAAAGATCTTATGTAAGTGAAATCAATGGTAAATAATATGAGTGGAACGATGTCAGAGATGTTTACAGGATTTGACATCTCCTATCAGTGTCTAATGTGAGTCCAGTAACTTAAAAGATGCTCGGGATTCACATCTCCTAAGGATCCGTTAAATTATTTACTACGTAGTAATATTTCGCTATAATAATAGCGTCTAATAGTAAAATAAACGTACTTTTAAATAGCGTTAAGGGTCACCCATATATCCCTTAACATGTAATAGTGCCAATAGTCTATATAGTACCGTAATACCTCTTGATCGAGAGGCTACCAGAGGATACTCCATAGGTACGACACAAATCAAACTCGTACAAGGCACGCTAGGTAGATGACACGGCACACAAGGCAATGCCAGGGTAGATATACCAATTACGCATCCAGACTGGTGGTAACGCGTAGCAGCTACTACCGCCCAACTCGAGCCACACCCCCAAAATCAAAAATCAAAAGTGGCCACCAAATCAATCCAAAGTCAGAATATAATATCGAATGAGTGTGTCCGATAAGAGGGGCTACCTCCCTGGCTCGAGAATCGCTCCTGTTTTAGCCACCTTATGCCAACTCCCGAGAGTCGAGTCCTCGTACATACCTTAATAGAACGTCGTCACCATCTTACTTCATTCTGCAATTTCTACCGCGTACATGGTTGTTAAAGTGGTTTTCGATATCGACAGAGAGTATGCCCATATCTTATCCTGGTCTCTTCAACAACCAATAGTTATTATAATGCCGTGGTAATTTTCAAAATAGTTTATACTTTAGAACAAAAATATCATTGCCTTTTCACAACCAAATCAATACGATATCAATTTCACCTCAAATATATCCTTTTCCAAAATCATAGCACATTCAAAGTTATAACATTTCGAAATCACAAACGCTTGAAATATAACACTTTCAAATCATAATACTTTGAAACTCATAACTTTGAAACATAACTTCCACCACTTAATGGTTTAAATATTAAAATACTTTATATAATAAACTAGCTTCTTCAATTTCACAAATCAATTCCAAAACAACTTGAATTAATAAATTTTAAATCTAACCAAATCCCAAATCATAAATTTCAATACGATTTAGTTTCCAAATAAACCATTCCAATTTATATCGATTTCAAATCAGATTTGATCCACAGAATAAACCATTTCAAATTCAATATATTTCAAACTTTAAGTACTCAACAATTTCAAAACTAAGTTTGATAATTTTATATATATATATATATATCAAGTTCAATTTTCTATTATTTAGTTTTGAAATATTTGCTTAATAAATCCATTATCATTCAAATAAAACCCAGATTACAAATAACTAAATGTTTACTTCAATTTAATTATATTTGAAATATTTATTTAATTCACCTTAAATAAGATCAAGTTATAAATCATATCCTTTACAGATCTCAAATTCCATAAGTTCCAAATCGATTTCATTTAATAAATTTCTACATTTAATACAATTTCAAATCAATTTCAAATCTATCTTCTTAGCCTTAATTTTATTAAAATCATTATAAAATCTATATAAAATATAATTTATACAAATACTTAACCATATTACATTTTTAATAAAATCAATCTTTATTTTTAAACTTGTTTTATACCAAACAAATTTATACATAGCTAAAAATCATGAATATAACTATATATATAAGGTAACATTTATATAACACCTGAAATCAATATTTCTATAAAACCATATATTTCTTTACAAAACAATAAAATCATTTCAAAATATTTATATATATATATATATATATATAGACTTCGGTGTCTGTATGTAATTTTCTATCCTATGATCAAGTGATACAGATATTTATCATTTCAACCCGTAATTTGAAATATAAATACGGTTATATATCATTTCAAATTGCAATCCCGAATGAAAATAAAATCCATAACAACTTGCAGTTTATAACAATATAAAATACAGCATCCATTCATCCAATATCAATCATTTAACATTTATCATAAACATCATTCAATTCAATCAACGACATTAATATAGAAAAGATAATAAATAACAGGTATTTACGGACATTTTATATTCAATAATAAATTAAATAACTATTTTGTCCAAATAAATTCAAATAAACTGAGATGATGATTCAAAATATGCCAAACAGTTATAAATAAATTTCTGATCACATCATAAATTAATTTAACAAACATAAGAAATTTTAGAAGTTGTGAGTGGGTTAAAACACTCACCTTTATAGGAATCTAAAAATAATAGATTTCTAATCAATAGCTCCGCTCTATGTTTCCTTAGTCTTCTTCTTGATTGCTAATTTTGTTCCGTAATTTTTCTTTTGTTTTGATTTATTTTAATTTTCCTCCTTATTATATTAATGTATATGTGTATATATTTTAAAAGGTTTAAAAAAAAAGAAGATTTGAAAAAGAAGAGTTGAAAAAGAAAAGGATTGAAATAAGAAGAACTGAAAATGGAAGAGAAGATCAAGATATGAAAAGAAAGAAGAAAGTCTAAAATAGAATAAAATTTGAGAAGAAGAATATTTGAAGAGGAAGGAAAAATTAAAATGAGATATAATAAGGAGATTTGAAAAAAAAAAGAAGAAGAAGAAGAAGAAGAAGATTAGAATGCAGGCTGGGCTTTCATTTGCATCATATCTTATTTATAAGATTAGAGTTAGGTTTAGGGCCAAAGAGATTTGAAAAGAGAGGCCGCTATTAATTAGAAATAAATGAAATGATGTTTCAGAAAATGAAGTTGGAAAATGAACGAAAAAAATAAAGTAAATATGAACAAACTTGGTATTGAAATATTGTAAACATGAACAACCTTTTTAAAAGTAGCAGGTATTAAAAATTGGTAAAAGAAAGAATTAAAAATATGAAAAGTAGTTCATGTTTACAAAATAGAAAAGCTTCAGACAATGTAAATAGAATGGAGTAATGGAACAAATGGAGAAATAATGAAAAGAATGTGGCAATTATTAATTAGAAAGGCAATGAAGGGACTAACTCTATACTGTAAACAAACTTTTAGAATTCAATTTTCAAAAATAATCATTCACTTAATTAATTTTGTTAACCCTAAACATACCAAAATTAACATCCTTTAAAGATTTAATTAACATACAATAAATGAAAATAAATTATCTACACAAATTTGTGTCATAAATTAAAAGAATATACAACATTAAGAAATTTTCATTTCTCCCTCTTTGTGGTTAGATTGGGAATTAAACAAGCATGTTAACATTTCGATTGAATGTTTTACAAGGAATGCATTAACATACATTCAAAATATGATAGCATAAAAAGGTAATATGAATAGGTGTATAATATATATATGTACATCTTTATCGCCACTTATAGTTTACATTCATAAATAAAAGGTATGAAAATAATCCACATAAGGAGGCAGTGAATGTAAGCGTAATTAGATAAGTGAGGATGGAAAGGTAAGTTATGTTGCAATTAAGATCTAATAAAGTCTAACTGAAAAGGAAATAGTCAAGTGTAAATCTATTTTACCCCCTTATCATCTCCTACTAACATTTAACTTAATAACATATGAGATTTCAAACCTAAATAGGCTTTTTTAATGATCTAGTTGGATCTAAAATATAAGTTTAAATTTAGGTATAAACATATATGTATCTAGCATTAAATTTTGAAACATGAACTGAATTAATTGGAAATAAATCACCCAATTTATTTCAATATATGTTTACAATTAACATCTTCCCACTTTTTAATTAAAAGATTCCAATCACATTAATTGTCATTGATTTCTACGGTAAAAATGAATGAGACAATTCAATTCCTTTTTATAACGTATTTATGGAAATATTGTATACAAACCAAATGTTATTAATTTCTTCTTTCTGTAATAAAATTTTTAGCTACCAACATTTCAAATAAATAAACATATGATTTTTTTTATTTAGTAAAGAAACATATATTATTCTTTATTTCTGACATTTATTATTCCAATCAATTGGAATTTACATTCATACGGTCATTTATTTTTTTGCTTATTAAACTTTACAATTATTTCCAATTTAAGCTCTACAATTACATTCCTAATTAGCTTTACCATTACAATTGATTGAAATAACATTAACAATTGTCAATTTCATTCAATCAACATCAACAATCACATTAATACTTCACTATCAACCAACAAATATTATAATTACTTATCTATCATTGATTATATCAAATTATAATTTACTACGTATTATTTCATCAATTAATATAACTTTGAATTTATTTCCTAATTTACTATTTACAATCAATTATAACCTTATAATTGTTTCAATTAATTGGGATTGCACTACATTAGGTATTTATTAACTTGCATTAACATTATTACCTTTCATCCCCGTTATTAATTCATAATTTTTTTCCAGATTTACTTACCAAAATCTTATTAAATTAACATATTTAAACATCAGAAATTACGGGTTGTTACACTCTCCCCCTCTCAAAACTTTTCGTCCGCAAAAAGGAAAAAGGAGGAAAAGAAGGAATCAATATATCTTATTCAAAAATATTGAATTTATTAACAAATGAATTTACACTGTGCTTGTGTTATTCTTATAAAATATCTTTCACAACATTTACAGTTTTTTATATAATTTTCTTTTAATTCATACAAGGATTATTTCTTTAACTTACATTTATCTCTTACAAAATTTTATTCCCATTCATTCATTCGTTTATTAATTAATTCATCTGTTTACAGTATTCATGTTCAATTCAATAGCTTAGCATATCAATTCATTAACTTAAGTTTATAATTACTTTCTTACAAAACCTACTTAATTCAGTGTAATGTTCATCTTATTAATTACTTTAATTATAATTTGCTTCAAACATTAACTTAAGTTTAGAATCATTTATTTATAATGCTTACTTTCTATTACATTTAATTAGTAACATTTCAATTATAACTTAAGTTTATAACAACTATAACATCAAATTCTTATTTATTAAAAAATTTCATTGAATACTTTCATTACTTTAAGTTTTACTTGTAAAACTTTCCATTACATTTTCTTATTAAACATTTCAACTTTTTATATTTCAGTAAGTTAGATATATGCTTTTATTTAAGAATGCAATTGAAATTTATACAAGTTTATCTCATTTCTTTTAAATTAATTTAATGTTAAAAAATCATATCTTTTGTTTTATAGGTTACAAATTTCAATTTTCTTGAAATTTCATTTATAATTTAGCATTTAATCTCTTACTTTAATTAGTGGTTCCAATTATTAATTAGTTACATTCCATTTCACTCCAATAATTGCAACTATCAATTAACGAAAACTTAGGAACTAAATACCGGGTTAAATTTCAAATCATTTTAAAATAACAGATGAATGTATACACTTACAGTTTATATATACGATTATATTTAAAACAATTTTAAATTTATATTTATTTATCCAAATAAATCTGCAGTAAAATTACTATAGTGGCCTTCCCACTTTGAAACTCGAAAATGAATGTCGATGACGCGTGCACTCATCACCGAAAATATTTTCCAGCTACAGAGGGGGAGTATAGAACTTATTCCTTTCCAAAATTTCTTTAAAACAATTATTTCTAATTATATTGAAATATTTATATCAGAAAATACTTATAAACAATATTATTAAATTCCAAAATCCTTTGAAAGCAGTTTCAAAAGTCTCGGAACTTAAGTTCTGAAATTTCCAATTTTCATTTATTTGTAAATTTTATTTTACAACCAATATTTATAAATTTCACTACCTTACAACCAATATATTACAACCAAATATAACCTTTATAAAAAATTTATATTATATATAGAAAATATAATAGGCAAAATTATTTCATTCACTTATATTCAAAACAATATTGTGTCGGTCTGTCCTATTAAGTGTTTAGAAATCCCTATTGATGTCATAGCGTCCTATGCACCAACCACAATTTGTAGTACAAAATGGAACAAATTAACACAATATCAAAACCTTTTATAACACTAACAAATACACTCTCTCATATATATACACTCAGCGGCTCATCGTAGGGTATTACTACCCTATTAATAAAGGGTCAGACCCCACAAAGCTAAGGTTTATCGCTAAACCAAAGCTCTGATACCAGATGTAACATCCAACCTTTTTGTACGCTTAAGCAGACACAATGCTGAATCAAATCATATAGAAGGACGAACTATTATCGGGGTGAATAAGAAAAACAGAGAAGGAAAAAAACAAATAGAATATTGCAGCGGAATGACAAAATATAATAATCAAATAATAGTTCACGAAGCTGTTTTACAAGTCATTTGATTATACTTATACAAGACATATCGGAGTTACACATGTGAGAGAATAATAAATAATGCAACGGAACATCATGAATGTAGTGGAATGATATAATAAATAATAATACAATCTTCGTCTTCGTCCTTCAGCAATAAAGTCTTCAAATCCTGAAATGCTCACGCTGACCCGAGAAAATTGAAAAGACAAAACACTCAAGTTAGAACTAAAAGATCTTATGTAAGTTAAATCAACGGTAAATAATATGAGTGGAATGGCGTCAGAGATGTTTACTGGATCTGACATTTCCTACCCAGTGTCTAATGTGGGTGCAGTAACTTAAGAGATGCTCGGGATTCACATCTCCTAAGGATCCGTTTAACTTTTTACTATGTAGTAATATTTCGCTATTATAATAGTGTCTAATAGTAAAATAAACGTACTTTTAAATAGCGTTATGGGGTTACCCATATAGCCCTTAACACGTAATAGTACCAATAGTCTATGCAGTGTCGTAATACCTCCTGATCGGGAGGCTACCAGAGGATACTCCATAGGTACAACACAAATCAAACTCGTACAAGGCGCGCTAGGGTATGTGACACGGCGCACAAGGCAATGCTAGGGTAGATATACCAATTATGCATCCGGGCTGGTGGTAACGCGTAGCAGCTACTACCGCCCACCTCGAGCCACACCCCCAAAATCAAAAATCAAAAGTGGCCACCAAATCAATCCAAAGTCAGAATATAATATTGAAGGAGTGTGTCCGATAAGAGGGCCTACCTCCTTGGCCTAAGAATCGCTCCTGTTTTAGCCACCTTATGCCAACTAACGGGAGTCGGGTCCTCATACATACCTTAATAGAATGTCGCCACCATCCTACTTCATTCTGCAATCTCCACCCCGTACACAGTTGTTAAAGTGGTTTTCGGTGTCGATAGAGAGTATGCCCATATCCGATCCCGGTTTCTTCAACAACCAATCGTTATTATAACGCTGCGATCATTTTCAAGTAGTTTATACTTTAAAACCAAAATATCATTGCCTTTTCAAAACCAAATCAATACGATATCAATTTCACCTCAAATATATCCTTTTCCAAAATCATAGCACATTCAAAGTTATAACATTTTCGAATCACAAACACTTGAAATATAACACTTTCAAATCATAATACTTTGAAACTTGTAACTTTGAAACATAACTTCTACCACTTAATGGTTTAAATATTAAAATACTTTATATAATAAACTTGCTTCTTCAATTTCACAAGTCAATTCCAAAATAACTCAAATTTATAAATTTTAAATATAACCAAATCCCAAATCATAAATTTCAATACGATTCAGTTTCCAAATAAACCATTCCAATTTATATCGATTTCAAATTAGATTCGATCCATAGAATAAACCATTTCAAATTCAATATATTTCAAACTTTAAGTATTCAACAATTTCAAAACTAATTTCGATAATTTCATATATATATATATATATATATATATAAATATCAAGTTCAATTTTCTATTATTTAGTTTCGAAATATTTACTTAATAAATCCATTATCATTCAAATAAAACCCAGATTACAAATAACTAAATGTATCCTTCAATTTAAATATTTACTTAATAAATCCATTACCATTCAAATAAAACCTAGATTACAAATAACTAAATGTTTCCTTAAATTAATAATACTTGAAATATTTATTTAATTCACCTTAAACAAGATCAACTTATAAATCATATCCTTTATAGATCTCAAATTCCATAAGTTCCAAACCGGTTTCATTTAATAAATTTCTACATTTAATACAATTTCAAATCTATCTTCTCAGCCTTAATTTTATTAAAAATCATTATAAACTATATATAAAATATAATTTTTATAAATACTTAACCATATTACATTTTTAATAAAATCAATCTTTATTTTTAAACTTGTTTTATACCAAACAAATTTATACATGGCTAAAAATCAAGAATATAACTATATAAATAAAGTAACATTTATATAACACCTGAAATCAATATTTCTATAAAACCATATATTTCTTTACAAAACCATAAAAATCATTTCAAAATGTTTTTAATATATATAGACCGCGGTGTCTGTATATAATTTTCTATCCTATGATCAAGTAATACAGATATTTATCATTTCAATCCGTAATTTAAAATATAAATGCGGTTATATATCATTTCAAACCGCAATCCCGAATGAAATAAAATCCATAACAACTTGCAGTTTATAACAATATAAAATACAACATCCATTCATCCAATGTCAATCATTAAACATTTATCACAAACATCATCCAATTCAATCAATAACATCAATATAGAACAGATAATAAATAACAGGTATTTACTGATAGTTTATATTCAATAATAAATTAGATAACTATTTTATCCAAATAAATTCAAATAAACTGAGATGATGATTCAAAATATGCCAAACAGGCATAAATAAATTTCTAATCACATCATAAATCAATTTAACAAACATAAGAAATTTTAGAAGTTGTAAGTGGGTTAAAACACTCACCTTTACAGGAATTTGAAAATAATAGATTTCTAATCAATAGCTCCGCTCTCTGTTTCCTTAGTCTCCTTCTTGATTGCTAGTTTTGTTCGTAAATTTTCTTTTATTTTGATTACTTTAATTTTCCTCCTTATTATATTAATGTACATGTGTATGTATTTTTTAAAAGGTTTGAAAAAAAGAAGATTTGAAAAAGAAGAGTTGAAAAAGAAAAGGTTTGAAATAAGAAGAACTAAAAATAGAAGAGAAGATCAAGATTTGAAAAGAAAGAAGAAAGTTTGAAATAGAATAAAATTTGAGAAGAAGAATATTTCAAGAGGAAGGAAAAATTAAAATGAGATATAATAAGGAGATTTGAAGAAAAGAAGAAAGAAGAAGAAGAAGATTAGAATGGAGGCCGGGGTTTCATTTGCATCATATCTTATTTATAAGGTTAGAGTCGGGTTTAGGGCCAAAGAGATTTGGAAAGAGAGGCCGCTATTAACTAGAAATAAATGAAATGATGTTTCATAAAATGAAGTTGGAAAATAAATAAAAAAGCAAATATGAACAAACTTGGTATTGAAATATAGTAAATATGAACAGCCTTTTTAAAAATAGCAGTGTCACGACCCGAAAATTTTGAACATTTGAAAATGAAATATTTAATTGATTTTAAATATTGGAAGTTATTTTAACTTGAATTTCAGATTTAACTATGGATTTGGCAATTTAATTTATTGAAGTTGGGTAAAAATTTGAATCTTCAATTTTAAGCTGGCTAAAAATATTTCAAAGGCTTGGGAAATTCATATTGATAATACTAAAGATAATGGAAGTGTCAAAATTTGAAATTTGAAATGTTTGCTCAGTTTTGAAATTATATCGTTTAAATCGATATTTAAGAATAGCCTTCTGAGGCACAGTATCAGAATTCAACGAAACTAGTTCCATTGGATCCATAATATTATACTATTATCAGATTTCAATTTTTGTAGCATTTGGAGTTGTCATGTGGCCGTACGGTTGATAAACGCACATAAATTTATATCGAAATCTAATTTAATAAATGGTCCAAAAAACTATTTTCTCCATACGATCAAATTTGGAATCGGAACCTTTTCCATTGCGTTCGAAATGGACGTATGACATTACAAACGCCTGGCGGCATGCCTCGATTGGATGTCGAGATTTTCGACTCAATTTCAAGTCATTTAAATTCAAAATTCATATTTAATTTGATATTTTAAATTAGTCAAGAATAAAATACTATTGATTCAACACGTTTCATCATTTCGAACACCTGGCTTCTTTTCTCTATCAAATGTACACGCGTTGAATATTTTTATCTCGTTCAAATAAAAGAAAAAAATATCGAACGAAAAACTTTCCATCATTCAATCCAAATCGAATTCGCTTAAAAAAATGGCCAAAGCCTGAGTGAAATGGAAACCCTCTCAGTTAAATAAAATTCATCATCATCTCGTTCGAAATAAATCTTCTTCAATACCAGTAACCGAAATCGAACGAGATTCGTTCTTTGTGCTCGTCGCGACAAATTGATGAATAATCGATCTCGTTTCAAGCATGGACGGTGGTGACGCAATGGCAATAACCGCGAGTTCGTTAGAGCCTAGGGCTTTGGAGATGGGAAAGCTCGAACACAAGCAGGTGGTGGAGTAGCAGCATTCATATGCGTACGCGCGAGGAGATGTCGCGCTCGCATGCGCGATGTCAGGGCCGGAGCAGCGTGCGATGCCGATGGGAGGTATTTTTAAAAGTGTGGAAAGAAATTTACAGATTTGGAGTGTAAATTAAAATAAATCGAAAAGATTTATTGATTGATTTAAATGGACCATTTTGAAATGGAAAGAGAATTCTTCCTTGGAAAGCCAAGTATATTTTGACGTAGCTTTTGAAGTATAAATTAAAGTTCTATAAATTAGTTTGAAAAAAATATTGTTGGAGAAATTATTTTTGGGAACTATTTTAAATCTTTAAAGTAAAGATTTATTTAATTAATTATAGAAGGGATTATTTTAAAGATTAAATTGATATTCGATTTAGAAAATAATTATTTAATATTTATACTCTATCTACTAATTTTTTAAAAAAAAATTAGTTTGGACTTGAAGTATCATATGAGGTATTAGTATAATATTTTCATAATTAATATTTAAGTAAGTATTTAAAAATAGTTTAATTTTAAATATTTCCAAGTATATTTGTTGGGATAAGTAATTTAAATGATTTTAAAATACTTAAACTCGGCAAATTTTCAGTGGAATTAAATATATATTTGGAAATTTATTCCATGTGAAGAAGGTGATTTGAAATTTGTTTTCAAAAGATTGAAAGGTGAAAAGTGATTTGAAATTTGTTTTCAAAGGGTTGAAGTGTTAAAATTGTATCTTGCGAAGATATTTTGAAAATAATAATTAAGGCAAAATTATTTGAAATCCAGCGATTGTTGTGAATGATGATTGATAGTTAAACAACCAACTATCAATATTGGCTTTTTAATGGCTTTTGAATTTCGATGCGACCGGAGGTCGGATTCCAAATGGATATTCGAAAACCACATCGAATCTTTGTGATCTTGATGGATCTTTTATTTAAAAGATCAAAGTGGAAATTGTTGTGATTTGCTGAAATCAGAATGTAACACTTATTTTTAAAATAAGCGATCGTTATTCGAATTAGCCGGGAGAGCACTTTGTGTCATAAAACCCGTTCTGAATAATGGTACGATGAAATGGGATTGCATTTGAAGATGGTGTTGAAGACTGGGTATTTTTGAAAGCGAAAGGATTATCTGTCAAATGTCTCTACACCGGGTTGCTCCGGTATAGAGATTTTATTACCCTCTGTGATGGGTATTCCGGACGTGATTTGTGAATATCCAAATTTGCAAGGGCTTCTTTGAAGTGCCTTTGGTTCCGTTCGATCTCGCAACGGACTTGTATGGATGTGTGCCTGATATTACACTTTGAGATGTAAAGCTGGTTTCTATCAAATACATTTCTATTGGTGGCGGAGAATTTATACTCTTAGCTTAACACCCTTCTCTAAGACGTACGAGCTCAGAGTTATGTAGTTGATGGTTACTAGTGATACATTTCCAAATTGGTAACGTGGCATACGAAGTGCTGCTAATCATTTGCTCATCGAAGCATGGCTTTGTGAAAAGCGTAGCTCTATGGACGAGACTTCGTCGAGCCTCACAACCCGGTAATGGTCGAAAAAGGAATCGTGGCAGCAAGGTTATTTGGGGGTAGCACCCCCTGAGGGTATGTCATTTCCTTCTGGATTATGAGTGGTATCATGGTATGGAGCTCAGATACTTAACTTTGTGGTTGCTGAAAAAGTTATTGCTTTATGGTTATTAGTTGATAGGCGCCTCGGATAAAGGTTGGTAACGACCTGGGGGTGGCATACTCGTGTCAGTATTTACCTAGTTACAGAGGTAACCCAGCCTTGTGTAGCAGAGACCCGGTTAGGTTACCGGGGACATCCCTCTAGAGGCATTCCATTTTGTGTGGGAAGTTCCTTTGCCTGACCATTTGTTGGAAAATCCAATCATCCAATACGCTCCTTCTACGGTTTTAGTTGTATAACTTGCCATTTATTTATGGTGGTCACCACTGTTTTGATGGTAGCTATAGTAGGCATAGTTCAAAATGTCTATACTGGCTAAGATTAATATTATACTTTCGAATACTTTCTACACTATACATTAATAATAATATCAAAAAGATTATACGTATCAAGCATGTTCGACTATCATAAGGAGGAATCTACTTCAATTTTGCGTTGGATTATGTGTGTGGCAGGAGGCCTTATGGCATTTTCATTTTCGAAAAGCGTAGCGGATTTTTTTATTTTCTTTTTGAAAATAACTATTTTTAAGATCTCACACCAGTCCCATGATTGACTTGGGGTTTATTGTTCCCTTTCTAAATTCTGGATGCTCATAATTTTCAACACGGGCAGACTAGAGTCAGGTTATCGCTATTCTGGAGCAAAGTCGGAAAAGAGATGCTGTGGAGATCAGGAGCAAGCTGGATGGCGAGACGTATCACATATACTATGTAGTGCCCGTTGCGTTTGGGTTGGTGTAAGTTAGAATTTCTATGTAAGAAAGTAAAAATAACTACCAGTTTTGTGTTGTTGTTGTAAACTCTGATGATGTATGTATAAAATGATATAGTGCTTTTGTTTTAAATATTATTCATTTATCTATTATATGTTGTTCCGCTACGAATTGTGAGATTCTGTTTATTGTATCTGTTCTTCTTCAATCTTCTTCTTCTTCTTAAACTCTAACGGTTCGGTTTTTTGGCATTCGACTGTGCGGCATTTGATACAGTGGACGTATTAATGTCGACTTTCGGAAGTCGAAAGCCTAGACCGTTATAATGTGGTATCAGAGCAATTGGTTAAGCGTCAACCGTGGCTCCGTTGGGGAATACTCATTAGAGATAGAGTCAATAGTACTCTAGAATGAGTTTGAGTGTAATAATAGACATGAGCACGTATTTATTAGTGAATATTAAAAAAATTGTTTTATATTGTGATGATTGGTTTGTTGAGTGGTATATGGATTCTGGTCGGTATAGTCTGTGCAACTCTATCGATAGTGATCTCTAAACACTTGTACAGAACAATTCGACACGATATTGTTTTAAAATAGGGTAAATGAAATAATTTTACCCAAACTATTTTGTATATAAAAGGAATAAATTTTTTGTAAATTATTATAGTATATGGTTGCTTGGATGTTAGGAAGCGACAATATTAAATTATTAACATTGATTATTGAATAAGAAATTGAAATGATAAATAAAGAGCTAAGAAAATAAAATCCATATACAAACGGGAATTGTAAGTGTAAATGTAATTTATAAATTTGAAATGGAATTCTAGAGGAATATTTGAAAATGTTTTGGAAAGGATTAGAAATTTGGAAATTTTGGAAATTAAATCCATTTTTAGTTTGAAAATGATTTTCAAAGGTTTGGAAAAAAATGTGTTTGAAGGGATAAAAAGCTCTAAACTCTTTTCGGTCGCTGGAAAATAATTCTGATGATGATCGCCACATCATCAGTGTTCATTTTCGAGTTTCTAGAAGAGGAATTGCTGCCAAATTGTTTAAAAGAAAGTTGTTTGAAAAACTGGGTTTGGTTTTGGAAATACAAAAGATAATTTGAATTGATTTTAAAAATGATTTTGAAAGGTTGAAAAGATAATTGCTGCCAAATTGTTTAAAAGAAAGTTGTTTGAAAAACTGGGTTTGGTTTTGGAAATACAAAAGATAATTTGAATTGATTTTAAAGATGATTTTGAAAGGTTGAAAAGACTCTGGAATCTGATAAAAATAGTTATGGAATAAAATTTATGAAGGTGGAAAATAAAATTGTGAATGAATAAATGAATTTACAATTGCAAGTAAATAAAAGGGAAATTGATTAAAATTCATTTCGAATTTGTAAGTAATTAGAACTGGAATTAAAATTGAATTTGATTTGTAATAAACAAAGCGAAGTACCGAAATAAAATTAGTAAGTGAAACTAACTGAAGGAATGACAAAATAAATATGGAATTTGAAATCCAGATTAAATAAAAGTATTGATATTTATATTAACTTAAGAAAAAAATGGCGAAATTCTTAAGATAAATTTGGAGTTTAACAAGTTAATGATCGAACGAAGATTAAACTGGAAAATTGTGAAATGGCGATTGTGAATAAGTGTATTGAAATCAAAATCAATGTGAATAAAAGAAAAGTAAATTGATATAGCTAATAATCAATCTGGAATTTATACGTAGGATATACGAATATTATTTTATTCGCATAGCGATTCGATCTAGAATTCGAGCACAGAATTTCGAGATAGTTATATTGATCCGAGTTAGAATTTTTCACTCGATTTTCGACGACGACCCGGATATGGATTTTTGATTGATTCTGGAAATTGTCTATCATATTTTACGGCTACGCAAGGAGAATGACAGTTTTTGATCAAGAAACCAGATCTAAGTCTGCACTAGGAAGTCGGGTCGACGATACTAGTTCGGAAGTGAAATTGTGTGATCGAGCAAGCGATCGAATTTGGTATTGCGTACGAATCATGTATGTATATCGTACGGGCCTAAATGAATATTGAAACTTTGTTAAAGAAATGTATGAAATGGTTTTTAATGTTGTAATTAGACATTATTGCTAAGAAAGATATACATGTGATATAAAGGAAAATGGAATTGGGATTTTGATTTTGAAGATAAATTTAAATTGCTCGACAAGGTATGTATTTGAAATTCTATATGAAATTTGATAATTTTCTGGTCTAGCCGCTTGGCGTTTTGTTTTCTATTTGAAATCTAGGGGCCCGTTGTGGCATTTGGTAGTCGTACCGAGCTAACCGCGTAAAGGAGACGCTGGCGAAAATTTTTCGAAAATTTAAAGAGTTAGAAAAATTTTGAGAAAATTTTGAATTGTTAGGAAAACAATGCTGTTTGAAACTATAAAGATATTAGAAAACTAATTAAAGTAACAATGAGTCTTTAGTTAAAAAAGGATTTGTTTTGGAAAGTTGAAACCGTTTGGTTTTGGGAAAATGATAAATGGGTTAAGGATTATTCTTCTTAACTAGTAATTTCGGGACGAAATTCTTTTAAGGGGGAAGAACATGACGGCTCAGAAATTTTAAACATTTGAAAAAGAAATATTTAATTGATTTTAAATATTGGAAGTCATTTTAACTTGAATTTCAGATTTAACTATGGATTTGGCAATTTAATTATTGAATTTAATTTATTGAAGTTGGGTAAAAATTTGAATCTTTAATTTCAAGCTGGTTAAAAATATTTCAAAGGCTTAGGAAATTCATATTGATAATACTGAAGATAATGGAAGTGTTAAAATTTGAAATTTGAAATGTTTGTTCAATTTTGAAATTATATCGTTTAAATCGATATTTAAAAATAACCATCCAAGCATAGTCTCAGAATTCAACGAAACCAGTTCCATTGGATCCGTAATATTGTATTATAATCGGATTTCAATTTTTGTAGCATTTGGAGTTGTCGTGTGGCTGTACGGTTGATAAATGCAAAAAAAATTTATATCGAAATTTAATTTAATAACTGGTCCAAAAAACTATTTTCTCCATACGATCAAATTTGGACTCGGAACCTTTTCCATTGCGTTCGGAATGGGCGTATAACATTACAAACGCCAGGCGGCATGCCTCGATTGGAGGTCGAGATTTTCGACTCAATTTCAAGTCATTTGAATTCAAAATTCAAATTTAGTTTGGTATTTTAAATCAGTCAAGAATAAAATACTGTTGATTCAACACGTTTCATCATTACGAACACCTGGCTTCTTTTCTCTATCAAATGAACACGCGTTGAAATTTTTATCTTGTTCAAGTAAAAGGAAAAAAATATCGAACGAAAACCATTCCTTCGTTCAATTCAAATCGAATTCGCTTCAAAAAAAATGGCCGAAGCCTGAGTGAATTGGAAAACCCTCTCAGTTAAATAAAATTTATCATCATCTCGTTTGAAATAAATCCTCTTCAATACCAGTGACCGAAATCGAACGAGATTCGTTCTCTATGCTCATCGCGATAAATTGATGAATGCGCTATCTCGTTTCAAGCATGGAGGGTGGCAGCGCGATGGGAACAACCGCGAGTTCGTTGGAGGCTAGGGCTTTGGAGATGGGAAAGCTCGAGCACGAGCAGGTGGTGGTGGAGTGGAAGCATTCATATGCGTACGCACGAGGAAATGTCGCGCTCGCATGCGCGATGTTAGGGCCGGAGCAGTGTGTAATGTCGATGGGAGGTGCCGAGCTAGGGTATCGTGGTCGGGGTAGTGAGGTAATCACTTGTTTTAGTCTCGTTCGATTTAGAAAAAACATATATATATATCATTTTTTGATTTTATAGTAAGTTAGTATACAGGTAAAACGGAAAAAAAAATAGGAATAAAGTTTGAAAGAAAAAAATATATGTATATTTACATTTCGCAGAGAAGTTCATTACAGTGAATGTATATATAGAAAAGCAGAAAAATAATTTATTACAGTAAATATATACATATGTATTTTAAATTTACAAGGTTTTTTTAAAATAATGGATTTGGTGGAAAAAAAACATGTTTAACTAACTCATCTAAATTATTTTAGATACTAAAAGATTTTAAAAGGGAATTTTAAAAGGAGTTTGTTTAAAACTATAAGTATTGGTTTAAAATAAAATCACGGGTAATAAAATTATCAAATGGAATTTAATTGTTTGATTTATTCGAATATTGATAAACCTTATAATGTTTGTTACAAGGTTAAAAAAAATAGTGAAATCAAGCTGGAATGAAAATGGTTGCATGCATAAGCAAAGGTGAGATCTTCCCACTCAATCAGATTTTTATGTTTTAATTTTAAATAGTTAAATTTAAAATTGATGATTATGTGCTTGGATGATAAATTATGTATTGAATTAGACCCTATGCACTCATAATTGCGGATGATATTATATTAAACCCATATACCGCGATATTCCACCTTGAAGTGGAAGTGGTATTATATATGTATTTGGAGTGATTGATTTCCCGCATTATATAGCGGATGAGACCCTATGCGCCGCATAATAGCGGATGATATTTTATAAATCCCATATACCATGATATTCCATCTCGAAGTGGAATTGGTATTTAATTGTTGTGATAACGTCTGTGGATGAAGGGAAACAGGTTGGAGGGATCCAACTAGATTCCTCAAATAATTGAATTTATTTCAATATTGTGTGTTGATTATTTATAATCTATGTGTGATCATATTTGTGATTGAAATCATTGAAGGCTATTGTTTAGGCAAATATATTTTTGGTATTGTAGGATACCGGAAATAAATAAAATTGGATTTATGAAATTCAAGTTGAAAATTTATGGTAAAATTTAATTTTGAGTATTGGATAAATTTAAAAGAAGGAATTTTAAAGGGATAAAATTTTATTTTTGAATCCTATTGAATAAAATTCCAAAATATGAGAAAAAGGCTTAATAAATGATTTTGGGTAATATCATTCAAAGGTTGAAGAATTTTAAAATATGGATTTTAAACAGTTTAGAAGAAATAAAGGAATTTATTTTAAAAGAAAATAAATTTGGAAATAAATTTGGAAATTGATTTGGTGTTGAAAGTGAATATTTGGAAATCGATTTGAAAATCGTAGATCAGTGGATATTTGAAAATTTAAAATTCACAGTGGGAATTTTATAAAGGAGAGGGAATTTTGTTTTAAAAATAAATGTTGGTTTATTTTTAAAAGTGCGAAAATAAATTTACAGATTGGAGTGTAAATTCAAATAAATCGAAAAGATATATTGATTGATTTAAATGGACCATTTTGAAATGGAAAGAGAATTCTTCCCTGGAAAGCCGAGTATATTTTAAAGTAGCTTTTGAAGTATAAATTAAATGTTCTAGAAACTAATCTGAAAAAAAATATTGTTGGAGAAATTATTTTTGGGAACTATTTTAAATCTTTAAAGTAAAGATTTATTTAATTAATTATAGAAGGGATTATTTTAAAGATTAAATTGATATTTGATTTAGAAAATAGTTATTTAATATTTATACTCTATCTACTAATTGAAAAAAAAATTAATTTGGACTTGAAATATCATATGAGGTATTAGTGTAATATTTTCATAATTAATATTTAAGTAAGTGTTTAAAAATAGTTTTATTTTAAATATTTCCAAGTATATATGTTTGGATAAGTAATTTAAATGATTTTAAAATATTTGAACTCGGCAAATTTTCAGCGAAATTAAATAAATATTTGGAAATTTATTCCACACGAGGAAGGTGATTTGAAATTTGTTTTCAAAAGATTTAAAGGTGAAAAGTGATTTGAAATTTGTTTTCAAATGGTTGAAGTGTTAAAATTGTCTCTTGTGAAGTTATTTTGAAAATAATAATTAGAGGAAAATTATTTGTAATCGAGCGATTGTTGTGAATGATGATTGATCGTTAAACAATCGACTATTAACATTGGCCTTTTTAATGGCATTTGAATTTCGATGCGACCGGGGGTCGGATTCCAAATGGATATTCGAAAACTACATCGAACCTTTGTGATTGTGATGGTTTTGTTTAAAATATCATAGTGGAAATTGTTGTGAATTGTTGAAATCTAAATGTAACACTTATTTTTAAAATAAGCACTCGTTGTTCGAATTTGCCGGGAGAGGACTTTGTGTCATAAAACCCATTCCGAATAATGATACGACGAAATGGGATTGCATTTGAAGATGGTGTTGAAGACCGGGTATTTTTGAAAGCGAAAGGATTACTTGTCGAATGTCTCTGCACCAGGTTGCTCCGATATAGAGATTTTATCACCCTTTGTGATGGGGATTCCGGACGTGATTTGTGAATATCTGGATTTGCAAGGGCTTCAAAGTGCCTTCGGTTCCGTTTGATCCCAAAGCGGACTTGTATGGATGTGTGCCTGACGTTACACTTTAAGATGCAAAGCTGGTTTCTATCAAATACATTTCTGTTGGTGGCGGAGAATTTATTCTCTTAGCTTAACACCCTTCTCTAAGACGTACGAGCTTAGATGTTATGTAGTTGATGGTTACTACTGATACATTCCCAAATTGGTAACGTGGCATACGAAGTGCTGCTGATCACTTGTTGATCGAAGCATGGCTTTGTTAAAAGTGTAGCTTTGTGGATGAGACTTCGTCGAACCTCACAACCCGGTAATGGTCGAAACAGGAATCGTGGCAGCAAGGTTATTTGGGGTTAGCGCCCCTTGCGGGTATGTCATTTCATTCTGGATTATGAGTGGTATCATGGTATGGAGCCCAGATACTTAACTTTGTGGTTGCTACAAAACTTATTGTTTTGTGGTTTTTGGTTGATAGGCGCCTCGGATAATGGTTGGTAATGACCGAGGGGTGGCATACTCGTGTCAGTAGTAACCTAGTTACATAGGTAACCCGTCCTTGTGTAGGAGAGATTCCGTTAGATTCTCGGGGACGTCCCTCCAGAGGCGTTCCATTTTGTGTGGGAAGTTCCTTTGCCTGACCATTTGTTGGAAAATCCAATCATCCAATATGCTCCTTGTACGGTTTTAATTGTATAACCTGCCATTTATTTATGTTGGTCACTACTATTTAGATTGTAGCTATAGTAGGCGTAGTTCGAAATGTCTATACTGGCTAAGATTAATATTATACTTTTGAAATATTTTCTACACCATGCATTAATAATAACAAAAAGATTTTTCTTATCAAGCATGTTTGACTATCATAAGGAGAAATCTCCTCCAATTCTGCATTTGCATTTTGTGTGTGGTAGGAGGCCTTATGGTAGTTTCATTTTCCAAAAGCATAACGGATTTCTTCTTATTTTCTTTGTGAAAATAACTGTTTTTAAGATCTCACACCAGTCCCATGACTGACCTGGAGTTTATTGTTCCCTTTCTAAATTCTGGGTGCCCATAATTTTCCATACGGGCAGCCTAGAGTCAGGTAATCACTATTCTGGAGCGAAGTCAGAAAAGAGATGCTGTGGAGATCAGGAGCAAGATGGATGGCGAGACATATCACATATACTGTGTAGTGTCCATTGCGTTTGGGTTGGTGTAAGTGAGAATTTCCATGTAAGCAAGTTAAAATAACTGCCGGTTTTGTGTTGTTGTTGTAAACTCTGATGATGTATATATAAACTGATATAGTGCTTTTGTTTTAAAGATTATTCATTTATCTATTATATGTTGTTCCGCTGTGAAATGTGAGATTATGTTTATTGTTTATGTTCTTCTTCAATCTTCTTCTTCTTCATAAACCCTAACGGTTCGGTTTTCTGGCGTTCGACTGTGCAGCATTTGTTATAGTGGACGTGTTAATTTCGACTTTCGAAAGTCGAAAGCCTAGACTGTTACAAGCAGGTATTAAAAATTGGTAAAAGAAAGAATTAAAAATATGAAAAGTCGTTCATGTTTACAAAATATAAAAGCTTCGGACAATGTAAATGGAATGGAGTAATGGAACAAATGGAGAAATAATGAAAAGAATGCGGCAATTATTAATTAGAAAGGCAATGAATGAACCAACTCTATACTATACACAAACTTTTAGAATTCAAATTTCAGAAACAATTGTTTACTTAATTAATTTTGTTAACCCTAAACGTACCAAAATTAACATCCTTTAAAGATTTAATTGACACACAATAAATGAAAATAAATTCTCTACACAAATTTGTGTCATAAATTAAAAGAATATACAGCATTAAGAAATTTTCATTTCTCCCTCTTTGTGATATTGGGATCTAAACAAACATGTTAACATTTCGATTGAATGTTTTACAAGGAATGCATTAACATACATTCAAAATATGATAGCATAAACAAGGTAATATAAACAGGAGTAGAATATGTGTGTGTGTGTGTATGTATGTGTGTATACATCTTATCGCCACTTATAGTTTACATTCATAAATAAAAGGTATAAAAATAATCCACATAAGGAGGCAGTGAATGTAAGAGTAAATTAGAAAAGTGAAGAAGGAAAGGTAAGTTATGTTGCAATTAATATCTAATAAAGTCTAATTGAAAAGAAAATAGTCAAGTGTAAATCTATTTTACCCCCTTTATCATCTCCTATTAACATTTAATTTAATAACGTATGAGATTTCAAACCTAAATAGTCTTTTTTTAGTGATCTAATTGGATCTTAAACATAAGTTTAAATTTAGGTATCAACACATATGTAGTAAACTAACATTAAATTTTGAAATATGAACTGAATCAATTGGAAATAAATCACCCAATTTATTTCAATATATGTTTACAATTAACGTTTTCCTACTTTTTAATTAAAAGATTCCAATCACATTAATTGTCATTGATTTCTAAGGTAAAAATGAATGAGACAATTCAATTCCTTTTTATAGTAATTTAACGTATTTACAGAAATATTGTATACAAATCAAATGTTATTAATTTCTTATTTCTGTAATAAAATTTTCAGCTACCAAAATTTCAATTAAATAAACATATGATTTTTTTTTATTTAGTAAAGAAACATATATTATCCTTTATTTTTTCCATTTTT
Organism: Allium cepa; assembly: GCA_030765085.1. Taxonomy (NCBI): domain Eukaryota; kingdom Viridiplantae; phylum Streptophyta; class Magnoliopsida; order Asparagales; family Amaryllidaceae; genus Allium; species Allium cepa. The sequence goes on from CM060943.1 coordinate 463,490,836, forward strand.
ATTCCAATCAATTGGAATTTTCATTCATACGTCGTTTATTTTTTTGCTTATTAAACTTTACAATTATTTCCAATTTAAGCTCTATAATTACATTCCTAATTAGCTTTACCATTACAATTGATTGAAATAACATTAACAATTGTCAATTTCATTATAATTAATTACAAAAACAAAAATTTCTAATGGCGACAAACTCACTTTCGGATCTGGGAGGGGAGGATGCGGAGGGGGACGGCTGGACTCGGGTGATGGATCGACGAAAAAAGCAGGCCCTATCGGCTATCAGGCAAAAGGAGACGTCTCGGGTGATGGATCGTAGGGATAAGCAGGCTCTCTCGGCTTATAGGAAAAAGGAGGAAGCAGATCTCACTAATTCAGCTCCTCAATCAGAAATGGTTCAACAGAAAAATCAGATTAGGAGGAAAAATGCATCAATCGGCACAGCAGTTTTTACAAAATCAAAACCTATAAACTGGTGCGAACTGGTCAAAGGAAAAAAACAAGGAGATCTAATACAATACTTTGACCCAGAAATTGTTAATGACAAGAAAACAGCCATTATTGAAGAGGAAGAGCTAATCTCAGCAGAGAAAATGTGGTCCAATTCTATTCTCATATACTTGGTAGGTAAAAGGCCGTACTATATGTTTTTCAAAGCATATATAAAAAGAATGTGGGCTCCAAAAGGTAAATTTGAAGTGTTTGCTAGAGATAATGGTTTTTATCTAGTTCAATTTGAATTAGCAGAAGATTGTGATAAAATATTAGAAGGAGGACCATGGATGATGGATGGAAAATTCATTATCATGAAAAAATGGAACAGTTCCATCAAATATGAAAAAGATCTATTGCTATCTATTCCTATATGGGTGAGATTTCCTAACTTAAACTTTGCATATTGGAATCATATTTCACTATGTAAAATTGCTAGTACGATTGGCAAACCGATTGCAATGGATGAGCATACCAAAAACAGAAGTAGAATAACATTTGCCAGAATGCTTATTGAAGTTGATGCATCTTTCAAATTTGATAAAGAAGTACAAATAAAACTGCCTAAAGGAGATTGTGTAATGCAAAATGTTGAATATGAATTCATACCCCCGGTGTGTAGTAACTGTGTATGTTTCGGACATGTCGACAATGAATGTCCTATATCTTATACACAGCAATGGATTCCAAAGCCCACATCATGCAACAAACAGGCAAATCTTATAGACTTTGCATCAGAAGGAAACAATATCAACTCAGAAGCAACAGCACATCACAACACAGAAGACTTTACAATTGAAGAGTCCAATGTCCAAGATTATACAAATAATAAGAATAAAGATGTCTCTCCATCAGATACATCAGTCTTATATGTTGAGACAGATCAGATGTCATCAAAGAATCCTACAGTTGCAATTGTAGCCTCGCCAGTAACTGAAACAGCTAAATGTGTAGTATCTAAACCTCTTTCTCAATCCAGCATGGCTGCCACAATTGCAAAGGGACCCCTCGTTTGTACTTCTGACATGAATCAAATACAAAACAGTGCAGAAGAATCACTTACAAGCACCAAGACTCTGGATCCAACTGCTAAGACGTCATCGACAAAAGTCTCAGTCAATTTATCATCATCAGAGAATTTATCCAACAGGGAGTTACCAAATCATATTGAACATATCTCAAATAATTTTCACCCTCAAATTTCAGATCTAACATCTGTAGTGTTTAATCCTTTTCAGGTGCAATCAAACATGAAAGACTCAAATGTGGAAGCATCTTCTGTATCTCAATCATGTATCAATCCCACATACCCTGCTACCATCAACACTCTCAACAATTCACCAGAAAACCTCACATCCATCAACCCTGAATTTGAAAATGTGCTATCAGAAATGAGAAAGAAAAATCCCCAAGAAAAGAAAAAGACTAAAGTGATTCATGATAGTGTGACTCCCACTATAAAAACTAGGAGTCAAGCAAGCTCATCCAAATAATGTCAATCTTGTGCTGGAATGTGCGAGGTCTTAACAAGGCGGCACATGTTCTAGAGGTAAAAAACATTGTTTTCTCGCAAAAACCTTCTATGTTTTGCTTAATTGAAAATAAGTTGAGAAGAAATAAAATTCAGCTGTTTATGGAATCATGGGGCAATAAATGGACATGCATCAACAACATTGAATATCATCATAAATGCAGAATACTCATCATGATTAACTCGGATGTTTGGAGCAGCTATGTAATTTCTATGAGCAAACAACACATTACATGCATGCTAAACAATACTGCAGGGGCTCAATGTATTGTCACTGTCATATATGCATTAAATCTTGAATCTGAAAGGAAACCACTATGGAATCAACTGGAAAAAGAGGCAAACACATTCATCACCCCTTGGTGCATCATAGGGGATTTCAACTGTGTTAGGTTTTTTGAAAGAAAAAGTGGGAGGAAATAAGTTGACAACAAGAAACATTCAGGAGTTAAACAATTTTATAAATTCAGCAGGAGTTCAAGAAATCAACATTTCAGGGGTTAAGTATTCATGGAGATCTGGACCAAACAAAAACATTGCTACAAAGATTGACAGACTATTATGCAACATTGAATGGATAAACATGTTCAAAAGTTCTCATGCAAAATATCTAGACCTATCTACCAGTGATCATGTTCCTATTATGTTTCAGTTTAACCATACACAAACATTAGAAGGACCAAAACCTTTTAAATTCAGAAATCACTGGGTTAACTGTGAGGGGTACAAAGAAACAATTGAAAAACATTTTGTTTTCCCAGAAGAAAATCAACTTTTCAACCTCATACAAATGCAGAAAAACATCAAAAGAGAAATTAAAAGATGGTGCAAAGGAAAAAATGATTTGCAGACAGAAGTATCAAAATGCAAGCAAAAGGTCAACATTGCATTACAAACATTAGATAATAATCATAATTCATCAAATGCACAAAAGCTGCATGAAGCACAAGTAGATTTGGCAAAAAAATTGGGGCTGCTAGCAATGGACAATAAACAAAAAATAAAATGCCAATGGATCAAATGGGATGACAGCTATTCGAAATTCTTCTTTGCAAAACAAACAACTAGAAGATTTGTAAACAGTTGTCAAAATATCATAAAAGAAAATGGAGAAGTAGTCAAAACCTCAAAAGAGATAGAAGATGAAGCTGTCAAATATTTTTCCAACATATACAATAGAGGAAACATGATTGATCAGTTTCCAAATATCATTCCAAAAAGGAAAATAAATGATTGGGGTAAAAATTTCCTTAATGCTACATTTGAGGAAAAAGAATTAAAAAGAGCCATTTTCAGTATACACAATGACACTGCCCCTGGATATGATGGTTTCAATGCAAAATTTTATAAAAGACATTGGAATGAATTAAAAAAATCTCTTCTGAAAGCTATGCAAACTTCCTTTGACAATGGCAGAATAGTGAGAGAAATAAAACTATTATCTCCTTAATCCCAAAAGTCAAAACTCCAGAAACAGTTTCAGATTATAGACCTATAGCATGTTGTTCCATGCTGTACAAGATCTTATCCAAAATGTTATGTGATAGAATGAAGTATGTTCTTGGAGAACTAATCTCTGATAATCAAACAGCATATTTACCAAACAGGCAAATCAAAGATGGGATAATCATTGCACATGAACACATCAGGAATTTCAACAAGCATGGCAGTAATAAAATGTGCATAAAAGTGGATCTTAAAAAGGCTTATGACTCAGTAAACAGACATTTCATCCTACACATGATGAGAAGCATGGAATTTCCAGAGAAATGGATAAACATTATTCAAGAAATGATAACTACTCCTAGTTACTCATTCTCCATTGAAGGGTATCACAAGGGATATTTTTCTGGAAGTAATGGATTAAGGCAAGGAGATCCCCTATCCCCCTACCTATTTACTTTATGCATGGAATATTTCACTCTGTTGATGGATGCAAAAGCTACTAAAGGAAAAGTAGAATCAGTTATCAAAAACAATTCAAACATAACACATCTCATTTATGCAGACGATCTGTTAATTTTCATAAATGCTACAGCAGTGGGAGCCAAATCAGTTAAAAATTGTTTTAAAAGACTGAAGCAGGTGACTGGATTAGAAATGAATAATCTCAAAACCCAAGTATTTTTCAACAAGTTTTGCAGCAACAAGGATCAAGTACTCAACATTCTAGATATTCAAGAAGGAGAACTACCTGTCAGGTATCTTGGACTACCCTTGTCTGTCACATACATCAAACATCCAAATTGTAAACAACTTATTGACAGAGTGTTAAATAAGATGCATGGTTGGGAGTGCAAATTCCTCACTGTCCCAGGCAGAATTGAATTAATTAAAGCTGTTGTCTACCCAATGGTCAGTTTTTGGATGCAATGTTTCATGTTACCCAGCCTAACCATTCACAAAATCAATCAGTTATGTAAACAATTCATCTGGAAAGGTAAAAACAGCAAGGTACCATGGGAAACAGTCACAAGTGTTAAAGCTGAAGGTGGGATGGGTTTGAAAAAACTGTCAGACATTAACAATACATTTTGCATCAAAAGAATATGGGAAACCCTTAACAACTCATCTTATAGTGCTAGATGGCTTAATGCAAAATATGCTAACAATGAGACTTTGTGGGAAGCTAACTTCAGTAACAATTCTTCATGCACTTGGAAGAAAATGTTATACTACAGAAAAGAAGCTCAAAAATTGATTGACAGAAGAATTGTGGATGGTAAATCCACCAGTTTATGGTTTATACCTTGGATCAATGGTTCTACATTATTGGAAAAACTGGGGCAGCAAATCTTATCATATACAAGAGGTCATAATCATAAGGTAAGTCATATCATATCTGATAATTGTTGGAGGACAGAAAACATCTCATATTTAGGAAACATAAGTGAGGAAATAAGGAAAGTTCCTATACATCATGATAAAACAGAAGACTATTGGTTTTGTAACAGCAGTAAAAATGGCAAGTTCAATTTTCATGATACATGGAATAGTATAAGAGTCAAACTCCACAATATCAATTATCATAAAATCATATGGAATACCACATCACTCCCAAAAATGAATGTATGCTTATATAGAGCAATTTTCAATTACCTTCCCACAAAAGATAAGCTACAACTACAGGGAGTAACAGAAGATAACTTATGTGTATTGTGCAAAAAGGAAATAGAAACATGTAACCATCTTTTTTTCAACTGTTCCTTCTCCAAACATGTGTGGTATTGGATCAGAACCATGATGGAGGACCCTATAACTCATGGAGACATACATATTTCTCTTTTAGATGCTGTCACATATATATCCCAAAATTTTACAGTCAACAGTATAAAGAAAGACATCATAATTGCTGCGCTTAGCACAGCCGTTTGGTACATTTGGAAAAACAGGAATGATATCATCTTTAACAATGAAAAGAAAGATAAAATCACAGTCTGTAACATCATCAAATCCAATGTTCGAGACTTTATCATCAATAGATCCAAGTTTTTCAACCACAACAACATCAATGCGGACAACATCATACAAAAATGGGAAATCATACCTCTGCGAGTTGACCTTACCGTAACCAAAAACCCTAATTCCCCCAATACTGCTTCATCCTCAAGATACATGATTGATAGAGAAGATGTAGAAACAGAGAGCTCAAAATTGTCTAGATGCACTGATAGTATTATCACTATCGTTGAAAGAGATGAAAGATTGCAAGGGAGAGAGAACGAGCCGCCATGAGTCGCGAAACTATCGCAATGTATTTAGGGTTTGTGTTTTGTCTGTAGAGTATACGGGTTGCCTGTTTTTTTTTTTTGTGCCCAACAGTTTCTTTATGTATATAACTTGTATGTAATGTGTTGGCATTATCAATAAAGCTTTTGGATCCTTTTTTCAAAAAAAAATTGTCAATTTCATTCAATCAACATCAACAATCACATTCATACTTTATTATCAACCAAAAAATATTATAATTACTTATCTATCATTGATTTTATCAAATTATAGTTTATTACGTATTATTTCATCAATTAATATAACTTTGAATTTATTTCCTAATTTACTATTTACAATCAATTATAACCTTGTAATTGTTTCAATTAATTGGTATTGCACTAAATTAGTTATTTATTAACTTGCATTAACATTATTACCTTCCATCCCTGTTATAAATTCATAATTTTTTCCAGATTTAGTTACCAAAATCTTATTGAATTAACAAATTTAAAGATCGTAAATTACAGGTCGTTACAAATTTCAAAATGGACTAAATAAATGTAATGAGAAATAGAACAATTATTTCATATCGAATAATAATTTAAACATATTTATACACTATTGAATTCAAACAAGAGTTATACATTTCTTACTAAATAATAATCTCTCGTCTCTGTAATCAATCTTTCAGCTACCAAACATTTCAAATAAATAAAATATGATTTCTTCTTTTATAAAGCAAAATTTATCATTCTTTATTAACATTTATTATTCCAATCAATTGGAAATTTACACTCAGATAGTTATTAATTAATTTCATTCAAACCAATGTTATTAAAATACACACTAATATATGTTTTCATCCTTACATTATTGCAAACATATATCATTAATAGAAATTTCAGTTAAGCTCATAACTTGTATTATAATTTAATTTGTATCAATAATATCTTAATTTTTTTATTCCTGACAATTTTATTCAATCTAATTTAATTTAATATTTTTAAATAGTTAAAAATATAGGTTGTTACAACTATAGCCAAGTTGATACCAAATATCAACATATAATGAACACTAAGACAAATAATCACGTAGTGAGGACCAAACACCTTTGAATATACGTAGGAATCAAAGGAATTCAATATATAATCATTATTTACTAGGGTCTTATAAGTTTTTTATACCATAATCTAGGAGCCTGTTTTAGGCCATAAAGAGATTCTCTTACTTTGTAAACCTTATTATCCTTACCGGATTCCACGCAACCAATAGATTGTTCCACATAAATTTCTTCCTTTAAATTATCATTAAGAAGACTAGTTTTTACATCCATTTGATATGCTAAAAGATCATGAATAGCAGCCAAGGCAACTAAAATTCTAATAGTACCCACTTTGGTGATAAGGGAATAAGTGTCAAAAAAATCAATGTCTTTCACTTGTATGAAGCCAACGTTGCTAATCTAGCTTTGAAATTATCTATAGAACAATCAATTTTCAATTTCGTTCTATAGATCCACCTAGTCCTTATTTGTTTGCATCCCTTAGGTAGGTCAACTAAGTCCCAGGTGTGGTTAAATGTTATAGAATAAAGTTCACATTTCATAGCTTCTTCCTTAGAATTATGATCCTAAAAGTTAATTAACTTTTTGAATGTACGTTTTAGGATCTTCCTCAATTAAAAGTACCAAAACTGTGATACCATTAATCCTTTCAAAATTGATGTTCCAAAAGGCAGTAACTGATCCAAAATTAGCCTGCATACATTGCATTTTGCTCCTTCTAAGTTCATTATTAGATTCATTGACCGAAAGTGTTGAAGCAGGCAAAGAAATTGGCACAGTTGTGGCAATCGAAGAATCAAAAGAGCTCACATTAATATAGTTCTTTAAAGGAATGAAATTTTCAAATAATACAACATCTTTAGGTTCACACATAATTTGATCATTTAGTGACATAAATCTATATGCAATACTATTAGAAGCATAACCAATAAAAGCACAAATCAAATGTCTTGGGTTCTTTATAAGTTTTTGTAAAGTCTGCTAAGACCACCTTAGCTAGGCATCCCTACCACCAAATAATTTAGGTTTGGAGGAAAATCTATCTATAATTCTATAGGATTTTTAATATTTTATGAGGCACTCTATTAAGTATATAACATGTGGATAAAACTGCTTTCCCTCATATGTTGGTTGACATAACAGAACTTAAAAGCACTACATTCATCATACTCTTAAGTGTTAGATTATTAGTATCAACTACTCCATTTTGTTAGGGGTTGTATGGGGCACAAGTTTCATGAATAATTCCATTTTCTCATGGAACTTTTTAGAAATTCAGTACAGTACTCTCTACCCTTATTGGACCTAAACCTTATGATTTTTTGGTGCAATGGTTTTCAACTTCAGCTTTATTTTAAGAACATTTCCACAGCTTCACCTTTAGGGCTAAGAAGATAGATTTTGGTGTATCTATAAAAGTCATCTATGAAGTTACATAATAGCGTTTTACCTCATCTCCCGATTGTGTTTTTAAACCCACTAAGTTTGAGTCTATTAATTCTAGTAATTTAGTTTTTCTCCTAGTGACTGATTTGAAAGGTTTTTTTCTTCTTCATATTTTGGCATTAAAACATATACGACATTTGAAAGATAAAGTGTCATTTTCTATATTTAACATATTCAGTTTTCTAAGTCTATTAAGTGACCCTATATTTATATGTTCCAATCTATTATGCCATAGGTGAAAGAACTAAGTCACATAAGCAAATGCAGAAGTTATTTCATTACCAGAAACAACAGAGTTTTATAAAAACATACCATTTGCTGGATATCCCTTTCCCATAAATACTTTATTCCGAGCTATTATAATTTCATCAGAATCAAAAACAAGTTTTATCACAACCTTGTTCACTAACCCATTAGAAACTAAATTCCTACGAAGGGAGAGGACATAAAATACCATATCAAAAGCCAAAGTTTTTCTGGAAGCTAGTTTAAGAAGAATTTCTCCTTTGCTAAGTACTCTAACAATAGCAGAGTTTCCAACGGAGACACACTCGCCTTCTCCAACATCCCAGAATTGATGGAAAAGCTTTCAGCTTTCACGTAGATGTCTATGTGTAATGCCCACTTAATCTTTTTTCCACAAAGTTAGTCTCAAAAATAACCTCAACTATGATAACTTAATCCTCAATATGATCTTCTTATGGTTTGAAATTGGCAGCTTTCTTTTGATCATGTCATCCTTTCAGATGAAAGCATCGATGAGCTTTATGACTTGGTTCTCCACACACATAACAGATAGTCATTTTCTTTTGAATTTTCTCAATTTTGTTTACAAAATTCTGAATGTTTTAATTAGAAAAATTCTGAATATTTTTCCATTTGTTCATGAATATACCTACGTTAGATTGGTATCTAGTTTTCACAAAATTATCATTGTTAGAGTCAATGGACATAGCACTGAATTTATTCAAGCGATTAGCTTCCTCGGTCTGCATGTTACTAATTAGTTCTTGAAAAGAAACACCTTCTTTTGTGTTTGGGATAATTTCTGTAATTGCTCCAAGATTGTGGGAATTTTTCTAGTAATACGTTATCCTTCTGAATCTCAAACATGTTCATTACTTCGTTTAGTATGCTTGACACCAAATTTTCATATTCATGAATCTGCTCTATAATTGATTTATTTTCAACCATTTGAAATTGCAATCATTTACCTACGATGTGCTAATCGCTAGGCACATGATCGGAGAAGGCCAATAGTAAAAAATAATGTAAATACAGCAGATAATATAGTAGATTACACAGTCGATTTTATACTGGTTCAGACCTCCCATCCTATATCCAGTCCTAGAATCCTTCTAGAATTAAAAAGAAAAACCCTCATTTCACCTAGAGGAACAAATTTATAGACTCTGTCTGAATAAACAAAAAGACTTCAACATTGCCTAAGGATACTATAACAAGACTTCAACGACTTTTACAAGTAGTATAACAAATGTTACTTTCTGACATAACGTATCTTGATGTATAGGTTGTCTCTTTCATGTATTATGACTCCAATAACTGAACCAAATGATATTGAATTGAGGTGTAGAGGTTAAGTAGTTTATTCAACTAGAATATGGGATGTGGAGAAGAAGCACAGTAGTCGATATTCTCTGAATCAGTTGAATCTCTTTGTAACATCCCCCTATTTGGAGGCCCAAAACTAATGGCTACGGATGCTGCAGTCATCCGTAGTTATTAATCATCGGCGACCAAATATGGCGGCGTTAGATTCATTGATACACAAAAACACATGAATATGGAAAATTTTAAAACATCAAACAAGATCACATTCCATTTCAAAACATTTCCAATTCATTACATAATCCCATAATCATTAGCCATGTTTAGATAAAGTATATTTATTATAACATATGACAAAAGCGACATATGAAGACTCCCCTTTGGATGATCATAGTATATACAGAAAATATAACAACTTTGCATTATAAACAACACAACATAATCAAATAAAGAGAACTCTAGATATATATCATGCCTCCTGCACGTCGTCAAAAGCTTTATTCATCTAATGAGGTACCTGAAAACCTCAACTCTCAAACTACTCAAAATCAATTGAGTACACGAGAGTTTGAGGGGAAAACATAAACTTCGAGTCAGACATAAAGCCTAGTATGAATAATAATCTACCATCTCAAATCATTTAGATATCTAGTGAAACCATGCCGCTTAGCGGAATGGGATTTCCACTCATTACTATCCTAAAACCTTTTTAAAACCATATACTGTTCTCTTACATCCATAATGGTTAAAAAAATTCAAAAAATATATAATATGATGATATGCAAAATAAATGAATCAATTCTGGATTACTCATTCCCTTTTATTATGACTATCTGTCTAAATTATAGTTTCTAGGATTACAATTAGCCTATTAGTTTTCATGGACTAATTAATAACCGTAAAATAATTAATCACAACCTATCCAAATACATAGTTTTCATGGGATTACTATGAACCTATTAGTAACTCTAATATCTTTACACTTATCCTAGTTTTCATGGGTTGACTAGGAACCAATTGGCAACTCTGATATCTTCCCTTCTTATCCTAGTTTTCATGGGCTGTCTAGGGACCTATTGACATCTGTCAATATCTTAATCCAGATAGTTTTCGTGGGATAACTACAAACCTACTGGCCCTGCCAGTATCGAACCATAATTTTCATGGGCTTACTATGAACCTATCTTTCTGACATCTTCTTTTATACATAGTTTTCATCGGCAAACTATAAACATATTGGCCCCTATCAATATCTTTTTCTATACATAATTTTCATGGGCTTACCATAAACCTATTGCCCCCGCCAATACCTTTTCCTTTAATATTTTAGCATCCTATATTCTAGTCTTCCTAACCTCCTGGATGCAATTCTACTCATTCAAGAGTTAACTTAATTATATATCCACTATTGGGTCAACCTAGTTGGTTATTCTGCCCTTCCCCAAATACAGTTTTGGGTTTGTTACAATGTGAATATATACATATATGAAGAAGTAAACACAATAGCTTGGTTAATCCCTTTAATCTTCTAATCAAAGAAAACTTCTTCGAATGCTTCTTTTCAAAACACTTTATTTAATTTTGCCATTGTTTTCCTTAAAAATGAGATCGGGTTATTTGTTTTGAAAATTAAGCCTGTCGAAACCTTCAAAACTTTGCTTTTGACCTCACTGGATAACATCCTTCGGAAGCATATAAATCTCTTTTCAAAACATTAGGCCACTAACTTTCGAAACACTTTAAAATTTCTCTTTTGAAACCTTTCAAATGTAATAAAGTATTACTCTTTATCTTTTAAAAGCATAACTTCAAAACCATTGAAAGTACCCCTTTCAAAACCTTTGAAAGTATCCCTTCCAAAACCATTAAAAGTCCCCCTTTCGAAACCATTGAGTTTATATTTAAAATATTATTTGGGTCAAAGTGAATATAAATGAAAGTATCTCTTTCGAAACCATCTTTTATCATATAAAAATATTGGGGAAAAATTGATGGCGTCGGCACCATCCCTTCCGAAAGCTTCAAACCATTTAAACAAAACACTGAAGGATTGCATCAGAACTCCCTTTCGAAGCCATTGCCTTCGAAACCCTTGGACCCTTTAAAAAGCATTTAGGAAGTGGTTTAAACATTTAAAACAAGCTCTACCTTTCGAACACATTGATGATTTCAAAATACTCGAAAGGCTAAAGAACGACAGTAGAGCTTTCACTAGGTCGGAACCACTTCTTTTGAAAGCATTATTTTATAAGTAAAGGAACCCATTCGAAAGCTTATTATTTAAAATGTAAGTTGATGGCAACCCCTTCGAAAGCATTAAGAAAACCTCTTTGAAAACATATGCTTCGATTCCTTTGAAGGGTTCAATTAAAATAAAGGCAGTTGCTTCACTTTAAAAACAAACAAAAAGGTATCGACCCCACCGGCTATATTTTCGACACCATGCATTGCATCTTTCTCCAATCCGCTACGTACCATCTAAGTGATACCTGTTGTATTGGTTTTGGTTTAATGGATTTCGATTTGATTGACGGTGGAAGCCCTATGTCGAAAGGTACTTCTAAAGAAGGCGGAACAACCTTTTCATGGTAAACATGATTTAATACTAATTAAAGAAAACACTTTCTAACTAACCTGCCATGTGTCAACTTATGATTGGTTGCCTTAACTTTTCAAATTCTTACTAAAATAACTACCATTGATTTCAGATCTAAACCATAGTTAAGTTAGCAAATAAGCCATTCCATTAAGGAAAACCAATATTGCAAATAAGTGCTACTTCTAAAATCATTTAATTTGCATAGCAAATCACTTAGGAAAAATCCCCAAAAATCCCAAAAATTCACTTTAATCTTGTTGTCTAACATATCAAAATTTTAGACTCAAATTCTCAATATATTTTCCAAAATAAATTTATAAACTCAATTATCCGTAGTTTCCTTTGAAAATTCATAATAATCTTTTCATAGCTTGGAAAATTATCAAATTTAAAACCCAACTCCAAAATCATGTTTAAATTATCAAAATTAAAACAAATCTTGTTTTATACAACATAAATTTTTTCCATGGCATTTATAAATCAATATAAATAGGTTTAACCCTATAATCGCCTACAATCTTATTTAAACATTCTTGTTTAAATCAAACAAATTGTAATTCAAGCATATCATCATCATCCAAATCATCATAAAAATGAATCTACCCTTAAATCTACAAACATAGGATTATAAAACAAAGTAGAGATGGAATGAACTATTATTCACCTTGATTAAGATAATGAGATTGTATTGAGATTGAAATTTATTCCCCTTGCTTTAATTCTTAGCTTGATTTGAATTCTCTTCTCTTTTCTCTTTGATTATGGCCGGCTCCTTTTCTTACATTTTGTTTCCAAAATGACGTGGAATGAAATGGTAAGGAACGACAATATACAAGGGTAAGGGTTATATGTGGAAAGTTCCCATTATACCCTTTTGTAAATTAATTAACCTAAAAAACATTCTTTAGCTCATTTAATTAGTTAATTGAGCACGGCCTTAATTATATATTTTCTCAAATCTCATTTCCCTTATCACTTAACATTTACATTATTCTATTTGATCTATATATTAAATCTCATGAATAATGTTATTAAAATTTAGGGGTGTTATAGGATCCCCTCCTTAAAAAAATTCGTCCTCGAAATTCAGTAAGGACTAAATACTAAATATGGCAATCATTTATAATGACTCCTAACAACCATACTAGTCTACCTGACTAGCAATTGTCTATATAAATCTAATATAGACATACCCTCAAAGAAGATTAGGATAATTATCTCGAATCACGTCATCTGTCTTCCAAGTACAGTTCCTCTTGTTGTCACTCTACTGAACTTTTACCAACTTCTTGTTCCTCTCCTCTCTTGCTACAACCCAAACTGGTTGTCTAGCAAAAGTCAAATTAGGCTTTACTACTAGATCTTCCAACCCTATCTGAGGAATAGTAGTCTCTAGATCATGCATATACTTATGAAGATGAGACACGTGAAATACATTATGGACACCTTCTATACTGCTTGGTAACTCTACTCTATATGCGAGCTTTCCAATCCTCTCTATAATCTAGAATGGACCAACATATCTCGATGCCAGTTCCCCTAACTTTATCACCACACCCTTTATCGGTGATACCTTAATGAAAACCCTCTCTCCAACTAAGAACTCAAGGTCTTTACGCCTTATATCTGCATAACTCTTCTGTCTGGATTGAGCTTCCTTTATCCTTTTCCGGATCAACTCAATCTTCTCTGACGCCTCTCTAACCAAATATGTACCTAAGACCAATCTGTCATCAGTCTCTAACCAACATGCTAGTGATTTGCATGGCCTTCCATACAAAGCTTCAAAATGTGCTATTCATATAATAGTTTGATAACTATCGTTGTAGGAAAAATCAACCAAACGTAGGTGATCCTCCCAAGATCCGTCGAAGTCCAACTCACAAGCTCTCAACAAATCTTCGATTACCTTATTGACTCTCTCCGTCTTCCCATCCATTTGGGAGTGATATACAATACTCATCTTGAGCTTAGTTCCTAACATATCCTATAGACTCTTCAGGAATTCACTAGTAAATAAAGCATCTCTATCATTGATTATGCTTCTAGGAACTCCATGTAGTCTATCTTTATTCTTTATGAACAACATAGTTGAAATAGGTGTCATCCTGATTGACTTAATTGGAATGAAATGGACATTCTTGGTCAACTTGTACACTATAACCCATATACTTTCATTTCCTATATTTGACCTTGGCAACCCGTCTATAAATCCATGGATATCGAATCCCATTTACAAACTGAAATCTCTAGAGGCTGAGGTAACCTACTCGGCTTCTGATGTTCAACTTTCACTTGTTGACAGTTTGCACACTGCCCAAGCCACAAGCCAATATCCCTCTTCATACCTTCCCAATAAAAGCTCCTCTTCATATCTTGATACATCTTGGTCCCTCCATGATGAATCGTAAACTTGGATCAATGACATTCCCCAAGAACTTTTTTCGTCAAGTTTTTGACATCTGGAACACATAATCGTCCCTTCTTTCTCAACCATCCTCTCCGGTCAAGACTAAAATCCTTTAGATCATCAATCTCTGGTCCAACCTCAAGCCTTTTAATCGTTTCGGCTAACATTGGATCTTCCTTCTACTTAGAAGTAATTCCCTCGATCAACACCGGTCGAACTTATAAACATGACATCATGGCAGTACTCTGATTAGAACTAGTAGACGATCTTCACTGCACACTACAAGTAGTCAAAGCTTCTAAATCCTTCCATTATGTCAACATAGACAACACCACATTCTGATGTCTTATGCTAAAAGCATCCGCTACTTTATTACCTTTCCATGGTGCATACTCTATACAAAAATCATAAGCAGCCAATAACTCCAGCGACCTCTCTGTCACATGTTCAACTCCTTATGAAAGAATAAGTATTTTAAAGACTTACGATCTGTGTACAAATATCTCCCTAAAGAGATAATGCCTCCAAATCTTCCATGCGAAGATCTCCCCAAACAAGTCTAAATCATATATAGGATATCCCACTACATGTGGTCTAAGCTGTCTGAAGCGTAGGCAATCATTTTACTCTTCTACATCAACACAGCTCCCAATCCTATCCCACATGCATCGGTATACACCACCAACTCTTGATTTTCGCCGGGAACTACCAACATTGGTGCATTGGTCAACATATGCTTCAACTTAAGGAATGTTTCCTCACATTTGTTGGACCAAACAAACTTTACCTCCTTCCTGGTTAGCTTAGTCAAAGGTGCTGCTACTAGCGAGAAATCTTTGATGAATTTCTGGTAATAGATTGAAAATCCAAGAAAAATACTAATCTAAGTCGCTGGCTATGGTCTGTTCCAATTACTAACTGCTTCGATCTTTTCTGGATCGACTGACAACCATTTCTTTGTAACTGCATGACCAAGAAAATTAAACTCCTTCTTCCAGAAATGACATTTGGAAAACTTCTCCTTTAGCTAATTCTGCCTAAACGTCTCAAGCACAACTCTAAGATGATCTTCATGCTCTCTTTCATCCTTTGAGTATACGAAAATGTCATCTATAAACACCAACATGAATTTATCCATATAGTTTCGGAAGACTCCGTTCATCAAATCCACAAAGAAAGCAAGTGGATTTGTCAACTCGAATGGCATTACTAACCACTAGAACGAATCGTACTGAGTCCGAAATGCAGTCAAATGAATGATGTCCTCTGCCACTCTTAATTGATGGAAACCTCTTGCCAAATCCAACTGGGAAAACACTCTAGCTCCACTCAAATAATCAAATAGATCATCAATTCTTGGCAAAGGTACTTATTCTTTATCTTCCTTTCATTCAACTTATGATAGTCGATACACATCCTTAACATTCTATTTGGTTTCTTCACAGACACCATGGCCGCTCCTTAAGGCGAACTGATAGGTCTAATAAAATTCTTTCCTTCAAGATCCAATAGCTGCACCTTCAATTCCATCAACTCAATCAGTGTCATCCTGTTCGTTGGTCTACTTACAGGTTTAGCTCCTAGCACAAGATTTATCCGCAACTCAATAGCTCATTTCGGTAATAGTCCTGTGAGGCTCAAAGACGTATGCAAAATCTTTTGCCATTCGAAACTAACTTAGATCTTCTCCTACTTCCATTGCACTTAACAAAGCACAACTACTTCGGTCAAAATTTTCCACTGAGAATAAAATTCGGTTATCACTATCAAGGTGTTTAAGTGATATCTCCCCATCCAAGCAAAATATTGTGGCCTCGTACCTTCTCTACCAGTCCATATCGAAAAAGATTCTGAATTCTACGAAATCGAAAACATATAGACCGCATGCAAAGTTTTGATCTAACAAATCAAGTTCTAACTATCTCTAGAGTTGCATACCATTCTATTGGATTTGCTACCCTTAAGGAAGTAACAAGATATGTGTACTCTAAGCATAACCTATTAACCAAACACTTGATACAAATGAATGTGATGCACCGGTATCAAATAGTATCCTAACAAGTATACTCTGAATCAAAATTGAACCTTCCGTCATAGCCTTTACTGCAGCTGCAGTTGGCTTAGTAGATGATAAGTCAATAGCAAAACGTTCCCCTTCTCCATCTTGACAGGCTCTGGAAAGTGGTTCTTATAATGCCCAACTTGATCGTAGTTAAAGCACTTTACATTCTTCTTATCTGCAGCCTTCATCTCCTTGCCTGACCGGCACTCATTTGCATAATGACCCTTCTTGTCACATTTGTAGCAAACCAAATCAGCCTTTGTCTTATTGGAAACATCTTCCTTCTGGGCTCCCTTCTTCTGAAAGAACTCTCTTCTTTCCCTAAGAACCCTGGGTTTCAACTGGCTTCTCTTTAGTACAAACAGCAAGCATCTCTTCATGACGAATTGCCATCTTCACAACCATATTACAAGGATCATAGATATGTGTCATGGCCCCCTAGAAAGCTCACGTATCAAACACCGAATAAATCTCTCATTTCTTCTGATGTTAGTGTCAATATAGCATACCCATATCGAGGCAGCTCATCAAACTTAGTGGTACACTTGATAACTGGCATCTCTCCTTGAACTAGATCCATAAACTTCCTTTTTAATGTTAACTTAGCAACCTTAGATAGAAATCTCTATTCAAATCTCCTTTTAAATTCAGCCCAAGTCAACTCTTCATCCGGAACCCCGACAGTAAGATTGTTCTACAAAGGAAGTGCTGACCCCTGCAACTGTCTAGAGGCCAACCTTCTCTTCTGCTCATCATACAAACCCAGATCAGTAAAGATATGCTCACAATGCAAAAGCCAATTCTCTACCTCAATAGCATCCTTTGTTCCTATAAATGATTTCCCACCCAGTCTGGTGTAATCTCTGCTCAACTTAGCGTAGTTATTCCCAACCAGAGCTATGGAATTAGCTCCTCCTACATTTCCACCAACACCAGCAGCCACTCTTGCTTGCATCACATTGACGAAAAACTGATACATCAACCCCATATCTACTGGTGGATTTCCATCACCCATATTGGCATCAGCATTTAGGGTAGCATTACCCCGTCGACCTTGGTCCTTCCTGGTATTAGATTGAGCATTCCCATTGGTTGTGGTGCTTCCTCCACCGAGAATTCCTCTTCCATTTCATGCTTCCATATCTTCTTTCTCGTTTATATGCATATGAGCCTTATTAAGATATAGAAAAACTGTCTAAGAGACAGGGAAATACATACTTATATATATATATATATCAAATATAAGTAAGTTACTATAGCTTTATCCCAGCCCTGATAATATTTCTGATTCATTGGATTATGTTTCAGAAAGCTTTTAGGTTTAATTTCTTTTAAAGTTTCGTATATCTATGCTCTGATACCAACTTGTAACATCCCTATACTTGGAGGTCCAAAACTAACGGCTACGGATGTTGTAGTCATCCATAGTTAATAATCATCAACGACTAAATACGGCGGTATTATATACATTGATACATCAAAACACATGAATATGGAAAAAAATTAAACATCAAACAAGATCACATTCCATTTCAAACATTTCTAATTCAATACATAATCCCACAATCATTAGCCACGTTCAGATAAAAAATAATTATTACAACATACGCCAAGAGCAACATATGAAGATACCCCCTTGGATGATCAAGGTGCATATAGGCAATATAACAATTTTTCTATTAGAAACAACACTATAGAGTTAAATAAAGAGAACTCTAGATATCTATCATGCCTCCTGATCTTTTCAAGAAGCTTTATTCGTCTAATGAGGTACCTGAAAACCTCAACTCTCAAACTACTCAAAATCAACCGCGTACCCAAGAGTTTAAGGGGAAAACACAAACTTCGAGTAAGACGTAATGCCTGATATGAATAATAATATACCATCTCAAATTATTTAGATATCTAGTGAGACCAAGTTGCTTACTGGAACAAGTTTTCCCTTTATTAGTATCCTAAAACCTTTTTAAAACCATATGCTCTTCTCCTGCATTCACAGTGGTTAAAACATTTCAAAACAACATAATATGATGATATGCAAAACAAATGAATCAATCCTGGATTACTCATCCCAATTCATTCAGACTATCTGTCTCAATATAGTTTCTTGGATTACTACTAACCTATTATTTATTATGGGCTAACTAAATTCGGTAAAATGATTAAGGACTCCCTGTTTAATACATAGTTTTCATAGCATTACTATGAACTTATTGGTAACTCCAATATCTTTGCACTTATCCTAGTTTTCATGGTTGACGAGAAATTAATTGGTAACTCCAATATCTTCCCTACTTATCTTAGTTTTCATAAGATAAATAGGAACCTATTTACATTTGTCAATATCTTAATTCAGATATATTTTCATGGGCTAGTTACAAACTTACTGGCCCCTGCCAGTATCGAATCATAGTTTTCATAGGCTTACTATGAACCCGTCTTTCTAATATCTTCTTTTATACATAATTTTCATGGGCTCACTATGAACCTATTGGCCCCTGCCAATATCTTTTCCTATACACAGTTTTCATGGGCTTACTGTGAACCTATTGGCCCCTGCCAATATCTTTTCCTTTAATATTTTAGCATCCTATATTATGTTCTTCCTGACCTACTGGATGCAATTATACTCATTCAGGAGATAACTTAATTTTATATTCATTACTGGGTCAACCTAGTTGGTTGTTCTGCCTTTTCCCAAATACAATTATGCGTCCATTACAATATGAATAAATAAATAAATATATATATATATATATATGAAGAAGTAAACACAATAACTTGGTTAATCCCTTTAACCTTCTAATTAAAGAAAACTTCTTCAAAAACTCCTATACAAAATAGTTTATTTAATTATGCCATGGTTTTCCTTAAAAATGAGATTAGGTTATTTTCTTTGAAAACTAAGGTTGTCGAAACCTTCAAAGCCTTGCTTCCGAACTCACTGGATAACCTCCTTCGAAAGCATATAAATTTCTTTTCAAAACATTAGACCATTGCCTTTCGAAACACTTTAAAATTACTCTTTCGAAACCTTTCGAATGTAATAAAGTATTACTCTTTATCTTTTAGAAGCATAGCTACGAAACCATTGATAGCTCCCCTTTCAAAACCTTTGGAAGTATCCGTTCTACAACCATTGAAAGTCCCCCTTTCAAAACCATTGAGTTTATACTTTGGGTCAAAGTGAATACAAATGGAAGTATCTCTTTTGGTCGTTTAATTTTGAACGTTTAATTTATTTTTAAATATTGAACTTGAATTATTAATTGATTTTGAATATGGAAGAAACAATGAAATAGTTTAAATTTTCAAATATAGCGATTAACAGATTCAGTAGATGTTAACTTAATATTTGAAACTGGGTAAATATGGGAATCTGCAGTTAGATGTGAATAAGAATGATTTCTATGCTGTTTTAAAATCTATTTGACTTAGAGTGATGGTAATAGACTTTTGAATGGAATTAAAAGTCGATAAATTTAAAGTTTGAAATTTATAAATTAACTTAATAGTGAAATTAATATATGGTAATAGTGCAAATAATGGAATTTTGATTAATATAAATCAGAATAATTTTTAAAATGGATATAAATTCTATTTGAAACATAATAGATCTAGTAAGTTTTAAAAATTGAAATTTTAAACGATTCCGACGATTTTGAAAATCGCTCGATTTAATCGACGAGTTAAAATAGTCTTCCGGGACACAATCTCAGAATTCGGCGAAACTAGTTCCATTAGATCAATAATAGTTTATTATCATTGGATTTCAAATTTCGTAGCGTTTGGAGTTACCGTTTGGTCGTATAAGATAGAAATGCGTTGAAATTAATATCGAAAATTTAAGATTTTAGTTCGATTAGAAAAGCTACCTTCCACGTATAATCGAATTAGGCCTCAGTTGTGTTCAGAATAAGGGTAAAATATTATAAACGCCAGGCAGCATGCTTCATTTGGAGTTCATTCAAAAAATCATGAAAATCTTGAAAATAATGTAATGTAAGCTTATATACATACATACATACATACATACATACATACATACATACATACATACATATATACATATACATATATATATATATATATATATATATATATATTGCGACTCAGTAAACCCTAATTCTATAACTGCAGCCCCACTTAGTTTTTAATGGCCAGCAATGGCCAAGTTTCTTCACCAATTATCTCTCGATCTACACGATTTTAAGCTTCGTCTTCTGAATGAAAAACGAAGAGCACGTCGAGCTCTACCAGAGCAACGGTCGAGATCCAGTAAAGAGGTCCACTGTGGCAGAAAATCGATAGTGAAAATGGTTCGTTCATTCATGTTTTTCAAGGAAGATGGGGCACCGAGTTCTTCAGGGTTGATGAAGTTGGTGCTAAACATGAAGGGCTACGAGATGGTGGTCGCCGATCATCGTGGGGGGGTATGGAAAGTCGAAATCGATGCGGCTGAAGGGTTCTTCGTTTCAGCAGCATACGCAAGAAGGGATAAAGGAAAAGTTCAATGTGCGGCCATGATCTACTAAAATCCAATGCGCCCCTATATATATATATATATATATATATATATATATATATATATATATATATGGTTGATTGATTGGTTGGTTGAATAAATATATTTTTATTAAGTAGATAAAAATTAATTAATGATTGATTGGTTGAATAGATATATTTTTATCAATTGAATGTGATATTATATATATAGTAGTATATATTTTATTGATTGATATTCCTACATATATATAGCGGATGGGACCCAATGCGCCCCGTATAATAGCGGATGACCCTATATACTGCGATATTCCGCCTCGAAGCGGAATTAATACTTTTGTGTTGTATTAACACCAGTGGATGTAGGGAAATAGGCCCGAGGGATCCAGTCCTCAAAATGTTGAATTTAATTTCATATCGTAACGATCCAATTTTACGACTTTCGAAAGTTGACATTAATACGTCCACTGTATCAAATGTTGCACAATCGAATGCCGAAAACCGAACCGTTAGGGTTTAAGAAGAAAAAGATAGAAGAAGAAACAAAAACAATAATAGAATCTCACATATCGCAGCGGAACAAATATAATAGATAAATGAATAATCTTTAAAACAAGGAATCATATTTATTATTACAATACACCACAAGAGTTTACAACGACACCATTTAACACTAGGCATTTACAACATCTCATCCATATTAAAACTAGACTTACAGGAACCCCAACGCAGTGGATAATACATAGTATAATGATATGTCTTGCCATCCAACTTACCTTCAGGTCTCCACAACAACTCTTTTTCGACTTCGCTCCAGAATAATGATAACCTGACTCTAGGCTGCCCGTGTGGAAAATTATGGGCACCCAGAGTTTAGAAAGGGAACAATAAACTCCATGTCAGTCATGGGACTGGTGTGAGATCTTAAAAAGCAGTTATTTTCACAAAGAAAATAAAAATAAATTCACTATGCTTTTGAAAAATGAAACTACCATAAGGCCTCCCCGCACACACACAATGCAGTCGCACAATTGGAGGAGATTTCTCCTTATGATAGTCAAACATGCTTGATACGAAAAATTCTTTTTAATATTATCATTAGTGCATAGTGAAAAACATTTTCAAGTATAATATTAATTTTAGCCAGCATACGTACGACTATAGTATGCCTACTATAGATACCATATTAGATGACAGGTTCTACAACTATAACCGTACAAGGCGCGTATTGATGATTGGATTTCCAACAAATGGCCAGGCTAAGTAACTTCCTACTGCCACATGAGTATGCCTCTAGAGGGACGCCCCGTGAACTTAACCATCTCTCTGCCAACACAAAGCCGTGTTACCTCTGTAACTAGGTAACTAGTACACGAGTATGCCATCCCCCAGTTGTTCGCGATCTTTATCCGAGGATCCTCAATCACAAAGCAACAACCACAAAGTATAATAAATTTGCAGCATCAACATAGGTAAAATATCTGGGCTCCATACCATGATACTATCCTTTTCCAGAAGGAAATGACATACCCTCAGGGGGCGCTACCCCCAAATAACCTTGCTGCATCATTCCTGTTTCGACCATTTTCGGGGTGTGAGGTCCGACGAAGTCTCGTCCATAAAGCTACACTTTTTCACAAAGCCATGCTTCGATCAACAAATGATCAGCAGCACTTCATATGCCACATTACCAATTTGAGAGTATATCACTAATAACCATCAACTACATAACATTTGAGCTCATACGTCTCAGAGAAGGGTGGTAAGCAAAGAGAATAAATTCTCCACCATCAACGGAAATGTATTTGGTAGAAACCAGCTTTACATCTCAAAGTGTAATGTCAAACACACATCCATACAAGTCCGTTCCGGGATCGAACGAAACCGAAGGCACTTCAAAGAAGTCCTTGCAATCCGGATATTCAATAATCACGTCCAGAATCCCCATCACAAAGGGTGATAAAATATCTATACCGGAGCAACCCAGTGCAGAGACATTCGACAGGTAATCCTTTCGCTTTCGAAAGTACCCGGTCTTCAACACCATCTTCAAATGCAATCCCATTTCGTCGTATCATTATTCAGAATGGGTTTTATGACAAAAAGTCCTTTCCCGGCTAATCCGAATAATGAGCGCTTATTAAAAATAAGTATTACATTTAGATTCAAGTAATTTACAACAAATTTCCACTTTGATCCTTTATACAAAGATCCATAGCAATCACAAAGGTTCGATGTGGTTTTCGAATATCCATTTGGAATCAGACCCCCGGACGCATCGAAATTCAAATGTCGTTTAAGGGCCAATATTGATAGTCGGTTATTTAACTATCAATCAATATTCACAACAATCACCATCAACCAATATTCATGACAATCACCCAGATTTAAACAATTTTCCCAAATTATTTATTTCAAAATATCTTTGCAAGATATAATTTTGTTAACACTTCATCACTTTGAAACAAATTTCAAATTACTTTCCACATTTCAACCCTTTGAAAACAAATTTCAAATCGTTTTCCTTATGCGGAATATATTTCCGAATATTTATTCATTTCCACTGAAAATCTGCCAAGTTCAAATGCTTTAAAATAATTCAAATTACTTATCCAAAATATACTTAGAAACATTTATAATAGAACTATTTCTAAATACTTATCTAAATATTAGATATGAAAATATTGTATCAATACCTCATATAATACTTTAAGTCTAAACTACATTTGAAATAAAATTAGTAGATAGAGTATAAATATTTAAATAACTATTTTCTAAATTCAAATATCAATTTAATATTCAAAATAACCCCTTCTATAATTAATTAAATAAATTTTTACTTTAAAGATTTAAAATAATTTCCAAAACTAATTTCTCTAACAATATTCTATCAAATCAATTTCTAGAACTTTTAATATATACTTCAAAAGCTACTTTAAAAATATACTCGGTTTTTTAGGGTAGAATTCTCTTTCCATTTCAAAATGGTTCATCTACGCCAATTAATAAACCTTTCTCGATTTATTTTAAATTTACATTCCAAATCCGTAGATTTTTCCACACCTTTAGAAATAAATCGATATTTTTTTAAAAAAACAAATTCACTTTTCCTTTATGATTTTCATTGTGAATTTAAATTTTCGAATATCGACTGATATACGATTTTCAAGTCGTTTTCCAAATATTCACTTTCAAACGCAAAGCAAATTTCAATTTGATTTCCCAAAGATTCATTTTTAACACCAAATCAATTTCCAAATTGATTTCCAAAATCATTTCAAACACCAAATAAATTTTTGAATTTGATTTCTATATTTATTTCCTTTTAAAATAAATTCCTTTATCTCTTCCAAATTATTTAAAATCCGAATATTAAATAAATCCTTCAACCATTAAATAATATTACTTAAAACCCATTTATTAAATTCTTTCCCGCAATTTGGAATTTATTTAATAGGTTTTCAAAAATAAAACTTTATCCTTTTAAAACACCTTCTTTTAAATTTATCCAATTCTCAAAAATAATTTTTTACTATAAACTTTCAACTTAAATTTCAAAAATTCAATTTTATTTATTTCCGGTATCCTACGATACCAAAAATATATTCGGCTAAACTATAGCCTTCAACGATCATAATCACAAATATAATCACACAGAGATTATAAATAATCAACACTCGATATATGAAACAAATTCAATATTTGAGGAATCCAGTTGGATCCCTCCAACCTGTTTCCCTGCATCTATAGATATTGGCAAAACAATTAAATACCAATTCCACTTTGAGGTGGAATATCGCGGTATATGGGATTTTATATAATACCATCTGCTATTGTGCGACGCATAGGGTCTCATCCACTATGTAATGCGGGAAATCAATCACTCCAAATACATATATAATACCAATTCCACTTCGAGGTAGAATACTGCGGTATATGAGTTTAATATAATATCATCCGCTATTATGCGGCGCATAGGGTCTATTTCAATACAACTGATAATAATTTGTCATCCAAGCACACATTCAACAATTTTATGTTTAACTATCACAGTTCAACAATCAATCAATAACTGAAATTTTCAATTATTATAATTTGAGTGAGAAGATCTCATCTTTGCTCCTTTATTTTGCAATCCATTTCCAATTCGACTTGTTTTTCCACGATTTTGACCTTGTATAAATAATTATATGATTTATTAATATTTTAGCTAATTGAACAATTAATTATTATTTACTTATTTAATTTAACTAACAATTTGGTTTTAAACTAACAATTTAATTTAAACCAATTTCCTTCAATAAAATTTTTTAGCGACTAAAAATGATAATTAAATAAGTTTATTAAACAAATTAATTTCCACAATACATCATTTTAAAAATAACTAGAAATTTTAAAAATGATATTTGTGTATATATATTTTTGAAATGACACATAAAAATAAATTATATTTTATTACTCTTTTTAAAATTTCTTTATCCAAACTCCCTCTTTTAAGAGAAAAACAACAACAGTTCCACTTTACTGTATATACATATACATATATAAATCTATAAATTAAAGGAGATAAATCTTTTTATAAAATTTACTGTTAACTATATATTTATTTCCTTGTTTCCACAAATATAAATAAATTTAATAAAAAGAAATACCTCGCTGTCTACAGAGATCCCAGACCTACTAGAGTCCCCTACCCGACTCCACCGCCTCGAACAGCGTCGAAGCCGCCTCCATCGCACGCATGCTAATCGCCAAACCACCATTGATTGCCCAAAAACATCACTGTCTCGACAAAGACGGCACGCCCACACAAATGGCAACCCAACATCCTAATCCGCGATCGAATCTAGCCCATGTCCTCCGAGCACGATCCTCGAATTCGTTCAAGCACCAACACCCTTCAATGTCGTTCCATCGTCTAGACGCACCATGAAACAGATTCACGAGGTTCAAAAAGTATGAATCCAAGCTACTACTGAATTTGGGTCTCCCTCTCTCTCTCTCTCTCGAATCAAATTGAACAGGCTCGGCTGTTATTTTTTTTTTACGATTTCAACCGAAAGATTGGGAAAGAATTCGAAATCTTGTTTCAAATCGATCTTTGAAGCATGCGACATGAAGAAGCACGATTCTATAGACAGAGGCCATTTATTTACTCTCGAACATCAATTTCGAATTCGTGCTTTAAGAAGATAAGCAAGGCTCGGTCTTATTTCGTTTTTTTATTTTTACTGTTCGTTTGCTTTAATTTTTTTATTTTATCTTTAATCCGTGTCCCACGAAGAAACTTGTGTTTTGAAAATTCACAACGTGTCTACCTGTCACAGCATCTTGATTACACTGTTATATTAAAATTTAAATTCAAATTTTTGTTTTTTTAAATCGTTATGATATTCGCCACTCATAATCTCGATCTCAAATCGAGGTGTGTCGCTAAGCGTTTATAATATTATACGTCTATTCCAAACGCAATGGAAAAGGTTCCAAGTCCAAATTCGATCATATGGAGAATATAGCTTTTTGGACCAGTTATTAAATTAAATTTTTATAAAATTTTCAGCGCGTTTGCTTGTTCTACGATCATACAACAACTCTGAATGCTACGAAAGTTAAAACCGATAATAAAATAATATTTTGGATCCAATGGAACTAGTTTCGTCGAATTCCGAGACAGTGTCTCAAAAGACTATTTTTAAATATCGATTCAAAAGATTTAAATTCCAAAACCGAACAAATCACTTTCAAATCAAATTATGAAGCTTCCATTATCTTCAGTATCATGAATATAAATTTTCTAAGCTTTGAAAATATTTTTAACAAGCCTAAAACTCAGGATTTAATATTTTAACCAAGTTTTAATAATTAAATTTAATAATTGAATTTCCAAATTCACAGTTATAATTAAAAGTCAAGTTAAAAATAACTTCCAAATATTTAAAATCAATAAAATATTTTAATTTCAAACGTTTAAAATTCTGTATCCTCGCACCTTCCCCCCTTAAAAGAATTTCTTCTCGAAATTACTAGTTAAGAAGAATGATCCTCAACCCGTTTATCATCTTTTTCCAATTCATATAGTTTTTTTAACAACAATCAAACAAATCTTTTTATCAAAGACCCATTATCACTTTAACTTACTTTTCAACCTTAACCATAAGTTTTAAACAATATTGTTTTCTAAGTCAATTTAAATTTAAATTATCAAAATTTCTCTAAATTTTTCTAACTCCCAAATTTTTGAAAAATTTCGCCAGCGTCTCCTTTGCACGTGTAACGACCCAGAATTTCTGTCATTTGAAATTCAGATATTTAATTGATTTTAAATATTAACAAGTAAAATTTGTAAGTCGAATAATTTATTTTTCAAATATTTAGATTTAATTGAATAATTAAACCGATAATTATTATTTGAAATAGCGTAAATAATTGGAATTTGGGTTTAATGGGGATAAAAATGATTTATAAAGTTATATTAAATTATATTGGAGTTAAAACAATGTTTGTGAACTTTTAAAATTGAACTAAAAGTTAATTTGTGAAAATTGAATGTTTTAATATTTAATCGACTATTGAAAATAGTCACTTTTCAAACAGTCTCGGATTTTGACGAAACTGGCTTCATCGGATCCGTAATATTATATTATTGTAAGATTTCAAATTTCGTGTCAATCGGATCTACCATTTCTCCAGGGCAAGCCAAAAAGCATAGAAATTAGTTTAACCGATTTAATTTAAATTTGATCGTTTATTGCCGTAACTCGCACAGATGATCGAATTGGCTTCCGAAACATATTCCATTGTGTCCGGAACACGGGGTAAACCCTAGAAACGCCAGCCGGCACGCTTCATTTGCAGTTCGAAAAATTTAGAGTGAATAATGTTTGCGTAAATTTCTATAAAAGGACCTTCACCATTTCATTTTGCAAACAAAACCCTAGAAGAAACCCTAGCAGCCAGAAACGTGTTAATGGCCGAAAATTCACTTCCTTCTCCTCCAATTTTCTTCAAATCTACACATTATTTTAAGAAACTTCCTAAATGAAAGTTGTAGAGCACAGCACGATCCATCGATCCAACGGTGGTGATTGAATAATTCGCGACGTAGAGATAGTTAGGGGCTCGCGCTCGTGGTGGGTTTGGACGCGTTTCTCGAGGCATAGGGGAGGCCGAGCTCCACCATACTCGGGCCGATGGTAGCTTCCTTGAAGGCCTTCGAAGTGGCACCGCCTGATCGTCATCAAACTAAGTGGAGGGGGGTGCGAAAATTGGCTATAGGCGGCGGCAATGAGTAGTTTGCGAACATGATTTTCACATAGAGGAGAGAATAACGTGAGTGGCCTGGATTCTATTTCTAAAAGCAACGTCCAAGATTTAGGTTGATAATAATAAAAGAATTTGTAAATTTAATTTTATTTTAATTTGTGTAAACTTTAAAATATTATAACTTTGTCATACGAAGTCGGAAACGCACGAAACGAATTGCGATGCAATCGTTTTGTCCAGCAGTACGCTGGAACTGGATTGGAGTCGTTTTGAGCTAGTGATAATTTTGGGTAAAATTAAACGCACGTTTAATTTTATTCGGAAACAAATGCTACAACTGTTATCGAAAACCCAAGGTGAGAACTTCTCACTCAATCGAATTGTTTCGATTTAAATTTTAAATAGTTTGATTTAAAATTGCTTGATTATGTGATTGGATAATAAATTGTTATCTGTTGCATTGAAATAGACCATATATGCCGTATATTAAGCGGTTGTTGTTTATTAAACACATGTACCACGATAATTCAAACTTGTATGGAATTGGTATTATATATGTACTTGGAGTTGATTTCCCGCACTATATAGCGGACGAGACCGTATTGCGCCGCATAATAGCGGGTAGTATTTTATAAATCCCATATACCACGATATTCCGTCTCGAAACGAAATTGGTATTGTGCTAACATCTTTGGATGCAGGGAAACAGGTTGGAGGGATCCAACTGGATTCCTCAAATAATTGAATTTGTTTCAATGTTGTGTGTTGATATATTTATAATCTGCGTGATTATCTTTGTGATTGAAATCGTTAAAGGCTAAATTTTAGCCGAATATATTTTTGGTATCGTTAGATGCCGAAAATAAATAAAATTGGATTTTTGAAAATTTAAGTTGAGAATTCGTAATAAAATTTAATTTTGGAATTGATTCATTTTAAATAAATAAACGTTGTAATTTTTATGTTATAAATTTTTTTTATGATTTTTGTGAGATATAACCAAAATGTGATTTTTTTGAAATAAGTAGCTGATTAATTTATAAAATGGTTTAAATTGGGATTTTTGAATTATTATAAATGATTTATATAAAAGATTTATAAAAATTGATATTTATAAATTAAAATATTGGAATTATAAAACGAGTTTTTATAAGTATTAAAATGAAGCATAAATGGATTTCAGAAGTGGATGAAATCTATAGATTTATAAATTGTGAAGTTATAAAATGAATAGATTTGTGTAAAATAAAAGATTTATAAGTAATTAACTTATAAATTGGATTTTGGCGTGTAAATGCGATATGGATAGAATTTGTTAATAAAGTGATTTTATAAGTTAAAGTTATCATGAAGTATAAATGGAATTTATAAACGTTGTTTTATAAATCTGAAATGGACTTATTTTAATAAGTTTAATTATTATAGCTTATTAAGGAGATATATCCATGATTTGGGACAGTGAATAATCCTTTAAATAAAATATGCAGAAATGATGAATTTGGTAAATGAAGTATATTCATGATTTTAGACAATGAATAATATATTAAAGAAATATTTTAGGAAAGTGATATTTTAAATAGAATTAAAATGATTCAAAAATGTTTTAAAATGTATTAAGTATCGAAACCATAGATTTCAACATTTATTGTTGAAATAGACGTTTTCGAGAAATAGAAGGAGATGGTGGACTATAACACAGTTGCTATAGTAAATGATTTCCGAAAGGAAAAGTTTTGTATAGTATTGAGGTTTATATATCTATCTTAATTTTGAATCCCTATACTAGTGATTTTGGGTTGTCGTAACGATGTTTTACGCAACATTCGTTTTGACTCAAACAAATGTGTTTAAGATGATGTTTTCCTTAAAGAATAAAATATATACTTAATTGTGATTTAAGTATATTGAATATTTTCCAAATATTAAAAATAAATAGATTGGTGAATTACTTATTATTGAATAAGTATGGAAATGTTTTCCAATATGAAGTGAATGTTTTGAGATTTTATCTTTTAAAGATAAATTGAAAGTGAATAATTGAAATCGATTTGAAAAATCGTATAAAAAGTGAATATTTGGAAATGTAAATTCACAATGGAAATTTATAAGGGAAATTTGTTTTAAAAATAAACATTGATTTATTTTTAAAAGTGTGGAAATAAATTTACGGATTTGGAACGCAAATTTAATAAATCGATAAGGATTTATTTGATGGTTTAAATGAACCATTTTGAAATGAAAGTTGTAAAGGTGAAATTTGATTTGAAATTTGTTTTCAAATGGTTGAAGCATGGAATATATATCTTGTAAAGATATTTTTGGAAAATAAATAATTTGGAAAATTATTTGAAATCGGGTGATGTTGTGAATATTGATTGATAGTTAAATAACCGACTATCAATATTGACCCTTAAATGGCTATTTGTTATGAATTGGTTGAAATTGAATGCTACACTTATTTTTAAATTATTGCGCTCGTTATTCGGATTACCCATTCCGAATAGTGATACGACGTAATGGATAGCATTAAAGACCGGTGGTGAAGACCGGGTATTTGTGAAAACGATAGGATGACCTATCGATTGTCTCTGCATCGTTAGCTACGGTATGGAGATTTCCTTTGTGATGGGAAATTCGATCGGGATTGTGAATACCCGGATTGCAAGGGCTTCTTTTGAAGTGCCTTCAGTTTTGTTCGAACCCGGAACAGACTTGTATGGTTATGTGTCTGACATTACATTTTGAGATATAAAGCAGATTTCTTTCAAATACATCTCTGTTGGTGTCGGAGAATTTATTCTCTTAGCTTAACAGCCTTCTCTGAGACGTACGAGCTCAGAGGTTTTGTATTTGAAGGTTATCAGCGATATACTCCCAATTTGGTAATGTGGCATGCTGAGTGTTGCTGTGTGATGATTATTTATTGGTCATTTGTTGATCAAAGCGTGACTTTATGAAAAAGCGTAGCTTTATGGACGAGACTTCGTTAGACCTCACACCCCAAGAATGGTCGAAACAGGAATATGCGGCAAGGTTATGAGGGTCGCTCCCTTTAGGGTATGTCATTTCCTTCTGGAAAAGGATGGTGTCAGGTATGGAGCCCTGATGCTTAACCTATCTCATTTTTGTGTGTGGTTGTTGCTTGGTGATCGAGGGCCCTCGGATAAAGGTCCCAAAGGACCGGGGGGTGGCATATTCGTGTAGTAGTTACCTAGTTATAGAGGTAACCCGGCCTTGTGTTGGCAGAGAGCTGATTAAGTTCTCGGGACGTCCCGCCAGAGGCGATCCCATGTGGCAGTAGGAAGTTCCTTAGCTTGACCATTTATTGGAAAAATCCAAAGAAACAATACGAGCCTTGTACGGTTTTAGTTGTATTACCTGCCATGGAATGTGGCGGTGACCTGCTATTGAACATGGTAGCTATAGTAGGCATACGATAATGGTCGTATGTTGACTAAGATTTATATTCTATTTTCGAAATGCTTTCTACACTATGCACTAATGATAATATCAAAAATGATTTGTTTTGCATAGTAAGCATCTTTGACTACATAATGAGAAATCTCCTCCAATTCTGCGTTTGCATTGTGTGTGTGCGGGGAGGCCTTATGGTAGTTTCATTTTCCAAAAGCATTGCGGATATTTTTCACTTCCCTTGTTGTTGTTGTTTTAAAAGATAAATAACTGTTTTGAGTTCTCACACCAGTCCCATGACTGACCTGAAGTTTATTGTTCTCTTCCTAAACTCTGGGTACCCATCATTTTCCATATGGGCAGTCTAGAGCAGGTTATCAGGTCATTCTGGATTCAGAAGTGCTATGGAGCTCAAGTGTTGAGTTGGATGGCGAGGCGTACTACTTGTATATGATATTATCTTTCCGCTGTAAATTCACTTGTAAGGGCATGTTTGTATAACTGTCCATTGTTTATTGTATTGTATATTGTTGTTGTACACTCTAATGATGATGTGATGTAATGTAATAATTTATATAGTTCTTTGTTTTAAAGATATTCATTTATCTATTATATGTTGTTCCGCTGCGATATGTGGGATTCTGATATTGTTTCTGTTCTGTTTTCTTACTTCTTCTATTCTTTTTCTTCTACCTCTTCTTTTTAACCCAAACAATTCGGTTTTCCGGCATTCGATCATGCGGCATTTGACACAGTGGACGTAAGAATGCCGACCTTCAGATCCCGATAAAACCGCATTCGTACAGCGCGGCTAGTTCGGTATGACTACAAAATGCCACAACGACCCTCAGATTTCAAAAAGAAAACGAAAAGCCAAGCGGCTAGACAAAAAAATAATCAAATTTCATATAGAAATTCAAATACATACCTTTTTCAAGAAATTTAAATTATCTTCAAAATCAAATCTCCCTTTGCATTTAAATCACATGTATATCCTACTAGCAGTAGTATCTAATTACAACATTCAAAACCATTTTGCATTTTTCTTTACAAAAGTTCGAATACTTACTTGTTATACCATTTTTACTTCACTATTGAAGTTATATATCCATTTTCATTTAATTTTGTATTTTCAATTTCATTTGAATTCAATTTACACTTTTAATTTTATTGGATTCAATTTACCCTCTGAATATTGAATTTTATCAACTATCTTTCATTCATAACTGATTCATCTCTCTATTTTAAATTAGTTTCATTTACTAATTCATTAAAAGTTCTAATTCATTTTATCTCAAACCATTTTTTCCACCTTTATTACCTTTAGTTCACTTTGAACTAATTTTACAATTTCACACAATACAAATTGGTTTTGAATATTCAGGATCAATTCCAGTTTTATTCTTTTGTTCATTTCCAAATTTATTTTCTCCATCACCTTATTTAACACAATTCAAATTCAATTTTAAACTTCTATAAGTTTACTCGCTTATTTTCATTTCATTTAATAAATTTACTTTCTCAACTTATTTTGTTTTCATACTCACTTTAATTTAACTTAATTCTGCAAGTTAAATTCATTCTATCAAAATTCAAATTATATAAGTTGTCAACTCATAAACACTTTTAATAAATCTTCCAGTGTTTTAAACGATTTTTCAACATTTTAAAATCACCTTTGAAATCATTTATTTCCAAAATCAACTTTAATTTTAACTTTTCTTCTAGTTAAATTTCTATTCTAACAATTTGAAATTTATAAGTTTTCAAATTCAATTATATTCTATAAATATTTTATATAGGAATCCAGAGTCTTTCCATCTTTTCAAAATCATTTTTGAAATCAATTCAAATTATCTTTTGAATTCCTAAAACCAAACCCAGTTTGCAAACAATTTCAATTTTAAAACATTTTGGCAGCAATTTCTCTTTTGGAAACTCAAAAATGAATACCGATGATGTCGCGATCATCATCGGAATTATTTTCCAACGACCGAAAAAAGTTTAGTGTTTTTATCCCTTCAAAACATTTTTCCAAATCTTTTGAAAATCATCTTCAAAATCAAAAGGGATTTAAATTTCCCAAATCTCAAAATTTCAAATTCTTTCTAAGACATTTTCAAATATTATCCGGAATTTTATTTCAAATTATAAATTGCATTTACAATTTATATTTGCAAATCCAATTTTATGTAAATTTATTTCTCAGCTTTTGATTATGATTTCAATTTCTTATTTAATAATAATTGTTAATAATTTAATATTATCGCTTCCTAACATCCAAGCAACCATACAATATAATAATTTACAGAAAAGTATTTCTTTTCTAGACAAAATTAATTTGGGTAAAATTATTTCAATTACCCGACTTTAAAACAATACTGTGTCTGTTTATCTTGTTTAAGAGTTTAGAAACCCCTATCGATACAGTTGGCCAAACTGCACTGACTAGAATCTATAAACAATCAACCGATAAGTCAACACAATATAAATTTTTTTATATTCACTAACAAATACACTCTCATATCTATCATTACACTCAACTCATTATAGAGTACTATTGACTCTATCTCCAGTAATCCTCACCAGAGCTAAGGTTGTCACTTAACCAAATGCTTCGATACCACAATTGTAACGACCCAATTTTACGACTTCTGAAAGTCGACATTAATACGTCCACTATATCAAATCCGTGCAATCGAATGCTCGAAAACTGAACCTTTAGGGTTTAAGAAGAAGAAGTTAGAAGAAGAAACAAAAACAATAACAGAATCTCACATATCGCAGCGGAACAAATATAATAGATAAATGAATAATCTTTAAAACAAGGAATCATATCTGTTATTACAATACAACACTAGAGTTTAAAATGACACCATTTAACACTAGGCATTTACAACATCTAATCCATATTAAAACTGGACTTACAACAATCCTAACGCAGCGGATAATACATAGTATAATCATACGTCTCGCCATCCAACTTACCTTCAGGTCTCCACAGCAACTCTTTTTCGACTTCGCTCCAGAATAATGATAACCCGACTCTATGTTGTCCGTGTGGAAAATTATGGGCACCCAGAGTTTAGAAAGGGAACAATAAACTTCAGGTCAGTCATGGGACTGGTGTGAGATCTTAAAAACAGTTATTTTCACAAAGAAAATAAAAAGAAATTCGCTATGCTTTTGGAAAATGAAACTACCATAAGGCCTCCCCGCGCACACACAATGCAAGTGCACAATTGGAGGAAATTTCTCCTTATGATAGTCAAACATGCTTGATACGCAAATTTCTTTTTATAATATCATTAGTGCATAGTGAAAAACATTTGCAAGTATAATATTAATCTTAGCCAGCATACGTACCATTATAGTATGCCTGCTATAGCTAATATATTAGATGGCAGGTTCTACAACTAAAATCATACAGGGCGCGTATTGATGATTGTATTTCCAACAAATGGTCAAGCTAAGGAACTTCCTACTGCCACATGAGTATGCCTCTGGAGGGACGCCTCGAGAGCTTAACCAGCTATCTGCCAACACAAGGCCAGGTTACCTCTGTAACTAGGTAATTACTACACGAGTATGCCATTCCTCCGTCGTTTGCGACCTTTATCCGAGGATCTTCAACCACAAAGTATAATAAATTTGCAGCATCAACATAGGTAAAATATCTGGGCTCCATACCATGATACTATCCTTTTCCAGAAGGAAATGACATACCCTTAGGGGGCGCTACCCCCAAATAACCTTGCCACATCCTTCCTGTTTCGACCATTTTCGGGGTGTGAGGTCCGACGAAGTCTCGTCCATAAAGCTACACTTTTTCACAAAGTCATGCTTCGATCAACAAATGTGTGACGATCCGGAATTTTTAGGCATTTGAAATTGGAATATTTAATCAATTTTAAATATTTAAAAATTAATTTTTAAACTTGAATTCAAATATTACTATCTATTTGATAATTAAATTATTGAATTAAATAATTTGAAGTTGGGTAAAATGTTGAATCTGGAGTTTTAAGCCTATTAAGAATAATTTGAACGCTTGTAAAATTTATATTAATAGTGCTGATGATAATAAAAGTTTTAAAATTGAATTTAACACTGATTTGTTCAGTTTTGAGATTGTATCGTCTAAATTGAATTTAAAAATAGCCTTTTGAGGCACATTCTCGGATTTTGACAAAATGAGTTCCATTGGATCCATAATATTATATTATTACCGGATTTCAAATTTTATAGCGTTTGGAGTTGTCGAGTGATCGTACGAGAGATAAACGCGTTGAAATTTATATTGAAAATTTAATAAAATAACCGGTTCAAAAAGCTATATTCTTCATACGATCGAATTAGGACTCGAAACCTTTTCCATTGCGTTTGGAAGAGGCATATAACATTATAAACGCCTAACGGCACGCCTCGATAGGAGGTCGAAATTTTGAGCTGACATTTCGAGAGGGATTTAAACTTAAAATTTAAATATAATTTATATATATATACACTAATCACTTTCAGCCGTAATTCTTTCAGCATCATAACTTTTCCTCCTTATCGACTTTTTGCTTTTTAGAGATTTTGGTCTCCTTCTGCACGGTACTTTCTGCTCAACATCACGTCTTGCCTCCTCTTCTTCTTCTATATCACGCAACCTTCTCCTTTTCCTCAGTACAAACTCACGCAACATTCTTTCCCTTCCCTTCTCTCCTTCATCGCCGAGCCCCCTTTCATTATCAAATCGATTTCGTTCCTTCAAAAAAGTATAATCGACCGAAGTTTGAAATGCCCTCAGCCGATTCGAATCGCTCCTCTCTCTCTTCAACTTCAATCGATCCTCGATTCGTTCTACCAGAAGAAGGATAGCTCGTGCATCGAGCTCGCGGAGAAGCTTGACAACCACGATTTTCAGAATCATCAAAGTTTACGTTCGACCAGAGAGGCGCGAGCTAGGGTTTTGGTCAGTATGGTGGGGGACGTCGTGTACTAGAGGATCGCGATTTCTTGTTTTGGCATAGCATCGTGAGTTTGGAGAGGGAAGTCGAATTTGATTCTGGGTCAGCGATTGGGGAGGGTCTCACGAAGGGTGGCAGCGACAGTAAATGTAAGATGGTCGGAGCCTGGGTTCGCAGTGATAGGTAAGGCAGTGAGGTATATTTTTTTATGTAATTGAATAAATAAATGTTTATATATACAGAAAAAAGGAAATTCAAAAAAACACGGTTTTAATGTTTACAAATATACATATAAATCAAAACGAAAGTTTTACGGTAAAGCAAGTTGTTGTTTTGCTGGTTACAGAAAATCTATACAGAAAAAGAAAATGGGTTTGAAGGATTATATGGAAGATTTTTTTTTGAAACTCTACATACTATTTTATAAATATATGTGGTTTCAAATGAAAAATATATATATAAAAAATACGCGTCTTTAACTTACTAGTTTATTTTAAAATATGTATGTAGGGTGATTAATTAATTTAATAAGCTTGTTAACATAATTAGTTAGTAAAAATAATTTATTATAGGAAATTAGTTTAAAACCAAATTATTAGTTTAAATAAAATAAATAGATAGTATTAACGGTTCGATCAATTCAAATATTAATAAACTGTATAAATATTTATGCAAGGTCTAAAATCGAGAAACAAGTTAAAGTGGAAGTGGAGTGGAATAGACTGCAAATTAAAATCAAATGTGAGTTAATCTCACTCATCAGGTTATAATTTAAAATTTAAATGGTTAAATTTAAATAATTGATTGAATGATTGAATTGTTTTGATGTGCAATATTATATATATAGTAGTATATAATATATCTTAGAATGATTGATTTCCCACATTATATAGAGAAAGAGACCATATGCGCCACATAATAGCGGATGATAATATATTTAAAACCTACATACCGCGATATTCCACCTCGAAGTGGAATTGGTATTTTATATCGTGCTAACATCTGTGGATGCAGGGAAACAGGTTGGAGGGATCCAACTGGATTTCTCAAAATTATTTATATTGTTTAATATTCTCTGTTATGAATATATGATATTTTGTGATGAATATAATTGATAATTGGAATATTGGAATATCAAAATTATTTATATTGTTAAATATTGAACAATGCGCTGATCGTTTCGAAGAGACCTGGATCAGGATTTATTTCTCGAAAACCACTTCGATCCGGTTTGTACGTTTTCATGGAAAAACGAGTTAGGAGTCAAAGATGGAGCAGTGAAGTGTAAGGGATAGTCGCTACTAATCCTGAGGATAATACCAAAATGGATGTAGTAGGAATAGTGCCTTCGGTTACGTTCGAATCCGGGACGGACTTGTATGGATGAATGCTTTCAGAACATCGTCAGGTGGATGATGGGCATTCTAAGTTAAACGTTCTAAGAAGGTAACACTTAGCTTCAAGTCTCATCAACCGGGAATGACTGAAAATCAGGGGTTATGCAGCAAGGGTTGGTGGGTAGTACCCATTTTGGGTAAGGTCACCCCTGTCTAGATGTGCCTTTTATTTCGGCTTAGTGGTGCGGTTGCTCATCACAACCGTGGGGAGATCTTACTCGGGATTATCCAGTAAGGGGTAGTCCCGGGTCTTGTGTCGTAGGGGGTCGGGAGTGATCCTCGGTATGCTGATCTAGACCAGGTACCGTGACAGGTGGTACCCTAGTGCCTAGTCATTAGTTGGAAATCCATTTTCCTTATGCGCCCGTACGGTTTTGATTGTGCCCAACTATTGCTGAAACGTGAGATGCAAGCATTTCAGCTAGATTTTATTTTACTTTCTATAGATACTATTATAATATCAAAGAATTTTAATAAAAAGTGCTTGAGCTATCGTAAGGTAAAAATCCGACATGTTTATTTGTGGAGTGGTCTTACGAGATGCTTTTGTATTCAAAGGATTTTGAAACCTTAATAATAAATTTGAGTGTGATTTTCTCACGTTGGTATTCCAGACTGACTCAGGTGTTATTTAACTGTAATGCTCGGGTTAGACCGAGTATTATAAGATACAAGGAAGGATGCTTTGTGGAGCAAGAGACGAGCTAGATGGCATGACGTATTCCCGTACTTGTTTTAGATATTCCGCCGTGTTGTTTAGCTATGTATTCAGATTTTGAGGACAGATTATGATTGCTGTCCAGTTGTGTGTTATGTATACTCTGATGATGTATGTACAATCAGATATAGTATTTGTTTTTGGTGTAAAGATCTGTGATTATCTATTATATTTTATTCCGCTGCGATGGCTAGATTTTGATGTTGTTTTCTATCTTCTTCTTCTACCTCTTCTTCTTAAACCCAAATTGTTCGTATTTCCGTTCACCTTGAGTTGATTGATGTAGAATAGTGTTGACTCAAGGGGTACGGATTTGCGGGTCGTCACAATTGGCATCAGAGCTTAGGTTGGTGAAAACCTTGGCTCTGGTGGGAATTACTCATTGAAAATAGAGTCTGTAGTACTCTAGAATGAGATTGAGCGTATTAATAGATATGAGCGCGTATTTGTTCGTGGATATAAAAATAGTTTTATATTGTGTTGATTGATTTATTGAGTGGCATATGAACCTTTGTCGGCACAGTCTGGACAACTGTATCGATGGGGTTTCTAAACACTTGAATAGAACAATTCGACACGATATTGTTTTAAATGTGAGTGAATGAAATAATTTTACCCAAAATATATTTTGATATAAAAGAAAAGTTTTTTTGTAAACTATTTTAGCTAATATATGGTTGCTTGGGTGTTAGGAATGATAATATTAAACTATTATCATTGTTGTGTGAAAATTTAACTAGAAATTGAAAATATAACCAAAGGTTAAGGAAATGAATTCATTTATAAAATGAAAATCATGAATACTAATTATAAACGTGATTTATAAATTGAAATATAATCAAATGGGAATTTGTATGAGCATAAATTATACAAATGAATTATAGTTAAAATTTGATTTAAGCCAGAATTTGAAATTTTAAAATCCCGGAGATTTTGGAAGTGTTTTTCGAAGTGTTTTGAAGATAAATAATAGCATTGTTATTTTGGAGGTATTTCTGAAAGGAAATTGTTTCAAATAAATTTTTGAGAAGGGATATAGCATTGAACTCACTTCAGTCGCTGGAAAATAATTCCGTGATGACTGCAGCATCATCGATATTCATTTTCGAGTTTCTAAGTGATGAATTGTTGCCAAATTGATTTGTTCAGAAGAACCAGTTTGTTTTTAAAATTTCAAAGGGAATTTGTTGGGGATAAAAACTAGGATTGGTCTAAAATTTGAGAAGTGTGATTTTGAGATGTTGGAGATTTCAAAATGATTTGAAACCAAAAGCCGAGTGTTTGAAATCCTGAATCTTTATTTGAGCTGAAAATCCTGATAAGGTAAGTTATAAACTTGTAACGTTACGATGATTTTCAAATTAGGAAGGAAAATATGAGCTTTGGATGTTGGAATTAAAATTTAAAGTGAAAGGTTAAAAATGAAATTAACTTGGATTAAGGAGGAAAATTGAATCGAATTGAATTAAATAAATCTTAGTCAAAATAGAATTGAACCGGAATAAAATTCAGTTGAGTTATAGGTGATATTGACTGGAATTAGATCCTTACTTAAATAAATGGAAGTAAGTGTGATAAAAAACAAGCTGGATAAGAATTGGATTGGAATAAATGGATTAGAATAAATTATAAAAGAATTAAAAATCCATGATATAAAAATATGCTTGGGTTATAAATAAGCGAAAAATCTTGAGTTAAAAATAAAGATGAATATATTCAAGTCTAGAATAAATGGAGATGTGTAAAAATAATAGGATTGTGACTCATAAAAATTTAAAATTGGAATAGAAAAGCCAAAATAAATATTGTTTGATGTTTTGGGTAATGAAATAAAAATCCAAACTTGAATTATAAATAAGGGGAGAACTAATTAGATAATAAATTAGTTAATGAAATATGTAAATGGAACCTAATGTAGTTAAATAAAAGCTGAATTTGCGAGTTAATATTGAAGTTTGGAAATAAAACTCAAGTTATAACCCAAATTCGACTTGAGTTGTTAGTGAAGTAAATATAATTGAAAATGTTGCCAAATAAAATGAAATTGGATTAAAATAGGGATGGTTTTAGTTGCAATAAAACCCAGATGAGTGGGAATGAATTGAAAATGGCCCTGTAATTAATTAAATGAATTGAGAATGAATTGAATATGGAAATTTAAAATTTATGCGAAACAGAAGAACTAATCAAGTAAATTTGAAGATTGAAATGAGATTTGATTGAAATAGAGTCAAGTAAATTGAAAGGGAGATTTATTTGCAAGATGAAAATGAGATTAGTATGAAATTTGAAATAATTTGAAGTAAATTAATTTAAGTTTAAATTAGTGGAAGCTTGGCTTCGAGTAAGGGTAAAAGTTCATTAAATAAAAGCTTGGGTAAATTTAAATTGGGAAATGGTTATCAATATATAAGCATGGAATGGTTCAAGCTTAATAAAATGGCCTCAAACAAAATGAAGGCAAATATGGAATGAAACGTAAACGAATGGATCGTGAATAAAATTGAAAAGGGATAAAACTGAAATAGAATGTGTCGAGCTAAACAAAATAGTTGTGAATGAATTAAAATAGAAGGAATTAAATAATAAATTGAGTTAGAATCAATTTGAAATGGTTATGAGCTTAAGTAATTATTTATTCACATGGATATCATCAAATTGCTTAGAATAAATTGTTGTTTGACGTAAACGAAGGTAATTAAAAAAATTTGGGTTGATAGAGATTTAATAAATTGATTTTAAGATCAATTAAGTGAATATGAGTTTGTTTAAAATTAAAAATGAATTGAATGTAAGCAAGTGGGTTGTAAACCATTCAATTTGAATTGCTCGACAAAAAGGTATGTTTTAAATTTCTGTATGAAATTTGATGGGGTTTTTGATCTAGCCACTTGGCGTTTTGTTTTCTTTTGGAATTTGGGAGCCCGTAGAGGCATTTTGTAGTTGTACCGAGCTTGCCACGCAAAGGAGATGCTGGTGAAATTTTTCGGAAATTTAGGGAGTTACAAAAAATTTTGAGAAAATTT
Organism: Allium cepa; assembly: GCA_030765085.1. Taxonomy (NCBI): domain Eukaryota; kingdom Viridiplantae; phylum Streptophyta; class Magnoliopsida; order Asparagales; family Amaryllidaceae; genus Allium; species Allium cepa. Next base: position 463,532,995 of record CM060943.1, read on the forward strand.
TGATAATTCAAAATTTGGTTTTAAATTGAAATTAGAACGATTGAACAAATAGTATTGTTTGAAAACTATAGGAGAGTTTTTGAAGTTAGTAAGAATGATAATGGGTGTTCTATAAAAAGATGGTTGGTAAGATGTTGAATTGTTTGGTTTTGGGAAAAAGAAACGGGTATTAGACCATTCTTCTCGACTAGCAATTTCGGGGATGAAATTCTTTTAAGGGGAGAGGAATGTGACAACACAAAATTTTTAGGCATTTGAAATTGGAATATTTAATCAATTTTAAATATTTAAGAATTAATTTTTAAACTTGAATTCAAATATTAATATTTATTTGATAATTAAATTATTGAATTAAATAATTTGAAGTTGGGTAAAATGTTGAATCTGGAGTTTTAAGCCTGTTAAGAATAATTTGAAGGCTTGCAAAATTTATATTAATAGTGCTGATGATAATAAAAGTTTTAAAATTGAATTTAACACTGATTTGTTCAGTTTTGAAATTGTATCTTTTAAATTGAATTCAAAAATAGCCTTCCGAGGCACAGTCTCGGATTTCGACGAAATCAGTTCCATTGGATCTGTAATATTATATTATTACCGGATTTCAAATTTTATAGCATTTGGAGTTGTCGAATGATCGTACGAGAGATAAACGCACTGAAATCTATATCGAAAATTTAATAAAATAACCGGTTCAAAAAGCTATCTTCTCCATTTAGGACGCGAAACCTTTTCCATTGCGTTCGGAATAGGCATATAACATTGTAAACGCCTAACGGCACGCCTCGATAGGCTGTCGAGATTTTTAGCTGACATTTCGAGACAATTTAAACTTAAAATTTAAATATAATATATATATACTAATCACCTTCAGCCGTAATTCTTTCACCATCAAAGCATTTTCTTTCTCATTGACTTTTTGCTTTTCAGAGATTTTGGTCTCCTTCTACATGCCACTTTCTGCTCAACATCACGTCTTGCCTCCTCTTCTTCTTCTATGTCACGCGACCTTCTCCCTTTCCTCGGTACAAACTCACGCAACATTCTTTCCCTTCTCTTCTCTCCTTCATGGCTGAGCCCCCTTTTGTTTTCAAATCGATCTCCATACTTCAAAAAAAAAAGTATAATCGGCCGAAGTTTGAAATGCCCTCAGCCGATTCGAATTGCTCTTCTCTCTCTTCAACCTTCAATCAATCCTCGATTCGTTCTACCAGAAGAAGGATAGCTCGCGCGTCGAACTCGCGACGAAGCTTGGCAACCACGATTTTCAGAATTATCGAGGTTCGCGTTAGACCAGAGAGGCGCGAGCTAGGGTTTTGGTCAGTATGGTGGGGGACGTCGTGTACTAGAGGATCACGATTTCTTTTTTTGGCATAGCATCGTGAGTTTGGAGAGGGAAGTCGAATTTGATTCTGGGTGCGGCGATTGGGGAGGGTCTCGCGAAGGGTGGCAGCGACAGTGAACGTGAGATGGTTGGAGCTCGGGTTCGCAGTGATAGGTAAGGCAGTGAGGTATATTGTTTTTTTATGTAATTGAACAAATAAATGTTTATATATACAAAAAAAAAGAAATTCTAAAAACCAGGGTTTTAATGTTTACGAATATACATACAAATCAAAAGGAAAGTTTTACGGTAAAGCAAATTGTTGTTTTGCTAACCAGAAAATCTATACAGAAAAAGAAAATGGGTTTGAAGGATTATATATAAGAAATTTTTTTGAAACTCTACAGACTATTTTATAAATACATGTGGTTTCAAATGAAAAATATATATATAAAACTACGCGTCTTTAACTTACTAGTTTATTTTAAAATATGTATGTAGGGTGATTAATTTATTTAATAAGCTTGTTTACGTAATTAGTTACTAAAAATAATTTATTATAGGAAATTAGTTTAAAACCAAAGTATTAGTTTAAATAAAATAAATAGATTGTAGTTAATGGTTTGATCAATTCAAATATTAATAAACTGTATAAATATTTATACAAGATCTAAAATAAAGAAACAAGTTGAAGTGGAACTAGAGTGGAATAGACTGCAAGTTAAAATCAAAGGTGAGTTAATCTCACTCATCTGGTTATAATTTTAAATTTAAATGGTTAAATTTATATAATTAATTGAATGATTGAATTGTTTTGATGTGCAATATTATATATATAGTAGTATATAATATATCTTGGAATGAATGATTTCCCGCATTATATAGAGGATGAGACCCTATGCGCCGCATAATAGCGGATGATAATATATTAAAAACCCATATACCGCGATATTCCACTTCGAAGCGGAATTGGTATTTTATATCGTGCTAACATCTGTGGATGCAGGAAAACAGGTTGGAGGGATCCAACTGGATTCCTCAAAATTATTTATATTATTTAATCTTCTCTATTATGAATATATGATATTTTGTGATGAATATCATTGATAATTGGAATATCAAATGCTATGGTTTACTTGAAAATATTTCGGTACATTGAGTTATCAAAATATATAGAATTGAATTTTTGAAAGGAAATAAAAGAGCGAATTTTTAAGTAGAATAATCGTTGAGAATTTGAATAAATTTAAGAATGGACTGGATAAGAAAAAAAGTGATTTTAAAATTTTAATAAATAAATTCCGTATATGAAAAGGGAATTTTGAATAAACAGGAAGATAATTAATTTTAAACTTCAGTGTTATTATTTAAAAGAATAAAGCATTTATTTTAAATTTAAGATTTAAATTATTAAGAATAAAGAAGTAATTTGGAAAATATGAAATTGATATTTTCAGTTAAAAGAATTTTAAAATCATAATTAAGTAATAAAATCTGAAGTCAATGGATTTTGAAATCAATGAGTAAGTAAAAGAATTTAATTCAAAAGGGAGTGAATTGGAAATCAATTTGGAATTGATTTAAATATTTGAAATTGGAAATTTAAAAGAGAATGTGACTATGAAGTTTATAAACCGTGTTTATAAAAGTAAAGCAATATATCAGTGGATATTTGAAAGAATAAATTCATGGTGAGAATTTATTAAAAGAATGGGAAAATTTGTTTAAAAAATAAATGGTGATTTATTTTTGAGGATGGAAAGAGAAGAGTATTTCCTTGGATAGCCAAGTACGTTTTCAACGTAAATTTTTAAATATAAGTTATGTTGTTTAAAGAGCATGTTTTAGAAAATTTATTATTTCTAAATATTTAAATTCTAAAGTAAGTATTTTTCAAATCTATTTATAGTAGTAATTATTTAAAGGTGACTTGGTATTTGTTTAAAAGAGAAAATCTAGTTTTATATTTTATAAAGTAGCCTCATTTTAAATATTCCAGATATATATATTTTTAATAAAGTATTGAAATAGTTTTCAATCTAAATGTTAAAATATATTTTATAATTAAGTGTTTTAATTATTTTAAAAATCAAAAGTTTTTTGCTTGGTTGTTTCAGTGGAAATAAATGTTTGGAAATTTAATTCATGAGAAGGGTGGGTTGAAAACTGTTTTCAAAAAAGGGTCGAAGATGGAAATATAACATGCGAAGATGTTTTGAGGTTAATAAATAATTTGGTGAAATTATTTATGGTTGATGGTTGTTTGTGAATGTTATTCGATAGTTAAATAACCGACAATTAATATTGGACAATGCGCTGATCGTTTCGAAGAGACTTGGATCAGGATTTATTTCTCGAAAACCACTTCGATCCGGTTTGTACGTTTTCATGGAAAAACGAGTTCGGAGTCGAAGATGGAGCAGTGAAGTGTAAGGGATAGTCGCTATTAATCCTGAGGATAATATCAAAATGGATGTAGTAGGAATAGTGCCTTCGGTTACGTTCGAACCCGGGACGGACTTGTATGGATGAATGCTTTCAGAACATCGTCAGGTGGATGATGGGCATTCTAAGTGAAACGTTCTAAGAAGGTAACGCTTAGCTTCAAGTCTCATCAACCGGGAATGACTGAAAATCAGGGGTTATGCAGCAAGGATTGGGGGGTAGTACCCATTTTGGGTAAGGTCATCCCTGTCTAGATGTCCCTTTTATTTCAGCTTAGTGGTGCGGTTGCTCATCCCAACCGTGGGGAGATCTTACTCGGGATTATCCAGTAAGGGGTAGTCCCGGGTCTTGTGTCGCAGGGGGTCGGGAGTGATCCTCGGTATGCTGATCTAGACCAGGTACCGTGACAGGTGGTACCCTAGTGCCTTGTCATTAGTTGGAAATCCATTTTCCCTACGCGCCAGTACGGTTTTGATTGTGCCCAACTATTGCTGAAACGTGAGATGCAAGCATTTCAGCTATATTTTATTTTACTTTCTATAGACACTATTATAATATTAGAGAATTTTAATAAAAAGTGCTTTAGCTATCGTAAGGTAAAAATCCGACATGTTTATTTGTGGAGTGGTCTTACGAGATGCTTTTGTATTCAAAGGATTTTGAAACCTTAATAATAAATTTGAGTGTGATTTTCTCACGTTGGTATTCCAGACTGACTCAGGTGTTATTTAACTATAATGCTCGGGTCAGACCGAGTATTATAAGATACAGGGAAGGATACTTTGTGGAGCAGGAGACGAGCTAGATGGCGTTACGTATTCCCGTACTTGTTTTAGATATTTCGCTGTGTTGTTTAGCTGTGTATTCAGATTGTGAGGACAGATTATGATTACTGTCCAGTTGTGTGTTATGTATACTCTGATGATGTATGTATAATCAGATATGTATTTGTTTTTGGTGCAAAGATCTGTGATTATCTATTTTGTTTTATTCCGCTGCGATGGCTAGATTCTGATGTTGTTTTCTATCTTCTTCTTCTACCTCTTCTTCTTAAATCCAAATGGTTCGTATTTCCGTTCATCTTGAGTTGATTGATGTAGAATAGTGTTGACTCAAGGGGTACGGATTTACGGGTCGTCACACTTGGCATCAGAGCTTAGGTTAGTGATAACCTTGGCTCTGGGGGGAATTACTCATTGAAAATAGAGTCCGTAGTACTCTAGAATGGGTTTGAGCGTTTTAATAGATACGAGCGCGTATTTGTTGGTGGATATAAAAATGGTTTTATATTGTGTTGATTGATTTATTGGGTGGCATATGAACCTTCGTCGGCACAGTCTGGACAACTGTATTGAAGGGGTTTCTAAACACTTGAATAGAACAATTCGACATGATATTGTTTTAAATGTGGGTGAATGAAATAATTTTACCCAAAATACATTTTTATATAAAAGAAAAGTTTTTTGTAAACTATTTTAGCTAATATATGGTTGCTTGGGTGTTAGGAATGATAATATTAAATTATTATCATTGTTGTGTGAAAATTTAACTAGAAATTGAAAATATAACCAAAGGTTAAGGAAATGAATTCATTTATAAAATGAAATTTATAAATGTGAATTATAAACGTGATTTATAAATTGAAATATAATCAAATGGGAATTTGTATGAGCATAAATTATACAAATGAATTATAGTTGAAATTTGATTTAAGCCAGAATTTGAAATTTTAAAATCCTGGAGATTTTGGAAGTGTTTTTCGAAGTGTTTTGAATATAAATAATAGCATTGTTATTTTGGAGGTATTTCTGAAAGGAAATTGTTTCAAATAAAATTTTGAGAAGGGATATAGCATTGAACTCACTTCAGTCACTAGAAAATAATTTCGATGATGACTGCAGCATCATCGATGTTCAATTTAGAGTTTCTAAGTGATGAATAGCAGCCAAATTAATTTTTTCAGAAGAACCAATTTGTTTTCAAAATTTCAAAGGGAATTTGTTGGGGATAAAAACTAGGATTGGTCTAAAATTTTAGAAGTGTGATTTTGAGATGTTGGAGAATTCAAAATGATTTGAAACCAAAAGCCGGGTGTTTGAAACCTGAATCTTTATTTGAGTTGAAAATCCTGATAAGGTAAGTTATAAACTTGTAAAGTTACGATGATTTTCAAATAAGGATGGAAAATATGAGCTTTGGATGTTGGAATTAAAATTTAAAGTGAAAAGTTAAAAATGAAATTAACTTGGATTGAGAATCGAATTGAATTAAATAAATCTGAGCTAAAATAGAATTGAACTGGAATAAAATTCAGTTTAGTTATAGGTGATATTGACTGGAATTAGATCCTTACTTAAATAAATGGAAGTAAGTGGGATAAAAAATAAGTTGGATAAGAATTGGATTGGAATAAATGGATTAGAATAACTTATAAAAGAATTAAAAATCCATGGAATAAAAATATGCTTGGGTTATAAATAAGCGAAAAATCTTGAGTTAAAAATAAAGATGAAAATATTCAAGTCTAGCATAAATGGAAATGTGTAAAAATAATAGGATTGTGACTCATAAAAATTTAAAATTGGAATAGAAAACCCAAAATAAATATTGTTTGATGTTTTGGGTAATGAAACAAAAATCCAAACTTGAATTATAAATAAGGGGAGAAATAATTAAATAATAAATTAGTTAATGAAATATGTAAATGGAACCTAATGTAGTTAAATAGAAGCTGAATTTGCGAGTTAATATTGAAGTTGGAAATAAAACTCAAGTTGTAAGTCAAATTCGACTTTAGTTCTTAGTGAAGTAAGTATAATTGAAAATGTTGCCAAATAAAATGAAATTGGATTAAAATAGGGATGGTTTTAGTTGCAATAAAACCCAGATGAGTGGGAATAAATTGAAAATGGCCTTGTAATTAATTAAATGAATTGAGAATGAATTGAATATGGAAATTTAAAATTTATGCAAAACAGAAGAACTAATCAAGTAAATTTGAAGATTGAAGTAGAATCAAGTAAATTGAAAGGGAGATTTATTTGCAAGATGAAAATGAGCTTAGTATGAAATTTGAAATAATTTGAACTAAATTAATTTTAGTTTAAAATTAGTGGAAGCTTGGCTTCGAGTAAGGGTAAAAGTCCATTAAATAAAAGCTTGGGTAAATTTAAATTAGGAAATGGTTATCAATATTTAAGCATGGAATGGTTCAAGCTTAATAAAATGGTCTCAAATGAAATGAAGGCAAATATGGAATGAAACGTTCTGGTGTTTAACGTTGAAATTTCTGACCGACAAGGGAGTTGGAGTGGTACACGGCGATCAGGCGATCGGTCGTTCATGTTATGTGGCAGAGCTGAGAGAAGCTCAACGGAGAGAAAAAAGGGAAGGTTGCAGACAGCAACGTCCGCATCCTAAATACTGATGATTGACAAGTAGTGCCCGGGCCCTGGCTCGGGCAACATTCTCGGATCCTTAGAGACATAGATCCGAGAGATGATGATGGGGAACCCAGGGAAACGAATGCAACACCGGCTGAGCTGACGATGGACACTCCAGTCAGCCGGGATGACCCATCTTGAATTCTTAAGATTGGATCACAACTCGACCCTTCAGTGGTCGAGGATCTTACTGTCCGAGCGAATCTGGATGTTTTCGCTTGGACACACTCTGATATGTGCATGATTTCACCTGCCATCGCAAGCCATATGTTGGACATAGACCCAAAATACGTTCCTGTGAAGCAGAAAAAGAGAGGCATGGACCCGGAGAGGTCCGTTGCTCTCAAGGAGGAGGTGGAAAAACTCAAAGCCAATGGGTTCGTCCGCGATGCCCTCTACCCATGGGTATCTAACCCTGTGCTGGTGAGAAAAGCGAATGGGAAGTGGAGAACTTGTGTTGATTACTCTGATCTGAATAAAGCATGCCCGAATTATAGTTTCCCTTTACCTAGAATCGACCAGCTCGTCGACTCTACTACCGGACACGAATTATTGTCATTTATGGATGCGTATTCGGGATACAATCAGATCCCGATGCACATTCCAGACCAAGAACACACCAGTTTTGTCACAAATGTGGGGCTATATTGCTATGTAGTAATGCCTTTCGGATTGAAAAACGCGGGAGCAACTTATCAGCGTCTGCTGAATAGAATGTTTAAAGACTAGATTGGTAGAACGATGGAAGTCTATGTGGATAACATGCTCGTGAAGTCACGGCAGTCAAAAAACCACATCCGAGACTTAGCATAGATGTTTGATATAATCAGGCATTATGGGATGAAGATCAACCCCTTAAAGTTCTCTTTTGGCGTTGCATCAGGGAAGTTCTTGGGTTTCATTGTGAATGCACGTGGAATTGAAGCTAACATGGAAAAGATTCAGGCTATTCGGGACATACAAGTGCCCAGAACTATAAAGCAAGTACAGAGCTTGAACGAAAAGGTAGCCGCGCTGAGTCGATTCATATCCAGAGCCACGGATAACTGTATTCCTTTCTTTGATGTGATAAAGAACGGAAAGAGGAATTTCGAGTGGACATCCGACTGCGAGGAAGCATTCCGAGCTATGGTTAGACATCTAGAAAGCCCCCCGGTGCTATCAAAACCAATTGACCATGAAATGATGTATGTATACTTGGCAGTATCCCAGCATGCTATCAGTACGGCTCTGGTTCGCGAGGAGGACCGAGTTCAAAAGCCTGTATATTATGTCAGTAAACATTTGACGGGGGCAGAAAGAAATTATCATGATTGAGAAACTAGCTTATTGCTTAGTGATTGCATCACGCAAGCTCCGCCCATACTTGCAGGCATACTCGATCAGTGTTTACATCGATCAACCCTTGCGGAAGGTACTCCAACAACAGGAAACTTATGGAAGGATGTTAAAATGGAATATTGAGTTGAGTCAATTCGATATTACCTACCTTCCGTGAAGGGCCATACAAGGGCATGCGCTAGCAGATTTCATTGCTGAATTCACCGTGACTGACGAATCAAACGGCCGCAATGTCATACCTCCCATTCGATGGAAGATGTACACCGATGGGGCATCTAACAACCGTTGCTCAGGGGTTGGCATAGTTCTTGTAACTCCCAAGAACCGATCAGTTTGATATGCTTTGAAGCTCGAATTCACAGCGACGAATAACGAAGCCGAGTATGAAGCATTGATTGCCGGCTTAAGAATCATCAAAGAACTGGGAGTAAGATCGGTTGAAGTCCTTTGCGACTCGCAACTGGTGGTATACCAAGTACGGGGAGACTACCAAGCAAGGGGGCAGAGATTTGCCCTGTATCTGGCCCAAGTTCAGGAGCTGCTAGCGAATCTCGAGTATTATGATATTCACATGTCCCGCGTGGGCAAAACAGAGCCACCGATTTATTGGAAAAATTTGCAAGCACTGGCGATGCGCAACAGATGGGATTGTTTTCTGTTGAAACCTTACATGTTCCGAGCATAAATATGATGGAGGTAGATTTCATGTTAGAAACAGAAATCAGGCAGGAGTCATGGATGACCCCATTCAAGCAGTACTTGTTACACGGGGTCATTCCCGAAAGAAGGAGTGAAAGGTGACAAGTCATTTGTAAGGCTTCGCGTTATGTAATGCAAGATGGGGTAATGTATCGGAGGGGTCTCTCGACCCTGTTACTCCTGTGCATCGCCCATGATAAGATAAAACGGGTCCTGAAGGAAGTCCATGAAGGTGAATGTGGCGATCATACCGGAGGGCAGACGTTAGCAAAGAAAATCCTCCGCTATGGGTACTATTGACCAACTGTGAATCGGGATGTCGCAGATTATGTGAGAAGATGTGACAAATGTCAAAAATATGCGATGTGGGGGATCAACATAGTCGTTTCCTTATCCCTATCCAAAGGTGGTGCAAAATACGCGATAGTTGCGGTCGATTACTTTACCAAGTGGGCAGAAGCAGAGCCTTTGGCCACTATCACCACCAAGAAGGTCATTAATTTCGTTGTATGAAATATTGTATGCCGCTTTGGCCTTCCACGAACCATCGTTACAGACAGCGGAACTCTGTTTGAAAGCAAAGAGTTCAAGGAATTTTGCCAAAAATATGGTATTGAGAAAAAGTTTGCAGCAGTTGCTCACCCGAAAGCCAATGGACAAGTGGAAGCCGTAAACAAAATAATCGAATCCATATTGAAAAAACGTTTGGAGAAGGCTAGAGGCAAGTGGGTGGATGAGATTCCAACAACGCTTTGGGCTTACAGAACAACCCATAAGTCCGCGACTGGCCACATTCCATTCGCATTGGCTTACGGCACGGAAGCTGTCATGCCCGTAGAACTTGAAGTTCCGTCACATCGGGTAACTTATTATGACCATAAATCAAATCAAGATCTTTTGCTGGAATCATTGGACCTCATTGATGAAAAATGCGAAGAAGCTAATTTGAGAGCGGCCGCGTACAGGCACCGAGTCGCTCGACATTATAATGAAAAAGTCCGACCGAGAATCTTTGGTGTGGGTGATCTCCTTCTGAAATGAGTTTTCCCAGTTCCATCACATATAAGCCCCATATGGGAAGGTCCATATGTTATTGAACGGAAGCTTGGAGAAGGAACTTTCAAGCTAGCGACCGTTGATGGTGCGACACTCCCTCGAGCATGGAATAGCGAGCATTTGCGGCATTGTTACACTTAGTTCGTTTCTTTCATACTTTAGTTACATTTTTTTCCCGCAAGTTTTTATTCCTAGTTTGTGGCACGTAATAAGACAATTTAGCTTGTTTGCATTAATAAAGGCTTGAAGCCATTTTATCTATGACTTGTCGATGTTTCTGTGTATGATAATGCTGTGACAAATAACTAAGAAATACATTATTCTGCCTGACGTACGAACACGCTCGAGCACACAAAATCTCCAAGTCCCCAGAGTGCGGACTGGAGTACTCTGAGACCCCGGAGTGCGGACCAGAGTATAAACGACTCAAAATCTCCAAGTCTCCGGAGTGCGGACTGGAGTACTCTGAGTCCCCGGAGTGCGGACCAGAGTATAAACGACCCAAAATCTCCAAGTCCCTGGAGTGCGGACTGGAGTACTCTGAGTCCCTGGAGTGCGGGCCATAGTATAAACGACTCAAAATCTCCAAGTCCCTGGAGTGCGGACTGGAGTACTTTGAGTCCCCGAATGCGGACCATAGTATAAACAACTCAAAATCTCCAAGTCTCCGGAGTGCGGACTAGAGTGCTCTGAGACCCCGGAGTGCGGACCAATGTATAAACGACTCAAAATCTCCAAGTCCCCCGAGTGCAGACTGGAGTACTCTGAGTCTCCGGAGTGCGGACCAGAGTGTAAACGATTCAAAATCTCCAAGTCCATGGAGTGCGGACTGGAGTACTTTGAGTCCCCGGAGTGCGGACCAGAGTCTAAACAACTCAAAATCTCCAAGTCTCCGGAGTGTGGACTGGAGTACACTGAGTTCCTGGAGTGCAGACCAGAGTATAAACGACTCAAAATCTCAAAGTCCCCATTGTGCGGACTGGAGTAATCTGAGTCCCCGGAGTGCGGACTAGAGTGTAAACGACTCAAAATCTCTAAGTTTCTGGAGTGTGGACTGGAGTACTCTGAGTCCCCGAAGTGCGGACCAGAGTATAAACGACTCAAAATCTCCAAGTCCCTGGCGTGCGGATTGGAGTACTCTGAGTCCCCGGAGTGCGGACCAGAGTATAAACGACTCAAAATCTCCATGTCGCCGGAGTGCGTACCAGAGTGTAAACGATTCAAAATGTCCAAGTCCCCGGAGTGCGGACTGGAATACTCTGAGTCCCCAGAGTGCAGACCAGAGTATAAATGACTCAAAATCTCTAAGTCTTCGGAAGGCGGGCTGGAGTACTCTGAATCCCCGGAGTGCAGACCAGAGTATAAACAACTCAAAATCTCCAAGTCCTCGGAGTGCGGAATGGAGTACTCTGAATCCCCAGAGTGCGGACCAAAGTGTAAACGATTCTAAATCTCCAAGTCCCCGAAGTTAAGACTGGAGTACTCTGAGTCCCCAGAGTGCGGACCAGAGTATAAACAACTCAAAATCTTCGAGTCCCCGGAGTGTGGGTGAAGTACTCTGACTCCCCGGAGTGCAGACCAGAGTATAAACAACTCAAAATCTCTAGGTTCCCGGAGTGCGGACTAGAATACTCTAAATCTCCAGATCATGGAATAAAAGAATGTGCAATGCCACAAAGTTGTCAACTTATATGAAGACAAATCGAGAAATTTATGTTATTCACAACAGCTCGGATTTCAATCACAATCACGGAGAAGACTGAACGATAAGAGACTTTTGAAAGACAAAATAACTAAATTTTATTCATCAGAAATAAGTTCCTACTACAACTCCTCCAAAATTCGGAGTCAAAAGTTTATTTACATGAACTACGAAGGGGACAAAAAATAATAACATAATCTAAACTAACTCTCGTTGACGAGAGCAACAAATACTTCTTCGACCTTTTTCCATATGACTCCTCTCCCGAGCGCTTGCCCTTGATAACTTTCTTTGACGGGGGAGTGACAGCTGAAGAAGTACGGGGAACTTCCATGGGCTTGGACACGCCTAGGAGGATGACCTTCAACGGCTTATTCACAGGATCGTCCAAGTCCACAGCTTGAGGCTCGATTTTGATCTCGACTATCTATTTCTTCTCCTTCTCATGCTGCTCCTTCATGCTCAGTTTAGACATGTGCTCAGAGGCGCCCGTAATTTCAATTTCATAACTCCCATCGTTGGGAGAGAAAGTCTCGAATTTATCCTCATTAAGCGCTCCGATCACCTGGGCATCTGGACCGGGAACCTCTCCTGCGTGAGTGGCCTCACTTGTCTTTTCCTTTACCTCCTTGGCGACATCTCTCCTCGGAGTGGGCTCAGGATTAGAACGGCCTGCACAAAATCACGAAAAACAAGTATTAGAATGCGATAGCTTCTGGTGAAAAACGACGACTCTTGGAATGTTTAAAGTAAAAGAGTTGTCTACCAGGTTCAGCCAGGCTCCCAACCGTCAGGAGGTTTCACCCTCTGGAATAGGAGACAAAATATGAACGCTAAGGCCGGGGTCCTTCGGGTCATAGCCGATGTGCTGCTCAAAGGGATCGACTATCGGCTGATCGGGCGGTTGAGTAGGCACACGAGCTGGAGACTCGATCTCGGATGGACCGGCAATAACCTCTTTCCCTTTCGTTGAGGGGGAGCTTTGCAGTAAAGGGCTTTGGCCGCTGACAGGCCCGAAGGCTCGTTTCCCTTAAGAAATTCTTTTATCAAAGCTCCTTCATCGACCTCCTCGGTACCATGTTCGGCCTTCCTTATTTCTATTAAGGTCTCCCACGCCTCGGCTAAAGATTCGAGATAGCCCTCGCCCAGAAAAGTTAAGTCCCGGTGCATGAGAACGCGGGCATTAAATTCTGCAATAAGCAGGTTGAACATGCAATTAACCTCTTCCCTACCTTCTTCCTTAGCCGCCTCAAGACGGGAGTTGATCTCCGCAGATGCCATCTTTTTGCCCTCTTCACGGGCTTCATTCTTTAGCGCCTCAACTTTAGAAAGTCCATCCTTAAGTTTCTCCTTTAGAAGTCGCGTAGCAACGATCTCGTCGCAATACCGTTGCGACTCTTCTTGGGCGGCAGTCTTCTCTTCTTGCTCTTTGCAGAGTCGCTCATCAAGTTCTTTGACTCGGAGGCCGAATGCATCCCTCTCTTTTTGCATCGTGTCTTTCTCCAAAGCTAAGGCCCTACAGCGTTGGACCTCCTCGTCGATTTCTTATTTGTGGGTTGATTCCAAACGAGTTACGGCTTCGGCAGTATCTTTGGCGCTCTGTTGGACGGCCTCAAGCTGAGATTTGTAAGAAGCAAGCTATTCGTCCTGAGCTTTGATAATGTCTTTTTCATGGATATCCTCAAGCATCAGGCGATCAATCTCATGCTGGAGCTCTATGGAGACTTCTGACACTTTCTCAGCAAGATGAACGAATGCGTCATGTTGAACATAGACATCGTTGGTGCAGGAAATAACGCTCTGCTTGACATTTCACGGAATAGGATGAATCACCGGGAGAAATTTTAGGCCATCAAAGCAGATTTTTGGGAATTTAGCCTTGAGCTCATTCAGTCTCTCCGGTATTGTTGGATCTGTTGCGGGAATAGGAGGAGATGGCTTTGAAAGTCCAGTTCTCTTGTGAGAATCCCGGGACTGTCATGTGGTGGAAGAATCGGAGTGTTGATCGCGAGGGACATCTGATTGTGACCCTTTATGGCCGTGCTTATCTTTGCGTTGCCCCGAATGAGAAGGGGGATTATGATTGTATTTGGGCTGATAATAAGATTTCTTCCGAGATGATGAATCTCGGGAATGATAATCCCAATTGTCGTCGTCATCCCTATCTCAGCGTCTTGCGGAACCTGAGTCCGTTCCTGATTGATGAAAAATCGATGAACCGTGAAGGCGGTCAAGTCCATGTGTGTGCCCCATTTCACCTACGTAGAGTTTAAGTAACGACGAGTTAGTAAAAAGTAAGGTAATGAAGGAAAGTTCGCGTGCAAAGAGAAGTGCGTGTGTTTGTGTGTGTCCTAGTGTTTCCCCCCGATAGACCAGTTTCTTTACTAATAGAAGTTTGGTCTCCCTCATTTGGGCTTGAGCGTTGGAATCGCCTTTCGCGGGCGAGTGGAGCTTAAGGGCCTCGGGATCGTTGAAACCATAGTTGAGCAGATCGTCAGGTATCGTAATGTTCGACAGACCTTTTAGAGAACTTTCCAAGTGTTGCGGGGAAGCTTCTTTCTCCATTGGAATAAGGGTAACTTTACAAGTTCCGCCCACTTTCTCCTTCATCAGCTTATACGTTAGTTTCTTCTTCCTGTTCAAAGGGGAAGACGACCTTTCAATGTCGTGGACTTCAACTATTGGATCCCGAGGTGGACTAACAGTTTTGCCTTGTACTTCGAGCATTTCGGTTTCCTTAATCTCCCCCTCTTCTAATGTGTCAGGGGTGTTACGTGTCGAAGACACGACCTGCTTTTTCCCTTTGCTAGCGGTAGGCCTAGGTATGGTAACGCCCTGAGGGAGGCTTATCCGACGACCTTCTGCCAATAGCCCGAACCTTGAAAGCGAATCATTTGTAATGAGAGTTCTGATGTCCCGTTCCTCGACGGGAATGGCTCGAATAGCCTCAACGGCTTCAGAGTATCCGGGTCCCTCAGGGGTGGGTTAATGCTTGAAAAGATGGAAAAGAGTTAGAAAAGGTACAGCTTCGACCAAGCATAAGTATCGGTCGCAAGAGAAAACTTACTTCCTTCCACCCATCTCCTAGCGAAACCAGAGGGCAACGCACATAAAACCATTCTTGTTTATACAAGGCAAACTGACTACATGCCCCAGTTAAGATTTGACATTTGTTGTGCGGCTCGAGAAACATGAAAGATGGGATATCCCTTCGCTTCTTGATGCAATATATATATATATATATATATATATATATATATAAACACACACATATATATCTGATATCTCCCGGGGTTGGAAGCCTGGAAAGGACGCTCATGAAGAGGATACAGGTGTCGTAGATGAATGCGTCGCTATTCGGGTGCAGTTGCGACGGGGCAATGTCAATATACTGCAGCACGTCTCGAGAAAACTAGTTGAACGATGGCACACTACCAACCCAGCACATGAATTTATTACAAGCTATGTATCCGACTGGGGGCAAGTGCGGACGATCGTGCCCCGATGGAACTAGCATGTCATCTAAGGGGATTCCGTGGACAGAGCATATCGGACGGAGTGTACTTTTATTAATCTTTGAAGCCTGTGAATCAATTGGGTTGTCCAAGAGAACTGCTGCCTCCAAAGCATCGGGAGCTAAGTTATGAGCAGGGGAAGTTGACGGGTTTGAAGTTTCTGCGACATCTTGTCTAGAGGATGGCCTAGGTCTGTCTGAGATCGTAGCAAAGCTGGATTTCCTAGACATCTCTAATAAAGATTGAATCTAGCAAAGCACCTGTTTGAACTATACTTGAAAAATAATCGACACTAGACTTAACAACATAAATATCCCCCCCGTGTGGTGTGTGAACTAGTGCGATAATTCAAATAAAAGTGCTGAGAAATTGAAAGTCACAGAGTTGATGGTATAAAGTTGAACTTTGAATTGTCGTCTTCGAAGACCGTCATCGTTGACCGTCTCCGAAAGCATGCCTTGCAATATTTTCAATTTTGGACTCGGACATTGGCACTGTATGTTAAAGGCTTTTATCTGTTTTTATCGATTTATGTTCAGGCTTGTGATTATTGAAGCTAGGGAGTTATCAGTTCAGATTAGTTCAATATGCTGGTTTGCTTAAGTCTTTGTCCTTGTTTTTTCCATATAATTAGGCAAGAGGAATAAGTGAATTCGACGAGGGTTATGTTCAAGTTGGAATGATTTCGACTGTTGTTATCAATTCATCAAGGGTCAAGGCCGAGCGACACTTGAAACACACGGCCTAAACGCCGTTCGGCCTAGATACCATTCTGCCTAAATATCGATCGACCTTTATTTTGTTCGGCCTTTATTTTGTTCGACCTTTATTCTGTTCGGCCTAAATTCTGTTCGGCCTTCATTCTGTTCGGCCTTCGTTCTGTTTGGCCTAAATGTAAGTTCCATTCAGCATAACTGTCACTCTTCCAACCCTTCCTATTCGCCGTTCGGCACGCGGCAAATCATGCCGAACTGCGCTTGTGCCGAGCCGCTTCGCTCGTCATTCTGCCCTTGACATCACTTCTCTCCTTTTCCTCCATCTCTTCCGTCCGGCATGGCCGAGTCCTTCGGCAAGTCATCCCGAACCATGGCCGTGCCGATCCACACCACTAGGCCTTATCTCCAATTCCATTCCCATGCACCCTCATAATCACTCGGCATTGAAAGATCATACCGAGCCACAACAATTCATCTTCCACTAATTCCCACCTTCGACCGCCTCTGCCATCCACTTTTCTCCTATCCATTCCACCCACCTTGAAATCTCCTAAAATCATACTAAGTTCATGCCCTAGGACGCGTCTGACCTCAATTCGTCTCCCTCATCCACACGCCTCCTACTTTCTATAATCTATGGAGGATTCATGAGTTCGAGCTTTGTGTTATACATCCTAATTTGAGAAAACGATCGAAAGGTTCTTACCGAAGAGAACGGCGGGAGCTTGGGGGTCTGTGAGCCGGAGATTGAAAGTGGTTCGAAATAATTTGGGAAGGAGCTATAGGAAGGGCTTGATGGATTCAAGGTAGGAAGGGAAGATCAACGAGGTAAACGGAATTTAAGGGAGGTAAGTTACATGTTCTTGAAAAATAACAGAGGTAAAAAGTGAAAAGAGAAGAAGAAATGGCATGCCGGTTTTTATAGGGGAAGATAGGAAGACGAGGGGACACTAACCGGTAGAACCGGTTAGAACGCATCATTTGGTCGGCATCGGCTATGCCGTTCGGCATCCAGGGCGCTCGGCTTCGGCTATGTTGGTCGGCATTTGTATGTCGTTCGGCATGCATTGCCTCACACGCTATTCATAAGAAAAGACCATCGAGAAGAATAAGCCAAGGCTCGAAGCGAAGCCCGGAGGACTCACGATTCAAAGTGCATCACGTTCGATCACATGATGCACTTTGGGGGGGCAAGTGTTACCTGGAGATTTGACCAGGCAACTAGACGCTCGGCATTTGCATACCGATCGGCATCTCTAGCATTCGGCAAAACATACTTGGTCGGCTTCCAGGGACGTTCGGCACAACTGGTTCGTTCGGCATACAAGATCGTTCGGCACTCATCCAATCTCGATCGGCATTCGAAATCGTTCGGCATCCAGAGGTGTTCGGCATCCATGCCTCGTTCGGCATTCAAGATCCATCGGCATCCTGAGGTGTTCGGCATTCATGCCTCGTTCGGCATTTGAGATCGTTCAGCATCCAGAGGTGTTCGGCATTCATCTAATCTCGACCAACTTTGGTTATCGATCGGCCTGCACTCTTCACTCAGCACATCACATCGTTCAGCATGAAGATATTGTTTGGCATTTTACCGTTCGGCATCAATGGTTCGTCACACAGAGCCCACTCTTTTTGGACTGAGGTATTTAGCTACCAGGTCCACCAGGGAAGTCCAACCCATCTTCGCTATAAATAGAGAGGCAAGGGCACAGTGAAAGGGACCTTTTTTTGAGAACATCGGGGAGACTCTACCGCATTCAAGACTCATTCAAGGCTTATCTTTTTTGCTTAGCAATTGTATTCAAGTAATTAGTGAACGGACTGTATCTGTAATCGATTAGTGAGACAAGCAATAAAGATTAACCTCAAAGTGGACATAGGCAATTGCGCCGAACCACTATAAATCTGGTGTTTGTATTTTCTGCATTTAAATTTGCGTACTGTTCTCTGTTTACCTTTACTTTCTTCATTAATCTCTCTACACAATCTCTCTTAAGGGTGTTAGTGACCAATTTTTTTGCTAACAACCATCTTCAAATGTAATCCCATTTCATCGTATCATTATTCAGAGTGGGTTTTATGACACAAAATCCTCTCTCGGATAATCCGAATAACGAGCGCTTGTTTTAAAAATAAGTGTTACATTCAGATTCAAGTAATTCACAACAAATTTCCACTATGAACTTTTAAACAAAGATCCATAGCAATTACAAAGGTTCGATGTGGTTTTCGAATATCCATTTGGAATCCGACTCTTGGTCGCATCGAAATTCAAATGTCGTTTAAGAGCCAATATTGATAATCGGTTATTTAACTATCAATCAATATTCACAACAATCACTATCAACCAATATTCACGACAATCACTAAGATTTAAATAATTTTCCTAAATTATTTATTTTCAAAATATCTTTGCAAGATATAATTTTTTAAATACTTCATCACTTTGAAACAAATTTCAAATTACTTTCCACATTTCAACCCTTTGAAGATAAATTTCAAATCATTTTCCTTACGCGAAATATATTTCCGAATATTTTTTCATTTCCACTGAAAATCTACCGAGTTCAAATGCTTTAAAATAATTCAAATTACTTATCCAAAATATACATGGAAACATTTAAAATAGAACTATTTTTAAATACCTATCTAAAAATTAGATATGAAAATATTGTACCAATACCTCATATAATACTTCAAGTCCAAACTAATTTTAATATAAAATTAGTATATGGAGTATAAATATTTAAATAACTATTTTCTAAATCAAATATCAATTTAATCTTCAAAATAATTCCTTCTATAATTAATTAAATAAATCTTTACTTTAAAGATTTAAAACAATTTCCAAACTAATTTCTCTAACAATATACTTTCAAATCAATTTCACAAACTTTTAATATATACTTCAAAAGCTACTTTAAAAATATACTCGGCTTTTCAGGGAAGAATTCTCTTTCCATTTCAAAATGGTTCATCTATGCCAATTAATAAACCATTCTCGATTTATTTCAGATTTACATTCCAAATCCGCAGATTTTTCCATACCTTTAAAAATAAACCAATATTTATTTTTAAAAACATATTCACCTTTCCTTTATAATTTTCATTATGAATTTAAATTTCAAATATCTACTGATATACGATTTTCAAGTCGTTTTCCAAATATTCACTTTCAAACACCAAATCAAATTTAAATTTTGATTTCCCAAAGATTCGTTTTTAAACACCAAATCAATTTGATTTCCAAAATCATTTCAAACACCAAATAAATTTTTGAATTTGATTTCTAAACTTATTTCCTTTTAAAATAAATTCCTTTATCTCTTCCAAATTATTTAAAATCCGAATATTAAATAAATCCTTCAACCATTAAACAATATTACATAAAACCCATTTACTAAATTCTTTCCCGCAATTTGGAACTTATTTTATAGGTTTTCAAAAATAAAACTTTATCCTTTTAAAACCCTTCTTTTAAATTTATCCAATTCTCAAAAATAAATTTTTACTGTAAACTTTCAACTTAAATTTCAAAAATCCAATTTTATTTATTTCCGGTATCCTACAATACCAAAAATATATTCGGCTAAACTATAGCCTTCAACGATTTTAATCACAAATTTAATCACACAGAGATTATAAATAATCAACACAAAACATATGAAACAAATTCAATATTTGAGGAATCCAGTTGGGTCCCTCCAACCTGTTTCCCTGCATCCACAGATATTAGCACAACAATTAAATACCAATTCCACTTCGAGGTGGAATATCGCGGTATATGGGATTTTATATAGTATCATCCAGTATTATGCGACGCATAGGGTCTCATCCACTATCTAATGCGGGAAATCAATCACCCCAAAAACATATATAATACCAATTCCACTTCGAGGTAGATTATCGCGGTATATGGGTTTAATATTATATTGTCCGCTATTATGCGGCACATAGGGTCTATTTCAATACAACTGATAATAATTTATCATTCAAGCACACAATCAAAAAATTTAGATTTAACTATCATTATTCAACAATCAATCAATAACTGAAATTTTCAATTATTATAATTTGAGTGAGAAGATCTCACCTTTGCTCCTTTATTTTACAATCCATTTCCAATTCGACTTGTTTTTCCATGATTTTGACCTTGTAAAAATAATTATACGATTTATTAATATTTTAACTAATTGAACAATTAATTATTATTTACTTATTTAATTTAACTAACAATTTGGTTTTAAACTAACAATTTAATTTAAAC
This sequence comes from Allium cepa, assembly GCA_030765085.1. NCBI lineage: Eukaryota > Viridiplantae > Streptophyta > Magnoliopsida > Asparagales > Amaryllidaceae > Allium > Allium cepa. The sequence goes on from CM060943.1 coordinate 463,553,506, forward strand.
CAATTTCCTTCAATATAATATTTTAGCGACTTTTTAAAAATAACTAGCAAGTTTAAAAATGGTATTTGTGTATATATATTTTTAAATGACACATAAAAATAAATTATATTTTATTATTCTTTTTAAAATTTCTTTATCCAAACTCCCTCTTTTTATAAAAAAAAACAACTGCATTTCCACTTTACTGTATATACATATACATATATAAATCTATAAATTAAAGGAAACAAATCTTTTTATAAAATTTACTGCTAACTATATATTTTATTTCCTTGTTTCCACAAATATAAATAAATTTAATAAAAAGAAATACCTCGCTGTCTATAGAGAACCCAGACCTACTCGAGTCCCCTACCTGACTCCACCGCCTCGAACGGCGCCAAAGCCGCCTCCATTGCATGAATGTTAATTGCCAAACCACCATTGATTGCCCAAAAACATCATTGTGTCGACAAAGACGGCACGCCCACACAAATGGCAACCCAACATCCTAATCCGCGATTGAATCTAGCCCATGCCCTCCAAGCACGAGCCTCGAATTCGTTCAAGCGCCAACACCCTCCAATGTCATTCCATTGTCTAGACGCGCCATGAAACAGATTCGCGAGGTTCAAAATGTATGAATCCAAGCTACTGCTGAATTTGGGTCTCCCTCTCTCTCTCTCTCATCGGATTGAACATGCTCGGCTGTTTTTTATTTTTATTTAAGATTTCAACCAAAAGAATGGGAACGAATTCGAAATCTGGTTCCGAATTGATCCTTGAAGCATGCAACATGAAGAAGCACGATTCTATAGATAGAGGCCATTTATTTACTCTCGAACATCAATTTCAAATACATGCTTTAAGAAGATAAGTAAGGCTCGGTCTTATTTCTTTTTTTTATTTTTACTATTCGTTTCTTTAATTTTTTATTTTATATTTAATGCATGTCCCACAAAGAAACGCGTGTTTTAAAATTCACAACATGTCTACCTGCCAGAGTAAATTGATTACACTATTATATTAAAATTAAAATTAAAATTCAAAATTTTGTTCTTTTTTTTTAAAATCGCTATGATATTCGCCACTCATAATCTCGATCTCAGATCGAGGCATACCGCTAAGCGTTTACAATGTTATATGCCTATTCTAAATGCAATGGAAAATGTTCCAAGACCAAATTCGATCATATGGAGAAGATAGCATTTTGGACCAGTTAATAATTAAATTTCCATAAAATTTTCAACGCGTTTGCTTATCATACGATCACACAACAACTCCTAATGCTATGAAAATTAAAATCCGATAATAAAACAATATTAGGATCCAATGGAACTGGTTTCGTCGAAATTCGAGACAGTGCCTCGGAAGGCTATTTTTAAATATCGATTCAAACGATATAAATTTCAAAACTGAACAAATCACTTTCAAATCAAATTCTGAAGCTTCCATTATCTTTAGTATCATCGATATAAATTTTCTAAGCTTTGAAAATATTGTTAACAAGCCTAAGACTTAAGGTTTAATATTTTAACCAAGTTTTAATAAATAAATTTAATAATTAAATTTCCAAATTCACAGTTATAATTAAAAGTCAAGTTAAAAATAACTTCCAAATATTTAAAATCAATTAAATATTTCAAATCAAACATTCAAAATTATGCGTCGTCACACATATATAGTGATATATGTTTTGTTGGAGTAATCTATGATGGACTATTGTGTGATTTGAATTGATTTGATGCTATGGCCGTTTTTAACCTAGATTTTAGGTATTTTTAAATTCCAATAATATATGGTTTGAATTTGAAAAGAATTTAAAAAGGGATTTTGTGAAGTCAAATATTAGTAAAGTATTTCGGGTTAATTAATCAGATGAAATGAATGGTTTTGGAGTTTGCATTTAACTAAATCGGAATATTGTAAATAGAGATTTTGGGATGAAGTATATAAAGGGATTTTATATAATAAATTCTTAAGTGGCACTTGTTTTAAATAGGGAAGGTTTTAAATCAAGTTTTTTAAATTTAACGGGAAAAGAGGATTTATGAAATTGGAAACGTAAATTGTTGGGTTATAAATCAAGGGATCTATAAGTATTAGATTGGCTATACTGGGATTGAGAAAATATATTTTTGTCAAGAAACTGGGCTTGTTTTAAAAAGAGGATTTTTAATTATTAACCGGGTAATTTTAAAGGTAATTTTAAAAGCGTTGAATTCTATAAATTAGTTATTTAATTATTTTAAATTGTTTAAAATATATTTAATTATGAATTAAGTCAGTTTTATATTAAGTCAATTATTTTTAAAGAATTAAGCAGTATTATTAGTTTAAGAAGATAAATTATTCAACATTAAGATATTATATAGCAACTTTTATTAAAGAGTGTTCGCCTAAAGTTTAACTAGGAAAACTATCATAGAAATTTTGATAAGTATTAGCAATTTTTAAATTAAGTTTTTAGGAAGTAATGGTATACTCGCATGGAAAAATCGGAGGCAATGAGTGCTTATAGTTAAGTTTGGATTTCTCTGGGATAAAGACGTACCAATTGAATTGTGAATCCATGGGTTGATACTGTAGTGGTACTTTCCATATCATTTTTAAAAGGGTTTTCAAATATTCTTTTTGAAAAGGGATAGTTGGTGGATTTACATAATTCGATAAGATAAGTACATACATTTTGAATAAAAAAAAATTATTGAAATTAAATTAAAAAGAGGTTTGGAGTTTTCAGTGGAAAATGAAATATTTGGTTGAATAATTGTTTATTTGGTAATTAAGTAACCAACTAACAAATATGGACCCAAAATAAACTATGGAAATATCTAGGAGAAATATGGGAATTATATGGTACAGTTACCGTTCGAGGTGCTATACTGTACGTATAGACTTGTTTCGTTCTTCTAGGACGATGATAAGGAAATCCGTCCACTAACGGTTAGGAGGTGATCTCCGATCTTATTTTCATCTGTTATTTCCTAAAGAACCAGGGTTGAGTTTACCGAATATATCGAACGTTATTTCGAAGAGACTGGGATCAGACAAGTTATCTGAAAATCACTTCAATTCAACGAGTACATTTTCGAAGGGAAAACAAGAGCATGGAGTCGAAGATGGAGCAGTGAATTGCAAGGGCTAATCTCTACTAATCCTAAGGATTATTCCAAAATGGATGTGGTAGGAATAGTGCCTTCTATTTCGTTCAGATCGAGAACATACTTGTATGGATGAATGCTTTCAGTACATTGTCATTGGAGAACAATGATCATTCTAAGTGAAAATTCCTTAAAAGGTAATCGTAGCCTCTAGCCTCATCAACTGGGAATGACTGAAAAACAGGGGAGATGTAACAAGGCTAAGTGGGTAGCACCCAATTAGGGTATGTTTATCACCTTTCTAGATACCCTCGGATATTATTACTGCGATCTATGGAAGGATCTAAGGAAGGGTGGGAACACCAAGGGTCATAGGGTCCATCTAGGTCAAGGATAGTCTGGTCTTATGTAGCAGGGGATCCAGACGTGATCCTCGATACATTGTTTCTAGACATGTGTTGAGATAGGTGATACCCCAATACCTAGTCATTCGGATGGAATCCATTCTCCAACAAGCGCCGTACGGTTGTGATTGTGCCTAACTATGCTGAAAGATGAGATGTAAGCATTTTAGCTATTTGAATAAGTATTTGTATTTAGACACTATGATAATATTAGAGGATTTGATATGAAATGTTTGGGTAATCATAAGGTAAAAATCCATCGTTTTTATTTATGGCATGGTCTTACAAGATACCTTTGATTTTCAAAGGATTTTGAAAACTTTAATAATTCAAATTGAGTGTGTTTTCTCACACTGGTTTTCCATACTAATTCATACATTATTTTATTATAATACTCAGGTTAGACCGAGTATTATAGGTTCAGGTTTGGATGCTATGGGGCTCAGGAGACGAGCTAGAGATCGGGATGTATTTTCGTACTTGTTTTATTCCGTATAGTGTTTTGTTGAAATTACTAGTAAATTGTTAGGGCAGGTTGTTATAAATACCCAGGCCGGTAATTATTGATTTGTGTACTCTGATCTAAGATATGTATATTACAGTTTTGATCTATGTAAAGAACTGTTTGTATTGTATGTCATTCAATCTGCCGTGAGATTCTATTTTGTTTAGTTTCTTCTTCTTCTACCTGCGTTATTTCCCCTCAACAATCTGCCTTTCCGGCACTCGATCATCCAACATGTTATACAATGAGTGTATTTATATCAATTTTCGAGGGTCGAAAAAGCAGTTTGTCATAGTTGGTATGGGAACTTAGGTTGGCGATATACCTAGGTTTTTGGTGGAAATTACTCATTAGAGATAGAGTCAGAAGCATTCTAGAATGAGTGACATGTATTAATAGATATGAGCGCGTATTTATTAGTGAATATAAAATGTTTTTATATTGTGTTGACTTATCGGTTGAGCGTTTATGAATTCTGCTTAGTATGAGAAGTACAACCGTATCGATAGGGGTTTCTAAACTCTTAAATAAGGTAAATCGATATAGTATTGTTTTAAAGTGGGTAAATGAAATGATTTTACCCAAAATTATATTTTGATATAAAAGAAATATTTTTTTGAAATTATTATAGTGTAAACGCTTTGAATGTTTGGTTGTAAATATTATAATCAAATAAGATTATAAAATTTAAAATGGTTATACATATAACCAAATAGAAATTATATAAGAATGATTTATACAAAGAAGTATAACTAACATTTGTTTTTAAACCAGAATTTAAATCTCAGAAATTTTGGGAAATGGGTTAAAATGAATTCGAACCAAGTGTTGGAATTTTTAAATCTTGGAAATTTTGAAAATGTTTTCCAAAGTGGTTGAAAGGAGTAATGGAGTATTATTTTGAGATATTTTTTAATATAAATTATTTCAAAATCAAATTTGAATGTAAGGGAGCACTGAACTTACTTCAGTCAATGGAATATAATTCTGGTGATGATGGCCACATCATCAGTATTCATTTTCGAGTTTCTATGTGACGGATTGTTACCGTAGTGAGTAGCTATGATTATTTGTTTAGACTTATTTCATAGAAATTTTTTGTTTTAGGAATACCGAAGAGGAATGTTTTGGGTAAAACCAAGTTGTTTTGAAGATCCAGAAGCATGATTTGATATACCAAAGTGATATACGTTATGATTTCAAAATGTTTTGAAATAAAACCGGGTGGTTGAATTATGGGGTTTCCATTTAAAAGATTTGTAAAGATAAGAGAAATTTGTTAGTGAACTTATAATGTGGAGTTGGTATAGATAAGAAAGGAAAATGTAAATTATAATCCTAGAATTAAAATTTAAATTGAGCAAATTAAAGCGAACAAGGTAGGTCGGAATTTAACTTGAGATAAGTTAAATAAAATAGAAGTTGGATTTGAATTGAAAGGGATGTAAAGTGAAATGTAAGATGATTATATAACTATAAGTTATAATTATTGAATGAAATGGATATACTTACGCTATCAAGTGATGTATATAATCCAGAGTTATGATTATAAAATTTAAGTGGACTCAAGTAAGTAATATGAGATTTAAGTAAATAAGTTCTTAAACTTATGGATTAAGTAATGCAATGGAAAAACCTAAATGAAAATGGTTTGACATTAAGGTAAAGGAATGGAAATTCATAAAAAAAATTGAATTTCAAATGAAGGCTGAACTTAAATTTGGTAGATTGAATATAAGTATGAACTGTGAAGTGATTATATAACTATAGGTTATAAATATTTAATGTGAGTAAACTTAAGTGGAAATTCAAGGAATTGTAAATAAAAGAAGTTGTAACTTATTAAACTGGAAAAGTGGAGAAGTATAACCAAGTTAAAATGGTTAAGTAATTGATAACAAGAAATGAATTCAATTTAAGGGTAAATGAATTAAATATGATTTGGAATATGGATTGGATAAGATTGGGCAGAACTTAAGTTTTAAAACTAGATATGAACTTAAGTATAGATATGGAATGCTTATAACGAACCTTAGAAATAATTTTGTGAAATGGTTCATAAATAAACTAGCACGAAACGAAATGTGGTTTACTATAAAATGAAGTGAATAACACTATGTGAATTAAATGGAAGTGAATGGAAAAGTTGCAATATAAGTTGGAAGTAAAGTTAGTAGAAATGCAAGTGCAGGAACCATGTTATGATATAATAAATTGTTCAAGAATCGATACATATGGAATGTTTGCCCGAGGGTGATAGTATAAAATGATATACTAGGTAAATAAAGGCGAATGAAATTGGATGGATTGAAAATCAAGTTAAAAATTAATAAATGGCATGGAAATCAATTTGGAAGCGTATAATTGAGTGTTTGAACCCTGTAAATTGCATATGCATTCTAAAACACATGATATGACATGTTTGTATATGAAAGCTTAATCAAATGGATTTGCATATAATGAAATTCAAAATGAATGGAATGAAAAAAAAATTGATCGTGAATCAATTTGAAATTGAATAGAAATGAATTTATGCAAGTAAGGCAAATATAAATCAATTTGAAATGATTTTTGAGTTTTGTTGTTGTAAATATGAATTATATACAATAAATTTGGTTGTAAATCATTTCGAATTTAATGAAATGACATATGGATCCATGGAAAGAAAATTGAAATTAGTGTTGGAACCATATAATTACTTGTAATATATGATTGGCATGTTTGGGTTAGGAAGGTTATGTGTTTGGCTAGTTAATACTTTATTAAAATTTCATGTTTATGAAAACTTATGTCCTTATTTTGAGCACATACGGGTATAGGGAGCAGTTTGTGTTGATTTTGGTTGCGAAATTGCATATAAAATAAGCCGCTCGCTTAATAATGCTAATATGAGGCACGCCTATGCAATAAAATAAAGAAACGATGGTATATTGATATATATTTTGTTTTTCGACCATGTGGGTCAATGTATATATTTTAATATGTCTTGTCATATTGTAAAAGGCTCTCCGTATAAAGGAGACTCTATCAAAAAAAATTGGAAATTTAGGGTGCTAGAAAATTTAGAAATTTTTTGTTAACTAGAAAGGTTGATTTTTGAATTGTATTAGAAATCAAGGGTTTTGAGTTAGAAGTGAAAGCTAATTGTTTTGGATAAAACTAAAAGGGTTAGAGAGTGAATGTAGGATTTTAACTAAGTGGGTTTTAGGAAAGTTAATAGGTTTGGGAGCATTTTTCCTACCTTAGCAATTTTGGGGATGAAATGTTTATAAGGGATGAGGAATGTAATGGCTCAGAATTTTGGTTGTTTAATTTTGAACGTTTAATTTATTTTTAAATGTTGAACTTGAATTATTAATTGATTTTGAATATGGAAGAAACAGCGAAAACATTTAAAATTTCAAATATAACGATTAACGGATTCAGTAAATGGCAATTTAATATTTGAAATTGGGTAAATTGGGTAAATACGGTGGCGACGAGCACTACGCCCTAGAATGGATCTGGAAATGATTAGAGCAAGTTAAAATTTTGGGTTAAATCGAACGTGTTCCATTTAATTTAAAATTGGAACGTTTGGCGAATTGAAAATTCCAGTGAGTTAACCTCACTTAATTTTGGACTGCTGGTATTGATTTTAAGTAGATAAAAATTAATTAATAATTGATTGGTTGAATTGATATATTTTTATCAGTTAAATGTGATATTATATATATAGTAGTGTATATATATTGGAGTGATTGATATTCCCGCGTATATATATCGGATGAGACCCTATGCTCCCCGTGTAATAGCAGATGATCCTATATACCGTGATATTCAACCTCGAAGCGGAATTAATACTTTTGTGTTGTATTAACATCAGTGGATGCAAAGAAATAGGTCGGAGGGATCCAACTGGATTCCTCAAAATGTTGAATTTAATTTCATATATAGTGATATGTGTTTTGTTGGAATAATCTATGATGGACTATTGTGTGATTTGAATTAATTTGATGCTACGACAATTTTCACCAAGATTTTGGGTATTTTTAAATACAATAATATATGGTTTGAATTTGAAAAGAATTTAAAAAGGGATTTTGTGAAGTCAATTATTAGTAAAGTATTTGGGTTAATTAATGGGATGAAATAAATGAATTTGGAGTTTGTACTTAACTAAACCAGAATATTGCAAATAGAGATTTTGGGATGAAGTATATAAAGGAATTTTAGATAATAAATTCTTAAGAGGCACTTGTTTTAAATAGGGAAGGTTTTAAATCAAGATTTTTAAACAGAACACGAAAAGAGGATTTATGAAATTGAAAACGTAAATTGTTGGGTTATAAATCGAGGGATCTATAGGTATTAGATTGGCTATACTGGGATTTGAGAAAATATATTTTTGTCGAGAAACTGGGCTTGTTTGAAAAAGAGATTTTTAACTATTAACCGGGTAATTTTAAAGGTAATTTTTAAAGCGTTGAAAAATATTCCATAAATTAGTTATTTAATTATTTTAAATTGTTTAAAATATATATAATATGAATTAAGTCAATTTTATACTAAGTCAATTATTTATAAAGAATTAACTAGTATTATTATTTTAAGAAGATAAATTATTCAATATTAAGTTTTTATGAAGCAACTTTTATTAAAGAGTGCTTGCTTGAAGTTTAACTTGGAATATTGTTATAGAAACTTTCATAAGTATTATTTTGAAAATTTTAAATTAAGTTTTCGGGGAGTAATGGTATACTCACAAGGCAAAATCGGAGGCTGTGAGTGCCCACAGTTAAGTCTTGGATTTCTCTAGGATAGAGACGTAACCATTGAGCTGTGAATCCATGGTTTGATACCGCAGCGGTACTTTCCATATTATTTTTAAAAGGTTTTTCAAATATTCTTTTTGAAAATGGATATTTGGTGGATTTACTTAATTCGATAACATAAGTACATACATTTTAGATAAAGAAATTTAATTTATTAAAATTAAATTAAAAGAGATTTGGAGTTTTCAGTGGAAAATGGAATATTTGGTTGAATGATTGTTTATTTGATAGTTAAATAACCGACTATCAAATTTGGATCCAAAATATAACTTTGGAAATATCTATAAGAAATATGGGAGTTATATCGTACAGTTACCTTCGAGGTGCTATACTTATGTATAAACTTGTTTCGTTCTTTTAGGAGATGATAAGGAAATCCGTCCACTAACGGTTAGGAGTTGCTCTCCAATCTTATTTTCGCCAGTTATTTCCTAAAGAATCGAGGTTGAGTTTACCAGAAATATCGAACGTTGTTTCGGAGAGATTGGAATCAGATAAGTTATCCGAAAACCACTTCGATTCAACGAGTACGTTTTCGAAAGGAAAATAAGAGCATGGAGTCGAAGATGGAGCAGTGAAGTGCAAGGGTTAATCGCTGCTAATCCTGAGGATTATTCCAAAATGGATGTGGTAGGAATAGTGCCTTCGGTTTCGTTCGGACCTAAAGCGGACTTGTATGGATGAATACTATCAGTACATTGTCATTGGAGGACAATGAGCATTCTAAGTGAAAATTCCTTAAAAGGTAATCGTATCCTCTAGCCTCATCAACCGGGAATGACTGAAAAGTAGGGGAGATGCAGCAAGGCTAAGTGGGTAGCACCCAATTAGGGTATGTTTAGCACCTTGCTAGACACCCTCGGATATTATTACTACGATTTATGGAAGGAGCTCAAGAAGGGTGGGAACACCCGGGGTGAGAGCATATTCGGTCTATCCAGGTTAGGAATAGTCCGATCTTGTGTAACAGGGAATCTCGGTGTGGTCCTCGGTACATTGTTTCTATACATGTACTGTGACAGGTGATACCCCAATACCTAGTCATTCGAATGGAATCCATTCTCTAATTAGCGTCGTACGGTTTTGATTGTGCCCATCTATGCTGAAACGTGAGATGTAAGCATTTCGGCTATTTGGATAAGTATTTGTATTTAGATACTATTATAATATCAAAGGATTTGATATGAAATGTTTGGGTTACCATATGGTAAAAACCTGTCGTTTTTATGTATGATGTGGTCTTAAGAGATACCTTTAATTTTCAAAGGATTTTGAAAACTTTTTGTAATTCAAATTGAGTGTGTTTTCTCACGCTGGTTTTCCAAACTGACTCAGGTGTTATTTTATTTTAACGCTCGAGTTGGACCGAGTATTACAGGTTCAGGTTTGGATGCTATGGGGCTCAAGAGACGAGTTGGAGACGGAGATGTATTTTCGTACTTTTTTTATTCCGTTGCAGTGTTTTGTTGAAATTACCAGTAAATTGTGAGGGCAGGTTGTTAAAACTACCCAGGCTGGTGATTATTGATTTGTGTACTCTGATGTGAGATATGTATATTACAGTTTTGATATGTTGAAAGAAATATTTGTATTGTATGTTATTCAGTCTGCTGTGAGATTCTGTTTGTTTAGTTTCTTATTCTACCTACTAGCTTTCCCCTCAACAACCTGTCTTTTCGGCACTCAATCGTTCGGCATGTTATACAATGATCATATTTATGTCGATTTTCAAGGGTTGAAAAGGCAGTTCGTCACAATATTGAATCCCATTTCCAAACTAGAATCTCTAGAGGTTGAAGCAACCATTCAGCTTCTGATGTTCGGCTTTCACTTGTTGACATTTTGCACACTGCCTAACCCACAAGTCAACATCCCTCTTCGCCCAATAGAAACTCCTCTTGATATCTCGGTAAATCTTGTTCCCTGCAGGATGAATCATAAACTTGGATCGACGACATTCCCCAAGAACTTTTTTCTCAAGTTCTTAACATCTAGAACTCATAATCGTCCCTTCTTTCTCAACCATCATCTCCGGTCAAAACTAAAATTCTTTAGGTCATCAAGCTCCGTTCCAACCTCAAGCCTTTTAATCCTCTTGAATAACACTGGATCTCCCTTCAACTTAGAAGCAATTCTCTCTATCAACACTGGTCGAACTTCTAAATAGGACATCATGGCAGTACTCTGACTAGAACAAGCAGCCGACCTTAACTCCACACTACAAGTAGTCAAAACTTCTAAATCCTTCTATTCTGCCAACATAGCCAATACCACATTCTGATGTCTTCTGCTAAAAGAATTCTCTACTTTATTACCTTTCCCCTGGTGTATATTCTATACCAAAATCATAAGCAACCAAAAACTCCAGCCACCTCTGTTGCCGCATGTTCAACTCCTTCTGAGAGAATAAGTATTTTAAAGACTTATGATCTATGTATAGCTCAAATCTCTCCCCTAAGAGATAATGCCTCCAAATCTTCAATGTGAAGATCCTCGCAGCCAATTCCAAATCATGAGTAGGATAGCTCATTTTATGCGGTTTAAGCTGTCATGAAGCGTTGGCAATCAGTTTACCCTTCTACATCAACACAGCTCCAAATCCTATCCTACATGCATCAGTATACACCACCAACCCTTGGTTTTCACCTAGAAATACTAACACTGGTGATTAGTCAACAAATGCTTTAACTTAAGGAATGGTTCCTCATATTCGTCGGACCAACCAAATTTCACCTCCTTCATGGTTAGCTTAGTCAAAGGCGCCGCTATCCGCGAGAAATCTTTGACGAATCTCTGGTAATAGCCAGCAAGTCCAAGAAAACTTTTAATCACAATCACCATCTCTAGTCTCCTCCAATTATTGGTAGCTTCGATCTTATCTGGATTGACTGACAACCATTTCTATAAAACCAAGTGACTAGGAAACTTAACCTCCTTTCAGAAACGACACATGGAAAACTTCGCCTTTAGCTGATTCTGCCTCAGCATCTCAAGCACAACTCTAAGATGATCTTCATGCTCTTTTCATCCTTAGAGTATACTAAAATGTCATCCATAAACACCAACATGAATCTATCCAAATACTCTTGAAAGACTCGGTTCATCAAATCCACATAGAAAGTAGGTGCATTCGTCAACCCAAATGGCATTAAAAACCTCTCGTATGAACCGTTCCCAGTCTGAAATGGTGTCAAAGGAATGATGTCTTTGCCACTCTTAACTGATGGAAACATGTTGCCAAATACAACTAGGAAAACATTCTAGCTCCACTCAAATGATTAAATAGATAATCAATTCTCGATAAAGGATACTTATTCTTTATCGTCCTTTCGTTCAACTTACGATAGTCGATACACATCCTTCACGACCCATTCGGTTTGTTCACGGGCAGCCCAACCGCTCCCTAAGGTGAACTGCTTGGTCTAATAAAATTCCTTCCATTAAGATCCACTGCTGCACCTTCAATTCTTTCATCTCAATCGGTGTCATCCTGCTAGGTGGCCTACTTACAGGTTCAACTCCTTGCACAAGATCTATTAAAACTCACCAGCTCATTTTGGTGGCAGTCCTACGACTTGCTTAAAGACATCTGCAAACTCTTTTCCACTCGAACCTGACTTAGATTTTATCCTACTTCCATTGCACTTAACAAAGCACAACTATTCTGGTCAGAATTCTCTACTAAGAATATAATTCTATTATGACTATCTAGGTGTCTTAGTGATATCTTCACATCCTGTCAAAATATCCTGGCCTCATACCTTCTCAACCAATCCATATCCAGAATGATTCTGAATTCTACGAAATCGAAAACATATTGGCTACATGCAAACTTATAACCTAACAAATCAAGTTATAACTGGTCACATCTCATCCTTAGAGTTGCATACCCTCCTATTGGATTCGCAACCTTTAAGGAAGTAATAAAGTATGTAGGCTCTAAGCATAACCTTTCAACCAAGCACTGAGATATAAATGAATGTGATGTACCGATATCAAATAGTATCCTAACTATTATACTCTGGAACAAAAACGTAACTTCCATCACAGTCTTTCCTTTATAAGCTATAGTTGGTTTAGCAAATGATGGTCAAATAGCAAAAACCTTCCCCTTGTCCTCTTTGGCTGGCCCTGGACACTGGTTCTTATAATGCCCAACTTGATCACAGTTAAAGCACCTCACATTCTTCTTGTTTGCAGCCTTCTTCCTCTTGCCTAACCGACACTTATTTTCATAATGACCCTTCTTGTCATGTTTGTAGCAAACTAAATCATCCTTTGCCTTCTTGGTAACATCTCCCTTCTGGGCTCCCTTCTTCTTAAAGAACTTTCTCTTCTTTTCCCTAAGAACCCTGCGTTTCAACTGGCTCCTCTCTAGCACAAACACCAAGCATCGCTTCATGGAAAATTTCCATTTCCACAACCACATTACAAGGATCATAGATATGTGTCATGGTCCCTCTAGCAAGCTTAGGTCTCAAACCTTGAATAAACCTCTCATTCCTTCTGATGTCAGTGTCAATATTACCATATGCATATCGAGACATCTCATCAAACATAGTGGCATACTTGGTAACCGACATCTCTCCCTGAACTAGATCCATAAACTTCCTTATCAATGTTGACTTAGCAACCTCAGAGAAATCTCAATTCGTATCTCCTTCTAAATTCAGCCCAAGTCAACTATTCCTCCGGAATCCTAGGAGTAACATTGTTCCACCGATAAAGTGTTGACCCCTACAAATGTCTAGAGGCCAACCTTTTCTTCTAATCATCATCCAAACCCAGATCGTTAAAGGTACGCTCACAATGCAACATCCAATTCTCTTCCTCAATTCATATAAACATTTCCCATCCAGAGTAGTGTAATCTCTGCTCAACTTAGCATAGTTATTCCCAACTGGAGCAAGAGGATTAGCTCCCCCTACATTTCTAGCAGCACCAACAACCACTCCTACTTGCATCACATTAACAAAAAATTGATACATTGCCTCCAATATCTGTTGGTGGATTTCCGGTGCCCACATTGGCATCAACATTTTGGTTAGCATTAGCCCATCGATCTTAGTTTCTCCTAGTATTAGGTCAAGCATTCCCATCGGTTGTGGTACTTACACCACCAAAATTTCCTCTTCCATTTCCTGCTTCCATATATTCTTTCTCGTAAATCTGCATACGAGCCTTAACAAGATACAGAAGAACGATCTAAAAGAGAGGTACTAATACATACATACATACATACATACATACATATACGTATATATATAATACAAGTATGTTACTATAGCGTTATCCAACCCCGATCATATTTCTATTCATTGGATTATGTTCCAAAAAGCTTTTAGGTTTAATTTCTTTTAGTTTCATAAACCAATGCTCCGATACCAACTTGTAACATCCTCCTACTTGGAGGCTCAAAACTAACGGCTAGGGATACTACACTCATCCATAGTTATTAATCCTCGATGACTAAATACATCGGTATTAGATTAATTATACATAGAAACACATGAATATGGAAAATTTAAACATCAAACAAGATCACATTCCATTTCAAAACATTTCTAATTCATTACATAATTCCACAATCATTAGCCATGTTCAGATAAAATATATTTATTACAACATACGCCAAGAGCGACATATAAAAATGCCCCCATGGTTATCAAAGTATATACATGCAATATAACAACTTTTCCATTACAAACACCATAGTGAAATCAAACAAAAGGAACTTTAGATATCAATCATACCTCATGCGTATCCCCGAAAGCTTTATTCGTCTAATGAGGTACCTGAAAATCTCAACTCTCAAACTATTCAAAATCAATTGAGTTCCAGAGAGCTTAAAGGGAAAACAAAAATTTCAAGTCCGACATAAAGCCTGGTATGAATAATAATCTACCATCTCATATCATTTAGATATCTAGTGAGATCATGCCGCTTAGCGAAACGGGATTTCCCCTCACTAGTATCTTAAAACCTTTTAAAAAACATATATTGTGCTCGTGTGTCCACAATGGTTAAAACATTTCAAAACAATATAAAATGATGATTTGAAAAACAAATGAATCAATTCTTGGTTACCCATTTCCATTCATTCCGACGATCTGTCCCAGTTATAGTTTCTAGGATTACTATTAACCTATTAGTTTTCATAGGCTGACTAAAAACTGGTAAAATGATTAAGGACTCTCTGTCCAAATACATAGTTTTCATGGGATTACTATCAAACTATTAGTAACTCTGATATCTTTAGACTTATCCAAGTTTTCATGGGTTGACTAGGAACCTATTGGTAACTTCAATATTTCTTATTTTTATCCTAATTTTTATGGGCTGACTAGGAACCTATTGGCATATGTCAATATCCTTATTCGGATATAGTTTTCATGGGCTAACCCCCAAACCTACTGGCCCCTGCTAGTATCGAATCATAGTTTTCATGGGCTTGCTATGAACCTGTTTTTCTTCCATCTTCTTTTATGCATAGATTTCATGATCTAACTATGAACCTATTATCCCCTGCTAATAATTTTTCCTATACATAGTTTTCATGGGCTTACTGTGAACCTATTGGCACCCAACCATTATCTTTTCCTTTAATATTTTAGCATCCAATATTATGATTTTCCTGACTTCCTGAATTGAATTCTACTCATTCAGGACTTAACTTAATGTTATATTCGCTATTAGGTCAACCTAGCTAGTTGTTCTACCCTTTCCTAAATGCAGTTATGGGTCCATTACAATGTGAATATATATATATATATATATATATATATATATATGTATATATAAAAAAGTAAACACAATAACTTGGTTAATCCCTTTAACCTTCTGATTAAAGAAAACTTCTTTAGAAACTCCTTTTCAAAACACTTATTTAATTATGCCATGGTTTTCCTTAAAAATGGGAATGGGTTATTTGCTTTGAAAACTAAGGCTATTGAAACCTTCAAAACCTTGCTTTCGACCTCGCTGGATAACCTCCTTCGAAAGCATATAGATCTGTTTTCAAAACAGTAGGCCCCTGCCTTTCGAAATACTTTAAAACTTCTCTTTCGAAACCTTTCAAATGTAATAAATTATCACTCTTTATCTTTTAGAAGCATAGCTTCGAAACAATTGAAAGTACCCCTTTTGAAACCTTTGGAAGTATCCCTTCTGAAACCATTGAAAGTGCCCCTTTCAAAACCATTGAGTTTGTACTTAAAATATTATTTGGGCAAAGTGAATACAAATGAAAGTATCTCTTTCGAAACCATCCTTTATCATATAAAAATATTAGGAAAAAAATGATGGCGTCGACACTATCCCCTTTGAAAGCTTCAAACCATTTAATCAAAACACCGGAGGATAGCACCGAAACCCCCTTTTAAAGCCATTGCCTTTGAAACCCTTAAACTGTTTCGAAAGCATTTAGGAAGTGGTTTAAAATATTTGAAAACAAGCACCACCTTTCGGAAACATTGATGACTTCAATACACCTGAAAGGCTAAAGAACGGAAGTTGAGCTTCAACTAGGTCAAAACTCTTCATTCGAAAGCATTATTTTATAAGTAAAGGAACCCATCCGAAAGCTTATTCTTTAAACATAAGTTGATGGAAACCCCTTTGAAAGCATTTAGAAAAACTCTTTCGAAACATATGCTTTGACTCCTTTGATGGCTTCAATTATAACAAAGGCACGCGCTTCACTTTAAAACAAACAAAAAGGATTGTCCCCATCATAAGCTATGCTTTCGACACTATGCCTTCCGCCTTTTCCAATCCACTATGTACCGTCTAAGTGATACCTTGTGTATTAGTTTTGGCTTAGTGGATTTCGACTTGATTGATGGGGGAAGTCTAAGTCGAAAGGTACTTCTAAAGAAGGCGGAACTAAATTTTCTGGGTAATCCTGATTTAATACTAATGAAAGCAAACACTTTCTAACGAACCTATCACGTGTAAACACAAGATTAGGTGCTTTAACTTTTCAAATTCTTTACTAAAATAACTGTTGCTAATTTCAGATCTAAACCATGGTTAAGTTAGCAAATAAGCCCTTCCATTAAGCAAAACAAATATTGCAAATAACTCCTTCTAAAATAATTTAATTTGCAAAGCAAATTACTTAGGAAAAATCCCCGAAAACTCTAGAATTCACTTTATTCATGTTATCTAACATAGCAAAATTTCACAACCAAATACTTAACATATTTTTCAAAGTAAATTTATAAACTCATTATCCATATTTTCCTTTGAAAATTCATAGTAATCTTTCCGTCGCTTGGAAAATTATCGAAATTAAAACCCAACTCCAAAATCATGTTTTATACAACATAAAATTTTCTATGGCATGTAAACATCAATATAAATCGTTTCAACCCTAAAACCATTGATAATCTTATTTAAACATTCTTGCTTAATTCAAACAAATTGTAATTCAAGCATATCATCATCCAAATCATCATAAAAACGAATTTACCCTTAAATCCAAAGACATATGATTATAAAAAAATGGAGATGGAATGAATTATTATTCGCCTTGATTAAGATAAGAAGATTGGATGGAGATTGAGATTTATTACCCTTGCTTTAGTTCTTAGCTTGATTTGAATTCTCTTCTCTTTTCTCTTTAATTATGGTCGGCTCCTCTACTTACGTTTTTGTTTCCAAAATGAAATGAATCGGAAATGAAATGGTAAGTAACCAGAATATATAAGGGTAAGTGGTTATATGTGACAAATTCCCATTATACCCTTATGTAAATTAATTAACCTTAAAATCATTCTTTAGACTATTTAATTAGTTAAATGAGCATGGCCTTAATTATATCTTAATCCCCTTATCACTTAACATTTAATTATTATATTTAATTTATCTAATTCAATCTCCTGAATATTGTTATAAAAATTAAGGTGTTACGCCCTTGAAGTTCAGAATCTTGCTTTTAGATTGAGGGTATTGGGTGGGGAAATCAAAGCATGGAGTTGTATGTTGTTGTATTGTGATTCAGGGATGGTTAGATGATTATATATGTGTTATAAGGATGCTAGTATAGAGGTGCTGCCTCATAGATTCGCCATTGATGAAAAGAAGCAACTGAAGGTGCGAAGAGTAATGAAAATACCTTTTAGTGAACTAACATTTTCTTTGAATTTAATCGATTGGGGATGTAGTTCAGTAGACTAACTCTTTGTAAAATTTAGGGTTGAGACCATAGCTATATTCGAAGGAGTAAATATATAATTAGTCCATTGGGTTAAGTCGACTAAGATTTCCATTGAGTTGACTGACCCGATTTAAAAAATATTCCAAAAAATATAGCCAAAAACAATAGAATATATAGGTTTTTAATCGACTAGGTTCAAGTCCTCTCATTTAGTCGACTAAATGCACTTCAAAACAAAGTCTTGAATAGTGCAATGGAAAAGGAATTTGCTATTTTCTTGGCTCGTTTGGGTTTGCATCCCATACTGTACATATAATTTTAGCCATTTATTTTTCAACTTTTTTCCATCATAATTTTGACACAAAATGACTCAATAAATATATTAGTAACATTATCGTATGGTTTTTACCATCAAAACACCATATATATAGTGCTTTCGTTCTCCCCCTTTGATGACGACAACCACGCAACTATATAATAAAAAAACATAATATCCCCCCTTAAATAAATGCTACATATAATAAGTTTATTTCCCCAACTTTATATGATGTCAATATAAAATATGTAGAGAACATATTCTTCCCGCTTTTGTCATCAACAAAAAGATATAAGAGAAAAGACATATTATATGTTATAAACTCACCCTAAATATAATATTTCTGTTAGAAGTATTCTTATGTACTTTTCTCCCATTTATAAAAGAGATAGGAAGTATCATGATAAGTAAATAAGAAATAATTTAATGTTAATGCAAAGTGATGAGTATCTAATGTATATGTAAAAATGTAAACAAAAAGATAATACCCATTTTTATAAAATATATGGTCAATGACATAGGAAACCATATCCAATTGGATGTGATTGATCCCTTAAAAATATAAATTTTATTATTAA
Organism: Allium cepa; assembly: GCA_030765085.1. Taxonomy (NCBI): domain Eukaryota; kingdom Viridiplantae; phylum Streptophyta; class Magnoliopsida; order Asparagales; family Amaryllidaceae; genus Allium; species Allium cepa. The sequence goes on from CM060943.1 coordinate 463,572,366, forward strand.
TCACAGAGTCTTAATAATTGCTAATGTATATTTATCTATCATGATTGGTTAAATTGGAACCTATATATCAACATTAATTGTCATTGATTTAATATTAAATTGTTTTCTTTTTATGAGTATAATACTATCATGAAACAGAGTAGTTTTAAAACTATTTATACTTTTAGTGCTAGCATTAAAATATGTATACAAAAATGCATATCCGGTACTATATTTATGTTTATCGTGCTACTAAACAGCTTTTATTATTTATTATCAAGGACGATAAATGATTTTTTTTCCTTTATTGAAATTTGTAACTTCCTTATTTAATTTTTCAAAATTCGCTTTAGATTCGAAAATTTACTTTTGCAAAATTACATTATTTTTTTAAAAAGCTTGCGTTCTTTAATTAAATTTAAATTTCTACCATTCAAAGTGCAATTTCCTTTTTCAAGAGATAAAAATTTAGAGTTAGTTTCATTAAAATAAAATTCCAAAATTATATTTTTATTTTGCAAAATTTTGATTCCTTCAAACGATCATTTTTTTTACAATTTAAACGCTCATCATCTTTTAATAGAAATTCTTTTCGTAAAAAAGTTCTTCTAATGTATTTTCTAAAACTTCAGTTTGTTTTACTAAAAACTTATTTTCTTCATTTAAAATACTAATTTTACGCTAACAATTATCTAATTTAGCTAAAGCAATAAAATTGACCTTTTGTTACGCTTTAAAATCTTTTAATAAGTTCTTATGTTTTTTGTAAAAGAACGCTATATAAAGAATCCAAACGTACCAATTTTAATCTGAGATAAGCCACGCAGCATATGTACCTTGATTCTATTGATTGTTGCTTGCTTTTAGAATTTTTCTACTTCTCGACTATCTTTGAGCTCTGACTAAGTCTTCTCTTTCTGGCTATTGTTCTAGGATGTTATTATGATCAGTAGAACACCAGGCTTTGATACCACTTGTTAGTTGCTGTGCAGAGGATCAAAGAAGGTTGATGGTAATAGATAATGTAAATGCAGCGGAAATAATATAGTAGATTACATAGTCGATTTTATACGTGTTTAGGCCACCCATCCCAGTCTAGACCTAGACTCCTTTTGGAATTAACTAAGCAACACCTTCACGTTACCTGGAGAAACATATTTACAAACTCTGGTTGAAAAACCGAACATGACTTCAACACCGTCTGAAGATACTACGACATGACTTCAACAACTTTTATAAGTAGTATAACAAATGTTACTTTCTAACACAACGTATCTTGATGTATAGATTATCTCTTTGATATATAATGACTTATACGACCAAAACAAATGATATTAAGTGGAGGTAGAGGCTAATAAATTTATTCAACTAGAATATGGGATGTGGAGATGAAGCACACTGCTTGATATTATCTGAATCCATTGAATCTCTTTAAAGTTTGAACTCTTGCTTTTGGGATTGAGAGTTTTAGGCATGGAAATCAAAGCATAGAGCTGTATGATGTTGTATTATGATTCAGGAATGGTTAGAGGATTATATAAGTGTTATAGGAATGCTAAAATAAGATTGCAACCTTTCAGATTCACTAGTGATGAAGAGAAGCTACTATAGGTGTGAAGAGTTGTGAAAACATCTTTTCATGACTAGTCATTTTCTATAAATTCAATGGACTAGGGATGGAGTTCACTCGACTAACCCTTTGTAAAATTCAAGCCTGAGAACTTAACTATAATAAAAAGACTAAATATATAATTAGTCGATTAGGTTCAGTCAATTGGTCCGCCCATTCAGTCGACTGTTTGCACTTCAAAACAAAGTTTTATATGGTGCAATGGTAAAGGCATATGTTATATTCTTGGCCTACCTGAATTTGAATTTTACCATGTACGTATAATATTAGCAATTTATTTTCCAACCTTTCCAACATCATTTTGACCTGAAATAACTCAATAAACACATTAATAGCATTATCGTATGGTTTTTATCATCAAAACACCATATATATAGTTCTTTCATCCTATACTATTTTCTTCTTGGTTCATTGTCTCCATACTTCTTTTCAAGCGTTTTCCAATTATCTTTGCTAATTTCGGATCGACAAACAGATCAACATGTTTGTATGACATGTATGTGAGCATGTGTCCCTAAATTTTTTTTATCCTTTTCAAATTTCTTTTTGACTTCATTGTTATCCAAAATTTTGGTAGAAAGTTTGTTGTGCTATTTTAGTTACGGTTGCAACAACAGTTTTTAAAACCTCAATAGAAGGGGGTTTAGCATACAAAACATAACAGACTTATAATGCTCGAACAAGATGAGTAATTTTAGGACCATCTTTTGTACTTGGTTTAATCCAATGATTCAAATATGGAAGGATATTGAAGAGTGCGGTTAATTGGGAAAATCATTACTCTTTACCATAAAATTCTTTTCAAATTGCAAGAAAAGATAGATAACAAAGAGCAAGAAATGGAGATTGTGCCATAGACATGTCACCATCTTGAAAGCGAATTCTGGTACATCTAAGGTGCAATCATTGATTGATGATCACTTTCCAAGGTTCACACAAAAATATTAACCTTATGCACTCAAGGTTGAAGAATTTGGAGGAGTGTAGAAAGACAATTGCTTAGATATTTTTGGGAGATTTTAAGAAGATAAATTAGATTGTTTTATGTGTCTTCTCCATCAAAACATAATAACAATAAATGGGTGGAGTAAAACTTCAATTCATAACTCAAAATATGATAAATTTGAAAAATTAGGGCAATGAAAAGTCAATTCTTCAAATACAATCATAATTTCTATTAATCACAACTTTAATATATAGAAAGCCAAAAAGATTTGCCTTTTTAGTTTCGAGAGCTGAAATAAAAATAGAAAAAGGAGAATGAAGAGTAATGAAGAACCAAACTCGTCTCCTTTTAGTGCCAGGTGCACCATTAAAGCGTCACATGCGTCCATCACCCATGCCACGCGTCCATGCGTGTATGAGTTTGTCTAGTAGTCCATACCACCCATGTCTAATTGATAAGTTGTAGAAATAATGATATAGAATCAGAAAAATAACATAATATCAGATGATGAGAGACTAGAGTTTTATTGTAGTTATCCAACAAAAGGTACTTAAAAACAATAAAAATGTTAAAAAATATATATATTTAAACTTATATTAAAATACTGAAAAATTTAATGGCATAGCAGTTGTGCGGTTAATTGCTGCAGCTTATAGCTTTTAAAAATAGTAACAGCTCAAATCTACATCGAAAAATAAATCTAAGTTAGAATTAGATTAAATATTCAAGGTAATTTACCGTATACCAATTATCACTACAACAATTTAGACTTTTAATGCTTTAAAAAACGCTATTAAAGGCTTTTACAGCATTTTTATAAACGTTGTACATCAACACGTTGTTATAAATTTGTGACCTACGATTGCAATTACAAAAACGCTATAAATGAGTCCTTTTATGTGTTTGAAAAATGCAATAAATTTTTGTAACAGCATTTTTCGCACGCTGTAAAAAAATATGTTATAAATAGGAAGGGTTAGTAATCAACAAGAATAAAACGCTATGAAAAGTTCCTAACAATAGCATTTAACCAACGCTATCAAAACTCTCTTACCAATAGCTTTTGTGAACTGCTATCAACAATTGCATATTCTAGCGCTTTAAAAACGCTATTGTTACCTTTTATAGCATTTTTAATGCTATCATCTTATTGCATAAGATTTTCTATGTCTGTTTCTGATGTTTCAATGCATATATGTATAACCATTTAAATATCACTGAAATCGCATTTGATTACCAACACGTTCACTACAAGAAAACTTGTTATTAGTTGCATTATTTAGTAGCGTTTGAATGCTAAGTGCAACTATTGATCATTTGGAAGAGCAAAAGTAAATTCATAAGCGCTACCAAAATGTTCCCGCTATGTATTCCTTGAAATTTCGGTGAATCATTTTTAGTCCGCTCATATCTCTTTTTCCTCCCCTTAACAATGAAATATTCCGAATAACTATCTTTTATTTAGGAATAAAAACAATGGTGAGCCTGGGTTTTAGCCGCTTCTCATCATCTCCATGTTTCCCTATCTCTCCTTTCCAATCTCATCTCTTTCTCAACCTTCCCCTCTCGTCCAACTTTCCTCCATCCTATCCACTCTTCCACTTCTCTGTTCATGGGCTTGCGAAAGGCTACAAACCCTAAACTTAGATTTCGACATTGTCTCAAGCTATAAACCAAGATCGGCACCAAAATCACGTTAAAAATTCTGTTCGACATGAAGTCGAGTAGCTACCCACTATCACCATCATCCGTTGCACCAACAAAATTTCTATAGACCACATCTCCACCACTATAATCTCCAAATCTCCACTTGAGCTCACACCATCCACCAGCCTGAGATTATGGATGTAGTGAAAGGTATTTTTTGTTATTTTCAAATAAAAAGTTATATATCAAAGTTTGTAACTATATTATTAATTATGTATTGTTATGGTTTGACCATGGCCAGTGATGGAGATGATGGATTTGTACAGAAAGTTGAAAATTGATTTATTTTTGATTATGGGTAGGTCTTTATGGTTTGACCTAACAAGTGCCGTTGTAGCTTCATCCTTGTTAGGGTCAATAAGTGGTCTAACAAGTTCAGGCTTTTAAATATGTTTAATCACTCTACCTTCCATTTTTGATATATATTATTTGTATAATAATGTGAAATATTGTGTTTGAAATCAAATTAGGAAAGCATGGTCATTGTCATCCAAATAACATCTTAGTATATTCAGACATAGGTATAAGATGTTAAGCTTCAAGTACAAAATTTGTAAAAGTTGTATGCACATTTTTCACCTATGGTCGATATAGATCTTTTCTTAATTTTTTCATACTTTTTATCTTAATCTTCTTACAAGTTTTCTTGCTTTTACCTTTTATGTAGCAGATAGGTGCCGAAGGCACATGAAAAACCAAAAAGAGGTACGATTGAAACATGATAAGAGTAAACTCTTGTTTTCATTTTAGATAAGCATTCATTTGCAATAATTGGACTTTGTTTTCATTCTATTTTATCATACTATAATTCTATCTTTCATTTCATAAACTGCATTTGCCACTATCAAATTTTAAAAGGACCCTTTATACTTCCCTGTTTTCTTCCTTCTCTCTTTTCTTTTGGTATACCACTTTCATTTTTTTATACAAGTTTATATTAACTAAGTTGGATGCTAGAGGTTACCGCGTTCGGTCGTTAATGGCCAAACATTTTTTTTAAAATGCGGTCACTGCCAACCACCGACCGCGTAGTCCCTAGCATGCAGCGTGGTGCCCTTTGTACAACACTATATATATATATATATATGTATGTATGTATGTATGTATATATGTATTTATATTATCTCTATATATGTATGTATATATGTGTGTATGTGTGTGTATAAAAATTAGGATGACACATATGGATCCCATCACCACCAATTCTGTCTTCTAAGATGCATGCGGATTGAGAGTATTAAATTGTTTCTTTAAAGTCTTGATTATGTTCACTTAACACATACATCACTCACTTCCTTTTATTAGCTTTTGTCCTAATAACAAATGATAATATAGGCATAAAGTATATGTCAAAGATTGCAGATGAAAGATATATTTCTTTCGCTTCATGTCACTAAACGATAGAAATAATTTTATTTTGGTGACAAAAATTTCTAATCATAGTCTTTATCTTAAATTTGATTGAGCTTTGGTGTGAAATTAGCAAACTTTATTATTGTTACATGTTAGTGTGTAACGATAAATATCCTTTCCCCTAATTTCTAGTACAGAACATCACTTTTGTCTCACAGTTTAGTACCATATATAAGCATCCTTGTAAGATAGTACTAGTTAATTATAGCTGTAGTATGTCTAATATTTGGATAAAGTGCACCTAGATATGTAAACCAAAATCTTCACTGAGGTTGACAGCTAATCCTTGTGTTGTTGGTTCATAGTTATATTTAAACAGTAGTGTACAAGGGTGTGGAAATTTACACTTATTTAACTCATGGACATTTTTATATTACACTAAATCGCTTTGTAGGTACTAGCAATAATACTTAGGCTGAAAGATTTTCAACTGAAGAAAAACCCTAGCCTAGCCGTCTCTCCATCTCGCATAGCCGCCGACCTCTCCATCTCGCCTTCCCTGATGTTCGCCACCTTGTTGCCTGATACCCAAGCTAGTCGACCACCTGATCCGTCATCTCCTGCCCTGGAGACTCCGCCAGGTTTTCCCTCCCTATCCCCAGTAGACCCACCTCTAGGTGATAATGATGGTTTTACAACTGTAGTGTCTTGTAAGTGGAAAAGAGAGATGAATAATTCATTTCAACCAAAAGCTGGTAGCACGACAAACGATACTCCTCAACAAAAAGTGAAAAACCCTAATCGACAAAAAAATCTCAATCATCGAATCTCCATGAATAACGACAGCCAGTCGCCACAATCTGGCGACAGATCCGCTCCTACTAGGTGAAATTTCTCTACCACTGCTAGTCGGGCGTGGAGTGAAGTGGTTAAAGGTAATAATATACCTACTACTATCCTACTAAAATTCTACCAACCGCGTGAATTGAATTCTGTTCAATGTGCCAAAATGTCGGATGATGTCGTGCTAAAAGCAAAAAAACAGTGGGATAATGCAATAGTGGTATACGTTGTCGGGCCTAAACCATATTATCCATATTTCAAAGATTATATTCATAGAGTCTGGAAACCAACAGATGAATTCTCGATTTATTCAAAAGAAAATGGATTCTATGTGATAAAAATAAACAAGATTGTGATAAAATTCTGGAAGGAGGTCCATATTATTATAATAAGAAATTGACGATGATGAAGAGATGGTCTTTGGGAATGCAACTCAACAAAGAAATTCTTCATTCAATTCCAATATGGATTCGTCTCCCTAATCTTCCCCTAGACTACTGGACGGAGGAAGGGATTAGCCGTATTGCTTCGGTGTTAGGCGTCCCAATTAGAATGGATAAGTTCACGGAAGGTATTATCAAAATTGCGTACGCAAGAGTTTTAATTGAGATCAAAAATTCCTTTAATTTCCTCTGTAAAATTCCTATCATAACTGAAGATGACAAACTGATATGGCAAGAAGTGGTATACGAATGGAAACCATCGAACTGTACAAATTGCTCAAGCTTCGGTCACAATGAAACTCACTGCCAATTTCATAAAGCTTGGAAACCAAAAACAAATGAGAAGCACACATCAAAAGGAGAAGCCGACATGGTTATTGACGATGATGGAAATAATTTGAGACAAGACGAAAGCAAAATGCAAGAAACTCAAACTTGTCAGTTCAATTCCAATATGATTCCAGATCATGCAGAAGCAGAAAATCCCTTTGAACAACAACATACTCAGACAGATATAAATATAACAGGTCAGAACATGTCAGTTGAAAATATAATTGTCCATCCTAATACAGTCAGTTCGATTGTTAATACAAATGCAACTCAAACTATTTCTAACAAAGAAAATAACAATAGATTACAAAAAAGGGACACAATTGCAGAAAATACAAATATTCAGACAAACTACAATACTGAGGTATGCTCTGACATGGTTACAAGAGGAGATTCTCTAGACAAAAATTCCATTTCTACTTTCAACTCCAAACAGTGCCACACAAGGAAAATTAGGACTGATGAGGTCCCATTCGAATTCAAAGCAACAGCACAAACTGACATGGTAGACAACCCTGCTTGGATATCAATGGTTATCAGCTTAAAGGAAAAAATAAAAATTCAAAGAAAGAAAAATTACAGCGGAATGCTACTCCCCCAGAAAATAGTAGAAACACTGAAAGTTCTCAATAGATGGAGTTCCTCTTCTGGAACATAAGGGGCATGAATGCCCCTGCCAAACAATTGGAAATTATCTCTCTCATAAACAGTAATAGATTTTCTTTTATTAGTATTCTAGAGAATAAACTATATTTAGATAGCATTGATAAATTTACGAATAAGATAAACCCAAAATGGAAGTTCTCTCATAACATTTTAGATGACCAAAAGAGTCGCATTTTTATTCTTTGGGATTCGACTCAGTGGTCTACCATTGTATGCCACACGAATGAACATTATATATCTTGTATCATACATAATGCAAGTGGTTTTAGCATGATGTGTACATCCATCTATGCATTTAATGAGGAATTAAGGAGACAAGATCTATGGAACTATATCTATGATCAATCTCTGAAAATTAATCTCCCTTGGATAGTGGCAGGAGATTTTAACGTTATTTTAACCTCTACTGATAGATTAAATAACGGCATCCATAATGAAAAAGGTGAACAAAATTTCTTGGACTGTATTAACAAATCTAATCTCATTGAACCAAATTTCTCAGGAAACCATTACACTTGGAGAGGAGGTCTCAATTTCTCTACACACAGCAAAATTGACAGGGTTTTTGTAAATAAGTTATGGACAGATAAAATAAGCCAGTTCGGCATAAACTTTGGAAACCACTCCATTAGCGATCATACCCCTATTATGGTTAAATTTTCTCAGATAAAATGAGATAGAAATCCCATACCTTTCAAATACAACAATGCATGGCATCTGCAAAAAAGGGTACCAACTAACTGTTCAGTTGGCATTGGAGCAAGAAAACACAGGTAATCATCTCTACACTCTCCTTTGTAAAATTAAAACTGCAAAGAATGCATTGAAAGCCTGGACATCAACAAAACCCAACATATATTCTCAACTGGATAAATTAAAAGAGGAAGCAAAAAATATATACAATCAATTAGTCCGAGACGCTCCTAATATTAATCTTTCAGAAGAATATATTGGTAAAAACTCTCAAATCCATGAAATTATGAGATGTATTGCAGCTGAAAATTTACAAAGAATGAAAATTAATTGGCTAACGAAAGGAGATAAGCCAACTGAATTTTTTTTCTCCAAAATCAAACCTAGGAAATCAGGTAGGAGAAATAATCTTATACTCAATGATAATGGGTATTGGTCTTCAGCATCAGAAAGTGTAGCTCTTCTAGCTATTAACTACTTTTCAGATCTTTTCAATACGCCGAATATCACATTTCAATTTCCAGACATAACTTGCAAGAAAATATTATCAGAAAATGCAAAATATGATTTATGCAGACCCTTTCAATTAGAGGAAGTGAAAAGTGCAGTTTTTCAAATAAATGACAATAGCTCCCCTGGACCTGATGGCATTAACTCCAAATTTTACAAACTTCACTGGGAACAAATCAAAGATGATATATGCAATGCTATGAATGGCATTCTTCATTCTGGGAAAATCATTAAAGAGATCAATCATACGCTTATATGTCTTATACCTAAAACACCAAATGCAATAGACATGACTGACTTCAGACCGATATCTTTATGCAATGTGTTGTATAAAATTTTAGAAAATCTTCTCTGTAATCGTATGAAAAGATATCTAGATAACCTTATCTCCTACAACCAAAACGCTTTTATTCCTGGTTGAGTTATCACTCAAATTCTCTTATGGCATATGAAATGATCAGAAGTTTTAACTGGAAAAATTCTAACAACTTATGTCTGAAAATTGATCTGCATAAGGCGTATGATAGAATCAATAGAGAATTTATTCATCGTATGCTGATATCAATGAATTTCCCTCCCCAGTTTGTGGATCTCATCTATGAATGTATATCTACACCCACTTTTACGGTTCTAGTAGAAGGACCATCTTATGGTTTCATTAACAGTTCAAGAGGCCTTAGACAAGGTGATCCCCTTTCCCCGTATCTATTTGCCATTGCTATGGAACTGTTATCTATAAAATTTGACATGGAATTTTTCAAAGGTAATATAAAACCCATATATCAAACAAAACCAATGATAACACATCTGATATATGCAGATGACATCTTGATCATATCCAAAGCATCTATTGAAAATGCCAAGTGTATCAAGCAGATCTTTCAAGACTTAAATTGTATTGCTGGATTAGAATTAAACAGCAATAAATCTACACTATTTCTTAGTAAAGGTGCCACAAACAAAAATCAAATAGCTAGCATTTTAAACTTAAGTATTGGTAGCCTGCCAATAACTTATCTGGGCATCCCTTTATCATATAATAAACTAAGAGCAAGGGATTTTGGACAGCTGATAGATAAGATAAATAAAAAATTCAACCAATGGCAGAGCAAAATGCTTAATATAAGTGGAAGAGCTGAATTAATTAAGAATGTCATTCATCCAATGATTCAATTTTGGCTGCAATTTACTCAATTTCCTCTAAATGTTATACAAAGAATAAATTCATTGTGTGCCAATTTTCTATGGAAATCTAAATCTCATAACATGTGCTGGGAAGATATATGCAAAACCAAGAGTGAAGGAGGCTTTGGTATAAGGAAAATCGAAGATTTATCTAAAGCAGTGGCTGTTAACCTCTTATGGAAATTTATCAATAGTGAATCGCTATGGGATAAATGGACAAAAAACAGATATAATAAAAAAGATAATTTCTGGTCTTCTGTTACGAAACCATCTGATTCATTCATATGGAAAACAATACTCCTTGCTAGACAGTGGTGTAATGGTTTAATTAACAGGAATATTGTCAATGGAGAAAACACAAACTTATGGCTAGATCCCTGGATCAATGGACTCACACTACTCAATATAGTTGGTGAAAGGAACATGGATGGGGTCAATCAGTATAATGCCAAAGTCTTTATGCTTATATCTAATAATAACTGGAAACAAAGCATAAACAATATCCCTACTCAATTTCATGATATCATCCACAATATCAACATCCAAACACACAAAGAAAAGGATTACTGGGTCTGGAACCTAAATCGCAATGAACAATGCTCTATGAAATCTGCATGGAATCATGTCAGAAACAAGCACATAGAACACTTCTGAACCAAAATTATATGAGATAAGGGGTGTGCACCAAAAATGTCTATCTGTGCACTCATGGCCATACAAAATAAGTTAAACACTTTGGAGCGTGTGAGCAGATGGAATCATAATATAGACCAACAATGTACTCTGTGTTCAACTGCATTAGAGAATAGAGACCACTAATTTTTTTATTGCCCATACTCGAGAAAAATTCTAGTCAACATTATGCAGAAAATCAATGTAGACTGTAAATAATATTGTGATCTTTATCAAATTCTGGATTGTATCAGGCAAAGACTAGATAAGGACATTGTACTAAGACAAATCACCAACATAACTGTCACTTCCCTGATCTGGAACATATGGTGCGAAAGGAACAACAGAATCTTCAGAGGAATCAAGATGCCAGAGGATGTTAGAACCATCCCAATCGTAAAAGATGTTAGAATTCTACTGCAATATACTTTGAAAATCAGGTGATAAACTTGGAAACGAGACTTATCTTGAATAATCTGAACTTCGAAGAGTACCTTCACAAGCATCTTCCGCCATGAAGGTCTTCTCGGTCTCGTCCTAAGTGACTCTGCATTTGCTCCCTCTTTTCCTTGCAATGACCTCTCTTCGAAGAATCGGAATTTATGGATCGTTGGGAATGCTGTCGGAACTTATCTCTCTCATTTTTGCTTTAGCTCTATGTTTTTTGCTTTCTCTTTCCTGCATTCTCATTACCTCCTGTGATGGAATACCTCATCTACATGTTGGAGACGTTGCCCTTCTACACGTGTAGCCTCTTTTCTGGCTTTGTGTTTTTGTTTTCTTTTCCTATTAACATTATAATGATTATTGACCAAGATGATTTTACGGATGGTTTTGAGTGTTGTTATAAGTTTAGTTTACTCCTCCATCTGTTCAACAACTTGGGCTCAATAATCATGGTCTTGTATTGTTAATATATGGAAATGATATGTACTCTTTTTCCTTGTAAGGTACCCGATTAGGTTAGGGGGATTGTAAGGTTTTAATGAGGCATATCATGGAAATATATGCCTTTCTTTTTCCTGTTAATAAAGTACCTTTTCCAAAAAAAAATACTTAGGCTTGGTCTGAATGAAAGTGTTTAAATGGTACAGGAGGAAAAATCCAACCAGTTTGTGGCATTAGCATTTATGCCAACAGCTCATTGAGGTGGTGGAAAGATGTACGGGCATAACCGACAAGGAAGGCTTGATGAAATTGATGGCAAGGTATATGAATTAATGCTTACTTATACTATTAGTGAATTGATGTAATGTTTTGAATATGTCCTATCACCATTGTTGGAGAAGTTTTACATAATTTGAGCCCCTATATTGACATTGTACTTTCCAATGCAGATCTTTATTTGCACAATCTATGGATATGTGAATATTAATGGATCAACATCAATCATGTAAGAGTCATCCAATCCAAGTTTTTATAAATTTTCTTCTTCCAAAATAGTTCAAAATACAGCAAAGTTACGTTGTTTGGATCTTTAAAGATATTAATGGAACAGTTGAAATCTGAGATATTTTAGCGAAATTATTACATTAGATGTTTACATTCAGACCATTTTATCTCATAATATTATTAACCTGAATGTTTTTAATTTGTTTAATGGTTGAACTAGCACAATAGACAATCTTTTAAAACATTGTGCGTGTATAAATTTTTTTTGGGTTTTATTTTTTGTAATTTGGTACAGAACATCACTTTTTGGTTTCATTTTAGATAAGCATTCATTTTCCTCCCTCTTATTGATAAGATTGCTAAAGTAAATATTACCTTTCATTACCTTAAATTTGTATAAAGTCCAATTATTGCAAAGTTTAGTGTACAGATTACATGAGGTTTTGTTCAACCCCATTTGATAAAGTATAACCGCGCATATCTTTGAAAGGTGCTTTTGCACTACGAATTCCTAATGAGAATTTTTACAACGGATTAATGATAAATTTTTATATATGGTTGTTGTTAAGTTAATAGTGTCATAGCGGTAGGTTCTATATGGCTGCTATGTTTTTATTCAAATAACAATGATAAATTTGGTATGAGCTGTATATTTACTGCGTTATGAGCTATATATTTGGTATGACAGTGGAGTGAGTTCAGAACTACCTATAGTTAACTGCAAGTGACGTGGTGATTTTTCTTTCCACTATAAATGTGAATTTGTACGTTATAGCGCCATCTCAACAATCATACATGGATGAATTTATTCTAGCTTTGGGTAAAAATTATTTGTAGGCATACTAGATAGTTAACTATATTGTATTTCTCTTGAAATGTTCTCTCTTTAACTACAGGGATCAGCAAAAATCCATTTGAGAACTGATATGAGAGTTGTAATGAGGGTTGATATGAGAGTTGATATGAAAGTTGCAGTGAGTGTTGAGAAAGTGAGTGTCAAACGATGAAGGTAATGTAAACTCAATGCAATGTAACACAGAAATTGGAGAATATAAAGAAAATGAAATACAAATATTTTTGTAAATGAACAAATGGAATCTGAATCAAAATTGTCACAGCTAGTTGAGTGATGACGAGGAGATTGGTTCAGCTATTGTTCTAGTTGAGGTCGAATTGAGATAGTCGAAGCAATGACAGTGGTAAGCATTTGTTTCTGAAGTGCAAATGCTGGTGAGGACTAGGTAGCTACTGTAGGTTGTATGCAAGGAGCAATGGCAGTAGATATAAGGAAGCGAAGAGGAGGAGCAAATGTGGGTGAAATAGGTGGTTTGTTGTATCAGTGCTAATTATATGATGGAAGTAAAACACAGAACAGTGATGGAATGAAGTATGAAATGGTATGTATGTATGGTGTTTATGTGCATGTGATGAAGCGATGAATGTTGTTGTGGCAGGTAGTAGGTTGGAAAGGAGAGACACTGTTGCTGTAAGTATAAGGTAGTGCAATAAGTATAGGAATGCGCACTGCTGTGATCAGAGATGAATAGTGAAGTACGGAGTTTTGCAAGAGGATGCAGACAGTTAAATGATGTGGGAGATGACTGTGTTGAAGGAAGAGGTGTGAAATGATGGTTGTGGTGCTTATGTTGTAGCTGTTAAATGGTGATGGTTAAAACAGTTGGACTGGGGAGTTGTTGGTTATAATGGACAAAGGTGTTTGCTGATGGTCAGAGGTTTGTATGTGGATTGAACTGAAGGAGTTGCTGCTGTTATGCTGTGAATTTTGAAGTTTTGGCAAGTTGATTGCTAAGGGGAGGTTGTTGTATATGAAGTGTTGGTTTTTGGATGGAAATGTGTGCTGAGGTCATTTTTTGGATAGAAATGTGTATTGTGACAGTTTTGAATGGCTCAGGCAGTGGAGATGTTATGTTTGTGAATGCTGTAATATGAATATGGTTTGAGAAATGATGGTTTTGTGGATGGAAATGGTTTTTGTATGAGAAATGTTTGTATGTTCATAAAGGTTGTTGTAATATGAGTATTGTGGATGTAGCTGTAGTTGATGTTATGACAAAAATGAAGTATGCAAAGAAGTGTGCAATATTGGTTAGTGGATATGCAATGTTAGTCAAGCGCACAGAAATTTGCTGTCAAGTGGTAGAAGGTGGGGTTGATATGCAGTGACTGGTGACTATGTCCAAAAGACGAAAAATAGAAAAATATCAGGGTTGAATCCTGATATTAGTTTCAGCCAGGTACATGAATATTTAGCTATTTTACCTTGCTTATATAACTATTTAGTTGTACATTATTTGTTTGCAACTGTAGTGAATCTTTGTAACTGATACATGTCATGTTATATTTTGAAAATTTAGTTATATTTTCCAGTACTACTTCACATTTAGGAACTTAGGATTGGTTGTCATCGTCCTTTATTTTTTTTAAAATAGCATTACTATATGCTGGTGGTACCAAAAAAATTAACTCAGTCAACTTCAATCTACAACTGAAACTTCATACACCGAGGTGTTTAAATAGATTCAAATTGGATATTAGCAAGTTACAATTGAAAATCATTTTAGGCAATGTTTATTAATTTTTGAATTCTATTTATTTAGCTATTAGTTTTTGATATACATGGTTTTGGTCACAACTGTATTTTTGTAGACGGATCTGGAAGTCGATTCTAATGCAGTTGCTAAAGTCATTATGGAAGAGTCGCTGATCATTTTGAAGGTGTCAAGTCTTTGGTCGAGGTGGTTGGGGTTAATGGAAAATTTGCCAATGAGATATACAAAGCTTTTCCAGGTAATAAGTGCACATTCATATCCTTAACTTAGCTTAGTTAATGATTTACTTGCTGGGATTAATTAATAATTATTAATTTAGTTGTGCATGTAAACTAAGGAACCTAACATGCACAACTAGTGGAAATAATTTGATCATTCAACTAAGTTAATCAATAATAATAATATAATTAAGTTAACCGAGTTTTAATAATAATAATAGTAACAACAAGTCAATTAAGTTAACTAATTTAATAAAAATTAATTATTAAAATTAAACAAGTTTTATAAAATTAACTAAGTTTAAGTTAACTAAATTTTATAAATAGTAATAATATAACTAGTTTAACAAAGTTTTATAAATAAAGATGATGATAACGAATCAACTAAGTTTATAATAATAGTAATAAAAAATTAACTAAGTTAATCAAGTTAATAAAATTTAAATAAGTTTTGTTAAAATTAAATAACTTTTATAAAATTAACTAAGTTTAAGATAACTAAATTTTATAAATAGTAATAAAAACTAATTTAAAAAAGTTTTAAGTAATAACAATGACGATAATGAAGAATTAACTAAGTTTATAAAAATTAACTAAGTTTGTAATATTATTAATAGTAATACAATTAAGTTAACTAAGTTTTAATAGTAATAATAATAATAATAATAAATTAACCAAGTTAATTGAGTTAATAAAAATTAACTAAGTTTTGTTAAAATTAACAAGTTTTATAAAATTAACTAAGTTTAAGTTAACTAAATTTTAAATTTAATAATAATATAACTAATTTAACAGTTTTATAAATAATAATGATGATGAATTAACCAACTTATTTTAAAAATTAACCACGTTTATAATAATTATATAATTAAGTTAACCAAGTTCTAACAATAATAATAATAAATTAACTAAGTTAACAAAAATTAACTAAGATAATAAAACTTAACAAAGTTTAGTTAAAACTAAAGAAGTTTTATAAAATTAACTAAGTTTAAGTTAACTAAATTTTATAATAGTATGATATACTTGTACAATGTTGTAGTTGTTTGATATTAGATTTGAAGTCTTACGAATTAACATAATTGTATTCGTTGCAGAACTATATAGGATGCATATAAAAATAGAACAATTTTTGTTAATATGTGTTAATATAGAATATCGAGTTATAGATTACATGATTTTCATATATATATATATATATATATATATATATATATATATTGTTGATTGTTAAACTCGTTTGTGGGTAATTAGCTATTTCGAAGCGAAGACTGTCGACAACAAAGAACTATTGGTAATCAAGCAACGAACATGAATTTAATTGTTATATATGTTGTCGTATTTTGTTAGTACCATTTGTGGAAACTTGTCTGTGAATGCTTGTAGTATGTGACTTATTTTGTTGAAAAACTACTATCGAATTGATTATGGATATTATATTTGATTGTAAGATTAGCATGTTTTTGCAATTATTTGAATATGATGATCATATGATTGATTGTTTATATATGCTAATTATGTGATTTAATAGTTTGTTTGAATATATGAAAATTATGCGATTGATCGTTCGTTTTAACATGAATAGTATATAAGCGATTACTGGAATGGTATAAACCATCAACCGTAAATAGTAGCATTTAAAATATGCTACCAAACAACCAATAACTTTTAGTAGCGTTTCAGAAATGCTACAGAAACAAATGTAAACTAATATAAAAATTATACAGTTGCATTTTAAAAACGCTACTGAAAATCAAAAAAAGCATATAAACAAAAAATGCAACCAAAAAATGAAGATTTATGGTAGTGTTTTTTAACCCTATAGATAAAACCTATAGCTGCATTCAAAAGTGACTTTTGGTAGCGTTTTTTAAATCCTACAGAAAATACCTATAGTTGCATTTAAAAGTGACTTTTTGTAGCATTTACTACAACGCAACAAAAAGTTTTAGATTTTTAGTTGCATGTCGTATAGCAGCGTTCTCTAAAACGCTACCATAAGTTATGGTAGCGTTTTTTCAAAGCTACCAAAAGTCTTTTCTGGTGTAGTGGTTATATGTAAATAAATAAAATTACACTAGAACAACATGCGTTCATTACATTTCATAACTACATATGAAGATTACAAATGCAAGTTAACAAAACTAATATTATACATAAGCAAACGATACATAGAAGTATTCAAACACTAAAAATACACACAACACTATATAGTACTCCAAATCACCTGGTTGCTACTTGCTAGCACCAAATGTATTAGTTACCGGTAAAGAAAAAGTTCAATAATTAGTCGTAAAAGACATGATTCATGAAAAATATGCATATAAAGTGACACTTTTGAACAACAATATATGACGTTTATGAACTTATTCAATTACCACTATTGTATTTAAACGAGTACAGATACCATTAATTTTTAAAACTTATTCAATTTTTATAAAACTTGATTTATTTCTATAACACCAGTTTAATTTTGGCAACTTAATTAACTTAACAAAATCATTATGGTACTTAATAAATTCTATAGAAACTTTGTTACTTTAGTTAACTTTTCATAAAACACAATTATTATTTTTTATCAAACTTGGATTAGTTTTACAAATTTCTTTAATTTAGTCGAATGTTTATAAAACTTGGTTAAATTTTATAATAATTAGTTAAATTTTATTAACTTGTCATTTTTATAAACTTAATTTATTTTAAAAACTTGATTAAAGTTTATAAACTTAGTCATGTTTTATAGACTTGCTTAATTTGTATAAACTTAGTTAACTTCTATAGAAACTAGTTAATTTTTATAAACTATGTTGATTTTTATAAACTTATTTAATTTTTATAAAACTTCGAAAACTTTATTAAACTTTTGTAACCTTAACTATAATTTTATAAATTTGCTTACCTTTTACAAATTTTTGTCAATATTTAGATAATTATTTAATTTATATACAACTTGTTTAACTTATTTAAATTTTTATACAACTTGGTTAATTTTTATAAATTTATTTTTGTTTTCTAAAACTTAGTTAAGGTAGAAAATTATTTACTTTTTCTGAAACTTGGTTAACGTAGTTAATTTTTATAATTTATCTAGCTTAGTTAAATTTTTACAAAAATTAACTAAATTTTTATAAAACATAGTTAGCTTTTTAAAAAACTAGGTTAAATTTTACAAAATTAATTTAATCGGATGTTTATAAAACTTGATCAAGTTTTATAAAAATTAGTTAAATTTTATTAACTTTGTTATTTTTATAAATTTAATTTACTTCGAAAACTTAAATTTACTTAATTAGATTAATTTTTATAACTTTATTTAATTTTTATAAAACTTAGATAACTTTGTTAATGGTATATTTTGTTTCAAATACTTTACTCATCAATTGCATGTCAATTGTTATAAACTTATTGATTTTTATAAAACTTAGAAATTTTATAAACTTATTTAATTTTAAAAAATTTAGCTAGTTTAGTTAATTTTTATAAAACTTAATTAATTTTATAAAAAATAGTTAACATAGTTAGATACCATGTTGAACCTCAAAAGAATTCATTCAAAGAGATAAAGGGAGTAGTATCTAAGTGCAGGCTACATAGTTCTTAGTATAAAACTGGAAGTAACTGGTAAGTGATAACATCTTACTTCCAATGTATTCTATTCTTGAGTGTCTTTTCTATCCGTCCAATTCCTTCTAAAACATTTGTAATGTCATATATTCACCTTCTGTGTAGTTGAAAAAAAATACAATATAGGATCAGAAAAGACGATTAACAGGACTCCAACTTTTACTGTCTCTTTATCCAAGAGAATGTTAACTTCTAGTGTCACCACTCTCCTAACCCCTAGTTTTAATTATGAACATGATAAATATTTCCTAAACTATTCTTTAGTATGACTCAAAACTGTAACAATTTTCGCTCCTATGTTAAAATGAAACATGATTAATAATGATAAACAAATAGAAATTTTGTCTACATTATAGATTCCAACTTTGTTAGGCTCAGCTTTGGCAAGAGCTTAAACGTGTGCATCGACCAAGTCTGTAATGTCAATATAATCTCTGATACAAGTTCCATCACTTGTTTCATAATCTGTTCCTTTGACCTAAAATACAACAAAAAAATAGTATTATAGCATTTGGTCATAAATCCAACTTTGCTACCTGCATAATTTACCTTTAGGCCTGGAATGATTCTTAATGCTGCATCAAAGCAAGCACATAATATACGCCCATGCCCTTTCAATTCTGGTTTAGGTGATTCACCTAGCAATCCTTCTAGATCGAATCCAATTACATTGAAATACCTAAACATAAATTGATAGGATTCTAATAATAGTTACTGTAATAGTGTATGCACATTATTACAGCTCTACTATATTGGTTACTATTGTATGCGCCTTAAAATCATGACAACAATGTTTGATCTCTTTGACAAATCCAAAATTATATCTTTGAATGTTGCGGTAGTACCTATGCCAATTAGATTGAAATTTCGCCATAATCAATTGAATTATTAGGAAATGTGTTATTTAACACATGTATAAAGATGCATACCTAAATGTATGTAATAACTTCATATTCAAGAAAATTAAACAAATAATATTTGCTTGCTACCAAGTGAAATATACCAAAGAGGTTTAATTAGTACTCTCACCCATATAAGAAGACCGCATCAAATACACTTTCTGAAAATATTCTATTTACCTAAATATTGGTTAAAGAAGAATCCAATTTCACTTTCCTACATATATTTCTGAATCATATTAATCAAATTAAGAAGTAGTTTGCTAATTATAAAGGATATGGTTTTAACATCACCTAAATCAGCAAGAATAAATTGAGGTCTTCTTGGTTCAGGAAATTGCTTCTGCAAAACCTAAATTACTCCCATATTTCCCCTCGAAAGATTATCCGACACACGTTTATTAGAAACTTTAGTTGTTACAATTAAGAGTAATGTTTAACCAGATACAACAAAGTTATGACCGATGAGTTGGTGATATATGACAAAAAGCAATGGTTGATATTAAACAATCCAACTAATTAAACTAAAGAAAAATTGGAAGAATTTGTCTACTTACCACAATAATCGCTCTATAAGAGTCTTTAAGAAGTCGAAGTGCAGCATGAAAACCAATATAACCTGCACCTTCTGTCACTAGGATATGTACTTTTAAGCATGCATTTTTAAGCATGCATAGGGACTCTATAGCTCACTCAACAAGGCATGACTCATTCACAGCAGCAAATGACTTAATTCCTGTACAATTGAAAACATTATCTTTATGCCTAAAGATCCATTTTGTGCAGCCAAGTAAAGTCGAGTAAAGGCAAAACGTGATATAAATATATTTTTTCCCAATATAAAGCTTATCGATACTATTCCCAAGAAAGAAATGCAATCCGATCATATTTAACACATTTTTTTATTATTTCATTTTCGACCAACTTATTAATAGGTTTTTCTATGCAGGTCAAAGCCAAAAATGAATTTAAACGGGGGATTCATGAGTGAAGCGGTTAATAAATTTCAATTTTAGAAGAGAAGGTGCAAAGAGGGAAATTGGGGGAACGAGAATAAGATTAGGGGAAGCATGAAATTAGACTGCTAGTTTAATTTTTCTTAGGGTAATAATTGCGTTAACACGTGCCATCTTTTAACCTAAACAACCAAATAACATTTGAACATGGGATTAAAATGCACACAGATGAAGTATGTAGACGACAGTTGTCAATGCGAATGAAGCAACTAAACTCCTTAATAGATCGAGAAAAGTAACAGCTGCACACAGCATACTCAAATTTTGATTAAAATGCAATAGTTGAAAATAAAAAAGGTTTCAGTTCGTTATTATTATTTTTCCAATCAAATTTTATGTTTAGTACATGGATAGAAAGTTGTAGAAAATGATGTTGAAGGAATCTTTTGCATTTAGAAAAGAGAAATAAGCCATCTCTATCCTAAAATATTCCAGAACTTCTATGCTGGGGTTGTCGCATGTTTTTATATATTTTTTAGTATAAGTATATAGGATATTGATTGATATTTTAACAAAAATAAGATTCATTTTCATTATTATTGAAAGTTTCTCAAATTGTTGCATATTCAATTCCGAAAATTGATGTATTAAAATTGATGTTTGAGGATTGTCAGATAAAGTTATGGAATTTTTACACGAGACTGTTTGAAACAAGTATTAAAATTGTTTGAAACAAGGTTAATCAGCCATTTAGTCCATTAAATTTACTTAATGAATAATGGCTCTGGTGTTGTTGTAGCAGTATAAGCAACAAATAGTTGCTACTCAAATTTTAATTTCTAAGCTACTTATGCTGATTTCTTACAAGTTCTTAAACACCTACACTCAAATAAGTCGCATAACAAGTAATTCTGACTATTTAATGATTTGTCAAACATGCTTCTGCACATACGGTAATAATAGCTCTCTCCAATAATAGCATCATGAACAATAATTATAAACTAGTTTTTATTTTCATTACAGTTTCGTTGTAAATATTATTACAAATTCATACCTTTCACTGGGAACTTTTGACCCACTTGATGAACTTCCTATCACCTACAAATATCAACACCTCTATCATTAGACAGAATGTATCAATTTGAACAAGCATGCAACTTTAAGATTGGAAAATAAAACAAGACTACGTTTATCCACCTGATATTTCCATACTTTCTGCTGGCGAGGGTAGATTGTAAATGCTAATTTTCGCAACAAGATTTTGATCAAGTAAAACATTTGTTATCTTTAAATTATTTGCAAAGAAACCAGCTATTATACCAACACGTAAGAACTGTATTGCTCTAGCCACTCCTATGGTAGCAGTTATTCGCTATGACCACATAAGCTTTTGCCCTCCATTTCCAGTTAAACAATCAACCTTTTTTAAAATAAAATAAGGATCATATAAATAATATCATAGAGGAATTTGAATCTGTAGTAGAGTTTCATAGAATAAATGCATTTCCTTTGATGATATAAATTAAAGGAGAAAAACAACGAATAATAACTTGCATGAAATACTGTCTCTAAGTGATCCATTCGACACGAATTCAAAAAAAAACTACTGACAGTTGAATCATGAAGATGGTATTCGAAGCAGTGACCAAGATGACTAACTAAATAGCGATATCTAAGCTTTGAGATCAGTTCAACATGTCGATTGAAGTTCTGTGAACTATGGCTCCTTTTCAATTTTAAGCATCTTATTGGTTTCTTATTTAAGCAACACGTTTAAAACCAATCCACTACTACCCTAGATGCAACTTTATAATTGACTATCATCTACATGTATAGGTACTCTTTTTCAGGTATATAGTTCTAATATTTTTTTAAAAAATCTATATTGCCAAAATTGTTCAGGATTTTGACAAAAATTGCTATATTGTCTGTATGTCAGATATGATCATCAAAACCATCCAATGGTACTATCAACAGATTTGTCACCTGACCATTATTATTCATAGTAAATAAAAAGAAAAACGTTGACCACATCTTTAACTATCTCAACCAAAACACCAACAAAAAAGAAAACAAACTTTAATGGAAAGAAGGAAAAAACAGATAAAAGAAGGAAAACTTACCTTTCATTATCTTTTTAAAAGCTTGAATCAAGAGCGAAAACCTAGCAATACCCTCTCCCTGTGAAGCATCTCCTCCTCAAACCACATATAACTCTCCTTGGCACTCCTTTTCCGAAACACAAACACTACATACCCTTAAGGACTACTTAATCGCCGGTCTCTTATTGCTACCAGGGAACCATCTTTTAACTTTCCTCTATATATCTGATATTAAAAGGAATTTAGATAAAATGTATGTTATTCAAATATAGTATTTTTTAACAACGAATACATTATGATAATAGGTAGTACTGGTTTTTACTCTCTGCATTTTGACAGTCAACCCTTTCTACAGATTTTCAAGTTCTGCAGATCTAAATGCCACAAAAATTTCAAAATGAGGAGCAAGTCGAAAGGGGTCAAATTGACAAAGCATACAGGCGTGAACATGGAAAGGATAGGATGAAGGTAATGTTTTCATATCACATTGCATTCAAATAATATAGCACAATTTAAATGCCATTGTTTTTCAGGATAAAACCTTTGAGCACAAGAAGAGGAGAAATTGGCCGATGAGATACGATAGAAATGTTACTGAGTAGACGCTCAAGGCCATCAAGAAGATTGATAAGATCAGAGTGGCAAGAGAGGCTAGCCACATTGAGAAGAGGTATTTTCTATTTTTCCTATTATATATATGTATATGTTCCTCGGTAATGTTACAGTATTGAATATGATACATATCACCATTGTATTTATATGGCAATAACATGCTCTGTAGGTAGAAGGGAAATGTAGGCAAAGAGCTAAGGAAGCTAAGAAGGTGTTGGATCAGAGCATCCACATGATTAAAGCGCTTTCGGTTCTTCGAGAAGAAGCATCAAAGATCAAAGTCCAAGTTTCTCAATCATAAGCAGAAGGTGCAATGGAAGAGTAGCCCATCTTATTACCATCCTTTAGCTTCTGAAGACGCTTGGCCACTTATTTGCACTTATTATGTTGTGTTACCAAGTCCTTTTCCTTCTTCTTATTATGGTGTTTTTGTATTAGAAGTAAATTTATTTTTAATTTTCCTATGTAATGTCTAGGAGCAAACCAGTGTTGTTCTATCCATATGGGTAGCATAAGAAAAATGAAACTTAATAAATTCTTTAGAAACTTAGTTAATTTAGTTAAATTTTTATTTAAGATAGCTAATTTTTAGAAACTTCTTTGATTGTTGTAGAACTCAATTAATTTTTGTAAAACTTAGTTAAATACTACAAACTAGTTAATTTAGTCAAATGATTATAAAACTTGGTTAGCATTTATAAAAATTAGTTAAATTGTGTTAACTAAGTTATTTTTATGAAATTAGTTTTTTTTAATTAATTAACTTTTATTAACTTAGCTATTTTTAAAAACTTAGTTAATTTTATTATGATCTTATTTAGTTTTTATAAAACTTAGTTAACTCAAAAGTTAGTTAATTCTTATATAGTAGGTTAATTTGTATAAGCTATTTAAGTTCTATTAAATTTTGTTAATATTTAGATTTTTTTTTAAATACCTGGTTAGCCTAGTTAAATTGTTATATGACTTAGTTTTTATAAATTATGTAATTTTTATAAAACTTAGTTAATTTTTAGAAAGTTATTTAATATTTATAAAATTTGGTTAACTTGGTTGATTTTTACAAACGTAGCTTACTTAGTTAGATGAACACATAAAACGAAACCCAATATAATTAGAAATGATTTTATATATGTACAAATTAAAAAAATGTTGTTTTCAACCTAATCCTTTATAAAACTAATTATGTTGGAAACATCCTACTATAAGATTACAAATATAAACACACTTACATTGGTTGCGCATATCCTCATCATCAAACTTATTTCTGGATATATACCAATAGTTAACCCCCATTATACATCTATTTTTAATAACCTCAATCCTCTTTGAAACCAAAATTATCAATTTTTTACATGTGTATAGCCTGGTTAAAAGCTAGTTCATAGTAGTAATTGAATAATATTATGTCTTCACTTTAAAAGTCAAACACCCTATAGGGAAAAAGAAGCATTAGAGCATATCCTAGATAATGCTACATTCACAGTAATGGGTACATACATTGATTTAGATGAACTTTTCAGTTACACGATATTATTTACTGATAACTTATTTTTATATGCATATTTGCTCATAAAATTTGATTTATATTATTTCACCTCTCTTTAGCAAGACTAAAATATATTTTACAGACTAACATATGAAAGAACTATCTATTTTTCTAGTAAACTTAAAATTAATATAAAGTAAAACGGTAACAGCAGTATGGTTCAGATCATGTGATCATGTTAACATTCAAAGGTGCATCCATGAAATATAACTTAGTGTGGCATGGTAAATGGCTAAATAAAGTATAACGTAAGTCATGTGATAAAGTGCATGTAATGAACTGAATAAACTAAGCAATGCACTTTAGGTAATGCATGTTAGGTAATGGACATAGTAGTATATAAAATGTAATGTGCAAGGCAGACAACATATATGATGTGCCAGACAGGGTTGGTGGAAGCATCTGAAGTGTAGGTACAGTTCAAAGTCAATAGGATTTGAAAATTAAAATTGAGATAAAATTAGCCTTGCAAGCATGGTGCATAATAAAATCAAGACAGGTGTAGAAACAAAAATGACAACATGCATAAAAAATATAATGGAAAAACTACTAGAACATGTCAAGAAGGAGCAGATATTGGAAATGCAGTGCAAATGGGTAAAGGGCATGAACAAGAGAATAACTACAGGTGGTTGATCAACCAGCATGACCCAAGAAAACATGAGTTGAACCGAAGGCAAGGTGCAAGGAAATAATGTGCAGACCAGAAGCGTCTAGAAGAAATGATCTTATAAAATGAAATATTAGGATCTTGCACATCAAAAAGCTACACCATGCAAGCAAAAAGGGAGATATTGAGCCAGTTATGTTAATGGAAATTGCACTAAGAAGTAAATTGCAATTGAAATTCAAATGAATATGATGCAATCAGTCCGCAGGTGCGGCGCAGTGGAAATGAGGCTTGAGTTCTGGTAAAAAGACGCAGGTTCGATTCCTACAATACGCTTCCATATCCTATATAAATTTACCCGGAGGTATGAGGGCTTGGATCAACGGACGGCTTTACTATATCCTCCATAGGAGTTTACCGGCATGTCGGGTTCTCTTGGATTTTCATAAAAAAATGATGCAATCAAAAGTAAATGTGGTGGAAATTGAATGCCAAAATACAAGTAGCGCGATATGGATGGCAGTAATAGAGCATTAGGAAATTGTGAGAAACTAGGAACTGCAGTCATAAGAACTACCTGATGGCATCACTATAGGAACATAAAGGTGAGGGACGGATATAAACAACATGGTGATAAAAGTAGGTCATAAAAAATAGTTGTAGGATATAAAGGAAATAAAGAAATTCTAATATTAAATCAAACCAACATTCGCTTAGAAACCTATTTCTAGTGAAGTTCAATTATAAAATTTTAGAATAATGATTGAAAGGATGAGGAGAAAAGTCAAATACAAGATATTTTAAGGATGATGGCGCATTATCATTCCATGCAGCCCATAATAGTAATACAAAAGGAAGATGGCATAAAGAGAAATAAGTAGTGAATTGGAACCCAATATGATTTAATACAGTTTACCACATAATGCCTTTGAAAGTAGAATTAATTAATTTTAAATATAGAAGTTGCATAGTTGTCAAAAGAAAATTTGAGCTACATATATAATCGACTGAACAAATGAAAATTGGTTTTCTCCCAGCCCTTTCTTTTCGGTTAGCACGTCAGTTCGCCAACGTGCCTCGACTCTTCAGTTTAGCCCAATTAGATACATCTAGTCTCGTCAACAAATAACTCAACTTGGATTTTAATTCATGCCCGCTCTGCATTTTTCTCTCATGTATGCTCTGAATTCTACTGAGCCAACACTTCATGTTTGTGCCACACTGTTTCCATTTTTGCCTTCTCAGTCATTTCCCTACTATCATATTCTTAGTCAGCATGTTACGGTAAAATTTCAATTAATTAATACCCGCTAACAATTATGCCTGCTTTGCATTTTTCTTATGCTTGCTCCGAATTCTACCAAGGTAACTCTTCATGCTTGCACTCCTTCGTGACATGCTAGTGCTGTCCTTTAATTCATCTTGAACCAACTAAACCGTTTCTACTCTAGTAGAGCTGATAGCCAAACTTCTTAGGTTTCCCTGCTTATAACTGTTCATAAATTAAAAAACAATGACATGCAAACATGTTTATCCACATAATAGTATATCGTTCCACCAAATAAGTCCACACATCAAAATTCTACAAAATTTAACCATTACGAATTTTAAATCTGATTTTTTTTTTAATCAAATCGTCATCGTAATGCATAAAATCACACTGCTGAAGAATGACATGTACTATTTATAAATAAAAAAACTGCATATAATTCAATGAAGGAAAATTCTAAACATAAATCAAACAAAAGCAAGGGATATATTAGAGTAATTGATAATTAATATATAGGTAGAAGAATATCGAGATTATGACCCTTTTTCTCAATTCTTAGAGTAGACAATTATTTCTCCATGATGGAACGTTTCTAGGGACGCGAGGAACGATTTTGTTAGTAGAAGTGAAGAAACATTGGACTAAAGAGAAGGCCAGAGAGGAAGGACCGAGAGAAGTGAGAAAACGATAGAATTTGAGATGTTTACGGAGATGGAAGAAAATGGAAGGAGCGATGAAATATTGGGAGACGAGTGGCCTGACAATGTTTCATGGGCTCAATTCTAAATTTTTTGTAATTTGAGATATTAATAGCGTGTATATTTTGATTTTACTTGTAATAATTACAGCATGACACGACAAAATGCTGTTACAACCTGCAATTAGTGAACATTCTTCTTGTAGTGTATTCGATTAACTATTGCATCACCGAAATGTAGCTTTAGCCACATCAAGATAAAGAAGTTAATTGAAATGCATACTTCATTCGTAGTTTTGATTGCATCACCATGATGCATCTTAACGCAACAATATAATGTTGCATAGTGATACGGCTTACTAAAGCGGTTAAACTTTCACTAACATGACATAGTTTTAACTGCATCATCATGATGTAGTTAAAAATTGCACTATAATAGTGTAGTTATAACTGCATTAATGTGATGTTGTATAACTACGTCTTATTACACTACAAGGAGAAACAGCATTTCCGACGGCCAGAAACCGATGGCGGCCGTCGGAAACCGTCGGCGGCCGTCGGAAAAGACGGCGTCGGAGAACAGTACTTCCGGCGGCTTCCGACGGCTACCGCCGTCTATTATTCCGACGGAGTCCGACGGGTTCCGACGGATTCCGACGGGTTCCGACGGATTCCGACGCCCGTCGGAATCCGTCGGAAATACTGAGTTACAGCCCGACTGAAAGCGCCGGAAGCCGTCGGAAATTTTGGCCGATAAGCCGTCGGGAGCCGTCGGAAATCTGCAAATTTTTTTTTTGGGTATTCGTTGCAACCATTGCCTTCCAACCACATTTCTCTTCCAAATACTCTGATATCAATAATTCACAACCCAATATACAATAATCCAATCAAAGATCCAAACCTAAACTACTACGTACTTAACAAACGCACAAATAAATAAAAATACAATCAAAATAAGATAAAAAACATACATAACCATCCCAACATTAACAATAATTGTTCTACCATATTGTTAATACACAAATTCATCAATATTCTTATGCACATGTCCTCATAAAACTAGAAAACCAAGTATAGCATACATAATTATACAAATCAATATTTATCCACACCGTCTATCAAATCATTCTACACAAACAAAAAACATACCTGAACGACGAATAAGCAAGCAATGAGTCAATCTCCTCCAGATCCAGAGCCAGCCGAGGAAGTGAAGCGGCCACCAAACTGCTGCATGTACTCTAACATACCGGATTACACTTTAAACGATAAACAATAGAAAAACGAAAAAAACGAATTAAAAATGGAAAACAAAAAAAATTATACATACTAGAACATCCTGCCATATGCACTCTACGATGTGAGGAGGATGGAGTCCCACTTCGGCCAGCACGCACTCATCCTACTGCGATATGCTGCTCTGGAGACGTCCAGCACAACCTTGGAGGGAAGTAGGTCGAACCCCCTGTTTTTAAGTACGATATAGATAAGTACGTACGTATATCATAGAAAAAATAAGATGCTGAATAAAATTTAATTTTAATTACTCTTCTGCTCTAGGGACCAAAGATACAACAGCACGCTGTGGCTCTTGCGATGGGCCACTGCCATCGCCTCCAGACGATCGGGAAGAGCTCCTACCTCTATACGACATACTGATAAACCTGTGACATATACACATCATTATATAAGAGTATAAAAACATGACAGTGAAATATATTTCATATGAAAATGACATCAACGGTACAAATTACAGCTTAATTAATGACTGAAATGGAAATAGAAATGGAAGTGTGTTATACCTGATTCATAATACATCAAGAATTCAACATGCAATAGTAAACGGATTTGGTTTCATAGTTACATCAATTTAATAATACATCAAGAATACAACATGAGAACAATAGTAAACGGATTTGGTTTCATAGTTACATCAATTTCATAATACATCAAGAATTTAACACTTTCAAATGAAATATTCACATGGTCACTGAAATAGTGACAGAAAAAGAACGAAGCTTCTTCTTCGATGTAAGATTTACATATCGAACCTTCAACCCGTGCTTTTTGCCTCACTTTTTTCTTCAGGTGATTCAAATATCTATGCAACATTAATTTATATTAACTTCATCTTTCAAATGCAATTAAATTACGTTATAACATATATATTACATATACCTCTCAAATGGATACATCCATCCGTATTGGACAGGACCTCGAAGTCGTGCTTCAGATGGGAGATGAACAGGTAAGTGTTCCATCACATTAAAAAAACCAGGCGGAAATATTTTTTTTAATTTGCAAAGAAATATAGGAATGTCCACTTCAAGTTTACGTAAACGTTGCACTTTTAAAGTAGTCGAACAAAGCTCTTTGTAAAACATACTAAGTTCCGTTACTACTTTTCAAACTTTTAACGGCAGTAGTTCTTTGAACATTATGGGGAATAAATTTTCCATCATTATGTGACAGTCGTGACTTTTCATTCCGCTTAATCTACCATTTTTAAAGTCAATACATCTACGAAGATTTGATGATATCCCATCCGGAAATCTTAACCCTTCCACCCATTTTAACACAGCTTTAACTTGATTATTATCTAATTCGTAACAAGCTTTGGGTTTTTTATTGTCATTTGGTTTCATATAAAGCTCAGGACATTTGCATAATTCTTCTATATCACGTCTTGATTTCAAATCATCCTTCGTCTTCCCTTTCACATTCAAAATTGTGTTAAAAACATTATCAAATACATTTTTCTCATTGTGCATCACATCTATGTTATGGCGAAGCAGAAGATGTTTCCAATACAGCAACTCCCAAAAAATAATTTGTTTGCACCGGTTATGAACAACTGATTTGCCTTCAATTTCTATTTGCTCGCCAATTTCATATATCTTTGGATAGTCCTTAACAAGTTCATATATGTCTTCGCTTGACCATATTGTCGGTGATTGTCTGGTTTCTACTCTATTAGCTAAATAGTTTTTCTTGTCTCCTTTAAAGGGATGATTTACATGGAGAAAATATCGATGATAGTCAAAACATGAAATTTTCTTACCACGAGGTAAAGAAAACGCTCGTGTTTCATCCATGCAATATGGACATGCTAGACGACCGGCAGTACTCCATCCCGAAAGCATTGCATAGGCAGAAAAACCACTTATAGTCCACAACAAAGAAGCAAACATACGAAAATTTTTCTTCTTGGACACATCGTATGTTTCTACTCCTTCATTCCACAGTATTTTTAACTCCTCAATCAACGGTTGTAAATATACATTGATTCCTTGTGTCGGATCGTCGGAGCCAGGAACGACAACAGTAAGAAACATATATTGCGTTTTCATGCACATCTATGGAGGTAAATTATACGGTGTGACGATAATGGGCAATGATGAATATTTAGAACCAAATTGAGAAAATGGAGAAAAACCGTCCGTACATAATCCTAATCTAACATTTCGACTCTCCGCCGCAAAATTTGGATACGTTTTATCGAAATGCTTCCATGCTTCTCCATCGGCCGGATGTGTTAACGTACCATCTTCCTCTGTTCTCACGCTATGCCATCTCATATTAGACGCAGTTACAGAAGATGCATATAATCTTTGAAGTCTTGGAGTTATGGGTAAGTAGTGCATACACTTGTACGGAATTTCCTTCCCCTTCTTTTTTCTTGGTTTGTATCTCTCCTGATTACAAACTTTACAATTTCTAAGGTTTGCGTCTTCTTTCCAAAACAACATGCATCCTTTTAAACATGTATCTATTTTCTGATACGGTAAACCAAAAGCCGACATAAGTTTTTTAACTTCGTAGTGATTTTCACACATTAGATTATCGGACGGCATATGTCTTTTTGCAGCTTGTACAACAGCCGTAAACCCAGCTTCAGTGATGTTGTATTTTGACTTCATCGCAATGTATTCTACGATTACTGACAGCTGAGTGTCGCTTTTACAACCATCCCAAATAGATTTCTTAGCTGCATCTAGTAAATCATAAATTTTTTTAGCTTCAATATTTGGTTCTTCAACATTTCCATCATCGTCGTCAACTTGAACCATAGGAAACATTGATCGTGCTGCATCTTCGACCATATTTTCTATACGGGTCGTTGAAACTATTTCGTTAACGACACTTTCAGACTCTACAGAAGTATTTGCTACAACTTCTCCATGCCAATCCCAAACATAATATTCTGGTACGAAACCGTGTTGGCACAAATGAACTTTCACAATATCTGGTAACAAATACTTCAAATGTCTACACCTACTACACGGACAACGAATTTATGGATCGTTTCCGTTATTACTTAAAGCGAATTCAACAAACACGTTTATACCATTATAAAAATCTTCTTTTATTGAGCCCCTCAGTCCTTTTCTTTGGTACATCCATCTCCTCCGATCAACAAAATAATCAATCATTTTTCCTATTTGCAAAATGAAAAGTTCAAAAATTAATATTTATTTTAAAGAATACAAATTCAAAAAAGATTATTTTCATGGTTGTATAATTTTTTGAATTTAAAGAACAATTTCACAAATTTAAAAATATTTTCAAATATGGCGCATTTTATTTTTTAACGTACGTAACGATTAAAAATATATATAATTTTTTTTCATTGGTCACACATCCTACTTCCCATTACAAACACAGTAAGTATTTACATTTCGTATATTATTTCGTCTCAAACGATTCAATAAAATTTCGGCAGCATTTCCCTTTTGTTTCCTGCATTGTACACAAATGCGTGTACGCAGGAAACAAAAAGGAAAAGTTAGGCCGAAATTTTATGAAACGTTTGAGACGAAGTAGTATACAAAATGTAAATTCTTACTGTGTTCATAACCTGTCCAATACTGGAACAAATCCGACAAATATTGTACCAGATGAATATAAATGGTCGTTTTTCGAAAAAAAACGACTATTTATACAACGATCATGTACAACACTCGTCAGACGGGGCCAAAAACTCTCTAAGGGACATTTGTCAGTTACATGCGCGCATTTTGCGAAAAAATACAGTTTTACTCACTGTTCACATTTATATATTAATTTCACACATTTATTCGACGTATTACGCATCAACTTAGGGATGGTTTAACATTTTTGTCATTTTTCAATACACACAATTATAATTTAGAGTAATGCATTTTTTTGTGTCATAAGTAAATACGTGCACAATATAATACTCCTAGTTCATTCAATCATTTTATCTTATTCCAAATAACGTATACAATCGTCGAATCAAGGCATACACAACAATTTACATATACATGAACAAGCACAAATTATACGTGTTTATCACAATTTCACGATAAAAGATGAAATCGGTATACCATGTGATGTTATAAACCGTTATTACGCTAGTGGAAACAATTGCAATCATTAATTCGCCCTAATTTATCAATTTATGCAAATCTAGAATTAGGGTAAAAACTGAATTTTTCGCAAAAGTAAGAGATTATATCTGAGATTAAGAGTAATGGAGCTTGATTAGAAAGCCTTGTAAGATCCGGAAGCTAGAAATTAGGGATTGGAAGCTTGGGGGTTGAATTTGGGGGTTTTTTGATTTATTTTCGTATGGAATGGAGGAGGAAGACAGGTCTCGGCTGGCAGGTATAATCGCAAATTTTCGACGGCCGCCGACGGCCCGTCGAAAGCCGTCGGAAAATGGCCGTCGGAAGCCGTCGGTCTTGGCTGTCGGTATTCTGCCTTTTTCTTGTAGTGTTAACGTAGTTACAAGTATTAATATGACATGCGGTTTTAAATAGATCATATTAATAGAGCCTAAATTGCAAAGTTTAAATGTTTTTCTGAAATGCAATTAAACCTACAATGAAAGAAATATGATGTAGAAGTTTATTTTTAAGTAAACACGCGTGTTTTAGAAAACATCCATAATTTGCGACTTAATAATGAAAACGATTTTTAAATTTGATTAGTCTACAAGTAGTTATCGAATTTTAAACATTAAATTTTAACTAACTAAAGCGGATCATGGTATTTGTTGATGAAGGGATTTCAATTATAAAATGGTACCTGAAACTAATAATCACACAACATAGCAAGAATGCTAAATGAAACTTCAACTAACTAACTAATGTGGGTGCGGTTAATTTGGTTAAGTTTACAGTGTAATAACAACCTGTGATTAAAGTATTTGTGATTTTTCCTCATGTATATAGCTATATTAATAGCATTAAAGTTACGGGTTTGTTGGGGTATGAATTTTGAAACGGATGAGCATTGATCGATAAAGTTTGAGTTAGTTTTAACAAATAAATGCAATCAGATTATTCAACTTCTAACATATTCATCATGCAGTGACAACTGACGTTATAGAAAAAGCGGAAGTTCAGAGCAAGTAATTAGTTGACAAAAATAGACAGACCACGCACCCGAAAAAATCCGTCAAATATGTTTGATTAAACCGGAAGAAGTGGAGTGGAGGTTTGGGTGGGTTTGAAACGGAAGAGAAAAGGTCAAAAAGGCGGAGTTTGTTTTAACAGGTAAAAGGCAATCAGTTTACTGAAGTCAAGATCCAAATATATCGGCACTGTAGTAACAAGTCATAGACATCCGCATGATCAAAAAGAGGAAAGTTCCCAGTTGGCAGAAGCTATAAATATATCTACATCTCAATTGACGCTTCTCACTCACATAACACGCCACCAATTGATTGGAAACTTAATCCGCAAGCAACAATGGCGGCAGAAATCAAAGTTCCCTATCTCCCTCACGAACTGATGCCTCCCAATCCTCCTCCCTCCTCTTCCAATTCAGTGCGCGATGACACTGAAGCTTTCGACTTTCCCCTCACCCCTCATGAATGGTTTCCACGGCACAAAATCATCAACAAATACGACAAGGAATGCAGCATCCATCTCGAAGCCAAGCTTTCACCCAAGTCTAAAGACCCTTCCATATCCGTTCGTTTCACCCTCAAAGACCACACCAAACTGTTGCAGATTTCTTCGCAAAGGCACGTCTCTTACAGCTTCGACTGTCCATTATTTGATATGCCTTTGGTCCGTGGCTACACCATTAAGGCTTCTCGATTTTGCCCTCTGAATATTAAAACCGATGACTACCCCGTCAAAAGGGAACACATGAACTTCTTTGAAACCCAAATCAATCGGTCTATTAAGGAACTTCTAGGTCCTGCTAGTGGTGATATATGCATAGATGTTGAGGCAAGTATTGACAGAGTTTTGTTGCCTGATGAAGCGGTGGGTGTGGTGAAGGAGATGGAAGGCGAAGGCTTTAGAAAAGACAGCTGTGGTAATGTGGAATGCTATGACTGTGCCGTGTGTTTGGACGACGTTCAGATGAGGTGGTTCCAAGGGATGAGATTGCCCTGCAATCACGTCTTCCACGTCAGGTGCATTGCTCGCTGGTTTGAAAAGAAAACTACATGTCCTATGTGCAGGCGAGGGTTGTTTTGAATTGATTGTTGATGTTGGGTTTAGTTCATGTACAGTCGGGAATGGATATTTATTCTTTTGAAGGTGCAGGCAATCTTAATTCATTTTGTGATGAAGAATCAATGTTTTATCTTTTGTTCACGGATCGGAATTATGAATACATGTATGTAGTGAATCATTTTTAATCTTGTTTTAGTTGGTCACTTTTGAATCTCTAATCCGTTGCTTAATTGTTATTTTTCCACTTTATTTTATTTTTCCTTTTCCTCTATGACTGTGATATGTTCTTATCAATACCACCATCACCAATATTCATTAGCTGAAAATTAATCGGAAGAGAGCAAGTTCATTCAAATATGCGTACAGATCAAAACTATGACATTCTTGCAACAATTCATTGACATAACCTTTTCTGTGTATCGGAATCATGTACCGCTGATATAACACTAAGATATGTGTTTTGAATTTGAAACCCTAAATATATCATTCGCCCATTTTATCCAAAAGAAAGTATTTTTTTCTTTCTTCCAACAGTGATCACTATACCGTGAACTTGTTTTTATAGGCATAATACTGTTCCCAGTCTAATCAAAACTGTTAAATCAGTGAAACTCATTTCATTTGTCTACCCCAGTAAGGTGATTGCATT
This sequence comes from Allium cepa, assembly GCA_030765085.1. Taxonomy (NCBI): domain Eukaryota; kingdom Viridiplantae; phylum Streptophyta; class Magnoliopsida; order Asparagales; family Amaryllidaceae; genus Allium; species Allium cepa. The sequence goes on from CM060943.1 coordinate 463,607,907, forward strand.
AACAACAATGGCTTACAAATCAATCGACTTGATCAAGGCATGTTCAACAACTTATTTCATGTCAAAACCATGTTTCACACATCAGTCTCATATTAGCCCAAAATATTATGTGTGGGTCATAACACCCCCATTTCGAAAATTGAAATACATCAATGATGCTGCAATTATCACCCTAATTATTTCAAACGTCATACTAAGATCATTTTATTTTTTCAAAATAATTAAGTAATAAAAGCAATTAAATAAATTTCATTACATAGATTTGTCATTTACGTTTTAATGAGGTCATCGTTTAAGATACTTCGATTTTGGATATGAGGAGATCAAAAAAAATCTAATCAAACTCTATCGCGAAAGAATTTCTTTTGTACACAACACGCAGTGACCTGATACCAAAAATCATTCGATGACTTTGCCTAAAATAAACCACCTCACATCTTAAAGTGTAGTCTCTTTAACAATGCCTTTTTGTAATACCAAAACATGCCCACGTATGGGGTCAAATATAATGAATATAACTAATAACGTGATCATGCCTGACGTATGAAGATGCCGATACAAAAACATAACCAATTAATCATATACCATGGTTATGCAACATTGGAATTTAAAATAACACTATTTTCTACTAAGCCTTTTGCTGCGTATTTGAAGTTTTGATTCATCTTTTAAAAAGATACATGTCTAATCAATAATATCAATCTACTCAAATGATAACTCATGAGTTTATGAGCAAATTAAACAATAATAAAATATGTGTTAGACATAAGGCATGGTATGAGTTATACATCTACTCAAACATACATATAGTGAAAACATGTCGCCTAACAAAATGAGGTTTCCCCTCACTAAATCAACAATGGCAGTTACATTATACCATGTAAACAAACATCACGTTATGAGCATACATATAACATCATTTTTCAATTATAGGTACACCTATACTTTATGAACCAAGTCACGCAATCATCAAACTAGGGGTGGGCATAAACTTCACCGCTAGACGGAAATCGCCCGCACTGGACCGCAAAAGCGGTGCGGAAACCCGCACCGAATCTTCTAACCAAAACTGATATCTCAAACCGGACCGACCCGCACTACAACAAAACAGCCATTTTACAACGGGCAATGCCCGTTGTAATATGCATTTCGCAACGGGCATGCGCCCGTTGTATTAGGCATCGTTGTAATGGGTTGACCATATTTTACAACGGGCAATGCCCGTTGTAATATGGATTTCACAACGGGCAATGCCCGTTGTAATACGTGATATTGCAACGGTTTCTGATAGTTGCAAAATAAATACAAATTTTTAAAAAAATTACAGCAGCATCCATGCAGTACATCCATACCAATAGTTAATAATTTAACGAGTAATAAATATTATCATAAAACAACCAAAATCACGTACGAAAAGACTAAAATCTAGAGTCATAAAATTCCAACACATTGCAAATGTTAGATAAGTTTACATCGACATAGTTCTATAATATACACATGAATGTTTACATTAACATTTAATAAACCTCCAATTCAGCTTTTTCTCCGCTTTAGAAGTACTTGCATTCAGTAAAGGATTTTATATGTAAAATGTTGAACCTGCTCAGCCAGATATTCTGTTTCCACAAAGTCCGCAAGTTGAGGATCGTTAGATCGAGTTGCTGCCTGTTTTCATTCAATTTAGAAATTTATTATAAACACCAAAAAATTGGAACTGACAAAAATACTAAAAGCAATTTGCGGTTGACTTACACTGTGTAGATGAATCAGCTTCTAATTAGTAAGCTTTTCCAAAAAGAGTGCAAGTTCCATTGCTAAAAATAATAGCATGTGTTAAAACATAAGCTAAGAACATTTTTGCTCTACTGACGTAGAACATATAATCAGCGGTGGTTTTGTTTCAAATACATGTATGTTACTTTGACAAGTAATCTGCACCAAAGTTTATGCAGATCAAACATCTAAACTTCTGCAGTTACTATAATTATAAATTATTTAATCCTACAGTTGAAAGTTGAGCCAATAGACAACACGTAGTTAACAAAAAGTCAGTAACCCTTTAACACATAAGCATAAAGCAACATACCAGTACTCCGCTCATACCACTGCCTTTGCAAAAACTTCAGCAAACTTCCATCAAAACAGCCACCGGCTACAATATATTGCATCAATAGTTTTGCCTACACTACAGACCACATACCTGCCTTGCCTGTGGGCACATTTACATTGTCAATCATCGAAATTGCTGCTCCCCCACGTTCGAACAACACAACTGATAGCAACAATTCGTGTCACCATCCACACTCCAATAATCACCATACCACAAGCAAACATCAACCATCCAAACTGCTCAACAAGTATATTCAAGAATCTCAAATATATATCAATCAACAAGTTAGAATGCTAATCAAAGTCTGAAAAATTCATACCAAAAGTATATAGGAATATATAGGAAATCGATTTCTATATAAACACCCAAATCATCAAAGGAAAATCAAGTCGAAATCAATACAAAATCGAAAAGGGGGCAGAAATCATATCATATATCAATCAAAGAATTCAATACACACTCCACATATCAAAGAGGGAAACACCTTCTTCACATCAAAACACACTCCACATAGCAAACTATGCGGAAACAAAACCAATCTCTACAAAAGAAAATCACTTCACTTCTGCAAACAACCAGAACTCTCTGCCCAAATCAGTCCAACTCTGCGAGTAAAATGGCTGACGCATACACAAAGACCACATAAACTCATCAAGGCTACACTTGCAACAGGCACATAAAATTCAATAGAGATGGAAGCATCAGTACCCAACCACATGACCAAGTCCCCAAATACTCTTAATAGAGATGGCATTATCAGTGCCCACAAAAACATGACCTGAAATAGAAAATTGTTCAATAACCAAACTCGTGAACTATTGATTGAAGGAAGTATAATGCTGTTATGGAAAATTGCAATTATAATGGTGAAAATTTCAATAGAGATGGCAGTATAATGTGTAGGTTTATTAATTGAAGGCAATATAATGTTGTTATTCAAACCAGAAACACAAAGACTGATATTGATACAACAATAAACTAGGAATCATAACAATAACAATAATAAACCATGTCTGTAAGCAAACTATGTCTGTAAACCAAAACAACCGAACAAACTATGTCTGTAAACCATCATGTATTTCACTTTTCATTTCAACTCTTGGTAAACATTGCCCATATCAAGATACAGCTCTCAAAGTAAATTGAATGAATAAAGTATAAAATGAAATAAGAAAAAGTAAATATAGCTCACTTGTCCATGAGAATCTAGCAAAGTTACAACGAATTAAGTATAAAATAGGATACATACCATCTCTCAACGAGAATCTTGTCCCCAAATACTCTTTCATAGAATCCACAGATTCAAATGCCTTCAAAAGTTGTGAATCGAAACAACCGAATAATAGTTGAATAACCAAAAAACCTGAACAAACTCAGGCTAACCAAACTTGAGATTGCACGACGAAGAGGAGCATGAAAACGCAGCTAGGTATTTGAAAAATTAGATCATGGGTTAAAATTGAAAATGAGATCTCAGAATATCAAAAAATAGAAAAGTAAAACAAAAACTAGGGCCTAAATATAAAGGATAGTTAGAGGAAATCAGGATGAAAGGAGATAGAGAGCGAAAGAGAGTGGATTGGATAGAGGAGGAAGAGAAAACGAGGTAGAAGAGGCGGCTGCAACTCTAGTCCCCATTTTTTTTATTTTGTTTTCAGGAGGGATGGAAATAGTTGAACAAACATGGCCACGAAATAATTTAGGAAATATTGAGACCTATTACAACGGGCATTTTTAGCCCGTTGTAAAATTGACACCTCTTACAACGGGTATTTTGTGACCGTTGTAAAAATAGTATATATTACAACGGAAATTTTGTGAACGTTGTAAAATTGACATCAATTCAACGGGCATGAAAGGACCGTTGTAATAGCATTCTATTACAACGGGCAGTCATTGCCTATTGTAAAAAAGGCGTTGTATAGGGCATCTATTACAATGGGCCTGAATGGACCATTGTAATAGCTTACTATTACAACGGGCAGCCAATGCCCGTTGTAAAAAGAGCGTTGTAATAGAGTATTTTTGTTGTAGTGCCGCATCGATATGGTTCGGTTGCAGTTTGGACGATTGAACCAACCATATTAAACCGGACCGAACCGTAAATTTATATTAGTAATCTTACGATAAAAATATAAGCAACTCCTATCTTATTTTAGATTCTAACTATGTACATTCTATTTTTAGCGTATGTTGTTGTTATATTAATAATAATCGCTGACACAAAAGAAGAATTTATAGTTTTGGTATAATATTTTTCATCCCTTTTTTTGAATAAATGCTAATTATAATCTTATTCTAGTCATTTTCCTTAGTGATTATGCACTGATTAATGTTGATGTTTGGTTAATCTACCAAAAAAAATCTCACTCGTAGGTAAATATCAAATTGAAATATTCATACAATTAAGTACTAATCTTTCATTTTTGTATAACATTATGTGTTTCAACCTTTAAATGAAAAAGTTTCACACGGTTGCCTTTGTAAATTGATTGTTGATGGAAGTATTCTTTTATTTCATATTGAATATGGGTTCAAACCGGACCAGACCAAAACCGAACCGTATTATATTCAAACCAAACCGAACCGTTTAAAGGATTAGTATAATGGTTTGAATTTTTGATTAACCGTTTGATGCGGTGCGGAGGCAGTTTGGACTCCAAACCGCACCAAACCGAACATCGCCCACCCCTACATTGAACACACTCACAAGCATAATAAAGTTGTTTTTCTTTCCGTAATAATGTGTTATAAATAAATATTTAATTAAATATATTTAACAAAAAATTAATAAATGATGTGTTTGTGGTAGTATTTACAAATAGTTGTAAACATGAGTATTGTATCATAATATAATGAACACATCATTTTAAATATTCCTAGTCAAGATGCATCGAGATTGGATATCGATGTATCAATTGAGACTAGAGTACGTAACGTTCTTCACATGTTCGGTAGTGTATTACTCATAACTGCTAGGTGCATCGAGAGATTACGTACTAATGGTTATTAGATAACTAAAGAATGACTCTATTAATAGTTTTCTATTGGCTAATATAACTAAGATCAAACAGAAAATATCGAAGTGACTAATTTGCACATTTCTACTGAATTGAGAGTACCACTGGATCTCCAATATGAAAGCTCCGCTTTGATTATAGTCTAACCATGGCATAGAGTTTATCGAGCGACTATAGTTGGATCCAGTGAAAGCAAACTATTCAAGAGAGGATTCGTCTCCTCGGTTATATGAGGTTAGCATCACAATCAACTGAAGTCAATTCAAAGTCAAAGTCCCTGGTCAGAGAATTTCGGTTAATAATAACTGTTATTATTGAACCAAAGATTTTGCGTTTGGACTATAAAGTTGAATATAGATGATATTGCAATTTTTACTATTACCAAATTTCATAAGTTCAAAGTGATATTGTTTTGACTAAGAGAATTGGTGCAAATAATAGTATTGGGTAACATTTAACAAAGTGAAATTGAATATTACCAGAACTAAGTAAGGATAAAGTTGGCCAAAATGTCACATCATCTGCTAAGTGAAGCGTGAAAATTAATATTTGAATTGTTCAACATTAATTGCTATCCAAAATTTGCACCTAAAGAGTCGCACCATAAATATTTGAATAGTTCGATATTCAAATCATTGATGATATGATTTAATTTATTTATAATTGTTATAAATTAATTCATATTTAAAATATTATTTATATAGTTTTCTTTTGATTTGATGAACAATATTAATGAATATGTTTATTAAGTTATAAATATACTAATTGATATATAATACAGATACATGTTCAAATTAGATTTAAATGAAATATAGTTTGTTTGGGTTTTAAATGAGTTTGAAGCATATATAGGGCTGGTGTGTTTCGACCATAATGAGAGCATGATTGTTGAGGCCATATGATGTCAAGATGGGTTTGGTTTGGATGGATAAGAGAAAGAGGATAGGTATGAGAGAAAAGAGAATCTAGATCTTAACTTATCTCTTTAATCTCTCCTCTATAAAAGCATCTCAACCACCTATTTGAGAAATTATAAAGCCTCTAATCCCCTTACTTCTGGTTGAATTCATCATCCCCGCTTCTTTAATTTTCAAGCTCAAATCAAATAAAATTAAACACCATTTGATAGCCGGCGGTCTACATTTCAGGAGATAGCACCTTCAGAATTAGAATTTGATTCAAGAGTTTGTATCAATGCTTCAAGGTGTGAGTTAGATGACGATAATTAGAATCTGATCTATAATTATATACTATTGATTTATTATTTATATATTATATTCTATTATATTAGTTAGACGATGATTATAGTATACTGGTATATCATCACATTTAGAATGGTTATATGTTCATATGCTTATAATATTAATAAAAAATATACGACATACACCCGCTTGTAATATGTATGGCACAAAAAAAACAGAACAATTACTTTTATTTTAACTAATTTTAATAAACATTATTTAATTATATATAAGCTTTATAATTTAAATACTATGTCTTATTCTATACAAAATAAGATTTGACAGCTTTATGTAATTAGTTTCATACTTAAAATATTTTTAGCAAAAATAAAATAATTTTAATATATATATATATATATATTGTTGAAATCAATTATTTCTATAAATTAACTATATCAACATATATGTATAACGGGTAAATAGTCACAAGGAAGAAGTTGCAAAAAAATTTAGTCTAAGGGACAACAAGTTTGCTTTTTAGCCTGAAGGACACTTTTTAGTGTAAATCACAGAATGATAGTTACAACTATCATTCTGTGATTTACACTAAAAAGTGTCCTTCAGCCTAAAAAACAAACTTCTTGTCCCTGAAATTAAATTTTTTTCTAACTTTTTCCTTTAGCCTAAAAACACCTATGTATAATATGAAATTATGTTTTATATTTTATAAAATTAAATTAGTACCTAACATGCTTTTGTAGAAAAAAATTACATTTAATTTAATTATTTAAATATTAGCTAAAATTAAAATTGAATTTAAAATTTGTTTTTAAATTATAATATTGTATGCATAATATTTAAATATTAAAATATCACTCAGACTTTTACAGGAATTTTAGAATTCCGAATTATATTTTGAAAAATAATTTTTATTTAGTTTTCATTAGTTTTTACATCGAAATTTAATTTTAATATATATATTTATTTAAATTTAAAAAAATCTTTGCCGTGAGAGTTATCAGATGTATATATTTTTGATATATATTTATATATATTGTATGTTTTTTATTTAAGTATTAATATATATATATATATACATATATATATGTATGTATGTATATATTATTAAATTATATATATGCATGTATATATTTGTTTAGTATATACGTTCATAAAATAAATTTATATATATATGTATATCTTTCTGTTTTGTAGAGAAAATAAAAATAATTTTTTTAATATAATTATAAATGTTTTAAAATATATGTATATAATTATATATATATATACACACCATGTAATATTGATATAAATTATTTAAAATGATTTAAAGTTATTAAATAAACACATATTTATAATATTTTATATACATAAATTAAAGTGTGTAAGCATACATTTGATGATATATTTGTAACTAGATGAACTAATATGTCCATTGCGGTGTAAATCCCTGTATTTATACACGGACATGTTATACCTTGCACGAATTGCTTGTGACGCATGAACACACAAATATGTGTATATGATACAAATATAAATATATATATATATATATATATATAATATTAGTTACATAATATAAAATTGATTTATAAATTTAAATAAAATAATGATTTAATTTAAAATAAGTTTGGAAATATTCAAAATAATTTAGACTTTATAGACCCAATAAAGATCCAATATGATTAAAAAACTGAAATTTACTCATTTCTTCCGCTGCAAGCTAGCCCAGTTTCGATAATAATGATCAAGTAACATGTCTAAATTTTATTTAACATCTCAAAATCAATGTATTTTTCTTTGACTGCTAGAAGTGAGTGAATATGTCTTGAAATCTAGAGTACATGTCACACATAATTTCATCTTGCTTCATTCTAAAGTTTTGAAATTGATTTTTGAGCATTGAAATCTTACTTTGTTTGACCTTGTTTGTACCTTCATGATTTATTTTAAGGGTATGCCAAATTCATACGCTGATGTGCATGTACTAACTCTATTCAACTCATTTTTATCTAAAGAACAAAACAACATATTCATAGCTTTAACATTAGCAGTAACTCTTGGTTTTTGTGTGTTTGACCATTGTGCATATATAGTGATAGATATAGTGTATTCTTGTTGAGTGATATTCCATGTGTCATAGGCATTAGCTTGCATGTATATCCTCAACCTAGTTGATCAATAATTGTAGTTTAGTCCATTAAATAGTGGTGGTTGTGTAGTAGACTGGCCTTTAACAAAACTTGATGCAGTATTATTGTCCATATTACTTGAATATGAAAAACCGTGTTACATAAACAATAACCTTGTACTGATACCAAATGAAGTCTATATGGATCGAGTAATATGAATATTTATCTAAGTGTTTAACTTGTGCAAAAACAGTAATATAAAAGTAAAGCAATAAAGTAAATAACGCCAGAGATTTTTATACTTGTTCAAAGCTCATTCTACGTCTATTCAGACTCCTTCTAGAATTAACTGGCGACTCTCTCACTTAATTTAGAGGAATAGATATTACAATTGCCTGCTATAGAATAGGACTTCGTGCCTAAAAAACACGAAAAAGACTTCGTTTACAAAAAAGGTAGAATTGTTTGTGACTTCTTATGCTCTTGTATAACATGATTAGCCAATGAGTACAACCTTCCCATAATCTTCTTCTTTGTGGTGTATTGAGTGTATTTTTGATGAATATGAAAGTAAGATTATCACAAGGAAAATAAAATTGAATGTGCAAGCGATCAATTTGAAAGCAATATAAGTATATGATAGCACTTGAGAATTCAAAATCAAGATGTAAGAATAAGGGAAAAAGAATTAGTTTTAAATCCACCAATTTGATTGTCTTATATAGAAGATGTATAATTGCAACCTTTAATGAAGAGAAATGATCAAAGGAAATAGCCACAGCCATTGATGAAGAGGAGTGGCTCTTCATGGAGAAGAGCACCCTTTTAGAAATTTGACAAGAATAGCTATTACATAGATTTAGTCGACTGAATGAAGCTAGCCAATGAACTGAATTTTAGTGAAAAACCACATTTCAAATTAGAATGAAATTAGTTCAAAATAGCCCAGTTTCATTCGACTGGAATACTTGATTTAGTCGACTGGATAAGTGTTTAGTCGACCGAATCATGATTTTAGTCGACTTAAATTGTATCAATGTTTAATTATAATTGTGTATATATATTCAATCGAAGTCTATACCCTATTTAGTCGACTGAACGTTATGGTTTTTGTCTTTGGTCTTTAAAATTGGTTTGCGATCAACCATGTGTGTATACTATGTCGAAGAGGTTTTAATAAATTTATAATTCTAGGCTAAGATGTTATGACTGATATTACATTGGTTGTGTCATCCTGTTCTTCTTTTTATGGGCGCATCTCCTTGCTTAATTGATCTTTTCCTATGCAAGTGGTTAGTGTACACAATATATTATTGTATAGTTGCCACTATCAAAATATCAAGATATGAGGTTCTAATATTCTCTACTTTTTTAATGATGATGGCTATACAATTTAAATTAATCGATACATAGATTGTTCTCCTTCTAAGTCTATGCTCCCCCTTTCGATATGGCACAATCATTCTCTGCTTTTGTCATCGACAAAAAGGAAATGGATATCAATAGAAGGAAACAAAATGTGTAAGAAGAGAGCCATCCTATATCAATGTCTTTTGCAAACAAAAGATATATACAATTTTATAAGTATAGTATTTGTGCAAATAACACTTAACGTTAATATGAAAGCATTATTCATAACAAATTTTCATAACAAAAAGAATAATTTTGTGATGATACAAATAAATATTTTCGAACATAGGCATATGTTACTTGTCATAACCATAAAATTAATATAAACATAAACAACAGATTTGTCGTTTCCAACAGAAACATAAACAATGCTTTTAGCACAAACACAATATAACCATGACTAACATTTGTCACAAACATAAACAACGTTTGTTCTAAGCATTAACTAAGCACATAAACATAACCATAGATTTTGAAATAAACAGAGATTACCTTACTACGTAACATTAAAAAAAGGTAGAACTGCATAAGAAAAGATATAGGATAGATCATCAAACATCAAATATCGTGACTTCCACGTCTCTCACTAACCTCTTCATCATCACTATCATCTTCTTCCTCGGTTGTTGTCCAATTTTAAATGCTCAATATTTGGAGGAATTTCTTTGGAAGGAATATGTGCAAAAAAGTGGATGAAGCACATGACCCTTTATCCTAAATTTTATTCCATCTTTGTGATTATATGCTCTACCCGTGATAGACATCGATCAAGCTTGATTTGGTTGCAAGATAGAATGGCATAAGAATTGTCTAGCTTGTGTGTCCATACTTATCTCCTTTATGTTATCTTCAGTATGTTGGTTTTGAGGTGGTCGAGAAATGGAGGCAACAATATAAATGGTAGGTTAGGCATGATCGGCTTCTTTATTCGCCTTCCATTGATCAAAAGATATAATATTATGACTCTCCACTCTATAAGGAAGACCCATTAGGCTAAGAGTTTTAGCATTAAGGGATTCAACGGTGGTAAATTTAGAACTTGGAAGAGGGACGCTAAGGTTTAACAAGATACATATTATATAAGAACCATAATGAATCATTTTCATTCGACCTTGGTTAAAAGTTAAAAATTCATCTAAAATGATTTTTGACCAATTAACATTATGTTAATTCCATATTGCATATAACGCTGAAAATTATATTTATAAATCTTCTTATTACTATCAGTTCTTGGTTGTATAGTGTGAGTAAGGGCTCGATGCATTATTCTCGCTTTGGGGCGAAGGAATTTTGCTTTAAGTTTAACTAAGTCATCGGCAAGAAAACGATGACTTAATTCATCCCGGATTTACATGTTGACATCAATGTCCTTTAAATCTTCTCCTGTCGAAGGACATTGCAAAATATAACCGAATCTTTGTAAAGAAAGATAAATTTTTACACCACAAACTACAGCCCAAATTCAATCCTCTTTGTAATGTGGATTCATAAGATCTAAATTTAAGTTTGTTTAAAAGATTTTTACTAATAGTGAGTAGATTTTGACGTTGTTGGCATCGAAGCTTAGAAGAGAGTCAATATGGTTGACTTTAGCTAGTTCGCTGATAGCATAATTATCAAAATCATTAAATTATATGAATGAACCGTTGAAGATTCGTGCTCTCTTCGGGTTACTGAACCTTTGTACGACAGTGTCATTGTGAAGCCAATCCTTGATTTGAGCGATGGAGGGACCAAAGGAAGAAGTTCTTGATCTTTTGGGGCCATTTGTGGGTTTGTAAATTTAGAGCTTTGGAAGATTTTAGGTATTTATTGAAGAAGAAAGTAAATGTAAACTTTAATTTTCAGAAATATAAAGAAGTGAATAGATGATAGACCGCTGAAAAGATAGGTGCATGTAAAGACGTGCCCATTTGAAATTTTTTTCTTCCTTTTAGAAAAATGCAGAAATCAGGAGAAGTCGAGTGAATTAAGGATTTTGTCGATTGAATTTGTAGTGGAAATAATAATCTAGTTATGTTCAGTCGACTGGAATTATAGTTCAATCGACTGTTTGCGAATAAATTGATGGTCGAAAGAAAATAGTGGAAAAAATGTGGCAATTCAGTTGACTGATTTGGTGCAGTCAGTCGATTGAAAGTAATGTTAGAATTTTTTATAACTTTCTTTGTTCAATCGACTAAACTAGGGCGTTCGGTCGATTGAACCTGTTGTATATCTATGTTCTAAAATTTTGAGCTTTTTGAATAAGCATTGTCTCATTTGTATAGAATCATTTCGAGATACAAAATAATTTATTTTATGAATATATAATCAGAAAATAAAACATTATTATATCAATATACATATATATACACAAAAATTTATTTTTCTTCATTTGGCTCCGACTCCTCCGAAGTATAGCATTCCTATGAGTTTGGTTCAATCTTAGTTTGATCTTTTAAAGGCTTAAGTGGAGACCATATATTTGTTTGAACTAGTTTGTGATTCAGGTTGTTGTTTGATAGTCCTAATTCCTAAGAGTTTCTTGGAGTTATGTTGTATTTATTCATTCTATTAGTTGAGGAGTGTTTTTCCATATGCTATTTTTTTTGGTGAATGATCACACATTTCCAGAACACATCTTTCCAAAAAACTTAGATGTGATCCTTGGCTTCTCTGCTCGTAATATATCTCCTTTTGAACTCCCATCATCTATTGTTGGTAGTGAAATATTTCATCAATTTTGGTATAGAAAGATGATGATTCGAGATTGATTGACCGTTTGACTTTCTTACCCCTTGGAGAGAAACCAGTGTGATGGATCGGTGATGGAATGATATTAAATAAAGATGATTTATTCGGTGGTCAATTTTTTTGGTTGAAGTTGAAAGAGAGATTTTTGAAATGTGTGAGCTATAATCAATAGATGAATATGTTGAATCATAGTTTGAAGAAGTTTTGGAAATTTTTATAGATATGATCTTGAAGAGTAATTTTTGTTGTAAGTTTTTAATTATTATGATAGTTTGGATATATATGATTAGGATACTATGAAAGTTAAGGCAAACTTTATTTTCACTGTTAGAATTTATTTTTATTTGTGGTGCTAAAAGGATTTACTAATATATGTATATATGTTCTAAATATAGAAGATTAATTCATGATATGTGTTCTGTGGTTAAAACATTTTATTTTCACTAATTAAAGTGTGATTAAAAGTTTGACTATTATATATATTCATTCTAAATAAATAAAAACAATTCATGATATGAATTTTTGTTGTATTCTGTGGTTTTAAAACAAGCTATTATTTTATGATTTGAGTGTATGTTAAACGAATTTATTTTCATAATTGTTGTCTTTAAAACATAATTGTAAAGGAATTTTTTTGTTATTTATATGACAATAAGTGTATATTAATTTAAATCCTATAGAGATACAATACCAAGTTCTCGATGTAACTTAGTAAAATTATTTTCATTCAGAGGTTTAGTAAGTTGTCTGCTATTTTATTTTCAAAGAAACGAATTCAAAAGATATCATATCCTTTTCTACATCGTCACGTAAAAAAAGATGACGAATATCAATGTGTTTGGTACGAGAATGATTTATTGGATTCTTTTACAAGTTAATAGAACATGTTTATCATAGTGAATTGGACATTTATTTAGGTATATCCCAAAGTCACAAAGAGTTTGTTGCATGTATATCACTTATGTACATGCTAAAGCAGCAGGTATATGTTCTGCATCATATGTCGATGGTGAAACATAATTTTTCTTTTTACTAAACCACGATACTAGAGATTGTGTGAAGTGACAAGTCTTCTTGTCCGTTTGACATCCTCTGAAATCTGCATCGCTTTATGATACAAGTTCGAAAGGACATTATTTTGGGTAGAAGAGGCCATGGTCTCTAGTGTTGCTTAAGTATCGAAAAATTCATTTCACAGCTTGCAAGTATGATTCTTTGAGATTTGCTTGAAACCATGCACACAGGCAGAAACTCATCGTGACATCGAGCCAATTAGCGGTTAAGTATAGTAAAGTTCCAATCATACTTCGATATTATTTTTTATCCATACTTTTTTGTTTTCATCTTTAACGAGATGAACCATAGTGCTCATAGGTGTCGGTTTACATGATATTTTTTTCATTCCAAATCATTTTATTTAATTAGTATAATAATTTTTTGATTAATAAAAATACCATTACTTAGTTGTTCAATTTGTAGATTGAGAAAATATGAGAGTTCTTCAATATGAGACATCTCAAATTCACTTGTCATTATTTTTGAAAAGCCATTGCATAAATCTTCAAAATGACATCATCTATATAAATTTGTATGATTAATACATCTTTCTTACAACTTGAGGTCTATTTTCTATGATTGGTTTTTCTATAATATTTTTTCGTCATTTTATTATTTTTGAAATTCTCATTAAATGAAACATGTAAAGTTTCTTCTATAGTTTTTATACGTTTATTATGTATTCTATATGCTTTGCTTCATTCTAAATATTCAATTAAATTTCCTTTATCAGATTTGGATTGAATTTTCCTAGTTGATCATTTTTGTTTAACATAAAACATTTTGATCCAAAAAATCATAGATATGATATATTAGGTTTTCTACCGGTAAAAATTTCATATGGTGTACGTTTACTTAAGGGTCGAATAGTGACACGATTTAAGATGTAGCATGCAGTAGACACGGCTTCTCCCCAGAAATGTTTTGGTAGTTGGCTACCACTGATACAGTTTGGGATATGCTTTTAGGGGCAATTATGTAATTTGTTACATATATTTAACTCGTTCACTAATCTTATTCGAAATAAAGGTGTTTCCTCTCTATTATATACTTGATATAATATAGTTATATTAATTAATTAAAAGTATATTTAATAGAAAATCCATAAATAGCATGTTTTGTGATAGTAGTTACAAAGTGTTGTTACCATGAATAATTTATCATAATAAAAATAAATATACCATTTTAAATATTCCTGGTCAAGATGCGTCGATACAGATATCGATGTATCCTGTAACAACCCTCATATTTCACGATTATATATTTAAATGTTTTATTTAAAAATAGCATCTTTAGTCGGATTAAAGTCCAAAATGCTACTTTTTTGTAAACATTCGAATAATGACTCGAGATTACTTCCATTGAGTCTAAAATGGCGTTTGCGGCCTTTTGGAGTATAAACATCGATATGTTTGGAATTGATTGGGATTTTGGTATTTTTTTAGGTTTTGGGTTGTATTCTAGCCCACTAACCCAATAAGTAAACCCAAACCCCTTACCATATACATCCCACTCCACTCCTATCCTCTTCACTCATTTTCATTTCCTAACACTCTCAAGCTAAAAGAAAAATGGGGGAAGAGATAGGAAATTAAAATTCCTAAGCCCTGGTTTACTAGGAAATTCAAATTCAAGTTCCAAAATCAAAGAGAAGCTTAGGTAAGCATCCACTTCATCTTCTCCATCTCAATCCCTCTCCAAATTTTCAGAAATATCCTATAAACTAATTTAGGAAATATTTGTCTATGATCATAGATTGGAGCTTCTAGAGTTGAAGTTGAAGAGTGGTTGCTCTTTTCTTCGTTTTAAAGCTTCTCATTCATTGTTTTTTGGGTTTAAAAGTGAGTTCGTGAGCACACATTTATGTTTATACCTTTGATAATTGTTAGGTATGAATTCCTAACATCTATTCATGTTTATTTGCTATTGAATTGAATTGGTTTGGCGAATTTTTCAATTTTTGGCATTTTGAAGTCAAAATCTACGAATATCCTTATATGGATGTTGGACATGTTGTTCGGAGTTTTTTGATGAGCCTATAGGGCTGGGTTGTCGTTTGGTATAAATCCCTAGCCTCCGTTGCTCATCCAATCGCTCCCGAACCAATTTGGCCATTAATGGCCAAGGCTGATTTTTGCTCTGAGCTTCAGATCAGACGTCTGGTATAACAATCAGACGTTTGGGCCATCAGAAAAAAAATTCTGGATGTACAGCTCAGAAGTCTAAGTCTGTTATCCAGACGTCTGGGAGATCTGGAACGAAAATTCCAGCATTTCAGCATAGACGTTTGGGATAACCACCAGACGTCTGGAGCTGTTAAATTCAACCAATTTGCCTGTTTAATGTGGCTTTCCTTTTATATCGATTTTTGATTGATCCGGTTGGTTGTTGTCATTTATTATCAACTTCGATGACTTCTTTTATGGATTTTTGGGAATATCCATTTGATGGATTTGATATCGATTTCTATGGTTTTGATTCATGCATCGAATGTGAATTTTTGGTGATTGATTGTTTTTACAACCATTTCTATGATTTGTCACTTTAAAGTAAAAAGGTATCTAACTAGTAGTAAATATTCGAACTCTTTCAAAAAAATGATTTCAATGTTACTTTTAATACAAAGCTCGTTTTCAAACCCGTTTTCCAATTTATTGGTATATGCTAACCTTTACCTCATTCGTTCGAGAAATCCAATTAAACGACTTAGTAAAGTAAGTGGTATGAAACGCTTCCGTTTACTTCGTCGGTAAATTCTTTGACTTGTTCGATTGAAATCTTATGACAATTTTTGAGTGAAAATCTACAATTTGTTTGTAAATACTTAAGTTAAGCCAATGTTTATGGGACATGAAGCTAAACTCGTTTATTTACCAGCTTAGTGTAATTTACACTTCTTATTGATCAATGGTAATCATTTTATGGTTTAGACTAGCGATATGCGATGTCTCTTTGTCTGCGTAGGGGACTGTACCTAGTTTTATGGCGCTTCATCTCAACTTTATAGGCTAGCGACCTATGGGTTTTATGGAGTTTGGCTCATCGGGCATAAGGCTGTACTACGTCATTGTTCCGAATTATTCGAGTTTCAGGTTCATCAGACGTAACGCTGTACTATGTCGTCGTTTCGGATTATTCGAGTTTCAGGTTCATCAGACTTAATGTTGTACTATGTCGTTGTTTCGGATTTTTGAGTTTTGGGTTCATCGCATGTAACGCTGTACTATGTCGTTGTTCTGGATTATTTGAGTTTCAAGTTCATCAGACGTAACGCTATACTACATCGTTGTTCTGGATTATGTGAGTTTTAGGTTCATCGGGCGTAATGCAGTACTACGTCGTTGCACCGGCTCTATGGTTATTGACCATGGGATGGCTACTCGTTTGTGAAACACATGTTGGTGAGTTTTCATGCTCCCGTTTGTGATAGGCTTCCCCCTTTGTGTTTTCTAGATTTCTAATTATTGATTTCTGAAATTTATGTTTCACCAATTTTTGTGATTTATATTGATAGGCTTTATCAATATTTGTGGTTTGGTGAGTAAAATAAAGAATATGACATTCTTTTTGTTGTTTGAGAAAATTTGAGATATTATATGATTTTTGTTGTTATCTAATGTATACTTGTCGTAGTGGAATTATTGTTATCATACATTTTTAACATATCTCTTATCCTATCTCATTTTATATGATATTTATAGCTAGGCTGGTCCATTTTTTATTTTCTTCTTAAATAATACTCGTGTCAGGCCGAGGTATTTTAGGTGCTTCTGCTTAACTTCTTATCAGGGTCCGTCATCTGACTTTTGGCTAACTACTTTAGCTTAGTAGTTTTTTTATACATTCATGATAGAGACTCCTTGATGTATACATATTCTTTTGTCTAGCAATTGTACCTATTCTTTTGTGATGTAGTGGATCATGTATGACCACTACTTTGATGTACACTTTTATGTATTATATTCATATCTGTTTCCGCCTTAATGATATGAATATCTGCGACTGATTTATGTTATGCTTATTTTATATTTGTTTTCGAAGATCACATAGCCACTATATAGTAGTTTTGAGTTTATAATTGATATGTCAGACTTCCTCTTGAAACGAAATGCATATAATACTATATAGCATATCGGTACTCGCACAAAGCAATTACATAGATGGTTGCTCCTCAACAGCCTTATTCTTCGTGCTAGTCGATGGCATTACCTCGTAGTGTCCTCGGCTAGTGTGAGTATAAAGGTGGGGCGTCACAACTTGGTATCGGAGCCAAACTTCGGAACAATATAGAATATTATAGCAAGGATCATCGTCCTGTGTCTTTCTTAGGAATCGTGCCTTCGGATTTAATTCGAGTCTTAGGACCCGTTCCATCCTATATTCTTTATAATGCCTTATTTTATTAATCAAGTTTGTTTGATATTCATTATGAGAATAACATTTTCCTCTTCTTTCTTGATTTCTTAAAGAAGAGAAATGGTAAGACATGGCCGTCCCAGCGCCGGTCAATCCGGTGCCCCTCCTCAGGATGGCGTATTCATGTCTGCCCAACAGCTTTTAGATCTTGCAAATAATGCCCAAGCTGCCGGACCTATTCCAGAGCCTACGCATCCTAAATCCGGGTTTGCACGCTTGTGCAGGGATTATACCAATTTGGGTGGAAGGCCATTCAGGGGTTCCAAAAGTGTTATAGAAATACAAGCTTGGCTTCGAACATGCGATCGCATCTTTTCTCCCATGTATCTTGTGGATCTACATCTAGTCCAAGTGGCTTCTAGCATGCTCTAGGAGAGAGAATTAGATTAGTATGAGCTTTTGATTTCGAAAATTTTTGAAGCGGATCTTACTTGGGAGCAATTCCAAAAAAAGGTTCGGGTTGAAGTTTGTGCCGAAAGCTGAAAAAGTAACTTTAGCTCGACGTTTTATTGACCTTGTTCAAGGTGAATCTTCTGTGACGGATTACATTGCATCTTTTGAATCTCTCTCTAAATACGGGGTTGAGTGTATTAATACCCCATTGAAGAAAAATCAGAGGATTATGTATGGGTTGAATAAGAACTTCAAAAAGGCTTTATTTCTAAAACTAGAAATTTCTTTGGATCAGCTTGTTGACATCACTCTTCGACTTGAAGAGGCCGATAAAGAAAGTGATAATGAAGTTGTGGGTACCAAACAAAACTTCAACAACAACAAGAAGAGGAATATTAAGTTCAAAGGCCCCAATCCCAAGAAGAAAGGGGAGCAAGCAACTTCGGAAGCGAAGACTCCTACCTCTAGTCGTGGACAATGCTACAATTGTGGTTCTACGGACCACTATGCAAATAGGTGTACGAAACCCCTTTTTTGTCGTTATTGAAAAAGTTCGGGTCATCTTATATCTACATGTCCCATACTTCAAAGTAGGAGAGAGGGAGAGCTAATTGTTGTGCAAGCTCCTAGTTACACTTCTCTTTGTCAAGGTATTTCTCATTCAGTCCTTGATGGCATTAATTTGTTTCATGATTATCCTATCCGAGTTCTTTTTGATACGGGTGCATCTCACTCTTTTACATCAAATGAACTTGTTGATACTTTGTCTTTAAATGTTATGAGATTGATAACTTTAATGAGAATTGCGAATTCGATTGGTGGATCCACAACACTCAGTTTACTATGTAAAGATGTCGTGATTATTTTATGTGATTATGCTTTCCGATTCGATTTGCATGTTATGTGCTACTTAGGTTTAGGAATTGATTTTTGGGAAAGGATTGGCTTAATCATTATGAAGCCCATATCCTATATCCCGATAGGACTATCCATCTTCGTCTTTTTTAATCTATAAAGCAGGTTTTTATTTTTCTTAATGATTTCGATTCCAATTCGATGGCATCATTTTATTCTTTAAATCCACATGGTGTGGAAAATGTTACTTCCCTCATTCAAGTAGTTCGTGAATTTCTCGGTATCTTCGAGCCTGTCTTAGGATTATCACCTAAGCGATCTATTGAGTGGTGCTAAGGTCTTTTTAGTTCAACTTTGCCACCAGTTTTCATTAGCTATGAGTTGCGGATGATAGCGTTCCACCAACCGTATTTCGCACTCAGTATGATTCTTATGAATGGCTCGTTATTCCATTTGGTTTGACGAACCCTCCAGCTTATTTCATCCATCTTATGAATCGAGTATTCTACGAGTATCTCGATGACTCCATCCTTGTATTAATTGATTATGGGTGAAAAAAACAATTTAAAATTGCAAATCTTTCTAATAAGATATATTTATAAGTATAATTGAATTTTGTTCTTAAAACGAACAAAGAATATTCGTAAAAAATTTAAGAGATATTTTTATCATATAGAAGATGATTTTGTGTTATATTGCCCATTGTGTTCCTAAACGCTATGATGAGAAAGTCAATATAATAAATTGACTTGGAATAAGTAAGTTTTTCTAAAAAGATGATTACATAAAGTTAATTATAATTTTGAAAGTCTTAGCTTTTCGGGAAAAAGGATCAATTAAAAGAACTCCTTTAAGATGCTCCTATTTTTATGATTCCCAAAGAGAATCAAGACTTCACTATTTGTACCAATGCTGGTGGTATTGGTTTGCATGCCCTTCTCATACAAAAAGGAACGTGTTATTGCTTATTATTCTAGGCAATTAAAGCCTGCCGAGACTAGATATGCCACTCATGATTTAGAGCTTGCGACTATTTTTTTCACCCTTTGAATTTGGCATCATTATCTTTTGGGAGAGAAATTTGTTCTCTACACTGATCATAAATCTTTGAAGTACTTATTTTCTCAAAAGGAACTTAATTTTCGTCAACAATGTTGGCTCGAGTTCCTTGCATCTTATGATCTTGATATTCTTTATACTCCCAAAAAGGGGATCGTGTTGCCGATGCCCTTAGTCGTGCCCTTAGTCGTAAGCAACAAGCGGTTGTTTCTATGATGATATCCGAATGGAATGATCTTAAGACTTTGTCCACTTGTGGGATTCGAGATCGTGAATCCGATTCATATTCATCACTTGTCTTATATAGCCTCAATGCTCATCCTTTTCTTTTAGCACTGCTTATCATCCTCAATCTGATTGACAAACCGAGCGTGTGAATCAAAATCTTCTAGATATTCTTCGTGCATGTGTTCTTGATTTTGGTGGAAGTTGGGTAGATCAAATTTCTCTTGTTGAGTTTTCCCATAATAATAGCTTCCAATCTAGTATTAGTATGGCACCTTTTGAGGCACTCTATGGAAGGCCATGTCGATCTTCTTCTTGTTGGCTTGAGGCCGGTGAGAAGCTGGTTTTAGGTCCAGATTTTATTCATGATTCTACGGAAAATATTGACCTTATTCGACATAGGATGAAAGAAGCTTAAAGTAGACAAAAATCCTATGCTGATAATTGAAGAAGTAATTTGGAATTTTATGTGGGAGATTTCGTGTTTATTCATGTTTCACCTATGAAGGGCGTTGTGCATTTCAGTCGATCGGGAAAATTAGCACCTCGATATATTGGTCCATTTCCCATCACCGAACGCATTGGTCACGTGGCTTATCAAGTTTAATTACTGGCTCAATTTTCTATTATTCATGATGTATTTCATGTCTCTCAACTATGGAAATGCCTTAGGGATTCCGATTCTATTCTTGAGTCCGGTGTTATTAAAGAAATTGAAGTTTCAGCTAATTTGACTTATGAGAAACATCCTATTCGTATTATTGCTACGGAGGTTAGATGCCTTCGAAATAAAGTTGTTTCACTTATGAAAGTTCAATGGTCCTCAAATCCTAAGGATTGCTCTCGGGAATCAAAAGAATTCATTGAGCGAACGCATCCGGACTTACTCTCTCGTGCTCCTTAAGGTAAACTTCCCACGTCAAATTTTTTTTTTTGTGTTGATATGCTTTTATAGTTGTTACTCTTTATTTTCTTCTTAAATATTGCGAGGATGTAATTTATTTAAGGAGGGGAGTCTATAAAAACCCGCATATTTTACGGTTATATATTTAAATGTTTTATTTAAATATAGCATCGTTAGTCGGATTAAAGTCTAAAATGCTACTTTTTGTAAACAGTCGAATTGGGACTCAAGACTACTTCCGTTGAGTCCAAAACGACATTTGCGACCTTTTTGAGTATAAACATCGATATGTTTGGAGTTGATTAGGATTTTGGTATTTTGTTTGGGCTTTGGGTTGTATTCTAGCCCACTGACCCAATAAGTGAACCCAAACCCCTTACGATACACATCCCACTCCACTCATCTCCTCTTCATTCATTTTCATTTCCCAACACTCTCAAGCCAAAAGAAAAATGGGGAAAGAGATAGGAAATTAAAATTCCTAAGCCCTAGTTTATTAGGAAATTCAAATTCAAGTTCCAAATTGAAGAGAAGTTTAGGTACGCATCCTCTTCATCTTCTCCATCCCAATTCCTCTCTAATTTTCATAAATTTCCTATCACCCATTTAGGAAATATTTGTCTATGATCGTAGATTGGAGCTTCTAGAGTTGAAGTTGAAGAGTTGTTGATCTTTCCTTTGTTTTAGAGCTTCTCATTCGTTGTTTTTGGGTTTAAAAGTGATTTATTGAACTCACATCTAAGTCTATACCTTTAATAGTTGTTAGTTATGAATCTCTAATATCTATTTCATGTCTATTTGCTTTTGAATTGAATTGGTTTGGCGAATTTTTCAATTTTTGGCATTTTGAAGTCAAAATCTATGAAAATCCTTATATGGATATTGGACATATTGTTTGGAGTTTTTTGATGAGCCCATAGGGCTGGATCGTCGTTTGGCATGAATCTCTAGCCTAAATTTCTCGTACGATCGCTTCCGAACCTATTTGGCCATTAATGGCCAAGGCTGATTTTTGCTTTGAGCTTCAGCTCAGACATCTAGTATAACACTCAAACGTCTGTCCCATCGGAATAAAAATTCCAGTTGTATAGCTCAGACATCTGATTCTATTACCTAGATGTCTGGGCGATCTGGAAGAAAATTCCATTCTTTCAGCTCAAACGTCTGGGATAACCACCAGATGTCTGGAGCTGTTAAATTCAACCAATTTGCCTATTTTTATGGCTTTCCATTTTATATCGATTTTTGGTTGATCCGGTTGGTTGTTGTCATTTATTATTGACTTTGATGGCTTCTTTTTCGGATTTTTGGGAATATCCATTTGATAGATTTGATATCGATTTGTAACATCCCGTCTTTTTGTATGCTTTAAATCGACGATAAACCACACACGTCAGACTTAAACCATACAGAAGGGCGGATTGTTATGGGGTAAATAAGAAAAAGCAAAGAAAAAAACAACATAGAATCTTACAGCGGAATGATAAAATATAATAATCAAATAAACAGTTCATGAAGCTGTTCTACAAAACATTTGATTATATTTATAAAATACATATCAGAGTACACGGACCAAAGAATAATAATTAATGCAGCGAAACAATGTGATGTAGTGGAATAATATAATAAATAATAATAATAAAATCTTCGTCTTCGTCCTCCAGAATTAAAGTCTTCAAATCCTGAAATGCTCTGGCTGACCCGAGCGAATTGAAAAGACAAAACACTCGAGTTAGAACTAAAAGATCTTATGTAAGTTAAATCAACAGGAATAAATATGAGTGAAACGGCGTCAGAGATGTTTACGGTATTTGACATCTCCTATCTAGTGTCTAACGTGAGTGCAGTAACTTAAGAGATGCTCGGGATTCACATCTCCTAAGGATCCGTTAAACTATTTACTATGTAGTAATACTTTGCTATTATAATAATGTCTAATAGTAAAATAAACTTACCTTTAAATAGCGTTAAGGAGTGACCCAATATTCCCCTTAACACGTAATAGTGCCAATAGTCTATACAGTACTGTAATACCTCCTGATCGGGAGGCTACCATAGGT
Organism: Allium cepa; assembly: GCA_030765085.1. Taxonomy (NCBI): domain Eukaryota; kingdom Viridiplantae; phylum Streptophyta; class Magnoliopsida; order Asparagales; family Amaryllidaceae; genus Allium; species Allium cepa. The sequence goes on from CM060943.1 coordinate 463,631,464, forward strand.
TACTCCATAGGTACGACACAAATCAAACTCATACAAGACGTGCTAGGGTAGGTGACACGGCACAACTAGGCAATGCCAGGGTAGATATACCAATTATGCTTCCGGACCGGTGGTAACGCGTAGCGCGCAGCTACCGCCCACCTCGAGCCACACACCCAAATCAAAAAAATCAAAAGTGGCCACCGAATCAATCCAAAGTCAGAGTACAATATCGAAGGGATGTGTCCGATAAAAGGTGCAACCATCTCAGCCCGTCAATCGCTCCTGTTTTAGCCACCTTATGCCAACTCACGGAAGTTGGGTCCACGTATTTACCTCAAAGGAAATGCCGCCACTATCCTACTTAATCCCCACCGCGTACACGGTTGTTAAAGTGGTTTTCGGAGTTGGTATAGTGTAACGACCCAAAATTTTCGAACCTGAAATTCCAGATAGTTATGGAAAAGAAGAAAGAGATAGAAGAAGAAGAAGAAGAATAGAAACATCAACAACTCACATTCACAGCGGATAAAATATAATAACAAATAGTAACAGTTTACAAAAGAATATTGTATCTGTCGGTTACATTTAAATACATCGGAGTTTCACATATACACAATCACTGAATATACACAATTATCATAACACAGATTTACAATAATATAAATACAGTGGAAATACTCTATACGCTATTGCCATCCAGCTCGCCTCCTGAGCTCCAGAACGTCCTTACCTGAAAATCTGTAATACTCGGTCTGACCCGAGCATTACATCAAAATAACACCCGGGTCAGGCTGGAAACCAGCGTGAGTAAACCCAACAAACAAGAAATACCCAAGCAAACAACTTATATAAACTCGGGTAACTTATATCAATTTAACCAATTCACAATTTGCTATAGTCAACACTTATTTCACAAATAAATTTCTAAGTACCAAACTTAGATAAAATAATCCAATTCACTTAAATCGTTTTATTTCATCCTATTGATTTTACACATCAATTTATAAAAATTCGAAGTGGTTTCGGGTATTTCCTAATACCCGACCCCGGCCTCTTCAAATCCTATATCATCCTATCCCAAGTTATCCAAATGAAATACACAACATTTCATATCAGAGTTATCAACTTCTTCAAAACATCCAATACCATTCAATCATTCGGAAACAAAACTTAATCACATACAAATCAATTCAATTGGTTCTAATTGAACTTCAAACCTCAATTGCTTAGATTTCTTCATTAATTAATTCCAAAATAATTAATTAATTAATCAACCCTTCCCTATCCATTTATCTTAATTAATCACCCTGGATTAATTATCTTTCAATTACATTCAAGTAATTATTTTAATTAATTTCACAATATTAATTATTCTTAACCCAAATCAATACCGTAATTTTAATTATTCCATACATTTAATTAACTATATTAATTACATTAATCCTTAATTTCTTATATTACTTAATTCCTCATAAGTCACATATTATGGATTTATTAACCTTAATTAATCGAATCTTTAATTACATCATTAATTATATAAATTATTGATTTCCAATTATATTTCGATTTACCTTAATCTAAATTAATTATATTAATTAAACCACAATATTAATCATTTCTTCATTAAATAAATCAATTCCCCTTAATTAATTATCTTGATTTATCTCTCGATTAATTACACAAAGTAATTATATTTTATTAATTTCATTAAGAAAATATTTATTAAACCACCCAATGATTCTTCTAATTAGATTCAAACTAAAATAAATTAACCCAAATCATTAATTAATTAAATTAATTATTCATTTAAATTATTCTGTCTATTTAATGAGTCACCAATTCAATAAACCTTTATAGATTTTAAACTGAACCATTTCTTATTTACGATTTAAGTTTAAAACCATTTTAAACCCAAATGCTTCAAGTCAAACCACAATTAACTCGAGTACCATCCCAAACCAAAGTCACTAGATCATTAGCACACATTTAATCAACTCATCAATCAACCAATTATTTAAATTTAACCATTTAAATAAAAATCAAACAGAGTGAGATTTACTCACCTTTAATTTACTTACATTAAATGATTTTCATTTAAGTAACGAATTCTCTAGTTACTTATATTAATTTATCTCTACCTATAAATTAATCAGTCAAAAATTAATTAACTTATAATCCTTAATCAATAATTAATTATTTCTTAACCATAAATTAATTAGTTTCTCTTTAGTTATAGAACTGATTAATTAAATAATCTTAATTTCTCAAACCTAATTTAATTAACAATTAAGTCAAATAAATTAATTAATTTCTTAACTATATCACTTTAAATTTTTATTTTATAAATTCGGGATTTGATTATCATTAATCTATAATTTAATCTAATATCTTTAAGTCTAATTTAAGATAAATACTTTATTTTCTTAATTTCTCCTTAAGCACACTATTAATTAAATTTTGAATTTAACTTAAGTATCTACCTGCTTAGTTTAAATGAAACATACAACTTAGATTAATAAATATTAAACAATATCATCATCAAACTAAGGGTCTAAAAAAATCAGTTTAAACTTGATATTTCTGCGTTTTTAACCATGAAAATATTCATATATATGACCCGAGACGATTGATAAAACTCATCTGCTATCACCACAGCAAGCATCGAGCACCCCTTGCCCTAACTCAGCTCACACCCAAGACCGAACTCTCTCTGCCGCCTCATTGCTTGCGCCTTGCAGCCTCCTTGCCATCTCGCGCGAATGCGAATCGCCTTTACTTCAAGAATCCTCAAACCAACGTCGTACACCCAGCGTCCACCACGAATCCCTAGCTCCAATCGATTTCCACCACCGCGACATCCTCCTTCAATCACGGCAGCACCCAAAGCGACAAGACACGCCGAAACCCTAGAGTCGCGAGCCCTAAACCCAAACGTTCTCGAGTCGAACTTGATTTGTGCCTCCTCGAATGCAGCCTCAAACAAATCCACACACGCGCGACTTCCCCCCCTTTGGCCATGATTTCATAATTTCTTTTTTTCTTTTCGATTTGTACTCCTCTTGGACCCGAAGGCTACGGCCATTTATTATATTTTTTTAATTTGCGTTTGATTCTGCTTCACGATTTGAATGGAAGACGAAAATTAGATATAGGTGAGTGAGAGGCTTCTCGAGTACGAGTTAATGAAAATATCTTTGACCCCTTTTGATTTTAAATTTCATTATATTTTCAAAACGTCTCATTAACTGTCATTTAAATTTCGAACTCCTCTTAAAGAATGCCGTTAGGCAATCATAAAATTTTACCCGCGTTACGAACACGATGAAACGTGTTTCGGAACCTAATTCGATCGTATGCACGAGTTACAGAAGAAAACGATCGGTTTTAAATTAAATCGATTAAAATAGTTCTAAGCGTTTTGAGCTGCCAGGGTCAAACGACAACTCCGTTTGCTACGAAAATTGAAATCCGATAATAACTAACTATTACGGATCCAATAGAACTGGTTTCGTCGAATTCCGAGACTGTGCCTCGAAAGGCTATTTTTTAAATTTAATTTAAACGATATATTTTTAAAACTGAACAAAACACTTCCAAACTCAATTTCAGCACTTTCACTACCTTCAGTGCTATCAATATAAATTCTATAAGTCTTCAAATTATTTTTAACTGGCTAAAAATTCCATATTTAACATCTTACCCAATTTCGATTTATATAATTCAAAAATCTAATTATCAAGTAAATTTTGATATTTTGGAATTCAAGTTTAAAATTAACCTTAATTATCCCAATTTAAATTGTTCAAAATTCTGGGTCATCACATTCCTCCCCCCTTAAAATAATTTGTCCCCGAAATTACTAATTAGGAAGAATGGACCGATACCCGTTTACTTTTCCCCAAAACCAAAAGTTTTATCAACATCCTACCAACTGTCTTTTTACAAAAGACTTCTTACCTTTCTTACTAACTTCCCAAACTCTCTCACAATTTCAAACAATCCCTTTTTACCCAATCATCTAAATTTTAATTTAAAACCAAAATTTGAATTATCAAAATTTTCTCAAAATTTTTCTAACTCTCTAAATTTTCGAATTTTTTTGCCAGCGTCTCCTTTGCGCGGCTAGCTCGGTACAACTACAAAAGGCCTCTACGGGCTCCCAAATTTCCAAAAGAAAACAAAAGCAAAGTGGCTAAATCGAAAACCTAACCCAATTTTATACAGAAATTACATACATACCTTTTTGACGGACAATACAAATTTATCTTTTGGAATCAAATCCAATTTCTTTTCCCTTTAATACCTGCATAACTTGTTTAGCAACAATATTCAATCGTAACTTTATAAATCATTTTATACATTCTCTTATATAGGTTTTCATATTTACTTCTATTCAAATTCGTTTTTCCCGTTTTAATATGAATTCAACTTATTTCAATTTTGAATATTAAATTTTATTTTCCATTTATAACCGAGTCTTATTAGTTCCATCTTCTAATCTATTTCAGTTTCATATTTAAAATAGTTTAATTGCTTAACAAAAATTTTCTCAAAAAGTTTCATAAATTTTCGAACTCCCAAAATTTTGGAATTTTTTTAGGCAGAGTCCCCTTTGTACGGAGGAGCTTTTGCAATTTGACAAGAGATATAAAAAATATACATCGACCCACCCGGTCGGAAAAAGCAAAAACAGTTCATATTTCCTATTTTTATTGCGTAGGTGTACCTTATTTAGCATTTTAAGCATGCGGCTTACTTATTTTAGCAATTAGTGCATCCAAATCCAGCCAAACGGCCTTCAGGTACCTGTACTTACTCAATTTAAACATATAAGCACTATATATATGAAGTTTATAATATTTCTCTTACATAAACAACTATAACACTTCAATTCTAAAGGAAATGCATTCAAAATAACTTCCTCGAGCAATTTATATATCTATAAACTAATTCAATTGCTTTCAACCAATTCATAAGCCATTTCATTAAATTTTAATGGTTTTCAACTCGATTTCTTATATTCAATTTATTTTTATTTCAAACAAGCTCATATTCAATTCAATTAATTTTAAAACCAATTTATTTAATCTCTATCAACTCACAGAAATTTAATTACTTTAAATTAATTTTCTACTCATTCTGTATTTAATTCCATTTCCGTTTCATTTCTAATTTATTCACCAACCATTTATTTAACTCGACACTTAATGGGCTATAGTCAATTTAACCAATTCACAATTTGCTATAGTCAACACTTATTTCACAAATAAATTTCTAGGTACCAAACTTAGATAAAATAATCCAATTCCCTTAAGTCATTTTATTTCTACCTATTGATTTTACACATCAATTTATAAAAATTCGAAGTGGTTTCGGGTATTTCCTAATACCCGACCCCGGCCTCTTCGAATCTCATATCATCCTATCCCAAGTTATCCAAATGAAATACGCAACATTTCATATCAGAGTTATCAACTTCTTCAAAACATCCAATACCATTCAATCATTCGGAAACAAAACTTAATCACATACAAATCAATTCAATTGGTTCTAATTGAACTTCAAACCTCAATTGCTTAGATTTCTTCATTAATTAAATTGAACTTCAAACCTCAAAACTTAATCAACCCTTTCCTATCCATTTATCTTAATTAATCACCCTGGATTAATTATCTTTCAATTACATTCAAGTAATTATTTTAATTAATTTCACAATATTAATTATTCTTAACCCAAATCAATACCGTATTTTAATTATTCCATACATTTAATTAAATATATTAATTACATTAATCCTTAATTTCTTATATTACTTAATTCCTCATAATTCACATATTATGGATTTATTAACCTTAATTAATCGAATTTTTAATTACATCATTAATTATATAAATTATTGATTTCCAATTATATTTCGATTTGCCTTAATCTAAATTAATTATATTAATTAAACCACAATATTAATCATTTCTTCATTAAATAAATCAATTCCCCTTAATTAATTATCTTGATTTATCTCTCGATTAATTACACAAAGTAATTATATTTTATTAATTTCATTAAGAAATTATTTATTAAACCACCCAATGATTCTTCTAATTAAATTGAAACTAAAATTAATTAACCCGAATCATTAATTAATTAAATTAATTATTCATTTAAATTATTCTGTCTATTTAATGAGTCACCAATTCAATAAACCTTTATAGATTTTAAACTGAACCATTTCTTATTTACGATTTAAGTTTAAAACCATTTTAAACCCAAATGCTTCGAGTCAAACCATAATTAACTCGAGTACTATCCAAAACCAAAGTCATTAGATCATTAGCACACATTCAATCAACTCAATCAATCAACCAATTATTTAAATTTAACCATTTAAATAAAAATCAAACAGAGTGAGATTTACTCACCTTTAATTTACTTACATTAAATGATTATCATTTAAGTAACGAATTCTCTAGTTACTTATATTAATTTATCTCTACCTATAAATTAATCAATCAAAAATTAATTAACTTATAATCCTTAATCAATAATTAATTATTTCTTAACCATAAATTAATTAGTTTCTCTTTAATTATAGAACTGATTAATTAAATAATCTTAATTTCTCAAACCTAATTTAATTAACAGTTAAGTCAAATAAATAAATTAATTTCTTAACTATATCACTTTAAATTTTTATTTTATAAATCCAGGATTTGATTATCATTAATCTATAATTTAATCTAATATCTTTAAGTCTAATTTAAGATAAATACTTTATTTTCTTAATTTCTCCTTAAGCACACTATTAATTAAATTTTGAATTTAACATAAGTATCTACCTGCTTAGTTTAAATGAAACATACAACTTAGATTAATAAATATTAAACAACATCATCATCATCAAACTAAGGTCTAAAAAAAATCAGTTTAAACTTGATATTTCTGCGTTTTTAACCATGAGAATATTCATATATATGACCCGAGACGATTGAGAAAACCCACCTGCTATCACCACAGCAAGCATCGAGCACCCCTTGCCCTAGCTCAGCTCGCACCCAAGACCGAACTCTCTCTGCCGCCTCATTGCTCGCGCCTTGCAGCCTCCTTGCCATCTCGTGCGAACGCGAATCGCCTTTACCTCGAGAATCCCTAAACCAAAGCCGTACCCCCAGCGTCCACCACGAATCCCTAGCTCCAATCGATTTCCACCACCACGACATCCTCCTTCAATCACGGCAGCACCCAAAGCGACAAGACACGCCGAAACCCCTCGTTCGAAACCCTAGAGTCACGAGCCCTAAACCCAAACGTTCTCTAGTCGAACTTGATTTGTGCCTCCTCAAACGCGGCCTCAAAAAAATCCACGCATGCGCGACTTCCCCCCCCCCCCCCCCCGGGGCCATGATTTCATAATTTCTTTTTTTTTTCGATTTGTACTCCTCTTGGACCCGAAGGCTACGACCATTTTTTTTAATTTGCGTTAGATTCTGCTTCACGATTTGAGAGGAAGACGAAAATTAGATATAGGCGAGTGAGAGGCTTCTCGAGTACGAGTTAATGAAAATATCTTTGACCCCTTTTGATTTTAAATTTCATTATATTTTCATAACGTCTCATTAACTGTCATTTAAATTTCGAACTCCTCTTAAAGAATGTCGTTAGGCAATTATAAAATTTTACCCGCGTTCCGAACATGATGAAACGTGCTTCGGAACCTAATTCGATCGTACGCACGAGTTACAGAAGAAAACGATCAGTTTTAAATTAAATCGATTAAAATAGTTCTAAGCGTTTTGAGCTGCCAGGGTCAAACGACAACTCCGTTTGCTACGAAAATTGAAATCCGATAATAACTAACTATTACGGATCCAATGGAACTAGTTTCGTCGAATTCCGAGACTGTGCCTCGGAAGGCTATTTTTTAAATTTAATTTAAATGATATATTTTTAAAACTGAACAAAACACTTCCAAACTCAATTTCAACACTTCACTACCTTCAGTGCTATCAATATAAATTTTATAAGTCTTCAAATTATTTTTAACTGGCTTAAAATTCCATATTCAACATCTTACCCAATTTCGATTTATATAATTCAAAAATCTAATTATCAAGTAAATTTTGATATTTTGAAATTCAAGTTTAAAATTAACCTTAATTATCCCAATTTAAATTGTTCAAAATTCTGGGTCGTCACACAGAGAGTATGACAACTTCCGACCCCGGTCTCTTCAACAACCAAACGTTATTATAACCCCGCGATCATTTTAAAATAATTATGCTTCAAAACAGAATACAATATCCCTTTCAAACCATATAAATACGATATCATTTCTGTTTTAAAAACCCAAATCAATATGATATTATTTTTATAAAACCCAAATCAATATAATATCATTTTTCAAATATATCCTTTTCTAAAACCATAACACTTTCAAATATATCCTTTTCTAATGTATACTGGACATAGTATGACAATATTGTTATCATATATTTTTGTCATATCTCTTATCTTATCTTATCTCATTTTATATGATATTTATAGCTAGATCATCCGTTTATTATTTTCTTCTTAAATAATACTCGGGTCAGACCGAGGCATTTCAGGTGCTTCTGCTTGACTTCTTATCAGGGTCCATCATCTGACTTTTGGTTAACTACTTTAGCTTAGTAGTTTTTGTTCTTATACATTCAAGATAGAGACTCCTTGATGTATACATATTCTTTTGTCTAGCACTTGTACCTATTCTTTTGTGATGTAGTGGATCTTGTATAAACACTACTTTGAGTACACTTTTATGTGTTATATTCATTTCTATTTCGGCCTTAGTGATATGAATATCTATGACTGATTTATGTTATGCTTATTGTATATATGTTTTCAAAGATCACACAGCCACTGTGTAGTAGTTTTGAGTTTGTAATTGATGTGTTAGACTTCCTCTTGAAAGGAAATGCATATAATACTATTTGGCATATCGATACTCGCATAAAGCAATTACACATATGGTCGCTCCTCAACAGCCTTATTCTTCATGCTAGTCGACGGCATTACCCCATAGTGTCCTTGGCTAGTGCAAATATAGAGGTGGGGGTCACATATCTATTGAGACTAGAGTATGTAAAGCTCTCCAAATGTTAGGCAGTGTGTTACTTATGACTGTTGGAGGCACCTAGGGGTTATGTACTGATAGTTATTGAATAACTATGGAACAACTCACTCGATAGTTTTCTCTTGGTTAATATAATTGTAACGACCCGGAATTTTCGATCCCGAAAATTCCACATAGTGAGGGAAAAGAAGAAAGAGATAGAAGAAGAAGAAGAAATAGGAACACCAAAACACATATTCTCATATTTGCAGCGGATCAAAATGTAATATCAAATAAAATAGCAGTTATACAAGGAAAAACTGTATTAGTTAGTTTACACCAATACATCAGAGTTACAACAATTACACAAACACTGGACAGTTATAATTAACTTGTCCTAGATAAACTACAATATATCACAGCGCAAATACACGCCATACGTTTCTGCCATCCAGCTTTCCTCCTGAGCTCCAAAAACGTCCTCACCTGAAAATCTATTATACTTGGTCTAATCCGAGCATTACATCAAAGTAACACCCGGGTCAGGCTGGAAACCAGCGTGAGTAAACCCATCTAACGTGGAATACCAAAGCATAAAACTTATTTAAAATCTGGGGTAACTCGTATCAATTTACAAATTCAGAATTTTTTATAGACATCACTTATTTCACACATCACTTTCTAAGTACCAGAACTTAGATTAATGGTCCAATTTACTTAAACCATTCCATTCCAGCCTATTGATTTCACATATCAATCTATAAAGAATCGAAGTGGTGCTAATCCTGACCCCGGACTATTCGAATCCAATGTCATCTTAACCTAAGTTATTAAGTTTTTAAACAATACAGTTCATATCCAAGATATCATATCACAGCACATCTCAATCGCCCATCAGAGATATCATCAATCCAAGTTATGCAATATTATTCAACCATACATAAACAAGATTTATTAGATACATAATTCTTAATTAATTTAATTTAATCTCCAATTAAATTAATTACCAACTTAATTACTTGGATTACCTTAATCTTGCTTACTTAACATTAATTAATTACAACCCAATTAATATTAATTAATCATTCATCTTTAATTAACCATCCTTGATTAATTAACCTTTAATTACATTAAGTAATTAACCTTAATTACCATACATATTAATTAGCCTTAACCATTCTCATTAATTATCTTTAATTAATCTCCTTAATTAATTAATTACATTCATTAATGATCCTCTAATCACTTCCAGTAATTAATTACTCTTTTAATTAATTACATTTAACAAGTACTCTTTAAATTAAACACATTCATTAATTTACCTTAATTAATCTCATTTATTAATTAGCTATCCCTTAATTACTTACATTAATTAATAAATCACCAATTACTTAAGATCTTAATTGATTTTAAGGATAAACCATTTTATTTCTTTCTCTTATTATTTTAATTATCTATAAATCCTTATTAAATAAAATTTGAAAATAATTTATCACCATTTTATTAACTTAAACCTTTAAGTTACACTAAGGATTTAAAAACACTTAGTCCTTTTAATTATTTACTTAATCACAATATCCAGTTTTATTTAAATAAACTTTCGAACAAGGATTATATAAATTTTGAAACACATTTAACTTAATAAATTTTAACATAATTTATCTTAAACCCAAATCAACCTTTAATATTTCAAAATAAATGGGTTGAGAAATTGGTTTTAAATTTGATTAAATTCTAAAACTCTTATTTTCATTTTTGCTTAAAACTGGATATCGACACACCCGAGCAAAAACCCCAAATTCTCGAGTTCAAACCCTAGCAACCTGCTACCCTATTACTTCGAGCCAAACCTTTGATTTCTTTGAGTTCGTTCCTGAGTCCATCACCAACATTCCTGAGTTCCACAACCCAGCCAAAAGCAGATACGAGGAAATACTTGTACACGTGCATAGATGGTAGGCGCATCTCCGACCATCGTCACCCCCTCTGGTAAGTCGATGCCATCACTCACCTCTGATTCCAACCTTCAGATCAATGTATCGAACACCAGAACGAAATCGAACAGATCGAATAGTACCAGGAACTAAGTCGATCGCCAGAAACCTCCCAGCGTCGCCACCACAGACCTCCGATATTCATGCTGACCAACTCTAGACTATGCCATGCTCCAACAACCCTTTTCCTCCCTTCGCAATCCCTTCTTGTAGTCCCTTAACGATGTCTAGTTTTCGACAAACCCATCGACCCAGTCCAGACGTCGACCCTAGATTGACCTCATCCAACCTTTCCCCTTAAAGGAAAAATTCCAGGCTAATTTTTCTGTGATCATCAACCCCTAAGCCACCTTCGACAAGAACCCCGACCACCCTAGTTATGCCGATCACCAAAAAAATACTCGAAACCCATATCACGTTCAACTCTCGATTTCACAAGATGTACTATCTTAAAAATTGTGGTTTTGCTTTTAAAATCCTAGATTTTGAAATTAAATTCAATTATATACTTGATTCCAGAGATCATTTAAGTCGAATTTTTGCTATTATTAAGATCCTACTGATCTTCTTCCTTCTTTTTAAAACTACTCTAATTACCTTCTGCAAATATTTTTAAAATTGGTATCATGATGTAACAAACAAGTTTTGTTTATACAACATGTTCTAAAGAAGATTAGGGAATGAGAACAAGTTTTTTTTACAATTCTTAGAACCTGAACAATAGGAACAGAGCAAATGTCCTGTGAATAGACATCCTCAACCATTCAATTCATATATATAATTCATAATAAATAGTCATATGAACATTTATCATACTTTGCTGCAAATTTACTGCATGCCATAAGATTTTTGAAAACAGGTTAGAAGTTTGTTTACTCGCCTTTGTTTAAAAAATAGAGGATAGTTCATTCGTGGAACTTGGAAATTGCTTGTATATGAACTGCTGCTTTGTTGTTAAGATGATCAGTGCTTGATAATTATTGAGTTGATCTTGATATCGAGATGCATTTGAACTTGAATTTGCTGCCAGACTATACTGTATGCTTTTGTTTTCATCTCCAGGTTTGATCTTCTTTTGATTTTTTTCTTTTTTCCTCTTTTCAGTTTACAGGTTTATGAGAAAATAAAAGAAATTAAGAAGTGAAGCCTGGTTTCTTAATTCATTCTTATTTATATAATTAAATCTTAAAAGAGAACAAGTATGCCACTTGTAACATCAAATTATACCATGTTAACACTTGTTAATTATGTTTCAAATTTGCCTCCACTTGTAATTTTGCATAAATTTTATATAATAATTTTTTTTTCATATTATATTTATATTCTTAAGTTTAATACTTTTACACATATAAAACTTGTACATGTATTTAAAGAAGGTATTAATCCTTGTGAAATCCTATTTAGACTTAAGTTATTAACTAAATTTTATCATTAGTGTTTTATGTCTATATAATATATATATATATATATGTTATAAATTTATATTTATATTTATACTTCTCCTCTATTTGTACTTACATAACCTTTAAGAAAATAATTTTGATACTAATTTATATATTAATAAATGATCACATTCTCATATATATATATATAAATCCAATTTCATTTTAAGATTTTTATTTTGAACTTCTAATTCAAATTCTATTTACAACCTTCTCACATATATATTTGTTCACTTACAAATCAGTATTTACAAATTATACACACACACACACACACACACATATATATATGAAACCTAATTATATATCAAATAATAACCAAATATTTATATATACTAGTTGTAAATTTATTCTCAAGATATTATTTTGAATTTTCAAATCAAAGTTTGATTTATAAACCATAAATGTATGTATGAAAATAAAATAGCTATCATATGATAAGTTTTGCATATATCTATTTATAAAAGATGAATTCTGCTAAAATTAATGATAATAAAAGAAGATCATTAAACAAATATCATCAAAATTTCAATAATTATATCAGGAGATTATCAAATGAATATTTATCCAGATATTTATAATTCAGCATTTATTATAGTTCTAATTCATCTATATACGTATCCAGATATATATTTATCATCAGGTTTATTTGTTCAATTAATAAATCAGTGTTTTAATAAATTTAATCCTGTTAATTATAAATTAACAGCTGTCCAAAAATCAGGGTTATCACATTCCTCCCCATTTGAATCTTTTCGTCCTCGAAAAGGAACGAAGCCAGAATTTATTAAAATGCTTAATATTAGAAAAATTAATCATTGATCTTTATTAAAACACTTTAAAATCTATATAATATTACCAAAATAGTTTTATAAAAAAACTTTTTATAACTCGATGTTTCAGCCAGTCCATCCTTGTTCTCACAGAAATTCGGTCATACGTTGATCAGGTGAAAATCTATAAGTACTTAGCAGACCCATTTTCAACACCCAATGAAAATACTTGGAAAATATTTTGATGAAAATGTAGAAAACATTTTTGAAAATAGAGAAAACATTTTTGTGATAATGCTTTGGAAATCATCACCCTTATCCATGGCCGTAGTTAACCCGATGGTTACGTTGCCATCTCGGCAAAATCCAGAGATAACTGTAGGCATTCTTTGCCCCTCGATAATGCCATGGAACCCGCTACAGATCGCAGCTACATCTGGGGTTACGTTGTTATCATAGCAAAAACCCATATAATTGTAGGCATCAGTGCCCTTGAATTCCGCTGCCAAAAAAACGAAGCTTCTCCACTCCACTTGACCATAGATCGCAGTCTACCGATGTTACGTTGCTTTCCAACAAAATCAAGCATAGACCGTTGACACTCACCTCCACACGATTTCCGCTATGGTCCACAGTAGATCGCAGCGACATCGAGTTACACTGTCGTCACAGCATAACCCAAATGCCTCTATAGGCATCAATGCCCTCGACTTTCGCTACCCAATAATCCTCAGAAACTTCATTTTGTCCGGACTTCCTCACAAGATCCACTTTAGAGCCTCCCCCCTTTGAGGCTCAAGGCAGAACCAACCTATGGTACTCCTGAGAAGTTCATTCCAAGGGAGCAACTTTTTCTCCAGAGCCATTTTGAAAACACTTTATACTATACACATATAGTATCTTTCAAATCATACACCTAGTATGAATCCCATATAAATCTCTTTTCTCAAAATCGATAACTCTCAAACTAGGCTTTCCAAATTTCCAAAATTGATTTTTCCCAAAAATCAAGAGCCTTTCCAACATCCATAGGTTCCAAAAACCTTTTCTCCAAAATCATTCTCATAAGATCCGTCGTATGTGTATATATATATATATATATATATAATCTTGAAAAATCTTTGGATCATTTCATACTTGTATAAAGCCCCTTTTTATACTTCAAATACTTTCACAAAATTTTTCTTCTGGCTATAGATTCAACAAGGGGTGTTTTATCATATATATAACAAAGATACATAACTTTGTCTATTCCAAATCAAATATTCAAATTTGATCACTCATTTATAAAGTTATTAACCATATTACTTTTCTATCAAATGAGTTCTAATCATAGAAATATCCAATTTTCACTTTATTTCATCATATATTTCACAAAATATACTTTTCATTTCAAAAAACATTTTTCACTTCTTATCCACAAATTTACAATATCAATTTCATTCAAACCCATACGATGTACACATATCATCCGTAGGCTATATCAATCTGATTGCTCACTAGATCACACAATTTTCCTTTCGAAATAGTATCGTCCGCCCGACTTCCTAGTGCGGACTCAGATCTGGTTTCTTGATCAGAAACCGTCATTCTCCTTGCATAGTCATAACTATGATAGAGAATATCTAGAATCAATCAAAAATCCATATCCAGGTTCGCCGTCGAAAATCGAGTGAAAAATTCCAACACGGATCGACATACTATCTCGAAATTCTATGCTCGAATCTGGATCAAATCGTTATGCGAATAGAATAATATATGTACATCCTATGTATTTATCTCCATTGATTATCAGCTAAATCAATTTTCCTTCAACTTTGATTCTATTCATTTATTCACAATTGTTTCAATTCCATTTGGATTATCACTTTAATCCTTATCTCAATTGGTAATTAATTATAAACAGTTTGCACTCTGGCCAGCTTAAATCTAGAAAATAGCTTAAAAAGTTAAAAATAGATAAGCAGTTGAAAAATAATTGTTAGTTTGTAAAATAGTTGTAAAATAGTTAAGTAGTTATAAAATAGTTATAAAATAGTTAGATAATTGCAAAATAGTGATTAATTATAAGTAATTGAAAAATAGTAATTAGTTTATAAAACAGCTGTAAAATAGTTAAATAGTTCCAAAAGAAATTGTAAGACAAGTATAAGATAGTTTGGGTTTAAAAAGAAAAGTTGTATAGTAAATAGCTTGGAAAAATAGGCTTATATTAAAACAATTTATTTAAAAATAGTCGAGAGTCAAACTGTTCAACTTCCCAATCTCCATTTTCATCAATTCCATTTAAGTTTTCACTTCCCTTTGAATTGATTAAATTAATTTCATTTCAAATAAATTTCAAATTGAACAAATTTTCAATTTCAATTCATTTCAATTCCAGTTTGAATTAATCCCAATTCAAGTTGAATTAACCTCGATTCTCTCCAAATTCAAATCAAATTCCATTTGAATTTAAATTTATTCAACTTTAATCACAAATCCAAAATATTCAAATCAAATTTCAATTTGCACTAATTTCAAATTAAATCTCACTTAAAATCATCTAGAATTATATACATTCGAGTTAAATTTTGAATGTTGATTTAATCCCTTAAATCAAGTTAACATTTACTTTTAGTTTAACAAACCAAGTCCTTACACAATTAAATTTTGAGTTCTACATTTTTAATATTTATTCAAATCACTTTTACTACTTATCTTAAGTTTCCAAGTAAAATTTCAGAACCCTTTAAATATTTAATTCTGTGTCCAAATTTCAAAATTCTATTAAAATTACCTTTACTTCTCCATAAACCTATTTCTATGTTCAAATAATAACTCAAATCCTTTTTAAACAACTCAATTTTTTTGAAATTCAATTTACCACCAAATTTCAATTTTGAAACCAAACCTCAAAAATTTCAGTTGAAACTTTATCTTAAACATTTAAATCTTAAGTCCAAAATGATTCCATATCCTTAATTTTGAATTAAAGTTTAATTTTCATTTATCTCTATAATGAATATATTACCACAATCCATTTCTTTATTCATTTAAACAAATCCAATTCACAGTTCAAAGATTATTAATAATAGTAGGATAATATTATCCAAATTATTTTAAAACATCCATCCATTTCCAATTTCCAGATCTCAAACCCATTTTGAGATCGCACAAACTCCCAATTCAAATCAACCATTTAACTTCCCAAGTTAAATCTTAATTTCATCTTGAAATTTCTATATCAGGTTGTTCATTCAAACTTATTTAACTTCTTCTGAGTTGAATTCAATTTAATCCCATTAACCTTACTCAAATTTTAACTTTCCATTTCAAATTTCAAGTTCTTTTCCACTTACAAGTTCAAAACTTATATCACTTCTGGGTTTTACATCACACTTCGGGGAAAATCAAAACTCAACACCTTAGAGTTTATTTCAAATCATATTTGACATTATGTATATCCACACATATATACATATTTACTTCTTGGCCTTCCAAGCCATATTTTTTTATTTATTATTTAAACCACCTTTGGTTTTAAATTCAAAACAGTTTTCTTTAAAGCTTTCAAACAAAAAATAAGATCACATTCAAAATAGTTTGAATAATATCATTTATTCTTTTCTTTTAACATTTTGAAACAATTCAAATGTTCTAGACTTAGGTTTTAAAACTCCACTATTTAAATCCACTTCAATTTAAAGTCATACTTATCTAAAGGTTACTCCCTTAAACATTTTATTTTCTTTATCATTGATTATTTTTAGAAAACAAACATCACATTATTAGATACAATAACCATTTTATATCCTAGTTTGTAACCAATTCCAATTTATCTTATTTGTATAGTTCATATTATCCTTCTTATTTGGATACACACACACACACACACACACACCCCACTTAATTCTTATTCAATTTCAATAACCAACATCCAATTTTCCTTGATATATAATAATTGGAAAATTATTTTCTTTATATATCAAAATATAACCTTTTATAAAATTCATTTATTTTTAAAACCACTTTTAAACCTTTATATAAGAAAATAACAAGTAATTCCTCACATATATATATTCTCAACTCATTCTAGGGTACTACTTACCTTATCCTTAATGAGTAAACCCTCCAGAGCCAAGGTTCATGCTTAACCCTGCTTTGATACCAAATGTAACGACCCGGAATTTTCCATCCCGAAAATTCTAGATAGTTAGGGAGAAGAAGAAAGAGATAGAAGAAGAAGAAACAGAAACACCAAAACACATATTCTCACATTCGCAGCGGATCAAAATATAATATCAAATAAAATAGCAGTTATACAAGGAAAAACTGTATTAGTTAATTTACATCAATACATCAGAGTTACAACAATTACACAAACACTAGACAGTTAAAATTAACTTGTCCTAGATAAACTACAGTGGAAATACACTCCATACGTTCCTGCCATCCAGCTTGCCTCTTGAGCTCCAAAAACGTCCTCACCTAAAAATCTGTAATGCTCGGTCTGACACGAGCATTACATTAAAGCAACACCCGGGTCAGGCTGGAAACCAGCATGAGTAAACCCATCTAACATGGAATACCAAAGCATAAAACTTATTTATAACCTGGGGTAACTCGTATCAATTTATAAATTCACAATTTGTTATAGACAACACTAATTTCACACATCAATTTCTAAGTACCAAAACTTAGATTAATGGTCCAATTTACTTAAGTCATTCCATTCCAGCCTATTGATTTCACATATCAATCTATAAAGAATCGAAGTGGTTTCGAGCATTTGCAAATACCCGACCCCGGTCTCTTCTAATCCAATGTCATCTTAACCCAAGTTATTAAGTTTTTAAACAATACAGTTCATATCTAAGATACAATATCACATCACATCTCAATCGCCCATCAGAGATATCATCAATCCAAGTTATCCAATATTATTCAACCATCCATAAACAAGATTTATCAGATATATAATTCTTAATTAATTTAATTTAATCTCCAATTAAATTAGTTACCAACTTAATTACTTGGATTACCTTAATCCTGCTTACTTAACATTAATTAATTACAACCCAATTAATATTCATTAATCATTCATCTTAATTAATCATCCTTGATTAATTACCTTTAATTACATTAAGTAATTAACCTTTAATTACCATACAGATTAATTAGCCTTAACCATTCTCATTAATTATCTTTAATTAATCTCCTTAGTTAATTAATTACATTCGTTAATGATCCTCTAATCACTTCCGGTAATTAATTATTCTTTTAATTAATTACATTTAACAAGTAATCTTTAAATTAAAGACATTCATTAATTTACCTTAATTAATCTCATTCAGTAATTAACTATCCCTTAATTACTTACATCAATTAATAAATCATCAATTACTTAAGATCTTAATTGATATTAAGGATAAACCCTTTTATCGTTTTCTCTTATTATTTTAATTATCTTTAAATCCTTATTAAATAAAACTTGAAAATAATTTATCACATTTTATTAACTCAAACCTTTGAGTTACACTAAGGATTTAAAATCACTTTATCCTTTTAATTATTTACTTAATTACAATATCCAGTTTTATTGAAATAAACTTCCGAACAAGGATTATATAATTTTTAAAACCCTTTAACTTAAGAAATTTTAACATAATTTATCTTAAACCCAAATCAACCCTTAATATTTCAAAATAAACGGGTTGAGAAATTGGTTTTAAATGTGACGCCCCACTCCGAGAGCCTCGTTAACAAAGAGTATTACATAGATAATACTGTCGGCTAACGCGGACAATAGAGTATAATGGAAGCGACCATGTGTAATCTTACCTTAACTATTCACTAAATACGTCGAAAAGTAGAATCACATTAAAATTCGACCTATTCAATAAATATTTAAAGCAAAACTACAATGGCTATAGGATCTATCAGAAGAAAATATAATAACTCAAATGTAATTCACATCACAGAACAGTCGATCATAATATACACATAAACATATACACAACAGAGTATACAAAATAATACATGTCAAGTGGTACAGGAGACCACAATATACAAACGAGACGAAAAAAGTATAAATATCAGAGTTACAACAGATAAGGACCACAAAAGATGCTATAACAAAATGAAGCTAGCGAATAGTCCATGCGGAAGCAAAATAGGCTAAGTCCCAAAAGCACCTAACCTGAAACATCTCGGTCTGACCCGAGTATAAAATACACGGGTCAGTCTAGATAACAAATCAGTTAGATAAACTGAACAATAATAAACCTGCAAGGTCATACAGTATAACAAATATCTCTAGAGGAGATAACACAATCATCAACAAGAGATGAATCATATAGAACAAGCCTCGTATCATCGACAACATATAGAAACAAAGGATACAAATATCCCAAAACAAGCCAAAAGGCAAATAACAAATACCAATAAGGTATACAAGTTCCACAAGGTAATCGTTACACATCATGCGGCTCAAACAGACCAACACGATGGGCGATACCAAGGGAATATAATATCAATGAAACATATGATTGCTCGAGCTCAGTACTGTACAACAAGGATCCATAAGCCCGAAGGCTCCAAACCCAAGTATCACCCATGCGGCACATAAGGCCAACATCAGAGCGAAACTATATAGGGCAACAAACCCGAAGGCACACACCCGAAGGCAACATACCCGAGGGCAACAACCCTAGGGAGAAAGTCCGAAGACACCATCCCAAAGGCAACAAACCGTAGTGGTGAAGGTCGAAGACCCAGTACTGGACACCACTAACTGGCGGAATGTGTCACAACTCTCGAAAAGGAATACGAACAGTGTTAACGTGCGTCCCATAACCACTCGTTCGCACTAAACGGTTTACTATCCGTCAGTCACTTTCACACACAAAGCAGTACAAATTTACCTCATATCATCGGTAAACTAAACCCGAAGGTCAAAACAATCAATCGAATAGGTCGGGGACTAATCGAAAAGATAAACGCACAGATTCATGGTCCGTGTTTTGCCCAACCATTTAATCACCCTTCCACTTCGCTCGAAGTGCGAAAGTGTGTGTTTTAAATAGAATTTATAAATTGGAGAAACGAGCTTTTAAATGCGATTCGAGAGATTATTTTATAAAAACCCATGGATGAAGTCAAGAGTAAGTTATCAAAGCCAAATATGCAATAACAACCACTAAAAAGCAACTTGAATCGATAAAATCCGAAAAAAAAATCAAAATATACAAAAACAGGCAAAACAGGGCAAATAGGAGCAGGTCGGTCGGCCGCCTACTGGGCTCGGTCGACCGGACACTGTTCATAAAAACTCTCGGGAAGCAGGTCGGTCGACCGGCTACAGGGCTCGGTCGGCCGAACCTGATGATTTTGCACTTCCTGCCCTATTTCAATGAAATGCAAATTCTTCCAAAACGCGATCGTTCGAGCAATGGACCTAAGGAGCTTTAGCCAATAGATACCCCAGCTCCATTAGCTCTTCGATTCGCAACCAAAAACATATTCAAACATCAAAGTTAGGATCTTTAGAGAATTGAACCCAAACACTAAAAATTTGGATATTCACCAATTCAATCCAAACCAAAAGCAAGTGCATATGAACAAGGTGTTAGGAATTCATACCCAACATCCATGAAATCAAGAGAAGTAGATGTGAGTTCAAAACTCACCTTTTTACACAAAACAAAGAAGATGAAGAAGCACAAATGCAAGGAATCAACCAACTACACTCCACTTCAACACTACAAGATTCAATCTAGAATCAAAGCAAGTATTTCCTAAGTTAGGGTTAGGAAATTACTGAAATTGAAGAGGAGAAGAGATGGAGAAGATGGAGATGAACTTACCAATGGATTCCCTTTGATTTTGGAGCAAGAATCAAGTTTACAAGAAGAACTAGGGCTTGCTAATTTCTATTTCCACTTCCTTTCCCCCATTTCAGTTTTTAGCTTAAGAAATGAAATGAAATGAAGAGAGATGAAGAGAAGGGGTTGAGTTAGAGGTTTAGTTAAGCTAGTGGGCTGAACCCAAACCCAAAACCCAATAGAAAAAGGGTCAAAATTTCACAAACTCCAAACATATCAAAGATTATACTCAAAAAGATCGCAAACGCCATTTTGGAACCAATGGAGGTAGTTTCGAGTTCCTATTCGACCATTTGCAAAAAGTGACATTTCGGACCTAAATCCGACTAATGACGCTATATTTAAATAAAACATTTAAATATATAATCGTTAAACATGCGGGTTGTTACAGATCTCCTCCTCCTTACAAAATTCCGTCCCCGCAATTTCCAGAGACGATATTTGTAACAACTACATACATACAACATTCAAAAGAGAAGTAAAAAAGTTAGAAACGAAAAGACATACTCACCGTTTCAAAGCAAAGAGAGAAAACCCGGATAAGATCGCTCGATATACTCTCTGGTTTCCCAAGTACAGTCATTGGGATTAGCGGACCATTGAATTTTAACGAGCGGCACGTCCTTGTTCAGAAGGTGTCGTACCTCCGTGTCAAGCACGCGAATAGGTTTCTGTACAATAGATAAGTCTGGTGAGATCTCAAGCTCTTGCAAATCAGGAGAAGTAATAACAGAATCCGACTCCCGAAGACACTTCCGAAGTTGCGAGACATGAAACACGTCATGAATGCCAGATAGATGAGCTGGAAGAGAAACTCTATAAGCCATAGGGCCAATACGTTCAGTAATAGAAAACGGTCCTATATAACGAGGAGCCAATTTCCCAGTCGCACTGAAACGCATAACCCCTTTCAAAGGAGAAACACGAATAAAAACAAGATCACCAATCGAGAACTAGAGAGGCTTCCTACGGTTGTCCGCGTAGGATTTCTGGCGACTCTGTGCCTCTTTCATTCTCAACCGGATAAGATCAATCTTCTCGGAAGAATCACGAATAGAATCGGAACCAAGAATAAGCTTCTCCCCAGATTCCAACCAATAAGAAGGTGATCGGCATGGCCTTCCGTATAAGGCTTCGAAAGGAGCCATACCAATACTAGACTGAAAACTATTGTTGTAGGAGAATTCTACAAGAGGTAGGTGATCCTCCCAACTACCACCGAAATCAAAGATACAAATACGGAGAAGATCTTCCAAGATACGATTTACCCGTTCAGTCTGTCCGTCAGACAGCGGATGATAAGCTGTACTAAAATTAAGCTTTGTTCCCAAAGCTTGCTGAAGACTCTTCCAAAAATGACTCGTAAATAAAGGATCACGGTCACTCACAATAGAACTAGGAACACCGTGAAGTCTCACGATTTCCTTGATATACAACTTAGCCAAATGCGAAGCAGTCCTATTAGACTTAATAGGGACGAAATGAGCAGACTTAGAAAGGCGATCAACAATAACCCAAACGCTAGAATGGCCAGATCTCGAACGAGGTAGGCCGTCAATGAAATCCATAGAAATTTGATCCCACTTCCACAATGGAGTCTCAAGAGGCTGAAGAAGACCAGAAGGACGCTGATGTTCGACCTTCATACGTTGACAATTCATGCAATTACTCACATAACTCGCCACATCGCGCTTCATACCTTCCCAATAGTAAAGGCGACGCATATCGGCATACATCTTACTACTACCGGGATGAATGATATACCTAGAACGATGGCAATCATCAAGAATATCATGCCTAAGTACAGAATCAGAAGGCACAACAAGACGGTTCTTCTTACGAAGACACCCATGAGAATCAATGCAAAAATCCCGCAACGCCTCATCACGGGATTCAGTCTCACAAAGCTGAATAACATGCAACAAATTAGGATCACACCGCTGAGCATCGACAATACGATCCAATAAAACAGGTCGAGCTCCCAAACTAAATAATAGAATAGGAGAATCAGAAGATGAATCTCGATCACGAATTTCACAAAAAGATAGAGTTTCAAGAATATCCCATTCGGGCAGACATCATAGAAATAACCGCCGAATGTTTGCGACTAAGCGCATCTGCAACACGATTACCCTTACCAGGGGTATACTGGTATCAAAGTTATAAGAAGCAAGAAACTCGAGCCAACGCTGTTGTCTCATATTGAGTTCCTTCTGAGTGAACAAATACTTCAAGATCTATGATCGGTATAAAGAATGAAGCGCTCGCCCAATAAATAATGTCGCCAAATCTTCAGGGCGAAGACAATGGCGGCTAACTCAAGATCATGAGTGGCATAGCGAACTTCATTCGGACGCAGTTGCCTAGAAGCATAAGCAACTACCCGATCTCTCTGCATAAGCACAGCACCGAGACCACTACCACAAGCATCAGTGTAGACAACAGGATCATGATTCCCTTCGGGAACCACAAGAATAGGAGCATTAGTGAGAAGTTCTTTCAATGCCTGAAAGGAAGCTTCACACTTGTCGGACCAAATAAAACGGATGCCTTTCCGGGTAGGCTTGTGAGAGGAAGCACAACACGGGAAAAATCCTTGATGAACCGACGGTAATAACCTGCCAATCCAAGAAAACTGTGGATCTCATGAACATTCTCAGGCCTTTCCCAATTTTGAATAGCTTCTATCTTCAATGGATCGACAGAAACGCCATCGGAAGATACCACATGGCCTAAGAACTTAACCTTATTCTCCCAAAAATGGCACTTGGAGAATTTGGCTTTAAGCTGATGACGACGGAGAGTACTCAAGACAATCCTTAAGTGATTAGCATGCTCGGCTTCAGACTTAGAATAAATAAGGATATCACCAATGAACACAAGGACAAACTTATCGAGATATTCCCGGAATATTCGATTCACGAGATCAACAAAGAAAGCAGGAGCGTTCGTCAAACCGAACAGCATAACGAGCCACTCAAAAGAACCATAACGAGTGCGGAAAGCGGTAAGAGGTATGCTATCCTCCGCGACTCGTAATTGATGAAAACCTGTGGCAAGGTCAAGCTGAGAAAAGACCTTAGCACCACTCAATAGATCGAACATGTCATCGATCCTAGGCAATGGATACCTATTTATGATGGTTAACTCGTTAAGCTTGCGATAATCAATGCAAAGCCTAAGAGTTCCATCAGATTTCTTCACAAAGACGACCGCGGATCCCCACAGAGAAAAACTAGACTGAATCAATTGCTTGGATTCAAACTCTAAAAGCTGCTTCTTGAGTTCCTCATTTTCCTTTGTAGACATCCTCGTGGGAGGACGACTAACTGGCTGCGCGCCTGGAATGAGATCAATGCGGAACTCAATTGCCCGTTTGGGTGGCAAACCCGATACAGGCTCAAAAACATCAGAAAAGTCACAAGCAATAGGAATACGAGATATATCCTCATCATCTCGCGAATCAAGAGAATATAAAGCCATCTCGGAATTATCCACATCCCGAAGAACAAGAGATAACTGAGAAGGCGAATCAGGATGACAAAGATATAAAATTCTCCCGAAACAAATAATCCTGGCATCGTACCTCACTAGCCAGTCCATACCAAAAATCATATCAAAACCCAAATGAGAAACAACGTGCAGATTCGCACGGAAAGAAAAGCCACATAAAACAATCTCAATATCATCACAAAACAAGCTAAGGGTCGCGGATCCCCCAATAGGATTCGCAATCCTTAAAGAAGTAACCATACAAGAAACATCCAAAGATAAATCATCTACAAGCTTCTTCGATACGAAAGAATGTGAAGCACCCGTATCGAAAAGAACTCGTATACTATGATCATGAAATAGAATTGAACCCTCCAAAATAGATGGAGACATGCCTTTGGATTAAGATGAACCTCCAGAAGCATTAGCCACATTGAGCTTGCCAGATTTTGCATTAGCAGGAGCAGTAGGACAAGCTGAAACATGATGACCTTCCTTCTTGCAATAGCGACAGAAGAGAGGCTTTGGACAAGCTCGAATTATGTGGTCGGGAGAACCACAGTTGAAACACTTCCGGATGAAAGGTGTTCCAGCAGACTGAGATTGAGGATTAGCACCAACAGTCTTCTTCTTCTTAGAAGGAAAAGACCTCTTTTGAAACGGAAACTGCTTCTTGTTGGGGTTCTTGGAAACCTCAACATCCTCACCATTATCACACTCCTTCTCGACAGCTTCGAGATGAAGTGTCGAATCAACCAATTCCTCGAAAGAAAGCTTAAGCTGGAGTAACAAGGACTTCTTAAGATATTTCTTAAGATCAGAGACAAACTTCAAATTCTTCTTGTAAGAAGTGCTAATGAATTCAAGACCATACTTAGATAAGGCCTCAAAAGATGCAACATACTCAGAAACAGAAGATTTCCTTTGCTTCAACTCAAGGAAGCGACGGGTCAATAAATTTTTTTCAGATTCAGGAACGAACTTGAGTTCAAATCGCTCCCGAAACTGAGTCCAAGAAAGGGTAGACTCATCAATCTCGGCTACAAGAAGCTCATACCAGTCAAGAGTACGCTCTTGTAACAAGCTAGAAGTTACAAGAACTCTATCATGGTCAGAAAGATCCATACGAGAGAAGATACGCTCGCATGTGCGAAACCAAGCTTGGACTTCAAGAACGGATTCGGAACCCTTAAACGGTTTTCCTCCAAGATGAGCAAAATCACTGCACTGACGTGCAAAAGCAGACTTGCGAGGTGGAGACACTCGAGGAGGAACGGGAGGCTGAGTGCTCCTAAACAACTCCATTAACTGATCGGCAGACATATAAACGCCATCCGGATGTGAGCCACTAGATTGCCCAGCATCCGAACGTCGACCTCTGCCTCTTCCAGACATAAGCTGAAAGTCAAGATAAGGAAAAAATTATTCACAAGGTAGATATTTCAATATGGGATACTACGGAATAATCCTAGACGTATTCCCAAATACTATCTAGCCTTGAAGGGATAAAGAGACATGATGATTCAAGGATCTGTATCACTAATACACTTTGATGTATCGTAATATGTGCTCTATTCTGTGTTTATCATATTTTGTTCTGAACACAGCTCTAATACCACGCTGTGACGCCCCACTCCGAGAGCCTCGTTAACAAAGAGTATTACATAGATAATACTGTCGGCTAACGCGGACAATAGAGTATAATGGAAGCGACCATGTGTAATCTTACCTTAACTATTCACTAAATACGTCGAAAAGTAGAATCACATTAAAATTAGACCTATTCAATAAATATTTAAAGCAAAACTACAATGGCTATAGGATCTATCAGAACAACTCAAATGTAATTCACATCACAGAACAGTCGATCATAATATACACATAAATAGATACACAACAGAGTATACAAAATAATACATGTCAAGTGGTACAGGAGACCACAATATACATACGAGACGAAAAAAGTATAAATATCAGAGTTACAACAGATAAGGACCAAAAAAGACGCTATAACAAAATGAAGCTAGCGAATAGTCCATGCGGAAGCAAAATAGGCTAAGTCCCAAAAGCACCTAACCCGAAACATCTCGGTCTGACCCGAGTATAAAATACACGGGTCAGTCTAGATAACAAATCAGTTAGATAAACTGAACAATAATAAACCTGCAAGGTCATACAGTATAACAAATATCTCTAGAGGAGATAACACAATCATCAACAAGAGATGAATCATATAAAACAAGCCTCATATCATCGGCAACATATAGAAACAAAGGATATAAATATCCCAAAACAAGCCAAAAGGCAAATAACAAATACCAATAAGGTATACAAGTTCCACAAGGTAATCGTTATACATCATGCGGCTCAAACAGACCAACACGATGGGCGATACCAAGGGAATATAATATTAATGAAACATATGATTGCTCGAGCTCAGTACTGTACAACAAGGATCCATAAGCCCGAAGGCTCCAAACCCAAGTATCACCCATGCGGCACATAAGGCCAACATCAGAGCGAAACTATATAGGGCAACAAACCCGAAGGCACACACCCGAAGGCAACATACACGAAGGCAACAAACCTAGGGAGAAAGTCCGAAGACACCATCCCAAAGGCAACAAACCGTAGTGGTGAAGGTCGAAGACCCAGTACTGGACACCACTAACTGGAGGAATGTGTCACAACTCTCGAAAAGGAATCCGAACAGTGTTAACGTGCGTCCCATAACCACTCGTTCGCACTAAATGGTTTACTATCCGTCAGTCACTTTCACACTCAAAGCAGTACAAATTTACCTCATATCATCGGTAAACTAAACCCGAAGGTCAAAACAATCAATCGAATAGGTCGGGGACTAATCGGAAGATAAACGCACAGATTCATGGTCCGTGTTTTGCCCAACCATTTAATCACCCTTCCACTTCGCTCGAAGTGCGAAAGTGTGTGTTTTAAATAGAATTTATAAATTGGAGAAACGAGCTTTTAAATGCGATTCGAGAGATTATTTTATAAAAACCCATGGATGAAGTCAAGAGTAAGTTATCAAAGCCAAATATGCAATAACAACCACTAAAAAGCAACTTGAATCGATAAAATCCGAAAAACAAATCAAAATATACAAAAACAGGCAAAATAGGGCAAATAGGAGCAGGTCGGTCGGCCGCCTACAGGGCTCGGTCGACCGGACACTGTTCATAAAAACTCTCGGGAAGCAGGTCGGTCGACCGGCTACAGGGCTCGGTCGGCTGAACCTGATGATTTTGCACTTCCTGCCCTATTTCAATGAAATGCAAATTCTTCCAAAACGTGATCGTTCGAGCAACGGACCTAAGGAGCTTTAGCCAATAGATACCCCATCTCCATTAGCTCTCCGATTCGCAACCAAAAACATATTCAAACATCAAAGTTAGGATCTTTAGAGAATTGAACCCAAACACTAAAAATTTGGATATTCACCAATTCAATCCAAACCAAAAGCAAGTGCATATGAACAAGGTGTTAGGAATTCATACCCAACATCCATGAAATCAAGAGAAGTAGATGTGAGTTCAAAACTCACCTTTTTACACAAAACAAAGAAGATGAAGAAGCACAAATGCAAGGAATCAACCAACTACACTCCACTTCAACACTACAAGCTTCAATCTAGAATCAAAGCAAGTATTTCCTAAGTTAGGGTTAGGAAATTACTGAAATTGAAGAGGAGAAGAGATGGAGAAGATGGAGATGAACTTACCAATGGATTCCCTTTGATTTTGGAGCAAGAATCAAGTTTACAAGAAGAACTAGGGCTTGCTAATTTCTATTTCCACTTCCTTTCCCCCATTTCAGTTTTTAGCTTAAGAAATGAAATGAAATGAAGAGAGATGAAGAGAAGGGGTTGAGTTAGAGGTTTAGTTAAGCTAGTGGGCTGAACCCAAACCCAAAACCTAATAGAAAAAGGGTCAAAATTTCACAAACTCCAAACATATCAAAGATTATACTCAAAAAGATTGCAAACGCCATTTTGGAACCAATGGAGGTAGTTTCGAGTTCCAATTCGTCCATTTGCAAAAAGTGACATTTCGGACCTAAATCCGACTAACGACGCTATACTCAAATAAAACATTTAAATATATAATCGTTAAACATGCGGGTTGTTACATTAAATTTGATTAAATTTTAAAACTCTTATTTTCATTTTGCTTAAAACTAGATATCGACACACTCAAGAAAAAATCTCAAATTCTCGTGTTCAAACCCTAGCAACCTACTACCCTATTACTTCGACCCAAACCCTTGATTTTTTCGAGTTCGTTCCTAGGGCCATCCCAAAATTCCCGAGTTCCACAACCCAGCCATAAGCAGATATGAGGAAACACTTGTACACATGCACAGATGGTCGGCGCATCTTCGACCATCACCACCCCCTTTGGTATGTCGACGCCATCACTCACCTCTGATTCCAACCTTCAGATCAACGTATCGAACACTAGAACAAAGTCGAAAAGATCGAATGGTACCAAGAACTAAGTCGATCACCAGAAACCTCCCAGCATTGCCACCACAGACCTTCAATATTCACGCCGACCAACCCAAGACCACGCCACGCTCCAACAACCCTTTTCCCCCCTTCGCGATCCCTTTCTGTGGTCCCTTGGACGACGTTCAGTCTTCGACAAACCCATCGACCCAGTCCAGACATCGAACCCTAGATTGAGTTCATCCAACTTTTCCGCTTAAAGAAAAAATTCCAGGCTAATTTTTCTATGATCATCAACCCCTAAGCCACCTTCGACAAGAACCCCGACCACCCTTGTTATGTCGATCACCAGAAAATATTGGAAACCCATATCACGTTCAACTCTCGATTTCTCGAGATTTACTATCTTAAAAATCGTGGTTTTGCTTTTAAAGATCCTAGATTTCGAAATCAAATTTGATTATATACTTGATTCTAGAAATCATTTAAGTCGAATTTTTGCTATTATTAAGATCCTACTGTTCTTCTTCCTTCTTTTTAAAACCACTCTTAATTACCTTCTGCAAATATTTTTAAAATTGGTACCATGATGTGACAAACAAGTTATGTTTATACAACATGTTCTAAAGAAGATCAGGGAATGAGAACAAGATTTTCTTTTTTACAATTCTTAAAACCTGAACAACAAGAATAGGGAAAATGTCCTGTAAATAGACATCCTCAAACATTCAATTCATATATATAATTCATAATAAACAATCATATGAACATTTATCACACTTTGCTGCAAATTTACTACATGCCACAAGATTTTTGAAATCAGGTTAGAAGTTTGTTTACTCACCTTTGTTTGAAAAACAAAGGATAGTTCACTCATGGAACTTGGAAATTGCTTGTATATGAACTGCTGCTTTGTTTTTAAGATGACCAGTGCTTGATAATTATTGAGTTGATCTTAATATCGAGATGCATTTGAACTTGAATTTTCTGCCAAACTATACTGTATGCTTTTGTTTTCATCTCCAGGTTTGATCTTCTTTTGATTTAATTTTTTTCTTTTTTTCTCTTTTCAATTTACAGGTTTATGAGAAAATAAAAGAAATTTAGAAGTGAAGCCTGGTTTCCTAATTCATTCTTATTTGTAATTAAATCTTGAAAGAGAATAAGTATGCCACTTGTAACATCAAATTATACCATGTTAACACTTGTTAATCAT
This sequence comes from Allium cepa, assembly GCA_030765085.1. NCBI lineage: Eukaryota > Viridiplantae > Streptophyta > Magnoliopsida > Asparagales > Amaryllidaceae > Allium > Allium cepa. The sequence continues at coordinate 463,661,781 of CM060943.1, forward strand.
GTTACGAATTTGCCTCCACTTGTAATTTTGCATAGATTTTATATAAATTTTTTTTCATATTATATTTATATTCTTCTGTTTAATACTTTTACACATATACAACTTGTATATTTATTTTAAGAAGGTATTAATCTTTGTGAAATCCTATTTAGACTTAAGTTATTAACTAATTTTTATCATTAGTGTTTTATGTTTTTATATATATATGTTATAAATTTATATTTATACTTCTCCTTAATTTGTACTTATATAACCTTTAAGAAAATAATTTTGATACCAATTTATACATTAATAAATTATCACATTCTCTTATATATATTTAAATCCAATTTCATTTTAAGATTTTTATTTTGAACTCCTAATTCAAATTCTATTTGCAACCTTCTCATATATATATTTGTTCACTTATAAATTAGTATTTACAAATTATATATATATATATATATGAAACCTAATTATATATCAAATAATAACCAAATATTTATACATATTAGTTGTAAATTTATTCTCAAGATATTATTTTGAATTTTCAAATCCAAGTTTCATTTATAAACCATAAATGTATGTATGAAAATAAAATAGCTATCATATGATAAGTTTGCATATATCTATTTATAAAAGATGATTTCTGCTAAAATGAATGATCATAAAAGAAGACCATTAAACAAATATCATCAAATTTCAGTAATTACATCAGGAGATTATCAAATGAATATTTATCCAGATATTTATAATTCAACATTTATCATAGTGCTAATTCATCTATATACATATCCAGATATATATATATATATATATATATTTATATTTATCATCAGGTTTATTTGTCCAATTAATAAATCAATGTTTTAATAAATTTAATCCTGTTAATTACAAATTAACAGCTGTCCAAAAATCCGGGTTATTACAATGACCAAGATCAAACAGAAAATATGGATGTGAATAGTTTATACTGTTCTTTTTCAATTAGAATACTGTGAATCTTCAATATGAAAGATCCGCGTTGATTATAGTCAAAACATGCAACGATGTCCATTAAGTGACCATAGTTGGGTTGAGTGGAAGTATTGGAAGTGAAGCACTATTCAAGAGAGGATTCGTCTCCTCGGTTATATGTGGTTAGTATCACGGTGAGCTCAAGTCAACCCAAAGTCAAAATTTTCAGCCAGAGTTGTTCGTTTAATAATAATCATTATTATTAACCAAGGACTTTGTGCTTGGACTATAGAGTGAATGTGGACGATGTTGGAATTTTGGACCATTGCTGAATTCAATAAGTCCAAAGTGATATAGTTTGACGAAGAGAATTGGTGTAAATAATTGTCACAACTAGGTAACGCTTATTAAATTAAAATAAGATTTTTTCAAAAAAGATCAAGCGATAACTTTGGCCATAATGTCACACCACCTGCTAAGTGAAGTGTGAACATTGACGTACGAATAGTTTGACATTAATCACTGTCCGAATTTACACCCAAGAGTCACACAACCGAATCAATGAATTTTATTAAGACCGAATGATTTAATTAGTTGTAATTGTTATAAATCGATTAAATTAATTAATATTTATGAAATATTGATTATAAAGTTTGGATATGATTTGAGAAATAATTTTGTTGTAGGTATTTATAAAAATTTATAAACATGTTTATCGATATGAGATATCGACAACGAATTTAGTTGAATATAATTATGCATATTCAAATTTGGTTAAATGGCCATGCAACCCATGAATTTTAGAGGTGAAAGTCATTGGTTTTGATAGAGGAAGAGGGCAGCTACTATGCATCAGATTAATGTTTTGACATGTGTGGTTGAGATCGTTATTTGCTCTCTTATCCTACCCATATAAAAGCTAATCTCAAAACCCTAGTAAAAGGCTAATTCATTTTTGAGTCGCCACATTCTTCTTCCTCCTCCTTGTTTTAATGGTAGAAACCCTCCTCTAAAATCATCCCAAAAATTGTAACAACTCGCATATTTTACGATTGAATATTTAAATATTTTATTTAAAATAATTCATCGTTAGTCGGATTTTAGTCCGAAAGGCTACTTTTTGCAAACAGTCGAATTAGGACCCGAGACCACCCCCATTGAGTTCAAAATGACGTTTGCGACTTTTTTGAGTATAAACTTTGATATGTTTGGAGTTAGTGGAATTTTGCTACTTTTTCACTTAGGGCTTTGGTTTTGTTTCAGCCCACTAGACCCAAGCTTCACCCCTCTTCTCTTCATTGCTTCATTTCTATTTCCTAATACTCAAGCTTTAGCATCAATGGAGAGAGGAATGGGAAATTAAAACTCCAAGCCCTAGTTTCCATTTGCAAATCAAATTCTAGCTCCAAATTTATAGAAGAAGCTTTGGTAAGCCTCCTCTTCTTCTTCTCCAACTCATTCTCTTACCAATTTCAGAAATTCCTAAACCTAATTTAGGAAATGTTTCTCTTTTAAGCTTAGATTCAAGCTCTTTAGGTTGGAATTGAAGAGTGATTGTTCTTGCCATTGCTCTATAGCTTCTTCTTCTTCTTCTTCTTCATAGTTTTCGGTTCAAAGGCGAGATTTTTATCTCACATCTTAGTCTATAATTATCTTCGATTGTTAGGTATGAATTCCTAACACTTATTCTTGAGCAATTGATTTTGGTTTGGATTGATTTGGTGTATATTCAAATTTTTGGTGTTTTGAAATCAAAATCTATGAAAATCCTATTATGGATATTTGGACGTTGATATTTGAGGCGTATCGAAGAGCCATTAAGGCTGGGTTGTCGCGTGGCGTAAATCCTTAGTCGTCATTTGCTCGTCCGATCGCTTTCGATATTCATTTGGCCATTTTTGGTCGAGGTTCAGGAAATACTCTGAATTCCAGTTTCAGACGTCTGAATTGGCTCAATTTCAAACAGAAAGGAAATAGGCTAAAAACACCTATTTCAGACGTCTGAAACATTTGGTTCAGACGTCTGAATTACGTTCTGGAAAACTTCTAATTTTCCAGATTCAGACATCTGAACAACCTATTTCAGACGTCTGAATCTGCTGTGTTTTGCCTGCTTGCCTATTTTGTTTAAGAATTCCAATTTTATCGGTTCGTGTTGATTCCCTTTTGTTGTTATCATTTATTATCGACTTCGATGACATTTTCTTTGGGATTTTTGGAAATATCCATTTTGATGGATTTGATATCGATTTCTTTGGAATTAATTCACGTCTTCGTATGTGAATTTTAGTGATTGATTGTTTCTACAATCATTTTTGTGATTTGTCACTTTAAAAATATAAAGGTTTTCTATACTAGTATTGAATATCAAAACTCTTCCATTAAAACGATTTCAACACTATTTTATTACAAAGCTCGTTTCTTAAACCGTTTTTCAATCTATTAGTATATACAATCCTTTACCTCACTCGTATGAGAAATCTAATTAAACGGCTTAGTAAAACAAGTGGTATGAAATGCTTGCATTTACTTCGTCGGTTGATTCTTAGACTTGTTCGATTGAATCTCTTGTGACAATTTTCTAGTGGAGATCTACAATTTGTTCGTAAATATTTAAGTTAAGCTAGTGGTTATGGGACATGAAGCTAAGCTCATATATTTACTAGCTTAGTGTAATTGACACTTCTTGATGATCGATGATGATCATTTTGTGATTTAGACTAGCATTGTGCGATGTCTCTTTGTCTATGAGGGAGACTAAACCCCGTTTCTGTGGAGCTTCTGCTCAATTTGGTGGGGTAGCGACCCATGGTCTACGGGCCGTTCTGTGGAGCTTCAGCTCAAAACTAATGGTTAGAAACCATGGAATAGCGTTTCGTTTTGTGATACACATGTTGGTGAGTTTTCATGCTCCCGTTTTATGATAGGCCTCCCCCTTTTTGTGATTTCTGGATTTCCATTGATGATTTCTAGAATTTGTGTTTCGCCAATTTTCGTGATTTACATTGATAAGTTTTATCAATATTTGTGCATTGGTGAATTTGTGTGTCATTAACTTCTGTGATTGGCATTGATATAATTGTCAATATTTATGGTTTGGTGAATAAAAATAAAGAGTATGAAATTCTTTTTGATCTTTGAGAAGATTCTTGTGATATTGATTAATCTCTAGTTGGTTTTCAATTACATACTTATCATAGTATGGCTTTATAGTTATTATACGTTTTTGTCATATCTCTTATTTTATATCATTTCATCTGATATTTATAGTTAGACTGATCCGTTTATTATTTTCTTATTAAATAATACTCGGGTCAGACCGAGATGTTACAGGTACTTCTGCTTGACTTCTCATTTGGGATTATTATTATCCTGACTTTTGGCTAACTACTTAGATCAGTAGTTTTTGGTTGTATACATACGAGATAGAGACTCATTGATGTATACTTATTCTTTTGACTTGCTCTTGTATCTATTCTTTTGTGATATTATGGATCTTTTTGACCACTACTCTGATATACGCTTTTATGTGTAATATTCATATCTGTTTCCGCCTTTGAGATATGAACTTCTGTGACTGATTTGTGTTATGATATTTCTATATTTGTTTCTGAAGGTTACATATAGCCACTGTGTAGTACCCTTGTGTTTGTGTCGGTATGTCAGATTTATGCAAGTTATATTTTATCTGGCATATCGGTACTCACACAAAACAAATTTATACAGATGGTCTCTCCTCAACAGCCTTATTCTCCGTGCTAGTTGACGACATTACCCCGTAGTGTTCTTGGCTAGCATGGGTATAGAGGTGGGGCGTCACAGCTTGGTATCAGAGCCAAACTTCGAAACAATGTAGAATAATTTAACAAGGATCATCGTCCTAAGTCCATCTTAGGAGTAGTGCCTTAGGATTTTACTCGGGTCTTCGAACCATTCTATCCTATTTTCTTTGGGACGCCTTGTTTTATCAATCATGATTATTTGATAATTATTTTGTGAATAACCTTTTTCTTCTTTCTTTCTTTCTTAAAGAAGAGAAATGGTTAGACCTGGCCGTCCCAACGTCGGTCAATCTAGTGCTACTCCCCAAGATGGAGTATTTATGTCTGCACAACAACTTCTTGATCTTGTACAGAATGCTCAAGCAGCCGGACCCGTTCCGGTGCCTTCTCACCCTAAATCCGGGTTTGCACGCTTATGCAACGATTATACCAACTTGGGTGGGAAGCCATTCAAAGGTTCTGAAACCATTATTGAAGTCCAGGCCTGGCTTAGAACTTGCGATCGCATCTTTTCTCGCATGAATCTTATTGATCTTCACCGAGTCCAGGTGGCTTCAAGTATGCTCCAAGAAAGAGCATTAGACTGGTACGAGCTTCGGATTTCGAAAATAAATGAAGCGGATCTTACTAGGGAGAAATTCCGGGAACGCTTCGAATTAAAATTTGTGCCAGAAGCTGAGAAGGTGACTTTGGCTCGCCGTTTTATAGACCTTGTTCAAGGTGAATCCTTCGTGGTAGATTATGTCGCATCCTTCGAGTCGCTTTCTAAATACGGGGTTGAGTACATAAACACCCCATTGAAGAAGAACCAAAGATTTGTCTATGGCTTGAATAAAAATCTCAAGAAGCCATTACTTCTAAAATTAGAAGTTTCTTTTGATCAACTCATTGATATCGTTCTTCGTCTTGAAGAGGCCGATAAGGAGAGTGACGTTGAAGTTATGGGTGCCAAACCAAACTTCAACAACAAGAAAAGGCCAAATAGGTTCAAAGGCCCTTATCCCAATAAAAAGGGAAGCAAGCAACTCCTGCAGCACAGACTTCTTCCTCTAGTAGTGGGCAATGCTACAACTGTGGTTCTAAGGACCATTATGCGAATAAGTGTTCAACGCCTCGCGCTTGCCGCTATTGCAAAAGCCCAGACCATTATTTATCCGCATGTCCCAAACTTCAAGGCAGGAAGAAGGGAAAGCTTAATGTGGTGCAAACTCCTAGTAACACTTCTCGTGGTCAAGGTATTTCTCATTCTATCCTTGATGGCATTATTTTATTTCGTGATCATCCTATTCGAGTTCTTTTTGATACGGGTGCGTCCCATTCTTTTATATCAGAAGAACTTGTTGATACTTTTTCTTTGAGTGTTGTTGCTTTAATGACTTCTTTGAGAATTGCGAATCCGGTTGGTGGATCCGCAACAATTAGTTTGCTTTGTAAAGATGTCGAGATTATTTTGTGTGATTTTTCTTTCCGAGCCGATTTGCATGTTATGCGCTACTTGGGCTTTGGAATGATTTTGGAAATGGATTGGCTTAACCGTTATGAGGCTCATATCCTATGTCCTGTGCGGACTATTTATCTTCAACATCCACAATCTGTTAATCAGATTTCTATTGATCTTAAAGATTCGGATTCCAACTTGACTGCATCTTTATATTCTTTAAATCCTTATGATGATAATAATGATGATGAGGAAGATGTCATTTCTCTTATTCACGTTGTTCGTGAATTTTCTGACATATTTGAGCCCGTTCTAGGATTACCACCTAAGCGAGCAATTGGGTTTAGAATTAATCTCATCCCTGGAGCTCAGCCTACACTCGTCCTCCTTATCGCATGTCCAATAAAGAAAATGAGGAGATGCGTAAATAATTATCCGAATTGGAGACAAAGCAATTTATTCGCTCTAGTTCCTCTTCTTGGGGAGCTTCGCTGTTTTTGTGAAGAAATCCGATGGTACACTTAGGCTTTGCGTTGACTACCGCAAGCTTAATGAACTTACTATCAAGAATAAATACCCTTTAGCTCGGATTGATGATTTATTCGATCAACTTAGTGGTGCTAGAGTCTTTTCACTATTAGACTTAGCAACAGGTTTTCATCAGCTTCGTATTGCAAAGGATAGCATACCTTTGACATCGTTTCGTACTCGTTATGGATCTTATGAATGGCTTGTGAAACAACCTGGAAATTTCGATCCCGAAATTTCCAGATAGTTAAAGAAAAGAAGAAAAGATAGAAGAAGGAGAAGAATAGAAGAAACACACAATCTCACATTCGCAGCGGATAAAATATAATATCAATAATAATTGTTATATATAAGAAAACTGTATCTATCAATTTACATCGACATATCAGAGTTACAACAATTTTATACAACATTGGACAGATACAAATTTAACATGTCACAGATATATACAATATCATAATGGAAACTCGCCATACGTCATACGTCCCTGCCATCTAGCTCGCCTCCTGAGCTCCAGAACGTCCTTACCTGAAATCTGTAATACTCGGTCTGACCCGGGCATTACATCAAAGTAACACCCGGGTCAGGCTGGAAACCAGCGTGAGTAAACCCATCTAACTTGGAATACAAAAGCATACCATTTAAATAAACACGGGGTAACTTATATCAATTTACAGTTCACAAGTTGTTATAGACATCAATCATTTCACACTATATTTATAAGTGTCAAAACTTAGATTTAAATGATCCAATTTACTTAAGTCATTCCACTTCAGCCTATTAGTTTTCACATATCAAATTATAAGAATCGAAGTGGTTTCAGGTATTTACAAATACCCAACTCCGGTCTCTTCGAATCCAAAGTCATCTAAATCCAAGTTATCCAATTAAATACAATTCAATTTTAATTGTCGGATAACACTTACACAGCAATTCAAAATTGATTGATAATCACACTATCATTGTTCATTCAATATGTCATATCACAAAGCAATTCATATCAGGGTATCTCCCAATTAATAACACCCAATCATCATTCAATCATTAATAAGCAAGATCGATCACTTCCATTAATTACCTTAATTAATGATTCTTTAATTACTTCAATTAGTAAATTATTCTTAAATTTCACATAATAATTAACCTTTAACTTAATTACATTTATTAATCAATCTTGATTAATCAAGATCAGAAATTAACTTCCTAAATTACTCCATAAACTAAACCATCTTCTTGATTAATTACATTAATTAATCCTTTAATCACATCGAGTCAATATCACTTAATTCATTCCACAAGCAATTACTAATAATCACTTCTACCAAATAATATTAATTACTCCTTGAAATTAACCCAAAACCAACTCCCAAATCCTCAGTCAATTACACCTTATAATTACCCTTACTAATTTCTTCACAAAGTAATTACACTCTATACTCCTCATCAAGGTTATAAAATACTATATTATTCAAACTTAATTATAACATTAGAATTTATAATCTTATCTTCTTTTCAAAACTTTAAGATTCAAATTCACATTTGAATTCAGATTTACAATTCAGATTTAACTTAAATTTAAAATCATGTTTTAGATCTTATTTCAGATTATAAATCTCTTATAAATACTATACAGGTTTTAGTTTAAACATTTCATATTTAAAAAAAAAAAAATATTTTGAAAACTTAGTGTTTAAATTCGTTTTGAATTCCTATTTAAAACTTGTTTTCAACTTTTGGTTTAAACCTTTCTTTACTTACCTTTATTTAAATTTAGTTTAAAATTTAAAAACCTTGAAACTGTCAGGTTTCTGAAAAACAAAAACCCGAAACCTACAACATACACGAGCCCAAACCTTTTCTACTTCGAGTCACTCACCTCCTATTCTCGAGCAAACTTCATCTTCTCCCTTTCTCTTCTCAGCAGTTAAGATTTTACTTTAGATATATAAATTAAAATATCAGTAAATACTCACGTACTCATCTCGAATACAAACTCGAAGGAAAATACCCAAAAACTCGAGCACGACACGATATACTGGCCGCATCAAACACTGACACCATCGTTACTGCCGTACACGTGCACAGTCACCCCAGTGCTCTTTGATCAACTACGACGCCTCCTACCCATCGAACATCCCTTCGACATCGAACCCCGATCATCCAAAAACTCGTACAAGTCCACAATCGAATTCGAGCATAGCTCGAGCCACTCAGATCAGACCTCCCACCAAAAATCAATTCTCCACCGCGCCTCTGACCACTAGAAATACTACAACTTCCACCATAACCTCATCTACGACCATGCTTCCATCAACCAAATCCCTATTGAACTCGATCGACTGCAGAACCCAAAAAGTTTGAATTACTTAGCCTAGATAAAACTAGGGTTTCAAACCAGAATCCACTGCCGCATCCTCCTCAATGGATAAAACATTATACCGACAATTTTCCTAGGTCCACCGATCATTCCTCCATTCACAAGAAGAAACCCAACCATTCCAAGCTTTTGGATCGCCAGAAAACCCTACAAGTGCAATTCCAGTTCTTTCCAGAATTTCCCCTTCATTCCCACTTTAAAATTTTTGATTTTAGTATTAAAGATCATGTTTTAGTTTATGTATTCGATTTATTACCCTAAAGTTATGAATTACAGAGTTTGAATATACACTTAATTTCGACTTGATCAGTTATTTTGGTTTACAGAACCATCTCCATATTATGATTGACTTAAATAAAAATCTAAACTAAGTTTGTGATTAAACCAACAAGATTGATTTAAATCTTAAGTTTTAAACAGAGGCATAACCCAAAGATTTTAAATTTAAATCAAAACATGAACCTATGAACTATAGAACAGAGGAGACTCAGATAAACAGGATAAATCTACTCATAGTTCTTTCCACTAATGCTTCGATTCATTGCTTCAGGCTTCAAGGATTTTATTCGTGCATCCAGATTTAAATGAGTTAAAAATTTAGTTTGCTCACATACAAACAATTCTTACACAAAAATCAAGTCCTAAAATTATTTAAGAGGAAGATTTTAATCATGGAACCAGTTTTTCAAACCTGTAATGTTTTCAACAGAGGCTTGCTAATCTGTTCCAAACTTGAACACTGATACTTCACACACATATATAAAATCATTTCTTTAATCATCATGCACACATGATTCATGTCATATTTTCAAGGATACACCATATACCAATTCAAGCAAATTTCAGTTTTTATTTTATTATATATATATATATATATATATATATATATATTTAGAGTTTTTCTCACATAAATATCACTCTTATATACCCAGGCATCACATCCTTTCACTCATGCAAGCAGTAATTGAGACATTTCTATAATCAAACCTTGCATGCATTCAATTATAAAGTAGAATTTAGTTTTTCAAAAGGTAGATTTACTCACAATTTAAAGAGGCAGATCCTTGAAAACAGAAAGCTTTAAACTGCATCAGTTTGAAACTGAAATGCTTGCTTGAAAACTTGAAAACCATTGCCTCTGGCTTTAGAAACTTAGCTTTAATATACGCCAGATTTATTTGCATGCATTTTTGAAAGTGATTACAGGTTTGCTTGAGTATTAGATTTGCTCAGGTTGAAAACTTGATGTTGCTTGTTTGATTTATTTTCTACTCTTTTTTTTTTCAGTTTTCAATTTTCTTTCTTTCTTTGTTTTTTTTTCTTCTTTCATAATGAAGATAAAGTGGTAAAAATGAGAAAGGGTGGAGATGTAAGTATTTTAATTATCCTTTATTTTCTTATTCTCTAAAACAATGACACTTGTTGATTAGCTAGCCATTCAATTTACAAATGTTAATATATGATCCAATTTTCTTACACTTGTCTTTTATTCATGCACTAAATTTAACTTTTAAATGTTAATAAAAATTTCATATTCCATTTATCTTATGTTTATAATATTATATATGTTTAAATGTATGCTAAAATGTTTGAAAAAAATACATATATTAGTGATTTTTAATATACTTATATATTTTTAATTTTCAAAACAAAATTTCCAAATCATAATATATATACACATTTCATATACTTATATATGTATATACTTGAAGTTTTCAACATTACAAAGTTTACATTTATCTATTGACGGAATTTATTTGTTCAATTTACAAATTATTATTTTAATGAATTTAATTCTGCTAATAATCAATCAATTCAGATATCCCAAAATCCGGGTTATCACAGCTTGTTATGCCATTTGGTTTAACGTATGCTCCGGCTTATTTCGTTGACCTTATGAGTAGAGTTTTCAAAGACTTCCTCGATCGATTTGTTCTCATCTTTATTGATGATATTCTTGTGTATTCAAAAATCGAGGAGGAGCATGAAAAGTATCTTCAGATTGTGTTGGAAACTCTTAGGAGCAATCAATTGAAAGCAAAATTTTCTAAATGCCAGTTTTGGCAATCTGGTGTGAAGTTTCTTGGTCATATTATTTCTGAATCCGGAATTTCCGTGGATCCTTCAAAGATTGACGCGATTCAAAATTGGAAGAGATCGGAGAGTGTGACGGATATCCATAGTTTTCTCGGATTGGCGGGTTATTACCATCGTTTTATTAATTCTAAAATTGTCTTGCCTCTTACTAGCTTAACAAAGAAAGGTGTTAAATACATTTGGTCGGCCAAATGTGAAGCTTCTTTTCAGAAATTAAAAGAACTCCTTTCCGATGCTCCTATTCTTGTAATTCCCGAGGGAAACCAAGATTTTATTGTTTATACCGATGCTAGTCGCGTTGGTTTAGGTGCCGTTCTTACGCAAAGAGAACGTGTTATTGCTTATGCTTCTAGGCAATTGAAGCCAGCCGAGACTAGATATGCCACTCATGATTTAGAGCTCGCGGCTATTGTTTTCGCCCTTCGAATTTGGCGTCATTATCTTTAGGGAGAAAAATTTATTCTTTACACCGATCATAAATCTTTGAAATATTTATTTTCTCAAAAGGAACTTAATTTGCGTCAACAACGTTGGCTCGAGTTCCTTGCATCTTATGATCTTGACATTCTTTATACTCCCGGAGAGGGAAATCGTGTTGCCGATGCACTTAATCGTAAGCAACAAGCGGTTGTTTCTATGATGATATCCGAATGGAATGATCTCAGAATTTTATCCACTTGTGAGATTAGAGATCGTGTATCCGATTTATGTTCATCTCTTATTTTATGTAGCCTTGAGGCTCATCCTTCTCTCTTAGACCGCATTCTTGAAGCCCAAAGGCTAGATCCCGAATTGGCTCTTCTTGGCCAAAATTGTAGGGATAAAATTGATATTAAAGGTATGAAAGACTTTGATACGGATTCTCATGGCGGCATTCGAAAATTTGGTAGACTTATCGTGCCAAATATTAGTGATCTTCGTAAAGACATTTTAGAAGATTCTCATCGTTCTAAATTAACCATTCATCCCGGTAGTAGTAAAATGTACGTAGATATGAAGCGACTTTATTATTGGGAGGGAATGAAATCTGATATTGCTAACTTTGTTAAGTGTTGCATGACTTGCCAACTTGTCAAGGTCGAGCATCAAAGGCCCGGTGGGTTATTGCAACCTTTAGATATTCCAATTTGGAAGTGGGATCAAATTTCCATGGATTTTATTGATGGCCTTCCCCGTTCTCGTTCGGTTCATGATAGCTTATGGGTGATAGTTGATAGACTTACTAAATCCGCATATTTTATTCCCATTCGGTCTAACCAGACCGTTCCTCTTTTGGCCAAACTTTTATTAAAGAGATTGTTAAATTACATGGAGTTCCTACTTTTATTGTTAGTGATCGTATCCATTGTTTACTAGTGGATTTTGGAAGAGTCTTCAAAAAGCTTTAGGAACGAAGCTTAATTTTAGCACCACTTATCATCCTCGGTCCGATGGACAAACCGAGCGTGTGAATCAAACTCTTGAAGATCTTCTTCGTGCATGTGTTCTTGATTTTGGTGGAAGTTGGGAAGATCATATTGCTCTCGTTGATTTTTCCTATAATAATAGCTTCCAATCTAGTATTGGTATGGCACCTTTTAAGGCACTCTATGGAAGGCCATACCGTTCTCCTTCTTGTTGGCTTGAGGCCGGTGAGAGGCTGGTTTTAGGTCCAGACTTTATTCGTGATTCCACAGAAAAGATCGATCTCATTCGTCATAGGATGAAAGACGCCCAGAGTAGACAAAAATCCTATGCCAATAACCGACGAAGAAAATTAGAATTTTCTGTGGGAGATCTTGTGTTTATTCGTGTTTCACCTACGAAGGGTGTTTTACGTTTCAGTCGATCGGGAAAGTTAGCACCTCGATATATTGGTCCATTTCCCATCATCGAACGTATTGGTTCCGTGGCTTATCGCCTTTCATTACCGGCTCAGTTTTCTCCTATTCATGACGTGTTTCACGTTTCTCAACTACGAAAATGTCTTCGAGATTCCGATTCTATTCTTGAGCCCGGTATTGTGGAAGAAATTGAGGTTTCACCTAATTTGACTTAAGAGCAACATCCTACTCGTGTCATTGCTTCGGAGATTAAACGCCTTCGAAATAAAGATGTTCCTCTTGTGAAAGTTCAATGGCCCTCTAATTCTAAGGATTGTTCTTGGGAATCCAGAGAATTCATTGAGCGAACACATCTGGACTTACTTTCTCGTGCACTTTGAGGTGAACTTCTTATTCCAAATTTTGATGGATTTGATATCGATTTCTTTGGAATTAATTCACGTCTTCGTATGTGAATTTTAGTGATTGATTGTTTCTACAATCATTTTTGTGATTTGTCACTTTAAAAATATAAAGGTTTTCTATACTAGTAGTAAATATCAAAACTCTTCCATTAAAACGATTTCAACACTATTTTATTACAAAGCTCGTTTCTTAAATCGTTTTCCAATCTATTAGTATATACAAACCTTTACCTCACTCGTATGAGAAATCTAATTAAACGGCTTAGTAAAAACAAGTGGTATGAAACGCTTGCATTTACTTCGTCGGTTGATTCTTATACTTGTTCGATTGAATCTCTTGTGAATATTTTCTAGTGGAGATCTATAATTTGTTCGTAAATATTTAAGTTAAGCTAGTGGTTATGGGACATGAAGCTAAGCTCATATATTTACTAGCTTAGTGTAATTGATACTTCTTGATGATCGATGATGATCATTTTGTGATTTAGACTAGCAATGTGCGATGTCTCTTTGTCTACGAGGGGGACTAAACCCCGTATCTGTGGAGCTTCTGCTCAATTTGGTGGGGTAGCGACCCATGGTCTTCGGGCCGTTCTGTGGAGCTTCGGCTCAAAACTAATGGTTAGCAACCATGGAAAGTGTTCCGTTTTGTGATACACGTGTTGGTGAGCTTTCATGCTGCCGTTTTGTGATAGGCCTCCCCCTTTTTGTGATTTCTGGATTTCCATTGATGATTTCTAGAATTTGTGTTTCGTCAATTTTCGTGATTTACATTGATAAGTTTTATCAATAATTGTGCATTGGTGAATTTGTGTGTCATTAACTTCTGTGATTGGCATTGATATAATTGTCAATATTTATGGTTTGGTGAATAAAAATAAAGAGTATGACATTCTTTTTGATCTTTGAGAAGATTCTTGTGATATTGATTAATCTCAAGTTGGTTTTCAATTACATACTTATCATAGTATGGCTTTATAGTTATCGTACGTTTTTGTCATATCTCTTATTTTATATCATTTCATCTGATATTTATAGTTAGACTGATCCGTTTATTATTTTCTTATTAAATAATACTCGGGTCAGACCGAGATGTTATAGGTGCTTCTGCTTGACTTCTCATCTGGGATTATTATTATCTTGACTTTTGGCTAACTACTTAGTTTAGTAGTTTTTGGTTGTATACATGACTTGCTCTTGTATCTATTCTTTTGTGATATTGTGGATCTTTTTGACCACTACTCTGATATACGCTTTTATGTGTAATATTCATATCTGTTTCCGCCTTTAAGATATGTACTTCTGTGACTGATTTGTGTTATGATATTTCTATATTTGTTTTCGAAGGTTACATATAGCCACTGTGTAGTAGCTTTGTGTTTGTGTCGGTATGTCGGTTTATGCAAGTTATATTTTTATCTGGTATATCGGTACTCACACAAAGCAATTATACAGATGGTCGCTCCTCAATAGCCTTATTCTCCGTGCTAGTTGACGATATTACCCCGTAGTGTTCTTGGCTAGCATGGGTATAGAGGTGGGGCGTCACAAATTCTCACATCCAATTTAAATTTAAAAATACTAATTTGTAATAGAAAGTTTCCATTCCCGGATTAGCAACCTGATGGATTGGGAATTGTTCTAAGAAGAGAATTCATTGTTCAACATGACTCAATGGCTTCATTTGGAGGTGAACTTTTATTTATTATTATTATTATTATTTTGATTTCAAGTTTATCATATGGATGTTGATTTACATCCAAATCACTTGTTTGTATTAAATCCGTTTATTGTTTGGATTATATGAGATTTTTGTGGGTACATGTGTTTGTTACAATTGGACTGGTTATGCCTATCATTGTATTTTGTTTATTTATATATTTTTGAAATTTAAAAAAAAATTAATTTTGATTTATATTAATATATATAAATGGATCTATATTAAATGTATACAAATTTGCAAATTGTCTATATCTATAATTGTATATATTTTATATCTTGTATATATTGAAGCTAAAAAATTTCTTATAAGGTTTATAGATATAGCGAGTCATAAAAAATAATATTATTTTATTAAATATGCATATACATATTTTATTATTTTCTAATGTTTTTGTGAATTGTTTATTATGTATAAAATAATTAATGGTTCAAAATTTCAATTTCATATTTTATATATTTTCTGCACCATATAAAATGCTTAACTTAAAATTTTAAGTTTTTTTGAACTTAATCTATTATTTTTTAAAATTAATTTACTTTTGGCCTATAATCAATTATTTAATTAAAAATATAAATTCAATTGATAAAATTCTATAAATGTTTAAACATTAGAATGTTAAATAGGTACCTTAAATTTTTTTGGATTTCTATAACTTAATTTAATATTTTTATAATTTATTTATTTTTGAACCACAGTTAATTATTTAATTAATAATATATTTTCAGTTGAGAAATTTCTATAAAATTTTCCCAAGCCCAAGAAAATGTCTCGTCTACCTTTAGAAAAAGTTTTAGAATTTTTCAACTTGATTTCATATTTGTATGAATTAATTTGATTAAGGGCTATTATCAACGATTTAATAATAAATATTATTTTTATTAAAAAATTCCATAAATTAATCTTAAGCTCTAAATATGTTTTCAGACTTTATAAAATTATAAAACTTGTACTTTTACCATGCAATTATTTTACATTAAGTTATTAAGGTACAAATTGTTTTATTCCTTATGTGTGTATGTATGTATGTGTGTGTGTGTGTGTGTGTGTATCTGTGTGTGTATGTGGGTGTATTCATATATATATATATATTAATATCCTATTTCGATATATTATACAAGCACATATTTGAACAAATTACAATATATACAAAATGAGCTAATGTGTCTGTTGTAATGTAAATCTCAGCATCTATATACAGGCACATTATGCCCTTCACGGATTATGATTTTACACATGCACACACATATATACGTGTGTGTGTGTATATATATACTTATATAAATAAATAAATCAATCAAAATTAAATAAATCTCAAACTACAATTTGTATAGTTAGAATACACATGGACATAGTAATGAACTTTACGATGAATACAATTATTGATTAATGACATTTAGTGAATCAATCAATTCAAATTAAAGAGAGAAAATGAAAGGTTTGTATCTCCATTTAATGCAATTAATACCCTCAATTAATTCTTTTTTCAGGGTAATAAATGAAAGGTTTCATTCCCTATACATTAACTAAATGTTAGGTATATTTGATACACTATACATTTGAAATTAAAGACTTCCCTTTAACTAAAATAAAATAAATGATTATATAATAATAAAACTTATATAATATGAATGTATAATTAATGATGGAACATTAAAGAAACCCTAAATAGGCTTAAGGAATAAATACATACGTATATGTACGTACAACATGATTTATGATGTATTTGACACTAGAACCATGAGAGTATTTCATAATAAATACAATATTCCATAAGTCGATATCACTCGATATAATATATTAAAGATAGTGAATCTTTAATGTAAAATTTTCCTCTACCATATAGGTATATGTATGTGTATATATATTAATTGCATACTCTTTAGTTGTTGAGAAAACTCAAGCTAGAGATGTTATGTGTAATATCATTAATATGTCGAATAGATGTGGTAAGATAACTATATGTATTTGTTGAGCAAACTCATGGTACATATATTATACATAGGCTATCATGATATGGTAGGTACAAGTCAATAATCTCTTTTGATTTGTTGAGCAAATTCAAGGTCAAAGTGAGGTTAGGACAAGGCAAAATGGATTAGGAGTTGTATGCAATACAACTGAAAAGGAGTTATCCATTAACCGTGGAGTTATGACTTGTAGAGCAAACTCAACATCCGAATTCCAAAACGGCAAGTCCTAACACCCACTAGCAAAGTCGAAAGATTTCTACGTTTCACTTAGGGTTTGGTGAAACATAAAAGTATAGTGGGTGCCTTATTAGAAAACTGTAATGATAACATTTAACCTTTCTAATATTGTAAGAACATACGCTATATAATGTTATAATAATCTATATTGATAACTTTGTGCATTCAATAGGATTGAAAAAATGTTTATCAAATGAGATATAGAAATGAAATGAACACTGGCAAATAGAATATAATATATACCAACCAATAATATATTATTGCGTATTAACGTTTCAATACCCAGGAAAGTACCTGATATTACAACTACTAAATACATTCGTATTTTGGTCACTTATGCATTTATTTAGTCTAGACTATGTATTACATTTTATGAGCTTCGAACTCTAAAAGCAATACAAGGCTATGGATATTTGATCCGTATACAATCACATGCAAATGCCATACGGTGAGCGGTTAGAGTTTGTAATGTAAAATATTTTGAAGAAATTAGTTCATCGAAAAAACCAAATAAACCTTAGTGCAAGATCAAGTATTCAATTTGATTGATTACAAAAGAATCATATTGTGTTAACTATAACACTAGACCGAAACTACAATATAAATCTAAAAATTGATTATTGAAATGTCAGTTTGACAATATACGCAAAGCGCGATATATTTGATGTTCTTAAAAGTTAAGGATAATCGAATGCGCATTTGTAAAGGATTCACGAATATTATAGTAAGGATTTTCTTTTGAATAGTTTGACCATTTGGAAAGAAAAATGAATGTAAAAGAGTAGGTGTGATTTAAGGTATAGTTGGGATGAAAAGAGTGAGCTGTCACTTTTGCTTCATAAAAAAACATCATAAACGAGAATTGCAGTAATAATAATTGATACTTAATGTTGGAATAAGAAATATGATTTATATTCCGAAATATATTTTTATGTGGAAAATTGTTTTCTATGATATTTATTTCTCTTGAGTTCAAGATATTTTATCGAAGAACACTCCACGGTAAACTAGTTGTAGTATGTGAAATAAGTTAACCAATACTAAGTGAATGGTGGGCGTTCAAATTTAGTATGTTGTTATAGTAATGAAGGAAATAGTGGAAGCGTACCATATAACACTTATTGATTGCATTATATTATGAAAATTGTTTTCGTAAAATGTGTTGAACATTATTTATGAAATAATGACTAATTTTCTGTATCGACTGAGAGATAGACATAGCTATATTTCAATATGAATATCATGGACATTTGTTATGCAATAAAACTATAAAGTGATATTTGTTTTTATAACAAAAGTGATGCATTGGAAAATACAGATGTATCCAATATTATTTATAGTTAGTTTGGAATTATAGATAATGCCACAGTTTTGAGAAAATAATTTTATTATATAATTTTGAATCATGTGACACTGGTTAATTATATCTCAAACAATTAGGGGCTATGCACCCACTTAGTGGGAGCATCATAAGAGTTGATGACTCTTTGGATTGATATATATTGATGTATGTAATCATAAGTCCATTAATACAAAAACGGTTCCACCTACTTCGTCATATTCACTGATGAGTTATCATGGACAGGGACATATGTATCTGATACACATATAGTATGTCTATGGTAAACTCATAAAGTATAAAATAGAAGTAAATAAAATAATATGCTATAGAAATGATTTGATTTCATCGAATGAGTGAGTATATTGGAAAAGGTTCTGAGCATAACTAAAAAATGAATAGAGATTTAATCTCAAAAGTCACTCCTCTATGTGATATATAATTATGCATCGATAAGGATTAATCGAACTTTGTTGGATAATGTACAATTAATTATGAGTGAAGTTGAGTCAGTTTCTTACTATAAGGTCATGTACTTAAGAATAGTACACAAGATTAATATTACTTCATCTAAATAACAGTTTATAAAATCACATAAGATAAGGGTTTATAAGAAATTCCAATATATTCTAGGCCAAGGAGTTCGCAGATTGTGTGATTCAAAAGATTGCACGTAATAATTGTTCATGAGGGATCTGGTACAAATCTCCCAAAAAGGATTTTGGGAAAGACTATCATGAGATGACATTTATGTTTTAAACATAATTTTTGTTAACTAAAACCAAATCAGTTTTATAAATAAAGAAATTCATAAAACGTTTATGAATATTTGTTCTATTGCACTAAGAAACAATTGTTGTTTCAAGAAATATGAACTTCATCGTGAATGAATTTATTTGAGGAATTATTGCTAGTTAAATGAAATTGGATACAATCTATAGATAGAACTATGTAGATGAGATGAGATTAACTAATCTAAGCAAACACATCGCATTAGAGTGTTTAATAAGTATTCTCGTACATTGAAGAGAAACTGTGAGTTGCTTATCAATGTCGAAAACATAATCCTTGGTTGTTTGATTAAACCATTAAGAGTGTTGACTCTATGATATGGTATGATGTGCAAATCTGAAAGAATTCCAAGTATGCTATCAAAACATGATTTTGGTAGTCATGACCAAAGGGATGTGATCCATCGGCCGCGATTGTGTCTTTATGAGAAAGACTAATGCAGTTGGAATTTAATGAGCAACGATGATAAGAATATCTTCATAAATTTCAACTGTGGAAATTAGCGTAATAGATTTGTTAGTCAACATATTGAAGTTATTTCAGGTTTATTCACCAAATTATTGCTTGATAAGATCTAGTATTTTGGTGTATATATACGCTAAAATAGAAAAGTCTAAATAACGACTTAGAATAGTCTATTTACACATAACAACCAAAGTGTCTCGAAGTCAGTGAGAGCGATATAGAGGTTGTGCGTTTTCGAACATGATCAAGAAATGATACAAAAGTATCATTTTATAAGCATAATAATTGAATAAGTATTTTTATAGAAATATCAAATAGTTTGATTTTCAATCAAAGTGCAGAGAAAGCATGTGTCCATTATGAGAGAACGTTAAAAGGTACATTGATATTTCTAAGCTATAAGTAAATAACACGTTGTTGATTTTAACGAACCACTTCTATTAAATCAACCTTAGTTGTTTTAATATTCAAATTTGGATTGTAAGTGATGTCGTTTATGGTGACCATAGAAAATATTAGGAATGTCCTAAATTGATATGTAAGGACACCTTGTTAAATTGTTTAATACAGAACATGTGAGATGAGTTCCTTATGCATTGGTAATAATAATTATCATACATTTCATGTTGTCTACAACATCATGATTTGTTTATGTGTTTGATACATGAAGAAGATATCAAATATAAATAGATATCACTAAATGGTTGTTTGAAGTGTTCTCTTGTATGTATGAAATACTAGAGAATTATTTACAGAAACAAAAATTCCTTATGAAGGAGAGTACAGATTCAAACATCATAAGTGATACTGAATATAATATGTCAATAATAAATTCAAGTTAAGAATCTTTAAGTTGGAAATGTTCCAAATGAAAGATTGTGGCTGATTCAATGAAAAAGGCTAAGTACGCCTTGAATAGCACTGCAATAAAAGCATGTGTATGTGTATGCACAAATTTATAACTGAGCTGAATCCAAATGTTGAGAATCCCATAACATTGTTACATTATAACAATGTCCCGATGTAGCTCATAAGCAGAACTTAAAGCTCACTGGAACTCGAGAGACATACTTCAAATTGTTCCACATGATAAACAATTTATCGCCATCGGAGAGAGTTAATTAGTAGAGTAGAAAATAGAAACATAGTAGCATACATGTTCATCGAGAGACTGACCCAATTGGTTTTGAGAAAGCAGATTGGAGAAGTAGGAATAAGATTCCATAATTGACGCCAAGTGCAAGTGGGAGATTGATAGAGTTTGGTATATTCCCTAGGGGCAATTATGTAATTTGTTACATATATCTAACTCGTTCACTAATCTTGTTTGAAATAAAGGTGTTTCCTTTGTATTATATACTTAATATAATGTAGTTATATTAATTAATTAAAAGTATATTCAATAGAAAATTCATAAATGGTATGTTTTGTGAAAGTAGTACAAAGTGTTCGTGAGTAATCTATCACAAAAAAATATATATATCATTTTAAAGTTTCCTAATCAAGATGCATCGAGGCTGGATATCAATGTATCCGTTGAGACTGGAGTACGTATGCTCTCCAAATATTAGGCAGTGTATTACTTATGATTGCTGGGAGCACCTTGGTGTTACGTACTAATACTCATTGGATAACCATGGAATGACTAATTAGATAGTTTTCTATTGGTCAATATAACTAAGGTCAAACAGAAAATATCGATGTGAATAATTTACACAATTCTTTTGACTTGAGAATACTATGAATCTTCAATATGAAAGCTCCAGTTTGATTATAGTCAAATCATGGCACAACGTCCATCGAGTGACTATACTTGGGTCAAGTGGAAGTATTGGAAGTGAAGCACCATTCAAGAGAGGATTCGTCTCATCGGTTATATGGGGTTAGTATCTTGGTCAACTCAAGTCAACCCAAAGCCAAAATCTCTAGCCAGAGTAGTTTGATTGATAATAATTGTTATTATCAAACCAAAGAGTTTATGTTTGGACTATAGAGATGAATATGGACGATGTTGGAATTTTTGACCGTTACCAAATTCAATAAGTCCCAAGTGATATAGTTTTGACGAAGAGAATTAGTATAAACAATTGTCACAACTGGGTAATGCCTATTAAATTAAAACAAATTTTTCCAAAAATGAGTAAGCGAAAATTTTTGCCATAATGTCGCACTATCTGCTAAGTGAAGTGCGAACATTAACATTTGAATAGTTCGATGTTAATCGCTAACCGAATTTACACCGAAGAGTCACACAACCGAATCGATGAATTCTCTTAAGACCGAATGATTTTATTAGTTTGTAATTTTTATATATCGATTAAATTAATTAATATATATGAAATATTATTACAAATTTAGATAGGATTTGAGAAATAAATTTGTTGCATGTATTTATAAAAATATCAACATGTTGATCGATATGAGATATCGACAACAAATTTAGTTGAATATAATTATGTATATTTAAATTGGGTAAAATAGGCTCACAACCCATGAATTTTAGAGGTGAAAGTCATTGGTTTTGATAGAGGAAGGGGGCAGATACTATGCATGAGATTAGGGTTCTAAGATATGTGGTTGAGATCATTATTTGCTCTCTTATCCTACCTATATAAAAGCTAATCTCAAAACCCTAGTAAAAGGCTAATTCATTTTTGAGCAGCCACTTTCTTCTTCTTCTTCCTCATTATACTGGCAGCAATCCTCCACTAAAATCATCCAAATAATTATGAAATCCAATTTAATTAAAAAAAACTAATTTGTAGTGGAAGGTCTCAAATTTTGGATTAACAGCCCGATGGATTGGGAATTGTTCTTAGAAGAGAATTCATTGTTCAATGTGGAATTAAACGCTTTATTAAGAGGTGAAATTTTATTTATTATTATTGTTTGGATTTATAGTTTACCAGATGAATGTTGATTTACATCCAAATCACTTGTTTGTATTTAGATCTATTTATTATTTAGATTATGTGAGATTTTTATGGGTACATTGTTACAATTGAATTGGTAATGTGCTTATTGTATAATTTTGTTTGTTCATTTATTTTTGAAATGTTTTTTAAAAACATTAATTTGGATTTATATTAATATATATAAATAGTTCAAGATTAAATGTGCAACGACCCTGAATTTTCGATCCCGAAAATTCCAGATAGTTAGGAAAAGAATAAAAGAAGTAGAAGAATAAATAGAAAACAAGTCACAGAATCTCACATTCGCGGCAGATCAAAATATAATATCAAATAATAATAGTTATACAAAGAAAACTGTATCCATCAATTTACATTTATATACATCATTGTTACAATATTTCACAATCATTGGACAGTTAAAATCAACACGTCTCAGATAACTACAATATATTACAGTGGAATACACTCCATACGTTCCTGCCATCCAGCTCTCCTCCTGAGCTCCAAAACGTCCTTACTTGAAAATTTTGTGATACTCGGTCTGACCCAAGCATTACATCAAAGTAACACTCGGGTCAGGCTGGAAACTAGCGTGAGTAAACCCATTTAACAAGGAATACCAAGGCATAAAATTATTTAAAACCCGGTGTAACGACATGATATTTTGGACTTGAATTGCTCAAAATATCAGATTGTTAATTTAAAATTTGGCAAAGCTCAGCGTATACAGTAAATAAATCAATCACAGAATCACAGACATAGAGTAATATAATGCAGCGAAATAGATAAATAGTAGTTCATGAAACTACTATATAAACATCAGAGTTAGAAATAAAATACAGTAGGATAACTCAAATACACTGAAGTCTCGAATACAAGCAGGAATTTTTAGGAAATAGACCATGAATTTTATTTATCCACAATATTTCTAACGAATCCACTCTTGAAGTTATTAAATCAGTCATGATTTCATCTGAATCTACATTTTTTATTGTTCCGCGATAAGGTCCATTCAAGAAAGGATCATACATTTTGGGTAAATATTTTTGTTCATGCTCATCATCACATAATCTGGTTCTTTTTTCTAGTATATTTAAAGCAAAAGATCCTTTCTCTTTTTCTAAATTTGTGACATCTTTGAACCAATCAACTGGAAAAACTGAAAGCTGAATCAATAATTGGATCTCCAAATGAGCTCCAAACTCCAAAGGTGAGTCTCAAATGCTGTATCACTCAGTCTGACCCGAGTGTAAAACAAAACACAAAATACTCGAGTCAGGATTAACATTCTTATATAAATAAATCCAACTCAAGTGAAATATCAACTGAAATACAATTAACTTAAAGGATGTTTGGGATAATCATCCTCTAAGGATCCGTGGAACTATCTACAATGTAGAAATATACACTATAACACCGTGGTCATTTAAATAAATTTATACTTCAAAACCAAAATGTCATTTCCATTATATATATATATATATATATATATATATATATATTTCCTCAATTTCACAAATAGATTCCAATCAATTCGAGCTCCAAATTCACATTTAATTCAATTTAGATTTATTCATTTTTATTCAATTCAGTTTCTAAATAACAAATTCAGATTTTACCGATTTCAAATACAGATCTGGATCACAAATAAACCATTTAAATTCCAGCATTTCAAAGATTTAGTATTTAACATTTTCAAAGTTCAATTTAACGATTTCATATGGATCTCGATTTTACTCATTATTATTTAGTCTAGAAATATTCACTTAATAAATTCAGGATAACTTAAATAACCTTAATTTACCCTTAAACTAAATGTTCCTTTCGATTTGCTTAAACTTGAAATATCCACTTAGTCACTTTAAATCAATAATCAAATTATAAAATCAATCTTAAACATCAACTTCGATAGTTCAAATCGATTAAATTTAGTAGAATTCTTAATTAAATACAATCTCAATTAACTCAGCTTTATCTTCTCAACCTTAACTTATTCAAATTATTACAACAATCTATTTTGATATAGAGATTTAAATAAATACTTAATCATATTATATGTATTAAATCAATCTCAATAATATTATTATTAACTCTTTATATAAAATTACCATATATATATATATAAAAAATATTTTAAGAACCAATATTTATTAAAAACCATACATTTCTTTTCAAAACCATAGAAATTATTTTCAAACATTTATATATGGACAAACGGTGTCTGTATATATTTTTCTATCCTATGATCAAGCGATACATATACTTATCATTTCAATCCGTAATATATACGGGTAGATATCATTTCGACCCAAAATCCTAAATTCAATTCAATGAAAATCGCTTGGGTTCATAATTTCAACCCTTAACCATTTTCTTCTATTCTAAAGTCCGTTTGGGTATGTATCATTTCAACCCATAGTGAATTCTATACTAACAGGAAACTTGCAGAGTGATAACAGATAATACAAATATAACAACAGGCATACATCATCAATAACAATATAATATAAATAACAGGATATGGTGTCATATCCCACATGTGAACGGTTACAGATAATAGCATATACAACAATTTAAATAACTACAACAGCATATTTCAATTGTCGTTTCAATTAAAATCAAATTTAATAAATAAAAGAACATTAATCGTGAGTGATTGCTCATCTTTCGAGGCTAGAGAGATAGACAATGAAGTTGAGTTACGAAATCCAAGCACGAATCCAAAAAAACAAATTCGGCATGAATTCGACGGACAACTGATAAATAGAAATTGATGAGAACAAATCAGAATCAACTTGATATATACAGAAAATATATATTTGTTTCAAAATCAATTTCAATACAAATATAAATAGAATTTCTATATACATATATTCAAAACCAACGTGTTAATAAAATCATTATATAATACATAGTAAAACACATGCAAATTCTTAAATAAATATTATTACAAACCTCTATACATATATACTTTGAAATCAACCATATGCTTATACTATAAACTTATTATATATATATATAAACCAATATGTAGAGGTCTAAACATATATATAAAGTATAGTAAAAGTTTATACTTTAAAGCACGCAAGCATATATATAAAACTTATATCATTTCAAAATCTAATATATGTACTTATCAATCATTATATACAGTGGTATAAACGACACTTTAATATAACTTGTCCAAACTTTATACATATAACAACAAACTTTTCTCTTTCCAAAACAACAAACTGTATATATAACAGCTAATAGAACACACCTACGTCTTAAAGTATGATATATATATTGGTATAATACTTCTTTTATAAATTAATATAAAATTTCTTTTTGAATATATATTATAAATCAACATTTGATATGAAATAATACAACTGCAAAACTATGAATACTTATATATACGTATATATGATTAATGTACCAACTACAGGCATATGAAAACCTTTATAAATTTTATTTTTTTTAACACCAGTGCTTATATCACATTATACTACTGTAAAGAAGATAATTACAATAAACATTATAAGTTACAGGTTATGTAAACTCTTCGAAGTATAAACACATATATATATATAACTGCATAATATAAACAGAATATACTACTTATATATATTTATTTAACTTATATATAATAACAATTTATATTATATACTAATGTAACGATCCCGGATTTTGATTTATTTTTAACAAATAATTAATTTAATTTTGAATAAAATTTGTGAAATTTATTGGTAAATTACTTTGAATTTCTTAAAATTCGTATAAAAAGATATGAGTTTATTTTATTAAGTTTTAAAAACGATTTCTTTTAGAATTTAATATCTAAATAATGAACGAATAAAAATGTAAGCCAAGACGATAAGTATATAAGTTAAAAATAAATATCTTAAGATTTTGGTTATGTAAACTATAAAACATTTAATATACACATTAAAAAAATTTGTTAAAATTCAAACAACATAATAAAAATAGAAATGTGTTCATATGACAAAATAATAAGGGAAAGCAAATAAAAATATCTATGTACTAATAAGATAAGGGTGTAAACATAAAGTAAAAGCATAGAAATAAATACATTCACATATGAACACTTATAAAAGAAAACAAAACAAATAAAAGAAATTGGAATAGGAATACATACATAGGAGAGAAAATATAAATTATAAAGTCAAGTAGCATATTAATAAAATTATGTAAAATATAAGTAAATACATTAACTAAAATCCTAACATCATGTTAAAAGGTCAGTACAAAGTAATAGAACAAAAACAAATTAATTATGTACAAAACAAATAAAGTATAAAAATAAAAATAAAAAAGTAAATAGGTATGCAACATGTAAATAAGTATGTAAGGCAAGAACATGGCAAAAGAATATTCAAGTATAGATTGTACAAGAGCATTTAATGCCATACCTCTAATATCATCTCAGCCGAAACGTAGGCAAATATAATATGTTGCCTGTAAAATAGTAATCAATGACGGTATCTCTAGCCCATAACAAAAAACATCTTCAGCCATACCCTATTGTATAAACAAATAATTATAATACCCTGTAACACTTCTTCTATATATCAAGCCTTTTCATCTCAGTCTCGTTCATTCGAAACTGAGAAAAATAAAGTAGCATTATCTCAAAACTCAAACAAACATCTCAGTAAAACATCAAAACAGATCAATATAAAACCAGACAAGAGAATCAAAGAGGAAGGCTTCTGCTAACATTTCAATAACCTGTTTCAACTTGAATCTCTATTCTTTCTTTTAAATCACTGTGAGTAAAATCTTTGACCCCTTTATACTTTAATTTGCATGTGATTAAATCTGGATGAATGTTTGTGAAATAAATATGTACGGAAGTTAATATGTTTGTGTATATATATATAGATATCAAATAGATTGAATAAGTATGTCTGTATACATATTCATACAGATCTCTGTTTAACTTAAAAGGTTTTCAAAACCTGATTCAAACTTCAAAATCTCCTCCTCCATCTCTTTTTAAGATAAAATGTCTAAAAGAAATAATTTTGAATGACTAAGATTTAAATTTTAAAAAATAGTTTCAAATGTATTTATAGAATAAATTTCATAAAGCTTGAAAATTACAGTGAATAAACATTTTTTATCAGAAATTCAAGCATCATGGTTTCAAGTTTCAGTTATATGACTGAATTCGCACTTAAATTTTATGAATTTTGATGGAAATATTGAGATTTTTAACTTCGAAATTATTAAGAAATTGTGAGTTGTTCAGAACTTGAATTTTCATCAATTCGCGGCGAACGATGCGGTGTTAGGCGACGTGGTTGTGGTCAGGGGAGGATCATGAGCTAATGGTCAACGAAAAATTGGTAGCTGAAATTATCAATCACCGTGGTAAGCAAACGACATGAATTTAGGGTTCGAACTTGCTTTTGGGTCGCTTAGGTTTGTGGAGCCGCCACGATCACTCTATATGGTCGTGTGGTACGAAACTTGGGGGAAAGAAGCATCGATGGTCAGGGAACGCGTGGTCGAAGTCGTGTGACCTCTGGTGGTCAGTGGCAAGGGCATTGAAGGGTTTTCTGATTTGTTTGGTTCCAGTTTTTGGGTTCGAAGTACTCGATTTTATTCCCAGATGTTTTCGATCGAATTGGGTTGTGGAGTTTGTTGTCAAGGGCAAGGGTGACTCGTCGCCACCGGCATGGATGATCGGAATCACTTCGATCGTGTGTACATGTGCACGAAGTGTCGCATGTATCTGATGATGGGAAGAAGAAGTTGTGTTTCCAGGGGTTCGTCTCGATGTTTGGTGATGAATGTTTCGGAGGGGGGAAATCGAAGTCGTCTCAGGTTCATTTTTTAGTGGTTGCCAGTATAAAAAGGTTTCAGAAACTCAAAATTGGTTTGTTTCTCGCATTATACTCGAGTAAATCAAGTAGTTTGCTCGAAGCTGGAATAGGAAGTGCTCGAGTCAAATTTTGTCCTAGGCTTTTCAACCTGAACCTGTTTTTTATTTCCTGAATTTGAAAACTAAATTCAAATTTATAAAGCAAGGTGTTAGACTTAGGTTTAAATCAAAATAAAAATATAATTCAAGTTTGAATTGAAATTTAGTTTGAACATAAATAAAGTTTAAAATTTAAATTGTTTAAATAAATCAAAAGAAATTAAATGTTTGAAGAAATTTGAAGTTAAAATAGATTTGAAATTTGTAAATGGAAAAAACAAATTAAATTTTAGATCTAATTTCAAGATTTTAAAATTAATTTAGTTTTAAAACTTAAGTTTAAAAATGGATTTAACAATGGATTTAAAAAGGAAATTTGAAACAACGTTTTTAACATGTTGTAAAGAACATATTTAATAATGAATGAGTGACTTTAAGTAATGAAGATTAATGATTTCTAATTCATTAACGAATGAGTTCTTAATGGTGAATCAATTAATAATGATTTATACAAGTAAATCTCTTTAGAAAGGTAATTAAAGAAATTCGATAGTTAATGAAGTCGTTAACTAAGATTTATTTGAATAATTCACAAATGTGATAAATTGTGACAATCAATTGGATTAGATTAATTAAAGATAATCATTTATAAAATTTTGTAAGTGAAATTACTTTATGGAAGTAATTAAGAATCTAATTACTCAATGTAACTAATTTGTGATTAGGGATAATCCTTTTTGTAATTAATTAAGTGTTAATTAATTATGTAATTAATTACAATAAATAATTAAGGGTTAATTATCAATTATTTATTCATTTATTAAGGATAATAAATTAAATGTTAATTAATTTGAGTTCCATTAATTAAATGACAAATAAATTAACCTTACTTATGGACGACTGTATTCTATTGGATGTTGTGAATTGTTTGATACCCCTGTTATGTGATGCTTTATGATATATCCTGATTTGTGTGGTGATCTATAATGTGATTAATTATCTGTGATGT
This sequence comes from Allium cepa, assembly GCA_030765085.1. NCBI lineage: Eukaryota > Viridiplantae > Streptophyta > Magnoliopsida > Asparagales > Amaryllidaceae > Allium > Allium cepa. The sequence goes on from CM060943.1 coordinate 463,691,548, forward strand.
AATTCATTACCTGTGATATATATATATATATATATATATATATATATATATATCTGTAGTCTGTGAATGAAGATAAGCGTTATACTTTATATCGCTTATCAGATATATTGTTGTATTTAATCTATGATGATTGAATGATGTTGCACTATTGTGTTAAACCCCTGGACCACAATCATACACACACAAATATGGATTTCACATGGAAATCAATTAAGTCACGGATTTTTAAATAAGTTTGAATTTGATTTTTTTTTTAAAAATTCAAATAGTTTTTGGAAATAAATTAAGTTTAATATAAAAAGCTGTTGAAAAGGTGTTTTAAGAATGTAAGTTATTTTGAATAACTTAATAAAGATTTGAAATTTGAATAATTTGATTTAAACTAGAATTCAATATCTGAAATTGAATCCTATATTGGTATTTATGATTTAAAAAGAATTATACAAGTTTACACGGGTTTTAAACCATTTTTAAACTATTGCTTTTGGGAATTTGAACTAACCCAAAGATTTTAACTTGTATAAAAGAGATCAGATATTTCTGAAACGAAAACTACTTATTTTCAAATAATAATAGCTTTAATTTAAAGAAAGGATTTCCAAACTAAGTTGAAAGGTTTCAAGTTTGAAATGAAATTGAAATGTTTTGAAAGCTATAAAATGAGTCTTTGATTCAATGACCGAATAAGTTAATCCAACTTTAAATGGTATAGTTTTGAAAGGCTATGAATGAATCTTTGGAAACGAATTTTGAAAGATATAAGTTAAATCTTGATTTAAAGATTTAACGAGTAAGTTTAAAATGAAATTGTTTTGAAATCCGTAAATAGAACTTTGTGTACGGGGTGAACTTTGTGAATTAAATCTTTCGCTTAAAAAGATTAAAAGTATGGAAATAGTTTACACTCTTGAAGGTTGTTAAAATGAATCTTTGTGTTTAAAAGATTTGAAATGGTAATTTGTTTAACCATTCGAATGAAAGATTTTGGGCTTTAAGCTATGATTTAACTGAGACCCCAGTATCCATATGATTTTTAATATTACGATCGTTATTCGGTTTAGCCGGGGAGGACCTTTGTGTCATACAATCCATTCCGAATAGTGATACGACGTATATGGATAGCATCGAAGACTGGTGGTGAAGACCGGGTATTTGCGAGAGCGATAGGATGACATATTGATTGTCTCTGCACTGAGTCGCGCCGGTATAGAGATTCCTTAAGTGTTGTGAAGTCCGATCGAGATTGTGAATACCCGGATTGCAAGGGCTTCTTCGGAAGTGCCTTCGGTTCTATTCGAACCCGGAACAGACTTTTATGGATTGTATGTATGGCATTACATTTTGAGATATAAAGCAGATTTCTTTCGAAAACATTTTTGTTGGTGGCGGAGAATTTATTCTCTTAGCTTCACACCCTTCTCTGAGACGTACGAGCTCAGAGGTGAAGTAGTTGAAGGTTATCAGCAATATATTCCCAACTTGGTAATGTGGCATGCTGAGTGCTGCTGATCATTTGTTGATCAAAGCATGGCTTTTGTGAAAAGCGTAGCTTTGTGGACGAGACTTCATCGAGCCTCACAAACCGGTAATGGTCGAAACAGGAAAGATGAGGCAAGGTTTCAGGGGTAGCTCTCTTAGGGTATGGCCATTCTTTCTGGAAAAGGGTAGTATCATAGTATGGAGCCCAGATACTTACTCATGTGGACACTGTAGTATATTTATTACTTTGTATTGTTGTTGGATTGAGGCGCCTCGTATAAAGGTCCCTAAGGACCGGGGGTGGCATATCTGAGGTTTTTTACTACCCGGAAAGGGGTAGCCGGCCTTGTTTGGCAGAGATCCCGTTAGGAGTCTCGGGCGTCCTTCCAGAGGCGTACCCATGTGGCAATGGGAAGTTCCTTGGCCTGACCATTGTTGGAAAATCCAAAGAAACAATACGAACCCTGTATGGTTTTAGTTGTATAACCTGTCATGGAATGTGGCTGTAACCTGCTACTGAACATGGTAGCTATAGTAGGCATAAATGCGAAATGCCTATGCTGGCTAAGATTTATATTATACTTTCGAAATGTTTTCCTACACTTTGCACTTATAGTAATAATATCAAAGAAATTTTTCTGCGTATCAAGCATGTTTGACTATCATAAGGAGAAATCTCCTCCGATTCTGCGTTTGCATTGTGTGTGTGTGCGGGAGGCCTTATGGTAGTTCCATTTTCTAAAAGCATTTCGAATCTATTTTAAAACATTTCTTTGTTTGTTTTTAAAGATAAATTTTTTTGTTACTCATACCAGTCTCATGACAGACCTGGAGTTTATTGTTTCTTTCCTAAACTCTGGGTGCTCAAAATTTTTCTACACGGGTAGTCTAGAGTTGGGTTTTTCAGATAGCTAGGTTTAGTAGATTTTTTGGAGCTAGTTCAATCTTTGGATGCGGACGAGACTTGCTTGTCTTAGTGAAATGTGAAGTTGGATCGAGCTGCTGCTGGAGTTGTCTCTCCAGGACTATCTTAGAGTTATGTGTTCTGCTGCTGATGTTATCTATTTTCTTTTCCGCTGCTATTTTATTGTATCATATCTCTGATGTATATTGATATGTATTGTATCATCTGTTGTATTAGATATTGCATCAATACTGTATATCAATGTATTATTCTTTTTCTTCTGCCGTGTTGTTTACTTAATTGTGTTAAAAGCTCCGGCGACTCGGATTTGAACGGTCGAATATGCGGCATTTGAGTATGATGTAAAGTATGGATATCGATTTTCGAACGTGAAAAATCTGCTCGTCACAACTAACATACTATATATATATAAAAAAACAATATATATATATATGTGTGTGTGTGTGTGTGTACAATTTCATAAACTGAAGTTATATACGACTGTAAATTTTATTTACACGTAAATAAACTAATACACATACTTACTGACATATATATACACACACACACACTTTTGCAACTTTGTAAACTGTACAGTATATACCACATAATGTAATATAAATAATATAACATACCCATATATAAAAGAGGAGTTAATGGTAGTGGTCGGAGAAGATGGTGGTGGTTGAGGCCGAGCTAAACAAGAGGAAGCAAGGCAAAACAAATGGAAAAAAAAGAAGAAAAGTAGAAAGGAAGAAGCCATTACATACATATTTTTTTATGGCCGTGAGAAATGAAAGATGAGAAGTAAATTTGCACGTGAAAATGAGTTGGAGGCGGCTAGGGTTAAGGATGCACGGCTAAAATTTTGGAGAAGTTATGGTAGGAAATTAAAAGAGTGGAAAATATGAAGGCAAAAGATCAAATGAAACGTATGCCTGTAATTAAAATAAGTAACGTATCTTAATTGATTCGTTTCCTATAAATTAAAGAAAGATGTATACAAAAGAAGCCATCACAGAACAAATAAATACAAGAACATTTAATAAATAAATTATAAAATATATGCATTTAAGTCAATAACGTATATCTATTTGAATTTTTTTCAAGAAATAAATAATGGATCTAAACACATATCTATCCAATTAAAAAATGAATGCCTAAATAAATAAAATAGAAAGATAAGGTAGAGATAGATATTATGAAAAGTAAGTAAATAATTTTAGGAAAAATAGAACATAAATAAAGAAAATAATCTATTTAATTGAAAATAGAATAAAAATTTGTAAACAAAATAAAACTAACATTGGAAAATTTCAACTACACTTATAAAATATTTTAAAAATAAAATATATATATATATACACACATAACATGTTATATTACACATGTAAATGTAAATTAGAACATGACAAGACAAACAAAAATATTATTTATATAAATTAAAATAATCAATTTTGTTAAATAAAACAATTTACATATAATAGTTTAAAAGGCATAACTTCCACAATATTAATCAGATTTCAACGAAACAAAAAGCATTATACTTAGAATTTTATTCACTTTCATAAAATAAAGATATATTTCAAAAGTTCAAATTTTAAATTTTTTAAATTAAAAGTCAAAGTTTGACCACATTGACAAAAATTTACATTTTTGGAAAATATTCTATTTATTCATGTTTGGAATTATAGTGTTTGCGCCAAAAATGGTCACAAACCCAAATACCGTGAAAGTACCAGTGTATGGACACAAATCAGCAATAGTCAAGCACAAATATCAGATCTCAGCAAATAAAAATAGCAGCTCAGAAATTATAATCAAAAACACAGGACTTATAGTGGTTCGGCTATCTCCGGCCTACGTCCACTCCAAAGTTTTATCCTTTTATTGATTATCCTTGCTGGTTACAGATGATTATAGCAGTAACAATGAAGAATTTCAAGTACAATAGTTATATTGAAGTGTAGAAATGAATCCGGCAGAGTCTGGACGTCCAACCGCCAAAAGGTCATTTTTCTGTAGGCTCTGGGGCTCTATTTATAGGCGTAGGAGGCTGAGATCGAGCTAAAACTTCGGGAGACTTCTTCTGGCATGTGAGTGGGCCCACACGACCGACCCCACCAAGTTTCGACTCGATCTGCGATCGATACGAAATGATTTCGTATCCATCAAAAAATGATCCAATCGAGCTGAAACTTGGCAGGATTGTTCTTTATCATGTATGCAAGCTGCTGTGAAAATTTTGTTGCATTTGGATCGGTGGATCTTGAGTTACGATCGATTCAAACTTGGGTTTTTCGTCGGCTATCGTCTTCGAATCCATCTGTTCGAATCCATCACTTTCGATTCGATGGAGGCACGTGCGCGTGCGATGACGTGTCGTGAAATCCCTGGGTTGATCCACCTTCCTCGCCGTGTTGAACGCTTCTTTCCTGGAGACGTGGGCATTCTTCGCTTGCCTCCGTATTTCGTGCTCGTTCGTATCCATAACTTCGCAAATCAATTGGGATTCCTCTTTGCATCGATTCCAGGAGTACACTTCGCATCGATACCTTGTGAACTGATCGATACGAAATGACCATGGGGGCCATCGATACGAAGTGGTTGTGATGAAATGGATACGAAGCTTACCCTTATGATGGATACGAACGAGCCCTTACCTGATGGATGCGAACGAAGCATTACCCGATGGATAAGAACGAGATTTTACCTGATGGAATCGAACTGAGCTCCGGAGATCGATACGAGATCATGGACTCGAAATGTACCACCTGTCCCCATCCTGATCGATACGAAACATATCGATTCGAACAAACCTCCGCACACTTTCCTACCAATCTGGGTGCGTTGCCATTGAGTCAAAATCCATCTACCTTTCCTGTCTGTTCGATACGAAGTCATTGAGTCGAACATGTGCCGATCGATACGAACGGTATCGATTCGAAGTCCTTACTTTCTGATCGATACGAAACGTATCGATTCGAACCACCACCATGCACTGCCTTTGATCGATACGAACACTATCGATTCGAAACACTATCCTCCTGATCGATGCAAAACACATCAATACGAACCCATCCTTTGCACCGATGGATACGAACAGCATGTTCTTCCTACCTTGCATCGATCATATCTTCTTCATACGAACTCCGATTAGCCTGAAATTTGAAACATAGCCTCTCCTAGTCCTCATCATCATCTTCAATCGATTCCGTCCTGATCGAAGCTCGGACAAATTTTAACGACATCGATTGTAGCCTTGGTTCCAATTGACCTCCAATCCTTATATCCATCATTCCTTGCCAATTTGTTGATATTCCAGCCTTGACCAAAAGGTGGGATAACATTTGCCCCCCAAAATATGCCTTGTGATAAGAAAGCGTGTTTTGAATAATTCCGAATCTGATATCCGAAGTCCGTAGCCATATCGTCAGAGTACGTCATCCTCGACTGCTCCGAGTCGATGCCCAATTCCAAATCCAATAACCAAAGCCTTCAGTCAACTTCGTATCCGTATGAACTCGATACCAAGTTCTAATCCATCCTTATCCAATAGCCAATAACCGAATCCAGGACCTCTCCGGGTCGATGTCCAAATCCATAACCTCTCCGGGCTCTCGCCAAGCGCAATCCACACCTGACGACCGTGGTCCAGTGTCCTTGGTCATTGAGCTAACATCACCGGGTTCTTGCCAAGCGTAATCCACACTTGACGACCATGGTCCAGTGTCTCTGGACGTTCTACAATGCCATGGCTTAATTCCTAAGCCGAATCCTGGTCTCTCCGGACCCTTGTTGAGCATAGTCCATACTCAACGACCTGAAAATAACAATTGATAATACAGGTCCTAAGTCCTAGGCCGAATCCTGGTCTCTCCGGACCCTTGTCGAGCATAGTCCATACTCGACGACCTGAATGAGTCAATTTACCACGTTCGGGCAAAGCGACTCACCCCTTGCCAGGCATAATGCATACCCGACGACCTTTTATCAAAAACCAAATAAAAATCCAATCCAAAATCCAAATCAAAACCAGAAAATCAAAAATCCAAACCAGCATCCAAAATAGAAACCAACCATCCAGACGAAAATCCAAAACAGAACCAGGAATTCAATCCAAACTCCAAAACCAAACTAGAAAAAGCAGTGTCCAAACCGAAAGCAAAAGACAAATTTCACAAACCATAGCATCGTGGTTTATCATCATTCAGAGCATGCCTAGGGGCTATCTCTGTCCCCGTACATGTGTAAATGACTTTTCCGTTTGCCAATAGCTTATTACTTATTTCATATTATCCCGGTCAATTGATAACCAATCGACCATCATTCCTGGACCTCCCACCATCATGGTTTGAGGTAGGCGGTGGTTGCTCCTGCTCCACCGCTGCATTCCGAGTTCCGACATATTGTCGCAACTGTCCACTCCTTACATGCTCCTCAATTACATCCTTTAAGTGCCTGCAGCTATTGGTGTCGTGCCCATCCAAATCATGGAAGAGGCAGTGCCTTCCTGTGCCTTCTCTCGTTCAAAAGGCTCTCTCCTAGCTGGCCTCCGGTAGGGAAGGCAATTCCGAGTATCCAGGTATATCCGCTCCAGCGTCTCATTCAACCCTGTGTATGTGGAAAACTTAGGATCCTTCCATCGCTTCCTAACTATTCTAGAATCATCATCCAACTTCCTTTTTCCTTTGTCTTTATCCGAACCTTTGTTGGATGGTCCTCCACCCTCAGTTGCATTCACTTCCTTCATCTTTAAATCCGCACATGCATCCTCTTATCGGAAGAACCTCTCAGCTTCGTGAAAGAATTCCCCGAGATCTAGTGGTGGTCTCGTATCAAAGATACCTTGAAATCTGAATCCTCCCTGACTCCTGACACTACTGCCATTAAAACCATTGATGGATCCAGTCGATCCACCGAAGCAACTACCGCATTGAATCGAGTTAGAAAAGCTCTAAGTGATTCATCCGCCCTTTGTTTCACCGATGTTAGCGTCATCACGTTCTTGGGCCTCTTAATATGAACCCCAAAATTGCCTCAAAAACCTGTCCACCAACTCCCTTCAAGTCCTGATAGATCCTTCTTCCAGTTGCCTAAACCACATTGCAGCTAGGTTCGTTAAGTAACAAAGGGAAACATCTGGCCATTACTTCCTCCGATGCCTCCGGCACTTCCATGTGTCTGGTGTATCTCATCAAGTGATCAGTTGGGTCTTCCTTGCCATCATATACTTCCACGCTAGGTAACTTAAACTTAGGTGGATTCTGAGCTATCCTTATTTCCCGAGCGAACGGACTTCTGTTCACTCCTTCCAAGTCTCTATTGGTCAAGCCTCCACGCATGGTTTTTCTAATGATCTCCACTAATCTAGTATTGTCTATCTGGGGTTGCCCCCATGCCCCCGAGGAAACTCCAGCACATATTCTTCATGTGGCTCATTAGCAGCAACGTTGGCTCTAGCATGTTGAACTCCTTCCAAAGGTCCTCCTGTGTTGGATCCTGCGGGCCTGCCCCTAAGCCCTCGTTGATCACCTCCTAGCTCTGTATTCCGTTCTCCATTAGGTTCCAAAACCCTAGCTCCTTGTTCCACAACCGTTGTAGCTGTTCCTAAGTTCTGCGTCCCTGCAGCTCTCATCTGCTCAAAGAAAGTCTGCATCATTTCCTGTTGACTTTTCAACAATCTCTCTTGCAAAGAACTTGCCATAGCTTCCATTTCATCCCTGGTGATGTAGATGGAAGCTTGTCCTTCTCCTGCCCCAAAGGATGCCTCTTGGCTTCCTTCTAGTTGGCTTCTCTCAGCTCTTTGCCTTGTCTGTCGGTCATTGTCTTCAAATCCAAACTCTTCAAACTCTTCAAACCTAAACTTTGATTCTGATATAGCGGGTGCTAGTTGTTCTCAATGAAAGCACCAAAGTGTTTGCGCCAAAAATGGTCACAAAACCCAAATACCGTGAAAGCACCAGTGTATGGACACAAATCAGCAATATTCAAGCACAAATATCAGATCTCAGGAAATAAAAATAGCAGTTCAGAAATTATAATCGTAACACAGGATTTATAGTGGTTCGGCTATCTCCGGCCTACGTCCACTCCAAATTTTTATCCTTTTATTGATTATCCTTGCTGGTTACAGATGATTACAGCAATAGCAATGAAGAATTTCGAGTACAATAGTTATATTGAAGTGTAGAAATGAATCCGGTAGAGTCTGGACGTCCAATCGCCAAAAGGTCCTTTTTCTATAGGCTCTAGGGCTCTATTTATAGGCGTAGGAGGCTGAGATCGAGCTAAAACTTCGGGAGACTTCTTCTGGCACGTGAGTGGGCCCATGCGACCGACCCTACCAAGTTTCGACTCGATCTGTGATCGATACGAAATGATTTCGTATCCATCAAAAAATGATCCAATCGAGCTGAAACTTGGCAGGATTGTTCTTTATCATGTATGCAAGCTGCTGTGAAAATTTCGTTGCATTTGGATCGGTGGATCTTGAGTTATGATCGATTCAAACTTGGGTTTTTCGTCGGCTGTTGTCTTCGAATCCATCTGTTCGAATCCATCACTTTCGATTCGATGGAGGCACGTGCGCGTGCGATGACGTGTCGCGAAATCCCTGGGTTGATCCACCTTCCTCGCCGTGTTGAACGCTTCTTTCCTGGAGACGTGGGCATTCTTCGCTTGCCTCTGTATTTCATGCTCGTTCGTATCCATAACTTCGCAAATCAATTGGGATTTCTCTTTGCATTGATTCCAGGAGCACACTTCGCGTCGATACCTTGCAAACTGATCGATACGAAATGACCATGGGAGCCATCGATACGAAGTGGTTGTAATGAAATGGATACGAATCTTACCCTTATGATGGATACGAACGAGCCCTTACCTGATGGATGTGAATGAAGCATTGCCCGATGGATACGAACGAGATTTTACCTGATGGAATCGAACTGAGCTCTGGTGATCGATACGAGATCATGGACTCGAAATGTACCACCTGTCCCCATCCTGATCGATACGAAACGTATCGATTCGAACAAGCCTCCGCACGCTTGCCTACCAATCTGGGTGCGTTGCCATTGATTCGAAATCCATCTACCCTTCCTGTCCGATCGATACGAAGTCATTGAGTCGAACCTGTGCCGATCGATACGAACGGTATCGATTCGAAGTCCTTACTTTCTGATCAATACGAAGCGTATCGATTCGAACCACCACCAAGCCCTACCTTTGATCGATACGAACACTATCGAATCGAAACACTATCCTCCTGATCGATGCGAAACACATCGGTACGAACCAATCCTTTGTACTGATGGATACGAACTGCATGTTCTTCCTACCTTGCATCGATCATATCTCCTTCATACGAACTCCGATTAGCCTGAAATTTGAAACATAGCCTCTCCTAGTCCTCATCATCATCTCCAATCGATTCCGTCCTGATCGAAGCTCGGAAAAATTTTAACGACCTCGATTGTGGCCTTGGTTCCAATTGACCTCCAATCCTGATATCCATCATTCCTTGCCAATTTGTTGATATTCCAGACTTGACCAAAAGGTGGGATAACATATAGTTCACATACAAATCAAAAATTATATTTAAAGATAACAAAAATATCCATTTTAATAAATAAAATAAAGTTTTTAAAACAGGAAATTTAGTTTAAAATAATTAAAATATACAATTAAAACAATCACAAGAATACCGGGTTGTTACACTCTCCCCCACTCAAAACTTTTTGTCCTCGAAAAGGAAAAAAAATAGAGAAACAACTACAAAGTACAATAGGTTGAGAAACATCCCCGAAAAAAGAGAAGGTAGAAGAATAGGAATAACTAGAAGGGAAAATAGGAGAATAGGAATATCTAGGAAAGAAAATAGGTTGAAAGACAAGGATGAACCATTATTTAAAACTATATAGATTTAAAGTTTTAATGTTTATAACATTTTAAACATTTTATAATATGATGAATATTCATTTTCAAATTTGTTAGTTTGAAGTAGCCAATATAATACTTTATAAAAATACTTTTATGACTCAATGTCTTAACAAGTTTATCCTTGTTCCTGTAGTCTCTAACTATACGTTGATCAGGCGCAAAGCTAGAATTCTCCAGGTACATAGTAGACTTGTTTCAACACCCAGTGAAAATACTGGAAAAACTTTTAAAAACAGATATGGAAAGTACAATCCAAACAAATCAGCCAAATCATTGTCTAACCATGGATCGCGGACACACAATGGTTACGCCGGATCCTCCAGGAAACATCCGTATCCATAAGCTTTCTCAGCCCTGTGAATTACGCTATGATGACTAGTAGACCGTAGATACACAATGGTTACACCTGGATTCCCTAGGAAACATCTGTATCCGTAAGCTTCCTCAGCCCCGTGGATTTTACTACTAAAAACGACCTATATAGATCGTAGATACACAATGGTTACGCCTGGATCCACCATGAAACATCCGTACCCGTAGGACATCTCGGCCAGGAGAATTACGCTATGCAGTCGTTCTCGTAAGACCATGGGTTACACCATGGCAGGACACTCGAGTATCACATCTAGAAAACCAAAATCAGAGAGAATAATATCGATAGAATGAATCCACAATGTGGCCACAGAGCGGATATCAAGCAGAAGGAACTTTTCATATCTTTACTTCAAAAATATATATCATATAGTACCTTTCAAATCAATTTCAAATACCGTACTCATATAAAGTCCATTATATATAAGATTTCATTTTCAAATCGAGTACTTTCCAAAAACAATAGTATATCAAATCACTTCATACTTGTACAAATCACATTAATATAGGTTCGATAACTTCCAAATCAAGTTTTTAATAAAATAAGGTTCTCAATTTCAATTCCTTTCAATATTAGTACAGTTTTCAAAAGGAAAAACATATACGATTTCACCAAATCATTTCTTCCAAATCAATTACCTTCAGTTTCGAGTTTCCAAAATAATAAGTTTAGAAAATAATCCAAATCAACATAATTTATGTCAAACAAATTCGTTTCCCAAAAATCATCATAAAGATACTGGGTTTTAAAATTTCAATCTATTTCCGAAACCAAATCTTTTCCTTAAGAATCACTCATCCTCAGAACGATTACAGTTCTATACCTTTGAAAATTATTATTATTATATATTGTTTTATAAAAGATGTTACTAAGTTAAAACATTTAAACTAAATTTTATTCAAAATATGTTGAAAACTAAATTTTTCTTCAAATCGTTTCAAAACTAAATTTCATATTAGTATAATTCAAAATAGTTTTATTCATTTCTTAACAAACCAGTTTCAAACTTATTTAAATCATATCACTTCATACTTAAACGTACAAAACTATACTTATATACTTTATCAAATAATTTATACTTTTCAAAATTACTTAGCTTTGAAAAGTTAACCTTGATTTGGAAGTGCTCGAACCTTCAAAATAGTTGAAGAAATCATATTTTCAATCTAAGAGTTGGAAATCACCAACAAATTCCCAAAGATAGGGCTATATCAATCAAATTCGAAACTCAAGAACTGAACACTGGCTCATTTCAAAACTATGTCATATATATATATATATATATATATATTATATATATATGCATATCATTTCGAAAATCAAATTATACTTGGGTATTTGAAATCAAAATTGGTTTCGCAAATCAATCGCATAGCAAAGCTACCAAAGTGGCCTCTCCCCTACTCAGAAACTCGAAAATCAATGTTGATGATGCATGCATTCATCATCGAAATTATTTTCCAGTGACATAAGTGGGTTCTAGACTTCTATTTTCTCGAAGACTTCTTTTGAAATTTCTTCGAAATCATTGGAATTCATTTGAAGTCATTTGAAACATTTCTTATTCAGAAAATACTTTTCAATCGTATTTTATATATTTTCCAAAATCTTAAAACCAATTTCAAAGCGCCGGAATTCAGTCTCTCGAATTTCAAATTAAAACCCTTCAGTTATAATAATTTTTACATAAATCCATTTCTTATATAAAATCTTCAAAATTTCAAGTTCTTTCGAAATCACAAATTCTCGATTTTAAAAGGTACATAATCCTTGTCAAAAATATTTTCACCTTTATATATAGAATAAAATCGTACTTATCAAAATAATAATTCGATATATAAAACAATTTCTAAAATACAAACAAACCCAATTTTCAAAGGATGATTCAAGAATGGAGTTCCAAAACAAAGGTAGGATCATCTGAACCGAGGGTATAGAATTCTCCGGTGAATCAATGCCAATTGTAATAGAGTTTCACCCCTTTACAAATCATTCAAAGATTGGCGGGATCGCCTATTCTTATAGAGATCATTCGAAGTGGAGTTATGGGATACTCCAAAATCAAGAAACACGAACAAGGAGAGAAGATAATGGATTTTGGAACCGCAGGTCACATTCCAAAGTCCAAAGGAAAAAAACCAAATCAAGGAAGAAATTCAAGCTCGAACGAAAGTGATTCTGCAAATAAATTTACCGTATATGTTAAGCTTTCCTAGAGCCAAAGCTCTAATACCAACTGTAACGACCTGATATTTTGGACTTGAATTGCTGAAAATATCATTTTGTTAATTTAAAATTTGGAAAAGCTCAGCATATACAGTAAGTAAATCAATCAAAAAATCATAGACATAGAGTAATATAATGCAACGGAATAAATAATTAGTAGTTCATGAAGCTACAATATAAACATCAGAGTTTGAAATAAAATACAGCAGGATAACTCAGGTCTCGAATACAAACAGATGACATCTTTGAACCAATCAACTGGAAAAACTGAAGGCTGAATCGATAGTTGGATCTCCAAATGAGCTCCAAACTCCAAAGGTGAGTCTCAAATGCTGTATCACTCAGTCTGACCTGAGTTAAAACAAAACACAAAACAATCGAGTCAGGATTAACATTCGTATATCAATAAATCCAACTCAAGTGAAATATCAACTGAAATATAATTATCTTAAAGGTTGTTTGGGATAACCGTCCTCTAAGGATCTGTGGAACTATCTACAATGAATAAAATATACACTAACACCATGGTCATTTCAATAAATTTATACTTCAAAACCAAATTGTCATTTCCAATAAATAAATATATATATCCTCAATTTCACAAATAGATTCCAATCGATTTGAGTTCCAAATTCACATTTAATTCAATTTAGATTTATTCATTTCAATTCAATTCAGTTTCTAAATAACAAATTCAAATTTTATTAATTTCAAATACAGATCTGGATCACAAATAAACCATTTAAATTCCAGCATTTCAAAGCTTTAGTATTCAACATTTTCAAAGTTCAATTTAAGGGTTTCATATAGATCTCGATTCTACTCATTATTATTTAGTTTAGAAATATTCACTTAATAAATTCAGTATTATTTAAATAACCTTCATTTACCCTTAAACTAAATGTTCCTTTCGATTTGTTTAAACTTGAAATATCCATTAGTCACTTTAAATAAAAAATAAAATTATAAAATCAATCTTAAAGTTCAACTTTAATAGTTCAAATCGATTAAATTTATTACAATTCTTAATTAAATACAATCTCAATTAATTCAGCTTTATCTTCTCAACCTTAACTTATTCAAATTATTACAACAATCTATTTTGATATAGAGATTTAAATAAATACTTAATCATATTATATGTATTAAAATCAGTCTCAATAATAATATTTATTAACTCTTTATATGAAATTACCATATATATATATAATATTTGAAGAACCAATATTTATTAAAAACCATATATTTCTTTTCAGAACCATAGAAATTATTTTCAAACATTTATATATGGACCAACGGTGTCTGTATATATTTTTCTATCCTACGGTCAAGTGATACGGCTATTATCATTTCAATCCGTAATATATACGGGTGGATATCATTTCGATTTGCAATCCTAAATTCAATTCAATGAAAATCGCTTGGGCTTATAATTTCAACCCATAACGATTTTCTCCTATTCTAAAGTCCATTCGGGTATGTATCATTTCAACCCTTAGTGAATTCCATACTAACAGGGAACTTACAGAGTGATAACAGATAATACAAATATAACAACAGGCATATATCATCAATAACAATATAATATAAACAACAAGATATGGTGTCATATCTCACATGTGAACAGTTATAGATAATAGCATACATAACAATTTAAATAACTACAGCAGCATATTTCAATTGTCGTTTCAATCGAAATCAAATTTAATAAATAAAAGAACGTTAATAGTGAGTGATTGCTCACCTTTCGAGGCTAGAGCGATAGACAATGAAGTTGAATTATGAAATCCAGGCACGAATCCAAAACAACAAATTCAGCACGAATTCGACGGACAACTGATAAATAGAAATTGATGAGAAAAAATAAGAATCAACTTGATATATATAGAAAATTTATATTTGTTTCAAAATCAATTTCAATACATATATAAATTGAATTTCTATATACATTTATTCAAAACCAACGTGTTAACAAAATCATTATATAATATATAATATAAAACATACAAATTGTAAAATAAATATTATTACAATCCTCTATACATATATACTTTGAAATCAATCATATGCTTATACTATAGACTTATTAAAAATATATATATATGTAACGATCCGCCATTCATCTCCAAAGAATGATGCATCATTAATAAGAAAGAAAGGCGTAGAAAAGAGAAAGAAAGAGAAGAAAGAAGAAACAACACATCAGAATCTAAACAGCGGAACAAATAAATTATATTAATAACATAAAATATTACATAGTATACAATAACTATCAGAGTTACACAGATTATACAACAAATACTGGACAGTTATAAACACCTGTCTAGTTATACAACTCAACACAACTCAAAGAAAACACAGAGATATCAAACACAGCAGAACACTAAACATATCTACAATGTTGAAGCCTCCTGCTCCATTTCTCCTCCACAATTCGTCAAAGCTAACCTGAATCCCTTGGCTACTCGTAAAAATTTTTGAGTACCCAAGAGTTTAAGAAAAACAAAAGATAAACTCCGGGTCAGACACGGGTCTGGTGTGAGTAACAGGTTAATGTTGCTTAACTTTGAAAAAAACTTTGAAAAGAAAAGGTATCACGTATGACTTCCCACACATAAACATGGAAAAACTTTTACCTTACGCTAACCAAAACATTTGATAGGAAATCCAGTGATATTATAATAGGTCTATAGTTTTCAAGTAAATAGAAAATACCCGAAATTGTTACATTATTAAATTCCAGCTACTAGCCACAAAAGTGGGTAATACAATCAAAATCGTTGGTACTTATTGGATTTTGGATTCCATACAATGGCAGGGCTACTGAGGTAGCGCCCGTCACAGTACGTGGCCTAGATCACCATACCGAGGAGCCACCCTAACTCCTCTGCAACACAAGGCTGGAACCATTCCTTACTGAACTGTTCTGAACAAGACAACCCCGCATTTGGCGCGCGTATCCAACTGCCCACTAAGCCGAAAATAAAAGGGACCTCTAGACAGCGGAAAATCTCGTCCTACTTGGGCATGACCCACTTAGCCTTGTTGCATCTCCCCTGTTTTAGCCATTCCCGGTTGATGAGGCTTGAGGCTACGATTACCTTAATAGAACACATCTATCTTAGAATGCTCATCGTCCACCTGAAGATGTTCTGAAAGCATTCAATCCATACAAGTTCGTTCCGGGTTCGAACGAAACCGAAGGCATTATCTCGTTACACTCATTTTGGAATCACCTAATGACAATAACCCTTGCACTCTGAATCTTCATCTCGAATCTGAAAGTACAACCCCGTTAAGTCGTATTGGAATCACCCTCAGAGTTTAACGACGAATAGTCCTTACACCTCGAGTCTTCACTCCTCACTTGAGATTCACGACCTATCGTTAATTTGGATCGATGTGGTTTTCGGATATCCAAATCTGGAAACCCGATCCCGGTCTCATCGAAATCCAAAGCGTATCTTTTAAGGCCAAGTTGTTTTAAAGTTTATAACAATTCAATTTCTTTATCTATATACACACAGATAGATAATTCACAGATCCACAATAGATAATCATCATTATCATCACAACAGATAATCCATACTATCATTATCAGAAGATAATCCAAATCATCAACAATGCAACCAATGCATGCATATCACACAACATTACTAATCTCATAGTTGAGATTTCAAACCATTCAAGGCAAACAATATCATCCATTCATAAGCAATGATTAATAATCGCACCAAATATAATTAATTTAAAATGAATTAAATTAATTACATCATCTCTAATTAATTGAAAGTGAATTAAATTAATTACTACATCAATATAAATCTTTCTCACATCACCATTAATTAATTACAATTTAATTAATTAATTATCCTGTAATTAATCACCTTAATTAATCACCCTTGATTAATTATCCTTTAATTACATTCAAGTAATTATCCTTTAATTAATTTCATAAATTAATTACTCTTAATCAAAAACAGTAATTAACCTTCAATTACTTCCCTAATTAATTAACTATAATTAATTACATTAAGCCTTAATTAATTACAATTAATTAATTACCCTTAATCACTTATCATTGATTAATTAGTCTTAATTAATCGATCTTAATTAGATTATTAATTATATTAATTAATGATCTAAGTTAAATTAAAATTAATTACTTATTTAAAATAATTACATTAAGTAATTAATCTCAATTAAACCATAATTATTAATCACCTTGATTAATCACATTAAGTAATTAACTATCCTTAATTACTTATCAAATTAATTACTCCTTAATTAATTATCTTTAATTAATCCCTTGATTAATTATACAAAGTAATTTAATCCATATTACTTCCACATTTAAACCATATTCCACTAATTACATCCAGTAATTGTCATTACTTCACTAAGTAATTATACTTCATTAATTACATTAAGTAATTATTATCAAATCATCTAGTGATTAAAAATAATTAAACTTAATTAATTAATTTAAACCAATCACAATAAACTCCATTAATTACATTAAGTAATTAATTTCTTAATTACTTCCATTTAGTAGTTAAACTTAAATAAATTTCACAATTGATTATCATAAATTAATCTAATTAATTATTAAAAAGTAATCATATTAATTAATTACTAAATAATCCTTAGTTAATGACCTTCATTAACTACTAAAAATTCTTTAATTGCTTTTCTTAAGTAATTAACTTTCATCAATCAATATTAATTATAAACTAATTAATCTTGAATAATCAATTAATTAACCTTTAATTATTAAATTAATTAACTGTTAACTGTAACTTAATTAATTCTAAATTACTTGATTAATTAATTACTAATCATTAATTAAAATCTAATTTTATTTAATTAATAATTCTTAAATTACAAGTTAATTATCAATTAACTTAAACCTTAATTAATAATTTAAAACCGTTAATTACCTTAATTAATTATCCACTCCATTAATTAATTAAATAAATTATCCATTTAATTACCTTAATAATTAAATGAAATTACAAATCATTAAATTCTAAATTTACTTTAAAATAAAGCATTTTCTTATCTATGGTTAAATTATCATTCATAAATACATTTGAAAACATTTATTTCAAATTTAATTTAAATTTCATTTTAAATTCAAGTTTTAAAATGGAAACCAATTTATCTTTAACCAATTTAAAACTTTGAAATTCACATGTTAAAGAGTACTTATATCAAAAAAATTTAAAGATTTTAAACTAAATTCCTTTTAATTTCAAATCATTAAAGTATACTTTAACTTTTAAACTTAATTACAATATTTAAATTTATAAACTTTATCTTGTTTCCAAAACCTAAGATTCAAATTCAATTTGAATTCAAATTTAAAATTCTGATTTAACTTTATTTAAATCCTTCCTTACATTTCAAACTCCATTGAAATTCAAAATCTTTTAATACACTTTAACTTCTTAAACACTTTTATGTTATTAAGACAATTTTAATTTAAAAACTCATTTATTTCCAAACTAAGATTCAAATTAAACTTGAATCTATTTTAGACTTAGATTTAACTTAACTCAGATTGAAAACTGGATTTAAGCCTTATTTAAAAACTTTACTTTCATTTAAACTCAGCTTTTAAATTTATTTATTTTAAAATTTAAAACAGAACAACAGGTTTCTGTTTAAAACCTGCTACCATACTTTAAACCTAAGTTACCCTAATCCTGCTTCGAGTCCATCAACCAAAAACTTCGAGCAACCCATCCACATGCTTCGAGTCAATCACCACTCACTCGAATACAAAACAGAACCAAGCAACATCACCATGACACAGTGCACTGTGCACATGCACGGTGCCGGTGATCATCTCCGGCCACCTACGGTGGTCTTTCCACATCCGCGTCCAACCTCACATCCAAACCCGATCATCAGATCATCACTTCAAACTCGAAATTGAATTCGAGTACTCAACTTCAAACCTGGAACAGAAAAGAACAAACCCCACCAAACCTATCAACGCTTCATCCACGACCCTCCGACCACCAGTAACACAACAACTCCGGCCATGCTCTCATCTACGACCAAGCTTCCATCTGTCAAGACTTCATTGAACTCGATCATTCCTACAGGTCGTACAGACCAAAACAAATTGCCTAGTTAAAACTAGGGTTAGAGGAGACAATTCACCACCGCTGCCTCCTCGACGAAGTTCAACACCTCTCACCATTTTTGCCTCCAACACTAATCACTCCACCACCATCACTGAAAATCTCAAACCTCTAGAGCAACTAGATCACCAGAAATTTCCAAAAACCCAAAAATAGTGCAATTCAAAACTGCACCTTCAATCCTAATTTAAAAATTATGATTTTAGTGTTATAAATCATGATTTGGTTTATGTATTCATTTCCTAATACTGAATCTATAAATTTCACAGTTTGAAATTTAATTTATTTAGAGCATGCAGTGATGTTTGGTTTTAAGGGATACACAGGCTTAAATTTAACTTGATTAATTTTTTTTAAATCTTAGTCTATGATAAATCAATCAACATTTTTTTTTAAATTAAGTCCTAATAATAATTTTTACCAGAGAAAATTGAATTCACATCAAAAAAAATCAGGAACTATAAACAGAGTAGTTTTTGTTGAAACATTCAAGCATACATCTTATATATATGTATACAGCAGGTTCACACAATCATGTTCAACTCATCATCAACCAACATGCAACCAGATTTTATACTAATTTTTTTTCTATAAAGTTACTCACCTGTCATAAATATGAGCAGAGCCTTCCTTTAGAAATAGCTTTTGAATCTTTTTTTTAAACTTTGAGTTGCTTCTTAGTCTTTGAGTTTTAAAATCGCGGTCGCTTTGAAAACTTGAGTTGTTGAAGCTTTAAAACTTTATCTTTAAAAAGGACAACATGCATGCAGCTTCTTTGAATCCTAAATTTGAAATGATGCAGTTGCCTTGATCGAATATGCAGGCTTTAAAACAGTTTTGCTTTGAAACTGTATAGGGTATAGATTTACAGGAAATTGATTTGAAGATGTAGATGGTTTGCATGCTTGAAGATATGCAGGTTGATTTTGATTTGCATGTTTTGATTTCATGATTTTGGTTTTAGAGGAAGTATTTTTTTTTCAGATTTGCTTTGCTCTTTTGATTTAAAAAAAAGAATAAGAAATGAAAGAAGATTTGTTTATATATAAAAACTGAAATACTTATTAATAAAAATAAAATAAAACGCTAATTTTAAAATGCCACTTGTCTTAAATTTTAACATTTGTCATGTAGGTATGTTAATTAGTTAACACATGTCTTTTAAGGTAATTTAGTTATAATTAAATGTTAATTAGTATTTAGTTAATAGATTAATATAAGATAAATGTAAACTTATGTTTAATGAATTAGTTATTATGTACTTATTTACATGTAGATAATTTTGGAATGAATAAATCCAGTTATATTTATAAAATAAAGGTTTATACAAATATTTTAAAATCCAAAACAAATAAAAAATTATATTTTAAGTTTTCAAGGCTTTAAACTCAAATTCAAATCAAATTCTAAAATTAAATTTTGAAATCTAGTTATATATATATATATACATATATAACTACATGATTAAATTTGGAAAAACAAACTATTTAAAAAAATCTATTTGTTAAAAACAATATCTTATTATTATATTTTGAAAATAACAAATTTGATAACTTTAAATAATTTATAAATGAAATTGTTTCTTTATCAATAAATTATTTATTTTATCACACTATATTTAAAAAGAAAAGAAAACAAACCTTATTGTTAATTTTATTTAAATTTAAACTTAAGTTAAAACATATTTTAAACCATTTAAACATTTACCTTATGTATTTAAAATCATATAGTTATTTATTATATACTCTAAAAAACTTAATATCAAATAAATTAATTTAAACAAATTAAATTTTTATCTTAACAATTTAAAACCATATATTATTTATTCAATAGCTTTTAAAAATTTAACTTTAAATAAAATCATAATTCCCAATTTTACTAAAGATATATATGTTTATAGAAAACAAGATTTATTTATTTATTTATTAAATTTAAAACAAAGCTTATCTATTTACTATATATACATTTTCTATATATATTATAAATAGAAAACAATTTATTAGTTTTAAAAAATTCTATCCATTAAATATTTATTTTAATTGGATTATTAAATTAATTTCAATCTTATTAACAAAGATTATCAAATCAATTTAAGTTTAAATAATAGATTATTAAATTGATATTGTCAAAAATTCCGGGATGTCACAATATATATATAAACCAATATGCAGAGGTCTAAACATATATATAAAGTACAGTAAAAGTTTATACTTTAAAGCACGCAAGCATATATAAAACTTACATCATTTCAAAATCTAATATATATACTTATCAATCATTATATACAGCGGTATAAACAACACTTTAATATAACTTGTCCAAACTTAAAAATATAACGACAGACTTTTCTCTTTCCAAAACAACAAACTGTATATATAACAGCTAACAGAACACAGCCTACATCTTAAAGTATGATATATATATATATTGGTATAATACTTCTTTTATAAATTAATATATACTTTCTTCCTGAATATATATTATAAATCAACATTTGCTATGAAATAATACAACTGCAAAACTATGAATACTTATATATACATATATATCATTAATGTACCAACTACAGACATATGCAAACCTTTATACTTTTTATTTTTTTAACACCGGTGCTTATATCACATTATACTACTGTAAAGAAGATATTTATAAAAAACATTGTAACTTACAGGTTATGTAAACTCTTCGAAATATAAACACACATATATAACTATATAATATAAACAGAATATATAACTTATATATATTTATTTAACTTATATATAACAGTTTATATTATAAACTAACGTACTATATATATAAACAAAAAAACAATATATATATGTATGTGTGTGTACAATTACATAAACTGAAGTTATATATGACTGTAAATTTTATATACACGTAAATAAACTAATACACATATTTACTGACATATATATATATATACACACACACTTTTGCAACTTTGTAAACTGTATAGTATATACCACATAATATAATATAAATAATATAACATACCCATATATAAAAGAGGAGATGATGGTGGTGGTCGGAGAAGATGGTGGTGGTTGAGGCCGAGCTAAACAAGAGGAAGCAAGGCAAAACAAATGGAAAAAAGTAGAAAGGAAGAAGCCATTACTTACAGATTTTTTTGTGGCCGTGAGAAATGAAAGATGAGAAGTAAATTTTCACGTGAAAATGTGTTGGAGGCGGCTAGGGTTAAGGATGCAGGACTAAAATTTTGGAGACGTTATGGTAGGAAATCAAAAGGGTGGAAAATATAAAGGCAAGAAATCAAATGAAACGTAAGCCTATAATTAAAATAAGTAACATATCTTAATTGATTCGTTTCCTATAAATTAAAGAAAGATGTATACAAAAGAAGCCTTCACAAAACAAAGAAATACAAGAACATTTAATAAATAAATTTTAAAAGATATGCATTTAGGTCAATAAAGTATATCTATTTGAAATTTTTTTCCAAGAAATAAATAAGGATCTAAACACATAACTATTCAACTAATAAATGAATGTCTAAATAAATAAAATAGAAAGATAAGGTAAAGATAGATATTATGAGAAATAAGTAAATAATTTTAGGAAAAGTGGAAAATAAAGAAAGAACTATTTAATTGAAAGTAGAATTAAAATTTGTAAACAAAATACAACTAACATTGGAAATTTTCAACTACACTTATAAAATGTTTTAAAAATAAAATAAACATACATAACATGCCATGTTACACATGTCAATGTAAATTAGAACATGACATGACAAACAAAAATATTATTTATATAAATTAAAATAAACAATTTTGTTAAATAAAACAATATACATACAATAGTTTAAAAGGCATAACTTTCACAATATTAATCAAATTTCAACGAAACAAAAGGCAATATACTTAGAATTTTGTTCACTATCATAAAATAAAGATAAATTTCAAAAGTTAAAATTTTAAAAATTTAAAATTGAAAGTCAAAGTTTGACCACATTGACATAAAATCACATTTCTGGAAAATATTCTATTTATTCATGTTTGGAATTATAGTTTACATACAAATCAAAATTTATATTTAAAGATAACAAAATTATCCATTTTAATAAATAAAATAAAGTTTTTAAATCAGGAAATTCAGTTTAAAATAATTAAGATATACAATTAAAACAATCACAAAAATACCGGGTTGTTACGCCCGGAGTAACTCATTCATCACTACAAGTTCACAACTTGTTATAGTCAACACTTAATCAATCCCTAAGTACCCCTACTTAGTTTAAATAGTCTAGTCGTTTAAATTTATCCCATTCCAGCCTATTGATTCACATATCAAGCCTATAAAGAATCATTGTATGTTACAAATCGAAATGGGTTCGGGTATTTAATGATACCCGTCTCCGTTCTCTTCGAATTCAATACCCTCTTAACCCAAGTTATTCAAGTGGAATGCAATTCAACTTTAAATACAAGATGTCACTTTTACACAACAATTCATCATCGATAGATAACCATATTACCACTGTCCTCCCAAACATATCATTTCACAAAACATTTCATATCAGATATATCAACCAATTCAAGGCATTTAACATCATTCAATCATTCATAAGCAAGATTGATTAGTCACTCCATTTTTAATTAATTTAAATAAATTAAATTAATCACTTCAATCACCTTTTTTAAATCCTGCTTACTTAACATTAATTATTACAAACAAATTAATTAATCATCCTTTAATTATCATCTAAATTAATCATCCTTGATTAATTATCATTTAGTAATAAGTCCTTAATTAATTATACAAATTAATTATCCTCAAATCAATTACATTAATTAACCTTTAATTACCATCATAATTAATTATTTCCATAATTAATTACTTTAACCACTAATTATTCTATAATCACTTTCTTTGACTTATTGTCCTTTAATTAAATTATACTAAGTAATTAATCCTTAATTACTTCCATTAAGTAATTCCATTGGTTAATTATCCTTAATTAATCAACCTCTAATTATTAATAAATTAATTAATTAACCCTAACGAATTAATCCTTTATTTCCTTATATTAGTAGTTTATCATTTGGGTAATTAATCTCTAATTACCAATCCATAAATCTCTAATTATTATTAAACTAAATTAAATGCTGGAGTACAAAATCACTTAAGTTCCTATAAAATAATAATTTAATACACTTAACTAATCATATATTTTCAAATCAATCGACTTAATCACATTTGACTTTATAAATTAAGTTCGAACTTGTTTACAAATTTGATCAATACTTTTTTTTAAACTTGTAAATAAATTTTTTTTATTTGAAACCATTGTTTAAATTTTTTGCCTTGCCTTGATTTAAAACTTGGTCCAATTTCCTACTTTAAGTTATCTTTCACTCTTAAACTGATAATACCTTTACTGTCCATATTAATAACCTGATGCAAACACAACGCCCCGAGTCCAAACCATAAACACCAAGACAAAACACTATTTTTCCCGAGCCATCACACGAGAAACTCACTTCCACTAAAAACCCCGAGACATACCCTACATTTTCTCGAGTCTGGATCGAGCCTAAACCATCTTCCCTAAAACTCAAATTTCGCCAGACATTTACTTGCATACGTGTGCATGCACGACCACTTCCACCACCTCTGGTCGACGACAAGATCACTCGCAAGTCACCAAAGTTCTTCACCAAGCATCGCATCACTCAAAACTTAAGCATGATCCCGAAATCGAATTCGAGAACGAAGGAACCCACCTAGAATCATGTTCTTCAACAACTCACCTTACTGACGACCGCTCCGACCACCATCATCCATGCCACCAAGCCCGAGCAACACCAAGACCCTTTGCTATAATTTCCCCTACCTACGATCGCCTCCGACGCTTTCCAGGCGACACACGAACCCAAAATTTCCTCTCGACCAATCCCTGTGCTAAAACCCTAAATTGAAGCTTTGCCGACGCCTCGATGGGAGATAAATCCGTCGAACAGTTTTGCTGGGTTCGTCAACCTTTCCCCTCCCTCTAACATTGATCACGACCTTCCACGTCATCTGATCACCCGCAAATGCTTAAAACCCAATTCACGACCAACTTACAATATCTCTTGATTTGTAAATCTAAAAATCATGAATTTACTCTTAAAAATCTTTTTTTGATAGTGAATCAGATTATAACCTTGAATCAATGAATTTTTATAGTCGAGATTTTGATAAAATTAAGATTTTGCTATAAATTTTTATCTGTTTAAAACTATCTTCAATGCCTACTAAGAAATATTTTTAAAACTTAAATTTCGTTGTTACAGACAAAATTGGTTTATATATCTAAGCTTGAAAAAGATTAGAGGAATGGAAATTTGATTTTTTTTTAACATACTTTAAACCTGTAGACGAAGAACATAGCATATATTTTGATGTACAGACATTCACATAAGTATCTACACACACACACACACACACACATTCATCTTAAAACAATCATGCAAACATTCATCATGAATTTACTTCAATAATCTCCTACATGCCCTAAGTTTAAACTGTTTAAAATTTTAGTTTACTCACTGGTTTATAAAGTAGAGAACAGTCTCCTGCCTTTTAGTCTAGAAATTTTTGTTTTTGATTGTTGAAATGAATGGCCTGCTGTTGATTGCATTTGATTCTGAAGTTGATCTTTGAACTTGAGTTGAAGTCTTGCTTGCTGAAGCTTAAATCCTTGCATAGCTTAGTTCAGGTTTGAAATATTATTGGTGTTAGCTTTGATTTTTTGTTTTGTTTTCTTCTTTAGTTTTGAAAATAGAAGAAGAAAGAAAAATATTTGAAGAGAGGAAAAATGAATAGCCTGTATTATAAAATATTTTTATAAATTTCCAAATAAAAGATACCATTGCCACTTGTTGATTCAAATCATCCATATGCGAAAAATGTATTTTTCATAAATTCCTTAATTGACAAGTATTTTAAACTTGTTTAATATATTAATTCCTTATGTTTATATTAATATGTAAAGATTATTCTTATATATATATATATATATTCAATTTATATTTATGCAAGTTAAAATTAAAAAGAAAGAATATTAAAAATAAAAGAAATATAACCTTTAATTAAATCTTATTTGAGCAAAATATCTTTTTAGACAAATAAACATTAACCTTAAATGTTTTGGAAATATATGATTAAATTTTAAACAGCTTTTGAAAGGTATTTAAATTCAAACAAAATTTACCAAATCATAATTTATATATTAAATTTGCAAACATGGTTTATTTGTTAATTCAAACAAAAGCTTTTCTGTTTACAATGTATATAAATATATAACATAAAGTTTTATTTTCGTTTTTTTTATTTCTAACTTATTTTGTTCAATTTCATCTATATATATATATATCCAAATATATTCTAATTATCCAAAGTTTTAATTGTTCAACAAAAATAGTTAATTACCAATTTTCAGATGATAAAAATTCGGGTTATCACATTCCTCTCCACTTTGAATCTTTTCGTCCTCGAAAAGGAACGAAGCCAGGATCTATTCAATACCCAAAATCAGATAAATTATTCTTTGATTATTTTAAAACATTTTTTTTAAAATCCACATAACATTATAAAAAAGTTTTATAAAAATACTTTTTATAACTCGATGTTTCCATAAGTCCATCTTTGTTTTCACAAAAATTCGGTCATATGTTGATCAGCGTAGGACTGAAAATCTATAAATACTTAGCAGACCTATTTTCAACACCCATTGAAAATACTTGGAAAATAATTTTATTGAAAATATCGAAAACATTTTTGAAAATAGAAGAAATATCTATGGTGAGAATGCTCTGGAAATCATCACCCCCATCCATGGTCGCAGTTACATCCTGGGTTACGCTGCCATCACAGCAAAAGTCCATGTAACTGCAGGCACTCCGCACCCCTCGATTATGCCATGGAACCTGCCACAGATCGCAGTTACGTCTTGGGTTACGTTTCCATCACAGAAAAAGTCCATGTAACTGTAGACATCAGCGCCCTCGATTTTCTCTGCCAAATGAAACTTCACCACTCCCACATAGGTCGCAGTCTGCTTCAGTCAAATTGCAGCCGTAGGCTCTCATGGCCTCTCGACTTTCACTACGTCACCATAAGTCTCAGTCTACCGATGTAAAATCAAACATAGACTGTTGGCTCTCAGCAGCATACACAACTTTCGCTATGGTCTGCAGTAGATCGCAGTGACATCGAGTTACACTGTCATCATAGCATAACCCAAAGGTCTCTGTAGGCATCAGCGCCCCCGATTTTCGTTACACACTATACAAAATCCTCAGGAACTAGTTTGTCCGGGCTCCTCACAGGATCATCTTAAGAACCCCCCTTAGTGTTCAAGGCAGTACCACCATGTGACACTCATGAGAAGTTCATTTCAAGAGAGCGCCTTTTTTCCTAGAGCCAATCTCAAAACATTTTATACTATTCCCTTATAGTATCTTCCAAATCATACACCTAGTATGAATCTCATATAAATCTCCTTTCTCAAAATCGATTATCCCAAAATCGATAATTCTCAAACTAGGTTTTTCAAATTTCCAAAATTGATTTTACCCAAAAATCAAAAGCCTTACCAAATCCAAAGGTTTCAAAAACCTTTTCCCAAAATCATTCTCATAAAATCCTTCATATATATATATACACATATTTATATATATATATATATAGCTTTGAAAATCATTGGATCATTTCATACTTGTATAAATTCTTTTTCTTATGCTTCAAATATTTTTCAAAAACCCTTTGTTTTGGCAATAGATTCAACAAGGGGAGTTTATCAATTATATATACATCATTTTGTTTATACCAAACCAATATTCAAGTTTGATTACTCTACAAAATCACTTACCATATCACTTACTCCCACAAAGTAAATTTTACCATAGAAATATCCAATTTCCACTTTATTTTATCATATATGTCACAAAATATACTTTTCATTTCAAAAATCATTTAGAGTTATTATCCACAAATTTCAATATCAATTTCATTCAAACCCGTACGATGTACACATATCATTCGTACGCTATGTTAATCTGATCGCTTACTTGATCACACAATTTCATTTCCGAACTAGTATCGTCCACCCGACTTCCTAGTGCAGACTCAAATCTAGTTACTTGATCAGAAACCGTCATTCTCCTTTCATAGCCTAACTATGATAGAGAATTTTTAGAACCAATAAAAATTCCATATCCAGGTTTTCCGTCGAAAATCGAGTGAAAATTCCCAACTCGAATCGGTATGACTATCTCGAAATTCTGTGCTCGAATCCGGATCAAATCACTATGTGAACAAAATAATATATGTACATCCTATGTATTTATCTTCATTGATTATTAACTAAATCAGTTTCTCCTTTCAATTCACTTATTCGTAATTGTTCCAATTCCATTTGGATTGTCTCTTTAATCCTTATCTCAATTGGGTATTTAATCATAAACAGTTTGAACTCTGTCCATCTTAAAGTTAGAAAATAACTTTAAAAGTTTAAAATAGATAAGTAGTTGAAAGATAATTCTTAGTTGTAAATAGCTGAAAAATAGTTAAGTAGTTGTAAAATAGACAAATGGTTATAAAATAGTTAGATAATTAGAAAATAGTTGTAAAATAGTAGTTAGTTATAAAATAGTTGAAACATAGTAATTAGTTTATAAAACAGTTGCAAAACAATTAAATAATTCCAAAAGTAGTTATAAAATAAGTATATGATAGTTTGGGGTTTAATAAGAAAGGTTGTGTACATAGTAAATAGCTTGGAAAAGTAGATTTATATTAAAACAATTCATTTTGAAAATAGTCCAAAGCCAAACTATTTAATTCCCAAACTCCATTCCCACCAATTCAATTTAAATTTCCACTTCCATTTAAATTGACTCAATTCCAATTTGAATAACTTCAGTTTCGATTGAACTTGATTTAACCCTAATTCAAGTTGAATTAACCTCAATTCTTTCCAAATTCAAATCAAATTCCATTTGATTTTAAACCTATTCAACTTTAATTACAATTCCAAATTATTCTAATCAATTTGGACTAATTTCAAATTGAACCCACTTCAATTTCAAATTATTTCAATTTTTGTTTGAATTAATCCCAATTCCCATTTGAATTTGAACTCATTCTACTTCAAATTCATTTCAAATTAATCCAATTCAAATTTTCCATTTGAACTTTATAATTATCCATCTTCAATCACAATTCTAATTAATTCAAATCAAATTTAGTTTGAACTAATTCAATTTAAATATCAACTTTAAACCATCTCAAATTATATAAATTCGAGTTAAATTTTAAACGTTGATTTAATCCCTTAAATCAAATTAACCTTTATTTTTAAATCAACAATCTAAATCTTTAAAAAATTTAACTTTGAGTTTAAAATTCAAAATTCCATTTTGAATTATCTTTACTTAACTTATTTCAAAGTTCAAATAAGAGTTTAAAATTTAATTTATTACCCAGTTTAATCTTCCAACTTTGAAACCGATTCTTAAACAATTTAATTTTCCAAATTCCTTTAAACATCCAAAACTTAAGTTCAAAGTGATAACACTTCCTCAAGTTAAATTTTTATCTTCAAAAATCAAAATTACCTAAATAATTTCAATTTAAAGTTTTATTTTCATTTAATTTCTATAATGAATATAAAATATCACAATCCATTCCTTCATTTATTTAAACAAATTCAATTCACATTTTAAAGATTATTAATAACAATTGGATAATTTTATACAAATTATTTAAAACATCCATCCATTTTCAATTTCTAGATCTCAAACCCATTTTGAGATCACACAAACTCCAAATTCAAATCAATCATTTAACTTTCCAAGTTAAATCACAATTTCATTTTGAAATTTCCAATTCAGGTTGTCAGTTCTAAATTTATTTAATTTCCCCCAAAATTAAATTCACTTTAATTTAATCCAGACAACTTTACTCAATTTGAATTACCATTCAAATTTTAAACTTTAGATTAATAATCTTCCCACTTAAGTTTAAGAACTTACTTCACTTTGGGTTTCACATCACATTCCAAGGAAAATTCAAAACTCAACTTTAGAGTTTACTCCAAATATACATATTTATTTCCTTTACACACTAATTTATTTTAATTTTTAAACCACCTTTGGTTTTAAATTCAAAACAAATTCCTTTCAAGTTTTCGAACATCTTCTTGTTTTAAAATAAAATCACATTCAAAATAATCTAAATAATATCATTTATTCTTTTCTTTTAAAATTTGAAACAATTCAAATGTTTCTAGACTTAGGTTTTAAAATTCCACTATTTAAATCCACTTCAGTATACAAGTCATACTTATCTAAAGGTTATTCCTCTAAATATATTTTTTCTTTATCATTGGTTATTATCAGAAAACAAACATCACATTATTAGATACAATAACCATTTTATATCCTGGTTTGAAACCAAATCCAATTCATCTTATTTTTATAGTTCATATTATCCTTCTTATTTTCACACACACACACACCCCACTTAATTCTTATCTAATTTCAATAACCAACAACTAATTTTCCTTAATATATAATAATTGGAAAATTATTTGCTTCATATATCAAAATATAACCTTTTATAAAAGCCATTTATTTTTAAAACCATTTTTAAACCTTTATATATGAAAATAACAAGTACGCTCTCTTATATATATACACTCAACTCATTCTAGGGTACCATTGACCCTGCCCTTAATGAGTAAACCCACCAGAGCCAAGGTTCTCGCTTAACCTTCACCTCTGATACCAAATGTGGTGACCTTGAATTTTCGATCCCGAAAATTCCAGTTGGTTAGGAAAAGAAGAAAAGAAGTAGAAGAATAAATAGAAAACAAGTCACAAAATCTCATATTTGCGGCGGATCAAAATATAATATCAAATAAAACGTGGATAACAAGAATATACACGCCCTAATTCCTCCCGAAGCCCTAATTTGGAACAAAGAGCGCAAGGAGCAAAAGCCCTAAATTCAGAACTGAGAGGAACGAACGAAAGGAACCAGGCCGACATTATTTTCTACATAGCAAAATAGATAAAGTAGATCCAATTGAAGAGCTTGCAATGGCTATCAATAAACTTAGAAACTCATCAAGATTCAAGCCACGCAAGAAGAAAACAAAGGGCAATAGGTCAAAAGATTCTGAAAATTCCGATAATGAACTGACATGTTATAACTGCAACATGCCTGGCCACATAAAACCAAAATGCCCACTTCTCAAAAACAACAAAGGAAAGAAAAAGAAAAAGAAGGCCTTTGCAGCGACTTGGGATGATGAAGAAGGAGAGGAAGCTTCGGATAGCAGCTCAGAGGAGGCTAACTTGTGTTGTATGGCAAAATCAGAATCAGAAGCAACCTCCGAGGAATCTAGTGAGGCAGGTGAGTATTCCTATAGAGATCTTATTTTTATGTGCTCAGATCTTACTAAAACAATTGATAGTCTTGAATAAAAAATAGAAAAAATGAAATCTGAAACAAGGAAACTCGCCTATGAAAATTCTAGGTTAGAAATTGAACTTGAAAATATTCAAAACCTAGACTGTAAAAATTGTAAGATTTTAGATTCAGAATTATCAAAACTTAGGAATAACTTTGAGAATCTTGAAAAGGTAAACTTGAATCTTAAGGAAACCATCGATACTAGGAAAAAGG
The DNA here is from genome assembly GCA_030765085.1 of Allium cepa. NCBI lineage: Eukaryota > Viridiplantae > Streptophyta > Magnoliopsida > Asparagales > Amaryllidaceae > Allium > Allium cepa. The sequence continues at coordinate 463,723,328 of CM060943.1, forward strand.
ATTTTATAAATCGATGCACCTCACTTGTCACTGAAAACACAACATTAAAAACCAAAGTCCAAAATCTTGAGAAATCCCTGAATTACTTTTCAAAAGGAGAAAAATCTTTCAACATGCTATTGGGAAATCAAATTTTTGCTAACACTAGAAAAGGACTAGGTTTTGGGAAATCACAAGATGATGATGCAAAAGGTAAAAGTGTCTTTGCTCGATCTGAAATAATTGGACATCATAGTCATAGGAACACAAAATTTAATCAAGTCAATTTAGTGTGCACAATTTGTAGAAGATTTGGACACAATCAAAATAATTGTTGATATAGACCCAAACACGTGAAAACTATACCAATTTGGGTTCCAAAAGGCACAAATATAAAATCTTTGAAAGTCAAACAAATTTGGGTGCCAAAAGGAACATATATAAATAGTTTTGGGTCTCCACAAACATATTTTTCATATTCTGCCACTAACAACCATGGACCTATAAAAACAAATAGGTCACAAAAATCTTTCATCGTGTAGGTGTGGTGGCAGGCTAAGGAACAACAACAGTGTTCTCTGGATTTTGGCTGTTCCAGAAACACAACGGGCGACAAAGCAAAGTTCCTTAGCCTAGCATAAAGGTGACAGAATCACAATGGACAACAACGAAAAGTTATCGTAAAGGTAAAACAGGTAAAATTGTTTTGAACGATATATTAAATGTGATAATCTGCACCGTATTCTGAATGAAATCAGCCAAAGATTGTGATGTTGAAAAGAGATGATTTTTTAATTCTGACTTATTCTTAATTGATATGATTTTCTTTTGACTTGTTCTTACTTTGATTTGTGCTTAAAAGTAGACCAACCATCCTTTCATCATTAAACTTAATCTGTTTGGTCAGTTTATGATGTTGATTGATTACTGTTTACTCATGCTATAAAAAGGATTTTAAGAAATTTTTGAAATTGTTGAAACTTTATGAAATTGTTGAAACTTCAAGAAATTGTTTTGAAATAATAATGAAGTTTTAATGACTGTTGATAATTGTTTATCCTATAGTTTCTAAGTTTAACACTATGATATTTGTTTGAGTGGTAACATGGCTTCATTTCAAATTTCATTCTGAGATAGTTTGTTGAAATTTCACAAATCTGGTCTTTGACATCCAACGAGTGAATATTGAGTGAAATTTAAATTCAGATGCAGATTACACTGGTAATATAGTTGATAGAAAAATTATTAGTGTAACGTGATTAATTTTTGAAACATTCATTTGTTGCATCGTTTTTTTTCAAAGAAAATATCTACATATATTTCACTTGAAATAATTTTCAAATAGCAGATTTTTTTTCATATAACCCCTTCGAGAAAATCATTGTTGACCATATTTTCAGATTAGTCATTTTTTATTTGATTTTAAATGACAAATTTTGACTAATCTAACTCCCTAATGATTATCGAAAAGATCAATAGTGATTGAAAAAGTGATGAGTGTCGATATTTGTCATACATTACTCAAGACAATATATTTAGAAAAATTTCTTTAGAATTTCATAACAAGAGTTATAAAAACTTTTTGTTAGGTAAAAGTTCCATGATCATTTCTATTTCTGCCATCTTTCTATCGACCATCACTCATCAAAATCATATATAGTATGTAAATTTGTGGTAGTTTACAAAGGAAATTATTCGTTCTTCAATATCTTTAAATCTGTGAAGGAAACTATTTGTGCTTCAATTTATTATATTTGGCAATAAAAATAAATATCCAAAGTACTCACTCTCATTTAAAAGTCCTCACGGTTATGCATGGGTGAATTACTTGGATTTTTGATTATGTGCTTCCATGCTCATTTAAAAGTCCTCACGGTTATGCATGTATGGAACTCATATCAAAATAAATTGATTAAATAGACAAGTTGATTCTAATCCCATTTAAAAGTCCTCACGGTCATGCGTGGTTAGAAGATACTTGAATTTTTTTTAAATAAAAATTGTGAATACTACTAATCTCATTTAAAAGTCCTAACGGTTATGCATGGTTAGTAGATATTCAAATTTCCTGAAATAAATATACCACAAATAAACAGAACCGTATGATTATTTTTATGATTTTATCCCCATCACTTCTGAAAGTGGAATATGCGCCTGACAAGGGTAATTATGATTTTTGTTTGAATTTTATTGAAATTTGATATTTACATTCAATTGAGTTAAATGCTTGATTCATGTCTGTCACTTCATCCCTATTTTTATAACACTGTTATTCTTTTGCTGATAACAAAAGGGGGAGAGAAAAGTTAAGATTTTGTCAAATAGAATCAAGCAAAGGTCAAATAATTTTCCATTTGCATATAGGGTCATTTACATATTTTATTTGTATGCATATATGTAGGGGGAGTATTGTGTAGAGAGGAGCATTCAAATAGGGGGAGAAAATTGAATGATCAAATACATTTAATACATTCAAAATCTTAAATATATGTTTGTTATCATCAAAAGGGGGAGATTGTTGAATATGCGTTTATATGATTTTTGTTTGATGATAATAAACATATATACATTCATTTAAATGTATTTGTTAATATACTATTTTATTTTCACAGATTAAATAATATTTGTTGAATAAATTAAATAACACAGAATTTGAATTCAAACGAATATTTTATTCAAACAAATATTTATTACAACTTTGAATAGTACAATTTCAAACTCTCACTATAACTATACAACTTTGATTACAATTACATCACATTTCATATTTACAGTTCACCTCACTACATATCACTCACACTCGTATTTATCTTCAACTGCATTTCAGTTTGAATCCAGCATCTGAGCAATCTGCAAAAATATAAACTAACGCAGTAAAATTGAAAAAGAAATATTTTTGCAAATTCAAAAATAAAAGATAATTTTTGAAAATATGATTTGCCTCAGTTATTTGGGTTGTTCGTCATAATTTAAATTTGAATTCATCATACACGAACAACTTGTGACATACACCGTGTATTACTGTATATGCCATAAGGCCGTGCACACCGATATATACACTTGATAATGCTACAGTGACAGGTGAGCGCAAGTCAAACCCAAATGAAAAGCCAGGTTCAACTCACATGCAATGTATCACAACACGAGCACAAGGTCAAACCCGAGTTGTAAAACTGGGTTCAACACAAGGCTACATGAAGTATGCAAGCTCGACTAACAGGTTCAACCTCTTCATTAAACAACTCCAGACCAACAGCAACAGGGCCAAATGCAAACAAAACAAGTCACAATGTCGAGCATGCATGAAACAGTGGAATGAACCAGTGATACAAGGCAATACACGAGAGCATACAAGTGCAGACAATAGGGCTCAAACCAGTGTCAACAAAACAGCAATTAAGCACATGTATGCAGACCAGTCAAGTAAATGTAGAGAACAAGCTACATGATGAACAAGTGCAAACCAAATGCTCAAGCCACCAAGAACCAGAACAATAACCAATGAACAAAGATCAGAAACAAAGCATGTACACAAGTATACAACTACAGGTCTCAATATCAAAGAAACAACTCAGCATTGAATTGAATACATGGAGACAAGATCAACTACATGAAGCAAACAACAAATGGATGCAACAAGCATGAATCAAGTTCAGTGGAAAATGCATATATATATATATATATATATATATATGAGAGTGAAACATTTGAAGTAAATGCATTGAACAAACATTAAACCAGTTGCAACATCACTGATACTAGTGAAACAACAAGCAGCAGTGAACAAGTGTCACAGCAAACGACGTGCACCAGTGATGCAAGCTACAGATACAGTATCAACTAAATGAAACTGGTAAATGCAAAGACCAGTAATGCACAATTCAAATCAATGACAAAGCAACACTGGGAGCAACAGTTACATGCAGGCCAGAAGCAAAAACTCAAGTGCAACAGTGAAGTTCAGCTATGCAAATGAAACACAGTTGCAAACAACATGACAGGAAATAGATTAAATTGAACTTGTGAAGCAGTGCAAGTGTGCAAGTGCAAATCACCAACTGCAAGACCTCAAGTAACATGGTGAAGCAGTACAAAAGAGAAAGTGCAATTCGAATCAACATGACAGCACTGCACCAATGCAAAATAGAATGGAATGCACAGGTCAGAGATACAACAATGGAACCATCACAACAGTTCACATTGCAGTAATATCATATCACTACAGAAGTTCAAATCAAAACAATCAAATGGAGACCAGAGAAATGCCCAACACAGATGGCCAGAGAGGAAGCTCACCAGGATGAACACAAACATTGCAGAGATGACCGAAGTATAATACTAATCAAGCCAAAGTCAACGGTAAAATGATCGAAGTCAAAGCCGTGGATAGCAAGAATATACACGCATATGAACAAGTCAAAATCAAAGCCGATGACTTTAAACCGTGTCAACCAAGTAACCCAAGTTTATACGATTATGAAAAAGTCAGAATAAATCTCAAACATTCAAGCATCATTAAGTGGCCGAGATAACGAAATTGACAAATTAAATTGATTTTATACGAACGCAAAAATAGGAATTCGAGTCCTATATAAACCCTAGGATCATCATCGGCAAATCTATTCGAGTTCGAGCATAACAAAGAACAAATCATCCAACTCGAATCACGATCGAGTTCAAGCATCAACCTAGTAAAGCAAAAAGATAAAATTACATACCGAAGCAAGGAGTCGAACTCGATCGAACAACGAAGCAGCCAAGAGCGAACGAACGAGAACAAAGCACACGAAAAAGGCGCAGCTTCAATACCCTAAATTTGGATCAAGAGCCGAAGCCCTAATTTGGAGTAGAAGAGCCGAAGCCCTAATTTCAGAAACAGGGCGAAGCCGCCATTATTCTCACAAGCAAAGGAACGGGCCAAGCAAAAGAAGAAGGGAACGGGTCATAGAATTAAAAGAAGGGTCCGGCCTTATTATAAAAGGCTTTAGTTTAATTTCAATTAGGGTTATTTGTTTTTAAGTTGTTTTAAACTGTTTTAAGTTTTTGTTTTCACTTTACGAAACAAAACTTGGTAAATCACCACCTAGGGTTTAGGTAGTGTCAGATTGTCTAGTTAGAATTAGTTCAGTGAGCAGGGTGTGCGAGTTTGCAAAGCTCTATAGGCAGGAGCAGAGCTTGCGAGTAAGCAAAGTTCTATTGTAGGCGGGAGCAGAGTTTGCGAGTAAACGAAACTCTATAGGCGGGAGCAGGGTGTGCGAAGAGTGTTTGTGAGCAGGAGCAAATGTTTGCGAGTCTAGTAGAGTGTTTGTGAGCGGGAGCAAATGTCTACGAGTCTAGTAGAGTGTTTGTAAGCGTGATACTGTTTGATTCTAATAGAAATCTGGGAATGCAGCAGTAGGCAGGGGTTGCCGAAGCTGGGTAAATTTTGTGTGTGATTTACTTTTTTAGCATATTTATTTCTGCGTTTGGTTTCTGTGTTTATATCGAGAGAATTTGCTATAACCCTATTCACCCCCCTCTAGGGTTAATCTAGATCCTACAAAAACAGTATCTGTCAATTTACATTTATATACATCAGAGTTACAACATTTCACAATCACTAGACAGTTAAAATCAACATGTCCAGTTAACTACAATATATTACAGCGGAATACACTCCTTACGTTCCTGCCATCTAGCTCGCATCCTGAGCTCCAGAACGTCCTTACCTGAAAATTTTGTAATACTCGGTCTGACCCGAGCATTACATCAAAGTAACACCCGTGTTAGGCTGGAAACCAGCATGAGTAAACCCATCTAACAAGGAATACCAATGCATAAAATTATTTAAAACCCGGGGTAAATCATTCATCACTACAAGTTCACAACTTGTTACAGTCAACACTTAATCAATCCCTAAGTACCCCTACTTAGTTTAAATAGTCCAGTCATTTAAATTTATCCCATTCTAGCCTATTGATTTACATATCAAGCCTATAAAGAATCATTGTATGTTACAAATCGAAGTGGGTTCAGGTATTTACTGATACCCGACCCCGGTCTCTTCGAATTCAATACCCTCTTAACCCAAGTTATTCAAGTGAAATACAATTCAACTTTAAATACAAGACGTCACTTTTACACAGCAATTCATCATCGATAGATAACCACATTATCACTGTCCTCCCAGACATATCGTATCACAAAACATTTCATATCAGATATATCAATCAATTCAAGGCATTTAACGTCATTCAATCATTCATAAGCTAGATTGATTAGTCACTCTATTTTTAATTAATTTAAATAAATTAAATTAATCACTTCAATCACCTTTTTCAAATCCTGCTTACTTAATCATTAATTAATTACAAACAAATTAATTAATCATCCTTTAATTATAATCTAAATTAATCATCCTTGATTAATTATCATTTAGTAATAACTCCTTAATTAATTACACAAATTAATTATCCCCAAATCAGTCACATTAACTAACCTTTAATTACCATCACAATTAATTATTTTATAATTAATTACTTTAACCACTAATTATTCTATAATCACTTTCTTTGACTTATTATCCTTTAATTAAATTATACTAAGTAATTAATCCTTAATTACTTCCATTCAGTAATTCCATTTATTAATTATCCTTAATTAATCAACCTCTAATTATTAATAAATTAATTAGTTAACCCTAATGAATTAATCCTTTATTTCCTTATATTAGTAATTTATCATTTGGGTAATAAATCTCTAATTATTATTTAAACTGAATTAAATGCTGGAGCACAAAATCACTCAAGTTCCTATAAAAAATTAAAATTCAATACACTTAACTAATCATATGTTTTCAAATTAATCGACTTAACACATTTGAGCTTATAAATTAAGTTTGAACTTGTTTACAAATTTGATCAATACTTTTTTTTAAACTTGTAAAAAACTACATTTGCTTTGAAACCATTTTTTAAATTTTTGCTTTGCCTTGATTTAAAACTTGGTCCAATTTCCTACTTTAAGTTATCTTTCACTCTTAAACTGATAATACCTTTACTATCCATATTAATAACCTGATGCAAACACAACGCCCCGAGTCTAAACCTTAAACACCCGAGACAAAACACTATTTTTCCCGAGCCATCACACGAGAAACTCACTTCCACTAAAAACTCCAAGACATACCCTATAGTTTCTCGAGTCCGGATCGAGCCCAAACCATCTTCCCTAAAACTCAGATTTCACCAAACATTTACGTGCACACGTGTACATGCACGACCACTTCCACCACCTCTGGTTGACGATAAGATCACTCGCAAGTCACCTAAGTTCTTCACCAAGCATCGCATCACTCAGAACTTAAGCATGATCCCGAAATCGAATTCAAGAATGAAGGAACCCACCTGGAACCATCTTCTTCAACAACTCACCTTACTGACGACTGCTCCAACCACCATCATCCACGCCACCAAGCCCGAGAAACACCACGACCCTCTGCTACTATTTCCCCCACCTACGATCGCCTCCGACGCTTCCCAAGCGACACACGAACCCAAAATTTCCTCTCGACCTATCCCTGTGCTAAAACCCTAAATTGAAGCTTTACCGACGCCCCGGTGGGAGATAAATCCATTGAGCAATTTTGCTCGGTTTGTCAACCTTTCCCCTCCCTCTGACATTGATCCCGACTTTCCACGTCATTTCGATCACCCGCAAATGCTTAAAACCCAATTCACGACCCACTTACAATATCTCTTGATTTGAAAATCTAAAAATCATTATTTTACTCTTACAAATCTTTGTTTTCGATAGTGAATCAGATTATAACCTTGAATCAATGAATTTTTTACAGTCGAGATTTTGATAAAATTAAGATTTTACTGTAAATTTATACCTTGGTTAGAACTATCTCTAATTCATACTAAGAAATATCTTTAAAACTTAAATTTTGTTGTTATAGACAAAATTGGTTTATATATCTATGCCTGAAAAAGATTAGAGGAATGGAAATTTGATTTTTTTGAACATACTTTAAACCTGTAGATGAAGAACAGAGCATATATTTTGATGTACATACATGCACACAAGTATCTATATAAATATATGTACGTACATATATATATATATACATTCATCTTAAAACAATCATGCAAACATTTATGCAAACATTCATCACGAATTTACTTCAAGAATCTCCTACATGCCCTAAGTTTAAACTGTTTAAAATTTTAGTTCACTCACTGGTTTATAAAGCAGAGAACAGTCTCTTGCCTTTTAGTATGGAAATTTTTGTTTTTGATTATTGAAATGAATAGCCTGCTGTTGATTGCATTTGATTCCGAAGTTGATCATTGAACTTGAGTTGAAATCTTGCTTGCTGAAGCTTAAATCCTTGCATAGCTTAGTTTAGGTTTGAAATATTATTGGTGTTAGCTTTGTTTTTTGTTTTCTTCTTTAGTTTTGAAAATATAAGAAGGAAGAAAAGATTTGAAGAGAGGAAAAATGAACAGCCTGAATTATAAAATATTTTTATAAATTTCCAAATAAAAGATACCATTGCCGCTTGTTGATTCAAATCATCCATATGTGACAAACGTATTTTTCATAAATTCCTTAATTGATAAGGGTTTTAAACTTGTTTATTATATCAATTCCATATGTTTATATTAATAGGTAAAGATTATTTATATATATATATATATATTCAATTTATATTTATGCATGTTAAAATTAAAAAGAAAGAATATTAAAAATAAAATAAATAAACCTTTAATTAAATCTTATTTGAGCAAAATATCTTTTTAGACAAATAAACATAAACCTTAAATGTTTTGGAAATGTGTGATTAAATTTTAAACAGCTTTTGAAAGATATTTAAATTCAAACAAAATTTACCAAATCATAATTTATATATTAAATTTGAAAACATGGTTCATTTTTTGATTCAAACTAAAGTTTTTCTACTTACAATATATATAAATATATAACATAAAGTTTTTTTTTCAATTTTTTCATTTCCAATTTATTTTGTTCAACTTCATATATATATATATATATATATATATATCCAAATATATTCTAATTATCAAAAAAAAAAAATTTGTTCAACAAAATTAGTTAATTACCAATTTTCAAATGACAAAAATCCAGGTTATCACAAAATGTATATGGATATGCAAATTGTCTATATGTATAAATGTATATATGTTTATATCTTATATATATTTAATCAAAAAAAATTCTTATGATGTTTTATACCAATTGTGAATCATAAAATATATAATTATTTTATTATACATATACATATTTTATTATTATTTAATGATTTTGTGAATTGTTTATTAAGTATAAAACAATTAAGGTTCAATTTTATATTTTTTACATTATGAAATATGCTTAATGTCAAATTTTAAGATTTTGAACTTAATTTATATTTCTAAAAATTCATTTACTTTTGGCCTACAATTAGTTATTTAATTAAAAATAAAATTCAATCGATAAAATTCTGAATTCTTTATAAGAATTACATGTTTCACACATATCTTCGAAAAGATTTCATATTTTTAAAACTTTATTTATCTTTTTATAATTAATTTATTTTCGAACTGCAGTTAATTATTTAATTGAAAATATAATTTTAATTGAGAAAATTTTAGAAAATTTTCCAAAGTCTAAAAATATGTCTCACCTACGTGTAGAAAAGTTTCATAATTTTTCAACTTGATTTCATACTTTTAGGAATTAATTTGATTAAGGGCTATTATCAACTTAATAATAAATATTATTTTAATTAAAAAAAATCCATAAATTAACGTTAGGCCAAAATATGTTTCCAGATTTCCTAAAATTATAAAACTTGTATTTTTATCATGTGATTATCGTAAATTAATTTATTATGGCAGAAACTATTTTATTCAATAATATATATATGTATATATATTCGTGTATATATATATATTCTATTTTGATATATTATACAAGCATATATTTGAACAAATTACAGTATATACAAAATGAGCTAATGTGTCGGTTGTAAGGTAAATCCCACCATCTATATATGGACACATTATACCCTTCATGGATTATGATGTTACACATGTACACAAACACACATGTATATACATAGTTCATATATACATATATAGTTGGTATATATATATACTTATATAAATAAATAAAATAAAATAAATCTCAAACTACAATTTGTATAGTTAGAATACATATGGACATAGTAATAAATCTTGCCATGAATAACTATTAATTAGTGACATTTAATGTTTTAGTCAATTCAAACTAAAGAGAAAATATAAGTGTTACGACCCGGTTTTTCGACCTCCAAAAGTCGGCATCAATACGTCTACTCTATTACATGTCGAACAAAAGAATGCCAAAAATACCCGACCGTAAGGGAAAAAGAAGAAAGAGGTAGAAGAAGAAGATAAAAACAACATCAGAATCTCACAATCGCAGCGGAAAAGAATACAATATAGAACAACAGCTTTTAAATACAAAGAAATATATACTATTATGTATACATACCATTATAAGAGTACAAAAATCATTCATCACTTTGGACATCTTATTATCTGTCCTTACTCAGGGGAAATAGTAATTCAAATATGGAGATATGTCTCCATTGTCCAGCTCGCCTTCTGAGCTCCATAGCACATTATCTGGATCTGTTCAACTCAGTCTGATCCGAGTATCATAATAAAACAACACCCGAGTTAGTCTGGAAAACCAGCGTGAGAAAATCACACTCAGTTGGATTATTATATTTTTGAAAATCCTTTTAAAACAATGGTATCTCGTAAGACCACACCATAATAAATTATGTCAGGTTTCTACCTTACGATAACCAAAACATTTTTATCAAATCCGTCTGATATTATAATAGTGTCTATAGAAAGTAACATAGAATCTAGCTGAAATGCTTGCATCTCACATTCCAGCAATAGTTGGGCACAATCAAAACCATACGGACGCTTATTGGAGATTGGATTCCATACAATGGCAGGGCTACTATGGTACCGTCCGTCACAGTACCTGGCCTAGATCAAAGTACTAAGGACCACTCACGATCCCCTACAACACGAGACCGGAGCTACCCCTTACTGGATAGTCCGAATAAGATCACCCCGTGGTTGGAGCTAACAACCGCCCATACAGCCAAAATAAAGGGACATCTAGACAGGGGAAATCTTACCCTACTTTGGTGCTACCCACTTAGTCTTACTCATCGTCCTCCTGACGATGTTTTGATAGCATTCGTCCATACAAGTTGTCCTAGATCTGGACAAACCGAATCACCGTCTTTATCATCTTCACGGTCTTCATTCGTAAACGTTCAAACATTATCGAAGTGGTTTTCGGATAACTAGACTTGATCCTGGTCTCTTCGAAATGATCAATGCATTGGCCAATATTGATAGTCAGTTATTTAACTATCGTGTAACATCCACAAACAAAAATCAGGCCTTAAATAATTTTCCAAATTATTTATCTCAAAATATTTACACCAGATATCATTCCCGTATTTCAACACTTTGAAAATAGTTTCAATCTGCTTTTATTCTTTTCCCAAAAATCATTTACAACTTTATTTCTAAATTTTCAAATTCATTTTTACACGAATTCTATATATTCCGAAACTCCTTAATTAATTTCCCTTTAATATTTCCAAAGCCATTTATGCTTATTTAAATTCCAGTTTCCCTTCTACTTCCCTTGTGAATTTTATTTCACCTTTCGAAGTTCACTTGTCGTACACTTTAGAAATTTATTTAAAGTTCCATAATACCATTATAAGGTCTTTCCCTTAAAATCTTATCCATCTCGAGAGGATTTATAATTGAATTTAAACCATTTAAAATTTATATATGAAATAAGAATAATGTTTTATTTTTAAAAATATTGTTTTTGGGTAAATAAAATATCAACTTCTTAAAAACATTAAAAGTTCATATTATGTCACTAATTAATTTACAAAGTTGATTAATAAAATTCGAATTTCTTTAAATAAATATTAAGTATTAAAATAACTAACTTGGGGATATCCTAAAATAGTATGGTAATTTAAAATCCTGTTTAAAACAATTTCAATTTACTTAAAAAAAACTATTTTTAGAAAGTCCAATATTCACTGATTCAATTCATAGTTTTCCCTTGATTCATATCTCATTGCTATATCACCATTCCTCCCATTTGAAATATTTTCCCTTATTTCTTTCCAAATAGTTTTCCATAACTCGATCACACCATCAACTTATATTTTCACCATATCCACTAATATCAATCTATCTCGTTTATAAACCCCGTTTATAAATTTATAAACTCCCCTGAGTTTTTCCATCCATTAATAAAAACAGATTCAATTTGAAAGTTTGGTCTTAATTTCCTTCCTTAATAAATTCCAATTTGTTTTCAAATCTATTTTTAACTATTTCTTATGTTCTTTTCCATAATTTCAAAATATCCTTCAAATTCTTCTATATAAATTATTCCAAAAATCTCTACCTAAATCAATTTTACGAATGGTTAAGTATAGCCCAAATTAGTTAATATATATTTTATTCTACTTAATTTCCTTTAAAATAAATCCAATTTACTATATAAATATTTACCATTCAAATTTCCTTTTTAAATTCCGTCAATTTCATTATTCCTGGTATTTGAAATGCCCATTTTAATTACCATGCTATTTAACATTTAATAATCCAATTCACACACAACCCATATCAATTTGTCCAGCACATCATATACCAATATATATATAAACAATAAATATTTTTGAGGAATCCTTGTTGGATCCCTCCAACATGTTTTTCCTACATCCACAGATGTTAGTCAACAACTAAAATACAAATCCCACTTTGAGGGGATATCGCGGTATAAAGGGACATCCGCTATTATGTGGGGTGCATAGGGTCTCATCCGCTATATAATGTGGGGATATCAATCACTTCAATATGTATATATAATACTATATATAATTAACATCCAACAAATAAATTATAACTTTATCAATTAATTCAGGCATCTAATAATTTAAATTTAACATTTAAATTTTAATAAGGTAATCCGATTGAGTGAGAAAATCTCACTTTTATTTTTGTTTGCACTTGAATCTCGACTCGGTCTCTTCACGATTTAAGAACTTGTATAACATTATATGATTTATTAATATTTGAACTAATCGAACAATCAATTATCGTTTAATAAATTTATTTTAATCCGATAATTTAAATTTAAACTAATATTTTCATTTAAAAATCCTTTAGTAACTAAAATAGTTAAATAGGTTAATAAAACAAATTAATCACCAAAATACATTGTTTTAAAATAAGCTAGTAGATTTTGAAAATGTGTATATGTATATTTTATTTTATTTTCAAAATAATCTACATAGGTTTTAAACATATAATTTTTATATAAACTCTTATATTCCAAAATCTTATATATATATATATATATATATATATATATGTATGTATGTATGTATGTATGTATGTATATTTACTATTTTACTATTTACCTACATATATGCATATATAAATTTTCTGAGTACTTATATATATATACACTACTAAATTTCCATAAAAATAAAGCTTGTTTAAAATTAAACAGTAAGATTTTAAATGTGTAGGTATATATATAGATTTATACTTGTATTCTTTTTTTTTCCTTTTTCTGTTTTCTGTTTAACATATATATATAATATTAAATTTTAAAATAAGATGAGTAAATAGTATATAAATATATATACGTGTTGTTCTCGAACCAATCCTCTCCCAATCCAAAATTCGACCTCGGCCACAATCCCAACCCTCGCGCATGTCATTGTTCCCAGCCCAAACCCAAGCGACTTCACCATTTCATCGACCCAGCTAGAGGCGCCCACTCGCAAGCCACCACGACTCCACAGAGCCGCCCCGAAACCCAACACGAGCTCTCTCAAATGGTCATGACATCTCGAAGCTCCCGTTCCTCACCCCTAAGCCTCCCAAATTTTGATTTCGAATTTGTGAAGAATGGAAGGGGAATGAATATAGGGTACGCGATTTGATTCATCCGCCATTATATTTTTTTTGTTTGAGATTTCGATTAGAAAGGAATGGGATTTTCTTCGACCTTCTTCTATTATTATTTTCTGGTTGAAGAAGGGAGGAAGAAGACAAAAGGAATGAGATAGCTCGGTTAGAACTGGCCTCTCACGATTTATAAAGGAGAGGTAGTAAGATGGCTCGCGATATAAAGGTGAAGAAGGGCGGATCCGATTTGATTTAAGCTTCTTAGGGAAGAGATAGAGTAGAGAGGAGTAGGTCGGCTTCCTTAGGAATATAGGATGGTTGAGTTGAAAGAATGGTGCTAATGTAAAGGAAGGAGACAGCCTAGTCTAGTCAAAAGTGTGTGTGTATGTGTATCATTTTAAATTCAAAAATATCTAACTAAAAATTTTGAACCCTTATCGAGGCATGCCACCAGGTATTAATAATGTTATATCCCTATTTCCAACATGACAGAAAAGGTTTCGAGTCCTAACTCGATCGTATGGAGAAGATAGCTTTTTGGACCCAGTTATTATATTAAATTTTCGATATAAATTTCAGCGCGTTTACATCTTATACGGCTAAACGATAACTTCAAAAGCTACGAAATTTGAAATCGAATAATAATACAATATTACGGTTCCAATGGAACTGGTTTTTTCGAATTCCGAGACTATGCCTCGGAAGGCTATTTTCAAACGTCAATTTAAACAATATATTTTTGAAACTAAACAAACTACTTTTAAATTCAATTTTAAAACTTTTATTACCTTTATTACTATCAATATAAATTTTATAAGCCTTCAAATTTTTTTTAACAAATTTATATCTCAAGATTCAATAATTTACCCAAATCCCAATTAGTAAATCCAAAAGTTGAATTGTCCAATAAATCACTATATCTAAATTCTAAATCTATTTTACTAATAAACCCATGTTTTCTATATTCAAAACCAATTTATAATTCAATTTCAATATTTTAAATATTCCAAATTGAATGTTGAAAAATATGGGTCGTTACATTCCTCCCCCTTGAAAGAGTTTCATCCCCAAAATTACTAAAGCGGAAAGAACGTCCCAAACCCATTAACTTACTAAAACCCATTTAGCGAAAATCCCATATTCACTTTTCAAATCCTTTAGTTCCAACTAAATACTTAGTTTCAATTCCAATTCCAATTCCAAAATCCCTTTTATTTCAATTCCAATTTGAAATCAATTCGTCGTTAACAAAAAAAATTCATAAAATTTATAACTCCTAAAATTTCCGAATTTTTGGTAGAGTCTCCCTTGTATGAAGGAGCTTTTGCAATTTGACAAGAGAGATAAATATATATGCATCGACCCACACGGATGCAAAACAAAAATAAACAACAATATTTTTGTTTTTATTCTTTTTATTGTGTAGGCGTACCTATATTTCGCACTTTTAAGCAAGCGGCTTATTTATTTAGCAATAGCGCGACCAAAATCCAGCCAAACGGCCTCCAAGTACCTATACTTAGTCAATTTAAACATATAAGTACCAAATTATGTAACTTAATAACATTTTACTTATGTGCAATAGCTAAACACATGGATTTTTATGGGCAATGTAGATTAAACAATATTTATAGGCAATCTATATGATTTCAACACTTATTCAATAGTTTCCATCAACCTATATATTAATTTCACTCAATTTAAATGGTTTACACTCAATCATTCACATTCAATTCATTTTTAAACCAAATGAACTCATATTCATTCCAAAATCAATTTTATTTGCCTCTATCAATTCATAAAATTTTATTTTACTTCCGTTTACGTCAAACGACAACTTTTCTATGCGAATTCGACAATATTCGCTTAATAGAATATCCACTTTAGTTTGTAACTACTTTAAATTAATCCCAACTCATTTTATATTTAATTCCATCCCATTTAAATTTTATTCACAATCCATTCATTGCTTTTTAATCCATATTCGCATAGGTTTCATTCAAAACCATTTTATTAAGCTCGACAACATTCCATACTAATATATTAAATAACCATTCCACATATTTACTTAAGCCAAGCTTCCATTCAAATATTTGCTTAATTTATTTACTTCAAACTATTCCCACCTCGTAACATAAGTTTATGTAATCAATTCCAATTTAAACCCTTGATTTGATTTTTAGTTAAGCCATTCCCATCCATTTTACTAATTTATTCAATTAGTCCATTCACTTATCCATTTTTTTTAAATTTTAATTTCCATACTCAATTCATCCCAAATTTATTTTATTAATAATAGGGCTATTTTCAATTTACTTTTACTCACCTAGATTTTATTTGCAAATTCAGACCATTTTTATTTTAATCCAGTTCCATTTCATTTGATAACATTTCAAATTTATATTTAATTCACTAACAATCCAAGTTGAATTTTATTTTAACTCGAGTTCATTTCCAAACTCCTTTATTGACTCACAATTCAACTTTTGTTTAACTACATTAGATTCTACTTTCATATTTTATTTACTAATTAATTATCTAATTAGTTCACTTCCAATTCTTAAATCAATATTTGATTTTAATCTCGAAAATCACTTCATTTAATTTTCTTGAATTCAAACTTATTTTACAAATGGATTTTCTTTCATTTTCCAAAATATCAAACAATCTTTATTCTGGGTTTCTATCCCACTTTTCCATTTTTATAAGTCACAACTTATGTTTCATATTTCCATCAAGTTATAACCAAGCACATTCACATTTCATTATTAACTCAAGACTATATAGTTATTTAGCTCAAGCATATTTTTATTCAATCTATCTTTTATGAGCTATTTCAATTAATTTATTCCAATCCAATTATTATCCAACTTACTTTTATTAAGTAAGAATTTAATTTCATTCAATATCGTCTATAACTCAACTGAATTTTATTTCAATTTAATTCTCTTTCAACTCAACTTTATTTAGTTTAAGTTAATTTCAATTCAATTCTTATCTCTCACATCCAACTTAATTTTTTTAATTTTCCAATTCAATCACATCCAAAATTTAGTCCACTTAACTAATCTACTTCACTAATTTATTTATTTCAAATCACCCTTAATTTAATTTCAAAAATTTAATTTTTGTCAACATAGTCCAAATTAAATTACATTTTTTTCTTTTGTATAATTTTTACTTATACAATTTTCCCATATTAGTTATATAAGCCATTTTAAATTTTATAATCTTATTTGACTATATTATTATCATCCAAACACTTCAATTATATATAATAATTTCAGAAAATTATTTCTTTTTATATCAAAATATATTTTGGGTAAAATTATTTCATTCACCCACATTAAAACAGTATTGTGTCGGTTTATCGTGTTCAAATGTTTATAAACTCCTATCGGAATAGCAGCGTCCCCCTACTCGACAAGAATTTATATACCACTCAACCAACAAGTCAACACAATATTAAAACATTTATATTCACTAACAAATACGCGCTCATATCTATTAATACACTCAAACTCATTCTAGAGTATTACTGACTCCATCTCGAATGAGTAATCCCCACCAGAGCCATGGTTCTCGCTTAACCTTCAGCATTGATACCGAAATGTCACGACTCAATTTTTCGACCTTCGAATGTCGACATCAATACATCCACTATATTACATGCCAAATAATCGAATGCTGGAAATACCCGATTGTAAGGAAAAAAGAAGAAAGAGGTAGAAGAAGAAGATAAAAACAACATCAGAATCTCACAATCGTAGCGGAGCAAAATACAATATAGAGCAACCACTTTAAATACAATGAAATCTGTACTGTTATATATACATACCATTATCAGAGTACAACAATCATCCATCACTTTGGACAACTTATTATCTGTCCTTACACAGTGGAAATAGTAATTCAAATACAGAGATACGTCTCTGTTGTCTAGGTCACCTCCTAAGCTCCATGGCACATTATCCTGGATCTGTTCAACTTGGTCTGACCCGAGTATCATAATAAAACAACACCCGAGTCAGTCTGGAAAACCAACGTGAGAAAATCACACTCAATTGGATTATTATATTTTTTTAAACCCTTTTAAAACAAAGGTATCTCGTAACACCATGCCATAAATAAATATGCTGGGTTTTTACCTTACGATAACCAAAACATTTTTATCAAATCCGTCTGATACTATAATAGTGTCTATACAAAGTAAAATAGAATCTAACTGAAATTCTTGCATCTCATGTTCTAGCAATAGTTGGGCACAATCAAAACCGTATGAGCGCTTATTGGAGATTGGATTCCATACAATGGCAGGGCTAATTGGGTACCACCCATCACTGCACCTGGCCTAGATCAGAGTACCGTGGACCACTCCCGATCCCCTACAACACAAGACCGGAGCTACCCCTTATTGGATAGTCCGAATAAATTCACCTCGCGGTTAGTGCTAATAACCGCCCACACAGCTAAAATAAAGGGACATCTAGACATGGGAGATCTTACCTTACTTAGGTGCTGCCCACTTAACCTTTCTGCACCTCCCCTGTTTTAGCCATTCCCGTTGATGAGGCTTGAGGATATGTGTTACCTTTTAAGAACTAGTCTCATTTTGAATGCTCATGTCCTCCTGACGATGTTCTGATAGCATTCATCCATAGAAGTTGTCCTGGGTCAGGACAAACCGAATCACCATCTTCATCATTTTTGCGGTCTTCATTCGTAAATGTTCAAACCTTATGAAAGTGGCTTTTGGATAATTAAACTCGATCTCGTTCTCTTCGAAACGATCAACGCATTGGCCAAAATTGATAGTCGGTTATTTAACTATCATATAACATCCATAAGCAACAATTAGGCCTTAAATGATTTTCCAAATTATTTATCTCAAAATATTTACACCAGATATCATTCCCATATTTCAACACTTTGAAAATAGTTTCAAACCCCTTTTATTCTTTTCCCAAAAATCATTTACAACTTTATTTGTAAGTTTTCAAATTTGTTTCACACGAATTCTATATATTCCAGAACTCCTTAGTTAATTTCCCTTTAATATTTCCAAAGCCACTTATGCTTATTTAAATTCCAGTTTCCCTTCTACTTCCCTTGTGAATTTTATTTCACCTTTCGAAGTTCACTTATCTAGCACTTTGGAAATTTATTTAAATTTCCATAATACCATTATAAGGTCTTTCCCTTAAAATCTTATTCAATTTTAATTAACTTCATTTTCCGTCTCGAGAGGATTTATAATCGAATCTAAACCATTTAAAAGATTTATATATGAAATAAGAATAATGGATTATTTTTAAAAATATGGTTTTTGGGTAAACTAAAATATCAACTTCTTAAAAACGTTAAAAGTTCGTATTCATTCACTAATTAATTTACAAAGTTGATTTATAAAATTAGAATTTCTTTAAATAAATGTTAAGTGTTAAGATAACTAATTTCGAGATCTCCTAAAACATTATGGTAATTTAAAATCCCGTTTAAAATAATTTCAATTTACTTAACAAAAAAAATCTATTTTTAAAAAGTCCAATATTCACCGATTCAATTCATAGTTTCCCCTTGATTTGTATCCTATTGACCATATCACCATTCCTCACATTCATAATATTTTCCACTATTTCTTTCCAAACAGTTTTCCATAACTCGATATAAGTTCACACCATCAACTATATTATTACCATATCCACTGATATCAATCTATCTCTTTTATAAACCCCATTTGTAAATTTATAAATTCCCTTAAGTTTTTTCATCTATTTATGAAAACGGATTCTATTTAAAAGTCTGGTTTTAATTTCCTTCCTTAAAAAATTCCAATTTATTTTCAAATCTATTTTTAATTATTGTTTAAGTTCTTTTCCATAATTTCAAAACATCCTTCAAGTTCTTCTATATAATTTATATCAAAAATCTCTACGTAAATCAATTTTACGAATGGTTAAGTATAGCCCAAATTAGTTAGTATATATTTTATTCTACTTAATTTCCTTTAAAATAAATCCAATTTACAGTATAAATATTTACCATTCAAATTTCCTTTTTAAATTCCTTCATTTCAATTTCCATGCTATTTAACATTTAATAATCCAATTCATACACAACCCATATCAATTTATCCATCACATCGTATACCAATATATATGAACAATAAATATTGTTATGGAATCCTATTGGATCCCTCCAACCTATTTTTCATGCATCGACAGATGTCAGTCAACAAATAAAATACCAATCCCACTTCGAGGGGGACATCGCGGTATAAAGGGTCATCCGCTATTATGCGAAGCGTATATGGTCTCATCCGCTATATAATGCGAGGATATCAATCACTACAATATGTATATATACTACTATATATAATTAACATCCAACAGACAAATTATAACTTTATCAATCAAGTCAGGCATCCAATAATTTAAATTTAGCATTTAAATTTTAATACGATAATCCGAATGAGTGAGAAAATCTCACCTTTATTTTTTATTGCAATCCACTTCAATCTTAATTCGGTCTCTTCACGATGTATGACCTTGTATAACATTATCTAATTAATTAATATCTAAACTAATCGAAGAGTTAATTACCGTTTAATAAATTTATTTAAATCTAATAATTTAAATTTAAACTAATATTTTCCTTTAAAAATCCTTTAGTAACTAAAATATTAAACAGGTTAATAAAAAAAATTAATCACCAAAATACATTGTTTTAAAATAAGCTAGTAGGTTTTAAAAATGTGTATATGTATGTTTTGTTTTATTTTCAAAATAATTTACATAGGTTTTAAAAATCTAATTTTTATATAAACTCTTATATTCCAAATCTTATTTTTTTTTACTATTTTACTGTTTACCTACATACATGTATATTTAAATTTTTGAGTACTTATATATATATATATATATATATATATATAAGTATGTATATATGTATGTATACTGACTACTAAATTTCCATAAAAATAAAGCTTATTTAAAATTAAACTGTAAGATTTTAAATGTGTAGGTGTATACATATATAGATTTATACTTATGTTCTTTTTTTTCCTTTTTCTGTTTTCTGTTTAACACACACACAGATATATATATATATATATATATATATATATATATATATATAATATCAAATTTTAAATTAAGATGAGTAAATAGTGTATATATACACACACCTGCTATTCTCGAACAATCCTCCCCCAATCCAAAATTCGACCTCGGCCACCATCCCAACCCCCGTGCACGCCACTGTTCCCAGCCCAAACCCAAGCGACTTCACCACTCCATCGACCCAGCTAGCGCCGCCCACTTGCAAGCCACCACGACTCCACAACGCCACCCCGAAACCCAGCACGAACTCTGTCGAACGGTCATGACATCTCAAAGCTCACATACCTCTCCCCTAAGCCTCTCAACTTTAGATTTCAAATTCGTGAAGAATGAAAGGGGAATGAAGATAAGGTACATGATCTGATTCATCGGCCGTTATATTTTTTTGTTTGAGATTTCGATTAGAAAGGAATGGGATTTCATTCGGCCTTCTTTTATTTAATTTTTTCTGATTGAAGTAGGGAGGAAGAAGGTAAAAGGAACAAGATAGCTCGTGTTAGAATTGGCACCTCACGATTTATAAACGAGAGGCAGGAAGCAGGCTCATGATATAAAGGTGAAGAAGGGCGGCTTCGATTTGATTTTAGCTTCTAAGGGAAGAGAAAGAGTACGTGATTAAGGAGAGAGGAGTAGGTCGGCTTGCTCAGGAATATAGGATGGTTGAGATGAAAGAATGGTGGCCGATGGAAAGGAGGGTGACAGCCTAGTCTAATCAAAAGCATACACACACACACATCATTTTGAATTCTAAAATATCTAACTAAAATTTCGAACCCTTATCGAGCCCTACTGCTAGGCGTTCATAATGTTATACCTCTATTCGAACGCAATGGAAAAGGTTTTGAGTCCTAACTCGATCGTATGGAGAAGATAGCTTTATGGACCCAGTTATTATATTAATTTTTCAATATAAATTTAAGCGCGTTTACATCTCGTATGGCTAAACGGTAACTTCAAAAGCTACGAAATTTGAACTCCGATAATAATACAATATTAGGGATCCAATGGAACTAGTTTCGTAAAATTCCAAGACTATATCTCGAAAAGCTATTTTTAAACGTCAATTTAAATAACATATTTTTAAAACTGAACAAACTTAAATCTCAAGATTCAATAATTTACCGAAATCCCAATTATTAAATCCAAAAGTTGAATTGTCCAATAAATCACTATATCTAAATTCTCAATCTATTTTATTAATAAACCCATGTTTTCTATATTCAAAACCAATTTATAATTCAATTTCGATATTTAAAATCATTTAAACATTCCAAACTGAATGTTGAAAAATCGGGTCATTACAAAAAGGTTTCTCTCCATTTAATGCAATTAATACTCTCAATTAAATCTTGTTTTAGGCAAAAAAATGAAAGGTTTCATTCCATATACATTAACTAAATGTTATGTGTATTTGATACATTATACATTTGAAATTAAAAACTTCCCTTTAACTAATTTAAATAAAATAAATGATTTTATTTAAAATAAATTTAGAAACATTCTAAATAAATTAGGCTTTATAGGCCCAACTTAGATCTAATTGGGAATTTTTTTTTGAAATTCACCAATTTTGTGATAACCCGCCTTTCATTCCACAGAAAGACGCATCATCAATAAGAAAGAAATATGTAGAAATAGAATAGATAAAAGAAAGAACTAAACAATCATCAGATCTCAAACGGAATAAAATATAATATATCACATAACTATTGCATAGTCATTACATCAAAGTTACACAGTTACAACAACATCATCACATTAGACAGTTATAAAGGCCTGTCTATCCATTATATTTCAAAATATAACAGACAAAAAGGTTCAACACAATGAGAATATATATATATATATATATATATATATATAGATACACCAAGCTCCTCCTCCAAGCTATCCAAAATTCATCAAGTCGAACCTGATCACTTGGCTACTCATAAAAATTTGAGTACCTAAGAGTTTAAGAAAAACAGAAAATAAACACTGGGTCAGACATGGGTCTTGTGTGAGCAAATGGTTAAGTTGTTTAACTTGAAAAACCTTTGAAAATAATAGGTATCTCGTAAGACTCTTAGCCAATAAATACGGACAAGTTTTTCCGTTACGGTAATCAAAACATTTGATAGGAAATCTAGTTATATTATAATAGGGTCTAGGGTTTTCAAACAAATATTCACATAGCTGAAATTGTTACATTATTAAATTCCAGCATGCTAGCCACAAAGTGGGTTATACAATCAAATCATGATCACTTGTTGGAGATTGGATTCCATTCAATGGCAGGTCTAATGGGGTACTGCCCGTCACAGTACATGGCCTAGATCACTATACCGTGGATCCCTCCTGATCCCTTGCAACACAAAGCTGGAGCAACCTCTTAATGGATAGTCCGAATAAGACAACCCCGCGGTTGTAGCCAGGAACCGCCCATACAGCCGAATAAAGGGACTCTATACAGGGGAAAATCTTATCCTACTTGGGTGCTAGCCACTTAGATTTGCTGCGCCTCCCCTGTTGATGAGGCTTGAGCTAGGATTACCTTTAAAGAACACATCTTGGAATGCTCATCGTCCTCCATTGACGATGGTCTGATATCATTCATCCATAGAAGATCGTTCCGGGTTCGAACGAAATCGTAGGCATTATCTCATTACACTCATTTTGGAATCACCCTCAGAGTTAACGACAATAACCCTTGCACTTTGAAACACCATCTCGATCTTCACTTGAGATTTCACGACTTAATGTTAACTTGGATCGATGTGGTTTTCGGATAATCAAACTTGATATCCTATCCTGGTCTCATCGAAATCCAAACGTTTCTTAAAGGCCAAGTTGTTTAAGGTTTAACAATTCAATTCAATTCAAAACTTTGAATTCACACAGCATTCATTACAGATAAATATCACACACTTATCACACCCATATCCAATATCACATCATAGAATATCACAGATTATCATATAATAGATATCAATCAATCTAGACATTCTACACAAACAATCATCCACAAGCAAGATTTATTAACCCATATTATAATTAATTTAATTAACTTAAATTAATTACTTAAGAATTAATCACCTAACCCTACTTAATCAATTATTAATTAGTTACAATCATTTAATTAATTAATCATTCCTTGATTACCTTATCAATTAATTATTTAATCTTTAATTACATATTACTTATCCCTTAATTATTAATTAATAAACCTTAATTATTAATTAATAAAACTTAATTACAAATTAATTAATCCTTAATTACTAGTTAATCAATCCTTAATTACTTAATTAATTAATGCTTAATTATAACCTAAATACTTTAATTACTTAATTAATTAATCTCCAATTATAAATTAGTTAATCTCAATTTCTTAAATAATTAGTCCTTGATTATCAATTAATTTATCTCTAAATTATTAACTTAACCCTTAATTATTAATTAATTAGACCTTAATCATTAATTAATTAAATTAATTAATTATACTTAAATTTCTTTATTAACTTAATAAATCTCGAATCATTAAACCTTAATTAACTTTTAAGGTAAATAATTATCTTTATCAAGGACTTAATTATCATTACCATATTTAAAACATTTATCTTTAATTAACTTACTTAATTAAATCATTTAATTTAAATATTCAAAAAAAATATAACTTAAACATTTAAACTTAAACAAATTTAAGTTAACAAAATTTATAACTTCCATTCAATCTAATAATTTAAAAACATTGTCATATAACAGTTTAAACTAGATTAAATTTAAATTTGAAACTTTTTTTTATAAAACTTTTTGAAAACCTTTTTATAACCTGCTTCGGGTCCAACCCATGTAATACTCGAGTCTTGGCCCGAGACTATTACCATTTCTCTTTTTTCTTCAAAATTTTGTTAAAACTTTAAAACTCGAAAACATGATTTGCACTCACGGTCCACTCGAAGATGAACCCGAGCCACCTGCCCTTATCCCCGAGCTTCCCTTCGAGTCAACTTCCATCCTCATTCCCAATCAATGACACATAAAACACGTGCACATGCACCGCCAATCGCTAGAGATCCAGCCTCCAAGAACACTGCCGAAAAGTCCCCTTCGACCACCTCCAGCCATCTACCCTCCTAGAAATTCCAGTCTAACTCAAAAACGAGATCGAGCTATCTCGATCAAATTGGCTCAACCAACATCACCAGAAAACTGCCTCGAACCCATGTCTCCGACCACCAGCGATCGCGCAACTCCGGCCACATCTTTGCTAGCCTTCCACATTGCTTTTCCACCAGGTCCGATGATCTCCGATGCCATAGACACGACGTAGTGACCCAGCTTCCAACCTCGACACAAACTAGGGTTTAAAACCTATTCCGACCTACCTCCGCCGCCTTGGTGGCTTAAACCTCCTTCCACCATTTTTGCCAACATCTTCGATCACCAAGTATGCTTCAGCAAAAACCTCGACCTTCCCAGGTACCCTGATCGCCAGAAAAACCCTCAAACCTATTTTCTGGCCAACCTCGAAATACTCACTTAATCCCAATCTAAAAATTGTGATTTCACTTTTAAAAATCATGATTTTAGATGGTGTTTTAGATTATATACCTGAATCGAAGAATTAAAATGTTTGAATTTTTACAAATCTTAAGTTTTCCACTGTTCTTCTTGGGTTTCCAGGAAATTACAAATTTAATTTACTTAAATAAAATTTCAAACCTTAATATATGCTTAAACAAACAATTTTGTTTGAAACCCAAGTCCTAACAGTGATTTGATAAAGAGATATTGAATTTTGATTTATTTTCAAATCTGTAAGTATGAAACAGAGAAGAACTGACATGCACAGTTCAAACACAAACAAACATATAGGAATCACACTTGTATATACACATGCAAAGCACAATTTACCTAAACTTTTAAATAAAAAGTCTAAACTCGAATATACACATTCATAGATTTTAATTTACCTAAACTATTAAATAAAAAGTCTACTCACCTATTTAAAAGATGAGCAGAGCTTTTGAAATGGTTTTGAAATTTGAAAACTTGAATGCCTCTTTGCATTTGAAAACTGAATGTTATGACCTCTTTAAAACTTGAATTGCTGGAAATCTGTTGTTGTTGAAATGATTTAACTTTGAAAACAAAGATGATCTTGCTTAGATTATGAACTGGAAACTTGCTTAGTTAATTTCTTTGATTAATCTCTGGTTTGAAAATTTTGTTATAGGCTTTTGTTTTGAGTTTGTATATTTGTTACAGACTTGAGTTTTCTTTGTGTTTTGAAAATGAGATAGGAAAAAGAGATGAAGAGAAGAAATAGATGAATATATAGGCTGAATTTATGATTATTAAAAATAAAAGAAAATTAAAACTAAAAATTGGCACTTGTAAAATTTCCTAACATTCATCAATTACGTTTGTTAATTAACGTACACATGTTACTAATATGATTTAATCTATTAACACTCATAATTTGAGCAATTTTTAATTATTTTTAAATGTTAATTTAGAGATTTTATATTTATTTTCCTATTTAATAAATACTTTTAAATTTATATAAATAAGATTCTTTAAAGAAAATATTATAAAACAAACTATATACTAATAAAAATCTTATACATATATTTTTAAATCCAAAATGTTTTTAATATATATATCTTTTAAATTTCAAATTCAAATTCAAATTCAAATTCAAATTCGATTTAAAACCCAATTTAAAATCAACTCAATATATATATTTAAACAAACACTAATTAAATTTAAAAATAATAATTCTAATTTAAAATCTATTTATATCTATATTTAAAAACATCATATTATTATTATTATTGTTTGAAGATAACAATTTTGCCAATATTTAAATAATTAATAAAGGAGATTATCACATTTTAAATTATTTGAAATTCCAGGATATCACAAATTTCTTCCGCTACGGGCTGGCCTAGTTCCTTCAACCACTAAGTAGAGTCCTAGCATATTCTTGTAATGTCCAATTCTTTCTTTCTACAACTCTATTTTCTATGGAGTTCTAGGAAATGAGAATTTGTGACTAATATCCTTATGTTACAAATTTTTCCAAAAAGCTCGTTTTCAAATTGCCACTTCAAGTATTTTTAGTTTTTAAACCTTTTAAAATTTGAATATTTTATGTAAAAAAATTAATGATTCTAAAGTATTGCTTTTGTTTTTCAAAAATAATGTTCATGTATATTTAGAGAAATCATCTAAAATTACAAAAACATATTTGTTATGATTTAAAAATTGAATTTGAGTGGGACTGAATAGATCCAAATGCAGTATTTCAAGAGGTTGTAATGTAGAAATGATTTTATTAGATTTAAAAGACGATTTAGTTAGTTTCCTAATTGGCATGCATCATATATATTATTTACTTTATAATTGATTTTTGGTAGACCTTTCACTAAATTGATTTTAAATAATTTACTAATAGCTTTAAAATTAATGTGAAAAATCTTTTGTGCCGTAGCCATGGATCATTATCTTTCGCTATTAATCACCTATCTATATTATGATTGATTTTCATATTTAAAATATAAATATTTTTTCTCTCCTTTGAAAATTAAATTTTATTTTAATCGGTAATTTTGCATTTACCTTTTAAGAAGGATATACTAAAACCTTTATCGCATATACTAGAAATGATTTTCATCCATTAAAGTGTTTAAGATTTTTGAAACAATATCAAGATCGGTGTATTTTTCTCCTAGTGCTAGAAGTGAGTGATATATATCTGAAAATCTAGAGTACATGTCATTTATAGTTTTATCTTGTGTCATTCTGCAGTTTTGAAATTGATTTTTGAGCATTGAAATCATACTTTGTTTGATCTTGTTTGTACATACATGAGTTATTTAAGAGTATGCCAAATTTCATATGTTGATGTACAAATACCAACTCTATTAAACTCGTTTTTATATAAAGAACAAAACAACATATTTATAGCTTTAGCATTGGCCATAACATATAGTTTTTGTGTGTTTGACCATTTTGCGTAAGCAATGGTAGGTACAGTGTATTCTTGATGAGAAATATTCCAAGTGTCATTGCCATTAGCTTGCCTTTATATTCTCATTCTAGTTGACTAATAATTGTAATTTTGTCCATCAAATAGTGGTGGTTGTGTAGTAGGCTGACCTTCAACAAAACTTGATGCAGTATTATTATCCATATCACTTGAATATCAAAAACCGTGTTATGGTTAAATGATAGAGTTTCTTTGATACCAAATGAAAGTCTATGTGGGAGTGATATGAATATTTATCTAAGTGCTTAACTTGTGAAAAAAATAGTAATATAAAAGTAAAGCAAAAAATTGAATGACAACACAGATTTTTATACTGGTTCGAACTCCCGTTCTACGTCCAGCCCTAGACTCCTTCTGGAATTAACTAGCAACACACTCTCTTAACCTGGAGGAATAGGTACTACAACTACCTGAGCTATCGAATATGACTTTGTGCCTAAAAAACTCAAATAAGAATTCGTCCACAAAATAAGTAGAATTGTTTGTGACTTCTTATGCTCTTATATAGCATGGATTAGCCAATGAATACAACCATTATATAATCTTCTTTTTTTGTTGTGTATTGAGTGCATTTGTGAAGAATATGAAAGTAATATAATCACAAAGAAAATAGAATTGAATATGCAAGTGATCAATTTGAAAGCAATATAAGTATATGAATGCACCTGAGATTACAAAAGAAAGATAGAAGAATAAGGGAAAAAGAATTAGTTTTGAATTCACTAATTTGATTGCCTTGTATATAAGATTATGGTTGCGACCTTTAATGAATAGAAATGCTCAATGGAAATAGTTGTAGCCATTAACAAAGTGGAGTAGCTCTTCGTAGAGAAGTGCACCCTTTCAAAAATTTGAAAAATATAGTTGTTACACAGATTTAGTTGACTGAATGAAGGTAGTCAATCAACTGAATTTAAGTGGAAAACCACATTTCAAATCAGAATGAAATTAGTTTAAAATAGCCCAGTTCCATTCGACTGTAATCCTTGGTTTAGTCAATTGAACTAGGGTCTAGTCGACTGAATCATGTGTATAGTCAACTTAAATTGTATCAATGTTTAGTTATAGATGTGTACATATATTCAGTCAACTTCTATGCCTTATTCAATAGACCGAATGTTGTGGTTTTTGTTTTCGAGCTTTGAAATTGATTTATGATCAAGCATGTCTGTGTATACCACATAGATGGGATCTTAACAACTCTGTAATTCTAGACTAAGACGCCATTACTAATATTACATTTGTTGTGTTATCCTGTCTTCTTTTTGTCGAGTACATCTCCTTGTTTTATTGAACTATTCCTGTGCAAGTGGTTAGTATACGTAATATATTGTTGTATAGTTGTTGCTAACAAAATATCAAAATATGAGGTTCTAACAATAAAAAAATCATCATATGCAATGCACAAATTACACGGTAGTTCGAATCTGTTCTGATTTTATTTGTTTATCTATTTGAAGATGAAATCTATGACATAAATGAAATACTTGCAATTGTTTAATTTAAAATATAAGGATTTGGACAACAAGTTCTTATTAATATTTAAAATGGACGAAAAGACCATGCTAATAATTTTTCTATTAACAAAGTCCTTGCTCTATAATCTTCTTCTTTGCTGAATGTTATTCTCATCCCCATTTTTATACATCACTCCACAATTTATTAAAATCTTTAAAACAAAATGTATATTTTTAAAAGCCATAGATTAATAAACCCTTTTCACCATTTGATTATAACTTTCATTACCTTTTTAATGACTAGTGTTAAGCATATGTAAAAAATTCATTTCAAAAACCCCAATAACTTATAATACAAAAATCATAACGGAGAACTGGTTGCATCTTCGAAAGCAGTAAAACAAAAACAAATTCAAAAGTCAAAAATCTACATAACAGTTTTGTAGTTAATTACTACATCTTACAATTGCATTTTTAAGAATTTAAATTATAAAAATCTACATAAAACAATGTTAAACTAGTAAAACTACATCTTTCAAACATTATAAGAAATTCTGCCTATAGCGTTGGCCTTTTGCGTCAACCAACGATGCTAGAATAACCGGTCGATGCTAACTGACGCTGTGACGACCCAGAATTTTTGGATATTTGAAATTGGAATATTTAATTGATTTTAAATATTTGAAAGTTAGTGTAACTTGAATTTCAAATATCACTATTTATTTGGCAATTAAATTATTGAATTTAATCATTGGAAGTTGGGTAAAATATTAAATCTTCAGTTTTATGCCTGTTAAAAATAATTTGAAGGCTTATAAAATTTATATTGATAATATTGAAGATAGCAAAAGTGTTAAAATTGAATTTAAGAGTGTTTTGTTCAATTTTAAAAATATATCGTTTAAATCGATATTTAAAAGCAGCCTTCCGAGGCACAGTCTTGGTACTCGACGAAACCAGTTCCATTGGATCCGTTATATTGTATTATTTTCGGATTTCAAATTTCGTAGTGTTTGGAATTATCGTGCGACCATACGGTAAGTAAATGAGCTGAAATCTACATCGAAATTCAACATAAATAACTTGTTCAAAAAGCTATCTTCTCCATACGATCGAATTAGGACTCGAAACTATTTCCATGGCGTTGAGAGTAGGGGTTTAACATTATAAAGGCCTAATGGCATGCCTCGATAGGGGTTTGCGATTTTAGGCTACGTTAATCGATACAATTTGAATTTAAATTTGAGTTAATTTAATATATTATATAAAACGACATCAACATATTTTCTTTCCCATCTAACCTTTTTCCATTGCTGTAGCAAGAGGATTTCTTCATGCAAAAAACTTTTAACGCGTGTCTCCCTGGTGAACACGCGTCTCTTTTATATAAAAAAAGTTATTGCATGCCCTTCTTCCTTCTTAAATTGAAATTCATGAAATAAAACTGCTATGTCTTATTCGAAATCCAATTCGAATACAAAAAATGGTGGTAGAACGAAATCGAGCCCTCGTCCAAAAATCTTATTCGAAGTCTCATTCGAATAAACGTGGCCTCCTTTTTTTCTCCGCAAAACCAAATCAATCGAGCGAATCTCGATCCAAATTCGAGATGTGGGGGATGAATTCGACTCGTTCGGACATGGCGGCGAAGAATTGATTCTTGGCTGAACTCGAGCGCATCGCGCGAATTAAATCGCGATGGAAGGAGGAGGCGCTCAGGCTAGCTCGACCATGGCGACTTTGGTTGGAGGCGTGAGCTTCCTCGTGGTGGCAGGTGCATGTTTGGGACTCTCGTGGATCGCGATGGAGAGAGGGGTTTCGATGGTCATGGGGGGAGTAGTCGTGGTCTGGTCAGTTGAGGTATGTGGTTTCTAACTTTATTTTTTCAATAAAATTAAATCTAAATTTATGTATATGTATATATAAGTTAGAATATATATATATATATAGTAACAGTCGTTCCTAATATTTACAGAAATTATTTATTGTGCTGTGTATAATCATGTTTAAACTGGAATAAAATAAATAAGTATATAAACAGGAAAATATATTTTGTGGATTAGGTCTTGAAATGAGTAAGTAGAAATTTTAAAGGTTGGAAGAATTTATATAAAAGTGGATTTTTATGAAATTCATATACTTATTTTTATAAGTATATATATTGTAACGACCCGCCTTTCATTCCATAGAAAGACGCATCATTAAGAAGAAAGAAAGGGATAGAAAAGAGAAAAGAAAGAAAGAAAGAAAACAGACAACACCAGAATCTCATAGCGGAAGAATAAATTATATTATATCACATAAAACATTACATAGTGTCATATACATCAGAGTTACACAACTAATACAACACAAACTAGACAGTTATAAACATCTGTCTAACAATTCAATTCAAGTACATCAGAGGACAGATACAACTCAAACACAGCGGAACCAC
The DNA here is from genome assembly GCA_030765085.1 of Allium cepa. Lineage (NCBI taxonomy): Eukaryota > Viridiplantae > Streptophyta > Magnoliopsida > Asparagales > Amaryllidaceae > Allium > Allium cepa. The sequence continues at coordinate 463,755,367 of CM060943.1, forward strand.
TATATATATATATCTACATGCTGAAGCCTCCTGCTCCATTATCTCCTCCAGAACTCGTCAAGCAATCCTGAATCACTTGACTACTCATATGTAATATGAGTACCCAAGAGTTTAATAAAACAGAAAATAAACACTCGGGTCAGACATGGGTCTGGTGTGAGTAAACGGGGTTAAAAGTTGCTTAACTTTAGAAAATCCTTTGAAAACAAAAGGTATCACGTAAGACTTCCCACACATAAACATGGAAAAGTTTTTACCTTACGCTAACCAAAACAATTGATAGGAAATCCAGTGATATTATAATAGTGTCTAGGGTTTTCAAAATAAAATACAGAAATAGCTGGAATGCTTACATCTCACGTTCCAATATAGTTGGGCACAATCAAAACCGTACAGGCACTTATTGGATTATGGATTCCATCAATGGCAGGGCTACTGGGGTACCGCCCGTCACAGTACGTGGCCTAGATCACCGTACCGAGGAGTACGCCTGCTCCCCTGCAACACAAAGTCGGAGCCATTCCTTACTGAACAGTTCCGAACAAGACCACCCCGGCGGATGTAGCTATTCAACCGCCCACACAGCCGAAATAAAGGGACCTCTAGATAGGGGTAAATCTTACTCTCAAGTGGGGGCTACCCATGAAGCCTTGCTGTACCTCCCCTGTTTTAGCCATTCCTGGTTGATGAGGCTTGAGGCTACGATTACCTTTAGTGAACACATCACTTAGAATGCTTATCGTCCGCCTGACGATGTTCTGAAAGCATTCAATCCATACAAGTTTGTTCCGGGTTCGAACGAAACCGAAGGCATTATCTCGTTACACTCATTTTGGAATCACCCTCAGAGTTAACGACAATAACCCTTGCACTCTAAACTACCATCTCGAACCTATAAGTACTATTCCGTCAAACTCATTACAGAATCACACATAGAGTTATACTGACGTATAGTTCTTACACCTCGAGTCTTCACTTGCTCAACTTGGATTAACGACCTAACGTTTAAATTGGAATCGATGTGGTTTTTGGATATCCAAATATGGAAACCCGATCCCGGTCTCATCGAAACCAAACGCCATTTTAATGTCCAAGTTGTACTTAAGGGTTTTAAACAATTAACTCATTTCATTATTATCTATTTTACACAGATAGATAAACTACATATCAAAATAGATAAATCACATTCTCATCATAAACAGTTAATCTATATCATCATCACAAACAGATAATCATCACAACCAGATAATCCATCAAACCATCATACTTTAACCAAGCATCCATATCATACAGATACTACTCATCTCATTTCTGAGATCACAACCATCCAATCAATATCATCCATAAGCAATGATTTATTAACCATCAATTATAATTAATTTAAAAATGAATTAAATTAATTACAACCATATGTAATTAATAATTTAAATTAATTATCACATCTATAAACCCTGCTTATATATTCATTAATTAATTAACCTAGTTAATTAATCATTTTCTAAATATTCAACCTGATTAAACACATTTGATTAATCATCCTCTAATTACAATAAGTAATTAATTAATTAACCTTAATCATAAGTAATTAACATTTAATAACTTCATTTATTAATTAACTATAATTAATTACATTCATCCTTAATTAATTACAATTAATTAATCACTTAATTAATTGATTATTACTTAATTAAAAATCCTTAATTACATCATTAATTATATTAATTAATGATCTCTAATTAATCTTTGAATTAATTATATTATTAAAATTAATTACTTTTAGTGATTAATCTAAATTTAAAATACAATTATTAATCACTCTTGATTAATATTTAATCCAGTAATTAACTTCCCTTAATTACTTATTAACAAATTAATTATCCAATAATTAATTATCTTCATTAATTTATTCCTTGATTAATTACAAAAGTAATTATCCCAATTACTTAATTAAAAACCATCCTTACTAATTACATTCCAGTAATTATTATTCATTACTTCTCTGAGTAATCCTGCTCCATTAATTACATTAAGTAATTTCACTTATTTAATCATCAAATGATTTACTTAAGTTAATTAAACTAAATTAATTAACTTAACAAATCACATTATCAAAATTAATTACAATAAGTAATTAATTCATTAATTACTTTTATCAAGTAATTATGTTTAACAAATTACAATTGATTATATTCAATTAATTAATCTAGTTAATTATCATAATTAATCACATTAATTAATTACTTAATTATCCTTAGATAATTATCATTATTAATTAACAACATTTTATGTAATACTTACTTAAGAAAAAATTTCTTAGATTAATTATTCATTAATCATCTCTAATAATGAATTAATCCAAATCATTATTTAAAAATAAGTAAATTTTCTTAATTATCTTAATTATTCATAAAACAATTCTTTTACTTATTAATGACTTTATTTACACTCGAATGTATTTAAATAATACATTTCTAGATGAAATTCAATTTCCATTTTAAAAATTTAAGTTTGTAAAATGTTTAACTATTTGAAACATTTATCCCTATTTTAAATAAATTCATTCTTAAAAGTAAAGAACCATTATTACTTATATAGGATATTTATATAAGAAAATCCAAAACTAAATTACTAAAAAATTTTATTTAAGAAATCAAGCTTAAAAATAAATGGTTTATTTAACTTTCAAATTAAAGTTAAACATTTCATAACTTTAATTCAAATATTAAAGGAAAGAATCTTTTCAAGTTTAAACCTTATTTGAAATCAAATTCATTTTTTTTAAATATACTTTTAAAACATTTGAATCTGTCCATTATTCAAAAATTTACAAAACTATTTTGAATCAAAATCTGGTTTTCAAAGTAAACCTGAAACTATATTTAACTTGATTCCAAACTCAATTTAAATCTTGCTTAAAATTTAAAATTTTCATTTTTTTTAAAACTTTGAATTCAAAATTTCATTTGAATTCAGATTTAACTCACATTTGAATCAAATTTCAGCTTTAAATACGAATTTCATTCAAATTTCAAAAAAAACTGCACACCTTCAGGTTTTAAACCTAAAACATCATTAACCCGAGAAACCCCCATAACTACTCCGAGTTCCCAACCTAGCTGCTTCGAGACAAAAACATGATAACCTGAGACCATCTTCGAGTCATCTCCCTGCACTAACCCCACAAGTTCACCAGAGTTAAGAATATGCACGGTGCATATGCACCAGTGCTCAGATCATCACCAGCCACCCAAGGCAACTCCTCCTAGTCACCGACCATCCTCCAACATGAGTACGACCATCTGATTTTCCATTGCAGTTCGAATTCCACAATTTCAGGTTGACCAATGCAACCTGATACACAACTGTACCCTTATCAAAACCTGTCAACGGTTAGAAATCCCAACTCCGACCACCATTATCACTGCGACTCCGGCCATAGATCCATCTTCGACCCCTCTCCCGATTCCCAAAGTATTTCATCACTCGATGCAATAGAGAATATGTGATGAATCCAAAACTTCAACACTCAAAGACTAGGGTTTTGAAACCTGTAAACAACTATTGCCATCGCCACCACCCACTAACAAAACTTCTGACAATTTTCCCCTACCATCCCATCTATACTCCACCTCCAGAAAGATCCACAGCCTCCAAAATCCACTAGATCATCAAACAAACCCAAAAAACCCAATTCTGTTTAACACAGTAATGCACATTCAACAGTTAATTTTAAAATGTGATTTCTGTCTTAAAATTTATGATTCCAAACATGCATTTAGATTATGAACTTGTTTCAATAATTTAAGATATTTTAGATTTGGTTATTTGAATATTAACTGATTTTTATTGTTTATAGAAACAATAGTTTCCTTTAATTTAACTTAATTATAATTTATACATTTATATTCATACTAAACAAACACTTCTATTTACATAACAATTCTAACAGAGATCAAACCAGTTGATAATGGATTTCCTATTAAAACTTAGTTTCAAGGTCAAGAACAGATATACAGAATTCTGGAGCGCACACACATATATTTACACACACACACACACACACACACACACACAGAATCACAATAAAATCATATAAACTTGATGATTTCTATCAATACACATGCACAAATACATAAGCTTTTTTTCATTGAGGTTACTCATTTCATTCTTTTTTTTTTAAACAGAAACAGAACAGTTTTGTCTAAACAGGTTTTGATTTTTGTGAATAAAAACCTAAGTTCTGTAAATTATGTTTGGCTTTGATTTTTAAAGAAAACTGTTTTTAAAATAAACAAGTTTACTCACAAGTTTATTGAAGATGCAGAGAACAAATTTAGATGCATTCATTTTCCTAGAATCCAGATTTGCATCTGCATTTGCTAGTTGAATATCTGGGTTTGCATTAGCTAGTTGAAGTTGATTTTCTTATTGATGTAGATTTTTGAACTGCATGCAGACCCATATCTTCATATGCTTGAGTTGAAATTGATCTCAAATTTGATGTTGTAACTTGCAGATTTTAAACAGAATTTTGTTTTGCAGAATTTTGAGTAAATTGGTTTTTCAGATTTTGAGTAAATTGGTTTTGCAGATTTTGATTTGTATTTGTTTTCTGCAGAAATTTGATTGAATTTGGGTTTTGATTTTTACTTAGAATCTGATTTTCAGTTTTTCAATTGAAGATAAATGGTTTTAACAAAATCCATTGTTATATTTTCATATCTAATAAATTAAATTTCAAAAATAAATAACATGCCACTTGTTATGTTAGGATGTAGATAAATTTACAAGTGTCCACCTTATGGTTTAAGAGTCTAACACATGTGCGTTTTAATATTAAAAGAAATTTCCCAATTTATGAATGTGTTTTAAATATATCTAAAACAATTTCTAATTTAATTTAGCATGTTACATTAGTCTTTAAAATGATTACATGTTTACATATAAACTTCTTTATCAAATTAAACGTTTTAAATGTTTGTTTGAATAATTTAAAATAATATTTTTAAAGCTAATCTTCAAAAGAGAAAATTTTAAAAAGGATAAGAATGTTAAATTATTATTTTTTTATTTCAAAAGTTTCAAATCTAAATACCATTCTCTAATATAAATAAACTAAGTTTATTTCAAAAGAAAACAATTTTTAAAATAAAACAAAATAAATTTTTATTAAAATTCATAATTTAAACTATTATATATTTATAATCAAAATAAATATTTACTTATATTTCTTTTGAAAATATAAGATAGATTTATAAATTAACTTTTGAAAAGATCCAATACTAATTTCAATTAATTTAATCAATTCATGAATTATACATCTATATATTATAAATTTGAAAATATCCTTTATTAAATTTAAATCTAAATTAAAATCAAAACTCATATTTACAATGTATACACATACATACATTATAAGTAAAATATCTTTGAATCGGTTTAGAAAGATAATTTTATCAATTAAATATTTTTAACATTTGAAAACAATAAGATTCTCAAATTAAATTATCATTATTGTAAAATTTGGAAAGAATATCATTTGACAAATTAAATAATTATTAATTTTCAAAAGAAAATTCCTGTTTGAATTAAATTATTAAATCAATATTTCACATTTTAAAATAATTATAAATGAAATTATTAAATAAGCATTGCCCCAAATTTTCGGGACATCACACACACACATGTAGTTTCAAAGGAAAAAATAAATATACATATATACATTTTTAATTTTACTAGTTATTTCAAAATAATGTATTTGGGTGATTAACCTGATTAATTTACTTATTAAATTTATTTCATTTACAGAAAGATTTTTAAAAGGGAAGAATTATTTAGTTAAAATCAAATTGTTAGTTAATTAAATTTATAAAATGGAAATTGATAATGCGGTTATTTCGAATATTAATAAATTATATAAATATTTGTACAAGGTCTAAAATCATGGAGAAACAAGTCGAGATGGAATGGATTGCGAATCAAAAATCAAAATGAGTTAATCTCACTCATTTGGATACCTTTTAAATTTAAATAGTTAAATTTAAATTATTAGTTGTTTGCTTGAATTGAAATTTATTATCAGCTTGGATGTGATATATATATATACACACACACACATATACATATATATATATATATTGGAGTGATTGATTTTCCGCATTATATAGCGGATGAGACCCTTTACGCCCCGTATAATAGCGGATGACCCTTATACCGCGATATCCCTCTCAAACTGGGATTGATATTTTAAACTATTGTGCTAACATCTGTGGATGCAAGGAAACAGGTTGGAGGGATCCAACTAGATTCCTCAAAATGATGAATTTATTTTATATTCAGTAGTGTGATTTATGTGATAATCTGTGATGGATTATATTAAGAATTGAAATTTTTGAATGCTATGACTTAGTTGAATAGATATTAGTATTTGAGGAAAATGAAATCTATATAAAGACTGAATTTTTAAAGGAAAATAAAATAGGGAATTTTAAGTAAATAATTATAGAGAATTTTAATAAATTAAAGAATTAATTGAAAAAGGATAAAAGTTGATTTTTAAATTCTAATAAATAAATTTCGAGTATGGAAAAGGAGATTTTGAATAAATAGGAATAAATGAATTTTTAAACTTAAGTAATATTATTTAAAGGAATAAAGGATTTATTTTCAAATTCAAGGTTTAGATTTGTTTGATAAAGAAGAAATTTGAAAAAGTATGAAATTTTTATTTTCAGTTTAAATAAGATTTTAAATCATAGTAAAGAAGTTAAATCTGAAGCTAAAGGGCTTGAAATAAATTGACTAAGTAAAGGAATTTATTTTAAAATGGAGTAAATTCGAAAATCGATTTGGAAATTGATTACATGTTGAAACTGTATTTAAAAAGGAGATGAGACTATGGAATGTATAAACTGGGTTTATAAAGTGAAATACTTATCAGACGATAATTTGAAAATATAAATTCAGAATGGGAATTTATTAAGGAATGTGTAATTTGTTTTAAAAGTAAATAGTGATTTATTTTTAAAAGGTGTGGAAAGGAAAGTGTATTTCCTGAAAGGCCAAGTATATTTTCAAAATAAGATTTTCAAGTGTGTTAGAGGTTTTAAAGTCTTTTTTTATTAAAAATGTTTTGGAGAAATTTTATTATTTCAAATTGTTTTAGAATTTTAAAGTAAATATTTATTTAAATTAATTATAGTAATTAAAGGTTTAACTAGTATTATGATTTGAAAGATCATTATTTAATATTATACCTTATAAAATAACTTTTATTTTAAAATTAGTTTTGGCTTAAGTTTTACATAAGAAATTATTATAAATTTCATAACTAGTATTTTAAATAAAGTGTTTAGATAGTTTTATTTTAAGTATTTTAAAGTATATATTTTCTATAAAGTGATTAAATTATTTTTAAATCTAAGTATTAAGACTTGGTGATTTCAAGGGAAATAAAACAATTGGATGGAATTTATTCCGCAAGAGACAAAGGAATTTGAAAAATATTTTCAAAAGGAATGAAGTGTAGAAAATATTTTGCGAAGAGATTTTGAATAATAAATAATTTTGAAAATTATGAAGGCTGACAATTGTTTATGGTTGTTAATTGATAGTTAAATAACCGACTATCAATATTGGCCAATGCGCTGATCGGTTTGAAGCGATCGGGATTGGGATGAATTTTTCGAAAACCACTTCGATCCGGTTTGAACGTTTTCGTGAAGAAGACAAGAGCTTGGAGTCGAAGATGGAGCAAAGAAGTACAAGGGCTAACCGCTACTAATCCTGAGGGTGATTCCAAAATGGATGTAGTTGGAGTTGTGCCTTCGGTTCCATTCTAACCCGAAACGGACTTGTATGGATGAATGCTATCAGAACATCGTCAAGAGGATGATGAGCATTCTAAGTGAATGTGTGCTAAAAAGGTAACACATAGCCTCGAGCCTCATCAACTGGGAATGGAAAAAATAAGGGAGGTGCACACGAGGCTAAGTGGCTAGCAGTTAATTAGGGTATGGTCATCTTTGTCTAGAGGGCCCTTTATTTCGGCTGTGTGGGCGGTTGCTGTTCCCAACCGCGGGGTGATCTTATTCGGACTATCCAGTAAGGGGTAGCTCCGATCTTGTGATGCAGGGGATCAGGGTGGATCCTTGGTACGATGATCTAGACCATGTACTATGACAGGCGGTACCCTCGTAGTCCTGCCATATATGGAATCCAATCTCCAATAAGCACCTGTACGGTTTTGATTGTGCCCAACTATGCTGAAACGTGAGATACAAGCATTTCAGCTAGATTCTATTTTACTTACTACAGACACTATTATAATATCAGACGGTTTTGATAAAAAGTTTTGGTTATCGTAAGGCAAAAACCCGGCATGTCTATTTGTGGCGTGGTCTTACGAGATACTTTTGATGTCAAAGGATTTTTGGAAACTTTAATAATCCAATTGGGTGTGTTTTCTTACTCTGGTTCTCCAGACTGACTCGCGTGTTATTTAACTATAATGCTCGGGTCATACCGAGTATTATAGATACAGGGAGAGGTGCTATGGAGCTCAGGAAACGAGCTGGATGGCGAGACATATCACACGTATTTGACGAATATTCCATTGTGTTTGATTAACTGTATAGTCAGTTTTCTGAGGATAGGTTATGATAACTGTCCAGTTGTGTGCTATAAATTTCGTTGTACTCTAATGATGTAATGTATAAACAGATATAGTTCTTTGTTTAAAGATTAGCCATTTATCTATTATATATTGTTTCGTTGCGATGGTGTGATTCTGATATTATTTCTATTTCTTCTATCTTCTTCTTCTTCAACCCTAATGGCTCGGTTTTCCGGCATTCAATTGTTCAGCATTTGATACAATGGAAGTATTAATGTCGATTTTCAGGTGATAAAAATCGGGTCACTACAGACGCAGATCTGTCTACACAGATCAAAAACCATGAACCTGAAAACTTTTCATTCTTTTGCAACAAAATCGTCTGCACCCTTGCTTCCGCTGCTTCCCGCCCCTTTGTTGCCACAGTCGTCGCCTCCCATCTACAATCGCCGCCTGCCCCACCAAGCAGACCCCCGCCCCCATTGCCTCACGCTTTGCTATCACCATTATTTCTCAACCATGCCCCCTTTTTGCAGTTGCGACCGTCGCCCGCCACAACCAGCCACCTCCATCGCCTTCCTCTCTAATTTCAGCTTAATCAAGCTATTATTTAAACCATAATTTTAAAAATTGATCGACCATGGGTTTGAAATTGATGATAATTGTGTATTAGTTGGTGATGATAGTGTATTAGTTGATTGGGAATATTAATCAGTGGTTTGGATGTATAATTTGTAATAAAAACTAAGGTTGATTTAAAATCCAAAAATTAATGTATAATTATTGATCAATATGCTTTTTGATAACTTTACGGGAATATTCAATATTGTTTAAAACAATGTTTGCTATAATTTATGCAAAAATTAATGTATAATTATTGATTAATATGTCGCTATATAGCTCAATGAATTGTAAAATATGTTTTAAAATTAGTGTATAATTATTGACTAAAATAAGTGTAAAAATTAATGTATAATTATTGATTAAAATTAGCGCCAACTTCAAATTTTTGTTTACAAAATCGGTTCAAAATTTAAATAGTTAAATGAATTATAAAATATGTTTTAAAATTTCACATTTAGTAATAAAATATTTAAATAGTTGAATGAATTATAAAACTAAGGAAGTGAAGTGAAATAATTAATTAGAAACAATAAATTTTAGTTTGAAATAATAACTTTTTTTTGAAAAAAAATTGTACTAAATCAATTTTTAATATGATGTTTCAAAGTTTACGTGAATGTTTATTTAGTTTAGAACAATGTTTTTTTTAGTTTACGCGAAAATCAATGTATAATATGTTTTAAAATTTCAGATTTAGTTAATAAAATATTTAAATAATTGAATGAATTATAAAATTAAAAATGAAGTGAAGTGAGACAATAAATTAAGAAATAATAAATTTTAGTTGAAGTAATAATTGTCTACGAAACAAATATTACACCAAAATTGAGTTTTAAAAAAACTAGAAATGAATATAATGTTTTAAAGTTTATGTGAATGTTTGTTATACTTTAGAACAATGTACTTTCAATTTACGCAAAAATAAGTGTATAATATGCTTTAAAATTTCAAATTTAGTTAATAAAATATTTAAATAGTTGAATGAATTATAAAATTTAGAAATGAAGTGAAGTGAAATAATAAATTAAAAAATAATAAATTTTAGTTTGAAATAAACGTTAAGTTTTATTTTAACAAATACAACAATAACAAATTAAAGCCTTCGGTCCCAAAGGGCTTTAATTTATTTTAGAAAATACAACAACAACAATATACCCATTGGATGCAAAGTTATGCGTGAAAGAAAAGTAAAGTGAAGTGCTGTCAAAATTAGACAAATGTGCAGTGTATGAAGTCTTTAGTTCCAAAAGGCTTTAATTTTGTTTTAGACGGAATTTAGGCTTTAATTTTGTTTCATATGTTTTGACGGACAATAAATTTCAATCCGTAAAGGTAAACATGTTTAATTTTTTTACTTTGCATTTCATAAGTTTTAAATTGAATGTATATTGTAGAAAACTTCTGTTCATCATCGCAGGAAAGATATGTAGAGGAGCAAGCTCGAGTGGTGCAGTCCACTGGCCATGAGTTGAGCATGGCACTACAACAAAAAAACCATTTTACAACTGGCAAAAACAGTTGTAATAGGTCTATTACAACGGGCAGCCGTCCATCATTTTATCCAGAGTTGTAATAGAGCCATATTTTTTTACAATGATCTTTGGAAGTTGCAAAATAATTTTTTACAACTGCCTATCGCTGTTGTAAAAAAAATCTTTTACAATTACTTTCGGCAGTTGTAAAAGATTTTTTACAACTACCATTGTCAGTTGAAATGACCTTTTACAACTGCTATTGGAAGTTGTGATAAAAAGAATGCAAAATAAAAAAATATAAATATTTCTTACATTTATGTTACTGTAGCTTCTGAAATTTTATTTACATAGTCAATGGAAATCAAATACTAAAACCAAATTAGGAATGAAAATTCTTGTTTGAGACTTTAATGCAATATATACAATCAACATGGCCATACATTGTATCTTCTTAAATCATATTTGAACAAAAATATATAATCCAACCAAATTGTCTCAACCTTAAACATATTATCTCTATCACCCGAAAGATATACAAGCTTAATCCTAAGGCAACTAATGCACCAACCCCCATTACTCAAGATACAAGTAGAGCATTCATTAACTCTCATCAACTATGGTAATCATATAAACATCAATTTTAGCAATATCTCACGACATAACAGATTGCACCACCTTAGATGAACTTAAGCTGCTTTAGTTACCCAAACCGCACAGCCTTGACCACATTTTTAGCACTCAAATTGCTTGAAACACTACTGCCACTTTCCGAACTAGCCACCTTCAACAACCGCATCAACCCAAATCACCCTCTGTAATTCAACTACTGCATCAACAAATCAACTCAACTCCAACAATCACAACAAACAAGCACCAACCTACTGCTACAAAGCAGCAAACTTCAGCCATCTTTAGCAACCAGAACCCACCATCTAGCGAACTTCCACCCATAATTTCAATCAACCTTGCAACAATCGGATACAATCATCAGCCCGCAACTCCTCCTTTAGCATACTTCAACAACACATAAACACTTGAAACCGCAAATAGCTACACACAAATACCTCACTGTAACTATCACAACCTGAGCACCACCTGCACCCTCATCTGCCAACACATCCTCTAATCTCATCCAAACCTAAATTCTTGCAACCGAATCATCCAAAATCATATCATCAAACCTTCAAATCCGCAACCTTCCAGACCCACGCCTGAAACTACCCTTTGGTTGTAGAAAGTAGGCTTTGAGAGCATCATGACCTAGACGAGAATCGCGCATAAAATTTGGCGAAGCAGATATTTGAGGTGCAACTTTTCTAATTTGAGAGGGAACTTTGTAATTTGAGGAACAACTCTGTTAATTTAAGGTGCAACTTGGTCAATTAGATGAAGCACAAATTTGAGGCACAAATTTACAAGGGTTTTATAATTTGAGAGGTCTGGAGAAATTAGGTTTAGAATTCAGTAATGAGTATGATGAAGGCGATGATTTTTGTGGTGCAACTTTGTTTGAGGGGAGGAAGAGTTTGGGATCGATTTTGATTTGGGTAAGGAAGAGTTTGGGATGAGGGATGCATGAGGGAGAATTTGATAAGTAATGAGAATAATATTCCCGCCTTAATTTCAGTTTAGAGCCAATTTTTCACTATTTCCCGTTTAAATTTCATACCTTTGCCGCCAAGATTTCATGAGTTGCCACCAACTTTTCGTGAGTCACAGTCAAGTTTTTACCAAAATTTGTAACTATAAATATTATAGACTAAAACTAATAAGTGAATATTTATATTAAATATGATATGTACATGAAAATCAATTTTTATTAAAATAGTAAATATTACTTATAAATTATTATAAATTATTACTTATTACTTCTTAGTTATAATTGAATATTAATTATTAAAATTTAATTATTATTTATATGTTACTAGTTATCAATTATTAAATATTTAATGGTGATTATTAATTTATTAATTTGTAAAGTTATTATTAAATAATAATTATTATTAAATATAAATATTATTAGTTGTTGAAAATAAAAGAGTTGTTGAAATATAAATATTAAATAATGATTTTTTCAAAAAGTTAGGCCTCTATTGCAAGCAGTAAAAAAAGAGTTGTTGAAAATAAGTTTATATAACTTTCTGAAGAACATAACGTCGTAATTATTAATTACCAAAAGTTAATTGCTAAATATTAAATACTACTTCTTAATTATTACTTCTTAATTATTAATAATAATAATTAATATCAATTATTCTTTGTTAAAATTTATTTTTATTTATTTAATGATAGTTATAAATTATTGATTATTAATTATTGAATAGTGATTATTAATATTAATTGTTTCATATTTTCAAATTAATTATTATTATTATTTAACAGTAATTATTAATTATTATTAATTGTTAATTATTAATTATTAAGCATTATTATTTAATTAATATTATTAATTAATTATTACAATGGACAAAAGAAAAAGGTTGTAATAGGCATCTATTACAATTGACAAAAAAGAAGGGTTATTAAAAATATGCATCTATTACAACTGCCAAATGAAAAAGGTTGTAGTAGGCATCTATTACAACTAGCAAAATAAAACAGTTGTTAAAAATATGCATCTTTTACAACTGGCTAAAAAGAAACGTTGTAATAGACATCTATTACAACTGGAAAAATAAAAGAGTTGTTGAAAATAAGTTTATTACAACTTTCTGAAAAAAGAGTTGTAAAAAACTTTTGTTACAACTGGCATTTTTTGGTAGTTGTAAAAATACAGTTGTAATAGGATCTTTTTGTTGTAGTATGGAGAAGTCAAATCGTATATGGGATGCTCTGATTGACCGTCCTTCACAAAATAGGCGTTACATTTACCAAATTTAGGAGGTAAACTGCTTCATTAACTAACATATAATATTTTTAATATTGAGCATAAATTATGACTCGTTATTAACTATTTTACAGGTGATAACGGTCTAGACGTCTTATGGGAGATCTTAGGCAGAGGAGGAGATAGCTCAGCTGAAACAGTACATGGTAGAGTTTAAAGATAGGCAGAAGAGCGGAGAATTGGCGTAGTAGCTAGATAAATACTTGGATTTTAGTAAATACTTGGATTTCGCCATATGGTATGTGACATATTGGTTAAATTCTAATGATTACTGAAGGTGATAGTATTTGAGACGTTAGAGTTTACTCTCTTTTGTTGTGCGGCAGGTGGCTGCTAGATCCTTAAGAATTTTATTCCTGGATTTCTTTTCGAATGTAATAAGATAATAATATTAAATAAATGTAAATTTATCGAGTCATGGTTCTATGATCACTTGATCGGATGGACTATCATTGAGATCATTTTGTGATTCTGTGTTCCAGGTCTAAGTACGATCCTTGGTATCAGATCGGTTCTAGTGATACCAATTTGTTTGTTTGTTTGTTTGCCACGGGTATTGAGTACAATCATTGCGATTGTTTTGGATGATTATTACAATCGGTTTGGAGTAAGGTCTCTTGGATTTTGGATATTTGGATTCTGTGACTATTCTATGTTCGTGAAATAAACATATATATATATATATATATATATATATATATATATATATATATATTTGTGTCTTATGTTCATGAATAAGCATATATTCTTGTGTCGTGTGTTCGTGAAATAAGTATATGTTCTTTTGTCTTGTAATGGATGTTAAGTTAATTCTGTTATTTTGTTCTAGTGATTAGTTCGTGTTTGTGACTTAAACTTATAACCATGTTCTGAGTTAATCATTGACATTTGCATGCTTAGAGATATTGTGTTTTGTTCAGTGAATTCAATGCGTAGTGACTAATATGTATTTGGGACTTAAATGTATAACCATGTGCCTTGTGATGAACACTAAGTTAAATTAATTTCCGTGACTCGTTATATCCTGGACATTTGTAGTTGTTTGTTCTTATGTTATATCTTGTTCTCATCATACTGCATATTTAGAGATAGTCTTACCCGGGTGTTATTTTGATTGCGTCAGGCCGAGACTTTTCAGGTTACAGGTTGACCTTTGAATGGTTATGCTAGCAAGGAAACATTTGGACTTTTAGTTTATCACATTTAGGAATTTGGACCTTGTATATAAATAATAATTGAGATTAGAGAATTGTTAAACTTATATAACAATGGAGTTTAGTATTTCATTTTGTAAACTAAATAATTTGTATATGTATAAGTTGAGATTTATTCCGCTGTGATCTGTGACTGTTATTTATATGAAATGTTGTTCTGATTCTGAGAAATTGGTGTGTCTATTACTTTGAATTAATACTGTACACATCAAATTCAGTTCAGATATTAAGTGAAAAGGTAACCGACCTATCAGTGTTAGTAGAAAGATATATTCACATTCGATCGCCCCTAACAAGCTGTATTCTATAGATTGGCAGACGACATTACTTGTAATGTTCTATGCTAAACTGGGCATTGCGGTGGGGTCGTTACAATTTGGTATCAGAGCTGTGTTAGAACATTATAACATATAATATTACGGATCCAAAACCTAGATGACTTAGAGTCCTGTCCCCTGGAGTATGTGGTAGGTAGCTGTATTAATTATCTAATTAGGAACACCAATATAAAATGATTATTGGGACAATCATTTGGGGCATAAAATGATTTTTTTTTAAAAATTATTGGTAAATTGGAATTTGTGACATTTAAACCTTTGAAGAATAATGAGCAAAAAAATTTAGAGTTGAGAAAATTTTAGAACTAAATTGGAGTGAATTAATTTAAAGTAAACTATTTTCTTTTAATAGAAAATTTGAGTGAATAAGATTAATATTAAATGATATAGGAATAATCAGAGTTGTGCAGCAGAATTTCAGATAGTGGATTGTTCCACCATAATTGATTATGTATGTTTTGATTGATTGGCTGATTGGTTGGTAGGAAATGATTGCTTAGTTGCATTTATTTAAAATTGGATGTATGGATGTTAGTGGTAACAAAATAAATGCATCTGAACTTGTGATTATCTATTGTGTTTACTTATCCGGACATTGTTTAAGGATTCTGGTCAATATGTCGGATGCCATGTTATCGATAGGTATTCCTAAATACCAAACGTGACACTTTGACAGATATAATAATTAGAACTTGGAAATTTAAGTACGAGTTTATTTTGTTATGGAATGCCATGCTATCAATCTAATTAAATTGTAATTATGAATTGTTAATATCTCCTATATGATATGAATTTGATACTAAATTATAATATTAATTTTTGAGATAGGTGCATGTATCTGAAGTTAAGTAGATATCGTTTAAAAGATTATAAATTGTTTGCTTAAGGAATATTAGCGGACTCGATATACGATACGTATCTTGGATTACGTATCTCATTTTTTTGTTTTTCCATACGGGATGCCTCATCCTTGAGATGAGATGTATATTATGTAATTATATTCATATTGTAAATTTTTGAAACGCTGGCCGCATAAAGTAGACGTTGGCGAAATTTTCCGCAACGTTTAGGTGCTAGAATATTTTGAGAATTTTTTATAACTAAAAATTTGGGTTTGGTGTTATAATTGGAGTGTTATTAATTTAATGTTTGGAAATAAAATTAGAGTCTAGTTAACAAATAATATGGATTTCCTTCGTTAAGGAAATTGTGGGGACGCAATTTTCTTAAGGGGGAAGTCTGTAACAACCCTGTTGTTAGCTACCTAATTAACTAAATTTAACAAGGGAAAATTGATGCTAAATTTTGATTTGTGAAATTTAATTATGAAATTAAATCATGTTTTTGAGAATAGTTGAATTAATTTAATTAAGAAACGAGTTTCATTTCTTAAAGTGAATTTAATATTTAAAATTCGAGTTACTATTAAATCAACAAATGAATTTGATTTTTTTATGTAGTGTTAATGTTGTGAATTATTGTTTAAAATGACCTTAAATTATAGTTTATGTTTATAAAAAAATAATGAAGATAACTTTTGTTTTCAAAAGCATTTTTAAAGTGGTATAATAACTCAATATTATTATAGACGAGATATAAAAAACAAAATTGGTTTAGTTAGAGATATCAATAAATGGTGAATTATTAGTATGGAAGTTATGTATTTATTTGGAGATGAGATTTCAATTTGAGCTTTGTTTTGGTTTAGATAATAATTTTCTTTATGATTTTTTTAAATATTTTGTTAAGAATAATTAAGCTAAAGCAAATAATTTGATTATACTGCTTAGTGAACATTGGGCCTTGGTTTTAAGTCTGTTAGCCATTACTTAACTTAATACCCTAAATCCTTTAGCCTAACCCAAAAAAAAACCTCTTGGACATCAAAAATTCACCTCCTTTCTTCATAAACTAAGCAAATGGGGACAAAGGGTAACTAATTCAGCCCTAAATAAAATCACAGAAATTTGAAGAAAAATCAATAAATCATAAAGAAAGAAGGGTTGTTTAGAGGTGAAATCAAATTGAAGAAGATTTTGTAGTAGTTAAGAAGAGAAGTAGAGACTACCTTCAAACTTCTCTTCATCTTGTGCAATAAGAGGTGAGTTAATCACTCACACTACTACCTTTAATACACGAGAATGATTAATAGTTGCTATTTGAATTGAATTGGATTGTTCATTGATTTAATTGCTTTAAAATCGATTATGAATTGGTTGCTTGAATTTGATGATTTTAGATTGTTTGCTGAAAATAGATTATGAAAATCTCTTCTGTAAAACATTGATACCCTAGTATAAAGTGATTCGAATTGGTTCAATCTTTTTGTGGTAGAAAGATATTTAAATAAGCTATAAGTTCACTTTTGATCATTTTTCGAAATAATGTGTTTAAAGGGTCTAAATTAAGTTTGAAACTGATGTCGTAGCATAGCCATATCCAGTTTTCTGATTTAATAGTTGATAGTAAATTGGCCATATCCTTTTAACCGTAATTCCAAATTATGCGATCTTTATTTTGATGGAAAGCTTAGACATTAAGGAACAACTTTTGCGTTGTAATTAGAAAATTCTTTGATTTAAAGGGTCAAAATTGGGTTTAAAACTGAGATATATGTTCTGCTCTGTCGATTTTTAAAATTGAAACCTAAAACTAAAATCACCATAACTTTGGAATTATAAATCCAAATTGTACAAAGCTTTTTCTTGTGGAAATTTGACTTTTTAAGGAACAACTTTTATGTTGTAAGTTTTTGAAAATTGTGAGGAAAATTAGGTCGAAATGGTATTTCAAAACTGAAAATCTATTGTGATATATGATTTATTGCTATGTTTGTGATATTGTTAAATGTGCTTTGAATGTTCGGTAGTGATCGTTTTGATATATATATGTATGTATGTATGTACGTATGTATGTATGTATGTATGTATATGTTTCCATTGGTTTATTAAATTACAAATTGTGTTTAAAGACAATATGAAAATCAAATCTTATGGAACTGTTGGTCGTTACAATCTTGTGATATGTTATAGTGAATTTCTTGTGCTTTATGGACTTTGAATCATTTTTGATTCAAAGATTTGGAAATTTATAAATGTAAATCTACCTATTTTGCAAAAGTATATAAGTGCTTTGTTTTGTACACAAATAATAATAAAGTTCTAAATATCAAACATGTTCTCTTAAGTAGTCTAATTACATTCATAAATGATTTATGGGTTTGAAATTTAAATTTAAAAATATAAGTGTATGAGGTTTTAACTAATTAACAGAGTACTAAATTGGTTTTTGAAAATGGATTTACAGATTCATAAATAAATGGATTCTTTTATAAGTGGCTTTTAAAATTGATGTGTAAACATTATACCCTTATGGAATTGAAAGAATTAATGTGATTTTGGAACATGGAAAAAATGTTATTTCATAAAACAAATACTATTGGAACAATTTGTATTAACGTAATATTTTGATAGGTGAAAAATTAAATAAATTTTTTGAGAACCTTAATTCTATAATTTGATGAGTACTAATAATTGACTTAGTGTTTCAGATAAGACATCATCAAATATGGTATAACTCATTGAATATAATATTTGAGTGGAACTTACTAGCCCATTAGCGAATATTCGAATTTCATGGGGTAGTATGGAATGCATAGGTTAAATTTGTATGATTGCTATTGGGAAGCATTTTTGTGATGACCCATAATTTTGAACATTTGAAATTGAAATATTTAATTGATTTTAAATGTTTGAATGATAGTTTAGCTTGAATTTCAAATATCAGAATGAATTCGGCAATTTAAATTTTGAATTTAATTATAGTGATTTGGGTAAAAATTTGAATCTTCGGTTTTAAGCTTGCTAAAAATAATTTGATGTCCTAGAAAATTCATATTGATAATACTGAAGATAATGGAAGTGTTAAAAAAATTTGAAATGTGAAGTGTTTGATTAGTTTCGAATTTATATTGTTAAATCGATATTTAGAAATGGCCTTCGAGACACGGTCCCACAACTCGACGAAATGAGTTCCATTGGATTCGTAATATTATATTATTATCGGATTTCAATTTTCATAGTGTATGGAGTGATCGTTTGGCCGTACGGTCAATAAACGCGCTGAAATTTGAATTGGAAATTCGATATTTTAACTGGTCCAAAAAGCTATCTTCTCCATACGATCAAATTTGGAATCGAAACCTTTTCCATTGTGTTCGGAATAGGGATTTAACATTATAAATGCTTGGCGGCACGCTTTGATTGGAGATCGAGATTTTGAGTTGTTGAATCGAGATGATGTAAAATTTGAATTTGAATTCAAAATATAATATTTTTGTATTCAATATTATACCAGGCCTTTGAAGACACGTTGAAGAATTTCAAACACTTGGCAAATGTTATCACACGCGTCCCCTTCCTCTTTTCCAAATCAAAACCAGATAAAATTAAAGAAAAAGAAAACAAAATAGTTTTGCAATATTTTTCTTCCAGTGAAAATATAAAATCAACGGCCGAACGATTTCATTCCTCTCTTCATTTTAGATAAACGAAATTGAATCAACCTTTTGAGAAAATGGCAGATAGAAACCATGTCTTCCCAAATCAAATAAGCTCGCGATCAAGCAGGCGGTGGAGGGAGTGGCATGGTCGCGATTTAGTTCTAGGGTTTGGGAAGCATTGGGATTTTGGGCGGCTGTGAATTCAATCGATGTCATGATTTTTCAAATGGGTGAGTGCTCGCGCATGCAATGGTTGATCGGGTTTCGCCTCTGGGAGCTCGCGTGTATGGTAAAAGTCACGACTGGTGGCTTGCTGGGTTAACGGCATCATCGTTGGCGATCGATTGAAAGCCTACGGGAGCATCGTGAGCATGGTGGCATGACAGTGGGGTCACGAATCGGGGCCGTGGGTATGGCTTCGTCTTCGTACAGTAAGGTATAATTTATTTTATTAAATTTTAAGCATTTTTATTTAAAATGATTACAGTAAGGTTAATTACTGTTTAATTTGCAGAAAATAAAAATTTTACAGTAAAAGAAATATTTTTATTACCATTTTAGAATTTCAACAGTGAAAATATATATATAATTGGAAGCGGTTAAATTTTTTAAGAATATACAGGAAGCTGAAATATTTACACTGAAGTTTAAACCTGTCTAGTCTAATTCTATATATATGTGAATAAGCTTTTGGAAAATAAAGGGAAAGAAAAATTGGTTTAAATTTATTAGTTGGATTAGAATTGAAAAAATGGCAATTGGATTATTCGATTTATTTCGAATATTAGTAAATTGTATAATTATTTATACACGGTCTAGAAATCGTGATAACAAGCTGGAACGGAAATGAGTTTGCATGCATAGGCAAAGGTGAGATCTTCTCACTCAAAATAATAATTGAAAATTTCAGTTATTAATTGATTGTTGAATTGTGATAGTTAAATTTAAAATTGTTGATTGTGTGCTTGAATGATAAATTATTATCAGTTGTATTGGAATAGACCCTATGCCGCATAATAGCAGATGATATTATATTAAACCAATATACCACGATATTCTACCTCGAAGTGGAATTGATATTATATATGTATTTGGTGTGATTGATTTCCCGCATTATATAGTGGATGAGACCCTATGCGCCGCATAATAGCGGATTATATTATATAAAATCCCAAATACCGCGATATTCCACCCCGAAGTGGAATTGTTATTTAATTGTTGTGCTAACGTCTATGGATGCAGAGAAACAGGTTGGAAGGATCCAACTGGATTCCTCAAACATTGAATTTGTTTCATATGTTGTGTGTTCATCATCTCTGTGTGATTATATTGTAATTGAAATCATTGTAGGCTAAAATTTAGCTGAATATATTTTTGGTATCGTAGGGTACCAAAAATAGATAAAATTGGATTTTTGAAATTTTTGTAGAAAATTTATAGTAAAAATTATTTTTAAGTATGGGATAAATTTAAAAGAAGGAATTTTAAAAGGATAAAGTTTTATTTTTGAGTCCTATTGAATAAATTCCAAATTATGGGAAAAGATTCTAATAAATGGATTTTGGAGTTTTGCTAAATAGTTGAAGAATTTATTTAAAATTCGGATTTTTAAACAGTTTGGAAGAAATAAAGAGATTTATTTTAGAAGAAAATAAATTTAGGAAATCGATAGGAAAATTTGATTTGGTATTTGAAAATATTTAGGAAATCAATTTAGAAATTGATTTGGTGTTTGGAAATAAATTTGGAAATGAATTTTGGATTTGATTTGGTGTTTGAAATGATTTTGGGAAATCAATTAGAAATTTGATTTGGTGTTTGAAAGTGAATATTTAGAAATCAATTTGAAAATTGTTTATCAGTTGATATTTGAAAATCTAAATTCACAATGGGAATTTGTAAAGGAAAGGAAATTTGGCTTTAAAAATAAACTTAGGTTATTTTTAAAAGTTTGGAAAGGAATTTACGAATTTGGAACGTAAATTTAAAATAAATCGAGAAGGGTTTATTAATTGGTTTAAATGGACCATTTTGAAATGGAAAGCGTATTTTCTCTGGAAAGCCCAGTATGTTTTCAAAGTAGCTTTCAAGTATAAATTAAAGTTCTAGGGATGCTTTTAAAAAGAATATTTTAGAGAAATTATTTTCTTAAGTTATTTTTAAAATTTGTATAGTAAAGATTTATTTGATTAATTATAGAAGTGAATTATTTGAAGATTTAAATAATATTTGTTTTAGAAAAAGGTTATTTAAATATTTATACCCTATATACTAATTTTATTCTAAAATTGGTTTGGACTTGAAGTTTTATATAAGATATTAGTATAATATTTTCATAACATATATTTAAGCAAGTGTTTTAAAATAGTTTTTATTCTAAGTATTTCCAAGTATATTTGGATAAGTGATTTGAATTATTTTAAAGTATTTGAACTCAGCAGACTTTTAGGGGAAATAAATAATAGCCGAATCTTATTCCGCGAGTGAAAAGTGATCTGAAATTTGTTTTCAAATGGTTGAAGTGTGAAAATATATCTTGCAAAGATATTTTGAAAATAAATAACTGGGGGGAAATAATTTGAAATCTAGTAATTGTTGTGAATGTTGACTGATAGTTAAATAACCGACTATCAATATTGGCCTTTAAATGGCATTTGAATTTCGAAGCGACCGAGGGTCGAATTCCAAATAGATATTCGAAAACCACATCGAATCTTTGTGATTGTGATGGATCTTTTGTTTAAAAGATGAAAGTGAAAATTTTTGTGATTTTTTCGAAATCTGAATGTAATATTTATTTTTAAAAATAAGCGCTCGTTATTCGTATTAGCCGAGGAAGGACTTTGTGTCATAAACCCATTCCGAATAATGATACGACGAAATGGGATTGCATTTGAAGATGGTGTTGAAGACCGGGTATTTTCGAAAGCGAAAGGATTACCTGTCGAATGTCTCTGCACCGAGTTGCTCCGGTATAGAGATTTGATTACCCTTTGTGATGGTGATTCCGAACATGATTAGTGAATATCCGGATTGCAATGGCTTGTTTGAAGTGCCTTCGGTTTCGTTCGATCTCAGAACGGACTTTTATGGATGTGTGTCTGACGATACACTTTGAGATGTAAAGCTGGTTTCTATCAAATACATTTTTGTTTGTGACGAAAAATTTATTCTCTTAGCTTAACACCTTTCTCTGAGACGTACGAGCTCAGAGGTTATGTAGTTGATGGTTACTAGTGATATATTCCCAATTTGGTAATGTGGCGTACGAAGTGCTGCAGATCATTTGTTGATCGAAGCATGGCTTTTGTGAAAAGCGTAGCTTTGTGGACGAGACTTCGTCGAGCCTCACAACCCGGGCATGGTCGAAATAGGAATGTTGCGGCAAGGTTTTTAGGGGTCGCGCCCCTAGGTTATGTCCATTTTCTTCTGGATAAGAGGTGATATCATGGTATGGAGCCCAGATATTTTACCTATGTTGATGCTGCAAATTTATCATACTTTGTGGTTGTTGCTTTGTGGTTGAGGATCCTCGGATAAAGGTCGGTTACGACCGGGGATGGCATACTTGTGTGGTAGTTACCTATGTTATAGCTTGGTTAAAGCATGAGATAACGTCAGCCTTGTTTGGCAGAGATTCAGTTAGGTTCTCGGGGGCGTCCTTCCAGAGGCGTACCCATTTCGGTGTAGGAAGTTCCTTTGCCTGACCAATGTTGGAAATCCAAAGAAACAATATGCGCCTTGTATGGTTTTAGTTGTATAATTGCCATGGAATGTGGCGGTAACCTGCTATTGAACATGATAGCTATAGTAGGCATATGACGAAATGTGGTATGCTGGCTAAGGTTAATATCATACTTTCGAAATGTTTTATGCACTATGCACTAATAATAATATCAAATGGTTTTCGCGTATCAAGCTTTTCTTGAATGTCATAAGGAGAAATCTCCTCCATGTGTGCGTTTGCATTGTGTGTGTGGCGGGAGGCCTTATGGCAGTTTTTTTTCAAAAGCATAGCGGATTTCTTTTTATTTTCTTTGTGAAAATAACTGTTTTTAAGATCTCACACCAGTCCCATGACTGACTTGGATTTTATTTTTCCCTTTCTAAACTCCGGGTGCCCATAATTTTCCACACGAGCAGTCTAGACCCAGGTTATCATTATTCTGGAGCGAAGTCAATCAAGAAGTATGCTGTGGAAATCTAGAGTTGAAGCTGGATGGCGAGGCGTATCATCTATACTATGTATTATCCGTTGCGTTTGGGTTGGTGCAAAGTTATTTCCATGTAGTCAGGTTATAATGACTTTTAGTGTTGTATTGTGTGTCATTGTAAACTCTAATGATGTATGTAAAACTGATATAGTGCTTTTGTTTTCAAAGATTATTCATTTATCAATTATATATTGTTCAGCTGCGAAATACGAAATTCTGTTATTGTTTCTGTTCTTCTTCTATCTTCTTCTTCTTCTTAAGCCCTAACGGTTCGGTTTTCCGACGTTCGATTATTCGACAGTCGATACAGTGGACGTATTGATGTCGACTTTCGAAAGTCGAAATGACGGTTCATTACAATGTGGTATCAGAGCATTTGGTTAAGCGACAACCTTGGCTCCGGTGAGGAATACTCATTAGAGATAGAGTCAGTAGTGCTCTAGAAGGGTGTGAGTGTAATAATTGATATGAGCGCGTATTTGTTAGTGAATATAAAATTGTTTTATATTGTGTTGACTTATCGGTTGATTATTTATAGAGTCTGGTCAGTGCAGTTTGGCCAACTGTGTCGATAGGGGTTTCTAAACTCTTAAACAAGATAAATCGACACATTATTATTTTAAAATTAGTGTAAATGAAATAATTTTACCCAAACTATTTTCGTATATGAAGGAAATAATTTTCCGTAAATTATTATAGTAGTACATGGTTGCTTGTTTGTTAGGAAGTGATAATATTGAAGTATTATCATTATTGTTGAATAAGAAATTGAAATGGTAACAAACAGCTAAAAAATAAATTCATATAAAAATGAAACTTGTAAATATAAACAGTAAATGTGATTTGTAATTTGAAATGGAATTTCAGAGAAATGTTTCGAAAAGAATTTGAAAATTTTGGAGATTTGGAAAAGATTAAATCTCTTTTGATTTGAAAATGGTTTCCAAAGGTTTTGGAAAAATGTTTTTGAAAGAATGAAAGCTCTAAACTCTTTTCGGTCGCTGGAAAATAACTTCGGCGATGACTGCAGCATCATCGATATTCATTATCGAGTTTCCAGGAGAGGAATTGCTGCCGAATTATTTTAAATGGAAGTTGTTTGGAAAACTGGGTTTGGTTTTAGGAATTCAAAATAAAATTTGAATTGATTTCAAAAATGATTTTGAAATATTGGAAAGACTCTGGAATCAGATATAAATAGTTATGGAATAAAATTTATTAAGGTGGAAAAATTAAAACTGTGAATGAATAAATGAATTTACAATTGCAAGTAAATGAAAATGAAATTGAATGTTGAGATTCATTTCAAATTTGTAAATAAATAAAACAAGAATTGGAATTGAATTTGATTTGTGATAAACAAAGCGAAGTATTGGAATTAAAATTAGTAAGTGAAACAAATTGGAATGACAAATTTAATATGGTTTGAAATGAACTGAATTCAATAATTACAAATGAAAGATAAAAAAATTGATTTCATATGGAATTTGAAATTCAGTTTAAATATAAGTAGATATTAACCGCAGTGGCAAATTGAAAATAAATATAAGAAGTATATAGAATATTTGCATGGAACTTATGAAATAAATGATGAAATTCTTAAGTAAAAATTGGAGATGAGAAAATATTCTAAATTGATAAGTGAATTAAGGATGAACTGGAAATTGTGAATATGGGAATGAAAATCAATGTGAACAAAAGAAAATTGATATATTTAATAATCAATTGGAATAAATACGTGGGATGTACATATATTATTTTATTCACATAGCAATTTGATCCAGAATTCATGCACAGAATTTCGAGATAATTATATCGATCCGAGTTAGGATTTTTTTCACTCGATTTTCGACGACGAACCTGGATATGGATTTTTAGTTGATTCTGGAAATTCTCTATCATAGTTTACAGCTATGCAAGGAGAATGACGGTTTCTGATCCAGAAACCAGATCTAAGTCTGCACTAGGAAGTCGAGGGGGGAAGATACTAGTTCAAAAGTGAAATTGTGTGATCGAGTGAGCGATCGAATTTGATATTGCATACGAATGATATAAATGCATCGTACAGGGTTAGATGAAATATATAGTGAATTTTTTTGCAATGAAAGGTGCAAAATGATTTTTGAATGTAGAAATTGGATTTGATTTTCGAAGATAAATTTGAATTGCTCGAAAAAGGTATGTATTTGAATTTCAATATGAAATTTAGTGATTTTCTTGTCTAGCCGCTCGGCGTTTTGTTTTCTTTTTGAATCTGGGGGTCCGTGGTGCCATTTTGTAGTCGTGCCCAGCTAGCCGCGCAAAGGAGACGCTGACGAAATATTTGGAAAATTTAAAGTGTTAGAAAAAATTTGAAAATTTTAAGTTTTGAATTACTAAAGAAAACAATGTTGTTTGGAACTTATGAGTGAATTTGGAAAGTTAGTTGAAGTAATGATGGGTTGTTACTTCGGGACGAAAAAGATATATTTTGGCAAGTTGTTTAAACTGTATGGTTTTGGGAAAGTAATAAACAGGTTAACGATAATTCTTCTTAACTAGTAATTTCGGGATGAAATTCTTTTAAGGGGGGAAGGATGTGATGATCCAGAATTTTGAACAATTGAAATTGAAATATTTAATTGATTTAAATGTTTGAATGATAGTTTAGCTTGAATGTCGAATATCAGAATGAATTTGGCAATTTAATTTTTGAATTTAATTATAGAGATTTGGGTAAAAATTTGAATCTTCAGTTTTAAGCTTGTTAAAAATAATTTGATGGCTTAGAAAATTCATATTGATAATACTGAAGATAATTGAAGTGTTAAAAA
This sequence comes from Allium cepa, assembly GCA_030765085.1. Taxonomy (NCBI): domain Eukaryota; kingdom Viridiplantae; phylum Streptophyta; class Magnoliopsida; order Asparagales; family Amaryllidaceae; genus Allium; species Allium cepa. The sequence goes on from CM060943.1 coordinate 463,782,047, forward strand.
AATTTGAAATGTGAAGTGTTTGATCATTTTTGAATTTATATTGCTAAATTGATATTTAGAAATGGCCTTCTGTGGCACAATCTTGGAACTCGATGAAACCAGTTCTATTGGATCCGTAATATTGTATTATTATCGGATTTCAGTTTTCATTGTGTTTGGAGTGATCGTTTGGCTGTACGGTCAATAAACGCGCTGAAATTTGAGTCCGAAATTTGATCAAATTTGGACTCGGAACATTTTCCATTGTGTTCGAAATAGGTGTTTAACATTACAAACGCCTGGCGGCATCCTTCGACTGGAGATCGAGATTTTGAGTTGCAGAATCGAGACGATGTAAAATTTGAATTCAAAATATAATATTTTTGTATTTAATATTATACCAGGCCTTTGAAGACATGTTGAAGAATTTCAAACACTTGGCAAATGTTATCACACGCGTCCCCTTCCTCTTTGCAAAATCAAAACCAGATAAAAATAAAGGAAAAGAAAACGAAATAGTTTTTCAATATTTTTCTTCCAGTGAAAATATAAAATCAATGGTCGAACGATTTCATTCCTCTCTTCATTTCAGATAAACGAAATTGAATCAACCTTTAGAAAAAAATGGCAGACAGAAACAGTGTCTTCCAAAATCAAACAAGCTCGTGATCAAGCAGGCGGCGGAGGGAGTGGCATGGCCGCGATTTCGTTCTAGGGTTTGGGAAGCATTGGGATTTTGGGCGGCAGTGGATTCAATCGATGTCGCGATTTTTCAAATGGGTGAGCGCTCGTGCATTCAATGGTTGATTGGGTTTCGCCTCTGGGAGCTCGCGCATATAGTAAAAGTCGCGACTGGTGGCGCGCGGGGTCAACGGCATCGTCGTAGGCGATCGATTGAAAGCCTGGGGGTGCATCGCGAGCACGGTGGCGCGGCAGTGGGGTCGTGAATCAGGGCCGTGGGTATGGGTTCGTCTTCGTATAGTAAGGTATAATTTATTTTATTAAATTTTAAGTATTTTCTTAAATGATTAAAGTAAGGTTAATTACTGTTTTTTTGAGAGAAATGTGTGATCCTCTAATAAAAGAGGAGAGCACACATGGAACACTATATATATAACAAAAATAAGAAGCTGCCAACATGCCTGACAGGTAGCCAAACTATAAAAATAGAAAAATAAAAAGAAAAAGAAAAAATACCCCTCAAATGAGCTCCGGCAAAGCCACCGCCCATTACACTCTAATACCAAACTCCGGCAAAGCCACCGTCCAATATTAGAGTGTTAGAGGTATCTAAAAAATAAAAATAAAAAACAATCTCTCAAGAGATAAGATCCAAAAAGAGGAACTCCAACAGTAGGACCAAAATGAAGAGCTCCACAAAGAAGACCACGAGAAACCGAAGTGAAAAGCCAACTGCAATCCAAATCCCAGAGAAGAGCTATCCTGAAAACCTGAATAAAGCTGAATCCTGCAAATCAGATAAAAGAAAAACCAGCAACCAACCTGAACCATACCTAGAACAAAACTAGGAATACTAGTTAGAATGAATCACATATATGTATATAAATAGAATTTATATACATATATGTGAGAGAGAGACAAAAAATGGAAACTAAGAACCTATAATAGAAAGAGAATTATGATTCATCCAATAAACATGATTAAAATCAGAATAAGGAATAATGTGAGAAGTATTAGAAACAGAATTATTGACGCTAAGAGAGAATATGAAAATATTGTTTCTAACCTTGTTAAGATAATCTTTAAAGCACTTATTTTTGGCTAATTTATATTTGGGATTAGATATCCAATTTAAGCAAAAATTTGAGATTAAGATAATCAAATTATTATTATGATGATAGTTATTATTAAAGATTCTTTGATTTCTTTCAAACCAAATGAACCAACAAGAAATAGTGAATAAAGAATCAAGCAAGCATCTGAAGTCCTTATTAAACATAAATCTAAAAGAGTTCCAATAGAAGAAACAATCAGAAACTCTAGAACTAATAACAAACTCAAAAATATTAAGGGTCTTAATAAGAATAAAATGAGTATCCATGCATTCGAAATAAATATGATTAATCTTCAGGAAATAAATTGCAAAACAAACATTTATTATCAATACTAATATTTTTCTTTTTTAAAAATTCAGTAGTGTTTAACTTACCATGAATAATGAGCCACATATGAATTTTAGATTTAGGAGGGGCATTTGACTTCCAAATAAAATTAAAACAATTGACAGAAACCCCGGAGAAGTTGATAAATTTGTAAAAGGAATTACAAGAGTATTTCTTGCTCTTATCCCATTCCCAACAAATATTGTCATTATCATTGTCAATGTTATAGAGATTAAGTTTAGCATAAAGCAAGAAAAGCTGTCTAAGGGTATGGCCAACTAAAATACAATTAAAATTGAAAATCCAAGGAGGGTCACTCTCAGAGTTGAAAACATCAGAAATAAATGCAAATTTAAAGTTACAAATATCATATAAATCCTTGAATTCATACTTGAGAGGAGTAGAAGAAATCCAGCAATCATGCCAAAAAGATGTATTATTACCAGAATGAACAATAATATTAATACCTAATTTGAAAATATCACTACATTTTAAAATAGATTTCCAAAAATGAGAAATATAACTAGAACTAGAAGGACTAATATGATAGAGATTATAACTACCATTGTAATAATATTTAGATATAATCTCCTTCCAAATGGCATTATCACTAGTATCTCTAAATTTCCATAACCATTTACCAAGAAGAGACAGATTCATATTACTGTTTAATTTGCAGAAAATAAAATCTTTATGGTTAAAGAATAATTTTTGCATTACCATTTTAGAATTTCAACAGTGAAAATATATATAATTGGAAGTAGTTAAATGTTTTTAGAAATATATATATATATATATATATATATATATATATATATATATATATATATATATACAGGAAGCTGAAATATTTACAATGAAGTTTAAACCTGTCTAGTCTAATTCTATATATATAAATAAATAAGTTTTTGGAAAATAAAGCGAAAGAAAAACTAGTTTAAATTTATTAGTTGGATTAGAATTTAAAAAATGGCAATTGGATTATTCGATTTATTTCGAATATTAATAAATTGTATAATCACTTATACAAGGTCTAGAAATCGTGACAACAAGCTGAACGGAAATGAATTTGCATGCATAGGCAAAGGTGAGATCTTCTCACTCAAAATAATAATTGAAAATTTCAGTTATTGATTGATTGTCGAATTGTGATAGTTAAATTTAAAATTGTTGATTTTGTGCTTGAATGATAAATTATTATTAGTTGTATTAGAATAGACCCTATGCGCCACATAATAGCGGATGATATTATATTAAACCTATATACCGCGATATTCCACCTCAAAGTGGGATTGGTATTATATATGTATTTGGAGTGATTGATTTCCCACATTATATAGCGGATGAGACCCTATGCGCCGCATAATAGCGGATGATATTATATAAAATCCCATATATCGCGATATTCCACCTCGAAATGGAATTGGTATTTAATTGTTGTGCTAACGTCTGTGGATGTAGGAAAACAGGTTGGAGGGATCCAACTGGATTCCTCAAATATTGAATTTGTTCCATATGTAATGTGTTGATAATCTCTGTGTGATTATATTGTAATTGAAATCATTGTAGGCTAAAATTTAGCTGAATATATTTTTGGTATCGTAGGTTACCAGAAATACATAAAATTGGATTTTTGAAATTTAAGTAGAAAATTTATAATAAAATTTATTTTTGAGAATGGGATAAATTTAACAGAAGGAATTTTAAAAGGGTAAAGTTTTATTTTTGAATCCTATTGAATAAATTCCAAATTATGGGAAAAGATTCTAATAAATGGATTTTGGAGCAGCATTGCTAAATAGTTGAAGAATTTATTTAAAATTCGGATTTTTAAATAGTTTGGAAGAAATAAAGAGATTTATTTTAAAAGAAAATAAATTTGGGAAATCGATTGGAAAATTTGATTTGGTATTTGAAAATCTTTGGAAAATCAATTTAGAAATTGATTTGGTGTTTGGAAAACAATTTGGGATTAGATTTGGTATTTGAAATGATTTTGGCAAATCAATTAGAAATTTTGTTTGAAAGTGAATATCTGGAAATCAATTTGAAAATCGTATATCAGTTGATATTTGGAAATCTAAATTCACAATGGGAATTTGTAAAGGAAAAGAAATTTTGTTTTAAAAATAAACATTGGGTTATTTTTAAAAGTGTGGAAAGGAATTTACGGATTTGGAACGTAAATTTAAAATAAATCGAGAAGGGTTTATTAATTAGTTTAAATGGACCATTTTGAAATGGAAAGCTCGTTTTCTCTGGAAAGCCCAGTATGTTTTTAAAGTAGCTTTCAAGAATAAATTAAAGTTCTAGAGATGGTTTTAAAAAGAATATTTTGGAGAAATTATTTTCTTAAGTTATTTTGAAAATCCGTATAGTAAAGATTTATTTGATTAATTATAGAAGTGATTATTTAAAGATTTAAATAATTTTTTTTTAGAAAAAGGTTATTTAAATATTTATACTCTATCTACTAATTTTATTCTAAAATTGGTTTGGACTTGAAGTTTTATATAAGATATTAGTACAATATTTTCAAAACAAATATTTAAGCAAGTGTCTTAAAATAGTTTTTATTCTAAGTATTTCCAAGTATATTTTGGATAAGTGATTTGAATTATTTTAAAGTATTTGAACTCGGCAGACTTTCAGTGCAAATAAATAATATCGGGAATCTTATTCCGCGAGTGAAAAGTGATTTGAAATTTGTTTTCAAATGGTTGAAGTGTGAAAATATATCTTGCAAAGATATTTTGAAAATAAATAACTGGGGGAAATTTATTTGAAATCCTGTAATTGTTGTGAATGTTGATTGATAATTAAATAACCGACTATCAATATTGGCCTTTAAATGGCATTTGAGTTTCGATGCGACCGGAGGTCGAATTCCAAATGGATATTCGAAAACCACATCGAACCTTTGTGATTGTGACAGATCTTTTGTTTAAAAGATCAAAGTGAAAATTGTTGTGATTTGTTTGAAATATGAATGTAATACTTATTTTTAAAAATAAGCGCTCGTTATTCGGATTAGCCGGGAGTGGACTTTGTTTCATAAAACCCATTCCGAATAATGATACGACGAAATGGGAGTGCATTTGAAGATAGTGTTGAAGACTGAGTATTTTCGAAAGCGAAAGGATTACCTGTCGAATGTCTCTGCACCGAGTTGCTCAGGTATAGAGATTTGATCACCCTTTGTGATGGTGATTACGGACGTGATTAGTGAATATCCGGACTGCAAGGGCTTCTTTGAAATGCCTTCGGTTCCTTTCGACCCCAGAACGGACTTGTATGGATGTGTGTCTGACATTGCACTTTGATATGTAAAGCTGGTTTCTATCAGATACATTTCTGTTGGTGGCGGAGAATTTATTCTCTTAGCTTAACACCCTTCTCTGAGACGTACGAGCTCAGAGGTTATGTAGTTGATGGTTACTAGTGATATATTCCCAATTTGGTAATGTGGCATACGAAGTGCTGCTGATCATTTGTTGATCGAAGCATGGCTTTTGTGAAAAGCGTGCTTTGTGGACTAGACTTCGTCGAGCCTCACATCTCGGAAATGGTCAAAACAAGAATGTTGCGGCAAGGTTGTTAGGGGTCGCGCCCCTAGGGTATGTCCATTTTCTTCTGGATAAGAGGTGATATCATGGTATGGAGCCCAGATATTTTACCTATGTTGATGCTGCAAATTTATTATACTTTGTGGTTGTTGCTTTGTGGTTGAGGATCCTCGGATAAAGGTCGGTTACGACCGAGGATGGCATACTTGTGTGGTAGTTACCTATGTTATAGTTTGGTTAAAGCGTGAGGTAACGCCGGCCTTGTTTGGCAGAGATCCGGTTAGGTTCTCGGGGGCGTCCTTCTAGAGGCGTACCCATTTCGGTGTAGGAAGTTCCTTTGCTTGAACATTGTTGGAAATCCAAAGAAACAATACGTGCCCTGTGCGGCTTTAGTTGTATAACGTGCCATGAAATGTGGCGGTAACCTGCTATTGAACATGGTAGCTATAGTAGGCATATGACGAAATATGGTATGCTGGCTAAGATTAATACTATACTTTCGAAATGTTACTATGCACTAATAATAATATCAAATGGTTTTCGTGTATCAAGCATATTTTGACTGTCATAAGAAGAAATCTCCTCCAAGTGTGCGCTTGCATTGTGTGTGTGGCGGGAGGGCTTAGGGCAGTTTCATTTTCCAAAAGCATAGGAGATTTCTATTTATTTTCTTTGTGAAAATAACTGTTTTTAAGATCTCACACCAGTCTCATGACTGACCTGGAGTTTATTGTTCCCTCTCTAAACTCCGGGTGCCTACAATTTTCCACAGGCGCAGCCTAGAGCCAGGTTATCATTATTCTGGAGCGAACTCAATCAAGAAGTATGTTGTGGAAATCTGGAGTTGAAATTGGATGGCGAGGCGTATCATCTATACTATGTATTATCCGTTGCGTTTGGGTTGGTGCAAAGTCAGTTCCATGTAGTCAGGTTATAATGACTTTTAGTGTTGTATTGTGTGTCATTGTAAACTCTGATGATGTATGTAAAACTGATATAGTGCTTTTGTTTTCAAAGATTATTCATTTATCTATTATATATTGTTCCGCTGCGAAATGTGAGATTCTGTTATTATTTCTGTTCTACTTCTTTCTCCTTCTTCTTAAACCCTAACGGTTTGGTTTTTCGGCGTTCGATTGTTCGGCAGTCGATACAGTGGACGTATTGATGTCAACTTTCGAAAGTCGAAATGATGGGTCGTTACAATTTTATACTTTAGATTTGTATTATCTTCTGGTGTACAACAAGTGGTTGCTAAATCCATAAGAGAATGTAGTGTAGGTTTTCCTGTGGTATCCATAATAAGTGATATTTACTAGCTTTTGGTAAATACTTGGATTGCACCATATGGTATGGAACATATTGGTTAAATTCTAGTGATTATTGGAGGTGATAGTATTTGGCACTTTAGATTTTACTCACGTTTGGTGTACGATAAGTAGCTTCTAGATCTTTAAGAAGTTTATTCCTGGATTTCTTTTTGAATGTAATAAGATAATAATATTAAATGTAAATTTATCGAGTCTTGGTTCCTAAGATCACCTTGATTGGTATGGACTATCCGTGAGATCATTTTGTGATTCTGTGTTACCGGTCTGAGTACAATCCTTGGTATCGGATCTGTTCGCGTGATACTAATTTGTTTGATTGTTGCCATAGGTTTTGAGTACAATCATTGCGATTGTTTTGGACGATCATTATGATCGGTTTGGAGTAAGATCTCTTGGATTCTGGATATATGGATTCTATGACTATTCTGTGTTCGTGAAATAAACATATATTCGTGTGTCTTGTATTCGTGAAATAAGCATATAATTTTGTGTTGTGTGTTCATGAAATAAGTATATGTTCTTGTGTCTTATGATGGATGTTAAGTTAATTCTATTTTTTTAGTGACTAGTTCATGTTTGTGACTTAAACTTATAACCATGTTCCGAGTTAATCATTGATATTTGTGTGCTTGGAGATATTCTGTTTTGTTCTGTGAATTCAGTGTATAATGACTAATATGTATTCGGGACTTAAATGTATAACCATGTGCCTTGTGATGAACTCTAAGTTAAATTAATTTCCTCGACTCGTTATATCCTGGACATTTGTATTTACTTATATGTTGTTTGTTCTTGTGTTATATCTTGTTCTCACCCTATTGGTTATTTAGAGATAGTCTAACATTGGCGCTATTTTGTTCGGGTCAGGCCGAAACATTTCAGGTTACAGGACATGTTGACATTTGAATGGTTATGCTAGCAAGGAGATAAACATTTGGACTTTTAGTTTATCACATTTAGAAATTTGGACCTTATATGTAAAAGTATAATTGAGATTAGAGAATTGTTAAACTTGTATAAAAATCGAGTTTAATATTTCATTTTATAAACAAAATAATGTGTATATGTTTAAGTTGAGATTTATTCCGCTGTGATATGTGACTGTTATTTATATGATATATTGTTCTGATTAGGAGAATCGGTATGTCTATTAATTTGTATTAATACTATGCACGTCAAATTCAGTTCAAGTATTAGGTGAAAAAGGTAAATGACATGTCAGTATTAGTAAAAAGATATATTCACATTCGATCGCCCCTAACAAGCGTATTCTCCAGATTAGTAGACAACATTACTTATAATGTTCTTTGCTACACTGGGCATCGCGGTGGGGTCGTTACATTTATCCCGAGCATAGGCAGTTCCTTCAGCTTGCCAAGGCTTTTGTTTAGATTTCCTCTGTGAGGTAGCTGCCATCTTGAATCTTTATCTCTCTTTGTGAGGGAGGGTTGCCTATTTCGACAGATCTTACCAATGGAAGCCACTTATTTGTGACCTCTGTCATTCCTTTGGCCATGAGATTCCCAATTGCCCTCATTCTAGTGCTAATTCTTGCAACATTCCCCTATAATCCCTTTACGTATGCCTCCTAAGAAACATTGGCAAGTCAAGGCATCCTAACCCAACCAGCCTCTTTCAGGCGATTCAGCCTCTCCTGGGTTGGTTATCCCGTCGTCGCTGACTACGACCCACCTCCGAACCCTTCCATTGACACCTCGATCACATCTCTTATGAAGCGATATGTCCACGCCTTGATTGACGACCCTTCTAGTGCTGAACTTATTACCCGAGAACTTGAAGCCAAACTTGTAGAACTTACCCTTTTAGTGTGCAGTAAAGATGTCGGGACCCAGTCTAGGACCCATAAAGATACTGAACTCTACTACCACTCAGCGTGGAAGGTATTCTCAAAATAAATTTCTGAGGATGAAAAGGATGAGTGGGAGATTTTCTATTAAATCTTGGATGAAGAGTTGGTTCTCTACAACGAAGGTGAGTTCGATGCTAATAATGAAGCAATCTTAGCTACTAACGATTGGATCGCAAGTTCATCTTCTCTCACCACACTCCTGGTTACAGGCCGGAGATTTTATCTTTGTTCCAGTGTTGCATTGGAGTTTAGCTTCATCTGTTATTTCTTCATGACATTCATTGCTATGCTTACATTTTATACACTTGGGACATTATATGTTGTTTTGCTATTTTTCCAGGCATGTTGGCTTTATTATGTTTCTTATGCTATTGAGCCAGGCATGTTGGCTTTGTGATTATCTATTTGGTGGTCCTTTGGGTCACGGATCTTTGTACCTTTATGTGTGTGTGTGTGTACCATACAACCTTTAAATCAAGAAAAATTGTATAAAAGCAATGTAGTTGAAAACTACATCTCTAAAATGCAACTTTAAGATTTAAAATGTTTAAAGCCACCTAAAAATCTTAAAATGAATATATTATAAACTATATTAAAATATTAAAAGGTTCAACAGCATAATAATTATATGGTTAATACCACAGCTCTTAAATGCACTTCTAACTTTTAAAAATAGTAACAACTAAAAACTACATCTTTTAAATGTATAAAAACAAATCTATGTTAGAATACATTAATTAAAAAATATGAAATATAATTAACTGCATGATCAACTATTGCATTTCCCAAATGTATCTATAACCACGTCAAGTTAATGTAGTTAATTGAAACTGCATATCTCATAGGCAATTAATTGCATCGAAATGAGATAGGTCTAATTGCATCACTAAGATGCAGCTTAACGCAATGATTTAATGTTGTATAGGTACATCTTACCAAACAGTTAAACTTGCATTAACATGTTAGATTTTTAACTGCAACAATATGACGTAGTTGATAATTGCACGATAATGAAGTAGTTTTAGCTATATCTTATCATGTTAATGGAAGTTGTTTTTTGTGCATCAACTCCATGTATCATTTGAAAGTTATACAACATTGGAATTTAATGACGAAAATGATTTTTATATCCGATTAGCTTATGGAAAGTTATCGTAATTTTAATAATTGAAATTTAATGAGCTGTAGATCACAGTTTGATTGAGTAATGGATCTGTTTATCTTTTTACACTTGAATTATTAAACGGGACCTAAAACTAATATTCACAAAATATAATAAGTATGCTATTGAAGCTTCAAACGACGATGATGCGGTAAATTTGGTTAAATTTTGAATGTGGTAAGTAGAATAAAGTATTTTTGATTTATTCTCATGTATAGAGACATATTAATAGCAACAAAATCAGGGGTTTGAAATGGGTGAGAAAACGATCAATAAAATTGAGTTGGTTTACCAAATAAATTGCAATTAAGTTAATCAGATTGTAATATGTCCACATGGTAAAAACTGCATGACGATGGCAAACAGACGGTTCGAGTACATAAAAATAATATTTAAAATAAATTTTCATTAATTTTAGTTAAACATCAAATGATAATATGTTGAAAAAAATTTAGTACTAGACATATTTAAGGAGACATTTGTTAAGAAAACAAAGTAAATAACACTGAAAAGATTTAAAAAAACATGTCAAATAGTTGCTTGACATAAATATACACATATAGCCCACACGGAGAAAACAAAATCTATAAAATATAGGTGACTTATTCTCATGTATATAGCCATATTAATTGCAATAAACTTAGGGATTTGTTGAGATTCGAAACGGATGAGAAAATGATCAATAATGTTGAGTTAGTTTTTCCAAATAAATACAATTAGGCTATCCAACTTCTAATATATCAAAACAGCAGCAACTAACATTATATAAAAAAAAGTTTAGAGCAAGTATTTACTTGACAAAAATACACAGACCATGCATCTCAAAAAATTCACCAAATATTTATGGTTAAACACGAAGATTTGTCTTTTTGGTTTTGAGAGCTGAAATAATAATAGAAAAAGAGAATGGAGATTAATGAAAACCCAGCTCATTCCCTTGTAGTGCTAAGTGCGTCATCAAAGCGTCATATACGTTCATTAGCCCACGTCGCATGTGCATGCGTGCACAAGTTTGCCTGGTAATCCATACCAACCATGCCTAATTAAAAAGTTGTAGAAATAATGATATATAAAGAGGAAAAAATAGTATCAGCGATGAGAGACTAGAGTTTTATTGTAGTTATTCAAAAAAGGTACCTAAAAGCTATAGAAATGTAAAAAGTTCAATTGCATAACAGTTACGTGGTAAATTACTGCGGCTCTTAAATGCATTTATAACTTTCAAAAATAGTAACAACTAAAAAGTACATCTTTCAAACACGGAAAAATAAATCTAAGTTAGAATTACATTAAAAATTCAAGGTAATTAACTGCATACCAATTATTCGATTAACTATTGCATATCCCAAATGCAGCTTTAGCTTGATAAAGATAAAGTAGTTTATTGAAAATGCATATCTCATATGTACTTTTAACAGTATCGAAATGATGTTGTTTTAATTACACAAAAGATGTATATTAACGCAACAGTATAATGTTCATAACTTCTTAGGTTTCCCTACTTATAACTGTTCATAAAAAAACAGTGACATACAAACATGTTTATCCACATAATAATATATCGTGCTGTTATATATAAACTAGTGAGTGGCCCATGCTATGCACAAGAGTGGCGGTGTACCCTATTATTTTCGGCTACCATGTTTTCCAACGGATGAAGTACATGAATAATGACATCGGCTCAAATCGAAATCTAATATATACGTCCTAATATCACTGTATAGCTGCAGTGAATAACTTGCATATGAATATGGAATAACCAATAGGTTGTAACGATATGGTTCGATTGTAGTTACGGTGAAAAGAGGAAGAAAACTGTGTTAAACATTATCGGTCACGTACTAGTAGTAAACAAATATTGGTATAACCGGAAAATGTAGCATGCTGGAAAAAACGTGGGCACAGGTCATTCAATACACAACAAAGTATCCCAAATCAAAATAGGTACTGCAATGTAACCATTTAGTATTATTGACAGTTAGAGAACATAAAAATAGCAGTTCCTACTCCAATAATTTCGTACTATTGCAGTGACGGCTACAGCAAGCGTATCTAAACATACCTACGTACTAGCCAAAAATAGAGAACCATACCAACAAACTAAATCATCAGCACACATGGTTTAAATAATGAATTTAACACTTTCTCCATATGAACCACAACATATCAGTTTCACAAACTATCGTATACATACATCACTTTTTATGGGCAGTGAAAGAGTTAAAAACATGAAGCAAGACAGAAGAGGTTGGTAAACACGAATTTTTTTTACTGTTGCGGTGCAAAAAAAGGTGCACAAGAATAGGTATTGCCGTGGTACAAAAACAGAAATATAGGAACACTTATAAAACTTTGTTCATCAACACGGAAAAATGTAGGATAACTGTTAGCCTGGTAAATGAACTTCAAATATGTGTTTTTTAATAATGAAACAGAGGAATGAATATGTCAAGTGTTGGATAACAATCCAGAACATTTTTAAACATATATCTCATTTGTCACAAAGAGGTAAATTAAAGGATATTACAATAAATTGGACCATTTGTTCATCTTTGTACCTTATTGACTTTATACATTGAGTATATGTTGATTGAAGAAATTATAAATTAAATATTATAGTACTCCATAAACAACAACCCAATAATCTTGGGAGATTTAAATCACAAATTAACTCAAAATTATATGGCTATAGATAGATATGCAAACACTGTAATACATACTGAACAGAGCAGTAGTGACAGACAAAATAACAGCAAATCACAAATACACAGTGCATGGAATGGTATAAACACATGAACTAACTGGTATGCTATTACATGAGCAAAACTGAAATTACACAGTTATTGACTAAACAATGAAATAATTACAACTGAAAAAAGTATAGTTTGTATGTCAAAGGTATTGACTAGTTAAGCGGTAATGATTGGGTATGAAAAATCTTTACTTTAAGGAAGTATCATAGGTATTGACTTGTTAATCAACAGTAATTGGGCATGAAAAATCTTTACTTTAACGTAGTATCATACATAATTAACAATATTGCGCTTATATGTCAAAGGTATTAACTTCTTACGAAACAGTAATGAAAAATGCTGTTTTACACAGACTAAAAGATAGAAGCCCGCAATCATTTTTTCGAAAGACACATATGGGCATTCATGTAGACGATGTCCACACATTGAAATGCAGGAGGAAAAATAATACTGGTAAAAACTAGAAACAAATTTAAATGTGACAGAACAACTATGATAGCATAGATGATGACATACAATAACTTTTTTCCAAATACCCATATACCTACTCATGCATAATTTATATAGATGTCAACACAGACATGGTGTACAGTTAAAGCAGTAACTGTATATAACAAAAGTAAGATAGCAACTGTACAGTAGGCACAAACTAAAATGAGTCCACCAAAGAAAATTATGTTGTCATATGCCAATAATTGTTCTAAATTACAGGATAACCCATAGTACATCTAAGCAGCGCAGACATAAGAAAGCAGTGTAATAGATAGTTGGAGTTGCAATTAAAAACATGCACATACGTATTATAGGTTAAAGTAGACCAATACAGTCATCATATGTTCTGAAGTACAAATTTATTTTTGAAACGGAAAAAACCAGTTAACGATTAAAAAACGGTGACATAGATAACAGACAGAACATTGGTAACTAAAGAGGGAATTATAGGGGAAACATGTGCTGATAAGCTTTCAAAAATTAATTTCTTTGCCTCTTCTCCCGAATTTTGATTCCAGGTGTTGCGGTGGCTTGTTGTTCTGTATCACCATCTTATGGATAAGGAAAATAAGATGCAGTTTGATTTTGTAACCATAAAATAGCTAAAGTAATATCAGTTAACATTTTTAATTTAGGAGAACTAAATAAAACATGGGTTTGAAAGGTTTAACACTTCATAATATGAGTGTCCATAAGTACAACAATTAGTTAGGAGTTGAGGTTGAAGAAGTACTGTAATGTTATTTACTATAACAACTTAGCATGGGATGTACGATGCCGCCTTGTATGTGACATATAATAGATATTTGCGGAGAAAAATAATGCATGGGTAGTAATTGTACATGATTTGAAATAATTACCAAAAAAAATTTCCAACGGAAAAAAATAGTTTAAAAATTCTTACTTGAATCACATTTCCTCTTCTAAGCTTCTTTCTGGGAAGTGATGGGTCAGAATTACGTACTATCAGGTGGACCACACGATCGTCGTCCTGATAAAACAATATGTCATAGCTACCCCAAAGATCCGATGAGGACAAAAGAATGACCGAGATTGTAGATTAAACCTGAATAATTATGGAAAAGAACCTATTGGCATCTTCCTCATGACTTTGACAAAGAAATTCAGAAAAATTATGCAGTGACAGGTCCAGGAAATCATGACAGTAGTTGGTCATCGCATTCGTCGACTTATATGATCTTTTTTTCCCCTTTTCAATGCCAGCATCAATCTACATCTTGCCCTTGCAGATTTGCATATCCGGATATATGAATTAATAATGCTTCAGGATAGTCTGTGAAATGAATATTAGATTGAACACAACGGAAGGTAACTACATCTGAATTATATATGACGGTACACTGTTTGTAAGTAGATTTGATGAAATATGCGTACCGACAGCTGGCATCTATGTGTGTGTGTGATTCTGTTGTCCCATATCGACTTCAACCATATGTACAACTATGCTCCTCTTACCAAAATTTATGGTGGTTGCTTTAGTTGTGCAAAGAATTTTCTTTTTCTTTCTCCTTTTTCTTCTTCTTCTTCTTCTATTTTTTTTTTAGGTTTCGATATTATAGTTTGGTTATTCCTTGGTGGTATTTATTCCATCGGATATTTTCAAACCTTTTGTTGTAGACGTAGGTCTTTATAAATGATTATGTTGACAAATTGTGAAAACATGGTTCAATTGTTACTACAGCTATACTTCTCTTTCCAAAATTTATGGTGGTTGCTTTAGTTGTGCAAAGCTTTTTTTTAAGCTTTGGTACTACCCAAACTATTTTTAAGCTTCGGTTTTACCAAACTATATGACAGCGGAACACATTTTTCCCTATAAACACTAACTTTAAATCAGTTTTATCTAATGGTTCTACTACTTACATTTTTCTGACTTCTTAAATTCACTATGCAACATACTTTAATCTTAATTTTCTGTGTATTTTTACATTAGGCTGTAATATAGAGTCATTTCTCGTTGTACTATTCCATTTGAATGATGGTTGTTCCTTATTGATACCATTACTTTTTCGTGCTGTCTAAATGTGTACACTTCCATTGAAGTAACTTTATTAGTACTCAATGAGTAAAAGCATTCTACACTCGTGTTTTTAAAATGGAGTTAATTGTGTAGTAAAATCGGTGTCATTATGTGTTATTGAATATGTGTTGTCTTCCAATACAAACTGCAATTTGTTTTATGCTTCGTCGTTATTTTATTACATCTACAACGTTAGTTTGTAAACAATTCAACGTCTTAAGAATTTAGATACATTTTATGATTGATGTATTAGATTTTGGCACTAAATTAAATGGAAAGCACACAGCAAGTACATGGCTAAATTCTGACATCTTATTTTGTTTTGCATTATCTCTTCTATCTTATATATTTTTATGTTACTATTGTCATTAGTTCTTTCAATTGAGTATTGAACTACTATTGGATAGTTTAAATTTTGAATTTGTTGAATTATTGTCCTATCCCTACAATCCCACTATAAGTTCAATGCAAAATGACCAATACTCAACTAACTTTTATAAGCAAATTCTTCAACGCTTTAAAGTCAGCTATTCATGTTGGTGTTATTCAGTAAATATAAAATAAGGTAGTGCTCACTTTCAACTTCGTTTATCCTCTTGCCTGAACCTGAGGTACAATCCTTATCCGCAGACGCCAAGACAGTTGTGTATTGCTTGTTCATCCTTGTAAACCTATTAGCAGACCTAATATTAGTCTTGCGCACACTTGAAAGTAGTGGGCAGACTAACTTGTAAGTGTAGAAATTATATATACATAATCTGTTAGTCTTAACACACGAACCATCCACAAATAAAGGGCAGTAGGCATTGTAATGAATCACATCCTCTACTGTTAACGAACATGTATACCCAGAACAATGCAATAACAGTCACAAAAGCTGTTTTATTACACTTAAGGCCTAATTTACGTAGATGATGAACACGGACTTTGAACTATTGCAATCATGACAGCAGTACTACTGTCAGTTCGAGCATGCATCATGCATTTAATAAATTAAATCCACATCAGTAATAATAGGAAAGATGGATACACAGACACACAGATTATCTACACCTTTTATACCACATACTTAGTTACGCACGACCGTTTTACCGTCAGATGCATATTTGAACACAGTAAAAGTGCAGGAACGATTGGTACAGAGTTCACATATCACGTGCATAAACTGTGAGATCATTTTGGGACTTACAAAATGTTAGGATTTTCCATACATGAGGGCTATTGTATTAGATAGTCATATAAACAATTGATATACTAAAAAAAATGGAAATATCATCACATGTCCATGAAAAAAGACATAATTTAATTGTACAACCAGATTGCTGCTTTATTTAGTCGGTAAAGTAAAAACTAATTTAGTATTTAGTTTTACATTTGTTTGTCCTCTTACCTGAATATGAGGTGCAATCCCTGTCCACATTCGCCTAGGCAGTTGTACGTTGATTGTTCACAGTTGTAAACCTGGTAGAAGACAAATATTAGTCTAATGAATGCATGAAAGTGGTGGGCACAGTTAATTGTATGTGTACAAATTATTTCTTCATAATTGGGTAGTCTTAACATTTGAACCAATGTACAGAAAGGGCAGTAGGCATTGTGATGGACTGAATCACGTCCTCTACTGTTAACAAACAATTATAATTTGTAAAGGCACATTAAATTAACTATGACGTTCAATGAAAACTAGAACTGTCTTTTTTTCAAACATAAAGAGAAATCTTGATGAAATACATGGATCAAACAGACTTCGCGACAGATGACAACATTTTTTTGTACCGGTCAAACTATGACAATAATTAAAGACGAGCCACATTTTTTTCTAACTCGATGCAACTCATTTTATAAACTAAGCTATTTGGCATTTACAAATCAACTGGATATCAGACGTATGCGTTATAAAAGCAAAGCACAATACATGGAGGAATAACAACATATTTCATCAATAAGAAGATATTGCATATTAAAATTGTAGTAGTCATGAGGCAGAAGAATTATAGTATTGGTTTGCAAATTAATTCAACCCAAAATTCAATTATTCTTAGACCAAATAAACCATAGTATTTTAACCCTTAACTACCATTTCTTCTTTGCATTAACATAGCCAATCGTCGATATTAACCTTCTCCCAAACAGATTTGTCACAGTCAAATCCAAATCCTACAAATTATCCCACTAATTACCACATGTTCATCAAATTACTCTATCAAATCTCCATTATTAACCTTCACCACACTAATATTTCAGAATCGACATCAAAAGCTTGTAGTGTCCGATTGCTACTCTAGAACTCAGCAGCAGATGGGAGGGGTATTCATCGGTTAGCCACTTGCAGAATCGCTATATCAAGTGTGGAAAAAGGGTAATTTTTTTACCATATCAGTTAATTATGCTCAGTTTAATTAACAATATATGTTACATGTCTAAAGAACTAAAATACAATAAATAGTATAGCACATAGTTATCAAGTTAGTAACATCTTATGGACATCGACGCAGTGGTTTATGTCGTGCGAAGTACTGGGTCTAAAATGAAAATGGCTATCAATTGGAAAAGCGAAGTGGAAAAAAATCGAAGTAGAAGGAAAAGTAAATATTACTAACACACGTATCAAAATGAAATACCAACAATCAAAAGATCTAAAAGTCATAACATATGGGAAGAAACTATAGCAAATGAGAGCTACAAACTGAAGAAAAGTAGACAGTAAACTCAAACAGTGGACGACCATTGATTTCCATGCTTCAGTCGACTGGAATTGATTTTACATTGGCAGCAATAGAAATGAAGTTAAACTGGATTTTAGTATAATAGGAGTTTGACATCAGAATTTCAAATTTAGATGTTGACTATTAGAAGAAATCGATGGAGTTGATGGTCAATTGAAGAGCCTGGTAGGGATATGGTAAAGGAAGATAGTGGGACGGAATCAGTTTGGGAAGAAAGTGGGTGTAATAGGGGGAAACGGTTGAGAGAGAGGATAAAAGCAATAGCGATTACGTTCTAGAGGAACTATTTTGAAATGCTAAGCTTTTAGATTATCCAAGTCAACAAGGCATGGTTCTTGTTTTCTATTATAAGTAATAGATACCAAATAAGCCCACACATCAAAATTCTACAAAATTTAACCATCACAAATTTTAAATCTAATTTTTTTAATCAAATCATCGTCGTAATGCATAAAATCACACTCATGAAGAATTACATGTACTATTTATAAACCAAATAACTGCATATAATTCAATGAAGGAAAATTCTAAACATAAATCAAACAAAAGCAAGAGATATAATAGAGTAATTGATAATTAATATATAGGTAGAAGAATATCGAGATCATGACCCTTTTTCTCAATTCTCAAAGTAGACAATTATTTCTCCATGATGGAACCTTTCTAGGGACGCGAGGAACGATTTTTTTAGTAGAAGTGAAGAAACATTGGACTAAAGAGAATTAGATATGTTTATGGAGATGGAAGAAAATGAAGGAAGCGATGAAATATTAGGAGAAGAGTGGCCTGACAATATTTCGTGGGCTTGATTCTGAATTTTTTGTCATTTGGGATATTAAACAGTGTGTATATTTTGATTTTACTTGTAATAATTACAGCATGACATGACACAATGCTGTTGCAACCTGCAATTAGTGATCATTTTTCTTGTAGTGTATTCGACTAACTGTTGCATCACCCAAATGTAGCTTTAGCCACATCAAGATAAAGCAGTTAATTGAAAATGCATACCTCATACGTAGTTTTAATTGCATCATCATGACGCATCTTAACGCAACAATATAATGTTGCATAGTGATACGGCTTAGTAAAGCAGTTAAACTTTCACTAACATGACATAGTTTTAACTGCATCATCATAACATAGTTAAAAATTGCGCTATAATAGTGTAGTTATACAGCTATATTAAAGTTACGGGTTTGTTGGGGTATGAATTTTGAAACGGATGAGCATTGATCGATAAAGTTTGAGTTAGTTTTAACAAATAAATGCAATCAGATTATTCAACTTCTAACATATTCATCATGCAGTGACAACTGACGTTATAGAAAAAGCGGAAGTTCAGAGCAAGTAATTAGTTGACAAAAATAGACAGACCACGCACCCGAAAAAATCCGTCAAATATGTTTGATTAAACCGGAAGAAGTGGAGTGGAGGTTTGGGTGGGTTTGAAACGGATGAGAAAAGGTCAAAAAGGCGGAGTTTGTTTTAACAGGTAAAAGGCAATCAGTTTACTGAAGTCAAGATCCAAATATATCGGCACTGTAGTAACAAGTCATAGACATCCGCATGATCAAAAAGAGGAAAGTTCCCAGTTGGCAGAAGCTATAAATATATCTACATCTCAATTGACGCTTCTCACTCACATAACACGCCACCAATTGATTGGAAACTTAATCCGCAAGCAACAATGGCGGCAGAAATCAAAGTTCCCTATCTCCCTCACGAACTGATGCCTCCCAATCCTCCTCCCTCCTCTTCCAATTCAGTGCGCGATGACACTGAAGCTTTCGACTTTCCCCTCACCCCTCATGAATGGTTTCCACGGCACAAAATCATCAACAAATACGACAAGGAATGCAACATCCATCTCGAAGCCAAGCTTTCACCCAAGTCTAAAGACCCTTCCATATCCGTTCGTTTCACCCTCAAAGACCACACCAAACTGTTGCAGATTTCTTCGCAAAGGCACGTCTCTTACAACTTCGACTGTCCATTATTTGATATGCCTTTGGTCCGTGGCTACACCATTAAGGCTTCTCGATTTTGCCCTCTGAATATTAAAACCGATGACTACCCCGTCAAAAGGGAACACATGAACTTCTTTGAAACCCAAATCAATCGGTCTATTAAGGAACTTCTAGGTCCTGCTAGTGGTGATATATGCATAGATGTTGAGGCAAGTATTGACAGAGTTTTGTTGCCTGATGAAGCGGTGGGTGTGGTGAAGGAGATGGAAGGCGAAGGCTTTAGAAAAGACAGCTGTGGTAATGTGGAATGCTATGACTGTGCCGTGTGTTTGGACGACGTTCAGATGAGGTGGTTCCAAGGGATGAGATTGCCCTGCAATCACGTCTTCCACGTCAGGTGCATTGCTCGCTGGTTTGAAAAGAAAACTACATGTCCTATGTGCAGGCGAGGGTTGTTTTGAATTGATTGTTGATGTTGGGTTTAGTTCATGTACAGTCGGGAATGGATATTTATTCTTTTGAAGGTGCAGGCAATCTTAATTCATTTTGTGATGAAGAATCAATGTTTTATCTTTTGTTCACGGATCGGAATTATGAATACATGTATGTAGTGAATCATTTTTAATCTTGTTTTAGTTGGTCACTTTTGAATCTCTAATCTGTTGCTTAATTGTTATTTTTCCACTTTATTTTATTTTTCCTTTTCCTCTATGACTGTGATATGTTCTTATCAATACCACCATCACCAATATTCATTAGCTGAAAATTAATCGGAAGAGAGCAAGTTCATTCAAATATGCGTACAGATCAAAACTATGACATTCTTGCAACAATTCATTGACACAACCTTTTCTGTGTATCGGAATCATGTGCCGCTGATATAACACTAAGATATGTGTTTTGAATTTGAAAACCCTAAATATATCATTTACCCATTTTATCCAAAAAAAAGCACTTTTTTTTCTTTCCTCGAAAAGTGATCACTGTTCCGTGAATTTGTTTTTATAGGCATAATACTGTTCCCATTCTAATCAAAACTGTTAAATCGGTTAAACTCATTTCATTTGTCTATCCCAGCAAAGTGACTGCATTAACAACAGTGGCTTACAAACCAATCGAATTGATCAAGAGGTGTTCGACAACAACTTAATTCATGTCAAAACCATGTTTCACACATCTGTCTCCATTTAGCCCAAAATATTTCATAAGGGTGGGTTATAACACCCCACTTTGAATCTAAGCTAAGCGCTGATAATGTTGCAGTTTGGGGTGAGCGTTCGGACGATTCGATCGGTTTTGAGCTAAAAAATGTTAAACCGAATTAAAACTCAAAAAAATAAAAACAAACCGAACATAACCGAATTAATTTCGGTTAATTCAGTCGATAGCCGATTTAACCAAGCTAAGAAAGAAAGTAAGAAATTTAATATGTTATTTTTCAGATGATTGATTAGTCAATGAAAAACATATATTTATGTACTTTATATAAACTATTTTGAGTATTTATTTTAAGTTTATAAGAAAAATTAACCTATTTTTAATAGATTATTGTTTTTTTATTATTAAACCAATTGTTAAGAGTATTACAATACCAAAGATTTGGATAATACAATAAAAGTTCGGTTAATTTGGTTAACCAATAACCAAAACAAAATTACTTTATAAACCGAATTCAGACCGATATAATTTAATAGCAGAACCAAATCGACTGAAATGAACCGGTTTGGTCAGTTAATTCGGTTCTAATCGAATATTGCTCACCCCTAGTTGCAGTTATCATCAAAATTACTTTCAAATGATAAAAATAAGATTTTTTTTTTCAAAAACACCAAGTAAACAAAGCAATTAAATAAAATTTATTACGTATAATTGTCTTTACATTTTAATAAAACTATCCGATTTCTGATATGAGGTGGTTAAAAAAATCAATCAAACCCTATCAATAAAATCACACTACTCATGGTGATCCAATGCCCGAAAACACACTCAAAATATGTTGTTTTCACTACCGGAAACCCCTTCAAATCCAAAGGCGGAATCCCTTAAATAACGTCCTTTAATAATAACAAAACGTACGCATGAGGGGATAAAATTTAATAAACATAATTAATAATGTCTTGCCCAAACGTATGAAGAAACTAACACAAAAACTTAACCGGTCATATACTCTGCTTATACAATGGCGGTATTAAAAATAAAACTTTGTTTTCTACTAAGCCACAGGCTTTGTCTTCAAAAAATTTATTGATCTTCCAAAAACATACCGTCTAATCCATAAATTCAGTCTACTCAAACGACTACTCATGGGTTTATGGGAAAAACAATAATAAAAACATGTATAAGACATAAAGTCTGATATGAGTTACACATTTTCCTTAAGCATACATACAGTGAGACCACGCCTCATGATGAAATGAGGTTTTCCCCTCACTAAATCAACAATGACAATTACATTATATCGTGTAAACAAACATCACATTATGATCATACGTATAGATCAGTTCTATTATAAGTGTATTTATACTTCATGAATCAAGTCATACAATCATCGGACACATTCACAAGCATCACCTAGACTCTTATTTAGGTGTCAATCGGTCTTAAAATAATCCTTTATTTAGTGATTACCTCTCTTGTTCTTTCTATAACTAATTTATCTTTTCAAACAACGTCGTTGGCAAAATGAGCACTTATTTCACCACGTAATTTACCCTGACTACACTACAATAAAAACATCTTTAGCAACTGCCAAAAATAATTATAATAGATCTATTACAATGGACAGCCGCCAGTCGTGCTATCCAGAGTTGTAATAGGACTATATCTTATTACAACGGTATTTGGCAGTTGTTAAATAATTTTTTACAACTGTCAGTGGCAGTCGTAAAAAATTTTTTTACAACTGTCAATCGTAGTCATTTTGTTTATTCAAGAATCCAAATTAGTGCACCCTTCCCCAACTCATCTCAGACTGCTATGTGGACCCCATATCTTTGGGTGGGCCTACATAGACGCGATTGATTACAGGGGTGGAATTATTAATGCCTGGAATGAATCGCTTTGGTCGCTGTGTCAAGTCATTACCCACCCTGCGGCCCTACATGTCATTCTCCGCCATCTTCACTTGGGCTTACTTTATTCTTTCTCTAACATTTACGGCCCTCACACCACCCAGGGCAGATCCACACTCTGGTCCAACTGTACAAACTTCGCCTCGCTTTTCAATGGTCCTTGGATTATTGGTGTGGACTTCAACACTACCAGATCCTCCCACGAGCGAAGCTCCGGCACCCATTCTCTTGATTCAGAAGCCTTCAACAACTTCATCCACTCCTGCGTTCTCATCGACCCTCCAATCAGTAACCGTCTTTTTACCTGGTCCAACCGAAGAGAAGACCCCATCCTTGTTAAACTTGACTGTTTCCTTTTTAATTCCGCCTGGGATGATCTTCACCCTCTCTCCACGGTTTCTGGCCTCGCCTCCATCCTATTTGACCACTGTCCTCTTCTACTTGATACCGCCTCTAAATCGACCATTCAGATTTGAAAGACTTTGGCTCCTTGAACCATCTTTTGATGATTTCGTTAAACTCGCGTGGACCCAACCTAGCCTGATTCAATCAGCAACCAAGCGTGTAGTGTCTAAGCTCAGAGCTCTCAGAAAGTTAATCAAACCTTGGGCCAAATCCATTTGGGGCTCGATTAGAACCCGTATTGAGACAACCCAAGATAACATCCTGCAGCTTAATATTCTTCAAGAATCCCGCCCCTTATCTTCCTAGGAATCCGATCTGCTTTGCGAACTGGAGCTTGAGCTTGACAGACTAATCAAACAAGAGGAAATTGGCTGGAAGCAACGATCCAAAGCTAGATGGATTGAAGAGGGCGACAAAAATACCACTTACTTTCACAGACTCGCCAATGGCCACCGCAGATCTGCCCTCATCTCAGAAATCTGCCACGATGGTTCAACTTTCTCAGACCAATCAGACATTCTCCGACTTTTCACCGATTACTACCGTAATATCTTAAGTATCCCGCCTCCCTCGCCCCTGTCCATGGACTGGAATTTTCTCTATCCTAATCCCTTCCCGATCTCCATTGATCACCCCTTCTCAAAGGATGAGATATGGGCTGCCCTCAAAGACATGGTAGATGACAAAGCCCCCGGCCCAGACGGTTTTGGTCCCCTGTTCTTCAAACATTTTTGGAGCACAGTTAAGTCGGACATAATAGAGATGTGTCATGAATTTCATAAGGATCCCGCCTCTATAGCTCGTATTAATTATGCTAATATCATCCTGTTAGCCAAATCCCCTGGATCCGTCACTCTTCCCTCCTTTAGACCCATCAGTCTCCTCAACACCACTTTCAAGATCATCACCAAGATTTTAGCCAACCGTCTCCAAAGGGTTATTAGCTCCCTAGTTGGCATTGAGCAATCGGCCTTCATCCTTGGCAGAAATATTTTGGATTGTGTGGCGGCGACTCAGGAGGTCATTTCATTCTGTCACTTCTCAAACACCCCTGGAGCCCTGCTTAAGCTTGACTTTTCCAAAGCCTTTGACTCAGTAAACTGGTCTTTTTTGCTGGATCTCATGAAACACAAGGGTTTCCCAGATTCTTGGTGCAACTGGATAAAGTGTATTCTTACCTCAAGTTTTTCTTCGATCTCCATTAACGGCTCCTTAGGTGGACACATCAAGTCGGCTCGCGGACTAAGGCAGGGTGACCCCTTATCACCACTTCTCTTTGTTCTTGTTTCAGATGTTTTCAATCGGACGGGTAAGCTTGCAATCTCCAAAAACCTGTTAAAGGGCATCCATCCTCCCAACTTGAACTTCTCAATCGCCAACCTTCAATTTGCGGACGATACAATCTTGATGTTCTCCATTGAATCAGCTCATATGCACTGCCTTAAGGTCCTCCTTTATACCTTTGAACTTATCTCTGGTCTATTCATTAATTTTGGCAAAAGCTCACTTATCATGCTTGGTAACTCTGATCACCTCGGCCCACATTTAGCTTCTCTACTCAATTGTACACTGGGTCACTTTCCCATCTCATACCTCGGCATTCCCTTACATCTAATCAAACTTGCCTGGTCCGATTGGTTCCCCCTCATCTCTAAGATTGAATCACGCCTTTCATCCTGGAAAGCTAACTCACTTTCTTCTGCAGGCCGTCTTATACTTGTCAAATCTGTCCTCTCTGCCCTGCCGACATACTGGATGTCGTTCCATAAATTGCCAAACTTGGTTATTCTAAAAATTGATGCCAGTAGGAGGTCTTTTCTATGGAATGGTGAAAAATCAAGATGCTTAATCAATTGGAAATCGATCTATTTACATCAAGATCATGGGGGTCTCGGCATATCCAACCTCGCCTCCTTTAACATAGCTCTCTTATCTAAATGGCTCTGGCGAGCAATCTCTCCAGAGGACTTCCTCTGGAAGAATTGGATTCTTCAGCTCCACTATCAAGCCAACCCTCACCTAGTCTTACACACCACCCTCCTTCTCAGACTCTCTCCCTTCTGGGCTGGTGTGGTTAGTATCATTCCCCGAGTCAAAAATCTTTTCTATGTCACTCTTGGTAATGGTGGTAATTGCCTTTTCTGGTCAGACACTTGGTGCGGTCAATCCCCCCTAGCCCGTTCCTACCCTAACCTATATTCTCTTACCTCACACAACTTCTCATCTGTTCGAGAGATCACTGCCGTGGGTCCAAATTGCCTTTGCCCCCTTCCCTCTTTGATCTGAACACTCTGACTGAGCTTGTCTCAGTCTCAGCCTTACTTTCCTCAGCACACCTTTCCACCTCTCCAGATTTGTACATATGGGCTCTATCTCCTTCTCATGGCTTCTCGGTCTCCTCCTGTACTCATTTCTTAATCACCCTGGCAGATCATTCTCATTTGCAAGAATTTGGAAATGTAAGCTCCCCACGTGCATTTTATTCTTCCAATGGTGCCTTGTTCATGCCCGCATCAACAACAGAGACAGACTTAAGTGCTTGAATGTCTCGGTAGAACCCTCCCGTGTCTTGTGCTCCGAGCATGATGAATCAATCACCCACCTTTTTTTCGACTGTGATTTCTCTTACCACATTTAGGCCACTACATGCGCCTCGATCTTTGGTTATGTCCCTGTCGTTCGCTCGTTTTTTGAGCGCTGGCAATTTAACACTTCGGACAAGTATCTGGATTCCTTCATAGCCATCTTTAGCTGGTGCTTATGGAAAGAGAGAAACACACGCATTTTTAACAAACCTACGAGCACTATTGATGAGATATGTAATCGAATTGCTTATATATACTCTATATGGACAGGTTCCTCATGCAGGCTTCCATCCACTCGACTGCTACCATCCTGGTATAATGCGCGGGCTGACTGACTCATTACTTGTGCAGTAGGTTGATGAGACTACTCTTTTTGTAACTCTTGTGTAATTAAGAACTGGTCTTTGTAAATAGTTTGTGTAGGGTTTCAGAACTCTTTCTTGGCCATCGACCAGGCATGTTGGTCGTATTATATTACTTTATTAACCTTAAGCTTATCGGCTGTGTATCCCCGCGCTGCACACCCGTTGCTGTCAAAAAAAACTGTCAATCGTAGTTGTAAAAATGTCTTTTACAACTGCTATTAGGTAGTTGTAAAAGACCTTTTCACAACTGCTATTGGCAGTTTGGGTTAAAAAATGTAAAACAAAAAAATTCTAAACACATTTTGCAATGCAGCGAAAACATATAAGCAATGGAAAAAAATTGGCATAAATTTAAAAGGATCATAATTCATTCATAGAGAAGACATCACAACTTATATTCAAAAAACAAACTATAAATTGAATGTCAATTGAATGTGGTGGTATCAACGGTTGAGAAGAAAAGCAACTACCTTGTACGGAGCAATTGATGCAGGGATTATAACCCCAACACTCAAGGAAATGGAGACTAATGCTCCAATCACCCTGCATAAAAGTTGACTAGATTATTATCGTGTATTCAATGGTTCTTATTCTTGAATATTTACAATCTAACCCAGTAGACCTAATTTACTTGACTAACTATGTTAGAGAATCGAAACAATACTTAACTAAAGATAAAAAATAATATAACTTATAACTTATATCATTAGTTCTACTTGAAATATCAGTAGAAGTTGACATGCTTCTCTTCTTGAAATCAAGTAGTTGAATCCCCATAAATCTTCTTTTTTGCATTTCAATTGCTTGCTGAGGCTTATTTGCTCCTCTCTCTTCCTCCTCAGCATCATTTCTTGATTGCTATTACCATACTTCAATCTTGGTCCAAGTTGTTGAAAATCAAATGGATCTCTTGTATCAAATCTAATAGGAGTAATACCACTAGAGAAATCTCATCTTTCTTCTTGTAGTTTTGTACCAAAATTAAACAAAAATAAGTTAATTTTTCAACAAAAGAGTTGAAGAATCAATAACATAGAGTATAATCGTACTTCTTTGCAATTTTTCCTTTCTCATTTTTGTTATTCGAGTTAGAATTCATCAAGTCCTCAAAGAATTGTGTTTCCTACAAGTTCTTCTCTACATCTTTCCTATAAAGTCGCCCATTTCTCTTGCACTTGATTCCACATAAGTAGTGATGCTTACACATGATTTTAGTCAACTTCATATGGAATAGCCCATTAACTGCTATAGTTGTTAATTCTATAAAAATCCCAAAAACGAATTCAGTTGTTATTTCATTTACTTGTAAATAAATGAGAGCAATGGTTACATTATTATATCTACACATAAAGAGTACTACAATTGACTTTGTCAGAATAAACCTTAAATACAAATCCTGACTATTATCTAATAATGCTACACATTATTTTATTTAAGTATACCAACAACAACAGCCCAACTATGAGGGGAAAAAGACAAGAAGGAATGATACATGCTACAATTTCTTGAAAATTTATTCATGTATGTTATTATAACTATTATCACAAACTATTCAATTCGCAAATATAGTCAAACTAAAAACGAACATTTCAATCATATTTTCTCCTTTATCACACAAGAATCTAAATTTATGGAATTGGATAAAGAGGAAGAGATCAGAGATTGATGAATTAAAGAATGAATTTTTATTATTGTATCTCATCAGCTTACATCCTTTATATAACCGAACCCCTATGCATGTGCATGTGCACATTTATGTGCACTGACCTTATACATTGCATACAAACACTCTCTAAACACATGCTTTATACATCAGATAGTCTCTCATTCATATCACTAATATGTCACAGAATTAAATACTAACATTATATAACGTATAACTATATCAACAAAGAATTTACGCTCAGTCAAACACTGAAATAATAGGTAAAATATAGTAGATAATTTTATGGTCCTACTTTTTATATACCTGTGTGCCTCCATCATTCATCGTGTACTCTATTTCATGTTCTAATTAACCGAGTTAATTGTAAATCGAGTATATGAAATCCAAGAGATATGGAAAATAAAGGATTTCAGCTTGTCAAATCTATAGTAAGAGTGCATCATAAAAAAAATAGTAAACTTAGTTACCCGATCAAAGTCCGATCTCTTCAACCGACCTCCGTTTCTCTTGCTGAAACAAAAAGGAAGAAGATAAAGGTGACATAGGACCAAAAGAACCATTGGGAGAGTAAGGAAAACACATGCTGGCTGCGGAACCATGGCGCTGGATTTTAGATCTCATAAGCATCAACTCCTGCTCGATGTTGCTCATACAGGATCCATCTTTGGGCATTCGGTGCAGAAACCTACGCGCGCTTCCATTCTTGCAAAACTCACACGCGTAGTACAGGCATGACTTCCAATCAAAACCTAGGCGTCAAAATCCGAGTAGCTTCTACGGTGGTTCGTGCAATATCCGTCATACATCTGCTCGATGAAAAATTCATCTTTGGGCTAAACGGGTTGGGTTAGGGTAGGGCCCACGAGTTTATGAAAACGGGTTTGCCAAGCACTTGTAGAATTTTAGTCTTACGCCTGATCAACGTATGATCGAATTTCTGTGAGAACGAGGACGGACTTATTGAAACATTGAGTTATAAAAAGTATTCTAATAAAAACTATTTTAGAACATTATGTAGATTTTAAAGGTGTTTTAAAAATGATCAAAGAATAATTTTTTGATAATAAGCATTTTAAAAATTCTGGCTTCGTTCCTTTTCGAGGACGAAAAGATTCAAAGGGGGGAGGAATGTGATAACCCGGATTTCTTTGGCATCAGATAATTGTATAATTATGTGATAATACTAATTTATAGATTAAACAAATAAATTTGATATTATATATATTTGTACTAAATTGAATTTAAGATTTATATATAAATTTAGAAAAGGATTTATTAATTTACAATTGTATTCATTAATTAGGAAAATTAATTTAAAAATCTTTTAAAAAAATCTTTTAAAAATAAATGAAATAAAGATAATACAAGTGTAACTCTTTAAAACATGATAAAAACACATGTAAGTTAATTAAAAACTAGAAATGACAAGTGTTAATAATTGAGACAAGTGTTAAATTATTTTTGTTTTTATTAATTCTAAATAAATTCCATTTTACATCTATATAAACTATCTTCTTCATTTTTCTATTTTTTTTCTTCTCAACTTCTAAAAAAATGAGAGAACTCCACTTTGTCAAACCATTCTTCCAAAGCCAGAATCAAATCTGAAACCATTCTTAAATCAAAGTTCGATAAGCATGAAAACCCCTCAAACAATTCAACCCTCTAAATAGTTTTAAACCTGAGATTTGCAAGCAATCCTGTTATCACTTCCTCAAATAAAAGCCAAAGCTCTGTAATCTTTTCAAAACTGTAACCTTTTCAATATCAAACTGTAATTTCCTCAAGCATGCAACCTGGAAGAACAACATCAAGCAAATCAAATAAGTTTCAGTTTTGCACAAAGACAATTCAGATTAGAGTTCTCTGTTTTCTGTTCAAGATGTATAAAGGTGAGTGAATTTATTTTAAAAACAGATTTAAAACTAGAATCTATGATGAATGCCTGTTGAAGTAATTAAGCTTATATATATATATGGATGTGAATGTTATAGTAAACATAATATCAATGTTTGCAAGCTTGATTTGAAGATTGTATGCATGTTTATTTAGCTGTTTGAATACCTGTAGATATGATAGTTTTTAAAACTCTGTTCTTATTCATGTTCCAGTTTATAAATAGAAAAAATTTTATCTTCCAAGTTAAGCCTTATCAATCATTGATCATTGAAGGAAATTTAATCATAATGAAGTAATTTTGTGTTTAAAAATAAATCTTAAAATTTATATTGAACAATAAACTGTAAATTTTAGATTTACAGTGGAAAAACCAAAATTGGGTGAAAATAAATTTCAATAATTTAAATTTCTGATCATATGATCTGAATTGTTGTTCAAAATCATGAATTTTAAGATGAAGATTGTAATTTTTAAATCGGTATTCAGAGAGAAATTGGGAATTACTTAAAATTGGGTTATTGGTTGATTGCCGTTGAATGGAGTTGAGGTGGTGGTCGAGCTTCGGCATGGAGGTGGCATGGTGACTGGTGATGCAGGAAAAATAGTGTGTGAGGCTAACATTGATCGAGGTGATCAGGGCATGGTGAATTAGGGTTTTGAGTTTGTTTTCTGTTTGGGTTGAAATCGTGTGAGGTTCGTCGACGTTGATGATTTTAGGCGAATCGCATGAGGGGGAAGGGATGGTGTGGTTCGAGGCGCGTGTGTGGTTGAGGTGGCAGAAACTCCGGTGATAGGTTTCGCCGTTGGCGGCGATCGCTTGGTTCGAGTGTACTTACTGATTGAAGATGTTGTAGCTCATATTTTGATTCAGTGTTGCTTTCTTCGATTTTGGGGGACGAGGGGGTCGTCGAGGTCGTTGTGGACTTGCGGGGCATTCCGGCGATGGTAGCCGTCGACCGATCCCAGTGTGCACGTGCATGAGCTCATATTGGTGATCTGCTTTGGTTTTGTGAACGAAGGGTTTGGCCATGGGTTTTCTTTTTGTTGTTTGCTCGAGGGTTGTCCCGTGTTAGGATCGCGTGCAACTTGAAGTTGTAGGAGGAAGTGTCGTGTGAGTTCGGTCTCGAGTAGCTTGGTTACAGGATTTATATCCTGTTCGATTTTTAACTGCATATTTTTTGTAATTAAATAAATAATATTTTAAAACATTATAGCTTTTGACCAAGGTTAAACAAGAGTAAAATCTTTGGATTAAACTTTCCAAATGCTTTTATCGAACAAGTTAATCAAAGAAACTATTTAAAAACTAAATTTTCCATGAATCTTTAAATTAGTTTATCTAATAAGGAAATGTAAATCAAGTTTTAAATAAAGTATTAAGCAAGTTTTAAATGAATTTCCAAAGTTATAATGTTTCAAGTTGTTTGTATTGGGTGATTATTTAATAAGTTAAATCTTATATGCTTTAAGATGAATTAAAATTGTGATTAAATGGAGTACAAATTAATTAATGTATTAAGGATTTATTAATTTAGGCATTAATTAAAAGTTAATCAATGAATGTGATTTATGAAAGGATTATTAGTTAATAACTATAGAATAATTAACCAGGGTGATTAATTAAGGAATTAATTACCCGATGTAATTAATTAAGTTGATGTGGTTAATTTTAGTCAATTAATTAAGTTTAATTAATTAAAGGCAATCATTTGATGTTGGATTAAGTATAATTACTTAAGGTGATTAATAAGGTATAATTACTTAGTGAAGTAATTAGTGGAAAGTTCCTGGATATAATTAAAAGGTGATTACTTGTTGGGGATAATTAAAAGATAATTACTTGGTGGAGGAAATTAAGTGATAATTACTTAGTGTAATTAATTCAGGATTGGTTAAGTAAAGAAATTAATTAAGGAGTATGATTAATTTAAGGATAATTGATCAATAGTGATTATAAGATAATTGATTTGAGTAATTAATTAAGGATCAATGTAAGTAATATGGAAGGGTAAAGGTTAATTAATTTGTGTAATTAATTAAGAATTAATTACTTATTGTAATTGAAGGATAATTAATCCAGGGTGATTAATTAAGATAAATAATGAAGGAATGATTGGTTAACTAACTTGAAATAAAGTAATGTTAAATGAAGAAATCTAAGTGATTGAGATTATTAATTCAATCAGGCTTAATTAAAATTAAATTTATATGTAATTAAGCTTTGCTTATGGGTGATTGAATGGTTTTGGATGCTTTGAGTGAGTTGATATCTCAGTTATGAAATGTTGTACATTTCATTTGGATAACTTGGGTTAGGATGACATGGGACTCAAAGAGGCCGGAGTCGGGTATTAGTAAATACTCGAAACCACTTTGATTTTGTATAAATTGATATGTGAAATCAATAGACTGAAATGGAATGATTTAAGTGAATTGGACCATTCAATCTAAGTTTGGGTACTTAGAAATTGATGTATGAAATAAGTGATGTCTATAACAAATTGTGAATTTGTAAATTGTTACGAGTTACCCGGGTTTTAAATAAGTTCTATGGATTGGAATTTCTTGTTAGATGGGTTTACTCACGTTGGTTTCCAGCCTGACCCGGGTGTTACTTTGATGTAATGCTCGGGTATGACCGATTATTACAGATTTTCAGGCAAGGACGTTCTGGAGCTCAGGAAGCGAGCTGGATGGCTGGAACGTACGGAGTATTTAACACTGTGATATATTATTGTTTAATTAGGACATGTTGTTTAAAACTGTCTAGTGATTGGTAATGGTTGTAACTCTGATGTATAAATAAAAGTGTATTGATATAGTTCTTCTTTTGTAAACTGTTATTATGTGATATTATATTTTGATCCGCTGCGAATGTGAGGTTTCTGTGTCTTGTTCTTGTTTCTTCTTCTTTCTCTTTCGTTTTCTTTTCTAACTATCTGGAATTTTCGGGATTGAAATTTCTGGGTCGTTACATTTGGTATCTGAGTGAGGTTAAGTGAGAACCTTGGCTCTGGTGGGGGATACTCATTAATGATAGGGTCAACGGTACCCTAGAATATGTTGAGCGTATATATATATATATATATATATATATATATATATATATATATATGAGAGCGTACTTGTTATTTGCTTATATAAAGATTTTAAATGGTTTTCGAAATGATTTTTATATAAGCTTATCTTTTGATATATATATAAAGAAGTTGGTTGTCGATTATTGGAATTAAATTAAGAAGTAATAGAATACAACCATATTGAAATTGAAATTGAATAAAGATAAGTTTGAAATAAATTCAAACGAAAATTAAAATCTTGAATTTGGGAAAGAGTTTCAGAATAAGATAATAATAAATTGGAATTCAGGTATGATAATCTGGGTAATTATCATAAATAATTGTTGTATTTAATAATAAAATGTGTATTAATGAGTAAGCAAAAATAAAATGTTTTAAGGGGGTAACCTTTAAATAAGCATGACATGTAAATTGAAGCGGGTTTCAAACTGTGAAGTTCTAAATTTTAAATTTAAACATTTGAAAATTGTTTTCAAAATTTTAAAGGAAATAATATTATTCAAACTATTTTGAATGTAATCTTATTCTAGAATAAGAAGTTATTTGTAAACTTTAAAGGAATTTTGTTTTGAATTAAAAGCAAGGGTGGTTTAAAATTTTAAATTTGGCTTGGTGGACCAAGAAGTAAATATGTATATATGTATGGATATGCATAATACCAAGGATGGTTTGAAATAAACTATAAATATTAAGTTTTAAATCGCGAATGAGATATGATACCCAAAGTGATAAGTTTTTGAACTTAATAAGTGGGAAGATTATTTATGAGAAGTTTAAAATTGGAAATGGGTGGATGCTTTAAAATAATTTGAATGATACCATCCCGTTGTTATTAATAATCTTTAAGCTGAAATTGGATTTGTTTAAATAAATAAGAAATGAGGTGTGGTAATATATTCATGATTGGGATAAAAAGAAAATCACACTTTAATTTGAAATTAAGGATAAGGAATTACTTTGAACTGAAAATTTGAATAATTACACTTGTAACTTAAAAATTGTTTAAGGAACTAGTTTTAAACTTGAAGATAAAATTGAGTAATAAATTAAGTTTTTAAGATAAAATTGTTTTGAACTCTTATTTGAACTTTGGAAAAAAAAGTTAAGTAAAGATAATTTAAAATGGAATTTTGAGAATTTGACTCAAAATTAAATTGTTTAAAGGTTTGGGTTATTGATGTAAAAATAAAGGTTAATTTGATTTGTGGTATAATATGTTAGGTCTGAACTGTGAATTGAATTGTTTAAAAACTTTAAAAGTAAATTGATTTAAAGGAATTAAATCAACATTTGAAGTATTAACTCGAATTTATGTAATTCGAGATGGTTCATAGTGAATTGGAATTTGAAGTTGGTTCAAATTGAAATTTGATTTGAATATTTAGAAATCGTGATTAAAAGTTGAATAGTTTTTTATTCTAATGGAATTTAAATTGAATTTGGAAAGAAATTGAGGTTAATTCAACTTGAATTGGGGTTAAATAAATTTCAATGGAAATTGAAGTTATTTAAATTGGAATTGAGTCAATTTAAATGGAAGTGGAAATTTAAATTGAATTGATTGGAAATGGAGGTTGGGAATTGAACAGTTTGACTCTGGAATATTTTTAAAATAAATTGTTTTAGTACAAATCTAATTTTTTTCCAAGTTATTTATTATATATACAGCCTTTCTTATTAAACCCAAAACTATCTTATATTTATTTGATAACTACTTTTGGAGTTATTTAACTATTTTGTAACTGTTTTATAAACTAATTACTATTTTTCCACTATTTTACGAATTAATTACTATTTTACAACTATTTTGCAATTATCTAAAAATTTCTATAACTATTTAACTATTTTCCAACTATATTACAGCTATTTTGCAAAATAATAATTATTTTTCATCTACTTATCTATTTTTAAAATTTTTAAGCTATTTTCTAAATATAAACTGGATGGAGTTCAAACTGTTATTAGTTAAATATTCAATTGAGATAAGAATTGAAGTAGTAATCCAAATGGGGATTAAAGGAAATGTGAATAGAAAGAGAAATTGATTTGGCTAATAATCAATAAAGATAATACATAGGTTGTACGTATCTTATTCTATTCGCATAGTGATTTGATCCAGATTCGAGCACAGAATTTCGAGATAGTTATATCGGTCCGAGTAGGGATTTTTCACTCGATTTTCAACGGTGAACCTGGATATGGATTGTTGATTGGTTTTGGATATTCTCTATCATAGTTAGGCTATGCAAGGAGAATGATGATTTCTGATCAAGAAACCAGATCTGAGTCCGCACTAGAAAATCTGGTGGACGATACTAGTTCGGAAGTGAAATTGTGTGATCGTATGAGCAATCAGATTGGTATAGCGCATGGATGATATGTGTACATCGTACGGGCTTGAATGAGATTGATACTGGGAGATTGAGGATAAGAAATGTGAAATGATTTTTAAAATAAAAGGTATATTTTGTGAAGTATGCAATGAAGTAAAATGGAAATCAGATATTTCCATGATTAAAGGTTCACTTTATAAAGAAAGGAAGTGAGAAATCAAATTTAAATATTTGATTTGGAATAAATAAAGTTATATATCTTTGTTATATAAGATAAATCTCCCCTTGATTGAATCTATTGCCAGAAGAAAAGAATTTTGAAAGTGTTTGAAGTATAAAAGGAGTTTTATACAAGTTTGAAATGATCCAAAGTTTTAAAAATTATATATATATATATATATATATATATAAAGGATCATATGAGGATTTTGGAAAAAGGTTTTGGGAACCTTTGGATTTGGAAAGGCTTTTGATTTTTGGGTAAAATCAATATGAAATTTGGAAAGCCTAGTTTGAGAATTATCGATTTTGGAATAATCGATTTTGTGTAAAGGAGCTTTGTATGAGATCATCTAGGTGTATGATTTGAAGATACTATATGTGTATAGTATAAAATGTTTTGATAATGGCTTTGGGAAAAAAGGCGCTCCCTTAAAATGAACTTCTCAGGATTGCCATCAGGTGGTGTTGCCTTGGGCCCCAAGGGGGGTTCTTAAGTTGATCATGTGAGGAGTCCGGACAAAACTAGTTCCTGGAGATTATGAGTAGTGTATACGATAGCGAAAGTCGTGTGTGCTGCTGAGAGCTAACAGTCTGCGTTTGATTTTATATCGGTAGACTGCGACCTATATTGGAGTGGAGAAGTTTCATTTTGACAGCGAAAGTCGCGTGTGCCGTTGAGAGCCAACAGTTACATGGACTTTTGCTGAGATGGCAACGTAACCCTGGAATGTAACTGCGATCTGTCGTGGGTTCCATGGCGTAATCGAGAGGCCATGGAGAGCCTACAGTTACATGGACTTTTGCTGCGATGGCAACGTAAAGCAGGATGTAACTGCGACCATGGATGTGGGTGATGATTTCTAGATCATTCTCACCAAAGATATATCCTCTATTTTCAAAAACTGTTTTCTATATTTACAATGAAATTATTTTCAAAGTATTTTCACTGGATGTTGAAAACGGGTCTGCCAAGCGCTTGTAGATTTTCAGTCTTACGCCTGATCAACGTATGACCGAATTTCTGTGAGAACGAGGACGAACTAATTGAAACATCGAGTTATAAAAAGTATTTTAATAAAAACTATTTTATAATATTATGTAGATTTTAATGGTGCTTTAAAAATGATCAAAGAATAATTTTCTGATAATATGCATTTTAAAAATTCTAGCTTCGTTCCTTTTCGAGGACGAAAAGATTCAAAGGGGGAGGAATGTGATAACCCGGATTTCTTTGGCATCAGATAATTGTATAATTATGTGATAATACTAATTTATAGATTAAACAAATAAATTTGATATTATATATATTTGTGTTAAATTGAATTTAAGATTTATATATAAATTTAGAAAAGGATTTATTAATTTACAATTGTATTCATTAATTAGGAAAATTAATTTAAAAAGCTTTTAAAAAAATCTTTTAAAAATAAATGAAATAAAGATAATACAAGTGTAACTCTTTAAAACATGATAAAAACACATGTAAGTTAATTAAAAACTAGAAATGACAAGTGTTAGCAATTGAGACAAGTGTTAAATTATTTTTGTTTTCCTTAATTCCAAATAAATTCCAGTTTACATCTATATAAACTATCTTCTTCGTTTTTCTATTTTTTTTCTTCTCAACTTCTAAAAAAATGAGAGAACTCCACTTTGTTAAACCATTCTTCCAAAGCCAGAATCAAATCTGAAATCATTCTTAAATCAAAGTTCGATAAGCATGAAAACCCCTTAAACAATTCAACCCTTTAAACGGTTTTAAACCTGAGATTTGCAAGCAATCCTGTTATCACTTCCTCAAATAAAAGCCAAAGATCTGTAATCTTTTCAAAATTGTAACCTTTTCAATATCAAACTGTAATTTCCTCAAGCATGCAAACTGGAAGAACAACATTAAGCAAATCAAATAAGTTTCAGTTTTGCACAAAGACAATTCAGATCAGAGTTCTCTGTTTTCTGTTCAAGCTGATAAAGGTGAGTGGATTTATTTTAAAAACAGATTTAAAACTAGAATCTATGATGAATGCCCGTTGAAGTAATTAAGCTTATATATATATATATATATGGATGTGAATGTTATAGTAAACATAACATCAGTGTTTGCACGCTTGATTTGAAGATTGAATGCATGTTTATTTAGCTGTTTGA
Organism: Allium cepa; assembly: GCA_030765085.1. NCBI lineage: Eukaryota > Viridiplantae > Streptophyta > Magnoliopsida > Asparagales > Amaryllidaceae > Allium > Allium cepa. Next base: position 463,819,834 of record CM060943.1, read on the forward strand.
ATACCTGTAGATATGAAAGTTTTTAAAACTCTGTTCTTATTCATGTTCCAGTTTATAAATAGAAAAAAAATCATCTTCCAAGTTAAGCACTATCAATCATTAATCATTGAAGGAAATCTGATCATAATGAAGTAATTTTGTGTTTGAAAATAAATCTTAAAATTTATATTGAACAATAAACAGTAAATTTTAGATTTACAGTGGAAAAATCAAAATTGGGTGAAAATCAATTTCAGTAATTTAAATTTCTGATCATATGATCTGAATTGTTGTTCAAAATCATGAATTTTAAGTTGAAGATTGTAATTTTTAAATTGGTATTCAGAGAGAAATTAGGAATTACTTGAAATTGGGTTATTGGTCGATTGCCATTGAATGGAGTTGAGGTGGTGGTCGAGCTTCGGCATGGAGGTGGTCATGGTGACTGGTGATGTAGGAAAAATAGTGTGTGAGGCTAACGTTGATCGAGGTGATCGGGGCATGGCGAATTAGGGTTTTGAGTTTGTTTTTTGTTTGGGTCGGAATCGTGTGAGGTTCGTCGTCGTTGATGATTTTGGGCGAATCACATGAGGGGGATGGGATGGTGTGGTTTGAGGCGCGTGTGTGGGTGAGGTGGCAGGACCTCCGGTGATGGGTTTCGCCATTGGCGGCGATCGCTTGGTTCGAGTGTACTTAATGATTGAAGATGATGTAGCTCATATTTTGATTCAATAGTGCTTTCTTCGATTTTGGGGGACGAGGGGGTCGTCGAGGTCATTGTGGACTTGTGGGGCATTCCGGCGATGGTAGCGGTCGACCGATCCCAGTATGCACGTGCATGAGCTTATATTGGTGATCTACTTTGGTTTTGTGAAGGAAGAGTTTCGCCATGGGTTTTCTTTCTGTTGTTTGCTCGAGGTTTGTCTCATGTTAGGATCGCGTGCAACTCGAAGTTGTAGGAGGAAGTGTCGCGTGAGTTCGGTCTCGAGTAGCTTGGTTACAGGATTTATATCCTGTTCGATTTTTAACTACATATTTTTTGTAATTAAATAAATAATATGTTAAAACATTATAGCTTTTGATCAAGGTTAAACAAGAGTAAAATCTTTGGATTAAACTTTCCAAATGCTTTTATCGAACAAGTTAATCAAAGAAATTATTTAAAAACTAATTTTTCCATGAATCTTTAAATTTGTTTATCTAATAAGGAAATGTAAATCAAGTTTTAAACAAAGTATTAAGCAAGTTTTAAATGAATTTCCAATGTCATAATGTTTCAAGTTGTTTGTATTGGGTGATTATTTAATAAGTTAAATCTTATATGCTTTAAGATGAATTAAAATTGTGATTAAATGGAGTAAAATTATTTAATGTATTAAGGATATATTAATTTAAGGATTTATTAATTTAGGCATTAATTAAAAATTAATCAATGAATGTGATTTATGAAAGGATTATTAATTAATAACTATGGAATAATTAATCAGGGTAATTAATTAAGGAATTAATTACCCGATGTAATTAATTAAGTTGATGTGGTTAATTTTAGTCAATTAATTAAGTTTAATTAATTATAGGTAATCATTTGATGTTGGATTAAGTATAATTACTTAAGATGATTAATAAGGTATAATTACTTAGTGAAGTAATTAGTGGAAAGTTCCCGGATATAATTAAAAGGAGATTACTTGTTGGGGATAATTAAAAGATAATTACTTGGTGGAGGAAATTAAGTGTTAATTACTTAGTGTAATTAATTCAGGATTAGTTAATTAAAGAAATTAATTAAGGAGTATGATTAATTTAAGGATAATTGATCAATAGTGATTATAAGATAATTAATTTGAGTAATTAATTAAGGATCAATGTAAGTAATATGGAGGGGTAAAGGTTAATTAATTTGTGTAATTAATTAAGAATTAATTGCTTATTGTAATTGAAGGATAATTAATCCAGGGTGATTAATTAAGATGAATAATGAAGGAATAATTGGTTAATTGACTTGAAATAAAGTAATGTTAAATGAAGAAATCTAAGTGGTTGAGATTAGTAATTCAATCATGCTTAATTAAAATTAAATTTATATGTAATTAAGCTTTGCTTATGGGTGATTGAATGGTTTTTGATGCTTTGAATGATTTGATATCTCAGTTATGAAATGTTTTGCATTTCATTTGGATAACTTGGGTTAGGATGACATGAGACTCGAAGAGGCCGGAGTCGGGTATTAGTAAATACTCGAAACCACTTTGATTCTTTATAAATTGATATGTGAAATCAATAGACTGAAATGGAATGATTTAAGTGAATTGGACCATTTAATCTAAGTTTGGGTACTTAGAAATTGATGTATGAAATAAGTGATGTCTATAACGAATTGTGAATTTGTAAATTGTTACGAATTACCCGGGTTTTAAATAAGTTCTATGGATTGGAATTTCTTGTTAGATGGGTTTACTCACACTGGTTTCCAGCCTGACCCGGGTGTTACTTTGATGTAATACTCGGGTCAGACTGAGTATTATAGATTTTCAGGTAAGGACGTTCTGGAGCTCAGGAGGCGAGCTGGATGGCTAGAACATATGGAGTATTTACCACTGTGATATATTATTGTATAATTAGGACATGTTGTTTAAAACTGTCCAGTGATTGGTAATGGTTGTAACTCTGATGTATAAATATAAGTGTATTGATACAGTTCTTCTTTTGTAAACTGTTATTATGTGATATTATATTTTGATCCGCTGCGAATGTGAGGTTTCTGTATCTTGTTCCTATTTCTTCTTCTTTCTCTTTCTTTTTCTTTTCTAACTATCTGGAATTTTCGGGATCGAAATTTCTGGGTCGGTACAGTTTGATTTTAAAGTTTATTAATACTTTCAAATTTATTTTATAAAATTTCAAAATATTAATTTTTTTCAGATATTAAATATTATATATAATTATTAGTTGTAAGTATTAAAAATTAAAAATAAAATATCAAATACAATATTCACATATGGGACAATTTGGCAAAGGTCCCTATTAAGTTTTAAAATACACAATAACCCTAATAAATATTAACTACAATATAATTATTACAATGGGCAAATGAAAAGGATTGCTAGAGACATCTATTACAACTGACAAAAAAAGAAGAGTTGTTAAAAATAGGCATCTATTACAACTGGCAAATGAAATGGTTGTACCAAGCTCAACTCACGGCCAGTGGATTGCACCACTCGAGCTTGCTCCTTTCCATATCTTTCCTGCGATGACAAACAGAAGTTTGCTACAATAAATATTCAATTTAAAACTTATGAAATGCGAAGTAAAAAAAATATTAAACTTGTTTACCTTTACGGATCGAAATTTATTGTCCGTCCAAACATATGAAATAAAATTAAAGCCTAAATTTTATCTAAAACAAAATTGAAGCCTTTTGGGACTAAAGACTTCATACACTGCACTTTTGTCTAATTTTGATAGCGCTTCACTTTACTTCTCTTCCACGCATAACTTTGCATCCAATGGGTATATTGTTGTTATTGTATTTTCTAAAATAAATTAAAGCCCTTTGGGACCGAAGGCTTTAATTTGTTATCCTTGTATTTGTTAAAATAATACTTAACGCTTATTTTCAAACTAAAGTTTATTATTTTTTAATTTATTAGTTCACTTCACTTCATTTCTAAATTTTATAACTCCTTCAACTATTTAAATATTTTATTAATTAAATTTGAAATTTTAAAGCATATTATACACTTATTTTTGTGTAAACTGAAAGAACATTGTTCTAAAATATAACAAACATTCACATAAACTTTAAAAAATTATATTCATTTCTTATTATTCTTTTAAACTCGATTTTAGTGCAATATTTGTTTCGTAAAAAATTATTGCTTCAACTAAATTTTATTATTTCTTAATTTATTTTCTCACTTCACTTCATTTCTTAATTTTATAATTCATTCAACTATTTAAATATTTTATTAACTAAATTTGAAATTTGTAGACATATTATACACTGATTTCGCATAAACTAAAAAAACATTGTTCTAAATTATAACTAACGTTCGCGTAAACATTAAAACATCATATTCATTTCTTTATTTTTAAAAAAAATTGATTTTAGTGTAATTTTGTTTCAAAAAAAATTATTATTTCAAACAAAAATTTATTGTTCCTAATTAATTATTTCACTTCACTTCCTTAGTTTTATAATTCATTCAACTATTTAAATATTTTATTAACTAAATATGAAATTTTAAAACACATTTTATAATTCATTTAACTATTTAAATTTTGAACCGATTTTGTAAACTAAAATTTGAAGTTGTTGCTAATTTTAATCAATAATTATACATTAATTTTTACACTTATTTTAATCAATAATTATATACTAATTTTAAAACATATTTTACAAGTCATTGAACTATCTAGCAGCATATTAATCAATAATTATACATTAAATTTTGCATAAATTATAGCAAACATTGTTTTTAAACAATACTAAATATTCTCGTAAAGTTATCAAAAAGCAAATTAATCAATAATTATATACTAATTTTTAGATTTTTAATCAACCTTAATTTTTATTACAAATTATACATTCAAACCACTGATTAATATTCCAAAATCAACTAATACACTATCATCACTAACTACTACGTAATAATCATCAATTTCAAACCCATGATCAGTCATTTTTCAAAATTATGGTTTAAATAATACCTCGATTAAGCTGAAATTAGAGAGGAAGGTGGGGAACGTCGGCTGGTGGTAACGGGCGACAGCTGCAACTGCGGAAAGGGGGCGTGGTTGAGAAATAACGGTGACAGCAAAGCGTGAAGCAATGGGGGCGGGCCTCTGCTTGGTGGGGCAAGCAGACGCCGGTTGTAGATGAGAGGCAACGACAGTGGAAAAACGAGGGGCGAGAGGCCATGGAAGAAAGGGTGCGGGCAATTTTGTTGCGAAAGAATGAAAATTTTTCAGGTTCGTGGTTTTTGATCTGTGTACACAGATCTGCGTCGGCTAGCATCGGCCGGTTATTCTAGCCTCGTCGGCTGACACAAAAGGCCACCGCTATAGGTAGAATTTTTTATAATGTTTGAAAGATGTAGTTTTAGTAGTTTAACGTTGTTTTATGTAGATGTTTGTAATTTCAAATTCTTAAAAATGCATTTGTAAGATGTGGTAATTAACTGCAAAATTATTATGTAAATTTTTGACTTTTGAATTTGTTTTAAAATAGTATTACTGCTTTGAAAGATGCAACCAATTCTCCGTTACGATTTTTGTATTATAAGTTATTGGGGTTTTTGAAATGAATTTTACAAATGAATTTTTTACATATGCATAACACTAGTCATTAAAAAGGTAATGGAGTTTATAATCAAATAGTGAAAAGGGTTTGCTTATCTGTGGCTTCTAAAATTTACATTTTGTTTTAAAGATTTAAAATAAATTGTGGAGTGATGTATAAGAATGGGGATGAGAATAACATGCAGCAAAGAAGAAGATTTTAGAGCAAGGACTTTGTTAATAGAAAAATTATTTGCATGGGCTTTTCATCCATTATAAATATTAATAAGAACTTGTTGTCCAAATCCCTATATTTTAAATTAAACAAATGCAAGTATTTCATTTATGTCATAGATTTCATCTTCAAATAGGTAAACAAATAAATCAGAACATATTCAAACTACTGTGTAATTTGTACATCGTGTATGATGATATTTTTAATGTTAGAATCTCATATTTTGATATTTTGATTGCGACAACTATACAGCAATATATTATGTATACTAACCACTTGCACAGGAATAGTTTCATAAAACAAGGAGTTGTACTCGACAAAAGAACACCAAGATGACACAACAAATGTAATATTAGTAATGGCGTCTTAGTGAAGAATTATAAAGTTGTTAAAATCCCTTCTATGTGGTATACACACACGCTTGATCACAAATCAATTTCAAAGCTCAAAAACAAAAACCACAACATTCAGTCTACTGAATAAGGCATAAAAGTTGACTGAATATATGCACACATCTATAATTAAACATTGATACAATTTAAGTTGACTATAAACATGATTCAGTTGACTAGACCCTAGTTTAGCTGACTAAACCAAGGATCCCAGTCGATTGAAACTGGGCTATTTTAAACTACTTTCGTTCTAATTTGAAATGTGGTTTTTCACTCAAATTCAGTTGACTGACTATCTTCATTCAGTCGACTTAATCTGTGTAACAACTATATTTTTCAAATTTTTGAAGGATGCACTTCTCCACGAAGAGATACTCCTCTTTGTTAATGGCTGCAACTATTTCCATTGAGCATTTCTATTCATTAAAGGTTGCAACCATAATCTTATATATAAGGCAATAAAATTAGTGAATTCAAAACAAATACTTTTCCCTTATTCTTCTATTTTGCTTTTGTAATCTCAAGTGCTTTCATATACTTTTATTGCTTTCATACCGATCATTGCACATTCAATTCTATTTTCTTTGTGATCATATTACTTTCATATTCTTCACAAATGTACTCAATACATGACAAAGAAGAAGATTATATAAAGGTTGTATTCATGGGCTAATCCACACTATACAAGAGCATAAGAAGTCGCAAACAATTCTACTTATTTTGTAGATGAATTCTTATTTGAGTTTTTCAGGCACAAAGTTATATTCGATAGCTCAGGCAGTTGTAGTACCTATTCCTCTAGGTTAAGAGACTGTGTTGCTAGTTAATTCTAGAAGGAGTCGAGGGCTGAACGTAGAATGGGAGTTCGAACTGGTATAAAAATCTCTGGTGTCATTCACTTTATTGCTTTACTTTTATATTACTGTTTTTTTCAAAAGTTAAACACTTAGATAAATGTTCATATTACTCCCACATAGATTTTCATTTGGTATCGGAGAAACTCTATCATTTAACCATAACATAGTTTTTGATATTCAAGTGATATGGATAATAATACCGCATCAAGTTTTGTTAAAGATCAGCCTACTACACGACCATCACTATTTGATGGACTAAATTACAATTATTGGTCAACTAGAATGAGGATATACAGGCAAGCTAATGGCTATGAAACTTGGAATATCACTCAACAAGAATACACTGTACCTACCACTGCTTATGCAAAATAGTCAGACACACAAAACTATATGTTACAGCTAATGCTAAAGCTATAAATATGTTGTTTTGTTCTTTATATAAAAATGAGTTTAATAGAGTTGGTATTTCTACATCAGCATATGAAATTTGGCATACTCTTAAATAACTCATGTAGGTACAAACAAGGTCAAAAAAAGTATGATTTCAATGCTCAAAAATGAATTTCAAAACTTTAGAATGAAGCAAGATGAAACTATAAATGACATTTACTCTAGATTTTCAGATATATATCACTCACTTCTAGGACTAGAAGAAAAATACATCGATCTTGATACTGTTTCAAAAATCTTAAACACTTTAACGGATGAATGAGAATGAAAACTCTTAGCTATTTAAGAAGCTAATGACATTTCAACCGTTAAACCAGAAGATTTAATAGAAAATCTCATGAGATATGAAGTGAATTTGCTAGCAAAATGAGTATATGCTCAATAGAAAAACAATTGCATTCCAAGTAGAAAATGAAGACTCAGACGAAGATGATGAAGATATTACATTTTTAGCAAAAAAATTTAGAAGATTTCTAAAATTAAAAAAGAATAAGATCTTTTGGCAACAACAGAAATGACAACTACGATCATTCAACCTCCTCACTCAAGTGTTATGAATGTGATAATATGGGTCACATGAAGAGAGACTGTCTAGAAAGAAAGAAAAATAAATTTAGGAAGAAAGCAAGAAATTTAATGAACAGAAGAAGCAGGCTATTTTAGTAACCAGGAATTATTCAGACTCCATATAGTGATAGTGATTCAAAACAAGCAAATATATGCTTCATGGGTACTTGTAACGATGTACCTAGTAAAAAGAGGGGAAAGTGGATACTCGACAATGGCTACTTGAAGCATATGATGTACAATAAAGACATGCCAACAAATATTGTCTACGTAGATGGAGGTTTCGTTACTTTTAGAGATAACTCTAAAGGATGCATCATCAGAAAAGGAGATATGAGCAACAACGGTGTATCTAATTCACCTCTTATTACTAATGTTTTAGTCAAATATGCGATAAAGCATTTAGTATATCCTTCTTAAAAGGTAAATGCGAAATTATCAATTAAAATAAAATCTAATTTTCAAAGGAGAGAAAAAATATTTATAGTTTAAATATGAAAATCAATCACAATATAGATACGTGATTAATAGCGAAAGATAATGATCCATGGCTATGGCACAAAAGCTTTTTCACATCAATTTTAAAGCAATTAGTAAACTGTCTAAAAACAATTTAGTGAAAGGTCTACCAAAAATGAATTATAAAGTAAATAATATATGTGATGCGTGCCAATTAGGAAACTAACTAAATCGTCTTTTATATCTAATAAAATCATTTCTACATTACAACCTCTTGAAATACTGCATTTGGATCTATTCGGTCCCACTCAAGTTCAATTTTTAAATCATAACAAATATGTTTTTGTAATTTTAGATGATTTCTCTAAATATACTTGAACATTATTTTTGAAAAACAAAAGTGATACTTTTGAATCATTTAAAATTTTTACAAAAGATACTCAAATTTTAAAAGGTTTAAATATTAAAAATACTGCAGGTAATCATGGTGGCGAATTTGAAAACGAGCTTTTTGAAAAAATTTGTAACGAAAAGGATATTAGTCACAAATTATCATTTCCTAGAACTCCATAGCAAATAGAGTTGTAGAAAGAAAGAATTGGACAATATAGGAATGTGCTAGGACTCTACTTAGTGGTTGAAGGAACTGTTCCAGCCCGTAGCGAAAGAAATTGGTGAATTTCAATTTTTTTACCCAATTAGATCTTAGTTGGGCCTATAAAGACAAATTTATTTAGAAAGTTTCTAAATTTATTTTAAATAAAATCATTTATTTTATTTAAATTTGTTAAAGCGAAGTTTTTAATTTCAAATGTATAATGTACCAAATACACCTAACATTTAGTATATGGAATGATACCTTTCATTTCTTTCCCTAAAACAAGATTTAATTGAGAGTGTTAATTGCATTAAATGGAGGGAAACCTTTTTGTAACGACCCGATGTTTGAACATTCAATTTGGAATATTTAAATTATTTTAAATATTGAAATTGAATTATAAATTGGTTTTGAATATGGAAAACATGGGTTTATTAATAAAATAGATTCAGAATTTAAATATAGTGATTTATTGGACAATTCAACTTTTGGATTTAATAATTGGGATTTTGGTAGATTATTGAATCTTAAGATTTATGTTTCTTCAGTTCAAAAATATGTGTTTTAAATTGACGTTTAAAAATAGCCTTCCGAGGCATAGTCCGGAATTCAACGAAACCTGTTCCATTGGATCCATAATATTGTATTCTTATTAGATTTCAAATTTCGTAGCTTTTGGAGTTACTGTTTAGCCGTACGAGATGTAAACACGCTGAAATTTATGTCGAAAATTTAATATAATAACTGGATCCAAAAAGCTATCTTCCCAACACGGTCGAGTTAGGACTCGAAACCTTTTCCATTTCGTTCGAATAGAGGTATAACATGATGAACGCCTAGCGGCACGCCTCGATAAGGGTTCGAAATTTTTAGTTAGATAATTTTGAATTCATAATGATATATATATACTGTTGACTAGACTAGGCTGTCTCCCTCCTTTCCATCAGCCACCATTTTTTCATTTCAGCCATCCTATATTCCTAAGCAAGTCGACCTACTCTTCTCTGCTTAATCACGTACTCTTTCTCTTCCCTCAGAAGCTAAAATCAAATCGAAGCCGCCCTTCTTCACCTTTGTATCATGAGCCTGCTTCCTGCCTCTCCTTTATAAATCGTGAGGTGTCGGTTCTAACCCGAGCTATCTTCTTCCTCCCTTCTTTAATCAAAAAAAATTAAATAGAAGAAGGCCGAATGAAATCCATTCCTTTCTAATCGAAATCTCAAAAAAAATATAATGGCTGATGAATCAAATCGCGTACGTTATCTTCGTTCCCCTTTCATTCTTCACAAATTCAAAATCAAAAATTGAGAGGCTTAGGGAAGAGGTACATGAGCTTCGAGATGTCATGACCGTTCGAGAGAGTTCATGTCGGGTTTCGAGGCGACGTTGTGGAGTCGCGGTGGCTTGTGAGTGGGCGGCTCTAGCTTGGTCGATTGAGTGGGGTTTGGGCTGGGAATAGCGACGTGCATGGGGGTTGGGATGGAGGCCGAGGTCGAATTTTGGATTGGGGGAGGATTGTTCGAGAATAGCAGGTGTGTGTGTGTATACACGTATGTGTATATATATATATATATATATATATATATATATATGTGTGTGTTATTTACTCATCTTAATTTGAAATTTAATATTATATATATAAATGTTAAACAGAAAATAGAAAATGGAAAAAAGGAATATAATTTTATATATATATATATACCTACACATTTAAAATCTTACCGTTTAATTTTAAATAAGCTTTATTTTTATGGAAATTTAGTAGTCGGTATATATATATATATATATATATATATATAAGAACTCAAAAATTTATATATACATGTATGTAGGTAAAAAGTAAAATAGCAAATATATATATATATATATAAGATTTTGGAATATAAGAGTTTATATAAAAAATTAGATTTTTAAAACCTATGTAGATTATTTTGAAAATACAATAAAATATACATATACACATTTTTAAAATCTACTAGCTTATCTTAAAATAATATATTTTGTTGATTAATTTGTTTTATTAACCTATTTAACTATCTTAGTTACCATAGGATTTTTAAAGGAAAATATTATTTTAAATTTAACTTATCAAATTAAAATAAATTTATTAAACGGTAATTGATTGTTTGATTTGTTCAAATATTAATAAATCATATAATGTTATATAAGGTTATTCATTGTGAAGAGACCGTATCGAGATTAAAGTGGATTGCAAACAAAAATAAAGGTGAGATTTTCTCACTCATTCGGATTACCATATTAAAATTTAAATGTTAAATTTAAATTATTGGATGCCTGACTTGATTGATAAAGTTATAATTTATCTGTTGGATGTTAACTATATATAGTAGTATATATACATATTGGAGTGATTGATATCCCCACATTATATAGAGGATGAGACCCTATGCACCCCACATAATAGCGGACGACCCTTTATACCGCGATATACCCCTCGAAGTGGGATTGGTATTTTATTTGTTGACTAACATCTGTTGATGCAAGAAAAATAGGTTGGAGGGATCCAACATGATCCCTCAAAAATATTTATTGTTCATATATATATTGATATATGGTGTGATGGATAAATTGATATGGGTTGTGTGTGAATTGGGTTATTAAATATTAAATAGCATGAAATTAGAACGGGCATTTCAAATACCAGAAATAACTTAATTGAAGGAATTTAAAAAGGAAATTTGAATGGTAAATATTTATATTGTAAATTGGATTTATTTTAAAGGACATTAAGTAGAATAAAATATATATTAACTAATTTGGGCTATACTTAACCATTCGTGAAACTGATTTAAGTAGAGATTTTTGAAATAAATTATATAGAAGAATTTGAAGGATATTTTGAAATTATGGAAAAGAACTTAAGAAATAATTAAAAATAGATTTGAAAATAAATTGGAATTTATTAAGGAAGGAAATTAAAACCAGACTTTTAAATAGAATATTTTTTTATAAATAGATGGAAAAACTAACCAGAATTTATAACATTATAAACGAGGTTAATAAATGAGATAGATTGATATCGGTGGATATGGTAAAAATATATGTTGATGATGTGAACTCATATCGAGTTATGGAAAACTGTTTGGAAAGAAAAAGTGGAAAATATTTCGAATGTGAGGAATAGTGGTATGGTCAATGGGATATGAATCAAGGGGAAACTATGAATTGAATCGATGAATATTAAACTTTCTAAAAATAGATTTTTTGTTAAGTAAATTGAAATTACTTTAAACGGGATTTTAAATTACTATACTGTTTTAGGATATCCCAAAGTTAGTTATTTTAACACTTAATATGTATTTAAAGAAATTCTAATTTTGTAAATCAACTTTGTAAATTAATTAGTGACTAAATATGAACTTTTTATCATTTTTAAGAAGTTGATATTTTAGTTTACCCAAAAACCATATTTTTAAAAATAAACCATTATTCTTATTTCATATATAAAATTTGAAATGGTTTAAATTCAATTATAAATCCTCTCGAGATGGAAAGCAAAGTTAATTAAAATTGAATAAGATTTTAAGGGAAAGACCTTATAATGGTATTATGGAAATTTAATTTTTTTTCTCTAAAGTGTAAGATAAGTGAACTTCGAAAGGTGAAATAAAATTCACAAGGGAAGTAGAAGGGAAACTAGAATTTAAATAAGCATAAATGGCTTTGGAAATATTAAAGGCAAATTAACTAAGGAGTTCGGGAATATATAGAATTTGTTGAAACAAATTTGAAAATTTACAAGTAAAGCTGTAAATGATTTTTGGGAAAAGACTAAAAGGGGTTTAGAACTATTTTCAAAGTGTTGAAATACGGGAGTGATATCTAGTATAAATTTTTGATAAAAATAATTTGGAAAATTATTTATGGCCTAATGTTGCTCGTGGATGTTATACGATAGTTAAATAACCGATTATCAATATTGGCCAATGTGTTGATCGTTTCGAAGAGACCGGGATCGAGTTTAATTATCCGAAAACCACTTTGATAAGGTTTGAACATTTACGAATGAAGACCGTGAAGATGATGAAGATGGTGATTCAGTTTGTCCATACCCAGGGCAACTTGTATGGACGAATGCTATCAGAACATCGTCAGGAGGACGATGATTATTCTTGGTGAGACTCGTTCTTAAAAGTAACACATAGCCTCAAGCCTCATCTACCGGGAATGGTTAAAACAGGGGAGGTGCAACAAGGCTAAGTAAGTAGCACCCAAGTAGGGTAAGATCTCCCCTGTCTAGATGTCCCTTTATTTCGGCTGTGTGGGCGGTTGTTTGCTCTAAATGCCATCTTATTCGGACTATCCAATAAGGGGTAGCTCCGGTCTTCTGTTGCAAGGGATCGGGAGTGGTCCTCGGTACTCTGATCTAGGCCAGGTACAGTGACGGACGGTACCCCAATAGCACTGCCATTGTATGGAATCCAGTCTCCAATAAGCGCTCGTACGATTTTGATTGTGCCCAACTATTGTTTGAAACGTGAGATGCAAGCATTTCAGCTAGATTCTATTTTACTTTCTATAGACACTATTATAATATCAGACGGATTTGATAAAAATGTTTTGGTTATCGTAAGGTTAAAAACCCAGCATATTTATTTATGGCGTGGTCTTATGAGATACCTTTGTTTTAAAAGGATTTTCAAAAATATAATAATCCAATTGAGTGTGATTTTCTCACATTGGTTTTCAGACTGACTCGGGTGCTGTTTTATTATGATACCCGGGTCAGACCGAGTTGAACAGATCCAGAATAATGTGTTATGGAGCTTAGGAGGCGAGCTGGATGACAAAGACGTAACTCCATATTTGAATTACTATTTCCAATGTGTAAGGACAGATAACAAACTGTCCAAAGTGATGGATGATTGTTGTACTCTGATAATGGTATGTATAGATAACAGTACAAATTTCTTTGTATTTAAAAGCTGTTACTCTATATTGTATTTTGTTCTGCTACAATTGTGCGATTCTGATGTTGTTTTTGTCTTCTTCTTCTTACTCTTTCTTCTTTTTCCCTTACTGTCGGGTATTTCCAGCATTCGATTGTTCGGCATGTAATACAGTGGATGTATTGATGTCGACTTTCGAAGGTCGAAAAACCGGGTCATGACATGTCGAATCAGAGCTGAAGGTTAAGCGAGAACCATGGCTCTGGTGGGGATTACTCATTAGAGATGGAGTCGGTAATACTCTAAAATGAGTTTGAGTGTATTAATAGATATGAGCGCGTATTCGTTAGCGAATAAAAATGTTTTAATATTGTGTTGACTTCTTGGTTGAGTGGCATATAAATTCTTGTCAAGTAGGGGGATGCCGCTATTCCGATACGAGTTTATAAACTTTTGAACACGATAAACCGACACAATACTTTTTAATGTAGGTGAATGAAATAATTTTACCCAAAATATATTTTGATATAAAATTAAATAATTTTTTGAAATTATTATATATAATTAAAGTCTGTGGATGATAATAATATAGTCAAATAAGATTATAAAATTTGAAATGGCTTATATAACTAATATGGAAAAATTGTATAAGTAAAAATTATACAATAGAAAAAAATGTAATGTATTTTGGATTAAGTTGACAAAAAATAAAAATTTTAAATTAAATTAAGGGTGATTTGAAAGAAATAAATTGTGAAGCAGATTAGTTAAGTGGATAAATTTTGGATGTGATTGAATTGGAAAATAAAAAAATTAATTTGGATGTGAGAAATAAGAATTGAATTGAAATTAACTTAAACTAAATAAAGTTGAGTTGAAACTGAATTAAATTGAAATAAAATTCAGTTGAGTTATAAATGATATTGAATGAAATTAAATTCTTACTTAATAAAAGTAAGTTAGATAAGAATTGGATTGGATAAATGAATTGAAATAGCTCATAAAAGATAGATTGAATAAAAATATGCTAGGGCTGTAAATAAATATATAGCCTTGAGTTAATAACGAAACTTGAATGTGCTTGGCTATAACATGATGGAAATATGAAATATAAGTTATGACTTATAAAAATGGAAAAGTGGAATAGAAAACCCAGAATAAAGATTGTTTGATATTTTCGAAAATGAAAGAAAATTCAAACTTTAATTGTAAAATAAGTTTGAATTCAATAAAATTAAATGAAGTGATTTTTGAGATCAAAATCAAATATTAATTTAAGAATTGGAAGTGAACTAATTAGATGTGACGACCCGAAATTCAGCGCTCGAAAATCGACATCCATACTACAGTCGTATACGAATGTCGAAGATTTAAATATTCGAATCCGTTTCGCCGGAGCTTATAACACATTAAGTGCAACAACACAGCGGAAGAAAAATAAATAATATCATTGATATACAACATTTAATACAACACATTAATACAAATGATAACAATATACATCAGAGATACGCAACAGTGGAAATATAAAGTGACAACAGAAGATGATGCAAACTAGGCAACAATAGAGGAAAGATAATGTCTTCAAAGCCAAAGCTCCAAACACCAATCCAAGAAGCTCTAATCACCATCAAGTTGGACTTAAGCAAGGTCAGCCATCCAAAGACTGAAGATGATTTCCAAAAACCGAAGGCTATCGAATCTACACCTACTATTTGATTATCTAAAAATCCCAACTCTACACTGCCTGTGTGGAAAATTGTGGGCATCCAGAGTTTAGGAAGGGAACAATAAACTCCAGGTCAGTCATGGGACTGGAATGAGCAAACAAAAACAGTTTTCTTTAAAAGCAAAACAAAAGAGTTTAAAATAAATCCGCAATGCTTTTTGAAAAATGAAACTACCATAAGGCCTCCCCGCACACACACAATGCAAGCGCACAATTGGTGGCGATTTATCCTTATTATAGTCAAACATGCTTACTACGCAAAATATTTTTGATATTATTATTAGTGCATAGTGTAGAAAATCTTTTGAAAGTATAATATAAATCTTAGCCAGCAAATGTACCATTATATTATGCCTGCTATAGCTACCACCTTAGGTGGCAGGTTATACAACTAAAACCGTACAAGGCGCGTATTGGAGATTGGATTTCCAACAAATGGTCAGGCTAAGGAACTTCATATTGCCACATGGGTACGCCTCTGGAGGGAAGCCCCAAGAACTTACCCAGCTCTCTGCCAACACAAGGCCGAGTTACCCCTGCCCGAAAGTAACACCTGCAAGTATGTCATCCCCAGTCGTTAGCGACCTTTATCCGAGGATCCTCAACCACAAAGCAATAGCCACAAAGTAATAATTTGCAGCAACCACATAGGTTAAATATCTGGGCTCCATACCATGATACCACCTTTTTCAAGAAGAAATGGACATAACCTAAGGGCATGACCCCTAAATAACCTTGCTGCATTCTTCCTGTTTCGACCATTTCCGGGTTGTAAGGTCTGACAAAATCTCGTCCACAAAGCTACACTTTTCACAAAGCCATGCTTTGATCAAAAAATGATCAGCAGCACTTCGTATGCCACATTACCAAATTGGAAATGTATCACTAGTAACCATCAACTACATAACCTCTGAGCTCATACGTCTCAGAGAAGGGTGTTAAGCTAAAAGAATAAATTCTTTACCACCAAACAGAAATGTATTTGATAGAAACCAGCTTTACATCTCAAATTGTAATGTCAGACACACATCCATACAAGTCAATTCCGAGTTTGAACAGAACCGAAGGCGCTTCAAAAAGAAGCCCTTGCAAATCCGGATAATCCCTAATCACGTCCGGACTCCCCATCACAAAGGGTGATCAAATCTCTATACCGAAGCCATTCGGTGCAGAGACATTCGAAGAATTATCCTTTCGCTTTTGAAAATATCCGATCTTCACCACCGGTCTTCAAATGCTATCCATATCGTCGTATCATTATTCGGAATGGGTTATATGACACAAAGTCCTCTCCTGGCTAAACCGAATAATGAGCGCTTACTTCAAAAACATATGGATATTGGGATCTTAGTTACGTCACAACTTTAAAACCCAAAATCTTTCTTCAAAATGGTTTAAACAAATTACCATTTCTAATCTTTCAAACAAAAAGATTCATTTAACAAAGTTCACCAATCTTTCACAAAGATTCATTCATAGCCTTTCAAAACACTTTCCCTTTCAAATTGGATTAACTCATCCAATCTTTAAATCAAAGACTCAATTCATAGCTTTCAAAACCATTTCCAAAGATTCATAGCTTGCAAAAACAATTCCATTTCAAATCTTTTATACAAAAGATACACCTTGAAGATCTTCTTCAATTTCAAAACAAGGTTCAACCATCTTTCACAAAGATTCATTCATAGCTTTCAAAACTATTTCAATTCCATTTCAAACTTGAAATCTTTCAACACAAATTGGAAATCCTTTCTTTATATGAATGTTATTATCATTTGAAAACAAATAGTTTTTGTTTCAGAAAAATCTGATTACATTTGCACAAGTTAAAGCCCTTTAAGTATAAAACTTGGATTAAACTCAAATTTCTAAAACAATACTTTTAAAATGGTTTAAAACCCATATAAACACATTTGCAACTTTTATAACCTTTTTAAACCATAATTTCCAAACATAGAATTCAATTTCAAATCATGAATTCAAATTTAAATCAAATTATTTAAATTTCAAAACTTTATCAAGTTATTCAAAATAACTTTCATCTTTTAAACTCCTTTTTCCCAGAACCATTTGGATTTAAAATTCATCTCTTAAAACCATTACCAAAATCTGTGACTTAACCATGTTCCTCGTGCAATCGATATTTGTGTGTGTATGGTGCAGTCCGGGGGTTTTACACAGTAGTGCAACATCATCAATCATCACAGATTCAAGCACAAAAATATCGATAAGCGGTATAATCTTATAATGCTTATCTTCATTCACAGATTAATAGATAATTAATATACATTCATCACAGTTAAATAAATTACATTCATCACCGCTCAAATCAAAATAATTCATATCACAAAGCATCACACAATTTAAAGCATTCCATTCAATTCAAACATCCATAAGTAAAATCAATTAATTATCTGATTAAGTTAAATCATGTTAATTACTTATGAATAACAACTAATCCTGGTTAATTAATATTAGTTATTTACAAATCTTAATCATTAATTAACCTTTAATCATTTATTAATTAACCTTTAATAAATAAATTAACCCTTAATTATTAATTAATCAACTTTAATTAATAAATTAATCAACCTTTAATCATTAAATAAATAACCCCTAATTATTTATCCTTAACTAATTATATTAATTGATTACTCCTCAATTAATCTTCATTCCTTAATCACCTTCATTAATTAATTAAACTTTAATTAATTAATTATCCTTAATTAATCACATTAATTAATTAGCCCTCAATTAATTATCATCAGTTGTCTTAAAATTTGAAAACTTGATTTATTTGAAAATTTAAAAACCTGAAAACATTTTCTTTTCAAAATTTTTTGAAACCTGGTATCTGTTTAACAAAACCTGAGCCAAATGCTTGAGTACCTGGGCCTAATCGCGAGCTTGACTTCGAGTAAACTTCCCTCGCCCTTGTCTTCGAGCCAAATCAAAAATGCATCGAGTCGAACCTGAAAACTTTCTTTCTTCCCCAATTTTCAACTATCATCAGATATCCAAGATATCTCGTGTACGTGTACCAACGTACGACGAACTCCAGTTGACCTCGCCATCTCCAACATATCAATGTCCATCAACTCACACCCACAAGCCAACAATTTGTCGAATCCATGATGAATTCAAAATCGAGGAACCTAGTCCAGCCTAGAACAGAATTTGATCACTAAAAACTTCCTCGTACCGCCACCACAGATCATCTGTGACCCCGCGATCACTACCAGAGTTCCACCGATAACCCATGTTCCTTTTTCCACCGGTCCGATCGCCTCTTAATCACCCATGATGATGTATGAATCTGAAAACCAGCGACAACTAAATTTACTCCTCAAACCCTATCTCAACGCCGACCAGCCACCTTGACCACTAATAAAATCTACCACCATTTTTCTGATGATCCCTGACCTTTAAGCTAACTATGGCTGTGATCCCGAGACCCACCTTCATCTCGATCATCAGAATTTTCCAAAAACCCAATTACAGTTCATCTTGAAATTCTTAACCAATCTCAAGCTTAAAAATTTAGATTAGACTACTAAAATTCATCATTTTCACATACGAAACAGAATATATAATTAAAACTTGGAATCCAGAAAACTTAATTTCTGATTTTAAAAGATTATCACTGTAATTCTTTAGTTTCGAGAAATCTATTTGTTAATCATACTTAATTATATTTTTATAAATATGTTTTTGTCATTACAAACAGATTTCTTTTAGAAATCATAACCTAAAATTTGATGGTTGAAAAAAATTGATTTTTCTTTAATGGATCAAAGCTTGTAGGACAACCGAGATGTGTAAATATATATACACACACAAATGTGCACAGACATATATCCATATATATCTACATATATGCAAGTAAATTTCACATCAAATCTCAAGGATAATCACATGCATTAAGGTATCAAAAAGATTAAGCTTCTAAAATAGGAGTTTGCTCACCTGGATTGAGGTTTGAACATAGAAGAAGCAAAGCTGGAAATTTGAATTTGGTTTTGAAGATTGGGAATTAGAACTTGATTTTTTTTTGAGATGAATCTACATCTTTGAATTTGGAGATATTTTGGTAATGCTTTAATCTGGAATTTATTTTCAGGATGATCTTGAAACTTGCTTGCTTCCAATTTGAAGATCTTGAGTTGAATTCAGGTTTTGATTTTTAGAACAGAGAATCAGATTTAAATCTTTAAGCCAGGAAACTTGATCTTCTTTATATTTGCTTCAGGTTGTAGCTTCTAGATTTTTTTCTGTTTTGAGTTTGAATTCAAAGCTTGTTTTTAAACTGAGTTGATCTGCTCTTGTTTGTTTGATTTTTTTGAACTCTGCTCAGGCTTTAAAATTTGAAACTTTGAATTTCTTTGACCTCGGGTTGAAACTGGTTTTCTAATTTGATTTCTTGAAGCTTTTGATTTTGATTACATTTGATCTCAGGATTGGGTTTTGTTTAGATTTTTGTTCTTTTTCTGGTTTGTACACATTTTCTTCTCAGATTTTATAAATTTGGGTTTTGAATCAAAGAAAATGAGAAATGAACAGGTT
This sequence comes from Allium cepa, assembly GCA_030765085.1. Lineage (NCBI taxonomy): Eukaryota > Viridiplantae > Streptophyta > Magnoliopsida > Asparagales > Amaryllidaceae > Allium > Allium cepa. The sequence continues at coordinate 463,839,856 of CM060943.1, forward strand.
AGTGATATTTATAACTTTGATTCCCTCTTATTATTATTAAATCTAAAATAAATAAAAAATCAAAGGTATGTGACACTTGTATTATTTGTACCTCTATAAGCCTACACTTGTTAATCTGATATTTTAATTTGCTTACACATGTCTTTTTACATTATAAAATGTTTGCATGTATTAATAAGAATTTTATAAAATATGTATATTAGTTTATTTTTAGCAATATATATATATATATATATTCTATTTTTATTCCATTTAAAATTCTAATTAATGCATTATTCTTATATATATATATATTTAAATCTTCAACTTATTACTTCCAAGAGATATATACATATTTAAAGCTTTGTATTCATTCTTGTTATAAATTTCAAATTAAAATTATAATTAATTTATATAAACACAAAACAAACACATATCTTTATTAAATTTTGGAAAAACTCAAATTTATTCACAATTTAATTCTAAAAATTATATTAATTACCAAATTTAAATTTAAATCAAAACCGGGATCGTTACATTAGATAATTAATTAGTAAGTAAAATGTGAAAGTAGAATCTAATGCAGTTAAACGAAGTTGAATTGTGAGTCAATAAGGGAGTTTGGAAATGAACTCGAGTTATAAATAAAATTCAACTTGGATTGTTATCGAATTAAATATAAATTTGAAATGTTGTCAAATGAAATGGAATTGGATTAAAATAGAAATGGTTTGAATTTGCAAATAAAATCCAGGTGAGTAAAAGTAAATTGAAAATGGCCCTGTTATTAATAAAATAAATTTGGGATGAATAGAGTGTGGAAATTAAAATTTAAAAGTAATGAATAAGTGAATGGACTAATCGAATAAATTAGTAAAATGAATGGGAATGGATTAACTAAAAAAAATCAAATCAAGGGTTTAAATTGGAATTGATTACATAAACTTATGTTACGAGGTGGGAATAGTTTGAAGTAAATAAATTAAGCAAATATTTGAATGGAAGCTTGGCTTAAGTAAATATGCGGAATAGTTATTAATATATTAGCATAGAATGTTGTCGAGCTTAATAAAATGATTTTGAATGAAACCTATGCGAATATGGAATAAAAAGCAATGAATGGATTGTGAATAAAGATGAAATGGGATGGAATTAAATATAAAATGAGTTGGGAGTAATTTGAAGTAGTTATAAACTAAAGTGGATGTTCTATTAAGCGAATATTTCGAATTCGCATAGAAAAAGTTGTCGTTTGACGTAAAGGAAGTAAAATAAAATTCTATGAATTGATAAAAATTGATTTTGGAACGAATATGAGTTCGTATGGTTTAAAAATGAATTGAATTTGAATGGTTGGGTGTAATTCATTTTAACTGAGTGAAATTAGTATATGGGTTGATTGAAACAATTGAACAAGTGTTGAAATCATATAGGTTGCTTACAAATATTGTTTAATCTGCACTGCTTATAAAAATCCATGTGTTTAGCTATTGCACATAAGTAAAATGTAATTATGTTACATAATTTGGTACTTATATGTTTAAATTGAGTAAGTACAGGTACTTGGAGGCCGTTTGGTTGGATTTTGATCGTGCTAATTGCTAAATAAATAAGCCACTTGCTTAAAAATGCGAAATAGAGGTACGCCTACGCAATAAAAAGAATAAAAATAAAAATATTGTTGTTTCCTTTTGTTTTCCAACCGTGTGGATCGATGTATATATATATTTATCTCTCTTGTCAAATTGCAAAAGCTCCTCCGTACAGGGAAGACTCTGCCAAAAAAGTTTGAAAATTTTAGGAGTTAGAAAACTTTTGAAATTTTTTTGTTAACGACGAATTGATTTCAAATTGGAATTGAAACAAAAGGGATTTTGGAATTAGAATTGGAATTGAAACTAAGTGTTTGGTTGGAACTAAAGGATTAGAAAAGTGAATACGAGATTTTCACTAAATGGGTTTTGTAAGGTAACGGGTTTAAGGCGTTCTTTCTACCTCAGTAATTTCGGGGATGAAACTCTTTTAAGAGGGAAGGAATGTAACGACTCGGATGTTTCAACATTCAATTTGGAATATTTAAATGATTTTAAATATTGAAATGGAATTATAAATTGGTTTTGAATATGGAAAACATGGGTTTATTAGAAAAATAGATTTAGAATTTAGATATAGTGATTTGTTGGACAATTCAACTTTTGGATTTAATAATTGGGATTTGGGTAAACTATTGAATCTAGAAATTTAAGCTTGTTAAAAATAATTTGAAGGCTTATAAAATTTATATTGATAGTAAAAGGTAATAAAAGTTTTAAAATTGAATTTAAAAGTAGTCTGTTTACTTTTAAAAATATATTGTTTAAATTGACGTTTAAAAATAGCCTTCCGAGGCAAAGTCTCAGAATTTGACGAAACCAGTTCCATAGGATCCGTAATATTGTATTATTATCGTATTTCAAATTTCATAGCTTTAGGAGTCATCATTTAGCCGTATGAGATGTAAGCACGCTAAATTTTTTATCGAAAATTTAATATAATAACTGGGTCCAAAAAGCTATCCTCTCCATACGATCGAGTTAGGACTCGAAACCTTTTCCATTGCGTTCGAAATAGGTGTATAACATTATGAACGCCTGGCGGCATTCCTCGATAGGGTTTCAAAAATTTTTGTTAGACGTTTTTGAATTTAAAATGATATATATATATATATATATACACATATACATATATATGTGTGTGTGTGTGCTTTTGACTAGACTTGGTTGTCTCCCTCCTTTCCATCAGCCACCATTCTTTCATCCTAGCCATCCTATATTTCTAAGCAAGCCGACCAACTCCTCTCTACTTAATCGTGTACTTTTTCTCTTCCCTCAGAAGCTAAAATCAAATCGAAGCTGCCCTTCTTCACCTTTATATCGCGAGCCCGCTTCTTGCATCTCCTTCATAAATCACGAGGTGCCAGTTCTAACCAAGCTATCTCATTCCTTTTATCTTCTTCCTCCCTTCTTCAATCAGAAAAAATAATAGAAGAAGGCCTAACGAAATCCCATTCCTTTCTAATTGAAATCTCAAGTGAAAAAATATAATGGCCGATGAATCAAATCGCGTACCTTATCTTCATTCCCCTTTAATTCTTCACGATTTTGAAATCAAAAATCGAGAGGCTTAGGGGAGAGGTACGCAAGCTTCGAGATGTCGCGACCGTTCGAGAGAGTCACGTTGGGTCACGGGGCGGTGCTATGGAGTCGTGGTGGCTTGCGAGTGGGCAGCGCTAGCTGAGTCGATGAAGTGGTGAAGTCACTTGGGTTTGGGCTGGGAACAGCGGCGTGCGTGAGGGTTGGGATTGTGCCCAAGGTTGAATTTTGGATTGGGGGAGGATTGGTTCGAGAACAGCTACTCATCTTAATTTAAAATTTAATATTATATATATATTAAACAGAAAATAGAAAAAGGAAAAAAAAAAAAGAATGCAAGTATAAATACTTATATATATATTCCTATACATTTAAAATCTTACCGTTTAATTTTAAATAAGCTTTATTTTTATGGAAATTTAGTAGTCGGTGTGTGTGTGTGTGTGTCTATATATATAAGTACTCGGAAAATTTGTATATACATGTTTGTAGGCAAACAGTAAACAGTAAATATATATATATATATAAGATTTTGGAATATAAGAGAGCATATAAAAATTAGATTTTAAAACCTATGTAGATTATTTTGAAAATAAAATAAAAGATACATATACACATTTTTAAAATCTACTAGCTTATTTTAAAACAATGTATTTTGGTGATAAATTTGTTTTAATAACCTATTTAACTATTTTAGTTACTAAAAGATTTTTGAAGGAAAATATTAGTTTAAATTTAAATTATTAGAATAAAATAAATTTATTAAACGGTAATTGATTGTTTGATTAGTTAAAATAAATCATATAATGTTATACAAGGTCTTAAATCGTTAAGAGACCGAGTCGAGATTGAAGTGGATCGTAAACAAAAATAAAGGTGAGATTTCCTCACTCATTTGGATTACCTTATTAAAATTCAAATGTTAGATTTAAATTATTGGATGCATGATTTAATTGATAAATTTATAATTTATTTATTGGATGTTAATTATATATAGCAATATATATACATTTTGGAGTGATTGATATCCCCGGATTATATAGCGGATGACCCTTTAAACCATGTTATTCCCCTCGAAGTGGGATTGGTATTTTCTTTGTTGACTAACATCTGTGGGTGCAGGAAAAACAGGTTGGAGGGATCCAACAGGATTCCTCAAAAATATTTATTGTTCATATATATATGGTATATGATGTGATGGATAAATTGATATGAATCGTGTGTGAATTGGATAATTAAATTTAAATAGAATGGAAATTAAACTGGACATTTCAAATACGAGGAATAATTAAATTGATGGAATTTAAAAAGGAAATTTTAATGGTAAATATTTATATTATAAATTGGATTTATTTTAAAGGAAATTAAGTAGAATAAAATATATATTAACTAATTTGGGCTATACTTAACCATTCATAAAATGGATTTGAGTTAAGATTTTTGAAATAAATTATATAGAAGAATTTGAAGGATATTTTGAAATTATGGAAAAAAACTTAAGCAATAATTTAAAATAGATTTGAAAAAAAATTGGAATTTGTTAAGGAAGGAAATTAAACCAAACTTTAAATAGAATCTATTTTTATAAACAGATGGAAAAACTCAGGGGAGTTTATAAATTTATAAACGGGTTTTATAAACGAGATAAATTGATATCAGTGGATATGGTAGAAATGTAAGTTGATGGTGTGAACTTATATCGAGTCAGGTAAACTGTTTAGAAAGAAATAATGGGAAATATTTCGAATGAGAGTAATGGTGATATACTCAATGGGATATGAATCAATAGGAAACTATGAATTGAATCGGTAAATATTGGATTTTATGAAAAATAGTTTTTTTGTTAAGCAAATTGAAATTGTTTTAAACGGGATTTTAAATTACCATACTGTTTTAAGATATCCCAAAGTTAGTTATTTTAATACTCGATATTCATTTAAAGAAATTCTAATTTTATAAATCAATTTTGTAAATTAATTAGTGACCGAATATGAACTTTTAACGTTTTTAAGAAGTTGATATTTTAGTTTACCCAAAAACCATATTTTTAAAAATAAACCATTATTCTTATTTCATAGATAAAATTTTAAATGGTTTAAATTCAGTTATAAATCCTCTCGAGATGGAAAGCGAAATTAATTAAAATTGAATAAGATTTTAAGGGAAAGACCTTATAATGGTAGTATGGAAATTTAAATAAATTTCTAAAGTGTAAGATAAGTGAACTTCGAAAGGTGAAATAAAATTCACAAGGGAAGCAGAAAGGAAATTAGAATTTAAATAAGCATAAAAGGCTTTGGAAATATTAAAGCGAAACCAATTAAAGAGTTCTGGAATATATAGAATTCGTGTGAAATGAATTTGAAAATTTACAAATAAAGTTGTAAATGATTTTTGGGAAAAGAATAAAAGGGGTTTGAAACTATTTCCAAAGTGTTGAAATATGGGATTGATATCTAGTGTAAATATTTTGAGATAAATAATTTAGAAAATTATTTGAAGCCTGATTACTATTTGTGGATGTTATACGATAGTTAAATAACCGACTATCAATATTGGCCAATGCGTTGATTGTTTCGATGAGACTGGGATCGGGTTTAATTATCCAAAAACTACTTCGATCCAATTTGAATCCGTAGATGAGTGACGGGAAATACGTCATGAATAGAAGAAAGTTAAGCCGGTAACAAAATGCGATAAACCACGAGACCAATGCATTCGGTGATGGGAAATGGACCAATATATCGAGGTGCTACTTTTCCCGATCGACTGAAATGCACAATACCCTTCATAGGTGAAACATGAATAAACACCAAATCTCCCACATAAAATTCCAAATTCCTTCTTCGATTATCGGCATAGGATTTTTGTCTACTTTAAGCTTCTTTCATCCTATGTCGAATAAGGTCAATCTTTTCGGTGGAATCACGAATAAAATCTGGATCTAAAACCAGCTTCTCACCGGCCTCAAGCCAATGAGAAGGAGGTCGGCATGGCCTTCCATAGAGTGCCTCCAAAGGTACCATACCAATACTTGATTGGAAGCTATTATTATAAGAATACACAACAAGAGAAATATGATCTACCCAACTTCCACCAAAATCAAGAACACATGCACGAAGAATATCTACAAGAGTTTGATTCACACACTCAGTTTTTCCATCGGATTGAGGATGACAAGTAGTGGTAAAAGAGAAGATGAGTATTGAGGCTACATAAAAAAAGTGATGAACATGAATTGGATTCACGATCTCGAATCTCACAAGTGGACAGAGTCTCAAGATCATTCCATTCGAATATCATCATAGAAACAACCGCTTGTTGCTTACGACTAAGGGCATCGGCAACACGATTCCCTTTTCCGGGAATATAAACAATATCAAGATCATAGACACAAGGAACTCGAGCCAACGTTGTTGACGCAAATTATGTTCCTTTTGAGAAAATAAGCACTTCAAAGATTTATGATTGGTGTAGAGAATAAATTTCTCTTCCAAAAGATAATGACGCCAAATTCTAAGGACAAAAACAATAATCGCATGCTCTAAATCATGGGTGGTATATCTAGTCTCGGTAGGCTTTAATTTCCTAGAAGCATAAGCAATAACACGTTCCCTTTTTGTATGAGAACGACACGCAAACCAATACCACTATCATCGGTACAAACTGTGAAGTCTTGGTTCGCTTTGGGAATCATAAAAATGGAAGCATCTGAAATAAGTTCTTTTAATTGATCCTCTTTCCTGAAAAGCTAAGACTTTCATAATTATAATTTACTTTATGTAATCATCTTTTTAGAAAAATTTACTTATTCCAAGTCAATTATGTGTTTGACTTTCTCATCATAGTGTTTAGGAGATTCCTATCGATAACGTTGATCAAGCGCATCCACCAGAATTCTTAAAGCACTCAATAGGCAATACAACACAAAATCATCTTCTATATGATCAAAATATCTCTCAAAATTTTTACGAATATTCTTTGTTCGTTTTAAGAACAAAATTCAATTATACTTATAAATATATCTTATTAGAAAGATTTGCAGTTTTAAATTCTTATTTTCACCCATAGTCAATGAATACAAGGATGGAGTCATCAAGATACTCGCAGAATACTCGATTCATAAGATGGATGAAATAAGCTGGAGGGTTCGTCAAACAAAATGGCATAACAAGACATTCATAGGAATCATACTGAGTGCGGAATGTGGTTAATGGAACGCTATCGTCCGTAACTCATAGCTAATGAAAACTGGTGGCATAGTCGAACTAAAAAGACTTTAGCACCACTCAATAGATCACTTATGTGATAATCCTAAGACAGGCTCAAAGATACCGGAAATTCATGAACTACTTGAATGAGGGAAGTAACATTTTCCACACCATGTGGGTTTAAAGAATAAAATGATGCCACCGAATTAGAATCGAAATCATTAAGAAAAATAAAAATATGCTTAACAGATTAGAAAAGTCGAAGATGGATAGTCCTATTGGGATATAGGATATGGGCTTCATAATGATTAAGCCAATCCTTTTCCAAAAATGAATTCTGAAATCTAAGTATCACATAACATGCAAATTGGATCGGAAAGCATAATCACAAAAATAATCTCGAGACTTTAAAAAGTAAAATGAGTTTTGTGGATCCACCAATCGAATTCGCAATTCTCATTGAAGTCATCAAGCTCATAATATTTAAAGACAAAGTATTACAAAGTTCCTTTGATGTAAAAGAGTGAGATGCACCCGTATCAAAAAGAACTCGGATAGGATAATCATGAAACAAATTAATGCCATGAAGGACTGAATGAGAAATACCTTGATCAAGAGAAGTGTTACTAGGATCTTGCACATTCAGCTCTCCCTCTCTCCTACTTTGAAGTATGGGACATGTAGATATAATATGACCGAACTTTTCCAATAACGACAAAAAAGGGGTTTCAGACACTTATTTACGTAGTGGTCCGTAGAACCACAATTATAGCATTTCCACGACTAGAGGTAGGAGTCTTTGCTTCGGAAGTTGCTTGCTTCCCTTTCTCGTTAGGATTGGGGCCTTTGAACTTAATATTTCTTTACTTGTTGTTTTTGAAGTTTTGTTTGGCATCCACAACTTCATCATCACTTTCTTTATCAGCCTCTTCAAGTCGAAGAGCGAAGTCAACAAGCGGATCGAAAGAAATTTCTAGTTTCAGAAGTAAAGCCTTTTTGAGGTTCTTATTTAACTCATAGATAAACCTTTGATTTTTCTTCAATGGGGTATTAATATACTCGACCCCATATTTAGAGAGAGATTCAAAAGATGTGATGTAATCCGTTGTAGAAGATTCACCTTGAATAAGATCAATAAAGCATCGAGCTAAAGTTACATTTTTAGCTTTAGGCACAAACTTCAACCTAAACCTTTTTTGGAATTGCTCTCAAGTAGGATCTGCTTCAATAATTTTCAAAACAAAAAGCTCATACCAATCTAATGCTCTCTCCTGGAGCAAGCTAGAAGTCACTTGGACTCGATGTAGATCCACAAGATTCATGTGAGAAAAGATGCGATCGCATGTTCTAAGCCAAGCTTAGATTTCTATAACGCTTTTGGAACCCCTGAATGGCCTTCCACCCAAATTGGGGTAATCCCTGCACAAGCATGCAAACTCGGATTTAGGATGCGTAGGCTTTGGAATAGGTCCGACGGGTTGGGCATTCTTTACAAGATCAAAAAGCTGTTCGGAAGACATGAATACGCCATCCTTAGGAGTGGCACTGGATTGACCGACGCTGGGATGGCCAAAGCTAACCATTTCTCTTCTTTAAGAAAGAAAGAAAGAAAGAAGAGGAAAAAGTTATTCTTAGAATGAATATCAAACAAACTTGGTTGATAAAAGAAGGCATTATAAAGAATATAGGATTGAACGGGTCCTAAGACCCGAATTAAATCCTAAGGCACGATTCCTAAAAAAGACATAGGATGATGATCCTTGCTATAATATTCTATATTGTTCCGAAGTTTGGCTCTGATACCAAGCTGTGACGCCCCATCTTTATACTCACACTAGCCAAGGACACTATGGGGTAAAGTCGTTGACTAGCACGAAGAATAAGGCTGTTGAGGAGCGACCATCTATGTAATTGCTTTGTGCGAGTACCGATATGCCATATAGTATTATATGCATTTCGTTTCAATAGGAAGTCTGACACATCAATTACAAACTCAAAAATACTACACAATGGCTGTGTGATCTTCGGAAACAAATATAAAATAAGCATAACATAAATCAGTCGTAGATATTCATATCACTAAGGCGGAAACAGATATGAATATAACACATAAAAGTGTACATCAAAGCAGTGGTCATACAAGATCCACTACATCACAAAAGAATAGGTACAAGTGCTAGACAAAAGAATATGTGTACATTAAAGAGTCTCTATCATGAATGTGTAAAAATAAAAACTACTAAGCTAAAGTAGTTATCCAAAAGTCAGATGAGGAACCCTGATAAGAAGTCAAGCAGAAGCACCTGAAATACTTTGGTCTGACCCGAGTATTATTTACGAAGAAAATAATAAACGGATTAATCTAGCTATAAATATCATATAAAATGAGATAGGATAAGAGATATGATAAAAATATATGATACAATAATGCCATACTATGACAAGCATACATTAGATAACAACAAAAATCATACAATATCTCAAATTTTCTCAAACACCAAAAAGAATGTCATATTCTTTATTTTATTCACCAAACCACAAATATTGATAAATCCCATCAATACAAATCATAAAAAATTGGTGAAACACAAATTCCAGAAAACAGTAATTAGAAATCCAGAAAACACAAAGGGGAAGCCTATCACAAACAGGAGAAGGAAACTCACCAACATGTGTTTCACAAATGGGTCGCTATCCCATGGTCACCAACCATATAGCCGGTGCAACGACATAGTACAGCGTTATGCCCGATGAACCTGAAACTCACATAATCCAAAACAACGACGTAGTATAGCGTTACGCCCGATGAACCTGAAACTCAAATAATCTGAAACAACGACGTAGTACAGTGTTACGTGCGATGAACCTGAAACACGAATAATCCGGAACAACGAAGTAGTACAGCGTTACGTCCGATGAACATGAAACTCGAATAATCCGAAACAACGACGTTGTATAGCGTTACGTTCGATGAACCTGAAACTCGAATAATCTGGAACAATGATGTAGCACAGCCTTACGCCCAATGAACCAAACTCCATAAAACCCATAGGTCGCTAGCGTATAAAAGTGAGATGAAGCTCCATAAAACGAGGTACAAACCCCCACGCGGACAAAGAGACATCGCATATCACTAGTCAAAACCATAAAATGATCACCATTGATCAATTAGAAGTGTAAATTACACTAAGCCAGTAAATAAATGAGTTTAGCTTCATGTCCCATGACCACCGGCTTAAGTACTTAAAAACAAATTGTAGATTTCCACTCAAAAATTGTCATAAGATTTCAATCAAACAAGTCCTAGATTAACCAACGAAGTAAACACAAGCGTTTCATACCACTTGTTTTGCTAAGTCATTTAATTGGATTTCTTGAACGAATGAGGTAAAGGTTTGTATATAATAATAGATTGGAAAACAGGTTTAAAAACGAGCTTTGTATTAAAAGTAACGTTGAAATCATTTTTGTGAAAGAGTTTGAGTATTTACTACTGATATAGAAACCTTTGTATTTTAAAGTGCAAATCACAGAAATGATTGTAAAAACAATCAATCACCAAAAATTCACATTTGACAACATAAATCAAAACCATAGAAATCGATATCAAAGCCATCAAATGGATATTCCCAAAAATCCAAAAAAGAAGTCATCAAAGTCGATATTGAATGACAACAACCAACCGGATCAACCAAAAATCGATATAAAATGGAAAGCCACATAAAACAGGCAAATTGGCTAATTTAACAGTCTAGACATCTGATGGTTATCCCAGACGTCTGAGCTGAAAGATTGGAATTTTCATTCCAGATCACCCAGACATTTGGGTAACAGACTCAAACGTCTGAGCTGTACATCTAGAATTTTTATTCCGATGGCCCAAACATCTGAGTGTTATACCAGACGTCCGATCTGAAGCTCGGAGCAGAAATCAGCCTTGACCATTATGGCTAAATCGGTTCGGGAGCGATCGGACGAGCAATGGAGGCTAGGGTTTATGCCAAACGACAACCGAGCCCTATGGGCTCATAAAATAACTCCGAACAACATGTTCAACATCCATATAAGGATTTTCATAGATTTTGACTTCAAAATGCCAAAAATTGGAAAATTCATCAAACCAATTCAATTCAAAAGCAAATAAACATGAAATAGATGTTAGGAATTCATACCTAACAACTATCAAAGGTATAGACATAAATGTGAGTTCAAGAACTCACTTTTAAACCCAAAAACAATGAATGAGAAGCTCTAAAACAAAGGAAAGATCAACCATTCTTCAACTTCAACTCTAGAAGCTCCAATTTATGATCATAGACAAATATTTCCTAAATTAGGTTATAGGAAATTTCTGAAATTTTGGAGAGGAATTGAGATGGAGAAGATGAAGAGGATGCTTGCCTAAGCTTCTCTTTGATTTTGGAACTATAATTTGAATTTCCTAGTAAAATAGGGCTTAGGAATTTTAATTTCCTATCTCTACCCCCATTTTTCTTTTAGCTTGAGAATGTTAGGAAATGAAAATGAGTGAAGAGGAGAGAAGTGGGATGTATATGGTAAGGGGTTTTGGTTCACTTATTGGGTTAGTGGGCTAGAATGCCACCCAAAGCCCAAACAAAATACCAAAATTCTAATCAACTCCAAACATATCGACGTTTATACTCAAAATGGTCACAAACGCTGTTTTGGACTCAACGGAAGTAGTCTCGAGTCCTAATTCGACTATTTACAAAAAGTAGCATTTTGGACTTTAATCCGACTACGGTGCTATATTTAAATAAAACATTTAAATATGTAATCGTGAAATATGCGGATTGTTAGAAGATAAATCGATATCCGTCTCGATGCATCTTGACTAGGAATATTTAAATGGTATATTTATTTTTATTGTGCTAAATTACTCATGGTTACAACACTTTGTAACCACTATAACAAAACATGTTATTTATGGATTTTCTATTAAATATACTTTTAATAATTAATATAACTATATATCAAGTATATAATTAGAGAGGAAACACCTTTATTTCGAACAAGATTAGTTAACGAGTTAAATATATGTAACAAATTACATAATTTCCCCTAGGGCATACCCCAAACTATATCAGTGGTAGCCAGCTACCAAACTACTTCTGGGGAGAAGTCGTATCTACTGCATGCTACATCTTAAATCATGTCACTATTCAACCCTTAAGTAAACGTACACCATGTGAACTTTTACCAGTAGAAAACCTAATATATCATGTATATGAATTTTTGACCAACTAGGAAAATTCAATCCAAATATGATAAAGGAAATTTAATTGAATATTGAAAATGAAGCAAAGAATATAGAATACATAATAAACGCACAGAAAATATAGAAGAAACTTTACATGTTTCATTTGATGAGAATTTCAAAAATAATAAAAATGATGAAAAAATATTATAGAACAACCAATCATAGAAAATAGACCTCAAAATTTTATAAATGAAAAACAATAAATCACATAAAATCCAACTGAAAATGAAATTAGAACTCCACCATGAATTTTAAAAGATTATCCAATTGAAAATATAACTGGTGAAGTAAATACAAATGTCAAAACTAGACATCAATTATATCAAATGGGCCATATCGCATTTATGTTTAGCATAGAACCTAAAAATCATAAGGAAGCTTTAACTGACGATTATTGGATCTTAGCAATGCAAGAAGAGTTAGATCGGTTCAAACGAAATGTTTTTTGAGAATTATACCAAGACCAAATGATCAGTCGTAGGTACGAAATGAGTTTACATAAATAAAGCTATTGAAAATGGAAATATAACTCGAAGTAAGGCAAGATTAGTTGCATAAGGATATAATTAAGAAGAAGGAACATACTATGGAGAAACTTTTGCTTGTATTGTAAGACTTGAAGCAATATGAATCTTACTAACCTTCTTTTTCCATCATAACTTTAAACACTATCAAATGGATGTTAAAAGCGCATTTTAAACAGTTTTATAAACTTAGGAAAGCTCATTACGATTTGAAAAAATTTCTGACCATGTCTATAAACTTAGGAACAACCACCTCTTTTTAAATTTGAAAAAATTTCTGACCATGTCTATAAACTTAGGAAAGCTCATTACGATTTGAAACAAGCACCCCGTGCTTGGTATGACTACAAAAAGACTATCTTATAGATTCTCTATTTGATATTGGAGAAGTTGATCAAACTTTTTTAATAAAACGAGACAAGAAAGATGTTTAATCATATAAATTTATGTAGATGATGTCATTTTGAAGATTTATGCAATGGCTTCTCAAAAATAATGACAAGTGAATTTGAGATTTCTCATATTGAAGAACTCTCATATTTTTTCAGTCTGCAAATTAAACAACAAAGTAATGGTATTTTTATTAATCAAAAAAATTATTGTACTAATTTAATAAAACTTTTTGAAATGAAAAAAATATCAAGTAAACCGACACCTATGAGCACTACGGTTCATCTCGATAAAGATGAAAACAGAAAGGTATGGATAAAAAATAATATCGAAGTATGATTGGATCTTTGCTATACTTAAACGCTAATTGGCTCGATGTCACGATGAGTGTCTGCCTGTATGCATTGTTTCAAGCAAATCTGAAAGAATCATATTTGCAAGCCGTGAAATGAATTTTTTGATACTTAAGCAACACTAAAGACTATGGCCTCTTCTACCCAAAAGAACGTCCTTTCGAACTTGTATCATCAAGCGATGCAGATTTCAGAGGACGTCAAACGGACAGGAAGAGTACAAGCGGTACTTATCACTTCATCGGACAATTTCTAGTATCGTGGTTTAGTAAAAAGCAAAATTATGTTTCACCATCGATGTATGATGTAGAATATATACCTGCCGCTTTAGCATGTGCATAAGTGATATACATGCAACAAACTCTTTGTGACTTTGGGATATACCTAAAGAAATCTCCAATTCATTATGATAAACAAGTCCTATTAACTTGTAAAAGAATCCAATAAATCATTCTCGTACCAAACACATTGATATTCGTCATCATTTCTTACGTGACGATGTAGAAAAGGATGTGATGTTTGTATTTTCTGATTATATATTTATAAAATAAATTACTTTGTATCTCGAAATGATTCTATACAAATGAGACAAAGCTTATTCAAAAAGCCCAAAAGTTTAGAACATAGAAATACAACAGGTTCAATCGACCGAACCCCCTAGTTTAGTCTATTGAACAAAGAAAATTATAAAAAAGTTCTAACACTACTATCAATCGTCTGACTGCACCAAATCAGTCAACCGAATTGCCTTATTTTTTTCACTATTTTCTTTCGACCATTAATTTATTCGCATCTAGTTGATTGAACTATAATTCCAGTCGATTGAACATAACTAGATTATTATTTCCACTACAGATTGAATCGAAAAAATCCTCAATTCAATCAACTTCTCTTGATTTTTGCATTTTTTTAAAAGGAAGAAACAAAATTTTCAAATGGGCACATCGTTACATGCACCTACCTTTTCAGTGATCTATTATTTATTCGCTTCTTTATATTTCTGAAAATTAAAGTTTACATTCACTTTCTTCTTCAATAAATACCCAAAATCTTCCAAAGCTCTAAATTTACGAACCCACAAATGGCCCCAAAAATATCTAGAACTTCTTCCTTTGGTCCCTCCATCGCTCAAATCAAGGATTGGCTTCACAATGACATTGTCATACAAAAGTTCAGTAACATTAAGAGAGCACGAATCTTCAAAGGTTCATTCATAAAATTTAATGATTTTGATAATTATGCTATCAGCGAGCTAGCTAAAGCCAACCATATTGACTCTCTACTAAGCTTCGACAACAACAACGTCAATATCTAGTCACTATTGGTAAAACTCTTTTAAACAAACTTAAATTTAGATCGTACGAATCCACATAAAAAAGTGGATTGCATTTGGACTCTACTTTATGGCGTAAAAACTTATCTTCCTTTACAAAGATTCGGTTATATTTTGCAATGTCCCTCGAAAGGAGAAGATTTAGAGGACATTGATGTCAACATGTAAGTCTGGGATGAATTAAATCGTCGTTTTCTTGTCGATGACTTAGTTGAACTTAAAGCAAAATTCCTTCGCCCCAAAGCAAGAATAATGCATCGAGCCCTTACTCACACTATACATCCAAGAACTAATAGTGATGAGAAGATTTATAAATATAATTTTCAAGCCTTATATGAAATATGGAATTAACGTAATGTTAATTGGTCAAAAATCTTTTTAGATGAATTTTTAACTTTTAACCAAGGTCGAATGAAAATGATTCACTATGGTGCTTATATAGTATGTATCTTGTTAAACTTTAGCGTCCCTCTTCCAAGTTCTAAATTTACCACCATTAAATCCATTAATGCTAAAACTCTTAGCCTCGTGGGTCTTCCTTATAGAGTGGAGAGTCGTAATATTATATCTTTTGATTAATGGAAGGCGAATAAAGAAGCCGGTCATGCTTAACCTACCATTTCAATTGTTGCCTCCATTTCTCGACCACCTCAAAAACAACATAATGAAGATAATATAAAGGAGATAGGTATGGACGCACAAGCTAGAAAATCCTATGCCATTCTATCTTGCAACCAAATCAAGCTTGATCGATGTCTATCACGGGTAGAGCATATAATCACAAAGATGGAATAAACTTCGAGATAAAGGGTCGTGTGCTTCATCCACTTTTGCACATATTCCTTCCAAAGAAATTCCTCCAAATATTGAGCATTTAAACTGGAGAACAACCGAGGAAGAAGATGATAATGATGATGAAGAGGTTAGTGAGAGACGTGGAAGTCACGATATTTGACGTTTGATGAGCTATCCTATATCTTTACTTATGCAGTTCTACTATTTTTTAATGTTACATCATAAGGTAATCTCTGTTTATTTAAAAATCTATGGTTACGTTTATATGTTTAGTTAATGCTTAGAACAAATGTTGTTTATGTTTTTATGTTTGTGACAAATGTTAGTTATGGTTATATTGTGTTTATGCCAAAAGCATTATATATATTTCTGTTGGATGCGACAAATTTGTTGTTTATATTTATATTAATTTTATGGTTATGATAAGTAACATATGCCTATGTCCTAAAATATTTGTTCGTATCGTCACAAAATTATTCTTTTTGTTATGAAAATTTGTTTTAAATAATGTTTTCATATTAACATTAAGTGTTATTTATTCAAAATACTGTACTTACAAATATTTTTATATTTTTTATTTGCAAAGGACATTGTTATAGGATGGCTCTCTCCTTACACATTTTGTTTCCTCCTATTGATATCCATTTCCTTTTTGGGGAGAACAATTGCGCCATATCGGAAAGGGGAGTATAGGCTTAGAAGGAGAACAATCTATGTATCGATTACTTTAAAATGCATAGCTGTCATTATTAAAAAAAGTAGAGAATATTAGAACCTCATATCTTGATATTTTGATAGTGACAACTATACAATGGTATATTGTGTATACTAACGACTTGTATAGGAGAAGATCAATCAAACAAGGAGATGCACCCATAAAAAAGAAGACCAGGATGACACAACCAATATAATAATAGTCATAACATCTTAGTCTAGAATTATAAAGTTATTAAAACCTCTTCTACATGGTATACACACACGGCTGATCACAAATCAATTTCAAAGACCAAAGACAAAAACCATAACGTTCAGTCGGCTGAATATGGTATAGACTTTGATTGAATATATGTACACAATTATAATTAAACATTGATACAATTTAAATCAGATTAATCATGATTCAGTCGGCTAAACTGTAACAACCGCGATTTTTGATTACCGTCGAAATAAAATTTTTAAATAGAAACTTTAAATTGAGATTTGAAAAAAAATATAGAGTGCAAATCATTTGCAAAATTAGTTGCAAATAGCTAGGTTGTGTTGAAAAATAGCTAAGTTATAGTTTCTTCATTTGCCTTCACGTGTGTGAATATGGATCCATTTTAAAACAAAGTTGGAACATTTTTCTTTGCAGCCACTAAATTTATAAAGCAAATATATGAACACTTTGCTTTTTAATGCAAGTGTGTTCTTTCTTCTCTTGTGCACGTCTACAATTAAATGCAATTGTACAAAGCATTTCTAGCACACATCTTTTATTTGACTTATACATAATTTGAAAAAAAAAGGAAAAGGAAGCTGCTTGATACTTTAGTTTCATTCTTTGGTTCAAAATTTTCAGTAGCTCTACAAACAAACTATTAATGGCAGTTCTAAATTATTTCCCTCTTTTGGATTTTGGTGCTAACTGATTTTGAAACAAATCTAAGGTGAGCGCAAAACTCACACTTCTAATTTATTCATCATTGCATTTTGCTGCAAATTTTATTGTTCTGGCCATCATCATTTTGATATGTATGTGCAAGTTGCATTGCACGAAAATGCTTTAAAACTTTATATTGTGTCTCTCATTTACGTGTGTATGCAAGTTTATTCTGCACAAAAATTGTTTTGAAACATTAAATTTCGGTTGTGCATGAAGTATTGTCCAGTTACTTTAAACTTGTGTGCATATTTCATTTTGTAAGTGTAAAGTATATATAGCACCAAGTCATTTTCTAACATATGTGGTGCGTGTAAATGTATAGCTATGCCCAGGCTACCATTTTTATAGATTTACACGTGTTGCAAGAAAAATGAGCCCAGACCAATTGTTTAATTCATGCGTGCATATATATTTCTGAACGTGCATCATCTATTTTTCTTCATTTGTGCGTGTGAGTTTGTATAGTATGGAAGATCAAATAGTATGCGTGTCCAGGCATCATTTTCATACTTGCAAATTGTAGTGTGCGTGCATTCATTTACATGCGTGCAAAGTATTCAAGCCCAGACCATCATTTTCAATTCATGTTTGCGTGTAGAGTACATGAGTTCCAGGCCTTTCTTTATATTTGTACGTGCGTAGAAATTTTCGTTTCCCAGACCTTCTTTAGTTTCATTTTATATATTTTTTCTGTTTGAAAATATGTGTCAAAAGAAGGCAAGTCCAGACTTTTCATTTTGTACGTATGGGGGTAAATTTGCTTTTCACCAAATTCAAGTTACAGATCACCTTCTTTTGCATTACTTATGTACGTGCATGCCATACTCTTTATTTTCTTACTTTATTGTTGCATGCAAGTTGGTTAGCACTAGTGTAAGTTCAGGTTACTACAAAAACTATATCCAGGTCACCTTATTTTGCATTTTGTTTGAGTGCATGCACCAAAGAAAATTTTGTTCAGGCATTTTATTTTCTACTTTCGTGCATGAAAGTGTGTCCACATCATTTTGTGCAAGTATGTTGGGAAAATTTGAATTGCACCAAATAAAATATAGTCCAAGTTATTTTATTCATTTGCATTTTGACGTGACTGTATGTAACATATAGCGTAGCCATTCTTTATATTCATTCCATGCGTGTATATAGTATGGTCCAGACCAAATTTTTGTGTAAGTTGCATTTTCACTAAAACATGAGTAGCGCAAAGACTGTCCATTTCCAAATTATTTTCGTGCAAGTGGGCAGTAAAATGTTTTATGAATATTTAGTAGTACCATCTAGCGTTTAATTTACTTTGAACCGGTGTTTTGCTTTTGAACGTGTTTTGTTGTCGTTATTTTTATAACGGATTTTTACCCCAGTGTTTATATTTGAAGCATGTTGTTTTGATGAGTTTTTGACGAATAAAAATAACTGTTGTTTTGACTTCAGCGACCGTCAATTTAAAGTGATTTTTGAAGCGGCTATCTTGCAATCAAGAAAACCCACAACGTTGATTTTTTATATCCGTTTTTACGATGTTTTGTGAAGCGCAATTTCTTTGTTGATATTGCTATATGAGTTGCTGTTTTAATCATGTGTTTTTAAATCATTTTAAAAATATAATTGTTTCCAAAAATTTCACAGTTTACGCTTTCAAAAGAACGAGGAATCGATTTAAACGCTTCAGCAAAATTAAGGACTATGAACCATTACTTTTACTGATCCAATTAATTCCGGACTTGTCCATTTGAGAACGTAAATTTTATTTACATAAATACACAATTTTTCACTTTCAAGGAAACAATGAAGAGATTTAAACCATTTAGCAAAAGTGTAGAATATGAAACCACGCTTTTACTAATTCGGTTAATTCTGGACTCGTTAATTGAAATATTTGCCGTGGAATTGTTGTTTGAGAATTTTGATGATTTTGTTGGGCTTTCGAGCCACTATGCTGGACCTTCGGGTCAATTACCAATACTAGACCTTCAGGTCATATGTTGGACCTTCGGGTCATTTGTTGGGCGCCAAATATTATGATGACAGTACTTGGTAGGCTTCGGCCATATGAGATGCACGTGAGGCGTAGCTTAGACTCGCCATATGCTAGGACCGATCCACATTTATGCTGATTTTCTAGTTATCTTATTTTGATTTCTATATTTTTGAGCATTTCTCTTTCGAATTCAATTTTGAATTTGAAAATTGATTTGATGGACTTTAATGAGATTTCTTCATTTAAACTATGCTGATTATTTAGTTGAATTATCTCATTCGAGATTATGATTAATTTGCTTTGGTGTTGTTTATCCTGCAATTCATTTCTAACTTTAAATTAGACTGATACGTTTATTATTTTATTTTAAATAATACTCGAGTCAGACCGAATTATTTCAGGATAATCGCTATCTCTGATTCTGTTGCCGCTTTAGATTTTATGATTTCACCTCATCTTTTGTTTAGGCTTCGAGGTGTTACTTTTGGTGTATTGACTCTCATCTCATGTATGTATTGATGGCTATGTATATGTACATTTGGTTCATGTGAACCATCGAGTGTTGTAGCATGTATCCAGAGTTGTCTTCCGCTATATCTGATATTTCTGTTCTGATGTGATTATGCTTATCAGTGTTGTTGTTATTATGAGTTGTTCAACATTTTCATAAGCCACCGTAGTTTCATTTTAGATTTGGATTGAATATATATCGTTGGGAGTAATTTACACAACTCATGTCGATGTAGTCAATACTCGTCTAAGGCATAATTTGCGGATGGTCGCTTCTAACAAGCCTTACTCTTCACAATAGCGGACGTTATTACTTATAATAATCTTTGTTATTGTGAGTATGGAGGTGGGGCATCACAGCTTGGTATCAGAGCTGAGATTCAGAACAATTTATAATAAACACAGAACAGAAGCAGATTAATGGAACATGTGTTACAACTGTTCGAGGGTCTTATTCGTGCCTTTCCAATCTATTCCTTCGTTGTTCTTAAACTTTTATCCTCTCTAACATGTTGGAATATGTCTAGGAATATATCTCATATTTCCGTAGTATTCCATTTGTTAAATTCCTTTCCAATCTTGTGTTGTTTTAACTAATCCTTATCTCCTCTTGTTCTCTCAGCCTATGGTTGGAAGAGGTAGAGGGAAGCGTTCTACTGCAGGTCCGTCTGGTGGTTCTCATCCAGACGGAGTCTATATGTCAGCTGATCAGTTTATGGAGCTATTTCGTGGTACTCAGCCTTCTGTTTCTACTCCCGCAGCTCCTACTCACAAGTCTGCCTTCGCCCGCATGTGTAGTGACTATTTCCCACCTTGAGGCAAGCCTTTAAAGGGATCAGAAAGTGTATTGGAGGTTCAGACTTGGTTGCGCACTAGTGAGCGCATATTTTCTTGGATGGATCATTCAGATCATCGTCGCGTTATCATGGCAGCTAGCACGTTGCAAGAACGTGCGCTTGATTGGTATGAGCTTTTGATTGCGGAAGTTGATGAGTCCTCTCTCTCATGGATTCATCTTAAGGAATGTTTCAAACTTAAGTTTGTTCCTGAATTAGAAAAGGCCAATCTTGCTCGTAGTTTCCTTGAGTTAAAACAAGGAAAATCCTCTGTTTCTAATTATGTTGCCTTTCGAGGCCTTATCCAAATACGGAGTTGAGTTCATTAACACTCCGCGTAAGAAGAATCTTAGATTTGTTGAAGGTTTGAAGAAGTATTTGAAGAAAGTCCTTTTGATTCAGCTTAAGCTTCCTTTTGAGGAACTTGTTGGTTCGGCACTTTGCCTTGAAGCTGTCGAAAAGGAATATGATAGTTGTGATGAGGTTTCTAAGAACCCCAACAAGAAGAGGTTTCCATTTCATAAGCCTAATTCTTCCAAGAAGAAGAAGAAGCAAGCTACCTCTACTTCTCAGCCTAATAGTAAACCTTCTAATCAGAGGGCGTGCTATAATTGTGGTTCTCTGGATCATCTTCTTCGTAGTTGTCTTAAGCCTCGCATTTGCCGTTATTGCAAGAAAGAATGTCATTGGGTTTCTGATTGTCCTACTGCTCGTAAGGGTTTCAAATTTGGGAAGCTTAATGTTGCTAAAGCTTCTGGTGATTCATCTCAGCCTGTGACGCCCCACCTCTATACTCACGCTAGCCAAGAACACTACGGAATAATGCCGTTAACTAGCACGAAAAATAAGGCTGTTGAGGAGCGATCATCCATGTAATTGCTTTGTGCGAGCACCGATATGTCAGATAGTATAACATGCATTTCATTTCAAGAGGAAATCTGACATGCCGATACAAACTCAAAGCTACTACACAGTGGCTATGATTGTGATATCTCGAAAATTTTGGCAATATCAATTTAATAATCTGTATTTAAAAATTAAATTGATTTGATAAAATTTTGTTAATAAAATTTAATTTGATTAATAATCCAATTAAATAGATGTTTAATCGGTAAATTTTATCTTTTAAAAGCTAATGAAATGTTTTCCTATTTATAATGTATATATATATTTATATATATTGTAAATAGATAAGTTTTGATTTGAAGTTTAATAAACAAATAAAATCTGGTTTTTAAATTCTAATATTCATTTTGATTATTTGGAAACTATTATATAACTATTCAAAATTTATATAGTAAATAACTATAGGGTTTTATGATTCTTAAAGAAAATGTTTAAATTGTTTAAATATATTTTAAGCAAAGTTTAAATTTTAAATAAGATAAATAAAGGTTTATTTTATTTCTTCTGGAATATAGCTTAATAAATATAATTTGGAATTACATATGAAAATTTTAAATATCCTTTATATATTAAAACATTTATGCATTTAAACAAGTTAGACAAGTGATAAGTAATTTATAATTTCTTTTATAAATTATTTAAATTAATAAATATGTTACTTTCAAATAATAATAAATGTATAAATATAGATAGATTTTAAAAGACAACATTATTATTTTAACTTTAAATATGTTAATATAAATTAGTTTTAAATTGGATTTCTAAATGTATGAATAACATTTGGAATTGAATTAATTTTGAATTCAAAGAATAAACATATTTAAGTTATTTGGATAAGCTTTCATTTTTTTATTATTTGTTTCATTTCATTTTCTTTAAAAAGAAATCCACATACACATTTACATATGAAAATAATTTATATATAAATAAGTATTTAATAAATAAAGAAAGAGTTTTATTTACTTTTAAATTAAATAAAAAACAAATAAAATTCATATATAGAACACATGTTAATATATTAAGTAGTATAATGACAAGAGTTAAGATTCTAATCTCTTAAACAACATGTGTTAGTAAATGAACTATTGCAAAAGACAAGTGTTAAAGATTTTTAACAAGTGTCCTTTTATTTTTGATTTTTTCTTTTAATTTTTAAAATAAATCATTCATACTTACATAAGCATGTTTTCTTCAAGCTCTATCTTTTCTAATCTTTTTTTTTCAAAGTTAAGAAAAAAAGAAAGGTTTCAGCTGAAATTTATTCAAACATATCTGCAACTCTAATACTCCCTCAAAACCAAATTTCATATTCAAATTCAAAGATCTGGAAATTACTCCTCAAACCAAAAACCTGAAACTCTTCCTCAATCCAAAAGCTTACCTGCATTTTTTTCAATTCTGTTCTTCTTCAAAATCAAACATGCTTTTTCAAAACCAGTAACCCTCTCATATATCAAGCCTGCATTTTCAAGTCTGTTCAAACATGCTTTTTCTTCCATCTGTCTAAAGTCATCTCTACATGCAAATCTGCATCTAACTTTTAAACAAATCCTCAAGTTCAAAATGCAAAAGCAAAGCTTACCAGCATGCAACTGCAAAATTTTCAAATTTAAGCATTTTCAAATAAAATGTGGGTTTGTCTTCTACAAACATGGAATCTGTTAAAGCTGCATTTCTTTCTTCTTCAACCTGTTCAAGCCATCAAAGCATGCAACTTCAAGTTTTTCAAATTAAAGATTTAAATGCATATGGAATCAGGCCTGCATGCAAGTTTAAAACAGCAAGGCACTATGGTTTTTTTTAAAGTCCAAACAAAAAGCTTTTCAGGAAATCCTGTGCTCTATCTTTCAAAAAAAATCAGGTGAGTAACACCACGGTTTTAAAGATTTAAGTAAATATTTATGTTGCCTGATCATCTATAAAACAAGTATGTTATGACTGAATTTATCAGTGAGCTTTGTGTATATATGAAATGTTGTTGTGCATGTATTTGTATTTCCTCTGATTCTAGTTCCAGGTCCAGTTTCTTAAATAAAAAGGAAAGAATCCTCTTGCTCTAGTTGAATATTTTGTTGAGGCTTAGGTCTTGAAATAACTATGTTAATTATACCATAGCTTAGATTAAAAACTTATTAAGTAAAAACAAAATTGGTGATTGTCTCTGTAAAATTTGAAACACCAGGGTATGTTAAATAAAGTTAAAAACTCAAACATAATAAATTATAAATTCAGTATTATAAACTGAAACTTAAACAAAAAGATGATTTTTAAAACTAAAATCATATTGTTTAGTTTGGAATTGGGACTGCAGTACTCGTTTGAACAGAAAATGGGTTTTAGTCAATCTATGGTGATCGAGTTGATCGGAATGTTTGGGGTTCTTGGTGGTGGTAGTGGAGTGATCAGAGGATGTGGCAAAAATGCCAGGAGAATGAATAGTGCTCAGTGGAGGCGATGGGAGGTTGAAGAAATCTGTTGACCTAGTTTGGCTTAGTTATGATTTCTCGATCGGTATTGTTTCTCTAGTTGATCGAGTGTGACGAGTCTCGGGTGGGTGAAGGTAGGCACGTTGAGGGAGACGACGCCGGAGTTCTAGGTGCCTGTTGTTGCCAGGTTTTGGTTTGGGATACTCGAATTTAATTTCGAGTGGATTGAGTGGTTTTGATGATCGCGAGGTGATGCAGGGATGGTCGACGACTTGATCATTGGCTGGGTAGTGACTGAAGGCGGCCAGAACCACCGTGCATATGCACGGTGCAAAGAAGTGTGTCAGGTATTAAATTGTTTAAGGGGGATGGTGAACTCGAGTATTACTTGGGTGATTTGATTATTTGCTCAAAGAAGTAATTGGTTTTTCTCGAAGTAAACCGAGAGAGGCTTGGGAATTAAAGAGTTTACAGGTTTCTGGGTTAAACTTGTTTGTTTTCAAATCAAAATCTTAGTTTTAAAAATCTGAAACAAGTTTTTAAAACAGAATTTAAATTTGATTTAAAGAATGAATTTCAAACTTGATTTGAATTCCAGTTTTAAAATTTAATTTAAACTTTATAAATTAAAGTGTTTAAACAACTTTAAAAGAGTTTAAATAAATTGAATTTAAAGGCTATTTTTAAAATTAAAGTAGAAGATTTAAACATAAATTTAAATCTGGAAACAAGATCCAATTTGAATCCATGTTTTGAAAATAAAGGAGGTTTTAAAATTTTTAATATTTAAACAACTTTGGATGTTGTAACATATTTAAATAGGATTTGTATTTTAAAAATGAATGTGAGTTTAAATTTCCTTTACACATCTTTTATAAAATAAGAAATTATTTAGTATAAGTTTTAAAAAGGTTTTAAAATGTTTTTTAAAACTTTGTTAAGGTTAAGTTTGGTTTTCATTTTAAATTTTAAATTTAAAAATGTAATTTGGAAACAAATTTTAAAGTAAGTTGTTTTGAGTTTACTTTGTTAATGATAATGTAATCATTAATAAGAAATGTTTTATTTTAAAGCAAATCAAAGAATTTAATGAATTTTGATTTATTTGAATTAGTAAGGTAATTTAAATAATTTAATTAATTAATTAATTTAATTAATTAAGGGTTTGAATAATTTAATTAACGTTAAGTTAAGTAATTATGATTAATTAAATTAGTAATTGATATTAACTAATTTAAGTTAATTACTTAAGAAAGGTAATTAAAAAATTAATGATAAGTTAATGAAGGCCATTAACTTGGGATTATTTATTAATTAATTAATGTGATTAATTTTGATAACTAATTGGATTAGATAATCATTTATGGTATTTGGTTAAGTATGATTACTTTATGAAAGTAATTAAAGGTATTAATTACTCATTGTAATTAATTAATTAGTTAGATTAGTTTAAATTAATTAATTAAGTTTAATTAATTTAGAATAATCATTGGATGGGTTGAGAAGTAATCAATGAGGAATAATTAATTAGAAAAGTAATTAAGATAAGTAAATTACTGGAGGTAATTAATTAAAGTATGGTAGAGTTTTGGGATTAATTGCTTTGTGTAATTAATATGAGGGTAATTACTTTGTGAAAGTAATTAATAATTAATTACTTAGTGTAATTAATTTAAGCATTGATTGATTAAGTCATTTGGAAATAATTAAGTGATGTAATTAATTAAGGGTAATTAATTACTAATGAGATTAATCAAGGTTGATTAATAAATATAATTAATTATTAAATGTAATTAATTTAGGAGTAATTAATGAAGTAATTAAGGGTAGTTAATTACTAAATGTGATTAATCAAAAATGATTAATAATTTTGGTTTAATTAAGGTTAATTACTTAATGTAACTAATTTAAATAAGTAATTAATTTAAATTTAATTAAGGATCATTAATTAATATAATTAATGATGTAATTAAGGATTAATCAATTGAGGTTAATTAATCAATGATAATTGATTAATGAAGTAATTAATTAATGTAATTAATTAAGGATTAATATAATTAATTATAGTTAATTAATTAATGGAGTAATTAAAGGTTAATTACTGTATTTGGTTAAGGATAATTAATTTGTGAAATTAATTAAAAGATAATTACTTGAATGTAATTAATGGATAATTAATCAAGGGTGATTAATTAAGGTGATTAATTTGAGGATAATTAGTCAAGTTCTAGTGGTCCAGTGGTTAAGACATAGTGGAGTTGCTACATGTAGTTGTAGTGGCACCGGTTCGAATCCCAGCGGCCACAATAATGAGACATAAGTGTCCGGGCACTATAAATCCCGGTCTAACCAAAGGCCAGGGTAAACATAGTTTCCTTGGCCCCAAAGTTTTCATTACATGTATAAAGAAAAGATAGAGGTTTAACTTTCAATGGCGACCTGTTCCAGGCGAATGCTCTGATACGCGTCTTCCATTTTCCCTACGTGAGTCCCCTTCATGTCCTCTTCTCCTACTCGTCCCTCTTCCCCGCGTCCCCCCTCTCCCTCTTCAACTAGATCTGGCCGTTGTTATAGATCCACAACTTCTGATGACAACGCTCATCCTAACCTACTCTCGTCCGAGGATTTCCCTCCCCTAGGTGCTTACAACTAGTCCCCCAGTAACCCTTTTGCTCAGCCTTGCTCGAATAAAGTTACTGCAGATGCCACATGTGATCTTTCTGGAGCGACTTCGCCTCCGTCTTCTGGTATGCTGCGACATCTTCCTTCGAATGGATCCATTTTGTGCTCCTCTGAAAAACCCAATTGTGAGTTGGGCAAGCTAGCGTCGGGTTCTTTGGACAATGAGAGTGTTTTAAGTGGTCAGTCAGGTAGTAATGTTGGCTTGGTGGAGACTGTTGCTCCTAAACCGTGCACAACCAGTGTTTGTATTAATGCAGCAGTGGGCTTTTGCACTGTTTCGAGTGTTGCCTGTATGGAAGAGCCATTGTCTGAAGCTACTCATGTACTGCAAACTGTTGTGGAACGTGGGCCTCCTATGGCTGTGCATGCTTGCCATAAACCTTGGGATTCATTATTTAAATCATTGCCGCGAAGCGCATGTGATTACACCCCAATTGAATTTGAAATTGTGGAAAAGAACAGAGTGAAGTTTCCTCCGCCAAATGTTATCCAAGCTGGAGTTGATTTTTGGTCGGAACACTTGGTTGGTTTCTTTCTTGAACCAAATCACCATCTTCGTGATCCGTCCTCGATTTTGCGGAAAGCTTGGAAACTTTGTGGTAATTTGAAAGTCAAACTGGTTGACTCTTTTTATTATCTCAAGTTTTCCTCCCCCTAGGACCGTAGACTTGTTCTTAGTGCCGAGCCTTCTTTTTTTGAAGGTAGACCCTTTATCGTCGCTCCTTGGTCTCCTACGGTGGCGCGTGCTCGCGAGCAGGTACTTTCCTTTCCCGTTTGGATGTACTTTTCTCAAATACCGTCTGCACTTCAGTCTTTGCTTGGGTTGAATTGGTTAGCTTGCAATGTTGGAAAATTGAAGTGTTTTGACGCTAATGCGGTTGCCCGTGAAAAATTGATGTATGCGAAGGCATTGATTGAGATAACCCCCTTCCAGCCTCTCCCCGCTTCCATTCCTGTTCAGCTTGCTGTTGGGTATGTTGAGGAGGTTCTGTTCGCTATGGTTGGGTTCCTGAAATTTGTTCCTCCTGTCACTCCTTCGGTCACCTGGAGAACTCCAGCCATAGTACCAAAACTTCTGCGGATGCTCCTAAAATTCCTCTGCCTCAGCCCCCGCTTCGAAAATGGATACCTAAGGTTCCTTCTCCTGCTCCTCGGTCTTCTCCCCTGCCTCCACCTGTTCTGGGTCCGTCTCTTTCTGGTGATAGCCCAGCAATTCCTTCAGCTGCTGTGAATTCTAGTGGTGTCCCAGCCTTACCTATTCAGGCCCCTGATTCTGCCAGGATTGTTTGGGCTGAGACTGAGAGATGTTGGGTTGATCTCATCTCTGTCGTGCGATTTAGCCCCGTGGACGACACGTATTTTAGATTTGTTTCTGATGATCAGGAGGATCTTCGTTGCCTTTATTACAAACCGTCTGATGATTCTTTAGTTCTTGATTTGGATGTTAAGAATGCGAGTTGGAATTCTGCATTGCTAGCTGATCAGTCTTAGGATCGTTCTTCCATATATTCTTCTGATGTTATGGGCTATGACCCAAGTCTTGTTATTCGTTTCAGTCCCTATGCTGGACTTTGTGGGAATGTCCCTAAGGTTACTCCAGATGATGGTGATTCTTCCTCTTCGGAGGAGTCCTAGTTCCCGGTGTATTTCTTAGCTACTGTGGCATGTCTGCCACATACCTGTGTTGTATTTTTACCGCTTTACTTATAGTAGTGTAGGTTCTTTTACCTATCTCCTGTACTTTAACATTATTACTATGCTCTTGTGTAGCAATAAAATGGTCGGGGTCCATCTAACCCCGTCGGCCTTGCCAAAATTTGAGGATAATTAATTAATTAATTTGTAATTAATTAATGGTTAAGTAAGCAAGATTTATAATGATGAAGTAATTAATTTAATTCATTTTAAATTAATTAAAGATGAAGTAATTAATTTAATTCACTTTAAATTAATTAGAGATGGATGTAATTAATTTAATTCATTTTAAATTAATTATAGATGGTGATTGTAGATCATTTCTTATGAATGGATGATATGGTTTGCCTTGAATGGTTTGAATCTCAGATATGAGATAAATAATGTTGTGTGATATGGATGCATTGGTTGCATTGTGATGATGATATGGATTATCCTTTGTCGATGATAATATGGATTACCTGTTTATGATGGTAATGTTGATTATCTATTGTGATGAAGTGAATTATCTAGCTGTGTGTATATAGATAATTAAATTGAATTGTTTTAAACTTTAAAACAACTTGGACCTAAAAGACACGCTTTGGATTTCGATGAGATCGGGATCGGGTTTTCAGATTTGGATATCCGAAAACCACATCGATCCAAATTAACGATAGGTCATGAATCTCAAGTGAAGATGAAGATCCAGAGTGCAAGGGTTATCGTCGTTAACTCCAAGGGTGATTCCAAAATGAGTGTAACGAGATAATGCCTTCGGATTCGTTCGAACCCGAAACGAACTTGTATGGATTGAATGCTTTTAGAACATCGTCAGGTGGACGATGAGCATTCTAAGAGATGTGTTCTCTAAAGGTAATCGTAGCCTCAAGCCTCATCAACCGGGAATGTCTAAAACAGGGGAGGTGCAAGAAGGCTAGGTGGGTCATGCCCATTTCAGGACAAGATTTCCCCATGTTTAGAAGTCCCTTTTTATTCGGCTGTGTGGGGAGGTTGATTCGCGACAACTGTCGGGGTTGTCTTGTTCGGGACTGTCCAGTAAGGGATGGCTCCAGCCTTGTATGGTAGGGGAGTTAGGGTGGCTCCTCGGTACGGTGATCTAGGCCACGTACTGTGACGGGCGGTACCCCACTAGCCCTGCCATTGTATGGAATCCAAAATCCAATAAGTGTTGTACGTATTGATTGTGCCCAACTATGTTGGAACGTGAGATGTAAGCATTTCAGCTATTTCTGTATTTTACTTGAAAACCTTAGACACTAATATAATATCATCGGATTTCCTATCAAATGTTTTGGTTAGCGTAAGGTAAAAACTTTTCCATGTTTATGTGTGGGAAGTCTTACGTGATACCTTTCTTTTCAAAGGTTTTTCAAAAGTTAAGCAACTTTAACCTGTTACTCACACCAGACCCATGTCTGACCCGGAGTTTATTTCTGTTTTTCTTAAACTCTTGGGTACTCAAATTTTTACGAGTAGCCAAGGGTTCAGGTTAGCTTTGACGAATTGTGGAGGAGCAATGGAGCAGGAGGCTTCAGCGTTGTAGTTATCTAGCATTCCACTATGTTGGTATCTCTGAGTCGTTTGTTTGAGTTGTTTTGTATTGTGTTGTATAACTAGACAGGTGTTTATAACTGCCTATTATGTGTTGTATTATCTATGTAACTCTGATAATGGTTGTATACTATGTAATACTTATGTTATTAATATAATTTATTCGTTCCACTGTTTAGATTCTGATGTGTTGTTTCTTCTTTCTTATCTTTCTATCCCTTTCTTTCTTATTAATGATGCGTCATTCTATGGAGATGAATGGCGGGTCGTTACAGGTGGTATCAGAGTGCTAGGTTGAGTGAATACCTAGGCTTTAGAGTGTTTTCTTTCTTGAGAGAGCGTATTTGTAGTTTTGATATGTATATATGTATGTATATATGTATGTATGTATGTATGTATGTATGTATCTATATATATATATTCATTATTTCTACCTATCTGTTGGGTTACCCGTTCAGTTTTCCAATATAGGTTATAAAGGTAGATAAGGTAATGGTGTGCATAACACAATCACTAACATTAGTTGGAGTTTGATGTTTGCGGTTGGAAGTGTATTTGTCGAGACTGTAGACCTAATACCGTCTCGAGTGAGGTGTGCAGAGTGTGGGATTTCATCGATCTCTGAAGGTAACCAGTTAAGGTTCGGAGTCATCTTTGAAGTTAGATGAGTTGAGTTTGGATCTATTGGTTGGTAGAAGTGTGAGATGGTATTTTGATACCTCAGGAAGTTATAGCTGCATGATGAGATGCAGTGATTATGGATTGTATCCGAAGATGTTTCTTTGGAACAAGTTTTAGAAGATATGTCTGCTTCGATGTTCTGGCTGAGTTCAGCTGTGACAACCCGGAGTTTTCAAGAAATTTAAAATCAAAATATTTAATTGATTTTTAAATATTCAATAGAGTAATTTTTAACTTGAAATTCAAATATCTCTATTTATTTGATAATTAAATAATAGAATTTAATAATTAGAAGTGGAGTAAATTGTTGAACCTAGAATTTTAAGCCTGTTAACAATAATTTGAAGGCTTATAAACTTTATATTGATAATACTGAAGTAAATAGAGGTGATGAAATCGAATTTTAAAATGGTTTGTTAAATTTTGAAATTTAATCATTTAAATTAAATTTAAGAAACAGCCTTCCGAGGCACAGTCTCGAAATTCGACGAAATCAGTTCCATTGAATCCGTAATATTTATTATTATCGGATTTCAATTTTTGTAGTGTTTGGAGTTGTTGTGTGAGCATACGATTTACAAACGCGCTTAAATCTATATTGGAAATTTAATATAGTGACTGAACCAAGAAAGCTATCTTCTCCATACGATCGAATTAGGGCTCGAAACCTTTTCCATTGCGTTCGGAATATGGGTTTAACATTATAAACGCCTAGCGGCACGCTGCGATAGGAGGTGGAGATTTTAGGTTGTGTAATTTGAGTCGATTTAAATTTAAATTTAAATCAAATTAATTCATTGTTTAAACAGTAAAATTTGTTTCACGTCAACATTTTTTTTCTATCATCTCATATCACTGTAGTTGGCTGTACGATGCCTCCTCATTCCTTCTTCAATATGCAAGGCATCTTCCCTCATCCACTTAAAGTTTACTCAGCTGGAAACGAGAAAAAAAAAACCCCAATTCTCAGAAAAATAAAAAGTAATAATCAAGTAACCCTATCGCCTGTATACTTTACTCATACATTTCTACTTCCATTCCTCTTGCAGTTCGAAAGAAACGAACGAAATTCGTTTATATAAAAAAATGGGGGAAATTCAAATCTCGTTCATCGAATTCATTTCTCGAATTCAATTCGCGAGGGAAATCAATGGCGGCCGAGAGTATAGAGATCGAGCCAAGCTCGTACTTTGAGCACGCGAGTACGAGTTTGAGATGGCCCACGATTGGGGGAAGCTCTGCGATTTGATGGGTCTGGTTTCATCGCAACTACGTTGCCTCAATGTCGAACGTATGCGGGAGGAGGAGACTTTGGCAAGTTAGAAGAAGTTGACATTCGCGTGTTTGAACATGAGGCTCGGCAGCAATGATAACCTAGGGTTACTGGAGGGGTCGAAGTGGGGCTAGTGGTCGATCGAAGAGGGAGGCTGTTAGGTATTTTCTGCTTTTGGTTTTAGCAGTAAAATTTGTGAAAGAAGGAAATGCTAAATTAATTTAATTATAGTAAGATTTAAAAAAATTTTATATAAATACACCTATATTGTTATTTGTTCAGTAAAATAGAAATTATATATATGTGTGCAGGATCATGGGAACATAGGAGATTGTATAAAGATTAGTTTAATCCTATGTAGATTTTTTCTAATAAGCATGTAAAATTTCAAAATAAAATAATACGCCTACACTATGCTAATTAACCTATTTAATTATTGGGTCACTAAAGATAATTTGTCAAAGGAATTTTTAGTTTAAATTTTTTAAATTAAATTACAACTTAAAATAAATAAGTAATGCTAGTTAATTGTTGAATTTGGTCAAGTGTTAATTAACTATATAATGTCATACAAGGTCTAAAATCGAGAAACAAGCTGGGATGAAAATGAATGGAAATAGACTGCAAACGATGAAGGTGAGTTAATCTCACTCAGTATAAATTTAAATTTAAGTGATTAAATTTAAATAATTGTTGAATGGTTGAGTTGATTGATATGCTATAGTATAATATATTTTGAAATTGGTGTATTATTGTGCTAACATCTGTGGATGTAGGGAAACAGGTTGGAGGGATCCAACTGGATCCCTCAACATTTATTTAAATTATTTAATACCCTCAGTTTTGTTTATATTGGTACTCTATGATGCATTATAGTGGAATATTGAATGCTATGGTTCGACTGGATATAATTGGGCATAATGAATCACCATAAAAATATATAAATTGAAATTTGGAAAGAAAATAAAAGATGTGAATTGTAAGTTAAATAATTATAGAATAATTTTAAAGAATGAATTTGGAAAGAAATAAAGTGACTTGAAAAATTCTAATAAACAAATCTTAGATATGGAAAGGGAAAATTTGAATTAACTGAGAGTTAATGAATTTTAAATCTTCAGCGTTATTTTTTTTTTTAAAAAAGAACGAACCATTTATTTAAAAGTTAAGATTTAAATTATTGGGAAAAATCTGAAATTTGTGTATTCCAGTTAAAAGCTTAGAATCAAATGAAAAATAATAACAACAACAATAAGTAAGCCCATACTTAATGAATTTTTGCAATGAATTAAGTAATTAAAGAAATTTATTTCAAATGGGATAAGTTTGAAATCAGTTTGGGAAAAATTGATTTAAGTGATTGAAGTTAGATCTTCTCCCTGGATAACCAAGTACGTTTTCAAAGTAAGTTTTTAAAATATAAGTTAAAAGTTTTTAAGTTGATTTCAAAAGCAAGTTTGGGAAATCTAGTATTTCTAAATATTTGAATTTTAAAGTAAGTCCTACCTTTTTAACCTATTTTAGTAGTAATTATTTAAAGAATGACTTAGTAGTTTGTTTAGGATTAAAAATTTAGTTATATTTTATAAAGTAACCTTATTTTCAAATATTTATATATAGTATGTATTTTTAACAAATCATTGAAGTAGTTTAACTTAAATGTTTTAAAAGTATTTTAAAGTAAAGTGTTTTAAATTATTTTAAAAATCTAATTTTGTGCTTGGTGATTTCAGTGGAGATACAAAATATTTGGGAAAGCTTATTCTGGAAAGAGAAAGATGGTTTGAAACTCTTTTCAAAAAGAATTGGAAATATAAAATATATCTTGTGAAGATATTTTGAGGTTAATAAATAATTTGAGAAATTATTTATTGGTTGATGGATGTTTGTGAATATAAATTGATATTTAAATCACCGACTATCAATATTGGACAAATGCGTAGATCGTTTCGAAGAGACCGGGATCGAGATTAATTTCTCGAAAACCACTTCGATCCGGTTTGTACGTTTCGTGTAAACGACTTTGGATTCAAAGAATGGAGCAGTGAAGTGCAAGGGCTAGTCGCTACTAATCCTGAGGATATTTCCAAAATGGATGTAGTAGGAATAGTGCCTTCGGTTCTGTTCGAACCCGGGACGGACTTGTATGGATGAATGCTTGCGAAACATCGTCAGGTGGACGATGGGCATACTAAGAGATATATTCTAAAAAGGTAATGCTTAGCCTCAAGCCTCATCAAATGGGAATGACTGAAAATCAGGGGTTATGCAGCAAGGCTAGGTGGGTAGCACCCAAGCAGGGTGAGGTCATTCCAGTCTAGATGTCCCTTTTTATTTCGGCTTAGTGGACGGTTGCTGATCCCAACTACGGGGTGATCTCACTCGGGATTATCCAGTAAGGGGTAGTCCCGGCCATGTGTTGCAGGGGAGCGGACGTACTCCTCGTTACAGTGATCTAGGCCCCGTACTGTGACAGGTGTTACCCCAGTGCCTAGTCATTAGTTGGAAATCCATTCTCCCTACGAGCCTTGTACGAGTTTTGTTTGTATTACCCACTCTGTGGCTAGTAGCTGGAATTTATTGAATGTAACAATTTCGGCTATTTCATAAGTATTTGTATATAGACCTTATTATAATATCAGAGGATATCTATAAAAATTGTTTTAGCTATCGTAAGGTAAAAACCCGACATGTTTATTTGCGGCGTGGTCTTACGAGATGCTTTGTTTTCAAAGGATTTTTGAAACTTTATTAATCAATTGGGTGTGATTTTCTCACGCTGGTATTCCAGACTGACTCGGGTGTTATTAACTGTAATGCTCGGGTCAGACCGAGTATTATAGGATACAGGATATGATGTTGTGGGGCTCAGGAGACGAGCTGGATGACGAGACGTACTTTCGTACTTGTTTTATATATATATTCCGCTGTATTGAGTTGCTGTGTATCTAGTTGCATGTTATTGATGTTGAGCTGTGATTGATGTACTCTGATGATGTAATATATATACTGATACATTTGGTCTTTGAGTAAAGATTATTTATTATATTATATTTTATTCCGCTGCGATGGTTAGATTCTATTGTTGTTTTCTGTTCTCTTCTTCTACCTCTTCTTCTTTAACCCAAATGGTTCGTATTTCTGTACAACTTGAGTTGATTGTTGAAGATTAGGTTAACTCAAGGGGTTCGGATTTGCGGGCTGTTACACTTGGTATCAGAGCCAGGTTGGTGATAACCTTGGCTCTGGTGGGAATTACTCATTTAAAATAGAGTACGTAGTACTCTATAATGAGCTTGAGCGTATTAATAAATATGAGCGCGTATTTGTTAGTGAATATAAATTGTTTTAATATTGCGTTGATTGATTTATTGAGTGGCATATGAACCTTCGTCGGCACAGTCTGTACAACTGTATCGAAGGGGTTTCTAAACACTTGGATAGAACAATCGACACGGTATTGTTTTAAATATGGGTAAATGAAATAATTTTACCCAAAAATATATTTTGATATAAAGAAAGTTTTTGTAAACTATTTAGCTAATATATGGTTGCTTGGATGTTAGAAGAATAATATTAAAGCATTATCATTGTTAAGTGGGAATTTGACAAGGAATAGAAATATAACTTAAAATTAAAGGGAATAATTTCATTATAAAATGGAATTTATAAATATGAATTAAAAAAATGTAAATTCTAAATTGAAATATAAGTAATTTGGGATTTGTATAAGCATAAACTATACAAATCCATTTTAGTTAAAATTTGAATTAAAATAGAATTTGAAACTTTAAAACCCGGAGATTTTGGAAGTATTTTGAAAATAAATGATAGCATAATTGTTTTGGAGGAATTTCTGAAAGGAAATTGTTTAAATGGACTTTTAAGGTGAAATAGCATTGAAATCACTTGGATTATTGGAAAATAATTCTGATGATGACGGCCGCATCATCAGTATTCATTTTCGGGTTTCTAAATGACAGATTGCTACCAAATTGATTTGTTTAGGAAAACCTGTTTTGAAATTTCAAAGGAAATTTGTTAGAAATAAAAACCAGGATTGGTTTAAATTTTGATAAGTATGATTTGAGATGTTGGAGATTTCAAAATGATTTGAAAACCAAAGGTTGGGAGTTTAAAAATCCTGATGAAATAGGTTGTAAGCTTATAAATTGAGATGATTTTTAAATCAGGAAGAATATAAGCTTTGAATGTTGGAATTTAAATTTAAAGGGAAAGGTTTAAAAAAAGAAAGAAATAAACTTGGATTGGGAAATAAAATTTATCTGGATTGAAATTAATTAAATAAGTTGAAATAATATCCAGTTGTATTCGAACCAATTTGAAATCGAATTGAGATTAAATAAATCTGAGTTTAAAATAAAACTGAATTGGAATAAAAATTCAATTGAGTTATTGAATGGAATTAGATTCTTACCTGAACAAATGAAAAATGAGATGGATAAGGATTGGATTGAAATAAATAATTTAGAATGACTTGTAAAGGAATAATAATCCATGGTAATAAAAATATGCTTGGGCTATAAATAAATAGAAGGCTCAAGTTAAACATAAAAGAAGAATATATTCAAGCCTAAAATAAACGAAATTGTGTAAATAATGAGCTGTGACTTATAAATTTTGAAACTGGAATAGAAAATTCAAAATAAATATTGTTTGATGTTTTGGATAATAAAAAAAACAAAATCCAAACTTGAATTATAAAATAAATTTGAACTTAAGAAAATTGAATGAAGAGATTTTGAGATTTAAAATCAAGTGTTGGATTATAAATAAAGGAAGAACTAATTTGTTAATAAATTAGTTAATGAAATGTTAAATAAAGCTGAATTGTGAATTAATAATGAAGTTTGGAAAATAATCTCCAGTTATAAATAAAATTCGACTTGAGTTGTCAATAAGTAAATGTAACTGAATTATGAGATCATGAAATTTGGTGGTAAATTGAAAATGGATAGTGGATTCAGAACTTGAGTTATTAATTAGAATCTAATGTGAGGTGTTAACAAACTAAGTATAATTGAAATGTATCGCATACAAACTAAGTATCGTTCAATTGAAAATGGATTAATATAGCAATAGTATGACTTGCAAATGAAATCCAAACAAGAAGGAATAAATTGGGAATGGCCTTGTAATCAATTGAACGAGTTGAACCTGGAAGTAAATTTTATAAAGACCAATCAAGAGAAATTACAGATGGAAAACGAGATGTAATTGAGATAGAATCAAGTTGAATAAAAGAGAAAAATACTTACTTGTAAAATGAAAATGAGCTTAAGTATAAATTTGAATAAATCAAAATAAATTGACTTAAGCTGAATATAAGGGGGAGAGTTGAATTGAATTCAACTTAAAACCAAGTTTAATGATATTGGATTGAATTTGAATCAAGAAAAAATAAAATAAATTTGGATCGAAATAGAAATTGGTGGGTTGTAAATAATATTTAATGGAGTGATATTCTTAAATAAATAATTGTGAACCATTTAAATTATTAAGGGATTGAAATAACTTGAGACATTATGAAAAATAGAATGTTTCAAGTTTACTAGAATGGTTTAAGTGAATGTGGATAAACTAATTATATGAATTGTGAATAAATTTTAAAAACGGAATAGAATTGAGTTGAAATCCATTTAAAATGGTTATAAAACATAAATACTTATTTATTCACATAAATCTCGTCAAATTGCAAAGAATTAATTGTCATTTGATGTAAATGGAAGTAATTAAAAATTCTATGGATTGATAGGAGTAAAATAAATTGATTTTGAAAGTAATTGGATTAAATATGAGTTCAGTTTGCTTAAATAAATTAAATGTAAGCTATTGTGTTTTAAACCATTCAAATTGATGAAGTTGTGTACGAATGGATTAAAAATCATTCAAATTGAATGAAAATAGGCTGTAAATTAATTGGAACATTGGAATTAGTAAGGAAAATGTATAAGTTGCTTACGGAGAAAGGTTTGGTGTGAATTTCTTTTAGAATTCATGTGTTTAACCATTGCAACTAAGTGAAATATAGTTAAACTGCATATATTTGGCACTTACATGTTTAAATTGAGTAAGTACAGGTACCTGGAAGCCATGTGGCTGGATTTGGTAGGGCTATTTACTAAAAAATAATAAGCTGCTTGCTTAAAATGCTAAATAAGGTACGCCTACGCAATAAAAATAGGAAATATGAACCGTTTTTTGTTTTTCCGACCGGGTGGGTCGATGTATATATATTTATCTCTTTTGTCAAATTGCAAAAGCTCCTTCGTACAAAGGGAACTCTGCCAAAAATTTTCACAAATTTTGGGAGTTAGAATATTTTTGGAAATTTTGGAAAATTTTTGTAACGATCGGGATTTTTCGTTGCCGAAAAATCGAACCGTTAGGGTTTTAGAAGAAGAAAGAGGTAGAAGAAGAAAGAAAAGAAAGAGAAGAGAAAACAGAAAAACAAGTAACAGAACGAGAAACAATAACAGAATCTCACAGTCGCAGCGGAACAACATATAATAGATAAATGAATATCATTAAAACAAAAGAACTATACATTTTATACATACATCACAATACATCATATCATCAGAGTGTACGACAACAACAGCGGAAAGAAATACTATATACAATAGATAATAGACTACGCTATCCAAGCTCGCCTCCAGATCTGCACAGCAACTCCCGAATCCAGAATAACCTGATAACCTAACTCTAGACTGCCCGTGTGGAAAATTGTGGGCACCCAGAGTTTAGGAAAGGAACAATAAACTCCAGGTCAGTCATGTGACTGGTGTGAGAACTCAAAACAGTTTATCTTTAAACACGCAACAAGAAAGTTTAAATTTTGAAATCCGCAATGCTTTTTGGAAAATGAAACTACCATAAGGCCTCCCGGCACACACACAATGCAAACGCACACATGGGGGAGATTTCTCCTTATGATAGTCAAATATGCTTAATACGAGAAAATTTCTTTTTATATTATTACTAGTGCATAGTGGAAAACAATTTCGAAAGTATAGTATAAATCCTAGCCAGCATAGGTACCATGATACTATGCCTACTATAGCTGCCATGTTAAATGGCAGGTTCTACAACTAAAACCGTACAGGGCGCGTATTGGATGAATGGATTTCCAACAAATGGTCAGGCTAAGGAACTTCCTACTGCCACATGGGATCGCCTCTGGCGGGACGTCCCGAGAACTAACGTTACGGTTAGATCTCTGCCAACACAAGGCCGGGTTACCTCTGTAACTAGGTAACTACTACACGAATATGCCATCCCCCGGTCCTTTGGGACCTTTATCCGAGCGCTCGATACCAACAACACCACACAGAAATATATATAGTGTTTCCACATGAGTAAATATCTGGGCTCCATACCATGATACCACCCTTTACCAGAAGGAAATGACATACCCTAAAGGGCGCGACCCTCATAACCTTGCCGCATATTCCTGTTTCGACCATTTCCGGGGAGTGAGGTCCTGACGAAGTCTCGTCCACAAAGCTACGCTTTGTGTAACAAAGCCATGCTTCGGGTCCACAGATGACCAAAGCAATAATCACAAAGATAAATGATCAAACAAATGATCATATCACAAATGACCAACCAATGATCATCACACAGCAGCACTCAGCATGCCACATTACCAGATTGGGAAATATCGCTGATAACCTTCAACTACATAACCTCTGAGCTCGTACGTCTCAGAGAAGGGTGTTAAGCTAAGAGAATAAATTCTCCGCCACCAACAGAAATGTATTTGATAGAGATCAGATAACATCTCAAAGTGTAATGTCGGACATACAACCATACAAGTCTGTTCCGGGTTCGAACAGAACCGAAGGCACTTCCGAAGAAGCCCTTGCAAATCCGGGTATCCACAATCCCGATCGGACTTCCCATCACTAAGGGAATCTCTATACCGTAGCTACTCGGTGCAAAGACAATCGATAGGTTATCATATCGTTCTCACAAATACCCGGCCTTCACCACCGGTCTTCAATTGCTATCCATAACGTCGT
Organism: Allium cepa; assembly: GCA_030765085.1. Classification (NCBI taxonomy): domain Eukaryota; kingdom Viridiplantae; phylum Streptophyta; class Magnoliopsida; order Asparagales; family Amaryllidaceae; genus Allium; species Allium cepa. The sequence goes on from CM060943.1 coordinate 463,880,084, forward strand.
ATCACTATTCGGAATGGGTTATATGACACAAGGTCCTCTCCCGGCTAAACCGAATAATGAGCGTCATATTTTTAAAACATATGGATATGGGATTTTAGTTAAGTCACAACTTATAACATCCAAAACTTTTCTTTCAAATGGTTAAACAAATTACCATCTTTAAATCTTTAAACAAAAAGATTTATTTCACAAAGTTTCACCCGGTTTCACAAAGATCTATCCCTAGATTTCAAAACAATTCCCGTTCAATTTGGATTAACCCAATTAAATCTTTAAATTAAAGATATATAGCTTTCAAAACATGTTTCCAAAGATTTATCTATAACTTGGAAAACCATTTTCATTTTTAGACTTGAGGCCCTTTAACACAAATTGAAAGTTCATTTCTTATAGGAAAGCAAATCTAATTTATACAAGTTGAAATCTTGAGTTGAATTTAAATTTCAAAACATCACCTTTAAAAATGGTTTAAAACCCATATAAACCCATTTGTAAGTTGAATAACTTTTTAAACAATAGTTTCCAAATTTTAGAATTCAATTTCAAATATTGAATTCAAATTTATACCAATTCATTTAATTTTCAAGATTCAATCAGGTTATTTAAAATAACTATCATTTTTGAAAACTCATTTTCAAAAGCTTCAATTCCAATTCCAAAACTAATTTGGATTCAAAAATCAAATTTTTAAAACAATTTCAAAAATCTGTGACTTAACCCATTTCCACGTGCAATCCATATTTGTGTGTGTATAAGTGTGGTCCAGGGGTTCAACACAATAGTGCACAACATCATCATCACAGGTTCAATCATATCGATAAGCGGTATAACCCATAACGCTTATCTATATTCACAGATTCATAGATAAAGTAAAATATCATTCACAAAGATTAACTAATATGATTCGATGTGGGTTTCGGATAACCGATTGGAATCCGACTCCCTGTCGCATCGAAAACCAAATGTCATTCTACGGGTCAAGGGGTTTGCATAACAATATGTATATATCACAGATATGACAGCTTAGCACAAACATCACATAGCATCACATCACGTATCAAATATATCAATCCATCACAGAACATCCAATAACAATCAAACATCTTTAATTAAGATGAATAAACCGTGTCGTTATAAATTTATTACCCTCATAATCACTTTTATTTGAAATCTTTAAACCAATGATCAATTATCATTAACTAAAATAAATTAAGTCTTAACCATCTTCATTTATTAATCATTTATTAATTTTCTTAATTAATTATTCTTTAATTATAATCATTTAATCTTAATTACTTATTCCTCAATTAATTACTTTAACTAATAAACTTTTAATTTTTGGTTAATTAAATCTTAGTTAAAATTATTTGTCCTTAATAAATAGATTTATTATTCCTTAACTAATTCCAACAATTAATTATACTTAACCAATTACAATTAATTATATTCAATTAATTAATCTAGTCAATTATCAAAATTAATTGCATTAATTAATTACTAAATTATCCCTAGATAATTATCACCCATTATTAACAACATTCCATTAATTTTACACTTAAGAAAATTTGAATTAGATTAATAAATCATTTCTAATTAATATTAATCTAAATCATTATTTAAAAATCAAATAATTAAGTGAAATCCTTAATTATCCAAACTAACCTAATTACTTATTAATTGACCCGTTTAAATTCAAAATGTATTAAACAATACATTTCTAAATTTAAATTCAAATTCAATTTAAAAATTTGATATTTAAAATGTTTAATCATTAAACATTAATTCAAATTAAAATAATTATAAACCTTATAACAAAATGAATGTTAAAGAACATTCATTATCTAAATATAAAGAAAGATTTAAATTGATTATTTCAATTTCCAAAATTAAATTAAACATTTCATATTTTAATTCAAATACTAAAGGAAACAAATTCTTTCAAGTTTTAAAACTTATTTGAAATCAAATTTCATTTTCAAATTCACTTTTAAACATATGAACATGTTCATTCATTTTTAAATTTACAAACTGTTGAATTCAAAACTGGTTTTCAGAGAAACTTAAAAAAAAACCCAGTTTTTAAATCTGAATTCAAAAAAACAAATTTAAGTTTTACTTCAACATTTAAATCTGTTCATACTTTTTAAAACTTACAAAACTGTTTTTAAATCTAATTCTGGTTTTTAAAAAAAACAAACCTGAAACTGTTTTAGACTTGTCTTCAAATCTGAATTTAAAACTTGTTTAAATTTAGATTTTCATTTTAAAAACTTTGAATTCACAACTACATTTGAATTCAGTTACAACCTATGCTTGAATCAAAACCCAACTAAAAAAAGATTCATTTAAAAATTAAAACTGCATAATCCTTTGGTTTAAAACCTGCAACTGTTTTAAATTTTGATTTAAAACTGAATTTGATTTTAAGATTTCATTTTTAAAAAAAAACTTTTGAACTCAAAACTATATTTGAATTCAGATTCAAGTATTACCTGATTCAAGTTTCAACTTAAAATATGAATTTATTCAAAAATTTAAAACTGCCAACCTCTCAGGTTTAAACCTGAAAACTATTTTAAAATTTAATTTGAAACAGAATTAAAACTTATTTAAAATCTAAAAATTCCATTTTTAAAACCTTGAACTCAAACTCCATTTGAATTCAGATTTAAATCTCACTTAAATCAAAACAGCACTAAAGTTTGAATCTCCAAAAAACTGCAAATACTCTCAGTTATACCTATAGCAAACTACCCGAGCAACATACAAAATTACTTCGAGTCAAATACAGAAATACCCGAGTTCTACTTCGGGTCAAAAACCCTGCACACCCCATAGTTCACCTGAGTTCCACTGCAACCAAGACCAACCTGTCATCACCTAGTAATACCACCTCCAGCCACCATCATCGACACAACCTTGGCCATATCTACCTCTACACTCCCTACTCAACCTCTCAAATTCCTAATCCACTTAATGCAACAGATGGATGTGCAGACCTGCAACCTTCAAAACCAGTTTTTTTTTTTTCCTTTTTTTTTTTTTTAGAATTCTTAAGTTAATTGTACTTAGATTTATTTTAGAAGCTTAAACATGTTCAAACAAACATTTTTTTTTTTTTCCTAAGATTTAAACAAGAATCAGGAAGGAATATTTTTAATTCCCACACAGGTTTGAAACCTGTTTTCCAGACAGAGGCAAAATGCCTGTTACTAACATGCACAGATATATCTGCATATACATACTTGGATTCATTCATATGCAAACTAATTTCTTCAGCTTACTTTAAGCATTAATCATTTCCATCAAGTCATTAAATCAGATTAAGAGTAAGTTTTGCTCTCAGTGGATATTTTTCTTTTCTTTTTTTTTTTTTTTGAACTGTAAAAGGTAACAGAGAAATTTTTTTTTTTCAATCAACACACACACTATCAAAGCATCACTCCAAGCATAAGTGGATAAAAGGGATTAGTATACCCATAAACAACAATAACAGATTCAAAGTTGAAGGTTTTGCTCACATATTTTTCAGATGACAAAAGCTTTTGACAGTTTTTCAAGCAGAGATGGAAGCATGCAACCCCTTTTTTTCTTTTACTGTATATTAATATTTCTAGGTAGTCTTGAAACAAAACGTACTCAAGCTATTTTTAAAACTTAAGTCTGGGTTGTATAAACAATTTCATTTAGATCCTAAAGTCTAAGATAAATTTGAGAAGGAGATTTTAGTTTAAGAACAGGGTTTGAGAGCCTGTAAACATGGGAGCAGATGTACATATGTCTGTAAAATAGGCATGCACTAATATACTCAAGTACACAGTCATATCAACAACATTTCCAGAACAAGTTTCAAGCATCAAGCACAACATCACAGAACATAGGCCAATATAAGTGAGTTTGCTCACCTGGGTATTTGTACCAGAGAAGAACAGAGAGGAACAAGCCTGCATTTTTTTTTTTTTTTTTTTTTTACTTTAATTCCTGAAGTTTAGATCTGCAAATTCATAAATACAGATCTTTGCTTAATTTCCTATTGTATTTACTAACATTCCTTAACAATAACCAACAATTTTGATTTTTTTACTTACAGTTTAATTTTTGAACAGAGAGCTTTCTTGTCTGGAACTTGAAACTGGAAATGGTTTTGTCTTTGATCTTAAATTTCCCTGCAACTTAGATTTGATAAAGTTGTTTAAACCTTTGTTTCATTTTCTGATTACTAACATTTAATTCAAATTTTAAAAAGAATGAAATTCACTTGCCTTTAGATTGTTTCCCAGAAATTCTGCACTGTCAAACTGCAGCTCTACACTTTCATAAGTCTGCAGTTTGAATTTTTTTTGTTTGTTGAATTTTGATCTGTAACTTGCTTCAGATTGTAGTTTGAAAGTTTTTGATTTCTCTTTGAATTTCTTTGCTTTGATTTCTGAGATGAATTCATTCCCAGGTTTGTTTTCTTGAGAAAAAGACTTGTTTTAAATTTAATTTCTGTTCTTGTAATTTTGTTAACAGGACTTGAAAAGATAAGAAAAGAATTTGTTTTTCTTTTAATTACATTCTAATTAAATTTTATTTTAGAATAAATATGGGTTTGCCACTTGTTTAACTTTGTTTGACATTTGTAATTTCATTTGTTAGTTTTCTTACATTTGTTATGTTTAAACAAAATTATGTAAAGTCCCTTTTCATAAATTTATTTACAAATTGTTTTTAAACCTTGTTTTATTTTTAACTTACAAATCATGTTCATGTTTTATTTGAATATAACATTTTTTTTTTTATGTTCCAATGGTTTAAATCTTTTAATCAAATCAAATTTTATATTCAAATCTAATTTTTTACATTTTTAATTCAAATTCAAAATTTAATATAGAATAAATTTGTACTTATAAATGAATAAATAATCAAATACCTTTTTAAATATATCTTTACATTCCATTTGATGTCAAATTAATAAATTTTATTTACAATAGATATATTTATTCATTCAAATTTTCAAAAGATAATCTCAATTTTATTTTCAAAATTAAATAAATTGTCAAATTAAACTTGTTCAAAATTCAGGAATGTTACAGATTTCCCCCCTTAAAAGAATTTCGTCCTCGAAATTGCAAGGAAGACGAGAAAGAAAAGATAATAGATAAAGAAATGATTAATCAGATCAGAATCGAGCTATTTATTCTGCATTTGGTTTTCCAAATCAGAATATCAACAATATGAGAACAAACTCATACAATTATTACACAAGATATTTGGGTCCACCGGTCTACGAATATGCAAGGGCGTTGATTAGTTCGAAGGGATAACTAATCGTTCGTAGAATATATCGGATCCCAGAGAATAGATAGATGGATCAAATCTTCATATTAGTTAACCAATTTACTTAATTTAAAATTTCCAATTTATTTAATATTATAAATTTCCAATTCATTAGAGTTTAGATCGAAAAGCTGATAAGAAACCGATGAAGATACGAAGTAAGGATTTTTCTACAACGATTCGTAAGGCCACCATCACACCGAAGCTTCTTTCTGGAGCAGCTACGAAGCAATCAAAAGAATTCGAAATCGAATCAAAGGAGATTGATAGAGAAAATTGTTTCCACTGTTGCAGGGTGTTGACCATTTGTAGTGGTACTCCCCTGTCCCCTACCTCGTTCTCTCCTCGCACTCATACTTACTATCGGTGAATAGTAAGAGAATTTACTGAGGCATTCGAACGGATATCTTAGGGATATACTCATTCTAGGGTATACTTCACCCTATCTCTAATGAGCTACTTAATATGTTATACTCCTGAGCTAAGGTTTTAACCATCAGCTCTGATACCACTTATAACGATCGGGATTTTTCGTTGCCGAAAAATCGAACCGTTAGGGTTTTAGAAGAAGAAAGAGGTAGAAGAAGAAAGAAAAGAAAGAGAAGAGAAAACAGAAAAACAAGTAACAGAACGAGAAACAATAACAGAATCTCACAGTCGCAGCGGAACAACATATAATAGATAAATGAATATCATTAAAACAAAAGAACTATACATTTTATACATACATCACAATACATCATATCATCAGAGTGTACGACAACAACAGCGGAAAGAAATACTATATACAATAGATAATAGACTACGCTATCCAAGCTCGCCTCCAGATCTGCACAGCAACTCCCGAATCCAGAATAACCTGATAACCTAACTCTAGACTGCCCGTGTGGAAAATTGTGGGCACCCAGAGTTTAGGAAAGGAACAATAAACTCCAGGTCAGTCATGTGACTGGTGTGAGAGCTCAAAACAGTTTATCTTTAAACACGCAACAAGAAAGTTTAAATTTTGAAATCCGCAATGCTTTTTGGAAAATGAAACTACCATAAGGCCTCCCGGCACACACACAATGCAAACGCACACATGGGGGAGATTTCTCCTTATGATAGTCAAATATGCTTAATACGAGAAAATTTCTTTTTATATTATTACTAGTGCATAGTGGAAAACAATTTCGAAAGTATAGTATAAATCCTAGCCAGCATAGGTACCATGATACTATGCCTACTATAGCTGCCATGTTAAATGGCAGGTTCTACAACTAAAACCGTACAGGGCGCGTATTGGATGAATGGATTTCCAACAAATGGTCAGGCTAAGGAACTTCCTACTGCCACATGGGATCGCCTCTGGCGGGACGTCCCGAGAACTAACGTTACGGTTAGATCTCTGCCAACACAAGGCCGGGTTACCTCTGTAACTAGGTAACTACTACACGAATATGCCATCCCCCGGTCCTTTGGGACCTTTATCCGAGCGCTCGATACCAACAACACCACACAGAAATATATATAGTGTTTCCACATGAGTAAATATCTGGGCTCCATACCATGATACCACCCTTTACCAGAAGGAAATGACATACCCTAAAGGGCGCGACCCTCATAACCTTGCCGCATATTCCTGTTTCGACCATTTCCGGGGAGTGAGGTCCTGACGAAGTCTCGTCCACAAAGCTACGCTTTGTGTAACAAAGCCATGCTTCGGGTCCACAGATGACCAAAGCAATAATCACAAAGATAAATGATCAAACAAATGATCATATCACAAATGACCAACCAATGATCATCACACAGCAGCACTCAGCATGCCACATTACCAGATTGGGAAATATCGCTGATAACCTTCAACTACATAACCTCTGAGCTCGTACGTCTCAGAGAAGGGTGTTAAGCTAAGAGAATAAATTCTCCGCCACCAACAGAAATGTATTTGATAGAGATCAGATAACATCTCAAAGTGTAATGTCGGACATACAACCATACAAGTCTGTTCCGGGTTCGAACAGAACCGAAGGCACTTCCGAAGAAGCCCTTGCAAATCCGGGTATCCACAATCCCGATCGGACTTCCCATCACTAAGGGAATCTCTATACCGTAGCTACTCGGTGCAAAGACAATCGATAGGTTATCATATCGTTCTCACAAATACCCGGCCTTCACCACCGGTCTTCAATTGCTATCCATAACGTCGTATCACTATTCGGAATGGGTTATATGACACAAGGTCCTCTCCCGGCTAAACCGAATAATGAGCGTCATATTTTTAAAACATATGGATATGGGATTTTAGTTAAGTCACAACTTATAACATCCAAAACTTTTCTTTCAAATGGTTAAACAAATTACCATCTTTAAATCTTTAAACAAAAAGATTTATTTCACAAAGTTTCACCCGGTTTCACAAAGATCTATCCCTAGATTTCAAAACAATTCCCGTTCAATTTGGATTAACCCAATTAAATCTTTAAATTAAAGATATATAGCTTTCAAAACATGTTTCCAAAGATTTATCTATAACTTGGAAAACCATTTTCATTTTTAGACTTGAGGCCCTTTAACACAAATTGAAAGTTCATTTCTTATAGGAAAGCAAATCTAATTTATACAAGTTGAAATCTTGAGTTGAATTTAAATTTCAAAACATCACCTTTAAAAATGGTTTAAAACCCATATAAACCCATTTGTAAGTTGAATAACTTTTTAAACAATAGTTTCCAAATTTTAGAATTCAATTTCAAATATTGAATTCAAATTTATACCAATTCATTTAATTTTCAAGATTCAATCAGGTTATTTAAAATAACTATCATTTTTGAAAACTCATTTTCAAAAGCTTCAATTCCAATTCCAAAACTAATTTGGATTCAAAAATCAAATTTTTAAAACAATTTCAAAAATCTGTGACTTAACCCATTTCCACGTGCAATCCATATTTGTGTGTGTATAAGTGTGGTCCAGGGGTTCAACACAATAGTGCACAACATCATCATCACAGGTTCAATCATATCGATAAGCGGTATAACCCATAACGCTTATCTATATTCACAGATTCATAGATAAAGTAAAATATCATTCACAAAGATTAACTAATATGATTCGATGTGGGTTTCGGATAACCGATTGGAATCCGACTCCCTGTCGCATCGAAAACCAAATGTCATTCTACGGGTCAAGGGGTTTGCATAACAATATGTATATATCACAGATATGACAGCTTAGCACAAACATCACATAGCATCACATCACGTATCAAATATATCAATCCATCACAGAACATCCAATAACAATCAAACATCTTTAATTAAGATGAATAAACCGTGTCGTTATAAATTTATTACCCTCATAATCACTTTTATTTGAAATCTTTAAACCAATGATCAATTATCATTAACTAAAATAAATTAAGTCTTAACCATCTTCATTTATTAATCATTTATTAATTTTCTTAATTAATTATTCTTTAATTATAATCATTTAATCTTAATTACTTATTCCTCAATTAATTACTTTAACTAATAAACTTTTAATTTTTGGTTAATTAAATCTTAGTTAAAATTATTTGTCCTTAATAAATAGATTTATTATTCCTTAACTAATTCCAACAATTAATTATACTTAACCAATTACAATTAATTATATTCAATTAATTAATCTAGTCAATTATCAAAATTAATTGCATTAATTAATTACTAAATTATCCCTAGATAATTATCACCCATTATTAACAACATTCCATTAATTTTACACTTAAGAAAATTTGAATTAGATTAATAAATCATTTCTAATTAATATTAATCTAAATCATTATTTAAAAATCAAATAATTAAGTGAAATCCTTAATTATCCAAACTAACCTAATTACTTATTAATTGACCCGTTTAAATTCAAAATGTATTAAACAATACATTTCTAAATTTAAATTCAAATTCAATTTAAAAATTTGATATTTAAAATGTTTAATCATTAAACATTAATTCAAATTAAAATAATTATAAACCTTATAACAAAATGAATGTTAAAGAACATTCATTATCTAAATATAAAGAAAGATTTAAATTGATTATTTCAATTTCCAAAATTAAATTAAACATTTCATATTTTAATTCAAATACTAAAGGAAACAAATTCTTTCAAGTTTTAAAACTTATTTGAAATCAAATTTCATTTTCAAATTCACTTTTAAACATATGAACATGTTCATTCATTTTTAAATTTACAAACTGTTGAATTCAAAACTGGTTTTCAGAGAAACTTAAAAAAAAACCCAGTTTTTAAATCTGAATTCAAAAAAACAAATTTAAGTTTTACTTCAACATTTAAATCTGTTCATACTTTTTAAAACTTACAAAACTGTTTTTAAATCTAATTCTGGTTTTTAAAAAAAACAAACCTGAAACTGTTTTAGACTTGTCTTCAAATCTGAATTTAAAACTTGTTTAAATTTAGATTTTCATTTTAAAAACTTTGAATTCACAACTACATTTGAATTCAGTTACAACCTATGCTTGAATCAAAACCCAACTAAAAAAAGATTCATTTAAAAATTAAAACTGCATAATCCTTTGGTTTAAAACCTGCAACTGTTTTAAATTTTGATTTAAAACTGAATTTGATTTTAAGATTTCATTTTTAAAAAAAAACTTTTGAACTCAAAACTATATTTGAATTCAGATTCAAGTATTACCTGATTCAAGTTTCAACTTAAAATATGAATTTATTCAAAAATTTAAAACTGCCAACCTCTCAGGTTTAAACCTGAAAACTATTTTAAAATTTAATTTGAAACAGAATTAAAACTTATTTAAAATCTAAAAATTCCATTTTTAAAACCTTGAACTCAAACTCCATTTGAATTCAGATTTAAATCTCACTTAAATCAAAACAGCACTAAAGTTTGAATCTCCAAAAAACTGCAAATACTCTCAGTTATACCTATAGCAAACTACCCGAGCAACATACAAAATTACTTCGAGTCAAATACAGAAATACCCGAGTTCTACTTCGGGTCAAAAACCCTGCACACCCCATAGTTCACCTGAGTTCCACTGCAACCAAGACCAACCTGTCATCACCTAGTAATACCACCTCCAGCCACCATCATCGACACAACCTTGGCCATATCTACCTCTACACTCCCTACTCAACCTCTCAAATTCCTAATCCACTTAATGCAACAGATGGATGTGCAGACCTGCAACCTTCAAAACCAGTTTTTTTTTTTTCCTTTTTTTTTTTTTAGAATTCTTAAGTTAATTGTACTTAGATTTATTTTAGAAGCTTAAACATGTTCAAACAAACATTTTTTTTTTTTTCCTAAGATTTAAACAAGAATCAGGAAGGAATATTTTTAATTCCCACACAGGTTTGAAACCTGTTTTCCAGACAGAGGCAAAATGCCTGTTACTAACATGCACAGATATATCTGCATATACATACTTGGATTCATTCATATGCAAACTAATTTCTTCAGCTTACTTTAAGCATTAATCATTTCCATCAAGTCATTAAATCAGATTAAGAGTAAGTTTTGCTCTCAGTGGATATTTTTCTTTTTTTTTTTTTTTTTTTGAACTGTAAAAGGTAACAGAGAAATTTTTTTTTTTCAATCAACACACACACTATCAAAGCATCACTCCAAGCATAAGTGGATAAAAGGGATTAGTATACCCATAAACAACAATAACAGATTCAAAGTTGAAGGTTTTGCTCACATATTTTTCAGATGACAAAAGCTTTTGACAGTTTTTCAAGCAGAGATGGAAGCATGCAACCCCTTTTTTTCTTTTACTGTATATTAATATTTCTAGGTAGTCTTGAAACAAAACGTACTCAAGCTATTTTTAAAACTTAAGTCTGGGTTGTATAAACAATTTCATTTAGATCCTAAAGTCTAAGATAAATTTGAGAAGGAGATTTTAGTTTAAGAACAGGGTTTGAGAGCCTGTAAACATGGGAGCAGATGTACATATGTCTGTAAAATAGGCATGCACTAATATACTCAAGTACACAGTCATATCAACAACATTTCCAGAACAAGTTTCAAGCATCAAGCACAACATCACAGAACATAGGCCAATATAAGTGAGTTTGCTCACCTGGGTATTTGTACCAGAGAAGAACAGAGAGGAACAAGCCTGCATTTTTTTTTTTTTTTTTTTTTTTTACTTTAATTCCTGAAGTTTAGATCTGCAAATTCATAAATACAGATCTTTGCTTAATTTCCTATTGTATTTACTAACATTCCTTAACAATAACCAACAATTTTGATTTTTTTACTTACAGTTTAATTTTTGAACAGAGAGCTTTCTTGTCTGGAACTTGAAACTGGAAATGGTTTTGTCTTTGATCTTAAATTTCCCTGCAACTTAGATTTGATAAAGTTGTTTAAACCTTTGTTTCATTTTCTGATTACTAACATTTAATTCAAATTTTAAAAAGAATGAAATTCACTTGCCTTTAGATTGTTTCCCAGAAATTCTGCACTGTCAAACTGCAGCTCTACACTTTCATAAGTCTGCAGTTTGAATTTTTTTTGTTTGTTGAATTTTGATCTGTAACTTGCTTCAGATTGTAGTTTGAAAGTTTTTGATTTCTCTTTGAATTTCTTTGCTTTGATTTCTGAGATGAATTCATTCCCAGGTTTGTTTTCTTGAGAAAAAGACTTGTTTTAAATTTAATTTCTGTTCTTGTAATTTTGTTAACAGGACTTGAAAAGATAAGAAAAGAATTTGTTTTTCTTTTAATTACATTCTAATTAAATTTTATTTTAGAATAAATATGGGTTTGCCACTTGTTTAACTTTGTTTGACATTTGTAATTTCATTTGTTAGTTTTCTTACATTTGTTATGTTTAAACAAAATTATGTAAAGTCCCTTTTCATAAATTTATTTACAAATTGTTTTTAAACCTTGTTTTATTTTTAACTTACAAATCATGTTCATGTTTTATTTGAATATAACATTTTTTTTTTATGTTCCAATGGTTTAAATCTTTTAATCAAATCAAATTTTATATTCAAATCTAATTTTTTACATTTTTAATTCAAATTCAAAATTTAATATAGAATAAATTTGTACTTATAAATGAATAAATAATCAAATACCTTTTTAAATATATCTTTACATTCCATTTGATGTCAAATTAATAAATTTTATTTACAATAGATATATTTATTCATTCAAATTTTCAAAAGATAATCTCAATTTTATTTTCAAAATTAAATAAATTGTCAAATTAAACTTGTTCAAAATTCAGGAATGTTACAATTTTGTTAACGACAAACAAATTCAACTTGGAAACTAAAATAAATTAGTAAAGGAAACCAACTTAAAGTAATGATATGAACTAGTTATTAATGGGAAATAAAGTTTAAAAATTTAGAGTTTAAGATGAATTGAACTCATATGTAAATGAAGGAATCAACTTGAATAGAATTAGAGAATTAGATATAAACTAAGATGGTAAGATGAAAGTAAATATAAGAAACACATAAATGATTATACTAACTTAAGTATGGAATGGTGCATCAAATTGAATATTACAAATATATTCTAAGATGATGTTTGGAATGAATAGATATTGACATTTTGTAAGAAAGTCGATAAAATGTTTTTTAAAGTTGTGATTGGGTATTAGTGCTATGGAGGATATGCAGGAAATCTAAAGGAAAAAGAAAATTGGATTTGATTTCAAGAGATAAATATGAAATGCTCGACAAAGAGGTATGTATTTAAAATTTGGCATGAAATTTGATTGGGATTTGGATTGAGCCACTTGGCTTTTTGTCTTCGTTTTGGATTTGGGAGGCCATAGAGCCATTTTGTAGCTGTACCGAGTCGGCCGCGCAAAGGAGATGCTGGCGAAATTTTTCGAAAAATTAGAGAGTTAGAAAAATTTTGAGAAAATTTTGATAATTCAAAATTTTAGTTTTGAATTATAATTTGAATAGTTGAACAAGTAAGTTATTTGAAAACTATAGAAGGTTTTGGAAAGGTTTGGAAAGTTAATAAGAATAATACTGGGTCTTTTATAAAAAATAATAAAAATAATAAATAATAATAGTTGGTAAGATGTTGAATTGGTAGAAACTTTTGGTTTAGGGGAAATAATAAACGAGTATTGGGCCATTCTTCCTAATTAGTAATTTCGGGGACGAAATTCTTTTAAGGGGGGAGGAATATGACGACCCGGAGTTTTCAAGCAATTTAAAATCGAAATATTTAATTGATTTTTAAATATTCAATAGAGTAATTTTTAACTTGAAATTCAAATATCTCTATTTATTTGATAATTAAATAATAGAATTTAATAATTAGAAGTGGAGTAAATTGTTGAATCTAGAATTTTAAGCCTGTTAACAATAATTTGAAGGCTTATAAACTTTATATTGATAATACTGAAGTAAATAGAGGTGATGAAATCGAATTTACAATGGTTTGTTAAATTTTGAAATTTAATCGTTTAAATTAAATTTAAGAAACAACCTTCCGAGGCACAGTCTCGAAATTCGACGAAATCAGTTCCATTGAATCCGTAATATTTTATTATTATCGGATTTCAATTTTTGTAGTGTTTGGAGTTGTTGTGTGAGCATACGATTTACAAACGCGCTTAAATCTACATTGGAAATTTAATATAGTGACTGAATCCAAAAAGCTATCTTCTCCATACGATCGAATTAGGGCTCGAAACCTTTTCCATTGCGTTCGGAATATGGGTTTAACATTATAAACGCCTAGCGGCACGCTGCGATAGGAGGTGGAGATTTTAGGTTGTGTAATTTGAGTAGATTTAAATTTAAATTTAAATCAAATTAATTCATTGTTTAAACAGTCAAATTTGTTTCACGTCAACATTTTTTTCCTATCATCTCATATCACTGTAGTTGGCTGTACGATGCCTCCTCATTCCTTCCTCAATACGCAAGGCATCTTCCTTCATCCACTTAAAGTTTACGCAGCTGGAAACGAGAAGAAAAAAACCCCAATTCTCAGAATAATAAAAAATAATAATCAAGTAACCCTATCGCCTGTATACTTTACTCATATATTTCTACTTCCATTCCTCTTGCAGTTCGAAAGAAACGAACGAAATTCGTTTATATAAAAGAAAATGGGGGAAATTCAAATCTCGTTCATCGAATTCATTTCTCGAATTCGATTTGCGAGGGAAATCAATGGCGGCCGAGAGTATAGAGATCGAGGCAAGCTCGTACTTTGAGCACACGAGTACGAGTTTGAGATGGCTCACGATTGGGGGAAGCTCTATGATTTGATGGGTCTGGTTTCATCGCAACTACGTTGCCTCGCTGTCTAACGTAAGCGGGAGGAGGAGACTTTGGCAAGTTCGACGAAGTTGACATTCGCGTGTTTGAACATGAGGCTCGACAGCAATGATAACCTAGGGTTACCGGAGGGGTCGAAGTGGGGCTGGTGGTCGATCGAAGAGGGAGGCTGTTAGGTATTTTCTGCTTTTGGTTTTAGCAGTAAAATTTGTGAAAGAAGGAAATGCTAAATTAATTTAATTACAGTAAGATTTAAAAAAAAATTATATAAATACACCCATATTGTTATTTGTTGAGTAAAATAGAAATTTTATATATATGTGCATGATCTTGGGAATATAGGACATTGTGTAAAGATTAGTTTTATCCTATGTAGATTTTTTCTAATAAGCATGTAAAATTTCAAAATAAAATAATACGCCTACACTATGCTAATTAACCTATTTAATTATTGGGTCACTAAAGATAATTTGTCAAAGGAATTTTTAGTTTAAAATTTTTAAATTAAATTACAACTTAAAATAAATAAGTAATGCTAGTTAATTGTTGAATTTGGTCAAGTGTTAATTAACTATATAATGTCATACAAGGTCTAAAATCGAGAAACAAGCTGGGATGAAAATGATGGAAATAGACCGCAAACGATGAAGGTGAGTTAATCTCACTCAGTATAAATTTAAATTTAAGTGATTAAATTTAAATAATTGTTGAATGGTTGAGTTGATTGATATGCTATAGTATAATATATTTTGAAATTGGTGTATTATTGTGCTAACATCTGTGGATGCAGGGAAGCAGGTTGGAGGGATCCAACTGGATCCCTCAACATTTATTTAAATTATTTAATACCCTCAGTTGTGATTATATTGGTATTCTATGATGCATTATAGTGGAATATTGAATGCTATGGTTCGATTGGATATAATTGGGCATAATGAATCACCATAAAAATATATAAATTGAAATTTGGAAAGAAAATAAAAGATGTGAATTGTAAGTTAAATAATTATAGAATAATTTTAAAGAATGAATTTGGAAAGAAATAAAGTGACTTGAAAAATTCTAATAAACAAATCTTAGATATGGAAAAGGAAAATTTGAATTAACTGAGAGTTAATGAATTTTAAATCTTCAGCGTTATTTTAAAAAAAAAAAGAAAAAAAAAGAACAAACCATTTATTTAAAAGTTAAGATTTAAATTATTGGGAAAAATCAGAAATTTGTGTATTCCAGTTAAAAGCTTAGAATCAAATGAAAAATAATAACAACAACAATAATTAAGCCCATACTTAATGAATTTTTGCAATGAATTAAGTAATTAAAGAAATTTATTTCAAATGGGATAAGTTTGAAATCAGTTTGGGAAAAATTGGTTTAAGTGATTGAAGTTGGATCTTTTCCCTGGATAACCAAGTACATTTTCAAAGTAAGTTTTTAAAATATAAGTTAAAAGTTTTTAAGTTGATTTTAAAAGCAAGTTTGGGAAATCTAGTATTTCTAAATATTTGAATTTTAAAGCAAGTCTTACCTTTTTAACCTATTTTAGTAGTAATTATTTAAAGAATGACTTAGTAGTTTGTTTAGGATTAAAAATTTAGT
The DNA here is from genome assembly GCA_030765085.1 of Allium cepa. Taxonomy (NCBI): domain Eukaryota; kingdom Viridiplantae; phylum Streptophyta; class Magnoliopsida; order Asparagales; family Amaryllidaceae; genus Allium; species Allium cepa. The sequence continues at coordinate 463,896,286 of CM060943.1, forward strand.
TATATTTTATAAAGTAACCTTATTTTCAAATATTTATATATAGTATGTATTTTTAACAAATCATTGAAGTAGTTTAACTTAAATGTTTTAAAAGTATTTTAAAGTAAAGTGTTTTAAATTATTTTAAAAATCTAATTTTATGCTTGGTGATTTCAGTGGAGATAGAAAATATTTGGGAAAGCTTATTCTGGAAAGAGAAAGATGGTTTGAAACTCTTTTCAAAAAGAATTGGAAATAGAAAATATATCTTGTGAAGATATTTTGAGGTTAATAAATAATTTGGGAAATTATTTATTGGTTGATGGATGTTTGTGAATATAAATTGATAGTTAAATCACCGACTATCAATATTGGACAAATGCGTTGATCGTTTCGAAGAGACCGGGATCGAGATTAATTTCTCGAAAACCACTTCGATCCGGTTTATACGTTTCGTGTAAACGACTTTGGATTCGAAGAATGGAGCAGTGAAGTGCAAGGGCTAGTCGCTACTAATCCTGAGGATATTTCCAAAGTGGAGGTAGTAGGAATAGTGCCTTCGGTTCCGTTCGAACCCGGGACGGACTTGTATGGATGAATGCTTGCGAAACATCGTCAGGTGGACATGGGCATTCTAAGAGATATATTCTAAAAAGGTAACACTTAGCCTCAAGCCTCATCAAATGGGAATGACTGAAAATCAGGGGTCATGCAGCAAGGCTAGGTGGGTAGCACCCAAGCAGGGTGAGGTCATTCCAGTCTAGATGTCCCTTTTTATTTTGGCTTAGTGGGCGGTTGCTGATCCCAACTGCGGGGTGATCTCACTCGGGATTATCCAGTAAGGGGTAGTCCTGGCCTTGTGTTGCAGGGGAGCGGGCGTACTCCTCGGTACGGTGATCTAGGCCCCGTACTGTGACAGGTGTTACCCCAGTGCCTAGTCATTAGTTGGAAATCCATTCTCCCTACGAGCCTTGTACGAGTTTTGTTTGTATTACCCACTTTGTGGCTAGTAGCTGGAATTTAATGAATGTAACAATTTCGGCTATTTTATAAGTATTTGTATATAGAGCCTATTATAATATCAGAGGATTTCTAAAAAATTGCTTTAGCTATCGTAAAGTAAAAACCCGACATGTTTATTTGTGGCGTAGTCTTACGAGATGCTTTGTTTTCAAAGGATTTTTGAAACTTTAATAATCAATTGGGTGTGATTTTCTCACGCTGGTATTTCAGACTGACTCGGGTGTTATTAACTGTAATGCTCGGGTCAGACCGAGTATTATAGGATACAGGATATGTTGCTGTGGGGCTCAGGAGACGAGCTGGATGACGAGACGTACTTTCGTACTTGTTTTATATATATATTCCGATGTATTGAGTTGCTGTATATCTAGTTGTATGTTATTGATGTTGAGCTGTGATTGATGTACTCTGATGATGTAATATATAAACTGATACATTTGGTCTTTGAGTAAAGATTATTTATTATATATTATATTTTATTCCGCTGCGATGGTTAGATTCTATCATTGTTTTCTATTCTCTTCTTCTACCTCTTCTTCTTTAACCCAAATGGTTCGTATTTCTGTACAACTTGAGTTGATTGTTGAAGAATAGGTTAACTCAAGGGGTTCGGATTTGCGGGCTGTTACATCAGCAGGATGTGGAGGTTAGCTTTGAGGTCCGAGTTTCTCGAAGAACTTCGGATAAGGAAGTCTTTGGCATCTGTGTCAACCGTACAGCTTGGGGTGTTCTGTATGCTGGCAAGGAAATTTTCTGGATGAGCAATTTTTCATGAGGTGGAGTTCAGAAGCAACAATGTGGATCCATTTCTTCGATGGATTGGCTAGACCAGCGTAAGCTGTTCTGATTGGTAAAGTGAGAATAGTTTTCTTTGGATATTAGGCTTGGTTGATCGCAAAAGTGACTTGCGATAGTTTGAGTGTTCTTTTGAGGTATTAAAGGATTTTTCTAGATGTCTTCTGGGAAGACAGAGGTTTGTCCGCATCTGGAGATCGAGATTTCTTATCGTTTGGATTCCAGGATGATGTCCGTGGTTCAACATAATAGAAGGATGGTTCCTAGAGAGAGGATTTGGTATAGCAGCTCAGGATTGGTGGAATTTCTGGGTTTTCTTTTATGGATCTGTTGAACCATATTTCTGGGATGTGTTGTCCAGTCAGTGCTCGTGTTGTCTTCTATTCCAGATCAGAGTTGTGCAGCAGAAGCAGTTTGGGAGTATTTCTGTTTTGTCTTTTCCGGATAGAAGAAGCGAATTTGTTCTTCTGATGTTTGAAGAGTAGAATTGGTGATCTTGGTCTTGATTGATCTTGAGGAGATCGTGGTGTTGGATTGTTTTTGGTCGAACTTGTTTTTAGAAGCATCAGCAAAGGTTGAGCTGATCGAGAAGGTTATAGATAGCCCAGGATCATTAGAAGATTTTGTGGTAAAGAGATGAAGGAATTTGAATCCGGATTCGAAGATTTGATTCGGTTAAGTTTTTCTCCGATCCAAGGAGCTATAAGTTTTGGTAAGTCTGGGAAGCTAGCTCCGAGGTGTTTTGGATCTCTTTTGTGTTTTGGTTGGATTGGTGTTTTGTTTTCAAGAGTTGAATTGCCAGTTTGGATAACTGAGATTCGGTGTGTTTCACGTATCTCTAAGGGAGTACGGGTATTTCTGGTTGTGGAACCAACTGTTCAGGAAGGTTTGGTTGTTGAGTCAGACTCGTTTGTATTCTGATATGCTGTTTAATTCCGTAGATCTAGATGAGTGGAAGCTTTGTAGCTTCGTAGTTTTGATTGTTTGGATTCCGTAGAGCGAGTTTCCCCAGGTATATATATATATATATATATATATATATATATATATATATACCTGGGGAAACTCGAGAAAATTCTGTCCAGAATTTTTCTGGATAATTAAATTTGTTTGATTAGATAAATTGGTTGCTATGGTTGTTAGCATACGATTGATGTATGCTTGTGATTTAAAATTAAATCTTTAATGGGTTATTAAATTACCTTTGCTTTTAAATCTTTTATGGTTGACAATATCAATTTAATAATCTATATTTAAAAATTAAATTGATTTGATAAAATTTTGTGATAAAATTTAACTTGATATAATAATCCAATTAAATAGATGTTTAATTGGTAAATTTTATCTTTTAAAAGCTAATGAAATGTTTTCCTATTTATAATGTATATATATATATTTATATATATTGTAAATAGATAAGTTTTGATTTGAAGTTTAATAAACAAATAAAATCTTGTTTTTAAATTCTAATATTCATTTGGATAATTTGGAAACTATTATATAACTATTCAAAATTTATTTAGTAAATAACTATAGGGTTTTTGATAATTAGAGAAATTTTTTTAAATTGTTTAAATATATTTTAAGCATAGTTTAAAATTTAAATAAGATAAACAAAGGTTTATTTTATTTCTTTTGGAATATAGCTTAATAAATATAATTTGGAATTATATATAAAAATTTAAAAATACCCTTTATATACTAAAACATTTATGCATTTAAACAAGTTAGACAAGTGATAAGTAATTTATAATTTCTTTTATAAATTATTTAAATTAATAAATATGTTACTTTCAAATAATAATAAATGTATAGATATAGATAGATTTTAAAAGACAATATTATTATTTTAAATTTAAATATGTTAATATAAGTTAGTTTTAAATTGGATTTTTAAATGTATGAATAACATTTGGAATTGAATTAAGTTTGAATTCAAAGGATAAACATATTTAAATTATTTGGATAAGCTTTCATTTTTTTTTATAATTTGTCTCATTTCATTTACTTTAAAAAGAAATACACATACACATTTACATATGAAAATAATTCATATATAAATAAGTATTTAATAAATAAAGAAAGAGTTTTATTTACTTTTAAATTAAATAAAAAACAAACAAAATTCATATATAAAACACATGTTAATATATTAAGTAGTATAATGACAAGTGTTAAGATTCTAATATCTTAAATAACATGTGTTAGTAAATGAACTATTGCAAAATACAAGTGCTAAAGATTTTTAACAAGTGTTCTTTTATTTTTGATTTTTTCTTTTAATTTTTAGAATAAATCATTCATACTTATATAAGCATGTTTTCTTCAAGCTCTATCTTTTCTAATCTTTTTTTTTCAAAGTTAAGAAAAAAAGAAAGGTTTCAGCTGAAATTTATTCAAACATATCTGCAACTCTAATACTCCCTCAAAACCAAATTTCATATTCAAATTCAAAGATCTGGAAATTACTCCTCAAACCAAAAATCTAAAACTCTTCCTCAATCCAAAATCTTACCTGCATTTTTTTCAATTCTGTTCTTCTTCAAAATCAAACTAGTAACCCTCTCATATATCAAGCCTGCATTTTCAAGTCTGTTCGAACATGCTTTTTCTTCCATCTGTCTAAAGTCATCTCTACATGCAAATCTGCATCTAACTTGTAAACAAATCCTCAAGTTCAAAATGCAAAAGCAAAGCTTACCAGCATGCAACTGCAAAATTTTCAAATTTAAGCATTTTCAAATAAAATCTGGGTTTGTCTTCTGCAAACATGGAACTGGTTAAAGCTGCATTTCTTTCTTCTTCAACCTGTTCAAGCCATCAAAGCATGCAACTTCAAGTTTTTCAAAGTAAAGATTTAAATGCATATTAAAGATTTAAATGCATATGGAATCAGGCATGCATGTAAGTTTAAAACAGCAAGGCACTCTGGTTTTTTTAAAGTCAAAACAAAAAGCTTTTCAGGAAATCCTGTGCTCTGTCTTTAAAAAAAATCAGGTGAGTAACATTACAATTTTAAAGATTTAAGTAAATATTTATGTTGCCTGATCATCTATGAAACAAGTATGTTATGACTGAATTTATCAGTGAGCTTTGTGTATATATGAAATGTTGTTGTGCATGTATTTGTATTTCCTCTGATTCTAGTTCCAGGTCCAGTTTCTTAAAAAAAAAGGAAAGAATCCTCTTTGCTCTAGTTAAATATTTTGTTGAGGCTTAGGTCCTGAAATAACTATGTTAATTATACCATAGCTTAGATTAAAAACTTATTAAGTAAAAACAAAATTGGTGATTGCCTCTGTAAAATTTGAAACATCAGGGAATGTTAAATAAAGTTAAAAACTCAAACATAATAAATTATAAATTCAGTATTATAAACTGAAACTTAAACTAAAAGATGATTTTTAAAACTAAAATCATATTGTTTAGTTTGGAATTGGGACTGCAGTACTCGTTTGAACAGAAAATGGTTTTTAGTCAATCTATGGTGATCGAGTTGATCGGAATGTTTGGGGTTCTTGGTGGTGGTAGTGGAGTGATCAGAGGGTGTGGCAAAAATGCCAGGAGAATGAATAATGCTCAGTGGAGGCGATGGGAGGTTGAAGAAATCTGTTGACCTAGTTTGGCTTAGTTATGATTTCTCGATCGGTATTGTTTCTTAAGTTGATCGAGTGTGACGAGTCTCGGGTGGATGAAGGTAGGCACGTTGAGGGAGACGACGCTGGAGTTCTAAGGCCCACGGTGATCGGAATTTGGACGGCGACGAAATTCCAGGTTTGGGATAAAATGGGTGCCTGTTGTTGCCAGGTTTTGTTTGGGATACTCGAATTTGATTTCGAGTGGATTGAGTGGTTTTGATGATCGCGAGGTGATGCAGAGATGGTCGGCGACTTGATCGTTGGCTGGGTAGTGACTGAATGCGGCCAGAACCACCGTGCATATGCGCGGTGCAAAGAAGTGTGTCAGGTGTTGAATTGTTTAAGGGGGATGGTGAACTCGAGTATTACTCGGGTGATTTGATTATTTGCTCGAAGAAGTAATTGGTTTTTCTCGAAGTAAACTGAGAGAGGCTCAGGAATTAAAGAGTTTACAGGTTTTTGGGTAAAACCTGTTTGTTTTCAAATCAAAATCTTAGTTTTAAAAATCTGAAACAATTTTTTAAAACAGAATTTAAATTTAATTTAAAGTATGAATTTCAAACTAGATTTTAATTCTAGTTTTAAAATTTAATTTAAACTTTATAAATTAAAGTGTTTAAACCACTTTAAAAGAGTTTAAATAAATTGAATTTAAAGGTAAGTTTTAAAATTAAAGTAGAAGATTTAAACATAAGTTTAAATCTGGAAACAAGATCCAATTTGAATCCATGTTTTGAAAATAAAGGAGGTTTTAAAATTTTTAATATTTAAACAACTTTGGATGTTGTAACATATTTAAATAGGATTTGTATTTTAAAAATGAATGTGAGTTTAAATTTCCTTTAAACATCTTTTATAAAATAAGAAATTATTTAGTATAAGTTTTAAAATGTTTTTTAAAACTTTGTTAAGGTTAAGTTTGGTTTTCATTTTAAATTTTAAATTTAAAAATGTAATATGGAAACAAATTTTAAAGTAAGTTGTTTTGAATTTGCTTTGTTAATGATAATGTAATCATTAATAAGAAATGTTTTATTTTAAAGCAAGTCAAAGAATTTAATGAATTTTGATTCATTTGAATTAGCAACGTAATTTAAATAATTTAATTAATTAATTTAATTAATTAAGGATTTGAATAATTTAATTAAGGTTAAGTTAAGTAATTAAGATTAATTAAATTAGTAATTGATATTAATTGATTTAAGTTAATTACTTAAGAAAGGTAATTAAAGAATTGATGATAAGTTAATGAAGGCCATTAACTTGGGATTATTTATTAATTAATTAATGTGATTAATTTTGATAATTAATTGGATTAATTAATTTAGATAACCATTTATGGTATTTGGTTAAGTATGATTACTTTATGAAAGTAATTAAAGGAATTAATTACTCATTGTAATTAATTAATTAATTAGATTAGTTTAAATCAATTAATTAAGTTTAATTAATTTAGAATAATCATTGTATGGGTTGAGAAGTAATCAACGAGGAATAATTACTTAAAAAGGTAATTAAGATAAGTAAATTACTGGAGGTAATTAATTGAAGTATGGTAGAGTTTTGGGATTAATTGCTTTGTGTAATTAATATGAGGGTAATTACTTTGTGAAAGTAATTAATTATTAATTACTTAGTGTAATTAATTTAAGCATTGATTGATTAAGTCATTTGGAAATAATTAAGTGATGTAGTTAATTAAGGGTAATTAATTACTAATGAGATTAATCAAGGATGATTAGTAAATATAATTAATTATTAAATGTAATTAATTTAGGATTAGTTAATGAAGTAATTAAGGGTAGTTAATTACTAAATGTGATTAATCAAAAATGATTAATAATTTTGGTTTAATTAAGGTTAATTACTTAATGTAATTAATTTAAATAACTAATTAGTTTAAATTTAATTAAGGATCATTAATTAATATAACTAGTGATGTAATTAAGGATTAATTAATTAAGGTTAATTAATCAATGATAAGTGATTAATGAAGTAATTAATCGATGTAATTAATTAAGGATTAATGTAATTAATTATAGTTAATTAATTAATGGAGTAATTAAAGGTTAATTACTGTATTTGGTTAAGGATAATTAATTTGTGAAATTAATTAAAAGATAATTACTTGAATGTAATTAAAGGATAATTAATCAAGGGTGATTAATTAAGGTGATTAATTTGAGGATAATTAATTAATTTGTAGCTAATTAATGGTTAAGTGAGCAAAATTTATAATGATGAAGTAATTAATTTAATTCATTTTAAATTAATTAAAGATGAAGTAATTAATTTAATTCACTTTAAATTAATTAGAGATGGATGTAATTAATTTAATTCATTTTAAATTAATTATAAATGGTGACTATAGATCATTGCTTATGAATGGATGATATAGTTTGCCTTGAATGGTTTGAATCTCAGATATGAGATAAATAATGTTGTGTGATATGGATGCATTAGTTGCATTGTGATGATGATATGGATTATCCTTTGTCGATGATAATATGGATTACCTGTTTATGATGATAATGTTGATTATCTATTATGATGATGTGAATTATCTATCTGTGTGTATATAGATAATTAAATTGAATTGTTTTAAACTTTAAAACAACTTGGACCTAAAAGACACGCTTTGGATTTCGATGAGACCGGGATCGGGTTTCCAGATTAGGATATCTGTAAAGCACATCGATCCAAATTAACGATAGGTCGAGAATCTCAAGTGAAGATGAAGATTGAGAGTGCAAGAGTTATCGTCGTTAACTCTGAGGGTGATTCCAAAATGAGTGTAACGAGATAATGCGTTCGGTTTCGTTCGAACCCGGAATGAACTTGTATGGATTGAATGCTTTCATAACATCGTCAGGTGGACGATGAGCATTCTAAGAGATGTGTTCTCTAAAGGTGATCGTAGCCTCAAGCCTCATCAACCGGGAAATGGCTAAAGCAGGGGAGCAGCAAGGCTAGGTGGGTCATGCCCATTTCAGGACAAGACTTTCCCCTGTCTAGAAGTCCCTTTTTATTCGGCTGTGTGGGGCGGTTGATTCGCGACAGCTGTCGGGGTTGTCTTGTTCGGGACTGTCCAGTAAGGGATGGTGCCGGCCTTGTATTGTAGGGGAGTTAGGGTCGCTCCTCGGTACGGTGATCTAGGCCACGTACTGCGACGGGCGGTACCCCAGTAGCCCTGCCATTGTATAGAATCAAAAATCCAATAAGTGTCGTACGTATTGGTTGTGCCCAACTATGTTGGAACGTGAGATGTAAGCATTTCATCTATTTATGTATTTTACTTGAAAACCCTAGACACTATTATAATATCATCGGACTTCCTATCAAATGTTTTGGTTAGCGTAAGGTAAAAAAAATTCCATGTTTATGTGTGGGAAGTCTTACGTGATACCTTTCTTTTCAAAGGTTTTTCAAAAGTTAAGCAACTTTAACCTGTTACTCACACCAGGCCCATGTATGACTCGGAGTTTATTTCTGTTTTTCTTAAACTCTTGGGTACTCAAATTTTTACGAGTAGCCAAGGGATTCGGGTTAGCTTTGACGACTTGTGGAGGAGCAATGGAGCAGGAGGCTTCAGTGTTGTAGTTATCTAGCATTCCGCTGTGTTGGTATCTCTGAGTCATTTGTTTGAGTTGTTTTGTATTGTGTTGTATAACTAGACAGGTGTTTATAACTGCCTAGTATGTATTGTATTATCTGTGTAGCTCTGATAATGGTTGTATACTATGTAATACTTATGTTATTAATATAATTTATTTGTTCCACTGTTTAGATTCTGATGTGTTGTTTCTTCTTTCTTATCTTTCTTTCTCTTTCTAACCCTTTCTTTCTTATTAATGATGCGTCATTCTATGGAGATGAATGGCGGTTCGTTACAGTGATATCTTCGGAAACAAATATAGAAATAAACATAACACAAATCAGTCACAGATATCCATATCACAAAGGCGGAAATAGATATGAATATAACACATGAAAGTGTATATCGGAGTAGTGGTCAAAAAGATCCACAATAACAAAAAGAATGGATGCATATGCTAGACAAAAGAAAAAGTATACGTTAAGGAGTCTCTATCTCAAATGTATAACAACAAAAACTACCAATCTAATTTAGTTAGACAAAGTCAGGTAATGATGATCCTAGATCAGGAGTCAAGCAGAAACACATGTAACATCTCGGCCTGACCCGAGTATTATTTAATAAGAAAATAATAAACGGATCAGTCTAGCTATAAATATCAGATAAAATGAGATGGAATAAGGGATATGTCAAAACGTATGATAACAATAATGCCATACTATGAAAAGTACACATTTAAATCAGCAAAATCATACAATACCTCAGCTATCTCAAAAGCACCAAAAAGGAAGACATAATCTTCACCATATTCACCAAACCACAAATATTGATAAATATATCAATGCCAATCGAAAAATTTAGTGAAACACAAATTCACCAATGCACAAATATTGATAAAGCTTATCAATGTAAATCATGAAAATTGGCGAAACACAAATTATCATCAATAGAAATACAGAAATCACAAAAGGGGGAGGCCTATCACAAAACGGGAGCATGAAAGCCCACCAACACGTGTATCACAAAACAGAACGCTATTCCATGGTTGCTAACCATTAATTTTTGAACCGAAGCTCCATAAAATGGCCCGAAGACCATGGGTCGCCACCCCACCAATTTTGAGCCGAAGCTCCACAGAAACGGGGTTTAGTCTCCCTCGCAGACAAAGAGACATCGCACATTGCTAGTCTAAATCACAAAATGATCGTCATCGATCATCAAGAAGTGTCAATTACACTAAGCTAGTAAATAGATGAGTTTAGCTTCATGTCCCATAACCACTGTCTTAACTTAAATATTTACGAACAAATTGTACATCTCCACTCGAAAGTTGTCACAAGAGTTTCAATCGAACAAGTCCAAGTATTAACCGATGAAGTAAACGCAAGCATTTCATACTATTTGTTTTACTAGACCGTTTAATTAGATTCGAGTGAGGTAAAGGTTTGTATATACTAATAGGTAGGAAAATGGTTTAAATAACGAGCTTTGTAATAAAATAGTGTTGAAATCGTTTTGATGAAAGAGTTTTGATATTTACTACTAGTGTAGAAAACCTTTATATTTTCAAAGTGACAAATCACAGAAATGATTGTAGAAAAAATCAATCGCCAAAGGTTCACATTCGAAGGTGTGAATCAAAGCCATAAAAATCGATATGGAATCCATCAAATGGATATTCTCAAAAATTCCGAAAAGAAGTCATCAAAGTCAATAATAAATGATAACCAGAAATCGGATAATCACAAATCGATAAAAATTAGAATCTCAAGCAAAATAGGCAAAATAAGCAAAATAGACTGAATACAAGCAGGTCAGTCGACTGGCACTCTGAGAACAGTCGACGGGCCAATGCTTGGACAAAATGTCGGGTTCCAGGTCAGTCGACTAGACTTAGAGGGTCAATCGACTGGTGCCTGATTTTTAGCATTTCCAGCCTATATAAATGAAGAGCAAGCTCAAGCAAACTCGCGACCGGACAAGCAATGGGTGCTAGGGGTTTATGCCAATCGACAACCCTGCCCTATAGGCTCTTCGATGCATCACCAAAAACTTGTTCAAACAACAAGCTAGGATTTTTAAAGATTTGACTTCAAAACACCAAAAATTGGAACATTCATAAAACCAATTCAATCCAAAGTAAATGAATACGGAATAGAAGTTAGGAATTCATACCTAACAACAAAGATAGATATAGATATTGATGTGAGATAAAAATCTCACCTTTTGCACAAAAACAAGGAAGAAGAAGCTATAGAGCAAGGAAAGAACAATCACTCTTCAATTCCAACCCAAGAAGCTTGAATCTAAGCTTAAAAGAAAAACATTTCCTATGTTAGGGTTTAGGAATTTCTGAAATTGAAGGTAGAATGAGTTGGAGAAGAAGAAGAGGATGCTTACCAATAGCTTCTCTTTGAATTTGGAGTTAGAGCTTGGATTTGCAATGGAACTAGGGCCTAGGAATTCTAATTCTTTTTCTCTTCCCCCATTTTTATCTAATGCTTGAAGGTATTAGGAAGTGAAAGTGAAGAGAAGAGGGGGTGGAGCTAGAGTTAATAGTTTAAGCCAACCCAAACCCAAAGTCCAAAGTGCAAAGGTCAAATTTTTAGCTAGCTCCAAACACATCGAAGTTTATACTCAAAAAGGTAGCAAATACCATTTTGAACTCAATGAAAGCGGCCCCGAGTCCTAATTTGATCGTTTGCGAAAAGTAGCATTTTGGACTAAAATCCGACTAACGATGCTATATTTAAATATACAATCGTAAAATATGCGAGTTGTTATAGAATCCCCTCCTTAAAGAAATTGTGTCCTCACAATATTTAAGAAGAAAATAAAAAGTAACAACCATAATAGCATATCAACACAAAAGAAATTTGACATAAGATGTTCACCTCAAGGAGATCAAGAGAGTAAGTCCGGATGTGTTTGCTCGATGAATTCTCTAGATTCCCAAGAACAGTCCTTAGGATTTGAAGACCATTGAACTTTCACAAGAGGAACATCTTTATTTCGAAGACGTTTAACCTCTGAAGCGATGATTTGAATAGGATATTGCTCATAAGTCAAATTAGGTAAAATTTCAATTTCTTCCACAATACCGGGCTCAAGAATAGAATCGGAATCTCAAAGGCATTTCCATAGTTGAGAGACGTGACATACGTCATGAATAGCAGAAAACTAAGACGGTAATAAAAGGCGATAAGCCACGGAACCAATACGTTCGGTGATGTGAAATGGACTAATATATCGAGGTGCTAATTTTCCCGATCAACTGAAACGCACAGCACCCTTCATAGGTGAAACACGAATAAACGCAAAATCTCCCATAGAAAATTCCAATTTCCTTCTTCGGTTATCAGCATAGGATTTTTTTCTACTTTGAGCCTCTTTCATCCTATGGCGGATAAGATCAATCTTTTCTGTGGAATCACGAATAAAGTCTGGACCTAAAACCAGCTTCTCACCGACCTCAAGCCAACAAGAAGGAGATCGGCATGGCCTTCCATAGAGTGCCTCAAAAGGCGCCATACCAATACTAGATTGGAAGCTATTATTATAGGAAAACTCGACAAGAGAAATATGATTTTTCCAACTTCCACCAAAATCAAGAACACATGCGCGAAGAAGATCTTCAAGAGTTTAATTCACACGCTCGGTTTGTCCATCAGACTGAGGATGATAAGCGGTGGTAAAATTAAAGTTCGTTCCCAAAGCTCTTTAAAGACTCTTCCAAAATCCACAAGTAAACAATGGATCACGATCGCTAATAATAGAAGTAGGAATGTCCAAAGGTTGCAATAACCCACCAAGCCTTTGATGCTCGGCCTTAACAAGTTGGCAAGTTAGCAATGCTAAACAAAGTTAGCAATATCGGATTTCATTCTATCCCAATAATAAAGTCGCTTCATATTCGTGTACATTTTGCTACTATCGGGATGAATGGTAAATTTTAGAATGATGTGAATCTTCTAAAATATCTTTACGAAGATTGTCAATATTTGGCACGATAAGTCTACTAAATTTTCGAATACCGCCACGAGCATCAATATCAAAGTCTTTTAAACCTTCAGTATCAATTTTATCCCTATAATTTTGGCAAAGAAGAGCCAATTCGGGATCTAGCTTTTAAGCTTTAAGGATGCAGTCAAGAAGAGAAGGATAAGCCTCAAGGCTACATAAAACGAGAGATGCACGTAAATCGGATTCATGATCACGAATCTCACCAGTGGACAAAGTCTCGAGATCGTTCCATTCAAATATCATCATAGAAATAACCGCTTGTTGCTTATGGCTAAGTGCATCGGCAACATGATTTCCCTTTTCGGGAGTATAAAGAATATCAAGATCATAAGATGCAAGGAATTCGAGCCAACGTTGTTGACGCAAATTAAGTTCCTTTTGAGATAATAAATACTTCAAAGATTTAATGATCGGTATAGAGAATAAATTTCTCTTCCAAGAGATAATGATGCCAAATTCGAAAGGCGAAAACAATTGCCGCGAGCTCTAAATCATGGGTGGCATATCTAGTCTTGGCTAGCTTTAATTACCTAGAAGCATAAGCAATAACGTGTTCTCTTTGCATAAGAACGACTTCCAAACCAACACGACTAGCATCGGTATAAACAATAAAATCTTGGTTCCCTTCGAGAATCACAAGAATAGGAGCATCAGAAAGGAGTTCTTTTAATTTTTGAAAAGAAGCTTCACATTTGTCCGATCAAATGTATTTAATTCCCTTCTAAGTCAAGTTAGTAAGAGGCACGGCAATTTTAGAAAAGTCCTTTATGAACCGGCAGTAATAACCTGCCAATCCAAGAAAGCTACGAACCTCCGTCACACTCTCCATATAATTTTCTTTGATATAACTATTATTGATATTATATTTTATCCGCTGCGATTGTGAGTTTGTGTGTTTCTTTTCTGTTCTTCTTCTATCTCTTTCTTCTTTTCTAACTATCTGGAATTTTCGGCTTCGAAAATTTCGGGTCGTTACACTCTTCCAATTTTGAATCGCTCCAATCTTTGAAGGATCCACGGAAATTCCGAATTCGGAAATAATATGAACGAGAATCTTCACCCGAGATTGCCAAAAGTGGCATTTAGAAAAAAATTCTATCAATTGATTGCTCCTGAGAGTTTCGAACACAATCCGAAGATGCTTTTCATGCTCCTCCTCGGTTTTAGAATACACAAGAATATCATCTATAAAGATGAGAACAAATCGATTGAGGAAGTCTTTGAAAACTCAATTCGTAAGGTCAACGAAATAAGCCGAAGCATTCGTTAAACCAAATGGCATAACAAGCCATTCATACAATCCATAACGAGTACGGAATGATGTCAAAGGAATGTTATCCTCTGCAATACGAAGCTGACGAAAACCGGTTGCTAAGTCTAATTGTGAAAAGACTCTAGCACCACTAAGTTGGTCGAATAAATCATCAATCCGAGGTAAAGGACATTTATTCTTGATAGTAAGATCATTAAGCTTGCGGTAGTCAACGCAAAGCCTAAGTGTACATCGGATTTCGTCACAAAAATAGCTGAAGCTCCCCAAGGAGAGGAACTAGAATGAATAAATTGCTTCGTCTCCAATTCGGATAATTGTTTGCGCATCTCCTCATTTTTTTATTGGGCATACGATAAGGAGGACGAGTGATAGTTAGAGCTCCAGGGGTAAGATTGATTCTGCACATAATTGCTCGCTTAGGTGGTAATCCTAAAACAGGCTCAAATATATTGAGAAATTCATAAACAACGTGAATGAGAGAAATGACATCTTTCTCATCATCATTATCGTCATCATGAGGATTTAAAGAATATAAGATGCTGCCAAATTGGAATCTGAATCTTTAAGAACAATAGAAATCTGCTTAACAGATTGAGGATGCCGAAGATGAATAGTCCACTCAGGACATAGGATTGAGCTTCATAATGGTTAAGCCAATCCATTCCCAAAATCATTTCGAACCCTAAGTAACGCATGACATGCAAATCGGCTTGGAAAGAAAAATCATATAAAATAATCTCGACATCACTACAAAGCAAACTGAGTGTTGCGGATCCACCGACCGGATTCACAATTCTTAAAGAAGTCATTAAAGCAACAACACCTAAAGAAAAAGTACCAACAAGTTCTTTTGATATAAAAGAATGGGACACGCCCGTATAAAAAAGAACTCGAATAGGTTGATCACGAAACATCATAATGCCATCAATGATAGAAAGAGAAATACCTTGACCACGAGAAGTGTTACTAGGAGTTTGCACCACATTTAGATTTCCTTCCTTCTTTCCCTGAAGTTTGAGACATGCGGATGTATAATGACCCGAACTTTTGCAATAGCGTCAAGCAAGGGTCTTTGAACACTTATTTGCATAATGGTCCTTAGAACCACAATTATAGCATTGCCCACCACTAGAGGTAGAAGTCTTTGCTATAGGAGTTGCTTGCTTCCCTTTCTTATTGGGATAAGGGCCTTTCAATTTATTAGGCCTTTTCTTGTTATTGTTGAAGTTTGGTTTGGCACCCATAAATTCAACATCATTTTCCTTATCTGCTTCTTCAAGTCGAAGAACGATATCAATATGTTATTCAAAAGAAACTTCTAATATCAGAAGTAATGGATTCTTGAGATTTTTATTCAAGCCATAGACAAACCTCTGATTCTTCTTCAATGAGGTATTAATATACTCGACCCCGTATTTAGAAAGAGATTCGAAAGATGTGACATATTCGGTCACAGAAGATTCACCTTGAACAAGGTCAATAAAACGACGGGCCAAAGTCACTTTTTCAGTTTCCGGCACAAACTTTGATTCGAATCTTTCTCGGAATTGCTCCTAAGTAAGATTCGCTTCAATTATTTCAGAAGAAGCCCATACCAATCTAATGCTCTTTCTTGGAGCATGCTACAAGCCACTTGGACTCGATGAGGATCAATAAGATTCATGCGAGAAAAGATGTGATCGCATGTTCTAAGCCAAGCTTGGACTTCGAAAACGCCCTCAAAACCCCTGAACGGCTTTCCTTCCAAATTTATGCAATCACTGCACAGGCGTGCAAATCCGGATTTTGGGTGAGTAGCCTTGGAATGGGTCCGGCGGCCTGAGCATTCTTTACTAGGTCTAGAAGTTGTGCAGACATAAATGCTCCATCCTGGGGAGTAGCACTAGATTGACTGGTGCTAGGATGGCCAGGTCTAACCATTTCTCTTCTTTGAGAAAGAAAGAAAGAAGAAGAAAAAGGTTATTCACAAAATGAATATCAAACAATAATGATTGATAAAACAAGGCATCACAAAAGAAAATAGGATAAGACAGCACGAAGACTCGAATTAAATCATAAGGCACGACTCCTAAGATGGACTTAGGACGATGATCCTTGTCAAATTATTCTACATTGTTACGAAGTTTGGCTCTGATACCAAGCTGTGACACCCCACCTCTATACTCACGCTATCCAAGGACACTACGGAGTAATGCCGTCAACTAGCACGAAGAATAAGGCTGGTGAGGAGCGACCATCCATGTAATTGCTTCGTGTGAGCACCGATATGTTAGATAGTATAACATGCATTTTATTTCAAGAGGAAATCCAACATGCCGATACAATCTCAATGCTACTACACGGTGGCTATGATATCTTCGGAAACAAATATAGAAATAAACATAACACAAATCGGTCACAGATATCCATATCACAAAGGCGGAAATATATATGAATATAACACATGAAAGTGTACATCAGAGTAGTGGTCAAAAAGATCCACAATAACACAAAAGAATGGATACAAGTGCTAGACAAAAGAATACGTATACATTAAGGATTCTCTATCTCAAATGTATAACAACAAAAACTACCAATCTAATGTAGTTAGACAAAAGTCAGGTAATGATGATCCTAGATCAGAAGTCAAGCAGAAGCATCTGTAACTTCTCGGCCTGACCCGAGTATTATTTAAGAAGAAAATAATAAATGGATTAGTCTAGTTATAAATATCAAATAAAATGAGATGGAATAAGAGATATGTCAAAACGTATGACAACAATAATGCCATGAAAATTATACATTTAAAATCAACAAAATCATACAATATCTCAGTTATCTCAAAAGCACCAAAAAGGAAGTCATATTCTTCACCATATTCACCAAACCACAAATATTGACAAATATATCAATGCCAATTGAAAAAGTTAGTGAAACACAAATTCACCAATGCACAAATATTGACAAAGCTTATCAATGTAAATCACGAAAATTGGCGAAACACAAATTCTAGAAATCATTAATAGAAATCTAGAAATCACAAATAGGGGAGGCCAATCACAAAACGGGAGCATGAAAGCCCACCAACACGTGTATCACAAAAATGAACGCTATTCCATGGTTGCTAACCATTAATTTTTGAGTCGAAGCTCCACAAAACAACCCGAAGACCATGGGTTGCTACCACACCAATTTTGAGCCGAAGCTCCACAGAAACGGGGTTTAGTCTCCCTCGCAGACAAAGTGACATCGCACATTGCTAGTCTAAATCACAAAATGATCGTCATCGATCATCAAGAAGTGTCGATTGCACTAAGCTAGTAAATAGATGAGTTTAGCTTCATGTCCCATAACCACTGTCTTAACTTAAATATTTACGAACAAATTGTACATCTCCACTCGAAAGTTGTCACAAGAGTTTCAATCGAACAAGTCCAAGAATTAACCGACGAAGTAAACGCAAGCATTTCATACTATTTGTTTTACTAAATCATTTAATTAGATTTCTCATACGAGTGAGGTAAAGGTTTGTATATACTAATAGGTAGGAAAATGGTTTTAAATAACGAGCTTTGTAATAAAATAGTGTTGAAATCGTTTTGATGAAAGAGTTTTGATATTTACTACTAGTATAGAAAACCTTTATATTTTCAAAGTGACAAATCACAGAAATGATTGTAGAAACAATCAATCGCCAAAGATTCACATTCGAAGGCGTGAATCAAAGCCATAAAAATCGATATCGAATCCATCAAATGGATATTCTCAAAAATTCCGAAAAGAAGTCATCAAAGTCAATAGTAAATGATAACAAGAAATCGGATAATTACGAATCGATAAAAATTGGAATCTCAAGCAAAATAGGCTAAATAGGCAAAATAGAGTGAATACAAGCAGGTCAGTCGACTGACAATCTGAGAACAGTCGACTGGCCAATGCCTGGAAAAACTCTCGGGTTCCAGGTCAGTTGACTTGTAACGACCCGTAATTTCGCTACTTCGAAAATGAGAGATTTCATTCGATTTAAATTTAAAAGGAGTTTAAATCTTAAATAAATATGTTATATGTAATAAATAATTATCTATTCTTATTGTTAATAAATTAAAGAGTATAAATTTGGATTTTAGAACAAATCGACAAAAGTTAAGTTTTGTTAAAAATAAATAAAGGCTTAAATAAATGAATTTAAATATTTATTTAAAAAGGTAAATCTTATTTAAAACATTTAATAAATATAATAAAAGTAAATTTATATATTTAAAAGTATGTTAATAATCATTTTACAAAAATAACCAAAATTTGTCGCATCTTGTCAGTTTTACATATGCTGTAAAAATAGAGATTTTGATATTAATTAAAGATAATTTTGAAATATAAAGAAACTTGTTTTAATTTATTTAAAGAAGTAAAAAGTTCATTTTAAAGTTTGGTTTGCTTCAACATTTGGCTTAATAAAAACGTCAAATTTTGACTGTAAAATTTGTCGTCAAAAACACCGTTTTTAACCAAAACAAGTTGTCGACAAGTTGTTGCAGCTCGATACATTTTT
Organism: Allium cepa; assembly: GCA_030765085.1. Classification (NCBI taxonomy): domain Eukaryota; kingdom Viridiplantae; phylum Streptophyta; class Magnoliopsida; order Asparagales; family Amaryllidaceae; genus Allium; species Allium cepa. The sequence goes on from CM060943.1 coordinate 463,915,140, forward strand.
TAACTTATAAATACAAGTTTACATACTATTTAAACACTTTACATTTAACACTAAAAAACAAAAGGAGTTTACTTTTGAAAAGCTTAAATAAATGTATAAAAATTGAAAAGTATGATTTGACATATTTAAAAATAATTAAAGTTTTTATAAAACAACACCATTACCTTACTTCTCATCTCATTAATGAGATGTTATGCTTATGCATAGAAAAGGAGCAAATGGAAAAGTGAAAAGAAAGCTAACTTAAGGAATTAATGACACATACATCCATGCATTTAATGCAAATCAAATCGATACAAAGTCTTCTCTTTAAAATGCAAAATTTAGGAAAGTAATCATTTTTATCTTTAACATCACCATTAATGCTTAAGTCACATCACTTATGGAAAAGGATTATTTTAACATTTTAAAGTGTAAGAAAAAGAGGCAAACATTATGGAAAAATAAGTCTCTTTTCATTTAGAAGTGAAATTAAAGTTAAAATGAAAGAGAACTTGAAATTTGAAGTGAAACGGATTTGAAAAGGATATCTAATTAGAAATTGAAATTGAGATGAATAGTGAAATTGAAATCGATTTTGAAAAAGTGAAGTTTAGTTTGAGGTTGAATGGAAGTTTAAATTGAAATTGGATTTGAAATCTAAGTTTTAAATGAGTTTAATTTGAGATTAGAATTGAAATTGAGTTAAAATTGAAATTTAAAATTTAATATTAAAATAATAGGAATAAAATAATATTATAATATGGTGGTAGTGAAAATATATATTAAATACTTTAAAAATGTGAAAATATTGATTTAAAACGATTTGTAATGATTTTATAAGTGTTGAAATCCAATTTGAATAAATTATTTCAAGTATTGAAAAATAAGTTAAAACTAGACGCGTTGCGCAACGGTGCGCAATGGCAGTTCGCGATTTCGCGCCGAAAAGTTCAAATGAATGTGTAGAATGGAATATGGCTCGGAATTCTTCGAGATAAGAAAATTCCGGACTACTATATCCATATCTTCTAAATGAAGAAAGAAAATTAAAGTATTGATAAGTAGATTTTGAATTAAGACCAAATCAATTTTTTAGAAAAATCGCGCTAGTGCAGTTTAGTGACTATAACAAGAAATTTGTTTAATGAATGATTTTAATTATGAAAAAATATGGAATAAATGTAATAAATCTATTTAAATAATTTAAAAGAGATTTAGATCGAAAAATATGAATTTTCAAATATTTAAAAGTTGTTTAAATTCAAATAAGCTTATACGGCACTTTCCGTAGCGCTTTTATGCTGTGAATTTTATAACTTTTGAAAGAGTTTAAATGTAACGACGTTTTTCTGAATAAAATGTGAATGCTTTAAAAAGGATAATTAAGCGTTTTGAAAGATAATTTGGGATATTCATAAGTAATTCCAAAATAAAGTTGAAAATCTGAGTATGCGGAAACGACTAGTACATTTGTCCCGCCTGTGAGATCTGGGAAGATAAAACAAGGTGTTTAACTAAGGTTAGGGATGGAGCAACCAGTGCCCTGAACTTACCTGGCCTATGTTTTCTTTTCTTAGGCGAGGAGTGGAACAGATCGAAAGGAAATCCCGGATGCTCTTAAATAGAAAGATTCTGTTAAGTTTTCCAAATTGAAAGAAGATTGGTATTATCCAAATGTTAAGCAATCTCCTAAATGAATGATTTCTATGATCCTATTTACTCAAAAATATTTTTGTTAAGATTGATTTAGGGTTTATCGTAAACAATGTCTTAAATAACATTGTTTTTGGCCTGCCTAAAAGTAAAGAAATTTGGATCAAGAATTAAGTAAGGAAATCTAAGATATTTTCCAAAGTAAAAGAATGAATTACTTAGAATTATCCTAAGTTAAAAGAAAGGGATTTTGAAATCATCCGGAAAGAATTAAAGTGAAAAGAGACTTAATAAATCCTACATACTCATATTCACTTTTTATCGATAATTGGATTTCGAAGGAGCCGGGGTTGGATTTGGGTAATTCCTATCCTAAAACCACTTCGAACAAATGTATACGTTCGAACGTGAAGACATGTTGAAGAAGATTGAAAACCGTGGATCTTTATAGCATGAAGACTGCTTGTTGAACATGCTCTAGATAGCTCCCAATTATAGAGTAATTTATAGCAGTGGTCTCTTTGTGATGGAGATTTTTCGGATTGCAAGGACTACTCGCTACTAGTGGTAGTAGGAGAGTGCCTTCGGTTTCTTCTGTTCTTGGACAACTTGTATGGACGTTTGACTGACATTGCATTTCTAACGATTACGTACATTGGTTTCAACAAACGTACATCAGTGGTGGCGCAGAAGACAACATCTCTTAGCTTAACACCCTCCTTGAGACGTACGAGCTCAAGGGTTGTATTTTTGTGGAAGGCAATTAGTAGTTAAACGGAAATGGAAATGTGGCATTCAAAGATGTGATACGTGCTATGTGAAAAGGTAATCGTTGCCTCAAGCCTCATCAAATCGGAAATTACCGAAACAGGATTAGATGCGGCAAGGCTAAGTGGGTCATTCCCAATTAGGGTATGATCATCCCCTTCTAGATATATTTCTTCCCGCTATGATGTTCGGGATGTTAATTTATGTGGTGTATGGAAAGAGAGCTCTCGAATAAAGGTCGGTAACGAACAAGGGATGACATATTCGGTACTATCTAGTTACAGAGGAAGGCCGGTCTTGTGTTGGTGGATGGCAGATGTTTTATGTCTCGGGACATCCATCTAGAGGTGTATCCATTTCGGAAGGTAGATCCTGTTCCTAATCATTGTATGGAAATCCATTTCGGCTAAGATTAATAAGTTTATTTGCAAATGTTTTTAAAGAGATGTCATTAGAAATAATATCAAATGTTTTAACATAAAAGTGTTTTAGTTATCATAAGGTAAAAACCCATCCGTGTTTATGTGTGGGTGTGGTCTTATGAGATACTCTTTATTTCAAAGGATTTTATTTAAAGGCTGATACAGGACACTGTCATTTATTATTGAGTTTTTCTCATGCTGGTTTATCAAGCCTGATCCGGGTATTTTCAATACTTGGGTCAGATCCGAGTATTTTCAGGATAGTCGAAGACGGTTGGAGTTTCCAGAGGAAAGATGGAGATATTCATCGACGTATGAGCATATTTTATTATCCGCTGTACTTAGTGTATTTTGTTTGATGTTTGTCAGCAATTGTAAGGGCAGATTTTATAACTGACAAAGCTGAATTTAGGTTAGACTCTAATATATGTATTTAAAAGCTTTCCGCTGTAAAAATATTTGTCCAATATTATATGTTATTCCATTCATGTGAGATTCTGTTCTGTCTACTTTTCTTTATCACCCTTAAAGATCCCTCTTTTCGTGCAATTGAGTTAGACATGTGTGGTTTATTGTCGATTCAAAGGTTACGGGAAAACGGGCCTTTACACGACTGGACTCAGAGGGTCAGTCGACTGATGCCTGTTTTCCAGCATTTCTACCCTATCTAAATGAAGAGCAAACTCAAGCCAACTCACGACCAGACGAGCAATGGGTGTTAGGGGTTTATGCCAATCGACGACCCTGCCCTATAGGCGCTTCGATGCATCACCAAAAACATGTTCAATCAACAAGCTAGGATTTTTTAAAGATTTGACTTCAAAACACCAAAAATTGGAACATTCATAAAACCAATTCAATCCGAAGTAAATGAACACGGAATAGAAGTTAAGAATTCATACCTAACAACAAAGATAGATATAGACATAGATGTGAGATAAAAATCTCACCTTTTGCACAAAAACAAGGAAGAAGAAGCTATGGAGCAAGGCAAGAACAATCACTCTTCAATTACAACCCAATAAGCTTGAATCTAAGCTTAAAAGAAAAACACTTTCTATGTTAGGGTTTAGGAATTTCTGAAATTTAAGGTAGAATGAGTTGGAGAAGAAGAAGAGGAGGATGCTTACCAATAGCTTCTCTTTGAATTTGGAGTTAGATCTTGGATTCGCAATGGAACTAGGGCTTAGGAATTCTAATTCTTTTTCTCTTCCCCCATTTTTATCTAAAGCTTAAAGGTATTAGGAAATGAAAGTGAAGAGAAGAGGGGGTGGAGCTAGAGTTAATAGTTTAGGCTAACCCAAACCCAAAGTCCAAAGTGCAAAGGTCAAATTTTTAGCTAGCTCCAAACATATCGAAGTTTATACTCAAAAAGGTCGCAAACACCATTTTGAACTCAGTGGAAGTGGTCCCGAGTCCTAATTCGATCGTTTGCAAAAAGTAACATTTTGAACTAAAATCCGACTAACGATGCTATATTTAAATATACAATCGTAAAATATGCGGGTTGTTACAAGCCCAAAGGTATTCCTCCTTCTATTTTGGAAGGTTTTATTTTATTTCATAGCCGTTCTATTAGAGTACTTTTTGATACGGGTGCATCATATTCATTCGTGTCAAAGGAGCTTATTGATGTTATTCCTTTGGATGTTGTTAGTCTTTGTGACCCTTTGAGGATTGTGAATCCTATTGGTGGATCCGCTACTCTTGGTTTGTTACGTATTGATGTTGAGATTATTCTATGTGGTTTGTCCTTTTATGCGAATCTGCATGTTATGGATCATCTTGGTTTTGATATGATTGTGGGGATGGATTGGCTCGTCCGTTATGAATTTCAAATCCTATGTCCCGAAAGAACTTTATATCTCAAGCATCCCGATGCTATCGAGCAGTTATCTATTATATTTCGAAGCATGGACCATACTTCGAATGCTCTCGTTTCTTCCTTCAAATCGGAGGATGTCATAGCTAATATTCCGGTTGTTTGTGATTTTTCTGATATCTTCGAGCCTATTTCGAGTTTTCCGCCGAAGAGGGCAATTGAGTTCCGTATTGATCTTATCTCTGGTGCTCATCCTGTCAGTCGTCCTCCCACGCGGATGTCTGCTAAGGAAAATGAGGAAATCAAGCAACAATTATCTGAATTGGAAGCCAAGTATTTTATCCGTTCTAGCTCATCTCCTTAGGACGCCGCTGTTGTCTTCGTTAAGAAGCCAGATAGTACTCTTAGGCTTTGCATTGATTATCGCAAGCTTAACGGGCTCACTATCCAAAATAGGTATCCATTACCAAGGATCGATGACATGTTCGATCAATTAAGTGGTGCTAAGCTTTTCTCCCAACTCATCTTGCTACCGGTTTTCATCGGTTACGAGTTGCGGAAGATAGCATCCCTCTTACCGCATTCCATACTCGTTATGGTTCTTTCGAATGGCTTGTTATGCCGTTCGGTTTGATGAACGCTCCAGCGTATTTTGTTGATCTTATGAATCAGATATTCCGGGAATATCTCAATAAGTTCTTCTTGGTTTTCATTGATGATATTCTTATTTATTCCAAATCTGAAGCCGATAATATTCAGCATTTGAAGATTGTTTTGAGCACTCTTCATTAGCATCAACTTTATCCTAAATTCTCCAAGTGTCACTTCTGGGAGAATAAGGTGAAGTTTCTTGGTCATATTGTTTCTTCCGATGGTATCTCTGTCGATCCTTCCAAGAACGAATCTATTCAGAGTTAGAAGAGGCCCGAGACCGTTTCTGAGATCCGTAGTTTCCTTGGATTGGCAGGATATTATCGCCGGTTCATTAAGGACTTTTCTCGTATTGCTTTACCGCTTACCACTCTCACGAGAAAAGTTGTTCCTTTTATTTGGTCTGATAAGTGTGAGATTTCTTTCATGAAGTTAAAAGATCTCCTTACTCATGCTCCTACCTTAGTGGTTTCCGAAGGGAATCATGATCTTGTTGTTTATACCGATGCCAGTGGTTATGGACTCGGTGTTGTTCTCATGCAAAAGGATAGAGTAGTTTCCTATGCTTCTAGACAACTAAGACCTAACGAGATTCGTTATGCTACCCATGGTTTGGAGTTAGCCGCTATAGTCTTTGCTCTAAAGATTTGGTGATATTTTTTATTGGACGAGCGTTTTGTTCTCTTCACTGACCACAAATCTCTGAAATATCTATTCACTTATAAGGAACTTAATATGAGGCAACAACGTTAGCTCGAATTTCTTGTTTCATATGATTTCGATATTCAGTATACCCCTGGTAAGGGTAATCGAGTTGCTGATGTGCTTAGTCGCAAGCAGCAAGTTGTTGTTTCCATGATGCTAGCAGAGTGGAATATGTTGAAAGCTTTATCTCATTGTGATATTATAGACCATCCTTCAGTTTCTGATTCTCCCGTTCTTTAATTTAGCATGGAAGCTCGTCCTAGTTTATTGGATCGTATTGCCGATGCCCAAAAACAAGATCCAAATCTCTCTTATCTTATTCAGAGTTGTAAATCGGAATCCCGAAGTGATAATCTAAAGGATTTCGATATTGATATTCATGGTTTTATTCGGAAAAAGGAAGGTTGATCGTGCCTAATGTTCCTAATCTAAGAAATGACATTCTTGAGGACTGTCATCGTTCTAAGTATACTATTCATCGGGCAGTAGTAAGATGTATGCTGACATGAAACGCTTATACTTTTGGGAAGGTATGAAGCATGATGTTGCAAGTTATGTGAATCGTTGCATGACTTGTCAACTTATTAAAGCGGAACACCAACATCCTAGTGGTCTTTTACAGCCTCTTGAGATTCCATATTGGAAATGGGATCAAATTTCTATGGACTTCATTGATGGTCTACCTCGTTCGAGGTTGGGCTGCACTAGTGTTTGGGTGATTGTTGACCGATTGACCAAATCAGCCCATTTTATTCCTATCAAGTCCTATCTAGATTTTTGAGTATTGTTGATTGAATTCAATTTTGAATTTGGAAATTGATTTGATGGAGTTTAATGAGATTTCTTCATTAAAACTATGCTGATTATTTATGTTGAATAGTCTCATTCGAGATTATGATTAATTTGCTTTGGTGTTGTTTATCCTGCATTTATTTCTAAGTTCAAATTAGACTTATCCATTTATTATTTTCTTTTAAATAATTCTCAGGTCAGACCGAGTTATTTCGGGATAATTTCTATCTCAGATTCTGTTGCCGCTTCAGCTTTTGGGATTTTACCTCATCTTTTGTTTAGGCTTCGAGGTGTTACTTTTGGTGTATTGACTCTCATCTCATGTATGTATTGATGGCTACGTATATGTACATTTGGTTCATGTGAACCATCGAGTGTTATAGCATGTATCTAGACTTATCTTCCGCTATATCTGATATTTCTGTTCTGATGTGATTATACTTATCAGTGTTGTTATTATTATGAGTTGTTCTAAATTTTTCATAAGCCACCATAGTTTCATTTTAGATTTGGATTGAATATATATCGTTGGGAGTAATTTACACAACTCCTTTCGATGTAATCAATACTCGTCTAAGGCATTACTTGCAGATGGTCGCTTCTAACAAGCCTTATTCTTTGCAATAGCGGGCATTATTCCTTATAATAACCTTTGTTATTGTGAGAATAGAGGTGGTGCGTCACATAAAAACTTGTCCAGTCAACTAAATCAAGGATTCTAATTGATTAAAACTGGGCTATTTTGAACTATTTTCATTCTAATTTGAAACGTGGTTTTTTACTCAAATTTAGTTAATTGGCTAGCTTCATTTGGTCTACTAAATCTGTGTAACAGCTATACTTGTCAAATTTCTAAAAGGATGCTCTTCTCCATGAAGAGCCACTCCTCTTCATTAATCGCTGTAGCTATTTCCTTTGATCATTTCTCTTCATTAAAGGTTGCAATTATACATCTTCTATATGGCAATCAAATTGGCGGATTTAAAACTAATTCTTTTTCTCTTATTCTTACATCTTGATTTCGAATTCTTAAGTGCTTTCATATACTTATATTCCTTTCAAATTTATCACTTGCACATTCAATTCTATTTTCCTTGTGATCATATTACTGTCATTTTCATCACAAATACACTCAATACACCACAAAGAAGAAGATTATATGAGGGTTGTACTCATTGGCTAATCATGTTATACAAGGGCATAAGAAGTCATAAAAAATTATACCTCTTTTAGACGAAGTCATTTTGGTGTTTTTAGGCACAAAGTCCTATTCGATAGCAGGCGGTTGTAATATATATTCCTTCATGTTAATTGAGGGAGTCGACAGTTAATTCCAGAAGGAGTCTGTGAATGGATGTAGAACGAGAGTTTGAGCCAGTATAAAAATCTCTGGTGTTATTTACTTTATTGCTTTACTTTTATATTACTATTTTTGCATAAGTTAAACACTTAGATAAATATTCATATTACTCGATCCACATAGATGTCATTTGGTATTAGTGCAAGGTTATCATTTATGTAACACAGTTTTTGATATTCAAGAAATATGGACTGTAGGATCAATTTCACCCTAGAGGGGGGGTGAATAGGGTGATGCTATTAATTATAAAAATTATTGCGGAAGTTTATAAATATTTTCAACCCAGATATATTAGAATTATAGCAGCACAGATAATAGCGGAATAATAAATGCAGAAATAGAACAACCCAAAATTTACCCAGCTTCAGCAAAACCCTACCTACACACCGCCCCCAAGGTTTCTACTAGAAATTAAGCAGTAAGACGCTTACACACGTAAACTCGCGACACCCGCTATCGACTAGCCTTAACTCTACGCTCAAAACCCTGCCACAACTCATCCATTGAGTCGCGAATTCTCGAACTACACCACCGTAGCTCGTCCCCTAGTCACACATACAATTATTTTACAAAATTTGAAAAAAAAAACAATAAAGAACAACTAGACCCTAATTTAAAATATTAAAGCCCAAGGAGAATTTCGGCCCTAAATAAAACATAAGTGAATTTCCCTTTCTATATTATCTTTTTATTTTCCGTTGGCCCGCTTTGCTTTTGTAAAAATGGTTTCTTGTTCTCATTCGTTTCCTCCTGCTGATTTAGGGTTCATTTTGGAAATTGAAAGCGCCGCTTTCAATAGTTCGATCGAATGATGATTTCATCCTTGCTTTGTCGATCGATGATTCCTTCTCTCTTCACACGTCTCCTTCAATTTTTGATCGAGTTCGACTTCTGATTTCGGTTTGTAATTTATGCCTTTTGCTTCTTTTGATTTGCTCGCTTGAACTCGATCGATGATTCGAGTTGAATGATTATGCTTTGTTAAGCTCGAACTCGAACGAATATTGCCGATGATGTTTTAGGGTTTTATATAGGAATCGAATTCCTTATTTTTCGTTCGTATATTCTCATTGAAATCATCTAATAATTTGGATTGCCGTTCGATATTATTTGGACGCTGGTGATTATTTTTAACTTTGTCACTTCGTATATTTTTATGTTACGTGGTTCTCACGGTTTTGAATGATTTCTTGATTGCCACGGTTTCGACTTGATACTGTAAATAAACTTTGGCCACTTCGATTTGAACTGCAGTTGACTTTGTACATTTCTTGTTGCCTTGGTCATTACGGCACTGACATTACTTCGATTTTGTTGGAGACGATATTGATTTATTTTGGCCAATGATTTGAATTTGTTTCTTGTGAATTTGTTCCAATTTTTGTGCACTGACTTCGGCTTCTCTGTCTCTGTAATTTTATCAAGTGTACATCGGTGTGCATGGCCTTGTGGCATTTACAGTAATACACTGTGCATGTCACAAGCTGTTCATGTATGATGAATTCAAATTTAGATGATGACGAACAACCCAAATATCCGAGGCAAATATTATTTTCAAAGTCCACATTTTATTTTATACTGCAAAAATATTTCATTTTCAATTTTACTACATCTGTATTTATTTTTGTAGATTGCTCGGATGCTGGATTCAATCTGGAATAAATTTGAAGATAAATACGAATGAATGAGCAATATGTAGTGAGGTGTATTTGTAAGTTAGAAATTGTGATGTAATCAAAATTGTATTATCATTGAATTTGTATATATATAGTGAGAGTTCAAATAATAAATATTTGTTTGAATAAAATATCTGTTTGAATTTAAATGCTGTGTTATTTATTTTATTCAGCAAATGTTTATTTAATTATGTGAAAAATAATATAGTACATTAACAAATACATTTAAATGAATATATATATATGTTTATTATCATCAAACAAAAATCATATACTCATATATTCAACAATCTCCCCCTTTTGATGATAATAAACATATATTTAAGATTTTGAATTTGTTAAATGTATTTGATCATTCATTTTTCTCCCCCTATTTGAATGCACCCTTTTTACACAATGCTCCCCCTTCATATATGCATGTAAATAAAAATATATGCAAATAAGCCTGGATGTAAATAGAAAATATTTGACCTTTATTTGTCATAATCTTAACTTTTCTCTCCCCCTTTTGTTATCAGCAGAAGAGTAGTAGTTTTAAAAAAATAGAGATAAAGTGTTTGACATTAATACAACATTAAAAACTCAATCGAATATAAATATTAAATTTCAATGAAAAATCAAACAAAAATCATAAATACTCTGTTTGACGCATATTCCACTTTAGAGTGATATGGATGATGTCATCATATAAAATCATATTGTTGTGTCTATTTGTGGTATATTTATATCAGGAATTTGAATATCTACTAACCATGCATAACCGTTAGGACTTTAAATGAGATTAGTAGTATTCTAATTTTTTTTATAAAAAAATGCATTCAAGGATCTTCTAACCACGCATAACCGTGAGGACTTTTAAATGGGATTAGAATCAACTTGTCTATTTAATAAATCAATTTTAATATGCGTTTCGTACATGCATAACCGTGAGGACTTTTAAATAAGCATGGAAGCACATAATCAAAAACTCCAAGTAATTCACCCATGCATAATCGTGAGGATTTTTAAATGAGAGTGAATACTTTGCATCCTTTTTAAAAATATATATAAAATGAAAAACGAATGATTTTCTATTTAAAAATACCACATATTGACAAACTATATTGAATTTTGATGAGTGATGGTCGTTAGAAATATGATAGAAATATAGATGTTTATGGAATTTTTACCAACAAAAAGTTTTTATAACTCTTGTTCAAATTTCTAAAGAAATTTACTAAATATACCATCTCAAGTTGTAATATATGATTAATATCAACACTCATCACTTTTTCAATCACTATTTATCTTCTAGATAATTAGTAGGGAGTCAGACTAGTCAATGTACTTATTTAAAATCAAATCCAAAAATAATTATCAAATTTTCTAAAAATGACTAATCTGAAACAAGGTCAAAAATGATTTTCTAGAAGGGGTTTTATAAGAAAATAATGTCTGTTGTTTGAAAATTATTTGAAGTGAAAAATATGCAGATTTTTTCTTTGAAAAACGATCCAGTTACTAAATGTCTCAACATAAATCACATTCCACGAGTAATTTTTCTATCAGCTAGATTACCAGTGTAATCTGCATCTGAATTTCTTTTCACTCAAAATTATTATTAGTTGAATATTACAGATCAGATAATGAAGTGTGCAACAAAATATCTTAAAATCATTTTTAACAACCTTTTAAATGAAATTCTCTTGAATTTAATTGAACCTTGTAAATAATCAAAAACCGTGAATATATAGTCAGCCGTAAAATAACCAAATGTATTCTCAACCAATAAAACACTATTATTAATCCAAACTAATATATATGAATTAATGCAAAGACTCTAGAGATTTTTATAGTGATCTTGGCATATGAATATAATTGGCCAACAATTTTGAATTAAGTCAGAATCAAAATTAGCATTCATTTCTATACCAATAACTTGTTGAATTAAATTGGATTTATGGTGCAGATTATCACATTTAGTGATCATTCAAAATAAGTTGTCACCTTTTTTTTTACCATTATGATAATTTTTCATCGTTGTCCATTGTGATTCTTCCACTTTTGTATTAGGCTAAGGAACTGTGATTTGTCGCCCATTGTGTTCTTGGAACAGCCAGAATCCAAGTAACACAGTTGTTGTTCCTTAGCCTGCCACCACACCTACATGATGAAAGATTTTTGTGATCTATTTGTTTTCATAGGTCCATGGTTATTAGTGGCAATCGATTTTGAAAAATAAGTTTTTGGAGATCCAAAATATTTATATATGTTCCTTTCGGCACCCAGATTTGTTTAACTTTCAAAGATTTTATATTTGTGCCTTTTCAAAAATTTTATATATGTGCCTTTTGGAACCCAAATTTGAATGGTTTTGATATTTTTGGGTCTATACCAACAAATATTTTGATTGTGTCCAAATTTTCTACAAATTGTGCACATGGAATTGACTTGCTTAAATTCACCTCTAACTTTTTCAGGTTGATTATATCCAAGTCTTTGTCTAAATGTATTAACAATTTGTTTTCCTAATAGCATACTCAATGATTTTTCACTTTTGGAAAATTTTCTTAAAGTTGTAGACAATTGTTGGACTTGTGATTTAAGAGATTCATTTTCGTTTAATAATTGAGTGCACTTTTTAATAGAATTTTCTCTTTGAGTATTTTCACTTTCTTTCAAAATTAGAATTTCATTTTCAAGTGATTTTATTTTAATTTCTGATTTTTTAATCTCTTCTTCAAATTTTGACGCTTATCACACTTAGTGATCCTACTATGATAGTTTTTAACTAATTGGTCAAGTTGTTTATTTGATTCTATCAAAGTATCTGTTTGTGATTCAATTTTAGCTTATTTTTCCCTAAGTCATTCAAAACAGCCATTTACTTCTTGGAAATACATAAGTAATTGTGAGTGGGTGAGTTCTGATACCTTGCTTGGCTCGTGATCGTCGCTATCAGTTATAACACCTCTAAAGCACAGATCTGCTTTCTCACTCTCACTACCAGTGCTTTTATAATTATTATCACTTTTATTCCACGTAGCTGTAGAATTTCTCCTTTTTAATTTCTTTTCTTGGCCGTGTTGAAGTCGAGGACAATTGGGCTTGATGTGTCCGGCTTTGTTGCACTTTGTGACTCCCGTTCTTCTGGGTTGTCTAGTGCTTTGAATATTCTGCTTATCAATTTTTGATATAGAGTTGGATTTTTGTATTTGCGGTTCCAATTTTTGAATCTCTTCATTGGTAATGCCAGCTCTGCTGCTCCATTATCATCATCCTCATCACTACTGCCTTTTACCAATCCTATTAAGCTCGTTTCTTTAACTGAGTCGATTGAGGAGAATTTCTCACTGCCGTTGACTTTTGCATCATATATTGCATCAAGAATATTCCAAATTTCCTGCGCATTTTCACAATGAGAGATAAAGTTAAAATTATCTTGATCAATACGAGAATATATTATATGCGCAGCAAGAGCATTAATCGAGATAATTTTCTCGTATGTTATATCACACCCATTTTCAATAATATCCCAACATTTAATATTAACAAATTTTAAATAAAATTCCTTTTTCAGTTTCCAATTCAAAAAATCTGTTCCATCAAGAATAGGAGGGATAATATTAGACGGACCCTCAGAAAAAGTAGCCCTTTTAAAAATTCAAATTTGAAAATAAAATTGGTCTTTGAAAAATCAATTTTTTAAAAAAAAAATGGCTTTTGCTTCTAGCTCTGATACCAATTGTGGGATCGATTTCACCCTAGAGGGGGGTGAATAGGGTGATTCTATTAATTATTAAAATTATTACGGAAGTTTATAAAGTATTTTCAACATAGATATATCAGAATTATAGCAACACAGATTATAGAAGAATAATAAATGCAGAAATAGAACAACCCAGAATTTACCCAGCTTCGGCAAAACCGTGCCTACATGCTGCCACCAAGGTTTCTACTAGAAATTAAGCAGTCAGACGCTTACACACCTAAACTCGCGACACCCGGTACCAACTAGTCTTAATTCTATGCTAGTCCACATTTAGCTAGCTAGTCCACATTTTACTGGTTCATTGTTTTTATACTTCATGTGGTCTAGACTTAAGAGCTGGCTCATTTAGCTAGCTAAATTTGCTTTGAGTTTGGTCTCTGGACATCTGATTTTTCATTTAAACTCATGTGCACTGATGTTTACTTACTTCTCTGTTGTATACCTGCGCACATTGTGATTTGGTATGACTGGCTTCGAGTTGCTTTGAGCATTTGTGTTGTGCTATAACTTGTTGTATTGAGTTGCACCCTCTGTTGTATTGTGTTGTTTCTTCAAGCCAGTGTCTTTATTGCAATCATATTGTCACTGTATGTTGTGTATGTTCTTCGTTTCACTGATGCATGTGCTTATGCAGTCTGGTTTCATTTTGGTTTGATAACTGGCTTGCTCTTGCCTTTGATTTTACTGAACTTTGAAAGTCTTGACTCATGTGCATTCATGTGTACATTAGTTCATTTGGATATTGAACTGGATCATTTCATGTTATACGTTGCAGACATGGGTCGTGTGGTCTTTATTGCACTGTCTACTGATATTTTATTTTCTGTTGCGGCTTTGGATATTGGACTTGCACTTGTTTTTGTATATTTGTGACTGCATTTGGTTAAGACTTGGTCTTGCATTGACCACTGAGTTCATACTAGTCGAGTTGGACCAGTTCATTGTATCCATGTGAACTTCATTGTTTAATTTTGATCTGGTTCATGTATATGCGATATGCTCCATTTGTATATCCGCTTAAGTCTGGTTCACTTTGAACTTCATGTTGAATTTTGACATCGCACCTGAGTTGAATCCAGCTTATAGCTCGAGTTTGACCGTGTGCTCATCTGTCCCTGTAATTTTGTCAAGTTTATATCGGTGTGCGCGGCCTTGTGGCATTTACAGTAATACAATGTGCATGTCACAAGCTGTTCATGTATGATGAATTCAAATTTAAATTATGATGAACAATCCAAATAACTAAGGCAAATATTATTTCCAAAATCCACATTTTATTTTATACTGCAAAAATATTTCATTTTCAATTTTACTGCGTTTTAGTGTGTGTTTTTGCAGATTGCTCAGATGCTAGATTCAGTCTGGAATAAACTTGAAGATAAATACGAGTGAATGAGCAATATGTAGTGAGGCGTATTTGTAAGTTAGAAATTGTGATGTAATTGAAATTGTATTGCCATTGAATTTGTATATATATATAGTGAGAATTCAAATTTTTACTATTTAAAATTGTAATAAATATTTGTTTGAACAAAATATCTGCTTGAATTTAAATACTGTGTTATTTATTTTATTTAGCAAATATTTATTTAATTATGTGAAAAATAAAATAGTACATTAACAAATACATTTAAATGAATATATATATATATATATATATGTATATGTATATGTTTATTATCATCAAACAAAAATCATATACTCACATATTCAACAATCTCCCCCTTTTTATGATAACAAATATATATTTAAGATTTTGAATTTGTTAAATGTATTTGATCATTCAATTTACTCCCTCTATTTGAAAGCTCCCTCTCTACACAAAGTTCCCCCTTCATATATGCATGTAAATAAAAAAATATGCAAATAAGCCTAGACGCAAATAGAAAATATTTGACCTTTATTTGTCAAAATCTTAACGTTCTCCCCAATTTTTGTTATCAGCAAAAGAGTAATAGTGTTAGAAAATTAGAGATAAAGTGATAGAAATTATTACAACATTAAAAACTCAATTGAATATAAATATCAAATTTCAATAAAAAATCAAATAAAAATCATAAATACTCTGTTTGACGCACATTCCACTTTAGAGTGATATGGATGATGTCATCATATAAAATCATATAGTTGTGTCTATTTTCGTATATTTATATCAGGAATTTGAATATCTACTAACCATGCATAACCGTTAGGACTTTTAAATGAGATTAGTAGTATTCCAATTTTTTTTATAAGAAATGAATTCAAGTATCTTCTAACTACGCATAACCGTGATGACTTTTAAATGGGATTAGAATCAACTTGTCTATTTAATAAATCAATTTTAATATGCGATCCATACATGCATAACCGTGAGGACTTTTAAATAAGCATGGAAGCACATAATCAAAAACTCCAAGTAATTCACCCATGCATAATCGTGAGGATTTTTAAATGAGAGTGAATACTTTGCATCCTTTTTAAAAAAATATATATAAAATGAAAAACGAATGATTTTCTATTTAAAAATACCACATATTGACAAACTATATTGAATTTTGATGAGTGATGGTCGTTAGAAATATGATAGAAATATAGGTGTTTATGGAATTTTTACCAACAAAAAGTTTTTATAACTCTTGTTCAAATTTCTAAAGAAATTTACTAAATATACCATCTCAAGTTGTAATATATGATTAATATCAACACTCATCACTTTTTCAATCACTATTTATCTTCTAGATAATTAGTAGGGAGTCAGACTAGTCAATGTACTTATTTAAAATCAAATCCAAAAATAATTATCAAATTTTCTAAAAATGACTAATATGAAACAAGATCAAAAATGATTTTCTAGAAGGGGTTTTATAAGAAAATAATGTCTGTTGTTTGAAAATTATTTGAAGTGAAAAATATGCAGATTTTTTCTTTGAAAAACGATCCAGTTACTAAATGTCTCAACATAAATCACATTCCACGAGTAATTTTTCTATCAGCTAGATTACCAGTGTAATCTGCATCTGAATTTCTTTTCACTCAAAATTATTATTAGTTGAATATTACAGATCAGATGATGAAGTGTGCAAAAAAATATCGCTAAATCATTTTTAACAACTTTTTAAATAAAATTCTCTTGAATTTGAATTGAAGCGGTGTAAATAATCAAAAACAGTGAATATAGAGTCAGCCATAAAATAATCAAATGTATTCTTAACCAATAAAACACTATTATTAATCCAAACTAATATATATGGAGTAATTCAAAGACTCTAGAGATTTTTATAGTGTTCTTGGCATAAGAATATAATTGTTCATCAATTTTGAATAAGTCAAAATCAAAATTAGCATTCATTTCTATATCAATAACTAGCTGAATTAAATTCAATTTATGGTGCAGATTATCACATTTAATGATTGTTCAAAATAAACCATCACCTTTTTTTAACCATTATGATAATTTTTCATTGTTGTCCATTTTGATTCTGCCACCTTTGTATTAGGCTAAGGAGCTGTGATTTATCGCCCACTGTGTTCTTGGAACGGCCAGAATCCAAGTAACACGGTTGTTGTTCCTTAGCCTGCCATCACACCTACATGATAAAAGATTTTTGTGACCTATTTGTTTTTATATGTCCATGGTTGTTAGTGGCAATAGATTTTGAAAAATAAGTTTGTGGAGACCCAAAACTATTTATATATGTTCCTTTCGGCACCCAGATTTGTTTGACTTTGAGCGATTTTATATTTGTGCTTTTTAGAACCCAAATTTGAATGGTTTTGATATTTTGGGTATATACCAACAAATATTTTGATTGTGTCCAAATTTTCTACAAATTGTGCACATGGAATTGACTTGTTTAATTTCACCTCTAACATTTTCATATTGATTATATCCAAGACCTTGTCTAACTGTATTAATGGTTTATTTTCCTAATAGCATACTCGATGATTTTTCACTTTTGGAAAATTTTCTTAAAGTTGTAGACAATTGTTGGGCTTGTGTTTTGAGAGATTCGTTTTCGTTTAATAATTGAGTGCACTTTTTAATAGAATTTTCTCTTCTTGTATTTTCACTTTCTTTTATAATCAGAATTTCATTTTCAATTGATTTTACTTTAATTTCTGATTTTTTAATCTCTTCTTCAAATTTTGGACACTTATCACACTTAGTGATCGTACTTTGATTGTTTTCAACTAATTAGTCAAGATATTTTTTCGATTCTATCAAATTATCTCTTTGTGATTCAATTTTAGCGTTATTTTTCCCTAAGTCTTTCAAAACAGACATTTACTTCATGAAAATATATAAGTAATTGTGAGTGGACGAGTTCTGATACCTCGCTTGGCTCGTCATCATCGCTATCAGTTATATCACCTCTAAAGCACAGATCTGCTTCTCACTCTCATTGTTAGTGCTTTTATAATTATTATAGCTTTTATTCCATGTGGCTGTAGAATTTCTCCTTTTTAATTTCTTTTCATGGCCGTGTTGAAGTCGAGGACGATTGGGCTTGATGTATCCGGGTTTGTTGCACTTGTGACAGATGATCTCCCGTTCTTCTAGATTGTCTAGTGCTTTGAATATTGTGCTTATCAATTTTTGATTTAGAGATGGATTTTTGCATTTGCGGTTTCAATTTTTGAATCTCTTCATTAGTAATGCCAGCTCAGTTGCTCCATCATCATCCTCATCACTACTGCGTTTATCAATCCTATTAAGCTCGTTTCTTTAACTGAGTCGATTGAGGAGGATTTCTCATTGCCGTTAACTTTTGCACCATACATTGCATAAAAAATATTCCAAATTTCCTGTGCATTTTCACAATGAGAGATAAAATTAAAATTATCTTGACTAATATAAGAATATATTATATGCATAGCAAGAGCATTAATCGAGATAATTTTCTCGTTTGTTATATCACACTATTTTCAATAATATCCCAACATTTAATATTAACAGATTTTAAATAAAATTCCATTTTCAATTTTCAATTCAAAAAATCTGTTCCATGAAGAATAGGAGGGATAATACTAGACCGACCCTAAGCAAAAGTAGCCATTTTAAAAATTCAAATTTGAAAAAAAAATTGGTCTTTAAAAATAAAATTTATTTTAGAACAAAATTGACTTTTGCTCCTAGCTCTGATACGACTTGTAGGATCGATTTCGCCCTAGATGAGGGTGAATAGGGTAATGCTATTAATTATAAAAATTATTGCAGAAGTTTATAAAGTATTTTCACACAGATGTATCTAAATTATAGCAGCACAGATAATAGCAAAATAATAAATGCAGAAATAGAACAACCCAGAATTTACCCAGCTTCGGCAAAACTCTGCCTATGTGTTGTCCCCAAGGATTCTACTATAAATTAAGCAGTCAGACGCTTACACATGTAAACTCGTGACACTCGCTAGCGACTAGCCTTAACTCTACACTCAAAACTCTGCCACAACTCAGCCACTGAGTTGTGAATTCTCGAACTACACCACCGTAGCTCGCCCCCTAGTCACACGACTAGAAAATACAACCGTTTTACAAAATTTAAAAATAATTAAAGAACAACTAGACCCTAATTTAAAATATTAAAGCCCAAGAAGTATGTCTGCCCTAAATAAAACATTAGTGATATTCCCTTTCTATATTATCTTTCTATTTTCCTTCGGCCCGCTTCGCTTCTGTAAAAATGGTTTCTTGTTCTCGTTCGTTTCCTCCTACGGATTTAGGGTTGTTGTTGGAAATTGAAAGCGCCGCTTCCAGTAGTATGATCGAATGATGATTTCGTTCCTTACTTTGTCAATCGATGATTCCTTCCCTCTGTACACGGTTCCTTCAATTTTTGATCGAGTTCGACTTCTGATTTCGATATGTAAGTTATGCCTTTTACTTCTTTTGATTTTCTCGTCCGAACTCGATCAATGATTCGAGTTGAATGATTATGCTCCGTTAAGCTCGAACTCAAATGAATATTGCCGATGATGTTTTTGGATTTTATATAGGAATCGAATTCCTTAATTTTCGTTCGTATATTCTCATTGAAATCGTCTGATAATTTGTGGATTACCATTTGATATTGTTCGGATGCTGGTGATTATTTTTGACTTTGTCACTTCGATTATTTTTATGTTACGTGGTTCTCACGGCTTTGAATGATTTCTTGATTGCCACGGTTTCGACTTGATATTGTAAATAAACTTCGGCCACTTAGATTTGAACTGCAGTTGACTTTGTGCGTTTCTTGTTGCCTTGGTCATCACGGCACTGACATTACTCTGATTTTGCTGGTGACGATATTGATTTATTACGGCCGGTGATTTGAATTTGTTTCTAATGAATTTGTTCCAATTTTTGTGTGCTGACTTCGGCTTCTCTATCTTTGTTCATTTTCAAATTCCTGATGTGTTTTGACTTTTTTAAAAAAAACTGTTGTCTGCATTGAACTTGCACTGTGTCTTCATTTGTGCACATATATGTATGTGATGTCTCAGTTGCTCATGGTAGTCTGCTTTACTTGGTTTTGTACTATCTGCACTTGATTCTTCTGGTGTTCAACGATGATGTTTTGAGTCATGTGCATTTGAGTATGTCGTAGTCTTCATGTTTTTATTATGTCAACTCTGTATATATGTATGGTCTGCCCTTTGATTCATTCCAGCTAGTTCACGTTTTACTGGTTTATTGTTTTCATACTTCATGTGGTATGGACTTAAGAGCTGGTTCATTTAGCTAGCTCGAGTTGCTTTGAGTCTGGTCTCTGGACATCTGATTTTTCATTCGAACTCATGTGCACTGATGTTGAGTGATTTCTCTGTTGCATACCTATGCACATTGTGATCTGGTATCACTGGCTTCGAATTGCTTTGAACATTTGTGTTATGCTGTAACTTGTTGCATTGAGTTGCACCCTCTATTGTATTGTGTTGTTTCTTCAAGCCAGTGTCTTTAATGCAATCATATTGTGACTGTATGTTGGGTATGTTCTTCGTTTCACTGGTGCATGTGCTTATGTAGTCTGGTTTCATTTTGGTTTGATAATTGGCTTGTTGTTGCCTCTGATTTTACTGAACTTTGAAAGTCTTGACTCATGTGCATTCATGTGTACATTAGTTTGGTTGGATATTGAAATTGATCATTTCATGTTATACGTTGTAGACATGGGTCCTGTGGACTTTATTGCACTATCCATTGATATTTTTATTTTCTATTGCAGCTTTGGATATTGGACTTGCACTTGGTTTTGTATATTTATGACTGCATTTGGTTAAGACTTGGTCTTGCATTGACCACTGAGTTCATACTAGTCGAGTTAGAACAGTTCATTGTATTCATATGAACTTCATTGTTTTGTTTTGATCTGGTTCATGTATATGCGATATGCTCCGTTTGTATATCCACTTGATTCTGGTTCACTTTGAACTTCATGTTGATTTTTGACATTGCACCTGAGTTCAATCCAGCTTATAGCTCGGGTTTGACCATGTGCTCACCTGTCCCTGTAATTTTATCAAGTGTATATCGGTGTGCACGGCCTTGTGGCATTTACAATAATACACTATGCATGTCACAAGCTATTCATGTATAATGAATTCAAATTTAAATGATGGAGAACAACCCAAATAACTGAGGCAAATATTATTTTCAAAATCCACTTTTTCTTTTATACTGCAAAAATATTTTATTTTCAATTTTACTGCGTCAGTATTTATTTTTGTAGATTGCTCAGATGCTCGATTCATTCTGGAATAAAGTTGAAGATAAATACGAATGAGTGAGCGATATGTAGCGAGGTGTAATTGTAAGTTAAAAATTGTGATGTAATCGAAATTGTATTATCATTGAATATGTATATATATAGTGAGAGTTCAAATTTGTACTATTCAAAATTGTAATAAATATTTGTTTGAATAAAATATCTGTTTGAATTTAAATACTATGTTATTTATTTTATTCAGCAAATATTTATTTAATTATGTGAAAAATAAAATAGTACATTAACAAATACTTTTAAATTAATATATATATATATATATATATACATATATATGTTTATTATCATCAAACAAAAATCATATACTCACATATTTAGCAATCTTCCCCTTTTGATGATAACAAATATATATTTAAGATTTTGAATTTGTTAAATGTATTTGATCATTCAATTTGCTACCCCTATTTGAATGCTCCCTCTCAACACAAAGCTCCCCCTTCATATATGCATGTAAATAAAAAAATACGCAAATAAGCCTAGATGCAAATAGAAAATATTTGACCTTTATTTGTCAAAATCTTAACTTTTTTATCCCGGTTTTGTTATCAGTAAAAGAGTAGTAGTGTAAGAAAAATAGAGATAAAGTGATAGACATTAATACAAAATTAAAAATTCAATCGAATATAAATACTAAATTTCAATAAAAAATCAAACAGAAATCATAAATACTCTATTTGATGCATATTTCACTTTAGAGTGATATGGATGATGGCATCATGTAAAACATATAGTTGTGTCTATTTGTGGTATATTTATATTAGGAATTTCAATATCTAATAACCATGCATAACTGTTAGGACTTTCAAATGAGATTAGTAGTATTCCAAAAAAATTTATTAAAAAAATGAATTCAAGTATCTTCTAACCATGCATAACCGTGAGGACTTTTAAATAGGATTAGAATCAACTTGTCTATTTAATAAATTAATTTTGATATGCGCTCCATACATGCATAACTGTGAGGAATTTTAAATGAGCATGGAAGCACATAATCAAAAATTCCAAGTAATTCACCCATGCATAACCCTGAGGAATTTTAAATGAGAGTGAATACTTTGGATCCTTTTAAAAAAAATATAAATGAAAAACGAAAGATTTCGTGTTTAAAAATACCATATATTGACAAGGTAGACTGAATTTTGATGAGTGATGGTCGCTAAAAATATGATAGAAATAAAGATGTTCATGGAATTTTTACCAATAATTTTTTTTAACTCTTGTTCAAATTTCTAAAGAAATTTACCAAATATACCATCTCAGATTATATATATGATTAATCTCAACAATCATTACTTTTTCAATCACTATTTATCTTTTAGATAATCAGTAGGGAGTCAGATTAGTCAATGTAGTTATTTAAAATCAAATCCAAAAATAATTATCAAATTTTCTAAAAATGACTAATCTAAAGCATGGTCAAAAATGATTTTCTAGAAGGCGTATTATAACAAAATAATGTATGCTATTTAAAAAATATTTGAAGTGAAAAATATGCAGATCTTTTCTTTGAAAAACGATGCGGTTACTAAATGTCTTAACATAAATCGCGTTCCACTAGTAATTTTCCTATCAACTAGATTACCAGTGTAATCCGCATCTGAATTTCTTTTCACTCAAAATTATTGTTAGTTGAATGTTGTAGACCAGATAATGAAATGTGAAAAAAATATATCTCAAAATCATTTTTAACAACTTTTTAAATGAAATTCTCTTGAATTTGAATTGAAGTTGTGTAAATAATCAAAAACCGTGAATATAGAGTCAGTCGTAAAATAACCAAATGTATTCTCAACCAATAAAACACTATTATTAATCCAAAATAATATATATGAAGTAATTTAACGACATTAGAGATTTTTATAGTGCTCTTGGCATAAGAATATAATTGGCCTACAATTTTGAATAAATCAGAATCAAAATTAGCATTCATTTCTATATCAATAACTGGCTGAATTAAATTCAATTTATGGTGCAAATTATCACATTTAATGATTGTTCAAAATAAACCATCACCTTTTTTTTTACCTTTATGATAATTTTTCATTGTTTTCCATTGTGATTCTGCCACCTTTGT
Source organism: Allium cepa (assembly GCA_030765085.1). NCBI lineage: Eukaryota > Viridiplantae > Streptophyta > Magnoliopsida > Asparagales > Amaryllidaceae > Allium > Allium cepa. The sequence continues at coordinate 463,938,543 of CM060943.1, forward strand.
ATTATGCTAAGGAACTGTGATTTGTCACCCATTGTGTTCTTGGAACAACCAAAATCCAAGTAACACGGTTGTTGTTCCTTAGCCTGCCACCACACCTACATAATAAAAGATTTTTGTGATCTATTTGTTTTTATAGGCCCATGGTTGTTATCGGCAATAGATTTTGAAAAATAAGTTTGTGGAGACCCAAAACTATTTGTATATGTTCCTTTCGACATCCAGATTTGTTTGAGTTTCAAAGATTTTATATTTGTGCCTTTTGGAACCCAAATTTGAATGATTTTGATATTTCTGGGTACAAATTTTCTCCAAATTGTGCCCATGGAATTGACTTGTTTAATTTCACCTCTAACTTTATCAGATTTATTATATCCAAGTCCTTATCTAACTGTATTAACAGTTTGTTTTCCTAATAGCATAGTCAATGATTTTTCACTTTTGGAAAATTTTCTTAAAGTTGTAGACAGTTGTTGGACTTGTGTTTTAAGAGATTCATTTTCGTTTAATAATTGAGTGCACTTTTTAATAGAATTTTCTCTTCAAGTATTTTCACTTTCTTTCAAAATTAGAATTTCATTTTCTAGTGATTTTATTTTAATTTCTGATTTTTTAATTTCTTCTTCAAATTTTGGACACTTATCACACTTAGTGATCCTATTTGATAGTTTTTAACTAATTGATCAAGTTGTTTATTTGATTCTATCAAAGTATCTCTTTGTGATTCAATTTTAGTGTATTTTTCCCTATGTCTTTCAAAACAGCCATTTACTTCGTGGAAATATATAAGTAATTGTGAGTGGGTGAGTTCTGATAACTTGCTTGGCTCGTCATCGTCGCTATCAGTTATAGCACCTCTAAAGCACAGATCTGCTTTCCCACTCTCAGTGCTAGTGCTTTTATAGTTATTATCATTTTTATTCCACGTGGCTATGGAATTTCTCCTTTTTAATTTCTTTTCTTGGCCGTGTTGAAGTTGAGGACAATTGAGCTTGATGTGTTCGGGTTTGTTGCACTTATGATAGATGATCTCCCGTTCTTCTGGGTTGTTTAGTGCTTTGAATATTCTACTTATCAATTTTTGATTTAGAGCTGGATTTTTGTATTTGCGGTTCCAATTTTTGAATCTCTTCATTAGTAATGCCAGCTCAGCTCCTCCATCATCGTCATCCTTATCACCACTGCCTTTTACCAATCCTATTAAGCTCGTTTCTTTAACTGAGTCGATTGAGGAGGATTTCTCATTGCCGTTGACTTTTGCACCATATATTGCATCAAAAATATTCCAAACTTCCAGTGCATTTTCACAATGAGAGATAAAGTTAAAATTATCTTGATTAATATGAGAATATATTATATGCATAACAAGAGCATTAATCGAGATAATTTTCTTGTCTGTTATATTACACCCATTCTCAATAATATCCCAACATTTAATATTAAAGATTTAGAAAAAAAATTCCATTTTCAGTTTCAAATTTTCACTTTCCAATCCAAAAATATGTTCCACCAAGAATAGGAGGCATAATACTAGACAAACCCTCAGCAAAAGTAGCCATTTTAAAAATTCAAATTTGAAAAAAAAATGGTCTTTGAAAAATCAATTTTTTTTAAAACAAAAATGGTTTTTGCTCCTAGCTCTGATACCACTTGTAGGATCGATTTCACCCTAGCTATTAATTATAAAAATTATTGCAAAAGTTTATAAAGTATTTTCAACACAGATATATCTGAATTTTAGCAGCACAGATAGTAGCAGAATTATAAATGCATAAATAGAACAACCCAGAATTTACCCCGCTTCGGCAAAACCCTGCCTACGTGTTGCCCTCAAGGCATCTACTAGAAATTAAGACGTCCGACGCTTACACACGTAAACTCGCGACACCCGCTATCGACAAGGCTTAACTCTATGCTCAAAACCCTGCTACAACTCAGCCATTGAGTTGCGAATTCTCTAACTACGCCACCGTAGCTCGTCCCCTAGCCACATGACTAGAAAATACAATCGTTTTACAAAATTTAAATTTTTTTATAAACAATTAAAGAACAACTAGACCCTAATTTAAAATATTAATACCCAAGGAGAATGCCGACCCTAAATAAAACATAAGTGAATTTCCCTTTCTATATTATCTTTCTATTTTCCTTCAGCCCGCATTGCTTCTGTAAAAATGGTTTCTTGTTCTCCTTCGTTTCCTCCTGCCGACTTAGGGTTTTTGATGGAAATTGAAAGCGCCGCATTCAGTAGTTCGATCGAATGATGATTTCGTCCTTGCTTTGTCGATCGATGATTCTTTCTCTCTACACACGGCTCCTTCAATTTTTGATCGAGTTCAACTTCTGATTTCAGTATTTAATTTATGCCTTTTTCTTCTTCTGATTTTCTCGCTTGAACTCGATCGATGATTCGAGTTGAATGATTTTGCTCTTTTAAGCTCGAATTCGAATGAATGTTGCCGATGATGTTTTAGGGTTTTATATAGGAATCGAATTCCTAATTTTTCATTCGTATATTCTCATTGAGATAGTCTGATAATTTTTGGATTACCGTTCGATATTGTTTGGACGTTGGTGATCATTTTTGACTTTGTCACTTCGTATATTTTTATGTTACATGGTTCTCACAGCTTTGAACGATTTCTTGATTGCCACGGTTTCGACTTGATACTGTAAATAAACTTTGGCCACTTCAATTTGAACTACAGTTGACTTTGTGCATTTCTTGTTGCCTTGGTCATTACGGCACTGACATTAATTTGATTTTGTTGGTGACGATATTGATTTATTTTGGCCGGTGATTTGAATTTGTTTCTTATGAATTTGTTCCAATTTTTGTGCGCTGACTTCGGCTTCTCATTCTTTGTTCATTTTGAAATTCATAATGTGTTTTAACTTTGTTAAAAAAACTGTTGTCTGCATTGAACTTGCATCGTGTCTTCATTTGTACACATATATGTATGTGATGTCTCGGTTGCTCATGGTAGTCTGCTTTACTTGGTTTTGTACTATCTGCACTTGATTCTTCTCGTCTTCAACGATGATGTTTTGAGTCATGTGCATTTGAGTATGTTGAAGTCTTCATGTTTTTATTGTGTCAACTCTGTACATATGTATGGTCTGCACTTTGATTCATTCCAACTAGTTCACATTTTACTGGTTCATTGCTTTCATACTTCATGTGGTCTGGACTTAAGAGCTGGTTCATTTAGCAAGCTAGAGTTGCTTTGAGTCTGGTCTCTGGACATTTGATTTTTCATTCGAATTCATGTGCGTTGATGTTGAGTTGTTTCTCTGTTGCATACCTATGCACATTGTGATCTCGTATCACTGGCTTCGAGTTGCATTGAGCATTTGTGGTATGCTGTAACTTGTTGTATTGAGTCACACCCTCTGTAGTATTGTGTCGTTTCTTTGAGCCAGTGTCTTTACTGCAATCAGATTGTCACTGTATGTTGTGTATGTTCTTTGTTTCACTGGCGCATATGCGTATGCAGTCTGGTTTCATTTCGGTTTGATAATTGGCTTGTTGTTGCCTCTGATTTTACTGAACTTAGAAAGTCTTGACTTGATCATTTCATGTGCATTCATGTGTACATTAGTCCGGTTGGATATTGAACTTGATCATTTCATGTTATACGTTGCAGACATGGGTCGTGTGGTCTTTATTTCACTGTCCATTGATATTTTTATTTTCTATTGCAGCTTTGGATATTGGACTTGCACTTGGTTTTGTATATTTATGACTGCATTTGGTTAAGACTTGGTCTTGCATTGACCACTGAGTTCATACTAGTTGAGTTGGACCAGTTCATTGTATCCATGTGAACTTCACTGTTTAATTTTGATCTGGTTCATGTATATGTGATATGCTCCATTTGTATATCCGCTTAAGTCTGGTTCACTTTGAACTTCATGTTGATTTTTGACATCGTACCTGAGTTTAATCCAGCTTATAGCTCGAGTTTGACCGTGTGCTCATCTGTCCCTGTAATTTTGTCAAGTTTATATCGGTGTGCGCGGTCTTGTGGCATTTACAGTAATACAATGTGCATGTCACAAGCTGTTCATGTATGATGAATTCAAATTTAAATGACGATGAACAACCCAAATAATTGAGGCAAATATTATTTTCAAACTCCACATTTTATTTTATACTGCAAAAATATTTCCTTTTCAATTTTATCGCGTCAATATTTATTTTTGCAGATTGCTCAGATGTTGGATTCAATCTGGAATAAAGTTGAAGATAAATACGAGTGAATGAGCGATATGTAGTGAGGTGTATTTGTAAGTTAGAAATTGTGATGTAATCGAAATTGTATTGTCATTAAATTTGTGTATATATATATAGTGAGTTCAAATTTATACTATTCAAAATTGTAATAAATATTTATTTGAATAAAATATCTGTTTGAATTTAAATACTGTGTTATTTATTTTATTCAGCAAATATTTATTTAGTTATGTGAAAAATAAAATAATACATTAACAAATACATTTAAATGAATATATATATATATATATGTTTATTATCATCAAACAAAAATCATATACTCACATATTCAACATGGACAATAATACTGCATCAAGTTTTGTTGAAGTCTAGTCTACTACACAACCACCACTATTTAACGGACTAAACTACAATTATTGATCAACTAGGTTAAGGATATACATGCAAGCTAATGGTTATGACAATTGGAATATCACTCAACAAGAATACACTGTACCTATCACTATTTATGCACAATGGTCAAACACACGAAAACCAAGAGTTACTGCTAATGCTAAAGCTATGAATATGTTATTTTGTACTTTAGATAAAAATGAGTTTAATAGAGTTAGTATGTGCACATCAGCATATGAATTTGGCATACTCTTGAAATAACTCATGAAGGTACAAACAAGGTCAAACAAAGTAAGATTTCAATGCTCAAAAATCAATTTCAAAACTTTAGAATGAAGCAAGATGAAATTATGTGTGACGTGTACTCTAGATTTCAAGACATATTCACTTACTTCTTGCAGTCGGAGAAAAATACATTGATTTTGAGATGTTAAATAAAATTTAGACATGTTACTTGATCTTTATTATCGGAACTGGGCTAGCTTACAACGGAAGAAATGAGTAAATTTCAATTATTTTAATCATATTGGATCTTTATTGGGTCTATAAAGTCTAAATTATTTTGAATATTTCCATACGTATTTTAAATAAAATCATTGTTTTATTTTAAATTTATAATTCAATTTTATATTATGTAAGTAATGTTGTATTATATATATATTTGTATTTGTATCAGATACACATATTTGTGTGTGCATGTGTCACATAGCAATCCGTGCAGGGTATAACATGCCCGTGTATGAATACAGGGATTTACACCGCAATGGACATATTAGCTCAACTGGTCACAAAAATATCGTCAAATGTATGCTTAAACACTTTAATTTATGCATATAAAATATTACAAATATGTGTTTATTTATTAATTATAATTCATTTTAAATAATTTATATCAATATATACATGGTATTTATAAATATATATATATATATATATATATATAATTATATAAGTATATTTTAAAACATTTATAATTATATTAAAAAAATTCTGCAAAACCAAACGAAATACATACATACATACACACATATATATATATATATATATAAATTTATTTTATAAACATATATACTAAACACATATATACATGCATATATATAATTTAATAATATACACACATATATATTAATACTCAAATAAAAACATACAATATATATACATATATATGCATTTGATAACTCTCGCGAGAAAGAATTTTTTTTAAATTTAAATATATATATTTAAAATTAAATATTGAAGTAAAAATTAGTGAAAATTAGTGAAAATTAAATAAAAATTATTTTTCAAAATATAATTCGGAATTCTAAAATACCTATAAAAGTCTGAGTGATATTTTAATATTTTAATATTATGTATATATAATATTATAATTTAAAAACCAATTTTAAATTCAATTTTAATTTTAGCTAATATTTAAATAATTAAATTAAATGTAATTTTTTTCTACGGAAAGCATGTTAGGTACTAATTTAATTCTATAAAATATAAAACATAATTTTATATTATACATATATGTTGATATATTTAATTTACAGAAATAATTGATTTCAATAGTATTTATATTTTTTTTAAAATTATTTTATTTTTGCTAAAAATATTTTAAGTATGAAACTAATTATATAAAGCCGTTAAATCTTATTTTGTATAGAATAAGATATAGTATTTAAATTATAAAGCTTATATATAATTAAATAATATTTATTAAAATTAATTAAAATAAAAGCAACTGTTCTATTTTTTGTGCCATACATATTACAGGTAGGTGTATGTCATATTTTTTTATAAATATTATAAGCATATGAGCATACAACCATTCTAAATGTGACGATATACCACTATACTAGAATCATCGTCTAACTAATATAATAGAATATAATATATAAATAATAAATCAACAGTATATAATTATAGATCAGATTCTAATTATCGTCATCTAACTCACACCTTGAAGCATTGATACAAACTCTTGAATCAAATTCTAATTCTGAAGGTGCTATCTCCTAAAATGCAGACCGTCGGCTATCAAATGGTGTTTAATTTTATTTGATTTGAGCTTGAAAATTAAAGTAGTGGGGATGATGAATTCAACGAGAAGTAAGGGGATTGGAGGCTTTAAAATTTCTCAAATAGGTGGTTGAGATGCTTTTATAGAGGAGAGATTAAAGATGTAAGTTAGGATCTAGATTTCTTTTCTCTCATTCCAATCCTCTTTCTCTTATCCATCCAAACCAAACCCATCTTGACATCATATGGCCGCACACAATCATGCTCTCATTTTGGTCAAAACACACTAAGCCCTATATGTGCTTCAAAATCATTTAAAGCCTGAACAAACTATATTTCATTTAAATCTAATTTAAACGTGTATCTGTATTATATATCAATTAATATATTTATAACTTAATAAACATATTCATTAATATTTTTTCATCAAATAAAAATAAAATTATATAAATAATATTTTAAATATTAATTAATTTATAACAGTTATAAATAAATTAAATCATATCATCAATGATTAGAATATCGAACTATTTGAATATTTGTTGTGCGACTCTTTAGGTACAAAATTTGGACATCGATTAATATTGAACAATTCAAATATCAATTCTCATGTGTCACTTAGCAGATGATGTGACATTTTGGCCAACTTTATCCTTACTTGGTTTCGGTAAAATTCAATTTCGCTTTGTTAAATGTTACCCAATACTATTATTTGCACCAATTCTCTTAGTCAAAACAATATCACTTTGGACGTATAGAATTTGGTAATAGTAAAAATTGCAATATCATCTATATTCAACTTTGTAGTCCAAACACAAAGTCCATGGTTCAATAATAACAGTTATTATTAACCGAAATTCTCTGACCAAAGACTTTGAATTCGAATTAACTTCAATTGATTGTGATACTATCCTCATATAACCGAGGAGATGAATCCTCTCTTGAATAGTGTTTCACTTTCAGTGATTTCACTGGACCGAACTATAGTCGCTCGATGAACTCTATGTCATGATTTGACTATAATCAAAGCGGAGCTTTCATTATTGAAGATCAATGGTACTCTCAAGTCAGTAGAAAAGTGCAAATTAGTCACTTCGAAGTGCAAATTAGTCACTTTGATATTTCTGTTTGATCTTAGTTATATTAACCAACGTAAAACTATTGATAGAGTCATTCTTTGGTTATCTAATAACCATTAGTACATAATTCCTTGGTTCACCCAACAGTTATGAGTAATACATTATCGAACATGTAGAGAATGTAATGTACTCTAGTCTCAATTGATACATCGATATCCAGTCTCGATGCATCTTGACTATGAATATTTAAAATGATGTGTTCATTATATTATGATATAATACTCATGATTACAACTATTTGTAAATACTACCACAAACACATCATTTATGAATTTTTTGTTAAATATATTTAACTAAATATTTATTTATAACACATTATAACGGAAAGAAAAGCAACTTTATTATGCTTGTGAGTGTGTTCGATGCAGGGGTGGGCGCGGGTCGGTTTAGTGCGGGAGTTCAAAACACTTCCGCACCGCATCAAATGGATAATAAAAAATACAAACCATTATACTAATCCTTTAAACGGTTCGGTTCGGTTTCGGTCCGGTTTGAATATAATACGGTTCGGTTTCGGTCTGGTCCGGTTTGAACCCATATTCAGTACGAAATAAAAGAATACTTCCATCAATAATCAATTTACAAAGGCAACCATGTGAAACTTTTTCATCTAAGGTTAAAACACATAATGTTATATAGAAATGAAAGATTAGTTCTTAATTGTATGAATATTTCAATTTGATAATTACCTACGAGTGAGATTTTTTTGTTAGATTAACCAAACATTAACATTAATCAATGCATAATCATTAAGGTAAATGACTAGAATAAGATTATAATTAGCATTTATTAAAAAAAAAAGATGAAAAATATTATACCAAAACTATAACTTCTTCCTTTATCTCAGCGATTATTATTAATATAACAACAACATATGCTACAAATAGAATGTACATAGTTAGAATCTAAAATAAGATAGGAGTTGTTTATATTTTTATCATAGGATTACTAATATAAATTTTCGGTTCGGTCCGGTTTAATATGGTTGGTTCAATCGTCCAAGCCGCAACCGAACCGTACTGATGCGGGTCAGTCCGGTTTGAGGTATCAGCTTTAGTTAGAAGATTCGGTGTGGGTTTCCGCATCACTTTTGCGGTCCGGTGCAGGCGGTTTCCTTATAGCGGTGCGGTTTATGCCCATCCCTAGTTCGATGATTACATGACTTGGTTCATAAAGTATAGGTGTACTTATAATTGAAAAATGATGTTATATGTATGCTCATAACGTGACGTTTGTTTACATGGTATAATGTAACTGCCGTTGTTGATTTAGTGAGTGGAAACCTCATTTTGTTAGGCGGCATGTTCTCACTATATGTATGTTTGGGTAGATGTGTAACTCATACCATGCCTTATTTCTAACACATACTTTATTATTGTTTAATTTGCTCATGAGTTATCATTTGAGTAGATTGGTATTATAGATTAGACATGTATCTTTTTAAAAGATGAATCAAAACTTTAAATACGAAGCAAGAGGCTTAGTAGAAAATAGTGTTATTTTAAATTCCAATGTTGTATAACCATGTAATATGATTGGTTAATTTTTTGTATCGGCATCTTCATACGTCAGGCATGATCACATTATTAGTTATATTCATTATATTTGACCCCATACGTGGGCATGTTTTGGTATTATAAAAAGGTATTGTTAAAGAGACTACACTTTTAGATTTTTGGTATCAGGTCACTGCGTGTTGTGTACAAAAGAAATTCTTTTGCGATAGAGTCTGATTAGATTTTTTTGTCTCCTCATATCCAAAATCGAAGTATCTTAAACGATGACCTCATTAAAACGTAAATGACAATTCTATGTATTGAAATTTATTTAGTTGCTTTTATTACTTAATTATTTTGAAAAAATAAAATGATCTTAGTATGACGTTTGAAATAATTAGGGTGATAATTGCAGCATCATTAATGTTTTTCGATTCTCGAAATGGAGGTGTTATGACCGACACATAATATTTTGGGCTAAATAGAGACAGATGTGTGAAACATGGTTTTGACATGAATTAAGTTGTTGTCGAACACGTCTTGATCAATTCGATTGGTTTGTAAGCCATTGTTGTTAATGCGATCACTTTGCTGGGATAGACAAATGAAATGAGTTTAACTGATTTAACAGTTTTGATTAGACTGGGAACAGTATTATGCCTATAAAAACAAGTTCACGATATAGTGATCACTGTTGGAAGAAAGAAAAAAATACTTACTTTTGGATAAAATGGGCGAATGATATATTTAGGGTTTCAAATTCAAAACACATATCTTAGTGTTATATCAGTGGTACATGATTCCGATACACAGAAAAGGTTATGTCAATGAATTGTTGCAAGAATGTCATAGTTTTGATCTGCACGCGTATTTGAATGAACTTGCTCTCTTCCGATTAATTTTCAGCTAATGAATATTGGTGATGGTGGTATTGATAAGAACATATCACAGTCATGGAGGAAAAGGAAAAATAAAATAAAGTGGAAAAATAACAATTAAGCAACAGATTAGAGATTCAAAAGTGACCAACTAAAACAAGATTAAAAATGATTCACTACATACATGTATTCATAATTCCGATCCGTGAACAAAAGATAAAACATTGATTCTTCATCACAAAATGAATTAAGATTGCCTGCACCTTCAAAAGAATAAATATCCATTCCCGACTGTACATGAACTAAACCCAACATCAACAATCAATTCAAAACAACCCTCGCCTGCACATAGGACATGTAGTTTTCTTTTCAAACCAGCGAGCAATGCACCTGACGTGGAAGACGTGATTGCAGGGCAATCTCATCCCTTGGAACCACCTCATCTGAACGTCGTCCAAACACACGGCACAGTCATAGCATTCCACATTACCACAGCTGTCTTTTCTAAAGCCTTCGCCTTCCATCTCCTTCACCACACCCACCGCTTCATCAGGCAACAAAACTCTGTCAATACTTGCCTCAACATCTATGCATATATCACCACTAGCAGGACCTAGAAGTTCCTTAATAGACCGATTGATTTGGGTTTCAAAGAAGTTCATGTGTTCCCTTTTGACGGGGTAGTCATCGGTTTTAATATTCAGAGGGCAAAATCGAGAAGCCTTAATGGTGTAGCCACGGACCAAAGGCATATCAAATAATGGACAGTCGAAGCTGTAAGAGACGTGCCTTTGCGAAGAAATCTGCAACAGTTTGGTGTGGTCTTTGAGGGTGAAACGAACGGATATGGAAGGGTCTTTAGACTTGGGTGAAAGCTTGGCTTCGAGATGGATGCTGCATTCCTTGTCGTATTTGTTGATGATTTTGTGCCGTGGAAACCATTCATGAGGGGTGAGGGGAAAGTCGAAAGCTTCAGTGTCATCGCGCACTGAATTGGAAGAGGAGGGAGGAGGATTGGGAGGCATCAGTTCGTGAGGGAGATAGGGAACTTTGATTTCTGCCGCCATTGTTGCTTGCGGATTAAGTTTCCAATCAATTGGTGGCGTGTTATGTGAGTGAGAAGCGTCAATTGAGATGTAGATATATTTATAGCTTCTGCCAACTGGGAACTTTCCTCTTTTTGATCATGCGGATGTCTATGACTTGTTACTACAGTGCCGATATATTTGGATCTTGACTTCAGTAAACTGATTGCCTTTTACCTGTTAAAACAAACTCCGCCTTTTTGACCTTTTCTCATCCGTTTCAAACCCACCCAAACCTCCACTCCACTTCTTCCGGTATAATCAAACATATTTGACAGATTTTTTCGGGTGCGTGGTCTGTCTATTTTTTTCGACTAAGTCCTTCTCTGAACTTTCGCTTTTTTTTTATAACTTCAGTTGTCACTGCATGAATATGTTAGAAGTTGAATAATCTGATTGCATTTATTTGTCAAAACTAACTCAACTTTATCGATCAATGCTCATCCGTTTCAAAATTCATACCCCAACAAACCCGTAACTTTAATATAGCTGTATAACTACACTATTATAGCGCAATTTTTAACTATGTTATGATGATGCAGTTAAAACTATGTCATGTTAGTGAAAGTTTAACTGCTTTACTAAGCCGTATCACTATGCAACATTATATTGTTGCGTTAAGATGCGTCATGACGATGCAATTAAAACTACGTATGAGGTATGCATTTTCAATTAGCTGCTTTATCTTGATGTGGGTAAAGCTACATTTGGGTGATGCAACAGTTAGTCGAATACACTACAAGAAAAATGTTCACTAATTGCAGGTTGTAACAACATTGTGTCGTGTCATGCTGTAATTATTACAAGTAAAATCAAAATGTACACGCTATTTAATATCCCAAATTACAAAAAATTCAGAATTGAGCCCTCGAAATATTATCAGGCCACTCTTCTTCCAATATTTCATCGCTCCCTTCATTTTCTTCCATCTCCATAAACATATCTAATTCTCTTTAGTCCAATGTTTCTTCACTTCTACTAACAAAATCGTTCCTCACGTCCCTAGAAAGGTTCCATCATGGAGAAATAATTGTCTACTCTGAGAATTGAGAAAAAGGGTCATAATCTCGATATTCTTCTACCTATATATTAATTATCAATTACTCTAATATATCCCTTGCTTTTGTTTGATTTATGTGTCAGGACACGATTCTTCGTCTTCCGAAAATCCGACATCGACACTCACTTTATCGACTGCCGAGAAATCGAACGACGGAAAACCGAACACTGAGGGTTTTTAAGAAAAAGAAAAGAAGAAAGAAGATAGGAAAGAAGAAATAGAAAGAAAAAGAGAATAGAGGAAAAAGAAAACAAAAGACAGAAAAGAAAATAGAGAATTTGAAAATAGAACGGGACAGAAAGGAAACAACAGAACAACAGAATCTCACAATTCGCAGCGGAACAACATATAATAATAAATGAATAATCTTTAAACAAAGAACTATATCAGTTATTACATTTCGTCACATTATATTACATTACATCAAATCATCAGAGTGTACAACAACAACAACAAACAGTGCAGCGGAAAAGAAATACTATATAAATAATACGCCATGCCATCCAGCTTGCCTCCAGCAACTCCAGAATATCCAGAATATCCCGATAAACCTAACTCTTAACTGCCCGTGTGGAAATTGGTGGGCACCCAGAGTTTAGGAAGGAAAACAATAAACTCCGAGTCAGTCATGTGACTGGTGTGAGAACTCAAAACAGTTTATTTACTTTAAAATCAAAATAGAGGAATATTTTTAATCAATTCGCAATGCTTTTAAAAATGAGACTACCATAAGGCCTCCCGCACACACACACAATGCAAACGCAGAATCGGAGGAGATTTCTCCTTATGATAGCCAAAGATGCTTGATACGCATTTAAAATAACATTTGATATTATTATTAGTGTATAGTGTAGGAAAATTTATTTCGAAAGTAGAATATAAATCTTAGCCAACATACGACCATTATCGTATGCCTACTATAGCTACTATCCAAACAGTGGTGACCACCATAAGTGAATAGCAGGTTCTACAACTAATACCGTACAAGTTTCGTATTGTTTCTTTGGATTTCCAACGAATGATCAGGCCAAGGAACTTCCCATTGCCACTGAGAATGCCTCTGGAAAGACATCCCCGAGAACCAAACCGGATCTCTGCCAACACAAGGCCGGGTTACCCCTAACTGGGTAACTACTGACACGGGCACGCCATTCCCCGGTCCTTTAGGACCTTTTCAACCGAGCGCTCGATATCCAATTCACACAATCATAAAGTGTTTTCAACATGAGTAAGTATCTGGGCTCCATACCATGATACCACCCCTTTCCAGAAGGAAATGCACATACCCTAAGGGGAGCTACAGCAACCCCTAATAACCTTGCCGCATCTTTCCTGTTTTGACCATTTCCGGGATGTGAGGCTCGACGAATTCACGTCCACAAAAACATACTTTATACAAAAGCCATGCTTTGGGTCAACAAATGATCAACACAATGATCACTAAGATAGACGATCAAACAAATGATCCTATCACAAATAATCAACACAATGATCATTTCAGCATCACTCAGCATGTCACATTACCAAAATGGGATATATCGCTGATAACTTCAACTATATAACCTTTGAGCTCGTACGTCTCAAAGAAGGGTGTTAAGCAAAGAATAAATTCTCCGCCACCAACAGAAATATATTTGAAAGAAATCGGCTTTATATCTCAAATTGTAATGTCAGGCATACAATCCATACAAGTCTGTTCCGGGATCGAACAGAACCGAAGGCACTTACAAAGAAGTCCTTGCAACCCGGATATTCACAATCCTGATCGGATTCACCATCACATATGGAGTTTCTATACCGGCGCGACTCGGTGCAGAAACAATCGATAGGTCATCCTATCGCTCTTGCAAATATCCGGTCTTCAACACCGATCTTCAAATGCAATTCACAACGACGTATCACATATTCGGAATGGGTTATACGACCCCATGGTCCTTTCCCGGTTAACCCGAATAGTGAGCGCTTATTCAAAAATAAGTGTGCATTCAAATTCAAACAAATCACATCAATTACCCATTCAAAGGGAAATATTGATAGTCGGTTATTGAACTATCAATGGATATGCACACATCACCAGATTCCAAATAATTTTCCAAATTATTTATTTTCCAAAATATCTTTACTAGATATATAGTTTCAACACTTCAAAAATAAATCAATATTTATTTTTAACCAATTTCACTTTTCACATATAAATTCCATAATGAATTTATATTTCAAAATATTCGTGCATATACGATTTCAATAATTCATTTCAATTTATCCTCCAAAAAGATAAATTCTAATTATTCACTTCATATTGGAAAACATTTCCATACTTATTAAAAATAAGTAATTCTCAAATCTTTTTATTTTCAACACTTAGAAAATATTCAATATACTTAAATCGAATTTAGTATATATTTCATTCTTTAAGGAAATCATTTATTTAAACATATTTATTTGGGCCAAAACGAATGTTACGTAAAACATCGTTACGACAACCCAAAATCACTAGTATAGGGATTCGGAATTAAAATAGATATATAAATCCCAATACTATACAAAACATTTCCTTTCGGAAATCATTTACTATAACAACAGTGTTATAGTCCACCATTTCCTTTTATTTCTCGAAAACGTCTATTTCAACAATAAATGTTGAAATCTATGGTTCCGAATCTCAACACATTTTAAAACATCGTTAGATCGTTTTAATTCTATTTAAAACATTCACATTCTAAACAATTTCTTTAACGTGTTATTCACTGTTCAAAAACGTGAATAAACTTCTTTAACAAATTCCATCCTTTTATTCATTTTAATTCAAAGGATTATTCACTGTCTAAAAACGTGAATATAACTCTATTTCTAAGTTATAACAATTAACTTATCAAAATAAGTCGTTTGTGAATTTATAAAACAACGTTTATAAATTCCATTTCGATTTATTTATAAAAACTTCCTTTTTATAAATTCCTTTATTAACATATTCCAGTTTATAACTAAATTATAAACTAAACGTTCATATTATAAGTTAACTACTTATAAAACGATTATTTTACAAAATCGTTCTTTTTATCTTCCCAAATTATAAATCTTATAACTTATAAGATTCATTCATTTATCCAAAACCATTATTCACATAATTTCACCAAATTTATAAATCTACTATTTATAAATTTCATTTACAACCTCCCAGTTTATAATTCTACAAATTTCATTCATTTATGAAATTCATTTTCACTTCATTTAAACATTTATAAAGACTCGTTTTATAATGTCAATATTTCGATTTATAAATATCTATTTATAAATCTCTTAATATAAATCAATTTATATTATTCTTTTAAAACGTCTTTAAATTCCTTTATAATTTCATCATTCTGATTTATAAAATAATCAAATTTTATAAATTCTAAATTCAAACTTTTATAATAAATTCAAAAATCCAATTTAACTTATTTTATAACATCATTAACCCATATTTCTCAAAATCAGCTTTTAACTATATTTCACAAAAATTATAATTTTTATAACTTTAAAAATTATAACGTTCATTTATTTATAATGGATCAATTCCAAAAAATATTTTATCTTTTCAAAAATCACTTTAAAAACCCTTTTAAAATCCCAAAATTTGGGTCCAATGATGCTACACATCAAATAGTCAATCACGACAACAACGATATCATATATCGATATGATAATCAACGAATATCAAAATATTCAAAATCAAATAAATACTGTTGAGGAATCCAGTTGGATCCCTCCAACCTGTTTCCTGCATCCAAAAACATTAGCACAATACCAATTTCGCTCCAGTACGAAATTATCGCGGTATATGTTCTTATTAAATATTATCCGCTTAATAACGGCGTAATAGGGTCTCATCCGCTAAACAAAAATGCGGGAAATCAACAACTGCAATATATACATATGCCAATATATATATATTGATATTATATATAATACCAATTTCACTGTTTATGAAATATTCGCGGTATATGTTTATATTAAATAACATCCGCTTACTAACGGCGCATAATGTCTATTTTAACAATCAATAATTTACAGTCATCATTCAAACATGCATTCAAATATTTTAAATCTAACTATTTAAAATAAAATCGAAATCTATTCGATTGAGTGAGAAATTCTCACCTTGGTTTTAATTTCCGTTTTAGCTTTTATTTCGAATAAAATTAAACGCGCGTTTAATTTTACCCGAAATTCTCACTAACTCCAAACGACTCCAAACCAACTCCATCGCGTAGTGCTCGTCCATACGATTCCAACGCAACTGAGTTTGCATTTTTTCGACCTCGTATGAAAAAGATATTGATTTTACAAGTTACACGAGTTTATATACTTATATTTACAACATAACTTTAAAAATTATAAACCTATCTACCATCCACCGTTCATTCCATCCCTGATGAATCACAGCCGCATACTTCATCTTCCCAAACCCCTCACGTACAAGCTACAGGTGATTGCCGTTCCACTTGAACCCATTTAGATAAATTAGGGTTTAATTTAGCGACTTCAATACTCGATGAAACTTGATCAAACCAACGCCACGCGAAAGCCCACGACGCAAGCTAGGTTCGGCCATCACCTGGTGGAGCTCGGCTGTACAATGAGCCTTGGAATGCGTGCGCAAGTCACTGACTTCTTCGTCATTTTGCCGTTGATCCGTGAGGTCTTTTCAGATCATGACCGTTGATATTAAAGATCTCATCGAGCTCTTCAAGATTGTAGTTGAGAGTTTCTGGAATCGATGAATGGATTTGGAGATTTGAGGGGAAGAAGTTGATGAACTGCTGGCCGTTCATACCTAGGTGGCGGCTAGGGTTTGTTTTTATTTATTTTTTTATTTTCTAAATGAAGGGTTGGGGTTATTTATAAGGAACGAGCAAGCGTAAACACTATTCATCCCGGGAATTCCGAACTCCGATTTAGGCGCCGTAACCAGCGTACCTAGGGTTTATCCCACGTTCCGGACACAATGGAACAGGTTTCGGAAGCTAATTCGGAAGTATGTGCGAGTTATGGCTGAAAACGTTCAATTTAAATTAAACCGATTTAAATCGATTTCTAGGCGTTTTAATTCGTACCGGACAAACGGTAAATCCAATTGACTTGAAATTTGAAACCTTACAATAATATCACATTACGGATCCGATGAAACTGGTTTCGTCGAAATCCGAGACTTTTTGAAAAATGGCTATTTTGACTCGCCAAATTTAAATTAAAAATAAATCGATGCGTTTCGAGCTGCCACGATCAAACGATAGCTCCGATTGACACGAAAATTGAAATCCGGTAATAACTAACTATTACGGATCCAATGGAACTGGTTTCGTTCAATTCTGAGACTGTTCAAAAATTGACTATTTTACAGTCGATAATTAAATATTAAAATATTCAATTTTCACAAATTAACTTTTAATTCGATTTTAAAAGTTCTAAAATATTTCTATAACTCCAGTATGATTAAATAAAATTTTCCAAATTATTTTCAATCATATTTAACTCTATTTTCAATTATTTCCATAATTTAACATATTAAATTATCGATTTAATTATTCAATTAAATCCAAAAATTCAAATAAAAATTTATTTGACTTATAAATTCACTTATAAATATTTAAAATTAATTAAATATTCAAATTTTTAATTAATAAAATTCTGGGTCGTTACAATCTTTCCCTCTTAAAAGAATTTCGTCCTCGAAATTACAAGTAAGAAAGGTTACAAAATCTATTAATTTTCCAAAATTTATAATTAAACTTCTTTCAAATCTTTACTAAGTTTTCAAATCATACTTAGTTATCTTTTCAAAAATAATTATATCATTTAACTTTCAACTCCAAAATCAAAGTTAAAGTTTTCAAAATTTTCCAAATTTTCTCAAATTTTTTCTAACGCTTTAAATTTTCGGAAAAATTCGCCATAGTCTCCTTTGCGCGGCTCGATCCGAAAAAAAAATGACAGTATATATATCACAAATATATATCTCATCAAGTAATGAGGCATCCCGAAGGGAAAAAAGTGTAAAAGTACGATATTTAATCCGAGATATGTACCTTATATTTTATTAGCAAGCATATACAGCTAATATAGCGCAAAAGCGAACTCCAAATGCGAAGCAAACGCGATCCGCACCTACTAAACACTCAACAAACAACATGAGAACCATGCATATAAACCATAGTATCAATATACAACATATAGCAACATAACTATACATGTCACATAGAAAATGCAACTAAAGCAATATATATTCAACCATCAACCAATTACATCCATAACCAATCAATATTCATTTATATTCTCATTCATATTCAATGAAATGGTTTTCACTTTAAATCACATTTGATTTATTCACATTGGATTTTATCAACATTCCTTCTCAATTCAATTAGTTATCATTTACTAATTTAAATCTAATCCACATTCAATTCTATTCAAATTTATTTACTTTCAATTTGAATTCAATTTACTTTAGTTTTCCACTTCATTAATACTTAATGAACTTATATAAAATCAACTACAATCATATAACAACCAAAGTATATTAATTTCAACCAAATTCCTTTGCTTTAAATTGATTTTCATTCAATTTTATTCAACTTCTAATAACATTAGATTTTAAATGAATCAACACTTATATTCATTATTTTATATCAACTTAAATTTACATTTAATTGATTAACATTCAATTCATTCAATTTCTAAAGTTGAATTTTATTTCCATAACTCTAGTTCATATTTATAACTTAACCTTAAATTCACTTTCATTTACAACTCATATTCATAAATATATCCATATAGTTTCACTTCTTATATATATAAGTTTATTCACAATTGTAAATCACTTTAATTATAATTCAATTCTTATAATTCATTTGCTTATACAATTATTCTTTTATTTGGATTATTCAAACAACTTATCAATAACCAAACAATCAACTTATATACACTTTAATAATTTTGAAAAATTATTCCTTTATATATAAAATATAATCAAGGTAAAATTATTTCATTTACCCAATTTTAAAATCAATATTGTGTCGAATTGTTCTATTCAAGTGTTTAGAAACCCCTTCGGCTCAGTTTCGAGGCTGTGCTGACGAAAGTTCATATGCCACTCAATAAACCAATCATCACAATATAAAACAATTTTATATTCACTAACAAATACGCTCTCATATCTATTATTACACTCAAACTCATTCTAGAGTACTGCTGACTCTATCTCTAATGAATTAATACCCAACAGAACCATGGTTGTCGCTTAACCATATGCTCTGATACCACATTGTCAGGACACGATTCTTCGTCTTCCGAAAATCCGACATCGACACTCACTTTATCGACTGCCGAGAAATCGAACGACGGAAAACCGAACACTGAGGGTTTTTAAGAAAAAGAAAAGAAGAAAGAAGATAGGAAAGAAGAAACAAGAAGATAGAAAATTTTAAAAATAGAAGAAATAGAAAGAAAAAGAGAATAGAGGAAAAAGAAAACAAAAGACAGAAAAGAAAATAGAGAATTTGAAAATAGAACGGGACAGAAAGGAAACAACAGAACAACAGAATCTCACAATTCGCAGCGGAACAACATATAATAATAAATGAATAATCTTTAAACAAAGAACTATATCAGTTATTACATTTCGTCACATTATATTACATTACATCAAATCATCAGAGTGTACAACAACAACAACAAACAGTGCAGCGGAAAAGAAATACTATATAAATAATACGCCATGCCATCCAGCTTGCCTCCAGCAACTCCAGAATATCCAGAATATCCCGATAAACCTAACTCTTAACTGCCCGTGTGGAAATTGGTGGGCACCCAGAGTTTAGGAAGGAAAACAATAAACTCCGAGTCAGTCATGTGACTGGTGTGAGAACTCAAAACAGTTTATTTACTTTAAAATCAAAATAGAGGAATATTTTTAATCAATTCGCAATGCTTTTAAAAATGAGACTACCATAAGGCCTCCCGCACACACACACAATGCAAACGCAGAATCGGAGGAGATTTCTCCTTATGATAGCCAAAGATGCTTGATACGCATTTAAAATAACATTTGATATTATTATTAGTGTATAGTGTAGGAAAATTTATTTCGAAAGTAGAATATAAATCTTAGCCAACATACGACCATTATCGTATGCCTACTATAGCTACTATCCAAACAGTGGTGACCACCATAAGTGAATAGCAGGTTCTACAACTAATACCGTACAAGTTTCGTATTGTTTCTTTGGATTTCCAACGAATGATCAGGCCAAGGAACTTCCCATTGCCACTGAGAATGCCTCTGGAAAGACATCCCCGAGAACCAAACCGGATCTCTGCCAACACAAGGCCGGGTTACCCCTAACTGGGTAACTACTGACACGAGCACGCCATTCCCCGGTCCTTTAGGACCTTTTCAACCGAGCGCTCGATATCCAATTCACACAATCATAAAGTGTTTTCAACATGAGTAAGTATCTGGGCTCCATACCATGATACCACCCCTTTCCAGAAGGAAATGCACATACCCTAAGGGGAGCTACAGCAACCCCTAATAACCTTGCCGCATCTTTCCTGTTTTGACCATTTCCGGGATGTGAGGCTCGACGAATTCACGTCCACAAAAACATACTTTATACAAAAGCCATGCTTTGGGTCAACAAATGATCAACACAATGATCACTAAGATAGACGATCAAACAAATGATCCTATCACAAATAATCAACACAATGATCATTTCAGCATCACTCAGCATGTCACATTACCAAAATGGGATATATCGCTGATAACTTCAACTATATAACCTTTGAGCTCGTACGTCTCAAAGAAGGGTGTTAAGCAAAGAATAAATTCTCCGCCACCAACAGAAATATATTTGAAAGAAATCGGCTTTATATCTCAAATTGTAATGTCAGGCATACAATCCATACAAGTCTGTTCCGGGATCGAACAGAACCGAAGGCACTTACAAAGAAGTCCTTGCAACCCGGATATTCACAATCCTGATCGGATTCACCATCACATATGGAGTTTCTATACCGGCGCGACTCGGTGCAGAAACAATCGATAGGTCATCCTATCGCTCTTGCAAATATCCGGTCTTCAACACCGATCTTCAAATGCAATTCACAACGACGTATCACATATTCGGAATGGGTTATACGACCCCATGGTCCTTTCCCGGTTAACCCGAATAGTGAGCGCTTATTCAAAAATAAGTGTGCATTCAAATTCAAACAAATCACATCAATTACCCATTCAAAGGGAAATATTGATAGTCGGTTATTGAACTATCAATGGATATGCACACATCACCAGATTCCAAATAATTTTCCAAATTATTTATTTTCCAAAATATCTTTACTAGATATATAGTTTCAACACTTCAAAAATAAATCAATATTTATTTTTAACCAATTTCACTTTTCACATATAAATTCCATAATGAATTTATATTTCAAAATATTCGTGCATATACGATTTCAATAATTCATTTCAATTTATCCTCCAAAAAGATAAATTCTAATTATTCACTTCATATTGGAAAACATTTCCATACTTATTAAAAATAAGTAATTCTCAAATCTTTTTATTTTCAACACTTAGAAAATATTCAATATACTTAAATCGAATTTAGTATATATTTCATTCTTTAAGGAAATCATTTATTTAAACATATTTATTTGGGCCAAAACGAATGTTACGTAAAACATCGTTACGACAACCCAAAATCACTAGTATAGGGATTCGGAATTAAAATAGATATATAAATCCCAATACTATACAAAACATTTCCTTTCGGAAATCATTTACTATAACAACAGTGTTATAGTCCACCATTTCCTTTTATTTCTCGAAAACGTCTATTTCAACAATAAATGTTGAAATCTATTGTTTCGAATCTCAACACATTTTAAAACATCGTTAGATCGTTTTAATTCTATTTAAAACATTCACATTCTAAACAATTTTTTTAACGTGTTATTCACTGTTCAAAAACGTGAATAAACTTCTTTAACAAATTCCATCCTTTTATTCATTTTAATTCAAAGGATTATTCACTGTCTAAAAACGTGAATATAACTCTATTTCTAAGTTATAAAAATTAACTTATCAAAATAAGTCGTTTGTGAATTTATAAAACAACGTTTATAAATTCCATTTCGATTTATTTATAAAAACTTCCTTTTTATAAATTCCTTTATTAACATATTCCAGTTTATAACTAAATTATAAACTAAACGTTCATATTATAAGTTAACTACTTATAAAACGATTATTTTACAAAATCGTTCTTTTTATCTTCCCAAATTATAAATCTTATAACTTATAAGATTCATTCATTTATCCAAAACCATTATTCACATAATTTCACCAAATTTATAAATCTACTATTTATAAATTTCATTTACAACCTCCCAGTTTATAATTCTACAAATTTCATTCATTTATGAAATTCATTTTCACTTCATTTAAACATTTATAAAGACTCGTTTTATAATGTCAATATTTCGATTTATAAATATCTATTTATAAATCTCTTAATATAAATCAATTTATATTATTCTTTTAAAACGTCTTTAAATTCCTTTATAATTTCATCATTCTGATTTATAAAATAATCAAATTTTATAAATTCTAAATTCAAACTTTTATAATAAATTCAAAAATCCAATTTAACTTATTTTATAACATCATTAACCCATATTTCTCAAAATCAGCTTTTAACTATATTTCACAAAAATTATAATTTTTATAACTTTAAAAATTATAACGTTCATTTATTTATAATGGATCAATTCCAAAAAATATTTTATCTTTTCAAAAATCACTTTAAAAACCCTTTTAAAATCCCAAAATTTGGGTCCAATGATGCTACACATCAAATAGTCAATCACGACAACAACGATATCATATATCGATATGATAATCAACGAATATCAAAATATTCAAAATCAAATAAATACTGTTGAGGAATCCAGTTGGATCCCTCCAACCTGTTTCCTGCATCCAAAAACATTAGCACAATACCAATTTCGCTCCAGTATGAAATTATCGCGGTATATGTTCTTATTAAATATTATCCGCTTAATAACGGCGTAATAGGGTCTCATCCGCTAAACAAAAATGCGGGAAATCAACAACTGCAATATATACATATGCCAATATATATATATATTGATATTATATATAATACCAATTTCACTGTTTATGAAATATTCGCGGTATATGTTTATATTAAATAACATCCGCTTACTAACGGCGCATAATGTCTATTTTAACAATCAATAATTTACAGTCATCATTCAAACATGCATTCAAATATTTTAAATCTAACTATTTAAAATAAAATCGAAATCTATTCGATTGAGTGAGAAATTCTCACCTTGGTTTTAATTTCCGTTTTAGCTTTTATTTCGAATAAAATTAAACGCGCGTTTAATTTTACCCGAAATTCTCACTAACTCCAAACGACTCCAAACCAACTCCATCGCGTAGTGCTCGTCCATACGATTCCAACGCAACTGAGTTTGCATTTTTTCGACCTCGTATGAAAAAGATATTGATTTTACAAGTTACACGAGTTTATATACTTATATTTACAACATAACTTTAAAAATTATAAACCTATCTACCATCCACCGTTCATTCCATCCCTGATGAATCACAGCCGCATACTTCATCTTCCCAAACCCCTCACGTACAAGCTACAGGTGATTGCCGTTCCACTTGAACCCATTTAGATAAATTAGGGTTTAATTTAGCGACTTCAATACTCGATGAAACTTGATCAAACCAACGCCACGCGAAAGCCCACGACGCAAGCTAGGTTCGGCCATCACCTGGTGGAGCTCGGCTGTACAATGAGCCTTGGAATGCGTGCGCAAGTCACTGACTTCTTCGTCATTTTGCCGTTGATCCGTGAGGTCTTTTCAGATCATGACCGTTGATATTAAAGATCTCATCGAGCTCTTCAAGATTGTAGTTGAGAGTTTCTGGAATCGATGAATGGATTTGGAGATTTGAGGGGAAGAAGTTGATGAACTGCTGGCCGTTCATACCTAGGTGGCGGCTAGGGTTTGTTTTTATTTATTTTTTTATTTTCTAAATGAAGGGTTGGGGTTATTTATAAGGAACGAGCAAGCGTAAACACTATTCATCCCGGGAATTCCGAACTCCGATTTAGGCGCCGTAACCAGCGTACCTAGGGTTTATCCCACGTTCCGGACACAATGGAACAGGTTTCGGAAGCTAATTCGGAAGTATGTGCGAGTTATGGCTGAAAACATTCAATTTAAATTAAACCGATTTAAATCGATTTCTAGGCGTTTTAATTCGTACCGGACAAACGGTAAATCCAATTGACTTGAAATTTGAAACCTTACAATAATATCACATTACGGATCCGATGAAACTGGTTTCGTCGAAATCCGAGACTTTTTGAAAAATGGCTATTTTGACTCGCCAAATTTAAATTAAAAATAAATCGATGCGTTTCGAGCTGCCACGATCAAACGATAGCTCCGATTGACACGAAAATTGAAATCCGGTAATAACTAACTATTACGGATCCAATGGAACTGGTTTCGTTCAATTCTGAGACTGTTCAAAAATTGACTATTTTACAGTCGATAATTAAATATTCAATTTTCACAAATTAACTTTTAATTCGATTTTAAAAGTTCTAAAATATTTCTATAACTCCAGTATGATTAAATAAAATTTTCCAAATTATTTTCAATCATATTTAACTCTATTTTCAATTATTTCCATAATTTAACATATTAAATTATCGATTTAATTATTCAATTAAATCCAAAAATTCAAATAAAAATTTATTTGACTTATAAATTCACTTATAAATATTTAAAATTAAATAAATATTCAAATTTTTAATTAATAAAAATTCTGGGTCGTTACATTATGTTTAGAATTTTCCTTCATTGAATTATATGCAGTTGTTTGGCTTATAAATAGTACATGTCATTCTTCAGCAGTGTGATTTTATGCATTACGATGATGATTTGATTAAAAAAATCAGATTTAAAATTTGTAATGGTTAAATTTTGTAGAATTTTGATGTGAGGACTTATTTGGTATCTATTACTTATAATAGAAAACATGAACCATGCCTTGCTGACTTGGATAATCTAAAGCTTAGCATTTCAAAATAGTTCCTCTAGAACGTAATCTCTATTGCTTTTATCCTTCCTCCCAACTGTTTCCCCCTATTACATCCACTTTCTTCCCAAACTGATTCCGTCCCACTATCTTCCTTTACCATATCCCTACCAGGCTCTTCAATTGACCATCAGCTCCATCGATTTCTTCTAACAGTCAACATCTAAATTTTAAATTCTGATGTCAAACTCCTATTATACTAAAATTCAGTTTATCTTTGTTTCTATTGTTGCCAATGTAAAATCAATCCCAGTCGACTGAAGCATGGAAATCAATGGTCGTCCACGGTTTGAGTTTACTGTCTATTTTCTTCAGTTTGTAACTCTCATTTGCTATAGTTTCTTCCCACATGTAATGACTTTTAGATCTCTTGGTTGTTGGTATTTCATTTTGATACGTGTGTTGGTAATATTTACTTTTCCTTCTACTTCGATTTTTTTCCACTTCGCTTTTCCAATTGACAGCCATTTTCATCTTAGACCCAATACTTTGCCCGACATAAACCACTGCGTCGATGTCCATAAGATGTTACTAACTTGATAACCATGTGCTATACTATTTATTGTATTTTAGTTCTTTAGATATGTAACATAAATTGTTAATTAAATTGAGCATAATTAACTGATATGGTAAAAAAATTACCCTTTTTCCACACTTGATACAGCGATGCTGCAAGTGGCTAACCGATGAATACCCCTCCCATCTACTACTGAGTTGTAGAGTAGCAATCGAACATTACAAGCTTTTGATGTCGAGTCTGAAAAATTAGTATGGTGAAGGTTAATAAGGGAGATTTGATAGAGTAATTTGATGAACATGTGGTAATTAGTGGGATAATTTGTAGGATTTGGATTTGACTGTGACAAATCTGTTTGAGAGAAGGTTAATGTCAACGATTGGCATTGTTAATGCGAAGAAGAAATGGTAGTTAAGAGTTAAACTACTATGGTTTATTTGGTCTAAAAATAATTGAGTTTTGGGTGGAATTAATTTGCAAACCAATACTATAATTCTTCTGCCTCATGACTACTACAATTTTAATATGCAATATCTTCTCATTGATGAAATATGTTGTTATTCCTCCATGTATTGTGCTTTGCTTTTATAACGCATACGTCTGATATCCAGTTGATTTGTAAATGCCAAATAGCTTAGTTTATAAAATGAATTGCATCGATTTAGAACAAAAATGTGGCTCGCCTTTAATTATTGTCATAGTTTGACCGGTAAAAAAAAGTGTTGTCATCTGTCGCGAAGTCTGTTTGATCCATGTATTTCATCAAGACTTCTCTTTATGTTTGAAAAAAGTAAACGACAGTTCGAATTTTCATTGAACGTCATTGTTAATTCAATGTGCCTTTACAAATTATAATTGTTTGTTATCAGTAGAGGACGTGATTCAGTCCATCACAATGCCTACTGCCCTTTCTGTACATTGGTTCAAATGTTAAGACTACCCAGCTGTGAAGAAATAATTTGTACACATACAATTAACTATGCCCACCACTTTCATGCATTCATAAGACTAATATTTGTCTTCTACCAGGTTTACTACCGTGAACAATCAACGCACAACTGCCTAGGCGAATGTGGATAGGGATTGCACCTTATGTTCACGTAAGAGGACAAACAAATGTAAAACTAAATACTAAATTAGTTTTTACTTTACCGACTAAATAAAGTAGCAATCTGGTTGATTATGTCTTTTTTCATGGACATGTGATGATATTTCCATTTTTTTTGAATATATCCACTGTTTACATGACTCTAATACAATAGCCCTCATGTATGGAAAATCCTAACATTTTGTAAGTCCCAAAATGATCTCACAGTTTATGCACATGATATGTGTACTCTGTACCAATCGTTCCTGCATTTTTACTGCGTTCAAACATGCATCTAACAGTAAAACGGTCATGCGTAACTAAGTGTGTGGTATAAAAGGTGTAGATAATCTGTGTGTCTGTGTATCCATCTTTCCTATTATTACTGATGTGGATTTAATTTACTAAATGCATGATGCATGCTTGAACTGACAGTAGTACTGCTGTCATGATTGCAATAGTTCAAAGTACGTGTTCATCATCTACGTAAATTAGGCCTTAAGTATAATAAAACAGCTTTTGTGACTGTTATTGCATTGTTCTGGGCATACATGCTTGTTAACAGTAGAGGATGTGATTCATTACAATGCCTACTGCCCTTTATGTGTAGATGGTTCGTGTGTTAAGACTAACAGACTATGTATATTTAATTTCTACACTTACAAGTTAGTCTGCCCACTACTTTCAAGCGTGCGGAAGACTAGTATTAGGTCTGCTAATAGGTTTATAAGTATGAACAAGCAATACACAACTGTCTTGGCGTCTGCGGATAAGGATTGCACCTCAGGTTTAGGCAAAATGATAAACGAAGTTGAAAGTGAGTACTACCTTATTTTATATTTACTGAATAACACTAACATGAATAGCTGACTTTAAAGCGTTGAAGAATTTGCTTATAAAAGTTAGTTGAGTATTTGTCATTTTGCATTGAACTTATAGTGGGATTGTAGGGATAGGGCAAATAATAATTCAACAAGTTCAAAACTGAAAATATCCAATAGTAGTTTAATACTCAATTGAAAGAACTAACGACAATAGTAACATACAAATATATAAGATAGAAGAGATAATGCAAAAAAAAAGATGTCGGAATTTAGCCATGTACTTGTTGTGTGCTTTGCATTTAATTTAGTGCCAAAATCTAATACATCAATCACAAAATGTATCTAAATTCTTAAGACGTTGAATTGTTTATAAACTAACGTTGTAGATGTAATAAAATAACGATGAAGCATAAAACAAATTGCAGTTTGTAGTGGAAGACAACACATACTCAGTAACACATAATGACACCAATTTTACTACACAATTAACTCCATTTTAAAAACACGAGTGTAGAATGCTTTTACTCATTGAGTACTAATGAAGTTACTTCAATGGAAGTGTACACATTTAGACAGCATGAAAAAGGAATGGTATCAATAAGGAACAACCATCATTCAAATGGAATAGTACAACGAGAAATAACTCTACATTACAGCCTAATGTAAAAATACATAGAAAATTAAGATTAAAGTATGTTGCATAGTGAATTTAAGAAGTCAGAAAAATGTAAGTAGTAGAACCATTAGATAAAACTGACTTAAAGTTAGTGTTTATAGGGAAAAATGTATTCCGCCATCATATAGTTTGGTAATACAGAAGCTTAAAAATAGTTTGGGTAATACCGAAGCTTAAAAAAACGCTTTGCACAACTAAAGCAACCACCATAAATTTTGGTAAGAGAAGTATAGTTGTAGTAACAATTGAACCACGTTTTCACAATTTGTCAACATAATCATTTGTAAAGACCTACATCTACAACAAAAAGGTTTGAAAATATCCGATGGAATGAAAACCACCAAGGAATAACCAAACTATAATATCGAAACCTAAAAAAAAAAAAGAGAAAAAAAAAAAAGAAAGAAAATTCTTGTAAAGACCCGATTCTTCGACTCTCGAAAATCGACATTAATACGTCCACTGTATCAACTGCCGAGCAATCGAATGCCGAAAAACCGAACCCTTAGGGTTTTAAGAAGAAGAAAAAGGTTGAAGAAGAAGAAGATAGAAAAAGAAAACATAACAGAAATAAAAACAGAATCTCACAATCGCAGCGGAACAACATATAATAGATAAATGAATATCTTTAAATCAAAGAACTGTACATTTTATACATTACATCACAGAGTGTACAACAACAATATACAATACAACAAAACAATGGACAGTTATACAAGCATGTCCCTACAAGTGAATTTACAGCGGAAAAAATAATATCATATACAAGTAATACATCTCGTCTCCTGAGCTCCATAGCACTTCTAAATCCAGAATGACCTGATAACCTGACTCTAGGCTGCCCGTGTGGAAAATTATGGGCACCCAGAGTTTAGGAAGAGGACAATAAACTCCAGGTCAGTCATGGAACTGGTGTGAGAACTCAAAACAGTTATTTATCTTTTAAAACAGAAACAACAAACAAGGGAAGTGGAAAAATATCCACAATGCTTTTGGAAAATGAAACTACCATAAGGCCTCCCCGCACACACACAATGCAAACGTAGAATTTGGAGGAGATTTCTCCTTATGATAGTCAAAGATGCTTACTACGCAAAACAAATCATTTTTGATATTATTATTAGTGCATAGTGATGAAAGCATTTCAAAAATAGAATATAAATCTTAGTCAGCATAGGTACCATTATATTATGCCTGCTATAGCTATCATATTAAATGGCAGGTTCTACAACTAAAACCGTACAAGGCTCATATTGTTTCTTTGGATTTCCAACAAATGGTCAGGCTAAGGACTTCCTACTGCCGCATGGGATCGCCTCTGGCGGGACGTCCCGAGAACTTAACCAGTCTCTGCCAACACA
Source organism: Allium cepa (assembly GCA_030765085.1). NCBI lineage: Eukaryota > Viridiplantae > Streptophyta > Magnoliopsida > Asparagales > Amaryllidaceae > Allium > Allium cepa. The sequence continues at coordinate 463,968,501 of CM060943.1, forward strand.
AGGTCGGGTTACCTTTGTAACTAGGTAACTACTACACGAATATGCCACCCCCCGGTCCTTTGGGACCTTTATCCGAGGGCCCTCGATCACAAAGCAACAACCACACAGAAAATGAGAATGGAGCAACCACATTGGTTAAGCATCAGGGCTCCATACCTGACACCACCCTTTTCCAGAAGGGAATGACATACCCTAAAGGGCGCGACCCTCATAACCTTGCCGCATATTCTTGTTTCGACCATTTCCGAGGTGTGAGGTCTGACGAAGTCTCGTCCACAAAGCTACGCTTTTTCACAAAGCCACGCTTTGATCAACAAATGATCAATAAATAATCATCACACAACAACACTCAACATGCCACATTACCAAATTGGGAATATATCACTGATAACCTTCAACTACAAAACCCTTAAGCTCGTACGTCTCAGAGAAGGGTGTTAAGCTAAGAGAATAAATTCTCCGCCACCAACAGAGATGTATTTGAAATAAATCTGCTTTATATCTCAAAATGTAATGTCAGACACGTAACCATACAAGTCTGTTCCGGGTTCGAAAAGAACCGAATGCACTTCAAAAGAAGCCCTTGCAATCCGGGTATTCACAATCCCGATCGAATTTCCCATCACAAAGGAAATCTCTATACCATAGCTAACGGTGTAGAGACAATCGATAGTTTATCTTATCGTTTTCACAAATACCCGGTCTTCACCACCGGTCTTCAATGCTATCCATTACGTCGTATCACTATTCAGAATGGGTAATCCGAATAGCGAGCGTAATAATTTCAAAATAAGTGTAGCATTCAATTTCAACCAATTCACAACAAATAGCCATTTAAGGGTCAATATTGATAGTCGGTTATTTAACTATCAATCAATATTCACAACATAACCCGATTTCAAATAATTTCCCAAATTATTTATTTTCAAAAATATCTTTACAAGATATAATTCCCACACTTAAACCATTTGAAAACAAATTTCAAATCATTTTCTACCTTTCAATCTTTGAAAACAAATTTCAAATCAATTTCCTTAAACGGAGACACTTCCAAATATCTATCCATTTTCAATTTAAAATGGTTCATTTAAATCAATCAAATAAATCCTTATCGATTTATTTTAAACTTACGTTCCAAATCCGTAAATTTATTTCCACACTTCAAAATATATCAATGTTTATTTTTAAACAAATTTCCCTTTCGTTTATAAATTCCATAGTGAATTTACATTTCCAAAAGATCTATGAATATACGATTTTCAAATCGATTTCTAATATTCATTTTCAATTTATCTTTAAAAGATAAAATCTCAAAACATTCACTTCATATTGGAAAAACATTTCCATAATAATTTAATAATAAGTAATTCACAAATCTATTTATTTTCAACACTTGGAAAATATTCAATATACTTAAATCACAATTAAGTATATAATTTATTCTTCAAGGAAAACATTCTCTTAAACACATTTATTTGGGTCTAAACGAATGTTACGTAAAACATCGTTACGACAACCCAAAACCACTAGTATAGGGATTCGAACTTAAAATAGATATATAAATCCCAATACTATATAAAACATTTCCTTTCGGAAATCATTTACTATAACAACAGTGTTATAGTCCACCATTTCCTTCTATTTCTCGAAAACGTTTATTCCAACAGTGAATGTTGAAATCTATGGTTTCGATAGTTTATACATTTTGAAACATCTTTAAATCATTTAATTCTATTTGAAATATCACTTTCCCAAAACTTTTCTTTAATATATTATTCACTGTCCAAAATCGTGAATATATTTCGTTAACCAAATTCAATTTCTACATATTTTATTTAAAGGATTGTTCACTGTCCAAAATCGTGGATATATTTCCTTTAATAAGCAATAATAATTAAACTTATCAAATAAGTCGATTTAGGATTTATAAAACAACGTATATAAATTCCATTTATACTATATAACAATTTTAACTTATAAGATCACTTTATTTACAAATTCTATCCATATTTCATTTACACGCCAAAATCCAGTTTATAAGTTAATTACTTATAAATCTTTTATTTTACAAAAATCTACTTATTTTATAACTTCACAATTTATAAATCTATAGATTTCATCCACTTATGAAATCCATTTATATTTCATTTTAACACTTATAAAAACTCGTTTTATAATTCCAATATTTTAATTTATAAATATCAATTTATAGATCTTTTATATAAATCATTTATAATAATTCAAAAATCCCAATTTAAACCATTTTATAAATAAATCAACTACTTATTTCAAAAATCACATTTCGGTTATATTTCACAAAAAATCATAATTTTTGTAACATAAAAATTACAACGTTTATTCATTTAAAATGCATCAATTTCAAAATTAAATTTTATTATGAATTCTCAACTTAAATTTTCAGAAATCCAATTTTTTATTTATTTTCGGCATCTAACGATACCAAAAACATATTCGGCTAAAATTTAGCCTTTATCGATTTCAATCACAAAGATAATCACGCAGATTTAAATAGATCAATAAATAGATCAACACACAACATTGAAACAAATTCAAATGTTTGAGGAATCCAGTTGGATCCCTCCAACCTGTTTCCCTGAATTCAAAGATATTAGCACAATACCAATTCTGCTTCGAGATGGAATATCGCAGTATATGGGATTTATAAAATACTATCCGCTATTATGTGGCGCAATAGGGTCTCATCCACTATATAATGCGGAAAATCAACTCCAAGTACATATATAATACCAATTCCATTCAAGTTAGAATTATCGCGGTATATGGGTTTAATAAATAACATCCGCTTAATATACGGCGTATAGGGTCTATTTCAATACAACAGATAAAAATTGTCATCCAATCACACAACCAAGCAATTTTAAATCTAACTATTTAAAATTTAAATCTAAATAATTCGATTGAGTGAGAAGTTCTCACATTGAGTTTCCGATAACAATTGTAGCGTTTATTTCGAATAAAATTAAACGTGCGTTTGATTTTACCTGAAATTTTCACTAGCCCCAAACGACCCCAAACCAGCTCCATTGCGTAGTGCTGACAAAATGATTGCAACGCAATTTGTTTCGTAATTTTCCGACCTCGTATGAAGAAGTTACATCATTTTAAAGATTATACAAATTCTAATATAAATTAATTAACAATTTATTTTATTTTTCTTAACCTAATTCCAATCTAGCCGTGCATTTTGCATCTCCAGATCTCGGTCGTCCCCTATTCTTTCTCTTCCCACGCGAAAAACAACTCCCCAGGTTCGTTCGAACCCAAATGTCGCCACCTTCATCGAATTTTGCGACCCCCCCTGATGATCGAGACATCGATCAGATAGTACCATTCGAACGGCCACCTCAAGGTCCACCAACGCCGAGGACGACGTGGCACTCGGCCTCCCCTTCGCTTCACAAAACCCCTCGAAACGTGAAACTTTAGATTGTCAATTGTCGATGATTTGTGCATCGAAACTTGATCATAGTCGTTGTTTTCATAGATCTCGTTACGATCTTTAATGTTGTAGTTAACAACTTTTGCTAATAACTGGTGGATTGAAAGAAAAAGAGAGAAGAAGAATGGAGCATCTCTGGCCGTTGAAAACATAGCATGCGGCTGAAGCTATTTGCCCTAGGGTTTTCTTTTTATTTGCAAATGAAGAAAACTAGGTTCCTTTTATAGAAATTTTACCAAAATCACTATACACTTCCAATTTTTCGAACTCCGAATCTCTCGCGGTGACCAGCATTTTTATGGTTTAACCCACGTTCCGGACACAATGGAATTGGTTTCGGGAGCCAATTCAATCATCTGTGCGAGTTACGGTAATGAACGATCAATTTTAAATTAAACCGATTAAACGAATTTTCTATGCGTTTTGGCTTGCCCCGGGAAAACGGTAAATCCGATTGACACGAAATTTGAAACCATGCAATAATATAACATTACGGATCCGATGAAAATCGTTTCATCAAAATCCGAAACTGTTTGAAAAATAGCTATTTTAACTCGTCCATTAAATATTAAAATATTCAGTTTTCACAAATCAACTTTTAATTCAATTTTAAAAGTTCTATAACATCACACTAACTCCAATATGATTTATTATAACTTTATAAATCATATTCCTTCACATTAAACCCAATTTTCAATTATTTCTGGAATTTCAAATATTAAATTATCGATTTAATTATGCAATTAAATCCAGATATTCGAAATAAAAATTTATTCGACTTACAAATTCTACTTGTTAATATTTAAAATCAATTAAATATACAATTTAAAATTGACAGAAACTCTGGGTCGTTACAAACTTCCCCCCTTAAAAGAATTTCGTCCTCGAAATTGCCAAGTAAGAAAAATTCACAGAATTCATTAACTTTTCAAAATTATTTGTTCAAATTAAATTTAAAATTCATTTAAGTATTTAACTTTTCCAAAATTCATAATTAAACTTCTTACAACAAATTTACTAAGTTTCAAATCTACTTAGTTATCTTTTCAAAACAACTATATCGTTTAACTTTTAACTCCAAAATCAAAGTTATAGTTTTCAAAATTTTCCAAATTTCCCAAAAAAAATCCAACGCCTTAAATTTTCGGAAAAATTCGCCATAGTCTCATTTGCGCGGCTCGATCCAAAAAAATGACAGTATATATATATCACAAATATACATCTCATCAAGTGATGAGGCATCCCGCAAGGAAAAAAGTGTAAAAGTACGATATTTAATCCGAGATATGTACCTTATATATTATTAGCGAGCATATACGGCTAATATAGCGCGAAAGCGAGCTCCAAATGCGAAGCACAAGCCATCTGCACCTACTATACACTCAACAAACCATGAGAAACATGTATATATGAAAATAGCATTAATATAAAACATAGACCAACAACTACATATGCCAATATAGCAAATGCAACAAAAGCAACAAATGCAACCACCAAACAACTATCATCCAACAAATCAATATACATTCATTTCTCATTATTATTCAATGAATTGGTTTTCCAATTTAAATCACATTTGATTCATTAACATTGGATGTTTTTACTAGCATTCATTCATATTCAATTTCAATTAGTTTGCATTCACTAATTTATATTCAAGTTTCACTAATTTATATTCAAGTTGGTTCACTTCGAATTCAAATTCAATTCTATTTAAGATTCACTTAACTTCCAATTTGATTTCAATGATTTATAGCTTTCCATTTATCAATTCAATTTCATTAATACTTAATGAATTATATACAATCAACTAACAATTATATAACAACAAAATCATAACCATCATAACCAAATTATTAAATTTACATTCTATTTGGTTTAACACTTTTTAACTCCAATTAGTTGATATTAAATTGACTTCCATTCAATTATTCAATTTCTCAACTTCATTAGCTTCTAATGAATTTACACTTACATTCATTATCCCATATCAATTCTTTTACATTCGATTGATTAATATTACATCCATTTATCAATTCAATTGCTAATTCCTTTAACAAATAAGGTTGAATTTCATTTATATAACTCAAGTTCATATTCATCACTTCTCTTGATTAATTTACTTCGATACCAAAATCAACTTCATTCAACATCGCTTAAGTTATATTCTCTTTCAAACATTATTTGTTTAACTTAACTTAAGTTTCCACTTATAAATTCAATTCAGATTCCAATTCTGAAGAAAATTTTATTTAACCTTTAGCAAAGTAAAATTTATTATCTCATATCACTATCAAATTCAGATTTTGTTTTGCTTAACCAAATTGTTTAACCATTTTTAACAATTTGTTTCACTTTCATTTTCTCATTTCATAAGTTATACAACTTATATTCAACAATTACCACTTGGATTTTTATTGATTCACTTATACTTCCTTTAATTTAACTCCATCTTAAGTTAATTTTATTCTATCAAAATTCAAATTGTATAAGTTATCAACTCATTTATCATTCCCATAATATTTTAAATAGGATTCCAGAGTCTTTTCAACCTCTCAAAACCAATTTTAAAATCAATTCAAATTATCTTTTGAATTTCCAAAACCAAATCCAAATTTTCCAAACAACTTTCATTTAAAATAATTTGGCAGCAATTCCTCTTTTGGAAACCCGAAAATTAACACCAATGATGTCGCAATCATCATCGGAATTATTTTCCAGCGGCCGAAAAGAGTTTAGAGCTTTTATCCCTTCAAAACATTTCTCCAAAATCTTTGAAAATCATTTTCAAACCAAAAAGGATATAAACCTTCCAAATCTCCAAAATTTTCAAATTCTTTTCAAAACATTTCCAAACACTTCTCTGGAATTTTTACTTCAAATTACAAATCACATTTACAATTCATATTCATAAATTCCATTTGTGTATGAATTTATTTCTTAACTTTGGAGTCACGATTTCAATTTCCTACTCAAATGATAATAATATTATCACTTCCTAACAATCAAGCAACCATATACTATAATAATTTACAAAGATTATTTCCTTTATCTGTGAAAATAGTTTTGGGTAAAATTATTTCATTTACCCTATTTTAAAACAATATCGTGTCGAATTGTTCTAAACAAGTGTTTAGAGATCCCTATCGATAGAGTTGTACAGACTATACCTACCAGAATCCATATACCACTCAACAAACCAACCATCACAATATAAAACAATTTTATATTCACTAACAATTACGCGCTCATAACTATTATTATACTCAAACTCATTCTATAGCACTACTGACTCTATCTCTAATGAGTAACACCCAACAAAGCCAATGTTGTCACTTAACCCAAAGCTCTGACACCAAATGTAAAGACCCGATTCTTCGACTCTCGAAAATCGACATTAATACGTCCACTGTATCAACTGCCGAGCAATCGAATACGGAAAACCAAACCCTTAGGGTTTTAAGAAGAAGAAAAAGGTAGAATAAGAAGAAGATAGAAGAAGAAAACAGAATAGAAACAATAACAGAATCTCACAATCGCAGCGGAACAACATATAATAGATAAATGAATATCTTTAAATCAAAGAACTGTACATTTTATACATTACATCATCAGAGTGTACAACAACAATATACAATACAACAAAACAATAGACAGTTATACAAACATGTCCCTACAAGTGAATTTACGGCGAAAATAATAATATCATATACAAGTAATACGTCTCGCCATCCAACTCGCCTCCTGAGCTCCATAGCACTTCTAAATCCAGATAGACCTGATAACCTGACTCTAGGCTGCCCGTGTGGAAAATTATGGGCACCCAGAGTTTAGGAAGAGGACAATAAACTCCAGGTCAGTCATGGGACTGGTGTGAGAACTCAAAATAGTTATTTATCTTTTAAAACAGCAACAACAAACAAGGGAAGTGGAAAAATATCCGCAATTCTTTTGGAAAATGAAACTACCATAAGGCCTCCCCGCACACACACAATGCAAACGCAGAATTTGAAGGAGATTTCTCCTTATGATAGTCAAAGATGCTTACTACGCAAAACAAATCATTTTTGATATTATTATTAGTGCATAGTGATGAAAGCATTTCGAAAATAGAATATAAATCTTAGCCAGCATAGGTACCATTATATTATGCCTGCTATAGCTACCATATTAAATGGCGGTTCTACAACTAAAACCGTACAAGGCTCGTATTGTTTCTTTGGATTTCCAACAAATGATCAGGCTAAGGAACTTCCTACTGCCACATGGGATCACCTCTGGCGGGACGTCCCGAGAACTTAACCAGCTCTCTGCCAACACAAGGTCGGGTTACCTTTGTAACTAGGTAGCTACTACACGAACATGCCACCCCCGGTCCTTTGGGACCTTTATCCAAGGGCCCTCGATCACAAAGCAACAACCACACAGAAAATGAGATTGGAGCAACCACATAGGTTAAGCATCAGGGCTCCATACCTGACACCACCCTTTTCCAGAAGGGAATGACATACCCTAAAGGGAGCGACCCTCATAACCTTGCCGCATATTTGTGACATCCTGGAAATTTGGACAATATCAATTTAATAATCTGCATTGAAAAATTAAATTGATTTAATAATATTTGTTAATAATAATTGGAATTGATTTAATAATCTTCTTTTAAACAAATAATTAACTAATAATTTATCTTTTAAAAGCCAATTAAATTGTTTTCTATTTATAATATATATATATCTGTATATATTGTAAATAAATAACCTTTGTTTTAAGTTTAATAAAATAAAGACATGATTTTTAATTCTAATATTTTTGGTAAATTAGGGATTTGATTTAATATTGAATAAATAATCATTTGACTTTAAAATACTCAAGATAAATTTAAATTGTTTAAAAGTATTTTAGCCTAGAGTTTAAATTTAAATAAAAAGTTTTGTTTTGTTTTATAGCTTGATAAACTAAGTGACTTATATTATAGAGAATAGTTCTTTTATAAATTATTTTAATTTAATAATAAGTTATATTTAAACTATATCAATATTGTAATATCTTTGAAAATGGGTTTTACTGTATAAATAGAGTTGTTATTTTAAGATATGTATATTTTGAAAGAAACTATGATTTGTAGTCTTTCAAAAATGTTAAGATAAAATAATACTTTATAAATCTTAACATAAGTATTTATTTATTTAAGTTAAAATAAAAGTAACCTATAAGTAAAATGAAAATATAAGTTAAAATTTATAACAAAGACTGAAAACAACTTTAAATAAAATAAATATAAAAGTAAGAACTAGTGTAAAAGAAGGAAGTATATATGTACATAGGTAATACAAGCAAACTAGGCAGGCAAGTATACATATGTATAAAGTACAAATGCCTATTTTACTTGAGAGTAACATAATCAGGCTTGTATACACATGAATATAGCCTGTGAAGAAATATACAAAGTAAAAAAAAAAAAAAAGGAATAAAATATACAAATGCAAGAAGCTTATACACTAAGATTTCAGATAAGTATGAAAACAAAATATCTAAATACAAATGGTCTGTAGCTTGTAGATTGAGAATCAGACAAGCATAAACATAAAGCATATAAGATGGTTTGTTATGCAAGCTAAAGCAAAGCATGGTGGAAAGCTAACTAAAATATCTATACATATGAAATGATTAAGTTAGCTAATTAGGAAACATGGGGTACATTAACAATTAATGTTCAAATTCTCAGCACAACTTTTGGTCAATTCGTGATATTGGAAACAAATCTTTCAGCCTCCAAAAATAAGAATGTTGCCTGATAAAACAAAAGTAGTATTGTACTTGCATGTGTTTAACCAGATAACACCTTCCCCTGAAACTCCTTTATATTCATGCCAACTTCCTTAGTTCATTTAAAACAACATAGCAAGCTTCTTCATTTTATTTCTTTCTATGCAAACTCAAATATCAAACTGGAAACACTACTCAACAAAAACATAGAGTTTTGGATGATTGAAGCAAACTGTTCCCAGTTTTAAAAATTAGGCTGTTCAAAACAAATGGTGCTCTGTTCATTTTTTACAAGCAAGGCCATTCTTAATTTCAAAATTTCAAAGCATTTCAAAATAAAAAGAGGCTATGTTTACTTCTGAATACAGGTGAGTAACACCTTTCATTTTAAATACTTAAGTGTGTGTGTATATATATATATATGTTGCTAAACTTTGATCTGATGAGTATATATCTTGATGATTTTTCTGTGTTTACATGATACTGCATGTATATGTGTTTGACATCCTATAACCACATCTGTTTTAAAGGATAGAAACATCAAAAATTTAATAATTTAACTGTATTTTGTCTGTTGCAAATTCTTCTCTGAAACTTAGTTGTATTGCTATGTGATAAGTATGAGTACTCTATTATGTATCTCTGGGTTCTCTCTGTTTTAGTTTCAGGTTTAATAATCCTCAACCAAATTCCTTTTTGTTCTTAATTCCAGCTTAACAAGACATAGGTTAACATTAACTGTTTGTATGAATGAAGACCTGTATGTAAATATTGTGTAAGAGTAAAACAATGTTCTTTGTTCTGGAAAACATAATATTACAGAAGAAAACTAAATATAGTTAAAAACTCAATGAATTTAATTCATGAATTCAAAGTTATGAATCAGTCATACATACCATAATATGATTTTTAAAATGAATATCATGTTTTCTAGTCAAGTGTTATTGGTGCAGTTTGCCTTTGTTCAAAAATTGGATTTTTGGTGATTCTGGGTGTTCTATGCAACTGGAGGAGGTCGGGTTTGGTGAGAAGGTGGAGGAGCTTACCAGGGTGAGGGGAAAATTGCTCGGTGGTGGGTCTGAGCACGGTGGCGTGGGTGGCAGTGGGTTGATGTTTATAACTCTAGTTTGTGAAGTGATCGAATTTTTGATCACTGTGGCTTCTACGGTGCATCGAGTTGCACGAAACTTCGTGGGGTGGTAAATGGGTCGAAGGCGAGTACATGGCCGGAGTTATGGACCATCTGGTGGTCGGGGTTGGCAGAGGGAAGTGATGACAGGTTTGGTAGGGGACGTGGTGTTTTATTCCAGGTTCTGGTTATTGCCTTTTTTTTTGATTTGAGGTCATAGCGTTGGATTTTGGGGTCGTGGTGGAGACTGGTGGTAGTCAGTGGCGTGGTGGAGCATACTTGGGTGGCCGGAGTTGACTGGAGCCACGGTGCACGTGCACCGTGCCCAGTGATGGGTTGGCAATTGTGGTGGTGCAGTTTCTTTTTGGGCTGGGGAAGTACTCGAGTCACACGCGTACGTGACTCGAAGCCAGGGGATAAATGACCCGAAGTAATATTACTTGGTCTCGGGTTGGTTATTTTTGTACAGGTAGCATAAAACAACTGCCTGTAGTTTTGAATTTTAAACAAAATTTAAAAGCAAATTAAATTATAAGCCAATTATAATTAAAAGTTGAATTAGTGTAAATATTAGATTTAACTAAAAGTCAAATTCAGATTTAAGTTTAAATTAAAATTTTGTATTTCTAAATTCATTTTGAAAGTTTCAGGTTTAAACCTGACAGTAGCATTGTTTCAAAAACAAATTCAATCGGAACCTATTTATAAATAAGTAATGGAATTAAACAAAGTGTAAATCTAGCTGAAGTTTGAAATCAAATTTACTTTTGAATTCAAATTTAAATAAAAATAAAGTTTAAAACAATCAAATATGGGTTTCAACCTGACAGTTTCAGGTTTTAAATGTAATTTAAAATCTGAATTAAAATTTAAACTGTGTTTGAAGTTAAAAGTTCAAAATATAGATTCAAGTGAACTTTAGAATCTAAGTTTTAGAAACGAATTTGGATTTTTAAATCAAGAATTAAAAATCAAATTTCTCAAAAGCAAGTTAAACCCAAGTTTTAAATTCAAAGTTAAACTAATCAAAAGTGTCAAACTCAAAATTTAACTAATGAACTTAAAACTGGAAAAAAAAATCAGATTTAAAATCTAAATGTATAAAGAAAAGTTAAATTCGAATAGTTGGTTTCAAAAGTGTTTGTTTCAAATAAATGTTTGAATTGGTTTTTACAAAGTTCGTTTGAATGGGAGTTAAATAAATTGTTTTAACTTGGAAATTGCAAGTTTAATATATAAATGTCTTTTAGAAGTTTAAATTTAAATTAAAATTTAAGCAGTCGAAGTTAAGGGCCTTTCCTATATAAGTCCATATATGAGAAGTTATTGTTATTTATAGGATTCTAAATTGAATTAAAATTTGCTAAATGTTTGAATAAGAATCATTTTGAATCTTAAATTCAAAATGAATTTTGAATTTAAATTTTTGAAACGTAATGTTCTAATATACTTAGATATTAATAAAGTCATGAATTATTTTAGGCATAATTAAGATATTTAAAATAATTAAATGATAGGTTAATAAAGAAATGACTCTTGTATTTAAGTTATAAATTAATAATTTAGAGATCAAATAAGAAGTAGATTAAGAAAAGCTATTTATTAATGAAGATAGTTAATTAAGAATTATTAATTAATTTATATGTGGTTAATTTTGGATAATCAATTAGATTCATTAAATAATCTATTATGCATTGATAAATATAATTATTTGATAAAAGGAATGAAGAAATTAATTACTTATTGTAGTTAATTTGATAAAATGATTTATTTAAGTTAATTAATTTAATTTAATTAATTTAAGAAATCATCTGAAGGTTTGATATGTATAATCACTTAGTGTATTCAATGGAGCATAATTACTTGAGGAAGTAATTAATATAATTACTGAATGTAATTAGTGAAATTAATGTATTAATAAAGTAATTGGGATAATTACTTTTATAATTAATCAAAGGATTAATTAAAGGGAGATAATTAATTATGGGATAATTAATTTGGAAATAAGTAATTAAGAGTAGTTAATTACTGGTTGATATTAATCAAGGTGATTAATAATTGTGTTTAATTAAAGATTAATCTCTTAATGTAATTAAATTAAACAAAGTAATTTAATTTAAATATGAATTAGAGATCATTAATTAATGTAATTAATGATGAAATTAAGAATATTTTAATTATGAAATAATTAATAATGTGGTGATTAATTAAGGATAATGTAATTAATTGTATTTAATTTATAAATAAAGTAATTAAATGTTAATTACTATAAATGATTTAGGATAATTAATTTGTAAAATTAATTAAAGACTAATTACTTACTGTAATTAGAAGGTGATTAATCGAAGAAGTTAATCAAGATAAATATCTAAACGTTGATTAATTAAGTTGATTTAAAATTAATTTATGATGGTATAAGCAGGATTTATAGACGAAGTAATTAATTTAATTTACTTTAAATTAATTAGAAATAGAAGTAGTTAATTTAATTCATTTTAAATTAATTACAAAATGGTATGATTATAAATCATTGCTTATGGATGAATGATAGTGATATTTCATTTGATGGATGTGCATTCAGATCTGACTTGAATACTATCTATGTGAAATGGATGCTTGGTTTAAAGTATGATAATATTTAATTATCTGTTTTGATGATAATATGAATTATCTGTTTATGATGATGCGATTATCTATTGTGATATTATGAATTATCCATCTATGTGTATAGTGATGATATTGAATTAAACTATTAAGACTAAATAGACAACTTGGCCTTAAAAGACACGTTTTGGATTTCGATGAGACCGGGATCGGGTTTTCCGCATTAGGAACATCCGAAAACCACATCGTTTCCAAATTAACGATAGGTCGTGAATCTGAAGGAAGATGAAGATTCAGAATGCAAGGGTTATCGTCGTTAACTCTGAGGGTGATTCCAAAATGAGTGTAACGAGATAACGCCTTCGGTTTCGTTCGAACCCGGAACGAACTTGTATGGATTGAATGCTTTCAACACATCGTCAGGTGGGCGATGAGCATTCTAAGAAATGTATTCTAAAAAGGTAATCGTAGCCTCAAGCCTCATCAACCGGGAATGGCTAAAACAGGGGAGATGCAGCAAGGCTAGGTGGGTCATGCCCAAGCAGGACAAGGATATTCCCCTGTCTAGATGTCCCTTTATTTTCGGCTTAGTGGGCAGTAGCGACGGCTATCTGCGGGGTTATCTTGTTCGGGACTGTTCAGTAAGGAATGGTTCCGGCCTTGTGTTGCAGGGGATGAAGGGAGTAATCCTCGGTACAGTGATCTAGGCCCCGTACTGTGACGGGCGGTACCCCAGTAGCCCTGCCATTGTATGGAATCCACAATCCAATAAGTGCCAACGGTTTTGATTGTATTACCCACTTTTGTGGCTAGCAGCTGGAATTTAATAGATGTAACAATTTCGGCTATTTTCTATTTACTTGAAAACCCTAGACCTATTATAATATCACAGAATTTCCTATCAAATGTTTTGGTTAGCGTAAGGTAAAAACTTTTCCATGTTTATGTGTGGGAAGTCTTACGTGATACCTTTTGTTTCAAAAAGGATTTTCAAAATTAAGCAACTTTAACCTGTTACTCATACCAGACCCATGTCTGACCCGGAGTTTATTTTCTGTTTTTCATAAACTCTCGGGTACCTAAATTTTTACGGGTAGCCAAGGGATTCAGGTTAGCTTTGACGCATTCTGGAGGAGCAATGGAGCAGGAGGCTTCAGCGTTGTAGATGTATATATAGTTCCGCTGTGTTAGTATCTTTGGGTTATTTGTTTGAGTTGAGTTGTATTAACTAGACAGGTGTCTATAACTGTCTAGTATGTGATGTATTATCTGTATAACTCTGATTGATGCTGTATATTATGTAAATACTTATATGAATTATTATAATTTATTCGTTCCGCTGTGAGATTCTGATGTTGTTGTTCTTTCTTCTCTATCTTTTCTATTTTCTCACCCATTTCTTTCTTCAGGACGAAGCGGTTTTCTAGGCATAGAAAGCCGGGTCGTCACAGTTGGTATCAGAGCGCTAGGTTGAGTGAATACCTAGGCTCTTAAGTGTTTTCTTTCTTGAGAGAGCGTATTTGTAATTTTGATATATATATTTATTTATTTATTCCTACCTATTGTTGGGTTACCTGTTCAGGTTATCCAATGAGCTGTAAAGGTAGATGGGTAGTGGTGTGTGTAACACGACTACCAATGGTTGGGGTTTAAATGTTTGAGGTTGGTGGTGTATTTGTCGAGGCTGTAGACCTAATACCGTCTCGAATGAGCTTTGAGTGGGAGAAGGATTTCATCGACCTCTGAAGGAAATCTGTTAAGATTCGGAGTTCATTTTTGAAGTGTAAGTTTGGTTGAGCTAGAGTTTGGATCTGTCGGTCGGACAGAAGCAAGTCATGATATCTTGAAATATCAAGGTGTAGTAGCTGTGTGATAAGACACAGTGATTATGGATGTCTCTGAAGATGTTTCTTTGGAATCAGTTAAGGAAGTGTAGCTGCTTCGGTGTTGTGGCTGAGATCAGCAGGGTGTTTCTTTTTGCTTTGAGGTCCGAGTTTCTTGAAGAGCTTTGGATTAAGTAGTCTTTGGCTTCTGAGTCAGCAGTGGAGTTTAGAAGATGCAGAGTAATTCCATTTCTTCGATGGGTTGGCCACATAAGTGTAAGCTGTTCTGATTGGTAAAGAGAGAACAATATCTTTGGAATTGGCTGGATTGATCGCAAAAGTGACTTGCGATGGTTTGAGTATTCTCTTGTGAATTTTTCTGGATGTCTTCAGGAAGTTAAAGTTTGGTCTGCATCTGAAGATTGAGTTTGGTGTCGACTGGATTTCCAGGCTTGGTACCGATGGTTCAACTCAGTAATAGAATGATTTTTGAGTTGGGTAAAGCAGCTCAGATTTTGGAGGAACTTCTGAGTTTTACTTTCGGATTTGTTGAGGTGTGTTGTCCAGTCTGTGTTCGACTTCAGCATTTTCATCTTTTCAGTCAGAGTTGCGCATTGGAAGCATGGTGGCAGCTGTTTAGTTGGGAAGCAATTGGATGTTGCAGTGATTGGATTGGAGGGTTCTACAGGAGATTTCTCAGGATTGAAGGCCAGTTTGGAGCGCTCATGTTCTTTTTTTTTTTTTTAGATGCGAGAAGTGAGTTCTGTTTTCTAATTTGGAATAGAGTTTGTGTTCTGAGTTTTGGTTGATGTTGGAAAGATCATTATGTTTGTTTGTCTTTGGTTCAGTTTGTTTCTAAGGACATCAGCAAGAGTTGAGCTGATCAGTAAGGATGAGGAAGCCCAGGATCATCCGAAGGGTTTTATGGATAAGAGACAGAAGAATTTGGATTCCGAAGTCAGGAATTTGATTTTTGGATAAGTGTTTAGTTTTCAAGATTGGATTGTCAGTTTGGATAACTGGAATCCGGAGTGTTTCACGTATCTCTGAGGGAGTACGTGTAAGATCTATCTTCGGTTGTAGAACCAGCAGTTCAGGGAATTTTGGTTGTTGATTCAGGCTTGTTTGTAATTTGATATCCTGTCTTGTTTGTAGATCTAGATGAGTAGAAGTCTTGTAGCTTAGTAGTATTATTTGTTTGGATTCTATAGAGCGAGTAACCCGGTATGTATACTTGGGGAAACTCGAGACAATTCTATCTAGAATTCTGTCTAGATAGTTAGATTTGTTTGATTGGATGAATTGGTTGTTATGGTTGTTAGCTCATGATTGAAATATGCTTGGGTTTTTAAAATTAAATCTTAAATTAAATTATTAAATTACCTTTGTTTTAAATTTCGGGGACGAAATTCTTTTAAGGGGGGAAGAATGTGACATCCTGGAAATTTGGACAATATCAATTTAATAATCTGCATTGAAAAATTAAATTGATTTAATAATATTTGTTAATAATAATTGGAATTGATTTAATAATCTTCTTTTAAACAAATAATTAACTAATAATTTATCTTTTAAAAGCCAATTAAATTGTTTTCTATTTATAATATATATATATCTGTATATATTGTAAATAAATAACCTTTGTTTTAAGTTTAATAAAATAAAGACATGATTTTTAATTCTAATATTTTTGGTAAATTAGGGATTTGATTTAATATTGAATAAATAATCATTTGACTTTAAAATACTCAAGATAAATTTAAATTGTTTAAAAGTATTTTAGCCTAGAGTTTAAATTTAAATAAAAAGTTTTGTTTTGTTTTATAGCTTGATAAACTAAGTGACTTATATTATAGAGAATAGTTCTTTTATAAATTATTTTAATTTAATAATAAGTTATATTTAAACTATATCAATATTGTAATATCTTTGAAAATGGGTTTTACTGTATAAATAGAGTTGTTATTTTAAGATATGTATATTTTGAAAGAAACTATGATTTGTAGTCTTTCAAAAATGTTAAGATAAAATAATACTTTATAAATCTTAACATAAGTATTTATTTATTTAAGTTAAAATAAAAGTAACCTATAAGTAAAATGAAAATATAAGTTAAAATTTATAACAAAGACTGAAAACAACTTTAAATAAAATAAATCCTGCATTATATCTCAAAATGTAATGTCAGACACGTAACCATACAAGTCTGTTCCGGGTTCGAACAGAACTGAAGGCACTTCAAAAGAAGCCCTTGCAATCCGGGTATTCACAATCCTGATCGAATTTCCCATCACAAAGGAAATCTCTATACTGTAGCTAACGGTGCAGAGACAATCGATAGGTCATCCTATCGTTTTCACAAATACCCGGTCTTTACCACCGGTCTTCAATGCTATCCATTACGTCGTATCACTATTCGGAATAGGTAATCCGAATAACGAGCGTAATAATTTCAAAATAAGTGTAGCATTCAATTTCAACCAATTCACAACAAATAGCCATTTAAGGGTCAATATTGATAGTCGGTTATTTAACTATCAACCAATTTTCACAACATAACCCGATTTCAAATAATTTCCCAAATTATTTATTTTCAAAAATATCTTTACAAGATATAACTCCCACACTTCAACCATTTGAAAACAAATTTCAAATCATTTTCCACCTTTCAATCTTTGAAAACAAATTTCAAATCAATTTCCTTAAACGGAAACACTTCCAAATATTTATCCATTTTCAATTTAAAATGGTTCATTTAAATCGATCAAATAAATCCTTACCGAATTATTTTAAACTTACGTTCCAAATCCGTAAATTTATTTCCACACTTCAAAATAAATCAATGTTTATTTTTAAACAAATTTCCCTTTCTTTTATAAATTCCATAGTGAATTTACATTTCCAAAAGATTTATGAATATACGATTTTCAAATCGATTTCTAATATTCAGTTTCAATTTATCTTTAAAAGATAAAATCTCAAAACATTCACTTCATATTGGAAAAACATTTCCATACTTATTTAATAATAAGTAATTCACAAATCTATTTATTTTCAACACTTGGAAAATATTCAATATACTTCAATCACAATTAAGTATATAATTTATTCTTCAAGGAAAACATTCTCTTAAACACATTTATTTGGGTCTAAACGAATGTTATGTAAAACATCGTTATGACAACCCAAAACCACTAGTATAGGAATTCGAACTTAAAATAGATATATAAATCCCAATACTATATAAACATTTCCTTTCGGAAATCATTTACTATAACAACAGTGTTATAGTCCACCATTTCCTTCTATTTCTTGAAAATGTCTATTTCAACAATGAATGTTGAAATCTATGGTTTCGATACTTTATACATTTTAAAACATCTTTAAACCATTTTAGTTCTATTTAAAATATCACTTTCCCAAAACTTTTATTTAATATATTGTTCACTGTCCAAAATCGTGAATATATTTTGTTAACCAAATTCAATTTCTACAGATTTTATTTAAAGGATTATTCACTGTCCAAAATCGTGGATATATTTCCTTTAATAAGCTATAATAATTAAAATTATCAAAATAAGTCGATTTCAGATTTATAAAACAACGTTTATAAATTCCATTTATACTTTATAACAATTTTAACTTATAAGATCACTTTATTTACAAATTCTATCCATATTTCATTTACACGCCAAAATCCAGTTTATAAGTTAATTGCTTATAAATCTTTTATTTTACAAAAATCTATTCATTTTATAACTTCACAATTTATAAATCTATAGACTTCATCCACTTATGAAATCCATTTATATTTCATTTTAACACTTATAAAAACTTGTTTTATAATTCCAATATTTTAATTTATAAATATCAATTTATAGATCTTTTATATAAATCATTTATAATAACCCAAAAATCCCAATTTAAACCATTTTATAAATAAATCAACTACTTATTTCAAAATTTACATTTCGGTTATATTTCACAAAAAATCATAATTTTTATAACATAAAAATTACAACGTTTATTCATTTAAAATGAATCAATTTCAAAATTAAATTTTATTATGAATTCTCCACTTAAATTTTCAGAAATCCAATTTTTTATTTATTTTCGGCATCTCACGATACCAAAATCATATTCGGCTAAAATTTAGCCTTTAACGATTTCAATCACAAAGATAATCACGCAGATTTAAATAGATCAATAAATAGATCAACACATAATATTGAAACAAATTCAAATGTTTGAGGAATCCAGTTGGATCCCTCCAACCTGTTTCCCTGCATCCAAAGATATTAGCACAATACCAATTCCGCTCCGAGACGGAATATCGCAGTATATGGGATTTATAAAATACTATCCTCTATTATGCGGCGCAATAGGGTCTCATCCGCAATATAATGCAGGAAATCAACTCCAAGTACATATATAATACCAATTCCATTCAAGTTGGAATTATCGCGGTATATGGGTTTAATAAATAACATCCGCTTAATATACGGCGTATAGGGTCTATTTCAATACAACAGATAAAAATTATCATTCAATCACACAACCAAGCAATTTTAAATCTAACTACTTAAAATTAAAATCGAAATTATTCGATTGAGTGAGAAGTTCTCACCTTGAGTTTCCGATAATAGTTGTAGCGTTTAATTCGAATAAAATTAAACGTGCGTTTAATTTTACCCAAAATTTTCACTAGCCCCAAACGAGCCCAAACTAGCTCCATTGCATAGTGCTCGACAAAACGATTGCAACGCAATTTGTTTCGTAATTTTCCGACCTCGTATGAAGAAGTTACATCATTTTAAAGATTATACAAATTTTAATATAAATTAATTAACAATTTATTTTATTTTTCTTAACCTAATTCCAATCTAGCCGTGCATTTTGCACCTTCAGATCTCGGCCGTCCCCTGCTCTTTCTCTTCCCATGCGAAAAACAACTCCCCAGGTTCGTTCGAACCCAAATGCCGCCACCTTCATCGAATTTCGCGACCCCCCCGATGATCGAGACATCGATCAGATAGTACCATTTGAACGCCCACCTCAAGGTCCACCAACGCCGAGGACGACATGGCACTCGGCCTCCCCTTCGCTTCACAAAACCCCTTGAAACGTGCGGCTTTTGATCGTCAATTGCCGTTGATTCGTGCGTCGAAACTTGATCATAGTCGTTGTTTTCATAGATCTCGTTACGATCTTTAATGTTGTAGTTAACAACTTTTGCTAATAACTGATGGATTGGAAGAAAAAGAGGGAAGAAGAATGGAGCATCTCTGGCCGTTGAAAACATAGCAGGCGGCTGAAGCTATTTGCCCTAGGGTTTTCTTTTTATTTGCAAATGAAGAAAACTAGGGTCCTTTTATAGAAATTTTACTAAAATCACTATTCACTTCCAATTTTTCGAACTCCGAACCTCGCGCGGTGACCGGCGTTTCTAGGGTTTAACCCGCGTTACGGACATAATAGAATAAGTTTCGGGAGCCAATTCGATCATCTGTGTGAGTTACGGCAATAAACGATCAATTTTAAATTAAACCGATTAAATGAATTTTCTATGCCTTTTGGCTTGCCCCGGACAAACGGTACGATTGACACGAAATTTGAAACCATACAATAACATAACATTACGGGTCCGATGAAACTGGTTTCGTCGAAATCCGAGACTGTTTGAAAAATGGCTATTTTAATTCGTCAATTAAATATTAAAATATTCAATTTTCACAAATCAACTTTTAATTAAATTTTAAAAGTTCTATAACATCACTCTAACTCCAATATGATTTATTATAACTTTATAAATCATATTCCTTCACATTAAACCCAATTTTCAATTATTTCTGGAATTTCAAATATTAAATTATCGATTTAATTATGCAATTAAATCCAGATATTCGAAATAAAAATTTATTCTACTTACAAATTCTACTTGTAATATTTAAAATCAATTAAATATACAATTTTAAATTAACAGAAATTCTGGGTCGTTACAAACTTCCCCCTTTAAAAGAATTTCGTTCTCGAAATTACCAAGTAAGAAAAATTCACAGAATATATTAACTTTTCAAAAATATTTGTTCAAATTAAATTTCAAATTCACTTAAGTATTTAACTTTTCCAAAATTCATAGTTAAACTTATTACAACAACTTTACTAAGGTTCAAATCTACTTAGTTATCTTTTCAAAATAACTATATCGTTTAACTTTTAACTCCAAAATCAAAGTTATAGTTTTCAAAATTTTTCAAAATTCCCAAAAAAAATTCTAACGCCTTAAATTTTCGGAAAAATTCGCCATAGTCTCCTTTGCGCAGCTCGATCCGAAAAAAATGACAGTATATATATATATATATATATATATATATATATATATCACAAATATACATTTCATCAAGTGATGAGGCATCCCGCAGGAAAAAAAGTGTAAAAGTATGATATTTAATCCGAGATATGTACCTTATATATTATTAGCGAGCATATACGGCTAATATAGCGCGAAAGCGAGCTCCAAATGCGAAGCACAAGCCATCCACACCTACTATACACTCAACAAACCATGAGAAACATGTATATATGAAAATAGTATCAATATACAACATATACCAACAACTACATATGCCAATATAGCAAATGCAACAAAAGCAATAAATGCAACCACCAAACAACTATCATCCAACAAATCCATATCAAATCAATATACATTCACTTCTCACTATTATTCAATGAATTGGTTTTCCAATTTAAATCACATTTGATTCATTAACATTGGATGCTTTTACTAGCATTCATTCATATTCAATTTCAATTAGTTTGCATTCACTAATTTATATCCAAGTTGGTTCACTTCCAATTCAAATTCAATTCTATTTAAGATTCACTTAACTTCCAATTTGATTTCAATGATTTATAGCTTTCCATTTATCAATTCAATTTCATTAATACTTAATGAATTATACACAATCAACTAACAATCATAAACCAAATCATAACCATCATAACCAAAAAAATTTCAATTTACATTCTGTTTGGTTTAACACTTTTTAACTCCAATTGGTTGATATTAAATTGACTTCCATTCAATTATTCAATTTCTCAACTTCATTAGCTTCTAATGAATTTACACTTACATTCATTATCCCATATCAATTCTTTTACATTCGATTGATTAATATTTCATCCATTTATCAATTCAATTGCTAATTCCTTTAACAAATAAGGTTGAATTTCATTTATATAACTCTAGTTCATATTCATCACTTCTCTTGATTTTTTTACTTCGATACCAAAATCAACTTCATTCAACATCGCGTAAGTTACATTCTCTTTCAAACATCATTTGTTTAACTTAACTTAAGTTTCCACTTATAAATTCAATTCAGATTCCAATTCTGAAGAAAATTTTATTTAACCTTCAGCAAAGTCAAATTTATTATCTCATATCACTATCAAATTCAGATTTTGTTTTGCTTAACCTAATTGTTTAACCATTTTTAACAATTTGTTTCACTTTCATTTTCTCATTTCATAAGTTATACAACTTATATTCAACAATTACCACTTGGATTTTTATTGATTCACTTATACTTCCTTTAATTTAACTCCATCCTTTATGTTAAATTTATTCTATCAAAATTCAAATTGTATAAGTTATCAACTCGTTTATCATTCCCATAATATTTTAACTAGGATTCCAGAGTCTTTTCAACCTTTCAAAAGCATTTTTGAAATCAATTCAAATTATCTTTTGAATTTCCAAAACCAAATCCAAATCTTCCAAACAACTTTCATTTAAAATAATTTGGCAGCAATTCCTCTTTTGGAAACCCGAAAATTAACACCAATGATGTCGCGATCATCATCAGAATTATTTTCCAGCGACCAAAAAGAGTTTAGAGCTTTGATCCCTTCAAAACATTTCTCCAAAATCTTTGAAAATCATTTTCAAACCAAAAAGGATATAAACCTTCCAAATCTCCAAAATTTTCAAATTCTTTTCAAAACATTTCCAAACACTTCTCTGGAATTTTTACTTCAAATTACAAATCACATTTACAATTCATATTCATAAATTCCATTTGTGTATGAATTTATTTCTTAACTTTGGAGTTACGATTTCAATTTCCTACTCAAATGATAATACTATTATCACTTCCTAAGAATCAAGCAACCATATACTATAATAATTTACAAAGATTATTTCCTTTATCTGCGAAAATAGTTTTGGGTATAATTATTTCATTTACCCTATTTTAAAACAATATCGTGTCGAATTGTTCTGAACAAGTGTTTAGAGATCCATATCGATAGAGTTGTACAGACTATACCGACCAGAATCCATATACCGCTCAACAAACCAATCATCGCAATTAAAAAAAATTATATTCACTAACAATTACGCGCTCATAACTATTATTACACTCAAACTCATTCTAGAGCACTACTGACTCTATCTCTAATGAGTAACACCCAACAAAGCCAAGGTTGTCACTTAACCAAAAGCTCTGATACCAAATGTAAAGACCCGATTGTTCGATTCTCGAAAATCGACATTAATACGTCTACTGTATCAACTGCCGAGCAATCGAATGCCAGAAAACCAAACCCTTAGGGTTTTAAGAAGAAGAAAAAGGTAGAAGAAGAAGAAGATAGAAGAAGAAAACAGAATAGAATCTCACAATTGCAGCGGAACAACATATAATAGATAAATGAATATCTTTAAATCAAAGAACTATACATTTTATACATTACATCATCAGAGTGTACAACAACAATATACAATACAACAAAACAATGGGTAGTTATACAAACATGTCCCTACAAGTGAATTTACAGCGGAAAAAATAATATCATATACAAGTAATACGTCTTTCCATCCAGCTCGCCTCCTGAGCTCCATAGCACTTCTAAATCTAGAATGACCTGATAACCTGACTCTAGGCTGCCCGTGTGGAAAATTATGGGCACCCAGAGTTTAGGAAGAGGACAATAAACTCCAGGCCAGTCATGGGACTGGTGTGAGAACTCAAAATGGTTATTTATCTTTTAAAACAGCAACAACAAACAAGGGAAGTGGAAAAATATCCGCAATGCTTTTGGGAAATGAAACTACCATAAGGCCTCCCCACACACACACAATGCAAATGCAAAATTTGGAGGAGATTTCTCCTTATGATAGTCAAAGATGCTTACTACGCAAAACAAATCATTTTTGATATTATTATTCGTGCATAGTGATGAAAGCATTTCGAAAATAGAATATAAATCTTAGCCAGTATAGGTACCATTATATTATGCTTGCTATAGCTACCATAATAAATGGCAGGTTCTACAACTAAAACCGTACAAGGCTCGTATTGTTTCTTTGGATTTCCAAAAAATGGTTAGGCTAAGGAACTTCCTACTGCCACATGGGATCGCCTCTAGCGGGATGTCCCGAGAACTTAACCAGCTCTCTGCCAACACAAGGCCGGGTTACCTTTGTAACTTGGTAACTACTACACGAATATGCCACCCCCCGGTCCTTTGGGACCTTTATCCGAGGGTCCTCGATCACAAAGCAACAACCACACAGAAAATGAGATTGGAGCAACCACATAGGTTAAGCATCAGGGCTCCATACCTGACACCACCCTTTTCCAGAAGGGAATGACATACCCTAAAGGGCGCGACCCTCATAACCTTGCCGCATATTCCGATTTCGACCATTTCAGGGGTGTGAGGTCTGACCAAGTCTCGTCCACAAAGCTATGCTTTTTCAAAAAGCCACGCTTTGATCAACAAATGATCAATAAATAATCATCACACAGCAACACTCAGCATGCCACATTACCAAATTGGGAATATATCGCTGATAACCTTCAACTACAAAACCTCTGAGCTCATACGTCTCAGAGAATGGTGTTAAGTTAAGAGAATAAATTCTCCGCCATCAACAAAGACGTATTTGAAAGAAATCTGCTTTATATCTCAAAATGTAATGTCATACACGTAACCATACAAGTCTGTTCTGGGTTCGAACAGAACCGAAGGCACTTCAAAAGAAGCCCTTGCAATCTGGGTATTCACAATCCCGATCGAATTTCCCATCACAAAGGAAATCTCTATACCGTAGCTAACGGTGCAGAGACAATCGATAGGTCATCCTATCGTTTTCACAAATACCCGGTCTTCACCACCTGTCTTGAATGCTATCCATTACGTCGTATCACTATTCGGAATGGGTAATCCGAATAACGAGCGTAATAATTTCAAAATAAGTGTAGCATTCAATTTCAACCAATTCACAACAAATACCCATTTAAGGGTCAATATTGATAGTCGGTTATTTAACTATCAATCAATATTCACAACATAACCCGATTTCAAATAATTTCCCAAATTATTTATTTTCAAAAATATCTTTACAAGATATAATTCCCACACTTCAACCATTTGAAAACAAATTTCAAATCATTTTCCATATTTCAATCTTTGAAAACAAATTTCAAATCAATTTCCTTAAACGGAAACACTTCCAAATATTTATCCATTTTCAATTTAAAATGGTTCATTTAAATCAATAAAATAAATCCTCACCGATTTATTTTAAACTTACGTTCCAAATCCGTAAATTTATTTCCACACTTCAAAATAAATCAATGTTTATTTTTAAACAAATTTCCCTTTCTTTTATAAATTCCATAGTGAATTTACATTTCCAAAAGATCTATGAATATACGATTTTCAAATCGATTTCTAATATTCAATTTCAATTTATCTTTAAAAGATAAAATCTCAAAACATTCACTTCATATTGGAAAAACATTTCCATACTTATTTAATAATAAGTAATTCACAAATCTATTTATTTTCAACACTTGGAAAATATTCTATATACTTAAATCACAATTAAGTATATAATTTATTCTTCAAGGAAAACATTCTCTTAAACACATTTATTTGGGTCTAAACGAATGTTACGTAAAACATCGTTACGACAACCCAAAACCACTAGTATAGGGATTCGAACTTAAAATAGATATATAAATCTCAATACTATATAAAACATTTCCTTTCGGAAATCCTTTACTATAAAAACAGTGTTATAGTCCACCATTTCCTTCTATTTCTCGAAAAAGTCTATTTCAACAATGAATGTTGAAATCAATGGTTTCGATGATTTATACATTTTAAAACATCTTTAAATCGTTTTAATTCTATTTAAAATATCACTTTTCCAAAACTTTTCTTTAATACATTATTCACTGTCCATAATCGTGAGTATATTTCGTTAACCAAATTCAATTTCTACATATTTTATTTAAAGGATTATTCACTGTCCAAAATCGTGGATATATTTCCTTTAATAAGCTATAATAATTAAACTTATCAAAATAAGTCGATTTCTGATTTATAAAACAACGTTTATAAATTCCATTTATACTTTGTAACAATTTTAACTTGTAAGATCACTTTATTTACAAATTCTATCCATATTTCATTTACACGCCAAAATCCAGTTTATAAGTTAATTACTTATAAATCTTTTATTTTACAAAAATCTATTCATTTTATAACTTCACAATTTATAAATCTATAGATTTCATCCACTTATGAAATCCATTTATATTTCATTTTAACATTTATAAAAACTCGTTTTATAATTCCAATATCTCAATTTATAAATATCAATTTATAGATCTTTTATATAAATCATTTATAATAATTCAAAAATCCCAATTTAAACCATTTTATAAATAAATCAACTACTTATTTCAAAAATCACATTTCGGTTATATTTCACAAAAAATCATAATTTTTATAACATAAAAATTACAACGTTTATTCATTTAAAATGAATCAATTTCAAAATTAAATTTTATTATGAATTCTCAACTTAAATTTTCAGAAATTCAATTTTTTATTTATTTTCGGCATCTAACGTTACCAAAAACATATTCGGCTAAAATTTAGCCTTTAACGATTTCAATCACAAAGATAATCACGCAGATTTAAATAGATCAATAAATAGATCAACACATAACATTGAAACAAATTCAAATGTTTGAGGAATCCAGTTGGATCCCTCTAACCCGTTTCCCTGCATCTAAAGATATTAGCACAATACCAATTCCGCTTCGAGACGGAATATCGCAGTATATGGGATTTATAAAATACCACCCGCTATTATGCGGCGCAATAGGGTCTCATCTGCTATATAATGCGGGAAATCAACTCCAAGTACATATATAATACCAATTCCATTCAAGTTGGAATTATTGCGGTATATGGGTTAAAAAAATAACATCCGCTTAATATACGGCGTATACGGTCTATTTCAATACAATAGATAAAAATTATCATCCAATCACACAACCAAGCAATTTTAAATCAAACTATTTAAAATTTAAATCGAAACAATTCGATTGAGTGAGAAGTTCTCACCTTGAGTTTCCGATAACAGTTGTAGCGTTTATTTCGAATAAAAATTAAACGTGCGTTTAATTTTACCCGAAATTTTCACTAGCCTCAAACAACCCAAAACCAGTTCCATTGCGTAGTGCTCGACAAAACGATTGCAACGCAATTTGTTTCGTAATTTTCCGACCTCGTATGAAGAAGTTACATCATTTTAAAGATTATACAAATTTTAATATAAATTAATTAACAATTTTTTTTATTTTTCTTAACCTAATTCCAATCTAGCCGTGCATTTTGCATCTCCAGATCTCGGCCGTCCCCTATTCTTTCTCTTCCCATGCGAAAAACAACTCCCCAGGTTCGTTCGAACCCAAACGCCGCCACGTTCATCGAATTTCGCGACCCCCCCGATGATCGAGACATCGATCAGATAGTACCATTCGAACGGCCACCTCAAGGTCCACCAATGCCGAGGACGACATGGCACTCGGCCTCCCCTTCGCTTCACAAAACCCCTCAAAACGTGTGACTTTTGATCGTCAATTGCCGTTGATTCGTGCATCGAAACTTGATCATAGCCGTTGTTTTCATAGATCTCGTTACGATCTTTAATGTTGTAGTTAACAACTTTTGCTAATAACTGATGGATTGAAAGAAAAAGAGGGAAGAAGAATGGAGCATCTCTGGCCGTTGAAAACATAGCAGGCGGCAGAAGCTATTTGCCCTAGGATTTTCTTTTTATTTGCAAATGAAGAAAACTAGGGTCCTTTTATAGAAATTTTACCAAACTCACTATTCACTTCCAATTTTTCGAACTCCGAATCTCGTGTGGTGACTGGTGTTTCTAAGGTTTAACCCGCATTCCAGACACAATGGAATAGATTTAGGGAGCCAATTCGATCATCCGTGCGAGTTACGGCAATAAACGATCAATTTTAAATTAAACCGATTAAACGAATTTTCTATGTGTTTTGGCTTGCCCCGGACAAACGGTAAATCCGATTGACACGAAATTTGAAACCACACCATAATATAACATTACGGATCCGATGAAACTGGTTTCGTCGAAATCCGAGACTGTTTGAAAATTGGCTATTTTAACTCGTCAATTAAATATTAAAATATTCAATTTTTACAAATAAACTTTTAATTCAATTTTAAAAGTTCTATAACATCACTCTAACTCCAATATGATTTATTATAACTTTATAAATCATATTCCTTCACATTAAACCCAATTTTCAATTATTTCTGGAATTTCAAATATTAAATTATTGATTTAATTATGCAATTAAATCCAGATATTCGAAATAAAAATTTATTCGACTTACAAATTCTACTTGTTAATATTTAAAATCAATTAAATATACAATTTTAAATTGATAGAAATTATGGGTCGTTACAAATCTTTGCACAACTAAAGCAACCACCATAAATTTTGATAAGAGGAGCATAGTTGTAGTAAAAATTGAACCATGTTTTCATATTTTTTCAGCATTATCATTTATACCTACAACAAAAGGTTTGAAAATATCTGACGGAATGGATACCACCAAGGAATAACCAACATTCAATTGGAATACTGCAAGCAGTAAACAAAAAAGTCGCAGACGGAAAACTAAAATGATAATCTAAAAAAAGATTCCAAATTTCACTGTATGACGGCAACACATATCGTTAATAATCTACAAATGAAAAGGATAAATATTTTTACTGAATAACTGAAGCAGGAATTTACACAGTCATGATATAACATTGCCCTTTTTGAATATTTCAAATTCTTATACGACTATTTTATATAATGGCACTCATTGTTGGCAAACTCCCATTAGTTTACATGGTCATGATGTAACATTGCCCGTTTTTTAGAATATTTCAAATTCTTATATGATTATTTCATATAATGGAACTCATTTTTTGCACACTCCTAACATTGTATATTTTGCTAAATGATCTCAAATTTTATGTACATGATCCATGTAATTTGGATCAATCATTCCTGCATTTTTTGCTTCACTCCAAGATGTATCAGACAATAAAATGGGTATGCGTACCTATGTATGTGGTATAAGAGGTGTAGCTAATATGCATGTCTATCACTGTGTACCCATCTTTACTATTATCAATGACGTGGATTTAGTTTACTAAATGCATGCTGCCCGCCTAAACATACAGCAGTAGTGCTGTCATGGTTGCATTAGTTCATGGTTCGTGTTCACCATGTGTACATTAGGTCTTGATTATGATAAAAATTATTTTATGACCGTTATTGCATTGTTCTGGGTCAACTTCTTGTTTTCCTTACCAGACACTCCTCCCTCTTTTTTTCTTTTTTTATTCCCAGCCTATTCTACTTAGTTCAGTTGGCTCTTCTTACACAAGCTCCGTGGTACATGTGGTTGAAGTCGATATGGGACAGCAGAATCACACACACACGTAGATGCCAGCTGCCGGTATGCATATTTCATCAAATCTACTTACAAACAGTGTACCGTCATATATAATTCAGATGTAGTTACCTTCCATTGTGTTCAATCTAACATTCATTTTACAGACTATCCTGAAGCGTTATTAATTCATATATCCGGATATGCAAGTCTACAAGGGCAAGATGTAGATTGTTGCTGGCATTGAAAAGGGCAAAAAAAAGATCATATAAGTCGACGGATGCAATGACCAACTGCTGTCATGATTTCCTGGACCTGTCGCTGCACAATTTTTCTGAATTTCTTTGTCAAAGTCATGAGGAAGATGCCAATAGGTTCTTTTCCATAATTATTCAGGTTTAATCTACAATCTCGGTCATTCTTCTGTCCTCATTGGACCTTTGGGGTAGCTATGACATTTTGTTTTATCAGGACGACGATCGCGTGGTCCACCTGATAGTACGTGCTTCTGACCCATCACATCCCGGAAAGAAGCTTAGAAGAGGAAATGTGATTCAAGTAAGAATTTTTAAACTATTTTTTTCCATTGGAAAATTTTGTTGGTAATTATTTCAAATCATGTACAATTACTACCCATGCATTATTTTTCTCTGCAAATATCTATTATATGTCACATACAAGGCAGCATCGTACATCTCATGCTAAGTTGTTATAGTAAATAACATTAAAGTACTTCTTCAACCTCAACTCTTAACTAATTGTCGTACTTATGGACACTCATACTATGAATTGTTAAACCTTTCAAACCCATGTTCTACTTAGTTATCCTAAATTAAAAATGTTGACTGATATTACTTTAGCTATTTTTTGGTTACAAAATCAAACTGTATCTTATTTTCCTTATCCGTAGGATGGTGATACAGAACAACATCCCCACCGCAACACATGGAATCAAAATTCGGGAGAAGAGGCAAAGAAATTAATTTTTGAAAGCTTATCAGCACATGTTTCCCATATGATTCCCTCTTTAGTTACCAATGTTCTGTCTGTTATCTATGTCTCCTTTTTTTTTAATAGTTAACTGGTTTTTTCCGTTTCAAAAATAAATTTGTACTTCAGAACATATGATGACTGTATCGGTTTACTTTCACCAATAGTATGTATGTGCATGTTTTTAATTGCAACTCCAACTTTCTATTACACTGCTTTCTTATGTCTGCGCTGCTCAGATATACTATGGGTTATCCTATAATTTTAGAACAATTATTGGCATATGACAACATAATTTTCTTTGGTGGATTCATTTTCGTTTGAGCCTACTATGCAGTTGCTATCTATTTGTTATATACAGTTACTGCTATAACTGTACACCATGTTTGTGTTGACATCTGTATAAATTATGCATGAGTAGGTATATGGGTATTTAGAAAAAAGTTATTATATGTCATCATCTTTGCTATCTTAGTTGTTCTGCCACATTTAAATTTGTTTTAGTTTTTACTAGTATTATTTTTCCTCCTACATTTCAATGTGTGGATATCATCTACGTGAATGCCCATATGTGTCTTTCGAAAAAAGGATTGCGGGCTTTCGTCTTTTAGTCTGTATAAAACAACATTTTTCATTATATTTCGTAAGAAGTTAATACCTTTGACATATAAACGCAATATTGTTAATTATGTATGATACCACGTTAAAGTAAAGATTTTTCATGCCCAATTACTGTTGATTAACAAGTCAATACCTATGATACTGCCTTAAAGTAAAGATTTTTCGTACCCAATCATTACCGCTTAACTAGTCAATACCTTTGACATACAATTCTTTTGTCAGTTGTAATTATTTCATTGTTTAGTCAATAACTGTGTAATTTCAGTTTTTCTCATGTAATAGCATACCAGTTAGTTCATGTGTTTATATCATTCCGTGCACTGTGTATTTGTGATTTGCTGTTATTTTGTCTGTCACTACTGCTCCGTTCAATATGTATTTCAGTGTTTGCATATCTATCTATAGCCATATAATTTTGAGTTAATTTGTGATTTAAATCTCCCAAGATTATTGGGTTGTTGTTTACGGAGTATTATAATATTGTAATTTATGATTTCTTCAATCAACATATACTCAATGTATAAAGTCAATAAGCTACAAAGATGAACAAATGGTCCAATTTATTGTAATATCCTCTAATTTACCTATTTATGACAAATGAGATATATGTTTAAAAATGTTCTGGATTGTTATCAAACACCTAGCATATTCATTCCTCTGTTTCATTATTGAAAAACACATAGTTGAAGTTCATTTACCAAACTAACAGTTATCATACATTTTTCCGTGTTGATGAACAATGTTTTATAAGTGTTCATGTATTTCTGTCTTTGTACCACAGCAATACCTATTCTTGTGCACCTTTTTTTGCACCGCAGCAGTAAAAAAATTTCGTGCTTACCTACCTCTTCTGTCTTGCTTCCTGTTTTTAACTCTTTCACTGCCCACAAAAAGTGATGTATGTATACGATAGTTTGTGAAACTGATATGTTGTGGTTCATATGGAGCAAGTGTTAAATTCATTATTTAAACCATGTGTGCTGATGATTTAGTTTGGTGGTATGGTTCTCTGCTTTTGGCCAGGTATGTTTAGATACACTTCCTGTAGCCATCACTGCAATAGTACGAAATTATTGGAGTAGGAACTGCTATTTTTATGTTCTCTAACTTTCAATAATAATAAATGGTTACATTGTAGTACCAATTTTGATTTGGGATACTTTGTTCTGTACTGAATGACCCGTGCCCCCGTTTTTTTCAGCATGCTACATTTTCCGGTTATACCAATATTTGTTTACTACAAGTACGTGACCGATAATGTTTAACACAGTTTTCTTCCACTTTACACTGTAACTACAATCGAACCATATCGTTACAACATACTGGTTATTCCATATTCATATGCAAGCTATTCGCTGCAGCTGTACAGTGATATTAGGACGTATATATTAGATTTCGGTTTGAGCCCATGTCATTATTCATGTACTTCATCTGCTGGAAAACATGGTAGCCGAAAATAATAGGGTACACCGCCGCTCGTGTGCATAGCACGGGCCACTCACTAGTTTATATATAATAGCACGATATATTATTATGTGGATAAACTTGTTTGTATGTCACTGTTTTTTTTATTTATGAACAGTTATAAGCAGGGAAACCTAAGAAGTTATGAACATTATATTGTTGCGTTAATATACATCTTTTGTGTAATTAAAACAACATCATTTCAATACTGTTAAAACTACATATGAGATATGCATTTTCAATAAACTACTTTATCTTTATCAAGCTAAAGCTGCATTTGGGATTTGCAATAGTTAATCGAATAATTGGTATGCAGTTAATTACCTTGAATATTTTAATGTAATTCGAACTTAGTTTATTTTTCTATGTTTGAAAGATGTACTTTTTAGTTGTTACTACTTCTGAAAGCTATAAATGCATTTAAGAGCTGCAGTAATTAACCACATAACTATTATGCAATTGAATTTTTTACATTTCTATAGATATTAGATACCTTTTTGGAATAACTACAATAAAATTCTAGTCTCTCATCATCTGATACTATTTTTTTTTCCTCTTTATATATCATTATTTCTACAACTTTTTAATTAGGAATGGTTGGTATGGATTACCAGGCAAACTTGTGCACGCATGCACATGCGGCGTGGGCTAATGAAAGTATGTGACGCTTTGATGGCGCACTTAGCACTGCAAGGGAATGAGCTGGTTTTTCATTACTCACCATTCTCTTTTTTCTATTATTATTTCAGCTCTCAAAACCAAAAAGACAAATCTTCGTGTTTAACCATAAATATTGGTGAATTTTTTGAGATGCATGGTCTGTGTATTTTTGTCAAGTAAGTACTTGCTCTAAATTTTTTTTATATAACGTAAGTTGCTGCTGTTTTGATATATTAGAAGTTGAATAATCTAATTGTATTTATTTGAAAAAACTAACTCAACATTATTGATCATTTTCTCATCCGTTTCGAATCTCACCAAATCCCTAATTTTATTGCAATTAATATGGCTATATACATGATAATAAGTTACCTATGTTTTATAGATTTTCTTTTCTCCATGTGGGCTATATGTGTATATTTATGTCAAGCAACTATTTGACATGTTTTTTTTAAAATCTTTTCAATGTTATTTACTTTGTTTTCTTAACAAATGTCTCCTTAAATATGTCTAGTACTAATTTTTTTTCAGTGTATTACTATTTGATGTTTAACTAAAATTAATGAAAATTTATTTTAAGTATTATTTTTATATACTCGAACCGTTTGTTCGCCATTGTCATGCAGTTTTTATTGCAGTTTATTTGGTAAACCAACTCAATTTTATTAATCGTTTTCTCACCCGTTTCAAACCCCTAATTTTATTGCTATTAATATGTCTCTATACATGAGAATAAATCACAAATACTTTATTCTACTTACCACATTCAAAATTTAACCAAATTTACCGCATCATCGTAATTTAAAGCTTCACTAGCATACTTATTACATTTTGTGAATATTAGTTTTAGGCCCCGTTTAATAATTCAAGTGTAAAATGATAAACAGGTCCATTGATCAATCAAACTGTGATCTACAGATCATTAAATTTCAATTATTAAAATTATGATAACTTTCCATAAACTAATCGGATATGAAAATCATTTTCATCATTAAATTCCAATGTTGTATAACTTTCAAATGATGCATGAGTTGATGCACAAAAATCAACTTCCATTAGCACGATAAGATATAGCTAA
The DNA here is from genome assembly GCA_030765085.1 of Allium cepa. Classification (NCBI taxonomy): domain Eukaryota; kingdom Viridiplantae; phylum Streptophyta; class Magnoliopsida; order Asparagales; family Amaryllidaceae; genus Allium; species Allium cepa. Next base: position 464,002,912 of record CM060943.1, read on the forward strand.
AACTACTTCATTATCATGCAATTATCAACTACGTCATATTGTTGCAGTTAAAAATCTATCTTGTTAATGCAAGTTTAACTGTTTGATAACATGTACCTATACAACATTAAATCGTTGCGTTAAGCTGCATCTTAGTGATGCAATTAAACCTACCTCATTTCGATGCAGTTAATTGCCTATGAGATATGCAGTTTCAATTAACTACATTAACTTGACGTGGTTATAGATACATTTGGGAAATGCAATAGTTGATCATGCAATTAATTATATTGGATATTTTTTAATTAATGTATTCTAATATAGATTTGTTTTTCTACATTTGAAAGATGTAGTTTTCAGTTGTTACTATTTTTAAAAGTTAGAAGTGCATTTAAGAGCTGCGGTATTAACCATATAATTATTATGCTGTTGAGCCTTTTAATATTTTAATATTGTTTAAAATATACTCATTTTAAGATTTTAAGGTAGCTTTAAACATTTTTTAATCTTAAAGTTGCATTTTAGAGATGTAGTTTTCAACTACATTGCTTTTATACAATTTTTCTTGATTTAAAGGTTGTATGGTACACACACATAAAGGTACAAAGATCCATGACCCAAAGGACCACCAAATAGATAATCACAAAGCCAACACGCCTGACTCAATAGCATAAGAAACATAATAAAGCCAACATGCCTGAAAAAATAGCAAAACAACATATAATGTCCCAAATGTATAAAATATAAGCATAGCAATGAATGTCATGAAGAAGTAACAGATGAAGCTAAACTCCAGTGCAACACTGGAACCAAGATAAAATCTCTGGCCTGTAACCAGGAGTGTGGTGAGAGAAGATGAACTTGCGATCCAATCGTTAGTAGCTAAGATTGCTCCGTTATTAGCATCGAACTCACCTTCGTTGCAGAGAACCAATTCTTCATCCAAGATTTAGTAGAAAAGCTCCCACTCATCCTTTTCATCATCAGAAATTTAACTTGAGAATACCTTCCACGCTGAGTGGTAGTAGAGTTCAGTATCTTTATGGGTCCTGGACTGGGTCCCGGCATCTCTACTACACACTAAAAGGGTAATTTCTACAAGTTTGGCTTCAAGTTCTCGGGCAATAAGTTCAGCACTAGGAGGGTCGTCAATCAAGGTGTGGACATATCGCTTCATAGGAGATGTGATCGAGGTGTCAATGGAAGGGTCCGGAGGTGGATCGGAGTCAGCGACGACGGGATAACCAACCCAAGAGAGGCTAAATCGCCTGAAAGAGGCTGGTTGGGTTAGGATGCCTTGACTTGCCAATGTTTCTTAGGTGGCATACGTAAAGGGATTATAGGGGAATGTTGCAAGAATTAGCACCGGAATGAGGACAATTGGGAATCTCATGGCCAAAGGAATGACAGAGGTCACAAATAAGTGGCTTCCATTGGTAAGATCCATCGAAATAGGCAACCCTCCCCTCACAAAGAGAGATAAAGATTTGAGATGGCATCTACCTCATAGAGGAAATCTAAACAAAAGCCTTGGCAAGACGAAGGAACTGCCTACGCTCGGGAAAAATGTAGCGACCCCACCGCGATGCCTAGTTTAGCAAAGAACATTGTAAGTAATGTTATCTACTAATCTGGAGAATACGCTAGTTAGGGGCGATCGAATGTGAATATATCTTTTTACTAATAATGACATGTCATTTATCCTTTTCACTTAATATTTGAACTGAATTGGACGTGCATAGTATTAATACAAATTAATAGACACAATGATTCTCCGAATCAAAAAAATATATCATATAAATAACAGTCATATATCATGGCGGAATAAATCTCAACTTAAACATATACAAATTATTTTGTTTATAAAATGAAATACTAAACTCGATTTTTATACGAGTTTAACAATTCTCTAATCTCAATTATACTTTTACATATAAGGTCCAAATTTCTAAATGTGATAAATTAAAAGTTCAAATGTTTATCTCCTTGCTAGCATAACCATTCAAATGGCAACATGTCCTGTAACCTGAAAAGTTTCGGCCTGACCCGAACAAAATAGCGCCAATGTTAGACTATCTCTAAATAACCAATAGGGTGAGAATAAGATATAACACAAGAACAAACAACATATAAGTAAATGCAGATGTCCAGGATATAACGAGTCGAGGAAATCAATTTAACTTAGAGTTCATCACAAGGCACATGGTTATACATTTAAGTCCTGAATACATATTAGTCACTATACACTGAATTCACAGAACAAAACACAATATCTCCAATCACCCAAATATCAATGATTAACTCAGAACATGGTTATAAGTTTAAGTAACAAACATGAACTAGTCACTAAAAAAATAGAATTAACTTAACATCCATCATAGGACACGAGAACATATACTTATTTCATGAACAAACAACACAAGAATATATGCTTATTTCATGAATACAAGACACAAGAATATATGTTTATTTCACGAACACAGAATAGTCATAGAATCCACATATCCAGAATCCAAGAGATCTTACACCAAACCGATCATAATGATCGTCCAAAACAATCGCAATGATTGTACTCAAAACCTATGGCAAACAAGCAAACAAATTAGTATCACTCGAACAGATCCGATACCAAGGATTGTACTCAGACCGGCAACATGGAATCACAAAATGATCTCAAGGATAGTCCATACCGATCAAGGTGATCTTAGGAACCAAGACTCGATAAATTTACATTTATTTAATATTATTATCTTATTACATTCAAAGAGAAATCCAGGAGTAAACTTCTTAAGGATCTAGCAGCTACTTACCGCACACCAAACGTGAGTAAAATCCAAAGTGCCAAATACTATCACCTACAATAATCACTGGAATTTAACCAATACGTTTCATACCATATGGTGAAATCCAAGTATTTACCAAAAGCTAGTAAATATCACTTATTATGGATACCACAGGAAAACCTGCACTACATTCTCTTAAGGATTTAACAACCACTTGTCGTACACCAGAAGAGAATACAAATCTAAAGTGTAAAATTGTAACGACGCATCATTTCGACTTTCGAAAGTCGACATCAATACGTTCACTATATCGACTGCTGAACAATGGAACGTCGAAAAACCGAACCGTTAGGGTTTAAGAAGAAGAAGATAGAAGAACAGAAACAATAACTAATCTCATATTTCGCAGCGGAACAATATATAATAAATAAATGAATAATCTTTGAAAATAAAAGCACTATATCAGTTTTACATTCATCTTCAGAGTTTACAACGGCACATAATACAACACTAAAAGACAGTATATCCTGACTACATGGAACTGACTTTGCACCAACCCAAACGCAATGGATAATAGATAGTATAGATGATACGCCTCGCCATCATGCTTCAACTCCAGATTTCCACAGCATACTTCTTGATTGAGTTCGCTCTAGAATAATGATTACCTGGCTCTAGGCTGCTCGTGTGGAAAATTGTGAGCACGCAGAGTTTAGAAAGGGAACAATAAACTCTAGGTCAGTCATGGGACTGGTGTGAGATCTTAAAAACAGTTATTTTCATAAAGAAAATAAAAAGAAATCCGCTATGCTCTTGGAAAATGAGACTGCCATAAGGCCTTCCGCCACACACACAATGCAAGCGCACACTTGGAGGAGATTTCTCCTTATGACAGTCAAAATATGCTTGATACGCGTAAGCCATTTGATATTATTATTAGTGCATAGTACGGAAAACAATTCGAAAGTATAATATTAATCTTAGACAGCATATCACATTTCGTCGTATGCCTACTATAGCTACCATGTTCAATAGCAGTTTACCGCCACATTCCATGGCAGGTTATACAACTAAAACCGTACAGGGCGCTTATTGTTTCTTTGGATTTCCAACAATGGTCAGGCAAAGGAACTTCCTACATCGAAATGGATACGCCTCTAGAAGGACGCCCCCGAGAACCTAACCGGATCTTTGCCAAACAAGGCCGACGTTACCTTACGCTTTAACCAAGCTATAACATAGGTAACTACCACACAAGTATGCCACCCCCGGTCATAACCGACCTTTATCCGAGGATCCTCAACCACAAAGCAACAACCACAAAGTATAATAAATTTGCAGCATCAACATAGGTAAAATATCTGGGTTCTATACCATGATATCACCTCTTATCCAGAAGAAAATGGACATACCCTAGGGGCGCAACCCCTAACAACCTTGCCGCAACATTCCTTTTTTGATCATTTTCGAGATGTGAGGCTCGACGAAGTCTAGTCCACAAAGCACGCTTTTCAAAAAAGCCATACTTCGATCAACAAATGATCAGCAGCACTTCGTATGCCACATTACCAAATTGGGAATATATCACTAGTAACCATCAACTACATAACCTCTGAGCTCGTATGTCTCAGAGAAGGGTGTTACGCTAAGAGAATAAATTCTCCACCACCAACAGAAATGTATTTGATAGAAACCAGCCTTACGTCTCAAAGTGCAATGTCAGACACACATCCATACAAGTCCGTTCCGGGATCGAACGAAACCGAAGGCACTTCAAAGAAGCCTTTGCAATCTGGATATTCACTATTCACGTCCGTAGTCACCATCACAAAGAGTGATCAAATCTCTATACCGGAGTAACTTGGTGCAGAGACATTCAACAGGTAATCCTTTCGCTTTCGAAAATACCCAGTCTTCAACACCATCTTCAAATGCAATCCCATTTCGTCTTATCATTATTCGGAATAGGTTTTATGACACAAAGTCCTCTCCCGGATAATCCGAATAACGAGCGCTTATTTTTAAAAATAAGTATTACATTCAGATTTCAAACAAATCACAACAATTTTGACTTTGATCTTTTAAACAAAAGATCCATCACAATCACAAAGGTTCGATGTGGTTTTCGAATATCCATTTGGAATTCGACCCCCGGTCGCATCGAAATTCAAACACCATTTAAAGGCCAATATTGATAGTCGGTTATTTAACTATCAATCAACATTCACAACAGTTACTAGATTTCAAATAATTTTACCCCAGTTATTTATTTTCAATATATCTTTGCAAGATATATTTTCACACTTCAACCATTTGAAAATAAATTTCAAATCACTTTTCATTCGTGGAATAAGATTCCCGATATTATTTATTTGCACTGAAAGTCTGCTGAGTTCAAATACATTAAAATAATTCAAATCACTTATCCAAAATATACTTGGAAATACTTAGAATAAAAACTATTTTAAAACACTTGCTTAAATATTTGTTATGAAAATATTATACTAATATCTTATATAAAACTTCAAGTCCAAACCAATTTTAGAATAAAATTAGTAGATAGAGTATAAATATTTAAATAACCTTTTTCTAAAACAAATATTATTTAAATCTTTAAATAATCACTTCTATAATTAATCAAATAAATCTTTACTATATAGATTTTCAAAATAGCTTAAGAAAATAATTTCTCCAAAATATTCTTTTTAAAACCATCTCTAGAACTTTAATTTATACTTGAAAGCTACTTTGAAAACATACTGGGCTTTCCAGAGAAAATGCACTTTCCATTTCAAAATGGTCCATTTAAACCAATTAATAAACCCTTCTCGATTTATTTTTAATTTACGTTCCAAGCCCGTAAATTCCTTTCCGCATTTTTAAAAATAACCCAATGTTTATTTCTAAAACAAAATTCCCTTTCTTTTACAAATTCCCATTGTGAATTTAGATTTCCAAAAATCAACTGATATACGATTTTCAAATCGATTCCCAAAAAATATTCACTTTCAAACACCAAATCAAATTTCGAATTGATTTCCCAAAATCATTTCAAACCCCAAATCGAATCCCAAATTAATTTCCAAATTTATTTCCAAACACCAAATCAATTTCTAAATTGATTTCCCAAAAATTTTCAAATACCAAATCAAATTTTCCAATCGATTTCTCAAATTTATTTCCTTTTAAAATAAATCTCTTTATTTCTTCCAAACTATTTAAAAATTCGAAATTTAAATAAATTCTTCAACTATTTAGCAATGTTGCTCCAAAATTCATTTATTAGAATCTTTTCCCATAATTTGGAATTTATTCAATAGGATTCAAAAACAAAACTTTATCCTTTTAAAATTCCTTCTTTTAAATTTATCTCATTCTCAAAAATAAATTTTATTATAAATTTTCTACTTAAATTTAAAAAATCCAATTTTATGTATTTCTGGTACCCTATGATACCAAAAATATATTCAGCTAAATTTTAGCCTACAATGATTTTAATTACAATATAATCACACAGAGGTTATCAACACACAACATATGAAAAAATTCAATATTTGAGGAATCCAGTTGGATCCCTCCAACCTGTTTTTCTACATCCACAGACATTAGCACAATTAAATACCAATTCCACTTCGAGGTGGAATATCGCGGTATATGGGATTTATATAATATCATCCGCTATTATGCGGCGCATAGGGTCTCATCCATTATATAATGTGTAAAATCAATCACTTCAATACATATATAATACCAATTCCACTTCGAGGTAGAATATCGCGGTATATTGATTTAATATAATATCATCCGCTATTATGCGGCGCATAAGGTCTATTCCAATAAAACTAATAATAATTTATCATTCAAGCACACAATCAAAAATTTTAAATTTAACTATCACAATTCAACAATCAATCAATAACTGAAATTTTCAATTATTATTTTGAGTGAGAAGATCTCACCTTTGCCTATGCATGCAAATTCATTTCCGTTCCAGCTTGTTGTCACGATTTCTAGACCTTGTATAAATGATTATACAATTTATTAATATTCGAAATAAATTGAATAATCCAATTGCCCTTTTTTTAATTCTAATCCAACTAATAAATTTAAACTAATTTTTCTTTCCCTTTATTTTCCAAAAGGTTATTCACATATATATAGAATTAGACTAGATAGGTTTAAACTTCACTGTAAATATTTCAGCTTCCTATATATATATATATATATAAAATTTAACTGCTTCCAATTATATATATGTATATTTTTTCATTGTTGAAATTCTAAAATGGTAATACAAAAATTATTCTTTTACTGTAAAGATTTTATTTTCTTCAAATTAAATAGTAATTAACCATACTTTAATCATTTTAAATAAAAATGCTTAAAATTTAATAAAATAAATTATACCTTACTGTATGAAGACGAACCCATACCCACGGCCCCGATTCGCGACCCCATTGTCGCGCCACCGTGCTCGCGATGCTCCCTCAGGCTTTCAATCGATCGCCTACGACGATGCCGTTGACTCCGCGTGCCACCAGTCGCGACTTTTACCATACACGCGAGCTCCCAGAGTCGAAACCCGATCGACCATTGCATGCACGAGCGCTCGCCCATTTGAAAAAACGCGACATCGATTGAATCCACTGCCGCCCAAAATCCCAATGCTTCCCAAACCCTACAACGAAATTGCATCCACGCCGCTCCCTCCGTCGCCTGCTTGATCGCGAGCTTGTTTGATTTGGGAAGACACGGTTTCTATCTGCCCTTTTTTTCTAAAGGTTGATTCAATTTCGTTTATCTGAAATGAAGAGAGGAATGAAATCATTCGGCCATTGATTTTATATTTTCACTGGAAGAAAAATATTGCAAAACTATTTCGTTTTCTTTTCCTTTATTTTTATCTGGTTTTTATTTTGCAAAGAGGAAGGGGACGCGTGTGATAACATTTGCCAAGTGTTTGAAATTCTTCAACGTGTCTTCAAAGGTCTGGTATAATATTAAATACAAAGATATTATATTTTGAATTGAAATTCAAATTTTACATCATCTCGATTCCACATCTCAAAATCTCAATCTCCAATCGAAGCGTGCCGCCAGTCATTTGTAATGTTAAACCCCGATTTCGACCACAATGGAAAAGGATCTGAGTCCAAATTTGATCGAATTTCCAATTCAAATTTCAATGCTTTTATTGACCGTATGGCCAAATGATCACTCCAAACACTATGAAAATTGAAATCCGATAATAATACAATATTACGGATCCAATGAAACTGGTTTCGTCGAGTTCCGAGACTGTGCCTCAGAAAGCCATTTCTAAATACCGATTTAACAATATAAATTCAAAACTGATCAAACACTTCACATTTTAATTTTTTTAACACTTCCGTTATCTTCAGTATTATCAATATGAATTTTCTAAGCCATCAAATTATTTGTAGCAAGCTTAAAATTGAAGATTCAAATTTTTACCCAAATCTTTATAATTAAATTCAAAAATTAAATTGCCAAATTCATTCTGATATTTGAAATTCAAGCTAAACTATCATTCAAACATTTAAAATCAATTAAATATTTTAATTTCAAATGTTCAAAATTCCGAGTCATCACATCCTCCCCCCCAAAAGAATTTCGTCTCGAAATTACTAGCTATGAAGAATTATCATTAACCCATTTATTACTTTCCCAAAACCATACAGTTTTAATTAACAACTTGCCAAAATATATCTTTTTCGTCCTGAAGTAACAATCCATCATTACTTCAACTAACTTTCCAAATTCAATCATAAGTTCCAAACAACATTGTTTTCTTCAACAATTCAAATTTAACTTTAAATTCAAATTTTAATTTTTTTCAAAATTTTTCTAACACTCTAAATTTTGCGAAAAATTTCGCCAACTTCTCCTTTACGCAGCTAGCTCGGCACGACTACAAAATGGCACCACGGGCCCCCTGATTCAAAAAGAAAAGAAAACGCCAAGCGGCTAGACAAAAAAACCACCAAATTTCATATTGAAATTCAAATACATACCTTTTTCGAGCAATTCAAATTTATCTTCGAAAATCAAATCCAATTTCCACATTCAAAAATCATTTTGCACCTTTCGTTACAAAAAAATTTCAATATATATTTCATCCAACCCTGTACGATGCATTTACATCATTCATATGCAATATCAAATTCGATCGCTCACTCGATCACATAATTTTACTTCCGAACTAGTACCGTCCCCCCTCGACTTCCTAGTGCGGACTCAGATCTGGTTTCTTGATCAGAAACCGTCATTCTCCTTGCATAGATGTAAACTATGATAGAGAATTTCCAGAATCAACCAAAAATCCATATCCATGTTCGTCGTCGAAAATCGAGTGAAAAAAATCCTAACTCGGATCGATATAATTATCTCGAAATTCCGTGCTTGAATTCTGGATCAAATTGCTATGCGAATAAAATAATATATGTACATCCCACTTATTTATTCCAATTGATTATTAAATATATCAATTTTCTTGTGTTCACATTGATTTTCATTCCCATATTCACAATTTCCAGTTCATCCTTAATTCACTTATCAATTTAGAATATTTTCTCATCTCCAAATTTTACTTAAGAATTTCATCATTTATTTCTTAAGTTCCATGTAAATATTTTACATACTTCTTATATTTATTTTCAATTTTCCACTTCGGTTAATATCTACTTATGTTTAAAATGGATTTCAAATTCCATATGAATTCAATTTTTTTATCTTTCATTTGTAATTATTGAATTCAATTCATTTCAAACCATATTAAATTTGTCTTTTCAATTTGTTTCACTTACTAATTTTAATTTCAATACTTCGCTTTGTTTATCACAAATCAAATTCAATTCCAATTCCAGTTTTATTTATTTACAGATTTGAAATAAATCTCACACTACTAGAAAATGCTCTGAAAATCGGTAGGGTAGGGCGACGACTCCCGACGTCTTATTTCCGACGGCTTCCGACGGGCCGTCGGCGACCGTCGGAAGCTGTCGGAAATTCGCGATTTACAGCCCCATGCCGAGCCTCTTCTTCCTCATTCTGCATACGAAAATTTTAGGTTAATAATCCCCCAATCTCTTCTCCAACATTCCAATCATCAATTTCGAGCTTTCAGATCCTTTCCGGCTGCGCAATCAACGTCTATTGCTCTCTAGCACAGGTATAATCTTTTATTTTCACCAAAAATTCAGTTTTTACCCTAATTCTTGATTTGCATAAGTTGATAAATTAGGGCTAATTGTTGACTGAATTTGTTTCCAATAGTGTTATAACAGTTTCTAGCATTTCATGGTATTCCTATTTCATCTTTTATCGTGAAATTGCGAAAAATATGTATAATTTGTGATTGTTCGTGTATATGTAAATCGTTGTTTATGCCTTGATTGTACGATTGTATATGTGTGTAGCGCTGCTATCATTGTATTGTGTTAGTTGGAATAAGATAAAATGAATGTAAGAGCTAGGAATATTATATTGTGCACGTATTGACTTATGCAACAAAAAGAAAATGTCGAACGAGCCTTAAATTGATGTAATACGCCGAATAAATGTGTTAAATTAATATATATTTTTGTAAATGTGAACAGTGAGTAAAAATGTATTTTTTTCGTAAAATGCATGCATGTAATTTTGACGAATGTCCCTTAGAGAGTTTTTGGCCCCGTTTGACGAGTGTTGTACATGATCGTTGTATAAATAGTCATTTTTTTCGAAAAACAACCATTTATATTCATCTGGTACAATGTTTGTTGGATTTGTCCCTGTATTGAACAAGTTATGAACACAGTAAGCATTTACATTTTGTATACTACTTCGTCTTAAACGGTTCATAAAATTTCGGCCTAACTTATCTTTTTTGTTTCCTACGTGCACGCATTTATGTACAATGCAAGGGACAAAAGGGAAATGCTGCCGAAATTTTGTTGAATCGTTTGAGACGAAGTAATATATGAAATGTAAATGCTTACTATGTTTGTAATGGGAATAGGATGCCTGACCAATCAAAAATTTTTTTTTACAATTTTTTATATCGATATGTTAAAAAAATAAAATGTGCCATATTTGAAAATATTTTTAAATTTGTGAAGTTGTTCTTTAATTCAAATATTATACGACCCTGAAAATAATCTTTTTTGAATTTGTATTCTTGAAAATAAATATTAAATTTTGAACTTCTCATTTTGTCAAATAGGAAAAATGATTGATTATTTTGTTGATCGGAGGGGATGGATGTACCAAAGAAAAGGACTGAGGGGCTCAATAAAAGAAGATTTTTATAATGGTATAAACGTGTTTGTTGAATTCGCTTTAAGTAATAACGGAAATGATCCAGAAATTCGTTGTCCGTGTAGTAGGTGTAAACATTTGAAGTATTTGTTACCAGAAATTGTGAAAGTTCATTTGTGCCAAAACGGTTTCGTACCCGAGTATTATGTTTGGGATCGGTATGAAGAAGTTGTAGCAAATACTTATGTAGAGTCTGAAAGTGTCGTTAACGAAATAGTTTCGATGACCCGTATAGAAAATATGGTCGAAAATGCAGCACGATCAATGTTTCCTATGGTTGAAGTTGACGACGATGATGGAAATGTTGAAGAACCAAATAATAAGCAATTTTTTTTTATGATTTACTAGATGCTGCTAAGAAACCTATTTGGGATGGTTGTAAAAGCGGTACTTAACTGTCAGTAATCGCAGAATATATTGCGATGAAGTCAAAATACAACATCACTAAAGCTGGGTTTACGGCTGTTGTACAAGCTGCAAAAAGACATATGCCGCCCGATAATCTAATGTGTGAAAATCACTATGAAGTTAAAAAACTTATGTCGGCTTTTGGTTTACCTTATCAGAAAATAGATACATGTTTCAAAGGCTGCATGTTGTTTTGGAAAGAAGACGAAAACCTTAGAAATTGTAAAGTTTGTAACCAGGAGAGATACAAACCAAGAAAAAAGAAGGGGAAGGAAGTTCCGTACAAGCGTATGCATTACTTACCCATAACTCCAAGACTTCAAAGATTATATGCATCCTCTGTAACTACATCTAATATGAGATAGCATAGCGTGAGAACGGAGGAAGATGATACGTTGACACATCCGGCCGATGGAGATGCATGGAAGCATTTCGATAAAACGTATCCATATTTTGCAGCGGAGAGTCGAAATGTTAAATTAGGAATATGTATGGACGGTATTTCTCCATCTTCTCAATTTGGTTCTAAATATTCATCCTGGCCCATTATCGTCACACTGTATAATTTACCTCCATGAATGTGTATGAAAACGCAATATATGTTTCTTACTGTTGTCATTCCTGGCCCCGACGATCCAACACAAAGAATCGATGTATATTTACAACCGTTGATTGAGGAGTTAAAAATACTGTGGAACGAAGGAGTAGAAACATACGATGTGTCCAAGAAGAATTTTTTTCGTATGTTTGCTTCTTTGTTGTGGACTATAAGTGATTTTCCTGCCTATTCAATGCTTTCGGGATGGAGTACTGCTGGTCGTCTAGCATGTCCACATTGCATGGATGAAATACGAGCATTTTCTTTACCTCATGGTAAGAAAATTTCATGGTTTGACTGTCATCGATATTTTCTCCATGTAAATCATCCCTTCAGAGGAGAAAGAAACACTTTTAGCTAATAGAGTAGAAACCAGACAACCACCGACGATATGGTCAAGCGAAGACATATATGAACTTGTTAGGGACTATCCAAAGATATATGAAACTGGCGAGCAAACAGAAATTAAAGGCAAATCCATTGTTCATAACTGGTGCAAACAAACTATTTTTTGGGAGTTTCCGTATTGGAAACATCTTCTGCTTCGTCATAACATAGATGTGATGCACAATGAGAAAAACGTATTTGATAACGTTTTTAACACAATTTTGAATGTGAAAGGGAAGACGAAGGATGATTTGAAATCAAGACGTGATAAAGAAGAATTATGCAAACGTCCTGAGCTTCATATGAAACCAAATGATAGTAAAAAAACCCAAAGCATGTTACGAATTAGATGATAATCAAGGTAAAGCTGTGTAAAATGGGTGGAAGGGTTAAGATTTCCTGATGGGATATCATCAAATCTTCGTAGATGTGTTGACTTTAAAAATGGTAGATTGAGCGGAATGAAAAGTCACGACTGTCACATAATGATAGAAAATTTATTTCCCGTTATGTTCAAAGAACTACTGCCGTTAAAGTTTGGAAGGTAGTAACGGAGCTTAGTATGTTTTACAAAGAGCTTTGTTCGACTACTTTAAAAGTGCAACGTTTATGTAAACTTGAAGTGGACATTCCTATATTGCTTTGCAAATTGGAGAAAATATTTTTGCCAGCTTTTTTTTAATGTAATGGAACATTTACCTGTTCATCTCCCATCTGAAGCATGACTTCGAGGTCCTGTCCAATATAGATGGATGTATCCATTTGAGAGGTATGTAATATGTTATCACGTAATTTAATTGCATTTGATAGATTAAATTAATATAAAATAATTTTGCATAGATATTTGAATCATCTGAAGAAAAAAGTGAGGCAAAAAGCACGAGTTGAAGGTTCGATATGTAAATCTTACATCGAAGAAGAAGCTTCGTTCTTTTTCTCTCACTATTTCATTGACCATGTGAATATTTCATTTGAAAGTGTTCCTCGTAACGACGAAGGCGACGAACAAGAGTCCTCTCAAGCAATGTTATCTATTTTTAGACAACATGGTCGGCCTTATGGAAAATGTGTAGAAATATGGCTAGACGATAGAGATCTTCATGTAGCACACACTTATATTCTTCTAAATTGTGCCGAGGTTGCACCGTTTGTTAGGTAATCTGAAATAATAATTTGTGTTTTATTCTTTTCTATAATGTATGCACGTGTATAACCTAATGTAATTTTTTTTATATAAACAGTGTTTATGAACATGAACATCCGATCGGAGATCTCAGTAAAGAATTTTCCGGTTGGTTTTCAAATTACGTTTATGAGCCGAGAAATTGTGTTGTTGACGAAGGGTTGAAACTTCTTGCGATGGGACCAAAAAGAGTGGTCAAGACATATCCAATATATTTCGTCAATGGATATAAATTTAACGCCAAAGAATACGGTGCAGAAAAATTAACAAATAATACTGGTGTATTTGTTAAAGGTAGTGACGATCCAGAAAATCACTTAAATGATTTTTATGGCGTTCTAACACAAATTTTGCAACTGACATATTTCGCACGACCCGTGGAGGAGATGTTTCTATTTAGATGCAATTGGTTTAGCAATGTTCCAGGTTCTGAAATTAATGCGCACAAGGATTATAATCTTATCGAAATAAAGCATACATCGCACTATCACAAGTATGATCCTTTTGTACTAGCCAAACAAGCATTGCAAGTTTATTACGCTCCTTATCCGTCTCTAAAAAGAGATAAAGCAGATTGGTCTACAGTTTTTAAAACAAAGGCCAGATTCACATTCGATGGGAAGAATATTCCGGATTGACAAGCTTATCCGGCAGATCTTGAGCAAAATAACGAAATAATAATTACAGATGATCATACAGATTTTGGTCCTTTGATCGATGAATCAAATGTTTTGGTAGAAGCGTTTGACAGTGCAGAGGAAAATATCATAGAAAACGAGACCGAATCTGAATCAGAAGACGACGGTGACTGATATAAATCTGAATCAGTTTTTTTTGCAATTGATGTAATTATGTTGAATTCTTGATGTATTATGAAATTGATGTAACTATGAAACCAAATCTGTTTACCATTGTTTACATGTTTTATGTCATTTCCATTTGTCATTTATTTAGCAATTTATATTAAAAATGCAATGAAATTTGCTTATCGTCAGAAGAGTACACCCATTATGAATCAGGTATAACACATTTCCATTTCTATTTTCATTTCAGTCATTAATTAAGCAATGTATACCGTTGATGTCATTTTCATATGAAATGTATTTCATTATCATGTTATTATTCTCTTATATAACGATGTGTATATATGTCACAGGTTTATCATTATGTCACATAGAGGTAGGAGCTCTTTCCGATTGTTAGGAGGCAATGGCAGTGGCCCATCGCAAGAGCCACAACGTCCGCTAGTTTCGTTAGTGCCTAGAGCAGAGGGGTAAGAATTAAATTTTATTCAGCATATTATTTTTTTATCATATACGTACGTACTTATCTATATCGTATTTTAAAAAAAGGATTCGACCTACTTCCCTCGAAGGTTGTGCTGGATGTCTTTAGAGCTTCTTATCGCAGTAGGATGAGTGCGTGCTGGCCGAAGTGAGATAACATCCCTCCTCACATCATTGAGTGTATATGGAAGGATGTCCTAGTATGTATATTTTTCTGTTTTTCATTTTTAATTCGTTTTTGTCGTTTTTCTTCTGTTTACTTATCGTTTAAAGTGTAATCTTTTTTTTTTTACTTTTTATCGTGAAACACAGACTGAGATAGACATCCAAACAGACAATATGATGCTGGCACGAGGATACTGGATGAAGAAGATGCGCAAGAACTACAGGGACACGATATCTGAGATTAAGAAATCTGGTAAGAAACCACGGTGGATGAGAGAGAGTGTATGGCAAGCTTGGTTGAGATACTGGGAGACGGACGAGGCAAAGGCAAGTACACTAAATTTTTTTGACTTATTAATTTGACGTGATCGAAAAATAATGTATCAAATTTTGAATGTACATGCAGAGTCGGATAGAAACTCTGCAAACAGAAATAAGAATCCAGTCACTCATCGCGGAGGATCTAAGTCGTTTCAGCAGTATCGGCAGGAGTTGGTAAATTTACTAAATAATAAATGCAAATAGTTTATGTTATATAATTTTAAATGTATAATAATTGTATGTAACAATCAACTTCAGGAAGCCGAGGCACATGGTCCTGTCAGCTATATGGACGTGTTCACCCGTACGCATGTTGTCCAGCATATTAATCCAGACGAGACTGTTTCGTATACATGGCAGGACGATAAATCCAGCAAAAGCCATGTAAGCATATTTCATTTTATTTAGTATTAGTAATTGTTTTTCTTGTTAAACTATAATGAAATAAGATATGATATTATTAATTTGTTAATGCATGAGAGGTTTATGGAGCAGCGGCAGAAACTTCTTGCTGACACGGGTAGAGATCAGCTGACGACCGATGAGGAGGACGCTATTTTTGAGTCCGTTATGGATCTAGCAGAGAATGGTCGACGATATGGATTTGGCAATCTAGTGGTAAATAATTTACTTTTTCTTACAATACTTCAAATATGATATTTTGACCTTTTCAAAACTATAAACTCGGATTTTATTCATTTTTCAATTATTGCAGGCCAGTAGTCAGAGTAGTGGACGGCAGAGTAGAGCTCAGAGCGATCTAGCAGATTTAGAAGAATTGTGGACTAGAGTGTCCCAGCTGGAGGAGCAGAACCGCCAACAGCCATGCAGACCACACAGTTGCTAGAGTACATGCAGCAGTTTGGTGGCCGCTTTCCTTCCTCGGCTGGCTCTGAATCTGGAGGAGATTGATTCATTGCTTGCTTGCTCGCTCGCTTGCTCGTTCAGGTATGTTTTGTTTTAGTTTTGAATGATTTGGTAGATGGTGTAGTTAATGGTTGATTTATGTATAATTATGTTTGATACATTTGGTAGACGGTGTAGTTGTATGAGGATGTGGATGAGGATGTTGATGAATTTGTGTATTAATAACATGGTTGAACACTTATTGCTAGGATTATTGCTAATGTTGGAATGGTTATGTATATTATATATTTTATTTTGATATAATTTTATTTATTTGTGTGTTTATTGAATATTGTGTAGTTTGGGTTTTGATATTTGGTTGGAATATTGTATACTGGATTGTGCAATATTGATATAATAGTGTTTGGAAGAGAAATGTGGTTAGAAGGCTATATTTGCAGCGAAATTTAAAAAAAACAGCAGATTTCCGATGGCTTCCGACGGCTTACAGGTTAAAATTTCCGATGCCTTCCGACGGCTTCCGGCGGCCTGTAGCAGAATATTTCCGACGGCTTTCGACGGATTTCGATGGAATCCGTTGGAATCCGTTGGAAACATTTACGGCACCCTCTGTCAGAAGCCGTCGGAAATACTGCTCCCCGACGCAGTATATTCCGACGGCTTTTTCCGACGGCGGCCGACGGTTTTCGACGGCCGCCGACGATTTTGGACCGTCAGAAATCGTTAATCCCCTTGTAGTGTCAACATTCAATTTCACTTTCATTTACTTGCAATTGTAAATTCATTTATTCATTCACAATTTTAATTTTTCCACCATAATAAATTTTATTCCATAACTATTTTTATCCGATTCCAGAGTGTTTCCAACATTTCAAAATCATTTTTGAAATCAATTCAAAATTTCTTTTGAATTCCCAAAACCAAACCTAGTTTTCCAAACAACTTCCATTTAAAATAATTCAGCACCAATTCCTCTTCTGGAAACTCGAAAATGAACATTGATGATGCTGTAGTCGTCACCGAAGTTATTTTCCAGCGACCGAAAAGAGTTTAGAGCTTTCATTCTTTCGAAAGCATTTTTACAAAACCTTTGGAAACCATTTTCAAATCAAAAGAGATTTAATCTTTTCCAAATCTCCAAAATTTTCAAATTCTTTTCAAAACATTTCTATGGAATTCCATTTCAAATTACAAATCACATTTACTGTTTATATTTACAAGTTTCATTTATATATGAATTTATTTCTTAGCCATTTGTTATCATTTCAATTTCTTATTGAGCAATAGTGATAATACTTCAATATTATCACTTCCTAACAAACAAGCAACCATATACCACTATAATAATTTACGGAAAATTACTTCCTTCATATACGAAAATAGTTTGGGTAAAATTATTTCATTTACCGTAATTTTAAAATAATAATGTGTCGATTTATCTTGTTTAAGAGTTTAGAAACCCCTATCGATACAGTTGGCCAAACAGCACTGACCAGAATCTATAAACAATCAACCGATAAGTCAACACAATATAAAACAATTTTATATTCACTAACAAATACGCGCTCATGTCTATTATTACACTCACACTCATTCTAGAACACTACCGGCTCTATCTCTAATGAGTATTCCCCACCAGAGCCAAGGTTGTCGCTTAACCAAATGCTCTGATACCACATTGTAACGAACCGTCATTTCGACTTCCGAAAGTGGACATCAATACGTCCACTTATCGACTGCTGAACAATCGAATGTCGAAAAACCGAACCGTTACGGTTTAAGAAGAAGAAGATAGAAGAAGAGCAGAAACAATAATAGAATCTCATATTTCGCAGCGGAACAATATATAACAGATAAATGAATAATCTTTGAAAACAAAAGCATTATATCAGTTTTATATACGTCATTAGAGTTTACAATGACACACAATACAACACTAAAAGTCATTATAACCTGACTACATGAAATTGACTTTGCACCAACCCAAACGCAACGGATAATAAATAGTGTAGATGATACGCCTCGCCATCCAGGTTCAACTCCAGATTTCCACAGCATACTTCTTGATTGACTTCGCTCCAGGATAACGATAACCTTGCTTTAGACTGCTCGTGTGAAAAATTATGGGCACCTAGAATTTAGAAAGGGAACAATAACCTCCAGGTCAGTCATGGGACTGGTGCGAGATCTTAAAAACGGTTATTTTCACAAAGAAAATAAAAATAAATCCGCTATGCTTTTGAAAAATGAAACTGCCATAAGGCCTCCCGCCACACACACTTGGAGGAGATTTGTCCTTATGACATTCAAAAAATGCTTGATGCGCGAAAACAATTTGATATTATTATTAGTTCATAGTGCAGAAAACATTTCGAAAGTATAATATTAATCTTAGCCAGCATACCACATTTCGTCGTATGCCTACTATAGCTACCATGTTCAATAGTAGGTTACCGCTACATTCCATGGCAGATTATACAACTAAAACTGTACATGGCGTGTATTTTTTCTTTGGATTTCCAACAATGGTCGGGAAAAGGAACTTCCTACACCAAAATGGGTATGCCTCTGGAAGGACGCCCCCGGGAACCTAATCGAATCTCTGCCAAACAAGGCCGACGTTACCTCACGCTTTAACCAAGCTATAACATAGGTAACTACCACACAAGTATGCCATCCCCGGTCGTAACCGACCTTTATCCGAGGATTCTCAACCACAAAGCAACAACCACAAAGTATAATAAATTTGCAGCATCAACATAGGTTTGGTTTACAAATGGTTTACAGACATAGTTTGTTCGGTTGTTTTGGTTTACGGACTAATTTGCTTACAAACATGGTTTATTATTGTTATTGTTATGATTCCTAGTTTATTGTTGTATCAATATCAGTCTTTGTGTTTTTGGTTTGAATAACAACATTATACTGCCTTCAATTAATAAACCGACACATTATACTGCCATCTCTATTGAAATTTTCAGCATTATAATTGCAATTTTCCATAACAGAATTATACTTCCTTTAATCAATAGTTCACAAGTTTGGTTATTGAACTATTTTCTATTTCAGGTGCATGTTTTTATGGGCACTGATAATGCCATCTCTATTAAAAGTATTTGGGGACTTGGTCATGTGGTTGGGTACTGATGCTTCCATTTCTATTGAATTTTATGCGCCTGTTGCAAGTGTAGCCTTGATGAGTTTATGTGGTCTTTGTGTATGCGTCAGCCATTTTAATCGTAGTGTTGGACTGATTTGGGCAGAGAGTTCTGGTTGTTTGCAGAAGTGAAGTGATTTTCTTTTGCAGAGATTGGTTTTGTTTCCGCATAGTTTGCTATGTGGAGTGTGTTTTGATGTGAAGAAGGTGTTTCCCTCTTTGCTATGTGGAGTGTGTATTGAATTCTTTGATTGATATATGGTATGATTTCTGCCCCTTTTCGACTTTGTATTGATTTCGACTTGATTTTCCTATGATGATTTGGGTGTTTATATAGAAATCGATTTCCTATATACTCCTATATACTTTTGGTATGAATTTTTCAGACTTTGATTAGCATTCTGACTTGTTGATTGATATATATTTGAGATTCTTGAATATACTTGTTGAATAGTTTGGATGGTTGATGTTTGCTTGTGGTATGGTGATTATTGGAGTGCGGATGGTGACATGAATTGTTGCTGTCACTTGTGTTGTTCGAACGCAGGGGGAGCATTAGTTTCGATGATTGACAATGTAAATGTGCCCACAGGCAAGGCAGGTATATGGTCTGTAGTGTAGGCAAAACTATTGATGCAATATATTGTAGCCGGAGGCTGTTTTGATGGAAGTTTGTTGAAGTGTTGCGAAGGTAGTGGTATGAGCCGAGTACTGGTATGTTGCTTTATGCTTATGTGTTAAAGGGTTACTGACTTTTTGTTAACTACGTGTTGTCTATTGGCTCAACTTTCAACTATAGGATTAAATAATTTATAATTATGGTAACTGCAGAAGTTTAGATGTTTGATCTGCATAAAATTTGGTGCATATTACTTGTCAAAGTAACATACATGTATTTGAAACGAAATCACGATGATTATACGTTCTGCGTCAGTAGAGCAAAAACGTTCTTAGCTTATGTTTTAACACATGCTATTATTTTTAGCAATGGAACTTGCACTCTCTTTGGAAAAGCTTACTAATGAGAAGCTGATTCATCTACACATTGTAAGTCAACCGTAAATTGCTTTTAGTATTTTTGTCAGTTTCAATTTTTGAGTGTTTATAATAAATTTCTAAATTGAATGAAAACAGGCAGCAACTCGATCTAACGATCCTTAACTTGCGGACTTTGTGGAAACTGAATATCTGCTGAGCAGGTTCAATATTTTACATATAAAATCCTTTACTATATGCAAGTACTTCTAAAGCGGAGAAAAAGCTGAATTGGAGGTTTATTAAATGTTAATGTAAACATTCATGTGTATATTATAGAACTATGTCGAGGTAAACTTATCTAACTTTTTGGAATGTGTTGGAATTTTATGGCTCTAGCTTTCAGTCTTTTCGTATGTGATTTCGGTTGTTTTATGATAATATTTATTACCCGTTAAATTATTCACTATTGGTATGGATGTACTGCATTAATGCTGCTGTAATTTTTTTTTAAAATTTGCATTTATTTTGCAATGGTCAGAAACCGTTGCAATATCATGTATTACAACGGGCATTGCCCGTTGCGAAATCCATATTACAAGGCCTAATACAACGGGCGCATACCCGTTGCAAAATGCATATTACAACGGGCATTGCCCGTTGTAAAATGGCTATTTTGTTGTAGTGCGGGTCGGTCCGGTTTGGGGTATCAGCTTTGCTTAGAAGATTCGGTGCGGGTTTTTGCACCGCTTTTGCGATCCGGTGCGGGCGGTTTTCGTATAACGGTGCGGTTTATGCTCACCCCTAGTTCGATGATTGCATGACTTGGTTCATAAAGTATAGGTGTACCTATAATTGAAGAATGATGTTATATGTATGCTCATAACGTGACGTTTGTTTACATGGTATAATGTAACTGCCATTATTGGTTTAGTGAGGGGAAACCTCATTTTGTTAGGCGGAATGTTCTCACTGTATGTATGTTTTGGTAGATGTATAACTCATAACATGCCTTATGTCTAACACATATTTTATTATTGTTTAATTTGCTCATAAATTCATGAGTTATCATTTGAGTAGATTGGTATCATAGTTTAGACATGTATCTTTTTAAAAGATGAATCAAAACTTCAAATACGAAGCAAGAGGCTTAGTAGAAAATAGTGTTATTTTAAATTCCAATGTTGTATAACCATGATATATGATTGGTTAAGTTTTTGTATCGGCATCTTCATACGTTAGGCATGATCACATTATTAGTTATATTCATTATATTTGACCCCATACTTGTGCATGTTTTGGTATTATAAAAAGGCATTGTTAAAGAGACTACATTTTTAGATGTGGGGTGGTTTATTTTAGACAAAGTCATAGAATGATTTTTGGTATCAGGTCACTGCGTGTTGTGTATAAAAGAAATTCATTTGCGATAGATTCTGATTAGATTTTTTTTGATCTCCTCATATCCAAAATCGAAGTTTCTTAAATTATGACCTCATTAAAACGTAAATGACAATTCTATGTAAGGAAATTTATTTAGTTGCTTTTATTACTTAATTATTTTGAAAAAATAAAATGATATTAGTATGATGTTTGAAATAAATAGGGTGATAATTGCAGCATCATTGATATTTTTCGGTTCTCGAAATGGGGGTGTTATGACCGACACATAATATTTTGGGCTAAATAGAGACAGATGTGTGTGAAACATGGTTTTGACATGAAATAAGTTGTTGAACATGCCTTGATCAAGTCGATTGATTTGTAAGCCATTGTTGTTAATGCAATCACCTTACTGGGGTAGACAAATGAAATGAGTTTCACTGATTTAACAGTTTTGATTAGACTGGGAACAGTATTATGCCTATAAAAACAAGTTCACGGTATAGTGATCACTGTTGGAAGAAAGAAAAAAATACTTTCTTTTGGATAAAATGGGCGAATGATATATTTAGGGTTTCAAATTCAAAACACATATCTTAGTGTTATATCAGCGGTACATGATTCCGATACACAGAAAAGGTTATGTCAATGAATTGT
Organism: Allium cepa; assembly: GCA_030765085.1. Lineage (NCBI taxonomy): Eukaryota > Viridiplantae > Streptophyta > Magnoliopsida > Asparagales > Amaryllidaceae > Allium > Allium cepa. The sequence continues at coordinate 464,025,380 of CM060943.1, forward strand.
TGCAAGAATGTCATAGTTTTGATCTGTACGCATATTTGAATGAACTTGCTCTCTTCCGATTAATTTTCAGCTAATGAATATTGGTGATGGTGGTATTGATAAGAACATATCACAGTCATAGAGGAAAAGGAAAAATAAAATAAAGTGGAAAAATAACAATTAAGCAACAGATTAGAGATTCAAAAGTGACCAACTAAAACAAGATTAAAAATGATTCACTACATAACATGTATTCATAATTCCGATCCGTGAACAAAAGATTAAACATTGATTCTTCATCACAAAATGAATTAAGATTGCCTGCACCTTCAAAAGAATAAATATCCATTCCCGACTGTACATAAACTAAACCCAACATCAACAATCAATTCAAAACAACCCTCGCCTGCACATAGGACATGTAGTTTTCTTTTCAAACCAGCGAGCAATGCACCTCACGTGGAAGACGTGATTGCAGGGCAATCTCATCCCTTGGAACCACCTCATCTGAACGTCGTCCAAACACACGGCACAGTCATAGCATTCCACATTACCACAGCTGTCTTTTCTAAAGCCTTCGCCTTCCATCTCCTTCACCACACCCACCGCTTCATCCGGCAACAAAACTCTGTCAATACTTGCCTCAACATCTATGCATATGTCACCACTAGCAGGATCTAAAAGTTCCTTAATAGACCGATTGATTTGGGTTTCAAAGAAGTTCATGTGTTCCCTTTTGACGGGGTAGTCATCGGTTTTAATATTCAGAGGGCAAAATCGAGAAGCCTTAATGGTGTAGCCACGGACCAAAGGCATATCAAATAATGGACAGTCGAAGCTGTAAGAGACGTGCCTTTCCGAAGAAATCTGCAACAGTTTGGTGTGGTCTTTGAGGGTGAAACGAACGGATATGGAAGGGTCTTTAGACTTGGGTGAAAGCTTGGCTTCGAGATGGATGCTGCATTCCTTGTCGTATTTGTTGATGATTTTGTGCCGTGGAAACCATTCATGAGGGGTGAGGGGAAAGTCGAAAGCTTCAGTGTCATCGCGCACTGAATTGGAAGAGGAGGGAGGAGGATTGGGAGGCATCAGTTCGTGAGGGAGATAGGGAACTTTGATTTCTGCCGCCATTGTTGCTTGCGGATTAAGTTTCCAATTAATTGGTGGCGTGTTATGTGAGTGAGAAGCGTCAATTGAGATGTAGATATATTTATAGCTTCTGCCAACTGGGAACTTTCCTCTTTTTGATAATGCGGATGTCTATGACTTGTTACTACAGTGCCGATATATTTGGATCTTGACTTCAGTAAACTGATTGCCTTTTACCTGTTAAAACACACTCCGCCTTTTTGACCTTTTCTCATCCGTTTCAAACCCACCCAAACCTCCACTCCACTTCTTCCGGTTTAATCAAACATATTTGACGGATTTTTTCGGGTGCGTGGTCTGTCTATTTTTGTCAACTAAGTACTTCTCTGAACTTTCGCTTTTTTATATAACTTCAGTTGTCACTGCATGAATATGTTAGAAGTTGAATAATCTGATTGCATTTATTTGTTAAAACTAACTCAACTTTATCGATCAATGCTCATACGTTTCAAAATTCATACTCCAACAGACCCGTAACTTTAATGCTATTAATATAGCCATATACATGAGGAAAAATCACAAATACTTTAATCACAGGTTGTTATTACATTGTAAACTTTACCAAATTAACCGCACCCACATTGGTTAGTTGAAGTTTCATTTAGCATTCTTGCTATACTGTGTGAATATTAGTTTCAGGTACCATTTTATAGTTGAACTCCCTTCATCAGCAAATACCATGATCCGCCAATTAATTAAAATTTAATTTTTAAAATTCGATAACTACTTGTAGACTAGTCAAATTTAAAAATCGTTTTCATTATTAAATCGCAAATTATGGATGTTTTTTAAAACACACATGTTTACTTAAAAATAAACTTTACATCATATTTCTTTCATTGTAGATTTAATTGCATTTCAGAAAAACATTTAAACTTTGCAATTTTAGCTCTATCTATACGATCTATTTAAAACCGTGTCATATTAATACTTGTAACTACGTTAATAAGATATAGTTATACAACATCACATTAATGTAGTTATAGCTACACTATTATAGTGCAATTTTTAACTATGTCATGATGATGCAGTTAAAACTATGTCATGTTAGTGAAAGTTTAACTACTTTAGTAAGCCGTATCACTATGCAACATTATATTGTTGCATTAATATGCATCATGATGATGCAATTAAAACTACGTATGAGGTATGTATTTTCAATTAACTGTTTTATCTTGACGTGGCTAAAGCTACATTTGGGTGATGCAACAGTTAATCGAATACACTACAAGAAAAATGTTCACTAATTGCAGGTTGTAACAGCTTTGTGTCGTGTCATGCTGTAATTATTACAAGTAAAATCAAAATATACACGCTATTAATATCCCAAATTACAAAAAAATTACAATTGAGCCTACGAAATATTGTCAGGCCACTCTTCTCCCAATATTTCATCGCTCCCTCCATTTTCTTCCATCTCCGTAAACATCTCTAATTCTATCGTTTTCTCACTTCTCTCGGCCCTTCCTCTCTGGCCTTCTCTTTAGTCCAATATTTCTTCATTTCTACTAACAAAATCGTTCCCCACGTCCCTAGAAAGATTCCATCATGAAGAAATAATTGCCTACTTTGAGAATTGAGAAAAAGGGTCATGATCTCGATATTCTTCTACCTATATATTAATTATCAATTACTCTAATATATCCTTGTTTTTATTTGATTTATGTTTAGAATTTTCTTTCATTGAATTATATGCAGTTGTTTGGTTTATAAATAGTACATGTCATTCTTCACCAGTGTGATTTTATGCATTACGATGATGATTTGATTAAAAAAATCAGATTTAAAATATGTAATGGTCAAATTTTGTAGAATTTGTAATGGTTGTCCACTGTTTGAGTTTACTGTCTACTTTTCTTCAGTTTGTAACTCTCATTTGCTATAGTTTCTTCCCATGTCATGACTTGTAGATCTCTTGATTGTTGGTATTTCATTTTGATACTTGTGTTGGTAATATTTACTTTTCCTTCTACTTCGATTTTTTTCCACTTCGCTTTTCCAATTGACAGCCATTTTCATCTTAGACCCAGTACTTTGCCCGACATAAACCACTTCGTCGAAGTCCATAAGATGTTACTAACTTGATAACCATGTGCTATACTATTTATTGTATTTTAGTTCTTTAGACATGTAACATAAATTGTTAACTAAACTGAGCATAATTAACTGATATGGTAAAAAAAAAATCCTTTTTCCACACTTGATACAGCGATGTTGCAAGTGGCTAACGATGAATACCCCACCCATCTGTTGTTGAGTTCTAGAGTAGCAATCGGACATTACAAGCTTTTGATGACGAGTTTGAAAAATTTGTGTGGTGAAGGTTAATAATGGAGATTTGATAGAGTAATTTGATGAACATGTGGTAATTAATGGGATAATTTGTAGGATTTGGATTTGACTGTGACAAATCTGTTTGGGAGAAGGTTAATATCAACGATTGGCTATGTCAACGTAAAGAAGAAATGGTAGTTAAGGGTTAAACTACTATGGTTTATTTGGTCTAAGAATAATTGAGTTTTGGGTGGAATTAATTTGCAAACCAATACTATAATTCTTCTGCCTCATGACTACTACAATTTTAATATGCAATATCTTCTTATTGATGAAATATGTTGTTATTCCTCCATGCATTGTGCTTTGCTTTTATAACGCATACGTCTGATATCCAGTTGATTTGTAAATGCCAAATAGCTTAGTTTATAAAATGAATTGCATCGAGTTAGAAAAAAAAATGTGGCTCGCCTTTAATTATTGTCATAGTTTGACCGGTAAAAAAAAGTGTTATCATCTGTCGCGAAGTCTGTTTGATCCATGTATTTCATTAAGATTTCTCTTTATGTTTGAAAAAAGTAAATGACAGTTCGAGTTTTCATTGAACGTCATTGTTAATTTAATGTGCCTTTACAAATTATAATTGTTTGTTAACAGTAGATGACGTGATTCAGTCCATCACAACGCCTACTGCCCTTTCTGTACATTGGTTCAAATATTAAGACTACCCAACTGTGAAGAAATAATTTGTACACATACTGTGCCCACCACTTTCATGCATTCATAAGACTAATATTTGTCTTCTACCAGGTTTACAACTGTGAACAATCAACACACAACTGCCTAGGCGAATGTGGATAGGGATTGCACCTCATGTTCAGGTAAGAGGACAAACAAATGTAAAACTAAATACTAAATTAGTTTTTACTTTACCGACTAAATAAAGCAGCAATCTGGTTGTACAATTAAATTATGTCGTTTTTCATCGACATGTGATGATATTTCCATTTTTTTGAATATATCCACTGTTTATATGACTATCTAATACAATAGCCCTCATGTATGGAAAATCCTAACATTTTGTAAGTCCCAAAATGATCTCACAGTTTATGCACATGATATGTGTACTCTGTACCAATCGTTCCTGCATTTTTACTGCGTTCAAACATGCATCGACAGTAAAACGGTCATGCGTAACTAAGTATGCGGTATAAAAGGTGTACATAATCTGTGTGTCCGTGTATCCATCTTTCCTATTATTACAGATGTGGATTTAATTTACTAAATGCATGATGCATGCTCGAACTGACATTAGTGCTGCTGTCATGATTGCAATAGCTCAAAGTCCGTGTTCATCATCAACGTAAATTAGGCCTTAAGTATAATAAAACAGCTTTTGTGACTGTTATTGCATTGTTCTGGGTATACATGTTTGTTAACAGTAGAGGATGTGATTCATTACAATGCCTACTGCCCTTTATGTGTAGATGGTTCGTGTCTTAAGACTAACAGACTATGTATATATAATTTCTACAATTACAAGTTAGTCTGCCCACTACTTTCAAGCATGCGGAAGACTAATATTAGGTCTGCTAATAGGTTTATAAGTATGAACAAGCAATACACAACTGTCTTGGCGTCTGCGGATAAGGATTGCACCTCAGGTTTAGGCAAGAGGATAAACGAAGTTGAAAGTGAGTACTACCTTATTTTATATTTACTGAATAACACTAAAATGAATAGCTAACTTTAAAGCGTTGAAGAATTTGCTTATAAAAGTTAGTTGAGTATTGGTCATTTTGCATTGAATTTATAGTGGGATTGTAGGGATAGGAAAAATACTAATTCAACAAATTCAAAACTGAAACTATCCAATAGTAGTTCAATACTCAATTGAAAGAACTAATGACAATAGTAACATAAAAATATATAAGATAGAAGAGATAATGCAAAACAAAATAAGTTTGGGTAATACCGAAGCTTAAACAAACGCTTTGCACAACTAAAGCAACCACCATAAATTTTGGTAAGAGAAGTATAGTTGTAGTAACAATTGAACCATGTTTTCACAATTTGTCAACATAATCATTTATAAAGACCTACAACTACAACAAAAAGGTTTGAAAATATCTGATGGAATGAATACCACCAAGGAATAACCAAACTATAATATCGAAACCTAAAAAAATAAAAGAAGAAGAAGAAGAAGAAAAAGAAAAAAGAAAAATAAAATTCTTTGCACAACTAAAGCAACCACCATAAATTTTGATAAGAGGAGCATAGTTGTAGTAAAAATTGAACCATGTTTTCATATTTTTTAAGCATTATCATTTATACAGACCTATGTCTACAGCAAAAGGTTTGAAAATATCTGACGGAATGGATACCACCAAGGAATAACCAACATTCAATTGGAATAGTGCAAGCAGTAAACAAAAAAGTCGCAGACAGAAAACTAAAATGATAATCTAAAGAAAGATTCCAAATTTCACTGTATGACGGCGACACATATCGTTAATAATCTACAAATGAAAAGGATAGATATTTTTACTGAAAAACCGAAGCAGCAATTTACACGGTCATGATATAACATTGCCCTTTTTGAATATTTCAAATTCTTATATGACTATTTTATATAATGGCACTCATTGTTTGCAAACTCCCATTAGTTTACATGGTCATGATGTAACATTGCCATTTTTTGAATATTTTAAATTCTTATATGAGTATTTCATATAATGGAACTCATTTTTTGCACACTCCTAACATTGTATATTTTCCTAAATGATCTCAAATTTTATGTACATGATCCGTGTAATTTGGATCAATCATTCCTGCATTTTTTGCTTCACTCCAAGATGTATCAGACAATAAAATGGGTATGCGTACCTATGTATGTGGTATAAAAGGTGTAGCCATTATGCATGTCTATCACGGTGTACCCATCTTTACTATTATCAATGACGTGGATTTAGTTTACTAAACGCATGCTGCCCGCCTAAACATACGGTAATAGTGCTGTCATGGTTGCATTAGTTCACGGTTTGTGTTCACCTTGTGTACATTAGGTCTTGATTACGATAAAAATTATTTTATGACCGTTATTGCATTGTTCTAGGTCAACTTGACGTTGTTTTCCTTACCAGACACTCCTCCCTCTCTTTTTTTCTTTTTTTATTCCCAGCCTATTCTACTTAGTTCAGTTGGCTCATCTTACACAAGCTCCGTGGTACATGTGGTTGAGTCGATATGGGACAGCAGAATCACACACACACGTAGATGCCAGCTGTCGGTACGCATATTTCATCAAATCTACTTACAAACAGTGTACCGTCATATATAATTCCGATGTAGTTACCTTCCGTTGTGTTCAATCTAATATTCGTTTTACAGACTATCCTGAAGCGTTATTAATTCATTTATCCGGATATGCAAGTCTGCAAGGGCAAGTGTAGATTGATGCTGGCATTGAAAAGGGAAAAACAAAAGATCATATAAGTCGACGGATGCGATGACCAACTGCTACAATGATTTCCTGGACCTGTCGCTACATAATTTTTCTGAATTTCTTTGTCAAAGTCATGAGGAAGATGCCAATTGGTTCTTTTCCGTAATTATTCAGGTTTAATCTACAATCTCGGTCATTCTTTTATCCTCATTGGACCTTTGGGGTAGCTATGACATTTTGTTTTATCAGGACGACATCGTTTGGTCCACCTGATAGTACGTGCTTCTAACCCATCACATCCCAGAAAGAAGCTTAGAAGAGGAAATGTGATTCAAGTAAGAATTTTTAAACTATTTTTTCCCATTGGAAAATTTTGTTGGTAATTATTTCAAATCATGTACAATTACTACCCGTGCATTATTTTTCTCTGCAAATATCTATTATATGTCACATACAAGGAAACATCGTACATCCCATGCTCAGTGGTTATAGTAAATAACATTACAGTACTTCTTCAACCTCAACTCCTAACTAATTGTCGTACTTATGGACACTCATACTATGAAGCGTTAAACCTTTCAAACCCATGTTTTATTTAGTTATCCTAAATTAAAAATGTTAACTGATATTACTTTAGCTATTTTATGGTTACAAAATCAAACTGCATCTTATTTTCCTTATCCATAGGATAGTGATACAGAACAACATGCCACCGCAACACCTGGAATCAAAATTCAGGAGAAGAGGCAAAAAAATTAATTTTTGAAAGCTTATCATCACATGTTTCCCCGATAATTCCCTCTTTAGTTACCAATGTTCTGTCTGTTATCTATGTCTCCTTTTTTTTAATCGTTAACTGGTTTTTTCCGTTTCAAAAATAAATTTGTACTTTAGAACATATGATGACTGTATCGGTTTACTTTCACCTATAGAACGTACGTGTATGTTTTTAATTGCAACTCCAACTTTCTATTACACTGCTTTCTTATGTCTGCGTTGCTCAGATGTACTATGGGTTATCCTGTAATTTTAGAACAATTATTGGCATATGACAACATAATTTTTTTTGGTGGATTCATTTTCGTTTGTGCCTACTATGCAGTTGCTATCTTAATTTTGTTATATACAGTTACTGCCTTAACTGCACACCATGTTTGTGTTGACATCTGTATAAATTATGCTTGAGTAGGTATATGGGTATTTGGAAAAAAATTATTATATGTCATCATTTGTGCTATCTTAGTTGTTCTGTCACATTTAAATTTGTTTTTAGTTTTTACCAGTATTATTTTTCCTCCTACATTTCAATGTGTGGATATCGTCTACGTGAATGCCCATATGTGTCTTTCGAAAAAATGATTGCGGGCTTCCGTCTTTTAGTATGTGTAAAACAACATTTTTCATTACTGTTTCGTAAGAAGTTAAGATCTTTTACATATAAGCGCAATATTGTTAATTATGTATGATACTACGTTAAAGTAAAGATTTCTCATGCCCAATTACTGTTGATTAACAAGTTAATACCTATGATACTGCCTTAAAGTAAAGATTTTTCATACCCAATCATTACCGCTTAACTAGTCAATACCTTTGACATACAAACTATTCTTTTGTCATTTGTAATTATTTCATTGTTTAGTCAATAACTGTGTAATTTCAGTTTTGCTCATGTAATAGCATACCAGTTAGTTCATGTGTTTATATCATTCCGTGCACTGTGTTTTTGTGATTTGCTGTTATTTTGTCTGTCACTACTGCTCTGTTCAGTATGTATTTCAGTGTTTGCATATCTATCTATATCCATATAATTTTGAGTTAGTTTATGATTTAAGTCTCCCAAGATTATTGGGTTGTTGTTTACGGAGTAGTATAATATTGTAATTTATGATTTCTTCAATCAACATATACTCAATGTATAAAGTCAATAAGCTACAAAGATGAACAAATGGTCCAATTTGTTGTAATATCCTCTAATTTACCTCTTTGCGACAAATGAGATATAAGTTTAAAAATGTTCTGGATTGTTATCAAACACCTGGCATATTCATTCCTCTGTTTCATTATTAAAGAACACATATTTGAAGTTCATTTACCAGGCTAATAGTTATCCTACATTTTTCCGTGTTGATGAACAATGTTTTATAAGTGTTCCTGTATTTCTGTCTTTGTACCACGGCAATACCTATTCTTGTGCACCTTTTTTTGCACCGCAGCAGTAAAAAAAAATTTCGTGTTTACCAACCTCTTCTGTCTTGCTTCCTGTTTTTAACTCTTTCACTGCCCACAAAAAGTGATGTATGATACGATAGTTTGTGAAACTGATATGTTTTGGTTCATATGGAGCAATTGTTAAATTCATTATTTAAACCATGTGTGCTGAGGATTTAGTTTGGTGATACGGTTCTATGCTTTTGGCCAGTACATAGGTATGTTTAGATGCGCTTGCTGTGGCCATCACTACAATAGTACGAAATTATTAGAGTAGGAACTGCTATTTTTATGTTCTCTAACTGTAAATAATACTAAATGGTTACATTGTAGTACCTATTTTGATTTGGGATACTTTGTTCTGTACTGAATGACCCGTGCCTACGTTTTTTCCAGCATGCTACATTTTCCGGTTATACCAATATTTGTTTACTGCAAGTACGTGACCGATAATGTTTAACACAGTTTTCTTCCTCTTTGCACCGTAACTACAATAGAACCATATCGTTACAACCTATTGATTATTCGATATTCATATGCAAGCTATTCACTGCAGCTATACAGTGATATTAGGACGTATATATTAGATTTCAGTTTGAGCCCATGTCATTATTCATGTACTTCATGTGTTGGAAAACATGGTAGCCGAAAATAATAGGATACACCGCCGCTCGTGTGCATAGCACGGGCCACTCACTAGTTTATATATAATAGCACGATATATTATTATGTGGATAAACACGTTTGTATGTCACTGTTTTTTTTATTTATGAACAGTTATAAGCAGGGAAACCTAAGAAGTTATGAACATTATATTATTGCGTTAATATACATCTTTTGTGTAATTAAAACAACATCATTTCAATACTGTTAAAACTACATATGAGATATGCATTTTCAATAAACTACTTTATCTTTATCAAGCTAAAGCTGCATTTGGGATATGCAATAGTTAATCGAATAATTGGTTTGCCGTTAATTACCTTGAATATTTTAATGTAATTCTAACTTAGATTTATTTTTCTATGTTTGAAAGATATACTTTTTAGTTGTTACTATTTTTGAAAACTATAAATGCATTTAAGAGCTGCAGTAATTAACCACGTAACTGTTATGCAATTGAACTTTTTACATTTCTATAGACTTTAGGTACCTTTTTTGAATAGCTACAATAAAATTCTAGTCTCTCATCGTCTGATGCTATTTTTTTCCTTTTTATATATCATTATTTCTACAGCTTTTTAAGTTGGCATGGTTGGTATGTATTACCAGGTAAACTTGTGCACGCATGCATATGCGGCGTGGGCTAATGAACGTATGTAATGCTTTGATGGCGCACTTAACACTGCAAGGGAATGAGCTGGGTTTTCATACTCTCCATTCTCTTTTTTCTATTATTATTTCAGCTCTCAAAACCAAAAAGAAAAATCTTCGTGTTTAACCATAAATATTTGGTGAATTTTTTGAGATGCATGGTCTGTGTATTTTTGTCAAGTAAATACTTGCTCTAAACTTTTTTTTATATAACGTTAGTTGCTGCTGTTTTGATGTATTAGAAGTTGAATAATCTAATTGTATTTATTTGGAAAAACTAACTCAACATTATTGATCATTTTCTCATCCGTTTTGAATCTCACCAAATCCCAAATTTTATTGCAATTTATATGGCTATATACATGAAAATAAGTCACCTATATTTTATAGATTTTCTTTTCTCCATGTGGGCTATATGTGTATATTTATGTGTCAAGCAACTATTTGACATGTTTTTTTAAATCTTTTCAATGTTGTTTATTTGTTTTCTTAACAAATGTCTCCTTAAATATGTCTAGTACTTAATTTTTTTCAACATATTATCATTTGATGTTTAAGTAAAATTAGTAAAAATTTATTTTAAATATTATTTTTATGTACTCGAACCGTCTGCGCCATCGTCACACAGTTTTTACCACGTGGACAATCTGATTAACCTAATTGCAATTTATTTGGTAAACCAACTCAACTTTATTGATCGTTTTCTCACCCATTTCAAACCCCTAATTTTATTGCTATTAGTATGTCTCTATACATGAGAATAAATCACACATACTTTATTTTACTTACCACATTCAAAATTTAACCAAATTTACCGCATCATCGTCATTTGAAGCTTCATTAGCATACTTATTATATTTTGTGAATATTAGTTTTAGATCCCGTTTAATAATTCAAGTGTAAAAAGATAAACAGATCCATTGCTCAATCAAACCGTGATCTATAGCTCATTAAATTTCAATTATTAAAATTATGATAACTTTCCATAAGCTAATCGACTATAAAAATCATTTTCATCATTAAATTGAAATGTTGTATAACTTTCAAATGATACATGGAGTTGATGCACAAAAATCAACTTCCATTAACATGATAAGATATAACTAAAACTACTTCATTATCGTGCAATTATCAACTACATCATATTGTTGCAGTTAAAAATCTATCATGTTAATTCAAGTTTAACTGTTTAATAAGATGTACCTATAAAACCTTAAATCGTTGCGTTAAGCTGCATCTTAGTGATGCAATTAAACCTACCTCATTTCAACGCAGTTAATTGCCTATGAAATATGCAGTTTCGATTAACTACATTAACTTGACGTGGTTATAGATACATTTGGGAAATGCAATAGTTGATCATGCAGTTAATTATATTGGATATTTTTTAGTTAATGTATTCTAACATAGATTTCTTTTTCTACATTTGAAAGATGTAGTTTTCAGTTGTTACTGTTTTTAAAAGTTAGAAGTGCATTTGAGGGCTGCGGTATTAACCATATAATTATTATGTTGTCGAGCCTTTTAAAATTTTAATATAGTTTAAAATATATTCATTTTAAGATTTTTAGGTAGCTTTAAACATTTTTAAATCTTAAAGTTGCATTTTAGAGATGTAGTTTTCAACTACATTGCTTTTATACAATTTTTCTTGATTTAAAGGTTGTATGGTACACACACACATAAAGGTACCAAGATCTATGTCCCAAAGGACCACCAAATAGATAATCACAAAGCCAACATGCCTGACTCAATAGCATAAGAAACATAATAAAGCCAACATGCCTGGAAAAATAGCAAAACAACATATAATGTCCCAAATGTATAAAATAGAAGCATAGCAATGAATGTCATGAAGAATTAACGAATGAAGCTAAACTCCAGTGCAACACTGGAACCAAGATAAAATCTCCAGCTTGTAACCAGGAGTGTGGTGAGAGAAGATGAACTTGTGATCCAATCGTTAGTAGCTAAGATTGCTTCGTTATTAGCATCGAACTCACCTTCGTTGCAGAGAACCAACTTTTCATCCAAGATTTAGTAGAAAAGCTCCCGCTCATCCTTTTCATCATCAGAAATTTATTTTGAGAATACCTTCCACGCTGAGTGGTAGTAGAGTTCAGTATCTTTATGGGTCCTGGACTGGGTCCCGGCATCTCTACTGCACATTAAAAGAGTAAGTTCTACAAGTTTGGCTTCAAGTTCTCGAGCAATAAGTTCAGCACTAGGAGGGTCGTCAATCAAGGCGTGGACATATCGCTTCATAAGAGATGTGATCGAGGTGTCAATGGAAGGGTCCGAAGGTGGATCGGTGTCAGCGACGACGGGATTACCAACCCAGGAGAGGCTGAATTGCTTGAATTGCTTGAAAGAGGCTGGTTGGGTTAGGATGCCTTGACTTGCCAATGTTTTTTAGGAGGCATACGTAAAGGGATTATAGGGGAATGTTGCAAGAATTAGCACCGGAATGAGGACAATTGGAAATCTCATGGCCAAAGGAATGACAGAGGTCACAAATAAGTGGCTTCCATTGGTAAGATCTGTCGAAATAGGCAACCCTCCCATCACAAAGAGAGATAAAGATTCGAGATGGCAGCTACCTCACAGTGGATATCTAAACAAAAGCCTTGGCAAGCTGAAGGAACTGCCTACGCTCGGGTGAAATGTAACGATCACACCACGATGCCTAGTTTAGCAAAGAACATTATAAGTAATGTGTCTACTAATCTGGAGAATATGCTTGTTAGGGGCGATCGAATGTGAATATATCTTTTTACTAATAATGACATGTCATTTACCTTTTTCACTTAATATTTGAACCGAATTTGACGTGCATAGTATTAATACAAATTAATAGACACACCGATTCTCCGAATCAGAACAATATGTCATATAAATAACAGTCATATATCACAGCGGAATAAATCTCAACTTAAACATATACAAATTATTTTGTTTATGAAATGAAATACTAAACTAGAATTTTATGCAAGTTTAACAATTCTCTAATCTCAATTATACTTTTACATATAAGGTCCAAATTTCTAAATGTGATAAACTAAAAGTCCAAATGTTTATCTCCTTACTAGCATAACCATTCAAATGTCAACATGTCCTGTAACCTGAAAAGTTTCGACCTGACCCGAACAAAATAGCGCCAATATTTGACTATCTCTAAATAACCAATAGGGTTAGAATAAGATATAACACAAGAAAAAACAACATATAAGTAAATACAGATGCCCAGGATATAACGAGTCGAGGAAATTAATTTAACTTAGAGTTCATCACAAGGCACATGGTTATACATTTAAGTCCCGAATACATATTAGTCACTACACACTAAATTCACAGAACAAAACATAATATCTCCAAGCACGCAAATATCAATGATTAACTCAGAACATGGTTATAAGTTTAAGTAACAAACATGAACTGGTCACTAAAAAAAAGAATTAACTTAACATCCATCATATGACACAAGAACATGTACTTATTTCATAAACACATAGCACAAGAATATATCCTTATTTCATGAATACAAGACACAAGAATATATGTTTATTTCATGAACACAGAATAGTCATAGAATCCACATATCCAAAATCCAAGAGATCTTACTCCAAACCGATCATAATGATCGTCCAAAACAATCGCAATGACTGTACTCCAAACCTTTGGCAAACAAGCAAACAAATTGGTATCACTCGAACAGATCCGATACCAAGGATTGAAGTCAGACCGGTAACATAGAATCACAAAATGATCTCAAGGATAGTCCATACCGATCAAGGTGATCTTAGGAACCAAGACTCGATAAATTTACATTTATTTAATATTATTATCTTATTACATTCAAAAAGAAATCCAGGAATAGACTTCTTAAGGATCTAGCAGCTACTTACCGTACACCAAATGTGAGTAAAACCTAAAGTGCCAAATACTATCATCTATAATAATCACTAGAATTTAACCAATACGTTCCATGCCATATGGTGAAATTCAAGTATTTACCAAAAGCTAGTAAATATCACTTATTATGGATACCATAGGAAAACCTGCACTACATTCTCTTAAGGATTTAGCAACCACTTGTTGTACACCAGAAGAGAATACAAATCAAAAGTGTAAAATTATAACGACCCATCATTTCGACTTTCGAAAGTCGACATCAACACGTCCACTGTATCAACTGCCGAACAATCGAACGCCGAAAAACCGAACCGTTAGGGTTTAAGAAGAAGAAGATAGAAGAACAGAAATAATAATAGAATCTCACATTTCACAGCGGAACAATATATAATAGATAAATGAATATGCTTTGAAAACAAAAGCACTATATCAGTTTTACATACATCATCAGAGTTTGCAATGACACACAATACTATACTAAAATTCATTATATCCTGACTACATGGAACTGACTTTGCACCAACCCAAACGCAACGGATAATACATAGTATAAATGATATGCCTCGCCATCCAGCTTCAACTACAGATTTCCACAGCATAATTCTTGATTGAGTTCGCTCCAGAATAATGATAATCTGGCTCTAGGCTGCCCGTGTGGAAAATTGTAGGGACCCAGAGTTTAGAAGGGGAACAATAAACTCCAGGTCAGTCATGGGACTGGTGTGAGATCTTAAAAACAGTTATTTTCATAATGAAAATAAAAAGAAATCGCTATGCTTTTGGAAAATGAAAGTGCCATAAGGCCTCCCGCCACACACACAATGCAAGGGCACACTTGGAGGAGATTTCTCCTTATGACAGTCAAAATATGCTTGATACGCGAAAACTATTTGATATTATTATTAGTGGATAGTGCAAAAAACATTTTGAAAGTATAATATTAATCTTAGCCAGCATACCACATTTCGTCGTATGCCTACTATAGCTACCATGTTCAATAGCAGGTTACCGCCACATTCCGTGGCAGGTTATACAACTAAACTCGTACAAGGCGCTTATTATTTCTTTGGATTTCCAACAATGGTCAGGCAAATGAACTTCGTACACCGAAATGGGTACACCTCTAGAAGGACGTCCCCAAGAACCTAACCGGATCTCTGCCAAACAAGGCCGACGTTACCTCACGCTTTAACCAAGCTATAATATAGGTAACTACCACACAAGTATGCCATCCCCAGTCGTAACCGACCTTTATCCGAGGATCCTCAACCCTAAAGCAACAACCACAAAGTATAATAAATTTGCAGCTCAACATAGGTAAAATATATGGGCTCCATACCATGATATCACCTCTTATCCAGAAGAAAATGGACATACCCTAGGGGCGCAACCCCTAACAACCTTGCCGCAACATTCATGTTTTGACCATTTCCGAGATGTGAGGCTCGGCGAAGTCTAGTCCACAAAGCACGCTTTTCACAATAGCCATGCTTTGATCAACAAATGATCAGCTGCACTTCGTATGCCACATTACCAAATTGGGAATATATCACTAGTAACCATCAACTACATAACCTCTGAGCTCGTATGTCTCAGAGAAGGGTGTTAAGCTAAGAGAATAAATTCTCCTCCACCAACAGAAATGTATTTGATAGAACCAGCTTTACGTCTCAAAGTGCAATGTCAGACACACATCCATACAAGTCCGTTCCAGGATCGAACGGAACCGAAGGCACTTCAAAGAAGCCCTTGCAATCCGGATATTCACTAATCACGTCCGTAATCACCATCACAAAGGGTGATCAAATCTCTATACCGGAGCAACTCGGTGTAGAGACATTCGACAGGTAATCCTTTCACTTTTGAAAATACCCAGTCTTCAACACCATCTTCAAATGCAATCCCATTTCGTCGTATCATTATTCGGAATGGGTTTTATGACACAAAGTCCTCTCTCGGCTAATCCGCATAACGAGCGCTTATTTTTAAAAATAAGTATTACATTTAGATTTCAAACAAATCACAACAATTTACACTTTGATCTTTTAAACAAAAGATCCATCACAATCACAAAGGTTCGATGTGGTTTTCGAATATCCATTTGGAATTCGACACCCGTTCGCATCGAAATTCAAACACCATTTAAAGGCCAATATTGGTAGTCGGTTATCTAACTATCAATCAACATTCACAACAATTACTGAATTTCAAATAATTTTCCCCCAGTTATTTATTTTCAAAATATCTTTGCAAGATATATTTTCACACTTTAACCATTTGAAAACAAATTTCATATCACTTTTCATTCATGGAATAAGATTCCCGATATTATTTATTTGCACTGAAAGTCCACCGAGTTCAAATACTTTAAAATAATTCAAATCACTTATCCAAAATATACTTGGAAATACTTAGAATAAAAAGTATTTTAAAACACTTGCTTAAATATTTGTTATGAAAATATTGTACTAATATCTTAGATAAAACTTCAAGTCCAAACCAATTTTAGAATAAAACTAGTAGACAGAGTATAAATATTTAAATAACCTTTTTCTAAAACAAATAATATTTAAATCTTTAAATAATCACTTCTATAATTAATCAAATAAATCTTTACTATACATATTTTCAAAATA
Organism: Allium cepa; assembly: GCA_030765085.1. Taxonomy (NCBI): domain Eukaryota; kingdom Viridiplantae; phylum Streptophyta; class Magnoliopsida; order Asparagales; family Amaryllidaceae; genus Allium; species Allium cepa. Next base: position 464,042,300 of record CM060943.1, read on the forward strand.
ACTTAAGAAAATAATTTCTCCAAAATATTCTTTTTAAAACCATATCTAGAACTTTAATTTATACTTGAAAGCTACTTTAAAAACATACTGGGCTTTCCAGAGAAAATGCGCTTTCCATTTCAAAATGGTCCATTTAAACCAATTGATAAACCCTTCTCGATTTATTTTAAATTTACGTTCCAAATCCGTAAATTCCTTTCCGCATTTTAAAAATACCCAATGTTTATTTTTAAAACAAAATTCCCTTTCCTTTACAAATTCCCATTGTGAATTTAGATTTCCAAATATCAAATGATGTACGATTTTCAATTCGATTCCCAAATATTCACTTTCAAACACCAAATCAAATTTCTAATTGATTTCCCAAAATCATTTCAAACACCAAATCAAATTCCAAATTTATTTCCAAACACCAAATCAATTTCTAAATTGATTTCCCAAAGATTTTCAATACCAAATCAAATTTTCCAATCGATTTCTCAAATTTGTTTTCTTTTAAAATAAATCTCTTTATTTCTTCCAAACTATTTAAAAATCCGAATTTTAAATAAATTCTTCAACTATTCAGCAATGTTGCTCCAAAATCAATTTATGAGAATCATTTCCCATAATTTGGAATTTATTCAATAGGATTCAAAAATAAAACTTTATCCTTTTAAAATTCCTTCTTTTAAATTTATCCCATTCTCAAAAATAAATTTTATTATAATTTTCTACTTAAATTTCAAAAATCCAATTTTATGTATTTCTGGTACCCTACGATACCAAAAATATATTCAGCTAAATTTTAGCCTAAAATGATTTCAAGTACAATATAATCACCCAGAGATTATCAACACACAACATATGAAACAAATTCTATATTTGAGGAATCCAGTTGGATCCCTCCTACCTATTTTCCTGCATCCACAGACGTTAGTACAACAATTAAATACTAATTCCACTTCGAGGTGGAATATTGCGGTATATGGAATTTTATATAATATCATCCGCTATTATGCGGCGTATGGGGTCTCATCCATTGTATAATGTGGGAAATCAATCACTCCAAATACATATATAATACCAATTCCACTTCGAGGTGGAATATCGTGATATATGGGTTTAATATAAGACCATTCGCTATTATGCGGCGCATAGGGTCTATTCCAATACAACTAATAATAATTTATCATTCAAGCACACAATAAAAATTTTCAAATTTAACTATCACAATTCAACAATCGATCAATAACTGAAATTTTCAATTATTATTTTGAGTGAGAAGATCTCACCTTTGCCTATGCATGCAAATTCATTTCCGTTCCAGCTTGTTGTCATGATTTCTAGACATTGTATAAATGATTATATAATTTATTAATATTCGAAATAAATTGAATAATCCAATTGCCATTTTTTAATTCTAATCCAACTAATAAATTTAAACTAATTTTTCTTCCCCTTCATTTTCCAAATGCTTATTCACATATATATAGAATTAGAATAGACAGGTTTAAACTTCACTGTAAATATTTCATCTTCCTATATATATATATTTCTAAAAAAAATTAATTGCTTCCAATTATATATATATTTTCACTGTTGAAATTCTAAAATGGTAATACAAAAATTATTCTTTTACTGTAAAGATTTTATTTTCTGCAAATTAAACAGTAATTAACCTTACTGTAATCATTTTAAATAAAAATGCTTAAATTTAATAAATTAAATTATACCTTACTGTACGAAGACGAACCCATATCCACGGCCTCGATTCGCGACCCCACAGTCGCGCCACCGTGCTCGCGATGCTCCCCCAGGCTTTCAATCGATCGCCTACGACGATGTCGTTGACTCCGCGTGCCATCAGTCGTAACTTTACCATATGCGCGTGCTCCCAGAGGCGAAACCCGATCAACCATTGCATGAACGAACGCTCACCCATTTGAAAAATCATGACATCGATTGAATCCACTGCCGCCTAAAATCCCAATGCTTCCCAAACCCTAGAACTAAATCGCGGCCATGCCGCTCCCTCCGCCGCCTGCTTGATCGCGAACTTGTTTAATTTGGGAAGACAAAGTTTCTCTCTGCCATTTTGTTTGATTTATGTTTAGAATTTTCCTTCATTGAATTATATGCAGTTGTTTGGTTTATAAATAGTACATGTCATTCTTCAGCAGTGTGATTTTATGCATTACGATGATGATTTGATTAAAAATCAGATTTAAAATTTGTAATGGTTAAATTTTGTAGAATTTTGATGTGCGGACTTATTTGATATCTATTACTTATAATAGAAAACAGGAACCATGCATTGCTGACTTGGATAATCTAAAAGCTTAGCATTTCAAAATAGTTCCTCAAGAGCGTAATCTCTATTGCTTTTATCCTCCCTCTCAACCGTTTCCTCCTATTACACCCACTTTCTTCCCAAACTGATTCCGTCCTACTATCTTCCTTTACCATATCCCTTCCAGGCTCTTCAATTGTCCATCAGCTCCATCGATTTCTTCTAACAGTCAACATCTAAATTTGAAATTCTGATGTCAAGCTCCTATTATACAAAAATCCAGTTTATCTTCGTTTCTATTGCTGCCAATGTAAAATCAATCCCAGTCAACTGAAGCATGGAAATTAATGGTCGTCCACGGTTTGAGTTTACTGTCTATTTTCTTTAGTTTGTAACTCACATTTGCAATAGTTTCTTCCCACATGTATTGACTTTTAGATCTCTTAGTTGTTGGTATTTCATTTCGAGTGTTGGTAATATTTGCTTTTCCTTCTATTTCGATTTTTTTCCACTTCGCTTTTCCAATTGACAGCCATTTTCATCTTAGACCTAGTACTTTGCACGGCATAAATCATTGCGTCGATATCCGCAAGGTGTTACTAACTTGATAACCATATGCTATACAATTTACTGTATTTTAGTTCTTTAGTCATGTAACAGAAATTGTTAATTAAACCGAGCATAATTAACTGATATGGTAGAAAAAAATTGCCCTTTTTCCACACTTGACACAACGATGCTTCAAGTGGCTGATTAATGAATACCTTTCCTATCTGCTACTAAGTTCTAAAGTGGCAATCAGACACTACAAGCTTTTGATGTACAGTCTGAAAAATTACTATGGTGAAGGTTAATAATGGAGATTTGATAGAGTAATTTGATGAATATGTGGTAATTAGTGGAATAATTTGTAGGATTTGGCTTTGACCGTGACAAATCTGTTTAGGGAAGGTTGATATCAACGACTGGCTGTGTTAATGCGAAGAAGAAATAGTAGTTAAGGGTTAAACTACTATGGTTAATTTGGTCTAACTGAGTTTTGGGCGGAATTAATTTGCAAACCAATACTGTAATTCTTCTGCCTCATGACTACTATAGTTTTAGTATGCAATATCTTCTTATTGATGAAATATGTTGTTATTCCTCGATGTATTGTGCTTTGCTTTTATAACGCATACGTCTGATATCCAGTTGATTTGTAAATGCCAAATAGCTTAGGTTTTAACATGAGTTGCACCGGGTTAGAATAAAAAATGTGGCTCGCCTTTAATTATTGTCATAGTTTGACCGGTAAAAAAAAAGTGCTGTCATCTGTCCCGAAGTCTGTTTGATCCATGTATTTCATCAAGATTTCTTTTTATGTTTTAATAAAGCAAATGACGGTTTGATTTTTCATTGAACGTCATTGTTAATTTAATGTGCCTTTACAAATTATAACTGTTTTTTAACAGTAGAGGATGTGATTCAGTCCATCACAATGCCTACTGCCCTTTCTATGCATTGGTTCGAATGTTAAGACTACCCAACTGTGACTAAATAATTTGTACACATGCAATTAACTGTGCCCACCACTTTCATGCATTATAAGACTAATATTTGGTCTTCTACCAGTAACCTGTGAACAATCAACGCACAACTGCCTAGGCGGATGTGGATAGGGATTGCACCTCATGTTCAGGTAAGAGGGCAAACAAATGTAAAACTGAATACTACATTATTTTTTACTTTACAGACTATATAAAGCAGCAATCTGATTGTACAATTAAATTATGTCTTCTTTCATGGACATGTGATGATATTGACATTTTTTTGAATACATCCACTGTTTATATGACTACTTAATACAATAGCCCTCATGTATTGGCAATCCTAACATTTTGTAAGTTCCAAAACGATCCAACAATTTATGCACATGATATGCGTACTCTTTACCAATCGTTCCTGCATTTTTGCGGCGTTCAAACATGCATCTGACGTTAAAATAGTCATGCATAACTAAGTCTGTGGTATAAAAGGTGAAGATAATCTGTGTGTCTTTGTATCCATCTTTCCTATTATTACTGATGTGGATTTAGTTTACTAAATGCATGATGCATGCCCGAACTTATAGTAGTACCGCTATCATCATTGCAATAGTTCAAAGTCCATGTTCATCATCTGTGTAAATTAGGCCTTAATTATAATAAAATAGCTTTTGTGACTGTTATTGCATTGTTCTGAGTATACATGTTTGTTAACCGTAGAGGATGCGATTCATTACAATGCCTATTGCCCTTTATGTGTAGATGGTTCGTGTGTTAAGACTAACAAACTATGTATGTATAATTTCTACACTTACAAATTAGTCTGCCCACTACTTTCAAGCACGTAGAAGACTAATATTAGGTCTGCTAATAGGTCTACAAGTGTGAACAAGCAATACACTACTACCTTGGCATCTGTGGATAAGGATTGCACCTCAGGTTCAGGAAAGAGGATAAACGTAGTTGAAAGTGAGTACTACCTTATTTTATATTTACTGAATAACACTGACATGAGTAGCTAACTTTAAAGTGTTGAAGAATTTGCTTATAAAAGTTTGTTGAGTATTGGTCATTTTTCATTGAACTTATAGTGGCCATTGTAGGGATAGGACAAAAATAATTCAACAAATTCAAAACAAAAACTATCCAATAGTAGTTCAATACTTAATTGAAAGAACTAATGACAATAGTAACATAAAAATATAAAAGGTAGAGGAGATAATGAAAAACAAAATAAGTTGTTGGAATTTAGCCATGTACTTGCTGTGTGCTTTGCATTTAATTTAGTGCCAAAATCTAATACATCAATTGCAAAATGTATCTGAATTCTTAAGATGTTGAATTGTTTATAAACTAACGTTGTAGATGTAATAAAATAACAACGAAACATAAAACAGATTGCAGTTTGTATTAGAAGACAACACATATCCAGTAACACATAATGACACCGATTTTAATACACAAGTAACTCCATTTTAAAAACACGAGTGTAGAATGCTTTTACTTATTGAGTACTAATGAAGTTACTTCAATGGAAGTGTACACATTCAGATAGCACGGAAAAGGAATGGTATCAATATGGAACAATCATTATTCAAATGGAATAGTACAACAAGAAATGACTCTACATAACAGCCTAACGTAAAAACACATAGAAAATTAAGATTAAAGTATATTGCATAGCGAATTTAGGAAGTCAAAAAAATGCAAGTAGTAAAACCATTAGACAAAACTGATTTAAAGTTAGTATTTATGGGGAAAAATGTATTCTGTTCTCATATAGTTTGGGTAATGCGAAAGCTTAAAAATAGTTTAGGCAATACCAAAGCTTTAAAAAAATGCTTTGCACAACTAAAGCAACCACCATAAATTTTGGTAAAAGGAGTATAGTTATAGTAACAATTGAACCATGTTTTTACAATTTGTCAACATAATCATTTACAAAGACCTACGTCTACAACAAAAGGTTTGAAAATATCTGATGGAATGAATACCACCAAGGAATAACCAAACTATAATATTGAAATCTAAAAAAATAAAAAAAATAAAAAAAGAAGAAGAAGAAGAAGAAAGAAAAATAATATTCTTTGCACAACTAAAGCAACCACCATAAATTTTGGTAAGAGGAGCAAAGTTGTAGTAAAAATTGAAACGTGTTTTCACAATTTTTCAGCATTATCATTTATATAGATCTACGTCTACAGCAAAAGGTTTGAAAATATCTGATGGAATGGGTACTACCAAGGAATAACCAACATTCAATTGGAATAGTGCAAGCAGTAAACAAAAAGTAGCAGACGGGAAAACTAAAATGATATCTATAAAAAGATTCGAAATTTCACTGTATGACAGCGACACATATCGTAAATAATCTATAAATGAAAAGGATAGATATTTTTACTGAATAACTGAAGCAACAATTTACACAGCCATGATATAACGTTGCCCTTTTTTGAATATTTCAAATTCTTATATGACTATTTTATATTATGGCACTCATTGTTTGCACACTCCCATTAGTTTACATGGTCATGATATAACATTGCCATTTTTTTTGAATATTTCAAATTCTTATATGACTATTTCATATAATGGCACTCATTTTTTGCACACTCCTAACATTGTATATTTTCGTAAATGATCTCAAATTTTATGTACGTGATCCATGTAATTTGGATCAATCATTCCTGCATTTTTTGCTCCACTCCAAGATGTATCAGACAATAAAATGGGTATGCGTACCTACATATGTAGTATAAGAGGTGTAGCTAATCTGTGTGTCTATCACTGTGCACCCATCTTTACTATCATCAATGACGTGGATTTAGTTTACTAAATGCATGCTGCCTGGCCAAACATACGACAATAGTGCTGTCACGATTGCATTAGTTCATGGTTCATGTTCACCATCTAAGTGTACGTTAGGTCTTGATTACGATAAAAATTATTTATGACCGTTATTGCATTGTTCTTGGTCAACTTGTTGTTTTCCTTACCAGACACTCCTCCCTCTTTTTTTTCTTTTTTTTATTCCCGGCCTATTCTACTTAGTTTAGTTGGCTCTTCTTACACAAGCTCCATGGTACATGTGGTTGAAGTCGATATGGGACAGCAGAATCACACACACAAACACACACACACACACGTAGATGCCTTCTGTCGGTATGCATATTTCATCAAATCTACTTACAAACAGTTTGCCGTCATATATAATTCACATGTTGTTACGTTCTGTTGTGTTCAATCTAATATTCATTTTACTAACTATCCTGAAGCATTATTAATTTATATATCCGGATATGCAAGTCTGCAAGGGCAAGATGTAGATTGATGCTGGCATTGAAAAGGGCAAAAAAAAATATCATATAAGTTGACGGATGCGATGACCAATTGCTGTCATGATTTCGTGGGTCTATCGCTGCATAATTTTTCTAAATTTCTTTGTCAAAGTCATGAGGAAGATGCCAATAAGTTCTTTTCCATAATTATTCGCGGTCACTCTTTTGTCCTCATTGGACCATTGGGGTAGCGATGACATTTTGTTTTATCATGACGATGATCATGTGGTCCACCCGACAGTACGTGCTTCTGACCCATCACTTCCCAGAAAGAAGCTTAGAAGAGGAAATGTGATTCAAGTAAGAATTTTTAAACTATTTTTTTCAATGGAAAATTATGTTGGTAATTATTTCAAATCATGTACAATTACTACCCATGCATTATTTGTCTCTACAAATATCTATTATATGTCACATAAAAGGCAGCATTGTACATCCCATGCTAAGTTGTTATAGTAAATAACATTACATTACTTCTTCAACCTCAACTCCTAACTAATTGTTGTACTTATGGATACTCATACTTTGAAGTGTTAAACCTTTCAAACCCATGTTGTATTTAGTTCTCCTAAATTAAAAACGTTAACTGATATTACTTTAGCTACTTTATGGTTATAAAATAAAACTGCATCTTATTTTCCTTATCCATAGGATGGTGATACAAAACAACATGCCACCATAACACCTGGAATCAAGATTTGGGTGAAGAGGCAAAGAAATTAATTTCTGAAAGCTTATCAACACATGTTTCCCCTATAATTCCCTCTTTAGTTACCAATGTTTTTTCTGTTATCTATGTCACCTTTTTTTAATTGTGAACTGTTTTTTTCCTTTTAGAAAATAAATTTGTATTTTAGAACATATGATGACTGTATCGGTTTACTTTCACCTATAATACGTATGTGCATGCTTTTAATTGCAACTCCAACTTTATATTACACTGCTTTCTTATGTTTTTACTGCTCAGATGTACTATGGGTTATCCTGTTATTTTAGAACAATTATTGGCATACGACAACATAATTTTCTTTGGTGGATTCATTTTCATTTGTGCCTACTATGCAGTTGCTATCTTAATTTTGTTATATATAGTTACTACTTAAACTATACACCAAGTCTGTGTTGACATCTGTATAAATTATGCATGAATAGGTATATGGATATTTGGAAAAAAGTTATTGTATGTCATCATCTGTGCTATATTAGTTGTTCTATCACAGTTAATTTTTTTTTAGTTTTTACCAGTATTTTTTCTCCTCCTACATTTCAATGTGTGGATATTGTCTACGTGAATGCCCATATGTGTCTTTCGAAAAAATGATTGCGGGCTTCTGTCTTTTAGTCTACGTGACACAACATTTTTCATTAATTTTTTCGTAGGAAGTTAATAACTTTGACATATAAGCGCAATATTGTTAATTATGTATGATACTACGCTAAAGTAAAGAATTTTCATACCCAATTACTGTGCTTAACAAGTCAGTACCTATGATACTGCCTTAAAGTAAATATTTTTCATACCCAATCACTGCTTCTTAACAAATAAAAACTTTTGACATATAAACTATTCTTTTGTCAGTAGCAATTATTTCATTGTTTAGCCAATAACTGTGTAATTTCAGTTTCGCTCATGTAATAGCATACCAGTTAGTTCATGTGTTTATATCGTTCCATGCACCGTGTGTTTGTGATTTGTTGTTATTTTGTCTGTCACTACTGCTCTGTTCAGTATGTATTTCAGTGTTTGCATTGCTATTTATAGCCATATAAGTTTGAGTTAATTTGTGATTTAAATCTCCCAAGATTATTGGGTTGTTGTTTACAGGGTGCTATAATATTGTAATTTATGATTTCCTCAATCAACATATACTCAATGTATAAAGTCAATAAGCTACAAAGATGAACAAATGGTCCAATTTATTGCAATATCCTCTAATTTACCTTTTTGTGACAAATGAGATATATGTTTAAAAATGTTCTAGATTATTACCAAACACCTAGCATATTCATTACTCTATATCATTATTAAAAAACTCATATTTGAAGTTCATTTACCAGGCTACCAGTTATCCTACATTTTTCAGTGTTGATGAACAATGTGTTATAAGTGTTCCTGCATTTCTGTCTTTGTACCACAATAATACCTGTTCCTGTTCACCTTTTTTTGCACCGTAGTAGTAAAAAAAATTCGTGTTCACCAACCTCTTCTGCCTTGCTTCCTGTTTTTAACTCTTTCACTGCCCATAAAAAGTGATGTATGTATATGATAGTTTGTGAAACTGATATGCTGTGGTACATATGGAGCAAGCGTTAAATTCTTTATTTAAACCATGTGTGCTGATGATTTAGTTTGGTGGTATGGTTCTCTGCTTTTGACCAGTACGTCAGTAAGTTTAGATACGCTTGCTGTGGCCATCACTGCAACAGTACAAATTGCTGTTATTGGAGTAGGAACTGCTATTTTTTATGTTCTCTAACTGTCAATAATACTAAATGGTTACATTGTAGTACCTGTTTTGATTTGGGATAATTTGTTCTGTACTGAATGACCTGTGCCCACGTTTTTTCTAGCATGCGACATTTTTCGGTTATACCAATATTTGTTTACTACAAGTACGCGACTGATAATGTTTAACATTGTTTTCTTCCTCTTTACAGCGTAACTACAGTCGAAACATATCGTTACAACCTACTGGTCATTCCATATTCATATGCAACCTATTCACTGCAGCTACTAAATTGCAACTATACAGTGATATTAGGACATATATATATTTGATTTCAGTTTGAGCCCATGTCATTGTTCATGTATTTCATCTGTTGGCAAACATGTTAGCCAATAACAATATGGTACACCACCGCTTGTGTGCATAGCACGGGCCACTCACTAGTTTATTTATAATAGCGCGATATATTATTATGTGGATAAACATGTTTGTGTGCCATTGTTTTTTATTTATGAACAAATATAAGCATGGAAACCTAAGAAGTTATCAAGTTATGAACGTTATATTGTTGCGTTAATATACATCTTTTGTGTAGTTAAAACAACATCATTTCAATGCTGTTAAAACTACATATGAGATATGCATTTTCAATAAACTACTTTAACTTTATCAAGCTAAAGCTGCATTTGGGATATGCAATAGTTAATCGAATTATTGGTATGCAGTTAATTACCTTGAATATTTTAATGTAATTCTAAGTTAGATTTATTTTTCTGTGTTTGAAAGATGTACTTTTTAGTTGTTACTATTTTTGAAAGCTATAAATGCATTTAAGAGGTGCAGTAATTAGCCACGTAACTGTTATGCAATTGAACTTTTTACATTTTTATAGCTTTTAGGTACCTTTTGTTGAATAACTACTATAAAACTCTACTCTCTCATTGTCTGATATTATGTTATTTTCCTCTTTGTATATCATTATTTCTACAACTTTTTAATTAGGCATGGTTGGTATGGATTACCAGGCAAACTTGTGCACGCATGCACGTGCGGCGTGGGCTAACGAACATATGTGACACTTTAATTGCGCACTTAGCACTGCAAGGGAATGAGCTGGGTTTTCATTACTCTTCATTCTCTTTTTTCTATTATTATTTCAGCTCTCAAAACCAAGAAGACAAATCTTTGGGTTTAACCATAAATATTTGGTGAATTTTTGAGGTGCATGGTCTGTGTATTTTTGTCAAGTAAGTACTTACTCTAAACTTTTTTTATATAACGTCAGTTGTTGCTGTTTTGATATATTAGAAGTTGAATAATCTAATTGTATTTATTTGGAAAAACTAACTCAACATTATTGATCATTTTCTCAACCGTTTCAAATCTCACTAATCCCTAATTTTATTGCAATTAATATGGCTATATACATGAAAACAAATCACCTATATTTTATAGGATTTCGTTTCTCCTATGGGCGATATGTGTATATTTATGTCAAGCAACTATTTGACATGTTTTTTTTTTAAATCTTTTCAATGTTATTTACTTTGTTTTCTTAAAAAATGTCTCCTTAAATATGTCTAGTACTAAATTTTTTTTCAACATATTATCATTTGATGTCTAACTAAAATTAATGAAAATTTATCTTATATATTATTTTTATGTACTCGAACAGTCTGTTCGCCATTGTCATGCAGTTTTTACCATGTGTACATTTTACAATATGAATAACTAATTGCAATTTATTTGGTAAACCAACACAATTTTATTGATCGTTTTCTCACCCGTTTCAAATCCCTAACTTTATTGCTATTAATATGTCTCTTTACATGGGAATAAATCACAAATATTTAATTCTAATTACCATATTCAAAATTTGACCAAGTCTACCGCATCATCATCATTTGAAGCTTCACCTAGCATACTTATTATATTTTATGAATATCAGTTTTAGGTCTCGTTTAATAATTCAAGTGTAAAACAGGTAAACAGATCCATTGCTCAATCAAACCGTGATCTATAGCTCATTAAATTTCAATTATTAAAATTGCGCTAACTTTCCATAAGCTAATCGGATATAAAAATCATTTTCATCATTAAATTCCAATGTTGTATACTTTTCAAATGATACATGGAGTTGATGCACAAAAATCAACTTCCATTAACATGATAAGATATTGCTAAAACTACTTCATTATCGTGCAATTATCAAATGCGTCATATTGATTTAGTCAAAGCTCTATCATGTTAATGCAAGTTTAACTGTTTTGATAAGATGTACCTATACAACATTAAATCGTTGCGTTAAGCTACATCATAGTGATGCATTTAAAGCTACTCATTTCGATGCGGTTAATTGCCTATGAGATATGCAATTTCAATTAACTACATTAACTCGACGTGGTTATAGATACATTTGGGAAATGAAATAGTTGATCATGCAGTTAATTATGTTTTTAATTAATTTATTCTAACATAGATTTGTTTTTGTACATTTGAATGATGTAGTTTTCAGTTGTTACTATTTTTAAAAGTTAGAAGTGCATTTAAGAGCTACGGTAATTAACCATACAATTTTTATGTTGTTGAACATTTTAATGTTTTAATATAGTTTAAAATATATTCATTTTAAGATTTTTAGGTAGCTTTAAACATTTTTAAATCTTAAAGTTGTATTTTATAGATGTAGTTTCTATCTACATTGCTTTTATACAATTTTTTTTGATTTAAAGGTTGTATGGTACACTCACACATAAAGGTACAGAGATCCATGATCCAAAGGACCACCTAATAGATAATCATAAAGCCAACATGCCTGGCTCAATAGCATAAGAAACATAATAAAGCCAAAATGCTTGGAAAAATAGCAAAACAACACATAGTGTCCCAAATGTATAAAATGTAAGCATAGCAATGAGTGTCATGAAGAAGTAACGAATTAAGCTAAACTCAAGTGCAACACTGGAACCAAGATAAATTCTCCGGCCTGTAACCAGGAGTGTGGTGAGAGAAGATGAACTTGCGATCCAATCGTTAGTAGCCAAGATTGCTTCGTTATTAGCATCGAACTCACCTTCGTTGCAGAGAACCTACTCGTCATCCAAGATTTAGTAGAAAAGCTCCCACTCATCTTTCTCATCATCAGAAATCCATTTTGAGAATACCTTCCACGCCAAGTGGTAGTAGAGGTCAGTATCTTTATGGGTCCAGGTCCCGACATCTCTACTGCACACTAAAAGGGTAAGTTCCATAAGTTTGGCTTCAATTTCTTGGAAAATAAGTTCAGCACTAGGAGGGTCGTCAATCAAGGTGTGGACATACCCCTTCTTAAGATATGTGATCAAGGTGTCAACGGAAGGGTCCGGAGGTGGATCGGAGTCAACGGCGATGGGACAACCAACCTAGGAGAGGCTGAATCGCCTGAAAGAGGCTGGGCGGGTAAGGATGCCTTGACTTGCCAATGTTTCTTAGGAAGCATAGGTAAAGGGATTATAGGGGAATGTTGCAAAATTTAGCACCGGAATAAGGATAGTTGGGAATCTCATGGCCAAAGGAATGATAAAGGTCACAAATAAGTGGCTTCCACTGGTAAGATACATCAAAATAGGCAACCCTCCCCTCACAAGAGAGATAAAGTTTCGAGATGTCAGCTACCTCGCAGAGGAAATCTAAATAAAATCCTTGGCAAGCCGAAGGAACTGCCTACGCTCGGAAGAAATGTAACGACCAAACCGCGATGCTCAGTTTAACAAAGAACATTACAAGTAATGTTGTCTACTAATTTGGAGAATACGGCTTGTTAGGGGCGATCGAATGTGAATATATCTTTCTACTAACATTGACACGTCATTTGCCTTTTTCACTTAATATCTACACTGAATTTGACATGCATAATATTAATACAAATTAATAGACACATCGATTTCTCAGAATCAGAACAATATATCATATAAATAACAGTCACAGATCATAGCAGAATAAATCTCAACTTATACGTATACAAATTATTTAGTTTATAAAATAAAATATTAAACTTGATATTTATACAAGTTTAACAATTCTCTAATCTCAATAATACTTTTAAATATGAGGTCCAAATTCTTAAATGTGATAGACTAAAAGTCTAAATGTTTATCTCCTTGCTAGCATAACCATTCAAATGTCAACATGTCCTATAACCTGAAAAGTCTCGGCCTGACCCGAGTAAAATAGCACCAATGTCAGTCTATCTCTAAATATCCAATAGGGTGAGAACAAGATATAACACAAGAACAAACAACATATAAGTAAATACAGATTTATAGGATATAATGAGTCAAGGAAATTAATTTATCTTAAAGTTCATCACAAGGCACATGATTATACATTTAAGTCTCGAATACATATTAGTCACTATACACTGAATTCACAAAACAAAAGACAATATCTCTAAGAAGGCAAATATCAATGATTAACTCAGAACATGGTTATAAGTTTAAGTCACAAACATGAACTAGTCACTAAAAAACAGAATTAACTTAACATCCATCATAAGACACAAGAACATATACTTATTTTACGAACACACAACATAAGAATATATGTTTATTTCACGAATATAAGACACAAGTATATATGTTTATTTCATGAACACAGAATAGTCACATAATCCACATATCCAGAGTCCAAGAGATCTTACTCCAAATGATCATAATGATTGTCCAAAACAATCACAATGATTGTACTCAAAACCCATGAAAAACAAACAAAAAAAGTTGGTATCGCTCGAATAGATTCGATACCAAGGATTATACTCAGACTGGTAACACGGAATCACAAAATGATCTCAAGGATAGTCCGTACCTATCATGGTGATCATAGGAACCAAGACTCGATAAATTTACATTTATTTAATATTATTATCTTATTACATTCAAAACGAAACCCAGGAATAAACTTCTTAAAGATCTAGCAGCCACTTACTGCACACCAAACATGAGTAAAATCTAAAGTGCCAAATATTATCACCTTCAATAATCACTAGAATTTAACCAATACGTTCCATAACATATGGTGAAATCCAAGTATTTACCAAAAGCTAGTAAATATCACTTATTATGGATACCACATGAAAACCTGCACTACATTCTCTTAAGGATTTAGCAACCGCTTGTTGTACACCAGAAGAGAATTCAACTCTAAAGTGCAAAACACTTCCTGATAGCAATCATACGAATTTAACCTATGCATCCCATACTACCCCGTGAAGTTCGAATATTCGCTATTGGGCTAGTAAGTTCCACTCAAATATTCTATTCAATGAGTTATACCATATTCGACGAAGTCTTATCCGAAACTAAGTCGATTATTAGTACTCCCCAAATTATAGAATTAAGGTTCTCAAAACATTTATTTAAATTATCACTTATCAAAATATTGCGTTAATCCAAATTGTTCCAAGAGTATTTGTTTTATGAAACAACATTTTTTCCATGTTCCAAATCACATTAATTCTTTCAATTCCATAAGGGTATAATGTTTGCATATCAATTTCAAAAGCCACTTATAAAAGAATTCATTTATTTATGAATCCGTAAATCCATTTTCAAAAACCAATTTAGTACTCTGATAATTAGTTAAAACCTCGTACGCTTATATTTTTAAATTTAAATTTCAAACCCACAAATCATTTATGAAGGTAATTAGACTACCTAAGAGAACATATTTGACATTTAGAACATTAATAAGCTCTCTTTGCGAAATTATTTGTATACAAAACAAAGCACTTATATACATTTGCAAAATAGGTAGATTTGCATTTATAAATTTACAAATCTTTAAATCAAAAATGTTTCAAAGTTCATAAAGCACAAGAAATTCACTATAACATATCACAAGATTGTAACGACCAACAGTTCCTTATGATTTGATTTTCATATCATCTCTAAACATAATTTATAATTTAATAAACCAATATATATATATATATATATATATATATATCAAAACGATTACGATCGAACATTCAAAGTACATTTAACAATATAACAAACATAGCAACAAATCATATATCACAATAGATTTTCAGTTTTGAAATACCATTTCGACCAATTTTTCCTCACTATATTCAAAAACTTACAACATAAAAGTTGTTCCTTATAAAGTCAATTTTCCACAAGAAAAAGCTTTGTACAATTTGGGTTTACAATTACAAAGTTATGGAGATTTTAGTTTTAGGTTTCAATTATGAAAATCGACAGAGCAGAACATGTGTCTCAATTTTAAACCTAATTTTGACCCTTTAAATCAGATAATTTTCTAATTACAACATAAAAGTTGTTCCTTAACGTCTTAGCTTTCTATCAAAATAAAGTATGCGTAATTTGGATTTACGGTTAAAAAGGATATTGCCAATTTACTATCAAGTATTAACTAAGAAAACTGGATATGGCTATGCTACGACATTAGTTTCAAACTTAATTTAGACCCTTCAAACATAATATTTCGTAAAATGATCAAACGAGAACTTATAGCTTATCTAAATATCTTTCTACCACAAAAAGATCGAACCAATTCGAATCACTTTACACTAAGGTATCAATGTTTTACAGAAGAGATTTTCACAATCTATTTTCAGCAAACAATCTAAAATCATCAAATTCAAGCAACCAATTCATAATCAATTTAAAAGCAATTAAATCAACAAACAATCCAATTCAATTCAAATAGAAACTATTAATCATTCTCATGTATTAGAGGTAGTAGTTTGAGTGATTAATTCATCTCTTATTGCACAAAATGAAGAGAAATTTGAAGGTGGTCTCTACTTCTCTTCTTAACCGCTACAAAATCTTCTTCAATTTGATTTCACCTCTATACAACCCTTCTTTCCTTATGATTTACTGATTTTTCTCCAAATTTCTATGATTTATTTAGGGCTGAATTAGTTTCCCTTTGTCACCATTTTCTTAGTTTATGAAGAAAGGACGTGAATTTTTTGATGTCCAAGAGGTTTTGATTTGGGTTAGGCTAAAGGATTTAGGGTATTAAGTTAAGTAATGGCTAACGGACTTAAAACCAAGGCCCAATGTTCACTAAGCAATATCATCAAATTATTTGCTTTAGCTTAATTATTCTTAACAAAATATTTAAAAAAAATCCTAACCCAAATTATTATCTAAACAAAAACAAAGCTCAAATTGAAATCCCACCTCCAAATAAATACATAACTTCCATATTACTAGTTCCCCATTTATTGATATCTCTAACTAAACCAATTTTGTTTTTTATATCTTATTTATAATAATATTGAGTTACTATACCACTTTAAAAATGCTTTTGAAAACAAAAGTTACCCTCATTATGTTTTTATAAACATAAACCATAATTTGTAAACCTCATTTTAAACAATAATTCAAAAGATTAACACTGCATAAAAAAAATCAAATTCATTAGTTGATTTAATAATATATCGAATTTAAAATATTAAATTCACTTTAAGAAATGGAACTCATTCCTTAATTAAATTAATTCAACTATTCTCAAAAACTTGATTTAATTTCATAATTAAATTTCACAAATCAAAATTTAGCATTAATTTTGTAACGACCCGAAAATTCCGATACCGAAAATTCCAGATAGTTAGGAAAAGAAGAAAAGAGAAAGGAGAAGAAACAGAAACAAGTCACAGAAATCTCACATTTGCAGCGGATAAAATATAATATCAAATAAAATAACAGTTTTACAAAGAAGAACTGTATCGGTACATTTACATTTTTATATATCAGAGTTACAACATTTACACAACACTGGAAAGTATAAACAACATGTCCTAGATATAAAACTATATATCACAGCGGGAACACTCCATACGTTCCTGCCATCCAGCCCGCCTCCTGAGCTTCAGAACGTCCTTACCTGAAAATTTGTAATACTCGGTCTGACCCGAGCATTACATCAATGTAACACCCGGGTCAGGCTGGAAACTAGTGTGAGTAAACCCATATAACAAGGAATACCAATGCACCAAATTATTTAAAACCCGATGTAACTCATTCATCACTACAAGTTCACAACTTGCTATATTCAATATTATTCACACATTAATATTTATGTACCTTTACATAGTTTAAAGGGTCCAATTACTTAAATCATTCCATTCCAGCCTATTGATTTCGCATATCAATTTATAAAGAATCGAAGTGGTTTCAGGTATTTACTAATACCCGACTCCAGTCTCTTCGAATCCAATATCATCTTTACCCAAGTTATTCAAGTGAAATACAATTCAACTTTAAATATAGGGTGTCAAAGTAATTCATCATCAATAGATAATCACATCATCACAATTTAAACCAAACATATCATATCACATAGCATCACGAATCACATATTATGGATAACAATTAATCCAAGGCTTCCAATATTTGATTAGCCATATCATTCTAATTAATTTAAATATATTAAATTAATTACTTCCATCATCTTCTTAATTAATCATTTTTGATTAATTATTCTTTAATTACAATAAGTAATTAACTCTTAATTAATTAGACAAATTTATTATCCTTTACCCATCCAAATCAATTACATTGATCACTCAAATTAATTATCTCATAATATCTTCATTGATCAATCATCCCTTAATTAATCATGATCATTATTTAACTAATCATTGATTAGTTTCCTTAATCAGACAATCCTTAATTAATTACACTAAGTAATTAACCCTTAATTACTTCCATTAAGTAATTAATTAGTCACTAATTACAATTTAATAACTTAATTAATTAACCTCTAACAATTAATTAATAAATCTTAAACATTATTAAATTAAACTAATTAATTACTCTTAATTACCATGTTTAATTAATTAGTCATTAATTATCCAAATCTTAATTATCTGTAAAGATAAATCATTGTTTTTTTAATGACTTACTTATCATTAACAAAATTTAAATACATTTTAAAACATTCCACTTTTAAATCGAACTCATTAATTAGTTATTTAATAATCCTAGTTAATGACCTTCATTAACTATTAACAATTCTTTAATTACTTTTCTTAAGTAATTAACCTTTCATTTAAATCTCATTCTTAGAATAAGATAATATAATTAATTAAAAAGTTGTTTGACTTTTAAAACTTAGCTAAAATATTTTCTTTGCCTTTTTTTTAAACTAAGTACAAATTCACTTATAATTTTTTTTTAAAAAACTGAACATAACTTATCTGTAAACTTTAAAACCTGGTCTAAGATTCTACTAGATTTTTAAAACCTGTACAACTTTACTTCAAATTTGAAATCCTATTACCAACTGTTAGACCCGAGCCCATCCATCTTTCTTGTCGAGCATCAACCCGAGTAGAAAACTTCTTTGACACTGTGCAATGAACAGGTGCACGTGCACCAACGGCCGACGACATTCCGGCACCCTTGACCATCACGCACAAGTCAGTGATCGTCCACTCTTCCGATTTCCCACCGCTCAAACATCAAACGAAATCGAAATCGAAAATCAATAAGCTCGACCTACAGGAACAAATACTCTGACCGGAAGAATCATCTAGTCCAAGCAAAACCGATCACCGGAGATGCTACTCCTCCGACCCTAACCTCGCTTATAACTCAAGCTTCTTTTATCCCTCGCCCCGACCAACTCGACGCTTCGTTGAAGACACATTGATCAAATTTCTGACCTCGACAAAACTTGAGTTTACAACCCAATTTTCCTATCGCCGATGTCACAGCGATCGTGCACCACTTCCACTATTTTCCCAACTTCAACGTTCGCCAATCTAGCTCCATCCAAAGCCCCAACCTTCAAAGCTACTCCAGTCGTCGAAAATTATCCAAAACCAAAAACTGATCATTCCCAAAATGCAAACCCAATACTAAACTAAAAATCACCAATTTCATCTTAAAAATCCTATTTTCTAAAGATGATTCAGGTTATATAATTGAATCAAAAATTTACACATTCGAATTTAACACATTCTAAATTTTCTTCTGTAAAACTAATTTTCCAGATGTAATATATAACCATCATGCTTAAAACTATTTTTAGATCTTGATTTATGTTTAAACAAACTTGTTTTGTTTGAAACTCTAAGCCTAACAATGAATAGATGAAGATATAATGAATCTTTTTTTTGATTTTGCAACTCTGTAACCATGATAACATAGAAGATCAAGGTATACTCAGCATGCACAGTACAAACACATTTATACACAAAAATACATGCTAAAAATACACATGCAAGCACAATTTATTCAAGAATCACAAGCACATATTTTGGTTTACTTAAGTTCTTAAGTATTTTGTTTACTCACCTGGCAATTAGAACAGAGACAGAGAACATGTTCTTGATTTCTTGGCTTGATCCAAGCCGATCTGTTTTCAATTTGAACTTCTTTTTGCTTTGTTGAATTTTAAATCTTGTTGTTGATCTTTGAGTTGTTGCTTGTTGATTTGTTGCTGATCTTCACTTGGTTATGCAAGATCACAGAATAAAAAAAAATTGTTTGCAGATTTGTTGTTGAATTCTTGCATAGATATTGTTGAGTATGCTGTAGATTTTTGAACAGATTTTACATTTTGATTTTAGCTTTGAACTTTTCTCAAAAATCAGGTTTTTAGTTTTTTTTAGAAGAGGAAAAGGGTTTGAACTAAAATGAATTGCCAAGTTTTCTCTTATCTATTTTTAATAAATGTTTCCAAAATTTAATTAAAACAATTCCACATGTTACTTAAATTATTAAAATGACTCCAAGTATTATTTACATAGTTTAAATGTTTTACAATTGTAAAAACAAGAAATTTTTTGTTTATCTGCTTATTAAAATTTGAATTATATTTTACAAGTGTTGAATTTCATTATTAAATTAACTCCTTATCTTCTTTAACATGTTCTCATGTTTACTTCAAATAGCCTTTAATGTTTCCATATACAAATTATTTTTATTAATTATAAACTACGCTTAGTTCGTTGATATATTTTAAAAGTATATCTTCCAAAGCTAAAATTTAAAGAAAGAAAATTTAAAAAGAAAAGAATATTGAATTAAGTCTTATTTCAATGTTTCAAACAAAAATATTGTACTTTAATATATATGAACTAAATTTATTTCAAAAGCCAAATTAAAGAAAACAAATAACACAAATTTATTAATCTTATTTTAAGCTTGAGCCACCGTATTCAAATATACTAAGTATTTATCTCAAGTGTTTATAAATATAGAATGCTATCTTTAAATCTCCTTCAAAAATTTGATGTATTGAATTTAAATAAATATTCTCAATTCACAAAACATATATATACTCTTATACACTTGTATATGAGCTCACTTGAAAATTTTAAACATTTATATAGTTTGCATATCACTATTTATTTATATTAAATTACACTAAGATTCATCATATTAGTCTAAAAATTATTATAGTTTCAAATTCACTTATATATATATATATTCAGATATTTTTATTTATCAAATTTTATTTATTTAACCAATTGGAATCAGTATCTCAATGATTTAAAATCAGTTAATTATCCAGTTAATAGATAATAAAAATCTTGGTTATCACATTCCTCCCCCCTTAGAATCTTTTCGTCCCCGAAAGGAATGAAGCCATAATTTATTAAAATGCTTATTATTAGAAAAATTATTCTTTGAAACACCTTTAAAATGCTTTTAAAATATACATAATATTATAAAATAGTTTTTTTAATAATACTTTTATAACTCGATGTTTTCACCGGTCTATCCTTGTTCTCACAGTAATTCGGTCATACGTTGATCAGGCGTATGACTGAAAATCTATAAGTACTTAGCAGACTCGATTTCAACACCCAGTGCAAATACTTGGAAAATAATTTATTGAAAATATAGAAATCATTTTTGAAAATAGAGAGAATATCTCTTGGTGAGAATGCTCTGGAAATCATCCCCCCATCCATGGTCGTAGTTAACCCGGTGGTTACGTTGCCGTCCCAACAAAATCCCTAGATAACTGTAGGCCGCAACGCCCTCGAATTTCGCTGTCAAAAGAATGAAAATTCTCCACTCCCACATAGGTCGCAGTCTACCGATGTAAAATAAAACGTAGACTGTTGGCTCTCAGTAACACAAACGACTTTCCCTATGTCACCATACGTCGCAATCTACCGATATAAAATCAAACGTAGATTGTTGGCTCTCGGCAGCACACACGACTTTTGCTATGATCTATAGTAGATCGCAGTGACATCGAGTTACACTGTCATCACATCATAACCCAAATGCCCCTATAGGTCTCAGCGCCCTCGACTTCCGCTACATACTACACAAAATCCTCAGGAACTAGTCTTGTCCGGACTCCTCACAGGATCAACTTCAGAACCTCCCCCTTTGAGTTTCAAGGCAGTACCAACCTATGGTACTCCTAAGAAGTTCATTTCAAGGGAGCGCCTTTTTCTCCAGAGCCATTTTTAAAACAGTTTATACTATACACATATAGTATCTTCTAAATCATACACCTAGTGTGAATCCCATATAAATCGTCTTTTCTCAAAATCGATTATCTCAAAATCGATAATTCTCAAACTAGGCTTTCCAAATTCCAATATTGATTTTATCCAAAAATCAAAAGCCTTTCCAAAATCCAAAGGTTTCAAAAACCTTTTCTCAAAATCATTCTCATAAAATCCTTTACATATATATATATACACACACACACTTAAAAAAATCTTTAGATCACTACAAACTTGTATAAAACCCTTTTTTATACTTCAAATACTTTCAAAAATCCTTTCCTTCCGGCAATAGATTCAACAAGGGCAGATTTATCTTATATAACAAAGATATATACCTCTGTTTATTCCAAATCATATATTCAAATTTGATTGCTCTTTACAAAACCACTTACCATATCACTTACTTCCATGAAGTAAAATTTTACCATAGAAATATCAAATTTCCACTTTACTTCATCATATATTTCACAAAATATACCTTTCATTAAAAAAACATTTCACATTTCTTATCCACAAATTCCCAGTATTAATTTCATTCAAACTCGTACGATGTACACATATCATCCGTATGCTATACCAATCTGATCGCTCACTCGATCATACAATTTCACTTCCGAACTAGTATCGTCCACCCGACTTCCTAGTGCGGACTCAGACCTGGTTTCTTGATCAGAAACCGCATTCCCTTGCATAGCCTAACTATGATCGAGAATATCCAGAACCAATCAACAATCCATATCCAGGTTCGTCGTCGAAAATCAAGTGGAAAATCCTTACTCGGATCGATATACTATCTCGAAATTCTGTGCTCGGATCTAGATCAAATCGCTATGCGAATAGAATAGTATACATACATCCTACGTATTTATCTTCATTGATTATTAAATAAATAAATCTCCTTTTCTATTCACATTCCCTTAGGTTCCATTTCCTTTATTCAACATTGCCTCAATCCGCATTTGGATTATTACCTCAATTCTTATTTCAAATGGATATTTACTCATAAACAGTTTGCACTCTAACCAGCTTATATTTAGAAAATATCTTGAAAAGTTAAAAATAGATATGTAGTTAAAAAATAATTATTAGTTTGTAAAATAGCTATAAAATAGTTGAGTAATTGTAAAATAATTGGAAAATAGTCAAATAGTTACAGAAATTTTAAATAATGGAAAAATAGTTGTAAAATAGTAATTAGTTATAATGTATTTGAAAAATAGTAATTAGTTTATAAAATAGTTGTAAAATAGTAAAATAGTTCAAAAAATAATTGTAAAACAAGTATAAGATAGTTTTAGGTTTTAAATAAAGAAAAGTCGTATAGTAAATAGTTTGAAAAAAATAGATTTATATTAAAACAATTTATTTTGAAAATAGTCCATAGTCAAACTATTCAATTCCCAACCTCCATTTCCAATCAATTCAATTTAAATTTCCACTTTCATTTAAATTGACTCAATAACTTCAATTTCCATTGAAATTGATTTATCCCAATTCAAGTTGAATTAATCCTCAATTTCTTTCCTGTATTCAAATCAAATTCCATTTGAATTTACTTATTCAACTTTAACCACAATTTCAATTAATTCAAATAAATTTCAAATTGAACCAATTTCAATTCATATCAATTCCAATTGAATTAATCCCAATTCCCATTTGAATTTAAACTCATTCAACTTCAATTTCATTTCAAATCAATCCAATTCAAATTTCCATTTGAATTTTAATACTTATCGATCTTCAATCATAATTCCAATTAATTCCAATCAAATTCAATTTGAACTAATTCATTTCAAATTTAAACCATCCCGAATTATATAAATTCGAGTTAAATTTTTAAATGTTGTTTTTATCCTTTAAATTAAATCAACCTATATCAATAAACCATTTAATTCTGGATCTAAATTCCTATTTATCTTAATAATGGATATATTACCATACCCCATTTCTTTATTCATTTAAAGAAATATAATTTCAGATTATTAATAACAACCGGATGGTATCATTCAAATTATTTGAAAACATCCATCCATTTCCAATTTCTAGATCAAGCCCAATTTGAGATTACTTATAACTTCCATTTTAAACCAACTATTTAACTTCCCAAGTTAAATCCCAATTTCATCTTGAAATTTTCAATTCAGGTTGCTTGTTAAATTATTTAACTCTCCCAAAGTTAAGTTCAATTTACTTAATCCCACCAACCTTACCTAATTTGAATTCCCATTTCAAATTTTAAACTTCACATTAATGATCTTCCCACTTGTAAATTCAAAACCTTATCACTTCGGGTATCACATCCCATTCCAAATTTAAAACTCCACATTTAGAGTTTGTTTCAAACCATCTTTGATATTTTGTATATTCCTCATATGTACATATTAATTTCCTTTACATACCAAGTTACTTTAAATTTTAAACCACCTTTGGTTTTAAATTCAAAAAGAATTTTCAAACAACCCTTGTTTGCAACAAGTCCCTTCATTCAATACTTATTTATTATTTCTTTCAAACACTTGGAACAAATTCCCAAATTTTCTGGACATAGATTTAATAATTCACCATTTAAAACCTTTTCAAATTTCAATTCATAAGTCATACTTACCTAAATGTTTACTTCCTTAAGCACTTTATTTTTGCTAAATCATTAACAAACATTTCATCATTCTAGGAAAATAACCAAGGCTATTACAACTGGAAACCAATTCCTATTATCTTATTCTGAAAATTCTTCTTCGAATTCAAGATTTTAATTTCAGTTTGAATCCATTTCAAACTTATCTTTATTCAAACTTCAGTTTTGTTGTATTTCTATTACCACTTAATTTAATTCCAATAATTTTATAACCAATTACCTTAATATTATTAGAAAGATATATTGCTTTATATATCAAAATATATCATTTAAAATCTTTATATAAAAAAGTAACAAGTACGCTTTCATATATACACACACACACACACGCTCAACTCATCCTAAGGTACCATTGACCCTATCCTTAATGAGTATCCCCCACCAGAGCTAAGGTTCTCGGTTAACCTCCAGCTCTGATACAAATGTAACAACCCGAAAATTTCGATCCCGAAAATTCCGATCCCGAAAATTCCAGATAGTTAGGAAAAGAAGAAAAGAGAAAGAAGAAGAAATAGAAACAAGTCACAGAAATCTCATATTCGCAGCGGACAAAATATAATATCAAATAAAATAACAGTTTTACAAAGAAGAACTGTATCAGTACATTTACATCTTTATATATCAGATTTACAACATTTACACAACACTTGACAGTTTAGACAACATGTCCTAGATATACAACTATATATCACAGCGGGAACACTCCATACGCTCCTACCATATAGCCCGCCTCCTGAGCTCCAGAACGTCCTTACCTGAAAATCTGTAATACTCAGTCTGACCCGAGCATTACATCAAAGTAACACCCGGGTCAGGCTGGAAACCAGCATGAGTAAACCCATCTAACAAGGAATACCAATGCATCAAATTATTTAAAACCCGGTGTAACTCATTCATCACTACAAGTTCACAACTTGCTATAGTCAATATCATTCACACATCAATATTTATGTACCTCTACATAGTTTAAATGGTCCAATTACTTAAATCATTCCATCTAGCCTATTGATTTCGCATATCAATTTAAAAGAACCGAAGTGGTTTCGGGTATTTACTAATACCCAACTCCGATCTCTTCGAATCCAATGTCATCTTAACCCAAGTTACTAAAGTGAAATACAATTCAACTTTAAATGCAGGGTGTCAAAGTAATTCATCATCAATAGATAATCACATCATCACAGTTTAAACCAAACATGTCATATACCATAGCATCACGAATCACATATTAGGGATAACAATTAATCCAAGGCTTCCAATATCATTCTATCATCCATACACAAGGTTGATTAGCCTCTAACTAATTAATTACATTATGTTTTTAATTAATTACTTCCATCATCTTCTTAATTTATCTTTTTTGATTAATTATTCTTTAATTACAATAAGTAATTAACTCTTAACTAATTACACAAATTTATTATCCTTTACCCATCCATATTAATTACAATGATCACTCAAATTAATTATCTCATAATATCTTCATTGCTCAATCATCCGTTAATTAATCATGATCATTATTTAACTATTCGTTGATTAGTTTCCTTAATCAGACAATCCTTAAATAATTACACTAAGTAATTAACCCTTAATTACTTCCATTAAGTAATTAATTAGTCACTAATTACAATTTAATTACTTAATTAATTAACCTCTAACTGTTAATTAATAAATCTCAAACATTATTAAATTAAACTAATTAATTACTCTTAATTACCATATTTAATTAATTAGTCATTAATTATCCAAATCTTAATTATCTCTAAAGATAAATCCTTATTTTTTTAATGACTTACTTATCATTAACCAAATTTAAATACATTTCAAAACATTCCACTTTTAAATTAAACTCATTAATTAATTATTTAATAATCCTAGTTAATGACCTTCATTAACTATTAACAATTCTTGAATTACCTTTCTTAAGTAATTAACCTTTCATTTAAATATCATTCTTAGAATAAGATAATATAATTAATTAAAAAGTTGTTTGACTTTTAAAACTTGGCTAAAATATTTTCTTTGCCTTTTTTTAAACTAAGTACAAATTCACTTATATAATTTTTTTTTTTAAAAAACTGAACGTAACTTATCTATAAACTTTCAAACCTGGCCTAAGATTCTACTAGATTTTTAAAACCTGTACAACTTTACTTCAGATTTGAAATCCTATTACCAACTGTCAGACCCGAGCCCACCACAAACTTGCTCGAACAAAACTCGAGCAAATCCTCTACCTTCCCTGGTTTTTCCTTCATCTTCTTCTTCTACTATCACCTGTTAAAATTTTTAATTAACTGCAACACTAATAAACTCACGCGAGCAACTTGATAAAATACCCGAGCCCACCCATCTTTCTTCTCGAGCATCAACCCGAGTAGAAAACTTCTTCGACAAACAACACTGTGCAATGAACTGGTGCACGTGCACCAACGGCCGACGACATTCCGACACCCTCGACCATCACTCACAAGTCACTGGTCGTCCTCTCTTTCGATTTCCCACCGCTCAAACATCAAAAGAACTCGAAATCGAAAATCAACAAGCTCGACCTACAGGAATAAATACTCCGACTGAAAGAATCGCCTAGTCCAAGCAACACCGATCACCAGAGATGCCACTCCGCCAACCGCAACCTCGCTTATATCTCAAGCTTATTTTCTCCCTCGTCCCGATCAACTCGACGCTCCGTCGAAGACATAGTGATCAAATTTTTGACCTCGACAAAACTTGAGTTTACAACCCAATTTTCCTATCGTCGACGTCAAAACGATGCGCACCACTTCCACTATTTTCTCAACTTCAAAGTTCGCCAATCTAGCTCTAGCCAAAGCCCCAACCTCCAAAGCTACTCCAGTCGCTGGAAATTATTCGAAAACCAAAAACTGATCATCCCCAAAATGCAAACCCAATACAAAACTAAAAATCACCAATTTCATCTTAAAAATCCTATTTTCTAAAGATGATTCAGGTTATATAATTGAATCAAAAATTTACAGCATTCGAATTTGACACATTTTAAATTTTCCTCTGTAAAACTAATTTTCCAGATGCAATATATCACCATCATGCTTAAAAATATTTTCAGATCTTCATTTATGTTTGAACAAACTTGTTTTGTTTGAAACTCTAAGCCTAACAATGACTAGATAAAGATATATTGAATCTTTTTTTTTATTTTACAACTTTGTAACCATGATAACAGAGAAGATCAGGATATACTCAGCATGCACAGTACAAACACATTTATACACAGAAATACATACTTAAAATACACATGCAAGCACAATTTATTCAAGAATCACAAGCACATATTTTGATTTACTTAAGTTCTTCAGTATTTTGTTTACTCACTTGGCAATTAGAACAGAGATAGAGGACATGTTCTTGATTTCCAAGCTTGATCCAGACTGATCTATTTTCATTTTGAACTTCCTTTTGCTTTATTGAATTTTAAATCTTGTTATTGATCTTTGAGTTGTTGCTTGTGGATTTGTTGCCGATCTTCACTTGGTTATGCAAGGTCACAAAATAAATAAAAAATTGTTTGTAGATTTGTTGTTGAATTCTTGCATAGATGTTGTTAAGTATGTTGTAGATTTTTGAATAGATTTTACATTTTGATTTTAGCTTTGAGCTTTTCTCAAAAATCTGGTTTTCAGGTTTTTTTAGAAGAGGAAAAGGGTTTGAACTAAAATGAATTGCCAAGTTTTCTCTTATCTATTTTTAATAAATGTTTCCAAAATTTAATTAAAATAATGCCACATGTTACTTAGATTATTAAAATTACTCCAAGTGTTATTTGCATAGTTTAAATGTTTTACAATTGTAAAAACAAGAAAATTTGTGTTTATCTCCTTATCAAAATTTTAATTATATTTTACAAGTGTTGAATTTCATTATTAAATTAACTCCTTATCTATTTTAACATGTTCTCATGTTTACTTCAAGTAGCCTTTAATGTTTCCATATACAAATTATTTTTATTAATTATAAACTATGCTTAGTTCATTGATATAATTTAGAAATATATCTTCCAAAATTTAAAGAAAGAAAATTTAAAAAGAAAAGAATATTGAATTAAGTCTTATTTCAAAGTGTTCAAACAAAAATATTGTACTTTAATATATATGAACTAAATTTATTTCAGAAGCCAAATTTTAAAGAAAACAAATAAAGCAAATTAAACCTTTATTAATCTTATTTTAAACTTGAGCCACCATATTCAAATCTACTAAGTATTTATCTCAAGTGTTTATAAATATAAGTTTCTATCTTTAAATCTCCTTCAAAAATTTAATGTATTGAATTTAAATAAATATTCTCAATTCACAAAACATATATACACTTATACACTTGTATAGGAGCTCACTTTAAAATTTTCAGCATCTATATAGTTTGCACATCACTATTTATTTATATTAAGTTACTGTAAGATTCATTATGTTAATCTAAAAATTATTATAGTTTCAAATTCACTTATATATATTCAGGTATTTTTATTTACCAAATTTTATTTATTTACCAATCAGTATCTCAATGATTTATAATCAGTTAAATATCCAGTTAACAGATAATAAAAATCCGGGTTATCACAAATTTTCCCTAGTTAAATTTCATTAATTAAATAGCTGACAACATGGTTGTTACAGACTTTCCTCTTAAGAAAATTGTGTTCCCGCAATTTCCTTAATGAAAGAAATCAATATTATAGATTTTCTCTTAAACAATTATTTGTTAAGTAGTTTCTAATTTTATTTCCAAACATTGGATTATTAACACACCGATTATAACACTAAACCCAAATTTTTAGTTATCAAAATTCTCAAAATTCTAACACCTAAAATTTGCGGAAAATTTTGCCAATGTCTCCTTTATGCGGCCAGCGTTTCGAAAATTTACAATATGAATATAATTACATAATATACATCTCATCTCAAGGATGAGGTAACCCATATGGAAAAACACAGAAATGAGACATGTAGTCCGAGATACGTACCATATATTTGAAATATCACTAAGTCCGCTAATATTCCTTAAGCAAACAATTTATAATCTTTTAAACGATATCTATTTAACTTCAGATACATGCACCGATCTCAAAAATTCATATTAGAATTTAATATCAAATTCATATCATACAGGTGATATTAACAATTCATAATTATGACTTAATTAGATTGATAACATAACATTCCGTAACGAAAGAAATTCGTACTTAAATTTCCAAATTCTAATTATTATTTATGTCAAAATGTCACATTCGATATTTAGGAACCCCTATCGATAAATTGTCGTCCCACATATCGACCAGAATCTTTAAACAATGTCGAATAAGTTAACACAATAGATAATCATAAGTTTACATGCATTTATTTTATTACCACTAACATTCATGCATCTAATTTTAAATAAATGCAACTAAGCAATCGTTTCCTACCAACCAATCAACTAATCAATCAAAACATACATAATCAATTACGGCGGAACAATCCACTGTTTGAATTATGCTGCATAACTCTGATTATTTCTATATCATTTAATATTAATCTTATTCACTCAAAATTTTCAAATTTTCTATTAAAAGAAAATAGTTCGCTTTAATTTAATTCATTCCAATTTAATTCTAAAATTTTCTCAACTCTAAAAGATTTTGTTCATTATTCTCCAAAGGTTTTAATGTCACAAATTCCAATTTAACAATATTTTTTTAAATAATTCATTTTAAGCCCCAAATGATTATCCCAATAATCATTTTATATTCTTATTCCTAATTAGATAATTAATACAACTATCTACCACATACTCCAGGTGACATGACTTTAAGTCATCTAGGTCTTGGATCCGTAATATTATATGTTATAATGTTCTAACACAGCTCTGATACCAAATTGTAACAACTCCATCGGAATGCCCAGTTTAGCAAAGAAAATTACAAGTAACGTCGTCTGCTAATCTGGAGAATACAACTTGTTAGGGGTGATCGAATATGAATATATCTTTCTACTAACACTGACATGTCATTTACTTTTTTCACTTAATATATGAACTGAATTTGACGTGTACAGTATTAATTCAAAGTAATAGACACACCGATTTCTTAGAATCAGAACAATATTTCATATAAATGACAGTCATAGATCACAATGGAATAAATCTCAACTTATACATATACAAATTATTTAGTTTACAAAATGAAATACTAAACTCGATTGTTATACAAGTTTAACAATTCTCTAATCTCAATTATACTTTTATATACAAGGTCCAAATTCCTAAATGTGATAAACTAAAAGTCCAAATGGTTCCTTCCTAGCATAACCATTCAATGGTCAACCTGTAACCTGAAAAGTCTAGGTTTGACCCAAGAAAAATAACACCCTAGTCAAACTATCTCTAAATATCCAGTAGGGTGAGAATAAGATATAACATAAGAATAAACAACATATTAGTAAATACAGATGTCTAGGATATAACGAGTCAAGGAAATTAATTTAACTTAGAGTTCATCACAAGGAACATGGTTATACTTTAAGTCCTAAATACATATTAGTCACTATACACTGAATTTACTGAACTAAAACACAATATCTCTAAGCATGCAAATATCAATGATTAACTCAGAACATGGTTATAAGTTTAAGTCACAAACACAAACTAATCACTAGAACAAAATAACAGAATTAACTTAACATCCGTTACAAGGCACAATAAAATATACTTATTTCACGAACACGCGACACAAGAATATATGCATATTCATGAATACAAGACACAAGAATATATGTTTATTTCACGAACACAGAATAGTCACAGAATCCAAGGACCTTACTCCAAACTGATTGTAATGATCGTCCAAAAGAATCACAATGATTGTACTCAAAACCCGTTGCTAACAAACAAACAAACAAATTGGTATCACTCGAACCGATCTTATACCAAGGATCGTACTTAGACCTGGAACACAGAATCACAAACTGATCTCAATGATAGTCCATACCGATCAAGTTGATCATAGAAACCATGACTCAATAAATTTACATTTATTTAATATTATTATCTTATTACGTTCGAAAAGAAATCCAGGAATAAACTTCTTAACGATCTAGCAGCCACCTGCCACACAATAAAAGAGAGCAAACTCTAAAGTCTCAAATACTATCATCTTTAGTAATCACTAGAATTTAACCAATACGTCACATACCATTTGGTGAAATCCAAGTATTTACTAAAATCCAAGTATTTATCTAGCTGTTGTGCCAATTCTCCGCTCTTTCGCCAACCATTGAACTTTACCATCTATTATTTCAGCCGAGCTATCTCCTCCTCTACCTAAGATCTCCTATAAGCTGTCTAGGTCGTTATCACCTGTAAAATAGTTAATAGTGAGTTATAATTTATGCTTAATATTAAAATAATTATATGTTAGTCAATGAACCAGTTTACCTCCTAAGTTTCATAACTGTAACGCCTATTTTGTGAAGGAGGGTCAATCAGAGCATCCCATATACGGTTCGTCTTCTCCACACTACAGCAAAAAGATCCTATTACAACTTTATTTTTACAGCTACCAAAAAATGCCAGTTGTAATAAAAGTTTTTTACAAGTCTTTCTTCAGAAAGTTGTACTAAACTTATTTTCAACAATTCTTTTATTTTGCAAGTTGTAATAGATGTCTATTACAACGTTTCTTTTTAGCCAGTTGTAAAAGATGCATATTTTTAACAACTCTTCTATTTCGCTAGTTGTAATTGATGCCTATTACAACCTTTTTCGTTTGGCAGTTGTAACAGATGCATATTTTTAACAACTCTTCTTTTTTGTCAATTATAATAGATGCCTATTACAACCTTTTTCTTTTGTCCACTGTAATAATTAATTAATAATTATTAAATAATAATGCTTAATAATTAATAATTATAATTAACAATTAATACTAAATAATAATAATAAATAATTTGAAAATATGAAAAAATTAATATTAATAATCACTATTCAATGATTAATAATCAATAATTATAATTATTATTGAATAAATAAGAAATGAGAATTAATTTTTAATAAATAATAAATAATATTAACAATTATTAATAATTAAGAAGAAAGATTTAATATTTAGTAATTAACTTTTGATAATTAATAATTACGATGTTAATTTCTTCAGTAAGTTATATAAACTTATTTTCTACAACTTTTTTTACTGCTTGCAATAGAGGCCTGACTAATACGAATAATAATTAATATTTATAATTTATTATTAACAATATTAATATTTAATAATAACCATAAAATTACTTAATATTAATAATTAATAATTACTATTACATAATTAATACTTAATAAACAATAATTAGTTTTTAAAAATTACTTTTAGATATTTAATAATTAACAATTGATAACATATGCATAATGATTAATAATTAAATAACTAATGAAAAATTAATAATAAAAAATAATTACTATTAAATAATAATAATAAATATTAATTATTTTGAAATATTAAGTAATTACAATTAATAATTAATATTTATAGTTACTATCTGATAATTAATAATATAATAAATAATTAATAAATAGTAATTAATGTTTAATAATTAATGATTAGTGTTAATAATTAATAATTAAGAAGAAAATAATTAACATTATTAATTAATAAGTAATATTTAGTATTTAGTAATTAATTTTTTATAATTCATAATTAATAATTAAAATGTCTTTTAGAAAGTAGTATAAACTTATTTTCCATAGTTGTTTTTTAACCAGTTTGATAGAGGCATATTTTTTTTGGCAAAGCGATAGAGGCATATTAAATATTAATAACAATTAATATTTAAAATTATTTACTAATAATATTTATATTTAAGAATAATTATTATTTAATAATAATCTTACAAATTAATATAATTAATAATCGCCATTAAATATTTAATAATTAATAACCAGTAACATATACATAATAAAAATTTATTAATTAATATTCAATTATAACTAGAAGTAATAAGTAATAATTTATAATAATTTATAAGTAATATTTAATATTTTAATAAAAATTAATTTTCACGTACATATCATATTTAATATAAATATTCACCTATTAATTTTAATCTATAATATTTATTTTTACAAATTTTGGTAAAAACTTAACTGTGACTCATGAAAAGTTGGTGGCAACTCATGAAATCTTGGCGGCAAAGGTATGAAATTCAAACGGGAAATAGTGAAAATTTGGCTCCAAACTGAAATTAAGATGGGAAACCGTGAATATTATTCTCATTACTTATCAAATTCTCCCTCATGTATCCTTCCTTTCAAACTCTTCCTTACCTAAATAAAAATCGATCCCAAACTCTTCCTTCCCTCAAAACAAAGTTGCACCGCAAAAATTATCGTCTTCATCCTTCTCATTAATGAATTCTAATCCTAAGTTCACCTGACCTATCAAATTATCAAACCCTAATAAAGTTATACCTCAAATTTGTGCTTCATCTAATTAACCAAGTTGCACCTTAAATTAACAAAGCTGTGCCTCTAATTACAAAGTTCCATCCTAATTTAGCAAAGTTGCACCTCAAATTTTTGCATCATCAAATTTTATGCACGATTCTCGTCTAGGTCATGATGCTTTCAAAGCCTACTTTCTACAACTGGAGGGTGGTTTTGGGCGTGGGTCTGGAAGGTTGCGGATTTGAAGGTTTGGTGATGTGATTTCGGGCGATTTGGTTGTAAGATTTTAGGTTTGGATAAGATGAGAGGATGTGTGTGCAGAGGAGGGTGCGGATAGTGCTCAGGTTATGATAGTTACAGTGAGGTGTTTGTGTGTAGCTATTTGCGGTTTCAAGTATTCGTGTGTTGTTGAAGTGTGCTAAAGGAGGAGTTGCGGGTTGATGATTGTATATGAATGCTTCAAGGTTGGTGATTAAAATTGTGTGCGGAAGTTCGCTGGATGGTGGGTTCTGGTTGCTAAAGATGGTTGGAGTTTGTTGCTTTGTAGCTGTAGGTTGGTGCTTGGTTGGTTGTGGTTGTTGGAGTCGGTTGATTTGTTGATGCAGTAGTTGAATTACAAAGGGTGATTTGGTTTAATGCGTTTGTTGAAGGTGACTGGTTCAGAAAGTGGCAGTGGTGTTTCAAGCAGTTTGAGTGCTAAAAATACGGTCGAGGCTATGTGGTTTGGGTAACTAAAGCAGCTTAAGTTCATCTAAGGTGGTGCAGTCTGTTATGTAGTGAGATATTGCTAAAATTGTTGTATATATGATTACCATAGTTGATGAGAGTTGATGAATGCTCCACTTGTATCTTGAGTATGGAGGTTGGCGCATTAGTTGCCTTAGGATTAAGCTTGTATATCTTTCGGGTGATAGAGATAATATGTTTAATATTGAGGCAATTTGGTTGGATTATATTTTTTTGTTCAAATATGATTTAAGAAGATACAAGTATGGCCATGTTGATTGTATATATTGCATTAAAGTCTCAAACAAGAATTTTCATTCCTAATTTTGTTTCAATATTTGATTTCCATTGGCTATGTAAAAAAATTTTAGAAGCTGCGGTAACATAAATGCAAGAAATATTTTTTATTTTTTATTTTGCATTCTTTTTATCACAACTGCCAATAGCAGTTGTAAAAAGGTCATTTTCAACTGACAATGGTAGTTGTAAAAAACCTTTTACAATTTTCAAAAGCAGTTCTAAAAGACTTTTTTACAACAACAATAGGCAGTTGTAAAAAAATTATTTTGTAACTGCCGAAGATCGTTGTAAAAAAATATGGCTCTATTACAACTCTGGATAAAACGATGGACGGCTGCCCATTATCATAGACCTATTACAACTGTTTTTGACAGTTGTAAAATGGATTTATTTATTGTAGTGTAGGCATCTACTACAACTCACAAAAAAGAACAGTTGTTAAAAATATGCATCTATTACAACTGGCAAAAAAGAAAGATTGTAATAGGCATCTATTACAATTGGAAAAATAAAAGAGTTGTTGAAAATAAGTTATTACAACTTTCTGAAAAAAAGAGTTGTAAAAAACCTATATTATAACTGGTAGGTTTTTGCAGTTGTAAAAGTACATTTGTAATAGGGTCTTTTTGTTATAGTGCTAGAGTCAGCCTAACCCTCTTATGAGGTTGAATGTATGCGCAGTAAATATATTTTAGAAAGCGCCCTTACTAAGCATCATTAGTCTCTCTTAGTCTTGAAACACTTGTTTCACGTTGCCGATCCATTGATTACATCAATTTTGATGTCTTGGTACCCTACTATAAACTCACACCAAAATTTTCTTTTTGTGTTAAACCCTATAAACTTTACATGTCTCGGCACCCTATCATACACTACTAAATATAGACTTTCTTATCTAAGTCCTGACCCCTGGCCAACAAATAACTCAATGAGTTGGTATATTTTTAGATCTCAGGTTCATTCCATTCATTAATTTATAAATTGTATGTCATACACATTCTGTAGGTCTTCATGTTAGATCAAGATCTTTAAGCCATTTTAGATAAAACATTTTTATCTTTCATTTTTGAAACGCTTATCATTTCTTAGTTTCCCTAAGCTTAACTCATTTTTTCATTTTTTTAATAAGTTATTGCATTTTAAACTTATTTTTTTTTCTTTTAAATTAGTTGCCACTAAATTTCAATTAAATAACATGGAACGCGACTTTCAAAATATTACCAAAAATTCACTTATTTGCTAAAGGAATTTAAACATTAGCTATCGCATTTCTAGTTCAATAGCTATCACATATCTACCTTACTATAGCTATCGCTCCCCTCATCCCATAGCTATTGTATACACAGCTACTGTTTATCTACCTTTCTACAGCTATAGCACTCTCATACCATAGCCACCATGCCTCTAAGGCTACCATATATCAAAAGCTATTGTGCATCTAAAGCTATCGTGCCTCTAAGGCTACCATATATCAAAAGCTATTGTGCATTTAAAGCGATCATGCTCTAAAGCTATTGTGTTTCAAAAGCTATCGCATGCAAAGCTATTCTAAGTCTCATCTACGATCTATCATAAGTCTCAAGTGTATGGCTTGTTGTGTAACGACGGCCGGACCAAGCTCTCCATCTCCAGCATGTGGCGTACGCATATGGGTTGACACACATTTTGTTGTAACAAAAGGAATCCCTAATGTTACATGCCTACCAACCCATATTTATACACCACTTTTTCATGTTATTTAGCGATGTGGGGCTTTTCTCCAATCCAAACTATCGTTCCTCCATTAAACATGCGAGACAACCCTAACAGTCTCCCCCTTGACTCGCATCCCCTTGCGGTAACCTTTGAGAGTACTACCGTGTCTGCATGGCCCAGTCCGTAACCTTCGGCTCTGATACCACTGTTGTGTAACGACGGCAGGACCAAGCTCCCCATCTCCAGCATGTGGCGTACGCATATGGGTTGGCACACATTTTGTTGTAACAAAAGGAATCCCCAATGTTACATGCCTACCAACCCATATTTATACACCACTTTTCCATGTTATTTAGCGATGTGGGGATTTTCTCCAATCCAAACCATCGTTCCTCCATTAAACATGCGAGACAACCCTAACATGGCTACCGTGGATCACAAATTAAAACTATACTAATTGTAAGTGTCAAATGATAGCTATCATAGATCGCAATTTTAAGGCTATTGTAAATTTAACATTTCAAGCTATCAAGCGTCTTAAAGCTACCGAAAATCTCACCCTTTTAGAGCTATCGTGAATCTAAACCAAGTGTTGTCTTAAGTTTGGTGGAAAATTTATAACTAAGTGGAAAACTAGTATTTTCCTTAATAAAATAACAACTTTTGACAAATTCTTTACGCTTGTGAATTTTTTATTTGCTACAACATTACTTTTTGGTCTTGGTTGACAATCATGCCCCTTTAATTAATAATTTCTTGTAATTATTTACCTTAAGTAAAGTTTATTTTCTCTTGCCAATTAACTCATAATAATTCATAAATTGATGGGAAAATTTCAAAAAATCCAACAAAATTCGAAAACATCATCATCCACCTCAGATAAAAATTTTGGATCAAAATATTAAATTTAATATTTTTAAATATTAATTCATATCGGAAATTGCCTAGTTTTCAGATATAAAATTCACAGTAAACTATCACTCCATCCAAAAATTACAAAAATTATAGAACACTTCTGCTTTGATGTTAGTAACATCGTAAAGAATTTGGAGTTGATTAACTCATGTTTACCCTTAAATATATCAAAAATGATGTCATTTGATATTCAAGCAAGATTAGAAGCATTTGGTTATAATCAAAACATGTTTATCTTCATTCGATACATCAAAGCCGGATCAAAACTTAACGCAAATAGGTTTGGGATAATTAGAATAAGTATCAATGACCTATATTATGGAAAAATTGATTAAAATCTCTTATGTTTTCCTTAGAAATGAAAGTTTGATCTTAATTTGATTTATTTTCCTCTTTTCCTAGCAATGGCGATCGACCTTGGTTGATGAAATTTTTGTTTATTTTGTTTTAAATGAATAAGAGTGAAGGAAGAGGATGATATGGCTAAGGGTATGTATATCAATTATTTTAGTTTAGACTAAAATCCATCCATGCCTAATCTCATTAATTAATTTCCTCTTTATTTTCATTCAAATATCTAAATTTATTCCCTTATACATATGTGGCCAAATTCAATTACTCAAATTATTGTTGGTCCATTAAATTAACCATTTTAAGAGTCATATATACTTAACTAATCAAACTTTCCTTAAGTAATTCTTTTAATTAAATTCTCTTAACATCATTTAGTAAATTCTTATTATTAATTTATTCTCATACCATGGAACTTCAATATATGGGGTATTTACAGTCTACCCACCCTATAGGAATTTCATCCTTGAAATACAAATTAGGTAAAGCAATGGCTTTTGGTCAAATAATTATATTAACACCCTGAAATTGTAAAGGCATCAACGTACAAAGCACACACAAGTACAAAAAGTAGACTGCCATACCAATGTAAATCGTCAATCATTAACCATAATATATTAATTTAACTAGTAACACATAATCAAATTTCAACATAAATACACTAGTACCACTACTAGTACATACAATAGACAAATCAAACATATTGCTACAGACATAAATGTCTAAAATAATTTGAGACAGACATTCCTAATCTTATCCTCCACCTCCTAGGTACATTCATCCTAATCATCACTCTAATGGATGCAAAAATTATAATAAATCTGTTTCTTAACTCTTTCTTGAACAAATTATTCCTTCGGTCTTCTAACATAATTCAAATCTGGTTCTATAGATAAGCTTTTGATCACCCTCGGTTCCACCGCCATACTAAGGTCATGCATACATTTCCTTAAATGCGATATTTGAAAAACGTTATCCATGCCAACCAAACTTATAGAGGCAGGGTATGCCATAGGGGAAATTTCATAATTTATTGTAAGTTATTAACTCTGTAATCAGTTCTCATTCCTAATAAAAGGTGTTTTCTTTATGCTTGTTATACTATGTTATGATTAATTAATTATTCAATTTAATTATATTTAACAAAAACTATCATAAATGGTGTGTTTATGATGGTGATTACAAATAGTTGTAATCATGAACATTCTATCACATTGTAATAGACATATCATTTTAAATATTCCTAGTTAAGATGTATTGAGACTAAATATCGATGCATCTTTTGAGTATAGAGTACACAACACTGTTCAAATGTTGGGAAATGTGTTACTCATGACTACTATGGCTACCTAAAGGTTACGTATTGATACTTATTAGATAACTATGGAATGAGTCACTCGATTATTTTTTGTTAATTAATACTATAAGGTCAAATAGAAAATATTGCATGGTTCCCTTGACTTGAAAATACTATTAATCTTCAAATATGAAATCTCCGCGTTGATTGTAGTTAAATCATCATATGACGTTCATCGAACGATTGTAGTTGGGTTGAGTGGAGCTATTAGAAGTGAAACACTATTCAAGAGAGGATTCGTCTCCTCAGTTATATGAGGCTAGTATCATGGTCAGCTGAAGTTTACCCAAAGTCAAAATCTTTGGCCAGAGTGGTTTAGTTAATAATAATTAGTATTATTGAACCGAGAACTTTGTGTTTGGACTATAAATTTTACAATTACTAAATCTCATATATCCTAATGTGATATAGTTTTGATGAAAAAAATTGATGTAAATAATCGTCACTATTGGGTACGATTAAGTAAAGTAAAACTGGATTTTATCAAAGTCATATAGGCGATAAATTTGACCATAACGTCACACCACCTGCTAAATGTCGTGTGAATATTAATATTCGAATTATTCGGTATTAATCGTTAGTAGAATTTACATTTAAGAGCACACAACCAAAATGTTAAATACTCACGTTTCCACCTGATTTAATTAACTATATTATTAATAATTAATACCTATCAAATATTAATTATAAAATTTTATTTTCTTTGTTTTGATCAATATTAAATAGTGTGTATACGTTAGATATACACACACATCCATTTACGATATTGATACGCATTTAAATTAGATATAAATATGTTACTTAGTGATCGGGCTTGAAGTGAATTTGAGGCCCATAAAGGGGCCTATTGTATTCAGCTATGAGAAGGCAAGGAATGTCGGCCATGGCAAATAGCGGTTGGAATTCTGAATCCAAAGAGATAAATCAGTAAGAGAGAGAGGTGGATCTTGGTTCTCCTTTTGTTCCTCAGATCTCTACTATATATTCATCTCTAATCCCTCCTTTTATTTTTATTCTTTTGCGTTCACATAGATAAGTAAGGGTGGGACATATATCTCCACTCTCCTCTTAGTTTTCAAGCCAAAGACACTAAATTAAATACAATTCAACTATCCACGATAGCTACATTCAAGACGGTAGCACTTTATGGATTCTGAAACCATTTAAAGGAGTTTTGGTTCTATATTTCAAGGTATACTAAATAGGTTTTAGGTGAAAGGAAAAATTCTCTGTTGACAATGATATATTAATCTATATAATTTTTATTGTATCATATATGTGTTTAGATAGTAGTCGACTATGTCATTAATCCATATAAAAGTAGTACTCTTCATTGGATATGGAGTACACACACATGTTTGTTTAAAAAAAATTGTATTTATATTGCACAATATGCTTACAGTCAGATTTTTTTTTTCGAATTTAATAATAATATGAAATTGATTTTTTTAATGTAAGAAATATATATATATATATGCTTAAAACATGTATTATATTTTATTAATATTTGTATATGTATATAATATTTTCGAAAATGAAATATATATATATATATATATATATATATATCTGATTATATATATACTGCTTAATCTTAAAGCGAATTAAATTAAATATATAATACATACACAGAAGTATGAGAAAATATGTTGGTAAATATTTTGATATAAAATGTACACATTCAACCTTTTTTAATTTTATATATAAATTTTTGTACAAAAATTGATTTAATTAAAAAAGGCTCAAAATAATTTAAAATCGAAAAAATATTCATATGGCCAGAAACATATTTGTGAATATATAAGTATATATCTAAATATTATTTTATTAAACGTATTTATATATACCTACATATATAATAATATATATATATATATACATATTATATATATTATATATATATAACTTCTTTTTTTGACTTCAAATTATTTAATACATACATATGAATTTATATTTAAAGTTAATTTATTAAATTAAGTTTGGAAATTCATAAAATTCAAATATTACGTTCGATATTGAAATTATAAATCATTTATATTAGATTTAGAATTGTTGTAATATGATTATATATGTATATGTTGCATTTCACAAGTAATGATTATAATATACAAAATTTATACACATTTATACACACGTACGTACGTGTGTGTGTGTATTTGATGGCACATATTTATATAGAGTACAGAGAGGCTAGCATGTCCACTACGGTATAAATTCCAACATCTATATATGAACATGTCAAATCATATATACCCTTTATGCTGCACGTGCACGCACACATATATTTGTACATGATACACATTTATATAAAATATTATAAAATTAACAACAAATAAAAATTTATTTATAAAATAAATAAAATATTGATTTTATTTTAAAAAAATTAGATGAGATCAAAATAAACTTAGACTTCATAGGTCTAATAAGATCCAAATTGAAGAATTATTTTTGAAATTTACCGCATTGCGTGCTATCCAGTTCCAACAATGGTATTAGAGCCCAATAGCCTATATGGCCAAATTAGTCATCTTAGGCTTAATTGGTTAAGCTTGTCATTTAGTAGGATGCATAGAATAGTAGTGTTGAAGGATTGGGTTTGGGGAATCAAGTACGTTGTCCTACTTGGCAAACAACATAGTCCGAAAGGTAAAGTGAATCTAAAGGTTGCCTCTAGTAGAAAGGCCCAATAAAAATTTTTCTTTGACCTAATTTTTCGGAATTATTTTGAAATTAATTTTTTTTTTAAAATTTAAAAGTTAAATTAAAAAAAATAGATTACAAAATTTTACAAAATAATTTTTCAAAATGTTTGAAAATATAATAAAATTAATTTTAAAATTTTTAATAATCAATAAGATTAATAAAATTAAATAAATAGTTAATTAATTAAAAAATATATACATATATAATATAATAATACATATAACTTTACCTTGAATTTTTTAAGACAATGTAAGTATATGTATGTGTATAAAAAGTTATCGAAATTAATAATATCTAACAAAAATTGTTTAATTGAATAAATTAAATAAAAGTTAATTAATAAATTAAAAAATACATACATACGTACATACATATATGTATAATATAAATGTTACAGTATAAATATTCAATATAAAATGTTACAATTAAATAATATAAATTAAGTAATATATTAATTAATAATTAATTAATTATCATTTAATTAATATAATGTTATATGTAAGACTATTATGTAAGATAATTAAAATATAGGAGTTATCTAATATTAACTTATATGATATGAGTGTATAAATTATAAGGTGGAACATTAAGAAATCTTAATTAGACTTAAGGAATAAATATTCACACAAATACGTACACCGTCATTTCTGATGTGTCTGACACTTGAATCATAGGTATTTCATAAAAAATGCATTATTCCAAAAGTGAATATTACTCAATAGAATTTATTAAAGATTATGAGCCTATAAGATAAATTTGTCCTTTACATTAATATGCAAATAAATTACTTGCATACTCTCTAATTTTGAGAAAACTCAAGCTAGAAATATGATGTGTATCTATACTATACCATTATTATTGAGTTAGATTTCAAGAGCACACATGCCTCCCTCATATTTTGGAAAATGAATAGTCACATTTTTAATTTCTTTCTATTCCAGACTTTGAAACGTGATAATTTTTTCTACATTAATTGGATTTAAAAATCATTTTCATTGTAAAATCTCAAATTTAATATGCTTTCCAATGATATCCATTGTTGATAGCTAAAAATAATTTTTTTAAAATCGTAATTTTATATAGCAGTTTTAACTGCATTTGTATATTCCAATTATTTTATGTCACCGCTGTGTACCGAGTTTCTGTAACAGCATTATTATGATGATCATAAACATTACACAGTAGTTTTACCTAGATTACTATCATGTATTTATTATCTTTTAACATATTTGATAGGAATATTTTTTTTTTGAATTATACAATTATGGTTGCCTTCGAATATTGTAACTGCATTATGTAATAAAGTAATACTTTTGATTATGTTTGATAGTTTATTCAAACTTAGCGCAGTTACAATTTAACCCCATCAAAAAATGGTGTAATAATTTATAGGCCTTTTTTGAATTAATTTAACTACATTAGCATTTTTTATTGCATTTTTTATTGATGATTTTGACTATATTTGATAATTTTATTCAATTTTAAAACAGTTATAAATTAATGAAATTAAGAAAATGCAATTATAATTTACAAACAAGTTTTGGGTAAATTTAACTATATTTGAAGATTTTTAACCATATTTATGTGATGTAGTAATAAATTTGACTACATTTTAGAAAAAATTTCAATCTTAATACAATTAAAATTTAACTACATTAATAAAATGCGGTATAATTTAATGATAATTTTGAATTATGTATGGTAGAAATTGAATATTTCAACTATATTTATGCGATGCAGTAATATTTTTGGTTGTACACGATGATTTATTCGAGCGTACTGTAGTTAAAATTTAAATGCATTAAGGAAAAGCGTTATTATTTTGCAGTATTTTTGGAATTAATTATTTATTGTTGCATCTGAATATTTTAACCGCATTTGTGTGATGCAATACTAGTTTAGCTGTAGTAATGATTTTTTTTGATGTTGATAATAATAATTCAACCGCATTATGAAAATATAATTGAAAGATGAATTTTGCTTTTTGATAGCTTGAGATGATTAAATGGTGACTTCACATAATTAATGCTTGATTCAACCATGTAGCTCAGCGTTTAATACATTACTTCTAGGTTTGATGACATAATTTGGCTAAGTTTACACAATTTCGTTTACAATTACGATGATCAATAATACGATAAGCATATAAGTTGCTGTATTCGTGCTTAAGGTAGATGCACAGTTTAAGTGCTAAGTCAAAACATGTGCAGTAGTGAGAATAATGTTGATAACCACGTAAATGAGTTTATTTTTTAATTTTTGCAGTAGATTCTGAAATCACTTGCACCATCACTGTCGGAAAACTTCTAGAAAACAATTGATAAATGTATCTTTGTATAGATGATCATGTAGTCATAGTTTGATTATTAGATATAGTTAACTAGGTCAGACGAGCAGTGAGAGAATTTAGTAATAATACTACATCAATGATACTTCTGCCTTTTTTGGCTGCATGTACAAATACCTTCAATGGTTAAAATAATTGATTGATGTAATGCATCTATTAGCGCCAAGAAAACATCACCTATTTGCGCTCAAGCCCAATATCATACATGTGCTGCTAGTAGTTATTTCTAAGGTTGAAAAATGAGTAGACTTCTCACAATTGTTCTCTTTTGTATGTTTTAGATATTTCCAAATATTGGTTACTACGACTACCCGTATGCCGTGTTTTGTACCCTGC
The DNA here is from genome assembly GCA_030765085.1 of Allium cepa. NCBI lineage: Eukaryota > Viridiplantae > Streptophyta > Magnoliopsida > Asparagales > Amaryllidaceae > Allium > Allium cepa. Next base: position 464,087,182 of record CM060943.1, read on the forward strand.
ATCGACATAGATCAAATTCAGTGAACAATGGTAATTCATATTGGAACCCATGTTATTTCTTATTGCATCGTCATTTCTATCTCAACTGAATCTTCTGTTTTACTACTTTTCCCCTATACTACATCTGTTGCTTTTTCCTTTTTTCCCTCCCTTTTTTCAGCTGTTGACAAATACTTTTCCTGATTGTTTACAAATTTCTTCCTATTACTATATTTCTCCCCATTGCAAAAAGCTTTTGTTATTCTTATTTAATTGAATCGAACTGCACTGTGTCTTTGTGTCTGCAGTTCACAGCGAATACTTCAACTATATCTATGAACATTGAAGCAGCTGTGTAATTGCAAAAGCAACAACATTGGCGTTATTGCCGCAGTGAATATATCTATGCATTAGCGAATAAATTTTTAACACATTATCCTCTAAATAGTTTGTGAACTTTAACAGATTCGCTGTAATTGTTTTGTTCGATTTTAATTGTTATTATCATAACCAAATATATCTATGTATTCTTTATCCTACCAAATTATTATTCATGATGTAACACTATCGTTCAATGATGTTTTTTCATTACCACCATATTAAATTTCTTATACATTTAGATATGACCTATGTAACAACAATAGTTTTTCAACATCCGTGTGCGAAGCACGGGTTCGCACTAGTTATTAATATATGTATAATAGATGAGGTAAGATAACTATATGTATTTGTTAAGAAAACTCAAGGTATATATATGTGTGTGTGTGTGTGTGTGTATACTATACTTAAATTGTCGCTAAATGGTGGGCATGTGTGAATATTCTCTTTTGATTTGTTAAGCAGACTCAGGGTCGAAATAAGATTAGGATAAGGAACTACAGGTTAGAAGTTGTACATGATACAACCAATAAGGAGTCAATCGTCTGTGGGGCAATGGCTTATTGAGAAAATTCAAAGTTAGAATCCCAAAACTGAAGAATCCTAGCACCCACCAATGAAGACGAATGACTTCTATGTTTCACCTTACGGTTTGAAGAAACATAAAAGAATAATGGGAGATTATTAGTAAAATGAAACATAAAGTTTAAGCTTGCTAACATTATAAGAACATCCACTATTATATTGTCCTAATCTACCAATTTTAAACTTGTAGAAATGTCAACATTAATTTTTTTTGAAGGTGACAAGGTTATCGGACCCAACAATATCGATTGGCTAAGAGCAATTAAGATAGCTTTGAATTACAAGCATCTTTGGTCATATGTTACCTATGATGCCAAAGAATAACCCACTATGGACCCTGAAATAAGACTTGCTTATGAAAATTGGGTTTCAAACCTGAAGATCGTCCAAGTTTTCATGCTTTCTACATTAGGCAAGTCGTTTCAGAGGCAACACAAAAATACGCCTGTCCATGAGATATTTGACTCAAGGCCCTGTTTAGTGAACAATCTCTCTATGCTAGGTACGAGCTCATGAATAAGCTATTCCATACTGAAAAAAATTAAAGGATGAAAAATGGAAGACTACGTTATGAGGATGAATGGCTATATTTATAGACTTTAACAATTGGACGTAGTGATATGTAACAAGTTACAAGTTGATCTGACCTTTGGGTCTTTTACGCTCTAGTATAACCCATTCATAGTTAATTACAATATAAACTAATCGAATGTTAATCTCGTGGAGCTCCTCAATATGTCGAGGTCAGTGTAACATCCCTCAACTTGGAGTCCCAAAACTAATAGTTACGGATGCTACAGTTATCCATAGTTATTAATCCTCGGTAACCAAATACGACTTTGATTCATTGATAAACAGAAACACATGAATGGAAAAAATTTAAACTTCAACCAAAATCACATTCCATATCAAAACATTTCCAATTCATTACATAATCCTACATTCACAAATCACATTCAGAGAAAATATATTTATTACAAAATATGCCCAGAGCGACATATGAAGATGCCCACGAGATGATAAGAGTATATACAGGCAATATAACAACTTTTCCCTTACAAATAGCACGACGGAATCAAAAGAAAAGAAAACATTAAATATCTATAATGCCTTCTGCATGTCTCCAGAAGCCTACTAGCCTTAGAGGTACTTGAAAACCTCAACTCTCAAACTACTCAAAATCAATTGAGTACCCTAGAGTTTAAGGGGAAACACAAACTTTGAGATAGACATGAAGCCTGGTATGAATAATAATGTCTGCCATCTCAAATCATTTAGATATCTAGTGAGACCACGCCGCTTAGCAGAACGTATTTCCCCTCACTAGTATCTTAAAACCTTTATAAAACAATATACCGTGCTCCTGCCCTCGCGATGGTTAAAACAATTCAAAATAGTATAATATGATGATATTTAAAATAGTTGAATAATTCTGGATTACCCATCCCCATACAATTTGAATTATTTGTCTCAGTTGTAGTTTCTAGGATTACTAATAACCTATTAGTTTTCATGGGCTGACTAATAAATGGTTAAACATTTATGGACTCCCTGTCCAATTACACAGTCTTCATGGGATCACTATGAACCTATTGTTAACTCCAATATCTTACTTTTACCCTAGTTTTCATGCGTTGAATAGGAACATATTGGTAACCCCAATATCCTTACTTCTTGTCCTATTTTTCATGGGTTGACTAGAAACCTATTGACATCTATCAATTTTTCATCCAGATATAGTATTTATGGGCTAACTACAAACCTACTAGCCCTGCCAGTATCTAATCATAATTTTCATGGGTTTACTATGAACCTATCTATCTGACATCTTCCTTTACACGATTTTCGTGGGTTAACTATGAACCTATTGACCCCTGCCAATATCATATAGTTTTTATGGGCTTACTGTAAATCTATCAACCTCTGCCAATATCTTTTCTTCATATTTTAGCGCCCTATATTCTGGTCCTCCTGACCTCTTAGATGTAATTCTACTCATTGAGGAGTTTATTCAATTTATATTCACTACTTGATTAACCTAACTTGTTCTCCTACCCTTTATTCCCAAAATGCTATTGTGGGTCCATTATAAAGTGAATATATTCATAGAAGAAGCAATATAACAACGTAGCAATACCACTCCTATGGGTTTAATATAAAACATGGTTAACCCCTTTAACCAATTTCTTTATCAAAGTTTGCTTCTTCTTAAAACCATTATAAAACTCCTTTAGTATTGCCATTGGTTTTTTCCTTTAAAATAGAGTTTGGGGCCATAAAACCTTTCGATACCTTCGAAACCTAACTTTCGATTTCATAGGATAGCCTCCTTCGAAATCCTTAAAAATCTATCTTCAAAACATTAGGCTCCTGCCTTTTAATACTTTAAAACCTACCTTTCGAAACCATTTGAATACGTTAAAGTATTAATATAAATCATTAGAAGCTTAGCTTCGAAACTAGTTGAAAGTACTACTTTCGACACCATTGGAAGTTACCCTTCCAAAAACATTGTTTTCAAAGCATTGATTTTATACTTAAACATAATTTAAGTCAAAGTGGATATAGGCAAAAGCATCTGTTTTGAAACCATCCTTTATCGTATAAAAATATTGGGGAAGCTTGATGGCGTCGAAACCCCATTCGAAACCATCACCTTCGAAACCTCTAAACCTATTCGAAAGCTAAAGGAATTGGCTTAACGTATTGTAATGGCCCAGGATTTTTGACTCTCGAAACTCGACATCAATACATTCACTATATAGCATGCCGGATATTCAAGTGCCGAAAATACCAAATCATTACAGGTAAAGAAGAAAAAGGGATAGAAGAAGAACATAAACAACAATATAGAATCTCACAATCATAGTGGAATAATATCTAATAGATAAATTTAGATCACTATACAAAAGAAACTGCAACTGTAAATATACATACAATCACCAGAGTACAACAATCAACAAATCAATCTGGATAGTTATAATAACTTGTCCTCACATATACTGGATACAACATAACGTACACAGAGGAAATAACCAAGTACGTGAAATATGTCTGAAACTCCACCGGCTCGTCTCCTGAGCTCCATGACATCCTAACCTAAATCTGAAATACTCGGTCTGACCCGAGCATCACAATAGAATAACACCCAAATTAGTCTAGAAAAACTACGTGAGAAATCACACTCAATTTGAATGATTACTATTATCAAATTCCTTTTGAAACAAAGGTATCTCGTAAGACCACGTCACACATAAATACGACGGATTTTTACCTTACGATAATTACAATATTTGATATCAAAATCATCTGATATTATAATACTGTCTATTGAAAACAAACTAAAAATAGCTGAAATGCTTGCATCTCACGTTTCAGCATAGTTGGAAACAATCAAACCGTACAGGTTCGTAGTGGATGTTGGATTCCATACAATGACTGTGCTACTGAGGTACCACCCATCACAACACACCTCGAGAAAAATGTACCGAGGACCTCGCCTGGATCCCCTGCCAACACAGGACCAGCCTACCTCTGACCTGGATAGTACCGAATATGTTATCACCCTGGGTGTTCCCACCCTAATCGAGCGCTCTCTTTTCCATGCAAAACCATATCCACAATTATTTTATAATATATTTGAGGGTATCTAGAAAAGTGATAACATACCCTACTTGCGTGCATCTCTCTTATCCCAGCAACATCTCCCCTATTTTAGTCATTCCCGGTTGATGAGGCTTGAGGATGCATTTTACCTTAAGAATAGCATTCATTCTTGTAATGCTAACATTGCCTATCAGACCATGATGCAAATGATACCATTCATCCATACAAGTTGTAATGGTTCCGAACAAACCGAATCTCTAACTTCACCGTCTTCAATAGCTTCACTATATCACAATTTGTAGCGCAAAAATCAACTCTAAGTGGTTTTCCAATAATTAAATCTGATCCCGGTCTCATCAACACGATCAATGAATTTGGCCAGATTTGATAGTCGGTTATTTAACTATCAAATTACACACATAAATAGTACTAGGCCTTATTTTATAAATCTTCAAAATATTCATCCAAAATAACTTTACAAAGACACACACACACACACACACACACACACACACACACACACACATATTTGTACATATATTCAAAACTCTTTCGGTATTTCCAACGTTTGAAACAATTTAAAATCCTTATATTCTTAATAGTATATTTTCATTACTTAGAAATATTTCCAAACTCCATTTTTTTTCTATTCAACACTTTGAAAAATATTTCTTTAATAAAAATGCTGTAGTTAAAATATTTTAAATCCTCCCAGTCCAATACTTAGGAAATATTTATAGGTATATTTTCCTAAATCATTTTATTCCAATCCTTAAGAATTATTTTATTTATTTCATTCTTCTCGAAATCCCTTATAATTTACTTGTAAATCCCTTAGCTCATTTATAATGAATTCTATAAGTTTTCGGAATCTATTAATTTATTTCCTTTAAAATTTTCAAAATCGATTATAGTTCTCTATAATTTCAACTACTCATTTCTAACTTCTTTTATGAATTCCAATTCATTTTTCGACGTTCTCTTATTTAACAATTCAAAAATTTTCTTAAGGTTCCAGAATTCCCTTACAAGTTTTTCATATAAAACTCATATTTGTTAAATAATCCTGTCTTCAAATCCCGAGAGAATTTATAAATAAATTTCAGCCATTACAAAACTATATATATGTAAGTATTTTTAAAGAATAATATTTTATTTTTAAAACATCTTTAAGTGATTATTTAAAATATTTAAACACTTTAAATAAACACCAATAACTCATTTTTAAATAAAACTAATCGATTTACAAAGCTTATTATAAAAATGCGAATTCATCTTAATAAATATTAAATATTTAAAAATCCACTTTTCGAAGTATTTCAATACTAAAGTACCTTTAAAATACAAAGTTAAATAAATAAAAATTTCCTTTATACAATGAATCCTAACTTCTTAATAAAATATATTTTTAAAATCCCAATAACCAATTTCGATTTCTAAATTCCTCTCGATTCATAACACATCAATTTCATTTCAATTCCCTAACCACTCTTGCATTTCAAAAATAGAATCCACTATTTTTTCCGAACCGATTTCCATATCTCGAGATTCTATCTGTAAATTTATATTCCCAATTTATCAACTGATAATCATTTTTACTTATTTATTTTACAAATCTATTTAAAATATCAATTTCAAACCCCTTCCATTTTTTCCATAAATAACATTTAAAAATCCCCTTATATAAATTATTTTTAATCTCTCTTTAAAACATTTTATGACTGATTAAGTATATATCCAAAATCAAATCATTTGTTTTACCCAAATCAATTTCCCTTAAAATAATCCAAATTCCGATATAAATATTTTTATATCCAAAATCTCCTTTCAATTTCTTCAGATTTAAAAATAATATTTATGGTATCTAAAATACCAAAATAAGGCCAGCGCTACTATAGCATCCAATAACTCAAATCACACAACAATCCATAACAGATTATTAAATCACATATTATATCACTGTATAGGGAAAATAATCAATATATTTGATGGATCCAGTTGGATCACTCTAACCCGTTTTCCTACAACCATAGATGTTACATAACGTAAATGCCAATCCCGCTTCGAGGCGGAATATTGCGGTAATATAGGGTCATCCTTTATTAAGCGTGGAGCGTAGTGTCTCATCCGCTCCAATCAGAGGGAATATATCCAACTACTAATATATATACCAATATATATGTATTATAACATTCAACTAATAAAAATAATAATTTATTAATTCATCCAATTGTCCAATAATTAATTTAAATTATTAAAATTAAAATAGTCAACCAAATTGAGTGAGATTTACTCACCTTGATTTAATTCGCAATCCATTCCAATTTTAAATTAAATTGAACAATATTCAATTAAATTTAAAATTCCAACCGTCTTTAATAAATTCCGAACCACTTTTTATTATGTAGATTTTACAGCTACGAACTAATCTCATCTAGTTTTATGATTTTTAGATCCCGTATACAAATTTTATTAGCTATCTCAATTTGTATGCTTAATTAAATAACTAAAATATAACTAAATTTTATTATAGTAATACTACTCTCTGTTCCATCACTCACGATCGAAAATCAGCCTCCCTCATCTTGCTTGCCACTGCCGTCTCCGGCCAAGGCCTATACCTCACCCTCCTACACTCTGTCGATCGCCGCACCACCGTAGTTGAGCCACCACAGCCATGCGAATTCCCAAGTCAATCCGTCGCACGTGAATGAGGGTTTTGCCCTAACCTTAACTGCACCTCGCCTCAACCACTTCGACTGCCACCACTAGCCCGCGTCAACCATCCATGAATGCATCTCCCCCATGTCGACGTTGCTCCCAAAACTCGATCTACACCCCATCACCAGAAAACACCACCTAAGTCACTGCCTTCGTCCCCGCACGAGCGTTTCTTCAATTGCGAATCATCCCCTCACGCACGAGCTTCCCTTTCCCATTATATCGCAATTTTGATCATGAGATTTCGTTTGATTTTTTATAGAAATGAAGTGATTTCCTTTTCTTGCTTCGTTACGTTGATCTAAAAATGTTGAAAGAGAAGGTCGCGACCTTAGAAGAGAACGAAGGAATGAGTAGGGTGGGCGGATGTGAAAGGATAGAGGCTGTACGGGTTGACTTTGGATTCAATAATTTATATTTCAAAATTATCTCTTTTATAATACTTTAAAATCCTGAATCCCTATCGAGGCGTACCGCCTGACGTTTCTAATATTGTACCCCTATTTTGAAAGAAATGGGACAAGTCTTGAGCCCCAATTCGATTGTATAGAAGATAGCTTTTTGAACTCAATTATTATATTAAATTTTCAATATTAATTTCAATGCGTTTCTATTCCGTACGACAAAACGGTAAATCCAATAGCCAAAAAATTTGGAATCCGATAATAATACACTATTGCATATCAATTGGTTCCGGTTTCATCAAATTACGAGACTGTGCCCCAGGTCGATATTTTAACGCGTCGATTAAATCGACATCTCAAAAATTTATGAAATCACTTGAAATCTTTGTTTTAAAACTTTACTAACTAAATTCTAATTTAAATAGAATTTCTATCAACATTAGAAATCGTTTTGATTCCTATTCAACTCAAAATTTTAATTATCCCCCATTTTCGTATTACGATAAATCGTTATATTTCAAATTTAAATTTATTCTTTAATTTCAACCAAAATATTCATATTCAAAAATCAATTTATATTTCAAACCTAACATTTAAAACCATTTAAAAATTAAAAATCAAACGACAGAAAATCCGGGTCGTTACACTCCTCCCCTAAAAGAATTTCGTCATCGAAATTGCAAAAGTAGGAAAATTATTTCAAACCCATTTACTTATCCAAAACCCACTTAGTTAAAACTCGACATTTCACTTTTCCAAATCCTTTTATTCCAACCATAAAAATTAGCTTTCATGTCTAATTCAAAACCCTTTCTTTCAAATATAATTCAAAACCAACCTTTTAGGTTAACAAAAATTTTCAAAAATTTTCTAACACCCTAAATTTCCAAAAAAATTTGGCATAGTCTCCCTTGTATGGAGAGCCTTTTGTAATATGACAAAAATGATAAAAAGATATGCATCGGCTGACATAGCTTGAAAACTCAATATATTACAATATTTATATCGTTTTTGTATTTAATCCAAAAGCGTATCTTATATTAGCGTTACTAAGTGTGCGAGCTTACTTTATATGCAATTTCGCAACCAAAATATAGCCAAATGGTCTTCTTGTACCTGTACCTACTCAACTTAAAATTCATAAGTACCAAAACATGGAAATTTAATAACATTTCATTTATTTGACTAGTGCAAACACAATATTTTCATCAACCAACATGCTAAACATGTATTTATAGGAAATTATACGGTTCCATCATTCGATTATTTATTTCAATAAATTTATATACTATTCCATTCAATTTGAATGATTCGCACAATCAATTTGCATCCAATTCATATCCACATCCATAATATTCATATCATATCCATTACAAATGAATTTTAACCAATTTATTCACTTACTGCATATATTGTATAACTTTGTTTACTTTCGTTTATGTGAACGACAAAATTTTTTGTTATGTAAAAATTTGGTGATATTCATTAATAAAATAACCATTCCAGCTTATAAACCATTTAAACTGATTCTAAATTAATTTATCAACTTCTATTAATTCACGTTCTATTTATTCACAAAAATCTTGTTCGACCAATTTTATATTCAACAACAATCCAATCCTTGCCAATTTATTTATGAAACATTTCATAAATTTATTTGAGCCAAGCTTCCATCCAAAAATAGTAACTTAAGTTAATTCGTTTACTTTCAATTTTCAGTTTCAAATTCCAAAGCAAGTTCACAGTGTAATACAAAAAAAAATTGCTTGAAATTGCATGGATAGTTTTCCTTACAAATTATTCACTCATACCGAATACTGATAAGAAATTTTAAACAGGCCAAACAATATGACTGTTTACATTTTGAAAAGTCAACAACAAATGATACAGACCCATGACTTGCTTCAAACATACTTGTAAATAAACATGAAGGCCCACCCCTTAACCCATGCACCGTAACATATAGCCGGAATCTTCAAATAAGTTTCGAAGCCCCAACTTAGTAGTAAAGTTCATGAAGGAAAAAATGGTCCAATTAATTAGCCTTCATATAAATCATCCTAAAAGAAATTGTGAAAATCACCCTCTAAAATGCATTATTTCATTATCTTATGGAGAGAATAATTATCAGTTAATTCTATAAAATAATCATTAACCTTTGTAGAGAATAATTATCAGCAAATGAAATTCACACCTAATTTTGGTAGTATTTCACATTAATTTTAATATTAATATGTAAACGATAAGTATATTTCATTTTGATTTGGATGATTTTATATATTTGTAGTGACTGATAGATTGATCAATCTGTGAGATGTTTAATCAATGGTTTATTATTTTCTTCTTTGCAGCTAGAAATAGCTAGTTCAGCAACAGTGAGTGACTATGTAGATCAATTTATGTAGAATAGCTTGGCTGAAATTGACAAAGTTTTTACAACAGTTCCATCCAATTTTCACTTTTCTTTCCTTATTAACATCATTTTAAATTATAAGTTTAAAAGCTTATTTTCTTTCGGTCTACAAAGCTTATAGATGAGGACTCCAGAATTCAAACATTCGGTATTTACTTCAAATCATTTTGAAATCACACACATAAATATATATATATATACATATACATATATACATACATATATATATATGTATATATGTGTATATATAGCTCATTTTGTTTCAACAAAACATTCCTTTTGAATTTCGAAAATCAACTTGGATTTTATCCAAAACAAATTCCCTTTAGAAATTTCAAAATAACATTTGTTTCCAAACTTAACTATCCATCAAATTAATCCGGTAGCAATCCGTCACTAAGAAAATCGAAAATGAACATTGATGATGTCGCGATCATCATCGGAATTATTTTCCAGCAACTGCGGTGAGTTCAATGCTATATCACTTCCAAAATCTATTTTAAAAATTAACTTCTATTCAAATACATTTCCACAATAATATTACTACTATTTATTTCAAAACACTCGAAAATTTTGGTATTTATATTTATAAATTCTGGTTTGAATCCAATTTGTTTAGCTCATTTATATAAATCATTCTTATACAAATTCTATTTGATTATATATAACCATTCAAATTTATAATCCTGTTTTAATCCAAATTTATAATCCTGTTTTGATTATTATAATAATAACATCCAAACACACCAATATATATAACAATTTCAGAAAATTATTTCTTTTATATCAAAATATATCTTTGGGTAAAATTATTTCATTTACCATCTTTTCAAAACAATACTGTATCAGTTTATCATGTTTAAGAGTTTAGACACCCCTATCGATACAGTTGTACTTCCCGTACCGACCAGAATTCATTTACACTCAATCGATATGTTAACACAATATTAAACGTTTTTATATTCACTAATAGATATACGCTAATATCTATTAATACACTCAAACTCATTCTTAGGTCCAACTGACCCTTTCTCTAATGAGTTGTCCCCACCAAAGTTAAGGTTCTCGCTAAATCTTCTGCTCTATTACCAAATTTAACGGCTCGGGATTTTCGACTCTCGAAAATCGACATCAATACGTTCACTATATAGCATGTCGGATATTCAAGTGCCAGAAATACCAGATCATTAGGGGTAAAGAAGAAAAAGGGATAGAAGTAGAACATAAACAACAATACAGAATCTCACAGTCGCAACGGAACAATATATAATAGATAAATTCAGATCTATATGCAAAAGAAACTATAACTGTTAATATCATACAATCACCAGAGCACAACAATCAACACATATTGAATACAACATAACACACAACAGAAATAACCAAGCACGTGAAATACGTTTGTAACTCCTCTAGCTCGTCCCTGAGCTCCATAACATCCTAACCTAATCCGAAATACTCGATCCGACCCGAGCATTATAATAAAATGACACCCGAGTTAGTCTGGAAAACTAATGTGAGAAAACACCCTAAAATTGAATTATTACTATTATCAAAATCCTGTTGAAAACAAAGGTATCTCGTAAGACCACGCCATACATAAATACGATGGGGTTTTACATTACGATTTCAAATTTAAAAATAATATTTATGGTATTCAAAATACTAAAATTAAGTCCACTGCTACTATACATCCAATAATTCATATCACACAACAATCCATAACAGATTATTGAATCACATCTTATATCACTAAATAGGGAAATAATCAATATATTTGAGGAATCCAATTGGATCCCTCCAACCTGTTTCCCTGCAGCAATAGATTTATATGACATAAAATACCAATCCTGCTTCGAGGTAGGATATCGCGGTGATATAGGGTCATCCGCTATTATGCTTGACACATAGTGTCTTATCCACTCCAATTGGCGGGAATATATCCAACCAATAATATATATACCAATATATATATATTTATATATATATATATATATATATATATTATAACATTCAGTTGATAATAATAATTTATCAATTCATCCAATCATTCAATAGTTAATTTCAATTACTATAAATTAAACTAGTCAAAAAAATTGAGTGAGATTTACTCGTCTTGGTTTAATTTGCAATCCATTCAAATTTGAAATTAAATTAAACAACGTTCATTTAAATTCAAAATTCCAGCAATCTTCAATAACTTCCAAACCAATTTTTATTGCGTAGATTTCACAGTTACGAACCAATCTCGACTTGTTTCACGATTTTTAGACCTCATATACAAATTTTATTAGCAATTTCAATTTGAATTCTTAATTAAATAACTAAATATATAACTAAATTTTATTACAGAAATTCCTCCTCTCTTCCATTACTCATGATCGAAAACCAGCCTCCCTCATCTTACTTGCTAATGCCATTTCTAGCCAAGGCCGATACCTCACCTTCTTCCACTCTGCCGATCGCCGCACCACCGCAGTTGAGCCACCACAACCACACAAATTCCAAAGTCAATCTATCGCACACGAACGATGGTTTCGTCCCAACCCTAATGACGCCTCGCTTCAACCACTTTGACGCCACAACTAGCCCGCGTCAGCCATCCATGAACGCATCTCCCCATGTCGATGTTGCTCCCAAAACTCGACCTACACCCCATCGCCAGAAAACACCACCTAACTTGCTGCGTTCCTCCCCACTTGAGTGTTTCTTCGATCGCGACTCATACCCTCATGCGCGAGCTTCGCTTTCCCATCGTATCGTGATTTTGATCTCGATATTTATTTTTTATTTTTTTAGAGGCGAAGTGACTTTGTTTTCCTGCTTCGTGATGTCGATCTAAAAATCTTGAAAGAGAAGGTCATGGCTTAAAAGAGAACGAAGGACAGGAGTAGGGTGGGTGGATGTGAAATGTAGATATAGGGGTTGACTTTAGATTTAATAATATTATTAAATTTCAAAAATGTCTAGTTTATAACACTTTAAAATCTCGAACCCCTACCGAGGCATACTTCCTGTTGTTTCTATTGTTGTACCCCTATTTCGAACAAAATGGAATAAGTCTCGAGCCCCAATTCGATCGTATGGAGAAGATAGATTTTTGAACTCAATTATTATATTAAATTTTCAATATTAATTTCAACTCGTTTCTATTCCGTACGACCAAACGGTAATTCCAATCGCAATCCAATGGAGCACGTTTCGTCGAATTCCGAGACTGTGCCCTGGATCGCTATTTTAATGCATCGATTAAATCAATAATTTCAAGAATTTACTAAATCATTTGGAATCTCAGTTTTAAAACTTTACTAACTAAATTCTAATTTAAATAGAATTCTTATCAACATTAGAAATCGTTTCTATTTCTATTCAACTCAAATTTCAATTATCCACCATTTTCGTATTACGATAAATTGTTATAAACGAAATTTAAATTCATTTTATAATTTCAACCAAAATCTTCATATTCATAAATCAATTTATATTTCAAATCCAATATTAAAAACTGTTGAAAAATTCAAAATCAAAGGACGGTAAATCCGAGTCGTTAAACTTATAAAATAAAACACCTTTCGTCAGCATTGATATCTTCAATACCATAGGAAGGTTATAAAACGGCAGCAGGGTGTCGACTAGGTCGGAACCCCTTCTTTCAAAACATTAAAAAAACCTAGTTGAAAGAAAACTTTAAGTTAATGGCGTCCCCTTTCTCAACCTTTTAGAGACTCTTCCAAAACCAAACACTTTGACTCTATCGAAGGCTAGATCGGCAGACGCTTTTTCTTCTTAAAAGACAAACCAAGGTTACAACTCCTTCGAAAGCTATGCTTTCGACACCATACCTTCCCTCTTCCTCCAATCCACTACATACCATCTTAGTGATACCTTGTGTATTGGTTTCGGCTGGATAGGTTTCGACTAGGATAAAGGCGGAGCATCTATGTCGAAAGGTGCTTTCCAAAGTAGGCGAAATCACTTTTCTGATGTAAAACCTGGTTTTAAACTTTTCTCTAAGTAACCTTCCAGGTGTCAACACCAGATTGGTTGCTTTAAGTTTTTCAAATTCTTTTATATAATTAACTGTGGCTAATTAGATCTAAACCATGGTTAAGTTAATCAAATTAACCCTTCCATTTTTTGTCTTCTAAAACAATTTAGTTTGCATAGCAAATCAATTTGAAAAAATTCCTAAAAATTTCGTAAATTCTCTTTAATCATGTTGTCTAACATGTCAAAATTTTAGACCCAAATTCTCAATATATTTTCCAAATAAATTATAAACACAAATAGACATATTTTTGTTTGAAAATTCATAATGATCTTTTCATAGCTTGGAAAATTCTTAAAATTGAAACCCAACTCCAAAATCATGTTTCTTATAATATAAAATTTTCCTACGACATTTAAAGATCATCTAGTCTTGGTTTTGACCTAAAACCATAAAAAATCCTTTAAATAATGTTGACCCGTTCGGCATAGCAAGGTCGTTCAACAATGCAGAGTCGTTCGGCACAAACCCTGATCGGCGGAGAAGCCTCAACCGGCATCCGGCACCGATCGGCATCTAGGCCGTTTGGCATAGCAAGGTTGCTCGGCATAGCAAGATCGTTCGGCATAGCAAGGTCACTCGGCATAGCAAGGCCGTTCGGCAAAGGAGGGTCGTTCGGCATGCCTCATTCGTCACGAGTCTCGTTCGACATTCCTGCCTTGTTCGGCTCGCTCGGCATTCCAGCCTCGCTCGGCACATGGCCTCGTTCGGCATAAGTATGTCTTTCGGCACCTCCCCTCGACCGGCTTCGGATCTCGTTTGGCCTACACCCTTCACTCAACACACTGCTTTGTTCAGCTTGGAGATATGGCTCGGCATTTCCCGGTCGGCATTTGTGGCTCGGCAAACGGAAGTCACTCACCACGGGCCGAGGTATCTTACTCCTAGGCCCATTAGGGAAGTCCAATCCATCTTCGTCTATAAATAGAGGGGCAGAGGCACAGTAAAAGGGACTTTTTTTCAAGAACCCTAGGGAGACTCTACGGCATTCAAGACTCATTCCTTTTACTTAGCAATTGTATTCAAATAGTTGGTGTACGGATTGTATCTGTAATCAATTATTGAGTAAAGCAATAAAGATTAACTTCAAAGTGGACTTAGGCATATACGCCAAACCACTATAAATCTGGTGTTCTTGTCTTTGCATTTAATCATACTATTCTCTGTTCAAATTTACTTTCTTCATTGATCTCTTTACACAATCTTTCTTAAGGGTGTTAGTGACCAATTCTAGTGCTAACATTTTGGTGCTTTCACTGATAATCGAATTCTCAGGCCGTTAGGATCTGCTTTGCAGCTACTGGATTGAATAAATCCCTCAAAGGAGATCCAAGTTATTCATAGGACGTCCATTGATTCTACTCAGAGTTCTTATCAATAACTCTACTATGGAAAGACCATGTACCCGATCAGCCTCTCATAATAGGGACATCAATGAGACTATTAGCATAAAACAGATAGGACCTAGCAGTCAACCAGCAAACCTAGGTGCAGGGACTACTACCCAAAATCAAGCAGAAGTTGTTATAAGGACAAAGTTCAACGACTTAAAGAGAAAACTCATGGAAAGTAGAAGTCAACTCGCTGAGCAGATTCAAGCTAACGCTATCTGATGACTCGGCTTACTCAACAACAACATCAGAATGCTGGAGGTAGCCCTACTCCTTATTCTTCATCTAATAGCTTGACTTCATCTCATGAACCTCCCAGGCGTAGACGCCTTAAAACTGAAACTGCGCAAGCAGGTGCTAATGATCGATCGACCAGGGATCAGTCTCATATTGGAGACCATGCCCAAACCGGAACATGAAACTTAAGAGCAGGAGCGTGTGTGGAGACCGGATGCCCGACCCACCAAGATCCTAATAAAGCTGGCCTTCAAGATTCACGTTTGGCCGATCACCAGCAAGGGGACATCAGCTCGAGCGGCCCCGAAGAACAGAGTCCTACCTTCCATCCTCCATACAAACTCCAGACTTAACGGCTATGGTCAGACAGTTGATGAGAGAGAACCAAGGCCTGACCAATGAGGATTGAAGGATATCCAGGAGTCATACTCCATTCGCCGATACTATTCTATAGGTCGAGTATCCCAGGAAGTTTAGCATGCCAACTACCCCACCCTATAAGGGAAAGACCGATCCCATGCAGCACGTGATGAGGTATGAGTGGATGATGGATTCGGCCAGAGCGAATGATGCAACCAAGTGCAGGTGTTTCCCGATCACTTTATCCGGAACCGCCACCATGTGGTTCACTCGAATTCCCCCAAGTTTTATATCTAGATTTGATGAGTTGGTAACGAAGTTTGTAGAACAATTCAGGATACATGCCACTCGCCCCAAGGATGTGATGTCCTTCTAGTGTAATCCATGCTCTAGGTGAGTCGTTAAAAGAATATTTGCAAAGATTTCATGTTGCGGCTACGGAAGTTAGCAACTCTAATAACTATGCAATTCTGATGGAAGTGATGCGAGGTGTGGATCCGGACTCAGAATTTGGAGATTGGTTGGCAGGAAAGCCTCCAATGACGCTTGAGCATTTTTACTCAAAGGCTCATTAATTCATAAGAAGAGAGGAAGCCACATGGACGAGGCAAGATAAGGCACCAGGGCCTATTCAGGAGACTGTGAAAAGCAACATTGCTGTAAAACAATCCAACGAGAACTTGGGAAAGGTTCAAGTCAACGTCCACAACAAGCCCGGGCAATCTAAAGGGTCCGGAGGAGGTCAACCCGGAAAGAAAACAGAAGCAGGGAAATGGAAGCCAAGGATTCCAACTTACAACGAATACACCCCACTGAATGCATCTCTTGAAAACATTTACCTATCAACTTGTAACACTTTTCAATATAGAAAGCGACGCCCAAAGGAGTCCATGGAGGAACAGAAGCGGACGGGGAAGTACTATCGCTTCCATGAAATGTATGGGCATAATACAGAGGAGTGTAAACACCTCCACGACGCCATAGAAAAGTTGATCAGACTGAAAAAGCTGCAGGAATTTGTCAAGAACACACAAGAGGGTAGGCAAGGAACATCAAACCCCGGACGCGGGCCGGCTCCATGCCATCCAAAGGAATCTGCCTGAACCGTGGGAAGATTGAGCATAAACACTATAGTCGGAGGATCTCACCCTACAGACAAGAATTGGTAGGAGATGGAATGATATGCTACCTCCTTAAGGCATGCGGATTATGAGTGTTCTTCGAATGTGGAAGATGGAATCCCTACAGAACAACAACTCATGATGAAAGACGATATAGTGTTTAGGAGCCGAGATGCGGACAAGGTGGAGGCTCCTACCATCGATCCGATGGTCATATCTACGACGATCGGGCCAGCATACGTCAGAAGAATTTTCTTTGATTGTGGAAGCTCCGTCAACATCATCTTCAAAAAGGTATATGACCAAATGAAGATGGAGACAAAAGATTTAAAGCCATATAAAGTCCGTATCCATGGCTTTAATGGTGCGGCGACTGACGCGATAGGGTATGTTGAGTTGCCAGTTGAACTGGGAGAAGGTGAGCGTAGGAGGGTGTGAATCCTACCATTCATAGTGTTGGATGTTGATTCTACATATAATGTATTTTTGGGTCGTCTAGCCCTGGCGGAGTTTAGGGAAGCTTTGGCCCCATGGTGTTTGACATTAAAGTTTCCGATAAACAAAGGAGTCAGTGTAGTGCATGGAAATCAGGCAATCGGTCGTGCATGTTATGTGGCTGATCTGAGAGAGGCTCAGCGGAGAGAGAAAGGAAAGGTTGCGGACAACTCCATCCGCATCCAAAATACCGGCAATTGACAAGTAGAGCCCGAGCCCTGGCTCGGGCGACGTTCTCGGATCAATAGAGAGTAGATCCAAGAGATGATAATGGGGTACTCCGGGAAGCAAATGCAGCACCGGTTGAGCTTACAATTGACATACTAGTCAGCTGGGATGAACCGTCACGAGTTCTTAAGATTGGATTGCAACTCGACCCGTCAATGGCCGAGGATCTTACTGATTTCCTCCGAGCGAACCTGGACGTTTTCGCTTGGGCACATTATGATATGTGCAGGATTTCTCCCGCTATTATGAGTCATATGTTGAACATAGACTGAAGAACGTTCCTGTAAAACAAAAAAGGAGAGGCATGGACCCGGAGAGGTCCTCTCTCTCAGAGAGGAGGTGGACAAACTCAAAGCTAATGAGTTCATCCGCGACTCCCTCTACCCTAAATGGGTGTCTAACCTTGTGCTTGTAAAGAAAGCAAATGGGAAGTGGATAACTTGTGTTGATTACTCTAATTTGAATAAAGCATGCCCAAAGGATAGTTTCCCTTTACCCAGAATTGACCAGCTCGTCTACTCATGCTCGGACACGATTTATTGTCATTTATGGATGCGTACTCGGGATAAAATCAGATCCCGATGCACATTCAAGACCAAGAACACACCAGTTTTGTCACAGACGTTGGGTTACATTGCTATGTAGTGATGCCCTTCGGATTGAAAAATGTAGGAGCAACTTATCAGCGTCTCGTGAACCGAATGATTAAAGATCAAATTGGTAGAATGATGGAAGTCTATATGGATGACATGCTCGTGACGTCACGACAGTCAAACGACCACATTCAAGACTTAGCAGAGATGTTTGATATACTCAGGCATTATGGAATGAAAATCAATCCTTTGAAGTGTTCCTTTGGCATTGCTTCAAGTAAGTTTTTGGGTTTCATTGTGAATGCGCAGGGAATCGAAGCTAACCTGGAGAAGATTCAAGCTATTCGGGATATACAAGTGCCCAGAACTATAAAGCAAGTACAAAGCTTGAACGGAAAAGTGGTCGCGCTGAGTCGATTCATATCCAGAGCTACGGATAAGTGTATTCCCATCTTTGATGTGATAAAGAAAGGAAAGAGAAATTTCGAGTGAACATTCGATTGTGAGGAAGCATTTTGAACTCTAATCAGGCATTTAGAAAGTCCCCGGTGCTATCAAAACCAATCGACCATGAAATGTTGTATGTGCACCTGGCTATATCCCAACATGCTATCAGTACGGCTTTGGTTCGTGAGGAGGACCGAGTTCAAAAGCCGGTGTATTATGTCAGTAAACGTTTGATGGGGGTAGAAAGAAATTATCCTAAGATCGAGAAACTGGATTACTGCTTGATGATTACATCACACAAGCTTCTTCTATACTTTCAGGCACACTCAATCAATGTTTACACTAATCAACCCTTGCGGCAGGTACTCCAACGACCAGAAACCTCTGGAAGGATGTTAAAATGGAATATCGAGTTGAGTCAGTTCGATATTACGTACCTTCCATGAAGGTCCGTACAAGGGCAAGCGCTAGCAGACTTCATTGCTGAATTCACCGTATCCGACGAGTCAAACGGTCACAATGTCATACCTCCCGTTCGATGGAAGATGTATACCGACGTGGAATCTAACGACCGTTGTTCGGGTGCTGGCATAGTTCTTATGACTCCTGAAAACCGATCAGGTTGTTATGCTTTGAAGCTCGAATTCACAGCAACAAATAACGAAGCCGAGTATGAAGCATTGTTTGATGGCTTGAGACTTATCAGAGAGTTGGGGGTAATATCAGTTGAAATCTTTTGTGACTCACAACTGATGGTGTACCAAGTGCGGGGGGACTACCAAGTAAAGGGACAGAGACTTGCCTCATACCTTGCACAGGTTCAGGAGCTGCTAGAAAATATGGAATATTATGATACTCACATATACCGCGTGAACAAAATAAGGCATTCGATTCATGGGCAAAATTTGCAAGCGCTGGCGATGCACAACAAATGGGGTTGGTTCCCATTGAAACCTTACACGCTTCGAGTATAAGTATGATAGAGGTAGATTTCGTGTAAGAAACGAAAATCGAGAAGGAATCATATGTGACCCCATTCAAGCAATACTTGCTATACGGTGTCGTACCCGAAAGAAGGATTGAAAGACGACAAGTCATTCGTAAGGCTTCGCGATATGTAATGCAGGACGGGATAATGTATCGGAGGGGATTCTCGACCCCCTTACTCCGGTGCATAGCCCACGATGAGACAAACCTAGTCCTGAAGGAAGTCCATGAAGGAGAATGTGTGACCATGCTGGAGGGCAGACGTTAGTAAAGAAAATCCTTCGCTATGGATACTATTGGCCGACTATGAATCGGGATGCCGCAGACTATGTAAGAAGATGTGACAAATGCCAGAAATATGCAAAAATCCCGAGAGCTCCACCGACGAAACTCACACAAATGGTTAGTCCCTGGCCGTTTGCAATGTGGGGGGATCAACGTAGTCGGTTCTTTACCCATATCCAAAGGTGGTGCGAAATACGCAATAGTTGTGGTCGATTACTTTACCAAATGGGCAGAACCAGAGCCTTTGGCCACTATCGCCACCAACAAGGTCATCAATTTCGTTGTATGAAATATTATATGCCGTTTTGGCCTTCAATGAACTATCATTACAGATAATGGTACTTAAGTCGAAAGCAAGGAGTTCTAAGAATTTTGCCAAAAATACGGTATTGAGAAAAAGTTTGCAGCAGTTGCTAATCCAAAAGCTAATGGACAAGTTGAAGCCATGAATAAAATAATCAAGTCCATATTAAAAAGGCGTTTGGAAAAGGCTAGAGGTAAGTGGGTGGATGAACTTCTGACAACGTTCTAGGCTTATAGAACCACCCACAAGTCCATGACTGGCCACACTTCATTCGTGTTGGCATATAGCCTGGAAGCTGTTATTCCCGTAGAACTTGAAGTTCCATCACATCGGGTGACTTACTAGGACCCTGAGCCGAATCGGGATCTTTCGCTAGAATCACTTGACTTCATTGATGAAAAACATGAAGAAGTTGATTTAAGAGCGGCTGCATACAGACACCGAGTCACTCGATATTATGATGAAAAGGTCCGGCCGAGAATCTTTGATGTGGGTGACCTCATTTTGAAATGAGTTTTCCCCGTCCATCGCATATAAATCCCACATGGGGAGGTCCATACGTCATTGAACGGAAGCTTGGAGAGGGAACTTTCAAGCTAGCGACCATTGATGGTGTGACACTCCCCCGAGCTTGGAATAGCGAGCATTTGCGGCATTATTATACTTAGTCCATTTCTTTCATATGTTAGTTGCACTTATTTCCAGCATGTTTTTATTCTTAGTTTTTGGCATGTAATAAGACAATTTAGCTTATTTTCAATAATAAAGGCTTGAGGCCATTTTTTTCTTTGATTATTGATGTTTCTGTGAATGATAATTCTATGGCAACCCACTGAAGTTGCATTATTCTGTCTGACGTACGAACGCACACGAATGCCTCAAAGTCTCCAAGTCCCCTGAGTGCGGACTGGAGTACTCCGAATCCCCTGAGTGTGGACCAGAATATAAATGACTTGAAATCTCCAAGTCCCCTGAGTGTGGACTGGAGTACTCTGAGTCCCCTGAGTGCGGCCTAGAGTATAAACGACTCAAAATCTCCAAGTCCCCTGAGTGCAGACTAGAGTACTCTAATTCCCCAGAGTGCGGACTAAAGTATAAACGACTTAAAATCTCCAAGTCCCTTTAGTGTGGACTGGATTACTCTCAGTTCCGTGAGTGCGGACCAGAGTATAAACGACTTGAAATCTCCAAGTCCCCTGAGTGCGGATCAAAGTATAAACGAATCAAATCTCTAAGTCCTCTGAGTGCGGACTGGAGTACTTTGAGTCCCCTAAATGCGGACCGTAGTATAAACGACTTGAAAGCTCCAAGTCCCCTAAGTGTAGGCTGGAGTACTCTGAGTCCCCTGAGTGTGGACCAGAGTATAAATGACTCAAAATCTCCAAGTCTCCGGAGTGCAGATTGGAGTACTCTAAGTTCCCAGAGTGCGGACTAGTGTATAAACGACTTAAAATCTCTAAGTCCCCTGAGTGTGGACTGGAGTACTCTAAGTCCCATAAGTGCGGACCAGAGTATAAACGACTTAAAAATCTCTAAGTCCCTAGAGTACGGACTGGAATCCTTTGAATCCACAGAGTGTGGATTGGAGTAGAAACGGTTTAAATTCTCTAAGTCCCCAAAGTATGAACTAGGACACAAATGACTTGCAGTCATCAAGTCCCTGCATACGGACTGAAAATTATTCTAAGTAACCGAAGCATGGAATAAAGGACGTACAATTCCAAAGAGTTTCCGACTTATATGAAGATGAACTGAGAAGTTTATGTAACTCACAATAGCTTGGGTTTCGACCACAATCATACAGAAAGCTGAATGGTAAAAGTCTTTTAAAAGGCAAAAGAACTAAGCTTTATTTATTCAAAAATAAGTTTCTACTACAACTCCTCCAAATCTCGGAGTTAAAAGTCTATTTACATGGACTATGAAAATAAATAAAAATAATTACATAATCTAAACTAACTCTCGTTGAACGATAGTAACAATTACTTCTTGGATTTCTTCAACTTCTTAATTTCCCTCCTTCGTCTTTTCAGACGACTCCTCTCCCGTGCGTTTTCCCTTGGAAAATTTAATTAATGGGGAGGTAGCAACCGAGGAAGCATGGGGATCCTCTAATGGCTTGGACCCACCAGGGAGGATGACCTTCAATGGCTTGTTCAGAGGGTCATCTAAGTCCACGACTCGAGGCTCGACTTTAATTTCGGCCATCCATTTCTTTTCCTCCTCGAGCTGCTACTTCATGCTTATTTTAGAAGTATGTTCAGAGGTGCTTGTGATCTAGATTTCATAACTTCCCTCGATGGGAGATGAAGTCTCGGACTTATCCTCCTTAAGCGCCCCGATCACTTGAGCATCTGGACCGGGAGTCTCTCCTATGTGAGTAGCCTCACTTATTTTCCCCTTCACCTCCTTGGCGTCATTGCTCCTTGGAGTGGGCTCAGGATCAGAATGGGCCTGTGAAAAATCATGGAAAACACACATTAGAATACAATGACCTCTCGTCAAAAACGACGAATCTTGGAATTTTAAAATGAAGGGTTACATACCGGCTTCTGGATGACTCTCAGCCGTGCTAGGGGTCTCACCCTCTAGAATGGGAGATAGAATGTGAACGCCGAGGCCGGGGTCCTTCGGGTCATGACCAACATGTTGCTCAAATGGATCAAGTACCGGCCGATCAGCCGACTGAGTAGGAGCATGAGCTGGAGACTCGATCCCGGATGGACCAGCAATAACATCTTTCCCATTCGATGAGGAGGAACCTTTGCAGTAAAGAGCCATCGCCGTAGACAGGTCTGAAGGCTCATCCACCCTAAGAAATTCTTTTATTAAAGCATCTTCATCGACCTCCTCGGTGCCCAGTTCGACCTTCCTAATTTTTATTACTCCCACTCCTCAGCTAGGGATTCGAGGTAGCCGTCACGCAGAAAAGTTAAGTCCCGATGCATGAGGACACAGGCATTTAATTCTACAATTAGCGGGTCGAATATGCATTTGACCTCCTCCCTACCAGCCTCTCTGGCCGCCTCAAGGCGAGTGTCAATCTCCATAGATGCTATTTTCTTGCCCTCTTCATGGGCTTCATCCTTTAGCATCCCGACTTTAGAAAGCTCGTCGTCAAGCTTCGCCTTCAGAAGTCATGTAGCAAGGATCTCGTCCCAATATCGTTGCGACTCTTCTTGGGCAGCAGTCTTCTCCTCTCTTTCTTTGCAGAGTTGATCCTCCAGCTCTTTGGCTCGAAGGGAAAATGCATCCTTTTCCTTCTGCACTGAATCCTTCTCTAAAGCCAGGGCCCCACAGCATTAGACCGCCTCATAAATTTCTTTTTTATGAGTTGTCTCTAGGTGATTTGACGGCTTCCGCTGTATCTTTAGCGCTTTGTTGGGCGGCTTCATGCTGAGATTTGTAAGAAGCAAGCTCTTCGTCCGGAGCTTTAATAATACCTTTATCATGGATAGCCTCGAGCTTCAGGTAATCAATTTCATGCTGACGCTCAATGGAGACTTCTGAAACTTTTCGGCTAAGTGCACGAATGCATCGTGCCGAACATAGACATCATTATTGCAAACAATAGCGCTTTGCTTGACATGTCGTGGAATTTGATGAATCGCCAGAAGAAATTTTAAGCCATCAAAACATATCTTTGGTAACGAGGCTTTAAGCTCAGCAAGTTGTTCTGCTACCGATGGGTCAGATATAGGAGCAAGAGGAGTCTGCTTGGAGACTACAGCTGTTCTGTAGAGATCTCGAGATTGCCTGGTACTCGATGAACCAGAGTGTTGATCCCGATGGGACTCAGGCTAGGACCCCTTATGTGCAGGTTTCTCTTTGTTGTGCTTCGGTTGAGAAGGAGGATCACGAGGGTAGGAGGGCTGAATATAAGTTTTTCTTCGGTAGGACGATTCTCGACGGTGGTAGTCTCGATCGCCGGAGTCGTCTCTATTTCGATGCTTGCCGGAACCCGAATCCCATCCAAATTGGTGAAAAATCGATGAATCGCGAAGGAGGTCAAGTCCATGTATATGCCCCATGTCGGCTACACAGAGTTTAAGTAACAACGAGTTAGCAAAGAGTAGGATGATGAAAGAAAATTTAAGTGCAAGGTGAAGTGCGTGTGTTTGTGCGTGTCCTAGTGTTTCCCCCCGACGGACCAGTTTCTTTACTAATAGGAGTTTTTTCTCCCTGGTATTGGGCTTGAGCACTTGTATCTCCTCTTGTGGGCGAATGAAGCTTAAGGGCTTCTAGATCGTCAAAACCATAGCTGAGCAGATCATAAGGTACGATAAGGTTCGACAGACCTTTTAGAGAACTTTTCAAGTACTGGGAGGAAGCTTCTTTCTCTACTAGAATAAGGGTAACCTTAGAAGTTCTACCCACTGTCTTCTTCCTCAGATTATATGTCAGTTTCTTATTTTCCTTCGAAGGGGAAGGCATCGTTTCAATGTCATGAACTTCGACTATTGGGTCCCGAGATGGACTAACATTTTTGCCTTGTACCTCGGGTGTTTCAGCTTCTTCAATCTCCCCCTCCTCTAGTGTGTCAGGGGCATTGCATGCTTAAGACTTGGCCTGCTTTTTTCCTTTTCCCAAAGCAGGCCTGGTTATGATAACACCTTGGGGGAGGCTTATTCAACGATCTTCCACCAGCAGTCCAAATTTCGTGAGCGACTCATTTGAAATAAGAGATCTGATGTCCCGGTCTTCTACGGGGAGAGCTCGGATGGCTTCGACAGCTTCAGAATATCCAGGGCCCTCAGGATGTGGGTTGATACCTGTGAAAGTAGACGAAGAGTCAGAAAAGATGAAAATTTCTCCAAATCGAAGTATTGATTCAAAAAAGGAACTTACTTCCTTCTACCCATCTCTTAGCAAAACCAGGAGTACAACGTGCGTAGAACCACTCTTGCTTGTACCGCGAAAATTTGCTCCATGCCCCAGTCAGGATTTGGCATTTACTATATGGCTCGAGAAATATAAAAGATGGGATATCTGACTGTCTCTTGAAGCAATAGATATAGCGGGTATCACCCGAAATTGGAAGCCTGAAGAGGACACTCATGAAGAGAATGCAAGCGCCGTATATGAACGCATGGCAGTTCGAATGCAGTTGCGATGGGGCAATCTCGGTATACTGCAACATGTCTAGAAGAAAGGAGTTGAATGGCATCACGCTGCCAACCCAGCACATGAATCTGTCACAGGCTGTATATCCGGCTGGGAGCAAGTGAGGACGATCATGCCTCGATGGAACTAACACATTGTCGAAGGGGATTCCATGGACTGAGCATATTCGACGGAGCGTACTTTCGTTAATCTTTGAGGCTTGGGAATCGATTGGATCGTTTAAGAAGATCGCTGCCCCTAGGGCGTCAGGAGCCAAGTCGGCAGATGCAGTCGTTGGGCTTGGCAAGTCTTGTGTGGGAGTAGTTGACGGATTTGAAGTTCCTACTACTTCTTGTCAAGAGGATGGCACAGGTCTGTCCGGGATCGTAGCAGAGCTAGATTTCCTAGATATCTCTAATGAAGATTGAATCTGACGAAACACCTATTTGAACTATACTTGAAAAACAATCGACATTAGACTTAACAACATAAATATTCCTCCCATGTGGTGTGTGAACTAGTGTGATCATTCGAATGTAAGTGCCAAGAATTTAGAAGTCACTGGATTGGTGAAATAAAGTTAAACTTCGAACTATCATCTTCGAAGACCGTTACCGCTGACTATCAACGAGAGCTTATCGTAAGATAGTTTATGTTTTGAACTCAACATTGACACTGCATATGAAAGGTTATCAACTGTTAAGCAAGTTGAGTTCAAGTTTTCAGTTGTCTGAACATAGAAGTTATCAGTCTGGATTGTCCAATATGCTTGGTTGTTTAAGTTTTTTATTGTTCATTATCATATATTCAAGCATGAGATATGTTGAGTCAACTATGCATTAGGTTCGACTAGTGTTGCTGTTGTGTATAACTCTCCCACCTATCCTCTCCACCGTTCGACATTCGGCTAGTCATGCCGAACTGCAATCACACCGAGCCGCATCGCTCGGCATTTTGCCTAGCTCTCTCCAACACTCCTTCCTACCTCGTTCGACATAAAAGAATAGTGCCAAGCCAAGAGCATAGCGAGCTGCATCGCTCGGCATTCGGGCTCAACCCTTGCTTCTTCTCCGTTCTCCTTCTTTCCTCGCTCGGCATCACTGCTCTCCTCCAATTTCTCTTTACTGCTCGACACGTAAGATTAATGCCAAGCCATGGACATATCTTTTCCGAAGCTCACACCATGCTCAGTTTACATCAACAAACTTTACTACTCCTTACTCCCTCATATCCTAAAACCTCTGACACTTCCTTCCTTCCATCACTCCGCCTAGCCCTAAAACATGTTTTGACCTTGAGTTCGATGTCCTTATCCATGCGGTTCCAACTATCCTCTGTCTTACAAAGATTTACGAGTTAGAATCTCGTGTTATGTTTCCTCTTCGAGATGACGTGTTTAAAGTTAAGGCCATTACCTAATAAGTCGCTTGAAACTTGGGGATATTCTGGAGTAGGAAGCGCGATTCTGGTCGGGTTCTTCGATTTGGGAAAGGAGGAGAGGCAACTTATTGATTTCGAGAAAGGAAGGGAAAGGTAAATAGTTTGCAGGAGTTTGAGACAAATTCGTAGGTTCTGAAGAGTAGAGGTAAAAGTAAAAAGGGGAGGAAGAAGAAGTCTCGGCTTAAATATCGAGAAGGGAAGTCGAATGGATAGTGACCGGTAGAACCGGTCAATGCACCACCCTCGTTAGGCATTATGTCATTCGGCATTTGTATGACGCTCGACATCAGTGTATCGTTCGGCATTAGTATACCGTTTGGCATTCAATGCCTCATCCGGCATTCGAGAGGTCGAAGGAAAACGTTATCTAAAGACAGAATGAGGACTCTAAAGAGAAAAACAGAGTGCTAATGGTTCAAAGCGTATCATGATCATCCACATGACACACTTTAGGCGGTAAGTGTTACACGGTGGTCTGACCGAGTAACAAGAGGCTTAGTGTAGAAGGCTTGTTTGTCATTGAAGGCCGTTTGGCATAGCTTGGTTGTTCGGCATAGCAGAGTCGTTCGACACAAACCCCGTTCGACGGATAAGCCTCGACCAGCATCCAGCACCAATCGGCATCAAGGCCGTTCGGCATAGCAAGGTCGCTCGGCATAGCAAGGTCGCTCGGCATAGCAAGGTCGCTCGACATAGCAAGGTCATTTAGCATGAGCCTCGTTCGTCATGAGTCTCGTTTGGCATTCTAGCCTTGTTCAGCATTCCAGCCTCGTTCGGCATTCCAACCTCGCACGGCACATGGCCTCTCTCGGCATAAGTATGTCGTTCGGCACCTCCCCTCGACTGGCTTCGGATCTCGTTCGGCATACACCCTTCACTCAACACACTGCCTTGTTCGGCTTGGAGATATGGCTCGGCATTTCCCGGTCGTCATTTGTGGCTCGACAAACGGAAGTCACTCACCACGGGCCGAGGTATCTTGCTCCTAGCCCCATTAGGGAAGTCCAACCCATCTTCGTCTATAAATAGAGTGGCAGAGGCACAGTGAAAGGGGCTTTTTTTAAGAACACCGGGGAGACTCTGCTGCATTCAAGACTCATTCTTTTTACTTTGCAATTGTATTCAAATAGTTGGTGTTCGAATTGTATCTGTAATCGATTGTTGAGTAAAGCAATAAGATTAATTTCAAAGTGGACGTAGGCAGATACGCCGAACCATTATAAATCTGGTGTTCATGTCTTTGCATTTAGTCTAGCATACTGTTCTCTGTTTAAATTTACTTTCTTCATTGATCTCTTTACACAATCTTTCTGAAGGATGTTAGTGACCAATTCTGGTGCTAACAAATAATTTTGTTTAAATCAAATGAATCATAAATCAAGCATATCATCATCTAATATATTGTAAAAATGAATTTACCCTTAAATCCGAAATTATATTATTTAATTAAAATAAAGATGGAATTATTATTCAACTTGATCTAGATAAGGAGATTAGATTGAGATTGATTTCCCTAAGCCAGATTTTCTAGCTTTAATTTGAATTTCTTCTTCTTCCTTAATGGCCGACCATTCCTCTATCTTTTAATTTACATTTTAAAATGAAGTGAATGGGAGGAAATGGCAGGAAAAAAAATGTGTATATGGGTAATGGAACTTGGGCGAAAAATTTGAATTATACCCTTATGTAATTAATTTAACCTATAAACAATTCTTTAGCCCATTAATCAGTTTATTAGGCACTGCCTTAATTACTTAATACAAGTCTCAATCCCATTATCACTTACATTTACATTATTATATTTAATTTATCTAATTAAATCTTCTGAATAATGTTATAAATAATTAGCGGTGTTATAGTCTACCTCCATAGATTAAGTGGTTGTACTTGCTATTAAGGCTAATGCATCATCTTTGAAAGACTCGAACATGCAGAAGAGGGTTACCAGGAAAAGAAAGAAAACTACTTATACTAACAAGGGTAAATGTCAATATTGTCGAAAGAAAGGTAATTGGAAACAGAATTATTCGAAGTACTTGAAAATTGTTAAAGAGAAGAAGTCAGCCAAGCCAACGAATATATTTATGAATTAAAATTGTTTTGTAGTTAATAAGTTATATTAGGTTTTAGATACTAGATCTGAAACTTATATCTATAATTCATTACGGGGGCTTAGGAACTGGGATTGAATGGAAAAGGGAGAAATGAGACTTTAGTTTGCTAATGGATCTATTGTAGATGCAACAACGGTTGGAGATTTCCATTTGAGTTTGCTGAGTGGTTTTGTGGTTATATTTGCATAGATAATCCCCTACTAAAGCCCCGTAAAATCCTTTCTATAGCACATACTGCTCTTTAAACGTTACGCTATTTCAATTTAGCACCATTAAATATTAGATCTTCTTTAAGCCGCATTATTTTCTACTACACTCGCTTCAAGGCTTTTTAACATCTGCTTTAGCACCAATATACAAAAGTTGATTTGACTAGTTCTCTTTTAAAACAAATCAATAAACTTAGGGTAAAGACAAAATTTTAAGGCACAAGGGCTCAATATAAGTTAGAAATATATTGTAGTCATTAGATATAGTCTGCATAAATTATGATACTCTTCGATTTTGTTATAAAAGATCAAATAATATTTCTTTTTTCTACATAAAATGGTGTGATACTGAGAATTAGTTAACTTTAAATATTTGGTTTTATATCGAATGAAACTTTTTACATCTTCGCTCTCCTCTGCTATATCTCTGCTTTATCCCTACTATAACATTTGGCACCTCCACCGATAAGCGCTTTAACTGCACAGGTTTATATTAAATAATTGTTATTTTGTAAAAGACATTTGAAATTATATCTTTGTTGAGATTGACTGAGGCAAGTTATGTTTTTCACTGGCTAATAATGTTATGAACATTATTTTGGATGGTAATAAAGTCTATGATGGTATTTAAAAAATTTAATTTGTGCGATCAATACAGATTATGTCTGTTTTGCAAGTATTTCTTTGAAATAATAATATAAATAATAATTATCTTTTACACTATAAGCCTGGTCATATAAGTGAGAAACGACTCCAAAAATTGAAAATTGAAGGTTTTCTTGGGTCACTTGATTCTGAATCATTTGATACATGTGAATCGTGTCATAATTGTAAAATAAATAAGCATCCTTTAGTGCTAGCAATGAAAGAGTTTATGAACTATTGGGTCTTGTACATAATGATTGATGCTTATAATCACTGAAGATAATAGTTCGTACTTTGTAACATTCATTGATGATTTCTCAAGAATACAATATGTGTATCTTACGAAGAACAAATTGAATGTCTGCAAGAAATTTATCGAATTTAAGAATGAGGTCAAAAACTAGATGAACCAAAAATTTAAGTGAGTACATTAGATAGGAACTCCAACAGTTTTTAAAAGGTAATGGGATTATCTCTCGATTACTCCAACCATATACTCTACAACACAATGGTGTTTCATAGCAAAGGAATTGAACTCTATTAGATTTGGTTCATTCGATGATGAGTAAAACCGACTTATCTTTATTCTGTTGGGGATATGCATTAGAAACCGCAATGCAATATTGAACTTATTGCCCATTAAATCTATGCCTAAAACACCTTATAAGATGTGGTGTGGGAAGAAAACCCAATTCAAGTATTTGAAGGTGAGGGATGGTCCATCCTATTTTAAGAACATTGGTCCAAATAAACTCAAGGCAAGATCAGTATTGGGTAAATTGATAGGATATCCAAAAACTTCGATGGGATATATTTTCTAGAATACAAGGAATAAAAGGTTATTGTTTCACGGCATGTTGTATATTTAGAAAAGGAATTTCTATCAAAAAATTCACAGTGAGGTTGAAGACTTGGGTGAGATCCAAGAAACTAATACTAGGACCGAACTAGTAGGAGAACCTTGTTCTCCTGTATACAAAAACATGCAACCTATTAGAAAGTGTAGTAGGGAATCTCGTACACCAGAGAAATACTATGGTTTTGTCATGGATAGGGAGAAGGTGGATCGTGTCTTTGATGATGATACTCCTCTACCATACCGACAAGCTTCACAGAGTAAAGACTCTACTTTGGCTTGGAGAAATAAAATCCAAGATGGATTCCATGTATAAAAACAAAGTGTGGAATTTGTCTAACATACCCGAAGGAATAAAATTCATAGTCTGCAAACGGATTTTTAAGAAAAAATTATGTGCAAATAAACAAATGGTGACTTTATAAAGCTAGGCTAGTTGGAAAAGGATTCCTCAAAGCTCAAGGAATTGATTATGACGAGACCTTTTCACTCACAGCTATATTTAAGTCTAGACGGATTTTGATGGTTATTGTCGTGTTCTATGACTACTAAATATGTAAAAAAAGGGTGATGAAAGCATTTATAAACGGTGATTTAGAGCTATCTATATGTCCAAGGCCAGAGGTTTTGAAGTCAATGGGAGTGAGGGAAAGGTTTGAAAGCTGTTAAAGTCCATTTATGGACATAAACAAGATTCAAGGAGTTGGAATAAGTTTTTGACAAAGTAATCAAATTGTTCATTTTTTTATCAAAGCATAAGGAAGTGTGCATTTATCGAAAGGAACAAGGGAAACACTATTTTATTCTTAGTAATATACGTTATTTTGCTTTCAACCAAGTAGCTTTCAAACAAATTTGGACGATAGGATAAAGGTAAAGAAGCGCAAGAACTTAGAGGCTGCTTGGAAGGAAAATGAAAGAGGTTATAAAGAGTAAGA
Source organism: Allium cepa (assembly GCA_030765085.1). Taxonomy (NCBI): domain Eukaryota; kingdom Viridiplantae; phylum Streptophyta; class Magnoliopsida; order Asparagales; family Amaryllidaceae; genus Allium; species Allium cepa. The sequence continues at coordinate 464,119,069 of CM060943.1, forward strand.
GTGCAAGAATAGACTAAGAAAGTGATTGGTGTCTAGCTCTTTTTAGGTTGATATAGACATTTTTATGGCATTTTGACAAACTCCGGAGCTATGGTCGATGGGTGGTTAGATAAAGCATTCATCCTAGAGCCATTTCTAACGAAATAGTTGAGAATATCCAAAAAACTTTGCAAAAGAGGAGAAAAGATGTATTAGAACCTCTCGGTGACAACCTGATTTTCAAGGCAAGAGCGCTTGAAACCTGATGGATCGAAGTAAGAAGACAATGTGGGAGAAGATGGCATAATTTTCAATCGGCAAATTAGATCGTTGTCTACCGGATCAAGTCGTTACTAATATGATTTTATCACTAGCATCTTGCCTACCCTCCTACTTTCATGGATTTAGAGTTTGAACTGGTATTTTATGATCCAATGACTTTGTTGAGCGATTTCTCTATAAATAGAAGACTTAGAGAAATTGGAAAAGAAGTTTGGTCGTTCTATTCTTCATCTTATTCCTCTACTAAGGTTTTTCACTAAGGATTCTACTTTTTTGTTGTTCTATGATGTCTTAAACTATAGATCCCTTGTAACTATGACAACGACATTCCATTATAAGGTTAAAGTGGACGTAGGCCTTAGCTTGGCAAAACCACTATTCGCATGTTTTCTACTCTTTTTTTTTTACTATAGTTAGATCTTTCTTCAATCATTTGGGTTAGGTGTTGTGCCAATTTTTGGCCTAATATTTTTGGTGTTTTCACTTAGAAAATAACTTCTTAGGCATAGATCTAACTATCTCTTGTGGACTAAAGAATCAATTAGTTAGATGCAGAAGGTATTTATTTAAAGTCAAAAAGAAATTTCATGTTGGAAGTAATAGCACCAAGGAGATCTAGAGAAGTTGCGAGTGGAAAAGACAGAACTTCCCACCATAATGAGCTAACTAACTAGTCAGTAGCTGCATTGCCGGGCCCATCTCCCCTCAGAAGATGGTGACTAAGGTGGAGTTTGGATGGATGATGGCGGAGTTAAATCAATAGATGATAGATAGTCAGAAGGCTGTCCTTGACAAGATGGATGCTAGCATTGCCTTACTAATCCAACAGTCACAAAGGCCGCCGAGGGACATGAGAGAAGCGTCATCTGCTGGTTCTGAGGAGGAAATTCCTTCTACTTCTGGTCAGAACAAAAAGTAAAGAAATCAAAAGATAAAGTTGTGGACAACTAGAGCAGCGGAGAGAAATGCTGAAGGAAGTGGTTGAGCCCCTACAAGGGGATGTCGCATCGGTACCAACCAGAATCAGGTTGGTATCGACTAGAATTTGAGGATCTTAGAGGGGCAAATGCTGAAGTAGTCAACTTGTCAGATTCTAAGAATGATTTACACGATGTTGGCACTAAGGATGGACCAAATGATGAAGCCTGGGATGTTGAATTTTAAGTGACCATGATGGTGCTAATTAGATATCAGTGACGGTCTAAAGGAATGGTTCTCCCAAGGATAAAGGAACCGAGACATTGGCGTACAAACTGAGAGTATTTACAAAGTCAAATGCTTGGCATAGCTCCGAATAATTATTTTTTGGATCACCAGGCTAGTGAGAAGCATATTATAGATATGATTAAGTGGTTACTAGAATATAAAAAATGAAGAAAGAATTAATATTGAGGTTCTATGCCTAGTTGAATTCCGTTCATGGAAAACTTATTAAGGGAAAAAATCCTAGGAAGGTTATTGTGCATTTAATTCCACTGTACAACAAGACATCTGACCCTAAGCAACTTTTGTTAAACCATAAATTGCACATGGATGGTGCTAGAGACAAATGTGGTTCGATATAGGTGTTTCTTTTTTTTTTGTTCAGCCGTGTCGATGTGGTTTAATCGGCTTGTGCCGAAGTCCATCTTAACTTTTGATGAATTAGCAAAGTTCTTAGAGTAGTTCAAGTTCCATGATTGTCGACTTAAGAACGTAATGTCTTCGTCAAGCATTTCTCAGAAACCCGAAGAGTCGCTGATGGGTTTCTTGAACATCTTTAATATTGCATTTTCTAACGGAAACAATCCAAATGAGGATATGGTGCTGATGACTCTGGTTCGTAGGACACGTCCAGATGTGGATTTTGTAAAGTGTTGAGGATGAAGTAGCCAACTACTATTGAGGATTTCCACCGAAAGGCTAACCAGTTCTTGCATTTCGAAGAGGGAAGCCAAGTTGCCAAAAAAGTAGTGATGGATATTCAAAGATAGTTATTCAGAGCAGCGTAGCTATCAAACAAACTGGTCAGAGCATCGATAATGTAGCTATGAACTTTGGAAATTCTAGTAATCAAAGAAAAATGAATCGGGCTTTATGGGTATGTGAAATGATGCCAAAAAAGCATCCAAGGAATATGAGACAATGAGTACACATCTCTGAACGATATGCTCAAGAACAAATACCTTGCCACACAAGGCACAGAAAGGTACGTAGTCTCTTAGGAGAAAGGCGATTGAGATAGAAAGCACTTTGGGAAGTATTATCGTTTTCATGAAATTCATTGGTACAATAGAATGAGTGCAGACATTTTATAGATTTCAATGAAGTTTTGGTATGGAAAAAGTAATTATGGCAACATGTTAAAGAGCCGTAGGATGGTGGGTAGAATGTTAGACCCCAAGGGTTGGATGCCCAAGTTAACTAGCCTAGACGTAGTTGAGAAGGGCCCCAGTGGCTAGATGGAAGGATTGTTGTCAATACTATAACTGGAGGACCTCATCCAATGGAGCAAGGCTAGAGTGAGGTGGTGTGGTATTCGAGTTCATTAAGGCATCTGCCATAGGAGAGCTACTTTGCCATCAAGGATGAAGCTTCGACTAAGCACCAAAATGTTGATAACTGATGACATAATTTTCCATAATAATGATTTTGACGGGGTCGAAGCATAAACCTTTAATCCCATAGTAATAATGGGTGCTGTAGGCCTAGCAACTGTGCAATGAGTCTTGGTGGATTGTGAAAGCTTGGTGAATATTCTGTTCAAAAGGACTTTGATCAGATGGGGATAAATTTGAAGGACATCAAGCCTTGTAAATCCAGAATTCACGAATTCATTGGTGAGGTGAATGAGCCCATCAAGACTATTGATTTGTCCTTAGGTTAGGAGCCGGGGACCACAAGATTGTGCTGGTTCAAAAGTTGATGATTACGGATGAATTTTCAGTGTATAATGCATTTTTAGGTTGTCCAGCACTTGCTGATTTTCGAATAGCACTAGCTTCTTGGTGCTCAATGATGAAGGTCCTTATGGAGATCATGGGGTTGGATCGATTTGAGGTGATTAGAACAGTGGTCGAGAATGATACGTCGTTGAGCTCAAAGAGGAAAAGTAGGGGGAGAAAAGGAAGAATGAAGAGAGGGCTCTCCACATTAAGAGCATGGATGCACAACAATTAATGCCCGAGCCCTGGCTTAGGAACTATAGCAAATTCTATAAGTCTATGTATCTGAAAAAGTATTCAGAGGAAGTGTGGGCAGCATCAGTTGAGCTGAAAATTAACGTTCCAATCGATATGGACAATCCTACTTAGGCCCTAAAGATTGGATCCCAGCTCAGTGCTAGATTAAGGAGGAGTTGTGTAACATCCCTAACTCGGAGACTCAAAAATGGATGATGATGATGTAGTCATCTCTAGAATTATTTTCAAGCGACCAAAAGTGAGTTCCATATTATTTAAAATAGTCTAAGTAAATAGAATAGCAAAAAAATTCATTCTATCAATTTTTTCTTATATTTATTACATACATTTTCAATATTAACCCTAAATAGTACCGATGCGGGTGACAAATTATAATCATAGAAATTCATAGTAGAGTGTCGGGTTAGCATTTAAAGATGCCATCCAAACACTTATAAACACTGGAATCAGCATACATTATAAATAACTACGCCTTTGGCACCATCTTCAATCTTCAACCGGTGCATAAAATAATCTGACTATCCCATTAACTCAGCCCACTCAAATGAGTACCGATAAGTTTGTGGTGAAAACAATGATAAAATACGGGTTAGACAATAATTCTGGTGTAAATAATACTTAGCTAAAAGTACAACATATATACACAGTGAGACCACGCCGAATAATGCGGAATGGGTTTTCCTCTCAATACTTGCAAACAACATACATAATATTGAACAAAAAAAAGTCATATTGACCCCTAGCAGCATCCTTTTCATCTTCTCTTTGCTTCACTAATACTACACTGACCCTAGTCTCCGTAGTATTATTTTATTTACTTATTTAGCATAGTACTGCAAGGAATCCCATCCCTACGGTATCGTTTCATTTAGCTCTGGGCTACTTCGCCACCCTACCTGCGGCCCTATTCTTATAAACTTATTAAGTTCCATTTCCTCATCTTTTATATTATATGATTAGACTTGGGACCACTGTGAATCAGCCACCCGCAATCCTTTATCTAATATTATTCATTTATTTCTGACCTGCTATGAATGAGCTTCCTGCATGTGTTTTTTCATTATTATTTAATTTTGGACTACAAAGAATCAGCCATGTGTAGACCCATACTGCTTAGAATCAACCCATACAATATTGTTTTATTTTTATTTTAAAGTCACATAGAATCAACCAATTGAAAATCTTTAGAAGTTAAATGCCTCTTCTCACCTGAAGCTTCTTCAGGTTTTCATTCGAGCAAGTGCCCTTATTCGATGTCAACAGCCCATCCACTTTCCACTTCGACTCACGATACTTAGACACAATACCCCTTGCCTCGACCATGTGTGCAATGCTCACTTTACTTATTGAGTGTGATCTTTTCTAAATTATGGCATGATATGACGGCGTAATTTGTCTTATTCTCTTCATAATTGCGGCACGCTTTATGTTTTACAAAAATCACGGTGTAGAACTACTTTTCTCAGAAAGTACCAAGATCACTTTGGCAAATCACTACCCTACTACCTAACATAATTTATTTGGCACAATTCTTCTTTGAGACGTTTGGTCATTTCCACCTTAGCTCAGTACCTGATAATATCTGACAACTCTTATAGAGCACGATACCGCCTTTATACTATCACTATTAGATACGCTGCTGTACTATTTTATGATATTTACATAGTCCTTTTGTTTATTTTTTCAGTAGTTTTTATGGACTTATGCCCTTATATTATTACTTTATTACATAAGTCACTTCCGTTAATTTTCAGTGTAGATACCCCTTTCCACCAACGGAGTTCACCATTAATTCTTGCTTATTTTACACAGATGGTTTTATAAAATTCTAGGAAATTCGTTACTAATTCCTATTTCCCTCTTTATCTTTTATTTGAATTATAAGTTATTTTCCCTATTTATTTTCTAAGTGTTTACTTTAGAAATTCACAACAATTTATTCCTAAGCAACAAGTTTCTTAAGTTACTAACCTATCTTTAGGACAATCATTAGGATATCACTACAAGTTTTCATTTTAATATAAAATTATGTGGGTACGAACCAAATAACATAATCTAATCAGCCAAAACGAACTGAATAAAAGGTTAAGTATTACTAAGAAATCTTTTTTAGGTCTGCTTCTCTCTTCCTTAGCTTATATTTACTTTATTTTATCTTTAGTCCCATTTCTCTAAGCCAAACCATTAACGTATCTTTTGAGCTTTTATTTTACTTTTAGTCGAATGAATGAATAAATGGAAAGGGTCATGTTTATTTTCCTATAATTATTTGGGCTTTGGCTCATATACTCGTTTTCATTAACTCATTACCCCTTACACTTTATTATTTATCCCTTCTTGGCCATTTTAATTAGTTAATTAAATTACTCGTAATTTAGGGGATACAAGTTGGTCAGTTTTGTCCAAGCAAATTTGGATGTATTTGCTTGGACATATCAGATATGTGTAGGATATTGCCGGAGATAGCATGCTACGTACTGAATGTTGACCCAAAATATCCACTTGTGAAACTAAAAAGATGCTTTCTAGATCCGAAACAATCCTCTATGCTAAAGGAGAAAGTTGATAAGATAAATGCAAATGGCTTTATCTATGATACTTTGTAACCTTAATGAGTTTCGAACACAGTTTTTGTCAAGAAAGCAAATGTGAAGTGGTAGACATGTATTGATTACTCGAATTTAAATAAAACACGCTCAAGGGACAGCTTCCCATTTTCCAGGATTGGCCAGAAGGTGGATATGATCGCCAAACATGAGTTACTTTCTATCACGGATGCTTACTTCGACAATAATCAGATATCGATGCACGTTCTAGATCAGGAAAACATAAGTTTTGCAATGGATTTGGGATTGTATCGATACTAGGTGATGCCGTTTAGTTTGAAGAACATTGAAGCTACTTATAAGAAGTTGGTGAATTCCACATTCAAAGATCAAATCTGATAGATGATGGACGTATGTATGGATGATATGCTAGCGAAGTCATGGCTATTGATGAACCAAATGGATGACCTTTCGAAAATGTTTGACAAATTGAGGAGATATGGGATGAAAATCCATTGAAGTGCTCTTTTGGAGTTGCATCGAGAAAATTTATGGTATTTATCGTGAATTCAAGAGGCAGTGAATCTAATCCGTAGTACATTGATACCTTGAAGAATACAGCTACCCAAACCATGAGGAGGGAGATGCAAAGCTTGAACATGAAGGTTGTCGCATCGAGTATGTTCATCTCAAAAACAACCGATAGGTATATATTATTCTTCGATGCCCTCAGAAAGGAAAAAGTGAAATTTTGTATGGATAAAGTTATAATGGGATGCCTTTGGAGAATTACTAAGATATATGGAAATACCACTAGTGCTATCCTTACCTTTGGATGGATAAGATTTGTACATCTATTTGGCGGTGTCTGCCCATGCACTAAGTGCAGCATCAGTACGTAAGGAGGCAAGGATTTGGAGGCTAGTATATTACATCAGCAAGCGGTTTATCTGAGTTGAAAAGATCTATTCAAAGTTGGAAAAGCTTGCTTATTTCTTGCTGATTGTATCAAGAAAGTTGCGGCTATATTTCCAGGCCCACCCGATAAATGTGTTGACAAATCAGCCCTTGAAGTAAGTACTACAGTGACCCGAGACTTCAAGAAGGTTATTGAAGTTGAACATCAAATTGAGCCAATACGCCATCACTTACCATCCAAGGAGGGTGATAAGAGAACGACCATTTGTGGATTTCGTCGTTGAGTTTAATGTTCGGGATGGAGAAACGGAAGATGATATAGTCATATGTTCTTATGGAATTATTCATGGATGGAGCTTCCAAAAGCGTACTACTGAGGCGGGAGTGGTACTCGTAACTTTGAAAGGGCGATCGATCTACTACGCTTTGATGTTAGAGTTTCCCACAACAAACAACAAGGCTAAGCATAAAGCTTTGATAGCGGGACTCATAATAGCAAAGAAGCCGTGGATAAGGATGCTGCATATATTTATTGACTTCCAGTTAGTATTCTGCTAGGTAAAGAAAGAATTCCAGCCTAATGGTGTGAAACTTGCCCCTTACCTGACAAAGACTCTGGAATAGTTGAATGATATAAAGCATTACACGATTATGCACATCCCTAGAGAGGAGAATACAAAAGAAGATTCACTAGTCAAGCTAGCTAGCTCTGGAGAAGTGCAATTAATGGGAATGGTTCTAGTGGAGGTGTTATCGGCACCAAGCATCGACCAGATGGATATCGAATGGATCTTGGAGGCCAAAGCGGAAAATATGCCATGGATGACTATGATCAAGGACTACCTACTAGAGGGAACTCTCCTAAAAGGAAAGAACGAACATGAAAACTCCTTTGTAAAGTGCCATAATTTATGACATAAGAAGGAGTATTGTATAGGAGTGGCTTCTCAACTCCCGCCTTGGTATGTAACCAAGGATGAGGCAATGAAAATCCTTATGTAAATCCACAAGGTAGCTTTGGTGATCACATCAGGGGAAGACTTTAGCAAACAAGATAATTCGTATTTCTAGCTAACAATAAACTGTGATACTATTGATTACACTAAATGGTGCGACCAATTTTAGAGGTTTGTCAAAATTCTAAGAGCCCCGCCCATAGAGCTTATGTAAATGGTTAGCCCATTGCTATTTGCGATTTGGGAAATTGATATAATCGGTGTACTACTGATGTCGAAAGAAGGAGCTAAATTCAAACTCAAAAAGGATCTTTCTGATCCTCGAAGAATGTAGGCAAAGGGATTAATCGAGAAAGATCTCGAAATACACCATCGTTGCCGTGAATTGCTTCACTAAGTGGGCTGAGGTGGAACTGCTTGCCATGATCATAACAGGGAAAGTGAATAGCTTTGTGATGAGAAGTATTATATGTAGTTTTGGAGTAGCCTAGAAAATTATTACTAATAATGGAACTTAGTTTGAAAGTACCAAGTTCAAGAATTTTTGCAACCGATACATGATTGATAAAAGCTTTTCACCAATAACACATCCATAGGTGAATAAACGTATAGATTTGGTTAATAAAATCGTAAAGTCCATCTTGAAGAAATGGTTAACTAAAGCTAAGGGCAACTGGGTCAATGAACTTTCACTTGCATTGTAGGCTTATAGGATGATCCAAAAGTCTATGGTTGGGCATACTCCATTCACTCTGGCCTTTGGCGTCGAGGCCATCATTCTGAAAGAGTAAGAACTGGAAGTCCCTTCTCACCAGAAAAAGCACTACAACCCAAAGGTCAATGAGGAAATCTTACTTGAGCCCCTCGACTTGTTTGATGAAAAGCAAGAGAAGACTAAATTAAGGATAGTTTCTCACCATAAACGAGTAGTATGACACATTAACGCAAAGGTTAGAGTGGTACCTTCGAAGTGGGAGACCTTATTTTTAAATGAGTTCTCCTAGGTATGATGGAACATGGTTTGAATTGGGAAGGTCCTTATTCAATCAAATAAAAAATTGGAGATGGTACTTTTAAGCTATCCACTGTCGATGGAATCTTGATTTTTCGGGCTTGAAATATCGACATGTTGCGATGCTATTTCAATTAGATTTATTTTTAGCAAATAAGCCATAGTAAATTGGAGGCAATGTAATAAGGTAGGTCTTGCTGCTTCTTTCGCTTATAAATAAAGCTAGCATCTTAAACCAATGGAACCGTGTCCTTGTAAGCAATATTTTGTGTTGCATGATTAGTAGTACAATCGAGTACTCAAACATAGGTACCAATTCCTTTGATCCAGGATCAGGACAAAGGAGTATAACCATAATGGCCAATAAAATAATTCACTCTTGTCCCTTCGGTATTGACTAACGCCCAGGGATAGACAACGTAAACTGGGGATGCATAGAATCGGGTAATGTTTGTATGAAAATTGGGCACAACACTCTTCGGAAGTATTTGAAGAGATAAAATGAATAAAGTAAATGTAAAAAGAGGATTATCTAACAAACACTTCAAAAACAGAGAGAACACGTAGAAACACAATGATTTAGGGTGGTTCGGCATATGGCCTACGTCCACTATGAAATTGTTGATTTTGCTGATGTTTGCTTGATGATTACAATTGATTACAGTGGATTACAACAGTAAATTTCAAGTACAATAGTGATCTTGGAGTGCAAAAATGGTTTCGGTAGAGTCTGGACATAGTAGAGCCCAAAAGTCCCTTTTCTATTCGCTCTGAGATGCTATTTATAGGCGTAGGCTGCAAATATCTCGCTCAGATCTTGGGAGACCTCTTTTGGCATATGGGTGGGCCCACATGATCAATTCCATATGATTTCCACTTGGTCCGTGATCGATACGAATGGATTTCGTATCGATCAAAATTTGACCCAATCAAGTCGAAATTGAGCATCAATATTCTTTAGGTTGTGTGTAAGCTCCTGTGAAAATTTGGTGGTATTTGAACATGTAGATTGTGAGTTATATCAATGCAAGTTGGGATTTTCGACGGCTATTCTCTTCATATCAATGTTGTTCGTATCGATCCATTCACATCGACTCAGGCACGTGCCTACAAGCTAATGTGGCGCAAACTCTTTGGATCTATCCGCTTTTTATGCCGAACGATCTATCCTTCCCTATACATGCGACTTGTTCATATCGATAAGAACAGTCTTGTTCGTATCGATCGTTATTACACTGTTCGTATCGGTCGATTGCATTTTACTTCGCATCGATCTTTTGTATGCCACTTCGTATCGATGTGAAGAGTTAGTTTCATATCGATCCATGGTCGATCGATACGAAGTGTGTTTGATACTTGGTTGATACGAAATGGACACCAATATTTCAATCAATGGAGATGAAGTGCGATGCTTATTCAGGGATGTAGTTCAGTAGTCACCTAATGGATATGAAATGACGACCACTTGATGGATACGAACCAATATAGCCGTTGGAAACGAACAGCCGAAACTTGATGGATGCGAACAACGCCTTTCAGCTGATGGATATGAAGAGTACAGTTCTCCATATCGATACAAAGACGAGTGCATCTGATGGATTCGAACCAAAATGATACGAAGAAGGACTTTCTTTGGTTGCTTGATTTGTATCGATCATATCTTGAGCATACGACCTTGGATTGACTTGAAATTTAGAATGTAGTTTTTAACTTTGCTGTCTCGTTATATAAATTGTAGCTTGATCAGGACTCAGAAGAAATTTATCGAATTCATAGTGAACCTGCGTATAATCGATATTCAGAATGAACTATCTTCGTTGTCCATTTAAGTTCTTAGTATCATGGCCTTGCCAAAAGACAGGATAACATTTTCCCCCCCAAAGAACGTCTTGTGAGAACATGACGTGCTTTGAAAAGCTGCAATCTTCATTCTGAAAAGTTCCATCCGACTCGTTAAATGATTGTTGTTTTTTCATCGGAAGTTGTGACTTTTGATGGACCCTTAGAAACATAAGTCATGAACCGTAGACTGCCAATTGTTGTACCATATACTATCGCAATTGATCGTTGTACGGTAATGATCTGTCGTTTGTTGTTGTAATTGTCACTAGACGAGTATTCAATCCTTACGAATTTTAAATGTTAGTCCATTATGCATGGATGAAGGTTAGCCTGATTCCCGTTAAGTTTGTATGTTCACGAGTCATTGCCAGGTCTTTTATATTGAATTCCGTATTGATTCTCTCCTGAATCAATGTGAAGTTCTACTTGTAACAACACTTGGTAGTTTTTTTGGTATGTCCCTTCGTATCGATCCTCTCCTGGATCGATTCGGGATGAATGAAGGTAGATTTCATATCGACAGAGTTAAATGGTTCAGATATTATTTTGCAATGATCTTCACATCGTTGGGCTTATGAGGGATACGAATAGTCCAATTGGTCCTCTGGGTATTATTCGTATCGATGGATACAAGTCTTCATGGGCTATACGTTGATGGATATGAATAAAGCTGTTCGTATCGATGCGTTTCACATGGACTCGAATGTCGATAAGACTTGAGTTGATGGATACAAATAGATCCTTTCGTATTGATCATGGGAGAAATCTGTGTCTACTGGTCGAGACAACTGGGAGGCGAATCATTTCCCTTCGGTTCTTGGGTCCATATAAAAGCATTTTGTACGTAGAAGAATTCTCTCTGTTTTCATTTTACTTCCTGCCCTTTGTATTGATAAAATTTCAAAAGCAAGAAAACTACATTTGCCTTCAAACCTAAACAACCCCTTAATCCCTCGAATCTTTACCTCAATTTAGGTAATTAATCAATTAGGAACAACTCCAAATGACGAGACTCGAATTCTTGTGCTACTCCCCTCGTATTCCTAGCCGATTCCAATGATATTATTGTCGTAGTTAGGTCGGAGCGAGGTCAAGGAAGGGTTAATGCCATTCGTATCGATTGGAGAAGAAGAAGTTAGAATGGATACGAAGTAGCTAGTGGGCTGTTGTTTGACCTTAATCTCGCATCGATTGAGGAAGAAGGAGGCTTGTTTCATATCGGCCTCAATTGGAAATATGGTACCGTATTCCTGCCTTAGATTTCGTATCGATCGTGGAATGACCACTTAGTATCGGTTACTTCGAATCGATATTGATCGATACATATTGATCGATATGAAGTTAGTGCATCTTTCATTGATATGTGGATGGGTCGTTCAATCGATGTGATTTCGATAACATTTGATTGGTATGAAATGGATGTTATATGATCGATATGAGATGGATGTTGAATGATCGATACGAAATGGAGTCTTTTTTATCTATACGAAATAGTCATTTTGGATCGCTTCGAAGGCCTCGGCTTTGATCGATACGAAACGCACATCCTTGGACCGATACAAAGCAAAAGCCATTGTAACGAATAATCCTATTTCTGACCTCGATGGATGCTAACTTCATGCAAATTCGAACATTTGACTCCGACGAGCTTCATCTTTACATAACTGGACTTGACCATTGAACTGCATAATTGACTATTCTCGGAAGCTCGTCATTGGAACTATAACTTAACAAAATTTAACAAACTTTAACTCGGATTAGTCTCTAAAGTACGGATGGCACAATTTTGAGGATCGGCGATGACGGTCACTCCGGTTGAATTTTGAAGTCTTATCTTTTAATATTCTTTCCAATTATGTAGAATTTCTCAAGTAATATGTAGCACTGCACTGCACAAAACAGTTGTGCACTTCACACTGGGGACACAATGGATTTTATCGTCTAATGATGGTTTTTGATAAGTTGATTAGCTATGGAATCCACAAGTTCTCCACAGCAAGAAGCCCGAAGTTCATCTCTCCCAATAATAGAGTTGCCAGCCATTACGGCCGAGGTCATCGATCCAGCTCCGGACGAGTTGCCAGGAGCAAATTTTATTGCAAACCCACAAGATTCTATGCCGTCCAACATCTCCAAAAATATATGGGACGGATATGCCTAAGACAAGTTTTGTCGTTGGACGATGTCTTATTACCCAAGCGAAATGATAGACCACACGCTCCCTCGGAGGGGTTTACTGCTTTTAACAGGCACTCGTGCACAGCTGGGATGCTTCCCCCATTCAACCAGTACATTCGGGAAGTGTTGGCTTTCTTCGAAATTGCCCCCTCGCAAATACACCCCAATGGATACGCGCTGCTGAATAGCCTATTCATCGTATGCATGGAGCATCTTTTTCGACCCTCGACTCCGATCGAAATTAGACATTTATTTAATATCAAGAGTCAGGGAGATAGTCCTTCTTTTACGTTACTGGAGGCAGATAGGAATTGTCTAGTGGTAACGGGATCCTGGACCAGGCTGAGTTACTTTAAAATGGAATGGTTCTATGTCCGATGCCCTCCAAGATTTCTAACCGGTGGTTAGTCGGACGTAAGTGCTGCAATCTTTTCCAGTAGTTACCAATATAATCGTAGTTGATGTTAAAACTAATATATTCTTTTCTTTACAGCCGCAATTCCATGACCTAAAGGCGTGCACTTTAAAGAAATAGTACGGGTCCTTCAAGGAGTTCCAAGGGGAATGAGGGACATCGATTTGGTTCTAATAGGCAGAAATTTGAGAACTGTCAGGCTAATTGAGCGGAGCTAAAGTATAAGACTCGAAGGAACACTGAGGGAATCCCCGACGAGGCGAGTAAAGCGTAAAACGCGCCCGGGATAGTAATAGCTGAAGAGGGTGATGAGGAAAATACACCCACCAATGATGAACCCGTAGCCGAGCCTTCTGACACCTTTCAAGATTCTAAGGGAAGGAGAAAACGTAAGGCTACGACATATAAGCGCCACAAACCTTTGAAATGGAAATATGTAGTCATGTCTTTGCCTGCTCCTGGTATTATAATTTCAAAGGCTCCTCCCTCGCAAGTGGAGAACCTTATTGAAGGTCTTGCCGATATCCCAATCCCGGATTATGTGTCACTTCAACATGACGTCGGATTGGAGGAGCTTTAGACTTAAGCAAGTCTCCTCACCCAAGCGTGGCTAACATTTCCGTTGGTCGAGAGGTTGAACATACATATACACTTCACGACGCTAAATGGTTTCCAGTCTTAAACTGTACACTTCTAGAGATTATTAACTTTGTTTCTCTTACTTTGCAAATACAATGTCTAGACGTAGGTCGATGTTGGGTAGCCTTCATTCAGCTCGCCGATCCTTTTCGTATTATGAATCACGTAGGAGAGAGGCAGAAAGGGAACACGATCGTGGGTACTCTAGCCAGGAACAATATGAAACAGATAGGGATAGGGACTACAGACATCGATCCCGATCCCATTCTCCACCTCTTAGAATCCCTACACAGCGTCCCGCTTATGTCACACATCCCCGGAGCCTCCATGGCACAACCGTCTTCTCACGCACCGAGGCCTAATCCTTACCATCGTGAACTGAAACTACAACCTCCATTATTACTGAGTAGGCCATCACCGAGCCTACAGGGCAAGGAGCAATTAAGATCGCCCAATTGAAGAAGGATTTTCTGAATATTTGTTTCGATGGCTATATCTTCCCCCCTCACTTAAAGAAAATTCTAGCAGAATTAGAGAACACAATGCATGATTATATTCATGATATCTACCTTAGTACAAAGGAGTGGGGGAAAGTTGCGGAGAAAGCATTGAAGGTGGCCTTTGAGCGGGTGAATACCGTAGAGAAATTAGAAGCCAAGCTCACTCAAAAGGACCGAATCATTCAGGTGCTTAACGATAAAGCCGAATCCTCTTGGAAATCAAAAATAGAGGCCACTCAAAAGGCCGTTGAGGCGAGCTTGGTAATGGAGAGGATGCGGTAGACAAATTTTTCCCTGGTGGAGGGGATAGGCCACTGGAACACCACTATCATAGCCGAACATGATGCGGCTCTTAGAGAACTTAACGAGCTCAAAGTCAAAATTTCCAAAATCATCAAGGAAAGGGATGATGCAAATAGCATAGCCCAGGAGGCATGTGTATAGGTCGTAGTGCTTCAGGGCGAATGGGATGCGACAATGGTTAAGGTCCGGAGGTTGAGACTGAGGTCAAGGAGAAGGTCCGAATGGCAGAGTCCAGGCTAGAGGCTGACATTGAAGATCTCCTCATCACTCATAATGCCAACGTCTTAAGGCATAGGAACCTAGCCTGGCTCGATAACTATCAGACACATTTATACAACACCTGGGGCCGATTAGTAGAGGATGAGAAGGAAGCCCATCAGGGCGAACCGGTCGATGAATTTGAGCTCGAGAGTCGAGTGCTGAACGGAGACGAAAGGAAAATTCTCCATGATGCTATGATTTCATATGAGAAGGAGAAGCTTGGCGCTTAGCACTCGAAGGTCGGAGAAGGTTCTGGTGTCGAGCACCGTAACATAAGTCCCGAAACTCTTGTGCCGACTCAGCCTGAACCGACTTCTACGGTTGATTCTCAATCTGCTCCTGCTTACAACCGGATCAGCCGCAGATATCTCAAGTTAGTGAGCAAATTTCTAAGGACGTTCAACTGCCAAAAAGTCAAACCGAGGAAGGTACTCCGAACACTTCGTATGCTTGTTTACGATTGGGAGCTTTACTCGAAATACTTAATAATAGTTTCTTTTGTTTCTTTCCAGTGGTTGGAGCCACATCAGTCGTGCCACCTGCCACTCAAGAATCACATCATGTGCTGGAAGCTATCGTAACTAATGCAGTTGCTATGACAACTACTATGCCTACTGAAGGAACGGAGGGTCACACACTTTCCTTTGATGAACAGATGGCGGAGGAATTTCTCGGTCATCACAGTGATCCCTTTGCGGATCTGCCATTCATCATAAGCGGAAATGCATCGGCGACTAGTTCCTCAGGTCCAGCTGCAGGCATTCCTGGCAATGTGCAAATACTTCACGAGGAGGAGATTATAGCCGAGATTAATGCTGAAAGGGACGCAGCAGCCTGGACAAGTAGCTTTGCAGGTGGAATGGCGGGACGCGGCCCAGCTTTGTTAAGGATGATATCTCCCAGTGGTACGGTATTTGATACCAATGTGCCTACCCCATCTCCTACAGTTGATCCGGTCCCTCCGACTCCACCTTTCAGGAGCATACCCATACATGTTAGTTCGGAGGAGGAAGTGGATATAATGCCCCCGACTGGAGTTCGGCCGTCGAAACGCAAGGGCTCGAAGAGAAAACTAAGTGAAGCTCCAGCGGGTCCATACCGAAAAGGAAACCGAAGAAGAAAAAAGAATAGATGCTTCTCTTTCGCTCATTTTTGAGTAGATAGGAATTTCTTTTTGGTTTTGTAGGCCGTGTATAGGTGCGGGTTTGGCACCCTGGTAGAAGGATTTTCAGAAATAACTTGTACATAAATTACTTCCGCAAACAGTTGAAATGAAATTCTATTTTTCCTACAATTCAATTGTCGTTAATTTACATACGTGTTCCTGCATTTGAATTCCTTTTCGGTAAACTTATGAAGTTTTGACCTTTGGATCGGGTTTTGAGTTTATTTGTTAAGTCCCGAAATCACGGCTATGAGTCGTGACTGGACACTAAGCTGAACTCCGATGCTGCACTGCTTCAGTCAGTGATCTGTACTTAAGTTTTGTCCCCTGTTTCGAGGATGAGTTGTAAGGATCAGCTAGCGATTTCATTTCACCTTCATTTAATTGAGCTTAACATAATTGAATCGATACTAAAACAAGTGAGGGTTGTAACGACCCGTATTTTACGTGTCGATAAATCGTAGAATTTGCAGGACGATAGTGTTGTTTGTGTTGCTTCTAGCTTGAGTCGTTTAGGAGTTGACCCGAGTGCAAGTGATGAGTCGTGACCGACTCATAGGCATAGCTAAGTTAGGTGATGAGTCGTGACCGACTCATAGGGACCGACTCAAGGGGTTTAGGCGACTTAAGGATATGACCGACTCATAATGACCGACCTAATTGGAGTTAGCTTCATAAGATGGTGACCGACTCACGAGATAGCGGTTTAAGGGTTGGTGACCGACTTAAGAAAAACCGACTTAGGGCTTAGGTCGTGGGTAGTTGAGTCGGTGAGGCCATGGGTCGTGAGTCGTTTGACCGAGTTAGGGATAGGTTGAGTCGTTTGTGTCATAGTTAAATCGTGACCGACTTATGTTGAGTCGGCTAGGACTTAGGTCGGCCATAAGGCTGTGTTGTTAGGTCGTTTGCAACTGAGTCGGTAGGCACGACTTAACGATGAGTCGTAAGTCGTTAGGCAGCTTGGTGTTGAGTCGTTGATTAGTTAGGTCGGCTCTGGTATTAAGTCGTAGGTCGGCAGGGTTGTTGAGTCGTGTGAGTGGCTTATGGTAAGTCAGCATGTGGATGAGTCGGGGACGACTCAGGAGTTGGGTCGGCGACGACCTAAGAGCGACGACTCATGGTTGATTCAGCCTATAAATAGAGGGGTTTGGCTCACTTTTTGGCACCGGTTTTTGAAGCGACGAAGTGCTGCCATTTTGAAGACTCGTCTACAACATTTCTTCATCTTCTTTCTCTACTTCCAATCTAATTCTAACATCCATCCAAGATCGAAGATCGAGATCGAAGATCCAAGTGCCAAAGTTGAAGATCTTCATCCGTTCGAGCTAGATTTCATCGTTTCAAGCGAGATTTCGACGAATCGAGCTTGAATCCTTGCTGTCCAGATCTGGAGTTGATTGCTTTTAGGTTGTTTTGGTGATTTGGTGAGTGGTAGTTATCTCTCACGCGGATCCAAAGGAGTATATTGGATTGGTGGCATGTTTGGGTGTTAAAGTTAGAGATTTCATGCATTTTTCTTAGATCGAAGTCTAGATCCATGGTTTTTGAAGATGTTTACTTATGCAAGTTAGTTTAACAAGTATTAGAGACAAAACCCATGTTTTATAATTGATAGATCTATGCTAAAAACCATGATTTCACATATGTTGGACTTTTGCTCGTTTATTTACGAAATTGCCATTATAGTTGATATTGCTTAAATTGCTTAATAGATCTTGTTTGAATGATTGATTATTTGAATGTATGATTGATTTGATTGTTTCCAAGTTAGCTAGTAGTTGATTTGGAACAAGATGATGAAAGAGGATTCAAAAGCTATGGAAGAAGGCTCTTGAATGGTGAAAGCTGCTTAAGGCATATGTAGCGGATGTTGAAGCTCATATGTATAGATTGGATGATGTTGAGATGGGACTTTGCCATGATTTGATGAGGCAAACCATGTTGTTGAGATGAGACTTTGCTTTGATGCGATGAAGCGAAGTATGATGTGAGTTTTGGCTTAATCCAAGCAGGGATCATTCCAAGCATGTTGATAACTTGAAGGGTAGTTCAAGTTGGTTGATAATGGATTGTTCAAGAGGTAGCTTGAGCTTGTATGAGGATAGTCGTCAAGAAGGATGGCTAGGAGGCCTGGATCTCATCGTGGTTGAAGGTTCTAGCATGCTCAAAAGCAAGAGTACATGGGGCGCCCATAACGACTACAGGTAGGTAGTCGGGACACCCAAAAGACTACAGGTAGGTAGTTGAGTACTCTGGGCAAAGTAGATAAGTCCTAGGCACAAGGCAGTGTGCGGAGTTATGGTTAGAACCGGGGTTACCATTAGCCCTTGACAGGTGGTCATTCAACTAACGGTGAAATCAAGGCAAAGTTAACAGTGATAGCCAGAGTCATGGATGTTTGGTTGTATCATCATTCGGTCTCAAGAGCGGTGTTTTCTGGGTGCTTATCTGATCTTGGTTTAGGCCTTGGGGGTTTGTATTTGGAAAACATCGACCTTGACTCGAGTGATAATTACTTTACTTTAATTGCCTGCTGTGTTATGCCTGCTTCTCCTTAGTGTGTGTCTGGGGGCTATCACTGTAGAAAGAGGTGGAGTGGGATGGTTTGGTTCCTATTCCTTTTATCCTTTATGCTCTTTTGGTATGTTTGATAGTTAATTTACTGCTCACTAAGACTTTGTCTGACTCAAGGTTTTATGTCTCCTCTTATTACCTTGGGCTGTTCATCCATGTTTGGGATGGGCAGACTAGGTAGCAGGTGACAGGTGCTGTGCTAGGAGTTCTACGCTGAAGATGACGAAGACGAGCAGGAGGCTTTGCATATTAGTTTTCTTACTATATGTACTGGGTATCCGCTGCTGTATTTGGTTGAGTGATTTGTAGTGAGGCTTTCATGTATGGATTTGTGTAGATGATTGTATAAAACTACTGTGATGCTTATATGATGATGTTTCTGTTCTATGGAGCTTCACTATATTATATTTCTCTATTGTATTTTATCCATGCGCTGTGAGTTATGCGATAGAGATTCTTTTGTTTTGTTTTACCCTGACTATCGTCCATGGCTGCCTGGCACACCTTTCAGCGCATTATTTCCTTGTTTTGGTGCGGGAGTCATGGGCGGTCGTCACATTTGGTATCAGAGCTTTGGTTAATCGATTTTAGCCAACGCTCGCTGATGTAACTACGTAAGAGAGACGTAATTGTAATTTGATGGATGATTACTATATATAATATAGTAGTTAAGATGGATTTGAACTCCTTATGCAGTTGTTTCTTAAGGTGTTCTAATCATTCTTTTTACAGATATTAAGGATGAGTCAAAGAGGAAGACCAGCTGCTAGGGAAGGCCGTGCTACAGAAGGAGCTGCAGATTATGGGGCTATGTTCGAAGCAATGATGACTTCGATCATGAGGAGGATGCCCGTTCCAGGGCCTACTGTTGATGTTGGAGTTCAAGTCCAGGCTCCAAGACCGGTGGATTTTGCCAAGCTTTGCAAGGATTATACTTCTCTCGGAGGAAAAGCTTTCTTGGGAACGGAGTCGACTATTGAGGTGCAGAGATGGATTGAAGCATGTCGAAGGATTTTTGGTGATCTAGGGATTGAGGATGCAACCAAGAGGAAGCTTGCATCGAGACAGCTTCAGGGGAGAGCTGCGGATTGGTGGAATTCTATCACTATAGATACACCAGAAGAAGAGATTACTTGGGAGCAATTCCAAGTTAGATTTGAAGCTAAGTTCATCTCTACTGCTCAGAAATCGGTCTTGTTTAAGAGGTTTGTGGAGCTCAAGCAAGGTGGGAGGCCTGTTCTTGAGTATATTTCTGAGTTCGAAGCTTTGTCTAAGTATGCCAGATCGTATATTGATTCTCCCTACCAGAAGAACGAGAAGTTTGTGACTGGTCTGGATGCTTATCTGGGAAGGCAGTTAGTGGATCATCTGGATGATCCATTTGAGAAGCTTGTGGAGAAAGCTTTGAGGCATGAGAGTTTGTTCCCTAAGGAAAGTTCTGTTGTTGCTGTAACCAGGGAAGTATCTAAACCACAGCAGAGTGGCAACAGGAAGAGGAAGCAGCAGCAACAGAAGGGTAAGGATGGCCAGAAGAAGCCGAAGAGCGAAATGACTTGCTATAACTGCCAGCAGAAGGGCCATCTTTACAAAGATTGTAAGAATCCCAAGGTGCCGGGAAAGTGTTACAACTGTGATAAGCTGGGACATATCAAGAAGGACTGTCCAGAACCGAGGAAAGATAGGCAGGTTGTGCAAGCCTATGCTTTGGGGGCTGTTCCATCGTCTTCGAAAGCTCCTACTGCTGAGGAGAAGGGGAAGAGTGTGGTGGTTCAAGGTACTCTTTCTATTTGTGGTGTTCCAGTTAGAGTGTTGTTTGATACTGGAGCGTCGCATTCTTTTGTTTGTGATGAGTTGGTATGCCGGTTAGGTATGAAACCGGATATTGTTGATAGGCCATTGGTTGTGACTAATCCGGTTGGGGGTTCGTCATGTTTGTGTATGATATGCCGTGGTCTAGTTGTGTCGAGTCATGATTGCTCGTTTGTTTGTGATTGCTTTGTTCTGAACTTTGCGGGGTTCGGAATTATTTTGGGCATGGACTGGCTTAGGAAGTATGCGGCTAGGATTGATTGTGAAAGGCTTGAGGTGACAGTCGGGAATGTGGAAGGGCGAAAGGTTGTGATACGATGTAAGCATGAGGAAGGCGTCTTCATGAGCTTCATGTATTCGCTGGTTTTTCCACGGAATGGACTGTCATCGGTGCCTATTGTGAATGGATTTGAGGACGTCTTTGACAAAGTCAAAGGGTTGCCGCCGCATAGGGAGATCGAGTTTCGTATCGATCTAGTTGAGGGAGCCAGACCTGTTGTGATGCCTCTTAGGCGGATGGCACCGAGGGAGCAGCAAGAGCTGAAGGTGCAAGTTGATGACCTTTTGCGGAAAGGATTCATTCGGAGAAGTGTGTCCGAATGGGGTGCGCCCGTTGTGTTCGCAACCAAAGCGGATGGATCGTTGAGGTTGTGTGTTGATTATCGTGAGCTGAATAAGGTGACTAAGAAGAACAAGTATCCATTGCCGAGAATAGATGACTTGTTTGATCAGCTTCACGAGGCTAAGGTGTTTTCTCAGATGGATTTGGCAACGGGATTTCACCAGTTGAGAGTGGCAAAGGATAGTGTGCCGAAGACTGCTTTCAGAACACCATCCGGGTTTTATGAGTGGCTGGTAATGCCGTTTGGATTGACTAACGCGCCAGCATATTTTGTGGATCTTATGAATAGGGTATTCAGAGATCAGTTGAATAAGTTCGTGCTTGTGTTCGTGGATGATATTTTGATTTATTCCAGAACTGAGGAAGAGCACAAGACGCACTTGAGGATTGTTTTGGAAATCTTGCGGAAACATCAGCTGAAGGCTAAATTTTCGAAGTGTCACTTCTGGAAGAGTGAAGTGAGGTTCTTAGGCCATGTTATCTCTGGAAATGGCATAGCGGTTGATCCCGCTAAGGTGGCAGCAATCCAGGATTGGATTAGACCTAAGAATGCATCCGATGTGAGGAGTTTTCTTGGATTAGCAGGATATTATCGACGGTTTATCAAAGACTTTTCCAAGATAGCTGCACCGTTAACAGGGTTGACGAAGAAGAACCAAGTGTTCAGATGGGATGATAAGTGTGAGCAAGCTTTCGTAATCCTGAAAGAACGACTGACAAGTGCTCCTGTTTTGACTATTCCGAGTGGGAATGATGAGATGGTGGTTTACACCGATGCATGTGGCACTGGACTAGGAGCGGTGCTAATGCAGAAGGATAAAGTTGTTGCGTATGCTAGTCGACAACTGAAGCCGCATGAAAGGAATTATCCGACTCATGATTTGGAGTTAGCGGCGATTGTGTTTGCTTTGAAGATGTGGAGACATTATCTATTGGGAGTTAGATTCGAGTTGTTTACAGATCATAAGTCGTTGAAGTATCTTTTCTCCCAAAAGGATTTGAATCTTCGACAGCAACGGTGGCTAGAGTTCTTAGCATCATATGATTTTGGTATAGCCTATACTCCGGGAAAAGGTAACGTAGTAGCTGATGCGTTAAGTCGAAGACATGCAGGATTAGGAGCCATGTTTTCGGAATGGAAGAGTCTTGAGTATTTGGCTGGATTTGATTTCAGGCCTAGATGTGAATTGGAACCTGAGATGTTGGCAAACTTATCGATAAGGCCTACTCTTGTGGAAAGAATTGGCGAGAGCCAAAGAAGAGATGATAAGCTTGTCAAGATTTTCCGTGATTTGGAATCTGGGTTGGACCCAGAGAAGGATAAGGGATTCGAGGTCGATCGAGAGGGTTGGCTTCGAAAGCAAGGACGACTAGTTGTTCCCGATATTGATGGATTGAGAGATGAAGTTCTGAGGGAAAGTCATCACTCGAAGTTGACAATTCATCCAGGCGGAAATAAGATGTATCGGGATATGAAAAGATCTTACTACTGGGAAGGTATGAAGAAAGATGTTGGAAATTTTATTTCCAAATGTATGAATTGCCAGTTGGTAAAAGCCGAGCAGAAGAAGCCCAGTGGATTGCTTCAGCCATTAGAGGTTCCTACGTGGAAGTGGGAGCAAGTGTCGATGGATTTTATCGATGGTCTACCTAGAACTAGGGCAGGAAATGAAGGGATTTGGGTCATAGTAGATCGTTTGACCAAGAGTGCAAGGTTCATTCCTGTTCGATCGACTAGGACTGCATCGAAGTTGGCTGAGTTGTATGTGAAGTGGATTGTTCGATTCCATGGTGTTCCGAAGAGTATAGTGAGCGACCGAGACCCATTGTTCACTAGTAGGTTTTGGAAGAGCTTTCAGGAAGTTTTGGGGACCGAGTTGTGTTTAAGTACAGCTTATCACCCTCAAACAGATGGTCAGACTGAGAGAGTCAACCGAGTTTTGGAAGATCTTCTTAGAGCATGTGTTTTGGACTTCGGAGGATCATGGGAAGATCACCTTCATTTGGTGGAATTTGCTTATAATAACAGTTATCAGTCGAGTATTGGTATGGCACCATATGAGGCATTATATGGAAGGCCGTGTAACTCTCCGACATGTTGGTTGGAAACTGGAGAAAAGCTGATACTTGGGCCAGAGATGATTCGACAGACTTCGGATTTTATAGAGATCATTCGGCAACGAATGAAGGCAGCCCAAGATCGTCAGAAAAGTTATGCCGATAATCGTCGTAAGGATTTGGAATTCGACGTGGGTGATATGGTATTTGTGAAGACTTCTCCTCTGAAGAGTGTTATTAGATTCGGAAAGAAAGGAAAGTTAACTCCGAGATTTGTTGGACCATTTCCGATTATCGAGCGAATTGGAAAGCTCGCTTATAGATTGGAGTTACCGGAAAAGATGGCTGGTGTGCACAATGTTTTTCATGTATCTTATCTACGGAAGTATGTGCATGACCCGAGTACGGTGGTTTCTGCTGATAGCTGTGAAGACTTAGAGGTTGATCCCGTGGGTACGAGACCTCGTGAGCCGCTTCGTATTGTTGAAACCGATACGAAACATCTTAGGAGGAAGACGATTACGTTGCTCAAGGTACAATGGAGTGACGATGTTAACGACTGTACGTGGGAGGAGGAAGAGAGGATGAAGGCAGCTCATCCCGGACTCTTCGAGGTATGGCCCTAAAGTGTCGTGACATCTCATGAATTTGTAGCTTGTTCTAAGTCTTAGAATTCTGCATGCTAGGATAGAATTGGATGTATGGTTTGTTGATTGCTATGGATGATAGGCATGCGGAATAATTTTGATTGCTGTTGATTGCTTGGAATTTCGGGGGCGAAATTCCTAAGGGGGAGAGAATGTAACGACCCGTATTTTACGTGTCGATAAATCGTAGAATTTGCAGGACGATAGTGTTGTTTGTGTTGCTTCTAGCTTGAGTCGTTTAGGAGTTGACCCGAGTGCAAGTGATGAGTCGTGACCGACTCATAGGCATAGCTAAGTTAGGTGATGAGTCGTGACCGACTCATAGGGACCGACTCAAGGGGTTTAGGCGACTTAAGGATATGACCGACTCATAATGACCGACCTAATTGGAGTTAGCTTCATAAGATGGTGACCGACTCACGAGATAGCGGTTTAAGGGTTGGTGACCGACTTAAGAAAAACCGACTTAGGGCTTAGGTCGTGGGTAGTTGAGTCGGTGAGGCCATGGGTCGTGAGTCGTTTGACCGAGTTAGGGATAGGTTGAGTCGTTTGTGTCATAGTTAAATCGTGACCGACTTATGTTGAGTCGGCTAGGACTTAGGTCGGCCATAAGGCTGTGTTGTTAGGTCGTTTGCAACTGAGTCGGTAGGCACGACTTAACGATGAGTCGTAAGTCGTTAGGCAGCTTGGTGTTGAGTCGTTGATTAGTTAGGTCGGCTCTGGTATTAAGTCGTAGGTCGGCAGGGTTGTTGAGTCGTGTGAGTGGCTTATGGTAAGTCAGCATGTGGATGAGTCGGGGACGACTCAGGAGTTGGGTCGGCGACGACCTAAGAGCGACGACTCATGGTTGATTCAGCCTATAAATAGAGGGGTTTGGCTCACTTTTTGGCACCGGTTTTTGAAGCGACGAAGTGCTGCCATTTTGAAGACTCGTCTACAACATTTCTTCATCTTCTTTCTCTACTTCCAATCTAATTCTAACATCCATCCAAGATCGAAGATCGAGATCGAAGATCCAAGTGCCAAAGTTGAAGATCTTCATCCGTTCGAGCTAGATTTCATCGTTTCAAGCGAGATTTCGACGAATCGAGCTTGAATCCTTGCTGTCCAGATCTGGAGTTGATTGCTTTTAGGTTGTTTTGGTGATTTGGTGAGTGGTAGTTATCTCTCACGCGGATCCAAAGGAGTATATTGGATTGGTGGCATGTTTGGGTGTTAAAGTTAGAGATTTCATGCATTTTTCTTAGATCGAAGTCTAGATCCATGGTTTTTGAAGATGTTTACTTATGCAAGTTAGTTTAACAAGTATTAGAGACAAAACCCATGTTTTATAATTGATAGATCTATGCTAAAAACCATGATTTCACATATGTTGGACTTTTGCTCGTTTATTTACGAAATTGCCATTATAGTTGATATTGCTTAAATTGCTTAATAGATCTTGTTTGAATGATTGATTATTTGAATGTATGATTGATTTGATTGTTTCCAAGTTAGCTAGTAGTTGATTTGGAACAAGATGATGAAAGAGGATTCAAAAGCTATGGAAGAAGGCTCTTGAATGGTGAAAGCTGCTTAAGGCATATGTAGCGGATGTTGAAGCTCATATGTATAGATTGGATGATGTTGAGATGGGACTTTGCCATGATTTGATGAGGCAAACCATGTTGTTGAGATGAGACTTTGCTTTGATGCGATGAAGCGAAGTATGATGTGAGTTTTGGCTTAATCCAAGCAGGGATCATTCCAAGCATGTTGATAACTTGAAGGGTAGTTCAAGTTGGTTGATAATGGATTGTTCAAGAGGTAGCTTGAGCTTGTATGAGGATAGTCGTCAAGAAGGATGGCTAGGAGGCCTGGATCTCATCGTGGTTGAAGGTTCTAGCATGCTCAAAAGCAAGAGTACATGGGGCGCCCATAACGACTACAGGTAGGTAGTCGGGACACCCAAAAGACTACAGGTAGGTAGTTGAGTACTCTGGGCAAAGTAGATAAGTCCTAGGCACAAGGCAGTGTGCGGAGTTATGGTTAGAACCGGGGTTACCATTAGCCCTTGACAGGTGGTCATTCAACTAACGGTGAAATCAAGGCAAAGTTAACAGTGATAGCCAGAGTCATGGATGTTTGGTTGTATCATCATTCGGTCTCAAGAGCGGTGTTTTCTGGGTGCTTATCTGATCTTGGTTTAGGCCTTGGGGGTTTGTATTTGGAAAACATCGACCTTGACTCGAGTGATAATTACTTTACTTTAATTGCCTGCTGTGTTATGCCTGCTTCTCCTTAGTGTGTGTCTGGGGGCTATCACTGTAGAAAGAGGTGGAGTGGGATGGTTTGGTTCCTATTCCTTTTATCCTTTATGCTCTTTTGGTATGTTTGATAGTTAATTTACTGCTCACTAAGACTTTGTCTGACTCAAGGTTTTATGTCTCCTCTTATTACCTTGGGCTGTTCATCCATGTTTGGGATGGGCAGACTAGGTAGCAGGTGACAGGTGCTGTGCTAGGAGTTCTACGCTGAAGATGACGAAGACGAGCAGGAGGCTTTGCATATTAGTTTTCTTACTATATGTACTGGGTATCCGCTGCTGTATTTGGTTGAGTGATTTGTAGTGAGGCTTTCATGTATGGATTTGTGTAGATGATTGTATAAAACTACTGTGATGCTTATATGATGATGTTTCTGTTCTATGGAGCTTCACTATATTATATTTCTCTATTGTATTTTATCCATGCGCTGTGAGTTATGCGATAGAGATTCTTTTGTTTTGTTTTACCCTGACTATCGTCCATGGCTGCCTGGCACACCTTTCAGCGCATTATTTCCTTGTTTTGGTGCGGGAGTCATGGGCGGTCGTCACAAGGGTCGAGTGGTTGAATAACACTCGCTCACTTATTAATGATCACACCCGCACTCCGAGGATTTACATCTGTACGTCAACGGTCGGTCACGCCTGTTTACATTTAAAGTATACGCCCATGCTTCGAGGACTTAAGTTAGTTTATGAGTGGTCATTCACACCCGAGTTATGTTTATACTCTGACCACACTTTAGGACTCGGAGTTGGGTTATGGATGATCAATTCATATCTGGTTTGTGTTTGAACTCTAATCCGCTTTCTAGGGATTTAGAGTTATTCGATGTTTATTCTCCAATCCGTGCTCTGGGGACTTAGAGTTAATCACGATCGAAACTCCGGTTCGCGCATCGAGAATCTGAAGTTAGTGTTTATACTCCAATTCACACTCTAGGAATTTGGAGTTGATGTTTATACTCCACTTCGCACTCTGGGAATTTGGAGTTGATGTTTATACTCTAGTTCGCATTATGGTAATCCGGAGTTAATGTTTATACTCTGGTTCGCACTCTGGGAACTTGGAGTCGATGTTCGTACTCCAATTCGCACTCTGGGAACTTGGAATTGATGTTTATACTCCAATTCATACTCTGGAAATTTGGAGTTGGCCGATAGATGGTCAGTCACGTTTGTTTAGGCATTGAGTTTTGTTCGCACTACGGGAACAATGGATTTATCA
Source organism: Allium cepa (assembly GCA_030765085.1). NCBI lineage: Eukaryota > Viridiplantae > Streptophyta > Magnoliopsida > Asparagales > Amaryllidaceae > Allium > Allium cepa. Next base: position 464,146,490 of record CM060943.1, read on the forward strand.
GGATCATGGACGGTCGGTTCACATCCACCCTAAGCTAACAAGCGAGGCCGTTAGATGGACAGGTCCATCCTCCTTAAACTTGGTCAAGATACGGGCGAAGTCGTTAGGTGGATGGATCCACCCTCTTCGAAGCCGCATTTATAAGTTTATATTCCAGCTCACACTCTGGGAGACTGGAGTTAGTTAAAGGATTGTCGTGTATCAATCCTTTTTTGCCTTCTATGTGGTGACTTGCCCCCGAGCTTGGGTTTCACTTATTGAGTGGTCGGTCATGTCACAGTCAGTCCCTATTTGAATAAATCCCACCATATGATGGAACTTAGCTATTCATGCGTAGTGATAGTTGTATGACATATTCATTAAATCACAGCCCTGGCTCGAAGCGATTGCATTTTATTGCTAAAATAAGAAAATATGGAAAAATCGGCTGCGTTATTAAAAATTCACATTTCAAAATGCAGAAACAAATTGCAGATGAAAATAGACTAAATAAATAAAGCCTATCATATGTAGTAGCGACGAAGACTCTTGCTGTTTCAAGCTCTTGGCGGAGTTAGACCGTCAACGGTCGAGAACTTAAATGTGTCGTCTCCGAGCTTTCTTTCAATCACATATGGCCCTTCCCATGTTGGTTTCATGTGCGAAGGAACCAGGTAGTTTCTTTGGGGACGAGATGGCCAAGTTCAAAAGTTCGGGGTCGAAACTTGGCATTGTATAATCAGGCGATTTGACTTCGGTACGCGGCTGCCCTCAAATTAGCCTCTTCACACTTCTCATCCAACAAATCCAGGGATTCAATAAGTAGTATCTCATTTGTCTTTGGATCATAATAAGCCATACGATGAGAAGGTACTTCCATCTCGATTGGAATAGCGGCTTCTGAATCGTAGGAAAGAGAGAATGGAGTGTCCGGTCGTGGACTTGTGGGTTATTCGGTAAGGCCATAGAGCCATAGGAAGTTCATCAACCCACTTGCCCCCAACATTTTCCAGTCGTTTCTTTAGAATAGATTTGATAACTTTATTAACAGCTTCAACCTGTCCATTCGCTTGAGGGTGTTCAACTGTAGAGAATTTCTTCTGAATGTGGAATCGTTGACAAAAATCCTTAAACTCAACACTATCGAATTGGGTCCCATTATCGGAGAACAAATCGGTAGATGATGTTGCGGACTATAAAGTTGATCGCCTTCTTCGTCGTGATTGTCGCAAGGGGTACAGCTTCGACCCATTTGGTAAAGTAATCAACTACGAAGATGGCATACTTCGCATCACCTTTGGCCAAAGGTAGAGAGCCAATAATATCAGTGCCCTAGATTGCAAACGGCCATAGACTGACCATTTGAGTTGTCTTAGTAGGTGGGGCTCTAGGAATCCGAGCATGTTTTTGACATCTGTCACATTTTCTGGCATAGTCCGACGCATCACGATTCACAGTCGGCCAATAGTATCCATATCAGTGTCCTTTCTTAGTTAAAGCTTGCCCCTCGGCGTGATCGCCACATTCTCCTTAATGTACATCATGCAGCGCTCGTTTAATTTCATCATGAGCGATACGTCGGAGCAGAGGAATAGAGTACCCTCTTCTATTCATGACTCTATTCTGAATAGTGAACCGCGAAGCTATTCAAAGTAACTATCTTTTTTCACCCCTGCGCTTTGGCAGTGTTCCAAGCTCAAGATAATTTCTGAACGGAGTCATCCATGACTCCTTATCGAGAATGACTTCAAATATCCCATTTATCTCCATTTGATCAATGCTTGGGGAAGACAATGTTTCAATAGGAACGAGACCCATTTGTTGTGCCTCGCCTGAACTGGCTAACTTTGCTAATTAATCGGCCTTTTGATTTCATTCTTGGGGGATGCAGTAGATAGCGTAATAATCAAACTGATTCAGTATCTCCTGGACCCGAGCCAGGTAAGCGGCCAGTCTTGGATCTTTCGCCTGATACTCCCCCCGAACTTGACACACAACTAATTGTGAATCACAATAAATTTCCACAGCAATGATTTTCAAATCTCAGTCGAGTCTCAATCGGGCAAGCAGGGCTTAGTATTCAGCTTCATTATTGGTTGCACGAAAATAAAACTTTAGAGCATAACATATAGATCAACCTTTAGGGGTTTCAAGTACCACTCCAGTACCCGAGCATCGGTAGTTTGACTTACCATCAGAATGCAACTTCTAGATATACTTGGAAGATTCACTGGTTTCGAGCATGTCCTCTTGGATAGTAAATTTAGCTATGAAATCTGCTAGGACTTGTCCTTAAATAGCTCGCCTCGGAGTGTAAGTAATATCAAACTGTCTTAGTTCGATTTTCATTTGAGTAACCTACCAGACATCTCAGGCCGTGTAAGGACCTGTCGTAACGTTGGTCGGTGTAAGGGTGAGCATGAAAATACGGACGGAGCTTCCTCGAGGCAATAACGAGATAATAAGCCAACTTCTCTAGCTTAAGATAATTCCTCTTAGCTCCTGTCAGTCGTTTACTAATGTAGTGGACCAGTTTTAGCACTCGGTCTTCCTCCCGAATTAGGGTGGCACTGATCGCATTTTCTGATACCGCTAAGTAAGGTATAATTTCTTGTGATCAATAGGCTTTGAGGCGGTGTGGAGAGGTGCTGAATTAGCGCTCGGAATGCGCCCTCACATTCCGTAGTCCATTCAAAGTTCCATTTCCCTTTACGGATTAGATCGAAGAAGAGAATGCATTTGTCAGTGGATTTTGAAACGAACCTGCTCAGTGCTGCTACTTTCCCATTGAGGCTCTGGACTTTCTTTATGGTTCTTGGAATCTCAAGATTTCTGATTGCCCAGATCTTTTAGGGATTGGCTTCAATTCCTCGAGCGTTGACGATAAACCCAAGGAATTTTTCGGATGTAACCCCAAAGTGACATTTCAACGGATTGAGCTTCATTCTGTATTCTCGAAATATATTTAACATTGACTCCAGCTATTTAATGTGATCAGTGGAGAATCGTGACTTTATTAGCATGTCGTCCACGTGTACCTCCATAGTTTTCCCAATCTGATTAGCGAAATTCCGGTTAACCAATCGTTAGTAAGTTGCATCGGCGTTCTTGAGCCCAAAGGGCATGACTTTGTAAGAATAGAGTCCTAAATCAGTCACGAAGCTGGTATACTCTTGGTCGGGAAAGTGCGTGGTTATCTGGCTGTAGCGTGAATACGCATCCATGAAGGATAGGATTTCATGTCTAGCTGTTAAATCTACAAGCTGAGGAAGTGGAAAACTATCTTTGTGGTAAACTTTATTCAAGTCTGAATAGTTGACGCATGTTCTCCATTTTCCATTTGGCTTTCGGACGAGTACAGGGTTAGATACCTATTCTGGGTATAAGGCATCTCGAATAAATCCATTCGATTTTAGCTTATCTACCTCTTCCTTAAGGGTGGCAGATCTCTTTGGATCCATACCATGCCTTTTTTGCTTTATCGGGATATACTATGGGTCAATATTCAATGTGCGGCTCACGATGTCCGACGAGATCCCACATATGTCAGAATGTGTCCAGGAAAACACGTTGAGGTTTACCCGAAGAAATTCAACCAATTTCTCTTGCAATTGTTGGCTTAACGGAGATCCAATCGTTATCATTCTAGAATCATCGTATCGTCAATCGGGACATCAATCGTCAATTCGGCTGGAAAAGCTTGACTTTTTTTACTTCCATCTTCACTTTCATTGTCTCTCAGGCCAAGATCTCTTTGGGATTGGTTGGGGTGCACGGACCTGGGCCCAGGCACCAATTGTCAGTTTTCAACAACATGGACGTAGAGAAATTCCTCTACGCCCTTTCCTTTCTCCTTTCGTTGTGCCCCACGCAGCTCAGCAACATAACAGGCTCGATCAACAGCCTGATCTCCTTGAATGACTACTGCATGATCGGTGGGGAACTTTAGAGTCAAACACCATGGGGCAATGGTAGCCCTTAATTCAGCTAGGGCCTGTCGACCCAAGAAAGCATTAAATGGCGAATCTATGTCCAAACAACAAACTGTAATATTCGGACTCTTCGGCATTCTTCGGTTCCTAACTCCACTAGCACTTCCACCACTCCAGTGGGCATGGTTGCACTCCCGTTGAAACTATGAATACGGAACTGGAAGGGCTTCAAATCTTTGGCTTCCATCTTCATCTGGTCATAAGCTTGCTTAAACAGTATATTGACAGAACTTCCACTATCAAACAGGATCCTCTTCATCCAAGCAGGACCTACTTGAGCTGATATGACAAGTGGATCAATAGTGGGGCTTCGACCTTGTTAGCATCTTTAGCTCGAAACACGATGTCATCAGTCGTCATCTTCTGTTGTTTGGCCGGAGCCCCATCATCAAAACTACTACAATGCTCAAAGTCTGCATGCCTGATAGAATTGGCACACGACTCCACTTACATCCAGCTTTGGTCTACTAGACGAGGACCATCACAAACAGAATTTATCACTAACCTTCTGCCGGTACGAGCGGGTTCCTCATGTCTTGCCTGATTAGGTACATGATTGCGATTCGATTTACCCGCACCTCCAGACTGCGGTGCCTGCACAAACTGCTCTAACTTCCTTTTGTGTATCGAATTTTCGATGAGATCTTGCAAAAGATGACATTCATTTGTATTATGGCTATAACATTCATGGAATCAACAAAATTTCCTTGTTTGGATCTGTCTCTCTGATGATTGCTTTGGAGCAGGCTTCTTGTACTGGATAGTATTACAGGTTTGTAGATATACATTCTCCAGTAACGTATTCACAGGACTATATATATCAAACATAGGAGTCCTACGTCATGGACCATGCTTCTGATCCCGTTTCTTATTTCGATCTCCATTACCTCTCTGCTGAGTCTATTTATTTTGTACATTCAATTGAACTTTTCTGGAACTCTCCCCAGATTGTTTCACAACAACATTGCTTTGAATTCCTTCCATGATGGGCCATGTGTCATCTTGTTTCCTAGACTATTTCGCGTCCTCCCTTCTCAAGAATTGGGCTACCTTATAATAGAAGAGGTCCAATAATGCAGGGGGTTTTCCGGCCAACCAGTTCCCAAATTTAGAATCGAGGTCAATCCTCTTAGTCTGTGCCATAAGAATGGAGTTATCATTAGGGTTGCTGATCTCAGCGCATGTAGCATGAAATCTTTCTAAATAACTTCGGAGTGTCTCCTCAGAAGCTTGAGTGACAGTAGACAAAGTGTTAACACCCTTCTGCCTTGCGACATGCATGCAGAATTGTTCAACAAACTTTGTTGCCAATTGGTCAAAACATGAATTAGATCGAGGTGGCAAACGAGTGAACCACATAGTAGCTATACCCTCCTAAAGAGATCGGGAAGCTTCGGCACTTAACTACATTGCTAGCTTGTGCAGCATTCATCAACCAATCAAACTCCAGGATGTGCTGGTTAGGATCAAAATTTCCTTCATAAACTAGGAAAGTCGGCATCCTGAATCGCCGAGGTGGCTCAGCATACAGTATCTTGTCAGTAAAAGGACTATGAATCCGGGAGATTCCCAATCATCATTAGTGAGGCCTTGAATCTCGCGGATCATCTGACGGATCATCGTCGGCATATCCGACATCTGGACATTTTAAGCATGTTGGACCAAGGTGAGGTCGAGTTCCACAATGCAAGGCTAGGCCGTACATGGTCGATGGTCCAGGTCTCACCTCCTTGGTTTTAAGTCTTCAGTAATATAAGGCATGGGAGTGCGTCGGCGTTGGATCGGGTTTGTCCGGTTTCAGGCATCAGCTCCCGGTTGAGTAGCAGTGGTGGTAGTGCATTTTTCTGTAACATGATATGGAATAGCACCTATCCGGGAGAAGGGTCCAGTCTGATGGCTAGTGGATGGGCCAACTCTTGGTTACCCAATGTTCAGCGTATGTTGATGTCCGGTTGCTTGAGTGTAACTCCCATCTAGCCGTGGGCGCGTAGATCTATGATGGTAATCTGAAGAGGCTGAACTCTCAGTGGAGGAGTAAGAAGCATGACCTCTCCTAGATCTCCTACGCCTTTGGCGATTCAGCTGGTTGGTCAATTCTACGTTCGTTCTTAGTTGTTCAGTAAGTTGTTGTCGAATTTGTGTCAACTCTTGCTGTAACGCCCGAAAGTCTTCCTTGGTGACAGGGCTTGATGGATCTGATGGTCCGGCAGCATTTTGATTAGTTAGAGGGAATTGCGTGGGATTCTGTCGATCCCGTCCTTCTGAATCTGCGGTTGTAGAAGTGGTCCTTGTGCTAACCATGGTGGATGGCGAAGTTCATTCTTAGATTTTATGCAAATCTGAATAGGATGGAAGAGCTTTGAAATTTGAAATCTGGATCTTCTTCTTAGATTTGTGCAATCCGATATCGATAATTGATCTAAAAAGCAGGAGAAAAACTGGGTTTTTGCAATGAAAGCACCAAAATGTTTGTACCAAAATTGGGCAGAACACTCTTCGGAAGCATTTGAAGAGATAAAATGAAGAAAGTAAATGTAAAAAGAGGATTATCTAACAAACACTTCAAAAACAGATAAGAAAAACACGCAAAAACACAGAGGTTTAGAGTGGATCGGGGTATGGCCTATGTGAACTATGAAATTGATGATTCTATGGATGTTTGCTTGATGATCACAACTGATTATAGTGGATTACAGCAGTAAATTTCAAGTACAACCGTGATCTTGGAGTCCGAAAATGGTTTCGATAGAGTCTGGATGTAGGAGAGCTCAAAAGTCCCTTTTCTATTGGCTTTGAGATGCTATTCATAGGCGTTGGTTGCAAATATCTAGCTCAGATCTCGGAAGACCTCTTCTGGAACATAGGTGGGCCTATGCGATCGATCCCATATGATTTGCACTTGGTCCGTGATTGATACGAACGAATTTCGTATCGATCAAAATTTGACCCAATCGAGTCGAAATTGAGCATGAACATTATTTAGGTTGTACGTAAGCCCCTATGAAAATTTGGTGCTATTTGGACTTGTAGATTGTGAGTTATGATCGACGCAAGTTTGGCTTCGGCCGCTGTTCTCTTCATATCAATGTTGTTCGTATTGATCTGTTTGAATCGATTCAGGCACGTTCCTGCAAGCCGACATGGCGCTAACTCTTCGGATCGATAGACTTTTTATGCCAAACAATCGAGTCTTCCTTATGCATGCGCCTTGTTCGTATCGATCGGAACTATCTTGTTCGTATCGATCGCTATTGCTCTTTTCGTATCGATCGATTGAATTTTACTTCATATCGATCGTTTGTATGCCACTTCGTATCGATGTGAGGAGCTGGTTTCGAATCGATCCGTGGTCAATTGATACGAAGTGTGTTTGATACTTGATCGATATGAAATGGACACAGATGTTTTGATCAATGGATACGAAGTGTGTTTGATACTTGATCGATATGAAATGGACGCAGATGTTTCAATCAATGGATTCGAAGTGCGATGCTTTTTAAGGGATGTAGTTCAGTAGTCACCTAATGGATACGAAATGACGACCAATTAATGGATACGAACCAATATAGTCATTGGATACGAACAGCTGAAGCTTGATGGATGCGAACAACGCTTTTTAGCCGACGGATACGAAAAGTACAGTTCTCCTGATCGATATGAAGACGGGCGCATCTGATGGATTCGAACTACAATGATATGAAGAAGGACTTTCTCTGATTGCTTGACTTGTATCGATCATGTCTTGAGCATACGACCTCTGATTGACTTGAAATTTGAATTCTAGGTTTTTATAGCTTTGTTTGTCCCGTCATATCAATTGTAGCTTGATCAGGACTCAGATGAAATTTACTGACATCCATAGTGAACCTGCATATAATCGATCTTCGGGATGAACTATCTTTAGTGTCCAGTTAAGTTTTTGGTATCACGGCCTTGCCAAAAGGTGGGATAACAGGCAACAAGAATGCCACTTTTTAGAGATAGAAACCAGTGGAAGAAAAAACTTTAATAACCATGCTCGCAGCATGGCAGGATGCGCTAGGGAGAGGCTAAGCAAGGACTCAAAGGACACTTTCAGTTAACACTCGGAGATAGGTGAGACTTAGAATGGATGCACAGAGATAGGCATACAAAGCACTGGTTCTCGTAGATATGAACTAGTGTACGACCAATATTTCAAACCTTGCTTGTGGCCTAGCAGAACATGCTCGGGCAAGGGAAGTGAGGGTAGTGGATGGATGATATTGACCATGCCCGGTTATTAATAAGGTCGAGGATGTTGGGATATAAATGTCTACAAACCGTTGTTTCCTAGAGGTAGAAATGACATGGAACTCGGTTTGTTTATAAGTTGTTAATGGTTAAGGAAAAACCAAAGGTAAACTAGAATAGACGTAGAGTTTGTTAAATATTAGTTTTGTTTAGCCAAGTGAAAACACTTTGGTGACAGAAAACAAAACTAAGTAACAAACTATAACTTAAGTAATTGCAGTAGTTTAGTTTTATGCACCAAGTTATAGTATGTTAAAGCATTGCATAAAGATAGACATGTATAATATGGATAAATCATACTACAAGTAGTTATATTATATATACAAGAAATTCATATTGGCCGGTATGATATAAAAATATGTAAATGTAAATAGAACAAAAATTGTAAAAGAAAAACATCAATTTTTCTATACATCAGTTGAAGGGGTCACTCCCACACAAATGCAGCCTATATACAACAAGGAAAAGAAAAAGGTACAACAAAAAGGGACAAAAAGAAACTATCTCATCTTCCTCAAAAGCCAAGTGGACAGCCTATTTCTTCTGCACCTTCTTCTTCTTCTTCTTTCCCTTGTCACCCTTGTCGACCGAACCGTTATGCTATCTCTTCGGGCCCTTGCCATCCTTGTATTTCCAGTTAGGAGTGCAACTTTCAAAGGGAGTAGTCTTTCCTTTGGTAATGGTTGGTCTTGGGTCTTGTCAACCATGGCATCATATGTCTTTGTGGAAGCACCAACATTGCTACCTTTAGGAGGATTAATGGTGATGGGAAGAATTCACAGAGTAATCTTTGGCTTTTCAGTACCGACTCGCTTTTCTAGCCCAGGTTCAATCTTAATTTTAACCTTGGTCATGTCCATCTTCCACCTCTCAGCCATGGAGATAGTATCGGTTGGGCACGACTATAATGGTGACATCTTTCCCCATTGACTATGTGGTATCATCTAAACCCTTCGAAGCTATGATCTTCTCTAAATTAGGACTAGGGATGGAATTGGAGGGAAGAATTAGAGTGATTAGTCCTATAGAAATGGATATTAATTCGGTAGAGATTATAATGGGACACAAGCCTTGTGTAGTTAGCTGTGGAAGAGGAGGAAGCAATGAGTGACCTATAAGATCACAATAGCGAAATAAAGGTTAGCGACGGTCCCAGATGAGAATTAAAGCTTCATGAAAATCGAAGACATAAGAGAAATACATTCACTGGTCGGAGTTTCCTGAGTAGGAGATATGGCAAACTCACCCTCTTCTATTGTCGATTAATGGTTTGATAAACAGAGACGGGAATATAAGGTTTGTCGATGGCTTTGGAGATGGAAGTCATAGTTGTAATAATGGCAGCCTTAGGGATGGCCTTCTAGAAATTGGAACATCCATTAAAGGTTTTGGGATATTTGAAATTGATAATTTTGCTCGACCCGATGCACTTTAGACTGCAGGAACCTCAATGGAAGCTTCAACAGCAGCAGCGTTCGATGTAGCCTGGATCGCTTTTCGCTCTTCTAGCTTTTCAATGTCATTGGTGTTAAGGTACTTGGCTTTTAATTAGTCCTCGTTGAGGTCAAATATAGTTGCTCGATACGTTATCTCTTCCTAGGAATCAGTTAGAGTGAATGAATTTATTATATCCTAACCACTTTAGGTTCTTGAATTGGATAACATTGGTGAAGAGCTACTGAAAGGTGAAATTTAGATCTTCTTTTTCCTTGGCAACCTGCTCTTTAGCTTATTTAGCTCGCTCACTATGCCAGCATGATCAACTTAAGCCTCTAGTTTCCCACTTTCTCCATCAGTTTGGTGTACTCAATCTTCTCAATTTTGACTCCAAGTTCCTCATATCATCTCCATTAGCCGGATGCACCTTGTTTTTTTCTTGAAGGGTCGGACCCTTGTATGAATCTACATCTTATGATGAGCATTCTCTTGGTGGGCGGTTTTTACTCGATCTTTTATCACAATTTTGGCCTGATTGTGAGTCTATATCATCACTTCTTCCAATTCTTTAGCATTCTTCATCGATTTTGAGCTTCATCTCTTTCTTTTATAGCTTCGACCAATTCCTTCATGTACTCCTCTATAGTACATTATAGTTCCTCCTCTCTAACTCAAATGACTTCATGTCAGCCTGTTTGGCTTCTATTGATGTTAGAGAGGGCAAAGGAAAGTTTCTTCTACTCGTATCCATAGTCTATTAACTTTATGATTCCTCTAACCCTGGTTGGCCTCTTCCCTAGGAATATCTTTAAGGTCGCAGTCAAATTGACCTTGGTTAGACAAAGGTTTCGGAAAGGCTTGCATTCTGCTTGGTGGTGGTGGAGTTGAAGCTAATAGAGATCTCCTTAGATTTATTGGGTTGAGAAATAGTGGTGGCCAAAGAGGGCAAAGCTGGAAGTTATTGCGAAGAAACCTGCAGTTGAGACCGAGGTGGGGAAAATCAAAAGAAGGACCATAGCAGTCATGCTAGTCTTTGTGCCTTTTTCCTCGGTTTTGAGGATTCTTTGTCCTCCACATATCTTTTCTTTCTATCTTTCTATTTCTAGCGGTCTATTTCTGATTAGTGTTCTCTTTCTTTCCTCCATGCCCACTCTTTGTCAGATTCTCTTTCTCCATGAGAACTGGGACGAGATGAGTATGGTTTAAGAGTTGTTCTCCTTTTTTTGAAAACACTAGAGTGAAGGCAGTTAAAGCAATCCCTTTCTATCTCACTTGAAACAAATGATAAAGAAACATATCAACATTGCAATGTCGGAATAAAGGAAAATGCACAGTGTGAGTGTTTGTGATCGTAAAAGTGTATAGAGTGCTGGTGCTTGCCTAAGTACTATATGGATCATGTTTGGAATATCGTATGGATGGAGTTTCGCCTCCTTCGGTTAGGAGACCCATATATGGAAAGCAAAAACCTAAGGTATACTCCTTTAGCAGACCCCAATAGGGATTTCAAGATCACTCAGAGAGCCAAAGATGTTGTTTGATGTAACAACCTGATTTCCAATGGGTCCCATTTTTTGCATAAATGCTAAATTCAAAGCTCGGTGATGCTCGATTTGGGTATCTGGTACTCTGCAAATAGCCAAAGATAAATATATCATAGCTCAAATAAATATCTCTCATCAGGACTGACTAAAATATAATAGTAAGTAAATACTCACCAAGGTAATAACACTTTCTAAGTAAGTTTCTCAAAGCTGGAAAATTTCTGCCATCTATTTAACCGGTGGGATGTTATGAGGAGGTGGGTTGTAATACTCTCGTCTCTGTGCATGAATATTACCCATCTACTCCCTAGTAGATTAAGACCTAATAACAAATATATGTACATGTGGCTACATTCCCAAAGACCATATCGACCGTAGGTACTGCCCATAGTATCTTCCATATCCTCCTCGAAAAGGACTCCATCGTCTCGCTACTAGAGCGTACTGTAACTACATATGTAAATGATAGCTTCATGAAGCCTATAGTACAGATGTTCCAACGTCTACTATGAAAATGTGAAACTACATCTACACTAGCTCCTACTAGTGCTCAAACATCCATAATGTACCTACCCAGTGCGTACCTTGAGAACTACACGTAATCGTTCTATCTACTCCCTGAATTCCACCAACAAGGTTTACCTTGTAAGGAACTTAATCGGGTATTTTCTATATCTATAAAAGTCCACTTCGTTAGGCCTACAATACAGATATTCTACTTGTTCTATCTCTTTTCTCATTATGGCTATGGCCCCATGCAGCCCCCCTCAACTAATAGAAAGACCTTTTAAGAGCAAAGTGGTTGAGCCCTACTGCAAACAATCTAAACATCCAATTGGCTATGCCCCTCGTCCAATATCTCGATAGTGAAAGAATCATTAGCCTATTGGTTTAACATTAGTCTTTCTCGAACTCGCACTGCTTGATGATTGCTTGATCTCCACATGCGACTATCCTTTTGGGTCCTTCCCACTAAAACCTACCCGCAACTAGGAGTACAGTGTCATGCGAATATCCTACTCCATCATCAACCTTTTGATGCCTACAAAGGTCCGCTTCATTAGGCCTGCAATGCAAAAGTAGTCAAGGCATACTCTCTTGATGGAGCACCCACAGACCTGCCTCCGGGGGTGTAGCTTTGTTAGGCCTAATCCATAAGGCCATCCTAGAGTATCCTCACATCCCATTGGTGTCTCGTACTTCCTTCTAGACCAAACTAACTAAGTTGGACGTGCTCTTGCTGTACTAAAATCAACGATGAACTACTTCATTAGGCTCTTTATCCAGATTCTCTTTGGGTTGCTCCAAAGCACCTTACATTTTATTAGAACCTACATCTAATTTTTTACTATGCGTTTAGTTTACTTTTCTTATTTTATTGGCCACTTATTTACCCTAATCAGCAAGCCCACCCCACCTATGTATGAGACCATCATTCCTAGACCTGAGAGGGAATGCTGCTGGTGGAGCCACTTTTATTATTTTTGCTTTTTAACTTAGTCCAAGATCTAAAGTTGATAAAATAAGCCTCTTTTATCTCTTCTTTTTTACTTATAACCTACTTGTTACATTTATACGTGAAATTGTTACTTTTATATTCTTTTCTTTCTTTTATAACCTATATGTTATAAATGTAATTGCAAGTGTCTCTTTTCTATTCTAGTCTGTCTTCTTTTATTATGATACTAAATTCTCTTTTGTTATCTTATACTATATGACAGTCTTAGCTTTGGATTACGTCCAATACCAAAAATTACTTATCATAAAAGCTCTTTACTTTTTACTCTATTATTTGTGCAATAAATACAGATCTAGTCACATTTTCTATTTATTGTTTCTAGTCTTGTCAAATAATTAACTTTATTATTCCCTCTTCTTTTATTTCTTTAACGCTTCACGTTATTCTCTTTTATTCTAGGAAGTAGTTTATTCTATTTGGTTGGTTTCAAAAGCTATGCTACAAATCCCTTTCCATTTTTAATACTAAATAATGCTACAAACAATAACTCGTAACTATAAGATATTTCTTTTATTGTTTCTTTAATTATTGGGTAATGCAAATACAACAATATCTCTATTTTGTACTAATTCCATTTCCCTTGCTTTTATTCTTGCAATTGCGCTTATCATTATTCTTATAATATTAAACTATGGAAATGTATTCCCTTTTCTAAACCAAATAACTAATCTATCACTAACTTCCAAATCAAGTGATTAGATTTTCTCATTTTTAATTCATTTCTTCCATTTTAACATAATTTACTTTAAATTTATCACTTTTAGGGTTATGCATTTCTCTACAACTTTTAAGCCTAATATTACTTATATTTATCTGGATTCCTTTCTTTTTCCATATAAATAACATTTAAATATAGGTACACTTCTCTTATAAATTTACAATTTTAACATAACTAATTAGTAGAATTAATCACTGAAATAAATGCTGAATTAAGTATTTAGCAGGAATCTAATAATATTATATATCATAAACATAAAAGAGATATAATTTAAATCTACTCACCTGTCTTCTTTAGCTTTGCTCCACGGCCTTCTTGGGTCACCTTCTAAGGCATTAAAAGAAGATATTCTCCCTAGAAATATTTTCTATTTAGGGTTCAGCCTCAAGAAATAACCTCAACTGGGAGAAAATCTGATTGTGACAAAATAGCTAGGCCTAGGGTCCTATTTATAGTGGTGTTTGGGGTTCTCAAACCGTTTGGTTTTTGGATTGAATCTGGTGCAACCACGTCAAGGCTCATTGTGGATCGTTGGATCCAGAAAACAATGCTTCAGATCGCTCGAAAAATCAACTTATAAACTCCGGCATGTCCCTGTACAATTTTACATCCAGGGCAAAACGTTGGTCGACGTATAGGTTGACCTGTGTTCTGTGGGGTCATCCTTAGGGTCGACCCTTTTGCTTTGCCGGTCGACCCGTAGGGTCTTATTATTTTTTTTCTTTTCATTTTTCTGATTTCTCATTCTTCTCGTAACTTCCTCGTATTAACTCAGATTTCGACTAGTTATACATAGAAATTGATCAAAAAATCTCAACGAACACAATGGTATTGGTTTCGAGGCCATATTCTGACAATTCCAAAAATGCTTATTTTCACTATTTATCGTTATTTGATTATTTAATTATCTAAAAATGCTGGGTGTTTCATTCTCCCACCATTTAGGAAATTTCATCCCTAAAATTTGACAAGGGTAAAACAATGTAATTCCTCGCATTAATCACATCCATTTTGTGTACATCCAGTTTTGCGACCATCCTCGTCCTTGTGCAAAGTGTCATTCAACATAAATATATGCATGTACATGAATTTCTAAGCGGTACCTCCTATATAAATGCTTTCCTTCTTTAAAAACTCCTTTTTGAAATATGATGCACACATCCTAAATGTACTTTCAATTTTTATATGAATGCAATCTTTTGAAAATTCAAAACATTTTTCATCTAATTTTTCCCATACCCCTACTGAATAGGGGCGTAGTTCAACGAATTTTACATCCAAATCCTACCACACAACTTTTAATATATGAATTTCAGAAAAATCTAATTTTTCGAACTCGATTTCTTATGTCAGAAAGTAGGTAGGAAACAGAAAACCTCACATTTACCACTTTGCTTTTGTGAACCTCTTTCTCCGTACTTAGAACTTATGCTGCTATTATATAAAAATCTCTATTTGCTTTCCCAAGCACGGTTTACATAGGAAAAACTTCCTTTTCATTTCTTTTGCAATTCTCATTTATTTTTATTCACGTTATGTCGCTTTCTTTAAATTTGTTGTTTTCCTTTTAGATACTCTTTTTGGCTTTTACTTTTCTTTTATTACTTTCATCCTATGTTTTTATTCTCTTCTTGTGAACATCACAGAAAAAGAGCATCATACTAATCATCACCGATTTACTACAGTAGGAACCAAATGCTTACGTAGGGGTACAGTCTCATAACTAAAAGGGAAAACAAGTTATACTACAAAGCGATGCTAGATAAGTAAATATAGCAGCTAACCATTGCTATCATCTAGGGCTAAGAGGCCTAGGACCCTGTCCACTCTGATACAGAAGGGTCCTACTCTAGGAATCAAAGTAACTCATATGCTCCTCCTACCGCCTATTACTCGTTATTAACTTACGCTGTATTACTCACGACGAATAAGATCTATTCACCTCTTTCATTCCATACTCAAAATGAAATAACCAAGTCTCTTTTACCGTAATGAATAAGGGTTTCAATCTATGCAGTCTCTATCTAAAAAGGAAACTAAGTTTGGAGATACCTTCTCTTTACCTTTACCTTTCATTTTTTCCCTAACTAAGGTCTACCTATACCAACCACGTGTGCCTTACTGTCTTACTAATATCACTTCACTATTCTTCTGTAGTCTACACACATGAGCAACATTCCTAGGTTCTCACTAGTGTCCTATACACTTTACGGGAACTTTTATTCTTTCTACTAAAAGTAATCACTGCTATCTACTATATTGCCTTACACTTTTCCCGTCTCCCCTAGGAAAAATCCTATCTACTCCATATTTAAATATTTGGCTTGGTATATATCATTTTATTTCAAAAATTAAAGCTTCTAAATTTTTGAAACATTAAATCCCAAAATTCTTGCCTTTTGAAGTATTACTTTGAAGTTTCTATTAAATTCAAAGGTACTTGGTTACTTAAAATTTTATCTTTCTAGACTTGCCTTTTTACAGCTCTTTGAATTTAAATTATTTCACAAACCTAAAGGGAAAAACTTACAAATTCTAAGTTCACAACTCATTCTTCTGTACCTTTTAAAGACCTATATAGCTTCCCATGAAAAAATTGGGATTTTTAAATTTAACTGTTTACTAAGTCTTCCAAAAACTTCATTACTTTTTCACCAAACCATTTTTCTTTGAAACATGCCTTGCTTGTCCTTAAAGCATTTTTTTTGACTTCCAAAAATGTGCTCACATGTTTTCAAAACATCTTATTTTCATAGATTTTCAAATTTACAAAAACTGGAGTAGATAAGAACGACTATTTTGTCAAAATTTCCTTAACTTTCTTACTCTTCTAATTACCTAATGTTGGAGGAGTTTCTAACTTACTACCAATGAGAACTTCCAACAAAGGCAAACAACCAACGCGTATAATCAATGAAAAAATATGAAATTTTCATTGCTTAGCTTTCCTAATAAGGCTCTCTATAATGTCCCTCTTAACTAACACTGTCTCTTATTATTATACTTCTTATTACACCTAATGTTTTTGTACCTTAATGTACTGGAACTATTTTCTCTTATGCGAAACCATTAATGCTAAAACCTCCCAAGAATCCTTTAAAAGTGGATTTCGTGTATATATGAAATTATAATGAACTTATTTTATAATTTTTAGAAATAGGCTATACAAAATATGGTGCTTTCCATACCTTGTATATCTCTTTCATATATTCCTTACAACTTGCACAAATCATCTTTATTTGTGATTTGGTTTCATAGAAAATTATATCATTATTCATTTCATTCCAACAGATTAAAGTATGTTTAATCTATATTCACTACAGTAGACATTTCCTACAAAATTTATTAATTTTCTAATATTTAACTTTCATCTTTTTTCTTTTTTTTTTCTTCAGAAGAACTCATTTTCAAAATTGTTTTAATATTTTCATAAGTAGAAAACATTTCCATATACTTATTTAAATAATAAGTGTACTTACAAACCACTTTACTTTTATTCATAGAAATTATCTTCAAAACACATTTTTATTTGGGTCAAAATAGATGTTCCGTAAAACGTCGTTACTATAACCTAAAAATACTAGTATACAGATTCAATTAAAATAAATATTAATAAATCCCATATGCTATGTGAAAAATTTTCCTTTAGGAGTCACCTATTATAACAATAATGTCATAGTCTATGCTTCCTTTATTTTTCACGAAAACATCTATTATGTAACCTAATTTTTCGATACTTAATACAATCTAGGTTTTTATATTTAAAATCTTTGTTTACCTACAAAGAAACTAGTGAGCTATAAATGCTCTCTAATTCTTCAAAAAGAATTTCACTTTTATCAAAATTTACATCATATAAAAACCAATTTAAATTTCATACCACTTTTTTTTCAAAAACCCAACATTTACTTCCTCAAACATGTTAACAATTATATTTTCAACTTTTCAATTCCAAAATTTTAATTTTATTGGGCTATACATAAAATTGATTTTCTTCTTACTACCCTAGGAATACCCTTCCTAAATCTCGGAAATCTCATTTCCTTACTAGAATATCTTATTCCTTCCAAAATAAAAATACTCTCCCTACTATCCCTAGGGAACTTTCCCACTTCCTATAACATATGGGTACTAATCTTCTCTCAAAATAAGCTTATTGTATAGTACAAGTCGGCAATAACATATGGCTCAACATCCCTGAGTCATCCCAAACCCAACTAGCAAACTATGCACAAATATACATCTAAATTTTTTTTGTATGTTAAAATCTATAATTAGGGACTATTTGGATTTTAGTACATAATATATTTATATTTTATTCAAAAATACAAATACGTTCACTCATATTTTCTAATTTACTTAGGATCTACTAACCTAAGCTCTAATACCAAATGTAACAACAAATTTTCAGTAGGTCTGGATTTTTCTCATAAATGCTAAAATCCAAGCCCATTGAAGCCCGAGTTGGGTATCTGGTATCCTGCAAATAGGTAAAGATAAATATATCAGAGCTCAAATAAATATCTCACAGCGGGATCGACTAAAATATAATAGTAAGTAAATACTCAACAAGGTAATAACACTTTCTAAGCAAGTGTCTCAAAGCTGGAAAATCTCGACCATGAATCTAACATGTGGGATGTTATGCGGAGGGGATTAGAACTAAGGTTCTAGTGAATGGACAAACTATACACTTCTAAGCATAATTCTACATATATCGTTCTATTTCCATTTCTGCAATATTAGGTTATTGGGTTTATAATACTCCCGCCTCTGTGTGTGAATCGTACCCATCTACTCCCTTGTAGATTAAGACCTAATAACAAATATATATATATATATATATAGCTACATGCCCAAAGACCGCATTGGTCCTAGGTACTACCCATAATACCTTCCATATCCTCCTCGGAAAGGACTCCGTCGTCTCGCTACTAGAGCGTACTGTAACTACATTCGTAAAGAACAACTTCTTGAGGCCTATAATATAGATATTCCATCATCTACCATGAAAATGTGAAACTACATCCACACCAGCTTATACTGGTGCTTGGACATCCATAATGTACCACCTATTGCGTACCTTGATGACTACACGTAATCGTTCTGTCTACTCCCTAAATTCCGCCAACAAGGTCTACCTTGTACGGAACTCGATTTGGAATTTTCTATATCTGTAAATTTCCGCTTTGTTAGGCCTACAATATAGACATTCTACTTGGTCTGTCTCTTTCTCATCGTGGCTATGGCCCCATACAACCCTCCCTCAACTAATCGAAAGACCTTTTAAGAGCTAAGTGGTTGTGCCCTACTGCAAAAAATCTAAACATCTAATTGGCTACGCCCTTCATACAATGTCTCGATAGTGAAAGACTCATTGGCCTATTGGTTTAACTCTAGTCTTTCCCAAATTCGATCTGATTGATGATGGCTTGATATCCGCATGCGTCTATCCTTTTGGGTCCTGCACACTAAAACCTACTGGTAACTAGGAATATGGTGTCATAAGAATATCCTATTCCATCATCAACCTTTTGACTGCCTACAAAGGTCCGCTTCGTTTGGCCTGCAATGCAAAAGCAGTCAAGGCATACTCTCTTGATGGAACACCTGCAGACTTGCCTCCGAGGGTGCAGCTTCATTAGGCCTAACCCAGAGGGCCATCCTTGAGTATCCTCACATCCCGTTGAAGTCTCGTACTTCCTTCTAACTCGAGCTAACTAAGTTGGACTTGCTCTTTCTGTACTAAAATCTACGATGAATTGTTTCGTTAGGCTTTTTATCCAAATTCTCTTTCGGCCTGCTCCAAATGCACATTACCATTTTATTAGACCCCACGTCTAATCTTTTACTATGCATTTAGTTTACTTTTCTAATTCTCTTGGCTACTTATTTACTCTAATCAGCAAACCCAGCCCCACCTATGTGTCAGACTATCAGTCCTTGACCTGAAAGAGAATGTTACCGATACTGGCCACTTTTATTATTTTTGCCTATTAACTTAATCCAAGATCTAAGTTTGATAAAATAAGTCTCTTCTATTTCTTTCTTTTTAATTATAACCTACTTGTTACAATTACACTTGCAATTGTTACTTTTATATTCTTTTCTTTCTTTTACAACTACATGTTATAAATGTAATTGCAAGTGTCTCTTTTCTATTCTAGTCTGTCTTCTTTTAATATGATACTAAATTCTCTTTTGTTCTCTTATAGTATATGACGGTCTTAGCTTTGGACTATGTCCAACTGCCAAAAAATTACTTATCATAATAAGTGCATTACTTTTTACTCTATTATCTGCGTAATAAATGTAGATCTAGTCACATTTTCTATTTATTGTTTCTATTCTTGTCAAATATTTAACTTGATTATTTCCCATTCGTCTATTTCTTTAACGCTTCACGTTATTCTCTTTTATGCTTGGAAGAAGTTTTATTCTATTTGGTTACAAAAACTGTGCTAAAAATCCATTTTCATATTTTAATACCAAATAATGCTATAAACAATAACTCGTAACTACAAGATATTTCTTTTATTATTTCTTTAATTCCTAGGTAATGCAAAATACCGTAATGTCTTTATTTTGCACTAATTCCATTTTTCTTGCTTTTATTCTTGTAATTACGTTTATCGTTATTCTTACAATATTAAACTATGTAAATGTATTCCCTTTACTAAACTAACCAACTAATCTATCACTAACTTCCAAATCAAGTTTTTAGATTTTCTCATTTTTAATTCATTTCTTCCGTTTTAACATAATTTACTTTAAATTTCTCACTTTTTGGCTTATGCCTTTCTCTACAACTTTTAAGCCTTATATTACTTATATTTAATTGGATTCCTTTCTTTGTTCATATAAATAACATTTAAATATATGTACACTTCTCTTATAAATTTACAGTTTCAACATAACTAATTAGTAGAACTAATTATTGAACAAATGCTGAACTAAATATTTAACGGTAATCTAATGATATTATATATCATAAATATAAAAGAGATCTAATTTAAATCCACTCACCTGTCATCGTTAGCATTGCTCTATGGCCTTCCTGGATCCCCTTTTGAGGGTCTAATATTTTTATAAGAAGATATTCTCCCCAAAAATATTTTTTATTTAGGGTTTAGCCAAATTCGATTGTGAGAAAATAGCTAGGCCTATGGTCCTACTTATAGTGGCGTTTGGGGATCTTAGGCCATTAGATTTTTGGACTAAATCCGGTGCAACCACGTCATAGGCTCGCTGTAGATCATTTGATCTAGAAAACAGTGCTTCAGGTTGCTCGAAAAATCAAATTATAAATTTCAGCACGTCCATGGACAATTTTAAGTCCATGGAAAAATGCCGCTCGACATATAGGTTGACCTATGTTCTTTGGGAGTCAACCTCAGGGTCGACCCTTGTGCTTTGCGGGTCGACCTATGGGTCGACCCATAGGGTCTTATTATTATTATTATTTTCGTCTTTCTGATTTCTTGTTCTTCTCATAAATTCTTCAAATTAACTTGGATTTCGACAAGTTACATGTGGAAATTGATTAGAAAATTTCCATGAACACAATGATATAGGTTTTGAGGCTATATTTTGATAATTCCAAAAATGTTTATTTTCATTATTCATCGTTATTTGATTATTTAATTATCTAAAAATGCAGGGTGTTACATTTGAATAGCCACTTGGAGGAGTCACCTCAACTTTCAACATCCTGGTTGGTTCTGTAGGCTGCTAGGAAGTCCTGATGACTATTCACCTCAGAGGCGATGGAGCAGAAACCTCGGTACCCTCTGGAGACGTTTCTTCCTAGATTCATCCCCATCTTGATCCAAGCCCTGTTCATCATCCTCTTCTCCTTCTTCTTTCTCTTCCTTTACTCCTTCTCTTTCTTCTCTTCCTTTGAACATGTTTTATATTTCTATCCCCTCTTCTCTTTTCACTTGAAATCCACTGGCTATATTTACTTACACCACTCCATCGATGCTTTCTATGCCCATTGGGCCTTCATCACTCCTTGGATATCTTCACCGGAGCTGCAAATTAGGGTAAAAGACATGTTGGACACCCAGGATCCTCTTAATGGAAGGTCAGATGGAACACTAATGCATTTAGGATGTATAAGAGTACACTGGCGATGTATCTCATTCATTATGAGATAAGCAGTGGAGCAATTAGACGCTGACTCTTTTGAGGTGATTTAAAGCCTTGGAACGCTCGATGCTCCTGCCTTGAGCAGGAATATCTATAAAGAGAGTTGGTAAGGAGTTAGACACTTGAATGTTAAGAGTCCAAGTGGAGGAAAGAACGAAAAGGAAGAAGCCTTACTTCCAAAGAGCTAGAGCCGATTAAAGATGTACAAACACTGGATCACTTATTGTGAAGTGCTTTAATAACCTTACATCGACATCAAGCTCCTATGATCATAAAAGATGGTGATTCCCTTCATTTTTTGAAGCTCAGAAGGTGTGTTAGCTTCCCAAAGGTCGAAGGCCAATGGAATTGATTCATGAATATGATATATGAGGAACTCAATAGGGCATAATCATTAGGGTAGTTTGAGTAGGAACATGCCCGAGCTCTTGAATGAACATATAGAGGAACAAATTAAATGGTGATATAGCCCCATCTAGGCATATATATTTATTGCAAACCATTTATCCTTATGGAGGATTGTGCGCTATTAGTATATTGTTGGAAGCAGGATGTTACTTCCTGGTATTCTATCTTGGAAGTATAGAGTTCGAAGTGACTTGGCAGTCAGGATTCTTGGCATCTATTTAGGAGAATCATCTAGAAATACTGAGCTAATTTTTTTATTAGAAGGAGAAGGTTCATTTTGGATTGGAGCTGCTAGGACTATCAACCTCTATAGCTTTATGGTGATTGGGCATCTAGGTCTGACAGCCGTGGATGGCTAATCTTGAATAGTGGTGGAACAAGCCTTGGGAGGAGTTACGGCACATTGTCGGTGCTGACTTTAAGCGAATGGAGTGTCATTCTGAATTGGAAAACTCAACAATGAACATGATTAGATTTGTTTTATTTCAATATTCTATTTTAATATAAACCCAAGGGATAGATGATTAAAATCCAATGGATGTCGTTGCGTGTTGACCGATCAAATTTTGAACATCGACCGAGGCAATTTGAAGTGCCAATCGCAATGTATATCCTATGTCCCATACATGATGAGAAGAACATTTTGTGTAGATAACCCACTTATGCTAGAAAATGAGCCCTACCGCATAGTGGAACTGTGTGTCAGATCTTACCAATTATCATTTGATAATAAATAATGAAACCGCTGTCTGGAGTGACATAGATTGTTCTTTTGTAGGAACATAGGATTGTGCAGTATCTAGAAGTGCTGTATTATGGAATTATTTGAATGTCGAAGTGCATTAGATGCGACAGTTAGACAAAAACATCTCATTGAAACTAAATGATAAATATGATCGATCGAATGTACGTAGGACTTAACCCAGCTACTTTAGGATGCAATGGTTTGGAACTGAGGCAAGATGGACATCCTTTGTGCATAAACTGAAGCAGGAATGGAGGTGACATGGAGTCGACAACATGTCGTTGGGAAAGTGGTTGTATGAAGTGCCCGCTTCGGGTCTGACCTATGTAAAACCTAAGGAGGATCCTGGACTTGCCATAGCCAAAACCATGGATGGTGGCAGATCAATTTTCAAAGCCTTCCAAACCCCATTCACCAACATCAGTCACAACTGCAAATACCATGGTGATAAAACTCTAACAATCCACTTGGATTATATCTGGACTTGGAAATTTAGGGCTGATATCTTCAGGGTTGGTCAAGTGGAGAATTATTAGCGACAAATGTTAAAGGCAAGGCAGTGGCAGTTGTAGGTAACCAATAAAGAAGGCTGTGGCCATGGAAAACAAAGTCAAATAGGAGAGGTGGTTAGAATGTTAGAAATCACCTAATTAAAGTTTTTGGGGTTGAACAGAAAGCAGGAAGCTTAAAGCGAAAAAGAGAAACTTTCTCTAGGTACAAAAACTACTTATAGGGACGACTTGAACAAAGAATTTATTTTGGTACTAACACAAAGAGTTCGGTGCAGACTTGACTTATTTTTAAAAGAGAGAGAGAGAGAGAGAGAAGAAAGGAAAAGAATGAAAATTATCACCTAACTGAGGCATGTGGTGATCTTTAGGATCATGTAGATCATTACCTTGGCATGGAAAGTGACACCACTGTTACTTAAAGCGATTGAATGTATACGCTTAGAATGGAGACGCATGCATTAAAGATATTACTGGATGATCAACAGACTTGTTTAGATGGTTATATATGCTTGCCTTGATCCAAAGCATACTTAATTTCCAAAATAAGCATACTTTGGGGGCCAAAGTTTTATCCGGCTTTTTTACCAAGCGGCTTCCAAATGAACCTAGACGTCAAGATGAAGTGAAGTGGTACAAGGACTTAGAGGCAACTTGGAAGAACTATGGAAGATGCTTCATAGCACAGGAGTCTAAGAATAGTCTAAGAAACTGATTGGTACTAACCTCTTTTTAGGTCAGTACCAACGTGAATTCTGGCACTTTGAGGAACTACAGAGCTATAGTCAATGAGTAGTTATATAAAGTGTTCGTCTTGGGACCCATTTCTAAAGAAATAGTTAAGCAACTCCAAGAAGCTTTGTAGAATAGGTAAAGTACAAGATGCATTTAACTTTGGTAATAACCTTATTTCCAAGGCAAGAGTGCTCGGAATTTAATGGATTGAAGCAAGAAGACAATGCAAGAGAAGATGGCATAATTTGCATTCAGCAAATCTGATCGATACCAACCTAATCAGGTCGGTACCGGTATGATTTTATCACCCAGAGGATCTCGTATTCCCACTTACTTTCTTGGATCTAGAGTTTGAGCTGCTATTTCATGGTCCGATGACTTTGTTGGGCAATTTCTCTATAAATAGAAGACTAAATGCAATTGAAAAGGGACCTTTGGCCATTCTATTCTTCATCTTCTTCCTCTACCGAAGTTTGACACTAAAGAGGCTACTTTTTTTTGCCATTCTAGGCTACCTTGAGCAGTAAATCCCTTGTACTTTAGACAACATTCCATAAAAAGATTAAAGCGGACGTAGGCCTCAGATTGACCGAACCACTATGAAATTCACTAATTTTCTACCATTTATTTTTTGATTATAATTAAATCTATCTTCTATCATTCGAATAGAGGTATTATTCCATTTTTTGGCTTAATATTATATGCTAATAATCTTCCATTGATTGGCAATAACATTTCATTATTGCATTCAGTGAAAGCTTGACTTACCAAGAATTTCTCCATGAAGCATTTTGGGAGAATCAGCTTATATACTAGGTATAAAAGTATACATAGATAGATTTAAAAGGTTGTTGGGATTGTCCCAATCCCTATACATGGATACCATATCAAAAGCTTCAGTATGAAGAATTCCAAGCATGAAAATGTTCCTACGCATTCTAGAATCACCCTTTCTATGAAGGACGCTCCTAGTATTAATGCGGAGAAGCAGCATATGAAGAGTATAATATATACTTTAGCCATCGGTTCTATAATGTACTCTATGTTATGTATTAGACTAGATGTTGCATAAGCATTAGGACGCATAAGCCGATATTAGTCTAAATCTGGATAAAAACATAGGATGGATGTAAAATATATGATGAAGTATTTAGTAAATGCTTAGGATTTATTCTTTATATACGGGATTGGAGACATCCTTTTGAATGGGTATACCAACTATAGCTTTCGAAGTGATGTCGATGATAGTAAGTCAATGTCGCTTATGCTTTTACACATAATGGTAGAGCTATTAGGTGGAAATGTTCCAAATAGGAAACGGTAGCTGATTCTATGATAAAGGTCGAGTACATCACCATTAATGAAGCAATTAAAGAAGTGGTAAGGATGCAAAAGTTTTTGAGTGAGCTCGGAGTGATTTGCAATATAGAGAATCCAATGGCATCATTTTGTGACAATAATGTGGCGATATAGACTGTAGAAGAGCCAGGAGTACACAAGAAATCATGGTATATTATTCGAAAGTTCCACCTAATTAGAGAGTTTGTTGAGGTGGAAGATTTTACGATACAAAGGGCAGATACTAAGGACAACGTAACAGATCCATTCATGAAGGGTTTAACTCGATCAGTTCTTGAGAAGATGATCGAAGATATGGGATTAAGATTCCATAATTGTCCCTAAGTGGAAGTGAGAGATTGATAGAGTTAGGGTACGCCCTTGGGGCAATTCTGTAATTTATTGTAAATTATTAGCTCTGTAATCAATTCTTATTCGTAATAAAAAGGTTTTCTTTCTGTTATATGCTTTTTATAATATGTTATAATTAAATAGTTATTTAATTTATGTAATTAACAGAAAATCCATAAATTTTGTGTTTGTGATAGTAATTACAAATAATTGTGATCATGACTATTTTACCACAATGTAATAGGCACTTCGTTTTAAATATTCTTAGTCAAGATGCATCGAGACTGAATATTAATTCATCCATTGAGACTAGAGTATGTAAAGTTTGCTAAAGGTTAGGTAGTGTATTACTCATGAATTTGTGGACAACTAGAGGTTACGTACTGATAATTATTGGATGATTATGGAATGAGTTACTTGATAGTTTTCTATTAGTTGATATAACTAACGTTAGACAAAAAATATTAACATGACAATATGTAACACCTCGTAAAATCAACCATAAGTAAATTGAGTGAAATGAATTAAATAAAGTATGTTTGAAACTGATAATTTTATAAAATTTGGAACATGACCATGAAGCCATTCTATTGCGTTCATGGAGATTATGATCTGTTTCCATATATAATATGTTGAAAGCGGAGATCAAATAAAGAAATTATGAGTGTTTGAGGTTTTTAGATTTAAAGTAATTTAGTTTGTAATAAAATTCAAATGAGTATTTAAATCTTGGGTTCGAATTTCAAAAATTAGTGGAAAGTATAATTAGGGTTTAACATTAAAGATAATTAGGGAATAAAATTAACTAAAAAAAACTGTTCAAAACTTCAAAAAATAAAGGGCAATAATCGACCCCCTCGACTTTAAGAGGATGACCCCTAGGGGTCGACCGCTTGAAAGGAAAAGTCAACCGCTTGGTCATGGCAATGACTAAGGTTTTATGCTATTAAACATTCTTGATTTGTCTGTTTTTCACCTAACTCGATCCTACGATTCTACTATGTTTCAACTCCTATAAATATGATTCTACCATCTTTAGTTTTTGTTCATAAATATTTGGAAAATACCTCAAACCTCTGCCATTTTTTCTCTTCAATTAGATTAAAAAATTCAATTGAAAATGTAGCTAAGGATTATAATCTTTTTCTAATTACCCTTTTAACCTATTTTCTTCTCCTTCAACTTCTCTGAATCCAACAAAATTATATATATATAAATATATAATTATTTTTATCCTTCGCTATGTATATATATCAAAAGCAGGAGATCTGTAAAAGAGTTTCTTTGGCATTGCAAATCCACATAAGATAAGTTATGGATAATCCGTTAGTGGAAACCTTAGTATTTTTTTTAGTAATTGATTAATATATATCTATGGATTTGAATATCCCTTAGAGGTTTTAGGATTATGAAAATGCGATAGATAAAATCCCACAAAATTCCTTTTTATTTTGAAATGTCAATTCTGGATGAAGATTCCCAATTATTTATGTTAATTTGATGAGATTTATATTTTTCTGCAATTTTTGATAATTTCATAGTCTATTCTACTTCTCCTCTTCCTTTAATTCAAATTGTGAGTTTTCACCAATAAAATAAGGGTTTAAGGTACAAATTCTACTCGTAGTTTACATCATTTTTTGCACAGAAAATTCGTTCGTTTATTTTTGTGTATAAGAGGGGTATAGAATAAGAAGTTAGGATTGCAATCCTATTATTCAGAGTATTCCATTAGATTGATATAATAAATTAGGTTTCTACTTTTACAAGTCTATATATTGTAGTTTTGGATATGAATATTTAATCCCTTGTTATATATATTGAAATCTTAGGAATTCAAAGGAAAAGGACATGTGTTGGTACTATGATTAAAAGAATTGACATTTAATGCTAGTATATGACATATAAATCGCACATTAGAATTGATTAGACATGAATATATATACACACATGTCTATAACGTAATCAACGTATAATAATGGCGTATAATTATGTAGTTAATTAGGTAGTAGTCATCATTAATTTCCCTATTTAGTAAGATAATTGATATTTCGAGGCACAATAAATAAGATTCCTTATAAGGCCTTATTTATAATGGTGAGATGAGTATTATATATATATGGAGAATATTTAAATTATGGATAAGTCATAGAGATACGAGGTCAGTAGAGTTGTATGGCAAATGTGCCCTTCACTTTGAGGCTATCAACAGTTGTGTATACATCTTATTGATGTGAGATATCTCCTATAATAAATATTTGTGATAACGCGAGCTTATTCTCAAATTATGTATGGAAAATCTTGCTAGCTAATCTAGCTACCGATTCTTATGAATAGTCGGACTAATGTTATACGTCATTATTAGTATGTGTCGTTATACAGGGGCCATGCTTCGTGTCTTGAGGTATTAAGATATTATTTAAGGGCCTGCCTCTTTTCCCGAAATGAAGTATTAAATGGCCAAGGAGCTAGTTATTAGGCATGTTAAGTAGTATCTCGATAAGGTTCCACTTCGGATAAGGTATTAAGTGACTGATTGAGAGTCTATCTTTCCATAAACAAGCATTAAGTGGCTTAAGTGATTCCATACGATGTCAGCTAGATAGTTACCGTTGAGCGGTTCGCCTTGAGAATGGGTATTAAATGATGAGATATGCCTCAACTGAGGTCTTAAATGGCCCGAGTCTGCCTATTTTCCAATAAAAGGTATTAAGTGGTTTGGGTACCACTTCTCGCATTGTTAGACATTTATGAAGTAGGATTTGGGTTATCGGATTTAAAAATCTACTTCGAGAATGGAAGGTATTAAGTGGTTGATTGTGGACCCACCTCCTTTCCTTATGAGAAATATTGAATGGATTTATGTACACTTGACATATTCTTATTTTAAAATATACTGCCTAAGTACTAAAATGGTAAGACTCAAGGTTTTTATTCATAAGACATTTATTGTTTTGACTCCCTCCTCATTACAATATAGGTTAAGGACGGAATGATGACAGTGACAATGCTAGAAGGAAAGAGGCTTAAGCTTGTGGTAGTTATTATTAACATTTATGATATATTTATGTTGTACCCATGAATTTGAACAAATAATGTAATAGATCTTATGTGATAGTTTTATGATATTTTTATTATGACATTTCAAATGGTTTTGTAATAAATGGGTACATTATGATACTATATTTTGTTCATTCCATTGTGAGTTCTAAAAGAACAGTTATTGCTTTGTACAGTGATTTTTCTTTTCAACTCACAACCAGCCTTAGAATGGTTCTAAGTTTTGATGGGCCTTATCTAGGTCGAAATTTAGACCCGTTCTGAGGTAGGATGTTACACTTGATATCAAAGCTTAGGTTACCCGATCAATGGGGAATCTAACGTATAGGTGGCATACTTGTTATTTTTGAAAAGGTTTTTCAAAAAGGAATTTCAAAAATTCTTACTATATATATATATATATATATTTATGCCTATATACCCTCATTTCTTTGAACATACGCGCACACATTAGGCAACCCTTTTTCTTTCAGCATATAATACCAGCTTAGGAAATCTTTACTAAAGATTTAACCTATAGATGGTTGATATGGCTGGTAATCAATCTCTTTCTCAAATGGGAGTCCTACTCATGGATAACCTCCTATTCGTGGAATGCCTAAATTGTTTAGACAATATCTTAGGATTGTTGAGCAACTTCTATTCCTCCGACTGCATTGGTGGCACTTGCTGCCCCACCTGCTGATGCAACACCACGTCCTATTGACTTTACTATGTTATGTAAGGACCTTTTTAACAAGGGAGTAAAGACGTACTTTGGAACCGAAGTATATCTGAATGCTAAAGCATGGGTAAATGACTGCGAAAGGATATTTAGAGAGCTAGGTTGGGAAGATCTGCTAAAGAAGAGGATGACAACTTAACACTTCAAAGGAGAAGCTTTAGATTGGTGGAACTTGGTGAGTGAGGAAAATATAAGAAGTATTTTCTCATGGAATGAATTTAAGAATAGATTTAAGATAAGGCGATGTGACTCCACTTTTAAGGAGTGTGTAGCTAAGTTCACATAGTTATATAAATTTGGGATGAGCTTGATATATACCCACATGAAAAAGGCTATTAAATTCGTGAAGGGTCTAAATTCCCCACCGAGAGAAATGTTGTTAACCCAGGTACCAACTGGTACCTCATATGAGATGTTGGTGGAGATGGTAATGCTACATATGGCCAATGTGGAAAATAAGGAGGTTGAAAAAGAGAAGGTTACACCTGTCCAAAAGCAAGAAATTTCTAATAAAGGTAACTTTTAGGCTAACAAGAGATCGAAGGGGAAGTTTTAGAAGGATGGTAAAATGTGCAAGCAATGCCAGAAGAAAGGGCATGAAGTTAAAGATTGTAGGACGACTCTGGTGATGGAAGCCTTTAAAGGGAAGTGCTTTAATTGCCATGAGGAAGGGCACCTCAAGAATCAATGCCCTTAGTTCGCAAAGAAAGGATCAAGAAGACATGCTTATGCTATTGAAGCTATTTCTACTATTACTATATTACCGTGAGACCAATGGAAGGAAGCACTGGAAGGTATAACGCTTATTTTTAGGATTACAATTCGTACCCTATTTGATTCATGGGCACCATATACCTTTATAGCTAGGAATGTAGTAAACTTTATAAACCTTCAGATCTAGATTGTCACTAACCAAATAATGGTCTCTAATCCTATAGGGGTTCGATACATCTTTTTTTTATTTGTAAAGACTTAGTGTTGGATATATGTAACATTGATTTCATATGTAATGCGTACATTCTAAATTTTAAGGGGTATGGACTTATCTTGGGTATGGATTAGTTAGCATATTACGGAGTAATTTTTGATTATGATAGGAGAGTTGTAAGATTAAGAAGTTTTGAAGGCCACGACCTAGAAATTCTTTGTACACCCTAAGATTTTGTTAAGTTAAGCCATCTATACTCTCTACGTCTATCTAGTTTTGGAGAACAATCATCTACCAGTAGTTTGTAAATTCCTTAATGCCTTTAAGGAAATCTCGGGTCTCCCATCCCATAGGGAGATCGAGGTCCAAATAAATTTAGAGAAGGATGCAAGGCCAGCTGCCCTGGCCTTAAAACACATGGCCTCTAAAGAAAGAAGAAAATTGCATAAACAAATCTCTACGAAACTAAAGAAAGGATTCATTCTTAGGAGTACTTCAAAGTGAGGAGCCTCTATTGTTTTCACAACTGAGGCAAACGGTCTCTGAGACTTTGTGTTGACTATAGGGAATTAAACAAGTTGATATGGAAAAATAGGCACCCTTTTTCTAGGATAGACTACTTGTTCAATCGGGTTGGAGGAGCTAAAGGGTTTTCTTAATCAGACTTAGTAACTTGATTCCATCAGTTGAGGACTGTAGAAGAAAGCAAGTTGAAGACTGCATTTTGCACACCAAATGGACTCATTGAGTGGGAAGTGATGCCTTTTGGACTGACCAATGCCCTAACATACTTTTTGGATTTTACGAGTAGGGTGCTTAGGCGGCAACTTAAGAAATTTGTCGTTGTGTTCGTAGATGATATTTTGGTTTTCTCCAAGATCAAAGAGGAGCATAAACATCCCCTAAGAGAACTATTAGAGACCTTAATAAGGCATCAGCTTAAAGCTAAAATTTTCAGCCACTTTTGGAGAAAATAAGTTTGATTCCTTTGACATACTGTTTTGGAGCAAGGATTGGCAGTAGACCCTGCCAAAATGGAAGCTGTCCAAGGATGGAAGACTCCTAGGAATGCATTGGAGGTTAGAAATTTTCTTGGCTTGGCATGCTACTATAGAAATTTCATCGATAACTTTGCAAGAATAACAACCCCTTTAACCTAATTGACTAAGAAGAACCTAGTCTTTTCTTGGGACGACAAATGTAGTAAAGAATTTGAGAAGCCTAAGGAGTTATTAACTAGTGCACCTATGTTAACTATTCTCGATGGAACCAAACCATTTATGGTTTTCACAAATGCTTATGGCATAGGGTTAGAAGCAGTTCTAATGCAAGAAAGAAAAGTAGTCGCTTATGCTAGTAGGCAACTAACGGATCATGAGAAGAGATACCTATTTCATGACTTAGAGTTACCAGCTATCATCTTTGCGTTGAAGATATAGAGGCATTATCTTTTAGGAGAATGGTTTGAGTTATTCGCTGACCATAAGACACTCAAAAATTTGTTTTCCCAAAAGGATTGAAATCTTAGGCAGTAGAGACGATGGAATATCTAGCATCCTTTGACTTTAGTGTTCAGCGTACCCCTGGAAAAGGGAATGTTGTCACCGATGCACTTAGTCGTAGGCACGCTACCCTAGGTGTTATATATGAATGGTGGCAGCTGGAGTTTCTCTTAAATTTTTAACATCCAACCGCTAACAGAACACATCCAAGGCTCTTTAGTAGTTACGGAGATTAGACTAGCCTTGATGGACCACATAAGGTTTAAGCAAGCGAAGGACGAAAAATTTGTAGAGATTTTGGAGAAACTAAAGAGTGAAGTTCACTTTCCCCACACTGATAGGTATTCAATTGATGAGAAGGGATGTTTAAGAAAGGATGGATGCCTTTGTGTTCCTATGGTTGATAGTTTGTTGACGGAAGTGCTTATAGAGCGTCACCACTCAAAGATGACCGTTTACCTTGGAGGAGAGAAGATGTACAAGGATATGAAGATGATTTCTTCTAGCATGGAATAAAGAAGAGTGTAGTTGAGTTTGTTGCTAAGTGCTTGACATGTCAAAGAGTAAAAGCTAAGCAAGAGAAGCTTGTGGATTACTATTGCCTTTGGTAATTTTGACTTGGAAGTAGGAACACATTTCAATGGATTTTATGGAAGGACCACCCAAAAGTCAGAGGGTTATGAGCTATGTGGGTTGTTGTGGATAGACTCATTAAGACTGCCCATTTTATCATGGTTAGGAACAACACTTCTCTCATACTGATCTACATCCGGGAGGTAGTTCGGTAGAGACCTGCTACTTACTAATGAGTTTTGGAGGAGCCTTCAAGTAGCTTTGAGAACTTCTTTGAATCTCACCATTGCATATTACCTACAGAGTGATGGAAAAATGGAGAGGGTGAATAGGATTTAGGAAGACTTATTGAGGGCTTGTATTTTGGATTTCAGAGAATGTTGGGAGCAGCACCCACCATTGGTCGGGTTCGCGTATAATAATAGCTATCAATCAACAGTTGGTATAGCTCCGTTTCAAGCACTTTATGGGAGGCCGTGCAAATCGCCAAGTTGTTGGTAGGACCACCGACAAAGTATTACTTGGACCTAATTTGATCCGTGATACTACAGAAAAAGTAGAGTTGATCAGACAATAATGAAGGCAGTGCAAGACCGTCAAAAATATTACATGGATAGAAGAAGGAAAGAGTTTGATATTGAGGTTGGAGATATGATATCTATCAAAATCTCCCCTCTTAGAAAAGAAATAAGGTTTTGAAAGTCTAAAAAAATCGGTGTCTAAATTCACTGGGCCATTCACAGTTTTAGAAAGGATAGGAAAACTTGTTTATCGAGTGGAGCATCCTGACAGATTAGTAGGAGTCCACAATGTTTTTCATGTTTCTTACCTTAGAAAATGCCTTCATGACACTGCCATTAGAGTTAAGCCTGATGAGTTGGGGGAATTAAAGATGGTGCCAACAGTACGTCGACCACCACATACATCGTGGAGCGTGGAACTAGGAGACTCCGCAACAAAATAACTAGGCTGGTCCGAGTATAATGAGGGATGACCCGGTGGAAGCATATGGAAAACAAATCCCTATTATCGTTGGAAACAAACTAACATATTTAGTAGTGAATTTCTCTACCTTTCCAAAGTGCATAACACCATGCATCAGTGAGACTTTCACGAACACAAGATCACCCACCACGAACTATAGTTCATTTCTTCTTTTATTAGCAAAACTCTTTTGCCTCAATTGTCTGACTTTCATTCTAGCACAAATCAAATCAATCTTCTTAGCGACGTCTCTTACTAGTCGGGTCCTAACATGAGTCTATCTCCCGTGTCTAACCAACAAATAGGCGACTTACATGGTCTACTGTAAAGCATTTCAATTGGTGTCATTTTGATACTTGAACGGTACCTTTTTTCGTAGGAAAGCTCTATCAAATGTGAATGTTATTCCCATGATCCTCCAAATCTAGAACACATGCTCTTAGAGAATCCTCTAGTGGTCGATTCATCCTTTCTATTTGACCATCCATCTATGGTTGGTAACCTATACTTAAGTTCAACTCTGTACCTAATGCACTTTGTGAACTTCTCCGGAACTCACTGGGAAACGATGAATCTCTATCGCTTACTCGAAATCCCATAGAGTCTCATAACATTCTTTATATATAGCTTTGCTAAGCCAACTATCGTTCTTTTCACCTTTACAAGGATAAAGTTGATGCTATTAATCGTCAACTACTGCTCATATTATCATTTCCCTTCTCAACTATGCCAATCCATCAACAAAATCCATAGGCACTGAATTCCACTTCAAAGTTGATACTTCCAAAGGTTAAAGTAAAACACTTGGTTTCTATTCCTCGGCTTTCACTTATTAACATGTGATATAGTTACTCATATATTCCTCAACATCTCCCTTCAACCCTTCCTAAAGGAATACTTGTTTCATGTCATAATACATCTTTTAATTCTTGGGATGAATCATAAACCAAGACCGATGGCTCTTTTATGAGACCTATATTCGAATATCTCCTGCATTTGAGACACGTAGTTTTCCTTTCTTTCTAACCATCACTTCGATTTTATCTTGTATCCTTTCATATCCTCTACATCCACAGCCATCTCTAATTGCCTAATTATTCCAGCTAACAATGGGTCCATTTTTTTCCTTGCAGTAGTTCATTTACAAGCATTCGACAAACTTTCAAACTTGCTGACGCACCGGTATCTTGAATTGATCCTATATTCAGCCTAAATTTCACTCTAGAAGAAGCAAAGGCTTCTAATTCCTTCCATTCTTCAATTATAGCTAATACTCTATTCTGATGCTTCCTTCTTAAAGCATCGACAATCTTACTCCCCTTTCCTAGTGTATACTCAAAGTCAAAGACGTATGCCACTGAAAATTTTAATCAACTTTTTTGCCTCATTTTGTACTCCTGCTAAGATAATAAATACTTAAGAGACTTATGATCCATATTCAACTTGAACCGCTCTACCAACAAGTAATGTATCTAAATTTTTAATGCAAGGATCATGCTGCCAATCCCAAGTCATGGATCGGTTTGTAGACTTTATGCAACCTCAGTTGTAGAGATGAATAAGTTATCACTCTTTCCTTTAAAATCAATATTGCTTCTAATCCAGTTCCATAAGCATTCAGGCACAATAAAGGAAAGAGCATTAGTCAATGACCTCTTCAACTCGTAAAATGATCTGTCGCACTTATGCATCCATATAAATTTCTCATTCTTCTTGGTCAACTTAGTCAAAGGTACTGCTATACATGAGATATCTTTAATAAATATGGGGAAATAGCCAGCCAATCCCAAGAAACTTTTTATCTCGGTATCCGACTCTATATCTTTCAAAAATTAATGGTCCCAATCTTTGATGGATACACTGCTAATCAATTTTTTAAAACAACATGATCAAGAAACTTAACTTCTCATTTTAAAAAAAAGACCTTTGGAAAATTTCTCTTTCAACTTATGTCATCTCAAGGTCTCCAACGCCAATCTAAAATTGACTTCATAATCTCTTTCATTCTTAGAATACACCAAATTGTCATTAATAAGACCAAGAAAAATCTATCCAAATGATTATGACAGACTCAATTCGTAAGATCTACAAATAACACATGGGCATTGGCTAGTCCAAAAGGCATGGTTAACCAATCATATAAACAATACCTTGTTCTAAACACTGTCGGAGAACACTATCCTCAGCTACCCTTAGTTGGTGGAATCTTGTTGCCAATATAGCTATGATAATACTCTAGCTCCACTCTATTGCTTATACAAGTTATCTATCCTAGGCATTGGATAATGATTTTTCATCGCCTGCTCGTTCGACTTTCTATAGTCGTACACATCAGAAGTGATCCATTCGCCTTCTTCATGGATTCTACGGATATTCCCCATGATGCACTATATGGCACAATGAAAATGTAATACTCAAGTTCCGCTAGTTTCTTCTTTAATTCCTCCATCTCCTTAGACAAATCTTCTAGGTTTTCTACTAGTAGGTTGTTGCCTCCAGCATCAAGTCTATTCAGAACTCAATTGCCTTTACTGCTAGTAATCTCGATACTGATCCAAAAACATCTACAAATTTTTAAACTACTCACACATCATCTATTAATCCTCTTTTTTCTCTAATGTAGACAGGGTAACTTCAGACTTTGCCTTTAACTGGCTACTAACACTGTAATCCTTTCATCACATTAGGATGTCGTAAAGCGATAAATCTACCGACATAATAGATTCCAGCATTGTTGCATCTGAATCAGTCCGTATTAATAATTAACATATACCAAATGAAGTCAAACACCCAGACTTCGATATGTGTTCAAATCATAGTCATATAAGCAGGTAAAGTCATCAATCCAAGGAGAGAGCACTCCATGAATAGCCACTCCATGAATAGCAACACAACAAGGTGCCAATAAATAAGCATTGATACTAATGCATCAAAGATATTTTTGGCACCTGTATAATTCAGAGACTGAATAAATTGTTCTTTCCTATACTAGAACAAATCTCTAACGACGAACTTAATGAAATTATCATTACAACAACATCTCAGCTATATAGTAGAAGTCTAAAGAAGGAAAGTACAATGGACATAGGGATTTATCATGAACCACTATAACTCCTGGTGTCATTTCTTTTAGTACTATTACTCTATATTTTTATCTAACGCATATTATTTTAGCCTAGCCTAATACCTTTTCCCTTCGGTGTCAAGCCTTAAGAATTCAACCTAACTTCCAACATGTAAACGGAATCTTTGATATCCAGCCTATCGAACCATTAACAAATAATCCAATCGAAGCTCATCCTTCGGTCCTTGGGGTGTTGGTGTGTGATGAAAAAGCCGACCAACATTTTTGGTGCTAGAAGGAGGCCCGAACCTCCATTCCTTTATTCCCTTATCTTGAAAATCCACCATTCTCCTTAAATAGCAACGTCCAACTCTAGTAGTGAAAGCAATAATTTAGAATTCAACTTGGACATTTAGAATTCAACTCAGAACTGCCTGTAAACTATTTGATTTTGCTCATCAAAGAAGACAATAATGAACATCTCGTTACTTTAAACATGAAAAAAGATGAAGGCAGTGAATACTATCCTATCTTTGAATTTCACGCTCTCTAAATTGGGAAACTTTCGAGATTTCTTCACCAATCACTTTCGGAATTTGCTTAACTTAGGAAAATGCTCAAAGCCATGATGATGAAGTAAGTGAATTAAGCGTTAAACTGGCAACTTATGAAAACTCTACTCAAAACACCAATAGCCACTTCCGACAACTTAAATGGATGAACCCCCGAAAAAGCTAAAAAAGCATAGGGTTTTCACTCCCCTGAAAATAGTTTGACCCATGTTTTCCAATTCCAAGAACACGTGAATAACTATATTTTCCATATTATTGTTCACAAAAATGAGAAAGTTCGAAGAGGCAAGATTTCGCATCTACCATTAAGTGAATGGACACAAAATAGATGGATGCCGAAAGCTTGCCTATGCCATTGAGAGAACGATCTCAAAAGGG
This sequence comes from Allium cepa, assembly GCA_030765085.1. Lineage (NCBI taxonomy): Eukaryota > Viridiplantae > Streptophyta > Magnoliopsida > Asparagales > Amaryllidaceae > Allium > Allium cepa. The sequence continues at coordinate 464,183,973 of CM060943.1, forward strand.
GAACTTGTTGAATTTATTAAGAAATTGTTTTTATAGCGTGTTTTTGATACGGTGTTTAACTTTTTTGTCCTTTTCTTTCTAGGAAAGGTCTTACGTCCAAATCTTTTTGCAAATGAATGGAATCTATCTTTTATATTTCGGTCTTTATTTTTCTAGACCTAAACTTAAGAAAAATATAACGTATTAGAGTTCCTTAAAAAAGCTTTATGCCTTCAAAAAGACAGCTACTCTATTTCAGCATTCTCGACCTCCCTCGGATTTCATAGTAGTTCTCTCAAAAAATCCCTTCACCAATTGCCCTTTCTACTAAGTTTATAATTAAGGGGCACTTATTCGGTTTCTTATATTGGTTTTCAAAATACTTGGATTTCTTATATTACTTTCAGTAATTGCCATTTCTACCAAGTTTATACTTACGGGGGTCTTATTAAATTTCTTGTATTGGCCTTAGTAATTCCTGGATTTTTATATATCACTATCGACAATTGCTATTTCTACATATTAAAGAATTAAGTGAACTTGGATTCCTTATATTAGCCTTCAAAATTCTTAGATTTCTATATAACAATTTTGACAATTGCGCTTTCTACCAAATTTATATTCCGGGGGCACTTATTGGATTTTTATATTGGTCTTTGAAATTCTTAGATTTCTATGTATCACTCTCGATAATTGCCCTTTTTACCAAGTTTATACTTAGGGGGAAACTTATTGGACTTCTTTTGTTGGACTTTCTATTATTTACTTCAACACTCACCCTTTCTAAAAAGTTTATGCTTAAAGGTAACTATTAGAGGTTCTTTATTAAATCTTCGGATTTCTTGAAGTTCTCATTTTATAATCTAAAAATAAAATGGATGTTATACCATCTTCTAACTCCTATTCCGTCAGTCATGAGCTTTGTTTCATGCAATTGCTTTATAAAACTTCTTAACATGGGAGCTTTGATATTGATTACTAGTTGTACACCAGACCGACCTTAACTCGAAAAGTTTTCAAAAAATAAAATATGTTAAAACTACCATGCATGAAAACTCCTTATAAAATCTTTCCAAACAGAAAAGTAAAAATCATAATATGACTTCTTAAACAAAGGAATGTTTCCTTAAAAATAAAAAATCTTTCTCGTTTCGATGTGGTGGATAGTGAAAAGTGCATTATTCCACTGAAACCTACTACATAATAAATACAAACCATTTCAGATGTTAATTCCCACCATAAGTTGATGCCTTTCATTTTTAGAATATTTTCATAAGTATTTCCGTAGCCCTAAGTCATTCTTTTAGTCTTAGAATCAGTTTAGTGACCTCGATGTTGAGTGGACCATCCTCTTCAAGGGATACATTTCCCACATACCCCATAGTGATGTACTCTCGAAAAAACTATCACCAATACTCGTAAAAGAAAGCCATATCACCTAGGTTACATAATATGCCGACAATGGATGCAAAGAAACCATGGTACCGTGTACATAATGAGTAGAATCTTGTCTAAATAGAAAACCACCAGTGGCCAAACCCAAGTACCTAATGGGTTGAAACCCATCTAAGGATACACGCCATAAGATCTAACTATACATGCTTGGCTATAAAAAAACCAATCTAAGGATAAATGTTATAAGACTTAACCATGTAATCTTGACTATATCAAAACTCTTTTGAGGATAGACCTATAATTCCTAACTATGCAGACTCGATAATATCCAAACCCAATTTAAGGATGTATGCCTTAAGATCTAACTATGCAGGCTCGCTATATCTGAACCATCTAAGGATAGACACCATAAGACTAACTATGTGGGTATGACTAATCTACAACTCTATTATGAAATCAAAATAAGGTAAGGCGCCAAGGGGAAAAAGTACCCCATAAAATTTAATATCAATCTTGATAGGTATTGAAACAAAAATTGCATAATAGTCAAAAAAAAAATCGTGAGCTATGATGGCTCCCACGATTCAAAACTAAGCTTGGTAGGAGCTAAGAATATCAATTATAATGCCCTTGAATTGAAATTATATGAGACATACAAATTCTTCTTATGATGGCTAAGGGAACCTTTTCAACAAATGACCCATAAAACTACAATCAAATTCAAAGGAGCTAGGGTTCCCTAGTATATACGAAACAACGAGGCTACCAAATAACCAAATACCAAGAGGGCAAAACAATATTAATACATTCCAAAAAGCATTATACTATAGGCAACAGAAAGATGCTTAAACAAATGATACAAACTTACAAACTAAAACTATTGCAAATTATATGCTTATGAGAAACATACAATAGCTTATTGCCATATTACGGTCTTACCACGACCTAATACTTCCTCTTCTTAATTAGGGGAGAGCATCCTAGAACTTTGATTTCTTTTAAATCTCATATAATTGTCATTTGGCTTAACCTCCGAGGACTCAACATAATTGAGAATGATGTAGGAGATGTAGAAATACACTAACCCAAGTCACATACCATTCTCACAATACGATCGAGCCTCTTCTTATTTTTGAAATAATAGAAAGGTCCAGCATGACTCCATAAGATGGTAATGACTCAAGTATTTATTCATAATAACCTTCGAGCCTAAGATAGCGATCTAGCATATGGTTTGTTTGGTTTTATGCTTCAGCGACAACATCGTTTGAAAGTTTTTCAAAACTCTTTTCTAAAAGATAATATTTATGACGAAACCATTCTTTCCTGTATTGCTTAAAAGGAACAACTCTTCCATCTTTAAGCCGGACCATAGCATCATTTGAACTTGAATTTGGAGCTGACAACGAGCTTCCTTTAGTTCATTTCAACACTTAAATAGGAATACGATTTTATCTAACAATTGTAGTTTTACGAGAATGAGGGAGTTCGAACTTCCCCTACCTCGGCCTCTACCCTTTCCCCGAAAAATTGGAGTAGCTACTATAACCGCCTAAAGCTTCTCTTCACTTTGATTCCTCATAGCTTAATTATTTAAAGCTCTGCATTGGCTTTATCCAACCATCGTCAAAGATTTGATACTGAGTCAAATAGATCCGATATAAGCTTCTCTGAATTATATCCAAAAGAGGAACTACTTCAGTAATAGACTCCAACTTTATTTAAATCTTCTACCTTTAGCTTTAGAGTTTTTTATCATTAATATGTTTCTATTGGAAGCAGTAAGATGTGGGTTAAATTAGTGAATTTCAAAAAATAATTCTGTTTTGGTAAAGCCTAAATGGATTATAAATCCAACCTAATATATGTTAAGTAAAATTTTCATTTTATTTGATGTGTTTAAATTTTTTTTTGTTTAAATGTATGATATGTATAACACTTACTAGTTAAAGTTAATTTAGAGAAGGAAACCTTTTAATTCTCTCTTTATAACTTATACAATTAACTAATGGAAGATTTTTCTTTAATTGAAGAGAAACCTTTCATTTCTCTCTTTAATTAAATTAATTGATTTGTTAAACGTCTGTAGTGAGCAATTTACGAACGTCATAAATTTTGAGTACTATCAAAATACAAGTGTATATTATGTAAGTGCAATAGAAAAGAAGTGTACGCAGTTAAATACGACCATATGTAAGTGTAGAAATTTACACTACAATGAATGCATTTCCACTTACATATGCCTTTGTTGTCCATGGTTTTGAAATTAAAAACATACATATTAAAAGTTGTACAATAGTTTTCACACACACACATGTATATATAATACATTTGGCAAACTTATATGATTTGGAATCTAAAATTAGCATATTGGATTAACTTTCAACTTGGAAAACATTTGAAATCGAGAATTGAATCAATGTTACATCTTATTTATTTAAATGGGGTTATGTGTGTGTTCGGCATATGATGTTCCAGACCTTAAATCAACTATTTATGCAAACGCATAATTATATTAATGCGTGTAGATTTATTAAAACATAAAAGTAACAATTCTGAAACAAATATTTAATTTTGAAGAGGAACAACACATACAAAATTACATAATATTTTAAATTTAGAAAGGAATTTTTTTTTGGATTTTGCACAGAAGTCCATATATGAATTCAAAAAGGATTTTCCTATATTAGGAAAATAATAATCAAAACCACTAATTCAAAACATTAACAAAGTAACAAAATAAAATGGTCGTCAGTGCAAACACAAAAGATTAACATATTATATATATATATTACAAAATTATAAAGATGGTTTCTAGTCAAGAATAGATTTTTAACAACAAATGGAAAAATAATAAGGATTTGGACAACTTGGCATATGTAAATCCTTGATAAGAATATTCATATCAAAACAATGTAAAGAACAACTACAAAATATTATAGGAGATATAAGGTCCAAATCATATGAATCATAATGGATAAACAATAAATGGAGATAAAAGCAGAGATGGATCTGAATCAAAAACAACATAATAAACATACTCATAATTTAAATGTGATAAAGGGGTTTGAATTGTATGAATAATAGAGAATTCAAGCATACGAACATGTGGATCACATTGAAAAATTAAATCTAAATACCTTATGATTTCGCCAAAAAGTCAAACCTTAAATAATGAATCAATGCTCTCAGATTCATGAATCAACCTCCAGATATTGCAAAGATAAAGAGGTAAAAGCACCACTGACAAATTTATTTAATTCTTATATGATTTTTGGAATTTTTAGCCCTAAGCCATAATAGAAATTTAACAATTACTTGATAGGAGGAAGGGAAAAAAATTGTCAGGAAAGAATAATAACGAATGAGAGTTTTAAAGGAAATATTAAAACATTTCAATCCCTCCTTTACAACCTTCCCAATTTAATGCAATTAAATCTCATCAAAATCCTCTTCTCCACCATTTATAGCAGGCTATTGAATAAGGTGTAGTGGGCCTTAAAAATTTCCAAATCCATTCAACATTTGTTTTATTTAAATCTAATTTAAATATTTTCTTCATATCGTATATTAATATGTGCATTCATAACTTATATATACCCACTTTATTATATACTAATGGCATTCAAACATCAAATAAAACTTAATTAATATTTAATAAATATTATTTAATCTAGTTAATTTACAATGATTATTTGTTAATTAAATCAGGTGGTTTATTCGAGGCATTTATCATTTCGGTTTTGTGACTCAAAGTTGTAAATTTTATTCAACAATTAGTATTGAACAATTCGAATATTAATGTTTACACGTCACCTTAGCTAGTGGTTTGACGTTTTGGCTGATATTATCGCTTATATGTCTTTTTTTGGTAAAATCCAATTTTACTTATTATAAATGGTGCTAGTAGTAATGACTTTTTAAAATTAGGACTTATGGAATATGGTTTTAACCAAGATTCAAATATCATCCAAATTCAACTTGGTTAGTCCATAAACAAAGTCCTTTGTTCAAAAATAATATTTATTATTAGCCATAATACTCTAACCAGAGATTTTGACTTGAGTTCACTATAGTTGACCATGATATTAACCCCATAAAGCTAAGGAGATGAATTCTGTATTGAATAATTTTTTACTTCTAATGCTTCAACTTGGACTCGGTATAGTTGTTCAATGGATGCCATGTCACGACTTAACTATAATCAAAGTGGAGTGTTCACATTTAAGTTCAATAATATTTACAAGTTGAGGGAACTAGGTAACATCGTCACTTCGCGATTCTATGTTTAACCTTAGTTATATTAACCAATAGAAAAATCTTGAGTGGTTCATTCCATATTTATGCAATAGCTATAAGTATGTAACCCCTCTATGGCCCCAGCAGCCAAGAGTAATACATTGCCTAACATTTGGAAAACGTTATGTGCTCTAGTCACAAATAATGTATCAATATCACGTTGAAACATCGACTTGGAATATTTAAACTAATATGTTATTTTTAATGTGATAAATTTATCATGATCACAACATATTTTAATTACTATCAAGTAATATATCATTTAAGGATTTTCTATTTCATATACTTTAAATTAATTGCTTAATTATTACATCATAATATAACAAGTATACAATATAAAAAAACCTAGTATTTTTGAACAAGATTGGTTACGAGTTAGATATATGTAACAAATTACATAATTGTCCCTATGGCATACTCATAACTCTACCAATCTCCTACTTGCACTTGGAGTCAATTATGGAATCTTATTCCAACTTCTTCTATGGGTTTTCTCAAAAAATAATCCGGTCAGTCCCTTAGTGAATGGGTATGCTGTTTTATTTTAATTATCTACTCATTAATCAAATCTATACGATACTGATAAATTACCTTTATAGTGTGGAACTTTTCAAACTGTGTTCCTCAACTTACAGCGACTTTTTAGTTCTTTAAGATCCATATCAGGACATTATTATCATATAACATTGACATGGGATTCCTAATATTTAGAATCACGCTTAGCTTAGTTATAAATCTGTGCATTATTTAAGGAAATATACTTAGCCTTTGGTCAAATCAGCTACTACTTATTGTTTGAACATATCCAACTTAAAGTTCTTAAATTAAGGTTGAATATGAATTTTGGGTTGGCACTCTCTACTCGATATCACTTATGAAGTTCGAGTCAACGCACTCCTTTATAAGTAGTTCGTTGTCTCTTAACATATTTCTGTAGTATTTCATAAATATTTGAGAGTACTCTAAATTCCATAGAGCAATCTTAATCAAATTTGTAACTTGCTATATGTATCAAATACATAATCGACATGTGATATTGTAGAAAATATGGAAAGTATGATCATTCATATTTCTTAATGCATAAGGAACCCGCCTTATATGCTCCATATTAAACAATTTATTTTGTACCTATGTATGTCATTTGGGACATTCCTAACATCCATTTATACTAACTATAGAAGGTACCATTATCAAATTTAATGTCGAGTATTAAACTACACTAAAATGATTTAATATGAGTACATCATTAATAATCATATGTTTGCCGTTTACTTAGAATTTCAGAAATATTTCAGCAACTATTAATATCCTATCTTACAAATACAGACTTCATTTGCATTTTGACTAAAAATCAAACTATCTGATTTCTCTATCAAAATACTTAACTCTGATTCCTATCAAATGATACTTTCGTATCTTTTCTTGGATCATATCCAATAACCCAAAATTTAGAATCGTTGTCCTTGATTTCGAGGCACCTTGGCTACTAAGAGGAATCAACATATTCTAAATCATTATTTATAATTTATGTTTCAACATACGTATACCAAAACACAAAATCATACCAATAGGTGATTCTATAAGTAAGTCTTAGTTAACTTAAGTATGTTGGATGATGAATCCATTATGTTAATTCCCTATTTGAAATTTAACATTTTATTCTATCAATTGTAGCTTACTATATTCCAACTACACTAGTCTTCTTCCTACATAGTCTTTTGCAGCCGATGGATCTTATCCCTTCAAGTTCAACAATCGAAATCAAATTTTGATACTATGCTTGGAATCCATTCTTGATTTGTACATCATACCACATTTTAAGGCCGATACTCTTATTAGCTTATTTAAAACTAAGGAAGTTCTTTTGTCGACATCAATAGAATTTATAATTTCTCCTTTCTGTTCGAGATATATTATTAGACATTTGAATATGTCAAGTTTATTTGGTTAGGTTTATTTCTTCCATCTTCCGTTATCGATTTTATTTTTGGATCGTATCCAAATCCATTTTACTACCAATAAATTATTAAAGAAATTCCTTCATCATGAAGTTGGTGTTATCTGAAACAACAATTGTTTTTACTACAATGGAGTAGGTATTCATAAGCATTTTATGAATTGCCTACACATATATAACCGATTTAGTTTTAAAGTTTATGTAACTTATGTTCATAACATAAATTGGTCAATTAACATTGATCAGTTCCAAGCTCATTTGGGGTGTCCATATAAGATCCTTTACATACCAGTATTAGGTGCAATCTCTCAACTAACATAACTTATTAACTCCTTGACCTAGGATATGTGGGGGTTTCGTATAAACTTTTATTTTGTATGATCCTAAAAACTTTATCTTAGATGAAACTAATTTTTACCTTACGTACTTACTCGTAAGTACATACCTTATAGAAATAAGTTAACTCAACTTCACTTATCTTTCATTGTACTTTGTCTAACAAAGTACTTTTCCTCCTTATCGATACATCATTCTGTGTCACAGAGAAAAGTAACTTTTGAGATTAAATCTTATTCTTTTTCAAGTACTTTTGGAACCTTTTCCAATAAACTAACCTTTTATCGAAACGAATATTTATTTTCTTTGCATGTTATGTTTTCTACTTCCATATTAACTTCTATGATCTTGACATAGATATACTACTATTGCATCAGACACACATGTTCGTTTGTATGATAATTCATTGGTGAATTTTAAATGAAACAGGTGGATCTGTTTTGGTATCATTAGATTTTAACTATAGTCATCATTACGTATTAATTTGAAGCGTTCACCGGCTCTTTCGCTCCCACTGAATGGATGCTTCACCCTTAATCTTTTAAGATATAATTCACCAGTATGATATGATTCATAATCATTTGACTTAAATAATTATTCCCTCATGACAAGGCTTTCCCCATACTCCCAAAATAATTATTGACATTTTAAATACTTCTGTGTTATGTAGCTAACGTAATAAATACCATTATCCTAATATATTAAATTCATATGAATATTAAAAATATTCATCGTTAATTGAAACTATATTTCCCTATAACTCAGTACGGAAAACCAAGTATTACTTCAAAAATTATATTTGGCATATTTACGAAAATAATTTTTCATATCTTGATGCATCCACTGATAAGTATTATATGGCATGATCCCATTATTTCTGGTATTAATGTAATAGCGTATGAAATATCAAGCGTCATTTAAATATTTATCATAGGCTATTTATATCTTTTATTGTAATTAGCTTAAAATCCATGGTTTTCGATCAAATATCTTAAACTCATAGAAATAACCTATATAAAAAATTCTATATTAAAACAAAATTTAAGTAGAAATTACATTTCTTATTCCATAGTAATTATTTTTTGTTATCTTATATAATTCTCCTTTATCGATGCCTATTCATGAAGTATAGGTGGTCATTCCGCTCTCGTCAGCCAAACTAGCATATGTTGCAACCACTCTTATGCATTCACTTTCCTTTCCAAAATGGTAGAATCATTCAAAGGAAATCCATATTGCAATCAACTGTATTAAATACACGATTTCAGATTATGGTTTATTTTCTTATATCCAATGATTTAACGAACCATAATCGTTCATCATATAACGTTTATATGTGGCTGAATATGGACCAAATTTCCACATTCTTGTATTGCTATTAGAGTATGATACTCGTAGAAGACAATATATAGCCTTGGATAAAAAACACTTAAGCAAACGAGGCATGAATATTTTAGTATTTGTGTAAATTGGCTCTTGTATGAGTTTTGAAGTGAAAATGTGCCAAAGGACTTAAAGGTAAGCATATTTTATATTTCTTTATCAATCATTAATTTAGCTCATTTGTTTCTTTACTGATTAACATTTTATCAACTTTATTGGTTCCATAAGTTTATTAATGTAGATTATTTTAACTTTATATAGCAAAAGTTCTTAAAATATTAAAAAGGTAAATTTTTTACCATTTCATTTTTCTAATGAGGCTCCCACTAGAATTCTATATTTTTCAAAACCCTAATAAAAAAAATTGAAACCCTTTGATTTCTCTAGTGGGTGTTAGGACTCGCATGCTCTGGGATTCTAACCTTGAGGAAATTCAACAAATCATAGGCTCACATGTGATGGTTAACGCACCATCAATTATATCATATACAACTCATAACCCGTGGTCTTTGCCCTAGTCTCACCTCAAGCTCGAGGAAACTCAACAAATCATAATAGATTATTCATTTGAACCCACTACTTCACGACGGCCTAAGTATGACGCATGTACCTTGAGGAAACTCGACAAATACACTCATGCATCTTACCTCATTTAGTAAATATAGTAATACTACTACACATAACATCTCTAGCTTGAAGAAACATAACATCTAAAGAGTATGTAGTAATCAATTAACCTACATGGTGGAGGACAACTAACATTAAAGATTTATAACCTTTAGTATACATTTATTTAAGTGATATCGAATTAGGAAATAATTTATTTCTTATGAAATACCCATGTGATTAATTGTTGGACCCTAAGAAATCATAGTATATGACAATACTTATGCATTAATTCCATAAATCTTATTTGGGTTTCCTATATTCCCATTCCACTTAATTAAATGTATTTAATTCAATTTTAATTTTATTTGTATTTTTAATACTTTAACTTTTCACTTAAATTTCAACCATTAAATTTTACTTCATTGATTCTTAACAACTTAAAGATAAATATAGACTATAACATTTATAGTAATTATATACATACATCATTATGCATGTATGTTGTTAATTAATTAACTAACATTTTAATTAATTTAATTAAATAAATTATATTTAATTAAATATTTTAGTTAATCTTGAATATTTAATTTATTTATCATAAACAATTTTAAGGTAAATAAATAACTACAACATTTGCGGTTATATAAATATATCCTTATATGTTTCAATTAATTAACTTTTAATTAATTTTTTATTTTAATTTAATTAATAATATTAATAAAATTTGAATTTCAAAATTAATTATTCAATTTCTCTAAACAGTTTTGAAAATAAATTAGATGCATTTTTAAATTTTATGAAATCCCCCTTTAATAATTTAAACTTAATTTTTAAATTTGAAATATCTTTTAGATTTTCAAATATATTTTGAAATTTAGTCCAATGCTCAATATTAATTTTGTCCTTTATACGTGGGCTAACCTTTAGACTTATTTCATCTTTTAGGTTGGACAGGTAGCTAGTTAGGGCAGAGTACTTGATTATCCAATAACCCAACCTTCAACTCTACCTTTCTGGACACCCTACTAAATTAGTAGGCTTTAATTAGTTAGCCCTAATGTTGCTAATTCAGAAGGCATAAACCATTTAGCTTTGATATAGTTGTTGGAACCAGGTTAGTCAGAAGAAGTTAAATGAATGAAAGTCAAAAAAATTTCCATTTTGATCTTAGTTAAGTCCATGACGCCTAAACGGATTTTGATCCAATCTAAAATATTTAAATAAAATCTTCATTTTATCTAATATGTTTAAAAAAGGATTTATTAATTTAAATTTAAATATATGAGTGTATCAAATACGCCTATGTGTAGCATTGACGGGTTAAAGTTAATTTAGAGTAGGAAATCTTTTGTTACTCTCTCTAAAATTTATGCAATTAATTGAGAGAGATTTTTCTTTAATTGGAGAGAGAAATCTTTCATCTCTCTTTTTAATTAAACTAATTCATTTATTAAATGTCCTTAATGAGCAATTTATGCACAACATAACTTGTGAATATATCCGAATATACTAGTGTACATTATGTACGTGCAATAGATAAGAAGTGTACATAGTTAATGTGAACTTATGTAAGTATTAGGATTTACACCATGATGAATGCATTTTGTAACGATCCAATTTTTCGACACCCGAAAGTCAGCATCAATACGTCCACTATATCAAATGCCGAACAATTGAATGCCAGAAAACCGAACTGTTAGGGTTAAAGAAGAAGAAGAAATAGAAACAATAACAAAATCTCACATTTTGCAGTGGAACAAATATAATAGATAAATGAATAATCTTTGAAACAAAAGCACTATATCAGTTTATACACCACATTACATCATCAGAGTATATACAATACATCACAACAATGGCAATCATTATAACTTGCCCATATGAAACTGAACTTGCACCAACCCATACGCATAATACATAGAATAAGTGATATGCTTCTCCATCCAGCTTGCCTCCAGATCTCCACAGCATATTTTTCTGACTTTGCTCTAGAATAATGATAACCTAACTCTTAGCTACTCGTGTGGAAAATTGTAGGCACCCAGAGTTTAGAAAGGGAACAATGAACTCCAGGTCAGTAATGGGACTGGTGTGAGATCTTAAAAACAGTTATTTTCACAAAAGAAAATAAAAAGAAATCTGCTATGCTTTTGAAAAATGAAACTACCATAAGGCCTCCCGCCACACACACAATGAAAACCCAGAATTGGAGAAGATTTCTCCTTATGATAGTCAAACATGCTTGATATGCCAAATGCTTTTAAATATTATCATTAGTGCATAGTGTGGAAAACATTTCGAAAGTATAATATAAATCTTAGCCAAAACACACATTTCGTAGTATGCCTATTATAACTACCATGTTCAATAGCAGGTTACCGCCACATTCCGTGGCAGGTTATACAACTAAAACCGTACAGGGCACGTATTATTTCTTTGGATTTCCAATAAATGGTCAGGCTAAGGAACTTCTTGAGCCATAAGGGTACGCCTTTGGAGGGATGCCCCAAGAACCTAACCGGATCTTTGCTAACATAAGGCCGGGTTACCTCTCTAACTAGGTAACTAACTTTCATGAGTATGCCACCCCCGGTCGTTACCGACCTTTATCCGAGGATCCTCAACACCAACAACCACAAAGTAATAAATTTGCAGCAACCACATAGGTTAAACATCTGGGCTCCATACCATGATACCACCCTTTTCCAAAAGAAAATGGACATACTCGAAGGGGCGCTACCCCCAATAACCTTTTTGCATCCTTCCTGTTTCGACCATTTTCGGGTTGTGAGGTCCGACGAAGTATCATCCATAAAGCTACGCTTTTCACAAAATCCATGCTTCAATCAACAAATGATCAGCAGTGCTTCGTATGCAAAATTACCAAATTGTGCAAGTATCACTAGTAACCATCAACTACATAACCTCAGAGTTCGTACGTCACAGAGAAGGCTGTTAAGCTAAGAGAATAAGTTCTCCGCCACCAACAGGAATGTATTTGATAGAAACCAGCTTTACATCTCAAAGTGTAATGTTAGATACACATCCATACAAGCCCATGTCGGATTTGAACGAAAACGAAGGCACTTCAAAGAAGTCCTTGCAAATCCAGATATTCACTAATCACGTCCGGACTCCCCATCACAAAGGATGATAAAATCTCTACGCCGGAGCAACTCGATGCAGAGACATTCGACAGGCAATCCTTTCGTTTTTGAAAATACCCGGTCTTCAACACCATCTTCAAATGCAATCCCATTTCGTCGTATCATTATTCGAATGGGTTTATGACATAAAGTCCTCTCTCGGCTAATCCAAATATCGAGCGCTTATTTAAAAATAAGTGTTATATTCAGATTTCAAGTAAATCACAACAAATTTCAACTTTGATCTTATAAATAAAAGATCCATCACAAAGATTCGATGTGGTTTTCGAATATACATTTGGAATCCGACCCCAGTCGCATCGAAATTCAAATGCCATTTAAAGGCCAATATTGATAGTCGGTTATTTAACTATCAATCAACATTCACAACGATCACCTGATTTAAATAATTTTCCCAAATTATTTACTTTTCAAAATATCTCCGTAAGATATATTTTCACACTTCAACCCTTTTGAAAACAAATTTCAAATCACTTTCCTCAGGCGGAATATACTTCCAACTATTTATTTACTTTCACTAAAAATTTTGCCTAGTCCAAATGCTTCAAAATAATTTTAAATAATCACTTATCCCAAAATATATACTTGGGAATACTTTAAAATGAAAACTATTTTTAAACACATTATTTTAAAACATTAATTATGGAATTTTATATAAATATCTCATACGAAACTCAAGTCCAAACAATTGTAAAGATAAAATTATTAAATAAAGTGTAATTATTAAAATATCCATATTCTAAATCAAATACCCATTTAATCTTTAAAATAACCATTTCTATAATCAACTTAATATTATTCGCTTTAAAGATTTCAAAACAATTTTCGAAAATAATTTCTCCAATAATATTCTTTCAAAACCAATTCTAGAACTTTTAATTTATATTTAAAAGCTACTTTGAAAACATATTCGTCTTTTCAGAGAAAATACACTTTCCATTTCAAAAATAGTCTATTTAAATCAAATAATAAATCCTCTTCGATTTACTTTAATTTAAATTTCAAATCTGTAAATTTATTTCCACACTTTTAAAAATAAACCAATATTTATTTTTAAACCAAAGTTCCCTTTCCTTTATAAAATTAACATTGTGAATTTAAATTTTCAAATATCCACTAATATACGATTTTCTAATCAATTTCCAAATATTCACTTTCAAACATCAAATCAATTCCAAATCTATTTTCAAATCTATTTTCAAACACCGAATCAAATTCTAAATTGATTTCTAAATTTATTGCCCAACACCAAATCAATTTCCAAATTGATTTCAAAAATTTATTTTCAAACACCAAATTAAATTTTCAACTCCATTTCCTAAAGATTTATTTTTAAACGCCAAATCAATTTCCAAATTGATTTCTAAGATTTGTTACCTTTTTAAAATAAATCGCTTTATTTTTTCCTAAACTGTTTAAAATCGGAATTTTAAATAAATTCTTCATATATTAAGTAATATCACTCGAAACCTTTTTATTAAAATCGTTTTCCCATATTTTGGAATTTATTCGATAAGATTACAAAAAATCAACCTTTATACTTTTAAATTTATTCTTTTAACTTTATTCAATTTCCTAAAATTAGTTTGCTTAAACTATTTACATTAATTTCCAAAAAATCCAATCATATATATTTTCGGTATCACACTATACCAAAAATATGTCCGGCTAAACCATAGCCTTCAAGTAAATTTCAATTATCAATATAATCATTCACACTAGTATAATCATTCATAGATTATCACATCACAACATATATAAATAATTTCAACAATGTGAGGAATCTAGTTGGATCCCTCCAACCTATTTCCCTGCATCCACAGATGTTAGCACAACAATTTAAATACCAATTCCACTTCGAGGTGTAATATCGTGGTATATGGGATTACATAATTTCATCCGCTATTGTGCGGCGCATAGGGTCTCATCCGCTATATAATGTGGGAAAATCAATTACTCCAAATATATATATATATATACTACTATATATACTACCGCATCGAAACAGTCAATCAATAACTGAAATTCCAATTTAAATTTGAGCGAGTAGATCTCACCTTACCTTTTATTTTGCAATCCATTCGAATCTCGACTATTATCTCTAAATTTTGGACCATGTAACAACATTATAAGATTTATTAATACTTTGAACTAATCGAACAATTTATTTCTTTGAAATAGATTTAATTAACTAATTATTAAATTTAGACCAAATATTCCTAAATAAATTTTTAAGTTACAAAAATAATTAAATAAGTAAAATTTTAAGATACATTATTTTTAAACAACTAAGCAGGTTTAATATGTATATTTATTTTATATTTTTCCATTTTAAAAATAGACAATGGATTTCCAAAAATCTATTTTATAAATTTTCAAATATTTCAAAATTCCCAAAATCTTATTTTTATAAGATCCTTGCTTTTACCTATATATGTGTGTATACATTACATATAAAATCTTTGGATTAAAGGAAATACTTGGCATAATTATACCGTATACTTTGTTAAAAATAGAAATGGATTGTATTTTTCTGTAATTAGAAATTCTATATGTAAATAATTTTTTTTCTTTTTCTTTCTACTGCATCTGTATATACATTTGCCTTTTTAATTAAATTAATAGTAATACAATATACCTACCTGTTGCTCGACATCGTCACCCACCGATGTTGTTGCTACCTACGCGAACCACAATGTCAACCACTCGAACATACCGCTTCGATCTTCGTGACACAGCCGAGAAATCCCCGACCCCTATCACCTGAATCGCAACTCAAGCCGTTGTTCATGACCCACGATGCCACGACGACGAGCTTGATAATTTCGAGTTCTAGGCTTCGATTGATTAGCCATCTAACTAAACCCCAAATCGATCATGCACGCGCGATGCTACTGCCTAATTGAATCGAATGACAACGCTCTACCCCCACTATCTTGCGGTAAGGATTCTTCTCCCAGGGGCTTGAATTTTTAAACTCGGCTTCAATAGATTTCAAAAATGAAGGGCTTAAATGTTTTGATTTCAAATTGAAAAGAGGACACGGCTTGATTTTGAAATGAAAACGAACTGTGGTAGAGGGAATATAGTACGTGGCCATTTTTATTTCTGATTGAATTTAATTTTCGTTTGGAAGATAATGACAAGTTCGAGTATTTTTTTTTCCTTTAACTGCTTGCATTTATTTTTTTATTTGTTTAGAAGAAAACAAACGCTTGTCCACCATTTTTGCCAAATGTTTGAAAATAAATGCCAGGTGTTAGAGGAAAGAAGAACGTATAAATTTTGTCTTGTAAAACAATTATTATAATTTAAATTGAAATTTAAATCGTTTCGATTTCTGCGGCTAAAAATTTCAATCTCCAATCGAAGCATGTCGCTAGGCGTTTATAATGTTATACGCCTATTCCGAACGCAATTGAAAAGGTTCCGAGTCCAAATTTGATCGTATGTAGAAGATAGATTTTTGGTCCAAGGGATTAAATTGAATTTTTCAATATAAATTCATCGCGTTTATCTACCATACGGTCACACAACAACTCCAAACATTTCGAAATTTGAAATCCGATAATAATATAATATTACGGATCCAATGGAACTAGCTTAGTCGAATTCCGAGACTGTGCCTCGGAAGACTATATTTAACGATTTAAATGATACAATTTCAAAACTGGACAAAACATTTCCAAATTAAATTCTGAAGCTTCCATTATCTTCAGTATCATCAATATAAATTTTCTTAGCTCTTGAAATATTTTTAACAAAGCCTAAAACTCAGGATTTAATATTTTACCCAAGTTTCAATAATTAAATTCAGAAATTTTATTGCCAAATAACCAGATATTTTTGAAATTCAAGTTAAAAAATAACTTTCAATATTTAAAATAAATTAAATATTTCATTTTCAAATGTTCAAAATTTTCGGGTCGTCACATTCTTCTCCCCCTAAAAAAATTTTGTCCCAAAATTACTGGTTAAGAAGAATGATCCTTAACCCATTCATTATCTTCCCTAAAACGAAACAGTTTTAACAACTTCTCAACCCAAATCTTTTTATTAGAGACCTATTACTACTTCAACTAACTTTGCAAAATCTTCCATAATTTTCAAACAACTTTATTTTCTTAACCATTCAAATTTAAATTTAAATTCAATTTTTAAATTTTTTGAATTTTCGAAATTTTCTAACTCTCTAAATTTTCAAATATTTTTGCCAGCATCTCCTTTGCGCGGCTAGCTCGATCCGACTACAAATGCCACAATAACCCCAGATTTCAAAAAGAAAACAAAACGCCAAGTGGCTAGACAAGAAAATCATCAAATTTTATATAGAAATCTAAATACATACCTTTTGTCGAGCAATTTAAATTTATCTTTGAAATCAAATCCCAATTTATCTTTTGCCTTTAACACACAAGTATATCCTGCTTATCGTTTTGCACATTTCTTTAAAAAAGTTTCAATATCTATTTTTATTCAAGTCCGTATCATCATTTGTATGCAATACCAATTTCGATCGTTTACTCGATCATACAATTTCACTTCCGAACTAGTATCGTCCACTCGACTTCCTAGTACGGACTCAGATCTGATTTCTTGATTAAAAACCGTCATTCTCCTTGCATAGAAGTAAACAATGATAGAGAATTTCAAGAATCAACCAAAAATCCATATCTAGGCTCGTCATTGAAAATCGAGTAAAAAATCCCAAATCAGAACGATATAACTATCTCGAAATTCTGTGCTCGAATTCTGGATCAAATCGCTATGCGAATAAAATATGTACGTATATCCTACGTATTTACTCTAATTAATCATCAGATATATCAATTTTCTTTTATTCACATTGATCTCCATTCCCTTATTCACAATTACCATTTCACAATTTCCAGTTTAATCTTCATTCACTTATTAATTTAGAATATTTTTCTCAATTCCAAATTTTACTTAAGAATTACACCATTCGTTTTCTTAAGTTTGATACAAGTATTTTATATACTTCCTATATTTATTTTCAATTTGCCACTTTGGGTAATATCTATTTATATTTAAACTGGATTTCAAATTCCATATGAATTCAATTTACCTTTCATTTATAATTATTGAATTCAATTCATTTCAAACCATATTTCTTTTTCATTCCTTCAATTAGTTTCACTTACTAATTATATTTCAATACTTTTCTTTATTTGATCCAACTTGACAAATTTTCCATCTCACTTAATTTTACTCAATCCAAATATTCAATTTTAATCCAAATTTTAATCTTCGATAAGTTTTTCCAACTTATTTACATTTAGAACTTAATTTAATTTAACTTTTCTTCAAGTTAGATTTTATTCTAACAATTTCAAATTTTATAAGTTATCCAACTTAACTATATTCCATAAATATTTTTAAATAGGATTCCAGAGTTTCCATTTTTTTCAACAACATTTTTGAAATCAATTTAAATCATCTTTTGAATTTCCAAAACTAACCCCAGTTTTCCAAACAACTTCAATTTTTTTAAAATAATTTGGCAACAATTCCTCTCTTGGAAACTCGAAAATGAACACCGACGATGTCGCGATCATCATCGGAATTATTTTCCAGCAACCGGAAAGAGTTTAGTGCTTTTTATCCCTCTAAAACAATCCAAAACCTTTGAAAACCATTTTCAAACTCCAAAGTAATTTATTTTTTTCCAAATTTCAAAAATTTTCAAATGCTTTCAAATTCTTTCAAATATTTCTCTGGAATTCTCTTTCAAATTGTAAATCATATTTACAATTTACATTTACAAATCTCATTTATATATGAATTTATTTCTTAACCTTTTAGTTATATTTCAATTTCTAATCTGACAATGATAATAATGTAATATTATCACCTCCTAAGATCCAAGCAACCATATAATTTAAGATAAATTATTTCCTTTATATACAAAAATAATTTGGATAAAATTATTTAATTTACCCCATTTTAAAACAATACTGTATCAGTTTATCTAGTTTAAGAGTTTAGAAACTCCTGTCGATACAGTTGGCCAAACTACATCGACCAGAATCTATAAACAATCAACCGATAAGTCAACACAATATAAAACAATTTTTATATTCACTACTAAATATGCGCTCATATCTATTATTACACTCAAACTCATTCTAGAGTACTACTGACTATATCTCTAATGAGTAATCCCCACCAGAGCCAAGGTTGTCACTTAACCAAATGCTCTGATACCATATTGTAACGACCCAATTTTTCGATGCCTGAAAGTCGACATTAATACGTCCATTGTATCAAATGCCGAACAATCGAATGCTGAAAATTCGAACCGTTAGGGTTAATGAAGAAGAAGATAGAAGAAGAAACAGAAACAATAACAAAATCACACATTTCGCAGCGGAACAAATAAAATAGATAAATCAATAATCTTTGAAACAAAAGCACTATATCAGTTTATACACCACATCACATCATCAGGGTATATACAATACATCACAACAATGGCAATAATTATAACTTGCCCACATGAAATTGAACTTGCACCAACCCATATGCAAGGGATAATACATAGAATAAGTGATACGCTTCTCCATCCAACTTGCCTCTAGATGTCCATAGCATATTTTTCTGACTTCGCTCCAGAATAATGATAACCCGACTCTAGGCTGCCCATGTGGAAAATTGTGGGCACCCAGAGTTTAGAAAGGGAACAATAAACTCTAGGTCAGTCATGGGACTGGTGTGAGATCTTAAAAACAGTTACTTTCACAAAAGAAAATAAAAAGAAATCCGCTATGCTTTTGGAAAATGAAACAACCATAAGGCCTCCCGCTATATACACAGTGCAAACGCAGAATTGGAGAAGATTTCTCCTTATGATAGTCAAACATGCTTGAACGCAAAATCCTTTTTAATATTATCATTAGTGCACAGTGTGGAAAACATTTCGAAAGTATAATATAAATCTTAGCCAGCATACACATTTCGTAGTATGCCTACTGTAGCTACCATGTTCAATAGCAGGTTACGACCACATTTCATGGCAGGTTATACAACTAAAACCGTGCAGGGTGCATATTGTTTCTTTGGATTTCCAACAAATGGTCAGGCTATGGACTTCCTGGGCCACATGGATACGCCTCTGGAGGGATGCCCCGAGAACCTAACCAGATCTCTACCAACACAAGGCCGGGTTACCTCTCTAACTAGGTAACTAACTGTCACAAGTATGCCACCCCCTGGTCGTTACCGACCTTTATTCGAGGATCCCCAACAGCAACAACCACAAAGTAATAAATTTGCAGCAACCACATAGGTTAATATCCGGGTTCCATACCATGGTACCACCCTTTTCCAGAAGGAAATGGACATACCCTAAGGGACGCTACTCTCAATAACCTTGCTGCATCTTTCCTGTTTCGACCATTTATGGGTTGTGAGGTCCGACGAAGTCTTGTCCACAAAGTCACGCTTTTTAGAAAAGCCATGCTTCGATCAACAAATGATCAGCAGCACTTCGTAGGCCACATTAGCAAATTGGGAATGTATCACTAGTAACCATCAACTACATAACCTTTGAGCTCGTACGTCTTAGAGAAAGGGTGTTAAGCTAAGAGAATAAATTCTCCACCACAACTAGAAATGTATTTGATAGAATCCAGCTTTACATCTCAAAGTGTAAACGTCAGACACACATCCATACAAGTCCGTTTCGGGTTCGAACGGAACCAAAGGCACTTCAAAGAAGCCCTTGCAAATCCGAATATTTACTAATCACGTCCGGACTCCCCATCATGAAGGGTGATAAAATCTCTATACCGGAGCAACTCGGTGTAGAGATATTCGATAGGTAATCCTTTCGTTTTCGAAAATACCTAGTCTTCAAAACCATCTTTAAATGCAATCCCATTTCGTTCTATCATTATTAGCAATGGGTTTGATGACACAAAGTCCTCTCTCGGCTAATCCAAATAACGAGCGCTTATTTAAAAATAAGTGTTATATTCAGATTTCAAGTAAATCACAAAAAATTTCCAGTTTGATCTTTTAAATAAAAGATCCATCACAAAGATTCGATGTGGCTTTCGAATATCCATTTGGAATCCGACCCCCGATCGCATCGAAATTCGAATGCCATTTAAAGGCCAATATTGATAGTCGGTTATTTAACTATCAATCAACATTCACAACAATCACTAGATTTGAATAATTTTCTCCAATTATTTACTTTTCAAAATATCTTCGCAAGATACATTTTCACACTTCAAACCTTTTGAAAACAAATTTCAAATCACTTTCCTCACGCATAATATATTTTCAATTATTTATTTATTTTCACTGAGAATTTTGCTGAATCCGAATACTTCAAATTAATTTTAAATAATCACTTATCCTAAAAGATATACTTAGGAATACTTTAAAATGAAAACTATTTTTAAATACTTTATTTTAAAAACTTAGTTATGGAATTTTATATCAATATCTCATATAAAACTCGAGTCCTAAAAATTATAAAAATAAAATTATTAAATAAAGTGTAATTATTAAAATATCTATATTCTAAATCAAATACCAATTTAATCTTTAAAATAACCATTTCTATAATCAAATTAATATTATTCGCTTTAATGATTTAAAAACAATTTACGAAAATAATTTCTCCAACAATATTCTATCAAAACCAATTCTAGATCTTTTAATTTATACTTTAAAAGCTACTTTGAAAACATACTCGGCTTTCCAGAAAAAATACACTTTCCATCTCAAAAATAGTCTATTTAAATCAACTAATAAATCCTCTTCGATTTAGTTTAATTTACATTCCATATCCATAAATTTCTTTCCATACTTTTAAAAATAAACCAATATTTATTTTTAAAACAAAGTCCCCTTTCCTTTATCAAATCAAATTCCAAATCTATTTTCAAATTTATTTTCAAACACCGAATCAAATTCTAAAGTGATTTCTAAATTTATTTCCAAACACTAAATCAATTTCCAAATTGATTTCAAAAATTTATTTTCAAACACCAAATTAAATTTTCAACTCCATTTCCCAAAGATTTATTTTTAAACGCCCAATCAATTTCCAAATTTATTTGTAAAATTTGTTACCTTTTTAAAATAAATCCCTTTATTTTTTCCTAAACTATTTAAAATCGGAATTTTAAATAAATTCTTCATTTATTAAACAATATCACTCGAAACCCATTTATTAAAATCTTTTTCCCATATTTTGGAATTTATTCGATAAGATTACAAAAAATCAACCTTTATACTTTTAAATTTCTTCTTTTACATTTATAAATTTCCAAAAATTAATTTACTTCAATTCTCTACTTTAATTTCCAAAAAAATCCAATCATATATATTTCTGGTATCGTACGATACCAAAAAAATGTCCGGCTAAACCATAGCCTTCAAGTAAGTTCAATTATCAATATAATTATTCACACCAATATAATCATTCACACATTATCACGTCACAATATATACAAATAAATTTAACAATTTGAGGAATCCAGTTGGATCCCTCCAATCTGTTTTCCTACATCCACAGATGTTACCACAACAATTCAAATACCAATTCCACTTCGAGGTCGAATATCGCGGTATATGGGATTATATAATATTATCCGCTATTATGCGGCGCATAAGGTCTCATCCGCTATATAATGCGGAAAAATCAATTGCTCCAAATATATATATACACACTACCACATCCAAACAGTCAATCAATAACTGAAATTCCAATTTAAATTTGGGTGAGAAGATCCCACCATTACCTTTTATTTTGCAATCCATTCCAATCTCGACTATTTTCTCCAAATTTTGGACCTTGTAACAACATTATAAGGTTTATTAACACTTTGAGCTAATCAAACAATCAATTTCTTTTAAATAGATTTAGTTAACTAATTATTAAATTTAAACCAAATTTTCCTAAATAAATTTTTAAGTTGCAAAAACAATTAAATAAATAAAATTTCAAAATACATTATTTTTAAACAACGAAGCAGGTTTAATATGTATATTTATTTTATATTTTTCCATTTTAAAAATAGACTATGGATTTCCAAAAATCTATTTTATAAATTTTCAAATATTTCAAATTCCTAAAATCTTATTTTTATAAAATCCTTGATTTTACTTATATATATGTGTATACATTACATAAAAAATCTTTGGATTGAAGGAAATAATTGGGATAAGTATACCTTGTACTTTGTTAAAAATAGGAATGGATTGTATTTTTATGTAATTAAAAATTCTATCTGTAAATATATTTTTTCTTTTTCTGTCTCCTGCATCTGTATATACATTTGCCTATTTAATTAAATTAATAATAAAACATTATACTTAACTGCTGGTTGACATCGCCACCCACCGACGTTGTTACTACCCATGCAAACCTCAATGTCGACCACTCGAACATGCTGCTTCGATCTTCGTGACACAGTCGAGAAACCCCCGACCCCTATCACTGTGAATTGCAACTCAAGCTGATATCTACGACCCACGATGCTGCGACGACGAGCTCAATAATTTCGAGTTCCAGGCTTTGATTGATTTTCCATCTCACCCAAACCCCAAATCGATCTTGCGCGCGCGATTCTACTGCCTAATTGAATCGGACAACAACGCTCTACCCTCACTATCTTGTGGTAATGATTCTTCTCCCACGAGCTTGAATTTTTTAATTCCGCTTCAACAGATTTCGAAAATGAAGGGCTTAAACGTTTTGATTTCAAAATTAAAAAGAGGGCACGACTTGATTTTGAAATGAAAATGAACAGTGGAAGAGGGAATAACGTACGTGGCCATTTTTATTTCTGATTGAATTTGGTTTACGTGTGGACGATAATGACAAGTTCGAGTATAATTTTTTTTCCTTTAACTGCTTGCGTTTATGTTTTACAAGAAAACAAATGCATGTCCACCATTTTTGCCAAATGTTTGAAAATAAATGGCAGGTGTAGAGGAAAGAAGAACATATAAACTTTGTCTTGTAAAAAAATTATTATAATTTAAATTTAAATTCAAATCGTTTTGATTTCTACGACTAAAAATTTCAATCTCCAATTGAAGCATGCCGCTAAGCATTTATAATGTTATACGCCTATTGCGAATGCAATGGAAAAGGTTTCGAGTCCAGATTTGATCGTATGGAGAAGATAGCTTTTTGGACCTAGAAATTAAATTGAATTTTTTAATATAACTTCGGTGTGTTTATCTACCATACGGTCACACAACAACTCCAAACGTTTCGAAATTTGAAATCCGATGATAATATAATATTACAGATCCAATGGAACTAATTTCTTCGAATTTCAAGACTGTGCCTCGGAAGGCTATTTTTAAGTACTGATTTAATCGATACAATTTCAAAACTGAGCAAAACATTTCCAAATTAAATTCTAAAGATTCCATTATCTTCAGTATCAACAATATAAATTTTCTAAGCCTTTGAAATATTTTTAACAAGCGTAAAACTTAGGATTTAATATTTACCAAAGTTTCAATAATTAAATTCAAAATTTTTATTGCCAAATAACCAGATATTTTTGAAATTGAAGTTAAAAAGTAACTTCCAATATTTGTAATAAATTAAATATTTCATTTTCAAATGTCCTAAATTTTCGGGTCGTTACGCATTTTCCCTTTACATATGCCTTTGTTGTCTAGGGTTTTTAATTTAAAAACATATATAGTAAAAGATGTATAGTGGTTTACAAATATATATATATATATATATATATATATATATATATATATTATATTTAATCCATTTGTCTAAAATATATGATTTGAAATTTAAAATTAAACATAATAAATGAACTTTCAGTCAGGGAAAAATATGACATTAAGAATTACATTAACGTGTAAAATTCATCCTATTAATATGATTGAGGCAATATATATACACGTTTCTAATACATTAAATGGCATGATATTATTTAGATCATAAATTAACTTATTTATGTAAACATGTGTTATCCGGCATTTTAACCCGACTATGTTGAATAGATTACACAAGTCAGATTCGATTATCATCAAGGTCGATGACTCCAGAGTGATGATTGTTGGGCCAAAAAGTCAAGTACATGTAGTAACACGAAATCAACGTTGAATGGACTAGATTTATTTGTAAGGAAGAATGTTCAAAGTATGAAATATGGTCCAACACACAGGAGGGATTGGCATAAGCTAGCTTCAACAAGAGAGATCAGCATGTTTCAAGGGATAAAAGCATTCTTGCAGAAAGCAATCAATATCTCAAGGTCTACAAGTCCGTTGCATGTGAAACTTGGAAAGCAAGACAAAAGGACCCTAGGGAACCTACCATATGGATCGCACCACAAAAAAACAAGGTTAAAGGTATCAGTATAGATCCCTTAGAAGGGATTGACAAACAACAGCATTCAAGCCATGTTGAATTAATGATCAAGCAATAACTCGAGATCCATTTATCCAAATGACATGAAATTTGGAGGGTAAACATATTCTTGCATAAGGAAGCCAATATAGGGATTTGTAACAACCCCAATTTCGTACCATTCAAATCGACAATAATCCACGCATGTCAGACTTGAATGATGCGAAATAACAGATTGTAAATAAATTTGGAGCAAATAAAATCAAATATACAGAATCACAGACACAGAACAAACAGAATAACTCGCAGCGGAATATAAAATAACATAGTAGTTCATGAAGCTACTATAACAGAGTCTCAAACCAAATACATAATACAGTCTGAAAACAACCTAATAGGAATCCCAAATGCATAGAAGTTCACTAATACATGAGATAAACTAGAACAGCTGAAACAAGTAGATAAATATGTAGATAAGCAGAAACTCCAGTGAAAGACCAGCTCCAGGAAGAGAATCCAAAGCCGTGAATACTCTGGCTGACCCGAGCGTAAAGCAAAACACAAACACTCAAGTCAGGACAATATATAATTATATAATGTAAACCAACTCAAGTGAACTGTAATAAAGATACAAGTAACTTAAAGGATGTCTGGGACCGCCCATCCTCTAAGGATCCGTTAAACTATTTACTATATAGTAATATTTCGCTATTATAATAATGACTATAGTAAAATAAACATACTTTTAAATAGCGTTCCGGGCTACCCATATCACCCTTCACACATAATAGTCCCAGTAGTCCATCCAATATCATGCCATCTCCACTCCGGGTGACTGTCAGAGGATACCACACGGGCTACGGGAGAAAAACAAACTCGTACTAAAGGCTCGGTATGGTAGGTGACACGGCACACAAGGCAATGCCAGGGTAGATATACCAATTACGCATACGGGCTGGTGGTAACGCAGCAGCCACATACGCGCACCCTGAACAACACTCCAAAATCAAGGGGTGCACCCAATCGATCACAACAGTAATAGAATGGTATCGAAGAAGTGTGTCCAGCCAGAGGTGCTACCTCCTTTGGCCCGAGATCGCTCCTGTTTTAGCCACCTTATGCTAACTCACGGGAGTTAGGTCCACGAAATGTACCTTAGGAACGACATCACCATCCTACTTCATTCTGGAATCTCCACCGTGTACACAGTTTTTAAAGTGGTTTTCGGTATCGAGAGAGAGTATGTCCGTATCCGATCCCGGACTCTTTAAGAACCAATCGTTATTATAACCCATAGTTATAATTTAAAAATGGTATTTATTTTTCAAAAAAATCAAATATCATTTCAATCCATTTCAAAATATCAAACTTATCATTTCATTTGAAAACATATTCATTTTATTCAATTTAAAAATACCATTTTAATTCACATTTCAAAATAGTTCAATTCCAAACAAATTACTTCATTTAAATCATTTAAAATGAAGTTATTACATAAAAAATTAAATTATTAAATTTCCAAAATTTTCAACTTTCAAAGTTCATTTATTCACTTAAATTTTATCAAAACAGTGAAAATTCAACTTTCGCAGCATTTGGAAAATGCTACAGAAAGTTATATTCAAAACAGTTCAATTTAACAAAAGACAGCCTTTAAAATGCTGTAATAGAGTTATATTAGTTTCAAAGAAAATTTAGTTTAAACCAACAATTAGAGCATTTATAAGATGCTATAATAGCCTTTAATTCAATTAGCTATTTAGTTCACTTATCAACTACAGCTTTTACAAATGCTGTATTATCATTTACATTATAAATAATAGCATTTCAAAAAATGCAGTTAATTAACTTCAAATTTTCAATATAATTTCACAACAATTATATTTTTCTTTAAATCACTTTTAACTTATAAAATCACTCACTTTTACTTTTATAAACACCATGTAATTTTCCTTAATTTCATGATATCATGAAGTTAAATTTCCATTTAAAAATTCATATTTAACACTAATTCACTTATTAAATTGCAATGTTCAATTTTAAATTCCTTACATTATAATTTCAACCTAACACTTAAGTTCAAATTCTCAAATATAACTTAGTTTTATTTTTATTTACTTAGCTAAAAATTCACTTTTAAGTCAATTCCATGAATTTCCCAATTTAGTTATATTTCAAAATTTCAACTTAAATATTCATTCATTTCACATTTTAACTTTATTAAAAATCATTAATATGATATAAAATCACTTTAAATTCATTTAAATTCAAATTATCATAAATTTACCATGATTTCATATTCAACTTAACTTCCAATTATAATTAAATCAAATTTTCCAAAATAACTTACATTCAGAATTTTCTAACCTTTTCATTAATTTATTTCACTTATAATTATTCGGAAAATCAATAGTATTTTATAATAATCATTTTTAATTAGATTTAAATCAAAACATTTAATATTTACATTTCTAAAATAATTTTAAATTTTTTAGAAAACATACATTAACTACGGGTCTGTATATAATTTTCTACACTAGGAAAAGTGATACGGGTAATATATCATTTCAACCCGTAATTTACAAAGATAATTCGGGTTTTATCATTTCAAACCCGCAGTCGCAAGTAAATGAAATAAATTGAAAATCATTCAGGCCTATCATTTCAGCCCACAATGATTTTCCCTTATTCTAAAGTCCGTTCGGGTATGTATCATTTCAACCTATAGTGATTCTAATCTAAAGGGAACTTGCAGTGTGATTAACTGATAAAATAACAAACAGCAATAATATAACAGTAACATATGATATAACAGGTGTTTAATCATGTATGAACATCATATAATAGTGACATAGCAAATAAAATATGGTGATGCAGTTTACATATTCACAAGCGATCAATTTACTATTCATATAAGTATAAAACTGTGTGGTGAGAATAACTCACTGTTTTGAGCTGATGACACAACGACGAATTGCACAACGGGATCTACACAAGCACAAAAGCACGATACAGATACGAAATGGAGGAGCCAAGTATTAATTCCCTTGAATACAAATCAAACAAAACAATATAACAATTATAAGGTTTCAGACCAAAAATCGATAAACTATGCTAGAAATAACGTCATAAAACAAAGCTGAAATGCTTTGCACTTGCTTCCGACATCTCATAGGCTCGGCCAGACGTAGAGTAAAGGTCTAAGACAATGGTTTAGGGTCAGGTCTGGGTTGCTAAGGTCGTCCTAACATGAGTTTGTTGATGGCAAAAGGTGGGTGAAGGCAAGAACACAAAATCATGCATACACATATGGTGAAGCAAGTGCAAAATCAAACTAGAAAAATCAACATACGTGAACAAAAGAAGATAAAAGGAAACAGAATTTTACCAAACTTCTCAATCAAGAGGAGGCCGAATTTTTTTTTACGAAGGAGGAAAAAGATGTACGTGAATGAAGAATGGAGGTAGGCAGCTGAATTATGTGAGTAGTTATGGCTAATTGATGGCAAAAGTAAGTTAAAATGTGAAAAGGTGGAAAAATCAAAAGCCATAAGAAACAAAAGGTCACAAACCCTTTCAATTTACCTTTTATTATTTATATAAATTTATGTAGCTGAAATAATAATAATATCAGATAAGATTTTGAAATTTTTAACAAATATACAAATATATATAATATTTATCAATTATGTAAAGTAAAATTAAGAAAAATAGTTAAAACAGTGAACTAGACTAGCAAAATTTGAAGTTAAATGAAATACTTTTTAGAAAATTCATATAAGCTTGTAAATTATTTTTAAACATAAATAATAACATAAAATACAAATATATTCACAAAATAAATATTTAAAATTTAACTAAAATATAAAATTCTAATGCAGAAAATAGCAGAAAATGGGAAAACAGCCCTTAAAAATAGGAAACCAACACAGTAATTTTTGGAAAAATTCTATTATTATTTTAGAAATATTTAGAAATGAATTTTCACAAATAAAACAAATTTAAAATAAAATAGAGAAACTTAAAATGAAGAAAATGGCAGAAAAATAGAAAACAGCCTTTAAAAATAGGAAATAAATACAGTAAATTTTGGAAAATTTATATTATCATTTTAAAAATGTTTAGAAATGATATCACACAAATAAAAAAAATTTAAAATAATTTCAAAATGAAATAAAGTCAAATTTAAATATATAGTCAAAATCTAGGGTTGTTACAGGATTACTCCTCAAAATTTTACAAAAGAAGGGATGAGTACCGATCCCTCCTCTTTGGGAATTGGGCCTAGTGATCCCTCAAGTGGGCTATATGTGTTTGAGAGTCTTTCAGCCAAGTTTCCAAAGAGATAGTTGGCAAACTTCATCTATAAATACTAGCTTGTTTATTCATTTTGAGGATCTTTATGCTATTTTTTTTTATTTTCTTGTAACTAAGATTTTGATCCTATCCCTTTTGTACTCAGATTATAAAGGAATTAATAAAGCAATCTATTCAAAGTGGACATAGGAAAACAACGCTGAACTACTATAAATCGTGTGTATGTTTTTTTTTTCATTTAATTGTGTTTCTTAGTTATTATCCACTATTCCAATTTTATTCTTCATTTATTTCTCTTCAAAAAGTTTCTATTGGGTGTTTATGCCAATTTTTAGTGCAAACATTTTGATGCTTTCACTGAGAACCTTGATTCTCAGCTTATTAGGACCATTTTGTTGCTACTAGATTGTATAAATCCCTTGAAGGAGATCCATAGTTATGTTTAGGATGTTTGATCGTTCTACTTAGGTTTGCAAAATTATATGCAAAGCTATCGATAATGGTGAGGAACACTAGATCTACTTTTCAGAATGTGGAAAGAAATGAGAACGATAGCGTCCTGAAGCAATCAACTAATGGATGTGAATGCTAAACCGATTGAAGTCTAAAATTCCACTAATTATATTACAAGAGATGAATTTCATAATCTATTAAAAGAGCTGATGGAGAGCCATCGACAATTAAAACAGCAGATTCAGACCAACACAACTTAATGAACCAACTCAATCAGCAACAGCGAGGAAAAGCTAGGAGGGACCCCACCTCTTACTCGATATCAGAGTGTTCTAGATCATCAAATGAGTATTAGAGGCATAGGCATCATGGAACCGAATATCATGTAGAAACTTCGAGGCATCAACCGACAGACCATCAAGGTCTGCCAGGATCGATTGGTGCTGATCTCTCCAAAGGGATCAATACTGATACAGGAAATCAAGCTGGAGCTGCTTCCGTTGGTTTGTATGATGGAGTTCAGTTAGAGGTTGACCAAATACTTCCCTGGAATGACGATGAACTGAACTTACGAGATATACATCGAGAAGATGATGAATCATTAAGGCATAGAGCAACCCGTTGACATCGACCGGATCATTCACGTTAGGTAGAGGACGACCACTATTTGGCACCAACTATCCAAACATCGGACTTATTGGCTAAGGTCAGATAGTTAATGAGAGAGCCAGGGCTTGACCAACGATGATTGAGGAATCTCGAGAAGCCATAACTTGTTTATTGATACTGTTCTACATGTAGAGTATCCAAGGAGGTTCAACATGCCGTCTATTCCCGCCTACGAGGGAAAAACCAAACTAAGGCAGTACATCATGAGATATGAATGGTTGATGGATTCCGCACGAGTGGATGATGCAACCAAGTGTAGATGCTTTCGCATTGCTCTCTTTTTGGAATAACAACGATGTGCACAAAGTAACCCCATGATTAATTTCTAGATTCAATGATTTGGCAACAAGATTTAAGGAGCAATTTTGTATGCACGCAACCCGCCCCAAAGCTGTGATGTCCCTGTCGGACGTGATCCAAGCTCTGGAATAATTGGTGAAAAATTATTTGGAGAGGTTCCATATAGCTATTACAATAATTAGTAATCCAAATGACTATGCAATATTTTTGGTTTGAGGAGAAGGATTGATCTAGAATCCGATTTTGGCGAATAGTTAGCTGTCAAGCCACCAACAATGTTGGAATGCTTTTACACAAAGGCGACTCAATATTTAAGAAAGAAGGAAGCCAAGTCCACAAGGAAGAAGAATGTTGCGGGACAGAGTGGAGAAGGATTACAAAGTAATATTGCAGTAAAGCAATCTGATGATTGCCCTGCAAAAGTTCAAGTGAATGTCCAGAAAAAGCCAAATCAACAAAAGAAATGCAATGTTAGGGGCCGAGAATGAAAGAGGGATTCTATAGGAGGAAAGCCAAGGATTCCAATGTATGATACTTACACGCCACTAAATACGTCCTTGGAGAATATCTATTTGTCTACCTGCAATACCTTAAAAGACAAGAAGCCCCTCTAAAATAATTAACAGAGAAGCAGAAACAAACCAGAAATAATGTGGGTTTCACAAATGCTATTGGAAAAATACGATTGAATGCAGGCATCTCCATGATATTATCAAAAAGTTGATCCGAGAAAGGAAGCTACAGTAGTTTGTGAAAACCCTACCGGATAGCGGGCAAGGGATATCCGACCCTAACTGAGGACAAGCACTCTGTAGGGCTGAGGAGCCTATGCGAATTGGTGGAAGATTGGTAATAAATACAATAATCGAAGGACCGCACCCGGTAGATAAAAGTTGGCATGAGATGGAGCGCTATGCTAGCATGATTAAGCATGTGTATTTTGAATATTGTTCAACTATAGAAGATGGAGCTTCGGTAAAATAGCAACATATAACAGTGGATGATATTGTGTTTAGAAACAAAGATACGGACAAGGTAGAGGCTCCAATGATCGACCCAATGGTCATTTCGGCCATGATCGGCCCCACTTTAGTGAGAAGGATATTGATTGATGTGGATATTTTATAAATATAATTTTCAAAAAAGTCTGTGACTAGATGTGGATGAAATCTACGTACTTGAAGCCATCTAAAGCCTACATACATGGTTTTAACGGTGCTGCAACTAAAGCCGTTGGTTATGTTGAAATACATATAGTGTTGTGAGAAGGTGACCATAGGAGAGTGCGAATCTTTCCATTCATTGTTTTGGATGTTGAATTCACTTACAACATTTTTCTATGCCGACCAGCCGTAGCCGATTCTGAACAGCCCTTGCCCTATGGTGTTTGACTTTGACGTTTTCAACAGATAATGGTATTGAAGTGTTTCATGGTGATCAAGCTACTGGACGTGCCTGTTATGTAGCTGAGTTGAGGAATGTTAAATGAAACAAGAAAGGTAAGGATGTGGACAAGTCGATCCGCATCCAAGCCGCTAAAGATTGACAACTAACACCTGAGCCTTGGCTTGGTTGCCACCATCGGTTCAATAGAAATATAAATCCGAGAGATGATGAGGAGGATAACAAAGAGACCAAGGTTACACCAGCTGAGCTGACAATTGACATCATAGTTAGCCACGACGACCCGATATGGGTCCAAAAGATTGGATCACAGCTCAATCCCCCAATGATAAGAGAACTTGCTGCATATCTCCAAGCGAATCTTGACATGCTTGCTTGGACTCACTCTTATATGTGTAGGATCTCTCCTGCCATTGTGAGCCATGCATCGAGTATTGAACCAATGCATGTCCTGGTGAAACAAAAATGATGCAGCACGGATCCAGAGAGATCTGCCGCTCTTAAAGAGGAGGTGGATAGACTCAAAGACAATAGGGTTATTTGCAATGCCCTTTACCCTTAGTGGGCATCTAATCCTGTACTTATGAAGAAGGCAAGCAGGAAATAGAGATTATGTGTTGATTACTCAGACTTGAACAAGGCATGCTTGAAACTTTTAGACTTTAACAAGGATCTACCAACTGGTGGACTCAACCGTGGGAGACAAATTGCTATCTTTCATAATGTGTACTAGGGATATAGCCAAATCCTGATGCACATTCCCGAACAAGAGCATACTAGTTTCATTACTGATGTTGGATTATATTGCTATGCGGTGGTGCCGTTTGAACTAAAGAACGCAAATGCAAACTACCAGTGCTTAGTCAGCAGGATCTTTATATATTCCACTGGAAAAATGATGGAAGTTGTAACGACCCGGTATTTTCAACCATTCGCATCCGCACATGTCGGACTTGAATTGTTCAAAATACCGCGTTGTAAAAATAAATTTGGCAGAACTCAGAATATGCAGTAAATAATTAATCACAGAATCACAGACACAGAATCAGAATACTCGCAGCGGAATTTAAAAATACTTAGTGGTTCATGAAGCCACTATAAATATTCTTACTCAAGTAAAATTTACATAGTCTTAAATCCAAATATAGTTTTAACTTATCAGTAAACAGTCCAAATGTCCACTAGTCTTGATTTCAAAATTTTAGATAAAGAACTGGAAAGGAAGTTTGCCAGCAGCTTGAAAGTGATCTACAGAAATCCTAGCTCCGGGATGAAAACTGAACTGCAACTCAGGCTGACCCGAGCGTAACATAAAACATAAACACTCGAGTCAGGACATACATACTTATATAGTGTAAGCTAATTCAAGTGTACTGTAATATAGAGCAAGTAACTTAAAGGATGCTTGGGACCGCCCATCCTCTAAGGATTCGTTAAACTATTTACTATGTAGTATATTGCGCTATTATAATAGTGTCTAATTGTAAAATAAACTTACTTTTTAATAGCGTTAAGGGGTTACCCATATAGCCCTTAACACAAATAATGCCAATAGTCTATACAGTACCGTAATACCTCCTGATCGGGAAGCTACCAGAGGATACTCCATAGGTACGACACAAATAGAAACTCGTAGGAGGCTCGCTATGGTAGGTGACACGGCACAACTAGGCAATGCCAGGGTAGATATACCAATTGCTATCTGGACCGGTGGAAACGCGTAGCCGCAGTTACCGCCCACCTCGAACAACACTCCCAAATCAAAGGTGCGCACCAAAACAATCACAGGAGTAATAGAATGGCATACGAAGAAGTGCGTTCAATCAGAGGTGCTACCTCATTAATCCGAGAATCGCTCCTGTTTTAGCCACCTTATGCCAACTCACGGGAGTCGGGTCCACGTATTTACCTTAAAGGAAACGTCACCACCATCCTACTTCATTCTGGGATCTCCACCGCGTACACGGTTAGTCAAAGGGTTTTCGGTATCGACAGAGAGTATGTCCATATCCGATCCCGGTCTCTTTGCCAACCAAGCGTTATTATAGCCCGTGGTTACAGTTTAAAATGGTATTCGTACTTTAAAATCAAAATATATCTCAAATTCCTTCAATATCAAATATTGATTTAAACTTTCCACTTTATACATACTTTTAAATTTATTCAATTTATTTGGAATTTATTGCCTTTACCAAATTTTAAAGTTAAATTCTTCCTTTAAATCCATCGAAAAATCAATTTCTTAAAATTTTTCTAATTTCATATTAAATTCCAAAATTTACACCTTTTCCCCAAAATTAATTTCCATACATTTTAAAACAATCAAATTCCAGTTTCTGCAACACTTATGAAATGCTACCTAAAGTTTATGGGTTAAACAGTCCAATTTTAAAAGACAGCATTTAAATGCTGTAATAGGTTATTAACTTATCAATTTAGTTTAATTCCAAATACAACTTATTATCAATTATTTCTTAACTGAAATCTCATCTTAACAAAAATCCAGAATTTTTCCAAATAAGTTATATTTATTTATTTAAAATCTTAACTCATTCAAAAATCATTTTTAAATCTTTATAAAAATCCTTTAAATACATTAAACCACAATATTATAAACTTCCATTTAAAAATAATTTTAAAATATTTCAGAAAAATATTATAGGAACCACGGGTCTGTATAAAATTTTCTAGCCTAGGTCAAGTGATACGGATTTATATCATTTCAATCCGCAATTTTACAAACCCCGGGTTCTATCATTTCAAACCCGCAATCCCAAGTTAAAATTAAACAGTTAACTGAATAAATGCATAATCATTGTTTTAGGCCTATCATTTCAGCCTTAACGATTTAAATTTATAGGGAACTTGCAGTGATGATTTAAATCAGTAAATAAACATTTAACAATATAACTGCAGAAATATTACAACAGATAAATAACTGATGAGGTGTCAATTTAAATGGAGTTTAACATCCTACGTTATATTACAGACAGATAACAGTTAAATAATAATTTACACATACACTTGCGATAATTCACAGAAATATAGGCCTGTTTGTCTGGTGAGAAAAACTCACCTGAAGGCTGCAGAAAAAATTTGATTCAAAATGAAAATCCACCGGAAAAGAAACGAACAGTGAGTAACGATCAAATATCCCGGATGTCACGCCTAGATTCAAATCTATAACAAGATCCAAATACCGGATACGTGACTTTAGAAATTTACGGTCAAAGCAAAAATTAAAAATAGGACGAGAATTAGTTCGACTTGCTCGACCACTCCACTGGGTATACTATCAAAACATAACGAAACTTTTCCTACCCATTACTGAACCATGCCATTTCAAAAATCAAGGTAAAATTTACCTAAAGGCCATCTAAAACAAAATGGTGAAGTTTTTCTCCTATAGGCCGTGATATATGCATGTACAAGTGCATCCAATACTCTACTACCTACAGGCTTATGCACTGTCCCACACAACTATAAAGCATATTGCAGTTATATGCTTTTATATGCAACTAAACATTTCCACCTAACATCTTCTCTGTTATCTGAAGTATTACAGGCTTTCTCCCTTTTTTTTCAACCGAATCTTATATATATATATATATATATATATATATATTTATAAAACATGCACGGATACATCATTTCTTCTTTAAATTTTTTACTATCATCAACGAATAACTACCCAAGTCAGTTACCTAAAACACGGTCAAGATTTCACTAAAAGCCTGCCTATATGATATGCCTATATGCAACTGGAGGCTCACTCACTATGTCAACATGTTATATTCTAATGAACCCTGAAAACTCTCTTTCTCTCCCTCTATTATATTCTTCTTTACTCTCGTTTTATATTTTTTTATTTTTTTATTTTTTTATTTTTTTTTTTAAACATGTCTAACATCCTATGCAAAACAAAACTCACGCAACTCTCTGCCTACAACTTGCGTCTCTCTGCTATCTACTGTTACAAGATGGTAAAACATGCACAGATCATTAGTGATAAGTACATCCAGAATAACACTTACAACATCATAACTACACTAATTCCACAACCTAGCTTCCTACAGGTTATTGACCTGACTTGAATGAATTTGCAAGGTAATGTATTTCTCTTAAGACCTCATCATCAACACACATATCCACTGCTACTAGAAACTAGGTTTTTTTTTTTCAAAATATATGTCTCATAGGAAACTCGGCTGAGCACTAGAGTGGTAGTTAGGGTTGGAGTGGCCGAGCCAAAAGATGGGAAAGCAAAGGAAAAAAAAAAACTGAAGAAGGAAAACGGAGAGGATGCAAAAGAAGAAGAGGAATAGTAATATTACCTGATAGAAGCTTTTCTCCTTGTGGATGATGTTATGCAAGATGAGGAGATAAAATACGAACCAGGCTAATATATTTATAGAGGGGAGAGTTTGCTTTAGATGCAAGAAAACATATATACGTGAAGAAAATCAAAAGGGCTCGGTACAAAAATGGCAACATATCTTGGCATGCCTAAACAATTGATTGATAAAGCAAAATTTCGTACGTTCAAAAGTTTGAATGTGAATACCTTGGCAAGAGATTGAAAAAAAACGGCAGCATTGATAGAAGATTGAACGTTTTGCAGATAAAGAATTGATTTGAGGCGAAATCAATGGAAAAAGAAAAAGCAAGCAGAGCTCAGTGATTTATTTCCAGTTTTTATCTTGTTTGAATGGATAAGGCTCGTGTGATTTTAGGGACCACGGTTAGCAATTAGATTTGATTTTATATGCGTGATATTCATTGCCAGTTTATGAGTTTTGATATCAACATTTTTTTTATTTGATAGTTGCGTGATTGTAGATTGAAGAAACGGCATTTGGAAGAACTGATATTA
The DNA here is from genome assembly GCA_030765085.1 of Allium cepa. Taxonomy (NCBI): domain Eukaryota; kingdom Viridiplantae; phylum Streptophyta; class Magnoliopsida; order Asparagales; family Amaryllidaceae; genus Allium; species Allium cepa. Next base: position 464,221,481 of record CM060943.1, read on the forward strand.
GGCAAGAGATTGATTTTAGGCAAAAGATATTTGGATGAAAAGGTATATACAAAAGTTTAAAATAAATTTTGACAGTTAAAACAAAAGTAACGTTTGTTATAAAAATCACTAACTGATATTTTAATCGATAAGTATATTTAAATATGATTTTTACTTTATATGCGTGATTATAGGAACGAAAAATTTTATCTTGCAAAATAAAGGCAGTGGAAACAGAGAGATATAAATAGGAATGTGAGAATTTGAAAAGATAGGCAAGGTTAAATTTGAATGCATGAGTTGATTTTAGGCAATCAAATATATTGGTCCATTTAGGTTGCGTGAATAGATGAATACAGTGACATGCTCAAGAAACAAAAAGGTAAGAGGCAAATGCCAAAAATGTTAAAAGAATAAAATTTTGTGTCACGCGCAAAGGAATGCAAAATTGATTTTCTCTCAAATGATATATGCGTGATTTAAGAAGAAGTATATGGTATGTTTAAATCAAAAAATGGAAGAGTTGATTATTATCATTATATTTTAAAGAACAGTTACAAACAAATTTGAACGTTTCTTTTTTTTTATTCAGATTTGCGTGCTTTTTTTTTTCTTTGATGCCTGGATATGCACGTTATTCCTCTGGATTTGAGATAAGGCTTGCGAAAATATTAATTTCCAGTTATACAAAACCTTGGATTCTATACTTTATATGTGTGATTAAAGTAAGCGTTGATTTTGTATATAGACCATTGATACGATATTTTAAATACATATCGATGTTGAAATATGATTTTTAAAATACGCCAACTGACGTAATATAAAACACCCAAAGTTATATAAAAATAACGTTTTTAATTTATACGTTTATTTTGTTACTTATACCATAAATTTTTACGCGTCCTTTAAACGCGAAATTTAACAGTTCATTAATACACTAAATCCTTCAAAATTATTACTTAACAAACTTAATTGGTTTTCACATATTATATATATATATATATACAAAATTCCTTTTATTAAAATTCATATGGAGTTGTCCTTTAACAAAATTAACCGTTTCATAACTTTAAATTTCCATATTTAGTATTTTAAGGAAATGATTTAAATCAAATTATTTATGTATATAAATTGGGAAGTAAATTTTACTGGAAAGAGAAAAATAACGGATTAAAATTCTATATGTTTTCTTATATATAATCATATATATATATATAGTATTTATTCCCTAAATTTACGTGCCCTTTTTAACGCGTAATTTCCCAGTTCATTTATACACAAAAAAAAATTCAAAATTCTGACCATGCTGAGACTCGAACTCATGACCTGTCGTGAATAGCCCAGATGTCTTAACCACCTAAGCTATTAATGTTTTCTTAATTAAAACTTGATTTTGCTAGACATTAAGTTATTTACCATCTTCGACAAAACCCCAAATTTCCAAATTAAAGTTAATTCTTAACCATGTCAAAATTTCAGAGATCTTATTATTTAATTAAAAATTTGGTCAATTGTTTTTTTTATATTTTTAATCACTTTAAATAAACCCCAAAGTTTTTTTTTTTAGAAAAATACAAGTGAAAAATACTTGTTAAAAAAATTGGGCTGTTACACTCTCCCCCACTCAGAACTTTTCGTCCTCGAAAAGGAAGAAGGTAGGGGAATAGAAACAACCTGAAAGAAAACTAAATTGAAACTTAAATTAGAATCATTAATCTAAACAATAAAAATTCAATTTTAAATTAATCATTGATTTCATCTATTTATACTTAAAATTTTAACATTTATTTATTTACATATTTACTTGTACAATATCCCTACACTTAAAAAAAATCATTCAATTTTTTTTTTTATCCAAATTTTACCCAAGGTATTATAACATTCTAATTTAAAATGTTTAATTTTAATCCAAATTTGAAATGGTAATTTAACTTAATTGTTAAAGTAAATTTACCATTTCCCAAAATAAACTAAATTCCCCATTTAGTTTCTTCTTTATTCCAAACTATAATTAAATTTATTTTTCTCAATATTTTTCTCATCTATGTCAAATATTTTTCTCAATATCTAAACTATATAAATTCAATTAATTAATATTCAATAATTGATTTAATTCATTTGATTTTTACAGAAGTTAAATCAATCTTAACTATTTCCAAATTAATTATCTTATTATCCAATTATTTTCTAAAATCAGAAATTTGTATAGTCTTTTATAATAATCATCTTTTATTCAACAAATTTAATTTTCTTTATTCCAGATTATTATTAAATATATTCTACTTAATATATCTTATCGCACATATTAAGTAGATTATATTTAATATAACTATTCCAATATATTTCTAAATTTCCTTTAACACCATTTGATATTGTATATTATTCAATTATTATTTTATTTCTATTTACCTCTATTTGTCTTGTTGTAACTGAAACTTTAAATGTATAACATTTATTATAACCACTCAAATTTTTATTTATAAAATTCTTTTATATTATACATTATCCAATTACATAGTTAATTTCTGAATGATTTAGGTAAGTTATATTGACATGCAATTATACAAGTAAAATTTTCCAACTATATTATTCAAGTTTAAATATTCATTCCAAATTTGACTTTATTTTATCATTAGAATCACCTTTTAACATAAATTTATGAATTAAATTTCCAATTAACTTCAAACCCTTTAGAGATAAATAAATACATACATATTGCATATGTCAAATCAAATTTAAATCATATATCTATATATATTATAAATTAAGTCACATTTAGAAATTCAAATCAATTAAACTTTTGAAGCAAAACTACAACATGGTCTCTTTACTTCGATACTCGAAAATGAATGTCGATGATGTTGTACTCATCCCCGAAATTATTTTCTAGTGACAAAGAGAAGAGCACTGATTTTTAAAACTTTAAAATTCTTTGGAAACAAATTTATATTCGAAAATAATTTAAATAATAATATATCCTTTTAAGACTTTAAACACAAGGTTTGAAACTATCAGATATTAAATTCTTAAATTCTTGTTTTAAATCCATTTCTGTTTCCAAATAAATTTATAACCATGTTTTATAGTCCAATTATTTATTAAGACAAAACCAATGGTTTACAAAACTATAAATAAAATCAAACATTATTATCTCTAAACAACTAGTTAAATTCTGAAAATTATACTTATATGTATAATATTAGATTTTTCCCAAATATAGGAATAAATTTTTTCAAACAAGGATAGAGATTCAAATTTTGAAGGACTCAAATTAAATAGAATTTTGATTTAAAGATAAGTTGGAATCAGAAGATCCGATGGTTAAATAACAGAATAAGAAACCAGATAAGTTTATATAAATCGAGGGCAACCTTAACCTGGTCAACCGTGACTTAAAGAGTCAGATCGATGTGGATTTTCTGGGGTAAATCTACATTCGATCTGAAGAGATAGAGTTCAGAATAACCAAAGATACTAGTATCTAAACCGAGGATAAATATAAATCTCCGGTGAATCAATGCTAGTTGTAAAGGAGTTTCACCGCTATATTAGAATATTGGCGAAACCGACAATTCACTATAAAGATCATCCTAAGTGGAGTTATGGGATACTCCCGAATCGAAAGAAAAATAAATAGTGAGGGACACGAATGAACTTCGGAACCGCAGGGAACGTTCCAAAAATTCAAAAAGGAAGAGATTCAAGCTCGAATGAAAGTGATTCTGTAAATCAAATTTACCATACATTCTAAGTTTTGCCTAGAGCCAAAGCTCTGATACCAGATGTAACGACCCGGTGTTTTCAACCATTCGCATCCGCACATGTCGGACTTGAATTGTTCAAAATACCGCGTTGTAAAAATAAATTTGGCAGAACTCAGAATATGCAGTAAATAATTAATCACAGAATCACAGACACAGAATCAGAATACTCGCAGCGGAATTTAAAAATACTTAGTGGTTCATGAAGCCACTATAAATATTCTTACTCAAGTAAAATTTACATAGTCTTAAATCCAAATATAGTTTTAACTTATCAGTAAACAGTCCAAATGTCCACTAGTCTTGATTTCAAAATTTTAGATAAAGAACTGGAAAGGAAGTTTGCCAGCAGCTTGAAAGTGATCTACAGAAATCCTAGCTCCGGAATGAAAATTGAACTGCAACTCAGGCTGACCCGAGCGTAACATAAAACATAAACACTCGAGTCAGGACATACATACTTATATAGTGTAAGCTAATTCAAGTGTACTGTAATATAGAGCAAGTAACTTAAAGGATGCTTGGGACCGCCCATCCTCTAAGGATCCGTTAAACTATTTACTATGTAGTATATTGCGCTATTATAATAGTGTCTAATTGTAAAATAAACTTACTTTTTAATAGCGTTAAGGGGTTACCCATATAGCCCTTAACACAAATAATGCCAATAGTCTATACAGTACCTTAATACCTCCTGATCGGGAAGCTACCAGAGGATACTCCATAGGTACGACACAAATAGAAACTCGTAGGAGGCTCGCTATGGTAGGTGACACGGCACAACTAGGCAATGCCAGGGTAGATATACCAAGTGCTATCCGGACCGGTGGAAACGCGTAGCCGTAGTTACCGCCCACCTCGAACAACACTCCCAAATCAAAGGTGCGCACCAAAACAATCACAGGAGTAATAGAATGGCATACGAAGAAGTGCGTTCGATCAGAGGTGCTACCTTATTAATCCGAGAATCGCTCCTGTTTTAGCCACCTTATGCCAACTCACGGGAGTCGGGTGCACGTATTTACCTTAAAGGAAACGTCACCACCATCCTACTTCATTCTGGGATCTCCACCGCGTACACGGTTAGTCAAAGTGGTTTTCGGTATCGACAGAGAGTATGTCCATATCCGATCCCGGTCACTTTGCCAACCAAGCGTTATTATAACCCGTGGTTACAGTTTAAAATGGTATTCGTACTTTAAAATCAAAATATATCTCAAATTCCTTCAATATCAAATATTGATTTAAACTTTCCACTTTATACATACTTTTAAATTTATTCAATTTATTTGGAATTTATTGCCTTTACCAAATTTTAAAGTTAAATTCTTCCTTTAAATCCATCAAAAAATCAATTTCTTAAAATTTTTCTAATTTCATATTAAATTCCAAAATTTACACCTTTTCCTCAAAATTAATTTCCATACATTTTAAAACAATCAAATTCCAGTTTCTGCAGCACTTATGAAATGCTACCTAAAGTTTATGGGTTAAACAGTCCAATTTTAAAAGACAGCATTTAAATACTGTAATAGGTTATTAACTTATCAATTTAGTTTAAATTCCAAATACAACTTATTATCAATTATTTCTTAACCGAAATCTCATCTTAACAAAAATCCAGAATTTTTCCAAATAAGTTATATTTATTTATTTAAAATCTTAACTCAATCAAAAATCATTTTTAAATCTTTATAAAAATCCTTTAAATACATTAAACCACAATATTATAAACTTCCATTTAAAAATAATTTTAAAATATTTCAGAAAAATATTATAGGAACCACGGGTCTGTATAAAATTTTCTAGCCTAGGTCAAGTGATACGGATTTATATCATTTCAATCCGCAATTTTAAAAACCCCGGGTTCTATCATTTCAAACCCGCAATCCCAAGTTAAAATTAAACAGTTAACTGAATAAATGCATAATAATCATTGTTTTAGGCCTATCATTTCAGCCTTAACGATTTAAATTTATAGGGAACTTGCAGTGATGATTTAAATCAGTAAATAAACATTTAACAATATAACTGCAGAAATATTACAACAGATAAATAACTGATGAGGTGTCAATTTAAATGGATTTTAACATCCTACATTATATTACAGAAAGATAATAGTTAAATAATAATTTACACATACACTTGCGATAATTCACAGAAATATAGGCATGTTTGTCTGGTGAGAAAAACTCACCTGAAGGCTGCAGAAAAAATTTGATTCAAAATGAAAATCCACCGGAAAAGAAACGAACAGAGAGTAACGATCAAATATCCCGGATGTCACGCCTAGATTCAAATCTATAACAAGATCCAAATACCGGATACGTGACTTTAGAAATTTACGGTCAAAGCAAAAATTAAAAATAGGACGAGAATTAGTTCGACTTGCTCGACCACTCCACTGGGTATACTATCAAAACATAACGAAACTTTTCCTACCCATTACTGAACCATGCCATTTCAAAAATCAAGGTAAAATTTACCTAAAGGCCATCTAAAAAAAATGGTGAAGTTTTTCTCCTATAGGCCGTGATATATGCATGTACAAGTGCATCCAATACTCTACTACCTACAGGCTTATGCACTGTCCCACACAACTATAAAGCATATTGCAGTTATATGCTTTTATATGCAACTAAACATTTCCACCTAACATCTTCTCTGTTATCTGAAGTATTACAGGCTTTCTCCCTTTTTTTCAACCGAATCTTATATATATATATATATATATATATATTTATAAAACATGCACGGATACATCATTTCTTCTTTAAAATTTTTACTATCATCAACGAATAACTACCCAAGTCAGTTACCTAAAACACGGTCAAGATTTCACTAAAAGCCTGCCTATATGATATGCCTATATGCAACTGAAGGCTCACTCACTATGTCAACATGTTATATTCTGATGAACCCTAAAAACTCTCTTTCTCTCCCTCTGTTATATTCTTCTTTACTCTCGTTTTATATTTATTTATTTATTTATTTTTTTTTTAAACATGTCTAACATCCTATGCAAAACAAAACTCATGCAACTCTCTGCCTACAACTTGCGTCTCTCTGCTATCTACTGTTACAAGATGGTAAAACATGCACAGATCATTAGTGATAAGTACATCCAGAATAACACTTACTACATCATAACTACACTAATTCCATAACCTAGCTTCCTACAGGTTATTGACCTGACTTGAATGAATTTGCAAGGTAATGTATTTCTCTTAAGACCTCATCATCAACACACATATCCACTGCTACTAGAAACTAGGTTTTTTTTTTCAAAATATATGTCTCATAGGAAACTCGGCTGAGCACTAGAGTGGTAGTCAGGGTTGGAGTGGCCGAGCCAAAAGATGGGAAAGCAAAGGAAAAAAAAACTGAAGAAGGAAAACGGAGAGGATGCAAAAGAAGAAGAGGAATAGTAATATTACCTGATAGAAGCTTTTCTCCTTGTGGATGATGTTATGCAAGATGAGGAGATAAAATACGAACCAGGCTAATATATTTATAGAGGGGAGAGTTTGCTTTAGATGCAAGAAAACATATATACGTGAAGAAAATCAAAAGGGCTCGGTACAAAAATGGCAACATATCTTGGCATGCCTAAACAATTGATTGATAAAGCAAAATTTCGTACGTTCAAAAGTTTGAATGTGAATACCTTGGCAAGAGATTGAAAAAAAACGGCAGCATTGATAGAAGATTGAACGTTTTGCAGATAAAGAATTGATTTGAGGCGAAATCAATGGAAAAAGAAAAAGTAAGCAGAGCTCAGTGATTTATTTCCAGTTTTTATCTTGTTTGAATGGATAAGGCTCGTGTGATTTTAGGGACCACGGTTAGCAATTAGATTTGATTTTATATGCGTGATATTCATTGCCAGTTTATGAGTTTTGATTTCAACATTTTTTTTTATTTGATAGTTGCGTGATTGTAGATTGAAGAAACGGCATTTGGAAGAACTGATATTAGGCAAGAGATTGATTTTAGGAAAAAGATATTTGGATAAAAAGGTATATACAAAAGTTTAAAATAAATTTTGACAGTTAAAACAAAAGTAACGTTTGTTATAAAAATCACTAACTGATATTTTAATCGATAAGTATATTTAAATATGATTTTTACTTTATATGCGTGATTATAGGAACGAAAAATTTTATCTTGCAAAATAAAGGCAGTGGAAACAGAGAGATATAAATAGGAATGTGAGAATTTGAAAAGATAGGCAAGGTTAAATTTGAATGCATGAGTTGATTTTAGGCAATCAAATATATTGGTCCATTTAGGTTGCCTGAATAAATGAATACAGTGACATGCTCAAGAAACAAAAAGGTAAGATGCAAATGCCAAAAATGTTAAAAGAATAAAATTTTGTGTCACGCGCAAAGGAATGCAAAATTGATTTTCTCTCAAATGATATATGCGTGATTTAAGAAGAAATATATGGTATGTTTAAATCAAAAAATGGAAGAGTTGATTATTATCATTATATTTTAAAGAACAGTTACAAACAGATTTGAACGTTTCTTTTTTTTTATTCAGATTTGCGTGCTTTTTTTTTTCTTTGATGCCTGGATATGCACGTTATTCCTCTGGATTTGAGATAAGGCTTGCGAAAATATTAATTGCCAGTTATACAAAGCCTTGGATTCTATACTTTATATGCGTGATTAAAGTAAGCGTTGATTTTGTATACAGACCATTGATACGATATTTTAAATACATATCGATGTTGAAATATGATGTTTAAAATACGCCAACTGACGTAATATAAAACACCCAAAGTTATATAAAAATAACGTTTTTAATTTATACGTTTATTTTGTTACTTATACCATAAATTTTTACGCGTCCTTTAAACGCGAAATTTAACAGTTCATTAATACACTAAATCCTTCAAAATTATTACTTAACAAACTTAATTGGTTTTCACATATTATATATATATATATACAAAATTCCTTTTATTAAAATTCAAATGGAGTTGTCCTTTAACAAAATTAACCGTTTCACAACTTTAAATTTCCATATTTAGTATTTAACGAAATGATTTAAATCAAATTATATATGTATATAAATTGGGAAGTAAATTTTACTGGAAAGAGAAAAATAACGGATTAAAATTCTATACGTTTTCTTATATATAATCTTATATATATATAGTATTTATTCCCTAAATTTACGTGCCCTTTTTAACGCGTAATTTCCCAGTTCATTTATACACAAAAAAAAATTCAAAATCCTGACCATGCCGAGACTCGAACTCATGACCTGTCGTGAATAGCCCAGATGTCTTAACCACCTAAGCTATTAATGTTTTCTTAATTAAAACTTGATTTTGCTAGACATTAAGTTATTTACCATCTTCGACAAAACCCCAAATTTCCAAATTAAAGTTAATTCTTAACCATGTCAAAATTTCAGAGATCTTATTATTTAATTAAAAATTTGGTCAATTGTTTTTTTTATATTTTTAATCACTTTAAATAAACCCCAAAGTTTTTGTTTTAGAAAAATACAAGTGAAAAATACTTGTTAAAAAAATTGGGCTGTTACAGAAGTATATATAGGTGATATGCTTGTACAGTAACGATGATCAAGCGACCACGTTAGAGAACTAGCAGAAATGTTCGGCATCCTCCGAGCTGTTGAAAATTAATCCTTTGAAGTGTTCTTTTAGCGTAGCATTAGGGAAGTTCTTAGGTTTATTGTTAATGCCTATTGGATCGGAGCTAATCCTATGAAGATTCAAGCTATATTTGATATCTAAGCGCCAAAGACTATCAAATAAGTATAGCCTCTGAAAGGGAAGGTTACTGCCTTAAGCCGATTTATTTCCAGAGCTATTGATAAATGCATTCCTTACTTTGACTTGATTAGGGAAGGAAAAAGGAACTTCGAATGGACACAGGATTGTAAAGAAGCATTTCAGGCTTTGGAAAACCACTTAGAGAGACCTCCCGTCTTATCGAAGACAGTGGAACATAAAGATTTATATATCTACTTACCTGTGTCTGTACATGCTATAAGTGTCGCATTGCTTTGAGAATAGAATGAGATCCAGAGACCGGTCTATTATGTCAGAAAGCGATTGACTGGAGCTGAAAGGAACTATATGAAAATATGGAAATTGGCATACTGCTTGCTGATTGCGTCACTAAAGATTTACCCATCCTTTTAGTCACACCCGATTAATGTTTACATAAACTAGCTGTTACGGCTGGTCTTGCAGCGACCTTAGACATCTAGAAGGTTACTCAAGTTGAATATCGAGCTTAGTCAATTCAATATCATTTTTCTCCTTCGAAGGGTTATCTAGGGTCAGGAATTGGCAGATTTTATAGCACAATTTATAGCATAGGATGATTTCACGGAGAGCAGCGAAATCTTTACCACATGATGGAAATTGTATAATTATAAAGCATCCGATATCACAGTTCTGGAGTTGGAATTTTTCTCGTATCTCCCAAAGATCGGTCAATCTACTATGCTTTAATTTACTTTAATGGCGTCTGGTTCTGGTTCTCGTTCTCAATTTTTCCCTCTTTCTTCCTTCAATCATCCTCAGTTGCAAGCAAAATTTATAGCTGGAGATTCGGAATTGATTAATCATCGATCTTATGCTCAAGTGGTCAAAGACCGACCGTCCTTATTTTCTTTTAAAGTTCCGAGATCTCAATCTTTGAATAAAAGATGGATTGATTCACGCTCCTCCAAATCTTATTGCTTTAGATGTGGTGATGGAAACCATTTCGCGTCCCAATGTCGAGAACCCATCAGGTATTTCCAGTGCAGCAAATTTGGTCACAAAAGCTTCATTTGTTCGACTGTTTCTGGTTCTTCAATTTCCTCTGAGTTCTTGGTCGAAATGGTTTTCAATTCGTGTTAAAGATTATGCTCTTGAAAGCGATTTTACTTGATCACTTATGGAATTTTCGAGTAGATGGTTTCAACTTCTTGGAAGATCTGCTTCTTCATTTCAATGTTGTTAATGCCCCGAACATTGGTAAAGGCTATAGGGCTAGATTTGGTGACCCTGTATTGTATTTTGTAAAAATCAATTCTTCTTCGGTCTCCTCCTGTTCTTCTGTTCTTTTAGCAGAGCATGGGTTCTTGTTTGTTTTGAAATTTATCTACTTGAGGGGAATCTTAATAAACAATCTCAGGATCAAGCGTTCAGAAGGTTTAAAGCTCTTAGATGATCTTTTAAATCATTTCAACAATGTGAATTTGCCAAACACTGATAAGGGCTTTCAGGTTTTTTCTGGTGTCTCAAAGCAGAGAGTTGATAATCCAGTTTCTTCTGTCAATTTGATTGTAGATCAAGGTGCATTTCTTGATACTTTTAGAAGTGAAGAATCGGATTTTTTAGATCCTATTTTGTTAGACCCGGATGTTGCTCATTGTAAGACCATGCTAGTTACTGAGGATTGCCAATCTATTCTGGTTAATGATTTTATCAATCCAAAGCATAAAATAGGTTTGCGTTGCCCTTCTAAATTGGATTCTTTTAAGATTTCTTTTTCCAACAAATTTGATTGCCTCGATTCTGATTTTGTTTTAGAGTGTTTGTTTTTGACTGAGGTCACTGATCCCTCCTCCATTAATTTCTTTAGCCTTGAATCTGTGTTGTCTCCTGTTCGTTCCTCAAATCAAGATGAAGGTGATCACTCTTATGTTGTTTCAGATTGTCCCTCTGCTGTTTATTTCGATTCAACAAATAGCTTTGGTGATCTTCAACCCTTCATTCCTGATAGTGACATTAGTTCTCTCAATGTTGTTGATAGTTGCCTTTATTTTGATGATTCTGATAGTAGACAGATTGACTTGGTTTTTGATTTACCTATGGGTACTGGGTTAAACTTGGATTCCTTCGTTTTCGGTTTTTGGTCAGAAGAAGCTTTTAATGGGGTTGTAGCTCCTCTGTCTACAGGGGTTTCTGATATTGTTGTTGTTGATTTGCTGAGGCAATCAGTGTTCTTTAGGGATTGGTGCATAAATGATGAATCGCTTCTAGATGATGAGATGGTATCGGTTGTTGAGAATCATTTGGATATTGAAAAGCTTATGGCAGGAAGGATTGATGTTCATGTTGTGCACGGTGCACTTGATTTATTTGTTCAGGTTGATCATATTAGTGATCTGGATACAGAGGTTATGTTTGATGTGATTTCCCCTATAGTTAATTCTTCAAAATTGGTTAATTACTTGGTGGATAGTTGTCTAAGTGATAAATTGGATCCTATCTCTTGTGATGTTGGTGATATCACAGATTCTTCCTCTGTAGTTCATTTGGATGAGACTGTGAATAAGATAGTGGAATATAAGGGTCCCGCTGTTTCTACTGAACCTGGTGATTTGGTTAGTGTTTCTGGGTGTGCTTTGTCTGGTCAATCAGGTGAGACTGGTGGTGCTTATGCTCCTCCTTCTTCTTCTTCTTCGAGGAGAGGTAGACGTAGAAAGTTTGCAGCTTCTAGTGGGTTGGTTCGTTGGAGTGTTAGTATTCGTGACAGTTGCTCTCTGCCATCGGGTGAGTTTCCTGGTTCGAACACCGTGAGCGGTGTTTCGGAATCAGGCTCAGGTGCGCATTTTGATTTGGGTAGCATTTATTTGTCTTATGCTTTGGGTGACTTATCTGCTTCTGATTTCAGTCAGTTAGCCAGTAGCTCTGCTTTTATTTTCTCTGACTTTGAGCTAGATCGTGAGTTTATTAGAAATAAGGAACTTGATAGGGCTAGATCTTTGGGCTTATGAGAGTCATTAGTTGGAACATTAGAGGTTTAAATGACCTTAATAAATATGATAAAGTTAAAATCTTTTTTAAATAATTTTCTATTGATATTGCTCTTTTACAAGAGACTAAAATAAAATGTCCTGACTTTCGTTTTTTTAGAAGATTAGGTGGCTTTCGTTTTAGTAAATGGGTTTTTCTTCCTTCGGTGAGTTTCTCGGGGGGTTTAATGATTGGTTGGAGAGATAACCTCTTTAAATTAATGCAGTGTATTCAAAAGCAACATTCTTTACATATTATTTTAATTAATTTAGCAGATAATTCTTTTTTAAATATTTCTAATGTTTATGGGCCTAACTCTAAAATCGATAGACGGATTCTCTGGAATGAATGTCTCGAGTTTAGATCTCTTGCCCCCAGATCTTGGATATTGGGGGTTGATTTTAATGTTACTCGTTTCATTGGGGAGCGTTCTCCCCGGGAAGGAGATTATTCGGCTATGGAGGAATTTGATCAATTTATTATTTATTCTAATTTGATCGAAATTCCTCTATCCAATAGAGTTTTTACTTGGAGCAATAATAGGGATTCTCACTCTTTTGCTCTATTAGATAGATTTTTCGTTAGTGATGAAATTGAGAATAAATTTCCTATCTGTAGAGTGACAGGTTTGCCTTACACTCTTTTAGATCATTGTCCCATTATTCTTTCTTGTGACAGTCATAGAATTATTAGTAGAGCCTTTAAATTTGAAAAAATGTAGTTTCTAGAACCCGGTTTTTCAAATTTAATCATCAATAAATGGTCTTCTATGAGTTATTATAGTTTTAAGTATCGTGACAATTCAGCCAAAGCTTTTGTGCTTAAGCTTAGAAAACGCAGGATTTTTCTTAAAAACCGGAATAAAAACGTTTTTGGTAATATAAAAATTAAAAAGATAATATTCTTAATGAGTTGCTCAAACTTAATAAGATTGAAGAATCTAGACATTTAAGTTTAGGTGAGAGAAATGTTCTTAATAACTTAAAAATGATCTTAATTCTATTCTTGAAAAAGAGGAAGTTATGTGGAAACAAAGATCAAATTTTCAATGGATCAATGAAGGCGACAATAATACCAAATTTTTTCATAATTTAGCCAATAATAGAAAACGTAGTAATACAATTAATTCCATTATTGTTAATAATGTGGAATTAGTTGAACAACGTGACCTTAATAATGCGTTTACTGATTATTACAAAGAAATCTTTGGCAATAAAAATAAGCATAGAATTAGTGTTAGATGGAATGACCTTTATCCATCTGTCTCTAACATTAATCTTTCTGATTTAGATGTTCCTTTTTTTGAAGAGGAAATCAGAAAAGCCATTTTTGATTTACCAGGAGATAAATCTCCGGGCCCAGATATTTTTCCTATCTTCTTTTATCAATCTTTTTGGGAGGTTTTAAAATTAGACTTAATTTGGATGTTTAATGAATTTTATAATGGTAATCTCCAATTAGGTTGTTTTAATTTTGCTAACGTTATTTTATTACATAAAAAAGTTGGTGCTAATACTTTACAAGATTTTAGACCTATTTCATTGATTAATTGCTCTATTAAGATTATTTCTAAAGTTTTAGCTAATAGACTTAGTTTGAAAATGAATGATCTAATTGATTGTTCTCAATCAGCTTTCATTAAAGGTAGAAATATTACTGATGGTGTAGCTGTTGTTCAAGAATATATTAATTCATGTTGTAAAAATAATATTACTTGTGCTATTTTAAAATTAGATTTTGCTAAAGCGTTTGACTCGGTTGATTGGGATTTTCTTATAGAAATTTTCCTTGCCAGAGGCTTTAGTAACAGATGGATTAACTGGATTACTAACTTGCTTAAAACGGGTAACTCTAGTATTATGGTTAATGGTGTTTTAGGTAATAAAATTCAATCCAAGAGAGGTTTAACGCAAGGGGATCCTTTATCGCCTCTTCTGTTTAATTTAGCGGCTGATGTCTTTTCTAAAATTATTAAAAATGCTGTTAGCGATAATCTTTTGGGTTTTATTGGTAATGATATTTCTAGTTTTGATTTGTCTGTCCTTCAATTTGCTGATGATACTTTGCTTTTTTCCTCCAATCTTCCCAGACACATAATTGCTCTCAAGTTTATTCTTTATAGTTTTGAACTTCTATCAGGTTTAAAAATAAACTTTGATAAAAGTTTTGTCTTAGTTTTAAATGATTTTGATAATGTAGAAAATTTAGTTGCTAATACTTTAAATTGTAAAACTATGAGTTTTCCATTTGATTATCTTGGTTTTGTTATTAGACCTTCAAAACTTAAGCACGACGATTGGTTAATAATCATTGATAAAATTAAAAATAGGATTTGTAATTGGAATGTGAGATTCTTATCTAGAGCTGGTAGACTGGTTTTGATTAATTCTATCTTATCAGCTCTCCCTATATGTTGGATGTCCATGCACCTTTTTCCTGATTGGGTGATAGATAAAATAGGTAAAATTAGAAGGGATTTCCTTTGGAGTGGTGATAATACTAACAGTAGCATTAAATGTTTAGTTAATTAGGATACTGTTTGTAAGTCTAAAAAGAGGGTGGTTTAGGAGTCATTAATTTACATAATATGAACCTGTCTCTTCTTGGTAAATGGTTATGGAAATTAAGAGATTCTAGTGATATTGCCATTTGGAAGGAGACTATTTCTAAATATTACTACAATGGTAGTTATAATCTCTATCAGATTAGTCCTTCGATGTATAGTAAGCTTTCTTATTTTTGGAAATCTATTTTAAAATGTAGTGATATTTTTAACTTAGGTATTAATATTATTGTTCATTCTGGTAATAATATATCTTTTTGGCACGATAGTTGGATTTCCCCTATTCCTTTTAAGAATGAGTTCAAAGATTTATATGATATTTGTAACTTTAAATTTGCGTTTATTTCTGATGTTTTTAACTCTGATAGTGACCCTCCTTGGATTTTCAACTTTAATAGTATTTTAGTAGGCCCTACCCTTGACAACTTTATTTGCTTTATGCTAAGCTTAATCTGTATAACATTGACAATGATAATGACTATATTAGTTGGGAGTGGGATAAGAGTAAGAAATATTCTTCTACTTCCTTTTACAAATTTATTAACTTTTCGGGGGTTTTTGTCAATTGTTTTAAATTTATTTGGAAGTCTAATGCTCCTCCTAAATCAAAGATCCATATGTGGCTCATCATTCATGGTAAATTAAATACTATTGAATTTTTAAAAAGGAGAAATATTATCATTGATAATAAATGTTATTTTTGCAACACACACTCTGAAGATATTAATCATATTTATTACGAATGCTTGGATACTCATTATATCCTTATTAAGACCCTTAATATTTTTGAGTTTAATATTAGTTCTAGAGTTTCTGATTGTTTTTTCTATTGGGACTCTTTTAAATTTATGTTCAATAAGGATTTTAGATTCTTGCTTGATTCTTTATTCATTATTTCTTGTTGGTTCATTTGGTTTGAAAGAAATCAAAGGATTTTTAATAATAAAAATCAACATTATAATAATTTGATTATTTTAATTTCTAATTTCTTCTTAAATTGGATTTCTAATCCCAAATATAAATTAGCCAAAAATAATGGCTTTAAGGATTACCTTAACAAGGTTAGAAATAATATTAACATATTCAAACTTAACATCAATAATTTTGTTTCTAATAATTCTTATATTTATCCCTTTTCTGATTTTAATAATGATCACATGATGCACCATAGTTCTCTTACAATATTAGGCCCATAAATTAGTTTCTAGTTTTTTAGAACTGTTTGTTTTTTGTTCTAGTTTATCCTTGTTTTATTTTACTCTTTGGTTTTTATTCTCACATATATGTATATAAATTCTATTTATATACATATATGTGATTCTTTCTAACTTGATTTCCTAGTTATGTTACAGGTTTGGATTAGGTTGTTTGCTGGTTTTTCTCTTGACTGGTTTGCAGGATAGCTTGCAGCTTTATTAAGGTTGGCAGGGTAGCTTTTTGTAGGGATTCGTATTGCATCTGGCATTTCTTTTTGGTTACTCCAGGTCTTCAGTGTGGAGTTTTTCATTTTGGTCCATCTTTTGGAGTTCTTCTATATGGACCTTCTGAGGCGTTTTCTTTGTGTTTTGTACTTTAGCATTTCTGTTTTTAGATACCTCTAACACCCTAGTATTGGGCGGTGGCCTTGCCGGAGCTCGGTATTAGGGTGAAATGGACGGTGGCTTTGCCGAAGCTCATTTGAAGGGTTTCTATTTCTTTATTTTTTCTAGTTTTATAGATGTGCCACCTGCCAGGCATGTTGGCAGCTCCTTATTATTTGTTTTATATATAGCGCTACATGTGTGCTCTCCTCTTTTATTAGAGAATCACACATTTTTCTCAAAAAAAAGCTTGATTTTCCAGCGGCAAATAACGAAGCCGAATATGAGGCTCTGATTGCTGGACTTAAAATTGCCAGAGACTTGGTAATAAAGTCTCTTGAAATTTTTTGCGACTTATAATTGGTAGTATACCAATTCAAGGGAGATTACCAAGCTAAGGGATAACAGCTACCTCCAAACCTTACCCAAGTCCAAGAGTTGTTGACTGTCTTTGAGAACTACGACATTACGCATATTCCTTTGGATCAAAACATAGAGGCTGATTCATTGGCAAAGTTTGCTAGCACCAGGCATGCACAACAG
The DNA here is from genome assembly GCA_030765085.1 of Allium cepa. NCBI lineage: Eukaryota > Viridiplantae > Streptophyta > Magnoliopsida > Asparagales > Amaryllidaceae > Allium > Allium cepa. The sequence continues at coordinate 464,238,686 of CM060943.1, forward strand.
ATGGGGTTGGTTCCGATTGAAGTATTAAATGCCCCAAGTATAAACCTGATAGGAATCGACCGGGTACTAGAGACAGATCCCAAGAGAGAATCATCGGTGTCTCTGGTTAAAAACTATTTGCTATAGGAAGTTCTACCTAGACAAATGAATGAAAACCGGCAAGTCCTTCGTAAAGCTTCACGATATATCATACAGGAAGGAGTTGTTTATAAAAAGGATTTCTATGTTCGCCTACTCCGGTGTATGAATCATGCTGAGATAAAATAGGTCCTAAATGAATTTCATGAAGGGAAATGTGGTAATCACACTAAAGGTAAACTCTAGCAATGAAAAAACTCCGTTACAGGAATTATTGGATGACCATCATTCGAGATGTCGCTAACTATGTAAGACAATGTGACAAGTGCCAGATATATGCAAGAGCTCCGCCAATAGAAATTGCACGAATGGTCAGCCCATGGCTGATTGCTATGTGGGGTATAGATATTATCGGTTCCTTACCTCTCTCTAAAGGTGGTGCAAAGTACGCTATCGTCGTAGTTGATTACTTCACCAAATGGACCGAAGCATAACCTATAGCCATAATCACAACTAAAAAATAATCAATTTCATCGTCCAGAACATAATCTATCATTTTAGTCTTCCATGAATCATTGTAACAAATAATGGGACTCAATTCGACAGGGTTGAATCTAAGGACTTTTGCCGGAGGTATCATATTGAATAGAGATTTGCAACAGTCGATCATCCTCAAGGGAATGGGCAAGTTGAAGCTGTGAACAAAATCATAAAGTCCACTGTGAAGAAGCATTTGGAAAAGGCTAGGGGAAAGTGGGTGGACGAACTCTAAAGCACCGTGGGCTTACAGGAGCACCCATTAGTCCATGACTGGCCATACTCCATTCGGCATTGCTTATAGTTTCAAAGCTATTATTCCTTTTGAGCTTGAAGTTTCTTCACATCGAGTGACCTACTATGATCCCAACAAATAAAGATCTTCTCTTCGAATCACTATACTTTATAGATGAGAAGCGCGAAGAAGCTGATTTGAGAGCAGCTGTGCATGGGTATCAAGTCGCTCATACTAAAACATCAAAGTTCGACATAGAACCTTTGAAATAGGCGATCTCATCTTGAAACGGGTTCTTCCTACCTCGTCGCATATGAACCCTACTTGGAAAGGACCATATATCATTAAAAAGAGGCTTGGAGAGTGAACTTTCAAACAAGCAACTGTTGATGGTATAACACTCCTAAGAGCATGGAATAACAAGCATTTACAATGCTATTTCATTTACTTTATTTCTTTCTTCTTTCAGCTTTATCTACTGTCGGAATTTTCTTTATTGTTTGACTTTTCAGATATGCAATAAGACAAATTATGTCATTTCCTTCCGTTTATCAAATAGTGTTTTGAAATTCCTTTATATTTATGTTTGCCATAGCATTATGTATTAATTACACTATGAAACTGATTGATGTCGATATGTCCGAACAAGTTTCCAGAGTTTGGAGCTAATCCATTACGCTAGTTCCCAATGGAACTAAATAAGATGAGCATGGTTCGGCGGTTCATTTGATAACTCTCATTCATAACCCAATGGAGAGGATACATAATGAGGAATGGATGTGACTCGACCATCTTATGCCTAAATAAGTCCCGTCTAATGATGTCATTGACATAAATCAAGAGCGATCATTACATGACCAATCTCTCGCTAAATCAGACCCTGGACCTTAGAGGAAAATCAATCAATTAAGGAAATTATGATTCAACTATTTTTCAAAATAACTCTAAGGCCTAGAGTGTGAATTGGAGTATAAAAATGAATCGGGTGTGAATCAACCACCCTCAAACTAACTCTATGTCCCCAAAGTGCGGACTGGAGTACAAACATAAATCAGGTGTGAATTGACCACCAGCTAACCAACTCTAACCCCTTGAGAGTGGATATGAGTATAAAAAAAAAGATAAGTGCGGTTCGACAACCTGCTATTCTATAAACTTCGGCTTGAAACTGATATAAGGAGTATAATCTCACCGAGTATGGAGTTCAACCAACCACCTTCTAACTCTGCTAACCTCAGACTGAGGGCAAGGGTATAATAACACCAACCGCCGAATCAGATAGGGTAACACTTAGGGTCGAGCCTGATGTTTAGTACGATTCATACATGGAGGCCTTAAGCTTGAATTAATGGATTGTCACCCGAACCGATGAGCAATGAATTATAAGTACATTGAATGGAAAGGTGATAGCTCGACTACTTAAATAATAATTCAAACAAGAGTCCAAAAGAAAACAAAAGGCTTTTATTAGCATTATAAACTTCAAAATTTCGATACAAGTTTATTCCAAAAACGGGTACAACATCCGCATATTAGCGGCCAACAAAAGAGAAAACAGCTATACAAGTTATGCACAAATAATGCCGAAGCAACTGCTGCTTCTTTTGTCTTCTCTCCTTTTTGCATTTCTTGGTAGTGGAACTATTTGAGCTTAAACTTTTTCTTTACCTTGATCTTTTACCACCCTTGGCAGGAGAGCGTTCGAATCTTGGAGGAAGTTCTCTGGAAGTCAACCCATCAGACGGAATAACTTGTTATAAGACAAGATTTGGATCATCATTATCCACATCGGTGGGCTCGACTTTGGTTTTTCTCTTTAGCTACTCCTCGTTCTCAATGCACTCCTTCAAGCTAATCTCATTAATGTATTTGGTGGCACTATTAATTAAAACATCATCAGATTCATCCACCAACAGCAGATCTTCAGCCTTATCCTCACCGGGTGCTCCGACAACTTGAGCGTCGGGCCCTAAAGCATCGGTGGCTGTTAGAGTCTCAGTTGAGATCGATTATTTCTCCATAGTGGCATCACTTTTTTGGAGTGTGTCTTGGACCTGGATGACCCATGGATTTATGAAAAAAAGAAGATAAACCCATCACTATTGGCTACGAAGAGCAAAACATCTCGAAAAGTGGAGAGTAAAGCAGAATACCCACGTCAGGCTGACTCTCAGTTGTTGCCGGAGTACTCCCTTTCAAAATAAGGGTCAACGCTTTGGATTAGTAACTAGGTTTGCCTGGATCATAGCTTAAATCTTGGTTCGGGCCAAAAGAAACCGATGCTCCAGCCACTTGAAAAGAGGATGGGCCCTTGGGATCAGACTCCAAGGATTCAATAATATATTTCCCTTTACCGGAAGGTGTTAGAATGTTGAAATATCGGAGTCTCACGGTGGCGAGGTCTAGGGATTCATTTGCCACGAAGGATCTCTCACATCAATTTCTCTTCATCTAATTTGGCTTCTCCAAACTCCCTCTTTTTCATGTTGACAATATACTCCCAAGCCTCGGCAAGTGACTCAAGACAACCTTCGCCAAGGAAGCCCACGTCACGGTGGATAGGGACTTTAGCATTATATTCAATGATCAGCGGATCAAAGATGTCCTTGATTTCATTCCGACTGGACTCTTTAGCATCCTCTACCCAGGCTTCAATCTGTTCTATCATCTCCTTGCGGCCAGCCTCTCTTCCCTCTTCTTTGAGGGCTTCTATTTTAGCAAGTTGCTCGCCAAGTATGATTTTCATACTTTTGGCTTCAACGACCTCTTCGCGATACCTTTGTGATTCTTCTTGAGCCTCGATTTGTCTTCCCTTTCATTCTTACGAAGCTCCTCAACGTGGTGGGACAAGATATCTTTCTTCTTTTTCAAGGAATCCTTTTCTAGAGTGAGTGGAGTACTACGACTAAGGGCAGCATCAAGTTCCTTCTTATGGGCAACTTCCAAATGACTCACTTCCTCGGATATTTCCCTGTCACTCTTTTTTGCCTTAGTTAGTTTTGTCGTCAACTCCAAGATCTCATTATCTTGGTGCTTAGTTATATCTTTATTATGGATTGCCTCTAGCTTGAGAAGATCTATTTTATGTTGTTGCTCGATTGATACTACGGAGATTTTTTTTTGCTAAGTGCTGGAATGACTCATGCTGCACGAAAAAATCATTGATGCATGTGAGAGAGCTAGCTTTGGCATTCCTTGGGATTATGTGTATTGAGGGATGGAACTTGAGCCCGTCGAAGCAATTTTTAGAAAATTGACCTTAAGCTCAACAAATTTCTCTACTGTGAAAGCTTTAGGATCAGCTGTTGGTAAAGATGGATCAGAAGTGATGATTAGATGCTTGCTTGACCTATGGTCGTAGGATTTCCAGGAGCCAGAAGAGCTAGAATATTGCTCGTGTGGTATGATAACTTGAGGCCCCTGAAAAGAAGATTGATCACCACTGCAAACATGAAGATTGGGCTGACCTTCCTAGTGGGATGACTAAGACTGGGACTTATGCCTGGAAGATGAAGATTCCCTCGACCGACGGCTTTTTTCGACCGTCGTCTCTTTCCCTATGCTTGCAAGATTCCGAGCCATAGTTAGATCCATATTACATCAAATAGCCCTTAGGGAATTACAAGCTCGAGACTGAGACATTGCACTTGCTAAAAACCAAACCAAAAGGTATAAGTAACCATTATACAGAAGATAGATAAAGAGCGTGTAGTGGAGTGCAAGTGATTGTAAGTGTCCTAGTGTCCTCAGGCGTTGGACCAGTAGCTATAGCCTTGCTTATAGGCATTTTATCTACTTTATCGGTAGGAAGATTGCCATTGCCACTCTTGGTTGGAGAATCGAGCCCCTCAATATTGATGTTAGGGAAGTCATAATTCATAATGTTATCAAGGATTTGGAGATTTGAAGATCCTTTCATTGAACTTTCTAAGTGTTAGGAAGATGGCTCTTCATCAACAGAAGTGATAACTCTTGATCCTTAGTAGTTATCCATAACAACTCGATATTTTCAACCATTCGCATCCACACATGCCAGACTTGAATTGCTCAAAATACCGCATTGTAAATAAATTTGGAGCAAATGAAATACAAATCACAGAATCACAGACACAGAAATATCAGAATAACTCGCAGCGGAAATTAAAATACCATAGTAGTTCATGAAGCTACTATAACAAACTCTCAAAACATAATACATAATATCATTACGGAAAAACCATATACAATAGAAATTTCAAATACATAGAAGTTTATAAATGCCAGAGCTGAAATAGAACAACTGAAACTGAATGGGAATAGATAACTAGACAAGCAGAATCTCCAGCGATTCCTAGCTCCAAAAAAAAAAATCCAAAGCTAAGCTGTAAATACTCAGGCTGACCCGAGCATAAAGTAAAACACAAAACACTCGAGTCAGGACATATATACTTATATAATGTAAACCAACTCAAGTGAACTATAAAAGAAATGCACAATAACTTAAAGGATGCTTGGGATCACCCATCCTTTAAGAATCAGTTAAACTATAATTTATATACATCCCGTGGTTAAAATTTCAAAATGGTATTTTATATTTTGAAATCAAGTATCATTTCAAAAATTCAGTTTCATTCAAAAATCCATTTCAAAATATCAAATATCATATCTTCCAAACCACATTCATTTATTTAAAATACCATTTCAACACACATTTCAAATAGTTTATATTTCAAAACAAATTACTTCATTTTAAATCATAAAATGAATTCATTATATTTAATAATTAAATTATTAAATCTCCAGAATTTTAATCTTTCAAAATTCATTTATTCACTTAAATTTATTAAAACAATGAAAATTCAACTTTCGCAGTATTTAGAAAATGCTACAGAAAGTTACATTCAAAACAGTTCAATTTAACAAAAGACAGCATTTAAAATGCTGTAATAGGGTTACATTAGTTTCAAATAAACTTAGTTAAATTCAACAATTATAGCACTTACAAAATGCTATAATAGCGTTTAATTAAATTTAGCCATTTGGTTCATTATTATCAACTACAGCATTTACAAATGCTGTAATATCATTTACATTAGAAATAATAGCATTTCAAAAAAAATGCAGTTGCTTAATATAATTTCACAAAGAATTATATATTTATTTAAATCATTTTTAACTTATCAAATCACATATTTTCACTTCGAAAACAATCATTCAAATACCCTTATATTCATGATTTTATAAAGTTAAATTTCCATTAAAAAATCAAGATTTAATAATTCACTTATTAAATTCCAACAATAAATTTAAATTCATTAAATTAAATTTAACTTAACACTTAAGTTTAAAATTTTAAATATAACTTAATTTCATTTTTATTTACTTAACTTAAAATTCATTTTTAAGCCAAATTCACAAATTTTCAATTTAAGTTATATTTCAAAATTCAACTCAATATTCATTTATTCCACATTTAACTTATTCAAAATCCATTAATATATTATAAAAATCATTTTAAATTCATATAATTCAAAATATTATAAATTAATCATATTTTCATATTTAATTTAAATTCTATTTATAATTAAATCAAAATTTCCAAAATAACTTTTATTCCAAATTTCCACTTTATCATTAATTTATTTCACTTATAAATTCTCAGAAAAAATCAAAACACTTTACAAAAATAATTTTTAATTAAGTTTAAGTCAAAATATTATAATATTTACATTTCTAAAATATTTAAAAAAATTTAGAAAAATATATTTTAACCACGGGTCTGTATATCATTTTCTACACTAGGTAAAGTGATACGGGTAATATATCATTTCAACCCATAATTTACTGGGAAGACCCAGGTTTTATCATTTCAAACCCGCGGCCCCATGTAAAATGAAATAATTGAAATTCGTTCAGGCCTATCATTTTAGACCATAACGATTTTCCCCTGTTCTCAAGTCCATTCGGGTATGTATCATTTCAACCCATAGTGATTCTAATCTAAAGGGAACTTGCAGTGTGATAAACTGATATAAATAACAGAACAACATAAATAGTAATAATATATGATGTAACAGGTAAATAAGCATGGGTGAACATCATATAATCATAACATAGCAGATATACTATGGTGATGCATTCTACAGATTCAAAAGTGGTCAATTTACTAGTTATATAGGTATAAACTGTCTGGTGAGAATAACTCACTGGTTTTGCTGGTGATGACAACAATGAATACAAAACTGAGATCCACACAAGCATGAAAGCACGACACAGATTCGAGTGAGAGAGCTAAAGATCAATTTCCTTGAATCCAAGTCAAACAAAACAATATAATAATCATAAGCTTTCAAACCAAAAATACGATTAAACTATAATAGAATTAACAGCATAAATCAAAGCCGAAATGCTTTGCACTTTCTTCCAACACTCTTTAGGTTTGGCCATAGGTGTAATACATGTCTAAGGCAAGGGTTTGGATCTGGTTGTGGGTGGATATGGGTCGGCCTACATGGTTTGAAGATGGTGCAAAGGTGTGGTGATGTAAAACAACACAACAATCAACACTACAAGCTATATCACATTGGTTTCAAGCAAAACATGGCTCGGCCAAGGCACATGGGGGCATGGCCATCACTTGTATGGTCAAGAAGTGACATGGCAGAGGTGTTTCAGTTCAGCTGGAGGTGGTGGTGGTGGAGCAGGTGGCGGTTAAGGGGGTGATGAAGTGGTGGAGGCATTTATATGCTCGGCTATGGTATGTAGATGGAGTTTTTGTGCATTTGGTGATGGATTCCAGTGGTGGTGGAGGTGGCAAGGTTGAAGGAGGAGCATGGCTGATCCTAAGAGAAGAAGAACAAGTGCAAAATCAATGAATTCAAGCATAGAAACAATAGAAAAGAATTAAATTTTTTAACAATTTATCTTCACAAGCTATGGCCGAATTTTCAGAAATGAGATGAGAAATGTTGTTTACGTGAAGAGGAAATGAGATAGGCGGCTGAAAGAATTAGGTGATATGGCCAAAAATGTGAAAAGATGTTGGTTGGAATTGAAAAGGTGGGAATACATATAGCCTAAGGAAATAAAAGGTCACACAACCTTTTCAAATTTCTCATTTTTCTTTTTATAAATTAAATAACTGAAATATATATAATTATTCAGTTAAAATTCGAAAATATAAAAATAAAAAAAATATAAATAAAAAAATATTAATTATATATGATTAAAATAATAAAATAGCACAAAAATGAAAACTAGTCTAGAAAATTTGAAAATAAATGGAATAAACTTTGGGAAAATTTTATGGACTTGGAAAATATTTATAAACAAAGATAAGAACATAAAATAAAAATTCATTCAAATAAATAAATAAATTTTAATTAAATATAATTTAAATGAAGAAAATAGCAGAAAAATAGAATCTGGACTTTAAAAATAGGAAATAAATGCAATAAATTTTGGAAAAATTCTAACATCGCTTTAAAAATGTTTTAAAATAAATTATATACCTAACATTTCATATAACACATATTAGAACATGATTTGATAAATAAAAATATTATTTATATAAATTAAAATAGATAATTTTATTAAATAAATCAATATACACCCAATATTGTAAAAAACATAACTTTCACAGTATAAATCGGATTTCAATGAAACGAAAAGTAGTATTCTCAAATTTAATCTATTTTCATAATAAAAGATAAAATTCAAAATTTTAAATATTTAAATTTTAATTTAAAAGTCAAAGTTTGACCAAATTGACCAAAAATGCACTTTTTTTGAAAATATCCTATTTATTCAAGTTTGAAATTATAATTCACGCAAAAATCAAAATATACTCTTAACAAAATTTATTCATTTTAATAAATATAATAAAGTTTTTAAATCTGGAGTTTAAATTTAAATAATTAAAATAAACAATTAAAATAATCACAAAATACTAGGTTGTTACACTCTCCCCCACTCAAATCTTTTCGTCCTCGAAAAGAATGAACAAGGAAAATAAGAAAAAGCAAGACAGACAACAAATAGTACCTGGAAAAAAAAATTCAGATTCGAAGCACGAATGCTCTCCTCTATCTTCCAGGCACAATCTCGATCATCGGTACCCCATCGTACCTCGATCAGATTAACAGGTTTCCTTCTTGGCTGCTTCATACCTCTGTTGGCAATACGAAGTGGCTTACTCTCGACTGTTAGATTAAGCTAAATATCCAACTATCAAGAGCAGTTGGCTAAACAAAAAGAGATGGGTCAAGAAGATACTAGAGGAGATGTGAGACGTGGAATACATCATGCACTCCAGAAAGTTTCTCGGGCAAATCTACATGACAAGCCAAAGAACCAATTCTTTCTGCAAATGCGAAAAGGACTCACGAAAAGTAAGAAGGTAGGAATAGCTAGAAGGGGAAGTAAATTGAAAGACAAGGATGAACTATTATTTTAAAACCATCTAAATCTCAATTTAAAATTTTATATTTAACATTTTAAACATTTTATCATATGATGAATAGTCATTTGATTCAATTTTAATAATTCGAAGTACACAATATTTAAAACAATTTAAATCATGATTAAAATATCATTTATATAATACTTTACCAAAATACTTTCGTAACTCGATGTCTTAACAAGTTTACTTTCATTCCTGCAGTCTCTGGCCATGCGTTGCTCAGGCATAAAGCTAGAATTCTCCAGGTACTTAGTAAACTTATTTCAACTCCCAGTGAAAATACTGGAAAAACTTTTTAAAACAGATATGGAAAGTACAATCCAAACAAAACAACCAAACCAAAACATGTCGATCATCGATCGCGGATACACAATGGTTGCGCCTAGATCCCCTAGGAAACATCTATACCCGTTGACCGACTACAGCAGCCCTGCGAATACGCCATGAAGACTGGTAGTACCGCAGATACACAATGGTTACGCCTGGATCCCCCAGGAAACATCCGTACCCTTAGGCTCTCGCAGCCCCTGCAGATTACGCTACCAAGCGACCTAATAGATCACAGATACACAATGGTTGTGCCTGGATCCCCCAGAAAACATCCGTACGAGTAGGCTCTTGCAGCCCCTGTGAATTACGCTATGCAGTCGCCCTCGTTAGACCACGGAGATCGCCGTGGAATTCGATGGACACTCGAGTATCATATCCGAAAAACCCAAATCAGAGAGAGAATAATATTGATAGAATGAATCCACATTGTAGCCACAAAGCGGATATCAAGCAGAAGGCACTTTCCATATCTTTACTTCGAAAATATGTGTCATATGGTACCTTTCAAGACTTTCAAATATCATACTTATATAAAGTCCATTATATAAGATTCCATTTCAAATCGAATACTTTCCAAATCAATAGTATATCAAATCATACTTATATATACTTCAAATTATATAAGATTTCATTTTACAAATTGAGTACCTTTTCTAGTCAACAGTTTTCAAATCAACTTCATACTTATACAAATCCATTTTATATAAGTTCGATAACTCCCAAATCACAGTACTTAGTAAAACAAGGTTTTCAATTTCAATTCCTTTTCAATATCAATTCAGTTTCAAAATCATATATGATTTCGCCAATTTCTTCCTAATTACATATATTCAGTTTTAAAGTTTCTTAAATAATAGATTTAGAAAATAATCCAAATTTCCAAATCAACAAAATTTATGTCAAACGAATTCATTTCCATTTCAAACATATACTCAATTTCAAAAATCATAATACTTTCAAAGTTATAAATCTTTCGAAACCAAAATACTTGAAATCATTACACTTTGAAAATCATAACTTTTTGGATCATACATTTGAAATCATAAAACATTCCTTTAATTCTTTACATTTCACAAATTTATTCAATTAAACCCAAATCTAAAATTTCCAACTTTAATTCAATTCAAACGAAAATAAACTTATATTCTTTATCAAATACCCTATACCTTACAAAATTTCTTAGCTTTGAAAAGTTAATCTTGATTTGCAAGTGCCCAAACCTTCAAAATAGTCGAAGAAATCATATTTTAAATCCAAGAGTTGGAAATCACCAACAAATCAGTAAACTAATTCCAAAAGATAGGGTTATACCAAAACAAATCTTAATCTTGAGACCTGAACACTGGCTTACTTTAAATCATTTAATACACACACACACACACACACACACATCTTTCGAATATCAAACCTACTTCAAAATATGAAATCAAAATTGGTTTCACAAAATCACTCTCATAGCAAAGCTACTCGAATGGCCTCTCCCCCACTTAGAAACTCGAAAATCAATGTCGACGACGCATGCATTCATCACCGAAATTATTTTGCAGCGAACATAAGTGGGTTCTGGACTTTTATTTTCTTGAAACATCTTTGAAATCTCTTCAAAATCATTGGAATTCGTTCGAATACATTTGAAACATTTCTATTCGTAAAATATCTTTAAATCGTATTGTCATTATATGTTTTCCAAAATCCTAAAACCGATTTCAAAATACCGGAGTTCGATTCCTCGAAATTCAAATTCGAAACCCTTCAGTTATACAATAATTTTATATAAATCAAATTCTTATAAAATTTTCAGAATTTCAAATTTTCATTTTTAAAAGGTACAAAATCCTTATCGAAAACATTTCACTTTTATATACAAAATTGGGTCATACTTATCAAAATAATAATTTCATTGTATGCACAAATTCAAAAACAATTAAACACAAATTTTCAAGGGATGATTCAAGGATGGAATTCAAACAAACAGAGATTCAAATTAAGAGGACACTAATTAAATAGAATTTTGGTTCGAAGATAAGCTCAAACGAAGATGAGAAAATTTGATTACCAAATAGAAGATGGATAAGCCTATATAAATCGCGGGCGACCTTAACCGGTAAACCGTGATTTCAAGAAGATAATCAATGCGGAAATCTAAGGCAAATTGACATTCGATCGCCAGATATAGAATCCGGGTAGAGCGGTAGATAGCATCGTAAATCGAGGATATAGAAATCTCCGGTGAATCAATGCCAATTGCAAAGAAGTTTCACCCCATTACAAATCATTCAAAGATTTGCGGAAACGATCTTTATGGAGGTCATTCCAAAGTGGGGTTATAGAATGCTCCAAAAATCAAAGGAATACAAATAGGAAAGGCAAGACTAGATTTTAGGACAATTGGAAGCGTTCCAAGTTCAAGGAATCCAAACCGATAAGAATCCTAAGCAAAAGATTTCTAACAAGGTGGATACAGAAGGAATGAAATTCTAAAAATCATGATTCCAAAATAAGAAAATTTTTATACTAAAATAATCTTTGAAAATCCTTTAAAAATCATTTGGAAATTATTTATACTTTGAAAATACGTTCTCTCACAAAGAAAGGATTCTGAGATTGATTTCACTCATTCTAGTGTATTTCTACCCTATCTCTAATGAGTTTTTGCTCCGCAGGCTAAGGTTTGCCTAAAACCAAAGCTCTAATACCAACTGTAACAACTCGATATTTTCAGCCATTCGCATCCACACATGCCGGACTTGAATTGCTCAAAATACCACATTGTAAATAAATTTTGAGCAAATGAAATACAAATCACAGAATCACAGACACAGAAATATCAGAATAACTCGCAGCGGAAATTAAAATACCATAGTAGTTCATGAAGCTACTATAATAAACTCTCAAAACATAATACACAATATCATTCTGGAAAAACCATATACAATAGAAATCTCAAATACATAGAAGTTTATAAACACTAGAGCTGAAATAAAACAATTGAAACTGAAAGGGAATAGATAACTAGACAAGCAGAATCTCCAGCGATTCCTAGCTCTAGAAAAAAATCAAAACCTAAGCTGTAAAATAATCAGGCTGACCCGAGCGTAAAGTAAAACACAAAACACTTGAGTCAGGACATATATACTTATATAATGTAAACTAACTCAAGTGAACTGTAATAGAAATGCACAATAACTTAAAGGATGCTTGAGATCACCCATCCTTTAAGAATCAGTTAAACTATAATTTAAAAACATCCCGTGGTTAAAATTTCAAAATCATATTTTATAATTCGAAATCAAATATCATTTAAAAAATTCAATTTCATTCAAAAATCCATTTCAAAATATCAAATATCATATCTTCCAAACCACATTCGTTTATTTAAAATACCATTTCAACACACATTTCAAATAGTTTATATTTCAAAACAAATTACTTCATTTTCAATCATAAAATGAAGTTATTATATTTAATAATTAAATTATTAAATTTCCAAAACTTTAAGCTTTCAAAATTCATTTATTTACTTAAATTTATTAAAACAATGAAAATTCAACTTTCGTAGGCTTTAGAAAATGCTATAGAAAGTTACATTCAAAACAGTTCAATTTAATAAAAGACAGCATTTAAAATGCTGTAATAGGGTTACATTAGTTTCAGATAAACTTAGTAAAATTTAACAATTATAGCACTTACAAAATGCTATAATAGCCTTTAATCAAATTGCCATTTGGTTAATTATTATCAACTACAGCATTTACAAATGCTGTAATATCATTTACATTAGAAATAATAGCATTTAAAAGAAATGCAGTTAATTAATATAATTTCACAAACAATTATATTTTTATTTAAATCATTTTTAACTTATCAAATCACATATTTTCACTTCGAAAACAATCATTCAAATACCCTTATATTCATGATTTTATAAAGTTAAATTTCCATTAAAAAATCAAGATTTAATAATTCACTTATTAAATTCCAACATTAAATTTAAATTCATTAAATTACATTTAACTTAACACTTAAGTTTAAATTTTCAAATATAACTTAATTTCATTTTTTTACTTAACTTAAAATTCATTTTTAAGCCAAATTTACAAATTTCCAATTTAAGTTATATTTCAAAATTCTACTCAGTATTCATTTATTTCACATTTAACTTATTCAAAATCCATTAATATATTATAAAAATCTTTTTAAATTCATATAATTCAAAATATCATAAATTTATCATATTTTCATATTTAATTTAAATTCCATTTATAATTAAATCAAAATTTCCAAAATAACTTTTATTCCAAATTTCCACTTTACCATTAATTTATTTCACTTATAAATTCTCAGAAAAAAATCAAAATACTTTTAAAAAATCATTTTTAATTAAGTTTAAGTCAAAATATTATAATATTTACATTTCTAAAATATTTAAAAATTTTAGAAAAATATAATTTAACCACGGGTTTGTATATCATTTTCTACACTATGTAAAGTGATACATGTAATATATCATTTCAACCCGTAATTTACAAGGAAAACCCAGCTTTTGTCATTTCAAACCCGCAGTCCCAAGTAAAATGAAATAATTGAAAATCGTTTAGGACTATTATTTCAGCCCATAACGATTTTCTCCTATTCTAAAGTCCGTTCGGGTATATATCATTTCAACGCATAGTGATTCTAATCTAAAGGGAACTTGCTATGTGATAAATTGATATAAATAACAAAACAACATAAATAACAGTAATATATGATATAACAGGTAAATAAGAACGAGTGAACATCATATAATCATAACATAGTAGATATAATATGGTGATGCATTCTACAGATTCAAAAGTGGTCGATTTACTAGTTATATAGGTATACATTGTCTGGTGAGAATAACTCACTGGTTTAGCTGGAGATGACAATAACGAATACACAATTTAGATCCACAGAAGCACGGAAGCATGACATAGATTCGAGTGAGAGAGCCAAAGATCAATTTCCTTGAATCCAAGTCAAACAAAACAATATAATAATCATAAGCTTTCAAACCAAAAATACGATTAAACTATACTAGAATTAACAGCATAAATCAAAGCTAAAATGCTTTGCACTTGCTTCCAACACTCTTTAGGTTCGACCATAGGTGTAATACATGTCTAAGGCAAGGGTTTGGATTTGCTTGTGGGTGGATATGGGTCGGCCTATATGGTTTGAAGATGGAGCAAAGGTGTAGTGATGTAAAACAACACAACAATCAACACAACAAGCTATATCACATGGGTTTCAAGCAAAACATGGCTCGTCCAAGACACATGGGGCACGACCATCACTTGTATAGTCAAGAGGTGACATGGCATAGGTGTTTCAGGTCGGCTGGAGGTGGTGGAGTAGGTGGCGGCTAAGGGGGTGATGAAGTGGTGGAAGCATTTATATGCATGGCTATGGTATGTGGATGGAGTTTTTGTGCATTTGGCGATGGATTATCCAACTATGGTGGCTCGGCTTGGGTGGCCAGTGAGGAGGAGGTGATGGTGATGGATTCCAGTGGTGATGGAGGTGGCAAGGTTGAAGGAGGAGCATGGCCGATCCTAAGAGAAGAAGAACAAATGCAAAATCAATGAATTCAAGCATAGAAACAATAGAAAAGAATACGTTTTTTTACCAATTACTCTTCACAAGCTATGGCCGAAAATTTTCAGAAATGAGATGAGAAATGTTGTTTACGTGAAGTGGAAATGAGATAGGTGGGTGAAAGAATGAGGTGATATGGTCAAAAATGTGAAAAGACGTTGGTTGGAATTGAAAAGGTGGGAATACAAATAGCCTAAGGAAATAAAAAGTCACACAATTCAAATTTCTAATTTTTATTTTTATAAATTAAATAAATGAAATATATATAATTATTGAGTGAAAATTCAAAAATATAAAAATAAATAAATAAATAAATATTAATTATATATGATTAAAATAAGAAAATAGCACAAAAATGAAAACTAGTCTAGAAAATTTGAAAATAAATGGAATAAACTTTGGGAAAATTTTATGGTCCTGGAAAATATTTATAAATAAAGATAAGAACATAAATAAAAATGCATTCACAAAATAAATAAATAAATTTTAATTAAATATAATTTAAATGAAGAAAATAGTAGAAAAATAGAAACTAGCTTTAAAAATAGGAAATAAATGCAATAAATTTGGAAAAATTCTAACATCACTTTAAAAATGTTTTAAAATAAAATATATACGAAGCATGTCATATAACACATATTAGAACACTATTTGACAAATAAAAATATTATTTATATAAATTAAAATAGATAATTTTATTAAATAAATCAATATACACCCAATATTGTAAAAGCATAACTTTCACAATATAAATCGGATTTCAACGAAACGAAAAGTAGTATTCTTAAAATTTAATCTATTTTCATAATAAAAGATAAAATTAAAAAATTTAAATATTTTAATTTTAAATTTAAAAGTCAATGTTTGACCAGATTGACCAAAAATCCACTTTTTTGGAAATATCCTCTTTATTCAGGCTTGAAATTAAAATTCACACAAAAATCAAAATATACTCTTAAAATAATAAAATTATTCATTTTAATAAATATAATAAAGTTTTTAAATCAGGAGTTTCAATTTAAATAATTAAAATAAACAATTAAAATAATCACAAAATACTAGGTTGTTACATTATTCTTCTATGAAGCTTATATGCCAGTTTCTTTCTTCTCTTACTTGGCGTTTGGGATTGTGAAACTTATGATGATTCAACCACAACACCTTGCCTAGGTCTGCACTAGCATTTCTAGGTTCCTTGATCTAGGCATCCCTAATTTTGCCTTCTTCGATGTCATCCTAATTCCCCTCGAATGGGGCACGATAGGGTTATTGACATCTCTTCTTGTTCTACAATGTTTCTCAGTGATGTAGCTCTTCTAGGGAGCCCGATGCCGAGACCCTTTTCTGGCCGCTCAAATAGAGATAATAGCTCGTTGGTTACAAGAACGTCCTTGTCTTTGATAGGGATGACACAAATTACAGAGACTGCTCTTGAAAACTATTGCCCTTTGGACGTGAGCGGACACCTGTAGATATTCAGGATGTTAGTTGATTCAAAAACATGACTTGGATTAAATAATTTGAGAATAAAGCGAAAGTAACACTTACGTCCTTCTACAATCGCCTTGCAAAGCCAGGCGAACATCGAACGTAGAACCATTCGTATTTGAAAAGAGTAAGTTTGTTCCAAGCACCCATTAAGACTTGGCAGTTGGACGAAGGCATGAGAAAGTCATAGGAACAACTTCCTGATCATCGTTTAAAGTTATAAATGAACCTTATGTCCTCAGGAGTCGGTGACACAACAGAACGCTCATGAATAGTAGAAAAGTTCCATGAAGAAAGGCGTAGCTACTCTGGTCAAGTTAAATGGGAGATATTCCAAGATATCTTAACATATCCCCAAAAAATAATTGAAGGGAGGCACACATCCATCCTAGCACATGAATTTGTTGCATGTTATGTACCAATTTGGGGGTAAGTGAGCCCTGTCATTTATCGAAGGAGCCAGGACGTCTTCGAATGGAATTCTATGTTTGGAACATAGCCAGTGAAGGGCGGCCTCACCAATTTTAGAGGCCTTAGAATTTATCAGATTATCCAAAAGTATAGTGCCTTCTACAACATCGGGCATAGGGCTTATGTATTTCGTCGGGAGTAGGGGATCATCAAAAAAAGGTTAACCGACAGGCTAGAAACTTCCATTTATTTAGCTTGATAGCCAGTGGAAAGCTTGCCAGATATGGTTGCAGAACTCGACTTTCCTTCATGATTGCTATATTACAAGGCTGGTCCGAAAGGCATTGCAGCTAAACGCACTGAGCGTCTGAAGTCAATGTTAACTATACTCCGTATATAATCGAGGTTAGAAAATTTTACCTGTTCCCTCATGCTAAGCGTGATCTAGTGTGTTGTAGTGTAGTGTATAACAGAAATTAATAGCCGTAAATATGAAAGCGAAGTTAGATGACAAGACTTTGTGTAACGACCCAGAATTTTTGATAAATTAAATTTGAGTATTTAATTAATTTTAAATATTAATAAGTAGGAATTTGAAGTTAAATAATTTATTTCTCGAATATTGGATTTAATAGGGTAATTTAAATCGATGATTTAATAGTGAAATTCCAAAAATAATTAAATATTGGGTTAAATATAATGGGAAATGATTTGGAAAATTTTGTTTTATCATATTGAAGTTATAGAAATATTTTGGAACTTGTAAAACTGAATTTGGGGTTAATTTGTAAAAATTGAATATTTTAATATTTAATTATCGACTGAAAAATAGCCATTTTTCAAACGGTCTCGGATTTCGACGAAACCAATTTCATCGGATCCGTAATGTGATATTATTGCAAGATTTCAAATTTCAAGTCGTTTGGATTTGCCGTTTGTACGGTACGAATTAAAACGCATTGAAATCGGTTTAATCGATTTAATTTTAAATTGATCGTTTAATTCCATATCTCGCACAGATGATGGAATTAGCATCCGAAACCTGTTCCATTGCGTCCGGAACGTGGAAAAACTTTAGAATCGCCTGTCGGAACGTGCGAGTTGGAGTTCGTTTGCATAAGTTATTAAGAAGAGAATTTTATTAATAAAATAATATTAATAACATATATATATATTCAATTATCTCTACTAAACCCTAATCCATTATCGTGGCCGCCTCATTTGCAGTTAATGGCCGAAATCTTCTTGTCTTCACCTCTCAAAATCTCAAAATCCAAGCATCGAATCGAAAATCTTTCAACTGGAAAAACGTGGAGCGCTTCGAGATCTTGAAATCCAATGGTCGAGATCGAAATTGGAGCGACGGGTTGGAGGATAGGGGGCCGCGTTCCTTGGAGGCTGCGCACGCACTTCGAGGCCAAAGCCAGGGCCGAGCTCCATGTGGTTCCTGGTGGTGGTGCTGCTCGAGACAAGCTTCAGGATGGCGCTTCCCGATCGTCACGAAGTGAAGTACATTAGTTGCGTTTTGAAACCCTAGTATTTACTATATGGGTTCAAGTGCGTTCAAGTGTTACTGGGAAGAGAAAATGCGAACGGGAGAGAAGGTGAGGGTGGGGGCCGCATGCGTGTGTGAGTGGTGAGGTGGATTCTTTTTTTTTTATTTGTTTTGGTTAGTTTAAATTTAAAGATTCAAATTGTGTAACTTTAAAACGTGATATCTTTTGCATGCGAGGTCGGATTCGAACGAGATTTTTTGCGTTGGCTTCGTATCGCCGTGCTCTTCGCGATGCAACCAGTTTGGAGTCGATTGGAGGTCGTTTGAATTTTGGGTAAAATTAAACGTTCGTTTAATTTTATTCGAAACGAACGCGAAAAACGGAAATAAAATCAAGGTGAGAACTCCTCACTCAATCGAAAGGTTTTGTTTAAAATTTTAAATAGTTAATGTTGATTGTTGATTGCTGATTGGTTGTGTTAGTAGATATACTAGGATATATACTATATATAGCGATATATATATATTGGCATATGTATATATCGGATTTGATTTCCCGCCTCGTATAGCGGATGAGACCCTATTGCGCCGTTATTAAGCGGATATTTATAAAATCCCATATACCACGATATTCCACCTTGAAGTGGAATTGGTATTGTGCTAACGTCTGTGGATGCAGGGTAACAGGTTGGAGGGATCCAACTGGATTCCTCACATATTTGTTTATTTATAAATATTATGTTGATCGTTGATAACCATATTGATATATGACACTTATTCCCGTGATTGACCATTCGATGTCGTTGCATCATCGGATTCAAATTTTTAAAATTAAAAATAACGGTTTTGAATTAAAAAGGGGTTTAAAAGTGATTTCTCAAAGAATATGGTTTATTTAAAAAAAATTTTGAATTGATTCAAATTTTAAAATAAATCAACGTATAAGTTTTTATGTAAAAAAAAAAATTTATATTTTTATAAAATATAACTTAAAAGAAATTTTTAACAATAATAGGTTTTTATAAAATAGTTAAATTTGGTTTTTGGGAAGTTATTATTATTAATGGTTTATATAAAGGATTTTATAAATGGATGTTTTTAAATTAAATTTATTGAAGTTATAGAATAAATTTATAAAGTGTTAAGTTGATGTATAACATGAATTTCACTAGGATTTATAGATTAATAAATGTGAAATTTATAAAACGAATGGTTATTGGAAAATTTTAAGCTTATAAGTTATTAACTTATAAAAATGGATTTGGGCATTAAAAAGGGGAATTTTATAGAAATTGTTAATAAATGAAGATTTCATTAGTTGAAATTATTATAAACCATAAAGAAATCTTGTAAGTGATAAGATTTTAAATTGGTGAAGTTCAAAGGAACGATTTGGTAAATAAATAATATTATAAGTATTTAACTTACAATATGGCTTTTGGGTATGAAATTGGGTTATGTAAATTGCATCGGATTAATAAAGGAATTTATAAAATTGGGGTTTATAATAGAAATGGAATTTATAAACTATGTTTATAAATTTGAAATCCATCGAATTTGATAAATTGAAATATGGGAATTTGTTAAGTGGGCTATATTCACTATTTTGTATATTGAATAGATTATTAAATAAAATGGGTTTGTTTTTGGGAAAGGAATGTTTTAAATGGAATTTAAAACGAATTAAAGGTGTTTTAAAATGTATTGAGTATTGGAAACATAGATTTCAACATTGATTGTTGAAATAGACGTTTTCGAGAAACAGAAGGGGATAATTTGTATAGTATTGGATTTATATATCTATTTTTAATTTCAAATCCATATACTAGTGTTTTTGGGTTGTCGTAACGATGTTTTACGCAACATTCGTTTTTAACCCAAATAAATGTGAATAAAAGAATGTTTTCTTAAAGAGAATGGAATAAAATACTTAACGGTAACTTAAGTATATTGAATATTTCCAAATTGTTGAAAATAAGTTAAATTGTGAATTACTTATTATTAAATAAGTATGGGAATGTTTTTTTTTCCAATATAAAAGGAACGTTTTTGAGGATTCACCTTTTAAAGGTAAATCGAAGTGAATAGTTTGAAATTGATTTGAAATCGTGTATGTGTAGATATTTGGGAAACTGGAAATTCACTTTGGAATTTATAAATAGGAAGGGAAATTTGTTTAAAAATAAATGTTGATTTATTTTTAAAATATGGAAATAAAATTTACGAATTTGGAACGTAAGTTAAATTAAATCGGTAAGGATTTATTTGTTGATTTGAAATTTGTTTTCAAAAAGGTATAAAAGATGAATTGTAGTTTGAAATTGGTTTTCAAATGGTTGAGTTGTGTAATTTGAAATTTGTTTTCAAATGGTTGAGGTGTTTAATTTGAAATGGGTTTTCAAATGGTTAAGTGTGGAAATTATATCGTGAAGGTGTTTTGGTAAAGCAAATAAATTGGGCAATTATTTGGAAATTGTGTATATATATCTTGTAAAGATATTTTGGGACTTAATAATTTTGGAAAAATTATTTGGAATCTGATGATGTGGCGCATCTTTATTGATAGTTAAATAACCGACTATCAATATTTACCCTTGGATGGTATTGATTGTGTTTGTTTGGAATTGAATGCACACTTATTTTTAAAATAAGCGCTCGCTATTCGGTTTAGCCGGGAGAGGACCTTTGTGTCATATATCCCATTCCGAATATGCGATACGTCGTTTGGATTGCATTTGAAGACCGGTGTTGAAGACCGGGTATTTGTGAAAACGATAGGATGACCTATCGATTGTCTCCGCATCGTTAGCTACGATATGGAGATTTCCTTTGTGATGGGAAATTTTATCGGGATTGTGAATACCCGGATTGCAAGGGCTTCTTTGGAAGTGCCTTCGGTTCTGTTCGAACCCGGAACAGACTTGTATGGTTACGTGTCTGACACTACATTTTGAGAGATAGAGCAGATTTCTTTCAAATACATTTCTGTTGGTGGCGGAGAATTTATTCTCTTAGCTTAACACCCTTCTCTGAGACGTACGAGCTCAGAGGTTATGTAGTTGAAGGTTATCAGCGATATTTCCCAATCTGGTAATGTGGCATGCTGAGTGCTGCTGTGTGATGATCATTGGTTGATCGTTTGGATATGATCATTTGTTTGATCATTTATCTTTGTGATTATTGCTTTGGTCATCTGTGGACCCAAAGCATGGCTTTGTTGCACAAAGCGTAGCTTTGTGGACGAGACTTCGTCAGGACCTCACTCCCCGGAAATGGTCGAAACAGGAATATGCGGCAAGGTTATGAGGGTCGCGCCCTTTAGGGTATGTCATTCCCTTCTGGAAAAGGGTGGTATCATGGTATGGAGCCCAGATATTTACTCATGTGGAAACACTATATATATTTCTGTGTGGTGTTGTTGGTATCGAGCGCTCGGATAAAGGTCCCAAAGGACCGGGGGATGACATATTCGTGTAGTAGTTACCTAGTTACAGAGGTAACCCGGCCTTGTGTTGGCAGAGATCTAACCGTAACGTTAGTTCTCGGGACGTCCCGCCAGAGGCGATCCCATGTGGCAGTAGGAAGTTCCTTAGCCTGACCATTTGTTGGAAATCCATTCATCCAATACGTTCCTTGTACGGTTTTAGTTGTAGAACCTGCCATTTAACATGGCAGCTATAGTAGGCATAGCATCATGGTACCTATGCTGGCTAGGATTTATATTATACTTTCGAAATATTTTCCACTATGCACTAGTAATAATATCAAAGAATTTTTCTCGTAGTAAGCATGTTTGACTATCATAAGGAGAAATCTCCCCCATGTGTGCGTTTGCATTGTGTGTGTGCCGGGAGGCCTTATGGTAGTTTCATTTTCCAAAAAGCATTGCGGATTTCAAAATTTAAACTTTCTTGTTGCGTGTTTAAAGATAAACTGTTTTGAGTTCTCACACCAGTCACATGACTGACCTGGAGTTTATTGTTCCTTTCCTAAACTCTGGGTGCCCACTATTTTCCACACGGGCAGTCTAGAGTTAGGTTATCAGGTTATTCTGGATTCGGGAGTTGCTGTGCAGATCTGGAGGCGAGCCAGATAGCGTAGTCTATTATCTATTGTATATAGTATTTCTTTCCGCTGTTGTTGTCGTACACTCTGATGATATGATGTAATGTGATGTAATGTATAAAATGTATAGTTCTTTTGTTTTAATGAATATTCATTTATCTATTATATGTTGTTCCGCTGCGACTGTGAGATTCTGTTATTGTTTCTCGTTCTGTTACTTGTTTTTTTCTGTTTTCTCTTCTCTTTCTTTTCTTTCTTCTTCTACCTCTTTCTTCTTCTAAAACCCTAACGGTTCGATTTTTCGGCAACGAAAAATCGCGATCGTTACATTTGATATCAGAGCATATGGTTAAGCGACAACCTGCTCTGTTGGGTATTACTCATTAGAGATAGAGTCAGCAGTACTCTAGAATGAGTATGAGTGTAATAATAGATATGAGTGTGTATTTGTTAGTGAATATAAAATTGTTTTATATTGTGATGATTGGTTTATTGAGTGGTATATGAACCTTCGTCGGCGCAGCCTCGAAAACTGAATCGAAGGGGTTCCTAAACACTTGAATAGAACAATTCGACACAATATTGTTTTAAATTGGGTAAATGAAATAATTTTACCTCGATTATATTTTATATATAAAAAGAAAATAATTTTTCAAGAATTATTGAAGTGTGTATATAATTGATTGCTTGGTTATTGTAAATGATATATATATAAAATAATTAAAAGTTGTTTGAATAAGCTAATAAAAGCAACTATTGTAAAAAGAATAATGGTATAAACCAATGAATCATAAGATGGAATTATAATTAATAATGAGTTACAATTGTAAGATAATCATGTATGTATATAAGAAGTAAAATTATATAAGTAAAAGGTTTATAAAAGTGATTTATGAATAGAAAGAAAACTTTTTGAAAGAATAATTAGCATTGATTTCACTATTGTCACTGGGAAATAATAAGGGTGATGACTGCAGCATCATCAGTATCATTTTCGAGTTTCTATGTGATGGATTTGCTACAATAATGAATTTAAAATTTAAGTTTTGTTGTAATAAACCAATTTGAAATTAAAATTCAATTTGAAATTGTTAAATATACGTGAAAAAGTTTTGGACTTATAATAAATGTTGGAAGTTGAATAATAAATTGTATAACTTATAGTATGGAAGATGTAAGTGAAACCAGTTATTGAAGTGGTTAAACAATAAAGTTAAGTAAAATGGAATATGGATTGAAATGTTGATATGAAGTTGTCTTAAGTAAGTGTTAAATGGAATTAACTTTAGAATTGAAATTCGAACTTGACTGATAAGTGTAAAGCTTAAGTTTATTTGAACAAATGATGTTAAATGGAGTATAACTTAAGTGAAGTTGAATAAAAAAAAAAAATTGACCTTTGTATCAAAGTTAAATAATCAAGTGAATTAAATAATGTAAATAAAGTTGAAATGGAATATAACTTAAGGAATATTGAAAGAATTGATGTTAATATCAAAGTAAGTGAATAAAGTGAGTAAATGAAATTGTTAAAAAAGGGTGAACTTAAGTTATATAAATGAAATTCAATTTTATTTGTAAAAAAGAACTAGCAATTGAGTTAAAGTATGAATTGAATGTTAATCAATAGAATATGAATAAGTTGATATGAAATGATGCATGCAAGTGTAAATTCATTTGAAAATAGTTTAATAATAGAATGAAAATCAATTGAATGTTAAACCAATTGGAATTAAAACAGTTGAACCAAATTGAATGTAAGTAAAATGGATAAAATTTGGTTGTATTGGATGTGCATTGGTTGTTATTTGCTTGTTGGTTGATTGTATGAAAATTCCTTAAGTGTTAACGAAATTGAATCTGCTAAATTGAAAGCTATGTAATTGAACTCAAATTGAATGTAAAGTAAATGAATTTGAATAGAATTGAATTTGATTTGGGCTGAATATGAACCAATGTGAATTTAATTAGTGAATGTAACTAATTGAAACGAATGAATTGAATATGCAACTTCAATAATAAACTAAAAAAATGTGTAAGAAGCATGTATTGGAAATTTTGAACTTGAATTGGCAAAATAGTTTGAATGTTGGAATTGGATACTACTACTAGCAGGATATACAGGTATATAATGGATTGGAATTTTGATTTTGAAGTTAAAAATTGAATGACTCGACAAAAAGGTACGTATTTCAGTTTTTATATGAGATTTGATGATTTCCTTCTCCAACCACTTGGCTTTCTCTTTTCTTTTTGATTCTGAGGGGCCGTAGAGCCGTTTTGTGGTCGCACCGATCTAGCCGCGCAAAGGAGACTCTGGCGAAATTTTTTCGAAAATTTCGGGTGTTAGAAAATTTTTTGAGAAATTTTGAAAGTTTGGGAATTTGAATTTAAATTTAAATTTGAATTGTCAAATAAACAATGTTGTTTGAAACTTATAATTGGAGTTGGAAAGCTAATTGAAATAATAGTGAATCTTTAATAAAAATATTTAGGTTAGAAAGTTAATAAAACTGATTAGCTTTGGAAAAATAATAAACGGTTTAGGATCTTTCTCCTTAACTTGTAATTTCGGGACGAAATTCTTTTAAGGGGGGAAGATTGTAACGACCCAGAATTTTTGATAAATTAAATTTGAGTATTTAATTAATTTTAAATATTAATAAGTAGGAATTTGAAGTTAAATAATTTATTTCTCGAATATTGGATTTAATAGGGTAATTTAAATCGATGATTTAATAGTGAAATTCCAAAAATAATTAAATATTGGGTTAAATATAATGGGAAATGATTTGGAAAATTTTGTTTTATCATATTGAAGTTATAGAAATATTTTG
Organism: Allium cepa; assembly: GCA_030765085.1. NCBI lineage: Eukaryota > Viridiplantae > Streptophyta > Magnoliopsida > Asparagales > Amaryllidaceae > Allium > Allium cepa. Next base: position 464,264,221 of record CM060943.1, read on the forward strand.
GAACTTGTAAAACTGAATTTGGGGTTAATTTGTAAAAATTGAATATTTTAATATTTAATTATCGACTGAAAAATAGCCATTTTTCAAACGGTCTCGGATTTCGACGAAACCAATTTCATCGGATCCGTAATGTGATATTATTGCAAGATTTCAAATTTCAAGTCGTTTGGATTTGCCGTTTGTCCGGTACGAATTAAAACGCATTGAAATCGGTTTAATCGATTTAATTTTAAATTGATCGTTTAATTCCATATCTCGCACAGATGATGGAATTAGCATCCGAAACCTGTTCCATTGCGTCCGGAACGTGGAAAAACTTTAGAATCGCCTGTCGGAACGTGCGAGTTGGAGTTCGTTTGCATAAGTTATTAAGAAGAGAATTTTATTAATAAAATAATATTAATAACATATATATATATTCAATTATCTCTACTAAACCCTAATCCATTATCGTGGCCGCCTCATTTGCAGTTAATGGCCGAAATCTTCTTGTCTTCACCTCTCAAAATCTCAAAATCCAAGCATCGAATCGAAAATCTTTCAACTGGAAAAACGTGGAGCGCTTCGAGATCTTGAAATCCAACGGTCGAGATCGAAATTGGAGCGACGGGTTGGAGGATAGGGGGCCGCGTTCCTTGGAGGCTGCGCACGCACTTCGAGGCCAAAGCCAGGGCCGAGCTCCATGTGGTTCCTGGTGGTGGTGCTGCTCGAGACAAGCTTCAGGATGGCGCTTCCCGATCGTCACGAAGTGAAGTACATTAGTTGCGTTTTGAAACCCTAGTATTTACTATATGGGTTCAAGTGCGTTCAAGTGTTACTGGGAAGAGAAAATGCGAACGGGAGAGAAGGTGAGGGTGGGGGCCGCATGCGTGTGTGAGTGGTGAGGTGGATTCTTTTTTTTTATTTGTTTTGGTTAGTTTAAATTTAAAGATTCAAATCGTGTAACTTTAAAACGTGATATCTTTTGCATGCGAGGTCGGATTCGAACGAGATTTTTTGCGTTGGCTTCGTATCGCCGTGCTCTTCGCGATGCAACCAGTTTGGAGTCGATTGGAGGTCGTTTGAATTTCGGGTAAAATTAAATGTTCGTTTAATTTTATTCGAAACGAACGCGAAAAACGGAAATAAAATCAAGGTGAGAACTCCTCACTCAATCGAAAGGTTTTGTTTAAAATTTTAAATAGTTAATGTTGATTGTTGATTGCTGATTGGTTGTGTTAGTAGATATACTAGGATATATACTATATATAGCGATATATATATATTGGCATATGTATATATCGGATTTGATTTCCCGCCTCGTATAGCGGATGAGACCCTATTGCGCCGTTATTAAGCGGATATTTATAAAATCCCATATACCACGATATTCCACCTTGAAGTGGAATTGGTATTGTGCTAACGTCTGTGGATGCAGGGTAACAGGTTGGAGGGATCCAACTGGATTCCTCACATATTTGTTTATTTATAAATATTATGTTGATCGTGGATAACCATATTGATATATGACACTTATTCCCGTGATTGACCATTCGATGTCGTTGCATCATCGGATTCAAATTTTTAAAATTAAAAATAACGGTTTTGAATTAAAAAGGGGTTTAAAAGTGATTTCTCAAAGAATATGGTTTATTTAAAAAATTTTTTGAATTGATTCAAATTTTAAAATAAATCAACGTATAAGTTTTTATGTAAAAAAAAAAATTTATATTTTTATAAAATATAACTTAAAAGAAATTTTTAACAATAATAGGTTTTTATAAAATAGTTAAATTTGGTTTTTGGGAAGTTATTATTATTAATGGTTTATATAAAGGATTTTATAAATGGATGTTTTTAAATTAAATTTATTGAAGTTATAGAATAAATTTATAAAGTGTTAAGTTGATGTATAACATGAATTTCACTAGGATTTATAGATTAATAAATGTGAAATTTATAAAACGAATGGTTATTGGAAAATTTTAAGCTTATAAGTTATTAACTTATAAAAATGGATTTGGGCATTAAAAAGGGGAATTTTATAGAAATTGTTAATAAATGAAGATTTCATTAGTTGAAATTATTATAAACCATAAAGAAATCTTGTAAGTGATAAGATTTTAAATTGGTGAAGTTCAAAGGAACGATTTGGTAAATAAATAATATTATAAGTATTTAACTTACAATATGGCTTTTGGGTATGAAATTGGGTTATGTAAATTGCATCGGATTAATAAAGGAATTTATAAAATTGGGGTTTATAATAGAAATGGAATTTATAAACTATGTTTATAAATTTGAAATCCATCGAATTTGATAAATTGAAATATGGGAATTTGTTAAGTGGGCTATATTCACTATTTTGTATATTGAATAGATTATTAAATAAAATGGGTTTGTTTTTGGGAAAGGAATGTTTTAAATGGAATTTAAAACGAATTAAAGGTGTTTTAAAATGTATTGAGTATTGGAAACATAGATTTCAACATTGATTGTTGAAATAGACGTTTTCGAGAAACAGAAGGGGATAATTTGTATAGTATTGGATTTATATATCTATTTTTAATTTCAAATCCATATACTAGTGTTTTTGGGTTGTCGTAACGATGTTTTACGCAACATTCGTTTTTAACCCAAATAAATGTGAATAAAAGAATGTTTTCTTAAAGAGAATGGAATAAAATACTTAACGGTAACTTAAGTATATTGAATATTTCCAAATTGTTGAAAATAAGTTAAATTGTGAATTACTTATTATTAAATAAGTATGGGAATGTTTTTTTTTCCAATATAAAAGGAACGTTTTTGAGGATTCACCTTTTAAAGGTAAATCGAAGTGAATAGTTTGAAATTGATTTGAAATCGTGTATGTGTAGATATTTGGGAAATTGGAAATTCACTTTGGAATTTATAAATAGGAAGGGAAATTTGTTTAAAAATAAATGTTGATTTATTTTTAAAATATGGAAATAAAATTTACGAATTTGGAACGTAAGTTAAATTAAATCGGTAAGGATTTATTTGTTGATTTGAAATTTGTTTTCAAAAAGGTATAAAAGATGAATTGTAGTTTGAAATTGGTTTTCAAATGGTTGAGTTGTGTAATTTGAAATTTGTTTTCAAATGGTTGAGGTGTTTAATTTGAAATGGGTTTTCAAATGGTTAAGTGTGGAAATTATACCGTGAAGGTGTTTTGGTAAAGCAAATAAATTGGGCAATTATTTGGAAATTGTGTATATATATCTTGTAAAGATATTTTGGGACTTAATAATTTTGGAAAAATTATTTGGAATCTGATGATGTGGCGCATCTTTATTGATAGTTAAATAACCGACTATCAATATTTACCCTTGGATGGTATTGATTGTGTTTGTTTGGAATTGAATGCACACTTATTTTTAAAATAAGCGCTCGCTATTCGGTTTAGCCGGGAGAGGACCTTTGTGTCATATATCCCATTCCGAATATGCGATACGTCGTTTGGATTGCATTTGAAGACCGGTGTTGAAGACCGGGTATTTGTGAAAACGATAGGATGACCTATCGATTGTCTCCGCATCGTTAGCTACGATATGGAGATTTCCTTTGTGATGGGAAATTTTATCGGGATTGTGAATACCCGGATTGCAAGGGCTTCTTTGGAAGTGCCTTCGGTTCTGTTCGAACCCGGAACAGACTTGTATGGTTACGTGTCTGACATTACATTTTGAGAGATAGAGCAGATTTCTTTCAAATACATTTCTGTTGGTGGCGGAGAATTTATTCTCTTAGCTTAACACCCTTCTCTGAGACGTACGAGCTCAGAGGTTATGTAGTTGAAGGTTATCAGCGATATTTCCCAATCTGGTAATGTGGCATGCTGAGTGCTGCTGTGTGATGATCATTGGTTGATCGTTTGGATATGATCATTTGTTTGATCATTTATCTTTGTGATTATTGCTTTGGTCATCTGTGGACCCAAAGCATGGCTTTGTTGCACAAAGCGTAGCTTTGTGGACGAGACTTCGTCAGGACCTCACTCCCCGGAAATGGTCGAAACAGGAATATGCGGCAAGGTTATGAGGGTCGCGCCCTTTAGGGTATGTCATTCTCTTCTGGAAAAGGGTGGTATCATGGTATGGAGCCCAGATATTTACTCATGTGGAAACACTATATATATTTCTGTGTGGTGTTGTTGGTATCGAGCGCTCGGATAAAGGTCCCAAAGGACCGGGGGATGACATATTCGTGTAGTAGTTACCTAGTTACAGAGGTAACCCGGCCTTGTGTTGGCAGAGATCTAACCGTAACGTTAGTTCTCGGGACGTCCCGCCAGAGGCGATCCCATGTGGCAGTAGGAAGTTCCTTAGCCTGACCATTTGTTGGAAATCCATTCATCCAATACGTGCCTTGTACGGTTTTAGTTGTAGAACCTGCCATTTAACATGGCAGCTATAGTAGGCATAGCATCATGGTACCTATGCTGGCTAGGATTTATATTATACTTTCGAAATATTTTCCACTATGCACTAGTAATAATATCAAAGAATTTTTCTCGTAGTAAGCATGTTTGACTATCATAAGGAGAAATCTCCCCCATGTGTGCGTTTGCATTGTGTGTGTGCCGGGAGGCCTTATGGTAGTTTCATTTTCCAAAAAGCATTGCGGATTTCAAAATTTAAACTTTCTTGTTGCGTGTTTAAAGATAAACTGTTTTGAGTTCTCACACCAGTCACATGACTGACCTGGAGTTTATTGTTCCTTTCCTAAACTCTGGGTGCCCACTATTTTCCACACGGGCAGTCTAGAGTTAGGTTATCAGGTTATTCTGGATTCGGGAGTTGCTGTGCAGATCTGGAGGCGAGCCAGATAGCGTAGTCTATTATCTATTGTATATAGTATTTCTTTCCGCTGTTGTTGTCGTACACTCTGATGATATGATGTAATGTGATGTAATGTATAAAATGTATAGTTCTTTTGTTTTAATGAATATTCATTTATCTATTATATGTTGTTCCGCTGCGACTGTGAGATTCTGTTATTGTTTCTCGTTCTGTTAATTGTTTTTTCTGTTTTCTCTTCTCTTTCTTTTCTTTCTTCTTCTACCTCTTTCTTCTTCTAAAACCCTAACGGTTCGATTTTTCGGCAACGAAAAATCGCGATCGTTACACTTTGGATTTCGACCAGAGTGACTGCCATGGCCGACCATCTCAACTGGCGAAGAGATCGATTGGTTATGAAAGATTTGGGATCGACTATCAGCATATCAAAGTGTGGAATCTATTGTTAAGGTCCACGTGTTAAGTTTTAGTCCATGTTGAAAATTACAAGGATTTGATTGTTTAATTTCAAGTTCAACAGCGAATATGCAAGTCCTATTATTTATCGTCATCACATGTTCAACTTGCTTAAGGTGGATTTGTAGTAGTTGCTCAAACAAGTAAGTTTGAATTACGTTTCAAGTTTAAATAACATGTATGTCGATCCTTATATGCCGATCCCTATCTTAGAGCATCATGACAGATCTCTCTCTCCAAACAAATAATACGGATCCCTCTACTTCACCATCTACCACCAAACTTCCAACACCGGTCCTCCTGCATAAGTCCACTCTACCGATCCCTCCAACGTTATCATTTTAACCATCTTCCTATCAAACTTCCATACCTATCCCTCTCCCAGGTCATCAAATGAGGGATTGGAATAGCCACGCCATACGACACATCCTAACCGATCCCTCTTTTGCTCTCCCTTCTTCTTCCTCCTTGCTTATTCTACCGAGCCCTATCACGCCCCATAACTCACCACCTCCAAGACACTCCGCCTCCATTCCATCAAACGCCATCATGATCGCCGATGGCATAGAATCTGCTATCCCATCATAAAATCTAAAATCATAAATTAAAATCTTACCCCTATGAGTATTTGGGTTAGAGTGTGGGCTAGTATTTAGAGATATCTGAAGTGGAAGGTGAAAGGAAGTAAGTTCGTGGGACAGGTTGGATTGTTGAAGGATTTCAAGCAATTGTTTGGAGGGTTCAGTTGTGAGGATGGAATAAGAGGGTTCAGTGCAAAGATGGGCATTAGGAAAATAAAGCAAGCGAAGTTGGAAGAGAAGAATGATAGCTTATACAAGGAAGGAGAGTTCAGCATGCAAAACATGGGAAGAGGGTTCGACTAGCAATATGGAGGGATAGGCATGGAATATATAGGATGACGTGAAGGAAAAGGGTTCGGCATTGAACATACCGACCCCTACGAGAAAGAAGGAAGGAGAGAATGGGGTCATGTAAGTATATGCCGATCCCTAAAAATATTTGAGAAAAAAGGAGAAAAATAAAAAAGTGAGAATAGAGAATGAAAGGTCTGCCAAGAATATGAACGCAAATGGATATTGTGAGAAATGCGGATTACAGATCTTGACGCTAGGATTAACACTAGAGGGGGGTGAATAGTGTTTTAAGGAATTACTAAATCTTTTGAGTTTATGTTAATTTGAACACGAATGTACGCAATATTTAGACATAGATATGATCACAGAATCAAATATAGATGCATAAATAAAGTAAAGGCAATAAAGGAAAGAATACAATGGATTTTATACTGGTTCAGAGTTACCCTGCATCCAGTCCCGCACACAAATACAGATTTCCTTTCAAAATTAATTGTACGATTACACCCTCGATTTCAAGGCCACGAGGTACACCTCTCCAGATTCACGATCCTCTGGGTGGAGATACTTGATTTTACGGGCAACAAGTTCACCCAATTGATTTCACAGGCTACAATCACACCTTTTCTCGCTTGATTGATTTCACAGGATACAATCACACCTTTTCTCGCTTGATTGATTTCATAGGCTACAATCACACCTTTTCTCATTTAGTTTATTACAATGAAGCCTATAACTCTGAATAGCACTGAGATCTTATTGAGATAGTGATAGAGAATCAAACTAGAAATGATCTAGTTAGATTCAAAGGTGATTTCAGTAGAGTAATGGTAAAAATATATATAAAGAAATATAGAAGAAGAAGAGGAGTGAAATCAGAGAAAATATGAATGAAAATTTGTTTAAAACGTCAAGGGGTCCTAGGTGTTGTCGACAAGCCTAAGGAAATTTTGGTAATTTGATTTTCTTTGAAAATAACTTCTACCTTGTGTTAAAACTATTTTTAAACTTTATAAATATACTTAACTATAGTTAAAATACATAAATAAAAATAGAGAATAATATTTTGATATATATAAAATTTTACTATAATTTTATATTTAAATATAAGTATAAATATTAAAAGTTAAATATATTATTATTATTAAAAGATAGTTTAAAACCAAGGATAATTTGATTTTGAAAATAAAGATTATGTTGAGGCTAAAAATATTTAAAACCAGGATAGATGTTTTTGATTCTTTTAAAAGGAAGATTTTGAAATCATTTCGAAAACAAGATATAATTTTGTAAAAAACATTTGAATAAAAGTTAGTGGATACGAAACAATGTTCCACTAGATTTTTCGTAGATTCCATCCTACTTAGGGTTCCATCCCTTTAACAAGCTCGAAGTGGATTCCATTCTACGAATAAATTGGATTTTAAGGTGCCAGTGCTTTTCTAGGAGTTTTAACAAAATTCCTAGTTAAATTACTTATTTTTGAAATCTTGATAATCTTGATACTCATGAGTCTTCAATCTTAATATCTTGAATCACTATACTGTACAGTCTTTATTCATGATACTGCATGGTTAAATCTTGCATATACATATATATCTAAACTATAATGTTGTATTTATGTTTTATAATCTTATTCTGAGGTTGTTGTCATCAAAACCATCATCTCAAGGACTAACAATCTCCCCCTTTTTGATGATGACAACCTTTGTTTATAAAAATATTACTTCTACCCTAATAACTTCCCCTAAAACTAATAACTCCCATTTAATCTATGCCTAATTATCCTATTTTATACTTCTCCCCTTTTGTCATAAAAAAAACTAACTCCAAAATATATAACTCCCTCTTATTCTTGTACTAAAATACCTGCATTAATATAATATTCAATGGAGTATATAATAGATAGATTAAGAGATAATTATACTGATAGACATGATAACTAATCAAAGATCATATCAATGTGTTTTTATACATGTTTTGCACACCAAATATTAATCCACACCAAATATCAATCCATACCAAATATCAATCCATACCAAATCAAATCAAATCAATCCAAGCAATCAATTAAAATCAAACAAAGCAATTAAATAAAATCAAACATTATGAGGAACTTCCACCCATCCTTCTTCTCCAAATATAGGTTTGCTTTAGTGGCATCCTAATTTTCATTATCATTGGTGAGAGAGACTGGAGGTTGTGCTTCATTATCATCTTTGTGCAGGGAGGAAATCATCTATCGTATCGCATCGAAATGCTTTTCTTGCTCCTTGATCATCTGCATTTGACTCAACTCTAAGTGTCGCTGGTTACAAAGAATGAAAGAAAGAATATTCTTGATAGAATTAAGGGTTTCTTCAAGATTCTCGATCAAATTATGAATTGGATTGGCCATATTTGAGTTTGTGAGAAGAATTAGAGATAAAGTAGATAAGAAATAATTCTGAGTGATGATATTCTGGAAGAAATAAGTATTTATAGTGTATAAATTCGTTTGAAATGAATTGACATAAGGTAGTTATTCAAATTTCAAATTTAAAATGAAAAGTCATTTCTGACGAGTACATGTCGACATGGTCAAGGGGGGTTGTCGACAGGGGTTAGTCAATTTTGTTGACTTATTTTGATTTTGTGAATAATTGTGTGTGTGTATATATATTTATATAATATACTAATATTTATTATGGAGATAGGATAAGCTAGATAATAGAAAAGTAATTCGATTTCATTTCATAATAGAATGATACAATGATTAAACATTAAGAACTACACGAACATTCAGATCAAAACAAACTAAAACTAATACAACAAGACATGAAAAGGTAGAACTAGTTAAAGGACGACGAAGATGAAGATAATCCAAGCTTCTTGCCGACTTTGGAGAAAAACTTGTTCAACTTGGATGACATTTTATCCAATTTCTTACTAACGAACCGTTTAAGAATCCGTTGATTCTCGACAATGGTCTTTTGATTTTTGAGTAAGGATTTGTTGGTTGGATTAGGAGGATAGTCAATACTTTCCAAAGATATTTTACCTTCTTCTTCTTCTATTTCCATTTCATCCTCTTCTTCTTCTTCCTCTTCCTCCTCTTCCATCTTCTCATGAGCCAAACGCTCTTCCTTTTCAGCAAGATACTCATAAGGTTGAAAAACAAATGGGATTTTCATAAGAGAGATGATTGAGTGATTAAAAACTTTTCTTGAAACAAATTCTTCTCCTTTGAAATCTACTCCAAAATAGTTAAAAATTCGAGTGAGATAGATCCCATGATACAAAGTGTTTTCACCCATTTCAAGATTTTTGGGACGAAATTCGTCTAAAATAACTTGCGCCCAATTAATATCATAATTTCCAAAAATAGAAAAAAGTGCTTCGCAAACTTTTGAAGTTGGATTGTTAAAACTCCCCGATCTTGGGGTCAAAGTATGTTGTAAAAGAATAACAAAGCTATCTTTTTGTCGAAAGTTTCGATTTTTGAATTCAAAGTTATCATTTCCTTCGAAAACGTGATGAAATGTCTCAAGATCATTTTCATCGATATTAAAACTAGAAAGATCCATTCCCATGCTCTTGCAATTGAGAATGGTACCCAAAAGATCACAATTTAAAACGATTCTAGTGCCTTTGACACTACTCCAAATTTCATCATCATTTTCATTATAAAATCCACGGTTGAGATTTGCAAAGAAAATTTTAATAAGATTTGGATAACAAACGAAATCATTTTGAGAAGCATCAACAAGACTAAGAACTTGATTATTTGCAAAAAGAGAATCGATTTCATAAGTAGAGAAATCTTGAAATAAAGCAAACTTCTCGGGATGGACTTTTCCACTGTTAGCATAGTTGATATATGCTTTTATAGCCTCCGGATCATTGTAGAGTTGCTCTTTTATCTTTTTGGAAATTCTCATTATGGAAGGGATGCTTGAAGAAGCCATTAGAGTAGAGAGTGGAGAGCTTGAAATTTTGTGATAAGAGTTTGAATTTGAAAATGAGAGTGAAAAGTTGTGATAAGAGATAGTGAATAAATAGATTCTCAAAGGACATGTTCTTTGGTCAAAAGGTGACTTTTCAGAGAATTGAATGAAGTGAAAAGATGGAGGGAAATTCAATATTTGAATTCAAATTTTGAATTTCAAATTTCTGTACACTTGTCTACATCATGGTGGGGACCTTGTCGACAGTTGTCTTTGAATTTCCATGATTATTTTTCTTAAGTATTCTAATTTATATATATATATATATATATATATATATATATTATTTTTAATACCTATATATATATATCTGGAATATTACTAGAATTATAGTATATTCCATAAAATATTTTGATACTATTAAAAAATAAAAATAAAAATAAAATAATATTAAAAATTAATAAAAATTTTGAAATTCAAACAACACACCAATTCAAAATCAACCAATCAAGCATCCAATTCTAAGCATGCAATTTCAACCAATTGTATTGTAAATGTGTACCTTTTTCTGAGTCCGTTTCTCTGAATTCGTCGGAGTCGTGAACTGCCATGAAACACATATTTGAATTATCTGTCTTCTGATCATCATCGCTTGTGGACGAGTCTGGGTCATCCAGAGTAGCAGTAAATGCATGTTTTCGTTTTCTTTATGGAATCATTGAATATAGGAAGATTTTGCCTATCTGGATGCGGACAATCTCTTTTGATATGGCCAGCTTTGTCACATTTGAAACATTTGATACTGTTTGGCACTACATTCTATTTCCAGGGTTCTTATAGTTGTTTCTGTTGAGATTATTCATCTTTCTGTATTTTAAGAATTTCCAAAAATTCTTGGTCATAGGGCTATCTCTTCATCATTATAGTTGTTTGAGTCTGATCCATCGGTCAATGCATTGAACGCCATTGATTTCTTTTCAGATGCTTTGCTTTTTCTTCTCTCAATCATTTGGACTTCAAACGACATAGATTTCCAATTAATTCTTCTATCTTTAAGGTACTGATATCATTTGCCTCTTCGACCGCAAGTGTCTTTTGATCCCATTCTGGCGTAAGAGAATTTAAGATTTTTCCGACTTGATCTTCTTCCGAAAATTCCTTTCCCAAGGATCTTAGAGAATGCACAATTTTCTGAAATCTACTATACATATCTTAAATAGACTCATTAGAATTCATTTTAAATAATTGAAACTGATTTGTGAGCATGGAAATTTTAGTCTGTTTAACTTTGCTTGTTTCTTCGTGAGTAACTTGCAAAGTTTTCCAGATTTCATACACAGACTTACAAAATGACACTCTATTAAATTCATTTCTATTAAGTGAACAAAACAGAATATTCATAGCTTTAGAGTTATTGTGCAACAGTCTTTTGCTCAGCAGTGCACTGTGCAAAATCAGTTGTGGGTTGAGAATATTCAGTTTGTATGGCATTCCAAGTGTCTAGTCCTATAGATTGTAAATATATTTTCATCCTACGTTTCCAATATGCATAGTTACTGCCATTAAAAAGTAGTGGTTTGACAGTAGACTGACCTTCTACAAATGTACTAGTGAGAGGAACCAGTGTTGGTAGTGTTAATAGTACCAGTGTTGGTAGCCATTTTGAAATTTTTTCAAAATTCAGATTATGAAAATTTGAAAACCTTGCTCTGATACCAAATGTGAGAAATGCGGATTACGGATCTTAAGGCTAGAATTAACACTAGAGCGGGGTGAATAGTATTTTAAGGAATTACTAAATCTTTTTGAGTTTATGTTAATTTGAACACGAATGTATGCAATATTCAGACACAGATAGGATTACAGAATCAAACACAGATGTAGAAATAAAGTAAAAGCAATAAAGGAAAGAACATACCGGATTTTATAATGGTTCGGAGTTACCCTACATCTAGTCCCGCACACAAGTACGGATTTCCTTTCAAAATTAATTGTACAGTTACACACTCGATTTCAAGGCCACGTGGTACACCACTCCAGATTCACAATCCTCTGGGTAGAGATACTTGATTTTACGGGCAACAAGTTCACCTAATTGATTTCACAGGCTACAATCACACCTTTTCTCGCTTGATTGATTTCACAGGCTACAATGACACCTTTTCTCGCTTGATTGATTTCACAGGCTACAATCACACCTTTTCTCATTTAGCTTATTACAAAGAAGCCTATAACTCTGAATAGCACTGAGATCTTGTTGAGATAGTGATAGAGAATCAAACCAGAAATGATCTAGTTCGATTCAAAGGTGATTTCGACAGAGTAATGGTTAAAATATATATAAAGAAATGTGAAAGAAGAAGAGGGGTGAAATCAGAGAAAATATGAATGAAAATTCATTTAAAACGGCCCATATTTATTGTAGAATAACAACCATGTCCGTTTTTGAAAGGATATGACGAATAGACACTTCTTTTGAAATTCAAAATTTTGAAATCAACTGCCACCTTGTCGACAAGGGATCCTAGGGGTTGTCGACAAGCCTAAGGAAGTTTTGGTAATTTGTTTTTCTTTGAAAATAACTTCTGTCTTGTATTAAAACTATTTTTAAACTTTATACATATACTTAACTATAATAAAAAATACATAAATAAATATAGACTATAATATTTTGATATATATAAAATTTTACTAAAATTTTATACTTAAATCTAAGTACAAATATTAAAAGTTAAAAATATTATTATTAAAAGATGGTTTAAAACTAAGGATAATTTGATTTTGAAAATGAAGATTATTTTGAGGCTAAAAATATTTAAAATCAGGATAGATGTTTTTGATTCTTTTAAAAGGAAGATTTTGAAATTATTTTGAAAACAAGATATAATTTTGTAAAAAACATTTGAATAAAAGTTAGTGGATACAACAATCTTCTACTAGATTTTTCGTAGGTTCCATCCTACTTAGGGCTCCATCCCTTTAACAAGCTCGAAGTGGATTCCATTCCACGAATAAATTGGATTTTAAGATGCCAGTGCTTTTCTAGGAGTTTTAAGAAAATTCCTAATTAAATTACTTATTATTGAAATCTTGAATTCTTGATAAACTTGATACTCATGAGTCTTCAATCTTGATATCTTGAATCTCTATACTGTACAGTCTTTATTCTTGATACCTGCATGGTTAAATCCTGCATATACATATATATCTAAACTATAATGTTAGTATTTATATTTTATAATCTTATTCTATGGTTTTTGTCATCAAAACCATCATCAAAAGGACTAACAAATATAAGCATGAAAATTATAAAAAGCATGTACTTACAAAAATATAATGAAAATTGGTGACGACCCGTGAATGTACAAGCCTGTCCGGGAGCTACCGATAAAAACATGTATATGAATGTGCATGTGTATGACCTAAAAATATTAAAATTTTAAATTGAAAGAAATCGAAATCAAACCTAAAGCCCACGACTTCATGGCTGAACCAGATAACCAAAGCTTATAAGTGTTGTGGAACCACACTTGCAAACATCAACTAATAGAATATAACCTTGGATTTATACTGGTGGAAACTAACAAAGCATCATGACGACCAATGAGAAATACAGCACCTTGGAAAAAATGGACATATTTATTTTCGAAGAATCAAACTTGCTTTGATTCAAAACACGTCATATTCATCACCATATGTACTTTGGCTGGCAAGTGTTATTCAGCATTTTAACCCGGCTATATTGAACTAATTACATAAGTCATATTCAACTACCATCAAGGTTGATGACTCTAGAGTGGTGATTGTGGGGCCTAAAATTCAAGTACAGATGGTAACATGAAGTCAATATTGAATGGACAAGGTGTATATGCAAAGTAGTATGTTCGAGATATGAAATATGCTCCTACACATAGGAGGGATGCGCATAAGCTAGCTTCAACAAGAGGAATCGACATGTTTCAAGGAATGAAAGCATATTTTTATAACCAATCAATATCTCAAGATCTGCAAGTCCAATGCCTATGAAACTTGGAGAGCAGGATATAACGACCTTAGGGAGCCTACCATAGGGATCACACCTTAAAAGGACAAGGTTGGAGGGATCGGTATACATCCCTTGGAAAGGATTGGTAGAAAGCAACAAGCAAGCCATGTTGAATCAAAGATCAAGCAATAACTTGAGCTTCCTTGATCCAAATGACTTGAAATTTAGAGGATAAGCATATTTCTGCATGAGAAAGCCATTTTAAGGATCACTCCCTAAAATTTGACCAAATAATGGATTAGTACCGATCCCTTCTCTTTGGGAATTTGGCCTGGAGATTCCTCTAGTGGGCCTATATGGTTTTGAAGTACTCTCCGCCGAATTTCTAAAGAGATAGTTGGTGACCTTCATCTATAAATACCAGCTTGGTTGTTCATTTTGGGGACTTTTATGCTGCTGTTTGTTTTATATTCTTAGTAACTAAGGATTCTATCCTATCCCTCTTGTACTCAAATTATAATGGAATTACTAAAGCAATCTATTCAAAGTGGGTGTAGGAAAACTACACTGAACCACTATAAAACATGTGTGCATGTTTTTTGTTTCAATTAATTGCTATTTCTTTGGTATAATCCATTGTTTCCATTTTATTCTTCATTTAGTTCTCTTTAAAAAATCTATATTGGGTGTTTGTGCCTATTTGTGGTGCAAACAACAAGAGACTATAATATATGTGTAGATTTATTGGAACTTAAAAGCAACAATTTTGAAACAAACTTTTAATTATGTAAGGGAAACAATTTGGAATGCTGCCAAAAAGTCACATCTTGAACAATGAATTGATGCTCATAGATTCATTAGTCAACCTCCAGATGTTGCGAAGATTAAGAGGTAAAAATATATATTAATAATTTGATTTAATTTGTATTTAGTTCTTGGAATTTTTAGCCCTGTACCACCATGGAATTTTGCTCATGACCTGATAGGAGGAAGAGAGAAAAAATTGCCAAGAAAGAAAAATAATGCATGAACAAGGAGAATATGTCTTAGTGGAAACATTATAACCTTTCAACTCCCTCCTTTAAAACCTTCCTTATTTGATTCCTAATTAATTCTCATGAAAATCCTATTTCTGTACCATGCATAGCTGGCTATAGAATGGGGTGTAATAGGTCCCAAAGTTTTCCAAATCCATTCAACATTTGTTTCATTTGGATCTAATTTAAATGTATTATCAATATCGTATATCGACATGTGCATTTATAACTTTTATACATTCACTTTATTAAGTACTAAATGTATTCGAACATAAAATAAAATTTAATAATTAATATTTCACAAATATTAATTAACTTACAATGATTATAAGTTAATTAAATCATGCGGTTTATTTAGAGTATTCATATTTTTACCGTGGGACTCAAAGGTGTAAATTCGACCAGTGATTAATTTTGAACAGTTCGAATTTTAACATTCATGCGCTACCTTAGCCAATGATGTGGAATTTTAACTAAAATTGCTGCTTTCATATCTTTTTTGCTAAAATCTATTTTTACTTATTATTAGCGGCACCCGGTAGTAATGATTAATTACACTAATTCTCTTCGACAATACTATATAAGATTAGGACTTGTGGAATTTGGATTAATAAAAATTCCAACATCGTCCACATTCAACTTGGTTAGTCCGTTAACAAATTCATTAGTTTAATAATAAAGTTTATTACTAAATATACTACACTGGCCAAATATTTTGACTTTGAGTTGACTATGATACTAACCCCATATAACCGAGGAGATGAATTCTCTATTGAATAGGGTTTCACTTCCAATGCTTTGACTCAGACCCAACTATAGTCATTCAATGGATGTTATGCCATGATTAGACTATAATCAAAGTAGAGTGTCTATATTAAGTTTCAACAATATTCTCAAGTCGATGGAACTATATAACCTCATTACTTCAAGATTTTATTTTTGACCTTGGTTATATTAATCAACAAAAAACTCTCAAGTAAATCATTCCATAGTCATCCAAAAATTACTAGACGTAACCACTTGGTGTCACTAGTAGCCATGAGTAATATACTGCCTAACATTTTGAGAGCATTACGCACTCTAATCTCAACTAATGTATCGATTTCTTTCCTTTAAATATATTGATTATGAATATTTAAAATAATATATTATTTTTAATGTGATAAATTTTCTATGATTACAACATATTGTAATTACTATCGCATAATATATGATTTAAGGTTTTTCTATTTGATATAATTTAAATTAATTACTTAATTAATTATATAACAATATGAAGAGTATATAATTAAAAGAAAACAATTTTTATTTTAGAATAAAGATGCTTATCGAATTAGATATATGTAACAAATTATTTAATTTGCCCGAGGCATACCTATACCTCTATTAGCATCAACGTAGCATTATCCGAACTTAGCTTAGACTGAAAGAAATTCATATTATCATTCAAGGCCTCAAGCTCCGCTTTGGGCACTTACATTTTGGAAACTTTATATAATAAGCCATTTGAATAGAATTATGAGAATAAATATTGCTTATGCAGTTTGAATATTGTTTGTGATTGAATTGGCCCCAAACACCCGAGAATAGGTTTGAGTAGTGAAATAAATGAAGAAGATAAACGAAAACTGAGGAATAACATAGAATTCAAAGAAAAATGCGACAGAGAGAGAAAACAAAAAGGTTTATAGTGGTTCGCGTTGATTTCCTTTGTCCACTTTGAAAACTTTCTTTATTGCTTCACAAATCACTCGATTACACTTACAATCAGTAAGAGATAATAAGAGATCAAGGAAGAATGAAATAAGTTTGGTTACAAAAACGGCAGAGTTTCTCTTTTTAGCCAGAAAGAAAAGTCTCTCAGCAGGCCCCCCGACCTTGTATTTATAGATGAAGGTAGCCACCAACCGGACTATCATTTCTGTACCTGGACCGCTTTGACCATTTGGGACTACCATTGGGGGGGGGCCAGGCCCCAATCTTCTATGGGTAAGGGTCGATACTGACCCCTTCATGGGTTGAGTTTGGGTCTAGCGACCCTTATGGTGGCTCTCTTATGGTGCAACATGATGGTACTTCAAGCATTACAACATTTGGACATAAGGAGCTATGATTCTATTGGTGCCTTGGTTCGAGTTCTAAATTGATCAGGGAAATGCTAACCCCTACTTGAATCTTCAACATACGCCGATCCATCTTCCTATGAGGTGCATGCCGACCCCTCCTTCCAAGACCATGTTATGCCGACCGATTACTCATGAAAATACTATGCCGACCCCTTCTAATGACCGCTAGTATGCCAATCTCCAATGTGCTGACCTAAGATGCTTCCTTATACTATGTCAACTCCACTACCTTTGTATCCTATACTGAGTTAAATAGACTACGCCGAACACTAGCATGCCGACCGCAAATATACCGATCCTACCATTTCCATATCCTACACTGATCCCACCATTCTCACATCCTATACCGATCCCACTATTGTCACACCTTTTGCCTAACCTAACTCAATATGCCGATCCCATCTACACTCCCTTCGATTTGTCAAACATCCCTACCAACCCCCATTTCAACCAAACTAAACTCCATAATTCTGACATCCTACATCATCTATCTATTGTCCTTATCTACCCTGAACTGGATACAATTGTTCAAACATCATACTATGGTCGCATAGATGTCGTCTCGTGACCATCTCTCCTATGAACAGTCGAGTCTGGCATTTGTAATAATCCTTGTGTAACTGGGCCAAGGTACCGGGTAACCCTTCCCCTCTAAAGTACGTCCTGTAAATAACATGACATGCTTTGAACTGAAGAAACCCAGGTTCCCAAGAACAGCCCTATCCAAGTCACTGGTTGTTCATTGTCCTTTTATTAACCTTCGATGGAACAGGTCTATCGTATAGCACCATCTGAATGCATAGATTTGGTTACATGAATTTTCAAGGTTTCTTCCTTACTTATCCTTTCAAAAAGTTGAATTAATAAATCCCTTCCATGCGTGTTCATACATGTGTTTCCGTTGTTGACTTCCAAACGTGTTCAGACATTCGTCAACCTTTTTCGATATTCTTTATTCTATTTTACTGTTTACAGTCCAATCTCCATGATATCTGTTGCCATTAGGTTTTTAAACATTTTCCACTACCTTTTGTTCCCCTTTCTATTTCATTAGCGTTCATCATTTATGCACATCCCCCATGAATAGGGATCGACATACCTCAAGGCTGATCCCTCTTATTTTTATGACCGGGTCACTGGGGTGTGATCGGTTTCACTTCCCCTTCCTTCTCTCATGTAAAAACCCATATCCCCTCCTCTTCTTCCTTTACTTTATGTTTTCAACACTTAAACTCTCTTTATTTTCTCATTCTACATAACCAAATGCTTCAAAGACAAAGCTCCCTCTTCTAACTTGAACCCGAGTGCAAGCTCATACTTCCGACTTCCATTAACACCAATTTTTTCCTAATCCAATCTTCGGCCTTGCAACCCAAATCGACTAGGTATAATATCTTCATCATTTATGTGTCTAGGTCATGAATCCTCGAGCTTGGAGGTGTTTAGTTGTCTGTTAGTTGTATTACCTAGTGGGGTCGATTGTGTTATGCGAAATAGGAGGAGAAGGTGAAGGTGAAGGAGTAGGAGGAAGAAGAAGGAAGAGAACAAGGGAACAAGTTGAAAAAGAAAAAGGGTAGCCAAAAAAGAAGGCTTGGCATCAAATGAGGGATCGGTGAGAGGTAGTCGTTAGGAGTTCGACATTAGAGATGGGAAAGGTTGGTAAGGAATATGCTGGCTGGGGTATTCGGAAGTTGTTAGGTGAAGGTCCGGTGTTGGATAACCAAGTGTAGGGATCGTCTTAGATAAGTGTTTTGAAATGGTTCGGTATAAAAGCTTTTCTATATGGCTCGGCCCAGGAGTTGAAAAGTCAGGGTCGTCCCAAAAAGTTAAGTATTGGGGTCAGCTATAGGAGTGAAGCATAGGATTTGGTATGTAGGCTAAAGCATAGGGATCGGCATTGGAGGCATGGATTGATGGATACCATAATGACCATCTTAACTTTAAGTTATTCAAACATATGACTATATAGTGCCTTACCCAAGCATAATATGACTGGTAACAACCCGACTAGCATATCCAGACCAGTGGACTTAAGATTGAACGAACAAATTTCCAATCTACTCAACATGAACTAAGTATAAAATTGGCCCAACATTCTTAAACAATGGACCTCATAATCTGATATGTTAGCATACGATGCTAAAGCTTCGGTTGCTGACCACCCTTCATGTCATTTGAAACGGTTAGCGATGATGGTCTCTCTGGACGAAACCTCCAGGCTCTAACATTTTACTTTTGCTTTTCTAATTTCGAACTACTTATGTTTATTTCATATACTAGTTCACACACAACATGGAGGGACATGTTATTATTTTTGGCATTGATTGTCTACTGAGTACAGCTGACATGGATCCTAAGTTATACAAAGCATTCAAACGCAATGTCTTATAAATCGGCCAAGAGATCTAGTTCTGCTATCATTTCTGACAAGCCCGCATTGAGTCAGCAAATATAAAAAGTAGAGACATCTGACCCACAAGCAAATCTTTTTTTCGACATCTTAGTTCTTCCTGTAAAAGTTATTGATCTAGCTCCTTATGTCGCGGAGGGTGCCATTATTCTAAACAATCCAGTTGGCTCGCAGGCATATGGGATCGGTGAGGCCACTCTCCGTTGATTATGTTCTATCCACGAGATTCCTTCTGTAGATGTTCTCATCCCATCGAGGAAAAATAGACCTCACTTGCCCCCAGCCCGATGTACTTCATGTAACAAATTCATTTGTTGGGCTGGATGCATGCCACCGTTTAAATCTTTCGTTGGGGAAGTGCTTAGATTCATTCATATCACTCCTATTTAGCCACATCCTAATAGCTATGCCTTTATCCATGGCACTTTTTTCCTCTTCGTAAGCATCCTATTTTGGCCACCAACTCTCGAAGACATCTCATACATTTAAAAATTCAAAATACGGGCCGATAGTCCTTCGTACGTCTTTCTTGAACCTTTGCCCAAATACTGGTCTTAACGGGCGCATGGAATAAGCTTTCCTTATTCAAGCATGAATGGTTTTCATATGGTGTCTTCCTGGCTTCGCAAGAAGATGGTTGGAAGGACCTAAGTACTATTTCTGCCTTTGTCTTTAATTCAAAGACTCAAATCACAGCTTCTTCCTTAATCATACTAACTCCTTCAACCCTTTTAGGTGTTCACCCTCAGCCTAAAGGTATTCGATACTCCAGAGCTATTGCAGTTATTCATGCCACTCCGGTGGAGGATCGAGACACCAAATACCTCTTCATCGATGACTTGCTCTAGCTATTTAGACTGTAAGAAGCCAGCCGCATAATTGGTCTCCCTAGAAGCATAGCAATTTCGAAGACTGTTGTCGAGAGAAGGAGAGAACTAAACGACCCCGCGAGGACCTCAGTTGAGGGAACCCAAGAAGGCACTGAAAAAGGAGAGATAAAGGAATCAGAAGATGTATGTGACGACCGCCCATGCCCTTGGCACGAAACAAGAGAATGGTGCGCTGAAAGGTGTACCAGGCAGCCATGGACGATAGCCAGGGTAAGATTAAACAGCGGAATCTATCGTATTACTCACAGCGCATGGACAAAGTACAATAGAAAATATACATAGTGAAGCTCTATAGAACAAAAGTCTCATCATATAAACTCATAATAGTTTTATACAATCATCTGAATTGTCAATACATCAAGCCTCACTACATAACACTCAGAGTATCAAACAAACAGTGGAACATCCAGTACATATAGTAAGAAAACAATATGCAAAAGCCTCCAGCTCGTCTTCGTCATCAACAGCGTTGGTAGCCAAGAACAGCACCTGTCACCTGCTACCTAGTCTGCCCATCCCAACATGGATGAACAGCCCAAGGTAATAAGAGTTGAACATAAAACCTTGAGTCAGACAACAGTCTTAGTGAGCAGTAAATTAACTATCAAACATACCAAAAGAGCATAAAGGATAAAAGGAATAGGAACTCAACCATCCCACTCCACCTCATTCTACAGTGATAGCCCCCAGACCCACTAAGCATAAACAAGCATTGCAAAGCAGACAATTTAAGTAAAGAAATTATCACTCGAGTCAAGGTCGATGTTTTCCAAGTACAAACCCCCAAGGCCTAAACAAAGATCAGATAAGCACTCCGAAAACACCGCTCTCGAGGCCGAATGACGTTACAACCAAACATCCATGACTCTGGCTATCACTGTTACCATTGCTTCGAATTCACCGTTAGTTGAATGACCGCCTGTCAAGGGCTAATGGTAACCCCGGTTCTAGATAAACTCCGCACGTCATCGTGACCCGTGCCTAGGACTTACCTACTCTGCCCAGAGTACTCGACCACCTACCTGTAGTCTTTTGGGTGTCCCGACCACCTACCTGTAGTCGTTTGGGCATCCCATGTACTCTTGCTTTGAATTTACTAGAACCTTCAACAATAATGAAATCCAAGCCTCCTAGTCATCCTCCTCGACGACTATTCTCATACTAGCCCAAGCTACTTCTCGAGCAATCCATTATCAACCAACTCGAACCATCCCTCGAGTTATCAACATGCTTGGAATGATCCCGTCTGGATTATGCCAAGGCTACATCACATCATGCTTCGCCTCATCTTAACATAGCAAAGCTCCACCACAACATCGTCATCATATCCGTCCATATGAGCTTCAACATCCGCTACATATGCCACGAGCAGCTTTTCTCATCCCTTAGCCTCTCCCTTAGCTTTCGAACCATTTTCGACCATACTTGTCTAGATCCAACCATAAATCAACTAACTCTAAACAATCAATCAAGACAATCATTAATCCAAGCAATCAAATATTCAAACAAGGTTTAATAAGCAATCATACAAGGAAATGGCAATTTGGTAATTAAAGTTTCCAAATCTAATAAGCATGAATAATAGGCAAATGTCTCTACAACTTGATGAATAAACTTGCATAAGTTAACATGTAGTAAAATAGGTGTCAAAACTTCATAGATGATAGATCTACATGCATACTTAGGGAAAATGCAAGATATCACTATTTTTAACACATAAACAAGCCACCAATCCAATATACCCCCTTCGGTCCGTGTGAGAGATAACTACCACTCACCGAATCACCTAAACACCTCAAAAACAACCAACTCCAGATCTGGACAGCAAGGAATCAAGCTTGATCCGGAAAAATCTCGCTTCAATCGATGAAATCTCTCTTTGTTGGATGAAGATCTTCAACTTTGGCTCTTGGATCTTCGATTTGATCTTCAATTTAGATGGAAGGAATCACTAGATTAGAGTGGAGAAAAGAAGTGAAGAAGTTTTGTAGTCGAGCTCTCAAAATGGCAGCACTTCGTCGCTTCAAAATCCGGTGCCAAAAAGTGAACCAAACCCCTCTATTTATAGGCAGAACGCCCCCTTAGGTCGCTCGCTTTTAGGTCGCTCACGACCTAACTATGGCCGACCTACGACCTAAGCATAGCTGCCGACCCAACGACTCATGCGACCTAACCATCATACGGCATAGCGACTTAACCTATGCGCGACTCAACCCAACTGCGCGCGAGTTACGACCTACGACTCATCAGGGAACGACTTAACAACTTCACGAGTTACGACTCAACACAGGCACGACTTAACTATGAGACGACATAAAACACACACGACTCAAGCCTTAGGTCATTCACGACCTAACACTAAACCGACCCAACGACTCAACGAAGCCACGACCTATCACTAAGTCGTTCACACGACTCAGCGACCTAACTACAACACATACCATCCACTAGGTCGTTACTTCCTATAGGTCGGTCACTCTACTAAGTCGCTCGCGACCTATCATAAGTCGCTCACGACCTAAATAGACATCGCTCACTATTATAGGTCGCCCACTATCTTAGGTCGCTACTACTAGGTTCCTCACAACCCTTAGGTCGTTAACTCCACTAACTCGGTAATCCTTAAGTCGCTTGAACGACCTACCTCCCCTAAGTCGCTAACCTGCTTAACCGACCTATCTCCTTAGGTCGTTAACTCGGCAACACGACCCAAGCTTCCACACCACCTAAGCACTATGTCGGTCACGACTCATGCCTCCATACGACTCAACTCCGAACGACTTAGGCTACCCACGAGCTAGCTATTACACGACCTAACCCCTTAACCCGTAAACCCTACCTCTTAGGTTCAAAACGACTCAAGCAATACTAACGACTTGATGGTAACTATTTTACGATATGTCGACACGTAAAATACGGGTCGTTACATTCTCTCTCCCCTTAGGAATTTCGTCCCCGAAATTGCAAACAAACAAGTGCAATTAAAATTATTCTGCATGCCTACCATCCACAGCAATCAACAAACCATGCATCCAATTACTAGCCTAGCATGAAGAATTCTAAGACTTAGAACAAGTTACAAATTTGTGAGATGTCATGACACCATAAGGCCATACCTCGAAGAGTTCAGGATAAGCTACCTTCATCCTCTCTTCCTCCTCCCACGTACAGTCTTCAACATCATCACTCCATTGTACCTTGAGCAACGTAATCGTCTTCCTCCTAAGCTGTTTCGTGTCGGTTTCAACAACACGAAGCGGCTTACGAGGTCTCGTAACAACTGGATCAACCTCTAAATCTTCACAGCTATCAGCAGAAATCACCGTATTCGAGTCGTGCACATACTTCCGTAGATAAGATACATGAAAAACATTGTGCACACCCGCCATCTTTTCCGGTAACTCCAATCTGTAAGCGAGCTTTCCAATTCGCTCGATAATCGGGAATGGTCCAACAAATCTCGGAGTCAATTTTCCTTTCTTCCCAAATCTAATAACATTCTTCAGAGGAGAAATCTTCACAAAAACCATATCACCTATGTCGAATTCCAAATCCTTACGACGATTATCGGCATAACTTTTCTGACGATCTTGGGCTGCCTTCATTCGTCGCCGAATGATCTCTATATAATCCGTAGTCTTTCGAATCATCTCTGGCCCAAGTATCAGCTTTTCTCCAGTTTCCAACCAACATGTCGGAGAGTTACACGGTCTTCCATACAATGCTTCATACGGTGCCATAACAATACTTGACTGGTAGCTGTTATTATACGCAAATTCCACCAAATGAAGGTGATCTTCCCATGATCCTCCGAAATCCAAAACACATGCCCTCAGGAGATTTTCCAAAACTCGGTTGACTCTCTTAGTCTGACCATCTGTTTGGGGGTGATAAGCTGTACTCAAACACAACTCGGTTCCCAAAACTTCTTGGAAGCTCTTCCAAAATCCACTAGTGAACAATGGGTCTCGATCGCTCACTATACTCTTCGGAATACCATGGAATCGAACTATCCACTTAACATACAACTCAGCCAACTTCGATGCAGTTCTAGTTGATCGAACAGGAATGAATCTTGCACTCTTAATCAAACGATCTACGATGACCCAAATCCCTTCATTTCCTGCCCTGGTTCTAGGTAGACCATCAATAAAATCCATCGATATCTGCTCCCACTTCCATGTAGGAACCTCTAATGGCTGAAGCAATCCACTTGGCTTCTTCTGCTCGTCTTTTACCAACTGGCAGTTCATACACTTGGAAATAAAATTTCCAATATCCTTTTTCATACCCTCCCAGTAATAGGTTCTCTTCATATCCCGATACATCTTATTTCCACCTGGATGAATCGTCAACTTCGAGTGATGATTTTCCTTAAGAACTTCATCTCTCAATCCATCTATATCGGGAACAACTAATCGTCCATGCTTCCGAAGCCAACCCTCTCGATCGACTTCAAATCCTTTATCCTTTTCTGGATTCAATCCAGATTCTAAATCCCGGATAATCTTGACAAGCTTATCGTCTCGCTTTTGGCTCTCGCCAATCCTTTCTACTAGAGAAGGTCTTACCGATAAGTTTGCCAACATCTCAGGTTCCAATTCACATCTAGACCTGAAGTCAAATCCAGCCAAATACTCGAGATTCTTCCATTCCGAAAACATGGCTCCCAATCCTGCATGTCTTCGACTTAACGCATCTTCCACTACGTTACCTTTTCCCGGAGTATAAGCTATTCCAAAATCATATGATGCTAAGAACTCTAGCCATCGTTGCTGCCGAAGATTCAAATCCTTTTGGGAGAACAAATACTTCAACGACTTATGATCCGTAAACAACTCGAATCGAACTCCCAATAGATAATGTCTCCACATCTTCAGAGCAAATACAATCGCCGCTAACTCCAAATCATGAGTCGGGTAATTCCTTTCATGCGGATTCAGTTGTCGACTTGCATACGCAACAACTTTATCCTTCTACATTAGCACTGCTCCAAGTCCAGTACCACATGCATCGGTGTAAACCACCATCTCATCATTCCCACTTGAAATAGTCAAAACAGGAGCACTTGTCAGTCGCTCTTTCAGGATTCCGAAAGCTTGCTCACACTTAGCATCCCATCTGAACACTTGGTTCTTTTTCGTCAATCCTGTTAACGGTGCAGCTATCTTGGAAAAGTCTTTGATAAACCGACGATAATATCCTGCTAATCAAAGAAAACTTCTCACATCAGATGCATTCTTAGGTCTAACCCAATCCTGGATTACTACTACCTTAGCGGGATCAACCGCTATTCCATTTCCAGAAATAACATCGCCTAAGAACCTCACTTCACTCTTCCAGAAGTGACACTTCAAAACCTTAGCCCTCGGCTGATGTTTCCGCAAGATTTCCAAAACAATACGCAAGTGCGTCTTGTGCTCTTCTTCAGTACTGGAATAAATCAGAATATCATCCACGAACACAAGTACGAACTTGTTCAACTGATCTCTGAACACTCTATTCATAAGATCCACAAAATATGCTGGTGCTTTAGTCAATCCAAACGGCATTACCAGCCACTCATAAAAACCGGATGGTGTCCTAAAAGCAGTCTTCGGCACACTATCCTTAGCCACTCTCAATTGGTGAAATCCCGTTGCCAAATCCATCTGAGAAAACACCTTAGCTTCGTGAAGCTGATCAAACAAGTCATCTATTCTCGGCAATGGATACTTGTTCTTCTTAGTCACCTTATTCAGCTCACGATAATCCACACACAACCTCAACGATCCATCCGCTTTGGTTGCGAACACAACTGGTGCACCCCATTCGGACACACTACGCCGAATGAATCCTTTCCGTAAAAGGTCATCAACTTACACCTTCAGCTCTTGTTGTTCTCTAGGCGCCATCCGCCTAAGAGGCATTACAACAGGTCTGGCTCCCTCAACTAGATCGATACGAAACTCGATCTCCCTATGCGGCGGTAACCCTTTGACCTCGTCAAAGACGTCCTCAAATCCATTCACAACCGGCATCGATGACAGTCCATCCCGTGGAACAACCAGCGAATACATGAAGCTCATGAAGACGCCTTCTTCATGCTTACATCGTATCACAACCTTTCGCCCTTCCACATTCCCGACTGTCACCTCCAGTTTCTCACAATCAATCCTTGCCGCATACTTACTAAGCCAGTCCATACCCAAAATAATTCCGAACCCCGCAAAGTTCAGAACAAAGCAATCACAAACAAAAGAGCAATCATGACTCGATACAACTAGACCACGGCATACCATACACAAACATGACGAACCCCCTACTGGATTAGTCACAACCAATGGTCTATCAACAATATCCGGTTCCAAACCCAACCGGTCTACCAGATCATTACAAACAAACGAATGTGATGCCCCAGTATCAAACAACACTCTAACTGGAACACCACAAATGGAAAGAGTACCTTGAACCACCACACTCTTCCCCTTTTCTTCTGCAGTAGGAGCTTTAGAAAATGATGGAACAACCCCCAAAGCATAAGCTTGCACAATCTGCTTATCTTTCCTCGGTTCTGGACAGTCCTTCTTGATATGTCCCAGCTTATCACAGTTGTAACACTTTCCCGGCACCTTGGGATTCCTACAATCTTTGGAGAGATGGCCCTTCTGCTGACAGTTGTAGCACGTCACTTCGCCCTTCGGCTTCTTCTGGCCATCCTTACCCTTCTGTTGCTGCTGCTTCCTCTTCTTGTTTCCACCCTGCTATGGCCTAGACCCTTCCTTGGTTACAGCAACAACAGATCCTTCCTTAGGAAACAAACTCTCATGCCTGAGAGCTTTCTCCACAAGCTTCTCAAACGGATCGTCCAAATGATCCACCAACTGTCTCCCAAGATAATAGTCCAAGCCTGTCACAAACTTCTCGTTCTTCTGGTAGGGAGATTCAATATACGACCGAGCATACTTGAACAAAGCTTCAAACTCCGAAAAATACTCAAGAACTGGTCTCCCACCTTGCTTGAGCTCCACAAACTTCTTAAACAGAACAGATTTCTGAGCCGTAGAGATGAACTTAGCTTCAAATCTAACTTGGAATTGCTCCCAAGTAATCTCTTCCTCTAGAGTATCAATAGTGATAGAACCCCACCAATCAGCAGCTCTTCCCTGAAGCTGTCTCGATGCAAGCTTCCTCTTAGTTGCATCCTCGATTCCCAAGTCACCAAAGATCCTTCTACAAGCATCAGTCCACCTTTGAACTTCAACGGTTGATTCTGTCCCCAAGAAAACCTTCCCTCCAAGAGCAGTATAGTCCTTGCACAACTTAGCAAAATCCACTGGTCTTGGAGCTTGAACTTGAACTCCAACATCTACTGATGACCCCGAGGCTGGTATCCTTCTCATGATCGAAGTCATCATAGCCTCAAACATAGCAGCATAATCAGTAGCTCCCCCAACAGCACGGCTTTCCCTAGCAGCTTGTCTCTCACTTTGACTCATCCTTAATATCTACAAAAAGGAATGATTTCAGAACACCTTGAGAAACAACTACATAAGAAGTCCAAATCCTTCTAAGCTACTATATTATATATAGTAATCATCCATCAAAATACAATTAGGTCTCTCTTACGTAGTTACGTCAGCTAGCGTTGGCTAAAATCGATTAACCAAGGCTCTGATACCAAATGTGACGACCGCCCATGCCCCTGGCACGAAACAAGAGAATGGTGCGCTGAAAGGTGTGCCAGGCAGCCATGGACGATAGCCAGGGTAAGATTAAACAGCGAAATCTATCGTATTACTCACAGCGCATGGACAAAATACAATAGAAAATATACATAGTGAAGCTCTATAGAACAAAAGTCTCATCATATAAACTCATAATAGTTTTATACAATCATCTGAATAGTCAATACATCAAGCCTCACTACATAACACTCAGAGTATCAAACAAACAGTGGAACATCCAGTACATATAGTAAGAAAACAATATGCAAAAGCCTCCAGCTCGTCTTCGTCATCAACAGCGTTGGTAGCCAAGAACAGCACCTGTCACCTGCTACCTAGTCTGCCCATCCCAACATGGATGAACAGCCCAAGGTAATAAGAGTTGAACATAAAACCTTGAGTCAGACAACAGTCTTAGTGAGCAGTAAATTAACTATCAAACATACCAAAAGAGCATAAAGGATAAAAGGAATAGGAACTCAACCATCCCACTCCACCTCATTCTACAGTGATAGCCCCCAGACCCACTAAGCATAAACAAGCATTGCAAAGCAGACAATTTAAGTAAAGAAATTATCACTCGAGTCAAGGTCGATGTTTTCCAAGTTAAAAACCCCCAAGGCCTAAACCAAGATCAGATAAGCACTCCGAAAACACCGCTTTCGAGGCCGAATGACGTTACAACCAAACATCCATGACTCTGGCTATCACTGTTATCATTGCTTCGAATTCACCGTTAGTTGAATGACCGCCTGTCAAGGGCTAATGGTAACCCCGGTTCTAGATAAACTCTGCATGTCATCGTGACCCGTGCCTAGGACTTACCTACTCTGCCAGAGTACTCGACCACCTACCTGTAGTCTTTTGGGTGTCCCGACCACCTACCTATAGTCGTTTGGGCATCCCATGTACTCTTGCTTTGAATTTACTAGAACCTTCAACAACAATGAAATCCAAGCCTCCTAGTCATCCTCCTCGACGACTATTCTCATACTAGCCCAAGCTACTTCTCGAGCAATCCATTATCAACCAACTCGAACCATCCCTCGAGTTATCAACATTCTTGGAATGATCCCGTCTGGATTATGCCAAGGCTACATCACATCATGCTTCGCCTCATCTTAACATAGCAAAGCTCCACCACAACATCGTCATCATATCCGTCCATATGAGCTTCAACATCCGCTACATATGCCACGAGCAGCTTTTCTCATCCCTTAGCCTCTCCCTTAGCTTTCGAACCATTTTCGACCATACTTGTCTAGATCCAACCATAAATCAACTAACTCTAAACAATCAATCAAGACAATCATTAATCCAAGCAATCAAATATTCAAACAAGGTTTAATAAGCAATCATACAAGGAAATGGCAATTTGGTAATTAAAGTGTCCAAATCTAATAAGCATGAATAATAGGCAAATGTCTCTACAACTTGATGAATAAACTTGCATAAGTTAACATGTAGTAAAATAGGTGTCAAAACTTCATAGATGATAGATCTACATGCATACTTAGGGAAAATGCAAGATATCACTATTTTTAACACATAAACAAGCCACCAATCCAATATAATCCCTTGGGTCCTGTGAGAGATAACTACCACTCACCGAATCACCTAAACACCTCAAAAACAACCAACTCCAGATCTGGACAGCAAGGAATCAAGCTTGATCCGGAAAAATCTCGCTTCAATCGATGAAATCTCTCTTTGTTGGATAAAGATCTTCAACTTTGGCTCTTGGATCTTCGATTTGATCTTCAATTTAGATGGAAGGAATCACTAGATTAGAGTGGAGAAAAGAAGTGAAGAAGTGTTGTAGTCGAGCTCTCAAAATGGCAGCACTTCGTCGCTTCAAAATCCGGTGCCAAAAAGTGAACCAAACCCCTCTATTTATAGGCAGGACGCCCCCTTAGGTCGCTCACTTTTAGGTCGCTCACGACCTAACTATGGCCGACCTACGACCAAAGCATAGCTGCCGACCCAACGACTCATGCGACCTAACTATCATACGGCATAGCGACTTAACCTATGCGCGACTCAACCCAACTGCGCGTGAGTTACGACCTACGACTCATCAGGGAACGACTTAACAACTTCACGAGTTACGAATCAACACAGGCACGACTTAACTATGAGACGACCTAAATCACACACGACTCAAGCCTTAGGTCGTTCACGACCTAACACTAAACTGAACCAACGACTCAACGAAGCCACGACCTGTCACTAAGTCGTTCACACGACTCAGCGACCTAACTACAACACATACCATCCACTAGGTCGTTACTTCCTATCGGTCGGTCACTCTACTAAGTCGCTCGCGACCTATCATAAGTCGCTCACGACCTAAATAGACATCGCTCACTGTTATAGGTCGCCCACTATCTTAGGTCGCTACTACTAGGTTCCTCACAACCCTTAGGTCGTTAACTCCACTAACTCGGTAATCCTTAAGTCGCTTGAACGACCTACCTCCCCTAAGTCGCTAACCTGCATAACCGACCTATCTCCTTAGGTCGTTAACTCGGCAACACAACCCAAGCTTCTACACCACCTAAGCATTAAGTCGGTCACGACTCATGCCTCCATACGACTCAACTCCGAACGACTTAGGCTACCCACGAGCTAGCTATTATACGGCCTAACCCCTTAAGCCGTAAACCCTACCTCTTAGGTTCAAAACGACTCAAGCAATACTAACGACTTGATGGTAACTATTTTACGATATGTCGACACGTAAAATACGGGTCGTTATAATGTAGGGCCGAGAAATGAAGACATAGGTCTTGGCAAAATGCCAACAGTTGAAATGTCACATACTAGCCAATCGCAGCCTCCTTTGAAGAAGGGAAAAAGTTTGGCATACAAGATACGAAAAAGAAAGGCCGAGATAGCCCCAAAATTCATCATTACTCCGATTGAAAAAGAATCATCTTCTCAAAAAATGGAGAGCTCATTCAGAGGACTCTCCGACATTCCGATCCCAGATGACTTATTAAATTACAAATTATAAATCTCGACGTCGAAGGGCTTAACTGACCTACGAGAAGTGGCAAAGGCATGAAGCCTTCTAGTAGAGGAGAGGAAACTCCAATTAGTAAAGCTAATGTTACTGGTCCGTCGGAGGGTAACACTAGGACACACACAAGCACTTGCACTCCACCATTCACTTGTGATTAACTTTTCACATGATAACTCCTAATATGTTGATATTTGGCTCTTTTACAGGTGTAATGTCTTACCTGCATTCCTTTGATCGTCCTGTGGCTATGCCACTTGCCACCGTTCGAGTTGGGATTCCGAATCCGGGAATGATGGAACAGAGACTATCATTCTCGGGAATCTTCTTCTTCGTCCAAAAGGAAATCTCAGACACATGCTTCACGCCAAGGTGATCTATCGAAACATCTTACTCATAGCAGAGATAAATCCACAAATCAAGGTTCCCAAGTAGCCGCTCCCTATGATCAACCCTTTGGATTGTCAAGCATAAAGAAATCTTGCGAGCGTCGCAAGCATCCACTGGTCCCGTCTGAACAGATTCCCCGGGTTCCTACTAGGGCTGTCAATTTCCTACATGACTCGAAACCCGCACGGAAATTAGCAGGTTAACCCGACCCGTTTAAGTTGGCGGGTCATCTTCGGGTCAACCTGAATTTGACTCATTTATAAATCGGCGGGTTTTAGGTTGACCTGCTAATCCCAAATTGACCCGTTAACAACCGTTTACACTTATACGGGTTATACGGGTTGACCCGACCCGTTAACGACCTGTTCCGACCCATTTACGGCCCAATTATACCTTATACAGGGTTGACCCGACCCGTTTATGACCCGTTTACACCTTATACGGGTTGACCCGACCCATTTACGACCCGACCCGACCCGACCGGTTTATAATCGGGTTACACGAGTTGGGTCGGGTCAACCCATTTATAAACGGGTCGGGTTCGGGTTGATTTTTTATGACCCATTTAATAAACGGGTTGACCCGACCCATTTAAAATCAACCCGAACCTGACTTGACCTGATCCAAACCGGACCCGACCCGACCCATTGATAACCCTAGTTCCTACCCATGATCCTACCATAATAGAGAAACTAGCTAAACTCAAATCCACTTTCCCAAAAATCTGCTTCGACGGGCTCAAGTTTCTTTCCTCCATACACACAATTCCTGGAAGCACCAAAGAAAGTTTGTTAGCATGCATGAATGACATGTACGTCCAGCATGAAGCGTTCATTCACTTAGTCGAAAAAGTCTACAAAGTTTCTAACGAACGCCAGCAAGAGATTAGCGTTTTAAGCTAGATGCCATCCACGACAAAGATATCATCAAACATTAAGATGCTGAGCTGCTTGAATTTAAGGCTCTACTTGACGAGGAAAATAAAAATGCGAACGAGACGGCTGAGGTAGTCAGTCGCCTAGAGACTTCACATAAGAAGGAAGTGGATGCTACACTTCAACGTAGTGGCACCTTGGCTTTAGAGAAGGACTGCTTATAGAAGGCGAAAGATGTCTTAGCCCACCCTGTTGAGGAGTTAGAAAAATTATGTCCAAGGAGAGGAAGGAGAAAATCAAGGCACAAGAAGAGTCGCAAAAATATTATGAGGTGATTGTTGAAACAAGAAATTTAAAAATGAAACTTGATGAGAAACTCTCCCCAATCAAGCCTTAAAAGAAGCCGCTTGTGAAGAGGGCAGGAAAGCGGTGCTCGCAGAAGCAAACTTTCGAGTTGAGGCAGCGAATGAGTCCGACAGGGATGATATTAAGTACTTATTCGATCCAATCATTGACGAATACAATGAAAAAGTTCTCCTTCACCGTGACTTAACCTTCCTAGGTTATGGCTATCTCAAATCGCTCACCAAAGCTTGGGAGATCATTATAAAGATCAAGAAAGAGCGGTTGGGGTGGCAAAGCTTGATGAAGGTGCACTTATGTCGGAAGTGCTTTGAGGAAATGAGCCATCCAACTTGGCTGCTGCAAAACTACAATTCGACAAAGCTCCTACATCGCTTAAGG
The DNA here is from genome assembly GCA_030765085.1 of Allium cepa. Classification (NCBI taxonomy): domain Eukaryota; kingdom Viridiplantae; phylum Streptophyta; class Magnoliopsida; order Asparagales; family Amaryllidaceae; genus Allium; species Allium cepa. The sequence goes on from CM060943.1 coordinate 464,297,465, forward strand.
AAAAGGAAGATACTGTAGGGTCTTCTGGAACTATGCCCCAGGATCCTCCTCTTGTTCAGCAGGCTGGGATGTCATCAGAGCAACACGTTGGTGATGATCCAGACAGGCCCAGACTTGGTCCACACATGCTGTCTCCCATCATTAAAGAGAGCACCTCGGCGACCACCGAAAGCCAACTAGATGTTGGTATCTTATATAACTCCTTCAAATTGGAAAAGTTGTTATTTTTGGCACATAACGTCTATAGACTAATGTTTGTGTTCTTTTGAGACTTTATAGGTCATCCCGGTCTTAAATTAACTCCTAGGAGCAATGTCGCCATAGAGCAGGAAGGAAAAGTGGCTGAGGCTCCAGCTTCCGTAAATACTCTGGGACCTGACACTCTAGTGATTGGGGCACTTGATGAGGACAAGCTCGAAGACCCATATTTTACTGAAGAGCACAATGATATTGTGGTCCTGGGAGCTTTGGAGCATACCGCTAAATTTAGCTTGAAAAAACAAATTGAAGAAGAGGAAAAATCAAACTCAAAGTCAAGGGTGAACCCGATATGGTGGTGGTTGGAGATCCTCTTCATAGGCCTTTGTAATTCATCCCATCCAGCAGGACAGCTCCTATTGTAGTTCCTCCTCCTCCTTTAAGTACTTCCATTTAAGGCGGCAAAGGGTCTTGAAAGAGGAGCTGGACCGATTCAACTCCGAGAAGAAATCGAAGAAATAGTCAGCATCTTATGTTATTGTATTTCGTCCGAATATGTTAGACATGTGTTGTTTTTCTTTCCTCCTTTCCCTCTTTTTTCATTTTTAGTAGCACATGTACGGGCGTGGGTCCCGAACTTTAGAATGATTTATAAGGAATTTTCAAGATTGCAAATAAAAGTTTTAGTTTTTGGATTAACCATCTAGTGAATTATTACTTCAATAGTAGAATAATTTTTCCATTCCAAGTACTTGTAATAATTTCACAAGTTTCATTGATAATTCACTATCTTGATCTCAAAGCCCCTTCATAAGCCTATCTTAAGTCGTAAGCGATGCCAAGCCGAAACCGTAACCATTGGTCGTATTTTTGCCGCTAATTGTTCGAGCCTCTTACATTGATCTTAGATCGAAAATCGTAGGATAACGAACGACTGAAAGCTCAGATATCTATCCTTTGGGTTTTTGAGTTAGCATGCGGTTTGGGGACTTAGAATTTTTCGTTGAATCGTTTACATTCTACTCCGATTTTTGGGGACATAGATTACTCTAGTCCGCGCCCCGGGGACTTGGAGATTTTTTTTGAATTCTTTATTTTCTAATGCATGCTCTGGGGACTCAGATTACTCTAATCCGAGCTCTGGGGAATCAGAGATTTTTGTTGAATTATTTATATTCTAGTCCATGCTCCAAGGACTTAGGTTACTCTAATCCATGCTCTAGGGACTCAAAGATTTGTGTCAGGTTGTTTATACTCTAGTCCATGCTCCGAGGACTTAGAGTACTCAAGTCCATGCTCCGGGGACTTAAAGATTTATGTCAAGTCGTTTATACTCTAGTCCACCCTTTGGGGACTTAGATTACTCTTGTCCGTGCTTCGGGGACTTAGAGATTTAATTTAAGTCATTTATAATCTAGTCCGCGCTCTGGGACATAGAGATTTATGACATTCTCCGACCGTCAGCGACCTTCGTTCCTCATTGCGGAAATTGCCTTTTGACTTATCAATAGAAATCGCCAACAGAGCCAACATACAAAACCCCCTTGTTCATTTTCATTGTTGATCAGTATAACTGGTCGATTTTTAACTCTATGCAATTATTCATACATCACAAACGTCGATATCAATCAGTTAAAACACACACTTTTCATAAAACATAATAACAGTAATTTATGCAAAGGAAGCTTCAAGCTTTTATTCCTCATAAAAAATAGGGATAGAATAACATGTCTTGTTACATATAAAAAAGTCAATTACCAAAGCAAATATTGAAAGCAAATACTATTGAAATGCGAAAGGAATAGTCTAGGTGAAATAGTGTCGTAAATGCTCGTTATTCCATGCTCTTGGAAGCGTTACGCCATCAACAGTTGCTAGCTCTAAAGTTCCTTCTCCAAGCCTTTTTTCAATGACGTATAGCCCTTCCTATGTCTGGTTCATGTGCAATGGGACTAGAAAAATTCGTTTCAGGACAAGATCGCCAACTTCAAAGGTTCTCGATCGAACTCTAGCATTATATTACGGGGTGACTCAACGTTGATGTGCAACCGCTCTCAAATCGACCTCCTCATGCTTCTCATCAATAAATTCCAATGACTCCAATAAGAGATTTTGGTTTGTTTTGGGATCGTAGTAAGTTGATGAGAAGGGACTTCGAGTTTTATAGGAATGACTGCTTTAATTCCGTAAGCAAGAGCGAATGGAGTGTGGCCAGTAACAAACTTACGAGTAGTCCTATAGGCCTAGGTGCCTTGGAAAGTTCATCCACCCACTTGCCTTTAGCCTTTTCCTAATGCTTCTTCAAGATAGATTTTATAATCTTGTTTACAACATCAACTTGTCCATTTGCCTGAGGATGAGCAACCACCAATCTTTTCTCAATGTGATACCACTGGCAAAATTCCTTAAACTAAGCACTATCAAATTGAGACCTATTATCTGTCATGATAGTTAGTGGAAGACAAAAACGAAACACAATGTTCTGGGAACACAAAGTTGATTGCTTTCTTAGTTGTGATCATAGATAAAGGCTCCGATTCGACCAATTTTGTGAAGTAGTCAACAAGACAATTGCGTACTTCGTACTATGTTCGAAAATTGGCCGAGAGCCAATGATATGATTCCCCATACAGCGAATGGCCATGGACTAACCATTCGCGTGATCTATGTCGGCAGTGCTCTTGGGACTTTCGCATGTATTTGGCATTTATTGCATCACCTCAGATAATCAGTGGTGTCTCGGTTCATAATCGGCCAGTAGTATCCATAATAGAGTAACTTTTTTGCTAGCATTTGCCCCCTAATGTGATCGCTACATTCTCCCTCATGGACTTCTTTCAAGATACAATTTATCTCATCCTGGGCGATATATCGGTGTAGGGGGACAGAAAACCCCTTTCTATACATAGTTCGTTCTTGCATAATATACCATGCAGCTTTACAAAGAACTTGTCGCTTTTTGTTCCACTTCTCAGGCAAGATTTCATGCAACATGTACTCTTTAAATGGTGTCATCCATGATTCTCTTTTAGGTTCCATTTTAGATACTTGATCAACTTTAATAACATTTATACTTGGAGAATGTAGTGTCTCGATTGGAACAAAGCCCATCTGTTGTGCATCACTAGTACTCGCGAACCTTGCCAATGAGTCGGCTTCTCCATTCTACTCATGCGGATATGTGAAATGTTATATTATTCGGTATCCGCCAACAACTCTTGAACTCGGGTAAGGTATAGGGTAAGCCTTTGTCCCTTTACCCAGTTGCCCTCTCTAACCTAGTACACTAATAGTTGCGAGTCGCAAAAAGATTTCAATAGATTTCACCCTGAGCTCTTTAGCTAGCTTAAGTCCAGCAATTAAAGCCTCATACTCGGCTTCGTTGTTTGTAGCAGGGAAATCAAGCTTCAAAGCATAGCTAATTGAGTGTTTCTCAGAGGTTACAAGAACGATGCCCGCTCCAAAACAATAATCAATGGATGCTCCGTCGGTATATAGCTTCCATTGTACATTAGGGATTACACCACTCTCTAAGTGCTCATCCAGCGTGGTAAACTCTATTATAAAGTGTGCCAATACTTGTCCCTAGATAGCTCTTCGAGGCAGATATGTGATGTCGAACTGACTGAGCTCGATGTTCCACTTAACCAACCTTCCAGACATTTGGGGTCGCTGCAGGACCTATTGTAAAGGATGATTGATGTAGACGTTAATTAGATGTGCCTGGAAGTATGGGAGAAGTTTGAGTGATGCGATCACCAAGTAGTACGCCAATTTTTCTATCTTTGGGTAGTTTCTTTCTGCCCCTGTTAATGGTTTATTAACGTAGTACACCGGTCACTGGATTCAGTTCTCCTCACGAATCAGAGCAGCACTTATGGTATGTAGCGATACAACTAAGTAAATATACAACTCCACATGATCTATCAGCTTTGATAAAATATCGGGCTTCTCCAAATGACTCACCAAAGCTTGGAATGCATCTTCATAATCTTGCATCCATTGGAAATTTTTCTTCTCTTTCCTTATCAAATCAAAGAACGAAATGCATTTATCAGTCGTCGTGGAGATGAATTGACTCAACACAGCAATCTACCTGTTTAGGCTCTGCCCTTGCTTAATATTTCTAGGAGCTTGTATATCCCAAATGGCTTGAATTTTCTTCGAAGTCAATTCAATCCCTCACACATTGACAATAAAGCCTAGGAACTAATCTATCACAACACCGAATGAGTATTTCAGTGGGTTGATCTTCATACCACAAAATCGAAGGATGTCAAACATTTCCGCCAAGTCTTAAATGTGGTCTTTTGATAGCCATGAATTCACGAGCATATCATCCATATAGACTTTCGTCGTCCTCCCGTTTTAATCCTTAAACATTCAGTTGACCAAATGTTGATAGGTTGCTTTTGCGTTCTTCAATCTGAATGGCTTTGCTACATAATAGTATAACCCAATGTCCATGATAAAACTGGTGTACTCATGATCTAGGACTTACATTGGGATTTGGTTGTACCCCAAGTCATCCATTAATGATAATAATTTGTGCCCTACAGTTGAATCAACTAACCGATCAATTCTAGGCATGGGAAAACTATACTTAGTGTATGCCTTGTTCTGGTCCGAGTAGTCAATTCACGTTTTCCATTTCCCATTTTCCCTCTTTACTAGCATGGGTTTAGATATCCATTCGGGATAGAGGGCGTCGTGAATAAACCCATTGAATTTGAGTTTATCCACCTCCTCTTTGAGAGCTATGGATCTCTCCAGATCCATACCTCATCTTTTTTGCTTCATATGGAAATATTTTGGATCAATATTCAATTGCATAGCTCATGATGGTAGGTGAGATCCCTGCTTGGTTAAATTAGCTTGGGACGGTAATCTTTTGACTTAAGTTCGGTACTTGCTTTGTTTCCTCGGTACATGGATGACTTCAATCATCAAAATTTTCTTACATTAGCCTCAATCTCATAAGAAATGATGACGAAACCCAAGAATTCTTCTTATACAACGTTGAAAGAACATTTCAAAGGATCAAATTTCATTCTATAGTCGTTGAAGAGCACAAAATATCTTTGCCAAGTCATCGATGTGGTCGTTTGATGGTCATGATCTCACGAACATATTAACTACATATACTTTCATTGACCGGCCGATCTGATTTTTGAATGATCTGTTAATCGTCCTTTGGTAAGTAACATAAGCGTTCTCAAGTTTGAATCCAAGGATTGCAGCATAGCACTGTAGGCCCGGATCAGTAATGAAACAGTTGTATTCCTGCTCTAGGACATGCTTCATTATCTAATTGTATCTAGAGTTTGTGTCCATGGATGAGAGTAATTCATGTCTGATGGTCGAGTCCATTAGTTGGTCGATCATTGCAGGTGGAAAGCTATGCTTTGCCATGCCTCGTGCAAATTTGAGTAGTCGGCGTATGTCCGCCACTCTTCGTTTTTTTCTCTCCTAAGTAAAGGATAGGAAACTCATTTTGGGTAGAGGACGTCATGGATAAACCTATTGGTTTTGAGTAGATTCGCCTCCTCTTTAAGTGCAGAATATCTTTCTAGATCCACGTCACTTTGTTTTTATTCACCGAGACATTTAATGCAGGGTTCTCAATGGTTGATAAGCGTCCATATATATATATATATATATATATATATATATATATATGAGATCAAGTCCAAGCGAACACATAAAGGTTCACTTGAAGTAAAATAGTTAACTCTTTTATCATCATCGCACTGTGTTGTGATCTGATCTTTAGTACTCGTGATGGATTGTAGGCACTTCATGTGCTTATTTGCAATGGTTAATGATTAGCCTTACACGCATGTTGAATCAAAGGCTTAGTAGAGTTTAGCCCTATATTGCATGCTGCTGCATAGATGACTCTATCTATGAGTTTGAATCTACTTGTGTTTCTGAGCAATGCATTTTCCATTCAATATACTCGCAATCCATTGCTCATCGAAAGGGTCAGAATGATGATCAGTTGCCCATAAGTCCGGGCATCGATCTGATGATTCTATCTCTAAGCATCCTTTCGGTCGTAACTTCAAGTTGTTATAAATACTAGGCATGAGCTATAGGATTAAGTAGTTGTATCCAACTCTTAGATGATCAAATTCATGCCCCCAGTCTATGGAATATCTTGATAAGTGGCAAGGTAGATATTGTCCGCTTCAATTTTGCATTCTATCCCATTAAACCATGGGATCGAGTTAACCGATGGAAGGCTGAATCATGCCTTATCTTACATTATGTCCTAGTTCTTTCCTCTAGGAAGAGTACTTTGTTGCCTCATCGATATTCAAACATGAGCTATGTTCTGGATGGTCAATGACATTCACTTTGCTGCTTATATCACCATACTCTAGGCAGAAATTGAAGAGTGAATTGTCCAGTCAGATCCAGTGCGCGATTGATACTTCCCTTACCAAATCCAGGGCAAGAATCAATGTGCGAACGTTTAGGTTGCACTTGTTTTGAATTGCACGTTTAGTTGGACCATGGTAATAGTTAATGAATGAATGGTCACGTTGCATTCATTTGGGGTTGGACGATCAAACACGTCTATTTCGATTTATGTTCTCTCGCTAGATCTAGGGATAAAGTCAGCCCAAATGTAATCAGGTCATGCTCATCAGTTTTCATGCTCTTCCTGATGGATTGAAGGTAGGTGATGGAGGATGAATGGTCAAGTCACAGTCATTCGCGGTTCTATCCATACTCCGGTTGTCTAAGGTATTCGACGAACGCTCGGGTCACATCGATTTGTAGTCGAAGAGCATCGATATTGACCGTCGATTCAACAACACGGTGTAGAATGCTCGAACCTCAATGCCTATCGATCCATTGGTATGATATGAAAGGCACATATCAATATTCCCCATCGATCCGACGATATGATATAATTGTTTTGCCAAAACTTCGAGCGTCATTCTGATTGGTTGGCATTAAGGCCTCCTTGTAGTCGTTGCCTTAAGTTGTAAAGGATGCTAAGCTGGCGATTTAGCAAACCATATTTATCTTCTTTCGATCATTTGTTCTTTTGCCCCATGTCTTAGGTTAGCAGAGTTAGTTTGTGGATGGTCTAATTGTATTTGTAGTGAGTTTAAACTCCTCCCGTTGACTTTAGGTCGGAGTTGCTCAATAAATGATCGAATCACATTCGTTCATTTGCCTATGCTCGTAGTCCCACTCCGGGGATCAAAGTCAGCTGAAGGGCCATTCATCACATCTATTGGATTCTTATACCATGTCCACACTCTGGGGACTAAGATTTTTTTATAGAAAATGGTCGGACTACATTTTCCTTGGTCAATTCCTCTACCCACGGTCAAGGGACAAAGTCGAGAAGTTGTCGATCACATTACAACAACTTTAATTTGATACTTTTCTTACTGAACTATAGGAAGGAATTGATTGGCGGATGGTTGGGTCACATCTGTCCATGTTGCACCCACAACCCGTTGGATCATACGCGAGAGTTACGGTTGAATGGTAATGTCACGTTCATTTGCGGTAGGATGGGTGGTCACATCCATTTTAGAATAAGACGTTCAGCTAGATCAGTTTTGCGAATCTGCGTCTCCCTGTCGAATCAAGGAAGGAATTTTGTCTAGGGTTAGAGTGCATCCCTATAAAATTATGTTATTGGCCCCGTGCCAGGGACAAGAGTTGATGCATGGACAGTCGTGTCGTTCCCTCTTAGCGCTAGATGGTCGGATCGCATTCGATTTTTTGTGACAAGCATGTCCCCATGTCAGGGGAAGAGTTGGAAAGTAGACAGTTGAACCACATCCTCTTTTTATACTACAGAACTTGCTAAGGAACAAAGTTGTTAGAAGGGGTGTCGATTCTCATCCCTTCTAGTGTTTATATTCCAAATCATGCTTTGAGGACTGGAGTTGGTTGATGGGTTGTTAGTCACACCCGTTTGGTATTTATACTCCAATCCGTGCTCTCGGGACCAAAGTTAGTTGATGAGTGGTCACTCGCACCAAGTTGGTGTTTATACTCCAGTCCGTGCTCTCGGGACCAGAGTTAGTTGATGGGTATACTCCGGTTCACACTATAGGAATTTGGAGTTAGTTGATGGGTGGTCAGTCACACCCATTTGGTATTTTAGGATTATGTCCGCACTCTAGGGTCTTAAGTTGTTTTATGGATGGTTGGTCACACCCCTTTTGATGTTTGTACTCCAGTTCACACTTTTGGAATCTGGAGTTGGTTGATAGGTGGTCAATCGCACCCTTTGGCATTTACACTTCGGCCCGCATGCTCGAGACCAGAATTAGTTGATAGGCGGTCAGTCATACCCATTTATGTTTACATTTATACTCCAGTTCGCACTTCGAGAATTAAGAGTTGGTTAACAGATGGTCCATCACATCTATTTAGGCTTTAGGATTTCGTTCAAATTTTAGGAACAAGAAATTGATCAGGTACGTGGATGGTTGTATCATATCCACCCTTTGTAGGCAAGCGAAGTCATTAGATGGACAGATCCACCCTCCTCGAGCTTGTAAATAAGAAAGGCGAGGTCGTTAGATGGACTAATCCATCCTCCTCTGGTTTAGGTTTAACATGGGTGAAGTCGTTAGGTGGACGGATCCACCCTCCTTGAGCCCATGTCCGTAAGTTTATACTCCAGCTCGAACTCTGGGAGCTGGAGTTAGTTAGAGAATAATCGTGTATGAATCCCATTTGGCTACAGTGTGATGGCTTGTCCTTGAGCTTGGGGTTTCACTTAACAAGTGACCGGTGGGATCTCGATTACTTTCCACTTATCTACCCTCAACGAAGGATGAGATTAAGTTTATGGACGGTTGGGTCGCATCCATGTTCATTTGGATATCACTTCTACCAAGCCTAAGGAGTAAGATTAGTGTTCTGGCAAGCATTGAGTTCGAGAAAAGGAGAGGATGGTCGAACTACATCCACTTTATGTTGTGCATTTTCCCTTAAGTTAGATGCAAGAATTGGAGAGTAGACAGTCAAGTTACATCCACTTTATACTTTTTATTCTTTCGATCGAGCTAAGGAACAGAGTTCAAATGATGGCTCATGATGGTTAGTGAGTAGGCAGTCGGTCGGTAATGGTTATGAATTGAGGGTTGGCCCCTGATGAAGTCGGTTTAAGGCATGATTGTTTTGCCGAATAACAGACGCTAATTGGAGAGCGAATGGTCAAATCACATCCACTTTAAACTTCTATTCTCAACTTACCCCAAGCGTCTAATGTAGATTTGATATATAGATGGTCACATCATGTCCACCCTTGGTGTGGTTTCGATCTTACTGGGCATTAGAAGAAGCATAAGTATTTTGGCGAGCTTCAAGTATGAGATGGAGAGTGCACTGCTGGGACATATAATTCCAAGTCTTTCTCAGATCTCCTAATTAAATGGCCTAGGCGGATGAGTGGATAGTCACTTGCATCCACGTTGTACTGGAGTCCTGACCTTATCAATCTCTCCCGCTTTGATGCCCTGCCCCCAAGTTAGGGCCATATATTAGCTGATGAGTGGTTGAATCCTGCTCATCATAATGATACCTCAATGACTAGATCATAGTCCACGGAGGTTGTTTGGCACCGAACCTCGAGTACTCAGTTACATGCACCATTTGCAAGTAGTTAAATTCAAGTCGGTCATACTTCGCAACATAAATGAAATTGAAGTAGAAATAATTCAAAAGATATCACATCAAATCTCATTGATAAGTGAAGCATCGTCATATGCTCGATATTGCACTTTAGTCCAGCCCTTCTCAATTGGAAGTCCAATGCAAGTGGTTTAGTTTGATCAAAGTTCTTGATTGATAGGGGTCGGGGGTTCCCTTCCCTTCACTTTATGGGGATTGCACATATTTTCAGAGCTATCCTTTTCGAAGCATCCTTATGGAGCCGGCGTCCATGGTAGCCATCTAAAGAAGTGCATTTTTTCGGTCTAGGGTATGGAGTAGGTTTTCTTGCCATAGTTATCCTTCATCTGGTTCATCAACTCAATATTGGATACGATATGTTGGTGTAGTTGTTGGCGGGTATCCGCCAGTTCTCTTATCAATTTCTAGAAACAAGCTTTTGTGATAAATCCATTTATGTGTGTCGGCCGCAATTGGCGTGATTGACGATCTTCTTTGAGGAATGAGGGAAGACATCTGTATTTGATGGCATTCATTACTATGGGCAGAGTCCATATGCCATTCTCAGTTCATGAGGTAGTGTCGGAGGTTGTATTTCCATAGTACATCGACATTGTCAACATGTTGAATTTTCACTGGAAATTTTGCATATAGGATGGTTTCAATGAACAGGTCTTGACCGGAGGAAGATTCTCCAATCGTCATTATGATCAGGTTCATTTTATGGATATGGGGTTGTGTAATACTGGTGAATGATGCATGCATGATTGTCCAACATTTGAGTGGTTGGTAATGCAGATTGGATGGTGAATTGGTTAACATGGGCTCATAGATTGGTGATTATTTCTAATTTTCACCCCGGTAGGAGACCTACATAGGGTATTAAGGAAGTCCTCTTGAGGTTGTATTCCATGCTTTTAGTCATATGGACATGGTATGATTAAGATGCGGGCATTTGAAGATGGTTCAGTGGTGACCAGCTATGCTTTGAGTTGGCAGAGTTGACAGCGTAAAACAGTCGTCATATTAGCCATCGTACCATAATTGTCAATTCAGGAGTTTAAAAGCAGGTCAATTGAGGGAAGTTGCAGTCCACCTTAGAAGCATGATATATTAACCAACTCTAGTTCTTGGCACATTTGCTAGGTTATCCAACCTTTGGGAGCACTAGTTGAGTAGTATTTCTTTACCCATTCCTTGATTGCAATTCAGCAATTGCTGCTGTAATCTCTTATGTCCCGACCAGTCATGGAATGATCAGGATGGTCCTTTATAATGTTGATTTTTTAATTCACTATGCGGGCGCTCTGCGCTGCAGCTAGGATGTCCGAAAATATTTTTTTCCAAAATTTCGTATCGTTCTCAGTAATGTTTGAGAGATACAAAAGTGGCGAAATTGAACAATCCGAAAATTGGGTACTTGGATCGATACGAAAGGCGCACAGCTCGATCGATACGAATTGGTATTTGAGGATCATTAGGAAATGCACACTACTAGATTGATACAAAAGTTGATCGATACGAATGTTGATCGATATGAAAAGTGATCGATATGAACGTTGATCGATACGAAAAGTGATCGATACGAATGATGATCGATACGAATGTTGATCGATATGAAAACTAATCGATACAAAAAATAATCGATACGAAAGTTGATCGATATGAATGTCGATCGATACGAAAACTAATCGATACAAAAATTTATCGATATGAATGTTGATTGATACAAAAGTCGATCGATACGAATGCTGTTCGATACGAAAACTGATCAATATGAAAAGTGATCGATACGAAAATCACCATATTTTCTAGATATGAAAATATGGGTACGCAAATCACAATATTTTCTGGACATGAAAATATGGATAAGAAAATCACCATACGAAAATATGGATACGAAAATCATGCTGAATGTAGTTCCTCTTAGATCTGGAGCAAACTGAATAGAATAGAAAGATCAACTAAATGACATATTTGTATCTTCTCCTTAGATTTCTGCAATCCAACGACGGTTGTAGATCCATAAAGAAGGAGTAAAGCAGGGTTTTCTCAGTGAAAGTGCTAAAGTATTTGCACCAAAATTGGGCATAATGCTCATCAGATGTAGTTGAAGAGATGAGAATGCAGAAATTATAGGGAAAATAAGGCTAATCTAACAATCACGCCAATAAAAGCATACACAAATAGAAGAAGACAAGAGTTTATAGTGGTTCGACATTATAGCCTACTTCCACTTTGAAGGGATTGTTGTTTATTCATGATTCTCAACTGAATTACAATGATATAATTGCTATTACTGGAGTTACAATGGAGTTTCAGCAGAGTGATGGCATAGAGGCTTCCTAAAAGTCCCTTTTTTGGATGCATCTGCTATTTATAGGCGTAGAATGAAAATAACTCGCTTAGATCTTGGTGGTCTTCTTCTCTCACGTGGGTGGGTCCATGAGATCGAGTTTAGGTGGTTACAAATCGATCTGGGAGTGATACGAATGGAATTCTTATCAATCAAGAATTGATCTTTTTGGCTAAAATTTGTCTGGTACATTCTTGACATTGTAGGCAAGCTCTTATGAAAATTTGGTGGCATTTGGACTTGTGGATCTCGAGTTATGATCGATGCATGTTTGGATTTGTATGACATTATCGTCTTTGTACCAATAGTATTTCGCATCGGTCCTACGTGGCTCTGTTCGTATCGATGCTTGCGTGCTACTTCGTATCGATGGTGAGAGGCTGCTTCGTATCAAGCATGTTGCCTACTTCATACCGATCAGTGGTTGTTGTTGTTCGTATCGATGGTGGGAGATCGATACGAGATGGATGGAGGGAGACTGTTACGAAATGGACACATGTTGATGGATACAAACTATTGTTAACATGATGGATACGAAGTAGCTTCATTTTGATGGATACGAACTGAATCTCTCTTGGGGAATGGATACGAAATTGGATGCATACGAATAGAGTTGGATTTCTCAATCTTGAGCATACGAACTCCGATTGACTTAAAATTTGGAACATTGTCTTTGATAGCTTTGCCGGTCCTGCCATATCAATTCTAGTTCGATCCGGACTCGAACAAAATTTACCGGTATCCATAGTAGATCTGTGTATTAACGATCTCTAGGACAAAATATCCTTGGTTTCTAGTCAAGTTCTTTGTATCACGGCCTTGCCAAAAGGTAGGATAACATAAATTATTTTTAAATTATATTACAAAGTATTTAAATATTTTTCAAAGCAAAAGATTTTCAGAATACTTAGACACAGAAGATTTTTTTATTTACAAAGGGATATGTCGACATTTAACCTATGAGTATGTTGTCGCTAATTTAAAATTCAAATTCTGATTGAAGTGTTTATTCATTGTAACTCTTCGTAAATGGGCATGTCTATTTATTACTTATAAATAGGAGGTTTCAAATGAACCTTTTGAACAATTAACTTCTTGTTTCTTCTCTCCTTTTACTCCACCAAAATTTCCAGTGAAAAGTTTATTCAAATCTCTTCAAATTCAACTAGAATCAATTCATCTTCATTGTATTGATTCTCTACCATTTACTCTCTAATTTCAATCATCTCTCTCTCAATTCATGATCAAAGTGCTACTCAAGAGGCTATAAGATCCATTGTAACCAAAGCCAAGAAATTATCTTCAACAACACCATCAAACTCTAGTTATAATTTTTTGGTTGTGATTGTAGCCCGTTCAAACCAATTGGTTGTGTTTAGTAGCCCAAAAATCCAAGTAGGTGTGCTTGTAGCCTATCCAAATCAAGTGGATGTTCCGTGAGCCTAAAAACTCAGGAGGGTATGTCTCATAGCTTGGAAATCGAGATTGTATCGGGTTTGTCTTTTGCTATTGAAAGAACGGCTTTCTGAAAAAATATCCGTACAAGCAATTGTGTGGGACTAGACGTAGGGTAACTCCGAACCAGTATAAAAATCCTTGGTGTGATCTCTCAAATTCTCTACTTTTACTTTACTTCATTTACAATTATCTATGTTTGCATCTATGATTGTTCGGTCCATATTATTTAATAATAATCTTAAAAGAATTTTAAAAAGATCATATAAGTTAGAAAACACTAATCACTCCCTTCTAGTGTTTAATTAGCCTTAAGATCCTTAATTCGGCAACCACATCGACCACTTACTGGTCGACCATTAGCGATCGACCAGTGGATGCGACCGGTGTCACATTTCGCTGCAGATTAAAAGATATAATTAAAGTTCAAATTAATTTATAATAAAATTGTATAAAATAGGTGTATAATTTTTTGTACCCGTAACTAATTTTGGATGAAAAGATTTTTCAGTTTTGATAATTATATAAAAATTAATTTAGGCATATAATATAGAGCATAATATTGAATAGTATAAATTCTGGTTTTTGAAAATTATCAAAAGGTTTTATGATGATTATTTAGTGATTTTAAACTAATATTATGAACTTATTAAAGTAGTTTATAGTGCTTACATATCTATTTGAATATCACTATATATTATTTTAATAAGGTTTCTTGTGTTATAAAAGTATTTCAATGCTTTTTGTAACACCTAGGTAATTTAAGTACAAGTTAAGATAATAATAAGTGCAAAAATAAAATTTTATGCAAAAATAAAATTTTATGTAAAAGGACAAAATAATAAATTTTTAATAAATGAATTTAGGGAATTTAACTTTTTCTTTGTGTCTACTAGACTTTTCAAATCCATATTCATATATAAAATGTTAGAAACGAATACCGTATGAAGAAAATATAGAACATTTACCGTAGCATGCATTTCATATTTTACGCCTATTTTGAAATTAAGTTTAAGAATTAATACAAGAATAAAGAAAATTTTGTTTATTAATAAATAAGTTGAATATGTGTGATTTAGTTTAAGAAGAATAAAGGTGTGTACAATGATGTATGTGTATTTAAAAGAATATAAGGAAAAATATTTATATATATATATGTGAAAACGATCCAAGGGGAAAGAATTAATGATGAAATTATTGTTGTAGTTAATTTAAAGGATATGTTGAATGTACTCAAAAAGGGATATAACAATATTTAAAAAGAACGAATGCATCTACTTTTGTATATTTGAAAAGTGAAGGTAATGATATACGAAAGCAATGGATTTGTAAAAGAAAGAAAATGTAAACATATATGTATAAAAGAAGGCATATGATAAAATAAACGTTACATAATTTGAAAGAAAAGTTAAGTGTGTATTCATGGAAGGAAAACATTTCAAAAAGAAAAGGCAAGGTATGATATTTCTTTGTTAGTAAAGAATAAGGTAAGTTTGGTTTTTGAATTTAAAAACATTAATACCAATCGCTTGATGTAAGTGATTACTTAATTAAAAGTAAAGAATAAGGTTTCTAATATACGCACACACATGTTTGAATATAGATCAAGAATTCCAAACAAAGGATGGTTCGCACACCCACATAGGTTACCAATCAATGAAACTGACTGATATTATAATTTAAGGAATCGGTTTGAATTTGGAAAATTTAGTGCCAATTAATTGGTAGGAGAAATTTTATCCAATTAATATAAACAAATGAACACACACATATAAATATATGTAGAATATCAACTAAGGACATTGATTGGAATCATAATTATTGTCATCAGTTTAAATGTTAATTAATTGACTTGAATTATAATAATGCGACTTTTATATTAATAATAAGGTTGAAAGATTGGATCTATGGATTTAAGAAACACAATAATAGATGACGGATCCAGACTTGGATTCTCAATGAACGCACCAAAATGTTTGAACCAAAAATGGCACAAACACCCAAAAGATTGTGTAGAGAATAAAAAGTGAAGAAAATAAACGAAAATGAGCAAGAAATGAAGACATGGTGTTTATAATGGTTCGTCTAGTCTGGGCTACACCCACTTCATGATTTTATTACTTATATCACTAAATTTCAAGTAATTGTTCTTACGGATTAGTATAAATCCAAGGGTGTTTATAGGAAATTAAAGTAGAGAAAGCAAGATCTTAAAATTATCCATAAAAATGAGCCATGCACATCTATTTATAGACGTAGGAAGCCTAAAATCTCACCTCCATGATCTCCACCTTGTTTTTCATGTCGTAGACCAATTCTCCAAGAAAATAGATTGATGTCTTAGCAATATTCACTGATCGATACCGTTCAATAGGCTTGGATTGGTACCGATCCATATATTATTTACTTGGACAGTTTTGACCCTTTTGTTCGTGCTTGATTGATGGTTAGCTTCGTGATTCCAAACTTGTTTACATCTTTATTAGCACATTTCAAAGTCCAAATGATGCATCGATGGAAGAGTGGAGTTGTCGATTTCGAGTGCCCATGGAGATCAATAGATAATTGCATGAAAACAACAAAATAACACTTGTAATAGGCTTATAGCATCAACTAGAGCAAGTAGGAGCCGTGGCAAGTTCAAAGGAAGATTTATGGATCTATACTGATCCAAGATGTTGGATCGGTACCGATCCACCACTTTGGTGGATCCTTATGCTTTGCTTTTTATGTTGGCATGGTCTTTGCCTTCATAATTTTATTTTCATTCGGTTTTTTGGACTCTTAGGCCATCTCTCTAGGCTTTCTTCGTTGATAGTTTGCTTGTCTGATTCGTCCAATCTATCTAAATATTGCTTAGTCAAAGGAATAGATAACACTTGCCCCCCAAAGTACATATTTCTTTGATCATGATGTGCTATGAATCAAGACAGTCGGCATTGCTGTGAAGGACTCCACTCTATGTTTTGAATAATCGTTATCCTTCCAGCATATCGTTCCTTTGAAGAGTTATGTACATAGTTATCCATTATAACGCGTTGTTAGCATCTGGCATCATAAAGTACGAGTATGCTTTCATGATTTATTGTTCCAAACTTACTAGTTTTGAAATGGTTCCTTTCATGGACTATCCATGATGGAATCGGATTTTTTTGACTCTAGTCGATCGAGGTTGGATATGTACATGCATAAGTATATACGTGCATGTTCTTGAGTAGTCCTATTGTGATACAAGCACTCACATACATGCATGTATACAAGGATGGTGCTTATCATGTTTTTTTTCCTTTTTTTTCTTTTAAACATAAGACTCGGTACCGATCCAACTCTAGGACTCGGGAGAAAATCTCTTAATTCTATCACCTTGAGAATTGAGTCTTCTGGGTATATAACTCATCTTCCTATTCTATCTTCTCAGTTGTTCTCTGGTATTAATCTAAAAGCTTAAGCTCTGCTAATCTTTAAGCTCGACAATTAAAGCCAAGCTAGCCAATCAAACCTAAGACCGTTGCTGCTCAATACCACCTGAACCTAGCCTCTCATGTCTTCTGTGGTTGAACTACATTCACCAATCTGAGACTTGACCTTCCCTAAGCAATCAAGCCCACCTAGACCCAAAAATTTCTCTTGAATTCCTAGCCTTGTTGCACTAGGTTGGTGGAGATGGAATGATGACTGGACATGGATGGGGCTCACGCTGTTGGCGGCCCTTGATATGAATAGTAGAAAGAGATGAAGGACAAAATTCCTCTAAGGAGTTGGATCGGCACAAATCCAACACTTGGGGTGAATTTCATGAACTCTCAGTTCACAAGTGAACTTTTCCTTATGGATGAATTTCTTTTTAATTTTGAAGCAATTCCAAAGCATGGCCAACAATGTGATGCTTATTGGGACGGTCAGCGATGAGGTCACTTCGAGCAATATCTAGAATTTAAAATGAAACATTGTATGATATCAAAAATTAGCATTGCATGACACTGCACTACCTCTCACTTTACCATGGTGGTATGGCTTATAATTAATCTAATGTTGATTGTCTATTGAGTATATATAGAAATGGAGCACAAACGTCCCATGCGTCTTACCGCTCAAGCTGTAGGTCCATCTACTTTCAAGTATGTTGAATCTAATACTGATTCAAGCTCCATTACCGTTCCACTTGTACAACAAACTTCGCTGCAGCCGGTAGCTCAGTTAGAAAATCCACAAGTAGAGCAATAGATTTCAAAAAATCCATCGAGCCTACTGAAGAACCAAAAATAGAACCTTCTCCTGATACTTTGAGGATATAATTATTTAGACTATCACATCTTTTTCCGCTTCAAAGATACAAGAGGAGTCACTTTGCAGAATCCGCGATAAGCATGGGATTCCATTTGAGGATGTAGTAGTCCCTTCTCATCATCAAAGAACTCACAATCCCCTGGAGGGTTATATTGCTCGCAACAGATATATGTGTTTGGCGGGTTGTGTCCCATCATTCAACCAATTCATTTTTTGAGTTCTGCATTCTATGATGTTGGCTTTGATGCAACTACATTCGAATAGCTACGCCTTCCTTCGTGGCACATATTTTCTTCACCGAGCATGTACACCGAGTAACCAGTGATAAGGAGATTCGATATATATATAGTTTCAATAGCCGAAAAGGAAGCCCTTTCTTAACTTACTTGGAGCCGACAAAGAGCTGTAGAGTTATTTTGTGATGACCCACCATTTTGGACGATTGAAGTTGACAATAACCACACATATCTAACAGAAATCATTCAAAAGGAAGGATTGTCAATGGGTGTGACGCCCCACCTCAATACCCACACTAGCCAAGAACACTACGGTGTAGTGCTGTCAACTAGCATGGAGAATAAGGCTGTTGAGGAGCGACCATCCATGTAATTGCTTATCACACGGTGGCTATAAATAATCTTCGAAAACAAACATAGAAATAATCATAACACAAATCAGTCACAGATATCCATATCACAAAGGCGGAAGAAGATATGAATATATAACTAACACATGAAAGTGTAAATCAGTGTAGTGGTCAGTAAGATCCGTGATAATACAAAAGAATAGCAACACGTGCTATACAAAAGAATACAACTATGAGTCTATGTCTCAAGTGTATACAACAAAAACTTCTAATCTAAATAGTTAGCCAAAAGTCAGAGTGATGAATCCCTGGGAAGAAGTCAAGCAGAAGCACCTGTAACATCTCGGTCTGACCCGAGTATTATTTAAGAAAATAATAAACGGGTCAGTCTAGCTATAAATATCTAACGACATGATATAACATAAAAGATATGGCATAAACATAAAATATCCATAATGACATACCACTATAAGTATGTAAATAATGATCAATATAAGATCAATCAATAAGAGATAATCAATATCACAAGAATCTTCTCAAAGATTTGGAAAGGGCATCATACCCCAAACTTGTACTCATAACAAGTCAATGACATAAATTCTAGAAATCAATGCAAGAAGTCCAGAAATCATAGAAAGGAGAAAGAGGCCTATCACATGACGGTCCGAAGACCAAGGGGAGCTACCCCACATGTGTGAATGGAATCACACAGATTAAGGTCCAGACTAACCAAAAAGCAAAAAGGTATGTGTGAGCGGAATCACACAAGTGGTGTCTAGTCTAACCTCGCAACAAGAGACATCGCACAGTTGCTAGTCTAAATCATCAGAATGATCGTCATGATCAATGAGAAGTGTCAATTACACTAAGCTAGTAAATATAGAAGTTTAGCTTCATGTCCCATAACCACTTGCTTAACTTAAATATTTACGAACAAACTGTAAATCTTCACTAATAAAATTGTCACAAGCGGTTCAATCAAACAAGTCCAAGAATTAACCGACGAAGTGAACACAAGCGTTTCATACCACTTGTTTTACTAAGTCGTTTAATTAGATTTCTCATCCGAGTGAGGTAAATGTTTGTATATACTAATAGATTGGAAAACGGTTTAAGAAAAGAGCTTTGTTGTTAAAAATAGAGTTGAAATTGTTTGTTAAAAGAGTTTTGATATTTACTACTAGTATTGAAACCTTTATATTATAAAGTGACAAAACACAGAAGCAATTGTAGAAACAATCAGTCACAAAGATCGCATACGGAGATGTGAATAAAATCCAAGGAAATCAGCTCAATGTTTTTCAGATAAGATCCCCTACGGAGGGGGGTCCCGGGGGGGTGGCAACCCCCCAAGGTGGGGGTGCGGGGGCAACGCCCCCGCTTACGGGGTTCGACCTGCCCGGTCAGGTCGCGGGGGTCCAGGGGGCAGCGCCCCGACCAAAACGGTACGACCTAGTGAAGGTAGCGACCTATTGGGATAAGGTCCAACGACCTACAAGGTAAGGGTCCAACGACCTATAGGTTCACGCGACCTAGGTGGAACGCGACCTACGAGGTAGGCAAGTGGAACGACCTAATGATGAATGGGTCGAACGACCTAACGTGAGCACAGGTGAAGCGACCTATCGGTCCAACGACCTAAGGGGAAAAGGCAACCTAGGTCTAACGACCTAACTGCTCACGACCTAAGGGTCTAAAGGCCACGCGACCTAGAGGAAAACAAGGTTAAGCGACCTAAGTGGGTTCGCGACCTAACGACATAAACAGTCGAGCGACCTAACGACAAAAAGGGGCGAACGACCTAATAGGTGCGCGACTTAAAGTCATCGCGACCTAACGACCTAACAAGGTCATACGATCAAGTGGTTTCCAACGACCTAACGGTGCAACGACCTAAGGCCAAACGACTTAAGGGTTCCAGTGGAGAGCGACCTAAAGGAGACGCGACCTAAAAGAGGCGCGACCTAACTCAAACAAGCATTTCGATGACCCAGAGTCATGCCGAGCGACCTAGACCCAAACGACCCACGACCTAGCGACCTTGCGACCTACGACCTAACTCCGAGCGAGCCAAATCCGGGCAGAACGACGTAAATGCAGGAAATTCACCAAAACGCTAAAAATTGGATTTTTTCGCCAATCCAATCCAAACCAAATGCAAATGTGCCTGCCAACATGATAGGGAATCATTCCAAATAGTCCAGTATAGTTATAAGCTAGAATTGTGAGATAAAAATCTCACCTTTGCACAAATTCAATGAAGAAGGAGCTTGAAACAATGGAGAGGCAACTACAAGCTAGAATCCAATGTCTTCACTTTGATTTTGGAGTTGAATGATGGATTTAAAGTTGAAACCTAAGCTTGGAGTTTTAATTTCCTCTTCCACTCACCATTAATGCAAAAGCTTGGTTGTTAGGAAATTTATGAAGAGTGAGAAGAAGGAAGGGGGTTTGGGCTTGAGTTATAATGGCAATCTAACCCAAAGTCCAAAGCGGGAAAAGTTAGTGAAATTCCACTAACTCCAAACCTACCAATGTTTATACTTCAAAAAATTGTAAACGACATTTCGAACTCAATGGAAGTGGTCTCGAGTCCTAATTTGACCGTTTGCAAAAAGTAGCTTTTCGGACCAAAATCCGATTAACGATAAAATATTTAAATAAAATATTTAAATATAAAATCGATAAATATGCAGGTTGTTACAATGGGGCTTAAGAAGAAAATAAGAGAAAAGAAGAAAACAAAATGTCGAATCTCGCAGCGGAATGACAAAATATAATAATCAAATAAATAGTTCATGAAGCTGTTTTACAATATACATTAGATTACACAATTTTTACAATATAGTCAGAGTACAATCAATAAATATGCAAAACTAATGCAGTGGAAAAATAATAGTAAATACGGTCTGGGAGCATATGCCTGCTATCGATCCTATCATCATACGAGATCGTATGCTTTTTCTCCAGAACGAAATTCGCGCTCTCGAAAAGAAGAAGGGGGCGCTACTCCAAGAATGGGAGGGGCTCCTTATGGATGGCTGACTTGAGTGTAATGAAAAGAAAAAACACTCGAGTCGGAACTAAAGGTTCTTATGTAAGTTAAACCTACAACAAGTATATATTAGTATAATCGCTTAAGAGATGTTTACGAGATTTTCCATCTCCTATCAAGTGTATAACATGAGTGCAATAACTTAAGAGATTTTAAGGGATTTTCCATCTCTTGAGGATCCGTTAAACTATCTACATGTAGAAACGTACACTATATATGTAGTGTCTACCAGTAAAGTATTAAAATAACATTAAGGCTTTACATTGATCCACCTTAACACTTTAGTAAGCATTGTCCTATGGTTTATGGGATACTACCGTTTTGCGTTTCCTTGCTAGTGGTAACCCCTAATAGCCTACCGCGAACATCCATCCCATAATCAAATCAAGGTGCACCTTTCAAGTCAAAATCAATATAGTAACATGAAAAACATATGTCACTAGAGGTAGCTAGCCTCATTGGTCAGGTATGGCTCATGTTTCAGTGATTTCAAATTGACACAAGTGTTGGGGTCATCCATCATTTTTCTCTTATCTAGAAAACGCCTCCAATTCAACCCCCTACATTTTGGATACCATCCACTGCGTACACAGTTGTTAAAGTAGTTCCAATATTGATAGAGATTATGCCAATAAGAGACTCCAGTCTCTTTAACAACCAAACGTTATTTTTCACACATGTTGGTTCTTTTATATTTCGAAAATGATTCATATTTGACATCAAAATATCATATTCAATTAAAAATATCTTACATTACAAAATCATCATATTTACTTCGTATGCCATTTTTAGTTGAAAATACGATTTCAAATTCGAACTTAGGTTACAACCTCATTTAACCACATTCGCATGTAAATCAAAGATTTAAATATAAACATTCCAACTATGCACAATTTGAATTTTTTAGAAAATATTTAAATAGTTTAACTAGTTTAAATTGTTTAAAGATTTAAAACAGTTTAATAAAAATGGTTTTAGTATTGAAAATGGTTTATATAGTAAAATAGTTTGGAAAATCTAAACAATTTGGATATTAAAAAAAATCAAACAGTTTATGTTGAAATAATCTATTTTGAAAATAGTATCAAATCAAACTGTTTCTTTCCATTTCAACAAATCTCGGCCCAGGTCCAAATTTCAAATCAAACAAAACTCAATTTCCAATGTTTCAACTCAATTGACTCAATTTCGATTTAGTTTCAAATCAACTTGATTTCGATTTTGATTTGAATTAACCTCAATTTCGAAATGTTTAATGTTAACTTCGAATTCGATTTTACGATTCAATTCAAAGATATAAAGTTCAACTCATTTATTATTTTAAACCATTTTAATCCATATCGATTTCAAGTCCAATTCCAATTTACTTATTTAAATACCTTAAATCAAATTAAACTTCATTGTTCAATTTTAAGGTTTGAATCTTTAAAATAAATCAATTTTCAAAATTAAAATCGTATATCGATTATAACTTCACATTTCAATTATAATTCTTTAAATTATTATTTTTAACCAATTTCAGTTTCAACAGTTCAAATCTTGAATTAGAAATAATTCAATTCATATAAATTCACAATTTATTTCCTTTACAATAATATCATTAACCAAAATCCAAATTCAAGATTTAAAACCATTCAATTTAACTATGACGGTGTCCGTATAAAATTTTCTAACCTATAGCCAAGTGATCAGTTATTTCAATTTTTATTACATGAATGGATATATATCATTTCAATCCAAATCAAAGTGTCATAGGTATATATCATTTCAACGTATTTCTTAATTTATTTGAAATAGTTCAAATAACAGTTTATATGCTCTCATTTAATATACAGGGTAATAATCGAGATATATAGAAATAAATAAACATCCAATCATCCAAAATGTCAACAAATAGACATCCATCACAATCAACATCCAAACCAGCCAATAAATCACAACAATTAGCTAGTTATCATTATCGGGTATTTAACTAGCAATTCAATTCCAATTTCAAATTTAACTATCAATATAAATTTTTATTAGTTCAAACCATAAGTCAATTTAAATGTTAGTCAAATTTACCAAACAAGAGACAATAAAAATAAATAACTTCACGATTTTAATTTAACTAACATCAGAACAATTTAGTATTTCGTGAGTGGGTTTAATCACCCACCTTTGATTTTTAAGCCTAGAAACATCAAATAAAATCCCAAAATTTCAAAAGTCTCCAAATTCTGCCAACCTAGTTTTTTATTGTTTGAAATTTTGATAGGAGTCCAATGGAAGAAGCCGCATTCGAATATGAGTTCGTATGCAAAAGTTATTAACGTTAAAAGGTTAAATTTTAAAATTAAGTTTAAAAAAATGATGGGAAATTATGCAAATTACATGTCACCTTCAACCTTTCTTTCAACTCGAACGCTGAAACCCAATCACAGCTACCCACATTCAACCTCTGCTGCGGCTTAACGACGTTGCTTCGCCCAAATTAGAGACCGTCGCGGCCTCCCTTACACCAAGTCCCGCCTATGCATGGCCTTGCAACCACCACGACACCGCCAGATGCGGTACGCTACCGGTTTTGTTCGCCATTTGTGGTGAATTTCTGTAACTCTACCACAATCCAAGCCATTAGATCGACTTCTCTTGACACCCTCTACGATGGAGTTACCTCCGATCGTCGGTTGGATGAAGATACACCGTTGAATCCAAACCCTAGAGTGAGCGGCCGAGAATATTTTGTTGATTTATGGCCAACCCATGATTCAATTGCAAAAACGAATTCTAGATATTAACTCCATTCATCAAGAGCTCGCGATGATATATTATACGATAAAATTGGAGCAGTTTGGATTTTTGAATTGAAATTGAAATTGGAATGTACGATTTAGAGATATTCACCATTGAGGAGGAGCAAATGGAACGGCAAGTACGTATAGAAAAATAGAATAGAAGGCTGCTAGGGTTTATAATAGCATATATATATATATAGACAAAAATGGAACAGGAATGGTTGGAACGGACCGATAGGGCCAAAGCGATAATAAAGATCCGAAAGCCCATTTCGTTCGCGAAACAAAATTAGGTTATCCTATATGTCGAAATATAGGTTCTTAATATTTTGAAACATAATGTAACTAATTTCAAACCCTAATTCTATTATATATAGCATTTAGCTTTTAAAAATCAAATTATATTTATTTTTACGCGTTAATTAAATGAATTATTATTAATTGATTTAATCACTTTTAAATTCTAAATTAAAAGTTTTCTATCATTATTCTTTGTTAAACAGAATTTAATAATCCTTTGAAATACAATTTTCCATGTTAAATCCAAGATTTAAATATCAAATGAATTTCAACGTTTAATTACAACTGTAATAATATCCTAGTTCATTATAATTTAAATTTCAAACAAATTCTTTTATTTTGATTTACATTCTTATTACTAAATTAACAAATACCTTATGTATTTGTTAAACGTAATAAGTTTTCATTTTACTACACTCATCGCTCAATGGTTAACGTCTCTGCTCACATTAACTGCAATATTTCAATTACATTATATTCCATTAATTACCAAATTTAATATTCAAAATGGATTAATTAATGAGATGATGTATAAATTAGTTGTCACAACTTAGTAATTCATATCTATTAATTTTCTGTTCACAAAAAAGAGTATAGATCTACTTACCAAATAGTAGATTTCATATTCTATATTAAAAACAATTTCAATTTAAATAACATATAATTTTACCATTAATACATCATTTACTTTATTCCTTATTAACCTCTATGATTACAATTGATTGAAATTGCGTTAAAACAATTCTCAGTTACATCTAATCAATATTATTAAATTATATTATAATAATTTTTTCCGTAATAAATCATAAATTTTAATTTTATCACAGTATTAAATTCTAAAATCTTATTAAATTTAATATTTTTAATTGTAAAAATACGGGTCGTTATAGTCTCCCCTACTCAAAACTTTTCGTCCCTGAAAAGGAACCGGAAACAAACAAGAAGTTTGATATACTTTATTCAAAATAGTCAATATATAAACACTTTATACTTACATATTTAATTTTAATGTAAATTTTGAATTTTTCAACTAGCCTCCACAAAAAATTTCTAAGTCCTAAATTCACAAAAAATTTCAACAGCATCCCCTTTGCATGGCTATGTCCGAAAAAATAACAATATCAATAATTACATTGTATATGTTATAGTTTAATAATAAAGCATCCCAAACCATGTGGAAAAACAAAAAAAAAAGACCTCTACAAAACTATAATCCGAAAACGTACCTATTTTTCAGGCAAACAAAACTCTATTTATGAAACCAATAATTGTATTGCCTCCATAAACCGGTATCTTACTTACATAATCCAAAAGAGTTAAAACTACGTAAAAATAGTAATATTTTAGTTGTTTCAATTAATAGCACAAGCAACATACAATATATAATAGTCATATGCAAACAAAAGCAGTACAACCATTATAAGCAACAAAAAAATCCATCACACGTCTATAGCAATCAAAAACTAATGGTTTGTCCAGGTTCAAATACTTTTCATCGTTCAAGGGTGATAATAAACTACCAAGTGGACCTTACGCCCAACAGCTTTAGATATTTACTCAATAGATTATTCATACAACCTCAAAAATTCAAAGTACCATTTTCCAAACTTTGCATAAGCGAAAAAAACAAAGAATTTCAATATTATTTAAGTTTATATGATGTACATATATCATTTACTCACAATATCAATTCTGAATGCTTGCTTGAATACACAAATTTCACTTCTGAACCAGTATTGATAATTTGACCACTCTAGTGTGCACTCTTATCCGATTTCTTGATTGAAAATCTCCGTTCTCCTTGCATAGCCATAAACTATGATGGAAAACTTCAAAATCATATCAAAAATCTGTATCAAGCGTTTGCTGTCAAGAATCGAGCAAAAAATTCTAACTTGGACGGGTGTAAATTACAACAAATCATGTATTCGAATCTGGATCAGAACTGTTATGTGAATAAAATGAACTACGCACAAATTACGTATTTATTCTATTAGTTTTTTTAACACATCATTTAATTTTCATTTATTTTAGTTCTCATTCTTTCACATAAGATCATCTTTTATATATTTACATTCATTTACTTACATAAATTTTTCATTTAATATTTAGAAACATCAATGAATTAGTTCTTAAAGTATTATATATGTTTCTTTGCAGTTTAATTCACATTTATTATTTACTTATGCAACTAGACTTCCATTATATTAATATTCATATGAATCATTATTTAAGTACCTCTAAATTTAGTTCCCATTTATTCCTTTATGTATAATATTATTTAGTAATGAGTCTATTTATGAATCATTTTAACATTTTGTTTTAAGTTTATTATCATTTACGTAAATTGTATTCACTTTTTACTATTCAATTTAGTAATTAAGCATTTCAAAAAAATTATGTTTATAACATTTCTTATAACATCTTAGTTCTTTATTTATAGATATAATTTCACCTTGAAACATTTTCATTATTTAAGTTTTTATTTGTTTGATATTCCGTTATCTTTTAATTTACATTACAAAACTTTAATTTTTTTCATTAAACACTTAGCTTTTAATTTCATATTTCAATTTGAAAATTTCCGACCATTTAAAATCGTCGAAAATTCCATTTCATTTCAAAAATTGAAAATCATTAATTAATAGCAAAGTTATGAACTAAATACCGGGTTTCATTTCAAATTATCTTGAAATGATATATACTTATCTCTTTTATATATCAACTCATACTTAATGTATTTAAATCAAAAAATTTTTATCAAAATAAATGTGTGGCAAAGCTAATATAGTAATCTTCCCACTTTGAAACTCAAAAATGAGCATCGATAATGTCACGATCATCACCAAAATTGTTTTCCAACGATAGAAGGGGTGAGTACAGAACTTATTTTGTTTAAAATCCATTTAAAATATTTCTTTGCAATCTTATTAAAAATATTTCTATCCGAAAATACTTTCAAATAATATTAATATTATTTTTCCAAAATCTTTGAAAACCAATTTCAAAACACGAAAGCTTAAGTTCTCAAATTTCCTATTTATGTTCATTTTGTTTGTAAATTATAATTTATAAACCATATTTATAAAATTACATTTTCTTATAACATACAATAGTTAATAGTTTTAAGAACCCCGAGTAACAAAATAATAAATGATAATAATCAAATATTATCATTTCCTAACAAACAACACATGAAAAATAACAATATCAATTTTTGAAAACGATTATACCTTTAAATACAAATATGATACTAGGTAATATTATTCCATTTACCTATTTTAAAACATTATTGTATCGGATTACCCAATTCAAGTATTTAAAATCCCTGTCGATGCCATAGCGTCCAATGTACCAACTAAAATTCATAAATACTCAATTGAACAAATTAACACAATACAAAAAAATTTATAGCGCTAACAAATACATCCTCTCATATATATATATATATATATATATATATATATATATATATATATATACGCACACACACACACATTCAGACTCATTCTAGGGCATTACTAACCCTATCACTAATGAGTTTACACCTAACATGCTAAGGTATCTCTAAATCAAAGCTCTGATACCGATTGTGACGACCCACCTTTTTGGATGTCTAACTCAAATCATTCAAAAGGGAGGATTGCTAATAGGGTTTAAGAAGAAAAAAGAGTAAAGAAGAAAACAAAACATAGAACCTCGTGGGGAATGAAAAAATATAATAATCAAATAAACAGTTCATGAAGCTGTTTTACATGTTTTACAATATACATTTGATTACCCAATTTTTACAACATAATCAGAATACAATCAACTAACATACCAAAATAATGCAGTAGAAAAATAATAGTAAATACGGTCTAGCAAACTCCATCTTCATCTTTAAGGAATAATGTATTCAATATTGAAAATCTCAGGCTGACCGAGCGTAATGAAAAGAAAAAACACGTATGTCAGAACTAAAGGTTCTTATATAAGTTAAACCAACAACAAGTATATATTAGTGTAATAGAATCAAAGATGTTTATGGGATTTTCCATCTCCTATCAAGTGTACAATGCAAATGTAATAACTTAAGAGATATTAAGAGATTTTTCATCGCCTAAGGATCCGTTAAACTATATATATGTAGTAAAATACGCTATATATATGTAGTGTCTGTAAAGTAAAGTATTAAAATAGCTTTAAGATCTTACGTTGGTCATTGGTATCAACTGTGACAACCCACCTTTTGGACGGTTAAAGTCAACAATAAACAACACACTTCTAAGTAATATCATTCAAAATGGAGGATTGTCAATGGGGTTAAAGAAGAAAATAAGAGAAAAGAAGAAAACAATATTCAGAATCTCGCAGTGTAATGACAAAATATAATAATCAAATAAACATTTCATAAAGCTGTTTTGCAATGTACATTTGAATACACAATTTTTACAACATAATAAAAGTACAATCGATAATCATACCAAAATAATGCAATGGAACAATAATAGAAAATACGGTCTAGCAAACTACTTCTTCATGTTCAAGGAGTATGGTCTTCAATACTGAAAAACTCAGGTTGACCCGATCATAATGAAAAGACAAAACACTCGAGTCAGAACTAAAGGTTCTTGTGTAAGTTAAATGAACAACAAGTACATATTAGTTAATAGTTTTCAGAAATGCTCACTGGATTTTTCATCCTCTATCAAGTGTACAATGTGAATGAGATAAATTAAGAGATATTGCTGGATTTTCCATCTCCTAAGGGTTCGCTAAACTATCTATATGTTGTAAGATATGCTATACATGTAGTGTCTATCAGTAAAGTAATATATTAAAATAGTGTTAAGTCTTTACATTGATCCCCCTTAACACATTTTTAAGCATTTTCCTATATTTTTCTTTAGTAGCATCACTAATAACGTTGGCAGTCAGGGAGGCACTGTGATAAGACAACCCCAAAACAAAACCGTAATGGTCGTAAATAAGATAAAGAGTATGACAAGGCATGTGAGGCGATGCCCAAGGTAGGATACTACGTTTTTGCGTTTCCTGACCGGTGGTAACCCCTACAGCCCACCGTGAACATCCATTCCATAATCAAATCAATGTGCACCAATCGAGTCAAAATAAATGTGGTAATACGAAGAATATATGTCACTAGAGGTAGCTAGCCTCATTGGTCAAGTATGGTTCCTATTGTAGTGATTTCAAATAACAAAAGTGTTGGGTTCATAACATCATCATTCCCTTTCTTCAAATCCATCAAATGCCTCCAATTCAATCTCTACATTTCATTCACCGCGTACATAGTTGTTAAAGCGGATCCAATATCGACAAAGACTACGCAAATAAGAGGCGCCAGTCTCTTTAACAACCAAATGTCATTTTTCACACCGTTTGGTTTTTTACATTTCAAAATCGATTCGCATTTGATATCAAAATATCATATTCATTTCAAAATATCCTTAATTACAAAATCATCACATTTACTTTATATGACATTTTTAGTTGAAAATACGATTTCAAATTCCAACTTAGGCTATAACCTCATTTAACCAAATTCCCATTTAAATCAACGATTTAAATATAAACATTCCAACTTTGCACGGCTTGAATTTTTTGGAAAATAATTTATATATTTAAATAGTCAAATAATTTAATGATTTAAAACAGTTTGATATAAAATTGTTTGAGTATTGAAAATGGTTTATATAGTAAAATAGTTTGGAAAATCTAAATAATTTGAGTATTAGGAAAAATAGATATTCAATAGTTTATATTAAAATATTTTATTTTGAAAGTAGTATCAAATCACCCTATTTCTTTCCATTTCAACAAATCTTTGCCAAGGTGCAAATTTCAAATCAAACAAACTCAATTTCCAATATTTGGATTCAATTGACTCGATTTTGATTTAATTTCAAATTAACTTGATTTTGATTTCAATTCGAATTAACTTCAATTTCGAAACATTCTTAGCTTCAAATTTGATTCAACCATTCAATTCAACGATTTAAATTTAAAATCAATTTTTATTTTAAACCATTTCAATTCATATCGATTTCAAGTCCAATTCCAATTTACTTATTTAAATTCCTTAAATCAAATTAAATTTCATTGTTCAATTTTAAGGGTCGAATCTTTAAAATAAATCAATTTTCAAAATTAAAGTCATATATCGATTATAACTTCACATTTAAATTTTGATTCTTTTAAACAATTTCTTTTAACCAATTTCGAATTCAACAGTTCAAAGTTTGAATTAGAAATAATTCAATTCATATAAATCGATAATTTATTTTCTTTAGAACAATATCATTAACCGAAATATAAATTCAAGATTTAAAAACCATTTAATTTAACCAATCCGTTGTCCGTTTCTAGTTTTCTACCCTATGGCCAAGTGATTTGTTATTTCAATTTTAATTACATAGATGGGTATATATCAATTCAATCCAAGTCAAAGTGTCATAGGTATATATCATTTCAACCTATTTCTTAATTTATTTGAAATAATTCAAATAACAGTTTATATGTTGTCACTTAATATACAAAGTGATAACATGGGCATATAAAATAAATAAACATTCAATCATCCAAAATGTCAACAAACAGACATACATCACAATCAACGTCCAAATCAGCTAATAAGTCACAATAATTAGCTAGTTATCATTATAGGGTATTTAACTAGCAATTCAATTCCAATTTCAAATTTAATTGTCAATTTAAATTCTTATCTGTTCAAACCATATATCAGATTAAATGTCAGTTAAATTTACCAAACAACAATCAATAAAAATAAATAACCACATGATTTTAATTTAACTAAAATAAATACAATTTAGTATTTTGTGAGTGGGTTTAATCACTCGCCTTTGATTTTTAACCCCACAAAAATCCAATCAAAGCCAAAATTTCAACAGTCTCCAAATTTAGCCAAAGCTATTTCTGATTATCTGAAAATTCAATACGAGTTCAATGGAAGAAACCACATGAAAATCCGAATTCGTATGTAAAAGTTATTAAAGGTAGAAGGTTGGAATTTTAAAATTAAGTTTACAACAAATGAAGGGAAATTATGTAAATTACACGTCACCTTCAACCTTTCAATCAACTCAAATGTTGAAACCCAACCACAACTGCCCACGTTCAACCTCTATCGCCGCTTAGCCACATTGCTTTGCCCAGATTTGAGACCATCACGACCTCCTCCATGCCAAACCATGCAGACACATGGCCTTGCGACCACCATGACGCTGTCAGAGGCGATGCACTGCCATGTTTGTTTGCCAGTTCTGGCAAATTTCTGCACTTCTGCCACAATCAAAGCCATTAGATCGACTCCTCTTGACGCTCTCTACAATGCAGTATCCTCTGATCGTCGATTGATGAAGGTCCACTATTGGATCCAAACCCTAGAATGAACGACCAAGAAAAATTGACTGATTTTTGGCCAAACTGTAATTCGACTACAAAAAAGAATTTCAAATGCCGACTCTATTCGTCAGGATCTTCGCGATGATATATTACATGATAGGATTGGAGTGGTTTGAATTTTCGAACTGGAATTGAAATTGGAATGTAGTGTTTTGAGATATTCATCATTGAGGAGGAGCAGAAGGATTGGAAAGTACATAAAGAAAAAATAGAATAGAAGGCTACTAGGGTTTATAATAGCAAACATATAGATAAAGATGGAATATGAATGGATGGAACAGATCGATTGGGCCAAAGCGATAACAAAGACTCGAAAAGGCCGTTTCGTTCCCGAAACAAAAATCGATCATCCTATACGTCAAAATATAGGTTTTCAATATTTTTAAACATAATAAAAGTAATTTCAACCCTGGTTCTATGGTATATAGAAGTTAGCTTTAAAAATCAAATTATATTAAATTTTACGCATTAATTAAATAAATTATTATTAATTGATTTAGTTTCTTTTAAATTCTAAATTAAAAGTTATGTATCATAATTCTTGGTTAAACAGAATTTAATAATCCTTTGAAATACAATTATCCATGTTAAATTCAAGAGTTAAATTTTAAATGAATTTGAACATTTATTTATAACTATAATAAAATCCCAATTCATTATAATTTAAATTTCAAACAAATTCTTTATTTTGATTTATATTCTTATTATCGAATCAACAAGTACCTTTGTGTTCATTAAACATAATTTTTCATTTTATTGCACCCATCGCTCAACAGTTAACGTCTTTGTTCATACTAACCATAATATTTCTATTACATTGAATTCGATTAATTAACAAATTTAATATTCAAAACAGATTAATTAATGAGAGGAGGAATAAATCAATTGTTACAACTTAGTAATTCATATATATTAACTTATCTTTTTACAACAAGGAGTATAAATCAACTTACCAAGTAGTTGAATTATATTTTGTATTAAAACCAATTTCAATTTAAATAACATATAATTTCCCTATTAACACATCATTTATTTTATTCCTTGTGAACCTTCATTATTACAAAACATTAAAACATTTATCAATTACATTCACTCAATTTTATTAAATTATATTATAATAATTTTTCATTAATAAATCATAATTTTTAAATTTCACACAATAGTAAATTACTAAGTCTTATTAAATTTAATATTTTAATTGTCAAAAATATGGGTCATTACATATTTCAAGCAGATGGAATATGTTGAGCTATTTCAAGAGTGAATTGTTCTATATTCACTATCCACTTAGATTTCTATGAAGATGGCTATTTGGCTGTAAGTTGTACTTTATTTGTTTGTTTTGAATTGGCCTTATGAATTCATAAGCTTAGCTCATATTCTTTCTATCGTTTAGATGTTTCGACGAGACTAAACGACATGGCTCCTGCAGATGCCGTCAGAGTTCATATAGCACTATCAGAGGGGGATAGAGATATTGGAGTTCTCTCTAGATAAAATCTTCAAGCTTATAATTTTCTAGAAGCGGGCCGTACCACTAGTACAGTCCAAGTGGATTCTGATGACGATAGTGATAACGATGACAATAATAACTCACCTGTAGGTTGTAGTGTAACCATGAAGTGTCCCTAGTCCCAAGTCCAGGAGCCAAACTTGAAAGAGATCAAGAACATGCCAAAGAAGGCAAAATCATTGGTGAAGGGGGTGAAACTAGCCACGATGATGTTAATGCAGGGCACGAGGCTTTGGTTGAGCAGTCCAAGGACGACCAACAGTTCATTCAGAAGAAGTGGCTAGTTGTGAAAATTACCAAAGTGTAGACTTTTACACAGCCTCCATCATTCACAACCATGGAGAAAACTTCTTCCCCTCCTTCAACAGACACATTTGCTACCTTAAGGCCGATTCCAACCGAGTTTGGTTCCTTTAGTATTGGAAACATGAGCCTTCAGGGTCCTAATTCTTCGTTCTCTTTGATGATGACATCAGTCCTACCAACGTGGGAGAGATCACTCTTATGAGCAAAGCTCCAGAACACGGTCCGTCGAGGGGACAGTAGGACAATCAAGCACACATGCACTTTATAGCACTACATTGCACTTTATGGAAATACATTGCACTTGACATATGCCCTTACTCATTGAATCTAACTTATTTCCATTTCTTTTATAGGATCCGTGGAGAGGAAGAAGTACATATTTAGGAAAGCATATCTTGAGCACATAAGCATCATTCTAGCATGTACCATCAAGACATTGGTCGAGATTCTAAATCAAGCCATCAACCTAGCCACAACAAGGGCAGTTGGGATAGAGCTTTTTATGATAGAGATTATCCATCATGGGACTCAACTTTTCGACATCGCTCCAGGTCTAGGTCATCTACACCTGGGGGCTTGGATCAGCACTATAATCGCCATGATGACTGTCACCAAGCGACTCTTCTCGTGCACCCCTTTTTGGCTTCCATTCCTGTGTAGCATTTGGCACCATCCCATTACAGTTGAGCTTCTGTCCTTGGGCACCATAAGAGAAGTTCTAAGACTTCTCACCACACGGCTAGCAAGTAGCCATTTAAGCTTCATCATCACCGTGGAGCAACAACTTACCGCTGATGTTCGAATGGTCGAGCTAAGGGAATAATTCCTAGAAACTTGGTTTAATGGTCTTATATTTGTGCCCAATCTAAAGAGAATTCTGCGTTAGATCAAAGATGTGACTGTTGCTTAAATAACCGATGCTTAAAATCAGTACAATGAGCGGTCGTGGTAGCTGAGAAAGTCTCTATGGTTTTGAGGGAAATGAAACTCGAGATTGACAATCTGAAACTCATAGAGACGTAGTAGAAAAGAATCATTACTCATCTCGACACCGAGGTCAAAAACTTGTGAAAATCGTAGCCTGAAGCCAAGAAGAAGGCCGAGGATGCTATCAATGCACTCGAAAATCAGAGAACCAAGCATCATGATGAGATAAAAACCATGCACTATCGAAACCATGACTTAGTGCGGAAAAGAGATGCCTTGAACAAGAAGGTGATCGAGTTGTCAGCCAAACTTAAGAGTGAAACAAAAGAGAAGAACAAAGCTCTCCAACAAGCTTAGGATTACTATAAAGAGCTACTCCCTGCTTGTGATAAAAGGGATTAGGCAGTTACATGTGCTTATGACGTGGATGTGTGTAACACCCCATATTTTTAGTAACATTATCAGGAAAATTTAATTAGGTAAATTAAATGAAAATAATGTAAAATGATCAGGGAATTGAGATTTGTGAATAGTAAGGGTAGCTGCACCATATACAAATGAACTAAAGAATTAAAATGTTAAGACAAATAGATAAGGGTCAATATAGGAATAGGACACTTCCATATACCCTAAACCCTTAACCTCATCAAACATTCATATTTATAATTCACGAAAGAAAAACAAACTCGACGTGCCACCATTAAGGGAAGAAAAGAGAAGATAAGCACGATTTCAAAGGAAAAGCTTAAGCAACTTAATTAAGGTCAAATCTAAAATCCTTAATCTCAAAGCTAAGGTGAATGATGACTACACCTCTAGTTTTCTTAAATGTTTTTGGTTTTAAGATGATTTCGAAATTGTTTGCAATGTTATGCCCTGATTTTGAAGGATTAAAATGTTTATACATGCTTATTGATGGTTTATGGTTATTCATATAGGTTTTATGATATGTTTTAATGTGAAAGTGATATTAAATGATATCCAAATTCCTTGAAAATTTAGATTTAGATAAGAAATGATATTTCAGTGATGGGTTTCAATTTCTATAATTTTCGGAATTAACATGGATTTTATATTAATTTTCTAATGAAGAAAATGTTTATTTGGGTTAAATTAATATATAGCTAAACTATTTATTATTTGGGTCTAATATCAATATATGTTAGAAAACATATTAAATCGATTTACAAGAATTTTTGTAGAATTTTCCTAAGTGTTTTGATAGATATATAAAATTATTTAAGGTATAGAACTTAAATGTTTTATATGTTTATAAAAGAAAAAGGGGTATTTTGTAAATTAATTAAATTATTTACTTCTAAAGTTTTGGTAGTGCTTTTAGAAAAGAAAAACTAGCAACTAATGAAATTTTGTTAAACAAGGCAAGTTAGTTGAAAAGTATTTCCTTTTAGAGTCAAAAACAAATTTTACATGCTTTTTGCATGTCTCGGTTCTTTCAGCGCAAGGGTTCCAACCAAGTACTGCCACCACCATTACAATCAAACTAATGCACATGGTATAAACAACTTGGTACATGGTGAATTGGACAAAGGTAGAAGTAACTGGGTCGAGGCCAAAGGTTCCAATAGGGTTGAAACGTGTCTTCGTTTTTAAATGAAAACGTGCCTGCTTTGCTTTCGAAGGAAGGGCTTTCGACTTGGTTGGCTTCCGACCAGGTCAAATGGTTTCAAATGTGTTGCACCTTCTATTTTAAATGAATGCTTTAGAATGTGGTTGAAACCCCTAGCTGCCGCTCTTATTACCTTTCGAAGGCAATGGTTTCGAAAGGAATACTCATTTTAAATCCAAGCCGCTTCTCCAATGCTTTTGGAAGGGTGGTTTCGACACTATCACTACTTTATTTAGGAAAGCTTTTGAAAGAGTGCTTTTGACTTAAATGGTTTTGATGACCCTTTTGGTCTATTGAAGGTATAACCAAAATGGTTTCGAAGAAGGTGGTTTTAATTGGTTTCGAAAGGTGTTCCACTTGCTTTAAATTGAACCCAAATGCTTTCGAAAGGTTTGATGTTTATAAAGGAGTTGTGCTTTCAAAAGGTTTTAAATGATGGTTTCGAAGGCGTGTTTCCCCATTATTTTCGAAAGGTTTTAAGATAGGTTTTAAGGGGTGATTCCTCAAAGGTTTGGAAAGGTCTAAAAGGGATGGTTTTCTAATGTTTTCGAAAGGCAATGTTTAAATGTTTTAAAGAAGGATGTCTAAGATTTTTTTAAGGCTTTCAAAGGAAAGGTTTTTCAATGTTTTTGAAGGGAATGTTTTGGCCTTTCGGCCTGGGTTATAATAAGGGTTTAAATAGTTTCGAAAGGGGTACTTTCAATGGAATCGAAAAGGTACTTTTAAAGGTTTAAATGTTTTCATCAACAAATATTTGAGTAAAGTATATATAACATGGAAATGTGATTTTAAGTAAACCATAGAGATGCATTTTCCTTGTTTGGGTTCGATTTAAAGGTTTTAAACCAGTTTGAGAAGAAAAGAGTTTCAAAAAAAAAATTATGGGTAGGGAACCCTAAGTAAAATACTCAGATATTAGAATATCAGATGGGACTGGTATAGAGTTGCCCCCTATCCATTAGCTATTAGCCCCAGCTAATTTTATGGGTAGGGAACCCTAAGTAAAATGACTTAGATATTAGAATATTAGATAGGACTAGTATAGGTTTGTGCCCTATCAATTAGCCATTGTCCAAAATTCCAATATTTGGGGCTTTGTCACATGTAAGACTAAAATTTATTTACATAAGGGAATATATATTTATATACAGATATGTTATTAGAAAGCCCGCAAAACCATTAGGATCAGGTGACCCTAAGAGGAGTTAAGTTAGGGACAGACCCTCTTGAAGAGGAGTAACAAATAAGTTAGGGAAAGACCGTTTAGAAGAGCAGTATCTAACAGACGTTAGATTATTTTATTTATATTGTCCGCTGGGCCCGAGTCAGCCAAAGGTTAGTAGTTAGCCAAACAAAACTATAATGTCCGGACATATAGTCCATTTGTTACCTGACATGTATGTTTACATGATAATGCTTTACAGTTTTTACTAGTTTTGGTTGCAAGATTATGATTTGCAAAAGATATGTTTTAATAGGGATATTAGTGAGGGGAAACCAGTTTCGCTTGGAGGTGCGGTCTCACTTAATATTAAATAACCGAGATGTATGGTATTATTCACACTACGCTTTATGTCTGACGCAAAGTTTATGTTTTCCCCATAAACTCTCAGGTGCTCAAAATTAATTTGAGTAGGCTAAGGGTCATGGATTTTTAGGTTTTAGTGGGTTGACGAATAAAGCTTTCGAAGACAAGTAGGAGGCTAAAGATAGCTATATTTAGGAGTTGTTATGTTTTATTTCCGCTGTGTTGTATAAGTTATTAGGACTGTTAAGTACTCTGATCAACCAAGGGGGCATTAGCATATGTCGCTGGCATATCTTTGTAATAATTATATTTTATCTGAACTTGGGAAAGCGATGGGATTATGTAAGTTGAATATGGAAAAAGTTATGGAAATGTAATTAAAAATGTGCTTTTGAAATCTGTGATTTTTTTTCATATTCATGCGACTCAGATATTATGGATACCATTAGCATTACCGTGTTTGGTCACCAGAAGTTCGTACTATAGATGACTGTAGCATCTTTACCGTTTAGTTTTTGGCCTGTAGAAACGGGGTATTACAAAATGGAATCAGAGCATAGGTTTATGAAAAACTTTAACTTGAAAATTGGATTTTGAAAACATAATCCTATGGAATTAGAGTAAGATCGGGGTATGGGAAAACACTGTAGTAACATACATGTATTTGCTATATATAAGTATGCGCTTTATCTCTAAACTCCTATCTCTATTAGGTTATTCTTCTATATCTCATGAGACTTGAATACAGATACAGACGCTAGAAGTGGAAGAGTGAATCTTAGAGAAAGCACCACCACAAATGGTAATGCCAGACCGATTACTAATAGGAACCAAGGTCAAGCATAAGCTTGGAATGTTGGTGCTGGAGCCACAAGTGGATGTGGGAGCTATGTATCAGTTTTTTGTGAATATGAGGGGCTCAATGATGAGTAGAAGAGGAGGCTTGCTTCGACGCAGCTTCAGAGAGCAGGTTTATTCATATGGGATAGTGTGATAATTGGTGTGAATGAAGAAGAGATGACATGGGTGTTTTCGCCAAAATTGGTCACAAACCCCAAGTATCGTGAAAGCACCAGTGTATGGATACAAATCAACGATATTCAAACACAAATCACGAATCTAAACAAGCAACAAGTAAAAGTGTTTGCGCCAAAATTGGTCACAAACCCCAAGTATCGTGAAAGCACCAGTGTATGAATACAAATCAGCGATATTCAAACACAAATCACGGATCTAAGCAAGCAACAAGTAGCAATTCAGAAATAATGAGCAAGAACACACAATTTATAGTGGTTCGGCTATCTCCTGCCTATGTCCACTTCAAAGGATTTTCTTTTGTTGATGTTCTTCGCTGATTACAGTTGATTACAGCGGATTACAATGGATTATAGCCCTGAAATTCGAGTACAACGGTAGTAGTGAAGTGCAAAGTAGAGTCTGGGCGCTTCAGAATCAAGATCCCCTTTTCTGAATGACCTGGGGCTCTATTTATAGGTGTAGGAGGCTGATATTTCGCCTAAATTTAGGGAGACCACTTCTGGCACGTGAGGGGGCCCACATGCCCGGCCTCAAGAAATTTGGGCCCACTTTGGGATCGATTTGAACTCCATTCGAATCGATCAAGAAATCATCCAATCGACATGAAATTTGGTGTGGACATTCTTCAACATGTAAGTAAGCTCCTATGAAAATTTCATAGCATTTGGACTTGTAGATCTCAAGTTATGATCGATTCGAAATCTTGTTCTTTGTCTGTTCATCCTGTTCGAATCAATCAATTCGAATCGATCTCTTCGATTCGATGGTGGCATGTGCTAGCAGGTTGACGTGGCGCGCGTTCTTCGTGTCGATCCGCTTTTCACTCCGGTTTGACTGGGTCGACTCCATGATTTTCGCCACTTTGACTTAGTGGATTCGAGGGCTTTCAGGGATTCGAACAGAGGCTCGTTCGTATCGATCGTGGTGAGCTCTGGCCGATCGATACGAAGATGTTGTAGTAGGATGGATGCAAACTTATATCCTCTGATGGAGGCGAACTAGAGCGACTTCATGGACTCGAATGACTTCAACTTGATGGATACGATCCAGGTAGATGCGAGGCTAATTCCTTTCTGATCGATGCGAATGCAATGGATAAGAAGTCTAACAATATTTATGGATTCGAATGCATCTTCTGCCGATGGATACGAAGTAGATCGGTGCGAGCTGTGGTCCTGATGCATACGAGCCCGATCGATACGAATGAGGCGTGGCTACGCTATACTGATGGACATGAATGCTATCGATTCGAACACGGATCGATACGAACGCTGATGGATACGAACAGCGTATTCTCTCTAACTTGTATTGATCATATTTCATTCATATGAACTCCGATTGATTTGAAATTTGAACCGCTGACTTCTGCAGCTTTGCTTGTCATGTCTTGTCAATTGTGGCCTGATCCGGACTAGGACAAAATTCATTGATATCCATGGTTATCCTGCAATGCATAGTTGATATTCAAGAATAATAATCATCGATTCTTAATGAGTTTTGGATATCTCAATTTTGCCAAAAGTTGGGATAACACTTTGCCCCCCAAAACATGCCTTTTTGTAAAAGGTATGTTTTGAATAGTCTTAAATCGAGTGTAGTAAATTCACGTTTCATTCGTAGCTGCAGTATTATCAATCAAGTTTATGGCTGTTCGAAGCCAATTTGTTATCAATCCCTTCCAGTGGAAGTTAAGAATGAAATTCTTCAATCTCTCTGGACTATCGATGGTCACTCCGGACCCTTGCCAAGCCAATTCCCGACTTAGCGATTGAATAGAAAGATCCTATCGCACTCTAGCGTTGCCTTCTATCCCTTACACTCTAGTCCCGGTTAGGACGTATAGCGATGTCTTGGTCGTTCTAGACCGACCATAGCCTCTCCGGGCTCTTGTTGGATCCCATCCTGTCACTCTCCGGTGAAGGGGAAACAACGTTAAGTGAGTCGATCATGTCGCTCTCCGGCGAAGCAACTCACTTCTTGCACTCCGGTTCAATGTATCTGAACATTAAGCGATGTCATGGTCGCTCTAGACCGAGCATAGCCTCTCCGGGCTCTTGCCGGATCCCATCCTGTCACTTTTCGGTGAAGGGGAAATAGCGCTAAAGTGAGTTGATCCTGTCTCTCTCTAGCGAAGCAACTCACTTCTTGCACTCCGGACCCCGCCTCTCCGGGTAGGGTCATAAAGCGATCATTTTCATATAGGTATTCAATATTCATCCTTTGACTCTCCGGTCAAAGGTTTCAAGAAATTCTAATTTATTTATTTAAATTCAGGTCCTAGATGTTCAATCTCAAACATCAGGAAAAAGCTAAACATTGCCTCTCCGGGCCTACCGGTTTATCTCCATCTCAGAGCATGCCAAGGGATCTCTCCGGTTCCCGTACATGAGTAAGTGGAGTAACCGTTTATTATGAAATCAAATCTAAATGAAATTATTTGACCGAAGTTCGAATCCTGGACTTGGCCCCTGCCATCTTTAATCAATGGATGATGAGTCGTGATCCTGATCCTGGATCGTTCCTGTTAGGTGGAGGCGGTAGTTGTTCAGGCCTTACCGCCGCTGTACGTTCTCTGACATATTGTGGCAATCTACC
This sequence comes from Allium cepa, assembly GCA_030765085.1. Taxonomy (NCBI): domain Eukaryota; kingdom Viridiplantae; phylum Streptophyta; class Magnoliopsida; order Asparagales; family Amaryllidaceae; genus Allium; species Allium cepa. The sequence goes on from CM060943.1 coordinate 464,339,101, forward strand.
ACTCCTGGCATGTTCTTCCACCTCATCCTTTAGGTGACGGCATTCATCTGTAGCGTGCCCATCCAGCTCATGGAATAGGCAATATTTTCCAGTTCTGCGCTCCCGCTCAGTGGGATCTCTCCTGGGTAGCTTTCGATAAGGGAGTTGCCCCCGAGTTTCAGTGTAAATTCGTTCCAGGCCTGCTGTCAGATCTGTGTATTGCCTGAATCCAGGTTCTCGGAATTTCTTCTGTTTATCAGGACCATCGTATCTGTCATCCTATTTGCCCTTTCCTTTATCTACTTCGGACTGTTCCCTGGAGGTTCCTTCACTTTGCGCGGCGTTTGTTTCCTGCCTCTCGGCTCGTGATTCTTCTAATCGGATGAACTTTTCAGCTTTATGATAAAACTCTCCGAGATCTTGCGGTGGATTTTTAGTCAGAGAATCTTTGAATTTAGTGCCTTCCCCAACTCCTGCCACCGCCGCCATCAAAATCATTGATGGATCTGGGCGATCTACTGAAGTCACCGTTGCATTAAATCTCAGTATAAAATCTTTTATGCACTCTTCGATCCTTTGCTTTATCGAAGCTAAGGTCATCACACTCTTGGGTCGCGTCACATGGACCCTAAACTGTCTCATGAAGCAATCTACAAGCTCGCTCCATGTTCTGATTGATCCGGTCTCCAGTTGCCTGAACCAAAGCGCAGCTAAATCTGATAAAAATAAGGGGAAACATCGTGCCATTACCTCTTCGGATGCTCCGAGCACTTCCATATGCCTAACATATCTGGTAATGTGCATGGTCGGGTCTAACTTCCCGTCATAGGGATCCAGCATTGGTAGTTTGAATTTTGGAGGGTTCCTTGCATTTCTGATGTTTGGAGTGAACGGACTCCGACTGACTTCTTCCAACCCTCCGCTAGACAATCCTCCTCTCATGATTCGTCGCATTAGACCAATCATTCTCTCATCTCCGTCCAGGGGTTGACCCCTGGCCACATTCCTGTCCCGCCCCCCGAGTCTTGAAGGAAATTCGGGTACATACTCTTTGTGAGGCTCGTTAGCATAAGCATTGGCTCTAGTTTGTTGAGCTCCATCTATTGGTCTTCCAGTATCGGACCCTGAGGGTCTGCCCCCAAGTCCTTGTTGACTACCTTCAGCTCCTGCATTCTGGTCTTGATCCCGACCTTCATTAGCTTCTGTAATCCTGATTCCTTGTCACGCACTTGCAGTTGCTGTAGTTGGTCCAAGGTTTTGCACATTCGCCACCCTCATTTGTTCGAGGAAATTCTGCAGCATCTCCTGTTGAGTCTTCATCATGGTTTCGCGTATCGAATTAGCCATAGCCTCCATCTCATCTCTAGTGATGTACATCGAATCCTTTCCTTCTCCAGCTCCAGAGGATGCTTCTTGGCTTCCTCCTTGTTGGCTCCGATCATCTCTTTGTCTTGTTTGTCGAGTCATTGTCTCTGAGTCGGGATTCTTCAAACTCTTAAATCTGAATTCTAAATCTGGTGTAGAGGGTGCTAGTTCCTCTCAATGAAAGAAACCAAAGTGTTTGCGCCAAAATTGGTCACAAACCCCAAGTATCGTGAAAGCACCAGCGTATGATTACAAATCAGCGATATTCAAACACAAATCACGGATCTAAGCAAGCAACAAGTAAAGGTGTTTGCACCAAAATTGGTCACAAACCCCAAGTATCGTGAAAGGACCAGTGTATGAATACAAATCAGCGATATTCAAACACAAATCACGGATCTAAGCAAGCAACAAGTAGCAATTCAGAAATAATGAGCAAGAACACACAACTTATAGTGGTTCGGCTATCTCCGGGCTACGTCCACTTCAAAGGATTTTCTTTTATTGATGTTCTTCGCTGATTACAATTGATTACAGCGGATTACAATGGATTATAGCTCTGAAATTCGAGTACAACGGTAGTAGTGAAGTGCAAAGTAGAGTCTGGTAGAGTCTGGGCGCTTCAGAATCAAGATCCGCTTTTCTGAATGACCTGGGGCTCTATTTATAGGTGTAGGAGGCTGATATTTCACCTAAATTTAGGGAGACCACTTCTAGCACGCGAGGGGGCCCACATGCCCGGCCTCAGGAAATTTGGGCCCACTTTGGGATCGATTCGAACTCCATTCGAATCGATCAAGAAATCATCCAATCGACATGAAATTTGGTGTGGACATTCTTCAACATGTAAGTAAGCTCCTATGAAAATTTCATAGCATTTGGACTTGCAGATCTCAAGTTATGATCGATTTGAAATCGCGTTCTTTGTCTGTTCATCCTGTTCGAATCAATCAATTCGAATCGATCTCTTCGATTCGATGGTGGCATGTGCTAGCAGGTTGACGTGGGGTGCGTTCTTTGTGTCGATCCGCTTTTCACTCCGGTTTGACTGGTTCGACTCCATGATTTTCGCCACTTTGACTTAGTGGATTCGAGGGCTTTCAGGGATTCGAACAGAGGCTCGTTCGTATCGATCGTGGTGAGCTCTGGCCGATCGATATGAAGCTGTTGTAGTAGGATGGATGCAAACTTATATGCTCTGATGGAGGTGAACTAGAGCGACTTCATGGACTCGATGGACTTCAACTTGATGGATACGATCTAGGTAGACACGAGGCTAATTCCTTTCTGATCGATGCGAACGCAATGGATACGAAGTCTAGCAAAATTTATGGATTCGAATGCATCTTCTGCCGACGGATACGATGTAGATCGGTGTGAGTTGTGGTCCTGATGGATACGAGCCTGATCAATACGAATGAGGCATGGCTATGCTATACTGATGGACACGAATGCTGTCGATTCGAACACGGATCGATACGAACGCTGATGGATATGAACAACGTATTCTCTCTAACTTGTATTGATCATATTTCATTCATATGAACTCCGATTGATCTGAAATTTGAACTGCTGACTTCTGCAGCTTTGCTTGTCATGTCTTGTCAATTGTGGCCCGATTCGGACTCGAACAAAATTCATTGATATCCATGGTTATCTTGCAATGCATAGTTGATATTCAAGAATAATAATCATCGATTCTTAGTAAGTTTTGGATATCTCAATTTTGCCAAAAGTTGGGATAACGATGGGCTGAGTTTAGGAGGAGGTTCTACGAGAGATTCATGTTTGTGATGGCGCAGTCTTCTTTGCTCAGAAAGTTCACTGAGATGGAGCAGGGGGATATGTCTGTGTTGGAATGTTCTAGAAAGTTCAAGTAGTTGACAAGGTATGGGTATGCTACTATGGATACTGTGTTGAAGAGGAATGAGAAGTTCATCCGGGAGTTAAAGCCTGAGTTGGCAAGGGCTACATTACCTCATATTAAGGAGCCTTGTGATGTTGTGGTGGAGGTGGCTATAAGATAATAGGAAATGCTTGCTTCTCTGGAGAAGAATAAGGCAAAGGAGGTCTACGTAGGGAAGGGTCAAAAAAAGAAGTTCTTTCATAAAAGTGTGCTTAGAAAGGTGGAGCCACAAAGAAAGGGAAGTCAGAGGTTGTTTGCTTCAAGAGTGATAAGAAGGGGCATTTTACTATTGAGTGTAGTATTGGAAAAGCGAAGGAAGTGATTGGGAAGAAGAACATTAGATGCTTCAACTACGATCAGTTAGTTATAAGAACCAATGCAAAGAGCTAGCAAAAGATGGGAAAGGCAAAGTATTTGCATTGAAACATTTCACATCGGGACCAATAGCACAGAAGAAAGGAATGGCAGCGTTGGGAGATACGCTTCAGATACATTATATGTCAATTAGCATTCTTTTTTTATCGGTGCATCGCATTCTTTTGTATCTCGTTGTTTGGTAAACAAGCTTAACCTAGAACCCTCATAGTAACTTCCTTAAGGGTTGCAAATCCAATAGGAGGTTATGCGACTCTTGGGATGAAGTGTGACCACCTAGAGATTGATTTGCTAGGTCATACCTTTGTTTGCAGTTTGCATGTTTTTGATTTTGTACGGTTTGGAATTATTTTGAGTGTGGATTGGTTAACTAAGTACGATGCTAGGATATTTTGCCAAGATAGGAAAATATCACTTAGACATCTTGACTATAGTGATCGGATTGTATATACCGTAGAAGTTCCTAGTTATGAGGTGAATGCTTATTGGGTGTTGTGGAGGTAGGAGACAAGTTGAATCGAGTTTTCATGGTTAGAGAATTCATAAATGTCTTTGAGCCGGTAGTAGGATTGTCGTTGAAACATGCTATTGAGTTTCAAATAGATTTGGTGCTTGAAGCAGAACTAGTAAGTAGGCCGCCAAGCAGGATGTCACCTACCGAGATAAGAGAATTAAAGGTGCAATTGGTAGATTTAGAAGGCAAGAGTTTTATTAAACCGAGTAACTCACCTTTGGAAGTATCCATGGTGTTTGTTAAGAAACCAGATGGGTCGTTGAGGTTATGTATCAATTATCGTAAATTGAATGAGAAGACGATAAATAATCGATATTCGTTGCCTAGAATTGACGATTTGTTTGATCAGTTGAGCGGAGCCAGGTATTTTCTCAGTTGGACTTGGCGACAGGGTTCCATTAGCTTAGAGTAGCAGATGATAGTATTCCTTTGATGGTGTTTAGGACTAGATATGGATCGTGCGAATGGTTAGTTATGCCGTTTAGACTAACAAATGCGCCAGCGTTCTTTGTATATTTGATGAACTGGATTTTCCAAGAGCACTTGGATAGGTTAGTATTGGTGTTTATAGATGATATTCTGATATACTCTAAGGATAAGAAAGAGCATGAATTTCATATTAGAGTTGTGCTTGAGATGCCGAGGTAGCATCATCTGAAGGCAAAGTTTTGGAAGTGTAATTTATGGAAGAAGGAAGTGAAGTTTGTTGGTCATATTGTCTCAGAGAAATGGTTGTCGGTAGATCCATCTAAGATTGAAGCGGTAAATAATTGAAGGAGACCCGAAATAATAACAAAGATAAGGAGTTTTCTTGAATTGGATGGATATTATAGGAGGTTCGTTAAGGATATTTCGAAGATAGCAACACCGATGATCAAGCTATCGCGGAAGGATGTAAAGTTTGTTTGGATCGATAAGTGTGAGGAACGGTAGTAATTTGGGATTGAAATTACATTCAAGCATTCTAGAGCTTGAAACACTTGTTTACCCATGCACCTGAATTAGTTATTCGGGAGGGGAATCATAACTTGGTAGTTTATACAGATATGTGTGGAACGGGACTACGAGCTGTGTTAATGCAGAGAGGTAAAGTGATTGCCTATGTTTCTTGACAGCTTAGACCGCATGATTTTAAATATCCAAAGCATGACTGGAATTAGCTGCAGTGATTTTTGCAATGAACGTGTTGAGACATTATATTTTGGGAGAAAGATTTGAGCATTATACATATCATAAGTCGTTGAAGTATTTGTTCTCTCAAAAGGAGCTGAACATGAGAAAAATATCTAGCCAAAATCCCATGAAAATTACGAACTCCAAATGACTCGTGCCACATAGAATTCATAATGTTTTACCCCCGTTCCGAACACAAAGGAACAAGCCTCGAGGACTAATTCGATTGTATGCAGAAGGTGGCATTTCAAAATCAATTAATTAAACTAAATTCCAAAATTAAATTCTACGCGTTTCAAGATCGCACGGCCAAATGAAAAGTCTGATTGCTACGAAATTTGAAATCATACAATTATTCATTATTACAGATCCGATGAAACCAGTTACGTCGAAATCTGAGATAGTGTCCAAAATGGCTACTTTTACTCGTCAATTATAATATAAAATTTCCAATTTCCAACTATTCACTTCTAAACCCAATTTTAAATGTTAAAAATCTTTATTCGCATTTAAATAAAATTAAAATCAACTTTCAATATCATTTTCAATCATATTAATTCAAGATTCAATTATTTAAATAATTTCCAATATTAAACATAAACAATTTAATTACCCTACAAATCACTATAATGGAAATATAAGTCATTAAACTTATAAAATTTACTTTTGTGACAAATTCCAATAGTAAAACAACTATTTCCAATTAATAATGGTTCAATATTATTATTCAATTCAAGTTATTGATTACAACACACTAAATACATAGAATTTCATTTCAATATTTATTATTGCCTAAATCTTTGAAATTACTTATTTTAAAATTTTATTCGAGTTTGCACTAAACCACTACGCTAATAAATCATTAAAAAAATTATTTACGACCATTGTTATTCAAAAATCATATTAAATTTAATAGTTAAAAATAGCTAACAGGTCGTTACACTTTCGAATGGGGTCAAAACCCCTAGCTGCTACTTTTCTTACCTTTTGAAGTCAATGGTTTCAAAAGGAATACTTCTTTTTAAAATCAAGTCGCTCCTATAATGCTTTCAGAAGGGTGGTTTTGATACCATCACTTCTTTACTTAGGAATGGTTTCGACTTAAATGGTTTTAATGACCCTTTTACTCTGTTGAAGGTATAACCGAAATGGCTTCAAAGAAGATGGTTTTAATTAGTTTCAAAAGGTGTTTACTTTGTTTTAAATTGAAACCAAATGCTTTCAAAAGGTTTGATGTTTATAACGGAGTTATGTTTCAAAAGGTTTTGAATGATGGTTTCGAAGTGGTGTTTCCCCAATGTTTTCAAACGGTTTAAAGATAGGTTTCTAAAGGTTGGCTCCCTAAATGTTTTGAAAGGTCTAAAAGGGAAGGTTTTCTAATGTTTTCAAAAGGCAATGTTTAAGTGTATTAAAGAAGGATGTCTATGGTTTTTTTAAAGCTTTCGAAGGAAAGGTTTTTTCAATCTTTTCGAAGGGAATGTGGCCTTTTTGCATAGCTTATAATAAGGATTTACTTGGTTTCGGAAGGGGTACATTCCATGGATTCAAAAGGGGTACTTTCATAGGTTTATATGTTTTCATCAACAATGATTTCAGTAAAGTATAAATAACATAGCCAGTTGATTTTGAGTAAATCATAGAACATGTATATTTTCCTTTTTTGAGTTTGATTTGAAGGTTTTAAATCAGTTTGAAAAGAAAAGGTTTTTAAGGAAAATTTTATGGTTAGGGAACCCTAAGTAAAATAACTCAGATATTAGAACACTGGATGGGACTAATGTAGGGTCATGCCCTGTACATTAGCTATTAGCCCCAGCTAATTTAGTCCAAAATTTTAGTGTGTAGGTCTTTGCCATAGGTAAGACTAAAATGATGATTACACACGAAGTGGAATATATATTTGTATACAGATAGGTTATTGGTGAGGCTGGAAAGTCATTAGGATCAGGTGACCCTGCGAGAAGTTAAGTTAGGGACAGACCGTCCAGAATATTAGTGCCTAACATATAAGTTAAGGATAGACCATCCAGAAGAGGAGTATCTAACAGGTGTTAGATTATTTTATTTATAATGCCTGGTGGGCCTGAGTCAGCCAAAGGTTAGTAGTTAGCCAAACAAAACTATAATGTTCGGACAGATAGTCAATTTGTTACCTTATACGTATGTCTACATAATAATGCTTTACATTTTTAACAAGTTTTGGTTGCAAGATTATGATTTGCAAAAGATATGTGTTAAAAGGGATATTAGTGAGGGAAACCTGTTCCACTAAGTGCCGTGGTCTCTCTTAATATCAAGTAACCGAGATGTATAGTATTATTCACACCAGGCTTTACGTCTGATTCGAAGCTTATGTTTTCCCTTTAAACTCTCGAGTGCTCAATATTGATTTGAGTAGGCCAAGGGTTGAGGATTTTTTGGTTTTTAGTATGTGGACGAATAAAGCTTCCAAAGACGAGATGGAGGTTGAAGTTAGCTATATTTAGGAGTTGTTATGTTGTATTTCCGTTGTGTCGTATAAGTCAGTTAGGACTGTTTAGTACTCTGATCAACCAAAGGGGCATCATCATATGTCACTCTTGGTGTATATTGTAATAATTATATTTCATCTAAACCTAGGAAAGCGATGGGATTATCTCGTTTGAATATGGAACATGTTTTGGAAATGTAGCTAAAAATGTGCTTTTGAAATCTGTGATTTTGTTTCATATTCATGTGACTCTGATATTATGGATACCATTAGCATTACCATTTTTGGCCACCAAAAGTTAATACTACAAATGACTGCAACATCTGTAGCGCTTAGCATTTGGACTCGAGAAATGGGGTGTTATAATGTGCTCATTAAAAGGAAGCTAAAGCTACTGAAAAGCAACAAATGGAGAAATTTGAAATAATGCTAATCAAGTACAATGCAAATATACTCAAGTTCTGTAACTTAGAGTGGTTCGATAATGGTTACGCTAGATTTCTTGCCCTTGTTTGGGAACAAGGTTTTACAGAGGAGAAAGAATTCCAGAAAGGTGGTGAGTTGGAACTGGCACTGCTTGAAAAGGAGTAATTGGAGATGAGCCCAAGGTGCTAAGAGAGGGTCAGCTTATTCTCCATCCATAGCTAGCTGATATAGTGTGGAAAGAGTTAGGCAAAGCTTTCAGATCATCACCCTAAGATTCCACTACCGGAGACACCTCCGAACCCAAACTGGTCATGATTCATCTTTGGTGCCGAGATATAACCCAGATCAACCCCAAATGCAAAAATCCACCGTCCTCTCTCCTATCCTAGAAGGGAATTCTAGTCGCATTCTGGCCTCTATAGAACCTCAAACTGAAGGAGGTATCTCATTGCCCTCACCTTATTTCAGAGAGTCCACATGTCGTCGATTAACATCGCTAACCTCTCCTTTTATATGTCTCAAGATTCAGGTCATCCCTAGGTCGTACCACTTCTCGACAAAGGTCTCCAATGAAGACAACAAGAGTCTACAATAGAATCGGTGACCATGACTACTTCTACAACGGTGTCGAGTATCCCAATTATTAAGACTCCTAGGCTTGGCGATTGAGTGATGGATGCTCTATAGGATAAAGGGAGTAGTGAGCTTCAGGGAGCTCAAACCAATGATGATGTTGTTGTTACTGTGTCCTTCGAGCCCCTATTGAGTCCTATAATAAGTATCCTAAGGTAGGAACTCGTCTTAGAAAAAGAGGTCAACCTAGAAAAGATAGAAACCTATCCTCCTTTGTCCATAGCTATGCCCAGTCAAACTGTCTTTTTTCCCGTCACACTTCCTTCGCCAGGGAGCACCTAGAGCTTTCCTTTTGGGTCATCGTAGAGAACTCCATCCAAAGGTAAAGGAAGCAGAGGAAGGATAAAGAAGCAATCGGAATGATCTAGTGCACCATCTTCTATAAAGAAGAAGGAGAGGAAAGAGAAAAAGAAGAGGATCAAGAAGTGAGCGTCCGCCTTCTTTGTATTTCCTGATCGTATAGCAGTATTCAGGCTCATTTACTTGTCTACTTTTATTTTTCGGCCGATGTTGTGAGGTTTCGGCCTCCGCTTTGCTTTTCATCTAAGATGTAAATAAAACTTCTACTTCTTCTCGTAAGCTCCATTTTGAATGTGAATAATAATGACTTTTGTTTTGTTTAATATTTTTCGTAACTCGCTTAAGTATTTGAGAAATGCGCTTTCCATGTAATGCACTCGCGATCCATACCTTTTTATGATCATCGTCAGACTAAATCATTGGTCCCATGGTTTTCTAACCCTTCATCATTCTAGTGAATGTAAAGAAATCATTGAAGTGCCAAGATCTATGCATCGATTGGGGTAAACCATTTAATATAATGGCTCAAGTATCCTTTTCCATGATAGAGACATTTGATCATGCCAAGCTCTGGCCGTTTGTTTAAGCTAACTTCTTAAGAATGTAGTTTGCACATCCTCGTCCAAGATGTTTACTCTTAACAAGAAAACTAGTTAACCACCTCTAAATGAAATTCAAAGAATAAGTGATCTACTTGAATCCGCCTTTCGAAGTAGGTGAAAGTAGCTTATTCTCTTTGGATAGGTGGAGTTCATTGAAAGTACCGCTTTAAAAACCTTTCGATACAGTCGAGAGGTAATTTTTCCTTCAGTAAATCCTTTCTAATTGGTTGGTTTAGAACTTCATCAGAACCACATTTCGACACTGACAAGATGGCCAAAGTTGGGGATTTAACATTTTTTGGAAATAATTGAGCAGCAAAGGTTTCGAACTTCGTCAAGAGGGTAAACACTTGATATCTTGTAAATTTGAGCTAAAACCCATAGGATATGTGTGAATTAGAGGTTTCTAACCAGTCGGAGGGGATCCTTCCAAAAGCTTGATAGTTGATTGTCATATCTGGGTAAAATAAGAAACTCAGAATTACTCTGTAATCAAGATTAGCATAAATTTTCTTTTATTGACCTTAATTGCATAAATTGATCGAATCCCCAATTTGATTTGGGAACTAGGTTTTATATACTTTTAGAAAATACAAGTCAGAAGTGAAAGAAATCGGATCCTTCCAACCAGACTCCTGGGGTCTTATTTATAGGTGTAGATTGGCACCTTTCGACCCAACGCTCTTGACATGGTCGGAAGGTCAGCTTTCCTGCTTTCCTGTGCATCCTTTGAATCATGGCCTACGATCGAGTCGAAAGGACTATATGGCTACCATTCCGCTGTCACTAATGACTAGGCTTTCTTCTTATTTGTTTTTTGACTTCGTCGGAAGGCTCATTGCTTTGTTGCTTCTGACTTCCTCGAAAGGCACTGCCTAGCCACTCTTGACTCTGTCGAAAGGTGTTGCATGGTGACTTTTGACTTCATAGAAAACCATATAGATATACTTTCTAACTAGTCATTTATTTGTCGTGCAAGTTAGCATGGGTGTTGGCCTTCATTGCTGTTGAAACATGTGCTTCGGGTTTTGGATGAGTCGAAACATAGTAGAAACCATGGTTGCAAATGACTTCATTCAAAAGCATCTTTCTAGGCTTGTAAGGAACCTCGTCCTTTGGTGTTATTAGATGTATAGTCTTTCCTGTATAGGTGAGGATGGTTTTAACCAATTCGAAAGGCAAATATATGCTTTCTAAATATATGCTTTCAAAAGGGTTGATTTGGCTGAACATATTTCTGGTGGAGGTAAATGAAGAGGAAAACAATCCCCCCGCATGGTTTGGCACAAAATGCTAAAAGTATGTTATTCATTGCCTATGAAAGGTGGCTTTCGACCACATCGGAAGCTCTTTGTTTTTTCAACTCTATTGAAACATCCTTTTTCACCTTTTCGAAAGGTGTTGCTAGCGCCATCAACTAATGTTGAGATAGACCACTCTAATGCCTTCTGGCCTTCATCATTTCTCCTACTCCTTTCATACTTTTACTCTTGAGAATATTTTATGCATAACATTTAACTGCTTATAAATGAAGCTTTTGTTATTTAGGAACAAAAACACCAAAGAATTTCTTTCTTTGTTTCTTACAAAACATATGATAACTTCCATCAAGATCACAACTTTGTTACGAGACCTTGAGAGATAACTTCATAATTCAATATACTATCGGATAGCATTATTAGGAGGAGCATTCAAATATATGATCAAATCTTTTCAATACAAATAATAGTAATATGAAACAATATCACCTGATCCACCATTGTTAATTTAAGTAAATAAACCTTCCCGAAGAGCCATTGCATTCTTCAAATCCTCTTCTATGGGCTATGTTGTCTTCTGTCTCTAGGATTTATTCCTTGCTTATGGCCATTTTGACTTGTGATTTTGCTATAATACACTTTCTTTTTATGTTAGTAACTATCATTTATTTATTAGTAAGTTTATAGATTGATTGTAGTTTGATAATATGAAGATCAGGTGGCTCTATTTTCTTTTCACCTTAACCTTTGATGGAAACCCATTAGATGTTAAGAAAATCTTGTATTGAATTTAAATTCAGGAATTTAATAAAAAGTTCATGAATCATTACTGAAGTTCAATAAAGGGATCAAAAACTCATAAACCAAAAGTTCAATAAAAAATAATTATAAAAATCCCAAAAGGACATCAGGAGTATGAAATCCATAAAGTGCCATAAAAATCAATCAGGAAATTAAAAATCCACGAAATTAAAAATTCAGCAGGAAATCATCATAAAAATTCAGTATGGAATCTAAGAATATGAAACACACAAATTATCATGAAAATTTACAAGGGAATTTAGATTTAATGAAATTAGAAGATTATCACAAATTCGATAAGGAAATTAAAAATATGGAATTCACAAATCACATAAAGATCAATGAGAAAATCTAGAATTCACAAAATTAGAAGTCCAATAAGAAATCGTCAAAAATTCATTATGGAAACCAGAAATAGGTAATCCTCCAATCATCATGAAAACTTAATAGAGAAATCAAGAATTAACGAAATCAAAAATCCAATAGGGAATCATCAAAAATTCAATATGGAAACCAAGAATAGGAAATCCTCCAATCATCACGAAAAATTAATAGACAAATCAAGAATTCACAAAATCAAAAATCTAATAAGTAATCATCAAAAATTCAGTAAGGTAATCATGAATATGAAATTCATAAATAAATAAAAAATCAATGAGGAAACTTAGAATTCACGAAACAAGAAGCTCAGTAAAAAATCACTAAGAGAATTCAACAACGAAACTAAGAATATGAAATCCATAAATCATTGTGGAAACTTAGGATTCACAAAACCCAATATGAAATCTTAAAGTTCGTGAAATCAGGAGTTCATTCAAAATCTTGTCAGGATGATGTTTGATGAATTGACTACTCAAAATTTCATTCAATATAAGTGAAAGTCAAAGAACCTTTTAGTAATGGTAGATTTAATGGATTCAAGTAAAAGACTTCTAGGCCTATCTGGCCTCAATTCTTTTCCATCCTCGTTTTCTCAAACGACTCCTCTCCAACGCATTTTCGCTTGGGCGCTTTGCATGATAGGGAAGTAACATCCGAGGAAGGAAGAGGGACTTCTAGTGGCCTGGAACCATAAGGGAGAATGACCTTCAAAGGCCTGTTCAAAGGGTCATTCAGCTCCATAACTTGGGGCTCGACCTTGATCTCAACTTTTTTCTTTTTCTCTTCCGCAAGTTGATCCTTCATGCTCATTTTCGAAATATGTCCGATGGTGCCCGTAATCTCAATTTCAAAACATCCTTTGATGGGTGACGAAATTTCAGACTTGTACTCGTCAAGCGCCTCAATCACTTGAGCATCAGGACCTAGAATCTCTCCTGCTTGAATAGCCTCACTTGTCTTCTACCTCTTCTGTGTAGCGTCATCGCTCCTTGGAGTTGGTTCAAGATCAGAACAACCTACGCAAAATCATTAGAGACAAACGTTAGAATATAATAACCTCTTACCGAAAACGATGGCTCTTTGAACTTTAAGAAGAAAAGTTATGTACCGGTTTCTGGCTGACTCTCAACCGTCCGGGGAGTCTCTCCCTTTGGAATGGGAGATAGGACATGAATGTCAAGGCCAGGGTCTTCTTGGTCATAACCAACATGTTGCTCAAAGGGATCAAGTACTGGTCGACCAGTCGATTAAGTAGGGGGAGGAACTGGAGACTCGTTTCCAGACGGATTGGCAATGTCATTCTTTCCTTTTGACGAGGAGGAATCTTTGCTATAGAGAGCCTTCGCTGTAGAAAAGTCTGAAGGCTCATTCCTCCTGACAAATTTCTTTACTAAAGCCTCCTCGTCAACCTCTTCGGTGCCCAACTCAACCTTTCTGATCTTTATCAAAGTTTCCCATGCTTCGGCCAAAGATTCTAGGTAACCCTCACCGAGAAACATTAGGACATGATGCATGAGAACTCGAGCGTTATACTCGGCAATAAGCGGGTCAAACATGCATTTAATCTCCTTTCTACCAGCCTCCGTAGCCGCCTCAAGGCGAGAATCAATCTCCGTGGATGCTATTCTTTTGCCTTCCTCATGGGCTTCATCCTTCAGCGTTTCAACTTTGGAGAGTTCGTCGTCGAGCTTTGTCTTCAGGAGTAATGTAGCAATAATCTCATCGCAATATCATTACGACTCCTCCTGAGCAGCAGTCTTTTCCTCTCTCTCTTTGAGAAGTAGCTCTTCCAACTCTTTAACTCGCTGAGCGAATGCATCCCTCTCCTTTTGAACGAAGTCTTTCTCTAAAGCAAGGCACCGCAACATTAAACCTCTTTGTCGATTTTTTCTTATGAGTAGCTTCCAAGCGACTAACTGCATCAGCTGTGTCTTTGGCGTTTTTCTGAGCAGTTTTGAGCTGAGACTTGTATGAGAAAAGATCTTCATCCTGGGCTTTGATGATGTCTTTGTCATGGATGGCTTCGAGCTTCAGACGATCAATTTCATATTAGCATTCGATGGAGACTTCTAATACTTTCTCCGCCAAATGAACAAAGGCATCGTGCTAAACGTAGACATCATTGTTGCAAGCGATAGCGCTTTGTTTGATGTGCCCTAGAATGTGATGAATCACTGAAGAAATTTCAGACCATCGAAGCAAATTTTGAAGAATATGGCCTTAAGCTCAGTTAGCCACTCCTCATTCGATGGATCATGTGTGGGAGCAGAAGGAGTTTGCCTATGGACTACGGGTTTTTTGCTGGGTTCTCGGGATTGCCTGGTGCTAGATGAATCCGAGTGTTGGTCACGAGGAGTATCAGACTGGGGCCCCTTATGACCAGATTTCTCCTTGCCTTGCTCCAGAAGAGAGGGAGGATAGTGATAGTATGAAGACCGATGGTAAGTTTTCCTTTGAGATGATGAGTCCCGGGAGCGATAGTCCGAATCACTGTCGTCATCTCTATCTCAACGTTTGCCAGAGCCCGCAACCCGGCCAGAGTGATGGAAAATAGATGACCCGCGGAGGCGGTCAAATCTGTGGGAGCATCACATATCGCCTGCACAAAAATTATGTAAACACGTGTTAGCTAAAATCGCATGACGATTGAAGTTTAAGTGCAAGATGAAGTATGCGTGTCATTGTGTGTGTCCTAGTGTTTCCCCCCCGCGGACCAGTTTCTTTAGCTTTACTTATTGGAGTTTTTTCTCCATGGTTATAGGCTTGAGAGCCTTCACCGCCTCTCACGAGCGAATGAAGTTTTAGGACTTCTGGATCATTGAAGCCATAGTTGAGCAAGTCGTGGGGAATGGTGAGGTCAGATAAGCCTTCCAATGGACCCACTAAGTGTTGCGGAGATGACTCTTTTTCCACTGGAGTGATTATGACCTTTGAGGTTCTACCAACAGTCTTCTTCCTCAGTTTGTGCGCCATTTTCGTTCTTCCCTTCGAAGAGGAGGCACTACAATGGTGTCGTGTGCCTCAATCACCGGTTCCCGAGCAGGACTTACATTCTTACTCGCTGTGTCTGGCACCTCAGCCTCTCTAATCTTGCCTTCCTCTAGTGTATCAAGGGCATCACGCGTTGAAGGCCCAGCTTGCCTTTTGCCTTTGTCCAAGGCGGACTCGGTTAAAGTGACGCCGTAAGGAAGACTTATTCGGCGACCTTCCACCAGCTGCCCGAATTTGGAGAGTGATTCATTGGAAATGATAGATCTGATATCCCAGTCTTTTGTGGGAACAACTCAGATAGCTTCAACGACCTTAGAGTACCTGAAGCCTTCGAGACGTGAGCTGATACCTATAAAAGTAGAAAAAGTATTAGAAAGGGTGCACTTTCCGCCAAATAAAAGTATTGATCCAGAAAAGAAACTTACTCCCTTCCAGCCATCTCCTTGCAAAGCCAGGGGGATAACGCATATTGAACCATTCTTGCTTATACTGAGCAATTCGCTCCATGCTCCAGTCAGGATTTGGTACTTGTTATGCGACACAAGGAATACGAAAGATGGGTTATCGGACTGCCTCTTGAAATGATAAATATAACGAATGTCATCAGGAGTGAGGAGCCAGAATAGAATGCTCATGAAGAGAACGCATGTGCCATATACGAATGGGTGGCTGTTGGGATGTAACCACGATGGAGCGATCTCAATATACTATAACGGGTCACGGAGGAAGGAGTTGAATGGTGGCACGCTATCAACCCTACACATAAATTTGTTGGAGGTCGTATATCCGACTGGGGTAAAGTGAGGTCGTTTTTGTCTCGATAGAACTAGTACATCGTCAAAAGGAATTCCATGTCTTGAGCATATGCGACGAAGAGCGCTCTCATTAATTCTTGAAGCTTGAGAATCAACCGGATTGTCTAGAAAGATCGCTGCATTTGAGGCATCTGGAGCCAAGTCGACGGATGCGATCCCAGGATTTGGAATATCTTGTACGGGAGCTGTCGATTGATTTGAGTTTCCAACCATTTTCTGTTGAGAAGTTGGCTCGGGTTTATCCGAGACTATTGCAGAACTGGATTTTCTAGACATCTTTAATGAGTGTTGGATCTGATGAAATACCTGTTAAAACTATACATGAAAAGCAATCAACATTAGACATAACAACATAAATACTCCCCCCGTGTGGTGTGTCAACTAATGTGATGATTCGTGCAAAGAATATAAACAAATTTTAGTTTTGAAAAGTAAAGTGTAACACAGCGAACTTCAAGTTGCCTTATTTACAAAATTTTAAGTTCGTGTTTATTATGGTTTCAATCAGGAAGTCTTCTGTCCGAATCAGTTTGATATGCTTATTTGCTTAGCTTCTTGTCCCTGTTTATTGTCCTGTGATTGGGTATGGGGGGTTCAATGCCTCATTGAGAGCAGCTCGGCATTGAGGGCCGCATGGCATTGAGGGTCGTGCGGCATTGAGAGTCGCTCGGCATTTAGGGCCGCTCGGTATTGAAAGCCGACCCACTCACTCCCCTCACCGATACACTTTCAACACCACACGAGGCCAACCCACTTGTTACCTTACTCCATAAAACCACTCTCATATGAAGGCCAGCAGACTGCCTATTTCCTGCTTGACCATCTTCCCACTCAGTTACTTAGACACCACCGACCTACCTAGACACTCACCCCTCCCTCACTCCTGGTTTACCGATCGGTCTCGAAAAACACTCTAGTCACGCTCCACCAACCTAACTTCCATGCATGGTGACCTAGCAGGATCCTACGACCTAGAAACCACCGGTGTCTCCTTCACTTCTCCTCTCTGTTTCGCTAAACTCGAAATCGGTTAAAGTTGTACCGAGTTCCAACCCTAAGGCATGTTTGAACCTTGATTCGTCTTCCTTATCTACATGATTCCTGTAGTCCATAATCTAAAAAAGGTTCGCGAATTCGAATTCCATGCTAAACCTCCAAGTTTGGAAGAACATTTGGAATGAGAAGTTATTATCTAAAAGGGTGTTCAAAGCTTCAGGATCTGATTAGGTTGGAGATTGAAAATCATTTAGACTAGACCTGGGAAAGAACTGTAAGGAGGACATACTAGTTTCGAGGTAAAGAAGGAAGGTTGGAGAAGTCGTCAAGGTTCACAGAAAAGTTGTGAGTACCTGTAGGGTCGAAGTGGAAATAAGATAAGTGATGAGAAGTAGTGTTGGCATTTATACGTCAAAAAGGCGAACAGGCATTGACCGGTGAACCCGGTCAAAGTATTTTGTGGTTCCGTGAGCAGTCATAACGAGCGACAATGAACTTGCCGAACGAGTGGTTGGACATTCAGGAGACCGTGCAAATCAACTGATGAGAAGTCAGGGCAAGGAGTTGAAGGAAAACATGGATTGCTACTGATTCAAAGCATGTCGTGTTGCCTTATACGATACGCTTTGGGGGGAAAATTTTACCCAGTTGTTTGACCCGGTAATGAGAGGCTCGACATAGAATCCTTGTTCAGCATAGAGCCTCATTCGGCATAGAGCCTTGCTCGACATAAAAGCCTCGTTCTGCATGGAAGCCTCGTTTGGTACAGAGCCTTGCTCGGCATAGAAACCTCGCTCGGCACAAAGCCTTGCTCGGCATAGATACCTCAGTCGGCACAAAGTCTCGGTCGGCACAAAGCCTCGGTCGGCATAGGTACCTCGGTCGGCATAAAGGCTCACTCGGCACAGAGCCTCGCTCGGCATGGAAGCCTCGTCCGGCACAGAGCCTCGCTCAACATAGAAGCCTCGTTCGGCCTACAGGCCTTGTTCGACACTAACACCTCGCCCGGCATTCGAATGTTATTTAGCAGGGTTATCTCGTTAAGCATAGGTACCGTTAGGCATTGCACCGTCGCCCGACATTCTTGAGTCATTATTCAATCGCTCGGCATTCTCTGGTTCGACAACTACCGTTCGGCATGACCGATCCAGTGTGTACAAATCACCTACTATGGGCCGAGGTACTTTGTTCCTAGGCCCGTGAGGGAAGTCCAGCCTATCTTCGTCTATAAATAAAAGGGCAGGGGCATAGTGAAAGGGACCTTTTTTCGAGAACAATGGGAAGGCTTTATCCCTTTCAAGACTCATTCTTTTCACTTAGCATTTGCATTCGAGTAGTTAGTGTACGGATTGTATCTGTAATCAATTGTTTAGAAAAACAAAAAAGATTGAACTCAAAGTGGACGTCGGCAGTTACGCTGAACCACTATAAATCTGATGTTCTCGTTTCTTATAATTATTACTGCATTCCACTGCATTATTCCTCAGTATAAATTTAAATTCTTCATTAATCTCTCTACACAAATCCTTCTTCGGGTGTTAGTAACCAATTCTGGTGCTAACAGATGTAATAGAGTAGGTATTACTCGCACGGATTAGGGAAAGTTGACTAAATTCTCCGCTCTTTTCCTTAGAAATAAATGCTTTGATCTTGAGTTTATTTATTTTCCGCTTTTCCTAGTAATTATGGATGGCTTTGCTCGACGTCAATAATTTATTTTCCATAATATGAAATCCTTTCCATTCAAATATTAATGTTTCCCCTAGAGGAGGATAAGGTTAAGGGTATATATTGATTCTATTGGTTTGGGCTAAAATCTCACCTTGGCTAATCTCATTAATTTATTCCCCATAATATAAAATCCTCTTTATTAAAGTATTTAAATTTATTTTCTTATACATATATTGTTGAATTTAATTACTCTAAATGCTCTTGGTCCACTTAATTAATCATATTTATGTGTTGCATACTTAATTATTCAAACTATCCTTTGCAATTCTTTTAATTAGATTCCCTTGATTATCATAAATTCTTCTTATTAATTCATTCCCATATTATAGCATGTTGTGTTATAACGATACCGATCTATATGGAAGAGCTGACTAAATATAAGCTATGTTTATTCATTGTAGTGATCAATACGATTCGATATAGATCGATTGTAATGGAAGAGAAATTCAGGTGAAATGAAGGGATTAGTAAGGGAAGATTAGAGTGGAGTTTCAAGTAAAAGAGGTGGAAGGAAACCATGCTTAAGGATAAATGATGAATATCAAATGATACCATTCGATAGCCATAACGGAGAAAACTCAGAGAATCAACCAAAAGACTTGAGGGTATATGAGTGTTAATTTGGGGTTGTTTACTAAACACACTATCGTTCTTCAAACCTTCTTATCTTTGTCTTTTGATAACTAATTTTAATGTAACTTAAAGAGATAATCTTGGGATGATAGGAATTGAATCCTATGTATTTTTTAGTAATTAAGAGGACTTTACTTTTTGGGATACAGGGAGAAACTCAACTATGATGTGTTACACATGGCTTCAAGCGTGTTCTTTGTAACAATTGAACAGGTAGTTGTATTAGGCACATCGAGTTGCGAAGAAAAAGGGTAAACTTTAAAAAACTCGGGTATAAATCACAACGTACAAGATTACAGTGTTATCGTGAATATTGTTGATAATAGTAAGTCATATTTAATACTTTATTGGACGATTTTTATTTGAATGTTAAATTGTATTCTGGAGAAAATTAGTGATCCTCTTTCGAGTAGAGTGCTTATAAATTTTAAGCTATATTATGTTATCATAATATATATTATTAATTTGATTTAAAATATATTTATATTTTTTCAAATATTAAAAAATCAAATATCAATTTAAATAATATTAATTATGTTCTAAATTCATAAGAAATTTATTTATATATATAATGTTATGCTCATGATTATTTATTTTAAATAAGAATTTTCTGAAGGATAATAAATATAAAATTAATTTTATTACAAATTCAAACAACACTTGTTAATATTATAAATTTAAGCGATTACACTTCATCTTAGTTTAAATGTCAAATATTCAAATTAAAAAATAATGTATTAATATATTAATTATAATTAACGATAATTATTCTACTAATAATTCATTATATCAGTATCTTATTTTAAAGTCATGTATAATGTACAATACGTAGTTTAATAAAGCCAAGATGTTCAGAATTATAATGTGAATTCATCGAAGCAAGTTGCGTGCAAATTAGAGTTTGTACATGAGTGTAACGACCCATATTTTTAACGAATTGGTATTTAAATAATTGATTTAAATATTTAATCATTAATTGAATGATGGCCTAAAAATATTATTTTTTGCATACGATCAAGGACTCAAGACCACTTCCTTGAGTTTGGATTGGTGTTGTGAATTAAAATGAGTATAAGCATCGATATATTTAGAGATTGGCCAATTCGATGGCTGTAACGATCTCGAAATGCGTGAAATTAGCATCCTAAATAGTAATCTCAAAAAGCAATGATATTTATACTATTAGATCTAGAAAAAGTAAGGATATGTACATAGATCAGCTTTGTTGTGATCGGATGCGTCGTGTGATCACGCGATCTCGAAACGTACGACCATTTATTTGGGGGAAATAAATAAATGTAATGTAATATAAATATCAATTAAACTAAGCCTTTTCCCTCTCTAATTCACTTTACCATTTAATGTTTCATTGAAAATACATAGCCGCTTCCTTTATTCCCTTTTTAAAAATAAAATCGAGCAATTAGCTCAATGATAAATCATGAAACCAAATCCATTGAAATCTTATGGACGAGACCTCACATCGACCACGACGAAATATGGTGCAATCGCCACTGGCAACATTGACCTCTTCTTGGCTAAATCTGGGTTTTACTTTACGGATGATAGAGGACGAGTTTGGCAGATCGGAGATCACCATTGCACTTCTCTCAGTGACGTGCACCTTCCTACCAAATCTCATCAAATGCGGCTAAGGGATGCAAAACACAACATAGAAATGGGCCAAGCATGCATTTAGCTCGTGATCTCCAAGAGTGGATCGAGCTACTTCTCATCATGATCATCACAAAGAGGAACTATTGAGGAGTGCATAGGCGAAAATGGTATGGAGATTCATTGTGTAATCAAGGGGAAATCAATAAGAGATGAAGGTCAGTTTGGTGCATGCACTGATACGTGTACCAGTGATTTAGGGGATCAGTGTTTGGGGAGAAAGATTAAGGTTCATTTTGGATGTAGTTTCTTGCATTTCTTTGATGGAGAGATCTACATCTTGGCTTTGGTTTGGATAATTTTTGTTAAGGTGAGTGATATTGTCTCTCGCCATACTATGATTATTAGTATAGTATTAGCTTGACTTTCTGGAATTGTTTCTAATTTTAAGATGTTATCTTATTATACTTAAACACCTACTGGATTTTTTTTATAAAATAAAATAAAAATATTTCAAAATGATTTTATATCGGATATTGTATTTTTTCCGTCGACATGCTATGTTTAGGGAATAATTAGATTTTGGCTATTTTTGATATGATTTTCTCATTGGTTGATGTGGATGCATTATACATGTTACATTTATGCTATATTGGATGCATGTATGGTTGTTGGTCGCATGTCGGCTTGTTTATATGTTTTTGGGTGAAAACGTCGATTTAGCGGCGATCGAGTGTTGGGTAAATATCTTGTGCGTTGGGTTTCATACATGCAAATATCTAATAAACAAGATAAGTATAGAGGACGGTTTGGATAAATGCCACCTGGTCTGAAGGAGGAAGACGAAACTACGAACTTTAGGATAGTTGCCGGCCATTTCTATTTGGTTTGTTTGTCCATTTTTGGTTAAGAACATGACCAAGTGGTTGATATTGACTATCCTAGATTGGTCAACGCCCATCACTATTGTTGATTGGCGATTTGGCCGATCTTTGGCATGGATGTTGAGGAGATTTCATAGTGCATGATATGATGATTTATTCATGCGACCAACTTAGAGCCATGATGTTATTGTTGTACGGTGATCGATTTTGATGGCGAAGCGATGAAATGATGCTTCAACATGTTATTTGATACTCCGGATTATAACTTCACGCTGTATGGAGTAGGTTCCGAGGTTGATAGTTTCACGACCCTGTAGATCGTGCTGGAGGTATTGGTTCACATCAGTGGTGGATGGCAATGTAACAGCAATGCAAAAGCCTTATACCTTCAATTTGTTACTCATGGTGGGAGTAGGTACCAAAGATTAGGATTCTGCATCTTCAGTTTGTCACTCATGTAGGAAGTAGGTACCGAAGAGGCTCATGTTGGGAGCCATAGAGTGGAGGAACATGTTGGGTTCCTGGATAGTGGAAACTGAATCGAGCGAGTAAAGCTTGGATCAATATGCATGTGCTAAGGGATCGTTGATGACTTGGAGTGTTTTACGTTGTACTCAAAGCAAGGGTATTGTAAATGGGGTTGCCCATGGATCGTGTTGGGATCTGTATATCCCAAACCTGTGGCTTTGGATCTAGTTTCTAGTTTTGGCTACGAGACACATATTGAGTGTTGGGCTGTGTGATATGAGAGTGCCACTAAAAACCAAGATATTTATTAGTCCCTGGCAGTATGGACGCCTTATGAGTTATCATATATCTGAAGCACACTGGTGATGGTTAGTATTGTTTGATGGATGCTATGTTTGTTATGTTTTCTCCACCGGTCACCTATACCATAGGGATTTTTGACATCCCCTATTTGGAAGCCCAAAACTAACGACTATGGATGACGCAGTTATCCATAATAACCAATCCTCAACGACCAAATACGGCAATGTTAGATATAGTGATATAATAAAAACATGAATTTGGAAAAAATTTAAAACATCACAAGAACCACATTCCATTTCAAAATAATTCAAATTCATTACATAATCCCATAATCATTAAGCACGTTCAGAGAGAAAATATATTTATTACAACATACACAAAGAGCGACATATGAAGGTGCCTCCTTGGATGATCAAAGGATATATATAGGTAATCTAACAACATTGTTGCCATTACAATAACAAAGCGAAATCAAAATAAAAGAGAATTCTAGATAGCTATCATGTCTCCTACACGTCTCCGAAAGCTTATTCGTCTAATAAGGTACCTAAAAACCTCAACTCTCAAACTACTCAAAATTAATTGAGTATCCGAGAGTTTAAAGGGAAAACATAAACTTCGAGTCAGAAATAAAGCCTGGTATGAATAGTAATCTACCATCTCAAACCATTTAGATATCTAGTGAGACCATGCCGCTTAGCGGAATGGGTTTTCCCCTTATTAATATCCTAAAACTTTATAAAACCATATATCGTGCTCCAGCATTCACAATGGTTAAAACAATTCAAAATAGTATGATAATATACAAACAAGTACATTAAGTCTTGATTACCTATCCCCATTTATTCTGACTATTTGTCTTATTTATAGTTTATGGACTCCTTATTCGATTTTATAGTTTTTATAGGATCACTAAAAACCTATTGGTAACTCCAATATCTTTCCTCTTATCCTGGTTTTCATGGATTGACTAGGAACCTACCGACTACGGCCAATATCTTAATCTGGATATAGTTTTCATAGGCTAACTACAAACATATTTGCCCCTGCTAATAACAAATCATAGTTTACATCGGCTTACTATGAACCTATCTTTCTAACATTTACATTTATACATATTTTTCATGGGCTCACTATAAACCTATTGGCTTCTGCCAATATCTTTTCCTATACATAGTTTCATGGGCTTACTATGAACCTATTGGTCCCTTCCAATATCTTTCTTTAATATTTTAGCATCCTATATTCTGGTCTTCCTGACCTCATGGATGCAATTCTACTCATTCAAGAGTTAACTTAATTTATGTTCACTACTAGGTCAACCTAGCTGGTTATTCTGCCCTTTCCTAAAATACAGTTATAGGTCCATTACAACGTGAACATACATACATACATACATACATACATACATACATACATACATACATATATATTAATGAAGAAGTAACACAATAACTTCGTCAATCCCTTTAACTTTTTAATCAAGAAATCTTGTTCAAAAAATCATTTTCAAAACACTTTAATTATTTATTTATGCCATGGTTTTCCTTTAAACTGAGATTGGGTTATTTGTTTTGAAAAACTAAGGCTTTCGAAACCTTCAACCTAGCTTTCAACCTCACTGGATAACCTCCTTCGAACGCAAATAAATCTCTTTTCAAAACATTAGGCCCCTACCTTTTTAAATACTTTAAAAACTCTCTTTTGAAACTTTTGAATGTAATAAAATATTACTTATTAACTCTTGGAAACATAGCTTCGAAACAATTGAAAGTACCCCTTTAGGAACCTTTGGTAGTATCCCTTCTTAAATCACTAAAGGTACCTCTTTCGAAACCATTGGTTTATATTTATCATTTGGGTTAAAGTGAATATAAATGAATGTTTCTCTTTCGAAACCATTCTTTATCATATAAAAGCACTGGGGAAAATTTGATGGCGCCGGCACCATCCGTTTCGAAAGCTTCAAACATTTAAGCCAAAACACTATATGATAGCATCGAAACCCCCTTTTAAGCCATTGCAAGAAGTGGCTTAGCATAGGTTTAAAACAATGGCACCCTTCGAAAGCATTGGTGACTTCAATACATTCGAAAGATAAAAAATGGCAGCATGGTTTCGATCAGGTCAAAACCGTCTTTTTCGAAAGCCGTATTCTAAAACAAAGAAACACATTCGAAAGCTCATGCTTTATAAAATAGGTTGGCAACCCCTTTCGAAAGCTATTTAGAAAACTCCTTTCTAAAAATATGTTTCAACTACGTCAAAGGCTTTAGTAAAAAAAATGCAAGCGCTTAACTTTTCAAAACAAACTAAGGTATCGACCTCATCAGAAGCAATGCTCTAGGCACAATGCCTTCCGCCTTCTTCCAATCCGCTATGCACCAATTTCATTGATGTGCTTGTGTATTGGTTTTAGCCTAGGTTGGTTTCGACTAAGATGGAGTGGAAGCATTAGAGTCAAAAGGCACTTCTAATAGAGGCAAAACCTGCATTTCTGCGTAAAAGCTGATTAATTCCAATTAAAGCAAATTCTGTCTAACATACATTCCCACGTGTAAACATGTGATCGGTTGCCTAAGCTTTTCAAATTCTTTACCAAATAACTACCGCTTAATTCCAGATCTAACCTAAGGTTAATTTTAGTAAATTAGACCTTCCATTAAGCAAAACCAATATGGCAAATAAGTCCTTCCTTTAAAATAATTTAATTTAGATAACAAATCACATAGGAAAAATCCCTAAAAATTGTAGAAATTCACTTTAATCATGTTATATAACATATTAGAATTTCAGACCCAAATTATCAATATAATTTCTCAAATAAGTTTCTGAACCCAATTAACCATATTTTCCTTTGAAAATTCATAATAATCTTTCCATATATTGGAAAATTATCAAAATTAAAACCCTACTCCAAAATCATATTTTACATAACATAAAAAGTTTCCATGGCATTTAAGAGTCAATTACAATTGGTGTTTCCCTAAAACCGTACAAATTCCCATTTAAAAAATCTTGTTTAAATCCAACAAATTATAATTCAAGCATATTACGTCCAATACATTATAAAAACGAATTTAACCTTAAATCCAAAAAATATGATCATAAACAAAATAGAGATGGTATAAATTATTATTCACCTTGATTAAGATAAGGAGATTGGTTTGAGATTAAGATTTATCCCCTTACTTTAATTCCTTAGTTCGATTTCACTTTCTCTTCTCTTTTCTTCCTAGCAATGGCTGGCTCCCCTTTATGTTTGCGTTTTACGTTTTTTGTGCAAATGAGAAGTAAAAGTAAATGGATGGTAAGCTATGGATATATATAAGGATTAGGAATTAAGGTGCGGCTAATACCCAATATACCCTTATGCAAACTAATTAGCCTATAAGCCATGCTTAAGCCCATTTAATTAATTAATTAAGCACGACCACTTAGTATTTATTAAAATCTCAATCCCCTTATCACTTAATATTTATGTTATTCTATTTAATTTATTTAATTAAATCTCCTGAATAATGTTATCAAAAACTAGGTGTGTTACACGATGTCACATAAAGTAGGTATTATGGATAGGGATACCTAGGCAACATGATAGTTCACTTAATATAGAGTTGGTATTGTGGACAAAGGTACCTAGGCAACCCGACAGTTTCCTAAGTATGGATTCCCCCTTTACGATGGTATAGAGCAGCATATTATCGATATTATGTGCTGACACTTTGGTTGCAAGGATAAGTCAGGTATGTTTTTACACCCTCTATTCCATATAATATGTCAATTCTTATAGTATTTTTGTAACGACCCGGGATTTTGGACATCCCGAGTTATGAATATTATTTATAATATTCAATGATATTGTATTTTAATATAAAATATTTCCATTAATCAATGATTAATCATTATATAAAAAATTTCTAAAATCAATATAACTTGGGTTTTCAAAACTATATTAAATTATTAAGTTGATTTAAATAAAATTTCTTAAATATATATTTTGTTTTAAAGTAATATATGTATATATTGTTTAGATTTAATATATGTATTTGTTTCAAGGATAAATATGTATATTTGTTTTAAAGTTGAAATCTTAAATATAGTTGCATGTGTATTAATATGGTATGGAATATATAAACAATATAATAAATAATGGACCTCCAAACTTTCTACTGTCAAATGTAAATGCAGATTAACAAAAAGGAGCAAGTAAACTAAATAAATCTAATTAAAACTATGGGTAAATAAGCAAGAAATTCTATCAGTAAAACAAACTAACATTTGGCACTTTAATCTGGAAATCCAACATAATCATTTACGTTTCTTTTCAAAATTCTCTCTGTTTAGAAAATATTGCTTCAGCCTCCAACAGTCATTTCTGTCTAACATTTGTTACTGCAAAATTGTGTGTATGTGTGTATATACATACATACATATATATATATATATATATATATATATATATATATATATATATATTGTCTGGACTATTTAAACAAGTAACTAAATTGAAACAAAAGCCTCTATCTAAAACTAAGCAAACATTAAACCATACTGGAACAAAAGTTAATAGAAGAAGTGCTCTGTAAACAAAAATACGGAAACTTAAAAAAAAGATCTTGAAGCAATCTTTGTTTAAAGAATCTAGCTACTTGGAAGCAAGTTCAAAGATTTCAAGTTTTCAAATTCAACTTCAAGTTTTAAATGAATCAGGAACCAGAATGTTCAAGGTGAGAAACTGTTGTTTTCAAATTGAAAATAACATGCATGCTCTATTGACAGTGATTATTATGTTTATCTTCACTTCTAAAACCCATATCTGTTGATCTAGTTTGAATTTGAAAATTTTGTGAACTAGAAATATGTTTATTTACTAGAATAGTTTAAGTTAAAATTGGTTATTGAATTACTTATGTTGTGTAGTTAGCTTTTGGTTAGTTTTACAGTAAAAATCGTATTTTTGTGAAATTTCAAAATATTTGAATAAAAGATTCAAGCATGCATGTTGGTTTCTCTCTTAAAAATAGGATTTTTAGAGGTTGAATTGTGATTTTTAACAGCCTAGTTTGTAAGAATTTTAGGATTGAACTTTTTCTGTTCAAAAATAAATTTCTGGCGATTTCTTCGTCGTGGGGTGGTGCGGCTAGGACTAGAGGGTGCCGGGTGACTTGGGGAAGGTGATGACCGTGGCGGA
This sequence comes from Allium cepa, assembly GCA_030765085.1. Taxonomy (NCBI): domain Eukaryota; kingdom Viridiplantae; phylum Streptophyta; class Magnoliopsida; order Asparagales; family Amaryllidaceae; genus Allium; species Allium cepa. The sequence goes on from CM060943.1 coordinate 464,366,914, forward strand.
ATTTATGAATTTGTTTTTGGTTGCGCGTGCATGGTTGTTTTAGGGTTTAAGAGGGGTTGAAACCCTGGTCATATCACGATGTGTTTGAGAAACAAGGGGGCGACCAGAGTTCTTGGGTTTTGGCTCATGGGCAGTCGCTTGTGTGAGCACTCGATCGTGGTGGATGATGTTCGAGATTGTGGTTAGTTTGTTGAGGTAGAAGATGGATTTGTAGTGGAGTGTGGGTTTCGCGTTTTGAAATCCTCGACCTGGAGCTCGAAATTTCGATCATCGGTGATCTTTGCTTCAACGAATAGCTTGTTGGATTCGAGCGTCGTTGTGGAGTTGGATTGAGGCATCGCGATAGTGAGATGGCCGGAGATATGGCCGTACACGTGCACGCGTGTCAGTGCACGCGGTTCCAGGTAGCATGTGGCCGTGCGTGGGTTGTTCGTCGTCATGTTGGAGGGTGAGTGACGTTTGGGTTCGGCGATTGTCAACGTTGATTCGAGGAAGTGTGTTTCAAGCGATGATCTCCGTTCGAATTTGGTTTGTATTCTTGGAGGTGGAATGTGGGGGTTCAGCAAAATATTGGGGAAGAAGGGAGTGGTGTTTGGTATTGGGGTGGGCTTCGGCCCAACTGGTTACATTTTTGATTTGTTTTTTAGGGTATCGGGCTTGGATTATATCAGGCTTGATTTGTTGGACGAGCCTGTTGCTTTGGGCTGTTGATTAAGGGTTTTGTTTGTTTAAAAGTAAAGTTTATTATTTTAAAAGAATTGGTATATAAAAAGTTTTAAATTTATATTGTTTTCTCACATTTAACAAGTATGATGATATATGTGAATCTTTTAAACAATATCTTTGATCTTAAATATTATCTAAGATTTAATTAAAACAATGGGTTTTAATAATAACAAACTGTTTATATTAATACTTAATTGTAGTTATTTAAGTAAAATTGATATCAGTATTTGATTTAACTTAAAAGATAAAATTCTTTTACTTAAGTTTATTCGATTAAATTGAGTAAAGTAAAGATGATTTAGAAGATCATTATAATTGAGCTTTGAATTAATCAAGTGCTTAAAGATTTTTAATTTATAATAATTAATGAGGGGATTAAGGGTTGATTAGTTAAGGAATAAGTAATCAACATAAATGATTATCAAATAATTAATTATAATTAATTAAGGGATTATGTAATTAATTAAACAATCTAAGGTTAATTGCTGAAATGGTTAAAAAAATAATTAATTTGTGTAATTAATTAAAAGTTAATTACTTAATGTAATTAGAAAATAATTAATCAAGGATGATTAATTTAAAAAGTGAAATATAATTGAAATAATAAAGGGAAATAAATACTTATACTTTGAAGTAAATTCAAGTCCTTAAGTTATATTATATTATAATTATTTCATAAATAAAATATTATGGAATGAATGGTTCGTATCGACGAATGTTATGTCGTCATATGATCCATTATGAATTCAATATGTGAAATTGTATAAGCTTGTTTAGATAGGATCTAATTGTCAATCGGGAATGAATGCCATTTAATAATTTTATGGCCAAACTGTTGAAATGATCCCAATTGATTAGTTGCATTTATTTAGATTGTTTAAACTAGATGTCATTCGGACAGCGAGAACTGACACCATTCCGCTGTATAATTAATCTAATTGTTGTGTAGGGTGTAAGCCATTGATCTGATTGTGTTTGAATAATCGTTCTAGTAATGATAATCTTTAATTTGTTGTTCTTGCATGTAACAACCCGTAATTTTTGTTAATTAAAATTGTCATTTTAATAAGATTTACGTAAATTTAATTTAGAAGAAATAAAGATTTTATAATTAATAATGAAGCAAATGCTGAGAATGAAATGAAACCATGGGAATATAAGGCTAAGTATTTACAGTTGAAACAAAATGACGAATAAATTGAAGTGATGTAAATTGTTATACTAGGCTAAGAGTTGCATATAAGAGAACAAAGGTAAGTAGTGAATTTAGTTAATGAATTAATAATATTAAATAGTAAATTGAATTAAATCAATGTCCGGTACAAATTGAAATATTGTTTGGAATGAAAGCTTATAAATTGTAAGCATTTAATTTACAAATGAAATCAGTGTATTAATTTAGTTGTAACCGAATGTAAATTAATGAAATTATGTAATCATTGATAAATGATGGCATTCATGAATGAAATAAGATTTGTAAGTAATAAAGGAATAAATGAAATAAACATTTACCAATGAAATAGTATATTGATTTTTGTAGACTTAATAAAAGAGTTGAATTGAATCAATCTATTTAGTTGAAACTAATTAATTGGTATGCAAATTATAAATGGGTTTATAGTAAGAAATTATACTACCGTGAATTAGAATTAAGATGAAATTGAAAAATTCAAGTATGTGATGCAAATATATCATATATAGCAGTGGAATAAAAAAATTAGTGTTATTATAACCTGGTTGGTAAGTAACAAACTTATAACTGAATTTAAAAGAAAATATGTGACAATGAAAATAGATTGTTCATTTATTTGATGTGTTAAATAAATTTTGGTATTCAATCGCAATAAATATAAATAATTAATTGAAACTGTTGTAAGGTCAAAATTTATTGCATATAATAAATTGGGGGATAGATTTCATTAAAAGTAATTTATTTATTATGTTAATGTAAATTTAAAATAATTAGAGGTACGTAAATGATGATTAATACCATGTTTGTAAGTTGTAATTTAGAGGATATTAAGAATTAGGAATTGAGTTTTGAATTATTTGCAATACAAATAAAGAAAATGTTACGTTATTGCTAACTGAGGGAATCATTAATTAATTGAATGAAAGTTAAATCAGTGGAATTAATGGAGATTAATTTACATTAGTTATTTAGGGTAGTGACTAAATTTGGTAATCCATTTGCAATTAATGGCAATAGTGTTGATATAAGCTAATAAGTTAAATGTCAATGCAATACCAATTAATGGATTGAATGTGATTATGAAATTGGAATTAGATAAATGCAGTAAATAATTCAGGGCAAATAAATTTATGGAACAAATGTTAAGATCTTAACTTATGGTAATTAATAATTGAAGATAATGTAAATTCCATTTATAATATGACTATGGGTGAATGAAAATATTGTAAATCAAGATTTGTTTATTTATATGAATATAAAGAATAAAGGTAATTGAGTTTTTGCAATTAAGAAAAATTAAACATTTATTTTTACGTTAATTGAAAATTTAGTTGAAATTGAAAAATATTTATGTATGTTAATTTCATCCATTTGGCTATAATGGATTGAATAATAAGAATGAAGATTTAATTCAATGAAATTTTTGGAAACTTAATTGATAATTTCTAAATTTAATAAAAATGAAAATTTGACACTGAAATGGGAAGTTAATCAACTTTAAATTGACTTTTAATTGTTTAAAACATTGTAATTTGATTGAGACATATGAGTGTAATAAAAATTATCAAATTTAAGATTTAAAAAAAATTTGGATTTTATTAATGAATTTTTAATTTATTTAATTAATATAAAATTAGCCATTTTGGCCACTGACTTAGATTTCGACGAAACCAGTTTCATCGGATCCGTAACGGTGAATTATAATAGTATTTCAAGTTTCATAACGATCGGACTTGTCGTTTGATCGTACCGACTTGAAATGCCTTGAGATTTATGCAATTTAAATCAATCTAAATCAATTTGGAAAAATTGAATTTAGAATAACTTCTTCATACGATGGAATTTGGACGTGAAACTTTTTCCATCGCATTTAAAATATTTTTAAACATATATTTTGATATATGGGTTGACCCAATTTCGTTCCGGAGTAGAAACGGGCTTTTGGGGCCATTTAGCGTTCAGCGCGTATACCAATCCAATCCATCCATTATTTTTTAGCCTTGTCTATATATAACCCGTTATAAACCTTAGCCACTCCTTATTTTCATTTTTCTATACGTACATCTCCTTCTCAACTACTCATTCCAATGGCTGAAAAAAACCTAACTCCCAAATTCCAAAAATTAATTTCAATTTCAAAAAAAAAAAAATCGGATCTGCAGCCACTTCGAGTCACGCTTTGAGTTTCATAGGCAAAAACGCTGTATCTACTTCGGTTCAGGAAGAAAATGACTCGGGTCGCTCCGGGTCGTTTTGGCAAAAACTCCAAGAAAGCACCGGGGATTTGAGGCGGCGCACCGAAGTCGAACCCGAAGTTGACACAGGACCAGAATTTTCCAATTTTCAAGTTTTCATAACTTTTGCGTACGAGCTCGAATTCACGCGCAGTTTATTTTGCTGGGATTGTATCGGAATTCCAGACGTTTTTGCGTTGGTTTGGACGGATTTGGAGACTGTTAAATTTTTGGGTTTAAATTGAATTTAGATTCAATTTAAATTCAAAAGGTGAGTGCCTTAACCCACTCACAACTTCTAAAATTTCTTATGTTCGTTAAATTGATTTAGAATATGAGTAGAAATTTATTTATGACTGTTTGGCATGTTTTATTCATCATCTCAGTTAAATCGCATTTATTTAATTTAACTGTTAATTAATTTTATTATTGCATATAAATTGACAATTAAAATTTATTTATTTGCATATAAACTGATAGTTAAAAAGTTAATAAACTTATTATTGAATATAAACTGTTAGGTAATAACTGGTATTTATTTCCTTTTATATTTTATATGCTATTTATTGATGTTTGTTTAAATTGATGAAGATTGATAAATGTAGATGATTGATATGATGGATGAATGGATGTTGTATTTATATTGTATAAACTGCAAGTTATTATGCATTTTCATTTCATTCGGGATTGCGGTTTGAAATGATATACAACCGCATTTTTGTTTTTAAATTGCGGATTGAAATGATAAATATCCGTATCACTTGACCATAGGATAGAAAATTATATACAGGCACCGCGTTATATATAATTATTTTGAAAATGATTTCTATGGTTTGGATAGGATACGGTTTAATGAATAATAAATTTTGATATTATATAAATATTATTTTATATATACATATATAGTTAAAATTTTGTATTTAAACTATGTATAATCTGTTAAATAAAAATGAGTAAGTTAGAAAAATGGAGTTTGATAATTTATATTACATGTTTAAATACAAGTTTAAGATCTTGTGTGTATATAGAGTTTTAAATGATTCAAATCAATTAAGATTGGAAGATAAATTGAAATTTATTTGGAATTGAGCTTATTTAAAAATTTAACTTCATAAGTTGATGTAAAATTTATTAACTTCAAATTTCAAAAAGGTATGATATCTATAACTGAATTTTTATTTCAATATAAATTAAATGAATATTTCTAGTATAAATAAATGGAAGGAAATATTTAGTTATAGGAAATTTGAGTTTTATATAAATGATTATGGATTTATCATGCAAATGTGCAAGACTAAATAATAGGACGGCGAATTTGTTGAAAGAATAAAATTCCAACTTTAGCTTTGAAATTTATTAATACTCAAATTTGATATATATTGAAATGAAGTGGTTTTGGAAACTGAAGGTGAAATTTAAATGTATGGTTTAGACTTTATCTAAAGAAAATATATTTGGAAAGTCATGGAAATTATTTTACTTTACAAAGCAAATCTGAAATTAAACCATTTTATTCTTTATACTGTTGAATATGCAAACCATTCAAGTTTGTAGAAGTTATGGTTTTAAAGCTATGAATTTCGAAGTATTATGTTTTGAAAGTTATAATCCAAATGTTTGGTTTCCAGATATTATAAATTTTAAGCAGTATGATTTTGGAAAAAGAAATATATTTGAAATAAAAATGATATTATTGATTTGGGTTTTATAAAAATAAAATCAAAATGAGTTGTTTTGGAAATGGAATTAATATCGTATTTATGGGTTTTGAAATAGATATTATATTCTGGTTTTGAAAGAAAATTTATTTTAAAAAGACCGCGGTGTTATAATAACGTTTGGTTGTTAAGGAGACCGGGATCGGAAGTTGTCATACTCTCTGCCAACCCCGAAAACCACTTTAACAACCGTGTACGCGGTGGAGATTCCAGAATGAAGTAGGATGGTGGCGGCGTTTCCTTTGAGGTAAATACGTGGACCCGACTCCCGTGAGTTGGCATAAGGTGGCTAAAACAGGAGCGATTCTCGGGCCAAGGGGGTTAGTGCCCTTTATCGGACACTCCTCTTCGATACTATTTTGACTTTGGATTGATTCGGTGGCCACCTTTACTTTTGATTTTAGGGGGAGTTTGCTCGAGGTGGGCGGTAGCTGCGGCTATGCGTTACCACCAGCCCGGATGCGTAATTGGCATATCTACCCTGGCATTGCCTAGTTCTGCCGTGTCACCTACCCTATCGCGCCTTATACGATTTTGGTTGTACCATAACTATGGAGTGCCCTCTGACGACGCCCAGTACGGGGGAGATTACGGTACTGTATAGACTATGGGAATATATTATGTGTTAAGGTGGAAAATGTAAAACCTTAACGCTATTTAAAAGTAAGTTTATTTTACAATTAGACACTATTATAATAGCGAAATATACTACATAGTAAATAGTTTAACGGATCCTTAGGAGATGTAAATCCCGAGCATCTCTTGAGGTACTGCACTCATATTCATTTCCATTAATTTAACTTATAAAATCTTTTAGTTCTGACTCGAGTGTTTTGTCTTTTCAATTCGCTCGGGTCAGTCCGAGCGTTTTAGGATTTGAAGATTTTTCTGGAGGAAGAATACGAAGATTTCATTACCACTATTATTATATATTATATGGTTCCACTACACTGTATTCCGCTGCATTAATATTATTGGTATGTGAACTCTGATATTTATTGTATAAAGATGAATCAAATGTTTGTAAATAGTTTTATGAACTGTATATTTATTATTATATTTTATCCTTCCGCTGTGAGATTTTGTTTGGTTTTATTCTTTCTTGTTTTTCTTATTTACCCCAAAACAATCCACCCTTCCGTATGTTTGTAAAATTTTATCCTTCCGTATTTCGGATATTCATCCACTTCGAGTCACGCTTTGTGTTTCATGGGCAAAAACGCAGTATCTACTTCGGGTCAGGAAGAAAATGACTCGGGTCGCTCCGGGTCGTTTTGGCAAAAACTCCAAGTAAGCACCGGGGATTTGAGGCGGCGCACCGAAGTCGAACCCGAAGTTGACACAGCACCAGAATTTTCCAATTTTCAAATTTTCATAACTTTTGCTACGAGCTCGGATTCACGCGCGGTTTATTTTGCTGGAATTGTATCGGAATTCCAGACATTTTGGCTTCGGTTTGGACGGATTTGGAGACTGTCAAATTTTTGGGTTTAAATTGAATTTAGATTCAATTTAAATTCAAACGGTGAGTGCTTTAACCCACTCACAACTTCTAAAATCTCTTATGTTCGTTAAATTGATTTAGAATATGAGTAGAAATTTATTTATGACTGTTTGGCATGTTTTATTCATCATCTCAGTTAAATCACATTTATTTAATTTAACTGTTAATTAAATTTATTATTGCATATAAATTGACAGTTAAAATTTATTTATTTGCATATAAACTGATAGTTAAACTGTTAATAAATTTATTATTGAATATAAACTGTTAGTTAATAACTGTTATTTATTTCCTGTTATATTTTATATGCTATTTATTGATGTTTGTTTAAATTGATGAAGATTGATAAACGTTGATGGTTGATATGATGGATGAATGGATGCTGTATTTATATTGTATAAACTGCAAGTTATTATGCATTTTCATTTCATTCGGGATTGCGGTTTGAAATGATATACAACCGCATTTTTATTTTTAAATTGCGGATTGAATTGATAAATATCCGTATCACTTGACCATAGGATAGAAAATTATATACAAGCACCGCGATATATATAATTATTTTGAAAATGATTTCTGTGGTTTGGATAGGATACGGTTTAATGAATATTAAAATTTGATATTATATAAGTATTATTTTATATATACATATATAGTTAAAATTTTGTATTTAAGCTATGTATAACTTGTTAAATAAAAATGAGTAAGTTAGAAAAATGGAGTTTGATAATTTATATTATATGTTTAAATACAGATTTAAGATCTTGTGTATATATAGAGTTTTAAATGATTCAAATCAATTAAGATTGGAAGATAAATTGAAATTTATTTGGAATTGAGCTTATTTAAAAATTTAACTTCGTAAGTTGATGTAAAATTTATTAACTTGAAATTTCAAAAAGGTATGATATCTATAACTGAATTTTTATTTCAATATAAATTAAATGAATATTTCTAGTATAAATAAATGGAAGGAAATATTTAGTTATAGGAAATTTGAGTTTTATATAAATGATTATGGATTTATCATGCAAATGTTCAAGACTAAATAAAAGGACGGTGAATTTGTTGAAAGAATAAAATTCCAACTTTAGCTTTGAAATTTATTAATACTCAAATTTGATATATATTGAAATTGAAGTGGTTTTGGAAACTGAAGGTGAAATCTAAATGTATGGTTTAGACTTTATCTAAAGAAAATATATTTGTAAAGTCATGGAAATTATTTTACTTTACAAAGTAAATCTAAAATTAAACCATTTTATTCTATATTCTGTTGAATATCCAAAGCATTCAACTTTTTAGAAATTATGGTTTTAAAGCTATGAATTTCGAAGTATTATGTTTTGAAAGTTATAATCCAAATGTTTGGTTTCCAGATATTACAAATTTTAAGCAGTATGATTTTGGGAAAAGAAATATATTTGAAATAAAAATGTTATTATTGATTTGGGTTTTATAAAAATAATATCAAAATGAGTTGTTTTGGAAATGGAATTATTATCGTATTTATGGGTTTTGAAATAGATATTATATTCTGGTTTTGAAAGAAAATTTATTTTAAAAAGACCGCAGTGTTATAATAACGTTTGTTTGTTAAAAAGACCGGGATCGGATGTTGTCATACTCTCTACCAACCCCGAAACCCACTTTAACAAACGTGTACGCGATGGAGATTCCAGAATGAAGTAGGATGGTGGCGGCGTTTCCTTTGAGGTAAATACGTGGACCCGACTCCCGTGAGTTGGCATAAGGTGGCTAAAACAGGAGCGATTCTCGGGCCAAGGGGGTTAGCGCCCTTTATCGGACACTCCTCTTCGATACTACTCTGACTTTGGATTGATTCGGTGGCCACCTTTACTTTTGATTTTAGGGGGAGTTTTATCGAGGTGGGAGGTAGCTGCGGCTATGCATTACCACCAGCCCAGATGCGTAATTGGTATATCTACCCTGGCATTGCCTAGTTGTGCCATTTCACCTACCCTATCGCGCCTTATACGATTTTGGTTTTGTACCATACCTATGGAGTGCCCTCTGACGACGCCCAGTACGGGGGAAATTACGGTACTGTATAGACTCTGGGAATATATTATGTGTTAAGGTGGAAAATGTAAAGCCTTAACGCTATTTAAAAGTAAGTTTATTTTACAATTAGACACTATTATAATAGCGAAATATACTACATAGTAAATAGTTTAACGGATCCTTAGGAGATGTAAATCCCAAGCATCTCTTGATTTACAGCACTCACATTCATTTCTGTTAATTTAACTTGTATAAGATCTTTTAGTTCTGACTCGAGTGTTTTGTTTTTTCAATTCGCTCGGGTCAGTTCGAGCGTTTCAGGATTTGAAGATTTTTCGGGAGGAAGAATACGAAGATTTCATTACTATTATTATTATATATTATATGGTTCCACTACACTGTATTCCGCTGCATTAATATTATTGGTATGTGAACTCTAATATTAATTGTATAAAGAAAAATCAAATGTTTGTAAATAGTTTTATGAACTGTATATTTATTATTATATTTTATCCTTCCGCTGTGAGATTCTGTTTGGTTTTATTCTTTCTCGTTTTTCTTTTTTACCCCATAACAATCCACCATTCCGCATGTTTGTAAAATTTTATCCTTCCGTATTTCGGATCTTCAGTCACTTCGAGTCACGCTTTGAGTTTCAGAGGCAAAAATGCTGTATCTACTTCGGGTCAGGAAGAAAATGAATCGGGTCGCTCCGGGTCGTTTTGGAAAAGACTCCAAGCAAGCAACGGGGATTTGAGGCGGCGCACCGAAGTTGAACCCGAAGTTGACACAGGACCAGAATTTTCCAATTTTCAAATTTTCATAACTTTTGCGTACGAGCTCTGATTCATGCGCGGTTTATTTTGCTGGGATTGTATCGGAATTCCACACATTTTGGCGTCGGTTTGGACGGATTTGGAGACTGTCAAACTTTTGGGTTTAAATTGAATTTAGATTCAATTTAAATTCAAAAGGTGAGTGCTTTAACCCACTCACAACTTCTAAAATTTCTTATGTTCGTTAAATTGATTTAGAATATGAGTAGAAATTTATTTATGACTATTTGGCATGTTTTATTCATCATCTCAGTTAACTCGCATTTATTTAATTTGACTGTTAATTAATTTTATTATTGCATATAAATTGACAGTTAAAATTTCTTTATTTGCATGTAAACTGATAGTTAAACAGTTAATAAATTTATTATTGAATATAAACTGTTAGTTACTAAATGTTATTTATTTCCTGTTATATTTTATATGATATTTATTGATGTTTGTTTAAATTGATGATGATTGATAAATGTTGATGATTGATATGATGGATGAATGGATGCTATATATATTGTATAAAATGCAAGTTATTATGCATTTTCATTTCATTCGGTATTGCGGTTTGAAATGATATACAACCGCATTTTTGTTTTTAAATTGCGGATTGAAATGATAAATATCCATATCACTTGACCATAGGATAGAAAATTATATACAGGCACCGCGATATATATAATTATTTTGAAAATGATTTCTATGGTTTGGATAGGATACGGTTTAATGAATATTAAATTTTGATATTATATAAATATTATTTCATATATACATATATAGTTAAAATTTTGTATTTAAGCTATGTATAATCTGTTAAATAAAAATGAGTAAGTTAGAAAAATGGAGTTTGATAATTTATATTATATGTTTAAATACAGGTTTAAGATCTTGTGTATATATAGAGTTTTAAATGATTCAAATCAATTAAGATTGGAAGATAAATTGAAATTTATTTGGAATTGAGCTTATTTAAAAATTTAACTTCATAAGTTGATGTAAAATTTATTAACTTGAAATTTCAAAAAGGTATGATATCTATAACTGAATTTTTATTTCAATATAAATTAAATGAATATTTCTAGTATAAATAAATGAAAGGAAATATTTAGTTATAGGAAATTTGAGTTTTGTATAAATGATTATGGATTTATCATGCAAATGTTCAAGACTAAATAATAGGACGGTGAATTTGTTGAAAGAATAAAATTCCAACTTTAGCTTTGAAATTTATTAATACTCAAATTTGATATATATTGAAATGAAGTGGTTTTGGAAACTGAAGGTGAAATTTAAATGTATGGTTTAGACTTTATCTAAAGAAAATATATTTGTAAAGTCATGGAAATTATTTTACTTTACAAAGTAAATCTAAAATTAAACCATTTTATTCTATATACTGTTGAATATCCAAACCATTCAAGTTTTTAGAAGTTATGGTTTTAAAGCTATGAATTTCGAAGTATTATGTTTTGAAAGTTATAATCCCAATGTTTGGTTTCCAGATATTATAAATTTTAAGCAGTATGATTTTGGAAAAAGAAATATATTTGAAATAAAAATAATATTATTGATTTGTGTTTTATAAAAATAATATCAAAATGTGTTGTTTTGGAAATGGAATTAATATCATATTTATGGGTTTTGAAATAGGTATTATATTCTGGTTTTGAAAGAAAATTTATTTTAAAAAGACCGCGTGTTATAATAACGTTTGGTTGTTAAAGAGACCGGGATCGGAAGTTGTCATACTCTCTACCAACCCCGAAAACCACTTTAACAACCGTGTACGCGGTGGAGATTCCAGAATGAAGTAGGATGGTGGCGGCGTTTCCTTTGAGGTAAATACGTGGACCCGACTCTCGTGAGTTGGCATAAGGTGGCTAAAACAGGAGCGATTCTCGGGCCAAGGGGGTTAGCGCCCTTTATCGGACACTCCTCTTCGATACTACTCTGACTTTGGATTGATTCGGTGGCCACCTTTACTTTTGATTTTTGGGGTAGTTTGTTCGAGGTGGACGGTAGCTGCGGCTATGCTTACCACCAGCCCGGATGCGTAATTGGTATATCTACCCTGGCATTGCCTAGTAGTGCCGTGTCACCTACCCTATCGCGCCTTATACGATTTTGGTTTTGTACCATACCTATGGAGTGCCCTCTAACGACGCCCAGTACGGGAGAGAATACAGTACTGTATAGACTATGCGAATATTTTATGTGTTAAGGTGGAAAATGTAAAGCCTTGACGCTATTTAAAAGTAAGTTTATTTTACAATTAGACACTATTATAATAGCAAAATATACTACATAGTAAATAGTTTAACAGATCCTTAGGAGATGAAAATCTCGAGCATCTCTTGAGTTACTGCACTCATATTCATTTCTGTTAACTTACATAAGATCTTTTAGTTCTGACTCGAGTGTTTTGTCTTTTCAATTCGCTCGGGTCAGTCCGAGTGTTTCAGGATTTGAAGATTTTTCTGGAGGAAGAATACGAAGGTTTCATTACTATTATTATTATATATTTTATGGTTCCACTACACTGTATTCCGCTGCATTAATATTATTGGTATGTGAACTCTGATATTTATTGTATAAAGAAGAATCAAATGTTTGTAAATAGTTTTATGAACTGTATATTTATTATTATATTTTATCCTTCCGCTGTGAGATTCTGTTTGGTTTTATTCTTTCTCATTTTTCTTATTTACCCGATAACAATCCACCCTTCCGTATGTTTGTAAAATTTTATTTTTCCATATTTTGGATCTGCAGCTACTTCGAGTCATGCTTTGAGTTTCAGAGGCAAAAACGCTGTATCTACTTCGGGTCAGGAAGAAAATGACTCGGGTCGCTCCGGGTCATTTCGACAAAAACTCCAAGCAAGCACCGGGGATTTGAGGCGGCGCACTGAAGTCGAACCCAAAGTTGACACAGGACCAGAATTTTCCAATTTTCAAATTTTCATAACTTTTGCATACGAGCTCGGATTCACGTGCGGTTTATTTTGCTGGGATTGTATCGGAATTCCAGACATTTTTGCGTTGGTTTGGACGGATTTGGAGACTCTCAAATTTTTGGGTTTAAATTGAATTTAGATTCAATTTAAATTCAAAAGGTGAGTGCTTTAATCCACTCACAACTTCTAAAATTTCTTATGTTCATTAAATTGATTTAGAATATGAGTAGAAATTTATTTATGACTGTTTGGCATGTTTTATTCATCATCTCAGTTAAATCGCATTTATTTAATTTAACTGTTAATTAATTTTATTATTGCATATAAATTGACAGTTAAAATTTATTTATTTGCATATAAACTGATAGTTAAGCAGTTAATAAATTTATTATTGAATATAAACTGTTAGTTAATAACTGTTATTTATTTCCTGTTATATTTTATATGCTATTTATTGATGTTTGTTTAAATTGATGATGATTGATAAATGTTGATGATTGATATGATGGATGAATGGATGCTGTATTTATATTGTACAAACTGCAAGTTATTATGCATTTTTATTTCATTCGGGATTGCGGTTTGAAATGATATACAACCGCATTTTTGTTTTTAAATTGCGGATTGAAATGATAAATATCCGTATCACTTGACCATAGGATAGAAAATTATATACAGGCACCGCGATATATATATATATATATAATTATTTTGAAAATGATTTCTATGGTTTGGATAGGATACGGTTTAATGGATATTAAATTTTGATATTATATAAATATTATTTTATATATACATATATAGTTAAGATTTTGTATTTAAGCTATGTATAATCTGTTAAATAAAAATGAGAAAGTTAGAAAAATGGAGTTTGATAATTTATATTATATGTTTAAATACAGGTTTAAGATCTTGTGTATATATAGAGTTTTAAATGATTCAAATCAATTAAGATTGGAAGATAAATTGAAATTTATTTGGAATTGAGCTTATTTAAAAATTTAACTTCATAAATTGATGTAAAATTTATTAACTTGAAATTTCAAAAAGGTATGATATCTATAACTGAATTTTTATTTTAATATAAATTAAATGAATATTTCTAGTATAAATAAATGGAAGGAAATATTTAGTTATAGGAAATTTGATTTTTATATAAATGATTATGGATTTATCATGCAAATGTTCAAGACTAAATAATAGGACGGTGAATTTGTTGAAAGAATAAAATTCCAACTTTAGCTTTGAAATTTATTAATACTCAAATTTGATATATATTGAAATGAAGTGGTTTTGGAAACTGAAGGTGAAATTTAAATGTATGGTTTAGACTTTATCTAAAGAAAATATTTGTAAAGTCATGGAAATTATTTTACTTTACAAAGTAAATCTAAAATTAAACCATTTTATTCTATATACTATTGAATATCCAAACCATTCAAGTTTTTAGAAGTTATGGTTTTAAAGATATGAATTTCGAAGTATTATGTTTTGAAAGTTATAATCCAAATGTTTGGTTTCCATATATTATAAATTTTAAGCAGTATGATTTTGGAAAAAGAAATATATTTGAAATAAAAATGATATTATTGATTTGGGTTTTATAAAAATAATATCAAAATGAGTTGTTTTGGAAATGGAATTAATATCGTATTTATGGGTTTTGAAATAGATATTATATTCTGGTTTTGAAAGAAATTTATTTTAAAAAACCGCGTGTTATAATAACGTTAGGTTGTTAAAGAGACCGGGATCGGAAGTTGTCATACTCTATGCCAACCCCGAAAACCACTTTAACAACCGTGTACGCGGTGGAGATTCCAGAATGAAGTAGGATGGTGGCGGCGTTTCCTTTGAGGTAAATACGTGGACCCGACTCCCGTGAGTTGGCATAAGGTGGCTATAACAGGAGCGATTCTCGGGCCAAGGGGGTTAGCGCCCTTTATCGGACACTCCTCTTCGATACTAATCTGACTTTGGATTGATTCGAAGGCCACCATTACTTTTGATTTTAGGGGGAGTTTGTTCGAGGTGGGCGGTAGCTGCGGCTATGCGTTACCACTAGCCAGGATGCGTAATTGGTATGTCTACCCTGGCATTGCCTAGTTGTGCCGTGTCACCTACCCTATCGCGCCTTATACGATTTTGGTTTTGTACCATACCTATGGAGTGCCCTCTGACGACGCCCAGTAAGGGGGAGATTACGGTACTGTATAGACTATGGGAATATATTATGTGTTAAGGTGGAAAATGTAAAGCCTTAACGCTATTTAAAAGTAAGTTTATTTTACAATTAACACTTTATAATAGCGAAATATACTACATAGTAAATAGTTTAACGGATCCTTACGAGATGTAAATCCCGAGCATCTCTTGAGTTACTGCACTCATATTCATTTCTGTTAATTTAACTTACATAAGATCTTTTAGTTCTGACTCGAGTGTTTTGCCTTTTCAATTCGCTCGGGTCAGTCCGAGCGTTTCAGGATTTGAAGATTTTTATGGAGGAAGGATACGAAGGTTTCATTACTTTTATTATTATATATTATATGGTTCCACTACACTGTATTCCGCTGCATTAATATTATTGGTATGTGAACTCTGATATTTACTGTATAAAGAAGAATCAAATGTTTGTAAATAGTTTTATGAACTGTATATTTTTTATTATATTTTATCCTTCCGCTGTGAGATTCTGTTTGGTTTTATTCTTTCTCGTTTTTCTTATTTACCCCATAACAATCAACCCTACCGTATGTTTGTAAAATTTTATCCTTCCGTATTTCGGATCTGCAGCCACTTCGAGTCATGCTTTGAGTTTCAGAGGCAAAAACGCTGTATCTATTTCGGGTCAGAAAGAAAATGACTCGGGTCGCTCCGGGTCTTTATGGCAAAAAATCCAAGAAAGCATCGGGGATTTGAGGCGGCGCACCGAAGTCGAACCCGAAGTTGACACGGGACCAGAATTTTCCAATTTTCAAATTTTCATAACTTTTGCGTACGAGCTCGGATTCACGCGCGGTTTATTTTGCTGGGATTGTATCGGAATTCCAGACATTTTTGCGTCGGTTTGGATGGATTTGGAGACTGTCAAATTTTTGGGTTTAAATTGAATTTAGATTCAATTTAAATTCAAAAGGTGAGTGCTTTAACCCACTCACAACTTCTAAAATTTCTTATGTTCGTTAAATTGATTTAGAATATGAGTAGAAATTTATTTATGACTGTTTGGCATGTTTTATTCATCATCTCAGTTAAATCGCATTTATTTAATTTAACTGTTAGTTAATTTTATTATTGCATATAAACTGACAGCTAAAATTTATTTATTTGCATATAAACTGATAGTTAAACAGTTAATAAATTTATTATTGAATATAAACTGTTAGTTAATAACTGTTATTTATTTCCTGTTATATTTTATATGCTATTTATTGATGTTTGTTTAAATTGATGATGATTGATAAATGTTGATGATTGATATGATGGATGAATGGATGCTGTATTTATATTATATAAACTGCAAGTTATTTTGCATTTTCATTTCATTCGGGATTGCGATTTGAAATGATATACAACCGCATTTTTGTTTTTAAATTGCAGATTGAATTGATAAATATCCGTATCACTTGACCATAGGATAGAAAATTATATACAGGCACCGCGATATATATATAATTATTTTGAAAACGATTTCTATGGTTTGGATAGGATACGGTTTAATGAATATTAAATTTTGATATTATGTAAATATTATTTTATATATACATATATAGTTAAAATTTTGTATTTAAGCTATGTATAATCTGTTAAATAAAAAATGAGTAAGCTAGAAAAATGGAGTTTGATAATTTATATTATATGTTTAAATACAGGTTTAAGATCTTGTCTATATATAGAGTTTTAAATGATTCAAATCAATTAAGATTGGAAGATAAATTGAAATTTATTTGGAATTGAGCTTATTTAAAAATTTAACTTCATAAGTTGATGTAAAATTTATTAACTTGAAATTTCAAAAAGGTATGATATCTATAACTGAATTTTTATTTCAATATAAATTAAATGAATATTTCTAGTATAAATAAATGGAAGGAAATATTTAGTTATAGGAAATTTTAGTTTTATATAAATGATTATGGATTTATCATGCAAATGTTCAAGACTAAATAACAGGACGGTGAATTGATTGAAAGAATAAAATTCCAACTTTAGCTTTGAAATTTATTAATACTCAAATTTGATATATATTGAAATTGAAGTGGTTTTGGAAATTGAAGGTGAAATCTAAATGTATGGTTTATACTTTATCTAAAGAAAATATATTTGTAAAGTCATGGAAATCATTTTACTTTACAAAGTAAATCTAAAATTAAACCATTTTATTCTATATACTATTGAATATCCAAACCATTCAAGTTTTTAGAAGTTATGGCTTTAAAGCTATGAATTTCGAAGTATTATGTTTTGAAAGTTATAATCCAAATGTTTGGTTTCCAGATATTACAAATTTTAAGCAGTATGATTTTGGAAAAAGAAATATATTTGAAATAAAAATGATATTATTGATTTGGGTTTTATAAAAATAATAACAAAATAAGTTGTTTTGGAAATGGAATTAATATCGTATTTATGGGCTTTGAAATAGATATTATATTCTGGTTTTGAAAGAAAATTTATTTTAAAAAGACCGCGGTGTTATAATAACGTTTGGTTGTTAAAGAGACCAGGATCGGAAGTTGTCATACTCTCTGCCAACCCCGAAAACCACTTTAACAACCGTGTACGCGGTGTGTAACGACCCGATATTTTCAACCATTCGCATCCATTATAAGTGTATAGGTAGACACTCATGCCGGAATTGAATTGCTCAAAATACCGCGTTGTAAAATGAAATTTGGCAAATCTCAGAATATATAGTAAATAATAACCACAGATCATAGACACAGAGTATTTAATAACGCAGTGGAAGTAAAAAGATATAGTAGTTCATGAAGCTACTATATAAATATATCAGAGTTAAATAAATACAATAGAAGAATAAAGTACAACAGAAGAGTAACCAGATGATAACCGAGTACAATCTGAATAGAACAACAGAACTGAAATAGATAAGACTAGATAAGCAGATAATCTCCAGCGATTCCAATCTTCAGAAAGTGGAATCCAAATCTGTGAATAACTCAGGCTGACCCGAGCGTAAATAAAAATACAAACACTTGAGTCAGGACATACATACTTATACAATGTAAACCAACTCAAGTGAACTGTAGTAAAAGTACAAGTAACTTAGAAGATGCTTGGGAGCGCCCATCCTCTAAGGATCCGTTAAACTATTTACTATGTAGTAATATTGCGCTATTATAATAATGTCTATGGTAAAATAAACATACTTTTAAATAGCGTTAAGGCTTTACATTTTCCACCTTAAGACAAATAATGCCAATAGTCTATACAGTACCTGCATATCTCCTGATCGGGGGACTACGAGAAGTACTGCATAGGTATGACACAAATAGATACTCGTAGTAAAGGCTCGATATGGTAGGTGACACGGCACACAAGGCAATGCCAAGGTAGATATACCAATTACGCACATAGGCTGGTGGTAACGTAGCAGCCACTACGCCCACCTCGGAACACACTCCCAATCAAATCGGTGGATGGCCATCTAATCAATCACAAGTATGAGTATAGGATCGGAAGTTGTCATACTCTCTACCAACCTCGAAAACCACTTTAACAACCGTGTACGTGGTGGAGATTCCAGAATGAAGTAGGATGGTGGCGGCGTTTCCTTTGAGGTAAATACGTGGACCCGACTCCCGTGAGTTGGCATAAGGTGGCTAAAACAGGAGCGATTCTCGAGCCAAGGGGGTTAGCGCCCTTTATCGGACACTCCTCTTCGATACTACTCTGACTTTGGATTGATTCGGTGGCCACCTTTACTTTTGATTTTAGGGTGAGTTTGTTCGAGGTGGGAGGTAGCTGCGGCTATGCGTTACCACCAGCCCGGATGCGTAATTGGTATATCTACCCTGGCATTGCCTAGTTGTGCCGTGTCACCTACCCTATCGCGCCTTATACGATTTTGGTTTTGTACCATACCTATGGAGTGCCCTCTGACGACGCCCAGTATGGCGGAGATTACGGTACTGTATAGACTATGGGAATATATTATGTGTTAAGGTGGAAAATGTAAAGCCTTTACGCTATTTAAAAGTAAGTTTATTTTACAATTAGACACTATTATAATGGCGAAATATACTACATAGTAAATAGTTTAACGGATCCTTAAGAGATGTAAATCCCGAGCATCTCTTGAGTTACTGCACTCATATTCATTTCTGTTAATTTAACTTACATAAAAAAAATTAGTTCTGACTCGAGTGTTTTGTCTTTTCATTCGTTTGGGTCAGTCCGAGCATTTCAGGATTTGAAGATTTTTCTGGAGGAAGAAGACGAAGATTTCATTACTATTATTATTATATATTATATGGTTCCACTACACCGTATTCCGCTGCATTAATATTATTAGTATGTGAACTTTGATATTTATTGTATAAAGAAGAATCAAATGTTTGTAAATAGTTTTATGAACTGTATATTTATTATTATATTTTATCCTTCCGCTGTGAGATTCTGTTTGGTTTTATTCTTTCTCGTTTTGCTTATTTACCCCATAACAATCCACCCTTTTGTATGGTTTGAATTGGCACGTGTGTCGATTTAAAGCGTGCGAAAAGGCGGGATGTTACATTGCATATATTTGTTATGTGCCTGTTAATTATATTGAGAATATATTTTGAATCGATCTATGGAAGTTGATTGATTTGAATAGCTGTGATTTGAATTATGAAATGTGAATTGATAAGTACCATTTGGACTGATAAGCCTTGTTCAATTTGGATTGATTTATGAAATTAGTATTGTTTTAAAAATAAAGTAATATAATAATATTATTTTTAGAAATGTTTTTAAGATTGATCAATATTTGGAATATTGAAAGTAGCTATTTATTGCTACCCTTGAAAATCTTTTTAAGTTATAGTTTTTAAATTGTTTCAAGTATTAACTCATTTTGTAAAGACACTATAAAGAATAAATTTTATTAATATTTAAGCATATTTTCTTCAAATTAAAATCTCTTTAATAAAAGTAGTTTAAATAATAAATTATAATAACTTTTATGAAGAATATTTTATTTATTTAACTTGTAATAATATTTGGAAAATTATAAGTATGATTTGAAAGGAAACAGTTTTATATATTTTTTCAAACGAAATAAGCTTTCTTAAATAAATGGTAACTCACTTGGATTTTAAAAGGTGAACAAGGTTTAACGGTTGCAATGGGTAATAACTTTTTTGTATTGATTGATTGCTTTGATAGTTAAATAACCGACTATCAAAATTGGACAAAACCCGACTTTGGAAATATCTAGAGGAGACTCGAGAATTATATGGTACTGTTACCGATCGAGGTGCTCTACCGTACGTATAAACTATTTGTTCTCTAGGACGAATTTTAAGGAGAACCGTACAATAACGGTTAGGAGGTGAACTCTGATCTTGTATTTCGTCGGTGTATTTCCTAAAGAACCAGGGTTGAGTTTACCGGGAAATAGCAATCGTTGTTTCAAAGAGACCGGGATCGGATTTGAAATCCGAAAACCACTTCGATCCAACGATACATTTTCGGGATGAAGACAAGAGCTTGGACTCAAAGATGGAGCAGTGAAGTGCTAGGGCTACTCGCTACTAATTCTGAGGGTGATTCCAAAATGGATGTAGTAGGAATAGTGCCTTCGGTTCCGTTCGAACCCGAAACGGACTTGTATGGACGAATGCTTTCAGAACATCGTCAGGTGGACAATGGACATTCTAAGGGATATGTTCTAAAAAAGGTAACGCTTAGCCTCGTGCCTCATCAACCGGGAACGACTGAAAATCAGGGGTTATGCAACAAGGCTAGGTGGGTAGCACCCATTTCAGGGTGAGGTCATCCCTGTCTAGATGTCCCTTTTTATTTCGGCTTAGTGGTGCGGTTGCTGATCCCAACCGTAGGGTGATCTTACTCGGGATTATCCAGTAAGGGATAGTCCAGGTCTTGTGTTGCAGGGGGTTGGGAGTGATCCTCGGTACTGTGATCTAGGCCACGTACCGTGACAGGTGGTATCCCAGTGCCTAGTCATTAGTTGGAAATCCATTTTCGTATGCACCTTGTACGAGTTTTGTTTGTATTACACACTCTGTGGCTAGTAGCTGGAATTTAATAATGTAACAATTTTGGCTATTTTAATAAGTATTTGTATATAGACCCTATTATAATATCAGAGGATTTCATAAAAATATTTTAGCTATCGTAAGGTAAAAACCCGACATGTTTATTTGTGGCGTGGTCTTACGAGATGCTTTTGTTTTCAAAAGGAATTTTAAAAATTTAATAATCAAGTTGATTGTGTTTTCTCATGCTGGTATACTAGACTGACCCGGGCTTTGGTGTTTTTTCTATATGCTCGTGTCAGACCGAGCATATTTCTAGGGTTAACTGGAGGAGTGGAAGCTTCTGAAGATAGAGCTGGATCAGGAGGCGTATTCTCGTAATTGTTTATATGTAATCCTTTGGTCGTGTGGTTATGATTGTAAGGACGGGATTGATATAACTGTCCGAGTTGTATGGTTATAACTCTGATGTAAAACCTGTATATGTTATTTATAAAGGTAACTGTTTTGGTTTAATGTAAAAATTTGTTTATATTATAATTTATTCGTTCCGCTGTGAGATTCTGATTTGTTCTCTTTTCTTCTATCTTATTTATATTTCTATCTTCTTTCTTTCTTTCATTATCCGTCTTTCCATACGATTTAGCTGACAAGAGTGGTTCAAAGTCGGTTTAAATCGGTACAGATAAATGGGTTGCGACAATTTTTGATTGTTTATCGCTTACACCAGACTATTGTCTGACCCGAGATTTTATGCTTTGCTTCGTATTATCTCAGATACTCTTAAATGAGTTGAGTAGAGGGCAGGTGTGGATGGCATTTGGAGTTATATAAAGGGATTAGCAGGAGGTGAAATTTATTCCTACTAATATTTGAGTTTATTATTGTAGCAAGAGGTGACATTTATTCATACTTATATTTGAGTTTATTATTGTATATTCCGTTGTGTGACACTGTGGAGCCTTGACAGTTTTTGACTTACTACTATTAGAAATAGTGTATCAGTGGAGTTTATTTATCGGTTGTGTTAACTCCTATTATTGCCGCGACCTAAAAGCAAGCAACCTAACTGAAGACGCGACCTAGTGACCCAAGAGATGAAACGATTTAGCGGCCTAATTAGTGAAGCGACCTAGCGATCTGAAGAAGGTTACGACCTAGCGGAACCCAGCGACCTAAGAGTAGTTGCGACCTAAAGTGTTGCGACCTAAGATTGTCTCGACCTAAAGGCAGCAGCGACCCAAAAAGGCCGCGACCTAAAAGGACAAGCAACCTAAGGAAGGGCGCGACTTAACTGCAGAAGTAACCTGGCGATCAAAGGATTGTTGCAACCTAACAGAAAGCTACGACCTAAAGGAGGCCGCGACCTAAGAGTGAGTGCGACCTGAAGATGGACTCGACCTATGGAACTCCGCGACCTAACTATCCACCGACCTAAGAAGCTCCGCGACCTAAGGAAGGTCGCGACCTAAGGGACTCAGCGACTTAAGATTTACTATGGCTGCAGGAAAGTACTCGCGACTTAGGTCGCTAACGACCTAAATACCAGAATATAGAAGACTATGCAATGCCACAGGGGGATAGGTCGCTCACGACCTAGTACTTCTGCAAATCAGCATGCGTAAGGAAGGAGGGGCCAATACTCTTCAGGTCGACTACAACCTTACTTAGGTCGGTCACGACCTACGACCTTACTCTGAAAAATGCCTATAAATATGACCCTAACTCCAACTAGCAAAGGACCTTTTGGCTCATTCTCTTCAAGCGCCGTTACTCTGCTGCATTCCAAACCAATCCAACACTTAAAGCTCTCAAGACACGAAGAACGCTACAAACAACTTGGAGAAAAGATCACACACATCCAACATGGATTTGAAGACTCTAATCTCCATTGAAGTTTAGGCTACTTGTTCTAAGTGACTTGTAATTCAAAGTGTATTGTACTTGGAAAGAATTGTATCAGCTTGTAACGAGATCATCAATAAAAGTACTTAAGGTGGACGTAGGCTATACCCTTAAGCCGAACCACTATAAAATCGTTGTTGTTTACTGCTTTTCCGCTATTATCTGCTTGTAATCTGTTCCCGAGTTATCGGGTGGTGCTTTCACAACTATAACTCATAAACCGGGGTGTTAGCGTTTAAATTTTAGCGTTAACATTTTTGGTGCTTTCACTGAGAATTGAACTCAGGAGAGTTATCATCATTGCTCCAAAAAGGTTTGTAGAGAGAATTTCCTCGAAAACCAGAAGTCTATCCGAGATTATGGCTCCTGGAAGGAAAAGTAGATCTGTCAGATCTGGGAATATTCAAGAGGGAACCTCCGCTTCCCCTATATCGAATCAAGTCACTCCAGTTGTCGGAGTTACAAAAGCAGAGCTTGATGCTGCAATCTTAGGGCTGAACCAACAGATCAATGCCCAAAATGCACAATTCGAGGCTCAGAATGCCCAGAATGCCCTAATTCTGAATAAGTTGAACGATTCGCTTGGGGCAAACAATCAACCGGCTGGAAATGAAAGGAATTACGCTGGCAACATTCATGATGCTAATGAAAGGAATGCTCCTGAGAGGGCTGCTAGTCCCTTTGAGCAAACGCTTCCTGAGGCTGATGGATCTAGAACTCGACATGATGAGGAGTATCTTTCTGGAATGGTCCGGCAAATCATGAAAGAAAGTATGCAGAGGGTTGAAGACGAAAAAGAATGGGGTTTTGCCCCAAGTAAAACTCCATTTACTGAGAAAATCTTAAAGGCGGAGTTTCCGAGGAAGTTTGTCCCTCCAACTATTCCAGCTTACAAAGGGACAAGTGATCCGAATGAATTCTTGTATAAATATGATTGGCACATGACAGGTGCCAGAGCCTCTGATGAGATAAAGTGCCGATATTTTCCTGTATATCTTGAAGGTGTGGCTCTACTGTGGTTCACTAAGATGCCAATCCGATCTATTGATCATTTTTCGGACTTGACCCGGAAATTCAAGGAGCAGTTCAGACTATATGCTTCAAAGGCCAAGGACATCATGTCGCTGTCGAGTTTAGAACAGAATCCGGGTGAATCTATCAGATCTTTCTTGAATCGCTTTAATATAGCGCTAGCTGAGGTGGACAATGCAGAACCGCGAATGATATTGACTTATCTGATGAAGGGAATCGACAAGTCGAGCGAGTTTGGGAAATGGCTAAACATGAAGGAGCCAAATTCCCTTGAAAAGTTCTATAAAAAAGCAGATGAATTCATACGCTTAGAAAGCCGTCCCGTACCGGTAAAGGCAGTGTTGGAAAAAGCCGAAGATAACACTGTTGTTCCACGCAAGAATGAATCTGTAGGGCAAAAAAGGGAAAATAACAATGGGAAGAAGCAGAGTAATCTGAAGAAGCCCCGATCCTTCAAGCCATCAGAATATACTCCTTTATCAGATACGCCGGAGCGTATCTACCTTGCCACTAAAGATTCTATTGACTTTCCTAAACCTCCTCCTCTAAGGACCGGGAAAAAGGCTATACAGAGTGGGAAGTTCTACCGCTTCCATAATCAACCCGGTCACGAAACCGATGAATGCCGACAGTTGAAAAATATGATTGAAGAGTTGCTAAGGGAAAACAAACTACAGCAATTTGTGAAAAAGAACAGCAACAATCCTGCTTCATCTAGTCAGGGGCAACAGGCTCCTACTCATCAGCCTAGGACGATTGAAAAGGCTACAGGGCATGAATCTGGAAGGCCCATTATCAATGTCATTACAGGAGGACCTCACCCAGCAGGCAGAAGCTGGGGTGAAATGGAAAGATATACCCGAGCTTTAAAGTATGTACCGACCGAGGAAGATGTATTCGTTTTGGAAGGTGCTACGCCTTTGAAGCAACAAAGAACTCTTGATGATGATATTGTATTCAAAGCTAGGGATTCTGCAGGTATTGAAGCTCCTACCTTGGATCCCTTAGTCATCTCGGCTGGTATCGGGCCAGCTATTGTCAGAAGAGTTCTCATTGATTGTGGCGCATCCTGCAATATCCTCTTCAAGAAGACATTCGACCAAATGAAGATCCCTATGGCTGATGTGCAAGCTTCATCGCATAAAATTGCTGGCTTCACTGGGGAGCCAAAACAGCCAGTAGGAACCATTGATTTGTTTGTGGAACTTGGAGAAGGAGAAAGAAAAATGGTCCGCAAGCAAACTTTTGTGATTGTCGACGAATTTTCTGCTTACAATGCTTTCCTTGGTCGTCCAACTCTGGCAGCGTTCAAAGCTGTTCTTGCCCCGTGGTGCCTCACCATTAAATTCCCTACAGACAATGGAGTAGGAGTTATAAAAGGGGATCAAAATGCTGGGCGAGAGTGTTATCTGACAGAGCTACGAGAAACCAGAAAAAGAGAAATGGGAAAGAATGCGGCAGCCCCAGTCCGCATCAGAGAACCAGCCTTATAGCAATTACAGGGCGGACCCTGCACTGGCGAACACAGCGGAGCAAGGAAAGAGATGGACCCTAGAAAAGTCAGTGCAGGGGGAAATAGAGTGGTACCAGTCGAAACGACAATACCAATACCTGTTGACCCAAAGGACCCAAACAAGGTGTTGAATGTGGGTTCACAACTTAATGTGTCAATTCAGAATATCTTAATATCTTTTTTAAAGGCAAATCTGGATGTTTTTGCTTGGACTCATGCCGATATGTGCGGAATATCCCCAGAAGTTGCAGTGCATGCTCTAAATATTGATCCAAAATTTACACCTGTGAAACAAAAGAGGAGAACTCAAGGTCCAGAAAGGTCAGCAGCGTTAAAAGAAGAAGTTGATCGACTCATGGAGAATAATTTTATCAAAGAATCTACCTATCCAGATTGGGTTTCAAATCCAGTGCTGGTTAAGAAAGCCAATGGAAAATGGAGAGTATGCATCGATTTTTCAGATCTAAACAAGGCCTGCCCCAAAGACTGCTTCCCATTACCCAGAATCGACCAATTGGTAGACAGAACAGCGGGACACGAATTGTTATCTTTTATGGACGCTTACTCCGGATATAACCAGATCATGATGCATGAGCCGGATCAGGAGGATACGAGCTTTATCACCGACACCGGTCTTTACTGCTACAGAGTTATGCCCTTCGGGTTGAAGAATGCAGGGGCAACATACCAAAGACTTGTTAATGCTATGTTCAAACCGCAACTGGGCAAGACTATGGAAGTCTACGTCGATGACATGTTAGTAAAGTCTAAAAAAGCGGTGGATCACATAGAACACTTAGCAGACATGTTCGCGGTCCTTCGGAAATACAGAATGAAGCTCAATCCTTTAAAATGTTCATTTGGAGTGGAATCCGGCAAGTTTTTAGGCTTCATCGTGAGCGCTAGGGGCATTGAGGCCAGTCCAGCTCAAATTACTGCATTAAAAGAAGTCAAAGCTCCTAGAAAAAAGAAGGAATTGCAAAGTCTCAATGGAAAAGTCGCCGCCTTGAGTCGGTTCATTTCCAAAGCCACAGATAAATGCATCCCATTTTTTGACGCCCTAAAGAAAGGAAAGAAAAACTTCGATTGGACCCCCGAATGCCAAAAAGCCTTTGATGAATTGATTCGCCATATGGAAACGCCTCCAATACTTTCTAGGCCTGGAGATGGCGAGGATCTTCTTATATACTTGGCAGTATCATCTCATGCTTTAAGTGCAGCGCTGATACGAGAAGACAAAAGGATTCAACGTCCAGTTTACTATATCAGCAAAAGACTCACTGGGGCAGAGATGAATTACTCTAAGTTGGAAAAACTCGCCTATTGCCTACTAATTGCGTCTAGGAAGTTGAGGCAATATTTTCAAGCTCATCCTATTAAAGTCCTCACTGATCAACCTTTAAAGCAAGTCCTGTTTCGCCCTGAGACTTCGGGCCGTCTTCTAAAGTGGAATATTGAACTCAGTCAGTATGACATCACTTATCATCCCCGAAAAGCAATCAATGGACAAGCTTTAGCAGATTTCATTGCAGAATTCACAGATAAGGGTAACAGTGAGGAGGAAACAGTCGACGATTCCCCAATCCAATGGAAGTTATGTGTCGATGGTGCGAGAAACGACTACTGTTCTGGAGCCGGAGTTGTACTTGAGACCCCAGAAGGCCGATCATTATGCTATGCACTAAGATTGGAATTTCCTTCAACAAACAACGAAGCAGAATACGAAGCCCTTATCGCTGGTTTGAGGATTGCTAAAGAATTAAACATCCGAGCGTTACAGATATTCAGTGATTCTCAGCTTATTGTATGCCAAGTCAAAAAGGAATTCCAAGCAAAAGGGGGGAATTTGCCCGCTTACTTGTCAAAGGCTTGGGAGCTCCTGTGTGATTTCGATCATTACATGATAAGTCACATTCCTTGAGAGGAAAACACGAAAGCAGATTCTCTCGCAAAGTATTCTAGCACAGGTGAAGCTCAATTTCTGGGGATAACTCTAGTGGAGGTCCTGTCGACTCCTAGCATTGATGAGATGGACATTGATTGGATCATGAGCATGTCTCAAGAGCAAGAATCATGGATGGCTCCGATAACAGAATATCTGCTCAATGGATCCTTACCAGGGAACTCAAAAGAACGACAAAAGCTACTGAGAAAAGCCTCTCGATACATAATCCAGGATGGCCGATTATACAGATGGGGATTCTCAATGCCATTACTTCGATGTGTATCTAGGGAAGAGTCTAAAGCAATCCTAGCAGAGGTACACGGAGGAGAATGTGGTGATCATTCAGGTGGCCAAACATTAGCAAAGAAAATTCTCCGATACGGATATTTTTGGCCAGAAATTAATCGAGATGCAGCAGAGTATTCCCGAAAATGTGACAGATGTCAAAGATTCGCCAAAATTCCTAGAGCTCCTTCCACTGAACTCACACAGATGGTCAGTCCATGGCCGTTTGCAATATGGGGAATAGACCTTGTAGGACCGTTGCCAACTGCCAAATCTGGAATTAAATACGCCATTGTTGCTGTAGATTATTTTACTAAGTGGGCTCAAGCTGAACCACTGGCTACTATCACCTCAAAGAAGATGATAAGTTTTGTGACTAAAAACATCATTTGCAGATACGGTGTGCCTCAAAAAATAATTACAGACAACGGAACTCAGTTTGAAAGTGAAGAATTCCAAGATTTTTGCAAGCGATTCAAAATCCGGAAAAGCTTCTCAGCAGTGGCTCATCCGCAGGCAAACGGGCAAGTGGAAGCTGTGAACAAAATTATTAAGTCAACCATCAAGAAGCAACTTGAAAGAGCAAAAGGTGGTTGGGTCGATAAGCTACCACTGGCACTATGGGCATACAGAACCACTCACAAAACTGCGACTCGGCACACCCCGTTTTCATTGGCATACGGGTCAGAGGCAATGATTCCGATAGAAATAGAGGTCCCTTTACACAGAAGAATCCATTTCAATCAAGCAGAAAACGAAAAGCTACAACTTGAAGCACTAGATCTCCTTGATGAAAAAAAGAGATGAGGCTAATCTCAGAATTGCAGCTCATCAGCAAAAAATAGCCAGACATTTCAATTCCAAAGTTCGCCAATGCAGCTTTGAGATTGGAGACCTAGTCCTGAAGAGAATTATGACAGCGACAGGTATGTTTGGGCCAAATTGGGAAGAACCATATGTCATAGGTCAGAAGCTTCTTGACGGCACATTCAAACTCACCACTGTTGAAGGAGATCAAATTCCAAGGGCATGGAACAGCAACCATTTGCGTCCATACTATACTTGAAAATTTTGTTGAAATATTGTAAAAAGAATTATGAATGTATGATTCTTGTAATTGAAGGCAATTGTAAAACTGATGCAAGTAAATAATGAAAGAATATAAAGTGGATGTAGGCCCAATTTCCTGGCCGAACCACTATAAATCTTGTGTTCCTTATTATTATTACATGTTTGCTTTATTTTCGATATAAAAAGTACATAGAATGTATTGCTGAAATGTCGATTTAAATTTTTGCAGACAATGAAAGTGAAACTTGCACACAAAAAGACCAAGTGATTCTCGCAAAATTTCAAGTCACGAAAGCCCCGAATTCAAATCCTATATAGGAAGTACTTCAATTGAACGGCCTATGATTTCGACAGAAACGGGTCTTTGCTAATAAATTGAGATCGTTTGAACAAAAAAACATCCAATTAAGAAGCTAGTGCTCGTTCTCACGAAATTGCCTGACAATGAAACACACTTCCTTGGATTAAACAAGTTACTTGTGAGAAAAGGGAATGAAAGCTATAAAAAAAAAGAAGGCAGAGGATCATTGAAAAGGCATAAGCAAGTGGACAGAGGAACAACCAAAGCCATCATCGGCAGCACAAGTCCTCTCCGGAGGCACAACTCTTCGGAGGATAAAGACCTCTAATGGGTTATACGCCACCAAAAAAGAAAGTTCTCTACTCAACAAAAAAGATTGGAGGAGTCATGACCCTCCAACCATGAGAGAGTAACTTCCAGGCGATGAAAACCCTCTCTGAGGCACATTTCACCAGGAGTTGAAGTGTTACGACCGCTCTTCGGAATTTCACTTCACTAGAGTTGAAATGCAAACAAAATAAAAGACCTCTTCGGAGGCACATTTCACCAGGAGTTGAAGTGTTACGACCGCTCTTCGGAATTTCACTTCACCAGAGTTGAAATGCAAACAAAATAAAGACCTCTTCGGAGGCACATTTCACCAGGAGTTGAAGTGTAACAACCGCTCTTCGGAATTTCACTTCACCAAAGTTGAAATGCAAAACAAAAGAAAGACCTTCCTGGAAGCCCACGTTTCACCGAGATTGAAATAAAACTTCCAAGTGTTGAAACGTGAAAAGGCTTTCTTCGAAGGCACAACTCTTTGGAGGTACACGTTTCACCAAGATTGAAATAAAACTTCCAAGTGTTGAAACGTGAAAAATCCCTCCTCAGAGGTACAACCCCCCCTCCGGAAGCATAATCAAGAAGAAAGACCTCTTCGGAAGCCCACGTTTCACCGAGATTGAAATAAAACTTCCAAGTGTTGAAACGTGAAAAGGCTTTCTTCAAAGGCACAACTCTTTGGAGGTATACGTTTCACCAAGATTGAAATAAAACTTCCAAACGTTGAAACGTGAAAAAATCCCTCCTCAGAGGTACAAATTTCTATTTAAAAGAAAAATCCTCATCAAGAGCATACTTTAACTTTCGAAGGAAGAGTGATTTACCTATTCTAAAAAAAAGGGGGGGGGGGGGAAAGAAAGTTAAAGTACATTCAGAGGTCCGCTTTACCACATAGAAGAATTCACTTGGCAAAATGTGTACATACACAAA
This sequence comes from Allium cepa, assembly GCA_030765085.1. Lineage (NCBI taxonomy): Eukaryota > Viridiplantae > Streptophyta > Magnoliopsida > Asparagales > Amaryllidaceae > Allium > Allium cepa. The sequence continues at coordinate 464,397,627 of CM060943.1, forward strand.
AGGAAAAAGTGACTTCTTCGAAGGACAAAGCGTAAAAACTTATATGAAAGGAGTTGTACTCTATGAAAAATCTTTTCACGAATGAAATAGTCATTCTACAGAAAATAAGAGTGAAAGTCCCCTCGAAGTATAGAAAATTGCAGTAAGCTTATGATATGGGGGCAGCATGGTATAGTTGTATACGATATGATATAGCTACATCGGTAAAGTACGCTCAAACAACATACCATAAGCTCACTGCAATGTCATATAAATAAACTTGTGCAAAAATGAATAATAAATGCATTCTCAAATTCAAACAGGAGTTTATACAAAGAAAGAGGAATCATTTTATTCAACATTACTTTATATACAGGTACAAGTTTCAACAAAAGAAAAGCGGGGGGCCGATACCCGCACAATTCTCGACCAATACATGCAAAAGACGAGAAGCTAAAAGCTGAAGTCTTCATTTCTTCTTGCCACCCTTGGACCCTTTGCCTGGCCGAATGATTAGTTTTTCAGGTCTATCTATAGGCATAAGGGAAGAAGGAGAGGGAGGTGCAACCGGTGCGACTTCCGGTTCCTCTTCAGTAGTGATGATTTTCTTCCCCCTCCTCTTCGATGTTCCGTGCTTCTTTCTTCTCTTCGAAGAAGACTCACTCCCTGGAGTAACAAGAGCGGACAAAACTACGTCATCAGAGGGAGTCCGCTCCGGAGAGATCTCGCCTCCTTTAAGTCCCTCGTCCTTCTGCTCTTGCGAAGCGATAGGGTCATCCAAGCCATGAAGAGCCTCAATCTGTTCCTCTTGTGACCCGGGTTGTGAAGCAGAAGGAGGAGTCACCTGAAGAGACGGAGGAGGGATAACCGGAGGAAGTGAAGTCTGCACAGCACTTGGTGTTTCAACTGCAGAAGAAGAGAAATTAAAAATATTAGTATCTCCCCGAAAGAAGGGAGATATGGGTTCGTCGAGATTCAAGAAGTAATCGAGAAGCTCATCAAACTTTTGAGGAGTAAGCAAGCGATCCACCTGAATCGGACCAATATCAAAATTACCTGAAGATGTTTGCTTTGTAAGTTCAATCTCATAATTCTGAGCCCCGATATCCTCCAAAGCCTCATCATCAGTAGGGGTGATTACCCCGGTTCTTATAGGAGGCGGCGAATGAGCACTAGAGCCTGTAATGTCCACTTCGGGAGAAACTAAAGGACGTTCAGAAGTGGTAGGCGGTATTTCTTTCTCAGAACGTTCCCCTTCCGCCATTCCGGCCCGTACCTTGGCGAGTTGCTCTTTTCCCTTGGCAAGAGCGGCGCGGGCATCATAATCGAGATAATGCTCTTCAAGAGCTGTCTCGGCGTAGCCAGCACCTTTGCCACCTAGCATATCAAGTGCTGCCTCCCAGACTTCAGCTAATGTAATTTCGTATTTAGGGCCTAGAAAGGCAAGGCTGCCACGCCCCAAAATGCTATGCAGATAGAAATCAAATAATGTGGAGCTAATATCAGCTTTGGTTGCTTGATGGGCCTCTTCGGCCGCGAGTTTACCAGCAACAGCCTCGTCACGCTCCATTTCGGCTATAACAAGTCGAGCTTTTAGCATCTCTATCTCCAAGCTTTGAGAGCCGGCCTGTTCTCGCAGCTGTAAAGTTTCGGCACGATATTCTTCTATGACCTTCTCTTGGTGTGTAAGCTTATCTTCGACTGCCCTTTGACATGCGCATCTCGTACTTGTTGCTGAAGCATGCTCTCCTTTTGAGAATGGAAAGTAGATGAAGTAGCTAATTCTTCCTTAAGCTTTTCTACTTCCGCTTCCAGCTTTTCATTATAGGAAGCAATTCTTCTCATTTCGGCGTCATGCTATTCGAGAGTCTTCTGCCACTCAGCCTTATCGTTCTCCATTGTGAGCATGGCCTCGAGATTGGCTCGGTTAACCCTCTGAAGCTCATCGACAAGTTTTTGCCAGTTCGACATTCTTTCAATATCGGTCCTGACAGTATCAAGATTTCGCAGCATAGCCGGTTTGTCGAGAGGAACCAAGTCGAGATCAAATCGAACCCCTCTCAAGCACCACTGAGGAAATCGACTTTGAAGAGTGGGAGGACCTTGCCCGACTTGGTATGCGGGCCGGTTGATGATAGCTTGAATGTCGGAGCGAACGGGAGCAGGAGATTGAGCAGGAACATGTTCAGAAGCTGTCGGCATTGTTTCTTTGGTAAGTCTAGCCCGCTTGCTAGAAGAATCGTCTATGTGACCTTTACCTCTCTCATCGTGAGCTTTTCTCTTTTGAGTATCATCGTCTCTGTGAGAAGGGTCATGTCTTTCTTGTTCCCTTCGGTGACGTTCTTCATATGCTCGTCTCTCGTCGGCTTTCCTGATGGCCCTCTCTTCATCCGATTCTCTGTAAGAAGGGAGGTAACGCCTGTAATCATACTGGCTACGCCTCCCGTAGCGTTGGAAATCATCATAGTACGAGCCGCTGTGCCCCATAGGAGAATCTGGAATAAAAATAATAAGCTTTAGAAATCTTTAAAGTACAAGAAGATAAGTGCGTAGAAGTGATGAGAAATCCAAAGTGTCGTGTAACGTGTAAACTACACGCATCGAGTTACAAACCACTCTGTGGAATAGAGGTAGTGATAACTTGAGTAGGAGGAGTTGACATTTGTTGTAAAGAAGATGTCACCTCGATTACAGAAGAGATAGTTTTGGAGACATCATCTTTGAAAAGTTCTTGAGAAGTCACAATTAAATCGCTCAACCCCTCAAAAACATCATCGCCATCATGTTTTTTGGAACTTGCTTTCTTAACTCCTTCGCTAGTAGATTTTTCGGATGATCGTGGGGGTTCTTCCTCTTCGGTAACTGGGCCAAGTACAGACTTGTCAGACGGCCCCACAACATCCTTCGGAATTGAACACTTTACCAGTGAAGTTTCTATAGAAGTTCTTCCCTGCATGTGCTCTTTAATAGAGACCGGGGCATCAGGAGTTTCCGCCGGAGAATCAGGAATTTCAGTCGGAACTTCATGAATTTGAGTGGAACGAGAAGGATGTAGAAGCTCAAACTGATGAAGAAGTTCTTCTGTCAATAGAAATTTTGCGCTTCTTTCTTCAGCAGCCACAGTGCTTAGCCTTTCAAAAATTGACTTATGGCTGGAATCTCTAGAAGGAGGAGGAAGTGCTGTAAAAATAAGGAATGGAATCAGCATCTAGCAATACGAACCAGGTAAAACTTAGAATAAAATTAAAGAAAGAAGAGAAAAAAGATCTCACTTCCTACTCTCCAGTCTGCGTAAAATTCTGCGGGGCAACGAATGTAGAAGTATTGATTCAGGAAACCATGTGCACTCTCCGGCAAATCCAAAATAAGTTTGCGGTTCCTCGCACCTCTTACAAGTACAATTGAAGGGTGGTCCTTATTCTTCGCAAAAGTGCACAAGTAATAGATTTCCTCAAAACTCGGAAGACGGTCAAGAGTCCTCCTGAACAGAATGCACAATCCCATCAAAATAGCATAGCCATTGGGGTGCAGCTGGAAAGGAGAGATCGTCAGTTGAAGGAGGATTTGTCGAAGAAATTCATTAAAAGGAGGAATTGCTCCACTTAAGCACATTTGTCGATTAATGGCAACAAAACGGTAAGGTGGTCTATCAGCAAAGTCATTTGGTCCAGGGAGTAAAACTTCTGCCTCGGCAATGCCAAATTGAACGCATAATTGATTAAGCGCCCGCTGTTTCAAAAGGGCAAGAGTTCTTTCCGGAGGATTCTCTAGTGGAATAGCAATCGGGAAAACCCCTTCGACGTGTTCTATCATCTCTTCTTGTTGAGACGTCATTCTACATAAGCGACTGGATGTTCAGATGAGAAGGTGCACGTTTCCTAAAAAGTGTGAAGTGTTGTGCAGAACTATAAAAAAAAAGGAGAAAGCAAACATAACTGAAATCAAACTAGTTGACAATTAGTCGACTATGAGATTTCAGGACTTGTTAATATAAAGCTCGAGTGTAGTGTTAATGCGAACGAATCAGCTTTAACTGGATATTTTAGTTTTGCTTTAGCACTTCACTTGAATTCATTGGTTCATAGCATTTCGTTCACACAGTTCATTTAAGTTGATTACTCTTTATCGACTAATCTGTCATTCGATGTGGGCAGTCAATGGCAGTATATTCGTCCTAGTTTTCTGCAAATGTTATGTTTAACAGGTTATTAGCATTAGAGATAACCTACAACAAAGTGCAACAGAATTCAAGTTCAAACAATTCAACCAAGTCTTCACAGAATTTCACAAGTCTTAGGTCGTCCAGCGACCTAGCATAGGTCGGGCTTCATTAGGTCGCACTATGCAAGTTAAAAGGTTCAAGGCAGTACAAACTTTCCAAGTCCTAACTCGGCCGCGACCTAAAGCCTATGCCGCAAAGTATAGGTCGTTGATATATTAAGTCGCTATGCAGTCGCTCAAGAATGATAGGTCGCTAAATTGTTAAGTCGTTCTGTTCAAAGTGCATGTGCAAATTTGCCAAGTCCTAGGTCGTTCAGATCCCAACGCGACCTAAGAATTAAGTCGTGAATTTGAAAGTCCTCGAGCTTCCCTTAGGTCATAAGTTATCTTAGAATGCTCATATCTACTAGGTCGCTGACTTCTTATCCACGCTAAAGCACATCAGACCCAGTAACCCGTTAACACTAATAGCGCAGAATCCCTCATTCTATTCGTGAAGATCATCGTCTTTTCATACCACCAAGTCATTCGAAAAATGACTCCATATATCTCTGATCTGTCATAGACCTAACTCACTGTTGTGCGTTCGAGAATCACAACAACAACAATAGCCAGTGACGAACAGGAATCGATCACAATGCAACTCAGAGTGAAGCACGACGTACAAAATCGATTTGGGGTTGAGAGGTTAGAATTCGTGGTTCGATGGTGATTATGGAATGAATAAGGATCGAAGATGCTTACGTGATTTGATAGCAAGAATGAATTGCTGAATGATTTGCTTGAGTTCGTCTTTAAAATCGCGGAATTCTGTTAATGGCAGAGCAAGAAATTGGAGCAGTTAGATAATGAAGAAGAAGCAACCTAGCAGTTTATATGGAGCTGAAAGAAGAAGGCGAGTAGACACGCGAGTTAGCATATGTTTTAGGTCGCTCACGACCTAGCAAAGATAAGTCGAAGCATGCGACCTATGACATAGGCCGATACTTCGAGGGGCAGATGTTAACTCCTATTATTGCCGCGACCTAAAAGCAAGCAACCTAACTGAAGACGCGACCTAGTGACCCAAGAGATGAAATGATTTAGCGGCCTAATTAGTGAAGCGACCTAGCGATCTGAAGAAGGTTACGACCTAGCGGAACCCAGCGACCTAAGAGTAGCTGCGACCTAAAGTGTTGCGACCTAAGATTGTCTCGACCTAAAGGCAGCAGCGACCCAAAAAGGCCGCGACCTAAAAGGACAAGCAACCTAAGGAAGGGCGCGACTTAACTGCAGAAGTAACCTGGCGATCTAAGGATTGTTGCGACCTAACAGAAAGCTACAACCTAAAGGAGGCCGCGACCTAAGAGTGAGTGCGACCTGAAGATGGACTCGACCTATGGAACTCCGCGACCTAACTATCCACCGACCTAAGAAGCTCCGCGACCTAAGGAAGGTCGTGACCTAAGGGACTCAGCGACTTAAGATTAACTATGGCTGCAGGAAAGTACTCGCGACTTAGGTCGCTAACGACCTAAATACCAGAATATAGAAGACTATGCAATGCCACAGGGGGATAGGTCGCTCACGACCTAGTACTTGTGCAAATCATCATGCGTAAGGAAGGAGGGGCCAATACTCTTCAGGTCGACTACAACCTTACTTAGGTCGGTCACGACCTACGACCTTACTTAGTTCGGTCACGACCTACGACCTTACTCTGAAAAATGCCTATAAATATGACCCTAACTCCAACTAGCAAAGGACCTTTTGGCTCATTCTCTTCAAGCGCCGTTACTCTGCTGCATTCCAAACCAATCCAAGACTTAAAGCTCTCAAGACACGAAGAACGCTACAAACAACTTGGAGAAAAGATCACACACATCCAACATGGATTTGAAGACTCTAATCTCCATTGAAGTTTAGGCTACTTGTTCTAAGTGACTTGTAATTCAAAGTGTATTGTACTTGGAAAGAATTGTATCAGCTTGTAATGAGATCATCAATAAAAGTACTTAAGGTGGACGTAGGCTATACCCTTAAGCCGAACCACTATAAAATTGTTGTTGTTTACTGCTTTTCCGCTATTATCTGCTTGTAATCTGTTCCCGAGTTATCGGGTGGTGCTTTCACAACTATAACTCATACACCGGGGTGTTAGCGTTCAAATTTTAGCGTTAACAGGTTGTGTAAACTTTGTTATTGTTTTGTAAAACTATATGTGCCCGTGTAATCTAATTTTGTGGTTCATGTAATAATTATTATCTCGACTATTATATATATATGTTGACTATTATATTTCATCTAATGGGTTATGAGATATACGATATGTTATGCGATTATTTGACGTTTCCTTTTTCTTCTTTTCCATTCTCTTCTCTTCTATTTCTCTTCCTTGCCTTTTCTTTTTATTTCCTTTGATAATCGTTCTACATCTAAGGTGTAGGGCGGTCATTACAATGAGAGTTATTCATGTTTAAAAATTACAGGGTAAACATAGTTTGAATTTAGTAAGGACTTCTAAATAATTTACCATTTTTCTTCTTAGTTAGAAACCTAACTACCATATTCAAAACTTTCTTTAATTACCACTGCCACCAGATGCAACTAGGATACCTCTAGCCAAGACGAGCTCAGTCATGCCACTCTTGTTAATTTTGATCCCCTCTATTCAAAACACTAAATTAATTTGTCCACGTCAATTGGCTAGGTGAGACAATCAAATTTTATGTCTTTAGGCATGAATTATTCCCCATCTTCCACTAGTCAAGTTGATGCCTCTTCGCTGTGTCAGATGATGGTGTTTGATGTTGATATGCAGGTTAGATTGTGCATGGACATGCACGAACACCTAAGAAGAAATCCCTTTTTCTAAAAAAGCAATTTTGTTAAACGATAAAAAAGCTATGAATTAATTTTTGAAAATAGTTTGAATATTTTTTATGATAATCATGCTGCTTAATTACACCTGATCAATCAGCTTCGCTTTTGAGAGAAAATATCTCTAACACAATGATGGAGTTGCAAAGTCTAGGTTTAAGATTTATTTATTCTATAGAGAGTGAGAGGAAGAATTAAATTTTGTTTCTCCGAATGGAAGCTTTGTCGACTTATTTACAATATGAGATGCTAATAATATTCCTTTAATATACTACTACTAGGTCAAAATTTATCTGTTAATTAGTTCTAATAACCTATTTAAATAATAAAGCATTTAGCTATTATAATTATCGGTGTCCCTCTAATTATTAACTAATAATTTCAATCACTATAAAATATTTATTATGTAGTAATTATTTTTTGGCCAATATAAATAACCAAATAAATATGTAGCAATTATATAATTTAATAATCAATTTCCATTCCTAATAATAATTATCAATTAACTAATGTAACCATTATTTTAATTTCTTTATAATAATAATTTATAACATTTTTAAGTTGTTTAATAAATTATTTTTGATCAAAAACTGAGAATTGCAATTATGTGACTTCAATATTTGAACTCAATCCTGAATAATATTTGGACAAGTTAAATATTAAAGCTTGTACAAGATAGAGTTGAGGGTATTCCTAGTGGCAATTATGTAAATAGTTATGTAACTTAACTCTTTAAACAATCTTATTCGGAAAAAAAATACCATTTTGGTTTTATTCTATTTTATTTTTATTGTTAAAAAAGTTATAGATAAGGAAATTAATACATTAAACATATATAAATAGAAAACCATTAGGCGAGTCTTTTATTTATTATAGTTACGAATGTATTCATAACCATGTGTAGTGAATTGGTATCTAAATACTTATCGTTAAATGTTTCTAGTTAAGGTATATCGACAAAAAGATATCGGTACATCCATTTAGACTGGTGTTTGTGATACTTCACATAAAATAGATGATAAAATACTCATGACCGCTGAGGACATCGAAGGATTACGTACTTGTGGTTGTTTGGAATAATCATGAACGACTAAATGAGATTCTTATATAGGTCAATCCAACTAAGTCAAAATAGAAAATCTCATGTAACGACATGTAGTAATCTTCAGACTTGAGATTACTGTTGATCTTAAGTAACTAGACTGTACTTTTTCTTAAAGATATTTAATAAATTGTTGTTGTAAATGGTCCACAGCTATGGTTTTGAATCAAATACTATAAATACTTATTCTTAAATGTTTCTAGTCAAGATGCACTGAAAATCACATATCAATATATCTGTTGCGACCAATGTATGAAATGCTCCCAATAAGATAGATAGTGAATTACTCATTATCATTGGGGATACCAATTGGTTTGGTATTTATGAATTTTTAGAATAATCATAGAGTGACTCGACGAGATTCTTCTATAGGTTAATATTACTAAGTTAAATAGAAGATCTCATTATAATGATGTGCAGTATTCTTTAGACTTAAAGGAAATCATTGACCTTAAGTGGGTGGATTATACTTTGATTATGGTCAACTATATGGCGTAATGCTCGTGTCAAGACCATAGTTGGGTATATATTGAACTACTTGAAGTGAAATACTACTCGATAGAGGATTCGCCTCCTTTATTATAGAGGGTTAGTTCACTGTAATTGATAGTCAATGTAAAGTCAAAATGTGACAAATCAGCATTGTTATCGAATTGAACCAAGGACTTTAAAATGGTCTAAATTAAATATGGATATTAGTATAGTTTTTGACCATAGACAAAACTATAAATTTCTTAGTGGTACAATGGTGATAAAAAGAAAATGTGCATGAAATATCGTTACAAAGTGCAGCTTAAAAGGATCAGAAATTAGATTTCGCCTAAATGATTCATAAGAAATTGAACTTGTGTTCGCACTGCACTTCAGCAAAATCTGTACAGCCTTCAGTATTTAATTTGTTTAAATACTGCTAAGGACCAAATTTACACTAGAAATTCAACATAAAAATGTTGTTAGCTAATTTCTAGGTTAGACTTATGTCAAACTAATTTATACAAATTAATAATAAAAATAATACAATGATGTATTGAATTTTTATGGAATTTTATTCAAAACCTAAAAATTAATTTAAACAATGTATAAAAGGTATATATTGATTAAATTATGGAATGAGTTTATATAAAATAATTAAAAAATTGGTTGAATTGTGAAATCAATTAGGCCCAAAGCATCGAAACTAACATAAAGCAGGGAAAACCATAGCATAAGAGAGGAGGGTAGAGACTTAATCTTTAGACCCAGAGAGAAGTGTATTGAATATTTGTGATCTTATGGATATAAATCCCCTAGCCCTACATAGTGTCTTTACGTTGAACAAATGCTAATCTTAGTCTCTATTAAAAATCTATGGTAATGCCTTATGGATGGAATTGCACCTAGTGATCAAGAAGAAAGGATTTGAAGTTCGAAGAAGGAAACTTATAATAACCAAGGTGTTCGATGATTGACGGGACAAGAGAAAGGTAATATTCCTTTTAATCATTTCATGTTTGAGTGTAGTGTTTATATATTTATTCTCCCTATATATACGCATTTGACCAAAAAAAGTCAAAAGTTAATATTAATTTCGATAACTAAATATTATATAAACCATATTATATATATAATCTAATCTAGATTTAAATGAAAAAATATACATAGAATTATATATATATATATATATCTATGTGTATGTGTGTTTTTTTAAATTTAAATTGTTTAAATTTGTTTTTGAGTTCAGAATTAATAAAATCTATTTTTATTCTTGGCTTGAAAATAAAAAAAGTGTATTTTGTAATTAAATATGTGTATAGACATATATACAGGCATAAAAATATTGTATATAATAAAAAAATTAGTTTAGCTCATGGATTTTGGAAATATAAAAAACGAACTTTAGATTTTGAAGTGGAAAAAATAGTTTTAAATTTCAATTTTAAAATATATACTATTATCAAGTGTAAAATATTAATAATGAATGCATATACAACATATTTTAAATTTAATGAGATATTATATATATATATATATATATATATATATATATATATTGGTCGAAGAAATAGTGTGTATATATATATACAGAATTTAAATAATATTATGTTATATATAAATATATAAATTACAATAATGGTCGAATTAAAAAAAATTATTTACAATTTATATATGTGTGTGTATATATATATTTGTGTATCTGTATATGGCAATATTATTAAAATATGACACTAAAACCTATTTATTATCCACAAACCACAATGGTTAATTATACACCTATGACATATGTTCATCATGTATACTCTAGGTTAGAACACCATATTTATTGTAATCATAATGTTTTTATTATTAAAATTAAAATGATAACACATCTTATTATTAAATCATAATAATAAAAAAATTAATATACAACTTTATTAAACTTCAATCAAACCCCAAACTCTATTGTTACCAACATTAAATGATTTTGTACAAAATTATTATTTTTGTAAATGAAAATTTGATCTTGTGCTAATTAATAATTTTTTTTTAATTCCCCTTTTTAGTATGCTACCAATGCACCATATCCAACATCTTAGTTTAGTGATGCTTCCAAAACAACAAGATCCTCAATATATTTAATTATATTTAACACATGAACTCATACTTTGCTTTAATTGCTTATTTTGAATGAAACAATATCACCAAAAATCTATATCTTTTGAACATGTTGTTCACCATATAACTTTTGTATGTTGTCAAATTTGAATTAAATGCCCATATTCTTTTATTGTTTTTGACTTCAGAACATATAGAACCTCAAGAAAATAAATATTTTTGCTATGAAGGCTCGAAATTTTAGTTGTTTTATCATCAGTTCTTACATGAGCTTTGAAGCGACAATATGCCAAAAGATTAATTTATTGGTAAGTAAGTTATTATTCATTGGAAAAATTTCGAAATTATAAATCTCATCCGGGACCTTGCACCGGGCATCGAACATCATGCTTGATATTATATTTCAGTGTTAATCTTTAATTAAACTTCGTATATTTCAGTCGACAAAAAATTAATTGAGTACATGAAATATAAAAGTATGTTATCGTAATATCATATGTTCTTATACTTCTTAGAACAGTTAAATGTGATTCATTTCATTTATCTAATAAGGCTCCGACACGATTTTATATAACTCTTCAAACCATAAAGGAGTATAAATATCTTTTAATTCCTTTGGTATATGGTAGGATCCATTATTATTGTTGCATATGATCTTGGGGAGTACTAATAAATTGCATACTCATAGGTGGTAGGGAACACGTTGCCCACTATATCATATATAATTCATAACTATTGTCATTGCCTCTGATCCCTCCATAACCTTAGGGATACCAACTAGTTGTTGGATTAGGTGCATTGGCAACATGGAAAAAAAGGTAGTTTCAAACAAAAAAAATCCTTTTACTACTTTGCAGTAGTTCTTCTTTTGTGTTTACATGACTAATTTTTTATACTTAATCATATTTAGTGACCATTAGTCAAAAGGTTTTTGTTTTAATTTTATTTAACTATATCTTAGAATTCTACATATGTATAGCTATATATGTTTACACACACATATGTTATTATTCCACTTTAATTCTGATTTATCATATTAATGTTCACATTCATAATGCAAATATTGTAAATATTATAAGTTAACCTTGAGGATGTAAATTTAAAGGTGCATATACATGTAAATAACCTTGGTAGCTTATGGTCATAAGTAAGGAAACAATATCAAGGGTTTTAACATAATGATGGTTATAAGTCATATTATGTATGTATATATGTATGCATGCATGCATGTATGAATACTAGTATAAGTCGCACACATGTGCATCTAATAACTATATGATTTGTGGATTATGGGTTATAATTGCAAAAGCTTTAATTGTCTTAACATCTTTATTTCTAGCAATCTTGTTGGTAAGTGTCGGATGCAAATCAATGGTGAAATTTTATTGATGGCTTGGTGGGAAGTGGGTGATGATGGAGGCTGCAAACCAGGAGTGACTAACTAGTGATGAGTGGTCATGAAGGGATACTATCTAGGATATTTTTGAAATTTATAAAAGGTGTGATGGAAATCCCATTAATTAATTTTCGTATTAAAAGTAGAGGTATATGGATATCATCGACCATTAATAATCTATATATATTAACATTATTATTATATTAATAATTTTCTTCTTCTTTTTTGGCCAATAAAAAAATATATTTTTTAGTTTAATTTATATTATATACATAAGTATCAAATATCAAACTATATCTTTATATATTTATATTCGTTCATGTTTAATATATTGATATATACGTGTATGTGTGTGTATTTGAAATTAGAAATTAGAAAGTTAAATATGTTTAGAGTGATTTAAAATTATATCAAAAAATATTTTCATATTTAAAAACTAGAATAATATATGTGTTTGCTTATCAATGTAGGGCTGTTATGGTTGAAACATCAACCGCTCAACCGTTCATGTGGCTACTTTTTATAATGGTAACGGTTGAAGAATTAGAAAACCGCGGTTAGCCATACCAACCATACATGGTCGTTTTGTATAATATTTAACGTTAAAGTAAAAAAATTAATAATTCAACTTAAAGGAATAAATTATACATTAATAATATGTGCGTACATATTGGTCTTTTTATAAACAAATAAATAAATTTGCAAAAAAACAGCTAGAGCCATATCAATTTATCATTAATAATGCATATAATTGAAAATATATGTAAAATGTGTTTCAAAATTGAATATGACAGTTAACCATCATAGACGGTTGAGGTAACGGTTATAAGAATTTATAGTCATCAATAATGGTAATGGTTACGGTTGGTGGTAATAACAATGGTTAACGCAACCATAACACCCCTATGCCTATGTGTAGTTATTTAAAACTAAAAAAATATGTATTTATTTATTAAACCGAGAATGAAAGTAAAAAAAATTATTCCATTTTTAATTGAAAACAATTCCTTTTTCAAACCAAAACAAAATCAACCTTTTGTTAAAGTAGGAAACAAAATACTTTATCATACATATATTAGCCATAAGCATTTATAATCTAATTTTCCTTATATAATACATACATATATACACACAGATACACACACACATGCGCGCACGCACACACACACACACACATATGTAAAATATATATTGCTATATGTTTAATTATGTGTGTATATGTATAATTCATATTTATGTATATTTAATAACATTATTTCAATTTCATAAAACAATTATCTTATTTGGATGAAAATAAACATGTTTATGAACATACATATATGTAGATACATAATTTAAAATAAATGTATACCTTTTTTGATATGTTGGTTATCGACACATCTGTTACTAGTTGTTCCTCTTTAAATTTTGCTCCTTATTCTTGAACTCGACATGCAAATCTACTCTTTAAGGCTTCTGTCAATTCTTTAGTGGAGGCTAAGATAAGTTACTTTTTGATGCAATTTGAATAGGAGAAGGTTGGACTATTTATTGCCACCATAAGATCAAATATATTCCACCTTTCTCTCCCTTTTGAATCCAGATCGCATCCAGACTCAAAGATAAAGTCAAATGCCTCCCTTTTCCCTTTGAATGGATGACCATCCTTTCATTGGGCTTGCATGGAGTTACGATTAAGGTTGGGCTTAAATCCATTTTGATAACATAATGTTTTATTTTCATTTCTCTAATCTGGAAGAGAGATTATGTATTCTTGAGTCAGATCCAATCTTTATTGAAGAAAAACCCTTTATCGTAAATCCATGGAGCCCTATAGTTGATTTAGCTAAGGAGAAGGTACTTTCTATTGTTGTTTGGACACATTATTATATCAGTTCTTCAACCTCTTACTAGTCTGAACTATTTAATCTGGTTACCAACTTGAGACATTTTGATGCAAATTATGTTGCTAGGCGAAAACTGATTTATGCTAAGGCTTTAATGGAAATAACTCAAAATAAACCTATCTCAACCAAGTTGTAGGTTAAATTGGCTAATTGTCAAGTTGCAATCGTAGGCGTGAGTTATAGCTGGAAATCATATAATTTTACATCTTACTATTCATTTGGGCTTATAGCTTTATCTTGCAAGCATGAGATGCCCATATCTCCTCTCGTTACTGAGCTGTCCTTGTTACCTATTCCTGCAAAAAGCCCCCTCCCTCGCCAGCCTTCTAGGCAATGGGTTCCTAAGGTCAACGTTGCCTCCTCGGTTACACTCTTCTATTGAGCAGCATGTTCGTACATCATCGCTTATTGACCAGCCCTCTTAATAAGACCCATCTATTCCGACTAAAACTATTGATCGGTCAGCGCCTTTTATTCCGGTTGTTAATTCAGAGCCAGATCTGCACTCTATCACTATGAATCCCATCGAGCAATTATGCAAACATTATAGAGCTAAGATACATTCTCCCTAAGCATTAATTTTTCAGATTTTTTTCACATCGAATTGATAAGCTACATTGGAGAGTTAGGAAAATGGAACTACCATTTACTAAAAATGTAAGGAACGAGTATTTCGAGCCGTTCACATCCGCACATGTCAGACTTGAATTGCTCAAAACAACAAATTGTTAATTTATATTTGGCAAAACTTAACATATAGAGTAAATAAATCACATAATCATAGATAAGAGTAATACAACAATAAGCAGCGGAATAGATAAATAGTAGTTCATGAAGCTACTATAAAAAATAGGAGCCTGAAACAAAATACAGCAGAATCTCAAATACAAATGAACTGGAATAAACTGAAATAACTGAAAGCTAGATAGATAGATCTTCAAACAAAGCTCCAATCTTCAAAGGTGGGTCTCAAATGCTGTGACACTCAATATGACCCGAGCATAAAGCAAAACACAAAACACTCGAGTCAGGATTAACATTCTTATATCAATAAATTCGACTCAAGTGAAATGTCAACCGAAATACAAATAACTTAAAGGATGTTTGGGATTTCAATCCTCTAAGGATCCGTGGAACTATCGACTATGTAGTAATATACACTATTATAATATGTCTATAGTAAAGTATTAAAATAGCGTTAAGGCATTGCCTATATCCCCCTTAACACATTTTATATATTCCCATAGTCTATATAGTACCATAAGCTCCTCTGTGAAGTTTACTCAAAGGGCACTCCATAGGTATGATACAAACCAGACTCTTAGAAGGTGCGATAGGCCATATGACAAGGCATGCGAGGAAATGCCAGGGTTGATATACCATATGCAGATCTGGACTGGTGGTAACGCATAGCAGCTACTGCCGTCCAACTCGTTACATACTCCCAAATCAAAGTTGCACCTAATCCAATCACAAAGTAATAGAATGGTGTAAAGAAATGTGTCTGATAAGAGGAATGACCCCACTTGGCCTTGCATGGCTCCTGTTTTAGCCACATCAAGTTGACTCATGGGAGTCAGGGCTCCGTAAATACCATATAATCGTCGCCAAACCATCCTACTTCGTTTTGAAATCTTCACCACGTACACAGTTGTTAAAGTGGTTTTCGGTATTGGTAGAGAGTTTGACAATATCCGATCCCGGTCTCTTTAAGAACCAAACGCTTATTTCACATCGTGGTCATTTCATTTCAAATAGTTCATACTTCATATCAAAATATCATATTCATTTCAAACCCATGTCAATTTGATATCAAAATAATATTCATTTTCGGAATCGTAACATTTTCAAAATTATAACACTTTCGAAATCATAACACTTTTAGCTTAAACTGTTTAGATATTGAAAATAGTATATATATTAAAATAGTTATAAATTAAAATAGTTTATATATTAAAATAATTTATATATTAAAATAGTTTATATATTAAAAATACTTTATATAATAAAAATAGTTTCCTCCAATTTCGCAAGTGAATTCAAATCATCTTGAATTCCATAATTCAAATTAAATCAATTCCAGTTTAACTATTTCAATTTAAAGGTCAAAGATTCAATTCAAAATCTCAATAAACATTCCAGTTGATATCGATTTCAAATCCAAGTTTGAACTATCACTTCAATTCCAATAAGATTCAAGTTTACGTATTCAAGCGTTCACAATATAAATTTCGTTTATTTTTCAACATTTAACTTTAATTTTATTCAAATTGGAAAGTATTCACTTAATCATTTTAATAACAGTTTATTAAAATCCCAATTTATAACTTTAAATCGATATTAAATATTTAATCTCAATTTTATCTAAAAATTAAGAATGTTCATTTAATTACCTTTTTATTCAATCAAGTTATAGATCATATTTTACAAAATCTCAAAAATCAATAAGTTCAAATAAATTATTATTTAAATTCAATTATTAACCAATTTAAATTCCAACTCAACATTAATTTACCTTCCCAACCTTTATTATTTAAGTTATAAAAAAATCTATACTAAAATGTTAATGTAAATTTAAATAAATCTTAAACATATTATAAACTAATTAAATTAAATTTATTAAATTAAATCTTATTATTAAATGTATTTTGCATTAAATCTTGTTTTATATTTTTTTTAAGTAATAAATTATAAGAAAAATCATAAAAATTATATTTTCAAAACCAACTTATAAATTTAATATTTTCAAATCATGTAGTTTTAAAAATCTAAAATTTAGACTTATATAAAAATAACATTTATATATATATATCATATTTTAAAAATCAATAATTATTAGAAACAATATATTTCCTTTCAAAACTTTGGAAATCATTTTCAAAACATAGACCAATAGTGTCTGTATATAATTTTCTATCCTATGGTCAAGTGATATAGATATTTATCATTTCAATCCCCATGTTTAATATATACGGGTATATATCATTTCAACCTGCAATTTTAAAATTCAAAATCAATGAAAATCGCTTGGGTTTATTATTTCAATCCATAATGATTTCACTTATTCTACAAGATCATTCGGGTATGTATCATTTCAACCCGTAGGGATGTCTAAATTAACAAGGAATTTGAAGAGTGAGAAAAATATGATAATAAATCAACAATAGGCATATATCATCAATAAAAAATTTAAATATAATATACACAATAGGGCGATGGGGTCATATGTCATATAGGTGAACAATTGCAGATAATAACATATCAACATATCAATTTAAATAACTAGGAATTCAATATTTAACAACATATTTCAATCGTCATTTCATGTGCATTAAATTTACTTAATATAAGAATGTTAATCATGAGTGATTGCTCACCTTTCGAGGTTAAAGGAATATGAGAAATGGACACAACAAGCTACGAATTGTATCATAAACTCGAAAATTGACAAATCCAACGGCATGTCTCAAAGCAAAGGAAGGTGAACACGGATTCGACGAATAAAGTTGATAATTACATAACGATGAACCAAATGAAGATTAGGTAGAGATTGATGGAAACTACGTACATATTTGCATGATATAATATATATATATATATATATATATAATTACAAGTCAATATTAAAATTTAAACACGTATCAGAGTAAAATCTTCATTATTATATTTTTTAAATCAGTATTTATTAAAACACATATTTAACATCAAAATATACATATATCTACTTTAAAATCAATATCCTGTTTAAACATGTATTCCCTTTTCTTTTCAATGAAAAAGTCAATACAAACTAACTATATGTGTGTGTGTATTAAAAAAAATTCTTTTCAAAACAATATTTGCAAGAGCTCAATATGTAAATAAAGCTAGATACTCACAAGCTTGCACGTGATTCACTTTTAATCCGCCTGTATATAAACCGTTATATTTGAAAACCCAAGTGTACGTAACTTTATTTTTGCAAAACTAAACATTCATAAACTTAGATTTAAGATCTGTATACATTTCAAAATCAAACATCCATATCTATTATATTTTAAAACAATACTTAAAAATAAATGAAAATTTAACACGTACATATATATATACTCTTTAATATATACCATCTCTTCATAATATAATATAAATAATATAATATACTTTTTTTTAAAGCAAACGGAGGCTGTAGGTCATGGAATTTTTATATGCAAACATGCCGCTTGATTCGAATATATATATATATATATATATATATATGTATATATATATATATATTACACGGTGAGGAGGTTGAGAAAATAGGGGAGTAGGTGGTTGCTTCGAGGTGGTGAGGAGGTCGGCACGACGTAGGTCAAGGGGAAAGGTTGGCTATTATGTTGGCGGGATCGAGGCTATGAGTGAGTTGCGGTCAGATCGGAGTGTAAAAGGTGGCTCGTGTGGTGGAGGAATGGGCTCGGATGAAGGTTTTAGTGAGAAGTGGTGGTCGAGGTGGGAAAACATGGTGGCTACTGGGCTCAGCAGGCGTGATGTGGGGTTGTTTGGCGTGGCGGGTTAGTGGAAGGAGAGGTCTGGGTGACGTTGGCTGGTTGTTTGTGGGTTAGGCGTAGGTGTTTGTGGAGGAGTGTGGTAAGCTGCAGATCTCAACGTCAGAGGGGTGGCGGATATATGCTGAGTTATCTTGGGTGATAGGGTGGATTCATGGAGGAGCACGGGCTGTGGTGACGTTGGATGATCGGTTGGAGGGTGTTTGTGTAGGGCGGAGTTTGGCACAGGCAGGAGTTTTTCTAATGTTGTGGTGGTGAGGTCGGTTGAAGGCTTTCGTGGAGGAGATAAAATGTGGCGTAGTTTATAAATAAGTTTGATTTATAATTTTTTTTGTTGAAGAAGACAAAACAAACTAGAGGAGAAAGAAGAACTGAACCAAAGGAAACGGAAACAATATGAAATATATGAAAAACAGGTAATATTGAAAGTCATGCACGCAAATTCAAGAAGTATTAAAGGCAAACGACTATTTGATTTTCATTCGTTGACAATTTGAACGGACAAAGGAAACCAAAAGGCTCCAAATGCATACCGTTACGGCTAGCAATTTCTCAAATTCATCATGTTTCGGATGCCAAATTGCACAAATGAACATACTACAGAGATCAGTACGACGAGACGAATAAAATGGCACACAGATATCAACCATACGATCATCTTATCAAAAATCGACATTCGCTACCAAACTACGGCTAATTCACAGATAATAAAATAAACGAGGCTAGAGAAGTCCAAATTTGACGAAACAAAATATGACGTCTCACTTTGAAAATGATTTAAAATTTTATTTTATAAAAATATCTAGATTTTAAAAAAAATTATTTTCATCAAATTAACTGATATTAAAAAAAATTACACAACAAAATAAACTTCCATATTATCTGATGAAAATCTGACATTTGCTACGTTTAATTAGACGTATACTAAATGACAAATTTTTATTTCCAAATTCAATTATTTAAAATTTCATAAATATTCAGTTAATTACGTTATTAAAACCGTTCAAAATTTTGGATCATTACACTCTCCTCCACTCAAAATTTTTCATCCCCGAAAGGAATAAGGTTGGAGAATATGAACAACCAAAAAGAAAGGATAGATTGAAATGCATATTATTAGATACACCGCAAATTCAAAACCATATAAATTTCATTAGTTTTTAAATTTATTTATATTCAATTAATTTTGGTTTCAATCCGTTTTATTTAATCAATAGTATTCATTTATATTCATATTTTGTTCATTTTGAATTCAAGCTATTTTCACTCAATTTGATTTTTTTTTCAATTTATTTATATTTGTTACAAAAAAATTTCTTTCAAAACAAAAATTATTTGATTTAACTCATATATTAAACCTATTTATTAATAATTTAACTCATATATTAAACCTATTTATCTTTAGTTAAGTTGATTCTGCTTAAAATTCAGTTATAACTATTCTTTAGTTCATATTTATTTGCATATCTAGCATTCTCCTTTATTTATTTAATTTATTTATTTAATATATATTTTGCACCATATATAACGTGTATAAACATTTATTATCCCAATATTATTCAAAAAATTAATTCTTTTTTTATTATTCAATTTATTATTCAAAACTCCCTTAACAAATTTCATTTTCAGACATCTTATTATTTATCTTTATATTGTATTTTTAATTACATTCTCCATTATATTCAAACTTTTTCCCCGGTTAGTTTTTTTTTAATGTTCCAAAATGCAATTTGAGCACTATACCATTTACCTGTTATTTATAATGTTTTTATTAAGAAAAAATTAATTTGAGCAGTTTATTACCTATGTTTTCTCTTGTATAACCTCAATTACATATTCACCCTAACATTTAAATTTTTTGAATAATTTAGGTAAGTTATATATATTAGAATGTAATTGATTATCATACAAATAAATTTTATCCTAGTTCAACTGTCTCAAGTTATTTTAAATTCCAATTTAAATTTGAATTTTTTAATTTTTTCTTTATTTCAATAGTTAAAAACCCTAACTTAACACAGAACTTTAGGATTAAATTTTTGATTTCACTTCCAACCATTTCGAAATAAATATTTACATATACTATATATTTTATAAATCAAATCATACTCTAGAAATTTCAATCAAATCAATCTTCGAAACAAAAGTGCAGCGTAGCTATTAAGCGGTCCCTCCACTTTGAGACTTGAAAATGAATGTCGATAACGCTGTAGTCATCACCAAAATTATTTTCCAACGAAAACAGGGGAGAATACTGACTTACTTCTTTTAAAAACTCTTTGGAAACAATTTCTGTTTGAAAATACTTTCAAATAATACTTATTTCAAAACTTTGAAAACCAAATTTTGAAAGGCACCAGAAATTTAATTCTTAAATCTTAAATTTAAATTCATTACACTTTCGAATCAGGTTTTACATCATATTTTAAAGTTCAATCGTAGTTAAGGTTTAGAAATGTTGACCAAACCATAAATGATAATCTAGTATTACATTTCTAATAACCAACTCACTTAACTATCAAACTTTAGAAATTTATACTTTTACATATGTATAATATAATAATACATAAAATTATTTCATTTACAAATTTCAAAAACAATATTGTGTCAGTTTGTTCTGTTCAAGTGTTTTGAAATTCCTATCAATAGCGTTGGCCAGAAGAATTGATCGAAACTCCAATTCAACCTTAACAACTCAAGCAACATAATGTAAACAATTTATATTAATTACAAATAAACTCCCTCCTAGTATGCTTCAAAAATAGGATTTAACAAGGATAGAGATTCAAATTAGGTGAATCCAAATCAAAGAGAATTTTAACCAAGAATGTGACGAGCAGGATTTTTCGCGTTCGAAAATCGGCATCCATACTTTTTATCGTACTTGAATGCCGCAGAATCGACCGTTCAAATCCGAGTCGCCGGAGCTTATAACACAATTAAGTAAATAACACAGCGGAAGAAAAGAATAATACATTGATATACAGCATTGATACAATATCCGACACAATAGATGATACAATAGATATCAATATACATCAGAGATATGATATAATAAAATAGCAGTGGAAAAGAAAACAGCTAACACCAACAGCGGAACAAATAACTCAAGATAGTCTTCAAGGAAGAACTCCAGCAGCAGCTCGAACCAACATCACGATACAAAAAGACAAGCAAGTCTCGTCCACAATCCAATGAATGAACCTAACTATCTAAAAAACCCAACTCTAGACTGCCCGTGTGGAAAAATTTTGAGCACCCAGAGTTTAGGAAAGAAACAATAAACTCCGGATCAGTCATGGGACTGGTGTGAGTAACAAAAACAGTTTATCTTTAAAACAAACAACAAGAGAATTTTTAGAGTCAATTAGCAATGCTTTTTGGAAATGAAACTACCATAAGGCCTCCCGCCACACACACAATGCAAACGCAGACTTGGAGGAGATTTCTCATTATGATAGTCAAACATTCTTGATATGAGAAAATTTCTTTGATATTATTACTAGTGTATATTGTAGAAAGCATTTCGAAAGTAGAATAATAATCTTAGCCAGCATACGTACCATTATAGTATGCCTACTATAGCTACCATGTTAAATGGAAGGTTCTACAACTAAAACCGTAAAGGGCTCGTATTTGGATGATTGGATTTCCAACAATGGTCGGGCAAAGGAACTTCCCATATAAAATAGAACGCCTCTGGAGTGACGTCCCTGGATCCTAACCGGATCTCTGCTGCACAAGGCCGGGTTACCCCGAACTGGGTAACTACTGATACGAGCATGTCATCCCCCGGTTGTTTGTGACCTTTATCCGAGGATCCTCACAACCAACAACCACAAAGTAATAAGTTTGCATCAACCACGAGGTAAATATCTGGGCTCCATACCATGATACCACTAATAATCTAGAAGGAAATGACATGCCCTCAGAGGGCGCTATCCTAAAATAACCTTGCTGCCATGATTCCTGTTTCGACCATAACCGGGTTGTGAGGTTTGACGAAATCTCGTCCACAAAGCTGCGCTTTTCACAAAAGCCACGCTTTGATCAACAAATGATCAGCAGCACTCCGCATGCCACATTACCAAGTTGGGAATATATCGCTGATAACCTTCAACTACATAACCTCTGAGCTCGCACGTCTCATAGAAGGGTATTCACAATCCCGATCGGACATCCCATCACTTAGGGAATCTCTATACCGGAGCAACTCAGCGCAGAGATAATCGATAGGTCATCCTATCGTTCTTGCAAATACTAGGTCTTCACCACGGGTCTTCAAATGCTATCCATAACGTCGAATCACATATTCGGAATGGTTTATATGACACAAAGGTCTTCTCCCGACTAAACTGAATAGTGAGCGCAACATTTAAACATATGGATATGGGATTTCAATTAAGTCACAACTTAATAATTCAAAAATTTCTTTCAAATGGTTTAAACCAATTACCATTTCAAATCTTTTAAACAAAAGATTTATTTCATAAAGTTCACCTAGTTACACAAAGGTCCATTTACGGATTTCTAAACAATTTCCATTTCAATTGGATTAATTCATTAAATCTTTAAATCAAAGATTTGTCTCATAGCTTTCAAATCGTTCCCAAATATTCACTTTCAAAACTCATTTCCAAATATTAACTTTCAAAACTCGTTTCCAAATATTCATCCATAACTTGGAAAACTATTTCAGTTTAAACATGAAATCTCTTAAATACAATTTGAAACGAAAACTTTTTATCATTTAGAAACAACAGTTTTATTTTGGAAAACCCCGATTTTATTTATGCAAGTCACAATCTTGGGGTTAATTCAAATTCTCAAAAACAATACTTTAAATTGGTTTAATCCATATATAACTAGTATAACATCTTTAATCCCTAGTTTCAAATCATAGAATTCAATTCCAAATTTTGAATTCAAATTTAATCAAAGTATTTAAATTTCAACTTTATCAAGTTATTCAAAATAAATTTCATTTTCGAAATTCCACTTCGAAAGCTTTTCACTTTGAACCCAATCCCTTTCCAAAACATTTGAATTCAAATTGTCTACTCAAAATCACTTCAAAAATCTGCGACTTAATCGATTTCCTCGTGAAATCCACTTTTGTGTGTGTATAAGTGTGGTCCAGGGGTTTAACACAAAAGTGCATCATCATTCAATCATCACAGATTAAAACAAAGAAATATAGTTGATAAGCAATATAAACTATAACGCTTATCGTCCATTCACAGATCACAGATAATATACAAATGTAAATAAATGAATAAATTACTTAGTTAAATGCACAGAACAAAATATCAGAGATCAGTTAGGACAATCAATCCAAGGCATCTCATACAATACAATCATTCATAAGTAAGGTCGAGTATTCAATTGTCATTTATAAGTTGGATTAATTAATCATTTAATCCTAATCAATTCAATTTATTTCTAAGTAAATTAATTACTTATGAATTAATTATCAAATTCTAGTTAATTAATTACAAATCATTTGATATAAATTTATTTATCAAACACTTTAAATAAATTAAGTTATACTTAATAAATCATATTAATTAAATCAACATTTTAAACCAATTACAAAATTAATTAACCCCTTAATTAATTATTTTAAGAAATTAAATCTTTAATTACTTACCATAAAGTAATCGTCTCATAACATTTAATCATTAATTCCAATTAATAATTGTCATTGAATTAATTTATTTTAATTAATCTTTAATTAATCTTCATTAGTCTCATTTATTAATTTATCCTAAATTAACAACTTAATTAATCCCTCGATTAATAACAAATAATTAGACTCAAATTACTAATCATTATTCAATTTATTACATCCAGTAGTTATCTATTAATTACATAACTTAATTACCATAATTAATAAAAGTTAATTACTTATTTAATTATCACAAATTATTTAATTAATCGTTAATTGCCAATTAGTTAATCATTTAATCCTTAATTAATCACTTAATTAGTTAACTATTATTTATTTATAAATTAACTTTATGAATTTAAATTAAAATCTTAAGTTTAAATTGATTAAATACTAGATTATAATTATCAATTTCTAATTACAAATTTATTTAACCTTAAGTTGCTTATTTAATTACAAGTATAAATTAATTATATTCTTAATTTACTTACTTAAATTAATTAAACACTTAACCACTTTTAGGTTAGAAAACCATTCAAATTAAAAACTTTATTTATTCACAACTAAGTTTCAGACTAACTTGAAGTTGTATTTAAACTTTGATTTAAAGTCTAGTTCAAACCTTGTTTAAAACTTTAAAAATTTAGTTTAACTTACAAAAACAGGGACAGGTTTTGGTTAAACCTGTATAAAACACATATACTCGAGCCAGTGCCACTATACTTCGAGTCCAACCCCCAAAGTCTTCGAGTCGTACTCGAGGAAAGCACGAAGAAAACCCAGACTAACTTCTTCTTCACCAACCAGAAATCCACTGACGTGTACACGGCCCAGCGTGTACGTGCACTCACCCACGGTGACGCTCCGGCACTAGAGTCGATAATCAATAAGTCTATGGTCGGTCCACCCCTCGATCGCAACAGCCATACGCCCAAAACGATCGCGAGAACAAAAATCGACATACTAGAATTCGAATACGAAACCTGGAACAGAAATAAAAACAACCATCACCAAAACCTGGAACAGCACCTCTAACTCGCCACCTAGACCACCAGAAAACTCGAAACTTCGGCCAACTATTCGACGTTAACCCCTCTACCATCAACCAAAGGCACGAGCAACTCGATCGCACGAGGACGACGATCGAATCCAAATTTCCCGACCCTTTAAAACTAGGGTTACGAACTGAAAACTGCTCGCCGCTGCCTCCACGGTGAACGTGAGCACCTCCGGTCATTTTTCCTACCATCTTCATACGCTCCTCCATCTCCACTAGAAATCCCGACCTCAATTGAGCCTCCTATCGCCTACACTTGATCGAAATCCATTTTTCGATCAACCCATAACTGCTCTCGAATCACGCACTTAAAAATCGTCAAACAAGGCTTAGTAATCCTATTTTTTTATAAGGATTCGAGTTATATGATTGAAGTAGTAAACCATTGCATTCGAAATTTAGCAAAAATTGACACTTCCTTGTAAAAATAAATTTTCCCGATGCTTTAAAATACTAAACTGCCAGAAACTATTTCCAGATCTTAAATCAAGTAAAAACAAACTCGTTTTGTTTGAACTTCGGAGTCAAATGATGATTAAATGGAGTGAATGTTGGATTTCTTAACGATTTCCTACACTAAAACCAAAAACAGAGAACATAGTATATACAGATATATTTATATATGTATATGTGTTCAACCTGGAAAGAACACTCAAACCAAGCACTATCTAAATCAGGAGTCATATATACACAAATTTAGTTTAACTTAAATCTTGAAATAGGTCGTTTACTCATAGTGGTTTTGAAGAAAGAACAGAGGGCTGCTTTTGCTTTGGAACCCTGTAGTTTTTAAATCTGCCTTTGAATCCTGTTTTGAATTTGCTAGCTGAAGCTTGTTTATTTCAAGTTCAATTGTTATTTGAGTTTTAAAGATGGTATGACTTCAGTTTTAAAATGGTGCTCGAACTAAAATAAGGAGGAAGTTTGATATATAGAAGGAGTTTATAGTGTATATTATTATTTTGTACAATACAAAGACATTTCTTAATATGGTGGCTTGGGATGTTTCCTTATTTTCGGCTGACCTTTGTACATGAATCATCATCTTATTTGATTTTTTATATGTGCTGAGATGATTTTTTTGTGCAAAGAGAATATAGGTATTAAATGCATGTCCTTCATGTCTATTACTTATACTTATGTTTTTCTTTTGCCTTGCATTTCTTTGTCTAGGCTGATATGATCTATATTTTAGTGGCTGATGAGATAAAATGTTGTGCTAGCATTTAATTGCCTTGTACAATCTATATTTATCCAAATTTTTAAATCATACTTGAAGATATTTTGTTTGTACATGAATGTGTATCTATCTTGTTTTTTTTTTATGCTTTGTTCATTTTTCTTCCAGGTCTTGTTACTTTGTTTCTAACTTAAATATTTTGCTGTCTTGTATGTCTTCATATACATAGATTTATATTTCTTTGCTTGGCTAGCTTGCTTTTACTTTATGTACAAACATATGTTTTTGTTTTCTTTTATAAGTGTTCATACTTATTCTTTGTTCATAGGTGAATGTATTGTTTCTTTTACTTGCCTTAATTATCTTTCTTTTATTTTGAAACATAAACTATCAAATATTAAATTTGCTTATTATTATTTTCATACTTATTTTATCTTTTATAAATATGGTTTCTATTACAAATTTAAATATTTATTTTAACTTCAATACTTATTGTCTTGTCTGACTACATATCTATTTATTTTTATTATTTTGCAAATCCCAATTCAAATTTAATTTAAATACATTTTTCCATAATTCATATTTTATATAACTACAAACTTATTTGAGATATTTTTATTTAAATCTAGAGAAACTCAAATCAATTTACAATTAAATTCACAATTTTAATCAAAACATTAATTTAATTGTCAATTTAAAATTAATCAAAATCCGAGATCGTTACAGAATCCCCTCCTTAAGAAATTTCGTCCTAGAAATTTGCCAAGGAGACACAAAGATGGATGAAGAATGTTTCATCAAATCAAGCTGAATATCTATTCTGCATTTGGCTTACCAAATCAGAACATCGACAATATGAGAACAACTCATACAAATTTTTTCATAAGATATTCGGGTCATCAGATCTACGAAATATGGAGAAGCATTGGTTAGTTCGAAGGGATAACTAGCCATTAGTAGAACATATCGGACCCAAACAATAGATAAATGGATTTAATTTTCCACAATTTCCAAACATCAGATATGGATTCCAAACTCAAGTCGGAATACCTCAAAATATATACCAATTTGTCCCTCTTCGGACTTCGATCAACCCGAGAAATTATAATAGAATTTCAAATTTGGTTTAAACAAAATCGTTTTATTGATACAATTCAAATCTAGCTTTATATTCTATTCATAAAGTTAACTCAATTTAAAATTCCCAATTTATTTAAAATTTTAATTCCAAATTCAAATTTATTAAAGTTAAATCAAAACTGATAAGAAACCGGTGAAATACGAAGTAAGGATTTTCTACAATGATTCGTAGGGCCATCATCACACCGAAACTTCTTTCTGGAGCAGCCACAAAGCCAATCAAAGAATTGAAATCGAATCAAAGGACATTGAGAAGAGAATTGTTTCCACTGTCGTAGGGTATTGACCATTTATAATTGTATTCCCCTGTCCCCTATCTCGTTCTCTTCTTGCGCCCATACTCACTATTAGTGGATAGTAAGAGAATTTACTGAGGCATACAAATGGATATCTTAGGGATTACTCATTCTAGGGCATACTTTACCCTATCTCTAATGGGCTACTTAATGTGTTATACTCCTGAGCTAAAGTTCAACCTTAGCTCTGATACCAAATGTGACGAGCAGGATTTTTCGCGTTCGAAAATCGACATCCATACTTTATATCATACTTGAATGCCGCAGATTCGACCGTTCAAATCCGAGTCGCCAGAGCTTATAACACAATTAAGTAAACAACATAGCAGAAGAAAAGAATAATACATTGATATACCGCATTGATATAATATCTGATACAACAGATGATACAATAGATATCAATATACATCAGAGATATGATACAATAAAATAGCAGCGGAAAAGAAAATAGCTAACACTAGCAGCGGAACAAATAACTCAAGATAGTCTCCAAGGAAGAACTCCAGCAGCAGATCGAACCAACATCACGATACACAAAGACAAGCTAGTATCATACACAATCCAATGATTGAACCTAACTATCTGAAAAACCCAACTCTAGAATGCCCGTGTGGAAAAATTTTGAGCACCCAGATTTTAGGAAAGAA
Source organism: Allium cepa (assembly GCA_030765085.1). NCBI lineage: Eukaryota > Viridiplantae > Streptophyta > Magnoliopsida > Asparagales > Amaryllidaceae > Allium > Allium cepa. Next base: position 464,426,152 of record CM060943.1, read on the forward strand.
ACAATAAACTACGGATTAGTCATGGGACTGGTGTGAGTAACAAAAACAGTTTATCTTTAAAACAAACAACAAGAGAACTTTTGAAGTCAATTCGCAATGCTTTTTGGAAATGAAACTACCATAAGGCCTCCCGCCACATACACAATGCAAACGCAGACTTGGAGGAGACTTCTCCTTATGATAGTCAAACATGCTTGATACGAGAAAATTTCTTTGATATTATTAGTACTGTATAGTGTAAAAAGCATTTCGAAAATAGAATATTAATCTTAGCCGGCATACGTACCATTATAGTGTCCCTACTATAGCTACCATGTTAAATGGCAGGTTCTACAACTAAAACCGTAAAGGGCTTGCATTTGGATGATTGGATTTCCAACAATGGTTAGGCAAAGGAACTTCCCATATAAAATAGAACGCCTCTGGAGTGACGTCCCCGGATCCTAACCGGATCTCTGCTACACAAGGCCGGGTTACCCCTAACTGGGTAACTACTGACACGAGAATGTCATCCTCGGTTGTTTGCGACCTTTATCCGAGGATCGTCTCAACCAACAACCACAAAGTAATAAGTTTTCAGCAACCACGAAGTAAATATCTAGGCTCCATACCATGATACCACTTATAATCCAGAAGGAAATGACATGCCTTCAGAGGGCACTATCCTCAAATAACCTTGCTGTCACGATTCCTGTTTCGATCATAACCGGGTTGTGAAGTTTGACGAAATCTCGTCCACAAAGCTATGCTTTTCACAAAAGCCACGCTTTGATCAACAAATGATCGGCAGCACTTAGCGTGCCACATTACCAAGTTGGGAATATATCGCTGATATTCTTCAACTACATAACCTCTGAGCTCGTACGTCTCATAGAAGGGTGTTAAGATAAGAGAATAAATTCTTCGCCACCAACAGATTTGTATTTGAAAGAAATCTTCTTTATATCTCAATTTGTAATGTCAGACATACAATCCATACAAGTTTGTTCTGGGTTCGAAAAGAACCGAAGGCACTTCCAAAAAAGTCCTTGCAAATCCGGGTATTCACAATCCTGATCGGACTTTCCATCACTTAGGGAATCTCTATATCGGAGCAACTCAGTGCAGAGACAATCGATAGGTCATCCTATCGTTCTTGCAAATAACTGGTCTTCACCACCAGTCTTCAAATGATATCCATAACGTCGAATCACATATTTGGAATGGGTTATACGACACAAAGGTCTTCTCCCGGCTAAACCGAATAGTGAGCGCAACATTTAAACATATGGATATGGGATTTCAATTAAGTCACAACTTAATAATTCAAAACTTTCTTTCAAATGGTTTAAACCAATTACCATTTCAAATCTTTTAAACAAAAGATTTATTTCATAAAGTTCACCTAGTTTCACAAAGGTCCATTTATGGATTTCAAAACAATTTCCATTTCAATTGGATTAATTCATTAAATCTTTAAATCAAAGATTTGTCTCATAGCTTTCAAATCGTTCCCAAATATTCACTTTCAAAACTCGTTTCCAAACATTCACTTTCAAAACTCATTTCCAAACATTCACTTTCAAAACTCGTTTCCAAATAGTCATCCATAACTTGGAAAACTATTTCAGTTTAAACTTGAAATCTCTTTAACACAATCTGAAACGAAAGCTTTTTATCATTTAGAAACAACAGTTTTATTTTGGAAAAACCCGATTTTATTTATACAAGTCACAACCTTTGGGTTTACTTCAAATTCTCAAAAAAATACTTTAAAATTGTTTAATCCATATATAACTAGTATAAGATTTTAATCCCTAGTTTTAAATCATAGAATTCAATTCCAAACATTGAATTCAAATTTAAATCGAATTATTTAAATTTCAACTTTATCAAGTTATTCAAAATAAATTTCATTTTCGAAATTCCATTTCGAAAGCTTTTCACTTTAAACCCAATCCCTTTCCAAAACATTTGAATTCAAATTGTCTGTAAAAAATCACTTCAAAAATTTGTGACTTAATCGATTGCCTCGTGAAATCCACATTTGTGTGTGTATAAGTGTGGTCCAGGGTTTAACACAAAAGTGCATCATTATTCAATCATCACAGATTAAAACCCAGAAATATAGTTGATGAGCAATCTAAACTATAATGATTATCGTCTATTCACAGATTCACAGATAATATACAAATGTAAATAAATGAATAAATTACTTAGTTAAATGCACAAAAAAAAGACCAGTTAGGACAATCAATCCAAGGCATCTCATACAATACAATCATTCATAAGTAAGGTCAAGTATTCAATAGTAATTTATAAGTAGGATTGATTAATCGTTTAATCCTAATCAATTCAATTTATTTCTAAGTAAATTAATTACTTATGAATTAATTATCAAATTCTGATTAATTGATTACAAATCATTTGATATAAATTTATTTATCAAACACTTTAAATAAATTAAATTATTCTTAATAAATCATATTAATTAAATCAACCTTTTAAAACAATTACAAAATTAATTAACCCCTTAATTAATTATTTTAAGAAATTAAATCTTTAATTACTTACCATAAAGTAATCGTCTCATAACATTTAATCATTAATTCTAATTAATCTTTGTCATTGAGTTAATTTATTTTAATTAATCTTTAATTAATCTTCATTAGTCTCATTTATTAATTTATCCTAAATTAACAACTTAATTAATCCCTTGATTAATAACAAATAATTAGACTCAAATTACTAATCATTATTCAATTTATAACATCCATTAATTATCTATTAATTAAATCACTTAATTACCTTAATTAGTAAAAGTTAATTACTTATTTAATTATCACAAATTATTTAATTAATCATTAATTGCAATTAATTATTCATTTAATCCTTAATTAATCACTTAATTAGTGAACTATTATTTATTTATAAATTAACTTTAAGAACTTAAATTAAAATCTTAAGTTTAAATTGATTAAACACGAGATTATAGCAATCAATTTCTAATTACAAATTTATTTAACCTTAAGTTGTTTATTTAATTAAAAGTATAAATTAATTATATTCTTAATTTACTTACTTAAATTGATTAACACTTAACCACTTTTAGGTTAGAAAACCATTCAAATTAAAAACTTTATTTATTCACAGCTAAGTTTTCAGACTAAATTGAAGTTGTATTTAAACTTTGATTTAAAGTCTAGTTCAAACCTTGCTTAAAACTTTAAAATTTTAGTTTAACTTACAAAAACAGGGACAGGTTTTGGTTAAACCTGTATAAAACATTTATACTCGAGCCAGTGCCACTATACTTCGAGTCCAACCCTCAAAGTCTTCGAGTCGTACTAGAGGAAAGCACGAAGAAAACCCATACCAACTTCTTCTTCACCAACCAGAAATCCACTGACGTGTACACGACCCAGCGTGTATGTCCACTCACCCACGGTGATGCTCCGGCATCAGAGTCGATCACCAATAAGTCCACGGTCGGTCCCCCCTCGATCGCAACAGTCGTACGCCCAGAATGATCGCGAGAACAGAAATCGACATACACGAATTCGAAAACGAAACCTGGAACAGAAAAAAAAAAACAACCAACACCAAAACCTGGAACAATGCCTCTAACTTGCCGCCTAGACCACCAGAAAACTCGAAACTTCGACCAACTATTCGACGTCAACCCCTCTACCATCAACCAAAGGCACGAGTAATTCGATCGCATGAGGATGACGATCAAATCCAAATTTCCCGACCCTATAAAACTAGGTTTACAAACTGAAAACTGCTCGCCGCTGCCTCCACGGTGAACGTGAGCACCTCCGGTCATTTTTCCTACCATCTTCATACGCTCCTCCATCTCCATTAGCAACCCCGACCTCAATTGAGCATCCAATCGCCTACACTTGATCGAAATCCATTTTTCGATCAACCCATAACTGCTCTCGAATCACGCACTTAAAAATCGTCAAACAAGGCTTAAAAATCCTATTTTTTTATAAGGATTCGAGTTATATGATTGAAGTAGCAAATCATTGCATTCGAAGTTTTGCAAAAATTGATACTTCCCTGTAAAAATAAATTTTCCCGATGCTTTAAAATACTAAACTGCTAGAAAATATTTCCAGATCTTAAATCAAGTAAAAACAAACTCGTTTTGTTTGAACTTCGGAGTCAAATGATGATTAAATGGAGTGAATGTTGGATTTCTTAATGATTTCCTACCCTAAAACCAAAACCAGAGAACAGAGTATATACAGACATATTTATATATGTATACAGTGTTAAATATGGAAAGAACACTCAAACCAAGCACTATCTAAATCAGGAATCATATATACACAAATTTAATTTAACTTAAATCTTGAAATAGGTTGTTTACTCACAGTGGTTTTGAAGAAAGAACAGAGAGGTGCTTTTTGTTTGGAGCCCTGTAGTTTTTAAATCTGCCTTTGAATCCTGTTTTGAATTTGCTAGCCGAAGCTTGTTTATTTTAAGTTGAATTGTTGTTTGAGTTTTAAAGATGGTATGACTTCAGTTTTAAAATGGTGCTCGAACTAAAATGAAGAGGAAGTTTGATATATAGAAGGAGTTTACAGTATATATTATTATTTTGTACAATACAAAGATATTTCTTAATATGGTGGCTTGAGATGTTTCCTTGTTTTCGACTGACCATTGTACATGAATCATCATCTTATTTGATTTTTTTATATGTGCTGAGATGATTTGTTTGTGCAAAGAGAAGATGGGTATTAAATGCATGTCCTTCATTTCTATTACTTATACTTATGTTTTTCTTTTGCCTTGCATTTCTTTGTCTAGGCTGATATGATCTATATTTTAGTGGCTGATGAGATAAAATGTTATGCTAGCTTTTAATTGCTTTGTACAATCTATACTTATCCAAATTTTTAAATCATACTTGAAGATATTTTGTTTGTACATGAAAGTGTATCTATCTTGTTTTTCTTTTCTTTTTTTATGCTTTGTTCATTTTTCTTCCAGGTCTTGTTACTTTGTTTCTAACTTCAATATTTTGCTGTCTTGTATGTCTTCATATACATAGATTTATATTTTCTTTGCTTGCCTAGCTTGCTTTTACTTTATTTACAAACATATATTTTTGTTTTCTTTTATAAGTGTTCATACTTATTCATTGTTCATAGGTGAATGTATTGTTTCTTTTACTTGCCCTAATTATCTTTCTTTTATTTTAAAACTTAAACTATCAAATACTGAATTTACTTATTATTATTTTCATACTTATCTTATCTTTTATAAATATGTTTCTATTTCAAATTTAAATATTTATTTTAACTTTAATACTTATTGTCTTGTATGACTACATATCTAATTATTTTTATTATTTTGTAAATCCCAATTCAAATTTAATTTAAATACATTTTTCCATAATTCATATTTTATATAACTATAAACTTATTTGAGATATTTTTATTTTTATTTAAATCTAGAGAAACTCAAATCAATTTACAATTAAATTCACAATTTTAATCAAAAATTTAATTTAATTGTCAAGTTAAAATTAATCAAAATCCAAGATCGTTACAAAGAAGATATGTTCGAAAGAAGATAGATTGATTACAAAAGAGAAAAGATGGATAGACTTATATAAATAACGGGCGACCTTTACCGGTCAACAGAGACTTAGAGAAGGCGAGAATATCATCAACAAGTACCAGGAAAACAAGTCAAACTCTAAGGATAAGATAGATGAGGAATTCAATTTCCCGCTTGAATGGAAGAGAAGTGACTTTACCACAACATCAAGATAATCCCTGGCTATAGGGGGAGTCAAGATCATTGAGCTGAACGTTAGACGAAGCGGTAGAACTGCATACATCATCCAAACGCATTTGACATTCAATCCAAAGAGAATTACTTTGGTCGTCTGCTAGAGAAACGGTTCAGGCTTTGGAAGAGACAACAACATCAACACCGAGGACACAGAGATCTCCAGTGAATCGATGCCTGTTGTTAAGGAGTTTCACCCCTTTACAAATCATACTAAGGTTGGCGAGACCACTGATGGGATAGGTCACACAAAGGATGAAGATGACTGTTGAGGTTGGAGTTATGGGATGCTCCAGAATCAAAAGAACGCGAACAGGAGAAGACAAGAATGAATTTTCAGAATGAAGGAGAATGTTTGAAAATTCAAATGAAATCCGAATCAAAGAGGAGAAATTCAAGCTTGGACGATGGTGATTCTGTAAATAATTTTTACTCCATATGCTAAGTTTTGCCTAAACCAGAGCTCTGATACCACTTGTAACGACCTGGTGTTTTGAACTGTTCGCATACGCATATGTTGGACTTGAATTGCTCAAAACAACAGATTGTTAATTTATATTTGGAAAAACTTAACAAATACAGTAAATAAATCATAGAATCACATAACAGAGTAATACAACAATAAGCAGCGAAATAGATAAATAGTAGTTCATGAAGCTACTATAAAACATAAGAGGCTGAAACAAAATACAAAAGAATCTCTAATACAAATGAACTGGAATAAACCGAAATAACTGAAAGCTGGATAGATAGATCTTCAAAAAAAGCTCCAATCTCCAAAGGTGATTCTCAAATGTTGTGACACTCAGTCTGACCCGAGCACAAAGCAAAACACAAAACACTCGAGTCAAGATTAAAATTCTTACATCGGTAAATTCAACTCAAGTGAAATGTCAACTGAAATACAAATAACTTAAAGGATGTTCGGGACTTCCATCCTCTAAGGATCCGTGGAACAATTGACTACGTAGTAATACACTATTATAATATATCTATAGTGAAGTAAAGTATTAAAATAGCATTAAGGCATTACACATATCCTCCTTAGCACATGTTATATATTGCCATAGTCTACACAGTACCGTAAGCTCCTCCGTGAGGTTTACTCAGAGGGTACTCCATAGGTATGGTACAAGCCAAACTCATAGAAGGCGCGATAGAGCATGTGACAGGGCACATGAAGCAATGCTAGGGTGGATATACCATTTGCGGATCCGGACTGGTGATAACGGATAACAACCACTACCGCCCACCGCGTGACACACTCCCAAATCAAAGTTGCACCCAATCAAGTCACAAAGTAATATAATTGTATCGAAGAAATGTGTCCGATACGAGGAATGACCTCACTTGGCTCGGCATGGCTCCTTTTTTAGCCACATCAAGCTGACACATGGGCATCGGAGCTACTCAAATACCACATAGAATCGTCGCCAAATCATCCTACTTTGTTCTGGAATCTCCACCACATACACAGTTGTTAAAGTGGTTTTTGGTAAAGGCAGAGAGTAAGACAATATACGATCCCGATCTCTTTAATAACCAAACGCTTATTTCACACCTGGTCATTTCATTTCAAATAGTTTATATTTCATATCAAAATATCATATTCATTTCAAAACCATATCAATTTGATATCAAAGTAATATTCATTTCCAGAATCGTAATTTTTTCAAAATTATAACACTTTCGAAATGATAACACTTTTGACTTAAACAATTTAGATACTGAAACTGGTACATATTTTAAAATTAGTTATAAATTAAAATAGTTTATATGTTAAAATAATTTATATATTAAAATAGTTTATACATTAAAAATACTTTATATAATAAAAGTAGTTTCCTCCAATTTCGCATGTCAATTCAAATCATCTTAAATTCCAAAATTCAAATTAAATCAATTCCAGTTTGACAATTTCAATTTAAAGGTCAAAGATTTAATTCAAATTCTCAATAAACCATTCCAATTTATATCGATTTCAAATCCAAGTTTGAACTCTCACTTCAATTCCACTAAGATTCAAGTTTAAGTATTCAAGCATTCACAATATAAATTTTATTTATTTTTCAACATTTAACTTTAATTTTATTCAAATTGGAAAGTATTCACTTAATCATTTTAATAAATATTTATTAAAATCCTAATTTATAAATTTAAATCAGTATTAAATAATGAATCTCAATTTTATTTAGAAATGGAGAATGTTCATTTAATCACCATTTTATTAAATCAAGTTATAAATCATATTTTTCAAAATCTCAAAAATCATTAAGTTCAAATAAATTCTTATTTAAATTCAATTATTAACCAATTTAAATTCCAAGTCTACATTAATTTACCTTCCCAATCTTTGTTATTTAAGTTATAAAAAATATATTTTAAAATATTAATATAAATTTAAATAAATTCTTAAACATATTATAAACTAATTAAATAAAATTTTATTAAATTAAATCTTATTATTAAATGTATTTTGCATTAAATATTTTTTTTATATTTTTAAAAATGATAAAATTATAAGAACAATCTTAAAAATTATATCTTCAAAACCAACTTATAAATTTAAAATTTCCAAATATATAATTTAAAAAAAATAAAATTTAGACATATATAAAAATAAAATATATACATATATACATATATATATATATATCATATTTTAGAAATCAATATTTATTAAAAACTATATATTTCCTTTCAAAATTTTTGAAATCATTTTCAAAATATAGTCCAACGGTGCTCGTATATAATTTTCTATCTTATGGTCAAGTGATGTGGATATTTATCATTTTAATCCGCAATTTAAATATGTACGGGTATATACCATTTCGACCCGCAATCTCAAAATTCAAAATCAGTGAAATTGCTTGGGTTTGTCATCTCAACCCATAAATCCCCTATAATACAAGATCATTCGGGTATGTATCATTTCGATCCATAGGGATTTATGAATTAATAGAGAATTTGCCGAGTGAGAACAATACGATCATAAATCAACAACATACATATATCATAAATAACAAATTTAAATATAATATACACAACAGGGTGATGGGGTCATATGTCATAGGTGAACAATTGCAGATAATAGCATATCAATTTGAATAACTAACAATTCAGTATTTAACAACATATTTCAACTGCCATTTCATTTGAATTAAATTTTGCTAAATATAAGAATGTTAATCGTGAGTGATTGCTCAACTTTCGAGGTTAGAGGTATATGAAAAATGAACACAGCAAGCTATGAATTGTGTCATGTACTCGGAAATTGACAAATCCAACGAGCGATCTCAAAGCAAAGCAAGGTGAACACGAATTCGACGAACAAAGCTAATAATTACAGATCGTTGAACCAAATGAAGATTAGGTAGAGATTGATGGAAACAACGTACATTTTTGTATGACTTATATATATATATATATATATATATCATTTTAACTACAAATCAATATTAAAATTTAAAATACGTATCAGAGTAAAATCTTCATTATTTTATTTTTAAAATCAATGTTTATTAAAACACATATTGAACATCAAAATATCCATATATCTACTTTAAAATCAATATACTATTTAAACTCATATTCCCTTTTCTTTCCGATGCAAAAGTCAATACAAACTAACTATATGTATATACATTAAAAATATTTTTTTTCTTTTAAAACATTATTTAAAAAAGCTAATATGTAAATAAAGCTAGATACTCACAAGCTTGCACGTGATTCACTTTAAATCTGCCTGTATATAAACCATTATATTTGAAAACCAAAGTGTACGTAACTTTTTTTTTGCAAAACCACACTTACGTATGCTTACATTTAAGATCTGTATACATTTCAAAATCAAACATCCATACCTATTATATTTTAAAACTATACTTAACAATAAATGAAAATTATATATATATATATATATATATATATAAATACTCTATAATATATATATCATCTCTTCATAATATAACATAAATAAAATAATATACCTTTCTTTAAAGCATGAAGGCTATATGTCATGGAATTTTTATATGCGAACATGTGGCGTGATTCGAAAATATATATGTTACATGGTGAGGAGTTTGAGCAAATAGAGGAGTAGGTGGTTGCTTCGGGGTGGTAAGGGGGTCGGCACAACACGTGTCGAGGGGAAAGGCTGGCGGTATTGGTGGTGGGCTCGGGGCTATGGGTGAGTTGCGGTCGGATCAGAGAGTGGAGGTGGCACATGCAGTGGAGGCGTGGGCTCGGATAAAGGTTTCGGTGAGAAGTGGCGGTCGAGGTGGGAAAACATGGTGCTGTTGGGCTCGGCAGGCATGGTGTGGTATGGGGTTGTTTGGCGTGGCGGGTCAGTAGAAGGAGAGGTCTGAATGACATTAGCTGGTCGTTTATGGGATGGGCGTGGGTGTTTGAGGGGGAGGAGTGTGGCAGGTTGCGGGTTCCGGCGTCGGAGGGGTGGCGGATATGTGCCAAGTTATCTTGGGTAATAGGGTGGATGCATGGAGAAGCACGGGCTGCGGTGACGTTGGATGATTGGTTGGAGGGTGTTTGTGTAGGGCAGAATTTGGCACAGTTAGGAGTTTGTCTGATGTCGTGGTGGTGAGGCCGGTTGAAGGTTTGCATGAAGGAGATAAGGTATAGCACAGTATATAAACAATTTTGATTTATAATTTTTTTGTTGATAGACAAAACAAACCAGAGGAGAAAGAGGAAATGAACTGAAGGAAATTGAAAATATTAAAGGCAATCGACAATTTGATTTTCAATAGTTGGACAATTTGAAAGGACACAGGAAACCAAAAGGCTCCAAATGCATACCGTTGCAGCTAACCATTTCTCCGATTCGTCGTGTTTCGAACGCCCAATTGCACAAATGAACATATTGTGGAGATCAGCACGACGAGAAGAACAGAATGATACACAGATATCAATGATAAGATCATCTTATCAAAAATTGATATTCGCTGCCTAACCATTGCTAATTCGCCGAAAATAAAATTAACAGGGCTAGAGAATTCCAAATTTGACGAAATAAAATATGACGTCTCACTCAAAAAAAGATTTAAAATTTTGTTATATAAAAATATTTAGATTTCGAAAACATTTTATTTTCATTAAATTAACTGATATTAAAAATAAAATTACACAACAAAATAAACATCCATATTATCTGATGAAAATCGGACATTTTCTATGTCTAATTAGACGCATATCAAATATCAATTTTTTATTTCCAAATTCAATTATGTAAAATTTCACAAAAATTCGGCTAATTATGTTATTAAAACCGTTCAAAATTTTGGTCGTTATAAGAAAACACTACTTGGGCAGAAGTTACATCTTCTCCAGTGGCTCCACTAACTAAGTTCCCAACCATGCATGCTATTTTTCGGATATGTAGATGTTATAGGACCCGATCAATCTGATGTGGGTAGTGACACCTCTTTTCCTGGGGAGGATTGGGCTTATATTCTATTAGTAGCTAGAGCATTTCAACTCTACACGGGTACTTTAAATTTATTTGGCTAAGTTATAAAAAGTGAACAAACCGTTATAAAAACCAATTAGCTTTGCTAAAAATAAATAACTAAAATGCGATAAAATTCAAATCAACATTTGTATTATTTTTACCATTAATTTATAATAATTATTAATTAACTTTGAACTGGTTGAACTTGGAAATTAGCTAATAACAAGGTTGTTTTGATTCCTTGATGTGAACTCGGTTCTTGGTTAATATCTAAACAATTTAAATACTAATGTCTATATGGATTTTGCCAAAACATAATAGTTCTTACATATCACTTATGTGCAATATGATTTCTAATCTTTATTAAGCTACACCTTGCAATGATATTTTAGGCACGTTTTCTTTTCACCATCATAACATCAATATGGTATGTAGAGTTTGGTCATAGTAAAAAAACTCTAATAAACTAAGTAGTTATTTGCTTAGACTACTTTAAAGTCCATTATTTAATCCGATAGCTTTTATCGATCAACGATTATACTTTAGCCAAATATTTTGACAAGTTGACTAAAATTATAGTGATACTAGCCTTCTGCAATGAAGGAGAAGAGTCATTTCTTGAATAGTGTTTCATTTAAGTAGTTCAATTTGAATCCAACTATGGTTGTATGATAATCATGATCTCATGTGGAAGACTATAATCAAAGTTAAGTTTGATTACATAAGATCAGTAGTACCCCCAAGTATGAAGACTATTGCATATTTCTGCATGAATATTAACTTAGCTTTTTTAACCAAAAAATACTCTTGTTGAGATGTTTTATGATTGTTCCAAACAACCACAAGTACGTAATATCTTTATGTCCCTAGCGGTTATTTTCTTGATACATCTTGCCTAAGAAAACTTATGGATAAGTATTTATACTATTCGATTTAAGACCATGGCTATGAACCATTCACAACTGCAATCGATGAAATACTTTTCCTAGGGATTTTCTACTTATATATATATATTTAATGTATTCAAAACATTACTATATCCAATATAACTGTTCATATAATAAAAAGTAAAAAAAGGAGTATATTTATTTCAAATATCGGTCCTCTTTAAGTGTTAATTTATTATTACATAATTTCTCCTAGGCCACACCCTTGACTCTATCATGAGGCCAATTATGGTGCCTCATGCCCACACCTTTGATCGTTCTACCTTTATTAGACTGAGAATAAGCCTTAGTGAATGGGTTTCTATGTTTTATTATACTTTCTTATTATACTTCTTTATCATCGATAAAATGTTTTATCATGTGCTAATTACAGATAACATATCTTATCTCTCATTGAGCTATCAGTTCCTTTCTGCAAATCTATATTGCATTATCATAACAATACATTATTGGATTCTCAATGGTGAAAATCATTGTTAGCTTTCTTATAAATTTACAGAAATATAATGTAATCATTGATTAGAACCTTTAGAACTTATGGGTCGCTGAGTTTAAGGTAAAAACGAAGTCTGAGATAGATTTTCTATCATCAACATCACTTTGAAAACTCAATTTGAGTAACTCTTCATATGAAGTTCATTGTTTCTATATATTTAAAACAAATCCTTAGCATTCCATAAATTAGTTTAGGACGAACTTAATAACTGTCCAATGATTTTTGCTAGATTTAATTGACATCGGCAATTTGCATCTAGTGTAAAAAAACAATATATGGCCTACAACATAGCATGATATAAATGATGGATTTTTCCATGCATAATTAATCATACTCATACGCTTATTTTCCTCATTCGTAGGTGGGGAGCCATTCTTTAAAAGAATAATCCCTGCCGCACAAGAACATTTCTACGCTAAGTGTAATGACCCAAGTTTCGATCGCACCAACATATAATATTTAATGCATTTTTAATATTCAAATATAAGTTTTTATAACACAAATAACGTTATTTTAAGATATATTTGTACATAAAAGTAGGAACTTTTGCTTATATCAGTAAAAGTGACAAAAGTTAGTTTAAGTAAAAATAAGTTTTAAAGGTTAAGTAAATTATTAAATAAGGCCCTTTTTTATTTTTAAATTACAATATAAAAATTTATTTTCAATTTTGGTTTACAAATAGAAATAGTTTAACTAAAATGTAAAGACATGACCGGAATTCGAATTTTGAATTAAAAACAACTTAACTGTCAAGAGTTATTCAAATATCGCAACATTGGTAGTTAAAACGCTTTAAAACATACTAATACACTTAGTAATACTTATATATATATATATACTAATATTTACTTTAACAAATTTTAAAGTACAGAAAAGTAGGATATTTTGCCAAAAGTCAACAAAATTTCACCAAAACAATTGTATACATCTCTTAAGACCTAAGAAAGTAAGCAAAGAGGACATGAAGTGATGTGAGCACATGCCACTACCTTGGGCCATGCAAATAGATGTGGGAGGGGGGAAAAAGTGTAAAATGCAAGCTTAATCTTTAAGTAATTCAAGACTATAAATACCCAAGCTTCCTTCTCATTTCTTCACACTTCATTCAATTCTTTTCTAAGCTTTCCCATTCTTCTTCCTTAGAGCTTTAATGGCTACCATGTTAGCTTAAAATAATTGAAAGTAATAATGAAGTTCCGTCGGGAAATCAAAAGTTAATAGTCCACTTAAGTTCAAAATCAAGATAGTAAGCTCCATTCATCTCTCCACCCAAGGCCGAGCCCATTAAGAGTCAACTCCACCTCTTTTTCATCCCAACTTCTAGGATAGCGGAGCTATAGAGAATTTCAAGAAGTTTTGGGAAGTAGTAGTGCAACATCCCCTATTTAGAGGCCCAAAACTAACCGCTACGGATGCTGCAGTCATCCATAGTTATTAATTCTCGATGACCAAATTCAGTTATGTTAGATACATTGATATACCAGAAACACATGAATATGAAAAAAAAAATCAATTTAAAAAAATTTCTCATTTCATTTCATATTCATTACATAATCCCATATATAAGCCACATTAAGAGAAATTACAACTTATAACAAAATACGCCAAGAGCGACATATAGAGAAGTCTCCTTAGTTGACCAGAGTATAAATATAGGCACTAAACACCATTGCCATTGCATCCAATAACACATTGGAATCAAACAGAAAGAACTACTAATAGCTAGCTTGCATCTTACTTGTCTCCGAAAGCTTATTCATCTAAAGGAGAACCTGAAAACCTTATTTCTCAAACAACTCAAAACCAATTGAGCACCTGAGGATTTAAGGGGAAAACATAAACTTCGAGTCAAATAAAAAGTCTGGTGTGAAAAATAACTTACCATCTTGAAACATGTAGGTTTATAGTAAGACCACGCTATTTAGCCGAACGAGTTTTCCCCTCACTATTATCTTAACATAATTTATAATAACCATATACTGTGTACCTGCATCCACAATGGTTAAGACATAGTATAATAAAATGTATCATGATGATATGCAAACATACAATATGCTTTGGATTTCCCATTGACTATCTGTCTCAAGTATAGTTTCTAGGGTCACTCCTAACCTATTAGTTTTCATGGGTTGACTAATAACTTGTTTAATTCTTTATGGAATTCCTATCCACTTTCATAGTTTTCATGGGATCACTACGAACCTATTGGTTTCTTCCAATACCATCATCCAATTATAATTTTCATGGGATCACTATGAACCAATTAGTTTCTAGCAATACTATCATCCAATCATTGTTTTCATGGGATCACTATGAACCTATTGGTTTCCACCAATAATATCTCTCATGTCATAGTTTTCATGGTTATCTATGAACCTATCGATCTCTTTCAATAACTTATTGCAAACATAGTTTTCGTGGGATCACTAAGAACATATTGGCCCGTGCCAATAACAATTTCCATAACATAGTTTTTATAGGCTTACTAAGAAATTGTCTACCAATAATCCTTTCATCAGCCTAGGGCACCCTTTATTCTGGTCTGACTGGCATCTTGGATGCAATTCTACTCACATAGGATTTAAATTCAATATATGCATATTCACTACTTGTAACAACCCTAATTTTTAGTAACATTATTTATGATATTAATAAGTTAAATTAAATAAACTAATGTAGTGATTAGGGGATTGAGATTTGTGCTAGTAAGGGGTAGCCGTGTCAACATGGACTAATGAATTAAAATGGGTTAAAATAAAAGAAGTTAGGGATATAAGATAAGGGGCAAAATAGATATAAATATATTCTTAAACCCTAAACCCTCACACATTCATTTCATACATTCAAAAAAAAATATTATACCAAATAGAGGCCAGCAACCATTAAAGGGAAAAACAAGAAGGATATAAGGAAATCAGAGGAAAAAAGATTAAGCAATCAAATCCATTCTCAAATCTCAACTCCTTAATCTCAACGCTAAGGTGAATAATGATTACGTCTCATGTTTTCTAACTGTTTTCGGTTTTGGGTTAAATCTAAATTATTTTGCAAGGTTTTGCCATGTTTTTTATTGTTAGAAATAGATATATATGCTTGTTGATGATTTATGATATTTCATATGCCTTTATGATAAAATTTAATGTGCAAGCCCTAATAAATGACATCCAAATGCCCTAGGATTTTAGATTTTGATCGGAAAAGATATTTTAGAGATGGGTTTTAATTTTCATAATTTTATGAATTAATGTGGATTTATATTAATTTTCTAGTGAGGAAAATGATTATTTGGGTTCAAATTATTTACGATCAAATAATATATATTTTTGTTCAAAAATTTATATATGTTCGAAAACATATTAGAAATGATTTATGGGAATTTTTACAGAATTTTCCTAAGTTTTTTAATAGATATATAATATTATTTAAGGTATGGGACCTAAATGTTTTATATATTTATAAAAGGAGAAGTTGTATTTTGTAAATAAATTAAATAGTTTATTTTTGAAATTTTGGCAACACATTTATAAAAGAAAAATTAGCAACCAACAATATTTTAAAACATAAGACCGGTTAGTTGAAATGATTACCTCAAAAAGCTAAAAATCAGATTTTACATGCTTTTTACATGTTTCACCACTTTCGGCACCGAGGTTCTGACCGGGTACTTATGCCTCCATCACCATTGAAACCAATGCACATACAATCAATGATTTGGCATAGAGTTTATTGGATATAAGCGAAAGGTATTGGGTCGAAATAAGGGGTTCTGATGGGGACGAAGCGTTATTTTTCTTTCGAATAAAAATGCGCCTGCTTTGCTTTTAATAAGAATGCTTTCAACTTGGTTGGCTTTCGACTGGGTCAAATTGATTTAAGAAATGATTTTGAATGAGGTTGCACCTATTGTTTTAATTAAATGCTTTCGAAGTGGTCGAAACCACTATGTTGCTGCTTTCTACCTTTCGAATCAAATGGTTTTGGAAGGGATACTTTGTTTTTTCTTCAATTTAGCCTTTTCTCCGATGCTTTCGAAAGGTTGGTTTTGACACTATCACTTCTTCACTTAGGAATAGCTTTTGAAAGAATGCTTTCTACTTAGTTGTTTTATGACCCTTTTGCTCTGTTGGAGGTAGAACCCAAAGATTTCGAAAGGTATAATTTTTATTGATTTCGAAAGGTTGTTCTACATGTTTTACTTGAATCCAAATGCTTTTGAAAGGTTTGATGCTTGAAAAGGATTTTGATGCTTTCAAAAGGTTTATGATAAAGGTTTCGAAGGGTAGTTCCCCACTAGTTTCTAAAGGTGTTAACTGGAATGTTTTTAATGATTTCGAAAGGCAATGTTTAAGTGTTTTAAAGATAGGATGTCTAAGGTTTTAAAGCTTTCAAGAGGGATGATTTCAATGTTTTTGAAAGGTGATTATGGGTGGTTTTGAAAGGAATGTTTTGGCCTTTCGGCCTAGGTTACTTCGTTTCGAAAGGGGCACATTCGATGGATTCAAAAGGGGTACTTTCAGAGATATAAATTTTTTCATCAACAAAGTTTTATGTAAAGTATATATAACATGGCAATGTGATTTGAGCAAAGAATATTGTATTTTCCTCGTTTAAAGTATGATTTAAAAGTTTAAATCAATTTAAGAGAAAAGGTTTTTCATGGAATTTTTTTAGGGAATATTACTATAAGTGAAATGACTCAGATATTAGAATACAAGATGGAACTTGTATGGGGTCTCACCCTATACATTGGCTATTACCCCCTGGCTGATATAAGTCCAAAATTCTAGTGTGTAGGGATTTGTCACAGGTAAGATTAATATTATGTTACACACAGAAAGGAATCTAATGAGAAGAGATAGGTTATTGGTGAGCCCATAAAACCATTAGACCCTGGGAAAACGTAATTTAGGGGCAGACTGTCCAAAAGAGGAAACTAACACAAGTTAGATTATTTGTTTATTTTGTATGGTAGGCCTGAGTAAGCCAAACAAAACTATAGTGTATGGACAGATGTTCCATTTGTTATCTGATTAGCAAGTGTACATGTTATGTCTTTATTCTTTTAACCAATTTTGTTTGTAGGATCATGATTTGCAGAAGATATGTTTTAAAAGGATATTAGTGAGGGGAAACCCGTTCTGCTAAGCGGCATGGTCTCACTTAATATCAAATAACCGAAATGTATAGTATTATTCACACCAGGATTTATGTCTGACTCGAAGTTTACGTTTTCCCCCGTAAACTCTTGGATCCTCAAAATTGGTTTGAGTAGGCTGAGGGTTGAGGTTTTTAGGTTTTAGTATTTTGGCAAATAAAGCTTCAAGAGACGAGTACGTGGCCGACGGATAGCTATTTAGGAGTTGTTTTTCTTTATTCTAAATCAATTATGACAATTTTGTACTCTGATCAACCAAGGGTCTATCTTCATATATCTCTCTTGGCATATTTATGTAATAATTATATTTGATCTGAACCTGCGAATCGATTATGCGATTATGTAATTTGAATATGAAATATTATTTTGAAATGTAATCAGAAAAGCTGTTTTAATCTGTGATAATTATATTTCATATTCATGTGACTATGATATTATGGATACCATTAGCATCACAGTATTTTGTCACTAGAAGTTAATACTATAGATGACCGCAGCATCTGTAGCGCTTAGCTTTTGGCCTCTAGATATAGGGTGATATACTACTGGGCCAACCTGGTCGGTTATTCTGCTCTTACCCCAAGATGCAGTTATGGGTTATAAATGAATTAAATATATTTACAAACACATTAATGAAAATTGGTCAAATAACATAACAATATAAATATCTATAGTTAAGTGCCATTTCAAAACTCTTTCATATTGCCAGATATTTAATTTAAAAATGTGATTGGGTTCTCAAATTTGAAAACTAAGGCTTTTGACTATATCCTTTGTATCATTACCTAAAACCTTAGATGTTCTCTTGCAAAACCATCTAACATATTTTTCGAATACTTGGAACCTTTCCATTCAAAACGCTAAAAAAATTACCTTTCGAAACACTGAAGAATATACCTTTTGAAATACTTAAAGCATACCCTTCGAAAGCGTTGAGTTCAAGTAAGAGTTTGTGGAAACATAGTTTTGAAACAATATAAAAGTATTCCTTTTGAAGCCATTGGGTTTAACATTTATTATAACTACAGGGTCAAAGAGAACAAAAGTGAAAGCAACCCTTTTGAAAGCATTGATCTCAAATAAAAGAAGTGGGGAAGAGGATAGCTTCGAAACCAACCTCGCAAAACCATTGCCTTCGAAACTCTCATTAAAAGTGGCTAAAACAACCCTTTCGAAAGTATTAAAGAAGCGGCTTTGAAATTTAAAAGCAGCTTCTAACTAATTCGAAAGGTATAGGCAGCTAGATATCGAAAAGGTTCAAAAGTGGAAACTATTTCAAAAGCTTCTTTAAAAAACAAAGGCATGTTGATTGATTCGATGGCTAATAAAAGTGGCTTCAACCCCTTCGAAAGCATGCCTTCGACACATCCCTTCCATCCTTCTCCAATCGACTATGTACTAATTGTTTGCTACCATATGCATTGGTTTCAAATGGGTGCGAAAAGTCTACTGGGAATGGTGGCAGAAGCAAGCAAATGGTAGTGGTGAAGTTGTAATTTGAAAAAAAACTGATTTTATTACTTTCAAAGTAATTCCTTTTTACCTAAGTTTCCTAATTTATCAAAATATGATTAGTTGCTAATTCTTTATCTAAATTGTTTTCTAAAAAGGCTACCACATTCAACAATTAAAAATGTTTTAGCTAATAAGCCCTTCTCCTTAACAAAAAAGTTAAAACATTTAAGTCCTCTAACTTAAATAATTTAAAAACCGTAGTAAAACACTTAGGAAAAATCCCCAAAAACCAAAATTATTCACTTTAATATGTTTTCTAGCATATATAAATTTCTGACCCAAAAACATTACTTAAATTCCTTAAATAATTGAACATAATGTTAACTATTTCTTTTCATTAAAAATTCATAATAAATTATCCATAGCTTGAAATATTACGAAAATTTAAAGCCGTCTCCAAACTAATGTTTTACATAATATATTCAAACATCATAGCATTTGGAAATCAATTTGCATGATTTTAATCTTAAAATCGAATTATATTATCCCATAAAAATTGTTTTTTAAATTATAACATGGAATATAGATCATTATTCACCTGTTTGGATAAGGAACTTGAGATTCGTTCTTGCTTTTATCTTCCTTTCTTGAATTTAAGCTTCTAACTGGATTTTTCTCTTCTTCCTTTTTGGTTTATGGCTGCCTCAACTCTCTTTGCTTATATTCTCTGGTTTATAAAAATGTGAATGAGGTGAGGCGTTTAGGGGTTGTGGTATATGGCTATTGCATTTTTGCCCATGCCTTATTCTCTTAAATTTCTAATCTATTAATAACACTTATATATTCATTTAGTCAAGGCATTACCTAATTAGTTTTAAAATCTCAATCCCCTTATCACTCTATTCTTGACATTATTCTATTTAATTTACCTAATTCAATCCCCTTAATAAAGCTAATATACGTTGGGGGTGTTATAGGCACCCCTCCATAAAGAATTTCATCCATAAAATTTAGCAAGGACTAAAAGCTAATCTTTGCAATCATCTATAACATCTCCTAACTACCATACTAGCCAACCTTACTATGAAACAGTCTCTATAAAATAAATACATAGCATAACCTTAAAGCAGATCAGGATAAATATCTCTAATCATGTCTTCTGTCTCCTAAGTATAGTCCTTCTCGTTGCTACTCCATTGAACTTTCTCCAACTTGACTGTCTTATTTCTTAACCTCTTCTCATCACTCGTTACAACCCGAACTAGTTGCCTAACAAAGGTCAGATCTGGTTCTACTATTAAGTCTTTCAATATAGTCGGAGGAATAGTAGTCTCTCGATCTCCACATACTTATTAAGATGAGACACATGAAACACATTACGGACATCTGCCGAACTTCTCGACAACTCTCTTCTGTATGCGAGTTTTTTAATTCTCTCTATAACCAAAAATGGTCCAATATATCTTGGTGCCAATTTCCCTAATTTTTCGAAACACACCACCCCATTCATCGGTTATACCTTAATGAAAACAATATCTCCAACCGAGAACTCTATATCCTTAAATCTCTTATCTATGTAACTCTTTTGTCTAGATTGAGCTTCCTTCAACCTACCTCAGATCAACTCAATCTTCTCTATTACCTCTATTACCAAATTTGGACCTAAGACTGATCTATCTCCAGCTTCTAACCAATATGCCGATGACTTGCACGGCCTTCCATATAAAGTTTCAAAAGGCATCACTCCTATGCTAGTCCGACAACCGTTATTATAGAAAAACTCACTAAGTGTAGGTGATCTTCCCATGGTCAACCAAAATCTAGCACACAAGCTTTTAACAATTCCTTGAGTACCTTGTTGACTCTCTCTGTCTACCCATCTATCTGAGGGTGATAAGCAGTACTCCTCTTGAGCTTAGTACCTAAGACATCCTGTAGACTCTTCTAGAACTTGCTAGTAAATAAAGTATGTTTATCACTTACTTTACTACTAGGAATCCTATATAATCTAACTATGTTCTTCATAAGCAACTTAGCTAAAAAGGCGCTGTCCTGGTTGACTTAACCGAAATGAAATGGACACTCAACCTATTAACTATGACCCACATACTTTCATTTCCCCGATTCTACCTTGGTAACCCATCTATAAAATCCATGGATTTCAAATCCCCTTTCCAAATTGGTATTTCTAAAGGTTGAACCAACACATTCGGCTTCTGATGTTCATCCTTCACTTGATGACAGTTCAGAAGCTACTTTATCCATAAGCCAATATCCTTCTTCATACCTTCCCTGTAGAAACTCATTTTCATGTCTTGATACATCTTGGTTTCCCTTAGATGAATCATAAATTTTGATCGTTGAAATTCCCTAAAAGCTTCTCTCTTTAAGTCCCCAACATTCGAAATACACAACCATCCCATCTTTCTCAACCATCCCCTCTGGTCAAGACTAAAATCTTTTAGATCACCAATATCCAATCTAACCTTAAACCTTTTAATTTTTCCGGGTAATAGTGGATCCTCTTTCTCCTTAAAAGAGATTCTTTCAACCAGTACTGGTCAAACTTCCAAGGATGGTAACATGGAAGTGCTATGACTAGAACTAATAGCCGATCTTAACTACACACTATAAGCAGTCAAAGCCTCGAGGTCCTTCCATTCTGTTAACATAGCCAAAACCACATTCTAATATTTTCTGCTAAGAGAACCCACTACTTTATTTCCTTTTCCAGATATATACTCTATACCAAAATCATAAGCTGCTAAAAACTCTAGCCATCTCTGCTGCTCGTATTCAACTCCTTTTGAGAGAATAAATACCTTAAGGACTTATGATCTGTGTATAACTCAAAACTCTCCCCTAAGACATAATGTCTCCATACTTTTAGTGTGAAGATCAACGCCGCCAACTCTAGATCATGTGTAGGATATCTCACTTCATGCGATCAAAGCTGTCGTGAAACATAGGCAATAACTTTACCTTTCTGTATTAACACAACCCCTAATCTGGTCCACCATGCATTTGTATACACTACTAATCCTTGATTCTCGTTTGGAACTACTAATATAGATGCATTGGTTAACAAGTGCTTTAACTTAAGGAATGCTTCTTCACATTTTTCATACCGAATAAACTTTATGTCCTTTCTGGTTAGCTTAGTCAAAGGAGCTACTATCCATGAGAAATCCTTAATAAACCTCTGGTAGTAACTAGGAAGCCTAAGAAATCTTTTGATCTCAGTCATCGTCTTTGGTCTCTTCCAGTTGTTAACAGCCTCGATCTTATGTGGATCGGCTGAAAAACCCTTCTCTAAAACCATATGACCAAGAAACTTTACTTCTCTCTTCCAGAAATGACACTTTGAGAACATCGCTTTTAGTTCATGCTACCTCAGCGTCATAAGGACTACTCTAAGATGAACTTTATACTTTCTTGCACCCTTAGAGCATATAAAGTTTCATCTATGAATACCAGTACGAATCTATCCAAGTACTCTTGGGAAACTCGGTTCATTAAATCCACGAAGAAAGTTGGTGCATCCGAATGGCACCACTAATCACTTGTGCAAACAATACCTAGCCCGAAACGTCGTCAACAAAATACTATCCTTTACCACTCTTAGATGATGAATACCTATCGCTGGCTATACTTAACTGATCAAATAAATCGTCGATTCTTGGCAAAGGATACCTATTCTTGATCGCCATCTCGTTCAACATACGATAGTTTATATGCATCCTTAACAACCTATCTGATTTCTGCACGAACACCATAGCCGCTCCCTAAGGCGAACTACTTGGTCTAATAAAATTCTTTCTTTCTAGATCCACTAGCCACACCTTAAATTCCTTCCATTCGGTAGGTGTCATCATGCTAGGTCATCTACTTATAGGTTCTGCTCCTGGCACAAGATCTATCTGAAATTCAATGGCTCGCTTTGATGGTAGTCCTTTGACTGGCTCAAAAACATTTGCAAACTCTCTTGTTACCAAAACCCGGTTCTACTCTTCTTCTACATCCATTGCATTCGACAAAGCCCAAGCATGTGAGTCTGACTTCTCTACCGAGTATATAATTCGGTCATGAAAATTGGGGTGTCTTAGAGATATTTCCTTATATTGGAAAAATATCCTAGCATCATGTTTATCTAACCAATCCATACCCAAAATGATCCTAAAGCCTATGAAATCAAAACCATACAAACTGCATGCAAACTTATGGGCTAACAATTCAAGTTCTAACTAGTCACATCTCATCCCTAGAGTTACATACCCTCCTACCGGATTCACAACCGTTAAGGAACTAACAAGGTATGAGGGTTATAAACATAACTTATCTACCAAACACTAAGATATAAATGAATGTGATGCACTAGTATCAGATAGTATCCTAACTGGTATACTATGAATCAAAAGCATACCTTCCATTATAGTCCTTCCCTTCTCAATAACAGTTGGTCTAGAAGATGATGGGTCCAAAGCAAAATCATTTCCCTTGTCCACTTTGACTAGTTCTAGACACTAATCCTTGTAGTGTATAGGTTGGTCACGGTTGAAGCACTTCACTCCTTTCTTATGAACAACCTTTTTCTCTTTTCCAGTTC
The DNA here is from genome assembly GCA_030765085.1 of Allium cepa. NCBI lineage: Eukaryota > Viridiplantae > Streptophyta > Magnoliopsida > Asparagales > Amaryllidaceae > Allium > Allium cepa. Next base: position 464,450,074 of record CM060943.1, read on the forward strand.
GACATTCATTAGCATAATGTCCATTCTTGTTGCACTTGTAGCTAACTACATTAGCCTTCCCTTTCTTGGCAGCCTCTCTTTTTTGAGCTCCTTTCTTCTTAAAGAATTTTCTCTTCATGTCATGATAATCCGGGGTTTCAACCTGCTTGTCTTTCCCAAAAGTAGAAAGAATCTCTTTATTTCTGATTTCCATCTCCATTACAACTATACTTGATCATAAGGTGTGGCATAGTCGCCATGGAATCGGGTCTTAACCCATGAATAAATTTTCCATTCCTTTTAATGACAGTGTCAATGGTAGCATATCTGTATCTAGACAACTCATCAAATTTTGTAGCATACTCAATCACCGACCACTCACCTTGCACTATGTCCATGAAGTTTCTTGTCAATATTGACTTTGCAACTTCAAAAAAGAACCTCTCTTGAAATCTCATTCGAAACTCTACCGAAGTCAACTCTTCCATAGGAATTCCTACAGTAATACCATTCCACCAATAAAGTACTACTCCCTGCAACTATCATGAAGCAAGTCTGCTCTTCTACTCATCATCTAATCCCAAGTCGGCGAAAATTATTACAAAATGCCATAACTAGTTTTCTACTTCAACAGCATCCTCTGTTCTAAAAAATGGCTTCCCACCAAGACTGGTATAATCTCTACTCATCTTGGCATAGTTATTGCCAATTAGTTCTATAAGATTAGCTTCTCCAACATTCACAGCATTACCACCACCTACTCCTGCAGCTACTCCAACTTGCATCAAATTGACGAAGAATTGATACATCACCCCTATATCTACTGGTGGATTTATAACACCTACATTGGAATTTGCATTTGGATTAGCATTTGCATGTTGACCCGGATTCCTTCTAGTGTTGGGTTGAGCATTTCCATTAGTTATAGTGCTTCCTTCACCTAGATGTCCTCTTTCGATTACTATCTCCATATCTTCCTTTATCGTCAATCTACATACGAGCCTTAGTAAGATACAGAAGAATGGTTTAAGAGAGAAGGTAGTACATACTTATATATATATATATAACAAATGCAAGTACGTTACTATAGCGTTAGCCCAGACCACGGTCTCATTTTCTAATTCATTGAGTTATGTTTTGAAAATCTTTTAGGTACAAATTTCTTTTAATTTACATAAACATATGTCCTGATACTAACTTGTAACATCCCCCATTTGGAGGCCCAAAACTAATCTCTACGGATGCTGTACTCATCCATAGTTATTAATTTTCGATGACCAAATATGGTAATGTCAGATATATCGATATACCAGAACCACATGAATATGAAAAAAAATTAAACTTAATTTAAAACAAATTTCTCATCTCATTTCAAATTCATTACATAATCCCATAAGTAAGCCATGTTCATAGAAATTACTATTTATTACAACATATGCCACGAGCGACATATGAAGATGCCCCTTTAGTTGATCAGAGTCTAAACACAGGCACTAAACAACTTTGCCATTGCATCCAGTAACACAACGGAATCAAAAAAATAACTCTTAATAGGTAGCTTGCCTCCTTCATGTCTCTGAAAGCTTTTTCGTCTAAAAGAAAACCTGAAAACCTTAACTCTTAAACTACTCATAATCAATTGAGCACCCAAGAGTTTAATGGAAAAACATAAACTTCGAGTTAGACAAAAAATCTGGTGTGAATAATAACCTACCATCTCGAACCATACAGATATCTTGTGAAACCACACCGCTTAGCTAAATGGGTTTTCCCTTCACTGGTATCTTAACCCAATTTATAATAATCATATATTGTGCACTTGCATCTACAATGGTTAAGACATAACATAATAAAATGTATCATGATTATATACAAACATGCAATATTCTCGGAATTTTCCATCCCCATTTGTTTGACTATCCGTCTCAAGTTATAATTTCAAGGGTCACTATGAACTTATTAGTTTTTATCGGCTAACAAATAACCTATTTAATTATTTATGTATTTCTTATCCACTTTCATAGTTATCATGGGATCATTACGAACCTATTAGTTTCTTCCAATACTATCATGTAATCATAGTTTTCATGGGATCACTATGGATCTATTGGTGGAAAACCAATAACGTCTCTCATGTCATAGTTTCATGGGCTATCTATGAACCTATTGATCTCTCTTAATAACTTTTTCCAGACATAGTTTTCATGGGATAACTAAGAACCTATTGGCCTCTGCCAATAACAATTTCCATAACATAGTTTTTACGGGCTTACTAAGAATCTGTCTACCAACAATCCTTTGATCAGTCTTGGGCATCCTATATTCTGGTATGTCTGATTCCAAGATACAATTCTACTCACATAGGAGTTAAATTCGATACATACATATTCAATACTGGGCTAAACTAGCCTATTATCTTGCCCTTGACCTAAGATGCAGTCATGAGTTAAAATGAATTGAATATGGTTACACAACCATTAGTGATAACTGATCAAATAACATAACAATAAAAATCCATAGTAAGTTGCCATTTCAAACTCTTTCGTATTGCCATGTATTTACTTTAAAAATGAGATTAGATTATCAAATTTGAAAACTAAGGCTTTTGACTATATCCTTTCTATCATTACTTAAAATCTTAGATGTCCTCTTTAAAAATCATTCAACATATCTTTCAAATACTTGGAACCATTCCTTTTGAAACAATGAAAAATATACCTTTCGAAACACTGAAAAATATAATTTTTGAAATATTTAAAGCATAGGCTTTGAAAGCATTGGGTTCAAGTAAGAGTTTGCGAAAACATAGATTTAAAACCATTTAGAAGTATTCTTTTCGAAACCACTGGGTTTAACATTTATTATAACCGTAAGGTCAAATTGAACAGAAGCAAAAGTAACCCTTTCGAAAGCATTGAACTCAAATAAAAGAAATGGGAAAGAAGATAGCTTCAAAACCAAACTCTCGAAACCATTGCCTTTGAAATTCTTATTAAAAGTAGCTAAACAACCCTTTCAAAAGCATTGAGGCAGCGACTTTAAAATTTAAAAGCGGCCTCTAACTGATTCGAAATGTATGAATGTCATTGCTAGGTATCGAATATGTTCAAAAGTTGCAACTATTACAAACGCTTCTTTTAAAATTAAAGGCAAGTAGATTGCTTCAAAGGCTAATAAAAGTGGCTTCAATCCCTACGAAAGCATGCATTCGGCAAAGCCCCTTTTTCCTTTCTCCAATCCACTATGAACCAATTGCTTGATACTATATGAATTAGTTTCGAATGGTCCTAAAGGTCTACTAGGCATGGTGATGAAAGCAAGCAAATGGAAGTGGCGAGTCGAAGAAAAATTGATTTTATGCCTTTTGAAAGTAATTCCTTTTTACCTAAATTGCCTTATTTGTCAAAATATGATTTGTTTCCAATTCTTTAGCGAAATTATTTTGCTAAAAAGGCTACTGAATTCAAAATTAAAAGTGCTTTAGCAAATAACCCCTTCTCCTTAACGAAAAAAATAAAACATTTACGTCCTCTAACTTAAATAATTTGAAAAACATAGTAAAGCACTTAGGAAAAATCCACAAAAATTACAATTATTCACTTTTAATATGTTTTTTTAACATGTATAAATTTCTGACTGGAAAACATAACCTAACTTCCTTCAATAATTTGAACCTAAAATTAACTATTTCTTTTCATTGAAAAATCATAGTAAATTATCCATAGCTTGGAATATTATGAATATTTAAGCCCATCTCCAGACTAATGTTTTACGTAATAAATTCAAATATCATAGCGCTTGGAAATCAATTTGCATGATTTTAACCGTAAGTCGAATTATATTATCCCATAGGAATCCTTATTTAAAGTATAACATGGCTCATAAATCAAACCATATCATCATTCATCCAATCGCATGGACCTAAACCTTAAATCTAAATTAAAATATTCAAGATGACTTGTATGAGATGGTTTAGATCATTATTTACCGTGTTTGGATAAGGAATTTGATATCTATTTTTGCTTTAATATTCCAAACTTGAGTCTTTGTTTCTAATTGGATTTTTCTTTTCTTCGTCTTAAGGTTATGGCCGGCCTCAACTCTCTTTGCTTATGTTCTCGGTTTATAAAAATATGAATGAGAATGAGGTGAGGGTTTTAGGGGTTATGGTACCGCTATTCCCTTTTTTTCCCTTGGCTTATTCACTTAAATTTCTAATTTATAAATCTCACTTAAATATTCATTTAGTTAAGGCACGATCTTAATTAGTTTTAAAATCTCAACCCTCTTAGCACTCTAATCTCAACATTATTCTATTTAATTTGCCTAATTATATCTCCTGAATAATTCTAATAAAAATTAAGGGTGTTACAAGTAGCGAAGCTATAGTCAAATCCATAGTAACAAAGTTAGATCGGAAAGTAAATTTTTGTGAGAAAAATCTACTTCTTCTCCACTCTTATTTTCTACGATGTTATGACATACTTTTGTACTTGTTGCATGTTATCATGTTTGGTTGTTATATGGGTGTTGAATGATTGTTTGGTTGATATCACAATAAGTCACAATAAATTACACGTCGAAAAATCACAAAACAAATCACTTCCCCATTTAAATTCAAAAGTGTATATGATTTTTTACCTCTTTTAAAAACATGAGAAAATGGTTTTCGATGACTTTGAACTGTTTTAAAAATATTTAACAAGATTTTATCAAAGATTCGAAAAGATTCGAAAATCAACTAGAAACAGGCACGTCACGTAATGGTAGTTCGTAGGTTTGTGCCGCAAAAGTTAAATTCATTTATACAATGGAATCAGAATCATAATTCTATGAAATAAGAATTTTCTGGACTCTTTTCACTAGTTTTCAAATGTAAAAGAAAAATCAAGGTTTCATTCAAAAGAATTTAAATTATGTTCAAATCAAATTTTCTAAAAAATCGCGCTTTGACAGTTAAACGGCCGAAGTGGTAAAATCTTTTAAATGGTTTTTTATTAATTCTTAAAAATAGGTAATAAATTACTAAAATTTATTTCAAATATATTTGGTTTTAACAAAGTTTTGGCTTAAAAGACTTAGAAAGTAAAATTTGAGTTTCAAGGCTCTAAAATTAATATTCATCCACTATTTATCAACGAATTTTGGAAAATGATTTTTAAACTAGTTTTCTTTGCAAACTTTTTTGAAATGATTTTCAAAAATGAAAGGAGTATGCAGAAACAACTAGTACATTTGTTCCACTTGTGAGATCTAGAAAGGTAAAACAAGATGTGTAACTAAGGTTAGGGATGGAGCAACTAATGCCCTAAACTTACCTAGCCTCTGTTTTCTCTTTCTAGGTGAGGAGTGGAACTAATTGAAGGGAAAGCTTGGATAGTATAAAAAGATCCTATTTAAGTTTTTTCAAAGAAAGGATACCCTTTAAAAATAATTTCCAAGGAATAAAAGAAAATGATTTAAAGAGAAGTTTAATAAATCCGTATGTGTTGAAATGAATTTAAAGATATATATCTCTAATGATATAGTTGAATGAAAATGTTGCTCACTAATCACCCACACTCATAACATCTTTTTTTATCGATGATTGGATTTCGAAAAGATCAAGATCGGGTTTGGGTGATTCCTATCAGAAAACCACTTCGAACTAGTTTACATTTTCGAAGTAAAGCATGTTGAAGACAAAGATCATTAAAGACGAAAATCTTCATGATATAGGACTACTTGCCACTAGACCCACGGGGAAATTTCCATATCATATATTATGGTTGTAGTGTGCCCTATTATGAAATCTTGAATTTGCAAGGACTAATTGCTACAGATCCTAGGGGCGATTTCCAAGCAAGACGTGGTGGGAGGAGAGCCTTCAGTTTGTCCTATTCTTGGACAATTTGCATGGATGAATCACCGACATTGCATTTTAAATCACATTGATTGATGTCTATAAACATATCATCCATTCAGTGGTAGCGTAGGCAACTTCTCTTAGCTTAACAGCCTTTCCTAAGACGTATGAGCTCGGTAGTTATACGTTTGTAGAAATAAATTATGTGATTATGGTATGGCAATGTGGCATTCAAAATGGAAAGTTGATGTTCTATGTAAAAGGTAATTGTTATCTCAATCCTCGCACCCAAAAATGACTAAAATGAGGTAAATGCAGCAAGGCTATGTAGTTCACAACCATTAGGGTATAATTATCCCCTTCTAGATTTTTTTCTATCTACTGTAATGTTCGGGTTTAAATTATCATGGTGTATGCTATGAGACGTCTTAGATAGGTCGATAAAGACCGAGGTGATTACATATTCGGTACTATCTAGTTAGAGGTAGGCCAGTCTTGTGTTAGAAAAGGACCATCAGTTTGGCCTCAATACATTTCTCTAAAGATGTACTGTCAGAAGGTAGTCTCTTACCTGGTCATTTGTTGGAAATCCATTCTCCAATACGAGCTTGCAAATTTAGTTGTAGAGCCTAGTCTGTTGAAATTTAATAATGGTAGAAATTTCGACTATTTGGATATGTTTAAATTAAAATAATTTCCAAAATAATGTCATTAAAAATAGTATCAAATGATTTCACATAGAAACCATTTTGTTTATCATAAAGGAAAACTTCGTTCGTGTTTATGTGTGGTGTGGTCTTTTAAGATACCTTTGATTTCAGAAGTTTTCGCTCTTTTAAGTTTTCTCACATCAGTCCCATAATTGAACTGGAGTTTATTTTCTTTTCCCTTAAACTCTGGGTGCCCTACTTTTTCAGGTAGCCAAATAGCCATGATCATTTTAGGAGCATTTTGGTGAAGCATTTTGGGAGGAGCTTTTGAAGCATGGAGGTGGAGCATCTTGTGTGGATATCTATCTATCTATCTTTTTTATTTTCTACTGTGTCTAGTTGTTTGCACCAGTAAATGCAGGGACAGATATTTATAACTATTCCTGGTTGGGTTAGTTCATACCATAACTCTAATGTACCCTTGTGAGAGTGGTTGAATATACTATATATATATATGTAGTGAAATGCAATGTAAGAGCTTGTGTTTCTATCTTCTACCTTTATTTTAATTTATGCCTAATAATCTATCTCCTCAGAACATTGAATTGTGTCGCGTGATTATGTGGATGTATTAGTATCGATTTTTGAAGGTCGAGGAGATGGTTCATCACATTTGGTATCAAAGCTGAATGTTAAGCGAGACTTTAGCTTTGATGGAGTACGACTCATTACAGACGGGGTTAGTAGTACCTAGAATGAGTTTAATCTATGAGAGTGTGCATTTAAAATCCTTATCCGATCAAAGTCGAGTTGTGCTATGCTTAATACTCATTCCTTAAGATCATACTTCCTTTATATTCTAAAGTTATCTTACTATATTTTGGAAGTAAGACAGTAGTACTCATAGCAGTTGAAGAAAGGGAAATGGCAACACCACAACAACCAGTGGTGGGGCTCCAACCGCTGTTGTGGTAGAAGAATTAGCTCCTGTAGAACCCACGGTTAACTTTACCACCCTATGCAAAAATTATACCAGCTTAGGGTGAAAACCATTCAAAGCCATGGAAATTATCATTGAAGCTTAGGCTTAGATCAAATCATGTGAAATAATATTTAAAGCATTAGATATTAGCAATGAGAAAAAGGGGTTCTTGGCCTCCTAGCAACTACCAGAAGGGACTCCGACTTGGTGGGAGTCCAGTACCCTAAATGAATTAAAAGACAATTTCTCTTGGGAAGGGTTTAAGGAAGTTTTGGAGGAACAGTATATTCCAGCAGTCGGAAAATATCATCTTTACAAAAGCTTTATGGATTTGAAGCAGGCTGAAATGACTATTGAAAGTATGTAAATAAGTTTAATGAATTGTCTTGTTTTGGGCTAGGTCTGATTGACACAACTTGAAAGATAAACGAGAAATTTATTTCTTAGATGAATGAGAAGTACCAGAGAAGGATGACTGCTCATGTAAAAGAATCATTTGTACACTTCATGGATATGGGATTCCATTATGAAACATGGATAAGAAGAATTTGGCCAACTAGAAGAAGGGGAGGTTTAATCACAATGGGAAAAAGCCAAGGCAAGGCAATTATGGAGGAGGATCATAAGGTAACTATTTAAAGGATGATACTTTTTATAATTGCCAAGAAAAGGGGCACCTAGCAACTAATTGCAGGAACACCAAGGTTCATAGGCCACTACCAAGAAATTGTTATATTTATCATCAATCAGGGCACCTGATAAAGGATTGTCTAATAATAAAGAAGGGAGAACAAACCAAAGTTTATGCTATAAAGTGTGAACCTTCAACCTCTCAGGATGTGAAGGACAAAGGAGTTTTGATAGATAATATTTTGATCAAAGATGTTTTAGTTAGAGTATTATTTGATATAGGAGCTTCTTTTTAGATCTCAAGTTTTAATTCATGCCAAGACGATTAAGACGACATAAGAATGATAGAATACTTGACAAATTTACGACTACAAATTACGAAGGCGGCTAGACTTAAATATCGCATATCAAGTATGAATTTTGTTTTAGAGTCTAAGTTAGTGTAATATATGTTAAAATCAATCCTCAAGTAGTTCACACTCACTGACATCAACGATGATTATTTAAAATTAAATTTAAATTGTTTTTCAAGATGGATTTATAAAATTCACACCTCAGTCGACCGAACGCACATAGTCAGTCGACTGACCCTGTGCATATACATGTGCACGTGTATGTTTTCAAATTCAGTCGACTGAAGTTCCTCAACCAGTCGACTGGCCTACTTAAAACTGTCAAATTTATGAAGAGACACTTCCTTTCACGAATAGATTTATTCTTAGTAAAGAGTTACATCCATTGCTACTCGATAGATCCTTTCACTAGAGGTTGTAACTCTCTATTTACTATAAATAAACATTATTTCCAAGATCAACTTCACTTCAATTATCTATTCTGAATTGATAAGATCTTAATTTTTGATTTTCCTCTTTCATGAACATTTAACTATCTATTTCTTAAAGATAAGATTATATTTATACATTTCTTAAGAAATCTAAACCTTCCTAATCTTCACATGCACATAAATACACATATTTCGCTTGAGGAGAAGATTATAGGAAGGGTGTACTTCATTTGACAAATATGTGTTGTAACAAGAGCACGCAAAGTCAAGAAAACATTTCATTTGTGTCAACTTCCTGTTCGGTTGCTCAGGTAGGAAAATCCTATTCGGTTGCTCAGGTGGTCAAAGTCCTATTTGGTTGCTCAAGCAGTGTAAACCTACTTCTCCAGATTAAGAGAGGGTTGCTAGTTTGAATTCTAGAAGGAGTCTGGGATTGGATGTAGAACAGAAAGTTCGAACAAGTATTAAAATCTCTGGTGTCATTTGACATTACTGCTATTTTTATTTTATAGTTACTTTCTGCACTGTTTAATAGGTTTAGTATATATTCTGTATTAAACAGTACTATAGCATAGTCACTTTCATTTGCCATCGAAGTAGGTCATTGTTATCCCACTTTTTGATCAAAACTGGAATATCAACAAATTGGCAAGGGATGATGGATATGGGGATTGGAGATCGATTGAAAGCAAGGCGGCGATCGATGTCGTCAAAATTTGGTTGAACTCCGATCGGGACGAAATTGATTGGAGATGATGATAAGGATTAGGAAAGGCTATGTTTCAAATTTCAGGTTAATCGGAGTTCATATAAAGGAGTTATGATCGATGCAAGGTAGGAAAGTCATGCTGTTCGAATCCATCAAGGGGTCAAGGTGGTGCTCGTTTCAAATACATCGGATTTGAACCCATCAGGTTTGCATCGATCAAAGGCACGGCGCAAGGATGGTTCGAATCGATACACCTCGTATCGATCAGGAAGCGATGGCTTCGAATCGATACACTTCGTATCAATCGGCATGGTTTCAACTCGGTTACTTCGTATCGATTGGAAGAAAAGGTTAGGTGGACTTCGACTCGATGATGGCAGAGGTCTCCTTCATATCCAGAGATGTATAAGGGATGGTTCGTATCGATGCGCTTCACATCGATCGGGAAAATATTGATTCGAATCGATACAGGTCGTATCGATCAGAAGGAAATGTGGAGGATCTTCGAATCCATGTGCTTTATATCGATCAGAATGGGTGCAGATGGCTCATTTGGACTCCAGTCTCTTTCGTATCCATCAGGTGAGAGCTTCGTTGAAATCCATCAGGTGAGGCCTCGTTCGTATCCATTCTTCACGACCACTTCGTATCGATGTCCCCATACTCGTTTCGAGTCGACCATATCACATGGGATCGATTTGAAGTGAACTCCTGGGACCGATGCGAAGAGAGACATGAGTTAATGGATACGAGCATGGCCGTTGTAAAGTTATGGATAAGGACGAAGCGTGAAAAATGGATACGAACGCGTCTTCAGGAAGGGAAGCATTCAACACGGCGACAAAGGTGGATCGACCCAGAGAAATAGTGCCATGTCATCGATACGCACGCGCTTTGGATGGATTCGAAGCATGGGTTCGAAGCACGGATTCGAAGGCGACAGGCAATGGACAACCCCAAATTCGAATCCATCATATCTTCCGAACCGTTGATCCAAATGCAATGAAATTTTCACAGGAGCTTACATACATGTTGAAGAATGTTCACACCAAATTTCACCTCGATTGGATGCATCCTTGATCGATTCGAACCTTACTTCGATTCGATCCCAATGTGGGCCCAATCTCCAGAATTCGGCCGTATGGGCCCCATCACGTGCTAGAAGCGGTCTACCGGATTTTTTGGAGAAATATCAGCCTTCTACACCTATAAATAGAGCCCCTGGTCATTCAGAAAATGGGTTGGAGAATTTGAAGAGAACAAGCATGCCCGGACGCTGCTAGAATCATTCCATATCGTCATTTCTACCATTGATTTCGAATTTAGACTTTGTAACTGCTATAATCACTTGTAACCAGCAAGGATAATTAATAAAAAGGATAAAACTTTGGAGTGGACGTAGGCCGGAGATAGCCGAACCACTATAAAACTTGTGTCACTGCTCGTTATTTTTGATTTGCTGCTTATTATTTGCCGAGATCTGTTATCTGTGTTTGAATATTGTTGATTTGTATTCATACACTGGTGCTTTCACGGTATCTGGGGTTTGTGACCAATTTTGGCACAAACACTTTGGTGCTTTCATTGAGAGGGACTAGCACCCGCTACATCGGATTTGAAAGTTGGATTTGAAGATTTTAAAGAGTTTGGATTCAAGGACAATGACTAGGCAAAATAGTAGATGGCAAAGGGCTGAGAGAAGCCAACAGGAAGGGAGTCAACAAGCATCCTCCGGAGCTGGGGAAGGACAGGCTTCAATCTACATAACTCGGGATGAAATGGAAGCTATGACGAATTCTTTGCAGGAGAGATTGTTGAAGAGCCAACAGGAAATGATGCAGACTTTCTTCGAGCAAATGAGAGCTACAGGGATGCAGAACTTAGGAACAGCTACAGCCACTGTGGATGCAGGACAGGGGGCTGGGGTCGTGGAACCCGATGGAGGAAGAGATACGAAGCAAGAAGGCAATCAACAAGGGCTTGGGGGCAGGCCCGCGGGATCCAACACAGGAGGACCTTTGGAAGGAGTTCAACAAACTAGAGCTAACGTTGTTGCTAGTGAACCACACGAGGAATATGTACCAGAGTTCCCTCGGGGGCATGGGGGGCAACCCCCAACAGGCAATACCGGATTAGTAGAAATCATCAGAAGAACTGTGCGAGGTGGTTTGACCAACGGAGACTTGGAAGGAGTGAATAGGAGTCCGTTTGCTCGGGAAATAAGGATGGCGCAGAATCCACCTAAGTTTAAGCTACCTAGCGTGGAAGTATATGATGGTAAGACAGACCCAACTGATCACTTGATGAGGTACACCAGACACATGGAGGTGCTGGGGGCATCGGAGGAAGTGATGGCCCGATGCTTCCATTTCTATCTGACGGACTTAGCTGCAATGTGGTTTAGGCAACTGGGAGAAGGATCTATCAGGACTTGGAGGGAATTGGTGGAAAAGTTTTTGGGACAGTTTCGGGTTCACATCAAGAGGCCGAAGAATGTGATGTCATTAACATCAGTAAAGCAAAGGATGGATGAATCGCTTAGAGCATTTCTAACTCGATTCAGTGCGGCGGTCGCTTCGGTGGATCGGCCTGATCCATCGATGGTTTTAATGGCAGCAGTATCAGGAGTCAGGGAGGACTCGGATTTTAAGGTATCTCTGATACGAGATCCCCCGCAGGATCTCGACGAATTCTTTCACGAGGCAGAAAGGTTCCTTCGACAGGAAGATGCGAGTATGGATTTAAAGGTGAAAAGGGTTAATGCAACTCAGGATGTAGGACCATCCAGCAAAGGTTTAGATAAAGACAAAGGGAAAAGGCTGTTGGACGATGATTTTGGAAACGCTAGGAAGCGATGGAAGGATCCAAAGTTTTCCACATACACAGGATTGAACGAGACGCTAGAGCGGATATACCTGGATACTCGGAATCGCCTTCCCTACCGGAGGCCGGCTAGGAGAGAACCATCAGAACGGGAGAGGACATCAGGAAGGCACTGCCTCTTTCATGATTTAGATGGACATGATACCAACAGCTGCAGGCACTTAAAGGATATAATAGAGGAGCACGTAACGAATGGACAGTTACGGCAATATATCGGAACTCGGAATGCAACGGTGGAGCAGGAGCAACCACCGACTACCTCACACTGTGATGATGTAAGGCCCAGGGATGATGGTCGATTGATCATCCACTGATCAGGATAATATGAAATAAGTGGCGAACTACTGGCGAGCAATCTAGTCATTTACACATGTACGGGGACGGAGATAGCCCCTAGGCATGCTCTGAATGATGACAAACTGCGATGCCGTGGTTTGTGAAATTTATCTTTTGCTTTTTGATTGGACACTGCTTTTCTTTTTGGATTTGGTTTGGAGTTTGGATTGAACTCTTGGTTTTGCTTGCTTTTTGATTTGGTTTTTCCTTTGGACAATTGTATTCGGTTTTGGATGCTGGTTTGGATTTCTGATTCTTTGGTTTTGATTTGGATTTTGGGATTTGGATTCCGGATTGGATTTTGATTGGATTTTTATCTGGTTTTTGATAAACGGCCGTCGGGTATGGATTATGCCTGGCAAGGGGTTAGTCACTTTGCCCGAACGTGGTAAATTGGCTCATTTAGGTCTTCAAGTATGGACTATGCTTGGCAAGGGTCCGGAGTGACCAGGATTCGGCCTAGGACTTAGGCCCTGTATTACCAATTATTATTTTCAGGTCGTTGAGTATGGACTATGCTCAACAAGGGTTCGGAGAGACCAGGATTCAGCTTAGGACTTAAGCCATGACTTTGAACAACGTCCAGGGACACTGGACCACGGTCGTCAGGTGTGGATTGCGATTGGCAAGAACCCGGAGAGGTTATGGATTCAGATATCGACCCGGAGAGGTCCTGGATCTGGTTATTGGCTATTGGATAAGGATGGATTAGGACTCGGCTGTCGAGTTCGAATGGATATGGAATTGGCTAAGGCTTTGGTTACGGGATTTGGAATTTGGCATCGACTCGAAGCAGTCAAGGATGACATACTCTGGCGATATGGCTATGGACTTTGGATATTGGAATCGGAACAATTCAAAACACGCCTTCTTATCAAAAGGCATGTTTTGGGGGGCAAAGTGTTGTCCCTCTTTTTGTTCAAAACTGGAATATCAACAAATTGGCAAGGGATGATGGATATGGGGATTGGAGATTGATTGAAAGCAAGGCAGCGATCGATGTCGTCAAAATTTGGTTGAACTCCGATCGGGACGAAATTGAGTGGAGATGATGATAAGGATTAGGAAAGGCTATGTTTCAAATTTCAGGTTAATCGGAGTTCATATGAAGGAGTTATGATCGATGCAAGGTAGGAAAGTCATGCTGTTCGAATCCATCAAGGGGTTAAGGTGGTGCTCGTTTCGAATCCATCGGATTCAAACCCATCAGGTTAGCATCGATCAAAGGCACGGCGCAAGGATGGCTCGAATCGATACACCTCGTATCGATCAGGAAGCGATGGCTTCGAATCGATACACTTCGTATCGATCGGCATGGTTTCGACTCGGTTACTTCGTATCGATTGGAAGAAAAGGTTAGGTGGACTTCGACTCGATGATGGCAGAGGTCTCCTTCGTATCCAGAGATGTATAAGGGATGGTTCGTATCGATGCGCTTCACATCGATTGGGAAAATATTGATTGGAATCGATACAGGTCGTATCGATCAGAAGGAAATGTGGAGGATCTTCGAATCCATGTGCTTTATATCGATCAGAATGGGTGCAGATGGCTCATTTGGACTCCAGTCTCTTTCGTATCCATCAGGTGAGAGCTTCGTTCGAATCCATCAGGTGAGGCCTCGTTCGTATCCATCCTTCACGACCACTTCGTATCGATGTCCCCATACTCGTTTCGAGTCGACCATATCACGTGGGATCGATTCGAAGTGAACTCCTGGGACCGATGCGAAGAGAGACACGAGTTAATATATACGAGCATGACCGTTGTAAAGTTATGGATAAGGACGAAGCGTGAAATATGGATACGAACGTGTCTTCAGGAAGGGAAGCATTCAACACGGCGACAAAGGTGGATCGACCCAGAGAAATAGTGCCACGTCATCAATACGCACGCGCTTTGGATGGATTCGAAGCATGGATTCGAAGCATGGGTTCGAAGCATGGATTCGAAGGCGACAGGCAACGGACAACCCCAAATTCGAATCCATCATATCTTCCGAACCGTTGATCCAAATGCAATGAAATTTTCACAGGAGCTTACATACATGTTGAAGAATGTTCACACCAAATTTCACCTCGGTTGGATGCATCCTTGATCGATTCGAACCTTACTTCGAATCGATCCCACTATGGGCCCAATCTCCAGAATTCGGCCGTATGGGCCTCCTCACGTGCTAGAAGCGGTCTACAGATTTTTAGGAGAAATATCAGCCTCCTACACCTATAAATAGAACCCCTAGTCATTCAAAAAAGGGGTCGTGGAATTTGAAGAGAACAAGCACGCCCGGACGCTGCCAGAATCATTCCATATCGTCATTTCTACCATTGATTTCGAATTTGGACTTTGTAACTGCTGTAATCACTTGTAACCAGCAAGGATAATTAGTAAAAAGGATAAAACTTTGGAGTGGACGTAGGCCGGAGATAGCCGAACCACTATAAAACTTGTGTCACTGCTCGTTATTTTTGATTTGCTGCTTATTATTTGCTGAGATCTGTTATCTGTATTTGAATATTGTTGATTTGTATTCATACACTGGTGCTTTCACGGTATCTAGGGTTTGTGACCAATTTTGGCGCAAACATTCATATTATGACTGTAACACAGTTATCTGATATTTTAGTAATATGGAACACAACACTGGCATACTAAAGGTCAATCTACTACACGACCGTCGCTATTTAACGGTTTGAACTATAACTATTTGAACAAGTATTAAAATCTCTGGTGTCATTTGACTTTACTGCTATTTTTATTTTATAGTTACTTTCTGCACTAGTTAATAGGTTTAGTATATGTTCCGTATTAAGCGGTACTATAGCATAGTTACTTACGTTTGGCATCGAAGTAGGTCATATTATGACCGTAACACAATTATCCGATTTTTAGTAATATGGAACACAACACTGGCATAAGTTTTACTAAAGGTCAATCTACTGCACGACCGCCACTATTTAACGGTTTGTACTATAACTATTGGTACTAGAATGAGAATTTATATGCAAGCCGATGGTTATGAAACCTGGAATATTAATCAAGCAGAATATAACATACCTACACTGAATAGTCACAATGGTCTAACATACAAAAACTAGATGCTACTGCAAATGCCAAAGCTATGAATATGTTATTTTTTTCCTTAGAAAAAAATGACTTTAATAGAGTTAGCATGTGTAATACTGCTTACGAACTTTGGCATACACTTAAAATTACACATAAAGGTACAAAAAAGTAAAGCAAAGTAGGATTTCTATGCTTAAAAAATCAGTTCCATAATTTCAAAATGAAGCAAAATGAAACCATAAATGAAATGTACTCTAGGTTTTAAGACATATATCATTCCCTCTTAGCATTCGGAGAAAAATATTTAGACTTTGATATTGTTTCAAAAATCCTCAACTCTTTAATGGATGAGTGGGAATGAAAAGTCTTAGAAATAGAAGAAGCTAATGATATTTCAACCATTAAACCAGAAGAGTTGATATGAAATCTAATGTCTAATGAAGTCAATCTCCAAGAAAAATGAGTACAAGCGCAAGATAAGAAGAATATAACATTCTAAGCAGAAAAGGATGAATCAGATTCAGATGAGGAAGATATGACATTTATTGCTAAGAATTTCAAAAAGTTTTTGAAATTCAGAAAGAGAAACAAATTCAAAAACAACAAGAACAACTTTAGCAGCGACAACAACAACAAGCCATCATCTTCAGCTCTCGAATGTTATGACTGTCACAAGTAAGGGCACATCAAGAAAGACCGACTTGATTGAAAGAGAGACAAAATTAAGAACAACAAAGATAGATTCAAAAAGAAAGCCTTCTCTGTTACATGGGATAATTCAGAATCATCTTTTTCAACAGATAGTGACACAGACAGCGATTCTAAACAATCAAATGTCTATTTCATGGCCATAAATGACGAGGTAAGTAATTTAACTTTTGATGATTTAGTGGATATAAATTAAAAATTACTTGATAAGCTAAGAAACATCAAATGAAAATATAACGACACTCTTGAAAAATTGAATAGGACTAAAATTGAGGTAAAAATGTTAAGAAATGGGAAATAAATTTTAGAAGAAGAACTTGAAACTTCTCAAGAATCATGTTCTAATATAACTTCTCAACTGTCTTTGTTAAGTTAAGAAATTGAAACTCAAAAAGAAAAGAATGATACTCTTTTAGTTGAAAATCATGATTTGAAAGTTATATTTAAATATTGGAATTTGATATTTCTCGTCTTAAAACAAAAATAGTTGATATTACTAAAAATCTCTTTAATTTTAACAAAAGAAGAGAGAATCTTTCTAAAATTATAGAAAATTCTCAAATAGTTTCAAATAAAAGGGAACTAAGATATAAGAATACATCAAAAAGTATTCCCAAGAAAAAGGACTTTTTATATAACAATTTCAAAAGGAATAATTATATTATTGCAAAATCAGTTTCAAAAGTTCCAAATCATTCTAAATCGATTAAGATTTGGTTTCCTAAAGCCAGCAATTCCTTGATTAGAAATAAAAATATAAAATCATTTATAGAAACTATTCACAAAAATAACGATTTTATTTTCAAAAGGAATCTGAACCATCTTGGGTTTAGTTTCCAAAGACTAACTCTTAGGACCCTAACAAAAGGTGGGCACCAATGTTCATTCTAAATTTTTTGCAGGTACTACTTAAAAAGAGAGAAAAATGGATATTGGACAGTGTTTTATAATCGATATTGTCATAAGCTATCTTATGTTTACATATTATGAATATTGCTTACATAATTTTTTATACATACATATCTCCTTTTTGTCCCTGACAAAGGGGAGAAGAAGTGTTGTGCTAACAAAATTGGCAAGTTTAACAAAAAATTCGTCTCGGATTCAAAGGGGTTATGTAAGGATTTTTGTCGAGATTTTGCTCATATTTCAATATATCATAAATAGTTGTCATCAATCAAAAAGTGTAGAATGTTGGATCTCAAGTTTTGATTCATGCCAAGATGATCAAGATGACATAAGAATGTAGAATATTCGACAAATCTACGACTACAAATTACGAAGGCGACCAGACTCAAAGATCGTGTATCAAGTATGATTTTTGTTTTAGCTAAGTTAGTGTTCATATATATTAAAATCTATCCTCAAGTAGTTCACACGCACTCAAATATTAACGACAAATATTTAAAATTAAATTGTTTTTCAAGCTGGATTTATAAAAGTTCATAGCACAGTCAACTGTATGCATATAGTCAGTCGACTAACCCTGTGCACATACATGTGCATGTATATCTTTTCAAATTCAATCGACTGAAGTTCCTCAACCAGTTGACTGACCTACTTATAAATATCATATTTATGAAGAGACACTTCCTTTCATGAATAGATTTCTTTTTCGCAGAGAGTTACGTCTATTGCTGCTCGATACAACCATTCAACAGAGGTTATAACTCTCAGTCTACTATAAATAAACATTATTTTCCAGATCAACTTCACTTCAGTTATCTATTCTGAATTTACAAGATCTTAATTTTTGAATTTTTGCTTTCCCGATTCAACTATCTATTGCTTAAAGAAACAATTATAGTTCTACATTTCAGAGGCAATCTAAATCTTCCTGATCTTTATATACACACAAATGTACATATTTTACTTGAGGAGAAGATTATAGGAAGGGTGTACTTCATTTGACAAATCTGTGTTGTAATAAGAGCACGCAAAGTCAAGAAAACATTTCATTCATATCAAAGTCCTATTTGGTTGCTTAGGCGGGAAAATCCTATTCAATTGCTCAGGTGGTCAAAGTCTTGTTCAGTTGCTCAACGCTGTAGACCTATTCCTCTGGGTTAAGAGTGGGATGCTAGTTTGAATTCCACAAGGAGATTGGGACTGGACGTAAAATGGGAAGTTCGAACCAGTATAAAAATCTCTAGTTTCATTTACTTTACTCCTATTTTTATTTTATAGCTACTTCCCGCATGAGTTAATAAGTTTAGTATATATTCCATATTACACGATCCTATAGCATAGTCACTTTCACTTCTCATAATTTTGTTGCTAAAGAATTAATAGATGAATTAAAACTTATGGCTAGATTAATTGATACTCCTATCTGCTTAACAAATCCTATAGGTGGTACCACTAACCTTTGTATGAATTATGGAAAGGTCCAAATTTCACATTCTTCCCATAGATTTTTACTTATGACCTGTTTGTCTTAGATTTTATTGGATTTGAATTTTACTCGATATGGAATGGTCTACTAAGTATAAAGCTGCTCTTGATTGCGATAAAAGGACGATATGTTTATGGACCAACTTTGGGAAGCTTATAGAAATATCTTATGAAGATAGTAGTTCAAGGAGGGATAGTTTCTTTATGCATTATAATCATCCTGGAAAGGAGTGGAAACAATACCTATTATTAGAGAGTTTCCATACTTTTTTAAGAAGTGAAGAGTTAACCCCCACATCAAGAAATCGAGTTTCGTATCGACTTAATTTAGTGTGCAAGGCCGGTTAAACAATCTGGTCGAAAGATGGCTCCAAATGAGAGGGATGAGTCATTCAAGTTAGGTACGATAGTAGTTTTTATTGCTAATTTTGATGGGTCTTTGAGGCCTTGGTAAACTATTGAGACCTAAATTAACAAACAATTAAGAACAAGTATCCTCTACCCTAAACAGATGACTTGTTTGATCAGTTACATAGTGCTCTGGTATTCTTGAAAATGGATCTAGCCATGGGGTTCCATCAACTAAGGATCATGGAAAATTGCATCCATTTAACCACATTTAATGGTCTGAATGCTTTCTTCGAGTGGTTGGTTATGTCATTTGGGCAGACTAATGCACCCGCTTATTTTATAGACTTTATGAATAGAGTATTTGGAGATGCACTCAATTAATTCATGTTAATCTTTATCGATGATATCCTTATTTATTCTAAGATAGAAGAAAAACATGAAAGCCATCTAGAAATTGTGCTGGAGATATCGAGGAATGATGTGCTTAAAGCTAAATTCTCAAAATGCCACTTTTGGAAAAAAAAGGAGGTAAGGTTCCTTGAGCTAATATTGTCAAGGGGCCGGATTTCAGTAGATCCTGTAAAGGTTATAGCTAGAAGTAGCCAAAAACTCCTAAAGAGATTCATAGCTTCTTAGGTTTTGCAGGATATTACAGAAGATTCATTCAGGAATTCTCAAAGATTTCCTATTACTTAACAAAGTTGACAATGAAGAATGCTAAATTTATTTGGACTCCAGAATGTAAAGAAGCATTCCAAGAACTTAAGAAGAGGTTAAGTACTGCTCCAGTCCTTAGTAATTATAAATGAAAATAGTGGGTTGATCATATATACATATGCTTGTAGGGAAGGAGATGGTGCAGTTTCAATGTAGGATGATAAGGTGATTGCTTATGCAAGTAGGCAGCTAAAGCCTCATGAGCGAAATTATGCAACACTTGACTTGGAGCTACTAGCCGTTGAGTTTGCATTAAAAAATAAAGGCATTACTTAGTGGATGAAAAGTTTGATCTCTTAACATATCACAAATCTTTGAAATATCTTTTCACTCAGTAAGATTTAAACATGAGGCAGCAACATTGGCTAGAATTTCTCGCATCATATGATCTAGATGTTCTACATACACTCAGGAAAGCCAACATAGTAGCCGATGCACTAAGAAGAAAGTATGTTGTAATTGGTTATCTGGTAATGACTCCAACTCTTCTGGAAAGAATAGCTAGCAAGCTGAGAAAAGATAGACAGCTTATGAAATTCATTAAGGTGGTTGAAGAAGAAAGAAATTCAAGCTTTAAAGTAGAAAACTATGGGGTATTACAATTAAATGGACAAATTTGTGGTCTAGATGATGGAAATCTTAGGCTAGAGGTATTAACTAAATGCCACAAATCCAAACTTAACATTCATCCGAGAATTCACAAAATTCACAAAGACATGAAGTGAACATTTCGACGAAAAAGCATGAAGGGACAAATACATTTATGTTAGGAGGTTCCCCAATTATCAACAAGTCAAGAGCGACCAACGAAAAAATGTAGGGTTACTTAAACCTCTAGAGATTCCATCTTGGAAGTGGGATCAAATATCAACAGATTTCTTGATGATTGACCTCGAATGAGGAAGGGAAATGAAGGTGTTTGGGTTATCATTGACCGATTAACCAAGAGCGCACACTTTATTTAAGTAAATCCAACAAGGACAACTACAAGCCTTGTGGAGATATATATGAGGGAGATTGTCAGATTGCATATATTTCCAAGTAGTAAGTAAGCGATCAGGATCCAATCTTTACTAGTCGGTTCTGGGAAGCACTATAGATAGCTTTGGGAATGAAGCTGAGTATAAGCACTGCACATCATCCTCAGACTGATGGACAAACATAAAGAGTCACCAGCATTTTGGAATATCTTTTAAGAGCATGTATTCTAAACTTTGGAGCTCATGGGAAAATTATCTACATTTGATAGAGTTCTCCTATAACAATAGCTCTTAAACTAGTATCGGCATGACACCATATAAAGCTTTATATGGTCGTCCATGCTAGTCACCTGCATGTTGGATAGAAATCGAAGATCGGTTAATACCTGGTCTAGACATGATAAGAGAAGCCTCAAAGAAAGTTGATATGATTAGGAAGAAGCTAAAGGAAGACCAAAGCAGGCAGTAGAGTTATGTAGATCAAAGGCGTAGAAATATAGAATTCTCAATTAAAGATTCTGTCTTTTTGAACGTCTCTCCAATGAAAGAAGTGGTAAGGTTTGGAAGGGCTAGAAAGTTAGCACCTTGATGTACTGGACTTTATCCCATTCTTGAATGAATTGGCCCACTAGCTTATCCAATACAATTGCCGGAAAGGTTGTCTAGTGTACACATTGTTTTTCACGTATCTCATCTGCGAAAACACGTGCATGACCTAGAATAAATCATAGAAATGCTACTCAGGATGACTTGGAGATGGAACTAAATATGGCAGTTATTAGAAGGCCAGGTAGAATCGTTAATCACGATGAGAAACGATTGAGGATGAAGGTGGTAAGGTTAGTTAAAGTTCAATGGAGTGAAGACGCTGAGGATTACACTTGGGAAACAGAGGATATAATGAGGAAGGTACATCCTGTGTTTAGGATTGACGTATATACTGTATAGATTGTATCGTCGTTGTGTACTCACCGCCTATGGTTTTGTCACTTATTCAACTTCTGTATAAACTCATCGTATCAAATAGATTTCCCTCTTAGCTATCTTTTTCTTATCTTAAATTTCGAGGACGAAATTCTTTTAAGAGGGAGAATGTAATTACCCAAAATTTAATCACACCAAGATGTAGTATTTAATGAATTTTTAATATTCAAGTATAAGTTTTATAACATAAATAATGTTATTTTATGGTATATTTGTACATAAAATATGAACTTTTGCTTATATCGGTAAAAGTGACAAAAGTCGGTTTTCATCAAAAAAAAGTTTTAATAATTAAATTATTTTGATTATTAAATAAGGACTATTTTATGTCGAAATAAAAATATACAGACTTATTTTTCAAATTTTGTTTACAAACAGAAATAGCTGAACAAAAATGTAAAGATATGACTGAAAATCGGATTTTGGATTCAAAGCGGCATAAAGTCAAAAGTTATATTCAAATATCGCAAAGTTGAAAGTTAAAACACTTTAAAACATACTAATAAACCTATTAATACATATATGTAACATATATAAACTAATATTTACCTTGACAAATTTTAAAGTAAAGAAAAGTAAGATATTTTGTCAAAAGTAAATAAAATCTCACCAAAACCGAGGTAATCTTCACTTTAAGCTATAAATCAATCTAAATACATCCCTTAAGAGCTAAGGAAGAAATCAAGAGGACACAAAGAGATGGGAGCACATCGCACTACCTTTGGCCGTGAAAAATGATGTGAAGTGGGGAAAAAGTGTAAAATGCAAATCTTAATCCTTATGTAATTCAAAGCTATAAATGCACATGCTTCCTTCTCATTTTTTCGTATTTCGTTCCATTCTTTTCTAAGCTTTCTCCTTCTTCTTCCTTAGTGCTTTAATAGCTTCCAGGCTAGCTTAAAATAATTTAAAGTAATAATGAAGTTCTATCGGGGAATCGAAAGTTAATAGCCGGCTTAAGTTCAAAATCAAGGTAGTAAGCGCCATTCATCTTTCCACCCAAGGCCAAGCCCATTAAGAGTCATCTCTGCCTCTTTTTCATATCTCTGCCTCTTTTTCAACTCAAATTCTAGGATAGTGGAACTATATAGGATTTCAAGAAGGTTCAGAAAGTAGTAGTGAAGCTATAGTCAAATACATAGTAATAAAGTTAGATCGAAAAGCAAATTTTTGTGAGAAAACTCTACCTCTTCTCTATTCTTATTTGCTATGATGTTATGAAATACTTTTTTACTTATTGCTGGATATCATGTTTTGATGTTGTATGAGTGTTGAATGATTGTTTGGTTGATATTATAACAAATCATGATAAATAACACGTCGAAAAATCACAAAAGGTATCACTTCCTTATATTCAAAAGTGTATACGATTTGTTAGCCTCTTTCAAAAATATGAGAAAATCATTTTAAATGACTTAGAAATTGTTTAAAAGTATTTTAAAAGATTGTAGAAAAGATTTGAAACGAGTTGTAAATCAACTATAAAGATGCGCATCACGTAATGGTAGTTTATAATTTCACGCCGCAAAGTTAAATTCATTTACACGATGGAATCAAAATCAGAATTCTTTGAAATAAGAATTTTCCGAACTCTTTTCACTATAGTTTACAAATGCAAAAGAAAAATCAAGATTTCATTTAAAGGAATTTAAATTATGTTCAAATCAATATTTTTGAAAAATCGCGCTTTGACAGTTAAACTACCGAAAGGGTAAATTCTTTGAAATTTAAATTCTTTAAAATAAAAATAAATTCCAAAAAGTTATTTTAAGTATTAAAAGAGTTTTTAATAAAGTTTTGACTTATAAGATATAGAAAGTAAAATTTTGATTTCTAGGGCTGCAAAAACACTATTCCTCCATAATTTATCAACGAATTTCGAAAAATGATTTTTGAACTTAGTTTTCTTTCCAAACTTTTTTTGAAACGAGTTTGAATACTGAAAGGAGTACGAGAAAATGACTAGTACATTTGCCCTGCCTATGAGATCTAAAAAGGTAAAACAAGGTGTGTAACTAAGGTTAGTGATGGAGCAACCCGTACTCTAAACTTACATGCCCTCTATTTTCTCTTTCTAGGCTAGAGGTGCAACAGATCGAAGGGAAAGCATAGATACTTTATAAAGATCATGATTAAGTTTTTCCAAAAGAAAAGATACCCTTTAGAAATAATTTCCAAGGAATTAAAGAAAATGATTTAAAGAAAGGTTTAATAAATCGGTATATGCTGAAATGAATATATATATATATATATATATATATATATATATATATATATATATATATATATATATATATATATATATCAAAAGATATTGTTGAATGAAAACGGTTTTTTACTACTCAACCACACTTAACATCTTTTTTATCGATGATTGGATTTCGAAGAGACCGGGCCAGATTTGGGTGATTCCTATCCAAAAACTACTTTAAACCGATTCATGTTTTCGAAGTAAAACATGTTGAAGACAAATATCATTGAAGACGAAGATCTTCATGATATAGAGCTACTTGCCACTAGACCCTCGGGAAATTTCCGTATCGCTTATTATGGTGGCAGTAGTGCTCTGTTATGAAAATCTTTGATTTGCAAGGAATAATCGCTACCGATCCTAGGGGTGATTCCTAAAAAGGATGTGTTATGAAGAGTGCCTTCGATTTGTCTTGTTCCTGGACAACTTATAGGGACGAATGTCTGATGTTGCATTTTGATTCACATTGATTGTTCTTTATAAATGTATCATTTTTATGGTGGCTGAGAAGGCAACTTCTCTTAGCTTAACACCCTTCTCTAACACGTATGAGCTCAGGAGTTACACATTTGTAAAAATAAGTTGTATAATTATAGGATTGCAATGTGGCATTCAAGGTGGAAAGTTGATGTTTTATGTGAATGGTAATCGTTACCTCTAGGCTCGCACCTGAAAATGACTAAAACATGGTAGATGTGGCAAAGCTATGTGGTTTGCAACCATTAGGGTATAATCATCCCCTTCTAGATATATTTCTACCTACTATAACGTTCGGATTTAAATTATTATGGTATGCTAAGAAATATCTCAGATAGATCGATAACGACTAGGGTAATGACATATTCGGTACTATGTAGTTAAAGGTAGGCCAACCTTGTGCTAGTAGAGGTCCATCAGTTCGGCCCCAGAACATTCCTCTAGAGAAGTACTGTTGGAAGGTAGTAATTTACCTAGTTATTTATTGGAATCCATTCTCCAATTCAAGCTTGCAATTTTTATTGTAGTGCCTAGTATGCTGGAATTTAATAATGGTAATAATTTTGGCTATTTGAATATGTTTACTTGAAAAGAGTTTCACAATAATGCCATTAAAATTAATATCAAATAATTTTACGTAGAAAATGCTTTGGTTATCGTAAGGGAAAAACCTCGTTCGTGTTTATGTGCAGTGTTTTCTTATGAGATACCTTTGATTTCAAAAGCATCCGTTCTTTTAATTTTTCTCACACCAGTCCCATGGCTTACATAAAGTTTCTTTTGTTTCCCTTAAACTCTGGATGCCCTATTTTTCTAGGCAGCCAAGTAGCCAGGATCATTTTAGGAGCATTTTGGTGAAGAATTTTGGGAGGAGCTTTTGGAGCATTGAGCTGGAGCATCTTATGTGGATGTCTATCTGTCCATCTTTTTTATTTTCCATTGTATCTAGTTGTTTGTACCAGCAAATGTGGAGACATGTAGTTATAACTGCTCCTAGCTGGGTTAGTTCGTACTATGTATCTTTGTGAGAGTGGTTGTATGTATTATCTATCTATGTAGTGCAATGCAAAGTGAGAGTTTGAGTTTCTATATTCTACCTTTGTTTTATTTTACCCTTGATAATCTGCCTTCCCAACACTTGAAATCGCACCAAGTGAATACCGTAGATTTATTAGTGTCGATTTTCGAAGGTCGATGAGACAAATCGTCACACTAGGAATTTTCCATATTAAATTTCTTAGTATGGTATCTATGTACATTGATTGGGACAATCCCAATAACCTTATGGATCTATCTCTATAGATCTTTGTACATAGTATAAAGGATGCTATTCTTAAATCCTTAATAAAAAATTATTGGACAACCAAGCTTTCACATATTGTAACATTGGTACATCATTAAAAATTATTAGCACATCATCACGTATAAAAATAAGAACGTAATATCACTATTTTTCCATTCCTACGTGCACACACTTTATGTTTTGGAAAAAATTTATTGTATTACATTTCCAAAACATTTTTTCCAACTTCTTGATGCTTGCTAAAGACTAAAAATTGATCTTAAGAGTCTACTTATTTTAACGCCGCTCCCTTTGACCTCCAAATTTTCTAGATATGAAATATAAATAATTTTTTCTATGTGTCACATTTAGAAACATTATTTTAACATCCATCTACCATATTTCATAGTCATAATAAACAATTACAACAATTAGAAATTAAATTATTTTAAATATGGTGGTTAGAGAAAATGATTCTTCATTATCAACACCTAGAATTTAATAGAAACCTTTCGCCACCAAACTCTAACTTTGCTCTATACATGGAATCCATTTCGGATTTCATCGCATCAATCCACCAGACATAGGCCTTACCCTATAAGGCTTGTCGGTTTATAAGGGGATCATCATTATAGATGATGCAATATTCTTTCTCGCTATCAATGACCGATAGTATCACTCTGGCACAAAATATTCATTATTAGAACTTCTAATAGATTGTTTCTTTCATGAGTATTGATATACTACCTAAGTATTCAATTTTTATAGAAATTTCTTATATCTCATCCAAGTCAATCTTATTGCCCTAATTTCTCTTGATAGAAATTCCCTTTTCAAGTAGGTGGCAAGCCTCGAAACAAACATTTTTTTTCCTTGATACGATAAAATATGCATCTATGAGAATTTCTAGAATATCTTGTAAACTTGCATAAAACTGGCCTTGTCTCAAGTTTACTGCAGTTTACGTTCATAACTTATGCTCAACAACCATGACCTTAAGATAATAAAAGTGGGATTCTTGTTATTTCATAAATCATATGGAGTCTTAGGCCAAATTAAGATGGTATATAATTCAACATATACGCCATACTGTCAATCGCATATCTCTAAATGGAAAGAGGAAACTCAACACCACTCACTATCGATCAAACCATGTCTAAAAAAGTTTGATTTCCCCTTTTTGAAACACTTCTATAATGTGCAGTTTGAGGAGTGACTTGGAGAGAATCACTATTAGGTACTATGGGTTCACATCCAATATACTGTCACAACCCTTAAATTTTAATAATTAAACAAAAAAATTATTAAGGGTAAAATGGTAATTTAACTAAAAGGGGGAAAACTGAAAATTTTATAACAGCCGAATTAGATGTTAAAACTTTCATCGTTGCATGGAGTACATTTTTCTGGTTAAGTTTCATTATAATGATGTTAAAATTAGACTCAAGTATTGGGAATTATAGCAAAAGAGTAATTTCTTTTAAATTGGGCTTGTTAGGTCAAACAACCCATAAGTACCAGTGATGTACTAATATTGTTTCTTAACTCAGAAAGAAACATACATCATACATTTCGTTCTTCATCTCCATTCTCTCGAAAAAACTAACTTTAGACCTAAATTTCTAGGTCTAAAATTGCTTCATCGAAACTTTATCGAATTTAACGAAAATTATGTTTAAATAGATTAGGGCGAAGAGAGCAACAAGATGATTGTAAAATCAAAGCGATTCATAGAGTTTGGATATTACGGTGATTTCGAGCGGTGAGGGAAGAGGGGGTTACAACTTAAATGGCGGCTATCTTGGTTAATTTGTAAGTAGGAATCTATTTACTTAGCCATATGGTATATGATTATATTTCATCTTTATAACATATGTTAGATTTATTGTCATAATCGATATGAACTAAACATGTTCTAAACTGAAACGCTAATTTGAAAATTTAGGATTAGGAATTATGATTGTCCATTAATGTTAAAATAGTAAAAAATTTAACAAAGGAAGAAGAAAATGAATAGGAAAAAAATATTACTATCACTATGCAAATTAATACAATTTGTGTATGGACTCGACATAAATATGAATTCAATGAATAAAAAAATGTATAACTATCATATTGGAATGGGTAGAAAATACAATAACGATAAAGGATATGTAAAAGTTGAAATTGATGCAACTATAATGAATATGATGTAAATATAAACTAATAGGTTAACAAAATAATGATAAAAATCTGCTGGCTTTGCCAAAAAAACCATAGAAATGTAGCTAATTGTTCGAACAATAGTGCATATAAGCTATATAAAGCCCAAACCAAAGACGGTGTAAAGAGATAGTGAGAAACTCAAGTAAAACAAGGATACAAGTAACACGGTAAGTCAAACGTCTAAAATAAAACTATATATATTAAAATAGCAAGAAAACAATACTAATTTTTTTTATTTTAGATGTTCTAATATAGAGTACATGCATTTGAAATATTAAATCAGTTCATTTGAATTAAAGAGTCAATCATTTGAAATTCAATAATGACAAACCAAGTTAAAAACATTCATTTGAGATGTATTTTAGACATTTGAAATTAGAATTCAGATGTTTGAAATATTAATTCAGCGGTATGAATCAAAGGGTCAAGCGTATGAAAAGCTGGTGGAATTTTGTTTTATATTACTAATGAGTAAGACTTCTGAAATTTATAATCAAACATCTAAATTATTTAGTTAGATGTCTAATGTCTACAACATGTGCAATTTGAACCTGGACCCCATATGGGTTGATGTAAATGGTTAAAGGAGTTATATCTCGATCAATTGACAATATTATGATGCCCGAATGGTATATATGAGTACGTATAGTGTACTACTCAAGTTCTTGATTATTATGGATGTGCATTAGTTAAAAAATTCAATGGGATTGATATAAGAAGAGTTAATTACTATATTTGACTAGGTTTTATTACATAAATGTACATGCCAGGGAATGATAGAGACTCTATTTAGTTCACTACGGTGACCGTACTAGATTCTTACTTTAAAATGGTCAGCTATAGTAGTATGAAATATGACTGATCACTCTTATAGAGCACATGGTAATAAAAAAAAGGATAGTATGGTAGGTTCATATTTTGAAGCATACTAGTCTAAAAATAAAAAGATAATAGGATAAGTCAAATATTTTTAAAGTAGACTAGACTAGAAGACTTTTTTTGGCCATCATCGTCATCTCAAGAGGCTAGTGGTAGGAAGTTGTCAGCCTTTGTCATCATTCTTATTTTATTTATTAGTTTGTTTAATGTCATATTCATGGGAAGAACGTATTAAAATGCTGTGAAGGATATACTAAATTTATAGTGATGCCCGCCATTGAAAATGGAAAGTGTAAGAATAGTCTATAAAAAAAAATACTTTATTAGAATGTTGGTATCATAGACATAGAGATATGTTCTCACTCACTAGGCTTATGTTTAAATCCTCTATATTTCCATTTTTATCTATATTTATTAAAGGTTGATAAGGGATTAGAGAGTGCTTGGGATGAGTAGATGACGATGTAGACTCTATGGAGTCGTATTTATTGGTTGCTTAGCTATCTACTATTCAGTATTATGTAACTAAACGTTATTTAGATTGATGTAATAACACTTAAGTTAATTGGTTCAGATAGTTATCTTATATTATATTTTATTTCCCTCCTTGTGATTTCTAAAAGTTTAGTTTGAAAGTAGATAACTTTCTATACTATTTATATTATATCTTACCCTAACAATCCATAGTTTATGATCTTCTGAATTTGAGCATCAGTCAGGACATATAATCAGAGGATCATATATGGCAGGTGGTTTCACTTGGTATCGAAGCTTAGGTTACCTGATTCTTATAATTTAATAATATACCGAGAGAGAATACTTGAGTGAGTGTATGTGTGTTTAAGTAGAAAGTAATGTACATATGCACGTACCACTTTATCTCCTGTTATATCTACTATCTTAGGGAGTTGCTAATGAATCATGTTTACATATTTTTGAGACGGATAAAAATACTTGACCTGGTACATGAGATGTAGCCTTTGAGGTTCCTGGAATGAATATTCCACTTTAGTTCTGCAGGTATCTTCACAAAGTGCATAAACTAATATCAACAACGATGCATCTGCGTAATAGACACAAGTAGTAGTTCATGTTAGTCCACCAGCCATGGACTTTTCTAAGATATTTAAAGATGTAATAAGTATGGATGGAAAAATATATATAGCCACAAAGATGTGGCTATGAACATGTGAAAGGATCTTTGGAATGTTGGATTTAAATGGTGCTTCTAGGAGATGGCTTGCTTCTCAGCATTTTATAAGGAGAAGCCTTGTTGAGATTTACTTGTATGGAATGGATTTTAGTGCTATTATAACAATAGAGGCTCGAAATAGTGTACTTGAACTTATTAATGTTTTAATTTTAGTTTTTAAACTTATCAATTCAAATCACAAGTAGATAATGATATAAATGCAGAATAAAAAGCCGTAGAGAAAAAATAGCGACACCATGAATTTTATACAAGTTCGGATTCCCAATCCTACCTCCAGTCATGTACCATATACGTAATTTCCACTATAAAAAACTACAGTTTTGTGAGTGGCAAGTACACGTATGCAACTTGGCTTTGAATGAGCTGGAAAATACACCTATCCTGATTTTCCAAAATTGGCAGTATACATCTAGCCTCTTGACTTTTCACAAGTGATTAAGAACACCTATATAATCCTGAATTTTTGCAGGTGGAAGGACACTCTTTTGCAATTTAAGTAGTGGTAGAGTAATTCTTCAAGAAATTGTATCTTTCAAATAAAATCTTTTAATCTTTAGTATAATGATCTTATAGAAGTTAAAAGAAGTTCATATTTAAATTCTTTAAGGAATAGTGCAATGACCAACCTCCTCGACCCTTAAAAATCGACATTAATACATCCTCAATATTCACATGCCTCAAATCCAAGTGTCGGAGAGGCAGATTATCATGGGGTAAAAGGAAATAAAGATAGAAGATAGAACAATAACATAATCTCACATCATATTTAAAAAGCGGTAACCATAAAGGCAGTGCATATAATCACTCTCAAAGTGAGATATCAAAGTCATGATAAGTACTAACCTAGCTAGGATAGTTATAACAGCCTATCTTTACAAGTGCTGGTAGATACATAATATAAACATTTCATAAAGTGGCGGTAATAACAAAAGAAATCCAAATTGCTTCATGCTTAAAACTTCATGCTCTATATGTTCTAGATACTCCAAAATGCTCCTAGTCGGCTAACTACTAGGCTGCCCAGGAAAAATTAGGTTACCCAGAGTTTAAGTGGAATGGAAAATAAACTCAGGGTCAGTCATGGGACTGGTATAAGAAACTCAAAATACGCATTTTAAAATAAAATGTATCTCATTAAACCACGCCACACATAAACAAGAAAAAAAAATTTACTTTATGATAACCAAAACATTTGCTACGAAGAAAAATTTGATATTATTTTTAATGAAATTCATTTTAAAACATTTGCAAGTAAACTTATTAATCTTAACCTAAATTGTTACCATTATTATATTCTAGATATGTCAGGCTCAACAAACAAAACTCTTACAGGGCTTGTTTGGAGAATGGATTTCCATACAATGGCAGGTAAGGGACTACCTTCCGTACAGTACATCTCTAGAGGAACGTATCGAGGATACACAAACAATCCTTCATGTCTGGCAAGATCGGCCTATCCCTATTTGGCACTCATACATTGCCTGGATAGAACCGAATATGACGTCGCCCTGGTTGTAACCGACCTATCCAGGATCCTAGAGCATACACTACATACACGACATATAGAGAATAATCTTGAAAGGTGATGACCATATCCTAATGGTTGCGAACAATATAGCCTTGCGGCGTACCATGTTTAAGCAATTACCGGGTGATGCGACCTGAGGTAGCGATTACCTTTCACATAGCACATTCAACTTTGAAAGCCACATTGCCATCGCATAGTCACACAGCCCATTCTATAAATGTATAACTCCTGAGCTCATATGTGTCAAGAAAGGGTGTTAAGCTAAGAGAAGTTGTCTTCTCCACTACCAAACAGATGATACGTTAATAGAGATCAATTTATATAACTAGAAATGCAATGTTGAACATTCATTCATACAAGTTGCCTAGGAACAGGACCAATCGAAGGCACTCACCTACCACATCCTGTCGGAAGTTAGCCTTAAGATTAGTAGCGGGAAGTACTTGCATCAAAGATCTTAAATGAAGAACTACTACCACATAATATTATATGGGAAATTTCACCTGAGGCGCAGTGGCAAGCAGTCCGACATTCCATCTTCCAAATCATATCATCTTTACTTTGAATACGTAAATTATTTGAAGTGGTTTTCAGATAGGAATCATCCAAATCCAACCATGGTTTTTTAACCAATCATCAATAAAAGAGGTCAAGTAAATAGTTGAATAGTATTTGATTAATTCTTTTATTAAAAATATCTTTTAGAGATATAAAATTTTAAGACGTTTCTTTCCAGTATATAGGGAATCGTTAAAGCTCTCTTGCCATATCCTTTGATTACTTAAAACCTTTTTAAACTTGGAAAATTCGAAATCATTTTCATTTTCACTTAAGGAAACATTTCTTAATTATTTCATTAAATCTTAAGATTTATTTCTTAATTCAAAACTCAAATTTTAATTGAGTTAAACTATGTCATTTGGGATGATATCCAAAACCAGTAAATATTAAGTGAGCGGAATCTATAGAAATAATCTAATACTACGCAATATCAATTCTCACATTCAGCAAATACTATGGGTGGAATAACGGTGAAATCACCTTTTAAATTCCACGAATAGGACGAGTTCCCTCTTCGGGCTTTAACATCAAGTACAAGAAGATACCTCCATAAAATCCAAGTTATTTATATTTGGGAAAATCATATCTTTTCAATCTAGGAAAATTTTGTTCCGAGTAAACTAATTTCACTATTTCATCCATCGGGTCAGTCTGGATAGCCAGGGAGAGCAAGACACTGTTTTCAAACTCAAACCTAGACACTATCTCTTTGACATCTATAAGGCGGTCAAGTTATTTGATTGACTTTAAATCATTTAACATTTACCCATTCCATAAATCCTTCAAATCATCTTTAAAATAATTTATAAATCATTTGGAAATATTTACAAAAGATTTGGAAAATAACGGTTGCATTTAAAACTATATTTCAAAAGTTATGGAAAAGTGCTACTCGAAAAGTGCTTTTTAAGTTTTATTGATCAAAACGTCTTTTTATCATTTGGAATTTTATTTTTATAACTTAAATCACTTCTAAATTTTTTTATAAGATTTTAGAATTTGTTTTATATTTTTAAACCATTTTAATATATCATTTTTAAAGAAATCTTGTTACGGATTCCAAACTGCAAAACTGCGATTTTTCCAAAAAATTGTTTTACTTATATTTCAAAATCTACTTATCGAATTCTCTATTTTGTTTCATTATTTGAAAACTATGGATATAATAGTTTGGAAAAATTTTATATCAAATAATTTCAAGCTATATTCCATTCTCTATTCTCATTTGACTTTTATGGCACAAAATCGCGAACAACTGTTATGCGACGAGCCTAATTTTAACTAAATTTTCAATTACCCTTCAAACTTCACGAAAAAACTTTTGTATGTTTATAAAACATTTCAAACTCATTTTTAAACCTTTTAAAGAGGTTTAACATTCAATACAAACAAATTCATTCAATAAAGGAAAGTGATTTCCTTTGTGCTTATGTGTATTTCTATGACTTGCATATATATTCAACATTCATTTCAAACAACCATCATCAATAATCATAATCAAACATATATCACATCCAGTATCATATAATATTATAGTTTAGAAGTTTCTTATATTGGGTTTAAACATTTAACTAAAAATTTGCTATAGTTTCGCTATTTCGATTTTAAATCTCACGATAACTTGGGTTCTTGGCTTCAAAGGGCTCGGCCTTGACTAGGAGGCTCACAGCCTAGGGTTAGAGAAGAGGAGGACTCGACCTTTTGATGGAAGAAGAGAGGCCGTGGTTGGTAGAAAGGAAAAGTGGATTTTTGGAATAGTTTTGAGTTGCTTAAGTATATATATGTCTATATTATAATTAATTACGTCTATATTATAATTAAATCTCTTTTGAGAAATATTTTGGCATTACTTTGTTAACATTAGAAGCCATGAAAGGGGAGAGAAAAGCTTAGAAAATGAACAAGACAGCATGTGAAAATGAAGAGGAGAAGGGAGTTTATAGGTAAAGAAGAGGACTTAAAATATCATGATCTTTTTATCATCTTTCACATCACCTTAATACCTCACCCTTCCATCACATGGGTGAAAATACCCGTCTCCATTGTACCCTCATGATGGTTTATCCTTGGTTGACTTTTGAGAAGGCTTAAGGAGTAAGAAATTTGAAAATATCTCGGAAATTTTAACTAATCTACATATAAGTGTGTGTGTGTGTGTGTGTGTATATGTGTATGTGTATGTGTATTATATGTATGTATATATGTATTCATGAATATATTGGTGGATGCATTTGTATATTATATATGTGCACATGACATACAAACAAGTTTTCAATGTCTTTCGAACAACTTTCGTTCGTTAAACTGTTGAAAATCGAAAAACCGATTTCTGTCCACATTTTCACATATAATTTAAATTACATATATATGTTGAAAAATATGAAAATAATTTTATAATAATTTTTAATTAATAAAAATGATCTCATTTGAGTTATAAAATCATATAAATCAATATTAATTATTATTTACAAAATTTCTATTATACCGATAAAGCAAAACGAATTCTTTTTTTCTCTCTTTTCTTTTTTTCTTTTCTTATGATTTCAAATAAAGTGTATATATATATATACTTATAAAACTAATAATAAATTATTACATTATAGCTTTAAAAACGAGTTATAAAAATTATTAAATAATTATTAAGTCATTTTAATCTCCAACAAATTTATTAAAGTGATATATTTGCGTGACGTTACAGACTTCCCCCTTAAAAGAATTTCGCCCTCGAAATAAAGACAAGAAAAAGATAAATTGGAAACAAATATACACACAAATATATATATATATATATATATATATATATATATATAATGAAGTGATAGATATGTATAAGATATAGCAAGTGACATCACCACAAGCCGGTGAGTACACTATACATCATACAATTACGTATCCATTCTAAACTCAGGATAGGCTTTACGCATTCTCCCTTCCGTCTCCATGTACAGACTGCTGCATCACTACTCCATTGAACTTTGACTAACCATACAATTTTCCTCCTTAATCGCTTCTCATTGCGATTCACAATTCACATAGGTTGTTTGATAACAACCAAATTAGGCTCAACTTCCTAATCCTCTTGGGTGGTTGTTTATATAAACTTATCATGCACATATTTCGCAGGCGAGATACATGAAAGACATTGTGAACAACATACAATCCTTTGGGCAATTATACATGATAGGCCAATGGACCAATCTTCTTGAGAATGGGAAAAGGTCCAATAAATTGAGGGGACAATTTTCCAATTCTCCCAAATCTCACCGCTCATCTCATTGGGGAAACCTTTAGGAATACATAATCTCTTACTGAGAATTCCAAATTTCTACACCTCTTATCCGCATAACTCTTTTGCCTACTCTGGGATTCTCTCATTTTTTCCTGATTAGGTCAATCTTTTCCAAAGCTTCTCTAATCATATCGGGGCTTAGTATCAACCGATCTCTGGTCTCGATCCAACATACTAGGGATCTACACGGATGAACATATAAAGCTTCATATGGGGCCATGCCGATACTAGCATGATAACTGTTATTTTAAGAGAATTCTATAAGATGAAGGTAGCTTCCCACGAACCTCCAAAATCTAAGATGCAAGCTCTTAGAAGATCTCTAATACCTGATTTACCCTTTCTGTTTGTCCATTGCTCTTGGGGTGATATGCTGTACAAATGTTTAGCTTTGTTCCCAAATCTTTCTACAGTGCCTCCTAGAACTTACTGGTAAAGATAGGGTCTCAATCACTAACTATTCTGCTTGGGACACCATGTAATCAAACTATTTCTTTCATGTACATTTCCACAAGGCTTGTAGCAATTCGTTTTGACTTTACAGGGATGAAGTGTGCGCTTAGTCGATCTATGATGACCCAAATGCCTCCATTCCCTTTTATTGATCGATACAAATCGTTGATGAAATCCATCGACATTTGGTCTCATTTCCAAGTTTGAATTTCAAGAGGTTGGAGAAGTGCAGCAGCCTTTTGTTGATCACTCTTTATTTTTTGACAATTCTCACATCTATGAACATGGATGGAGATATCCCTCTTCATACTCTTCCACTAAAATGTCTATTTCACATCCTTGTACATTTTGTTAACTTCTGGGTGATTATTAAGTTTAGATTGATGGAACTCTGTCAATACTTCTTGCCTTAAGTTGTCAGCATCCGGGATACAAATTTTACCCTTAACCGCAATATCACATGGCCATCGATTTCAAAGCTTGAATTATACCCTTGGCGTACTATTTTAAAAAGCCTTCCTAGCCATTGTTCTACATTTTGCTTGTTGGTGATTTTCTCCAGAAGGGTCAGGGTAACTACAAGGTAAACTATAATTGTAGGCTTCCTACTCAATTTATCTGCTACCACGTAGGCCTTCTTGGGTGTATATAAGAAATCAAGATTGTATGAAGCGAGAAATTCTAACCAACGTTGCTGCCTTATATTTAAATTCTTCTTGGTGAAAAGATATTTCAAAGATTTGTGGTCTGTAAAGAGCTTAAACTTTTCACCTACTTAAAGAAGGAATATTATTCACTATGGTCAATTAACGTCTATTTAAATTAAACTATAATGAATTCTTACCCTGTAGACAATATCTCTACATTTTTAATGCAAACACAACGGCTAATAATTCTAAGTGGCGTGCTGCATAATTTCTCTCGTGCATCTTCAGTTTTCTACTTGCATAAGCTATAACCTTCCCATGCTGCATTAAAACAGCACCTACTTCTTCCCCACACTCATCTGTATATACAGTAAATCCATCATTTTCATCCGCTATTGTTAATATGGGAGCAGTGATAAATCTTTTCGTGAGCTCTTGAAAAGCTTCTTCACATTTTTATGTCCACTCAAACTTCACATATTTCATGGTCAGCTTTGTCAAGTGAGAGGAAATGTTAGAGAAGTCTTGAATAAATCTCTTATAGTACCCTGCTAATCTCAAGAAAGTGTGAACATCCTTAGGAGTTTGGGGTTGTTTCCAGTCTAGAATAACCAAAACCTTTGTTAGATCAACTACAATTCCCTCTTCTGACACCACGGGTCCAAGGAATCTTACTTCTTTTTCCCAGATGTAGCATTTTGAGATTTTAGCTTTCAACATGTTTCTCCTCAAAATTTCTAATACGATTTCAAGATTCCCTTCATGTTCTTCCTCATTCTTTGAATATATCAAAAGGTCATCGACAAAGACTAATACGAATTTATTAAGTACTTTTCTAAACACCATGTTCATAAGGTCAACGAAATAGGCGGGAGCATTTGTTAGCCCAAAGGTAATAACCAGCCATTCGTAGAATTCTTCTTAATGTGGTTAAACTAATGCAATCTTCTGCTATCCTTAGCTCATGGAATCTGGTGGCTAAGTCCATTTTTGAGAACACTCTAGCCCTATGTAATTGGTCAAACATATCATCTATGTAGGGTAGAGGATACTTGTTTTTTATTGTTCATTTGTTTAGATCCTTATAGTCCATACACAATCTTAACGAGCCATTAGACTTTGAAACAAAGACCACCGCTGCCCCTCAACTAGAGCGACTAGGCTTTATCAATCCCTTCTTCAATAACTCATTTGTTTGTTTTCTTAATTCTTCCTTCTTTTTAGGAGCCATCTTTCGAATTGGGTGAACAACTGGATTTGACTTGGGAAGTAAATCTATTCAGAATTAAATTTCTTGATGTGGTGGTAGGTTTTTTACTTTTTCAAAAACATCGAAAAATTATCTTACTATGGGTATTTCTTCTAGATGTTTTTGGAGTAAATTAAGCGCATATATGTAATTCTCCTTTATTGAACTGGGTTCTCGCATTTTATCACAAAAGGTCCACCTCTTCTATTTCATAATAGTATGGTCCTGTTATTACAAACAAGAGTAGCTTTATATTTGGACAACCAATCCATACCAAATAAAATTTCAAATTCATAAAAGTTAAGAACTATTGGATTGCATGGAAAAATGTGGGACAGGGAGGTAACTTGGATTCCTTCAAAATCATAACCAGATTAGCTGTTTTGCCTATTGGGTTAGATACACATATGGGAATATCTAATATTTGTGGTTTAAGAAGTCTGTCAACTAGTTTCTTGGAAATAAAAGTGCAGGAAGCCCTAATATCAAACAATACTCTAACTAATATGTCACTAAAATCAATCTTACCTTCGAGAACTCCCTTTCCCTTTGCATCTGTTGAGGTTGAAGGTTCGTCTTTAATAGCAAACATTCTAGCTTGCTATCCTTTCTTTATTAAAGGACATTCTATTATCCTACGTCCTGGATTGTGGCAGTTGTAACAGGTTCCCTTCTGTCTCTTACGATTTTTGTAGGTTGTGGAAAGGTGACCTTCTTGCTGGCAAGTATAACAAGTTACATCTTTCAAACAATCTACATCTGCTTGGCTTGCTCTGATTTCTTCCCTTGCTTGCTAAATTTTCTTTTCTTCCAATAGTTGTTGTCATTGCTTTGGGTCGTAGGTGGGTCTTTCTTGTCTAAGGTTTCGTATCGAAAACCCATATCCACAAAATCCATGCCCTTTCGCATGCACCTTCATTCTGTCTTGATATTGTTTCTTGATTTCGGAAATAAACATTACATTCTTTTTCAGAGGCGTGTTAATTAGACCAGGTCCACATCGTGATAATTCATTTAATTTATTAGTATACTCTTCTACAGACATTTCCCCTTGTTTTAAATCCATAAAGCTTCTATGAAGGCGTTCTTTTCTTGATGCAGGCATATACCGCTCTTCCAATACTTCCTTGAATCGTGCCCAAGAAAAATTGTCTTCTGAGTCAGTCATAGTAATAGACTCCCATTAGGCGAGAGCTCTACCCTGCAATTGCCTAGAGGCCAAGAATCTCTTCTGCTCGTCTGGAATATTTAGCCCTTTGAAAATCCTTTCACATGAATGGAACCATGCTTGAATATTTATGATGGATTCCGTTCCCTTGAACGGTTTTCCTCCTAAACTATTATAGTCCTTGCATAAAGTGGCAAAGTTGATTTGGGGTCATACCCGAATTGTTGCTTCCTCGGTTATTGTGGCTGTGGGAGTTTGACCATTTGTATTTGTGGTACTGCAACCTCCCCTTCCCCTGCCTCGTCCTCTTCTTCCACTCATTCCTACAATTTTCATATAGTAGGGAAATATTTTCTTAGAATAAGCAGACGAGATATATTAGGAAATTGTCATAAAGTTTGAACATACTTTTTCGAAAGGTTTTTTAAATTATGTGCTCTCTCGGACTAAACTCATTCTAGGGCTTACTAACCCTATCTCTAATGAGATGACCCCCTTAAGGTTTAGGTATTCACTTAACCATAAGCTTTGATACCAAATATGATGACCCTCCTCTTGGACCCTTAGAAATCAACAATAATACATCCTCCGTATTCACGTGCCGTAAGTCCAAGTGCTAGAGAGGTAGATTATAATGGGGTAAAAGGAAGTAAATATAGAAGACAGAACAATAACATAATCTCACATCATATTTATAAAGTGATAACCATAAAGGAAGTATATAGAATCACTCTCAAAGTGAGATATCAGAGTCATGATAAGTACTAACCCAACCAAGATAGTTATAGTGGCGTATTCCTATAGGTGCAAGTAGATACATAATATAAACATTTCGGAAAGTGGTGGTGATAACAGAAGAAATCCAAATTACTTCATGCTTCATATCCTCCAGATACTCCAAACTGCTCCAAAATGCTCCAAACCACCTAACTACTAGGCCGCACGGGGAAAATCATAGCACCCAGAGTTTAAGGAGAAAGGAAAATAAAATCCGGTCGATCATGGGACTGGTATGAGAAACTCAAAATACGCATTTTAAAATGAAAGATATCCCATAAGACCATGCCGCACATAACCTCGGAACGGGTTTTTACCTTATGATAATCAAAACATTTACTGCGAAAAAATATATTTCATAGTATCTTTAGTGACATTCATTTGAAAACATTTGCAAGTAAACTTACTAATCTTGGCGGAAATTATTACCGTTATTAAATTCCAAATATGTTTGGCTCTACAAACAGAAATCTTATAAGGCTCATTCAAAGAATAGATTTCCATATACTGGCAGGTAAGGGACTACCTTCCATAGTGTTCATCTCTAGAGGAATGTACTAAGGATACACAAACTATCCTCTGCATCTGGCAAGACTGGCCAATCCCTATTTGGCACTCATACATGGCCCGGGTAGAACTGAATATGACATCACCATGGTTGTAACTGACCTATCTAGGATCCTATAGCATACACTACATACTTAACATATAGAGAGTAATCTAGAAAGGTGATGACCATACTCTAATGGTTGCGAACCACATAGCCTTGTGGCTTACCTTATTTAAGCCATTACCAAGTGATGAGGCCCGAAGTAGCGATTACCTTTCGCATAGCACATTCCACTTTAAATGCCATGTTGCCATTCCATTGTCACACAACTGATTTCTACAAATGTATAACCCCTGAGCTCATATGCCTTAGGAAAGGGTCTTATGCTAAGAGAAGTTATCTTCTCCGCACCAAACAGATGATATGTTCAAAGAGACCAATTTATGCAACTAGAAACGCAACTCAAACATTCGTCCATACAAGTTGCCTAGGAACAAGACAAATGAGGACTCTCCTACCACATCCTATCGAAATTTACCCCTAGGATTAGTAGCGAGAAGACCTTGCATCAAAGATCTTAAATGAAGAACTACTTCCACATAATATGATATGGGGAAATTACCCTTGAGGATCAATGACAAGCAGCCCTACATTCCATCTTCCAAATCATATCCATGTCTTCATTTTGAATGCATGAATTTGTTTGAAGTGGTTTTATAATATGAATAATTCAAATACGACCTCAGTTCCTTCGAACCAATCATCGATACAAGATGTCAAGTAAACAGGTGAATAAAATTTGATTAATTCATTTTTTTATTAAAAATATCTTTTAGAGATATAAAATTTTAAGACCTTTCTTTATAGTATATATAGAATCATTAAACCTCTCTTAGCATACCCTTTGATTACTTAAAACCTTTTTAAACTTGGTATAATTCAAAATCATTTTCCTTTTCACTTAAGAAAATATTTCTCAATTATTTCATTTAAATCTTGACGTAGATTTCTTAATTCAAAACTCAAATTTTGATTGAGTTAAAACCATGTCATCTAGGATGTTAATCAAAATCCAATAAATATTAAATGAGCAGAATCTACAAAAATATTCTAATTCTATGCAATAACAGTTCCCATATTCGACAAATATTATAGACGGAATAACGGTGAAATCACCTTTTAAATTCCACGAATAGTACGAGTTCCCTCTTCGGGCTTTAACATTGAGTACAAGACGTAAAATCCAAGTTATTTATACTTTGGAAAATCATATCTTTTCAATTTTGGAAAATTTTGATCCGGGTAAACCAAATTTACTGTCCCATCCGTCGGGTCAATCTGGATAGCCAAGGAGATTAGGAAATTGGTTTTCCAAACTTAAGCCTAGACACTATCTCTCTGACACCCACAAGTCAGTCAAGTTATTTGATCGAATCTAATTCATTTAACACTTACCCATTTCATATCCTTCAAATAATCTTTAAAATGCTTTATATGTCATTTGAAAATATTTATAAAAGATTTGGAAAAGAACTGTTGCGTTTAAAACTATATTTCAAAAGATATGGAAAAGAAAAGCGCCGTGGAAAAGTGCTACGGAAAGTGCTTTTTAAGCTATATTGATCAAAACGACTTTTTATCATTTGGAATTTTATTTTTATAACTCAAATCACATTTCAAACATTTTATAAGATTTTTATTATTTATTTTATATTTTTATACAATTTTAATATATTATTTTTAAAGAAATCTTGTTATGGATTCTGAATTGCAAAACCACGATTTTTTTTAAAATTTGTTTCACTTATATTTCAAAATCTACTTATCGAAATCTATATTTTGTTTCATTATTTGAAACTTATAGATATAATAGTTTGAAAAATTCTTATCTCGAAGAATTCCAAGCCATATTCCATTCTTGTACTCATTTGACTTTTATGGCACGAAATCGCGAACTACCGTTACACGATGAGCTTAATTTTGACTAAATTTTAAATTACCCTTCAAATTTCATCAAAACACTTTTATATGTTTGTAAAACATTTCAAACTCATTTTAAAGCCTTTTAAAGAGGTTTAACATTACATATACACAAATTCATTCAATGAAGAAAGTGATTTCCTTTGTTCTTATCGACATGTATTTCGGTGACTTGCATATATATTCAACATTAGTTTTAAAAAACCATCGTCAATAATCATAATCAAACATATATCACATCCAATATCATATAATAATATAGTTTAGAAGCTTCTCACCCTGGGTTTAAACGTTCAACTAAATATTTGCTATAGCTCTGCTATTTGGATTTTAAAGCTTCCAACCACTTGGATTCTTGGCTTTGAAGGGCTCCGCCTTGACTAGGAGGCTCACCGCCTAAGATTGAAGAAGAGGAGGGCTCAACATGTTGATGGAAGAAGAGTGGCCACATATGGTAGAGAGAAACTTTGGAATAGTTTTGAGTTGCTTAAGTATATATATGTGTATATTATTATTAAATTTCTTTTGAGAAATATTTAAGCATTATTTTTTTAACATTAGAAGCATGAAAGAGGAGAGAAAAGCTTAGAAAATGAATAAGAAAACATGTGATAATGAAGAGGAGAAGGTGGTATTTATAGGTAAAGAAGAGGACTTAAAATATCATGATATTTTTATCATCTTTTACATCACCTTAACACCTCTTGCTTCCATCATATGTGTGAAAAGATACCTCTCCTATGTGCTCTCATAATGGTTTGTCCTTAGTTGAGTTTTGAGAAAGCTTAAGGAGTAATAAATTTTAAAAAAGCTTGGATATTTTTATCATATGTATATATATAAATGTATATATTATATATATATGTATATATGTATCCATGTATATGTTAGTGGATGCATATGTATATTATATTTGTGCATATGACATATAAACAAGGTTGCAATGTCTTTCGAACAACTTCCGTTCGTTAAACTGTTGAAAATTGAGAAACCGATTTCTGGTCACATTTTTACTTATAATTTAAATTACGCATATATGTTAAAAAATTTGAAAATAATTTTAAAATCACTTTTACATATAATTTAAATTATATATACATAGGTAAAATGATCTCATTTTAGTCATATAAATCAATATTAACTACTATTTACAAAAATTGCTATATACCGATAAAGCAAAACGAATTCTTTGTTCTCTTTTTTATTCTTTCAAATGATTCCAAATACGATATATATACATATTTATAAAACTAATGATAAATTTTTACTTTATAGCTATTTAAAATGAGTTATCAAAATTATTAAAATAATTATTAAATCTTTTTAATCTCCAATAAATTTATTAAAGTGATATATTTGTGGATCGTTACAAATAAGATGAGATTAGTGATAAAATGGTGGAGAATTTAAGGAAAAGTCCTTTGATCTTTTGTAGTTTGCAATTTTGTGAAGAATGAAAGTGAAAGAATATGAATTTGTAAAGTATACGCCTATAGTGGTAAGAGAACTTTGTCATAAAATAGTATAAAAGAAAGAGTGAGAGAAAAGAATGAGAACTATTGTTAAAAAAAAATTTCCAAAGCCATCACATAGAAAATAAAGAAAAGTGTCTTTTGATGAAGTGGTGAAAGGATGTGCATGTTCTTTTAAATTCAAAAGTTGCATCAATGGCTAGTATGTTGATATATATATATATATACAAAATGTATCGCGACATATCTGTGTCAATTTTACAAAAACATATAAGTTGCTACGATTCAACATATATATTAAGGGTATGTTGATACATGATATTTGATTTGAAAAAACACATTATAAAGATATTTTAAAGTAAGGTTTCAAAGACGCATTACGGGATCTTTAACAAATATTTCTAAGACTCTTTACATACAATTTGGATCAATTGAACGACTTATGCTCTTTTAGTGTTTGCTTCTTGGATCTCTTGTATCCTCCTATCATTGTCCTTGAGTCTTTATCACGTTGACCTACTTGATTCTTCTAGGTCTCTTTGATCTATTTGATTCCTTTTGGCCTCCTCAGTCTACTTGGTTGATTTTGGTCTCTTTAACCTGTTTGATTCCTCTTAATCCGTTTATATCCCTACAATACTTCTAAGTAGTATATCTACATTTCTTGCACTATAGTTTGAATGACTTAAAAAATCATTAATAATGATATAATAAAGTGATCTTAATTTTAATTTTAATCCCTCTGAGTTAACGCATTTGTTACTTCCCCTATGTTTTTGAATAATATACCTGTT
Source organism: Allium cepa (assembly GCA_030765085.1). Classification (NCBI taxonomy): domain Eukaryota; kingdom Viridiplantae; phylum Streptophyta; class Magnoliopsida; order Asparagales; family Amaryllidaceae; genus Allium; species Allium cepa. The sequence continues at coordinate 464,494,847 of CM060943.1, forward strand.
TTATACTATTGCACTTATTCACGCTCCTCCTCCCACTATCATCAACAAAGCATAGGTATAAAAAGTGTACAAGATTTGCAGGTATAAAATAGAGTACAAGGTTTTATCTTAAGTGTCACTGTATTATTAATAGTATGTATAATTACAAATTTGTCCTTAAAATTAATCATAGATAAAGAAGGTATTTTAATAATGAAAACAATTATATCTCTATGAAATAATAAATCACTAGACCACATTGCAATTTAATGGATTATTTTGTAGTAGATGTGTTGTCCAAATAATGTCCAAATAGAAATATAATAGATATCTAGCCGACATGCACAATAAGGTAAATATGGAATGGCATGTAATTCCAAAGTGCACGATCACATGCACTATATTCCTTATCCCCGTCATACTACCTACTTTTCTGCCATCATGTAAAAGTTATGAAGAGGGCAAAGTAGAGTTGATCAGACAAAGTCTAATGACTGAGAAATATCACCAGTAGTATAATGATAATAGGAAATTATTTTATCTTTTATAATCTACACAAACTAAAGGTATTTATTTGTATATCTATACAACATTTAACAAATTAACCAGTTGATATGATGCTGGGTAATAATTTATAATTTGCCTAAAATCCAACAATAGTCCACAAAAGGTTTCCACATAAAGGTTGGACATCCAAAAACTAGATAAACCTAGTGTTGACTAGTTTCATAGCCAACCTTAGAATGATATGAGGTGCGCTATGAAGATCAAAAGTTTCTGGCTAATCGCTATGGAAAATAAGGAGTTAAACATGCATCTAAAAAGTAAATAGCACAAGGTATAGAGTGGTTCAGCAAAGCAACCAGTGTCCACTGTGAAGCTCTCTTACTGTATATTTCTCTTACAACTATTGGGAAATTACAAAGCTTTGTCTTAAGGACTTATGTGGTAGAAAGAATGCTAAAATATGTGTAATATCCAGAATCCAACTTGAGTATTTTTAGATTTTCCCAATTTGAGTTCTATTAGTTTTTCCTACCCCAAGTGTCATTGCAATAGTATTTAAAGTAGTTAGAATGAGTTATGTATGGCCGAGATTGTGCTATGAGAAAAGGCGGGAATCAGTCTCGACTATTGATCTAACTGCAGAAGTGGATGGTCGACATTTGTAAAGCAAGTCAGAAGATGGACGATGGATGAGAAAACACTCGTCACCCCTCTGTACAAGGAATGGGCTTGCATTTAATGTTGATAATAAGCTCTATCAGATTAGAAGCCCCACTATTGATGCTATGATTAGATGGGTGGACAACTCTACCTTTCAAATGAGTACCTACATAGCCTAGTCCATTGACCAGATATTGGTAACATGGAAGAGACTTTGAATTTAGTAAAGGACGACATAGGAAAGATGGTCAATAGACCAAGTGCGGAGTGTTAAGGAAGGAGGACAGGTGTAATAACCTATAATTATTAATCTAATTGAAAATTTAAAGGACTATGATAAATTTAATGAAAGGAAAAGGGGCTATGAATTAACGAACAAAGTATGAGGGTCCAAACCTAAATTATTATGGGACGACAAACATCATTGTTTCCGTTCATTTGTTTCACTCTATTAATAAAATAAAAGCTTAAGAGGAACATTAATGGTGGTAGCCTAAAGAGAGCAAATAAAGAAAAGATTAGGAAGCACAAGCTAAAGAGGGATTAAAAAGACTAAAGCATGATATTTAAAAGATATGGTTGAGCAATATTAAACCTATTTTACCATAACAATAATTTGGTTTTGACGTGATTTTGTATACTTCTACATATGATGGAGTTTTATATGGATTTTATTAAACAAGTAAAAAGTTTAACGAATGTTTTGGGAAAGATAGATGAACATGAGATGTTTAGATATGTTTACCTACTCTATAATTTCTAAATGCGATGAAAGTTTATATGGGGTTCCAATAATGATTATAGAAATAATTTTTGGTATGAGAGGTTTCCCATGTCAGAATAATTTATTATGAATTATCGAAGGAGCTAGAAAATAAATAAGGAAAATACCTGTAAAAATCTAAGTAAAGAATAAAGTATACTAGAACAGCTTTCCATGAATTTTTAGGATTGTATGAAGATTTTTTATGGAGGAAATAAGCTAATATAAGGTGGGTACTATGCTATGGAGAAGGGCACTGCATTGTTGCCTAAATTTTAAATTAATGTGGTGAAATAAGTGTTATATAAATAGGAGACAATATCCATGCCAAAGATGAATAGGAAAATAAAGGACACTATTAATAACATAAAGTGGAATCATGAAGAATTAGTAAGTGACACATGTAAATACATTGTAAGATTTGTCAGATTTGTCTAGTATAGAGCTGAGGTGGTGGCCTAACATTTTATAAGAAAACTACGCATATGGCGAAGAGTAGTAATTTGCCAAGGTAGTCTAGGGACTTTTAGGGGAAAGTATCTACACCATAATATGTAGAAGACATCAAGCGCTGCAAAAATGTAAGGTTGAAAGAGACTAAACCGCGCTGCCATATTTAATAGGCATACTACACTGCAAAAGCAAGTGTTTGGGGAATTGGGTTGCTGCTTCAAAATAGTTCAGAATTGAAGTAAATAAATAATTAGGGATTGCATGTGGTTGTTCCTTTATGGTCCATGTTATATGGGTTTTTAACCCATCATGACCCACTACAAAACAGAACAATTCCATGACATCAGAATGACTTAGAACTTAACCAAAAAGGCTAAAACAAGGAGTTAATGAGAGCCAAGCCATATTACTAAATCAATGAATCAATTAGACTAAACTAAGAAACCAACTTTTTTCTAGTCTAATCAACAGCTAAGCATAATTAGCTAGTAGATAGTCATCAGAACGGAACAATATGAAAGGAGATTACACTAACAATGCTGATACAAGCCCAAGAAAGCACTTTTCATGTCAAACTCCAAAAAAAACAAAGTGCTTGGATAACTAGCAATCCATACCCTATGGATCACCAGCAATCCATGCATCATGATGGATCGCCGAGAGAAGCAAGAGGTAAAGAGCCTAAAGGACAGAGCACAGAGAATACTAAGTGTATGGATCGCTAGTGATCCATACATGATGGATTGCTAGCGATCCATATAGAGTAGTGTTTCTTGTGACTCGGCATGATGAAATGATGGAGGGAGAGCAGCTAAGTAATTAGCTCGTGAGCGAGCCAATTCTATAGATAGCTAGTGGTCCATAGATCATAGACCGCTAGCAATCCTTGGTTTTGGCTCGGATCGCGAGCTAATCTTCTCTAGGTCATCATGTACCCATCTATAAGCAGTCATCGGACGTGCTTGACCCAGAAGCTCTCTGATCACTATAAATACCATCCTACCTGCAACATAAACTGGATCTTCTTCGAACTGGTTCCTCAAGCTCTACCGAAAACTTTCTTCACTCTCTACCTTCTCACAACAATCTCCAATTGAATTCACTATGATTCCCAGTGGATTCCAACTCTGGGGATTTAATCTAGCTAGGGAAAATCAAAAGCCTTGCAATAAAACACTATTTGTAACAACAATCAGTCTATAATAAAACTATAAAGGGGACGTAGGCTTCGTTAACAGCCGAACCACTATAAAAATTCCTTGTCTTCTTTCTTTTACTATCTTTTTCTATATCTGTTATTTGTGATATTGCTCTTTTAGAATAGGGCTAGTACTTTCAAATTCAAAATCAGGGTGTTGATCCAATTTTTGGGTTAACATTTGATGCTTTCACTGATAACTTCAACTCAGCATCCAGATCTAGCTATCTACTTTGGATCCCATAGGTCCAGAAGTTAGATCCTCAATCTTTGCTTGAATAATCTGCTGTTTGGAATCAATGGCGCCTGGAAGTAGAAGAATTGCCTCTGGAAGATCCATAGGGGTAGTAATAGTTGGAGAAGATGTTAATCCTCCATAAACTGAAGTAAATGGTGCTAACTTAGGAAATCAAGCGCCAACATCCTATTGTCAGCACGAAGTTGTCATCAGGGATGAATTAAATAAAATGGTTGATGAGATCAACCAAAAAATGGAAAGCAGCCAAAAAGCTTTAATGGATAAGCTTAGCGCTCTCCTAACCCTGTAGTAAAATCCTGCTCCAAGGACTATGCTAGAACCCGCGACTGCTATAGAACAAGAGAATTCCTCCATTTTTGGTCTACATAGAAGAAACGAAAAACAACCATAAAAAAGGGTGATTACAGAACATAACTTTGAAAATGCAAGTACTCCATTCGCCACGAGGCAACCTATTCTGAACTTGAATCAAGGGGCAAAGACACCATTGGAAGACAGCTATGGTTCTCTTCGACTCTGAGGACGGAGAGCAAGATAACAAATCAAAAGAAAATGCCAATGCATTCAATAATGCTTGAAATACTCAAACTACTCCAGTTAGGCCAACCGAAAGCCAATGGGACCCTACAGGAGTGGCCCTCCCAAAGATAGAAGAGCCTAGGTTTCTGCCAACTCACCAAGATCATTTGCAAAGCAAAACACTTGGCGTAGTGACTGATTGTCGTCCTCAAGACTACCGGACATAAGGGGCATATATATATATATATATATATGTATGTATGTATGTATGTATGTATGTATGTATGTATGTATGTATGTATGTATGTATGTATATATTTATGGTTAAATGATTAACGGAGGAGAGTAAAGATAGAAGAGATAACGAATTGGGATCTGCACCAATTCGAACTCCCTTCACTGATGAAATCTTGAACGAGAGAAATCCACAAAAATTCATAATGCCAACTATTCCATCCTATGTGGGGAAAAAGACCTAAAACCTCACTTTTATAAGTACAACTAGTATATGGACGAAGCTAAGGCCTCTAAAGCTATTCGATGTAGAAGCATTCCTGTCTTTCTCGAAGGAGCTGTGTCAATGTGGTTCACTAGGCTTCCACCAAGATCTATTCTACTTTTGACCAACTAGTGACAAGGTTCCTTGATCAGTTCATACTCCATATGCATAGCCAAATGACATCATGTCCCTAATGGGATTGTTCCAAGGGCGCAATGATTCATTGAAATCTTTCGTGAACTGGTTTAACACCATAGTGATGGAAGTAAGTAGCCCCAACGAAGACATATTTTTTATAGCAAATGCTGTTCACCCAGAGATTGAATTCCGAAAATGGATTAAGATGAGGCAACCTACCACCAAGAAAGATTTCAATCGTAAAGTGAGTTAGTACCTAAGGTTGGTGGAAGCGTAGAAATTGAAAAGGAAGTCTACTAGTGTGAAAATGATGAACGTTGAGCACAGCGATGTAGCAAAGAATCAAGATGCAGACACTTCCTAAACTACTGAAGGAATCACTATGAAAGACGGAAATTCAAGGAGAAAAAGTCAAAAGTCCAATAAGAAGAATGGTAATGGAAGCAATAAAAAGCTCAAAGGGTTTAGTCCCGAAGGCTACACTCCCCTAAATGTCACACCGAAAAACATTTTTTCGTAACTCAAGGGATTCAGCAATACAAAATGCCCTCCAGAAAGGAAGCAACTGAGCAGCAGAAGCACTCGGGAGAATTCTGCCACTTCCTTGAGATACATGGCCACAATACAAACGAGTGCCGCCATCTAAAGAATCTTATTGATCAATTGATCCAGGACAATAAGCTCTAAAATTACGTAAGAATGCCTCAAAGCCTCGATCAATCTACATCCCCAAAACCTCCTAGAGACTGAAGGAACCAAGCAGGAATTAGTGAAGAAGGGTTCAAAAATTGACCAAAGGCATATTATTGGAACAATATATAAGGGACCATACCTCGCACAAAGAAGTTAGGGGGAAATGGAGCGATATGCAAGTTCATTGAAGCACGCTATGAAGGAATCATGTTTAGCTATAGAAGATGAAACTTCGGTTAAGTTGTAAAGGTTTTTGAATGACGATATAGTATTTCGAAATTGAGACACCGAAGGGATCGATGCTCCAACTCTCGATCCAATGATGGTGATAATAGGAATCAGAACTGGTGTATTTCGATAGGCATTAGTTGATAATGGTCGCTCTGTTAATATTCTATTCAAACGTACTTTTGATCAGTCAAAGATTTGGATGAAAAGCGTATTTGCTTGCCAAACAAATATTCAGGGGTTTACCGACAAGCCGTGGGGAACAATTGACCTACCTATGGAGCATATAGAGGGTGAGCGAAGGGTCACCCTTATTCAGACTTTTGTGATCATGGATGAAATGTCAACATACAATGCCTTCTTGGGATGACCCACATTAGCCGACTTCAGAATAATATTGGCCCATTGGTGCCTCACAATGAAGTTCCCTACAGAGCACATAGTTGGAATTGTGAAAGAAGACCAAAGCATCGCCTGGAATGCTATATTGCAGAATTACGTGAGTCAAGAATAAAGGAAAAAGGGAAGCATGTGGGAAAAACTCTCCACGTTCATGAGCCTAATGAATAGCAATTGCAGAGCCGCCCCCAGCTCGAGGACCATAGCCGATTTGACAAAGCTTTGGACCCTAGAAAGAAGAGTTAAGGAAAGGATCGGCAGCACCAACAGAATTGATGGCGTCTGTCCCATTCTGTATGGACGACCCAACGCTGGTCTTGAAAATTGGATCGCATATTGGCAATAGGATGTTGTCAGAACTAACTAAATTCCTTCATGCCAATTTGGACGTATTTGCTTGGACGCACTCTGATATGTGTGGTGTATCACCCTAATTACTTGCCACGCACTCAGTATTGACCCCAAATTCACATAGTAAAGTAAAAAAGGCGTAGCTTGGGCCCTGGATGGTCCAAGACACAAAGGGAGCAGGTAGATAAGCTGATGGCTAACGGCTTCATCTAAGATGCAACTTACCCTGAATGGGTATCAAACCCAGTCTTAGTCAAGAAGTCTAATGGAAAATGGCAAACCTGTATGGAATTCTTGGATCTAAACAAAGCTTTCTCGAAAGGCAGATTACCACACCCTAGAATCGATCAGCTTATTGATGGAACGACGGGTCATGAATTGCTATCATTATTGGATGCATACTTGGGCTACGACAAGATCCCGATGCATAAGCCAGATCAACAGAACATCAGCTTTATCCTCGATTTGGCACTGTACTGCTATAGATGAATGCCATTAGTTTAAAAAATGCTGGGGCAGCATACCAAAGGCTGGTGAATACTACGTTCCAATGCCAAATCGGAATGACTATGGAAGATTACGTGGATGACATGTTGGTCAAATCTCGAGGACCTACTTTTATCTAGAAAATATCGCTAAAATGTTCAAAATACTCCGAAAGTTTGGAATGAAGCTCAACCCACTTAAATGTCACTCCGGAGTAGCCTATAGAAAATTCTTGTGGTTTACAGTAAGTTCCCGAGGCATCGAAAGAAATCTATAATAAATAATAGTGCTATGAGAAGTCCAAGCCTAACAAACAAGAAGGAACTTCAAAGCTTGAAAGGAAAAGGTGCAGCATTGAGCCGATTTATCTCAAAAGCTACAGACAAGTGCATACCATTCTTTGATGCACTAAAGATGGTAAAGTAAAACTTCGAATGGAGTGAAGCTTGTCAAATGGCTTTCGAAGAACTACTGTGACACGTGTAGGCTGCACCAATCCTATCAAAGCCTATAGATGGAGAAAACTTGTTCATTTACATAGCAAGCTCACCCCATGCTTTGAGCACCGCTTTGGTGCATGAAGAAGTAAAAATCCAATGAACCATGTATGACATTAGCAAACAATTCACCGGAGCTGAGAAGAATTACCCAGAACTGGAGAAGCTAGAGTATTGCCTCATGATTATGTCCCGGAAGTTATGACCATACTTTCAGGTGCATCCAATCAAAGAATTAACTAACCAGCCCTTGAAATAGTTGTTGTACCGACCCGAAACTTTTGGACGACTCCTCAAATGGAACATAGAGCTAAGTCAATATGATATTACATAACATCCTAAGAAATATATCAATGGGCGAGCGTTAGCAGACTTCATCGCCGAGTTTACTATACGGGATGACGAGAAAGAAGTGCCGCTGGAGGTTGAGACTTAATGGAAACTCTTTGTAGATAGTGCATCTTACAATCTCTGTTCACGGGTAGGGATAGTACTCGAATCCCCCGAAGGGAGAGTCATTTGCTATTCCTTTCGCTTGGAATTTCCTACGACGAATAACGAAGTGGAAAATGAGGCTCTTATTGCAGGACTAAAATAGTGAAAGAACTTAAGATAAAATCCATTCACATTTACAGCAACTCCTAGTCGGTCGATTGTCACGTAAAGGGGTAAACTAGGCTCGAGGAGAGAACCATGCCCCCATACCTGTGTAAAGTGGAAGAACTGCTAAGGGACATCGAAAATTATTCCATAGCCCACATTCCATGAGAACAGAACACCAAGGCGGACTATTTGGCTAAACTAGCGAGCTCTAGGGCAGCTTGATCATTGGGGATCATCCCAGTCGAAACTTTAACCACCTCGAGCATAGATGAGATGAATGTCGGCTGAATCCTCAAGACAATCATCGAACTAGAAACATGGATGTCACCGATAAAGGACTATTTACTTGCGGGAACCCTTCCAACCGATCGGAACCAACGGAAAATGCTTCTTAGAAAAGCACTGTGGTTCATGGTACAAGATGGAATTCACTATAGAAGGGGATTTTCGACCCTCCTTCTTAGGCGTGTGAACGATAATGAAGCATGATGAATCCTAAAGGAGGTACATGAAGGCGAATGTGGGGACCACACTAATGGGCAGTCCCTAGTGAAGAAAGTCATTTGGTATGGATATCTATGGCCAACAATAAACCGCAATGCTGTAGACTATGCTAGAAGATGAGGTCGCTATCAAAGATTCAAAAAACTAAGAGAACTCCCTCAATGGAGCTAACGCAGATGGTCAGCGCATAACAGTTTGCAATATTGGGAATCGACTTGATTGGCGCCCTTCCAATAGCAAAAGGAGGGGACAAATATGCTATAGTTGCCGTAGATTATTTCACAAAATGGGCCGAATTAGAGCCACTGGCCACCATAACCATGACGAATTTATTAATTTTGTTACTAAAAACATTATTTGCAGGTTTGGTGTGCCCCAAAAAGTCATCATGGAAAATGGAACTCAATTCAAAAGTGCCGAGTTTCAAGACTTCTGCAAGCGCTTTCGAATTGAAAAGAGCTTTTCCATAGTGTCTCATCCGCAAGAAATCGTGCGTGTGGAAGTGATAAACAAGATCATCAAGTCCACTATCAAAAAGAGACTAACAAAAGCAAAAGGAAACTTGGTTGATGAACTTCCACTCGCACTATGGGCTTATAGAACCACCTACAAAGTGACAACTGACCACACTCCATTCTCCTTGGCGTATAGTTCAGAAACAATGATTCTTGTTGAACTGGAAGTCACCTCGCACAGAAGGTAAAACTTTAATCAAAAGCAAATGAGCATCTCTGACTCGAATCACTAGATATGATTGACAAAAAAAGAGAAGAAGCATAGTTGATAACCGCCGCCCACCAAAAAAGGTTCGCATGGTACTTCAACTCCAACGTTTAAAGCAAAACCTTCGAAGCGGGAGATCTCGTGCTCAAGCTAGTTTACTCCGTTCCAAGGACCTTTGGACCAAACTGGAAAGGGCCGCATGTCATCATTCAAAAGCTGGGAGACGGGACTTTCAAACTAATAACCATCGATGGAATTCAAGCCCCCAGGGCATGGAATAGCGAATCGCTCCACCATTACTTTATCTGAAAGCTACCTTATGTACTTTTTACTTTCTAGCAAATAAGCCACCTTCGGATGCCAGAGGCATTGTACATAGGCAAAAACTACCATGCTTTCCTTAATAAAGTTTTCTTCATGAACAAAACCGTGTTCATAATAACTATCCGCCAGGTCGATGGAAACAAATCGACTCTAACCTTAGATCGGCGGAACCCGAACTTGGCCTTCTAATAACCGGTGTTGCTCTGGCAACATCAAAAGGCTAAAAATTACGCTCCTTACATTGCCCGAAGATAGGCAACGCCGAGGAGTACCAAAAGATGCGCATTCATAAGCAGCACCAAAACATACGCTCTTAATGTTTCTCGAAGATAGGCAATACTGAGGAGTACCAAAAGCTGCACATTTCGTAAGCACCGCACTAACTTCTAAAACTTACGCTCCTTACGTTGCCTAAAGATAGGTAACGTCGAGGAGTATCAAAAGTTGCGCATTTCGTAAGCCGCACACTAACTTCTAAAACTTACACTCCTCAATTTGCCCGAAGATAGGCAATACGATGGAGCACAAAAAGCCGAGCACTAAAATCTAAAACTTACACTCTTCAAATTATCCGAAGATAGGCAACACTGAAGAGCACGAAAAGTCGTGCGTTTCGTAAGCCACAAACTAACCTCCAAAATGCCAACTCCTCAATTTACCTGAAGATAGGAAACATTGAGGAGGACTAAAAGCCACGCACTCCATAAGCCGTACATTAAATTTAAAAACACCAAGTCCTCACATTGCCCGAAGAGAGGAAACTCCAAGGAGCATGAAAAATCGTGAGTTGGTTCTTAAAATTTAAATTCCTCACCCTGCACTAAAACATATGCTCCTCAAATTGCTCGAACATAGGCAACACCGAGGTGCACCAAAAAAGCCACACATCCCACGGCCAACGCCAATCACTTCAATGACTAGGTATAATGGGCACAACTCCAATAAAATTGGAGTGCTACAAACCAACAGGAAAGCTCCAAATGACGACACATAATGATTGAAGCTGCCATTAGTCAACCTATGCAATGTGCTCCTCAAAAACATGCATATATTGCATACCTACCCGAGTATCACAGGAAACTCGAATTACATGCCAGAGTTGCTTCGAAAAAAGGGAAAATCGAGCAGCAAATCTGCCAAATTTTGAGTTTAAAATGAAAGTTACCTAAACAATAAGTTACTCGTCATGTGAAGTAACAGCCGAATGAATTGAGGGGCATACATGGGAATTCAAAATAAAAACAACTAAAAATAATAAGTTCATAGTTTCTACTACTCCAAACAGAGAATTTTTGCTCCAAATAATTTTTTTAATTATGGCGGAAATTATGAAATTGGATAACTATAAACGAAACAAGCACAAGTCATATGTGAATAGGCAGAAAAGAATACAATAAAATATCAATGTATTGCGTATAATATTTTTGTATAAAGGGTCAAAACATGAGGTCCATGCCTACACAACACCAGCCAACAAAAAGAAAAAAAACATATTCCATGATAGAAACATTAAGTGCAGACTCTGCAATTGTACAAAATGACTCAAAAAGGACCAAAATCAAACTGGCCTTTGCACAAGCTCCTCAGCCCTTCCTTCCGCCACTTCCCTTTTGCCTTTTGTTGGCAGCTTATGCTTCTTCACAGGAGTGGTGTCGCTGCCCCTAATATCAATAAAATCCACGGTGGCAATATCCTCCACTTCTTCCAAAGCCATCTCAGAAGACTTCCCCTTTGATTTACGCTTCCGTGATTTGCAGGAGCTCTTTGAGGCTTTGATCACTTCAACCTTTTCCTTCTTGATAGCGACTGTTTCGTGCTGAGTCTTGTAAGGCTGTACTGTCTGAACTTCCCGCTCCTTAATTTCTGTCATTTTTACGTCTCCTTCTAAAGACATAGAAGGGTCATCCAGGCCATGAAGCGCAAATATGTTTTCAGACTCCGACCCTGGCTGCGAGCTAGACGTGGATGTAGAAACAGGAACATGAATAGAGATGACCACATAGGCTGTAGAAATAGCAGTGGGCCTGGAAGCTAGGTAAGTTGTTGCATCAATAGGATAGGTAGAAGGACCTATAAGATCAAAAATGAAAGGCGTTAAATTTTTCCTGCTCTTGCGGCGCAAGATAGAAGCTCCTCAATTCGGAGGAAATAAGAACATTACATGCGCCAGAGGAATGGTCAAGAATATCGACTTCATATTCACAGCCATCACCTTCTTTCAACGGTTACACTACCTGAAGAAAAGTCTCATGCCCTAAACATGTTAGCAGGTCATGGGGATGATCTGTTGATCCATCAGCATCGAATATGAAAGGCTCAATGAATGCTCCGGCGACAACCGTCACGGTAGCATCGAGGGCTTCGTTTTCTCTCTGGACTTGTAGAATTTCCTAACCCTCGAGCAATGCCTTATTTGACTCATCGTTAAGGTAAGTGTCCTCCAATACCTACTTGGTGTAAACATCATCGCTATTTGAAAAGTGGGACAAGATCTCTTCCCACACCAAAGCGAGGGTGCATGGGAATTTCAGACCCAAGTAGCTACGACAACCCTGGTGCAATAGGGAGTTAACATAGAAATTTAGGATAGTTACATCCAGCTTTTCATTCTTTCTTTGAAAATCATTTTGAAGCTCCAAGTAATCCTCTCTAACGGCGACCTTCTCAACATCGACAACAAAATTAACGGCGCTGAGCGGTGCGACCTGAGCCTTTAACATGGCAGTTGTCTCCACTAGGTTGGAAATAGTCTTGTTATGCCCCTTAACGATGAGGTCTTGATTGATAATGGTTTTCCTTTGGGTTTCAACCACTTCTTCTTTCAATTTCTCTTCTTTGGGGCGAGCTCTTTTTATCTCATCTCTATTGACGATCTCAATTCTGGCTTGCACCTCTCTCGCTTCTTTTAACAAGTCAGCACTCCTCTTGTCCTCTTACAGCGCTGCTAGTTTTTCATAATCTAGTAGCTTAATTTTGGCGTCACGTTCTGATAGTTCTTTTTCAAAATCATCCTTCTTTGACTTGAAAGAAGGAATTTTTTGGTAGTTATTACGATTGATGTCCACCTGCTGCTTATACAATTTTTCCCACTCTTCAGGATGGACTAAATCGTGCTGAATAACTTGAAGGTGTGGCATGCACGAACTTATATAGACCGGAAGCAAATCATGGTCAAACTTAACTCGTTCAAGGAACCAACCGAGGAGCACTGCCCGAAGCTTCGGGGGGCCGGATGAAAGAATACAGGCAGGTCTCCTATGAGAATGTGAAGCACCGGGGAGCAGTAACATTGGAAGATGGCGGGATGCAAGTTGGAGGTGGAGAAAGAGCGGAAGTAACGAGAATATCTTGGCCCGTTGAAGAGTGTGGGGGGGGGGGGGGGGAACAAGTTGGCTACTCTGAAGAATGGGGGCGGCGATCGAATTTTTATCTCTTCGACGACTCCTTCCTTTCATCAAAAGATCTCATTTTCTCATATCCACCTTTGTAACGACGTGGAAATTTTCGATCTCGAAAATTCTAGATAGTTAGGAAAAGAAGAAAGAGACAGAAGAAAATGAATCAGAAACACAACACAGAATCTCACACTCGCAGCGGATCAAAATATAATATCAAATAATAACAATTTACAAAAGAATATTGTATCTGTCAATTACATTTTAACACATCAGAGTTACAACATCTCACAAAATACCTGGACATTTACACGAATCAACATGTCCTAGATAACAATAATATATCACAGCGGAAATACTCTATACGTTCCTGCCATCCAGCTCGCCTCCGGAGCTCCAGAACGTCCTTACCTGGAAAGCTGTAATACTCGGTCTGACCCGAGCATTACATCAAAGTAACACCCGGGTCAGGCTGGAAACCAGCGTGAGTAAACCCATCTAACATGAAAAACAAAATTATACAACTCATATAAAACCCGGGTAACTCGTACTTCACTACGAGTTCATTACTTGATATGCTCAAAACAGATTCCACAAATCAAATTCTAATTATTCTTGCTTAGTTCAAAGGTCCTTATTATTTCATTTCAATATATTTATCCTACACATCAAATCCAAATGGAATTATTTAGATTACAATTCGAAGGGATTTCGGATATTACCAATACCCGACTCCGGTCTCTTCGAACACTATATCATCTCAAAACATAGTTATTTAAATTTTAAACAATTCTATTTGTACTCAAAGTACAAGATTCAGGTAGCAACTCCATTGACCATAACCAACACTATATCTATGACAACTCGCCCTTCTACTTCCAGAAAGACGTATCATCATTAAGAAAGAAAGGGATAGAAATAGAAAAGAATAGAAAGAAAGAACAACAACATCATATATTCTACACAACCATCTATGAGCACTCATCTTTAATTCTTTTTGTAATTAATTCAATTTAAAATTAATTACTTGGGAATTAATCACTTAACCTTGTTTAATTTGTCATTAATTATCAATAATAACTTATTCCGTTTCAAATTATTTAATTAATCTTTTCTTAATTAATTATTAAGTCTTATTTACTTAATTACTTTATTTCACATTATTTAATTAATTGCTTCTTAACCAATTTATTTAACTCTAATTACTAAATTAACTATTCCTTAATCATTATTTAATAATCTTAATTATTAATTAATAATACTTAATTATTCATTTATTAACTGCTAATTGCTTCATTAATCATTTCTTAATTTTTAATTAAATCATTTGATTAATTAACTATTTATCATTCATTAATTAACTTAAGTAGTTAATTACAAATTCATTTATTACTTATAATCCATCACTAATTACAATTAAAAAGTAATTATTTGTAATTACTTTCTGAAAATAATCAATTAATATTGATTATTCACTTAATTAACATATTAAAGTCTTCTTAAAATTTAAAATCAATTATATTACTAGCTACAAACATTATTTGTTAATTAACTTTATGCTTAGCTAAATTTATTACTTAATTAAAATATTAACAAGGTATTAAATCAAGGTTAAGCCTTAACTAGAGTAATTAAACCTGTATTAATGTTTAACTTAATCTTGTTAAACATTTTCACTTATTTGCACAAATAAAAACAACAGTTGAAAAACAACAAACCCGAGACATCTCTGGGTCTACTCGAGTTACACTTTGAGTCAAACAACCATCTCCTCCTAGTCTTCTCTGTACGCCATCTTCTTCTTCTCCCTTTCTTTTTTTAGTAAGTTTGTTAAACTTAAGTAAAAAAACAAAGCAGCGGGATAATACTCACGCACGAACTCGACCTCAACCCGAGGCAACCATCTTAAAAACTCGAGCACGATTCAAGACTCAAACCATCAACGTCTATGACACCGGAGCTATGTCGTACACGTGCACGGCAACACGCCAGTCTCTGGTGAACTTCCAACCACTCAGGCAAGTCGCATTCCATCTCTAAACTCGGACAAAAAATTTGAAATGCCCATAGAATTCGGATTCGAAAATTTGGCCTACAGCTCGAAAAGCTGTAACTAACTTCTTCGACAAAACCTCACGCCGTCGCCACTCCAGCCACCTGCAGCACCCAAACCTTCGCCCACACAGAGACAACACGATAAACCCCCAACCACCAAAAACTCATGCAACTCGATCGCGCAACGAAGATGAACGGGTCCCGTTTGCTGACGAGTGCAAAAACTTGAAGAAAAACCCTAGAATGACCTCGTTCTCCTAATTCACACAATAGAAAAAAAATTCCATAATTTTCCCAAGATCATGGATGGATAAACTTGCTTTAATTCAAGTTTCAACAATTAAAATTGAACTGATCACTTGAAATAGGAAGAAATGCAACTTTTGTTCAACTCCAAACTGCTCTTCGAATATGATATGAAAATTATTCGTTCTTGTTTTAAAAATCATAAATTTCAATCACAATTCAAGATATAAATTCGAATTAGCATTTTATAACAAATGAATTTATCAATAAATTACTTGATTTCCCGTAAAACCATATTCCAATAGCCTACTTTAACACAGATGTTTAATACAGCTTACAAAATCTTAGTTTAGTTAACCTACTTTGTTTGATTGAACAATTAAAACTTAACATATGTTTGCAGCAAATAAATTTGATTTTTGAACAAAATATTCCCCTGTATCAATTAAACAGAGAAACAGGCAACACAGGATCATACCCCAGATTAAAACATAAATAATACCATAATATCACAGAATCCTCTTAACTGTTTAATTTGAACTTAAAGCTTAAGGAATTAAGTTTACTCACAGGTTTGAAGAGAAAAATGTTTTTGAAAGGTTTGTTTACTATCCATTTCCAGGCATGCATCTGATATATACAGCACATTATACACATACATTCATGCATTCATACATATAACACAAGCAACTATATTTTCACACAATTCATCATAAGCATCAGGTTTAAATCATAGGTTTTAATTTAATTTTAAAATGAAATTTACTCACCTCTTAATGAATAAACAGAAAACAGCTTGATTTGCTCAGTAAATCTGGAATTGCCTTTGGGATGGAGATGATCTGATGTTGAATCTAGCTTGAATTTGAGCTTCAGGTTGAAGATTGAAAATGATTGTAGTTTGAAATTTATTTCTTCTTGATTTGTTCCCTGGTTTCTTACAGGCTTGGGTTAGTTTCAGATTTTTTATTTAAACACTTACTTACACAATTAATTTTTTTATGAAAACAAATGTTGCCATTTGTTTCTTGCATGCTAATTTAACTTACACATGTCTATATATGTTTTTTATTACCTTACAAGTGTAAAAGAAAACCTTTATTAATATTACTTTCACACTTATATATAATTTCTATTATACTTATATTTCTTTTATGCTTAACACCTTTATATATATATATATATATATATATATATATATATATATATACACAACTTATATATTTGAATAAGGTATGAACCCCTATTAAGCCTCACTTAGCTCCATTTTATTTTAAATACCCTTTTTGAAAATCATTAGATTAAATTCAAACTAAGCTTCCTATTCACAATTTACAAATATATCTATAAAATTAGAAACATTATCTTAAATCCAATTTATTTTGAGATATTATCTTTTAGATTTAAATTTTAACCCAAATTCAAATTCATTTTCAATTTAAAGTCCTATTTTGAAATCAGCTCAAATATATGTATGTATTAAGCAACACAAATTAAATTTGTAATCAATAATTTTATTTAAAATCTATGTGTATATATATACACCATAATTACAAATATAAATATTTATTTGATCAGATTCATTCGTCCAATTTATAATTCAGTATTCTATTAATTAACCCAGTCTGTTAATCAATTACAAATGTTCAAAAATTCGGGTTGTCACATTCCTCCGCTCTTAGAATCTTTTTGTCCTCGAAAAGGAATGAAACCGGAATTTATTCAATACTTAAAATCATATAAATTTTCTTTGATCATTTTTAAAACACTTTTTAAAATCAATTAAATATTATAAAATAGTTTTCATAAAAATACTTTTTACAACTCGATGTCCCAACAGGTCCATCTTCGTTCTCACAGAAATTTGGTCATACGTTGATCAGGCGTAGGACTGAAAATCTATAAGTACTTGGTAAACCCGTTCCAACACCTAGTGAAAATATTTTGGAAAATAATTTTATTGAAAATGCAGAAAAAAGTTTTTGAAAATAGAGGATATATCTTTGGTGAGAATGCTTTGGAAATCATCACCCCCATCCATGGTCGCAGTTACATTCCAGGGTTACGTTGCCATCGCAGCAAAAGTCCATGTAATTGTAGGCTCTCCTCGGCCTCTCGATTATGCCATGGAACCCACGACAGATCGCAGTTACATTCCAGGGTTACATTGCCATCGCAGCAAAAGTCCATGTAACTGTAGGCTCTCCATGGCTTCTGATTTTCGCTGTCAAAATGAAACTTCTCCACTCCTACATAGGTCGCAGTCTACCGATGTAAAATCAAACGTAGACTATTGGCTCTCAGCAGCACACACGACTTTCGCTATGTTACCATAGGTTGCAGTCTATCGATATAAAATCAAACGCAGACTGTTGGCTCTCAGCGGCTCACTGGACTTTCTCTATTGTATACACTACTCAAAATCCTCAGGAACTAGTTTTGTCCGCACTCCTCACAGGATCAACTTTAGAACCCCCCTTTGGGGCTCAAGGCAGCACCACCCGGTGGCACTCCTGAGAAGTTCATTTCAAGGGAGAGCCTTTTTTTCCAGAGCCATTATCAAAACACTTTATACTATACACATATAGTATCTTTCAAATCATACACCTAGTATGATCTTATACAAAGCTTTTTACAAAATCGATTATCCCAAAATCGATAATTCTCAAACTAGGCTTCATTGATTTTGCCCAAAAATCAAAAGCCTTTCCAAATCCAAAGGTTTCCAAAACCCTTTTCCAAAATCCTCATAAGACCCTTTATATATATTCAGATATATATAATTTTAAAAAACTTTGGATCCTTTCAAACTTGTATAAAACTCCTTTTATACTTTAAACACCTTCAAATACATTTTCTTCTCACAATAGATATAACAAGGGGAGATTTATCTTATATAACAAAGATATATATCTTTGTTTATTCAAAATCAAATATTTCAATTTGATTACTCTTTTCAACATCAATTTCCTTCAAATCTGTGCGATGTACACATATCATCCGTACGCTATACCAATCTGATCGCTCGCTCGATCACACAATTTCACTTCCGAACTAGTATCGTCCACCCGACTTCCTAGTGCAGACACAGATCTGGTTTCTTGATTAGAAACCGTCATTCGCTTTGCATAGCTATAACTATGATAGAGAATATCCATAACCAATCAACAATCCATATCCAGGTTCGCCGTCGATAATCGAGTGAAAAATCCCAACTCTGATCTATATAATTATCTCGAAATTCTGTGCTCAAATATGGATCAAATCACTAGGCGAATAGAATAATATACGTACATCCTACGTATTTATCTCATTGATCATTAGCCAAATCAATTTCTTTTCTATTCACATTCACTTAAATTTTCATTCACTTATTCACAATTGCTTCAATCCCATTTGGATTATCACCTCTATTCTTATCTCAGTTGGGTATTCAACCATAAACAGTTTAAACTCTGTCTAGTTAATTTTTTTTTAGAAAATAGCTTGAAAAGTTAAAAATAGATAAGTAATTGAAAAATAATTATTAGTTTGTAAAATAGCTGCAAAATAGTTAAGTAATTGTAAAATAGTTGAAAAATTCAAATAGTTATAGAATTTTAAATAATTGCAAAATAGCTATAAAATAGTAATTAGTTATAAAGCAGTTGAAAAAAACAGTAATTAGTTTATAATATAGTTGAAAAATTGTTAATAGTTCCGATATAATTATAAAACAAGTATAAAATTATTTGGCTTTTAAAAGAAAGACTATATATATTAAATAGCTTGGAAAAATAAGTTTATATTAAAAAAAATTATATTAAAAATAGTCCAGAGCCAAACTGTTCAATTCCTAATCTTCATTTCCATCAATTCAATTTAAATTTCCATTTCCATTTAATTAACTCAATTCCAATTTAAATAACTCCAATTTCCATTGGACTTGATTTATTCCCAATTGAAGTTGAATTAATCCTCACTTTCTCTCCAACTTCAAATCAAATTCCATTTGATTCTTACTTATTCAAATTTAATCACAATTCCAAATTATTCAAATCAATTTGGACTAATTTCTAATTGAACCCATTTCAGTTTCAAATCAATCCCAATTTGAATTAATTCCAATTCCCATTTGAATTTGAACTCATTCAACTTTAATTTTATTTCAAATTAATCCAATTCAAATTTTCCATTTGAATCTTTAAACTTATCCATTTTCAATCACAATCCCAATTGATTCAAATTAAATTCTATTTGAACCAATTAAATTCAAATTTCAAATTTAAACCATCCCGAATTATATAAATTTGAGTTAATTTTTTTTAAATGTTGATTTAATCCTTTAAATCAAATCAACTTATATCTTTAAACCATTTAATTCTAAATCCAAATTCCATTTTTATCCTATTTTCAAAGTTCGAATAATAATTCAAATCCTTTTTAAACAACTAAATCTTTGAAATCCAATTTATCATCGAATTTCAATTTCGAAACCAAACCTTCGAACTTTTATCTTAGACATTAAAATTTAAGTCCAAAATGATTCCATTTTATCTTAATATTGGATATATTAGCACACCCCAATTCTTTAAAAAAATTCAATTCACAGTTTAAAGATTATTAATAAGATAATATTATCCAAATTATCTTAAAACATTCATCTATTTTCAATTTCCAGATCTCAAACCCATTTTGAGATTATTCAAATTCAAATTAACCATTTAACTTCCCAAGTTAAATCTTTAATTCCATCTTCAAATTTCCAAATCAGGTTGATCCTACCAACTTATTTAACTTTTCCCATGTTAAACTCAATTCACTTAATCCAATCAACCTTACCCAATTTGAACTTCCATTTCAAAATTTAAACTTCTCATAAATAATCTTCCAACTTATTAAGTTCAAAAACATATCACTTTGGGTATCACACCTTATTCCAAATTTAAAACTCAATATTTAGAGTTTACTTCAAACCAACTTTGATATTATGTACATCCACACATATATACACAAATTTGCTTCTTGGCCCACAAGGCCAAATTAAAAATTTAAACCACCCTTGGTTTTAATTCAAACAAATTCCTTTAAAGTCTACAAACGACTTCTTATTCAAAAATAAGATTACATTCAAAATAGTTTGAATAATATTATTTCCTTTAGCATTTTGAAAATAATTTCAAATGTTTAAACTTAGAATTCAGAACTTCACAATTTGAAACCCACTTTAATTCACATCCTTTCAAAATTTACAAGTAATTCTCTTTTTAAATGGTTACTTCCTTAAAACATTTTATTGTTTATTGGAAAACAATCATCCCATTATTAAACACAATAACCATTCTATTTCTCCGGTTTGAAACCAATTCTAATTTATCTTATTTAGAAACTCATCCTAACTTCAGGATTTTAATTTCAGTTTGAATCGATTTCAAACCGATCTTTAATTTAATTTCAGTTTGGTTGTATTTTATTACCACTCAATTTAATCCCAATAATTTAACAACCAATTAGCTTAATATTTATTAAAAAGGAATATTGCTTCATATATCAAAATATACTTTTATATAAAATTATTTAAAATCTTTATATAAGAAAGTAACAAGTACGCTCTCATATATATACACTCAACTTATTCTAGGGTACCATTGACCCTATTCTTAATGAGTAATCCCACCAGAGCTAAGGTCCTCGCTTAACATTCGGCTCTGATACCAAATGTAACGACCCGGAAATTTTCGATCCCGACAATTCCAGATATTTAGGAAAAGAAGAAAGAGATGGAAGGAAAAGAATCAGAAACACAACACAGAATCTCACACTCGCAGCGGATCAAAATATAATATCAAATAATAACAATTTACAAAAGAATATTGTATCTGTCAATTACATTTTAACACAGAGTTACAACATCTCGCAAAATACCTGGACTTCTACACGAATCAACACGTCCTAGATTACAGTAATATATCACAGCAGAAATACTCTATACGTTCCTGCCATCCAGCTCGCCTCCGGAGCTCCAGAACGTCCTTACCTGAAAAGCTGTAATACTCGGTCTGACCCAAGCATTACATCAAAGTAAAACCCGGGTCAGGCTGGAAACCAGCATGAGTAAACCCATCTAACATGAAAAACAAAAGTATACAACTCATATAAGACCCTGGTAACTCGTACTTCACTACGAGTTCATTACTTGATATGCTCAAAACAGATTCCACAAATCAAATTCTAAATATTCTTGCTTAGTTCAAAGGTCCTTATTATTTCATTTCAGTATATTTATCCTACACATCAAATCCAAATGGAATTATGTAGATTACAATTCGAAGGGGTTTCGGATATTACCAATACCCGACTCCGGTCTCTTCGAACACTATATCATCTCAAAACATAGTTATTTAAATTTTAAACAATTCTATTTGTTCTACACAACCAACACTACATCGATCCATAACCAACACTACATCTATGACGACCCGCCCTTCTACTTCCAAAATGACGTATCATTATTAAGAAAGAAAGGGATAGAAATAGAAAAGAATAGAAAGAAAGAACAACATCAGATATTCTACACAACCATCTATGAGCACTCATCTTTAATTCTTTCTGTAATTACTTCAATTTAAAATTAATTACTTGGGAATTAATCACTTAACCTTGTTTAATTTGTCATTAATTATCAATTAATAACTTATTCCATTTCAAATTATTTAATTAATCTTTTCTTAATTAATTATTAAGTCTTATTTTCTTCATTACTTAATTACTTCATTTCACATTATTTAATTAATTACTTCTTAACCAATATATTTAACTCTAATTACTAAATTTACTATTCCTTAACCATTAATTAACAATCTTAATTATTAATTAATAAGACTTAATTACTCATTTATTTACTGCTAATTACTTCATTAATCATTTCTTAATTCTTAATTAAATCATTTGATTAATTAACTATTTATCGTTCATTAATTAACTTAACTAGTTAATTACAAATTCATTTATTACTTATAATCCATTACTAATTACAATTAAAAAGTAATTATATGTAACTACTTTCTGAAAATAATCAATTAATATTGGTTATTCACTTAATTAACATACTAAAGTCTTCTTAAAATTTAAAATCAATTATATTGCTAGCTGCAAACATTATTTGTTAATTAACTTTATGCTTAACTAAATTTATTACTTAATTAAAATATTAACAAGGTACTAAATCAAGGTTAAGCCTTAACTAGAGTAATTAAACTTGTACTAAAGTTTAACTTAATCTTGTTTAACATTTTCACTTATTTGCACAAATAAAAACAGCAGTTGAAAAACAACAAACCCGAGACATCTCTGGGTCTACTCGAGTTACTCTTCGAGTCAAACACCCATCTCCTCCTAGTCTTCTCCGTATGCCATCTTCTTCTTCTCCCTTTTTTTCAGTAAGTTTGTTAAACCTAAGTAAAAAAAAGTAGCGGGATAATACTCACGCACGAACTCGACCTCAACCCGAAGCAACCATCCTAAAAACTCGAGCACGACTCGAGACTCAAACCATCAACGTCTCTGACATCGGAGCTATGCCGTACACGTGCACGGCAACACGCCAGTCTCTAGTGAACTTCCAACCACTCAGGCAAGTCGCAATCCATCTCTAAACTCGGATCAAAAATTCGAAATGCCTACAAAATTCGAATTCGAAAATTTGGCCTACAGCTCGAAAAGCTGTAACTAACTTCTTTGACAAAACCTCACACTGCCGCAGCTCCAGCCACCTGCAGCACCCAAACCTTCGCCCATACGGCGACAACACGATAAACCCCCAACTACCAAAAACTCGTGCAAGTCGATCGTGGAACGAAGATGAACACGTCCCGTTTGCCGACGAGTGCAAAAACTTGAAGAAAAATTCTAGAATGACCTCGTTCTCTTAATTCACGCAATAGAAAATTTTTTCCACAATTTTCGCGAGATCATGGATGGATAAACTTGCTTCAATTCAAGTTTCAACAATTAAAATTGAACCGATCACTTGAAATAGGAAGAAATGCAACTTTTGTTCAACTCCAAACCGCTCTTCGAATATGATACGAAAATTATTCGTTCTTGTTTTAAAAATCATAAATTTCAATCACAATTCAAGATATAAATTCGAATTAGCATTTTATATCAACTAAATTTATCAGTAAATTACTTGACTGCCTGTAAAACCATATTCCAGTAGCTTACTTTTACACAGATGTTTAAAACAGCTTGCAAAATCTTAGTTTAGTTTAACTACTTTGTTTGATTGAACAATTAAAACTTAAATATGTTTGCAGCAAATAAATTTGATTTTGGAACAAAATATTCCCCTGTATCAATTAAACAGAGAAACAGGCAACACAGGATCATACCCCAGATTAAAACATAAATAATACCATAATATCACAGAATTTTCTTGACTGTTTAATTTAAACTTAAAGCTTAAGGAATTAAGTTTACTCACAGGTTTGAAGAGAAAAATGCTTTTGAAAGGTTTGTTTACTATCCATTTCCAGGCCTTCATCTGATATATACAGCACATTATGCACAAACATTCATGCATTCATACATATAACACAAGCAACTATATTTTCACACAATTCATCATAAGCATCAGGTTTAAATCATAGGTTTTAATTTAATTTTAAAATGAAATTTACTCACCTCTTAATGAATAAACAGATAATAGTTTGATTTGCTCCGTAAATCTGGAATTGCCTTTGGGATTGAGATGATCTGATGTTGAATCTGAGCTTCAGGTTGAAGATTGAAAATGATTGTAGTTTTGATATTTATTTCTTCTTGATTTGTTCCCTGGTTTCTTACAGGCTTGGCTAAGTTTCAGTTTTTTTTTTTAAAACACTTACTTACACAATTAATGTTTTTAAGAAAACAAATGTTGCCATTTGTTTCTTGCATGCTAATTGAACTTGCACATGTCTATATATGTTTTTTATTACCTTACAAGTGTAAAAGAAACCTTTATTAATATTACTTTTACACATATATAATTTCTATTATATATATATTTCTTTTATGCATAACACCTTTATATATATATACAACTTATATATTTAAATAAGGTATGAACTCCTATTAATATATGTGTGTATATATATATATATACAACTTATATATTTAAATAAGGTATGAACTCCTACTAAACCTCACTTAGCTCCATTTTATTTTAAATACCCTTTTTGAAAATCATTAGATTAAATTCAAACCAAATTTCCTATTCACAATTTACAAATATATCTATAAAATTAGAAACATTATCTTAAATCCAATTTATTTTGAGATATTATCTTTTAGACTTAAATTTTAACCCAAATTCAAATTCATTTTCAATTTAAAGTCCTATTTTGAAATCAGCTCAAATATATGTATGTATTAAGCAACACAAATTGAATTTGTAATCAATAATTTTATTTAAAATCTATGTATATATATAAAACATAATTACAAGTATAAATATTTATCTGATCAGATTCATTCGTCCAATTTATAATTCAATATTCTATTAATTAAACCAGTCTGTTAATCAATTACAGATATTTAAAAATTCGGGTTGGCACAACCTTTGTATGATCAGATCTAATCTCTTTCCTCTTGGCGACTGGTCTTAGCTTCCAAATCCTTTCTTCTCCTGTACTCTTCCTCTGTCTCTCTGAATTCATAATGGTAGAAGAATGCCTGAACTAGTGATGGGAGTCAGTGAATTCCTCAAAATCATCATAGAGGCCGTGTCCTATCGTTATGCCTGGCACAAGCACAAGTAAAAGATTTTAAAACCAGACAATAGGCACGGAAGGAGTGTAAGAAAATGAATGAAATCCTAATGAGATGTGTAGAGTGTTTTGGAGCATTAACGCGTCGTCATAAACCAGATCGAGCGGTCGTCATAGGCAAAACTAGACTAACTTCGAGTGCAGCACTGCCCGAATAGGGGAGCACTTCTTTAAATTGAAAATCTTCTACCACATGTGCATCAAAATAAATGTAGACGTCACTCAAATGTCCAAATTCTACTTCGATGTCTATACTCGAAGAATCGTTACACCCTTCGTTCTCTTGGGCTTTGTTTTTAACACTTGTATCCATTAGAGGTGAGCTCCGAAGGACTAGGCTCATTCCTAGAGTTTCATGGCATGATTTCGAGTCCCCATCATCATATTCTACATAAAGCTCATCATTTGCAGTATACTCATTGCTAGTACTCTCAAACACCCCCTTTTCCTTTTCTAAGTCCAATGTAGCCTTTCTTTCCCTTTGCTTGAACTCTTCTTCTCCTTCCTCCAAGTTCAAAGGCATTCTAAGCGGGCTACTAAATCTAGTCGCAGTAGCATCTCCCCTTTCACTGGCCTCCTCAGTTGATCCTCCAAACGGACCCTCTCTCTCTCTTGAGAGGTGCCTTCTTTGGAGCCATGGGAGGAAAGTAGAAGTAGATCTTGTGCGAACCCTGGATCTGGCAGGAGAAGGGGCCTCAACTTGAATGGTAGATCTATCTAGATATAGTAATAAGTATTGATGCAAGTTTTCATCGGTCAGCAAATCTTTTAGACATCTTTCCTCGTCTTAAGTATCTTTTAGTGTTTGAAAAACTTCATCAAAAGCCACGTCTCTTTTTAGCCTTAGAATAACTACAAGAAGTATATAGCTCATTGGAAACTCCATAGCAACGCCTCGAAGCTCTATAAGTATAAAAATCAACTTACCCTTGTCATCCACAGACGATTGAACCCCTCAGGGCATCTAATAAAAAAATATTGCATCTTGAATTGCGAGTAGTTTCTCTACAGATGCATAACGATCTTTTGATTTCTTTAGGCTTCAATTACAATCAAGGAGGGGCAACCATCTCTCCTTTTAAACGATAGAAAGTACCCCAACTCATCAAAGCATGGAGCACGGTTGAAGGTCCATATGAAAAGAACATGTAGGCAAGTCAAGATAACATAGCCGTTGGAATGAATTTGAAACGGTGTAATCCATAAGTGGGAAAGAGTCTCATGCAGAAGGCGTTGAGAGGAGGCATGGGTCCATTCATGCACTGTAACGACGGCAATCAGTATATCCATAGGAAGGCATATAATAAAACTCGTATTTTTTCAACAAAGTACGTCCTCCTCTGGTATAACGTGTTGTGCATAAATGTTATAAAGAACTTTAGCAGAAACCGCAAAAGAAGCCGTCTCCGGCGGATTGAGTAGAACTCTAAATTTGGGAGGCATCTGATCCATGACCAGCCAAATCAGGACCAGCTGACCATATTCTTCTTGTTAAGTGGTAGGAGAAAGAGCGACAGATGATAATCTGACTGCTAAGAGTGGCGGACTTCCTACTCTCGATTTACAGTGCGAAGATTGGTGCTTCATTCAAAAACAACTGAACTCATATTCAAAACAGTCAGGTGATTTTATTCTAAAAAATATTTTTCCTCTGCAACACTTGAACCGTGATGCCCCACCCCGAGACCCACGTTAACACAGAGAATTACTTAGTAATTCTATTTGCTAATACGGAGAATAGGGCTGGTTAATGGACGACTATCATAGTCTTGCACTAGATAAGAGCTAAGTATGTTGATATTTGTACTCTTTTTTTTCCATCACAAGTATTCAACAACTCCTATCTAATATACTACTATGGTGGCTACAGGATAGATTCAGAAACAAAACAAAAATATTATATCAATTACATGTCACAGAATAGCAACACAGAAACGATACATATAAATACATATATCAAATGTAATATAACATGCCACTTGTGGTATACAACCACTATACATACATACATTCCCCACAAAAGAATATATATCATAAGTCCCAATAGAAATACTACTACACGAAAACTGTGCATATCCCAAGTCGATGATGAAGTCCAGAAGGTAAAGCAAGCTAAGTGTCCAACTAGCTAACCTGCAACTCTCTCTGACCCGAGTAATAAATACACGGGTCAGGCCAGCTAAAACTTGATATTAGCATAAGACAAGGGGAATATAAGTGCATAAGGGAATCCTTCCTTTAACTATAAAGGAAGGGCACAATTAGAGTATAATCTCAATGCATGGCATATGTTCACCAAGGGTTATCACATGAATATGTTTAATTCATCATAAGAAACCCATACTTGATGGCATTCAAATCAAAGCAAGGAATCATACAAAAGTCATAAGAAAAACTCATCAAAATTCCATTATGAATCTCATGGAATTGAAGATAGAGTTCAAATCTCAGAAAACCAAAATCATCCTATATTGCGTCTTATGTAGCAATTGGCTATCAACGTAACAAAAATATCTCAAAATGGTGAAATCGTACAAAACTCAAGAAACTTAGAAAGCCCGGATTGGCCAAATCCTCAATTGCAACGTCGAAGCAATGACGCACGTGCTAAACTCTTGGCCAGTGCTATTTATAATTTAGGTACCTAACTCGTGGACCCAAAGGTCATACTCGTAGTGAGCAAAGTTACATAACATGTGGTGATCGAAGTCACATAACTCGTCGTGACTGAAATCACATAACTCAGATGACCCAACGGTCTATAGCACTGGCATACTCATTGATGTGTCACAAACTCTAGGAAAGGAAGCCAAAAAATGTTAATGTGCGTCGCATACACACGTTCTCACTAAACAGTTTACTAACCTCTAGTTAACTCCATATCATAAAAATAAAATCTCAAACCTCAGAGATTTTAGAATACTCACATATCTTGCCTCGTGTCATCGGCAAGTGCAAAAAAATCTCATAGTGGTTTCTTATAACCCATAATTCCCGAAAATAAAAATCTCATCTCAAGACATGCCTCTTCTCATTGGTGAGTAAAACAATAAATATAAGTAGTTCTCATTGATTATCACCCTATAATAGGAGAACTTGAACCTCTCAATTCTCCAAATATTGGCAAACTCAGATAATTCCTATAATAGGAATTATAAATCTCAATTATCAACTCAAAAACTTATACTCAAGAGGTTTCGATCGTACAAGTCCGCAATTAACTGAAAAAGTAACTCATGTGTCTCATACCATGTATTTTACTAAATCATTTAATTCTCTTTATATTATTATACAGAAAATAATTTATTATAGAAAATAAGCTTTTAAAATTATTTTCGAAATCGTTTTGAAAATAACTTTTGAAATTCTCTTATTATAGATAGTGTATAATTTTAATATATTTAAATTAATTATAAATATTGTAAAATATTTATTTCGAAAGCAAAAAATCTTCCGAAAACGGTTTAGAAAGCACATGCAAAGAAACAACAATAATCAATAAAAATTCAATGAAATTATTCATAAAATCATCACACGAAAATTTCCTAAAAACTCACCAATATGAAATACGAATAAGTGATAATGTTGGTTCTTGCATCTAGGGATCAAGCCGATCAAAAACCTCATCACAAAAATCCATGTAAAATATATGTTCAGCTCGAGCAAAACATGCTCCGATTTAAAGTTCCAAGCATATTTTCAACTAGTTACAAAGGTTTAAAAGCCTTGAAATTATGCAAGCATAGATTTCGACAACTCTAATTTAAACCAAAAAATAATGGATACAATCGGACAAGAAACCAGAGAGATATGACCTCTCGAAGTTGAATTTGCAGCCAGATTTCACTGTCAAAGCTGGAGAAAACATGCTCTGATTCAATGTTTGATAGCACGTTTCTATCGGCTGTAAAGGTCAGAATGACCTAAAATTCAACATGCATAAAGCTCGATGGCTATAATTTAAATAAAAAAAAGAATCAAACAATTTAGAAAAAGTATTAGAAAGTAATGATGTCTCAAAGTTGAACATAGGCAGTGTTTTCACTGTAAAAATCTGGACAAAAATATGCTTCGAATCAAAATTCGGCAGCAAATTTCTGTAAGCTCTATAGGTCGAAATGATCTAAAATTAAACATGAATTAAGCTCAACAATTATACTTTAAACTTAAAAAAAGAATCATGCAATTTAGACAAGATACGAGAAAATTATGATGTTTCAAAGTTGAACTCAGGCAGCTTTTTCACTATATAAATCTGGGCAAAAACATGCTCCGAATCAAAGTTCGGCAGCATATTTCTATAAGCCATATAGGTCGAAATGACCTGATATATAATTTACATAACTTTCAATAACTATACTTTAAAGTACAAAATCATTCATGCAATTTAGACAAGGTATGAGAAAGTTATGATGACTCAAAGATGAACCCAAACAGTGTTTTCACTGTAAAAATCTAGGCAAAAACATGCTCCAAGTCAAAGTTCGAAAGCATATTTCTATAAGCTAAATAGATCAAAATAACCTAAAATTTGTTACGCTTAATCCACAAAACAAGATCTACAGAAATAAAAAAATTCGACAGCATTTAACTGATGGAAAGAGAGATATGATTGTACAAAGTTGCAACTCAAGACAGTTTACACAATAAAAGTTCCTCAAAAGTGAATTTTTTAGCAAATTTTTGATTTCAAATTGCGATTTTTGGTATTGCATGAGCTAGCTTTTGTGAGATTGATACTCACTTATGATTTAGCAGTGAATTGGGTAGTAAGTTGTGATCTTTGGGGAAGATAGAAGCCCCAAGAACCTGTAGAATCTTGGAAACAAACATGCAAAACAAACATATGCAAATTAAAAATAATTCACGTCTTAAGTTCTAAAATTTTGATGAAAACTATTTGGTATTGTAAGGTGACTGCCTTTCTACTCTTAATTTAGATAATTTCCTTCCTTAATTTGTCGAAAAATTGGGTAGAAATTGGACTTAGATGAACGCGTCCATTGTTTTCTTCTATTTTTTTGAATGTTTTGTAGAAGATAAGACAATTGAAAACTATGTGCAGGATTCTTTTTTCAAGCTAGAAAGTTCTAGTAAGGGCTAATGGATCTAGTTTCTACCCAAATAAGCCCATGAGAAAAATATACTTAGTGAAAAATGCAAGGTTATGTATACATATTAACCCATTTTACACAATTTACATACAATACTACGTTTTCAAGCCAAATAAAATATATACATTAATTTGTTTTGTAATAAAATAGCTATTGTGACAAAATAAAATTTATTTTAACAATAAAAAGATAATTTTAACAATATTACCTCATTTTTATCAATATTTTACAATTTACACAATTTTATTGTAAAAACACCATTTTTAACATAACAAACTATAATAAAAATTTCTTTCTTTCCAAATAAATTTGCAATAAATCACTCTAACACTTTTTAATCATCAAATATTATTTTTAAACTATATTTCATCTTTTATTTTAGTAAAAAAACTTATTTCTCCATATTTTCTCTCTTTAAATTCAATAAAATGGGTAATATTGGCAATAATTACCAATATTACAATATTCACCTAAATAAAAACCAACAATTGTCTACTTTAATGCTAAAATTAAAGTTTTATAACTTTATTTTTACTAATTTATATTTTTCTTTCAATCGGTAATCACCAATACCAGGGTTGTTACATACTCCCCCTTATAAACATTACGTCCTCGCAATTTCTGGGGAAATATATATTAAACAAATATTATTTCATCAATAAAAGGAAATTTAGATATATTAAAATGGAAAATTCTTACCTTCAGAGTGAGAAGATAAGAAATCAGGATACGATCACTCGATGAATTCTCTGGTTTCCTAACTGCAGTCGTTGGGATTATCGAACCATTGAATCTTCACGAGCAGAACACTCTTGTTTGAAAGACATCTAGTTTTCGATGCAAGAACTCTCACAGTATGCTACACATAAGATAGATCAAGAGAGACCTCTAGCTTCTCTAAAGCACGAGTATAAAGCACGTAATCTGAATCTCATAGACACTTCCTTAACTAAGAAACATGGAATACGTCGTGAACTCCAGAAAACTGAGCGGAAAGTGCCACACGATATGCAACAGGACCAATACGCTCTATAATAGGAAATGACCCAATATAGCATGGTGATAATTTCCCCGTCTGGCTGAAGCGTACCTCTCCTTTCAGAGGAGAAACTCGCATGTAAACAAGATCCCCCGTTGAGAATTCAAAATACCTCCTATGATTGTTCGCATAGGATTTCTATTGACTATGAGCCTCTTTCGTTCTCTCTGAAATAAGAAGGATCTTCTCAGATGACTCACGAATAGACTCGCATCCTAGAACCAGCTTTTCCTCTGACTCAATCCAACAAGATGGAGAATGACACAGCCTTCCATATAAGGCTTCGAAAGGAGCCATGCCGATAGAAGATTGGTAGCTATTATTATAAGCAAACTCAACTAGAGGAAGATGATCCTCCCAGCTACCAACAAAATCCAAGATACAAACACGAAGTAGATCTTCCAAAATACGGTTCACATGTTCAGTCTGTCCATCCGACTTTGGGTGATAAATTGTGCTAAGATTAAGCTTTGTGCCCAAAGCTTGCTGGAGACTCTGCTAGAAGTGATTCATGAAAAGAGGATCACGATCACATACATTAGATGAAGGAACACGTGCAATCGCACTATCTCCTTAATATATAGCTTTGATTAGAGAGATGTCATCCTATTAGATTTATTAGGAATGAAATATGCAGACTTGGTAAGACGGTCGACAACAACCCAAATACTGCTATGGCCTGACCTCGAACGAGGTAAGCCATCGATGAAATCCATAGAAACTTGGTCCCGTTTCCACAATGGAACCTCTAAAGGCTAAAGAAAACCACTAGGTCGTTATTTTCGACCTTAATAAGCTGACAAGTGATGCAATTGCTTACATAACTTGCAACATCTCGTTTCATGCCTTCCTAGTAATAGAGATGACGCATATCAGCATACATCTTGTTGCTGCATGGATGAATAGTATACTTTGAATGGTGACACTCGTCTAGAATGTGTCGCCTAAGTTCTGGAATAGAAGGCTCGACAATATGGTTCTTCTTTTAAAGACATCCATGAATATTGATGCTGAAATTCCTCAACTTAATATCATCTTGGGATTCAGACTTACACTTCTAAATAAGAGCAGATATCTCAGAATCTTATAGCTGTATCTCGGCAATCCGATCTAGGAGAGTAGGACGAGCTTCCATGCTATATAATAGAATAGGAGAATCAAAAGTGGAAGCACGATCTTGAATTTTACATATGGAAAGGGTCTCAAGAGCTTTCCATTCTGCAATCATCAAGGAAACAATAACCGAATGCTTTGGGCTCAAAGCAACACCTACCCGATTCCCCTTGCCAAGGGTATATTGAATATCAAAATCATATGAAGCTAGAAACTCGATCCAATGTTACTGTCGCAAGTTGAGCTTCTTCTCAGTGAATAAGTACTTGAGAGACTTATGATCAATAAAGAGAGTAAAATGTTCACCCAACAGATAGTGATGTCACATCTTCAAAGCAAAGACAATGCAGTAAGCTCTAAATCGTGGGTAGCGTACCGAACCTCGTTCGGACATAACTGCCTTGAGGCATACGCATTTATCAAATAATTTTGCATGAGAATAGCACCGAGGCCACTCTGATGGGAATCGGTATAGACAATAAGATCCTAGATCCCTTCGGGAACCACAAGAACGGGGCATGAGTGAGAAGCTCCATCAATCTCTAAAAGGAAGCCTCACACTTATCGGACCAAGTATAGCGAACACCTTTCTTCGTAAGGCTAATCAAAGGAAGCACAATGTAGGAAAATTATTTGATGAAGAGACGGTAATAACCCACCAAACCCAAAAAGCTATGAATCTCATGAACATTTTCAAGCCTCTTCCAATTTCGGATAGCTTCAATTTTAGAAGGATCGACCAAAATGCCTTGGGAAGAAACAACGTAGCCCAAGAACTTAACTTGCTTTTCCCAAAAATGACACATAGAAAGTTTTGCTTTGAGTTGATGTTATCGAAGAGTACTCAAAACAATTCTAAGATGTTGAGAATGGTCCATTTCGGGCTTAGAATATACAAGAATGTCGTCGCCGAATACAAGAACAAACTTATCGATGTATTCCCAGAATACTCGATTCATAAGGTCGATGAAATAAGCAGGTACGTTCGTCAAACCAAACGGCATGACGAGCCACTCATATGAACCATAGCGATTGCGGAAAGATATAAGCAGAATGCTATCTTCCGTAACTCGGAGCAGATGAAATCCCATGGCAAGGTCAAGCTGTGAGAAGACCTTAGCGCCACTTACTGATCGAACATATCGTCGATCCTAGGTAATGGATACCGGTTCTTGATGGTTAACTCATTAAGCTTGCGATAATCGACGCATAACCTGAGTCCCATCGGGCTTCCTCATAGATACCACCGCGACTCCCCATGGTGAAGATATAGATTGAATGAAATGCTTAGATTCAAGCTCTATGAGTTGCTTCTTGAGTTCCTCATTCTCTTTGGTAGACATCCTCTTTGGAGGACGACTGACAGGCTGTGCACCTGGAATAAGGTCAATGCGGAACCCGATAGGACACTTGGGTGGTAATCCCAAAATATGCTCAAATTTAGTTTGGAAATTCACAAACATCAGAAATCTAAGACCCATCATGATCATCGTCTCGAGATTCATGAGACAATAGAGAAGCTTTGGAATTGCCATCGACGTCCCGAAGTATAAGAGACAACTGAGCAGGAGAGTCGGGATGTTGATGGTATAGGACTCTCTCTAAACATAGAATCCTGGCATTATATCAAACTAGCCAGTCCATACCCAATACCAAATCAAAACAGAGTGTTACCTGGAAGTTTGACCAGGCAACTAGGCAATCAGCACCAGGAACGTTCGGCATAGAAGAACGTTCGGCATCAGATGAACACTCGGCATGTTAAGGTTGTTCGGCATCGCAACGGTCGGCAGAGGATAGCGCTCGGCATCTAGGAGCATTCGGCATCGAGGAACATTCGGTATTGAATACCGTTCGGCCAAAGAGAAACGCTCGGTATAAGATCGCTCGGCGACTAAAGATTGTTCGGCCTCTCGAGTACATTCGGCCAAAGACATCGTTCGGCGATCCTAGGTCGTTCGGCATTCCAGCCTGGTTCGGCAACCTGGGATCGTTCGGCATTCCAACTTGGTCCAGCATGGATCGTTCAGCATTCCAGCCTGATTCGGCATGGTACATTCGGCAACCCTGGATCGTTCGGCACTCCAGCTTCGTTCGGCATGAGAGCATGGTTCTGCGCAATTGCCTTGGCTCGGCATCTTAACGTTCGGCCTCCCTGGTTCGATGCACAGAGTTAACACTATTTGGACCAAGATATTCAGCTACCAGGCCCACCAGGGAAGTCCAACCCACCTTCGCCTATAAATAGGGGGGCAGGGGCGTAGAAAAAAGGAGGAGATTTTAGAGTACACTGGGGAGACTCTGCCATTTTCAAGACTCATTCAAGACTTATTTCTTTTACTTAGAAATTGTATTCTAGTAACTAAAAACGGATTGTATATGTAATCACCCATCAAGGAAATCAACGGAAATCAACTTCAAAGTGGATGTAGGCAGTTACGCCGAACCACTATAAATTTGGTGTTCTTGTTCTCTGCCTTTAAATTTATGTTCTCTTCTCTGTTTTAATTTACTTTCTTCATTAATCTCTCTACACAATCTTTCTAAGGGTGTTAGTGACCAATTTTGGTGCTAACATTTTGGTGCTTTTCACTGAGAATTGGAATTCTCAGGCTATTAGGATCTCCTTTGCAGCTACTGGATTGCATAAATCCCTCGAAGTAGATCCATACTCATTTATAAGGCATCTGTTGATTCTACTCAGAGTTACAACCAATAACTCTACCATGGGAAGACCACGAACTAGATCATCCTCTCAAAATGCAGATGCCCAGGAAACCGCTAGTGTGCAACAACTGAGAACTAGCAATCAGCAAGTGATTCGAGGTGCAGGGCCCTCCAACCAAAACCAAGCAGAATTTGTTTTCCGGGCAGAATTCAATGACTTGATAAGAGAACTTAAGGAAAGTAGAAGGCAACTTTCTGAGCAAATGCAAGCCAACGCTGACCTCATGACTCAGCTTACTCAGCAGCAGCGTCATAATGCTCGAGGTAGCCATGTCCCTTACTCTGAAGATGATAGTTCGACTTCTGCTGATGAATCTCCCAGGCGTAGACGTCGTAAGGATGAAGATGCACATGCAGGTGCTACTGATTGATCTACTAGAAACCAAGACCCAAAACGGACGGGACATCAACCTGCACGGTCCCGTGGAACGGAACCCAACCTCCCATCTTCCATACAAACCCCGGATTTGACGGCTATGGTCAGGTAGTTGATGAAAGAAAACCAAGGTCTAACAAATGAAGACTGGAGAGTGTCTAAGAGTCATACTCCCTTCACGGATACCATTCTACAGGCCGAATACCCAAGAAAGTTCAGCATGCCCGCCATTCCAGCCTACGAAGGGAAGACTGACCCCAGGCAGCATGTGATGTGGTACGGATGGATGATGGATTCCGCAAAAGCTAATGACGCAACCAAGTGTAGGTTTTCCCAATCACCTTGTCCGGGATTACCACCATGTGGTTCACTCGACTCCAACCACGATCTATATCCAGCTTCGACGAATTAGTAATGAAATTCGTAGAGCAATTCAGGATACACACCACTCGTCCAAAGGACGTGATGTCCTTCTCAAGTGTAACTCAAACTCCAGTAGAGTCATTGAAAGCATACTTGCAAAGATTTCATGTTGCTGCTACCGAGGTGAGAAATCCTAACGACCATGCGAT
This sequence comes from Allium cepa, assembly GCA_030765085.1. Lineage (NCBI taxonomy): Eukaryota > Viridiplantae > Streptophyta > Magnoliopsida > Asparagales > Amaryllidaceae > Allium > Allium cepa. The sequence goes on from CM060943.1 coordinate 464,531,058, forward strand.
TTTGATGGCAGTAATGCGTGGAGTGGATCCAGATTCTGAATTTGGAGATTGGTTGGCGGGGAAGCCCCCAGGTACGCTGGAACATTTTTATTTGAAAGCTCATTAGTTCATAAGAAGGGAGGAAGCTCGGTGGACAAGGCGAGACAAGACATCAGGGCCCCTTCAAGGGTCTGTAAAAAGTAACGTCGCTGTGAAACAAACCGGAGATACTTCTGGAAAAACTCAAGTTAACATCCAGAACAAGCCCGGGCAGTCTAAAGGATCCGGAGGTGGAAATCTCGGAAAGAAAAAAGAAACAGAGAAATGGAAATCAAGGATCCCAACATACAATGAATACACCCCGTTAAACGCTTCTATTGAAAACATCTATCTATCAACTTGCAACAATTTCCAATACAGAAAGCCGCGTCCAAAGGAATCGACGGAAGAACAGAAGCGGATCGGGAAGTATTGTCGTTTCCACGAGTCTTATGGGCACAACACGGAGGAGTGCAGACACCTCCATGATGCCATAGAAAAACTAATTAGACGGAAGAAGATGCAGGAATTTGTCAAAGACCCACAGGATGGGAGGCAGGAAACATCGGACCCTGGACGCGGGCCAGCCCCACACCAACCGGAACAACCTACTCGGACTATGGGTAGATTGGTTATTAACACGATTGCTGGCGGACCTCATCCTGCAGACAAGAATTGGCAGGAGATGAAGAGATATGCTAACTCCTTAAGACATGCGGAGTACGATTGTTGTTCGAACGTAGAGGATAGGACCCCTTCAAAGCAGCAGCGCACGATGAATGATGATATCGTATTCAGCAACAGAGATGCGAATAAGGTAGAGGCTCCTACCATTGACCCAATGGTCATATCTGCGACCATCGGGCCGACATTCGTAAAGAGAATTCAAATTGATTGCGGAAGTTCCGTTAACATCATCTTTCGGAAGGCATACGACCAAATGAAGCTGGAGACCAAGGAATTGAAGCCATCCAAAGCTAGAATCCATGGCTTTAATGGCCTAGCAACTGATGCAGTGGGATATGTGGAATTACCAGTTGAACTGGGACAAGGTGAACGCAGAAGGGTGCGAATCTTACCATTCATAGTACTGGATGTTGATTCCCCGTACAACGTATTTCTAGGTCGTCCAGCCCTGGCAGAATTTAGGGCAGCTTTGGCCCCTTGGTGTTTGACGTTAAAATTTCCAACAGACAAAGGGGTTAGAGTGGTACAAGGCGACCAGGCAACCGGCCGTGCATGCTATGTAGCTGAGCTCAGGGAGGCACAGCGTAGGGAGAAAGGAAAGGTTGCGGACAGCTCTGTCCGCATCCAAGGTTCTGACGATTGACAACTAGCGCCCGAGCCCTGGCTCGGGCGGCATTCTCGGATCTATAGGGACATAGATCCGAGAGACAATAATGGGGAACCCAGGAAAACAAATGCGGCACCGGCTGAACTAACCATCGACATCTCAGTTAGCCGCTGCGACCCATCACAAGTTCTTAAATTAGGATCACAGCTCGACCCCATGGCAGATGAGAGCCTTACTGGCTTCCTCCGAGCGAACCTTGATGTTTTTGCTTGGACGCATTCTGGTATGTGCGGGATTTCTCCTAAATCGCAAGTCATATGTTGAACATAGACCCGAGACATGTCCTGTAAAACAAAAAAGGAGAGGCATGGACCCGGAGAGGTCCGCGGCTCTCAGAGAGGAGGTGGACAAACTCAAAACCAACGGGTTCGTCCGCGACGCCTTCTAACCTGAATGGGTATCTAACCCGGTGTTAGTAAAGAAAGCGAATGGAAAATGGAGGACTTGTGTTGATTACTCCGATTTAAACAAGGCATGCCCGAAGGATAGTTTCCCGTTGCCAAGGATTGACCAACTCGTCGAATAACCTACCGAACATGAGATACTATCATTTATGGAAGCGTACTCTAGTCACAATCAAATTTTAATGCACATCCTGGAACAAGAACACACCAGCTTTGTCACAAATGTGGGATTGTATTGCTATGTAGTAATTCCATTTGGATTGAAGAACGCAGAAGCGACTTATCAACGCCTGGTGAATCGAATGTTCAAAGACCAGATTGGTAAAACAATGGAAGTCTATGTGGATGACATGCTAGTGAAGTCACGGCAGTCAAACGACCACATCCGAGACCTAGCGGAGATGTTTGACATACTCAGGCACCATGGAATGAAGATCAATCCGTTGAAGTGTTCATTCGACGTAGCATCAGGAAAGTTTCTGGGATTCATTGTGAATGCCCGGGGAATCGAGGCTAACCCAGAAAAGATCCATGCTATCCGAGATATACAAGTACCCAGAACCATAAAGTAGGTGCAAAGCCTGAATGGAGAAGTGGCTGCGCTAAGTCGATTCATATCCAGGACTACAGACAAGAGTATTCCCTTCTTCGACATTATAAAGAAAGGAAAGAGAAACTTCGAATGGACATCCGACTGTGAGGAAGCATTCCGGGCTTTGGTAAGGCACTTGGAAAGTCCCCATGTACTGTCCAAGCCGATATACCATGAAATGTTGTATGTATACTTGGCGATATCCCAGCACGCTATCAGTACGGCCTTGGTCCATGAGGAAGACTGGATTCAAAAGTCGGTTTACTGTGTTAGTAAACTCTTGACAAGGGCGGAAAGTAATTATCCAAAAATTGAAAAACTAGCCTATTGCTTGGTGATCGCATCACGCAAGCTTCGCCCCTACTTTCAGGCACACTCCATCAGTGTCTACACTGACCAACCCTATGGCAGGTACTCCAATGGCCAAAAACTTCCGAAAGGATGTTAAAATGGAATATTGAGTTGAGTCAGTTCGAAATCGCCTATCTACCGCGAAGGGCCATACAAGGACAAGCACTAGATGACTTCATTGCTGAATTCACTGTGTTAGATGAACCGAGCAGTCACAGAATTACCCCTCATTCGATGGAAGATGTACACCGATGGGGCATCTAACGACCATTGCTCAGGGGCGGGTATAATTCTCGTAACTCTTGAAGACCGATCAATCTGCTACGCTTTGAAGCTTGAGTTTGCACCAACAAATAACGAAGTCGAATATAAAGCATTGATTGCTGGCTTGAGACTTGTTATCGAACTGGGAGTGAAGTCAATCGAAATCTTCTGTGACTCGCAGCCAGTAGTTTATCAGGTGCGGCGAGACTATTAAGCGAAGGGACAGAGATTTGCTCCTTACCTTGCTCGGGTTGAAGAGCTGCTGGCGAATTTGGAATACTACGACGTCTCGCATGTCCCACGCGACAAAATAGAGAAGCCGATTCATTGGCAAAATTTGCAAGCACTGGCGATGCACAACAAATAGGATTGTTCCCTGTTGAGACCCTCCATGCTTCGAGTATAGACATGATGGAGATAGATTTCGTGTTAAAAACCGAACTTGAGAAGGAATCGTGGTTGACCCCAATCAAACAATACCTCCTACAAGGGGATTTTCCTGAAAAGGGAAGCGAAAGACGCCAAGTCCTTCATAAGGCTTCACGTTACGTAGTACATGACGGGATAATGCATCGGAGAGGATTCTCGACCCCCTTGCTCCGGTGCGTGGCCCATGATGAAATAAAACGAGTATTAAGGGAAGTCCATGAGGGAGAGTGCGGTGACCATACCGGGGGGCAAACATTGGCAAAGAAAATCCTCCACTACGAATACTATTGGCCAACCGTGAATCGGGACGCTGTAGACTATGTGAGAAAATGTGACAAATGCCAGATATACGCACAAAATTCGAGAGCACCACCAATGGAACTCTCACAAATGGTTAGTCCCTGGCCATTTGCAATGTAAGGGATTGACCTAATCGGCTCTTTACCCATAGCCAAAGGAGGCGTGAAATACGCAATAGTAGCGGTCGATTACTTCAACAAGTGGGCAGAGGCGGAACCTTTGGCCACGATCACTACCAAGAAGGTCATTAATTTCGTTGTACGAAATATCATATGCCGTTTTGGCCTTCCCCAGACCGTCATAACAGACAATGGAACTCAAATCGAAAGCAAGGTGTTCAAAGATTTTTGTCAGAAATTTGGCATTGAGAAAAGGTTTGCAGAAGTTGCTCACCCGAAGGCGAATGGACAGGTAGAAACCATAAACAAAATAATCTAGTCCATATTGAAAAAGCGTTTGGAAAAGGCTAGAGGCAAGTGGGTAGATGAACTTCCAACAGCACTTTGGGCCTACAGGACCACCCACAAGACTGCGATTGTCCACACTCCATTCACGTTGGCGTATGGCACGAAAGTTGTCATACCCGTGGAACTTGAGGTCCCATCACATCGGGTAACTTATTACGACCCCGAGGCGAACCAGAATCTTCTATTGGAATCGTTGGACTTCATTGATGAAAAACGCGAAGAAGCTAATTTGAGAGCGGCCGCACACAGACACAGAGTCGCTAAATATTATAATGAGAAGGTCCGACCAAGAATGTTTAGTGTGGGAGACCTCGTGTTGAAACGAGTTTTCACGATCCTGTCTCATGTGAATCCCGCATAGGAAGGTCCATACGCCATCGAACAGAAGCTTGGAGAAGGAACTTTCAAGCCAGCGACCGTCGATGGTGCAACACTCCCCCGAGCATGGAACAAGGAGCACTTGCGGCGTTATTATACTTAGTCTATTTCTTTCATGTATTAGTCACACTTATTTCCAGTATGCTTTTATTTCTAATTCTTGGCATGTAATAAAGCGATTTAGCTTGCTCTCATTAATAAAGGCTTAAAGCCATCTTTCCCATGAATTACTAATGTCCCTACAAATGATGATCCTGTGACGGGCAAATAAAATTTTGTTATCCTGGCTAACGTACGAATGCGCACGGACACTTAAAAAATCTCCAAGTCCCCGGAGTGCGGACTGGAGTACTCGAAGTCCCCGGAGCGCGGACTCGATATGAACGACTAAAAATCTCCAAGTCCCCGGAGTGTGGACCGGAGTACTCTATGTCCCCGCAGTGCAGACTCGAGTATAAACGAATAAAAATCTTCAAGTCCCCGGAGTGTGGACTGGAGCGCTCTATGTCCCCGGAGCGCGGACTCGAGTATAAACGACTTAAATCTCCAAGTCCCCGAAGCGCGGACTGGAGTACTCTAAGTCCTCGGAGCGCGGACTCGAGTATAAACGAATAAAAATCTCCAAGTCCGCGGAGTGTGGACTGGAGTATTCTATGTCCCCGGAGTGCGGACTCGATTATAAGCGACTTAAAATCTCCAAGTCCCCAGAGCTAGAACATGAGTACTCTATGTCCCCGGAGCGTGGACTCGAGCATAAACGAATAAAAATCTCCAAGTCCCCAGAGTGCCGACTGGAGTACTCTATGTCCCCGGAGCGTGGACTCGAGTATAAACGACTTAAAATCTCCAAGTCCCCGGAGCGCGGACTTGAGTATAAACGAATAAAAATCTCCAAGTCCCCGTAGTGCGGACTGGAGTACTCTATGTCCCCAGAGCGTGGATTCGAGTATAAACGACTTAAAATCTCCAAGTCCCCGGAGCGCGGACTGGAGTACTCTATGTCCCCGGAGCGCGGACTCGAGTATAAACGACTTAAAATCTCCAAGTCCCCGGAGCACGGAATGGAGTAATCTATGTCCCCGGAGCGCAAACTCGAGTATAAACGAATAAAAATCTCTAAGTCCCTGGAGTGCGGACTGGAGTACTCTAAGTCCCCGGAGCGCGGACTCGAGTATAAACGACTAAAAATCTCCAAGTCCCCGGAGTGCGGACTGGAGTACTCTATGTCCCCGGAGTACGGACTCGAGTATAAACGAATAAAAATCTCCAAGTCCTCGGAGTGCGGACTAGAGTACTCTATGTCCCTGGAGCGCAGACTCGAGTATAAATGACTCAAAATCTCCTAGTCCCCGGAGTGCGGACTGGAGTACTCGAAGTCCCCGGAGTGTGAACTCGAGTGTAAACGGTAAAAATTCTCCAAGTCCCCAGAATACGGACTGGAATATTCTAAGTTTCCGTTGTACAGATTAAAAAATTCTCTAAGTGCTTGAAGCATGGAAGGAAAACGAATAACTCTCAAAAAATCAAAGGGCCGTGTGGAGACAAACCAAGAAGTCTATTTTACACACAACAGCATGGACGCGAATCACAATCACAAAGAAAACTGAATAATAAGAATCTTTTGAAAAGACAGAAAAGGAAACTAAACTCTATTTAGGAAAAGTTTTCTGCTACAAGCACTCCAAAATCTGGAGTCAACAGTCTATCTACAAAAACTAAAAAAAATTATTACACGACTTAAATGACTCTCGTTGAACGAGGACAATAGTCATTTCTTGTGCTTCTTTAACTTCTTCCCGGACGACTCTTCCCCAGAGCATTTACCCTTGGAACCTTTCCTTGATGGAGGAGTAACAACTGAAGAAGTAGGCGGAACATCCAAGGGCTTGGACCTGCCAGGAAGGATGACCTTCAATGGCTTGTTCAAGGGATCGTCGAGGTCCACTTCACGCGGCTCAACCTTGGCCTTGGCTGTATCTCTTTTCTTTTTCTCGAGCCGCTCCTTCATGCTCAATTCAGATGTATACGTAGAGGCGCCTGTGACTTCTACTTCATAACTCCCAGAGGAGGAATTGGACTTGCCTTTGTCAAGCGCCCCGATCACTTGAGCATCTGGCCTGGGAACTTCACGAGCATGAGTAGACCCACCAGTCTTTTCCACCTCCTTGGCAACATCGCTCCTCGGAGTGGGATCGGGATCGGAACGACCTACACAAAATCAGAAAAGGCGAGCATTAGAATGCAATAGTACTTCACAAAGAATGACGACTTTAAAAATCACAAAGTGAAAGGTTATCTACCAGGCGCTGGCAAACTCTCTGCCGTCAAAGGGGTTTCGCCCTCCGTGATAGGAGACAAAACATGAATGCCCAGGCCGGGGGCTTTCGGATCATAGCCAATGTGCTGTACAAAGGTATCGAGTATCGGCCGACCGGCCGGCTGGGAAGGCACGTGAACAGGAGACTCGGCCCCAGGTGGACTGGCGACAACTTCTTTCCCTTTCCTCGAGGGGGAGCCTTTGCAGTAAAGGGCCTTGGCTGCCGATAGGTCCGAAGGCTCATTTCCCTTCAGAAATTCTTTTATCAAATCCCCCTCGTCAACCTCCTCGACACCGCGCTCGGCCTTCCTTATCTGAGTTAAGTTTTCCCACGCGTAGAGCAATGATTCAAGATAGCCATCGCCTAAAAAAGTTAATTCATGGTGCATGAGCACGCGGATGTTGAATTCGGCAATGAGTGGGTCGAATGCGGTTTTGATCTCTTCTCTACCTTCTTCCCTAGCTGCCTCCAAACGGAAATAGATGTCCGTCAACGTCGTCTTCTTGCCCTCTTCACAGGCCTCTCTCTTTGACATCTCGACCCTGGAAAGCTCCCCCTCGAGTTGTTCTTTTAAAAGTCGGGTGGCAACAATCTCGTCACAGTATCACTGTGACTCTTCTTGGGCAGCCATTTTCTCCTCTTTCTCTCTGCGGAGAAGCTCCTCAAGTTCCTTGACCTGGGTGCTGAACGCATCCCTCTCCTTTTGAACGGAGTCCTTCTCCAAGGCCAAAGCCCCACATCGTTGAACCGCCTCGTCAAGCTCTTTCTTATGAGATGATTCCAAGCGAGTAACGGCCTCAGCAGTATCCCTGGCACTCCGATGGGCGACCTCGAGTTCAGACTTATAAGTTGCGATTTCTTCGTATTAGGCCTTAATGATATTTCTATTGTGGATAGCCTCAAGCTTCAAACGGTCTATCTCATGTTGGCACTCCACAAAGACTTTGGAAAGTTTCTCAGCTAGGTGAACAAATGCGTCATGTTGAACATAGACGTCATTCGTACATGCAAGAGCGCTCTGTTTAACATGACCGGGAATAGGATGAATCGCCGGAAGGAATTTTAGGCCATCGAAGCAGATTCTCGGAAATTTGTCTTTAAGCTCGGCCAGCTTCTTTGACACTGTTGGGTCTGTCGCTGGAGCGGGGGTGATGGCTTTGAAAGTTTGCCCCTTCGGTGAGAACCTCGGGACTGTCGAGTAGAAGAGGAGTCAGAGTGCTGGTCCCGGGGAGCATCGGGTTGTGACCTCTTATGGCCGTGCTTGTGTTTGTTGTGCTCCGCGTGGGACGAAGTATCCTGGTGGTGCTTTGGCTGATAGTAAGTTTTCCTCCGGGATGAGGAGTCCCGGGAATGATAGTCTTTATCACCATCTCCATCTCGACGTCTTCCGGAACTCGAGTCCCTTCCTGGTTGATGAAAAATGGACGAACCGCGAAGACGATCGAATCCATGTGAGCACCCCATGTCACCTGCACAAAATTCAAATAACAGCGAATTAGTAAAGAGATAGTGTGACAATGAAAACTAAGTGCAAATAGAAGTACGAGTGTTTTGTGTGTGTGTCCTAGTGTGTTTCCCTCCGACGGACCAGTCGCTTTGCTAACATGAGTTTTCTCTCCTTAGTTGTGGGATAAGATGCCTGCATGCCTCTAACGGGGGAGTGAAACTTGAATGCCTCCGGATCATTGAAATCATAGTTGAGGAGATCTTCCGGAATGGAGAGGTTCGAAAGGCCCTTTAGCGAACTTTCAACGTGCTGTGAAGAAGCCTCCTTCTCTGCTGGGATGACCGTAACTTTGGAAGTTCCACCAACCTTCTCCTTTCTAATCCTATATGTCAACGTCTTTTTCCCTTTCGAAGGGGAAGATGACGTTTTAGTATCATGCACTTCGACCGGCGGATACTAAGTAACACCCACATTCTCACCTTGTGTTTCAGGAGCCCCACCCTCTTTAATCTCCCCCTCCTCCTGTGCACCGGGGGTGTGGCGTGACGACGATTCAGCCAACTTCTTCCCTTTACCAGATGCGGGCTTGGGGACGCCCTCAGGAAGGCTCACCCGACGACATTCTGCTAGTAGCCCGAACCTTGACAGTGATTCATTTGAAATGAGGGTTCGGATGTCTCGTTCCTCGGCGGGAAGAGCTCTAATAGCCTCAACAACCTCAAAATAGCTGCGGCCCTCGGGACGTGGACTGATATGTGGAAAAAATGAAACAAGAATTAGAAAAAGCATCGCCTCGACCAAAACATAAGCATCGCTCCAAGAAGAAGACTTACTTCCTTCAACCCATCTCCTCGCGAAACCAGGAGGGCAACGCACGTAGAACCATTCCTGTTTGTACAGGGAAAACATTCTCCACGCTCCGGTTTGAATTTGGCACTTGTGGTGCAGTTCGAGGAACACGAAGGAGGGGCTATCTCTCCGCTTCTTGATCATATAAATGTATCTGATGTCGTCGAGAGTTGGAGGCCTGGAGAAGACAGCCATGAAAAGGAGGTAGGTCCCATAAATGAACGCATGAGCGTTTGGGTGCAGCTGCGACGGGGCGACGTATATGTATTGCAACACGTCCCGAAGAAATAAATTAAATGGAGGCACATTGCCCACCTAGCACATAAACTTATTGCAGGCGGTGTATCCGACTGGGGGCAGGTGTGGATGATCATGCCTCGACGGAACCAACATATCGGCAAAAGGGATGCCGTGGATAGAGCATACTCGTCGAAGTGCGACTTCGTTAATCTTCGAAGCCTGTGAATCGATCGGATTATCTAAGAGAATAGATGACTCCAGGGCATCAGGAGCTACATTATGAGCGGGGGAGGTCGACGGGTTAGAAGTGTCAACGTCCCCTTGTTTGGAAGACGGCCCGGGTCTGTCCGAGATTGTGGCGGAACTGGATTTTTTGGACATTTTTTCTTGACGGGAATCGAATCCTCCAGAGCACTTGTATGAACTATACTCAAAAAATGATCAGCGTCAAACTTAACAACATAAATTTCCCCCTTGTGTGGTGTGCGAGCTAGTGCAATCAATCGTGTATAAGCATTGGAAATTCGGGAGTCGCAAGGTTATTGATATAAAACTAAGCTTAAAAAATCATCGCCTTCGAAGACCGTCTCCAAAATCCCGCCAAATGGTGATTACAGTTTCAAGTTCAGGGAACGTTAGAGGAAGTTATTCGATTACGTCAAGTAAAGTTCAGATTTATAGCTACTGAAAATAGAAGGTTATTAGTCCAAGTCGGTTCGATATGCTAGAATGTTAGAGTCATTGTTCTTGCTTTACGACCGTTCGGCATGTTTTAGTTCGGCATTTATGTGTTGTTCGGCTAAATATCTTTCGGCTTAAGTTATGTTCGACCGATAGAATATGGATCGACATTTATGATCGTTCGGTCTAATGGTTGTTTGGATTAACTGACAAATGGGCAAGCTATCATTCGACCATACTATCGGTCGGCAGAACTATCGTTCGGCCTATATCTTGTCCGGCCAGACCATCGATCGGCCGAACTGTTGTTTGGCCTGAATAGTGGTCGGCTAAAATACTGTTCGGCCAAGATATCTTTTGGCATCCTATCCTTTCCTCGCTTCCCTTCGATTTTTCCTTTTCAACCTCGTTCGGCATAGGGAGATCATGCCGAACCATTGCAAGGCTGACCCATACCACTAGATCTTACCTCCAATGCCACGCATCTCTAACTAACTCCCACCTTCGAGCACCTCTACCATCCACTTTTCTCCTCTCCGTTCCACCCGCTTGGGAATCACCTAAGGTCAAATCAAGTCCCAGCCTCGGGGCATGATCAAGACCCATTTCGTCTCCCTCATCGCCATACCTCCTACATCCTATCATCTGTCTAACTATAGTTTGTGATTTTAAATGAACATATGCAAAAATTCTAACTAAGAGGAATGATAGGAGCTTGGGAAGGGATTGTAGGAAGGACGTGCTGGATTCGAGGAACAGAAGGGATGATTGAAACTTAAACGAAATAAGTTGTGTGCTCTTGGAAAATCACGGGTAAGAAGTGAAAAAGAGGAGAAGAAGTAGAGTACCGGGTTTTATAGGAGAAGAAAGTAAGTCGAAACGACTCTGACCGGTAGAACCGGTCAAAGCACGAAACATGATCAGCGTTGGTTATCTTATTCGGCATTTGAGTATCGTTCGGCCTTGGCATTACAACAACTCATAGTTCAAAGCACATCATGTTCGATCACATGATGTCCTTTGGGGGGAAAAGTGTTACCTGGAAGTTTGACCAGGCAACTAGGCAATCAGCACCAGGAACGTTCGGCATAGAAGAACGTTCGACATCAGATGAACACTCGGCATGTTAAGGTAGTTCGGCATCACATCGGTCGGCAGGGGTTAGCACTCGGCATCTAGGAGCATTCGGCATCGAGGAACATTCGGTATTGAATACCATTCGGCCAAAGAGAAACGCTTGGCATAAGATCGCTCGACGACTAAAGATTGTTCCGCCTCCCGAGTACGTTAGGCCAAAGAAATCGTTTGGTGATCCTAGGTCGTTCGGCATTCCAGCCTTGTTCGGCAACCTTGGATTGTTGGCATTCCAACCTGGTTCGGCATAGATCGTTCGGCATTCCAGCCTGGTTTGGCATGGTACGTTCGGCAACCTGGATCGTTTGGCACTCCAGCTTCATTTGGCATGAGAGCATCGCTCGGCGCAATTGCCTTGGCTCGGCATCTTACCGTTCGGCCTCCCTGGTTCGGCGCACAGAGTTAACACTATTTGGACCAAGATATTTAGCTACCAAGTCCACCAGGGAAGTCCAACCCACCTTCTCCTATAAATAGGGGGGCATGGGCAGAGGCACGGAAAAAAGGAGGAGATTTTAGAGAACACCGGGGAGAATCTATCATTTTCAAGACTCATTCCAGACTTATTTCTTTTACTTTGCAATTGTATTCTAGTAACTAAAAACGGATTGTATCTATAATCACCCATCAAGGAAATCAATGGAAATCAACTTCAAAGTGGATGTAGGCAGTTACGTCGAACCACTATAAATTTGGTGTTCTTGTTCTCTGCATTTAAATTTATGTTCTCTTCTCTGTTTTAATTTACTTTCTTCATTAATCTTTCTACATAGTCTTTATAAGGGTGTTAGTGACCAATTTTGGTGCTAACACCGAGATAAGGAACCACATGTAGATTTGCATGGAAAGTAGAGTCACAAATATGAATCTCAATATCGTCACAAAGAATACTAAGGGTTGCCGATCCCCTGATAGGATTCGCAATCCTCAAAGAAGTAATCAAGCAAGAAACATCCAATTGTAAAGCATCAACAAGTTCCTTTGATACGAATGAATGCGACACACCTGTATCGAAGAGCACTCTAATAAAACGACCATGGAACAATAAAGGTCCCTCCAAAATAACGGGAGATATACCTTGAGACTGAGAAGCACTATAGTAAGCCTTTGCCCCATTCAGATTACCAAAATGAGCATCCGTCTTCTTCTTAAGTAAAGTTGAAATTATGTGTCCTCTTGCTTGCAATAGAGACACTTGCAAGGATGAGGACACTAGCGAGCTTGATGGTCTCGAGAATAACAGTAGACGTAGGCTATGACCTTGGCTGAATAAGGTGTGGCATGAGGATGAGAACTGGAACTACCTTACTTCTTCTTCTTCTTAGGAGGGAATAAATTTGATCTATAAAAAGGGAATCTCTTCTTAATCGGGTTTTTTCGAACCTCGGCTACATTACTGATGTCTTTTTCTTTTACGACGGCTTCGAGATGAAGCGTTGAATCTACAAGTTCCTCGAATGATAGCTTGAGCTGAAGCATAAGCGACTTCTTCAAATACTTCTTAAGTCCATATGCAAACTTAAGATTCTTCTTATATTGGTTGTTGTTGAACTCAAGTCCATACTTAGATAGAGACTCGAAGGATGAAACATAATAAGACACAGAGGATTTTCCCTGCTTCAACTCTAGGAAGCGACGGGCAAGAAAAGCCTTCTCTTTTTTTGGTATGAACTTGAGCTCATAACAGTCTCTAAAATGCTGCCACGTGAGGGTGGTCGCCTCCATCTTTGCTATAAGAAGCTTGTACCAGTCTAATGCCCACTCCTGTAGCATACTCGATGTCACAAGAACTCGATGTTGGTCAGATATCTCCATGCGAGTAAAGATACGCTCGCAAGTACGGAGTGTTGGGTGAATTCTCACCCAGGAGATTTTGAGACCAAGAAGCATCAGTTCCATCTAGGTTTGCCCACTCCATTCGTTCCATTCCATCCGGTACCTAAGATCATCCGGTACACAGGCCACTACCGAACCATGCTCATTCGCTACCGAACCAACCACATCCCTTCGCTACCGGACCAACCTCTCTTTCATGCTCGCCGAACCACCTATCCGCCGAACCAAAGTAACACCGGTCCAAAACCATCTCCCTGCCGAACCAACCTCCACCGGTCCATCTCCATTCCCATGCGTTGCCAACCTACATCACCGGACCAACCTCCATCACCGAACCAACATCTACCGGACCAACCTCTATCACCGAACCAACATCTACCGGTCCAACACCTCTCCCTGCAGAGCCGAACCAAGCTCCACCCACTCACCACCGGACCATGCCCCACCGAGCCAAGCTCCACCAAACCAACCTACCTCCATCCACTGCCGGACCAGAAACGAGGGAGGACACGACCGAACCAATTCTGTCAGGCCAGATTGCTTCATCCCAGGCCCACCAGCAGCTATATACGTTCAAGACCCCTGCCTCCAGCCTCACTCTATAAATAGAGGGGCAGGGGTACAACAATGGCGGACAAGTTTGAGAGCTCAAGTATGGAAGGAACTTTCAAACAATTTTTTATATACTTGTAATCAAGGCTTTGTACTTGTAATCTGAATAGTAAGAGGAGAATAACATATAAAGTGGACGTAGGCACGTTCTGGCCGAACAACTATAAATCTGCGTGTCTTTTACATTTCAGTCCCTGCTTTTTACATATTCGCACAACTCATCCAAATCACTAAGAACAACATAAAATCAACTAAATCACACGACTTGGAGGTGTTTGCCCATTTTTTGTGCAAGCATTTTTGGTGCTTTCACTGAGAACCGAGCTAGAAGCTACAGCATCTCCTACTCAACCTTCTTCCTCACAGCATCGTTCCTTGCTCCGACAACATGACTTCTAGGAAGAGGAGAGATGTTAACAAAGGAAAGAACGTTGCAACTAGCAGTATCCCAGATCCAGTGGCCCCGAATCAAGAGAATCATCCCATTTTAACAGCAATACCAGATGAAAATCAGGCAATTCCAACAGCCCCTGCCGCGGAACAACCAATTACTAGGGCAGATCTAGACAGGGTTGTGGCTGAAGTAACTAACCGCTTCGCATCTCAACAAGAAGCCCTGGTGGACCAACTCATGTCACGCCTAAGGGATGCTGAAGAATACAACCGCAACACTGAATCATGGGGTGAGTCCCAATCTGGAGGATCTGGGAGGCAACAAAGACCTTTCTTCTTCGATGAAGTTAACAACAGAAATAGCCATGGTAGGAGCCGAGCCCAGACTCTGCCTGAATTCCGACCCGAGGAAACACTTGGAACCGAACCCGACGGGGGAGGTGCCAGGCAGGGGTCGGATGTAGCTGAGCCTGTCATGCTACCTAACCATGAAAACACCAGTAGACGGGGCCGAGCTAGAGTCCAGCCCGAAGTTGGACCCGAGGAAGCGCTGAGAACAGAACCCAGCAGAGGAAGATCAAGGCAAGGGCCAACTATGGCTGACCCCAATATGCCCCCAGAAGAGCAGAGGCAGCCTTTGAAGAATGTTAGGAGTGACAGATGATACCATCCCTACAAGTCATCTGGACGGAATCAATCCCGCAGGGAAGAACCAAACTCATTTTTGTCCACTCCAAGTTCTGATGAAAGGATGGAGCGATTGTTCAGAGAGTGCGTCCAACGGGAGCAAAGGGATCAGGGGATAGGTGCTAGGGTAACCAGCCCCTTCACCCGTAATATCGAAACTGCCATCACCCCCCGAGAATGGAAAATGCCAACGATGGAACCTTACAAGGGAACCTCTGACCCCATCGTACACTTACAGAGGTACACCCAGCATATGCTCATGAGCGGAGCAACAGAGGGAGTGTTGTGTAAATGCTTCCCACTATTCTTGGCAGATCTAGCTACCTCCTGGTTCTGCCACCTACCCCAAGGGTCCATCAGCTCATGGGAAATGTTGAAAGAAAAGTTCATCAGTCAGTTCCGCATTCATGTGGAACAACCCAAGGACGCTTATTCCTTATCTAATATCAAACAGAAGCCCGGAGAGACAGTGCAACAATATCTAACCCGATTCAACGCCGCAGCAGCCGCAGTCCAAGATGCCGACGAGAAACTTATCCTAATGGCCCTCTGCAGTGGTGTACATCCGGATACTAAATTTGCTAGAAGACTAACCAAGGAAAAACCAGCTACTTTACCTGATTTCTTCCATGAAGCTGGAAAATATATGAGACATAAAGACGCTGCCACTAAGAGGCAATCAGGGCAACAGTCTAAGGCGGCTACAGACAGGGTCCCCGCTGCAGCAAAGGATGTTCGAAGAAATGACTCTAGAGACAATGTTGGGGGCAAAAAGGGAGAAAAGCGCTTATATCGTCCAGGACCAAGATTTGACTCTTACACTCCTTTGAATGAAACAATCGAAAACATCTTCCTAGCCACTCAAGACGAAGTTAGATACAAGCGCCCCCCGCACAAGAAGGAGTCAGATAACGCAATCAAGTCTGGAAAGTTCTGCCGCTTCCACGAATCCCATGGACATGACACCAACGAATGCCACCATCTCCGGGACTTGATTGAAGAACACATCAGAAGGAAGAGACTGGAACGCTATGTAAAAGGCCAGAACAGGACTTCAACTCCTGCCAATGAGAATCCTGGACTACCCTCCCCAGAAGCAGGCGGAGGAAATCGCAACACCAATGGCTCTAGTCAAGAGAAGATAGTGGTCCACACCATATCAGGAGGACCGCACATCGCCGACAGAAGCTGGGCGGAGATGGAAAGATACGGTAAGTCACTTAGGAACGATGAAGGCTACGTTAATTCTGTCATGGAAGAGCGCCACCCAAAACGGAAAGAGAATGACGACATCACATTCAGTAGGCGTGACCTAGCGGGAAGACAGTACCCACACATGGATCCTATGGTCATCTCCGCTTGGTTCGGTCCAGCCAAAGTTTTCCGAATTTTAATAGACACTGGAAGCTCAGTAAATATCCTATTCAAGCATGCTTTCGATAAAATGAAGCTGTCAATGAAGGATGTGTCTCCCTGCAACAAACCGCTACATGGTTTCACTGGAGATGCGAAGATGCCCCTCGGGCAACTGGACCTATTTGTTGAAATAGGAAGTCATCCCCGCTCCATTGTGCGAAAGCAAACATTTGTGCTAATAGAGAACCACTCGGCCTACAACGCCTTTTTGGGGAGACCAACCTTGTCTGACTTCCAAATTGTCCTAGCCCCATGGTGCCTGAAGATGAAATTTCCAACAGATAACGGAATAGGAGAAATAGAGGGAGATCAAGACACTGCTCGAGACTGCTATGTAACTGAACTTCGCAATAACCGCAGAAAAGATAAAGGGAAAAATGCTGAGACTACTCTATGCATGAAAAACCTGGAAGCATAGCAACTAAAGAAAGCCCCTCCTCTTCGATATACCAGTGACCCTTTCAATGAATTAGACCCCAGGGACAAAGAGGAGGAGGCCACCGCCGAGCCTGCAGAGGCTATGGAATTCGTAGCTGTAGACAAACATGACTCAAGTAGACTATTGAAAATCGGATCTCAACTAAAAGAAGAGTTAAAGGATCAACTCATCGATTTTCTTCGCCACAACATGGATGTATTTGCATGGACGCATGCTGATATGACAGGAATCTCCCCAGATGTAGCATGCCACGTACTGAACATCGATCCCACGAAGGTGCCAGTAAAGCAGAAAAAGAGAAGCATGGGGGCAGAACGATCCGCAGCCCTAGAGGAAGAAGTAAAGAACCTATTTGCCAATGACTTCATACGAGAAGCCATCTACCCAGAATGGATCGCCAATCTGGTACTGGTAAAGAAAGCTAACGGGAAGTGGCGAACATGCATCGATTTTTCCAACTTAAATGACGCTTGTCCGAAAGACTGCTTTCCACTCCCCCGAATCGACCAACTCGTGGACCGCACTGCCGAAAACGAACTCTTATCCTTTATGGACGCATACTCAGGATATAACCAGATCCCTATGCACGCCCCCGATCAAGACCACACTAGTTTTATCACTGACCGGGGATTGTACTGCTACAAAGTAATGCCTTTTGGACTTAAAAACGCCGGAGCTACTTATCAGCGCCTTGTCAACAAGATGTTTGCGGAACTAATAGGAAACACTATGGAAGTATATGTGGATGACATGCTGGTAAAATCAACGAAAGCCAACGATCATATAAACCACCTGGATGAGATGTTTCAAGTACTTCGCCAATATGGAATGAAGCTGAACCCTTTAAAGTGCTCCTTCGGAGTATCGTTGGGAAAGTTCTTGGGATTCATCGTTCATGCCAGGGGGATTAAAGCGAACCCCGAACAAGTTTGAGCTTTGCAAGATATCAAGATACCATCCACTCAAAGAGAGATGCAAAGCCTAAACGGGAAAGTGGCTGCCCTAAGTAGGTTCATCTCTAAAGCAACCGACAAATGCATCCCTTTCTTCGAAGCTCTAAAGAAAGATAAAGGAAAGTTCGAATGGACTGACGGATGCTCGACAGCCTTCCTTAACTTAATTGGACACCTCCAGAGACTACCGGTACTCTCAACTCCAAATGAAGGCGAGGAACTATACCTATACCTTGCTGTATCGTCCCATGCTTTAAGCGCCGCTTTGGTGAGAGAAGACGACCGCGCGTAGCGGCCCGTATACTTTGTAAGCAAGAGATTTACAGGGGCAGAAGCCAGATACCCTAAACTTTAGAAGCTAGCATACTGACTGCTAATCACGTCACGGAAACTGCGACACTATTTCCAATCTCATTCCATCAGAGTTTTAACCGATCAACCGCTAAGGCAAGTGCTCCATCGCCCCGACACTTTTGGGCGATTACTTAAGTGGTGCATTGAACTAAGTCAATATGATATCACCTACCATCCTCGCACCACTATCAAGAGGCAAGCCATAGCTGATTTCATCGCCGAATTCACTACTAACGAAGGTAAGGAGCAATCTGAAATAGCAGAAGATATCAAGTGGAATCTCTTCGTAGATGGAGCGTCGAACGAACAAGGCTCGGGGGTAGGTGTTGTGATAATCACCCCCAGGGGAAGGAAGCTGCACTACGCCCTAAGGTTGGAATTCGCTGCCACCAACAATGACGCAGAATACGAAGCGGTGATAGCTGGATTAGAACTGGCCTTGAAGATTGGAGTCGGTTCTTTATGTCTCCATAGTGATTCTCAACTCATTATAAATCAAATACTGGGAGACTTCCAGACTCGAGGAGAACGACTCATAGCATATCTAAAAAAGACCAAGCTGCTGCTTAACTAATTGGATCACTATCTAATCAAACACATTCCTCGAGAAGAGAACCAAGAGGCCGACGAACTAGCAAAGCAAGCTAGTACAAAGAACATCACTATTTTCGGAGCATTAACCATCTCAAAATAGCTGGCACCAAGTTTTGAGCAAGTGAATCTGATAGCTGCGATCGACGAAGAAACTTGGATGACTCCTATCCGAAAATATTTACAAGATGGCACACTGCCCGACAGGCGTAAAGAAATCAAGAAAATCTTAAGGAAAGCTTCCCGCTATACATTACAAGAAGGCATCCTCTATCGGCGCGGCTTCTCTAATCCCTTATTAAGGTGTATCGCTGGAAGGGAAGCCAGGGAAGTCTTATCCAACATCCATCAAGGAAGTTGCGGAGATCACACTGGAGGGCAGACTCTGGCAAAGAAGATACTCCGATATGGATATTACTGGCCCACTTTAAACAAAGATTCCTTGGACTTCGTCAGGAGATGCGACAGATGTCAGAAATTTGCCAAGAATCGTCGACTACCCACAAATGAGATTACTCAAATGACCAGCCCTTGGCCCTTTGCAGTATGGGGAATTGACTTGATTGGCGAACTGCCAACGGGCCGAGGCGGAGCCAAATATGCTATAGTGGCGGTTGACTATTTCACCAAATGGGTGGAGGCGGAACCTCTAAATAAAATATCTTCGGCAAAAGTTATCAACTTCTTGATCAAAAATATTCTGTGCAGGTACGGAGTCCCACTCAAGATCATATCAGACAACGGACTTCAATTTGACAGCGAAGAATTCGCCGATTGGTGCCAAGAGCACGGAATTCACAAAATCTTCTCATCTGTAGCTTATCCTCAAGCAAACGGACAAGTCGAAGCTGTCAACAAGATTTTCAAAACCTTAATCAAGAAGAAACTTGAAAATTCGAAAGGCGCTTGGGTGGACGAACATCCTACGGCACTTTGGGCCTATCGCACATCTTACAGAACTTCAACATGGCATACTCCTTTCTCCTTGGCATACGGATCGGAGGCCATGCTCCCAGTTGAAACTATAGTGCCCTCTCACCATAGGATCCACTACAACCCGGAAGAGAACGAAGAACTCCTCCTCATGTCTTTGGATCTAATTGAGGAGAGAAGAAACGATGCAGCACTCAAAGCAGCAGCTCATAAGCAAAATGTTGCAGCACAATACAACTCCAAAGTCAAGCACCGCAGCTTACAAGAAGGAGATCTTGTCCTCAAGCGGATTTTCCCGCGCCCCGGAGCACTAGACCCAATCTAGGACGGACCCTACGTAATTCATAAAGATCTCCGCAACGGAGCCTATATTTTGTCAACAGTGGACGGAGAGGTGTTCCAGAGGGCATGGAACATCCAACACCTCCGTCGATACTTTTCTTAACTTGTACTGGCCATATGAAGTGAATTAACAAAGAGGATCAGTGGACGTAGGCATTTTCGTGCCGAACCACTTTAAAAATCTTGTCTCTTTTTAACTTGTTCTTTATATCTTGGCTGCTTGTTAAGCTTTATCCTTTTCTGTTGAACAAAATCATGTATAACGACATTTCCATACTGGAACTTCATGGCGCAACTTCACCTGGACAAGACTCAACAGGTACAATGCGATTCTATGCACTCGCCAATGAGACACTTTTGCTCCAGCATCCCTCTGCTGCGAGTTAACTCATTGCTCGCGACTGCCCTCAAAGCCAACTGTAATGAGCTGATTATAAGCCACCACGAAGGCCAACTATAGCCGATGGCAGCTCATTACGGCGTTCGGCTCGCCGGCAACTGTGAACCTACTTTAAGCCCCAACATAAGGTGTGGCCAGCCAGGGGTAGTTCACGGTTGACGATCGGCACCCACGCTAGCCGGCCACAGTAAATCGAATAATACCCATGATTACGGGCCATAATGGCTCGGGTAGTTACTGTGCGCGATCTCGGCTCCGATATGTCTTAAGTGCGGCTGTGGTAAAAAAGATAAACTCCCCGCGGAGGCGTAAGATGGGTGACAAATGTCTCCAAGACCCACAGCTAGGGAAAGTGACTACAAAACCCGTTTGCCACGAACTTAAGCATATCGACGGCCTTCCGTGACTGGAAGTTTTACTTTTCCTATATTTCCATTCCATTTAGATACTTTTCTTGTATCCTGCATAACGGTCCCCAAAGTACATGACACTAAATAGGAGGCATTCGCTCACGAGAATCTGAGCCCGCAAACTGGGTGACAAGGCACTCAGCCGCATCCATGGTCAATTACACAAGATGTCCAAAGCTACCCCCTGCAACCAGAACATGAAGGGCGGTACTCTTTTTTCTTGTACATAATCATGTAGCTATGACTTATTCGTAACATTGCAAAACATGAGATTATATTTCAAGCAAAATCTTAACATCGAACACAATTAAATCACAGGCCTATGCATAACTATGTTTTTTATACAGCACTTCAAAATAATAACAGCATTCAAAATATAACAAAATCAGCTTACGTTATAAACTTACATAGAGACGTTCAATAGCATAATTACAATTTGAGAGTACATTAATGTATTGAACTAGCATGTACAGGAATGTCAAGCAGGATAAATGAAATAACCAACTGCACCAGTGCTCCACCCTCGTCCTACCAGCTCTTCGAATCTACTTGACTGCAGGATCGGAGCTCCCAGCATGATGACCAGAGGCCCCACTTGTCCAATTCAGGAAAAGAGTCCATTAAACCAACAACGAACGATCAAGTTATGAAAAGCTAAAAAGGGAAAAATCACCAACACCCGCTTCTTGGTCCTCATCCCCCAACTGCACACCGGCCTCCTCCGCAGTAAGTAGCCGCATCCCCTCCTTCACCGCTACCTTCTCCTCCTTTGAGAACTGTGCGGTAACCACGTCCATCCTGAATGCCGCTCCACCTTCCTTATCCGCACCAGCCTTGGCCTCCTCCAAAGCCCGAAGATATATCCTAGCCATGATCCAGGGATAGTCATCCATCCACGATAGATTACCCTGCTTCCAAGTACGGAAGTACATATCCTGCAACATCTCATCCATCATCCCCTCATTCTCCTCAAACTCCCTCACCCGGGCCTTGGAGGACAGCAACTTAGCGATGGCAAAATCCCTCTTCGATCGATATCTCAAGCGGTCAGCCTGGAGAGACCTCCTCATTTCTTCCATCTCTTCCTTTAGCCTGGCCTGAGCAAGCTCTGCGGCCTCAAGCCTCCCAGATAACTCCTCTACCTGCTCGAGATCCGCCCTCCGGACCTCGTCCACCGTAGCAATGGCTATGTCAATCCGCTCCTTGCAGGCGGCCTCCATCTTTCGTAGTTCTGCCCTACTAGCTTCTTCCATAGTCTCCTTCAACCGCTTGGAGGCTGCCTCATGCTGAGAAATCTGAATGGCCTGATCAGCGAGCTGCTTGGTTTGATCAGAAACCATTAACCGTAGTCGGATGTTGGCACTCCCAATCTCCTCTCCAGCCTTGACCAGTCAGGCATGATGATCCATCAACTTCCTGGTCTCCTTCGCAACTCGGTCAATATTAGACTTGGCTTCGTCCCCCATGGCAACTATCCGAGTAGTAAGCAAATCAAGGTCTAGGGACTTGGCCTCATCAAGCACTCATACCATGGGGTTGCGGGGAAGAAGGTGCTCACCCGTGGCCTCATCAAATGAAATATCCTGAAAACTCGGGTCCAGATCAGGGTGACCGGCAAATGGGTTGCGTGCCAAACCAGGGAGATCTATCGGGGTGACGGTTGGATTTTCCGACGGATGTGGGGAAGGCAGAAACCCAGTATCTTCCTCAGTAATATCGTGAATAGGCTGGACTGGGGGCTGAGGACCAGGTGGAGAACCAAGCAAAGAACGTCTCCTCTTCCTCTTCTGAATGTCTTCTTCGATAACTCCGAGAAGGGGGCGATAGCCAACTACATCCCCAGGACGGTTAGTAGGAGGCTTAGGCTTGGCAGAGGCTCTGAGTAACTTGTATTGTTCAAGGCGGTGTCGAACGTCTGAAGTCTTGGCCACCTCGCCTGCCCTTGGAATAAAGAACAAGTGCTACGAACATACAATGATCCATAATTCAAGAAATATGTTAAGTTAAAAAGAGTGAGAAGGCACATATATTATACAAACCCTGCGGAGGAGTATGATACTGCAATAAGTCCTGAATCTCATTCCAGGACGGAAGCGAGCCATAAAATATTCCTAAGTCCCTATCGTAAATGGAGTCTGCAGAAGTCAAAAGTTCACCTTGAATCGCTGGAGTCGCCTTAGTTGAAGAACTCTTAGAGAATGAATCGGCACCAGCCACAGCCTTGTCAACCTCCTTTGCCTTCTCAACCAAAGCCGATCCTCCCTCCGACTCCCCAAAAGCTTGACGGAAAGCATCATCCGTCCACTCATGAATCTCTCCCGCTTGC
Source organism: Allium cepa (assembly GCA_030765085.1). Taxonomy (NCBI): domain Eukaryota; kingdom Viridiplantae; phylum Streptophyta; class Magnoliopsida; order Asparagales; family Amaryllidaceae; genus Allium; species Allium cepa. The sequence continues at coordinate 464,553,976 of CM060943.1, forward strand.
CCGGAGGTTAAGGCACCAACGCCACTACCACTCTGTCCATCGCCTCCTTCACCATCACCTCTATCCTCCTCCACATCTTCCTCAGAAATTGGGCAAGTGCTAGGAGAAGGGTCGTCGGACTTCTTGAGCTTCTTCCCTCCGACAGCTGGAGGCCTTGTGAAAGGTTCCCTCTTGCCGCTTTTCACCATGGCCCCTTCCTTGGCTTTGGCGGCCTTCTCCTCAGCCGTATCTCTCTGCTTAACCACGGACAGGTGTGGCAGGATCAAGTTGTGCTCCAGGAGAGTAGCGTTCCTGATCAGGTAAGAAGCCGACCGATCCCGTCCCAGAATAGCCCTTATTTCCGCAGCCATCCGAACCAAGGAATCATTCTCCACGACTGCAAAGCCAACTATCGCTAGCAAGAAATAAAAGCATATAAGAAGGAGCATTGCAGTCGAGACAAAGAAACTACAAATGGAGTTCAACTTACAGCCAGAAGTGAAGAGGCGAAAGGAAACAGAGTCATCCTTGATAAAAAACCATTCTTTCTTAAACATACTGAGCTTCGAATATAGGTCTAGGACCGGTTTAAAGGGAACGACCGCTTCCAAGCTAATGTACGGAGAACCCTTCTTATAACCTCTTAGGTTATATAAATATCGAATATCCCGGTTGGAAGGGGGGCGCCCGTACTTTCTCTGGAAGATAACGAATAAGCACACCAAGATAGCGTAGGAGTTGGGCTGGAGCTGGAAAGGGGCCACCTTCAGATAGGTGATGAAGCTGATTATCCAGGCATTGATAGGAGGAATGGCCCCACACATACAGTGGTATCTGCTGTAAGCGAAATATCCTTCGGGAGGGTCATATGGCATAACTCCTTCTCCCGGCAACAACATGCACGCCCTGTCAATCCCGAAGGAACGAGAGATGACATCAAGCTGCTCCTCTCTAAGGGAGCTAGGAAAACAGTCGGGCGGAGAGTTCAGAAGCTCCTGAGGACCGTACCAGTCTACTAGTGACCTTGGGGCGGGTCCAGGACGTTCAAGTCTTGGCTGAGCTGGGGGCACTGAGGAGGACTCCCCTTCGTCCTTGGACTTCCTTTTATCTGATCGAGTTTCCACTCTTTGAGACATTTATCTGCATACACAAAAGCGAGAGACATATTGTTAGAATATGAAGTATATAGACATAAGCAAGCGAGTGTATAAAGCGAGCAAGCATGTATAAATCGAGGATCTCACTCATGATTCAAGTACAAAAGTTCATTTGGCATATCTCATTCGGCATTCCCCAATACAAGGGTTCATTCGGCATTCTCAGTATAAGGTTCATTCGGTATTCGGGGTCTCAATAATTCGTCCGGTAGTTCAAAAAAAAAACTCGTTCGGTGCTTAGAACCCCTCAGTTCCATTCGGTAAAACGAAGTAAAATGAAGAAGCCATTCGGCAGTTACCTAATTCGGCAGCAGGAGTTGGTTCGGCACAGTGGTTGATTCGGTAGGAATTCCTTATCCGGTTATCTCGTTCGGTAGGGAATAATGAAAGCCCTAGGCCCCTACTTATAGGGAGCACAGATACGACCGGACCAACAGGTTCGACACTTAGGGCCGAATGAAAGTGCTTAAGATGAATAATCTAAAACAAAGTGCGACATATGCGGGCATATGCCCCACTTTGGGGGGCAAATGTTGGGTGAATTCTCACCCACGAGATCTCGAGACCAAGAAGCATCAGTTCCATCTGGGTTTGCCCACTCCATCCGTTCCATTCCATCCGATACCTAAGCTCATCCGGTACACAGGCCACTACCGAACCATGCTCAGTCGCTACCGAACCAACCACATCCCTTCGCTACCGGACCAACCTCTCTTTCATGCTCGCCGAACCACCTATCCGCCGAACCAAAGTAACACCGGTCCAAAACCATCTCCCTGCCGAACCAACCTCCACCGGTCCATCTCCATTCCCATGCATTCCCAACCTACATCACCGGACCAACCTCCATCACCGAACCAACATCTACCGGACCAACCTCCATCACCGAACCAACATCTACAGGTCCAACACCTCTCCCTGCAGAGCCGAACCAAGCTCCACCCACTCACCACCGGACCATGCCCCACCGAGGCAAGCTCCACCGAACCAACCTACCTCCATCCACTGCCGGACCAGAAACGAGGGAGGACACGACCGGACCAATTCTGTCAGGCCAGATTGCTTCAGCCCAGGCCCACCAGCAGCTATATACGTCCAAGACCACTGCCTCCAGCCTCACCCTATAAATAGAGGGGCAGGGGTACAACAATGGCGGACAAGTTTGAGAGCTCAAGTACGGAAGGAACTTTCAAAAAAAATTTATATACTTGTAATCAAGGCTTTGTACTTGTAATCTGAATAATAAGAGGAGAATAACATATAAAGTGGACGTAGGCACGTTCTGGCCGAACCACTATAAATCTACGTGTCTTTTACATTTCAGTCCCTGCTTTTTACATATTCGCACAACTCATTGAAATCACTATGAACAACATAAAATCAACTAAATAACACGACTTGGAGGTGTTTGCCCATTTTTTGTGCAAACACGGAGCCACGCCTGAACCTCAAGAACAAATTGGAGCCTTTGAACGGCATGCCTTTGAGGTGGGTGAAGTCACTGCACAAGTGTGCAAATGCGGATTTGCATGGAGGAGAGGAGTGAGCTGGTGTAGGGGGCTGAGTGCTCCTAATAAGCTTGAGAATCTATTCGATCAATATATAAACTCCTTCGGAACAAGAACCATTGGACGGTCCCGCGTCTGAAGTGTGACCCTTCCTCTTTCGGACATTGCTGAAAGATATGATAAGATAGGATTACAAACAGAGGTACATATTAGCAATTCAAATGCATTAGATAAGGAATACTAAGGAATTTAAATTTAACATTCCTAGACATATTTCTTTCTATCTACCGCCAAAGGAATCAAAAGGTTAAGGACAAGGTCTGATACTAAGCTGTGATTCCCCCACCACGAGACCCACACTAACAAAGATAATTACTTAGTAATTCTCTCTGCTAATGCGGAGAATAGGGCTGGTTAAGCGCGAGCGTCATAATCTTGCATTAGATAAGATATAAGTATGTTCATATTTGTACTTTTTTCCATCACAAGTATTCGACATACTTAACTCCTATCAAATACACTACTATGGTGGCTACAGAATCGATTCAGAAACAAAACATAATAATTATATCAATTATAAGTCACAGAATAGCAATACATAAACGTTACATATGAATACATGCATTAAATGTAATACACATGCCACTAGTGGTATGCAACCACTATATATACATACATTCCCTACAAATGAATATGTACATCATAAGTTCCCAATAGAAAGACTACTATACGAAAACTATGATATATCCTAAGTCGATGGTGAAGTCCAAAAGGAAAAGCAGGCTAAGAGTTCAACTACCTAACCTGCAACTCGGTCTGACCCGAGTAATAAATACACGGGTCAGACTAGCTAAAACTTGATATTAGCATAAGATAAGAGTAATAAAAGTGCATAAAGGAATCCTTCCTTTAACTATATAGAAAGGGTACAAGTAGATTATAATCTCAATGCACGGTATATGTTCACCAAGGGTTGTCGCATGAATAGGTTAAATTCAACATAATAAATACATACTTAATGGCATTCAACTCAATGCAAGGAATCATACAAAGGTCATAAGAGAAACTCATCCAAATTCCAATATAAATCTCACTGAACTCAAGATAGAATTCAAATCTCATAAAATCGAAATTACCCGATATAACATCTCATGTAGCATTATGCTATCGATGTAACAAAATATCTCAAAATGGTGAAATAGTATAAAACTAAAAAAACTCAGAAAACCCAAAAAAACCAGATTGGCCAAATCCCGATTGCAATTCCAAAGCAATGACACACGTGCTAAACACTTGTTCAGTGCTTTTATAATTTAGGTACCAAACTCGTGGACCCGAAGGTCATACTCATAGTGACCGAAGTCACATAACTTCTGGTGACCAAAGTCATATAACTTGTGGTGACCGACGTCACATAACTCAAATGACCTGAAGGTCTATAGCACTAGCATACTCGTGGATGTGTCACAAACTCTCAGAAAAGAACCTTGAAAGTGTTAACGTGCGTCCCATACCACATGTTCGCACTAAACGATTTACTAACCGCTAGTAAACTCCATATCATAAAAATAAAATCTCAAACCTTAGAAATCTTAGAATACTCACATGTCTTGCCTTGTATCATCGGCAAATGCAAATAAATCTCATAGTGGTTTCTCAAAACTCATAATTCTCGAAAAGGAAAATCTCATCTCCAGACTCACCTCATCTCTTCGTTGAGTAAAACAACATATATAAGTGATTCTCATCAAATATCACCCCTATAATAGGAGATCTCGAACCTGTCAATTCGTCGAATATTAGCTAACTCGGATAATTCCTATAATAGGAATTATAAATCTTAATTATCAACTAAAAACAATATACTCAAGAGAATTCGGTCATGCAAGTCTGGAATTAACTGAAAAATAAAACTCACGTGTCTCATGCCACTTGTTTTACTAAATCATATAATTCTCTTTCTCATACGTCTGAAAAGTGCAAAAACATGTATTATTATACAGAAAATAATTTATTGTAGAAAACAAGCTTTTGAAACTATTTTCGAAATCGTTTGGAAAATAACTTTTGAAATTCTCTTAATATAGATAATGTGTAATTTTAATAGCTTTAAATTAGTTATAAATATTGTAAAGTATTTATTTTGAAAGCTAAAAAAATCTTTCGAAAATGGTTTAGAAAGCATGTGCAAAGAAGCAACAAAAATCAACAAAAATTCAATGAAATTATTCATAAAATCGTCATATGAAAATCTCCTAAAAACTTACCAATTCGAAATATGAATAAGTGGTAATATTGGCTCTTCCATATGAGTATTAAGCCGATCAAAAACGTTGTTGAAAAAAACAATGTAAAATAATTTAAATGTTCAGCTGGAGCAAAACATGCTCCGATTCAAAGTTCCATGCAAATTTTCAACTAGTTGCAAAGGTTTAAAAGCCTTGAAATTTTCAGGCATATATTTCAATAACTCTACTTTAAATAAAAAATAACGGACATAATCAGACAAGAAATGAGAGATCTGATCTCTCAAAGTTGGATTCGCAGCCAGATTTCACTGTCAACAGCTAGAGCAAAACATGCTCTAATTCAATGTTTGACAGCAATTTCTTTAGGCTACAGAAGTCGGAATGAACTAAAATTTAAAATTCATTAATATCAACAATTATAACTTAAACTGAAAACATAATCATGCAATTTAGACAAGGTATGAGAAAGTTATGATGTCTCAAAGTTGAACCCAGGCAGTGTTTTCACTGTAAAAATCTGGCCAAATACATGCCCCGAATCAAAGTTCGGCAGCATATTTCTATAAGCTATATAGGACTAAATGAACTGAAATTTAACATGCATAAAGCTCAAGAACTATACTTTAAACTGCAAAAAAAACCATGCAATTTAGATAAGGTATGAGAAAGTTATGATGTCTCAAAGTTGAACCTAGGAAGTGTTTTCACTGTAAAATTCTGGGCAAAAACATGCTCCGAATCAAGGTTCGACAGCATATTTCTATAAGCTTTATAGGTCGAAATGACCTGATATTTAACGTGCATAATTTTCAATGACTATACATCAAAATGAATAAAGAATCATTTAATTTAGACAATTTTTGAGAAAGTTATGATGTCTTAAAGTTGAACTAAGGCATTGTTTTCAATGTAAAAAATTGGGCAAAACCATGCTCCGAATTAAAGTTCTGCAGCATATTTCAATAAGCTATATAGGTAAAAATGACATGTAATTTGTTATGATTAATCTTTAAAACATGGCCACAAAAAAAAATCCGACAATATTTCATTGCCGGAATAGAGAGATATGACTGCACAAAGTTGCAACTCAAGATAGTTTACACAATCGAACTTGTTCCAAAATGAATTTTTTAGAAAATTTTTGATTTCAACATGCAATTTTTGGCATTGCATGATCTAGATTTTGTTATATTGGTACTCACCTTATGTTTTAGCAGTGAATTGGGTAGCAATTGTGATCTTTGGTGAAGATAGAATCCCTAAGAACCTGTAGAAACTTGAAAATAGACATGCAAAACAAACATAAGAAAATTAAAGACAACTCAAGTTCTAAAATTTTGATGAAAGTTATTTGGTACTGGAAGGAGATTATCTTTCTATTCTTAATTTAGATGATTTCCTTCTTTAATTTGAATAAAATTTGGGTAGAAATTGGATTTAGATGAAAGCAGTCATTGTTTTTTTTCGAATGTTTTGGAGAATGATGAGACAATTGAAAACTACATATAGGAATATTTTTTCCCCAGCCAAAAGGTTCTAGTAAGGGATACTGGATCTATTTTCTACCCAAATAAGCCCAAGAGAAAAATATACGTAGTGAAAATGCAAGGTTATGTATACATGTTAACCTATTTTACATTGTATACATACAATACTACATTTCCAAGCCAAATTAAATACATGCATCAATTTGTTTTGGAATAAAATAGTTGTTGTGACAAAATAAAGTTTATTTTAACAATACAAAGATAATTTTAATAGTAAAACCTCATTTTTAACAATATTTTACAATTTAAACAATTTTAGTTTAAAAACACCATTTTTGATCTAACAAACTAAATAAAAATTTCTTTCTTGCCAAACAAATTTGCAATAAATCATTTTAACACCATTTAATCATCAAATATTATTTTTAAACCATATTTTATCTTTTATTTTAATAAAATACTTGTTATCTTCATATTTTCTCCCTTTAAATTCAATCAAGCAATAGGCCAAGGCCCGATTGTCATTCCACGAGAAAACTCAAGCCTCGATTTACTATCTTCATCCATTATGTCGTAATCAACTCAAACTTCTCCCGATCCACATTGCGTATACAAACTCGACGTAAGACAAACACTGCGGTTAGCAAACCACCTCAGATTGAACTCTAGAACACAGGGACTATTGAAGACTAAAATTAGCCAGTTGTGAATGGATTGGTGGCAAGCTATGTAATTAGGTCGCTTAAGATCCAACGAAAAGTCATGAACGATTCAAGGAAAAGGTTTTGGTCAGAGATGAACTGGGGAGGTCATGATGCTCTGGTAATGGTAGTGCTGGAGAAGATTTGGTGGAATGCTTAGGTGAGATGGATCTAGGGAAGCACTTAATCGAGTCGAACAAGATAGGTCAATTCGCATAAGGACTCGGGTCGCGTGAAGAGATTGAACTGAATCGGCTCAAGTAAGTAGGTTGGCCGAATTAAACATATATAGGCAGGCATAAAGGAACAATGCAAAAATTAGCTAAGAGATTTGGTCGCCAGCGATCCATCATGTAGCGATCCGCAGTTCCTTACCCTTTGAGTTGATAATAATTCACTCTTGCTCAATCCAAATTTTATGAAAGAGTGAATAACTAGGGTGAATAAGAAAAAGAGATAGCAGAAAATAAACAACAACACAGAATCTCACAATTGCAACGTAAGAAAATATAATATATGATAACATATTTTTTACAAAAGATTCTATAATGGTTTATATACTTGCAATCATCGGAGTACAACAATCCATACATCAATATGGACAGTTATAGTAACTTGTCCTCATACAAGGGAAATATAAACTAAGTATGGAGATGTGTCCTTGTCATCTAGCTCGTCTCCTGAGCTCCATAGCACCCTATCCTGAATTTGTAATACTCGGTCTGACCCAAGTATTATAATAAAATAACACCCGAGTCAATCTGGAAAACCAGCGTGAGAAAAATGCACACAATTCGAATTAATAAAGTTATCAAAATCCTTTGAAAAACAAAGGTATCTCGTAAGACCGGGTCACACATAAACACGATTGGTTTTTCCATTACGAAAACCAAAACATTTTATAGAAATCCAGTGTTATTATAACAGTGTCCATGTACAAATACTTATTCAAATAGCCGAAATTGTGAGATTAATCAAATTCCAGCATACTAGGCTCTACAAACAAAACCGTAAAGTCTCATATTGGAGAATAGATCCTATACAATGTAAGGCTACTGGGGTACCGTCCATCATAGTACACCTCTAGAAAAATGTACCAAGAACCTACCCCTAACATGGGTAGACCGAATATTTTATCACCTTGGGTGTTCCGACTCATAAAAAAAATCAAGCGCTACCTTTTTCATGCACAACCATATCCGTAATTTATATATTCGGGGATATCTAGAAAGTGATAAGATACCCTAATTGGGTACGACCAACTTAGCCTTGCTGCATCTCTCATGTTATAGTCATTCCCGGTTGATGAGGCTTGAGGCTAACGCAACCTTTTAGAATAATTCTACTTAGAATGCTCATCGTCCTCCAATGATGATATTCTAATAGCATTCACCCATACAAGATGTCTTGGGTCTGGACAAACCGAATCACCATTTCCACTACCTTTACGATATCCATTCGTAACGTTCAAACAGATCGAAGTGGTTTTCGGATTGTTAAATCCGATCCCGGACTCTTCGAAATGATTATCGAATATGGTCAATATTAATAGTCGGTTATTTGACTATCAAATAACATCCATAAGCAATCACTAGACCCTATTATAATTTTCTTCCAAATTGCTTATTTGAAATATCTTTCCAATGATATAATTCAGAATCCTCTCAATATTTCAATATTTGGAAACCAATTTCAATTACTCAAATACATAACAAGATATTTTTCCATACCAATACTTAGCAATATTCCCAAATTCCATTTTTATAACACTTCGAAAAATATTCCTATCCCAAATCATTTCCCACTAAAAATATTTTCAAGACCTTCCTTTCAATACTTAGGAAAATATTATAGTGTATTTCCTAAATTGATTTATTTCCATTACTTAGGAAAAATTTCATTATTCCCGATTTCCCAAAATCATTTACGAATCCCTTTGTAAATTCCTTAACTCATTTAAAAACGGGTTCTACACCTTTCCGGAACTCCTTAATTATTTTCTTTAATTTTTTCCTAAATTCGATTATACCTGTCTACGATTCCAATTACTCATTTCAAACTCCTTTTATAAATTTTAGTTCATTTCGAAGCTTCTGTATTTAAACACTTCGAAATCTTCTTTATGTTCCCAAAATTCCATTATAAGATTTCTCTAATAAAATCATATTCGTTAAATAATTCTGTTTACATATTTTCAAGAGAACTTATAGATAAATTACGATCATTTCAAAACTATATATATATATATATATATATAATAAGTATTTTTAAGGAGTAATAAATTATTTTTAAAATATGTTTAAGTAATTATTTAAATTATTAAAACACTTTAAATAAAACATCAATAACTCATTACAACTCATTTTAAAATAAAACTAATCAATTTACAAAACTAATTATAAAAATTAGAATTTATTTCAATTAATGTTAAATATTTGGATAATCCACTTTTTTTAATATTTCAAAACTAACTAGTTTAATAACACTCAGTTTAATAAATGAAAATTACCTTTGAAAAAAACAAACTTAACTCCTTAAATAAAAATATATTCTTAAAAAAATCTCAATAATCAATTAATTTTATAAATTCCTCTTGATTCATAGCCCTTCGATTTCTTTCCGATTCTCCTAACCATCTCCACTTTTGAAAAATAGTATCCACTATTTTCCTCAACAATATTTTTATATTCTAATATAAATTCACCCTACGAATTTATATCCCCAGTATGTCAACTGATATCGCTTATCTTATTTACAAACATCGTTTATAAATTTTATATTCCTTTGAGTTTTACTTGTTTAAAAAAACAATCTTATTTATAAAATTCCATTTTATAAATCCATTTCCTTATAATCCCGTTTATAACTTCCAATCTATTTTTAATATCGACTTCAACTCCTTTTTATATTTTTACAATATCATTTATAAATTCTTTTATATAATTCATTTTAAAATCTCCATTTCAAAATTCACAGTAGTTAAGTGTAACCAAAAATCAAATATATTTTTCTAACTCAATTTCTTTAAGATAACCCCAATTCCAATATTTTTGTATCAAAAATTCCCTTTAATTCCTTCGATTTAAAAAATATACTTATGGTATTTAAAATACAAAAATTCAGACCAGTGCTACTACAATATCCAATATTTCACATCACTACAATCATCTATATCAATTATTCTACACAAACCATATATCACAATAAACGAAATTAAATTCAACATTTTAAGGAATCCAGCTGGATTCCTTTAACCTATTTTCTGGCATCCACAGATGTTAATACAACATAAAAATACAAAACCCACTTCGATGGGGATATCGCGGTATATAGGATCATATGCTATTATGCAGGGCTCATAGGGTTCATCCACTATAATGTGCGGGAATATCATTCCAACTACTAATATATATATATATACATATATATATACGACTATATATATAATATATCATTCAACAGATAATAATTAATAACTTCAACCAAGCATCCAATAATTAATTATAACTAATTAAAATTAAATTTGGCAATCCAAATAAGTGCGAATTTTCTCAACTTGATTTTAATTTGTGATCCGTTCCAATTTTTAAATTAGTAGCTACCTCTAAAAATGTCCAATTAAGTCTAGATTATAATTCGTTACTTTTGTGCCTCGTATAAATTTTTTTCAAATTATATAAGTTAACAATCTCAAATTTTAAATGATAATAACCACTAATTTCTCAATTTAAAGTAATTGCCTATAAACGAAATTTAATTTACCTTAATTCGTTTAACGAATCCAATTTCCCAAAACGAACCATAGTAGCTTAACATCGGAAATATGCCCGCAACTATGTGGTCATCCACTCTCTGAAAAAGCATTATCTGCATCTCTATTGACAAAGCTTCATCGCCCATACCCATCTCAAAATTGTAGCTCCCATACGAACACGACATTGCATTGGTCGCACCTCGTCAGAGACATCGCCGCACCTCGCCGTCTCCCATCGACCAGATGGCATCCACCTGGAAGATGACATGTCACGAATACGGCCGTACGACAAACGTCGTCACCCCTCCCAGTACAATCGCGGCCCACTATGTCTGCCGCAATTCTAAAAATCCTTCCTTCTTTCTACCCTAGGCACCGAAACCCCAATGCCATCGAGAACCTAGCTTCACATATACGAATAGCCGTCCAAAGATCCAATCGAATGCCACTCCGCCTAGGGTTCCATTGCCTCTTTGCGAAATCCATCCTCCTTCGTGTGCGAGTCGAAGGTCGCGAGTGAGCATAATTCAAAAATCATTTGCTAATTTTTTTAAAGTAAGGAATGAATTTATTTCAAAGCTGTGTTCATTTTCATTACTTCTGTGAATCATATTGATGAAGAAAGGGAATGCGATTTATAATTTTTGATATATGTTCGAATGAGATTCGATTTCAAGAAGAAGATATGCAAACACAATATAAAACGATGAAAAGGGGATGTAACGTATAAAGTTTGTTGACGTTGAGGTGAAAGGTTATGTCAGCTGAAGGTAAGTTTTTGATGGGCTGAATTGATAATCGATGTAAATATATGCTATTGAATTTCAACATATCCAGATATTTGTTTCGAAACCCCATCGAGGCATGCCGCTAGGCGTTTTAATGTTATTACCCTATTCCGAATGCAATGGAGAAGGTGTAAAGTCCCAATTGGATCGTATGGAGAAGATATATTTTTGGACCGAATCATTATATTGAATTTTCGATATTAATTTCAGCATGTTTCTATCTCGTACGACCAAATGATAACTCCAAATGCTACAAAATCTGAAATCCGATAATAATGCATTGTTACCGATCATATGGAACTGGTTTCATTGAATTCCGAGACTGTGCCCCGGATCGATATTTTAACTCGACGATTAAATCGGCGATTTTCAAAATTTTACAAAATCACTTGAAATTGATGTTTTAAAAATCTTACGAACTAAATTATAATTCCAAATCCAATATTTGAACCATTTAAATATCCAAAATCGAACGATGAAAAATCCGGGTCGTTACACATCATGGATCGCTAGCGACCCATCCTTCTGAAACCAAAATTTCAAAGTAGTCAGATCACTAGCGATCCATCTTACATGGACCGCTAGCGATCCATAAGATTGGGGGAAATTTTTCTTGAAGTTGTGCTCCAACATTTGTCCATCATTCCAAAGCATACTGGGAAGCTATAGGAAGAAATTTGATTTGTTACGACAAGCAATAGCAGTCAAGACTAAGGCTAAGTGATCATTACGATGGCTTATCGCGTATCCGTAAAACTCTAATGCGATCACTTGGAATTCGATGAACAGTATTGCAAGTGATAACTTCCAAAGCATGCCTTGTTTACAATGAAGACATACTTTGTGGGGCAAATGTTATCCGAGTTTTTAACCCAGCAGGACCCACTAGAAAACAGAGTAATTCCGTGACATCAAAATGCCTTAGAACTTAACCAAAAAGGCCAAAACAAGGAGTTAATGAGAGCCAAGCCATATTACTAAAGCAATGACTCAATTAGACTAAACCAAGAAACCAGAGTTTGTCCAGTCCAATAAATGGCTAAGCATAATCGAATAGTAGATAGTCATCAGAATAGAACAACGTGCAAGGAGACTACACGAACAACACTGATACAAGGCTAAGAAGCACTCTACAGGTCAAACTCCAAAAATAAACCAACTGCTTGGATCGCTAGCGATCCATACCTTATGGATCGCCAACGATCCATGCATCATAATCGTTTATTGAAAGAGGTAAAGAGCCTAAAGGACAGAGCATAGAAAATACTAAGTGTATTTATCGCTAGTGACCCATGCACGATGGATTGATCCATATAGAGCAGTGTTTCTTGCGACTTGACATGATGAAATGATGGAAGGAGAGAGGCTAAGTAATTAGTTCACGATCGAGCCAATTCTATGGATCTCTAGCGACCCATAGACCATGGATCGCTTGCAATCAACGGTTTTAGCTCGGTTCACGAGTTAATCTTCTCTAGGTTGTCATTTACCTATCTGGAAGTAGTCATCGATCAGGCTTGACCCAAAAGCGCTCCGATCTCTATAAGTACCATCCTACCCGCAACTTAAACTGGATCTTCTCTGGACTGGTTGCTGAAGCTCTGCCATACACATTCTTCGCTCTCTACCTCCCTCACAACAATCTCCAAAGGAATTCACTATGATTCTCCAGTGGATTCCAACTCTGGGGATTCAATCTAGCCAGGGATAATCAACGGCCTTCTAATAAAACATAATTTGTAATAGCAATCAGTCTATAATAAAACTATAAAGTGTATGTAGGCTTCATTAACATCCGAACAACTATAAAAATTCCTTGTCTTCTTTCCTTTACTGTCTTTTTCAGCATCGGTTATCTGTGATATTGCTCTGTCAAAACAGGGCTGGTGCTTTCAAATTCAAACCAGGGTGTTGATCCATTTTTTGAGTTAACAGTCCATAATTTGATAAATAAATGAATTTAAAGAATATTGTAGGGGGCAGATTCAATATGGTTTAAGTTTAATAAATGAATCTAAAGGATACCATCGGTGGCTAATTCTAGGCAGTTTCGGACTAAAGACTATTCTAAAATGGAAACTGCAAGGGCACTATCCGGAGGGCACGGTAGTTAATGGGAAACCACGTAAGAGAACATAAGGCACAATAGTATTAGGATATTGCATAAGGTGCAATAGTAGATGTGAACCGAATAAGAGTACAAAAGGCACAATAGTAAATAGGAACCACGCAAACTAAGATCGCTTCATTTATGATGTTGTGGATAGTGAGGGGAAAATCCATTCCTTGTTGTACGCATTAATCCTAATGAAAACCTATTATAGAATCAGATCTAGCAAAATGTATGCAAAAGTAAAGAGGTACAAGAATTTTTATTGTGGTTCCATAATCTTTGGCTTACGTCCACTTTATATTTTGTTTACTAGAGGATTGAAAGAGATTCAAGTCACAAGTACAAACGATTGATAGATCTTGAGCTTAGAATAGCCAAAATATCTATCTAGGTGACTATTGTGTAGAGAGATAAGAGATAAAGAAGATGGAGTGACCAAAGTGGAGAGAAAAAATACCTTTTTTTACTTACCATTGGGTTCATATTTATAGGGAAATTGGTTTGCAAATCCAAAGACCTTGTAGTTTAAAGTCCAAGTGAAAGTCCACAGGTCCATAAAGCAGCATGCTGGCCCATGAAGTAATATAGACCTCTCAGTACCGAGAGGTTTCTCTCGATACTGAGAGGTTTTCATGGGTGAAAACCCCTTCTTTCTTGTTTATTTGTCCTCCTATATCTTACTTCGTGTATTCTAAACTGTTTTCCATAAAGGTTAAGTTATTCTTGACGATTTCATTGATACTGCTTGTCTTATCTTACTTTCTTCTCATCCATCCCTAGAATTGCTTGTCTATTTTCTAAAAAAAGTACTCCATGACGATTGCTTGAAGTATTGTTTGGAGTATAAGAGGATTGGTGGGACCAAAAGGGAATAAAAAGTTATCGGTGTCGAGAGGTCCTTTTTGTCCTCTTTCCTTCCGGAACTCCTGAAGTTCAATTGCCTTCCCTTTCTTAGCATGTACCCAAATTCATGTCACTTTGTCTTTATATTGACCTTCTAAGTTGAAATCTGCTTGGTTAAAATTTCAGTTAATACTTGCCCCGTAAATTATGCTTTTATTGAGAACCTAGCATGCTTTTGATCAAGATAAGTTCTGACTCACTATCTCCTAGTTTCGATCAATCATTTTGGAACTACTTTGGGGCATTGCCATTATCCAGTTGATATTCCTTCAACAACTTTGCATGGTCAAATACCACTCTCCTTGCTAAGGATAAGATCTACAATCCGAAGATCTCTCCATACATTATTCGAGTATGCTCTTTCCTTTACTATTCTTTCTACCAATTTTCAGCTCAAAATTTTCTACCAATACCAAGAGGTTTCTCACAGTATTAACTGCTTTTCACTTAACCTCACTGCTTGTATAAGTAATACTTAGAATCTTTATACCTCACTTTTTCACTAGTGATTTCCTCTTTGTACCGAGACCTTTCCACCGACTGGCCATATGCCTCACGATTAAACATTTCATTGATTATCTCATTTCCCTTAAGCAATCACCACGACCTTAGATAGCCACCATCGTTCACCTAAGGTTTCCATCGACCGTCGTTTACCAGTGCTCCTTACCAAAGCATTTGGGTATGATTCCTTTGCAAGTGCTTATCTCCAACTCCTTTATTTTCATATCTTGATTTGCCTCCAAGATTGGTGATGCTTGTTTGACACATCGATAGTGCTAGTAGCGATGATCAAGTTGCTCTTAATGGGGGTTGCTCGAAGCTTGCTCGGGTCTTCGAATTCTAAACTTACTTCGATTGGCCCTAGTCAATTCTTAGCTATTTTCATCGCATCTTTTAAATGCCAATAGGATGGTTCTATTCTCGAGAATGGTCATGTTGGATGAGTCCTATTACTTAACCAATTCCATTGCCTAGTGTTTCTATCCCATGAATACCTTCTTGCATGGCACTTTCGGTGTTCCTGATTATGTTAGATGCCAAGTTTTTTGTTTAGAATGACTCGTCAATCACCGCGAATCAAGTTAGGTGAGGGTATGTCTACTCCTCCTAAAGCTGGATCCTCCACGACAGGAATTTCTACTTATGTACTTTTTACCTCTAGGTGGATGATAACTACAGACCTTCAGTGGATGGTAATTCCAATTTAAGAGTTGCCACCTTAGGTGAACAAATATATTAGCCTTCAAGTTTTGGGTGATCCTTTTAAACAAATACTGACAGTCCTTATTTCGAGAATGCTTTAGAATATATGTTGCCGCCGTGGGATTCCAAAATGTATGTATAAAATCTTATTGCTTGGAGGTTTGGCAGTTCTTTTGGTTATAGAGTCTGTATTTTCCTTTTTGTTGCAAGCAGGTTGTGTCTGTGCAGGATCGAACCCCACTATATCTTGTATATAAAAGCTGAAGAAATGAAAATATCACTTTCTTTGCTCCATTTATTTTTCCATATTTTTAAATGTTGTGCTAATTTTTATAATTATGTATATAATATAACTGTTGAAACTGCATTTTCCATATTATATATGCCTATGCATGTGCAGTGTGCATACTCACTACAATTTTGTACATTTTAATAATATTATTGTAATTATATTCCATTATTTTAGCCTTATTTATCATAAATAAGGTGTTCTATTTGGAGAATCAGAACCATGATTAGACCAACGCCGTTGTTATTCCTGTTGCGAATAGTTCGAGTTTTCCATCGACCATTTTCTGCCGCAAATAGTGCAATTTTCATGTTTCTCCCTTTCGTTGGGGAATATCAGTCATATTATTTACCTTATATTTATGTATTTCCACCGCAATTTATCCTATTCATAGAATAGGTTTTTGCAAATGCCAATCTTCGAGCATTATTATGAGTTGAGCATTATGAGGCAAATTATCCAATCGCTTCCAGTATGATCGTGCTTTCCCAATTTTGATCTTGGATTGATTGATTCTTATAACACATGTACAGGGTTCTTCACAACTATCCTTGCTTATCCTTAGCCGATCATGTCCCGCTAAGCCGCTAGCACGGTCGTGGAAACCCACTTCATATGCCAATTCCTACCTCTGGAAATTAGCGGTTTAATTGCTTTATTTCGAGCATTCCTTCTTTCCGCTGCCATACTTCGGGTAATAGCTAACACCTGCAAGCTAGGGTTGAATTCTCTGGTTGACCTTTGCTTGGTCAGTCCTTATTAACATTACCCACCTTCGACTATTAGCGGATTCTTAAATGTTAAGGTTGAATTATTCGATCAACTCCGTAATAATTATACCTTCTTGACATTGACTATCTCTAGGCAGCAAAACATTCTTTTTTGTGTTTGAACAACTTTCTTTTGACCATCCATTAACCCTAAGTAATCCAAGTTTTGTGCTGCTCCTGTTGCATGGTGTAGCAGTTGGAACGTCTACTTTCCTATCTATATAGTTTCAATGTGTGCTTATCTAGATTCATGGGACTATCATTTCCAATGTTAGAATATGGGCATTGATAGGATCGAAATATCGTAGGGAAAATTATCCGATTGCCTCTAGTCTATATGTGCTTTTCCCATCCTTATCCTAGATCAGGATAATCTAATAACACTTTTTTACAAACCTTCATGACCATCATTGCTTATCCATGATCGAGTGTGTCCTGCTTAGTCGCTAGCATGGTCATTGAAAATCTGCAGGTCACGATTTTCAATATCCAAAAACTAATGCACGGATTATCCAATTTCGAGTATCCTTTCCCAAAGCTACCTGTTTTTGGGGTACAACCAAATTCTTGACGATCTTGTCCGAAGATCTGGTTATGGACTATTTTTGCCTTCAAAAACTAGCATATTGATGGTTTGAATCCAAGAGTTTCATCTTAATGCTGTCTATCTCCGAGCAACGGCAACGGCAAGTCGCGGTCGAATCATCCGGTTATTTCCTATCGAGCTAGCCCAACTTATCTAATCAGCCCTGAAAATCACTACATGCTGACGTTGCTCATCTCCTGGCAATGGCAAATTCCTGCTAGTCGGGATCAAATTATTCGATCAAACCCGAAAGATTAGGTCGAGTAATCTGATCTACATGAAGTAGCTGCTTTTACTATCGTTACCAATCTTTGGACAATGCTAGATTCTTGAAGATACAGATTCACCTTCCTGACTTCACCAAACTTTAGAAACGCTAGTATCCTGAAGGTAGCACCTGATTCCTAAAGGTTAGAGTTCTTCTTTCTAGAATCGCCTATCCCTGGAAAACACCAGATTCCTAAAGGATGGGATTTTCAAACTTTCTCGTCATCGCCAACCTCCGAGTAAAGGCGAGTTCCTGAAGGTTAGGGTTTTCCTTTCAAGTGTCACCTATCTTCGGTCAACACCAAATTCCCAAATGATAGAATTGTCAAACCTTTTCTTCATCACCAATGTAATGACCCAAATTTTGGCTAACATTATTTAGAACATTCAATTAGATAAATTAAATTAAAAAATGTAAAAGGATAAGGAAATTGATATTTGGTCCTTAATTTTGGGTTGTGACTTAGTTAATAAACCATTGAAGAAATAAAAGGTTAGAATAAGAAGGAGGAAAATGATAAGGGCGCAATGGTATTAGCCTTCATCCTTACCCCTTAAACCTTTCTATCATCATTTCCTTTATTCATTTTACACACTTCATTCATAGAAAATAAAAAAATTAGAAGTGAGGACCGCCCATTAACAAATATTCAAGGAAGAAAAGCTAGAGAATCAAGGAAAAGCTTAGGGGAAAGTAAATCAAGTTCGAATCTCAATTTTCTTAATCAATACAAGGTGAATAATGAATATACATATCAGATTTTTGACATCATTTCAATTTTAAGTGAAAATCTATTTTTTTTTGCAAGTATTATGCCATGTTTTAGTAGTTTGAATGATTATCTGCATGTTGACGAGTTTTTAGAATTTAAGCATGAAATTTAGTGATATGTTTGATTCGAAAACCTATCATACGATAACCAAATGACTTGAGATTTTGATACGACTTTATAAAAATCATTTCGGAAGTGAGTTTTTAATTTCATAATTTTCCAAGCAAGTATGCATTTTATACAATTTTTATAAATGAAGAAATTGGTGGATTTCATGTTTTATTAAAAATAAGTTTTAATAAGTTTTAGCCTTAAAAATTTTACATGTCGAAAAGTATTAGATAAAGTGAATATTATGATTTTTAGGGGATTTTTCCTAAATTTTTAAGAAAGATAAATAATTTATTTAAGTCTAAAGAACTTATTTGTTTAATAAATTTTTTATTATATGGATTAAACTATAAAAATACTTTGCATTGAAACTTAGGGCATGCAATACTTTTTCTCGGTAAAGAAATTGATAAAGTGTTGCAAGCCAATAAACTTTTGGCAAATTATAGAGGTTTAGTGAAAAGAAAAAAATTATAGCTACAGTTCAAGTTATTTACCATTCTACCATATCGACATCGGTCATGTCACCGCATCACACTGTCATCGACGCGGAACAAAGCAATGTATATGATGTCAATGAGTTAGCCATGAAATGTATTGGTTTTGAACCTCGTCGAGGTTATAGAAAGAAAGATAGAAAGATGGACTTCGATATGGGCATGTTGATGCACATAAGTGTTGCTCTTTTACAAAAAGGCATGTCACCGTATAAGTTTTATGATTTACCAACCTTTAAAACCATGATGTCGCTCTGGTTTATGTGTCATCAAGCCTACTCTATGCCACATTTAACTTGTTATCGAGCCTAACCGTTATCACTTTAAATTGTCGTCCAGCCTAATCTATGCCGCTTTTTTATTCGTTATTGAGCTTAGCCGATGCCATTTTTAACTGGTCATCGAGTTTAACCTATAATTTTTTGTAACCATGTCAATATCTTAAATTTCAGCGTCACGTCTACTAAATTTATACCCTCGATGAGGCCCTGAGGACAATATTATTATGTGTTATTAAAGTTCAATTTTATTATTTTTAACACTACGAATTATAAAGTAATAACTTCGATTCATCCCCATGTATTTTTCAAATAAAAGACTTCAACATGCTTTAGAATGAGCAAAGATCTTTAGTGGCAATGTCATAGTCGACTTTTATAATTGCAGATGTATCACATAGACTTGGCCTTGTAGCCTAAGTTTGAGAGGGCAGAGACCCTAATTATTTCGAATTTCATCGACAATGTTTTGTAAAGAATATATTATGGCATAAGTATTTTTAGTAAGGTAAAAATCAATGTTTACCTTGTTTTATGAATGATTTCAATGGTAAGTCATTTAAAAATATTTTGTTTTCAAGGAAACATAGAGATAGTAGTTAACCCAGAATTTTATTAAAATAATGACTCAGAGATTAGAAAACCATATTGGATTGGTATGGGGTCGTGTAACATCCCTAATATTTGATAACGTTATTCGAGTGATTTGATTAGATAAATTAAATAGAATAATGTAAGAATTAGAGAGATAAGAGGATTGAGATTTGGAAGTAAACTAAAGGTTATGCTTAAATTAATTATATGGGCTTAAAACGGCTTATAGGCTAATTAGTTTACACAAGGGCTTGTTAGTAAAGAGCCGCACCTTATTACCATAACCGTATATATTCCGCTTCCTTCGTATGCATGTTCATTTTCCTTTTCTAAAAACGTAAATAAAAAATGGAAACCTAAGAATCAAGCCAGCCATTACTAAGAGAAAGGAGGGGAAATTAAATCTAAAGCTAAGGAATTAAAGCAAGGGTACTAATCTCAAATCAAATCTCAGAGTTCTCATCTCAATCAAGGTGAATAATAATTTATATCATCTCTATTTTTTTCACAATCATTTGATTTTCAGGTTTAGGGTGAAAATCATGTTAATTATTTTTAGATGATGATATGCTTGGCTTCATGTGAAATTAAATCTAAATAAGAGTAGCATGTTTTTGAGGCTAAAACCGATTGAAATGATTTTCAAATGCCATGGAAAAATTATTTGTTATGTAAAATATGATTTTGGAGATGGGTTTCAATTTTTATTCTTTTTCAAGTTATGGAAAAATTAATATGAATTTCAACGGAAAATATGTGTAATTAGATTTAAAATTTTATTTCAATTATTTCAGAAAGAATTTGGTTCTGGAAGCTTTGTATGCTACATAACATACTGAAAATGAATTTCTGTAATTTTTCGGGTTTTTCCTAGTAATTTACTATGGGAATTAAATTGTTTTAGAAAGTAGGATTTAACTGCACAATTGGTTTTGTTTAATGGAAGATAAATTTTCCTTGAATTATATGGAAGTTATTTTGGGTAAAGAATTTGAAAAGTTTAGGCAACCAATTAAATGTCTACAACTAAGCAAGTTAATTACAAAAAGTTTACTTTAATCGGCACTAATTTAGTTTTGCCCAGAAAAGTGGGTTCCACCTCATTTAGAAGCAAATTTCAACCATATACTTCCGCTTTGACTTAGTCGAAACCAACCAAGCTGAAATCTGTTAAAGCCGAAAGCAATACATATGGTACCAATGGGATTCGTATGTAGTGGATTGGAGAAAGGTGAAAGGCATTGTGTCGAAAGCCTTGCTTTCGATGGGGTCGAAACCTTTGCTTTGTTTTCAAACGTTAAGTGCATGCTCTATTTTACTTAGAGCTTTCGAAGGAGTCGAAACACACGCTTTCGAAAGGGTTTTCTACCTAGCTTTCGAAAAGGGTTTCCATCTTTCATTTTTAAGTAAGAGCTTTCGAATCAGTTCCTTTAATTACAAAACAATGCTTTCGAAAGAAGTGGTTCCGACCTAGTTGAAACCCTTCTACTATTCTTTTACGTTTCGAGCGTATTGATGTCTTTAATATTTTCGAAGGGTAGTTGTTGTTTTAAACTTATCCAACGCCGCTTACTAAATGCTTTCAAAAGGTTTAAGGGTTTCGAAGCAATGGCTTCGAAGTCAATGGCTTCGAAAGGGGGCTTTGATGCTATCCATTAATGTTTATTAAAAAGTTTTTAGCTTTCGAAAGGATTGTGCCGATGCCATCAAACTTTCCTTAAACCATTTTATATGAAGATTAATGGTTTCCAAAAGTGACACTTTTGTATACATTCACCTTGACTCAAAAGTTGTATTAAAGCAAAACCCAATGGTTTTGAAAGGGTACTTTCAATGGTTTCAAAGCTAGGTTTCTAAGTAATGTTTTAGTGCTTTTGAAAGGCAAATTTTGGTTTCGAAGGAGATGATTTAAGAGCTTCAAATGGCATGTATTTAATGTTTTGAAAAGAAGTTTTCTATGCTTTCGAAGGTGGTTATCCAGGGATTTCGAAAGTAATGCTTTAAGGTTTTGGAAGACATTGTTTTTCAAAAAAATAACCTAATCTCAATTTTTAAAAGAAAACCATGGCACAAATAAAGGAGTTTTGAAAGAGATTTTAAGCATAAAGTTTTTAAAGAAGCTTTCCTTGACAAAGTAATAGATTAAAAAGAATAACCATGTTTTATATGAAAAAGATTTCAAGGGTATTAAACCACAGGTGTTGGCATTATTGTATTATTATGTTTGCTTCTTCATATACATATTCACTTTAAAATGTACCCATAAATATGTTTTTGGAAGAAAAGAAAAAATAAACAGCTAGATTGACCCAGTAGTGAATATAAACTAAATAAATCGTTAATGAGTAGAACTGCATCCAAAAGGTCAGATGGACCTGAATATATATGCCTAAATATTGATTAAAAAAGTTGTCAGATAGATGTGTTCATAGTGCGCCTTGAAAACTATTTATAAAAAAGTTATTGGCAGCGGCCAATAGTTCATAGTAAACCCATGAAAACTATATATAGGAGATGTTATTGGCAAGGGGCCAATTGCTTCATAGTAAACCAATGAAAACTACAATGAGATAGAGGTTGGCATGGGCCTATTAGTCTGTAGTGAACCCATCAAAACTATATCCAAATTAAGTTATTAACAATTGTCAATAGCTTCCCAGTCAACCCACGAAAACTAGGATAAATGAGAAGTTCTTGGAGTTACCAATAGGTATAGGAAGAACCCATGAAACAATAAAGCTATTGGCAGGGGAAAATAGGATCTTAGTGATCCTATGAAAACTATGACACTGAGCAGGGGATCTACAAACTTAAATTAGGTTCTTAGTAATCCCATGAAAACTATGAATCGAACAAGGAGTCTATAAACATTAAACAAGTTATTAGTCAGCCCATGAAAACTAATAGGTTAATAATGAACCATGAAATTATAAATATGAAAGATAATCAATTAAACAAGTGATGGGAAATCTAGAATGTTTTAACTTGTATGCGTATCATCATAATATTTTGAATAACTATGTTTTAACCAATGTGGATAAAGAAGCATAGTATATGGTTTTATAAAGTTTTTAGGATACTAATGAGGGGAAAACCCATTTCGCTAAGCGGCTTGGTCTTACTAGATATCTAAATGGTTTGAGATGGTAGATTTTATTTATACCAGCTTTTATGCCTGACTCGAAGTTTATGTTTTCCTCTTAAGCTCTCAGGTGTTCAATTGATTTTGAGTAGTTTGAGGTTTATGGTTTTCAGGTTCTCTTTTAGACGAATAAAGCTTCCGATGATGTGCAGGAGGCAAGCTAGTTAATAAGAGCTCTTTCTATTTCGATGTGTTTTGTTTGTAAGGGCAAAGTTGTATACTTGCATTATTATATACTCTGATCATCCAAGGGGGCATCTTCATATGTCGCCCTTGGCGCATGTGTAATAATTATATTTTTCTGAACGTGGATATGATTGTGGATTATGTAATGAATCTAAAATATGGATTTGAAAGGTAAAGAAAATGTTGTTTTGAAAGTTGTGTTTTATTTCATATCCATGTGCTTCTGCTGTATTAATGAATCTAGCTTTAGCGTATTTTTTCATCAGAAGTTAATGCTATATATGACTGTAGCATCTGTAGTGCTTAGCATGTGGCCTCAAGACAGGGGAAGTTAAAATTTGGTATCAGAGCATAGGTTTATAAAACTTAAAAGATAATTTAAACCTAAAAGATTTTTCGAAAAACATAATCTAATAAATCAAAAATAAGATTGAGGTTAGTATAACGCTATAGTGGCATACTTGTATTTCATATATATATATATATATATATATATATATATATATATATATAAAGTACACATTCCCCTCTCTTAGAACGTTCTTTTGTATCTTACTCAGGCTCATATGTAGATTTATGAGAAAGAAGATATGGAGCTAGGTAACGGAAGAGGAAATCTTAGTGAAGGAAGCACTACAACTAATAGAAATGCTCGACCTACTAGGAGGAACCTAGGTCGACTGTCTAATGCTAACCAAAATGCAGATGCCAATGTGGATGCTGAAAATCCACCAGTAGTTAGGGGGTGATGTACCAGTTTTTTGTCAATATGAACCAAGAAGGAGCTACTGCTGGAGTTGCTGTGAATGTAGGAAGAGCTAATCTAGTGGGTCCAGTTGGGAATAATTATGCTAAGCTGAGTATAGGTTATACCATTCTTGGTGGGAAGCCATTTGTAGGAATAGAGGATGCCAAAGAAGTAGAGAATTGGATGTTGCATTGTGAACGTATCATTGCTGATTTAGGTTACCAGATTAAGTGCAATGGATAAAAGACTTTCTCATGGATAGATGATGAGCAAAAGAAAAGGTTGGCCTCTAGGCAGTTGCAAGGGTCAGCCCTTCATTGGTGGAACAATGTTACTGTAGAGTTTCGTAGGAGGAATTTATTTAGGCTGAGTTTAGAAGGACATTTTAGCAAAGGCTTATGCCTGAGGTTGCTAAGTCAACGCTGTTGAGGAAGTTTTAGATCTTGAGTAGGAAGAGATGTCAGTTGTCGAGTATGCCACTAAGTTTGATGAGTTGTCTTGTTATGGATATAATACCATAGACGCTGTCATCAGAAGTAATGAGAGGTTCACTAGGGGACCGAGGCTCGAGATCACTGGGGCAACACTGCCACAACTTCATGATCCTGGTAATGTAGTGGTAGAGATGGCAATTCGCCACGAGGAGATGCTTGCTATTTTTGCTAGAGAGAAGCCAGTTCAAATCCATGGTTCTCAGGGAAAGAAAAGAAAGTTCTTTAAGAAGAAGGAAGCCCAAAAAGGACATGCTGCCAAGAAGGCAAAGGCTGGTTTAGTTTGCTTTAAGTGTGATAAGAAGGGTCATTATGCTCATGAGTGTCGATCAGGTAAGGGGAAGAAGGCCGCAGATAAGAAGAGCATGAAGTGCTTCAACTGCGATCAAGTTTGGCATTATAAGAATCAATGTCCAAAGCAAGTTAGGGCAGACAGGGAAAGGTTTTTGCTATTGGACCAGCATCTGCTAGGCCTACTGCAGGTGATAAAGGGAAGACTGTGATGGAAGGTACGTCTTTGATTCAGAATATACCAATTAAGATATTGTTTGATACCAGCGCATCACATTCATTTATATCACAAAATTTGGTTGGTAGATTATGCTTAGAACCCACATACCTTGTTACTTCCTTAAGGGTAGAGAATCCAATAGGAGGACATGCAACTCTAGAGATGCGATGTGGCCTGTTAGAACTTGATTTGTTAGGGATTAAGTTTGCATGCAGTCTGTAAATTTTCAATTTCGTAAATTTTCAAATCATTTCGGGTATGGATTGGTTGAGCAAGTATGAGGCTAGGATATTTTTCCAAAATGGGGAGATATCATCGAGACACCAAGGTATTCATAACCGAATCATATTCTCGATGGAGAATTCTGACCAGAGTGTTGGTGCATTGTTGAGTGCCAATGGAATGGAAGAAGATTTAAGTCAGGTTAGAGTAGTAAGAGAGTTCGCAAATGTCTTTGAGTCGGTTACTGGTCTACCACCGAAACGATCTATTGAGTTTTGGGTATATCTTGTGCCTAGAGCTGAACCTGACAGTAGACCACCTAGCAGAATGACACCAATCGAGATGAAGGAATTTAAGAAGCGGTTAGTGGATCTAGAAGGAAGGAACTTTATTAGAACAGCAGTTCACCCTAGGGAGCGGCCGTGGTGTTCGTGAAGAAGCCAGATGGGTCATTAAGGATGTGTATCGACTATCGTAAGTTGAATGAGAGGACAATTAAGAATAAGTATCCTTTGCCAGGAATAGATGATCTATTTGATCAGTTGTGTGGAGCTAGATGTTTTCTCCGTTGGATTTGGCGACAAGTTTCCATCGGTTAAGAGTGGCATAGGATAATATTCCTTTGATAGCATTTCGAATTAGGTATGGTTCATATGAGTGGTTAGTAATGCCATTCGGGTTAGCAGATGCACCTGCTTTCTTTGTGGATTTGCTAAAGCGAGTATTCTGGGAGTACTTTGATAGGCTCGTATTGGTATTTATGGATGACATTTTAGTGTACTCTAAGAATGAAAGAGAGCATGAGGATCATCTTAGACTGGTTCTTGAGACGCTGAGGTAGCATAAGTTTAAGGCGAAGTTTTCTAAGTGTCATTTCGAAATAAAGAGATTTAGTTTCTTGGGCACGTGATTTCTGAGAAGAGCTTGTCAGTCGATCCAGATAAGGTCGAAGCTACTAATAATTGGAAGAGACCATAGATAGTGACTGAGATTAGATGTTTTCTTGGACTTGCTGGATATTATCAAAGATTCATTAAGGATTTCTCATAGATAGCAGCACCTTTGAATAAGTTCACTACGAAGGATGTGAAGTTTATTTAATCTGACAAACGTGAGGAAAATTAATTAAATTATAGCATTGGTTGACCAACACACCAGTGTTAGTAGTTCCGGACGGAAATTAAGGATCAGTGGAGTACACCGATACATGTGGGACTGGATTAGGAGTGATGTTGATGTAGAAGGGTTAAGTTATTATCTACGCTTCATGACAACTGAGATTGCATTAAGTAAGATATCATACTCATGATTTGGAGTGGGCTGCTGTGATCTTCGCATTAAAGATTTGGAGACATTATCTCTTAGGGGAGAGATTTGGACTATGCACAGATCATAAGTCATTAAGGTATTTAATCTCTCAAAAGGAGATGAATATGAGACAACAAAGGTTCTCGGAGTTTTTAGCTACTTATGATTCTAGTATAGAGCATACTCCTAGGAAAGGAAATAAGGTAGTGAATGCACTTAGCAGGAGACATCAGAATGTGGTGTTAGCTATGTCGGTAGAATGGAAGGATTTAGAAGCCTTGACTACTTCTAGTGCGCAGTTAAGATCAACTACTAGTTCTAGTCACTGTACTATCATGATGACCTCTTTAGAAGCTCGACCAGTGTTAATCGAGAGGATTACTTCTAAGCGAAAAGTGGATACAGTATTAGCCGAGAGGATTCAAAGGCTTGATATTAGAACAGAGATCGACGATCTAAAGGTTTTTAGCGTTGACCAGAAGGAATGGTTGAGAAAGGATGGACGACTATGTGTTCCAAATGTTGAGGACTTGAGGAAAATAGTTCTTGGAAAATGTCATCGATCCAAGTTTACGATTCATCCTGGATGGACCAAGATGTATCAGGATATGAAGAGGAGCTTCTATTGGGAAGGTATGAAGAGGGATGTTGGCTTGTGGGTGAGATAGTGTGCAACCTGTCAACAAGTGAAAGCTGAACATTAGATGCCGGGTGGGTTGCTTCGGCCTTTAAAGATTCCAGTTTGGAAATGGTATTCGATATCCATGGAATTTTAGAAGGGTTTCCAAGGTCAAATAGAGGAAATGAAATTATATGGCTCATAGTAGCCAGGTTGATCAAGAGCGTCCATTTCGTTCCAGCTAAGTCCACCAAGAGGCACCTGTCTTAGCTAAATTTTTCATAAAGAACTTAGTCGGAGTACATAGAGTTTCTATTAGTATAGTTATTGATAGAGATGCTTTGTTCACTAGTGAATTTTGAAAGAGTCTACAGGAAAATATTAGGTACCAAGCTTAAGAAGAGTATTGCAAATCACCCTTAAATAGATGGGCAAACAGAGAGAATCAACAAGGTACTCGAGGATTTATTGAGATCTCGTGTATTGGACTTCGGTGAATCTTGGAAAGATCATCTACATTTTATTGATTTTTCATATAATAATAGTTATCAGACTAGTGTAGGAATGGCGCCTTTTGAAGCTTTGTATGGAAGGCCATGCAAATCACAAGCATGTTGGTTGGAGACTAGACATAGATTAGTCTTAGTTCCAGATTTGGTTAGAGAGGTGTCAAAGAATATTTAGTTGGTCCGAGAAAGGATGAAAGAATCTCAATCTAGAAACGAGGGTAACGTGGACAATAGGCGTAAAGACTTAGAATTCTCAGTTGGAGATAAGGTTTTCATTAAGGTATCACCGATGAAGGGTGTGGTACAATTTGAAAAGTCAGGGAAGCTCGCACTGAGATATGTTAGTCCGCTTCGGATTATAGAGAGAATTGGGAAGCTTGCATATAGAGTAGAGTTACCGAGCAATATGGCAAGCTTCCATTATGTATTTCATGTGTCTCATCATCGCAAGAAAGTGCATGATCAAGAGGTTGCTATTCCTCCGACAATTTTGGAAGATTTGATATTAGAGCCTAATTTGACTTTTGTTAGACAACCAGTTCGAGTTGTAGCGAGAGTGGAGAAAAGATTGAAGAACAAGACAAACAGGTTAGTGAAAGTTCAGCAGTGCGACAACGAGGAAGACTATAATTGGAAGACAGCAGACAGAATTAGAGATACTTAGCCTTATCTGCGTTGAGGGTATGTCTATATTAGATTTATATTGATAGTTTTTGGCAGGTAGGCTAGTATGGTTGTTAGGAGTTGTTATAGATGGTTACTTAGTATTTAATCCTTACTAAATTTCGAGGATGAAATTCTTTAAGGAGGGGAGCCTGTAACATCCCTAATTTTTGTAACATTATTCAGGAGATTTAATTAGATACATTAAATAGAATAATGTTAGAATTAGAGAGATAAGGGGATTGAAGTTTGAAAATAAGTTAGAGGCCGTGCTTAAATTAATTAAATGGGCTTAAATAGCTTATAGGCAAATTAATTAACACGAGGGATTATTAGTAAATGGCCACACCTTATTACCATAGCCATTTTATATTCCGCTTCTTTCATATAAATGTTCATTTTCATTTTGTAAAATCGTAAATAAAAAACGTGAAACCTAAGAAGCATGCTGGCTATTACTAAGAGAAAGGAAGGGAAATTAAATCTAAAGCTACATAATTAAAGCAAGGGAATTAATATAAACTCAAATATCAAAGTCCTTATCTCAATAAAGGTGAATAATAATTTATATCAACTCTATTTTTTTTATAATTATTTTATTTTCAGTTTTAGGGTTAAACTCATGTAATGATTTTTAGATGATGATATGCTTCGGTTCATGTGAAATTAAATTCAAATAAGAATATTTGATGAAGGATTTACATGGTTTTGAGGCCAAAATATATTGAGATTTTCAAATGCCATGGAAAAATCATATGTTATGTAAAATATAATTTTGGAGATGGGTTTCATTTTTTGTAGTTTTTCAAATTATGGAAAGTTTAATGCTACTTTTCAAAGGAAAATATGTATAATTGGGTTTAAAATTTTATTTCAGTTACTTCAGGAAGAATTTGGTTTTGGAATTTTTTGTATGTTAGATAACATACTGAAAGTGAATTTCTGTAATTTCTGGGGATTTTTCCTAGGTAGCTTGCTATGGAAATTAATTTTTTTAGAAAGAAGGAATTAATTGCGTAATTGGTATTGCTTAATGAAAGGGATTAATTGATAAATTTTCCTTGATTAAGATCTGTAATTATACGATAGTTATTTTGGGTAAATAATTTGAAAAGTTTAGGCAACCAATTAAATGTTTACACCAAAGTAGGTTAGTTACAAAAAGTTTACATTAATTAGCATCAATTCAGTTTTGCCCAGAAAAGTGGTTTCCGCCTCCTTTAGAAGCACCTTTGGACCATATAACTCCGCTTTAACTCAGTCGAAACCAACCTAGCAGAAACTAATACACATGGTATCAGGGAGATTGGTACGAAGTGAATTGGAGAAAGGTGTAAGGCGTAGTGTCTAAAGCTGATAATGTTGAAACCTTTACGTTGTTTTTAAACGTTAAGCGCCTGCCTTTTTTACTAAGTGCTTTTAAAGGAGTCAAAACATATGCTGGTTTTCTAACTAGCTTTTGAAAAGGATTGCCATCTTTCATTTTTAAGTAAGGGCTTTCGAATGAGTTCCTTTAATTATAAAACAATGCTTTCGAAAGTAGTGCTTCCGACCTAGTCGAAACACTTCTGCCTTTCTTTTTCCTTTCGAGTATATTGAAGTCATCAATGTTTTCATAAGGTAGCCATTGATTTAAACTTATACAAAGCCACTTCCTAAATGCTTCCGAAAGGGTTCAAGATTTTTGAAGGCAATGGTTTCGAAAAGGGGTTTCGATACTATCCTTCAATGTATTACTCAAGAGTTTTTAGCTTTCAAAAGGATGGTTCCCAAACTATCCCCAAATTATTTTATATGAAGGTTAAAGGTTTCGAAAGAGACACTTTCACATACATTCACTTTGACCCAGACCCAAAGATGTTTTAAAGGAAAAACCAATGGTTTTGAAAGGGTTACTTTCATTGGTTTCAAAGCTATGTTTCTAAGTAAAGTTTTAGTACTTTCAAAAGGTACATTTTGGTTTGAAAGGAGATGATTTAAAGAGCTTCGAAAGGCATATATTTAATGTTTTGTAAAGAAGTTTTCTTTGCTTTCTAAGGAAGTTATCCAGAGGTTTCGAAAGCAACAGTTTAAGATTTCGAATGCCTTAGTTTTTCAAAAAATTACCCAATCTCAATTTTTAAAGGAAAACAATGGCATAAATAAAGCAGTTTTGAAATAGCTTTTAAGTATAAAGTTTTTGAAGAAGCTTTCCTTGATAAAGTGATAGGTTAAAGGGATTAACCATGTTTTATACGAAAATGTTCAAGGATATTAAACCTGAGGTGTTGGTACTATTATGTTATTATGTTTGCTTCTTCATATACATGTTCACTTTAAAATAGACCCATAACTGTGTTTTAGGGGAAAGGGCGGAATAACCAACTAGGTTAGTGAATATAAATTAAATAACTCCTGAATGAGTAGAAATGCATTTAGGAGGCCAGACAGATCAGAATATAGGATGCCTAAATATTAATTATAGATGTTTTCAGATAGACGGGTTCATAGTGCACCCATGAAAACTATGTATAGAAAAAGTTATTGGAAAGGGTCAATAGGTTCATAGTAAACCTACGAAAACTATTTATCGGAGTTATTGACAAGAGTCCAACACGTTTATAGTAAACCCATTAAAATTATGATTAGATAGAGGTTGGCAGAGGCCAATTGGTTTGTAGTGAACCGATGAAAACTATATCTAGATTAAGTTATTGACAACTGTCGATCATTTCCTAGTCAACCCATGAAAACTAGGATAAGAGAGAATTTATTTGATTTACCAATTGGTACAGGAAGAACTCATGAAACGACGAAGTTATTGGCAGGAGCAAATAAGTTCTTAGTGATCCTATGAAAACTATGATATTGGGCAGGGAGTCCATAAACTTAAATCAGGTTCTTTGTAATCCCATGAAAACTATGAAACTAGACGGGGAGTCCATAAACGTTAAACAGGTTATTAGTAGGTCAATGAAAACTAATAGATTAAAAGTGACCCTAGAAACAATAAACATGAAAGATAGCCAATTAACCATGGGATGGGAAATCCAGAATGTTTAACTTGTATGCATATCATCATAATATTTTGAACTAGTATGTTTTAACCATTGTGGATGTAGGAGCATAGTATATGGTTTATAGATTTTTTAGGATACTAGTGAGGAGAAAACCCATTCCTCTAAGTGCCATGGTCTCACTAGATATCTAAATGGTTTGAGATGGTAGATTATTATTCATACCAGGCTTTATGTCTGATTTAAAGTTTATGTTTCCCGCTTAAACTCTCGGGTGCTCAATTGATTTTAAGTAGTCTGGGGTCTAAGGTTTTCTTGTTCTCTTTTGGACGATAAAGCTTCCGAAGATGTGCAGGAGTCAAGCTAGTTAATGAGAGTTCTTTTTATTTCGCAGTGATTTGGTTGTAAGGGCAAAGTTGTATACTTTGCTAATAACATACTCTAATCATCCAAGGGGGCATCTTCATATGTTGCTTTTGGTGTACGTGTAATAGTTATATTTTACTAAATGTGTATATGATTCTGGGATTATGTATTGAATCTTAAATATGGATTTGAAATGTAATGAAAAAGTTGTTTTGAAATCTGTGTTTTATTTCATATCCATGTGCTTCTGCTGTATCAATGAATCTAGCATTACCGTAGTTTGTCACCAGAAGTTAATACTATAGATGACTACAGCATCTATAGCACTTAGCTTGTGGCCTTAAGAGAGGGGATGTTACAGGTCGCACCTTATTCTTTAGCCAATAACATCTAGCTAATAATATAAGACCAAAATTCTAGTATTCGGGTCTTTGTCATTGGTAAGACTAAAAGAAGGTGACATATAGAAAGGAATACATAGAATAGAGATACGTTATTGGTGAGCCCATATATCCATTAGGATCAGTTAACCTAATTAGTAATTTATGGATGTTCAATCCAATTTTTCTCTAACAATAAGTTAGAATAGTTATTACAGGCCCGAGTCAGCCAAAGATTTGTAGTTAGCCTGATAAAACTATGATATTTGGACAGCTAGTCCACTGATTACCTATATTATATACATGCAAGTTATTATTTATTATTTATAACCAGTTTGGTTGCAGGATTTGATTTGCAAAAGGTATGCTTTTAATGATATTAGTGAGGAGGAAAACCCATTCTGCTAGGCTGTGTGATCTCACTTATTATCAATAAATCGAGATGTCATATTATTTTTCACACCAGGCTTTTTGCCTGACTCAAATTTTATGTTTGCTCTTTAAAC
Source organism: Allium cepa (assembly GCA_030765085.1). Taxonomy (NCBI): domain Eukaryota; kingdom Viridiplantae; phylum Streptophyta; class Magnoliopsida; order Asparagales; family Amaryllidaceae; genus Allium; species Allium cepa. Next base: position 464,586,633 of record CM060943.1, read on the forward strand.
TCTCAGGTGCTTAAAATTTAATTTTAGTAGGGAATGAGTTAATTTTTTAAGGTTTAGTAGGTTTTGACGAATAAAGTTTCGGAAGACGGGCAAGAGGCAAAGATTAGCTATATAGGATATTATCTGTTTATCTATTCTGTTGTATTAAATGTTTTTTGTAATGGTAGATGGTATAGTTGTCTATTTGTTAACTCTAATCATCCAAGGGTGCAACTTCATATGTCACTCTTGGCGCATTTTATAATAATTATATTTTATCTGAACCTAGGCAACGTTATGAGATTATGTACTGAACATGAAATGCTGAATTGAAATATAATGGGAAAAGTTATTTTGAAAATATGTTTGTTATATTTTATGTTCTTATGCTTTTAATATTATGGATACTATTAACATTATTGCATTTTGTCATCAGAAATTAATAACTACAAATGACTATGGCTTCTGTAGCGGTTAATTTTGGACCTCAAAATGGGGGATGTTGCGACTTGGTATCGTAGCATAGTTTTATGTAAACTAAAATAATTTTTGAACTTTAAAAGAGATTATAAATCATAATCCAAATTAATCAGAGAATAAGATTGGGGTATGGGATAATGCTTTGGTAACATACTTTTATTTTCTATATACAGATATATGCTTGTTCTTTATTCTCTCATCTCTCTTAGACCCTTCTTCAGTGTTTACCAAGGTTCGAATGCAGATTTAAAGGAAAGTAAGATATGGAGGCAGGTAAAGGAAGAGTGAAACTGGGTTGTGGAAGCACCATGACAAATGGAAACGCATACCCAATACTAGAAGGATTTCGTGTTGGGCACAAGCTGCTAATGTAGGTGTTGAAATACCGTAGGCTAATACGGGAGCTATTTTTCAATTCTTAATCAACATGATGCAAGCGGGAGCTTCTACTTGACTTCTAGGTGGAAATGCTAGAAGAGTGAATCAGAAAGCTCTGGTTGTCAACAACTATGCTGCACTGAGTAGGGATTATGCAACGCTCGAAGGAAAACCGTTTATTGGAAATGAGGATGCAATTGAAGTAGAGAATTGGTTGCTTCATTGTGAGAGGATTTTCATTGATCTTGGATTGAATGATGAGTAGACGAAAGATTGGCATCCAAGCAACTACCAAGAGCTGCATTGTACTGGTGGAACAGTGTTACTGTTAGAATAGCAGAGGAAGCCTTGACTTGGGAGAATTTAGGAGAAAGTTTGAAGGAAGGATAACATCGGAAATCACTAAGCTACCGGTAGAGAAATTTTGCTGAGTTGGTGTAAGGAGATATGACTTTGCTAGAATATGCTACAAGGCTTGAGGAGTTGTCCCGTTATGGGCATGCTACCATGGATACAGTAATTAAGAGGAATGATTAGGATATCAAGACCTAAGCTTGCTAGGGAAACTTTGACACATCTCAGGGATACAATTGATGTATTTGTTAAGATGGGTTTAAGGAATGAAGAGGTGTTTGCTTTCGTTGGTAGTAACAAAGCAGCGAGGCTCAAGGTAGGCTAAGTTAGAAGAGGAAATTCTTTCACAAGAAAGGAGCTCAAAAAGAAGAAGCTGTCAAAAAAGGAAAATATGAGATTGTCTGCTATAAATGTGATAAGAAGAGTCATTTTGCTCATGAGTGTTAGTCTAGTAAATGGAAGAAAGTTGCTGATAAGAAAGGAGTGAAATGCTTCAAGTGTGACCAGATGGGGCACAAGAAGAATCATTGTCTGAAATTAATCAGAGTGGACAAGGGAAAAGTGTTTGCATTGGAATCGGCTAGCTCTTGACCTACATCTGAAGGGAAGGGAAAAGCTATGATGAGAGGTATGCTTTTGATTCATGATATACCCATTAGAGTTCTATTTGATAATGGTGCATCACATTCTTTCATATCTCATTGTTTGGTAGATAAGCTTAACTTAGAACCCTCATACCTACTTACTTCCTTAAGGGTTAAGAACTAATAGGATAATATGAAACTCTAGGAACGATATGTGACTAGTTAGTAATTTAATTGTTAGGTTATATGTTTACTTGCGGTTTGCATGTAATTGATTTTGTAGGCTTCGAAAATATTTTGGGTATGGATTGATAAGAAAGTACAATGCTTGAATATTTTCCCATGAAAGGAAAATATCACTAAGATACCCTATAAGTATTGCCCAAATTATATATCCTATAGAAAACCATAGTTTTGATGTTTACACTTTGTTGGGCGTAATGGAGGAGGAAGACAAGTTGAATCATGTTTTTGTCATTAGAGCATTCGTAGACGTCTTTGAATCGGAGATCGTCTAATCCGGAAACGAGCAATTAAGTTTCGGATAGATCTTGTACCAGAAGCTAAACCTGCTAGTAGACCACCAAGTAGGATTACACCTACTGAGATGAAGGAGCTAAAGGTTCAACTGGTGGATTTAGAAGGGAAGAATTTTATTAAACCAAGTTGCTCGCATTAGGGAGCAGTCGTAGTGTTTATTAAGTAACCGGGCGGATTGTTAAGGTTGTGTATCAATTGTCATAAGTTAAATGAGAAGACGCTAAAGAGTCGAAATCAACTATCGAGGATTGCTGATTTATTTGATTGGTTGAGTGGAGCCAAAGTGTATTCTTGATTCGATTTGATGACAGGATTCCAACAACTAAGAATAGAAGAGGATGGTATCCTGTTAATGGTGTTTAGGACAAGATATGGTTCTTACGAATGGTTAGTAATGCCATTCGATCAAACCAATGTGCCAGCCTTCTTTATAGACTTAATGAAACGAATCTTTGGAAAGGATTTAGATAGATTTGTGTGGTGTTTATAGACGACATCTTGATATATTTCAAGGATGAAAGAGATGATGAAGCTCATCTTATGATAGTGAATAAGACATTGAGACGGTATCAGTTAAAAGCAAAGTTTTCGAAGTGTCATTTGTAGAAGAAGGTGGTGAAGTTTCTTCATCACGCAGTCTCAGAAAAAAGGTTGTCGGTATATCTAGCTAAAACTGAAGCAGATAATAATTGGAAGAGACCCGAGATAGTGCCCAAGATAAAGAGTTTTCTTAGGTTGTCTGTTACCGGAGATTTATTAAGAATTTGTTGCAGATAGCAGCACCGACTAAGCTAATAAGGAAAGAATTAAAGTATGTTCGGACTGATAAATGTGGGGAGGCATTACAAAAGATAAAGAACTGTCTTAGGCTAGCTGGTTGTGATCGGAGATTTATTAAGGATTCGCCGTCGACAGCCACAATGATGATTAAAGCTAACAAGGAAAGAAGTAAAGTGTGTTTGCACTGATAAATATGAGGAGGAATTCAAGAAGTTGAAACATTTATTAACCAATGCGCTGGTGTTAAATATTCCGGATGGGAATCCAGATTTAGTAGTATATACAGATGCATATAGAACAGGAATAGGAGCTGCATTAATGTAGAGAGGGAAAGTGATTGCTTATGCTTCTAGACAGCTCAAACCGCATGAGGTTAAAATCTGACGCTTGACTTAGAGTTAGCCGCCGTAATTTTTGCATTAAACGTATGGAGACATTATCTGCTGGGAGAGTGATTCAAGTTATTTATGGATTACAAGTCATTAAGATATTTATTCTCTTAGATTGGGTTGAATATGAGACAACAGAGATGGTTAGAGTTTATTGCTGCCTATGACTATGGAATTGAGTATACATCAGGGAAAGGAAGTAAGGCAGCAGACGCACTGAGTAAAAGGCATCAAAATGCAGTATTAGCAATGGTAGCTCGGTGAAAATATTTAGAAGCTTTGACTACATGTGGTGTAAAGTTAAGATATATGGCAAGTTCAAGCCCAGAGACCATGATGTTGTCATGTTTAGAAGTTCAACTGGTAATGATCGAATGGTTTACTTCTAAACAAGAAATGATCCATTACTATCTGAATGGATTAGAAGGTTAAAGAGTGGAACTGAGATAAATGATTTATAGGATTTCATTCATGACCAAAATGGGTGGTTGAGGAAGATAGAAAGGTTATGTGTTTCGAATATCGAAGACTTCGAAAAGGAGTGCGGATTAAGGATCTTAAGGCTAATTTTGACACTAAAGGGGGTGAATATTGTTTAGTGGATTCTAAGACTTATATGGACTAATTTAAAAATTGTGATATAAACAAATGCAGAACTTAATCGTAGAACAATCATAGAATCAAACACAGATGTAGAAAGTAAATAAAAAGCAATAAAAGAAAAGAACATACCGGATTTTATACTGGTTCGGAGTTACCCTACATCCAGTCCTTCACCAAGGCAAACAACTCGTATAGATTTTTATTATACCAATGTCGAGATTACAATCCTCAATTTTTAAAGTCCTTGAGGTACCCTCATGTCCTCTAGTCCGGGGCGAACTCTCTTGATTTACGAGACACAAGATCACCCAATTGATTTCTAGGCACAACCACACCTTATAGAGAGGTTCGATAAACTTTTGATTACAAATTGATCCTATAACTCTGAATAACACTTTGATTTTCGAGAGAGGGTAGAGAATTAAACAAGAATGAGATTCTAATTTGATTCACTTGAGAATTTGACAGAATTCCGGCATGATCTTAAAAATATGAAAATTTTAGAATATGGATTTGTGGAGAAGAAGAAGTGAAGAAAATAAGAAAATAGTCAGTTAAAAAATTCGTTTGTAAAGGCTATTTATAGACCAATAACGGTCATCACCATTCGTGAAGAGATTTAAATGAATAAATACTCCTTTTGAAAACTGAAACTTTTGAATTTAATGATCACCATGTCGACATGGGGTATCCCATAAGGTCGTCATCCCTTAGTTAAAATTAATGTAAAATTTGTTTTGAAAATGGTATTGAAAGGAAAACAAGATAAAATGATTTTGGAGTAAAATAAACTAATTTTCCTATGTTTTAAAATAAAGAAGAGTAGAAAAATATATTTTTAGAATGTATATACAAATTATATTTTAAATCTCAAGTATATATATTATAAAGAATATTTAAAAATCAGAAGATAATTTTAAAACAAACAAGAGTTTAAAACAAGAGTTTATTTAAAAACAAAAAAAAACAAAGAATATTTTAAGGCTAAAACATTTTCAAAAGCAGTTTTGAAAATCATTTTGAAAAAACCATTTTGAAGTAGTTTTGCAAGCTTCTTCCTGCAAAATATCTCATCACATCAGGACTTGAGAACTTGTACAAAACCAGGATGTTCGTTGATTTGTAAGTCACTTGTTGTACGTTTGTAAGCTACTTGTCGTGGGTTTGTAAGTCGCTAAGAAGGTAGGTATGGGTTCCATCCCAAATGAAATTTGGAATGAAGATTTCCATGCTATTATGAAGTTTTAACTAAACTAGACACTTATCTTGAAATCTTGATCTTGATACTCATGAGTCTTCAAACTTGATTTCTTCATTCTTGATCTTTATACTGTACAGTCTTCAATAATCATTACCTGCCATATATATATATATATATATATATATATATATATATATATATATATATCCTACATAATAACATTCATATATATTTAGACGATAGTGTTAGTTTATATGTTATAATAAAATAAGTTACAAAGGTTATTGTCATCAGAACCACTATCTACAGTTCCTAACAATCTTCCCTTTTTTTATGATGATAACCTTATAAAATATACTTACCACTTAAATCATACCATAACTCCCCCTTACACCAACAACTACCCCTTACTCCAAGCCTACTATTTTTAATAACTTCTCCTCCTTTATCATCAACAAAAAAATAACCTATAAATCTTGAACTTAATAGAAAATGAGATAAACAAACATATGACCTAAGAATACTAACCATGTATGAGCGAAATATAACATCTTAAGTTAAATTGAATTCAAGATTTTATACACCAAAGATTGTTTTTAGAAGAACATTAATTAAGATAACACTTACATACAAATTAATAAACCAACATACAATCAAGAAAACGAAAAAACGCTTAACGAGGACCCTTGACTATTGGTGATTTATGGACCGAACAATTTGGATAGTGGAGATAAAAATTTCTATGTTGTTCGACCAAGTTTCCTTTAGCGTCAAAAGGACCTCTCCAACGCAAATCATGCCATCGTCTTCGTCCATATGAACATCCGGATTCGGCAGAGGATGTTCTTCTTCTTGATCCTCTTATGGTTCTTCTAGAGGCTCTTCTTATTCAGAATCCCTGGCTTGTGATGATTCTTCGATGATAATGGGATTGACATGGTGATCCATAAGGAAGTTTTGTAAATTCCTAAGGATTTTGCCTTGCCTATCTTGATCTCTAGCCATTCGCAGTTGACTCACTTGAATTTCCATCGTCATTTGAAGCAAATCTTTCATCTCCTCATGTAATTTGATGATTCGTACGTGTGTGGAACATTGAAAAGGACCACAATGAGGAGAAGTGGGTGAAGAAGGTTCATTATTAGAAGAGAAAGCCATTTATTTACTGTTTTAGAAGTATATTACAGAGAATAGAACTGAGAAAAGGAGTAAAATTCGAAATATATAAATATGTAATTAATAACTAATTTTAGAGGGAAATTTAAATTTGAAAATCTCGGCTTGTATGTCGACATAGGGGGACGGGTCATGTCGACATGCCCAGTTCAATTTTTGAGAAATTTTTATTTATTGTAATTATTAACTATACTTATATTATTTATAATTTATATTTCAGTTAATGAACATATACCTAATTTTCTTCTAAATTTAGTAAAGTTTTGTTCATTTAATGGTTTAGCTAATATATCAGCATTTTTTTCAGTATTAATATATTTAAGAGTTATGACTTCTTTACTTATATTATCTCTAAGAAAATGATGTCTAATATCAATATGTTTTGTTCTAGCATGATGAGTAGGATTCTTAGATAGATTTATTACACTAGTATTATCACAATAAATTGGTGATTTAGTTATAGTTAATCAAAAATCTTTTAAAGTTTGTTGCATACATATAACTTGAGAACAAGCCAAAGCAGCAGATATAAATTCTGCTTCATTTGTTGACATGGATACAATGTTTTGCTTCTTACTAAACCAAGAATCCAGAGAATGTCCTAGAAAGTGACAAGTTCAACTTGTGCTTTTTTCAGTCTGATTTACAACCAGCGTAATCAGTATCACAATATGAACTAAATCAAATACATCATTTTTAGGGCAAAATAAACCATAATCTAAAGTATGTTTTACATATCTTAAAATTCTTTTAACAGCTTTTATGTGAGTTTCTTTAGGTTGAGATTGGTATCTTGCACAGAGATAGACACTATGCATGATGTCAAGATGACTTGTTGTTATATGAAGCAGCGAACCAATCATTCTCCTATATAATTTTTGATCAACATCTTTTGATTTATCTTCTTTACTTAAAGCTATATTAATTGTCATTGGAGTTGGTTTCCCATTAGAAGTGGTCCATCCAAATTTATTAATTAAATCCTTTGCATATTTTTCTTGACTAATGAAAATTCCTTTATCTATTGTTTGATTTGAAGTCCTAAGAAGGAACTTAGTTCTCCCATATGACTCAATTCAAATTCGTTAGTCATTATATCTGAATTTTTTTTATTCATTATGTTATTAGTTGATCCAAATATTATATTATCTACATATATTTGTACTAATTGAATATCATTTTTGTTTCTTTTGAAAAAAAGAGTTGTATCTATTTTACCAATTTCAAAACCATATTTTAGTAAATAAGATCTCAGTCTTTCATACCAGGCTCTAGGAGCTTGTTTCAGACCATATAAAGCTTTCTTCGATTTATATACAAGATTTGAAAATTAATTATCTTTAAAAATGGAGGTTGTTCAACCTAAACATCTTCTTTTATAATCATTTAGAAAAGCAGTTTTAAAATCCATTTGATATAACTTGAAATTATTGTAGTTTGCAAAAGCAAGTAGAATCGTAACAGCTTCTAGTCTTGCTACAGGTGCAAAGGTTTCGTCATAATCAATTCCTTCTTCTTGACAATAACCTTGCGCGACTAAACGAGCTTTATTTCTCACGACCTCCCCAAGTTCATTCATTTTATTTTTATAAACCCATTATGTTCCAATTATACTTTTATCCTCAAGTCTTGGAACAAGTTCCCAAACATCATTTCTGGTGAACTAATTCAATTCTTCTCGCATAGCAAGAATCCATGAATCATTAGATGATGCTTCCTTTAGATTTCTAGGTCTAACAGTTGATATAAAAGCTAATTACTCATACTATTTAGTTGATTTCCTGTTTTAACTATAGATTTAACATTTCCTAGTATATTTTCTACAGGATGATCTTTTAATAGCCTGATTCTTTTATTAGGTTGAATCATTTTACAATTAGTTTCGTTAGGTTCATTATTTAAAGTTACAAAATCTTCATCTTCTATTTGTACATTATGTTTAAAATTTTCATCCAAAGATACATGCATGTTTTCTCCAATAGTGTTAGTTCTTAAATTATAAACTCTAAATGGTTTACTTCTATTAGAATATCCAATGAAGATACCTTTGTTGGATTTAGGTTCAAATTTATCTAAATTATCTTTTATATTAAGAATAAAACACTTACTACCAAAAACTTTAAAATAAGCTACAATGGGTTTCTTATTGTAAGTAATTCATATGTTGTTTTATTAGTTAATGGTCTAATTAAAATCCTATTTAATATATAACAAGCTATAGCGACTGCTTCAGCCCAAAAAAATTTAGGTAAGTTCCTATCATAAAGCAATGTTCTAGCACACTCTTGAATCATTCTATTCTTATGTTCTACCACTCCGTTTTATTGTGGAGTTCTTGGAAAAGATAAATTATGTGTAGTTCCTTTTTGTAATTCCTTTTTGATTACAGAAATTCTCAAAATTTTCATTTTCAAATTCGCCACCATGATCACTACGAATAGTTTTTATTTTTAAAAAAGTTGATTTTGAATTATTTTAGCAAAATTTTTAAATAATTCAAAAGCATCACTTTTAAGTTTAAGACAAAATTGTCCAAGTAAATCTAGAATAATCATCTTCAATTACAAAAACATATTTATTGTGATTAATTAATTGAACTTGAGATTGACCAAATAAATATAAATGAAGTAATTCAAGAGGTTTAGAAGTAGAATTAATGTGTTTTAATTCAAATGAACTTTTCTTAAGTTTTCCTAATTGGCAAGTATCACATATACTATCTACTTTAACGTTTAACTTGGGAAGACCTCTAACTAAGTCAAATTTTGATAACCTAAATGACAGTTTGAAATTTAAATGACTAAGTCTTTTATGCCAAATCCTAAGGTTACTTGTATTAGCCAAAAGACATAAGTTATCATTTGAAACTTTCATCCTAAGGATGTAATGCTTTTCTTCCTAATTCCTTCAAAGATAATATTTGACTTATTATCTTCGATGTGACACGTATCTTTTCCAATTTTAATTTTAAATCCTTTATCACATAGTTGACTTATACTAAGAAAATTATGTTTTAAATTCCTAGCTAGAAAAATATCAGAAATAAGAGGAGTTTCAGAATTACCGACACTGCTGATGCTAATCACATATCCTTTTGAGTCATCTCCAAAGTTGACCAATCCACCATCTTGATATATAATGTCATTGAGTATCTCGGGATTTCCAGTCATATGCCTTGAACAGCCACTATCTAGTATCCATTTATCTTTCTCTATTTGCACAGTTTGTCCATTGGTTGTTGACTCTTCAAAAGCCATGCAACATGTCTGTTCCTGCATAACAAACCAATTCGGTAGATAACTTGGTTTTTCATAGAAACTATATCTAGACTTATGATACTTTGATGAAATGCATAAATTCAAATTAGTATTAACAAAATTCCTAAGAATGCCATTTTTAATTTTTCAAGTTTTAGATTATGAAAACTATGAAAACCTATGCACTGATACCAATTGAAAGGGTGTGCGTACTAAGGATCTTAAGGCTAACGTAACACTAGTGGGGTGGTGAATAGTGTTTAATGGATTCTAAGACTTATATGGACTAATTTAAAAATTATGATATAAACAAATGCAGAACTTAATCACAGAACAATTACAGAATCAAAAACGATGCAGAAAGTAAATAAAAAGCAGCAAAATGAAAGAACACGCCGGATTTTATACTGGTTCGGAGTTACCCTACATCTAGTCCTACACCAAGGCAAACACCTCGTATAGATTTTTATTATACCAACGTCGAGATTACAATCCTCAATTTCTAAAGGCCTTGAGGTACCCTCAAGTCCGAGGCAAACTCTCTTGATTTACGGGACACAAGATCACCCAATTGATTTCCAGGCACAACCACACCTTATAGAGAGACTCGATAAAATTTTGATTACAAGTTGATCCTCTAACTCTGAATATCTTTTTGATCTTTGAGAGATGGCAGAGAATCAAATAAGAATGAGATTCTAAATTGATTCACTTGAGAATTCGGTAGAGTTTCGGCACGATCTTAAAAGTTTGAAAATTTTAGAATATGGATTTGGACAAGAAGGATTGAAGAAAATAAGAAAATAGTTAGCTAAAAAATTCGTTTGTGAAGGCTATTAATAGACCAGTAATGCTCATAACCATTTGTAAAGAGATTTAAACGAATAGACACTTCTTTTGAAAACTGAAACTTTTGAATTTAACGGCCACCAAGTCGACATGGGGTATCCCATGATGTCGACATCCCTTAGTTAAAAATAATGTAAAATTTGTTTGGAAAATGGTATAGAATCGAAAACAAGATAAAAAGATTTTGGAGTAAAATAAACTAATTTTCCTATGTTTTAAAATAAAGAAGAGTAGGAAAATATATTTTTAGAATGTATATATAAATTTGATTTTAAATCTCCAGTGTATATATATTACGAAGAATATTTAAAAATCAGAAGATAATTTTAAAAACAAATGAAGTTTAAAATAAGAGTTAATTTAAAAACAAAAACAATGAATATTTTAAGGCTAAAACATCTTTTTGAAAATCATTTGGAAAGGTAATTTTTAAGGTTAAAACATTTTGAAAAGCAGCTTTGAAAATCATTTTGAAAAAACCATTTTGAAGTAGTTTTGCAAGCTTCTACCTATAGAATATCTCATCGCATCAGGACTCGAGAACTTGTAAAAAACCAGGATGTTCGTGGTTTTATATGCCACTTGTCGTAGGTTTGTAAGCTAATTGTCATGGGTTTGTAAGCCACTAAGAAGGTAGAAATGGGTTCCATCCCAAATGAAATTTGGAATGAAGATTTCCTTGCTATTATGAAGTTTTAACAAAACTAGACACTTACCTTGAAATCTTGATCTTGATACTCATGAGTCTTCAAACTTGATTTCTTCATTATTGGTCTTTATATTATACAGTCTTCAATAATCAGTACATGCCTTATATATATCCTGCATAATAACATTCATATAAATCTAGACAATAGTGTTACTATATATGTTATAATAAAATAAGTTACAAAGGTTGTTGTCATCAAAACCACTATCTCCAGTTCCTAACAGACTTAAGGAAGTAAGTTCTAAAGGAATGTCACCTATCTAAGTTCAGCATTCATCTAGGAGGAAATAAGACGTATCAGGACATGAAAAGAAGTTTCTTCTAGGAAGGAATGTCGAGCGATATAGGCTTATGGGTGAAACAATGTTTGAACCATTAATAAGTAAAAGCCTGACATAAAAAACCGAGGGAGTTACTTCAACTTTAGATATTCGAATTTGGAAGTGGGGTTCTATATCTATGGATTTCATATATAGATTCGCAAGGTCGAATAGAGGAAATTAAAGCATATGAGTTATAGTGGATTTATTGACTTAGTGGCACACTATATACACATTAAGACAACCAGACCGGCGCTAGTTTTAGCTACGTTATCTATGAGCAATGTAGTTAGACTGATTGGATTCCTAGTAGTAACGTAAATGACAGAGATTCCTTGTTCACTGGTGAGTTTGTAAGAGCCTATATGAAGTTTTAAGTACCAAGCTCAAGATAAGTCCCGCTTACCTTCCGTAGACCGATGGGCAAACAAAAAGAGTTAGCAAAGTCTTGTAGGAATTGTTAAGAGCTTATGTGCTAGATTTTGAAGGATCATGGGAAGACCATTTACGTTTAGTCGAGTTTTCATATAACAACAATTATCAAACTAATATAGGGACGACACTGTCTGAAGCTTTATACGAAAGACGGTGTTAATCTCCCGTGCGAGGTTAGAGACCGGAAATAGATTAGTTCTTGGTCGAGATTTATTAAGGTAAACTGCTGAAAAGATTGAGTTAATTCAGGCTAGAATGAAGGAGGCACAATCAAGGCGGAAAATTTATGCAGATAGGAGATAAAAAGATCTGGAGTTCTTAGTCGGAAATCATGTTTTTGTCAAGGTATCACCAATGAAGTGTGTAATGAGGTTCGAGAAGTCAGGGAAATTGGCACCGAGGTTTGTTGGACCATTTCCTATTGTAGAAAGGATTGGGAAACTTGCTTATAGGATAGAGTTGCAAGATAGTTTGGCAGGAGTCCACAATGTTTTCCATACTTTTCATCTAAGGAAGTGTGTTCAAGATTTAGAGACTAATAATGCTCTGATTGAGTTAGAAGACTTAGTAGTGGAACTAGGCATCACTATAGTTAGATAGCTAGTTCGTATAGTGGCTAAGGATGAGAAGAAGCTAAGTAATATGACAGTTAAATTAGTGAAGGTCCGGTGTAGTGATGACGAGAGACAATGTGCTTAGGAAGTAGAGAGCAAGATAAGAGACACTTATACTGGCTTGTTTGATGGTATGCTTTACATTTGTTTGATTAATGTGCGTACCTTTTCAAAATTTCAAGGATGAAATTCTTTAAGGAGGTGAGTCAGTAATGACCCCAATTTTAACTAACATTATTAAGAATATTTAATTAGACAAATTAAATGAAATAATGTAAAGGGAAACATAGGGATGGCCTTCATTCCTACCCCTTAAACCCTTCTATCATCATTCCCTTTATTCATTTTACACACTTCATTCATAGAAAAGGAACAAAAAAGAGAAGTGAGGGCCGACCATTAACAAACATTCAAGGGAGAAAAGCTAAAGATCGAGGAATAGCTTAGGGGAAAGTAAGTCAAGTTCAAATCTCAACTTTCTTAATCAATACAAGGTGAATAGTGAATATACTCTAACGTTTTTTATTTTGTTTCCGTTTTAAGTGTTAATCTATTTCTTTTCAAGTACAATGCCATATTTTAGTAGTTTGAACGATTACATGCTTGTTGGTGATTTTCTAGAATTTAAATATGAAATTTGGTGATAGTTTGAGTTGGAAAACCTATCATATGAAACCCAAATGACTTGAAATTTTGATATGCTGTTAAAAATATCATTTCAGAGGTGGGCTTTTAATTACATAATTTTCCAAGCAAGTATGGATTTTATATGATTTTTCTAAGCGTAGAAATTAGATGATTTTGGGTTTTAATTATTAAAAATAATTAAAATAAGTTTTGGCCCTGAAAATTTTATATGACGAAGAGTATAGATAAATTTAATTATTAGATTATTGGGGGATTTTTCCTAACTGTTTAGGAACGATAAATAATTTTTTTGAGTCTAAAGAGCTTATTTATTTGATAAAATGTTTATAATATGGCTAAATTGGAAAAATATTTAGCACAGCAAATTATGGCATGGGGCAGTTTTTCTCAGTTAAGAAATTGATAAAGTTTTGCTAGCCAATAAGCTTTTGACAAATTATAAAGGTTTGATGAAATGAGATAACATTTTATAGTAATATTGCAGCTTTTAAGTTATTTACCATTCTGCCATGTCCACATCGGCTATGTCGACCCTCTCTTGCAGCATCACAATGTCAACGATGCGAAACAAAGTAATGCATATGATGTCAATAAGTTTGGCATGAAACAGATTAGTTATTAACTTCATCGAGGTTATAGTAACAAGGATAGAAAGATGTCCTCGACGTGGGCATGTCTATACATATAAGTGCAGCATTTTTACAAAGAGGCATGTCCACCGCATATGTTTTATGAGTCACCAACCTTTATAACTTCGACATCACTCTATTTGATAAGTTACTATGAGCTTTTAGCCTTGCCGACGCAGATGGTCATCGAGCCTACTCTATGTCGCATTTAACTTGTCATCAAGCCTAACCCTTATCGTTTTAAATTGACGTCGAGCTTAATCTTTGCTGCTTTTTTAGTTTTCATCGAGCGTATCCATTGCCATTTTTAACTTTCATCGATTTTTAACCTATAATGCTTTTAACCATGCTGATGCCTTAGATATCAGCGTCCCCTCTACTAAATTTTATACCCTCAATAAGGCCTTGGGGATAGTGTTTTTACGCATTATCGAAGTTCGATTTTATAATTTTAACACTGTGAATTATGTAGTAATAACTTTGACATCATCCTTATTTACTTTTCAAATGAAAGGCTTCAACATGCTTTAGCATGGGCAAAGATTTTTAATGGCGATGACATCATCAAGTTTAATGATTATAAAGGTATTACGTGGTTTTGGCCTTGTAGCCTAAGTTTTGAGAGGCTCGAAGACCCCAATGATTTCGAGTTTCATTGACAATGTTCTGTAAAGCATATATCATGGCATAAGTATTTTGAGTATAGTAAAAGACCATTGTATTCTTTGTATTATGAATGATTTCAAGGGTTAAATCTTTTACAAAGATTTTGTTTTCAAGGAACTATAGAGAGGGTAGTTAACCTAGGATTTTAGTAAAAGAATGACTCGGAGATTAGAAAACCAAATGGAACTGGTGTGAAGTCACGACGTATACTTTAGTTAGTAGTCCCTAGCTAATAAGTCCATATTTCTAGTGTGTATGGCTTTGTCATGAATAAGATTAAAAGAAGGTTACACATAGAAAGGAATACACGGAGCAGAGATAGGTTATTGGTGAGCCCGCAAAACCATTAGGATCATTGATCTTAGAAGTCGTAAGTTATGGAAAGACCGTTCAATTTTCCTCTAGCAAAAAATTAAAACAGTTACTACATCTAATAAGCCTGACTCAGCCACAGGTTTATTGGCATCTTGATAAAAATACGATGTAGGCACAGATAGTTCACTCATTACCTATATTATATGCATGCAATTTATTGTTATATTGTTATTTATTACCAGTTTCGTTGAAGGATTTGGTTTGCAAAATGTATGCTTTCAAAGGATATTAGTGAAGGGTAAACCCTTTCTGCTAGGCAGTGTTGTCTCATTGAGTATTAATAAATCAAGATGTCATATTATTATTCACACTAGGCTTTTTTTTCCGACTCAAAGTTTATGTTTTCCCCTAAAAATCTCGGATGCTCAAAGTTTAATTTGTGTAGGTTGAGAGTTAAGGTTTTCTGGTTTAGTAGATTTAGAGAGTAAAACTTTTGAAGATGTGCAGGAGGCCAAGATTAGCTATGTGGGAGATTATATATTTATCAATTCTGCTTTAATCGAATGTTGTTTGTAAAGGCGGATGTTATCGCTGTCTAACTCTTATCATCTAAGGGAGCATCTTCATATGTCCCTCTTAGCATATTTTGTAATAATGATATTTTATCACAACCTAGGAAACGTTATGGGATTATGTACTAAATATGAAATGTTGAATTGAAATGTAATGAGAAAGGTTGGTTTTAAAATGTGTTTGAAATATATCATATTCTTATGCTTCTAATTTTATGTAAACCATTAACATTACCTCATTTTGTCATCGGAAATTAGTAACTATAGATGTTGGTAGCATTCGTATTGCTTAATTTCAAATCTTAAAATGGGAGATTTTATGACCAATCTCTAGGCATTAGGGAATTCCTGAAAGTTGGGGTTTTCGTTTCCGGCATCGCCTATCTCCAAGCAACACCTGATTCTCGATGGATGGAGTTTACCTTCCTAGCATCACCAATTTCAAAGCAATGTACATTCCTAAAGGCATAGTTTTCCCTTCTTGGTATCACCTACCTATGGGCAACATTAGATTCCTAAAGGACGGGGGTGTCACCTTCCTGACATCACCAATCTCTAGGTAATGCCAGATTCCTAAAGAATATAATTGTCAAACCTTCCCTTCATCGCCAATCTCCGAGCAATGACGAATCCCTAAAGGTTGGGGTCATGGCATTGCCTATCTCTAGGAAATGATAGACCAATGAAGGATAGAGTTGTCAAATCTTGTCGTCTTCACCAATCTCCATGTAATGGCAATTTCTTGAGGGTCCGGTTCAAATCATCCGATCAACCCCCAAGTGGTCTTGGAGAGCTGAGCTAAATTATCCGATCGAATCCCGAGAACATATTTCCCATCCATTATCCAAGTCCAAAGAGTATGCTTCTGATCTTAATGTTAATCACATTGTATGAGGGTTTTACCTGTGAGAACACGGTTCCATTAGTTTAAGAAGCTGAATTTATTTATGAGTGGGAAAAGTAGTAAGTCATGCCTTATTACATTGCCCGTATTGTCCTTGAGTGGCTTGTTTGCGAAAACAATTGAGAAAACTAAGTGTAGCATCACAATAGCATATTGTTGTTCCATGCACGTGGGATAGGGATTCCATTAATAGTTGTTATCTTGAATGTTCTTTCTCCAAGTTTTTCATCAATCACATAGGGTCATTCTTAGTTCAGGCAAAGCGCCCCCGTACCTAGAAAAACTCTTTTTAGAGAAAGATCCCCTAACTCAAAAGCATGGTTGCAAACATTGGTATTGAAAGGTTGCGCTACCCTTTCTTGGCGGGAAAGCTACCCTTAGCTCTCCT
Source organism: Allium cepa (assembly GCA_030765085.1). Classification (NCBI taxonomy): domain Eukaryota; kingdom Viridiplantae; phylum Streptophyta; class Magnoliopsida; order Asparagales; family Amaryllidaceae; genus Allium; species Allium cepa. The sequence continues at coordinate 464,603,403 of CM060943.1, forward strand.
TCTTGCCTTAGCGCAGTGGATCACTTCGAACCCAGACTATGCCACTTTGGTTTTCTGGAATGATCTTTGGATCAATATTCAGTGCGTGACATGCTATCATCGGCAATATTCCATACATTTCCCAATGCAACCAAGGGAGTATATCCAAATCCCTAGAGAGAAATTGAGTAATTCCTTCCGTAATCCAGTGCCGAGCTGAGATCCAATCTTTAGAACCCAAGTTGGATATCCATATCGATCGAGACATTCACCGTCAACTCAGGCTGGCTACCCACACTTCCCTTGACTCCTTCATAGGACCTATTGAATGGTCAAACTTGCTATGATTCCCGTGCCAGGTTTTAGTTGTTATGCTCTTGAATCCTAAATGCAGAGAGTTATCTCCACATTCTTGTCTTTCTCTCATCACTTTGCTTCTCTCGGTTCCATAATATAACATTCCCTTCCAACACTCTTGCCTCATTTTACTGATTCGACCTCGTTCTTTATGAGGGACTCCACCACTAAGCACTAAGGCTCCAGCACTATCCTGAAATTAGCTAGAGCCGGTCGACCCAAGAAGGCGTTATATGTTGCACACTTGTCCACAATAATGATTTTCTAAAATTGGACTATCCTCTGATCTCCTTCGCCTAATTCCACAGGCAAATCAATCGTCCCAATTGGCTATTTCGCTTCACTCGTAAACCTTGAATCTTGGTTTTTCATGTTGTCACTTCGTTCATGTTGATCTTCATTTGATCAAATGTTCTCTTTAATATTATGTTCCTAGAACTCCAAGTATCTACCAAGATTCGATGTACAGTTGCGAGATAGATTCCAACTATTACCACCATGGGGTCAAAATTGTGTGCTTCGACTCCATATGCATCCCTATTCCTGAATACGGTGTCATTAGTTATCGTCCTCTACTACTCGACCGGAGCTTTGTCTTCTAGAGAAAATCAGCCCTCCTGCGGTACATGCTTTAGAGAGGTTGCATATTGTTCCATTCCCTTTCACCTTTTCCCAGTTGGATGAGGTCCTCTACCTTGGTGATAACCAACATTCCATCATTTTACCTCGGGCCTTCTCTACTTGGTCCAGCCGATTCACCTGGGTAGGCGACCTTTGGAGACATGCAGTTTGATCGCCATCCCACAGTTCTTTAATATACTGCTAGAACTTGTTCTTCATTATCAGTTTCTCAATGAGGTCCTTTAAATGCCGACACTCATTCGGGTTGTGTCCATGGGTCTTATGGAAACGACAGTTCTTTTCGGAGTGCCTTTCCTACTCAGCTGCCCTCTCTTGGGAAGCTTCTTTTATTGCTATATTCCTTGAGTAGCAATATATGTATATTCTCCAGCATATCATTTAGGGGTGTATCTTTTACTCCTAGGGCCTTGATTCCTCTTCTTTTTATGACTAGGTTTCCCAATATTAATTGTTGCATTCTCTAGATAAACTCTCCATCATCGGCCTTCTTTTAAACTAGACGCACTTCTTCCAAGCATAGATACTAATTAACCTTCCGATGGATCTCCTCCATGGTTGTATGTTGCTTAATCTTTAGCATCTTCTAAAAAACATGTTAGGGTGGATGCCCTCGAACAATGTCATGAATACCGGATCCTCCTTCAGATTACTCACTTCTATAAAAACAATATTAAACCAAGAACACTTTCAGCAACTCCTTATGTCCTTGAGATAAGCTCAACAAGGATGTCACATCCTTAGGCGAGACAACATAAGGTTGGAACTACTCCAAGAACTTTCAAGCCAACTCATCAAAGGTCAATATGGACCTCAGCACTAGCCTAGTGAACCACATCAATGCAAATCCTTCTAAGAATATGGGAAAACATCTACATCGAACAACGTCCATCGCCCTAGCACTAGACACGTGCCTTTCGTACTTGAGTAAGTGCTGCCCAGGATCAGTAGTTCTATTATATGAAAGAATTATCAGCATCATAAACTTCCTAGGATACTCATCTTTCAGGAAGTTCTCCGTGAATGGGGTCCTATTTGGTGTGGAACCCCAATCCTCGTTCTTTCTTCCCCAACATTCCTCCACCAGCCATTTAACCATGTCTGCGATATATTCCTCGCTGGCTCAATAATTCGAAGGTCAACTATCAGAGATTGCGCCGAGTTCTTTTCTTTGCAGACGATCTTTGTTTGCCCACTCACATCTAGGTTCTCAAGTCTCTGGGAAACCACTCTTCTAACTTCTATTGATGCCCAATTGGTTATATGGTAGTTATTTGAACTTCACCTTCGTTGGCTCCAAAATCCAAATCATCATCATCAAGCTATAGGTCATCCTTTGAATCAGATAGGTCTAGTGCATTTTCTCCTCATCACCCTAAACCTCTAGAATTCCTCTCAGTATCGTGTTGAATCCTTTTGGTACTGAGTGATTCTCTTCTGGGAGGAGCATACTTACTTCCTCTATCAACTACTTCTACAGCTCATGCAACTCCTTCATTCAGCTTTTGCTTTGCTTCCCGGCTGTTTTCACTAAAAAAAAGAGGAGCTTTCCTCTTTAAATTAGGTGTTGTTTCCCTTCTATACCTCCTTGGCTATTGGGTTAGTAGAGCAACCTTCTTGTCCATCAAAGCTTATGACCATCCACCATCTTTTGGTTCAATTCCTACATCATCTTATCTAGCTTAACCCTACTAACCACTTCTTGTTAAGTAGATGATCTTGGCACAAATCGTTGATTACTAACTTGAATTTGGTGAGCATTACCTCATCACCAATAACTACCACTCCAGACGATCTTCCAGATCTCCTAGGCGCCATCGACTTCTATCAGCAAATTCCAAAATTCCTCAAAGCAAATCTTCTGGATCTCTTTAAATCCAAAATAACAAGCTAGACCTAAGCCTAGAATCAACTATCAATGAAAGCACCAAAATATTATTGCCAAAATCGGCACAACACCCAAAGATAATCTAATTTTGTATTAGATCTAGCAAAGTGTATGCAGAAAGTAAAGATGCACAAGAATTTTTATAGTGGTTCGGCAATCTCTAGCTTACGGCCACTTTATATTTTATTTATTAGAGGATTGAAAGAGATTCAAGTCAAAAGTATAAGGGATTGATAGGTTCTTAAGCCTAGAACTTCCAAAAGTATATGCATAGGTGACTGTTGTATATAAATATAGAGGATAAAGAAGATGGAGTACCCAAAGTGAAGAGAAGATGATCCTTCTTTAGTTACTACAGGGTTGATATTTATAGACAAAATGCTTTGTAGATTTAAGATTCCATGTAGTTTAAGGTCTAAGTGAAAAGGGAGCATGCTAGCCAAAGAATTAACATAAACCTCTCAGTACCGAGAGGTTATTCTTTGTATCGAGATGTTTTTGTGAATGAAACAGCTTCTTTCTTCCTTACTTTGTTCTCCTATGTCTTGCTTCACTGTATTCTAGCCTCCTCTCCATAAAGGTTGAGTTGTTCCCTACTATTTCCTCAATACTACTTGTCTTATCTTACTTTCTTTGCTTTCTTATGATTAATACTTAGAATTGCATGTCTATTATTTGAGAAAAGTACTCTGCGATGATTTTTTAAAGTAGTCTTTGGAGTACAAAAGGATCGGGGGACTAAAGAGCAATAAAAATCTCTTGGCACCGAGAGGTCCTTTTTTCCCATTTCCTCTTGAAACTCCTTAAATTAAATCTCCTTCCATTTTTAGCATGTTTCCAAGTTCATAAGTTATTTCGTCTTCATGTTGAACTTCTACTACCTGTAAAAATCTGCTTGGTCAAAAACTCGATTGTGATATCCCGAAAATTTGGGCAATATAAATTTAATAATCTGTGTTATAAATTTAATTTGATTTTATAATTTTAATAACAAATTTGGAATTTGATTTAATAATCATGTTTTAATAAATATTTAAATTGAAAGATTTTATCTTTTTAAAATAAATAAATTGTTTTCTGTTTATAATATATATTTTTGTATATATTGTAAATTGATAAATTTTGATTTTGAATTTAGTGAATGAATTGATTTTCTAATTTTAGTTTATTTTTAGAAAATTAAAAATTTGATTTAAGAATTAGCTTTTCAAAGAAATGTAATAAATAATGTTATAGTTTATACTATGATAAATCTTATTTATTTTGAAATTTTATTTAGCTTAAAAATATGAATTTAAAATTTAATAAATATAAAAGCTAAGTTTTACTTTATTTTATTTGGGATTTATATATATATAAGAATTTACAATGTAAATTACAAATGATCTTAATTGGTTATAATCTCTTTTAAAAAATTATTTAATATTGCTTAATTTATTATTTTTAAATAATAAAAAATTTAATACTTAAGTTCTTATGAACATAAATAGATTTTGTAAGGAATAAAATTGTTGTTTTTAATTTTAATAGAGTTATATATGCATTTATATATGTAACTTGATTATTAAAATTTGATTTGACAAATTAATTTAAAGTTTGAATTTAATGTTTCAAAGAATAAATACTTAAAAGTATTTGAATAGGCTTTTATTTATAAAATTATTTTGTTTTGTTTTTCTATAAAAGAAGAAATAAAATTCATTTATATATATAGGAAATAATGAATTAAGATAAAGTTTTTAAAAATCAATTTAAATTAAAAATATTTAGATTACATGTGTAAGTTTCTTAAGACACAAATTGACATGTGTTTACCATATAATAAACTAAAGTGACAATGTTATACTTAAACCAAGTTCAGGAAAATTTCATAAGCAAAACAGGAGCAAATCTGAAGCTTTTCATCTAACAATGGATGCTCTGCTTTAATAAACCTGTGAGTAACATTTTTTTTAAATAAACATAGTGAATATAGTTGTTTGATTTATTCCTGTGATTTTCATGTTTGGAATGGATGAATTTGATGGTATACTCTGTTATATGTTGAATGCATGTTGCACAGTGAACTTGTTTTGCCTATTTTAGTTTCCAGATTGTTGTTATGTTCAAATCATGACTTCATGAAAAAAAATCAATGTTATAGATTAAGGTTTTAAACCTAGTATGTTATGTAATATAAGTTAGAGTTTAATCTTATAAAAAAAGAAAAGAAAATAAGGATAAGGCTGTGATGGCACAGGACAAGAAAATGCAACAGAGTAAAAATTTCTGAAATCCATATGTAAATGTTCCAGATTTATTTAGTTATGCTTATAAACAGATTACTTGATTATTAACTTGATTTTTAAAACTATAATCTGAATTTTTAGATTGCATTCAACTGAATATTTTTGGTTTAACCTGAAAACAAAAATTGGGTTGGTTCAGTCAATCTAGGGGATTGGAGTTGCTTGTGTTTCTTTTGTTGATGGAGTAATGTGTGTAGTTTATAGGAAAAATAATTGTTGATGGATCTGAGCATCGAGGCAAACATGATTTGGGTTTGAATTTTATAACCCTAGTTTTTCTGTATTTAAGGAATTTGATCACTGTGATCAAATTAAGAAACCGAGCTTTACCTGATTTGAGGTGATGGTAGCTGGGGTATGGAGGAGTCTATGGCCGGAGGTGGTGTTTCTCTGATGGTCGGAGCTTGGTGGGTGAAGCAATTTCCAGGTTGTGACTTTTTTTCCTCTTCGAGTTCGAGTGCTTGATTTTGATTTAGGGCTTTTGTGGTTGAATTGGGGGTTTACTTGGTGTTTGGAAGGGATTTGAGACTTGCGTAGGGGATCGCGAGAGGCCAGAGGAGATGGCCGTGGGTGTGCAGGTGAACGGTGGTTAATGGCGTATCAGTTGTTTAGGGAAGATGAATTGCTCGTATTTGTTACGGGTGAATTTGTGTGTTGCTCGAAGTTTTAGGTTGTTTTGCTCGAAGAACATAAACGTTGGACTCGAAGTAACTGAGTTAGGTCTCGGGTATTTACTTTGTTACAGGGTTTGGGGTAAACCTGTTAGTACAGGTTTTTGTATAAACCTGTTTTTATTTGAAATTTAAATTGATTTTAAGATAAATTTAAAAGGGAATTGTTACTCGAGTTACTCGAGATATTTTAGTTTTTAGCTCGGGTTGGTTTGTTAAAGTTTGAAACTTGTCTTGTTTCCAAAAATTTAAAACTAAATTTAAAAATGGAAGCAAGAATTTAAAGTAAGTTTTAAATCTAACTTAAATTACGGATTCAAATTGAATTGAATCTTAGGTTGGTAATGATGAGTATTTAAATTCAAATTTGCCTTAAAAATAATTTTTAAAGAGTTTATTGTTTAAAATGTTTTTAAAGAATTTGAATTTAAATTTGAAATTGAAATATGAAGTAATGTTTAATCAAAATGTAAAATTTGATTTAAACTTGGATTTGAATCATTGTTTCAAATTAAATTTTAATTTTATAAATTTAGGTGCTTAAAACAAATTTGAATAATAATGTAAAATGTAAATGGTTTAATTTTAAAAAGAAATTTGTTTTAACTTTTATAAAGTTTCTTTCATAATAAAATTATTATTTAGCAATTAAAGGTTTGAGATTGAATTTAAACTTGTTAAGTTAATAATAATTTAATATTTTGTATTTCATTTAATTATTAGGGTAATTAAATGAATAATTAATTTATTTAATAATTTAATGAAATAAATAATTTCTTAAAGTAATTAGGGGTTTAATCTTAAGGGTTTAGGATTAATTATTCTTTGAATAATTAACTTGAAATTAATAATAATTAATTAAATGAAATTAGTTTTTAATTAATGATTAATAATTAATTAATCAAGTAATAGTGGATTAATTAAGTTTTGATTAACTCTTAATTATTTAATTAATTAGGGATTAATTAATGGATTAATCAATGATTAATTAATTTGTAATTAATAATGATTAAAATAAGTTAATTATTTTAGAAAATAATTAATGAATTTTTAATAGTTAATGAAGGTCATTAACTGAGGATTATTTAATAATTAATTAATGTGATTAATTTTAATTATTAATTAGATTAATTAATTTAACAATAATCAATTGTGTAAGTTATTAAGTATAATTACTTATGGAAGTAATTAAGGAATTAATTACTTGTTAATTGAGTTTAAATTTGATTAGTTTAAGTTAATTAATTTAGTTTAATTAATTTAAATTAATTATTTGATGATTTGTGAAGTATAGTTACTTAATGTAATTAAGTGAAGAGAAGTTATTTGGGAAAGTAATTATGTAATTAATTGAAGGTGATTTCTTGATAAAAGTAATTTGAGTATAATTACTTGTAAATTAATCAAGGAATTAATTAGAGATAATTAATTAATGAGTAATTAATTTATTTGGTGAAGTAATTAAGGGTAGATAATTACTGAATGGAGTCAATCAAGGGTGATTAACAGTTATAATTTAAATGAAGATTTATTACTTAAAGTAATTAATTTAATTGGAAAATGTAATTAGAAGATCATTAATTATTATAATTAATGATGTAATTAAGGTTGATTAATTAAGATTAATTAATCAATAATAAGTGATTAAAGGTAATTAATTTATGTAATTAATTAAGGATTAATGTAATTAATTATAGTTAATTAATTAAGGAAGTAATTAAAGGTTAATTACTGTATTTGGTTAAATATAATTAATTTGAGAAATTAATTAGTGTATAATTACTTAAATGTAATTAAGGGTTAATTAATCAGGGATGATTAATTAAAATGGATCATTGGATGATGATTAATTAATTGATTGATGATTAATCAATAGTGATATGAGCAAGTTGATATTGGTAAAGTAATTAATTTATTTTACTTTAAATTAATGGAATGATGTAATTAATTTAATTCATTTTAAATTAATTATATTTGGGTGTGGTTAATCATTGCTTATATGATTGGATAGTGTTGTTTGCCTTGATTGGTTTGAATCTCAGATACGAAATAGATGATGTTGAGTGATTTGGATGCATTGGTTGCATTGTGATGATTGATATAGATTATATTTTTGGATAGTGATATATGGTTTATCTGATATGATGATAATGTTGATTATCTTTTATGGATCTGTGATTTACCTATCTGTGTATATAGATAATTGAATTGTTTTAAACCTTTAAAACAACTTGGCCTTAAAAGACACGCTTTGGATTTCGATGAGACCGGGATCGGGTTTCCATATTTGGATATCCGAAAACCACATCGATCCAAATTAACGTTAGGTCGTGAATTCAAGTGGAGCGAGTGAAGGCTCGATATGTAAGGGCTATACGTCAGTATAACTCTGTGGGTGATTCCGTAATGAATTTGATGGAATAGTACTTATAGATTCGAGATGGTGATTTAGAGTGCAAGGGTTATCGTCGTTAACTCTGAGGGTGATTCCAAAATGAGTGTAACGAGATAATGCCTTCGGTTTCGTTCGAACCCGGAACGAACTTGTATGGATTGAATGCTTTCAGAACATCGTCAGGTAGACGATGAGCATTCTAAGAGATGTGTTCTCTAAAGGTAATCGTAGCCTCAAGCCTCATCAACCGGGAATGGCTAAAACAGGGGAGGTGCAGAAAGGCTGCGTGGGTAGCTCCCACTGGAGAGCAAGATTGATCCCTGTCTAGAGGACCCATATTATTTCGGCTGTGTGGGCAGTTGGATGTACACCAACTGCGGGGTTGTCTTGTTCGGGACGGTCCAGCAAGGGATGGTTCCGGTCTTGTGTTGCAAGGGAGTTAGGGTGGCTCCTCGGTACGTTGATGTAGGCCACGTACTGTGACGGGCGGTACCCCAGTAGCCCTGCCATTGTATGGAATCCAAAATCCAATAAGTGCCAACGGTTTTGATTGTATTACCCACTTTTGTGGCTAGTAGCTGGAATTTAATAAATGTAACAATTTTGGCTATTTCTTATTTACTTGAAAACCCTAGACACTATTATATTATCACTGGATTTCCTATCAAATGTTTTGGTTAGCGTAAGGTAAATTTTTTTCCATGTTTATGTGTGGGAAGTCTTACGTGATACCTTTCTTTTAAAAGTATTTTCAAAATTAAGCAATTTTAACCTGTTACTCACACCAGACCCATGTCTGACCCGGAGTTTATCTTTTGTTTTCATAAACTCTTGGGTACTCAAATTTTTACGAGTAGCCAAGGGATTCAGGTTAGCTTTGACAAATATTGGAGGAGCAATGGAGTAGGAGGCTTCTGCGTGTAGATATATAGTTCCGCTGTGTGTTCTCTGTGTTAGTATTGTTTTGTCTCTGAGTTGTATTATGTTGTAAATACTAGACAGGTGTTTATAACTGTCTAGTATGTGATGTATATCTGTGTACTCTGATAATGGTTGTAAACTATGTAATATTTTATGTTATTAATATAATTTATGCGTTCCGCTGTTGAGATTCTAGTGTTGTTTCTTCTTTTTCTTCTTTCTTTTCTTCTTCTATCCCTTTCTTTCTTAATTGATGATGCGATTTTCTAGGAGTAGAAAGTCGGGTCGTCACATCCATAAACAGACATAGTCTGACCATATGCTTGCTTTGGATGAGTGTTATTCACACCAGACTTATTATCTGAATTGCGTTTTCATTATATTTTTCTCCACAAACCCATGGGTGCTCATTTGAGTAGGTTGAGTTTATGGGCTTGTATAGGTTTATTTCAGCGGCGTGGTACTCGGTACAAAAACAAAGCAGGAGGATTTGTTAGCTACTAAAGAATGTTATTTCTGACAGTTTTATGAGTTTATACAAAGCAGTACTATGTTATTTTCTATTGTTATTTGATGCCTACATAAGCGCCACTATTGGGTTAATATGACAAACAACGTATGTAATGAATTTTTGAGACATGCGGTATGTAATAAAATGTTATATTGCATTTTTTTACTTTAATTTTTTATGAATATACAGAACTCACTTATGTCGCTTAAAAATAATTATGGTGATAATTGCAACCGCTTTGGCTTTTATTTTTGGATTTCACAGTGGAGGATGTTGTATTTGGTATCAGAGCATAAGTTAGGTACACTTAAGTACAACAGAGCTAAGAATAGACAACAACTTGTGGGAGGGTATATGTTATTATATAAATAACATATTTATACTTTCCTGAATAAATATAGAGATACACACATACACACACATCTACCCTACTATTATTGTTTCTCTCTCTTTCTTCTTGTATCTAATGAACACCTGCTTAACTAAAAAGGCAAGATGGATTTGTGAAGTGGACAAGTTACGATCAGAGGGGTAAGTGCAAGGAAGGAGGTTGAAAGCATGTAGACAAATGGAGAGAATATGGGAAGTCCCTAAAGCAGTAGGGAAGGAAGCTGTGTCGCCCATAAATTTTGCTGGTATTCACATGAATACTTCGTTTAGGGAGTTTATGTTTTACATGATCAAGGGGAATATGCGGAAAGCGATTGGGCCTAGGCCTGCAGTAGTGAGAGAGTACTGCTCAAGGTGAATAAAGACTATGGGAACTTGGGAAAGAAGATATTTATGGAGAAGGACTCATAGTTGAAATGCTGAATTGGCTTAGAGTTTGTGAGTGCATATTTGGACATTTAGGGCTAAATGATATGCATAAAAGGAGATTACCATTAAGGCGGTTGCATGAGAATGCATTGGTTTGGTCGGGGACAATAGTTGTGGAGACCCTAGAGGAGGAAATTACTTAGGAGCTATTTTAAAAAAGTTTCAAGGCATGGTTCATATCATAGTTTCAGTGGATTGTTTGTTAAAGGAGTTCATTGATATGAAGCATAGTGACCTTACAATGGTGAGGTACATCCAGAAATTTAACTCATTGGCTATGAACAATAAGGAGATCATTAATACTCTAATAATGAAAAATGAGAAGTAGATTAGGGTCTGAAGCAAGGTCTTCACCATAAGGTGATGGCTCGTCTAGCATCTCCTTTTGAATTTGTAGTTGACTTGGCTCAAAGGTATGATGGGATGTGCCAGAAGCAGAGAAGAATGGTGACAAGGCCCAAGGTAGAGCAGAAATGGAAGCTTACCCCAATAACAAAAGTAAGAAGTGAATGACAAAGGGAAAAGGTGGCGAGGCCGCTATTGCGTAAGTGGGCTGGTATAACTATGAAAAAAGGTGCGCTATGCTACGAAGTGCCCAGCGCTAAAGAATCATGGAAGAGCGAAGTGCTTTAAGTGTGATAAGATGGGGCATTTGAAGAAGGACTTCCTAGAGATTAAAGCGCATGTTTATGCTTTGGAGGAACCAAGGGAAGGGCCATTTGCTGTGGAAAGAGATAAAGGGAAAATTCTTGAATGTATGGCTTTGGTTTTTGGTATTTCAGTTAAAGTACTATTTGATATTGGGGATACAAATTCATACATAGCTAAGAAGATGATAGATAGACTTGGATTAAGAGTCACCAATTTAGTCGCTTGAGATGCACTAACTTTGATGTTGAGTTAGGTGGGTGTAAATTTTCATGTGTTTGACTTGATAGGCTTTGGAGTTATTTTAGAAATGGACTAGATGAAGAAGTACTACACAATGGTGTATTGCAATGAAATAATAATTACTTTAGGTTACCTAGACCATAAAGGTAGAATGTATGTGGCCTTATGGGAGTGTCGGGAAAGATGTAGAGGCATTCTATTTTCTTACTCTTCGAAAGAAAAGGACCTGGGAGTGGTGAGCATGGTGAAGGAGTTCTTGGATGTATTTGAACCAGTTTCAGGATTTCCACCTCTAAGAGAGGTGGAATTTCGTATAAATTTGCTACCAAGATTCAGTCAACCTACCAGCAGATTGTTTCCAAAGTAGATGGAGGAATTGAAGAAGTAGTTGATATACTTATAAGGACAGAGCTTCGTAAGGCCAAGTAGTTCACCTTAGGGAGCCGCGATACTATTTCTGAAGAAGTCTGATGCATCTTTAAGACCGTGTTTAGACTATTGAAAGCTGAATGAAAGAACAATGAAGAATTTATATCCTTTACCAAGGATTAATGACCTATTTGATCAGTTGAGTGGAGCTAAGTTGCTTTCACTATTAGACTAGGGTTTAGGGTTCCATCAGTTGTGAGTTGCAGAGGAAAGCATTCCTATGACTGTGTTCTGAATGAGGTACGATTAATGTAGGTGGCCAGTAATGTCGTCTGGACAAACCAATGCACCAACATTCTTCGTTGACTTGGTGAATGTAATTTTTTGGGACAAGTTAGATAGATTTGTGTTGTTGTTTATATATGACATCTTAGTATACTCAAAAGATGAGGTAGAGCATACAATTTACTTGAGGCTTGTATCAGAGACGTTAAGTCAACATAAGTAAAAATAAATTTTTTCTAAATGTCATTTTTGAAGGAAGGAATTGAACTTCACAGATCATGTGCCCTCGGGAAAAGAATTAGCAATGGATCCTTTAAAGATTGACATGGTAATTGGGTGGAAGAGACCAAAGAATATGACCGAAGTGTGAAGTTTCTTAGGGTTGGTTGGCTACTACCGGAATTCATTAAGGACTTATCTCATGTAGTTACGCCAATGACGAGACTGTGTCAGAAGGGACAAAATTTTCTTTGGATGTAGGAGTGTGGGACGTCATTCCATGAGACTCTAGTTTAGGGTTAGTGATTTTGTAGATGATCAAAGTGATCGTGTATGCATCTAGGAGGTTGCGACCCCGTGAGGTTTGATATCGTACTCATGACTTGGAGTTAGCGGACATTGTCTTTGCATTAAAGATTTAGGGACATTATCTCTTTGGAGAAAATATTGAGTTATTTACTTACCATAAGTCTTTGAGATATTTATTCTCTCAAAAGAAGCTAAACATGAGGCGGCATAGGTGGTTCAAGTTTTTAACATCTTAGGATTTCAGGATAGAGTATACCTCAGGGAAAGGAAATATAGTGGCCAATGCCCTAAGTTGAAAAAACAGAGATTTTTTTTGGCTATGGTAGAAGAATAAAACGTCTTGGAAATGTTGTCTACATGTAATGTGCAGTTTCGGTCTAGTGCAGGTTCGAGCAGTATTTCAGGGTTGCTATCATGCCTAAAAGTAAGGCATGCACCAGTTGAAAGGATTTTTGGGCTACAAAAGGAGGATAATTTTGCACCGACATAGCAAGCAACTTAGACTCACGGATTAAGGTGATAGAGCGGAAGGGGTTCGATGCTGATAGGGAAGGTAGACTGCCGAAGGATGGAAAGTTATATGTTCCAAGTATATGAGGGCTGTGAAAGAAAGTATTGGATGAATGTCATCCTTCAAAGTTCACCAGAGGTATCGAAATATGAAGAGAAGTATCTTCTTGGAAGGGTGAAGAATATGTGGGAAAGTATATAAGAAGAAGTCTTCCATGCTAGCAAGTGAAAGTAGAACATCCAAAGCCTAGTGGGCTTCTGCAACCTTTGGAGATTCTAGTTTGGACATGGGATTCAATATCTATGGACTTCATAGATGGATTACCAAGTCAAAGGTAGGGAATGAAAGCATGTTTGTCATAGCTGATAAACTGACTAAGTGTTCCCATTTCATTTCTATGAAGGACATGAGAATTGCATCAAGTTAGTAGAGATATATATGAAGATAGTAGTCAAAGTCAATGGGATGCCTAGCACTATTATTAGGAACCGAGATCCATTATTAGCTAGTAAGCTTTGGCATAGTTATAGAAGATATTGAGTACATAGTTGCGCATGAGTATTGCATACCACCCATAGACAAATAGGCAAACAAAAAGAGTCAATAATGTCCTAGAAGACTTGTTGAGAGCTTGCATATTAGACTTAGGAGATCATAGGAAAATTACCTACACCTGGCAGAATTTTCACACAATAACAACTACCAGAGCGGTAATGGGATGGCCCCATTTGAAGTAATATAAGTAAGCCCATGTTGAACGCCAGCATATTGGCTATAGACAGGGGACCATATTTTTTTAGGACAAGGTTTGGTGAAGGATACTACTGAGAAAGTAGAGTTGATCCAAGCTAAGATGAAGGCAACACAGTCTAGGAAAAAGAGTTATGCCAACACAAGGAGAAAGGAACCGGATTTCGTAGTAGGCAATTTGGTGTTTGTGAATGGGTCTCAAATGAAAGGCGTGATGCATTTTGTAAAGGTTAGGAAGTAAGCGCCTAAATATGTAAGTCGTTTCCACTCGTAGAAAGGATTGGGAAGGTGGTGCATAAGGTGGAACTACCTAGCGCTTCTATAGGGATTCATAATGTGTTTCATGCATCACATCCACGAAAATATATTAGAGATCCAGACATAGTGGTTAGTCCAAGGGAAGTAGGAGATCTAGTCATATAGTCGAATATAACCTACATGTCCAGACTGATTCAGATAGTGGAATGGGATGAGTGGCGGCTCCAAAACAAGGTGGTAAATCTAATACTTGTCAAGTGGAGCGTAGACTGGAAAGACTACACATGGAAAACAATGGATAAGGTTAGTAGGACCTACCCAGAATTGTTCGTTTTAGATTAGCATATAAGCTATGTACTGAATTGTATTATTGTAGACCATATATATACAAATATTATGGTGGTTGTAATAGTAGTAGATAACACTAGTTCATTTTTTGTAAATTGAGAATTCATGGGTTTATGCTTAAGAGTAAGCATGGGGTAGTTGGCAATCACTACCATGCCTTAATTGAAATTCGGGAGCGAAATTCATTTAAAGGGGGAAGATGGTAACAACCCATAATTATTGATTAATTTAATTAATTAAAGGGCCAAGATAAGCTCAATGAATGGAAAAAGGGTAATGAATTAATGAAATAGAGTGTGAATGCTCAAGACCAATTTATTGTGGGACAAAAAACATTACGCTTTCCATTCATTCATTTTCCTTCTACTAAAAATAAAATAAAAGCTTGAGAGGAACTTTAGTGGTGGTAGCCTAAAAAGAGTAAACAAAAAGAAGATAAGGAAACACAAGCTAAAGAGAGATTAAGAAGACTGAAGCAAAATATTTCAAGGATCTAAATGAGTAATAATAAATTATTTTACCGTACCCAATTGTTTAGTTTCAGCATGATTTTGTATACTTTTATATATGATGAAGTTTCGCATGGACTTTTATTAAACAGGTAAAATGTTTAATGAATGTTTTGGGAAAGATAGATGAACATGGGATGTTTAGATATGTTTTCCTACTCCAGTGAATTCTAAACGCGCCTATTTTTTTTACAGGGTTCAAACCATGATTTTTGAAATGTGCTTTTGGTTTGAGAGGTTTCCTAAGATAGAGTAATTAATTATGAATTATCGAAGGAGAATCCCTAGAAAATAAATAATGAAAATACGTATAAAAATCTAAATAAATAACAAAGTACAATAGAAAAGTTGTCCATGATTTTTTGGGATTATAGTAAGGTTATTTATGAAGGAAATAAGTTAATATAAGGTGAGTACTGCGTTGGGGAGATTGGAACTGCATGGCCGCCTAAAATTTAAATTGATAGGGTGAAAAAGTGTTAGATATATAGGCGATAACATCCATATAAAAATTGAAAAGGAAATAAAGGACACTATTAATAATAGAAAGTGGAATTGTGACAAATTAGGAAGTGACACATGTAAAGACATTGTTAGACGTGTCAGACTTT
Organism: Allium cepa; assembly: GCA_030765085.1. NCBI lineage: Eukaryota > Viridiplantae > Streptophyta > Magnoliopsida > Asparagales > Amaryllidaceae > Allium > Allium cepa. The sequence goes on from CM060943.1 coordinate 464,618,931, forward strand.
GTCTATAATAGAGCTGAGGCGGCGACTTTGCATTTTATAAGAAAACTAGGCAAATAGGGATGTGGCAGTGATTTGCCAAGGGGATCCAGAGGCTTTCAGGGGAAAGTAGATCTATACCGCAACATGTAGAAGACATGTTGTGCTAAAAAATGTAAAGTTGGAAGAGTTGAACTGTGCAATCATATGTGAAAGGCATACTACACTACAATTTAGAAGCATTAAATTAATAAGTAAATAGTGCATTGCGCTAACAGATTAGGGCAACGTAGTACTACACCGAGGAAAGGGGTGGATGAAACCTAATATAAGACAATTAGGTAGGACTTAGGGAGAACCCATGGATATTAAGGGAAATAACTCTCGCACTAGAGGTAGGGTTGTAAGGGCTATTGATACCGGGTAAGGACACTCACTCAAATGCACACCTTGGGAAGATGAGGAAAGGCGTTCAACTTCCAAGAGATTATGGCCTGGTTCTATGCAATTTCAAACAAAAAAAGTGTTTCGGGACTCGGGTGGCTGTTTTACAATAGTCTAGAATTGAAGTAAATAAATACATATGGACTGTATGTGGTTATTTCTTCGTAGTTAGAGCTTAGTAAATAAATGAATTTAAAGAATATTATAGGAGTTGGAGTACATATGGTTTGAGATTAATGAATGAATCCAAAGGACACTACATGAGACTAATTCTAAGTAGTGTTAGACTAAAGACTATTCTAAAATGAAAGTGTGTGGGGACTACGCCGAGGGCACAATAGTAAAAAGAAAACTATATAAGAGTGCATAAGTGTAGCGCATCTGATTTTTGGTAACATTGTTTAGGATATTTAGTTAGTTAAACTGAATAAAATAATGTGTTGATTAGAGGATTGAGATTTGATTTTAGTTATGGCAGCCATGCCTTTAAAAATAAGCAAATTAAAAGAAGTGTTTAAAATGAATTAGAGGAGGGGTATTATGGGAAAGAGGCCATTCCTATATCTCCTATCCTTGGCCATGTATTATATACACGTTCATTTTGATTTCAGAGTTTTTAAAAAACAACGTCGGCCACCATTAACAAGGAAATGGGAAGAGAAAATTAGGAAAAGCTAAAGGAGAAGGAAATTCAAATCAAATCCATTAAAATCTCAAGCTCCTTAATCTATAAAGCAAAGGTGAATAATGTTTACATCTCTAAATTTTTATTCGTTCATTTTTAAGATTAAACTCGAAATTTGTCAAAGATTTGCCATGTTATTGAATGATAAAATGATTATATATACATGTTGATGATTTATGAATGTTCATAAAGATTTTATGACATGTTTTGAGATGAAATCCCTATTTAATGACATCCGACTGCCTTACGAATTTTTATAGATGTCTAAAAGGATATTATAGAAATGGGTTTCAATTTTTAGATTTTTCTGGAATTTTTTGGATTTATTATGAATTTTCTAAGGAAGAAAATGGTATTTTGGATTATAAAATTATATATAGGAAAATAATTTATTATTTGGGCCCGAATATTTTATACGTTGGAAAACATGTATAAAGTGATTTTCTAGAATATTTCCAGATTTTTCACGATGTTTTAATAGTTATATAAAATTATTCAAGGTGCGGGACTTCAATGTTTTATATAATTATAAAGGAGAAGGGGCTTTTTCTAAACTGTTTAAATTACCAAAAATGGAAAGATGGCAGCACGTTTGAATATAAAAATATGGCAACCAATCAAAATTAGACGAACAAAGTAGGTTAGGTACAAAAGGACGTTTTAATGTACAAAAGGACAAGCTTTTATATGTTTTGGCTCCTTTAGCAACTACGTTCCGCCTCCGTCCTTCACTTTTTGACAAGGTCGAAGGCATAGCTTTCCACAAGATCGAAACCAATGCACATAGTATCAGACAACTGGTACGTAATGAATTGAAAGAGGTCGTAAGGTATAGGGTCGAAACACAACAAGAGGTTTCAAAGGGGATGAAGCTTTGTTTTGGTTTTAAGGAAAATATGCATGCTAGATTTTTACCTAAATGCTTTCAACAAAGACAATTGGTTTAAAAGAAATTTTTTCGCTTGGGTTACTTTCTTGTTTTAACTGAGAGCTTTCGACAAGGTCGAAAGCATAACTTTCGACAAGGTTGAAAACCTTAACTGTCGCTTCCTACCTTTCGACCCAGATGGTTTTGAAAGGAACCTTTTGTTTTCTTTTACCGCCTCTCCATTGCTTTTGAAGGGATGGTTTCGATACCATCACTTCATTGTTTATGAAATGGTTTTGAATTATTTACTTTCAAAGGGTTTCGAAGTAGATGCTTTTGACTCCAATGTTTTTTGGATCCTTTTTCTCTACTTAAATCATAATCTAAATGTTTTAAATCAAAATATTTTAAAAGGTTTCAAAGTAGTTAACTTCAAATGGTTTCGAAAGGTTTCCACTTATTTTACATGGAACCCAAAGTTCTTTTGAAAGATTTTGATTTTGATGCTTTCGAAAGTTTTTATCAATGGTTTAAAAGGGGCGCTTTCCCAAGCTTAAGTATAAAATGAAATGCAGGTGAATGGATTCAACTTTAAAACGTAGAGGAAATGAGAATATATGGATTGTGAATAAATCTGAAATGGAATGAATTAAGTATAAATTGTGTCGGAGTCAATTTAAATTGATTTTAAAACTTAAGTGCTTATTTATTCACATGGATATTGTCAATTTGCATAGAAATAAAATTGTCGTTGGACGAAACCGAGATTAAATAAAATTCTATGAATTTATAGAAGTGAAATAAAATTGATTTTGAAATCAATTGAATTGAATATGAGCTTGTTTGGATGAAAAATAAAATTGAATGCAAGGAATTGTATTGTACCATTTAAAATTGAATGAAATGGCATGTGAATTGGTTGGATGCAAGTGCATAAGTGTTAAAACCACATAAGTTACTTATAAACATTGTTTAGTTACATTGCTTTTAATATTTATGTGTTGTAGTTGTCTAAAAAGAGTGAAATGTTAATAAGCTTCATATTTGTGGCACTTACATGTTTAAATTGAGTAAGTACAGGTACTAGGAGGCCGCGTGGCTGGATGTGATTGCGCTCAATGCTAAAATAATAAGCCGCTTGCTTAAAAATGCTAAATAAGGCACGCCTACGCAATAAAAATAGGAAATATGAACTGTTTTTGGTTTTTCCAACCGGGTGGGTCGATGTATATATATTTATATCTTTTGTCAAATTGCAAAAGCTCCTCCGTACAAAGGAGACTCTGCCAAAAAATTCCGGAAATTTTGGGAGTTAGAAATTTTTTGAAATTTTTTGGAAAATTTTAGTTAACGAAAAAGCGATTTCAAATTGGAAATTTAAATAAATCAGTAAATGAAACTAATTTAAAATAATGACATGATTCAGTATAAATGAAAAATAAAATTCAAAATTTAGAGTTGATGATAAATTGAATTCATATGGAAATGAAAGAATCGTTTTGAATAGAAATGGATATAAACTAGAATGGTGAGGTGAAAATAAATATAAGAAACATATAAAATGCTTATACTAACTTAAGAAGGGAATGGTGAATTCTTGATTGGAAATTGATACTACAAATATAATCTAAGTTAATATTTGAATGAATAAATACTGACATTTTGTAAGAAAGTTGATATGATGTTTTGGAAATATTGTGATTGGACATATTGCTATGTAAGATATGCAGGTAATATAAAGGAAAAAGAGAATTGATTTGATTTTAGAAAGATAAATTTGAAATGCTCGACAAAAAGGCATGTGTTTAAATTTCTGTGAAATTTGATTGGGTTTTTGGATCGAGCCACTTGGCTTTTGTTTTCTTTTGGAATTTGGAAGGCCGTAGAGCCATTTTGTAGTTGTACCGAGCAAGCCGCGCAAAGGAGACGCTGGCAAAAAATTTCGGAAATTCAGAGAGTTGGAAATTTTTTTAGAAAATTTTGATAATTCGAAATTGGTTTTAAATTGAAACTGGAATGGTTAAACAAATAGTATAGTTTGAAACTATAGGAGAGTTGAGAAGTTAATAAGAATGATAATGGGCCTTTTATAAAAAGATAGCTGGTAAGATGTTGAATTGTTAGAAACTGTTTGGATTTGGGGAAAAGAATAAATGGGTATTTGATCATTCCTCCTAATTAGTAATTTCGGGGACGAAATTCTTTTAAGGGGGGAGGAATGTGACGACCCGGAATTTTCGAGCATTTAAAACCAGAATATTTAATTGATTTTAAATATTCAATATAATAATTTTAACTTAAGTTACAAATATCGCTATTTATTTGATAATTAAATAATAGAATTTAATAATTAGAAGTTGGGTAAATTGTTGAATCTAGAATTTTAAGCCTGTTAAAAATAATTTGAAGGCTTGTAAAATTTATATTGATAGTACAGAGGATAATAGAAGTTGTAAAATTGAAATTAGCGGTGGTTTGTTCAATTTTAAAAATATATCGTTTAAATTTGTATATAAAATAGCCTTCCGAGGCGTAGTCTCAGAATTCGATGAAACTAGTTCCGTTGGATCCGTAATATTGTATTATTATCGGATTTCAAATTTCGCAATCATCGGAGTTGTTGTGTGGCCGTACGATATTCACGTGTGCTTAAATCTTTATTGAAAATTTAATTTTATTTCACATCAGACTCTTTTTCATTTCAACCGCTGTAGCTTGATAACTTCTTCCTGCAAAGCGTTCCTCTCACGCCAACGTTATTCTTTCACTCCGTTAAATCTGTCAATATGAAGAAAAAGGGACGCGTATCATAGAAGCAATGCCCGTCTACCTCTTTCCCCTTCCTTCAGCGTATTTACAATCGAAAAAAATGAAATCAAAACAGAAGGAAAACAACAATAACCGAGCTTTCCTCCTCCCTTTCTCTCCTCATTTCAATCGAACCCGACTCCAGTTCCCGAATCGAAGCAATCGAGATTCGTGAACTCGATTTAGGAAGTGGCGACGAATCAAGAATTCGAGATTCGTGTTCGAACTCGTGAAGGAAGAAAGCTTATCGCTGAAATTTAAGGATCGCACATGGGGATATGGAGTGTTGAGGGTTGGCTGTTCGTTTGGATGGGAGGAAGGAGGCCGTGAGGCTCGCTTGAGGAGATGGGCGATACGGGCCGCGGTGGGCCACTACGGCGTATGTGTGAGGGTTAGGGTAGCAGCGACTTTGTTCTGGGTGAGCGCTAGGGTTATCGATCTGGAGATGACGGCTCGCGAATGTTGGGAGAGGCTGTCTTGAGGCGCACGTCGTTAGAGAGGGTAACGCGGTTACTCAGGGGGGTCGCAATGCAGTTGGGAAGCTCGTTGGCGCACGCGGACAAGGGAATTCGCGTTTTGGGGAAAGACAACACCTGCAGCTAGCAGGTCGAGCTCGATTTTTGGGTATGATTCTTTCTTCCTCGTCGTTTGTTTAAAATAATTTTGTTAACATAATTTTTGTTAACAGTAAGGTACATTCCTATTTTAGATTTAATTCTATATATATATATATGTTAGAAAAATATAATTTTGCAGCAAACTATATAATACTATTCCACTTGAGTTTAATATATATATACACACAAAAGATTTTGGGAAGATATATATATATATATATATATATATATATATATATATATATATATATATATATATATTTGTTTTAAACTGGATAGGACAATAAAGAAACAGTATAATATGACTATATATATTTATATATATCCGCATGCCTATCTTAATTTAATTACATATATGAATTTTAAAATGTGTAAAGTTGATATAAAAATTTGATTTTTAAACCTATATGGGAATTTTTATAAGTATGTATATATATAGTTTCAAAAGAGAAATAAATGTACTTGTTTGGTTTAAAGTAACCCATTGACTCATTTTAGTACTAAATGATTTTCAAAGGAATCTTAGAGGTGAAAATAAACTATTAGTAATCAAATTTAAATTTACCAAATGGAAATTAATTACTCAAATTGTTCGAATATTAATTAAATCATGCAATTGTTTATACAAGGTCTGAAAATCATGGAAAAACAAGTCAGAATGGAAATGGTTGCAAATATAATCAAAGGCGAGTTAATCTCACTCAGCTGAATTTTGTATTTAAATTTAAATAGTTGAATTTAAATTAATGGTTGAATTGGTTGAATGGTGGTTGCAATTAGTTAAAAATTTAATAGACCATATGCGCCGCATAATAGCGGAGGATATTATTTAATCTCATATACCGCGATATTTCACCTCGAAGTGAAATTGGTATTTTATATTGTGCTAACGTTTGTGGATGCAGGGGAAACAGGTTGGAGGGATCCAACTGGATTCCTCAAAATATTTGGGTTTGATTGAATATTTGGTGAAATGATTATTTTGATATCCTATGATGAATTATATTGGAATATTGAATGCTATGGTTTGATTGGATATATTTGGGTATAATGAATTACCAAAAATATATAAATCGGATTTTGGAAAGAAAATAAAGAAGTAAATTTGTAAGCGAAATAATTATAGAGAATTTGAATAAATTTAAGAATGAATTGGATAGAAGTGGAAGTTATATTAAAACACTAATAAATAACTCCGAGTATGAAAAGGGAAGGGATTTGGAAAAATAGTAATTAATGAATTGTAAATTAAGTGATATTATTTAAATGGAATAAAGAATTATCTTAAGATTAAGGTTTAAATTTGTTTAAAAGGATTAACAAGTAATTTGAGAAATCTAAAGTTTGTATTCTCAGTTAAAAATCATAATCAAGGATTTAAATCTGAAATTAATGGATTTTGAAATAAAAGGGAGTAAAATTGAATATCAATTTGGAAATTGATTTAAGTATTTGAATTGGAGACTTAAAGAGGAATGTGAAGATAAGTATATTTCTTTGGATAACCAAGTACGTTTAAATATAAGTTAAAAGTTTTAAGGTTGTTTCAAAAACAAGTTTTGGAAAATTTATTATTCTCATATTTAAATTCTAAAGTAAGTATTTCCTTTAATCTATTATGATAGTAATTATTTAAAGAGTGACTTAGTATTTTGTTTTAAAGGTGAAAATCTAGTTTTTATATTTTATAAAGTAACCTTATTTACAAATATTTATATAGTATATATTTTTTAACCAATTATTGAAGTAGTTTTAACTTAAATGTTTTAAAGTAAATTCCGAAACAAGCAATTTGTTTAATCTATTTTCGTAATAATTATTTAAAGAATGATTTGGTATTTTGATTAAAGAAGAAATCTAATGTATTGTTATAAGGTAACCTTATTTTAATTATTTCTAGAGTATTATTTTAAATTAAGTATTAAAGTAATTTTTCTAAATTAAATGATAAATATATTTTTCAATAAAGTGTTTTTAAAGTTGTTTTAAAAATCCAGTTTTGTACTCGGTGATTTCAGTGGAGATAGAAAATATTTGGGAAAGTTTATTCTGGAAAGAAAGAATGGTATGATACTTTTTTCAAAAGGTTGAAAATAGAAATATATCTTGTGAAGATATTCTAGAGAGTAATAAATAATTTGGAAAATTATTTATTGGTTGATGGATGTTTGTTCATATTAATTGATAGTTAAATAACCGACTATCAATATTGGACAAAAATGCGTTGATCGTTTCGAAGAGACCGGGATCGAGATTTATTTCTCGAAAACCACTTTGATCCGGTTTGTACGTTTCGTGGGAAATGAGTTTGGATTCGAAGATGGAGCAGTGAAGTACAAGGGCTAGTCGCTACTAATCCTGAGGGTATTTACAAAACGGATGTAGTAGGAATAGTCCTTCGGTTCCATTCGAACCCGGGACGAACTTGTATGGATGAATGCTTGCGAAACATCGTCAGGTGGACGATGGGCATTCTAAGGGATATGTTCTAAAAGGTAATGCTTAGCCTCAAGCCTCATCAAATGGGAATGACTGAAAATCAGGGGTTATGCAGCAAGGCTAGATTGGTAGCACCCAAGCAGGGTGAGGTCATTCCTGTCTAGATGTCCCTTCTTATTTTGGCTTAGTGGGCGGTTGCTGATCCCAACCGCGGGGTGATCTCACTCGGGATTATCCAGTAAGGGGTAGTCCAGGTCTTGTGTTGCAGGGGAGCGGGCGTACTCCTCGGTACTGTGATCTAGGCCACGTAATGTGACAGGTGGTACCCCAGTGCCTAGTCATTAGTTGGAAATCCATTCTCCCTATGAGCCTTGTACGAGTTTTGTTTGTATTACCCACTATGTGGCTAGTAGCTGGAATTTAATAGATGTAACAATTTCGGCTATTTTATAAGTATTTGTATATAGACCCTATTATAATATCAGAGGATTTCTAAAAAATTGTTTTAGCTATCGTAAGGTGAAAACCCGACACGTTTATTTGTGGCATGGTCTTACGAGATGCTTTTGTCTTCAAAAGGATTTTTCAAACTTTAATAATCAATTGGGTGTGATTTTATCACGCTGGTATTCCAGACTGACTCGGGTGTTATTTAACTGTAATGCTCGGGTCAGACCGAGTATTATAGGATATAGGATATGATGCTGTGGAGCTCAGGAGACGAGCAGGATGACGATACGTACTCCTGTACTTGTTTATATATATATATATATATATATATATATATATGCCACTGTGTTGAGTTGTTGTGTATCCATTTATATGATATTGATGTTGAGATGTGATTGATGTACTCTGATGATGTAATATATAAACAGAGATATTTGATTTTTGAGTAAAGATCGTTTATTATCTATTATATTTTATTCCGCTGCGATGGTTAGATTCTGTTGTAGTTTTCTATTTTCTTCTTCTATCTCTTCTTCTTTAACCCAAATGGTTCGTATTTCTGTACAACTTGAGTTGATTTAGGTAGAATAGTGTTGACTCAAGGGGTACCGATTTTTGGGCTGTTACAGGTAAGATTTAAATGGTTCTAAAGGCAGATGTCATATATTTTAAGGCTTATTTAGGAAAGTCTTTTATTGGTTTTGATAGAGTTAATTTCAATGTTTTTGAAAGGCCTTACAATGGTTTCGAAGGGGTTACATTCAATGTTTTTGGAAGGTCTTTCAATGATATTGAAGAAATTAACTTTACTGTTTTCGAAAGTGTTGTTTAAAAGTTTTAAACAATGGTTTCGATTATAATAACTTGGCAGATAGCCTAAGTTTTTTAAGTTATAAAGGACTTTAACTTGTTTTAAAAGAATAGATAATCCTTATTGACCACCATCAACATTATGTTTAGTAAAGTACATATAACATGGCAAAATGGCTTAGAGTAAAGCTAAAGATATACTTTCCTTGTATATGTATAATTTGACGGACTAAATCATTTTGAAAAGGTTTTCAAGGTAAATTTAAAGGGTAGTCAGCCCTAAGAAAATTAGGGTAGTTAGCTCATTTATATTCAGTCAGTCGGTCCATTTTAAGGGCTGTCATCCTAAAGGATAGTTAGTCCAGTTAAGGGCAGTTAGCCCAGATATGAACAGTTAGTTCATTTGTTGGCATAACGGACCTTGCTACTTCTTAAGGATAGTTAGTCCACTCTTTATACCTATTTTATGGATATATAGTCCATTACATATCGTAAAGGATATTGTTATTTTGGTATAATCAGATTTATGACAGTTAGTCCAGTAGAGAACAGTTAGCTCAGATTTTGGACAGATAGTCCATTTATTTCCTGTTTTAGCATAAAGGATTTTGCTATGTAATCGGTAGATTAACCAGTTTGGTTGCAGGAAAGGAATTGCAAAATATATGTTTTGATAGGAGATATTAGTAAGGGGAAACCCGTTCCGCTAATTGGTGTGGTCTCACTAAATATCAGTAAACAGAAATGTAACAGTAATTATGCATACAAGGATTTATGTTTGACTCAAAGTTTTTTGTTTCCCCTTAAACTCTTGGGTGCTCAAAATTGATTTGAGTAGACTAAGGGTTTATGTTTTCAAATTTTAACTAATTTTGGCGAATAAAGTATAGGAAGACGAGTAGGTGGCTGGCGGGTTGCTAATTTAAGTAATCTTTTTTTATTTTTTTTGGCTGTGTATTAAGTCAATTATGTCTATATTGCTTTGATCATCCAAGGGGACATATTCATACGTTGCTCTTGGCGGATTATTGTATATTACATTTGATCATTGCTTGGCAATACATTTGGGGATTTTCATAACATGGATATGATTTTATTTGAAATGCAATCGAAATAACTATTATTTTTGGAATCTGTGATTTTGTTCAAATTCAAGTGCTTCTTATATTATGGATACCGTTAACATTACTGTATTTCGTCACCAGAAGTTAATAATGTTGATGAATGCAACACCCATAGCGCTTCGCTTTTGGCCTCCAGATACGGGATGTCACAACTTGATATCAAAGCATTGGTTTATGAAATATTTAATTAAAATGGTTTTGAAAAAAAAATACAAAGGAATTAGAGTGAGAATGGGGTTGGGATAATGCCATAGTAATGTACTTGTATTTCCTATATATAAGAGTGCGCTTTATCTCCTTTCATCTATCTTTGATTAGGATATCTTTCTGTATCTCATGAGGTTGGAATACAAATATGGATGGTAGAAGAAGAAGAGTTAACCCAGGAGAGAGAAGCACCGAAAGGAATGTCGGACCTAATGCTGGAAGAAACCAAAGTTAGGTAGAGAATGTTCGCGCTGAGGTCCCGCAAGTTGGAATGGAAGCCATGTGTTAGTTTTTCAAGAATATGATACATGCCGGAGTTGCAGCCGGAGTATTAAGAGGAAATGCTGCAGGATTAAGGGTTTTGGAAGTTTCGATAATTAATTACTTTGCTAAGATGAGAGAAGATTATGTGAAGCTAGGAGGGAAGCCGTTCATGGGAACAGAGGATGCCATTGGAGTAGAGAACTGATTGTTGCATTATGAAAGGATTTTTGCAGATCTGGGGCTCAATGATGAGCAGAAGAGGAGGTTGACGCCTAGGCAGCTTCAAGGAGCTGCATTGTTCTGGTGGAATAGTGTGACTATAATGGTGGATGAGGAGACATGACCTAGGAGGATTTCAAAAGGAGATTCCAGGAGAGGTTTATATATGTTATGACACAATTAGCTTTGATTAGGCAATTTGCTGAGCTAGTGCTGGGTAAGATGTCTGTTGTAGAGTATTCCAAGAAGTTTGAAGAGTTGGCCCGGTATGGGTATGCTTCAGTGGATACAATGTTGAAGCTGAATGAGAAGTTCATCAGGGGATTGAAGCTAGAATTGGCTAGTGCTACTTTGTCTCACCTTAGAGATCCTTCTAATATTATTGTAGAGATGGCTATAAGGCAGGAGGAAGTCCTTGAGTCTCCAAAGAAGAGAAAGGCTAAAGGGGTCCAAGTTCTACGGAGCCAAAAGATGAAGTTCTTTCCCAAGAAAGGTGCTCGTAAGGGTGGAGCAGCCAAGAAAGGGAAGTCTGAGACTGTCTGCTATAAGTGGAACAAGAAAGGGCACTTTGCCAATGTGTGTCGCTCAAGGAGGGCAAAGGATACGACTAAGGGGAAGAATGTCAGGTGCTTCAACTGTGACCAGATAGGCTATTATAGTAACTAGTGCAAAGAGCCCATTAGAGATGGTAAGGGCAAGGTGTATGCATTGGAGGCGGCTGTTCATAAGCCAACAGCAAGGAGAAGGGAAAGGCGGTTCTTGGAGGAACGCTTCTGATTCATGGGATATGTCTATTAGCATTTTATTTGATACTGGTGCATCGCATTCTTTTGTATCTAGATGATTGATAGATAAGCTTAACCTTGAACCCACATATTTAGTTACTTCCTTACAGGTTGGGAATCCAGTAGGAGGGTATGCAACCCTAGGGTTGATGTGTGACAAATTTGAGTTTGACCTATTAGGTCATACTTTTGTGCGCAGTTCTCATATGTTTGATTTTGTAAGGTTCGGGGTTATCCTTGGTATGGATTGGTTAAGTAGTACGACGCTAGGATATTTTTCCAAGACAGGAAGATGTCTCTTAGACACTCAGATTGTAGTGACTGGATTGTTCTTAATATAGAAGGTTCTAGCTATATAGTGTTTGCTTTGTTGGGTTCTTTGAATTCAGATGACAAGTTTAGCCGAGTTTTCGTAGTTAGAGAATTCATAGATGTGTTTGAGCCTATAGTTGGATTGCTTCCGAAACGAATTGTTGAGTTTCAGATAGATTTGGTTTTAGGAGGAGAACCAGTGAGTAGGCCACCAAGAAGGATGACCCCTTCAAAGATGATGGAGTTGAATGTGCAATTGGTAGATTTAGAGAGTAAGAGTTTTATCAGGCTGAGAAGTTCGTCGTGGGGTGCAACAGTAATGTTTGCTAAGAAGTTGGATGGATCATTGAGGCTAAGTATTGGTTATTGTAAGTTGAATGAGAGGATGATAAAGAATCGATATTCATTGCCCAGGATTGATGATTTATTATACCAGTTGAGTGGAGCAAAGGTATTTTCCCAATTGGATTTGGAAAAATGTTTCCATCAGCTCAGGGTTGTAGAGGATAGTGTACCTTTGACGGCATTCAGGAGCAGAGTATGATTGGTTAGTTATGCCATTCGGACTGATGAATGCGCCAGCTTTCTTTGTGTTTTTGATGAACCGGATTTTCCGAGAGCACTTGGATAGGCTCGTATTGGTTTTCATAGATAATATCTTGATTTAATCTAAGGATGAAAGAGAGCATGAGGTTCATCTTAGAGTGGTGCTTGGGACGCTAAGGCAGGATCAGCTGAAAGTGAAGTTTTTTAAGTGTCAGTTTTGGAAGAAGGAGGTGAAGTTTCTTAGTCATGTAGTCTCAAAGAAAGGGTTGTCAGTTGATCCAACTAAGATTGATACGGTGAATAATTTGAAGAGACCTGAGATAATAACCGAGATAAAGAGTTTTCTTGGATTGGCTGGTTATTATTGGAGATTCATTAACGATTTTTCGCGAATAGCAGCACCGATGACCAAGCTAACGACGAAGGATATGAAGTTTGTATGGATGGATAAGTGTGATGAAGCATTCCACAATTTGAAACACTTATTGATCCATTCATCTATGTTGGTTGTTCCAGAGGGGAACCAGGACTTGGTAGTTTATACTGATGCGTGTGGAACAGGATTAGGAGCTGTGCTGATGTAGAGAGGTAAAGTGATTGCATATGCTTCTAGACAGCTTAGACCGCATGAGGTCGAATATCCGACGCATGATTTGGAATTGGCTAGAGTGATTTTTTCATTGAAGGTGTGGAGGCATTACTCTTGGGCGAAATGTTTGAGTTATATACAGATCATAAGTTGTTGAAGTATTTATTCTCTCTGAAGTAGATGAACATGAGACACAAGAGGTGGTTAAAGTTCATTGCGGCTTATGATTTTGGGATTGAGTACAGAACAGGGAATGGCAATAAGGTTGCAGATGAACTTAGTAGGAAATATCAGAATGTTGTGTTAGCAATGATGGCCGAGTGGAAAGACTTAGAAGCATTAGAAGATTGCAGAGTGCGGTGGAGATCCGAAGCCAGGTCTAGGGTAAATACAGTTGTACTTCAGACATTAGATATTCCAGTATAGAAGTGGGATTCTATTTCTATGTACTTCATTGATAGGTTACCAAGATAGTATAGAGGAAATGAAAGTATACAGGTCATAGTGGATAGATTGACCAAGAGTGCACATTTCATTCCAGCTAGGTCAACCAGGACGAAACCTTTTTAGTGTAGTTGTTCATCAAGAACGTGATTAGACTGCATGGAGTTCTTAACAGTATCTTTAATGATAGAGATTATTATTCACTAATGAGCTTTGGAAGAGTCTGTCGGAAGTTTAAAGAACCAAGCTTAAGATGAGTATCGCTTACCATCCATAGAAAGATGGGCAAATGGAAGGATTTAACAAGATCTTGGAAGATTTGTTAAGAGCTTGTGTTCTGGATTTCGGGAGGGTCATGCGAGGACCATTTACATCTAGTTAATAAGAGTTCTTTCTATTTCGCTGTGTTATGGTTGTAAGGGAAAAGTTGTATACTTGCCTTATTATATACTCTGATCATCCAAGGGGGCGTCTTCATATGTCGCCCTTGGCGTCTGTGTAATAATTATATTTTTTCTGAACATGGATATGATTGTGGGATTATGTAATGAATCTAAAATATGGATTTTAAATGTAAAGAAAATGTTGTTTTTAAAATTATGTTTTATTTCATATCCATGTGCTTTTGCTGTATTAATGAACTTAGCTTTACCGTATTTTGTCATCAGAAGTTATACTATAGATGACTGCAGCATCTGTAGTGCTTAGCATGTGGCCTCAAGATAGGGGAAGTTAAAATTTAGTATCAGAACATAGGTTTATGAAACTTAAAAGATATTTTAAACCCAAAAGATTTTTCAAAAAATATAATCTAATAAATCAAAAAATAAGATTGAGGTTGGCATAATGCAATAGTAACGTACTTGTATTTCATACATATACATATACATACATACATATATATATATATATAAGTACATGTTCCCCTCTCTTAGACCATTGTTTTGTATCTTACTCAGGCTCGTATGCAGACTTATGAGAAAGAAGATATGGAGCTAGGAAACGGAAGAGGAAATCTCGGTGGAGGAAGCACCACAACTAATAGAAATGCTCGACCCACTAGGAGGAACCCTGGTCGACTGGCTAACGCTAATCAAAATGCAGATGCCAATGTGGATGCTGAAAATCCACCACTGGATATGGGGGTGATGTATTAGTTTTTTGTCAATATGATGCAAGCAGGAGCTATTGCTGGAGTTGTTGGGAATGTAGGAAGAGCTAATCCTGTGCCTCCAATTGGGAATAATTATGCTAAGCTGAGTATAGGTTATACCATTCTTGGTGGGATGCTATTTATAGGAATAGAGGATGCCAAATAAGTAGAGAATTAGATGTTGCATCTTGAACGTAACTTTGCTGATTTAGGTTTAGATGATGAGCAAAAGAAAAGGTTGGCCTGTAGGCAGTTGTAAGGATCAGCCCTTCATTGGTGGAACAATGTTACTTTGGAGTTCCGAAGGAGGACTTTACTTGGGCTTATTTTAGAAGGAGATTTTAGCAAAGGTTTATATCTGAGGTTGCTAAGTCAACGCTTTTGAGGAATTTTTGGATCTAGAGCAGGAAGAGATGTCGGTTGTCGAGTATGCCACTAAGTTCGATGAGTTGTCCTGTTATGGATATAATACCATAGACACCGTCATCAGAAGGAATGAGAGGTTCACTAGGGGACTGAGGCCCGAGATCACTAGGCAACCCTGCCACATCTTTATGATCCTGGTAATGTAGTGGTGGAGAAAGCAATTCGCCATGAGGAGATGCTTGCTATTTTTGCTAGAGAGAAGCCAGTTGAAATCCATGGTTCTAATGGAAAGAAAAGAAAGTTTTTAAGAAGAAGGATGCCCAGAAAGGAAATGCTGCCAAGAAGGTGAAGGCCGATTTATTTTGCTTTAAGTATGATAAGATGGGTCATTACGCTCATGAGTGTCGGTCGGGCAAGGGGAAGAAGGAAGCAGATAAGAAGAATATGATGTACTTCAACTGCGATCAAGTTCGACATTATAAGAATCAATGTCCAAAGCAAGTTAGGGCAGACAGAGGAAAGGTTTTGCTATTGGACCAGCATCAACTAGGCCTACTACAGCCGATAAAGGGAAAACTGTGATGGAAGGTACGTTTTTGATTCAGAATATACCAATTAAGATACTGTTTGATACCGGCGCATCACATTCATTTATATCATAGAATTTGGTTGATAGGTTATGCTTAGAACCACATACCTTGTTACTTCCTTAAGGGTTGAGAATCCAATAGGAGGACATGCAACTCTAGGGACGAGATGTGGCCAATTAGAACTTGATTTGTTAGGGATTAAGTTTGCATGCAGTCTGTATGTTTTCAATTTCGTAAATTTCCGAATCATTTCGCGTATGGATTGGTTGACCAAGTATATGGCTAGGATATTTTTCCAAAATGGGGAGATATCATCGAAGCACCCAGATATTCATAATTGAATCATATTCTCAATGGAGAATTCTACCCAGAGTGCTGTTGCATTGTTGATGCCATGGGAATGGAAGAAGTGTTGAGTCGGGTTAGAGTAGTAAGAGAGTTTGCAAATTTCTTTGAGTCGGTTAATGGTCTACCACCGAAACGATCTGTTGAGTTTCTAGTAGATCTTGTGTCAGGAGCTGAACCTGACAGTAGACCACCTAGCAGAATGACACCGACCGAGATAAAGGAATTTAAGAAGCGGTTAGTGGATCTAGAAGGAAGTAACTTTATTAGAACTAGCAGTTCGCCCTACGGAGCGGCCGTGGTGTTCGTGAAGAAGCCAGATGAGTCATTAAGGATGTGTATCAACTATCATAAGTTGAATGAGAGGACGATTAAGCAAAAGAATCCTTTTCCGAGAATAGATGATCTATTTGATCAGTTGTGTGGGGCTAGATGTTTTCTCTGTTGGATATGGCGACAAGTTTCCATCAGTTAAGAGTGGTAGAGGACAATATTCCTTTGATAGCATTTCGAATTAGGTACGGTTCGTATGAATGGTTAAAAATGCCATTTGTGTTAACGGATGCACTTGCTTTCTTTATGGATTTGATGAAGCGAGTATTCTGGGAGTACTTGGATAGGTTCGTATTGGTATTCATGGATAACATTTTAGTATACTCTAAGAATGAAAGAGAGCATGAGGACCATCTTAGACCGGTGCTTGTGATGCTGAGGCAGCATCAGTTTAAGGCGAAGTTTTCTTAGTGTCATTTCGGAAGTAAGAGGTTTCGTTTCTTGGACATGTGGTTTCAGAGATGAGCTTGTCAGTCGATCCAGATAAGGTCGAAGCTGTTAATAATTGGAAAAGACCAAAGACAATGACTACGATTAGAAGTTTTCTTGGACTTGCTGGCTATCACCAAAGATACATCAAGGATTTCTCGTGGAGAGCAGCACCTTTGACTATATTCACTAGGAAAGATGTGAATTTTATTTAGTTTGACAAATGTGAGGAAACATTCCTTAAATCAAAGCATTTGTTGACCAACACACCAGTGTTAGTAGTTTCGGACAGAAACCAAGGATTAGTAGTGTACATCGATGCATGTGGGACTGGATTAGGAGCGGTGTTGATGTAGAAGAGTAAAGTTATTATCTACGCTTCACGACAGCTTAGATTGCATGACGTAAGATATCATACTCATGATTTGGAGTGGGCTGTGGTGATCTTCGTATTAAGGATTTGTAGACAATATCTCTTAGGGGAGAGATTTGGACTGCACAGATCATTAGTCATTAAGATTTACTCTCTCAAAAGGAGATGAATATGATACAGCAGAGGTGGCTGGAGTTTTTAGCTACTTATGATAGTGTTACCAAGATGTTTGACCATGTAACTAGAGGCTTGACATAAGTATCGTTCGGCGTGAACCTCGTTTGGCAGAAGCCTCGCTCGGCAAAGAGCCTCGATCAGCATGGCAGGGCCGTTCGGCATAAGTATCGTTCAACACGAACCTCGTTTGGCAGGAGCCTCGCTCGGCATCGAGCCTTGTTCGGCATGAGGCCTCGCTCGGCATGTGGCCTCGCTCGGCATTCTAGCCTCGTTCGGCATTCCATACCTGCTCGGTATAGAGCCTCGTTCGGCATGTGGCCTCGCTTGGCATTCCAGTATCGTTCCCCATTCTAGCCTCATTCGGCATTCCGGCCTCGCTCCGCATAGAGCTCGTTCGACATGTACCTCGCTTGACATTCCAGTATTTTTTGACATTCCAACCTCTTTTAGCATGAAGCCTCGCTCGGCATAAGTATGTAGTTCGGCATCTCCCCTCGACCAGCATCGGGTCTCGTTCCGCCTACACACTTCACTCAACACACTGCCTCGTTCGGCATAGAGGTACCATTCGGCTTGGATATATGGCTCGACATTTATGGTTCGGAATTTGTGGCTCGGCACACAGAAATCAATCACTACAGGCCAAGGTATCTTGCTCCTAGGCCCATTAGGGAAGTCCAACCCATCTTCGACTATAAATACAGGGGAAGGGGCAGAGTGAAATGGACCTTTTTTCAGGAATACTGGGGAGACTCTAGTATATTCAACACTCATTCTTTTTCACTTAACAATTTTATTCAAGTAGTTGGTGTACCGATTGTACCTATAATCAATCGTTGAGTAAAGCAATAAAGATTAACATCAAAGTGGACATAGGCAGTAATGCCGAACCACTATAATTCCAGTGTTCTTGTCTTTGCTTTTAATTTAGCATACTACTCTCTATTTTAATTTACTTTCTTCATTAATCTCTTTACACAATCTTTCTTAAGGGTGTTAGTAACCAATTCTGGTGCTTACATTTTGGTGATTTCACTAAGAACCGAATTCTCATGCCACTAGGATCTGCTTTGTATCTATTAGATTGAATAAATCCTCCGAAGGAGATCCCACTTATTCACGGGATGTCCTTCGAATCTACTCAGAGTTTCGATCAACAACTCTACTATGTGAAGACCACGTACCCAATCAGCCTCTCATAATACGTACGTCAATGAGACTGCTAGCGTACAATAGTTAGGACCTAGCAACCAACAAGAAAATCTAGGTGTAGGGACCACTACCTAAAATCAAACGAAAGTCATCACCAGGACAGAGTTCGACGACTTTATGAGAGAACTCATGGAAAGTAGAAGGCAACTTGCTGAGCAAATTCAAGCTAATGCTAACCTCATGACTCAGCTTACTCAGTAACAGCATAAGAATGATGGACATAGCCCTGCTCCTTATTCTTCATCTGATAGCTCGAATTCATCCGATGAACCTCCTAGGCGTAGACGCCATAAAACTGAAACTGCACAAGCAGGTGCTACTGATCGATCAACTAGGGATGACTCACATCTTGGAGACCACACCCATGCCGGAACAGGAAACTTAGGAGCTGGAGCGCGTGTGGATACCGTACCCTCGGCTCACCATGACCCTAATGAAGCTGGTCTTCAAGATACACGTTTGGCAGATCGCCAACAGAGGGGACATCAACCCGAGCGGTCCCGTAAAACAGAGCCCAACCTTCCATCCTCTATACAAACTCCGAACTTATGGGCTATGGCCAGGCAGTTAATGAGAGAAAATCAAGGCTTAACCAATGAAGATTTAGGGATATCCATGAGTCATACTCCATTCACTGATACCATTCTACAGACCGGGTATCCCAGGAAGTTTAGCATGCCAACTATCCCAGCCTACGAAGGAACGACCAATCCCAGGCAGCATGTGACGAGAAACGAATGGAAGATGGATTCGGCTAAAGCAAATGACGCGACCAAGTGTAGATGCTTTCCAATTACTTTATCCAGAATCGCCACCATGTGGTTCACTCGACTTCCCCCACGGAGTATATCCAGCTTCGACGAATTGGCGACGGAATTTGTAGAACAGTTTAGGATACATGCCACTCGTCCCAAGGATGTGATGTCCCTATCAAGTGTAATCCAAGCTCCGAAGGAGTCCTTAAAAGAGTACTTGCAGAAATTTCATGTTGCGACTACTAAATTTAGCAACCCTAATGACCATGCAATTCTGATGGCGGTATGCGATGAGTGGATCCGGATTCAGAGTTGGAGACTGTTTGGTAGGAAAGCCTCCAACAATGCTAGAGCGTTTCTTTTCAAAGGCTCATCAATTCATAAGAAGAGAAGAAGCCAGATGGAAGAGGCGAGATAAGGTACCAGGGCATGTTCAGGAGACTGTGAAAAGCAACATCACCATAAAAAAATCCGGCGATAACTCAGGAAAGGTTCAAGTCAACGTCCAGAACAAGTCTGGGCAATCTAAAGGTCCAGAGGAGGTAATCCCGAAAAGAAAAGAGAAGAAGGGAAATGGAAACCAAGGATTCCAACCTACAACGAATATACCCTACTGAATGCATCTCTTAAGAATATTTACCTATCAACTTGCAACACTTTTCAATATAGAAATCCATGCCTAAAGGAGTTCATAGAGAAACGGAAGCGAATGGGGAAGTATTGTCGCTTCCATGAGAATTACGGGCTAATAAAGAGGAGTGTAGACACCTCCACGATGCCATAGAAAAGTTGATCAGAAAGAAAAAACTGTAGGAATTTGTCAAGAACCCACAAGAGGGTAGGCAAGGATCATCAGACCCCAGACGCGGGCCAGCTCCACGCCAACCAGAGGAACCTACCTGAACCGTGGGTAGATTGGTCGTAAACACGATAGTAGGTGGACCTCACCCTACGTACAAGAATTAGCAGGAGATGGAGCGATATGCTAACTCCTTGAGGCATGTAGATTATGATTTTTGTTCGAATATGGAGTATGGGACCCTCGCAAAGCAGTAACGCAAGATGACAGACGATATAGTGTTTAGGAGTTGAGATGCGAACAAGGTGGAGGCTCTTACCATCGACTCGATAGTCATATCTGCGACGATCGAGCCAGCATATGTCAAAAGAATTTAAATTGATTATGGAAGCTCCATTAACATCATCTTCAAAAATGCATATGACGAAATAAAGAAGGAGAAAAAAGATTTAAAGCCATCTAAAGCCCGTATCCATGGCTTTAACGGTGCAGCGACTAACGCAATGGGGTATGTTGAGTTGCCAGTTGAACTGGAAGAAGGTGAGCATATGAGGGTGCGAATCCTACCATTTATAGTGTTGGATGTTGATTCTCCATGTAATGTATTTTGGGTCGACCGACCCTGGCGGAGTTTAGGGCAGCTTTGGCCCCATGTTGTTTGACACTAAAATTTCCGACAGACAAAGGAGTCGGTTTGGTGCATGGCGATCGGGTGGCCGGTCGCGCATGTTATTTGGTTGAGCTGAGAGAGGCCCAACGACGATAGAAAGGAAAGGTTGCGGACAACCCCGTATGCATCCGAAATCCTAGCGAATGTCAAGTAGTGCCTGAGCCCTGGCTCGGGCGACACTCTCGGATCTATCGAGACATAAGTCCGAGAGATGATGATGGGGAACCCAGGGAAGCAAAAGCAGCACCGACTGAACTGACGATTGACATTCCAATCAGCCGGGATGACCCGTCACGAGTTCTTAAGATTGGTTCGTGACTCGGCCCTTCAATGGCCAAGGATCTCGCTGATTTCCCTTGAGGGAACCCGGATGTTTTCGCTTGGACACATTTTGATATGTGTAGGATTTCTCCCGCTATTGCGAGTCATATGTTGAACATTGACCCGAAGTACGTTCCTATAAAATAGAAAAGGAGAGGCATGGATCCGGAGAGGTCCGCTGCTCTCAAAGAGGAGGTGGATAAACTCAAAGCCAACGGGTTCGTCCGTGATGCCCTCTACCCTGAGTGGGTGTCCAACCCTGTGCTAGTAAGGAACGCAAACGGAAAGTGGAGAACTTGCGTTGATTACTCTGATTTGAACAAAGCATACCCTCGGAATCGACCAGCTCGTCGACTCTACCGCTGGGCACGAGTTATTGTCATCTATGGATGCATACTCGGGATACAATCAGATCCCGATGCACATTCCTTACCAAGATCACATCAGTTTTGTCACAAACGTGGAGCTATATTGCTATGTTGTAATGCCTTTCGGATAGAAAAATGCAGGAGTAACTTATCAGCATATGGTGAATCGAATGTTTAAAGACCAGATTGGTAGAACAATGGAAGTTTATGTAGATGACATGCTCGTGAAGTCACGACAGTCAAACGACCACATTCGAGACTTAGCAGAGATGTTTGATATATTCAGAAATCATGGGATGAAGATCAATCCTTTGAAATGTTCCTTTGGCGTTGCGATTGGGAAGTTTTTGGGTTTTATTGTGAATGTGCGGGGAATCGAAGCTAACCCGGAGAAGATTCAAGCTATTCGAGACATACAAGTGCCTAAAACTATAAAACAAGTGCAAAGCTTGAATGAGAAGGTGGCCGCGCTGAGTCGATTCATATCCAGAGCCATAGATAAGTGTATTCCTTTCTTCGATGTAATAAAGAAAGGAAAGAGAAATTTCGAGTAGACATCCGACTGTGAGGAAGCATTCCGAGATCTGGTAAGGCATTTGGAAAGTCCCCGATACTGACGAAACCAGTAGACCATGAGATGTTGTACGTGTACTTTGTTGTATCCCAACATGCTATCAGTACGGCTCTGGTTCGCGAGGAGGACCGAGTTCAGAAGCCAGAGTACTATGTCAATAAACGTTTAACGGGGGTAGAAATAAAATATCCTAAGATTGAGAAACTAACCTATTGCTTGGTGATTGCATCACGCAAGCTCCGGCCATACTTTTAGGCACACTCAGTCAGTGTTTATACGATCAACCCTTGCGGCAGGTACTCCAACGACCGGAAACTACTGAAAGGATGTTAAAATAGAATATCGAGTTAAGTCGGTTCGATATTACCTACCTTCCATGAAGGGCCATACAAGGGCAAGAACTAGCAGACTTCATTGTTGAATTCACCATGTCAGACGAATCAGATGGTAGCAATGTCATACCTCTCGTTCGATGGAAGATGTATACCAATGGGGAATCTAACGACCGTTGCTCGGGGGATGGCATAGTTCTTGTAACTCCTAAAAACCAATCAATTTGTTATGATTTGATGCTCGAATTCCCTGTGACAAATAACGAATCCGAGTATGAAGCATTGATTGTTGGCTTGAGACTTATCAGAGAACAGGGGGTAAAATCGGTTGAAATCTTTCACGACTCACAACTGGTGGTGTACCAGGTGCATGGAGATTATCAACCGAAAGGATAGAGGCTTGCCCCATACCTTGCACAGGTTCATGAGCTACTAGCAAATTTAGAATATTATGATGTTTCACATGTCCCGCGTGAACAAAACAGAGAAGCCGATTCATCGGCAAAATTTGCGAGCACTGGCGATGCACAGCAAATGGGATTGGTTCCCGTCGAAACCTTACTTGCTCCGAGTATAAACATGATGGAGGTAGATTTCGTGTTAGAAACAGAAATCGAGAAGGAATCGTGGATGACCCCATTTAGGCAATACTTGCTACACAGGATCTTGACCGAAAGAAGGAGTGAAAGACGACAAGTCATTCTTAAGGCTTCACGATATGTAATGCAAGACGGAATAATGCATCGAAGGGGATTCTCGACCCCCTTACTCCGATGCATTGCCCATGATGAGATAAAACGAGTCCTGAAGGAAGTCCACGAAGGAGAATGCGGTGACCATATTGGGGGGCAGACATTAGCAAAGAAAATCCTCCGCTACGGATACTATTGGCCAACTGTAAATTACTATGTAAGAAGATGTGAAAAATGCCAGAAATATGCAAAAATCCCAAGAGCTCTACCGACGGAACTCACACAAATGGTTAGTCCCTGGCCGTTTGCAATGTGGGGAATGACATAGTCGGCTCTTTGCCCATATCCAAAGGTGGTGCAAAATACGAGATAGTTGCGGTCGATTACTTTACTAAGTGGGCAGAAGCAGAGCCTTTGGTCACGATCACCACAAAAAGGTCATTAATTTCGTTGTACGAAACATTATATGCGTTTTTGCCTTCCTCGAACTATCATTACAAACAACGGAACTCAATTCGAAAGCAAAGAATTCAAAGAGTTTTGCTAAAGATATGGCATTGAGAAAAAGTTTGCAGTAGTTGCTCATCCAAAAGCCAATGGACAAGTGGAAGCCGTGAACAAAATAATTAAGTCCGTGTTAAAAAAGAATTTGGAAAAGGCTAGAGGCAAATAGGTGGATGAACTTCCAACAGCACTTTGGGCTTATAAAACCACCCATAAGTCTGCGACTGGCCATACTCCATTCTCATTAGCATATGACATGGAAGCTGTTATACGCGTAGAACTTGAAGTTCCGTCACATCGGGTAACTTATTATGACCCTGAGTCGAATCATGATCTTTTGCTAGAATCACTGGACTTCATTGATGAAAAACGTTAAGAAGCTGATATAAGACCGGCTGCATACAGACATCGAGTCGCTCGATATTATAACGAAAAGGTCCGACCGAAAATCTTTAATGTGGGTGACGTCATTTTGAAAAGAGTTTTCCCGTCCCATCGTATATGAATCCCGCATGGGAAGGTCCATACGTCATTCAACAGAAGCTTGGAGAGGGAACTTTCAAGTTAGCTACCATTGATGGTGCGACACTCCCCCGAGCATGGAATGGCTAGCATTTGTGGCATTATTATACTTAGTCCATTTTTTTCATATTTTAGTTGCAATTATTTCCAGCATATTTTTATTCTTAGTTTTCGACATGTAATAAGACAATTTAGCTTATTTTCATTAATAAAGGCTTGTAGCCATCTTTTCCATGATTATTAATGTTTTTGTGTATGGTAATTCTATGGAAAACCACAAAATTACATTATTCTTTCTGAAGTACGAACGCGTACGAACATCTCGAAATCTCCAAGTCCCTTAAGTGCGGACTGGTACTCTGAGTCCCCTAAGTGCGGGAACTACAAGAAAACATATTATTAATAACGCTATTTAATGACGCATTATTCTACAGCGTTATTGTTTACCTTTAATTATTTGTTTTTTTACTTTATATGTTTTCTATTGTTAACATGTAAGGCTTTGGCCCAAAATTTTCGTCTCCCTCCTAGAAACGCTTAACAATTTTCATCTCCCTCCGAAAATCAAAATAACCTAATCGACGTTCTACTCCATCTCCAATCAACGAAGTTCGGCCGTTCTACTCCATCTTCGATCTAAACTGATACAGTGCGCCTTCTCCATCAAAGAAGAAACTACGCTCCTTCTCAAACCCTAATTTCCCGTGTCCCCCTCCTCTTTCGCTTCGCCATAGTTCCTCTTTTTCTAGGGTTACCGCCTCCCACGCCTTTTTATAGCAGCTCCTCCACCTCGTTCTTGTACCGTCTCCATCACGTTCTAGCAATGCCTTCGCCTCGTTTAGGTAATTTTCATTTTTTCCATCACGTTCTTTTACCGTCTAAATTAGGAACTTTGCATTTTGTATGTTTAGTCAATCTAGCAAATATTTTCTGTTCTTTTCATGCTTAAATATGACATGAAATATCATTTTCTAGGTCCGTAGACTTTCAGCATGTGAAACAATGGGATCAGCTACGACAATTTGTAGTGATAAAACTAGAACACTCACCTTGAATCAAGTAAGTTCTTCAATAATCCTCATGACACTAGAAAGTCATATATTT
This sequence comes from Allium cepa, assembly GCA_030765085.1. Lineage (NCBI taxonomy): Eukaryota > Viridiplantae > Streptophyta > Magnoliopsida > Asparagales > Amaryllidaceae > Allium > Allium cepa. Next base: position 464,644,137 of record CM060943.1, read on the forward strand.
GTAAAACTTGCAGTTAATACCTTAGTATCTTCTATCTTTTTGAAAGATGACTGTTGTGGAAGCATATGTTGGTGGAAAGAAGATTGAACCAGCGGACAATGTTGAAATGATGCCTTCTATTGCACGCTCACTGTTTATTGAAGGCATTGCACAAAATACAGCAGGGAGTGTTTTTGAGCCTGAGGAAAATGGTTTCATAAATCATACGTTACACCACTTGTTCGTTAGTAGCATGTGGTTCAGGGTTTCCATAGTCGATTGACATCAATTTCACGTTTAGGCATAAACTTAACTTCAACGTCGACTTCAAAGATAAAGTCAGTAACACCGATAGTACATTGAGTATATCACGTTTCATGTGTGCATACTAGTCAAAATTCATAATTGATAGTCAAAGCAATCATGTGGTTATGACCCCAATGTTTATGAATCGAGCAATCCTTGCATAGATTATTTATTAACTGTCATAGATCTGGAGAGTGAAGTATCCATTTTTGAAATGCAACATAAGTGATGATGGAGGATTTGTTGAGTGACAATTCACTTTCAGATCACATGTTTTTTTAATTATCATGTAAAACTACTCTCAAAATATTCTTTATCAGGGAAGCCTTGTAAATTTTTCTAGAGGCCATTCCAAATATTTGAATCTGGAATCTATGAAAGACAGAAACAGTATTACAATAAAGATGCAATAAAATGCTCGAAGACATGGTCACCCTTGAAGTAAATGTGTATATGGTCACCATATTCTGCTATCAAAATAGGTTAAACAGTGAAATAGGACTTAGAGATACTGCAGCTTTTAGAGTACATATTATTGTGTTGTATGCAAGCCATCTTTTTATTGTGAAGGTAATTGAACAATATATTTTATTGAATATTGTTTATGGTTTTATTACAACATGATCATTGTTCTACAATACATGACATGTATTTAAAGTACTTGGAGCCCAAGTAATTATATAATAAGAAAAAATTGTAATTTTGGGAATTACAAATATTGGAATATACTTAGAATATTTCGTAACATATAGATGATATTATCTTAACACTTTATATTTGTGATGTATGTAAGCCATCTTTATGTTGAAGATAATTGAACAATATATTTTATTGAATGTTGTTAATGGTTTTAGTACCTCTTGATCATTGTTCTACAATACATTACATGTATTTAAAGTACTTGGAGCCCAAGTAATTATATAATAAGAAAATATTGTAATTTAGGGAATCACAAATATTGAAATATTCTTAGAATATTTCATAACATATAGATGATATTATCTTAACACTTCTTATATTTGCTGGGAATTTAACAAATCAAAAAAGAAAAAGAAATGAAAAATGAAAAAAAGAAACAGATGTTTTACTAGTTCTCCTTTATACAGAACGGTAAACAGTAGTGTAATTTACAGTTGCAAATGACCAAATGAAGTTGAATTGATTACGAACTAAATTTGTGCCCTATGAGTAAACAAACGTTTTCATGATTGATTTGTTGAACTGAAATGAATATTAACATAGTTTTAACAAAAAAATTATTTTCTTGCATAGTGAACCCATTATAAGCTTGGAAAAATAATTTTATTTAACTTTAAAACAAAGTTTCTTTATATGTTTCTACATTTTCAGGATGGCGGAGCAATTGAGATTACAGGTTCACCTACTGAAAAAGCAATACTTTCTTGGTGTGTTAAGGTAAAAATATCTATAATATCAATTTTACTATTTTGTTTTATCATCCTCTTACGTTTTCTTTTACTTTTATCAACAGTTGGGGATGAAAGCTTTTGCTTTAATCTAACTTCTAGTCTATGTAGCTAATAATTAATCGTCTGCAGTCAATATAGTTTATTTCGTTGTAATCATTTTTGTGACGTGTCGTATAATCTTTTTATACATATCTGAAGGGAAACTCTGAAGTTCATATTCACTGGAAAGGATCTGCTGAAACAGTTCTTGCAATCATTTATTTATTTACAGTTGATATTGGACTTGTGGCTAGATATTAAATTATTTGTGCTAGTTACAGATATTTCGGTAGCAGAACACTTCCATTCCAATATAAGCTATGATTTCATATTTTGGTAACACAGTTCAACTTATTTTCAGTAACCCATTCACTAAATAATAGGGCGTTGATTAATATTGAAACATATCTGTTCAATCGACACTTTATTATCGAGTCCAATACATCTTGGGTTAGTTTGAGCAGCTGATTGTAAAGTTTTAATAAGTCATTTTATTTCTCATAAATAAATCAATCACCAAATTTAATCCAAGCTAAAATAAATTTGCAAGATTCTTAGTGTGTTTCCTATTTTAATTTAAATACTACGTTTTAATTTAAACTGCAATAATATGAAATTAATCTTGTTTTGTAGGAAAAGATTAAACAAATTGAAAGTGTTTCACAATCGAGCTCGCAAATTAATTATAGAGCAGATGCACTTGCACAAGTGCTAGGGAAAGAAAGACCCGGTCGACTTAGAGCGATGGGAAGAGGAATGACATTATTTTCTGTTTCTGTATTAACTTGGCTGCAGGCTTATGTTTTATTCAATGGTTATGCACTTGCTTTAATGTTTGTACAATGTAATGAAAAATATATCACATTTCTTTCTGAGCATGCTCTTGTGTTATATTTGTTGATTATAATCTTTATTCGTTTATGAAGATTTAGTTTGATTGCTATTATTAAAATGTAATATATAGGCATAGCTCTTGAAAAGTGTATCTTCGGTTTTTATAGCTGCATATATGAGCTATAAAAGAATTTATCAATACTATAACATGTTGATTTAATAGCGTCAAATGACCGCTATTGAATAAATATTTTGTAGCCGCAAAATGGTGTTATAAAGATTTCCAATTCCGTTGAGATTTAGTTGTATTATAGCGGCTACAATGAGCTATTGACTAAATATTTTATAGCGGCAAAATGGTGTTATAAAGATTTCCAGTTCCATTGAGATTTAGCTATATTATAGCGGCTATAATGAGCTATTGAATTAATGTACCATAGCGGCGAATTTATGTTATAAAACTAAGCTCAACCATAGCGGCATATTTTGTGTTATAAATATTCAACAGTTTTTTATAACATGTCGATATACAACGCTTATCAAACCGCTATGGTTGTGATTAATAGCGGCTATATGCCACTATAAAAGACACTTTTTGTTGTAGTGGGGCCAGAGTATAAACGACTTAAAAATCTCCAAGTCCCCTAAGCGCAGACTGGAGTACTCTGAGTCCCTAGAGTGCGGACTAGAGTATAAATGACTTAAAAATCTCTGAGTCACCTGAGTGCGGATTGGAGTACTCTGAGTCCCCTGAGTGCGGACAAAAGTATAAACGACTCGAAATCTCCTAGTCCCCTGAGTGCGGGCTGGAGTACTCTAAGTCCCCTGAGTGCGGACCAGAGTATAAATGACTTAGAAACCTCCAAGTTCCCTGAGTGCGGACTGGAGTACTCTGAGTCCCTGAGTGCAGACCAGAGTATAAACGACTTAAAAACCTATAAGTCCCCTAAGTGCGGACTGGAGTACTCTGAGTCCCTTGAGTGCGGACCGGAGTTTAAATGACTTAAAAACCTCTATATCCCCAGAGTGCGGACTGGAATACTCTGAGTCCCCTAAGTGCAGACTAGAGTATAAACGGATTAAAAACCTCTATGTCTCCAGAGTGTGGGTTGGAGTCCTCTGAGTCCCGCGAGTGCGGACCAAAGTGTAAAAGACTTAAAATCTCTAAGTCCCCTGAGTGTGGACTGGAGTACTCTGAATCCCCAGAGTGCGGATTGGAGTATAAATGGTTTAAAATTCTCTAAGACCTCGGAGTGCGGACTAGGATACAAATGACTTGAAGTCGTCAAGTCCTCAGCATACAGACTGAAAAATATTCTATGTACCCAAAGCATGGAATAAAGGATGTACAATTCCAAAGAATTTCTTACTTATATGAAGATGAATTGAGGAGTTTATGTAACTCATAATAGCTTGGGTTTCGACCATGATTATATAGAAAGTTGAACGATAAAAGTCTTTTTAAAGACAAAAGAACTAAGTTCTATTTATCCAAAATAAGGTTCTACTACATCTCCTCCAAAACTCAGAGTCAAAAGTCGATTTACATTAACTACGAAAATAAATAAAAATAATTACATAATCTAAACTAACTCTCGTTGAACAAGAGTAACAACTACTTCTTTGATTTCTTTGATTTCTTTCCCTCCTTCGTCTTGTCAGACGAATCATCTCCCATGCATTTTCCCTTGGAAATTTTCCTTGATGGGGAGGTAACAACCGAGGAAGTACGAGGGACCTCCTGTGGCCTGGACCCACCAGGGAGGATGACCTTCAAAGGCTTGTTCAAAGGATCGTCTAGGTCCATGACTTGGGGCTCGACTTTGATTTCAGCTGTCTTTTTCTTTTCCCCCACGAGCTGCTCCTTCATGCTCATTTAAGAAGTGTGCTCAGAGGCGCTTATGATCTCAATTTCATAACTACCTTCGATAGGAGATGATGTCCCAGACTTATCTTCATCAAGTGCCTCAATCACTTGTGCATCTGGACTGGGAGTCTCTCCCTCATGAGTGGCCTCGCTTGTTTTCCTCTTCTCCTCCTTGGCATCATCGCTCCTCGGAGTGGGTTCGAGATCAGAACGGCCTACGCAAAATCATAGGAATTAATTGTTAATTACTGTTTATGATTAATGAGATGATTAATTACAAGTTAGTTATTTAATTTATTAAAGGAATTATTAATTAATAAGGATCATTTGTTAATTAATATTGATAAAAGCAATTAATTAAAGTGTGATTAATTAATTGTAATTAACTGAGGTTTAATGTAATTAATTATAGTTGATTAATTAATGTAAGCAAATGAAGGATCATTAATTATTGTAATTGATGATAGTAATTAAAGGTTAATTACTGAATATGGTTAAGAATAATTACTTGAATGTAATTAAAGTATAATTAATCAGAGAAAATTAATTAAGAAAGATCATTAAGAGGTGATTAATTTATTGATTTGGAATAAATTAACGAAGAAGGATTAAGGTAAATCAAGAGTTAATCAATTTTGTTTATGATTGATTGATATAGAGTAATTTATATTGAATGATTGATATTGGGTGATTGGTTGATACTGGATGAATTGGGTATGACATCTCTGTTATGTGATATGCTGCTTTGTGAGATGAATGGTTGTTATGAATTGTCTATTGTGATAATGTGATTCATCTATCTGTTATATCATCCTGAATATAAGTTTAATTGTTTAAACCCGTAAACAACTTGGACATTAAAATGGCGTTTGGTTTCGATGAGACCGGGATCGGGTTTCCATATTTGGATATCCGAAAACCACATCGATCCAAATTAAACGTTAGGTCGTGAATCCAGGTGGAGCTTAGTGAAGACTCGAGGTGTAAGAACTATTCGTCAGTATAACTCTGGGGGTGATTCGGTAATGAGTTTGAAGAAGATAGTACTTATAGGTTCGAGATGGTGATTCAGAGTGCAAGGGCTATGGTTGTTGACTCTGAGGGTGATTCCAATATGAGTGCAATAAGATAGTGCCTTCGGTTTCGTTCGAACCCGGAACGAACTTGTATGGATTGAATGCTTTCAGAAAATCGTCAGGTGGACGATGAGCATTCTAAGATAGATGTGATCTATAAAGGTAATCGCATCCTCAAGCCTCATCAACCGGAAAAGGCTAAAACAGGGAAGGTGCAGCAAGGCTAAGTGGGTAGCACCCATTTCAGGGTGAGGTCATTCCTGTCTAGATGTCCCTTTATTTTGGCTTTGTGGATGGTTGGTCGCACCAACCACGGGGTGATCTTACTCAAGACTGTTTAGTAAGGAATGGTTCCGGCTTTGTGTTGCAGGGGGAGTAATCCTCGGAAATGTGATCTAGGCCACGTACTATGACGGGCGGTACCCCGGTAGCCCTGCCATTGATGGAAACCCATTCTTCCTACGAGATCCTACGGTTTTGTTTGTATTACCCACTTTTGTGGCTAGTAGCTGGCATTTAATAATGTAACAATTTAGGTTATTTCTTATTTACTTGAAAACCCTAGACACTATTATAATATCACTGGATTTCCTATCAAATGTTTTGGTTAGCGTAAGGTAAAAACTTTTCCATGTTTATGTGTGGGAAGTCTTACGTGATACCGTTTCTTTTCAAAGTTTTTTCTAAAGTTAAGCAATTTTAACCCGTTTACTCACACCAGACCCATGTCTAACCCGAGTGTTTATTTTCTGTTTTATTAAACTCTTGGGTACTCATATAATGTATGATTAGTCAAGTGATTCGGGATTGCTTGACGAATTCTGGAGGAGATATGGAGCAGAAGGCTTCTACGTGTAGATTTATTATGGTTCCGCTGTGTTTGTATGATATCTGTATCTTGTGTACTTGAGTTGTATGGTTAGACAGATGTTTATAACTGTCTAATATGTGTTGTATATGTTGTTCACTCTGATGTAATATGATACTATGTAATATTTTATATGATATATTATATTTAATTCGTTCCGCTGCGAGTATCTGATGTTGTTGTGTTTCTTCTTTTCTTATCTTTTCTTCTTCTATCCCTTTCTTTCTTCATTAGTGATACGACTTTCTGGAGTTAGAAAGTCGGGTCGCTACAGGTGGTATTAGAGCATTAGGTTGAGTGAATACCTAGGCTCTGGAGTGGTGTTTTTTTTTGAGAGAGCATACTTGTAATTTTTATATATAACTATATATATTTATATATCTACCTGATTTGTTGGGTTATCTGTTCGGATTTTCCAACAAAAGTTTTAAAGGTAGATGGAGTAGTAGTGTGTGTGTAACACGACTACCACTAATAGAATAGGTCCATATGTTGAGGTTGGATGTATATTTGTCGAGACTGTAGACCAAATACCGTCTTGAGTGAGATTTGCAGCTTGGAGTAAGGATTTCTCTGATCTCCGAAGGAATTTTTTTAAAGATTCGGAATTTATCTTTGAAATGTAAGTTTGGATCTGTCGGAAGTGCAGAAGTTAGTGATGATACCTTGATAACTACGTGATGAGATGCAGTATCAATGGATATTTCAGAAGATGTTTTCTCTTAAAGCAGTTTTAGAAGTAGTTGAGGAGTAGTTTTACCTGCCGTAGGGAAGATTCGTCTGTATAGAAGTTATCTGGATCTTTAGCAAGGAGGTCGTCTGTTTTGGAAATATGAGACTAAGGTCTATAAGTTGTTTTTCTTTGGCATGGTCTCATTTGTTATTACTTGAGGAGAGCGAGATGTTCACGCTTGGTTTGGAGCCCGAATTTCTTGAGAGGTTGTCTGCCATCTCGAAGGTTCGTTGTGCGGTTTGTTGATGGTTTTGGTTTTCGAGAAGGTCTTTTAGCTTTGCAGTATCATCGAGATAGAGTTTGGGAGCAACAGTGTGGTCATTTCTCCGATGATTCAGGAATCTTGGTGGTTTTTCTATCAGCAGCCCGGGCAGCTGGTGGAAGTTTTCTTGAAGGGTTAACCTTGTTTGGAGAAGCTTAAGGCTGTTCTAATTGGTATAGAGAGGACGATTTCTTTGGAATCCGAACTAGGTAGGATCGCAAAAGTGACGTGCGATTAGTTTGGGAATTTTTCTTAGGAAATCTTTTGTTTTAGACTGAGGATTCTCATTTGGAAGTAGGAGCTACTGAGGTAATCAGAAGTTGTCTGCATCTGGAGTTGAGTTCCATATTGATTTGATTCCAGAAGCGATTTTGGTAGTTAGCCTGGTTGTAGGAATTTTTTGTAATTTGGATTGGTCAGATCTAGTTTTTGAGTTGGATTCTACTATAAGGATGTGTGACCGAGTCAGACGGGTCACTAAGATTATATGGATTTGATGAACAAAGTTTCCCGGATATATTGGATAAGTTTGTATCATGTTCATCAACAGTATTCTCATCTATTTCAGAATCAGAGTTGTGCAGCGGAAGCGAGGTAGCAGCCGTGCAAGGAAGGAAGTAAGTTCTGTTTGCTATTTCTTGAGGAGTAGAGCTTGTGTTCAGGATTTCGACGGATCTTGGAAGACTTTTCTGTTGGATAGGATCCAGGAACTGGTTTGCTTTGGTCTAGTTGTTTCTGGAAGCATCAGTGTAGGTTGAGCTGATCAAGAAGAAGATTGGAAGCCCAGGATTGTCTGTTGAGTTATGTAGATACGAGATAAGGAGTTTGGAATTCGAAGTTGGAGTCTTCATTGTTGTTAAGATTTCTCTGGTTAAGAGAGAGTAATTGGATAAGATTGGATGGCTAGTTTTGTGGTATTGGGAATTTCTTATCTGTATTTTTGATAGGATAAGTTCTTTTGTCTATAAGATTGAATTGCCAAGTTTGGATAGCTGGAATTCATTGTATTTCACGTATCTCTGAGGGAGTACGTGTATGATTCATCGTTGATTGTGAATCTGTAGTCCAGTTGGATTTGGAAGTTTTTCTAAACTTGAGTATTGTCTGATGTTCTGTTCATATTGATGGATCTAGAGATGAGTGGAGCTCTGGATTTTGGTGGTCTAGTTTGTTTATCTTCTGTAGAGCAAGTCTCCCGGTGATTTTTACTTGGGAAACTCTAGATAGTGTTAGTAAGATTTATTTTGATTTGCGTCAGGATAATTAGTTAGGCTTGTTTGATTAATTGCTATGGTTGTTAGTAACTGGATGATAGGTATGCTTTGCTGTTTGAAATTAAAATCTTTGTTGGGTTATTAAATTATCTTTACTTTTAAATTTCGGGGACGAAATTCTTTTAAGGGGGAGGATTGTAACAACCTGGAATTTTGGGCAATATCAATGTAATATTCTGTATTAATAATCAATTTGATTTGATGATTTTTCTTTATAATTTTAATTTAAATTGGTAAATTTAATCTTTTAAAGGTTAATAAATTTTTAATCTGGTAATTTTGATCAATATCTCTCTAAAAATTTAGAATTGATAAGAATTTATTTTTCAAAGCTAATGAAATTTTATTCTATTTATAATATATATATTCGATATATATTGTGAATAGGAAAAATCTTTTGTTTTAAATAAAAGATGAATTTTCAAATTGAAATATATATGTATGTATATCTTATAATTTGGAGTTGTTTTGGAATTTAATATAATCTATTTATAATTTATATATGTATGAATATTGTAATTTAAAGCTTTGTTTTAAAATTATTATTTTTCAAAAGTTAATTTAAAGTTTAATTCAATTGTTTTAAAAAAATAAGATAATTGTTTATTTTAAAATATGATAGTTTAAATAAAGTTTTATTTTTGTTTTCTTTTAAAATGCTTAAATTTAAAATGGTTGTATATGTATATATATAAATGTTTTGGATTTTTAAATACATGTATAAGAAATATATTTGTGTTATAATTAGTTTTATAATATTTTCTTTAGAAAGTAAACTCATATATTCATACACAAGTAGTTGTTAATTTAGTAAATTAAATATGTAAGTTTATATTTACGTTTAAATTAAATAAAAAATTAATTAAAAATTCAAAGACATGTGTAAACATAATAGTCATCTTAATAACATTTGTAAAGCTAATAAGCAAATAAAGTGACAAATGTAAATTCTTAAGGGACAAGTGTCTTCTTTTTAAAATTCACTTTCTTTAATTTTTATTAAATCAAAACCAAGTTTATTAAACATATTTTCATCCCTTCTTCAATCTATTTTCAGCTGAACAAAGTTAATAACAAATTGAAACTAATAAGCAAAATTTAAATCTAAAAGTTCAAAACAGAAAATCAATTTTAAAGCCAAAAGCAAATTTAAAATCTGCAAAATCAAGTTTGAAAGGTAGAATGAAGTCCGCAACTTCAATCTGCAAATTCAAAGGGGAGTTCAACTGCAACTTTCAAACCTGCAATTCATGATGATCAACGGCAGTTCAACCTTTTTAAAACATCAACTTAGGCATGCAGTAGAGTTTCTTCAGCAAAGCATATCAAAACATTTTTCCAGATGAATTTCAAAGCCTGGGAAAAGAAAAGAATTGAAAAACTTGTTTTTGCAAATTGAGGTGAGTAAATATATTTTAAAAACAGTTTAACCTAATGCATGTGTTAATCTTTGAATTGATATTAGTGTTGCATGGAAATCATTCAGTATTTATGTTATTGAATATATAGAACTGTTTATATATGTGTAAAAACCTGTGTATACATGTAAACACCTTGTTTCTGTTTTTATTTCAGACCAGGATCTATTTCAAAAATTTAAAACTCCCAATAACATCATCATTTGATTTTGATGATTAAATGGAAATTGTTTGTTAATGTTTAATGGTAAATTTAAAAATAGTTTGTGAAATTTTTTATTTACAAATAATTTATTCTGATTTGAATTATATGCATGTAATCTTGATGAAAAATCATGAATTTTAATATGCAATTTGTAATTTTTAGTCGGGTATTTCTTGAGAATTTTGGGTTTGTTCGAAATTAGGAATTTGGGCGATTGCCGATGAACGGCACGGCTATGTTGTCCAATTTTTGGTATGGAGGAGGTTTGATTGATTGTGAGCATGGGAAAAATACTCTTGGATTTTTCTTGAGGCCGACTTGAGCAGTGTTGATCAAACTAGGGTTTTTACCTTGTTTTTGTTCGGCTTTGTTGTCGAGATGATTGCGTCGTGAAAGAAGGACCGCAGGTGGTCGCGATGGTGGAGTGTTGGGCTGGGGGTTGTGGAGTGTTGATATGAGCGTCGGCGAGGTTCATCGGTGTTGGGATTATCGGCGGCATTGGGATTTGTGTTCGAGATGTTGCGGCAGTTTTGAGCTAGAGGTCGAAATTTTGATTTGTGATAGAATTCTTCGATCTGGGTTTGTCTTTGGGTTCGCACGCGTTAGTGTGATCGTCGTCGATGGTTGCGACGAACTACGGCGGTCGGAGGCAGTGGCGCATGTGCACGAGGGTACGTATTTGAGAACTGGGTAATGCGAGTTGGGGAAGAAGGGTTTTTCTTGAGTAGCTCTCGCATTTTCATGGGGAACGACTCGAAGTTGATGGATCTGAGTTTGCTTCAGGGCACGCTCGTGTTATTTGGGTTTCGTACTCGAGATTTTTAGTCGCGTGTTGTTTTTCTGGTTATTACCGTGTAGGATGTTAAGTACTGTGTAATAATATAAGTTTCTGATTTAAAACTTATTGAATAAATGAAGGTAAGCATTAAATTATAAACCAAGTTTATAGAAGGAAACAAAGTTAACTTGTGCTTTGATGAAAATGTAAATCAAACCTTTAAAGCACTAATTGAATTTATTTTATTTTAAATTTAAATTGCTTTAAGATATTTGTATTTGAAATAATTATCTTAAGTAAATTTTGAATTTCAATTTAATAGAGTGTTCTGAATTTAGGTATTAGATCAAAGTTTTAAAATAAATTTTTAAGTAATGATTTAAAAACTAAGTTTCAATTTATATTGAAAATGAATAAGTTTAAAATTAGATAATTTAAAGTGTTTTAAATTTGAAATTGATTTCTAAATATTTTATTTTCAAATAAATTTTAAGTTAAAATTTTGAAATCCAAATAGAATAATTTGTTTTTAAGTTACCAAAAAATTGATTAATTCAAATAGTTAATTTATGAAGATAATAAGGTTAATTTATTTTGTTATGAACATTATGGATACTTAATTAATATAATTTGTTAATAAGTAAAGAATTAATTAAGATAAATGTTTTTTTTAATTAATTAAGGATTTTGAAATATAAGAAGTTAATTAATTGTTTAATTAATTTTAAATAATTAGTTAATTGTTTATTTAATTTTAATAATCACTTAATTATGAATTAATTAAGTGTAATTACTTAATAAGGTAATTAATGGTGAATTTCTGAAGGTAATTAAGAATGGTAATTGCTTATGGAAGTAATTAGTGGAAAATTACTCATGGGAGTAATTAAATGGAAGTGATTAATGGATAATCACTTGATGTTATTAATTAAGGAATTGATTAATATAATTGTTTTTAATTTAACTAATTATGGAGTAACTTATTAATTTAAGAAATAAGGATTATTTAATGATGGGATTAATTACTTGTTAAGGTAATTGATTTAAAGAGTAATCATCTATTGGAAGTAATTAGAATATAATTTCTTAGTAAGTAATTAAGAGTTAATTACTTAATTAATTTAGTTAATTAATTAATGTGATTGATTAATTAATGAAAGAGATTTATTTAAGATTAATTACTAAGGGTAATTAATTAATAAAGTAATTAATTAAGGATTTATTTATTAATTTAATTGAATAATAATTACTTAATGAAGTAATTAAACATTAATTAATTAGATTAATTAATCAAAGGTTTGTATAATTAATTAAGAAGTTAATTAATTAAGATAAGTAATTATAAATTGTCAATTACTGTTTATGATTAATGAGATGATTAATTACAAGTTAATTATTTAATTTACTAAAGGAATTATAAATTAATACGGATCATTTGTTAATTAATATTGATAAAAGTAATTAATAAAAGTGTGATTAATTAATTGTAATTAATTGAGGTTTAATGTAATTAATTATAGTTGATTAATTAATGGAAGCAAATGAAGGATCACTAATTATTGTAATTAATGATAGTAATTAAAGGTTAATTACTGAATATGGTTAAGAATAATTACTTGAATGTAATTAAAGTATAATTAATCAGAGAATATTAATTAAGAAAGATCATTAAGAGGTGATTAATTTATTAATTTGGAATAAATTAGTGAAGAAGGATTAAAGTAAATCTAGAGTTAATCAATTCTGTTTATGATTGATTGATATAGAGTAATTTATATTGAATGATTGATATTGGGTGATTGGTTGATACTGGATGAATTGGGTATGATATCTTTGTTATGTGATATGCTGCTTTGTGAGATGAACGGTTGTTATGAATTGTGTGTTGTGATAATTTGATTCATCTATCGGTTATATCATCCTGAATATAAGTTTAATTGTTTAAACCCTTAAACAACTTGGACATTAAAATGGCGTTTGGTTTCGATGAGACCGTGATCGGGTTTCCATATTTGGATATCTGAAAACCACATCGATCCAAATTAAACGTTAGGTCGTGAATCTAGGTGGAGCTTAGTGAAGACTCGAGGTGTAAGAACTATTCGTCGGTATAACTCTGGGGGTGATTCCGTAATGAGTTTGACGGAGATAGTACTTATAGGTTCGAGATGGTGATTCAGAGTGCAAGGTCTATGGTCGTTGACTCTGAGGGTGATTCCAATATGAGGGCAACGAGATAGTGCCTTCGGTTTCGTTCGAACCCGAAATGAACTTGTATGGATTGAATGCTTTCAGAACATCGTCAGGTGGACGATGAGCATTCTAAGATAGATGTGATCTATAAAGGTAATTGCAGCCTCAAGCCTCATCAATCGGGAATGGTTAAAACAGGGGAGGTGCAGCAAGGCTAGGTGGGTAGCACCCATTTCAGGGTAAGGTCATTCCTGTCTAGATGCCCCTTTATTTCGGCTTTGTGGGTGGTTGGTCGCGCCAACCATGGGGTGATCTTACTCGGGACTGTTCAGTAAGGAATGGTTTCGGCTTTGTGTTGCAGGGGATTGGGAGTAATCCTCGGTACTGTGATCTAAATCACGTACTGTGACGGGCGGTACCCCAATAGCCCTGCCATTGATGGAAACCCATTCTTCCTACGAGACCCTACGGTTTTGTTTGTATTACCCACTTTTGTGGCTAGTAGCTGGAATTTCGGCTATTTCTTATTTACTTGAAAACCCTAGACACTATTATAATATCACTGGATTTCCTATCAAATGTTTTGGTTAGCGTAAGGTAAAATCTTTTCCATGTTTATGTGTGGAGAGTCTTACGTGATACCTTTTATTTACAAAGGTTTTTCTAAAGTTAAGCAATTTTAACCCGTTTACTCACACCAGACCCCTGTCTTAACCGAATGTTTATTTTCTGTTTTATTAAACACTTGGGTACTCATATTATGTATGAGTAGTCAAGTGATTCAGGATTTCTTGACGAATTCTGAAGGAGATATGGAGCAGGAGGCTTCCACGTTTAGATATATTATGGTTCCGTTGTGTTTTGTATGATATCTGTACCTTGTGTACTTGAGTTGTATATTTAGACAGATGTTTATAACTATCTAATATGTGTTGTATATGTTGTGTACTATGATGTAATATGACACTATGTAATATTTTATGTGATATATTATGTTTCATTCGTTCCGCTGTGAGTATCTGATGTTGTTGTGTTTCTTCTTTTCTTATCTTTTCTTCTTCTATCCCTTTCTTTCTTTATTAGTGATACGTCTTTCTGGAGTTAGAAAGTCGGTTCACTACATCCATGATTCTTCGTTTCAAATCACGACCGTTGGATTGGAAGGTCTCGTCGCCCTCTACAAATCTCTAGTTGAAGTCTCGGCCTAAAAGTTGATAGATGGAGAGATAATGGAGGAGGAAGTTGTGAAATTTCTGGCCATTAAAATGTTTGTGGCGGGTAGACCTAAGTAATTAGGGTTTTGTGAAAAATGGTGAAAAATATGGCCTTATATAGAAAATTACGCGACACTATTCATCCCGAAAATTTCCAAACTCCAAACGAAGCGTGTCGCCTGGCGTTTATTATGTTTTATCCATATTCCAAACGCAATGGAATATATATCGAGAGCCAATTCGATCATATTTGTAAGATAGGTTTTCAAATCGACTATTTAAATATAAAATTCACTTAAGTCGATTTCTACGTGTTTTAGCTTGCCCCGGGCAAACCGTAAATCCGATCGACACAAAATTTGAGATCTTACAATAATATAAAATTACGGATCCGATGAAACTAGTTGCATCGAAATCCGAGACTGTTTGAAAAATGTCTATTTTTACTTGTCCATTAAATATTGAAATATTCAATTTTTTACAATTTGACATTTAACTCGATTTTAAAAGTTCTCTAACATCGTTCTAATTCAAATAGAATTTAATTCAACTTTATAAACCATTTTTATTCACATTAAATCCAAATTCCAATTATTTACGCAGTTTCAAATAATAAATTAACAATTTAATTATCCAATTAAATCTAGATATTCGAAATATAAGTTATTCGACTTATAAAATTACTTGTGAATATTTAAAATCAATTAAATATATGAATTTCAAATGACTGAAATTCTGTGTTGTTACAACATGATTCCAATAACTAAGAGTAGTAGAGGATAGTATCCCGTTAATGGCGTTTAGGACAAGATATTGATCGTACGAATGATTAGTAATGCCATTCGGTCTAATTAATGTGTCGCCTTCTTTATAGACTTAATGAATCGAATCTTAGGAAAGCATTTAGATAGATTTATATTGGTGTTTATAAATGACATCTTGATATATTTCAAGGATGAAATAGATGATGAAGTTCATCTTATGGTAGTGAATAAGACATTGAGACGGTATTAGTTAAAAGCAAAGTTTTCGAAGTGTCATTTGTAGAAGAAGGAGGTGAAGTTTCTTCATTACGTAGTCTTAGAAAAAAGGTTGTTGGTATATCCAGCTAAGACTGTGGCAAATAATAATTGGAAGAGACCCGAGACAGTGCCTGAGATGAAGAGTTTTCTTGGGTAGCTGTCTGTTACTGGATATTTATTAAGAATTTGTTGTGGATAGCAGCACTGACTAAGCTAAGGAAAGAATTAAAGTATGTTTGGACTGATAAATGTGAGGAGGCATTCCAGAAGATAAAGAGCTTTCTTAGGCTAGCTGGTTGTGATCGGAGATTTATTAAGGGTTCGTCGTCGATAGCAGCACTAATGATTAAGCTAACAAGGAAAGAAGTAAAGTATGTTTGCACCGATAAATGTGAGGAGGCATTCCAGAATTTGAAACATTTATTGACCAATGCACTGGTATTAAATATTCCAGATGGGAATCAAGGTTTAGTAGTATATACAGATGCATGCAGAACAGGACTAGCAGTTGCGTTAATGTAGAGAGGGAAAGTGATTGCTTATGCTTCAAGACAGCTCAAACCGCATGACTTAGAGTTAGCTGCGGTAATTTTTGCGTTGAAGGTATGGAGACATTATCTGCTGGGAAAGAGATTCAAGTTATTTACGGATTACAAGTCATTAAGATATGTATTCTCTTAGATGGGACTGAATATGAGACAGCAGAGATGGTTAGAGTTTATTGTTGCCTATGACAATGGAATTGAGTATACACCAGGGAAAGGAAGTAAGGCAGCAGATGCACTGAGTGAAAGGCATCAGAATGCAGCATTAGCACTGGTAGCTCATTGGAAAGATTTAGAAGCTTTGACTACATGTGGTGTGAAGTTAAGATATATGGAAAGTTCAAGCCCAGAGACCGTGACATTGTCATATTTAGAAGTTCGACCGCTAATGATCGAATGGTTTACTTCTAAACAAGAAAAAGATCCATTACTAGCTGAATGGATTAGAAGGTTACAGAGTGGAACTGAGATAAATGATTTGTCGGGTTTCATTCTTGACCAAAATGGGTTGTGAAGGAAGAAAGAAAGGTTATGTGTTTCGAATATGGAAGATTTTGAAAGGGAATGCAGATTAAGGATCTTAATGCTAATTTAACACTAGAGGGGAAACAGGGTGAATAGTATTTAATGGATTCTAAGACTTATATGGACTAATTTAAAAATTATGATATAAACAAATGCAGAACTTAATCACAGAACAATCACAGAATCAAACACAGATGCAGAAAGTAAATAAAAAGTAGTAAAAGGAAAGAACACACCGGATTTTATACTGCTTTGGAGTTACCCTACATCCAGTCCTGAACCAAGGAAAGCACCTCGTACAATTTTTTATTATGCCAATGTTGAGATTACAATCCTCAATTTCTAAAGGCCTTTAGGTACCCTCATGTCTTCGAGTCCGGGGAAAACTCTCTTGATTTACGGGACACAAGATCACCCGATTGATTTCTAGGCACAACCACACCTTATAGAGTGACTCGATAAACTTTTGACTACAAATTGATCCTATAACTCTTAATAACACTTTGATCATCGATAGAGGGCAGAGAATCAAAAAAGAACAAGATTCTAATTTGATTCACTTGAGAATTCGGCAGAATTTCGGCATGATCTCAAAAATATGAAAATTTTAGAATATGGATTTGTGGAGAAGAAGGAGTGAAGAAAATAAGAAAATAGTTAGTTAAATTTTTTTTTTGTGAAGGCTATTTATAGACCAGTAATGGTCATAACCATTCGTGAAGAGATATAAACAAATAGACACTTCTTTTGAAAATTGAAACTTTTGAATTTAACGACCACCATGTCGACATGGGGTATCCATCATGTCAACATCCCTTAGTCAAAACAATGTAAAATTTGTATTGAAAATGGTATTGAAAGGAAAACAAGATGAAATGATTCTGGAGTAAAATAAACTAATTTTCCTATGTTTTAAAATAAATAAGAGTGGAAAAATCTATTTTTAGAATGTATATATAAATTTAATTTTATAAAGAATATTTATATATTTATATATATTATAAAGAATATTTAAAAATCAGAAGATAATTTTAAAAACAAACAAAGTTTAAAACAAGAGTTTATTTAAAAACAAAAACAAAGAATATTTTAAGGCTAAAACATTTTAAAAAGAAGTTTTCAAAATCATTTTGAAAAAAACCATTTTGAAGTAGTTTTGCAATCTTCTTCCTGCAGAATATCCCATCACATCAGGACTCGAGAACTTGTAAAAAACCACGATGTTCGTGGGTTTGTAAGCCACTTGTCATACGTTTGTAAGCTACTAGTCTTGGGTTTGTAAGCCACTAAGAAGGTAGAAATGGGTTCCATCCCAAATGAAATTTTGAATGAAGATTTCCATGATATTATGAAGTTTTAACAAAATTAGACACTTATATTGAAATCTTGATATTGAGACTCATGAGTCTTCAAACTTGATTTCTTCATTCTTGATCTTTATACTGTAATGTCTTCAATAATCATTACATGCCGTATATATATCCTACATAATAACATTCATATATATCTAGACAATAGTGTCAGTATATATGTTATAATAATTATAATAAAATAAGTTACAAAGGTTGTTGTCATCAGAACCATTATCTCCGGTTCCTAATAATCTTCCCCTTTTTGATGACAACAACCTTGTAAAATATACTTACAACTTCGATAATACCACAACTCCCCCTTACACCAACAAATCCCCCTTACTCCAAGCCTACTATTTTATATAACTTCTCCCCCTTTGACATCAACAAAAAAATAATCTATAAACTTTGAACTTAATAGAAAATGAGATAAACAAACATATGAATAAGAATAATAACTATGTATAAGTGAAATATAGCATCTTAAGTTAAATGGAATTCAAGACTTTATACACCAAAGATTGTATTTAGAAGAACATTAATTAAGACAACACTTATATACAAATTAACAAACCAACATACAATCATGAAAACGAAAAAATGCTTAACGAGGACCCTTAACTATTGGTGATTTATGGACCGAACAATTTGGATGGTGGAGACAGAAGTTTCCACGTTGTTCGACTAATTTCCCATTAGCGTCAAAAAGGACCTCTCCAACACAAATCACGCCATCGTCTTCGTCCATATGAACATTCGGATTCGGCAAAGGATGTTCTTCTTCTTGATTCTCTTGTGGTTCTTCTAGAGGCTCTTCTTCTTCGGAGTCCATGGCTTGTGATGATTCTTCGATGACAATGGGATTGGCATGGTTATCCATGAGGAAGTTTTGTAAATTCCTAAAGATTCTACCTTGCCTATCTTGTTCTCTAACCATTCGTAGTTAACTCACTTGAATTTCCATCATCATTTGAAGAAAATCTTTCATATCCTCTTGTAATTTGATGACTCGCACGTGTGTGGAACGTTGAAATGGAACACAATGAGGAGAAGTGGGTGAAGAAGGTTCATTATTAGAAGAGAAAGCCATTAATTTACTGATTTGGAAGTTTATCACAGAGAATAGAACTGAGAAAAGGAGTAAAAGTCGAAGTATATAAATATATAACTTAATAACTAATTTTAGAGGGAAATTTAAATTTGAAAATCTTGGCATGTATGTCGACATAGGGTGATGGGTCATGTCGACATGCCCAGTTCAATTTTTGAGAAATTTTTATTTATATTAATTATTAACTATATTTGTATTATTTGTAATTTATATTTCAGTTAATGAACATATACCTAATTTTCTTGTAAATTTAGTAAAGTTTTGTTCATTTAATGGTTTGGTTAATATATTTGCAATTTGTTTTTCAATATTAATATTTTCAAGAGTTATGACTTCTTTACTTATATTATCTCTAAGAAAATGATGGCTAATATCAATATGCTTTGTTCTAGCGTGATGAATTGGATTCTTAGATAGGTTTATTGCACTAGTATTATCATAATAAATTGGTGATTTAGTTATAGTTAATCCAAAATCTTTTAAAGTTTGTTGCATATATATAACTTGCGAACAAGCCAAAGCAACAAATATATATTCTACTTCAGTTTTTTATAAGGATACAGTGTTTTGCTTCTTACTAAACCAGCAAACCAGAGAATGTCCTAGAAAGTGAAATGTTCAACATGTACTTTTTTCGGTCTGATATACAACCAGCGTAATCAGCATCACAATATGAAATTAAATCACATACATCATTTTTAGGGAAAAATAAACCATAATCTAAAGTATGTTTTACATATCTTGAAATTCTTTTAATAGCTTTTAAGTGAGTTTCTTTTGGTTGAGTTTGGTATCTCGCATACAGACAGACACTATGCTTGATGTCAGGATGACTTGTTGTTATATAAAGCAACGGACAAATCATTCTCCTATATAATTTTTGATCAACATCTTCTGATTTATCATCTTTACTTAAAGCTAAATTAGTTGTCATTGGAGTTGGTTTGCCACTAGAAGTGGTCCATCCAAATTTATTAATTAAATCCTTAGCATATTTTTCTTAACTAATGAAAATTCCTTTATCTATTGTTTGATTTGATGTCCTAAGAAGAAACTTATTTCTTCTATACGACTCATTTCAAATTCTTTAGTCGTCATATCTGAAAAGTCTTTATTCATTATGTTATTAATTGATCCAAATATTATATCATCTATATATATTTGTACTAATAGAATATCATTTTTCTTATTTTTAATAAAAAGAGTTATATCTATTTTACCAATTTCAAACCAGATTGCAGTAAATAAGATCTTAGTCTTTCATACTAGGCTCTAGGAGCTTGTTTCAGGCCATATAAAGCTTTCTTCGATTTATATACATGATTTGGAAATTTATTATCTTTAAAAAGCGGAGGTTTTTCAACATAAACATCTTCTTTTACAAAACCATTTAGAAAAGCACTTTGAACATCCATTTGATGTAACCTGAAATTATTGTAGTTTGCAAAAGCAAGTAGGATCCTGATAGCTTCTAGTATTGCTATGGGTGCAAAGGTTTCATCATAATCAATTCCTTCTTCTTGACAATAACCTTGCACGACTAAATGAGCTTTATTTCTCACGAATTCACCAAGTTCATTCATTTAGTTTTTGTAAATCCATATTGTTCCAATTATACTTTTATCCTCGGGTCTAGGAACTAGTTCCCAAACATCATTTCTGGTGGATGGATCGATTCTTCTTGCATAGCAAGAATCAATAAATCATCAGATGATGCTTCCTTCAGAATTTTAGGTTCAATAGTTGAAATTTTAATAGCTTAATTCTTTTATTAGGTGGAATAATTTCACAATTTGTTTCATTAGGTTCATTATTTAAAGTTACAAAATCTTCTTCATCTTCTATTTGTACAGCATGTTTAAAATTTTCATCAAAAGATACCTGCATTTTTTCTTCAGTGGTGTTAGTTCTTAAATTGTAAACTCCAAATGCTTTACTTCTATAAGAATATCCAATGAAGATACCTTTGTCAGATTTAGGTTCAAATTTATCTAAATTATCTTTTGTATTAAGAATAAAACACTTCCTACCAAAAACTTTAAAATAAGCTTCTATGGGTTTCTTATTGTAAGTAATTCATATGGTGTTTTTTAGTTAATACTCTAATTAAAATCATATTTAGTATATAACAAGCTGTAGCGACTGCTTCATCCCAGAAGTTTTTAGGTAAGTTCTTATCAGAAAGTATTGGTCTAACACACTCTTGAATCATTCTATTCTTACGTTCTAACACTCCATTTTGTTATGGAGTTCTTTGAAAGGAGAAATTATGTGTAATTCCTTTTTGATTACAGAAATTCTCAAAATTTTCGTTTTCAAATTCTCCACGGTGATCACTATGAATAGTTTTTATTTTTAAAGAAAGTTGGTTTTGAATTCTTTTAGCAAAATTTTTAAATAATTCAAAAGCATCAATTTTAAATTCAAGAAAAATTGACCAAGTATATCTAGAATAATCATCTACAATTACAAAAACAAATTTATTATGATTAATTGATTGAACTTGAGATGGAGCAAATAAATCTTAATGAAGTACTTCTAGAGGTTTAGAAGTAGAAATCATATCTTTTAATTTAAATGAACTTTTCTTAAGTTTTCCTAATTAGCAAGCATCACATATACTATTTACTTTAAAGATTAACTTGGGAAGACCTTTAACTAAGTCAAGTTTTATAACCTAGATAACAGTTTGAAATTTAAATGACCAAATCTTTTATGTCAAATCCAAGAGTCACTTGTATTAGCCAAAAGACATAAGTTGTCATTTGAAACATTCATACTAAGGATGTAAATGTTTTTCTTCCTAATTCCTTCAAAGATAATATTTGACTTATTATCTTCAATGTGACGCTTATCTTTTCCAATTTTAATTTTAAACCCTTTATCACATAGTTGATTTATACTAAGCAAATTATGTTTTAAATTCCTAACTAGCTAAATATCAGAAATAAGAGGAATTTTAGAATACCGACATTGCGGATGCCAATTACATATTCTTTTGAGTTATCTCCAATGTTGACCAATCCACCATCTTCATACATAATGTCATTGAGTATCTCGGGATTTCCAGTCATATGACTTGAACAGCCACCACCAAGTATCCATTTATCTTTCTCTATTTGCACAGTATGTCCATTGGTTGTTGACTCTTCAAAAGCCATGTAACATGTCCGTTCCTGCATAACAAACCAATTCGGTAGATAACTTGATTTTTCATAAAAGCTATATGCAGACTTATGATACTTTGATGAAATGCATAAATTCCATTTAGTATTAACAAAATTTCTTAAAAATGCCATTTTTAATTTTTCAAATTTCAGATTTTGAAAGCTATGAAAACGTATGCTCTGATACCAATTCAAAGGGAGTGCGGATTATGGATCTTAAGGCTAATTTAACACTAGAGGGGGGTGAATAGTTTTTAATGGATTCTAAGACTTATATGGACTAATTTAAAAATTATGATATAAAAAATGCATAACTTAATCATAGAACAATTACAGAATAAAACACAGATGTAGAAAGTAAATAAAAAGCAGTAAAAGGAAAGAACACACTGGATTTCATACTGTTTCGGAGTTACCCAACATCCAGTCCTGTACCAAGGCAAACACCTCGTACAGATTTTTATTATACCAATGTCGAGATTATAATCCTCAATTTCTAAAGGTCTTGAGGTACCCTCATGTCTTCGAGTCCGGGGCAAACTCTCTTGATTTACGAGACACAAGATCACCCAATTGATTTCCAGGCACAACCATACCTTATAGAGAGACTCGATGAACTTTTGATTACAAATTGATCCTATAACTTTTAATAGCACTTTGATCTTCGAGAAAGGGCAGAGAATCAATCAAGAATGGGATTCTAATTTGATTCACTTGAGAATTTGGCAGAGTTTCGGCACGGTATTAAAAACATGGAAATTTTAGAATATGGATTTGTGGAGAAGGAGAGAAGAAAATAAGAAAATAGTTAGTTGAAAATTTTGTTTGTTAAGGCTATTAGTAGACTAGTAACGCTCATAACCATTTGTGAAGAGATTTAAACGAATTGATACTTCTTTTGAAAATTGAAAATTTGAATTTAATGGCCACCATGTCGACATAGGGTATCCCATGAATTCGACATCCCTTAGTTAAAAACAATGTAAAATTTGTATTGAAAATGGTATTGAACAGAAAACAAGATAAAATGATTCTGGAGTAAAATAAACTGATTTTCCTATGTTTTAAAATAATGAAGAGCAAAAAAATATATTTTTGAATGTATTTATAAATTTTATTTTAAATCTCAAGTGTGTGAATATTATAAAGAATATTTAAAAATCGGAAGATAATTTTAAAAACAAATGAAGTTTAAACAAAAGTTTATTTCAAAACAAAAACAAAGAATATTTTAAGGCTAAAAAATCTTTTTGAAAATAATTTTAAAAGGTAATTTTTAAGGTTAAAACATTTTGAAAAGAAGTTTTGAAAATCATTTTGAGAAAACCATTTTGAAGTAGTTTTGCAAGCTTCTTCCTACATAATATCTCATCACATCAGGACTCGAGAACTGTACAAAACCAGGATATTTGTGGGTTTGTAATCCACTTGCCGTAGGTATTTAAGCTACTTGTCGTGGGTTTGTAAGCCACTACGTAAGTAGAAATGGGTTCCATCCCAAATGAAATTCCGCGTGAAGATTTCCATGCTATTATGAAGTTTTAGCAAAACTAGACACTTATCTTGAAGTCATGATCTTGATACTCATGAGTCTTCAAACTTGATTTCTTCATTATTGATCCTTATACTGTACAGTCTTCAATAATCAATACCTGCCTTATATATATCCTTTAAAATAACATTCGTATATATCTATACAATAGTGTTAGTATATATGTTATAATAAAATAAGTTACAAAAATTATTGTCATCAAAACCTCTATCTCCAGTTCCTAACAGACTTAAGGATGTAAGTTCTTAAGGAATGTCACCAGTCCAAGTTCAATATTCATCTAGGAGGAACTAAGATGTATCAGGACATGAAAAGAAGTTTCTTCTAGGAAGGCATGTCAAGCGATGTAGGCTTATGGGTAAAACTGTGTTTGAACCATTAATAAATACAAGCCTAATATAAGAACCCAAAGGGGTTACTTCAGCTTTAGATATTCGAATTTGGAAGTGGGGCTCTATATCTACGGATTTCATATATAGATTGCCAAGTTCGAATAGAGGAAATTAAAGTATATGGGTTATAGTGGATAGACTGACTAAAGTGCACACTTTATACCCGTTAAGACGACCAAAACGACGCTAGTTTTAGCTACGTTATGTATGAGCAATGTAGTTAAACTGATTGGATTCCTAGTAGTAACATAAGTGATAGAGATTCCTTGTTCACTAGTGAGTTTTGTAAGAGCCTATATGAAGTTTTAAGTACCAAGCTCAAGATGAGTATCGCTTGCCTTTCGTAGGCCGATAGGCGAACAAAAAGAGTTAACAAAGTCCTGCAGGATTTGTTAAGAGCTTGTGTGATAGATTTCGAAGGATCATGGGAAGACCATTTACATTTAGTTGAGTTTTCGTATAACAACAATTATCACACTAGTGTAGGGATGACACTGTCTGAAGCTTTATACGAAAGATCGTGTTAATCTTCCGTGTGAGGTTAGAGACCGAAAATAGATTAGTTCTTGGTCCAAATTTAATAAAAGAAACTATAGAAAATATTGAGTTTATTCAGGCTAGAATGAGGGAGCTCAATCAAGGTGGAAAATTTATGCAGATAAGAGATAAAAAGATCTGGAGTTCTTAGTCGGCAATCATGTATTCGTCAAGGAATCACCGATGAAGTGTGTAATAAGGTTCGGGAAGTCAGGGAAATTGGCATCGAGGTTTGTTGGACTATTTCCTATTGTAGAAAGGATTAGGAAGCTTTCTTATAGGATAGTGTTGCCGGATAGTTTGGAAAGAGTCCACAGTATTTTCCATATTTTCATCTAAGGAAGTGTGTTCAAGATTTAGAGACTAGTAATGCTCTAAAAGAGTTAGAAGACTTAGTAGTGGAAATAGGCATCACTATAGTTAGACAGCTAGTTCGTATAATGGCTAAGGATGAGAATAAGCTAAGGAACAAGATAGTCATATTAGTGAAGGTCCGTTATAGAGATGACGAGAGAGACTATACTTAGGAAATAAAGAGCTAAATTAGAGACACTTATCTTGGCTTGTTTGGTGGCATGATTTACATTTATGTTTGATTAATGTGCGTACCTATTCATAATTTCAAGGCTGAAATTCTTTAAGGAGGAGAGTCGATAATGACCCTAATTTTAACTAACATTATTTAGAACATTTAATTTGACAAATTAAATGAAATAATGTAAAGGGATAATGAAACAAAGAATTGATAATTAAATATGGGCCATGCCTTATATAATAGATTAATTAGAGAAATAAAAGGTTAGGATAAGAAGGAGGAAAATGATAAGGGAAAAATAGGAATAACCTTCATTCCAACCCCTTAAACCCTTCTATCATCATTCCCTTTATTTATTTTACACACTTCATTCATAGAAAAGGAACAAAAAAGAGAAGTGAGGGCCGACCATTAACAAACATTCAAGGGAGAAAAGCTAGAGATCAAGGAATAGATTATTCAAATTCAAATCTCAACTTTCTTAATCAATACATGGTGAATAGTGAATAACATCTCACGTTTTTTATTTTATTTCCGTTTTAAGTGTTAATTTATTTCTTTTCAAGTGCTATGCCATATTTTAGTAGTTTGAACGATTATATGCTTGTTGGTGATTTTCTAGAATTTAAATATGAAATTTAGTGACAGGTTTGAGTTGTAAAACCTATCATATGAAACCCAAATAACTTGAAATTTTGATATGCTATTAAAAATATCATTCCATAAGTAGGCTTTTAATTTCATAATTTTCCAAGCAAGTATGGATTTTATATGATTTTTCTAAGCAAAGAAATCAGTTGATTTTGGGTTTTAATTATTAGAACAATTAAAATAAGTTTTGGCCTTGAAAATTTTGTATGTCGAAGTGTATAGATAAATTGAATTATTATGATTTTTGGGGGATTTTCTAAAGTTTTTAGGAATGATAAATAATTTGTGTAAGTCTAAAGACCTAATTTGTTTGATAAAATGTTTATGATATAGGCTAAATTGGAACAATATTTAGCACCGTAAATTATAGCATGCGGTAGTTTTTCTCAGTTAAGAAATTGATAAAGTTTTGCTATCCAATAAGTTCTGACAAATTATAGAGGTTTGATGAAATGAAACAACTTTTTATAGTAATATTGCAGTTTTTAGGTTATTTACCATTTTGCCATGTCCACATCGGCCATGTCGACCCTGTCTTGCAACATTAGAATGTCAACGATGCAAAACAAAGTAATGCATATGCTGTCAACAAGTTTGGCATGAAACGGATTAGTTTTGAATCTCACTATGGTCATAGTAACAAAGATAGAAAGATGTCCTCGATGTGGGCATGTCAGTACACATAAATGCCGCATTTTTTCAAAGAGGCATGTCCATCGCATATGGTTTATGAGTCGCCAACCTTTATAACTTCGACATCACTCTATTTGATAAGTTACTCCGAGCTTTTAGCCTTGCCGACCCAGATGGTCATCGAGCTTACTCTATGTCGCATTTAACTTGTCATCAAGCCTAAACCTTATGGCTTTAAATTGACATCGAGCCTAATCTACGCTGCTTTTTTAGTTTTCATCGAGCGTATCCATTCCGATTTTTAACTATTCATCGATTTTAACCTATAATGCTTTTGACCATGATGATGCCTTAGATATCAGTGTCCCCTCTACTAACTTTTATACCCTCAATAATGCCTTGGGGCCAATGTTTTTATGTATTATTAAAGTTCGATTTTTATAGTTTTAACACTGTGAATTATGAAGTAATAACTTTGACATCATCCCTATTTACTTTTCAAATAAAAGGCTTCAACATGCTTTAGCATGGGCAAAGAACTTTAATGGCGATGACAACATCAAATTTAATTATTGTAAAGGTATTACATAGTTTTGGCCTTGTAGCCTATGTTTTGAGAGGCTCGAAGACCCTAATGATTTCAAGTTTCATTGACAATGTTCTGTAAAGCATATATCATGGCATAAGTATTTTGAGTAAAGTAAAAGACCAATGTCTTCTTTGTATTATAAATGATTTCAAGGGTTAAATATTTTAAAAAGATTTTTTTTTCAAAGAACTATGGAGAGGGTAGCTAACCCATGATTTTATTAAAAGAATGACTCATAAATTAGAAAACCAGATGGAACAGGTGTAAAGTAACGCCGTATACTTTAGCCAGTAGCCCCTAGCTAATATAAGTCCACAATCCTTGTGTGTATGGCTTTGTCATGGATAAGACTAAAAGAAGGTTACACATAGAAAGGACTATATGGAGTAGAGATAGGATATTGTTGAGCTCGTAAAAACATTAGGATCATTGATCTTAGAAGTGGTAAGTTATCGACAGACCATTCAGTTTTCCTCTAGTAGGAAGTTAGAACGGTTACTATATCTAACAAGCCTGAGTCAGCCATAGATTTACATGCATCATGACAAAATTACAATGTTGGGATAGATAGTCCACTTATTACCTATATTATATGAATGCAAGTTATTGTTATATTGTTATTTATTACCAGTTTGGTTGCAGGATTTGATTTGCAAAAGATATGCTTTTAAAGGATATTTGTGAAGGAAAAACCCTTTCAGCTAGGCAGCGTTGTCGCGCCGAGTATCAATAAATCAAGATGTCATATTATTATTCACACTAGGCTTTTTGCCTGACTCGAAGTTTATGTTTTCCTCTTAAAATCTTGGATGCTTAAAGTTTAATTTGAGTATGTTGAGAGTTAAGGTTTTCTGGTTTAGTAGGTTTTGGAGAGTAAAACTTTTAAAGATGTGTAAGTGGCAAAAATTAGCTATGTGGGAGATTATCAATTTAACTATTCCGCTTTGATCGAATGTTGTTTATAAAGGCAAATGTTATCGCTGTCTATTTAGTAACTCTTATCATCTAAGGGAGCATATTCATATGTCGCTCTTAGCATATTTTGTAATAATGATATTTTATCAGAACCTGGGCAACGTTATGGGATTATGCACTAAATATGAAATGTTGAATTGAAATGTAATGAGAAAAGTGGTTTTTAAAATGTTTGAAATATATCATATTCTTGTGCTTCTAATATTATGTAAACCATTAACATTACCTCATTTTGCCATCGGAAATTAGTAACTATAGATGTTGGTAGCATTTGTATTCGTTAGTTTCAGTCCTTAAAATGGGAGATTTTATAACCAATCTCTAGGCAATGAGGAATTCCTGAAAGTTGGGGTTTTCGTTTCCGGTGTCGCCTATCTCCGAGCAACACCAGATTCTCGAAAAATGGAGTTACCTACCCAGCGTCGCCAATCTCTAAGCAATGCAGATGCCTAAAGGTATAGTTTTCCCTTCTTGGTATCACCTACCTATGGGCAAAACTAGATTCCTAAATGACGGGGATGTCACCTTCCTGACATCGCCAATCTTTGGGCAATGCCAGATTCCTAAAGAATATATTTGTCAAACCTTCCCTTCATCGCCAATCTCCGAGAAATGACGAATTCCTAAAGGTTGGGGTCTTGGCATTGCTATCTCTGGGCAATGATAGACTGATGAAGGACAGAATTATCAAATCTTGTTATCTTCGCCAATCTCCATGTAATGGCATGTTCCTAAAGGTCCAGTTCAAATCATCCGATCGCCCCCCAAGTGGATCCTGGAGATCTAGGATGAATTATCCAATCGAATCCCGGGAACATACTCCCCATCCATTATCCAAGGCCAGAGAGTATGCTTTTGATCTTACTACTAATCATGTCGTACGATGGTTTTACTTGTGAGAACATGGTTCCATTAGTTTAAGAAACTGAATTTATTTATGAGTGGGAAAAGTAGTAAGTCATGCCTTATTACATTGCCCCTATTATCCTCGAGTGGCTTGTTTGCGAAAACAAATTGAGAAAAACTAAGTGTAGTAGTTCATGTTCATGCAGAAAGGAAGAGTTATTGCTTATGCTAGTCGACAGTTGAAATTGCATAAAAGGAATTATCTAACCCATGGCTTGAAGTTGGTTGGCGATTGTCTTTGCTTTGAAGATGTGGAGGCACTATTTGTTGGCAGGAAGATTTGAGCTATTCTTGAACCATAAATACTTGAAGTATCTTTTCTCTCAAAGGGATCTTAATCTTCGAAAACAACAGTGGGTAGATTTTTGGCCTCTTATGACTCTGATATTTCCTAAAATCTAAGGAAAGGTAGTGCAGTAGCAGGTGCACTAAGCAGAAGACATGCTGGATTAGAACTATGTTTATTGAATGGAAGCATATGTAGTATACGGCTGGATTTGATTTCAGGCCAAATTGTGAGCTCGAGCCTTAGATGTTGGCAAGTCTATCGATCAGACCAACTCTCATAGAATTTATTGGTACTAGTTAGAAGTAAGATGATACGCTAGTAGAGACCATGGCAAAGATTGAGATGGTATTTGAATCTGAAGTTTTGAGGCAGTAAGAAATTGACCGAGATGGTTGGCTTTGCAAGGATAAGAAACTGGTTGTTCCAGATGTTGATGGATTATGAGATGGTACTAAGGGAATGCATCATTCTAGATTGACAAATCATCCTGGTGGTGACAAGATGTATAGATACATGAAAAGGACTTACTATTGGGAAGGCATGAAGAAGGACGTTTGAAAATTCGTCTCGAAGTGTATGAACTTCCAGTTAGTGAAGACCGAGAAGAAGAAGCCTAGTGGATAGCTGCAACCACTAGGTATTTCCGAATAGAAATCGGAAATAGATATATATGGATTTTCTGATGGATTGCCACGGACTAGAGCAGGATATGATAGTATTTGGGTAGTGATAGATCGATTGACCAAGAGTTCAAGATTCATACTTATCAAGTCTACCAGAACGGCATTCAAGTTGGAAGAATTGTATGTTAAGTGGATTATTCTATTCCATTGTGTTCAAAAATGTGTTGTAAGCGATAGAGACCCGTTGTTTACTATTGGATTCAAGAAGAGCTTACAAGAGATTTTGGAAACCGAGCTGCACCTGAGCATAGCTTATCACCAATAGATAGATGGCCAGACTGAGAGAGTGAATCACATTTTAGAAGGTCTTCTTCGAGTTTGTATTATAGAATTTGGAGGATTTGGGAAGATCATTCGCATTTGGTAGAGTTTGCATATAACAACAGTTATCAGTCAAGCATTGGTATGGCATCATATGAAGCATTTTATGGACGACCTTGTAATTCGCCTTTATGTTGGTGAAAAGCAGGTGAGAAGTCGATAATTGGACCAGAGATGATTACGAAGGCGTCGGAGAAGATAGAGCTCGTTTAACAATGAATGATAACTACTCAAGATGGTAGAAGAATTATATAGATAAGAGAAGAAGAAATTTGCAATTCTCAATTGGAGACGTGGTATTTTTCAAGATTTCTCCTTTAAAGAATGTTGTTTGGCTTAGTAGGAAGGGAAGTTAACACCTAGATTTGTTGGACCATTTCCGGTTATTGAGAGAATTGGAAAGTTTCCTTATAGACTGGACCTACCTTCGAAGATGGCAGGTGTGCACAATATTTTACACATCTCATATCTATTGATATTTGTGCATTACTCGATTATCGTGGTAGCACCGGATAAGTTGGACTAAATAAAGGTTGAGCTAGAAGTTTTAAGAACTCATAAGCCACTTCGAATCATTGGGAATGAGACGAAACTGCTTAGGAGGAATGTGGTAAATCTAGTTAAGGTGCAACAGAGTGAGGATAATAGTGATTGTACATGGGAGGCTGAAGAGACTATGAGGAGGCCTATCCAGAACTCTTTGATAGTAAGTCCTATATGTCGTATCTACTTGCACCATTGTAGCTAATAGAATATTGCATGCTAAGATAGGTTTGTTTGTTATCGTTGATTTGACTGATTGGATTGTTAAGTGTTTGCTAGGCATGTGAGATAACCTTGATTGCTTATGTTTGTTTAGGTACTTCAGAGGCGGAATTCCTAAAGGGGAGAGAATGTAATGGCCTATATTTTATGTATCGAAGGATCGTAAAATAATTTATTTAATTCATTTGTGGTCATATGATTCTAACTTTTTTATGATATGGTTTTTAGAGATGTTTTACACATTTATGATTTTTCCTAAAATTCTATGTGACCATTTTGCCCCTTGAGAGCTTATTCAGCTATAACTTTTGATAGATGTCGAATTAGATGCTCTAACCTATTTCTATGCTTTAGGATGGTGGTTTCTCATTCCGTAGAGTGGTCATATAGGAAAATCAGATAAGTGCTAAGGAAGTTATAGGATTTTTAAGTTTTAAATTATTCAAGTCAAAATTAGAAAAGGATTAATAGGCCGCTCAGAGGGTCTAGTGTCTGACGGTAAGGAGGTATTGTAAGAGACAACCATGTTGGATTTCAGACATGAAAGTATGGGGCAACACAATCAAGAAACGAGATTTCCATTAGTCTCTGGCAAGCAATGACGGGGCCGTATGAGTTATCATATATTCAAGGCTTTAGAAGATGATAGGTAGATTTTGGTCAATGGATGTTATGGTTGCTACGGTTGCTATGTTTTCTACATATATTGAGTTGGCTAACATCTATAGGAATGTTGGAGAAAGGATTGTGAATAGAGAAAATGGAGGAGGTTTCTTATATTCTTCTATCATATTCAGTTACAGTATCCTACTGTTGTTTATGTGAGTAGCATATCATATCTTATTATCATGTGCTAACTCATTGGTTGCAGGGACATGTCAAATATGGTTTTTTTTTACTTGTCTAGTACTATATTTTCCAGTGTAGCTTTTGATAGTCATTTACTGCTCATACCAAACTGTTGTCTGACCTAAGGTTTTACATTTCCTCTGATCATCTTGGTTGCTCTTAAATGAATAGACTAGGTAATAGGTCTGGAGTCGCCACTGCTTTACAAAGATGAGCTTAGAGAAGCTATGGTGCATCAATCTACATTTGTAGTTTTTGCTATCTGTTTCTATGTACTCTGACGGATGTAGTGAGGAAATGTTGTACTGAGATATGACCTGTGTACCATAACCCATGATTTACTGAGATGTTTTCATTTGTTATGGCTCATTATATTCTGTTGTATATTTTCTATATTATAATTTATTCATACGCTATGAGATATGCAACAGGTTTTCTACTTTAAATTTCAATCAATAATGATAGTCCCGCACCAAGCTAGCACATTTACAGCACTCTTTTAGGTTATTGATATGCGGGAGGTATGCGGCGATCCTCACATTTCTCACATTAGAGTAATTGCCTAGACATCACACAAGGACCAAATGACCGTTACCAAGGGCAAGTAGGAGTCGTGGCCAATTTTTGATGTACTCCGGCAGCTTGTTTATAACATGTGATGGATACCTGTGCCATGATTCCAGGATTAACTAAGGGACTATAGGAAATAGGCTACAGTCATTATCATTTTCTAAAGTAGTGCTACAATACGTCAGTCTCCCATCTGGTTGACTGAAGTTGATCCATTATATTGAGTTATGTAATATTATCACCTCAATAAAGACGATGATTGTTTGACATTAGAGACTGGCTGTATGTCCTTCTGTCATTTGGTATACCTTAACCTAAGACAACATCGTGTTGTTTATTCATGACATTAGAGAGTTTTGCCTCTTTAAGGACTATGGATCAAGATTGATTATTTTTGTACATTGAGCTTTTATTGGCGTTGGTACTATTTTAAGATTATATTCTTCATATCTCCAAGGGCCTAAAAGTCAAAAGTTATCTCTTCCATACGTCGAGATAATCATTTGGATATTGCTTTCAGTATTTTGCAGGGATTGTACTTTGACTGAGATTTGTAATTCTTACTATCTCTGAGGACTAACAGTCGGAAGAATTTACTTCCATCAGGACTGATAGTCAAAGTAGAATTTCTGGATATTGATTTCTGCATTTTGTATGGAGATTGTTCTATTTGGTTTCAACATTTCATGATTTGTCTTCCATGACTTAATATTTGGAATCTATTACTTCCTTTGGGACTGTAAGTATTAAGATTTGACACTTTAACTATTTATTTGGGATTATGCCTTTCTTGATTTGTATTTTTGGGCTTGATAGTCGAAAGTCCAATTTCCATTAGGATTGGAAGTCAAGATAGACATTTTGGATTGTTTACCCTTAGATTTGGTTTGACTCGGGATTTATTCTTTTATTATGGATTGTGGATATGTCGCATGCTTATCCATGGTATTTTGAGATTTTGACGTGTTTGGTTGTTATCACCCAATTTAAAGTTGTCATGGTTATACTTGCTTGTACGTATTTTATGGGTGATATTGAGTTTTGAGGCATGGTATGTTCTTACGATGTTATGATGGATGTTACGTTGTGTCATATTTGTGCTTTGCTTGTTATTATCTGTTCATTGTTACGTACTTAGCTTAGATTTATATATGCATTGAACCGGTTATTATTTATGTAATATTCGAGTCAGTCCAAGACTTTTTAGGTTCAAGCACATTAACCATTTTGGATGTTGGGCTTTAGAGGGGCAAGGAATATATTATACTATGTTTGAGTTATCAATATATTTTCTTTGGATGTTGTTGACACCTAAAATGGATATCAACATCCAATAGAATCTCGTAGAGACTAAACAATGAATGAAATTAAAACATAGTAGTGAAAGTAAACGAACATATAGAATTTTATAGTAGTTTGGTAATCTTGGCCAATGTCCACTTTGTATTTCTATTAATCTCGCACTTGATTATGATTATAAGAATATTTAGATCAACAAGGATCCATTGTATGAGAATGAAGAATAAAAATGATGGAGCCTCGGTAGTAGAAAAAAGAATCCTCTTTATGTAGAATGGCCGCTATATTTATAGGAAAAGATGTGCGTGGATCGGGCTAAAAATTCGTCAGAAGAATCCCTAGATCCATAAGGGCCCACACGTACGATCTTGGGTCCCATCTCGATCATTGGAGTGATCAATATTGCTCGTTCATTTAAGCTCTAACGCGCGTGTAATCGTTTCCGTAAGCTCCCTCATGCCTCTTGTCCATGCTGCTAAAGCTTGGTGTCATTTTGACTTTTAGTGAGATATTGACTTATCTTCATTGATTAGAATCGTTTTAAATGAAATGATCCGATCGATCATGAACGATGTATGCCGATCATTCATTATTGCTCATCAATGCATGCGATCAATTTTGGGGGCTCCTTTCTTTAATATATTGATGTTTCCAAAGTTTCATGTGTAATTGATTTGTAGACTCTGAGATACCCATCGATAATCGTTGAGTTAAGCTATGGAATCGATACGATACGATCCGTAATAATTAATATGGATCGTCCCTAATTCATCTTCATGGTGTAGTGGGTTTTCATACTTTGAGTGTTCTATTGAATTCGCCTTTAGCTTCCGCTTTGCCACTGCTTCATATTATCATCTGTGCCTGATTTCTGGGCTTCATGATAATTAATCTGATGCATCAGTCTAGATGGCCATTGAGTCTATCTCGTTTGATCAGTCCATATATAGCTGGCCCAAAAGGCCGGATAACAAATGTCTTCTTGAATTTGTATGTATTTTGAGATGGCTACGAGTTGTATATTTTGAACTTGACTTGGTATATTATTATTGTAGCGAAAGACATTACAGTTGGTATTAGTTTGTTAAGCATTATATTTTTCCACTGTGATATGTGACTTAGTATTCATTTATATGTGTTGTCTATTGTTCTATCTTGATAAGCCCACATGTTTATTGCTTTATGCCGATACCAGTTACGTATATTGTTGACATATTTTGAGGTAAAATACGTACCAGCGTTAGGTCATAGGAATATTCACGTATGGTCACTCCTAACCAGCTTCATTCTCCGTATTACCCGGCGGGATTACCTAATAATTCTCTTTGGTAGTATGGGTATAGAGATGGAGTATTACACATATTGTTAAGCCTGATGCTCAAACACCAGTTGTAATGCTACATCAACAATGGTGGGCGATCAAATTGTAGAAGCAAGCAATGACCGACATCCACTGCCGAAGTCATCGTATGTTGTGGGAAACATAAGTATAAAAGTGGAAACCAAATTTGTTAAATTACACAACTAGGAAAGAAAACGAAGACATTCAGCAATTGGAATTTTTGACAAAATGTTAGCCTACATAAGTATGGGGACATGAAGCTTGCCTCTATAGGCTCAACAAAAAATAAAATAAAATCAACTAGGATTGATCCTCAATTGACCGATGTAAGGAGTCACTATACATCCTAGTGAAGACAACTAGTGCAACCCCCCTCCATCTCCTCTGCCACCTCTCTTCGAGTCACCTTAAGCACTTGACATTCAGAGGAATCTTGGTAATCGGCAAGTCAGAGTTCGCTTGGAACAAGAATTCGATCAATTTACTCAACCGATCCTTCAATTCGCCCTTTTCCTCCTTCCTAAGCCTCCACATTGGCTACAGACTTACATTTAGTGATATGATGGGAGAGGTCTCCCTCTACCTTTTAGCTTCTCCTTAAAGTTAGCTTCCTCCATCTCCATTAGTTCCTTAGCATCGGCCGCCTCCCTTACTGTCTCTTTAGCCCACTGCTTTGTTTACACTTGAGCTTGCCTGCATGCCTTGACTTTTATCTTAAGTGCCTTTAATAAGTCCCTAGATGAATGAAATGATAGATGGCCTATAAGGAAAAACCAGTTAGAAAATTTCATATAACACAAAGTTCGAGGAAGGCAGGTAAAATATCTAACAAAAAAAGCTTCTTGAGCATGAACGTCCATGATCTCCTCTACTTCATAAGAACTCCACCCGAATCAAACATGGTGAGATGCCCTTAGAAGCTCTACCAACTACTCCTAGAATGACCATAGCATACAATGTAAATTGGCATGGTTTCAGGCGGCATCATGCTCTAGCACTCCCCACTAACCAGTTCTCCCTCTTTTCATTAAAGTTGCTCCGCATAAAAAATGGACACATGCTTGACAAAGGGAGCCGAGGGCCCCTCACAGTCATATTTTATGATCATCTTCCACCTCTCGGTCCCCTCATCCTAGGTATTTCTCCCCTTGCTCAGAGACACCCCCATGACCTCAGCCTCTTTTTCCTACCTCTTCTCTTTATCCAATGAAATAGCAGTCGTAACAATATCAGAGGCAGATGCAGGCTGGTCTAGACCCAAAAATTGAACTTCCCAGCCACTGCATTAACCAAGAAGCATAAGACACGACTCAAAAGTAAAAAAAGAAGTGCGAATAAAACTACTATCTCTATTGGCCCATCCTCTATTTCTTCTAAACGACAAACATGATGAGGCCTAACTATCAGCACAAACCGTATCTGTCCTTTGCGAATGCTCACCCACAACACCCTCTTCATATCTATGATATAAGGAGCATACTAATAAGCCCGCTCGATGGGAAGATCTAGTTCCATACCAGCACTTAACCGTTATCTTTCAAGGAATTGCTCTAACCTGAACTAGGCTGCGTTTCCCAATCCATGGGCGTTGCCTAATGCCAAGGGAAAGGGACGTCAACTAGCTACCGGGGATCAAATTCCTTCAACTACTACGACACAACACCTACTATCTTATCAAGGTCTACATGATACTACTCCTCTGTCTCCTCACCGACATTTAGGACATCATACCCTCGGCTTCCATCAGTTATTGGCCAACGTCGATCCTTGAAATTAATCTAGGACCAACCCTCATTAGTTTGACACGCTTCTTCCTTTTGACCACCTTCCTTAGCTGCTTTGTCTTCTGTGACTCTCCGACCATAGTCTAGCACTGCCTTAATAGCCTGACTAGTAAGAAATTGTCATCTATCAAAAACATCTTCAAATCTAATCTTTGGGAGCCTCCTGCTTTCAATTTCTCCAAATATGAAATCAATGCGTGGTGTCCGACGCCAAGGTAAGGAGCGTTGTCTACCAATGGACAAGGTAAGCATAGGAAATCAGTGCAAAGATGAAATAGAAAAAGAAAGAAGACTTACAAGGAGAGTAGAAGTTATTGTTATCCAAGTCGGGATTAACTTAAGAGGCAGGAAGAAGTAATTTGTTGAGTAACTAGGGGCTGCCATACTAAGAACGTCCTAAAAAATCACAAAACGAGTGGTGGCTTAAAAATGGTAAAAACTATCCATAAGATAATTAGCCTCCTTCTGTAATCTCAAGACTATATCAACAAGATTGGCATTTGGCTATGAGAGACCTATGCATTCAAAGGAAACGTAGATACCTAACAAAAATCGATATCTATTTGGCGTCAACTGATCAGGTTCAAGCTGAAATGCATAGAATATAGAGATAAGAAAATGGTGAAGATGCAACATAACCCCCATCTTTAGATAAGCAATCGAGAACGCAAAATAACCCACTTGGGGAATGTGGAAATGGCGTACAGAGTAGCATAATGCGCCTTCCTTATTTCTACACCGTGACCGGATATCATTTCGGCCAAGTAGATTTGTCCGGTTTTAAAATGGAAACCTTGAGAGGCGTGCCTCCCATGAAGGGAGATTAACTAATGGAAGTAGAAGCTAAAACCACCATCTAAATTATAAACAACTAAGTTACTAAGCATTACAACCGAAGGCCTGATGAATCCTACGAAGTAATCCATACATGATACCCATACATGCTTGCATCTCCTCTTCTCACCTAAGATTGATATTATGCCCACATCTCCTCATCAACTGAAATGTTGCATATAAGAGATGTTAATTCACTCACAGGCCCATTCAAACCCATCATCGTCACACAACCACTACTGTAAGATTTCGATGGTTGGTCAACATTAAAAGAGCCTAGAAAAATTGGTTTCCTAGCCACTATTCAAAGAGAACCCATGCAGTATAATAATATTGCATTTCAGGCCATGAAAATACTTTAAAAAGGGGGAGGTTTGAAGATAAAAAAAAGAGATCGACTAAATGCCTTAACCCTACCCCTGTCATGGTACTCATTATATGGGAGGTAAAGGCAGAGGCATACTTACCTTTTTAATGCGATAATATAAAAGATCTCAAGGGGCATAATGCCCAAATTTCTCATATTACATTCAAAGTTTTCGTAAAAAATAGAAAAGGAAATGGATGGGAGGATTTTATAAACGAACCCCCTACATCTCCACCGTAGGATTTGAATCAGCCTCATATGCACATCGTCTAAGGGTAACAAATGTAACTGTCATTTCACCTATGCCTCAAAAGCAGCCTGCCCACTTGCCACATTTGGGATATTAAATCATCATAATCAATTGACCGAAAGCCATTTGGAAATCACACTAAATGCATTGCAGAGCCGTCATTGGATGATTATTTGTGATATTTATCCAAGCCCGCATATATAATTGGATACAAACTTTGGAAAAATATTGCTAATATTTTCACAAGCAACTAGCAAACCCAATCAAAGGCAGTCTAAAAGGTCATCTTAGCTAACCAATGGTTGGCCCAGTCAAGGCCTAGCCAAACACCACGGTCTCAAACCGGCACTTCAACCCGGCAAAGCAACACAACTAAAGACTACTGCTACCTTCGCCTTCACAAGACCAGGACTGGGCCTAGATTAATCCCACCTGACTCCACTATATTCGACCTTCACCAATAGCTAAGAACCAGGCCCAAATCAATCCCACCGATCTCCTCTATGTTTTGCTTCTAATAGCAATAAAAGGCCACCATTACCATCAACTAAACTAGACCAGGCCCAAATCTGTCCCGCTCGGCTTCTTTATATTGAGTTTCCAATAACAGCTAAAGAACGTGACATGCTCGAATGAGTCCCTCTCGGGTCCTCTACATCAAAGCTCACATACAACCAGATCCAACCGAAATCCGTTACTATCCCACTCTAAAACCCAAAGCTGAACGCTACAGATGCTATAATGATCACTAGAATTATTTTTAAGCGACATAAGTGAGTTCTGCATATTCATAATAATTTAATTAGACATGGCAACTGAACATTTTTACTACCTGCTACATGTCTCAAGAATTCATTGCATACAAAGTCTTCTATATTAACTTAATAGTCAAGCACATACGGGGGTCAAATAACAATAGAAAATAACATAGTACTGCTCTGTATGAACTCATAAAACTATAGAAATAACATTGTTTATTAGCTAACAAAGCCTCTTGTACTTCAAATACTTCTTTAAGAAATTGTCGTTGAGTACTTTTCTTAGAGAATAAACAAGCAATTCTAAGGATTGGTGAGAAGAAATTAAAGAAAGCAAGATAAGACAAGTAGTGTAAAGGAAATCGTTGAGAATATCTCAACCTTCATTGAAAAGAGTTTAGAATACAATGAAGTAAGAGATAAGAGAACAAAGTAAGGCAGAAAGAAGGGTTTTTCACCCATGAAAACCTCTCGATTGGCCTGCTCCCTTCTAGACCTATGGACTTCTACTTAGACCTTACACTACATGGGTCCCTGGATCTATAGAGAAGTTTCTCTATAAATATCAACCCTATGACAAACGAAGAAGGACATTTTCTCTCCGCTTTAGACACCACATCTTCTTCATCTCTTTTCTCTCTACATAACAATCGCCAAGGCAGATACTTTTGGCAGTTCTAGGCTTAAGAACCTATCAATCCATTGTACATGCACTTGAATCTCTTTTATTCCACTAATAAACAAAATATAAAGTTGAAATTGGCTAAAAAAGTGCCAAACCACTATAAAAATTAACTTTTTGCAAAAAATTTGCTAGATCTGATGCTACAACAGCTTATCTTTGTGTGTTATACCACTTTTGGCATCAACAATGCCATATAACACAGAATGGATTTTTCCCTCATTATCCACAACATCATAATGAAATGGTCATAGTTTGAATAACTCCAGTTTAATATTATGAGTATGCACTCTTGTGCGGTTCATTTCTACTACTACGCCTTATGCCCTCTTATGCGATTTCCTAACTATAATATGCCTTATTATAACATCCTATATCTGGAGACCAAAAGCTAAGCGCCATGGATGCTGCAGTCATCCACGGCATTAACTTCTGGTGACGAGACACGGTAATGTTAATGGTATCCATAATATCATAAGCACTTGAATATGAATAAAATCATAGGTTTCCAAAAATAATAATTACAGTGATTATATTTCAAATAAATTCATACCCAAGTTACAAAAATCCCCAAATGTATTCCTAGGCAAAGATCAAATATAATATACAATAACACGTCAAGAGCAACATATGAAGATGAACCCTTGGATGATCAAAGCAATATTGACATAACTGTCTTAATATACGGTAGAAAAAATATAGAATACCTAAATTAGCTATCCGTCAGCCACCTTCCCATCTTTGGATGCTTTATTCGCCAATTCAGCTTAAACCTAAAAACCAAAACCCTCAGTCTACTCAAATAAATTTTGAGCACCGAGAGTTTAAGGGAAAACAAAAACTTCGAGTCAGACATAAAGCCTAGCATGAATAATTTTTGTTACATCTCTATTTACTTATATTTAGTGAAACCACGTCGCTTAGTGGAACAGGTTTTCCCCTCACTAATATCTCTTTTCAAAAAAAATATTTTGCAATTACTTTCTTGCAATCAAGTTAGTTAATCGACTGATTATAGTAATAATATAACAAAATCCATTATGCTGAAATAGGAAATAAATGGACTATCTATTCTAAATCTAAGCTAACTGCTCTCTACTGGACTAACTATCCTAAATCTGATTATACCAAAATAGCAATATCCTTTATGCTAAATTATGGACTATCTGTCCATAAAATTGGGGAAAAAGGGTGGACTAATTGTCCTCAAAAAGTAGTAAGGTCTGTTATGCTAACAAATGAACTAACTGTACATATCTGGGCTTGCCCTTAACTGGACTAACTATCCTCTAGGCAGACTGCTCTTGAAATGGACTTACTCTCTGAATTTAAATGAGTTAACTGCCCGAATTTTCTTAGGGGTAACTACCCTTTAAATTTTCCTTGAAAACCTTTTCAAAAAGATTTAGTCCATCAAATCATACATATATAAGGAAAAAATATTTTTGGCTTTATTCTAAGCCATTTTTCCATGTTATATATACTTTACTAAAACTAATGTTGGCGATGTTCAATAAGGATTGGCTATCCTATTAAAATAAGTTCAATTCCTTTATAACTTAAAACACTTAGGCTATCTGGCTAGTTATTATATTCAAAACCTTTGCTTAAAACCTTTAAACAACCCTTTCGAAATCACCGAAGGTAACCCCTTCGAAACTATCGAAAGACCTTTCAAAAACATTGAAGGTAACTGGTTCGAAACCATTGTAAGGCTTTCGAAAACATTGAAGGTAACTCCTTCGAAACCAAAAAAAGCTTTTCCTCAAAATGCCTTAAAATATATGACATCCGCCTTTAAAACCATTTAAATCTTGCCTTCTGAAAACATTGAAAAAACCTTACCTTTCGACCTTGTCAAAAAAGCCTTCCTTTTGACCTCGTCGAAAAATTAGGGAAACACCCCATTTTGAAATCATTGATAAAATCTTTCAAAATCATCGAAATCAAACTCTTTCGAAAGCACTTTAGG
Source organism: Allium cepa (assembly GCA_030765085.1). Taxonomy (NCBI): domain Eukaryota; kingdom Viridiplantae; phylum Streptophyta; class Magnoliopsida; order Asparagales; family Amaryllidaceae; genus Allium; species Allium cepa. The sequence goes on from CM060943.1 coordinate 464,685,870, forward strand.
TTCCATTTAAAACAAGTAGAAACCTTTCGAAACCATTCAAAGTTAACTGCAACGAAACCTTTTAAAAAGTTTTGATTTAAAACATTTGGATTATGTCTTCAAGTATAACAAAAGGATCAGAAAAACATTAGTCAAATGTGTCTTCTACGAAACCCTTTGAAAGCAACTCTTTCAAAACCATTTCATAAAAAATGAAGTGATGGTATCGAAATCATCCGTTCGAAAGCAATGAAGAGGCAGAAAATTTTAGAAAACAAAAGGTTCCCTTCAAAACCATCTGGGTCGAAACGTAGGACATGGCGGTTAAGGTTTTCGACCTTGTCGAAAGCTCTTAATTAAAACAAGAAAGCATCCCATTCGAAAACTTTTCTTTTAAACCATTTAACTTTACCGAAAGCATTTAGGTCGAAAGCTAGCAAGCGTATTTTCCTTAAAACCAAAACAAAGCTCCATCGCCTTCAAAACCTCTTGGTTTCGACCCTATACTTTTCGACCTATTCCAATTCACTATGTACCAATTATCTGATACCATGTGCATTTGTTTCGACCTTGTCAACAAGTGAAGGGCAGAGGCGGAACCTAGTTGCCGAAGGAGTCGAAGCGTATAAAAGCCAGTCCTTTCATACTTTAAAACGTCCTTTTATACCTAACCTACCTTGTTTGTCTAAATTTGATTGGTTGAGAGATTTTTATATTCAAAAGTGTTGCCATCTTTCCATTTTTGGAAATTTAAACAATTTATAAAAAGCCCATTCTCCTTTATAATTATATAACGCATTAAGTCTCATGCCTCAAATAATTTTATATAACTATTAAGACATCTTGGGAAAATTTGCAAAAATTCCAAAAAATAGATTTATATATGTTTTCCAACATATAAAAAATTTGGACCCAAATAATAAATTATTTTCCCTAAATAATTTTATAATCCAAAATACCATTTTCTTCCTTAGAAAATGCATAATAAATCCACCAAATTCCAGAAAAATCTAAAAAATGGAACCCATTTCTAAATATCCTTTTAGATCTTCATAAAAATTCGTAAGGCAATTGGATGTCATTTAATAGGGTTTTCATCTCAAAACATGTCATAAAATCTATATGAACATTCACAAATCATCAACATGTATATATAATTATTTTATCATTAAAAACATGGCAAATCTTTGCAAAATATACGATTTTAATCTTAAAACCAAAATCTATAAAGTTTAGAGATGTAAACATTACTCATCTTTTCTTTAGAGATTAAGGAGCGTGAGATTTTAATGGATTTGATTTGAATTTTCTTTTCATTTAGCTTTTCTTAATCTCCTCTTTTCCTTTTTAATGGTTGCCGACCTTGGCTTTAAAAAACTTTGAAATGAAATGAATGTGTGAATAATACATGGCCTAGGCTACGAGATATAGGAACGGTCTATTTCCCATAATATCTCTCCTCTAATTCATTTTAAACCCATTTAATTTATTTATTTTAAACGGCATGGCTACCTTAATTAAAATCAAATCTCAATCCCCTAATCAACTTATTATTTTATTTAGTGTAACCAATTAAATCTCCTAAATAATGTTATTAAAAATCTTGGGTGTTGCAGGTTCCCCTCCTTAAAAAATTTCGCCCTCGAAATTACAATAAGGCACACGAAAACAAACAAGAAGGTAAAACATACCATCAAACAAGTGAAGATAAGTATCTCTAATTTTTCTCTTAACCTACCAAATACAGTCTCTGTCATCGTCACTCTACTGGACTTTGACTAATCAGACCATCTTGGTTCTATGCCTTTTCTCATCTCTCGCAACAATGCGAACTAGCTTCCTCACTATGGTCTAGTCCAAATCTACCACCCAACCATCTAGCACTGTCGGTGCAATAGTAGTCTGTGGGTCTCTAATACACTTTCTAAGATGAGAAACATGATAAACATCATGGACACCTATAAAACTGCTCGGTAACATAAGTCTATATGTGAGTTTCCTGATCTTATCAAGAATATGAAAAGGTCCAACTAACCTAGGAGATAACTTCCCCGACTTCCCAAATCTAAGCACATCCTTCATCGGTGATACTTTGATAAAAACCCGGTCCCCAACGAGAAACTCCAAACCTTTCCATCTCTTATCTGCATAGCTTTTCTGCCTAGACCGAGTCTTCTTCATTCTAGCTCGAATGACCTCAATCTTTTTTGCGGCCTCTGTAACCAGATCTAAACCAAGATTCAACCTATTACCGATCTCTAACCAACAAATGGGAGATTTTCATGGCCTTTCATACAAAGCCTCAATAACTATGTTATAAGAAAACTCGACTAAATGCAAATAGTCTTCCCATGACCCCCCGAAATCCAGAACACAAGCTCTTAACAAATCTTTTAAGATCTTGTTAACTCTTTCCATTTTCCTATCTTTCTTTAGATGGTAAGCAAAACTCATCTTAAGCTTGGTTCTCAAAACTTCCGGCAGACTCTTCCAAAATTCGTTAGTGAATAAGAATCTCTATCACTAAAGATATTGCTAAGAACTCCATGCCATCTAACTACATTCTTTATAAAGAACTACACTAAAAAGGTGTCGTCCTGGTTGACCTAACTGGGATGAAATGTGCACTCTTGGTAAATCTGTCCACTATGACCCATATACTTTCATTTCTTCTATTCTATCTTGGTAACCCATCAATGAAGTCCATAGAAATAGAATCCCACTTCCATACTGGAATATCAAATGTCTAAGGCAAACCAATTGGCTTCTTGTGTTCGTCTTTTGCCTATTGGCAATACAAGCACTTCCTTGCACACAAACCAATTTCCCGCTTTTTTTCCTCCGCAGAAGAAACTTCTCTTCATATCCTGACACATCTTGATACTCCAGGATGTATAGTGAACTTCGAACAATGGCATTCCTCTTTGACTTTCGTCCTTATGTTTTCTACACATGGAACACATAATCTTCATTTCTTTCTCAACCACCCATTTTGTTAAAGATTGAAAACTTTCAAGTCATCGCTCTTGGTTCCTTCCTTAAGCTTCCTGATCCATTCAACTAACACTGGGTCCTCCATCTGCTTAGGAGCAATCCGTTCGATCAACACAGGTCAAACTTCCAATGAAGACAATATAACTATATTTCCCCTAAACCTAGCCTCAGATCTCCATCGCACTCTGCAATCTTCTAATGCTTATAAGCCTTTCCACTCATCCATCATTGCTAACACTACATTCTGATGTTTCATGCTAAGTTCATTTGCAACATTGTTGCCATTCCCTGTTGTGTACTCAATCTCAAAGTCATAAGCGACAATGAACTTTAACCACCTCTGGTGTCTCATGTTCAATTCCTTTTGAGAGAATAAATACTTCAACGATTTATGATATGTATATAACTCAAATTTTTCTCCCAAAAGGTAATGCCTCCACACCTTCAATGTAAAAATCACTGTAGTCAATTCCAAATCATGCATCGGATATCCGACCTTATGCGGTCTAAGCTGTATAGAAGCATAGGCAATCACTTTACCTCTCTGCATCATCACAGCTCCTATTCCTGTTCCACACGCATCAGTATAAACTACCAAGTCCTTGTTCCCCTTTGGAACAACCAACACAGGTGAATGGGTTAATAAGTGTTTCAAATTATGGAATGCTTCCTCACACTTATCAGTCCATACAAACTTCATATCCTTTCTCGTTAGCTTGGTCATCAGTGCTGCTATTCGCGAAAAATCGTTAATGAATCTGCAATAATAACCAGCCAATTCAAGGAAACTCTTTATCTCGGTTACTATCTCATGTCTCTTCCAATTATTCACCACCTCGATCTTAATCGGATCAGCTGACAACCCTTCCTTTGAGACTACATGACCAAGAAACTTCACGTCCTTTTTTCAAAAGTGACACTTAGAATACTTCACGTTCAGCTGATCCTGCCTTAGCATCTCAAGCACCACTCTAAGATGAACCTCATGCACTATTTCATCCTTAGAGTAAATCAAGATATTAACTATAAAAACTAATACGAGCCTATTCAAGTGTTCTTGGAAAATCCGGTTCGTCAAGTCCACAAAGAAAGCTAGCGCATTCTTCAGTCCGAATGGCGAGACTAACCATTCATACTTTGCTCCTAAATGCCGTCAAAGTTATACTATCCTCTACTACCTTGATCTGATGGAAACATTTTGCCCAATCCAATTAGGAAAATACCTTTGCTCCACTCAAATGGTATAATAAATCGTCAATCCTAGGAAATGAATATCGATTCTTTATCATCCTCTCATTCAACTTACGATGATCGATAAATAGCCTCAACGATCCATCCGGCTTCTTAGCAAACACTGCCGCTGCAACCCACAGCGAACTACTCGGCCTGATAAAACTCTTACTCTCTAAATCTACCAATTGCACCTTCAACTCCATCATCTCTGAAGGGGTCATCCTTCTTGGTGGCCTACTCACTGGTTCTGCTCCTAGAACCAAATCTATCCGAACCTCAATAGCTCGTTTTAGGTGCAATCCAATTATAGGCTCAAACACATCTACGAATTCTCTAACACGAAAACTCGGCTAAACTCATCGTTAGAATCCAAAGCACCCAACAAAACAAACACTACATAGCTAGAACCTTCAATATTAAGAACAATCCAGTCACTACAATTAGGGTGTCTAAGAGATATCTTCTTATCTTGGAAAAATATCCTAGCATCGTACTGCTTAACCAATCCATATCAAGGACAACACCGAACCATATAAAATCAAACATATGCAAAATGCACACAAAAGTATGACCTAACAGGTCAAACTCAAACGAGTCACACATCAACCCTAGAGTTGCATACCCTCCTATTGGATTCGCAAACCGTAAGAAACTAACTAAATATGCGGGTTCAAGGTTAAGCTTATCAATCAAAAATCTCGATATAAAAGAATGCGATGAACTAGTATCAAATAAAATGCTAATAGATATACCATGAATCTATAGCATTCCTCCAAGAACCGCCTTTCCCTTCTCATGGCTGTTGGCTTATAAACAACCGGCTCCAATGCATACACCTTACCCTTACCCTCTCTAATGGGCTCTTTGCACTAGTTATTGTAATAACCTATCTGGTCAGTAGAAGCACCTAACATTCTTCCCCGTAGCCATATCCTTTGCCTTCCTTGAGCAACACACATTAGCAAAGTGCCCTTTCTTGTTCCACTTATAGCAGACAATATCAGACTTCCCTTTCTTGGCTGCTCCACCCTTCCGAGCGCCTTTCTTGGAATAGAACTTCATCTTTTGGCTCTGCCCAACCTGGACCCCTTTAGCCTTTCTCTTCTTTGGAGACTCAAGGACTTCCTCCTGCCTCATGGCCATCTCTACAACAATATTAGAAGGATCTCTAATGTGAGAGAAAGTAGCGCTAGCCAATTCTAGCTTCAACCCACTTAGGAATTTCTCATTCAGCTTCAACACTTTATCCACTGAAGCGTACCCATACCGGACCAACTATTCAAACTTATTAGAATATTCTGCAACAGGCATCTCACCCAGCACTAGCTAAGCAAATTTCCTAATCAAAGCTAACTGTGCCATAACATACATAAACCTTTCCTGGAATCTCCTCTTGAAATCCTCCCAGGTCATGTCTCCTCATCCACCATTACAGTCGCACAATTCCACCAGAACAGTGCGGCTCCCTGAAGCTGCCTAGGCGCCAACCTCCTCTTCTGCTCATCGTTAGGCCCTAGATCTGCAAAAATCCTTTCGCAATGCAACAACTATTTCTCTACTCCAATGGCATCCTCTGTTCCCATGAACGGCTTCCCTCCTAGCATCACATAATCTCCGCTCATCTTAGCAAAGTGATTAATTACCGAAACTTCCAAAACCCCTACTCGTGCAGCATTTCCTCCTAGTACTCCGGCTGCAACTCCCGCCTGTATCATATTCTTGAAAAACTGACACATGGCTTCCATTCCAACTTGCAGGACCTCAGAACCAACATTCTCTACCTGACCGTGGTTTCTTCCAGCATTAGGTCCGGCATTCCTTTCGGTGCTACTCTTTCCTGGGTTAACTCTTCCTCTTCTACCATTCATGTTTTTATTCCAACCTCATGAGATACAGAAAGATATCCTAATCAAATATAGATGAATGGAGATTAAGCGCACTCTTATATGTAGCAAATACAAGTATGTTACTATAGCATTATCCCAACCCCAATTTCATTCTAATTCCTTTGTGTGTGTCTTTTTCAAAACCATTTTTACTTAAATTTTTCATAAATCTATGCTTTGATATCAAGTTGTAACATCCCGTATCTGGAGGCTGAAAGCTAAGCGCTATGGATGGCTATGGATGCCGTATTCATCAACATTATTAACTTCTAGTGACGAAATATAGTAATGTTAACGGCGTCTATAATATAAGAAGCACTTGAATATGAACGGAATCACAGATTCCCAAAACAATAGTTATTACAATTGCATTTCAAATAAAATCATATCCAAGTTACAAAAAACCCAAAACGTATTCCCAAGCAATGATCAAATATAATATACAACAATACGCCAAGAGCAATGTATAAAGATGTCCCTTTGCAAGATCAAAGAAATATAGACATAATTGTCTTAATACACAGCGGAAAAAATTGAAAAAAAGAATTCCTAAATTAGCAATCCGCCAGCCACCTGCTCGTCTTCCTATACTTTATTCGCCAAAATCAGTTAAAACTTGAAAACCTAAACCTTCAGTCTACTCAAATCAATTTTGAACCCGAGAGTTTAAGGGGAAACAAAAACTTCGAGTCGTATGTAAATCCTGATATGCATAATTACTATTACATTTCTGTTTATTGATATTTAGTGTGACCGCGCCGCTTAGCGGAACGAGTTTCCCCTCACTAAAATATCCTATCAAAACATATGTTTTGCAATTCCTTTCCTATAACCAAACAGGTTAATCTACCGATTATAATTATTATATAGCAAAATCCATTATGCTAAAATAGGAAATAAATGGACTATCTGTCCAAAATTTGAGCTAACTGATCTGTACTGGACTAACTGTAATAAATCTAATTATACCAAAATAACAATATCCTTTATGATATGTAATGGACTATATATCCACAAAATAGGTAAAAGGGTGGACTAACTGTCCTTAAGTAGTAGCAAGGTCCGTTATGCCAACAAATGAATTAACTGTTCATATCTGGACCAACCTCCCTTAACTGGACTAACTATCCTTTAGACTGACTACCCTTGAAATGGGCTGACTGACTGAATATAATGCGCTAACTACCCAAATTTTCTTAGGGCTAACTACCCTTTAAATTTACCTTGAAAACCTTTTGAAAATGATTTAGTCCGTCAAATCATACATATACAAGGAAAGCATATCTTTAGCTTTACTCTAAGGCATTTTTCCATGTTATATGTACTTTACTCAAAATAATGTTGATGATAATCAATAAGGATTATCTGTCCTTTTAAAATAAGTTAAAGTCCTTTATAACTTAAAACACTTAGGCTATCTTCCTAGTTATTATGTTCGAAACCATTATTTAAAACCTTTAAACAACCCTTTCGAAATCAGTGAAGGTAAACCCTGCGAAATCATTGAAAGACCTTTCAAAAACATTGAAGGTAACACCTTCGAAACCATCGTAAGGCCTTTCGAAAACATTGAAGGTAACTCCATCAAAACCAATAAAAGACTTTCCGAAATAAGCCTTAAAATTTATGACATCCGCCTTTAAAACCATTTAAATCTTGCCATCCGAAAACATTGGAAATTCCTTGCCTTTTGGCCTTGTCGAAAGCTTGGGGAACCACCCCTTTTTGAAACCATTGATAAAACCTTTCGAAAGCATCAAAATCAAAATCTTTCGAAAGAAATTTGGGTTCCATTTAAAACAATTGAAACCTTTTGAAACCATTCGAAGTTAACTACTTTGAAACCTTTTAAAAATTTGGATTTTGCTTGAAGTAGAGAAAAAGGATCCGAAAAACATTGGAGTCGAAAGCATTTACTTCGAAACCCTTTGAAAGTAAATCTTTCAAAACCATTTCATAAGCAATGAAGTGTTGGTATCGAAACCATCCATTTGAAAGCAATGGAGAGGCGGTAAATTTTAGAAAACAAAAGGATCCTTCCAAAACCATCATGGTTGAAAGGAAGGAAGCGGCAGTTAAGGTTTTCGACCTTGTCGAAAGTTATGCTTTCGACCTTGTCGAAAGCTATCGATTAAAACAAGAAAGCAACCGAAGCAAAAACATTTCTTTTAAACCAATTGTCTTTGCCGAAAACATTTAGGTAGAAAGCTAGCAGGCATATTTTCCTTAAAATCGAAACAAAGCTTCATCCCCTTCGAAACTCCTTGGTAGTGTTTCGACCCTATACATTTCGACCTCTTTCAATTCACTACGTACCAGTTGCCTGATACCATGTGCATTGGTTTCAAGCTTGTTGAAAGCTATGCCTTCGAACTTGTCAAAAGGTGAAGGACAGAGGCGGGACCTAGTTGCCGAAGGAGTCGAAACATATAAAAGCCTGTCCTTTTGTACATTAAAACATCCTTTTGTACCGAACCTGCCTTGTTCGTCTAAATTTGATTGGTTGCTAGATTTTTATATTCAAAAGTGTTGTATCTTTCCATTTTTGGAAATTTAAACAGTTTAGAAAAAGCCCCTTCTCCTTTATAATTATATAAAACATTGAAGTCTCATACCTTAAGTAATTTTATATAACTATTAAAACATCGTGAAAAAATCTGGAAATATTCTAGAGAATCACTTTACACATGTTTTACAACGTATATAATATTCGGACCCAAATAATAAATTATTTTCCTATATATAATTTTATAATCCAAAATATCATTTTCTTCCTTAGAAAATTCATAATAAATCCAAGAAATTCCAGAAAAATCTAAAAATTGAAACCCATTTCTAAAATATCCTTTTATATCATTATAAAAATTCGCAAGGTAGTTGGATGTCATTTAATAGGGTTTTCATCTCAAAACATGTCATAAAATTTTATGAACATTCATAAATCATCAATATGTACATATAATCATTATTTCATTCAAAAACATGGAAAATCTTTGCCAAATTTCGGCTTTAATCTTAAAACCAAACCAATAAAAATTTAGAGACGTAAACATTACTCACCTTTGCTTTATAGATTAAGGAGCTTGAGATTTTAGTGGATTTGATGTGAATTTCCTTTTCCTTTAGCTTTTCTTAATTCCCTCTTCCTATTTTCTTCTTAATGGTGGCCGGCGTTGTTTTTTAAAAACTCTAAAATGAAATGAATGTGTATATAATACACGGCCTAGGCTAAGAGATATAGGAATGGCCTCTTTCCCATAATACACCTCCTCTAATTCATTTTAAACACTTCTTTTAATTTGCTTATTTTAAAAGGCTCGGCTGCCTTAATTAAAATCAAATCTCAATCCCCTAATCACATCAATATTTTATTTAGTTTAACTAACTAAATCTCCTAAATAATGTTATCAAACATCTGTTGCGTTACACTTATGCACTCCTATATATTTTCCTTTTTATTGTTGTGCCCTTGGTGTAGTCCCCACACACTTTCTTTTTAGAATAGTCTTTAGTCTAACACTACCTAGAATTAGTCTCATGTAGTGTCATGTAGATTCATTCATTAAGCTTAAACCATATGTACTCCACCTCCTAAGTATTCTTTAGATTCATTTATTTACTATGCTCAACTATAAAGAAATAACTATATACAGTCCATATCTATTTATTTACTTCAATTCTGAACTATTGCAAAACAACCACTCGAGTCCCGAAACACTTATTTTGTTTGAAACTGCATAGAACCAGCCCGTAATCTCTTGGAAGTTGAATGCCTCTCCTCATCTTTCTAAGGTGTGCATTTGAGTGAGTGTCCTTACCCGGTATTAATAACCCTTCCAACCCTACCTCTAGCATGAGAGTTATTCCCCTTAATAGCCATGGGTTCTCCCTAAGTCCTACCTAATTGTCCTATATTAGGTTTCATCCACACCTTTCCTCCGTGTAGTACTACGTTGCCCTAATCTGTTAGCGTAATTCACTATTTACTTATTAAGTGAATGCTTCTAAATTGCAGTGTGGTATGCCTTTTACATATGAGGCGCAGTTCTACTCTTCCAACTTTACATTTTTGTAGCAAAACATGTCTTCTACATATTGCGGTACAGATCTACTTTCCCCTGAAGGCCTTTGGATCCCCTTGGCAAATCACTACCACGTCCCTATATGCCCAGTTTTCTTATAAAATGCAGGGCCGCCGCCTCGGCTCTATAATAGACAAAGTCTAACACGTCTAACAATGTCTTTACATGTGTCACTTCCTAATTCGTCATGATTCCACTTTCTATTATAAATAGTGTCCTTTATTTCCTTTTCAATTTTTATATGGATGTTATCGCCTATATATCTAACACTTTTTCACCGTATCAATTTAAATTTTAGGCGACCTTGCAGTTCCGATCTCCCCAACGCAGTATTCACCTTATATTAACTTATTTCCTTCATAGATAACCATACTATAATCCTAAAAATTCATGGACAACTTTTCTAATATACTTTATTCTTTATTTAGATTTTTATACGTATTTTCTTTATTTATTTTTTAGGGATTCTCCTTCGATAATTCATAATAAATTACTCTATCATAGGAAACCTCTCAAACCAAAAGCACATTCTAAAATCATGGTTTGAACCCTATAAAAAAATTAGGCGCATTTAGAATTCATTGGAATAGGAAAACATATTTAAAAATCCCATGTTCATCTATCTTTCCCAAAACATTCATTAAACATTTTACTTGTTTAATAAAAATCCGTTGAAACTCCGTCATATATAAAAGTAAACAAAATCGTGCCGAAACTAAACAATTGGGTATGGTAAACTAAGTTTATTATTACTCACCTAGATCTTTGAAATATTTTTCTTCGGTCTTCTTAATCTCTCTTTAGCTTGTGTTTCCTTATCTTCATTTTGTTTTCTCTTTTTAGGCTACTACCATTAATGTTCTTCTCAAGCTTTTATTATATTTTTAGTAGAAGGAAAATGAATGAATGGAAAGAGTAATGTTTATTGTCTCACAATAATTTGGTCTTGAGCCCTCACACTCTATTTCATTAATTCATTACCCCTTTTCCTTTCATTGAGCTTATCTTGGCCCTTTAATTAATTAATTAAACTAATCACTAATTATGGGTCATTACCGTCTTCCCCCTTTAAATGAATTTCGCTCTCGAATTTCAATTAAGGCACGGTAGTGATTGCCAACTACCCCATGCTTACTCTTAAGCATAAACCCATGAATTCTTAATTTACAAAAAATAAACTAGTGTTCTCTACTATTATCACAACCACCTTAATATTCGTGTGTGTATATATATGGTCTACAATAATAAAATTCAACACATATCTCATACGCTAATAAAAAACGAACAATTATGGATAGGTCCTACTAACCTTGTCCTTTGTTTTCCATGTATTATCTTCCCAGTCTATGCTCCACTTGACAAGTATTAGCTTTACCACCTTGTTTTTGAGCCGCCACTCATCCCGTTCCACTATCTGAATCGGTCTGGACATGTAGGTCATATTCGACTATATGACTAGATCTCCTACTGCCCTTGGATTAACCACCATGTCTAGGTCTCTAAGACATTTTCATGGACGTGATGCATGAAATACATTATGAATCCCTATAAAAGCGCTAGGTAGTTCCACCTTATACACCACCTTCCCAATCCTTTCTACGAATGGAAACGGCCATACGGATTTTGGCGCTTACTTCCCAACCTTTACAAAATGCATCACGCCTCTTATTTAAGAGACTTTCACAAACACCAAATCGCCTACTGCAAAAATACGGTTCCTTTCTCCTTGTGTTGGCATAACTCTTTTTCCTAGACTGTGTTTCCTTCATCTTAGCTTGGATCAACTCTACTTTCTCAGTAGTATCCTTCATCAAACATGGTCCTAAAATAATATGGTCCCCTCTCTATAGCCAATATGCCGGTGATCAACATGGGCTTAATTATATTACTTCAAATGTGGCCATCCCAATAACGCTTTGGTAGTTGTTATTGTGTCAAAATTCTGCCAGGTGTTGGTAATCTTCCTATGATCTAATATGCAAGCTCTCAACAAGTCTTCCAGGACATTGTTGACTCTTTCTATCGGCCCATTTGTCTATGGGTGGTATGCAGTACTCATTCGCATCTATGTACTCAAAACCTTCTACAAGCTACGCCAAAGCTCACTAGATAATAATGGATCTCGGTCCCTAATATTAATGCTAGGCATCCCATTAAGTCTGAGTACTATCTTCATATATATCTCTACTAACCTTGATGCAATTCTCATGGCCTTCATCGAAATGAAACGGAACACTTAGTCAGTTTATCAGCTGTGACAAACATGCTTTCATTCCCTACGCTTGACTTGGTATCCATCTATGAAGTCCATAGATACTGAATCCTATTTCGAAACTAGAATCTCAAAAGGTCGTAGGAGCCCACTAGGCTTCGGATGTTCTACTTTCACTTGCTAGCATGTAAGACTTCTTCTTATACACTCTCCCACATCTTCTTTACCCTTCCTAGTAGATACTTCTCTTCATATTTGGATACCTCTAGTGAACTTTGAAGGATGACATTCATCCAATACTTCCTTTCACAGTCCTCGTATATTTGGAACATATAACTTTCCATCCTTCGGCAGTCTACCTTCCCTATCAGCATTGAACCCCTTTAGCTCTATCACCCCAATCACTGAGTCTAAGCTCCTTACTTTGTCGGTGCAAAACTATCCTCCTTTTGTAGCCCAACAATCCTTTCAACCAGTGCATGCCTTACTTTTAGGCATGATAGCATCCCTGAAATACTGCTCGAACCTGCACTAGAAAGAAACCGTACATTACATGTAAACAACATTTCCAAGACGTCCTATTCATCTACCATAGCCAAAACACAACTCTGCTATTTTCAACTTAGGGCATTGGCCACTATATTTCCTTTCCCTAGGGTATACTCTATCCTAATATCATAAGATGCTAGAAACTTAAACCACCTCTGCCGCCTCATGTTCAGCTTCTTTTGAGTGAATAAATATCTCAAGGACTTATGGTCAGTAAATAACTCAATATTTTCTCCAAAGAGATAATGTCTCTAAATCTTTAATGCAAAGACAATTTCCGCTAACTCCAAGTCATGAGTACGATATCAAACCTCATGGGGTCATAACCGCCTAGATGCATACATGATCACTTTGATCATCTATAAAAACACTACACCTAAACCAGAGTCCTATGGAATGACGTCTCACACTCCTACATCCAAATAAACTTCTGTCCCTTTTGACACAGACTCGTCATTGGCGCAACTACATGAGAGAAGTCCTTAAAGAATTCCGGTAGTAGCCAACCAACCCTAAGAAACTTCACACTTCGGTCATAGTCTCTGTTCTCTTCCACCCATTTACCATGTCAATCTTCAAAGGATCCATTGCTAACTCTTTTCCCAAGAGCACATGACCTGTGAAGTTCACTACCTTCCTCCAAAAATGACATTTAACAAAATTTTCTTTCTACTTACGTTGACTTAATGTCTCCAACACAAAGCCTCAAGTAAACTGTATGCTCTAACTCATCTTTTGAATATACTAAGACGTCATATATAAACAACAACACAAACCTATCTAACTGGTCCTAAAAAATTACATTCACCAAGTCAATGTAGAATGATGGTGCATTGGTTTGTACAGATGACATTACTGTCCACCTATAAAATCGTACCTCATTCAAAACACAGTCAGAGGAATGCTTTCCTCTGCAACTCGCAATCGATGGAACCTTGAACCCTTGTCTAATAGTGAAAGCAACTAGGCTCCACTCAACTGATCAAATAGGTCATCAATCCATGGTGAAGGATATATATTCTTCACCGTTCTTTCATCTAGCTTTCGATAATCTATACACAGTCTTAAAGATGCATCAGACTTCTTCATAAATACTATCGCAGCTCCCTAAGGTGAACTACTTGGCCTTATGAAGCTCTTTCCTTCTAAGTCTATCAACTGCTTCTTCAATTCCTCCATCTCCTTCGAAAAATTCTACTGGTAGGTTGACTGAATGTCTAGTCCTTGGTAGCAAATCTATACAAAATTCCACCTCTCTCAGCGGTGGAGATCCTGAAACTGGTTCAAATATGTCCGAGAAATCCTTCAGCATGCCCACCACTCCCAGGTCCTTTTCTTATGAAGTGAAAGCAAATAGAATGCCTCTACATCCCATAAGGCCACATACATTCTACCTTTATGGTCTAGGTAACCTAAAGTAATTATTATTTCATTGCAATACGTCCTTGTGTGGTACTTCTTCAACCAGTCCATTCCTAAAATAACTCCAAAGCCGATCAAGTCAAACACATGAAAATTTACACCCACCTAACTCAATATGAAAGTTAGTGCATCTCAATCTAAGAGTGACATATCCCTCTATCAGATTTTCTATACATATTAAAGGGACTAAATTGTGACTCCTAACCCAAGTCTATCTATCATACTCTTAGCTATATATGAATTTGTAGCCTCGATATCAAACAGTACTTTAACTGAAATACCAAAAATCAAAGCCATACTTCAAGAATTTTCCCTTTATCTCTTTCCACGAAAAATGGCCCTTCTCTTGGTTCCTCCAAAGCATAAACATGCGCTTTAATCTCTATGAAGTCCTTCTTCAAATGCCCCATCTTATCACACTTAAAGCACTTCACTCTTCCATGATTCTTTTGCGTTGGGCACTTCGTAGCATAGTGCACCTTTTTCCATAGTTATACCAGCCCACTTCCGCAATAGCAGCCTCGTCACATTTTCCCTTGGTCGCTCCCTTCTTGCTTTTGTCATATGGGGTAAACTTCCATTTTTGCTCTACCTTCGGCCTTGTCTCCATTCTTCTCTACTTCTGGAACATCCCATCATACCTTTGAGCCATGTCAACTACAAATTCAAAAGTAGATGCTAGATGAGCTATCACCTTATGGTCAAGACCTTGCTTCAGACCCGAATCAACTTCTCATTTTTCTTTATTAGAGTATTAATGATCTCCCTGTTGTTCTTAGCCAATGAGTTGAACTTCTGGATGTTCCTCACCACTGTAAAGTCACTATGCTTCATATCAATGAACTCCTTTAACGCATAATCCACTGAAATTATGATATGAATTAAGCCTCGAACCTTTTTTAAAACAGCTCCCAAGTAATCTCCTCCTATAGGGTCTCGGCAACTATTGTCCTCCACCAAACTAATGCATTCTCATGCAACTGCCGTAATGGTAATCTCCTCTTATGCACATCATTTAGCCCTAAATGTCCAAATATGCACTCACAAACTCTAAGCCAGTTCAGCATTTCAACTATGGGTCCTTCTCCATAAACTTCTTCCTTCCCAAGTTCCTATAGTCTTTATTCATCCCTGAGCAGTACTTTCTCACTACCGCAGGCCTAGGCCTAATCGCCTTTGGCATATTCCCCCTGATCATGTAACACATAAACTCCCTAAACAAAGTATTCATGCCAATACCAACAAAATTTATGGGGCCACACAGCTTCCTTCGCTACTTCTTTGGGGACTTCCCTTATTCTTTCCATTTTTCTATGTGCTTTCAGTCTCCTTCCTTGCACTTAACCCTCTGATCGTAACTTGTCCACTTCACAAATCCATCTTGCCTTTTCAGTTAAGCAGGTCTTCATTAGAAACAAGAAGAAAGAGAGAGAAACAACAATAGTAGGGTAGATAGATGTGTGTGTATCTCTATATCTATTCAGGAAAATATAATATGTTATTTATATAATAATTAATACCCTCCAACTAGTTATTGTATGTTATTAGCTCTGTTTTACTTAAGTGTACCTAACTTGTGCTCTCATACCAAATACAACATCCTCCACTATAAAATCCAAAAATGAAAGCCAAAGCAGTTGCAATTATCACTATAATTATTTTTAAGTGACATAAGTAGGTTCTGTATATTCATAAAAAATTAAACTAAAAAATGCAACTAAACATTTTTATAACATACTGCATGTCTGAAAAATTCATCACATACGTCGTTTTTCATATTAACCCAACAATGGTTCCCATGTAGGAGTCAAATAATCATAGAAAATAACATAGTACTGCTTTGTTTGAACTCACCAAACTGTTAGAAATAACATTCTTTAGTAGCTAACAAATCCTCCTACTCTGTTTTTGAGTACCACACCGCTGAAATAAACCTATTTAAGCCCATAAACTCAACCTACTCAAATGAGCACCCGTGAGTTTGTGGAGAATAATATAATGAAAATACGAATCAGACAATAAGTCTGGTGAGAATAAGACTCATCTAAAACAAGCATATAGTCAGACTATGCCTGTTTATCGAGTTTTTAACAAAGCATATTTTAACAGGAAGTTGAAGTTCAACATGAAGACGAAACAACTCATGAACTTGGAAATAGGCTAAATATGGAAGGAGATTTAATTTAAGGAGTTTCGAGTGGAAATGGGAAAAAAGGACCTCTCGGTGCCAAGAGATTTTTATTGCTCTTTGGTCCCCCAATCCTTTTGTACTCCAAACACTACTTTGAAAAATCGTCGCACAGTATTTTTCTCAGATAATAGATAAGCAATTCTAAGGATTAATGAGAAGAAAGCAAAGAAAGGAAGATAAGACAAGTAGTATTAAGGAAATAGTAGGGAACAACTCAACCTTCATGGAAAGGAGGTTAGAATACAGTGAAACAAGACATAGGAGAATAAAGTAAGGAAGAAAGAAGGTGTTTCATTCACGAAAACATCTCGATGCAAAGAATAACCTCTTGGTACTGAGAGGTTTATGTTAATTCTTTGGCTAGCGTGCTCGCTTTTGGATCTATGGGCTTTCACTTAGACCTTAAACTACATGGAATCTTAAATCTACAAAGCATTTTCTCTATAAATATCAACCCTATAGTAACTAAAGAAGGATCGTCTTCTCTTCACTTTGGGTACTCCATCTTCTTCATCCTCTATATTTATATACAATAATCACCTATGCAGATACTTTTGGAAGTTCTAGGCTTAAGAACCTATCAATCCCTTGTACTTTTGACTTGAATCTCTTTCAATCCTCTAATAAATAAAATATAAAATGTTTGTAAACCAGAGATTACTAAACCACTATAAAAATTCTTGTGCCTCTTTACATTCTGCATACACTTTGCTAGATCTAATACTAAACTAGATTATTTTTGGGTGTTGTGCCGGTTTTGGCATTAATATTTTGGTGCTTTCGTTGAGAATTGATTCCCAGGCTTAGATCTGGCTTGTTATTTTGGATTTAGAGAGATCCATAAGATTTTCTTTGAGGAATTTCAGAATTTGCCGATAGAAGTCGATGGCGCCTAGGAGATATGGAAGATCGTCTGGAGTGGTAGTTAGTGGTGATGAGGTAATGTTCACCAAATTTAAGTTGCCAAGATCATCTACTTAACAAGAAGTGGTTAGTAGGGGTAAGCTTGATAAGATGATGTATGAATTAAACCAAAAGATGGTGGATAGTCGACAAGCTTTGATGGATAAGAAGATTGCTCTACTAACCCAGCAGCCAAGGAGGTATAGAAGGGAAGCATCACCTAATTTAAAGAGGAAAACTCCTCTTTTTTTATCCAAACAGCTGGGAAGCAAAGCAAAAGCTGAATGAAGGAGTTGCTTGAGCTGTAGAAGTAGTTAATAGAGGAAGTAAGAATGCTCCTCCCAAAAGAGAATCGCTCACTACCAAAAGTATTCAACTCGATACTGAGAGGATTTCTAGAGGTTTGGGTGATAAGGAGAAAAATCACTAGACCTATCTGATTCAAAGGATGACCTGCAACTTGACGATGATCATTATGAGTTGGATGTTGGCATTAACGAAGGTGAAGTTCAAATAACTTCACATAACAAATTGGGCATCAATAGAAAGCTAAAAGAGTGGTTTCCCAGAGACTTGACAACCTAGATGTGAGTGGGCAAAAAAATATCGTTTGTAGATCCAAAAACTCGGCGCAAGCCCTGATTGTTAACCTTTGAAATTATTGAGCCAGCAAGGAATACATCGCAGACATAGTTAGATGGTTGGTGGAGGAATGCTGGGGAAGAAAGAATGAGGATTGGGGTTTCGCACAAAACATGACCACGCTCACAGAGAACATCCTGAGAGAAGAGTATCCTAAGAAGTTTATGATGCTGACAGTTCCTTCATATAACAGAACTACTGATCCTAGGCAGCACTTACTCAAGTATGAAAGGCACGTGTCTAGTTCTAGGGCGATGAATGTTGTTCGATGTAGATGTTTTCCCATATTCTTGGAAGGATTTGCATCAATGTGGTTCACTAGGCTAGTGGTGAGGTCCATATCGACCTTTGATGAGTTGGCTTAAAAGTTCTTGGAGTAGTTCCAACCTTATGTTGTCTTGCTTAAGGATGTGACGTCCTTGTTGAGCTTATCTCAAGGACCTAAGGAGTTGCTGAAAGTGTTCTTGGTTTAATATTGTTTTTACAGAAGTGAGAAATCAGAAGGAGGTCTGGTATTCATAACGTTGTTTGAGGGCATCCACCCAGACATGTTTTTTAGAAGATCGCTAAAGATTAAGCAACTTACAACCATATAGAGTTCCATCGGAAGGTTAATTAGTATCTATGCTTGAAAGAAGTGCGTCTAGTTTAAAAGAAGACCAATGATGGAGAGTTTATCTAGAAAATGCAATAATTAATACTGGGAAACTTAGTAATAAAAAGAAGAAGAATCAAGGCCCTGGCGGTTAGGGGAATGAAAATAGGAAACGCTTAAGGAATATGAAACCAGAAGGCTATACGCCCCTAAATGATATGGTGCAGAATATATATACCTTGCTACTCAAGGAATATAGCAATACAAAAAGTCGCCCAAGAGAGGGCGGCTGAGTAGGAAAGGCTCTCCGAAAAGCACTATCGTTTCCATGAGACCCAGGGACACAACCTGAATGAGTTTCGGCATTTAAAGGACCTCAATGAGAAACTGATAATGAAGAATAGGTTCTAGAAGTACATCAAAGAACCGTGGGATGGCAATCAAACTGCATGTCTCCAAGGGTCGCCTACCTAGGTGAATCGGCTGGACCAAGTAGAGAAGTCCACAAGCAGAATGATGGAATGTTGGTTATCACCATAGGTAGAGGACCTCATCCAACTGAGAAAAGGTGAAAGGGAATGGAACAGTATGCAACTTCTCTAAAGCATGTACCGCAGAAGGGCTGCTTTGCTCAAGAAGACAAAGCTCCAGTCAAGCAGTAGAGGATGGTAACTAATGATACCGTATTCAGGAATAGAGATGCAGATAGAGTCGAAGCACACAATTTTGACCCCATGGTGGTAACAGTTGGAATCTATCCAGCAACTATACATCGAATTTTGGTATATACTAGGAGTTCTACAAATATACTATTAAGGAGAACATTCGATCAAATGAAGATAAATATAAAGGCAGTGACAATTTGTAAAACCAAGATTCAAGGTTTACGAGTGAAGCAAAATAGCCAATTGGGACGATTGATTTACCTGTGGAATTAGGCGAAGGAGATCAGAGGATAGTCCAATTTAGAAAATCATTATTGTGGACAAGTGAGCAATATATAACGCCTTCTTGGGTCGACTGGGTCTGGCTAATTTTAGGATAGTGTTGGAGCCTTAGTGCTTATTGGTGGAGTCCCTCATAAAGAACGAAGTCAAATCAGTAAAATGAGACTAGTGTGTTAGAAGGGAATGTTATATTACGGAACCAGGAGCAGCAAAGTGATGTGAGAAAGACAAGAATGTGGAGATAACTCTCTGCATTTAGGATTCACAAGCATAACAATTAAAACCTGGCCTGGGAACCATAGCAGTTCGACCATTCGATCGGTCCTATGAAGGAGTCAAGGGAAGTGCGGGTAGCCAGCCTAAGCTAACGGTGAATGTCTCGATCGACATGGATATCCAACTTGGGTTCTAAATATTAGATCTTAGCTCGGCACTGAATTACGGAAGGAATTGCTCAATTTCTCCCTAGGGATTTGGACATACTCGCTTGGATGCATTGGGAAATGTGTGGAATATTGCCGAAGATAATGT
Source organism: Allium cepa (assembly GCA_030765085.1). Lineage (NCBI taxonomy): Eukaryota > Viridiplantae > Streptophyta > Magnoliopsida > Asparagales > Amaryllidaceae > Allium > Allium cepa. Next base: position 464,706,036 of record CM060943.1, read on the forward strand.
TAATGCATGGAATAATGATCCAAAGATCGTTCCAGCAAATCAAAGAGGGCACAGTCTGGGTCCGAAGCGATCCACCGCGTTGAGGCGAGAAGGAGAGCTAAGGGTAGCTTTCTCGCCAGGAAAGGGTAGCGTAGCATTTCAATACCAACGTTCGCAACCCTGCTTTTGAGGTAGGGGATGTTTTTCTAAAAAGAGTTTTTTCACGTAAGGTGGCGCTTGGCCTGAACTAAGAATGACCCTATGCGACTGATGAAAAACTTGGAGACAGTCATTCAAGCTAAAAACTATTGATGGAATCCCTATCCCACTTGCATGGAATAGCAATATGCTAATGACTCTAAGACCAGTACCATAAGCATCCATGTATACTGTCATCTCTTCATTCCTACGTGCAATAACAAATACAGGTGCACTTGTCAATCTCTCCTTCATAACCACAAAGCATGCTCGCATCAAGCATCCCAAGTAAAAGTCTGATTCTTCTTGGTCAAGTTGGTTAAAGATGATGTAATCTTTTAGAGTTCCTTTATGAAATGCGTGTAATATCCTGCCAACCCTAGGAAACTTATCACATCCCTACCATTCTTGGGCTAGCTCCAACCTTGGATCTCTGCCACCTTTGCAGGATCCACTACTATTCCTTGTCCTGACATGACCCAAGAATCTCATTTGTTCCTTCTAGAAGTGACACTTAGAGAACTTAGCTCTCGACTTGTGCTTCTTCAAATCTCAAACACAATCCTCAAGTGTGTCTTTTGCTTTTCCTCAATTCTAGAGTAAATCAAAATATCATCCACGAACATAAGCACGTACATATTCAACCGATCTCTGAAGAATCTATTCATAATATCCACAAAGTATGTCAGAGCGTTGGTCAACCTAAAAGACATCACCAACCACTCATAGAAACCTGTTAGCATTTGAAATGCATTAATTAGCACACTTTCTTTAGCCACTCTCAATTGGTGAAATCCCATTGCCAAATCCTTCTAGGAAACACCTTTGCACCATGCAACTGATCAAACAATTCATCAATCCATGAAAGCGGATATTTATTCTTCTCCACCTTGTTCAGCTCATGATAATCCACGCATAACCTCAAAGAACCGTCTGCCTTAGTGGCGAGTACAATAGGTGTGCCCCAATCGGATATGCTTCTCCAAATGAATCCTTTTTTAGGCAAATCATCCACTTGCACCTTTAATTGCTTTTGCTCCTTGGGTTCCATATGCCTCAAAGGCATCACTGTGGGTCTAGCTCCATCCATAAGTCAATCTAAAACTCAATTTCTTTATGCGGCGGAAATCTTTTCACTTCCTTAAGGAGATCAGGGTACTCTCTAGCGATAGGCGCAGATGACAATCCTTCCTTTGGAATCTCAAGCTAATATAGAAAGCTGACCAATGCCCCATCCTTTGGTGAGCAGCATATCACTATTGTTCACTCTTCCACATTCCCAATTGCCACCTCTAGCTTCTCGCAATCCACAGCAGCCACATACCTCTTAAACCAGTCAATTCCCAGAATAACTCCAAACCTAGATAAACTAAGAACAAAGCAATCGCAAGCAAAAGAATATCCACGACTTAATAACACTAAGCCACGACAAATCGTACAAACACTAGTGAACCGTCCAATTGGGTTTGTCATAATCATAGGTAAGTCTACTATCTCAAGTTCCAAATCTAGTCTACATAATAAATCACCAAGATGAAAGAATGCCAAGCACTGGTGTCAAAAAGAACTCTAATAGAAAGAACTCTATTTGAAACATCTCTGATGGAAATCATACCTCGCACCATGACTCCTTTCCCCTCATCATTAGTAGTAGGTGCACAAGATCAAGTCGGGACTGCATCCAAAACATATGCCTTCACAGTCTGCCTATCTTTAAGCGGTTCCAAACAATCCTTATTAGTATGCCGTGGCTTATCACGGTTAAAGCACTTTCTGGTAGCTTTACATTCCTTGACATAGTGTCATTTCTCCTTATAGTTATGACAAATAATCTCACTCTTGCTCTTTTTCTAGCCCCTTTTTCCTGGTTTTTGTTGCTTCCTTTTTCCATTCCACTTCTTCTTAACTCCATCGCCTGTTGTGCTTGTGGTTCCTCTTTCGCAGCAATAGCAATAATAGCAGTCCTATTCTTCGAGTACGAACACTCATTCTAAGGACTTTCTCAAGAAGTTTCTTAAAAGGCACTTCAATGAGGTCCACCAACTTCTCTCCTAAGTGGTCATCCAATATAGTGATAAAAAACTCTCATTTTTCTTCAAAGATGTATAATAAAAGGCATCACATAGTTCAATAAAGCATCAAATTCTACCATATACTCAGAAACATCCATCTCTTCTTGCTTCAACTCAACAAACTTCTTGAACAACACTAAATTCTGAGCCGTAGGGATGAACTTCTCCTCAAATCTTGGCTTAAACCGATCCAAGGAATCTGATCCTTAGGAGTAGCAATGGTAACACGTTCCACCAATTCATTTCCCCGCCCTGCTGTTGTCTTGAAGCAAGCTTCCTATTCATAGCATCTTCCACGTCCATATCCTTGAGAATGCGTTCACACGTATCTATCCGATCTTTCACTTCAATAGCTGATTTTGTTCCCAATAATGGATGTTAGAACCTCTATTCAATGTTTCAATGAAAACAACTATACAATCATATATATTGTGCATCTTATCAAGATAACAGCTATACACTACAAGAAGACATCATGCTCAAAGATATTAGGACTCAAAGACAAACAAAGATCTATCGACCATACTATAATTAGTAAAGATTATTCTAATGTAAAAGTGTCTGAATAAATTTTTTTAAGGTCTTCTTGATTATATATGCACACATGATCACACATGATTTCATATATACTAAAAATAAAGTCAAAAACTACGTTTAACATCCACAGACATTTGAAGGAAAATCACAAATGTCAATGAAAATCCTTTGGACATTATTTCCTGAAGCCACAAACGCTTGAGGTTGTCCTACAGACGTCTATTATCAGAAAAACCATACAACACTGAATAGACACTTCTGTTGAACGAATAGAAATTAACTCTTCATCAAAAGGTTGCAGCGATCAAATTTTATAGACCTTATCTAATAGTAACAACTCTTCATCTACATCTCTTCAAATCTATAAATACTAGCATAATTGAGATTTAGAGCTTAACCGAATTGAATTAATTAAAACCATTCTCTCTTAATTTATTATTACTCTCTCATGCATACAATTGTTACACACTCCCAATATATCATAACCAAAATATAATTTTCGTTAAACCACTTCCTACAACTCAAAGCATTCACATTCACATATTCGAAGGAGATTATAGGAAGCTCTGTAATTTCTGTCAAAATCCATGTTATTTAGAACACAAGATTATTAGAGATATACTTTTGTATTGGCCTATTCCTCCAGGCGAAGCGAGAGATAGTTAAAGAAATACCGAAGGTGAGCTTCGGGACAGGACATAGGATGGGAGGTCCAAACCAGTATAAAATATCTGGTATGATCGTTTTTATTATTTCACTCAGTTATATTTTATTATTGTTCTCTACTTAATAAATTTAATAATATATATCCTCACACATATACATATAAATTGCATTATTTGTAAAGATCCTATAGACTTCCATTTGGTACAAGAGCAAGGTCATTTCAATCTACAGTAACACGTAATTGAAAAATCATTAAAATGGCATGCACATTTCAAGAGGGTCAATCAACCACTCGTCCTCCATAATTTAGTGGTTGTAATTATGCTTATTGGTCAACACATATGCAAATTTATATGGAAGCCAATGGCTTGGAAATATAGCTAGCAACTCAAAATAAATATGAAGCACCTGACATCAATATTAGCACATGTAATGATGCACAAAAAGCAGAGGCATCTAACAATGCCAAAGCTATGAATGTATTATCTTGCTCACTTGACAAAAATGAGTTTTCACGTGTCATGCTCTACAAGACTACATATGATATATGGAGCACTTTACAAGTCACACATGAATGCACAAATAAAGCCAAGCAAACTAAAATTTCGATTTTATAAAGCCCATTCTCATCTTTCGAAATAAAAACAAGTGAATCAGATATTGATATGTATCCAAGATTTCAAACCATTCAACACGATCTCATGGCACTTGGAGTCAAATACATAGATTTTGATTTAGTCATGTGAATTTTAAACTCTTTAAAAAAATAAATGAGAAAGAAATGTGTTAGCCATCGAAGAAGCTAATGATCTTTATTAACTTAAATTTGATGAGCTAATAGGAAAATTTATGTCGTATGAAGCTAAATTATAAGCTAGAAAGGATCAAAATCAAGAAAAGAAAATCATAGCATTCCAAGAAAGTAACGAAGATTCAGACTTAGATGAAGAGGAGATAGTCTTTATTGCCAAGAACTACATCAAATTCAAGATGTTCAAGAAGATGACCAAATTTCAAAATGGCAGCAAACTAAACTTTTCAAATAAAACATCAATTAAATGCTATTAGTGTGAAAGTTTTGGCAATATGAAGAAGGATTGTCCATAACTCAATAATGACAAAAAGAAAAGCAAATTTGAGAAATTCAAGAAAAAGAAAAAAGCTTTTCAAGTAACATGGGGTGATTCAGGTTCATCTTCTTCTTCAAATAGTGATAGTGAAAGTGACTCAAAACAAGCAAATGTGTATTTTATGGCAAACATTGATGAGGTACGTCCTCAACTTACTTATGATGGAATAATGGAAATAACCATTGAATTAGATGATAAATATAGAGAATAAAAAAGGAATATGAAGGAAAATTAACTAGATCAGAAATAAAAATTGGATTACTAAAGATGAAAAAATTATCTTAGAAGAAATTTTGAAATTGTTCAAAAAATATGTAACTTTATTATCTCACATTGACAAAATATTAAATGATTTATAAAATTATAAGTTAGAAAAAGTTGATCTAGAAAAAAAAAACTAGAATTGCAAGCAAATTTAGATCCTAGAAATATTGAAATTTATGATCTTAAAAGTAAATTAGATAAAATAAAAAATAATGTGACAAAATTCAATAAAGGAAAACCAAATTTAGAAAATTTAATTTCGATATCTAAACTATCCAGAAATCGAAATGGATTAGGTTTTAAAAACTTACAAAAGTAAAATAAATATAACACATTATACACAAAATACAGAAAGCTATAGTTAGAAATTAAATTTAAGAAATCATATACAAATAGGGTCAAAATATGGATTCCAGAAAAAATAATAAACTAATTAGACAAATATATATTGATGAATATTTTTAGAAAGTTGTATATAACAAAAATTACATTTCTAAATAACTAAATCCCCATGGATATGGCTACCATTCTTCACTAACACGTAAGACCCTAATCAAAGAATGTGGGTACAAAATAAGATTTTCTTATTTTGTAGGTACCTAAAATTAAAATAAAGCATAAAGAGAAATGGATACTCAATAGCGGATGTTTTAAGCAGAACACTGGAAATGCTAATATGTTATCAAATATAACGTATGTCGATGGTGGCATTATATCATTCGAAGATAACTCAAAAGGATTTGTCAGCGGCATTGGAGAAGTCATCAATATTAGTATTTCTAACTCTCCTATATTTACAAATGTTTTATTGGAATAAAATTTGAAACATGACATTAAGTATAAGTCAGTTATGTGATAAAGGATTTAAAATTGATGTAGAGAAAAATAAATGCAATATTTTTTATCAAAATAGAATTTAATTTTTTGAAGAATTTCGAAATCGAAACATATATGTTTTAAACATGAATGTCAAAAACAATAAAAATTTATGCTTAGCCGCGAATCATGATGATCCATGGTCATGGCATAAACGTTTTTGTCGTATAAAATTTAATAATATCAACAAACTAGCTAAAAATGAATTAATTAGAGGAATACCTAAAATAAACTACAATCTTGAAAACCTGTGTGTTGCTTTTTAATTTAGTGAACTTAAGAAAAGTTCCTTTAAATCTAAAAAGGAAATTTCCCAAAGCAACCTCTCGAATACTTCATCTAGATTTATTCGGAACAACTCAAGTGCGTTCAATAAATCATAATAAATATGTTTTTATAACTATTGACGATTTTTCAAGATATACTTGGACATTATTTTTAAAACATAAATGTGACACTTTTGAAATTTTCAAAAAAATTTCTAAACGAATAATTTTTTTAATGAATTTAAAAATTAAAAGTACACGAAGGTGAATTTTAAAATTAACTATTTTACAAATTTTTGTAACAGAAAGGGAATTGGCTATAATTTTTTGTTTTCTCAAACACCACAACAACACAAGGTTGTAGAAAGGAAAAATCGAACTTTACAAGAATGTGCATGAGCTCTACTAAATAGTAGTAACCTTCCAAAGAATTTTTGAGCCGAAGGCGTTGCTACTACTAGTTATGTATTAAATCGTGCAACACTTAGACCCATGACTAAAAACATATGCTGTGAAATATTTTTTAACAAGAAACCAAAAGTATCATTTTTTCACATATTTGGGTCATTCATATTAAATACTAAAGATTATCTAGGAAAATTTCATTCTAAAGCTGATGACGGAATTTTTGTTGGTTATTCGGATCGAAGCAAAGCATATAGAATTTTATTAAACGAACAAATAATGTAGGAGAAAGTCTTCATATCATATTTGATGAAAACTTTAAAGATGATAAAAATGATGATGATAAAGAAATTGTAAATAAAGTAATATACATGTACATGAAAATAATAATAATAATGTCAATAACAATAATGATAATATGATAACATCCACATAGAATATTAAGAGACAATCCTACTAATAATATTATTGGGGATTAAGATACCAAAGTATCAACCAGAAAACAGTTAAATCAAATTAGTCACGTTGCATTTACATCGAATTTTGAACTAAAAAATTATAAAGAAGCATCAAAAGATGATTTTTGCATTATTGTAATGCACGAAAAACTTAATCAATTCGAAAGAAATGATGTTTGTGAACGTGTACCGAGACCAAACGATCAATATGTAATTGGAACGAAATAGGTTTTTAAACATAAGGAAAATGAAAATGGAAATATTATATGAAATAAAGAAAGGTTAGTAACTCAAAGATACAATCAAGAAAAAGTTATAGATTATAACGAAACATTTTCTCCTATAGCACGATTCGAAGCAGTACGAACATTATTGGCTTTTGCATAACATCATAATTTAAAAAAAATTCAAGTGGACACAAAAAGTGCAATTTTAAATGGATTTATAAAGAAAAAGTGTATATTGAACAACCTCCTCTATTTGTTCACGACAAATATCCCGATCATGTATTTAAACATAAAAACCCCTTATATGGACTAAAGCAAGCACCTTGTGCTTGGTATAAAAGATTAAAAAATCATAGAATTCCTCTTTGCAAATTGGTAAAACTAATTCCACTTCATTAGTAAAACAAGAAAATAATAATATTTTAGTCGTACAAATATACGCTGATGACATTATATTTGGATCCAACGACAAAAAATGTTTATTGAATTTTCGAACATAATGAAAGATGAATTTGTAATGTCACATACGAGAAAATTAAACTATTTCTTAGGTTTGCAAATAAGACAGTAAGAAAATGAAACTTTTATAAATCAAGAAAAACACTATCAAGATTTATTAAAACGTTTTGGAATAGAAAATATTCCTAGTAAACCAACTCCAATGAATACTACTCTACATTTAGATAAAGATGAAAATGGAAAAGATTTTGACCAAAAATTATATCGAAGTATTATAGGATCTCTGTTATACTTAACAACTAGTAGACCAGATATTATGATGAGTGTATGCATATGTGCTCGGTTTCATGCACCGCCAAAATAATAACATCATTGGGCGGTAAAACAAATCTTAAGATATTTAACAAACGCTAAAGAATACAGACTTTTCTACCGAAAAGGAAGCTCGTTCGAACTCGTGTCATATAAGGATGCTGATTTCGGTGGTTGTAAAATGGATAAAAAATGCCCAATGGCACATATCATTTTATTTCGGAGATAACTCAAAAGGATTTGTCAGCGGCATTGGAGAAGTCATCAATATTAGTATTTCTAACTCTCCTATATTTACAAATGTTTTATTGGAATAAAATTTGAAACATGACATTAAGTATAAGTCAGTTATGTGATAAAGGATTTAAAATTGATTTAGAGAAAAATAAATGCAATATTTTTTATCAAAATAAAATTTAATTTTTTGAAGAATTTCGAAATCGAAACATATATGTTTTAAACATGAATGTCAAAAACAATACAAATTTATGCTTAGCCGCGAATCATGATGATCCATGGTCATGGCATAAACGTTTTTGTCGTATAAAATTTAATAATATCAACAAACTAGCTAAAAATGAATTAATTAGAGGAATACCAAAAATAAACTACAATCTTGAAAACCTGTGTGTTGCTTTTTAATTTAGTGAACTTAAGAAAAGTTCCTTTAAATCTAAAAAGGAAATTTCCCCAAAGCAACCTCTCGAATACTTCATCTAGATTTATTCGGAACAACTCAAGTGCGTTCAATAAATCATAATAAATATGTTTTTATAACTATTGATGATTTTTCAAGATATACTTGGACATTAGTTTTAAAACATAAATGTGACACTTTTGAAATGTTCAAAAAAATTTCTAAACGAATAAATTTTTTAATGAATTTAAAAATTAAAAGTACACGAAGGTGAATTTTAAAATTAACTATTTTACAAATTTTTGTAACAGAAAGGGAATTGGCTATAATTTTTTGTTTTCTCAAACACCACAACAACACAAGGTTGTAGAAAGGAAAAATCGAACTTTACAAGAATGTGCATGAGCTCTACTAAATAGTAGTAACCTTCCAAAGAATTTTTGAGCCGAAGGCGTTGCTACTACTAGTTATGTATTAAATCGTGCAACACTTAGACCCATGACTAAAAACACATGCTGTGAAATATTTTTTAACAAGAAACCAAAAGTATCATTTTTTTGCATGTTTGGGTCATTCATATTAAATACTAAAGATTATCTAGGAAAATTTGATTCTAAAGCTGATGACGGAATTTTTGTTGGTTATTCGGATCGAAGCAAAGCATATAGAATTTTATTAAACGAACAAATAATGTAGAAGAAAGTCTTCATATCATATTTGATGAAAACTTTAAAGATGATAAAAATGATGATGATAAAGAAATTTTAAATAAAGTAATATACATGTACATGAAAATAATAATAATAATGTCAATAACAATAATGATAATATGATAACATCCACATAGAATATTAAGAGACAATCCTATTAATAATATTATTGGGGATTAAGATACCAAAGTATCAACCAGAAAACAGGTAAATCAAATTAGTCATGTTGCATTTACATCGAATTTTGAACTAAAAAATTATAAAGAAGCATCAAAAGATGATTTTTGCATTATTGTAATGCACGAAAAACTTAATCAATTCGAAAGAAATGATGTTTGTGAATGTGTACTGAGACCAAACGATCAATATGTAATTGGAACGAAATAGGTTTTTAAACATAAGGAAAATGAAAATGGAAATATTATATGAAATAAAGCAAGGTTAGTAACTCAAAGATACAATCAAGAAAAAGATATAGATTATAACGAAACATTTGCTCCTATAGCACGATTCGAAGCAGTACGAACATTATTGGCTTTTGCATAACATCATAATTTTAAAAAAATTCAAGTGGACACAAAAAGTGCAATTTTAAATGGATTTATAAAGAAAAAGTGTATATTGAACAACCTCCTTTATTTGTTCACAACAAATATCCCGATCATGTATTTAAACATAAAAACGCCTTATATGGACAAAAGCAAGCACCTCGTGCTTTGTATAAAAGATTAAAAACTCATAGAATTCCTCTTTTCAAATTGGTAAAACTAATTCCACTTCATTAATAAAACAAGAAAATAATAATATTTTAGTCGTACAAATATACGCTGATGACATTATATTTGGATCCAATAACAAAAAATGTTTATTGAATTTTCGAACATAATGAAAGATGAATTTGTAATATCACATACGAGAAAATTAAACTATTTCTTAGGTTTGCAAATAAGACAGTGAGAAAATGAAACTTTTATAAAACAAGAAAAACACTATCAAGATTTATTAAAACGTTTTGGAATGGAAAATATTCCTAGTAAACCAACTCCAATGAGTACTACTCTACATTTAGATAAAGATGAAAATGGAAAAGATTTTGACCAAAAATTATATCGAAGTATTATAGGATCTCTGTTATACTTAACAACTAGTAGACCAGATATTATGATGAGTGTATGCATATGTGCTCGGTTTCATGCACGGCCAAAATAATAACATCATTGGGCGGTAAAACGAATCTTAAGATATTTAACAAACGCTAAAGAATACAGACTTTTCTACCGAAAAGGAAGCTCGTTCGAACTCGTGTCATATAAGGATGCTGATTTCGGTGGTTGTAAAATGGATAAAAAATTCCCAAATGGCACATATCATTTTATTTCGGAGATAACTCAAAAGGATTTGTCAGCGGCATTGGAGAAGTCGTCAATATTAGTATTTCTAACTCTCCTATATTTACAAATGTTTTATTGGAATAAAATTTGAAACATGACATTAAGTATAAGTCAGTTATGTGATAAAGGATTTAAAATTGATTTAAAGATAAATAAATGCAATATTTTTTATCAAAATAAAATTTAATTTTTTGAAGAATTTCGAAATCGAAACATATATGTTTTAAACATGAATGTCAAAAACAAAACAAATTTTGCTTAGCCGCGAATCATGATGATCCATGGTCATGGCATAAACGTTTTTGTCGTATAAAATTTAATAATATCAACAAACTAGCAAAAAATGAATTAATTAGAGAAATACCTAAAATAAACGACAATCTTGAAAACCCTGTGTGTTGCTTTTTAATTTAGTGAACTTAAGAAAAGTTCCTTTAAATATAAAAAGGAAATTTCTCCAAAGCAACCTCTCGGATACTTCATCTAGATTTATTCGGAACAACACAAGTGCGTTCAATAAATCATAATAAATATGTTTTTATAACTATTGACGATTTTTCAAGATATACTTGGACATTATTTTTAAAACATAAATGTGACACTTTTGAAATGTTCAAAAAAATTTCTAAACGAATAAATTTTTTAATGAATTTAAAAATTAAAAGTACACGAAGGTGAATTTTAAAATTAATTATTTTACAAATTTTTGTAACAGAAAGGGAATTGGCTATAATTTTTTGTTTTCTCAAACACCACAAAAACATAAGGTTGTAGAAAGGAAAAATCGAACTTTACAAGAATGTGCATGAGCTCTACTAAATAGTAGTAACCTTCCAAAGAATTTTTGAGCCGAAGGCGTTGCTACTACTAGTTATGTATTAAATCGTGCAACACTTAGACCCATGACTAAAAACACATGCTGTGAAATATTTTTTAACAAGATACCAAAAGTATCATTTTTTCGCATATTTGGGTCATTCATATTAAATACTAAAGATTATCTAGGAAAATTTGATTCTAAAGCTGATGACGGAATTTTTGTTGGTTATTCGGATCGAAGCAAAGCATATAGAATTTTATTAAACGAACAAATAATGTAGAAGAAAGTCTTCATATCATATTTGATGAAAACTTTAAAGATGATAAAAATGATGACGATAAAGAAATTGTAAATAAAGTAATATACATGTACATGAAAATAATAATAATAATGTCAATAACAATAATGATAATATGATAACATCCACATAGAATATTAAGAGACAATCCTATTAATAATATTATTGGGGATTAAGATACCAAAGTATCAACCAGAAAACAGCTAAATCAAATTAGTCATGTTGCATTTACATCGAATTTTGAACTAAAAAATTATAAAGAAGCATCAAAAGACGATTTTTGCATTATTGTAATGCACGAAAAACTTAATCAATTCGAAAGAAATGATGTTTGTGAACGTGTACCGAGACCAAACGATCAATATGTAATTGGAACGAAATAGGTTTTTAAACATAAGGAAAATGAAAATGGAAATATTATATGAAATAAAGCAAGGTTAGTAACTCGAAGATACAATCAAGAAAAAGATATAGATTATAACGAAACATTTGCTCCTATAGCATGATTCGAAGCAGTACGAACATTATTGGCTTTTGCGTAACATCATAATTTTAAAAAAATTCAAGTGGACACAAAAAGTGCAATTTTAAATGGATTTATAAAGAAAAAGTGTATATTGAACAACCTCCTTTATTTGTTCACGACAAATATCCCGATCATGTATTTAAACATAAAAACACCTTATATGGACTGAAGCAAGCACCTCGTGCTTGGTATAAAAGATTAAAAACTCATAGAATTCCTCTTTTCAAATTGGTAAAACTAATTCCACTTCATTAATAAAACAAGAAAATAATAATATTTTATTCGTACAAATATACGCTGATAACAATATATTTGGATCCAATGACAAAAAATGTTTATTGAATTTTCGAACATAATGAAAGATGAATTTGTAATGTCACATACGAGAAAATTAAACTATTTCTTAGGTTTGCAAATAAGACAGTAAGAAAATGAAACTTTTATAAATCAAGAAAAACACTATCAAGATTTATTAAAACGTTTTGGAATGGAAAATATTCCTTGTAAACCAACTCCAATGAGTACTACTCTACATTTAGATAAAGATGAAAATGGAAAAGATTTTGACCAAAAATTATATCGAAGTATTATAGGATCTCTGTTATACTTAACAACTAGTAGACCAGATATTATGATGAGTGTATGCATATGTGCTCGGTTTCATGCACCGCCAAAATAATAACATCATTGGGCGGTAAAACGAATCTTAAGATATTTAACAAACGCTAAAGAATACAGACTTTTCTACCGAAAAGGAAGCTCGTTCGAACTCGTGTCATATAAGGATGCTGATTTCGGTGGTTGTAAAATGGATAAAAAATGCCCAAATGGCACATATCATTTTATTGGTCAGTCTTTGGTTTCATGTTTAGTAAAAAGAAAAACTATGTTTCGCTCTCGGTAGGTGAAGACGAATACATCTCAGCGGCTTTAGCATGTGCACAAGTAATCTACATGCAACAAACTCTTCTAGATTTCGGTAAAATCATAACAAAATCTCCAATATATTTTGATAATACTGGTGCCATAAATTTATCAAAGAAATCCTATTAACCATTCCCAAACAAAACATATTGTTATTTGTCACCATTTTCTATGAGATAATGTGGAAAGAGGAATTATATCACTGGAATTCGTAAATCCAAAAATCAAATAGGTGATATTTATGCTAAACTATTAAGCGAAGTAACTTTTATTACATTAAGAGGAGATGTAGGAATATGTTCTTACAATGAACTGGTAACTAAATCTATAGAATTTGATTTATGCACTTGCATTTTTTATATGTTTATATAAAAGAAACTGCACGGAATAAAATTTGTACACTTAAACTAGTACTAACCTCATGAAACTTAACTACTTTCTGTTAAAAGTTATACGGTTAAACTTATTTTCCTACAACTAACTTCTAAGTATGGTAATAAAACCCTCTCTTATAAATAAATCGGGTTATTTTCCTCCTAGCTAAATACAAATAGTTTATTAAGAATATTATTACTCAAAAAATAAAAAATAAAAATAAAAATGTGTTCAAATCAATCTCCCTCATCAAACAATACCTATGTTTCACCAGCTTAGTCCTCATCTCCATTAAATCACTCAACCTCTCTAAACATTATTGCATCGCCTATGTATCACACCGTTTTTCCTAAGGAAAAGAAAGCCAAACGGTCAATTAATCCACAATCAATATCTCTCACCGACAAAGTTGATGAAATTTATCATTATCAATAAGAAATGATAGGACTTCAACGTGAAATGTATTACGAGTAACGACATCAAGGATCTCATCTAAATTTTTTCAGAAAATGTATTCAAGCAATTTGTGGTCATTCACCGACAAAAAATTGCATACATCAAAAATCGTGTCAATTATAAAAAACTCTAATATAAAAGTGTATAACATTACTCTAAGAAATCTATGCAAGCCAGGACCATCAAACCATGATTGGATTAACACACCAATCCGCCCGAGTTGTTCTCCACTAAAGCCACTGATTGACGACACAAAGGTTGAACCGAATTCATGGGATATGCAAGAAATTAAAAATTATAACCTAACTGACAAGAACTAAATTTATGCTTAGCCTTTTTTTTCAAAATAAGTTTCTTTGTTAATTTTAATATATATGTATTGTTTTATTATTTTCTATTTCAATAAAAAGGATTGATATTTAAATTTTAGGAATAATTTCAGAAGAAAACATACTATAGACATCTACCAAAGGTTTTGGGAAAACATTTTCCTAAAAGCTCAAATGCCACGACCCGTTTTTCCGTACCCTTTGAGTCGAGAATAAACCACACTTGTCCAACTCAAATTGCACGAAAAGATGGAACATGAAGGGTAATAAAGAAAATAAGATAGAACAAAATTTCACACGAATGGAATAATATTTAATATTGAACAAATATCTTTGCAGCGGAAAATTTTAAAATACAATATCAGAGTCTAACCTAGATTCAGCATGGGTAGTCATAACCATCTATCCTTACAATTGCTAATAAATACCAAAATAAAATAACAAAACAAATGCAATATATGCAGTGGAAAATAGAAAATGTCCATACGATGATGAAGATCTCCAGCGCTCCTCTGGAAACTCCAACGGTCTTCAACTCAACCTGAAACTATTCAGATCTGACCTGAATATTAAAGATATCCGGATCAGACTTGATAAACCAGCGTGAGATACTCGAAATTTTAAATGTACAGATCAACATGATGTTATCAAAACCTTTGAAAAGAAGGGTATCTTATAAGACCACGCCCATACATAAACACAGACATGTTTTTTACCTTATGATAACCAAAAGACTTTTATACCAAAATACACTTGATATTATTTTTAATGACATTCGTTTGGAAAAAATCTTTCAAATAAACTTATTCAAATAAGGTATCAATACCTGGACTAAGTATAAGGTAATATATCCAGACTAGGTTAACGGAATATACCGAACGAAATATATGATACCAAAAGGGGTAGTTGAAACGTTTGCAAGTCATTGCAGCTATTTTAGGTATACAATTAAAACCTTAAATCTCGTATTGGGATTGGATTTCCGACATTATAGGGAACCAGTGGAAAGATCAATATGTATCCACAGCTTACGTCCAAGACTCAGAAGCCGGTTACACATAGAAAAAATGGCTAAAAGGGGATACAGTCTGCGAATAAAAACCAAGGACTCGGACTTCGTGCATCCTTGCCATAAGGCCCAGTCATATCTGGTACCTAGGGATTAGAATATCTGATAACCCAAATCACTACTATCCAAAATGCGAGCACACATCTAACTACATAGAATCCCATCATAACCAGGGTGTGTGGCTTACAAGGTTACGCTCAATTTATTCAAAGCCACGCTTTTCATACAAAACCACGCTTTGATCATAACAGGATCCACTTTGAATGCCACACTACCATTCCTTTGTTCACTAATTGACTCCCACAAGCATACAACCTCTGAGCTCATATGTCTCAGAGAAGGGTGTTAAGCTAAGAGAAGCTGCCTTCTCCGCCACCAAGAAGATGTACATTTGTAAAAGTCAAACGTTGTGTCTTAGAAATGCAATGTCAAACATTCATCCAAACAAATTCATTATGGGACTGAAAGAAACCAAAGGCGCTTTCCTCGGCCATTACTATGCATGAAGCCCCTGCAATCTGGAAAAATCTCCACAACGAGGAGACCATTGCTATAAATAACTCTATAATGGGAGCGACCCAGAGCACGTCAACAAGCAGTCTTCACACTATGCAGATCCTCGATCTTCAATAATCAGCATCTTTTACATGTCTTCACTTTCGAACGTATACATTGGTTCGAAGTGGTGTTTGGATAGGAATCACCCAAATCCGACTCAGGTTCCTACGAAGCCAATTATCGATTTAAAGGATGTTAATTTCATATATGGATGTCAATCATCAATTAATTTATTCATCTTTTATAAAATATCTTTCTTAGGTATATTTTTTTCAATTTATTCCATTTTCTTTTCAAGAGTATATGGAATCATTATGCCACATTTATTAAATCATTTGGTTTATTTAAACCTTTCTTAAATCCTAGATTAATTCTAGATCATTTTCTCTTTTACTTAGGAAAACCTTTTCAGATCATTCATTAAATCTTAGTCAAAGATTTATTGTATTCAAGTTATAACTTTTAACTTAGAGAAAATATTCCCAAATCATTCATTAAATCTTAATCAAAGATTCCCTTGTTAACTTCAAATCATATTCTTGCAAATCGAAGATTTTCATAACAAAACTGCCACCTTAGATATGGTAAATTTCACCTGTAGGGACTAGTGGCAAGTAATCCTACATCACGAAGATCTTTGTCTTCAATGATCTTTGTATTCAATTTTTTTTATTTCGAAAATAAGTTTGAAGAGGTTTTCAAATAGGAATCACCAAAATCTAATCTCGGTTTTTTGGATAGGAACCACCCAAATCCGATCCCGGTTCCTTCGTTCTAATCAGTGATAAAAAATGTTAGGTTCATATGGGGTTTCAAAAATTATTTTGAAATGATTTCGGATAGGAGTCACTTAAATCCAATCTCGGTTTATCGGGTAGGAATCACCCAAATCTGATCCCGGTTCCTTCATACCAATAAACAAATAAAAGATGTTAAGTGGTTAATTAACTTTTTAAGACCTTTTCTCTTTTCTTTTATCTCGGAAAAATTTAAATATGATCTTTTAAAGCATCTGGGCTTTCCTTCCGATCTATTCCACCCCTCGCCTAAAAAGAGAAAACATAAGACTGGTAAGTTCAGGACATTGGTTGCTCCATGTCTAACCTTAGTTAAACACCTTGTCTTATCTTCCTAGGTCTCACAAGTGGGACAAATCTACTAGTCTTTTCTGCATACTCAGTTTGTTAATACATTCAATATTCTTTAATTTTTGTTTAAGTGGTATAAACATTTCCTCTTAACCATTTATTCAAATTAGTTTTAAAACTTCCAAATAATCTTTAAATTACTTAACTATTCTTTAAAAACCATTTGAAAAATATTTAGGAAAGAATTGTTATGTTTAAACTCATATTCAAAAGGTTATAGAATTCGCAGCTTAAAAGTGCTGCGGAAAGTGCTATATAAGCTTATTTGATTTAAACAACTTTTTAATATTTGAAAATTCATATTTTACATTCCAAATCTCTTTTAAACCATTTTAACAGATTTATCAAATTGATGTCATATTTTAAATCATTTAAAAATATCATTTATAAAGAAATCTCTTTTTGGATTCCGAACTACGAAAACGCGATGTTTTAGAAAATTATTTTGGACATATTTCAAAATCTACTTAATAAAATCTTGATTTTCTTTCTTCGTTGGAAAAGTATTATCATTGTGGACCAAAGATTTTTTATTTAGAAGAAATTCAATTTATAAATCATTCTCTATGTTAATTTGAAGTTACAGGTCGAAATTTACAAACAGCCGCTACGCGACGAGCTCGATTTTGACCAATTTTGTGAATTGTTTCGAAACTTGTCCGAAACACTTCAAATTTGTCTTAAATCATATTTAAACTATTTTAACTCATTTAAAACAATATTTTCATCATTTCAAACTCATTTTCCATTTCATTTCATATTATAACATTATATTATTATTATATCATTTTCAATCGTTTTTAGATATTTGAAAATCATTAAGAGACTAAATAATTTACATAAACACATTTATATGGATTTAGTTCTCATTTAATTAACTATGGTTAATTACTAATCATTTCTCTTATCATTTATCAAAGAAGTTATCATCCACATAAATAATCATATAATGAACCAGTTTTGTAATCTAGTTAGCAATTTAATCATTCAACATATAATAAAATTTTCATATAACTAACTTGAAGTATTTTATGGATTTAGTAGTAAATAAAAGTACTCATGATTAAATTTACTCCACTAAACTTTTTTGTAGACTTTCCTTTTAATTCTGACAGCACCTCTTTCTCTTTTTCTTGCTCCCGAGCTTCACGACTTCCTCCTCCGTCCTCCTTACTTTCTGCCTCCTCTTATTCCACCCCTCCCACCATCATTTCTTCACTTCTTAGATGCTAAACCATGTTTTTATGATATTCTAAGGTCTTTGACAAAGTTTGGTGGTGTTTGAAATTGATTTGATATGGTTTTGAAAATGTTAGTAAGGAAATGGAAGAGTAGAAGCCATTAGAGAGTGGTGGAAAAGCTTGAAAAAGGAAGAAGAAGAAGAAGTGTAAAAAAGTGAGAAAGTGGATGCTTATTTATAGAAAAAGTTTTGGATTAGAATAATATTTTGAAAAAAGGCCAAAATACCCTTTACTTTCTTAGCAACCTTATTTTTTCAACACTTAACATCACATTTCAAATCATTACTTTATGTCATTTTCACTTAAGAAGTAAGTAAGTAAGTAATATAATTATGTTTGGTTTGATTTGATGTTTACTTTTTGCTTTGAAATGACATGTTTTTCTTTTTGTGCTTACTTTTTCTTAATTATATTCTAGAATTTTCTAAGTATATTTATCAAAAGTAAACTTGATTAATGAATTAGATAATGCTTATACTATTTGAATATATGTTACATATAAGAAAATAAAGGTGCGACGACGTTGCGACGACTTTTAACGACAAAACGTTGGTTTTCGACAAAATGTTTTACGGCCACATTTTGACGTTTTAATTAAATTATTTGTTTATGTAAACCAAATTTAAAAAAAAAGTTGTATATTGTTATTTATAAATATAATCACTTATAAATTAATTAAAATAACTTATTTAATCGTTGAAAACTTACTTTTATGAAATCAACATTTTGTCACTTTTGTCGATGTATGCAAATGTTACTATTGTTGTGCATACTTCTCTTTCCAAATCCTATCTAATTTTGTTTAAATCATATAACCTTACTTAATTTATATTTAAAATCACTTTAAATAGTATATTTAAAGTGGTCAAATTCTGGGTCGTTACATCAAACGGCTATCGAAAACTCAAAAACGTCTGTCATATCTTTCTGTTATTTTTCCTAAAACCATAGACATCTATGGAAAACTCACAGACGTCTATCATATGTTTCTATTTATGTTTTACTGAATCGACAGACGTATGTGACTCCCCCATAGACGTGCATAGCTGCTCTGACCTTACATTTTCAGCAGCCATATATAAATGATTTTACCCCAATTTTCACCTTTACCTCTAACTGCATTCCAAATTCTGAAATCCTAGCCTCCATCAACATCAAATTCAGCAATCAATTTCTCCAAAGAAGATGACCATTTCTAAAAAGAAAAAACGAGGACAATCTTCCTTCTCTTCTTATTCCCATGTTATCCAATCTGACATAAATCAATAGCTCCGAAACAATCCCACTGCCATCAATCGATTTCAAGTGTTTTCCAAGAAGAAAATCCATGGTGGTCCCTTCTACCGCCTTGGAAATATAATAGAAAACGATATTCAAACATTAACGATGGATGTCAATTGTAGGGACCTCATTAGTTATGATGAAAACAAAGTTATTGTCGATCCTCTCACTATCTATCTTTTCTATTCTAATTTATGTATTGCGGAAATATAGAATCCGAAAAATGAAGAAGGATGGTTGTGGTCAAGTGTTTATGGCAAAGAAATAAAAAGTGATGTACATACAGTTGGTCATATCTAGGATCTTCTCATGAGGGAATCGATTTAACAAAAATATCGGACCATGGTCTTTTACCCCGAAATGAAGTTACCCATCAAATTTGGGAAGGTAAGATGCCCCAATGGAAATCAATTTTCCTGCGACCACGTGCTAGACTACTTAATAGAATGATAATTAACACAATCATTCCATGTCTACACAGCCACGAACACGTTTATCCCAATGACCATCGAGCTTTATATGTAATATTTGGTTGTCCCCTAGTAAATAAGGAAAAATTTGTTCATGGCCAAATTAAAGGTTTTCGGACGCAGCATCGTCGAACAGTTGCATATGCTCCGTACATAATGTATATCTTGCAAGATCTTAGCGTTCCTTCTTTTACTTATCATAATACAAGGAAATTTCAACAAAAGACAGCAGTCTAAGATATTTATCCTTGATGCAACTTTTAAGAACCCACCTCCTATCATTCCCTTCGACCAAAGGACTATTCAACAATAGCAATGAGTACATCATGGTCCACAGCCCATTCCTGCTCCTGATCTTACTTATTCACCTCATTCTTCTCAACAACCTACCTCCTCCAGTTATGCTACCAGATATTGTTTGGATTTGGAAATTCAGGAAGCTTGCATTGAACCGATGCTAAATGGACCACTTTGTGATTTAGCGCTTAAAAATCAAAAACTAATCACAGTCAACCAACGGGCTTTAAACAAAAATATGACTGGCTTGGAACGTTATTTTTTTACGATGACGACAAATATGGAAAAGACTTTAGAAAAAGTTGTGTCCACTTTAGGAAAAAGTTATAAGAAATGTCCATGGCAGATCATCCTCTCACTCATCATCTTCGCCATCACTAACACCACCTCCTCGAGCACAAACACCAGTTTATCGGCCTCATACTTCTCCTGAAGAATCTTCTCATGACAGAGGAAAGACTTTTATGCAAGAACAACCTGAGGAGGAATTAAATACTGATGATATGTATGTATATGATACTCCGAAATTTCAACATCATTCATATGGCATACCAAGGACTCTTCATTCAAGAAGATGTGGGGTATAACGATCAAACTAACTAGCCAAGAACATATGACCTGGATCCTTTGTCTTATTGGTAATACTATGAAAATTATGGAAACCTTTCTTACTCTTCCAACCATTACAACTAGCATCTCTTTAAATTATTATCTTTAGCATTTATGTGTATGTTTATCTATTTAACTTTTAACTCCTACTACATTACTTTATTCCCTGTTTCTGCATGGACTTTCTTATTTACTTTTAATTCTTCATGCTCTTATCTATAAAATGAAATTATCTAAATATTATATATCTTCTCTTCTATTTTAATAATGACAAGGGGAGGGGGGAATTTATGCATATACATATGGGTGAAACAAAATTTACTTTATATGAACATTCTCTATTTTGATTAATATTTCTTCTAATTTGACTGTATAGTTATCATCATCAAAGGGGAGGGGAGAAAGTTAGAACCTCCATTCAATGTTTCAATGACAAAAACTATACAATCATATATTTTATACATCTTATCAAGATAACAGGTATATACTACAAGAAGACATCATGCTAGAAGATATTAAGACTCGAAGACAAAAAAAGATCTATTGACCATACTATAATTAGTAATGATTATTCGAGTGCAAAAGAGTCTTCGAATTGTAATGTCTAATTGAGTGCATATGCACACACGATCACACATGATTTCATATACACTAAAAGTAAAGTCAAAACCTACATTTAACAATCACAGATGTCCGAGGGAAAATCACAAACATCTGTGACAATCCTCGGGAAATTAATTCCTAAAGCCCATAGATGTCTGACTTTTTCCTATGGGTGTTTGTCATCTAAACCTTCATAACTTTGAATTTGAATAGACGGTTCTGTTGAACAAATAGAAATAACTCTTCATCGAAAGGTTGCAGCCATTAAAATGAATAGACCTTATCTAATAGTAACAACTTTTCTTCTGCATCTCTTTAAATCTATAAATACTACCATGACTGAGATTTAGAGTTTAACTGAATTTGAACTAATTATAACTATTCTCTCTTGATTTTTTTACTCTCTTATGCATACAATTTCTTAATACTCTCAATCTATTATAACCAAAATAGAATTTTGGTTAAACCACTTCCAACAACTCAAAGCATTCACATACTCAAAGAAAATCATAGGAAGATTTGTATTGCCTGTTAAAATCTATGTTATTTGGAACATAAGACTGTAAGAGATTCACTTTTGTATTAGCCTATTTCTATGGGCGAAGCCGGTGTTAGTTGGTTAAAGGAAATATTCAAGGGGAACTTCGGGACTGGACATAGGATGGGAGGTGCGAACCAATATAAAATATCTCATGTGATCGTTTTTGTTATTTATCTTAATTATATTTAATTATAGTTCTCTGCATAATATAGTTAATAATATACATCCTCACATGTATACAAATAAATTGCATTATTTGTAAAGATCCTATAGGCTTTTAGTGGTTCCCTCCAAGAGTAGAATAATCCCTGCAAAGCTTGGCAAAGTTAATCCTCGGAACTTGCAAAGGAGCACCACCACCTAAAGCCATACCTGGAGTAGTTTGGGCTCCCCTCACCAGCGAAGCCACCATGGCATCAAACATGGCTTGAAAATTGGGTGTAGCAGCTCTCTATCCAGCTCCCCCTTCTGCTTTTGAAATGAAGTTACTCATAATGGCATTCCGTGTGACCCAATTCATTCTTGTCTTTGATAAGAATAATTAGCCTCATTCCAAGAAAAGATGTAATGGTACATATTATACTATATAATATTACTATATAGCATAATATCTTCATTAACAAGTACGCTCCCTCCTTTAGCGTACACTCTCGATTTGCTTTAGCTAACTCGTAACCAAAGCTCTGATATCAAATGTGATGACCACCCCATACCACTCCACATCAGTGACCTAAAAGAGCACTAAATACATGCCAGGCTGATATAGGACGATCGCCTGGGGTTGAAATTTAAAGTAGAAAACCCATTTTATATCTCATAGTGTATGGATAAAATATAATATAGAAAATATACAACACAATATAGTGATCCATAACAAATGAAAATAACATCTCCACTAAATCATGAGTTATGTTAAAAATGTCATAATATCTCAGTACAACATTTCCTCACTACAACCCTCAGAGTACATAGAAACGGACAGTGGAAATCACAAATATAGAGTGATACACCATAGCTTCTCTAAGCTCATTTTCGTACAATAGGTGTGACTCCAAACCTATCACCTAGTCTACTCATTTAAGAGTACCCAAGATGATAAGAGGAAACATAAAACCTTGGGTCAGACAATAGTCTGGTGTGAGCGGTAAATGACTATAAAAAGAAACACTAGAAAACATGGTACTAGACAGGTACAAAAACCATACCCGACCTATCCGTGTAACCAAAGTGTTAGCACATGAGATTAAGATATGACATTCTACTCAAATAAACAACAACAGGATACTATAAAAACATGATAGAAGAATCGAAGCATCTTCCTCCATTGGCCCTATTCCCAATCCCTTCTCCAACATTCCTATAGATGATAGCTTATACAAGCGAAATAGCAAACATAACAATCATAATATTCATCAACCAAACCTAGCTATCATCTTCTAAAGCCTTAAATGTATGATAACTCATATGGCCCTATCCTTGTTTGCCAGAGATTAAAGGAAATCCCGGTTCTTGATTATGTTCCCTCGTACTTTCAGGTTCGGAACCCCACACGGTTGTCTCCTATAGACCTCCGTAGCATCTAACACTAGACCCTGTCGGACCAGTTTAGGATACATGAATGTGGCTACCAGCCCTCGGATGCTTCCACAAATAGTACCCCCTGCCTAAATACAACTAGAACACTCCGAGTTACCAACGATTCCTTGGCACTCCCAAATCTTTAGAGCTTTCACAACTCTAATCCGTTCCGAGCACAAGTCTTGCCACTCAACCCAGCCCATTATACCATAACCTTATTCCATTTCAAGCTGTCTATTAGCTCCTTCGATCCTACTCCTTATCCGATCCCTCGACCTAAGAGTCGAAACTTCTTCATTCTATAACTTCCAAAACGTAAAAGTAATCAATGAGCGACAGCTTCTAGCATGATCCAATACAATCCCAGAGTCTCTACACTAGATCGCATCACTATTGGAGCCACAATTTGGATCGGTATTGATCCGATCAGATCGGTTCTGATCCAAATAAATTACCATTTTAACTCAATTTCTTTTCCGGCCTCTAATGCACTCCCTCTAGATGCCATAGACCCTTAGCCATCCCTCTTAGCCTTCAGGTCCTCTCTTTTATAGACCATAGCCGATCCAATGAATATGATCCATCCAACCTTCGACATTTGGTCTGTCCTCCGATCCAGCTTCATAGAGCCACTCTAAAACCCATGCTCTATTCCCTTATGAGTTTCTCCTTAAATGGAGCTCAAAATTCAGATCGGTGCAAATCCATAGACTTAGCTCCAATTATGGTGCAACTCATAGGACTTCCTCCTGACGTGCTCCAGAGTCTATCCTCCAAGTTTCATGCAATTCCGACGGACTTTGCTCCTGACATGCTCCGATCACTAATCTAAGTCCTAAAACATGCACAATACTAGCAAACAAATCAAGCATAGTAAACAAGTTAAATATAATAGCGAATCAAATATAGAAACATCCAATTACATCCAATATGAACATAAAAATCATCCAATTAAATCTACCATCACAATTCTAGCATTGATCTAATCTAACATACAGCATTTCATAGCTAAATATACAAAAATGACACTAGCCAATGATCTAATCCCAATTACATGTTTCATTTGGTTAATCTAGGGTTTCATAAGTCTAAAATTATCTAAGTCTAATTAATTTATAACTTAATTTGACAATTCTAACCTAAAGTCACCTAATTACAACATATAACGATATGAAATCCAATGCGATGAATGGAGAATCAAAGAGGAATTAGGGTTTGTAGCTGATTTGAAATGAGAGATAGACTTTCAAATGGTTTTTCTCACCTCATATTTATAGTCAAACCTGATTAGACTAATGGCTTGCTAATTTGGCCAATTAATCCCCTTCTAATTCTGGGAAGCTAATTTTTAAACTAAAAATAGCTATAACTTCCTAACCACTTATCCGATTTTCCTTAATGACCACTCTATGGAATGGGAAACCACTATCCGAAGCAATGAAATAGGTTAAGGCATCTAATTCGGCTCTATCCAAAGTTATAGCCAAAATAAGATCTCTAGGGGAAAAATGGTCATATAGAAATTTGGGAAAAAAAGATGTGTATAACATCCATAAAAACCATATCCCAAAATATTAGAATCATACGACCAAAAATGAATTAAATTGAAATATTTTATGATCCTTCGATACGTAAAATACGCTCGTTGCAATAAATGACTCTCGACCCACTCAACAAGGTGACATCAAAGATACAGGATGCGACCCCGCAATCAGGGCCACTTTGATGTATACTAGCATATCTGATGAGTATAATTCATGCGCTCTTCATAGTGGCGTGAACCCTATGATGTAAAATCCTAACAAATACTCTCAACGATATAAGTCCAAATGAGAGTAATAACGAGCAATCTCGACTCGGTAACTCCATATAAGAGTGAAAACAACTGCCATCGATTCGATAAGTCATATTGAGAGTGAAAATTAATATTCTCGACTCAGCAAATCCTAGTGAGAGCAACATAAATTACACTCAACTCTAGGAGTTCTAATGAGAGCATCACATCTTATTAATTCCCCAACTACAAACCCTAAGAGTAAATAATGATCTACTCAGCTAGTTATTCCAAAGAGAATAAATCTATAAATTCCAATATCTCTCCAGCTTATAGCCTTTAGAGAGTTCCTGTTTATAAAATATATTTTGAAATAAAAATGAATTATATCATCAAATATTCTTATTCTAAATCGACAAATATATAAATAGGGGAATATATTTCAAAACTCTTTAAAATAGATTTTTTATAATCAAAAAACCAATTTTAAAATTTCATTTTAGTCTTTTTATTACTAAACTTTCAATTCAAAAGGGTTTCCCTTTCTAAAATATGATTAAAAACTATTTATTTGTACTTATAAAAATCTCATACATTTCAGGATATTAAATCTCTATTTTCATTTTCAAAACAACTTCTATTTCCAAAATAATTTTTAGTAAATCATTTTATTTTCCAAACACCATTATTTATTAATAAATATACTTCAATTTAGTTTTAAAACTCTATAAATAATTTTTTGAAGCTTTCCAAAATCTTTTGAAACCAGAAAATTAACCATGCATCCAAAAATATAAATCGTGGAGCAAAATTTTCCAAAATCATTAACGAATCATCAATATAAACTTTATTGTATGGCCGAGTTGAATTCCATCGAATTTAGGCTTTTTATACAATGCACACAAAATATAAATAAACTACATAAATCAAAATGCAAATGGACAACGTTTCCTTTGCATTTTGACGATCAAACAAACTCAAAATCTCAACATCAAATCCAAATTCACATCCAATATCACACAACCAACTAAATATTCCTAAAAAAACATCTCAATCAATTCAACTAATATATGTGATAAATATCAATCAAGTGATACGAAATAAATATAGTTGTGATTTTATAAAACTCACCTTATTCCAAGTAAAGACTTTTATCTACGATCACTAGCACACCAAACACCGAACGCCTTTATTTCTACCTTAGAATCTGCATGCAAGAGCAACTCCACACACAATGTGACCGCTTGAGGCCTCTCCCACTTTTGTATTATCCATATCTAAACCTTCTCCTTAGCTTTGACATCTTCCAATATCCAGCCATCTACGCCTCCATTTGACCATGACCACACCCCTCCTTTATTCACTCAAGTCGCGATTTCAGTTTCTCAATCGCAAGCGTCTCCAATGTCATAGCACTACTAAGCCTCACGAATAAAGTCACTCACCATCGCCAGCCTTCAGTCACCCCCTAGGGACGTTTTGCTATACCAAGCCCATCCGTGTGCATGATTGCTATTTATTTAGTTTTTTTTTTGAATGATTACTAATTTGGGGTTTGAGGAGAAATCAATATTTGGAGATTGAATAAGAGGCTTTAGGCTTTTGTTTGGGGTAAGGCAATTGGAGAGGGGTCTTCTAGAAAGAAGAAAACAAGTTTAAATGGGCTTTGGGATCCAATTTATTATATTAACAAATTTTCTTTTTTTAATAACCTCTTTATTTATTTATAAATTAATTTCATTTCAAAATAAATTTGTTTACATTTCATTCTACAAATTATATTTCAATAATTACCTAATTTCATTCAATTTGGTACTTATAAAAATTATTTACACCTTTAAATATTTTATATTTAATTAAACATTTTATTCAATTCCAATAATTTATCCGAAAAGAATTAATTAATGTAATAAAATTTATCAAAATAAATTTTTTATTAAACCGGTTTTGTATAAATAAGAAATTATTTTCAAAATAGTAATTATTAAAAAACTGAATTCGAATATTTTATTTTAATTAAATTTATTTATTTTACGACGTAGAAAGCAGGGTTGTTACAACATGACTCTAGAATAAACTGGGATTTTCTTGGAAGTATCTTGGATGCAGTAACAATGACAGTCCTTGGCAAGGAAATGAATGCATGGTAATTCACCCTAATGGATTACCGACCGGCCAAGCGGGTAACATGGCTTGCTACGCACTTGGCTCCTTGTTATGTAGTCCCTAATAAGGAAAAAGAGCATATAAAAACTCATCCTTTATTGGATAGCCTATTAGCATCGAAGGAGTATGGCTCGCTATGTCCAATAACGAGACAAATGCATGGTAATTCACCCTCATGGATAGCCAACCAGCAAGCGAGAAGCATGGCTCGCTATGAACCTGGTGGCATAAGTTGATAGTCCCCACTAAGGAAAATGAGTACAACAAAACTATCCTTTACTGGGTAGCCTATTGGAAGGTGGGGAGCATGGCTTGCTATGCACCTTACGATAGAGGTCGACGGTCTCTAAAAAGGAAATGAATGCATGGTCATTCATTCTTATGGATAGCCTCCTGAGTGTGGGGCAATGGGCTCTTGGAATATTCAATGTATTCGTAGAAATAAAGGGATACAAAACCTTATAGTTATGGCCAACTTTTATATGTTGTAGGCCCGGAAGTGGAAGGGTTCCATCAATGAGAGATACTTTCCCCATTCGGGTATGAGAGGCAGTAAGCGCCCATTTTTAGGACTTCTTTGTTGACATAACAACCTTCCCAATTCAGACCAAGGACTCCTTTAGTTAAATCCTCTGTATTAACAAATACTCGATGTAAAACTGGGTCAACGACAAATAAATTTCAAAATCTTAGTCTTGAGTTGTAATGCTTAGCAATTTTCCTCTTATATCTTTAGTGCAGAGCTCGGCCTCTGCCATTTGTCATTCTATGGTGTCCAGCCCAAGTTCAAGTAAATTGTTTTTTTATTCGGCCCCAAAGGCCTGATATCGAGGTGATGGGATATCTACTTCGATAAGTAGCATGGCTTCATAACCATATGATATTGAAAAGAGAGTATGGTTGGCCAACGTACGACTGGAAGTGTAATGGGACCGAAGGACCAATAGGAGTTTTTATTGGCCTAGTTTCCTTTAATTTTTGCAAGACACTTCTTGATAGTATTGTGGATGGTCCTATTGACGGCTTCTACTTTCCTATTGGCCTTTGGATGGGTGATGGAATAGAAGCATTTCTTGATTCAATTTCTTGTGAAAAATCGTTGGAAGATACTATTCTCAGTTACACGTCATTGTCGGCGATGATTTCCTTTGGCAAACCAAAATGGGAAAGGATGTTCTTTATCACAAAGTTCAGAATCTTACCACTAGTTGCCCCAGTTAGGGGTTCAGCCTCGAATCACTCGGTGAAGTAATTAATGTAACTATCATGTAATTATAACCTTCTTTGGCATTTAACAATTTACCTATTAATTTAATTCCCCATGCTTTGAATGGCTATAAATGGATTTTCAATGGGTTGGTGAGGCATGGGGGATCTTGGCAAATTGTTGGCACGGTCGCATTTCTTTAAATAGTTCATGGAATCTTTGACTATAGTATGCTGATAGTAGCAATGTTAGGCAACTTTTTTTACAACGTTCTTCGCCCCAGCGTTGTAAAGACCCGTAAATCCGTACTCCTTGAATAGACACTAATCTCCATTGATTAATTCAAGATGAACGAAAATACGAACCCTTAGGGGTTTAAGAAAAATTTAGGAAAAGAAAAAGAAAGAAGAAGACATAGAAAAGATAAGAAGGTAGAAAATGGAGAGAGGGAAAAGAATATAGAAAATAGAAATTTTTAAAATAGAAGAAAAAGGAGAATAGAACAGAATTTTAAAATAGAACGGAACAGAAAGAAAACAGAACAACATCAGAATCTCACAATTCGCAGCGGAACAACATATAATAAATAAATGAATAATCTTTAAACAAAGAACTATATCAGTTATTACATTTCATACATTACATTTCATATCATATCATCAGAGTATACAATATCAAACAACATCAAACAGTGCAGCGGAAAAAGAAATACTATATAGTAGTAATACGCCATGCCATCCATCTTGCCTCCAGCAACTCCAGAATATCCAGAATATCCTGATAAACCTAACTCTTGACTGCCCGTGTGGAAATTGGTGGGCACCCAGAGTTTAGGAAGGAGAACAATAAACTCCGAGTCAGTCATGTGACTGGTGTGAGAACTCAAAACAGTTTATTTATCTTTAAAATCAAAATAGAAGAATATTTTTAAATTCAATTCGCAATGCTTTTAAAAATGAGACTACCATAAGGCCTCCCGCACACACACACAATGCAAACGCAGAATCGGAGGAGATTTCTCCTTATGATAGTCAAAGATGCTTGATACGCATTTAAAAGAACATTTGATATTATTATTAGTGCATAGTGTAGAGAAAAATTCATTTCAAAAGTAGAATATAAATCTTAGCCAACATACGACCATTATCGTATGCCCACTATAGCTAACTATGTTCAATAGCAGGTTACCGCCACATTCCATAGCAGGTTATACAACTAAAACCGTACAAGTCTCGTATTGTTTCTTTGGATTTCCAACGAATGATCAGGCCAAGGAACTTCCCATTGCCACATGGAAACGCCTCTGGCTGGACGCCCCGAGAACCACTGTCCTCTGCCAAACAAAGCCGGGAATTCCTTTTCCCAAGGAATATTACAAACCCTCAGATATGCCACCCCCGGTCCTTTGGGACCTTTAAACGAGAGCGCTCTCTAACCAACATCACACCATAATAATAAGTGTTTCAACATGAGTAAGTATCTGGGCTCCATACCATGATACTACCCTTTTCCAGAAGGAATGGTCATACCCTAGGGAAGTTATCCCTGAAAACTTTGCCGCACAATTCCTGTTTCGACCATTTCCGGGTTGTGAGGCTCGATGAATTCACGTCCACAAAAACATACTTTATACAAAAGCCATGCTTTGGGTCAACAAATGATCAACACAATGATCATCAAGATAGACGATCAAACAAATGATCCTATCACAAATAATCAACACAATGATCATTTCAGCATCACTCAACATGTCACATTACCAAATTGGGAATATATCGCTGATAACTTCAACTATATAACCTCTGAGCTCGTACGTCTCAGAGAAGGGTGTTAAGCTAAAAGAATAAATTCTCCGCCACCAACAGAAATATATTTGAAAGAAATCGGCTTTATATCTCAACTTGTAATGTCAGACATACAATCCATACAAGTCTGTTCCGGGCTCGAACAAAACCGAAGGCACTTCTTACGAAGCCCTTGCAATCCGGGTATTCACAATCCCGATCGAATTTCCCATCACTTAAGGAATCTCTATACCAGGAGCTACCCAGTGCAGAGACAATCGATAGGTCATCCTATCGCTTTCACAAATACTCGGTCTTCAACACCGATCTTCAATGCAATTCACAACGACGTATCACATATTCGGAATGGGTTATACGACCCCATGGTCCTTTCCCGGTTAACCCGAATAGTGAGCGCTTATTCAAAAATAAGTGTGGCATTCAAATTCAAACAAATCACATCAAGTACCCATTCAAAGGGAAATATTGATAGTCGGCTATTGAACTATCAATAGATATGCACACATCACCAGATTCCAAATAATTTTCCAAATTATTTATTTTCCAAAATATCTTTACAAGATATATAATTTTCACACTTCAAAAATAAATCAATATTTATTTTTAAACAAATTCCACTTCCTTTATAAATTCCTTAGTGAATTTATAATTCCAAGATATCAATGAATATTCGATTTCAATTATTCATTTCAATTTTCTTTTCAATTTATCTTCAAAAAGATAAATTCTCAAAATATTCACTTTATATTGGAAAACATTTCCATACTTATTTATTCATAAGTAATTCACAAATTTTATTTATTTTCAACACTTAGAAAATATTCTATATACTTAAATCGGAATTAAGTATATATTTCATTCTTTAAGGAAATCATTCTCTTTAACATATTTATTTGGGCCAAAATGAATGTTGCGTAAAACATCGTTACGACAACCCAAAATCACTAGTATAGGGATTCGAAATTTAAATAGATATATAAATCCCAATACTATACAAAACATTTCCTTTCGGAAATCATTTACTATAACAACAGTGTTATAGTCCACCATTTCCTTTTATTTCTCGAAAACGTCTATTTCAACAATAAATGTTGAAATCTATGGTTTCGAATCTCAACATATTTTAAAACATCGTTAGATCGTTTTAATTCTATTTAAAACATTCACATTCTAAACATTTCTTTAACGTATTATTCACTATTCAAAAACGTGAATATACTACGTTAACAAATTTCATCAATTCTATGCATTTTATTTCAAAGGATTATTCACGGTCTAAAAACGTGAATATAACTCCATACATAAGTTATAATAATTTACTTATCAAAATAAGTCATTTCGAATTTATAAAACAACGTTTATAAATTCCATTTCTATTTATTTATAAAAACTTCCTTTTTATAAATTCTTTTATTAACCTATTCCAGTTTATAACTCAATTATAAACTAAAAGTTCATATTATAAGTTAAATACTTATAAAACGATTATTTTAAAAAATCGTTCCTTTAGAGACTTTCCAATTTATAAATCTTATAACTTATAAGATCCATTTATCTAACTAATCTATTCTTCAAATAATTTCACCAAATTTATAAATCTTACTATTTATAAATTTCTTTTATAACTTCACAGTTTATAATTCTATAAATTTCATTCATTTATGAATTTCATTTTCACTTCATTCAAACACTTATAAAAACTCGTTTTATAAGTCAATATTTCAATTTATAAATATCCGTTTATAAATCCCTTAATATAAATCAATTTATATTATTCTTTTAAAACGTCTTTAATTTCCTTTATAGTTTCACCATTTTGATTTATAAAATAATCAAATTTTATAAATCCTATTTTTAAACTTTTATAGTATATTCAAAAATCCAATTTAAACTATTT
The DNA here is from genome assembly GCA_030765085.1 of Allium cepa. Classification (NCBI taxonomy): domain Eukaryota; kingdom Viridiplantae; phylum Streptophyta; class Magnoliopsida; order Asparagales; family Amaryllidaceae; genus Allium; species Allium cepa. The sequence goes on from CM060943.1 coordinate 464,738,595, forward strand.
TATAAAATCATAAATCCCCTATTTCTCAAAAATCAACTTTTAACTATATTTCACAAAATCAGCCTTTTTAACTATATTTCACAAAACCATAATTTTTATAACATAAAAATTTATATCGTTTATTTATTTAAAATTTATCAATTTCAAAAATATTTAATATTTTCAAAGATCATTTTGAAAAATCATTTTAAAATCCCAAAATCTGGGTCCAATGATGCTACACACCAAATAGTCAATCACGACAACAACGATATCATATATCAATATGAAAATCCATCAAATATCAAAATATCTAAAATTAAATAAAAACTGTTGAGGAATCCAGTTGGATCCCTCCAACCTGTTTTTCTGCATCCAAAAACATTAGCACAATACCAATTTCGCTCCAGTACGAAATTATCGCGGTATATGTTTTTAATAAATATTATCCGCTTAATAACGGCGTATAATGTCTATTTTAACAATCAATAGATATCAATCATCATTCAAACATGCATTCAAATATTTTAAATCTAACTATTTAAAATAAAATCGAAACTGATTCGATTGAGTGAGAAGTTCTCACCTTGATTTTAATTTCCGTTTCAGCTTTTATTTCGAATAAAATTAAACGGACGTTTAATTTTACCCAAAATTCTCACTAACTCCAAACGACTCCAAACCAACTCCATCACGTAGTGCTCGTCCATACGATTCCAACGCAACTGGTTTCGCGCAGTTTCGACCTCGTATGAAAAAGTTATGAATTTTTGAAGTTTGTACATGATTTATATAAACAAATCAACTTAAACTTTAATTTTTTTCAACATACACACATGCTCACCCTTGGATCCAAACCCAGATACATCTCCACCGTCCACCCCTTCTCCTTCATCATGCGTGTTGCTCCAGGCAACTCAAATTGAGGCCGAACCCAACAATGAAAACTAGGGTTAAATAGTTCTCCACCAATACTCGACTATACTCGATCAAACTACAGCCATCGCGAAGCTCATGACCTCTACTATACTCGGCCTGAAGGGCATAAGGCTCGGCCTCATCATGTACATGGAAAGTCGTGCCAAACCTGTAGCAAACGGCCCACCATAACTCACTCCATGTCGCTCCGTTTCCGATCATCACCGTATGGAATCGAAGCTCTCGTCGAGCTCTACGACTTTCGTGTTGAACACCTTGGCTAAATCTTTGTAGATTGAGAGAGATTGAGAGGAGAAAGAGGAGAATTTCTGGCCATTCATGGGTTAGGGCCGGCTGTGCAGTTTTTAGGGTTTTGATTTCTTTTTTTTATTATTTTGTGATGGTGGTGGTCTATTTATAAAGAAAATTCGAACACTATTCATCCCGGAAATTCCGAACTCCGATTTAGGCGCCGAAACTGACGTACCTAGGGTTTATCCCGCATTCCGGACACAATGGAACAGGTTTCGGAAGCTAATTCGATCATCTGTGCGAGTTATGGCTATAAACGCTCAATTTAAATTAAACCGATTTAACTCGATTTCTAGGCGTTTTAATTCATACAGGACAAACGGTAAATCCAATTGACTTGAAATTTGAAACCTTACAATAATATCACATTAAGGATCTGATGAAACTGGTTTCGTCGAAATCCGAGACTTTTTGAAAAATGGCTATTTTGACTCGCCAAATTTAAATTAAAAATAATTCGATGTGTTTCGAGCTGCCACGATCAAACGATAACTCCGATTGACACGAAATTTGAAATCCGGTAATAACTAACTATTACGGATCCAATGGAACTGGTTTCGTTCAATTCTGAGACTGTTCAAAAATTGACTATTTTCACTAGTCGATTTAAATATTAAAATATTCAATTTTCACAAATAAACTTTTAATTCGATTTTAAAAGTTCTAAAATATCATTCTAACTTCAATATGATAAAATAAAATTTTACAAATCATTTTCAATCATATTTAACTCAATTTTCAATTATTTCCATAATTTAACGTATTAAATTATCGATTTAATTATTCAATTAAATCAAATAATTCAAATAAAAATTTATTCGACTTATAAATTCACTTATAAATATTTAAAATTAAATTAAATATTCAAATTTTAATTAATAAAAATTCTGGGTTGTTACAATCTTCCCCACTTAAAAGAATTTCGTCCTCGAAATTACAAGTAAGAAAAGTTACAGAATCTATTAATTTTCTAAATTCCATAGTTAAACTTCTTATAATAACTTTACTAAGTTTTCAAATCATACTTAGTTATCTTTTCAAAAACAACTACTATTGTTTAACTTTCAACTTCAAAAATCAAAGTTAAAGTTTTCAAAATTTTCCAATTTTCTCACGTTTTTCTAACGCCTTAAAATTTCGGAAAAATTCGCCATAGTCTCCTTTGCGCGGCTCGATCCGAAAAAAAAATTGACAGTATATATATCACAAATATACATCTCATCAAGTAATGAGGCATCCCGCAGGGAAAAAAGTATAAAAGTGCGATATTTAATCCGAGATATGTACCTTATATTTTATTAGCAAGCATATACGGCTAATATAGCGCGAAAGCGAGCTCCAAATGCGAAGCAAACGCGATCCGCACCTACTAATCACTCAACAAACAACATGAGAATCATGCATATAGACAATAGTATCAATATACAACATATAGCAACATAATAACTATACATGTCAACATAGCAAATGAAGTAAAAGCAACAAATGCAAACATCAACCAATTATCATTCAACTAACATCCATAACCAATAAATATTCATTTATATTCTCATTAATATTCAATGAATTGGTTTTCTATTTTAATCATTTTTGATTCATATACAGTGGATGTTTTTACCAACATTCATTTTCAATTAGTTTATATTAACTAATTCATATTCAAGTTGGTTCACTTCCAATTCAAATTCAATTCTATTCAAATTTCACTTAACTTCCAATTGAATTTCAATTACTTTAGCTTTCAATTTCATTAATTCAATTTCATTAATACTTAATGAATTATATACAATCAATCAACTAACAATCATATATCAACCAAAGTATATTCTTTTATTTAGATTATTCAAACATCTAAACAATCAACTTACATACACTTTAATAATTCTGAAAAATTATTGCTTTATATATATAAAAATATACTCAAGGTAAAATTATTTCATTTACCCAATTTAAAACAATATTATGTCGAATTGTTCTATTCAAGTGTTTAGAAACCCCTTCGGCATAGTTGTACATACTGTGCTGACGAAGGTTCATATGCCACTCAATAAACCAATCATCACAATATAAAACAATTTTATATATTCACTAACAAATACGCTCTCATAGCTATTATTACTCTCAAACTCATTCTAGAGTACTGCTGACTCTATCTCTAATGAATTATACCCAACAGAACCATGGTTGTCGCTTAAACATAAGCTCTGATACCAACTGTAAAGACCCGTAAATCCGTACTCCTTGAATAGACACTAATCTCCATTGATTAATTCAAGATGAACGAAAATACGAACCCTTAGGGGTTTAAGAAAAATTTAGGAAAAGAAAAAGAAAGAAGAAGACATAGAAAAGATAAGAAGGTAGAAAATGGAGAGAGGGAAAAGAATATAGAAAATAGAAATTTTTAAAATAGAAGAAAAAGGAGAATAGAACAGAATTTTAAAATAGAACGGAACAGAAAGAAAACAGAACAACATCAGAATCTCACAATTCGCAGCGGAACAACATATAATAAATAAATGAATAATCTTTAAACAAAGAACTATATCAGTTATTACATTTCATACATTACATTTCATATCATATCATCAGAGTATACAATATCAAACAACATCAAACAGTGCAGCGGAAAAAGAAATACTATATAGTAGTAATACGCCATGCCATCCATCTTGCCTCCAGCAACTCCAGAATATCCAGAATATCCTGATAAACCTAACTCTTGACTGCCCGTGTGGAAATTGGTGGGCACCCAGAGTTTAGGAAGGAGAACAATAAACTCCGAGTCAGTCATGTGACTGGTGTGAGAACTCAAAACAGTTTATTTATCTTTAAAATCAAAATAGAAGAATATTTTTAAATTCAATTCGCAATGCTTTTAAAAATGAGACTACCATAAGGCCTCCCGCACACACACACAATGCAAACGCAGAATCGGAGGAGATTTCTCCTTATGATAGTCAAAGATGCTTGATACGCATTTAAAAGAACATTTGATATTATTATTAGTGCATAGTGTAGAGAAAAATTCATTTCAAAAGTAGAATATAAATCTTAGCCAACATACGACCATTATCGTATGCCCACTATAGCTAACTATGTTCAATAGCAGGTTACCGCCACATTCCATAGCAGGTTATACAACTAAAACCGTACAAGTCTCGTATTGTTTCTTTGGATTTCCAACGAATGATCAGGCCAAGGAACTTCCCATTGCCACATGGAAACGCCTCTGGCTGGACGCCCCGAGAACCACTGTCCTCTGCCAAACAAAGCCGGGAATTCCTTTTCCCAAGGAATATTACAAACCCTCAGATATGCCACCCCCGGTCCTTTGGGACCTTTAAACGAGAGCGCTCTCTAACCAACATCACACCATAATAATAAGTGTTTCAACATGAGTAAGTATCTGGGCTCCATACCATGATACTACCCTTTTCCAGAAGGAATGGTCATACCCTAGGGAAGTTATCCCTGAAAACTTTGCCGCACAATTCCTGTTTCGACCATTTCCGGGTTGTGAGGCTCGACGAATTCACGTCCACAAAAACATACTTTATACAAAAGCCATGCTTTGGGTCAACAAATGATCAACACAATGATCATCAAGATAGACGATCAAACAAATGATCCTATCACAAATAATCAACACAATGATCATTTCAGCATCACTTAGCATGTCACATTACCAAATTGGGAATATATCGCTGATAACTTCAACTATATAACCTCTGAGCTCGTACGTCTCAGAGAAGGGTGTTAAGCTAAAAGAATAAATTCTCCGCCACCAACAGAAATATATTTGAAAGAAATCGGCTTTATATCTCAACTTGTAATGTCAGACATACAATCCATACAAGTCTGTTCTGGGCTCGAACAAAACCGAAGGCACTTCTTACGAAGCCCTTGCAATCCGGGTATTCACAATCCCGATCGAATTTCCTATCACTTAAGGAATCTATATACCAGGAGCTACCCAGTGCAGAGATAATCGATAGGTCATCCTATCGCTTTCACAAATACTCGGTCTTCAACACCGATCTTCAATGCAATTCACAATGACGTATCACATATTCGGAATGGGTTATACGACCCCATGGTCCTTTCCCGGTTAACCCGAATAGTGAGCGCTTATTCAAAAATAAGTGTGGCATTCAAATTCAAACAAATCACATCAAGTACCCATTCAAGGGGAAATATTGATAGTCGGCTATTGAACTATCAATAGATATGCACACATCACCGGATTCCAAATAATTTTCCAAATTATTTATTTTCCAAAATATCTTTACAAGATATATAATTTTCACACTTCAAAAATAAATCAATATTTATTTTTAAACAAATTCCACTTCCTTTATAAATTCCTTAGTGAATTTATAATTCCAAGATATCAATGAATATTCGATTTCAATTATTCATTTCAATTTTCTTTTCAATTTATCTTCAAAAAGATAAATTCTCAAAATATTCACTTTATATTGGAAAACATTTCCATACTTATTTATTTATAAGTAATTCACAAATTTTATTTATTTTCAACACTTAGAAAATATTCTATATACTTAAATCGGAATTAAGTATATATTTCATTCTTTAAGGAAATCATTCTCTTTAACATATTTATTTGGGCCAAAACGAATGTTGCGTAAAACATCGTTACGACAACCCAAAATCACTAGTATACGGATTCGAAATTTAAATAGATATATAAATCCCAATACTATACAAAACATTTCCTTTCGGAAATCATTTACTATAACAACAGTGTTATAGTCCACCATTTCCTTTTATTTCTCGAAAACGTCTATTTCAACAATAAATGTTGAAATCTATGGTTTCGAATCTCAACATATTTTAAAACATCGTTAGATTGTTTTAATTCTATTTAAAACATTCACATTCTAAACATTTCTTTAACGTATTATTCACTATTCAAAAACGTGAATATACTACGTTAACAAATTTCATCAATTCTATGCATTTTATTTCAAAGGATTATTCACGGTCTAAAAACGTGAATATAACTCCATACATAAGTTATAATAATTTACTTATCAAAATAAGTCATTTCGAATTTATAAAACAACGTTTATAAATTCCATTTCTATTTATTTATAAAAACTTCCTTTTTATAAATTCTTTTATTAACCTATTCCAGTTTATAACTCAATTATAAACTAAAAGTTCATATTATAAGTTAAATACTTATAAAACGATTATTTTACAAAATCGTTCCTTTAGAGACTTTCCAATTTATAAATCTTATAACTTATAAGATCCATTTATCTAACTAATCTATTCTTCAAATAATTTCACCAAATTTATAAATCTTACTATTTATAAATTTCTTTTATAACTTCACAGTTTATAATTCTATAAATTTCATTCATTTATGAATTTCATTTTCACTTCATTCAAACACTTATAAAAACTCGTTTTATAAGTCAATATTTCAATTTATAAATATCCGTTTATAAATCCCTTAATATAAATCAATTTATATTATTCTTTTAAAACGTCTTTAATTTCCTTTATAGTTTCACCATTTTGATTTATAAAATAATAAAATTTTATAAATCCTATTTTTAAACTTTTATAATATATTCAAAAATCCAATTTAAACTATTTTATAAAATCACAAATCCCCTATTTCTCAAAAATCAACTTTTAACTATATTTCACAAAATCAGCCTTTTTAACTATATTTCACAAAACCATAATTTTTATAACATAAAAATTTATATCGTTTATTTATTTAAAATGGATCAATTTCAAAAATATTTAATATTTTCAAAGATCATTTTGAAAAATCATTTTAAAATCCCAAAATCTGGGTCCAATGATGCTACACACCAAATAGTCAATCACGACAACAACGATATCATATATCAATATGAAAATCCATCAAATATCAAAATATCTGAAATTAAATAAAAACTGTTGAGGAATCCAGTTGGATCCCTCCAACCTGTTTTCCTGTATCCAAAAACATTAGCACAATACCAATTTCGCTCCAGTACGAAATTATCGCGGTATATGTTTTTAATAAATATTATCCGCTTAATAACGGCGTATAATGTCTATTTTAACAATCAATAGATATCAATCATCATTCAAACATGCATTCAAATATTTTAAATCTAACTATTTAAAATAAAATCGAAACTGATTCGATTGAGTGAGAAGTTCTCACCTTGATTTTAATTTCCGTTTCAGCTTTTATTTCGAATAAAATTAAACGGACGTTTAATTTTACCCAAAATTCTCACTAACTCCAAACGACTCCAAACCATCTCCATCACGTAGTGCTCGTCCATACGATTCCAACGCAACTGGTTTCGCGCAGTTTCGACCTCGTATGAAAAAGTTATGAATTTTTGAAGTTTGTACACGATTTATATAAACAAATCAACTTAAACTTTAATTTTTTTCAACATACACACATGCTCACCCTTGGATCCAAACCCAGATACATCTCCACCGTCCACCCCTTCTCCTTCATCACGCATGTTGCTCTAGGCAACTCAAATTGAGGCCGAACCTAACAATGAAAACTGGGGTTAAATAGTTCTCCACCAATACTCGGCTATACTCGATCAAACTACAGCCATCGCGAAGCTCATGACCTCTACTATACTCGGCCTGAAGGGCATAAGGCTCGGCCTCATCATGTACATGGAAAGTCGTGCCAAACCTGTAGCAAACGGCCCACCATAACTCACTCCACGTCGCTCCGTTTCCGATCATCACCGTATGGAATCGAAGCTCTCGTCGAGCTCTACGACTTTCGTGTTGAACACCTTGGCTAAATCTTTGTAGATTGAGAGAGATTGAGAGGAGAAAGAGGAGAATTTCTGGCCATTCATGGGTTAGGGCCGGCTGTGCAGTTTTTAGGGTTTAGATTTCTTTTCTTTTTTTTATTTTGTGATGGTGGTGGTCTATTTATAAAGAAAATTCGAACACTATTCATCCCGGAAATTCCGAACTCCGATTTAGGCGCCGAAACTGACGTACCTAGGGTTTATCCCGCGTTTCGGACACAAAGGAACAGGTTTCGGAAGCTAATTCGATCATCTGTGCGAGTTATGGCTATAAACGCTCAATTTAAATTAAACCGATTTAACTCGATTTCTAGGCATTTTAATTCATACAGGACAAACGGTAAATCCAATTGACTTGAAATTTGAAACCTTACAATAATATCACATTACGGATCCGATGAAACTGGTTTCGTCGAAATCCGAGACTTTTTGAAAAATGGCTATTTTGACTCGCCAAATTTAAATTAAAAATAATTCGATGCGTTTCGAGCTGCCACGATCAAACGATAACTCCGATTGACACGAAATTTGAAATCCGGTAATAACTAACTATTACGGATCCAATGGAACTGGTTTCGTTCAATTCTGAGACTGTTCAAAAATTGACTATTTTCACTAGTCGATTTAAATATTAAAATATTCAATTTTCACAAATAAACTTTTAATTCGATTTTAAAAGTTCTAAAATATCATTCTAACTTCAATATGATAAAATAAAATTTTACAAATCATTTTCAATCATATTTAACTCAATTTTCAATTATTTCCATAATTTAACGTATTAAATTATCGATTTAATTATTCAATTAAATCAAATAATTCAAATAAAAATTTATTTGACTTATAAATTCACTTATAAATATTTAAAATTAAATTAAATATTCAAATTTTAATTAATAAAAATTCTGGGTCGTTACAAGCGTGGTCTCCATAGAATCCCTCATGTGGTTACTCTAAGATATGGACGATCACACTTACAAATGCTCATCATTGGAGTGGTGTAAAATACCCATGCTTATAGAGTATTTTTTCCATGATCGTGTGCTGGGAGCCTGATAGAGAATCTTTCGGACTCCTTGTGATTAGCAGGGATTTCTCCATTTGCTAAATATCTGATTGGGGATGTCATCCATTCATCCATGAGGGAGGCATCTATTTTCATTGTTGTTGCCTCTGGCTCGTGACGATGGCTTTTTCGAATTTCCATCAAGGCCTAAGGAGTGATATCTTCTTCCAGGTTGCTCGTAGCCAACTGGTCGGACCTGGTATTCCACTCTCTAGGCACCTATTCTAGGTTGAATTATTCAAAAGTACTAATGACCCTCTTTATCACGATAATATAAAAGACTGATGTTCTGTTTTTTTACTAGGAAGCGTTTGCCAATCTGGTTGACGACCAAAGATGAGTCATTGAAAATGCATACAGCTTCTATGAATATTTTTTTCCATCCTGAGGCCAAAGAGGATTGCTTCACGTTTGGCTTCATTGTCAGTCGCCTTAAAGGTAAGGTAGACCGTAAATCATAGATCTCTTCGTTCTAGCACGGGAAAGACCATGCTGGCCACAATACCTTTTTCCTTTAAGGCTCCATCCATATATAAGCACCATGATAGTCTACCAAGGGAGACCTTTTTTCCTCATTATCTAAAATTGAACATTCGATAAGGAAATTAACGACCACTGGCCCTTAATGGAAGCGCGAGATTGGAGGGAGATGTGAAATTGCCCTCATTCGATAAACCACTTCAGCAACTGGCCTACTGTATCTAGCAGGCTAATAATTTGCTTGTAGGGCTAGTTCATTAGGACTTTGATAGAATGAGCTTGAAAGTATAGTATGAGCTTTTGGGTCACTATGAGTATATAGAAAGCAAGCTGTTGAACCTTGGAGTATCCCATTTCTGGGTCGTTCAATCTATTCTTGACATAATAGACCGACCATTGTACATTTTTGTCTTTTTTATTAAAGCAGCATAGATCGCAAGGTTGGACAGGGCTAAGTATAGGTACAGAACTTGCATACCAATGGGTTTTGATAGTATCAGAGGGGTTGCCAAATGTTGTTTCAATTCTTCGAATGTTTGGGTACATTCTTTGTATGACCGACGACTTTCCTTTTTAGATGAGATCAAAAAAAGTGGACGCTGGTTAGTCGACTTTGATATAAATCGACTTAATGCCGCAACCATCTAGTTTAAAATTTGCACCTAATTTATGGTTTGAGAAACATACATGCCTTAGATGGCTTGAATTTTTTGAGATTGGCCTTCCCTTTGGCACTTATGGGTTACGGCATAGCCAAGGAATTTTTTGGATTAGACGACGAGGAGCATTTCTTGCGATTCGATTTCATGTTGTATTGATGAACGATGTCGAAGATTTAGACCAAATTCTACACATGCCCCTTTCCTTCTTAAACTTCAGCAGCATATCTTCCATATATACATCCATGGAATGGCCGATCTTCTCTAAGAACATGCAGCTGACTAGTCTTTGGTAGGTTACACTTGAATTTCGCGAGCTAAAGGTCATGGCATGATAGCAGTATAAATAGCATTGGTTATAAAGGTGGTATGCTCTTTGTCTAGGCCATACATGGCTGTTTGATTGTACCCAGAATAGGCATATATAAAATTGAGAAGTTCATGTCCACTAGTCGCATCCACTGGCTGATCAATGTAAGGAAAGGGAAACTATCCTTAGGGAACACTTTACTAAGTTTGGAGAAGTCAATCCAAGTCCTTTAATTCCAATTTGGCTTTCTAAGTAGTATTAGATTTGCCACCCATACCGAATTGTCTACCTCTCTGATAATGCCATTAGCTAACAACTTTTATATCTCTTCTTTCAGAGCTTGATACTTATCCAAGTCAAGCATTCTGCATTTCTGACAGGCAGATTGGACTTTTGATAATTGTTAAGAACATGTTAAATGATCCTTAGATCAATGCTGGTCATATCGGCATGCCCTCGTGTGAAGATGTCTTTGCTTTGTCGCAGGAACTTGATTAGTTCTCCTCTAACTTATGGAGTGAGCTTGGTGTCAATTGGATGATCTTGCTAGGGCCGGCCTCGTCTATGATGACGGGCCCGATGGGAGTTACAGGTCCGCCTTCAATGCCCGAGTTGCCTATGCAGGAGTCTGACGGATCATCCTCTAAATCCGAGCTCGTTTCCAAGTAACATAGGTCTAGCATGCATATCATTTGGTCCACTATATCTCTGTTTGGGATGGATATCGTGTGGCCATGGTGGTGACTTCTTTAAGAGCATCAGCCATAGATGAGAGGACATGAGCGATTGTGTTTGAATTCCTACCTTCCAACAAGAGGCGAATTGCTCATACTATACCACAAAGATCTTTTTGGTTCTTTGAGGAGTGGCCAAAAACATCGGATTTCTTCCACCCTAGCCTTCAGTATGATCATAACAATTGGCATAGTTTTAAGCTCTTCTGGACTTGAGGATACTCGAGATTGGCTCACCATTGAAAGGCATAGGCCCAGGCCTATGAGTAGGTAAGTTGATTATTGGAGGAGCTGGAGGGACAAAGTTGATTGTGAGTTGAGCTTCCACTCATGTCCTTAAGACGCTGACCATGTGGGAAAACTGACCCACATTTAATAGCTATAGTATCACAACACACCATCTTCCTTCATCAAAGCCAAGGTTGGGTCGGATAGCACTAGCAAGAGTGTTGCCATTGATTTCGTGTTCGTTGGAGTTGTTAACTTCAAGTAACAAGTTAAAGTAGACCTTTTCAGAGCAAAGAAGGTTGAAAACGGAAGAGATTTTAGGAGGAGGCTCTCCTCGTAGCAACAAAATAGACTAGTTTCCTAGCCAACCTCGAAATGATATGAGGTGCACTATGAAGAGAAAATTTTACTTGCAAATAACTTGGCTTAAAACAGAAAATAAGATGTTAAATACGAAATAAAAGATAACCAACACAAGATATTAAGTGGTTCGACAAATGTAATACCCCGTAAAATTTAACAAGAGATTAAATAATAAAAATTAGGATAGCGGTAAAAATTTCTGTAAATGTTGGTCATAGAAGTTGCACCATTGCGTCCATGATGATTATCTGATGAATCCTCATATATAATATGTCAAATTCAAATGAAGAAGTTATGGAAGTTTGAAGTTTTTGAGTTTAAATTATTTTAAAATTAGTTTAAAATGAATTTAAAATTTAAAATTTAAATTTTGGAAGAATCAAAATAATGACTTAGGCTGGAAGTAAATTATGTGTAACATTGGCGTTAACGATGATTGATTAGGGATAATCAAAGTAATAAATAAGAATTAAGCAAAGGAAATAAAAGGCCAAGAATGAACAGGGGGTCGACAGTCTTATTGGGGCCGTTTAACCGCCAACGGTCGACTTGTAACATCCCTAATTTTGTGCTCAGAAGCTAAGCGCTATAGATGCTGTAGCCATCTATAGTATTAATTTTCATTGACAAAATACGGTAATGTTAATGGTATCTATAATATTAGAAGCACGTAAATATGAAACAAATCACTTATTCCAAAAGCAGCAACTTTATTGATTACATTTTTAAAAACATGTTTCATATTCCAATTACATAATCTCAAACATTTCCTAGGTTTTGATCAAATATAATTATTACGAAATACATCAAGATCGACATATGAGGATGCCTCCTTGGATGATCAGAGCACTAAATAGACATAACAATACATCACATCGAAAACAAAAATAACAACTCCTAAATAGCTATTCATGCCTCCTGCACGTTTTCGGAAGCTTTATTCATCCACCTACTAAAACCTGGAAATCCTCAAATCTCAACCAACTCAAATCGTATTTTTAGCAACCGAGAGTTTATGGGGGGCAAATATAAACTTCAAGTAAGACATAAAACCTCGTGTGAATAATACTATACATCTCGGTTTACTAATATTAAGTGAGACCACACCACTTAACGAAACAGGTTTCCTCTCACTAATATCCCTTTTTAAAATATATATTTTGCAAATCAAAATCCAACAACCAAACTGGTTAAAGTAATAATGACAATATCACGTATGCATACAAATCAGGTAATAAATGGACTATCTGTGTGAACAATATATTTTTATTTGGCTAACTAATAATCTTTACCTGACTCAGGCCTAGTAGAAAAAATAGAAAAATAATCTAACTTTTGTTAGACACACTTCTGGACGGTCTATCCCATAATTATTTCTCCTAGGGTCAATGATCCTAATGGTTTTGCGGGATCACCAATAGCCTATCTTTACTATGTATGTTCCTTTGTGTGTGTAACATCATTTTAGTCTTACCTGTAACAAAGCCTTACACATTGGAATTTTGGACTTATATTAGTTAAGGACTACTAGTTAAAGTATACGGTGCAACCCCATACCTATCCCATCTGGTATTCAAATATCTGAGTCCTTTACTTATGATAAACTACCCCATCAAATTTTCCTTGAAACTCCTTACGAATTGATTTAACCCTTTAAATCATACTTAAACAAGGAAAATATACTTAATTCTTTACTTAAATCACTTTTCCATGTTATATATACTTTACGCAAAACATTGTTGATGAAAACATTCAAAACCATTGTTTAAACCTTTAAACAATATCTTTAGAAACCGTTGTAAGTACCCATTTCGACACTATTGAAAGTGCCCCTTTCGATACAAGTAAGCTACTTTGTTTTATAGTCTTTGACCAAAAGGGCCAAAACATACCTTTCGAAATCATTTACAATAGACCATTCAAAAATATTGAAAGTGTCCATTTGATAGCTTTATAATACCTTAGACATACCATTTTCAAAACATTTTAAATATGTCTTTCGAAACATTAGAAACCCTCCATTTAAACGCTAAGGTAAACCTTTTGAAAACATTAGGGAACCACCCATTCAAAACCTTTGTTATATATCTTCGAAAGCATTAAGTCCTTTTCATAAATCAAACCTTTCGAAAGCATTAGGTTTAACTGAAAACATGTGGAAAAACCTTTCGAAACCCTTTAAAACCATTCCTTATGAAACCTATGGGTTTAACTTTCAAAATTTTAGAAAGGGTCTTGAAAAAACTAAGTCGAAAGCAACTCTTTTGAAATAAATTTCCTAAGTAAAAGAAGTGGATGGTGTTGAAACTAACCCCTTCAAAAGCATTGGAGAAGCAGCTCAGGATTTTAAATGAAAGGACCGTTTCGAAGGCATTGCATCGAAAGGTAGGATACAGCAGCAGGGATTTCAAACCCTTCAAAAGCATTTTCTTAAAACAAAGGGGACAACCTCTTTCGAAAGCTCTTTTCTTTTAAAACACTTGACCAAGTTGAAAGCTATCTCATTCGAAAGCTTTTCGAAAGCAAAGAAAGCAGCATTTCCTTTTGAAAGCAAAACAAAGACTCGATCCTTTTGAAAGCCCTATTTCGAATTTATACCTTCCGCCTATCTCCAATCCACTATGTACCAAATCCTTGCTACCTTGTGTATTGGTTTCGACTAAGGTGGAGGCGGAAATATATGGTCGAAAGGTGGCTGCCGAAAGTGGCAAAATAGGAAAACCTCATAACATTAATTTTTAACTTTAAAAAGAAATTTCTTTTCAACTAACCTGCTTTTTTTTCAACATATGATTTGTTGCCGATACTTTTCCAAAATCTTTTCTAAAAATGCTACCAAATTTCAGAGGTCAATAATTTAATCTTTTATAAATTGCCCCTTCTCATTTTATAAACATATAAAACATTTAATTCTCATACCTTAGATAATTTTATATACTTATTAAAACACTTAAGAAAATTCTCTAAAAATTCCCATAATTAAATGTTAATATGTTTCCCAACATATATAAATTTCTCACCCAAATCCAATATAAGATAACCGTAATTAATTTTCAAACCAACTAACCATTTTCTTCAGTAGAAATTTATAATAGATGCATACAAACTCATAGAATTTGTAAAACTGGAAACCTACCCTAAAATAATATTTATAACCTTATATCAAAATTGTATGGCATTTCGATGTCACTTAATAGGTTTTTCAAGTTAAACCTTATCATAAAATCTATATGAAATAGAGTAAATCACCAACAAGCATATATCGCTATTTAAATAATCAAAACATGGCAAATCATTTGCAAAATAATTTCGGATCTCAACCATAACCTAAAATAAGAAGATATAAGATGTAACCTATTATTCACCTTTAGCTTATGATTAAGGAGGACGAGATTTGTTTCTTCAATTAGATTGATTATGCTTTCTTCCTCTTGATTTTTGCTTCCCTTGCTTTCTTCTAATGGTGGCTGGCCTCTTCTTGGTTTAGGTTTAGTTTTATTTTATGAACATGTAAAATGAAAGTGACTTGAGGGTTTACGGTATATGAATATATCTTATTTTATCTTTCCCTTATCTATTACCCTAACTATTTCATTTTAATTCTCTCTTGTTCATTGTTTAATTTGGCATGGATACCCTTTTTATTATTCAAATCTCAATTCCCTTAACAATTTACATTATTTTATTTTATTTAACTAATTAAATGTCCTAAATAATGTTGATCAAAATTAGGGACTTTACAGACTCTCCTACTTAAGAATTTCATCCATGACTTATAATAAGGCAGTCATCAAAATCAATCATAAAGGTAAAACATACCATGCAACAAGTCAGGAAAGCGTCTCTAATCCTGCTCTCAATTTCCCAAGTACGATCTCTCTCATCTTCACTCCACTGGACTTTAACTACTTTTACAGTCTTGTTCCTTGGCCTCTTTTTATCTCTTGCGACGATAAGAACTAGCTTTCTAACTATAGTCAAAGTTGGTTCCACTATTAAGCCCTCTAACATAGTTGGTGCTATAGTAGTCTACGGATCTCGAATAAACTTCCTTAGGTGAAAAATGTCGTGGACTCCTGCCAAACTATTCGGTAACTCTACTCTATATGCGAGTTTCCCGATCCTTTCTACAATAGGAATAGTCCTACAAGTTTAAGAGCCAACTTTACTAATTTTCAAATCGAGTTACACCTTTCATCGATGATACCTTGATGAAAACATGATCTCCAACCGAGAACATTGAATCTTTCCGTCTTCTATATGCATACCACTTTTTCCTAGAATGGGCTTCTTTTATTTTCGCTCGAATTAACTCAATCCTTTCTACATCTTCACTAACCAAATTTAGACCAAGAACTAACATATCCTTGGTTTCTAACCAACAAATAGGGGATTTTCATGACCTTCCATACAAAGCTTCAAACTGTGCCATCCCTATACTAGCCTGATAACCGTTGTTATATGAAAATTCGACTAAGTGTAGATGGTCTTCCCATGATCCCCTAAAACCTAGCACACAAGCTCATAACAAATTTCCAGAATTTTGTTAATCCTTTCCGTTTGCCTATCTATCTGGAGATGGCAAGCAGTACTCATCTTGAGTTGGGTACCTAAAGTATCTCGTAGATTCTTCCAAAACTCGCTATTGAATACGCAATCTATATGTCTTACTATACTACAAGTTATTCCATTAAGTCTAACTACATTCTTCATAAATAACTTAGCTAAAATAGGTTTCGTCCTGGTTGACTTAACTTGGATGAAATGGGCACTTTTGGTCAACCTGTCCACTGTGACCCATATATTTTCATTTCCTTAATTTAATCTTGGCAACCCATCTATGAAATCCATCAAAATAGAATCTCATTTCCATACTAGAACATCTAAAGGCTGAAGTAACCCACTTGGTTTTTGATGTTCGGCTTTTACTTGTTGACAGTTCAAACATAATTTCACCCACAAGCCTACATCTGTCTTTATACCTTCCCAGAAGATACTACTTTTCATGTCCAAATACATCTTTAGTTCCTCCTGGATGAATGGTGAACTGCGAACGATGGCATTCTTCTAAAACTTACTTCCTAACATTTCCTACATTTGGAGCACATAGTTGTCCTTTCTTTTTCAACCACCCATTTTCGTCAAGACTGAAATCTTTCAAGTCATCGCTCTTTATTCGATCCCTTAAGTTTTCGATTCATTCAACTAATAATGATCCTCCTTCTGCTTAGAAGCATTCTTTTCGATCATCACCGGTCGAACTTCTAAACATGATAATGTAGTAGTTTGCTTACCAGATCTAGCTTCAGATCTCCACTGTTTACTAGATCTAGCTTCAGATCTCCACTTTATCCTACATGTACTCAACGCTTCTAAATCTGTCCACCCAACTATCATTGCCAACACTGCATTTCGATGTTTTCTGCTAAGTGCATCGGCAACCTTGTTGCCTTTTTCTAGTGTGTACTCAATACTAAAACCATAAGCGGTTAAAAACTTTGACCACCTCTGCTGTCTCATATCAACTCCTACCGAGAGAATAAATACTTCAACGACTTATGATTCGAATAAATTCAAACCTCCATCCTATAAGTTAATGTTCCACACCTTCAATGCAAAATTACTACTGCTAATTCCAAATCGTGGGTCGGGTACTAACCTCACGCGGTCTAAGCTATCGAGATGCATAGGTAGTCGCTTTACCTCTTTGCATTAACATAGCTTCTAATCATGTTCCATATACATCCATGTACACCAATAAGTCCTTATTCCCCTCTGGAACAACCAGAATAGGTGCCTTAGTCAATAAGTGCTTTAGCTTTTGGATTGCTTCCTTACACTTACCGGTCTAGGCAAACTTCACATCTTTTCGTGTTGGATTGGTCAGCGATGCCGCTATCCACGAGCATCCTTAATGAATCTTCGATAATACCTAACTAATCTAAGAAAACTCTTTATCTCAGTCATTGTCTCAGGTGTCTTCCATTTATTCACTGCCTTCATCTTTATCGGGTCTACAGACATCCCTTTCTCTAGGACTACATGACCAAGAAACTTTACCTAATTCTTCTAGAAATGACACTTTGGAAACTTCGCCTTCAGCCGATTCCCCCTTAGTGTCTCAAGCATCATTCTAAGATGAACTTCATGTCATCTTTCATCTTTAGAGTATATCAATATATCATATTTGAAAACCAACACAAACCTATCCATGTGCTCTCGAAAAATTCGGTTCATCAAATCTACATAGAATGTTGGCGCATTAGTTAGTCCAAATGGTATTACTAACCATTCGTACGATCCACGTCTGGTTCTAAATACCGTCAAAGGAATAATATCCTCTTCCACTCTAAGATAATGGAACCCTTTGCTAAATACAACTGGGAAATTACTTATGCTCCACTCAACTGGTCGAACAAATCGTCAATTTAAGGTAACGGATGTCGATTCTTTATCGCCTTCTCATTCAACTTACAATAATCGATACATAACTTTAACGATCCATCCGGCTTCATAGAAAACACTATGGCGACTCCCTAAGGCGAGCTACTTGGTCTGATAAAATTCTTGCCTTCTAAATCCACCAACTACACCTTAAGCTCTTTCATCTTGATAGGTGTCATTCTGTTTGGTAGTCCACTTACTGTTTCTACTCCTGGTACAAAATCTATTTGAAACTCAGTGGCTCGTTTATTATTGATTTAAAGACATCTATGAAATCTCTAACAACAAAAACTCGATTCAACTCGTCTTCTACCTCCAAAATACCAAATAAAGCGTAAAACTCAAGATTAAGGTTTTCTATGAAGCATATGATATGATCACTATAGTCAGAGTGTCTAAATGATATTTTCTTATCATAGAAAAATATCCTAGCATCATATTTACTAAACCAATCCATACCGAAAATAATTCTGAACCCTAAGAAATCAAACATATGTAAACTGCAAACAAAGGTATGACCTAACAATTCAAACTCTAGGTGGTCACATCTCATCCCAAGAGTCGCATAACCTCCTATGGGGTTAGCAACCCTTAAGGAAGTAGCTAGGTATGAGGGTTCCAGGTTAAGCTTATCTACCAAATAATAAGATATAAAAGAATGTGATGCACCAGTGTCAAATAGAATGCTAGTTGACATACCATGAATCATAAGCGTACCTCCTAACACAGCCTTTCCCTTTTCCTCTGTTGTTGGCCTTGAGGTAGCTGGCTCCAATGCAAACACTTTTCCCTTTCCACCCTTGGCTGGCTCCTTACACAATTCTTATAATGTCCAATTTGATCATAGTTAAAGCATCTAATATTCTTCTTCCCGATCACCTTCTTTCCATCTCCTGAGCAACGTTCACTTGCAAAATGCCCTTTCTTGTCACATTTATAGTATACAACCTCTGCCTTTCCTTTCTTAGAAACTCCATCCTTCTGAACCCCTTTCTTTTGGAAAAACTTTCTTTTCTGACTCTGCCTTCTGAAAGGTTCCTTTGCCATATTTCTTTCAAGAAAAGCAAGCATCTCTTCATGCCTCAAGGTCATCTCAACAACAACATTACGTGGATCCCTAATATGCAGCATGTGGCCTTAGCAAGCCCAGGCTTCAACCCACGAATGAACTTCTTATTCCTCTTAATCATAGTATCAACCGTAGTGCAGCCATATCTTGCAAGCTCCTTAAACCTGGTCGCATACTCAAGCACAATCATATCTCCCTGCTCCAACTTGGGAAATTTCTTAAGACGAGTTAACGTAGAAATCCCCAACATAAACCTCTCCTCGAACCTTTTTTTGAACTCAACCCAAGTCATAGTATCCTCATTAACTCTAGTAGTAACATTTATCCACCAATAGGTGCTGCTACTTGTAGCTGTCAAGAAGCGAGTCTCCTCTTCTGCTCATTATTGAGCACCAAATCAACAAAAATCCTCTCGCAATGAAGTAACCAATTCTCCACTTCAATTGCGTCTTCAGTGCCAATAAATAGCTTTCCTCCTAGCTAAGCATAATCTCTACTCAAGATAGCATAGTTATTCACCACCGAGGCTTATTGATTTCTTCCACCATCATTTCCTCAAACTACTCCAGCAACAACTCCCGCTTTCATCATGTTTACAAAGAACTGATACATTGCTCCCATGACGACTTGCGAGACTCCATCACCCACATTTTTAGCTTGTGCCTGACCTAGGTTCCTTCTGGTATTTATTCTGGCATTTCCGTTAGTTATGGTGCTTCCCTCACCAAGGTAAACTCTTCCACTTCTAACATCCATATCTGCATTCGAGCCTTTGTGAGATACAAAAGAATAGTCTAATAAAGATGGGAGAATAGAGATAAATCATATATTATATATGCAAAATACAAATACATTACTACAGTGTTATCCCATACCTCGACCTTTTCTCAAATTCCTTAGGATTATGTTTTCAAAATCATTTTATGTTTTAAGTTTTTCATAAATCTATGCTCTGATACCAAGTTGTAACATCTCATATCTTGAGGCCCAAAGCTAAGCGCTACATATATGACAGCCATCTATATTATTAATTTACATTGACAAAATATGGTAATGGTAATGGTATCAATAATATCAGAAGCACATGAATATGAAACAAATCAAATATTCCAAAAACACCAACTTAACTGTTCACATTATTAAAACATGTTTCATATTCCATCACAAAATCCCAAATGTTTCCTAAGCTTTGGTCGAATATAATTATTACAAAATATGCTTAAGGCGACATATGAGGATGCCTCTATGAATGATCAGAGTACTAAATAGACATAACAGTCTTAATACATCACAGAGAAAATAAAAATAACAACTCCTAAATAGCAATGCATGCCTCATGCACGTCTTTGGAAGCTTTATTTGTCCACCTAATAAAACCTTTAAATCCTCAACTCTCAACCTACTCAACTCATATTTTGCGCGGCCGAGAGTTTAAAGGGAAACATAAACTTCGAGTCAGACATAAAACCTAGTGTGAATAACGCTATACATCTCGATTAATTGATATTAAGTGAGACCATGCTGCTTAGCGGAACGGGTTTCCTCTTACTAATATCCTTTTTCAAAACATATCTTTTGCTAATCAAAATCCTGCAACCAAACTGGTTAAAGAAATAATGAGAATATCATGCATGCATAAAACCAGATAATAACTGAACTATCTATCTGAATAATATATTTTTGTTTCGCTAATTACTAACATTTGGCTAGCTCAAGCCTGCAGACAAAATAAAGAAATAATCCAACTTCTGTTAAATACACTCCTAGGTAGTCTGTCCCTAACTAATTTCCCCTAGGGTCAATAGATCCTAATGGTTTTGTGGGCTCTCCAATAACATATCTTTACTTTGTATATTCCTTTCTATGCATAACATCATTTTAGTATTACCTGTGATAGAGCCCTACACACTAGAATTTTGGACTTAAATTAGCTAGGGGCTACTAGCTAAAGTATAGGGCGCGACCCCATACGAGTGATATATGTTATTTAAATATCCAAGTCATTTACTTAGGGTAACCTACCCCATCAAATTTTCCTTGAAAAACCTTTTCAAATCGATTTAACCATTTAAATCACACTTTAAATAGGAAAATATACTCTATGCTTTACTCAAATCACTTTGCCATGTTATATATACTTCAACGAAAAATTGTTAATGAAAACATTCAAAACCTTTGTTTACACCTTCAAACAATCTCTTTCAAAACCATTGAAAGTACCCCTTTTGATACAATTGAGAATTCCCCTTTCGATACAAGTAAACAACTTTAATTTATAGCCTTCGGCTAAAAGGCCAAAACATACCTTTCGAAACCATTAACTATAGACCTTTCGAAAACATTGAAAGTATACTTTCAAAAGCTTTATAAAACCGTAGACATCCTCTTTTCAAAACGCTTTAAATATGCCTTTCAGAAACATTGCAAACCCTCTATTTAAATAGTAAGGAAAACAGTTCGAAAACAATGGGGAACCACCCCTTCAAAACCTTTGTTATATATCTTTCAAAACCACAACTCCTTTTCATAAATCAAACCTTTCGAAAGCATTAGGTTCAAGGGAAAACATGTGGAACAACCTATCGGAGCCCTTTAAAACCATTCCTTTCGAAACCTATAGGTTTAACTTTCAAAATCTCAGAAAGGATCATAAAATGAACTAAGTTGAAAGCAACTCTTTCAAAAGCAATTTCCTAAGTGAATGAAGTGGATGGCTTTGAAACTAACCTCTTCGAAAGCATTGAAGAAGCGGCTTAGGGTATTAATCAAAAGGACCATGTAGAAGGCATTGCTGCGAAAGGTGGGATGGGGCAGCAAGGTTTTCAATCCCTTCGAAAGCGTTTTCATAAAACAAAGGCAGCAACCTCTTTCAAATGCCCTTTCCTTTTAAAACACTTGACCAAGTCGAAAGCTATCTCACTCGAATGCATTCTTTTCCAAAGTAAAGAAAGCGGCATTTTCTTTTGAAAGCAAAACAAGGTCTCGACTCCTTCAAAGCCCTGTTTTGACTCTATATATTTCGCCTATCTCCAATCCACTATGTATTAAGTCCTTGATTCCTTCTATATTGGTTTAGGCTAAGGTGGAGGTGGAAGTATACGGTCGAAAGGAGCCTGCTGAAAGTGGCGAAACAGAAAAACCTCATAAAACTTATTTTTAACTTTAAAGAGAAATTTCTTTTCAACTAACTAGCTTTGTTTCTCAACATATGATTGGTTGCCGATATTTTTCCAAAAGCTTTTCTAAATATGGTGCTAAATTTCAGAGGTTAATAACTTAAAACATTTACAAATTGCCTCTTCTCCTTTTATGAACATATGAAACATTTAAGTCTCATACCTTAAATAATTTTATATACTTATTAAAATACTTAGGAAAATTCCTCAAAAATTACCATAATTAAATTTTAATATGTTTCCAACATATACAAATTTTAGACCTAAATCCAATATAAGATAACCGTAATTAATTTTAAACCAAATAACCTATTCTTCACTAGAAATTTAAAATAAATCCACATTAATTTAAAAAATTATAAAACTTGAAACCTAACCCTAAATAATATTTCTGACCTTATATCACGCGAGGCATTTGGATGTCGTTTAATAGGCTTTTCAAGTTAAACCTTGTCACAAAATCTATATGAAATAGTGTCACAACCCGATTTTTCGATGCCCGAAAAAACCGAACCGTGAGGGTTAGAGAAGAAAAGGTAGAAGAAGAAAATAGAAAACAACATCAGAATCTAACCATCGCAGCGGAATAAAATGTAATAGATAATAAATGATCTTTACACAAAAGCAAATATATCTGTTTATACATTACATCATCAGAGTATACATAACACACAACTGGACAGTAATCACAACTTGTCCTCGTAATCTTTATACACAGCTAATCAACACAGCGGAATATCTAAAACAAGTACGGGAGTATGTATCGCCATCCAGCTCCACTGCATCCTTTCCTGTAATCTATAATACTCGGTCTGACCCGAGCATTACAGTTAGACAACACCCGAGTCAGTCTGGAATACCAGCCCGAGAAATCACACTCAAATTGATTATTAAAGTTTCAAAATTCTTTGAAAACAAAAGCATCTCGTAAGACCATGCCATAAATAAACATGTCGGGTTTTTACCTTACGATAGCTAAAACACTTTTTATTAAAATCCTCTGATATTATAATAGGGTCTGTTTACAAATACTTATTAAAATAGCCAAAATTGTTACATAATTAAATTCCAGCCACTAGCCACAAAGTGGGTTCTACAAACGAAAACCATAAAAGGCACGTAGGGAGAATGGATTTCCAACTAATGACTAGGCACTGGGGTACAACCTGTCACAGTACGTGGCCTAGATCACCGTACTGAGGATTACTCCCAATCCCCTGCAACACAAGATCGGGACTACCCCTTATTGGATAATCTCGAGTAAGATCACCCAACAGTTGGGATCAGCAACCGCACCACTAAGCCGAAATAAAAAGGGACATCTAGATAGGGATGACCTCACCCTAATGGGTGCTACCCACATAGCCTTGCTGCATAACCCCTGATTTTCAGTCATTCCCGGTTGATGAGGCTTGAGGCTAAGCATTACCTTTTAGAACGTTTCACTTAGAATGCCCATTGTCCACCTGACGATGTTCCGAAAGCATTCGTCAATGCAAGTACGTCCCGGGTTCGAACGGCGCCGAAGGCACTACTCCTACTACATCCATTTTGGAGTCATCCTCAGGATTAGTAGTGAATAGCCCTTACACTTCACTGCTCCATCTTCGACTCCGAACTCGTTTTTCCATGAAAACGTACAAACCGGATCGAAGTGGGTTTCGAGAAATAAATCTCGATCCCGGCCTCTTCGAAACGATCAATGCTTTAATATCACAGCATTCAATATTCCAATTATCAATAATATTCATCATAGAATATCAAATATCCATAACACAGAATATTAAACAATCTAAATAATTTTGAGGAAACAAATTGGATCCCTCCAACTTGTTTCTTGGCATCCACAGATGTTAGCACAATAAAATACCAATTCCACTTCGAGGTGGAATATCACAGTATATGGGATTAATATAATATCATCCGCTATTATGCGGCGCATAGGGTCTCATCCGCTATATAATACGAGAAATCGATCTCTCCAATATATACTATATACTACTATATATAATATAGCACATCAAAATAAATTCAATCATTTAACCAATTATTTAAATTTAACCACTTAAATTTTAATAGCAACCATGTGAGTGAGATTAACTCACCTTTGCCTTTAATTTGCAATCCCATTCCAATATTGCTTTGATTCCTTGATTTTTGACCTTGAATAAACATTTATACAGTTTATTAATACTTTAATGAATCGAACAATTTATTACCATTTAATTAACTAACAATTTAATTTAACAAATAATCGCCTTAATAATTTATTTGAAATAAACAAGTAAATGGTATTATTATTACATTATTTTTTTCCATTTCCAAACTGCATATAAAAATAATAATTTATAGGGTTTTAAAAAACTTATCTTTATATAAACATTTATGTTTTCCAAAATCTTATACATGTATATTTACTGTTTTACCTATATATGTTTAAATATGTATGTGTATAAAATTTAAACAGAATTGTTTTTTTACTGTAAAATATCCTTTGCTATTTTCTGTAATAGCAATAATAACTTCCTTTACATTAAATATATACACATATAATTCAACTATTAAAATTGAAATATATTTTCTCTGTTAATATACATATCTATTTCGTTCAAATTAAAAACAGAAACCAACCTACTACTACAAACCCGAGGCCTACCATGCCTCGAACAAACGAGCACGATCCCCAATCCCAAGCGCGGTCTCGTCGCGACCAACTCATGAGAATCTTGTTCTTGCTTCCCGTCACCAATCGCTTCACCTCTCACGCTCGGCCTATCATCGAGCTCGTGTTTGAGCTTGCGCTCGAAACCCTTGAAATCCCTCACACGCGCAACCCTAGCTGAGCCAATGAAAACCCCAAATCACGAGTGCTGCTTCACTTCTTCCACAGTCGTCGCTCGATTAGAATGAATTGCCTCACTTGGTTGCCTTCGATCACTCGCGGATACACGATAGAATGAAGAGCTCGGCCATTGATTGGGGAAGAATCGATTACTGCTCGATTAGATCTAGGAGGAGAGAAAGTAAATTGAATTGAATTCTGCCTTTGAATGAAGATACCAGGGGAAGATAACGTGATTTATAAAAAGAAGATGGATCTGATTACGAACGAAAGAGGCAGCGTAAATTAAGGATAATGGGTAGCGTATGAGAGAAAAAAGGCTACAGTGCTTTGAAAGGATTGAAAAAGGGTTGATGTGAGATAATTTCAACTGCAGTTGACTAGTATAAACATTCAATTTAAATTCAAATTCAAACCATTCCGATAAATGCAACGTAAAAACTTGACCTCCTATCGAGGCGTGCCGCTAGGCATTTATAATGTTACACCCCTATTCCAAACGCAATGGAAAAGGTTTCGAGTCCTAGTTCGATCATATGGAGAAGATAGCTTTTTGGACCCATTTATTATATTAAATTTTCGATATAAATTCAGCGCGTTTACTTATCGTACGGCCAAACGATCACTCCAAACACTATGAAAATTGAAAATCGATGATAATACAATATTACGGATCCAATGGAACTGGTTTCGTCAAATACCGAGATTGTGCCTTGGAAGGCTATTTTCAATTATCAATTTAAACAGTATATTTTTAAAATTGAACAAACTACCGTTAAATTCAATTTTACCCTATCTATTACTTTCAGTATTATTAAAATAAATTTTATAAGCCTTTGAAATATTTTGACAAGCTTATAACTCCAGATTAAATATTTTACTCAATCTTCAATTATTGAATTGAATAGTTATATTATTCAATGAATTGCTATATCTACATTCTGAATAGATAAATCCAAGTTTTCCATATTCAAAACCAATTTATAATTCAATTTCTATATTTAAAATCATTTAAATATTCCAGATTCAACGCTGAAAAATCCGAGTTGTTACATTCTTCCCCCTTAAAAGAATTTCGTCCCCAAAATTGCTAGTTAACAAGAATGATCCAATACCCATTACTATTTTCCAAAACCAAACAGTTTTCAACAACAACCCAACAATCTTTATTAAAGACACACTATCCATCTTACTAACTTTTCAAACTTTTCCATAGTTCTCAAACAACTTTACTTATTCAACCATTCAAATTATAATTCAAAACCAAGTTTTAAATTTTCAAAATTTCACAAAAAATTTCTAACTCCCTAAATTTTTGAAAAATTTCGTCAGCGTCTCCTTTGCGCGGCTAGCTTGGTACAACTACAAAATGCCTCTACGGGCTCCCAAATTCCAAAAGAAACCAAAAAGCCAAGTGGCTAGATCAAAAACCCAATCAAATTTCATACAGAAATTTAAACACATATTTTTTGTCGAGCAATTCAAATTTGTCTTCTCAAATCAAAACCAAATTCCCTTTCCCTTTATAATACCTGCATATCCAATCATAGCTTTTAAAATCTTTTTACACATTTCCTTCCAGAAGTTTTCATATCTACTTCTATTCAAATTAGTTTTCCCATTTCCATATGAATTCAATTTATCTTCAACTCTGAATATTGAATTTTATCTTCCATTTATAAGTGATTTATATCGTTATTTTAAACTAGTTTCATCAACTAATTTATTTCAATTTGAAATCGTTTCGTCGCTAACAAAAATGTTTCCAAATTTTTTTTCTAACTCCCAAAATTTTGGCAGTGTCTCCTTTGTATGCAGGAGCTTTTGCAATTTGACAAGAGATATAAATATGTATACATCGACCCACACTGTTGGAAAAACAAAAACAGTTCATATTTCCTATTTTTATTGCGTAGACGTACCTCTATTTCGCATTTTTAAGCAAGCGGCTTATTATTTTAGTATTTTGCGCAATCAAATCCAGCCAAACGGCTTCCCGTACCTGTTTTTACTCAAGTCAAGTATGTAAGTGCCAAAATCATGTAACTTAACAACATTTTACATATTTAACTAGTAAACATACAAGTTTCTATAAGCAATGCAGGTTAAACAATATTTATAAGCAACTTATAGGGTTCCGACATTAATTTTAATTGTTTACAACCAATTCGTATACAACTTCATTCAATTTAAATGGTTTACAACTCAATTACTTACATTCAATTCATTTTTAACCAAAACAAACTCATATTCACTTCAATTGATCTTAAAATCTATTTATTTAATCTCTATCAACTCACAGAATTTCAATTACCTTCGTTTACCTCAAACGACAATTCATTCTATGCAATTTTGATGATATCCATGTGAATAAATAAGTACTTAAGTTTTAATACCAATTTAAATTGATTCCGACTCAATTTATTTTAAATTCCATCCCATTTCTAGTTTATTCACCAACCATATGTTTTCATTTCATCTCATCTCCGCATTGGTTTCATTTTTAAACCATTTCATTAAGCTTAACAACATTTCATGCTAATGTTAATAACCATTTCCCAAATTAATTTAACCCAAACTTTTATTTAATGAACTTCCATTGTTACCCGAAGTCGAGCTTCTAATTATTTTTAACTTAAGTTAATTTACTTCAATTTATTCCAACTTCAAACTTAAGTTCACTTTTATTTAATTTGATTCTCATCTAATCAAATTCCATTTAATTCAGTTAGCCCGTCCATTTTATTTTAATTCACCTTCTCAATTTATAAAAATAATATCCGAGCACATATTTAACTCATTTATATTCGAATTGGATTTTATTTGGAACCCAATCATTCTATTATAACCCAATTCCAGTTTATTTTTGCAACATCTCCACTTACATTTAATTCATTCCCAATCCAAGTTGAATTTTTATTTATAACCGAGTTTATTTCACAATTCAACTTCGATTTTTACCAAATTATGTTCCACTCCCATATCTCACCAACATATTCAATTTACTAATTTATTCCACATTAGTTTGCTCCCACTTCCAATTCAATATTTGATTTCTATTTTCAAAAATAACTTTATTTAATTTTCTCGAGTTCAATCTATTTTATAATTCATGTTGGGATTTGTATTTCATTCCAAACTACCAAACTAATTTATTTTGGTCCTTATTTCACTATTCAAATTCTCATAGGTCACGTGCGTACATTTTCATACTTCCATTCATTTAAAATTGAGCGTATTCCCATTTCATTTTAACTTGAGATCCTTACTTAACCCAAGAATATTTTTATTTATTCCATTCCAATTCAACTTACTTCAATTTATTTAAGTAGGAATTTTTTTATTCCATATTATCAATAACTCCTTGAATTCATTTTAATTCATTTTTATTTTCATTTGATTTAAATCCAACCCAACATCATTAAACTTAGTTTAAGTTGACTTCAATTCAACTCTCCTCCATCTATTTAGCTTAAGTTAATTTTAATTCAATTAAATTTTATTTCTTTCAAATCGCCATCAATTAAATTTTCCCACAATTGAATTTCTCCAAATTAAATGTGTTTAACTTTTTCACTTTAAAATTTAATTCCGACATTCACATCCCCTATTTTCCTTCCTTATTTAAAAATCATCTCAATTTATAAGTTTATAACTTATCTCATTAGGATTTCCGATTCAAATAAGGATTCAGGATTTAAACACCCGGCTTTTGGTTTTCAAATCATTTTGAAATCACCATTATCTCAAAACCACCCTTCTCAAAAATTTAAACCAATCCTGGATTATATCCCTAACAAATTTCCTTTGAAATTTCAAAAACAAAACTAGTTCTTCTGAACAAGTCAAATTTTAGCAGCAATCCGTCACTTAGAAACTCGAAAATGATTAATGAGGATGCTGCGTAGTCATCACCAGGATTATTTTCCAGCGACTGAAGTGAGCTCAATCCTACATCCCTTCTCGAAATTTATTTGAAACAATTCCCTTTTAGAAATACTTTTAAAATAATAATGCTATTATTTGTCTTCAAAATACTTCGAAAAACACTTCCAAAATCTTCGGGATTTTAAATTTTAAAATTTTAACTTTAATCAAATTTTAACTATAATTCATTTGTATAATTTATGCTCATACAATTCCCATTTGACTATCAAAGTCTCTCCAATTTTTATAATCTTATATTTTTTAAATATTATCATCCAAACATCCAAGTTATATAACAATTAAGAAAATATTTCTTGTATATTGAAATATATTTTTGGGTAAAATTATTTCATTTACCCGCTTCCGAAAACAATATTGTGTCGAATTTTTCTATTCAAGTGTTTAGAAACCCCTTTGATACAGTTGTCCAGACTGTGCCAACGAAGGTTCATATGCCACTAGATAAATCAATCAACACAATATAAAACCATTTTTATATCCACTAACAAATACGCACTCATAACAATTAATACGCTCAAAGTCATTCCAGAGTACTACTGACTCTATCTCAAATGAGTAATTCCCACCAGATCCAAGATTCTCGCTTAACCTTCAGCTCTGATACCACAATGTCATAACCCGATTTTCCGATGCCCAAAAAAACTGAACCATGAGGGTTAAAGAAGAAGAGGTAGAAGAAGAAAATAGAAAACAACATCAGAATCTAACCATCACAGCGGAATAAAATATAATAGATAATAAATGATCTTTACACAAAAGCAAATATATCTGTTTATACATTACATCATCAGAGTACACATAACACACAACTGGACAGTAATCACAACCTGTCCTCACAATCTGAATACGCAGCTAATCAACCAATGGAATATCTAAAACAAGTACGGGAGTACATATCACCATCCAGCTCCATTGCATCCTTTCCTGTAATCTATAATACTCGGTCTGACCCGAGCATTATAGTTAGATAGTACCCGAGTCAGTCTGAAATACCAGCATGAGAAATCACACTCAAATTGATTATTAAAGTTTCAAAATTCTTTGAAAACAAAAGCATCTCGTAAGACCACGCCACAAATAAACATGTCGGGTTTTTACCTTACGATAGCTAAAACACTTTTTATTAAAATCCTTTGATATTATAATAGGGTCTATTTACAAATACTTATTAAAATAGCCGAAATTGTTACACGATTGAATTCCAGCTACAAGCCACAAAGTGGGTTCTACAAACAAAAACCGTAAAAAGCACGTAGGGAGAATGGATTTCCAACTAACGACTAGGCACTTGGGTACCATCTGTCACAGTACGTGACCTAGATCACCGTAACGAGGATTACTCCCAACCCCATGCTACACAAGACCGGGACTACCCCTTACTGGATAATCCCGAGTAAGATCACCCCATGATTGGGATCATCAACCGCACCATTAAGCCGAAATAAAAAAGGGACATCTAGACAGGGCTGACCTCACCCTAATGTGTGCTACCCACATAGCCTTGTTGCATAACCCCTGATTTTCAGTCATTCCCGGTTGATGAGGCTTGAGGCTAAGCATTACCTTTTAGAACGTTTCACTTAGAATTCCCATCATCCACCTGAGATGTTCCGAAAGCATTCATCCATACAAGTCCATCCCGGGTTTGAACGGAACCGAAGGCACTACTCCTACTACATCCACTTTGGAGTCATTCTCAGGAATAGTAGCGACTAGCCCTTGCACTTCACTATTGCATCTTCGACTCCGAACTCGTTTTTCCACGAAAACGTACAAACCAGATCGAAGTGGTTTTCAGGAATTAAATCCCGATCCCGGTCTCTTCGAAACGATCAGCGCATTGTCCAATATTGATAGTCGGTTATTTAACTATCAATTGATATTCCCAACAACCATCAAACATAAATAATTTCTCCAAATTATTTATTAACTTCAAAATATCTTCGCAAGATATATTTCCACTTTTCAATCCTTTTGAAAACAGTTTCCAAACCATACTCTTCTCATGGAATAAATTTCCAAATATTTATTTCCACTGAAAACACCAAGCACAAAACTTTAGCTCTTAATTTAAAATTCTTTATTATAAAATATACTTTAACATTTAAATTGAAAACTACTTCAATACTTTATTAAAAATATATACTTTAGGAATATTTAAACTGAGGTTGCTTTATAAATAAAAAAATAGATTTTCTTTTAAAACAAAATACCTAATCACCTATAAATAATTACAATGATAATAGATTTGAAAATTACTTACTTTAGAATTAAAACATTTAAAAATAATAAATTTTCTAAAACATGCTTTTTAAAACAACATAACTTATATTTAAAAATTTACGTGGAAAATGTATTTGGCTATCCAGGGAATATTCTTCTCTTTCTATCTTTAAAAATAAATCACTATTTATTTTTTAACAAATTTTCCCATTCCTTTAGTAAATTTCCATCGTGAATTTATTCTTCCAAATATCCACTGAAATATTACTTCACTTTTATAAACCCAGATTATAAATTTCAAAGTCTCACTTCTCTTTTAAAAATCCCGGTTTTACACACTTAAATCAATCTCCAAACAGATTTCCAATTTATTTCACTTTTTAAATAAATTTCCTTACTTACTCCATTTATTTCAAAATCCATTAACTTCAGATTTTATTGCTTCATTACGTTTTAAAATCTTTTTAACTGAAAATACCAATTTCATATTTCCCAAATTTCTTCTTTATCCTATCGAATAAACTCAAACCTTGAATTTCAAAATAAATTCTTTATTTTTGGAAATAATATCACTTGAGTTTAAAATTCATTATTTCTCTGTTTATTCAAAATTCCTTTTTCATACCTATAATTTATTAGGATTTAAAAACCACTTTTATTCCTTTTCAATTCATTCTTATTTTTATACAAATTCTCTACAATTATTTCACTTAAAAATACACTCTTTTATTTTCTTTTCAAAAATTCCAATTCTATATATTTTTATAACTCAGTGTACCAAAATATATTCAAGCAAACCACAGCATTCAATATTCCAATTATCAATAATATTCATCACATAATATCAAATATCCATAACACAGATTATTAAACAATCTAAATAATTTTGAGGAATCCAATTGGGTCCCTTCAACCTGTTTCCCTTCATCCACATATGTTAGCACAATAAAATACCAATTCCACTTCAAGGTGGAATATCATGGTATATGGGATTAATATAATATCATCCGCTATTATGCGGCGCATAGGGTCTCATCTGCTATATGATGCAGGAAATCAATCTCTCCAATATATACTATATACTACTATATATAATATAGCACATCAAAATAAATTCAATCGTTCAACCAATTATTTAGAATTAACCATTTAAATTTAAATAGCAACCAGATGAATGAGATTAACTCACCTTTGCCTTTAATTTGCAATCCCATTCCAATATTGCCTTGATTCCTCGATTTTTGACCTTGAATAAATATTTATATGGTTTATTAATACTTTAATTAATCGAACAATTTATTACCATTTAATTAACTAACAATTTAATTCAACAAATAATCACCTTAATAATTTATTTGAAATAAACAAGTGAATGGTATTATTATTATATTATTTTTTTCCATTTCCAAACTGCATATAAAAATAATAATTTATATGGCTTTTAAAAATCTTATCTTTATATACACTTTTATGTTTTCCAAAATCTTATACATGTATATTTACTGTTTGACCCATATATGTTTAAATATGTATGTGTATAAAATTTAAACAGAATTGTTTTTTACCGTAAAATATCCTTTGCTATTTACTGCAATAGCAATAATTACTTCCTTTACAAAATATATACACATATAATTCAACTGTTAAAATCGAAATATATTTTCTCTGTTAATATACATATCTATTTCGTTCAAATTAAAAACAGAAACCATACCTATTGCTACAATCCCGAGACCCACCATGCCTCGAACGAACGAGCACGATCCCCAATCCCAAGCGCAGTCTCGTCGCGACCAACTTGTAAGCATCTTGTTCTTGCTTCCCGTCACCAATCGCTCCACCTCTCGCGCTCGGCCTATCATCGAGCTCGTGTTTGAGCTTGCGCTCGAAATCCCTAAAATCCCCCACACGCGCAACCCTAGCTGAGCCAATGAAAACCCCAAATCGCGAGTGCTATTTCACTTCTTCCACTGCCATCGCTCGACTAGAATGAATTGCCTCACTTGGTTGCCTTCGATCGCTCGCGCGTACGCTATGGAATGTAGATCTCGGCCATTGATTTGGGAAGAATCGATTACTGCTCTAGATCTAGGAGGAGAGAAAGTAAATTGAATTGAATTCTGCCTTTGAATGAAGATACCGGGGGAAGATAACGTGATTTATACAAAGAAGGTGGATCTGATTACGAACGAAAGAGGCAGCGTAAATTAAGGATAATGGGTAGCGTATGGGGAAAAAAAGGCTACAGTGCTTCGAAAGGATTGAAAAAGGGTTGATGTGAGATAATTTCAACTGCAGTTGACTAGTATAAACATTCAGTTTAAATTAAAATTCTAACCGTTCCGATAAATGCAACTTAAAAGCTTGACCTCCTATCGAGGCGTGCCACAAGGCGTTTATAATGTTATACCCCTATTCTGAACACAATGGAAAAGGTTTTGAGTACTAATTCGATCATATGGAGGAGATAGCTTTTTGGACCCAGTTATTATATTAAATTTTCGATATAAATTCAGCGCATTTACTTATCGTACGGCCAAACGATCACTCCAAACACTATGAAAATTGAAATCCGACAATAATACAATATTACAGATCCAATGGAACTGGTTTTGTCGAATACCGAGATTGTGCCTTGGAAGGCTATTTTCAATTATCAATTTAAACGATATATTTTTAAGATTGAACAAACTACTATTAAATTCAATTTTACCCCATCTATTACTTTCAGTATTATTAATATAAATTTTATAAGCCTTTGAAATATTTTTGACAAGCGTATAACTCCAAATTAAATATTTTATCCAATCTTCAATTATTAAATTGAATAATTATATTATTCAATGAATTGCTATATCTACATTCTGAATAGATAAATCCAAGTTTTCCATATTCAAAACCAATTTATAATTCAATTTCTATATTAAAAATCATTTAAATATTCCAGATCCAACACTGAAAAATCTGGGTTGTTACAAATAGCATTAATCATCAACAAGCATATATCTCTATTTAATCAATCAAAAAAGGAAAATCATACGAAAAATAATTTCGAATTTCAACCATAATCGAAAATTAGAAAATATGGGATATAACCTATTATTCACCTTTATCTTGTGATTAAGAATTTTGAGATCTGTTTCTTGAATTATATTGATTAAGCTTTCTTTCACTTGATTTTTGCTTCTCTTGCTTTCTCCTAATGGTGGCCGGCCTCTTCTTGGTTCAGTTTTAGTTTGCGAACATGTAAAATGAAAGTGACCTAAGGGCTTAGGATATACGAATATATCTTACTCTTATCTTACCTGTATTTATTTCCCTAACTGATTCATTTTAATTCTCTCTTGTTCATTGTTCAATTTGGCGCTGCTACCCTTTTTATTATTCAAATCTCAATTCCCTTAACCATTTACATTATTTTATTTTATTTAACTAATTAAATGTCCTAAATGCTATTAATCAAATTAGGGTCTGATAGAGTTAGGGTATGCCCTAGGAGCAGTTATGTAATTTGTTACATATATCTAACTCGTTGAACAATCTTGTTCATAATAAAGGTGTTTCTTTCTATTATGTACTTGATGTGATGCGATTATATTAGTTAATTAATTTAATTAAAACTATATAGGAAATCCATAAATGGCATATTTTGTGATAGTAGTTACAAAGTGTTGTAACCGTAAGTAATTTATCACAATAAAAAATGTACCATTTTAAATGTTCCTAGTCAAGATGCATCGAGACTGGATATCAGTGTATCTGTTAAGACTATAGTCTGTAATGCTCTCCAAATGTTAGGTAATGTATTAATCATGACTGTTGGGGGCACCTAGGGGTTGTGTACTGATTGTTATTGGATAACTAAGGAACGACTCACTCGATAGTTTTCTGTCGGTTAATATAACCAAGGTCAAATATAAAATATCAACGTGACTGACTTATATAGTTCTCTCGACTTGATAATACTGTGAATCTTCAATATTAAAGCTCTGGTTTGATTATAGTCAAATCATGGCATGTCGTTCCATCGTGTGACTATAACTGGGTCTAGTGGAAGTATTGGAAGTGAAGCAATATTCAAAAGAGGATTTGTCTCATGGATTATATGGGATTAGTATCATGGTCAACTCAAGTAAACTCAAAGTCTCTATCTAGAGCATTTTGGTTAATAATAATTTTTATTATTAAACCAAGGACTTTGTATTTGGACTTTAAAGTTAAACGTGGACGATATTGGAATTTTGAACATTCCCAAATTTCATAAGTCCTAATATGATATAGTTTTGACGAAGAGAATTGGTGCAAATAATTTTCACTATCAGGTGCCGCTTATAATAAGTAAAATTTAATTTTACCGAAAAGAACTGCAAGCAATGATTTCAGCCAAACTGTCATACCACCTGCTAAGTAATGTGTGAACATTAATATTTGAATTGTTCAATGTTAATCGCTGACTGAATTCACACCTCTAAATCGCGCAATCGTGTTTATGATTTCTTCGAAAACCACACAATTTTAATTAGTTTGTAAAATGTTGCAAACTGTTTCAAATAATTATATTTATGAAATATTAATTATTGTAATTTATTTGATGTTTCGAATGATGTTGATAATTATTTTAATGCATATATAAAAGTTATATTTGTATATATCGATATGCGATATCGGTAAATTTTAAACTCGTTTTAAATAATAAAATAATTACATAAAAGTTTTTTTCTTGTATTTGAAAAAGTTGCAATTTGGAATGTGCTTAGATTACCATATAATTATAAGATGAGGAAATCAATTAATAAGATTAATTGAAACTTAAAAAGAGGAAATAAAGGAGGAAATTCTAATAGGGGAATAGGAAAAGGTTCCTTTAATTCTATTAAAAACAAAACCTCCTCATTTTCGAAAGTACAAAGAACAGAACATGGCTAATATTTTTTGTTCTCTTTTTCTTCCTCTTTTATATCATTCATCCATGGCTAAACTTTATCCAAAAGAAAAAACATCAAAACAAATTCAAATCAACATCTAACAAAATTAGAAGGGGTGGTTCATTCTTCTCTTGCAAAGTGGAATTATGGTCTTTGAAATCTGAGGAGAAGCCACAAATTAAGGTGTGATGAAGGGAAAAGTTTATCAAATCTAGAGAGTGAACAATTAGATCTAGGTATTCTTCTATCATTCAAGGCGTTTCTACATGCTTCATCTCAAGGTAATTATATGTGTGTATAATTCGATATTTAAACATTTCTTGTATTATTATTTTGATCTATGTTTATTTATTATTTCCTTTAAATGTATGTTTATGATAAATCGACATGTCTTGAATCTCGTATTACTTTTGATAAGTTATCATCATTCTCTGTGCTGTTTGGATATGTAATTTCTCATCACAAATTTATGCATGCCTACATTGTTCAAATTTCTTTTATTTTATTGTAGTTAGTTATGGAATTAAAAATTGACTTTGAATGAGATTTACGTATACTATGAGATAGTCTTTACTTATTCAAATGCTAATGGATTATATATATGTGTGTGTGTGTGTCTGTTAAGTTATTTACCATTCCTTGAATCTGATTTTAATTACATATGTTAAATTTTTGTACAATTGTTACAATCCTTGTTAAAACAAAAGTGGATACCTTGATTTAATATTAATGAATGGACTTTAGTGCAAATTTTAATTATTTGTCGTTTTCTATATTTAAAGTTTTATGTAAAGTTTGATATATTGTTTCATTCCTAAATTAAAAATTTAATGAAAACTTTTAACTTTAAAACCAAAAACGTTTTGTACAAAGGTGTATACATATAAGCCATATGCTACATTGTTTGCAAATATATGTTTTCAGATCTAAATTAATAAATTTTAATTAGTAGTTATATGTGATATAAATATTCTGTTTAAATCAAATTTGTATAAAAATTATGAGTAATAATGATACCTTTTTTTGTTATTTTCAATTGGAATTTTTTCTAGTAATGTTAATTTAGGATTTAAAATTATTCAAAACAGCCAATAGGTTTTTACTTTGTATGTATGTATGTATCCATAATTATTATGAATGTATGCATATATTTCATTAACAAAATTTAGACAACGAAGGCATGTGTAGATTTGGTTGATAAGTAATCAATGTCATTTAATGTATAAATTGGTATAGCTAAATGCTGAAAGAAATGAAAGTTTTTCCACTTTTCATATCTAATCATATCCATATGTAGATTTAATTGTTAGGTAATAAATGTCATTTAATGTATTGATTGTCATGGTTAAATGGTGAAAGAAATGATAGGTTTCCCTCTTGTCATATTCTATCATATCCATGTGTAGATTTGATTGATAAGTAAAAATGTCATTTAATATATTAATTGTCATTGTTAAATGTTAAAAGAAATGATATGTTTCTCTCCTTTCACATTCTATCATATCTTCCCTTTATTAATTGAATACTTTAACAGAGGTGGAAAAAATTTCCATCTCTTAATTTATTTTTACATGTTTCATTTATACATATATACACAACTTATACAACGCACTTACACTTGACATAAATGAATGCATTTCATACATTCATCATATCACATACATTTGTATACTTAAAGTTACTTAAATTACCATATTGAATAAAATACTGATTTTATTTAAAAGAAAATCTAGGTAATATCTAAATGCGTCTAGACTCTATAGGAAAATTAATGATCCAAAATGATAATTTTTTTGAAATTCACTCATTTCTTCCACTACAAGCTGGCCTGGTTCTAATAATGATATCATAGCTTAATAGCCTGTGCGGTCTAAATTAGTCACGTAAGGGCTAATAATTAAGCTTGCTCACTAAGTATGGTGTCTGGAAAGGTAAAGTCTAGGATTGGAATTAGGTAATCAAATACCCTTCTAGTTACCATCCTGACTTAAAGGTGGAGTTAGCTCAAAGGTTACCCCTAACAGAAAAGGCCTAATTTAATAGGGCCTTGGGCTAATTTTCAAAATAGTTTTGAAAATCAAGACATGATTTTAAATTTTAAATTTAAATTTAAAATAAGAACATGTTTATTATAATTGGTTATAATATAACATAAATTTTAAGATGTTTAAAAATGTAACGAAAATTTCTAAATGTTTGAAACTATGTACATATTAATTTCAAAATTTAGAATTATTAATAAGATTAATAATATAAATTAATTAAATGAGTTAATTAGCTAATATTTATATGCATGTGTTATATATGTTGATATATGTTATGTTATTTTAAAGTGTTTAAGATAACATAAGCATACATGTATGTATATAAGATTAATTTTCGAAATTAATATAACTTGATTAAAATTGTTTAATTAGTATAGTAATTAATGGTTAGTTAATTAACTAAAAATATGCATATATATAAGACATATGTGTCTTACTATAATGGTTATAGTATATATGTCCAATATAAAAGTTTTATTCGAATACTAATTTAAAATTAATTAATTAAGGTTTAATTAATAAAACGTTCTACATAAGATTATTGTATAAGTTAATTAAAATATAAAAGTATTATACGTTAATTAAAATGTTAAAGTTATTCTTTGCCCAAAAAAATATAAAAAAGTTATATAATAATGAAAAACTTATGTGATATGTATGTATAAACTAAAGGTGGAACATTAAAAAAACCCAAATAGACATGAGGAATAAATACATATGTAAATGTATGTATAGGGTGATTTCCGATGTGTCTGACACTTGAATCATGAGGGTATTTCATAAGAAATGCATTATTCCTTAAGTCGATATCACTCAATATAATATATTGAAGATTATGAATCTTCAACATAATGGCATATATATATATATATATATATATATATATTAATAAATTACTTGCATACTCCCTAGTTATTGAGCAAACTCAAGCTAGGGATGCTATGTATAGTGTTATTAATATATTGAACATATAAGGTAAGATAACTATATGTATTTGTTGAGCAAACTTAAGGTACATATACTAAGGCCATCACGATATGGTAGGTATGAGTGAATAATCTCTTTCGATTTGTTGAGCAAACTCAAGGTCAAAATGAGATTAAGACAAGGAAAAACGGGTTAGGAGTTATATATGATACAACCAATAAGGAGGTATCCATCGTTTGTGGGGCTATGATTTTTTGAGCAAACTCAAGGTCAGAATACCAAGACAGACAAGTCCTAACACCCACTAGTGAAGTCGAAATACTTCTATGTTTCATCTTAGTTTTTGAGAAACATAAAGGACTAGTGGGAGCCTTATTGGAAAAATGAAATGGTAACATTTAACCTTTCTAATATTGTAAGAACATATGCTAAGTAATGTTATAACTATCTACAATGTTAAATATGTGCAATTAATATGATTGATAAAATGTTTATCAATTAACAGATACAAACGAACTGAATTGAAAGTTGACAAATGGAAATATAATACCCACTATTAAATGTCTATTGCATATTAATGTTTCCTACACCCATGCAAGTGTCTAATTTTTACAACTGCTTAATACATTCATAAAATAGTCGCTTACGTGCATACTTGGTTGAGACCATGTATTGCACTCTATGAGTTTTGAACTCTAAAAGTAATACAAGACCATGGATATTTGATCTATATACTGTCATTTATAAATGTTATATGGTGAACGGTCATAGTTCATAATGTATGATACTTCATTGAATATAGTTCATTAGAAATAAGCCAATAAATGGTATTTTTGAGATCATGCATTCAACGTGATTGATTACAAAAGGGATCATATTGTGTTAATGTAACATAATACCAAAAACTATAAGATGGATATAAGGACTCGATTGCTGAAATGTCATTTTGATCGGTTTACATAATATTTGATGTCCTTAAATATTAAGGATAATCGAATGCGCTTTTGTAAAGAGTTTGTTATGATATTGTAGTAAGGTTTTCTTTTGAATAGTTTGACCATTTGAAAGAAAAACGAATGTATAAGAATAGATGTAATTTAAGTTACAGTTGGGATAAAGAGAATGAAAAGTCACTCCTGCTTCATAGTGAAACATTGGAAATGAGATTTGTAATAAAATTGATTATAACGACTGTTAACCCGCCTTTAGGCATGGCCACATACAGGCAGATTTAAACCAATCGACTATACAAAGATCGAAGTTGGATTTCATGGGTTACAAATAAGATAACGAAGCCACAACGTAGCATAGTCGGTGAAAAAATAGTGTAAGATGTCTAAACCATGGTTTCGATAAAGATTGTGTCGTTTCTAGTTGCTTGGAACCTGCTCCGAGTCATTTTCCTATTTACTTCGAGTTTCCAGGCAATTTTGCTTTGAGTCAGGGAAGGGTCTACTTCAGGTCTTCGATAGGCAGCACACTCGTAGATTACTTTGAGTCATCGCAGCAACTTCTTCGAGTCATTGGAAGGCCAGCTTCGGGCTGAGAAGATCATTACTCCGAGTCATGGCCATGAATCGATCAGCAACCTAGGTCCTCACCAATTTCGTATCCATGCTGTTCGCATCCTTCAAGCTTGCACTCGTTCGTTTCGTGTCCATCAGACACATGCACCTTTCAAATTGACCAAGGTTATTCACTTCATATTGATATCATCGATCCATGTTATTCCATATTTCGTATCGATCCCTCAAATGATCGCTACGAAACCTATCCCTTCCTATCGATGCGAAGTAGACATAGTTATCTACTTCGTATCAGTCATGTAGATGTATACTTCGTATCGATCAACTAGATAGTCGATATAAAGTTAACACCTCCCATGATACGCAATCGACTACCATATGATGAAGAGACCATCCAACTATCGCTATGAAGTGAATATTAAGTGATCGATACGAAATAGCTTCAAGGTTCGATATGAAGTAAGGTACAACAGACCGATACGAAGAAGGATGGGGGATCGATACGAAGAGCATAACAACCAATCAATACGAAGAAAGGAAATAGTCAACGTGGCATGAAAGGTGGATCTACTCTAGTATATCGCTCCATGTCACCATCGTCTGATCATTAAAAATGAGATCGATGCGAACAGCATCGATACGAACTCTGCATCCATCGAAAAGCACAAATTTGTATCGATCATAACTCACAATCTACAAGTCCAAATGCCATCAAATTTTCACAGGAGCTTATGTACAACCTAAAGGATGTTCAT
Source organism: Allium cepa (assembly GCA_030765085.1). Lineage (NCBI taxonomy): Eukaryota > Viridiplantae > Streptophyta > Magnoliopsida > Asparagales > Amaryllidaceae > Allium > Allium cepa. The sequence goes on from CM060943.1 coordinate 464,780,348, forward strand.
GATCGATCTAGACTCGATTGGACAAAATATTAATTGATACAAAATTCGTTCGTATCGATCGTAGACCGAGTGCAAAATTCATGAGATCTATCGCATGGGCCCACCCACATGAGAGAAGAGACCTTCCAAGATCTAAGTAGGATATTTGTAGCCTACGCCTATAAATAGTAGCCTAAGACCTACAGAAAAAGGACCTTTGGGCTCATCAACGTTCTGACTCCGTCGAAATCATCGTTACACTTCAATTATACTATTGTAATCAGTTGTAACTCTTTGGAACTAGCGAACAAAAATCAATAAAGCAGCAACCCTTTAATCAGGATATAGGCTACAATGCCGAACCACTATAAATCATCTTTTTCTACTGCTTTTCTTTGAAATTTTGATTGTTCTTCATATTTTTGTTCTCTATAATCTTGCTATCTGTCATCTGTGATTGTAAGCAGGTGCTTTCATTTGCAATTGGATGTTTATGGCCAATTTTGGCATGAACATTTTGGTGCTTTCACTGAGAATTGAACTCAGGGATTCTGAAGCTTGGATTTTAGATTTAAAATCTTTAAGACTTAGATTTGGAAAGCTAGAGGATCAGATCTGAAATGAACCATGGTGAAACAATCAGGAAGAAGACAAAGAGAAGAATGGAGCCAGCATGAAGGAAGTAAGGAAGCTTCCTTAGGAGCGAATCAGGCCTCAGTTTTCACCACCAGAGATGAGATGGAGATGATGATGGGAGATATGCATGAAGAGTTACTGAAAAGACAGGAGGAGATGATGCAGAATATTCTCAAATAGTTTAGACAGGTTGGAACAGCAGAAGCAGGTGGACACCAGTTCCCTGGAGCTGGACCAGAAAGACTCAACGAGCAGTCGAATAGAGTAGGGCCATCAGGAGCAGCCCCTAAGCTAAGGGCATGCCTCAAGAGAAAGTTGATCCAATCTTGGGCAGGATGCCAGCTGGAACTGTGCAACATGGCATTGATAGAGGAGCGGATGCTCGTCCAGGACGGCAGATTCTAGAATTCCCTCGTGAACTTGGGGGACAGATTGGAGGCAACAGACAAGGATTACAGCTGGACGACCATGATAGATTAGTGGAGATGATCAGATGAGCCATGAGAGGTGGATTAGTGAATAGAGATCAGGAAGATGTGAACAGGAGCCCCTTCACTCCTATAATTAGGCAGGCTAGGAATCCATCGGAATTCAAGCTACCGACATGGGGACATATGACGAAAGGATAGATCCAACTATTCATCTGACAAGATATATGAGACATATGTAAGTACTAGGGGCATCAGAGGAAGTCATGGCCGGGTGTTTCCCATTGTATCTGATAAACATAGCAGCAATAAGGTTGAGGCAATTGGAAAGTGGCTCCGTTGGAACATGGACCGAGCTAATCGAGAAGTTTATAAGGCAGTTTCGAGTTTACATTTCGAGGCCCAAGAATGTGATGAGCCTGGCGAAGCTAAAACAGAGGATAGAGGAATCTTTGAGGAATTTTATTACATGAATTAACGCAGCAGCAGCATCGGTGGATCGCCCAGATCCATCCGTGGTCTTAATGGCAGCCGTATCTAGCACAATTGATGGAACGGAGTTCAAAAATTCACTTACAAGGGATCCACCTATGGATCTAGGGGAATTTTATCGTGAGGCCGAAGGATTTCTACGATTAAAGGATGCAAATGTTGAAAGAGAGGAAGGAGAGTGAGTAGAAGTTTATGCAGTCAAAGGCAGAAATCCTCCTGAAAAAGATTCAGGCAAGGGTAAAGGAAAACGAAAAGCCGAGGATATCGACGATGAATCAAAACTAAAGGAACCGAAATTCACCTCTTGTACGGAATTGAATGAAACTTTGGAACGGATCTACCAGGACACAAGGGGATAGCTTCCTTATCGAAGGCCAATGAGGAGGGATCTGACCAACAATGAGAGGAAATCAGACAAGTATTTCTTATTCCACAAGCTATATGGTCATAGTACGAATGATTGTAGACACTTAAGGGATGAGATAGAAGGACATATCTTGAATGGTCTACTATCACAATATGTGAGAAGACCAGCCACAACAATGAAGCAAGAATGACCACCAACTGCGCCAACTGGGAATGGCTAAGGATCGAGGCATCGGCTTATCATCAACTGATTGAAATAATGAAAAATAAGTGGCAAACTCTACACCAACATGATTAAGTCATTTACACATGTATAGGATCACGAACGATCCTCAGGCATGCTCTGATACGGCTATCAATCGCATCAATGTAGGTGTTTGCACTTTGATGTCTTAGTTTTGCTTTTGTTTTCTATTTCTCATGGTTGGACTTGATTTTGTTGGACATTTCTGTTAAAAGACTCATTTTGAATGTAAATCTGCTATTTGTGATTCCATAAAGGCTAAGCCACTTACACATGTACGAGATTGCGAACTGCCTTTAGGCATGCTTTGAGATGACGATAAACTGCCATTACAAACAATTCAAAACCTCACTCGAACATGAAATCTGACATTAATGATACTAAGGCCCCCTAGGCACACATAATTCGCCTCGAATGACACTCGACCGTGGTCACAATTCGCCTCGAATGGCACTCGACCATGAACGGTCACAATTCGCCTCGTACGACAATCGACCATGAACTGTCACAACTCACCACGAATGGAACTCGATCACGAATGGTCACAATTCACCTCGAATGGAACTCCACCGCGAATGGTCACAACTCGCCTAGAATGGCATTCGAGTGCGAAAGGTCACAATTTGCCTTGAACGGTACCCGATGGTGAATGGCCACCATTTGCCGCGAACGGCACCCAACCTCAAACGATCACATACCACCCCGAACGGCATATGATCTCAAACGATCGCCATTTACAGTCAGGTAAGACTACCAATCTCTTTATAGGTCATTAACAGGATACAAACATCGAACTTATGGCACTACAAAACACACCTTCCTATCACAAGCCATGTTTTGGGGGTCAAAGTGTTAACCCACCTTTAGGCAAGGCCACATACAGGCAGATTTAACCCAATCGACTGTACAAAGGTCGAAGTTGGATTTCATGGGCAACAAACATGATAACGAAGCCAAACGTAGCATAGTCGACGAACAAACAGCGCAAGATCTCTAAGTATGGTTTCGAAAAGGATCGAGTTGTTTCAGGTTGCTTGGAACCTGCTCCGAGTCACTTCCCTATTTACTTCGAGTTTCCAGGCAGTTTGCTTCGAGTCAGGGAAGGATCTACTTTGGGTTTTCGATAGGCTAGCACACTCGTAGATTACTTCGAGTCATCGTAGCATCTGCTTCAAGTCATTCGAAAGTCTCCTTCTTGCTGAGAAGATGATTACTTAGAGTCTTGGCCATGAATCGATCAACAACATAGGTCCTCACCAATTTCGTATCCATGCTGTTCACATCCATCAAGCTTGCCCTCGTTCGTTTCATGTCCATCGGACACATGCACCTTTCAAATCGACCAGGGTTATTAACTTCGTATCGATATTATCGATCCATGTTAATACATGTTTCGTACCGATCACCCAGATGATCGATACAAACCCATCCCTTCCTATTGATGCAAAGTGCCATAGTTATCTACTTCGTATCGGTCATGTAGATGTATACTTTGTATTGATCAACTAGATAGTCGATATGAAGTCAACACCTCCCATCGATATGAAATCGACATAGCAACCAATCGAAGAACGATGGGGGGTCGATACGAAGAAGGATGGAGGGTCGATACGAAGAGCATAGCAACCAATCGATACGAAGAAAGAAAGCAGTCAATGTGGCTTTAAAGATGGATCTACCCTAGTTTATCGCTCTACGCCACCATCGTTTGATCATTACAAACGAGATCGATGCGAACAACATCGATACGAACTCGTCATCCATCGAAAAGTACAAATTTGCATCGATCATAACTCATGATCTACAAGTCCAAATGCCACCAAATTTTAACAGGAGCTTTCTAAAACTTAAGGATGTTCATGATCGATCTCGACTCGATTGGACAAAATTTGGATTGATAAGAAATTCGTTCGTATCGATCATGGAGCAAGTGCAAATGTCATGGGATCGATCATGTGGACCCACCTACGTGAAAGAAGTGGTATTTCAAGATCTAAGCAGGATATTTGCAGTCTATGCCTATAAATAGTAGCCTAGGACCTATAAAAAAAGGACCTTCAGGCTCTTCTACATCCAGACTCTGCCGAAATCATCATTACACTTCAATTGTACTATTTTAATCAGTTGTAGCTCATTGGAATCAGCGGAAAAAAAATCAATAAAGCAGCAACCCATCAAAGTGGATGTAGGCTACAATGCCAAACCACTATAAATCGTATGTTTCTACTACTTTACTTTGAAATTTTGAGTGTTCTTTATATTTGTGTTCCCTATATACTTGCTACCTGTGATTTGTGTTTGTGAGCGGGTGCTTTCATCTGCATTTGGGAGTTTGTGGCCAATTTTGACGCAAACAATGACCCACCTTTTTGGACAGTTTAAATCGACAATAAACCACACATATCAACTTAAACCATTCAAAAGGAAGGATTGTTAATAGGGTAAATAAGAAATAATAGAAAAGAAAGAAAATAAACAAAACATAGAATCTCATAGTGGAATGACAAAATATAATGATTAAATAAAAAGTTCATGAAGCTGTTTTACAAATAGCATTTGATTACACTTTTATAATATAAATCAAAGTTACACATACAGCAGGAATAAATAAATAATACAGTGGAACAGCATGATGAAGTGGAATAAATATACTAGGCAGTAATAATATACTAATCTTCATCTTCATCCTCAATAAATAAGGTCTTCTACACTGAAATGCTCAGGCAGACCCGAGTGTAATGAAAAGACAAAACACTCGAGTCAGAACTAAAAGATCTTATGTAAGTTAATCAAAATAAGTAAATATGAGTGAAACGACTTTAGATATGTTTGTGGGATTTTACATCTCCTATCCAGTGTCTAACGTGCATGAAATAACTTAAGAGATGTTCGGGATTCCATCTCCTAATGATCCGTTATACTATCTACATATGTAATACAATACGCTATTATAATATGTCTACAGTAAAGTATTAAAATAGCGTTAAGGCGTTACCTATGTCCCTCTTAACACATTTTTATAAATGTCGTAGTCTATAAAGTACCGTAATTCCTCCATAAACTGGAGGGTTATCAGAGGGCACTCCATAATGTATGACACAAACAAAACTCATAGTGGGCTCGATAAGGTATATGACAAGGCATGCAAAGCAATACCCAGGGTATGATACTACCATTTAGCAAATCGTGCTGGTGGTAACACATAGCAGCTACTACGGCCCACCTCGGAACACACTCCCAAATCGAAGGTGGCCACCAAATCAATCACAAAGTAACAGATATGTTATTGAAGAAGAATGTCCGCTTGGAGAAGAAATCTCACTTGGCCTAGGTATAGCTCTTGTTTTAGTCATATCAAGCTAACCCGAGGAGGTCAGGGCTATGTTCATACATCATATAGTAGCGTTCACCAAACCATCCTACTTCGTTCTACATTCTCCACGAATTGCACAGTTGTTAAAGTGGTTTTCAGTGTTGGCAGAGAGTGTGACAATATCTGATCCCGGTCTCTTTAACAACCAAACTCTAATTTCACACTGTCTGGTTCTTTTACATTTCTAAAATCAATTCATAGTTGATATCAAAATACCATATTCACTTCAAATCATACCACTTTCAAAATCATATTCACTTTCGAAATCATTATTCACTTTAAATTATGTTCGTTTTCAAATCATAACCACAAAATAGGTTAAAACATCATACTAGAATATTCGCATTTAAATCAATTAAATCTAAATCATAACATTCCAACATTAAACGGTTTGGATATTGAAAGTAGTTTATATATTGGAATAATTATACATTAAAAATAATTTATACACCGAAATATATATTAAAAGTTATGTATAAATTTAAATAATATATATATATATATTAAAATAGTTTATATATTAAAAATAGGTTATACATTAAAAATAGGTTATAGATTAAAATAGTTTATTTATTAAAAATAGTTTATATATTAAAATAGGTCATAGATTAAAATAGTTTACATATTAAAATAGGTTATAGATTAAAATAGGTTATATATTAAAAAAAGGTTATAGATTAAAATAGTTTTTATATTAAAAATAGTTTATATAGTAAAATAGGTTATAGATTAAAATAGTTATATATTAAAATAGGTTATAGATTAAAATAGTTTATATATTAAAATAGGTTATAAATCAAAATAGGTTATAGATTAAAATAGTTTATATATGAAAAATAGTTTATATATTAAAATAGGTTATTGATAAAAATAGCTCATATATTATAATAGGTTATAGACTAAAATAGTTAATGTATTTAAACTTATTAATATATATTAAAATGGTTTATATGAGAAAATTTTTATATGTTAAAAGTGTTTGTATAATGAAAGAATTTATACCGAAAATTGTTTCAAACTCGAATTGTTTCTCCAAATTTCACAAATCAATTCAAATCAACTTTAGTTTAAAAAACCGATTTAAATCAATCTCGGTTCAATGATTTCACTTCAAAAGGCTAAACGTTTCAATTCAAACTCATTAAAACCATTTCAATTTATATCGATTTCAAATCCATATTTGAACTACAAATTTAAACCACTTCAAATTGAATTGGTTTCAAAGTTTAAATATTCAAACGCTTACAATAACTTAATTTTTGATAAATTTCATTTATATTTAAAAATTCAACTTTTAAGATAACAATTGAAATTCTTTAAACAAATCATTTAAGCCAATTTCAATTTCAACATATTAATGCTTGGATTTTGAAAATAATTCAGTTCATGTAAATCTAATGTTATTTCATAATATCATTTAACTCGATTCAAAAATCAAGGATTTAAAATCATTTAATTTAACAAATTCGGTATCCTTGTATAATTTTGTACCCTATGGTCAAGTGATACGGATATATATCATTTCAACCCATAATAAATTTAAATTTACAAGTATATATCATTTCAACCCGCAATCCCGAGAAAAATCCAAATCAATAAAATCGCTTGAATTTATTATTTCAACCCTTAACGATTTTTCCCTAATCTATAAGATCGTTTTGGTACATATCATTTCAACCCATAGTGATTTTCCTAACAATAACTAAGGAAACTTGCAGTGTGATAACAACATATAAAATAAATATAAACTTAAATCATCCATAATGTCAACAATTAAGCATCCATCACAATCATCAATCAAATCAACCAATAAATCACAATAATTAACTGGTTATCAATCAGGTATTTAACACCCAATTTAAATTCCATTATTAATTTAAAATGGCAATTAAATTCAATATAAATTCAAATTAAATTTAAATGACAACTCAAAACGCCAAACAACAATCGATAAATTTCTAATCACATCATAAATTTAATTTAACTAACATAGGACGATTTGTAGTTGTGAGTGGGTTAAATCACTCACCTTTGATTTTTTGACGATTTAAAATCCAAATAAAAGGCCCAAATTTGAACAATCACAAAATGCAACCACACCAATTTCATAGTGTTTGAAATTCTGATACAATTACAACAGAGAAAACCGTGCATGAATTCGAATTTGTATGCAAATGTTATATAGGTTAGAACGATTAAATTTTATATTATAATAATTAATTAATTAAATTTAGAAAACACGTCAGCATACTACCATCGTAATCGAACCCATGTTACAAAGCTCGACCGCCACCTTTGAACATCAAATTCGCCACGCTCCGACCACCAGAGACGACCATACCACGACCATTCGAAGTAACATGACGTGCTACACCTGTTAGTGCCCACCGTGCCACCTCCGGCCCTCCCCATTAATGCCGTCGCTGCCTCAAAAACCTAGGTTTTCGAACCTTAATAGCCAAAATCCGATCACCATAGGTTGATTTGGGTGATTCGACCACCACCGATAGACTCCTGGAAGCCATTCTAAAAACCCCATCAACCAATTTCACCAATCGATACTCCGATCAAAACACCCAATTTTGACTTTGACCGTGATTTCTAATCGGTTCAATCATTATTTCGAAAAACGAACACTTTTCGAGATTTATACTGTCGAGAGCTTCGAAATGGTATATAACATGATAGGGTCTGGAGAGTTTGAAATTTGGAATTGATTTTGAAATTAAAAGTAGGTTAGAGCGTGTCTGCGATTTGAGAAGGAGGAACATATAAGAAGTTGAAGTACGTATAGAATAAAATGAAAGGCTGCTAGGTTAAGAGAAACAAAATCTATTTATATAGACAAAGAATGATAAGAATGAATGGACAGATCGTTTTGGGTCGAAATAATAACAACGACCCGAAAAGACCGTTTCGTTCCTAAAACCAAAATGGGTCATCCAATATATAGAAATATAGGTTTTCGAAAATTTTAAACTCAATGGAACTAGTTTCGAACCCTAATTCCATTGCACATAGAAGTTAGCTTTTAAAATCGCTTATTTTAATTGAAGTCACTAAATTGATTTCTGCGTGTCTCAAGCCCGCACGATCAAACGATATGTCCGATGGCTACGAAACTTGAAATCCTATAATAATTCACTGTCATGGATCCGATGAAACTAGTTTTGTCGAAATCCGAGACTATGCCTAAAATGGCTTGTTTTCATGTTAATTAATCGAATTATTATTAAATCGGTTTAATCACTTTTAAATTCAAATTTAATAATTAATAATTTTCATCATTTCTTATTACATAGAAATTAATAATCTTTTACAATATAATTTCCATGTTAAATCCAATATTTAAATATTGCATAAATTTCAGTGTTCAATTACAACTATAATTAAAATCCCAGTTAATTGTAATTTATATTCAAAGAAATTATTTTATTTTGATTTCCACTCTTATTATTCAATCAACTATTACCTTATGAATATAATTAACATTAGTTTATATCATATTATACTAATATACTACAGTTATCATCTTTACCATATCTCTAATACTAATAAAGAAAATTCGTTGAATTAATTTACTCGGCGTCTTTTTGAAATTCCAAAAATACCCCTGCTTTCCATTTAAATAAAAAATGTCGCGCTTTTTTATTATGGGGGGAGGAGTTCAGTTGGAGTTTGAATGACGTGTCTAGAGGCAGTGGCGGTGGTGCCATTGGGTCGAGCATGGGGAAAGGGACTTGCTGGTGGCTTTGATATTGACTTTAGGTAGACCGGTAAGGCGCGCATGTATATGAATATCCACGTGCACGAGTTGTTCATGTTTGTGAATTGTTCCAGGAAAGCTTCAGGAGCTTGCGTGGTTTTGAGAAGAAGGGGAGGTATTGTATATTGATGTGGGTTGGCTTGCATTTTGGGCTTTGGCCCATTTGCTAGTTAATCATAATATTTCAATTTCATTAATTCCATTAATTGCCAATTTAATTTTTTTTACTTGCAATTATAACCAAATTAACTTTACAATTGTTTCAATTAGTTGAAATTACATAAAAAAAGTTGTCAATAACATTCAAACAACATTATTAAATCATTTTCTAGTTGTTTTTCCTTATTAATAAATCATAAATTTTCATTTCTTACGATACTAAATGCTAAAATCTTATCAAATTTAATATTTCAATTACCGAAAAATATAGGTCGTTACACTCTCCCCTACTGAAAACTTTTCGTCCTCGAAAAGGAAAAGAAGGAATTAAGAACTTGATATAATTTTATTCAAATTATTCACTTTATAAACAATTAATTTATATAATTAAGCATTTTAAATAAAATATATCAAAATTTTCCATATCCAAGTTTAACAAAAAGTTTGAAAATGTTTTCACTTTCACAAAAAAAATCTAAGTCTAAAATTCACGAAAAATTTCGATAGAGTCTCCTTTGTACGGATGGGTTAGGAAAATAATAATTTCAATAGTTAATATATATATATATATTTCAAAATAAAACTTCCCAAACCGTGGAAAAAATAATAAAATGTCACTATAAAACCGTAATCCAAGAACGTAACTATTATCAGGCAAACAACTTTATTTATGAAACCAAAAGCAGTAGCTATTGCTTCCATAAACCTGTATTCCACATATATAATCAAAAATTGTGAGAATTATGTACAAGAGAAATATTTAGTTGTTTCAATTAGTAACAAAAGCAAATCGACATAAAACATATGCAAACAAAAAGCACGACCATCATGTGCAACAATGAAATCAACTACACATCCATCGCAACCAAATTAATGATTTGTTCAGTTTCAGAAACTTTTCATTATACAAAGGTAATAAATAAATTATCAAGTGTACCCTACGCTCAACAGCCTTAGATAATAATTTAATAAATTATTTCTACAACTTCAAACAATTTGAAGTATCTTTTCCCAAATTTTCCATAAACCAAATCAATACAGAATTTTTAAATATTATTAAGTTTATTCAATTGGTTTCCTTCTCTTACTCTTTTATTTATATTCTTTCATTCATACAATGTCATTTTCATTAATTATTTAGAACATCAATAATCAATTCTTAAAATACTATACAAGTTTCTTTACAATTTAATCCGCAGTTATTATTTACTTATATAAATTTGATTTCCATTTAATATCAATATTCATTTGTGAATCAATTCATTCTTAATTTTTTACATCTTAATTTACATTTATCCATTCTTATATAGTGTCACTGAATATTAAATCCATTTATTTTATAGGGTTAATTAATAATAGACTTATTGATAAATCATTTCATTCATTTCTTAAGTTTATAAACAGTTTCTTAGATAATGTTCATGTTTTACTATTCGATCTAGTTATTAGCATTTCAAAACATTAACTTATGCTTATAACATTTCTTGTACATCAAAATTCTTATTTATAGAAATAATTCCATTTGAAAACTTACATTATTTAAGTTTTACTTGTATAATATTCTATTACATATTCCTATTTAACATTGCAACTTTCTAAACATTTCCGGTAAGTTACATATGTTTTAAGAATGAAATTGAATGTTACACAAGTTCATCTTATTCATTTTAGTTAAAAAAATGTTCAATAATTACATCTTCTAAATTTTCATATCTTTTAGTTGACAAGTTACAAATTTCCAATTTCTTATATATTTCATTAATCACTTAGCATCTAATTTCTTATTTTCATTTAGAAGTTTCCAACAATTAAAATTGTTAAGATTTCATTTCATTAAAATAACTGAAATCCCTAATTTATAGAAATTTAAGAACTAAATGCTTGGTTCATTTCAAATCATTTTGAAATAATATATTATCAAATCATACTAGAAATTTAAAACAAAATTTGCTTATCAAAAAAAAGTGTAGAAAAGCTACTACAGTGGTCTTCCCACTTTGAAACTCGAAAATGAATGTCCATGATGTAGCCGTCATCACCGAAATTATTTTCCAATGACAGAATTAGGGAGTGTAAAACTTATTTCCTTTTAAAATTTCTTTTGAACATTTCTTTCAAATTGCATTGAAAATATTTATAAATACTTCCAAATAATTCTAATATTAAATTTCAAATTCTTTGAAAACAAATTTCAAAATCCCTAAACTTAAATTCTCAAATTTCCAATTTATATTCACTCTATTTATAAATCCCATTTTGCAACCAATATTTATAAATTCCACTTCCTAATAAACAAACATACCACATACAACTTTATCCATTTGTAAAATTTATTCTTGTATGTAAAAAATACGATGCTAGGTAAAATTATTTCATTCACTTATATTTCAAAAATAATATTGTGTTAATCTGCTCTATTAATGTTTAGAGATCCCTATCGATGCCAAAGCATCCTATGTACCGACCGGAATTTATAAATACTACATAGAACAAATTAACACAATAAAAACGTTTTATAACACTAACAAATATTATATATACATATATATATATATATATATATATATATATATATATATATATATATGTTGAATATGCGCTTTGCGCTATATGATTTTTGTTTGATGATAATAAACATATATACATTCGCTTAAATGTATTTGTTAACGTACTATTTTAATCTTCACAGAATAAATAAATATTTGCTGAATAAAAATAAATAACACAGTTTTTGAATTCAAACGAATATTTTATTCAAACAAATATTTATTACAACTTTGATAGTACAATTTCAAGCTCTCACTATACATATACAATTTTGACTACAATACATGACATTTCACTATTTTACATCAGCACCTCACTACATATCACTCACACTCGTATTTATCTTCAACTGCATTCAAGTTTGAATCCAGCATCTGAGCGATCTGCAAAAATATAAACTAACGCAGTAAAATTGAAAATAAAATATTTTTGCGATATAAAATAAAACATGAATTTTGAAAATGATATTTGCCTCAGTTATTTGGGTTGTTCGTCATCATTTAAATTTGAATTCATCATACACGAACAACTTGTGACATACACAGTATATTACTGTATATGCCACAAGGCCGTGCACGCCGATATATACACTTGATTGATTTACAGGGACAAGCAAGCACAGGTCAAACCCAAATGAAAAATCGGGTTCAACTCACGTGCAATAACATTGAAAATCACGACACAAGCACAAGGTCAAATCCGAGTTTTGAAACTGGATTCAACACAAGGCGACATGACATGAATGCAACGAAGACCAACATTAAAATGGACTGCAACATGGATATCACAATCAAACTACAACAAGGCAACTAGGAATGAACAGAACATAGCAGCTCAAGTCATCAAGTTCAGTGCAGACCACAGAATGCCACAGCAAATACATCATGAAAGACCAGAGTAGTTCAGTCAAGCAAGTGCACAATAATCAACACAGTGAAGTATACCAGTGATACATCAGTGAATTCAACATGACAGTGTACAACACCAACATAAGCAACAACATGAACAAACTGTGCATATATGAAGCACAGTACAAGGCATGTCAACAAACAATGTAATCAACATGAGTATCACAAGAACTCAACAATTTCAAGTGACAACCAGAATGAAGACCAAAAACAAGGACTGCAACAAACATCAGCAGATCAAACATAATGGGTGCATATAACATAGTAGCAAGCTACAAGTGATGCAGAATCAAGGTAAACTGGCAACAAACATGAAGTGAATTAAGTCAGTAGCAACTTTCAAACACCCACATATATGAAGCATACAAGTACAGGCCATAACATGTAAATGCAAGCAAAGCCAAGATACAGGTGGACAGTGAAACCAGGCTACGACTTCAGGCATGATTCAGCTGCATGTACAACAGGTATGGTGACACAAGTAATACAAGACAAGATGCAGGGAAGCATGTACATAGGCCACCAGTGAAGCAACTACAAACTACTCACGACAATGCATCAACATGCCACAAGACATAGTAATGCAACAGTGGCTAACCAGAAGTGAAGATTGCAGCAACAACAGTGAGCATACTCATATGAACAAGTGCACAACAACTTCAACAAAGACTCAAGCTACAGTGCATAATGGTCAACACAGTAAGACATGAAGCAATGGTCAAGAGAAGTTTAAAGCAGTAGGGTACATGAAGCAAATGCAACAAAGATGCAAGCTGCAGCATACCAATGACATGAATGCAGTGTACAACAATGGAACATGACTATCATGGTACAATTCAAAGCTCAAGTAACAAAAGTCAAGTGCAGCAATGAAACAAAATAGTATGACATGAAGCAAATGACAGTAAGCAATGAAGCAACAAGCTCGAGCACAAGAACATGACAGCAAACTGAAGTGCACAACAACTATTAACTGCCACAAGACCATCATGCAAAGACCAGAAGTACAGAATGAACAAGCTAGTGCTATCAAATGAACCAGTAACAATGCAACAATCAACTCAAATGAATACAGCAAGCATGTAACAGAGGTCAAGCATATATAGATATGCAATGACAAAGTGGATCAAAATGAAACATACAAAATGCCCAAGTAAAGTGCACAGTGAAGTATAAAGCAACTACAACAGATGCAGTGAAGCATCTGTGTAAATATATGTATTTCATATCAAGCAAGTGCAGTCAGTTCATGTTAAACCGATCAGAAGATGGCCAGAGACTATAGTTCTCAGTGAAGTCGAAATCAGTGTCAAGGCCGAAGTCATAGTAAAATCGCCATGTCAATGTTGAACAAGTCAACAAAGTATAAATTCCAGAAATCAACAAAGCCGTGGTTATCACTAAAGTAAATTCAAAACCGTGTCAACCAAGGAATGCAAAAGATACGAAGATGACAAAGTCAGTTCAATTATCAATCGCTCAAGCATAATCAAACGGCCAATCAAAAGAATGTGACAAATTCAAATTATTTTATACGAACGCAATAATAGGATTTACAAACCCTATATAAATCAAATTCACATCATCGGCAAGATCATCGAATTCCAGAAAGCATAAAATCAGAAAAGCACAAGCAAATAATTACATACCGAATCGAAGAAGGAATTCGATCAAAGAAGTAGCTGAAGTGAGCATCAATCAATCAAGGATACACGCAAGAGATCATAGAATCAATCTCCATACTATCGGCACTTCAAAAGCCCTAAATCTGGAAAAGGAATGAAGCCCTAAATTTGCAAGAGGAACGGCCACCATTATACACACAAACGAACGGAGTAAAGCAAAAGGAGACGGGTCAAAATAATAAAAGAGGCCGGCCTATTGTTTTTAAAAGGGAGAATTCTTTTTTTATATAAGGGCTTTTTAATTAGGGTTATTTTTATTTTATAATCGTTTTTAATTGTATTTTCTTTTTAAACCGTTTTAATTTTCTAGTCGTGTGACTAGGGTGCAAACTACGGTGTGTAGTTTGGGAATTTGCAACTCGGTAGTTGAGTTGTGGTCAAGGTTTTGAGCGTAGAGTTAGATTAGTCAATAGCGGGTATAGCGAGTTTACGTGTGTAAGCGAGGGACTATCTAATTTCTAGTAGAAACCTTGGGGGCAGCACGTAGGCAGGGTTTTGCCGAAGCTGGGTAAATTCTGTGTTGTTCTGTTTTATTCTGTTATTTATATTCTGCGATATCTGTGCTGCTATTCTGTGATCCGTGTTAAAAATTAATTAGCTTCTGCAATTAATTTTTATAATTTACACTATCACCCTATTCACCCCCCCCCCCTCTAGGGTGAAATCGATCCTACAAGTGGTATCAGAGCTAGGAACAAAAGCCATTTTTGTTTTAAAATTTTGATTTTACAAAAACCAATTTTTAATTTAAAAATTCGTGTTTCAAAAATCAATTTTTGTTTTAAAAATTCGTGTTTCAAAAATCGGTTTTTGTTTTAAAAATTTGAATTTTTTAAAATGGCTTCTTTTAATAATGCTTTTGCAGAAGGACAATCCATAGTTAGACCACCAATGTTCAATGGTGAATATGCTTACTGGAAAAATAGAATGCAAATTTTTCTGAAAACCATTGACGCTTGGAATATTGTTGAGACAGGTTATAGTATACCAACTATAACTGTAGATAATCAGGAAATAGAGAAACCAAAGGAACAATGGACAGAACTAGAAAATAAATTACAGAATACTAATGCCAAAGCTATGAATTCTATTATCTGTTCATTGGATCAATTTGAATTTAATCGTGTCTCACATTGTCTAACTGCGCAGGAAATATGACACATACTAGAAGTGACTCACGAAGGAACATCTCAAGTCAAAGAATCTCGCCTTGCAATGCTAAGCAGCGAATACGAGAACTTCAAAATGGCGAAGGAAGAAAATGTCAAAGAGATGTACGGACGACTCTCCAATATCGTATACAAATCAAAAGCTCTCGGAAAAACATACACCGAATTAGAAATAGTCCGGAAAATCCTCAGAGTCCTTCCACGAAGCTTTGAAGCAAAAGTAACTGCCATACAAGAATCGAAAGATTTAAAACAACTTAAAGTTGAGGAACTCATCGGAAATCTCACCACTTATGAGCTTGAAATGAAATTCAAAGAAGAGCGTGAAGGAGGTGACACTCAAAAGAAATCAATAGCTCTCAAAGGAACAACCGAAAGTGATGATGATAATGATGAAGATGATGGAGCAGCAGAATTGGAGCTGTTAATAAGGAAATTCAAAAAATGGAATCAAAAACATGGAAATTCAGCTCGAATTCAAAAAGCAAAAAGCAGAATAGCCAAAGCACTAGACTACTCAGAAGAACAAAAGTTTATTTGTTATAATTGCAACAAACCCGGCCATATCAAGCCCGATTGTCCACAAATTAAATCCAGCCACGGAAAGAAACAGAAAAAGAAAAGTTTTGCAGCCACTTGGGATGAAATAGACGAGAATGATCAAAGCACTGGCAGTGAAAGCGAAAAGGCAGAATTGTGTCTTCGAGGTGATACAACTGACAGTGACGATGACGAGCCAAGTGAGGTATCAAAACTTACCCATTCTGAGTTGCTTATATATTTTCATGAAGTAAACGGTTGTTTTGAACGACTTAGGGAAAAATACGCCAAACTTGAATCTCAAAAAGATACTTTGATATAATGTAATAAACAACTTGATCAATTAGTTAAAACCTATCAAAGTAGGATCCCTAAGTGTGATAAGTGTCCAACATTTGATGAGGAAATTAAAAAATCAGAAATTAAAATAAAATCGCTTGAAAATGAAATTCTGATTTTAAAGGAGAATGAAAATACTAGGAGAGAGAATTCTATTAAAAAGTGCACACAATTGTTGAATGAAAACGAATCTCTCAAAACACAAGTCCAATATTTGTCAACGACTTTAGATAAATTTTCCAAAAGTGAAAAATCGTTGAATATGCTATTAGGAAAGCAAACTGTTAATACGGTTAGACAAGGACTTGGATATAATAATTCGAAAATTGTTGAAAACAAGATTAATCAAGTTAATTCTATGTGCACAATTTGTAGAAAATTTGGACACAGTCACAATAATTGTTGGTATAGACCCAAACATGTGAAAACTATACCGATTTGGGTTCCAAAAGGCACAAATATAAAATCTCTCAAAGTTAAACAAATTTGGGTGCCAAAGGGAACAATTATAAATAGTTTTGGGTCTACACAAAATTATTTTTCAAAATTTTCTGCCACTAACAACCATGGACCTATAAAAACAAATAGGTCACATAAATCCTTTTCCGTGTAGGTGTGGTGGCAGGCTAAGGAACAACAATAGTGTTCTCTGGATTTTGGCTGTTCCAGAAACACAACGGGCGACAAAGCTAAGTTCCTTAGCCTAGTATAAGGGTGACAGAATCACAATGGACAATGACGAGAAATATCGTAAAGGTAAAGACAGGTAAAGGTATATTTATTTGTACGATATATTAAATGTGATAATCTGTACCATTTTCTGAATAAAATCAGCCAATTATGCGATGTTGATATGATAATGATTTAATGATGATTTTGATTCTGACTTTATTCAAAATTGTTAGCCATTTATATTCTTATGCCAAAAACACTATAAAATTCTCTAGAATTACTTGATATATAAGTTTGAGAGAAAAATAGTGTTTTGATTGGATAGTAATATTGTTGTTATAATATTTTTGGCTAAATCTATATTCATGTTTTGACACGGCCTAGATTTAAAATCCTAATGAATTCTATTTTAAAAATTGTAAAAAGGATTTTAATTTTTTTTTGAAATTATTGAAACTTTTAAGAAATTGCTTTGAAATAAAAATAATGTTTGATGGCTTCTAAAATTGACACTTTAATATATGTTTGATTGTTGACACGGTTTTCATTTCAAATCCAAGAGAATTTCATTTAAAATTTGTTGATAATAATCATGAGAAAATTTGTTGAAATTTCTTAATCTGGTCTTTGACATTCAACGAGTGAATTTTTGAGTGAAATTTAAATTCAGATGCAGATTACACTGGTAATATGGTTGATAGAAAAATTACTAGTGGAACGTGATTAATTTTTGACTCATTCATTTGCTGCATCGTTTTTTTTTTCAAAGAAAATATCTGCATATTTTTCACTTGAAATAATTTTCAAATAGCAGAAAATTTTCTTATAAAACCCCCTCGAGAAAATCATGTTTGACCATATTTACAGATTAGTCATTTTTGAAAAATTATTTTTATAATTTTTGGATTTGATTTTAAATGACTATTTTGACTAATCTAACTCCTTAATGATTATCGAAAAGATCAATAGTGATTGAAAAAGTGATGAGTGTCGATATTTGTCATACATTACTCAAGACAATATATTTAGAAAAATTTCTTTAGAATTTCATAACAAAAGTTATAAAAACTTTTTGTTGGGTAAAAATTCCATGGTCATTTCTATTTCTATCATCTTTCTATCGACCATCACTCATCAAAATCATATATAGTATGTAAATTTGTGGTAGTTTACAAAGGAAATTATTCGTTCTTCAATTTGTTTTATCTTCAGATTCATAAAGGAAATTATCTGTGCTTCAATTTATTATATTCTTCAATAAAAATAAATATCCAAAGTATTCACTCTCATTTAAAAGTACTCACGGTTATGCATGGGTGAATTACTTGGATTTTTGATTATGTGCTTCCATGCTCATTTAAAAGTCCTCACGGTTATGCATGTATGGAACGCATATCAAAATTAATTGGTTAAATAGACAAGTTGATTCTAATCCCATTTAAAAGTCCTCACGGTAATGCGTGGTTAGAAGATACTTGATTTCATTTTTAAAATTAAATTGGAATACTACTAATCTCATTTAAAAGTCCTAACGGTTATGCATGGTTAGTAGATATTCAAATTTCCCGAAATAAATATACCACAAATAGACAGAACTGTATGATTTTTATGAATTTATCCCCATCATTTCTGAAAGTGGAATATGCGTATGACATGGGTATTTATGATTTTTGTTTGATTTTTTATTGAAATTTGATATTTATATTCAATTGAGTTTTAATGTTGGATTGATATCGATTACTTTATCTCTATTTTCTCTAACACTATTATTCTTTTGCTGATAACAAAAGGGGGAGAGAAAAGTTAAGATTTTGTCAAATAGAATCAAGCAAAGGTCAAATAATTTTCCATTTGCATATAGGCTTATTCACACATTCTATTTGTATGCATATATGTAGGGGGAGTCATATATGTAGGGGGAGTATCATATATAAAGGAAGCATTCAAATAGGGGGAGCAATTGAAATTATCAAATACATTTAATATATTCAAAATCTTAAATATATGTTTGTTATCATCAAAAGGGGGAGATTGTTGAATATGCGCTTTGCGCTATATGATTTTTGTTTGATGATAATAAACATATATACATTCGCTTAAATGTATTTGTTAACGTACTATTTTAATCTTCACAGAATAAATAAATATTTGCTGAATAAAAATAAATAACACAGTTTTTGAATTCAAACGAATATTTTATTCAAACAAATATTTATTACAACTTTGATAGTACAATTTCAAGCTCTCACTATACATATACAATTTTGACTACAATACATGACATTTCACTATTTTACATCAGCACCTCACTACATATCACTCACACTCGTATTTATCTTCAACTGCATTCAAGTTTGAATCCAGCATCTGAGCGATCTGCAAAAATATAAACTAACGCAGTAAAATTGAAAATAAAATATTTTTGCGATATAAAATAAAACATGAATTTTGAAAATGATATTTGCCTCAGTTATTTGGGTTGTTCGTCATCATTTAAATTTGAATTCATCATACACGAACAACTTGTGACATACACAGTATATTACTGTATATGCCACAAGGCCGTGCACGCCGATATATACACTTGATTGATTTACAGGGACAAGCAAGCACAGGTCAAACCCAAATGAAAAATCGGGTTCAACTCACGTGCAATAACATTGAAAATCACGACACAAGCACAAGGTCAAATCCGAGTTTTGAAACTGGATTCAACACAAGGCGACATGACATGAATGCAACGAAGACCAACATTAAAATGGACTGCAACATGGATATCACAATCAAACTACAACAAGGCAACTAGGAATGAACAGAACATAGCAGCTCAAGTCATCAAGTTCAGTGCAGACCACAGAATGCCACAGCAAATACATCATGAAAGACCAGAGTAGTTCAGTCAAGCAAGTGCACAACAATCAACACAGTGAAGTATACCAGTGATACATCAGTGAATTCAACATGACAGTGTACAACACCAACATGAACCAACTGTGCATATATGAAGCACAGTACAAGGCATGTCAACAAACAATGTAATCAACATGAGTATCACAAGAACTCAACAATTTCAAGTGACAACCAGAATGAAGACCAAAAACAAGGACTGCAACAAACATCAGCAGATCAAACATAATGGGTGCATATAACACAGTAGCAAGCTACAAGTGATGCAGAATCAAGGTAAACTGGCAACAAACATGAAGTGAATTAAGTCAGTAGCAACTTTCAAACACCCACATATATGAAGCATACAAGTACAGGCCATAACATGTCAATGCAAGCAAAGCCAAGATACAGGTGGACAGTGAAACCAGGCAACGACTTCAGGCATGATTCAGCTGCATGTACAACAGGTATGGTGACACAAGTAATACAAGACAAGATGCAGGGAAGCATGTACATAGGCCACCAGTGAAGCAACTACAAACTACTCACGACAATGCATCAACATGCCACAAGACATAGTAATGCAACAGTGGCTAACCAGAAGTGAAGATTGCAGCAACAACAGTGAGCATACTCATATGAACAAGTGCACAACAACTTCAACAAAGACTCAAGCTACAGTGCATAATGGTCAACACAGTAAGACATGAAGCAATGGTCAAGAGAAGTTTAAAGCAGTAGGGTACATGAAGCAAATGCAACAAAGATGCAAGCTGCAGCATACCAGTGACATGAATGCAGTGTACAACAATGGAACATGACTATCATGGTACAATTCAAAGCTCAAGTAACAAAAGTCAAGTGCAGCAATGAAACAAAATAGTATGACATGAAGCAAATGACAGTAAGCAATGAAGCAACAAGCTCAAGCACAAGAACATGACAGCAAACTGAAGTGCACAGCAACTATTAACTGCCACAAGACCATCATGCAAAGACCAGAAGTACAGAATGAACAAGCTAGTGCTATCAAATGAACCAGTAACAATGCAACAATCAACTCAAATGAATACAGCAAGCATGTAACAGAGGTCAAGCATATATAGATATGCAATGACAAAGTGGATCAAAATGAAACATACAAAATGCCCAAGTAAAGTGCACAGTGAAGTATAAAGCAACTACAACAGATGCAGTGAAGCATCTGTGTAAATATATGTATTTCATATCAAGCAAGTGCAGTCAGTTCATGTTAAACCGATCAGAAGATGGCCAGAGACTATAGTTCTCAGTGAAGTCGAAATCAGTGTCAAGGCCGAAGTCATAGTAAAATCGCCATGTCAATGTTGAACAAGTCAACAAAGTATAAATTCCAGAAATCAACAAAGCCGTGGTTATCACGAAAGTAAATTCAAAACCGTGTCAACCAAGGAATGCAAAAGATACGAAGATGACAAAGTCAGTTCAATTATCAATCGCTCAAGCATAATCAAACGGCCAATCAAAAGAATGTGACAAATTCAAATTATTTTATACGAACGCAAGAATAGGATTTACAAACCCTATATAAATCAAATTCACATCATCGGCAAGATCATCGAATTCCAGAAAGCATAAAATCAGAAAAGCACAAGCAAATAATTACATACCGAATCGAAGAAGGAATTCGATCAAAGAAGTAGCTGAAGTGAGCATCAATCAATCAAGGATACACGCAAGAGATCATAGAATCAATCTCCATACTATCGGCACTTCAAAAGCCCTAAATCTGGAAAAGGAATGAAGCCCTAAATTTGCAAGAGGAACGGCCACCATTATACACACAAACGAACGGAGTAAAGCAAAAGGAGACGGGTCAAAATAATAAAAGAGGCCGGCCTATTGTTTTTAAAAGGGAGAATTCTTTTTTTATATAAGGGCTTTTTAATTAGGGTTATTTTTATTTTATAATCGTTTTTAATTGTATTTTCTTTTTAAACCGTTTTAATTTTCTAGTCGTGTGACTAGGGTGCAAACTACGGTGTGTAGTTTGGGAATTTGCAACTCGGTAGTTGAGTTGTGGTCAAGGTTTTGAGCGTAGAGTTAGATTAGTCAATAGCGGGTATAGCGAGTTTACGTGTGTAAGCGAGGGACTATCTAATTTCTAGTAGAAACCTTGGGGGCAGCACGTAGGCAGGGTTTTGCCGAAGCTGGGTAAATTCTGTGTTGTTCTGTTTTATTCTGTTATTTATATTCTGCGATATCTGTGCTGCTATTATGTGATCCGTGTTAAAAATTAATTAGCTTCTGCAATTAATTTTTATAATTTACACTATCACCCTATTCACCCCCCCCCCCCTCTAGGGTGAAATCGATCCTACAATATATGCTCAAACAAACTCATTCTAGGGTATTACTACCCTATCTCTAAGAGTTAAACCACACAAAGCTAAGGTTATCGCTAAACCAAAGCTTTGTTACCAACTGTAACGACCCACCTTTTTGAATGGTTTAAATCAACAATAAACCACACATGTCAACTCAAACCATTCAAAAGGGAGGATTGTTAATGGGTAAATAAGAAATAAGAGAAAAGAAAGGAAAAAGAATAAAACATAGCATCTCACAGCGGAATTATAATACATAATAATCAAATAAACAGTTCATGAAGTTGTTTTACAAATAACATCTAATTACACTACATCAGAAATAAATAAATAACGCAACGGAACAACATGATGCTATGGAATAAATATACTAGATAGTAATAATAGACTAAACCTTCAAGTTCATCCTCCAGAAATAAGGTCTTCTGCACAGAAATGTTCAGGCTTACCCGAGCGCAATGAAAAGGAAAAACACTCGAGTCAAAACTAAAAATCTTATGCAAGTTAAATAAAAATATGTAAATATGAGTGAAATGGATTTATAGATGTTTACGGAATTTTACATCTCCTATCCAGTGTCTAACGTGCATATAATAGCTTAAGAGATGTTCAGGATTCCATCTCCTAAGGATCCGTTAAACTATCTACATATGTAATACAATACGCTACTATAATATGTCTACATTAAAGTAAGGTATTAAAATAGCATTAGGGCATTACCGTCATCCCCCTTAATACATTTTTATAAAGGTCGTAGTCTATGCAGTACTGTAATTCCTCCGTAAAATAGAGGGATATCAGAGGGCACTCCATAGTGTATGACACAAACCAAACTCGTAGTGGGACCGATAAGGCATGTGACAAGGCACGTGAGGCAATGCTCAGGGTAGGATACTATTGTTATTCCGCCATTTGGCAAGGCTGTGACACTAAGGAATTGACTGGAAACCTAGAACACTCCATCCCGAAGATCGATTATACACAGGTCTACTATGGATACTGATGAATTTTGTTCGAGTTCGGATCGAGTTACAATTGATACGACGCGACAAGAAAAGCTATGAAAGCCAACATTCCAAATTTCAAGTCAATCGGAGTTCGTATGCTCAAGATAGGATCGATGCAAATCAAGAAAATCAACTCCTTCGCATCCACAATTTTCCCCTCCTTTGTTTCTATTTCATTCGAATCCACCAGAAAAACTAGCACGATTCGTATCCATCGTGGCAACACTAGTTCGTATCTATCGAGGCAATGGTGGTTCAAATCCATGAAAGGAAGTATCATTCGTATCCATCAAACCTTCATTTTTTCGAATCGATCAAACATGCCTTACTTCGTATCGGTTCATATTCATCCTACTTTGCATCCATCGTCCACTAAATTATTCGTATCGATCCGCCTATACATGCTATCCGTATCGATCGACCATGGATTATTGTGAATGATACGCGATGGATCGATACGAACGGCGTCCTTCTTAATCGATGCGAGGTAGCGCCTGGGAATACCGATGTGAATAAGAAGTGAAGGAAGCGATACGAATGGGATGTGTTTAAAAGCAATGCGAACAAAGCCACAACAATAGATGCGAACGACATGGATACGAAGCACAGGAATGAGAGCGATACAAAGGAGACATGTGAAGAGGGATATATCGATCGCTCGGCATGAAAAATGGATCGAGATCCTAAAAGTTAGCGCCACGCCATCGGTCATCACGTGCCTAGAAGTGATGCGAATAGAAGCGATGCGAACTCGTCAGCCTTCAACAAATTCAAACTTACGTCGATCATAACTCAAAATCTACAAGTCCAAAGGCCACCAAATTTTCACAGGAGCGTGCATACAAACCCAAGAATGTACCTGACAAATTTCAACCTCAAAGGACTATTTTTGGATCGATATAAACTCAATTAGTTTTGCTCCCAGATTGAGCCGAAATCACCTGAACTTGCTCCCGTGGGCCCACTCACATAAGAGAAGAAGTCTTTGGAGATGTAGGTGAGATAATTACTGCCTACACTTATAAATAGTGACCTTCCTACATAAAAGGTACTTTTTGGCTCTTCTACATCCAGACTCTGCAAAAATTACTATTATACTTGGATAATACTATTGTAACTCATTGTAACCAGCAAGCAAAAATAAATAAAAGTCAGCCATTTCATAGTGGACGTAGGCCATACGTCGAAGCACTCTAAATTCGTGTGTTTCTATGCATTTTCTTGTTTGTTGGTTGGTGTGTTTGTTAGATCTACCTCATTTTACATTTATTTGCTTCACTTTTTCTCTTCAAACGCATCCAAAGAGTGTTCTGCCCAATTTTGGTACAAACACTTTGGATCTTTCACTGAGAGAACCCAGTTTTTCTCCTGCTCATTAGATCTACTACCATTATTGGATTTTGAAAATCTAAGGAGTAGATCCAGATTTCAACCCTAGAAGTTCTTCCATCCTATTTAGATTTGTACCAAGTTTAGGAGAGAGCTTCGATAACTACCATGGTCAACACTAGTACTACCTCAATAGCTGCAGATCTAGAAGGACGGGATAGAAAGAACACCGCGCAACTTTCTCCTATCGATCAGAATGCTGCAGTACCTTAAGATCCGCAAGGCCCTGTCACCAGGGAAGAGTTTCAACTACAAATGCAAGAGCTGACACAAGGTCGCCAGTGGCTTACTTAGTAACTCCATGCTAACGCGGAACTGACCAATCGACTGAACCATGAAAGACGAAGGAGATCTAGAAGGGACCGGGCTTCCTATTCATTCACTAATAGTTCAACCTCTTCTGACTACAATCACCGATCCACGCGCCCATGGCTAGATCGAAGCTATACACAGGCTATTGGACATCAGAGCATATTGAATCTTGGGCAACCAATAGCTGGCCCGTCAACCAGTCATCAGATCGGACCCTCCTCTTGAGGAGGTACTATTCCTTATCACACTACCGATAACCGCGCTGCTACCGCCACTATTAAATTGGAAGTTAATGCTCGGAACCGAACAGATCCATCCCACCGTCAATGCAATTATACTATTGAGCCTTATGTTCCTAAAAACCTAAAACCAAGAGGTGGGATATGGACCGTCGACCGCGACCGGCCCATCCTTGCATTGTGGAACCCGACCACACCTTGGCTCAGCATGCCCAAAACATCCAGATGCCTAACATCTCGAAAATGATCCGTCAGATGATCCACAAAAGTCAAGGTCTCCCCAATGACGACTGGGGAATCTTCCGTAGTCATACCCCTTTTACCGATGATATCCTCTACGCTGAACTACCTTGGTGATTCAGAATGCTAACTCTAACTGTTTATGAAGGGAGCTCTGATCCTAACCAGCACGTTTTAAAGTACAAATGGTTAATGAATGCCTCACGAGCTGATGATGTGGTCAAATGTCGAAGTTTCCTAATCTCCCTAGGGGGCATAGCGACTATGTGGTTTACTCGTTTACCACCTCGATCTATCTCGTGTTTCGACCAGTTGGCAACGAAGTTTGTTGAACAGTTCCGCATGCATGCCACAAGGCCGAAAGATGTTAATTCCTTATCTTGTGTCACTCAAGCTCTCGGAGAGATGCTCAGACGTTATCTGGAGAGGTTTCATGCTGCATGCGCTGAGATTAATAATCCTAATAACAACTCAATTTTGATGGCACTAACTAAGAGGATCGATCTCGATTTCGAATTCGGTAACTGGTTGGCTGCAAAACCTCTTACGTCATTGGACCATTTCTATTCAAACATAGATCAGTTCTTGAGAAGAGAAGATGTGAAACAGTCTAGGAAAAAGGATGACGCAGGGCCTAGTGTTGAAGGAATCCAAAGCAATGTCATTGTAAAACAAATCGGGGAGAGTTCTGGAATAATGCGGTTGAACATACAAAATAAATAGAGTCAATAGAAAGGCGATGGAAATCAAAACAGGAAACGGGATCAAAAACATGGGTCATGACAGAGGCTCTTAAGTTTGACACTTATACCCTTTTAAATACGTCGCTAGAAATGCAATATAAGAAACCTTCTACGAAGAAATCATTAGAAAATTAGATTCAAATGGGGAAGTTTTATAGATTTCATGATAACTATGGTCACAATATAAATGAGTGCCAGCATTTATAGGATATTATCGAGAAGCTGATACAAGAACGAAAGCTGGAGTAGTTTCTTCGAGCGCCGTAGTATGGAGGTGCGGGCCCATCAAATCAAAACCAAATACCTAATCAGGCAAGATCGGAGGAACCCACTCGTATCGGCAGGAGGCTAATTATTAATACTGTTAGTGGTGGTCCTCATCCAGCTGATCGGAGCTGGAGGGAAATGGAGTTGTATGCCAGCTCTATTAGGCGTGCGAGCTTCGAGTGATGTAGTAATTTGGAAGATGGGGCTTCGGCCAAACAACAGAAGACGATGACAAACGACATCGTATTTCGTGACAGGAATTACGATAGAACCCAACCATTGATTCACTTGTCATTTTAGCTAAAATATGTCTTGCTTGGATGAAGAGGATCTTAGTGGACAGTGGAAGTTCAGTGAACATATTGTTTAAGCGATCTTATGATCAGATGAAGATGGAAACGAATGATTTGAAGCCATGTCAGTCTCATGTCCATAGCTTCAACAAAAGTGCGATTGTACCCACTGGTTTGGTGGAACTACCAGTGGAGTTAAGAGTTGGGGAATGCCAGAGAGTTAGGATATTGCAGTTTGTTGTATTGGATATAGATTCGCCATACAATGCTTTCTTGGGCCGACCGGTCCTAGCTGATTTCAAGGCTACCATTGCTCCTTTGTGTCCGACTTTAAAATTCCCTATCGACAATGGAGTTGGAGTCGTTCAGGGGGACCAGGCTGCTGGACGAGCCTGTTATGTTGTTGAGCTATGGGAGGCATAGCAATAAGAAAAAGGAAAGGGTGTAGAGGAATCTCTCTGCGTCCTCTTTACAGAGAATCGACAGCTAAAGCCTGGGCCAACGCCCGGGCACCCCAGCCAATTTCTAAGGAATCTTGATCCGAGAGATACCGAAAGTGAAGATGAAAGTAAAGACAGTCAAGCTTCCCCAGAAGAGTGGATGATCGATGTTCCGATCGATAATAATGACAACTCTAAAATAGTAAAGATTGGATCTCAACTAAGCCAACAAATGCAGGGGGAATTGGTTGAATTTCTCCGGGTAAACCTCAACGTGTTTGCCAGGACACATTCCAACATGTGTCGGATCTCCCCGGACATCGTGAGCCACACATTGAATATTGACCCATGGCACATCCCGGTCAAGTAAAAAAGGCATGGTATGGATCCAGAGAGATCTGTCACCTTTAAGGAAAGGTAGATAAACTCAAGTTGAACGGAATTATGCGAGATGCATTATATCTGGAATGGGTGTCCTATCCTGTACTTGTCAAAAAACCTAATGGGAAATGGAGAACATGCATTGACTACTTAGACTTGAATAAATCTTACTCTAAAGATAGTTTTCCACTTCCCTGAATTAATCAGCTCGTAGATTCGACGGTTGGACATGAACTCTGATCCTTCATGGATGTATATTCTGGCTACAAACAGATACCCATGCACTTGCCTGATTAGGAGCATACCAACTTTGTCACCGATCTAGGACTTTACTGCTATAAAGTCATGCCCTTTGGATTCAAGAACACCGGGGCAACCTACCAATGGCTAGTTAATCGAATGTTCGCTATCTCGTTTGAAAAAACCATGGAGGTATATGTAAATGATATGCTTGTAAAGTCGCAATTCTCCACAGTCGTATCAAAGATCTGGAAACGTTGTTCAACATCCTCCGAGAGTAAAGAATGAATCTCAACCCATTGAAGTGACACTTTGGGGTCACTTCTGGAAAGTTCCTTGGATTTATCGTCAATGCTCGAGGAATTGAAGCCAATCCTGAGAAGATATGGGCAATTAGAAATCTTAAGACTCCAAGAACTATAAAGCAAGTCCAGAGCCTCAATGGGAAAGTAGCAACACTGAGCAAGTTCATTTCAAAATCCACCGATAAATGCATTCCATTCTTCGATCTGATCAAAAAAGTAAAATGGAATTTCAAATGGACTACAGAATGTGAGGGTGCATTCCGAGTGCTGATTCAACACTTATCCACACCACCCATTCTGTCAAAGCCTATTGATCATAAGAGATTGTACATTTACTTGGAGGTGTTAGAAAATGCAATCGGTGCTGCTTTAATTCGGGAGGAGGACCGGATACAACGGACAGTATATTACATTAGTAAACGATCGATCGGAGCAGAAAGAAATTATCAGAAGCTGAAAAAGTTGGCTTATTGTCTTGTCATTGCCTTGAGGAAGCTCCGTCCATATTTCCAGGCTTATGCTATCACTATATACATCGATCAGCCGTTACAACAGGTCCTTACGGGGCCTGAGACGTTTGGTAGGCTACTCAAGTGGAATATCGAGCTGAGTCAGTTCAACATCACCTACAATCCAAGGTGAGATATCCAAGGAAAAGTCCCGGAAGACTTCATCGTTGAGTTCACTATCCTAGAGGAATTTCCCCAAACAAATGAATTTCCCAAATATGTCTGGAAGCTACATACTGATGGTGCATCAAATAACCGCTGCTTAGGCACCGGGGTTGTATTTGAAACTCCTAAAGGTCGATCTATATGATATGCTTTAAAATTCGATTTTCATGCGACGAACAATGAGGACGAATATGAAGCCCTACACGCTGTATTAAGGCTTACCAAAGATTTGAGAATTATTGCTACGGAGGTTTATTGCAATTCACAATTGGTCGTGCCAAGTTCGGGGGGAGTACCAGGCCAATGACCGAAGACTGGTTGCTTATCTTGCTTGGGTTCAGGAAATACTGAATCAGTTCGATTATTATGCCATCTACTACATACCACGAGAACGCAGTCAGAAAGCCGATTCCTTGGCAAAGTTAGCCAGTACCGGTGAGGCACAACAGATGGGACTCATTCCCATAGAGACATTATCTTCCTCGAGCATTGATCAGATGGAAACTGACTGGGTGTTTGAAGTCATCCGGACAAGGAGTCGTGGATGACTCTGTTCAGAAACCATCTCTAGCACAGAACCCTGTTGCAGCGTAGGAGTGAAAAAGGACAAGTTCTTCGAAAGGCTTCGTGGTTCACTATTCGAATGGAGTCATGTATAGAAGAGGGTATGTTCCTTTACTCTGGTGCATTGCCCACGATGAAATCAAACGAATATTGCATGATGTACACGAAGGATAATGTGGCGATCACATTGGGGGCAAGTTCTTGCCAAGAAAGTGCTCCGATATGGATACTATTGGTCGACTATAAATTATGACGCATTGGATTACGCTAGAAATTGTGATAGATGTCAAAATAGTGCTAAGATTCTGAGAGCACCGCCTAATGAAATAACTCAGGTGGTCAGTCCCTAGCCGTTCGTAGTATGAGGCATCGACATTATTGGTTCTTTACCTCTAGCCAAAGGTGGTGCAAAGTACGATATCGTTGTAGTTGATTACTTTACCTCGTAGGCAGAAGCTGAGCCTGTTGGTACTATCACAACGAAGAAAGTGATCAACTTTGTTGTACACAACATTATCTATCGATTTGTTCTCCCACATACCATCATCACTAACAACGGAGCCCAATACGACAGTGTTGAATTTAAGAATTTCTGTCAACAATTCCACATCCAGAAGAAGTTCTATGCAGTTACACACCCTCAAGCGAATGGACAGGTTGAAGCCATTAATAAAGTTATAAAGTCCACTCTGAAGAAACAACCGGAAAAGGCCGAGGCAAATGGGTCGATGAACTCCATATGGCCCTATGGGCTTATCGAAAAACCTCCAAATCCACGACCGGCGACACTCCATTCACTCTTTCCTATTATTCAGAAGCCGTTATTCCAGTCGAGATGGATGTACCTTCTCATCGTGTGACATAACACGATCCGAAGACGAATGCTATATTACTTGCTGAATCTCTGGATTTATTGGATGAGAAGCGAGAAGAGGCTGATTTGAGGGCAGCCGCACACCGAAGTCGAGTCACTTGGTTGTACAATGCCAAGGTCCGACGCTGAACCTTTGAACTCGGCGATCTCATCCTCAAGGGAGTTTACCTAGTTCCTTCACATATGAAGCCAATGTGGGAAGGGTCGTATGTTATCGAACGAAAGCTCGAAGACGACACATTTAGATTAATGACTGTTGACGGTCTCACTCAACCGAGAGCTTGGAACAGCGAGAGTCTTCGTCTCTACTACACATAGCAGGCTTTATTTATTCATTCAGTCTTTTTTTCGTTTTTAATTTGTTTATGCGTTTCAAAATTTGAATTTGTGATAATGCAATTGACTTTGCCGTATTTTCTTATTTCAGCAATAAAGTGCAATCTCTTCAAGCCAGAGTAGTGATTTCTAAATGCATCATACGACCATCACAATGCACGGAGAGCTAAGTTCCATCATATGTGGAATTTATTTAAATAGTGAGTGACTATGATATGATCGATCACTTGCTAAGTGAAACCCGAGCTCGGGAGCAAGTCATCACACTGAAGCCAAAAAAGGATTGATACACGACAATCCTCTAACCAACTTCAAATTTCCAGAGAGCAAACTGGAGTATAAACTTACAAGTATGGGCTCAAAAAGGGTGGACTCGTCCACCTAACGACTTCCCCCATATTTAAACCAAGATTGAGGAGGATGGACCCGTCCATCTAATGACCTCGCTTGTTAACTAATGGTGGATGTGATCTAACCATCCATGATCCTGATACATCTATCATTCTCGAAGTGCGAACGAAATTCTGAAACTCACAAAAAATGTGATCGACCATTTGTTAACTAGCTTCAAATTCCCGAAGTGTGAACTAGAGTATGAATATCAACTAACTCTAAGTCCCAAGAGCGTGGACTGGAGTATAAACATCAACTAACTCTAAGTTCCCAGAGTGTGGACTGGAGTATAAATATCAACTAACTCTAAATTCCTAGAGTATGGATTGGAGTTTAAACACAAACAGGGTGTGAAAAGACCAATTATAGGATAAGTCCGAGTCTCCGGAGTGCGGACCGGAGTATAAACGCAAATCGGGCGTGGCTGACTACCCAAGAATCAATCTAAGTCCCTAGAGTGTGGACGAAACTCTAAATATCAAACGGATGTGACTGACCGCCCATAAAGTAACTTAAGTCCCCGAAGCGCGGACATATATCTAAATCTTAAGCAGGCGTAACCGACCGCTGACGAACTAGTGCAATCCTCAGAGCCTGGATGCAATCATCAATGGATGAGCAGGTATGATTCGACCACCCGAACTTGTCTTGTTTCAACCTCGATTCAATAAAGTTAAGCTCGATGTATTGAAGGCAAAATGCAACTGCCAACCAATCTTTTCAATTTATTCCCAAAACTGGGGGAAAAAGTTGAATACGAGCTACTCATCGAGACAGTGCACTATTGGAACTCAACTTAACTTTCGGTCATGACCCGAAGTCGTAGCTTCAGAACTTAACAACTAAAATCGGGTCCAATTCAAAGCCTAAAACTTTAAATGTATATTGAACGGAAGTTTGAACGTTGAAACACTTAAGCAAATAAATACAAACTATGCTACAGACAAAATGGAATTTTATTTCAGCTATTCTTTGGAAGAGAAGGATAGGTACAAAATTATTTCAAAAAATCCTATTAGCAGTAGCCAAACCTGCATCTATACATGACCTACAAGAAACAAAAGGAAATTCCCATCTATCTACCAAAAATGCACTAAGAAGACGTGCCTATTCACTCACTTTCTTCTTCTTCTTCTTTGGTGTAGACCCGTTGGAACTACCGCTCGGATGCCTCATCGAGTCCTTGCTTTTTGATGGTTGATTCCAGCCGGGGGTAGTATGCTAACCTCTTTCTTCGAACTCACATGAATAGGAATTCTTCCTAAAGGGGGAGTCGGAGAAATGGGATCAACGTGAGTAGATGAGAGAAGCGCACTGGTGTCGACAATAGTACCACTGAGAGAAATCATCCGTAGAGGGGCTGAACCATGGCCCGCCATCCTACCTTCGATGCCATTGGCACTCGCAGCCGCTTCCATTTCCACATTAATCTCAGCTATTATCTCTTTTTCATGAACTATTTGAGCGCCCATGGGGATGCTGCCGCTTGGACCCGAGGAGCTAATCACACGTGCACCTCCGCTCATAACAACTGGCAGATCAGCAGAATGGTCGCTTTGGTGGTCAAGAAGCTCCTCCATCATCTGCTCATCAAAAGTAAACGCGCTTCCTTGTGCTCCATCGGTTGGTGCAGTGGATGCTGTAGTAGTCGCTTCTGTAATAAGAGCCTTCTACGTGTGATGCGGCTCTTGGATTACAGAGGGCACGGTTGACGTAGCTCCTATCACTGAATAGAGACAAAGAAAATGTTGCTAGTAATTACTTCAAGCAACGCTTACGACTTTGAATGAGCACAAGAAATGTTTTGAATACCTTCCTCAGATTGGCTTGCGGGTGGCAGAGCAGCTTCAGAGACAAGCTCGCGAGCTGGAGACAACTACGGTAGATCAGGATTATATGCAGGAACAGACTGAGGTTCAACCACAGATGTAGATTCGGGTAGGGTTGGCATAAGAGTTTTGGAACCCGCATTATGGTGCTCAATGCCAAAACCTTCTCCAACCTCCGAATGTCGAGTAGTGACTCTCTCCTTTTCATATATAATGGTGATATCATGGAGGACTCTTCTCTCGTCCTCGCTCAGCACCCGATTCTCCAATTCAAAATCATCTATAGATTCGGCTTGATGCTCAGCTTTTTCATCTTCCACTAAGAGGCACCAAGCATTGTATAAGTGTGAAGGATAGTTTTCAAGCCGGGTTAGACTTTGATACTTCAACACGTTGGCGTTGTATGTAATCAGAAGATCTTCGATATCAACCTCTAACCTGGTCTCCGCCGCTTTCACTTCATTCTCAACCCTAGCCTTGCTTTCCTAAACTTTGAGCTTTGTCACATCCCTCTCATCCGTAAGCACCACGGCCTATTCACATGCTTCCTGGGTAGCTTTGTTTGCATTGTCTTTCTCTTTGATGATTTCAGTGAGTTTGGCTTTAAATTCTTCAAGCTCTTTAAGTGCCCCATTTCTTTCAGCCATAATAGTGGTGGTTCAATGTCTCATCTTCCACCAGGGCTAAGTGCATCCGCCTCATCTCTTCCATCCACCGGGTTGCCTCATCAGCCCTTTTATTGGCCTCTATATCAGAGTTTCTCGTGGACTCATTCTTGTCGTCAAGCACTTGGATTATGTGGTCCTTCTAAGCAAGATCGGTTCCTAATTTTTCAATTGTCTTTGCTCGCTCAAAGGCTACGCTGATACTTTATCTGTAGTCTTCATCCATTCCCGGTATTTGCTATAGACATCGTGAATATAGATATGCATTGTTTGTTCTACCTCGATAGGAATTTTCTTTAAGTGCAGGTGAAAGATGAAGCCATCAAAGAAGATATTTAGAAAATCTTTTTTCAAAGCGATTCCGATCGCTCCCTTCTCAGTGGGCTTTGTGATAACTTGTTCAATAACAACGGGAATCTCTGTTTCGGACCTTTGATGGTGTGGGTCTGGCCCTGGCACTTGAGAAGGTGGAATTTGGCATGAAGGTTCCAAGGGTTATTTTTTGACTGGAAGGTTGTGTTGGAACTCAAGTGGCGGGGAGCGTGACGTCTATATTCTCTCTCTCCCCCTTTCCCTTTCATCGCGCTCCCTCTCCTAACTAGAATAACCGCGATCGTGGTCTCTATCGGCCTCCCTTCTACGGGACTCATAATACGAACAAGATTAATGGCATTCAGAGAGAAGGCTTCCAAGCATATACTCTCGCCTTGTCATCGTATCTGTGAAATAGAAAGAGAAGCAGAGTTACTAATATCCAGAAATGTATAGCTTATAATTGGAAATCATATAGTGCTGTGAAGTGTATGTATGCATGAGAAAACCCCCTGACCAACCGGCTATATCGGTCATTCTCGTAGGAAGTGACTCGCCTAAGTCTAAAGCTCTTTCAATCCCTTCTAATTCGATGTCTTGTTGGAGAGACACATAGACCGGAATTGGAATATCGGTAAGTCCTTCGAAGGGACTCTCTATTTGTGAGGGAGAAGCCTACGAGATTTTAACACTGACGGTTGGTAGGGACATGACCACAGATTTCCATCTTGAAGACTTGTGAAGCTTATGAACAACCGCCTTGCCTTTCTTCTTTCCCTTTGAATGTCGAAAACTATCAGAGGGCCTGGCTATGGGTTCGTCATCGGTGGCATATCCTCTTCATCACCCCGCTCAACTATTAAAATCTCGAGCGCCCTACGCTTAGCCCGTCTTGCCGGGGCTTCCCTAAGGGCTCCTTTAGGTCTTATGCTTTGGTCTCGGTCAATTAGCCCAACGACCCTCAAATTTTCATCCGTGAGCACCGATTTGATCTTTCTAATCTCACCAGGCACCTCTTGAAGAATTCGCACTATTTCATTATATCGGGCACCTTTGGTCATGGAATTACGACTGTAAAGGAAATAAAATGTTGGACTCAATGTCGATTACATCTATCTCATTAGTCACCAGAGTTGCAGCACTTACATCTAACTAACCACCGTCTTGCAAACCCTAGCGGGCACCGAACATAGAACTATTTGGTCTTGAAGTAGCTAAGTCTGGTCCAGATTCCAGTCACAACTTGACAATTCCTGGCCGCCTTTAAGAATGTGAATGAGGGATTACCTCCCCGACTCTTGACATTGAACAAGAATCAGACTTCCTCTAGAGTTGGGGGTCGTAAGAGATGCTCCATAAAAACAATGAATAAGCTATTCAACAACGCATATCCATTCGGATGCAACTATGACAGTGCGATTCCTATGTAAGATAACACCTCTCGGATATACTGGTTAAATGGAGGAAGCATTCCAGCTATACACGAATGTTTGTTAAAAGTAGTGTGCCATTTTGGGGAAGTATGAGGCCTGTCATTTGGCCCTGGTAATAGGACATCATCCAATGATAGCGCGTGCCTCAGGAAGATTCTTCCCAACATATCTTTAGAGACGTTAGATGGTACAAAATTTTGTGGATTCCCAATAAAGATTGCTCCCGGTAACTCGTCCGGAGCCGGACTTATGACTTCAGCCGCAATGATCGGCATCTCTATTATCAAAGGAGGGGACTTTGAACCTCCTATGGCTGTGAACTTCCAGGTTCCATTACTAATCAATTCATCAAAAACCATCATTAGATGGAAATAATCACATGTGTGCCCCAGAATGAAGTGCATGAATGTATTATGCAATGCAATATTGTATAGTACTTAAGAAAGTTCTACAAAGATTAACAAGATGTTTAAGCGACGATATTTCAAAATTCTACCGGAGTGACCATATTCATTGACCATCACAACTGTGCCATCTAGACTTCGAAGACCGATCCAAGTTAAAGTTTGTTAAATTTTGTCAAAGTTATAATTCCATCGACGAGCTTCAAAGGGAAATCAAATATCTAATGAAATGGTAAAGTCCAATTATGCAAGGCGGAAGCTCATCGGAGCCATATGTTCAAGTGTATAGAATGCTTCAAATTCATCAAGATTCAACTCAGATCGATCACCAAAATTCCAATTCGTATCGATCAAGGAGTAAACTCGTATCCATAAAATATGCGAGTTCGAATTGATCATCAGAGATCTATTCGTATCGATCCTCTAGCAAGCGATTCGTATCGATCAGGCACAATCGATTTCATATCGATCATGTGCACCACCTTCGTATAAATCAGCAAGTACAAGCCTTCGCATCGGTCATCCTAAAATGACATGAAACTCCGACATCGATCGATGTGAAGGTCTCCATTCTTCACTACGAAATACCATCGCCCAGATCGATACGAATGTTCTTAATCGGGATGGATATGACAAACTCTTCATCCTTCATCGATACAAAGAAAAGACCACGACATCCCTCCACAAGTCCTTCGTATCCCAAGCTTTATCTTCTTCAAATCCTTTTAGGTATCACCTCCGCCGTCCTCGACCTCATTCCAGCCAACCATGGCCACATCACCAGAGTTGATCATGAAATTGGCGAAAATGGCCAGAGATTCGAGTCCCATCATTCTAATTTGGTTATCATAAGTTAAATACCTAATTTAAGTGAATAAATCGAAGGATTAATGGAGGAACTGCATTGAGGACGAAAGTGATTTTTCCTCTTTCTCGAGTTTTCCGGTCGATACGAAGGCGAGGCAAAGGAAAATGCAAGAAATTGGAAGATTTTTCTAAGTGTCAAGTCTTGTATATCTAGGAAAATGACCGTTCATCTCCTAGTGACAAAGTACCGGTTGGAAGGCTGATCTTAGACCGATACGGAGGCGATGTTCATATCCATCAAACAAGAGCAATCTGGAGTTTAGCTGTCCTTATCCATCATCGCTTCATCGATACAAAGTGATGACTTCACATCCATCACTTTGAAGTCCACTAGCACTCGTATCCATCGATACGAGGCATGTAAAAAAATCTAATCAACCAATTCATATCGATCCCTATCGATACGAAGATAGTTTTTTCAACTTTTCAAATTAATCCCGGAGAGGATCGACATTAAGGAATACACCAAAACAACCACCAAGTGTTGTTCCACCTCGGATTTCACATCGATTCAGGAGAGAATCGATAAAGAATTCAATAAGAGAAAACTGACAATGACTCATGAACGTATGAACGTTAACGGGAGTCAGAGTAAAGTATGATTTATGTGCAAACAATTAACATTCAATGTTAAAAATTTATAGGAATTGAACGATCACCTGATGACAATTACAACCTTGAACAACAATTTGCTATCATCTAACGCTCAGTTACAACAGTACATAATACAACGATTGGCAGTCAACAATCCATTATTACTGGAGTCAATCAAAAGAATTGCATTGCTGGACAAAAAAGACAACAACTATCCAGCAAATCAGATAGAACATATCAAAATGAAAATGGCAGCTTTTCAAAGCACGTCATGTCCACACAAGACATACTTTGGGGGGCAAATGTTATCCCGTCTTTTGGCATGGCCGTGACACCAAGGAATTGACTAGAAACCGAGGACGGTCTATGCCAAAGATCGATTATACACAGGTCTACTATGGATACTGATGAATTTTGTATGAGTTCGGATTGAGCAATAATTGACATGATAAGAAAAGCTATGAAAGCCAATGTTCCATATTTCAAGTCAATCGGAGTTCGTATGCTCAAGATATGATCAATGCAAACCAAGATAATCAACTCCTTCATATCCACCATTTTGCCTCCTTCGTATCGATTTAATTCATATCCACCAGAAAAACTAGCACTATTCGTATCCATCTTGGCAACAATAGTTCCTATCCATCGAGGTAAGTGGCAGTTCGTATCCATGAAAGGAAGTATCATTCATATCCATCGAACATTCATTTGTCTAAATCGATCAAACGTGCCTTACTTCATATCAGTTCATATTCATCCTGCTTTGCATCCATTGTCCACTAAATTATTCATATCAATCCACATGTACATGCTATTCTTATCAATCGACCAGGGATCATTGTAAATGTTATGCGATGGATCGATACAAACAACATCCTTGATGATCGATGTGAGGATGCTTTTTGGAATACCGATGCGAATGAGAAGTGAAGGAAGCGATATGAATGGGATGAGTTTAAATGCGATGCGGACAAAGCCATGACAATGGATGCGAACGGCTTGGATACGAAGCCTAGGAATGAGAGCGATACGAAGGGGACACGTGAAGAAGAAAAGACTCGGTCGCTCGGCAGGGAAAATGGATCGATCCTAAAAGTTAGCGCCACGTCATCGGTAATCATGTGCCTAGAAGCGATGCGAACTCGACAACCTTCAACAAATTCAAACTTGCATCGATCATAACTCAAAATCTACAAGTCCAAATGCCACCAAATTTTCACAGGAGCTTGCATGCAACCCCAAGAACGTACCCGACAAATTTCAGCCTCAAAGGACTATTTTTGGATCGATATGAACTCAATTCGTTTAGCTCCCAGATCGAGCCAAAATCACCTGAACTCTCTCCGGTAGGCCCTCTCACATGAGAGAAGAAGTCTTCCGAGATCTGGGCGAGATATTTGCAGCCTACACCTATAAATAGTGACCTTGGACCTACAGAAAAGGAACTTTTTGTCTCTTCTATGTCATTACTCTACCGAAATTACTATAGTACTTGGACTATACTATTGTAACTCATTGTAACCAGCAAGCGAAAATCAATAAAAATTAGTCATTTCATAGTGGACGTAGGCCATACGCGAACCGTAGATTCTTGTGTTTCTATGCATTTTCTCGTTTGTGGGTTGGCGTGTTTGTTATATCTACCTCATTTTACATTATTTGCTTCATTTTATCTCTTCAAATACATCCAAAGAGTGTTGTGCCCAATCTTGGTACAAACAACTACCGTTTTGCGGAACCGGGCTGGTGGCAACGCATAGCAGCTACTATCGTCAACCTCGGAAAACACTTCCATAATCAAATTGAAGGTGGCAACCAAATTAATCACAAAGTAACATATATGGTATCGAAGAAGCATGTCCGATCGAAGGAGCGACCTCACTTGGCTTAGGTATAGCTCATGTTTTAGTCATATCAAGCTGACCTGTGGGGGGTCAGGGCAGCGTTCGTACCTCATACAGTAGCGTTTGCCAAACCATCCTACTTCATTCAAGATTCTCCACCATGTGCACAGTTGTTAAAGTGGTTTTCAGTATTGGCAGAGCGTATGACAATATATGATCCTAGTCTTTTTAACAACCAAACGCTTATTTCACATCGCTTAGTTCTGTTACATTTCCAAAACCAATTCATAATTGATATCAAAATATCATATTCACTTCAAAATCATTTCACTTTCAAAATAATATTCACTTTTGAAAGAATTATTCACTTTAAATCATGTTCATTTTCAAGTCATAACCAAAAAATAGGTTAAATCATCATATCAAAATATTCGCATTTAAATCAATTAAATATAAATCATAACAATTCCAAAATTAAACAGTTTGGATATAGGAAGTAGTTTACATATTGGAATAGTTATACATTACAAATAGTTTATACATTAAAATATATATTAGAAGTTGTTTACAAATTTAAAATAACATATATACATATATATATATATACAAAGATAGTTTATACATTAAAAATTGGTTATAAACTAAAAATAGGTTATAGATTAAAATATTTTATATATTAAAAATAGTTTATATATTAAAATAGGTTACAGGTTAAAATAGTCTATATATTAAAGAAGGATATAGATTAAAATAGGTTATAGATTCAAAAAGGTTATAGATTAAAATAGTTTATATATTAAAAATAGTTTATATATTAAAATTAGTTATAGATTAAAATAGTTTATATATTAAAATACATTATAGATTAAAATACGTTATAGATTAAAATAGGTTATAGATTAAAATAGTTTGTATATTAAAAATAGTTTATATTTTATAATAGGTTAGTTATAAATTAAAATAGTTTATATATTAAAATAAGTTATAGATTAAAATAGTTAATGTATTTAAAATTATTAATATATATTAAAATGGTTTATTTGAGAAAAATAGTTCATATGTTAAAAGAGTTTGTATATTAATAGAGTTTGTATCAAAAATAGTTTCAAACTAGAATTGTTTCTCTCAATTTCACAAATCAATTCAAATCAACTTTAGTTCCAAAAATTCAATTTAAATCAATCTCTGCTCAACGATTTCACTTTAAAAGGCTAAAGGTTTCAATTCATATTCTCACTAAAACCATTTCAATGTATATCGATTTTGAATCCACATTTGAAATACAAATTTTAACCACTTCAAGTTCGATAGGTTTTAAAGTTTAAATATTCAAACAATTACAATAACTCAATTTTTGATAACTTTCATTTATATTTCATAATTCAACTTTCATCACAATTTAAATTCATTAAACAACTCATTTAAACCAATTTCAATTTCAACATTTTAAAGCTTGGATTTTGAAAATAATTCAGTTCATATAAATCTAATTTTAATTCATAATATCATTTAACAGGATTCAAAATTCAAGGATTTAAAATCATTTACTTTAACCAATCCGGTGTCCGTATATAATTTTCTACCCTATGGTCAAATGATACAGATATGTATCATTTTAACCCGCAATAAATTTAAATTTACGGGTATATATCATTTCAACCCTTAATCCCTAGAAAAATTCAAAATCCATAAAATCGCTTGAGTTTATCATTCCAACCCATAATGATTTTTCCCTAATCTATATGATCATTCGGGTATGTATCGTTTCAACCTATAGTGTTTTTCCTAATAGTAACTGTTTTAACCTATAGTGTTTTTCCTAATAGTAACTAAGGGAACTTGTAGTGTGATAACAACATATAAAATAAACATAATATCAAATCATCTAGAATGTCAACAATTATGCATCCATCACAATCATCATTCAAATCAACCAAAAAATCACAATAATTAACCGGTTATCAATCAGGTATTTAACACACAATTTAAATTCCAGTATTAATTTAAAATGGCAATTAAATTCAATATAAATTCAAATTGAATTTAAATGACAATTTAAGATACCAAACAACAATCAATAAATTTCTAATCACATCATAAATTTAACTTAACTAACATAGGATGATTTAGTAGTTGTGAGTGGGTTAAATCACCCACCTTTGATTTTTCGACGATTTAAAATCCAAATAAAGGCCCAAATTTGAATAGTCCTAGAATGCAACCAAACCAGTTCCATAATTGCCAGAATTAAGATATGATCGCAACGGAGAAAACACGCATTAATCCGAGTCTGTATGCAAAAGTTATATAAGTTAGAATGATTGAATTTTAAATTATAATAATTAATTAATTAAAATTAGAAGCACGTCACCTTCCTACCATCGAAACCGAACTCATGTTACAAAGCTCGGGCGCCACCTTTGAACATCAAGTTCGCCGTGCTCCGATCATTAGAGACGACCACACCACCACCATTTGAACCAGCATGACGTGTCGCGCCTGCCAGTGCCCACTACGCCACCTCGGGCCCTCCCCACCGATGCCGGTGCCGCCTCAAATACCTAGGGTTTCGAACCCTAATAGCCAAAATCCAATCATTGTAGGTAGACTTAGGTGATGCGACCACCACCGATAGACTCCTGGAAGCCACCTCTACAAAACCCTTTAACCAATTTCACCAATCGATGCTCCGATCAAGACGCCCAATTTTAACTTTGACCATGATTTTTAATCAATCCGATCACTATTTTGAAAAATGAACACTTGTCGTAGATTCGTATTTCTGAGAGCTTTGAAACGATATATAATATAATTGGGTTTGGAGAGTTTGAAATTAAAAATAGTTTAGAGCATGTCTGCCATCTGAGAAAGAGGAACATATAAGAAGTTGATGTACATACAGAATAAAATGAAAGGCTGCTAGGGTAAGAGAAACAAAATCTATTTATATAGATAAAGAATGATAAGAATGAATGGACAGATCATTTGAGTTGAAACGATAACAACGACCCGAAAAGCCCGATTCGTTCTCGAAACGAAAATGGGTCATCCAATATATCGAAATATCGGTTTTTGAAAATTTTAAACTCAATGGAACTATTTTCAAACCCTAATTCCATTGCATACAGAAGTTAGCTTTTAAAATCCGATTATTTTATTTGAATTCATTAAATTGATTTCTACGTGTTTCAAGCCCGCACGATAAAACGTTAAGTCTGATTGCTATAAAACTTGAAATGCTATAATAATTCACTACCACGGATCCGATGAAACTAGTTTGGTCGAAA
The DNA here is from genome assembly GCA_030765085.1 of Allium cepa. Classification (NCBI taxonomy): domain Eukaryota; kingdom Viridiplantae; phylum Streptophyta; class Magnoliopsida; order Asparagales; family Amaryllidaceae; genus Allium; species Allium cepa. Next base: position 464,822,838 of record CM060943.1, read on the forward strand.
TTCAAGACAGTGGCCAAATTGGCTAATTTTCACGTTAATTAATTAAATTATTATTAAATTGGTTTAATCACATTTACATTCAAATTTAATAATTAACAATTTTCATCATTTCTGATTTGTGACGACCGCCCATGACTCCCGCACCAAATCAAGGAAATAATGCGCTAAAAGGTGTGCCAGGCAGCCATGGACGATAGTCAGGGTAAAACAAAACAGAAGAATCTCTATCGCATAACTCACAGCGCATGGATAAAATACAATAGAGAAATATAATATAGTGAAGCTCCATAGAACAGAACATCATCATATAAGCATCACAGTAGTTTCATACAATCATCTACTCAAATCCATACATGAAAGCCTCACTACAAATCACTCAACCAAATACAGCAGCGGATACCCAGTACATATAGTAAGAAAACTAATATGCAAAGCCTCCTGCTCGTCTTCGTCATCTTTAGCGTAGAACTCCTAGCACAGCACCTGTCACCTGCTACCTAGTCTGCCCATCCCGACATGGATGAACAGCCCAAGGTAATAAGAGGAGACATAAAACCTTGAGTCAGACAAAGTCTTAGTGAGCAGTAAATCAACTATCAAGCATACCAAAAGAGCATAAAGGATAAAAGGAATAGGAACCAAACCATCCCACTCCACCTCTTTCTACAGTGATAGCCCCAGACATACACTAAGGAGAAGCAAGCATAACAACATAGACAATTAAGGTAAAGCGAATACCACTCGAGTCAAGGACGATGTTTTCCAAATACAAACCCCCAAGGCCTAAACCAAGATCAGATAAGCACCCAGAAAACACCGCTCTTGAAGCCGAATGATAATACAACCAAACATCCATGACTCTGGCTATCACTGTTATCCTTGCCTCGATTTCACCGTTAGTTGAATGACCATCTGTCAAGGGCTAATGGTAACCCCGGTTCTAACCATAACTCCGCACACTGCCTTGTGCCTAGGACTTATCTACTTTGCCCAGAGTACTCAACTACCTACCTGTAGTCTTTTGGGTGTCCCGACTACCTACCTGTAGTCGTTATGGGCGCCCCATGTACTCTTGCTTTTGAGCATGCTAGAACCTTCAACAACGACGAGATCCAAGCCTCCTAGCCATCCTTCTTGACGACTATCCTCATACAAGCTCAAGCTACCTCTTGAACAATCCATTATCAACCAACTTGAACTACCCTTCAAGTTATCAATATGCTTGGAATGATCCCTGCTTGGATTAAGCCAAGACTCACATCATACTTCGCTTCATCGCATCAAAGCAAAGTCTCAACTCAACAACATGGTTTGCCTCATCGAATCATGGCAAAGTTCCATCTCAACATCATCCAATCTATACATATGAGCTTCAACACCCGCTACATATGCCTTAAGCAGCTTTCACCATTCAAGAGCCTTCTTCCGTAGCTTTTGAATCCTCTTTCATCATCTTGTTCCAAATCAACTACTAGCTAACTTGGAAACAATCAAATCAATCATACATTCAAATAATCAATCATTCAAACAAGATCTATTAAGCAATTTAAGCAATATCAACTATAATGGCAATTTCGTAAATAAACGAGCAAAAGTCCAACATATGTGAAATCATGGTTTTTAGCATAGATCTATCAATTATAAAACATGGGTTTTGTCTCTAATGCTTATTAAACAAACTTGCATAAGTAAACATCTTCAAAAACCATGGATCTAGACTTAGATCTAAGAAAAATGCATGAAATCTCTAACTTTAACACCCAAACATGCCACCAATCCAATATACTCCTTTGGATCCGCGTGAGAGATAACTACCACTCACCAAATCACCAAAACAACCTAAAATCAATCAACTTCAGATCTGGACAGCAAGGACTTGAGCTTGATCCGGAGAAATTTCACTTGAAACGGTGAAATCTAGCTTCTTCGGATGAAAATCTTCAACTTTGGCTCTTGATCTTTGATCTTGATCTTCAATCTTCAATGGATGTTAGCACTTGATGGAAGTAGAGAAAGAAGTGAAGAAAATACTGTAGTCGAGTTTCCAAAATGGCAGCACTTCGTCGCTTCGAAATCCGGTGCCAAAAAGTGAGCCAAACCCCTCTATTTATAGGCTGAATCAACCATGAGTCGTCGCTCTTAGGTCGTCGCCGACCCAACTCCTGAGTCGTCCCCGACTCATCCACATGCTGACTTACCATAAGCCACTCACACGACTCAACAACCCTGCCGACCTACGACTTAATACCAGAGCCGACCTAACTAATCAACGACTCAACACCAAGCTGCCTAACGACTTACGACTCATCGTTAAGTCGTGCCTACCGACTCAGTTGCAAACGACCTAACAACACAGCCTTATGGCCGACCTAAGTCCTAGCCGACTCAACATAAGTCGGTCACGATTTAACTATGACACAAACGACTCAACCTATCCCTAACTCGGTCAAACGACTCACGACCCATGGCCTCACCGACTCAACTACCCACGACCTAAGCCCTAAGTCGGTTTTTCTTAAGTCGGTCACCAACCCTTAAACCGCTATCTCGTGAGTCGGTCACCATCTTATGAAGCTAACTCCAATTAGGTCGGTCATTATGAGTCGGTCATATCCTTAAGTCGCCTAAACCCCTTGAGTCGGTCCCTATGAGTCGGTCACGACTCATCACCTAACTTAGCTATGCCTATGAGTCGGTCACGACTCATCACTTGCACTCGGGTCAACTCCTAAACGACTCAAGCTAGAAGCAACACAAACAACACTATCGTCCTGCAAATTCTACGATTTATCGACACGTAAAAATACGGGTCGTTACATTCTCTCCCCCTTAGGAATTTCGCCCCCGAAATTCCAAGCAAACAACAGCAATCAAAATTATTCCGCATGCCTATCATCCATGGCAATCAACAATCCATGCAACCAATTCTAACCTAGCATGCAGAATTCTAAGACTTAGAACAAGCTACAAATTCATGAGATGTCACGACACTTTAGGGCCATACCTCGAAGAGTTCGGGATGAGCTGCCTTCATCCTCTCTTCCTCCTCCCACGTACAGTCGTTAACATCATCACTCCATTGTACCTTGAGCAACGTAATCGTCTTCCTCCTAAGCTGTTTCGTATCGGTTTCAACAATACGAAGCGGCTTACGAGGTCTCGAAACAACTGGATCAACCTCCAAGTCTTCACAGCTATCAGCAGAAACCACCGTAGTTGGGTCGTGCATATACTTCCGTAGATAAGATACATGAAAAACACTGTGCACACCCGCCATCTTTTCCGGTAACTCCAATCTATAAGCGAGCTTTCCAATACGCTCGATAATCGGGAATGGTCCAACAAATCTCGGAGTTAACTTTCCTTTCTTCCCGAATCTAATGACACTCTTCAGAGGAGAAATCTTCACAAAAACCATATCACCTACGTCGAATTCCAAATCCTTACGACGATTATCGGCATAACTTTTCTGACGATCTTGGGCTGCCTTCATTCGTTGCCGAATGATCTCTATACAATCTGAAGTCTGTCGAATCATCTCTGGCCCAAGTATCAGCTTTTCTCCAGTTTCCAACCAACATGTCGGAGAGTTACACGGTCTTCCATATAATGCCTCATATGGTGCCATACCGATACTCGACTGATAACTGTTATTATAAGCAAACTCCACCAAATGAAGGTGATCTTCCCATGATCCTCCGAAGTCTAAAACACATGCTCTAAGAAGATCTTCCAAAACTCGGTTGACTCTCTCAGTCTGACCATCTGTTTGAGGGTGATAAGCTGTACTCAAACACAACTCGGTTCCCAAAACTTCCTGGAAGCTCTTCCAAAATCTACTAGTGAACAATGGATCTCGATCGCTCACTATACTCTTCGGAACACCATGGAAACGAACTATCCACTTCACATATAATTCAGCCAACTTCGATGCAGTCCTAGTCGATCGAACAGGAATGAACCTTGCACTCTTGGTCAAACGATCTACTATGACCCAAATCCCTTCATTCCCTGCTCTTGTCCTAGGTAGACCATCGATAAAGTCCATCGACACTTGCTCCCACTTCCATGTAGGAACCTCTAATGGCTGAAGCAATCCACTGGGCTTCTTCTGCTCAGCTTTCACCAACTGGCAATTCATACACTTGGAAATAAAATTTCCAACATCCTTCTTCATACCTTCCCAGTAGTAGGTTCTCTTCATATCCCGATACATCTTATTTCCACCTGGATGAATTGTCAACTTCGAGTGATGACTCTCCCTTAGAACTTCATCTCTCAATCCATCTACATCGGGAACAACTAGTCGTCCTTGCTTTCGAAGCCAACCCTCTCGATCGACCTCGAATCCTTTATCCTTCTCCGGGTCCAATCCGGATTCCAAATCACGGATAATCTTGACAAGCTTATCATCTCTCCTTTGGCTCTCGCCAACTCTTTCCACAAGAGTAGGCCTTATCGATAAGTTTGCCAACATCTCAGGTTCCAATTCACACCTTGGCCTGAAGTCAAACTCAGCCAAATACTCGAGACTCTTCCACTCTGAAAACATGGCTCCCAATCCTGCATGTCTTCGACTTAACGCATCAGCCACTGCGTTACCTTTCCCCGGAGTATAGGCTATACCAAAATCATAAGATGCTAGGAACTCTAGCCACCGTTGCTGTCGAAGATTTAAATCCTTTTGGGAGAACAGATACTTCAACGACTTATGATCTGTAAACAACTCAAATCTAACTCCCAATAGATAGTGTCTCCACATCTTCAAAGCAAACACAATCGCCGCTAACTCCAAATCATGAGTCGGATAATTCCTTTCATGCGGCTTCAGTTGTCGACTTGCATACGCAACAACTTTATCCTTCTGCATTAGCACCGCTCCTAGTCCAGTGCCACATGCATCGGTGTAAACCACCATCTCATCATTCCCACTTGGAATAGTCAAAACAGGAGCACTCGTCAATCGCTCTTTCAGGATTACAAAAGCTTGCTCACACTTATCATCCCATCTGAACACCTGGTTCTTCTTTGTCAATCCTGTTAACGGTGCAGCTATCTTGGAAAAGTCTTTGATAAACCGACGATAATATCCTGCTAATCCAAGAAAACTTCTCACATCAGATGCATTCTTAGGCCTAACCCAATCCTGGATCGCTGCCACCTTAGCGGGATCAACCGCTATTCCATTTCCAGAAATAACATGACCTAAGAACCTCACTTCATTCTTCCAGAAGTGACACTTCGAAAACTTAGCCTTCAGCTGATGTTTCCGTAAGATTCCTAAAACAATCCTCAAGTGCGTCTTGTGCTCTTCCTCAGTTCTGGAATAAACCAAAATATCATCCACGAACACAAGCACGAACTTATTCAACTGATCTCTGAACACTCTATTCATAAGATCCACAAAATATGCTGGCGCGTTAGTCAATCCAAACGGCATTACCAGCCACTCATAAAACCCGGATGGTGTCCTGAAAGCAGTCTTCGGCACACTATCCTTCGCCACTCTTAACTGGTGAAATCCCGTTGCCAAATCCATCTGAGAAAACACCCTAGCCTCGTGAAGCTGATCAAACAAGTCATCTATTCTCGGCAATGGATACTTGTTCTTCTTAGTCACCTTATTCAGCTCACGATAATCAACACACAACCTCAACGATCCATCCGTTTTGGTTGCGAACACAACGGGCGCACCCCATTCGGACACACTTCTCCGAATGAATCCTTTCCGCAAAAGGTCATCAACTTGCACCTTCAGCTCTTGCTGCTCCCTCGGTGCCATCCGCCTAAGAGGCATCACAACAGGTCTGGCTCCCTCAACTAGATCGATACGAAACTCGATCTCCCTATGCGGCGGCAACCCTTTGACTTCCTCAAAGACATTCTCAAACTCATTCACAATAGGCACCGATGACAGTCCATCCCGTGGAACAACTAGCGAATACATGAAGCTCATGAAGACGCCTTCTTCATGCTTACATCGTATCACAACCTTTCGCCCTTCCACATTCCCGACTGTCACCTCAAGCCTCTCACAATCAATCCTAGCCGCATACTTCCTAAGCCAGTCCATACCCAAAATAATTCCGAACCCCGCAAAGTTCAGAACAAAGCAATCACAAACAAACGAGCAATCATGACTCGACACAACTAGACCACGACATAACATACACAAACATGACGAACCCCCTACCGGATTAGTCACAACCAATGGCCTATCAACAATATCCGGTTTCATACCTAACCGGCTTACCAAATCATCACAAACAAAAGAATGCGACGCTCCAGTATCAAACAACACTCTAACTGGAACACCACAAATAGAAAGAGTACCTTGAACAACCACACTCTTCCCCTTCTCTTCAGCAGTAGGAGCTTTCGAAGACGATGGAACAGCCCCCAAAGCATAGGCTTGCACAACCTGCCTATCTTTCCTCGGTTCTGGACAATCCTTCTTGATATGTCCCAGCTTATCACAGTTGTAACACTTTCCCGGCACTTTGGGATTCTTACAATCTTTGTAAAGATGGCCCTTCTGCTGGCAGTTATAGCAAGTCACTTCACTCTTCGGCTTCTTCTGGCCATCCCTACCCTTCTGTTGTTGCTGCTTCCTCTTCTTATTGCCACTCTGCTGTGGTTTAGATCCTTCCCTGGTTACAGAAACGACAGAACTTTCCCTAGGAAACAAACTCTCATGCCTAAGAGCTTTTTCCACAAGCTTCTCAAATGGATCGTCCAGATGATCCACTAACTGCCTCCCAAGATAAGCATCCAGACCAGTCACAAACTTTTCATTCTTCTGGTAGGGAGAATCAATATACGATCTGGCATACTTAGACAAAGCTTCAAACTCAGAAATGTACTCAAGAACAGGCCTTCCCCCTTGCTTGAGCTCCACAAACCTCTTAAACAAGACAGATTTCTGGGAAGTAGAGATGAACTTAGCTTCAAATCTAACTTGGAATTGCTCCCAAGTAATCTCTTCTTCTGGAGTATCGATGGTGATAGAATTCCACCAATCAGCAGCTCTTCCCTGAAGCTGTCTCGATGCAAGCTTCCTCTTAGTTGCATCCTCAATCCCTAAGTCACCAAAGATTCTTTTGCAAGCATCAATCCATCTCTGCACCTCAATAGTCGACTCCGTCCCCAAGAAAACTTTCCCTCCAAGAGCAGTATAATCCTTGCAAAGCTTGGCAAAATCCACCGGTCTCGGAGCTTGGACTTGAACTCCCACATCCACAGATGATCCTGAAGCTGGTATTCTCCTCATGATTGAAGTCATCATGGCCTCAAACATAGGAGCATAATCAACAGCTTCCCTAGCATCACGGCTACCCCTCGCAGCTTGTCTCTCACTTCGACTCATCCTTAATATCTGTAAATAAGAATGATTAGAACACCTTAAGAAACAACTGCATAAGGAGTTCAAACCCTTCTAAACTACTATATTATATATAGTAATCATCCATCAAATTACAATTACGTCTCTCTTACGTAGTTACATCAGCGAGCGTTGGCTAAAATCGATTAACCAAAGCTCTGATACCAAATGTGACGACCGCCCATGACTCCCGCACCAAATCAAGGAAATAATGCGCTAAAAGGTGTGCCAGGCAGCCATGGACGATAGTCAGGGTAAAACAAAACAGAAGAATCTCTATCGCATAACTCACAGCGCATGGATAAAATACAATAGAGAAATATAATATAGTGAAGCTCCATAGAACAGAACATCATCATATAAGCATCACAGTAGTTTCATACAATCATCTACTCAAATCCATACATGAAAGCCTCACTACAAATCACTCAACCAAATACAGCAGCGGATACCCAGTACATATAGTAAGAAAACTAATATGCAAAGCCTCCTGCTCGTCTTCGTCATCTTTAGCGTAGAACTCCTAGCACAGCACCTGTCACCTGCTACCTAGTCTGCCCATCCCGACATGGATGAACAGCCCAAGGTAATAAGAGGAGACATAAAACCTTGAGTCAGACAAAGTCTTAGTGAGCAGTAAATCAACTATCAAGCATACCAAAAGAGCATAAAGGATAAAAGGAATAGGAACCAAACCATCCCACTCCACCTCTTTCTACAGTGATAGCCCCAGACATACACTAAGGAGAAGCAAGCATAACAACATAGACAATTAAGGTAAAGCGAATACCACTCGAGTCAAGGACGATGTTTTCCAAATACAAACCCCCAAGGCCTAAACCAAGATCAGATAAGCACCCAGAAAACACCGCTCTTGAAGCCGAATGATAATACAACCAAACATCCATGACTCTGGCTATCACTGTTATCCTTGCCTCGATTTCACCGTTAGTTGAATGACCATCTGTCAAGGGCTAATGGTAACCCCGGTTCTAACCATAACTCCGCACACTGCCTTGTGCCTAGGACTTATCTACTTTGCCCAGAGTACTCAACTACCTACCTGTAGTCTTTTGGGTGTCCCGACTACCTACCTGTAGTCGTTATGGGCGCCCCATGTACTCTTGCTTTTGAGCATGCTAGAACCTTCAACAACGACGAGATCCAAGCCTCCTAGCCATCCTTCTTGACGACTATCCTCATACAAGCTCAAGCTACCTCTTGAACAATCCATTATCAACCAACTTGAACTACCCTTCAAGTTATCAATATGCTTGGAATGATCCCTGCTTGGATTAAGCCAAGACTCACATCATACTTCGCTTCATCGCATCAAAGCAAAGTCTCAACTCAACAACATGGTTTGCCTCATCGAATCATGGCAAAGTTCCATCTCAACATCATCCAATCTATACATATGAGCTTCAACACCCGCTACATATGCCTTAAGCAGCTTTCACCATTCAAGAGCCTTCTTCCGTAGCTTTTGAATCCTCTTTCATCATCTTGTTCCAAATCAACTACTAGCTAACTTGGAAACAATCAAATCAATCATACATTCAAATAATCAATCATTCAAACAAGATCTATTAAGCAATTTAAGCAATATCAACTATAATGGCAATTTCGTAAATAAACGAGCAAAAGTCCAACATATGTGAAATCATGGTTTTTAGCATAGATCTATCAATTATAAAACATGGGTTTTGTCTCTAATGCTTATTAAACAAACTTGCATAAGTAAACATCTTCAAAAACCATGGATCTAGACTTAGATCTAAGAAAAATGCATGAAATCTCTAACTTTAACACCCAAACATGCCACCAATCCAATATACTCCTTTGGATCCGCGTGAGAGATAACTACCACTCACCAAATCACCAAAACAACCTAAAATCAATCAACTTCAGATCTGGACAGCAAGGACTTGAGCTTGATCCGGAGAAATTTCACTTGAAACGGTGAAATCTAGCTTCTTCGGATGAAAATCTTCAACTTTGGCTCTTGATCTTTGATCTTGATCTTCAATCTTCAATGGATGTTAGCACTTGATGGAAGTAGAGAAAGAAGTGAAGAAAATACTGTAGTCGAGTTTCCAAAATGGCAGCACTTCGTCGCTTCGAAATCCGGTGCCAAAAAGTGAGCCAAACCCCTCTATTTATAGGCTGAATCAACCATGAGTCGTCGCTCTTAGGTCGTCGCCGACCCAACTCCTGAGTCGTCCCCGACTCATCCACATGCTGACTTACCATAAGCCACTCACACGACTCAACAACCCTGCCGACCTACGACTTAATACCAGAGCCGACCTAACTAATCAACGACTCAACACCAAGCTGCCTAACGACTTACGACTCATCGTTAAGTCGTGCCTACCGACTCAGTTGCAAACGACCTAACAACACAGCCTTATGGCCGACCTAAGTCCTAGCCGACTCAACATAAGTCGGTCACGATTTAACTATGACACAAACGACTCAACCTATCCCTAACTCGGTCAAACGACTCACGACCCATGGCCTCACCGACTCAACTACCCACGACCTAAGCCCTAAGTCGGTTTTTCTTAAGTCGGTCACCAACCCTTAAACCGCTATCTCGTGAGTCGGTCACCATCTTATGAAGCTAACTCCAATTAGGTCGGTCATTATGAGTCGGTCATATCCTTAAGTCGCCTAAACCCCTTGAGTCGGTCCCTATGAGTCGGTCACGACTCATCACCTAACTTAGCTATGCCTATGAGTCGGTCACGACTCATCACTTGCACTCGGGTCAACTCCTAAACGACTCAAGCTAGAAGCAACACAAACAACACTATCGTCCTGCAAATTCTACGATTTATCGACACGTAAAAATACGGGTCGTTACATGATTACACTGAAATTAATAATCTTTTGCAATACAGTTCCCATGTTAAATCCAGTATTTAAATATTGCAAAAATTTCAGTGTTCAGTTACAACTGTAGTTAAAATCCCGGTTAATTATATTTTATATTCAAATAAATTCTTTTATTTTGATTTTCACTCTTATTATTCAAACAACTATTACCTTATGAATATAATAAACATTAGTTTACATCTTATTATACTAATATTCTACAATTATCGTCTATACCATATTAATTATAATATTTCAATTTCATTAATTCTTGTAATTACCAACTTAATTTCATATTTGCAATTAAATCAAATTAACTTTACAATTACTTCAATTAATTGAAATTACATAAAAATAGTTGTCAATAGCATTCAAACAATATTATTAAATCATATTCTAATTATTTTCCCTTACAACTAAATCATAAATTTTAAAACAAAAAATAATCAATTTTTTTCATTCTTTTTAATTTAGTGGCAGCGGACCACTCTCCCACCAAGTCTAACCCTTCACTTCCTCTTCTTTGTACTCATTCTGACAACCCTCCATAGCTCCCCCTTCTCCTTCGCCTCTCATCCGACCACTGGACCCTACACTCCACCAACCTATCCCTTCCATTCCATTTAATCCAGCAGCCCTTGCCTTGCCCTCTTCTTCTTCCCTTCCACTCTCTGCTAATCTCAACTTTCCCTCAATCAACTCCACTGCTGATCCTCCTCCATCACTAACTAAGACTGATAAACTCGGTTGGTCCTCTCTTTTTAAGAACCTGCCATGTAATGCAAGCAAATACTCCCATGTTCACGTGGAAATATCCTTTAATGGAGACATAATGGTTGTTCCTCATGTCATTGAGGCTAGTGTCAACTTATGGAAAGATTACATGGTGGGTATCTTCCTTGATAAACCCCTTTCCTCCATTTACGTAATTGAAAGCCTAAAACGAAGATGGAGACTTAAAGGGAACGTTCAGGTAAAATCAGATGGAACTATTTTTCTCTTCCTCCTCTCTGATAGAACTGACAGAGAAAGAAGTGATCCTCTAATCATGGAAAAACAGGCTATTTATACTCAAACAGTGGGATCCCACCATAAGTAGTGTGTGGAACAATAAAGGCAGTTCCAATATGGGTATAACTGTCGAATATTCCTACATACTTATGGTCACCAGTTGGAATTAATTGGCTAGCAAGCAGATTACGGAAATTGGTGCATCTTGATGAAGCTACAATTAGTTCACAAAATACAATATGCAAAATGTCTTGTAGAAATATCCCCAGACCATGAATTAGTAGATTCTTTTCCAGTGTTGAACGCTGATGCAACAAGATAGATCATTCATGCATCATACTTATGGAAACCAGTATATGTACGCAATGTAAAGTGTTTGGTCACAATGATAAGTACTGTCACTTAAACTCAGTAGAAATGATAAATGAAGCAACGAGGAAAGGAAATGAAATGCCTACTTTGACAGATTTGGATGACGAAAATAAAAGCTAAAATAGACTGCAACCTATATTGAGAAAAAAATCTGCATGGAGAATGTTTGTGAAAAAGAACACGATTCAAAATGATTAAAATGTTCGAGCAACTGATGAGGGTCAAGCTATAAAGATGAGCATTGACAAAAATGACAGAAAACGGAAAAAATATGAGATGCAAAAAACAATGAGTATAAGAGGAAAAGAAATAAGTCAAGAAAAAGGAAGAGGAGAGTGCAATGAAATAGAACTTGATGAAAATTTAGATGAAATATGCAAAAGTGCAACTGCAAATGGTAAAAAATCAACAGGCAAAAGGCAAGAAAGCAAATGCAACATAAGAAAAAGACACACAACATACTCAAAGTGAAATAATGAATGAAAAAGAAATGACTCGAAGTGAACCCACTATGCATGAAACTGATCAAGAACCCACTGTGCATGAAACCGATCAAGAACATAATACAATTTGCTCAATTATCAAGACACGGTCTCAACTCTCAACCCATCCCTTGTTACTTGATCAAGCTCAACCTATTTCTGTATCATGTCCAAACCCAACTGCCACCTCCATTATAACATCTCCTTCTCAAACATCCTTAACTCGATCCCTTTACCAAAATCTACCCTTCCACCCTTGCCACCTACTCCACCTTCAATCCAGCATTAGTGCATATCTCATATACATGCACATGTGCATGATACACCACATAAACCCACCCATATGATCCAAAACCAGACAGATCTTCTAACTATCAGTGGAAACTGCATATTCTCCCCATTTGAAAACTCATCCAACCTAAAACCACCAATTGTTGATGAACCCCTCATTTCCTCATGTTGAATTTCCTCATCAACCATCAAATAAGCCAAGAAGATCCACAATAAAAAACCTACTTCTTTGACTCCATCACTGAAGGAAAGCAAGAAAAAAAAAGAATGGGCATTCCAGCAAAAATTCCTATTTTCAAACCCCTATCTCACTATAACCAATTGAATCAGAATATGAATCAGACACTCACATGTATCAAATTTCAGAAAATACACCATATTCAAATGCAAGAAGAACAAGAAGCCTGAATAAATTACCCATCAAAGTTTATCGATGATGCACAAAATAGCAGTATGAAATGTTAGAGGGGCTCATCAGCAATCAAAGCTTGAACAAATCAAAGAACTCATTCATAACCACAATCTATCATTAATCTCTATTCCAGAAACTAAGCATTACACTGCTCCATCTCAAAGAGCTGCCAAATATATAAATAAGAACTGGTCTTATATAAGTAATCTATCTCGAGCTCCATATGGAAAAATTCTTGTTCTGTATGATCTTGTAATATATAAGTTGTCCTCTATCTTAATTGAGAACCAATTCGTACATTCTCATGCTCTTCGTCACCCTTCCAATTCTTCTAATGTATTACACATTCATCTATGCCTCTAATTCTCCTCAAATCAGACAAAGAATGCATGATACCATTCCTCATTTTAGATAGTCAACTCATCCTTGGATAATTATAGGAGATTTTAATTGCTCCATCCTCTTAACACATTGTAGTGTTGGTAAACCTTTATCTGTGTCAGAGCTCTCGCCTTTAAACAATACCATACATCGTGCTTCACTGATTGAAATCCCATTCTTCGGTTCATCTTACACTTGGTCAAATAAAAGCAGCTCATATCCACTAACTCTATCCAAAATTGATCATGGATTTATGAATATCTCCACTCTTCTTCATTGGCCTTCCATTAATATTCACATCTCCATGCCTCTCCTTTCTGACCGCTACCCGTTAATCTTGACCTTTGGTTCTGCTGCTATTCTTAAACAGGTGAATTTTAAGTTTTATGATAAATGGACTAATAATATTGATTTGAAACAGGTTGTTACTGAAGCTTGGAGAATACACACATATGGCAATCCAATCAACTTCTTGTAGAAAAAATTGAAGAACACAAAAGATGCAATCAAAATATGGGCCAGAAAAATATATGGATAAGGAAACAAGCTTTCAACAAATATAGCAGCTCAACTGGAACAGGTACAAAAATTGATATTAAACACAAACTCTACACCAGCTTTAATAAAAGAAGAGAGTGACTTGACTGCAATGCTTGACAAAGCCTGCACAACTGAAGCCAATATGGTAAAGCAAAAGAATAAGAAACAGTGGCCAACACACGGGAATAGGAATTCACAACACTTCCATGCTTCATTGAAGATAAACAAGCTAAGTCTATGATACATCAAATAACAGATATGCATGGAGCAACACATACCTCCCCGTACCAGATTGATGATGCTTTTCTTAATTATTACACAATTTTGCTAGGTGGCCATCCCTCTGCATGTGATAATTCAATTCTAAACAACCTCTCATTCCCAAAACTCACTACTGACATGCAGAGCACCCTAATAGGACCAATAACTAATGAGGAAATAAAGAACTCAATTTTTACTATGAGAAAAGGAGCATCCCCTGGACCTGATGGCTTCATTGTTTCTTTCTTCGCTCACTGCTAGGGCATAATATCTGATGACGTGTATAAAGCCATTCACAATTTCTTCAATAAAAGTGTACTACATTCTGTTATCAACTCAACTAACCTAGTCCTTATTCCCAAAACAACTACACCTACAAATGTCTCCCATTTCTGACCGATTGCATGCTGCAATGTAATATACAAATGCATATCTCGAATTATAGCTTCTCGCCTCAAAAGTATGCTTCAACATATTATATCTCCCAACTAGGCAGCTTTCCTCCCAAATAGAAGCATCCTCGATAAATGTCCGACTGTCACATAAACTATTGAATGGCTACGCATCATCATACATTTCCCCCAAAGAACTGCTAAAAATCGATATAAGATGTTGAGTATAATAGTGTTAATACATGTTTCCTTTTGTTTTTTATCAATTGCTGAGCTGGTGTATATAAATTGACGTTGTTCTTTCTTTTTGGGTGTGAGGTCATTTTGTACTTTACCACAAGAAATAAAAAAAAGAATGGCTTCCTTCTTTCTCAGTTTTCTGTTCAAACCCTAGAAATTAACATGGTATCAGAGCAACCAACCTCTCCGCCACCATCACCGTCTCGATCTCCAATCACCTCTATGACTACCGATCTCTCTTCAATTAACCCTAATGATGAGCTTTTTCTCCATCATTCCGATCATCCTAACTATGTTCTTTCCACGATTCCGTTGTCAGATCGCAATTACAGTCACTGGCGACGTTCAGTAGAAGTTTCTCTGATGGCGAAAAACAAGCTTGGATTTGTCACTGGTCTTTGTCTTCGACCGCATGATAATTCGCTTCTTGCAGCTCAATGGGATCGATGTAATAACATGGTAATTTCTTGGTTATTACATTCTGTTGAAAAGGATATTGCTCAATCTATACTTTATTATCGATCTGTTTCCGCTATTTGGTCTGATTTGGCAGTTCGATTTGCTCGATCTAATCGAACTCGTCTTTTTCAAATTCAAAAATCACTGTCTACACTCTTCCAAGATACATCTTCAATTTCTTCTCATTTTACCAAATCAAAAACCCTATGGGATGAATATACCTCGTTACTTGAAGATCGTGTTTGTGCGTGTGGATCTGGAGCTTTAATTCATGATATACTTCAAGATCAACAAGTTGTACAGTTTTTAGCAAGTCTGAATGATTCTTATAATTCTGCACGGGCACAAATTTTAATGATTCAACCACCTCCTTCTTTAAATGAAGTTTACAAACTTCTATTGCAAGAAGAAGAACAAAGAGAATTAGGCAATAAACAACTGTCATCTGGATCTTCATTGACCGATCTTACTTCTGCATTAGCTTCTCAACGACTTGCTGATTTCAAGAATTCAAATAGAGGTAATAATTCTTCTTCTCGAGGTCGTGGTGGTATTGTCAAAGGTGGTAGAGGATCTCAATATTGTGAGCATTGTAAAATTGGTGGTCATACAGTTGACAATTGCTGGAAATTACATGGTCATACTATGTTCTGTGATCATTGTTTGCTTGGAGGACATACTGTAGAAAAATGCTGGAAGAAACATGGTTATCCACCAGGAAAAGGTCCTCGTGCTACAGCTGTTGCAGCTGCATCATCTTCAAAAGACTCTACTCAAGTTGGAATTACTAATGAGCAGTATAATCAACTATTGGCTTTGCTGAAGAATAATAGTGCTGCTGCTCCATCTGATTCAACTGCTTTTTTGGCTGGTAAGAATTTTTGCTTTATTTCTTCAGAAAATAAACCTATTTGGATCATTGATAGTGGGGCTACTGATCATATGACTCCTCATCTCCATTTGTTCACTCATTATTCTATTTTATCTAAACCACTTCTCATCACTATGCCAAATGGTAAAACATGTAATGTCATACATTCTGGTACTATTGTTCTTTCTGCTTCATTAACTCTACACAATGTTTTACATGTACCAGAATTTTGCTTTAACCTTGTTTCTGTTCGAAAACTCATCACAAGCAAGAACACTAATATTCTTTTCACACCTCAATTTTGCTTTATTCAGGGCCCTTTGATGAAGAAGCCAATTATGATTGGCAGTGAGACTAAAGGACTTTACATAGTTAACATTGATAATTCTTGTAAGCATGTTTCTTCATTTTCAAATAATGATACTACTGATGTTACAATGGTAAATTCATCTGTAACACCTCACATGAATGACATTGCTTTGTCTTTTGCGTTTTCGACCGCTCTCAAGAATAACAGTCCTGAGTTATGGCATTGTAGACTTGGTCATATACCTTTTGTTCAGCTCAAACACATAAATGTTTTTGATTCCTCTGTTAAACCTTCTCATTTATGCAAAATCTGTCCTCGAGCAAAACAACACAGAAATTCTTTTCCCACTTCTATCACTAAAGCTGATAAACCATTTGATCTTATACACATTGACACTTGGGGTCCTTATAAACATGCCACTCACAATGGTTTTAGATATTTCTTAACTATTGTTGATGATAATACTAGATGTACATGGACTTTTCTCATGTCTTCAAAAAGTGATTCCCTCACTGTTTTACAGAATTTCCACACTCTCATTCTCACACAATTTCAAACCAAAATCAAAATCATTCGGTCTGACAATGCAGCAGAATTTTGTGGTTCTAATGCTTTAAAATTCTATGCTTTAAATGGCATACTTCATCAAACATCTTGTACATATACTCCTCAACAAAATGGAGTAGTTGAAAGAAAACACAAACACCTTCTCGAAGTTGCTAGATCTTTATATTTTCAATCCAATTTACCTTTACAATTTTGGGGAGAATGTATACTAACTGCCACTTATCTCATAAATAGAACACCACTGTCATCTCTCAAGTTTAATTCTCCTTATTTTCAACTTTTTAACAAAACACCAGATTATTCTTTTTTAAGGACATTTGGTTGTCTTTGTTTTGTCTCTACCATATCTCAAGGAAGAGATAAGTTTCAACCTCGAGCAAAACCATGTGTATTCATTGGATATTCTTTTGGTAAAAAAAGTTACAAAGCATTGGATCTTGCCACACACAAAATAATCGAATCCAGAGATATTGTGTTCCATGAGTCCAATTTTCCATTTCATATAAAATCTTATTCACAGCCCATTACTTTACCAACAGTTCAGACTGATTTTTCAGACTTTATATTCACACCAATTGTAACTGATATCCCACAAAATATTCCATCTACTCCACAAAATACTTTGTACAATGATGCCTCCCTTTCTGATAGTTCCAGTCCAATGGTAAATAATGATCAACATGTTTTACCTGTTGCCACTACTGAACCAGATTTGCGTAAATCTTCAAGGCAGCATAGAAAACCAATCTATCTTCAAGACTATATTTGCAATACCTGTTATTCTGATCAAATACATGCTTCTACTCTACCTTCTTCTCATTTTGTTTTTCTTTCAACTATTACATCTTATCATGAACCTTCTTCATACCTTGATGCTTCAAATGATCCAAATTGGGTTTTAGCAATGAAAAATGAAGTAGACGCTCTTCAGTCAAATGGCACTTGGGATTTGGTTAGTCTTCCGGCAGGCAAAACTCCAATTGGGTGCAAATGGGTGTTTAAAGTCAAACTTAAAGCAGATGGTTCTTTAGAAAGGTATAAAGCTAGATTAGTAGCTAAGGGTTTTACACAAAAAGAAGGAGTAGATTATCATGAAACATTCTCTCCAGTTGTCAAGATGACAACTATTCGAACCATACTTGTTGTTTCTGCCTCAAAGAAGTGGTTAATTCATCAGCTAGATATCAATAATGCCTTTCTTCATGGGGATTTATATGAAGAAGTTTATATGTTATTGCCTGAAGGAATTCCAAATCCCAATCACCTTGTTTGCAGGCTTAAGAAATCCATTTATGGATTAAAACAAGCTTCACGGCAATGGTTTCATAAACTTACTTCAGCTTTACAATCTCGTGGATATTCTCAATCCAAGAATGATTATTCTCTCTTTACAAAAAAAAAATCAGGTCTAATAACCATCCTTGCTGTTTATGTAGATGATATTTTGTTAACTGGTTCTGATTTCTCTGAAATCGAACAGTTAAAGTTATTTCTACATAACACTTTTAGTATTAAAGATTTGGGCTCTCTTCATTATTTCCTAGGCCTTGAGATTAATCACATAGAATCTGGAATTGTTATGACACAACATAAATTCACAACTGAGCTTCTAGCTGCTTCTCAAATGAACTTTTCCAAGTGTTCTTTGACACCATTACCTCTTCATCTGAAATTAAATACCACTGATGGTGATCTTCTACAAGATCCCACACTCTATCGAATGCTCATTGGTAAACTGAATTATCTAACAAATACCAGACCAGATTTAAGTTTTGCAGTTCAGACACTCAGTCAATTCATGCAACAGCCTCGTACTTCACATCTTGATGCTCTGAAACATACACTATCGTATGTAAAAGGTACTGCAGGTAATGGAATTCTTCTCAATGGTTGTGACCAACCTTTACTGCAAGCTTTTTCTGATTCAGACTGGGCAACATGTCCTATATCTCGAAGATCTGTTACTGGTTACATTATTTTACTCGGTTCTTCTCCCATTTCCTGGAAATCTAAGAAACAAGCTATAGTGTCACGAAGTTCGTCTGAGGCAGAATACAGGGCTATGGCACAGGCTGCAACTGAGATAACTTGGCTGGTTCGATTGTTACAAGAATTGCAAGTTGATCCAATCAAGCCAATCACACTATTTTGTGACAATCATTCAGCTATGCACATTGCCAAGAATCCAGTTTTTCACGAACGAACTAAACACATAGAAGTTGACTGTCATTTCACTAGAGACAAAGTCATGGAAGGATTATTGAAGCTTGCTTATGTTCCATCTGCAGAACAATTAGCTGATGTCTTCACTAAAATTTTACCATCTCATCAACAAAATGGAATTCTGTCCAAGCTGGGATTGTATAAATCACCAGCTTGAGGGGGGCTGTTGAGTATAATAGTGTTAATACATGTTTCCTTTTGTTTTTTATCAATTGCTGAGCTGGTGTATATAAATTGACGTTGTTCTTTCTTTTTGGGTGTGAGGTCATTTTGTACTTTACCACAAGAAATAAAAAAAAGAATGGCTTCCTTCTTTCTCAGTTTTCTGTTCAAACCCTAGAAATTAACATAAGAAAAGCCTTTGACACAGTTAACTGGTCTGCTGTAATGATGGTGCTTGATAGAATGAATTTCCCTCTACCTTTCTCTAAATGGCTGTGTACTTGCATCTCGATTGTTAGATATTCACTGGTCTTCAATGCTCACACTGCTGGATATTTCAAAGGAACAAATGGCTTGAGACAAGAAGATCCTATCTCTGCGTACTTATTTATTATGATAACGAAGATTTTCACTCTTGCAATTCAGAAGCAAGTTGATTGAAGAAATTTGAACTCCACCGTAGTGTAGAAACCCGATGGTAACAACACTTGCTTTTGCTGATGATTTGATGATTTTCATAAAACCTTCTGCTAGTCTCTACAATCCATAATAGAGACTCTCTCATCCTTCCACAACTTCTCCAAGCTACAAACAAACCAAGAAAAATCTCATATTTTATTAGCTAATCTGACTGATCATCGAAAATCAACAACCTACACCATAACTAATATGCAACCACTCTAATCTGACATGACATACCATGGGATTCCTCCGGCAACAAAAAGAATTGCTGTAGCCCAATGTATTCCACTATATGAGAAATTCACGGCAGTGATGAATAGATGGTAGAATAGATTCATAGCACAACTAGGAAGATTTATCATAATAAATGTTGTAATACTCTCAATGGTAGTATGCTGGAGTAGGACTTTTCTACTGCCCACCAAATTAATATCCATGATAAGAACTGATATAATAAAATTTCTCTGGTCTGGATCGATGCACATAAAAAAACTGTTACCAATAGCATATAAAGCTAGAAAAACCAAAGAGAGAGGGGGGTTAGGGAATAAGAAATATGAAATTGTGGAATGTAGCTGCTTTGTCTAAACATTTTCACAATCTCATATCCAAAGTTGATACTCTATAGGTTCAATAGACAATCTAGAACAACTTAAAGTAAGATGAGATCTTGCTAGTTGAAAGTAAACAAGCTCATAGCCGGGTCTAGAAAACAATGATGAAATTGAGAGATATATTGATGCCACATACAGAATTACAACTAGCAGCTGACAGTACATCTAGATTCTAGACTACACCTTGGAATGATCATGGCATGATTCTGCAGAAGACATTCATATGACAACATGATGCGGTCAGGTATCTCCCTGAAAGCCAGAGCTACTAACTATGTACATAATGGCAGAATCAACTTGCAACACACCAACAATTCCACTGTTAATGCCTTATGGAATAAATATAATGGCCAAACATACAACTATAATGATGTTGCTGAATACAAATGGTTAGAAAAATTGAAAGAACACTCCACCAAAACAGTATACAAAGCGTTTGTAGGAGAAATGAGAACTGGATGCTTTCCTTGGTACAAACGTATATGGAATATATATGCAGATAGAAGATAAAATTATATGTTGCGGAAGGTATTTCGTAACGCTCTTCATACGTTGAGAAACCTTTCCTACAAAGGTCTAACAGTCTCAACCTCCTGCATATTTTGCTCCTCAGCAGTTGAAGATGTCCACCATTTATTTTTTAACTGCTCTTTCACACACTTCTTATGGTTCAAAATTAAGCAGATAGGTGGATTCCAATGTGCAAGAAGAGACATCAAGATAGAATGGATGAGAATATATAAGGATACAAAGTGGAAATAGCAGTCGACTTTTGAACTGTTAATAATGCTCAAAGTGATCGTCATGGTGATTTGGGAGGAAAGGAACCGCATAATTTTCAACCAGAGAAGAAAGAGCAGAATGCAGTTATATTTTCAAATTTGTAGGAGAATATACAACATGATAAAATTATTTGCATACCCTTTTGACTAAACTGCAATAGTGAAGTGGTCTTAAGAGTCTACTGCAGATGTTTTTTATTGTGTTCAATTATCTCTTTAGTTCCTGTTGTCTTTTTATATTTATCATTCTCTTCTATCTACCTTATGTAAGCTTTCTCTATTTATATCAAGGTTCGAAGTCCCGGATTCCGTTTCCGTTCCGGTCATCTGAAAAATTCAAAATTTCGGTCCCGTTTCGGAATTTCCGGAAATTCCGTTTTAAATCCGGTTTGTAAATTCCGGTTCATTTTTATTATAAATACGCAAATAAATACGCAATACTAATAGTCAATTACACTAAATTATTCCAGTCACATAGAAGTTACAAAACATACAACATAAAATTTCAATACCAAAAGCTATTTCTCTGAGCATCATATAAATTTTGTCCATCGATCTCCTCATCTTGTGTCGGATTATAATATGCTGGAAAAGCATACTGCTGTATCTGATCCGAACTTAAAAATGTCGTCATCATATTATCAAAGGGTGAGGGTTCATCTTGGCTACTTGATGGCTCAGCAGCATACGGTTGATTTAACCCACAATACGAATAACCTCCGGTATAGTCAGATGTAGAATACATAAAACTGTGGACATTGTTAGAAGTTTATCTGTCATCATAATCCCCTTGATCTTCATGTACAACGTTCAAATTTCTGTCTCTTCGTCGACTATAGTCATTTGCTTCATAATTTTGGATATGTTTTTGAGACTCATCAAAAGTGGAACCAACGCCATAACCACTAGAACCAATACCATCACCACCAGCATTGCCTGAATCATCATTTGATGAACTATCATTTTCAGTATTTTCTGCAGATACATTATCATTGTCCGACCAAGTATTATCGCTTGCATTATCAAGTAGTGGATTCTCAGCTTCTCTAGTCCATTCTGCAAGTGGATCCTCCTCATGAAAGATGTAATCTAAATCAATAAGTTGATCGGTTGTTTGTTGGCGTTTAGCATGTCGTACTCTTAATCGCATATTATAATGTACAAATACCAATTTTTCTAAGTTCTCCATTTTTATTCTGTTTCTTAACTTTGTGTGAATCATTGCAAATGTTGTCCAATTTCTTTCACAATTTAAAGAAGAAACTGTTTGGCTAAGAATACGCATAGTTATGCGTGTTAAATTTGGAGCAGCTTCCCTACCAATTATTGACCACCACATAGCTGGAAGACACGACTTAACTGCGCGTTTCGCTTTTGTAGAACCAAATACATCAAGTTTCATTCTATATTTTTCAACCTACGAATCATTCATAATAAACCAAGTTATTCTTTGCGCTAAACATTAAGTTTAATAACTTTTTTATTACCTCTTTTGAAATTTCAATTTGCATAGTAATATCGGGCACCATTTTTTCAAGAACATTTGTCCATCCATTTAGAACCTCATCATCATTTGTTACATTATCTCCGTATTGTATATGAGGATTGAGAAAATAACCTAAAACAATTTGATATTTCAAAGAAATATTAACATGATATGTACTTTTATAATTGTGCAATAATTAAAAAAAATTACCTGCTGCATGAATAGGTCGATGCAATTGTCTTTCCCATCTTTTATCGATTATATTCCACCACTTTTGACACTGTCTTATACCAACATTTTTCTTAATTGATTCTTTCGCTCGATCCATTGCTTCATATAGATATCCCATCTCTGCTTTATCATCATTGTCCATCATTCTTAAAACTTTTACAAGTGGACCAAATACGAGAATTATAGCAGCAACATTGGCCCAAAATTTATCACTGTGAATCAAATTATAGATAAGAATTGCAGTTTTTTTATCTTTAGGACCGAGTTTAGGAATCTTTGCACTCCACTCCCTTGAAGAAATCATTCTTCTTAGATTCTCTTTATGTGTGTATATGGATTCCAATGCAATAAAGTGAGTAGCAAACCTGGTTACTGCTGGCCGAATCAGCTCTTTATTATTGGTTTCTTTTCTCATTATGGTAAGCAACCAACCATGATTGTATATAAATCCTGTTATTGATTGACAATTTAAAATAATCGATTTTACCTCGGTTTCTTTTGAAATATCTTCAAGAATCAAATCGATACAATGTGCTGCGCATGGTGTCCAATATAGCTTTCTTCTTTTTTCCATCAATAGTTGGCCAGCAGCTTTGTAATTTGCTCCATTGTCAGTTACTATTTGCACAATTCTATCTTCTCCAATAAAATTAACAACATTATCCATTAGACCACAAATATACTCGGCACTTTGAAATTTGTCGGTAGCATCAACAGATTTAAGAAAGACAGTTCCTTGGGTAGAATACACAAGAAAATTTATGATTTTTCTTCTATTTTGTGTGCTCCAACCGTCGCACATCAACGTACAACCATACTCATCCCAAAAGTTAGAGTAAGTGTCGATGTGTTGTTTGATTTCAGTGCACTCTAAATCTAAATATGTTTTTGATAATTCATGTGTTGTGGGTCCTTTAATTCCAGGACCAGCTTCTTGAATGGCCTCTACCATAGTTTCATAGTAAGGACTATTAGCAGCATTGTGTGAGATATGATTAAAGTAAAAAAAATTGATATTGCACGACCTATGTGTTTTTTGGCATCTTTAATGCATTTTATTGCAGTTCTAATAGAAGGTTGAGTTCTACCTCCTCGTTTTTGTACATAGGGATCAATCCTTCCAGCTGTCCGTGTTGCTAAATCGTCATCTATTCTGATTGAGTTAGAACGGTCATTGCGCTTTAGTCCGCTAGATCGTATACCTGTTCCACTAGATCCTACACCTGAGTTCATATAACTTTCTTTACTTTCTTGCAAGGCGTATCTTAGCTCTCTGTCATCTTCACCTCCATCACTGTCGGTATCTTCATTTTGTTGTTCGGGCATGCTCATTAACTCTTCTTACACACGTTGTTTTTCAGCTTCCCTTGATTTCGCTCGCTTCTCTTTTTTTTCAAATGTTCTCGTATAAGTTTCCTGGCTTCTATGAGAACAGTCGGACATACTGCCACGTCGCCTGTTTGTCCTGCTAAATGTTCTTTCATACGTGTTATACCACCACTAGAAATTATTTTATGACAATAATTACATTTGTTTTTTCTTTTTTCACCAATAACGGCCGTACAATAATTCCAAACGATGTCACGATTTGCCATAATCAGCCACCTAAATAAGAAACAAAATAATTTAACGTTTAATCACTTAATGCTAATACATTTTAATACTTTCACTGCGTATATTGATCGATTATCAGCTACCTAAATGAACGATGAGGCAGACTAATGTTTAATACATTTTACTGCGTATACTTTAATATCTTTACTGCTTACATTTGCCATATATTTATTGTTTAATCACTTATTCAACCCCATTTTACTGCGTATACTTTAAAACGATGAGGCAGACTATTGTTTTATCTTTATGCTAATTCCTTTCGCTAATACCTTAACCCTATTTTACTGCGTATGCTTTAAAATTTGCGTATACTTTAATACCAGATCCATTATTCTACTCAACCATCTTCCTCAAAGTCACGTACTTCAATGCCCTAATTAGCACGAGAAAAAAATTACCTGATCGCCCAAAAATCAATCGTCGTTGCCAAGAGACGCTGCAAAAATCAATCGTCGTTGCCAAGAGACGCTGCAAAAATCAATCGTCGTTGCCAAGAGACGCTGCAAGGAAGATCGACGCTGTTCCGAAGCTCGAACAAGAACCTGACAATGTCAGATGAAGCAGAAGCAGAAGCGAAGAGGTTAATTTGTTCTGTCTATTATCTGGTTTTATAGAGCAAAATCGAATCTTATTCACATGAATATGTTGGTTGTAATTTGTAAATGGCAGACAAGTTTTTTGATTGATTGGAATAAAGCTTCAATCTTTTGTTCATTTGCTTCACGAGTTGATTTGCTTCACGGGTTGATTTGCTTCTGTTGGATTTATTCGTTTTTTTTTTTTGGGGAAGAAAACCGAAATCGGTGATCTTCACAAGTTCCGGTCCGGTCCACGCCGGAACCGGGCCGAGATGGCCGGAACTCCGGCGTGCCGGCCGGACTTTAATACCTTGATTTATATTGTAATTTCTTCCTTTCAATATGAAAAAATAGTAAGGGCCATTCAACCCTCTTGCTTTGCCTAAAAATCATAAATTTTAATTTCTTACAATTTTAAATTCTAAAATTTTATCAAATTTAATATTTTTAATTATCGAAAAATACGGGTCATTACATTGATACTTAATATTGAATAAGAAATATGATTTCTATAATGAAATGTATTTTCATATAGAAAATTGTTTTCTATGATATTTATTTCTTGAGCTTATGATATCTCATCAACGCACTCCCCACTATATAAATAGTTGTAGTGTATGAAATAAACAAATTTTATTAAGTGAATGGTGGACCTTCGAATTTCGTACACTATTATAGTAATGGTTGAAATAGTGGGATCATGCCATATAGCACTAATTAATTGCATCATAGTACGAAAATTGTTTTTGTGAAACTTACCATACATTATTTAAGAAATAATGATTTTTTTTGGGTATCGACTGAAAAAAATCGACTAGCTATATTCCAATATGAATATTATGAATATTTTTTGTGAAATAAAACTATAATGTGGAATAAAAACTATAACAGAAGTGATACATTAGAAAATGGAGAAGTATCTAATATTATTTACAATTATTCTTGAATTATAAAATAAGCCGTAGTTTTGAGAAAATAATTTTATTATATGATTTGGAATCATATGTACTTGTTAATTATATCTCAAAAAACAAAGGTCTATCCATCCATTTTGTGGGAACATCATAATAGTTGATGAACTCTACAGATTGATAAATATATAAATGTATGCAATTGTAATTCTATAAATACCACAATGGTTCCACGTACTTCGTCATATTCACCGATGAGTTATCGTTTATATGGACATGTGTATTGATACACATGTAATATGTCTATGGTAAACTTATAGAATATAAAACAAAAGTAAATAAAATAACATGCGATTGAAATGACTTGATTTGATCGAATGAGTGAGTATATTGGTAAATATATTGAACGTACCTAAAACGAATAAAGATAAGATCTCAAAATTACTTCTCCATGTGATACAAAATGATACATCGATATGGAGTAACCAAACTTTGTTGGACAATATACGATTAATTGTGAGTGAAGTTGAGTTAGTTTTTTTCTATTATGTAATGTGCTTAAGGGTAGTACATAAGATTAATATTATTTCGTCTGGATAATAGTTTACAAAAATTTACAAGATAAGGGTTTATAAAAAACTCCAACATATCCTAAGCTAAGGAGTTGCAGGTTGTGCGAGTCGAAAGACTGTACATAATGATTGTTTGTAAGGGAACTTGTATGAATCTCCTAAAAGAGTTTTTGGATGACTCTCATTGGATGACATATTTTTGTTTTGAACATAAATTTTGTAAACTAAAACCAGATCGGTTTTATAAATAAATAAATTCAGAAAATATATATGAATACCTATTTTGTTGCACTGAGAAACACAACTTCATTGTGAAGTAATTTCTTTAAGATATTACTGGTGGTAAAATGGAATTGGATACAATCCATAGATAATACTGACTAGATGAGATGAAATGAGATTGACAGACCTAAATGAACACAAAGCGTTAGAGTGTCTAATTAGTATTCTTGCACGTTGAAGAGAAACTATGAGTTTCTTATTAATGTTGAAAATATATAATCCTAGTTTGTTTAATTAAACCATTGATAGTGTTGACACTACATGGTATGATATGAAAATCTGAAAGAATTCAAAGTACACTATCAAAATATATTTTTTGATGGTCATAGCTAAAGGGATACAATCCATCGACCATGACTATGTCTTTATGAGTAGAACTAATGCAGTTGGAATAAAATAAGCAATGTTGATAAGAATAATATCAACAATTTGTTGAAATCAGCGTAATAGATTCGATATTCAACATGTTCAAGTCAGTTGGAATTTAGTCACAAAATTATCGCTTGATAAGTCCTATTGTTTTGTTACATACGTATTGAAACAGAAAATTCTAAATAACGATTTAGAATGAGTTGTTTACACATATTAACCAAAAATGTCTCAAAGTCAATGGAAGTGATATTGAATTTTTGATTCTTTGGATATATCCAAGAAATGATATGAAAGTATCATTATATAAGCATCAAGATTGAATAAGTACTTTGATAGAAATATTAAATAGTTTGATTTTCAATCAATGTTTAGAGGAAGCACATGTTCATAAGAAAGAATGTTAAACGGTATATTGGTATTTCTAAACAACACGTTGTTGATTTTAACGATCTACTTGTGAAAAAATCGACCTCAGTTGTTTTAATACTCAACATTAGATTAGTGAATAATGTCTTTTATAGTAAGTAAAAAAGAGGTTGGGAATGTCCCAAATGATATGCAAGGACACCTTATTAAAATGTTTAATACGGAACATGTAAGATTGATTACTTTGCATTGGCAAAAGAAATTATCACACATGTTGTGTTTTCTACGATATCATGATTTGTTTATGTATTTGACACATGAAGCAAATATCAAATCCAAATTGATGTCACTAAATGGTTTTTTGATGTGTTCTCGTGTATTTATGAAATACTAGAGAATTGTTTACAGAAATAAAAACATCTTATGAAGGAGTTTTCGAACTCAAACTTCATAAGTCATATTGACCGTAGTATGTCAATAATAAATTCAAGTTAAGAATCTTTAAGTTGGAAATGTTCCAAATAAAAGACTATGGCTTATTCAATGAAAATACTACGTACATCACCTTGAATACTGACGCAATAAAAATAATGCATATAAAATTATAATTGCATAAATTTATAACTTAGCCGATTCCAAATGTTGAGAATCTCATAACATTTTTATATGATAACAATGTCACGATATGGTTCGTAATAGAACTTAGAGATCATCAGAGGTCGAGAGACATAATCCGAATTGCTCTACGCGATAAAGCAGTTTATCACCGTTAGAGAGAGTTGATTGAAAGAGTAGATAATCAAAACATAACAGCATATCCGTCCATAAAGGGCCCGACCCATTTGGTTTTGAGAAACCAATTGGAGAAGTTGGAATGAGATTCTATAATTGACCCTAAGTACAAGCAGGAGATTGATAGAGTTAAGAGTATGCCCTAGGGGCAATTATGTAATCTTTTACATATATCTAACTCGTTGAACAATCTTGTTCATAATAAAGGTGTTTCTTTCTATTATATACTTGATATAATGTGGTTATATTAATTAATTAATTTAATTAAAAGTATATTTAGTAGAAAATCCATAAAAGGCATATTTTGTGATAGTAGTTACAAAGTTCTATGACCGTGAGTAATTTATCACAATAAAACAAATATACCGTTTTAAATGTTTCTAGTCAAGATGCATGGAGACTAGATATCGATGTATACATTGATACTAGAGTATGTAATGCTCTTCAAATGTTAGACAGTGCATTACTCATGAGTGTTGGGTGCACCTAAGCGTTACGTGCTGATAATTATTGGACAATTATAAAAAGACTCACTCGATAGTTTTTATTGTTTAAAATAACTAAGGTTAATCAAAATATATTGGTATGACTGATTTACACAGTTCTCTCGACTTAAGAACACTATGGATCTTCAATTTGAAAGCTCTGCTTTGATTATAGTCAAATCATGGCATGATGTTCCATCGAGTGACTATAGTTGGTCGAGTGAAAGTATTGGAAGTAAAGCACTATTCAAGGGAGCGTTCGTAGTTATATGAGGTTAGTATCATGGTCAACCCAAGTCACCTCAAAATCAAAACCTCTCGCCAGAGGATTTTAGTTAATAATAATTGTTATTGTTGAACCAAGAACTTTGTGTTTGGACTATAAGGTGAATGTGGACGGTAATGGAATTTTGACCATTACCAAATTCCATAAGTCCTAATATGTTAAAGTTTTGACGAAGAGAACTGGTGTAAATAATTGCCACTATCAGGTACCACTTGTAATTGGTAAAATTTGATTTTGCTAAAAAGACATGTAGGCGATGAATTCGGCCAAACTGTTGTACCACCTGCTAAGTGACGTGTGAACATTAATATTTGAATTGTTCCATATTAATTGCTTACTGAATTCACACTATTGAGAATATTAATTATTGTTAATTTATTTGATGTTTTGAATGTTGTTAGTAATTATTTTAATGCATATATAAAAAATAAATTTGCATATATTGATATGCGATATCGGTAAAATTTTAAACATGTTTTAAATAATAAAATAATTACATAAAAGTTATTTTCTTTTATTTGGAAAATTTGCATATTTGGAATGTGCTTGGAGCAGCCACATAATGGTAAAAGGAGGAAATCAATTAATGAAATTAATTGAAATTTGAAAAGAGGAAATAAAGGAGAAAATTATAATAGGAGAATAGGAAATGGTTCCTTTAATTCTGTTTAAAAAACCTCCTCATTTTTGAAAGCATAGAGAACTGAACGTGACTTTCATTTTTTATTCTCCTTTTCTCCCTCTTCTCTATCGTTCATCCGTGACGGAAACTTCATCCTAAAGAAAAAAATCATCAAAAAAAAATTCAAAGCAACATCAAACTAAATTAAAAATGGTGGTTCATTCTTCTCTTGCAAAGTGAGATGGTGATTTTTGAAATTTGAGGAGAAGCCACAGATTAAGGTGTGATGAAGGGCAAGGTTTATTGGATCTAGAGGGTGATCAATTAGATCTAGGTATTCTTCTATCATTCAAGGTGTTTCTACATGCTTCATCCTAAGGTAATTATATTTGCGTATAATTCGATATTTACATGTTTATTGTATTATTGTTTTGATCTACATTTGTATATTGTTTCCTTTTAATGTATGTTGATGACAAATTGACATGTCTTGAATCTCATATTACTTTTGGTAAATTGTCATCATTCTCTGTTCTGTTTGGATCTGTAATTTCTTATCATAAATTTATGCATGCCTACCTTGTTTAAATTTATTTTATTTTATTGTAATTAGTTATGAAATTAAAAGTTGACTTTGAATTAAATTTATGTATACTGTGAGATAATCTTTACTTATTAAAATGCTAATGGATTATATATATATATATATATATATATATGTTAAGTTATCTACCATTCCTTGAATATGATTTTAGTTACATATGTTAGATTTTTGTACAATTGTTACAATCCTTATTAAAACAAAAGTGGATACCTTGATTTAATATTAATGAATGGATGTTAGTGCAAATTTTAATTATTTGTCATTATTTATGTTTAAAGTTTAGTGTAAAGTTTATTGTATTATTTCAATCCTAAGTTAAAAATTTAACGAAAATTTTTAACTTTAAAACCAAAAATCTTTTGAACAAATGTATATACATATATGCCATATGCTACATTGTTTACAAACATATGCTTTCAGATCCAAATTATTAAATTTTAATTATCAATTATATGTAACATAAATGTTCTGTTTAAATTAAATTTGTACAAAGATTATTAGAAATATTGTAACCTTCTTTTTGTTAAACATTTTATCAATTGGAATTTTTCTACTAATGTTAATTTAGGATTTCAAATTATTTAAAACAACCAATAGGTTTTCACTTTGTTTGTATGTATGTATCCATGATTATTATGAATGTATGCATTCATAATTATTATCAATGTATGCATATATTTCATATACAAAATTTAGACAACGAAGGCATGTGTAAATTTGGTTGATAAATAATCAATGTCATTTAATGTATTAACTACTATAGCTAAATGGTGAAAAAAAATGAAAGTTTTTCCTCTTTTCATGTTCTACCATATCTATGTGTAGATTGGATTGATAAGAAATGAATGTCATTTAATATATTGATTATCACAGTTAAATGGTGAAAAAACGATACATTTCCCACTTTTCATATTTAATCATATACATGGGTAGATTTGATTGATAAGTAATAAATTGCATTTAATATATTTTGTCTTAGTTAAATGTTGATAGAAATAATATGTTTCTCTCCTTTCATATTCTATCATATCTTCCCTTTATTAATTGAATATAGTAATAGAGGGAAACAAATAATTTCCTTCTCTTAATTTCTTTTTACCTGTTTCATTTATACACACACACCACTTATACACCACACTTCTCGACATAAATGAATGTATTAGATACATTCATAATTTCACAAACATTTGTATATTTATAGTTCCTTAAATTACCATATTGAATAAAATATTGACTTTATTTAAAGGAGAATTTAGATAATATCTAAATGCATTTAGACTTCATAGGCCCATTAATGGTCCAAAATGGCAAAATTTTTGAAATTTACCCATTTATTTCGCTGCGAGCTAGGCCGTTCTAACAAGGTCGTTACACAACCGCCCCAGGCAGTAATATTCGACTAGTCGAGATGCTTCAGATGAGAAACTTCTTAGCCAAATGGCTTGGATTTGTTTGATTTTGATCTGATGACTCTCATTCTTTCTTACTGCTGTAAATACACCCTAGACCCCTAGGTTTCCTATTCTATAACAACACTGAGACTCTATCAAAATTATTCCTTCTAGGATTTTTAGATGGTAAAATTTTAGGTAAATAATCCTTATTTCTCATATCAATTTCAAATTAAATTCTCAATCCTTCTTCTCTCTGTCTTCTGATTTTTGAAACCTAATCTATACATGTATAATCTGTTTATCGTATATTCAAAACGAGGAAGAGCTATCAAAGCTTTTGGAGAAATTTAATTCAGATATAATCTTAAATTAAAGGAATCTTATATGAGTGAAATTTCAAATTTTCCTATTTTAGTATCTACATTGTGTCTATCTAAACTAGATATATGCCTTGGGAAATTCTATAAATGCAAAACCCTAACACAATGAAACCCTAGAATTTCCCTAAGTAAATATCAACCTTTATATAGTCGGAATTATAATTGTTTTTTTATTAATATATTAGAATCGAATTAGTTGTTTAGAATTATATGATCAATGGTTCATTCAATATATTTTCTTTTGTTTTAAATTGTAATGTTGAGGGTTCTAAAAGGAAATTTAGATATTGTGTTTAAATTATGAATTTAATTGTTTGTAATTTGCACCACCATCTATTTCCATCACTTAAATAAATAAAATTTCCTTTCTCACTCTAAAATAATATACGTAAAGGTTGAATTGAACATAGGCGATCTAATTTGTGAGATTTGTTTCTTTAAAACAGAAAAGTGATCCTAATATATTAAAACGGAATAAGTTGTAGATATTCCATTTTCGTACAAGTCTATTTTATTTGGCTATGGATAGTAGCTATTTTTGCTGGAATTATAGATTCGTATGAGATTGATATTTCCAATTTCCTTGTAAGCCAATTATTATTGAATTATTGTAACTTAATTATTAGACCTTAAATTGTGCACATAAATACATATGTATATAATATAAGCATAATGGCTATTAAAACTAATAGTGTATTTGATTATAGTGTATTGAGCGTGATAATTAGTATTATAAGAATTTTTTGGTAATATTAATTTGAAAGGAGGAAGATAGTGTAAATTAGGGAATTAATCCATAATTAGAGGTAAGGAGATACCTTATATGGCCTGAACTATTAACCGTGTAGGATGATATATGTATAATTGGTGTACATATAAGATATGACTAAATTATAGGGGTGCGTGGTTAGTCCCAATTCCACGGAGTAAGTCTGCGCAATCAATCTGACAACCTGTACATAAAAATTGTTGAATTAATCTGAATGTTACGCTGAGTTATGGGTCCTAAGTAGTGCTATGGATACGATAGATGAAATCCTTAGAAGCGGTCTACTTCGGGTTAGAGGTATTAAGTGGCTATGGTAGGATTCACCTCTTTCTTAGGATAAGTATTAAGTGGCCTAATACCATAATGTATGTTAGGAAGAATTACGTAGGGACCTGCCTTGGGGTTTGGTCTTAATTTATGGGGATTTGCCTAATTTAAGAAAGGTATTAAGTAGTTCAGATGCTTCCTCTAACATCGTAAACGTTAGTTGTCTTAGAGTTGTATAGTTGGACTAGAAGACCCTCTAGGCTTACATTGAAGTTATACATAAGATATGATTATGTCTTTTAAAGAGCATATGCAACCGCACTAGGCAAATTTTCTTTTCAGTAATTAATACTACCTTTGGAAACATCTCTAAAAAAGTTTAAAAACCTATAGATGGTTGATATGGCTGAAAATTCTGAAGCTTGAGGAATGCCCAACATCCAAGGTATGCCTGAGTGGTTTAAACAGTGTTTGAGGCATGTAGGAGAGGTTTTAATTCCACAGCAAGCTGCTCCCGTAGCACCACTATGAAGGCAGCACCTCGACCTTTAGACTTTCCCAAATTATGCAAGGACTTCCAAAATATAGGAGGCCATGTATATACCAAAACTGAGGATATTCTAGAGACTAAGGCATGGATAAGTGATTGTGGCCACATATTTTGAGAGCTTGGATGAGAGGAGAGGACAAAAAGAAGGGTTGCTGTTTGACATCTGAACAAGGAAACACTGGATTAGTGGAGAATTGTTGTGGAAGAAAATATTGAAGAGGAGATTATTTGAGATGGTTTTAGGACTCGTTAGGACCCGTTTTGAGTCAAGGTTTATGTCTAATGCGGAGTTTGGTATGTAGTTAGAGAGGCTCATTTAATTGAAGCAAGGGACTTCTACTCTAAAGGAGTACATTAACGAATTCAAATTGTTGGCAAAGTTTGGGATGATCTTGATAGACATGCCTATGAAGAAAGCGTTGAAAGGTTCGAATTCGTCACTTATAAAGCTACTTTTAGCACATATTTTATGGGCACTAATAATGAAGTCATTATTGATATGGCCTTTCTATAAACTACTAGTGGTAAGGAGAAAGAAAAGGAGAAGGTTGAGCCAGCACCAAAGTAAGAGGGACTAAAAAGGGAGGATTTTTAGGCCAACAAAAAGGCTAAAGCAAAGTTGAAGAAGGAGTGGATAGTTTGTCGTGCCAAAGACAGAGGTACGTTGCTAAGGATTGCAAAGTTAGGTTAATGAAGGAGGAATTCAAAGGAAAGTGTTATAATTACTTTGAGGAGGGAACTTTAAGAATAAGTGTTCAAAAGATGCTAAAAGAGGTCAGAGTGGGCAGGCATATAGTATAGAGGTAGTCCTATTTCGAATAGGCCACCTCGAAAGGATAAAGGGCAAGCTGCTTTGAAAGGTACAACTATTATTGCTAAGAATGTTATTTATACCTTGTTTGATTCTGGAGCATCTCGCTCATTTATTGTCGAGAGAATATTTAGATCCTTGAACTTGAAAACCCAAGTTGCCACCAACCCAATAATGGTATCAAATCCTATTGAGGATCGAGATATCTTTCCTTAATTTGTAAAGACCTAGTTGTAAACATATGTAATGTTGATTTTACATGCAATGCACAGGTTCTCAGCGTTGAGGGGTATAGACTCATCATAGGGATGGATTGATTACCTTACTACGGGGTTATCTTTGATTGTGAGAGAAGGATCATATGGATAATGAGTCACTCGGGGCGAGATATTGATGTTCGTTATTTACCCAAAACTCAGTTGAGTTGAGCTATCTATATCCTCTTAGCTTGTCACAAAATGAACTCTCATCTAAACCCATAGTCCAAGACTTTTCTGATGTTTTTGAAGAAGTCTCTGGTCCCCCACCCCATTGGGAGATCGAATTCAGAATTGATTTGGAGAAGGACGCTAGATCTATTGCACTACCAATGGATATATGGCTCATATGAAGAGGCAGCAATTGGATAAGTAAATTTCAGAACTATTGAAGAAAGGATTCGTACACCATAATATTTTGGAATGAGGAGCACCAATTGTTTTTGCCATCAAGGCGGACGGCTCATTAAGGCTATGCATCATTTATCGAGCACTGAACAAGTTAACTTAAAATAGTTGGTATCATCTACCTAGGATAAATGGATTATTCGATTAGCTCATCAGTGCCAAAGTATTTTCCCAATTGGACTTAGCCACAAGATTCCACAAGTTGAGGGTAGCCAAAAATATCAAAGAAAAGATTGCTTATCACACGCTGAATGGATTGTTTGAATGGGAAGTGATGCCTTTGGTTTAACTAACGTCCTCGCATACTTTGTGGATGTGATTAGTAGAGTTTTTAGGGGACAACTAAACAAGTTTGTTATGGTATTTATGGATGATATTCCCATATTCTCCAAGATGGAAAGTGAGTATGAAAAGCACCTAAGTGAAGTATTAAAGACCTTGATAATTCACCAACTGAAACCAAAAATCTCTAAGTTTCATCCTAGCAAAGAGAGGTGAATTTTTTTGGCCATATTGTTTCCAAAAAGGGATTGTCTACTGATCCTGCTAAGGTGGAAGCTATTCAAGATTGAAAGGTGCCAAGAATGCTCTGAAGGTTAGAAGTTTCATTAGTTTGGTTGATGATTACCAAAATTTCATCATGGACTTTGTAAGGATAGAAGTGCATTTAACTCGTGTAACCAAGCAGAACCTTGTTTTTGCAGGGGATAAAAAGTGTTCAAATTCTTTTGAGACATTGAAGAGATTAGTATCTAATGCAACAGTGCCGACGATTCGTGGGGGATCAAAAACTTTCACTATATATGTCGATACGTGTGGTACATGATTAGGAGCTATCCTCGTGCAAGAAGGAAGGGTAATAGCATATGCTAGTAGCAAATTGGAGGATCATGACAAAAGATGTCCTACTCTTGACTTGGAATTAGCAGCTTTTATATTTGCTTGAATATGTGGAGGCACTATCATGTGAGAGAGAAGTTTGAGTTATTCACCACCATAAATCCCTTAAGTACCACTTTTACCAAAAGGACTTGACTCTCAATTAGCAAAGATGGACGAAGTTTATAGCATCATATGAATTTGAGTTTCAGTATACCACCGGCAAAGGGAATGTGTCACCGACGCCCTCAGTCAAAGGCACATTACTCTTAATGCTACACACGAGTGGAGGCAGTTGGAGTTTCTCTCAAATTTTAATTTTCAATTACTAGCAGTACCCATTCAATGATCTTGTAGTCATGGAAGTAAGGCGGTGTTAACGGATTGCATAGGGCACAGGCTGAAGGAGGATGCAATGTTTGTGAAGATTTTTGACAAGAGAGTTGAGCATTTTCCTTTAGTAATATGCTTTAGAACAAAGGGGATCTGGGGAGAGATGAACGTTAATGTATCCCAATGAAGGAAGACGTGTCGGAAGAAGTTTTAGCAGAATGTCACCATTCTAAGATGACTATTCTCCCTGAATTAGATAAAATGTATTAAGATGTGAAAAGGATTTTTATTGGCTAGAATGAAGAGAGAGGTTGCAGAGTATGTCTCTTAGTGTTTGACATGTCAGAAGATTAAGTCAAATCAAGGGAAGACCAGAGGGTTGTTTTTGCCATTAGAAGTGCCAATTTGGAAGTTGGAGCAAATATCTATGGACTTTAAACATGGGTTTCCTAGGAGTCAAAGAGGAAATAAAGCTATCTAGGTTATTATGTCCAGTCCCACTAAGAGAGCTCATTTTATTCCTATAGAGTTAATAAGATTATAACATCTTTTTCACTAATTTATGTTAAGGAAGTGGTGTTGCTTCACGGAGTTCCAATCAGTATAGTCAGTGATATGGAACACTTGTTAATCAATGAATTTTGGGGAAGTTTGCAATCTACTTTGTGGACAACTTTGAATCCCAACACTGTTTATCACCCATAAATCGATGGACAAACTGAAAGGGCTGATAGAATTCTAGAAAACTCGTTAAGAGCTTGCATTATGGATTTTAGAGGATCTAGGGAACGACACTTACCTTTGCTAGAGTTTGCATACAATAATAGTTGTCAAGCAACAATTCATATGGCACCATTTGAAGCCTTGTGTGGGAGGCCATGCAAGTAACCTAGTTGTTAGTGGGAAACTACCGACAAAATCATACTTAGACCAGATTTGGTCAATGCGGCCCTGGAGGAGGTAGAATTGATTAGACAATGAAAGAAAGCCACACGGACCATCCAAAGTTCTACATTGACAGGTGAATGTAGGAATTAGAATTTGCTATTAGAGACATGATATTCATCAAAGTTTCCCCTCTTAGGAAGGTTATGAGCTATGGTACTTCTAGAAAGTTGGCACCTAGATTTGATGGGCCTTTCTCGATTTTAGAGAGGATGGGGAAAATTTTCTTATAGAGCAGAGCTTCCAACCAAGCTAGTGGGAGATCATGACATCTTTCATGTTTCCCATTTGTGGAAATGTCTGCATTACACCACCATTGTAATAAAGCCTGATCAATTAACAGATGTTGAGACCTAGCCGATTGCCTCCTGTGTCACCACACACATAGTGGAACATGGTACTAAGAAGCTTTGTAAAAAACCAATTAGGTTGGTCCAAGTTTGATTTGGAGATAACCCAACAGAAAGAATTTGGGAAACCGAAGAAAAGATGAAGGCTTCTTACCTGGAGCTTTTCTCTGGCAAACTTTTCTCTCCAAATTTAAAAATTGGTTGCATCATGTGTTTGCTAGTTGGATGTTAGGGGATGATTGCCATACTTTTATCTTTTCACTCGTATAGAAATATATGTATATTTAGGATACTTTCATACATGCGTATATGTTATGACCTTGCATCCACGCTACGAATGAGCTGACCTATAGTGTGTTGTATACATAATAACATTGCAGTTTTGGTCGAGTAAATGGTTGTGTAGATTATAGTAAATGATTTGGTTGCATAACATGGTTGTTGAGTGCATGTGACATTATTTGCCCTCAAGATTATGGGGGCGAAATCCATTTTAATAGGGAGAGAATGTAACACCCCGTAAAATTTAATAAGAAATTAAATAACTAAAATATGGCTATAGGTAAAGATTTCTGTGAATATCATAATTTCATCATGGAAGTTGCACTATTGCTTCTGTGATGGCTTTCTGATGAATTTTCATATATAGTATGTTAAAAACAGAGTCCAAACGAAGAAGTTATGGTCGTTTGAAATTTTTGAGTTTAAATTAATTTAAAACGAATTTAAATTTTATAAGAACTTCAAAAGTTTGATATTTGAATTTAAACAACTTAGGCTGAAAGTAACATTAAGTGTAAACTTTAGTGTTAACGTTAATTGATTAGAGAAAGTTAGAGTAATAAATAAAAAATAAGAAAAGGAAACGAAACAGTTAGGAATAAATAGGTTGATCGACCGTCTTACTTAGGTGGTCAACCGCCAGCAGTTAACCACCCAAGGGCCAGCTGTCAACTGGTCAAGATGTTTTAGATGAGAAACTTCTTAGTCGAATGGCCTAGATTTTTTTGATTTTGATGACTCTCGTACCATGTTACCGTTATACATAGACCCTTGAGCCCCCTAATTTTTCCTCATAAAATTCTATGGCAATGTCGAGACTCTATCAAAATCATTCCTCCTAGGGTTTCTAAATAGTAAACTTTCAGGTAAGTGGTTCTATTTTCTAATCTCTATTTCAAATTAAATCTTCAATCCTTCTTCTCTCTATTTTCTGATTTCTGTAGTCTAATGCATAGACAAAAAAATGCTATTTATCGTATATTCAAAAAGGGAAAGAGCTATCAGAGTTTAGGAGCAAGTTAATTCAAATATAATCTTAAACCAATAAATCTTCTCTTAGCGAAATTTCAAAATTTCCTATTCTAAGATCTGCATTGTATCTATTTGGATCTGATATATAACTAAGGAAACTCTACAAATACAAAAACCCTAAAAACAATAAAAACATAAAATTTCACTAAGTAAATATAAATCTTTGTATATGTTGGAATTACAATTATTTTTAACTATTTAGAATCATATTAATTAATAATTAGATAATCTATGTCCATTCAATCCATTTTCTTTTGTTCTAATTGTAGTTTTAAAGGGTTCAAAAATGAAATAAATCATAATTTGTGTGCAAAGTATTAATTTAATTGTTTGTAATTTGCAACGCCTATTTGCATCATTTAAATAAATAAAATTTCCTTTCTCACTCCAAAATAATGCTTGTAAAGGTTGAATTGAACATATGCAATCTAATTTATAAGATCTGTTTTCTTTAAAATGGAAAAGCGATCCTAGTAAATTAATATGGAACTGGTTATTGATATATTCCATTTTGTACAAGTTTATTTTATTTGGCTATGGATAGTAGCTGATTTGTTGAAATTGTAGATTTTAATGAGACTGATATTTCAATTTACTTATAAGCGAATTATTACTGTAATGTAATGATTAACCTTAAATTCCATGCATAAATATATATACATAATATTACGTATTGAATATTAAAACTAATAGCATATTGAGCATGATATTTAGTTTTATTAGAATAGTTAGGTAATATTAATTTGTAAGGAGGAAGTTAGTGTAAATTGGGTAATTAATCCTTAATTAAAGGCGTAATAAGGGGATATCTTATATGGCCTCAACTATTAACCTTGTAGGATGTTATACATATAATTGGTATACATATAAGTTATGACTAAGTTATAGGGATATGAGATTAGTCCAAAGTTACATGTAAGTCTGTCCTGTTAAATCTGGATACTAGCTGTGTGTCTTTATGAGATAATGTGGGACATCGCTTATAAAAAATAATCCCAGTGGATGCGAGGTTAGTCCCAATTCTATAGGGTAAATCTACCCAGTCAATCTAGCTACCAATATCTACGAATATCGAATTAATTTGATATGTCACGGTTGCGCTATGGATCATAAGTTGCCTTATGGATACGATAGCTGAAATCCTTTGGAGTGGTCCGCATCGGATTAGAGGTATTAAGTGGCTGTAGTAGGATCCACCTCTTTTTTAGGAGAAGTATTAAGTGGCCTAATAGGATTTCTCACGATGTCAATTAGGAAGAACCACGTTGGGACCGCCTTAGGGTTAGGTCTTAAATGATGGGGATCTACCTATTTTATAGGTCTTAAATGATCAAAGTCTGCCTAATTCCCTGAAAAGGGTATTAAGTGGTTCAGGCGCTTCCTCTTACATCGTAAATGCTAGTTCCGTTAGAGTTGTAAAGTTGGACTGGAAGAGCCTTTAAGCTTACAATTGAAGTTGTACATGTGATATGATTTTAATAGTAAGACATATTACTTTGCCAAATAATATTGCTATTATGGTAAAACTTAAAATTTCTTTCATCGGAATTTGTTATTCTGAATCCCTCCTCATTTCAACAAAACAGGTTAGGGGCGATAGGGATTGCTGAAGAAGCGAATGTGGGGAAGGCTAATTGTGGCAGTGTTTATCCATTATTATTTGCTTATGTTATTTTCTTTCCTGTATCGGACTTTGAACCTATGTTGTTATTTGTATTGTCGGTTTGAGAATTATTTACAATGATGCCTTTGTTGGAATATTTTGAGACTCCATGACAATGTTTTTGTGTATTGAAATGAATTTTGTTTATAGGTACATGTTTTATTATTATATTTTATCTATTCTGCTGAGAGATTTTGAAAGATAGATAGATAGCTTTGTATACAGTGTCATGTTTTAAATTTTCACCAACCAATATCCAGTCTTTGAATGACTCTATGTTTGATAGGCCTTTTCTAGGTCTGGATTTAGGTATGTTTCGAGGCGGGTTGTTGCAGCAAACTACCGATATCCACTATGAAACTCTCTTACTATGTATGTCTCTTACAACTATTAGGAAACTACAAGAGAATAATAAGAAATAAAGCATTTAAGACTAATGGAGCTATGTAATCTTAAGGACTATGTGGTAGCAAGAATGATGAAATGTTCATAGTATCAAGAATCCAACTTGAGTTTTATTAGCTTTTCCTAACCCGAGTTCTATTAAAATTTCCCACCCTTAATGTCGTCGCATGGGCTATTTATAGTAGTTGGAATGAGTTATGTGTGGTTAAGATTATGCTATAAGAAAAGGTACGAATTAAGATTGACCATTAATTTGACTTTAGAAGTGGGTGGTTGACTGCTATAAAGCAAGCCAGTAGATGGATGATGGATGACAAAGCAATCATGACCTCTCTGGTCAAGGCGTGGGTCTGCATTAAATGTGCACTTAATGTTGATGGAAAGCCCCATCAAGCCAGTCGCTCTACCAGCGTTGGTTTAATTGGATGGATGGATGGATAGATAGCTTTTTCTTTTAATTGGGCACCCACATGGCCTTTTCGGTCGACTAGTTGTCAGCAACATGGAAGAGGCTTGGAATTTAGCTAACAATAACATGGGAAAGATGGGAAATGGACCAACCATAGGAATCCATGAAATAAGACAAGTGCCAAATGAATCTTGTTGCATCAAAACTTTGATGCAGAGGAGCCGAGTGGGATAGATACGGGCCTGGTCCAGGTCTTTAATTGCTTCTAAAACCCTATATAGAGGAGCATGATGGGACTGATCCAGTACCGGTCGTGGTGTTGTTAAGGTGAAGGTAGCGGTGGTCTTTAGTTGCTAGAAGTAAAACATAAAGTAGTTGGATGGGACTGATTCGAGCCTTGTCCTTTCTTATTGTTGAAGGTCCAATATAGAGGAGCTAAGCGGGACTGATCAAGGGCCCGGTCTAGGTCTTGTAAAGATGAAGGCAGCGGTGGTCTTTAGGTGTGCTTCCTTGTTGGGTTGAAGGTCTGGTCACGGGATTAGGTCCGTGCTTGATTGTGCTAACAATGGGTTAACTGGGCTGGCCTTTGATAGATTGCCTTTAATTAAACTTGCTAGTTGCTTGTGAAAAATATAAGAAACACCTAGCAATACATTAAGTATACCATCTTGATGGTAAACTACCAAACATACATTGAATAGATAACCTCAATGGTAAACCGCATATCTCCTATACAATCACAATGCCTATGCATACATCGAGTATATAGTCCCGACGGTAGACTGCCTACCAATGCATCGAGTAAACAACCTTAGTGGTAAACATGTCATATGCTTTATATCATTCAACTAAAGATAAAGGGCTGATAAAGAAATCGTATTCCCCGTAAGTACATCTGCTAAAACGGTTGTAAACCCTATTGACACAGATATCTTTGTTTCCTCTCCCTTGCGGTCCCAAGTTAAATGAGGTGCTAACAATAATGATAAGAACAACTAATTGTAATACAATCACACAATGATAAGTATTATGTTACAAAGCATCATCAAGCTACAAAAATTCCAGCAAGCTAAGTAAGGGCGAAATAATTCTTAACTGTCCTGCTTGGCCTACACTATATCTAGGCTCAACTTGGCTTGGTTCAAGATTCCAATGATTGAAAACTGTTAAGAGTCTAATGGTGCTAGTCGACTTGAACTATTTCTAATTGATCGGATGCTCGTATTAGGCACTAGCCTGCTTATTTAGTCGGCTAGAATGTTAATTCTAGCCCACTTGAATTTCGTTCCTATTCTCTGCCTTTTTTGACCGTTTGTATAAAAAATGGGAATACACTTAAATCGTTGTTTTAGAGCTGTAAATATTGTTTGTAGCATATAGCTATTGTTTGATTAAAATTAGTTGCGGATGTTTAAGGTATAAAATCAGTAATTTGCAATAAAATATATGTAAAGGACTTCAATGTAAAAGACATAGAATTTATGGTGGTTCGGCCTGAATATGCCTACATCCACTGTTCCTATTTTATTATCCCTTTCATTTTTGATTACAAGTACAAGCTTTTTATACAAGTAAAAATGCTATTAGAACTAATATTTTTCCCTCTCGAAGTTGTCTGCCATTGTTACTGAAAGCTTCACTCTACAGCATCCTTTCTTTTTATGATGCCATGTGCTTGGTATTTATAGAATGAAGATATGAGGAGAGTCAGTTGATATATAGTATTTTGAATTTGGTTCAACCTTCCTTCCTCCAAGATTTGGTTCAACATTTCTTACATGATTGTCAAGCTATTCTACTTGTGACAACCGCCATACACCTCCAAGAACCCTGGAACGCATCATGAAGAAATCCTCGAAGTGTCGTCGTGCCATGATGAAAATCTTCAGCTTTTTTTCAAGATCAATTATACGTTGGTTGAGCCCCAAGCAAACCTTCACCCAACTCCAAGCAGCATTACTCCCAGCCGACTCCAAGTAAACACTTAAATTTCTCATGCCCGACTCCAAGCAACCACCGAACCAAAGTTTTGGTTCGATCATCGGGCTGACTCTAGGAAGACTCGATATTTTCAAGCCCTGATCTAAGCAAGAGCCAAACTGAAGTTTTGGTATGGTAATCCAACTGACTCCAAGCATACTCCAGATTTTCAAGGCCTAACTCCAAAGAAGCGTTGAACCAAAGTTTTGGTTCTGTAATCTAACCAACTCCAAGACGACTCCAGATTTTCAAGGCCCGACTCCAAGCAAGCACCAAACTAAAGTTTTGGTTTGGTCAATGGACTGACTCCAAGCAGACTCAAGGTTTTCAAGCCCCGACTCCAAGCAAGCGTTGAACAAAAGTTTTGGTTTGGTAATCCAATCGACTCCAAGTAAACTCCATATTTTCAAGGCCCGGCTCTAAGGAAGCGACGAACCAAAGTTTTGGTTCTGTAATCCAACCGACTCTAAGAAAACTCTGGATTTTCAAGGCCTGACTCCAAGTAAGCGGCGAACCAAAGTTTTGGTTCGATCATCAGGGCGACTCCAAGCAGACTCAAGATTTTCAAGCCTCGACTCCAAACAAGTGTCAAACCAAAGTTTTGGTTCTATAATCCAACCGACTCTAAGCAGACTCCAGATTTTCAAGGCCTGACTCTAAAGAAGCGCCGAACCAAAGTTTTTGTTCTGCAATCCAACCAACTCCAAGAACACTCCAGATTTTCAAGGCCTGACTCCAAATAAATGTCGAACCACGGTTTTGGTATGGTCATCGAGGCGACTCCAAGTTGACTCGAGATTTTCAAGGCCCGACTCCAAGCAAGCGTCGAACCAAAGTTTTGGTTCGGTAATCCAATTGACTCTAAGAAGACTCCATATTTTAAAGGCCCGACTCCAAGTAAGCGCCGAATTAAAGTTTTGGTTCGGTAATCCAACCAACTCCAAGCAGACTCCATAATTTCAAGGCCTAACTCCAAGCAATTACCGAACTAAAGTTTTGGCTCGGTCATCCGGGCGACTCCAAACAACTCAAGATTTTCATGCCCTGACACCAATCAAGTGTCGAAC
Organism: Allium cepa; assembly: GCA_030765085.1. Lineage (NCBI taxonomy): Eukaryota > Viridiplantae > Streptophyta > Magnoliopsida > Asparagales > Amaryllidaceae > Allium > Allium cepa. The sequence continues at coordinate 464,867,313 of CM060943.1, forward strand.
TAAAGTTTTGGTTTAGTACTTCAACCGACTCCAAGCAGATTCCATATTTCCAATGTTCGACTCCAAGCAAGCGCCGAACCAAAGTTTTGGTTCGGTCAACGGACCAACTCTATGCAGACTCGAGATTTTCAAGTCTCGACTCCAAGCAAGTGTCGAACCAAATTATGGGTTCAGTCATCATACTGGGTTCCTAGCCTGCTGTTGAACTGTGGACCTTGAATGGCGGTAGAGCGTCTCTTCGGCCCTACGAGACGGTGGTAGACAAATCCCAAGACGATCATATATTTCAATCCGTAGCTCGGATTGAGACGCGAATTCAACCTATGTCCATATTTTGATCTCGTGAATAACTCCAAATAGTTAGAGTCTATTCCAGAACAAATGACAATTTTGCTTCTGACTCCTCATATTCACCATCTAATGGGCGAAAATGCCTACAACATTTGCCCCCCAAAGCATACTTTCGTGAATACAAAGTGTGCTTTGTTTAATCCAAGACTGTCTCCTTAGTCATGCAAAGGTTATATTTTCTAAATATCTATATCTCATCTTCGCCTTTGATTTTTCGATGAGCCTCATTTTTCTAGTTTGATGTGGGACTTTGTTCGTTCTGAGGAGGATTTGCTAAAATTTTGAAGCCGTCCTTAATTAGTCTTCATCCGATAGGATGCTGTTTTTCTTGGAATTGTGGTTTCCTACATTGACACTTCATACGGTATGCGGACCAACTGATGTATACTTTTCATTATTGACTTTGGATCTGTGATGTGGTACTCCTGTTATGTTCATTATATGGTTGAGTCAAGCTATTCTGACAATCTCATGTGATCGCTAAGTTTGTGTATGCTCTACTAATCATTTCTCCACTCTTGTGCATGCTTTAACAAGATCAATCCTTGACAAATTTGATAAAGTAATAATCTCTGTTGAAGGGTCTTTGTATGTAGGAGATGACGCAGAGTGTTATCGAGTGAATGTCGGTTATGACTTCCATAGCCCATGTTTTATATCTTCTGCCAGGACGTTTGTACAAAGAAATGTATATTTTGTATAAATTTTGGTTGGGATCCTCATACCTGATAAGGTGTAATTGGTTTGTGCGACATATAATCTGGTAAAGTGTGATCGGTTTTACCAAGTTCTTCAGCTTAGTTTGATAATCCACACTGTACTAATACAGACTAGATTGTCGGTAAGTTTTGATGGATAAGTGTTGGATTATCGAGAAGCTTGGTGAAGGAGCAAGGATGGTTGGCCCACGGAATCGGGTTAGCGGAGTTTAATTGATCGAAACATTGTGGTTTGATAGTGGAAGACGATAGTCGAACCACTTGGTCTGGTACATGAAATGAGGCCGGATCGAGGTGCAAAAAGGGGTCAGATGAAAGTGTTGGTAGGTTGCATGGTCCAATGTTGGAATAATGATCTGGTGCACTCCTATGCTAATCATAAGCTTGTGTTTGGTTTTTAGCAATTGTGACTTAGTCAAAATTCTAGTTTGTCATTAAAAAAAGACTATAGATAAACCAATCTTTGATGGAGCTACATAGCTTTTCTGTCTAGGGTCTGCAAGGAATTGTCCATAATAGGAGTACTTCATTATTCTCATGCGAAGTCATGGTCATAGAAAAATGTGAGTTATGAATGGATCGATTGGAAAGCATAGTCTGATTATGGGTAAGAGTGATTCATTATTGCTGGTTTGAGTTATGCCAAGTGCTGATGTTGGATGCCTCCAGTATGTGATGTTTAGATGGAATATTCTTTGGACATTGAAAATCTTGATTAGTATTTGTTTATTATTTATTTTTGATTAGGTAGAATCAACCTTTTAATTCAAATTTCTCGTTCCCTTTGGCAGTAGAGGATTGTCCTATTCTGTTGACTTTACCTACAAGTTTAGGGTCCTTTCAAGCCTAGTATGGTCGAGGACTTTCAACCTTTTTCTTAGAATTAATTGCAGACCATTAGTGCATTTTTATTTGGAATTTTACCATAGATAAATGTTAGAATCATCCCGCATGTCCTCAGAATTGACTTGATAGGTAAATGTATCAAGCTAGTTATGTTAAAATAAACTTTGTTATGAATTAATTACATTTGAAAGGTTGGAGATCGAGTCACTTCTTTTTAGAGAGGTCCTTATCATTCGAAGTGATTCTCTATTACTAGGTTTAGAGAGTAGTTTTGGGGACATGGCAGTCCTTAAATATTCATCACGTCCTCTAAACCACCCTCTAGCGACGTTGTCAAAAGTCGGTTGGGAGGGCTCATTATTTGTCTGGGTTTGCCCCCAGTATAGTGCACTTGGTTGCTTCTCGGTTAAAGAACCATATTCTTTATTGCCAATTACCGATTTTATACCTTAATCATCTGCAACTAATTTTCATTAAATAATAGCCATATTACAGCTCTATAACAATGATTTGAGTGTTTGCCCATTTTTTATGCAAACATTGACCTTTTGACCAGTCAACTAAAATTTTTACCAATCAACTCCGTGCCCATATGTGCATTCTAAATCTTCAATGTTCATCATTTCAGACGTTTTTTGTTTATTATCTCGTTCGTTTTTATTTTTTGACTTCAAACATATCATATTTTTTCCTTAAGATTCAATCCCTTATCAATTCATACCTACCAACATCACACAGTGTAATCCAAAGATTATAAATTCATTAAATTTTACTGTAATCCATTTCAAATGTAAATTTTACAATTCAATCATATAAACTATGCTACAATTTATATATTCACAAATTTAAACTATGTTTAACTTTAATGAATATGTAATTACTCTATCTATCATTTTGATAAGATCTAGGATAAATTATTCATATGCCTAATTAATCCAAATTATCCCTCCCACCAATGTGTATCAATTTCATTATCAAATTATTCATATGAATTATCAACTAAAAATATCGATTCAATTCTTAAATCATATTTAGAACCTAAATAAATAGATAAGTGATATTTAAAGCTTATACATGTTCATTTCGTAGATAAATTAGCTCACCTTTATATGATGTTTTGGTAAACTTCCAACAGCAATTCTCGAGCTTTTCCCATTGATATGATTTTGTTTGTATCAAAATTAGGCACAACACTCTTCAGATTTGTTTGAAGAGATAAAATGAAGAGAATAAATGTAAAATGAAGTAGAGATCAAACAAACACGCAAATAAACATATAAGAAAATGCATAGAAACACATGGATTTAGAGTGGTTCGACGAATTGTCAACGTTCACTATGAATTGATTGATGTTTATTGAACTTCACTCGCTGATTACAAAAGATTACAACAGTACAACTGAAGTTTGATAATGATTTCGGTCGGGTATCAGCATAGAGAGGACCAATATCCATTTTCTGGATGCAAATGGCTGCTATTTGTAGGCGTAGGCTGAAAATATCTCGCCCAGATCTCGAGGACTTCTTCTCTCATGTGGGCAGGCCCACACGATCGATCCCATGTCATCTGCACTCGATCCGTAATCGATAAGAACGAATTCCATATCGATCAAGATTTGATCCAATCGAGTCGAAATTTAGCATGAATATTCCTTAGGTTGTACGTAAGCTCCTATGAAAATTTGGTGGCTTTTGGAGTTGTAGATCTCGAGTTATGATCGATGCAAGTTTGGATTTCTCAACCGTGATCGATCAATATCTTGAGCATCGAACTTCGATTGACTTGAAATTTGGAAGGTTCACTTTCATAGCTTTGCTAGTCCTATCATATTAATCGTAGCTTGATCCAAACTCAGACAAAGTTTACCGATATCTATAGTAGACCCATGCATTAACGATCTCCCGGACAAATTACCCTTTGTTTCTAGTCAAGTTCATGGTGTCACGGCATTGCCAAAAGGAGGGATAACATTTGCCCCCCAAAGTACATTTGTGTGAACATGACGTTCTTTGAAAAGCTACCATCTTAATTCTGAAAAGTTCTAGTAGTTGCTATATTTTCGTCAAAAGATGTAGCCTTTATTTGATCTTCAGTAATGTAGATGTTAAACTGTTGATTGTCAATGATTATGCAGTGTTTTGTTGTAACTGTGTGTTGAGCATAGTGATTTGTTGTTCTTCATTCTGATCGTCACCAGGTAAGCATTCTATTCCTGTTAACTTCGAAAATTGAATGGTAGTTCGGTATACATGCACATATGTTAACCTGATTCTTGTTCATGTTTGTATATTTGCATGTCGTTATCAACTTCTTTATTTTTCATTTGGATTGAGTTTCGTATCGATGCACTAATGGATCGATGTGAAATTTGAGTTGTAACAATGTTTAATGGTTGTTTTAAGTCCTTCCTTCATATCGATCCTCTCCTGGATCGATCTGAGATGTTGAAACGTATGCTTCATATCAATGGCTATTGACACGAAATGAATATTCCTTAGGAATGCTTCGTATTGATGGAGTTGAGTGGCTCTAATACGATCATGTAGTGACTTTTATATCAGTGGGCTTCACATCGATGGATACGAAGTTAATGGCTTGTCACTGATGGACACAAAATGTATGTGTTAACTCATGGGACAGCTTCACAAAGGATATGCCATTTCTCATTCCTTTATTCAAGAAGAATCCCCGATTGTTGATAATCTTTGACAGGAGTCATCCATGACTCCTTTTCTAGATCCATCTCTAAGATCTAGTTGATTTTCATATGTCAATTCTTAGAATAATAAGTATTTCAACCGGAACAAAGTCTATTTTTCACGCATCCCCATAACTGGCTAGCTTGGCCAATGGTTCGTCCTTTTCATTTTGTTCTCTAAGGACTTGTGTAGTGGTGTAATAATCGTAGTCGGTTAGTATCTCTAGGATCCAGCTGAGACAAGGAGCAAGACGTTGCCCCTAGTCAGATAGTCTTCCCTGGCTTGGCATACCATTAACCAGAAATCGTATAAGATATGTAAAGTTTCCATTCCTAGTCTTCTTGCAAGTCTCGGCATGGCGACCAAGCCTTCATACTTAGCTTCGTTATTTGTTGCAGGAAAGTTGAGTTTCAGGGTGTAGCAGATCGATCGTTCCTTAGGATTCATTAACACAACTTCGACGTTAAAAAGCCGATTATCGAAAGTTCCATCTATGTATGTTCTCCATCGGTTGGACGGCTCTCCACTGTTCTTTCGATAATCGTCTGATGCGGTGAATTCGGATACGAAGTATGAAAATGTTTGACCAGGCTAGCTCTTTAAGAGAGATAAATGATATCAAATTGGCTTGGCTTGCATTTTAGTAACCTTCCGGACATCTAAGGTTGCCATAGGACCTACCGTAACGGCTTGTCGATACAGATGTTAAGGGGGTAAGCTTGAATAGCTAGCTTTCATCATGTACTAGTCTTTGGAATCGTTTCTCTTTATATAGCAATGCGACGCTTATGGCGTGTGTTAACACGACCCAATTGATGTGTGAATCTTCGCTATCCAATAGCTCAGATAAAATTCTTTAGGCGATCTATCAGAGCTAGAATTGCTTCAACGTAGTTTTTAGTCCATTCAAAAGTTTCCTTCCCTCTCTTTGTCAGGTTAAAAAAGATAATACACTAGTAGATGGCCCTAGAGTTGAATCAGCTTGGGATAACCTTCTGACTTAGCTCTATACCTGCTTGGTTTCTTGGGTACATGGATGACCCTAATCTTTAGAATTTTCTGACATTAGCCTCAATCCCACGAGAATCGATAACGAAATCCGAGAATTCTTCTTATACAACATTGAAATAACATTTCTAAGGATCAAATTTCATTTTGCAATTGTTTGAGAGCACTGAATTCTTTGCCAAGCCATCGATGTGGTCGTTTGATGGTCGTGATCTCACGACCATATTAACCAAATATACATTCATTGATCGGCCGATCTGATTTTTGAATAGTCTGTTAATCGTCCTTTAGTAAGTAGCATAAGAGTTCTCAAGTTAGTATCCAAGGATTGTAGCATGGCACTGTAGGCCCAGGTCAGTAATGAAAGTTGTATTCCTGGTATGGGACATGCTTCAGTATCTGATTGTATCTGGAGTTTGCGTCCATAGATGAGATTAATTCAAGTCTGATGGTTGAGTCCATTATTTGTTTGATCATTGGAAGTGGAAAGTTATGCTTTGGCACACCCCATGTAAATCTGAGTAATTGATGTATATCCGCCACACTCTGTTTGTCTTCTTTATACGTAAAGGATTGGGTACTCACTTTGGGTAGAGGAACCCATCGGTTTTGAGTAGATTCATCTCCTTTTTAAGTGCAGTAGACCTCTCCGGATCCATGTCGCATCGTTTTTATTCACCAAGACAAGTCTATTGAAATATAATGTAGGGTTCTTCATGGCTGGCAATAGTCCACATATATACATGAGATCGAGTTCAAGCGAAAATATCGAATTCACCTGAGCAAAGCAGTTAACTCTTTCATCATCATTGCACCGAGTTATGATCTGATCTACAATACTCATGATGGGCCGTAGATGCTTCATGTGCTTATTTGCAATGGTAAATGATCAGGATTGTAGGGACGTTGAATCAAAGGTTTAGTGGAGTTTAGCCTTGTATCATGCGTTGCAACATAGCTGGCTCCAGCTATGAGTTTGAATCTACTTGTGTTTCCAAGCCATGTGCTTTCCCTTCAATGTACTCGCGATCCATTGCTCATCGAAAGGGTCAGAATGATGATCAGTTGCCCATAAGTCCGGGCATCGATCTGATGATTCTATCTCTAAGCATCATTTCGGTCGTAACTTTAAGTTATTATAAATACTAGGCATGAGCTATAGGATTCAATAGTCGTATCCAGCTCTTGGATGGTCACGCTCATGCCCCCAGTCTCGGGTTGATGGATGTATTATGCGAATGATCGGGCCTAGCTTTTGCTGTGTTTATATTGTAGTCCAAGCTGTAAGAGCTAGAGTTGTTTGATGAACGATCAACTTATATTCATCTAATTTCTCGTGCGTGCCCCCAAGTCTAGGGAATATCTCGATAAGTGGCATGGTAGATAATGTTCGCTTCAATTTTGCATTCTATCCCGTTGAACCATGGGATCGATTTAAGCGATGAAAGGCTAATTTGTGCCTTATCTTGCATTCTGTCTTAGTTCTTTCTTCTAGGAAGAATACTTTGTTACCTCACTGACATTCACTTTGCTGCTTATGTCATCATACTTTGGGCAAAAACTGAAGAGTGAACATCCAGTCAGATCCAATGCAGGATTGATGCTTCCCTTGTCGAAACGAGGGTAAGAATCGGTGCATGGACATTTAGGTTGCACTTGTTGTGAATAGCTCGTTTACTCGGATCATGGTAAGAGTCAAAGAATGAATGGTCGCACTGCATTCTTTTGGAGTTGGGCGATCAACCACATCCATTTCGATTTAAAGTTCTCCCGTCAAATCTAGGGATAAAGTCAACTCAAATGCAGTCAGGTCATGCTCATCCATTCTTATGCTCTTCCTGGCGGATCGAAGGAAGACGACATAGGATGAATGGTCAAATCACACTCATTCGTGGTTCTATCCGTGCTTTGGTGTTCGAAGGTGTTCGATGGGTGCTTATGTCACATCGATTTGTAGTCGAAGAGGTTCGATATTGGCCGTCGATTTAGCGACACAATGATGAATGCGCGGACCTCATTGCATATCGATCGATTGGTATGATATGAAAGGTGTAGATCGATATTGCCCATCGATCCGTCGGTACGATATAATTGGTTTCCCGTAACTTCGGGCATCATTCTGATTGGTTAGCATTAAGGCCTCCTTGCAGTCATTGCCTTAAGTTGTAAAGGATGCTAAGCTAGCGATGTAGCAAGTCACCTTTCTCTTTTTTAGTGATTTTTTCTTCTGCCCCCTGTCTTGGGTTAGCAGATTTAGTTTGTGGATGATCTAATTGCATCTTTATCGAGTTTGTACTCCTCCCGTTAACTTTAGGTCGGAGTTGGTGAATGAATGGTCAAATCACATTCTTCATTTGTATATGCTCGTAGTCACACTTTGGGTACCAGAGTTAGTTGAAACCTATTTGATGTTTGTACTCCTGTCTACAATCTAGGGACTAAGATTTTTTTGTAGAAAATGGTCAGACTGCATTTTCCTCGATCAATTCCTCTGCCCCCAATCAAGGAAAAAAGTCGAGGTATGATCGATCACTTTACAATAGCCTTAGTTTGATGCTTCTCACACTGAACTATAGGAAGGAATTGATTGGCGGATGGTTGGATCACATCCGTCCATGTTGCATGCACAACCCATTGGACCATAGGCTAGAGTTAGCGGAAGAATGGTCATGTCACATTCATTTGTGGTAAGACGAGTAGTCACATCCATTTTAGAATAGGACATTTAGCTAGGTCCATTCTGTGAATCCACGTCTCCCTGTCAAATCAAGGAAGGATTTTTGTCATGTAGGGTTAGAATGCATCCCAATAAAATATTGTTATGGGTCCCGTGTAGGGGATAAGAGTTGATGCATGGATGATCGTGTCATTCCCGCTTAGTGCTGGATGGTCGGACCGCATCCGATTTTTTGTGGTAAGTGTGCTCCATGTCAGGGGATGAGTTGGAAAGCAAACAATTGAACCACATCCATTTTTTGTACTATAGAACTTAATGAGGAATCAATGTTGGTAGAAGGGGAGTCGAATCGCATCCCTTCTGGTATTTATATTTCAAACCATGCTTTGAGACTGGAGTTGGTTAATGGGTTGTTAGTCATGCCTATTTGATGTTTATACACCAATTCGCGCTCTCGAGACTAAAGTTAGTTGATGGGTGTTCATTCGCACCCAGTTGGTGTTTATACTCCAGTCCATACTCGGGGGACTTTAGAGTTAGCTGATGTTTATACTCCAGTTCGCACTTTAGGAATCTGAAGTTAGTTAATGTTTATACTCTTTTCGCACTTTGGTAATCTGGAGTTAGTTGATGTTTAAACTCCAGTCCGTGCTCTCGAGACCGGAGTTAGTTGTTGGGTATACTCCAGTTCGCACTCTAGGAATCTAGAGTTAGTTGATGTTTATACCCTAGTTCGCACTCTGAAAATCTAGAGTTAGTTGATGTTTATACTCCAGTCCGTGCTCCCGGGACCAGGGTTAGTTGATGGGTATACTCCGGTTCGCACTCTGGGAATCTGGAGTTAGTTGATAGGTGGTCAGTCACACCCATTTGGTATTTTAGGATTATATACGCACTCTATGGACTTAAGTTGTTTTATGGGTTGTCGGTCACACACATTTTGATGTTTATACTCCAATTTGTACTCTGTAAATCTGGAGTTGGCCAATAGATGGTCAGTCATATCTATTTAGGCTTTAAGATTTCGTTCACACGCTGGGAACAAGAAGTTGATCAGGTACGTGGATGGTTGTATCATATTCACGCTGAGTAGGCAAGCGAAGTCATGGATGGATCCACCCTCCTCGAGCTTGTAAATATTGAAGGCGAGGTCATTAGATGGAATGATCCATCCTCCTCGGGTTTAGGTTGAACACGGGCGAAGTCGTTAGTTAGACAGATTCATCCTCCTCAAGCCCACATTTGTAAGTTTATACTCCAGCTCGCACTTTGGGAGCTGGAGTTAGTTAGAGGATTGTTATGTTTCAATCCCTTTCGATTTAAGTGTGTCGGCCCCCGAGCTCGGGTTTCACTTAATAAGTGATTGGTCAGATCTCGTTCACTTTCCACTTATCTACCCTCAATAAAGGATAAGATTTAGCTGACGGATGGTCGAATCACGTAAATGTTCGTTTGGATTCTGCTTCTACCAAGCCCAAGGAGTAAGTTTAGTGCTCTGGCAAGCTTTGAGCTCGAGCAGAGGAGAGGATGGTCGAACTACATCTACTTTGAATTGTGCATTTTCCCTTAAGTCAGGAGTAAGAATTGGAGAGGGGATGGACAAGTCACATCGACTTTATACTTTCCGTTCTTCCTATTGAGGTGAGGAAGAGAGTTGAAATGATGGATCATGATGGTTAGTGAGTAGGCGTCAGTCATTGATGATTATAAATTGTGGGTTGGCCCCTGATGAAGTCGGTTTAAGCCACGATTGTTTTGCGGAATCACAGAAGCAAACAGGAGAGTGAATGGTTATCAAAAGAAGCATAAGTATTTTGGCGATCCTCAAGTACGAGATGGAGAGTGCACTGTTGGGACATATAACTCTAAGTCTTTCTCAAATCTCCTAATTAAATTGCATATGCGGATGAGTGGATGGTCGGTTGCATCCACCTTGTACTGGAGTCCTGACCTTGTCGATTTCTTCTACTTTGATGCCCTGCGACCAAGTCAGGTGCATATAGCAGCTGATGAGTGGTTGAATCATGCTCATCATGATGATACCTCAATGATTTGATGCTAGTCCATGGAGGTTGTTTTGCATCCATCCTTAAGTACTCAGTTACCTGCATCATTTGCAAGTAGTTTAATTCAAGTCGGTCATATTGCGCAACATGAACGAAATTGAAATAGAAATAATTCAAAAGAGATCATATTAAATCTCATTGACAAGTGAATCGACATCGTATGCTCGCTATTGCATTTCGGTCTAGCCCTTCACGATTGGAATTCTAACGCAAATGGTTTAGTTTGATCAAAGTTCTTTATTGATAGGGGTTGGGGGTTCCCGGCCCTTCGTTTTATGGGGCTTGAACATATTGCCAGAGCTATCCTTTTTGGACCAGCCTTATGGCGTTGGCATCCATGGTAGCCATCTAAAGAAGAGGAGTTTTATGATCTAGAGTATGGAGTAGGTTCCCTCCTTATATCGCCATGTTGATCCTTCATCTGATTCATCAACTCAATATTGGCCTGGACATGTTGGTGTAGTCATCGGTGGCTATCCACTAGTTCTCTTAACAAAGTTTGGAAATAAGCGCTGGTGATGAATCCATTTGTGGGCATTGGCAGCAACTGGCTGTAAGCTTTGGATAAATTCATTGGCTACCAGCTTCTTTATTCCCTTCAGTAATATGAGAAGTAGAACCGGTATGTCTAACCATGACTAATAGTGTTCTTTGAGGAATGGGGGAAGACATCTGCATTTGATGGCACTCATCACTCTGGGTGGAGTCCATGCGCCATTCTCACTTCATAAGGTAGTGTCGGGAGTTGTATTTTCGTAGTATACTGATATAGTCGGCATATTGAATTTTCACTGGAAATTTTGCAGGTAGAATGGTTTCAATGAATAGGTCTCGACTGGGAAGATTGTCCAATCATCATTATGATCGGGTCCATTTTTAGGACGCAGGGTCTGGTAATACCGGTGAATGATGCATGCATGATCGTCCAACGTTTGAGTGGTTGGTAACGGCGATTCGATGTGAGTTGCTTAAGATGGGCTCACAGATTGGTGGTTGTCGCAAACTTTCATCTAGGCAGGATATCCATATAGGGTATTAAGGAAGTTCTCTTGAGGTTGTATGCCATGCTTCTAGTCATATAGACACGGTGTGATTAAGATGCGGGCATTTGAAGATGGTTCAATGTTGATTAGCTGGTCAATTGGGGAAGTTGCAGTCCACAGAAGAAGCATGATATATTAATAAACTCTAGTTCTTGGCATATTAGCTAGGTTCTCCGGCCTCATGGAGCATGGTTGAGTAGTATTTCTTTACCCATTCCTTGATTTGGGTCGTACCCGAATTTTTTTTTTTTGAAATTTCATATCATTCCCAGTAATGTTTGAATGATACAAATGTGGTGAAATTAAATGATCCGAAAAGTGGGTACATGGATCGATATGAAATGAACACGGTTGGATTGACATGAAGTGGTATTTGAGGATCGATACGAAATGCACATTGCTGGATCGATACAAAGTGGTATTTGTTGATCGATATGAATCGAATGCAGCTGGATTGATAAGAACTATATATGAGTATCGATATGAATTGGACGTAGATGGATCGATACGAAACGCAAGTGAATATCGATACGAATTGGACGCAATGGATCAATATGAACAATATCTAAGTTTCGTTACGAATTGGATGCAGATGGATCGTTATGAACTGCATGTGAGTATCGATATGAACTGGACGCAGATGGATCGATACGAATAGTATTTGAGTTTGGATAAGAATTGGATGTGTATGGATCGATACGAACTACATGTGAGTACCGATACGAATCGGACGCATATGGATCGATACGAACTGTATCTGAGTATCGATACGAGTTGGACACAGATGGGTCGATACGAACTGTATCTGAGTATCTATACGAATCAGACGCATATGGATCGATACGAACTGTATCTGAGTATCGATACGAATTGGACACGGATGGATCGATACGAACTGCAACTGAGTATCGATATGAATTGGACGCAGATTGATCGATATCAACTGTAACTGAGTATCGATACGAATGTTGATCAATACAAAAACTGGTCTATATGAAAACTAATCGGTACAAAAGTTGATCGATACGAATGTTGATTGATATGAAAAGTGATCGATACGAAAGTTGATCGATACGAATGTTATCATATTTTCTGGATACGAAAACATGGATATGAAAAGCACCATATTTTCTAGTTACGAAAATATGGATATGAAAATCATAGTATATTCTGGATACCAAAACATGGATATGAAAATCACCATATTTTCATGGATACGAAAACATGGATACGAAAATCACCATATTTTCTGGATACGAAAACATTATCACCATATTTTCATGGATACGAAAACATGAATACAAAAATCACCATATTTTCTAGATACAAAAATGTGGATACGAAAATCATGCTAAATGTAGTTCCTCTTCGATCTGGAGCAATCCGAATAGAATAGTAGAACTACTGAACGATAGATCTGGATCTTCTTCTTAGACTTTTGCAATCCAACGATGGTAGTAGAACCATGGGCAGGAGAAAAGCAGGGTTTTCTCAGTGAAGGCACCAAAGCGTTTGTACTGAAATTGGGCACAACAGCTTCGGATGTGTTTGAAGAGATAAAATGAAGAAAATAAATGTAAAATGAAGCAGATTTAACAAACACACCAATAAACATATAAGAAAATGCACAGAAACACACGAATTTAGAGTGGTTCGATCAATTTCCTACGTTCACTACGAATTGATTGATGTTTATTGAACATTACTCGTTGGTTACAAAAGATTACAACAGTACAACTGAAGTTTGATAATGATTTCTGTAGAGTATCAGCATAGAAAGGACCAATGTCCCTTTTCTGATGCAAATGGCTGCAATTTATAGGCGTAGGCTGAAAATATCTCGCCCAAATCTCGGGGGATTTCTTCGCTCATGTGGGCGGGCCCATACAATCGATCCCGTATCATCTGCACGTTGGGATCGACATGGACGAATTTTGTATCGATCAAGATTTGATCCAATCGACTCGAAATTCAATATGAACATTCCTTAGGTGTACATTGGCTCCTATGAAAATTTGGTGGCGTTTGGACTTGTAGATCTCGAGTTATGATCGATGTAAGTTTGGATTTCTGAATAATGATCAGTCAATATCTTGAGCATACGAACTCCGATTGACTTGAAATTTGGAACGTTGGCTTTCATGGCTTTGTTGGTCCTGTCATATCAATTGTTGTTTGATCCGGACTCGAACAAAATTTACCGGTATCCATAGTAGACCCATGTATTAACGATCTCCAGGACGAACTATCCTTGGTTTCTAGTCAAATTCTTGGTGTCACGGCCTTGCCAAAAGGCGGGATAATAGATTTGTTATGTAGGCCTGCTTATGTTATTTTCCTTGCTAGTTTTTCATATAAAATCTCATATTTTTCTACTTGATTTGAATTTTCTCTCACGAATTTTGATTTAGAAACATGGAAGGAGGAAAAGAGTAGAGTTTGAAGATGGGGTTATGTGGTGATTATGGAATGCAGAGAAATGAACATGAAATTAATTTAGGTTACATATCTTCCTAATTTATAGAGAAAAAACTGAAATTTCTACTCAGCCCGCTTGGGTCTCAACCTATTTTATCTCAAATGTCTGCCACGGTAAAAAAAATGTATCTCTTTCATCCAATGTTTGTTCCTAACGTTTTTATATATAAATTTGGGTAAGAAAATCTACTTTATCCAATGGAAAAGTTAGATTTCCCATATTCCCTCATTTGTAAAACAATCGATTTTTAGTTTTATGTGAAATTACCAAGATGCCCATTTGATTATTTTTTGTTAAAAATCTAGGGTGTTGTGTTTTTCCCCCATTTAAAATAATTTCATTTCAAAATTCCAAGAGATGAAAAATTATAACATGTAGACTCAACTATACACTACCAACGATGTGTACATGGATTACATACACTCAAATCACACAATACACAGAAATCCAAATAATACGATCAAACATATTTAATTCTTGTCATTCCTAGCAAGATAAAATATGATACCCATATAGATACCGACCATAACATGGATATATAAAACAATACATAAAAACAACCAAATAGGTGCATATAAATAATATTTATCCATTAAGCCAACATATTTCATTAACTTGGCATGTGAACAATGCATAATACTAATGCAATTCCTGTATGAATGCAAGATCATGGCTATATGCATGGTTGCAATAGATCTAGAATATATGGATAATTTCGATATGTATGCAACATTTCTATACGTACCAACATATTTCATGAATATAGAATATCAGTCCAAATAACTCAAATTCTCACCCCTATTCAACTTGTCAAAAACACCCAATAACATCGTGTCATGCCTTTGACTCGAACCGATATAATTTATAACTGAAGGCTGAATGTCCATAGTTGTTAATAACCTTGGTACAAAGTCCGACGAAGGTAGGAAATTGAATGCAGAAATAAACTCCCAATGCTTCCACTCTATGAACATTGGGTCTAGTATCGAGTGCCTCCTAGTCAAGGCATTAGCTAGAACATAGCCTTTGTTTAGGGTATAAGAAATACTAGAATCATACGATGCTAAGAACTCTATCCATTTTCGCTACCTCAAATTCTATTCTTTTTAAGAGAACAGATATCTTAGGGACTTACTATCTATAAATAACTCAAATCATTCCCCTAAAATATAATGCCTCAATGATTTGAAAGCAAAAATAACAACTATCAACTAAGGCATGGGTTAGATAATTTTTCTTGTGTACTTTTAACTATTGACTAGCATAACAAACAACTCTACCCTTCTACATAAAAAATATGTCGAGTCTAATACCACAAGAATCGATATACATAGTAAAAGACTTCAAATCCTCAAGAAGTACTAAAACATATACACTAGAAAACAACTCCTTTAGCATAATAAAAGCATAATCACACTTTGATTTCCATGAGAAAACTAAATTCTTTTTAGTAAGGAACCTCAACGGTGCATAAATCTTTATAAAGTCTTTAATAAAACTTCTTATAATAGCTAGCCAACTAAAAAAATTCTTACCTCTATAGCATCTTTTGGTAGATGCTAGTCTTGCATTGCAACAACTTTACTATGATCAACTAATAATTCATTTTTAGAAACAAAATGACTAAGTAAGCAAACCTCCTTGCACTGAAGTGATGTTTGGAAAATTTTGCTCTCAACTTATGTTGATACAGAATACTGAGTTCTCTCAAATGTAAGTTGCGCTCTTCCTTATTTTTCAAATAAACAATCATATCATCAGCAAATGTGACCATGATCTTCTTTAGCAACCCTTTAAAGACTTGACTCATGGGGTCAATTAAGTTTGTTGGTGCATTGGTAAATCCGAATGGCATGGCCAACCACTTATGAAGTCCATCACATGTATGAAGAGAGGTTTTCTATGAATACTGGTCTCACACAACTAATAGAATCCAATAACCAAGTCAAACTATGAAAATATTCTTTCTCCAACTAACTAATTAAACAAATTATCTAAATATCGTAGTGGGTATCGATTGTTTTTCGTCGGGCTATTTGATTCCGAATAGTCGATGACCCGATACAAAGCCTTAAAGAGACATATGCTTTGGTAGCACAAACAAACGATGCTCTATATTTTGAAATACTACTCTGAATAGAACCCTTCTCTAATAATTCATTCACCCATTTACTAAGCTCACATCTCCCCCCAGAATCCATACACTAAGTGGTAAGGCGCTAGGCCTTGAATTATTTTCTGAATATATTCAAAATTCGATCTCCCTTTGAGGTGGAAGACCAAAAACTACCATAAAGACATCTAGGGAATTATTAAATACAAGAACATAATCTAACTCATCATGTGAAAGGTCCCAGAAATACAAGTAACACAATATTACAAAACTTTTGGGATCATAGTAAACCTCAAGGATGCACCCACTATAAGTATCCAAGCAAAACACCGTCCTATCATAATCCAACAGCATTCCATACATAGCCATCTAGTCCACTCCTAGAATTAAACCAAACCTAGAAA
Source organism: Allium cepa (assembly GCA_030765085.1). NCBI lineage: Eukaryota > Viridiplantae > Streptophyta > Magnoliopsida > Asparagales > Amaryllidaceae > Allium > Allium cepa. The sequence continues at coordinate 464,883,718 of CM060943.1, forward strand.
ATCCTAATACAAAACATCACAATTGAATATAGCATCCAAATTATATAACTTTAAACTCATATTAATCATAGATAAATGGATTGAACCCCCAATAGGATTCGATATTATAATAAGGTCTGTGACTATAAAGGCTTTAAGTGCAATTCATCAACTAACTAATTTCTTGAAATAAATGAGTGAGATGCTCCAATATAAAATAAAGTGAAAATAGACAAATTAGAAAGAGTCAATTCCATGATGATCCTTTTTCCTTTATTCACGGTTGGGGATGTGCTTGAGGTAGTAATAAATTCAAGTGCATATTGGAACCACTTGAGTAGAAGCCTTAGACAAGATTGAACATTCCCTCTTTATATGACCAAACTGGTAATGGCTGTAGCATTTTGCCTAGGCAACGTTCACTTTGCAATCCTTTCCCATATGTCCTATAATATTACACTTCTTGCATATAAATCTTCGTTTTTGTATTCCACCTTGAGTTCCTTCTTCACCTTTTCTTTACTCTATTGAACTAGTTTCCCATCTACCGTCATGGGTTCTTCCTTACCAACTAAATTCAGCAGCGTCGGCACAACCAAGCTCTCAAAAGTAGCTCCAGCAGGTACATGGCTCAAAGTAATACCTCTCAGAGATGGGTTCAACTCCTTAGCAAATTTTGTTAATAAGGTCTACGTCATGCTTTTCTAGTAAGTCAAACTCATTGACATACTCTTTGGCACTACGGTCTCTCTGTTCCAAATGGACAAAGTTCTCGGCTCCACTACCCATTTAGCCTTCGATGTAAACTTAAATTCAAAGCGCATCTTAAAATCAATCCAAGTAATCACGGTCTCTTTATCTTATCAATGACATTATCCCACTAGTTTAAGGCCTCCCCTTGTAAGTGCCATGAAGATAATTGCCTCTTCATCACATCCTTCACACCGAACATAGCAAATATCTGATCTTAATCCCTTGGCCATGCCTGAATCTGAACAAATGATTCAGTCCCCAAATGATATGCGACCTGTTTTTCTCATGTAAAAGGGACTAAGTATGTATGTAGGGAAATGGATCGATAATGATCACTCCTATAGGGTTTGATACCGGACACTACCCTATGTAGAAAAATTATAAAATTACAATGCAATTTCACTTGATCTACGTGGAATTGGTGACGACCCATAAGCATACGTACGTGTTTAAGAGCCAATAACAAAAATGTGTACATAAATGAATGTGCACATGTACATACTCAACATCCAATTTCTTGACTCAACAGAAATTCAATTATTACCTCAGAAGTCTTGAAATAGAAGACCGGTTTAAATAACCAAGGCCTACCAACTTGATCAATAATCCCAATGGAACTGAGCATAAAACCGGACGAGGATTACATTCTGATTTTATACCGACAGATGTTGACCAAGCATTACAACAAACAGAGAGAGATATGACTCTTTGGAAAGACAGCTCAATGGAAGACTAACGATTATTTAGGCAGCTGAATGGAATCCTTTCCAATAACTCAAACTTGCTCTGATTCAAAGCATGTCATGTTTGAAACACGACGTACTTTGGAGGGAAAGTGTTATCCGACCTTTTGACATGACTATATTCAGACTAATTGGACAAATAAGACTTGACGCTTGATAAAGAAAATAGTCGAATGGGATGATCATGGAGTCCATAAATTAAGCATAGAAAGGTATGCAGCAATGATCAAGCGAGATCAAGAGTGACACTCTGGAATATTCTAAGTATGGAATAATGTCTGCCCTAGGCAAGGGATTGGTACCTATCCCTTCACCTTGGTAGGGGATTGGATAGGATCACTTTGGCTATGGATGACTTAAAACAGCAGTTCAACTCAACGGAAATCAATCGACATTTCCACAAAACACATAGGCAACTGTGCAAAAAAACTTTGGAAACATGAAGCTAGCATGGAGGGAGCCTAAAGAATGGATCGCATGGGCCATTAGGCCATATAGACTGATCGGCATCGATCACCCATCCTTTACACATGGTTAGGCTATAAAACTTTTTGTGTGACCTCGTCTACATTATGAGAAACTATCGGCGAAATTTCATGAAGATATTTGGTCGTCTATACCTATAAATATAGATTTCATTGTTTATTTGAGGGATCTTTATGCTACCGTTATACTTCAACTCTATTGCAATCAAGGATCTATTACAATTTGATCCCCCATAATAAGAGAAGCAAGTATTTAATAATGCAATTCCTTTAAGTGGATGTAGGCAATCGACGCCGAACCACAATAAATTTCTTTGTTCCTGTTTCTGCTTGTTTACTCTCTATTTTAAGTTTAATTCTTCAAATTATTTCTCCATTTTCAATCTACTAGTTGTTTATGCTAACTTTTGGTATGAACATTACTATTATGGAGACAAGGGCCACTGTGTAAACAAATACAAAAAGAAAAGGTACGATCATTTAAATAAATGTTACAATGGTGATGATATTGGTCATATAGCCAAACATTGCAACAAGGCCAAAGGACAAACCGGGGGAAGGGTATTCACTACAGATGAAACCATCCCGGTACAAGAAAAAAGGAAGCAAGTCTCAGTGTTAAAAGGTAAGCTTTTCGAAAACTAAAATTTTATAATATTTTAGGCTGTTGGATTTAATGGTAGAATATGTTTACTCGGGTGGTTTTAAAGATATACCATACCAATTCGACTAGGGAAACTATATAAGACCTAACCCATTCTCTGTAGAGGATATACATCACAAAAAATGTGATATTGTTAAGTAAAAAGATTTGGTAGTGATCAGAGTGTGCATTAGAAACTAATAGATTTGCTTCTAGCCATGCATAATTAATTTTTTGAGTTTGGTATGAATGGTTGCATGTTTAGTAGTTTTTTCCATAATTTTAATTTAGAATATAGGTTTTTGAAAGAGGAGTTATCACTTGAATGGTTATTAACCCATTTATCCAAATAAGGTAGAGCCAATGGTTTTCCCAAATTGAACCATATTGGATTATGTAATCTTGTTTTATAAGAAAAGAATAACAGTGGAAATTTTATTGTGTTAACTTATTCGTGAGGTAGTTATTATTTGCACTAAAAATTGGCACAAACACCTAATAGAAGTTTGGTGGAGAAATAAATGAAAAATATAAAATGAAAACAGAGGAAATAAGTAATAAAATAGTATAAAATCAAAGCTATAACACAAACACAATGATTTATAGTAGTTTAGCATTGTTTGCCTGCATCCCTTTGAATAGATAGCTTTACTAATCACAATGTAAATTGAGTACAATAGGGATCAGATGAAAATCATTAGTTACAATAAAGTACAAAGCAACCAGTTGCGTAAAAGTCCTAAAAATGAACAACCAATCTTGTATTTATAGATGAAGATGTCGAAATATCTCCCTGGAAATTCGGTAGAAGGATCTCTAAAACCATATAGACCCTTAAGAGGGATTTCATGGCATAAATACCAAGGAATAGGGATCGGTGCCGATTCCTACTTTGGAAGAATTTGGGGGTGCGATCCGTATGGTAGCTCTCCCATTTTGTAATATACTTAGCCTCTAAATTTCATGCCAATTGGATTAGTAGAACCTAAGTTATTTCTCGATCTTTGCTACAATGTGAGTTGTTTTCTAATTCTAGCAGATCCCTATTAAGGGAAGAGGGTCGATCCCTCTTGCTTCATCCTTTTGAAGTGCATTCCTTAGGGTTGGCTCCCTAGGATCCCTAAATATTTCTCATAAAATTTCATATGTGTTGGACTCATATATTCTGAGAATTGATTGTTTCCCATTGATTTGCAATTGTTTGGCTGAAATATGCCGACCCCTATGTTGGAGAATGATTATAGCCGATCCCTTTTTTATGTTGAGCTATATTCCATACTTTGAACATTATGCATTCCATGTCTCTCAATTCTGTTCGATTGTGGCTTCATATTATCATCTATACTTGAACTTTGGACCTCACTATCATTGCTCTGGACTTATTGGCCTTGACGACAGTCGAATCTAACTATTCAAATCAGTTCGAATATTGCCTGGTTAAAATACTGGATAACACTCGCCCCCCCCCCCCCAAAGTACGTCTTGTGTTGAATCATCGACAAGAAATCTATCCAGTTTTTTGTATAGACATTGTACTTCCATCGAACTATTTTTCTAAAGTGTCGTATCTCTCTTTGATCGTCATGCCACTTGGTCAATATCCAATAGCATAAATCCTAGATTTTATTCCATCAATTGATATCTATATCCGGTTCTATAAGACTAGTAAGTTTTGGCTAGCTGATCCAGTCTCGACCTTGAAGCTTCAGTTTGAAGTCAATTTCTGTCAATATCCAAAATTGAGCTTTTAGAGCATTCACTTTGCACGTTTCAGTACACGTTCTTGTCGTTAGCTCATGGATGTGTTTGCACCCTCACGGATCGTCATCAATTCTTGTTGAACTAGGTGCAGTTCCATTACATTTTATGTATATGTAGTTTATATAATTTTCATTCCGTGCTTGCATGCACATAGGTTTCATAACTAATCCCCTCTCTCTCACTATTTTTTTTCTTGTGTATATAGGGTCGATCCCTTCCTTTTTCTTTTTTGTTGTAATAGGGTTTGGAATTTTTATAACCGATCACTTTTTTCCTTTCTCTTTCATTTAGGCATTTAGGGATTGGCATTCTTCTAGCCTCCTCCTTCTTTTTTTTCTTTTTCCTTTTTTTATGTCTATAATAGGAGTCGGAATTTTGTTTCCTAGGGTAGGGATCATACCCGATCCCAGTTACTAAAAGGACTTAACCAATTCTTCACTCGCAAATAGCAAAATGGGCCGAACCCATGGACTCCATATTTAAATCAACATTTGAATTCCCTTCTTTACTTTATCTCATTGCTTTAACTTTCTTATTTCCTTCAAGCTCGGTTCTGAACCCTCCCCCTTCAACTTGAAAACCCGATCCTGTTCCCTCGAATTAAATAGTGCCTTCTTTCTTAGATTCGTTATTCTCATCTTGCTTTAGACCACCGCTCCATCCTCAACTTGAATAAAAATCAAGCATTTTCTCTTCAAAAACTCGAATTTTTAAATATTTAGGTGAGTTCCTTGAATTTTATTTGGTTCATGACAATATAATGTGTTTCATTTGTGTTTATCGTGAGTTAAGTTTAGAGGAGATGAGATGCATGATGGCGATGCAGGGTTCAATGAGGTAATAGTGGAGGAGAAAAGAAAGTATAAAGCACAAAGGAAGCATAGGGATCGGTCATGCATGTGTATGAAGCATGGAGGACTCGTTTGGAATGTAGGTGAAGGAGAGGGATCAGAATGAATGTTCAAGGGAAGTGTGATAATGTTAAACTAGAGGGATCGGTATTGAAGTTCGAAGAGGGATCGATTATGTTGGGTTAGGCATAGGGGTTGGTTGCATTGCTAAGTGGAGGGATCAATTGATTACTAATGTTGAGAGGGATCGGTCATTCGTGAAATAAAGAGGGATCGGTTGTTTGTCTTAGGATGAGTGTGAATGCGACTAATTGAAGGGACCGGTGGTGGTGTGTTTGTGGATGGAGAGGTTGGTTATTTTGCTTCATAAGAAGGATCGGTTGTAGGCTTGTAATAAGGACCGGCTATTTTTATATAGAGGGATTAGCTTTGGGTACATGGCCAATTCTACGCTTTGAATTGAACTTGGAAACCAATCCATATTCACTCGAATGAACAATTAGAACCAATCACATCTCAACAATCTTAAACATATGACGATAATGATCAAAAGGAGTTGCATATCTATAACATCCCGCCTTTTTATATGGTTTAATCGATGATAAACCACACATGTCTGAATCAAGCCATACAAAAGGGCCAATTGTTATTGGGGTGAATAAGAAAAAAAGGAAAGAAAGAAATAAAACAAAACAGAATCTCACAGCGGAACGACAAAATATAATAATCAAATAACAGTTCATGAAGCTGTTTTACAAAACATTTGATTATAATTATACAAACACAGAATCAGAGTTGCACATACCAAAAATAATAAATAACAAGGCAACAGAACAATATAGTAAATAATAATAATACAATCTTCGTCTTTGTCCTCCAGAAATAAGGTCTTCAAACCTTGAATTGCTCAGATTGACCCGAGCGAATTGGAAGGAGAAAACACTTGAGTCAGAACTAAAAGATCTTATATAAGTTAAATCAACATAAATAAATATGAGTGGAACAGCGTCATAGATGTTTACGGGATTTGACATCTCCTATCCAGTGTCTAACGTGAGTGCGATAACTTAAGAAATGCTCGGGATTCACGTCTCCTAAGGATCCGTTAAACTATTTAGTATGTATTAATATACGCTATTATAATAATGTCTAACCGGAAAATAAACTTACTTTAAAATAGCGTTAAGAAGTGACCCAATATTCCCCTTAACATATAAATAGTGGCAGTAGTCTATACTGTACCGTAATACCTCCTAATCGAGAGGCTATCAGAGGATACTCTATAGGTACAACACAAATCAAATTCGTACAAGGTGTGCTAGGGTAGGTGACACGCCACACAAGGCAATGCCAGGGTAGATATACCAATTACGCATCTGGGCTGGTGGTAACGCGTAGCAGCTACTACCGCCTACCTCGAGCCACACCCCCAAAATCAAAAGTGGCCACCAAAACAATTCAAAGTCCAAATATAATATCGAAGGAGTGTGTCCGATAAGAGGGGCTACGTCCTTGGCGCGAGAATCGCTCCTGTTTTAGCCACCTTATGCCAACTCACGGGAGTTGGGTCCACGTATATACCTTAAAGGAACGCCGCCGCCAACCTACTTCATTCGGGAATCTCTACCGCGTAAATGGTTGTTAAAGTGGTTATCGGAGCTGACAGAGAGCATGTCAACTTCCGATCCCGGTCTCTTTAACAACCAAACGTTATTATAACATCGCGGTCATTTCAAAATAATTTATACTTCAAAACTAGAATATAATAGCCATTTCAAAACCATATAAATACGATATCATTTCCATTTCAAAAACCAAATCAATATTTATATCATTTTTATTAAAACCCAAATCAATATAATATCATTTTTATTTCAAATATATCCTTTCCAAAAATCATAGCACTTTCAGCGTTATAACACATTGAAATCAAAACACTTGAAATATACCAGTTTCAAATTATAATAGTTTGAAACTCATAACTTTGAAACATAACTTCTACAACTTAAATGGTTTAAATATTAAAATACTTTATATAATAAAATAGCTTCTTCAATTCACAAATCAATTCCAAAACAACTCGAATTTTTAGAATTTAAATTTAACCAAATCACAAATCATAAATTTCAATAAGATTCAGTTTCCAAATAAACTATTCCAAATTATATTGATATCAAGTCAGATTTGGTCCACAAAATAAACCATTTCCAATTCAACATATTTCAAGCTTTAATTCAACGATTTAAAATTTAAGTTTGGTAATTACGATTCAACAATTCAATTTTCTATTATTTAGTTTCGAAATATTTTACTTAATAAACCCATTCTCATTAAAAAAACTCAAATTTCAAATAACTAAATCTTCCCTTCAATTTATTTATACCTGAAATATTCATTCAATTTACCTTAAACCAAAATCAAGTTATAAAATCATTCATTCTAAAATTTCAAATTTAATAAATTTCATATCAAACTTATTTAAGTTTAATTCTTATATGAATTCAATTCTCAAATAAATCATAAATTTATCTCTCAACCTTAATTTATTTAAGTCATTATGAACTCTGGTAGCACCAAAATTGGTCACTAACACCCTTAAGAGAGATTGTGTAGAGAGATTAATGAAGAAAGTAAAATTAAACAGATAACAATACGCAAATTTAAATGCAGAAAGTATGAACATAAGATTTATAGTGGTTCGGCGTAACTGCCTACATCCACTTTGTGGTTAATCTTTATTGCTTTACTTGATAATTGATTACAGATACAATCCGTACACCAACTATTTGATTACAATTGTTGAGAAAAAAAGATAAGTATTGAATGAGTATTAAATGCGGCAGAGTTTCCCTAGTATTCTCGAAATTCCGATCCCTTTCATTGTGCCCCTGCCTCTCTATTTATAGAAGAAGGTAGGTTGGACTTCCGTGATGAGCCTAGCAGCTTGGTATCTCGGCCCAATATAAGTAATCTCCAAACGTCGAACCAAAAATGCCGAACGGCAGAGTGCCGACCGACATCTTTGTACCGAACGAAACGATGTGTTGCATAATAGGTGTAGGCCGATCGAGAATCAACGCCGGATGGGGAAGGTGCCGAACGAAGCTGGAATGCCGAACAGTCCAGGAACGATGAGCGAGGCATGAATGACGAGCACTCTAGAAGCCAAACGCTCTTGAATGCCAGCCGACTAGTTGTGCCGAACGTCCCTGGAATGTCGAACACTCTCTAATGCTGAACGTTCCTGAATGCCGAGCATTCTCTAATGCCGAACACTATTGAGTGCTGAGCGCTCCTGAATCCGAGCGCTCTCCAATGCCGAACGCTTCTAAATGCCGAGCGTTCCTGAATGCCGAGTAGTGTGGAATGTCGAACGAGTTTGGATGTCGAACAACTTTGTCATGCCGAACGGCCTTTAATGTCGATCGACCATAGATGCCGAATGGCCTGGTCATACCGAATGAGAATGCTGAGTCCTTAGTTGCCTGGTCAACCTCCAGGTAACACTTGCCCCCCAAAGTGCATTAAGAGATCGATCGTGATGCACTTTGAATCGCGTGTCCTCTGTGCTTCGCTCCGAGCTTTAGGTTTATTCTTCTTCCAGGTGGAATTTTCTCGTGAATACTAGGTGAGGCAATGCATGCCGAACGTTATGCGAATATCGAGCAGCATAGCTGAAGCCGAGCACCCTGGATGCCGAATGCTATTGAATGCCGATGCCAAACGATGTCGTCTTGACCGGTTCTACCAGTTATTGTCTCTTCGACTTCCTCTCTTCCCCTATAAAGTTGGCATTTTCCTTCTTCTTCTCTTCTTTACTTTCACCTCCGTTATTCTGTATTCACGAACCTCGCCTTTTAACAAACTCCAAGAATTTGACTACCCTTCCTTCCTCGAGCATCATCCCCTGCATCACCCTTTTCCCGAGTCATTCAGAATTAATTAAAACCATGCCCTTAACTCCAGAATTCTCCCGAGCTTCAATCCATTTGCTAGGTATCGACCCCTTCTATTTAGATGCTTTCCCTGACTAAAATTTTTAATACGAGGCTTAAGTTCGTAAATTAGAACCGTGGCCAATAGGTATTTCATGGATGAAAGGATCGAACTGCGATTAGGGAATGTTCTAGGGCTAGATGACGTAGAGAAAAGGGGAAGCGGTCAGAGGCAAGCACATGAGGGTGTTGATGGAAGATGTACTATGGTTCGGTATGGTTTTCTCATGCCGAACGAGATTGCAGGAAAGAGTAGAGGAGGAGAAGGAATTGGCTAGAGCGCCGAACAACACGGTCCGGCATGACTTGTCGAACGACTTGACCACGTCGTTCGATATGGATGGAGGAGAAAGATAAAATCGTTTTTAAGGGCGAAGTGCCGAGCGTTAGGGCTCGGCATAACCTCGGCTCGGCATGATTCACCACACGCCGAGCAACGGAGTGGAAAAATAGGGAGGAAGTACGAATTTGTTAGGATGCCGAACGATCATGAATGTCTATCGATAGTTAGGCCGAACAACATTTTGACCGAACGATACTTAGGCCAAACAAAATTTTGACCGAACGATACTTAGGCCGAACAACATTTCACCTTACCTAATTATAAGACAAAAACAAGACCTAAGCATACTGGCATATTGGACTAATCTGGACTTATAACTTCCTAGTTTCAATTATCGTAAGCCTGAATTGAAATCGATAAAAATAGGTAAAAGCTTTTGGCATACAGTGTCAATGTCCGAGTCCAAAATTGAAAACATTACAAGGCTGGTGTTTGGAGACGGTCGGCGAGGACGGTCTTCGAAGATGACAGCTCAAAGTTCAACTTTATACCATCAACCCTATGACAAATAATTTCTCATCACTTATACTTGAATTATCACACTAGTTCACACACCACACGGGGGGAATATTTATGTTGTTAAGTCTAACGTCGATTGTTTTTCAAGTATAGTTCAAATAGGTACTCTACTAGATTCAATTTCTATCAAAGATGTCTAAGAAATCTGCTCCGCCACGATCTTAGATAGACCTGGGCCATCTTCTAAACAAGGAGTCGCGGATACTTCAAACCCGTCGACTTCCCCTGCTCATAACATAGCTCCCGACGCCCTGGAGGCATCAATTTTCTTGGACAACCTGGTCGATTCACAGACTTCGAAGATCAATGAAATTGCACTCCGTTGGATATGCTCCATCCACGGAATCCCCTTCGTCGACGTATTAGTTCATTCGGGGCACGATCATCCACACTTGCCCCCAGTTAGATACATAGTTTGTAATAAGTTTATGTGTTGGGTCGGCAGTGTGCCACCGTTCAACTTATTTCTTTGGGACGTGCTGCAATACATCGACATTGCCCCGTTACAACTGTACCCGAATGGTCACGCCTTCATCTGTGGGACCTACATCCTTTTCATGAATGTCCTCTCCAGGCCTCCAACCTCGGGTGACATCAGGTGTGTGTGTGTGTGTATGATCAAGAAGTGGAGAGATAGCCCCTCTTTCATGTTTCTTGGGCCGTACCTCAAATGCCAAATCTTAACTGAGGCATGCATCAAGTTCGTCCTGTACAAACAGGAATGGTTTTATGTGCGTTGCCCTCCTGGTTTCGTGATGAGATGTGTGGAAGGAAGTAAGTCTTTTCTCTGGATCGATATTCATATTCGGTCAAAGCCGTGCCTTTTCTAACTCTTTTTCCCATCTTTTCATATATCAATCCACGTCCTGACGGCCGCAGATATTCTGAAGCCGTTGAAGCTATTAGAGCCCTTCCTGCCGACGAATGGGACATCCGAACTCTCATTTCAAATGAGTCACTTTCGAGGTTTGGACTGTTGGCAGAAGGCCGTCGGATAAGCCTTCCTTAAGGCGTTGCAATACCCAGGCCTGCCTCTTGCAAAGGGAAAAAACAAGCTGATTCTTCAGCACGCGGCGCTCTTGGCGCACTAGAAGAAGGAGAAATCAAAGAAAAAGAAACACCCGAAGCACAAGATGAGAACGTTGGTCCTACTCAGGACCCACTAGTTGAAGTTCATGATATCGAAACATCATCCTCCCCTTCGAAGAGGAAAAAGAAACTGACGTACAAGATAAGGAGGTAAAAAGTTAGTGCAATCTCTAAAATTACTCTTATTCCAACAGAGAAGGAGGCTTCCTCATAATGTTTAGAAAGTTCTTTGAAGGGCCTCTCGAACCTCTCGATACCTGACGATCTACTTAATTACGATTTCGACGATTCGGAGGCACTTAAACTTCACTCACCCATCAGAGGCGATGCAAGCATTCAAGCCCAAACTCAAGGAGAAAAACTCCCATTAGTAAAGAAACTGGTCCGTCGGAGGGAAACACTAGGACACACACAAAAATATGCACTTCACCTTGCACTTAAATTTCCATTGTCACACTATTCTTTGCTAATTCGTTGTTTTTTAAATTCTGTGCAGGTGACATGGGGCGTACACACGGAATCGATCGTCTCCGCGGGTCATCTATCTTCCATCACTCTGGATAGGACTCAGGTTTCGAAAGACGTCGGGATAGAGACGGTGTTGGCGATAGGGATTGCCATTCCCGGGACTCATCATCTCGGAAGAAAACATATTATCAGTCCAAGTACCAGCAACATCCCCCTTCTCACTCGGAACAAAGCAAAGATAAGCACGGCCATAAGGGGTCGCAATCTGATGTCCCCCGAGATCAACACGCCGATTCCTCTTCCACACGACAATCCCAGGATGCTCACAGGAAAGCTGAACTTTCAAAGCCGTCTCCTCCTGTTCCTACAACAGATCCAACAGAATCGGAGGGACTGGCCGAGCTTAAAGTTAAATTTCCAAAGATCTGCTTTGATGGTCTGAGGTTCCTCCCGGCGATCCACCATATACCTAGAGATGTTAAGCAGAGTGCTATCGCCTGTACCAACGACCTCTATGTTTAGCATGATGCATTTGTTCATCTTGCTGAGAAAGTGTCGGAAGTCTCCATAGAACGCCAATATGAGATTGATCGCCTGAAGCTTGAGGCTATTCATGACAAAGACATTATCAAAGCTCAGGACGAAGAGATTGCGACTTACAAATCTCAACTTGAGGCCGCCCAGCAGAGCGCCAAGGATACCGCTGAAGCCGTAACTAGTTTAGAATCAACTCATAAAAAAGAAATCGATGAGGCGGTACAACGCTGTGGGGCTTTAGCTTTGGAGAAAGACTCGGTGCAAAAAGAGAGGGATTCATTCTGTCTCCGAGTTAAAGAACTTGAGGAGCGACTCCGTAAAGAGCAAGAAGAGAAGATTGCTGCCCAAGAAGAGTGGCAATGGTATTGCGACGAGATGTTACAACGCGACCCCTAAGGCGAAACTTGAGGGCGAGCTTTCTAAAGTTGAGGCACTGAAGAATGAAGCCCGCAAAGAGGGCAAAAAGATAGCATCTGTGGAAATCGATTCCCGTCTTGAGGCGGCTAAGGAAGAAGGTAGAGAAGAAATCAAAATCATGTTCGACCCGCTTATTGCCGAATTCAATGCCCGCGTTCTCGTGCACCGGGACTTAACTTTTCTAGGCGAGGGCTATCTCGAATCTTTAGCCGAAGCTTGGGAGACCTTAATTGAAATCAAGAAGGCCGAACATGGTATCGAGGAGGTTGACGGGGGGGCTTTGTTAAAAGAATTCCTTAAGGGAAACGAACCTTCGGACCTGTCAGCGGCTAAAGCCCTTTATTGCAAAGGCTACCCCTCAAGGAAAGGGAAAGAAGTTATCGCCGGTCCACCCGGGATCGAGTCTCTACCTCGTGTGTCTACCCAGCCGGCCGGTCGGCCGATACTCGATATTTTTTAACAACACATTGGCTATGACCCGGAGGACCCCGGCCTTGGCGTTCACGTTTTGTCCCCTATTCCAGAGGATGAGACCCCCCTGACGGTTGAGAGCCAGCCGAAACCTGGTAGGCAACTCTTTTGCTTTAACATTCCAAAAGTTTTCGCTTTTCACCAAAAGCTATCGCATTATAATACTTGCTTTTCGTGATTTCATGCAGGCCGTTATGATCTTGAGCCCACTCCGAGGAACGATGGCGCCAACGAGGTGAGGGAAAAAACGAGTGAAGCCACTCATACAAGAGAGGCTCTCGGTCACGATGCTCAGGTGATCGGAGCGCTTGATGAGGATAGATCTGAGACTTCCTCTCTCATCGATAGGAGTTATGAAGTTGAAATTACAGGCTTCTCTAAGCACACATCTGAACTGAGCATGAAGGAGCGGCTTGATAAAGAGAAGGAAAAGACGATCAAGATCAAGGTCGAACCTCAAGCTGTGGACAATAAAACTTATTTCTTTTTGCCTTTCAGAAGACTTCTTTTGTTCAGTTTTCCGTATAATCATGGTCAGAACCCAAGCTATTGCGAGTTACATAAACTTCTCGATTCATCTTCAAAAAAGTTGATAATCTTTTGGTATTGCACATTCTTTTATCCCATGCTCCGGGGGCTTTGAATATTTTCCAATCCGTACGCCAAGGGCTCGATGACTTCAAGTCATTTATATCCAGTTCGCCTTCAGGGTACTTGGATATTTAAATCGTTTATACTCGAGTCTACACTCTGGGGACTTAGAGTACTCCAGTCCGCATTCCGGGGACTTGGAGATTTCGAGTCGTTTATACTCGATTCCGCACTCCGGGGACTTGAATGTTTTGAATCGTTTATACTCGAGTCCGTGCTCTGGGGACTTAGAGTACTCCAGTCTGCATTCCGGGGACTTGGAGATTTCGAGTCGTTTATACTCGAGTCTGCACTCTGGGGACTTAGAGTACTCCAATCCACACTCTAGGGACTTGGAGATTTTGAGTCGTTTATACTCGAGTCTGCACTCTGGGGACTTAGAGTACTCCAGTCCGCACTTCGGGGAATTGGAGATTTTGAGTTATTTATACTCAAGTCCGCACTCTGGGGACTTACAGTACTCCAGTCCGCACTCCGAGGACTTGGAGATTTTGAGTTATTTATACTCGAGTCCGCACTCTGGGACTTAGAGTACTCCAGTCCGCACTCCGGGGACTTGGAGATTTCGAGTCGTTTATACTATAGTCCGCACTCTGGGGACTTACAGTACTCCAGTCCGCACTCCGAGGACTTGGAGATTTTGAGTTATTTATACTCGAGTCCGCACTCTGGGACTTAGAGTACTCCGGTCCGCACTCCGGGGACTTGGAGATTTCGAGTCGTTTATACTATAGTCCGCACTCTGCGGACTTAGAGTACTCCAGTCCGCACTCCGGAGACTTGGAGATTTTGAGTTATTTATACTCGAGTCTGCACTCTGGGAACTTAGAGTACTCCGGTCCGTACTCTGGGGACTTGGAGATTTCGAGTTGTTTATACTCGTTCGTACGTCAGATAGAGTAATGTATCTCTTAGTCATTTGTTACGGCGTTATCATACACAGAAACATCGACAATTTGTGGGAAAAAGAAATGGCTTCAAGCCTTTATTAATGCAAATAGGCTAAATTGTCTTTTCACATGGCGTAAGCTAGGAAAAAAAACTTGCTGGAAATAAATGCAACTAAAATATGATAGAAATGAACTAAGTGTAACAATGCCGCAAATCTTCACCATTCCATGCTCGTGGGAGTGTCGCATCATCGACGGTCGCTAGCTTGAAAGTTCCTTCTTCAAGCTTCCGTTCAATGACGTATGGACATTCCCATGCGGGGCTCATGTGTGATGGAACTGGGAAAACTCATTTCAAAACAAGATCTACCACGCCAAAGATACTTGGTCGGAATTTTTCATTATAATATCGAGTAATTCGATGCCTGTGCGCGGCCGCTCTTAAATTAGCTTCTTCGCGTTTTTCATCAATGAAGTCCAATGATTCCAGCAAGAGTCTTGATTTGATTCAGGGTCATAATAATTTACCCGATGTGATGGGACATCAAGTTCCACGGGTATGACAGCTTCCATGCCATATGCTAATGCAAATGGAGTGTGGCCAGTCGTGGACTTGTGGGTGGTTCTGTAAGCCCAAAGTGCTGTCGGTAGCTCATCCACCCACTTGTCTCTAGCCTTTCCCTAACATTTTTTCAATATGGATTTGATTATTTTGTTTACGGCCTCCACTTGTCCATTAGATTTCGGATGAGCAACTGCTGCAAACTTTTTCTCAATACCATATTTTTGACAAAATTCCCTGAACTCTTTGCTTTCAAACTGAGTTCCATTGTCTGTAACGATGGTTCGTGGCAGGCCAAAGTGGCATATGATATTTCTACAACGAAATTAATGACTTTCTTGGTGGTGATAGTGGCCAAAGGCTCTGCTTCTGCCCACTTGGCAAAGTAATCGACCGTAACAATCGCGTATTTTGCATCACCTTTGGATAGGGGTAAGGAACGGACTATATCGATCCCCCACATTGCAAATGGCCAAGGACTAACCATTTGTGTGAGTTCCGTCGGCGGAGCTCTGGGGATTTTCGCATGCTTCTGGCATTTATCACATCTTCTTATGTAGTCTGCGGCATCTAGATTTACAGTTGGCCAATTGTATCCATAGCGGAGGATTTTCTTTGCCAACGTCTGCCCCCTGGTATGGTCGCCACATTCACCTTCATGGACTTCCATCGGGATTCGTTTTATCTCATCATGGGCAATGCACCAGAGCAATAGGGTCGAGAATCCCCTCCGATACATTATTCCATCCTGCATTACATAACGAGAAGCCTTACGAATGACTTGTCGTCTTTCTCTCCTTCTTTCGGGCACGGCCCCGTGTAACAAATATTGCTTGAATGGGGTCATCCATGACTCCTTTTCGATTTTCGTTTCTAATACGAAATCTACAACCATCACATTTATGCTCGGAACATTTAAGGTTTCTACGGGAAACAACCCCATCTGCTGCGCATCACCAGTGCTTGCAAAATTTTCCAACGAATCAGCTGCTCTGTTTTGTTCACGCGGAAGATTTGAAATATCATAATACTCGAGATTCGCTAGCAGCTCCTGAACTTAGGCCAAATATGGGGCAAGTCTCTACCCCCTTGCTTGGTAGTCTCCACGCACTTGATACACCACCAGTTGCGAGTTGTAAAAAATTTCAACCGATTTTATTCCCAGTTCTTTGACGATTCTTAAACTGGCAATCAATGCTTCATACTCGGCCTCGTTATTCATTGCTGTGAATTCGAGCTTCAAAGCATAGCAAACCGATTGGTTTTCAGGAGTTACAAGAACTATGCCAGCCCCCGGACAACGGTCGTTAGATGCCTTATTGATGTACATCTTCCATCGGACGGGAGGTATGACATTGCTGCCGTTTGATTCGTCTATAATAGTGAATTCAGCGATGAAATCCGCTAGCACTTGTCTCTTTATGGCCTTTCACGGTAGGTAAGTAATATCGAACTGACTGAGCTCGATATTCCATTTTAACAGCCTTCAAGAAGTTTCTGGTCGTTGGAGTATCTGACGCAAGGGCTGATCAGTGTAAACACTGATTGGGTGTGCCTGAAAATATGGGCGAAGCTTGCGTGATGCAATCACCAAGAAATAGGCTAATTTATCGATCTTGTGATAGTTTCTTTCTGCCCCCGTCAGACGTTTACTAACATAGTAAACTGGCCTTTGAACTCGGTCCTCTTCATGAACCAAAGCCGTACTGATAGCATGTTGGGATACTACCAAGTACACATACAACATTTCATGGTCTATTGGTTTCGATAGCACTGGGGGTCTCTCCAAATGCATTACCAGAGCTCGGAATGCTTCCTCACAGTCGGATGTCCACTCGAAATTCCTTTTCCCTTATTTATCACATCAAAGAAAGGAATGCACTTATCCGTGGCTCTGGATATGAATCGGCTCAGCGCTGCCACCTTTACGTTCAAGCTTTGTACTTGCTTTATAGTTCTGGGCACTTGTATGTCCCAAATAGCCTGAATCTTTTTCGGGTAAGCTTGAATTCCACATGCATTCACAATGAAACCCAAGAAATTTCCTGATGCCACGCCAAAAGAGCACTTCAAGGGATTGATCTTAATACCCTATTGTCTGAGTATATCAAACATTTTTGCTAAGCCTCGGATGTGGTCGTTTGACTGTCGTAAGTCACGAGCATGTCATCCACATAGACTTCCATCGTCTTACGATCTGGTCCTTAAACATTCGATTCATGATAAGTTGCTTCTGCATTTTTCAATCCAAAGGGCATTACTACATAGCAATATAGCCCCATATTGGTGACAAAACTGGTGTGCTCTTAGTCTGGAATGTGCATGGGGATCTGATTGTATCCTGAATACGCATCCACAAATGACAGTAATTCATGTCCAGCGATAGAGTCGACGAGCTGGTCGATTCTAGGTAAAGAAAACTATCCTTCTGGCATGCTTTATTCAGATTGGAGTAATCAACACAAGTCCTCCACTTCCCATTTGCTTTCTTCACTAGCACTGGGTTAGATACCCATTCAGGGTAGAGGGCGTCGCGGATGAACCTATTGGCTCTGAGTTTGTCCACCTCCTCTTTGAGAGCCGTGGACCTTTCTGGGTCTATACCTCTCCTTTTTTATTTTACGGGAACGTATTTCGGGTCTATGTTTAGCATATAACTCATGATTGTTGGAGAAATCCCGCACATATCAGAGTGTGTCCAAGGGAAAACATCCATATTTGCCCGAAGAAAATAAGTAAGATCCTCGGCCACTAAAGGGTCGAGTTGCGAAGCAATCTTAAGAACTCGTGATGGGTCATCCCGGCTGACTGGGATGTCGATCGTTAGCTCAACCGGTGCTGCATTCATTTCCCTAGGTTCCCCATTATCGTCTCTCGGATCTATGTCTCTAAGGATCCAAGAATGCTGCCCGAGCCAGGGGTCGGGCACTACTTGTCAATCATCAGTCTTTAGGATGCGGACGGAGTTGTCTGCAACCTTTCCCTTCTCTTTACGCTGAGCTTCTCTCAGTTCTGCCACAAAACACACGCGACCGGTCGCCTGATCGCCATGTACAACACCGACTCCTTTGTCTGTCAAACATTTTAATGTCAAACACCATGCGGCCAAAGCAGCCCTAAATTCTGCCAAGGCTGGGCGACCCAAAAGACGTTGTATGGAGAGTCAACGTCCATTACTATGAACGGTAGGACTCGCACTCTCCTATGCTCACCTTCCTTATGTTCAACTGGTAGCTCTATATACCTCATCGCGTCGGTTGCAGCACCGATAAAGTCGTGGATACAGGCTTTGCATGGTTTCAAATCTTTCGTTTCCATCTTCATTTGGTCATAAGCCTTCTTGAAGATGATGTTGACAGAGCTTCCACAATCAATCAAGATTCTTTTCACGTAAATTGGCCCGATTGTTGCAGATATAACCATCGGGTCGATAGTAGGAGCCTCCACCTTGTCCGCATCTCGACTCCTAAACACTATATCGTCAGTCATCATGCATTGTTGTTTTGCGGGGGTTCCATCTTCCACATTCGAACAACATTCATAATCCGCATTCCTCAAGGAGGTAGCATATCGTTCCATCTCCTGCCAATTCTTGTCTGCAGGATGAGGTCCTCCGTCAATAGTGTTTATGATCAATCTATCACAGTCCGAGCAGGTTGCTCTGGTTGGCGTGGAGCCGGCCCGCGTCCGGGGTCTGACGTTCCTTGCCTTTCATCTTACGGGTTTTTGACAAATTCCTGCAATTTTTTATGTCTGATCAACTTTTCTATGGCATCATGGAGGTGTCTACACTCCTCAGCATTGTGCCCATGGGTCTCATGGAACCGATAGTACTTCCCTGTCCATTTCTATTCTTCAGTGGACTCCTTTGGGCGCGGCTTTCTGTATTCAAAGGTGTTACAGGTAGATAGATAAATGTTTTTAAGAGAAGTATTCAACGGGGTGTATTCATTATAAGTCGGAATCCTTGACTTCCATTTCCCTGCTTCTCTTTTCTTTCCAAGATTCCTACCTCCGGATCCTTTGGACTGCCGGGCTTGTTCTGGACGTTGACTTGAACTTTTCCCAAACTATCATCGGACTGCTTCACGGCGATGTTACTTTCCACAGTCTCCTGAACAGGCCCTGGTGTCTTATCTCGTCTCGTCCATCGAGCCTCCTCCCTCTGTATGAACTGATGGGCTTTGGAATAGAATCGTTCCAACGTAGCTGGGGGCTTTCCCGCCAACCAATCTCCAAACTCTGAGTCTGGATCTACACCTCACATTACCACCATCAAAATTGCATGGTCGTTAGGATCGCTAACTTCAGTGGTGGCAACATGAAAGATCTGTAAGTATGCTTTCAAAGACTCTCCAGAGCCAGGATTACGCTTGATAAAGACATTACGTCCTCTGGACGGGTAGCATGTATCCTGAATTGCTCAACAAATTTCATCGCTAACTTGTCGAAGCAAGATATAGATCGCGGAGGAAGCCGAGTAAACCATATAGTGGCGATTCCGGACAGAGTGATTGGGAAACACCTACACTTAGTCGCATCATTTGCCCTTACCGAATCCATCATCCATTCGTACCTTATACGTGTTGCCTAGGGTCAGTCTTCCCTTCATAGGCTGGGATGGTTGGCATGCTAAACTTCCTTGGGTACTCAGCTTGTAGAATGGTATCTGTGAAGGGGGTATGACTCCTAAACACTCCCCAATCTTCGTTGTTCAGGCCTTGATTTTCTCTCATTAACTGCCTCACCATGGCTAATAAATCCGGAGTTTGTATGGAGGGTGGGAGGTTGGATTCCGTTCCATGGGACCGTGCGAGTTGATGTCCCGCTTAATTTGGGTCTTGGTGATCCGGGCGTCCGGTCTCATCACGTGCCTAATCCCTGGGGGATCAATCAGTGGCACCTGCTTGTATAGCTTCATACCTACGGCGTCTACGCATAGGAGGTTCATCAGCTGAGGTCGAGCTATCAGATTTAGAATAAGAAGCAGGACTACTTCTAGCATTCTGATGCTGCTGCTGGGCAAGCTAAGTCATGAGATTGGTATTGGCTTGGATCTGCTCAGCAAGTTTCCTTCTACTTTCCCTGAGTTCTCTTATCAAGTCGTTGAACTCTGTTCGGGAAACGACCTCCGCTTGGTTCTAGGTGGAGGTTCATGCGCCTTGAATTGCTGGTTGGTTGCTAGGTCCTATCTGTTGTACACTAGCAGTTTCATTGACATCTGCATTGTGAGAGGCCGATCTAGTTCATGGTCTTCCCATGATAGAGTTGTCGGTTGTAACTCTGAGTAGAATCAACAGACGTCTTGCGAATGATTTGGATCTCATTCGGAGGATTTTTCAATCCAGTAGCTATAAAGTAGATCCTATCGTCTTGAGAATTCGATTCTCAGTGAAAGTACCAAAATGTTAGCACCAAAATTGGTCACTAACACCCTTAAGAGAGATTGTGTAGAGAAATTAATGAAGAAAGTAAAATTAAACAGAGAATAATACGCAAATTTAAATGTAGAAAGTATGAACACCAGATTTATAGTGGTTCGGTGTAACTGCCTACGTCCATTTTGTGGTTAATCTTTATTGCTTTACTTGATAATTGATTACAGATATAATCCGTACACCAACTATTTGATTACAATTGTAGAGCAAAAAAGATAAATCTTGAATGAGTGTTAAATGCGGCAGAGTCTTCCCAGTATTCTCGAGATTCCGATCCCTTTCATTGTGCCCCCGCCTCTCTATTTATAGACGAAGGTAGGTTGGACTTCCATGGTGGGCCTAGCAGCTTGGTATCTCGGCCCAATATAAGTAATCTACGAATGCCAAACCAAAAATGCCAAAAGGCAGAGTGCCAACAGACATCTTTGTGCCGAACGAAACGATGTGTTGCGTGAGAGGTGCAGGCCGATCGAGAATAGACACCGGACGGGGAAGGTGCCGAACGAAGCTGGAATTCCGAACAATCTAGGAATGATTAGTGAGGCATGAATGCCGAGTGCTCTAGAAGCCAAATGCTCTTGAATGCCATCCGACCAGTTGTGCCGAACATTCCTGCAATGCCGAATAATCTCTAATACTGAACGTTCCTGAACGCCGAGCGTTCTCTAGTATCGAACGCTATTGCGTGCCGAGCGCTCATGAATACTGAGCGCTCTCCAATGCCGAACGCTCCTAAATGCTGAGCGCTCCTGAATGCTGAGCAGTGTGGAATGCCGAACGAGTTTGGATGCCGAACAACTTTGTCATGCCGAACGGCCTTCAATGCCGATCGACCATGGATGCCGAACGGCCTGGTCATGCCGAACAAGAATGCTGAGTCCTTAGTTGCTGGTCAAACCTCCGGGTAACAAACTTATATTAAAATATAATTTAAATACTTAACCATATTATCTTCAATAAAAATCAAACTTATTGTTAAGCTTATTCTATATTAAAACAACTTTATACATAGCTTAACAATCAAGGATAAAATAACACTTATATAATACCTAAAATCAATATTTATCTAAAACCATATATTTCTTTACAAAACCAAAAGAAATCATTTAAAATATTTTTATATATAGACCACGGTGTCTGTATATAATTTTCTATAATACGGTCAAGTGATACGGATATTTATAATTTCAATCCGTAATTTAAAATATAAATACGGCTATATATCATTTCAAACCGCAACCCCGAATGAAATAAAAATCCATAACAACTTGCAGTTTATAACAATATAAAATACAACATCCATTTATCTAATGTCAATCATCAAACATTTATCACGATCATCACCCAATTCAATCAATAACATCAATATAGAACAGATAATAAATAACAGGTATTTACTGGCAGTTTATATTCCATAATAAATTAAATAACTACTTTATCCAAAATATATTAAATAAACTGAGATGATGAGTCAAAATATGCCAATTGGTCATAAATAAATTTCTAATCACATCATAAATCAATTTAACAAACACAAGAAATTTTATAAGTTGTGAGTGGGTTAAAATACTCGCCTTTTGGATTTAAATTGAATTTAAATCCAATTTAAACTTTAAATTTAAACAGTCACAGAATTTTTTCAAACCACCGTCAAAATGTATGGAATTTCGATACAATCCAAATGCAAGAAACCGCGCATGAATTGAACCTCGTATGTGAAAGTTACATAAGTTAGAATGTTAGGAAATCAAAATTAAATTAAAAACAGAATAAATAACTCCCTAACCTTTCTTGCCATGTCACCAGGCTATCTCTATCTTCACGTTCATGCGCGGAAGCACTCGAATCCAAAAACCCTAGAAGATGCCAACTTTCAGACTACCGCCGCTCGTCGCACACCCACCATTGCCACGATCTACAATTGCTGCCGCGACTCCCTACCGATGCCGACCTAATCGAGGTGGCGTGGCTTCTCCAGGTGCCGAGAAAAGCCCAAATGATGCCGAGACTTTGAGCACAAATTCCGGTAAGGTCGAGCATCATTAACTCGAAAAAACATTAGATCCGTGGCCTGCATAGCACCACCTATGCAACGCCACTCCACGATCATCGATCGGACGATCCACAATTGGATTGTCAAAACCCTAAAATGAACAGCCAAGGTTCAACCTCAATTTCTGGCCATACCGAAACCCAGATCGAAAAATGAACAACAAAATTGACTTGCGCTTGTCGAGAGCTTAAAATCGATATATAATTCAAGATATTTTGAGGAGTTTGAATTTTTGATTTGGTTTTGAAATTAAATTTGAGGGTTTGGGAATTGGGATTTGTTTCTGCCATTGGAAAGGAGGAGCCATAGAAGTTTTTGTATGTATAGAAATGAGAAATTGAAAGGCTGCTAGGGTTTATAACTATATATATATATAGGTAGAGCTGAAAACAGAGTAACAGATACGATTGGTTCACACGTTGAGTGATAAATGGCCCAAAAAGCCCGTTCTAACTCCGGAATGAAATTGGATAAACTCATATATCAAAATAGATGTTTTTAGATATTTTAAATGCAATGGAACAGGTTTCTATTCCAAATTCCAGCGTATGAAGAAGTTATGCTATAATCAAGTTATTTCAAATTGATTTCAATTTAATTGGTTTCTAGGCGTTTCGAGTCCGTATGATCACATGACAAATTCGATCGCTACGAAACCTGAAATCCTATAATAATTCACCGTTACGGATCCGACGAAACTGGTTTTGTCGAAATCCGAGTCAGTAGGCAATATGGCTATTTTCCAGTTAGTTAAATAATTTAATATTAAAAAATTAATCACTTCTTTAATTCAAATTCAATTATTCACCATTTCTATCATTTTCGATTACAAATAAACTTCTAATTCATTAACCAAAATTTCCATATCCATCAAATAAGGATTTATTGTAAAATTTATAGTGTTTACCTTCAAATTAAGTAAATTCAAGTAAATTATATTTTTAATTTCAATTAAATTAATACAATTTATATTCAATCAATCATCATCTTATGGATAAATTTAACATTAGTATATATACCTAATTACTCTAATATATTTACAGTCATCAACTAAATTCATGTTAACGTAGTTTTTTAATTACGTTTAATTGCAATGGATTTAGATCTAATTCAGTAAATTAAATAAATGGGTAAACAATTAATAACTATCACTATTTGCCTAATTTAATCACATTCATACTTTATTATCAACCACAATTATTGTAATTACTTATCTAGCATCGATTCTATCAAATTTCAATCTATTACATATTATTTCATTAATTAATATAATTTTGAATTTTTTCCCAATTTACAAATTACAAACAATTATAGCCTTATAATTGTTTCAATTAATTGGGATTGCACTACATTAGTTATTTATCAACTTGCTTTAACATTATTACCTTAATTTACATTTAATTACCATCAATTAATATATTATTTCATTGGTTAATTCGATACTTACTTTTATTTACTTATTTTCAATTTTATAACCAAGTGCAACAATTTACACTATTTCATAATTGGGGTTTCACTCCAATTGTCAAGAATTAGTTTCAGTTACCATTGCTACATTTCATTTTTAACATTCACTTCATTATAAACTATAAAGTTTTTATTTCTTTCTAAATTTTAATAAAAAATCTTATTAAATTAACCAATTTAATTATCGAAATTCACGGGTCGTTACACTCTCCTCCACTCAAAACTTTTCATCCCCGAAAAGGAAAAAGAAGGGAAAAGAAAGAATTAGTAAACAATACATCTTATTCAAAAATATTAATTTATAAACAAATAAATTTACAAAATTAATTAATTTATATAACATATACCAATTTATGACCATTAAATCTTTTTATACTCACATTAATAGAGTTTGGAAAACATTTTAAAAAAAATTCTAAGTCCAAAATTCATGGAAAATTTTGGCAGAGTCTCCTTTGTACGGGGAGGCTCGGAAGAAAATATAATATCAAATATAACAATTTATATCACAATATCCCAAAATAATATATCCCAACAACAGAAAAAACAATATAATAACACTATAAAACCGTAATCCGAAAACGTACCCATTTGTCGGATAAACAAACGCTTAATTATGAAACCAAAAGCAGTAGCAATTGCTTCCATAACCTGTATTTCACTTACATAATCCAAAAGAGGTTAACAATTGTATAAAATGAAACATTTAAGGATGTTTCAACCACTAACAATCAAAGTAATATAAGCAACAATCACTTGCAATCAATATACTATCAAAAATCAACACAATCAATTATCCATTCATATCAAACAAAACAAATAGTTGTTCGGGTTCAAAAACTTTAAATTATGTGAAATGGAAAATAAACTACTAAGCACACCATTTACTTCACAGTCTTAGATGAAACTAAATAGATTATTCATTCATCCGAACAATTTTAAAGTATCCTTGCCCAAACAACCATAAACCAAACAAACAACATTTTCAAACAATAGATCAAGTTCATTCTTACTAATTTCATTTCATACATTTGTTGTTTGATTTCCTTTTCATTCATATAATGATTTATCTTTTTAATTTACATTTATTTCTTGCAAAATTCATTTCCATCCATTGATTCAGTGTTTATCTCACTTATTTGCACTTATACTTACATAAATTCATTTTTATTTATTCATATCAAATAATTTTCTTTTTATTGCATTACATTCATTCATTTCTCAATTTCATTTACTTAAGTTTAAAATCATCTACTTACAACATTTACCTTCTTTCATATTTTATTATAGAGCCATTTCAATTGTAACTCAAATTTATAACTCTATAGCATCAATACTTATTTATTAAAGAGTTTCATTGAATACTTTCATTATTTCAAGTTTTACTTGTATAATATCCTATTACATTTTCTTATTGAACATTACAGCTTTTAATATGTTGGTAAGTTATTTATATGTTGATGAATACAAATTGAAAATTATACAAGTTTACCTCATTTCTTTCAATTTAATTTAATGTTCAATAATTACCTCTTTCGTTTTACAAGTTACAAATTTCAACTTGCTTGTAATTTCATTTATAACCTAGCGTTTAATCTCTTATCTAAATTAGAGGTACCAATTATTAATTTGTTACATTCCATTTCACTACAATAATTAAACTATTAATTAACGGAAACTTAAGAACTAAATACCGGGTTAAATTTCAAATCATTTTAAAATAATAGATAGATCTATATACTTACAATTTATATATCCAATTATATTTAAAACAATTTGAAGTTTATATTTGTTTATCGAAATGAATCTGTAGTAAAACTATTATAGTGGCCTTCCCACTTCGAAACTCGAAAATGAATGTCGATGATGCGTGCACTCATCACCGAAATTATTTTCCAACCACGGAGAGGGGAGTACAGAACTTATTTCTTTCCAAAGTTCTTTTAAAACAATTCTTTCAAATTATATTGAAATATTTATATCAGAAAATACCTCTAGATAATATTATTATTATATTCCAAAATCATTTGAAAGAAATTTTCAAATACCCTAAAACTTGATTTCTAAATTCCAATTTATTCTCATTCATGTTATTTTAAATCTTATTTCCAACCAATATTTATAAACTTCACTACCTAACAACCAATATATTACAACTAAATATAACATTTATAAAATTTATTACTTTATATACAGAAAATATAATAGGCAAAAATGATTTCATTTACCTATATTTCAAACCAAATATTGTGTCGTTCTATCCTATTAAGTGTTTAAAAATCCCTATTGATGTCATAGCGTCCTTTGCACCAGCAAGAATTTATAAATACGAAACGGGACAAATTAACACAATATAAAAACCTTATTATAACACTAACAAATACGCTCTCTCATATATATACTCTCAGTGACTCATCATAGGGAATTACTACCCTATTAATAATGAGTCAGACCCCACAAAGCTAAGGTTTATCGCTAAACCAAAGCTTTGATACAAAATGTATCATCCCGCCTTTTATATGTTTTAATCGACGATAAACCACATACGTCAGACTCAACCCATACAAAAGGGCGAATTATTATTGGGGTGAATAAGAAAAAAAGAGAAGAAAGAAAAAACAAAACAGAATCTCATAGTGGAACGACAAAATATAATAATCAAATAACAGTTCATGAAGCTGTTTTACAAAACATTGGATTATAATTATACAACACTGAATCAGAGTTACACATACCAAAAATAATAAATAATAATGCAGCGGAATAATATAGTAATACAATCTTCGTCTTCGTCCTCTAGAAATAAGCTCTTCAAACCCTAAAATGCTCAGATTGACCCTAGCGAATTGAAAGGACAAAACACTCGAGTCAGAACTAAAAGATCTTATGTAAGTTAAATCAACAGAAATAAATATGAGTGGAACGACGTCAGAGATGTTTACAGGATTTGACATCTCCTATCTAGTGTCTAACGTGAGTGCAATAACTTAAAAGATGCTCGGGATTCACATCTCCTAAGGATACGTTAAACTATTTACTATGTAGTAATATACACTATTAAAATAATGTCTGATAGTAAAATAAATTTACTTTAAAATAGCGTTAAGGAGTGACCAAATATTCCCCTTAACACATAAATAGTGGCAGTAGTCCATACAGTACCATAATACCTCTTGATCGGGAGGCTACGAGAGGATACTCCATAGGTACGACCCAAATCAAACTCGTACAAAGCGCGCTAGGTAAGTGACACGGCACACAAGGCAATGCCAGGGTAGATATACCAATTATGCATCCGGGCTGGTGGTAATGCGTAGCAGCTACTACCACCCACCTCGAGCCGCACCCCCAAAATCAAAAATCAAAAGTGGCCACCAAAACGATCCAAAATCAGAATATAATATCGAAGGAGTGTGTCCGATAAGAGGGGCTACCTCCTTGGCTGGAGAATCGCTCCCGTTTATCCACCATAAGCCAACTCATGAGAGTTGGGTCCACGTATATACCTCAAAGGAACGCCGTCACCAATCTACTTCATTCTGGAATCTCCACTGCGTACACGGTTATTAAAGTGGTTTTCGGAGCTGGCAGAGAGTATGATAACTTCCGAAACTGGTCTCTTTAACAACCAAACGTTATTATGACACCGCGGTCATTTCAAAATAATTTATACCTCAAAAATAAATATAATATCCATTTCAAAACCATATAAATACGATATCATTTCCATTTCAAAAACCAAACCAATATGATATCATTTTTATTAAAATCCAAATCAATATAATATCATTTTTATTTCACATATATCCTTCCCAAATACCATAGCACTTTCAGCGTTATAACTCTTCGAAATCAAAACATTTGAAATATAACACTTTCAAATCATAATAGTTTGAAACTCATAACTTTGAAACATAACTTCCTCCACTTAAATGGTTTAAATTTTAATAAACTTTATATAATAAAATAGCTTCTTCAATTTCACATATTAATTCCAAAAAAACTAAAAATTTTAGATTTAAATTTAACCAAATCCCAAATCATAAATTTCAATACGATTCAGTTTCCAAATAAACTATTCCAAATTATATTGATATAAAGTCAGATTTGGTCCACAAAATAAACCATTTCAAATTCAACATATTTCAAGCTTTAAGTATTCAATGATTTCAAAACTAAGTTTGGTAAATACGATTCAAAAATTCAATTTTCTATTATTTAGTTTCGAAATATTTTAGTTAATAAATCCATTCTCATTAAAAAACTCAAATTTCAAATAATTAAATATTCCCTTCAATTTATTTATACTTGAAATATTCATTCAATTCACCTTAAACCAAATTCAAGTTATAAAATCATTCCTTCTAAAATTTCAAATTTAATAAATTTCACATCAAACTTATTTGAGTTTAATTCTTGAATGAATTCAATTTTCAAATATATCTCAAATTTATCTTCCAACCTTAATTCATTTATGTCATTACAAACTCTATATTAAAATATAATTTAAATACTTAACCATATTGTCTTCAATAAAATTCAAACTTATTGTTAAGCTTATTCTATATTAAAACAACTTTATACATAGCTTAAAAATCAATGATAAAATAACGCTTATATAATATCTAAAATCAATATTTATCTAAAACCATATATTTCTTTACAAAACCAAAGAAATCATTTCAAAATATTTTTATATATAGACCACGGTGTCTGTATATAATTTCCTATCATATGGTCATGTAATACGGATATTTATCACTTCAATCCATAATTTAAAATCTAAATAAGATTATATATCATTCCAAAACGCAATCCCGAATGAAATAAAAATCCATAACAACTTGCAGTTTATAACAATATAAAATACAACATCCATTCATCCAATATCAATCATCAAACATTTATCACAATCATCACTCAATTCCATCAATAACATCGATACAGAACAGATAATAAATAACAGGTATTTACTGGAAGTTTATATTCCATAATATATAAATAACTACTTAATCCAAATAAATTCAAATAAACTGAGATGATGAGTCAAAATATGCCAATCGGTCATAAATAAATTTTTAATCACATCATAAATTAATTTAACGAACATAAGAAATTTTAGAAGTTGTGAGTGGGTTAAAACATTCAACTTTTTAATTTAAATCGAATTTAAATCCAAAATTTGAACTGTCCCAGAATTTGTTCAAACCTGCGTCAAAATGTCCAACATTTCGATACGATCCCAATGCAAGAAACCACGCATGAATTGAACCTCGTATGCGAAAGTTACATAAGTTAGAACATTTGGAAATCAAAATAAAATTAAAAACAGAATAAATAACTCCCTAATTTTTCTTGCCACGTTACCAGGCTATCTCCATCTTCACGTTCACGCGCAGAAACACTCGGTCCCAAAACCCTAGAAGCCACCGCCTTTCAGACTACCGTCGCTCGTCGCACACCCAGCATTGCCAAGATCTACAGCTGCCGCCGTGACTCCCTACCGATGCTGACCTAACCGATGTGGCACGGCTTCTCCAGGTGCCGAAAATAGCCCAAACGCTGCCGAGACTTTGAGCACAAATTCCGATAAGGTCGAGCACCATTAACTCGAACAAACATCAGATCCATGGCCTACATCGCGGCACCTTCCCAACGCCACTACCCGATCGTTAATCGGATGACTATCCACCGTTGGATCGTCAAAACCCTAGAATGAACGGCCAAGGTTCAACCTCAATTTCTGGCCATACCGAAACCCAGATCGAAAAATGAACAACAAAATT
The DNA here is from genome assembly GCA_030765085.1 of Allium cepa. Lineage (NCBI taxonomy): Eukaryota > Viridiplantae > Streptophyta > Magnoliopsida > Asparagales > Amaryllidaceae > Allium > Allium cepa. The sequence goes on from CM060943.1 coordinate 464,913,619, forward strand.
GACTTGCGCTTGTCGAGAGCTTAAAATCGATATATAATTCGAGATATTTTGAGGAGTTTGAATTTTTGATTTGGTTTTGAAATTGAATTTGAGGGTTTGGGAATTGGGATTTTTTTCTGCCATTGGAAAGGAGGAGCCACAGAAGTTTCTGTACATACAAAAATGAGAAATAGAAAGATTGATAGGGTTTATAACTTGATATATATAAGTAGAGCTGAAAATAGTGGAACGAATACGATTGGTTCACACGTTAAGCGATAAATGGCCCGAAAAGCCCGTTCTGACTCCGAAATGAAATGGATCAACCCATATATCAAAATAGATGTTTTTAGATATTTTAAACGCAATGGAATAGGTTTCTAGTCCAAATTCCATCCTATGAAGAAGTTATGCTAGAATCAAGTTATTTCAAGTTGATTTCAATTTAATTGATTTCTAGGCGTTTCGAGTCCGTACGATCACAGGACAAGTCCGATCGCTATGAAACTTGAAATCCTACAATAATTTACCGTTATGGATCTAATGAAACTAGTTTCGTCAAAATCCAAGATATTAGGCAAAATGGTTGTTTTCCAGTTAATTGAATAATTTAATATTAAATAAATTAATCACTTCTCAATTCAAATTCAATTATTCACCATTTTTATCATTTTTGATTAAAAATAAACTTCTAATTAATTAGCCAAAATTTCCATATCAATCAAATAAGGATTTATTGCAAAATTTATAGCCTTTACCTTCAATTTAAGTAAATTCAAGTAAATTATATTTTTAATTTCAATTAAATTAATACAATTTGTATTCAATCTCTTTATTCAATCAATCATCATCTTATGGATAAATTTAACATTAGTATATATCCAATTACCCACATATTTTTACAGTCGTCAACTAAATTCATATTAACGTAGTTTTTTAATTACATTTAATTGCAATGGATTTATATTTAATTCAACAAATTAAATATATGGGTAAACAATTAATAACTATCACTATTTGCCTAATTTAATCACATTCATACTTTATTATCAACCACAATTATTATAATTACTTATCTAGCATTGGTTCTATCAAATTACAATTTATTGTGTATTATTTCATTAATTAATATAACTTTGAATTTTTTTCCCAATTTACAAATTACAATCAATTATAACCTTATAATTGTTTCAATTAATTGGGATTGCACTAAATTAGTTATTTATCAACTTGCATTAACATTATTACCTTAATTTACATTTAATTATCATCAATCAATATATTATTTCATTGGCTAATTCAACACTTACTTTTATTTACTTATTTTCAATTTTATAACCAAGTGCAACAATTTACACTATTTCATAATTGAGGTTTCACTCCAATTGTGAAGAATTAGTTTTAATTACCATTGCTACATTTCATTTTTAACATTCACTTCATTATAAACTATAAAGTTTTTATTTCTTTCTAAATTTTACTACAAAAATCTTATTAAATTAACCAATTTAATTATCGAAATTCACAGATCGTTACAGTATCCAATATTGAAATTGAAATCGAATGACCAAACTCCTAGGGCTTAAAATATGAACCAAAAGTTAACATATAGACATTAATAAAGGACTTCACATTTCGATATGTTGCTGGTCGACCCCAAAGCTTGCACAACCAATCAATCAAAATGCTAGTTATGACGGTCATCGATGACGATCACTCTGGTCGAAATCCAAAGTCTCGTTACTTAATTTTACTTTTTATTTTAAATGGTTAATCTCTACACTGCACCACACTAGTTTACACTTAGGAGGGATAGGTAAATTTTCTAATCTCGATTATCTACTGAATTTAGCTGATATGGGCTCAAAACGTTCAGAGTGTTTAGCTCTAATGCCTTCTGGAAACCTTCACAACTTAGCGATCCCGAAATCGAGTCAAGTTCTGCAACTGTTTATGGCAGGTCCAGGTGTAAAATTGAGCAGCCGGAGGTTTCTGGCTCGTTGACCGGCCTTTTCCCTAATGTTCCTACCCTTTCGATGGAAGATGTAAATTCTTCCCTTGACGCAATAGAAGGTGTGGTATTTTTAAATAACCCAACGGATTCCTAAGTCTCCAGTGTTGGCAAGGCCGCTCTTTGTAGACTATTTTCTAAACATGGTATTCTGTTTTGAGATATTCCAGTCCCTTTAGTGAATGACATGGCTCATTTGCCCCCGGAGGGAAATATAGCATGCAATAAATTGATATGTTGTGCCAGATGCATGTCGCCTTTCAGTTCTTTTGTCTGACAAATGCTAAATTATTATGGAATAACTCCTGCTTAGCTACATTTGAATAGCTAAGCATTTCTTCATGACACTTTCTTGCTATGTATGGATGTTCTGTTTCGTCTGCCATCTCCTGAGGACATCATGTTTATTTACAATTTCAAATGACTGAAAGAAAGCCTTTCTTATATTTTCCTTGAGCCTTCGCACAACTGTAAAGTCTTAACTGGCACTTGGAGCAAGCCCAACATCTTTAAACACGAATGGTTCGACATTCATTCTCCGCCTAGCTTCGCAAAGCGATGGTTGGAAAGACATAATTGTTATCTTCACTTTATTTTCAAATTTTTTAGCCTAATTCGTACCCTAAGCTAACTAATACTTTGAAATTTTACAAGTGTTCATATACGTCCAGAAGGCGATAATTTTTTAAGGTCAATTTCCACAATCCAGGCCAACAAAGTTGAGGATAGGGACATCGGATCCCTTATAATCGATGAATGAGCGTCACTTTTCATGCTATTAGAAGAAGGCCGTAGCATAGTCTTCCATGATGCACTACACCACTAAAAAATGTGACGGAACAAGAAGGCTACGCTAATAGCCCTATCGTGCCCTAGTTAAGTGAGGTCAAGACGACGCCGAAGAGGGTGAACTTAGAGATGACGAAACCAACAATCCTGGTGATGTTGATGCAGGCTTAGGTAATGCGCCTGTGGTCATACCATCACAAGGCGTATAATCTCACATGCCAAAAAGGAGAGGAAAACGGCACACATATAAACACCATAGGAGAAAAACCTCTAAAGTTGAGTTTATCATCATTTCCATTGAAAAACAGTCTTCCTCTCAACATTTAGAAAGCTCAATAGAAGAGTTCTCGAATCCCTCGATTCTCGAAGATATCATGACTTATGACTTCCCCAACATCAGTATTGAGGGGCTCAATTCTTCCACTATGAGCAATAACAACATTCTTCCCACTAGTATAGGGGAAAAATTTCTATGAGCAAGGCTACACTTCACCGCACAATTTTCATTTATCTTTCATTTAATGGTCACTTATATGCTCATGTTTAGTTTATAGTTGTTATATATCACAAGTGCCTTCGATCACTTAAGGGGCTCCGCAAGACGGTACAGATCCAGTCGTGGTCCAGACTCAAGCAGGCGTCAAGAGAGAGATGACGGCCAGGAAAGAAATCATCATTCGAGGGAGTCTTCATCTTTTATACATAAGTCACAATCGCAATCATCTCATCTAGAAGTTTAGCCTAATCTTCCTATACATTACAGCGATTGGACTTGTTTCCATGCACCTCATATTATTGTGCCACCTGAGCACTATTCCAATTTATCTGATTATAGACAGTCCCAAAATCATAGATCGAGCAAATGCCCAATTGTAGCTTCTGATCTAGCTTTGCCTACTACAGCTCTTAAGCTTCCACGGCATAAAAGTTAGGCGAATTTAATGTTAATTTTCCAAAATTTGCATTGATGGGCATAAGTTCCTTCCGTCCATACGATTCTAGGGAGTGTTAATGCGATTTCACTTACCTGCATCAATGATGATTTTGCGTAGCACAAAACATTCTAGCATTTAGCCAAAAGACTCTCTGAGGTCTCCATCAAGAGACAACATGAAATCGATTGTCTTAAGCTAGAGGCAATCCATGACAAAGACATAATTAAACATCAAGACACTGATATTTCAGAGTTGACAGTGAGGCTAACCGTGGTAAAAAGAGTGTCAAAGGAACATCCGAGCCTATTAATAGTCTAGAAACGGCTCACAAAAGGAGCTAGATGTTGCTCTCCACCATAGTGGTGTGCTTACTTTGGAAAAAATACACTGCAAAGGAGAAAAAAATTCTAGCCCACGCATTAAGGAACTCGAAGAACTTCTTAAAAAAGAAAAGGAAGAAAAACCTGAAGCTCAAGAGGAGTCATAAAGATTTTGCAAAGAGGCCGTCGAAACTAGTGGACTGAAAATTAAACTTAACGAACAACTTACTCAAATTGAAGTCCTCAAGGAAATGGCAAGAGGGGTTAGAGAGTAGATCGAGGCCTAGTTAGAAGATGCCAAAGAATGTTGAAATGAGACTAAGGACATGTTCGATCCTCTAGTGGTTGAATGTAATACCAAAATCCTAATCCATCATGATATGAGTTTTCTTAGAGAGGGCTATCCTGAATCGCTCACTGAGGCTTGGGAATATATTATTGAAATGAAGAAGAAAGCCCTTGGTGAAGCTGATTTAGATGAAGAGAAGTTGGAATGGGAAATTCTTCGTGGAGACGAACCATTAGACCTAGCTGTTGCGAGGCTCTGGTATGTCGATATTTTAGCACTTTTCGACAAAGGGACAAATATTGTTGAGTCTTCGAAGCCCAATCCCAAAGGCCACCTTCACTTAAAACGGCCAGAACATCAGTTTCTCTTAGCCGGAGATAGGATTTGAGCTGTGATCTGGACAGCCCCAGCTATCAATCAAAAGTGTTGAACCCTAGTCTAGAAGGGAGTACTCTAGTGACAACTGAAACTCAACCGAAAATAGGTATCCTGCTTTATTCTCCATTGTTTGAGAAATTTCGTTCCTTATTTCTAATAGTCATGGGTTTATTTTCTTATTTCTAAGAATCTATAGGTCTTTCGGGTCCTAGCCAAACTCTAGAAAGCGGTGCCACTGTGGAGTAGCAATCGACATCTGCTTAAATTCCTACAACTACCGAAATTCCAAGGCCCGATGCTTAAGTCATTGGAGCACTTGATAATGATAAAATCGATGACCAGATGAATCAAATGGCATCCTGATCGGTAGTGCCTCCGATGATCTCAGCTTGAAGGATGCTCGAACGAGAGGAGTTATTGAAGAAAAAGGCTAAAGATGAACCCACTAATGTAGACATTGATGGTCCAATTCTTGTCCCACTGTAAGTCATTCCACCTAGTAGGTTGGTTCCCGAAGAACTCCCTCTAACTTTAGAAAGCTCTCCTACATTGGGTGATAAAGGATCAAGGAAAATGATAGGCAGAAGCTCGGATTGTGCCACTCCTTAGAGATTTAAAATGGAGAAAGGAAAAAAGAAGTAGCTGTCACTTCGGCTTAATTTGTATATAGCTTGTACGGTCGTTTTCTTTTTGTTGGTTAGGATTGTGTAGGTATGGCCTCTATTTTTGAATAAACTTATACCATAATTTCCAAGTTTAATGTTCAAATAAAAGTTCTTTATTTTATGGCGAACTCTTATATGGATTTTAGATAAGTAATCGAGCTATTACTTTTCCATTCAATGTACTTGTAATTTGTTGCTCGTTGATTCAGATGATAATTCATTAATTCTATCCACAGACCGCCATTCGGTCGTGGTCTTGAGTTGTACCAAAAACCGGACTCGAAACTATGTATTACGATGTCGAATTCAACGGTTCGAGCGATTGTACTCCTGCCCTCAATCTCGGGTTATTGGAGTTAGATAATGTATGGTCGAACTCCATCCTTAGTGAGTTTATACTCTTCCTGTTGGTTTAAGGGTGAAGTTTATTGAGTAGAGAGCGGTTGAACCACATGCATCTATTTATTTATACTCTTATCCACACTCTAGGGATAAGAGTTAGTTGATAGGCGATCAGAGTGAACCCAATTCGTGTTTATACTTAAGTCCACACTCTGGGAACTTAGAGTTATTTTAGAAAATAGATGGACCGTACTATCCTTAATTGATTTATTCCCTCAAAATCGAGGATTTGACTTAGCGACGATCGGTCATATCAAGATCGCTTTTGATTCATGTCTATCCCATTACTCGGTAGTATTAACTTGCACTACAGCAGTTCATTGATTTAGCCACTTCTCCTAATGCCTCATTAGATACGGCTATTAGCCGTTTCAAATTTGATACGGCTATTAGCCGTATCTAAAAACTTAGACACGGTCAATAGTTGTATCAAATTTGATATGGTTAATAGCCGTATCTTATTTCGTGCCTATTTTTGGCGCAAATTTTCCACCCCGATACGCACTGCTTCCCTCTAGAAAATTGGTTTTCCCACTTATTTAGATACGGTTTTTAGCCGTATCGAATATGATACATGTTTTAGCCTTATCTATCTTGTGTGTTACTTTTTACAATTAAACCAGGTACGCCTTCTTTCGTTCATTTCCTTCGTTTTCGCCAAATTTTTTGCTCTGCGCTGGTACGCCATTTCTTCTTCAATTTACAGCTGATATTAAATAAACTTTTGTATCCCTCTCTTAAACTTTCATATCACTCTAAACTTTCATATCAATTTACAGCTGCTATTTCTACCCCAATCGAAGTAAAAATAAACTTTCGTATCACTCTCTTAAATTTTTTTTGAATATTCGGTTGCGATATGGTTTGCAAATTTGTTTATGGGTTCAGGTTGTGGTTGTTCGATGTGATTGTGTGGTTATTGCATTGTCGCGGGTGGTTCGTATTTGGAAATTTGGGGGTTTTGGGTTGTAGGAGATACAAATTGGGGTTGTTGACGTGTTTGGGTCTAGAAGTGGTTGCAGGGGGATAATGTGATGTAGTAGTTGATGGTTGCCGTTTGATTGGATGGAGACAGTTTGGAGGTGTTATGTTTGAATGGTGAATGGGGTTTCGAGATAAGGCTCGAAGATGGTTGTTCTCGGTTGTAGTGCATTTTCAATGCAAATCCTAATTCCTCTTTCGAACAGAGAGAAAAGACTTGCACCTTATTCTGTATTTTAACTCTATTTTAGTTAAATGCTGTAGAAATTTATGCTATATGCCTATAGAGCACACCTATATGTCTGTAGTCAGAGTTTTAAAAAACTGCATACATACACGTTTGTTATAGAACTCCAATATTATAGCTACATACATGTGATATTTAGTTTCATATTAAGGTTTGGATGCATAACAACAAACAGGCAATTTTCGAAATGAAAAGGAATAGTGAAAAGGCCTTTGTCGATGGCAGTAAGGTCGAGGGAAGTAGTGGTAATGATGTCATGGGTGTCTTCGGTAACGGTAATGGGCTTGTTGGGGCCTTTACTAATACGCCTTCTTCTTCTCCTCCTCCACGTTCTTCTTCTCGTAGTTGATTAAAGCGGTTCCTCTTCCAATAATTGGGTGTGTGTCTGTGTATGATAGTTGTTTCTTCTAATATTAGTTATACAATAAAATTTTCCTTTTGTCTGTTGATTGGGGTTTTTATTTTATTCTTCAACGGTGGTTTATCCAATTTTGATGTTTCAGTTTCTACCTTAACAGTAAAAAAATCCTTTTAAAGGCACCGTAGTTTATTTTGTAAATACATTCTCCAGTTAGTTTACTAACAGTTGGCTATGACAATTAAAATATCTATATATATGCCGAGGAGGACTATTGAATAATAATGAGATTGACCCTTATTATCCATTTGGGTGTAGCGGATGTACATGATCATATATGCTTCTTTTACATTATTTGTGCATATTTACAATCCTGCCTCTTGAACCATGCTCCTCTCCCACTCGAAGGTCCATTCTTTGTAGGAGGTGTAATAAGGGTTGAGTGTTTGTAGTATGGTGGAGGATTTGAAACACTAGGTGATGGTTGATGGGGAAGATTTGGGTGATGTAGAAGTTTGGTTTCAGGTTCTGACTTGTTGAAGTTTGATGTATTAGAGTGTGGTTACAGCTTAGTAACAAGTTGTGAAGTAACTGATTTGATTGTGCATAAAGTTACAACTTAAATAGCATTAGAATGGACAAGTAGTATTATCGTTGAAGAAACTATTTTCTATCAATAAAATCTCTGTCCTAATTTTGCAGTTACTGTATTTTGTGCCGTTGATCAGTTTTTTTGTTCCAAGGGACATCTGGTTTTCGATTAAAATCACCTTCTTTGCAGCAAAATTTGGTTATTAGATTACATGCATCTTCAGTTAAGTTCTGAAATATATGTTTGACAAAATCACCTTCTTTGTTTTTCAGGTTGGAACCACTTCTTCTACTGCAGTTGATCCTTTGTCAGAATTAGGGAAGATTTCCAAGGATTCTACAAGCAGGATTAAAGCCCAGCAATTTATTTTGATCTGTTTAATAAATTATTTGTAGTCAATGAGTCAAATGTGATTGATAAAATTTAGCAGTTGTTATAGTCCACAATAACTAAAGTAGTGGTGATTTTGATCTGTTTAATAAATTATTGGTAGTTGATTGAGTTGATTGTTGTAGGATAATATCAACTAGTGATATTATTCGATTAGTAATAAATTTAGCGGTTGTTATCCACAATAACTAAAGTAGTGGTGGGTGTTTGAATTAGATGTGAAGCACTGTATGATTGCTGGTAGAGGGACTGGTTGAGTATATAGGTAGTAGTAGTGTGTCTCTCTAGTGTAACTATAGTAATAATGTGAATTTTTTCTTGCTGTAATGGTTTGCAGGTTGAAAGAAGGGTTTTTTGATGTATCAGCCCCCAATATTCTTCAATTCCATGGTTAAGTGTTGGTCATTCGTACTAACTAGGTTCATGTCCTTCACTCTCTTGTCAATCACCATGAGGTTTTGACATTTTAAATAACATTCTAAGTTACTTGAACATGCCCAGTTACTATCAAACTTCTCCATTAATTGAACAATCTCATGATACTTCAGTTTATTTTCTATTATACCCATATAGTCTATATCAAACTTACCAATTATCCTTAATTCTACAATTATATTGGGCTTATGAATCTAACATTCTAGCTTAGAAAAGTTATTTAGTTACCTTTTTTCTACTTTAAAGTTCCACGCCTTGGTATGTGGCACCCTTAATCTACTCATGTATGTCATTCTGGTTGTCCCATATTGAGTTTCTTTTGATAAGTAACTCTTTCTTGATAGAATTGAACATTTTAGGTCTTTTAGTAGGGCTCTTGGGATTGCTACTTTATGCTGAGGCATTCACTTCTTTTTTTTCAGCATGCAAAACACCTAAGTCCTCAATACTCTCCAGTATGACGCCTTAGTTTTTCCCTGTAAAAAGTTATTAGTTAGCTCGTTGCATGAATGAAAGAAGGGTCAAACATAGAATGCGACAAAATGAATTGGATGATGCTAATGGACAAGGATCATTAATTATGGATAAAATTCACATAGTAACTACGGATAGTATTGTAGTAGGTTTCATCCAAAAGAATTCGATGTTGTTTAGAGTTTGTATGTTCATTTTGAATAAGATAGCCTAAATAACTAAAATACTTTTGTAGGCTATTTCAACCACTTTTCATGTGTTTCCAAATAACAATAAACAAATCTCTGTGCTACATGACATATTTGAAGTTATCAAACCATACAGATGCAGGTACTTGCAAACATGTAAATTTTAAATTCCTTTCTTTTGTTGAAAGTTAGATAATTAACTAAATTTCAATCAATCATTTTTCCTTTATTAATCTTTGAGATGACTCAGTTTCAACTTCATATCAGTATTCATGTTCATTAATATATTGTATTCATATTCAATTGCAGTACATGCTTGCTAATACAAACAATTATTTTTGTATGAATAGACTTGGAGAATAGAAAGTGGAGACTGAAGATTGAAGCAGTGAAGCTGACTGTGTAGTTTTTGACACTTGACATGTTGTATTAATGTAATGTAATAACTATGAACTATTTATAAATTAAGTAACTGTGAAATGAGTGACTGTGTGGGAACCTAAGTAACCAAATATGTAAGGGTGGATTGGTAGTGATAATATGTATTGTAACTGAATGTATTTCTGTTTTAGAATGTAACTGAATGTATTTCAGTAATTTATTATATAATATGCATCATTGCATTGTAATTGAATGTATTTTTGTAATGTATTGTACAATATGCATCATTGCATTGGGTATTAGATATGAACTATTACTGTATGTGTGTGATTATATAAATTGATTGTATATGTGCAGTATCTAGTTGAAAAATGGGTGCATATTAATTGTCAACTTAGGCATGGCTAAAAGCCGTATCTAATGAACAAGGCAATGGCTCAGCAAGATACGGCTTTAAGCCGTATTTATGGGGTTAGTTAGATACGGCTTAAAGCCGTATCTAATGGGTAAATTAGCTACGGCTTTAAGCCGTATCTATTATGTCAGTAGCTACGGCTTTAATCCATATCTTATTGACCACTTAGATAAGGTTATGAGCCGCATCTAATTTACTCGTTAGATACGGCTTAAAGCCGTATCTAATTATTAACAACGCCATATTTTGATACGGTTTATAGTCGTGTCTAAGTTAATTAGATACAGCCTTTAGTCGTTTCTAATTATCGTTTATGGTGTAGTGTTGTTTATCGGATGGTCGAGTCACATCCATTCCTCATTAGGTATTCCGTCCATTAGGTTGTGAACGAGAATCGTCAAATGAACAGTCGTATCGTTCTCATTTTTTTTGTTCAACCATAAACATATGATGTACTCGGCTAGCTCCAAACTCCGAGAACTTGCTTGGGCATATCAATGTTAGTTAGTCGGGTATCATAACTAAAATGTAATGCTACAGCAATCACAGACATGAAGGAAATTTCAAACTTTATTTGCCAAATGAAATGACATAATTTGTCTTATTACATATCCGAAAAATCAAATGCTAAAGAAATCGAAATTGAATACAACTAAATGAAAAAAGTATAAACTAAGTGAAATAATGTCATAAATGCTCGCTAGTCCAAGCTCTTGGGAGTCTGACGCCATCAATAGTTGCTAGCTTGAAAGTTCCTTCTCCAAGCTTCTATTCAATGACATATTGTCCTTTCCAAGTAGGATTCATATATGATGGGGTAGGAAACACCGATTTTAAGATAAGATCGGTGATTTCAAATATTTTAGGTCAGACTTTAGTGTTGTAGTATCGGATGACTGGTTGTTGATGTGTAGTTGCCCCAAATCTGCTTCTTCGCGTTTCTCACCTACAAAGTTTAGAGGTTCTAAAAGGAGATGTTTATTCATTCTGGGATTGCAATAGGTCACTTGATTAGAAGGGAATTCGATTTTGATAGGAATGATGGCTTCGATGCCGAAAGCAAGGGAGAATGGAGTTTGATCAGTCGTGGACTATGGTGGTTTTGTATGCCCATGCTGAGTTAATTCATCCACTTTCCATTAGATTTTTCAAACGCTTCTTCAGAATGGACTTTATGATTTTGTTCATAACATCAACTTGTCCATTTTCTTAGGGGTGGGCAACTGCCGCGAATCTCTTTTCAATATGAAGCCGAGAGTAGAAGTTTTTGAATATAGCATTGTCAAATTAAGTGCCACTACTAGTGACACTAGTTTATGGAAGGCCAAAATAGTAGATGATGTTCGAACAATGAAGTTAATTACTTTCTTTGTCGTGATCGTGGCTAAAGGTTCCACTTCGGCCTATTTGGTGAAGTAATCAACTGCAACGATGGCGTACTTCACACCACATTTTGAAATCAGCAAGGAACCAATAATATACATGCTCTATATGGTAAATAGCCATGGACTGACCATTTGTTGATTTTCATCGTCGGAGCTATCGGAATATTTCATACATCTATCACTTATCTCATCGCTTAGCATAATCAGCAGCATCTTGGTTGACAGTCGGCTAATAATACCGATAACGAATTATTTTCTTCACAAGGGTTTGCCCTCAGTGTGATTGCCACGTTCCCCTTCTGGAACTTCCTTTAGGACTCATTCTATTTCATCATGAGCGACATATCAAAGCAAGGGAATGGAAAAACCCGTTCTTTACATGACTCCTTCCCGAATGATGTACCGTGAAGCTTTGCGAAGGACTTGTCACCTTTATTCCTCATTTGGGAAGGACTTCATGTAGCAAATAGTCTTTAATCGGGGTCATCCTTGATTCCTTTTCAAGCTCCTTCTCTAGTGCCCAATCAATTTCCATATGGTTTATGCCTGGAGCGTCTTGTACTTCGACCAGAACTAAGCGCATCTATTGTGCATCCCTAGTGCTAGATAACTTTGCCATTGAGTCGGCCTTTTTGTTTTGATCCTGGGGAATGTGCGTGATATCATCAAACTCAAAGTCAGTTAGTAGCTTTTGGAATTAGATAAGGTACGGAGTGAGTTATTGCCCATTAGCCTAGTAATCTGCCTTAACTTGGTATACTATCAACTAGGAATTGCAAAAAAAATCAAGAGATTTATCCGGCAAGTTTGAGTCCAACAATCAGAGCTTTATACTTAGCTTCGTTATTTGTTGCAGGGAAGTCATGTAATACCCTAGATTTTTGGTAAGATTATTTAAGATATTTAATTAGCAAAATTAAATAAAATAATGTATTGATTAGGGGACTGAGATTCGATTTTATTTAAAGGGTAGTCATGCCATTCAACAATGAATTAAGAAATGAACTAAAACAAAACAGAGGATGGGTAAAATAGGAAAGAGGCCATTCCAATATCCCTTAAACTTGGTCATGTATTCTCCTATCATATTCACTTTTTATTTTAAAATTTTTTAAACAAGTGGCCGGCCATCATTAACAAGGAAAAGTGGAAGAAGAGTAACAGAAGCTAAAGGAAAAGCTAATTCAAATCAAATCCTTTCACATCTCAATTTCTATAATTTCTAAAGTTAAGGTGAATAATGTTTACATCTCAAATCTGTTATTGTTTCAGTTTTAAGATGAATTCTAATATTTTGCATTGATTTGCCATGTTTATGAATGATGGAATGATTATATATACTTATTTATGAATTATGATTGTTTATATTGAGTTTATGATAAGTTTTAAGGTGAAAACCATATTAAATGACATCCAAACGCCTTGCGAATTTTCACGAAGATCAAAAATGATATTTTAGAAATGGGTTTCTATTTTTCAGAATTTTCTAAATTTTTGTGGAATTAATATGAATTTTCTAGTAAAGAAAATATTATTTTGAGTTAAATTATTTACGGTTAAATAACTAGTGGTTTGGGGTCTGAAATTTATATATGTTAGGAAACTTATAAAATGTGATTTTATGGAATTTTGGTAGATTTTTCCTAAGTGTTTTAGTGGTTATATAAAATTATATAAGGTATTTAAATGCTTCATATAATTAAGGAAGGAGAATGGGCTTTTTTGTAAGTAAGTAATTTTGTTAATTTTGGAAAGTCAACAGCACTTTTGAAAAGAGAGATAGGCAACCAATCATATTTAGACAAACTAGCTAGGCTAGGTACAAAGAAATAGTTTAAAAGTACAAATGAACATGTTTATCACTGTTTCGATGCTTTTGGCACCAGGTTCCGTCTCCATATCTTCGCATCCGACTCAATTGAAACCAAGGCACACGGTATTAGGGAACTGGTACGTAGTGAATTGGATGTGGGTGAAAGGTAGTTGGTCGAAACTAGGGGTTTGGGCTTTACTTAGATTTTAAAGGAAGATGCACCTACTTGCTTTTGACCAAGACGCTTTCAACTTGGTTAGCTTTCGACTAGGTCTAGTGGATTTGAAGAGAAGGTTTCGATTGGGTTGTGATTTTATTTTAAATGACTACTTTTGACCGAGTCAAAGCATTTTGCTGCCACTTCCTACCTTTTGACCAAGATGGTTTCGAAAGGACTGTTTACTTTGTTTTCTAAAATGTGGCTACTTCTCCAATGCTCTCGAAGAGATGGTTTCGACACCACCACTTTTTTACTTGGGAAATGATTTCGAAAAGGGTGCTTTCGAATTAAATGATTTGAAGACCTTTTTCTCAGAAGTGAAGTATTATCCAAAATGGTTTCGAAAGAGATAAGATCTAATGGTTTCGAAAGGTGTTTCCACATATTTTAAATTGAGCCAAGTGCTTTCGAAAGAGTTGATTTTTGGTGCTTATGAAAGGTTTTAATGGATGGTCTCAAAAGAGGTGCTTCCCCAGGGTTTTGAAAGGGTTGAAAGAAAATGTTATTCCTATGTCTTCGAAAGGAAATTTTTAAAGGTTTTATAAGAAGGATGCCTGGGATTTTAAAGTTTCAAATGGAAGGTTTTTATGCTTTTGGAAGGAAGAATTCGAATGGTTTCGAAGGAAAGGATTTGGCCTTTTGGCTTAATGTTAGTAAAGGGTTTTACTTGGTTTTGAAAGGGGTACTTTCAAGGGTTTCGAAGGGATTGTTTAAAAGTTTTAAATAAAGGATTACAACGTATTTGTAGGCAGAATAGTCTAAGTGTTTTAAGTTAAAAAGGTCTTTGACTTATTTTGAGAGGGTAGTTAATCCTCATTAAGTCTCATCAACATTATTTTGAGTAAAGTATATGCAACATAGAAAAATAGCTTAGAGTAAAGCTAAATATGTATTTTTCTTATATATGTATGATTTAAAGAGTTAAATCATTTTGAAATGGTTTTTCAAGGAAAATTTAAAGGGTACTTAAACCTAAGAGAATGACTCAGATTAAAAGACCAGGCAGGACTTGTGTAGGGTCACGCCTTACACTGATCAGCTATTGGCCTCTAGCTAATTTAGTCAAGAATTCTAGTGTGTAGTGCTTAGTCACAGGTAAGACTAAAATGTTGGTTACGCACATAGCTGAATATTTATGTACCTATTGGTAAGCCATAAAACCATTAGAATTAGTTGACCCTTGGAGATGCAAGTTAAGGACAGACCGTCTAGAAGTTTTGTCTAAAAGATGTTTAGACCATTTTCTATGGTATCTGGTAGGCCCGAGTCAGCCAAAGGGGCGGTTAGCCCAGTTTGAGGACAACTAGTCCAGTTTGCGAGCAGTCAGCTCAGTTTTTAGACATATAGTTCATTTATCAACTTCTTTAGCATAACAGATATTGCGAATATTATTATTACTATAAGTCTGATTAACTAGTTTGGTTGTAGGAAAGGATTTGCAAAATATATATTTTGAAAAGTATTTTAGTAGGGGGAAACCCGTTCCGCTATGCCGCATGGTCTCATTTAATATCAATAAACCAAAATTAATAGAATTATTTACACCAAGCTTTATATCCGACTTGAAGTTTTTGTTTCCCTTAAACTCTCGGGTGCTCAAAAATTAATTTGAGTAGGCTGAGGGTCAAGGTTTTTAGGTTTTTGTTGTTTTGGAGAATAATGATTCTGGAGACGAGCAGGTGGATAATGGATAGCTAATTAGATTTGTAGTTATTTTCTACTATGTATAGTAAGTCAATATAACTATATTTCTCTGATCAATTAATGAGGCATCATCATATGTCGCTCCTGCCGCATTATTGTAATTAGATTTGATCATTACCTAGAGACGATTAAGGGGTTATATAACTTGGATATGAATTTTTTAAATGTAATCAGACAAATACTTTTTTTGGAATCTTTGATTTTGCTCGTATTCAAATGCTTCTGATATTATGGATACCATTAGTATTACCATAATTGTCGCCAGAAGTTAATACTGTAGATGATTGCAGCATCTGTAGCACTTAACTTTTGGTCTCTACATACGGGATGTTACAACTTGGTATTAGAGGATAGGTTTATGAAAAAATTTAAAAAAAAGGTTTTCAAGACATAATCCTTAGGAATTAGAGTAAGACTGTAATATAGGATAATGCTATAGTAACATACTTGTATTTGTTATATATAAGTATGCACTTTATCTCTAGTCTCTTGTCTTTGTTAGGTTGTCCTTCTGTATCTCATGAGATTTGAATAAAGATATGATTAGTAGAAAAGGAAGAGTTAACCAAGGAGGGGAAGGCACTGATGGGAATGCCAGGCCTAATACGAGGAGAACCCAAGGTCATGCACAAGTAGAGAATGTGGGTGCTGAGGTCCTGCAAATTGGAATGGGAGCTATGTATCGGTGTTTCATGAATATGATGCAGGCAGGAGTTTCAGCCAGAGAGTTAGGAGGAAATGCTGCTGGAGCAGGAGTTCTGAAAGTTCCAGTCGTAAACCAGTATGCTAAGCTGAGTGGAGATTACACTGATCTTAGAGGGAAGCCGTTTATTGGAATGGAGGATGCCATTGAGGTGGAAAATTGGTTGCTACATTGTGAGAGCATCTTTATAGACCTAGGGCTCAATGATGAACAGAAAACGAGGTTGACATTTAGAAAGCTTTAGGGAGCTGCTTTGTCAGTGGAATAGTGTGACATTGGTAGTAGATGTAGAGACCATAACCTGGGAAGATTTCAAGAGGAGGTTCCAGGAGAGGTTCATGTCTGTTATGGCATAATCAGCTCTGATTAGGAAGTTTGCTGAGTTAGAGCTGGAAGGAGTATGCCATAAGGTTCGAGGAGTTGGCTAGATATAGGTATGCTTTAGTGGATACAATGATGAAGAGGAATGAGAAGTTCATCAAGGGGTTGAAAGTTGAGTAGCTAGGGCTACATTGTCTCATATTAGGGATCCTTCTGATATTGTTGTGGAGATGGCCTTGTGGCATGAGGAGATTCTTAATTCTCTACAAAAGAGAGGCTAAGGAGGTCTGGATTGGATATGGCCAGAAAAGGAACTCTTTGCTAAGAAGGGAGCTCAGAAGGATGAAGCGGCTAGGAAAGGAAAGTCTGAGATTATTTGTTTCAAATGCGACAAAAAGGGGAACTTTGCTAATGACTGTCATGCTGGAAAGGAAAAGGAATTGATTAGGAAGAAGAATGTCAGGTGCTTCAACTATAATCAAATAGGCCACTATAAGAACCAGTGCAAGGAGCCCGCTAAGGATGAAAAGGGCAAGGTGTATGCATTGGAGCCTGCTACTTCGAAGCTAACAGCTCAGGAGAAGGGAAATGCAATTATGGGAGATACAGTTTAGATTCATGGTATGCTTGTTAACATTTTATTTGATATTGTTGCATCGCATTCTTTTATATATGGATGTTTGATAGATAAGCTTAACCTAGAACTCACATATTTAGTTACTTCCTTACGGGTTACAAATCCAATCGAAGGAAATGCAACTCTATGATTGAGGTGTGACTAGTAAGAGTTTGACCTGTTAGGTCATCCTTTTTTTTGCAGTTTGCGGGGCTCGGAATTATTTTGGTATGGATCGGTTAAGTGAGTACGATGCTAGCATAGGAAAATATCCCTTAGACACCCAGATTGCAGCGACGGGATTGTTTATACCATAGTAGGTTCTAATCGTGAGATGTATGCTTTGATGGGGAAGATGAATTGAGCCAAATTTTCATGGTTAGAGAATTTGCATATGGTTTTGAGACTGTAATTGGATTTCCATCGAAATGAGCCATTGAGTTTCGGATAGATTTGATTCCAACAGCAGTACCAGTGAGTAGGCCCCTAGCAGGATGCCCCTACAGACATGAGGGAGTTGAAAGTGCAAATAGTGGATTTAGAAGTTAGAGTTTTATCAGGCCTAGTAGTTCGCCTTGGGATGCAGTAGCAATGTATGCTAAGAAGCCGTAAAGATCATTAAGGCTACGTATCGATTATCGTAAGTCAAATGAGAGGACGATAAAGAATCGATATCCATTGCCCAAAATTGACGATTTGTTTGACCAGTTGAGTGGATCCAAGGTATTTTCCCAGCTGGATTTGACAATAAGTTTCCACCGGCTCGGAGTAGCAGAGGATAGCATATCTTTGATGGCATTTAGGACCAGATATGGGTCGTACGAATAGTTAGTTATGCCGTTCGGACTAACTAATGTGCTAACTTTCTTTGTGGATTTGATGAACCAAGTTTTCGAGAGCACTTGGATAGGTTCGTATTGGTTTTCATAGATGACATCTTGATATACTGTAAGGATAGAGAGAGCATGAAGTTCATTTTTAGAGTGGTGCTTGAGGTGCTAAGGTAGCATTAGCTGAAGGTGAAGTTTTTGAAGTGTCATTTTTGGTAGTCATGCAGTCTTATAGAAAGTGTTGTCAATGGATCCGACTAAGATTAAAGTGGTGAATAGTTGGAAGAGACCCGAGATAGTGACTGAGATAAAGAGTTTCCTTGGATTAGTTGGTTATTATCGGATATTCATTAAGGATTTAGCATGGATAGCAGCACCGATGATCAAGCTAACGAGAAAGGATGTGAAGTTTGTGCGGACCGATAAGTGTGAGGAAGCATTCTAGAGTTTGAAACACTTCTTGACTCATGCACATGTATTGGTTGTTACTAAAGAGAGTAGGGATTTGGTGATTTATATAGATGCATATGGAACAGGATTAGGAGCTGTGCTGATGCAGAAAGGTAAAGTGATTACATATTCTTCTAGACAGTTTTGACCGCATGAGGTAAGATATTCGATGCATGATTTGGAGTTGGCTACAGTAGTTTTTGCTTTGAAGGTGTAGAGAAATTACTTTTTAGGAGAGAGGTTTGAGTTATATACAGATTATAAGTCGCTGAAGTATTTGTTCTCTCGGAAGGAGTTGAATATGAGAGAGCAAAGGTGGTTAGAGTTTATAGCCACTTATGATTTTGGGATTGAGTATATACTGGGAAAAGGCAACAAGGTTGCAGTTGCACTTAGCAGGAAACATCAGAATGCAGTATTAGCGATGATTGCTGAGTGGAAAGATTTGGAAGCATTGGCAGATTGCAGAGTGCAGTGGAGATTTGAGGTGGGGTCTAGTAGAGGTATAGTTGCATTATCTTGTTTGGAAGTTCGATCAGTGATGATCGAAAGGGCTTCTTCTAAACCGATGGAGGATCCAGCGTTAGCTGAACGAATCAGGAAGCTAAGAAATGGAACCGAAGGTGATGACTTGAAGGATTTCGTCTTGACCAGAACGGTGGTTGAGAATGAAAGGAAGATTATGTGCTCCAAGTGTAGGAAACATAAGGAAAGAAGTTTTAGAGAATGCCATCATTCGATGTTCACTATTCTTCCAGGAGGAACTAAGATGTATCAAGGTATGAGGAGGATTTTCTTCTGGAAGGTATGAAGTAGGATATTGGCTTATGTGTAGAGCAGTGCTTGAATTGCCAAAAAGCAATGGCTGAACATCAAAAGCCAAGTGGATTACTTTAGCCATTGGATATTCCAGTATGGAAGTGGGATTCTATTTCTACGGATTTCATTGACGGTTTGCCATGGTCGAATAGAAGAAATGAAGGTATATGGGTCATAGTGGAAAGATTTACCAAGAGTGCCCATTTAATTCCAGTTAAGTCAACCTGAACAGCACCTGTTTTAGCGAAGTTGTTTATGAGGAATGTTATAAGGCTGCATGGAATTCCTGGTAGTATAGTTAGTGATAGAGATTCATTATTGACTAGTGAGTTTTGAAAAGTTTTGGGAACCAAGCTCAAGATGAGTACCACTTACCATCCGTGGACAGTTGGGAAAACAAAAAGAGTTAACAAGAGCTTTGAAGATTTGTTGAGAGCTTTTGCATTAGATTTTGAAGGATCATAGGAAGACCATCTGCATCTAGTTAATTTTTCGTATAACAACGGTTATCATACGAGTATTGGGATGGCACCATTTGAAGCTTTGTATGGAAGGTCATATAAATCTCTCGTTTATTAATTGGAGACCGAGATAGGTTGATTGTTGGTCCAGATTTGGTTAGAGAAGCTACAGAAAAGATTGAGGTCATTCGGGCTAGAATAAAGGAGGTTCACTCTAGGCAGAAAAGTTATATAGATAGAAGATAGAAGGACTTAGCGTTCTCCGTCGGAGATCAGGTATTTATTTAGGTGTCACTGATGAAGGGTGTAATCAGATTTGGAAGAACGGGGAAGTTGGCATCGAGATTCGTTGGACCTTTCCCTATAGTTGAGAGGATTGGTAAACTCGCATATAGGTTTGAGTTACCGAGCAGTTTAGCAGGAGTCCATGATTTTTTCCATGTTTCTCATCTCAGAAAGTGTGCTAGATACATGGAGGTTGCTATTGCATCAACTATGCTGAATGACTTAGTAGTAGAACCGGACTTAACTATAGTGAGAAAGCTAGTTCGCATAGTTGCGAGAGATGAGAAGAGCTTAGAACCAAGAGAGTCAGATTAGTCAAAGTCAAGTGGAGCAACGATAACAAAAACTGTTATTGGGAGGTTGAGAGCTGGATTAGAGATACTTATCTTGACTTGTTTGATAATATGTTTTACATTCTTGTTTGATTTGTTGTATACCTTATCGTATTTTCGAGGACGAAATTCTTTAAGGAGGAGAGTCTATAACACCCTAGATTTTTTACACTATTTAGGATATTTAGGTAGATATATTAAATAAAATAATGTGTTGATTAGGGGATTGAGATTTGATTTATTTAAGGGGTAATCATGCCATTTAACAGAATTAAGAAAAGAATTAAAATGAAAAGAGGAGAGGTAAAATAGGAAAGTGGTCATTCCTATATCCCTTAAACTTTGTCGTGTATTCCCCTATACACGTTCACTTTTCATTTTCAAAATTTTTAAACAAGAGGCCTGCCACCATTAACAAGGAAAAAGGGAAGAAAATACAAAAAAGTAAAGGAAAAGCTGACTCAAATCAAATCTATTCACATCTCAATCTCTATAATCTCTAAAATTAAGGTGAATAAGGTTTATATCTTAAATCATTTATTGTTTCGGTTTTAAGATGAATTCTGAATATATTGCATTTATTTGCCATGTTTTTGAATGATGGAATGGTTATATATACTTGTTGATGAATTATAGTTGTTCATGTTGAATTTATGATAAGTTTTAAGGTGAAAACTCTATTAAATGACATCCAAATGCCTTGGGAATTTTTATAAAGATCGAAAATGAATTTTCAGAATTTTCTAAATTTTTGTTGGAATTAATATAAATTTTCTAGTAAAGAAAATGTTATTTTGGGTTATAAATTATTTACAGTTAAATGATTAACGGTTTCGGGTTTGAAATTTATATATGTTAGAAAACATATAAAATGTGATTTTCTGGAATTTTCGTTGCTTTTTCCCAAGTGTTTTAATGGTTATATAAAATTATTTAAGGTATGGGACATTATGGGACTTGAATATTTTATATAATTAAGGAAAGAGAATGTACTTTTTGTGAATAAATAAATTTGTTAATTTTGGAAAGTCGGAAGCACTTTTTAAAAGAGAAACAGTCAACCAATCAGATTTAGACAAACAAGGCAAGTTAGGTATAAAGAAATAGTTTAAAAGTACAAATAAACATGTTTATCATAGTTTAGATGCTTTCGGCACCAGGTTCCGCGTCTATACCTTCGCCTCCGACTCTATCGAAACCAATGCACATGGTATCAGGAAATCGATACATGTGAATTGGATGTGGGCAAAAGTTATAGGTTCTAAACCAAGGACTCCAAAGGGGTTAGGGCTTTACTTAGGTTTTAAAGGAAAATGCGCCTGGTTGCTATCGATCAAGATGCTTTCGACTTGGTTCGCTTTCGAGTGGGTCAAATGGATTTAAATATATGGTTTTGATTGGGTTGCGCTTTTATTTTAAATGACCGCTTTCGATTGAGTCAAAGCCTTTAGCTGCCGCTTCCTACCTTTCGACCAAGATGGTTTCAAAAGGACTGTTTTACTTTGTTTTCTAAAATGGGCCACTTCCCCAATGCTTTCAAAGGGATGGTTTCGACACAATCACTTCTTTACTTAGGAAATGGTTTTAAAACAGGTGCTTTCGACTTTAATGATTTAAATACCTTTTCCTCAGCGTGAAGTATAACCCAAATGGTTTCAATAGAGACAAGTTTTTATGGTTTCAAATGCTGCTCCAACATATTTTAAATTGAACCCAAGTGCTTTGGGAAGAGTTGAGTTTTGGTGCTCTCGAAAGGTTTTAATGAACGGATTCAAAAAGGATGGTTCCCTAGGGTTTTGAATGGGTTTAAAGGAAAGATTTTTCCTATGTTTTTGAAAGACAATTTTTAAAGGTTTTAAAAGAAGGATGTCTAGGATTTTAGAGCTTTCGAAGGGAAGGATTTTATGGGTTTGAAAGGAAGAATTCAAATGGTTTCGAAAGAAAGCATTTGGCCATTTGGCCTAGGATAAGTGAAGGGTTTTACATGGTTTTGAAAGCAGTATTTCAAGGGTTACGAAGGGGTTGTTTAATGGTTTTAAACAAAGATTTGGAATGTATTAGTAGGCAGAATAGCTAAGTCTTTAAATGTCTTTAACTTATGTCGAGAGGGTAGTAAATCCTCATTAAATCTCATCAACATTATTTTGAGTAAAGTACATATAACATGGAAAAATAGCTTAGAGTAAAGCTAGATATGTATTTTCCTTGTATATGTATGATTTAAAGGGTTAAATCATTTGAAAAGGTTTTCAAGGAAAATTTAAAGGGTAACTAACACTAGGAGAATGTCTCTGATCAAAAGACCAGATAGGACGTGTGTAAGCTCACGCTCTATGCATTAGCTATTAGCCCCTAGCTAATTTAGTCCAGAATTCCAGTGTGTTGGGCTTAGTCACAGGTAAGACTGAAATGTTAGCAACACAAAGAATGGAATATTTATGTACAGAGGTAGGTTATTGGTACGCCACAAAACCATCAGGATCATTTGACCCTTGGAGATGTAAGTTACGGACAGATCATTTAGAAGTTGTGTCTAACAGATGCTTAGACCGTTTGATATTGTATTTGCTAGACCCGAGTCAGCCAAAGGGCCGAATTTGAGGACAGTTAGTCCAGTTTGTTGGCATTTGGCTCATTTTTCAAATAGATAGTCCATTTATTACATGTTTTTAGCATAACGGATATTGCTAATATTATTATTATTATCAGTTTGATTAATCAGTTTGGTTGCAGGAAAGGATTTGCAAAATATATATTTTAAAAAGGATATTAGTGAAGGAAAACCTATTCCGCTAAGCAATGTGGTCTCACTTAATATCTGTAAACCAATATGTAACATGTAACGACCTAGAATTTTGGACAATATCAATTTAATAATCTGTGTTATTAATTTAACTAGTTTGATAAATTTTCTTTATAATTTTAATTTAAACTGATAAATTTATTCTTTTATGGTTAATAAATATCTAATTTAGTGATTGTGATTAATATCTTTTTAACAATTTACAATATTGATAAAATTTATTTTTCCAAGTTAATGAAATTTTATTCTATTTATAATATATACATTTGATATATATTGTGAATAGGAGATCTTTTGTTTCAAATTAAAGATTGAGTTTTGCAAATTGTAATATATATGTTTGTATATGTTGTAATTTGAAATTTGTTTTGAAATTTAATTAAATCCATTGATAATTTATAATGTATTAATATTGTAGATTGAAGCTCTGTTTTAAATCAATGTTTTCAAAAGTTAATTTAAAGGTTAATTCATTTATTTTTAAAATATAAGATAATCAGTTGTTTTTAAATATGATTATTTATATAGGAAATTAATCAATGTTTTATTTTGTTTTCTTTAAAATGTTCAAATTAAAATGGTTTATTTTTAATATGATAGTTTATAAAGGATTTAATTAAAGTTTTCTTTTTCTTTTCTTTAAAGTTTTTTAAATTTAAAATGGTTGTATAAATATAGATGTTTAGATTTTAAATTACATATATAAGATTTATTTGTATTGTATTTAGTTTTATAATACTTTCTTTAAAGTAAATTTATATTTAAACATATAAGTATTTGGTAATAAAGTAAATTAAAAATGTAAGGTTATATTTACATTTAAAATTAAATAAAAATTTAATTAAAATACTTAATAACATGTGTAAACATGATAAGGCATCTCTAACACACTTGTAAGAAAATTAAGCAAGCTAAATGACATTTGTTTGAATTAAAGGGCATGTGGCAACATTTACTCTTATTTAGAATTTAAATTTATATAAAAGTTTTTGTTTGAAGAGAAAATTTGTTTTCCACTTTTATTTTTCAGCTCAAACTCTTTTCTTTTCTTTCTTCATTCTTTCAAACATTAATGGCAAAATCAGTAAACACTTCTTACAAAATAAAAAGCTAAAACCTGGAACTGCAAATCCTATCTGCAACTCCAAAAGCTTCAACCTGCAATAAAGTTCAACTGCAATTCAATGGAATCAGGAAAAACTGAAGTTTCAGCACTTTTAATCATCAATCTGAAAGCATGCAGAGGAAATTTCAAAAGCATAATCAAAGCAAATGCATTTTTCTGAATTTTAGTTTAAGCCTGGAAATTAAGGAAATCTACTCTGCATATTTCAAAAATGTAAGTAAACTTCTTTAAAAACAGTTTGAATTGTTTTTAACTATCATGCATGTGGTGATATTGTCTGATATTGAAGTTCTTTAACTAGAATCTATATGAGTTATCTCTGTATTATTGTGTGATGCAAGTGTGTATATTTGTTTATTTGTAGAACTCTGTATTCTGTATTCTTTGAACAGATTTTACATCAAAAAAATTTAATCTCCCACTAAAGATCAGTATTTGGACATGATGATTAAATGTATATGATAATGAGATTGTTAAATACAAAATGAACTCGGGAAATTTATTTATGTTTTTATTTTTAAAATATACAAGATACAGTGAAACTTAAATTAAGGTTAAAAATCAACTTGCTTAATTTCTAGTTGAATTTTAGGAATGGATTCGTGTTTGTAAATCATGAATTTTAATACAAGTTTCATGATTTTTAGTTTAAGGAATCAAGCGAATTCTGAGTATGAACATTTTGGGAAGTTTTGTGAACTGCAGATAATTTACTCAAAATTTGAAGTCCAATTTTTGATCGGAGCTTGTTCTTGAGTTGTAGATATAGGGAAAAATATTGTAGAATTTTACCTATGATTGTACTGTTTGGATTCGATTATAGTAGGGTTTCGTCTTGCGTTTGGAAGCCTGTTGTTTTTGCGGTCATCACATCATCCCAAGATCACCGGAGGCGATCGCGAGGTGGGGGATGAAGGTGAGGAGTCACGGCGGTGCTTTGGAGGGGTTGTCGGAGCTTCCGGTGGCGAGTTCATTAGAGGCGTTGAGGGATTTGGGTCGAGTAATCTGCAATATTTCGAGCTCGAGTACGAAATTTCAATTCGCGTTTGTTCATGTTGGATCTGGGTTCACCTACGTGCTCGCGAGTGGTTTTGGGACTGTGGAGGATCGTCGCGTTGGACGTGGGTGGTCGGCGGCGGGGGTGCATATGCACCGTGTCTCTCGTGCACAGTTTGGGGCTGGGGGAAAATGATTTGGGGATAACGAATAGGCTCGTGTAAGTTATCGCGTTGTCTTCGGGAATGACTCGAAGTAGGTAAGAGCTAGCGTTGTCTCGAGTGAGGCTCGTGTACAGGTGGGGTTTGACTCGAGTATTTTAGGTCGTTTTTTTTGTTAGTTCTGTGTTGATAAAGATTTCTGATTTTAAACTGTTAATGAAATTAAGTGGCAAAGTGGGCCTGCGTTTGAAAAAAATGAAATGAGGCTTTAAATTTTAAACAAGTTTATAAAAGTTAATCAAATTTTTAAAAGGTGATTAATTGAATTCATTTTAAATTTAAATTGATTAAAATGATTTCTTATTGAAAGTAATTTAACTTAATTAAATTTGAATTTTAAAATTAAAAAGGAATGTTTTAAAACAAAGTTTAAGTTAAATTTTAAAGTAATGTTTTTAAAAAATTAAGTTTCAATTTATATCGAAATAAACAAGTTTAAAATTAGATGATTTTTGTGTTTTGGATTTCAAATTTGTTTCTAAATGCTTTTATTTCCAAATAAAGTTTAAGTTATAATTTTGTAATCCAAATTAATAATTTGTCTTCAAGTTATTCAGATTTGATTTATTCAAATAATTAAATTTGTGAGGATAATTAAGGTTAATTATTATTGATATGAACTTAAGAATACTTAATTATTATCATTTGTTAATAGTAAAGAATTGATTAAGATTAATGATTTTCTTAATTAAGAACTTTGTTTAAATATAAGAAGTTAATTAATTATTTAATTAATTTTAAATAACTAGTTAATTGCTTATTTAATTTTTAATAATCACTTAATTATATTAATTAAGTGTAATTACTTAATGAAGTAATTAATGGTTAGTTATTGAATGTAATTAAGAATTGGTAATTACTTATGGAAGTAATTAGTGGTAATTACTCACAAGAGTAATTAATTGAAGTGACTAATGGATAATCACTTGATGATATTAATTAAAGAATTGATTAATATAATTGTTTTAAAGATAATTAATTATGAAGTAATTAATTAAAGGATTAAGGATTATTTAATAATGCCATTAATTATTTATATAAGTAATTAAGATTCATTAATGGAAGTAATTAGGGATAATTACTTATGTAAGTAATTAAGAGTTAATTACTTAATTATTTAGTTAAATAATCAATGTGATTAATTAATTAATGAATTTAATTAAGGTTAATTACTAAGTGTAATTAATTAAAATTGAAATTAATTAATAAAGAATTAATTAAGGATTTATTAATTTAATTGTTTAATAATTACTTAATGAAGTAATTAAAGATTAGTTAATTGGATTAATTAATCAAGAATTAATATGATTAATTTAGAAGTTAATTAATTAAGTTAAGTAACTTCAAATTGTTAATTACTGATTATGATTAATAGAATGAATAATTATAAGTTAATTAATTAATTGAAGTAATTATTAATTAATAAGATCATTAATTATTGAATTAATTAATTAAGGTTTAATGTAAGATCATTAATTATTAATTAATAAGATCATTAATTAATTAAGGTTTAATGTAATTAATTACGATTGATTAATAATGAAGTAAATGTAGGATCATTAATTATTGTAATTAATGATAGTAATTAAAGGTTAATTACTGAATATGGTTAAGGACAATTACTTGAATGCAAGTAAGATAATTAATCAAGGGAGATTAATTAAGGAAGATCATTAGAGATGATCAATTTATTTATTTGAAATAAATAAATAAATAGGATTTAAAGTTAATCCAATTGATTTAGATTTGTTCAATTCTATTGATGGATGATTGATTGTTACTGATTGATCGATGTTGGATGATTGATTGATATTGGATGGTTGATATTGGATGATGATATTGGGTAATTGATTGATACTGGATGATTTGGGTATCTATGATATGTGATATGCTGTTTTATAAAGATGAATGTTGTTATGAATTATCTATTGTGATAATATGATTCATCTATCTGTTTATATCATCCTGAATATAAGTTAAATTGTTTAACACCCTTAAGTATAACTTGGACATTAAAATGGCGTTTGGTTTCGGTGAGACCGGGATCGGGTTTCCATATTTGGAATCTGAAAACCACATCGATTCCAATTCGTATATCCAAGTGGAGCTAGTGAAGACTCAAGGTGTAAGGGCTATACGTCAGTATAACTCTGTGGGTGATTCCGTAATGAGTTTGACGGAATAGTGCTTATAGATTCAAGATGATGATTTAGAGTGCAAGGGCTATGGTCGTTGACTCTGAGGGTGATTCTAAAATGAGTGCAACGAGATAATGCCTTCGGTTTCGTTCGAACCCGGAACGAACTTGTATGGATTGAATGCTTTCAGAACATCGTCAGGTGGACGATGAGCATTCTAAGATAGATGTGTCCTATAAATGTAATCGTAACCTCAAGCCTCATCAACCGGGAATGGCTAAAACAGGGGAAGTGCAGCAAGGCTTCGTGGGTAGCCCCCACTTGAGAGTGAGATTTACCCCTGTCTAGTGGTCCCTTTCTATTTTGGCTTAGTGTGTGGTTGGTCGCGCCAACTACGGGGTGGTCTTGTTCGGGACTGTCCAGTAAGGGATGGTTCCGGCCTTGTGTTGCAGGGGAGTGGGCGTACTCCTCGGTACTGTGATCTAGGCCACGTACTGTGACGGACGGTACCCCAGTAGCCCTACCATTGATGGAAACCCATTCTTCCTACGAGACCCTACAGTTTTGATTGTATTACCCACTTTTGTGGTTAGTAGCTGGAATTTAATAGATGTAACAATTTCGACTATTTCTTATTTACTTAAAAACCCTAGACACTATTATAATATCACAGGATTTCCTATCAATTGTTTTGGTTAGCGTAAGGTAAAAACTTTTCCATGTTTATGTGTGGGGATTCTTACGTGATACCTTTTCTTTTCAAAGGTCTTTCTAAAGTTAAGCCATTTTAACCCGTTTACTCATACCAGACCCCTGTCTGACCAGAGTGTTTATTTTCTGTTTTATTAGACTCTTGGGTACTCATATTATGTATGAGTAGTTAAGTGGATCAGGTTAGCTTGACGAATTCTGGAGGAGATATGGAGCAGGAGGCTTCGACGTGTAAATATATATTGATTCCGCTGTGTTTGATGTATCTGTTACTCTTGTGCTTGAGATGTATGAATTAGACAGATGTTTATAACTGTCTAATATGTGTTGAATAAGTCGTGTAACTCTGATGTAATAAGATACTATGTAATATTTTATATGATATATTATATTTCATTCGTTCCGCTGTGAGTTCTCTGATATTGTTCTGTTTCTTCTTTCTCTTTCTTTTCTTCTTCTATCCCTTTCTTTCTTCAAGATGATGCGATTTCCTGGAGATAGGAAGTCGGGTCGTCTCATAACAGAACTATTCACACCAGGCTATATGTCTAACAAGAAGTTCTTATTTTCCCTTAAACTCTCGGGTGCTTAAAATTCGATTTTAGAAGGCTGATGGTTGAGGTTTCCAAGTTTTTGTTGTCTTGGCAAATGAAGCTTCCGGAGACGAGCAGGTGGCCGACGGATAGCTAAATAGGATTTGTAGTTTATTCTATTTAGTTTTTGCTACATATATTAAGTTAGTATGACTATATTTCTCTGATCAACCAAGAGGGCGTCATCATATGCCGCACTTGGCATTTTGTTGTAATTATATTTGATCATTACCTGGGAAAAGGTTAAGATATGATGTAACTTGGATATGAATTTGTTTTGAAATTTAATCAGACAATTGTTGTTTTTTGGTATCTGTGATTTTGTTCATATTCAAGTACTTCTGAGATTATGGATGCCATTAGTATTACCGTATTTTGTCAATAGAAGTTAATACTATAGATGACTGTAGCATCTATAGCGCTTAGCTTTTGGCATCTAGATACGGGATGTTACAAGTCATTCTTCAAATAGACGTAAATTGACCATACTTCTACGGTTATCAGCATGATTCTGGCTTCAGAACAACGATCATTGGATGTTCCATCCATAAACATCTTCCACCAAATGGTAGGAGCGATACCGCTCTTTGGGAAATCATCTTATGCAATTCATTCTGCTATAAAGTACACCGATGCTTATCCATGAATGGCTCTCCAAGGGAGATAAGTAATGTTGAATTGAATCAGTTCGATGTTCCACTTAAGTAACCTTCCAGATGTCCTAGGTCGTTGTAGGACCTGCTGTAATGGCAGATCTGTGTAAACATTGATAGGATGATTCTGAAAATAAGGGCGGAGCTTTCATGAAGCGATCAATAGGAAATACGCCAATTTTTCTACCTTCGTATAATTTCTCTCGGCTCTTATTAATCGCTTGCTAACATAATAGACCAGTCTTCGGATCTGATTCTCCTCATGAAGCAGTTCGGCATTTATAGCATGCACCGATACGGCCAAGTAAATGTACAAGTCTTCATGATCCATAGGTTTTGACAAAACGGGTGGCCTTCCTACGTGGTTCACCAAAGCTAGGAATGCATCTTCACAATCCTACTTCCATTCAAGTTTATTTTCCCTCTTCTAATCAAATCAAAAAAAGGAATGCATTTATCGGTGGCTCCGGATATAAATTGACTTAAGGCAGTAACCTTATCTTTTAGACTCTGTACTTGTTTGAAGGTCATCAGCACAAGAATGTTGTGAATTGCTTGAATCTTCTCGGGGTTAGCTTCGATTCCACTAGCATTGACAATGATATCCAAGAACTTTCCTGGTGTAATACCAAAAGAGCACTTTAGAGGATCGATCTTTACTTTGTAATACTAGAGGGTATCAAACATTTTTGTTATGTATCTAACATAGTCATTTGATTGTCGTGACTTCACGAGCAAATTATCCACATATACCTTCGTCATTTTTCCAATTTGATCTTTAAAAGTTCTATTGATTGGCTGTTGATAGGTCACTTTAGCATTCTTTAATCCAAATGGCATGCCATATAGCAATGCAATCCAAAATCGGTATTGAACCTGGTGTTCTCCTGATCTGGAATGTGCATCAGGATTTGATTATATCCAGAGTACACATCCATGAAAGATAGCAACTCATGTCCTGCAGTTGAGTCTACCAACTGGTCCATCCTTGGAAGGGAAAAACTATCTTTTGGACATGCCTTCTTCAAGTCTAAATAGTCAACGCGTGTTTGCCACTTTCCATTCGCCTTTCTCATAAGTGCAGGATTAGATACCAATTTAGGGTAGAGGGTGTCGTGAATAAACCCATTGCTTTTGAGCCTATCCACGTCCTCTTTAAGGGCAGCAGATCTCTTCGGATCCATGCCACGCCTTCTATATTTCACCGGGACATGCCTCGGGTCAGTATTTAATGCATGGCTCGCAATAGAAATCGAGATCCCCCACATGTCAGAATGAGTCCAAGCGAATAAATCAAGATTTGCATGAAGAAAACCAGCAAGTTCTTTCATCATCCTGGGGCTGAGCTGTATTCCGATCTATAGGACCCTTGATGGGTCGTCGTGGATGACCGTGACGTCAATCGTCGGCTCAGCCGGTCCAGCGTTGGTCTCTTTGGGATCCTCCTCGTCATCCCTCGGATCTATGTCTTTATAGAACCAACTGTGATGCCTGAGCCAAGGCCTAGGCGTTAGTTGTCAATATGTGGTTTGGATGCAAAGAGACTTGTCAACGCCCTTACCTTTCTCCTTCGGCTAAGCATCTCTCAATTTAGCTATATAGCAGGCACATCTGGTCTCTTAATCACTATGTACAACTCCAACACCGTTATAAGTTAGAAGCTTCAAAGTTAAATACCCTAGGGCAAGATCTGCCCGAAATTCAGCTAGGGCTGGTCGGCCCCAAAAAACAGTGTATGGAGAGTCAACATCCAAGATAGAAAATGGAAAAATCTGCACTCTCTTGCGGTCACCTTCTCCCGATTCTACGGACAATTCGATATAACCAAACAGCTTCGGTCGCAGCACCGTTAAAGCCATAAATATGGACTTTAGTTGATTTCAATTCATTGGCTTCCTTCCTTATCTGATCGTAAGCCTTTTTGAAAATTATATTTACAAAACTTTCATAATCAACCAAAATACTCCTCACTAAGGCGGGACCGATCCATGGTCGAAATGACCATTGGGTCGATTGTCAATGCCTTCACCTTGTCTACATCTCTGTTTCTAAACACAATGTTGTATATCATTGTACGCTGTTGTTTTGCCAGAGCTCTATATTCTATACTCGAACAACATTCAAAATTCATATGCTGGATTGCACTAGCATAGTGCCCTATCTCATGTCAACTCTATTCAGCTGGATGCGTCATTAATCTTCCACCAGTCCACGCAGGCTCCTCGGCCCTGTGTGGCTCTTATCCTCGGTTGGGGTCGGATGTCCCATGCCCGCCATCCTGTAGGGCAATGGCAAACTGTTGTAATTTTCTTTTTCGAATCCGTTTCTTGATAACATCCTAAAGATGCCTACATTTATTTGTGTTATGACCATAGAATTCATGGAACTGGCAATATTTTCTGGTTTGTTTCTACTTCTTCATTGATTCTTTCGGAGGTGGTTTTCTATACTACATGGTATTGCATGTAGACAAATAGACATTCTCTAAAGATGTGTTCAGTGGTGTGTAGATATCATACATTGGAATTCTTGGCTTTCCTCTTTTTGAATTCCTATTTCGCTCATGGTTCCCGTCACCGCCTTTCTTTTGCTGATTCTGTTTATTCTGGATATTTACTTAAAATTTTCCAAATCTCTTCCCTAACTATTTCAGTACAATGTTACTCTGCACTCCTTCTCTACTTGGCTTGCCTGCATCGATAGGAATTTCTAAAATCTAGAACGAGATACTTCAACTCAAAAATATTGCATAAAAGATATTATTCATAAAATGAACTGATTGGATTTTCAACGAAATTGATTACTCCACATTAGGTAAGCATTCCAACCACATAGAATGGATTTTTGATCGCACTTGGAGCATCAAATATCCATCCAAGTTATTCTTTATAAAATATTGAATCTTAAGAAAATGAGATTAGAGAAATTCTAATAGTGGAGATTTTTCTAATTGGATTAGTAAATTGATAAATTTTGGGGTATGCCTTGCGGTCAGCTATGTAATTGTTACATACATCAAACTACCAATCTTATTTGAAATAAAATGTGTTTTTTTCCTGTTATAAACTTGATATAATGTGTTGTGCTAACTAAGTAATTTAACTAAAAATGCTTTAATAGAAAATCCTTAAATAATATGTTTTGTAATAGTAGTTAAAATGAGTTATAACCGTGAGTGATTTGTCATAATAAAATAAACATATCATTTTAATTATTCCTAATCAAGATGTATCAGGACTGCAGATCGATACATCCATTGAGATTAGAGTATATAATGCTCTCCAAATATTGGGCAGTGTATTACTCATGGCTGCTAGGTGCATTAAGGTGACTGATAGTTATTGCATGATTATGGAATCTCAATTTGTAGTTTTTTGTTGGTTCATATAACTAAGATCATATAGAAAATATTAATGCAACAAAATTATAAAATTACCATGGCTTGAGAATACTAATGAGCTTAATGCGGAAATTCCACTTTGATTATAGTGAATCATTACACGATGTCCGTCAACCGAATATATTAGAAGTGAGGCACTATTCAAGAGAGTATTCGCCTCCTTAGTTATATGGGGTTACTATTATGGCCAACCAAACTCAATGCAAAGTCAAAGTCTCGGATCAGAGCAGTTCGGTTAATGATAATTTTTATTATTAATCCAAGAACTTTGTGTTTGAAAAATAAAGCTGAATATGGACGATATTAGAATTTTGACCGTTACGAAATTCTATAAGTCCTAATGCGATATAGTTTTGATATAGAGAATTAGTGTGAATAATTATCACTATCAGGTAATGCTTAAATAAGTAAAAGTGGATTTCACCAAAGGTAATTAAATGAGAAAAATAGCCATAATGTCATGGTACCTGTTAAGTGACGCATGAAGTTAATATTCAACTTTTTGATATTAATCGTTGATCGAATTTACACCTAAAGTCACATAATTGAAACCTTGAATATCGAACAAACGATATCAATGTGCATTTGAAACTGATTTAAATGCATTTTATAGTGATCATGCTTGAAGTGGTTTTGAGGCAAAGAAGGGAGCCTATAGTGTTTGGCTATATCAGGAAGATGTGGGAAGGAATTTTGATTTAAAAAGAGGTGAATAGGTAAGAGAAAAAGGTGAATCTATATCTCGTTTTCACTACTTTGGATCTTGTTATTCATCTCTGAACCCCTTTCATAGTCCTCTCTCCTTTTGCTCCATTCCAAACAGCCAAGGCTGGACATCATAGCCTCCCTCCACCCAAATTTCAAACTTCCAAATAAACAAATTAAATCAAATTGGAAGATCGGTGGTTAGTGCATTTAACCTAGTAGCTCTCTCTAAAGGTTTTGATTTATATTCAAGGAGTTAATGGATTCAATGCTCCAAGGTGTTACTTCAAGGCTATAGGTTGGTGATTATTAAATCATTATTCGTATATATAAACACACACGCGCGCGTACATGTATATATAACAATATTTATTTATCATATCATACCGGTGCTTCTGTTTATTAATACGATATCACGAATCAACATATGTTTTTCTATCAATATAGTATGTGTATATATATTTGTATGTGTTAATTTTTTGTATGTTTAAATACGCGTGTGTATATATATATATATGTATATGTATATGTGTGTGTGTGTATGTGTTATTCGGCCAGTAAAAAACTTATTTTTGATTTTTGATTTTCGATATTAAATATTATCTTAAAACACTTAAAGAAAATGGATTTTAAATATGTATATGATATTAGCATAAAAATGTATACACATATAATTTTACTAATTTAAATACATAATATGTTTCCAAAAAAGGAATTTTTCTATAAACTGTATTTAAATTAAAATTTGTATATATGTTTATTTATTTCAAATACAAAACCTAACTTGTACATAGTATATATGTATATAAATAGTTATAAAATATACAATATAAATATATAAAACCATATATGTATGTTGTGTGTTTGTTTTAAAAAACATGATTCTTCTTATGATTTCCACATGGAGAACTTTTACACAATAAGAAATAAAACACAAATCAAATTCAAATTCGTATGGATTTTTTTGACAAATACAATTTGGATAAATATATATATAGGGTGTATGTGATTATGTATATATTTAATTATTCTAACAATAAATAGATGTATAAATGTTTTTTCATATTAAACTTCATAAATAATTTACTATGTGTATTGGACAATATGTATATGTAGGTTTTCATAAAAAATTTGTTTTCTCCAATTTCAAAAATCTAATACATATATATATATATATAATTAGATAATTCATTTTGAGCTTCAAATTAGTAGATATTTTATATAGATCTAGATCTAAAATATACAATTTGAATTTTAAATCTAAATCTTGGATTATTTATATAAATATTTAAGGTTATAATAATATATATGTATGTATATACATTTTTGTGTGTGTATGTATACGTATATGTATACAAATATTTACTTTTCACAAGTATAATTTTATATTGTATAAAACTACACACATACATATTGGACAGCATATTCGTATATGGAAGGGCTAATATGTCTGTTGTAGTGTAATCCCAACACTTATACATGGACATATTAAACCATGTATACTATTTATGTTGCCCATACACATACATGCGTGTAAAATACATGTGTTATGTAATGGCCTGTTTTTCCGTACCCTTTGAAACAACAATAAACCACACATATCCAACTCAAATTGCATGAATAAGCGGATCATTAAGGATAGAAATAAGAACAGAATCTCACACAAATGGAACAACATATATTATATCAATAATAATCTTTACAGTGGAAAATATTAAAATACAATATCAGAGTCTAACCTAGACTCAGCCCAGACAGTTATGAACCTCTGTCCTTACAAATGCTAAAAACAACGAAACAAATGCAATATATGTTGTGGATAATAGAATAGGTCCATATGATGATGAAGATCTCCAACTCTCCTTTGTAAACTCCAACCGTCTTCAACTAAACCTGAAACTACTCGGATCTGACCCGAGTATTAAAAATACCCGGATCAGGCTAGATGAATCAGCGTAAGATACTCAAAATTTAAAATGACTATATTATCAAAATCTTGATGAATCAGCGTGAGATACTCAAAATTTAAAATGACTATATTATCAAAATCTTTGAAAACAAGAGTATCTCATAAGACCACGCCCACATATAAACATGGATGGGTTTTTATCTTATCATAACCTGTAACAACCCGTAATTTTTCTGAATATCTTTAATTAAATTTTTATCTGAAATTTTGATTTTAAATCATTTAAAAGTGAATTTTTAGAATTTTTTCAATGTAAGTTTGGAATTTGTTTGTAATTTATTTTCCAAATGCTAAATAAACGATTTTTGAAAATTTTATATTTTGGTCAAAATTTGAATTTTCAGTTTAAATTTTAAAAAAAATTGAATTTTTAAATTTTAATCTTTTTCTTTGAAGCAGAATATATTTATGATATCTGCTCTGCTTTTCGTTTCGTTAAATTCTAGTTATACTTTTTAAATTAGGTAAATTACAGCGTTTTACACGCAGTTATTTCCAGTATTTCAATTTCTATTTTTCTATGTGCATTTCTATATTTTTATTTTCTATGTTATTTTATTTTATTTTTATTTTCTTATCTAAACTTTATTTATTGGATTTTACTTGTGTGTGTATCTTTTCATAAAAGACTTGGAAGAAATCAAGGAGACATGTGTTACATTTCTTTAATGCTTGCCTTTTTATTTACCTACCCTCTTTATTACTTACCCTAGCCATTCACCATTCATATCCGTGAATTGCTCTTATTAATCACGTACAAACATCTCAAAATATACTCTTTTCAATTGCATTTAAGAATTATATATATATATATATATATATATATATATATATATATATATATATATATATATATATATATATATATATATATATATATTTCTCCTTATTTCTTACCTTTTATTTCCTAGCCTTTTTGTTTTCCTATCGATTTATTCCTCTTTAGCCGTTCAAATCTTTTCTTGCCATCTACTTCATAATTCACGTACAAATTTACTTCACATTTCATTTCTAGGAAGAAA
This sequence comes from Allium cepa, assembly GCA_030765085.1. Classification (NCBI taxonomy): domain Eukaryota; kingdom Viridiplantae; phylum Streptophyta; class Magnoliopsida; order Asparagales; family Amaryllidaceae; genus Allium; species Allium cepa. The sequence goes on from CM060943.1 coordinate 464,950,124, forward strand.
TGTATACAAATAAATGGCTTGGAAAAATTTAAGAGGCATACGTTCCATTGTTTAAACGCTTGCCTTTTTCATTTGCACGGCCTTTATTATTTTCTAGCCGTTTCCTCCTCATTCCTAGCCATGAATTACTTTACTCATAGCCTTGCATATCAAGTTGAAAATTCACGTACAAAAAATTATTTCTCATCTCTCATTTTTTTTCATTTGCATTTAAAAATAAAATATATTGTACGTTTCTTCCTCCGTAACTTATGCATTTCCATTTCCCTAGTATTCATAACTCCTTAGCTGTTTTTTTTTCTTATATAGCCGTGTATTTCTTTTTATCATTTACGTACAAAACTCCTCAAACATATCTCATTTTATTCCATTTCTCGTTTCATCTCTTGAAAGAAAGAATTTTTTTTTATTAAATACATCAAGTATTTGTTGCCGTTTTATTTTCCAAACCATTCAAAATATTGTCTTTTATTGCATAGCCTCTTTATTACTTACCTTAGCCGTTCATTACTTTAATCTAGCCATGAATTTCTCTTGCCTATCACACATAAATTCCAAAACTTCTCGCTATCATTTGCGTGAAAGAAAATTATATTCAAGCTCTAGATCCATGGCTTCTCTTCCTCTTCTGTCTTTTTCTCTTTTTGTTTCTTCTTTGTTTTTCATGCTTATACTCAGCTTATGGCCTCTAGCACAGCTCTAACCATCATGACCAAGCAATAAAAGATGATGGTTGAACCAATATATGGTGTAGCCAAGCCATTGATTGATTAAGGCAAGTTATGTCACTTTGGTTCATTTATTTTTCCATTGTTTTAACATCTGTTATTTTGTATTGAATCATATTATTTTGTATGTAATATTTGATTGCATACAAGATTTGGATCTGACTCTTCAACCACTCGAGTTTGCATTGTGCTTTGTTGTGCTTTTTCATGCTTTGCGGGGTTTGGGTTTTTTTCCTGAATTTGTCGATTCTAGTTTAAAAGGTGAGTTTTTATCACTCTAGAGATATATACTTATATTTTTATGAAAAAAACGACAAGTGAATCTGTAGACATAGATATGTCATTCATATATGCCTGTGTTGTAATTACATGATGATAAATGTCGTTTATATATTTGTTACATCATTTGATATGATATTATATGTATGGAGTTATTTTATTTCTGTTAATCACCACTGCAAGTTCCCAATCACTATGGGTTGAAATGATACATACCCGAACGGACTTTAGAATAAGGAAAAATCATTGTGGGCTGAAATGATAGGCTCGAGTGATTTTCATTGTATTTATTTTACTTGGGATTGCGGGTTTGAAATGATAGAACCTGGATTTTTCTTTTGAAATTACGGATTGAAATGATACATATCTGTATCACTTGATCTAGGTTAGAAAATATTATACAGACCCATGGTTATATTTTTAAATGATATTTTCCTAAAAAATTATTGAGTATTTTAAATATTTTCTGAAAGTAATTAAGTATTTTGGAATTATAAACATATGAAATTTTTAACTTAATTTGATTTAATGCTTTAAAGTGTAAAGAAATATTGTTTTTCTATAAGTTAATTTTTTTTTATAAGTTAATTGGTTTTAAATGGAATTTAAAGAGTCATATTTATGATAAATAACTTAATAATTAAGTTCGATTTAATTTGGAATCTTAAATCTAACCTAGTAATTTTAATAAAGGTTATTTCCTTAAATGGACACATTTTGTATAATAAATAAATGTAGTTTTGAATAAATAAAATGAAATATATTTTTGTGTCACATTTTGTAATAAGTTTATTTAACTTGGAATCATGGTTGAATTGATGTCTAAATGAATAAACTTGTAAAGAATTTGATTGTTATACTAACTTATTCTTTTGTGAAATGTTATGTTTTGTAAGATAAATAGCTATGACTTTAAAATGGAAAAATGCAAGTTAAACATACATGTGAGATGTAAGTTTAATTTATGTTTTAATTGATTAATATAATAAATGTTTGTACCGTAATAACAAAAACGAAAGAAATATGTAAAGTTTTAATTAATGAAAGAAACATGTAAAGTTATAATTAATGAAAGAAACATGTAAGGTTTTAATTAATGAAAGAAACAAATAAAGTTTTAGTTAGTGTAATATTGATTAAAATGATAAATGCTCTTTATTATAATAAATGTAAGCTAAAACGTACATTTGACATGTAGGTTTTAATCAATGTAATGGTGTATTTTAAATTGATTAAAATGATAAATGTTACTTACTGAAATAATAAAATGTAAGTTGATAATGTACATTTGATATGCAAGTTTTACTTTATGTAAATGGAATATTTTAAATGATTAAAATAATAAAGTTTCTTTATTGTAATAATAATGAGTTAATAAGGTACTTTTAACTTAACATAAGAATTTCAGCTTTAAATTGGATATTACAGTAACAACGTTTATTTAACTATAAGGCTATGATAAAATGACCATGCTAAATTTGTAAGCATATAAATACTTTGATTATATAAAATGCTAAAGTGGAAAGTATTACATTCCAAATATGCTATGATTCCTTAAGGTAACATTTCCAAAATGCAACGATAATTTAAAGGAATATTTCAAGTTTAATAAATTGAAGGAAATATTCAATGATTTGGAAATTTGGGTTTTATTTAAATAATATATTATTGAATTAGTTTTGAAATGGGAATGATAATATTGTGATGTGGTTTTGAAAGTATATACTAGTTTGAAAGAAATGATATGATTTTGAAATGGATATGCTAGTTTGGTTTTGAAAGTATAAATGATTTTGAAATAAATATCCATGGGTTATAATAACGTTTGCTTGTTAAAGAGACCGGGATCGGAAGTTATCATACTCTCTGCCAACTTTGAAAACCACTTTAACAACCGTATATGCGGTGGAGATTCCAGAATGAAGTAGGATGGTGGCGACATTCATTTTATATACGTGGACCCAACTTCCGTGAGTTAGCATAAGGTGGTTAAAACAGGAGCGATCTCGGGCCAATGAGGTCATTCCTCTGATCGGACACATCCCTTCGATATTATACTCTGACTTTTGGATTGATTTGGTGGCCACTTTTGATTTTTTTTTGATTTGGGGGTGTGGCTCGAGGTGGGAAGTAGTAGCTGCTACGCATTACCACCAGCCCGTGTGCGTAAATGGTATATCTACCCTGGCATTGCCTTGTGTGTCGTGTCACCTACCCTAGTGCGCCTTGTACGTGTTTGATTTGTGTCATACCTATGGAGTATCCTCTGGTGGCCTCCCGATCAGGAGGTATTAGTGTGCTGTATGGACTATTGGCACTATTTCGTGTTAAGGGCTATATGGGTAATCCCTTAACCCTATTTAAAAGTAAGTTTATTTTACTATAGACATTATTATGATAACGAAATATTACTACATAGTAAATAGTTTAACGGATCATTAGAGGATGGGCGGTCCCAAGCATCCTTTAAGTTACTTGTACCTTATATTACAGTTAACATGAGTTGGTTTACATTGTACAAATGTATGTCCTGACTCGAGTGTTTTGTGTTTTTCTTTACGCTCGGGTCAGACTGAGTGATACAGCATTAGAGACTCACCTTTGGAGCTGGAGCCTTGCTTGAAGATCCAGCCATCTATTTCAATTTCAGTATTCTGTTGATTCCAGTTATTCAGTTGATTCCGGTGATGCATTCATCTTGTGCTTGTTTATCATATTAAACTTGTATTGTATCTTGTATAACTCTGATGTATTTTTTATAGTAGCTTCATGAACTACTATCGTTTTGCTTCCGCTGCATTTATTACTCTGTGTCTGTGATCTGTGATTTATTTATTTACTGTTTATGCTGTGTTTTGCCAAATTTATTTTACAATTCGGTATTTTGAGCAATTCAAGTCCGACATATGCAGATGCGAATGGTTGAAAATGTCGGAACGTTGCATTTGGTATCAGAGCTTTGGCTCTTGGAAAACTTGACATATATGGTAAATTTATTTACAGAAGCACTTTCATTTGAGTTGAATTTCTTCCTTTTTGACTTGGGATTCTTTTGAGTTTTGGAACGTTCCCTACGGTTTCAAAATTCATTCCTGTCCCTCACTATTCTTCTTCTTTTGATTCTAGAGTATCTCATAACTCCACTTCGAATGATCTTTATAATGAATTGGCGGTCTCATCAACATTCAGATGACTTGTTAAGGGGTGAAACTCCTTTGCAATTAGCATTGAATCAACGGAGATTTATATATATCCTCGGTTTAGATGCTAGTACCTCTTGTTATTCCGAATTCTTTTTCTTAAGATCGAATGTAAAATTACCTCAGAATTCCACATTGATCTAATTCTTTAAGTCATGGTTGACCCGGTTAAGGTTGCCCGCAATTTATGTAAGCTTGTCCGTTCCTTATTCTGTCAATTTAATCATCTTATCGTTTGTTTCCAACTTATCTTCGAATCAGAATTCTCTTGATTTGAGTCAATCAAATTTGAATCCCTATTCTTTCTTGTAAACCTATATTTAAAATGTTTTATATATTGTGTTGTTTGAGTTGTTGATGTTGAGTTGGGTTTCCGGTCGATTCGTCTGATCAATGCTATCGATAGAATTTTCAAAACACTTGAACAGAGCAAACTGACACCTTATTGATTTCAAAGTTTACTAAATGATAAATTTTCTATAATTATATATGCATGAGTTTGATTTTCTGAATTTTGATAATTAATTGAATAGGTTATTAAGAAATAATATTTGACTTTATATATACCTTGTAACCATTGGCTTTTGTTTCCTATATAAATAACTGAACTATAAAACATAGCTATAAATTAATTTGGAAATTAAAATGAATCTAAATCAAGAACTTGAGAATTTAATTCCCGATGGTTTCAAACTTGGGTTTTTAAAGTTTTAAAAGATATATCATTTAAAGTGTTTTCCAAATAGAGATTGTGTTCAAAGAATTTTTAATGTTTAAATAAGTGCCCTTCTCTTGTCGCTGGAAAATAATTTCGGTGATGACTGTAGCATCATCGACATTCATTTTCGAGTTTCGAAGTGAAGAGACCATTCTGTAGCTTTGCTACTGTTTTTCTTTGAAAATTTAATTGATTTGAATTTCAAAAATATTACTTGATTCATAATATATATATATGGATATATGATTTAAATATGATTTGATATATATTGTATATATATTTATTTACCTCTAAATGGTTTGAAGTTAATCAGAAATGTAATTCTTAAATTTACCTTAAAGAATGTTATCAATTATAAAATGAACCAAAAATTTTAAATAAATATTTAAGTTGAAACAATTGAATTAGAAAACTTTATTTATATAATATTCTATTGCATTTCCATTATAACTTACCTAAATTATTTATAAATTAACTATGTAATTGGACAATATACAATATAAAAGGATTTTATAAATAAAATTTGAGTGTTTATAATAAATGTTATACATTTAAATTTTAATTATAAAAGGATTAATAAAGGTAAATAGAATAAAAAGATAATTGAATAATATACAATATAAAGTGATGTTAAAGGAATTAATAAATAAATTGGAGTAAGTCATAATAAGTGTAAGTATACTTAGTATATGTGATTAGACATATATTAGGTGGAATAAATGTAATAACTATCTGGAATAAAGAAGAATGAAACTTATTGAATAAAATTTTGAGTATAATAAATGATTTCAAATTCACGATTTTAGAAATTGTTAATTGGGTGATAAGATAATGAAATTATAAATAGATAAGATTTAACTAACTTAGGAAAAATCAAATGGATGAAATCAATTATTAATTTAAGTTGAAACTTTAATGGTTTTAAAATTTATCATCTTATTTTGTTTTCCAATCTCTTATCCTTCGGTTGTTCCTATTCTCCGGCATCCTAAGCGGGGAATTGAATTCCAAATTGATCTTATCTCTTAAAGTTCGACCTGTAGTTCTTCCTCCCAAAATACCTTTACCAGTCTGTTTTGGAAACCTTTTCAAGAATCTTCTTTGTGCTTGTGTCCTTGATTACAGAGGATCTTGGGAAGATCATCTCCATCTTGTTGAATTTACCTATAACGACAGTTACCAGGTATAATTTCAATCTTATATTTTTATATTGTCATAATTCTATCCCATTCTATCCGTTGCCTCTATTTTCCATGCCTCATTCCTTTTCGGGGACGAAATTTTTTGAGTGGGGGAGAGTGTAACAACCCATAATCTGTGTGAATATTTTAAATTAAATTTTATTTGAAATTTTGATTTTTAAATCATTTAAAAGTGAATTTTATAATTTTTCCAATGTAAGTTCGAAATTTGTTTGTAATTTATTTTCCAAATGCTAAATAAACGCTTTCTGAAAATTTTATATTTTGGTCAAAATTTGAATTTTCAGTTTAAATTGTTAAAAAATTTAAATTTTTAAATTTTAATCTTTTTCTTTGAAGCAAAATATATTTATGATATCTGTTCTGCTTTTCGTTTCGTTAAATTCTGAGTTACACTTTTTAAATAGATAAATTACAGCGTTTTACACGCAGTTATTTCTTGCATTTCGATTTCGATTTTTCTATGCGCATTTCTATATTTTTATTTTCTATGTTATTTTGTTTTATTTTTCTATTTTGTTTATCTAAACTTTATTTATTGGATTTTACTTGTGTGTATATCTTTTCATAAAAGGCTTGGAAGAAATCAAGGAGACATGCGTTATATTTCTTTAATGTTTGCCTTTTTATTTACCTACCCTCTTTATTACTTACCCTAGTCATTCACCATTCATAGCCGTGAATTGCTCTTATTAATCACGCACAAACATCTCAAAATATCCTCTTTTCAATTGCATTTAAGAATTGTATATATATGTGTGTGCGTGTGTGTGTGTGTGTGTGTGTGTTTCTTTCTCCTTATTTCTTGCCTTTTATTTCCTAGCCTTTTTGTTTTTCTATTATTTACTCCTCTTTAGCCGTTCAAGTCTTTTCTTTCCATCCACTCCACTTCATAATTCACGTACACATTTACTTCACATTTCATTTCTAGGAAGAAATGGATGCAAATAATTGGCTTGGAGAAATTTAAGAGGCGTACGTTTCATTGTTTAAACTCTTACCTTTTTCATTTGCATGGCCTTTATTATTTTCTAGCCGTTTCCTCCTCATTCCTAGCCATGAATTACTCTACTCATAGTCTTGCATATCAAGTTGAAAATTAACGTACAAAAAATTATTTCTCGTCTTTTTTTTTCATTTGCACTTAAAAATAAAATATATTGTACGTTTCTTCCTCCGTAACTTATGCCTTTCCGTTTACCTAGTATTCATAATTTCTTAGCTGTTTTTTTTTCTTATATAGCCGTGTATTTCTTTTTATCATTCACGTACAAAACTCCTCAAACATATCTCATTTTATTTCATTTCTCGTTTCATCTCTTGAAAGAAAGAAATTTTTTTATTAAATACATCAAGTATTTGTTGCCATTTTATTTTCCAAACCATTCAAAATATTGTCTTTTATTGCATAGCCTCTTTATTACTTACCTTAGCCGTTCATTCCTTTAATCTAGCCATGAATTTCTCTTGCCTATCACACATAAAAACTTCCCAAAACTTCTCATTATCGTTTGCGTGAAAGAAAATTATATTTAAGCTCTAGATCCATGGCTTCTCTTCCCCTTCTTTCTTTTACTCTTTTTGTTTCTTCTTTGTTCTTCATGCTTATACTCGACCTCTGGCCTCTAGCACACCTCTAACCATTATGATCAAGCAATAAAAGATAATGGTTGAACCCATATGTGGTGTAGCCAAGCCATTGATTGATTAAGCCAAGTTATGTCACTTTGATTCATTTATTTTTCCATTATTTTAACATCTATTGTTTTGTATTGAATCATATTCTTATGTATTTAATATTTGTTTGCATACAAGATTTGGATCTGACTCTTCAACCACTCGAGTTTGCATTGCGCTTTTCGTGCTTTTTCGTGCTTTGCGGGGTATGGGTTTTTTTCTTGAATTTGCCGATTCTAGTTTAAAAAGGTGAGTTTTTATCACTATAGACATATATACTTATATTTTTGTGAAAAAAATGAAAAGTGAATCTATAGACATTGATATGTCATTCATATATGCATGTGTTGTAATTACATGATGATAAATGTCGTTTATATATTTGTTACATCATTTGTTATGATATTATATGTATACTGTTATTTTATTTCTGTTAATCACCACTGCAAGTTTCCTATCCCTATGGGTTGACATGATACATACACGAACGGACTTCAGAATAAGAAAAAATAATTATGGGCTGAAATGATAGGCTCGAGTGATTTTTATTGTATTTATTTTACTTGGGATTGCGAGTTTGAAATGATAGAACCTGGATTTTCCTTTTTAAATTACGTTTTGAAATGATACATATCCGTATCACTTGACCTATGTTAGAAAATATTATACAGACCCATGGTTATATTTTTAAATAATGTTTTCCTAAAAATAATTAAGTATTTTAAATATTTTTTGAAAGTAATTAAGTATTTTGGAATTATAAACATATGAAATTTTTAACTTAATCTGATTTAATGCTTTAAAGCGTAAAGAAATATTCTTTTTCTATAAGTTAAATTTTTTATAAGTGAATTGGTTTTAAATGGAATTTAAAGAGTCATATTTATGATAAATAACTTAATAATTAAGTTAGATTTAATTTGGAACCTTAAATCTAACCTTGTAATTTTAATAAAGGATATTTCCTGAAATGGACATATTTTGTATAATAAATAAATGTAGTTTTGAATAAATAGAATGAAATATATTTTTATGGGTTATTTTGTAATAAGTTTATTTAACTTGGAATCATAGTTGAACTGGTGTCTAAATGAATAAATTTGTAAAGAATTTGATTGTTATATTAACTAACATTCTTTTGTGAAATGTTATGTTTTGTAAGATAAATAGCTATGACTTTAAAATGGATAAATGTATGTTAAACATACATGTCAGATGTAAGTTCAATTTATATTTTAATTGATTAATATAATAAATGTTTGTACTATAATAACAAAAATGAAAGAAATATGTAAAGTTTTAATCAATGAAGGAAACGTGTAAAGTTCAAATTAATGAAAGAAACATGTAAAGTTTTAATTAATGAAAGAAACACGTAAAGTTTTAGTTAGTGTGATATTGATTAAAATGATAAATGCTCTTTATTGTAATAAATGTAAGTTAAAACGTACATTTGACATTTAGGTTTTAATCAATGTAATGGTGTATTTTAAATTGATTAAAATGATAAATATTATTTACTGAAATAATAAAATGTAAGTTGATAATGTACATTTGATATGCAATTTTTAATTTATGTAAATGGCATATTTTAAATGATTAAAATAATAAAGTTTCTTTATTGTAATAATAATGTGAGTTAATAAGGTACTTTTAACTTAACGTAAGAATTTCAGCTTTGAATTGGATATTACAGTAACAAAGTTTATTTAACTATACGGCTATGATAAAATGACCATGTTAAATTTGTAAGCATATAAATACTTTAATTATATAAAATGTTAAAGTGGAAAGTATTACATTACAAAAATGCTATGATTTCTTAAGGTAACATTTCCAAAATGCTATGATAATTTAAAGAAATATTTCAAGTTTAATAAATTGAAGGAAATATTCAATGATTTGGAAATCTAGGTTTTATTTAAATGATATATATTGAATTAGTTTTGAAATGGAAATTATGCTATTTTCATATGGTTTTGAAAGTATATACTAGTTTGAAAGAAATGATATGATTTTGAAATGGATATGCTAGTTTGGTTTTGAAAGTATAAATGATTTTGAAATAAATATCTATGGGTTATAATAACGTTTGATTGTTGAAGAGACCAGGATCGGAAGTTGTCATGCTCTCTGCCAGCTTTGAAAACCACTTTAACAACTGTGTACGCGGTGAAGATTCCAGAATAAAGTAGGATGGTGGCGACGTTCCTTTAAGGTATATACGTGGACCCAACTCCCGTGAGTTGGCATAAGGTGGCTAAAACAGGAGCGATCTCGGGCCAATGAGGTCATTCCTCTGATAAGACACATCCCTTCGATATTATACTCTGACTTTTGGATTGATTTGGTGAACACTTTTGATTTTTTTGATTTGGGGGTGTGGCTCGAGGTGGGCGGTAGTAGCTGCTACGCGTTACCACCGGCCCGTGTGCGTAATTGGTATATCTACCCTGGCACTAAATTATGTGTCGTGTCACCTACCCTAGCGCGACTTGTACGAGTTTGATTTTTGTCGTACCTATGGAGTATCCTCTGGTAGCCTCCCAATCAGGAGGTATTATGGTACTGTATAGACTATTGGCACTATCACGTGTTAATGGCTATATGGGCAACCCCTTAACGCTGTTTGAAAATAAGTTTATTTTACTATAGACATTATTATAATAACGAAATATTACTACATAGTAAACAGTTTAACGGATCCTTAGAGGACGGGCGGTCCCAAGCATCCTTTAAGTTACTTGTACCTTATATTACAGTTCACTTGGTTTGGTTCACATTGTATAAGTATGTATGTACTGACTCGAGTGTTTTGTGTTTTTCTTTACGCTCGGGTCAGACTGAGTGATACAGCATTAGTTGCTCACCTTTGGACCTGGAGCCTTGCTTGAAGATCCATCCATCTATTTCAATTTCAGTATTCTGTTGATTCCATTTATTCAGTTGATTCTGGTGATGCATTCAGCTTGTGCTTGTTTATCATGTTAAATTTCTGTTGTATCTTGTATAACTATGATGTATTTATATAGTAGCTTCATGAACTACTATCTTTTTGCTTCTGCTGCATTTATTACTCTGTTTGTGATCTGTGATTTATTTTGTTTATGCTATGTTTTTCCTGATTTATTTTACAATTCGGTATTTTGAGCAATCAAGTCTGACATGTGCAGATGCGAATGGTTGAAAATTTCAGATCGTTACATAACCAAAACACTTTATACCAAAATACAGTTGATATTATTTTTAATGACATTCTTTTGAAAACATTTGCAAATAAACTTATTAATCTTAGCAGAAATTGTTACATTGATAGTATTCCAGCATAATAGGTTTATAATCAAGTTCGTAAGTTCTTATTAGAGAATGGATTTTCTTACAAATGACCAGGTGAAGGGACTACCTTCCGATGGGCACACCTCTAGATGGATGTCTCGAGGCAAAGAACATCTACCCTCTACCAACACAAGACCGACCAATGTCTACAACTAGATGGTACCGAATATGTCATCCCCAGTCGTTACCGACCATTAACCGATAGTGCTCTAGCATACAAACCACATTAATTGACATCACGAACGTCATAGCGGGAAGAAATATATCTAAAAGGTGATGATCATACCCTAATTGGGAATGACCCACTTAGCCTTGCTACATCTAACCTTATTTCAGTCATTTTCGGTTGATGAGGCTTGAGGCAATGATTACCTTTTCACATAACACATCTTCTTTCACTTTGAATGCGACACTTCCATTTCTTTGATCACTATTTGACCCCCACAAGCATACAACCTCTGAACTCGTATATCTCAAAGTAGGGTGTTAAGCTAAGAGAAGTTGCCTTCCCCACCACCAAGTAGATGTAAATTTGTGTCTTAGAAATGCAATGTCGATGACTGCAGCATCATCGACATTCATTTTCGAGTTTCGAAGTGAAGAGACCATTCTGTAGCTTTGCTACTATTTTTCTTTGAAAATTTAATTGATTTGAATTTCAAAAATATGACTTGATTTATAATATATATATGGATATATGATTTAAATATGATTTGATATATATTGTATATATATTTATTTACCTCTAAATGGTTTGAAGTTAATCAGAAATGTAATTCTTAAATTTACCTTAAAGAATGTTTTCAATTATAAAATGAACCAAAAAATTTGAATAAATATTTAAGTTGAAATAATTGAATTAGAAAACTTTATTTGTATAATATTCTATTGCATTTCCATTATAACTTACCTAAATTATTTATAAGTTAACTATGTAATTGGACAATATACAATATAAAAGGATTTTTTAAATAAAATTTGAGTGTTTATAATAAATGCTATACACTTAAATTTTAGTTATAAAAGGATTAATAAAGGTAAATAGAATAAAAAGATAATTGAATAATATACAATATAAAGTGATGTTAAAAGAATTAATAAATAAATTGGAGTAAGTCATAATAAGTGTAAGTATACTTAGTATATGTGTAGACATATATTAGGTGGAATAAATGTAATAACTATTTGGAATAAAGAAGAATGAAACTTATTGAATAAAATTTTGAGTATAATAAATGATTTCAAATTCACGATTTTAGAAATTGTTAATTGGGTGATAAGATAATGAAATTATAAATAGATAAGATTTAATTAACTTAGGAAAAATCAAATGGATGAAATCAATTATTAATTTAAGTTGAAACTTTAATGGTTTTAAAATTTATCATCTTATTTTGTTTTCCAATCTCTTATCCTTCGGTTGTTCCTATTCTCCTGCATCCTAAGCGGGGAATTGAATTCCAAATTGATCTTATCTCTTAAAGTTCGACATGTAGTTCTTCCTCCCAAAATACCATTACCAGTCTGTTTTGGAAAACTTTTCAAGAATCTTCTTTGTGCTTGTGTCCTTGATTACAGAGGGTCTTAGGAAGATCATCTCCATCTTGTTAAATTTACCTATAACGACTATTACCAGGTAAATTTCAATCTTCTATTTGTATATTGTCATAATTCTATCCCATTCTATCTGTTGCCTCTATTTTCCATGCCTCATTCCTTTTCGGGGACGAAAAGTTTTGAGTGGGGGAGAGTGTAACAACCCATAATTTGTGTGAATATTTTAAATTAAATTTTTATTTGAAATTTTGATTTTTAAATCATTTAAAAGTGAATTTTTATAATTTTTCTAATGTAAGTTCGGAATTTGTTTGTAATTTATTTTCCAAATGCTAAATAAACGCTTTCTGAAAATTTTATATTTTGGTCAAAATTTGAATTTTCAGTTTAAATGTTAAAAAATTTGAATTTTTAAATTTTAATCTTTTTCTTTGAAGCAAAATATATTTATGATATCTGTTCTGCTTTTCGTTTCGTTAAATTCTGAGTTACACTTTTTAAATAGATAAATTACAGCGTTTTACACGCAGTTATTTCCTGCATTCCAATTTCTATTTTTCTATGCGCATTTCTATATTTTTATTTTCTATGTTATTTTGTTTTATTTTTCTATTTTGTTTATCTAAACTTTATTTATTGGAACTTACTTGTGTGTATATCTTTTCATAAAAGGCTTGGAAGAAATCAAGGAGACATGCGTTACATTTCTTTGATGCTTGCCTTTTTATATACCTACCCTCTTTATTACTTACCCTAGTCATTCACCATTCATAGCCGTGAATTGCTCTTATTAATCACGCACAAACATCTCAAAATATCCTCTTTTCAATTGCATTTAAGAAATATATATATATATATATATATATATATATATATATGTTTCTTTCTCCTATATATATACATGTGTGTTTCTTTCTCCTTATTTCTTGCCTTTTATTTCCTAGCCTTTTTGTTTTTCTATCATTTACTCCTCTTTAGTCGTTCAAATCTTTTCTTGCCATCCACTCCACTTCATAATTCACGTACACATTTACTTCACATTTCATGTCTAGGAAGAAATGGATGCAAATAATTGGCTTGGAGAAATTTAAGAGGCATACATTTCATTGTTTAAACTCTTGCCTTTTTCATTTGCATGGCCTTTATTATTTTCTAGTCGTTTCCTCCTCATTCCTAGCCATGAATTACTCTGCTCATAGTCTTGCATATCAAGTTGAAAATCAACGTACAAAAAATTATTTCTCATCTCTCTTTTTTCATTTGCACTTAAAAATAAAATATATTGTACGTTTCTTCCTCCATAACTTATGCCTTTACGTTTACCTAGTATTCATAATTTCTTAGCTGTTTTTTTTCTTATATAGCCGTGTATTTCTTTTTATCATTCACGTACAAAACTCCTCAAACATATCTCATTTTATTCCATTTCTCGTTTCATCTCTTGAAAGAAAGAATTTTTTTTATTAAATACATCAAGTATTTGTTGCCATTTTATTTTCCAAACCATTCAAAATATTGTCTTTTATTGCATAGCCTCTTTATTACTTACCTTAGCCGTTCATTCCTTTAATCTAGCCCTGAATTTCTCTTTCCCATCACACATAAAAACTTCCCAAAACTTCTCATTATCGTTTGCGTGAAAGAAAATATATTTAAGCTCTAGATCCATGGCTTCTCTTCCCCTTCTTTCTTTTACTCTTTTTGTTTCTTCTTTGTTCTTCATGCTTATACTCGACCTCTGGCCTCTAGCACACCTCTAACCATTATGACCAAGCAATAAAAGATAATGGTTGAACCCATATGTGGTGTAGCCAAGCCATTGATTGATTAAGGCAAGTTATGTCACTTTGATTCATTTATTTTTTCATTATTTTAACATCTATTGTTTTGTATTGAATCATATTCTTATGTATTTAATATTTGTTTGCATACAAGATTTGGATCTGACTCTTCAACCACTCAAGTTTGCATTGTGCTTTTCGTGCTTTTTCGTGCTTTGCGAGGTATGGGTTTTTTTCCTGAATTTGTCGATTCTAGTTTAAAAAGGTGAGTTTTTATCACTCTAGACATATATACTTATATTTTTGTGAAAAAAATGACAAGTGAATCTGTAGACATTGATATGTCATTCATATATGCATGTGTTGTAATTACATGATGATAAATGCCGTTTATATATTTGTTACATCATTTGTTATGATATTATATGTATATTGTTATTTTATTTCTGTTAATCACCACTGCAAGTTCCCTATCCCTATGGGTTGAAATGATACATACCCGAACGGACTTTAGAATAAGGAAAAATCATTAAGGACTGAAATGATAAGCTCGAGTGATTTTTATTGTATTTATTTTACTTGGGATTGCGGGTTTGAAACGATAGAACCTGGATTTTCCTTTTTAAATTACGGATTGAAATGATACATATCTGTATCACTTGACCTATGTTAGAAAATATTATACAGACCCATGGTTATATTTTTAAATAATATTTTCCTAAAAATTATTAAGTATTTTAAATATTTTTTGAAAGTAATTAAGTATTTTGGAATTATAAACATATGATATTTTTAACTTAATTTGATTTAATGCTTTAAAGCATAAAGAAATATTGTTTTTCTATAAGTTAAATTTTTTATAAGTTAATTGGTTTTAAATGGAATTTAAAGAGTCATATTTATGATAAATAACTTAATAATTAAGTTCGATTTAATTTGGAACCTTAAATCTAACCTGGTAATTTTAATAAAGGTTATTTCCTAAAATGGACATATTTTGTATAATAAATAAATGTAGTTTTGAATAAATAGAATGAAATATATTTTTATGGGTTATTTTGTAATAATTTTATTTAACTTGGAATCATAGTTGAATTGATGTCTAAATGAATAAATTTGTAAAGAATTTGATTGTTATATTAACTAACATTCTTTTGTGAAATGTTATGTTTTGTAAGATAAATAGCTATGACTTTAAAATGGATAAATGTAAGTTGAACATACATGTCAGATGTAAGTTCAATTTATATTTTAATTGATTAATATAATAAATGTTTGTACTATAATAACAAAAATGAAAGAAATATGTAAAGTTTTAATTAACGAAGGAAACGTGTAAAGTTCAAATTAATGAAAGAAACATGTAAGGTTTTAATTAATGAAAGAAACAAGTAAAGTTTTAGTTAGTGTGATATTGATTAAAATGATAAATGCTCTTTATTATAATAAATGTAAGTTAAAACGTACATTTGAAATTTAGGTTTTAATCAATGTAACGGTGTATTTTAAATTGATTAAAATGATAAATATTATTTACTGAAATAATAAAATGTAAGTTGATAATGTACATTTGATATGCAATTTTTAATTTATGTAAATGACATATTTTAAATGATTAAAATAATAAAGTTTCTTTATTGTAATAATAATGTGAGTTAATAAGGTACTTTTAACTTAACGTAAGAATTTCAGCTTTGAATTGGATATTACAGTAACAAAGTTTATTTAACTATAAGGCTATAATAAAATGACCATGTTAAATTTGTAAGCATATAAATACTTTGATTATATAAAATGTTAAAGTGGAAAGTATTACATTCCAAAAATGCTATGATTTCTTAAGGTAACATTTCCAAAATGCTATGATAATTTAAAGGAATATTTCAAGTTTAATAAATTGAAGGAAATATTCAATGATTTGGAAATCTGGGTTTTATTTAAATGATATATATTGAATTAGTTTTGACATGGAAATTATACTATTTTGACATGGTTTTGAAAGTATATACTAGTTTGAAAGAAATGATATGATTTTGAAATGGATATGCTAGTTTGGTTTTGAAAGTATAAATGATTTTGAAATAAATATCTATGGGTTATAATAACGTTTGATTGTTAAAGAGACCGGGATCAGAAGTTGTCATGCTCTCTGCGAACTTCGTAAACCACTTTAACAACCGTGTACGCGGTGGAGATTTCAGAATGAAGTAGGATGGTGGCGACGTTCCTTTAAGGTATATACGTGGACCCAACTCTCGTGAGTTGGCATAAGGTGGCTAAAACAGGAGCGATCTAGGGCCAATAAGGTCATTCCTCTGATAAGACACATCCCTTCGATATTATACTTTGGCTTTTGGATTGATTTGGTGACCACTTTTGATTTTTTTGATTTGGGGGTGTGGCTCGAGGTGGGCGGTAGTAGCTGCCACGCGTTACCACCGGCCCGTGTGCGTAATTGGTATATCTACCCTGGCACTGCATTGTGTGCCGTGTCACCTACTCTAGCGCGACTTGTATGAGTTTGATTTTTGTCGTACCTATGGAGTATCCTCTGGTAGCCTCCCGATCAGGAGGCATTATGGTACTGTATAGACTATTGGCACTACTACGTGTTAATGGCTATATGGGCAACCCCTTAACGCTGTTTGAAAATAAGTTTATTTTACTATAGACATTATTATAATAATGAAATATTACTACATAGTAAACAGTTTAACGGATCCTTATAGGATGGGCGGTCCCAAGCATCCTTTAAGTTACTTGTATCTTATATTACAGTTCACTTGGTTTGGTTCACATTGTACAAGTATGTATGTACTGAGTCGAGTGTTTTGTGTTTTTCTTTACGCTTGGGTCAGACTGAGTGATACAGCATTAGATACTCACCTTTGGAGCTGGAGCCTTGCTTGAAGATCCATCCATCTATTTCAATTTCATTATTCTGTTGATTCCAGTTATTCAGTTGATTCCGGTGATGCATTCAGCTTGTGCTTGTTTATCATATAAAATTTCTGTTGTATCTTGTATAACTATGATGTATTTATATAGTAGCTTCATGAATTACTATCTTTTTGCTTCCGCAGCATTTATTACTCTGTCTGTGATCGGTGATTTATTTATTTACTATTTATGCTGTGTTTTCCCTAATTTATTTTACAATTCGGTATTTTGAGCAATTCAAGTCTGACATGTGCGGATGCGAATGGTTGAAAATATCAGATCGTTACATAACCAAAACACTTTATACCAAAATACAGTTGATATTATTTTTAATGACATTCTTTTGAAAACATTTGCAAATAAACTTATTAATCTTAGCCGATATTGTTACAATTGATAGTATTCCAGCATAATAGGTTTATAATCAAGTTCGTAGGTTCTTATTGGAGAATGGATTTCCATACAAATGACCAGGTGAAGGGACTACCTTCTGATGGGCACACCTCTAGATGGATGTCTCGAGGCAAAGAACATCTACCCTCTACCAACACAAGACCGACCAATGTCTATAACTAGATGGTACCGAATATGTCATCCCCAGTCGTTGCCGACCATTAACCGATAGTGCTCTAGCATACAAACCACATTAATTGACATCCCGAACGTCATAGAGGGAAGAAATATATCTAGTAGGTGATGATCATACCCTAATTGGGAATGACCCACTTAGCCTTACTACATCTAACCATGTTTCGGTCATTTTCGGTTGATGAGGGTTGAGGCAATTATTACCTTTTCACATAACACATCTTCTTTCACTTTGAATGCGACACTGCCATTCTTTGATCACTATTTGACCCCCACAAGCATACAACCTCTGAGCTCGTATGTCTCAAAGTAAGGGGTTAAGCCAAGAGAAGTTGCCTTCTCCACCACCAAGTAGATGTACATTTGTAAATGTCAAACATTGTGTCTCAGAAATGCAATTTCAGACATTCGTCCATACAAGTTCATTTTGGGATTGAACAAAACCGAAGGCACTTCCCTCGGCCATCACTAGGTGAGAAGCCTTTGGAATCCCAAAAAAATCTACATAAGGAGGAGACCACTGCTATAAATAACTCTATAATGGGAGCGACCCAGAGCATGTCAACAAGCAGTCCACATGCTATGAAGATGCACAGTCTTCAATTATCATCATCTTCAACATGTCTTCACTTTCGAACGTATACATTGGTTCGAAGTTTTTTTTCGGATAAGGATCGTCCAAATCCGATCTCGTTTCCTTCAAAGCCAATTATCAATAAAAAAAAGTTAAGTTCATAAGTGGATATCAATCATCAATCAATTACTTCATCTTTTATAAAATATCTTTCTTAGACATATTCTCTTCAAATGTATATGGAATCATTAAGCCTCATTTATCAAATCATTTGGTTTATTTAAGCCTTTCTTAAATCCTGGAATAATTCTAAATCATTTTCTCTTTTACTTAGGAAAACCTTTCTAAATCTTACATTAAATCTTAGTCAAAGATTTCTTATATTCAAACTATAACTTTTAACTTAGGGAAAGCATTCCCAAATCATTTATTAAATCTTAATCAAAGATTTTTTCTTAACTTCAAATCATGTTCTTGCAAATCGAAGATTTTCATAACAGAGCATTGCTTCCATCTTAGACATGGTAAATTTCACCTCCATGGACTAATGGCACGTAATCCTACATCATGAAGATCTTTATCATCAATGATCTTTCTCTTTAATATGTTTTATTTTGAATACTAGTTTTAAGGGGTTTTCGAATAGGAGCCACCCAAATCTGATTCCTGGTTTTTTGTGCTAATCATTGATAAAAGATGTTAAGTGGTTAATTAACATTCAAAGAATTTCTTAATTTTCTTTTATTTTAGAAAAACATAAATATGATCTTTTAGAGCATCTGCGCTTTCCTTTCGATCTATTTCATCCTTCGCCTAAAAAAGAAAACATAGGCCAGGTAAGTTTAGGGCACTGGTTGCTCCATTCCTAACCTTAGTTAAACACCTGGTTTCATCTTACCAAATCTCACAGACAGGAGAAATGTACTAGTCGTTTCTGCATACTCAGTTGTTAGCTTAATTTTGGAATTGATTAAGATTCCAAATGATCTTTTAAAAGCTTAATTTTCCATTTAAAAACATTCATAATTGATTCTAGGAAAAATCGTAAAGCTTAAACTCATATTCAAAAGGTTATAGAATTCGCAGCATAAAAGTACTACGAAAAATGCTATATAAGCTTATTGATTTAAAAAACTTTTTAATATTTCGAAATTCATATTTTCCATTAAAAATATCTTTTAAATCATTTTAATAGATTTATCAAACTTATTTCATATTCTTAAAACATTTAAAAATATCATTTATAAAGAAATCCCTTTTTGGATTCCGAATTGCAAAACTACGATGTTTTTAGAAAATTATTTTGCACATATTTCAAAGTCCACTTGATGAAATCCTGATTTTCTTTATTCATTCGAAAACTAAGGATATAATAGACCCGAAATTTTTTATCTCGATGAATCTCGAGCTATATTTCACCTTCTACACTCATTTAACTTTAATGGCATGAAATCGTGAACTACCGTTATGCGACGCGCCTAATTTTGACATGTTTTTCAATTTCTTTTCAAACTTCTTGAAAACACTTTTAAATGTTAATAAAACATTTCTAAATCATTTTTAACAATATTTTTTATTTCAAACTCATATTTCAATTCAATTCACTTTATAATATCATATTATTATAATATCATTTTCAATCCTTTTAGTTATTTTGAAATCATTAAGAGGCTAAATAATTTCCATACACATATTTATATGCATTTAATTTCAATTGAATTAATTATCTTACTAACCATTTCTCCTATCATTCATCAAACCAAGTTATCAACCACATAAACAATCACATAATCTACCAATTTGCAACCAAGTTATCATCCAATATCAACCAATATTCAACATATTCATTTCTAATTTAACACGTGTATTATCAACTTGAGTTTTGTTAAAATGAAACTACTCACCTTTAACTTCCTACCAACATTCATATGATTCAACATTTCACTATGTTTTCAACTCTAACTAACTTCGGAAAATTCGATAGAGCTTCCGCAGCACCTTGAATTTGCTCCTAGCTCTTTGGAATGAAAACGACGGCATTTCCTTCTCTTTTTCATGCTTCGTAGCTTCATGACTTGCTCCTTCCTTCCAAATGGTTCGGCCTCCTCCTATTTTGCCCCTTTCTCCATCATTTCTTCACTTCTTAGATACTAAATCATGTTTTAATGTTATTCTAAGGTCTTTGGCAAAGTTTGGTTGTGTTTGGAGTTGATTTGATATGGTTTTGAAAAAGATAGTAATGAAAAAAGAGAAGAAGAAGCCATTAAAGAGAGATTTAAGGAGGAGGAAGAAGAAGGTAGAAATAGTGTGAAAAAAGTGAGAAAGTGGTTGGTATTTATAAAAAAAATAAAGTGATAAGTTACCAAAATATCCCTTTACCAAATTACCAAAATAACCTTACTTACTTCTTAAGTAACCTTATTTTTTTAAACACTTAACATTATATTTCAAATTATTACTTTATGTCATTTTCACTTAGATTTTAAGTAAAGAAAGTAATAATTATGTTTCTTTAATTTGATGTTTCACTTTTTGACTTTTGTATCTTTTTTGTCATTTATACTTATTTTTTGTTAATTATATTCTTGAATTTTCTAAGTATATTAAGTAAAGTAAACTTGATTAGTGAATTAATTAATACATATACTATTTAAATATATATTTATATAAAAGAAAATAAAGGTACGACAACGTTGCGACAACTTTTAATTGACAAACATTACTTTTGACAAAATGTTTTATGGTCACATTTTGACATTTTAGTTAAACTATTTATTTATGTAAACCAAATTTAAAAATAAAATTTTACTTATTTAAATAAATTAAAATATGTCTCTTTATATTTTAAAATCATATTTAAATAATATCAAAATATCTAATTTACAGTGTATGTAAAACTGACAAAATGCGACAAAATTTGGTTATTTTGTAAAAAGACTATTAACATACTTTTAAATATTTTGATATACTTTTATTATCTTTATTAAATGTTTTCAATATGATTATCTTTTTAAATAAATATTTAAACATATTTATTTAAGCATTTATTTATTTTTAACAAAACTCAACTTTTGTTGATTTGTTCTAAAATCCAAATTTATACTTTTAAATTATCAACTATAAGAATAAATAATTTCTCTATCTATTATATATGACTAATTTATTTATGTTCTAAACCATTTTAAATTTAAAACAAATGAAATCTTTCATTTTCGAAGTAGCGAAATTACGGGTCGTTACATGTTATATTTTATTACATAAATACAAATTTAAAATAAAACACTATTTACAAATAAAATAAAATACTAATTTTATTTTAAATTAATTCATATTAGATTTGAATAAATTTAGACTTCATGTGCCCAATAAGATCAAAAAGCAATAAATTTTTTGAAATTTACCACACTGCTTACTGACCCTGATCCATCGTTGGTATTAGAGCCAAATAATCTACATAGTCTAAAATAACATAATTAGGGAAAACTAATTAAAGAATATCTGTATCGTAGGGTTTTTCGTAAAGTAGTGTCTAAGGCTGAGTTTGAGTAATCGAGCACTCTACCTTAGCTGACTATTGCCCTAGCCTAAAAGGATTAAGTTAATAAATTGTAAAATTTTACACAAGAATTAAACTTATATGATATAAACATATAATAAAAGGTGGAACAATAAGAAACCCAAATAGGCTTAAGGGGTTGAAACATATGTATAGTATGTATACCATGATTTCTGATGTGTCCGGCACTTGAATCATAAGCGTATTTCATAAGAAATACATTATTTAATAAATTGATATCATTATTTAAGATTATGGATCTTTAAAATAACAGTTGTCCTTTACCTTTTATGTATTAATAGATTACTTCATATTCCTTAGTTGTTGAGCTTTCCTCAAGTTATGGATGTTATGCGCAGTATCATAATATATAGAATAAACAAGGTAAGATAACTGCACAAATTTGTTGAGTTTTCACCAAGGTATGTGCATTATACTTAGACTATCACAAAATGGCAGGTATAAGCAAATAATATCTCTTTATTCATTGAGCAATCATCTACGTAAAGGTGAGATTAGGACAAGGACCACGAGGTTAAGAGTTGTATTTGATACAACTGATAAAGAGTTTTCCATCATATGTGGGTCTATGATTTGTTAAGCTTTCCTGAGATCAGAATCCCAAGGCATGCCTGTCCTAACACCCACTTGAGAAGTAGAAAGATCTTACATTTCTTTTTAGATTTCAAGAAACATAAAAGTCTAGCGAGAACCTTGTTACAAAAATGAAATGGTAACATTTAACCTTTTTAACATTATAAAAAACATCCACTATGTATAAATGAAACTAATTTACATCGATAAGTTCATGCAATTAATATAATTGATAAAAATTTTATCAATTAAAATAAAGAAATGAATGGAATTAATATTAACAATAGAAATATAAAATATACCCACCAATAAATTTTTAACAGCTAGCCTGCTGTCCATCCTTTTGACCAAGCCATATTTGAATGAATTAAACTGATAAAGCAGGAATTCGAAATGGTAACTACTAAACTTGGATGCCAAATAAGGTCAAGAGACAATGTCAACATGCAAACAACCTCCCAAAGTGGTATGCACATCACACTACTTCAAGTACCATGACCGAAGTCCAACATTCAAGTAGAGTTTTGGTACCGATCCCCACTTTTTTCCCAACACCACTTCAAATCCACACTAATAAGCCTAGAAACCAAGTATGACCGATATCACTAGATAGAAGCATGGCTATCACAGAAATGCCAAAACCAAATTCCATTAAGTGATGGGTCAGTACGTTCCATCCCTATGGATTGGTACCGATCCATAAACTTGTACCTAACTTTCCTCAAACTCCCTTTACTACCATGAATTGGTGATTGTGGCCTACTTAAAACTTCATAAGATCGATACATCACGTTTTATGTACGTACATCAAGTCAGACTTCTATTCTACCCATCCTAGTGCATACTACACATTTAAGATAACATATACAACAACCAAATAAGACTATACATCCAAAAACAACCGAATTAATACTATATCAACATAAATGAATACATCCACATAACTCATTTTCTGTCCTAAGCTTGTACTATACCTGAGGTTTATATATATGCATATCAAAACATCAGTCCAACCATTATATCTTAGTGCCTCTATTTGAGATATATATCCAACTGCTAATAGACAGACCCAAAACGTCATACTATATGTGATATTTGATTCAATCTATTATTCAAATTCATAATTTTGCTTTTGAACTAGTATCGATCCTCCGATTTTCTAGTGCAGACTTTGATCGGACTTCTTGATCACAAACCCTTGCTTTCCTTAATAGCTCTCAACTATGATAGAAAACTCATATACATAATCATAAACTCTCATCAATGCTCGTCGTCAAGAATCGAGTGATAAATCCTTTTTCGGATTGGTGTAAACACCTCAAAGTTTTGTACTCAAATCTAAGATCAAAAATTTATGTGCCAAAATGATGTACGTTTAACTTATGTACTTATTCACACTCATCTTTACCTAATACATTTCTTCGAAATTCTATTAATCCAAGTTTATTTCACAACCATTTACTTTCTTCTAAATCCGTTATTACTTAACCTTACAAATATGACTTAAACTTGTATAATAGACCTTTACTTCCTAAAAGTATATATACATATCCCCAAACTTCAAGTTGTTATTAATTCAACTAAGGTGTTTAACTAATATGGAACTCTACTATTATCTCAAATTAATAAGTTATAAAACTCAACTTAGCTAATATTATTTATCCACTCCATATATTAATAAGACAACTTTACTAAGTGTACACCTTTTTCTCACTAATTCTATGATTATTAACTTATTTACTATCCATTTTTTAAATCAAATTCTTAACCTTAAATCCATCAAATACCTTATAGTCAAATTGTGAAACTTAATTCACATGGTATTTGTTACTTAAACATTTTCATCGAACAATCAACTACTAACAATAATATTCAAAAATATTTACTTCTAATCTTACTTCGTTTTGAATTACAAATGTTACCCTAAATGTATCACTAATTCCAATTTTATATTAGGATGATATTTCTTATACCTTTTGTTCCTAAATTTCAAATTAGCTTATCTCACTGTAAGTTATACAACTTATCCTTTTATATTATATTTAGTAAAAAGTCTCAACTTAGGTTTACCCTCTTTCCTATCTTATGGAAAAGAATTGTTTTCTAAGTATACATTTTCTTTTTACTTCCTCCAATTATAACTTCTAGCTTCAATATTATCATCATATATTTTATATCTAAATTGTGAATTTTACTTCGCAATATATTTGCACTTAGCTTTTAAATCCATCCATTATGATAATCACTAAATTATTATTATTTCTTAATACTAAATATCTAAGGGTATATGATTAAAGTTCTAATTCTAGCTTTCAACTAATTTATTCTATATGAAATATCTTATAGTAAAATCGTGCAACTCTAATCACAAAATATTCATTCCTAAGCTCAATTCAAACAATCCTTAATTTTTAACCCAAAAGTAATAATATCCACTTTGATATTTAAAATATAAACCCAAGGTAAAATTATTTCATTTGCCAATTTTTAATACAAAATTACTTTTATAAAATTAACAAATACACACTCGTATATATGATACTCTCATAACTCATTCTAGGGTGTTACTAACCCTATCTCTAATGAGTTACTCATCCAAGGATATTACTAATCCTATCTCTGATGAGACTTACCCCTATCAGGCTTCGGTGTTCGCTCAACTAAAAGCTCTGATAGCAAATGTCACGACCCATTTTTTCGTACCCTTTGAATCGATAATAAACCACATATGTCCAACTCAAATTGAATGAAAATACGGAACATGAAGGTAATAAAGAAAAATAGAAAGAACAGAATCTCACTCGAATGGAATAACATATATTATTGAACAAATATCTTTACAGCTGAAAACTTTTAAATACATATATTAGAGTCTAACCTAAATTCAGCTTGGACAGTTATAAACATATGTCCTTACAATTGATGACAAACATCAAACTAAAACAAATAAGTACAGTGGATAATAGAATATGCGCATACGAATGACGAATATCTCCAGCTCTCGTTTGGAAACCATCTTCGATTAACCTGAAACTACTCGGATCTGACCCGAATATTGAAAATACCCGGATCAGGCTTGATAAACCAGCGTGAGAAAAATTCAATAGTAAATGACAGTATCATATATCAGCATTTTTATAAATTCTTTGAAAATAAAGAGTATCTCATAAAACCACGCCCACACATAAACACAGACGGGTTTCTACCTTATAATAACTAAAACACTTTTATATCAAAACCTTTGATACTATTTCTAATGGCATCTCTTTGAAAATATTTGCAAATAAACTTGTTAATCTTAGCCGAAATTGTTACATTGATTAAATTCCAGCATAATAGGTTTACAATCAAGTCCGTAGGTTCTTATTGGAGAATGGATTTCCATTCAAATGACCAGGTGAAGGATCTACCTTCCAAAATGGGTACACCTCTTTATGGATGTCCTGAGGAACCATCACAAAGCTCCTCTACCAACACAAGACCAGCCTACCTCTATAACTAGATAGTACCGAATATGTCATCCATCGGTCGTTACCGACCTTTAACCGAGTACTCATTTTCCATGCACCACATTAATTTACATCTCGAACGTCATAGCGGGAAAAAATATATCTAGAAGGGAATGATCATACCCTAATTGGGAATGACCTACTTAGCCTTGCTGCATCTAATCATGTTTCGGTCATTTCCGGTTTGATGAGGTTTGAGGCAGCGATTACCTTTTCACATTGCACATATCACATTTTTGAATGCATATTGCCATTTCCGTTAACTACTAATTGCCTTCCACAAAAATACAACCCATGAGCTAGTACGTCTCAAGGTGGGTGTTAAGCTAAGAGAAGTTTCCTTCTCCGCCATCATTGATGTACGTTTGTAAAATCCAATGTACGTAATCTTTAGAAATGCAATGTCAGACAAACGTCCATACAAGTTGTCCAGGAATAGGACCAACCGAAGGCACTCTTCTACTACCACTAGTAGCGAGTAGTCCTTATCATCCGAAAAATCTCCATGACGAGGAGACCACTGCTATAAATAACTTTATAAAGGGGGCCAACCAAAGCATGTTCAACAAGCAGTCTTCACCCTATGAAGATCCACGGTCTTTAATAATCATCATCTTCAACATGTCTTCACGTTCGAACATATACATTGGTTCGAAGTGGCTTTTGGATAGGAATTACTCAAATCCAACCCCGGTTACTTCGAAATCCAATTATCGATAAAAAGTGACTATGAGTATGCAGAATTTATTAAGTCTTTTTTCACTTTAATTCTTTTCGGATGATTTTGAAATCTCTTTCTTTTGACTTTGGATAATTCTAAGTAATTCATGCTTTTGTTTTGGATAATATCTCAAATTTCCTCACTTAACTCTCGATCCAAATTCCTTAACTTTTAGGTGGGTCAAAAACAATGTTATTTAAGACATCGTTTATGATAAACCCTAAATCAATTTGAGCAAACATTTTGGAGTAAATAGGATCATAGAAATCATTCATTTCGGAGATTTCTTAACTTGGGATAATACCAATCTTCTTTTATTTTGGAAAGCTTACCAGAATCTTTTTATCTTAGAACATCCGGGATTTCATTTCGATCTGTTCCACTTCTCACATAAGAAAAGAAAATATAGGCCAGGTAAGTTCAGGGCACTGGTTGCTCCATCCCTAACCTTAGTTAAACACCTTGTTTTATCTTTCCAGATCTCACAGGCGGGACAAATGTACTAGTCGTTTCTACATACTCGGTTATCAACTTAATTTTGGAATTGATTATAAATATTCCAAATTATCTTTTAAGCACTTAGATTTCCTTTTAAAAACATTCACAATTGATTTCAAGAAACATCGTTACATTTAAACTCATATTCCAAAAGTTATAGTATTCACAGCAGAAAAGTGCTACGGAAAGTGCTATATAGCCTATTTGATTTAAACATTTGATAACTCATATTTTCCAATCCAAATCTCTTTTAAATCATTTAAATAGATTTATCAAATTTATTCCATATTTTTCCATAATTAAAAACATTCATTTAAACAGTATTCCTGTTATGGTCACTTAACTGCACTAGCGTGATTTTCTAAGAAAATTGATTTGGACTTATTTCAAAATCTACTCAACGAATCTTTGATTTTCTTTCTTCGTTTAGAAGATATGGGCATATAGTCTGGAATTTTCTTATCTTGAAGAATTGTGAGCTATATTTCACTCGACACATTCATTTGAACTTTTCGGCACGAAATCGCGAACTACCGTTGCGCGACGCACCTAGTTTTAACTTCTTTTTCAATATTTGAAATAATTTACTCAAATTGAATTTTAACACTTATAAAATCAATACAAATATTTTAAATCGATACTTTCACTTTTTGAAGTATTTAAAATATGTTCTCACTATTACCATGTTATAATATTATTTTATTCCTATTATTTTAATATTAAATTTTAAATTCCAATTTCAATTCAATTTCAATTATAACTTCAAATTAAACTCATTTAAAACTTAAATTTCAAATCTAACTTCAATTTAAATTTCAATTTTAATCTCAAACTAAACTTCATTTTTCAAAATCGATTTAATTTTCAATTTCACTATTCATCTCGATTTCAATTTAACTATCCTTTTCAAATCCGTTTCATTTCAAATTTCAAATTCTCTTTTATTTTAACTTTAATTTCACTTCTAAATAAAAAGAGACTTATTTTTTCCAAAATATCTCATATCACTAAAATATGGTCTTATTAACAAAGGTGATTACTTAATCAAAATGAACATATCCAATATTCATTATTTATCACTAATATAACATCCATTCAACCAATCGCATAACATATGATTTCAAATTCAACATTCACTATTAATACCATAGCGGGATATATTATCACAATTCAATTATCTAACCAACAATCAAACGTCCATATTAACAATCAAATAAACATTCATATGTCATAAGGGTATAAATATGATTGTTTAAATATAACTAAAATATAAATTCAAAAGCGATGAAAATTTCTCACATTTATATCCACTCCGTCAAACTTTAACGTGAGATATGTGTCTCTCGCTAACTTGTTATTTCCAACGTCTCGCCTTTTGCGCTTTCCTTTCCTTCTCTCTTTTCTTTTCTTTCTTTTCTTTTGTTCTTTTTTTATTAGAGACGAGGGTGTATGGCTCGGCTAGTGTAACGACCCAGAATTTTTAGAAATTAAAATATGAATATTTAATTTATTTTAAATATTTATAAGTGAATTTATAAGCCGAATAAATTTTTATTTGAATTATTGGATTTAATTGGATAATTAAATCGATAATTTAATACGTTAAATTATGGAAATAATTGAAAATATAGTTAAATATGATAGAAAATGATTTGTAAAATTTTATTTTATCATATGGAAGTTAGAACAATATTTTAGAACTTTTAAAATCGAATTAAAAGTTAATTTGTGAAAATTGAATATTTTAATATTTAAATCGACTAGTGAAAATAGTCAATTTTTGAACAGTCTCAGAATTGAACGAAACCAGTTCCATTGGATCCGTAATAGTTAGTTATTACCGGATTTCAAATTTCGTGTCAATCGGAGTTATCGTTTGATCGTGGCAGCTCGAAACGCATCGATTTATTTTTAATTTAAATTTGGCGAGCTAAAATAGCCATTTTTCAAAAAGTCTCGGATTTCGAAGAAACCAGTTTCATCGGATCCGTAATGTGATATTATTGTAAGGTTTCAAATTTCAAGTCAATTGGATTTACCGTTTGTCCGGTACAAATTAAAACGCCTAGAAATCGACTTAAATCGGTTTAATTCAAATTGAGCGTTTACAGCCATAACTCGCACATACTTCCGAATTAGCTTCCGAAACCTGTTCCATTGTGTCCGGAACGCGGGGTAAACCTTAGAAACGCTGGTTACGGCGCGTAAATCGGAGTTCGGAATTTCCGGATGAATAGTGTCGTTCGATTCTCTATAAATACACCCACCACCTTCATAATTTGATAAAAAAAATAACCCTAACCCTAATTTTTTAACCTAGCCGCCACTTATACAATGCACGGCCAGAAATCACTCTCACTTCTTCATCAATCTCTCTCAATCCGTAAAGAATTACGCGAAGTGTTCAACACGGAAGTCGTAGAGCACGACGAGAGCTTCGATTCCATACGGTGATGATCGGAAATGGTGCAACGGAGACGGAGCTATGGGGGGCCGTTCCCTACAGGTTGCGCACGCAATTCCATGCAGTGGGGGTGGCCGAGCTTGCTGGTGTTTGGGCCGAGTGTGGTTGTGGTGGAGAGCTTCGAGTTGCAACGTCTTGATCGAGTTATTGATGAGTGTGGAGGTAGTATTATTTAACCCTAATGGAGAAGCTATGGGTTCATGCTCACGTGATTACCTGGAGAGGGAGTGAACGTGGGGGAAGAAGAGTGTTTGTGCGGCTATGATGGAAAGATGAGGGATCCAATGGCCCATGTTAGTTGTAGGTTTTAAATTTTTAAAGTTATGTTGTAATTGTTATTAAAATCGTGTTCAAACTTTAAAAATTCATAACTTTTTCATACGAGGTCGAAAAAATGCAAACTCAGTTGCGTTGGAATCGTAT
The DNA here is from genome assembly GCA_030765085.1 of Allium cepa. NCBI lineage: Eukaryota > Viridiplantae > Streptophyta > Magnoliopsida > Asparagales > Amaryllidaceae > Allium > Allium cepa. The sequence goes on from CM060943.1 coordinate 464,980,469, forward strand.
GGACGAGCACTACGCGATGGAGTTGGTTTGGAGTCGTTTGGGGTTAGTGAGAATTTTGGGTAAAATTAAACGCGCGTTTAATTTTATTCGAAATAAAAGCTGAAACGGAATTTAAAACCAAGGTGAGAATTTCTCACTCAATCGAATTAGTTTCGATTTTATTTTAAATAGTTAGATTTAAAATATTTGAATGCATGTTTGAATGTTGATTGATATCTATTGATTGTTAAAATAGACATTATACGCCGTTAATAAGCGGATGTTATTTAATAAAAACATATACCGCGAATATTTCATAAACAGTGAAATTGGTATTATAAATAATATCAATATATATATATATATATATTGGCATATGTATATATTGCAGTTGTTGATTTCCCGCATTTTTTAGCGGGTGAGACCCTATTACGCCGTTATTAAGCGGATAATATTTAATAAGAACATATACCGCGATAATTTCGTACTGGAGCGAAATTGGTATTGTGCTAATGTTTTTGGATGCAGGAAAACAGGTTGGAGGGATCCAACTGGATTCCTCAACAGTATTTATTTGATTCAGATATTTTGATATTTGATGGATTATCATATCGATATATGATATCGTTGTTGTCATGATTGACTATTTGGTGTGTAGCATCATTGGACCAAATTTGGAATTTTAAAATGATTTATGAAGTGATTTTTGAAAATATAAAATATTTTTGGAATTGATTCATTTTAAATAAATAAACGTTATAATTTTTAATGTTATAAAAATTATGATTTTTGAGAAATATAGTTAAAAACTGATTTTTGAGAATATGATGCTATTGAGTTTATAAAATAGTTTAATCGAGATATTTTAGAATTTTTGTGAAAAGTTTAAAATATAGGATTTATAAAATTTGATTATTTTATAAATCAAGAGAATGATGAAATAATAAAGGAGATTAAAGACGTTTTAAAAGGATAATATAAATTGAATTATATTAAGAGATTTATAAATGGATATTTATAAATTGAAATATTGACATTATAAAACGAGTTTTTATAAGTGTTTGAATGAAGTGAAAATGAATTTCATAAAGGAATGAAATTTATAGAATTATAAACTGTGAAGTTATAAATGAAATTTATAAATAGTAAGATTTATAAATTTGGTGAAATTATTTGAAGAATAGATTGGTTAGATAAATGGATCTTATAAGTTATAAGATTTATAAATTGGAAAGTCTCTAAAGGAACGATTTTGTAAAAAAAATCGTTTTATAAGCATTTAACTTATAATGTGAATTTTTGGTTCATAATTGAGTTATAAATCGAATAAATTAATAAATAAGATTTATAAAAAGGAAGTTGTTATTAAATAAATAGAAATGGAATTTATAAACGTTATTTTATAAATTCGCAAATGACTTATTTTGACAAGAAAATTTGTTGAAACCTATAAATGGAGTTATATTCACATTTTTGAATAGTGAATAATCCTTTGAATTAAAATGAATAAAAGGATGAAATTGTTAATGAAGTATATTCACGTTTTTGAATAGTGAATAACACGTTAAAGAAATTGTTTTGGATTTGGATGTTTTAAATAGAATTAAAACAATCGAACAATGTTTTAAAAATGTGTTGAGATTCGAAACCATAGATTTCAACATTTATTGTTGAAATAGACGTTTTCGAGAAACAGAAGGAGATGATGGACTATAACACTGTTGTTATAGTAAATGATTTCCGAAAGGAAATGTTTTGTATAGTATTGGGATTTATATATCTATTTTAATTTCGAATCCCTATACTAGTGATTTTGGGTTGTCGTAACGATGTTTTACGTAACATTCGTTTTGGCCCAAATAAATATGTTTAAGAGAATGATTTCCTTAATAGAATGAAATATATACTTAATTTCGATTGAAGTATATTGAATATTTTCTAAGTGTTGAAAATAAATAAAATTCGTGAATTACTTATTTAATAAGTATGGAAATGTTTTCCAATATGAAGTGAATAATTAAAATTTATCTTTTTGAAGATAAATTGAAATGGATAATTGAAATGATATGCATGGATATTTTGAAATATAAATTCATTATTGAATTTATAAAAGCAAGTGGAATTTGTTTAAAAATAAGTATTGATTTATTTTTGAAGTATTGAAATTATATATCTAGTGAAGATAATTTGGAAAATTATTTGGAATCTGGTGATGTGTGCATATCCAGTGATAGTTCAATAACCGACTATCAATATTTCCCTTTGAATGGGTAATTGATGTGATTTGTTTGAATGTGAATGCTACACTTATTTTTGAATAAGCGCTCACTATTCGGGTTAACCGGGAAAGGACCATGGGGTCGTATAACCCATTCCGAATATGTGATACGTCGTTATAATTTCATTGAAGATCGGTGTTGAAGACCCGGTATTTGCGAGAGCGATAGGATGACCTGTCGATTTACTCTGCACCGAGTTGCTCCGGTATAGAGTTCTCCATATGTGATGGTGAATCCGATCAGGATTGTGAATATCCGGATTGCAAGGACTTCTTTGTAAGTGCCTTCGGTTTTGTTCGATCCCGGAACAGACTTGTATGGATTGTGTGTCTGACATTACAAGTTGAGATATAAAGCCGATTTCTTTCAAATATATTTCTGTTGGTGGCGGAGAATTTATTCTTTTAGCTTAACACCCTTCTCTGAGACGTACGAGCTCAGAGGTTATATAGTTGAAGTTATCAGCGATATATTCCCAATTTGGTAATGTGATATGCTGAGTGATGCTGTAAATGATCATTGTGTTGATTATTGTGATAGGATCGTTTATTTGATCGTCTATCTTAGTGATCATTGTGTTGATCATTTGTTGACCCAAAGCATGGCTTTTGTATAAAGTATGTTTTTGTGGACGTGACTTCGTCGAACCTCACACCCCGGAAATGGTCAAAACAGGAAAGATGCAGCAAGGTTATGAGGGGTAGCACCCTTTAGGGTACGTACATTTCCTTCTGGATAGAGGTTGTATCATGATATGGAGCCCAGATATTTAACCTATGTGGTTACTACGAATTTATTACTTTGTGGTTGTTGGCTTTCGGGATCCCGTGAGAAAGGTCGTTTACGATCGGGGAATGGCGTGCTCGTGTCAGTAGTTACCCAGTTAGGGGTAACCCGGCCTTGTGTTGGCAGAGTTCCGGTTTGGTTCTCGGGGATGTCTTTCCAGAGGCATTCTCATGTGGCAATGGGAAGTTCCTTGGCCTGACCATTTGTTGGAAATCCAAAGAAACAATACGTGACTTGTACGGTTTTAGTTGTAGAACCTATCATTCACTTATGGTGTCGCAACACTGTTTGGATGTTAGCTATAGTAGGCATACGATAATGGTCGTATGTTGGCTAAGATTTATATTCTACTTTCAAAATAATTTTTTCTACACTATGCACTAGTAATAATATCAAATGTTTCTTTTTAATGCGTATCAAGCATCTTTGACTATCATAAGGAGAAATCTCCTCCGATTCTGCGTTTGCATTGTGTGTGTGTGCGGGAGGCCTTATGGTAGTCTCATTTTTAAAAGCATTGCGAATTAACTTTAAAAATATTCCTCTATTTTGATTTTAAAGATAAACAAACTGTTTTGAGTTCTCACACCAGTCACATGACTGACTTGGAGTTTATTGTTTTCCTTCCTAAACTCTGGGAGCCCACCAATTTCCACACGGGCAGTTAAGAGTAAGGTTTATCAGGGTATTCTGGATATTCTGGAGTTGCTGGAGGCAAGATGGCTGGCATGGCGTATTACTAGTTTATATAGTATTTCTTTTTCCGCTGCACTGTTTGTTGTTGTATGATGTTGTACACTCTGATGATATGATGTGATGTAATGTAATAACTGATATAGTTCTTTGTTTAAAGATTATTCAATTATTATTATATGTTGTTCCGCTGCGAATTGTGAGATTCTGATGTTGTTGTTGTTTTCTGTTCCGTCCTATTTTTTTCTTTTTCCTCTATTCTCTTTTCTTTCTATGTTTTCAGAATTCTCTCTATTCCTCTTTCTCTTCTTTTTTTAAAATGTTCTATCTTCTTTTCCCTTTTCTATTCTATTTTCTCTATATTCTTCTCTGTTCTCATTTTCTTCTGTTTTTCTATATTTCAAAATTCTGTTCTATTTCCTCTTTTCTTTCTATTTTTAAAATTTTCTTCCTTCTGTCTTCTCTCCTCCCTAATTTCTATCTATTTCTTTCTTTTTCTTTTCTTAAATTTTTTTTAAAACCCCTAAGGGTTCGTATTTTCGTTCATCTTGAATTAAACAAAGGAGATTAGTGTCTATTCAAGGAGTACGGACTTACGGGTCTTTACAGCTAGGGGGTGCATGGCCTTGGGTATGTGGCTTTGGGCTTTTGGGCATGTGTAGGTGGTTGTGGGAGCTCAGGTTTAGTGCTTCTGGGTTCGGCCATGGACACTTGACGGTGGGTAGGTGATTTTGGAGAGGGGTAAGGTGGTTTAGGTGATGATGTGGCTAGGTTTTGATGATGTGGTGGTGATGGCTTGGAGGTAGAAGGAAGAATGGAGGTGGAAGAGAAGTTGGACGCCATGGAAATGAAGATGATGAAGAAGGAGAAAGTGAAGAAGAAGGTAGAGAATGAAGTATGAAAAATGAAAGGTATGGATGCATATTTATACTTAAGCTTTGGATAGAAAATAACTAAAATACCCTTCTCTAATTTCTTGACTTTTCGTTTACTTTTTTGCCCTTGATTTGACCTTTGCTTTATGGAGAAGAAATGGTTTGATTTGAATTTGTACTTAAGAAATGATGTTTACCTCTTTCTCTTACACTTTAAAATGTTAAAATAACATTTTCTCCTTTTCCATAAGTGATATGACTTAAGCATTAATGGTAATATAAAGTATTTGTAAGGAGATGAAAGGTGATGGTAAGTTTGCTTTTTAATTGCTTAACTTTTAAGTATGCCTATTTAATTACATTATGAAAATATCTTAAATATTTTCTTATCTATTGATGTGACTAATTGTAAAGTGTTTTAAAAGTTTGTATTTATGCATTTGTGTATGTTATAAAATGCATCAAGTTGCAACAACTTGTCGACAACTTGTTTTGGTTGAAAATGGTGTTTTTGTCGACAAATTTTATAGTCAAAATTTGACGTTTTTGTTAAGCTAAATATTGAAGTAAACCAAATTTAAAATAAACTTTTTACCTCTTTAAATAAATTAAAACATGTCTCTTTATATTTTAAAATCATATTAAATTAATACCAAAATCCCTAATTTTACAGCGTAAGTAAAACTGACAAAATGTGACAAATTTTGGTTACTTTTGTAAAACGATTATTAACATATTTTTAAATCTTTAAATATACTTTTATTATCTTTATTAGATGTTTAAATAAGATTTACCTTTTTAAATAAATATTTAAATCCATTTATTTAAGCCTTTATTTAGTATTAACAAAACTTAACTTTTGTCGATTTGTTCAAAAGTCCAAATTTATACTTTTTAATATATTACCTATAAGAACAGATAAATTACTTTATTATTACTTATTATATATAACATATTTACTTAAGATTTAAATTCCTTTTAAATTTAAAACGAACGAAATCTCTCATTTTTGAAGTAGCGAAATTACTGGTCGTTATAGATCTCGACAGCTTAGACCGTACAAAGTAAGATATCCTACCCATGATTTGGAGTTGGCAGTGTTGATCTTTGCATTGAATACTTGGAGACATTATCTTTTGGGTAAGCGATTAGAGTTGTATACAGGCTATAAGTTGCTAAAGTATTAATCACTCAGAAGGAACTGAATATGAGACAACAGAGATGGTTAGAATTTATAGCTGCTTAAGACTTTGGGATTGAGTACACGCTAAAAAAGGCAACAAAGTTGCAAATGCGCTAAGAAGAAAACATCATAATGCAGTATTAGCGATGATAATTGAGTGGAGAGATTTAGAAGCATTGAGGACATGTAGAATACAATTGAGATCTGAAGCTGGATCTAGTGAAGAAATTGTTGTATTATGATGTTTAGAAGTTCGATCGACGATGATCGAAAAGATTGCTTCTAAAAAAATTAAGGATCCTTTATTAGCTAAATAGATCAGGAACTTAAGGGATGGAATGGAGAGTGATGACTTGAAGGATTTTAGTCTCGACCAAAATGGGTGGTTGAGAAAAAAGGATGGTTATGTGTTCCTAATGTAGGAAACATTAGGAAGGATGTTCTTAAGAAATGCCATCGTTTGAAGTTCACTATTAATCTGGGTGGAACTAAGATGTATCAGGACATGAAGAGAAGTTTCTTCTGGGAAGGTATGAAGAGGGATGTAGGCTTATGGGTGAAGTAGTGTCTGAACTGTCAATAGGTAAAGCAGAACAACAGAAACCAAGTGGGTTGTTGCAGCCTTTAGATGTCCCAATATGGATGTGAGATTCTATTTCTATGGATTTTATAGACAGGTTGTCAAGATCTAATAGAGGAAATGAAAGTATATGGGTTATAGTGGATAGGTTAACCAAGATTGCCCATTTCATTCTAGTTAAGTCAACTTTGACGGCATCTATTTTATTTAAGCTATTTATGAAGAATGTAGTTAGACTACACGGAATTCCTAGTAGTAATGTAAGTGATAGAGATTCATTGTTCACAAGCGAGTTTCGGAAGAGTCTACAGGAAATTTTAGGTACCAAGCTTAAGATGAGTACAACATATCACCCACAAGCGGATGGGCAAACAGAGAGAGTCAACTAGGTACTCGAGGATTTGTTATGAGCTTGTGTACTAGATTTCGAAGGATTATGAGAAGACCATCTACAATTTTTCGAGTTTTCGTACAAGAACAGTTATCAGACGAGTATAGGGATGGCACCATTTGAAGCTTGGTATGGAAGGCCATGCAAATCTCCTGTTTTTTGGATAGAGACCGGGGATAGGTTGGTTCTTGGTCCGGATGTAGTTAGCGAAGCCGTAGAGAAGATTGAGTTGATTCGAGCTAGAATAAAGGAAACCTAATCTAGGCAGAAGAGTTATGCAGATAGGTGATACAAAGACTTAGAATTCTCTGTTGGAGGTAATATTTTCATAAAAATATCACCAATGAAAGGTGTGATCAGGTTTGGAAAATCAGGGAAGTTGGCACCGAGATTTTAGGACCATTTCCTATAGTAAAGAGGATCGAGAAACTTGCATATAGAGTAGATTTACCGAGTAGTTTGGTAGGAGTCAATGATGTTTTCCATGTTTCTCATCTAAGGAAATGTATTTGAGATTTAGAGACTACTATAGCACCGACTATGTTGGAGGACTTGGTAGTAGAGACAAACTTGACCATAGTTAGAAAGTCAGTTCGTACAATCGTGAGAGATGAGAAGAGGTTGAGGAACAAGACAGTCAGATTACTTATAGTTCAGTCGAGCGACGATGATAGAGACTATACTTGGGAGACTGAGAGCAGGATTATAAATGCTTATTTTGATTTATTTAAAGGTATGTTTTACATTTATTATTGATTTGTTGAGTACTTTATAGTAATTTCAAGGACGGAATTCGAGGAGTATGTGAAAGGTATAGCGGATTAAGGATGTTAAGGCTAATTTAACACTATAAGAGGGGTGAATACTGTTTAATAGATTCTAAGACTTATATGAACTAACTTAAAAATTATGACATAAACAAATGCAGAAATTAATCATAGAATAATTACAAAATCAAACATAGATGCAGAAAGTAAATAAAAAGCAGTAAAAGGAAAGAACACACCAGGTTTTATAATGGTTCAGAGTTACCCTACATCCATTCCTGTACCAAGGGAAACCACCTCATACAGATTTTTATTATACCAATGTCGAGATTACGTTCATCAATTTCTAAAGGCCTTGAAGTACCCTCATGTCTCACGAGTCCGGGGCAAACTCTCTTGATTTACGAGCCATAAGATTACCCGATTGATTTCCAAGCACAACCACACCTTATAAAGAGATTCGATAAACTTTTGATTACAAATTGATCCTATAACCCTGAATAGCGCTTTAATCTTCGAGAGAGGGCAGAGAATCAAACAAGAATGAGAATCTGATCTGATTCACTTAAGAATTCGATAGAATTTCAGCACGATCTTAAAAATATGAAAATTATAGAATATAGATTTGTGGAGAAGAAGAAGTGAAGAAAATAAGAAATTAGTTGGTAAAAAAATTCGTTTGTGAAACCTATTTATGAAGCACCAACGGTCATAACCATTCATGAAGAGATTTAAACGAATAGACACTTCTTTTGAAAATTGAAACTTTTGAATTCAACAGCCACCATGTCGACATAGGGTATCCCATGATGTCGACATCCCTATGATAAAAACAACGTAAAATTTTGTTTTGAAAATGAAGTTTAAAACAAGATTTTATTTTAAAACAAAAACAAATAATAATTTAACGCTAAAACATATTTTTGAAAAATCATTTGAAAAGATAATTTTAAGGCTAAAATATTTGGAAAAGCAGTTTTGAAAATCATTTTGAAGTAGTTTTGCAAGCTTCTTCCTGCAGAATATCTCATCACATCAGGACTCGAGAACTTGTACAAAACCAGGATGTTAGTGGGTTTGCAAGCCACTTGTCATAGGTTTGTAAGCTACTTGTCATGGGTTTGTAAGCCACTAAGAAGGTAGAAATGGGTTCCATCCCAAATGAAATTCGGAATAAAGATTTCCATGCTATTATGAAGTTTTAACAAAAGCTAGACACATATCTTGAAATCTTGATCTTGATACTCACGAATTTTCAAACTTGATTTTTTCATTCCTGGTCTTTATATTGTATAGTCTTCAATAATCAGTACCTGCCTTATATATATCCTGCATAATAACATTCATATATATCTAGGCAATAGTGTTAGTATATAAGTTATAATAAAATAGGTTACAAAGGTTGTTGTCATCAAAACCACTATCTTCAGTTCCTAACAATCTCCCTGTTTTTGATGATGACAACCTTATAAAATATACTTACCACTTCGATCATACCATAACTCACCCTTACTCCAAGCCTATTATTTTATATAACATCTCCCTCTTTGTCATCAACAAAAAATAACCTATAAACCTTGAACTTAATAGAAAACGAGATAAACAAACATATGACATAAGAATTATAACATATGAAATATAACATCCTAACTGGAATTCATGTTGCTATACATCAAAGATTGTTTTTAGAAGAACATTAATTAAGATAGCACTTATATACAAATTAACAAACTAGTGTACAATCACCGAAGAAAAAAATGAAAAACCCTTAACGAGGACCCTTAACTATTGGTGATTTATGGACTGAATAATTTGGATAGTGGAGACAAAAGTTTTCACCTTGTTCAACCAAGTCCCCATTAGCGTCAAAAAGGACCTCACCAACTCAAATCACGCCACCTTCTTCATCCATATGAACATCCGGATTCAACAGAGGATGTTCTTCTTCTTGATCCTCTTGTGGTTTTTTTAGAGGCTCTTCTTCTTTAGAATCCATGGCTTGTGATGATTCTTCGATAACAATGGGATTGGCATGATTATCCATAAGGAATTTTTGTAAATTTCTAAGAATTTTTCCCTGCCTATCTTGTTCTCTAGCCATTCGCAGTTGACTCACTTGAATCTCTGTCATCATTTGAAGTAAATCTTTCATCTTCTCTTGCAATTTGATTACTCGTACATGTGTGGATTGTTGAAAGGACCAGAATGAGGAGAAGTAGGTGAAGAAGGTTCATTATTAGAAGAGAAAGCCATTAATTTACTGTTTTAGAAGTTTTTTACAGAGAATAGAAGAGAGAAAAGGAGTAAAAGTCGAAATATATAACTTAATAACTAATTTTTGGAGGGAAATTTAAATTTAAAAATCACGGCTAGTATGTCGACATAGGGGGATGGGCCATGTCCACTTGCCTAGTGTAATTTTTGAGAAATTTTTATTAATATTAATTATACTTGTATTATTTATAATCTATATTTTAGTTAATGAACATATACCTAATTCTCTTCTAAATTTAGTAAAGTTTTGTTCATTTAATGGTTTGGCTAATATATCAGCAATTTGATTTTCAGTATTATTATATTCAAGAGTTATGACTTCTTTACTAACATTATCTCTAAGAAAATGATGTCTAATATCAATATGTTTTGTTCTTGCATGATGAGTTGGATTCTTAGATAAGTTTATTGCACTAGTATTATCACAATAAATTGGTGATTTAGTTATAGCTAATCCAAAATCTTTTAAAGTTTGTTGTGTATATATAACTTGAGAACAAGCCAAAGAAGCAGATATATATTCTGCTTCAGTTGTTGACAAAGATATAGTGTTTTGCTTCTTACTAAACCAGCAAACTAGAGAATGTCCTAGAAAGTGACAAGCTTTACTTGTACTTTTTCGGTCTGATTCACAACCAGCGTAATCAGCATCATAACATGAAATTAAATCAAATACATCGTTTTTAGGGTAAAATAAACCATATTCTAAAGTATGTTTTACATATCTTAAAATTCTTTTAACAGCTTTTAAGTGAGTTTCCTTAAGTTAAGATTGGTATCTTGCACAGAGACAGACACTATGCATGATGTCTGGACGACTTGCTATTATATACAGCAGCGAACCAATCATTCCACTTTATAATTTTTGACCAACATTTTTTGATTTATCTTCTTTACTTAAGCTACATTAGTTGTCATTGGAGTTGATTTCCTACTAGAATTGGTCAATCCAAATTTATTAATTAAATCCTTAGCATATTCTTCTTGACTAATGACCTTTATCTAATTGTTTGATTTGAAGTCCTAAGAAGAAACTTAGTTCTCCCATATGACTCATTTCAAATTCTTAAGTCATTATGTTTGAAAATTCTTTATTCATTATGTTATTAATTGATCCAAATATTATATCATCTACATATATTTGTACTAGTTGAATATCATTTTTGTTTCTTTTAATAAAAAGAGTTGTATCTATTTTACCGATTTCAAAACCATATTGTAGTAAATAAGATCTTAGTCTTTCATATCAAGCTCTAGGAGTTTGTTTCAAACCATGTAAAGCTTTCTTCAATTTATATACATGGTTTGAAAATTTATTATCTATAAAAAGTGGAGGTTGTTCAACCTAAACATCTTCTTTTACAAAACCATTTAGAAAAGTACTTTTAACGTCCATTTGATATAACTTGAAATTATTGTAGTTTGCAAAAGCAAGTAGAATCCTGATAGCTTCTAGTCTTGCTACGGGTGCAAAGGTTTCGTCACAATCAATTCCTTCTTCTTGACAATAACCTTGCGCGACTAAACGAGCTTTATTTCTCACGGCCTCACCAAGTTCATTCATTTTATTTTTATAAACCCATTTTGTTCCAATTATACCTTTATCCTCGGGTCTAGGAACAAGTTCCCAAATATCATTTCTGGTGAACTGATTCGATTCTTCTTGCATAGCAAGAATCCGTGAATCATCAGATGATGCTTCATTTGGATTTTTAGGTTCAATAGTTGATATAAAAGCTACATTACTCATACTATTTAGTTGATTTCTTGTTTTAACTATAGATCCAATATTTCCTAGTATATTTTCTACAAGATGATCTTTTAATAGCCTAGTTCTTTTATTAGGTTGAATGACTTCACAATTAGTTTCATTAGGTTCATTATTTAAAGTTATAAAATCTTCTTCATCTTCTATTTGTACAATATCTTTAAAATTTTCATCAAAAGATACATGCATTGTTTCTTCAATAGTGTTAGTTCTTAAACTATAAACTCTAAATGCTTTATTTCTATTAGAATATATGATGAAGATACCTTTTTCGAATTTAGGTTCAAATTTATCTAAATTATCTTTTGTATTAAGAATAAAACACTTACTACCAAAAAATTTAAAATAACCTACTATGGGTTTCTTGTTTTAAAGTAATTCATATGGTGTTTTATTAGTTAATGGTCTAATTAAAATCCCATTTAATATATAACACGCTGTAGCGACTGCTTCAGCCCAAAAGTTTTTAGGTGAGTTATTATCAAAAAGCATTGTTCTAGCACACTCTTGAATCGTTCTATTCTTACATTCTACCACTCCGTTTTGTTGTGGAGTTCTTGGAAAAGAGAAATTATGAGTACTTCCTTTTTTATTACAGAAATTCTCAAAATTTTCAATTTCAAATTCTCTACTTGATCACAACGGATAGTTTTTATTTTTAAAGAAAGTTGATTTTGAGTTCTTTCAACAAAATTTTTAAATAATTCAAAAGCATCACTATTAAGTTTAAGATAAATTTTCCAAGTATATATAGAATAATCATCTATAATTAAAAAAACATATTTATTGTCATTAATTGATTTAACTTGAGAGGGACCAAATAAATCTAAATGAATTAATTCTAGAGGTTTAGAAGTAGAAATCATGTCATTTAATTTAAATGAACTTTTCTTAAGTTTTCTTAATTAGCAAGCTCACATATACTATCTACTTTAAAGTTTAACTTGGGAAGACCCCTAACTAAGTCAAGTTTTGATAGCCTAGATAACAGTTTGAAATTTAAATGACCCAATCTTGCATCACTTGAATTAGCCAAAAGACATAATTTATCATTTGAAACTTTCATACTAAGGATGTAAATGTTTTTCTTCCAAATTCCTTCAAAGATAATATTTGACTTATTATCTTCGATGTGACACTTATCTTTTCCAAATTTAATTTTAAATCCTTTATCACATAGCTGACTTATACTAAGAAAATTATGTTTTAAATTCGTAACTAGAAAAATATCAGAAATAAGAGAAGTTTTAGAATTATCGACGTTGCCGATGCCAATCACATATCCTTTTGAGTTATCTCCAAAATTGACCAATCCACCATCTTGATATATAATGTCTGAGTATCTTGGGATTTCCAGTCATATGCCTTGAACAGCAACTATCAAGTATCCATTTATCTTTCTCAATTTTCACAGTTTGTCCATTGGTTGTTGATTCTTCAAAAGCCATGTAACATGTCTGTTCCTGCATAACAAACCAATTCGGTAGATAACTTGATTTTTCATAAAAAATACATGCAGACTTATGATACTTTGATGAAATGCAAAAATTCAAACTACTATTAACAAAATTTTCTAAAAATGCCATTTTTAACTTTTCAAGTTTTAGATTACCAAAACTATGAAAACCTAGCTCTGATACCAATTGAAAGGAACAACGAATTAAGGATCTTAAGGCTAATTTAACACTAGAGGGGGGTGAATAGCGTTTAATGGATTCTAAGACTTATATGAACTAACTTAAAAATTATGACACAAACAAATGCAGAACTTAATCACAGAACAATTACAAAATCAAACATAGATGCAAAAAGTAAATAAAAAGTAGTAAAAGGAAAGAACATACCGGATTTTATACTGGTTCAGAGTTACCCTACATCCAGTCCTGTACCAAGGGAAACCACCTCATACAGATTTTTATTATACCAATCTCGAGATTACATTCCTCAATTTCTAAAGGCCTTGAAGTACCCTCTTGTCTCACAAGTCCGGGGCAAACTCTCTTGATTTACAGGCCACAAAATCATCCAATTAATTTCCAGGCACAACCATATCTTATAGAGGGACTCGATAAAACTTTTGATTACAAATTGTAACTATAACTCTGAATAGCACTTCGATCTTCGAGAGAAGTCAGAGAATCATACAAGAATGAGATTCAAATTTGATTCACTTAAGAATTCGGCAGAATTTCGGCACGATCTTAGAAGTATGAAAATTATAGAATATAGATTTGTGGAGAAGAAGAATTGTAGAAAATAAGAAATTAGTTTGTTAAAAAGATTCGTTTGTGAAGCATATTTATAAAGCCCCAACGGTCATAATCTTTCGTGAAGAGATTTAAACGAATAGACACTTCTTTTGAAAATTAAAACTTTTGAATCCAAAGGCCATTATATTGACATGGGGTATCCCATGATGTCGACATCCCTATGATAAAAAAAATGTAAAATTTTGTTTTGAAAATGAAGTTTAAAACAAGAGTTTATTTTAAGGTTAAAACATCATTTAGAAAAATCATTCGAAAAGATAATTTTAAGGCTAAAATATTTTGAAAACCAGCTTTGAAATTCATTTTGAAGTAGTTTTGCAAGCTTCTTCCTAAAGAATATTTCATCACATCAGGACTCAAGAACTTATAAAAAACCAGGATAGTCATGGGTTTGTAAGCCACTTGTCATAGGTTTGTAAGCTACTTGTCATGGGTTTGTAAGCCACTAAGAAGGTAGAAATGGGTCCCATCCCAAATGAAATTCGGAATGAAGATTTCCATGCTATTATGAAGTTTTAACAAAAACTAGACACATATCTTGAAATCTTGATCTTGATACTCATGAGCCTTCAAACTTGATTTCTTCATTCTTGATCTTTATACTGTACAGTCTTCAATATCCAGTACCTGCCTTATGTATATCCTGCATAATAACATTCATATATATCTAGACATCAGTGTTAGTATATAAGTCATAATAAAATAAGTTACAAAGGTTGTTGTCATCAAAACCACTCTCTCCAGTTCCTAACAGTATGTAACGACCCTAATTTTGGTTAACATTATTTAGGATATTTTGCTAAACTAAATACGATAATGTGATGATTAGGGGATTGAGATTTGTGATTAATAGAGGGGTATACGTGCCATGTAACTAATGAACTAAAGAGAAATCAAAATGAAATAAGAAAGCCAAATAGATAAGAGGTAAAACAAGAATAATTACATTCTAATATCCTAAACCCTCAAGCCATATTCTCAAATTCATTCTGTACGTTCAAAACAAAATAGTGGACTAAGTAGGCCGACCACCATTAAAGGGAAAACCAGAAGAAGATAAAGAAATAAAAGGAAGGAAGATTAAGCAATCAAATCCATTCTCAAATCTCAACTCCTTAATCTCAAAGCTATGGTGAATAATAATTACATCTCATGTTTTTAATTGATTTCATTTTTAGATTAAATCCGAGCGAATTGCAAATGTTTTGATTGAAAAATTGGGATATATGCTTATTGAAGATTTATGATGTTTCATATAGATATTATGATATATTTTACTGTGAAAACCTTATTAAATGACATCCAAATGCCTAACGATTTTAGAATAAGTTCAAAAATGATATTTTAGAGATGAGTTTCCTTTTTCATAATTTTCTGAATTGATGTTGATTTAATATTAATTTTTTAGTGAAGAAAATGATTATTCGGCTTTAAAATTATTTATGGAAACATATAAGTTTTATGGTCTAAAATTTATATATGTTGAAAAACATATTAAAAGTGATTTACAGGAATTTTGATAGAATTTTCCTAAGTGTTTTAATGAATATATAAAATTATTTATTGTGTGGGACTTAAATGTTTTATATATGAATAAAAGGATAAGGGGCATTTTGTTAATTACTTAAATTATTTACATTTGAAATTTTGGTAGCACTTTTAGAAAATAAATTAGTAGCCAATAATATTTTGACAAACAAGGCAGGTTAGTTGAAAAGATTACTTTAAAAGGCAAAAAATCAATTTAAACTTGCTTTTTTCATGTTTCACCACTTTCAACACCTAAGTTTCGAATAAGTACTTCCGCCTCCATCACCATCAAAACCAGTGCACATAACATCAATGATTTGGTACATAGCGAATTGGATATAAGCGGAAGCTTTTGGGTCGAAACAATGGATTCTGATGCGGTCAAAGCGCTATTTTCTTTCAAATGGAAATGCGCCTGCTTTGTTTTCGAAAGGAATGCTTTTAACTTAGTTGGCTTTCGACTGGGTCAAATTGATTTAAAGATTAGTTTCAAAGAAGTTACACCTTTAGTTTTAAGTAAATTCTTTCAATGGGGTCGAAACCCCTTTGTTGTCGCTTTCTACCTTTCGAAGCAAATGGTTTCGGAAGGATTGCTTTGTTTTTAATACTTAGCCGCTTCTCCAATGCTTTAGAAGGGTTGTTTTCGACACCATCACTTTTTTACTTGGGAATTGCTTTCGAAAGAGTGCCTTCGACTTAGTTATTTATAACCCTTTTGTTCTATTGAAGGCAGAATCCAATGTTTTCGAAAGGTTTAGTTTTTAATTATTTCAAAACGGTGTTCCATATGTTTTACTTTAACACAAATGCTTTCGAAAGGTTTGATTTTATGAAAAGGACTTAATGCTTTCGAAGGAATAAAGATGAAGGTTTTGAAGGGTTGGTTCCCCAATGTTTTGAAAGGTTTTTAAAGAAGGTTACCAATGGTTTCAAAAGGAAGATTTAAGAGTTTTAAAAGAAGGAGGCCTAAGGTTTTAAGATTTTGAAAGAAAGGTTTTTCATTGTTTTTGAAAGGATTATTGAGAATGGTTTCGAAAGGTATGTTTTGGCCTTTCGGCCTAAGGTTATAAAGTAAAGTGTTTTACCTGTTTCGAAATAGGTACTTTCAATGGTTTCGAAAGGGGTACTTTCAATGATTTCGAAAGAGGTACTTTCAATGGTTTAAATATTTTCATCAACAAAGCTTTGAGTAAAGTATATGTAACGTGGCAAGTTATTTTGAGTAAAGCATAGGATTTTTTCCTTGTTTAAGTATGATTTAAAGAGATTAATTCAATTTGAAAAGGTTTTCAAGGAAAATTTTAAGGGTAGTTAACCCTAAGAAAATGACTCAGATTAGAAGACCAGATGGGACTGGTGTAGGGCCACGTCCTACCCATTAGCTATTAGCCCCTAGCTAATTTAGTCCAAAATTCTATTATGTAGGGCTTAGTCATAGGTAGTCTTAAATGATGGTTACACACAGGAATGAATATAATATATAGAGATAGTTTATTGGTGAGCCCGCAAAACCATTAGGATCATGAGACGCTGCAGATGTAAGTTAGGGACAGACCATCTAGAAGTTTATCTAATAGATGTTAGATTATTTATTATTTTGTCTGGTAGACTCGAGTCAGCCAAGGTCAGTAGCTAGCCAAACAGAATTACGGTCTTTCGGATAGATGGTCCAATTATTACCTATTTTGAACATATATAATATTTTTGTTATTGATATAGTCAGTTTGATTAACCAGTTTGGTTGCAGGATTTTGATTTGTAAAAATATATGTTTTGAAAGGATACTAATGAGGGAAAACCTATTCTGCTAAGCAGTGTGGTCTCACTTAATATCTGTAAACCGAGGTGTAATAGTATTATTCATACTAGGCTTTATGTCTGACTAGAATTTTATTTTTTTCCTTAAACTCTCGGGTGCACAAAATTGATTTGAGTAGGCTGAGGGTTAAGGTTTTCTGGTTTTAATGGGTTGGCAAATAAAGCTTCTAGAGATAATAATGTGGCTGACGGATAGCTATTTTGGAGTTGTTTTTGTTTTATTCCGATGTGTTGTATTAAGTCAATTATGACTATATAGTACCCTGATCAACCAAGAGGGTGTCTTCATATGTCGCTCTTGGCGTATTTGTTTAATATTTATATTTGATCTGAACCTAGGAATATGTAATTTAAATATGAAATATTATTTTGAAATGTAATCAAAAAGCTGTTCTAATCTGTGATGATTTGATTTCATATTCATGTGACTCTGATATTGTAGACTCCTTTAGCATTACCGCATTTTGTCATCAAAAGTTAATACTATAGATGATTATAACATCTGTAGCACTTCGCTTTTGGCCTCCATGTAGGGGTGTTACAGCTAGGGACTCATTTTTTTAGGATCTTTTTTTTCCTTGTAATTATAACATATTTCTTGGTAATCAACCATGGAGTGGTACCAATCCATAATAACTGTACTTGCAAAATAGCAATATAATTAATTGAAATATAAAGTGGACATAGGCAACTATAAGTCAAACCAGTATAAAAATTTGTCTCTTGCTTTTTCTCGTTTTTATCTAGTTTATTCAATCTTTTCTCTACTACATTCATTTGGTTGTTTATGCCACCTTTTGGCTCAAATGTGGCCCATGCGATCACCTAATTATACAACCACCAAATATGTTTTTAATTCGGTCACTTATATGTTTGCTTGCCCGAGATTCTGTGTTGTCTTCAATGAGCTTCAAATTCTAAAAGCAATACAAGGATATGAATATCTGATCCATTTCCAATCACAATAAATGTTATATGGTGAACGATTGCAGTTCATAATGGACAAAACTTCAATGAAATTGGTTCATTTGAAATAAGAGACTAAATCATAATGTGAGATCATGTATTCATTATGATTGATTGCAATCATGATCTTATTGTGTTAAATATAAAACTAGGCTAAAACGTAGCAAAATAATTCTACGAACTTAATCACTAAAATATCAGTTTGGCCAATTTACTTAAATTGCAACTTATTTGATATCCTTAAAAGTTGAGAATGACCAAAGAACCTTTGTAAAGAGTTCATTATGATATTGTAAAATGAGTTTCCTTTATATGGTCCAACCATTTAGAAAGGAAAGTGACGTATAAGAGTAGATGTAACTTAACCCATAGTTGGGATAAAGACGGTGAATGGTCACTTCAACTCCATAAAGAAATATTGGAAACAAGAATTGTAAAATAATAATAGATACTTAATAAAAGCTAAGAAATATGATATCTATTTCAATTGTATTTTCACATAGAAAATTATTTTCTATGACATTTATTTCTTTAAGTTTAAGATATTTAATCAAAAAATTCTCAAATGTGAACCAATGACACTAAATGAAATAAATAACCTACTTTAAGTGGTTGAATCGAGCTTCATATTTGATACACTACTATAGTAATGATGGAAATAGTTGGAGCATGCGATATAACATCTATTGCCACATCAAGTTATGAAAATTGCTTTCATAAAACATAGCAAATATTATTTATGAAATAATAAATCTTTTTCAGTGTTGACTGAAAATTAGACTTGGTTTTGTTTCAATATGAACATTCGTTTTAAAATAAAAAATTATAGTGGTATTTGTGATGCATTGGATAATATAGAAGTGTCAAAATTTATTTGCAATTATGGATTAAGCCATAGTTTAGAGAAATAATTCTTTGAATATATTATTATGAATCATATGATACTAGTGAATTACATCTCAAATAATAAAAGGCAAAGCACCCATTGAGTGGAAATGACATAAGAGTTGATGAGCTCTTTAGGTCGATATATATAGACGTATGCAATCGCAATTCTATAAATACAAAAATTCTTCCATGTACTTCATTGTGTTCATTGATGAGTCATCACAAACATAAATATATATTTGGTACATATGTAATATATCTATGGTAGGCTCATAGAATATAAAATGGAAGTAAATAAAATAACGTGCGATAGAAAATAAAACGATTTGATTTGATTGTATGGGTTAGTACATTGGAACAAGTCTAAACGTGCCTAAAATAAATAAATACTCACTCTCAGAAGTTACTCTTCCTTATGATGCATAATAATGTATCAATGAAAAGTAGTTGAACTTTGTTGAACAAGGTATAATGGATGGTGGGTGAAGTTGAACTCTTTTAATAAGGTCGTGTGATTAAGAGTAGTACATAAGGTTTGCATTAATTTCATCTAAAAGAATGGTTTACAAAATCATAAAAGATAAGGTATATAAGAAAATCCAACATATCCTTGACTAAGAAGTTGGCAGGTTGTGCAAGTCAAAAGACTGAACGTGATAACTGTAAAGGAGAGATCTCGTATGAATCACCCCAAAAGAAGTTTGGAAACGATAGTCATTGAAAGACCAATTTTTGTTTTGAACATAAGTATTGCAAACTAAAACCAAATTAGTTTTATATATAAAGCAATTAATAAAGGTTTATAAAAACCAATTCTGTTGCATTGAGAAATAATTGTTGTGACAAGGAATACCAACTTCGTAGGGAAGGTATTTCTTTTAGAAATTATTGGTAGTAAAATAGATTTGGATACAGTCCAAAGTCAAAACTGATTATGTGAGATGAAATGAAATTAACAAAACCTAGAAGAACACAATG
The DNA here is from genome assembly GCA_030765085.1 of Allium cepa. Classification (NCBI taxonomy): domain Eukaryota; kingdom Viridiplantae; phylum Streptophyta; class Magnoliopsida; order Asparagales; family Amaryllidaceae; genus Allium; species Allium cepa. Next base: position 465,000,494 of record CM060943.1, read on the forward strand.
TGTTAGGGTATCTAATAAATATTCTCGCACATTGGGGAGAAACTATGAGTTTATTATCAATATCGAGAATAGATAATCCTTCACTATCAATTAAACTATTAAGAGTATTGACTCTGCCATATGTTCTGATGCACATATTCGAAAACATTTATAGTATGTTATCAAAATAGGATTTTGGTAGTTGTACGAAGTGATATGGGCCATCGTCCATGAACGAGTATTCAAGAGAAAGACTAATGTAATGGAAAATAATTGTGATAGCTACCCTAAATCACCGACACCCAATATATTTGTAGAGTGTGTTGTAACGATTCTCGGTTGATGCACGACATTAGTCAAAATTGTAAGATAAAGTAAATAAAGCATCACAGAACCTGTCGTATATCTCACAGTGCATCGAATAAAATATAATAGTCATAGCAAATATAAAATAGGCAAGATGGCAATAATTGAATGAACCATAAAAATCAAAGTACATACGTCCATACAATTATAAATATAAGTGATAGATTTTATAAAGCTAATTATAAACTCAAATATATAACTGTCTCTAAATAGTAAAGTGCTAGTAAGCTCCATAGTGCTACACAGAGGAATTAATAAGAGAGAATGGCTAAATATAGTAATATGTGAGAGCGACGCCTTCTGAACTCCACTTGTCCAGCTCAACGTGCTCACCAGACCTGATATCCCTGATCTACCTATCTAACAGTACCTGCATAATAGGAAGCAAAGCATAAAATCTCGAGTTAGATTACAGTTTGGTGGGAGAAGTAGAAAATCTCAAATAATATAAAGTCAATATACTAGGATAGGGGGGTATGGAGAATCATACCAGACCTATCCTTACATCCACAGAGTTAGCACATAACACGGGACATATGCTATCTTTATATTGTAATTATCATAGGTCTACTATACTTTGAAGTACTAGTAGGTGTCTAAATATCTACATCAATGATATCTACGTCATGTGATATCCCATAGGTGATAAGCAATCAAAGAAAACATAGCATCCATCATCTACCCTCACATTCACTCACTTAGTGCATTAGATATAAGATACTCAGATGACCTCGTCGTATACTCAAGGACTAATCAACATCCTTGTTTCTCGGTACTCATGTCCATGCCACTCAGTAAGCCATGAGCTAGACCGGGTCACCATAAACAGCCTAGGATAAAACGGATCGGAACGTCATGTGATCTTGGTCTCCATGTATGCCTGAGTGAGCATCCTCACATATCCCTGCTTCATGAGTGCACATTGAAACTTTCCAGTATAAACGATCCCGTTGTACATGTCATCGTAGAAGTGTACATCCTAGAACTATTCTTATAACTCCTATATAAAATTGTCACAGTTGGGATGATTCTCAACGATCATTGTTTACTGTAGAATATCATCATTTTTACATTAACGTTCCTTTAATAGTTCCTTCAATCCGACTCATAGTCCTCTACTCTAACTATCGAATTACAGCTATCCCATTATAAAAGCCGTTACTTTCAATCATGGAATCATCATCGCCAAATCACGTGTCATCGTCATCAAAAGTTTGCCGTCGAGTTCATAACCTGATGTCAATCTACGCCTCAGCAAATTTTTCTAAGAACTTAAGTTGGCTTGAAGTAAAGGCAGCATGAACTCGTAGCAATCGCCACTTTGGCATAGGGAAATCCTACACATGACTTGAAGCAAGCTTATCCACTTACTCTTATCAAACATTGAACTCCACCAAATTACACCACCATGGAATTAGGCTCCATAACCGATCCAAGCTCCCACTGGTCCAAGCTCCGTCATCGAACCATGATGCCATCGATCCAAGCCACCCCATAAATCAGTACAGATCCATAGGCATTGATCCCTCTGCATAGCCAACTTTTTGCTAAGTTCCCTTCTTGAGTGATCTAAGTGCCTTCCCTCAGCTTGTCCTAAAGCATTCTCCTTAAAGCCCAAAGTTGGACTCTAAGAAAAATACTCCATCGATCCAACACTTGATTTTCCCGACTGATCCAAATTTCCATTGCTATATCTTAAGCAAATGAACTCCAAGTCACTTGAAATTTGAAACGTAGCTTTGTGAGGCCTTCCTTGTTTCCCCACAGATTGCATCAAATTTGGGCAATACATCATCCTTTGATCATCACTAGTCATTCACTTTGTACCGGATTCTAAATCGCTATTCAATTGGCTTTTTTAACCAAAGAAATAACATACGTTCAAGCATTCAACATATATAATATATCCTTATAAGAAAACACTCATACACATCAAATTAGAGCCTAAGTCTAAGAGTAAGAAAAAGGATGAACAATAAGAACAAGGGAGATCCATAAGAATGCTAATTTCACTAAACTTTGTAACATCATTTCAAATTAACATATTTTATTAGTTAAGATTTAAAACACGTTTTAAGGTTAAAAATCATTATAAAACGTCATTTCAAGTGTATATTAGTTAATTAGCAAGTGAGAGGTCATTACCATTCACATAGAATCCAAAGAAATCCAAAAAACTCAAATCCCAAGATGGACTTCACATCTAAGATGTGTCAAATAGCAAATCCTCAAACCAAGTGCTACTCTCGCTAGTCTCCTTATAATGACAAGATTTAGCTAATTAAAGTAGGCTTTAGAGGGTTTAAAGTTAGAGAATGTTAATGTTAGCTTCTCTAACTACTTTGGGAAGTGTGAAATGACAAGGAGAAGTCCCACTAGCCTCATTTTTGTGTTAATACTGAAATGGGCCTTGTACTTAGCCACTATTCTCCTTAATTGCCCGCTAAGTTGTTCGAAGTCGAGTGAAACTTCAGATAGCCCTATCTTTCAAATGGTAAGTTTTTATCCCTATTATGACCACTCTACGAAAAGAGAAAAAATCATCCTGATCTAGAGGAAGTAATTTTAGACCCCTAATTCAGCTCCTGTCAAAAGTTAAGGCCATATAAGATTATTAGGGTGTAAATCGTCCGATAAAATTTATGAATTTAGAAATAAATATAATAGTCATTTTCTAGAATTATTAAATCATACATCCCTGTATAAAAATAATATTAATATTTTATGGTCCTTCGATATGTAAAATACGAGTCGTTACATTCTCTCCCTTTCGGAATTTTCCCCCGAAATCCCAAACAAAATCAATAAGGTTATCTCGCATGCCTAACTACTATATACAAGCATAGGTAACCATTACACATCAAACATGCATAAAAATAGCAAACGAAAAAGGTAACATCCAAGCCCACCCCAGCATGTAGGATATTATACCATGGTACACTTCATGATATCATAACTGAAAATAAAAGCGATAAGCAAATATTCTTACCAAGTAAAGAGCTTCAAATCAGTTGTCTGTATGCTTTCCTTAACCTTCTTGTGCAATTACCTTCGTCTTCACTCCACTGAACCTTCACTGATTTCATCATCTTCCTCTTAAGATACTTCGTATCATGTGTAATGATACGAATGGGCCTACGAGGTCTTGAAGCATTCAGCTCAATCTCGATATCTTCTAATTGATCCATTGCGATAGTCATGCGTGAGTCAAGCGCAAACTTCAGCAAGTGAGAAACATGGAATATGTTCTGTACTTCCACCATTTTTTTAGGTAAGTCGACCCTATAAGCAAGGTTTTGAATCCTCTTTAGTATTGGGAAAGGAGATATAAATTTCAGTGCTAACTTCCTGTTACTATCGAACCAAACAATGTTATTTAGTGGAGAGGTCTTGATATATACCGCAACACAGATAGAGAATTCAAAATATATGTATCTTATCAGCATAGCTCTTCTATTTGTCTTATGTAGCTTTCATTGGTTGTTGAATGATCTTGATCTTCTTCGAAATTTCTCTAATCAAATCTAACCCAATTATCAACTTTTCGCCCGCTTTCCACCAACATGAAGAAGCGTTGCACGGTCGGTCATACAATGCATTGAATGGTGCTACAGAGATGTTAGACTGATAAATGTTGTTGTCTGTGAATTCAATGAGATGTAAGCGATCATTCCACGAACCACTAAAGTCGAATATGCATGCTCACAAGAGATCCTCTAGGCTACAATTCACTCACTCGGTTTGGCCATCAATTGAGGGTGATAAGCCATACTCAGATGTTGCTCTATCCCAATGCCTCTTGTAAGCTCTTTCAAAACCCACTAGGCAACAATGGGTCTCGATTATTTACAATACTCTTTAGCTTACTATGGAATCAAACTATCCATTTTAAATATAGTTCATCCAGTTTGGTTGTCGTTCAAATTGACTTGATGGATATAAATCTAGCACTCTTGGTCAATCTATCAACTATGACCCAAATGTTACCGTACCCTCCAATAGTCCTTGGTAGTCCATTGTTAAAATCCATCGATACTTGTTTCCACCTCCACTAAGGGACTTCTAGCTGCTACGTAAAACCACTAGGATTTTTCTGTTCTACATTAAACAACCGCAAGTTCATACACTATGATATGAACGCCCCAACATATTTCTTCATCCCTTCCCAATAATAGGTCTGTTTCATATCACAGTACATGTTATTACCGTCAGGATGATTAGTCAATCTCGAATGATGGCACTTCGTAACACCTCGTCTCTTAACCCATCAATGTGAGGTAAAATTGTATACTATATTTATATAGCCAACCATCTTGGTCAAGTCAGTATTGCCTCAGCTCTTTAGACTCTACTCTATCTTCGATCTTAGTGATGATCTCGACTAGTCTTGCATCATGCCTCTGATTAGTATAGATTTTCTCAATCAAAGTAGGCCTGATAGTCAAGCTCACTAATATCTCTGACTCTTGCTCAATCTTGGTCAAAAATCATAAAAAGTAATATGTTTAACCGTATCTACTCTAGGAACATAGCTCCTTAGCTGGCATGTCTCATACTTTATGCATCAATAATGTGTTTCCTTTCCTCGGTGTATATGCAATACAATGTAATCGAAGGCTCAGAACTCTAACCACTGCCGACAAAGGTAAGATCATTTTGTGAAAATGGGTACTTGAATGTTTTATGGTCGGCGAATAGCTCAAACCTCTCTCCTAAAGGGTAGTGCCTCCGAATCTTCAATACAAACACGATCACTGCTAACTCCAAATCATGGGTCGGGTATTTCTTCTCATGTGTTTTAGTTGTCAACTAGCATATGCAATAGCTTTTCCCTTCTGCTTCAATACCGCACTCAATCTGGTATCACAAGCACTGGTGTATACTATCTTTTTTTCACTCCTGCTTGGAATGGTCAATAATGGTTCACTCATCAATTTTATTTTAAAATCACGAATATATTCTCACATATCGTATCCCAAGTTAAAGTCTAATTTGTTTTCATTAATGGTACATCTACTTTGGAGAAGTCTTGGACAAATCGTTTATAATTTCCAACTAGCTCCAAGAAACTTCTCGCATCCGTAGCATTTTTAGGTCTAGTCCAATCTTGGACTACTACAACTTTTGCAGGATCTATGACAATGCTTACTCAAAAACAACACGGACCAAGAATCACATTTACGTCCTATTGAAATGACACGTAGAAGACTTCACTTTTGGTCGGTGTTCTCTCGATACCTCGAGTATGATCTTCAAACATGTCTTATGTTCCTCCTCCATCCGTGAGTAGATGCGAATATCATCAACGTACACAAGCATTAATTTATTTTGCTAACCCCTTAAGACATGGTTCATTATATCAAAAAAGTATGTCAGTGCAAAAGTTAGCCCGAACGGTATAACCAACCACTCATAGGATAAAGATGGCATACGAAACGCTATAATTGACACATTCTTCTTCGCTACTCTCAATTAGTGAAATCCCATCACAAGATCCAACTGAGAAAATACTTTAATACCATGAAGCTGATCTAAAAATCATCAATATATGAGAGTGGATACTTGTTCTTCCTCATCACTTTACTTATCTCACGGCAATTGACACACAATCTAGGGGAATCAACCCCCTTCATGGTAAGTATTACGTGAACTCCTATTTTAGAAATACTTCTACGAATGAACCCTCTTCACTATAGGTCATTTATTTGCACCTCAAGCTATCATTACTCCCTAGGTGCCATCCTCCTTAAAGACATTACAATTGGCCAAACATCATTCACTAAGTCAGTAGGGAACTAGATCTTTAAATATGGTAGAAGTCTAGTCACCTCCTTAAAAATATCAAGATACTACCTAATAAAAGGCATCGATGACAACTCATCATATGAGATAGAAAGCTTAACATCACCTCATCATCTACTAGGCAACCTAACACTACCATTCGCTCATCATCTAACTCTATCGTCATAAATGTCTTCTCACAATCCACCACCATACCGCATTTATGAAGCCATTCCACACCCAGAATAATTCCAAACTATGCAAAAATAAAAATAAATAAACGTAATTAAAAGAACATACATGACACGATAGGACCAAATCATGAAAAATCATACATAGGCTAGTGAAGCCTCCAATTGGGTTCGTCGCAATCAAAAGTCAATCAACAATTTCGGTTTCTAATCCTAAATTATCTACCAAGTCACTAGATTAAAAGGAATGTAAAACCCTGATAGAAAACATAACACTCATGAGAATATCATAAATGGAAAGCATACCTTGAATAACGACATGCTTCCCCTTCTCTTTTGCCGATGGAGCACTCAACGAAATTGGGACAACTTTTGGAGCATGTGATTTCACAACCTTCTTCTACTTCGGCTACTCTAGACAATCTTTCTTGACATGCCTAACCTTATTGCAATTGTAGAGCTTTCTCCCCTTAACTTTGCAGTCTTTACTAAAGTGACCCTTCTCTCCATAATTATAGCAAATTGGTCCATTTTTGATCTTCATGTTTTGGCCATCTTTATTCTGTAACTGCTTCTTGTTGTTGTTGTTATTCCATTTTCTTCATGCCTTCCCACCCAATTTTGGCTTTGGCTCTTCCATAGGAATAATAGTCTTTTGCATCAGATATAGACTCTCATGCCTTAAGGCCTGCTCGACTATCATCCCAAAAGTCCCGTCAGTGTGGCCCACGAGTTGCTGCCTAAGTAGTCTTCTAATTTAAAAAAAAACCTCTCATTCTTCTTTAATAGAGTGTCAATGAATGGCATCTTATATTTAGATAGGGTATCAAACTTAGCAACATACTCGAAGATAGTCATATCATCTTGCTTTAGATCCATGAACTTACAAACAAACTTGAATTCTAAGCTAATTGAATGAATTTCTTCTCAAACCCAGATTTAAAACGGTCCCAAGTAAACTGATCCTCGAGAGTGACAACCCTCACTACTTCCATCAGTTTATGGCTTTCCCTTGAAGCTGTTGGGAACCTTCTTTTCATTGCATCATTTAACTCTAAGTCATCAAAGATCCTTTCATAGGTGTCAAGACAATCCTACATCTCCATCTTACGTTCCTAGGAACAGCTCACAACTAGGCTAGAAAAGTCTTTATATAGTTTAGCAATATCAACCTTAGTTGTCTGCACCGGAGAACCACCATCAATAGAAATAATTGGAGCAGCTGCTTGAGCATTCTATAGCATGTTCCTCATCGATGTATTGAACATCATCTGTACATCTAGACTAGTAGCTCTCGAGCCAGCTTCTTCTTCGACTCCAAATATGGAGTTCCTATCAGCATTTCTTGTGTGATGACTCATCCTTCAGTTATAATAGGTATTCAGTCTCTCTACGAGGAATTTCGCTTGAGTAGTACTCATGTGTGTACTATGAATTTATACTATAAATACACTACTACATAGTTTAGAAACCAAAATATATAACAAGTACAGCTCTCGTGTATATAAACACATTCTTGATCCTGTCTAGGGTGAGAAATCATATCCCATCTCTACTAGATCACGGTATCGACTTAGGTTAATCGTGTAACCGAATCTAGAATCACTTAACCATGCTCCAATATGAAATAGGATGACCGCCCTACACCATCGACACTCGATATACCTAAAGAGTTCATTGTAATGGTACCCAGGCGATGCAAGCGGTAGTTAAGGTTATAAGGTAAAGTAAATAACTCATCACCAAACCTATCATATATAACGCATTAAATAAAATATAATAACCATCACGGATATAAAATGGGAAGGATGGTATTAATTAAATGAACCATAGAATCAAAGTACATAGATCATATTGTTATATAACATAAGTAATAGAGTTTATACAACAAATAATAAACTCTAGTAGATAACGGTGTATAGTAAAGCACTAATAAGCTTCATAGTGCTACGTAATGGAATAATAAGCAATAATACATAAATATAGTAATACGTGAGAAAGTAGCCTCCTACTCAACACCTATCCAGCTCCACTTGCTCACCGGACCTGAATCCCTAATTTGCCTATTTATGAGTAAACATAATACTCGAAAGAAAAACGTAAAGTCTCAAATCAGGTAATAGCCTGGTGTGACCTACTATAAGGTCAGCATGCTAGAAAAATGGTTACGGAGAATCTTACTTGACCTATTCCACCATCCAAAGGATTAGCACATAACACATGATATATGCTACTCTATATCTAATTCATCATGGGTGTACTATATGTCAAAGTACTAATGGGTATCTAGATATCTACATCAATGATATCTATGTCATTTGACATTTATAGGGTGATAAGCAACTAAAGAAAAAATAACATTCATCATCCATCCTAACAATCACTCACTCAATGCATTGGATATATGATATTCATGTGGCATCCTTGTATAGTCAAGGCTCTGATATCCTGGTTTCTCGGTACTCAAATCCATGCCACTAAATAGGCTAAGAACTAGATCGCATCCCTATAAATATCCCAAGCTAAAAACGGGTCAATACATCATTTGAACCCAGGCTCCCCATATGACTAGGTGAGCATGCTCATGTATCCTTTCTTTATGAGTACACATCAAAACCTTCGAGTATCAATGATTCCTTTGCATGCATCATTTGTAGCAGAGCACATCTTGGAACTATTCTTATGACTCCCATCTGAAGTTGTTGAGGTTGGAAAGATTCTCGATAATAATTATTTATCGTAGAATATCATTGCCTATCACATAACCTTCCTCCAACAATTCCTTCAATCTGACTCATTGTTCTCTACTTTTCATCTTGAAGTAAATTTATCCCATCGTCAAAGTCATCACTTCCCATCATGAAATCATCATTGCCAAATCACCGTCGTCATTAAAAGTTTGTCATCGAGTTCATGACTCGGTGATGATATGTGCCTTGGTGAAATTTTGCTAAGCACTTAAGTTGGCTTGAAGTAAAGGCGGCATGAACTCAAAGCAATCACTACTCTGACTCAGAGCAACCAAGCACATGACTCCAAGCAAGCTTGTCCAATTCCTTTACCGGACTATAAAGTGAACCATACTACAACACCATTGAACTAAGCTCCACCACAGATCTAAGCTTCCACCAGTCAAAGCTCCATCATTGAACCATGATGCCACTGATCCAAGACACCTCATAAATCGGTTCTGATCCATGGGCAACGATCCTTTTACAAGGCCAATTTTTGGCTAGTTCCCTCCTTGTGTGATCCAAGTGCCTTTCCTCAACCCGTCCTGAAGCATTACCCTTGAAGCCTGAAGTTGAACTCAAACCAAAACACTCCACCAATCCAACAATTGATTTTTCCCAATCGATCCAACATTTCTTAGCTATATCTTGACAAAGAGAACTCCAAATTACTTGAAATTTGAAATGTTGGTTTATGAGGCATACCTTGTTGCCCCACATAAGTCATATCAAATTTAGGTAATATTATATTCTTGGATCATCACCCATGACTTTGTACCTAATTTAAAATTGCTGTTTGATCCATATTTTCAACCAAACAAACAACATACATTTAAGAACTCAATGTATATAATATATACTAACAAGCAAGCATTCATACACATCAAATTAAAGCCTAAATCTAAGGGTAAGAAAAAGGACGAACCATAAGAACAAGGGAGATCCATAAGAACACTAATTTCACTAAACTTTGTAAAACATTAAAAATTAACATATGTGATTAATTAAGGTTTAAAACGCATTTTAAGGTTCAAAAATTATTTTAAATATCATTTAAGGTGTATATTAACTAATTACTAAGCAATAGGTCCTAACCACTTATCTAGAATTCAAAGTAATCCAAAAGAGCTTAAATCCTAAGATAAAGCAAATCTAAGATGTTTACGATAATAAATCCCCAAATCAAAATGCTAACCCCACTAGTATCCGTCTAACGATAAGAATTGGCTAATTAAAGTAGGGTTTAGAGTAGTTCAAGGCCAGAGAATGTTAATGGTGACTTCTATAACTATTTAGGAAGTGGGAAAATGACATGTAAAAGCCTCATTAGCCCCCTTTGGGCGCTAATCCCAAAATGGGCCTTGGATTTAACCATTAATCTCCTTAATTATCCACTAAGTTGTTCAAAATCAAATGAAACTTCAAACAACCATATCTCCTGAAAATCCGACATATTTCCCTATTACGAGCACTCTATGAAAAGTGAAATCATTATCGTGATCTAATGGAAGTGGTTTCAAACACCACTTCAGCTCCTATCAAAAGTTGTAGGTGTACAACATTTTAAGGGTCCAAATCGTCGGATAAAAATTCTAATGATGAAAATTGTATCTAGTAGTCATTTCTCAAAGTTATGAAATTGTATGATCTTATATGAAAATAATATTAATATTTTACGATCATTTGGTACATAAAATCTGCGTCGTTACAATAAGCAACGATAAGAATAACATTGAAAATCCTAATTGATGAAATTAGGGTAGTAGATTTGTTATTCAATGTGCTCAAGTTAATTTGGATTTATTCACAAAATTATCGTTGGGTATGACTTGTATTTTGGTTCATATACTTTGACATGAAAATTTCTAAATAATGATCTAGAATAGACTATTTGCACATAACAACAAAAGTGTCTCAAAGTTAGTGGGAGCGATATTAACTTTGTGGGTTTTAGGATATTTTCTAAGAAATAATACGAAAGTATCATTATATAAGAAATATCGAATAGTTTGATTTTCAGTCTGTAGAAGAACGTGTGTCCATAAGAAAGAACAATAAAAGGTATATAAATATTTCTAAAATTATAAGTAAACCACATACAGCTAATTTGTAATGATGTACTTATGTTAAAATCAGCAATATTTGGTTGTTCAGTACTCGATTTTGGATTTGTAAATTATATTTTTCTAATAAATATAAAGGATGTTGGAAATGTCCTAAACAATATGCAAAGACACATTATTAAAATGTTTGATATGGAAAAAAGAAGATGTATTCCTTATGTATTGACAATATGTATTATCATATATGTTGTATTGTTCATAATATCATATTTTGCTTATATATTTAATACATGAAGAAAATATCAAATCCAAATTAAGATTATCAAATGGTAGTTTAGAGTGTCTCGAGTATTTACGAAATATGAGAGAACTGTTTACAGAAACAACGAACTCCTTATAAAGGAGTGTTTGGACTCGAACTTCATAAGTGTTATTGAGTACAATATACCAATGTTAAATATATGTTCAAACCTTAATTGTAAGTTTTAAGTTGGAAATGTTCTAACAAAACATTGTGGCTAATTTAATGGAATGGCTAAGTACTTTACTCTTAATAGTGCCATAATAAAAGCAATGTTAAAGATAAATGCAATAACAACCGAGCTGGGGTTGAATCCATGTATTGAGAATACCACATTATTGTTATATGATAACAATGTACTGTTAAGAGATCACTAGAAGTCAAGAAACATACTTTGAATAGTTACATGTGATAAAGGTAGCTTATCAGCATCGGATAAGTTGATTGCACCAAAAATTGGCGCAAACACCTAAAGAATGTTTATAGAGAACTAAATGAAGGATACAAAATGAAAACAGAGAAAACAAGCAATTAAATAACATAAAATCAAAGGAATAACAAGAACAGACTGATTTAAGTGGATCGGCATTGTATGCCTACGTCCAATTTCAAGAGATAGCTTTGTTAATCACTTTGTAAACTGTGTATAATATGAATTAGATGAAAATCCTTAGCTACAATAGAGTAAAAAGTAGCGTAAAGGTCTCAAGAGTGAACAATCGGGCCTATATTTGTGGAGGAAGACTGTGAAATATCTCCCTAAAAAATCGACTGAAGGATCTCCCAAGCCATATACGCCCGCAGAAGGGACTGTGTGGCCCAAATTCCACGAAATAGGGATCTATGCCAATCCATATTTTGGAGGAATTTGGGGGTGCGATCTCTACAAGAGCTTCTCTTTGTTGTAATATGCTTTGCCTCTAAGTTTCGTGCCAATTGGATCAGTAGAACTAGAGTTACTGCTCAATTTTACTGCAGTGTGTGTTGTTGCCTGATTCTGGCCAACCCTTATGGATAGAAGAAGGTCAATCCCTCTTATTTAGTCCTTTTGAGGTGCAATCCCTAGGATAGACTCCCTAGAGTCCTCACATCTAGCTTCCAAAGTTTCATATGTATTGGACTTATGAATCTCGAGCTATTGATTATTTTCCATTGACTTGCACTTGTTTGGCTGAAATATGTCGATTCTAATGATTGATAGTGATATAGCTGATCCCTCTTCTATATTAAACTATATTCCATACTTAGAACGTTGTGTATAGCATATCTCTTGATTCCATTCGATCGCAACTTCATATTACTATATGTATTTGACTTTTGGACTCCACAATCATCGCTCTGGAATTACTGGCCTTGACGATAGTCGAACCCAACTAGTCCAATCATTTCAGATATAGCCAGGTCAATATAATGGATAACACTTGTCCCTCCAGAGTACATCTTGTGTTGAACATGACATGCTTTGAATCGAAGCAAGTTAGAGTCGTCAAAAATAAATCCATCTAGTTTTCTGAATAGTCATTATCCTTCCATTGAATTATTTTTCCAAAGTGTCGTATCTCCTTTTGATTGTCACGCCACTTAGTCGATTTTCAATAGTACAAATTTAGGATTAAATTCCGTCAGCTGCTATCTATGTTTGGTTCTATAGGGCTAGTAAGCTTTGCCTATCTGATTTAGTCCTGTTAGTGAAAACATCAAGTTTGAATTCATTTTTTGTCAGTTTCAAAATTTGAATATTTAGAATATACATATGCACATTCAGGTATACATTCTTATCGTTGGCTTCTAGACGTGTTTGCATGCTCAGGAGTGGTCGCCAATTTTCATTAAATTAGATGCAATTTCATTGCATTTTATGTCTATTCGCTTTGTATAATTTTTATGTACATGTTTGCATGCACATAGGGTTCGTAACCATCCCTTCTCTCTCTCTCTCTCTCTCTTTTATGTTAATAGGGATCGACATTCCTCTAGCCAATACCCCTTCTCTTTTTAGGGATCAAAAAAATTTCCCTACGATAGGGGTCGTACCTGATCCCTATTACTTGATGGACTTAACTGATTTTCCAATTCATAAATAATGAAAGTGGGTCGAATAATTGGACTCCATATATAAGCCAATGCCTGACTTCCCTTGCTCGCATTATCTCGTTTCCTCTTTTGAAAATACTCCGAACTCCCTCTTCCTCATTTTATTGCCTTTAACCATCTCAAATCCATCAACGTGGGTGACAACTTCCATCTCTACCCATCTGGATCATCATCAACTGCTATGCCACCTCAATTAACCCTACTCCACTTCGTCAATTCCAAATTTGAACCCTGTTTCCTTTCAATTTAGCAATTGAAGTCACATAGTTTGGTTTCATTGTATATGATTTTGGATAAATATCAGTGATGAGATGATGTGGTTGGTGATTTTAGGGTTATGAAACTTCATGTTTAGTTTGATTTGGAGAAGACAAAGTAAAATTATAAAATGGAGGGATCGGCAATGGATGTTGGAGTAACATGTAGGTATGACCGATCGGTATAATGGTTGGAATGATTGTAGGGATCGGTTCATGGCGGATGGTGAAAAGATCGGTTACTGAATAAGGGAGAGGGATCATTAGAAATGATTTTGAAGGATGTAAGATGAGGGATTGGTTTAGTAATCACATGGTATAGGGATCGGTGGTTCTAAAGAATGGAGGGATCGATCATAGGTCTTACGAGAGGTGCTGGCTGTATTAAGATAAAGGGATCTGCTATGGGTACTTAGCTGACTCTAAGCTTTTGATTTGAGCTTGAACGCTCGAGCAAACCATTCTATATTAACTTGCATGAACAATCAAAACCAATCCAATTTTAAGGAACTTGAACATATGATGATAATGGACAACAAGACTTACCTTCCAACCTTGCATTTGAATTTGAACAACTAAACAGTAGGGACTTAAACATGAATTAAAACTTAACATATGGACTTCAATAATGAACTTCATACTTCGAAATGTCAATGGTCAATCCCAAAGCTTATACAACCGATCAATCTAAATGCCAGTTGAAACAGTCAGCGATGACGGCCACTCTGGTTAGAATCTAAAGTCTTGTTACTTACTTTTGCTTTTAATTTGGAACTGTTTATCTCTGCATTTCACAAAACTACACCACACTTGTTTACACTTAGCATGGAGGGACAAGTTAATTTCTCTGATCTTGATTGTCTGCTGAGTTTAGTTGATATGAGCTCTAGACGTTCAGGCATTTAGCCGCAATGTCTTCTTGATAACCTTTACAACACAGCAATCTAGGTAACAAATCAAGTTCGTATCCGGTAGACTTTCACCTGAACATCCAACTAAACAATTGGAGATTTCTATCCCATTGGTTGAGCTTTTCTCCGGTGTTCCTATCCTCCTAGTAAAAGAGATAAATCCTACACCTGATACTATAGAGGGTAGCGTATTTCTGGATAATCCGATGGATTCCCAAGTATCCAGAATTTGTGGTGCTGATCTGCATAGGTTGTGCTCTAAACATGGGATCACATTTGGAGATATTCTAGTCCCTTCAATGAATAACAGGGCTTATTTGCCCTCGAAGTGGTATACGGCATGTAATAAATTTATGTTCTGGGTTGGACGTGTGCCGCCTTTAATTCTTTTATCCGAGAGATGCTAAATTATCTAGAAATAGCTCCTGCTCAGCTGCATCCAAAAAGTTATGCTTTTCTTCATGGCACTTTCTTGTTATTTATGGATATTTTGTTCTGCCCCCATCTCCTGAAGACATCGGGTTTATCTACAATTTTAAATGATGGATGGAAGGCTTTTCTTATACTTTCCTCGAGCCTTTGCCCAACTGTCAAGTTCTGACTGATGCTTGGAATAAGCTCGGTATCTTTAAGACATGTATGGTTCTACATTCGTTGCCAACCTGGCTTCACGAGGCGATAGTTGGAAGGACGTAAGTGTTACCTTGACTTTATTCTCAAATTCTTTAGCCCAAGTCATATCCTGAAGTAACTAATACTTCAAAAATCTACAGGTGTCCATCTCCGTTCAGAAGGCAATAGTTTTTCAAGGGTGGTTTCAGCAATCCGCACCACCCCATCAAGGACAGGGACATAAGATCCCTTGTAACCGATGAGTGGCTATCGCTTTTTGGGCTGTTAGAGAATGGTCTCAGTATCGGGATTTCAGGAAGCGTTGCACTGCAAAAAAATGTTATGGAACAAGAAGGCGGCACTGGTAACCCTGGCATGCCCCCATTCGAGGATGCTCAGGACGATGCTAAAGAAGGTGAAATTAGAGGTGATGAAACCAACAAGCCTGGTGACGCTGATGCAGGTCCAGGCAACGTTCTTGTGGTCGAACCATCATAGAAGCGCAATCTCATGTGCCAAAAATAAAAGGAAAAAACTCACTTATAAACTCCATAGGAGAAAAACTGCCAAAGTGCCCGAGCTCATCATTACCTCTAGAAGAGTCTTTATCTCAGCCTTTAGAAAGTTCGATTAAAGGATTCACAAATCTACCGATTCCAAATGACATTGGAACTTTTGATTTTTCCATCATTAATTTCAGGGAGCTTAATTCTCCTACTAGGACAGGTGATGACATTCCTCCTACTAGCAAAGGGAAAATCACTCCTATGAGCTAGGCCATGGGAGCTGGTCGGTCGAGAGGACACTAGAACACTTACAATCATGCGCACTTTGCTGCAGGATTGTTGTCTATCTTTTATTTGATGGTCACTTACATGCTCTTGTTTGGTTTGCAAGTGCTATGTCTCATTCCTATGCCATTAACCAATTGAGGTGCCCCTCAACACAATATGGATCTAGTCATAGTTCAGACTCGGGCGGGTGTTGAGAAAGGGGTGATGGCCAGGAAAGGAGCCATCACTCAAGGGAGTCTTAATCTTCTAAATACAAGTCTAAATCTCAATTGCCTCATTAAAAAGTCCAACCTGATCTTTCTGTACCTAGGGCGATCGGATCTCTTCTCATGCTTCCCATACTGCTGTATCACCCAAGCACCATTCGGGTTCATCTAGTCCTCGGCAAACTCGTGATCGTAAGTCGATCCAATGCCTAATTGTTACTTCTAGTTCGGCTTTTACTACTATAGATTTTGAGGCCTCTACAGCGGAAAGATCGGTGGAACTTAAGGTCGATATTCCCAAAATCTATTTTGATGGGATAAACTTTCTTCCTTCTATTCATACAAATCCAGAGAGTGCTAAATCCAGCATTTGCCCAAGAAAATCTCTAAGGTGTCAACCGATAGGCATCATGTAATTGATCGCCTTAAGTTGGAGGTGATCCATGATAAAGACATAATTAGATACCAAGATAATGAGATCATAGAGTTAACCACGAAGCTAGCTGCGGCAGAAAAGAGTGCTAAAGAAACATCCAAAGAGGTTAACCATTGGGAATTGGCTCACGAAAAGGAGCTGGACACTACCCTTAGCTACAGTGGTGTGCTTTCTTTGGAGAATGATACATTGCAGAAAGAGAAAAACTCTCTAGCCCATTGTGTCGTGGAACTCAAATAACTCCTTAAGAAAGAAAAGAAAGAAAAATTTAAGGCTTGGGAGGAATCTTAAAGTTATTGTGAAGAGTCTATCGAGGTTGAGGGCTAAAAATTAAACTTGACGAGCAAATCGTTCAAATTGAAGTCCTTAAGGAAGAGGCAAAGGAAGCTGGCTGTAATGAAGTCAGAAAACAAATTGAAGCCTAGTTGGAGGATGCTAAAGAGGCTGGCCAAAATCATATTAAGGACATGTTTGATTATTTATTATTGAATACAATGCTAATGTCCTAATCCATCGTGACTTGAGTTTCTTGGAAATGGCTACCTCGAATTGCTTATAGAAACTTGGGAATATATCGTTGAAACAAGTAAGAAAGCCCGTGGCAAAGCTGATTTGGATGAGGAGAAACTAGTATGGGAGATCCTTCATAGGAATGAACCTTTAGATCTTGTTGCGACAAGGCTCTAATACTTTGATATTTTAGCACCCTCGGCAATGGGAAAAACATCGCTGAACCTTCAAAGTCTGATCCCAAAGATCCCCATTCACTTCAAACAGTCGGAGCATATGTTTCGTTTGGCCTAGGACAGGATCCGAGCTATGACCCAGACAAAACCAATTATCAATCAAAGGTATTGATCCCCATTCAAGAAGGGAGTACCCCGGTAACAACTGAAAGTCAGTCGGACATAGGTATCCCGCTCTATTCCCCTTATTTGAGAGGTTTCTCTCTTTATGCTAGTAGTTATTGGTTTATTTTCTTGTTCACGCATATCTACAGGTCTTTTGGCTCCCAGTCAAACTCCAGGAAGTGGTGTCGTTGTGGAGCAATAACCAATATTTACTAATGTTCTAGTGGCTATTGACATTTCAGGGCCCGATGCTCATGTTATTGGAGCACTTGATGATGAAAAGGCCGACAATTAGCCGCTACCAGATGAACTTGATGACGTTGTGATCACTGGTGCCTCCCAACACACCGATGAGCTTAACTTATAGGAGTGCATTAAGAGGGTGGATCTATTAAAGAAGAAACCTAAAACTAAACCTGTTGATATAGACGTCGATGATCCAAGCCGTATCCCACCATAAGTTATTCCCCTTGGCAGGTCGTTTCCTAGAGAACTCCCTCCAATTTCTAAAAGCACTCCTACCAAGGGTGGTAAAGGATAAAAGAGAATAACAGGCGAAGGCTCGGGTGGTACCATTCTAAAAACTCCAAAAGAGAGAAAGGGCAAAAGAAGTAGTCATCACTTCAACTTAGTTTGAACACAGTTTGTATAGCTGCTTTCTTTTTGCTAGCCATGTATGTGTGGGTACGGTCCCCGCTTTTGAATACACTTATACCGCGATTTCCAAATTTAATATGTAAATAAAAGTTCTTTATTTTCTATTAAAATCTTACGAATTTGCTTAAGTGGTTGAGCTATTACTTTTCCTTCCAATGTACTAGTAATTCGTTGCATGTTAATTCGGATAATCGTCCATTAATTTTTACTCAAGGCCCTCCATGTGGTTGTGGCCTCAAGTAGTACCAAACACTTAACTTGAGCTATGGTGTTACGCCATCGGATTAAACGATTCAAGTGATTATACTTCTGCCCTCAGTTGTGGGTTAACGAAGTTAGATAGTGGATGGTCGAACTCTATCCTTAGTTTATACTCCTTTTGTCGATTTCAGGTCGAAGTTTATGGAATTGAATAGTCGAACCACATTCATCTATTTGTTTATATTCGTATTCACACTTTAGGGATAAGAGTTAGCTGATGGATGATCGGATCGCACCCAATTTGTTTCTATACTTTCTTCCACACTATAAGGACTTAAAGGTATTTCAGAAAGTAATTAGATCGTATTTTCCTTAATTGACTGATTTGCCCCCAAGTTCGGGGTTTGACTTAGCGGACGATCGGTCATGTTCGCAGTTGCTTTTGATTCATGTCTATCCTATCCTTGTTAGGTAATCCATCTACCAGGTTGTGAGCGAGAGTCATCGAATGGACGATCAGACCATGTTCACTTTGTTTAGTTCAATCATGAACTTATGTAAATAGCTAGCTCCAACCTCTGGGAACGTAATCAGACATTTCAATATTAGTTAGTCTGGTATTGTAACTAATATGTAATGTTATAGAAATCACAGATATAAAGGAAACTACAAACTTTATTTGCCAAACGAAAAAGAATAACACAATTTGACTTATTACATATTTGGAACATCAAATGCTAAAGTAAATTCGTTAATTAAATACAACTGAATGAAAAAGAATAAACTAAGTGAAATAGCATCATAAAAGCTCGCTATTCCATGCTCTTCGGAGTGTGATGCCATCAACAGTTGCTAGCTTAAAAATTCCCTCTCTAAGCCTCTGTTTAATGACATACATTCCTTTTCAAGAAGGATTCATTTTTTATGGGACAGAAAAATCAGTTTCAAGATGGGATCATCGATTTCAAAGGTTCTAGGTTAGACTTTAATGGTATGGTATCGGGGGAATCGGTGTCGATGGGTAGCTGCCATCAAATCAGCTTCTTTGTTCTTCTCATCTACAAAGTCTAGAGATTCCAAGAGGAGATCTTAATTTGTTCCGAGGTCATAGTAGGTAAATCGATGAGAAGTGACATCTATTTCAATAGGAATAACATCTTCGGAGCTATAAGAAAGGGCTAATAGAACTTGGCCAGTCGTGAACTTGTGGGTGGTTCCGTAACCCATAATGCTATTGGGATTTCATCCACCCATTTTACTCTAGCCTTTTCCAAATGCTTCTTCAAAATGGACTTTATGATTTTTTTCATAGCTTTAACTTGTCCATTTTTTGGGGGTGAGTAACTACCGCTATCTCTTTTCAATATGATGATGATGGCAAAAGTATTTAAATTCAACGTTGTCAAATTGAGTCTCATTGTCTGTTACAATGGTTCGTGGAAGGCCAAAATGACAGATGATGTTTCAGACAATGAAGTTGATTACTTTCTTTGTCATGATCATGGCTAAAGGTTCCGCTTTGGTCTATTTAGTGAAGTAATCAACTGCTACGATGGCATACTTCACACCACCTTTTGAGATCGGTAAGGAATAGATAATGTCTACGCCCTATATGGCAAATGATTATGGACTGGCCATTTCTACAATTTTTCTCGATGGAGATCTTGGAACTTTTACATACATATGGCACTTGACAAATTGCTTAGCATAATCAACAGCATCTTAGTTGATAGTTGGTCAGTAATAACCATAACGAAGTATTTCTTTGCTAGGGTTTGCCCTCCAGTGTGATCGCCACATTCACCTTTTGAACATCCTTTAGGACTCTTTTATTTCATCATAAAATATACACCGGAGTAAGAGAATGAAAAATCCCTATCTATACATGAATCCTTCCCGAATGATGTATCATGAAGCTTTGCGAAGGGTTTGTCAACCTTCATTCCTCGGTACGGGAAGGACTCCCTATAGGAAATAGTGGTTAATCAAAGTCATCCACGACTCCTTCTCAGGCTCTGTCTCTAGTACCCATCCGATTTCCATCTGGTTTATGCTTAGAGTGTCTAGTACATCAACTAGAACCAACCCCATTTGTTATGCATCCCTGATGCTAGCAAACTATACTAATGAGTCGGCTTCTTGGTTTTGATCTCGGGGAATATGCATAATGTCATAATACTCAAAGTTAGTTAGTAGCTCTTGAACTTGGGTAAGGTACGGAGCGATTCATTGTCTTTTAGCTTGGTAATCTCCCCTAACTTGATATATCACCAATCGAGAATCACAAAAGATTTCAAGAGATTTTCTCCCTAGTTCTCTAGCTAGTTCGAGTCCAGCAATTAGAAGTTCATACTCAGCTTCGTTGTTCATTGCAGGGAAATCAAGCT
This sequence comes from Allium cepa, assembly GCA_030765085.1. Classification (NCBI taxonomy): domain Eukaryota; kingdom Viridiplantae; phylum Streptophyta; class Magnoliopsida; order Asparagales; family Amaryllidaceae; genus Allium; species Allium cepa. The sequence goes on from CM060943.1 coordinate 465,021,313, forward strand.
TCAAAGTGTACCAAATTCATCGATCTTCCAGGGCTACTAGTATGATTCCAGCTTCAAAACAATGATCGTTGGATGCTACATCGGTATACATTTTGTACCAAACGGTAGGGGCTCCAATTCTCTCTGGGCGATCATCCTACACAATGAATTTTGCTATAAATTCCGCTAGCACCTGTCCCTGGATGGCACTTCGAGGGAGATACATAATGTCGAATTGGTTTAGTTTGATGTTCCACTTGAATAACCATCCAGACATTCTAGGTCATCATAGGGCCTATCGTAATAGTTGATCAGTGTAAACATTGATGGGATGAGCCTAAAAATAGGGGCGGGTCTTTCGTGAAGCAATCAACAAGCAATATGCCAATTTTTCTATCTTTGGACAGTTTCTTTCAGTCCTGTTAATCGCTTACTAACATAATAGACCGGTCTCTGGATTTGATTCTCCTCATGAAGCAATATGACACTTTAACATGTACCGAGATGGCCAAGTAGATATACAAATCTTCATGATCCACTTGCTTCGAAAATATGGGAGGCCTCTCTAAGTGGTTCACCAAAGCTCGGAATGTGTCTTCATAATCCTATATCCATTCAAAGTTCCATTTCCCTCGTCTAATCGAGTCGAAGAAAGGATGCATCTATCGATAGCTCTGGAAATAAATCGACTTAGGGCAACGACCTTCCTATTTAGGCTATGCACTTGTTTTGATGGTCTTTGGTGCTTGGATGTTACGAATTACTTGAATCTTCTCAGGATCAGCTTCAATTGCGCAAGCATTGACAATGAAACCCAAGAACTTTCCTCTATGATGCTAAAAGAATATTTTAGAGGATTGATCTTCATTTTGTAATATCGGAGGATGTCGAACATTTCTGTTAAGCCTCTAATGTGGTCGCTTGATCGTCCTGACTTCATGAGCAAATCATCCATGTATACCTCCATCGTCTTTCTAATCTAATCTTTAAATAGTCGGTTAACTAGGCACTGATAAGTAGCTCTAGCATTATTCAATCCGAATGGCATTACAATAAGTAATATAATCCAATGTCGACAATAAAGCTAATGTGCTCCTGATCGAGAATGTGCATTGGGATTTGATTATATATGTTACATGCATCCATGAAAGATAGCAATTCATGTCCTACGGTTGAGTCCACTAGCTGGTCAATCCTTGGATGAAGGAACTGTCTTTCAAGCATGCTTTGTTTAAATCCGAATAGTCAACACATATCCACCACTTTCCATTCGCCTTTCTCACAATACAAGATTAGATACCCATTTTGGGTACAGGGCATTACGAATAAAGCCTTTGCTTTTGAGGCTATCCACATCCTCTTTAAGGGTGGTAGATCTCTCTGGATCCATGCCACTTCTTTTTCGTTTCACTAGGATATGCCACGGGTCGATATTTAATGCGTGGCTCACAATGGCAGGAAAGATCCCACACATATCAGAATGAGTCCAAGCGAGCATGGAAAGCTTTGCTTGGAGAAAACTAGCAAGTTCTATCATCATCGGGGGGCTGAGCTATGATCCAATCTTTAGGACTCGTGTCGAGTCGTTATAACTGATGGTGATATCGATCATCAGCTCAACCAATGCAGCCTTAGTCCCTTTAGGATCCTCCTCATCATCCCTTGGATCTATGTCTTTATAGAACCGATTGTGGCACCCAAGCCAAGGCCTAGGCGATGGTTGTCAATCTTCTAAGGTTCGGATGCGAAGAGACCTGTCCACACCTTTACCTTTCTCCTTCCATTGAGCATCTCCTAATTCAACAACATAGCAGGCACGTCTGATCACCTGATCACCATGCACCACTCCAACACCATTATCTTTTGAGAACTTCAAAATCAAACACCACGGGGTAAGAGCTACCCAAAAATCAGCTAGGGCTAGTTAGCCCAGAAAAGCATTGTATGAAGAGTCAACATCCAAAACAACGAATGGCAATATCTGCACTCTCCTGTGGTCACCTTCTCCTAATTCCATGGGTAATTCGACATAACCGACAACTTCAGTTGCAACTTTGTTAAAGCCATGAATGTGGGCTATAGACAGTTTTAATTCCTTGGCTTCCATCCTTATTTAATCATAGGTATTTTTGAAAATTATATTCATAGAACTACCATAATCAATCATGATCCTCCTCACTAAGGCGAGGCTGATCATGGCCGAAATGACCATTGGGTCAATCATCGGTGCCTCCACCTTATCTTCATCTCTGGTTTTGAATACAAGTCATCTGCCATTGTAAGCTGGTGTTTTGCCAAAGCCCCATCTTTTGTACTTGAACAACACTCAAAATTCATATGCTTGATTGTGCTAGCATAGTGCTCCATTTCATGCCAGCTCTAATCAGCTGGATGCTATCCTTCGACTATTGTATTGATCACTAATCTTCACCCGTACGCACAGGCTTCTCAACCCTGTGCGGTGCTTGTCCTCGGTTGAGGTCGAATGTCCCCTGCTCACCATCATGCGGGGCCTTAATAAACTATTGTAGTTTTATTTCCCGAATCAATTTCTCGATAACATCTTAGAGATGCCTACATTCATTCGTGTTGTGACCATAGCAATCATGGAACCAGCAATATTTACTATCTACTTTTGTTTCTCCGTTGATTCTTTCGAAGGTGGCTTTCTATATTGCATTGTATTTAATGTAGACAAGTTGACTTTCTCTAGAGATGTATTCAATGGTGTATAGGTATCATACGTTGGAATTCTATACTTTCCTCTTCCTGAATCCCTCTTTCATTCATGGTTCATATCATTGCCTTTCTTTTGTTGATTCGTTTATTTTGGACATTCACTTGAACTTTTCTAGAACTCTCCCTAGATTTTTTCACTGCAATACTACTTTGCACTCCCTTTCCACTTAGTCCAACAACATTCTTCTTCCTAGAGCATTTAGCTTCCTCTTTCCTTAAATATTATGCTTCTTTTGCTAGAAACACTCCAACGTTGCGGGTCGCTTGCCAGCTAACCAATCGCCAAAACCAAATTCCAACGTTACAGCCACCAATATTGAATGATCGTTTGGATTACTGACTTATGACGGCTGTATGAAGCTGTATGAAATCTCTCCAAATAGTCTTTCAGCGATTCTCCTAGAGCCTAGATCACGCTTGATAAGGACATTACATCTTTGGGGCGAGTTGCATGCATACGGAATTGCTCTACAAATTTTGTTTTCAAATCGTCAAATCTAGAGATTGACCATGGAGGCGATCTCATAAACCATGGTGTTGTTATGCCAAAGAGAATAATATGAAAGCATCTGCATTTCATCGCATCATCAGCTTTTGCAAAATCCATCATCCAATGATATCTCATGATATGTCGCCAAGGGTCGATTTTTTCCTTATAGGCGGGCATCAACGGCATTCTGAACCTCCTTAGATACTCTACATGTAAGACATTGTCGGTGAGTGGGGTACGGCTTCTTGAGATCCCCCATTGATCATGCCTTGGTGCTCCCTTACTAGCTGTCTAACCATAGCTGACAAATCCGGCATTTGTATAGTTGGAGCCAAGCGGTAGTCGTGCTCCACATCACGTGAATGGTCTGATTGATGTCTACGGGCCATTCCATGCCTTCTTAGCTCAACATCCTCTTGATGCATATTACGTGCTTTCACTTCATCATCTTTTTGGGGAGGTAACTCGGTCTACATCCATTTGAACTCCAGCACAGAAATCAACTACACCGGCTCTAGTTTGTGCTCTAACATAAAAAGGCAATCTTCCTCCGTTGAAGGAAGGATCGGACTCGATCGGTCATGGCAACCCAAATTGGTTTGCCTGGTTATGTCCAAAAGTTTCTGTGTGACATCCATCAGTTCTATAATGTCTGCGTCTGTGATAACTATCTAATGAAGTAGAGCTCTTAGATACAGAATAGGGGTTGGCTCTTCCCAAGTTTTCCCACGTTGTTGATCTCTGAGTTGATTCATTAAATCGATATTCGCTTCAATCTGTTGGTTCAACTATTGGCAGCTATCCACTAGATTCTGGAAATCGGCTCTTATGATGGAATCAATCAGATTTTGGATATCAACTGGATTGGTAGCATGAGCATCTACTGGTGGATTGTTATAGCCTCCTTACTAGATGATAGCGTTCTCGTTTCCTTCTTCTTTTTGAGAGGTAGGTCTATGTTCCTAACCATTATTGATTGTTTCCTTAGACTTTTGCAAATCTAGATAGAATGGATAACTACTTGAAGAAAATTCTAGATCTCTTTTAAGGATTTATGCAATCTAGCAACAGAAAAGTGATCCAAATAGAGATGAGGATCTTCTTCTCAGTGAAAGCACCAAATTGTTTGCACCAAAAATTGGCACAAACACCCAATAAAGAGTTTGTAGAGAACTTATTGAAGAATATAAAATGAAAACAGAGGAAACAAGAAATTAAATAATAGAAAATCGAAGGAATAACAAGAACATAATGATTTATGGCGGTTGCACGTGGTTTGCCAGCGTCCACTTTTAAGAGATAGCTTTATTAATCACTTTATAAACTGAGTACAATAGGGGTCGAATGAAAATCATTTGTTACAATAGAGTACAAAGTAACAAGCAGTGTAAAGCTTCCAAAAATGAAAAATTAAGCCTATATTTGTAGAGGAAGACAGAGAAAAATCTCCTTGAAAATTCGATAGAAGGATCTCCAAAACCATATGGGTCCACGGGAGGAATCATATGGCCCAATTCCAAGAAATAGGGATCGATGACAATCCCTATTTTGGAGGAATTTAGGGGTGTGATCTCTATAGGAGCTTTTCCATTTTGTAATATGCTTAGCCTCTGAGTTTCATGCCAATTGGATTAGTAGAACTTGAGTTATTGCTCGATATTTACCATAATGTGTGTTGTTAGCTGATTATGGCCGATCCTTATGGATGGAAGAAGGTCGATCCCCCTTGCTTGGTCCTTTTGAGATAAATTCCTAGGGTGAAGTCCTTAGGGTCCTCGCATCTTGCACCCAAAGTTTTGTATGTATTGGACTTATAGATCTCGAGATATTGATTGTTTTCCATTGAGTTGCACGTATTTGGCTAAAATATGTCAATCCCTATGATTGAGAGTGATTATAGTTGATCCCTCTTCTATATTAAACTATATTCCATACTTAAAATGTTCTGTATAGTATACCTCTTGATTCCGTTAGATCACGGTTTCATACTACCATCTATACTTAATTTCTGGATCCCACAATCATCGCTCTGGAATTATTGGCTTTGGTGACAGTCGAATTTAACTTGTCCAATCGGTTCGGATATAGCCATGTCAAAATGTCGGATAATTATTGACAGTGTAGAAAACTAAAATAATATATCATATTCATTCATGAAGAGCCTAACTTGATCATTTCTCATCAAACCGATCGAAGGGATGAATAGAGATTCCAAAATTGGCTCCAAGTGCAAGTGGGAGATTGATAGAGCTAGGGATATGCCTTGGAGGCAATTATATAATTATTACATGTAACTAACTTGATAACCAATTCTATTCGAAAAGAAAAAGTTTTTCTTTCTATTATATATTTGATATAATATGTTATATTAATTAAATAATTTAACTAATAGTATATTTAATAGAAAATTTATAAATGGTATGTTTTGTGATAGTAGATACAATGTGTTGTGATCGTGAATGACTTGTCATAGTAAAATAAACGTAATATTTTATATATTCCTAGTCAAGATACATCGAGACTGAATATCGATTCATCCGTTGAGACTAGAGTACGTAACGATCTCTAAATGTTGGACGATGTATTACTCATGATTGTTGGAGGCACCAAGTGATTGCATATTGATAATTGTTGGATAACTATGGAATGTGATGTGCACATAAATGTGCATACATTTACATCCATATTTTATCCATTTTTATTTAAATAAATGTTATATTTGGGTATTTTAACATGTTTAAACCAAAATTCAATTATTTGCAAATCAACATATTTTCATCTTTATACAGGAGCAAAATGGACATTTCGTGCATGTGCTAATTTTATAATTTTTACTTGGACATTTTTGATGATTTTTATAGGAATTTGGATGTAACTTGAAGAGAGTTTCATGGAATATATGCATGCACAAGAGAATGCAAAGGAATGAAGAAGGAAATAATTCAAACTCATGATCATGGAGGACCATATCCGCTTACCTAAACCTACAATTAGAAGCTAGTGGACAACTAAGTGGAGGTTAAAGCTTCATGCATATTTGATGAAGGATTAATTAGAGGCTAATGGTTATTTGGTGGCCACACTTCCTAAAGGGTATTTTGGGAAGCACCCTAAAAAGTAAATTAGGGTTTTATGCATATATAAATAACTCACTTATGTACATGTAGATATCTTCTTTCTCTTTAAAAAATTACTTAGGATATTAGAATGAAAGTTGTAAGCTCAATGTTTGATGAAATAAAAATGGTTTCCTGGCCACTTTCTCTTTTCTTTTCTACATGCTTATTTTTTACTTTTATGTTCATTTTTATTTCTATGCTCTATCATTTTCTTTGTTAGTAGATTAGATTTACATTCATGCAAGCAGTGTAGCTTTATTTTTTAAGCAAGTATAGTAGTTAATCTCATTTTCTTCCTTTCCTTATTTTCTATTTCTTTTGCTTTTTAATGTTGAAATTTACATATGCTGATATGATAACAAAAATGAGTAGGTAAACCCCTTCAATTTAGGGGTGATGAAGCTCTCAAATATTATGTAATTTCAACATTTCCATGATTTATGATCTCTTTTATTTGTGCTTCATAAAAGTAGATTTTGAATGTAAGTTTATAAAAGTGGGTTTGATAGCTTATGTGGCTCTTGCAAATGAGCTATTCTTATTCAACATGAACACAATTTAAATCATCATTTGCTAACTGATTTTTGATTTTGAAATGAAAGTAAAAAAACAAAATTTGATGATCTATATTACCAATTACAATAGTAAATAGATCATACTTAAAATAGATTTTGCTTTGGCTTCATTTTCATGAGAATTGATAAGTGTTTTATTTGTTATATTATAGTTTGATGGTTTAAGTTATATTAATTAATAACATAAATAAACCATACTTACGATAAATGTAATAATTATTTCACTTAATATCAAAAATAGAGATCATAGATTATTTATTTGTTGATTACAAAAATATGAGAGTAGATTTGCCTCTAAATTGTTTTCTGATCTCATAGTTTTTAATCTCATTTTCATTCTAGTTTTAGCTTCATTCTGTTTGTAGTTAACAATCTTCTCTCGTTTTTGGTCTAATTTGATTGATTAGAAAAAATTTAAATCTTAAAAATTCCCTGTGGATCGACCCGTACATGCCACGTGCTAACATTTTTACGTCGTGCGCTTGCGGTTATTTTTATTATAAACTTTTCGACCATTTTCTGATCTGATAGAAATTCGTTGTTAAACAAGGTTTTGGATCCGCTGCCGGAGAATTGCCTTTGATTTTATTTTCTATTATTTGAATTACTTCTATTTTATTTTTGTGTGTTTTCACTTTGTGTGTTTGAAATTAAAAAAAAAAAAAATGTGTGTGTGCTTGTTGTTTTATTTGTGTTTTCAAATTATTGGGTGCTGGTTATTCTAATTTCAATTGCATTTGCATATTTCTAACTTAAAAAAAATCACAATTTCATTGCTAAATTATTATTTTCCATTTCGTTTTGCAAATCATTTACAACATTCTTTTCCATTTTGTTAGAACTTTCTTTTACAAACTTCTTTTACAAAACATTTAACTCAAACACTACTGTCTACCAGACTTCTACCCTCCATCAAACTGCCTCATTCCAGTGCAACTCACAAGCAACACCAGTGCCGCACGGTTCAACCATCTTCACCTCTGCCTACTACCGGTTACGACTAAACTACTTCAACCTAACACCCAAATACAACATCACTGTTCCTCCTCCACCAAGCACTGTTCCATCCACCTGAGAACATCTACATACGACAACTTCCACTTGACAGCATCAACTATTCACATCAAACACATCAGTGCTCACTTGCACTGCTGCTTTGAGCCACTACTTACACTGATGCTTTGAGCCACTACCATACATAAAGATCCCAAACCACCATAGAACATCGCATCATCATCCCTTTATACAAATTGACCCAGCCTATTCAACCAACATCATCTTCAAAACCTGCAACTGCTTTTCAACCACTTCATCACCATCTCATAATACAACTGCATACCCTGACAGTTCGACATTACTGCCTAAAATCATTTCAACAGACCCAAACTCCATAGTCTACACCCAAGCAACAGCATCCACCACCTTACATTCAACAACTTGCAGTCATACTTCCAATCGCAAGCAATCGGCACTGCTTCCCTGTACAACCATCAGACTGAACTATAATCCTTTGCCAACAACCACCACAAACTTCTGACTTCATCCAAATCCCCAATTGATTCTTGATTGCAATCGAACTCACTGCCTCATCACTGCGACCCTCAAATCAAGTTCCGAACGACCCCGAAATTGCCTCTTGAAAATCCGTAGTCGAAATTGACTTCACACCAAAGTCGCCACGATCAGCAAACTCCGCCCAACCAGCCGCGAAACACGATCAAATCTTCAACTCGAATCGATTTCAGATCTCACCTTGGTTCCGTTGCCCATCACAATTTTTCTTTTTCTTTTTTCTTTTTTTATTTGTTTGAAACTGCTTTGCTTGAGCGCAAATATTTTACGTTTTTTTGTCTCTCTTTTGTTTTGATTAGGAGATTGATTTTTGTTCGGGCCGGGCCTTTCTTTGACTTTGGTGTTTGTGTAGTTGAAATATTTTTATTTTTATTTCTATTTTTTTTGTTTGGTGTAGTTGTTTCTTTGATTTTCGTCTTTTTAGTTGTGTGTGTGCGCGCGCAATTTCCTCTCCGATTTAAAAAAGAAAAACAAACAAACAACAAGTGTTTAAAAAAAGTTTTCATTTGATTTAATTTTAGTTGTTTTGTTTTTCACTTGTTTAATTTCTTCATTAAGTATCTTTTAAAGTTTCTTTTTAAATTAAGAAAACTGTATATATTTTATGTTTAGTTTCTTTTCAAGTTGTCAGAGCAGATAAAACGAAGAAGACCTACCTGCTTCGCTTAAAAAATTCGCCACTAAAAAAAATTTGCTAATAATTTGCACGCTCTGGTATTGTGTTTTCATTTCTAGTTTTATTTGAATTGCATTGTTCGTTACTTGCATTTGCATTTATATATTAAAAGAATTCAAAAATTCAAAATCAAAAAACAAAAACAAACTTTATTTTAGTTGCATTGTAAATTCACGTTTTATTTTTGCTTTGCATTCATCTCATCTTATTTTCTTTTTTAAGGGAAATACCCTAATTCACATAAGATTGGGGATTTCATCAACCTTTCCTTAACTCATAAATCGCATTACATCGTAAAATTTGACTAAAAATAAAGGTTAGACATTCGACTTGAGAGTGTAGCGAGTTCACCTAAGGCTTAATTATATCTTGACAACTGTCTTCGTTTATTTCTTGGTGTCTAGGCTACGGTAGAGTAATAACCATTTATAAATATTATGGTGATTCTAAATATTATAGTGGTTGTTCCTCTGAAGATACTTAAAACTTCAGTTGTATTGCTACGGTGATTCGCGGTGCACCGATAACCCCTGTCCGTTACGTGGCTAAGAAATATTTTTGTTGATTTAAGACAAAGTGTGATTATACAATTTTGTGTTAGGAGCTACTAAGGGCAGAAAATTATAATTAAGTCATTTGCATTCATTTAGTTGCATTAGTTCATGCATATTAAAAAAAATCCAAACTCCAAAAAAATTTGTAAACTTTACTTGACTTAGTTTTTAATCCCCAAAAAAAAATCATTTTCCCTTTCCTTTGAAATCTTTCAATCAAAAACAAAAATAGAAAAAAAAAATATAATCTTTTCAAAAAGAAAAAAAATTAAATTCACAAACAAAAACAAAAAAAAATCAAATTCTCATTTAGTAAAAACAAAAGCCAAAAAATTTCCTTTTGGTAAATATTTGAAAATATGAAAATTCAAAAAAAAAAAAGCAAAATGAATTTACAAAAAAAAACATATAAAAATTTGAAAACCAAAAAAAACAAAAATCAAAATTTTCTTTTCAAAAATAAACTTCGCTTATTAAATAGTTTTCTTTCTTTAAAAAACAATTTTTCACTTCATTTTCTCTAAACTCGATTCTAACTTCTTTCTCTTCTCCACTTTCACTTGTGTATGAGTATTTGGACACGTGACACAACAATAAACCGTTGGACTTACGACGCAACAACTAATCGTTTAACTCGAACAAACGATCCTCCTGAAATGGTGAACGATAACACCCCTCGAACTGTTATGGATAGAATCTTTCCCGATAGAGTTTCTATTCCATCTTGCATCACGTTACTCGCCCCTATGGGTAACCATTTTGAAATTCACTCGAACCATATTTCCACTCTTCCGAAATTTGACAATTTTGAACACGATGACCCATACATCTTTTTGACGAAATTCAAACAAGTTTGCGCAACAATGAAACTCTAACAACTTTTCGTTGATGAAATCAAACTTCGCTTAATTCCATTCGCTCTTATGGATTATGCTAAAAATGATTGTACAGCTTACCATCGAACTCGATTAAAACTTGGGAAGAATTCATAAAAGCTTTCTTTAAAAGGTTCTAACCCTTGGAAAAACGAGTAGAATCCGATACGAAATTGTAAATTTTCATCAACTCAAGGGAGAACCATTCGAAAATATTTTAAAAGATTTAGAGAACTTTTGATAAAATGTCCACACCATAACTTCGAAAAAATGGATGATTTGCCAAATGTTATACGATGGACTCAAAAATAGCCCACGAACCATGCTCGAATCAATGTTCCAAGGCAAATTTCTTGGCCAACATCACAACGATGCTTGGCAATTTCTTGAAAACCTCACTGAAAAGTCATCCAAATGGGAACGTTCGAATGAAAAATCAATTTACTCACGATCAACCGCGCACTCGATAGGATCTTCTTTGGCTTTGGAAACTAAGATCGATGCAATCATTAAAAAATTCGATAACGTTTTCTCATGGAATCAAATAAACCAAGTTTACCAACCGATCTGTTATAAATGTAGCGGTCCTAATCATATAGTCGATCAGTGCCGTAATTCCGTCGAACAAATCAATGCTTTCGATAAAGCCAAAAATGACCCCTTTTCTCCAACTTACAATCCTGGGTGGAGAAATCATCCAAATTTTGCTTGGAACCAAAACAATCCCAACACGAATACGGTTCGTTCCCATTTTCAAGCATTCCGGAACAATGCTTCGAAACCTCCCTTTGAACCTAACCATTTTCAACCAAACTTCGTCGGTATGTCTCATAATCAACTTCAACAATCAAATTTCTACCCAATTCTGCTCATCCTCCCCAAGACGATAGACGTTCAACTTCACTTGAGAAAACTCTTGAAACGTTAGCTAAAGCAACTACTCAAAGCCTTCAATCAAACAGTAATTTGCAAAATTTATTGACCTCATATATGCAAAACACAAACCAATCGATTGCAAAACTTGAAATGTAAATGAGTGAATTAACCACGTCTGTAAGTGAACGCGAACGAGACACATTTCCAACCCAGCCCATTCCAAATCCCAAAAATCAAAACCTAAATTAAAATCAAGCCCATGTTGTTCAAGATAGCAACGTCACCCAAATGAATGCAATCACAACTCTATGCTCCGGTAAACAAATCGATAACTAAGTTGACAATCCAAACGATTTACTTGAAACTTCTCTTGACACTTCTAAAGCAACAAACGAATCAGAACAGAACGTGAAGTCAAACGTTGAATCGAATGCGAATCAAAATTCTTCTTCTACTCGAGTAGACACGGCTACTGAGTATGATGTCCCATTCCACATCGTCTTCGACCCAAGAAACGCTCAGGCCACATGGAAAAGATGTTGAAAATTTTTAAACAAGTGAAAGTGAATATCAAGCTCGTGACATCGTTCAGCAAGTCCCCACTTACGTGAAATTTCTTAAGGACTTGAGCACCCAAAAGCGACATACTCAAGTGCCTAAAAAAGTCTTCTTTACCGCCAGTTTGAGTGAAGTTTTGTCCCAATCCGTGCCCATAAAATACAAAGATCCTGGCTGCCCTACAATTTCGTGTACAATTGAAGACAAAACGATTAATAAATGCTTGATAGATTTAGGTGCGAGTGTCAATTTGATTCCACACTCCATGTATGAACAATTAGGCTTAGGTGAGCTCAAACCCACAAAGGTCATGCTTCAATCCGCCGATCGTTCCATTAAGAAGCCCGTAGGAAAATTAGAGGACGTGCTCATTTGAGTAGGGCAATTCATATTCCTCGTTGATTTTATCGTTCTCGAGACACAACCCGTAACAAATTCCGCTAGTCAGATTCCACTGATTTTACACCGACCATTCTTAACCACCTCAAATGCCTTAATCAGTTGTCGCAATGGTTCGTTGAAAATATCTTTTGGAAACATGACTTTGGATCTAAACATTTTCAATCTTGAAAGCCAATCAAATGAACCTTGCAACCAAACGATGGAAGTTAGTGCCATTCATGAAAACTTCAAAAAAGAGACACTTGACCTTAATGACGAATGCGAATCTGAGTACAAAAAATTATTTCATGAAATTACCAACGAGAATGAATACACTCTTCCTTTTGAATCGATTCTAGTTGAGTCTGAATCTCAACCCAATTCTTTGATCGAGCAACTCCCGAAGTTGGACCTCAAGCCCCTGCCCGATCACCTTAAGTACGCATACTTAGGAGATAACGAAACATTTCCCATCATAATTTTTGCGGCTCTTTCTCTTGATCAAGAAATTTTTTTACTTTCAACCCTGTCCAAAAAATAAGAAGCGATTGGATGGTCGATCACCGATATAAAGGGAATTAGTCTCACTTTTGTTCAACATCGCATCCATTTAACCGATGATACCAAGCATGTTCATGACGCACAACAAAGGCTTAATCCAAAAATGAAAGATGCGGTGCATGATGAAATTCTTAAACTTCTCGACAACGGGATCATTTATCTAATCTTTGATAGTTCATGGGTTATCCCAATTCATGTTGTACCAAAAAGTTCTGGGCTTACCGTTGTCAAGAACAATTTAAACGAACTTATTCCAACTCGTACTCAAACGGGTTGGAGTGTTTGTATTGACTATCGAAAACTAAATGCCGCAGCACGTAATGATCACTTCCCTCTTCCTTTTATCAACCAAATGCTCGAATGTTTAGCCGGTCACGAATTCTATTGCTTTCTTGATGGTTATTCTACTTGTAACCAAATTCCAATCACTCCCGAAGATCAAGAGAAGACAACTTTCATGTGTCTCTTTGGCACTTTTGCTTATCGACGTATGCCTTTTTGCCTTTGTAACGCTCCCGCTACGTTTCAAAGATGCATGGTCACCATCTTTTCTGATATAATCGAACGATTTCTTGAAGTGTTTATGGACGATTTTTCTATTTTTGGAAACTCCTTTTCTAATTGTTTACACTATCTTAAACTTGTTCTTAAGCACTTAACGCTTAATTGGGAAAAATGCCACTTCATAGTCACTTAAGGCGTAGTCCTTGGACATGTCATTTCAAAAAATGGCATTGGGAAAGATAAAGCAAAAATTGATGTCATTGCAAATCTACCCATTCCCAAATCTTAAAAGACATTCGATCATTTCTTGGACATGCGAGATTTTATCAACGCCTTGTGAAAGATTTTAGCAAGATTGCTCGACCTCTTACGACTCTTTTTGGAAAAGACATTTCATTCGAATTTAACTCTGATTGTATCTCTTCATTCGAATGTCTAAAAAACGAACTTTTTCTGCTCCTGTAATTTTCTCACCTAATTGGGATCTCTCATTTAAAATAATGTGCGACGCCTCGAACTTTGTAGTTGTTATTGTCTTAGGACAACACATCAACAAGATCCTTCACGTTATCTACTACGCTAGCATGACCATGAACGACGCTCAACTTAATTACACAACCACCGAAAAAGTGCTTCTAGCTGTAGTTTTTGCCCTCGAAAAATTCCGATAATAATTGATCGGGTCTCATATTACTATGTACATGGACCATTCTGCGCTCCGATATCTCTTCGCTAAAAAGGATGCTAAATCTCGCTTAATTCATTGATCCTTTTATTACAAGAGTTTGGCCTTACAATCAAGGATAAAAAAGGATCCGACAATGTCATACCCGATCACTTGCCTCGTTTTCCCAATGCACCATCGCCTTACTAATCAATGAAAAATTTATCGACGAACAACTTCTTTCGGTCCCCGTCGATCCATGGTATGTCGATATAGTGAACTACTTAATCGCTAAAGAAACTCCATCATCTCAGTCCAAATAGGACAAATGCAAATTCATGTCCCAAGTAAAATATTTCTATTGGGACGATCCATACTTGTTCAAGTATTGTCCCGACCAAATCATGCGACGTTGCATCTTGGATAATGAAATAAGGAGTGTTCTCTCATTTTTCCATGATCAAGCGTGTGGTGGACATTTCGGTCCTCGAAAAACTACGAAAGAGGTACTTCGGTGTGGTTTCTACTGATCTTCCCTTTTCAAAGACTCATTCAAATTTTTCATAACTTGCGAGATTTGCCAAATGCTTGAAAGGATTTCTCAACAAAATATGATGCCTCTAAACTCCATTCTTACGATCGAAATCTTTGATGTTTGGGGTATTGACTTTATGGGACCCTTTTCTAATTCTTTTTGAAACTTGTGTATCCTTCTCGTTGTCGATTACGTCTCAAAATGGGTCGAAGTCGTTCCGTGCAAAACCAACGACCATAGAATTGTTGTGAAATTTCTCAAAAAAACATCTTTTCGTGGTTCGACACACCTCGCACAATATTCAGTGATAATGAAACCCATTTTTGCAATCGTTCCTTTGAAACTTTAATGAAGAAATACTCGATAGCCCACAAGTTATCCACTCCATATCATGCTCAAAGTTGTGGGCAAGTTGAAGTTTCAAATCGTCAAATAAAACAAATCTTGGAGAAAACTGTCAACAAAAATCAAAAAGATCGATCTTGGAAATTGACCGACGCGATTTTGGCTTACCATACTGCTTTTAAAACTAACTTTCGGATGTCTCCATTTCGTTTAGTTTATGGAAAAGCTTACCATTTACTCGTCGAAATCGGACACAAAGCATTATGGGCAATAAAGAACTTAAACTGTAATCTCGAGATAGCTGGCAAAAACTGAAAACTACAATTCAACGAACTAAAAGAACTTAGGAACGATGCATATGAAAACGAGAAAATTTATAAAGAAACAAAAGTTTTTCATGACAAATCAATCCTAAGAAAAACGTTTTCACCTAACCAAAAAGTTCTTTTATATGACTCTAGACTTCATTTACTCCCTAGGAAACTTAAATCGAGATGGACCGAACCATTTGTGGTACGAACTGTTTTTCCACACGGTGCCATAGAAATAACAAACTCTAGCGATGAATTGATTTCCAAAGACAACGGTCATCTTTTGATACCTTTCTTGGAATTGCCAAGTAACCAATAGAAGGAGCTCATGATTCTTCATGAGCCAAGCTACATCTAGTAAGAATGTTAACCCTCTTTTTTAAATATGTACATATTTGTCCTCGTTACACTCATTATATCATGCATTACTGTGGGGACACTATAAAAACTAAGTGGGAGGGAGTCTCATTTTCAATTTTTTTAAGTTTCATGCCATTTTTGAACTTTCATGTTCTTCTAACTCAAAAAAAATCTCAGAATTTCTAAATCTCAAAAACATTTTCATTTTAGCATTTTGATTTATTTTTGAAGAAACACTATAGGAAAAGTATAAGTTTTGATTAATGAATTGAAATTTTTGAAAATTTATTTGTCTTAACAAAAATAAAAATGAAGTTTGATTACAAATAACAATGGTTTAACTAGTATATAGGAAGGTTCATATGTTTAATTATGAAGTACATTATAAATGAAAATCTTTGTTTAAAAAAGTGGTATATTTAAAGTAAAGGATATAAAAAATTTATCTTCTAAGTTAAATGATGCTAAGATGATTTTGCAAACTTCTCTCTTTCTAAAAAAATAGAAAAAAATCAAAAAAATATGTAATTCAAAAAAAATTTGTATCTATGCATATATTTTTAACACCTAGACTTATATGTTCACAATCGTATGTTCACTCGCCATGTTCTGTACCCTTCTCACGTAAGCCCGAAAGGTAGTGCACGATCGGCATAACTGGCCTCGATTTATCTGAGTTAGGTGTATGTATATAAAAATTATTTTTAATAACGCCTACAGTCAATAAGTGTTCACACTTATGCGTTCACTCACCATGCTCTGTATTCCCCTCATACCAGTCCGCAAGGTAGTGCATGGGTAATATATCCAGCCTCAGTTTTCTGAGTTAGGCATATGTAAATATTATGAATATCAATAAAAATTTCAAAAAAAAAAGAGAGAGTAAGCCAATGAAATCCAAGCACTATTTTAACTTATTTTATTTGACTTGTTATTGAAAAGAAATGAAAATACCACTTTGACAAACATTGATAATCAATTAAGGATCCATTTCATAATTGCACTATGTTCTCAACCGAAATAACTAGTCAAAACTATAATCCATTTGTTATGATAACATAATTTTTCTTGGAATTTTGATGAGTAAAAGGACTTTAATTTCTTGATAATGACAAAAGCGTATATTTAACTTATTCGTGTCAATTTGAAAGTAAATCCTTCATATGTAAAAATTTTCAAAAACTTTCATTCATCTCATTATAATAAATCTTGAATTTTGTAAATATTTTCACTTTGCATTTGGATTTTGTGGGTAGTATTCACAGAAAACCCTCATGAAATATCCCTCGTCCTATTGGGGACACTCAAAGGTTTAACGGCTTGTTTCATACGCTCTATGCAATCGTCCTCCCTAGGAAAACGGATTCATCTTAGTTTTCCTTTATTTGAGGACGAATAAAAAGATAATGTAGGGGTATTTGATGTGCACATAAATGTGCATATATTTACATCCATATTTTATCCATTTTTATTTAAATAAATGTCATAATTGGGTATTTAACATGTTTAAAACAAAATTCAATAATTTGCAAATCACCATATTTTCATCTTCATATAGGGGCAAAATGGTCTTTTTTCTGCATGTTCTAATTTGAGAATTTTTACTTGGACATTTTTTATGATTTTTATAGGAATTTGGATGTAAGTGGAAGAGGGTTTCATGAAATATATGCATGCACAAGAGAATATAAAGTAATGAAGAAGGAAATAATTCAAACTCATGATCATGGAGGACTCACCCACTTACCTAAATCTACAATTAGAAGCTAATGGACAACTAAGTGGAGGTTAAAGCTTAATGAATATTTGATGATGGATTAATTAGAGGCTAATGGTTACTTGGTGGACACACTTCCTAAAGGGCATTTTGGAAAGCATCCTAAAATGTGAATTAGGGTTTTATGCATGTATAAATAACTCACTTATATACATGTTGATATCTTCTTACTCTTTAAAAAATTACTTAGGAAATTAGAATGCAAGTTGTAAGATGAATGTTTCATGAAATAAAAACGACTTCCCAGCCTCTTTCTCTTTTCTTTTCTACATGCTTCTTTTTACTTTTATGTTCATTTTATTTCTATGCTCTCTTCTTTTCTTTGTTAGTACATTAGATTTATATTCATGCAAGTAGTATAGCTTTATTTTTATGCAAGTAGTTTAGTAGTTAATCTCATTTTCTTCCTTTCTTATTTTCTATTTCTTCTTCTTTTTAATATTGAAATTTACATATGTTGATATGATAACACAAATGAGTAGCTAAATCCTTTCAATTTAGGGCTAATGAAGCTCTCAAATATTATGTAATTTCAACGTTTCCATGATTTATGGTCTCTTTTATTTGTACTTCATGAAAGTAGATTTTGATGTAAGTTTATACAAGTGGGTTTGATAGCTTATGTTTCATTTGAAAATGAACTATTCTTATCCAACATAAACACAATTTATGTCATCATTTGCTAATTGATTTTTGATTTTGAAATGAAAGTAAAAACAAAATTTGATGATCTATATTACTAATTACAATAGTAAATAGATTATACTTAATATAGCTTTTGCTTTGGCTTCATTTTCATGAGAATTGATAAGTCGTTTATTTGTCGTATTATATATTGATGGTTTAAGTTATGTTAATTAATAACATAAATAAACCATTCTTATGATAAATGCAACAATTATTTCACTTAATATCAAAAATAGAGATCATAATTTATTTGTCTGTTGATTTACAAAAATATGAGAGTGGATTTGACTCTAAATCATTTTCTGATATCATAGTTTTTAATCTCATTTTCATTCTAGTTTTAGCCTCATTTTGTTTGTAGTTAACAATCTTCTCTCATTTTTTGTCTAATTTGATTAATTAGAAAATTTTAAAATCCTAAAAATTCCCTATGGATTGATCCTTACTCGCCACATACTAATATTTGGACGTTGTGCGCTTATGGTTATTTTTATTATAATTTTTTCGATGATTTTCTAATCCGATAGAAAATTCATTGTTAAACAGAATGACTTGTTCGATAGCTTTCTGTTGGTTAGTATAACTAATGTCAAACAAAAAATATTGATGAGATAATTTTATATAATTCGCTCGACTTGAGAGTACTGTCAAGCTTCAGCATGGAAAATCCACTTTTATTATAGTTAAATCTTGGCAGGACGTTTGTCGAATGACTATAGTTTGGCCGAGTGGAAGTATAGGAAGTGAGACACTAATCAAGAGAGAATCTGTCTCCCCGATTATATCGGGTTAGTATCACGGTCAACTGAAGTCAACTCAAAGTCAAAGTCTCTGGCCAAAGTAGTTCAGATAATAATAACTATTACCACATAACCAAGGATTTTGTGTTTGGACCACAAAGTTTAATATGAATGATATTGAAATTTCGTCCATTACTAAATTCCATAAGTCCTAATGTGATATTATTTTACAAAGAGAACTGATGTGAAAAACCATCACTACTATGTAACACTTGAACAGGTAAAATTAGATTTTTCTAAAGCTATGTAAGTGATAAATTTGGTCATAATGTTTGTAACAGCCCGCAAATCCGTGCCCCTTGAGTCAACACTATTCTACATCAATTAACTCAAGTGGAACAGAAACACGAACCATTAGGGTTTAAGAAGAAAAGATATAAGAAGAAGGAACTAAACAATATCAGAATCTCACAGTCGCAGCAGAATAAAATATAATAGTAAATAATAGATCTTTGCACAAAATGAAACTATATCTGTTTTATACATTATATCATCAGAGTATCTCATACAAACAACATTTACCAGTCATACAATTCCATATTCGTAGCAACGGATAAATATACAAATACGGATAATACGTCTCGGACTCCAGCTCCACTCCTGCTCCATAGCATCCTGTCTGAACATATAATACTCAGTCTGACCCGAGCATTATAATGAAATAACACCCGAGCCAGTCTGGAATACCAACTGATAATAATGCATCCAAATTAATTATTAAAGTTTTAAAAATCCTTTTAAAAACAAAAGCATCTTGTAAGACCACGCCACAAATAAACATGTCTGGTTTTTACCTTACGATAGCTAAAACACTTTTTATAGAAATCCTCTGATATTATAATAGGGTCTATATACAAATACTTATAAAATAGCCGAAATTGTTACATTATTAAATTCCATCTACTAGCCACAGTGTGGGTAATACAAACAAAACTCGTAAAAGGCTCGTAGGGAGAATGGATTTCCAACAATGACTAGGCACTGGGGTACCACCTGTCACAGTACCTGGTCTAGATCAGCGTACCGAGGACCACGCCCGATCCCCTGTAACACAAGGCCCGGACTACCCCTCACTGGATAGTCCCGAGTAAGATCACCCCGCGGTTAGGATCAGCAATCGCACCACTAAGCCGAAATAAAGGGACATCTAGACAGGAATGACCTTACCCGAAATGAGTGCTGCCCCCCAAGCCTTGCTGCATATCCCTTAATTTTCAGTCATTCTCGGTTGATGAGGCTTGAGGCTAAGCGTTACCTTTTAGAACGTTTCACTTAGAATGCCCATCGCCCACCTGACGATGTTCCGAAAGCATCCGTCCATACAAGTCCGTCCCGGGTTCGAACGGAACCGAAGGCACTACTCCTACTACATCCATTTTGGAAATATCCTCAGGATTAGTAGCGACTAGCCCTTGCACTTCACTACTCCATCTTCGACTCCGAAACGTCTTTCCACGAAACGTACAAACCGGATCGAAGTGGTTTTCGAGAAATCAATCTCGATCCCGGTCTCTTCGAAACGATCAACGCATTTGTCCAATATAGATAGTCGGTGATTTAACTATCAATTAACATTCACAAACGTCCATCACACAATAAATAATTGCCCACGTTATTTATTTCCTCAAAATATCTTTACAAGATATAATTCCATTTCAAAATTCCTTTGAAAGACTTTTCAAATCCAATTCTTCTAGTGGAATAGATTCTACAACCTTTACTTCCTCTGAAAACTTCCAAGTACCAATATTTAAGGTTTAAAATAATTTAAATACTTTATTTTTGAAAATATATTAAAACATTTATATTAACACTACTATATACTTAATCTAAAATATATATATATATACCTTTAAAAATATCTCAAATAAAATTGCTTAATAAAATATAAACTATTATCTTTAAAATAAAGTTAAGTCATGCTAAATTTAAAATAAAGTTATGAAACTCTATACAATTTCTAAATAATACTTTAATTGGTTATCTTTAAAATAGAACCATTTATAAAGTATAAATAATAATAATATTCTTTAAAACATAATTCTAATTATCCTTTAAAAATAATTATTTCTATAACTACTTTGACATTTATGTACTTTTAAAATTCTTACAACTTAAATAATTTTCTTGAAAACCATTCTTTAATATAGCTTTAAAACTTAATGTTTCAAAAATTTGTTTTTAAAAACGTACTTGGCTTTCAGGGAAATACACTTCCACCTTAGAATAACTAAAAATTCCTTTTATCAATCCAACACGTTTTACCCCAATTCCATTTTACGTTCATCCCCTAAAATCCTTTCCATACTTTTAAAAATAGCTCCTTTTATTTTAAACATGTTGCTATTTCCTGGAAATCACTTTCAAACATAAGTTTAAAATATTTAAAATAAGCTCTAGAAATTATTTTATTGAAAACAATACATAAGGAAATATATAGGGTTTCCTAAGTATTTTAAATAAAATTTAACTTTTAAAATATGGTTATTAAGTCAAATATTCATATTAAAATTTCCTTTTGAAAACTTAATACTACTTTACTTCTTTTAAAAATAATTAAATACCATAATACTTAATCAAATATTTGCTTTCACTTTAAAAAAACATTTTAAAATAATATTTCTTTCTAAAAATATTCTAAACATATTTAAACTGCAAATTTTATAATTTGAAAGCTTTCTTAAAAACAAAATAAAATTTCTAGGAGAAAGCACACTTCCCATTTTTAAAAATAAATTTCGCTATTCTTTAAACAATTCACATTTCCTTCATAGATCACATTTCCAAACATTTCAAATTATCAACCAATCTTCTTGAATTTGATTCCTTTAAAATTCTTTACTTCGGAATTCTTTCATATCCTTTAAACCCAATTCACCTATTTATATTTAAAATTTTCAGGTTGTATTTACCCAATCACAACACAACACAATTTAAACTTCAATTTAATTCATCACAGCATATAAGTAAAACACGGCATAACAAGATCTAAACAATTTATCTCAGAATAATAAATAGGATATATCACATAATATAAATCTAAATTTCTATTTGTGAGGGATCCAGTTGGATCCGTCCAACCTGGTTTTCCATACATCCATAGATATTAGCAAAACAACATATATCGATTCAATCATATTCAACCAATCAAGCAATTCATTTAAATATAGACTATTTAAATTAACTAATACTCCAGATGTGAGTGAGTTAAACTCACCTTGGGTTTTCGGCGAGCGTTCAAATTTAAATTAAATCGAACGGCGTTCGATTTAACCTAAATTTTTACTTGCTCGAAACGATTCCAGAACTGCTCCACTGCGTAGTACACGTCTCTGCGATTCTCGCCAGTTTCGTCTGAATCTGACAACGTGTGCATTAGGTATGAATTTTCAAAGTTTCGAATACTAAATTTAAAACAAATTTCCTTTTATTTAATTTATATTACCCCAAACATCATTCAGGCCATAAGATCTAGAACTAAAAATCAAGGCCACACATAGCAAAACCCTCATCTTCCTTGTCACGCGTGCAAGCATCAGGAAACAATCGAACAAAGAATCCAAACAATGCGACTTAGGGTTGAAAATCGCGGCCACCACGACGAGCTTTAGCTTGATCGGCGACCACCGCTGCATTGCCCTAGTCTCCACGCGCTACCACTAGAAATCATGGCGAGCTCGGTCATCAAATGGCACCGAAAACCGTGCACGAACCAACCACGAACGAGCTTTGAAAACTCCCTCCACGCGACACTAAAATCCATCACTACCGTTGAATCTGAAGCTCCCGACGAGCTCTTCGATCTTCCAGTTGGAAGTTTTCAAAATTGAGATGTGGATTGATCGATAATTGAAGACGAAATTAGAAGGGTTTCAGCCATTGAAAGGGGTAGTGACGGCTGCTGGAAAAGGGTTAGGGTTTCGGCCCTAATTATATATATATATATATATATATATATATATATATATATATATATATATAAACGTTTAATTATATTATTTTAATATTAAAACCAATTTTAACGAGCTTCTACAAACGAACTCCAAAACTCACGTGTCGCCTGGCGTTCCTAATGTTTTGCCTATGTTCCGAACACAATGGAACGTGTTTCAGAAGCTAATTCAATCATATACGCAAGTTATGGAAATAAACGATCAATTTTAAATTAAAACGATTAAAGTATTTTCTATGCGTTTTAAGCTGCCGGGGTCAAACGACAACTTCGATTGCTACGAAAATTGAAATCCGATAATAACTAACTATTACGGATCCAATGGAACTAGTTTCGTCGAATGACGAGACTGTGCCCCAGAAGGCTAATTTAACTCGTCGATTAAATCGAGCGATTTTCACAATCGTCGAAATCATCTAAAATTTCACTTTTAAAATTTCACTAACTCTACTATAACTCGTATAAAATTTATATTCACATCAGCAATCATTCTGTTTCAGTTTAAATCAAAATCTGATTATTTGCTTTATTATATTAATAAATTCCATTATTAAATTAATATAAAATTTCAAATTTAATCTATCGACTATTAACTCCATCCAGCAGTCCAATATTATAATTCTAATCCAATTAGACTCAAAATAAACTTTAGAATCAAATTTTATATCTATTTGCACTCAGAATTACCAATTATCCCAATTTCAATATTAAATTATTATTATTCAAATTTCAATTAAATTACCGTGTTAGAAATTTAACCAATTCTATCAATTTAACCAAATTATTTAATTTAAAAATTCAAATTATAACACAAATTCAACATTTAAAATGAATTAAATATTCAAATTTGGCGGCCCAAAATTCCGGGTCGTTACATTCCTCCCCCTTTATAAAAATTTCGTCCCCGAAATTTGCTAAGGTAGAAAGAATGTTCCAAACTCAAAAGCAAAACTTACTTAGTGAAATCTCAATTTCACTTTGCTCAAATTCTTTAGTTACAAATTGAAACTACTAGTTTCAATTCCTATCCTAAAATTCTTTTTATTTTCAATTGTTATTTGAAATCAACTTCGTCATTAATGAAACATTTCAAATTTTTCTAACTTTCAAAATTTTCGAAAAATTTTGGCAGAGTCTCCCCTGTACGGAGGAGCTTTTGCAATTTCACAATAGATATAAATATATATACATCGACCCACACGGTCGGAAAAACCAAAAACAGTTCATATTTCTTATTTTTATTGCGTAGGCGTACCTTTATTAGCATTTTAACAGCATGCGGCTAATTTATATTTCATATTCATACTCCAACTCTATCTACTGCCTCCCGTACCTGTACTTACTTAAACAAACACATCAGTTTCCAATAATATGAGCATTTATCAACATTCTTTTCATTAAACTAGCCCAAACACATCAATTACAAAGTTTAAACAATCAAACTTCATAAATATGCATGTTAACTTCCATTATAAGCAATTTCACAATTTCAACGTTAATTTAAATCTTCTTTACAAACCCGAACTTCATTTTATTTCCTTGAACACTTTATATTCAAGTTCACTATATACCATTCATATTTATTACAACCAATTCATTTCCACTTCAACATGATTAACATATGCCTTAGTTACATCTCTTTACTTCAGTTCAATTCCAAATTGATTCACAACCAAATTTTACCTTCAATTTGAAGTATTTACATTACTTTTATGCTCCATTTCCATTCATATGAAAAACCACTAAATAAAGTTTCAATTCATCCTAATTGATTCAAAAACCCATTTTAATTTATTTCTTTAAGCCAATTAAATTTTGGTTTACAACAAAACGACCAATCTCTATGCAACTGACCATCACTTAAGCCTATAACCATTAAAATTAATTCCAGTTCAAATTTAAATTAATTTTATTCCATTCGGAAATATTCACAACCCAAATATTCTTATTACATTGCAATTATTCAATTTCATTAACCAATTCAAGTTATATTAATATCATTCCATTCTGGATTATTTACAACCCATACATCCTTATTTTATCACAATAATTAATTAAAACCACTTCACTTGCAATTCAATTTCATTATCTAAAAAAATTTCATTCGAGACCCCTTATAAAGCCCGACCACAATTGTTTTTCCCAACTTTCTTAGGTTATTTCAATTTCACACTATATTCATTATCTTCTTAAATCAATTTTATTTCATTTTCATTTGATTCTTATTCAATCAAATTCCGATTCATTTACAAGTTTTAATTCAATTTGTTTATTTACTCAATCCATTTGAAATTTTATTGACAAATGAGACCACTTTAAATTATTCCACTCATTTGAATTTATTTACAATTCAAACCATCACTATTATAATCTAATTCCATTATTCATTCACACTCTCAACTCTTTATTGCCAAAACTAAATTCTATACCAGAACTGGTTTTTATTTTTCTTTTCAAAATTTTCTTAACAATCCACTAAAATTCCATCCATGCCTACACAAATTTCATTTAATTTAGTTTACACTAAATTCACCTTCAAGCTTCTTTTTATTTAATTTAGCTTACGCTAAATTTATTCTCAAACAATTCCTTTAAATTTAGTTGAGTTAAAATTTTATTCATACGACATCATTCTTACTTAATCTAAATTAAATTTCCCTTCAATTTAATTCTTTTCCAAATTTAATACAAGTTCACCTAAGTTTTTACTTAGCTAACTTGAATTCATTTCATTTCTTTTACTATTTTAAATAATAATTCCATTCTATTCAAAATTATTTGTAACCCAACTGAATTTTGATTCAATCCAAATACAATTCAATTCCATTTAATCGAAGTTAAATCCAATTCAATCCAATTTTAATCCTCCATATACAAGTTCAAAATTTATTTACTGACTTAAGTTCATTCACCCTTGCATATTTTATATTTTCTTCACCTTATTTCAATTTACATTTCATTTTAGATTAGGTTTGAATTTACCATACCATTCAACTATTTCCCACTTGTGACCATAATTCCATTTTTTATTTATAAGTTCACCAAATTATTCACTTCAAAGTTTATATTGCTCATTTTAATTCATTTACATCTTATAATCAACATTTCAAATTTTATATATATGGTGTGTATCACTGAATTTTTAAGGATACAAATTTTCTTCCAATTTAATTCTTTGCAGATTATGAGTATAATACTTAATAGCTTATGAGTATAATTTATTACACAATGACTCACAATTACAAAGTCATTTTACATTTAAATTTAATTCAAATCAATTTAATTCTAAGTTCAATTTATTTAAATTATCCCAAGTTAAATTCAAAATTTTCTATTTATTTCAATATATTTCATTCACGTCCATTACTCAAGTTAACTTTAATTCCAAGATTAAAATTTTCATTTTTTCCTTATTAATATCAACTTCACTTAATAAGTTCAATAGTTGATCCATTTTAGCCTTCACAATAGTTAAATAGAATTTTCCAGAATTCAATTGCCCGTTTTTTATTTCAAAACCATCTTGAAATAATAATCTACTCATACATACTTGGTATATCAAATCAAACTTCCAAATTTTTATTTTTTTAAAACAATCTGTTTCCACCAAAGCAATTTCCTTTTTGAAACTTCTAAAATCACTTGTATCTCAAACAAGTCCAAAAAATATCATAATCACTCACATGGTAGCAATCCATCACTTTAGAAACTCGAAAATGAATTCTAATGATGTGGCCAGCATCATCAGGATTATTTTCCAGTGAATGAAATGAGTTCAGTCCTTCCTTACTTCCCCACATTCATTTCAAAACAGTTTCCATCCAAAATACTTCCCAAAATAATATTCCATTATTGCCTTCAAACACCTTAGCAAACATTTCAAACTTTTCTAGGATTTTAAATTTCCAAACTTTTATTTTCATTACATTTAAAATCATTTCCAAAACTTTCATGATTTAAATTCTGGTTTAGTTTAAATTAGTTATTCTCTTTTATATAATTTATACTTATGGAATTTATTTGGTCATAACCATTTCAAATTTTAGAATAAATTTTAGATTCTTATTAAATTATAGTATTAACAACCAATTAACCAAATATATAGATAATAATTTAAGAAAATTATTCCTTTTATATCAAAATATAAATTTGGGTAAAATTATTTCATTTACCCACTTTAAAAACAATACTATGTCAGTTTATCTTGTTTAAGAGTTTAGAAACCCCTATCGATATGGTTGTACTTTCCGTACCGACCAGAATACATAAACACTCAACCGATAAGTCAACACAGTATAAAAACAATTTTATATTCACTAACAAGTACGCTCTCATATCTATTATTACACTCAACTCATTATAGAGTACTATTGACTCTGTCCAATGAGTAATTTCCCCACCAAAGCCTAGGTTGTCGCCAACCTAAGCTCTGATACCAAGTGTAAAAGCCCACAGATCTGTGCCCCTTGAGTCAACACTATTCTACATCAATTAACTCAAGTGGAACAGAAACACGAACCATTAGGGTTTAAGAAGAAGAGATAGAAGAAGAAGGAACTAAACAATATCAGAATCTCACAGTCGCAGCGGAATAAAATATAATAGTAAATAATAGATCTTTACACAAAATGAAACTATATCTGTTTTTTACATTATATCATCAGAGTATCTCATACAAAAAACATTTACCAGTCATACAATTCCATATTCGGAGCAGCGAATAAATATACAAATACGGATAATACGTCTCGGGCTCCAGCTCCACTCATGCTCCATAGCATTCTGTCCTGAACATATAATACTCAGTCTGACCCGAGCATTATAATGAGATAACACTCGAGTCATTCTGGAATACCAGCTGATAATAATGCATCCAAATTGATTATTAAAGTTTTAAAAATCCTTTTGAAAACAAAAGCATCTCGTAAGACCACGCCACAAATAAACATGTTGTGTTTTTACCTTACGATAGCTAAAACACTTTTTATAGAAATCCTCTGATATTATAATAGGATCTATATACAAATACTTATAAAATAGCCGAAATTGTTACATTATTAAATTCCAGCTACTAGCCACGGTGTGGGTAATACAAACAAAACCCGTAAAAGGCTCGTAGGGATAATGGATTTCCAACAATGACTAGGCACCGGGGTACCACCTGTCACAGTACCTGGTCTAGATTAGTGTACCGAGGACCACGCCCGATCCCTTGCAACACAAGGCCCGGACTACCCCTTACTGGATAGTCCCGAGCAAGATTACCCCGCGGTTGGGATCAGCAATCGCACCACTAAGACGAAATAAAGGAACATCTAGACAGGAATGACCTTACCCGGAAATCGGTGCTGCCCACCAAGCCTTGCTGCATATCCCCTGATTTTCAGTCATTCCCGGTTGATGAGGCTTGAGACTAAGCGTTACCTTTTAGAACGTTTCACTTAGAATGCCCATCGCCCACCTGACGATGTTCCGAAAGCATTCGTCCATACAAGTCCGTTCCGGGTTCGAACGTGCCGAAGGCACTACTCCTACTACATCCATTTTGGAAATATCCTCAGGATTAGTAGCGACTAGCCCTTGCACTTCACTGATCCATCTTCGACTCCGAAACGTTTTTCCACAAAACGTACAAACCGGATCAAAGTGGTTTTCGAGAAATCAATCTCGATCCCGGTCTCTTCGAAACGATCAACGCATTTGTCCAATATTGATAGTCAGTGATTTAACTATCAATTAACATTCACAAATATCCATCACACAATAAATAATTGCCCACATTATTTATTTCCTGAAAATATCTTTACAAGATATAATTCCATTTCAAAATCCCTTTGAAACACTTTTCAAATCCAATTCTTCTCGTGGAATAGATTCTACAACCTTTACTTCCTATGAAAACTTCCAAGTACCAATATTTAAGGTTTAAAATAATTTAAATACTTTATTTTTTAAAATATATTAAAACATTTATATTAACACTACTATATACATAATTTAAAATATATATATATACCTTTAAAAATATCTCAAATAAAATTGCTTAATAAGATATAAACTATTATCTTCAAAATAAAGTTAAGTCATACTAAATTTAAAATAAAGTTATGAAACTCTATATAATTTCTAAATAATACTTTGATTGGTTATCTTTAAAATAAAACCATTTATAAAGTATAAATAATAATAATATTCTTTAAAACATAAATTCTAATTATCCTTTAAAAATAATTATTTCTATAACTACTTTGATATATATTTACTTTCAAAATTCTTACAACTTAAATACTTTTCTTGAAAACCATTCTTTAATATAGCTTCAAAACTTAACGTTTCAAAAATCTATTTTTCAAAACGTACTTGGCTTTCAGGGAAATACACTTCCATCTTAGAATAACTAAAAATTCCTTCTATCAATCCAACACGTTTTACCCCAATTCCATTTTACGTTCATCCCGTAAAATCCTTTCCATACTTTTAAAAATAGCTCCTTTTATTTTAAACACGTTGCTATTTCCTGGAAATCACTTTCAAACGTACGTTTAAAATATTTAAAATAAGCTCTAGAAATTATTTTATTGAAAACAATACTTAAAGGAAATATACAGGGTTTCCTAAGTATTTTAAATAAAATTTAACTTTTAAAATAAGGTTATTAAGTCAAATATTCAAATTAAAATTTCCTTTTGATAACTCAATACTACTTTACTTCTTTTAAAAATAATTAAATACCATAATACTTAATCAAATATTTGCTTTCACTTTAAAAAACCATTTTAAAATAATATTTCTTTCTAAAAATATGCCAAACATATTTAAACTGCAAATTTTATAATTTGAAAGCTTTCTTAAAAACAAAATAAAATTTCCAGGAGAAAGCACACTTCCCATTTTTAAAAATAAATCTTGCTATTCTTTAAACAATTCACATTTCCTTTATAGATCACATTTCCAAACATTTCAAATTATCAACCAATCTTCTTGAATTTGATTCCTTTAAAATTCTTTACTTAGGAATTCTTTTATATCCTTTAAACCCAATTCACTTTTTTATATTTAAAATTTTCAGGTTGTATTTACCCAATCACAGCACAACACAATTTAAACTTCAATTTAATTCATCACAGCATATAAGTAAAACACGGCATAACAAGATCTAAACAATTTATCTCAGAATAATAAATAGGATATATCACAGAATATAAATCTAAATTTCTATTTGTGAGGGATCCAGTTGGATCCCTCCAACCTGGTTTTCCCTGCATCCACAGATATTAGCACAACAACATATATCGATTCAATCATATTCAACCAATCAAGCAATTCATTTAAATATCAACTATTTAAATTAACTAATACTCCAGATGTGAGTGAGTTAAACTCGCCTTGGGTTTTCGGTGAGCGTTCAAATTTAAATTAAATCGAACGGCGTTCGATTTAACCTAAATTTTTTCTTACTTGAAACGATTCCAGAACTGCTCCACTGCGTAGTACACGTCTCTGCGATTCTGACATCGCCAGTTTCGTCTGAATCGGACAACGTATGCATTAGGTATGAATTTTCAAAGCTTTGAATACTAAATTTAAAACAAATTTCCTTTTATTTAATTTATATTGCCCCAAACATCATCCAGGCCGTAAGATCTAGAACTAAAAATCAAGGCCGCACATAGCAAAACCCTCCTCTTCCTTGTCACATGCGCAAGCATCAGGAAACAATCGAACAAAGAACCCAAACAACGCGACTTAGGGTTGAAAATCGCGACCACCACGACGAGCTTTAGCTTGATCGGCGACCACCACTGCATTGCCCTAGTCTCCACACGCTACCACCAGAAATCGCAGCGAGCTCGGTCATCAAATGGCACCGAAAACCATGCACGAATGGACCACGAATGAGCTTTGAAAACTCCCTCCACGCGACACTAAAATCCATCACTACCGTTGAATCTGAAGCTCCCGACGAGCTCTTCGATCTTCCAGTTGAAAATTTTCAAAATTGAGATGTGGATTGATCGATAATTGAAGACGAAATTAGAAGGGTTTTGACCGATGAAAGGGGTAGTGACGGCTGCTGGAAAAGGGTTAGGGTTTCGGCCCTAATTTGATATATATATATATATATATATATATATAAACGTTTAATTATATTATTTTAATATTAAAACCAATTTTAACGAGCGTCTAAAAACGAACTCCAAAACTCACATGCCGCCTATCGTTCCTAAGGTTTTATCCATGTTTCGAACACAATGGAACGTATTTCGGAAGCTAATTCGATCATACACGCAAGTTACGAAAATAAACGATCAATTTTAAATTAAAACGATTAAAGTAATTTCTATGCGTTTTAAGCTGCCGGGGTCAAACGACAACTACGATTGCTACGGAAATTGAAATCCGATAAGAACTAACTACTACGGATCCAATAGAACTAGTTTCATTGAATTCCGAGACTGTGCCCCGGAAGGCTAATTTAACTCGTCGATTAAATCAAGCGATTTTCACAATCGTCGAAATCATTTAAAATTTCACTTTTAAAATTTTACTAACTCTATTATAACTCGTATAAAATTTATATTCATATTAGAAATCATTCTGGTTCAGTTTAAATCAAAATCTGATTATTTGCGTTATTGTATTAATAAATTCCATTATTAAATTAATATAAAATTCCAAATTTAATTATCGACTATTAATTCCATCCAGCAGTCCAATATTATAATTCAAATCCAGTTTGACTCACAATAAACTTTAGAATCAAATTTTATATCTATTTGCACTCAGAATTGCCAATTATCCCAATTTCAATATTAAATTATTATTATTCAAATTTCAATTAAATTACCGTATTAGAAATTTAACCAATTCTATCAATTTAACCAAAATCTTTTATTTAAAATTCAAATTATAACACATATTCAACATTTAAAATGAATTAAATGTTCAAATTTGGCGACCCAAAATTCCGGGTCGTTGCAATGTTACACCACCTGCGATGTGTGAATGTTAATATTTGAATTGTTCGAAATTGTCGCTGACCGAATTTACACCTGAGAATCACACAATCGAAACATTGAATACTCCTTATACCGCCTGATTTAATTAATTATAATTGTTAAAAATACATTAAATTAGTTAATATTAATTAAATATTAATTATTAAAATTTATTTAATTTGTGTTTATCTATATCAGATGGTGAGTATATAATAGTTATGAACACATTTATCGATATATGACATCTATGTGGATTTTAACCAGATTTAAATGCATTTTATATTGATCAAGCTTGAAGCGATTTTGCGGCCTTGAAGGGAGTTTATAGTGGCCGACCATATCAAGGAGACATTGGGTGGTGTTTCGATTCAAAAAGAGGTGAATTGGTAAGAGCAAACGGTGGATCTATATCCCCTTTTTACTCCTTGGGATCTTGTTATTTATTCTTCTCTAACCCTATTTTTTAGTCCCTTTCCATTAGCTCTATTTTAACCTACTAAGGTTGACCATCATAGCTTCTCACCTCCTTAATTTCATTCTTTTGAATGCACAAGTTAAATCAAATTTAAAGACCGGTGGTTGTTGCTTTCAATCTGGTAGCTCTATTTGAAGGTTTGAATTTAGATTTAAGGAATTAATGGATTCAACATTCCAAGGTTTTACTTTAATGCACTAGATATGTAATTATTCGATATATATATATATATGTATGTATGTATGTATGTATGTATGTATGTATGTATGTATGTATGTATGTATGTATGTATATGATTATATTTATCTATCATATCATTCTGCTACTTCTATTAATTTATACAGTATCACAAAGCCGCGTATATCTGTGCTATCAACATCGGAGGTGTACGTGTATGTGTGTTAAAATTCTTTTTTATATATGTTTACATATATATTATTTGGCCGATAAAAAAAATCTAATTTCTAACTTTTGATATACAATTAAGGCAAATTTATTTTAAATATGTGTATGTATATTAATGTATAAAACGCACTATCCAAAAAAGGAAATTTTATATATAGATATATTTAAATTAAAAATCATAAATATATATATATATATATATATATGTTTTAAATATAGAATCTAACATTTACAAAGTATGTGCATGTATACAAACAATTATATGATATACGTATAAATATATAAATTCGTGTATATATGTTTTGATGTTTGTTTTTGAAAAAAAAAATGATTTTTATGATTTCCTACGGAAATCATTTATTTAGAAAAACAAAAAAAATTCAGTGTAGGGATTTATTTATTTTTATTGTTTTGACAAATACAATTTGATCAAAGATATATATATATATATATTTAATAATTTTAACACTAAAAAATGTATATATGTTTATTTCATATTAAACTTTATATTTATTTTGTTTGTGTACTAGATTATATGTATATGTAATTTTTCATAAAAAATTTATATTTTCAATTTCGAATATATATATAATGAGCTTGAAATTAGTAGATATTTTATGTAGATCTAGATCAAAATTTTGAATTTTGAATTTTAAATCTGAATCTGAATTCTAGATTATTTACATCAATATTTAAGGTTATTTTATTATAATGTATTTATGTATATTTGTGTGTGTACAAATGCATACAAATATTTACTTTTCACAAATATAATTTTATATTGTATTAAACTAAATATATTCACATATACATACATACTAGATAGCATATATGTATATGGAGGACTATTTGTCCACTGCGGTGTAAATTCCAGCACTTATACACAAGCATATTAAACCATATACACCATATAAGTTGCACGTGAACGTGCAAACA
Organism: Allium cepa; assembly: GCA_030765085.1. NCBI lineage: Eukaryota > Viridiplantae > Streptophyta > Magnoliopsida > Asparagales > Amaryllidaceae > Allium > Allium cepa. The sequence continues at coordinate 465,055,018 of CM060943.1, forward strand.
CACGTGTATATGATACGCATGTCATACTATATTGTATAAATATAACATTAAAATAAAACATTATTCATAAATAAAATAAAATATTGATTTTATTTGAAATTAATTTAGATCAAATGTAAATAAATTTAGACCTCGTAGGCCTAACAAGATCAAAAATTGAATATATTTTTTCAAATTTACCTATTTACCCCATTGCATGTAGGCCCTGCTCTAGCATAAATGTCTACCACTTAGAAGGCAATGGAACTCGCGGTTGATTAAAATTCTAGTATTCAACCATTCAATGGATTTCTTCACGTAGATGAAGAAACTAAGCATTGAGTTAGAGATTTTATAGTTACGAAAGACATTAGAATTATTGTTTTCCTAATATCTTTAATTTAAAAGATTAAAGGAGAAGAATTATATTAATCATCTTTAAGAATCGGCAAGACATGTTCGACACTGAATCTAAATTTGCCATAATGATGTTCTGAATAAGCAAATAAAATTAGAAATTATAGAGTAATAATGATTCTAAAAATTCCAGTAGACTTGATTTAAGCTCGAGTGGAAGTTTGAGATATATAAAAGAGGCTGGGTATTCCTAATACAGCCAGTTAAAGGAAGAGATTCTCGATGAATATAATCGACTTATATTTATCCAACTTAAATAAAGATAAATACAGAGATAAAGAAAATATACGATTGGAAGAGATGAAACGAGACATCAACAAATAGTTAAAGCAACGTATTAAATGTTAGATAGTAAAAGGCGAGCACCGGAAGGTCAGAAAATTACTTCTATTCCTCGAAGTACCATAATAGAAATGAGGATGGTTAAATGATAGGAGTTAACTTACTGAAGGTACTCGATGTGTAACTATTCGAGTGGACTCAACTATATAATATTTTTTTTGTAGCAATTGATATAATTCTTAAAATCCAAGTTATGTTTGAGGTCTGGATAATGGTTTAGAACCCAAGTCGGATGATAAAGTAGTTGAGATGTAAAGAATTTACCATCCAATAGTTAAGTAACCCTAAAGATTATATATGAAAGATCGAGGAACTAAGACAATGAACACAACTAGGTTAGTTTTTAAATAGTAAGTGTGTATTTAATTTTATCGAGTCATAGATGTGTGATTGATTGTTGCATGCATGGATGATAAGTCTTGATTCAAATCATGATATGTAGTTATATTATTTTACAAAGTGATATAGTAAACATAAGTTATAATACTCTTCAATAAATTCTGATGATGCGATTTCTTTGAGGAGTGGAGTCTGTAACATCTCATTATTTGAGTAACTGTAACGACCCGATTTTTCGTAGCCTGAAAATCGGACCATTAGGGTTAAAAGAAGACGGAGTAGAAGAAGTAGAAACAATATCAAAATCTTACCAACGCAGTGGAATAAAATATGATATATAACATTGACTTTAAATACAAAGAATCAGTATCATCATATATACATACATTTCTCAGAGTACAACAATCATATCGTCAAATCCGGACAGTTCGGTTACCTGTTCTTACACAATGGAATAATAATCACGTACGGAAGTACGTCTCGCCATCCAGCTCGTCTCCTGAGCTCCATAGCAGTCCATCCAAAATCTGTACTCTATAATACTCGGTCTGACCTGGGCATTATAGTTAAATAACACTCGAGTCAGTCAGGAAATCCAGCATGAGAAATCACACTCAATTGGATTATTAAAGTTCTCAAATCCTTTGAAATCGAAGGTATCTCGTAAGACCACACCACAAATAAACATGTCGGGTTTTTACCTTACGATAACCAAAACATTTCTTATAAAATCCTCTGATATTATAATAGTGTCTATATACAAGTACTTATTCAAATAGCCGAAATTGTTACATTTATTAAATTCCAGCTAATAGGTATACAGAAAAACCGCAAAGGCACGTAGAGAGAATGGATTTCCAACTAATGACTAGGCACTGGGGTACCACCTGTCACAGTACCTGGTCTAGATCAGCATACCGAGGATCCACCCTAAATCCCCTGCAACACAAGACCGGGACCACCCCTTACTGGATAATCCTGAATAAGATCACCCCGCGGTTGGGATCAGCAACCACCCACTAAGCCGAATAAAAAGGGACATCTAGACAGGGATGACCTTACCTTAATGGGTGCGACCTACTTAGCCTTGCTGCATAACCTCTGATTTTCGGTCATTCCTAGTTGATGAGGCTCGAGGCTAAGCTTTACCTTTTTAGAACATTTCACTTAGAATGCTCATCGTCCTCTTGACGATGTTCTGAAAGCATTCATCCATACAAGTCCGTCCCGGGTTTGAACGGAACCGAAGGCACTACCCCTACTACATCCATTTTGGAATCACCCTCAAGATTAGTAGCGATTAGCCCTTGCACTTCATTGCTCCATCTTCGACTCCAAGCTCTTGTCTTCCTCACGAAAACGTTCAAACCGGATCGAAGTGGTTTTCAGAAAATAAATCCTGATCCCGGTCATCGAAACGATCAGCGCATTGGCCAATATTGATAGTTGGTTATTTAACTATCAAATAACATTCACAAACAATCCATCAGTCATTAATAATTTCTCCCAAATTATTTATAATCCTTAAAATATCTTCGCAAGATATATTTCCACTATTCAATCCTTTGAAAACAGTTTCAAACCATCTTCCTCTCACCGAACAAATTCTCCAAATATTTTCTATTTCCACTGAAATCACCAGGTAGAAATATTTTCGATTTTAAAACAATTAAAACACTTTGTTTTAAAGTATACTTTAAAACATTTAAATTTAAAACTACTTAAACACTTTATTCCAAAATATGTACTTTAAAAATATTTAAAATAAAACAACTTTATAAAATATAAAACTACTTTATGAAATATAAAACTAATTTTAAAATAAAAATTAAGCCAAATTAAATTTAAAATAAGAGTTATAAAATTATGTACAAGTTCTCAAATAAACTTTAACCAAACTATCTTTTAAAATAAAACTATTTTATAAAATATAAATATTAATAATTATCTTTAAAATCATAATACTAGTCAAACCTTTCAAATAATTACTACTATAATTAATTTAAATAAATGTTTACCTTTAAAATTTAATTACCTTAAATAAAAAATTCTTTAACACATTCCTTTAAACAGCTTAATTTTTTTAACTTATACTAAAATCTGCTTTGAAAACGTACTTGGCTTTCTAGGGAATACACTTTTCTCCCACTCCTTTAAAAATAAACCACTATTTATTTTTAAACCAAATTCCCATTCCTTTATAAATTCCTACCATGAATTTATACTCCCGAATATCCACCGATATCCATTTCACTTTATAAACCTAGTTTATAAATTTCATTGTCTCAACTCCCTTTAAAATTCCAATTTCAAACACTTAATTCAATTTTCAAATTTGATTTCCAAAATTTACTCCTTTTAAAATAAATTTCTTTACTTACCTAATTTCATTTCAAATCTTATTAATTTCGGATTTAACTTCTTTATTATAATTCCAAATTTTATTTAAGCTGAAACACAAATTTCATACTTTTCCCAAATTTCTTCTTTATCTTTTCCAAATTTAAACCTTAAATTTGAAAATAATTCTTTTGTTCCTCTAAATAATATCATTAAGTCTAAAAATATATTTATTCTTAATTATCCAAATTCCTTATGATTATTTTATTTAAAATTACCCTTTTTATTTACTTTAAAATCCAAACTTCATATATATATAAATTCTCAAAATTCTAATATATATATATATATATATATATTTAACCAATTCCAGAGTATTCAATAAATTCCAATTCCCAATATGATCAATATAATTCATCACAAATCATCAAATAATCATATCACTGAATATATAAATTAAATTCAAACGTTTTGAGGAATCCAGTTGGATCCCTCCAACCTGTTTTTCCATGCATCCACAGATGTTAGCATAATATAATAATACCAATTCCACTTCGAGGTGGAATATCACAGTATATGGCGTTATATTTATAGCATCCGCTATTATGCGGCACATAGGGTCTCATCCGCAATATAATGAGGGGAAATCAATCACTCCAATATATACTATATATACTACTATATAATATACCACATTCAGACAATTCAATCATCCAACCAAACATTTAAATTTAACCATTTAAATTTAAATAGCAATCCAGATGAGTGAGATTAACTCACCTTTGATTTAATTTGCAATTATATCCACCCCTGCTTGATTCCCCATGACTTTAGACCTTGCATAAACAATTCAAAATTTTATTGACATTTGAATTAACCAAACAATTTATTACCATTTAACAAATTTAATCTACTAATAATTTAATTCAAACCAATAATTTCCCCTCTTTTTTTGAAACCTTGTCTGATCCATATATATTTTCCGTTCAGCCTTATATATTTACATATATAACCTCCTTTTCAATTCTAGTCTACACCTAATTACAATAACCAGCATATAACCCCATTTACAATTCTTCAACCCGACACATTTATCTTTGAACTTCATAATTTCAGCACAAAACTTCATATATTTCACTGTAAAATAATTTATAGATAAAATTTTCATACCTTTATCACTCTATCCAGGAAGAATCAAGTAGCAGCCAACCCCATATCGCGTACGCATCCACATCGCGGCCAACATCTTGAGAAGCATGTGCCAACAGAAATCACGATTTTCTACTCAAACCCTAGCTTTGCGAATTCCTTTTCATCTCGACATGGCTACGCCGTTGAAACCCATGCAGCGCAATGCCAATGGTCGCCACATCCTTCCTCTTCTCGCGATTCGCCACAATCATGCTTGAAAATATGAGAGAAGAAAAGCAGCAACTCGAATTCGAACGCGAGTTTAAATAGAACAACGAAATTTCGTATTGAAAGAGAAAAAGGTGAAGAACGAATTTTTTTCCTTTTGTGATGTCTTCGAATTTGGGATAAGGTAGAAAGAGACTCGACTGTTTTCAGGAAAAAGGAGAGGAAGAGAAGGGAGTTGTAGGCGATTTTACTTGATCGGCCATTATTTGATTGATTTTTTTTTCTGTTGTTAATAAAAAGAAAGAAACACTTGTACTCGACTAGGAAAGGTTGGGGAACACGTATTTCTCAAATGAACACGTGTAGTAAATCATAAAACATATTTCAGTCAATAAAATATATATATATACACCAAATTTTAAATTCAAATTTAGATCATCTCGATAAATGCAACTCCAAAGAACTCCTATCGAGGCATGCTGCTAGGCATTTATAGTGTTAAACCCCTATTTCGAACGCATAGGAAAAGGTTTCGAGCACTTGTACGTGACTTGGAAAGGTAAGGAACACGTATTTCTCAAATAAACACGTGTAGTAAATCATAAAAGCATATTTCAGTCAATAATATATATATATATACACCAAATTTTAAATTCAAATTTAGATTGTCTCGATAAATGCAACTCCAAATTTCGAACTCTTATCGAAGCGTGCCACTAGGCGTTTATAATGTTAAACCCCTATTTCGAACGCATAGGAAAAGGTTTCAAGTCCTAATTCGATCGTATGGAGAATATAGCTTTTTAAACCCAGTTATTAAACTAAATTTTCGATATAGATTTCAGCGTGTTTATCTATTGTACGGCCAAACGATCACTCCAAACACTAGAAAATTGAAATCCAATAATAATAAACTATCACGGATCCAATGGAACTGGTTTCATCGAAATCCGAGACTGTATCTCGGAAGGCTATTTTTAAATTCAATTTAAACTATAAAATTTCAAAACTTAACAAGACATTTCCAAATTCAAGTTTAACATTTTTACTACCTTCAATATTATCAATACAAATTTTGCAAGCCTTTGAAATATTTTTATTCAGCTTAAAATCCAAGATTTACCACCTAAACCAATTTCAAATTATTAACTTAGTTAATTTAATTTTCCAATAAACAGTGATATTTGAAATTCAAGTTAGAAACTAATTTTAAAATATTAAAATCAATTAAATATTTCAATTTCAAATATCTCGAAATTTCGGGTTATCACATTCCTCCCTCCCTTAAAAGAATTTCATCCCCGAAATCGCCAGTTAGGAAGAATGGTCCGTGACCCGTTCACTATTTTTTTCCAAACAATAATCTTTTAACAACTTCCCAAAACCAAACAGTTTTAACAATACCCAAAACCATCTTTTACTAAAGACACCATCGCCTTTACTAACATTTCAAACTTCTTTCTTAGGTCCCCACCAATATCACTTATCCAACCATCCAAATTTAAATTGAAAACCAATTTTAAATAATCAAAATTGTCTCAAAATTTTCTCTCTAAATTTTCGAAAAATTTCGTCAGCGTCTCCTTTGCGTGACTGGTTCGGTACAACTACAAAATGCCTCTACGGGACCCCAGATTTCAAAAAAAACAAAAAGTCAAGTGGCTAGACCGAAAATCATCAAATTTCATATAGAAATTTAAATACATACCTTTTGTCGAGCAACTCTAATTTATCTACTGAAATTAAAACACCAATTCCCTTTTCCTTTATACACCTGTATATCCTACTTAACAATAATGTCCAATTACAGACTTCAAAAATCATTTTATACCTTTCTTTACTATAGTTTCAATATCTATTTCATTCAAACCCGTATGATATACACATATCATCCATACGCAATATCGAATTCGATCGCTCACTTGATCATACAATTTCACTTCCGTACTAGTATCGTCCACCCGACTTCCTAGTGCGAACTCAGATCTGGTTTCTTGATCAGAAACCGTTATTCTCCTTGCATAGCCACAAACAATGATAGAGAATTTTCAGAATCAATCAAAAATCCATATCCAGAGTTCACCGTCGAAAATCGAGTAAAAAATCCAACTTGGAACGATATAAATATCTTGAAATTCTATGCTTGAAGCTGGACCAAATCGTTATACGAATAAAATAATATACGTACATCCTACGTATTTTCCCCAATTGATTATTAGCTATATCAATTCTCTTTTATTTACACTTATTTTGATTTCTATTTACTTGTCCACAATTATCCCATTTCACAAATTTACTTAATCTCCATTCAAAATTACTTAGTATATTTCCAACACCAAATTTACTTAAGAATTTCACCATTCATTTCTTAAGTTTAATATAAGCATCTTACACACTTTAAATATTTTTTTTATCTCACCACTTTAGTTTATATCTACTTCTATTCAAATTGAATCTCCAGTTTTCATATGAATTCAATTTACCTTTCATTTTAAATATTGAATTCTATTTCCCTTTATCTCAATCCATATTCAACTAGTCATTTCTTTAATTAGTCCCACTACTAATTTATTCAAATATCAAACACTTCTATTCTCAATTTTCATCCAGATTTTCATTTTCAATTCTTCTTGAATTCAGTTCATCTTCGAAATCTGAATATTGAATTTTATCAACTATCTTCCATTCACAACATGTTCATATCATTATTTTAAATTAGTTCCACTACTAATTTACTTCTAATCTCAAACAATTTCTTATTTCCAAATTTTATTATTCTAGTTCACTTAGAACTAGTTCTATAACTTCTCTCTACTCAATTAAATTTTAAATTTTAATATTCAGTTCTCAATTTTATTCAATTAAAACCAAATAAATTTCCAAAACTCAATAATTTTATTCAAATTTTCATTTTCAGTTCCACTTGAATTAAATTTTCCTTCCTTCCACCCATTTATTCCCAACAAATTTAATACTTCATTTTACACAACAAGATTCAAATCAAATCTCATTCCAAATCATTTTCTTACCTACTTAAATCCATTAGTTTGCTCACGAATTTTATTTCAGTATTTTTATTTTATTTAGCCAAAACTTGACTAACTTCCATTACACACATTTTAAATTAATTCTTAATATTCAGTTTCAATTCTATTTTCTTACAAACGCAAATTCAATTGTCTATCCAAAATTTTATTTCCATTCCATTTACCAACCTTCTTTAATTGGCTTATCTTTCTAACTTTATTCTCTAATCACACTTACCTTTATATGACCCTCTCAAGTTGAATCTTATTCCATAAATTTCAAATTTCAATAAAAAAATTATTTCTAGACTTTTACTTCTTTTAATTCCTTTGAACAAATTTACAATTCACTTTTCCTGACACAATTTAAATTGATTCCATTATTCAACTTTAATTCTAGTTCTATTACTTACAAATTTAGATAAATTTGTTCTTTCGCAAATTACTTCTAATAAAATAAATTTTACTTTTATTTACTAGATTCAATTGCTTTCCACTTTAGTTCGAATTTTTTTTATTTTAACTTCTATAAGTTTTCCATCTCATTTATATTCCAATTATATTTTTAATAAGATTCCAAAGTCTTTTTAAACACTTTCACGCATTTCAAAATCACCTTTGAAATCAGCTATACCCAAAATTCTTCGGTATATCCAATTATTCATTTGCCTTCAAAATTAAAACCAAATTTTGCGAACAACTAACTCAAAATATTTAGGTAGCAATCCCTCTCTTGGAAATTCGAAAACGAACATCGATGATGCTGCAGTCATCACCGAAATTATTGTCCAACGACCGAAAGAGTTTAGTGCTTTTACCTTCTTAAAACATTTTTCCTAAATATTTTAACTTCCAAATCTCACCAGATTTCAAATCCAATTCAAAAATATTTCTCAAATAATATCACTATTATTTCTCTAAAACTTTTGAAAATCATTTTCAAACTCAAAAGAAATTTAAACTTTCCTCAAAATTCCAATCCTGCCGATTTATATTGAAACATTAATCTGAAATTTTATAATATTCAATTATAAATATCCTTTGTAATTCACATTTACAAATCCTATTTTGTTATATAAATTTATTCCTTAACATTTTGTTATAATTTTAATCCTATATTCAACTTTCACTTAACAATGATAATAATATAATATTATCATCCTCTACAACCAAGCAACCATATATGCTTATAATAATTTACTAAAAAAATATTTTTTCTATGTACAAAAATAATTTAGGTAAAATTATTTCATTTACCCTATTTTAAAACAATACTGTGTCGGTTTATCTTGTTTAAGAGTTTAGAAATCCCTATCGATGACATGACGTCCCACATATCGACCAGAATCCATATACGCTCAACCAATAAGTCAACACAATATAAAAACAATTTTTATATTCACTAACAAATACGCGCTCTTATCTATTATTACACTCAAACTCATTCTAGAGTACTACGGACTCTATTCAAATGAGTAATCCCCACCAGAGCCAAGGTTCTCGCTTAACCTTCAGCTTTGATACCAAGTGTAACGACCCGATTTTTCGTTGCTCGAAAATCGAACCATTAGGGTTAAAAGAAGAAGGAGGTAGAAGAAGAAGTAGAAACAATATCAGAGTCTTACTAATGCACCGGAATAAAATATGATATATAACATTGACTTTAAATACAAAGAATCTGTATCATCATATATACGTACATTTCTCAGAGTATAACAATCATATGATCAAATCCGGACAGTTCAGTAACATGTCCTTACACAGCGGAATAATAATCAAGTACGGAAGTACATCTTGCCATCCAACTCATCTCCTGAGCTCCACAGCAGTCCATCTAAAATCTGTACTCTATAATACTCGGTCTGACTCAAGCATTATAGTTAAATAACACTCGAGTCAGTCTGGAAAACCAGCGTGAGAAATCACACTCAATTGGATTATTAAAGTTCTCAAAATCCTTTGAAATTAAAGGTATCTCGTAAGACCACGCCACAAATAAACATGTCGGGTTTTTACCTTACGATAACCAAAACATTTCTTATAAAATCCTCTGATATTATAATAGTGTCTATAAACAAATACTTATTCAAATAGCCAAAATTGTTACATTTATTGGATTCCAGCTAATAGGTATACAAACAATACCGTAAAGGCATGTAGGGAGAATGGATTTCCAACTAATGACTAGGCACTGGGGTACCACCTGTCACAGTACCTGGTTTAGATCAGCGTGCTGAATTCACCCTAAATCCCCTGCAACACAAGACCGAGACTACCCCTTACAGGATAATCCCGAATAAGATCACCCCATGGTTGGGATCAGCAACCGCCCACTAAGCCGAATAAAAAGGGACATCTAGACAGGATGACCTTACCCTAATGGGCGCGACCCACTTAGTCTTGCTGCATAACCTCTAATTTTCAGTCATTCGTGGTTGGTGAGGCTCGAGGCTAAGCGTTACCTTTTTAGAACATTTCACTTAGAATGCTCATCGTCCTCCTGACGATGTTCTGAAAGTATTCATCCATACAAGTATGTCCCAGGTTTGAACGGAACCGAAGGCACTACTCCTACTACATCCTCTTTGGAATTACCTTTAGGATTAGTAGCGATTGGCCCTCGCACTTCACTGCTCCATCTTCGACTCCAAGCTCTTGTCTTCCTCATGAAAACATTCAAACCGGATCGAAGTGGTTTTCAGGAAATAAATCCCGATCCCAGTTTCTTCGAAACAATCAGCGTATTGGCCAATATTGATAGTCGGTTATTTAACTATCAAATAACATTCACAAACAATCCATTAGTCGTTAATAATTTCTCCCAAATTATTTATAATCCTCAAAATATCTTCGCAAGATATATTTCCACTATTCAATCCTTTGAAAACAGTTTCAAACCATCTTCCTCTCACGGAATAAATTCTCCAAATATTTTCTATTTCCACTGAAATCACGAAGTACAAATACTTTCGATTTTAAAATAATTTAAAACACTTTGTTTTAAAATATACTTTAAAACATTTAAATTAAAAACTACTTAAGCACTTTATTCGAAAATATATACTTTAAAAATATTTAAAATAAAACTACTTTATAAAATATAAAACTAATTTTTAAAATAAAAATTAATCCAAACTAAATTTAAAATAAGTGTTACAAAATTCTATACAAGTTTTCAAATAAACTTTAACCAAACTAACTTTTAAAACAAAACTATTTTATAAAATATAAATATTAATAATTAACTTTAAAATCATAATACTAGTCAAAACTTTCAAATAATTACTACTATAATTAATTTAAATAAATTTTTACCTTTAATTTAATCAACTTAATTAAAAATTTCTTAAAAACATTCCTTTAAACACCTTAAAAACTTTTAACTAATACTAAAATCTACTTTGAAAAGGGTACTTGGCTTTCCACAGAAATACACTTTTCTCCCACTCCTTTAAAAATAAACCACTATTTATTTTTAAAATAAATTCCTATTCCTTTATAAATTCCTATCGTGAATTTATACTCCCAAATATCCACCGATATCCATTTCACTTTATAAACCCAGTTTATAAATTTCATAGTCACAACTCCCTTTAAAATTCCAATTTCAAACACTTAATTCATTTTTCAAAGTTGATTTCCAAAATTTACTCCATTTAAAATATATATCTTTACTTACCCAATTTCATTTCAAAACTTATTAATTTCAGATTTAACTTCTTTATTATAATTCCAAATCTTATTTAAACTGAAACACAAATTTCATACTTTTCCCAAATTTCTTCTTTATCTTTTCAAATTTAAACCTTAAATTTGAAAATAATTCTTTTGTTCCTCTAAATAATATCATTAAGTTTAAAAATATATTTATTCTTAATTATCCTAATTCCTTATAATTATTTTATTTAAAATTACCCTTTTTATTTACTTTATAATCCAAACGTCATATATATATATATATATATATATAAATTCTCAAAATTTCAATATATATATTTAACCAATTCCAAAGTATTCAATAAATTCCAGTTCCCAATATGATCAATATAATTTATCACGGATCATCATATAAACATATCGCTGGATATATAAATTAAATTCAAACGTTTTAAGGAATCCAGTTGATCCCTCCAACCTGTTTTTCCCTGCATCCATAGATGTTAGCACAATATAATAATACCAATTCCACTTCAGGGTGGAATATCGTGGTATATAGGGTTATATTTATATCATCCGCTATTATGCGGCACATAGGGTCTCATCCACTATATAAGCGGGAAATCATTCACTCTAATATATACTATATATATTACTATATAATATACCACATTCGGACAATTCAATCATTCAACCAATTATTTAAATTTTAACCATTTAAATTTAAATAGCAATCCAGATGAGTGAGATTAACTCACCTTTGATTTAACTTGCAATCTGATCCACACCGGCTTGATTCCCCATGATTTTAGACCTTGTATAAACAATTCAAAATTTTATTGACATTTGAATTAACCAAACAATTTATTACCATTTAACAAATTTAATCTACTAATAATTTAATTTAACTAATAATTTCCCCTCTTTTTTTAAAACCTTGTCTGATCCATATATATTTTCTGTTCAACCTTATATATTTATATATAACCTCCTTTTCAATTCCAGTCTACACCCGATTATAATAACCAACATATAACCCCATTTACAATTCTTTTAACCTGATATATTTCTGCTTGAACTTCAGAATTTTCAGCACAAAACTTCATATATTTCACTGTAAAATAATTTATAGATAAAATTGTCATACCTTTATCACTCAATCCATGAAGAATCAAGTAGCAACCAACCCCATATCGTGCATGCATCCACATCGCGGTCAACATCTCGAGATGCATGCGCCAACAGAAATCGCGATTTTCGACTCAAACCCTAGCTTCGCAAATTCCTTTTCATCTCGACCTGGCTACGCAGTTGAAACCCACGCAGCGCAATGCCAATGGCAGCCACATCCTTCCTCTTCTCGCGATTCGCCACGATCATGCTCAAAAATATGAGAGAAGATAAGCAGCAACTCGAATTCGAACGCGATTTTAAATAGAACAACAAATTTCGTATTGAAAGTGAAAGAGGTGAAGAACGAATTTTTCCCTTTTATGATGGCTTCAAATTTGAGATAAGGTAGAAGGAGACTCGGTTGTTTCTAAGAAAAAGAAGGAGAGGAAGAGAAGGGAGTTGTAGGCAATTTTACTTGGTCGGCCATTATTTGATTGATTTTTTTTCTGTTGTTAATAAAAAGAAGAGAAACACTTGTACGTTACTAGAAAAGGTAGGGGAACATGTGTTGCTCAGATGAACACGTATAGTAAATCGTAAAAGCATATTTCATTCAATAATATATATATATATACACCAAATTTTAAATTCAAATTTCGATCGTCTCGATAAATGCAACTCAAAATTTCGAACTGCTATTGAGACATGCCCTTGGCGTTTATAATGTCAAATCCCTATTTCAAACGCACAGGAAAAGGTTTCGAGTCCTAATTCGATTCGAGTCCTAATTCGATCATATGAAGAAGATGGATTTTTGAACCCAGTTATTAAATTAAATTTTCGATATAGATTTCAGCGCATTTATCTACCGTACAGCCAAATGATCACTCTGAACATTACGAAAATTGAAATCTGATAATAATACACTATTAAGGATGCAATCGAACTAGTTTCGTCGAAATCCGACACTGTGTCTTCGAAGGCTATTTTTAAATTCAATTTAAACTATAAAATTTCAAAACTTAATAAAACACTTCCAAATTCAAGTTTAACATTTTTACTATCTTCAGTATTATCAATACAAATTTTACAAGACTCTGAAATATTTTTATTCAGCTTAAAATCCAAGATTTACCACTTAAACCAATTTCAAATTATTAAATAGTTAATTTAATTTTCCAATAAACAGTGATATTTGAAATTCAAGTTAGAAACTAAATTTTAAATATTAAAATCAATTAAATATTTTAATTTCAAATATCCCAAAATTCTGGGTTATCGCAGTAATTATAATAAAATGCGTTTTTGGGTTTCAATTGGGGATTTTGGTGAATAAATAAATTTTGAATGCAAATCGAAGAAATTTGAATATGAAATAGGATTTGAATTATAGAAAATTATTTTCAACTTGATAAAGGGTGAAAAAATTTATAAATGAGATCAGAAAATAATTTTAGGAGTTCTATTTAATTTAATTCAATAAAACATATTTTTGGATTTTGTCGATAATAAAAGAAGAATATTAATTTAAAATTCAAATTTGAAGTTTGAATTGTGTTTTAGCAATACAAAAGTTGTTTGAAAATTTATTTTGGAAAAATAAATATATATTTGTGAAATTTTGGAATTCTTTTAGGAAATAATAAAATCATTCATAATCGTTGAAATTAGAAAATAACAATTTTAAAAAGAAAATTCGTTATAAGAATAAAAATATAAATTTAGAATAAAATGCATTGCATGGAATTTTAAAGTGAAAATTAGCCACAAGGGTCTCTTTAGCAAGTGCAATTAGTGTCTAGGACACACAACTAAAATCATTACTTTTAAGGACAAAGTACAAAATAATTAGTTTCTAAGGCCAAAAATCCTATGAAATTATGTCCTTGAAAGTAATTAGACTGCTGACTTTGTCCTGAAAAGTAATAATTCTGCTGACTTTGGCCTTGAAATTAATTTATACGGATGTGTGTCCTAGAAACTAATTGGACTGCAAAGTTTGTCCTTCTAGTGAAATGCCCCAATTTTAAAAGTGTATAAAATATTGGTTAATAGGCGGTTCGAGTAAAAGATGGTTAGGGGTTCGAGTTTATTAAAATATTAAACTAAAGTTTGAATTGACCACCTTCTTATTCCTTATCCAAGTATTTATCGTTATATTTTAACTTATGTTATTCCTCATCCCTAGAGTCTTCTTCCCCAAACGTATATAAACGTACACCGCCCTATTTTTTCCACCTGAAAGCTTGAAAACTATTAAACGCCATTATTTTATTTTTCTTCATAATCATAGCTAGAATTTTCATACATTCAACAAGGATAAAAAGTAATAAGGTATGAGTTTAATCTACCTTTTGCTTACATTTTCTTTATAGTAAAATTTACCGCTTCCTTTTATATACATTATTATCTTCTTCATTTCCATTCGATTCATATTGCTTCGATCTCATTGCACGTATATGAGAAAATATAGAGAAAACTATGCATCAACAACCAAATGGCAACATGAACGAATGAGTTCTAGGAACTACTGCCCAAATTATTATCATGACTTTCGACTGCCCATGCCATCGGCGGTCGACTAATGGTGCCAAATTGGAGGCAGTAATGCCTAGGATTTTAACCAGCATGCGTATTTTTGATTGCCACTTTTTCCTTTATTTGTTTAACATCGTTGTGATGATTTGGTTTTAGTATATACTTCAGAAACATATTAACACAATAGAAATATAATTTAATGCATTTTGAAATGTTTCTAAGCTACTGTATATAAATATTATTACCATAACTTCAACTAGTTTTCCCGTGCTTAATTTCTACCTCTTCCTTAACTTGTTTTAATCCTTTTTGTTGATCTTCAATTTGATTTACACTTTACAAACACAATAGAATTTGGTTTATAAATGAATGATCTCTGAAATATTTTTGAATTTACTATATTTTTGTTCCAAAGAAAAGAAGGAAGTGTATACTTCCTAAACCTATATCGAATCTAAGGTAGGTAACTAGAAAAATACTTTAAGAGAATTAAGGTATGTTATATGGAAAACATGTTATAATTCTCTTGATTGATAATATATGATTTTGAAGTGGTTTTTAAAGGTTTTGTACATTCATTCGTCATTGATTTTATAGGGTATTTAGTTTTAGAAAAAAAACAAAGTGCATTTTTTGCAAATTGACGTGAAAATATAAAAACAGATTTTGTAGAGGTATTTTTGGATTTTGAATTGGTATTTTAAAATGTTAAACTTGAATTATAATTAAGTAATTTGATGATTTTGATTTGCAAGGAAGAATGGATTTAAATATTCAAATTCTTTTGAAAATAATTTTTATGGAATAATATTGATTAACAAAAGTTAGATTATTTTGTAATGAATAGAACTTGAATTTGAATTATTTTCAAATTGAAAATAATAAGATGTAAATTAAATTGAAGTTAAAATCCTATATGATATGAATCATTTTACTTGGATTTGAACTTTGAAAAGGTTTATGAGATGAATTTAATTTATTTTAGAAATAATTTCGAGTTTGAATTTAAAGCATAAAAGATGAACACTTAAAATTTTGAGCTTTTCTATCAAAGAATTTTTTAAGAATTGCTTCGAAATAATATTGAAAGTAATTTATAAATGAATTTGAAATTCATTATTATGTAAATACAAGTATAGGATTTGATGTGAATACTAAATGGTATTAAATAATGCTTGATCAGATTTAAAAGAATTATAGCATGATTTTAAAGAAATAAAAACCAAGTATATATTTATATAATTTGGAAGGCATGAATATTTTATAAAAATAAAAAGCATGAATTTAAACTGGGTGGATAGAAAGTTTGTTTATATTTAACGCAAATTATTGATTATTCATATCATTCATGATGTGCTAGTATACTTATGTTAAAATACATGATTAAAAACTTGCTTGATTGGATTCGAATGGATAACTCGTATGCTTTGATTGAATTTAGGTGACTTTAACACTTGTTTGATTCTAGAATGCATGTATAAGATTATGATTTATGCTTCACCTAGGATATTATATGCAAGTTTATTTTATCTTATGGTTAAAATATGTGTTTTGTTGTGTTTAATTGCAAAGATTTGGTCATTGATATTTTGTTACGAAGATATGCACGTACACGAAATTTATTAAAAGTAGGATAGAATATCATTTGGATAATATTTACGTTAATGAAAGTAAAATATTTTGGAAAGCAATAAATTTAACGTTTGACAAGAATGGTATGAGGTATTAATTACCAGCCTGGTAGTATTCATCTTAGCAGATTGATTTAAGGATGGCAACCCAAATCGTGACGACCTTATCCTTCTCATAGTTTTGAAATGATCTATTGCTAGAATATACAAAGATATTGAAGATATCGAGGATTTTCAAAGACGTAGTGCAAAAAAGAGAGAAATAGAGCCACCGGATGGAGATTAAAATTGGAGTATAGTACAAGTAAGATTTATCACGGCTTCAAATACCTGATGGGTATGACGACAAAAGGATCGTGTGGAGGCCTAGATTAAAAGTATACGGGTGTGAATGACCATGATGACTTGCCATGGCAGTTAATCTATATGAAGGGTAAATCCACAAAGGATATTTATCAACGTGAAATCCTGTTGGGGCTAATAAACGAGAAGATGATATAGCCTTCTCGTAAGAAAAACTAGAAATTATCGACCTTGTGAATGAATAATTTGAAATGATGATTTGAGTTTATACAGCAAAACACAATTTATATAATGTGGTTAGATTGTAATATCCTAGTCGACTAGCTTATAGCTGTGAGTCAGAATGAATATAACTGTGATACATGTATTAAAAATATTTTGATAAATTATAGATGTGAGTGACATTTGTATGCTTGAAAATGTCACTTGAAACCAAACATTGCATATTTACTGTTTATGATTTTGTTACAGTCACAGCTAGATTTTTATCCCAACTCAAGGTTTGCTATTTATATGAAAAGGCCTTAGGTCAGACTGAGGTGGTATTTTGGGATATCCATCTATGGACGTCGGTTAGTATTTCTTGTTCAGAAACCTTTGGGGAGTGTTATAGATAATGTGTATTATAAACACCACTATATTTGAGTTTACCAATCGTTGCCTAGAAGTAAAGATCCATAGCATAGTTTAATTCATTTAGAGAGATGATGAAATAATTCTAGAAGCTGTGAACTTGTTTGAAGATTAGTTGTAGGAAGAGCCGATACAGGGACAGTAGAAGTGGGTTGTTTTTGGATTGTATAGAGTTCATAGTGATGTAATTTGAGTAGTCTACCTATCAGCCATATTTTGATATATATATATATATATATATATATATATATATATATATATATATCCATTTCCATTGTGATATCGATACATATCATCAATTATTTATATATGTTCCTTATTTATGAGATACTCAATTTTAAAACTTGTGTACGTTACTCTACGTCGGGACGTGATACATATTATTTCAGATGTATTTACGTATTAAAACATATCAGTGTTGATCCAAAGTATTTATTGTATATGATAGATTGCGCTTCTTCCATGCCCTTTGATATGAGCTTTATGGCGGTAAACTGTAACACCCCTAGTTTTAATAACACTATTCAAGAGATTTAATTAGATAAATTAAATAGAATAATGTAAAGAGTAGAGAGATAATGAGATTTAGATTTGAAAATTTAAAATAGCGGTCGTGCTTAACTAAATAAAAATTAAAGAATGGGTTTATGTAAATGGTTTTCTACGTTAGCTAATAAAAGAATAAGGCAAGGGTATTATGGGAATAGCCATCTACCATGACCCTTAACCCCTAAACCCTTATTCTTATTTTCATTTCACAAGTTCAAAATCATATAACATAAACTAAGGAGCAAGCTAACCATTACCTAGCGGAAAAGAAGAGGAAAATTCAAGTAAAAGCTAAGGAATTAAGTAAGGGGAATTAAACAAGAGCAAATCTCAAGTCCTTATCCAAAACAAGGTGAATAATAATCAAAACCATCTCATTTTCGTTAATGAGCATTTCATTTTGGGTTTAAAGTTTAAATCCAATATGATGATTTTAATGATGATATGCTTGGAGTCCATGACATGTTATATTCAAATAATTTTGTTTCATAAAAGGTTTTAATCAATTTTAAGGCTAAAATCATATATAGTGGGTTTTGATTTCCATGAGGATATGAAAAAAAATTATCTTGGAGATGGGTTTAAATTTTCGTAATTATCCAAGCTATGGATAATTTATTTTGAATTTTCAAAAAAGATATGTATAATTAGGTCATCCCTTGAAGGTACTAAGGGACGATCCATTATTTATTTCCTATTAGAATAAAGTTTGTGAGTGCACCTTAGTATGCCTACAAATGTATAAGATCCAAAGATAGATCTCATAGGCATGCTCTGGCTAAAATCCAAGGCACATTTTGATCCAAACGTTAAGATTTGATTTCTGTACTTTCTTAACTTTGTTTAAACTGCATAGTTATGAACTTTATTTTCCTAGACGATTACACCTCATCTTGTGATTGATTTATGAACTGATTGAACCACTTTCTACAAATATGAACTAATGGTACTATGTTCTGATCAATAATATAACATTATGGAATTAAGGTATGAATTATTGGGCTTGGTTTCTCCCTTTGTGGTAACTCTAACAAGAGTGCCACGAACTCCAGTCCGTGGACCCTCGATGGAACTGAGTCCTTGTGGAAGAGTATAAACCTCGCTCGGTGGCATCGTGTTGGATCCCCAATGAACTTTAGAGCATGTTCATCTACTACCATGCATTCAAAGATGGATGTGCATGCGAGTTGTGAAGAACAAATAGCTATAAGTCATTTTCGTTTTGCGAACGATTGGATAAGTTCATTGAATGCCTCCCAGTTTAAAAGATACAATTTATCCATGAGCGAATGGTTGGTTTTGTTGGATGCTTTCTGACCTAGAAGCAATGAACCCCTTTCATTGTAAAATGTTTAAACTGACTTATCGATTGTTCTTGAACTCTACCAAAAATAGTGGAGTACGAATCTGAAAACTCTTCCAGAGACAGTGGAGTATATACCCTAAAATCTCTTCTAGAGACAATGGAGTATAAAGTCAATTAACTCTTTCAGGGGCAGCAAAGTGTAAATTCATTCAAATCTACCAAAGATAGTACATTATATCTAACCTAACATAGCCAGAGACAGTGGGGTATAAATTTCATAGCCTTAGAGATAGGGTTTAACTCCATCAGAGACATGGTGTTGCCTAACCTTGAAGACAGGGTATAACTTCACCCAACAGAGTGAAGTATAGTCATTCATGCTCGGATACTAGGTTTAACTCCCTCAAAGATAGTAGAGACTAGTCCTAGAGAAAGGAACTAACTCCACTAGGGGCAGTGGAGTGTAATTTTTCCGTAAATTCCTCGAGAAAAGGTCAACTTCATCTAAACATGAAATATAAAACTCCATAGACTGAGTACCCTCATAGATTATGGGGGCACAGTGCAAAGTTACGACTTGCTTTTATGAATAAATATCGACTGATGATTGATAGAAATATCTAAGGATGGAAGAGCACCTTGCCATTCGAAAATGTGAAACCCATAAGAATGGAAGAAAAGACTTATGATTGGAAAAGAATAGATCCCATAAATAGGATATACCTCTTGATTTACAGGCTAGACAAATAACCATACTTAAGCATTATGAAATTATGTCTTGGGTGCATCAATTCCCCACTAAGATTAGATCTCAAGCAAAAATCATACCTATAAAGCACATCTTGGAGGGCAAAGTGTTAAGAGCAAATGGTATGGTCTTCGAACTGACCAAACCAATAGGAAAATATTCTTAAGGTTAGGGGATGAACTTTGATTGAAACCACGTCTCAATCCAAGTTACAGATCAAAAAATATAGTCATCTTAAAATCGGTCCTCCTCCTAACCTATTTTTGGTTCCACCTTAGAAAGCTACTGGTTATGTGATCCAAAGGCACTGAGTGCTCTACTCAATGATACAAAGTTATTGGTCCAAGTATCGCCCATTCTAACTTAAAACAAGGAAGTTATGGCACAAAAAATTAGTTTCAAACTAAACAACAGAGACGTTAGACAATAAGTGTCGAACATGAAAAAAAAGGTAGGGTCTTTGCTTACCGAGCCAAATACTACCAAATGGAACTTCTATCAAAAAGAGTATTACTAAACTGACTTAGTCATACATGTAAAGTACCTATTTTTTTAGGTGTGCCATACCTAATCCATGGATGATAGTAATGATGGACAAGTTTGGAGCATAACAAAACTATTGAATCGAATTAGCTGATCTATATTTCTAAAGCTGTATTTTTCATTTATTTCGACAAGTGGACCCTTTTATTTAGTATTTTTGGATTGTACATGAAAAAAGAGTCGCAGTGGATGTAAGCGAGTGATCGCTGAACCACTATAAAAATTCTATGACATTTAGTTTATTGGCATTTTACTTTGCTAGTATATATGCCCATGGA
The DNA here is from genome assembly GCA_030765085.1 of Allium cepa. Classification (NCBI taxonomy): domain Eukaryota; kingdom Viridiplantae; phylum Streptophyta; class Magnoliopsida; order Asparagales; family Amaryllidaceae; genus Allium; species Allium cepa. Next base: position 465,076,119 of record CM060943.1, read on the forward strand.
TTATGACTTGTATTAGAGTAAGAACTTAACATATTTGATGAACATAGATCTCACCTCCTAAAAACTAGCACTAGATCATACTCAGGATCATGCGCACTATCAGATCTCTATTATTAGGTGTTTGTTATTTTTAATATGAATAATTGATTTTAAGATGAATTGCTTAGATCGTGCAGGATGAAGGACTAGAGTTTCCATCTCTCTTATTCATACAATTTCGTCTTCCTATAAAGACTCTTATAGACATCACACATGGACCTCATTGAATTGGAATTCAAGCCAATACTCGACATTATATACAATTCCAATGCATCCATTGCCACTGCACTGTGAAACTTATTTCGAAGTGTATTTTGTTATTTTAAACATAAGCGATGTGCATTGAACGAACAGTTTCATTGAAAAGGTCAATGAGGAGCTTATATTTATCTCAAATTTTAATTTTAAAGGCATGTGAACAGGAAATTAAAATAAATAATATTGTAATATATACAAGTAATAAGTTGAATATGATAAATGTTAAAGGGTATTATTGTAATCTTCATTCTATATAGAGTCTATAGATAGTGCTCACTTGTCTTATATTATTAATCACAATGAATAAATGGTCCCCTCTTTCAAATGGCTTCTGCTCTTGTTTATTTTATAACATGTTATTAGCATGAAAATCTTTGCAATTCTAAAATCAATAGGTTTGTTAATTAGTTTTAGATCTACTAACTCTAATTTTATTACTTGTGGATTTGATGTATCTCGGCTTCTAATTTCATGTCTATTAATTTATTTCCCATAAATCTTTTATATATGATCTGTTTGCGTTTAAATCCAACCAATTTCCATTTCTTCTCTCAATATTTCAATTTGTAGCCTAGCTGTAACAACTCACAATTATTTATTAATTTAATTAATTAATTAAAGGACCAAGATAAGCTAAATGAAAGGAAAAAAGGTAACGAATTAATGAAAAAGAGTTAAGAGCCCAAATAAAAAATTACTGTAGGACAATAAATGTTACACTTTCCATCCATTTATTGCATTCTGCTAAAAATTAAATAAAAGCTAAGAGGAACATTAATGGTGGTAGCCTAAAGAGAGAAAATAAAGAGTGGATAAGGGAGCGTAACATGAAAGGGCAAGAATAGAGCAAGATATTTCAAAGATCTAGGTGAGTAACACTAAATCTATTTTATCGTACCCAATGATTTGGTTTTGGTATGATTTTGCATATTTTACATATAATGGAGTTTCATATGGATTTTCATAAGTAAAATGTCTAATGGATGTTTTGGGAAAAATAGAAGAATATGGGATGTTTAGATGTATCTCCCTTGCTATAACGATTTCAAAATGCTATGAAAATTTTATATGATGTTCTAACTATGATCTTAGAAATGGGATTTTAGTTTGAGAAGGTCTATATGTCAAAATAATTTATCATGAATTATTGAAGAAGAATACCTAGAAAATAAATACAGTAAATACCAATAAAAATCATAATAAAGAATGAAGTATATTAGAACAGTCATCCACGAATTTTCTAGGATTTTAATAAGTTTTTCCATAAAGAAAATAAGCTAAGATGGGAATTATGCTAGGGAAAAGGGAACTTGCATGATTGATAGTAAGTCATGATTATACCGGGGAAACAAATTTTAGATAAATAGGGAACAACATCCATATCGAAAGCTAAAAGGAAAAAAAACAAAGGACACTATTATTAAAAGAAAGTGGAATTGTAACGTATCAGAGGGTGACACACGTAAAGACGGTAATTGACATGTCAGACTTTGTCTAGTACAGAGCTGAAGGGGAGGTATGACTTTTCTATAATAACAACTATACATACGGGGACCGGATATTGATTTTCCAAGGGAATCCAAGGACTTTCAAGGAAAGCAAATCTGAGCTATAATATCTGGAAGACATGCTGCAGTACGAAATGTAAGGTTAGGAGAGACTAAGCTGCACTGTTATATGTAAAAGACATACCGTGCTACAATTTGGAAGGGAACATTTAATAAGAAAGTGAATAGTGCATACAGGTTGGGATAGGGTGATACTGTGCCACTGAAAGGTATGGAAGGAATCTAGTATAATTCAATTAGGAAGGACACAAGAAGAGTTCACGGATAAAAAGGGAAGGACTCATGCACTAGAGATAAGTTTGGAAAAGATATTGATGCTCGGTGGAGACACTCACTCGAATGCATACCTAGGAAAAGTAAGGAGATTCATTCAACTTCTAAGAGACTACGTTGAGGTGATTCCAAGAAGTTTCAAAATATACGAATATTTAGGGACTGCGAGTAGCTGTTTCACAACACTCCAGATTTTAAATAACTTAATACACAAGGACTATAGGTGGCCATTTAACAATAGTACAGAACTTAAGTAAACAAATACATGGAGACTATAGTGGGATTATTCCAAGCGGTTGGAAACTAAAACAAAGGTCTAATGAATAAACATAAAGAACATTACATGGAGACGAGTTTATGCGGTATAAAATTTAGAGAATGAATTAAATGGATACAACAGGGGGTTGATTCTAGATAGCACCAGATTAAAGACACTTAAATGAGGGCTTAGTTGGAACTGAGCCAGAGGTATGGTAGCATACATGAATATAAAATCAAGAGTTAATCTAAATTGGAAATTTAAAGAGGGACTGCACCCATGGCGTGGTAGTAGAAAGGAAACCGCCAAAGGTGGCATTCTGAAAGTTTTGCATAATAAGAAATACATGCATCAGTAGCCATGTTTGATTCACATATGATATCGTGAATAGTGAGGGGGTACTCATTCCGTGTAGTACAATGTGGTCTCTCTATATGTTGATTTTCGGTAAGTATTATTCACACTAGACTTTATGTCTAACCCATGTTTTATTATTGTTTTCACTCATAAACTCACGAATTCTCATTTGAGTAGGTTGAGTTTATGGGATTGGCAGGTTATAATAAGAGCCGGAGTATGCTAATTGAAGATGGAGTAGGATTCATTATTAGATAATAAAAATTTGTTTCGGTTGTATTTAAGTGGCATCTTTATATGTTTATCCAACTCTTTACTATGTTATTTTCTATTGTTATTTGACCCTTGCATAGGCACTACTATGGGGTTAATTTGGAAGAAATATATGTAATGAATATTAAGAAATTTCTATGTAATGGAAAATATTTTAGCTGCTTTGTTTACTTAGTTTGTATTTGAAAACATTGAACTCGCTTCTATTGTTGGAAAATAATTCTGGTGATAACTACAGTACATTAGTGTTCATCTTCAAGTCTCGAAGTAGGGAATGTTATAGTTGGTATCATAACTTAGGTTAGGGGACACTCAAGTAAAACATAGCTAGAAAAGAAAAGAGCAGTAATTAGAATAGAAATTAACCACCTAGGAGGGGAAGGGCTATTATATATCTATATAGCAACATACGATATATGTGTGTGTGTGTGTGTCCATCTATTTTTGTTTCAATCCCTTTCTTTCCATTTCCAAAAAAGGCTTGCTTAACAAATAAGGCAAGATTGATCTGAGAAGTGGGTTAATTATGGTAGGAGAAGCAAGTGTAAGGAGGGAGGTTGAAAGTACATAGACTAATGAAGGTAATGTGGGAGAAGTCCAAAGAGCGGTAGGGGAGGAATTAACGCATCTGGTAAATATGACGGAAATGGATGCAAACCTATTATTTAAAAAATTCATGGTCCAAATTTTGGGGGAAGCTGCATCGAAGGCTGCTGAGCCAACACCTATGACAGTGAGAGAGAACTTCCCAAAGATGATCAAAGACTATAGAATATTAGGAGGGAAGACATTTATAGGGAAGGATCCCATGGTTGAAGTACTAAACTGGCTAAGAATTTACGAGTGAAAAATTGGGGATTTGGGGTTGAAAGATGCATAGAAGAGAAGGCTAGCGTCAAGGTAATTGAAAAAAGATGCATTAGACTGGTGGGAGACAGTAATTGCTGAGACCCCAGAGGAGGAGATTACATGAGAGCAGTTTAAAGAAAGGCTCAAGGCTCAGTTCATATCAAAGTCTCGAAAGAGTGTGCTATTCAGAAAATGCATTGATCTGAAATAGTGTAATCTTATAGTGGAGGGGTACATCTAGAAGTTTAACTCTTTGACTAAGAATGGCAAGGAGATCATTAATACTCCAATGAAGAAGAATGAAAAGTTCATTAGGGTTTTGAAGTTGGGTCTTGACGATGAAGTGATGGCTTACTTAGGATCTCCTTTTGAGATTGTAGTTAACATAGCTAGAAGGTACGATGGGATGTATTAGGAATAGAGAAGAATGGAGACAAGACCCAAAGAAGAGCAGAAGAAGAATTCTACTCCATATACTAATGCAAAAAGGGAGTGCTAAAGAGAAAAGGTGGAGAGGTTATTGCCGCAGAAGTTGCTTGTTTTAACAACGTACAATAAGACGCTATGCAACAAAGTGTCAATGCTAAAGAATCTTTAAAGGGTGAAGTGCTTTAAGTGTGATAAAACGAGACATCTAAAGAGAGGCTGCCTACAGCTTAAAGCACAAGTTTATGCCTTGGAGGGACCAAGGGAAGGACCATCTACTGAAGTGAAAGGTAGGAGAAAAGTCTTCGAAGGTATGGCTTTAATTTCAAGTATTTGAATTATAGTACTATTTGATACTAATGCCACACTCATATATAGCTAAAGACTTGGTTGATAGACCAGGGTTATGGATTACCTATTAAGTTACTTCATATGTGTAGCTAATCTGATAGGAGGGTATGCCGCCCTCATATTGAGATGCGTTGACCTAGATATTGAGTTAGATGAGTATAAGTTTTCTTATGATCCCTACGTGTTTGACTTCATAGGTTTTAGAATTATTTTAAGGATGGACTAGTTGGAGCGTTACTCGCTAAAATATGGCGCACCGAAAGAATATTAACTTTGAGTCACCCAGACCGAAACTACCAACTTGTTCCGACCTAGGATAATAAGCTGAAAGAGTATTTGTAGTTTTGGAGGAGTCTAAAACTTGGTGTAAAGGTGTTTTGTTTTCTTTATCTTCGGAGAAGGAAGAACTAGGAGCAGTGTGGGTGGTGCCGAAGTTTGCTGATGTGATTGACCGGATTTCGAGGTTACCACCCCTAGGAAAGTAGAGTTTCATATAGAGCTGTTACCAGGAACCGAACCATTTAGTCGACCCCCAAGTAGAATGCCTCCAAAGGTGATGGAGGAGTTGAAGAAGGGGTTGGTAGAGTCGAAAGGTAAAAGCTTCGTAAGGCCGAGTAGCTTACATTGGGGGATTGCAGTAGTGTTTGTGAAGAAGTCTGTTGGGTCGTTAAGACTATGCATAGACTATTAGAAGCTGAATGAAATAACCATGAAGAATAAGTATCCTTTGCTGAGAATTGATGATTTATTTAATTAGCTAAAAGGATCTAAGGTGTTTTCACACCTAGACTTGGCTCTAGGGATCCATCAGATGAGAGTTGCAGAGGAAAGCGTTCCCGACTACGTTCAAAATGATGTATGGTTCATCTGAGTGGCTAGTAATGCCATTTGGAGTAACCAATGCACCAACGTTCTTTGTAGACCTAATGAATATAATTTTCCAAGATAAGTTGGATAGATATGTGTTGGTGTTCATAGATGACATCTTGGTATATTCAAAGGATGATGAGGAGCACACAGTTTGCTTGAGGCTTGTGTTGGAGACATTGATCCAATGAAAGTTGAAAGAGAAATTTTCTAACTGTCACTATCGGAGAAAGGAAGTAAAGTTCTAGGCCATGTAGTTTCGAAAGAAGGGTTAGCAGTAGATCATTTGAAGGTTAACGTAGTAATGGATGGAAAAGACCAAACATTCTGACTGAGATGTGAAGTTTCTTAGGCTTGGCTGGCTACTATCGGAGATTTATTAAAGACTTCTCTAGTCTAGCTACATCAATAATGAAACTGACCTAGAAAAGTAAGCTGTTTGTGTGAATGAAGGAGTGTGATAAGATGTAATGACCTATTTTATATATATTGGAAGATCGTAAAATATTTTTGTTTTATTCATATACGGTCATATGATTCGATAATTTTTGGATAACACCCTTGGGGTATATTTGACATACTTGTGATTTTCCCAAATTTCTACATGACTATTTTGACCCTAAAAACCTTATTTTGGATATAAATTTTGGTAGGATTCGAGTTAGGTTCTCAAATTAGTTCCATTGCTTCGGAATAATAGTTTCACTTTTCGTAGTGTGTTCACAATAGAAAAACGAAGTTACAGTTAGAAAGTTATTCCTATTTTAAATTTCAAGAACTACTGGCCAAGGTTAGTGTGTAACTAGTAAAGCCTATTAGTTGACCCATTAGTCTAATTAAAAAATCACTATAAATAAGGGCTGTAGGAGCCAAATAAAAACTTTCCCTCTCATTCTAAATCAGGTCAAACCCTAATTAGCTTTAATTCTATCTTCATTTCATTTAAAATCAACAAAATTGCTCTCAAAATAAAACCGGATTAGAGATTGGCGAATAGATCATTGATCAAAATATAAAGATCATCCATTTGGCCGATGTTCATTGCTTTGGTTTGCTGGTCAGATTAGATCTATACCCATATTTGTTGAATTTGCTAATTGTGAGTGATTTATACCTTCTTACTATGATATGCATGTTTATATTGTAGAATGTAGGATTTAACATGTTTTAAATTGATTTTTGGACATAAATTTTTTTCTAACTTTATTACATATTAAATTATGAAAGTAATCTAGATTGGTTCTCATATATTCATGTTATATGTAGATCTATGTTGTAAATTGACATATGTATCTTGTTTTGATCGATTGCATGTTGGATTGGAGGAGATTACTTGTTATTCTATGTTTGGATGATATAATTAAATGTTTTTTGCTAGCATTTTGATTGCATAAGAAGTTATGTTTGAGGATTAAGCATATTAGAGGCATAGATGGTCGGAATTGGACGACACTTAGAGGGTAAGCTTTGGATGATAGGAAGGGCTCAAGGTCCAAGTTGTAAGCTCTAATTCCTTAAGTATAGAAGTCAGCACCGACATGGGAATTCGGGACCAACATCTATAGGTTAGTCCATTGTGGCAGCGACTTTAAGGAAGGCAGTGAAATTGCTAGTGGTGGTTGCTTATGGTGTTGGATTGGTGATTAGTCAAGTGCTTAAGGTTACGATGACTTGTTTCTAGGATATGAAGTTGGTTTCTCTGAAGAGTGAACTTCCTCTTTGATGACATGTTTTGGATAGAGAGGTTGGGGTCAAAGCACATGGGTATGAAGTACTAGAAGCAAGGAAGGAGTGGAAAGAAACTTAGCCGTGGAGAGGTTAAGTGGAGATGTCAGCACCGTGTTCAGAGCTCAACGCCGACTTCACTGGTGAGTCTAAGGATGGTGAAACTTCTAGGGACTGTTGTTGAGGTTCTGTAGGTCGTGCTAGAGCTTATGGCTTGTACGTATCAGGTTGGATGATGATGTAATAGCATGATGAAGGCTATGAATATTCGATTTGTGACTCATGATGCGAGTAGGTGTCGAATATTGAGAACTCCTTAACCTTCGATTTGTGACTCATGATACGAGTAGGTATTGAACATTGAGGACTCATTAACCTTCGATCTGTAACTCATGTAGCAAGTAGGTACCGAAGAGGCTCGTATTGGGAGCTGTGGAGTGGAGGAACATGGTGGGTTCTTGGATAATGGAAACTGGATTGAGCAAGAAGAGCTCGGTGTCCAAAAAGGAGCAAAGAAGGGCCCGATTGAAAGTGACAAGGAATAGTTGATAACTCGGAGTCTATTGTATTCAAAGCAGGGGTACTGTAAGTTGGGCTGCCCATGGGTCAAACGAGGGACGTGTATACACGGGAGCTTTTAGGTCTAGTGTCCAGCTTCGGGCTGCGAGACACATATCTAGGTTTGGGCTGCGAGACACATATCCAGCTTTGGGCTATGAGATACGAGAGTACAATGGGGAATTGAGAGATTCTCCATTAGTCCCTGGCAGCCAGGAGGACATACGAGTTATCATATATTCAGGGCATAGGGGAAAAGTGATAGTAAGGGTTGTTTGATGGATGTTATGGCTGCTTAGTTGCTTTCTGGGTTATCACTCGAGATATCATTGGAAGTAGGTATAAGAGATAGGGATATTGGGACATCCACTATTATATGTTGTATTGTACCTTTATAATATCATAAAGTAGTGTATTACGCTGTTATGTGCTACTATTTGCATAAAGGGACATGTCAGGTATGGTTCGTGTACTCTTGTTTCTTACCATATTTCCCTGTATAGTATTTTGAGATACATTTATCGCTTATACCAGATTGTTATTTGACTCGAGGTTTTATGCTTTGCTTCTTATTATATCGGGTACTATTAAATGAGTAGAGTAGATAACAGGTCTAGGTGATGCAATAGTTGTTTGGAGGACGAGCTGGGTGGAGCTAGCACCTACTATATATATAGAGTCTATGCTTATTACGCCGAGCAATACTATAGAGCCGTGACAGTGCAAACATGATGAGGAACACTCCTGGAGTGCGAATTGTTAGAGGTGCTCTAGTGCAAATGCTTAGGGTTGATTTTTCCAAGCTAAGCAAGGGTTACTCTACTCTTGGAGGAAAGCCATTCCAAGAGACGGAATCAGCCATAGAAGTATAGGACTGGATTGATACTTGTGAGCACATCTTCCAGGATATGGAGATGGAAGTTGCTACGAAAAGAAAGTTGGATTCAAGGCAACTACAATGCCGAGCCATGAATTGATGGAATGCAAATGCTATTGCTACTCCAGAGGATCAGTTTAGTTGGGACCAGTTCAAGGCAAGATTTGAGGAGAAGTTTTTTTGGCTGCTCAAAGTCGGTTCTGTTTAGGAAATTTGCTGATCTCAAGCAAGGAGAAATATATATATTTCTGAGTATGTGGCAGAATTTGATGCTCTGTCTAAGTGTGGGATGCCATTCATCGACACTCCATTGAGAAAGAATGATAAGTTTGTCATTGTGTTGGATGACTATCTTGGAGAGAAGATAGCGAACCATATTGAGGAGCCTTTTGAGAAGCTGGTAGAGAAGGCACTTCGCCATGAAAACCTATATCCTAAGGCTAAGAATATCATTGTTGCTTCCACTGAGAAGGAGGAGCCGAAAATCCAACAAGGCGGTGAAGGCAAGAAGAAGTGGAAAGGGAAGAGGAAGTAGTCCTAAGGAAAAGATGGTAAGATATAGAGTAAATGGGAGCCTGTTTGTTACGGATGTAGAGAAAAGGGTTACATAATCAAGGATTGGAAAGTAAGTGATAAGAAGAAGTGCTACAACTGCGATAAGCCTGGGCATTTGAAGGGAAATTGTCCAGAACCGGTGAAAGATAAGCAGGTTATGAAGGCGTATGCTTTGGATGCGGTCCCAACTTCGTCGAGTGCTCCCTCGGCGAAGGAGAAGGGGAAAGGGATCGTTATTCAAGGTATGCTTTTTATTATTGATGTTCTTGTTCGAGTTTTGTTTGATACCAGTGCTTCACATTCATTCATACCTAGTGACCTAGTAGAAAGATTGGATTGATACCTGAGATAGCAGATCGGTCCTTAATCGTGAGAAACCCTGTTGGAGGCTTGACTAGCATGTTAATGGTTTGTAGCAGTTTCGTCTTATCAAGTCATGGATGCTCTTTTGTTTGTAATTTCTTTATTTTGAATTTTATGGGGTTCAGGGTTATTTTGGGAATGGACTGGCTAAAGAGTTATGCAGCCGTGGTGAATTGCAAGAAGCCGTTGGTGACAATCGAGGATGTGGATAGGCGAAAAGTAGTGATTAGCTGCCTATCAGAGGATGGGATGATGGCCAACTTTCTATATTCACTGGAGGTTCCATTAGAAGGGTTGCCATCAGTGCCTATTGCTAGGGAGTATCGAAATGTCTTTGAGGAAATGACTAAATTGCCACCACATAGAGAAGCTGAGTTTCAAATTGACATAGTGAAGGAAGCCAGACCGACAATTATGCCTTTGAAGCATATGGCACCTAGAGAGCAAAAGGAACTGAGGTGCAAATAAATGACCTATTGAGGAAGCAGTTCATTCGAAGGAGTATATCCGAGTAGGGCTCACATGTTATATTAGCAAATAAGACGTATGGCTCTTTGAGGTTGTGTGTGGATTATCGTAAGCTGAATAAAGTGACGAACAAAAATAAATATCCAGTTCCACGTATAGATGACTTGTTTGATCAGCTACATGGTGTGAAGGTATTCTCTCAAATGGATTTGGCAACGGGATTTCACAAGCTTAGAGTATTAAAGGAGAATGTGCCTATTACTATGTTTTATATGCCATCGGGTTTCTATGAGTGGTTGGTGATGCCATTTGGATTGACCAACTCTCCAGCATACTTTGTGGATCTCTTGAATTTAGTTTTTAGGGATCAGTTGAATAAGTTCATGCTTTTGTTAATGGATCTACTCCAAAACTGAAGAGGAGCATAAGATGCACTTAAGAATTATGCTAGAGATATTGAGAAAGCACAAGTTAAGAGTGAAGTTCTCTAAATGTCACTTCTGGAGGGAAGATGTGAGATTCTTGGGTTATGTCATTTTGGGATAAGGTATATCAGTGGACCCTATAAAGGTGGCAGTAGTCCAAGATTGAAATCAACCCAATAATGCTACGGATGCGAGGAGTTTCCTAGGATTGGCGGGATATTATAGACGCTCATAAAGGACTTCTCGAGGGTAGCGGAACCTTTGACCAATTTGACGAAGAAGAGTCAGACTATTGTATGGACGCGAAGTGTGAGCATGCATTTGTGACTCTTAAGGAAAGGTTGATGAGTGCACTAATGTTGACTATTCCAAGTGGGAATGAAGGATTGACAATATACACAGATGCTTATGGTACTGGATTAAGAGCGATTTTGATGCATAAAGGAAAAGTTGTTGCTTATGCTAGCTGATAACTAAAACTGCACGAAAGGAATTATCCAACTCATGATTTGTTGCTTTGAAGATATGGAAGCACTATTTGTTAGGAGAAAGATTTTAGTTGTTTATCGACCACAAATCCTTTAAGTACCTATTCTCTCAGAAGGATTTCAACCTTCGACGACAACGATGGTTGGAGTTCTTGGCCTCTTATGATTCTAGAATTTCCTATACCCCGGGAAGGAATGTAGTAGCCGATGCATTAAGTAGAAGATATGTTGGGTTAGGAGCAACGTTCTTAGAATTGAAGCAAATGGAGTATATTGATGGATTCGATTTCAGGCCTTATTGCGAATTAGAACTTGAAATGTTGGCAAGCTTATCAATTAAACCTACTTTAAGTGAAAGGATGGGTACTAGTTAGAAGAGGGATGCTAGGCTAGCAGAGATCATAATAAAGATAGAAGAGAGAGCAAAGTCTGAAAATATAAAGCAATACGAACTCGACCGAGAAGGTTGGCTGTAAAGATGGAAGGTTGACTATTCCCGATGTGGATGAATTGCAAGATAAAGTGCTAAGAGAATGTCATTATTCCAAATTGACTATTCATCCTGGTGGTAATAAGATGTACCGAGACATGAAGTGAACCAACTACTAGAAAGGCATGAAAAAGGATGTTGGGGGATTCATCTTGAAGTGTATGAGTTGCCAGATGGTAAAAGTGGAGCAGAAGAAACTGAGTGGATTGTTGCAACCAGTAGATGTACCTAAGTGGAAGTAGGAACAAGTATCAATGGATTTTATAGGTGGACTACTGAGGACTCAAGAAGAGTATATGATGGCATTTGGGTCATAGTGGATTGGTTAACCAAGAGTGCAAGGTTTATACCCATCAAGTCAAGTAGAACAACATCCAAGCTGGTAGAGTTGTATATAAAGTGGATAGTAGGATTTCACAGTATATCAAAGAGCATTATGAGCGACCGGGACCCGTTATTCACTAGTGAGTTCTGGAAGAGCTTGCAAGAGGCGTTAGGGACAAAGCTGCATCTAAGTACAGCTTATCATCTGCAAATCGATAGGCAGACCGAGAGGGTAAATCATATACTAGAAGATCTTTTGTGGACATGCATTGTAGACTTTGGTGGATTGTAGGATAACCATTTGCATTTGGTAGAGTTCACATATAACAATAGTTATCAGTCGAGTATTGGTATGGCTCCATATAGAGCATTGTATGGAAGACCGTGTAGCACTCCTTCATGTTGATGGGAAGCGGGTGAGAAATCAATACTTGGGCTAGATATGATAAGAGAAATGTTAGAGAAGATTGAGATCATTCGGCAACGAATGAAAGCAACTCAGGATAGGCAGAAAAGCTATGCTGACAAGACACGAAGAGATTTAGAGGTTTTTGTCTAAGATATGGTGTTTGTGAAGGTTTCTCCTTTAAAGAATGTGGTTCACTTCGGGAGGAAGGGAAAGTTAGCGCCGAGATTTGTAGAATCTTTTCTGATAATCAAGAGAGTTGGAAGGCTAGCATATAAGGTCGACTTATCTCAGAAGATTGCGGACGTGCACAATGTTATTCATGTCTCTTGTCTACAAAAGTTTGTGCATGACTCAGGCATGATTACACCAAATCAGCTACAAGTGGTTGAGGTAGAACCAGAAGTTTCTAAATCTCATAGGCCGCTATGTATTGTTGGGTAAGATATAAAACATCTTAGGAGAAAGACGCTGAAACTAGTAAAGGTGTAATGGAGTGAAAGTGATAACATTTGTATGTGGGAGACGGAGGAGAGCATGAGGACCACATGTCTGGAGCTCTTTGAATGGTAAGATCTACTATTTATCATATCTACTATCGCCATTGTATGTTATGTTTGATAGGTTGGTATTCTGCATGCTTGGACACGTCACTTTATACTATTGGTTGCATGGCTGCATGATTGATCTAAGTGATTGTTGCTTATGATTGATAGGCATACGGGATAACTATGGTTACTTACCTTCGGCTTGTTGGGGATTTTGGGGGTATAATTCCTAAAGGGGGAGAATGTAATGACCCATGTTTTAGGTACCAAAGAATCGTAAAATATTTTAATTTTATTCATATAAGGTCTATGATTCTATAATTTTTAGATAAGACTCTTAGAGATATTATACACTCTTGTGCTTTTGTCCAAATTTCTATATGAGGATTTTGGCCCTAAAAACCTTGTTTGGTATATAACTTTTGATAGAGTCAAATTAGAGTCTCAAACCAGTTCCAATACTTCGGGATGATAGTTTACCTTAAGTGGTTTTAATAGAAAAATGGAGTTACTATTAGAAAGTTATAGTTGTTTTAAGTTTTAAGAACTGCTGGCCAGGATTAGTTTTTAACTAGTGAAGCCCATTAGTTGTCTCATTAGTTTAATTAGGGAATAACTATAAATAGGGGTCCCAGGAGTCAAATAAAAACTTTCCTTCTTATTCTAAATATGGTTTAAACCCCAATTAGCCCTAATTTCATCCAAAATCATCCAAATTACTCTTAATCGGATTAGAGAATGGCGCATAGGTTATCAATTAGAAGATAGAGATCATCCATTTAGTTGAATTGCATTGCTTTGGTTTACTGTCCGGATTAGATCTACACCCATGTTGGTTGAATTTGGTAATTGGTGAGTGGTTTATGCCTTCTCACTATACTATGCATGTTTATATGGTAGAATTGTAGGATGTAACATGTTTTAAATCAATTTTTGGCCATAAAATCTTTTCTAACTTCAATTACATATTAAATTATGAAAGTGGTCTGGATTGGTTAGAAATTACCATTGCTTATGCTTATATATTCATGTTATATGTATATCTATGTTGTAAATTGACATGTGCATCTTGTTTTGATGGATTACATGTTGGATTAGAGGAAATTACTTGTTATTCTATGTTTGAATGATATGATTTTATGTTGTTTGCTAGTGTTAAGATTGCATAGGAAGTTAGGTTGGAGAATTGTGTATATCAAAGGAATAGATGGTCGGAATTGGACCAAATATGGAGGGGAAGCTCTAAAGGTTAGGAAGGGCTAGGGTCCAAGTCATAAGCTCTAATTCCTTAAGTACAGAAGTCGACACCGAAATGAAAATTTGGTATCGACATCTGTAGGTTAGTCTATGGTGGCAGCGACTTTGGGGAAGGCAGTGATATTGCTAGTGGAGGTCGTCTATGATATTGGATTGGTGATCGGTCAAGTGCTTAAGGCTATGACGACCTTTTTCTAGGATATGAAGTTGGTTGCTTTGAAGAGTGGACTTGCTTTTTGGTGACATGTCTTAGGTAGAGAGGTTGGGGTCAAAGAACCTGCGTATGAAGTGCTAAAAGCAAGGAAGGACTAGAAGGAAACTGAGCCCGGGAGAGGCTAAGTGCTGATGTCGGCACCGAGTTGAGAAGTCGGCACTGACTTCACATGGTGAGTCTAGGGATAGTGGAACTTCTACGGACTACTTTTGAGGTTTTGTAGGTCGTGCTGAAGCTTATGGCTTGTTCATATTAGGTTGGATTACGATGTAACAATATGATAAAGGCTATAAATCATTGATTTGTGACTCGTGATGGGAGTAGGTGTCGAAGATTGAGGACTCTGTAACCTTCGATTTGTGACTCGTGTAGGGAGTGGGTACTGAAGGGGTTCCTAGAGTTGTGGAGTGGAGAAACATGGTAGGATCCTAGATAATGGAAACTGGATTGAGCAAGAAGGGCTTGGTCTCCAAAAAGGAGCAAAGGAGGGCTTAATTGAAAGTGCCAAGGAATCGTTGATAACTCTGAGTTTGTTGTACTCGAAGTAGGAGTATTGTAAGTAAGGATACCCATGGGTCAAATGAGGGACCTGTATATCCTGGAGCCTTCAGGTCTAGTGTCCAGCTTTGGGCTACGAGACATGTATCCAGCTTTGGACTGCGAGGTATGAGAGTACAATGGAGAACGGCATTTTCCATTAGTCCCTGGCAACAAGGAGGTCATACAAGTTATATATATTCAGGGCGTAGGGGAAGATTGATTATAGGGGTTGTTTGATGGATGTTATGGTTGCTTAGTTGCTTTCTAGGCTATCACTTGAGATATCATTGGAAGTAGGTATAAGAGATAGGGATATTGGGACATCCACTATAATATGTCATATTGTATCTTTACGATATCATAGGGTAGCATATTATACTGTTATATGCTAACTCTTCGGTTGCATGGACAGGTCAAGTATGGTTCATGTATTCTTGTTCCTTACCATATTTACTTGTATAGCATTTTGAGATACATTTATCACTCACATCAGACTATTGTCTGACTCGAGGGTTTATGCTTTGCTTCTTATAATCTTAGGCAGTCTTAAATAGGTAGAGTAGATGACAGGTCTAGGTGACGCAGTAGCTGTTCAAAGGACGAGCTAGATGGAGCTAGCACGTATTATATACATATGTAGTGTCTACGCTTATTTTGTTGAGCAACACGGTGGTGCCATGACAGTGCTTGCCTATTTCTATTTACTACTGTATTTGAGATAGTTGTTGAGTTCGATTATGTTTATAAACTATTTATTGATGTATAACTCTGTGGATACTACAATCCGATGATGATTTATTTACATTGTTATTACTCTCTCTTCTGTTGTACATGTGATATTATATTTTGTCTGTGTGCTATGAGATATATGGCAGGTTTTATGCTGCATTTGTTTATTTCAACTCTAATGATCATCCTATATCGACCAAGCACGACTACAATGCACTATTTTATTATTTGTGCCAGCGGTATAAGGCGGTTTTCACAGAAGGCATTCTAGGAATTAAAGTGTCAATTGACGAATGCGCATGTGTTAGTGATACCTAAAGGGAATAATGGCATGACTGTATATACCGATGCATTAGGTCTAGGGTTAGAATTAATATTGACATAGAAGAGTAGGGTAATTGCGTATGCAACCAGGCAGCTGCGACCCCTTGAAATTCCATATCCAACTCATGATTTGCAGTTAGCAGCCATCATCTTTGCATTGAAGATCTAGAAACATTATCTTTCAAAAGAAAGATTTGAGTTGTTTACTGACCATATGTTCTTAAGATACTTGTTTTCTCTTAGAGGGAGCTGGACATGAGGTGGTAGAGGTGGTTAGAGTTTTTATCATCTTATGATCTAATGATAAAGTGTACCCTAAGGAAGGGAAATATAGTGCTGATGCCCTAAGCCAAAAATAAGAGTTGTGTTTCGGCTATGTCAGAAGAATAGAACATCTTGGAAATGTTGTTTATCTGTGATGTGCATTTTCTGTCTAGTGTAAGTTCGAGTATTACTTCTAGGATGCTAACATGCCTAGAAGTAAGGCCTGCACCGATAGAAAGAATTGTTGAATTGTAGAAAGGAGATAATTTCTAAATTGATATAATAAGGAGCTTAGACTTAGAAATCAGGGCAATAGAGCTAAAAGCGTTTAGTGTTGATGGAAAGGCAAACTGCAGAGGAATGTTAGGTTATATGTCCCAAATGTAGGAGGAATGCAAAAGGAAGTATAGGACGAATGTCATTGTTCAAAGCTCACAATTCACCCTAGGGGTACTAAGATGTATCAAGATATGAAAAGAAGTTTCTTCTGAGAAAGGATGAAGAAGGATGTTGGATAATTTGTAAGTAAGTGCCTTACATGCCAACAAGTGAAGGTGAAGCATCAGAAACCTAGCGTGCTCCTACAGCCTTTGCAGATTCTAGTTTGGAAATGGGATTCAATATATGTGGACTTCGTATATGGGTTACGAAGGTTAAGGGGAGGGAATAAAAACATATGGGTCATAGTTGATAAACTCACTAAGTGTGCCCATTTCATTCCAGTGAAGGCCACGAGAACTACGCCGAGGTTAGTAGAGATATATGAAGGTAAGAATGAGACTGCATGGAGTGCCTAACACTATTATTAATGACTGAGATCCATTATTTGCCAGTGAGTTTTGGCATAGTTTGTAGAAGGTATTAAGTACATAATTGCACATGATTGTCATGTACCAACCATAGATAGATGGGCAGACCAATAAGGTCAACAAGGTCTTGGAAGACTTGCTGAAAGCTTGCATTTTAGCTTTTGATGGATCTTGGGAGGATTACTTATATTTGGTAGAGTTTTCATACAACAACGGCTACCACAGCAGTATTGGAATATCCCTATTTGAGGCATCATGTGGAATACCATGTAAATCACTTGCATGTTAGTTGGAGGCAAGGGATAGGATTGTGTTAGGACCAGATGTAGTTAAGGATATGACTGAGAAAGTAGAGATGATATGAACTAAGATGAAGGTAGCACAGTCTAAGCAAAAGAGTTATGTCAACACAAGAAGGAAAGAACTGGAGTTCGTAGCAGGCGATTAGGTGTTCGTGAAGGTTTCTCCGATGAGAGGCGTGATGCATTTTGGGAAGACTGGTAAGTTACCACCCAGATATGTAGGACTGTTTTCGATCATAGAAAGAATTAGAAGGCTGACGTATAAGGTGAGACTACCTAGAATTTTTGCAAGGATTTATAATGCGTTTCACATATCACATCTGTGGAAATGCATTAGAGATCTACATGCAGTGTTTGATCCTGGGGCAACAGAAGATTTGGTTGTGGAACCGACTATGGCCTGCTTGCGCAGACCGATTAAGATAGTGGATCAGGATGAGAAGTGGCTTTAAAAAAGATGGTGAAGTCAATATGCATGCAGTGGAGCGTAGATCGAGAAGGCTGCAGGTAAGATATAGAGGATAAAGTTAGGATGATCGATCTAGAATTGTTCGTTTCAGATTCATATAAACTATATGTTGAATTGTTTTGTTATAGGCAATATATATATATATATATATATGTATGTATGTATGTATGTATGTATGTATGTATATGTATATGTATATGTATATGTATATGTATATGTATATGTATATGTATATGTATATGTATATGTATATGTATATGTATATGTACGTGTGTATGTATATGTACGTGTGTATGTATGTATTTATGTATGTATGAATATTATGGTTGAGTGTTGTATTAATAGATAGCACTAGTTCATCTTTGTGAATTGAGAATTCATGGGTTTATGCTTAAGAGTAAGCATAAGGTCAATGGGCAAATCATTAGTGTGCCTAAACAAAATTTCAGGATGAAATTCCTTTAGGAGGGAAGATGGTAATAACCCATAATTATTTATTAATTTAACTAATTAATTAAAGGGTCTAGCTAAGCTAAATGAAATAAAAGGGGGTAACAAATCAATGAAAAAGAGTATGATGGCCCGAGCCTAAATTATTGCAGGACAATTAACATTACTTTTTCATTCATTCATTTCACCCTACTATAAATAAAACAAAATCTAAGAGAAACATTAATGGTGGTAGCCTAAAGATAGAAAATAAGGGCAGGATAAGAAAATACAAGATAAAGGGGGGTTAAAAAGAATAAACCAAGATATTTCAAAGATCTAGGTGAGTAATACTAAACTTATTTTACCATACCCAATGATCTGAATTCGGTATGATTTTTTATACATCTATATATGATGGAGTTTCATATGGATTTTCATTAACAAGTAAAATGTTTGACGAATGTTTAAGGGAAAATATATAAACATTGGATGTTTAGATGTATTACCCTTACTCGAATGATTTCGAAATGCTATGAAAATTTTATATAATGTTCTACCTTAGATCTTAGAAAAGGTTTTATAGTTTGAGAAGGTCCTTACGTCAAAATAATTTATTATAGATTATTGAAGGAGAATACCTAGAAAATAAATAAGGTAAATACTTGTGAAAATCAAAATAAAGAATAAAGTATATTAAAACAGTTATCCATGAATTTTCTAGCGAAGGTTTTCCATTAAGAAAGTAAGCTAATATAAGACAGGAACTATGTTGAGGAAAAAGGAAACTGCATAGTTGATAGTAAATCATGATTATTTGGGGGAAACATGTGTTAGATAAACAAGGAACATGATCCATATCAACAAAGGACACTATCAACAATAGAAAGTGGAATCGTGATGTATCAGAGGTGGAAATGTGTAAAGACAGTAACAAATGTGTCATACTTTGTTTGGTACGAAGCTGAGGTGGTAGCATTACATTTTATAAGAAGAACTGCGCATGCGGCGACGAGACAGTGATTTGCCAAGGGAATCTGGATGTTTCAAGGAAAGTAGATCTGCGCCGCAATATATGGAAGACATGATGCATTGCAAAATTTAAGGTTGAGAGAGGCTAAATTGCACCTCCATATGTAAAAGACATACCGTGTCATAATTTGGAAGGTAACACTTAATAATAAAGTGAACAACGCACATAGGTTTTGGCAAGGTGATACTATGCCAAGGTAAGGTAGGAAATATAAGACACTTAGAAAGGACTTAGGGAGACGCCATGGATAAAAGAGGAAGAACTCCCATGCTAGAGATAGGATTGGAAGGGCTATTGACAACGGATGGGAACGCTTACTCCATTGCATGCCTAGGGAAAGGTAAGGAGAGGCATCCAACTTCAAAGAGAGTGTGGTGGGGTGATTCTAAGCAGTTTCAAATTAAACAAATGTTTAGGGACTATGAGTGGCTATTTCACAACAATCCAGAGTTTAAGTAAATAAAAACATAAGCCCCGCGGGTGGCTGTTTCATAGTATTTTGAAATTTAAGTAAGTAAATACATGGAGTCTGCGGTGGGATTATTCCAAGCGGCTTAAACCTAAAACTAAAGTTTAATGAATGAACGTAAAGAATACTGCAGGGAGCTGGGTCTGTGCGACGTAAAATTTAATGAATGAATTAAAAGGATACTACAAAAGGTAGATTCTAGGCAGTATCCGAATAAAGGCAAACTTAAATGAGGGGTTTAGTAGGAACTATGCCGAGGGCGTAGTAGCATATATGAATATAAGATCAAAGGTTAATCTAAAGTAAGAATTTAAAAGGGGACTGTGCTCGGGGCATAGTAGTAGAATGCAACCGCCTAAGGAGGCATTCTCAAAGATTATGCACAATAAGAAATACATGCATTAGTAGCCATGTCTACTTCACATATGATGTTGTGAATAGTGAGGTGGAAACTCATTCCATGCAATACAATGTGGTCTCACTATATGCTTGTTTTGGATAAGTATTATTCACACTGGACTTAACGGCTAACCATGTTTTTATTATTGTTTTTCCCCATAAGTATATGGATGCTAATTTGAGTATGTTGAGTTTATACGATATACAAGTTTATAATGTGAACCGTAGTATGCAGATCGAAGATGGAGCAGAAGCTTTGCCAGCTAATAAAGATGTTGTTTCCGCTCTTTTTAGAAGTTCAGACGGGATCTTCATATGTTGACCTATCTCTTTACTATGTTATTTCCTAGTATTATTTAACCCCTGCATGGGAACGGTAATGGATTAAATTTTGAAGAAAAATGCATGTAATGATTATTAAGAAATTTCTATGTAATGGAAAATATTTTAGCTGCCCTATTTACTTAGTCGTTATTTAGATATACTAAACTCACTTCCATCGCTGGAAGATAATTTTGGTGATGACTGTAGCATCATCGGCATTCATTTTCGAGTCTCGAATTGGGGGATGTTATATAGGCTATAAAATATGCATAAAATTTTCTACCTAACAAGCATTGGTTATGGAAGATTTATATGAATAGTCCACGTTAGTAGTTTTTATTCCTTAAAAATATATATGCTTTTTTACATTTTAAATTAAATAGCAAGGTTGATAATTGAATTACAACTTGAAAGAATCTAGAATGTAAAGTTCTTAAAGTTTGAAAATCCAAATTCTAAAAGTCTTT
Source organism: Allium cepa (assembly GCA_030765085.1). NCBI lineage: Eukaryota > Viridiplantae > Streptophyta > Magnoliopsida > Asparagales > Amaryllidaceae > Allium > Allium cepa. Next base: position 465,096,895 of record CM060943.1, read on the forward strand.
GTACCTGAAGTTCTAATTTTTCATAAATTGCAACTTGGTACTTGTATGAACTAGCCATCTCCGGAAGAGATATCCATGATTGCTTAAATCAATACATGTAACAATAACATGTGTTATAAAAAATACATTAGTATCGCTATGATAGCACTATGATAGCATGTGTCTGGAACGCTATATTGTATATTCAATGTTAGTTTTGATTTAACACTTGAAGTGAATTTCTATAGTCTAAAAAGCTTAAGAAGCTGATGTTCTTATAGATCTGAAATTTTGTGAATTTCGTGAACTAGGATATCTGAAGTTCGCATAAATAAGTCAATTTGAAGTTTTATTACACTAGAGAACCTGAAGCTCCACTAAAAGAAAATGATATGAAAATTCAAGATAAAATGATACATATGGCATGACTAATTATGCATTAAAGTTGATTCACTTGGTCAATTAGCGATATCTATTCAACTATTATACTACTTTTTTCATATTAACCACTTAAAAATATTGAAATAGTGGTATATACTTTACTGTAATATACCAATTCTTTTGCTTTCCTTGATTTACTCAAATATTAAAAATAGATTAAAGTTTATGAAGTTTTCAAATTCGTAGATTTCACTCCTTAAAATTTGACTGCTAACCTATTTCATGCTACTTTCCATATTATTATTTTTATAAACTTTCTCACATCTACAAGAATATTAATGGCTTTCTTGCCATACATATATATTTATTTTATTGTCTCCATGAATTTTATACAAGTCATGGAGAAGCAATAAAACATATTGATATTTCATTAGTACTTCTATACTATATTCTGTTAGGTTGTCCATGAGTATGACAGATCTGAAGTGGTATTCGTGCTTCATATGGTATGTAGAAAAGTTTACTTATTTTTTTGTCAATACTTTATTTATTTGGTGAAACCAAAATTACATCGTATAGTTCATGGTTTACACTTTCCTTTGATGTTACCTTATATTATATGTGTTATATCATTATTGTGCACTATACTTATATTTTCTTTAAATAGGTGCATTTGCATTCTCTTACTATTGCACACTACGTCTAGAAAGCCAGTGCACATATTATCAGTATTCCATTTTTATTTATTTTCATGCTCATTTTATTACATGAAAATTGGAATAATTGAATCATACTCCATAAACGTAGGCCAGAAGCTCACACATAAAAAGAAACCAATTTATTGGAATTATTGCTCAAGTCATCCTAGGTTACCTGTGATGCGTAAAATCGCTAAAAATCCAAATGGATATGGTTTATCAAACCAATTGAATTCACCAAGTGATTACTTACACGCCATATGTGCACAAAGAAAATTAATCAGTCAACCTTCATATAGTATAATCATTACTGAATCTCCAACGTTTCTACAAAGAATTCAAGATGATATATGCGGTCTAATCCACCTTGAATTTGGATAATTTAAATAATTTATGGTATTAATTGATGTATCAAAACGTTGGTCACATGTAAGCTTACTTTCTACAAGAGATATGGTATTTACCAAATTATTTGCTCGAATAATCAAATTGAGAGCACATTTCCCTTATTGTCAAATTAAATCAATTCGACTAGATAATGCAGGAAAATTTACTTCTTAAGTAGTTTATGACTATTTCTCATCGTTAGAAATTGAAGTTGCACATCTAGTAGCTCAAGTTGATATTCAAAATGGTCTAGCAAAATCATTAGTTAAGCGTCTGCAACTTATTGTGAGACCGTTACTTTTGCAATTAAAATTACATGTTTCAGCTTGAAGATATGTAATTTTGCATGCATGAATATTGGTTAAAATAGAACAGCATCTTATCATCAATTTTCACTATCATGGCTCTTAATCGGATCCCCACCAAATATTTCACATTTATGAAATTTTGGTTGCGCTGCGCATGTGCCCATTACTCCACCACTTTGTGTTAAAATGGGTCCTCAATGTAGGTTAAGAACTTATGTTTAATTTGATTCGCCATCAATAATTCATTATCTTGACCCTCTTAAAGGTAATGTTTTCAGTGTAAGATTTTCAGACTGTAGAATTGATGAGACAATTTTCCCACCATTAGGGGAGAAAAGACTAACCCAGTAGAACGGTGTAAAATATCATGGAATAATCCATTTATATCTCATTTGGATCCATGTACCAAACAATGTCAATATGAGTTATAGAGAATTTTTCATCTTCAGCGTATTGAAAATCAAATGTTAGATGCATTTATTGATGATACGAAAATAAGTAAATCTCACATTTTAGCAACAAATACACTGGCTAGAATTAAAGTCCCAAAAGGACTAGAGTTGAATTTAGCAGCAAATGAATCTACAGCAAGACTAAATCATGGAAGACCCATTGGTTCAAAAGACTTGGCATCTAGAGAAAGAAAATATAATGAAAAATTATCAATTGATAAACCTCCAAAAGAGATTATAAATGATCCAGAAGTTCACTTAAATGGAAATCTCAATTCCCCTTAAAATCTAAAAGGAGCTATTATCCTAGAAGAAGAAATGATAGAAGCTTCTACAAGTAAAATGGTACCTAGTAATAATGAGAACTCAATATTTTATACGAAATATGAAAAAATGTGGGATCGAAGTAAAATACTAATTGATGGTGTATTCTCTTTCATAGTAGCTATTGAAATAATCGAAAGTCGTGATGATAATAAGAATAATGATACTGAACCAACTAGCATAAATGAATGTCAAAAAATGTGATTGTCCATAATGGAAACATGTTATCCAAGTTGAACTAGATTCACTTGATAAACATGGTGTGTTTGGACTGATAGGGAAAACACCAGAAAATGTTAAACCAGTAGGTTATAAATGAGTACTCGTTATAAAACGAAATGATAAAAATGAAATCAAGAGATACAAAACATGATTTGTCACAGAAGGTTTCCTGTAGAGGCCGAGTTTTGACTTTAAAGAAACATGTGTCCTAATATTTTGATATTTGATAAGCCTTATAGTTTCTGAAAAAACTAGACATAAGGCTAACTGATGTCATGACAGCTTATCTTTATGGTGGATTAGGTATCGATATTTATATGAAAATCCTAAGTGGATATAAATTTCCTGAAGCAAAATTAAAGGCGATGCACCCATTAAAACTGAGACGATCACTATATGGTTTGAAGCAAACTGGATGAATGTGGATAACCGTCTTAGTGAATATTTGGTAAAAACGAGATATAAAAACAATCCCATTTATCCGTGTGTCTTTATAAAAAAATTAGTAAAGAGATTTTCAGCTTTAGAAGTTTATGTTCATGATATAATTTGATTGGGGTTTTGAAAGAGATTATTGAAACAATAAACTATTTAAAGAAAGAATTTGAAATGAAAGATCTTGAAAAAACAAAATACTGTCTTGGCCTGTAGATCAAGTATAGTACTAATGACATAAAGGTTCATCAGTCAAACTATATAGAGAAAATTTTAAAGCATTTTCAAATGGACAAAGCATATCTACTTGGTAAGCCAATGGTTGTCAGATCTTTAGATATTAAAAAAGACCATTCCCGCCCAAAAGAAGATGATGAAAATGTGCTTCATTCAAAAGTTTCATATCTCAGTGTCATTAGTGCATTATTATATTTAGCACAACGCACAAGACTAAATATCATATTCTCAGTAAATCTTCTAGCATGATACAGTTCTTCCCAACAAAAAGACACTAGGATGGGATAAAACATATCATGCGTGGAACGACAAATTTAGGCTTGTTTTACTCTAATATACGTAATAATCCAAATCTAGTTAGCTATGCTGATGCATGTTACCTTTTTAACCTACATAAAGTGAGATCACAAACTGTGTATGTAATTAGTAACAGTAATGCAGCTATTTCACGGCGATCCACTAAGCAAACATTGGTAGCAACATTATCTAGTCACTCTGAAAAACTATACATGAAACAAGTCGAGAATATATTTAGCTAAGATCATTAATAACATACTCGAAAGACATGTCAACTCCCCTCAGCTACAAAAGGATCAACTATTAATTATGAAGAATCCGCTTGCATTGCCCAAACCCAAGCAAGTTACATCAAGGGTGATAGGACGAAGCACACTTCTCTTATATTTTTCTTCACATATGAATTACAAAAGGATAATAAGATAGAGCTGAAAGAAATCCAGTCCCAAGAAAATCCAATAGATCTATTCACAAAGGCACAATATCAATGCTTCAATAGATAGTGTGTAAAATTGGTATGCATCGAATGCATCAACAGATTGAATAATGATTTATAAATCAGGGAACGCATCCAAAAGTATGCTATAATGTACTGTATTTTCGTCATTGATATTTTTCTCATTTGGTTTTTATTAGTAATGTTTTTACGAGGCAATATATTGATCCAAAAGTATCAACTCTCATTATAACATTAAAAAATATGTTATTTAAAGACAAATAAAGTTGCACTTTTTTCTGAAAGTGTGCTATGGATCGTGTAATATGGATATATGATAATACAGAGTTTAATGATGACAATAACACTGTAAATAGTGTGGAACAAAAAGAAGTATAGTAAAATGACACCAGAGATTTTTATACTGGCTCGGAACACCGTCCTACGTCCAATCTCCTTTTGGAATTTCATTAAAACAACAACCCTCACTTAACCCGGAGAAATAGGTTTATACACCCCTGAGCAGCCAAATGGGGACCTGAGCAATATAACATGATTTTTCCTCAACAGCCGAAGAGGACTTCCCTCGCCTGAGCATTAGAACAAGACTTCAACTAATACAGAAAATAGTTTTGACTAATGTGTGTTCCGATAACACGGATTTGTCACTTGTATTACACCCTTCCTATAATCTTCTCCTTGAGTATGAATATATATATATTTGAAGTATATGAAGAATAGAAAGGTACGGTATTGCTTTAATGCAGAATAATTGAAAGTATGATAGCAAATAGATTTCAGAAAGTTAGATCAGAGAATAAGAGAATTCGATTGTGATTAAATGATTTTAAATCAAGTTGGAGTTTGTATTTATAAAGGTTAGAAAGCAGCGACTGTTGGTGAAGAGTTTCGATCGAAGTGTTGCGTCCGAATCTTTTCATTAAAGGTTCGTATCTCTTTACAAAAAGTCGTGTCTTTTCGAAAAGTGGCTGTTACAAGAAATTCAGTCAACTGAGCCTCTGGGTAAGTCGACTGAATATTCAAAGTTATTTTAAAATTTTAAAATTTGTATATCTATGTATTTGTGCATGCTACACAAAAATCTCAATGTCAATCGACTGTCTCAGGTGGTCAGCCGACTAACCTGGTTATTTTTGTGTAATTTGCACAATTTACATAGATATATTAATTTCTATAACTTTAAAACACTTTTATAGTTAAAATGTATGCTTATATATGTATAAAATATTTAGTAAATATAATGATTAAATATATAAGCTAACGTAGACATAATCGAGGAGAGATTTTAATAATATTGACCTAAGACTTAAAAACAAAATACCATAGTTGATGCATCAGTTTTTAAAGTCTTGTCTCCTTGTCTCTTTTTGTTGTAGCAGTCGTCAAATCTGTATGTCGTAGTGATAGCTTCGTGTCATGAATCAAAACCAAGTATCAACGTTCTCCCCCTTTTTGATTGATGACAACATGTAAATAGATAAAGATTTTGACTGTATATATATAACATAAATACTTACTCCCCCTGAATCTTTGACGCTCTATATCCTGCTTTCTTATTATTAGCAATAATATTTCTCCCCCTTTGTCGTCGACAAAAAGGAATAAGTAATATGAAGTTATAATGTGAAAAATATTGTGAGATAAAAACAAAAACAATCATCCATACATTTAACTTCCATAGTCAAGAGTGTTCAAAATAAATAAACTAAAATGGCCATTTAGTACAAGCCATACGAATTGAAAACAAATGTTTTGATAAAAAAGAAAAAGAACATCTCACGCCATCGGTTGCTTATCCCTACCACTGTCACCTTCATCTCCTTCACATCACTACTACTTGCTTGATCGTCGTCAGAAGAAGATCATGTAAAGACGGATCACTTACCCGGATCGCCTATAGTAGCCGTAGATATCTCGAAAGAGCATGAGAAAGCTTACCATAATTTGGTAAAAAATCCTTTGATCTTATCAAGCTTCTTATCAACTTTGAAGATGTTGGATTGTAGAATTTGTTGATTACGACAAATTATATTGATGGATTCATGTGGTTAAAGACTCGGATTTGGAATCATAATTTATTCTTGTTGATGGCGAGTCGATCTTTGACGAGATGGTCCTTGAGATGGATCGCCATGTTGTGGTTGGTCTTGAGCTGTTTGCCTTTGGGCCCATTCTTCAAAAGATATCATATGAGGGGGTCGGGCAACTGGTAGTTTCATCAAGGCTAAAGTCTGAGCGTTCAAACATCCAACGGTAGAAATCGGTGAATTCGGTTTCGGAATTCCACAAGCTTTTTAGAAGACGCATAATAAATTCGCCATAGTAGATTATATTCATTCTACCGTTGTTGAATCTTAAAAATTCGTCAGGAATTAAACGGAGCCAGTTGACTTTTATGTTTCCAAATATATCATATAAAGCTTTAAAGTTATTTTCGTAGACAAGTTCATAACTCCCGGTTCTAAGAGTTACGGCTTTCATTAGAGCACGATGAATAATTCGTGTCTTTGGTCGTAAAGACATCGATTTTAGTTGACGAATGTCGTCTTCTAGAAATAAATGGCTTACATTGTCCGAACGACCAAGTCACAATCAATAGTAGCCAATTCCACACCATCATTTTCCGTTTGTAAAATATGAGCCATGCGGTCTAGAGAGAAAAGGACGGGTTTTCCACATACGAGACTCCATACACAGTCTTGTTGATTTGGAACGTCTTGGTGACCCAAATTTAGGTTTGCATAGAACAATTTCACCATTATTTGGTTGATTTTTTGTTTGTTATTATCAATGTTAAATAACGACTCCAAACTGCTCCTTCGAGCTAACTCTTGGATGTGATATGGGGAAAAATCAGGCAATTTGACAAACGAACCTTCAAAAATTCTTGAGTCTTACATTCGTCTCCACCTCATAATCGCGGTGTCATCAAATACCTTTGAATTTGTTCATTCGACGGAGGTTGATATAATGAGAAAGCTTGTCCCTTTCGTTTAGGAGCCACTTAATTTTAATTTTGAAGAAAAAAATGGAGTTTTGGAGAGCCAAGAGTTTTTGAAAATTTGGAAATCTGAAATGGTAATGAGGAGAGAAGGTAAAGTGGAAGATAAAAGGAGTAAAGTGGGTAGGTAAAAGTTAAAAAGTAACTCAGATCTACGGCTCAGTCGACTGGCTCAGGGCTTCGGTCGATTGAAGCTGAAGATCGAAATTTTTCTATCTTTTGGTCCAGTCGACTGAGGCTCTGAGACAGTCGACTGGCTATGTATATAAAAAAATTATGTTGCTGCGTCAGTCGACTGGCTTAGGGCTTCAGTCGACTGAAGCTGAAGGTTGGAATTTTTCTACCTTCTGGTCCAGTCGACTGAGGCTCTAAGACAGTCGACTGACAATGTATATAAAAAAATGTTGTTGCTGTGTCAGTCGACTGATCTCCTGAGACAGTCGACTGACCTGGAAGTTTTTCTGCAGTGTATTTGATTTTGATGCTAAATGTTAATATATTATATATGTTGTTAATTCTATTAATATAAATAGTTTTTTATTTTGATGAATGATACAAAAACAAATTTATTTTGCTGTGAAATGTTAATATTTTCTGTATGTGAAATGTCGATTAATGAACAAGAAATAAATTTATTCCAAAAAGAAACGTACATACGTAGAGAATTTACTCGAAAATACAACAAAAAATAATGACAACTATGATTATTTCGAGGGGCTAGGCATCTTGAATTCTTTCAGTTGCTTATGACGAGCATTCGATTCTTCGTTGCGATCCCACGAATTCGGTGAGTATGGTGGTCGCGGTGGAGACAAAGTCGATGGTCGTCTGATAGGCGAAACAATATGTTCGTCTATTAGATGTGACGATGCCTCGTGGAACTTCATAGCGATGTGCTCAATGATTCCTATCCGTTTGGAGCTTATCTTTCGTTCGTAATACATTTCCTGTTGTAGCATTAGAGATTCTTTCTAATAATGGTGGAGATCGTCGATCTTTTGCTTCGTGTTCGGAGAAATATCAATAGTATTCTTTCCCTTCTTCTTGTCCAGAGTATATTCAGTGTGATGGACTAATGATGGTGAAACTTTATGATCCGGAGCTTTTGGAGAGTTAATTGATGCAATAATTTCGATTGAATCCGTGGAAGAGGAGGTTGACATTCTTAAAAAAAATTGTTTATAAAAGCTTTTCGTCAGTTTGAGATAAAAACAAATGAAGGCCTTACTTCAGTTTGTTTGCATAAAAGATGGAATATACATCTATTTATAGGCTAAGTTTAGAAAAAATAGGACAGATTTGAGTGGATTATATTAAATTCAGCCAAGAAGTATAGAAATACGTTAGTTTTTCTATTGGCTGATATATTTTGTATAATTTTAATATTTATAAAAAAAATAGCAATGTATATTTATAAAGTTAAATGTGACATGTATTGTAGTACATATTAATGTCACCATATAATAAACTGTCCATGCTAGACTATTATAGAAAAAACAATAGCTCAAGTGGTTAAGACACTTGGGTTATTCATAGCAGGTCATAGGTTCGAATCTAAGCATGGTTAGAATTTCAAATTTTTGCAAAAAAAAATTATTTTTGAGTTTTTAGTAAAAAAATTATATTTTATTTATATATCTTTAATTGACATTATACCGAGCCCACGTCGCAATTTTATAAACGTATTTTCTAATAGTGGTTTAGTAAAATTATCGGATACTTGATTTTCTGATGGTACGTAGTCCAGATTTATCACTTCTTTTTCTATATTATCACATAAAAAATGATGTCTAATATCTATATGTTTAGTTCTTGAGTGGTTTACAGGATTTTTAGATAGATTTATAGCACTAGAATTATCGCAGTAAATTATTGATTTTTATAGATTGATTCTGAAATCTTTAAGTGTCTATTGCATACAAATAACTTGTATGCAAGCTAATGCCGTAGAATATATTCTGCTTCACAAGTTGATAGAGAGACACAGTTTTATTTCTTACTAAACCATGATATTAAGGATTTTCCAATGAAGTGACACATACCGCTTGTACTTTTTCTATCTATTCGTGGTCCTCCAAAATCAGCATCGCTATATGATACTAATTCGAACGAACACTCTTTCGAATAGAAATGTTCAAAATTTGTAGTTTTACTAAGATAGCGTAGTATACGTTTTACAGCACGTAAATGTGATTTTTTTGGGTCAGATTGAAATCGTGCACATAAGCACACACTCATCATAATATCTGGTCTACTTGCTGTTAAATAAAGTAGTGATCCTATTATACTACGATATAATATTTGGTCCACACTTTTGCCGTTTTCATCTTTATCAAGATATGCTATTGTGCTCACAGGTGTTGGTTTGGCAGAGGCGTTTTCCATTCCAAAAAGTTTGATAAGATTATTACAGTATTTTTCTTGATTAATGAAAATTCCATTTGAAACTTGTTTTATTTGAAGTCCTAGAAAATATGATAATTCTTCCATATGGGACATTTCAAATTCTCTAGTCATTATTTCAGAAAATTCATTGCATAATTCATTATTAGTTGAGCCAAATATAATGTCGTCGACATATATTTGAACTATTAATATATCATTTTTCGAATATTTTATAAATAAAGTTTGATATACTTTTTCAATTTCAAATCTAGAATTAATTAGATAACATTTTAGTCGTTCATACCAAGCATGTGGTGCTTGTTTTAAACTATATAAAGCTTTCTTAAGTTTATATACATGATCTGGATATTTTTCATGAATAAATAAAGGAGGTTGTTCAACATAAATGTTCACTTTAATGCAGCCATTTAAAAAAGCATTTTTAACATCCATTTGATAGAGTTTAAAGTTATTATAACATGCTATGCCAATAAAATTCGTATTGCTTCTAGTCTAGCAACTGGAACAAACATTTCTTCGTAGTTTATTCCTTCCTCCTGGTTATATCCTTTTTCTACTAATGTTGCTTTATTTCTAGTTATATTTACTAATTCGTCTGCTTTATTTTCATAAACCCATTTAGTTCCTATAACAGTTTGATCGATTGGTCTGGGTACTAGTTCCCAAACTTCATTTCGTTCAAACTGATTTAATTCATCTTGCATAGCAATAATTCAATTTTCATCGGATGAAGCTTTCTTAGCATTTTTAGGTTGTATAATAAAGAGAAAAGCTACATTGCCCATTAAAATTAATTGATTTCTAGTTCGAACATTTGAATTTATTTCTCCAATTATATTTTCTGTAGGATGATTTTGTAAAACTCTTCGAGGGGACTTATTGTATTAGTAGTATTTCTGTTTTCTAAATTATTACTAATGTTTTCATTTTCTCTAGAATTATAAATGATATCGTCATCATCTCTTGAATTGTTTATTATTATATTTGTTTTATTATTATTAAGTAAGTCGTTGTCATTAATTGAATTAGAAACAAGTTTAGAGTTCTCATCAAAAGATACATGGAGTGACTCTTCGATAGTATTAGTTCGTTTATTAAAAATTCGATAGGCTTTGCTTCGATTTGAATATCCAAGAAATATTACTTGGTCACATTTTGAATCAAATTTTTCAAGCTGATCTTTGGTATTTAATATAAAACATTTTGATCCAAATATTTTAAAATAAGATATGTTTGGTTTTCTACCATTAAAAAGTTCATAAGGAGTATTTTTGGTGAGAGGTCTAATAGAAACACGATTCAAAACATAACAAGCAGTTGCAATAGCTTCTGCCTAAAATTGTTTTGGTAATGTGCTTTCATTTAGTAAAGTTCTTGCACATTCTTATAGAGTTCGATTCTTTCGTTCTACAACTCCATTTTGTTGTGGAGTTCTAGGAAACGAAAATTTATGAAATATTCCTTTCTTTTTACAATAATTATCAAACTGTATATTTTCAAATTCACCTTTGTGATCAATTCTAATATTTTTAATTTTAATACCTTTTAAAATTTGAATTTGTTTAACAAAAGTTTTGAAATTTTCAAAGGTATCACTTTTACTTTTCATAAAGATAGTCCATGTATATCTAGAAAAACCATCAACTATTACAAATACGTATTTATTATGATTTATGGATTGAATTTGGGTAGGACCAAATAAATCCATATGAAGTAACTCGAGCGGTTGTAATGTTAAAATAACTTTCTTAGATTTAAACGAAGATTTAGTTAATTTACCTAATTGACATATTTTATTAACTTTAAAATTCATATTTGGTAATCCTTTTACAAGATTACTTTTTAAAAATTTATTTATATTTTTGAAATTGATACGACAGAATCGTTTATGCTATATACAGGGATCATTTTCTTTAGCTATCAAATACATATCTGAGTTATGATTAACTTTCATATTCAAAACGTAAATAATTTTATCTCTATTTCCTTCGAAAATAAGATTTTGATTCTGATCAAGAATACTACATTTATTTTCAGAAAATGATATTTAAAACCTTTTTCACATAATTGACTTATACTTAACAGATTATGTTTTAAATTCTTAACTAATAAAACGTTTTTAATAAGAGGTAAATTAGATGTACCGTAATTGCTCACATCGCCTTGCTGATGATATATCCCTTGAAATTATCTCCAAAAGTGATAGAACCTCCATCTGAGTATGTAATATACATTTTCCTTATTTATGAATTAAAACCAAGTCTCAACATTTTCCTTGTTTATGATTTCTACCATTAGGTCTTTTATAATATAGGTTTTTAATGAAGCAATTATTATTATCGTCTTTACACATGTACATTCAAGAAGAAGTGTTGTAACACACACACATACATATATTTACATACACACACACACACAAACACACACACACACACACACACACACACACACACACACACACACACACATATATATATATATATATATATATATAGAGTAATAAGGGTAAATATACTAAATGTTAAAAGACGTTATTGTAAGTTCACTCCATATAGAGTTTATAAAAAGAGCTCACCTGTATGTATTATCTTTATTAATAGTTGGTTTGAAAGCATAAACTTTTGGTTTGACTGCGAACTTTCAAAATTGCCCTTTAAATTTTTATATATTTGACGTCGTACTTTTTTGGTAGCAGAATGAAATCCCAAAAATGTCTCTCTTCATATATTATTAAAATTTAGCATCATTTAAAATTAGGATATGACAACTAAACTTCTTTAACAAATTCAAAATTTTCTCTACAAAACATTTACTAAGTCTTAATATCACTTAAAAATAGGATCTAGCAAATAAACTACTTTACAAATTTGTTTTTTATTAATTAATAATAAAAATAAAAAGTTAAGACATTGCAACTTAGACTTAAATTTTCTAATTACCTATGTATGACAAACACAAAAATATGACTAAATATACGTGTAAATTATTTTCTTTGAACGTATTATATAAATACAATTTGTAGAAAAACAATTAAGTCTTCTTCATCCGCAACGCTCGTTGATCATAATGAATAAAACATCAACTCTCGCTAATAGCTTCAACTCTTATTTATTTTTTGTTTATTTTAGAACAAATACTTCATTTGCCCATCAGATTTATAGTGTTTTGGGCTGCTGCTTGGGGAAAACCTGGATAATACAAATTTAGCACCGTTTCGTAGCGTTTTGTTTCTTAGAAAAATAAAAATAAAAAATAAATAAATAAAAGGGGTTTTTCACTTCAAGGGCTTATTTGTGCAGGTAATAAGTTTTAAGGACATTATTTTGAAAAATTAGTTTTAAGGACATTTTACAGAAAAAAGATAAAAGAAATTATCATTTTCAGTTATACAGAAATAATGATAAAAGGATTTATCATTTTCCTGTATAACTAAAAAAGATAAATGAATTTATCATTATGCTGTAAATTGTCCTTAAAACTAATTATTCGGAAATGTTGTCCTTAAAACTTATTACCCTGCAAATAGAAGCCCTTCAACCTAATTTCCACTAAATAAAATTCATCCTCGATTGGCATTATACTACAAAGTTCATACCTTCCATGCATTTAGTGCTTTAAAATAATCAAACTGTATTAAAACACGGTCTTTAAAACGTACATGCACACATCTGTGCAGCCATCATTTCAACGTATGTGTGAAGCCTCATTCTTCCACTTACATTACCCACCCACCCACTCCCACCCACTACATATTACTTTGACAAGTTCTCTTTGAAAGCAAATTTGTGCTCACGTAAAGCGGTAATGTACTGCAATGCATAATGTCTTACTCCAACATGTAAACAACTAAATATCATCACGTATGTTAGCCCACTATGAGTTAACAATCAATGTGCAAGTAAATTATACTAAAGAAAAATATTGGTAACGGCTCCATTAACAATTAAAAGTATAACCTGGCTGGTTGCGGTTTAATCAAACTGTGTAAAACTTAATGTAAACTCACTTTCTAGTTATAATATATGACATAACGAATAATAATATATGGAAATTCTTTGAAATGTCATGGCTTATTTTGAAATATACACTCGGTCGACTTCAATTCTTTCTATTTTAGCAAATATTTTGTTTGATCGGTTAGTGTTTGTTCTTCAAATCTGTGACAACTACATTAACTACTGTATATGATCATTAAGCAAAATGCATACTAAAGATTATTTAATGTACATAAATGAACGTAGTGGATCATTTAGTCAACATGATCAATGATTACGGTTTGGGACGTGCAACACTGATTTAGAATATTTGAAAACGTATTAATAATTAAAGTTGACAAACTCAATGTCATTTGTTCTGAATAAATAACAATTTATTTCTTTTCATATATTTAATCGCCAATAATTGAAAGTTAGTGAAAACCATTTTTGTCTGAATAAAACTTTATTTGCCAAATGAATTTCCAAAATACAAAAATCTCAATGTAAATACAATTTTGATTTTCAAATTTATTACTTTATATTAAAGTATGAACTTCCCCACGCTGACGTGGACTACTGTGTCTTTCTCATTTCAAATTAACGCTTCTTCATCCACTTTCGCGCTTTTTTTTCTTCTAACTTACTCAAACTGCTACGGCACGTGACATGTACCTCATCTTCCTTCCACCCAATTGAGACTGCAAAATTTAGTTCCACTGTGTCTTCTACCTCTTCCGATCCATCGCTTCTTCGCCTCCCTCACCGTACCTCCTCCCTACGAAATACTCCCCACCGTACATCCCCTTCCCCAATCAATGTCTGCTTTAAGCAATTGATTTTCCCAAGCTGCAGATTTCGTGTAACCAATCTTCATGACGACTGCCCAATCGAATATGGACTGATTTGTCGCCGTCCTCACCCTCGCAGCTCGGTCGACTGTACATGCATCTGCTTCCCGCGTACGCGTATTCGAACGCATTTTTTTGGGCCGATTGATTTACTGTTATTAGCTGTCGTCTTCTTTTTATTAAAATTGCGACTTTGAATAATTCCCTTTGCAAATGATCGCATTTAAGAATTTTATTTCCACCCTACGAACTGTCGTGTTTGTTCGAAGCTATTTTTCATGGTACTGACTATGGTACTATGTGTTAGTTGGCTAGTGTACTAAAACAGATAGCACGCTACAATAAACTCGTCGCACAAGTCTATTAATTAGAATTCCACAACGCTGTTATTCTGTGCTAGATAAGTGTAACAATAAGTTACGTTGTAAATAAATTACAACAACAACGTTATACTATTGTAAGAAATGGTACAACTTATAAACGGGAAAGATTACAGTAAATCTAAGCAGTATATAAAGGAAATTCCGTCTGAGGCTTGTCGTAACAATTTCCTTAAGAATTTTATTTCAAAACACTCTCAAGATACAACAGACGTAATCTGCACGAGATTGTAATGAGTATGTCAACTCTGTGATATATATGGAATATAGAGCAGTAGAGCAAAGAAGCAGAAGAAATTAGATTGGAATAGGATGAGAATGTGATCAGTATTCTCTCCTATTTATAATTTCGTCCGCATCCCTTCAAACAGTCGCGTCCGCTTGACGGGTCGCACCCGTTGCCTTTTTGTCGCTGCTGTTCGTTAACGGGTCGCACCCGCCCGTCCAACGGTACTGTTTCGTACCTGCTCGTACTGTTTCGCCCGCGCCTCTTCAGTCGGGTCGCACCCGCGTCCGCTTCAATCGGCTCGCACCTGTTTGCTTCTAACGGGTCGCACCCGTTACTGTTCGCGTCCGCTTATGAACAGTCGCATCTCCTCAGGCAAAAACCCCGCCCGCTTCTCTTCAAATTTCAGGCCCAGCCCAGTTTCAGACAAAGCCCAAAACCGTTAAACAATGGTCATTTTAGACGCGTACCCGAGCCCGGCCCGGTTCGGTCGGACGGACGGCGGCGGCGTGCACGCGTGTGGTGGAGATGCATGATCTCCCTCCTCACAACGAAACATACATTTGGGAGCCGCAGGCTCCCAACCTCAACTTGAGAAATCTATTAATATACTTAGATTTCTTAGTATTTTAGGCGATGTGGGACTTTATGTATTTTTCATTCACTTGTTCTTTAGGAATTCCAACACTATGTACAATGGTAGGGTAAATAGAACCGTGCATTATTGTATACTTGTGCAAGAGTTTCATTTATGATAACTTTCTTGGTAGCCAGCCACTCGAGCCTGAGCATACATCTTATAATTTTCAAATCGTATATAATTTTATGTGATGTACTTTGTAACTTTTTTTTCAAAACCAAAGAAGTTTCAGCCTGATACTTAAACTGGACGTAAAAAAACTATAATTTCTATTACAAAGGATTTTTTCTCCATTTTCTTTGGTTTACTATTACATATTTAATTGATGGTTTGCTAATTGTATGGTTCAAATATGTTTAGTCCTTATTCATTTTTTGGTTGCTTCATCCTGATTATTTCTTAAATCAATAAATGGTGCACAATTCATTGTATATTAGTAAACATTTCTTTATTTCAGGTTCAAAATAATATTAGTTTCATAGTTTAACGTATGAAACTGATCTTAAATGATTACCTGTGTATCTTTGGTCAAATAGCATTAAATAGTTGGTGAAGAAAGAAAATTCCTTTATAGGTACTAGTATGGACTCGTGCTTCGCACTCGGGTTGTTTGTGTTATTGTATACGTTGATATTTTGTTTGAGCGCAAATATGTAAACTGAAAGCAGGGGCATTTTTGGAATTTCAAAAAGACACCGAGTAAATTAGTTCAACGAATTTTCTTTATTAGTAGTAGAGGTGTTAATATACTTGACCCACAATCACTATTTCCAGCATTTAATGATATCATGCTGCAACCCGTATATTTATTTATTTTTTTAATTTTTTTTCATTTTGTAGCATTTGTTCTTAAATATAGCGCGTTTACCAATCCGAAGAACTAATTTATTTTTCTATCCGACATTGTTAGAAGATTTAACGTGGTTCAGATATGAATATCCTACATTCACGGAGACCTAGCAACTTCTTTTATTTCACTAAAGAAAAGAGTACAAAAGAGAGGGAAGAATAATGACGGATACTCACACACACTTCCTTGTACATATGAAGATGAAATTCTTTCATTTAAATAGACTTGATAATGAAGGGTTGCTTGAAGATTAAGAAAATCAATTTCCTGATTACCCAGATATCTTTCCAAATTGCATGATTTGATTTTAGTACAAATAGATGGCGTAATCTTAGTTTTCATATCTTTCATTTATTCTCCATGCCTAATCATTTATTTCTTCATATAGCAAATCTATTGACTAATTAATTGATTAACTAATTAATTGATTAACTAATTAATTGATTGACTAATTAATTAGTTTCCTTCAAAATATCCCTCCATATACTAGTCAAATTAATTGATTTGAATGAATCAATTAATCAATTTCTTTCCTCTATAACAAATATTTGAATCATCCAAATTCAACACTCCATCTTGATTCAAATATAACAATCTCTCTTCATTAACTTATCATCAAGCAATCGACATATAAGTTGTTGGGTCTAGCGCCACATGGCGCTCAAGTAACAAGTATCAAACCGAAACTTGTCCTTTGGAAGTGACTTAGTCATTATATCTGAAGGATTATCCAAAGTAATCACCTTCAACAATTTGATCTTGCTTCGTTCTTTCTCAAGCATAAGAAAGAAACCTCTAACATCAATGTGCTTCGTCGTGAACTATAAGCTTGATTTTATATAAGATGAATCGCACTCTGACTGTCTGAAAATAGCTCTATTGTCTGATGCACCATTGAAAGATCATCCAACAATTGAAGTATATTCCTTCCTTTGTTGCTTCCACAATCGGTATCAACTCTGCTTCAGTAGTCGATAAAGCTGCGATAGATTGCAACTTTGATCTCCATGAAATCGAGCATATGCCAAGCGTAAAAACATAGTCCGACATTGACTTCCTAGCATCTGTATCCCCAGCATAATCAGAATCACAGTATCCTCTAAGAAAGATGTCACCATCCACTCCACCATATAACAAGCCCACCGAAGAAGTACCTCGAATATATCTAAGAATCCACTTCACAGCTTGCCAATGCTCTTTGCCTGGGTTAGAAATATATCGACTCACAACACCCACTGCATGGGCCAAATCTGGTCTTGTGCACACCACCGCATACATAAGACTACCAATAGCACTAGAATAAGATATATCAGCCATATACCTCTTATCTTCTTCGGATGAGAGAGATAAGTCTTTTGAAAACTTCAAATGAGAGCCTAATGGAGTACCAATCGGTTTGGCTTTCTCCATTCCAAATCGAGCGAGGACTTTCTCGATGTACTATGCTTGAGTGAGCCTTAACTCTCTCCTCTTTCTATTCCTGCTTATCTCCATACCCAATATTATTTGTGCCTTTCCCAAATCTTTCATGTCAAACTCTCTACTGAGCTCCGCTTTCAACTCCTTAATTCTGACCATACTCCGAGATGCAATCAGCATATCATCAACATATAACAACAAATAAATCATATCACCATCACATCTCCTGAAATAAACACACTGGTTTTTGAAACTTCTGGAGTATCCATGTGAAAGCATAAACTTATCAAACCTCTTATAACATAGTCTAGGAGACTGCTTTAGTCCATATAGAAATTTGTTGAGTTTGCAAACATAGTCTGGTCTGCTACTATCAATGAACCCTTCCAGCTGCTTTAAGTAAATCTCCTCATCCAGATCACCATGTAAGAATGCAGTTTTGACATCTAATTGCTCTAATTCCATATCATAATGAGCAACTAATGCCAAAAGAATGCGAATAGAAGTATGCCTAACCACTGGAGTAAAGATATCATGATATACTACCCCCTTCTTTTGAACATACCCCTTTGTGACTAACCTTGCCTTGTATTTGAAATTACCATTTTCACCGTCTTTCACTCTATAAATCCACTTGCATCCAATAGCTCTCTTGTCGGTGGGAAGAGGCACCAAATCCCAAGTATGATTTCTCTGCCATGATTCAATCTCCTTCTCCATAGCAACTAACCAACTGGAACTGTTAACTGATGTGATAGCTTCTTTATAGCCACAAGGCTCATCATGGACAACATTCAAAGCATATATTGCCATATCATCGAAGTTAATATCTTCGATGCTCAATCCAACAAACTCATCAAGCCACTTAGGCTTTCTTCTTTGTTGACATGCCTAGAATCTGAATGAGCTCCATCTTGAGTTTGATCCTCTGTATCAACATCGATATTATCCTCATCAACCACGGTGTCATCGGAAACACCATTTGAACATCTATGGAAAGAATCAACAGATGACTTGCTTTGTGTCTGGTATTCTTCATATGTCCTCTCATTGTCATCCGATAAGGAAGGCTCCACCTTCAACATACTTCTCATCAAAAGTCACATGCCTGCTCATAACGATTTTCTTGCTAATAGTACACCACAATCTATATCCCTTCACTCCTCTCCTATAACCTAGAAAAATACACTTGCGAGTTATAGGTTCCAGCTTCCCTTTGCTCTCATGCACATAAGCTGGAAAACCAAACACTTTGAGAAATGACTAGCTAATAGGCTCTCCGCTCCATACTTCTTCAGGGATCTTCATATCTATGGCAGTAGAAGGTGTGCGGTTGATGAGGAAAGCCACCATAGATAAAGCTTCAGCCCAAAATCCCTTCTTCAATTTATTAGTCAGTCTAAGGCATCATGTTCTCTCCAATAATGTCCAATTCATTCTTTCTACAACTCCATTAGACTGGGGGTCGCATGGTGTAGTGTAATGCCTCTTATGCCTTCAGACTCACAATAATCGATGAATTCATGTGATACAAATTCACCGCCGTTATCTGAACGGAGAGCTTTCAATTTCTTCCCTGACTGCTTCTTAACCATAGATTTTTACTTTCGAAACTTGGCAAATGTTTCACTCTTTGATTGAAGAAAGTATACCCATGCTTTATGAGAGAAATCATCTATAAATGAAACAAAATATCTGGCTCCGCCTACAGACTGACAAGGAGAGGGACCCTAGACATCTATATAAACATATTCCAAGACAGCTTTTTCTTTATGCTCTCCTATACCAAAAGAAATCTTCATCCTCTTTCTAAGAACGTACTCTTCACAAAAACCAAGTTTTGAATGATGAACTCCATCAATCAATCCTCGTTTTCTTAACTCATCCATGCTGCGCTCACTGTGACCCATCTGTAAGTGTCATAATCTGGAAGAATCTGAATCAACCGATGTAACAGAAGCCGATTCACCAATTACAGTAGTGCCCTTTAATAGATAACGATTTCCTGACCTCACACCTCTCATAACAATCATGGAACCCTTCGAAATCTTCATTTTCTCTCCTTCCACTACAATCTTCAAGCCAAGTCTACTCAATGCCCCAACAGAAATCAAGCTCCTTCTCAAATCAGGTACATGTCTAACATCGGTGATCGTATGAATACACCATCAAACATCCTAATCATTATGCTACCAACACCAACCATATAGAAAGAAGCATCATTACCCATCAGAACTTCTCCTCCATCAATTTCATGGTACGTAGAAAAGCAGTTCCTATCAGGTGTCCTATGATATGATGCACCAGAATCAATCATCCATAAGTTGCTCTTAGCAGAAGAGCCAAAAGCTGTAAATACATCAGTGTCACTTTCTGTATCTGATTTCTCTACTGTAGAAGCTGAGGCTTGATTTGGATCTTTTCTTCTACCTTCAAGCTTGGGACATTGTGCTATGAAGTGTCCTGGTTTCTTACAATATTGACAAGTCAAATTCTTAGGCCCCCTAGACTGAGACCGTGAAGAATTTCATCCTCCACCTTTCTTCGACCTGCTTTGGTATCTACCTCTCTGAACAGATAAGCCTTTGATATCACTATCCAAACTAATGCTCACCAACCTATCTCTTAATACTTCATTATGAAGACCAGCCTTTACATTAGACAGGCTAATTTTACTGTGGCCATAATCATGGAATTAACAAAAGCTGTATACTCCTTAGGCAAGGAACATAAGAGGATCACAGCTTGAGCCTCATCGGTAATATCAATTTCCGCTACATTCAGGTTCATAATCAAAGTCATCAAAGCATCTACATGCTTCATGAGATCAGCTCCAGGCTTCATCTTGAACGAATAGAGTTGTTGCTAAAGAATAATCCAATTAGTGAGAGACTTGTCTTGATATGCATCCCATAGTTACTTCGCCGTCTTCTTCTAAGAGAATTCTCTAAGAACTTCATCTGAAAGGCTCAACTGAATTGTTGTGAAAGCTTTATCTTTCATCTCTTCCAATCAGCTGCATCAATACCTTTCAATTTCTCAGGCGTAGAAACAACCTTATAAGTCTTCTCATTCTTTAATACAGCCTCCATCTTCATCTTCCAAGTACCAAAATCTCCTTTTCCGTCGAAACGTGTTACTCCATAATTGACACCAGATCTACCAATAGACTTTCTAGAAGTATCCATTAATATCCAAATAGGAACAATAACACTAGCTCTGATACCAAAGTGTAGTGAAATTTTGTTTTAGTCTGAGCGGAAGCGAATTATTTATTCAGGATCTAGTATTGCCTATTTAGATACCAATGGAACTTAAAAAATCAATTATGAAGTTTCAAAGAAATAATAGCAGAAATAAGAGATACGGAAAATTTAACGTGGTTTGGATATGAATATCCTACGTCCACGGAGACCCAACAACTTCTTTTATTTCACTAAAGAAAAGAGTACAAAAGAGAGGAAAGAATAATGGTGGATACTCTCACACACTTACTTGTACATATGAAGATGAAATTCCTTTATTTAAATAGACTTGATAATGAAGGGTTGCTTAGATATTAAGAAAATCAATTTTCTGATTACCTAGATATCTTTCCAAATTGCATGATTTGATTTTAGTACAAATAGATGGCATAATCTTGGTTTCCATATCTTTCCTTTATTCTCCATGCCTAATCATTTATTCATATAGCAAATATATTGACTGATTAATTGATTGACTAATTAATTAGTTTCCTTCAAAATATTCTTCCATATACCAGCCAAATTAATTGATTTGAATGAATCTAATCAATTTCTTTCCTCTTTAACAAATATTTGAATCATCCAAATTCAAAAACATCCACGAAATTTTCAAAGTACAATATATTTCAGTTTGGTTCAACGTACCCGGAATGTCCTCAACTACTGATGATCCAAATTTGTTGGTCCCAAAATTGTACTTGCAAGTTCGTATTCTAATCAATTTTGGTGTTATATTTATTCCAACAATGTAGTGCATTTTACACTGAATTCGTTTAAAACCACCTGCATTACGGTCGGTTGTATAAGAAATTGAGATTTTCTTCACTGGCTGATAGGATGCAAGCTTATAATGGAAAACATGTTCAACAATTTCTTTCTTCTGTTCTAATACACTTACAAAATTTATTTTTGTCATTTTTTTATAAGCTACTTTACGACTATTGCATCTCGATGCCATTATGTTTACTTCTGTATGATATACAACAAACCACATAAATGCGGTGCACGCTTTCGACATTCTGACATATAGTTTTACAACCTACATACTTTTGGGTTAAGTCATATGAATTGAATATTTTTTAACGCCAACGTTTATTGTTGCAGACAACCAACGTTTGTGCTGTTTAAACGGTAGTTATACTAATTGTTGTACAATTGAATTCACAGCAGGCTGCTTTAAGAATTGAAACTACAGTCAAACAGCCTGGCTCTGTCATTGCTCGATTTTTTAGTGTGTGCTGAATTGGTAACAGTTTTTCATGCTTTACTGTTTTTCCAGTTCAATGCAACGTTGACATGTTATGACTATGTTCATTTAGTTTTTTATGATGCAATTTACTTTGTCTCTGTTCTTTGCCGTGTTTGTAACTCCTGTGTTTTTTATGGTTGGATATGTTAGTAAGGGGTTGACTGATATCTAAGGATCTGCATATTTCATCATGGACTTGTTGAATACTATTAATGCTCTGAGTGCCTGTTTTGCTTTCTACACATGCACATGCTAATGATACACTAGTATAACCGCACAACGGTGGAAAAACCGACCGTTCAAAATTGTATAACTTTGATAAGAAATATACATTTAATTTTTTTGTTAATATTACTTAAACATTAAGTGATAATATGTTGGAAAATAATAAATTGAGATTTGAATCTGAAAATATGAATTTCAAATTTAAATATTAATCAAAGCATTCAAAATTGTCGATTTGAAATTGAAATTTTAGAATTTGAAAATCAGAATAGATTTGAATTTGGAATCCTTGATGCGCGAAATAAAAGGAGGAAGTTTAGGGAAACCGCGATGAGACAAGATCCAAGTAAACCGCGATGAGACAAGATCCATGTTTTTAGGGAAACCGCGATGAGACAAGATCCACGTAAACCGCGATGAGACAAGATCCATGTTTTTAGGGAAACCGCGATGAGACAAGATCAACGTAAACCGCGATGAGACAAGATCCATGTTTTTAGGCAAACCGCGATGAGATAAGATCCACGTAAACCGCGATGAGACAAGATACATGTTTTTAGGGAAACCGCGATGAGACAAGATCCACTTTTTTTGGCTTCAGAAAAATTGATTTTGGCCAGTGACAGTAAGCAAACCTCCCTAACGGTCGGTTTGATTAATTTGGTTCTCTGTCCTATTACTTAAATATAAAAGCACAAGCTCAGCCTTGCATACGTGGCATTTCTTCCCATGCGTCACTTCAGAAATACGAATTCTCGGCTGTATTCATTTTTTTAACTGTCTATCTAAACACCCAACTCATGTTCCTATTCTGAAGCACATTTGTATTATCTTCCCCAATCCAACAATAACTTTTTTCAAAAAACCATCACATTCTCTGCCAGTTAATATTTCCTCTTTCTCCTCAGTAGCAACCTACCCGGATTCATTTTTAACTCAATTGCTCAGTTTCTTCGATCAAATTCATCCAATTATGTTATATCATATTGAATAATGAAGACCTTCTAAAGTTAGCAAAACAAATAGCAGGTTGATATTTAATGGAATGAAAACCATTAAGTATATTGGCCGCAAAAATATATTCACCACTAATATAAGTGGTTCATATTTAGTTACTATATTTATGCATTTAACCAAGCTGTATAAATAAGGCTGCTGTTTATGTAATAAAACAAGAAAAAGAGATATATTTTTATCTTCATATCTCTACTCTATTTTCTCTTCTAAATAAGTACAAGCAATATTACATCAAAATCCAACATTCTCGTATCAGAGCCTCAATGATCAAGAAGGCCTAAATCTATTTTCCGCAATATAATACGTAACAATGGCATTTTCTGGTTCAAACCAGCAGCAAGTTATTCCCATTTTCAATGGAGAAAATTATAAGTTCTAGAGTATTAAAATGAAGGTCGTTCTCCAAGCAACCCAACACTTATGGAGTGTTGTAGAAAACGGTATACCCCAGAATAGGGATACTGCCACCACATCAGTTGACTGGCCACAAAAAGATGCAGAAGCATTATCAAAAATTCATGTTGTTGTAACAGATACAATCTTTCCTCGAATCATGAATGCAACTTCAGCAAAAGAAGCGTGGGATATCTTAAAAGAAGAATTTGAAGGAGATGAGAAGACAACAAAAATAAGGCTTCAATCTCTTAGACGTGAATTTGAAAACCTCAAAATGAAGGATGGGGAAACAATTAAAGATTACTCTTCTCGGGTGATTAAACTAGTGAATGAGCTAAAATCAAACAGTGAAAGTATAACCGACCAAAGAGTTGTTGAGAAAATGTTGGTTACTTTATCCGAAAATTTTGATACTGTGGTGACTGTGATAGAAGAATCAAAAGATCTCACACGGTTAAGCATATCAGAACTAATTGCATCTCTGCAAATTCATGAAGATCGGATGTCTCGAAGAAGTGAAATATCAGGAGAAGGAGCTTTCCGGTCAAAGCACAAAGCCTTATCATTCAAGCAGAATAAAAAAGGAGGAGCACTTGGAAAGTACATTTCAAACAATGTCAAAGAATTTGAGAGAAAAGCCAAATTTTCTCCATGTCCGATTTGCAAGAAAACAAATCATGCTGAAAAAAACTGTTGGTACAAGGGAAAAACTCAATGCACTTATTGTAAAAAAATCAACCACACTGAGGAGGAATGTAGAGCTAAAAGTCAGCAAGCAAGCAAATCAGAGATAATGGAGGAGGAGAACAAATTATTTTATGCATGTCAAAACACAACTAATCAGGAGAATGCTTGGCTTATTGATATCGGTTGTACTAATCATATGACCAAACATTCTCATGTCTTCACTGAAATAGACTCATCTATTAAAGTTCCAGTAAGAATGGGAAAAGGAGCAATGGTGAAATCTGAAGGTAAAGGTACAGTCACCGTTGAGACAAAGAAAGGAACAAGACAAATTAAAGACGTCCTATATGTTCCTAGTTTGGATCAGAATTTACTCAGTGTTCCTCAAATGATGCAAAGTGAATATTCAATCCATTTCGAAAAGGACTCTTGTGATATCTATGATCCAAAAGGGAACAGCATCGCTTGCGTCAAAATGCAACAGAAATGTTTTCCCATTCACTGGCAATATAAAATAGAAGAAAAGTCTATGCAGGCCAAAGTGAACGAGCTGACATGGTTGTGGCACAAGCGCTTCGGACATAGTAATTTACAAAGCTTGAAGTTTCTTTCATACAAAAATATGGTCAAAGGTCTTCCTTTATTTTTAGAAACTATTGGTGTATGCGAAGGATGTCAGTTGGGAAAAATGTCAAGAAAGTCATTTCCTACTGGACAAGCTTGGAGAGCATCAAAGAAGTTAGAATTCGTGCACACGGATGTATGCGGACCTATGAGGACTCCGTCACTTGATAGTAGTAAGTACTTCATATTATTTATTGATGATTACTCTCGGATGACTTGGGTATATTTCTTGAAAGAAAAATCAGAGGTATTTAAAATATTCAGTAAGTTCAAAAGCCATGTTGAAAAGGAAAGTGGCTGTCAAATCAAGAATCTGAGGAGTGATAATGGGACAGAGTATACATCATCAGAATTCAAAGCATTTTGTGAAGCAGAAGGTATACATCGCCAACTCACCATTCCGTATACACCACAACAGAATGGTGTATGTGAAAGAAAGAACAGAACAGTGATGGAGATGGCAAGATCAATGCTGAAAGACAAAGGTTTGCCAAATAAATTCTGGGCAGAAGCCGTCTACACAGCAGTGTATCTTCAAAATCGATTGCCTACTAAGGCTGTTTATAAAAGAACACCTCTTAAAGCATGGTCGGGACATAGACCATCTGTAAGTCACTTGAAGATATTTGGATGCTTATGTTACATCTATGTACCAAGTGAAAAACGGCACAAATTAGAAGATAAAGCAGAAAAATGAATATTTCTTGGATATAGTTCACAGTCCAAGGGATATTGGGTTTACAACCCACAAAGCAACAAAGTACAAGTCAGCAGAGATGTTGTATTTGATGAGAATGCTTCTTGGGATTGGGAGCATAATGACATTGACAAAAGATATGTTGTTACTCAACCATTCAATATTGAACCAACCTCAATAGAAGTTGATGGATCACGACAATATTTCGAGGAGGAGTCTGACAGTAGCTCAACTAACACAGACTCGCCAAGGTATGAATATGACAGTTTTTCAGATGAATCACCAACGAAAACTCGAAGATTGTCAGAATTATATGAAAATACTGAAAGAATATCTGACTTTGATCCCGAACAAGTGCAGTTCTGTTACCTTGTTTCAGATGAACCATATAACTATGAGCAAGCAGCCCGGCACAAAGAATGGAGAGTTGCCATGGAAGAAGAAATTCACATGATTGAAAAAAATCAGACATGGGAATTGGCTGATAAACGACCGCACAGAGACATTATTGGCGTGAAGTGGGTGTACAAAACCAATCAAAATCCAGATGGTTCAGTTCAAAAATACAAAGCAAGATTAGTTGCAAAAGGTTACTCACAACAATTTGGAGTTGATTATAATGAAACTTTTGCGCCTGTTTCAAGACATGATACAATCAGAACAATTCTTGCTCTTGCCGCACAACGTAAATGGAGTATTTTCCAACTAGATGTGAAATCTTCCTTTTTAAGTGGATTCTTGGAAGAAGAAATCTATGTTGAGCAGCCACCAGGATTTGTAGTGAAAGGAAAGGAAGACAAAGTCTTAAGATTAAAAAAGGCTTTATACGGACTTAAGCAAGCTCCAAGAGCATGGTACAGTCAGATTGATAAATATTTTTATCAACAGGGATTCAAAAAGAGTCCAAATGAAGCAACTCCATACATTAAAATGGAAGGCTCTGACATGTTAATTCTTTCCCTTTATGTTGACGATCTGATAATTACAGGAAGTAATATGTCAATGCTTGCTAAATTCAAACAAGAGATGATGAAGATGTTTGAAATGACGGACTTGGGCTTGATGAACTACTTCTTAGGAATGGAGATTGATCAAACTAAATAAGGAATCTTCATTTGTCAGAAAAGATATGCAACTAATATCTTGAAGAAGTTTAATATGGAAGGATGTAAACCAATTTCAACTCCGCTTGCTCAAAATGAAAAATTGAACAAGGATTATGATTCAGGAGAAGCAGATTTTAAACGTTACAGAAGTATAATAGGCAGCTTATTATATTTAACTGCTACCCGGCCAGATTTAATGTATGCTACCAGTGTATTATCTCGATTTATGCAAAAACCAACAGAAATACACATGAAAGCAGTAAAAAGAGTACTCCGCTATATAAAAGGTACTACAGATTATGGAATCTGGTTCAGATCTACTAAAGATCCTGAACTGGTTGGATATTCAGACAGTGATTGGGCAGGATCAATGGATGATATGAAGAGTACATCAGGATATGTGTTTTCACTTGAAAATGGTGTATTTTCTTGGCTAAGTCAGAAACAGGATACGGTTGCACAGTCAACAGCTGAAGCTGAGTATATAGCATCATGTGCAGCAGTAAATCAAGCAATATGGCTAAGAAGGATTTTAGCAGAATTGGGAGAAAAACAAAAATCAGCAACTAAGATATACTGTGATAGCACATCAGCAATTGCTATTGCAAAAAACCCAGTTCAACATAGAAAGACAAAGCATATCAAAATAAAGTATCATTTTGTCCGAGAAGTTGAAGGCAAAGGTAAAATCAGCTTGGTCCATTGCAGTTCAGAAGAGAACCTAGCTGATATTTTTACAAAATCACTTCCGAAAGCAAAGTTTGAATCTCTGAGGAATAAGCTCGTTATACAGAAGAAGTTCTTCAAGGAGGAGTATTGAATAATGAAGACCTTCTAAAGTTAGCAAAACAAATAGCTGGTTGATATTTAATGGAATGAAAACCATTAACTATATTGGCCGCAAAAATATATTCACCCCTAATTTAAGTGGTTCATATTTAGTTACTATACTTATGTATTTAACCAAGCTGTATAAATAAGGCTGCTGTTTATGTAATAAAACAAGAAAAAGAGATATATTTTTATTTTCACATCTCTACTCTCTTTTCTCTTCTAAATAATTACAAGCAATATTACATCAAAATCCAACACATCAGCATATAAATTCATCCAATTATGCTACATTACGCTCACACAAACAATGGTACTAAAGGATTGTCAGGACAGAAACACCCATAGACGTAGATGTGCAAGCATACGCAAGCACATAGACACAAGCACACACAGGACTAATGGAAATAATTCCACTAGGCTGTTTGATTTATAAAATCCTATAGGACGCTGAATGTTTTAAATGGTTGAACCTATGTTGCATATGTAAACACAAACTTTTGGCAACTAATTTAATGTACAGGCTGAAAGATGAATAAGAATATTTCTTCTAACAATAAAATCCAAATAATAGTTTATCATTGTTTAGTTCGTACACCAAAATACAACCTCTCCCACGCATTCTTTTCTCATTTTATATCAAAAAATATGTGACAATCAACTTTAAGGATAACTTATTCTATGTTTGAGAGTTTTTACTAGGTAACATGTATCCCGTGTAACGAGATTTGAGGATTAACTTCAGCAAAATTGTTGTTGTGTGTCAGTGAAGAGATATCTACTTCTGACTGATAATTAAACCCTTTGCCTTATTTCCTTACGGTTTAATGAAATTTGTGTAGATCATATTTAAATTTTATGAAGTACAATTTATTTACTTTGATTCATGAATAGCAGTGATGAAAACTGTGAGCACCATTTATCGGAACAATATTTGGGGGGTAGTTTTTTGATGTAATGCTAAAAAAAGTGTGATTGCATATCGAACTCTGCACCTGTAGTAAGATTAGTTTTCCTACATAAATTTACAAATGCATCTTCATTGTGCTATAGTTTGTTTAAGGATAACCATAGATGCATGTCACTAAAAGCACACGTATCTCCAAGAATGGTCAGAATTAAATTTTGAATAAATTTTTTGATGTTTTTACCAACTAACAAAGTACCAACTATTTTTTTTAATGCGCCTTCAATGCAAGTTTAGTTGCAGATATGTGAAACTTAGATGAAGTACAGGTTGTGGACTACCATTAACTGCTGTTTCAAAGATCAATAGCATACCATTTCAACCAATTGATATGTACGTAGACCCTAAGATGAAGTATGTACCACTTATACTTCATACTTTATAACAAATCAGCAAAAGATACAACAAAAAAACTGACCAGCCTATTTAGGCACTTCCTAATAGTTAGCGATGAGATATGCATTGATCGAATATCAGACTACATTTTTTTAAGCATACCCTTAGATGAAGTATGTGCCAGTTATAGTTCTACTGCAACATATCATCAAAACATACAACAAAAAACCTGACCAGCCTATTTAGGCACTTCCTAATAGTTAACAATGAGATGTGCATTAATCGGATATGTACAAACTATATTATTTTTTTCATCACAAGTGCATGACAACAATTTCACGCAAACTACTGCCGTGATTTCGGTGTTCGTGTTGAATGAACTTGAAGCTAATTTTTTTGGTTGGAAATGAAATTTTTTCTTCTTCTGAATTTTAATATCCATAGGAAGTAGTAGATTGATGCTTAGTAAATTTTATACGTGGTTGTACTTAGTTTTTGATGGTCGGCAGGTGAACTTGACCAGTATTCTGATGACCAGGTTGCATGATTTCTATGGTTAATGCTCAACCATTTTCAGTTGATCTAGTTATCATTCTAATTTTTTGAACCTTTTGAAATAAACTTTATTGCAAGTTGGAATAGATATGAGTTGGTTTTCAATTTTTTTTTGGTTTTGAATTTTTTCCCCTGCTCACAACAGTGGATGTCATAACCTTTTACTTCTGAATCTATTCATGTTACAAAACACTTTTTTGTGTTCCAAAAATTAAATTTCCACAACGTTAATTTCCTTCCCTCTATTTCTCTTTCCAGTGCGTGTCATAATTAGAATGAACCAAGCAACGTGTGTTTTCTCAAGTGATATGTTTGGTGATCCGCATCTCACTAATGAAATGATCCAAGCCGTTCCTTCAATCCGATGGATCTTATTCATCTGTTCTGATATTTGAAGATACCGGGCTTAAAGCCCATTATACTTCTTTTGTTATATAAATACCAGTTGTAAAAGACAATATAATTTGTGAATCATATAATAAAGTTCTTTCATTTGTGCAAATAATATTCAATCACATTTCTCTGAAAATCTATCTTGGTATCAGAGCTAATACTTGTGCAAACTGCACAAATTATAAATTGCAACTGAAAGTCCATCAGAAAAAATCTGATCATCTGAACTCCTCTCATCACAGATCAGAGATCTCTTCACTTGAGAGTTGTGGCTGTTTACTGATAGTCAGTGCCTCGCCAGAACTCAGTTTGGCTGCATCAAACTACCAGCAAAAGCATCAAATTCTAAACCAAAAGAGTAAATCAATCAAGAAATCAAGAAAATTCAGTTGAATCAGGATCATCAAGGAAACTCATCAGAAAGCATTTGTTGTTTGTTCACAAACAATCTTTAAAAAATCAAGAAATCATCATCTAAGTTCTCAAAGATTCTATCAAGATTCAACCACAAAAATTTTCTTGAAATTCTCAATTTGAAAAAAACTCGGGTTCAGAATTATCTTACTAATCTCTTGTTAACCTTGATTTCAGTATTCATCATGTCACATTTGGATGATGTAACAAGCTCAGGAGCATCACAAACTCAATCTCAATCAGATCTTGTGAATGATCTGATGAAGGCTATAATAAGGCCTCAAAGTCAGATGATATCCATTCAACTTGATGAATCAAATTATCTGCTTTGGAAATTACAAGTGGAAACATCAATCAGGGGTTATGGATTAGAAGATTATGTCTTTGGTACAAGAATTACTCCACCAAAGTTTGTAAAAGACAGTGAAGACAAACTAGTACCAAATCAAGAATACATAGCACACCAGAGGCAAGACAGTCTGGTATGTGCGTGGATGATGTCATCCATAAGTGCATCAATCTTGCCACAGCTTATAGGCTGCAAATCTGCCCAAGAAGTATGGACAACAATTGGAAGAAACTTCACATCTCAGTCATCTGCAAGAATCATGCACCACAGAAGACAACTGCAAAACATTAGAAAGAATGACATGACAATGAATGAGTATCTACTCAAAATCAAAAATCTATGTGATCAATTAGCCTCAGCTGGTCACAAAGTATCAGAATCAGAGCATGTTCTGCACATAATCAGTGGATTAGACAGTGATTATGAAGCTGTTGTAGCCATTATCTCCACTATGGAACCTATACCATCATTACAATTTGTGTATTCCACCCTATTTTCACATGAAGGAAGAGTGGAACATAACAAAACAATCAGTTCAGATATCTCTGTCAACTATACATTCAACAAAAGCAAACAAAGTTCAAACAGCAGAGGACAATTCAACAATTCCCAAAGAGGTGGAACGTCCAACAGAGGAAGAAGAGGAGGCAGAAGCAACTCTAGCAATAAAATAAGATGCCAAATATGTGAAAAATATGGTCATGGAGCAAACAAATGTTATTTTAGATTCAACAAGAACTATACTCCAGCATAACAAAGCAGCAATGCAAATGTAAATTTAGTCACTGTGCCAAAAAGCAACAACTCAAACTCGACTCAAGCAGATGCTTTAAACACTGACTCAGCAACAAATGATGATGCTACAGATGATTGTTGGTACCCAGACTCAGGAGCTACCAATCACATAACAAATAATCTCAACAATCTGAACTTGGGAAACAAGGGATACAAAGGTACACAAAATCTTTCTGTTGGTAATGGCAAGACTGTACACATAACACACACTGGAAATGCAAGTATATTAGGAGCCAAACAACTTGTTTTAAAGAACTTGTTAAGAGTTCCCTCAATTAAGAAAAATCTAATGAGTGTTTCCCAATTTGCAAAAGACAATAAAGTCTATTTTGAATTTTATCCTGAAAAATGCATTGTTAAAGACATACTAACTCAAGAAATTATTTTACAGGGTAAAGAAAACAATGGTCTGTACAGATTTGATATTTCAAATCAAAAAACTTCTAAGAATAAGGAAAATTCCCCTGTATTGAATGTAATTAGTGATTCAAAAACTAGTGATAAATTTGATTTGTGGCACCGCAAACTGGGACATCCCAGTATAAAAATTGTAAAACATGTTATGAATAGTAATAATATTTCTTCTAGTAATATCTCTGATTCTTATTTTTGCACCTCTTGCCAATTGGGAATGAGTCATAAACTTGCATTTCCAGATTCTCACACAAATTATACAAGGCCACTCGAATTAATTGCTAGTGATTTATGGGGGCCAGCATCTATTAGCTCTGATTATGCTTACAAATACTACATATCATTTATAGATGCTTATTCAAGATTTGTATGGATATACATGTTAAAATCTAAGTCTGAAACCAGTGATATTGTGATGCAATTTATCACCAAGGTTGAAAACATGACTGGTAACACTGTATGTACTTTTCAATCAGATGGTGGAAAGGAATTCCTTCCTCTAAAAAATTTCTTTAAAAGAAAAGGTATTAATCATCGAACTACATGTCCATACACATCTGAACAAAATGGTATTATTGAAAGAAAACATAGACATATTGTAGAAACTGGTTTAACATTACTTGCTCAAGCCTCAATGCCTCTAAAATTTTAGCCAGAGGCGTTTAATACTGTTGTACACTTGATAAATATTTTGCCAAATAAAATTCTCAAATACAAGTGTCCTCAATAAGTATTAACTAGTATAAAACCAGACTATGAGCATTTAAAAATATTTGGATGTCAATGCTTCCCTTGCTTAAGATCTTATAACAAACACAAATTGGATTTTAGGTCTACCCCTTGCACCTTCTTAGGATATTGTAACAAACAAAAAGGATATAGGTGCTTAGACAGTGAAGGAAAAATATATATATCTAGACATGTGAAATTCAATGAGCAGGTGTTTCCCTTTAACAATTCTGAAACCAAAACCACTGAAAATGTGAGAAATACAAAGTTCATTCTACCTGATCTACCTGTTGAGATGGAAGCTCTGCCCTCAACACAGCCTACAAGGTGTAACATCAGCACAAAGTCTCAACACACCATGACTACTAGTGAGTCAGATCAAGAGAAAGCTGCACATCAGGATGAAAGCAACAATCAGAATCTTCACAGTCAAGAAGCAAGCAGTTCAAATCATGATCATGACATGGTCTGCAGTGAGTCGAACAGCAGTTCTGACAATACAGTCAGAAATAATGCTGCCAGAAACAATATCAATACTCATCCAATGTTAACTAGAGCAAAATGTGGCATTTATAAACCAAAAGTTATCAACAATATGGTTCTCCATGAAGAACCTTCATCCTACATAGAAGCTACTCAAAGTGATCAATAGAGAGCAGCTATGCAGGATGAATACAATGCTCTAATTAACAAAGGAACCTGGGAACTAGTTGATAAACCAGTAAACAGAAATATATTAGGATGCGGATGGACCTTCAAACTAAAGAAAAATGCTGATGGCTCAATTTCTAAACACAAAGCAAGACTAGTTGCAAAAGGGTATTCACAACAGTATGGGTTTGATTTTTCAGAAACCTTTTCTCCTGTTGTAAAACCCTCATCAATCAGAGTCGTACTAACAATTGCTTTGAGTAGAAATTGGACCATTAGACAACTAGATGTTAATAATGCATTTCTTAATGGTGTTTTACAGGAAGAAGTATTTATGAAGCAACCAGAGGGATTCATCCAAAAATCAGACAAAGAGCTGGTGTGCAAACTCAACAAAGCCATCTATGGTCTGAAACAGGCTCCAAGAGTTTGGTTTAACAAGATCAAATCAACACTTATGAAATTTGGCTACACCTCTCTAAAATCTGATAACTCCATATTTACTAAAGTCAACAATTTATCTACTACTTATATACTGATTTATGTTGACGATCTTGTTATTACAGGGAGCAATGAATCAGAGATCAAGCATCTCACAACAATGCTTAACTTAGAATTCTCAATTAAGGATCTGAGAGACCTGAATTATTTTCTAGGCATTGAAGTTCAGAGAACATCAAATTTTGAGATACATCTCAATCAAAGGAAGTACATTTCAGAAATATTATCAAAGACCAAAATGGACAAAGCAAACTCTCTACCAACTCCAATGATTATAAATCATCAACTGTCAAAACATAGAGGTGAAGCAATTCAAAATATCAAACAATACAGGAGTACTGTCGGAGCACTCCAATATGTGACTATAACAAGACCAGACATATCTTTTTGCGTAAATAAAGTTAGCCAGTACATGCAGAATCCTACAGACATTCATTGGAAAGCAGTTAAAAGAATTCTAAGATACCTAAAAGGGACAATAGATCATGGTCTTATCTTAAAAGCTAGCAGTACTCTTAACATAAATGCATATGCAGATGCTGACTGGGGAACTGACATAGATGATCGGAAATCAACCTCAGGCTACTGTATTTTCTTAGGCAAAAATCCAGTATCATGGAGTGCTAAAAAACAAAACACTGTGTCCAGGTCAAGCACTGAGGCTGAATTTAAATGTGTGGCAAGCACAGCAGCAGAAGTTATATGGCTAGAATCGCTATTAAACGAGCTTAACATCAAGTCAGACAAAGCAACTATCTGGTGGGACAACGTCAGTGCAATTTCTCTAACATCAAACCCAGTTCTTCACTCAAAAACCAAGCACATAGAACTAGACCTCTACTTTATCAGAGAACAAGTCATCAGCGGAAAATTAAGAGTAGGATACATACCATCGCCGCATCAAAAAGCAGACATACTTACTAAACCATTATCGAGGTCAAACTTCTCTAGACTAAAAGAAGAGCTCAATGTTGATGTTGCAAACCCTAGCAGAAGATCCCAAAGGATAATCTTCATACCGGAGTGAAGAAATTGCTGTTTTATCTTTCAAAGAAAGAAGCTGCCGCCATTCTTTTTCTCTCCTGAGCAAACCCTAGATCTATCAGGTTTGAGGGGGGGGAATTAGAATGAACCAAGCAACGTGTGTTTTCTCAAGTGATATGTTTGGTGATCCGCATCTCACTAATGAAAGGATCCAAGCTGTTCCTTCAATCCGATGGATCTTATTCATCTGTTCTGATATTTGAAGATACCGGGCTTAAAGCCCATTATACTTATTTTGTTATATAAATACCAGTTGTAAAAGACAATATAATTTGTGAATCATATAATAAAGTTCTTTCATTTGTGCAAATAATATTCAATCACATTTCTCTGAAAATCTATCTGTCATATCTTACCATTATGCATAGTCATTGTTCGATGCATGAAATTATATATGTTCCTTATTAGTACACAGAAACGATGATCAGAAGACATGTATGTCTTGTTATTGTTTTTTTTACGCTGATTCGTTTACTAATTTTTTTTTAAAAAAAATTCCGTTAGAAAAGGCCTTTTACCTGTTTTTGAAAAGGGATTTTGAAGGACTTTGGGACTAGCATTTTTGCATTCTATAGGCGAGTTGACAGTTTTGTACAAGGTGTTAAGCTATTCCACGCTTAACTATCTCTGATCATGGATGCCATGTTGCTTATGTTATTACAATAACTAACTATATAGTTTACTGTTTGAATGGGGGAGATATGTTTTGCCATTATTCATTTTTTTGGGTTGCTTCATCCTGATTTTTTTTGCATCGATGGATGGTGCACAATTCATTGTTTTTTAATAACCAATTCTTTATTTCAAGTTCAAAATAGTCATACTCTTACAGTTAAAACCATGAAACTGACCTTAATTGATTATCTTTCTACCTTTGGTCAAATAACAACAAATATTTTTATTTCTGTTCTTAATTTTGTTTATTTATATGTTTTGTGAAATGATTCGCAGGAATAAGAAGTGAGGAAAATAGCTATAAGTATGTTTGGTGATGTAGTTCTACAGATGTTCAACATCTCTGCATGAGTGTTTAAGGTAGCAAAGCTGATGATATATGTTATTTCCAACATTTCTTAAAAAAATAATGTTTATATACTCACTCTGTTTTTTAATTTCATTCTCAAAAAGTATTCACTTTTTTTATACTATATTACTCATTGTTTGTTACAACAGTTTACGTGTCTGTTGTGGAAAAAATAATAGTACATTCATGCAGTGAATGAATTTTTAATTTGTTTATACTGCGAAGCTAGGAAAGTAACACTACATACAACATTTCTCTGTTTAACTCATGTGCCATATGCATGATGGAAACTAGACTAGTTCATGACTTCTATATAGGGAAGATGAACTGGTTTAGGATGTAAATAAAGAAGAAAGTGGTTAGCGATTAATTTTAAGAATAAGATGTTAACCGTTATTGTGCTAAATGTGGACAAAATATATTGTATTCTATCCATATATAATCATTACTGTTATTTTTTTAAACCCTTTTTTCCCCACCAAATGTACTTAACTCGGTGCGCTCATCGTATCCAAACTCAGTAGGCTGGGTGGTTGCTTTTGAAGTAAGACCGTAGAATATCACACACGCGTACATGTCAGCAGTCGGTATGCATATTTTGTCCACCATCTTTTTAAACATTGTGCTACCATTTGCAGTTATCTTAATGTTTCTGTGACACTCCACCTCTATACTCACACTAGCCAAGGACACTACGGAGTAATGTCATCAACTAGCATGAAGAATAAGGCTGTTGAGGAGCGACCATCTGTGTAATTGCTTTGTGCGAGTACCAATATGTCAGATAGTATTACATGCATTTCGTTTCAAGAGGAAATCTGACATATCAATTACAAACTCAAAACTACCACACAGTGGTTATGTGGTCTTCGGAAACAAAAATAAAATAAACATAACACAAATCAGTCATAGATATTCATATCACTAAGGTGGAAATAGAGATGAATAAAACACATAGAAGTGTACATCAAAGTAGTGGTCATACAAGATCCACTACATCATAAAAGAATAGATACAAGTGCTAGAAAAAAGAATATGTATGCATCAAGGAGTCTCTATCTTGAATGTAGAAAAGCAAAAACTATTAAGCTAAGTAGTTAGCCAAAAGTCAAATGACAGACCCTGATAAGAAGTCAATTGGAAGCATCTAAAATACCTCGGTCTGACCCGAATATTATTTAAGAAGAAAATAATAAACGGATCGGTCTAACTATAAATATCATATAAGATGAGATAGGATAAGATGTATGACAAAAACGTATGAAAATAATAATGTCATACTATGACAAATATACATTAAATAACAACAAAAATCATACAATATCTCAAATTTTCTCAAACATCAAAATGAATGTCATATTCTTTAGCTTATTCACCAAACCTCAAATATTGACAAACATATCAATGCCAATCGCAAAAAGTGATGAAACACAAATTCTAGAAATCATGAATAGAAATCCAGAAATCACAAAGGGGAGCCTATAAAAAATGGGAGCATGAAAACTCAACACGGATATCACAAACGGGTCGCTGTCCCATGGTCACTAACCATAGAGCCGGTGCAACGACGTAGTATAATAACGGTATGCCTGAGGAACCTGAAACTCGAATAATTTAGAATAACAACGTAGTACAATAATGGTACGCCCGAGGAACCTGAAACTCGAATGATTCGGAACAACAACGTAGTACAATAACGGTATGCCCGATGAACCTGATAAGCCGGAACAACGACGTAGTACAACAACAGTACGTCCGATGAACCGAACTCCATAAG
The DNA here is from genome assembly GCA_030765085.1 of Allium cepa. Lineage (NCBI taxonomy): Eukaryota > Viridiplantae > Streptophyta > Magnoliopsida > Asparagales > Amaryllidaceae > Allium > Allium cepa. The sequence continues at coordinate 465,134,845 of CM060943.1, forward strand.
AGAACATGAGTCGCAAGCCCATAGAAGTGAGTCGAAACTCCAAAGAACCCATAGGTCGCTAGCCTATAAAAGAAATGAGACGAAGCTTAAATAAATGAGGTAAAGTCCCCCACGTGGAAAGAGAGACATCGCATATTGCTAGTCTAAACCATAAAATGATCATCATTGATCGATAAGAAGTGTAAATTACACTAAGCTAGTAAATAAATGAGTTTAGCTTCATGTTCCATAACCACTGGCTTAACTTAAAGATTTACGAACAGATTGTAGATTTCCACTCAAAAATTATCACAAGATTTCAATCGAACAAGTCCAAGAATTAACCGACAAAGAAAACACAAGCATTTCATACCACTTGTTTTGCTAAGCCGTTTAATTAGATTTCTCATACGAATGAGGTAAAGGTTTCTATATACTAATAGGTTGGAAAACGGTTTTAAAAATGAGCTTTGTATTAATAATAATGTTGAAATCATTTTTGTGAAAGAGTTTGAGTATTTACTACTAGTATAGAAACCTTTGTATTTTAAAGTGACATCACAAAAATGATTGTAAAAACAATCAATCACCAAAAATTCACATACAAAAACGTGAATCAAAACTATAGAAATCGATATCAAATCCATCAAATGGATATTCCCGAAAATCCAGAAAATAAGTCATCAAAGTCGATAATAAATGACAGCAACTAATCGGATCAATACAAATCGATAAAAATTGAAAATCCACACAAAAATAGGCGAAATGGCAGAATTGCACAGAACCAGACGTCTGCTTGTATTAGCCAGACGTCTGATCTAGGGTTCGAAAATTTTATTTCCTTTCTCCTTTTTCCTTTTTATTTTCTGAAGCCATCCAGACGTCTGGTATAGACTAACTAGACGTCTGGTCAAGGTCTCTGTAACTTTTTTCTTCCTGCCGCATATTTTTTTTATTTGCTCCCTTAACCAGACGTCTGGACCTTCCACCCAACTGTCTGGTTTCCTGTGCTGGGCAATAGTTTGCTTAGGCCAATGATGACCAAATCGGTTCGGAAGCGATCGGATGAGCGACGGAGGCTAGGGATTTATGCCTAACGATAATCCAACCTTATGGGCTCTTCGATACACCCCAAATATCATGTCCAAACATTCAAAGTAGGATTTTTAAAGATTTTGACTTTAAAACAACAAAGTTGGAAAATTCACCAAATCCATTCAAATTAAAGCAAATGAATATGAAATAGATGTTAGAAATTCATACCTAACAAAAATGAAAGCCATAGACGTAGATGTGAGTTCGAAAACTCACCTTTAAACCCAAAAACAACAAATGAGAAGCTCTACAACAAAGCAAGACCTATTCCTCTTCAACAAGATCTCAAAATTCCTCAATCTATTATCAAATGAAGTGAATTTCCTAAGTTAGGGTTTAGGAATTTTTGAAAATTGTAGAGAGATTGAGATGGAGAAGATGAAGAGGATGCTTCCCTAAGCTTCTCTTTAATTTGGAGCTTGAATCTTGAATTTTCTAGTAATCTAGGGTTTAGGAATTTTAATTTCCCTTTCTTTCCCCCATTTTCCTTTAGCTTGAGCATGTCAGGAAAATAGAATGAATGAATGAAGAGGAGGGTGGAGTTAGGGTATTTTATTTGGGTTAGTGGATTGAAACCCAAACCCACAGCCCAATAAAAAATAGCAAAATTCTACTCAACTCCAAACATATAGATGTTTATACTCAAAAAGGTCGCAAATTTCATTTTGAACTCAATGGAAGTATTCTCGAGTCCTAATTTGACTGTTTACGAAAAGTAGCATTTCGTACTTTAATCCGACTAACGATGTTATATTTAAATAAATCATTTAAATACACAATTGTAAAATATGCGGGTTGTCACATACTTCCCTCCTTAAATAAATTGTGTCCTCGCAATACTTAAGAAGAAAACGAAGAGTAACAACCATGAAGCATATCAATCACAAAAGGAAATTTTAAAACGAGAAGTTCACCTTAAAGAGCACGAGAGAGTAAGTCCGGATGTATTCGCTCGATGAATTCTCTGAATTTCCAAGTACAATCCTTAGGATTTGAGGACCATTGAACTTTCACAAGCGGAACATCTTTATTACGAAGGCGTTTAATCTCCATAGCAATGATACAAATAGGATGTTGCTCATATGTCATATTAAGTGAAACTTCAATTTCTTCAATAACACCGGGCTCAAGAATAGAATCGGAATCCCTAAGGCATTTCCGTAGTTGAGAGACGTGGAAAACGCCGCCATGAATAGTTGAAAATTTAGCCGTAATAAAAGGCGATAAGCCATGGAACCAATACATTCGGCGATGGGAAATGGACCAACATATCGAGGTGCTAGTTTTCCCGATCGACTGAAACACACAACACCCTTCATAGGTGAAACATGAATGAACACCAAATCTCCCATAGAAAATTTTAATTTCCTTCTTTGGTTATCGGCATAGGATTTTTGTCTACTTTGAGCTTCTTTTATCCTATGACGAATAAGGTCAATCTTTTCTGTGGCATCACGAATAAAATCTGGACCTAAAACCAGCTTGTCACCGATCTAAATCCAACAAGAAGGAGATCGCATGGCCTTCCATAGAGTGCCTCAAAAGGTGCCATACCAATAATAGATTGTAACCTATTATTATAGGAAAATTCAACAAGAGAAATATGATCTTCCCAACTTTCACCAAATTCAAGAATACATGCTCGAAGAAGATCTTCAAAAGTTTGATTCACACGCTCTGTTTGTCCATCGGACTAAGGATGATAAGCGGTGCTAAAATTAAGCTTCGTTCACAAAGCTTTTTGAAGACTCTTCCAAAATCCAGTAGTAAATAAGGGATCACGAATGCTAACAATAGAAGTAGGAACTCCATGAAATTTAACAATTTCTCTAACATAGAATTTGGTCAAAATAGGTACGGTCCGATTAGACCGAACGGGAATAAAATGGGTGAATTTTGTAAGCCTATCAACAATAACCCATAAACTGTCATGACCAGAACGAGATCGAGGAAGACTGTCGATAAAGTCCATGGAGACTTGATCCCGCTTCCAAATAGGAATGTCTAAAGGCTGCAATAATCCACCGGGCCTTTGATGCTCAGCCTTAACGGGTTGACAAGTCATGCAATGCTTAATGAAGTTAGCAATATCATATTTTATTCCATCCCAATAATAAAGTCGCTTCATGTCTGCGTACATTTTACTACCACCGGGATGAATGGTAAATTTAGAACGATGAGAATCTTTTAAAATATCTTTAAGAAGATCACTAATATTTGGCACGATAAGTCTACCAAATTTTCGAATGCCGCCACGAGCATCTATTTCAAAGTCCTTTAAACCATCAATATTACTATCCCTACAACTTTGGCTAAGATGAGCCAATTCCGGATCATGGTTTTGAGTTTCAATAATGCGGTCTAAAAGAGAAGGATGGACCTTAAGGCTATATAAAACAAGCGATGAACATGAATCGGATTCACGATCTCGAATCTCACAAGTAGACAAAGTCTCGAGATCATTCCATTCAGATATCATCATTGAAACAACCGCTTGTTGCTTACGACTAAGGGCATCGACAACACGATTTCCCTTTCCGGTAGTATAAAGAATATCAAAATCAAAAGACACAAGGAACTCGAGCCAACGTCGTTGACGCAAATTAAGTTCCTTTCGAGAAATTAAATACTTTAAAGATTTATAATCGGCGTAGATAACAAGTTTCTCTCCCAAAAGATAATGACGCCAAATTCTAAGGGCGAAAACAATGGCCGCGAGCTCTAAATCATGAGTGGCATATCTCGTCTCCGCAGGCTTTAATTGCCTAGAAGCATAAGCAATAACACGTTCCCTTTGTATTAGAATGGCTCCCAAACCAACACGACTAGCATTGGTATAAACAATAAAGTCTTGGTTCCCTTCGGGAATCACAAGAATAAGAGCATCGGAAAGGAGTTCTTTTAATTTCTGAAAAGCAGCTTCACATTTGTCCAACCAAATATATTTAACTCCTTTCTTTGTCAACATAGTAAGAGGCACAGAAATTTTAGAAAAGTCTTTTATGAACCGACGGTAATAGCCAGCCAATCTAAGAAAGCTACGAATTTTCGTCACACTCTCTGGTTTCTTCCCATTTTGAATCACCTAAATCTTTAAAGGACCCACGAAAATTCTGGATTCAGAAATAATATGTCCTAAAAATTTCACACAAGATTGCCTAAAGTGGCACTTTAAATTTTTTTCTTTCAGTTGATTACTCCCAAGAGTATCCAACACAATCCGAAGATGTTTTTCATGCTCTTCATTGGTTTTAGAATAAACAAGAATATCATCTATGAAGATGAGAACAAATCGATCGAGGAAGTCTTTTAAAACTCGATTCTTAAGGTCAACGAAATAAGCTGGAGCATTCATTAAACCAAAAGACATAACAAGCCATTCATAAGATCCATAACGAGAATGAAACGAAATCAAAGGAATGCTATCCTCTGCAATACGAAGCTGATGGAAACCGGTTGCTAAGTCTAACTGTGAAAAGACTCTAGCACCGCTAAATTGATCAAATAAATCATCAATCCAAGGTAAATGATGTTTATTCTTGATGGTAAGATCGTTAAGCTTGCGGTAGTCAACGCAAAGCTTAAGTGTACCATCGGATTTCTCCACAAAGATAGCTGAAGCTTCCCAAGGAGAGGAACAAGAGAGAATAAATTGCTTTGCTTCCAATTTGGATGATTGTTTACGCATCTCCTCATTTTCCTTATTGGACATACGATAAGGAGGATGAGTGATAGGTAGAGCTCCAGAGACTAGATAATTCTGAACTCGATTGCTCGCTTAGGTGGTAATCCTAAATCAGGCTCAAATATGTTAGGAAATTCACGAACAACGTGAATGAGGGAAATGACATCTTCCTCATCATCATTATCTTTATCATGGGGGTTTAGAGAATATAAGGATGCTACCAAATTGGAATCTGAATCTTTAAGAACAATAGAAATCTGCTTAACAGATTGAGGATGACGAAGATGTATAGTCCTCTCGGGACATAGGATGTGGGCTTCATAACGATTAAGCCGATCCATTTCTAAAATCATTCCGAAGCCTAAGTAACGCATAACATGCAAATCAGCATGGAAAGCATAATCATATAAAATAATCTCGACATCTTTACAAATTAAACTGAGTGTTGCGGATCCATCAACCTGATTCATAATTCTCAAAGAAGTCATCAAGACCCAAACATTTAAAGACAAAGTATCCATAAGTTCTTTTGATATAAAAGAGTGAGATGCACCTGTATCAAAAAGAATTCGAATAGGATGATCACGAAACATAATAATGCCATCAAGGATAGAATGAGTAATACCTTGACAAAGAGAAGTGTTACTAGGCGCTTGCACAACATTTAGTTTTTCCTATTTCTTGCTTGGAAGTTTGGGACATGAAGATAAAAGATGACTCGAATTTTAGCAATAACGACAAAAAAGGGGTTTCAGACACCTATTTGCATAATGGTCCTTAGAACCACAATTGTAGCATTGCACACGACTAGATGTAGGAGTCTTTGCTACCAAAGTTGCTTGCTTCCCTTTCTTGTTGGGATTAGGCTTGAACTTAATAGACCTCTTCTTGTTGTTGTCGAAGTTCTGTTTGGCACCCACAACTTCAACATCACTTTCTTTGTCGGCCTCTTCAAGTCGAAGAGCGATATCAACAAGCTGATCGAAAGAAACTTCTAGTTTCAGAAGTAAAGGCTTTTTAAAATTCTTATTCAACCCATAAACAAAGCTCTGATTTTTCTTCAATGGGGTATTAATATACTCGACCTTATATTTAGAGAGGGATTCAAAAGATACGACATAGTCTGTCACGGAAGATTCACCTTGAATAAGGTCAATAAAGCGCCGAGCTAAAGTTACCTTTTCATCTTCTGGCACAAACTTTAATTCAAACCTTTCCCGGAATTGCTCCCAAGTAAGATCCACTTCAATAATTTTCAAAATCAAAAGCTCATACCAATCTAATGCTCATTCTTGGAGCATGCTAGAAGACACTTGGACTCGATGTAGATCAACAAGATTCATGCGAGAAAAGATGCGATCGCATGTTCTAAGCCAAGTTTGGACTTCTATAACATTTTCGAAACCCTTGAATGGCCTTCCACCTAAATTGTGTAATTACTGCACAGGCGTGCAAATCCATATTTAGGATGAGTAGGCTCAGGAATAGGTCTGACAACTTGAGAAATCTTTACGAGATCTAAAAACTGTTGGGCAGACGTGAATACTCCATTCTGAGGAGTAGCATTGGATTGACCGATGCTGGGACGGCCTGGTTTAACCATTTCTCTTCTTTAAGAAATAAAGAAAGAAGAGAAAAAAGTTATTCTCAGAATGAATATCAAACAAACTTGATTGATAAAACAAGGCATCATAAAAGAAATTAGGATAGAACGGGTCCTGAGACTTGGATAAATCCTAAGGCACGATTCCTAAGAAAGACTTAGGGTAATGATTCCTATCATAATATTTTATATTGTTCCAGAGTTTGGCTCTGATATGATGTTGTGACGCCCTACCTCTGTACTCACACTAGCCAAGGACACTATGGAGTAATGCCGTCAATTAGCACGAAGAAAGGAGCGACCATCGGTGCAATTGCTTTGTGCGAGTACCGATATGTCAGATAGCATTACGTGCATTTCGTTTCAAGAAGAAATCTGACACATCAATTACAAAATGAAAACTACTACACAGTGGCTATGTGGTCTTCGGAAATAAATATAAAATAAACATAACACAAATCAATCACAGATATTCATATCACTAAGGCGGAAACAGAGATGAATAAAACACATAGAAGTGTACACCAAACTAGTGGTCATACAAGATCCACTACATCACAAAATAATAGGTATAAGTGCTAGACAAAAGAATATGTATACATCAAAGAGTCTCTATCTCGAATGTATAAAAGAAAAAACTACTAAGCTAAGTAGTTAGCCAAAAGTTAGATGACGGACCCTGATAAGAAGTCAAGTGGAAGCACCTAAAATACCTCGGTCTGACCCCAGTATTATTTAAGAAGAAAATAATAAACGGATCAGTCTAGCTATGAATATCATATAAGATGAGTAGGATAAGAGATATGACAAAAACGTATGATAACAATAATGCCATATTATGACAAGTATACATTAAATAACAACAAAAATCATACAATATCTCAAATTTTCTCAAACACAAAAAAAATGTCATATTCTTTAGCTTATTCACCAAACACCAAATATTGACAAACATATCAATGCCAATCACAAAAATTGATGAAACGCAAATTCTAGAAATCATCAATAGAAATCCAGAAATCAAAAAGGGGAGACCTATCAAAAATGGGAGCACGAAAACTCACCAACATGTGTATCATAAATGGGTCGCTATCCCATGGTCGCTAACCATAGAGCCGGTGCAATGACGTAGTACAATAACGGTACGCCCAAGGAACCTGAAACTCAAATAATTTAGAACCACGACGTAGTATAATAACGGTACACCCGAGTAACCTAAAACTCGAATAATTCGAAACAACGACGTAGTACAAGAATGGTATCCCCGATGAACCTGATAAGCCGGAACGACGACGTAGTACAACAACGGTACGTCCGATGAACCAAACTCTATGAAAGAACATGGGTCTCTAGCCCATAAAAGTGAGTCGAAACTACAAAGAACCCATAGGTTGCTAGCCTATAAAAGAAATGAGACGAAGCTCAAATAAACGAGGTACAGTCCCCAATGTGGACAAAAAGACATCGCATATTGCTAGTCTAAACCATAAAATGATCATCATTGATCGATAAAAAGTGTAAATTACACTAAGCTAGTAAATAAATGAGTTTAGGTTCATGTCTCATAACCACTGGCTTAACTTAAACATTTACGAACAGATTGTAGATTTCCACTCGAAAATTGTCACAAGATTTCAATTGAACAAGTCCAAGAATTAACGGACAAAGAAAACGCAAGCGTTTTCTTCCACTTGTTTTGCTAAGCCATTTAATTAGATTTCTTATATGAATGAGGTAAAAGTTTCTATACACTAATAGGTTTGGAAAACGGTTTTAAAAACGATTTTTGTATTAAAAATAACGTTGAAATCATTTTTTTGAAGGAGTTTGAGTATTTACTACTAGTATGGAAATCTTTGTATTTCAAAGTGACAAATCACAGAAATGATTGTAAAAGCAATCAATCACTAAAAATTCACATACGAAAACGTGAATCAAAACCATAGAAATCGATATCAAATCCATCAAACGGATATTCTCAAAAATCCAGAAAAGAAGTCATCAAAGTCGATAGTAAATGTCAATAACTAATCGGATCAATACAAATCGATAAAAATCGAAAATCCACACAAAAATGGCGAAATGGCATAATTGCACAGAACTAGACGTTTGGTTGGATTGGCCAGACTTTTGACCTAGGGTTCAGAAAATTTATTTTCCTTTCTCCTTTTTCCTTTTTATTTTCTAAAGCCATCCAGATGTCTGATACAGACTAACCAAATGTCTGGTCAAGGTCTGTGCAATTTTTTTCTTCCTACCGTATATTTCTTTTTATATGCTGCCTTAACCAGATGTCTGGACCTTCCACCCAGACGTCTAACTGCCTGTGCTGAGCAACAGTTTGCCTAGGCCAATTATGGCCAAATCGGTTCGGTAGCGATCGGATGAGCAATGGAGGCTAGAGATTGATGCCTAACGACAACCCAGCCTTATAGGCTCTTTGATACACCCCAAATATCATGTCTAAACATTCAAAATAAGATTTTTAAAGATTTTGACTTTAAAACACCAGAATTGAAAAATTCACCAAATCCATTAAAATCAAAGCAAATGAATATGAAATAGATGTTAGAAATTCATACCCAACAACAATGAAAGCTATAGACGTAGATATGAGTTCGAAAACTCACCTTTAAACCCAAAAACAACAAATGAGAAGCTCTACAACAAAGCAAGACCAATTCCTCTTCAACAAGACCTCAAAAATCCTCAATCTGTTATCAAATGAAGTGAATTTCCTAAGTTAGGGTTTAGGAATTTCTGAAAATTGTAGAGAGATTGAGATGGAGAAGGTGAAGAGAATGCTTACCTAAGCTTCTCTTTGATTTTGGAGTTTGAATCTTGAATTTCCTAGTAATCTAGGGTTAAGAAATTTTAATTTCTCTTTCTTTCCTCCATTTTCCTTTAGCTTGAGAGTGTTGGGGAAATAGATGAACGAATGAAGATGATGTTGGAGTTAGGGTATTTTATTTGGGTTAGTGGGCCGAAGCCCAAACCCAAACCCAAAGCCTAATAGAAAAATAGAAAAATTCTACTCAACTCCAAACATATCGATATTTATACTCAAAAAGATCGCAAACACCATTTTGAACTCAATGGAAGTAGTCTCGAGTCCTAATTCGACTGTTTACAAAAAGTAGCATTTCAGACTTTAATCCGACTAACGATGCTATATTTAAATAAATCATTTAAATATACAATCGTAAAATATGCAGGTTATTATAGCTTCTTTACGTTCTTTATGCTGGCATATTGAATTTGTTGTGACTATCCTGAGGCTGAAATAATTTATAATCTAGATATGCAAGTATGCAAGAGCGAGACATAGATTGCTGCTGGCGTGGAAACGGGCAAAAAGATATCATACAAGCAGATGTATGAGGTGCAGCAACTGTTGTCCGAAGCAGACATCAAAAGAAAGAAACAAATTGCTCAGGTTGATTTATGGTCTTGGACGCTCTTCTGTCTATATTCAATTGGTGGCATAGCAATGACAGGTTGTCCTATTTGACAGGAGGACGTTATTGTGAACTATCTGGTAGTACGTACTTTTGATCCACCACTTCTTAGAAAGACCCTAAGAAGAGGAAATGCGATTCAGGTACATATTTTCACTTTTTTACTATCCATTTACTACTCCCATTAATTAGTTAACAGCATGCGCATTTTATGTACACACAACACTTATGTCTACTAACATATATTACATGTCACGGTTAACGTTGCATTGTACATCCCATGCTACGTTGTTTTATTGAATAACAGTACCTGACTTTGTCCCTACCAAATCCTACTCAATTGTTGTACTTATGGATACCTATACTTTGAAATGTTATATCTTTCAAACCTAGCCTGTATCTACGTGTCTTAACTTGATATTGACAACTATTATTACTTCAACATGTTTCCTGCTAACGAACTTAAACTGTATCTTATTTCCCTTATCCGTAGGATGGTGATACAGATCAGCAGGCTGCAACAGCTCTTGGGATGAAGATTCGGGAGAAGAAGCAAAGAAATTAATTTCTAGCATTTTATGATTTCATGTTTTTGGTACATTTACGTTTTTATGTCTGTAGCTACTAATTTTCTATATGTTTTTCACGTTTTCCCTTTTCTTTTGTGCTACCTCATTTTGCACTTTTTTTTACAAAACTGTAAGTCGGGACGTATGATGAATGAATTATTTTGCTTTCGGTTACCTTATATACATGCAATTTTTTTAAATCGCAACTCCAGTTTTGAACTACCATTTTTGTTTGTCATGCTCAGTTGCACTACCGCTTTAACTGCATACAACGTCCGTGCTGACATATGTATCTATTGTACACTGTGCACCAATATGCATACGAACGATATGGTCACTCTTCTACCCTAACATCATCTTTCACATGTTTTGATTAAACTTTACAGAGTATAACAATGCCCGTGTGCGTAGCACGGGCTACTCACTAATAATAACGTAAAAAGTGGATGAGAGTTTGATGATTTAATCTTCCATCCAATCAAAATTAAGAATAAGCAATGGACTGACTTAAATCCGCTTAAGACATACAAATATGATTCTCGACAAGAAAATAAAGTATAGATAGAAAATAAAACTAAATCCTAAACTAAAATTAAATTCTTACAGGGGATTACAGGAATTGGAAAATAAGCTCAAGTAGGGTTTAATTAGCTTCAACATCATGAGGTTTGAATTTTGGCCTCAATCGCATAAAAGTCTTTGTAATAATCAACCACAAGACAAACATCATTCGTCTCAAATTGTACGACGATTGAGTGGGCAATGTCCCGGCAGGTGAAGGCAGCATGAGAGGTGACACACCGAGGGGGATGAGAGTTGTTTGGGAAGGAACGTGGTTTTGGTGCTTGTAGGGTTAGGGTTCAATTTTGATGAGGAAGGGTGATTTTAGATGGAGAACGGACAGCGAGGTGGTTGATGTTGGTATTACGCTGTTTGGTGGAGGTTCATCGTCGACAGAGGCAGCGATGGCTAGAGACAAAGATTTTCTTTTAATTCCTAAATAAACTAGCGTTATTTGTATTGTAAAAATGTGTGTGTATGTTTGTCTACACACACTTATAACGCTAATTTAATATAGAATTTTTTGAACTGTAAAAGTGAGTTCAGCATTAGATTCAAAAAAACGCTTGTCTAATTTAGCACTTTTTTTTAACTTTAAAAGCGAATTTAACATTACTTATATACGATGCTAGTTTAACTTAGCATTTTTTAAAATTGTAAAATTAAACATAACATTGTATTTATATAATGTTGCTTTAGTTTAGTATTTTACTGTTCATTTTCTAAAGGTTACCGTCAAATGCGAGGGTAGGGTTGGTTATGGCTCTGGCCACTAGTGAGGCTCACGATTAAGGATCCATTTGATTTCATTTTGAGTTTTGTATTTCTAGTTTTCGACATGTATTACAAAATACAAGGAGAGCATATTGAAGATTTAAAAATCTAAATAATTACAATAACGAAAAGACGACGGATGGAGTGAGTTGTTTTCTGTGTTTTTGTTATTTCATAGGATAGAAAATAAAATAAGTTTGTTCTATGTTTGGTATGTTGACTTCATTTTTCAAATTGATCGTCTTTTAAAAATACACGCATCTTACACATTTTTATTTATTTGAAAACCAAAAAGGGCAAACCAAATGAGAGCTAAAGTTAGCGTGTTTCATTAATGTCTATTTTTTTGTTCCCCTTTCATGGATGAATTGTTCATATTTTCACATGTAGGGATTTACATATACAACACATATCACTGAAAGGTTTTTTTTATAAGCTTTTATGGTTGTGGGCTGGAGATGTTGACAATGGTAGAGTTGTTGGCGTCGGTGGAGAAGCAGACCACGAGTTGCGGCGGCGGTGACGGATAGTGACAACAAATTAAGGAGTTATTTTTGATTTGTTAGAAGTGAGCGAAACCTTTTGTTAGAAGAGAGGGAAAAAAAATATAATATGTGGAAACTAGGGACATATCCCTCTTTTCTGAACTTATTTTTTTACATCTCTCCCTTTTAAAAATTATTCTCTACATTTCTTTTTCTGCAATTTTTTTTACTACTCTCGTTTTCAAATTTAAAAGCCAAATAAATTTGAGATTTTAGTAAAATTATCCAAATACGCCCTTGAATTTCAAATACTGTTTTTGAAAATAAAGATGTAATTTATAAAGAGACATAAGGTTTATTTTTTTGTAATTATACCGTATTAAAATTTCCCAAAAAAATACTACCTGTTATAATATATGTAAATATAAATAGTGAATATGCTATATACTGTTTCGTATTTAGTCCCATATCGTGGGATTAGTTCTATCCCAAGTTTCTAGGCCTTTATATAAAGGTGCTAATGTATAGAAAATGGATTACTAATCTCTGAACGAATAAAATTGTTCTCTCTAATGGTTTCTGCTTTCTTTATTTTACAACACGTTATCAGCACGATCTCTAAATAAAAGAAAATTTTCATATCTGATTATAAATCTTCAAAACGGTAAGCTATTTCTGATATGATTAATCAAATCTTTCGGATCTCATTCTATTAATTTTATTTCTTTTAGATCTCATTGTATCATTGATCTAATTATTTAGATCTGATTCTATTTGTACATCTTATTTTTTGTCCCTGTATTTTAGATCTTATTTTGTTGTAGATCTTATATTTTTTTTTCTAATTTTTCAGATCACTTGTAGATTTTAATATCATGTTCAAATGATATATTTTTTAGATCTGTAGATTTTGATCATCAAATCTCTAATTAATTTTTGTTAATGTATATCCATTTTTTTGTGATAATTTAAATTTGATCTGAAACTAAAATTGTTTCATAGACTAAAATGTAATTTCAGACCTTATTCTGGTAGTATTCTTTTTAGATCTTATCTATCATATCTAATTTTCTAGATTTCATTATATATACATACATACATACATACATACATATATATATATATATTATCTTATAGATCTTGCTCTATTAATATTATCATTTTAGATCTCATTTTATCGTAGATCTAAACTTTTATATCTCATTCCATTGTCTGGTGTAAAAAAAGGTTTTATTTTGAAACTTTTTTGTTTGGATTTCGGTTTGAATGAGGACTATAGAAATGATTTTGCTACATGATTTATATTTTCAGAAGAAATATTTTATTGTTTCTTAGAGAAACAAATAGAAGGATAATACGTATTTAGAAGATCGTATTAAGTTTATATGAAAGAATATGAACCTGAAGTTCATTTGTGCGAAGGTGAAAGATTAAAGCTTTCATAAGCTGAAATAAAGCCTTGAAGAAAATAAGCGGGCAATTCCAGAAGAAGATGTTGATATGTCCAGAAGACATAACATAAAAACAATATGCTGGAATAACATTACAAATGTGGTAAATAATATTTCCTTGAAGAGAAATAATATTATTATTCTCATGTTCAAATACAATTATGAAGAGTCCTCTTGTTTCATTGTGTTTATTTAATATTGGAGACCTGAAGTTCTAAAATAAAATTTATGCATATAAGTTTGTATTCCTAAAAAAGAAGATTATATATCAAAACTCTATAAATTTGAGATGTGAAGCGTTGAATTATTAGAATAATTCATATTATGGTAAATTATAACCATTTTTGCAATCAAACCTGAAGTTTGATAATGAAAATCAAGTTGTACCATTTAGGATCTAAAGTACTAAACAAAGACTTTACTTTAAAGTAAAATTGGAACCTGAAGTTCTAAAAATATTTGCCAATAGTATTAACTACTAAACCAAATAATTGTATAAAAATTTGTTTACTCCATAAGTGGTGATAATAATAATATATATAAAATCTCTAGAAGAGATTTGTATATTTAGTAATGATAAAATATCTCTAGAAGAGATTTGTTGATATATTTGGTGCTTTTATTAAACCAAATAAATACATAGAAATATATCTACTCTCCCGCTCTCTTTCTTTTTAATAGAAAATAAGGTGTTCTAATAGGAAGTTTATTTTCTAATTTTTTTTCCTTCGTCCATTCATCCAATCATGCCTTTCAAAAGGTAAAATATGTAATAGATCAAGTTTCTTTCCTTTGGCTCATCAAGTAAGTATTTTGGATTCTTCATAAAATGAACGTTAACATATGATATACAAATTTTCTCTCTCTGTACTTACAATATGTAAATAGCGCATATATTAATCCATATATTAATCGGTAGCAATTAATAAATCAATAAATAAAATTTATTGATTAATGAGAATGGTCTAACAAAGATGTGTTTGAATGCTTCATACATTTATTCTTCTTTTATATCTCTTATTGTAGACAAAGATCATAACGTATATACATGGTATATATTTCTGTCTCTCACTATTGCAGTTGTTATGAATTAATAAATGGTATTTAATACTACATATTCATATTCTTAAATCTGTCTTTATTATAAAAATAAACATGATAAAGTCAGCATAATTTTTTATTATAATTCATCATTTCTCCACCAATCAATCCACATAAAGGCCTTTCCATATTTTCAAGGGTAATTTTGCATTCTCAAGGGAATTAATGAATGAATAAATGAGATTGTATCTAGAGTTATCAAAAGGATGTAAATAAGAAATTATAGTCGCTTTTATAGATTATATTTTGTTGTCTTTTACTATTTTGCAGTAATGTTTTTCTTTCTTTCACTATAACTACTATTAGATATGGGTTCTTTTTTATGAAATGCATTGATTATATACCCATGAACAATATTTTGATGCTTATGCATTTTTATTTCCACTTATAGTTGGCAATATGATAAACACATCCAAGCTTGAATTTAAAGCTTTCGATATATTAGGAGATAACATTTTGTCATAGATATTGGATGCTAACATTCAATTACAATCTCATTGCTTAGAAAATGTCATTAAAAATAATAATAATACGTCCCAGTAGGATAAAACAAAGGCTCTTATAATTTTAAGGTGTCATATCCACGGCAATCTTAAAATAAAACATATAATTGAAAAAGATCACCTTTACTTATGGTACTCCTTAAAGAAGTGTTATGACCACTAGAAGATGGTCGCACTTCCAAGCACTAGACAAGAGTGGTTGAACCTGAAGTTTCAAGATTTCAAATCTGTTAAGAAATACAATTCTTTTATATTTAGAATAACTTCTAAACTGAAATTGTGTGAAAGGATTGTATGATAATGCTAACATGAAGTTAGATCATTTCTTCAAAGGTATTGATGAAAACTTCATTAATGATGAAAATCTAAGTGCAATAATAAATAATATGGTCGAATTGATCAACTAGCAGCAGCTTGAAGTCTGCTATGTGGATTTTGTTTTATTTTATTTTATTTAGTTTAGTAAATCAGGTTGAAGTTAGTAAAACCCAAGTTTTGATAATTTTTGGGCGTGTTTTCCAAACTATATATTTGAAGAAGTAAATTTTAATATCCTCTAGAAGAGATAACCCATATGACATACTCTTGAAGAGATGTTTTATGATTTTTATATTGCAAAATCCAAATATCCTAGAAGAGATGTTGTAGAATTATGTCAATTATGTAGAAAAAGATATTGAGTATTGATGATATCCCAAAAACAGTGCATATAAATTATCTTTAGAAGTGATATGTACCACTCTAGAAGTGGTGTTTATAAAATATCCCCAGAAGCGATATTATATCATCGTATAGCACTATAAAAGAATTGCATATAGAGTATTGTCAAATATGATATAACACTTCAAAAAGTAATGTGATAATAAATTACCTAAAATTCAATCGTCTATTGTCATGGACCCGTAGCTCCATTAGACAAATTTAGAAGCATATAGTGATATGTAACCTTTTACTTTTCAGAACTTATGATGAATTAAATGTTATATGCACAAGTATTCTTAAAGTAATATCTTTAGATATGCATCTGAAGAGATAATCTATATGTCATATCATAAATTTCGCTAAAGCTATATAAATACGATCTTGAACAAACCGATATGTGCAACCAATATAATTTCTTATTTTTATAGCATTTCAAGGGTGCAGAAGATACTCTTATTTATGTTGTAAATATATCTATTTTACTGAACTCTCTAGAAGAGATGTTTATATATAATTATAACTAAGTATATATTCTCTAATAAAAAAATCATAATTAATGTTCAAAAGTAATATTAGAGATATAATCAAGGAATAAAATTTACCAGCTTGAAGTTGTGTATATAATTTATTTGAACCAGAAGTTCAATATGAGTCCAAACCAGATATTTTGAAAATTGTCATGCGGTCTTGAAGGTGACATTGATCCATAAATAAAAAGAAAATTTATAATATAGATATAATACGTGGACGCGCGTATATATCCATATATGTAAATATTCAGCCAACAACTTGAGGTTTGTTATGAGCTCATCTTAATAATTATGTATAGTTATTATTTAGTGATTTAGATCAACATAAATGTTGAATGATCCGAAGTCGTGTATGTATTCAAATGATCTATACAATAAGAAAATTCCTCCAATTGACTAGATCGATGAATGAAAACAAACTCTAATAAGCAATATCAATTGAATGCATCTTATCAACTAATAATAAAAATAAATAAAAAATATCCTCCTATTATTAATATGTATGGTGTATTTACTAGTAGCAATATCATAATGGATCAAAATGAGAGTCCAAAGATGATTATTATTTAATATGACAATGTTTGTCAACATTGAGGGGGAGGATAAAGGGATATAAGCTCATTTTGATCATCAGTGTTAAATATTTGTTAGAATATACAATGATGCAAAATATTAAGTAATTTGAATAAATTATCAATAATATCCCTAGTAGACTTTCTCCAATATAGATTTGAATCCCTGAAGAATTAAAATGTGTAAACCACATCTGAAATATGGTACAAAAGTCAGTTTGAAATACTTTTGGAGTAAGTAATAAAGATGGCAAATAAAAGAGATGAGTGTTCTTGAAGAAACACTTAAGGGTTCTCTTGAAGAGACTAATGACATGATTGTCAAATTACCATAGAAGAGGTTTAGGTACCTAAAACATGATAATTAAAGAGATCTCAATAAATCATGTCTAGAACTGACAAGAAATAATCATCGATGATAAATTTATAAATAATAAAGCGCTTATGTTTATAAAAAGATTAAATATCTTGAATTAGGGGAAAACATGACTGGCCATCATGAATCCTTTATTAATAGAGAAATATGGACATGTAGTCTGCAAAGTAGCGAAAGTGCTTGAAACGCTTAATATACCCCGAAGGTATAAATATGGTTTAAATCATATTACTGAAAGTATACAAATTCCTAAAGAATATAAATACTTTCATGGTTATAAAGAAGGCAAAGAACAAGGAGTGTAGATTACAACCTACTTTTAATTATTGTTGTAATGAAAATCTTGGTATAATTCATGATGAGTAGATTACTTCCTATTTTTAAGTATTGTTGTATTGAAACTCTTAACATCTATTGAAGTGTTAGTTGCGATATGCAAAACTTATTAAAATATATAAGTTTTTGAAGAATTTAAATAACTTTGATGATTATAAAGAATGAAAAAAAAGGGAATGTAGATTACAACCTTCTTCTAAGCATTGCTGTGATGAAAATCTTGATGCACTTCAAGATGAGTAGATTACTTTCTGCTTTTAAGTATTGCTGGAATAAAACTTTTAATATTCATCAAAGATGTAGTTGCAATATGAAAAATTGATTTGAAGCACAAAAATGAAAGCACATGATGTGTTTTTCATAAAGGTAGCAAACAAAATACATATGATGCAAATCATATTTGGAAGAAACAATCTTGGAAAATTTGATTGTGCCAAAGGAAACTATTAATAAATTGTATTATTAATGAGATACATATTTATGGATCCAGAAGTATCTATAACCAATTTGAGTTATCGAAAGACGAATATGAATTTAGATAAAACTTTTAAATCAGGGGAAGCATCCATAAATATGTTATAATGCATTCTTTTTCCTTAACTAAGATTTTTTCCCACTGGATTTTTCTTAGTAAGGTTTTAATGAGGCATTATCTTGATCTAGAAGTATCAACTCCCCAGTAACATTTGAAAATAAGTTATAATGCACTCTTTTTCTTTATTTAAGATTTTTCCCACTGGATTTTGCTTACTAAGGTTTTAACGAGACATTATTTTGATCTAGAAGAATCAAATGTTTTTTCAAGAAATAACATCTCAAATATGTTATTTAAGTTAAATTGTATTTTTATCCTTAACTAAGATTTTTCCCATAGGGTTTTTCTTAGTAAGGTTTTAACGAGGCATTAGTTTGATCCAGAAGTATCAAGCTTCATTTAAAGAAATAAAAAATAAAATATGTCATTGTACTATTTTTCCTTCATTAAGATTTTTTCCATTGGATTTTTTTAGTAAGGTTTTAATGAGACATTGTTTTGATCCCGAAGTATCGAACCCTTTAGAAAGAATATCATTTTCAATATGATTTACAAGTTGCACTCTTTTCCTCGTTCAAGATTTTTCCCACTGGGTTTTCCTAACAGAGGTTTTTAATGAGGCAATGGACAATATCTAGATCGACTGAATGAATAAATGCAAGCAAGATAACAATGAGGGGAAGCAATCATCATACACGTTAGGATTCAAGATTTTGAGGACGCATATTTAAGGGGGAGTGTTATAATATATATAAATATAAATAGTGAATATGCTATATATTGTTTTGTATTTAGTCCCACATCGTGGGATTAGTTCTATCCCAAGCTACTAGACCTTTATATAAAGGTACTAATGTAATGAAAATGGATTACTAATCTCTGAATGAATAAAATTGTTCTCTCTGACGGTTTCTGCTTTCTTTATTTTATAATACCACCCCTTTCAAAATTGGAGTCTAATGCCCTTGTCTACTTTCCTTGCTCACGCTCAAACTTTTGATGGAAGTACCACTAAATAAATGTCCACATGCAGAAGCAAATCTATTCCAAGGGGTTGGTGGAATTTTTAAGTAACATCAGATATTTTTAAATGCATTATTAATTGTCATCAGTTGGTGTGATTCAGATCCAAATCACAGCTACCCCATCTTCTCTCCCTATTTAACACTCCCATTCCGCACTCTCTCTTCCTCGTCTTTCATTCATCTGCAATCGCTTCATTCTCGTTTTTAAGGTATCGAATCCCCTTTTCTCTTACCTTAATTTTGAACCATTTCGATATGGTCATCATTTTATTTGAATGATCTTCATTATATTATTGTTTATGTTTGAATCTAAGGTCGACGTTGTTAGTTTTAGATCTAGATTTGCATTTTTCATTTAGATCTGGGTTTGTTTGATTGAATTTGATTAGATCTGAGGCACTTTATTGTTGTACAGCAAGTCTTACTCTAAATTTAGTCCGTTAATGCTGCTAAATCTTAAAATGTATATATGAACTAAACGTATGCATCACTGGATTGCAATCTATTTGCTTTAGACATCTCATAGATAAACCATTAGGATGGTTCACTGATTGGTGAACAACTATCTGGGAGTTGCAATTTGATGATTAGAAAACACATAATATATACTTGAAGTTAAATATCTGTTGTCCACAACATTCATATCACAGTATCATTTACAAACTTTGATATTCAAAATTGCCGCACAACATGATTTATCTGTTTATGAACAAACTTTTCAATGATTCATATATTATGGCTATTCTGTTTAAACATATAATATGTGGCTCTCTGTATAGGCCAACTAGTAATCATCTATTATATCATCTACCATGACACTTGGTTGTCTGGAATTCTCATAATAATAAAAAACCGTTTAGGAGTATCTGTTGCTTTGGGCTGCAACAAAGCCCGGCTTTAAACATAAATCCAACAAGGAATATAGACGTTGCTCTTCTGTTTGAATCATATGTTTAGCAAGCTCAGAGTATATGTTGCTTTGGGCTGCAACAAAGCCCGGCTTTAAACATTAATCCAACAAGGAATATAGATGTTGCTCTTCTGTTTGAATCATATGTTTAGCAAGCTCACTGTTGCTATTCATAATGAATCATGTGTTTAGCAAGTTCACTATTTTGTTTGTATTAATTTTTTTTCAGTGGAAAAGTGCTGACAATCATAGCTTAGGTAGAGTTTTGCATATGCCAGCTATCGGACACAAAATAAGACACAATTGGTGACACAATAGAGCTGGATCGTTGGATCTCATTGTGTTCACATATGGAGTTGAATCAAGGAGCAATACAACGTTTGAGATTAATTGTGTCACCAATTATGTCACCATTTTGGTTCCCAATACATTTTTCCCATGTGGGAAACAAAAAACATATAGATGGTTAAAAGATAAATATAAAACGATAAGTGCCTTGCGATGCTCGCTACAGCCGCTTTAGATCTGACTGTCAAAACCAGTTCGTAAGTTAACAGCTTAACTATTAAGAGAACTAAGATAGCTTGTCCCCACTTTAAAAACTTACCACCTTCTTGTCCAATAGTCTAAAAATGTAACTGCAAGCAAAAGAAAAGGAATATAACTTATCTACTCTTCATATGTCTCTAACATCCATCTTTACATCTGAATGAGTGAAGGCGGCCAACCATAATTGCTCTAATGTAGGAACATACATAAGAGAGTTGGGTTGGTGCTCAATAATTGATATCAGGAATAATCCAAGGAATGAACCCTGAATGTGACGGCCTAGAAGCTAGATTAAAATTGCTTGGATGTATACATGAGCGTGGCACAACATAAATATTTACTAATGGAAATAGGTGCCAAAGTGTAAAAAGGCTTACATTAAATCAAGCAGAGCAGAAGCTAGTTTAAATTTTCTTTAGATAATGAAAACTTCTTAAGTAGACCACATTTAGCAATGAATAACATAAACACGTCACCTTTGAAACTTATTACAAACATAGATTACTTTTGACTATGTTGACGTTTAGTTAGCCATTTTCACCGATGTGAATTCAAATTGCGTCAGTGTTAACTTTCCCCCAATATTGCCGTGACTTAAGATGGAGGCAGTGTAAAAAATTATTCTGTAATGAATTAGCACCAACGTGATTGAAATCGTCTGTACAAAATTGTTGATTAAGTGCTATTATGTTCAAAAAGGGCCTAAGTTTAAAGTGGAATGCTTATGTTAATTTTTGCTGAAAGTGATCTATTCAAAGAAAATTTTCTTTAGGTGCTTAGTTTTCCATACATCAACTGCTCATGATTTTGAGAACAGTCATGCCACGTAACACTGTTTGTCATACTCATATAACTCAGCAAATCTCTGATTAATTTAATTTCTTTTGTACTGTAAAAATACAATTAAATATGTTGCTTCCAATCGGTGAAGCATTGTCATAGACTAATGAATGATAATATATTTGTTTTGTAAGTTAGTTAAGCTCTTTAGGTTTTAAATTGGTATTAATGCAGTTTCACACGTGTCTCCAGAAAAATGGCATCACACATTGTTGGATATCCACGCATGGGGCCAAAGAGAGAGCTTAAGTTTGCTTTGGAATCATTTTGGGATAAGAAGAGCAGTGCCGAGGATTTGCAGAAAGTTGCTGCTGATCTAAAATGCAACATTTGGAAACAAATGCTTGATGCTGGGACCCAGTTTATTCCAAGCAACACTTTCTCGTGCTATGATCAAGTGCTTGACACCACCGCAATGCTTGGTGCTGTTCCACCGAGGTATGGGTGGAATGGTGGAGAAATTGGATTTGATACGTATTTTTCTATGGCAAGAGGAAATGCCACACTTCCTGCTATGGAAATGACCAAGTGGTTTGACACCAACTAGTAAGTTCTTTACAGAACATGTCGATTTATAGGGAATTGCTTTTTAGTATATTTGTGATGTGTTAGTTAACCTGTTTTGTTTTGGTGCAGCCATTACATAGTTCCTGAATTGAGCCCTGACATGACATTCAGCTACTCCTCTCACAAGGCCGTGAACGAATACAAGGAGGCAAAAGCGGTATGGTTTTGTTACCCTTTTACTTAGTTCTCTTATCGGAATTCATGACTTAGGAGAATCTTTATATGTGAATTCATATGTTATATGAAGCTCTAGTGATTGCGTCTATGTAATATGCATGCATCATGTGTTGGAAGTTGTATCTTTCATCTTACATAAGTTGTTTGTCCATGTTGAGAAGAATAATATAATTATATTGTTGTATTAATCATGCGAATCCAACTTCATGACTACCTTTAAGTTAAATTAGATCTAATATCATCTGTATCGTAACTTACCTTAGTTACTGTTGGTACACACACATACATATCGTTGACGATATATCTATATACGTTACATTGATTTTTTTTCTTCTTGTTACTGCAGCTTGGAATTGATACCGTACCAGTGCTTGTAGGACCTGTGTCATACTTGTTGCTTTCAAAGCCTGCTAAAGGTGTAGAGAAGTCATTTTCCACTCTTTCGCTCTTGGATAAAGTGTTGCCTGTTTATAAGTGAGTCATCCATCATGATTATGTTGTTACTTTGTTTTAGCCACTGCTTTTAATGTGGATTTTTTATAATCATATTCAGGGAAGTTATCACAGAATTGAAGGCAGCAGGTGCAGCATGGATTCAGTTTGATGAGCCAACTCTTGTGTTAGATCTTGATTCCAGCAAGTTGCAAGCGTTTACTGATGCATACTCTGAGCTGGAATCAACTCTTTCTGGTATTGATGCACTCGTTGTGAGCTATTTTGCTGATGTTCCAGCTGAAGCATACAAGTTAGTTGGCACCAAGTTCTAATAGTTACTTTCACTGGTATATGGAATACCCTGTGTTATTTCTCACTTTATGTATGTCTTTGTCGTCTTCTTAGGACCCTTACCAGCTTGAAAGGCATTTCTGGTTATGGATTTGACTTGGTTCGTGGAACCAAGACTCTTGACTTGATCAAAAGTGCTGGCTTTCCTGCTGGAAAGTTTCTTTTTGCAGGAGTTGTCGATGGGAGGAACATTTGGGCTAATGATCTTGCTTCATCCCTCAATGAACTTAGCAGTCTTGGTTCTATTGTAGGCAAAGGTATACGCATATTTTTGCATTATCCTTATTCATGAATTTTATATCATATCAATTTTATATTTTCAAATGTGAATCTAGAGTACAATGCTTTCAATGGCTCAATCCTAAGAAAAGATATTATATTGTGACAACATATGAATTATTATATGGTGATTTGTGATATATTATCGTATTTAATGTTATCTTCTTAGTTCAAACTCATGAAATTGTTCGTTGAGAGCTGATCACCTTGTTCCCAAATCTGTATCATACATGTACGATTTTGTTGTCCACATTCAACTTTTATAACTATATTATGGTGCATGCTAATGCTATTACCTTGGTATCATTTTTCTTATACTCAAGTCATTAAGTTGAAGTTTAAACTACGGTAAGTGTTGGTCATGCTTTTATCTGCTGGAAATAATACGTTTTTTCTTTGTTGTGCAGACAAGCTTGTGGTGTCTACTTCATGCTCGCTTATGCATACTGCTGTTGATTTGATTAACGAGACCAAACTGGACGATGAAATCAAATCATGGTTGGCATTTGCTGCACAAAAGGTCGTGGAAGTCAACGCACTTGCCAAGGCATTGGATGGTCAAAAGGATGAGGCTTTCTTCTCAGCAAACGCTGCTGCTCAGGCTTCCAGGAAGTCATCTCCAAGAGTCACCAACGAGGAAGTTCAGAAAGCTGCTGCCGCCCTCAAGGGTTCTGACCACCGCAGAGCTACAAACGTTAGTGCTAGATTGGATGCTCAACAAAAGAAATTGAACCTTCCCATTCTCCCAACCACAACCATTGGTTCATTCCCCCAGACAGTCGAACTTAGAAGAGTGCGCCGTGAATACAAGGCAAAAAAGATCTCCGAAGAGGAGTATGTTAAGGCCATCAAGGAGGAAATCAGCAAAGTGGTGAAGCTCCAAGAAGAGCTTGATATCGATGTTTTGGTCCATGGAGAGCCTGAAAGAAATGACATGGTTGAGTACTTCGGTGAGCAGTTATCTGGATTTGCATTCACTGCCAATGGATGGGTGCAATCATACGGTTCTCGATGTGTTAAGCCCCCAATTATTTACGGTGACGTCAGCCGCCCAAAGGCAATGACTGTATTTTGGTCCTCAATGGCACAGAGCATGACTTCCCGTCCAATGAAGGGAATGCTTACCGGTCCAGTTACCATCCTCAACTGGTCTTTTGTAAGAAACGACCAACCTAGATTCGAGACTTGCTACCAGATCGCACTTGCCATTAAGAAAGAGGTAGAAGACCTTGAAGCTGCTGGAGTCACTGTCATTCAAATTGATGAAGCTGCTCTCAGAGAAGGGTTGCCTCTTCGCAAATCGGAGCATGCTTTCTACCTTGACTGGGCAGTGCACTCTTTCCGTATCACCAATGTTGGCGTCCAAGACACTACTCAGGTTTGCTTTTTGCTTGCTAATTCTTACCCAAGTACATTAAATGTAGTGAATATGTTGCTAATTTATATATGTTTGTGCATGTAGATCCACACACACATGTGCTACTCCAACTTCAACGACATCATCCACTCAATCATCGACATGGATGCTGATGTGATCACAATTGAGAACTCCCGCTCTGATGAAAAGCTTCTCTCTGTGTTCCGTGAAGGTGTTAAATATGGAGCTGGAATTGGCCCAGGTGTGTACGACATCCACTCTCCAAGAATCCCATCAACTGAAGAAATTGCAGACCGCATCAACAAAATGCTTGCAGTTCTGGAGACCAACATATTGTGGGTTAACCCTGACTGTGGGTTGAAGACACGTAAGTATGCTGAGGTAAACCCGGCCCTTACTAACATGGTCCAAGCTGCCAAGCAGCTCAGGAAGGAGTTGGCTAGCGCCAAGTGAACTCGTTTTTAGCTACAAGTTTTATGTATGAAATAATAATTACAGTTGATTATTTATTTTTATTTATTTGTGAGCGATGTTTAGGGAGTGTCTTGATTGTTGTTTCTGCAAGTGGAACTGTTGTATTTGCTTTTGTTGTTCAGCGCTTTAAGCAATTTTGATTAAAGTTTGTAATGTTTTTATATAAATATTACTATTTACTACCAGGCTAGTGTGTAATTTGTGTGTTGCATACAATACGTTTAGAAAAATAATATTATAACAATTTTTAAAAAATACACTTTATTATGCAATATTTGATGAATTTTGTTTGGATAAATGAGATATAAATTAAAATTACTATATTTATAACTGTGTGTTTTTGTTATAAGATTCGTATATTTTTATATTTGAATAAAAATTAAATTATAATTTTTGTTGATAAAAATGAGTTATATGTCAATTTATTATTTTTTTGAATTCATTATTTGATAATCAAATAAATAAAAATAAACATTCTTAATAAATTTTGAAATTGATATTTTTATAAAATTTCATAAATAAGTATTCATGTATATATATTTTGAAATTGGTATTTAGGTTTTGATACATTTGACTAACGGATAAATAACGTATACGTTAAATTTCAAATATTAATTGAGAGAATGACGAAAGATACCTAAAATTATAAGTGTAATACCAAAGGCTCAATATATTTGTATGCGTTTATAGTTCTTGTAGCACATATTTATCAAAATAATTATATGATATTATTAGGGTGATAAAAATATTTATTTAACTATTAAAAGAAATATTAAGTGAAAATATAATCTGAACGTTACAAATCACATTGTCATTTTAATTCTGTAAAAAAAAATGATTTTTTAATCCATTGTTTCATACCTTACTATTTTTACTTTATAATAAAACTTTTTAAAAAATATTTAGTATTTATGTAAAAAAGAAAATAAAATATGAAGGAAAAATATTTCTAATCAAAATATGGTATAATTTTTGTCCATTGATTAACTCGGATTACGAATATAACTAATTAAAATGTAACTTTTTGTCCAAAAACGTACTAATTGAATTTTTTTTCTTCAATATTACAGAATACAAACATTTATCACTTGTCATTAATTGTATTATTATTCTTCAGAAAATATAATTTAATAATGATAAAGAGTCCATTTGACATACCAATTTTATAAAGGAAAAACGTTATATATGTTTGTAATGATGTACCAATTTTGGAAACAAATTTTTTTTGTATATATTTGCTTGTAATGAAATACCAACTATAGGAAGAAAACATTATGTATATATCATTTGTATTAAATAAATAATTTTAGAGAGAAAGAAATTTTATGAATTTAAATGTAGAAAAATGTAAAAGTATCAAGGATAATTTGTATACAATTGTGAAAATATTAAATTATGTGGACGATTAAATTATGTAGACTTGAATGAAAATATAGTTTTACTATTTATGTCAGTACAAATGCGGTATACACGTTGAATTATCATTTTTTATGATTTCTTAGATTAGTTAATAAATATTTGTTAAATGGATTCAGATAAAAAATTAAATTCAAATACATGGACTTGAATGTAAAACAATATAAGAAAACTTAAGAGAAATCCGTAAATAATTGTAAAAATTATTGAATGTTGGCATAAAAATTATTGAATGTTGGCATTTAAATGCAAAATGATGGGAGAGAATATTAGTAGAACATTGTAATAGTTTGTACACAACAGTGGAAATTTAAAACTATTTGGACTTGACTGAAAAATTAGTGTTACCATTTTTACCAATATGAATGTGGTACACATATTGAATTATCATTTTTTAAAATTTATTAGATCAATTAATCAATATTCATTAATTATATTTACTTAAGAAGCTTAAATTTAAGATCACCTAACTAAATTTTAATATATGTGGACCTAAATGTAAAATAACAAAAAAACTTGAAAAAAAATCTATAAATAATCGTTAAAATTAATAATAAACTTTAACGATAAAAGAAAGAACGGATAGAAACATTGTAATAATTATAACAACAATAAATGGTGAGGATGTGAAAATGAAATATCTAGAGAGGATTAAGGAGAAATGAGAAAAATCGTAGAATTAATAAGAGAGCTTTAATTTTTTTTCTTTACTATTATTTAATATATTTTTATATTTAGTAGCTTTTTTCTTGTTAATCTTTGCCCGAGTTACTTTTTCTTTTGATTTAGTCAATGATGGTACTAAATGAAGTCATGTATTTTGTTTGATCTCTCTGTGAAAATGTTTTCGTTGAACTTTACTACACGTTAGGTCAGAACTGGTTTCAAAAGTTTGGCACGATCTGCATATTATGTTAGTTAAAAAATTGATCAAACACTCTCAAACAGTATGTAAATTGTATTTAATATATATTCAATAGCAATAGATCTAAATGGATAATATGAAAAGTGAAGAAGAGTAATCGGAACAACAAAAGACAAGTTTTATAGTAGTTTGGTTTTATTTATGTTCAAATCCATGAGCTTATATCATTCTTTGAATCATATCATGAGCTACAAGTTCTTGAAGGTGAACAATTTTTGCAAACGCAAGCTTTAGAAATGTTGCAGTCTACACATCTGTTATGATTTGAACCTTTAACCTCCATTCCTTGAATCCAATGTTTTACTAATGAGGTACACAAGCTTGTGAAACTCGTTCAACACTTAGATTCACAAAGATAAGAGAACGACTGAGTCAAACTACAAAATATCTATGGATCGTACCTGATCCATATAAGTTTCAACGCCGATCGATAAATTTATCTTATTTTCTTGTGTTTTCTTTCATTTTAATCGAGTCTAGTTGCTTCATTCTTTGAGTCAGTTTTCCTTAAATGCTTCAAAACTTGTTTCTTCATGTATTTAATGAAAATGTTGGCTTTAAGAAGAGAATCTATGCATCAATACCGATCCATAGACTTAACCAAGTTGCTCTATTTTCTCTCTTGCCATGATTTCTTCATTATTCATTGAGAATTGTGGGTAAGATGGCCCAATTGTACCGATTCAACCATGGATCGATACCTACCAAATTTTCCCTTCTTTTCCTTTGCGTCTCTTCGTACTCGATAGTCATTGAGTCTAATATCCATTCCATCACCATTTCATAGTCCGATATCATTGAAATATCGCTTGTAAAAAATACTGGATAACACCTGTCTCTCATAGCACGCTTCTGTAAATACAAATCGTGCTTTGAACTAAAACAAGCAATCAAATTGAGATCCACAAGCGCTTCCATTACACGAACCATTCCATGTAATGTTGTATGTTTAAAACACTTCATATCCACATGCTAATCAAGTCGCATCTTCTGGGCAAATATAAATCTTGTATTTTTGCAGTCTAGAAAGCTCATTCACTTTAATTATCACTGAGAATTGGTCCATGTTCAGGTATACATGCCAATTCATTCCATTTTTTTTATGCTTTATGGATCTATACTGATCCACATAGACAGGTAGCAATCAATGTATCTAGTTCAATATAAATTGAACAGCTAGATTTTTTTTTTCTTTTATTTGCTACCAAACTATCTTCTTCCTCCACTATTTTCGAGTTATGGTTTCAAGGAATTTTCGATTTCAAACACTCCAACTTTCTTCAATCCCTCCCAGATTCCAATACAGGGTAGATTCATCACCTCGTCGCTGCACCCGATCATTTTACGCACGTCGCCACTGTCGATTTCATGTCCAAGTCGGTGTCACCCCTCTTCATTTGCCACCATTCGCTTCCTACCATTTTAAGGTGATGCTGATGTGATAGAGGGGATGGCCAGTCGATTTCGAGTGAGGAAGAAGATGGATTTGCACATGATGGATTTTTCTCTACATAGAAGTGATTTCAAATCGACTCTGTTTAGGGATTAGTTAATAGATTTCTTGTTGATTTGGGGATTTCAATGAATTGGCTGTTAACACGTAATAGAATACACGTTCTATCATTGTTCAGCTTTGTTGGTTGAAGAGTCTCCGTTCTTCAAAGATTGAACTACCCTTTCGAGAAATACCAATCGAGAGTCAGACTTACTGTTCGCGTTGGATCCATCCAAGAGTATTAACGTAGTTCCTATAGTAATATCTTCTATCTAACACACAGTTCCATTGCATATCGGAGCACCTTCTCTTCTTACCTTCTTTCACCACATTTTTTTTTTGGAAAACCATCTTGTAATAGTTCAAAATATTGGTCTAACCATGCTAGATCTATTTTCTTAAGATGTGCAACCTACGTCGCAATCATGAATTAGAAGAAAGGAATGCGCAAATAAATAACATAGGCAGTCAATCAAGTTATAGAGACCACTACAGATGAACAACCAGTTATTGAAAAGCAAGTTAGACAAAATATTATGGTGACGGGAAAGAATGAGTCAAACGGTAAAGTATGTGCAACAAAACAAAAACTGTTTGGGATCATATAAAAGGATCTGTATGCGGTGGTAAGAAGTGGTGGTTTGATCATGTGACGATATGTTTTTCTTTGCTTCATATTCATATTCATATGTTTATTCGATTCACTTACTAAAACCCTTTTGAATTTTTCCTTTAGGAGTTAGCACTTCTATTTTAAAGTATAAGAGAAGACCAACCAAAGAGTTGTAACCGATACAAATTATATTTAACGATACACATGCAACTAGAGAGGGTGCATGCATGCCCTCTACTATGCATGAAAAATAGACTTGGTTCATTTTACACCTTTCTTAAACAACCTGATATACAACCTATGAACATACTACAAATATGGATTCACCCATCACTTTGACACCTTAGATGGAACATGGTTCATCTTTCGGTGTTGAAGATCACGATGGTAGCAAAATAAATCGTCGAAGGACCGAAGATAAGTTGCAAAGCTTGTTGATATGATATATGAGAGATAATAACAGAATCTCGCTTTGAAATGGGAAGCCTTACTCCAAGTCTAACTTCAAAAAATAAAATATATAGCATAGTCTCTACTGGATTGTCTTCTGCATATACCTCTCTTGTTACTTATTTGAACAAAATTGTAGGAATCGACATCGGCAAAACATTAGAAATTCCCGTGACTCTTATGAAAAAATTGTTTTTTAGCAAATTGGTATGTAGAGCAAGGCTACATAAGCATATCATTGATTAGATTAGATAAAATATTTAGGTGCTCTTAGTACATAGTTATCGACCAACACACTCGGTCACTAGTAAAAATCAAGTAACATATCACACAAATAGTCATATATAAATAAATATAGTAATTTACGCGTATCGTTTAGTCTAGTATCATGCTAAAAGATATCCTGCCATTGTGTTTAGTCTAGTATCATGCTAAAAGATATCCTGCCATTGCTACTAGTCGATTCCTCATTGTTATCCCTTCATTTACTATAA
Organism: Allium cepa; assembly: GCA_030765085.1. Lineage (NCBI taxonomy): Eukaryota > Viridiplantae > Streptophyta > Magnoliopsida > Asparagales > Amaryllidaceae > Allium > Allium cepa. Next base: position 465,165,538 of record CM060943.1, read on the forward strand.
TTCTGAACCGAAGAGGCTCAAAAGACAAATCTATCCAAAAGGTAAAAAAATTGATGATTAGCCAATTTCCTTTAGTCCTAACCCCTCATTCCATTCCACTTCATTCCGTTTTACAAAAAAATAATCCCAAAAGCATAAGTCAAGCCTAGCCACCACTTTAGCAATAGAAAGAGGAAAAATCAAACTTAGAAGATTCAAAATATCAGCCTTTAAGAAGAAGGGATATCAATCAAGGTTTTTGTAATAAAAATGAGTAATTTTTCCCTAAAACCTTCCTAACCCATTTGAGTTTGGATTTTGATTGTAATTAAATATTTTGATGATTAACATGCTTGGATGCCCAAAACATTGTTTTGATCGTAATTTGAGATCTAAATGAAGTAATTTTGTTTCATGTTTTAGGGGAAAACATAAATTAACCAAAGTTAAATGATTCGAAATTGAGATATGATGTTATAATGATGAAATAAAGATGGATTTTTAATTTAATAATTTTTGGTTTAATTTGGAATTTATACAAATTTTCTAAGTTAAGGAAAGGGTTAATTTTGGGAAATTAATTATTAAAAATAATGAAAATAATTATTTTTACTTGAAATTTTGATATGGGTTAAAATATGTTAAATTTGATTTTTGGTGATTTTTTCGGAATTTTTCCATAAAATTTTGATTTTATATGAATTAATTGGCTAAGGAAAGAAATAATTACTTAGTAGTAATTAATTAATAATGAAAAAGGTGTTGGCTCATTTTGAAAAGTGAACTGTAAAGAGCTAGATTAGCCAATGAGAATTCGACATTGAGTAGGATTTGATGAAAAGAGATTACTTAACAAAGCAATGAAACAATTTTCAATCTAATTACAAGATTGCCAGTTTAAACTTTCAAAAGCTTGTAAGTATCAACCCGTAGGAACATAGGCTATCAACGCACGATGGCCCTTAGGAAGAGTCAACACTCGAGGCTTAGGGAAACTATCGACCTGCGATAGCTTTGGGAAAGTCAAGATGCAAAAGCTCTTTTGAGCTCAACACTCCAAAGCTATCAACTCTCGTTAGTTAACGTTCCTCAACATGCAAAGATTCAAGGGAGTCAACATGCGAAGGCTCAAGGGAGTTAACATGCGAAGGCTCGGAGTGTCAACATGCAAAGGCTCAGGGGAGTAAATATGCGAAGGCTCATGGGAGTTAACATGAGATGGCTCAAGTGAGTCAATGTGCGATGGCTTAGGGTAGTTAACATCACTGTTTTAAATCTCAGACATCTCGGCCGATATCTCGGTTGAAGGCATGGGCGAAACGAAACATGAGATATCGGTTGATATCTCGTTTCAAATATATCGGCCAAAACTTACAAATATCGGCCGATATTTGAAACGAGACAATATTTCGAGATCTTCCTGATATATTGTTTTTTTAAAAAGATATAGGCCTATCTCAGCCCAAATTCAAAAAATAAACAACCTTTTCTTTATTATCCGATTAAACTTCTAAAAAATCACCTTGCTCATCAAAAATATCGAACTTCTTCTACTCCAGAGAAAAAATCGAACTCTCTCTTCTAAAAAAAAATCGAACACCCTCTATTTAAAAAAATCGAACTCCCTTTTCCAACTTCCAACGCCTCGCGATTGCTTCAATTTCCAACTGCTCGATTGCTTTTGACAGTCTGCAGCTTTGTCTTCGATCAATCTCTCCACTTCTTACGGGTATGTAAATTGGTTTTTTTTTTCTATTTTAATGAAATTCAAAAATTGAATTTACAGTATAATTTAGAGTAGATTTGCAAATAGATTTAATTTGCAAGTATAATTTCATGGTTAAGACTACTACTTTCTTTGCTTAAACATTATATGTTTATTCAAACATTTATTTTGCGAATATTGGTGGCGTTATGAATGCTCTGCAGCAGGAAATCAAAGCGAAGCTTCCACATTGAAGATCAACATTATTCTCAAGTCAAGAGAAACACGCAATTTAATCACATCGATATTTTCTGTTTGACCTTAGCTACATTAACTACAATAAAAGTGTCAAGTTAGTTGTTCCATAGTTATCCAATAACTATTAGTATGTAACCCCTTAATGCCCCCAGCATTCATGAGTAATACACTGCCCAACATTTGGAGAGCGTTACATACTTAGTCTTAATGGATGTATGGATATCCATTCTTGATATACCTTGACTAGAAATATTCAAAATAGTATGTTTAATTTCATTATGATAAATTACTCATAGTTACAACATCTTGTAACTATTATCACAAAACGTACCATTTATGGATTTTATATCAAATATACTTTTAACTAAATTAATTAATTAACCTATTATATCAAGTTTATAATAGAAAGAAAACATCTTTTATTTCAAACAAGATTTGTTATCGAGTTAGATATATGTAACAAATTACATAATTGCCCTTAGAAAACATCCCTAACTCCATCAATCTTCCACTTGCACTTGACATCAATTATGGAATCTCAATCCCATCCCTTTAATTAGTTTAATGAGAATCGATCGAACTAGACCTTTCGTGAATGGATCTGCTATGCTTGTGCAATTATATACTATGTCAATCAACTTCCTCCGATGTTGATCAACTATTTTTATCATACAAAACTATTCGAAGTATATTTCTTGACTTCTAGTGAGCTCTTATTATTATATTTTTATCATATAACAATGATTAGTATTCTTAATGATAGAGTTAGGGGTGCGCCTTAGGAGAAAATTTGTAATTTATTATAAATGTATTAATACTGCAATCAATTCTTGTTCGTAATAAATGTATTTTTTCTGTTATATATTTGTTATAATGTGTTATAAATATTTAAATATTTAATTAAAATATATTTAATAGAAAATCCATAAATGGTGTGTTGATGATAGTAATTATGAATAGTTGTAATCATGAGTATCGTATCATAATATAATTAACATAACATTTTAAATATTCCTAATCAAGATGCATCGAGGTTGGATATTGATATACCCGATAAGACTATAATACGCAAGGCTCTCTAAATGTTGGACAATGTATTACCCGTGATTGTTGGGGCCACCAAGGGGTCACATACTGATAATTATTGGATTACTATGGAAAGACTCGCTCGATAGTTTTCTATTGGTTAATATAACTAAGGTCAAACAAAAAATATCAATGTGACTAATTTACACAGTTCTCTCGACTTGAGAATACCGTTGATCTTTAATGCGAAAGCTCCACTTTGGTCATAGTTAAATCATGACACGGCGTCCACCGATTGACTATTGTTGGGTCAAATGGAAGTATTAGAAGTGAAACACAAAAGAGGATTTGTCTCCTCAGTTATATGAGGTTAGTATTACGGTCAACTTAGGTCAACTCAAATTCAAAATCTCTGAACATAGTAGTTTGGTTAATAATACTTTTTATTATTCAACCAAGGACTTTATGTTTGGACTATAGAGTTGAATACGAACGATATTGGAATTTTGACCATTATCAAATTTCATAAGTCCAAAGTGATATAATTTTGACGAAGAGAATTAGTATAACCAATAGTCATACCCGGGTAACACTTAACAAAGTAAAATTGGATTTTACCAAAACCAAGTTAGTGATGAATTTGGTCAAAATGTCACACCACCTACTAACTGATGGTGAACATTAATATTCAAATAGTTTGATATTAGTCGTGGACCAATACACTTAACGGATCATGCAACCGAAATAATGAATACTCCTTTGATCAAACAATTTAATTAATTTGTAATTGTTATAAATTAGTTAATATTTATGAAATATTAATTATAAAATTTTATTTTGATTTGATGAACAAATATTAATGTATTTATAATAGTTATAAATATATTATTCGATATGCGATATTGATATGCGTAAAATTGAATTTAATTACAAAATATTTTGTTCGGGTGGGTTTAAAATCCACATGGGAGGCTGTTCGACTGTAATATGACATGATAGGCAGCCATATAATGGCATCTTTATGGGTTAGTTTGCGGAGATAAAGCAGGAAGAATAAGTAAAGATTCAGATCTAAACTACTCTCCTTTTCTTCCTCTAAAACATCTTAACCCACACCTATTTCATAATTTTAGGAGCCTCCAAACCTTTTCATTTCTAGCCAAACTATTTCTCCCCTATCCACCATCATTTTATGTTCAAATCAAGTAAAAACAATTCTATTTGATAGTTGGTGGTTATTAGTTCAGAGACCAGCACTCTATTGGATTGAAAATCAGTTCAAGGAGGAAAAAACCATTGTTTCAAGGTGTACTTATATGCATTGAATATAAGGTGTATTCCTAACCAATTTATGAATATTAAAATTTATATATAATGTTTATATCGTATATATTTTACCATTAGTTAGGTGACGATTCCAATATATAAATATATTGTCATAATTTGATTGGTTGTATCTTTGTATATACTTTTATATTTATAGAAAAAATTAGTCATATATACACTTATATGCAGCTTAGCTCAAATTAAAAAAACAATTTTTTATTATAAATAATTTAATATACAACATTTATATATATATATATATATATATATGCATGTATGCATGTATGTATATAGTTTATAATTTAAATACTACATTAATTTTTACCAAACACGGTCATATAATTTTATATACAAGGTTTAGTAGGTATAATATTTTCGGTAGAAACAAAAAATATTTACATATATTATTATTGTTTAAATAACATTTAAATCAACTAACCATAGAAATTAATATATACACACACATATTATAAATTTTGTTTTATATTTTATAAAATTAAATCAATACATAACATACTCACGACAAAAATTAGAATAAAAACAATTTTTTATAATTTAAAAATACTTAATTATTGGTTAAAAATTAAAAATTGATTTTAGAATTTAAAATTATGTATCAAATATTGAAAATTATAAAATATCATTTAGAATTTTACAACGAATTCAAAATTAAAATATGTTATGAAATTTTTTATATTAATATTTTAGTAATATTTATATAAAAAATATTTAAAATTTTGAAAATAAAAAATATCTAAGCTGTTTGCATTACCAAGTAAACACATATTAATTATATATACATTTTGTTTATAACTATTCATCTTTATTTATTATATATATATTTATATTTATATATGTATTTAATGTATATACATATACATATGTCTAAATTTTTTAAAATATATGCATATATATATATTCTTCTCGGCTTTGTATAATATATATATATATATATATGTACATATGTATAATATAATTTATAAACGACTTAAATATATTTATATAGTTATAAATATATATTTATATACTTATATATATATAATATCAATATTTCATAATTATGTTTACAAATATATATATATGTATGTATGTATGTATTTATATTAATTCATACAAAATTATTATAAAAATATAATATATATATATATATATATGTGTGTGTGTGTGTGTGTATTTGTAACTTATATATATATAAATAAAAGTATATAAACATACATTTGGACAATATATTTATATATTAGATAAGCTAACATGCCCGTTGTGGTGTAAATCCCAACACTTATACACAAACATGTTATACCTTGCACGGATTGATATATTACACATGCACACACACATATATATGTATGTGTATGATACACGTAAATGTATAATAAAACATTAATAACATAATATAAAATTATTTTATAAATTTAAATAAAATAATGATTTTATTTAAAATGAAATTTAGAATGTTCTGAATAAATTAAACTTTTTAGACCCAATAAAGATTCAAAATGGTATTTTTTTTTGAAATTCACTTATACTTCCACTGCGGGCTGGACCAATTTCAACAATAGTATCTGACCCCATTGCCTATGTGGTCTAAATTAGTCATGTTAGGGTTAACTATTAAGCTCACAGTGCAAATAATAGGTTGTTTAGATATATTATTAATATATTGAATAGACGAGGTAATGTCACTATACGTATTTGTTGAGTAATCTTAAGGTACATATACTATACTTAGGCTGTCGCGATATGGTAGGTACGAGGGAATAATTTCATTTCGATTTGTTGGGCAAATTCAAGGTCGAAGTGAAATTAAGACTAGGTACCAAGGGTTAAGAGTTGTATATAATACAACCGATAAGGAGTTATCCATTGTATGTAGAGCTATGACCTATTAAATAAACTCAAAGTCAGAATTTCCAAATGGACGAGCCCTGACATCTACTAGTGAAGTCAAAAGACTTATATGTTTTAGGGTTTGGGGAAACATGAAATACTTGTGGGAGCTTATCAATAAAATGAAACATAAAGTTTAACCTTACCAATATTATAAGAACATCTACTTTGATTTGTCCTAGTAAACTACCACTTAAACTTGCTGAAAATGAAAAATTCAAAATTGTTTTCTGAAAATAACAAGCTTACTGGACCAAACTATACCGACCGGATAAGAGCAATTAAAATAGTGTTAACTTACGAGCGCCTAAGGTCAGCTATTACATGCAAATCTAAAGAACAACCCACTGATGATGTAGACCCTAAACTAAGACTTGCTTATGTAAAATGAGCGTCGAACCTAGAGATCACCCAAGTTTTCGTGTTGTATACGTTAGGTAAACCATTATAGAGACAACATGAAAAAATGTGTTTATTCATGAGATATTTGATAGTCTCAAGGCCCTATTTGGTGAACAGTCATGTTCAACAAGGTACGTGCTTACGAAGAAGCTGTTCAATACCAAAATAACCAAAGGACAAAAAGTGGACGATTACATGCTAATGATGAAGGGATATATTGATAGGATTTTTCGGTGGACGTAAAAATAAGCAATGAATTGCAAGTTGATTTGATCCTTGGTTCTCTTGCTTCTCAGTAAGAACCATTCATACTAAATTATAATATGAATCAATTAAATGTGAATTTTATGGAGCTCCGTAATATGTTGAGGTCGGTCGAGTCTGCATCAAAGGATCAAGGGGCTGTATGTTTAGTTAAGAGAAATGCATTATCTTTGATAAGCTTGAAGAAGCGGAAAAGTGAAGGTAAGAAAAACAAGAAAAGTAAGAAGGCCGATGACAATGGTGAATGTCACCACTGCCACATGAAATGTCACTGGAAAGTTATTGTCCCGACTACTTGAAGATTGTTAGAGAAAGGAAGCTGAATGGTTATGTTGCTCTATCATGCACATTTATGATTCAAATTGTTTTGTAATCATGTCTTCAGTCCTAGATACTAGATCTAGAACTCATATTTGTAATTTATTACAGAGGATTAGGGACTAGCATCGTATGACAAAAGGTGTGACAGCCCGCAAATCCGTACCCCTTGAATCAACACTATTCTACCTCTATTAACTCAAGTGGCACAGAATTACGAACCATTAGGGTTAAAGAAGAAGAGATAGAAGAAGAAGAAACTAAACAATATCAGAATCTCACAGTCGCAGCGGAATAAAATATAATAGTAAATATAGAACTTTACACAAAATGAAATCTATAATTGTTTTCTACAATCATATCATCAGAGTGTCTCATACATCAACAATCACAAATCAGACATACCATGTAATCATAGCAGCGGATAAATATAAGTACATATAATACGTCTCGGACTCCAGCTCCTTTCCTGCTTTATAGCATCCTGACCTGAACATATAATACTCGGTCTGACCCGAGCATTATAATGAAATAACACTCGAGTCAGTCTGGAATACCAGCTGATACTAAATATGCATCCAAATTGATTATTAAAGTTTTAAAATCCTTTGAAAAACAAAAGCATCTCGTAAGACCACGCCACAAATAAACATGTCGGGTTTTTACCTTACGATAGCTAAAACACTTTTTATAGAAATCCTCTGATATTATAATAGTGTCTATTTACAAATACTTATAAAATAGCCGAAATTGTTACATTCATTAAATTCCAGCTACTAGCCACCGAAGTGGGTAATACAAACAAAACTCGTAAAAGGCTCGTAGGGAAAATGGATTTCCAACAATGACTAGGCACTGGGGTACCACCTGTCATAGTACGGGGCCTAGATCACCGTACCGAGGATTACTCCCTTCATCCCCTACAACACAAGGCTGGAACCATTCCTTACTAAATAGTCCCGAACAAGATAAACCCCGTGGTTGGCGCGACCAACCACCCACTAAGCCGAAAATATATAAGGAACATCTAGACAGGGGAAATATCTTGTCCTTCTTGGGCATGACCCACCTAACCTTGCTGCATATCCCCTGATTTTCAGTCATTCCCGGTTGATGAGGCTTGAGGCTAAGCGTTACCTTTAGAACGTTTCACTTAGAATGCCCATCGCCCACCTGACGATGTTTCGCAAGCATTCGTCCATACAAGTCCGTCCCGGGTTCGAAAGGAACCGAAGGCACTATTCCTACTACATCCATTTTGGAAATATCCTCAGGATTAGTAGCGACTAGCTCTTGCACTTCACTGCTCCATCTTCGACTCTAAACACGTTTTTCGCACGAAACGTACAAATCGAATCGAAGTGGTTTTCGAGAAATAAATCTCGATTCCGGTCTCTTCGAAACGATCAACGTAGTGTCCAATATTGATAGTCCGTGATTTAACTATCAATTTATATTCATAAACATTCATAAACATCCATAAACATCCATCACACCATAAATAATTTCCATATTATTTATTTACCCAAATATCTTTACAGGATATACTTCTAAAGTTTCAAAACTCATTTGAAAACAATTTCCCAAAACTCTTCCTTTACAAGGTAAATCCTTTACCATATATTTCCATTGGAAGTAACCAAGTTCAAAACAACTTAGTTTGAAAACAGTTAAAAACATTTTATATTGAAATATACTTTTAAATACGTAAATTCACTTCTAGTTACTTACCTAAAATATAATTTCAAAATATGTACAGTAAAACCATTTATTAAGATATAAACTTTGATTTTAAATAAGGTTTTTAATAAACTAAAATTTAAAAGTAGTGTTTTTAATAAGATAAATACTCATTTCAAATGACTTAAGTCCAAAACTAGTCTTTTAATCAAATCTATCTGTAAAAATAATTATTAAGGTATTTATAAAATTTACTATTGCTAATTATCAATAATTATTTTGAAATAATAATTTCCAAACACACTTTTAAACAAGTTTAAATTTTTAAAACTTTCTTTTTATAAAATCAGTTTAAACTCGAACTTGGTTATCCCAAGGAATCTCATTTCCACTTAAACATCACAGAAATCCTTCTCACGATTTCTGTCGATTTATTTCAATTTAGTTTTATGGTTTCATAACATAAATTTACCTTCACATTTATCAATTGATAACATTTCTCTTTGTTTATCATTCCAGATTTTACAAATTTTCGATTTCCATTCTAAATAGATTTCAAATTTTAATTCTTTAAAATTCATTATTTAACAATATCTTTATTTCTATAAAATTCAATTCCTCCATTTATAATTAATTATGGATTTATAATTTACTCAGCAATATTCCAATACAAATTTCATTCCAGTTTTCCACCCAAACAAATTCTAATTTTTATATTCCTTTAAATTCCTTATTTATAAATTTTCTTAAATTCTTTTGAAAATCCAATTTAATTTCTTTAAAATTAGAACTCCAAATTTCTTTATAATTTAACATCCTGGGCTTATAGTTTATCCCACAATTTCACAACACAATTTAATCCCAAATTATCAATCACAATATATGACAGGCATCATTATCAATTATAAAAATAGTTACTATATTGTGAGGAATCCAGTTGGATCCCTCCAACCTGTTTTTCCTGCATCCACAAATATTAGCACAACAATATATATCAATCCAAACTGATATAAATAAACATTTCAACCAATCACATAATTATTTAAATATTAACTACTAAAATCAGCTAACATTCCAGATGTGAGTGAGAATAACTCACCTTGTGTTTCGGCGAGCGTTCGAAATTTAAATTAAACCGAACGACGTTTGATTTAACTTAAATTTCTGCTTGCCCGGAATGACTCCGGATCTGCACCATCGCGTAGTGTTCGTCTCTGCGATTCCAATGTCGCCAGTTTCGTTAAAATCGGATAACATATGAATTAGTTATGATTTTATAAAGTGTTGAATTGAATTTAAAGCAACTTCTTTTTAAATTAAATTTTATTATACCAAATAATCCCTGGCCGTTCATCAAATTAACGCTCTAGCCCACATCTTCCTCTCCCACTCTCTCGTACGCGAGCATCAGGACATACGAACCCATCAAAGCCGCTGCCTAGGGCTTGTAAACGCTCACTCTACCATCACCGAGAACACGATCGACCTACCCCACGTCATCGCCCTTCGCGCCACCTTCCACCGACCTAAGGCTCGCCCAGCTCCATCGCCTTTATCCTCCAAAACCCGAGCACGAGCGTGCCACGAACGGAGCACGATAACACCTCCAAACGAAGGCTGTAAACAAGACCCACCATTGGATCTCACGATCTTCTCACTCTCTACAACTTTCATGTTTGGAGATTCGCGAATTAATGAGTGGATTGGGAGATCTTGGAGGAAGAATGATAATCGTTTTTGGCCATTAAGCGCAATAGAGGCGGCTGCTGCAAATAACTAGGGTTTTCGGCCCAATTTATTAATATATATAAACATTTATTAATGTTATTTTAATATTAAATCCATTATAAAGCAACTATTACAAACGAACTCCAAATCTCACGTTCCGCCAGGCGATCCTGGGGTTTTTCCGCGTCCCGGACACAATGGAACAGGTTTCGTAAGCTAATTCATTCGTATGCGTGAGTTACAGAATTAAACGATCAATTTAAAATTAAACCGATTAAAACGATTTCGATGCGTTTCGAGCTGCCACGGTCAAACGAAAACTCCGATTGCTACGAAAATTGAAATACGATAAGAACTAACTATTACGGATCCAATGAAACTGGTTTCGTCGAATTCCGAGACTGTGCCCCGGAAGGCTATTTTAACTCGTCTATTTAATCGGCGATTTTCAAAATTGACGAAAACGATTAAAATTTTACTTTTAAAATTTTTATTAACTTTACAATAAATCATATAACATTTATAAACACATTAACAATCATTTTGACTCATTTCGACTCAAAATCCGATTAATTGTATTTTTATATTATTAAATTCTATTATTAAATTAATATAAAATCCCAACTTCACTCTATTAACTTTTAATTTCTACCCATGGTCAAGTATTAAAACTCAAACCCAATTAGACCTAAATTAAATTTTAGAATCTAATTTTATCTCCATTTACATTCGAAATTACCAACTACCCCAATTCTAATATTGAATTAGTATTATTCAGTTACCAATTAAATTCCCGATTCAATATTTAATTATTGTTCTCAATTATTTGAAATTGAATAGAATTACTATAACTAAAAATTATAGCTTATTTTATTTCAAGATTCAATTTATAATCCATATTCAACATTTAAAATGAATTAAATGTTCAAATTCAATGGCTTAAAAATACGGGATGTTACATTCCTCCCCCCTTATAAAAATTTCGTCCCCGAAATCTGCTAAGGTAGAAAATGTTCCTACACTCATTAACTTAACCCAATTTCTTTAGTTAAAACTTATATACACTTTCCAAAAACTCTTTAGCTCAATCCCAAACCCATGCGCTTCATTTCTCTAAAGCTTTACTTTTAACTTATAACTTTCCAAGTTAATTACAAATTTTCAAAATTCCCAAAAATTTTCTAACTCCCAAAATTTCCGGAAAATTTTGGCAGAGTCTCCCATGTACGGAGGAGCTTTCGCGATATCGCGATACAGATAAATATATATACATCGACCCACACGGTCGGAAATCAAAATGTATCACAAAATATATATCATTTTCCCAATTATATTTGCGTAGGCGTACCTTTTTAGCAATTTTAATAGCAAACGGCTAATATTTTAGCATATATGCGCTCCAATTCTCTCGAACGCCTCCCGCACCTGTACTATACTCAACAAACTCATTAGTTTTCAAAGATATGAACTTTTAAACAACATTTCCAATATAAATGTAAGCCAAACATAACCATTTCATATTCCAATCAACAATTTGCATGATTCCATAAGTAAACCATATTTTACAACATGCACAAGTTCCTTTTCTAATACCAAATTCTGTTTTATTTCATACAAAAGATTTGCAAACAAGTTTTGCCATTCCAATTCATACTTTACCCAATTTTCGAATTGATTCACCAAGCAGGTTTTATTTCAATTTGCTACATTTGCAATTATGATTCACTTACATTTATACTTAAATCCAAGATTTTTAACCCACTCTAATTTCATCCAAACTAACTTCATTTATTTCACTTAAATGGTTTACATTCAAGTTCATTATATACCATTTATATTAATCACAACCAATTCATTTCTATTTCAATATGATTAATATATGCCTTACTTATATTTCTTTATTTTAACTTATATTCCCAATTTGATTTACAATCAAATTTTATTTTAAACTTGAAACATTTGCATTTCTTTTATGATTCCTTTCCATTCATATGCAAACATTGCTTATTAAAATGTTAATTCATTCCAATTGATTCAAAATCAATTCCATATGCTTCTTGAAACCAACTCACTTGTATTCATTTACAAACTCTTTGAATTAGATTCCAATTCAGTTCAATTTATTCAAAAATCAATTTCAATTGCTTGTTAAACATCTCAATTCCGAATACATATAATTTTCATGCCATTCAAGCAATTAATCATCACTTCAGCTTACACCCATTTAAAATTAATTCCAGTCTAGATTTATATTAATTTTATTCACTTCTGCATGGTTAATAATCCAAGCATGCTTATTCCATTTCAATTATTAAATCAATCCTTATTCTCACCTTTCAAATTTATTATCCATCTTAAGTTTATTTTATATTATATTATTATTATATTTTTCATAGTTATATAAGTCATTCCATTCTTATTTACAACTCATATATTCTTTCTTCATCACAATAACTATCTTAAAAGTCATTTGCTTGCATTCAAAATTTTATTGTCCAAACAAATTTCATTTAAAGCTATTTTCATAAGCTTAAAAATAACCATCTCATCATCTTCTTAAATGATTTCAATTCCATAATATCTCAATTTGTTTCCATTTTAATTGATTCTTACCAAATCAAACCATTTACAAATCCCACTTGCTTTAACATTCAGCTTAAGTTTAAATTAATAACATCACATTCCATATTATTTACAACTCACCCAACTTTAATTCATATTTTCTTATTCCATCACAATAATAAATTAAAAATTCTCTTCACTTACATTTCAATTTCTGCATCTAAACAAATTTATCCAAGACTACATTATTCAGCTTAATCACAATTACTTAATTTGCTTAAGCTTTCTTTACAATATCTCCATTATCTTCTTATAAATCAAATTTTTATTTCCATTTGATTCTCATCCAAATCAAATTCCAATTCATTAACAAACTTTAATGCACTTTGCCTATTTATTAAATCCATTTTAGACTTATTTTATTAGCAAAGAAACCACTTAAATTAGTTCACTCATTTGAATTTATTTACAATACAAACCATCATTATTATAATTTAATTCCATTTTCATTCACACTTCATTATTTGTTACCACCAATTTAGTCCCATGCTACAGTTGGATTTTTATTTACTTTCCAAATTTTGATCAATTATCAAAATTCTATTCATTACAATAAACAAATTCCATTTAATTGTAATTCAATTAGTCTCTAACCTAATCCATATTAGGTTTTAATACTCTTTCCCAATTCATTCTGAATTTATTTACGATACGACCATTTTCAATGTTCTAAACAAGAACTAGGTTCCATTTACCCTTCAATTATTAACAAGCTTCCAAAACTATACCCGTTCCCGTACATTTTTTTAATTAAATTTAGCTTATACTAAATTCATCTTCAAGCTGCTCTTTATTTAATTCAGCCTATGCTAAATTCATTCTCAAATAATCCCTTTGAATTTAGTTGAGTCAAACTTTTATTCACATAATGTCCTTTCAGCACAATAAGATTTCTTCCTATTCAAGTCTTTCCAAAATTAGATTCAAGTTTTAACTAATCTTGAATTCATTTCATTTTTCCCTCACCATCTTAAATAAGGATTTAATTCCATTCACTTTTATTCATAACACAATTGAATCTTGTTTTTAATTAAATCCAATCCCATCTCAATTCCATTCGATTGAAGTTAAATCCAATTCAATCTAATTTTAATTTATTTAGATTTAATTCAATTTCAAATTCTCAACTTTAATTCTCCATATACAAGTTCAAAACTTGTTTTCTAATTTCAGTTCATTCATTTCCTTTATATCTCACTTTACCTTATTTCAATTCACATTTCATCTGAGTTTAGTTTGGACTCACCATACCATTCAACTATTTCCCAGTTATGATTATAATTTCATTCTTATTTATATAAGTTCACCAACTTATTTATTTTAAAGCTCATATTGCTCATTTGAATCCATTTGCAGCATATAATCACAATTTCAAAGTTATAATTTTTCAATCTTAATCCTTTGCAAATTTTAAATCCACATTTCAGATTATAAGTATAACACTTAATAGCTTATGGATACAATCCATTACACAATGACCCACAATTTCAAAGTCACTTACATTTTAATTCAACCCGAATCAATTTAATTCCAATTCCCAATTTTATTTAACTTATCCCAAGTTAAATTCAAATTTCCAATTCACTTTAATATATTTTATTCACTTCCAATTTCTCAAGTTAATTTTTAGTTCCAAGATTAAAATCTCATTTCTTCCTTCTTATAGATATCAACTTCACTTAATAAGTTCAATAGTTAATTCATTTCAACTTTACACATTGTTTAATTAGAATTTTTCCCAGAATTCATTTTACCCGGTTTTTATTTCCAAAACCATTTTAAATATATCAAATATATACCGATTTGGTATATCAATCAAACCACCAGCTTTTCCAAAACAATTTCCAAAACAAATTTCCCATTTTTGAAATGTCCAAAACAACTGTTATACCCAACTAGTCCAAACAATACCATAACCAAATATTAGGGAAGCAATCCGTCACTTTAGAAACTCGAAAATAAATTCTAATGATGTGGCCAGCATCATCAGGATTATTTTCCAGCGAGTGAAGTGAGTTCAATGCTTTCTTACTTCCCAAATTTATTTCAAAACAGTTGCCATTTAGAAATATTTCCCAAAACAATATTCCATCATTACCTTCAAACACTTTAGCTAACATTTCAAACTTTCCTAGGATTTTCATTTCCAAATCCTTATTTCCATACATTTAAAATTCTTTCCAAAACTTCCGGGATTAAATTCTGGTTTAATTCAAATTTAGTTATTCTTCTTTTGCATAATTCATACTTATAGAATTTATTTGGTTATAACCATTTCAAAGTTTAGATTAGATTTTAGATTCCTATTTAATTATAGATATCCACATCTAAACAATCAAATATATATAATAATATCAGAAAATTATTCTTTTTATATCAAAATATAATTTTGGGTAAAATTATTTCATTTACCCACTTTTAAAACGTTACTTTGTCGGTTTATCTTGTTTAAGAGTTTAGAAACCCCTATCGATACGGTTGTACTTCCCGTACCGACCAGAATTCATAAACACTCAACCGATAAATCAACACAGTATGAGAAAATTTTTATACCCACTAACAAGTACGCTCTCATATATATTAATACGCTCAACTCATTATAGAGTACTATTGACTCTGTTTAACGAGTAATTCCCCCACCAAAGCCTAGGTTGTCGCCAACCTAAGCTCTGATACCAAGTGTGACTGCCCTCAAATCCGTACCCCTTGAATCAACACTATTCTACCTCTATTAACTCAAGTGGCACAGAATTACGAACCATTAGGGTTAAAGAAGAAGAGATAGAAGAAGAAGAAACTAAACAATAGTCGCAGCGGAATAAAATATAATAGTAAATATAGAACTTTACACAAAATGAAATCTATAATTGTTTTCTACAATCATATCATTAGAGTGTCTCATACATCAACAATCACAAATCATACATACCATGTAATCATAGCAGCGGATAAATATAAGTACATATAATACGTCTCAGACTCCAGCTCCTTTCCTGCTTTATAGCATCCTGACCTGAACATATAATACTCGGTCTGACCCGAGCATTATAATGAAATAACACCCGAGTCAGTCTGGAATACCAGCTGATACTAAATATGCATCCAAATTGATTATTAAAGTTTCAAAATCCTTTGAAAAACAAAAGCATCTCGTAAGACCACGCCACAAATAAACATGTCGGGTTTCTACCTTACGATAGCTAAAACACTTTTTATAGAAATCCTCTGATATTATAATAGTGTCTATTTACAAATACTTATAAAATAGCCGAAATTGTTACATTCATTAAACTCCAGCTACTAGCCACCGAAGTGGGTAATACAAACAAAACTCGTAAAAAGCTCGTAGGGAAAATGGATTTCCAACAATGACTAGGCACTGGGGTACCACCTGTCACAGTACGGGGCCTAGATCACCGTACCGAGGATTACTCCCTTCATCCCCTGCAACACAAGGCCGGAACCATTCCTTACTGAACAGTCCCGAACAAGATAAACCCCGTGGTTGGCGCGACCAACCACCCACTAAGCCGAAAATATATAAGGAACATCTAGACAGGGGAAATATCTTGTCCTGCTTGGGCATGACCCACCTAACCTTGCTGCATATCCCCTGATTTTCAGTCATTCCCGGTTGATGAGGCTTGAGGCTAAGCGTTACCTTTAGAACGTTTCACTTAGAATGCCCATCGCCCACCTGACGATGTTTCGCAAGCATTCGTCCATACAAGTCCGTCCCGGGTTCGAACGGAACCAAAGGTACTATTCCTACTACATCCATTTTGGAAATATCCTCAGGATTAGTAGCGACTAGCCCTTGCACTTCAATGCTCCATCTTCGACTCTAAACACGTTTTTCGCACGAAACGTACAAATCGAATCGAAGTGGTTTTCGAGAAATAAATCTCGATTCCGGTCTCTTCGAAACGATCAACGCAGTGTCCAATATTGATAGTCCGTGATTTAACTATCAATTTATATTCATAAACATTCATAAACATCCATCACACCATAAATAATTTCCATATTATTTATTTACCCAAATATCTTTACAGGATATACTTCCAAAGTTTCAAAACTCATTTGAAAACAATTTCCCAAAACTCTTCCTTTACAAGGTAAATCCTTTACCATATATTTCCATTGGAAGTAACCAAGTTCAAAACAACTTAGTTTGAAAACAGTTAAAAACATTTTATATTGAAATATACTTTTAAATACGTAAATTCACTTCTAGTTACTTACCCAAAATATAATTTCAAAATATGTACAGTAAAACCATTTATTAAGATATAAACTTTGATTTTAAATAAGGTTTTTAATAAACTAAAATTTAAAAGTAGTGTTTTTAATAAGATAAATACTCATTTCAAATGACTTAAGTCCAAAACTAGTCTTTTAATCAAATCTATATGTAAAAATAATTATTAAGGTATTTATAAAATTTACTATTGCTAATTATTAATAATTATTTTTAAATAATAATTTCCAAACACACTTTTAAACAAGTTTAAATTTTTAAAACTTTCTTTTTATAAAATCAGTTTAAACTCGAACTTGGTTATCCCAAGGAATCTCATTTCCACTTAAACATCATAGAAATCCTTCTCACGATTTCTGTCGATTTATTTCAATTTAGTTTTATGGTTTCATAACATAAATTTACCTTCACATTTATCAATTGATAACATTTCTCTTTGTTTATCATTCCAGATTTTACAAATTTTCGATTTCCATTCTAAATAGATTTCAAATTTTAATTCTTTAAAATTCATTATTTAACAATATCTTTATTTCTATAAAATTCAATTCCTCCATTTATAATTAATTATGGATTTATAATTTACTCAGCAATATTCCAATACAAATTTCATTCCAGTTTTCCACCCAAACAAATTCTAATTTTTATATTCCTTTAAATTCCTTATTTATAAATTTTCTTAAATTCTTTTGAAAATCCAATTTAATTTCTTTAAAATTAAAACTCCAAATTTCTTTATAATTTAACATCCTGGGCTTATAGTTTATCCCACAATTTCACAACACAATTTAATCCCAAATTATCAATCACAATATATGACAGGCATCATTATCAATTATAAAAATAGTTACTATATTGTGAGGAATCCAGTTGGATCCCTCCAACCTGTTTTTCCTGCATCCACAAATATTAGCACAACAATATATATCAATCCAAACTGATATAAATAAACATTTCAACCAATCACAAAATTATTTAAATATTAACTACTAAAATCAGCTAACATTCCAGATGTGAGTGAGAATAACTCACCTTGTGTTTCGGCGAGCGTTCAAAATTTAAATTAAACCGAACGACGTTCGATTTAACTTAAATTTCTACTTGCCCGGAGTGACCCCGGATCTGCACCATCGCGTAGTGTTCGTCTCTGCGATTCCAATGTCGCCAGTTTCGTTAAAATCGGATAACATATGAATTAGTTATGATTTTATAAAGTGTTGAATTGAATTTAAAGCAACTTCTTTTTAAATTAAATTTTATTATACCAAATAATCCCTGGCCGTTCATCAAATTAACGCTCTATCCCACATCTTCCTCTCCCACTCTCTCGTACGCGAGCATCAGGACATACGAACCCATCAAAGCCGCTGCCTAGGGCTTGTAAACGCCACTCTACCATCACCGAGAACATGATCGACCTATCCCACGTCATCGCCCTTCGCGCCACCTTCCACCGACCTAAGGCTCGCCCAGCTCGGTCGCCTTTATCCTCCAAACCCGAGCACGAGCGTGCCACGAACGGAGCACGATAACACCTCCAAACGAAGGCTGTAAACAAGACCCACCATTGGATCTCACGATCTTCTCACTCTCTACAACTTTCATGTTGGGAAATTCGCGAATTAATGAGTGGATTGGGAGATCTTGGAGGAAGAATGATAATCGTTTTTGGCCATTAAGAGAAATAGAGGCGGCTGCTGCAAATAACTAGGGTTTTCGGCCCAATTTATTAATATATATAAACGTTTATTAATGTTATTTTAATATTAAATCCATTATAAAGCAACTATTACAAACGAACTCCAAATCTCACGTTCCGCCAGGCGATCCTGGGGTTTTTCCGCGTCCCGGACACAATGGAATAGGTTTCGTAAGCTAATTCAGTCGTATGCGTGAGTTACAGAATTAAACGATCAATTTAAAATTAAACCGATTAAAACGATTTCGATGCGTTTCGAGATACCACGGTCAAACGAAAACTCCGATTGCTACGAAAATTGAAATACGATAAGAACTAACTATTACGGATCCAATGAAACTGGTTTCGTCGAATTCCGAGACAGTGCCCCGGAAGGCCATTTAACTCGTTTATTTAATCGGCGATTTTCAAAATTGACGAAAACGCTTAAAATTTTACTTTTAAATTTTTTATTAACTTTACAATAAATCATATAACATTTATAAACACATTAACAATCATTTTGACTCATTTCGACTCAAAATCCGATTAATTGCATTTTTATATTATTAAATCCTATTATTAAATTAATATAAAATCCCAACTTCACTCTATTAACTTTTAATTTCTACCCATGGTCAAGTATTAAAACTCAAACCCAATTAGACCTAAATTAAATTTTAGAATCTAATTTTATCTCCATTTACGCTCGAAATTACCAATTACCCCAATTCTAATATTGAATTAGTATTATTCAGTTACCAATTAAATTCCCGATTCAATATTTAATTAATGTTCTCAATTATTTGAAATTGAATAGAATTACTATAACTAAAAATTATAGCTTATTTTATTTCAAGATTCAATTTATAATCCATATTCAACATTTAAAATGAATTAAATGTTCAAATTCAATGGCTTAAAAATACGGGATGTTACAAAAGGAGGGATCAAGCTTCAAGTTGCTGGTGGATCTTTATAGATGTAGTATGAGACTATCATTTAGTTTTTCCTAGTTGATTAATTTAGATTTAAACAAGTGCTATTTTGTAAATGAATTTATTTGTGAGATTATTTCTGTTTCTAGATTACCTAAGACTGGATATATGTTTCATTGTGCAAATAATGTTATGAACATTAGTTTTAATGGAAATAAAATATGTAATGGTATTCCTGGAAATGACATTTATGTGATCAATACTAATTCGATGTGTTTTATGCATAGTTCTTCTAATAATACGAATGATAGTTATCTTTGGCATTGTAGGCTAGTCGTATTAGTTACAAAGGACTACATAAACTGAAAACTGAAGGTTTTCTCCCATCACTTGATTTTGAACATTTGACACATGTGAGTTGATAGATTTAGGGGTATGCCCTAAGGGCAATTATGTAATTTGTTACGTATATCTAACTTGTTGACCAATCTTGCTTGAAATAAAGATGTTTTAGTTCTATTATACCTTGATATATTGTATTATATTAATTAATTTAATTAAAAGTATATTCAATAGAAAATCAATAAATAGTATGTTTCGTGATAGTAGTTACAAAGTGTTGTAACCGTAAGTAATTTATCACAACGAAAACAAATATAACATTTTAAATGTTCCTAATCAAGATGCATCGAAACTATATATCGATGTACCCATTGAGACTAGAGTATGTTATGCTCTTCAAATGTTAGGCATTTTATTAATCATGACTGCGGGGTGCACCTAGGGGTTACGTATTGATAACTATTGGATAACCATGAAACGACTCATTTGACATTTTTCTGTTGATTAATATATCTAAGGTCAAACATGAAATATTGGTATGACTAATTTACACAATTCTGTCGACTTGAGAATACTAGGGATCTTCAATATAAAAGCTTTGCTTTGATTATAGTCAAATCATGACACGACGACAATCGAGTGACTATAGTTGGTTCGAGTGAAAGTATTGAAAGTGAAACATTACTCAAGAGAGGATTCGTCTACTCAGTTATATGTGGTTAGTATCGCGATCAACTCAAAGTCAAAGTCTCTGGCCAGAGTATTTTGATTAATAATAATTGTTATTCGTGAGACAAGGACTTATGTTTTGACTATAGAGTTGAATATGGATGATATTGGAATATTTACCATTGCCAAATTCCATAAATCCAAAGCGATATTGTTTTGATGAAGATAATTGGTGTAAATAAAAGTCACAATCGAGGAACGCTTAACAAAGTGAAATTGGATTTTATCGAAACTAAGTAAGTGATAAATTTGGTCAAAATTTCACACCACCTGCTAAGTGACGTGTGAACGTTAATATTCGAATAGTTCGATATTAATCATTGACAAAGTTTACACCTGACGAGTCACACAACTGAAATGATGAATTCTCCTTCGACCAAGCAATTTAATTAGTTTATAATTATTATAAATTAGTTAATTTATATATTTTTTATGAAATATTATCTATAAATTTAATTTTGATTTGATAGATGAATATTAAATATATTTATAAAAGTTATAAATACATTATCGATACACGATATCGATTAGTGTTTTAAATTATATTTAAAATGCAAAATATTCATTCGGGCTCTAAATGAGTTTATATCCCGATGTGGAGCTGATAGAATCAGTTGGAATAAAGGGATTAGAGTAGCCAGTTGATGGGCTAAAGAGGAGTGAAAATGAGTGGCTGAGATGGAGTAGATTGAGTAAAAGATACGGTCCTAAACTCTTCCCTTTCCTTCTTCTATTTAAACATCTTTCCCCCCATTTGATAAGGAGCTTTTTGGAGCTTCCACATTCCTTTACCGACCAACGTACCCTCTCCCATCTCTCTAATATCTTAAGCTCAAATCAAATCAATTTTGTTACTATTTGATAGCTGAATGTCAACGGTTTAAGGACTAGCAATCTGCCGAATCGAAAAATGTTTCAAATGGGAGAGTTCATCCTTTCAAGGTGTGATTCAAGGTTTTGGTTTTTCGGTATGATTTTCGTTGAATTATAGTTTATAATCTTTTGAATATTATTTCATTACGTAGAATTATTATATTGTTAGTCAGGTGACGATTCTGATATGTATTAATGTTGTCACAAGTTAGTCTGGTTATATGTGTGTATGTACTTATAAAATAAAACAATGAATTTTATATATATGTATATATCAGATCTGCACAACGGCCTCTTATATATATTATTTTATTAATATATATATATATATATATATATTATTTGATTATACATATATGGTTTATATTTAATTATAATATGATTATATGGTTAAAATCGATCATATAATTTTATACATATAAATATGCAGCAATATTAAATTTTGACAACAAAAAAACTAATTTTTATAATTTTTTATTACTGTTTATATCAGTACAGTACATAAATAAATCATATAAAATAAAATATGTTATGGTAATTTTTTTTTAAATTTTATAAAATTATCATAAGCTAACCTCTTGTCCAGAAAATAAATAAAATTACTTGTGCTATTTTTAAAACTTATTATTATAATAGGCCAAAAATTAATAAATTAATAAAAAATAAAATTTTATCAAAAAATATGGAATTTTTTTAAACAAAATATCATATATGATCCAGTAGAAATTGAAAACTTGAAAAAATGTTTAGAAAATAATATTTTATTAATAATTCATGTAATTTCAAACGACTATTCAATTAAGAATATATTTTAAAATAATAATATTAATTTAAAAAAATTTGTGCTTTATATATATCTGGAATTTATAAAAAAAATTAATTTTGTTAATTATAATATGTATATTTATACATTATAGCTATATCTATGTGTGTGTGTATGTTATTTTAAATATAAAAACTATTTTATCATTATATATTGGTACATATATTATTCATGGTTTAGAAAATATATTATACATATTATTTTAACATTTAAATGAATTATTTGTATTTAAACAGATTTTTTTATAGAAGTGTGGTCCTCAAAAAGGTGGAGAGCACTTGAATTTTATTTAATCAAAATCAAAACAATACATAGTCGTACAAATGTTCCTTATAGTCAAACATATGCAAAAAGATCATCGCAAAGATGATCGATCATAATTGTGTACATAATTAAGCATAAGGAAAGGTGCTTTATATCAAAAAAAGAAGGGAATTGCTGCTTGCAATTGAGAAGGTGCACGTGGAAGGATTGCAAACAAGATTGAGAAGCTGATGTTGGGCTGTAGTGCGTAAGATCTCTAGGCATGTACCCATGTAAAAGTGTGCATGGCATGAAGGCAATAACCTGCTGTGCAAAGCATAATGGTGTGAATTCTAAGAATTGAGCAAAGAACAGGTGGCAAAATGCAATGCAAGGAACAGGTAGAGGACCCAAGCTGCACATCGGCGGATAGTCATGAAGCAGACTGCACGTGTACGCGATAAGAGTGTCTGATGGTTGCCGGCAAGACTACCGCCTCTATGGTGAACATACGAGCATTTGACCCAATGTTATGCCGAGTAATGATTTGCCAGTATTAGCGGAGAGAGGTGCAACTTATTCTTATTACTAATCCAGTTTTGTTAGGCTTTATTTAGAGACAGGCATGTTGAAGATGGTGAGCTCAACAAAGGACTTGGTGGTGCAATGCGAGGATGTAACAATGGGCTTAGGCTTTCTAGTTTCCGGTGCTGTGATCGAACATAAGAAGGAGGAAGCCTAAATGAATTGCGAAGCCTTCCTTGATCTCATCTAAGCACGCCTTCTAATTTTTTAAATAGATATATTATAACGATATGCATATATATTATTAGTATTTTATTTATAAATTATATATATACACACACATATAAATTTAAATATTTAACATTTATATAAAATTATTTAAACTCAACATATACATTTATACATATACATATATATAATATTTATATATAAGTAATAGTTTATATACATACATATATTTGGACAACATACATTACATATCGGATAGGCTAACATGTCCATTATGATGTAAATCCCAACATCTATACACATGCATGTTATACCTTGCATGGTTTATAATGTTACACATGCATACACATTTATATATTTATATGATACATCTGTATATATTTATATGTATTAATATATAAAGTAAATAAAACTATATAATTTATGAATTTAAATAAAATAAGAGATTTTATTTAGAAAAATTTAGAAATGTTCTAAATAATTTAGAGTTCATAGGCCGAATAAAGATCCAATAAGGGAATTCTTTATGAAATTCACCCACAACTTTCGTTGTGGGCTAACTCAGTTCCAACAATGGTATCAGAGCCCAATAACCTACACAATCTGAATTAGTCATATTAGGGTTAACTATTAAGCTCACAGCCCAAAAGTTGTCCCTAATAGAAAAGGCCCAAATTTGAATTGGATCTTGGCTAATTTTCAAAATTATTTGAAAAATAAAATATAAAATTTTAAATTTAAAAGTTTAATTTAAAATAAGACATACAACTATTATAAAAGTTATAATATAATAAAAAATTTCAAATTGTTTGGAAATAAATAGTAAGTTTAAAATTTTAAAATTTATTAATGATATTAATAGAAATAAATTAATTAAATAAGTTAATTAATTAATAAATGCACTCCTCTTACTGGTGCAGAACCTTCCTTCTTCCAAAGAAGCTTATTTTGATGACAATGAGATCTTTGAGTAATTTTTTATGGACTGGAAAAATGCACTCCTCTAAGCAAAACCCATAGCTTACCACAAAGTGGAAACGAAAAAGGAAATATAGTGGATTAGTCATCATCAACCTACTCAATTGGAATAAAGCTGCATTTAGCAAGCACTTCACAATTTACTTAATAAAAGGAATAACATTAGGTTTCGTTGGACACTCCGGCATAACATTGGCAATAAGGGTTTCTGGTTAATGGATATCCCTCAAAATTATAGCTGGGTTTGGCATGCTACACTCAAACTAAGATCAACTATGCTTCCTCACATAAGAACTATACTGCAGCTAATGGGCATGCTAAATTCTAGAGTGATCCTTTGGCTAAGCAAGGGCTGATCATGAAGAATATATTATCATATAATTAGCTGTTACAATCTGGCATCTCCTCAATGCAAAAGGTAAAGATCTTATTCATGAAGGCATTGTGTCCCTCCCTTATACTAGTAATTAGGTCATTAGAAACTTATCGTATGAAATACAACAGATCCCCTAACCTTTTTCTTAGTCTGAAAAAGTTGTTTGGTCTCAGCATTGTACTGATCACTCTATATCCACTGTCTATAAATGTATTTTAGGGCACTCTGATCTTGAATTTATTTCTGGAACAGAAGAATTTGGAACATACATCGCAAGGAAAGTGATATTTTCTGTTGTGGAAGGTCATAAGGAATGTGTTACACACTAAAGCAAGACTATTACAGATATGTTGATGTGCATGTAATTTCTTTTTGTCAGAAGAGGAGAGCAACTTACATCTATTTTTCAATTGCTCTGTCACATTTCCTTTGTGCCACAAGCTGATGACAAGGGCAGGAAAAAGCAACATTAATAAAGACAGTGCAATTAAATGGGACTTATTCTACTAGGCAACAAAATTGAAGGACGGTTAAAGCCTTATGTTCTTAAAAGTTCATCTAGGCAGTGTAGAAAGAAAGAAATGAGAGAGTTTTCAATGGGAAGAGAAAATCTGATATGCAGCTTTGGTGCGATATCATTCAAGCTATCAAACATGGAACAACTTCCAGCACAAATGGTTATGATATGTACATTCTAAACAGTTGGTGCCAGGTTTTCTATTTTTTTCATTTTATTTTTATTTTTTTCTCTCCTTGGTTTTTGATCTTTTTTTATTTTCCATATTTTGGATCGTAACCTATTATGATTCGATGTTTATTATGCCTGCAATAATCTGAAAGAGGACCATTTAACCCCGCTAGCCTTGTTAAAAATAATGATTAGTAAATGTATACATGTATTATATATTATAATTTATGTTTTGTTGTTTTAAAATGTTTAAAATAACATAAATATACATATATGTATATGAATTGAATTTTGAAATAAATATAATTTAATTAAAATTGTTTAATTAAATAAATAAATTAAAGGTTAAATAATTAAATAAATTAATTAAAGATTAACTAATTAAATTAATTATTTAAATGTTAACTAATTAAATAAATATACACATATATAAGACATATATATAATACTGTAAGGTTATAGTATGTAATAAATATGTAATATAAATTTTATACTAAAATAATATAAAATTAATTCAAATTAATTAAATAAGATTTAATGGACATAAAATTATGCATAAGACTATTATATAAGTAATATGAAATATAAAAGTTATATAATAATAAAACTTATATAATATGAATATATAAACTAAAGGTGGAACATTAAGAAACCTAATTAAACTTAAGGGAGAAATACATACATAAATGTATATATACTATTGTTTTAGATGTGTCTGACACTTGAATTATGAGAGTATTTTATAAAAATATATATATTATTCCATAAGTCTATATCACTTGATATAATATATTGAAGATTATGTATTTTTGATATAAAGTTGCCCTATATCATTTATATATTAATAGATTACTTACATACTCTTTAGTTGTTGAGCTTTCCTTAGGCTAAAGATGTTATGTGTAGTATATTAATATACTGTATAGATGAGGTAAGATAACTGCACATATTTATTAAGCTTTCCTCAAGGCATGTGCATTATACTTAGGCCGTCGCGAAATGATAGGTCTGAGCAAACAATCCCACTTTACTTGTTGAGCTTTTCTTAAGGTAAAGGCGCAATTGGGACAAGATACCCAGGGTTAGGAGTTGCATGTGATACAACCGATAAGGGGTTATCCATAATATGTGGGTCTATGATTTGCTGAGCTTTCCTCACGTCAGAATCCTAAGGCGTACGAGTCATAACACCCACTAGTGAAGTCGAAGGACTTCTATATTTCGGCTTATAGCTTGGTGAAACATAAAAGACTAGTGGGAGCCTTATTAGAAAAATAAAGTATAACATTTAACATTTCTAATATTGTAAGAGCATATGTTATATGATGTTATGATAATCTACATCAATAAATTTTTGCATCGTTTTAAGATATACAAATGAATTGAATTGAAAATTGACAAATAGAAATATAACATATACTTACCAATAAATGCTTATTGCATGATAACGTTTCAAATCCCATGCAAGCCCCTGATTCTACAACTACTAAATACATTCGAAATTTGGTTGCTTACATGTTTATTTAGTCAAGACCGTGTATTTTGTTCTTTGAGTTCCGAACTCAAAATCAATTCAAGACTATGGTTATTTGATCCATATACTATCACATATAAGTGTTATATGTTGAACGATCATAGTTTGTAATGTACGATACTTCGATGAAATCAGTTATTCGAAGCAAACAAATAAACCATACTATGAGATGGAGTATTCAATTTGATTGATTACAATAAAGATCATAGTGTGCTAAATGTAATACAAGACCAAAGCTACAATATAAATCTAAAAACTCGATCGCTGCAATGTTAGTTTGATTAATTAACGCAAGGTGCAACATATTTGATGTCCTTAAATGTTAAGGATGATCGAATGCATCTTTGTAAAGAGTTTGTTATGAGGTTGTAGTAAGGGCTTTATTTTGATGGCTCGACCAATTAGAAAGAAAAACAAAAATACAAGAGTAGATGTGATTTATGGTACAGTTGGAATGAGGAGAATGAATAATCACTTCTGCTTCATAAAGTAACATCCGAAACGAGAATTGTAAGAATAATAATTGATACTTAACATTGGAATGAGAAATAAAATTTCTATTTCAAAATGTATTTTCATACAGAAAATTGTTTTCTATGAGATTTATTTCTTTGCGTTCAAGATATTTGATCAAAGAACTCTCCATTGTAAATTAGTTGTAGTATGTGAAATAAATAATCTACATTAAGTGAATGGTGGTATGATGACCCACCATTTTAGATAGTTTAATCGACAATAAACCACACATGCCTAACTCAAGCCATTCAAATGGGTAGATTATCAATGGGGTTTAATAAGGAAATAAAAGAAAGAAAGGAAAGCATTACACATAATCTCGCAGTGGAATGACAAAATATAATAATCAAATAAACAGTCCATGAAGCTGTTTTACAATATACATTTGATTTCAACCTTTATAACGTAATCAGAGTACAATCAACAACATACCAAAATAATGCAGCATAATAATACCAATAATATAATATACCAAACTTCATCTTCGTCCTCCAGAAATATTGTCTTCAAACACTAAAATGCTCAGGCTGACCCGAGCGTAATAAAAGACAAAACACTCAAGTCAAAACTAAAAGTTCATATGTAAGTTAAATCAATAATAAGTAAATATGAGTGTAATAGCTTCAAAGATATTTACCGAATTTTACATCTCCTATCAAGTGTATAATGTGAGTGCAGTAACTTAAGAGATGTTATGGGATTTTCCATCCCCTAAGGATCCGTCAAAATATCTATATGTAGTAAGATACACTATATATGTAGTGTCTATTGGTAATATAAAATATTAAAATAGCGTTAATGCTTTACATTGATCCCCTTTAACACATTTTAAGCATTGTCCTATAGTTTTCCTTTAACCAGTAACGTCAGTAGCCAGGGAGGCGCCGTGATAAGACAATACTAAAAAAAATCGTAGCAATCACGAATAAGGATAAAAGTATGGCAAGGCACGTGAGGCAATGCCTCAGTACGATTCTGCCATTTTACCATTCTGGTTGTTCGTAACACATCGTAGCCCAGACTGCCGATTGAGTCCACCACCCCCAAAATCAAAACAATATGCACCGATCAAGTCAAAAGTCAATATAATACGAAGGGGTGGGGCCCCTAAAGGTAGCTAACCCCTTGGCCAGACATAGGCTTCTGTTTTAGTCATTTCAAATTAACATAAGTGTCGGGGTCATCCATCATCGTTCTTTTTCTTCATTCCAGTGAACGTCGCCAATTCAACCTTTACATTTTGGATAACATCCACGGCGTATACAGTTGTTAAAGTTGTTCCGGTATTGACAGAGAGTATGCCAATATTCGTCCCTAATCTCTTTAACAACCAACCGTCATTTTACACACGACTGGTTCTTTTAAATTTCATGAACAAGCCATACTTCATGTCAAAATATCAAATTTGCTTCAAAATCATTTCGATTCGAAATAGGTCATACCTTCAAAACCTACGTATTTAAATCAATGATTTAAATCTAACAAATAACACTATTAAAACAATTTGAATATTAAAAATGGTTTTGAATAATGAAAATAGTTTGAATGTTGAAAATAGATGGATACTAGTTTTAATATTGGAAATAGTTTGGAATAATTAAAATAGTTTAAGATTGAAAATAGTTTGAATATAAAATAGTTTGAATATCGAAACTAGTTTAGATAATTACAATAGTTTATATATTAAAATAATTTGATTGTTAAATAGTTTATATTGAAATATTTTATATAATTAGAATAGTTTATACATTAAATAATTTGATTATTAAAATTGTTTTTATATTAAAATAGTTTATATTAAAACTGTTTCTTTCTTTCACAACAATTTGAACTCATGTTCCAAATCATGATGAAATCAATTCTTCGACTTCCAAATCAAGTCAACTTCATATTCAAATTTCTATTTAAATCAGCCTCAATTCAAACGATTTCAAACTTTACTTCAAATTCAATTTAAACAGTTCTATTCAATGGCTGAAAGTTTCAATTCAAATCCTCAATTTTAAGACAACTTGGTTTAAATCCATTTCACATCCAAATTTGGAAATACCAATTTTAACCAATTTAAATAAAGTAAATTCAAAGTAAAAATTAAACCTTTTAAATAATTCACTTTCGATAAATTCAAATCATATCTCAATTTCAACTTAAGGTTACAAATTAATCCTTAAACAATTTCATTTAAACAGTTTCAATTTCGACATTTAAAATCTCGAATTAGAAAATAATTTAATTCATGTAAATCAAATTTCACGATTTTAAAACCATTTAATTTAACCAAATCTGGTGTCCGTATATAATTTTCTACCTTGTGGCCAAAGGATCAGTTATTTCAATTTCACTTACATGGATGGATATATATCATTTCAACCCATAATTAAATGTTATAGGTATATACCATTTCAACCTATTTCTTAGTTCATTTCCAATGGTCCAAAAGATATAAATGATGTCAAATAATAAATAGTTAATAATAGAAATAAGTCAAATAAATAAACAACCATACACCCATCATCAATCAATAGGCATACAATAACAATTAACATCCAAATCAACCAATATATCATAATAGTTACTGATTTAATTATCGGTGTATAACTATCAACTAAATTCAATATTAATTTAAATGTCAAATTAATTCAATATAAAATTCAATTTCAACTGAAATGTCAATTTAAACTACCAAACAGTAACAATAAAGTTCTTACCACTTCATAAATTTAATACAACTAACATAACAAAGCATAGTATTGCGTTAGTGAGTTAAATCACTCACCTTTGATTTATAGCCAATTAAAAATCCAACAAAAACCCAAAATATCATCTGTCTTCAAATTTAACCAAACCAGTTTCATGTTGTCCGAAATTTTGATACGATTCCAACGAAAGAAACCAAGCATCAACCGAAGCTCGTATGAAAAGTTATTGATGTTAGAAGATTTAAATTTTAAAAATTAAATAAATTAAGCTAAGGGAAAAATTGTAAATATGCGTCACCTTCAAACCCTACAGTATCGCGCTCGAACCAAATCCAATGTCAGCCGCCATCTTCCCTCCTTGCCATGATCGCCTACGAATGCCTTCGCCAAGATCCAACCATGTCGCTGCGATGCTCACCTCCGGCCTCACTCAAGCATGGCCTCACGACCCTCTACGTCGCCTCCTGGAGCTCCGCACCGCCATGCCTTTCACTGCTGATCCTGGCGATTTTGAGCACCTTCAACCAGATCCATACCCTTAGATTGACTCCGCACAACCTTCTCTACCCAGTGATCATCTCCGATCGTCGTATAGTCGATGATCCACCGTCGAATTACAAACCCTACAATGGACGGTCGAGAATGTTTCGCCAATTTTAGAACAAACGAAGAGTCCAATCGAAAAACAAATTGCAGATGCTGATTCCAATCGACGAGAGCTTTGTGATGATATACTATATGATAGGATTGGAGCAGTGTAACTTTTTGGATTTGATTTGAAATTGGAATATAGGGTTTTGAGATGCCTGCCATTGGAAATGAGCAGATGAGATTAACAAGTACAAACAGAAAATAGAATAGAAGACTGCTAGGGTTATAACAATATATATATATAGGCAAAGATGGATAAGAATAATTGGAACAAACCAATTGGGTCAAAGCGATAACAAATACCCGAAAAGCCCGTTTCGTTCCCGAAATGAAAATAGGTCATCCCATATATCGAAATATAGGTTTTCAATATTTTAAAACTCAAAGGAACTAATTTCAAACCCTAATTTTGTTGTATATAGAATTTAGCTTTTCAATAATTTAAAACTCAAAGGAACTAATTTCAAGCCCTAATTCTATTGTATAGAGAAGTTAGCTTTCAAAATCAAATAATTTTTTTTACATGTTAATTAAGTGAATTATTATTAAAATTATCTAATCACTTTTAAATTCTAAATTAAAATTTCTTATCATTAACAATCTTTTAAAATTAAATTTTCCATGTTAAATCCAAGATTTAAATACTAAATTTATTTCAACTTTAAATTGCAACAGTAATAAAATCCGTTCATTATATATTTAATTTTCCAACGAATTCTTTTGTTTTTATTTAAAATCTTATTATTAAATCAACAAATATCTTATATATTTATTAAATATAAGTTTTCATTTATTTACTGATTACTCTACATTTAACGTCTTTGCTCATATTAATTTGAAATATTTAATTACATTAAATTCCTTTGATTACCAAATTTATTTCAAATGGATTTAATAATAAGATGAGAAATAAAACAATTGTTACATCTTAGTAGTTTGAACACATTTATAAATTTATTATTTACACACAAAGGTTAGTAAATCTACTTACCAAATAATCGATTTCATATTCCATATTAATACCAATTTAATTAAATAACATATAATTTCTCCATTTGATACACATTTATTTTATTGCTTATTAACCTTTATCATCACAATTGATGGAGTTTACATTCAAAAAGTTATTAATTATACTCAAATCAACATCATTAGACTATATTCATTGCGATCTTTACCTCATTGAAATTTGTCGTTTTAGAATTCATTTAAGATTACATTATATATCCTAACAATTTTATACATGAATAAATCATAAATTTTAATTTTCTGACAATATTAAATTCCAAAATCTTATTTAATCTAATATTAATTATCAAAAATACAGGTCAGTACAGATGGATCTCTGAATTTAGTGCGCTATTATAATAATGGCAGAAATAATAGAAACATGCCACATAGCACTTATTAATAGCATCAAATTATGAAAATTGTTTTCGTAAAACACACCGAACATTACTTATGAAATACTGACTAATTTTTTTGGCGTCGATTGAAAAATGGATATAGTTGTATTTCAATGTGTATATTATGAATATTAGTTATGAAATAAAACTATTAAGTGGTATCTGTTTTCACGACAAAAGTAATGCATTGAAAATACCGAAGTATCTTAAATTATTTACAATTATTTTGGAATTACAGATTAAGCCATAGTTTTGAGAAATAATTTTTTTATATGATTATGAATCATA
Organism: Allium cepa; assembly: GCA_030765085.1. NCBI lineage: Eukaryota > Viridiplantae > Streptophyta > Magnoliopsida > Asparagales > Amaryllidaceae > Allium > Allium cepa. The sequence goes on from CM060943.1 coordinate 465,198,509, forward strand.
TGGTGCTGGTTAATTATTTCTTAAATGTTCAAGGGCAATGCACCCATTTAGTGGGAGCATCATATGAGTTGCTGAACTCTATAGATTGATATATATATGTATATAGATGTATGTAATCGTAAGTCTATTAATACTAAAATGTTTCCATACTTCGTCATATTCACCGATGAGTCATCACAGATATGAACATGTGTATTTGATACACATGCCGTGACAACTCAGATTTTCGTACCAGTCAAAATCGCCGAAAAATCCGTCTGTAATGACCCGCATTTTTTCCGACAATTAAAATATTAATTTAAATAAGATTTTGAATTTAACATTGTGAGAAATCAAAAATTTATGATTGTTAATAAGAGAAACAATCAGAATGAAATTAAAAAATGTTAATTTAAGGTAACTGCTTACTATTTAATGTAATTCCAATTGATTGAAATGATTGTAAAGTTATAATTGGTTATAAATTGCAAATAAAGAAATAAATTAAATGTTATATTAAATGGTGAGATAATATGCAATTAATTGAAATTGAATATAATTAGTGCTATGTAGTAGTTATAACATTTGTTTGTAGATAATAAACTTATAAATAAGACTAAATTAAGTTAAAGTGTATAATTGTTATTTATCACCTATTTATTTAATCCACTGAAAATAAATTGGTAATCAATTAAATTTTAGTGCAAATCAATTATTGCAGTCAATATCAATTAAAATGACAACGGTAGTGTATGGATGTAAGAAATGGTAAACCAATGTTAACTATTTCGATAAAGTAGTAATGGATTGAATAATAAGATATTAATCAAAACAAAAGAAGTTATTGGAAATTTAAAATATACTTAAGTGGATTTTTATTTCAGTTGAAATTGAACATCGTCATTAGTGCAATATTTAACATTAGTTTTGACATGGAAATTTATCTTTAAAAGATTATAAATCACCAGGTAATCAAAAACGATAAATTTTGTTAATTATAAAATTTGAATTGAAAAAGTGATTTTATTAATTTAATAATAATGTATTTAATTAACGTGAAAATAGCCATTTTGGCCACTGTCTCGGATTTTAACGAAACCAATTTCATTGGATCCGCAATGGTAAATTATTGTAGGATTTCAAATTTCATAGCGATCAAACTTGTCATTTGATCGTGCAGGCTCGAAACGCGCATAAATCAATTTATTGAAATCAATTTGAAATAAGCCGATTTTAAAAGCTAACTTCTTCATAGAATAGAATTAGGACTTGAAACCTGTTCCATTGAATTAAAAAATATCAAAAACATCTATTTTAATATATGGGATGACATACTTTCATTTCGGAAATAGCTAGGGCTTTTCGAGTCGTTATTGTTGTTTCGAACCAATTCGATATGATGTTTATTCTTATGGGGCCTTGTCCACATAAATAGATCTTTCTAAACCCCAGAAGCCTTTTATTTCTTATCTCTATACGTATCGGTCTTTTCCACCTATCTCCTTCTTCTTCCATCCAATGGCTGTAGATCCAAACCTCAATTCAATTCAAATTCAAATCCAAAATCAAACTCCTTAAAACTATATTGAATTATATATTGTTGGAAAGCTCTCGACGAGCACAACCTAAATCTATGATTAGTTTTACAATTTGGATTGTGGTTTGACCAAAAATTGGCCATTTATCCGTGGCCGTTCATGTGTGGTTGTTGCATTGGACGGTGGATCGTCATCCTGACGACGACGGAGGGCATGGGGTGGTAGAGTTCATCGAGCGTTGATCATCAACGGTCTTCATTCTTCAGATAGGTGCACGAGCTTACCTCGATCATCATTTAAAGATGGCGGTGGCGGTTCATCTCTGTTGGAACTGAGGTGGAGGTGACTTCGACAAGGGTGCGCCTCGGCGTGGGTTGCAAGGTAGTAAAGCCTGATCGAAGGTCAGGCGCGTGGATGGACATGTGGCGTCGATGTTTGACAGCGGCAGCCTGTACGTGGGCTTGAATGTTCGAATAAGGTTGGGTTTACTATGAATGAAGGGTGACGTGGAAAGGTATTATGTTTTCTAATTTAATTATTTTATTTATTCTAATTTAATCGTATAATCCTCTAAATCGTTATATCTTTTGCATATGAATTCGGTTTTGGGCGCGGTTTGTTTCGTTGCGATCGTACCAAAATTCCAAACATTATGGAACCAATTTAGACGAATTCTAAGACTGTTAAATTTTAGGACTTTTATATGGATTTTAAATCATCGAAATTTCAAAGGTGAGTGTTTTAACCCACTCACGACTACTAAACTATCTTATGTTAGTTAAATTAAATTTGTGATGTGATTAGAAACCGACTAATTGTTGTTTGATATATTTAAATTGTCATTCCAGTTAAATCAGACTTTTATTGAATTTAATCTCCATTTAACTTAATATTGAATTTTAAATTGCTAGTTAAATACCTGTTAGTTATTTGTGGTTATTTATTGGTTTTGATTGATGATTGTGATGAATATTTAATTGTTGATATTGGATGACTAGATGTTATGTTATTTTATATATATTATATCACATTGCAAGTTTCCTTAGTTATCGACAGAAAAATCACTATGGGTTGAAATGATACATACCCGAACGATCTATAGATTAGGGAAAAATCATTATGGGTTGAAATGATAAACTCGAGCGATTTTATGGAATTTGAATTTTAATTCGGGATTGCAGGTTGAAATGATATATACCCGTAAATTTAAAATATTATAGGTTGAAATGATAGATATTCGTATCACTTGACCATAGAGTAGAAAATTATATATGGACACCGGTTGGTTAAATTAAATGATTTTAAATTCTTACTTTTGAACCCAATTAAATTATATTACTTTAAATGAAATAAAAGTAGACTTGTATGAACTGAATTATTTTCGAAATCCGAGCTTTTAAATGTTTAAATTGAAATTGGGGTAAAGTAACTGATTAAAGAATTGAAATTGAAATTTCAAAGTTGAATTTTTAATATAAATTAAATTTATTGAAATTGAGTTATTGTAAACATTTGAATATATATAAACTTTGAAATCTATTAAATTTGAAGTAGTTTAAATTTATAGTAGCAAGCATGGATTTGAAATCGATATAGATTTAAATAGTTTTATTGAGAATCTGAATTGAATGATTAAAACTAGTTTTGTGGATTTGAAATGTAACGACCCACTATTTTTGAACCATTCAAATCGACAATAAACCACACATGTCAGACTTGAACAATTCAAAACAATAGATTGTAATATAATTCGGAGTAATAAAACCAATCACAGAATCACAGACACATAAAATATCATAATAACTCGCAGCGGAAATAAAATACCGTAGTAGTTCATGAAGTTACTACAAACACAGTCTCAAACATAGTCTCAAAACAAGTACAAAATACCAGAGTCTGAAAGTAAATACAATAAAAATCCCAATACATAAATGTCCACTAATACATAAGCTGAATAGAAATACTGAATAGAAATAGTGCCAACTAGATAGATAGATAATCTCCAGCAAATCCTCTAGCTCCAAAAGATGAAACCCAAAGCTGATACTCAGGCTGACCCGAGCGTAAAGCAAAACACAAAATACTCGAGTCAGGACATACATACTCATACAATGTAAACCAACTCAAGTGAACTGTAATAAAATGCACATGTAACTTAAAGGATGCTTAGGACCGCCCATCCTTGAAGGATCTGTTAAGCTATTTACTATGTAGTAATATATGCTATTATAATAATGTCTAAAGTAAAATAAACTTACTTAAAAGTAGCGTTAAGGCTTTACGTTTTCCACCTTAACTCATATATAGTGCCAATAGTCTATACAGTACCATCGTACGTCCAGATCGGGAGGCTACCACAAATACTTCAAAGGTACGACACAAATCAGAACTCGTACAAGGCGCGCTAGGGTAGGTGACATGGCACAACTAGGCAATGCTAGGGTAGATATACCAATTGCACTTCCAGACCAGTGGTAACGCGTAGCAGCCACTACCGCCCACCTTGAGCCACACTCTCAAAAATCAAAGGTTCGCACCTTATCAATCACAAAGTAATAGAATGGCATACGAAGAAGTGTGTCCGATAAGAGGAGCTACCTCATTAGCCCGTCAATTGCTCCTGTTTTAGCCACCTTATGCCAACTCACGGGAGTCGGGTCCACGTATATACCTTAATAGAACATCGCCGCCATCTTACTTCATTCTGGAAACTCTACCGCGTACACGGTTGTTAAAGTGGTTTTCGGAGTTGGCAGAGAGTATGACAACTTTCGATCCCGGTCTCTTTAACAACCAAACATTAGTATAACCCATGGTTATTTATTTCAAAACATATCTATTCCAAAACCATTTAAAATCAATGCTACTACTCTTTCCAAAATAATATCCATTTTCAAAAATTGGTAATAGTTCAAATCCACATATTTTAGTTATAGCATTTTGAAATGTAATAATTTAGAAATCACAACACTTTCAAAACCGTACACTTATTATAGCATTTTAAAAATGTTATCTTTTAGGAATCATAATAGTTGAAAAATGTGATCCATATATATAATAGCATTTCAAAAATGTTATCCTTTTATAAATACAACATTTTTAAAACATTACGTAAAGTAGTATAACACTTTAAGCATATAACTTAAACTAACACAGCACTTTGGAAATGCTACAAATTATACTATAACATTTTTAACAAATTTTATCATAGTTTTAATTATACAATCCATTTATATTTCATTAATAAAATTTATTATTATTATTAGGTTAGAATTAGAATTCCATATTAAATCAAATTTAAATTATTAAGTTATTTATCATAGATAAAATCTTTAATTTAGTTTTAAACCAATTATTTACTTATAAAATTCCAATATATCATTATATTTAAAAATCATCAAAATCAAATTTTAATTAAAAATTTCGTATATTTAAAGATTCAAAACACTTAATTTTTTTTTAGAAAACTATTATTTAAAACTTAACCATGGGTCTGTGTAATATTTTCTAACCTAGGTCAAGTGATATGGATATGTATCATTTCGATCCGTATTTTCAAAAAAAATTCCGGGTTCTATCATTTCAAACCTGTAATCCCAAATTAAATAAAATAAAAATCGCTTGAGTCTATCATTTCAGCTCATAATGATTTTTCCTTATTCTAAAATCCGTTCGGGTGTGTATTATTTCAACTCATAGTGATTCTATACTAACAGGGAACTTGTAGTGCGAAAAACAGTAAATAAAATAAACAGTATAACATAGCATATCATATCAAGTGATGTAACAGGCATATAATCAGGTTATAACACAATATAAAGTCATGTAACTGGCATATATGAACTACTATCAACATAGCATATCAATTACTACAATTCACATGTTATTATTTCACAATTATATAAGTACAAATGTCGAGAGTGATAAACTCACCTTCTAAAGCTAGAGACAACAATTTCAAGACACACAACCAAACTCCGAAAAGCACGACAAAGCACGAATTAGATTCGAGTAGATGGAGAGCCAAGATCCAAGTCTTGTAAACAACGAACATAAAAATACATAAATATATAATTCAACACAAGATTATAAATCAAAACAATGTACAAATATGAATCAAAATGAAGCAAATATTGGTTAATCAATACAAGTAGGCTCGGCCACCTTGCAAAGAGATTAGCCATCATCAAAACATGGCTCAGCCATCATGGTTTAGGAGCACCTATGCTCGGCTATGACCAGAAGTAAAGGAACGGCTAGGGTAGAATGTGAAGAGATGGAAACTAAAAGTCAATAGGAAGGCAAAAAGTCAAAGGCAAGTGAGTTTGGGTTCGACCCTATGGTTAGCATGGCTCGGCCTTGGTTCATGGTGATGCTTTGGATCAGGTCAAGGCACCTGAAGTGGCACGGCTTTGGTGTGCTTTTGGTCACGACAAAGGGATGGAAGGTGGAATAAATGGTGGCCGAGGCAAGCAATAGGAAGGGGATAACATGGTGGGCTCGGCTAGGGTTTGCAAGCATATTTTGGTGATGGGTTTGGATCTAGGGTTCACGGCAAGGCAAGGGGATGGTGATGAGATGATGGTGGCTGATCCTAGGTGGTGGTGAAGTAGAGATGATGGTCGGCTATGGGGGAAGCATGATGGCCGAGCTTTTCTTGAGAATAAAAGAGAAAGGAAAAAAGAAAAAGAGGAAGGAGAAAAGAAACTTACTGTAAAATATTTTGGTCAGGAAATGAAAGGAGAAAGAGTGATGGGAATAAGAAGTTTTGTACATGAATGAGGAGGAGATGAGAAGTTTGTACGACTAAGAAATGGAAATGTTTGAATGGCTAGGGTAATGAAGAGGCCTCTCTTCATATTAAAGAAAGAAACTTATGTCTCTTGAATTTCCAAAGCCCATTAGCAAACAAGTCCAAAATCCAAATAAAATCAAATAAAAAGATCAAAGCCCAAAAAAATAAAATAGAAATGAAATAAAAAATATTGAATAGAAAAATGAACAATAAAAATAATGAAAACAATCATGTGTAAAATGCTGAAATTTATCAGATTTAAAAAGTATAAAATAAAATTTTATAAAACAAAAAGCAGAACGAATATCAGAATCAAGAATAGTTTAAAAGAAAAAGATTGGAAATTAAAAATTTCATCTGAAAGTCAAAGTTTGACCAAAATATAAATTTTTCAGAAAATCTTAGTTTCATTTTATTTGGGAAAATGATTATAAACAAAATCTATAAATTCATTAGAACATTCCAAAATTCCAATTTTTAACGATTTAAAATCAAAGTTTTCAAATAAATTGAATTAAAAATATTTACAAAATTTATATGTTGTTACATGAAAGCTAGATATGGTCCAGATTTTTTGAAATGTAAAAAATAGTTTAATTTGATATTAATTTCAAATTTATTATTTTAATATAGTCTGTTTAAAATATATCATTTTAAATTCATACTTATTTAGATTTTTCAAACTATTTACTATATAAACCATTTCCAATAATCAAATCATTTTATATTTAATCTATTTAAAACTATTTTAGTCTATTTTAAACTATTTTAAACCATTTAAACTATTTTAAACCATTTAAACTATTTTAAAGTATTTTAAACTATTTTAATCTCTTTAAACTATTTTAATCTATTTTGAACTATTTTAGTCTATTTTGAAACTATTTTTATCTGTTTTAAACTATTGTAAAGTATTTTAAACTGTTTAAAAACTATTTTAAACTATTTTAAAACTATTTAAACTATTTATGACTATCCAAACTACTTTCAAAAATTCAAACTGTGCAAAGCTGAATTTTTTTCTTATATTTAAGTCCTGGATTTAAAATTGAATATGGATAAATGATGTTATAACCTAAGTTAGAATTTGAAATGATATTTTCTAGTGAAATGATATATTTTGAATAAATATGATGATTTTGAAATGTGGGTTTAACCTATTTTTAAAATATGATTTCGAAAGTGATATGATTTTTAAGAATATGATATTTTGATTTCAATATGAAATGATTTTTGGAAATGTAAAAGAACCATCCGGTGCGTAATAAGCGTTCAGTTGTTAAAGTGACCGGGATCAGATATTGTCATACTCCCTGCCAATACCGAAAACCACTTTAACAACTGTGCACATGTTGGAGATTCTAGAATGAAGTACGACGGTTTGGCGAACGATTCTGTATGAGGTATTAACGTATCCCTGACCCTCTCGAGTCAGCTTAATGTGACTAAAACAGGAGCTACGTCGGACCAAGTGAGGCCGCACTTCCAATTCGAAATGCTTCTTCGATACCATATTATGACTTGTGATTGATTTGGTGGCCACCCCTCAATTTGAGTATAGGAGTGTGTTCAGAGGTGGGTGGCCAGTCCGGACCTGCAAAACGGTACTATCCTACCATGGGCATTGCCTCGCGTGCCTTGTCACATGCCTTATCGCGTCCATTATGAGTTTTGTTTGTACCGTACCAATGGAGTGCCCTTTGATAGCCCTTTAATTTACGGAGGAATTACGATACTGTATAGACTATATATAAAACGTGTTAAGGGGGACATGGGTAACGTCTTAATGCTATTTCACTACTTTACTTTGTTGTAGACACTATTATAATAGCATATTGTACTATGGATGTAGATATTTTAACAGATCCTTAGGAGATGGATTCCCGAACATCTCTTCAGTTATTGCATGCACGTTAGACACTGGATAAGAGACGTCAAACCCCGTAAGCATCTCTGAAGCCATCACACTCATATTCATTTACTATTGATTTAATTTACATAAGATATTTTAGTTCTGACTTGAGTGTTTCGTCTTTTCATTACGCTTGGGTCAGTCTGAGCTTTTCAGTGTATTGAAGACTATTTTTCTGGAGGATGAAGACGAAGACATACTATATTATCTATATTATTTCATATATGTTCCACTGCGTCATATTGTTCCGCTGCATTATTTATTTATTTATGCTATGTATAACTTCGATATGTATTGTAAAAGTGTAATCAATTTTTTTAAACAGCTTCATGAACTGTTATTTGATTATTATATTTTAGCATTCTGCTATGAGATTCCGTGTTTTTTTAATTTCTTTCTCTTTTTTCTTTTTTACTCCATAACAATCCTCCCTTTTGAATGCTTTGAGTTCGACATGTGTGGTTTATTGTCGATTTAAACTGTCTAAAAAGATGGGTCGTTACATTTGGTATCAAAGCGATGATTTAGCGATAACCTTAGCTTTATGAGGTCTGACTCATTAGAAATAGGGTAGTAATACCCTAGAATGTGTCGTTGAGTGTAAATATGTGAGAGAGCGTATTTTTTAGTGTTATAAAAGGTTTTGTATTGTGTTAATTTTTATTTTTTAGTATTTATAAATTCCGATCAATACATAGGACGCTATGACATCGATAGGGATTTCTAAACACTTAAAAGGGCAGATCGACACAATATTGTTTTGAGATATAGGTATGAAACAATTTTACCTAGCATTATATTTTGTATATAGAAGAATAATTGTTATAAATGATATAGTTGGATGTGATATATTGTTTGTTAGGAAGTGAAATTTTATAAATATTGGTTATTAAATAGGATTTACAAATAAAGTAAATATAAATTGAAAAATTTAGAACTTAAGTTCCGAGGTTTTGAAATTGTTCTCAAAAGATTTTTGGGATATGATATTTGTATTATTTGGAAGTATTTTTTTTTGATATAAATATTTTCAACGTGATTTGAAAGAAAGTTTTAAAAATAATTTTCAGAAGGAAATAAGTTCTGTACTCCCCTCTCTGTCGTTGGAAAATATTTTCGGTGATGAGTGCATGCATCGTCGACGTTCATTTTCGAGTTTCAAAGTGGGAAGACCGCTGTAGTAGTTTTACTACACATTTGTTTGATAATGACTCTTAAATTTTAATTTCTAAATTTGATTGGTTATATAAGTTATGAGTGTATATATATTATTTTAAATGATTTGAAATGCAACCCAGAGTTTAGTTCTAAATTTTCTAATAATTAGTTGCTTTCATTATTGTAATGAATGAAATCTTGACTTTATTGATAATTGAAAACTATTGAAACGAGGAAATAAGAAATTGGATCCTAAGTAATTAATGAAATATATAAGAATTTGAAAAACTGTACCTTCTAGATGATAATAATAATAATAAGCAAATGTAACTATTGAATATTTTGTTAACTAAAATGAATAAAATGAACTTGGGTAACATTCAATTACATTATAAAAGACATATATATAACTTACCAAAATATTAAAAGTTGAAATGCTAATAAGAAGACGTAATGGAATATTATGCAAGTAAAATTTAAGTAATGAAAGTATTCGATGGAATTATGTCTGTGTAACAACCCATAATTTTTGTAAATATTTTCAATAGAATTTATTTGAAAACTTTGATTTTTAAATAATTTAAAATTGAAATTTTAGAATTTTCCAATGTAATTTTGGATTTTGTTTATAAATTATTTTCCAAATACAATAAATAAACATTTTCTGAAATTTTTATATTTTGGTCAACTGTGATCAAACTTTGACTTTCAGTTGAAAAAATTAAATTTGTATTTTTAATTTCTAATCTTTATCTTTGGAACTATATTTGGTTCGGATGTCCGTGCTGCTTTTCGTTTCGTAAAATTCTGTTTTATACTTTTTAAAATTGATAAATTTCCGTGTTTTACGCATGATTATTTTCCATATTTTATTAGTTATTTTCTATTGTCTATTTCCTATCCTCATTTCTATTTTATATTTTATTTCCTATTTCCTATTTTATTTCATTTTTCCATTCTCTACTTTTCTATTTGATTTTTATTTGGACTTTTGGGCTTGGAAATTCAAGAGACTTTGGTTTATTTTTCTTTAATTTGTGACTTTTACTTTTCTAGCCTCTTCATTTTTCCTAACCGTGCAATCTAACCCTAGCCACCACTCCTTTTGTCATTCACGTACAAATATTTCTCACATCTCATTTCTCACTTGTTTCCATGGCTTCCTTCTTTTCTTTTGCTTTCTCTTTTAATTTTTTTCTCTCTAGCACATGCTCGCCCACCATCACATGCCCATCCCCTAGCCGACCATCATCTTCTCTACACCACCTTAGATCGGCCTCCATCACATCACCACCATCTTCTTGTTGCCGTGAATCCATGGATCCAAAACCCTTCACCAAAATTGCAAAAACCCCTAGCCGAACTCCATTTTGTTCACCATCTCCACCTTGTTTGCCTCGACCTCCACAACCTACTCCTCCAGCCCTTGCCGTGACTGACATTACCACAAGCCGCCACCTCTGATTTGACCTGACCATGCTTGAACCCAAGCCGAGACCTTTAGCCTAGGGCCGAACCCAATGCACTTGAATCCTATGACCATTCACCTACCTTGCCTCTTTGTATTCATGAACTCCTACCTCTTCTCATCCCATTGCTTTGCCTTCTATTTTCTGCCCATGGCCGAGCCTTATATGATGATGGTTGAGCCTATATGCAAAGTGGCCGAGCCCACTTGCATTGGCTAAGCCAATTTTATTTCCTTTTGATCCATATTTATTCATTGTTTAATTTATTTCTTATGTTGAATTATATTCTTATATATGTTGTATATTTTGGTTGTTACAAGATTTGAATATTGGCTCATCATCCACTCGTATCTAGTCGTGCCTTTTCGTGCTTTGTGGAGTTTGGATTTGTGTTTTGAATTTGATCTCTAGCTTTAGAGGTGAGTTTATCACTCTCGACAAATCGTACTTATATAAATGTGAAACAATGTCACTTGAATTATAGTAGTCGATATGCCATGTTATATAATCACATTTGCCTGTTATCTGACATTATCTGATGATATTACCCGATTATATACCTGTTGCATCACTTGATATCATATGATATGTTCTGTTTCTCACACTGCAAGTTTCCTGTAGAATAGAATCACTATGGGTTGAAATGATGCATACATGAACGGACATTAGAATAAGGAAAAAAATCGTTATGAGTTGAGACGATAGGCTCAAGCGATTTTTATTTATTTTATTTGACTTGGGATTGCGGGTTTGAAATGATAGAACCCGGATTTTTATTTTTAAACTACAGATTGAAACGATAAATATCCGTATCACTTGACCTAGGTTAGAAAATTATATACGGACCCGTAGTTAATTTTAAATATTTTCTGAAGATTTTTAAGTATTTTTGAAATTTAAATTATGAAATGTTAACTTAAATTGTATTTCAATGATTTAAATAAATGTTGTAGTGATTTTTTATAAGTTAAATGTATAAGTAAATAAATGGTTTAAAAATGTAATTTAAATATGACTTAACTTGAAATCTAGTTTTCAAAATGGAAAATTTTAGGCTTAACTTAGTAAAAAGAATATTCTATTATGAAATGGGAAATTTTAAATAATTAAGTCAATTGTTAAGATAAAAATTTAAGTGAAATAATGTACATTTGACTTAATAAATAAATTATAGTTTAATTTGGATATTTATTTATAAAATTTTATTTTATTTAACCATAAGTAAATGATATCCAAATAAATATTTTGGAAAAGTGAGATATGCTTTATAAGTTTAAAATGGTGAAAAATTGAAATTATAAAGTCTCTAAAATGTTGTAATAAACCTTAGTTATGTATTGGCAGCATTTCCAAAATGCTGTGGTTATAAGGTAGCATTTGCTAAGTGCTACCATTTCTGAAATTGAACTATTTTTGAAATACTAATTTATCTACAATAGCATTTTTAAAGTGCTGCAGTTTCTGAAATTGAATTGTTTCTGAAATACTAATGTATCTACAGTAGCATTTTTAAAGTGCCGCAGTTTCCGAAATTGAATTGTTTTTGAAATACTAATATATCTACATTCGCATTTTTAAAGTGCTACAGTTTCTGAAATTGAATTGTTTTTGAAATACTTATATATCTACAATTGCATTTTTAAAGTGCCGCAGTTTTTGAAATACTAATATATCTACAGTAACATTTTTAAAGTGCTGCAATTTTTGAAATTGAATTGTTTTTGAAATACCAATATATCTACCGTAACACTTTATAAGTGCTGCTGTTTCTGAAAAATACAATGTTTTGAAATTTTTATAATTGAATGAATGAACTTAGAAAATGTTACAATTCTGGAAATTGAATATTTAATGAAAGGATAACGACTTCATATTTAAATGGTTTAAATGAATTTTCTTGATTTGTATTATAAACCATTTTGAAATTAATTACCATGGGTTATAATAACGGTTGGTTGTTAAAGAGACCAGGATCGGATATGGGCATACTCACTATCGATACCGAAAACCACTTTAACAACCGTGTACGCGGTGGAGATTCAAGAATGAAGTAGGGTGGTGGCGACGTTCTATTGAGGTATGTACGTGGACCCGACTCCCGTGAGTTTGTATATGGTGGCTAAAACAAGAGCGATTCCGGGCCAAAGAGGTAGCTCCTCTTAACGGGCACACTTCTTCGTATGCCATTCTATTACTTTGTGATTGATATGGTGTGCACCTTTGATTTTGGGACTGTGGCTAGAGGTTGGCGGTAGTGGCTGCTAGGCGTTACCACCAGTCCGGATGTGTAATTGGTATATCTACCCTGGCATTGCCTTGTTGTGCCGTGTCACCTACCCTAGCGCGCCTTGTACGATTTTGGTTTTGTGCCGTACCTATGGAGTATCCTCTGGTGGCTTCCCGATCAGGAGGGACTACGGTACTATATAGACTACTAGTACTATAAAATGTATTAAGGGGGATATGGGCAACGCCTTAACGCTATTTTTAAATATATTATACTTTATTTCAGACATTATTATAATAGCGTATATTACTGCGTAGTAAATAGTTTAACGGATCCTTAGAGGATGGACGGTCCCAAGCATCCTTTAAGTTACTTGTACATTTACTTTACAGTTCACTTGAGTTGGTTTACATTGTATAAGTATGTATGTCCTGACTCGAGTGTTTTGTGTTTTGCTTTACGCTCGGGTCAGCCTGAGTATTTTAGCTTTGGAACTCACCTTTTGGAGCTAAAGGATTTGCTGGAGATTATCTACCTATTTAGTTGTTATCTATTTCCATTCATTTTTTTCTATTCAGCTTATGTACTAATGAACATTTATGTAGTGGGATTTCCGTTGTATTTACTTTTCAAACTATGTTATTTTGTACTTGTTTTGAGACTGTATTTGAGACTGTATTTATGGTAGCTTCATGAACTACTACTGTTACTTTATTTCCGCTGCGAGTTATTTTGATTTATCTGTCTGTGATTCTGTGACTGGTTTTATTTTCTCCAAATTATATTACAATCTATTGTTTTGAATTATTCAAGTCTGACATGTGTGGTTTTATTGTCGATTTGAGTGGTCCAAAATAGTGGGTCGTTACATTTGGTATCAAAGCTTTGGTTTTAGGCAAACCTTAGTCTACGGAGCAAAAACTCTGTAACGACCCATCCCGAGACCCACATTAACAAAGAGTATTACTGGGTTATACTGTCTGCTAATGCAGAGAATAGGGATGGATATGAGCGACCATCTATAGCCTTGTCTTAAATATCTATTGAATACATCGACAATGCCCTTTTTTTTGATTCAAGTGGATCGACATATCCAATAAATACTTAATACAAAGCCATAGGTGGCTATAGGATCTATCAGAACAAAATACAACAACTCAAATGCAAAACACATTACAGAACAGCAGATAATCCCATAGATACACACATACATAGATACATCACAAAATATACAAAATGATACATCACATATGTGGTATGACGACCACAATACAAACACGAGTCAAAAGAATATACGTATCACAGTAGCAAACCAAAAAGGACTACACAAAAAGCGATAAAAAAAGAGTTAGCAGAATAGTCCATGCAGAAGCAGAATATGCTAAGTCCAAAAGTACCTAACCTGAAACACCTCGGTCTGACCTGAGTATAAAATACATGGGTCATTCTAGCTAAACGAATCAGTAAAAGGTGATAGCAGAATATTAGAGCATAAGAGCATAGTGATATTCTTCTTAAACAAGAAGAAACAATAAGAAAGCTAACCATAGACATATGGAGGATACACATCATGTATGGTATATATAATTACACTAGGTGATAGAACACTATTGCTTCAATAAGCATAAAATACAAAGGTGACGAAAAATCTCATGAATCGCTAAAATGTAGCATGCCTCGTATCATCGACAATCACAAATCAAATAAGAATGGTTTAGGGAATAATATAATGTAAACTCCTAAAAGAGTAATTCCCAAACCCGCCATATCGGCAACTCTAAGGAAAACATAAGCAAAAGCCATCTCGACATAAGGCATAAGGCAAATGTCAACAAAGAGATACAAATCTCATACAACGCCAAAAGCTAAATCCCATAAATAACAACAATAGGCAATCTCAATATGTATACGCCAAAAGGAAAATCTCAACACGCCAGTGTAGGCAATGAAAATCTCAAAAGAACTCCCAAGAGTCCAAAATTCCAAAGTAATCGCCACCGAATGGTTCAAAGGACCGATTCCAAAATGACGATACACAAGGGTAAAAATCATCTCAAAAAGGTTTTGCACGTGCTATTTTTGCCAAGTACTGTTTCACATAATAGGTACCTCGCCCAAAGGCAAACGTCAAAAGACAAATACGCCGCAATGGCAAACGTCCGAAGAAAAATACGCCGCAATGGAAAACGTCCGAAGACAAATACGCCGCAATGGCAAATGACCTGACGGTCCAGTACTGGCACGCCAACAGGAAAATGTGTCACAAACTCTTGGAAAGGAACCCGAAAAGTGTTAACGTGTGTCCCATACCACCCATTCGCACTAAATGGTTTACTAACCGCTAGTAATTTCACACTCAAAGTAGTAAAAGATTCACCTCATATCATCAGCAACTCGACTCGAAGGTCAAAACGATCAAACAGACAAGTCAGGAATTAACCGAAAGAATAAACGCACATATCCCATACTACGTGTTTTACCCAATCGTTAAACTCACCTTCTCATTCATTCGACAGTGCAAAAAAGTGTAATTTTTATAGAAAATAATTTACCTTGAAAATAAGCTTTGAAAACCGATTTCGAAAACCATTTGGAAACCATGTTTGAAAATTTCCCTTATTATAAAGAATAAATAGGTTTTATACTTGAAAAATACTTTAAAATTTTACATAATAATTATTCTTAAATCCCCTAAATTTTAAAAATCATTTCAAAAAGAATTGGAGAAAACCGTGCTCGAAAACGACCAAAAACAAGCAAAATTCGACTCTAACCGAAATTCAAATTTAAATTCAAATTAAATTCAAATAATTCAAAATTTGAATTTTGAATTCATCAAAACTGGGCTAACCTATTGGTAAGCATCACATCCCTCAAAATACTTCAAAAATATCACAAAAACAGAAGTAAATGTCAAAATCAGACGGAAAAAGGACAAACACTTAGCCAAATAATACCCAAGTCTAAAATCTTTTCTGGATTCAACTTTCAGACATAAAACAGGTGGCCGAACGATCTTTGATCCAACTGAAAATTAGTTTGCATGAAGTAGAAAACTACATATTTCAACCAAAAAAAGAATCAATGAATACGAAAAGAAAATGGAAAAGTTATGCTGTCACAAACATGGACTCAGACCATGTTTGTAACAGTTCAACAAGAATGTGCCCAGGCTTAAAAATCCACTATGGGTTCAATTTCCAGACATAAATCAGAGTACTAAATGGCATCGGATTGAGCTCAAAATTTTTTTCGTTGTATTAGAAAACTTTAACTTCCAAACAAAATAAGAATCATGCAATTTGGATAAAATATGAGAAAGTTATGATGTCTCAAAGTTGAACCCAGACAGTGTTTTCCTTGTGAAAATCTGGGCAAAAACATGCTCCGAACCAAAGTTCGGTAGCATATTTCTATAAGCTATATCAATCCAAATGGCCTGAATTATGTTATTTTTAATAATAGGGAACTTCATCTTTCAAACAAAAAAAGAATCGATGAATTCCAGTAAGAAATGAAAAAGTTATGGTATCTCAAACATGTACTCAGGCCATGTTTGCAGCAACTCAGAAAACACAATTTCTACAGGCGTAAAAACTGTGTTTTCTTCATTTTGCAGCAACGATTTGAACACTCAAATGACCTTATTTTTCGATCATATTTTCCAGAAACAAATTTCAACGCATAACCTTAACTTAGAAAAAGATTCGGCGACATTTCATTATCGGAGATGAATGTTATGGACAGCCAAATATGGCACTTGAGGACAGAACGAAAAAAAGAACAGCGATGAACAAAACATGTATAACCAACAAATTTAGCTATCAATTCAATATTTTTGGCTATTAGATGTAAGATTTTAGTCTCACCTTGCTGATTTGTTGAAAAAGCTCTAATTCTTCCGCAAAGTTGAAGCCTTGGCTTGAGAAATAGCCTCTAAGAACCTATATAAGAGAAAAACAATGCATGCAAAAGAAAATTCACTGTAAATAAAAAATCATTTTACAAATCAGAGATTTTTGATGAAATTAAGTGATTTGGAGTTTAGATTATCTTCAATTTATTCTCTAGAGTGAAAAGAATTTAAATTTCTTGAATTTTATGGAGAGATTGGCTTGGATTTCCAATTTTGGAGGAGTGGTTATTGTATTTTGTTTCTCAGGCTAAAGGTGGAAGAAGAGATAGAGGAAATGAACGTACAGTGAAGATTTCTCATCTTCTATTTTTGGTTTAGGTTGGCTAATGGGCTTTGGACCCAAGAATAGAAATAAATTAGCATGGCCTAAGAAATTAATCAACACAAAACAACATATGTGCATATATCACACATATACAAATAGAAATGATTTTCTCTAAAGTTCTACATAATAAAAATGTGAAAACTTGTATACATATAAAATAGAACATTTTCTATCATTTAAAATAATAATTTACTCTTTTTAAACATTTTTATTTTTAATTTCCTTTATTTTGAATAAAATGCACATTTTGTTCATTTAATTGTAATATACCATGTTTATTACTTTTACAATTCAACAAATTACATTTTCTTACTTGTAAAAATGTTCCAATTTATTTGAAAATATTACTTACACTCAAAACTTATTTTTAATCACATTTTCTCCTTTTTATTTCATTAAACACATATTAAAAGAGCTTACTTCTTTTAAAAATTATCAAAAGAAGCCACAAAGCAATATTTAACAAAATTATTGCATTTTCACTCAAATAAAATTATTCTCGCATTTATTATCACCCAAACCATTAAAATAAAGCTTTATGCTTTATTTTCAATAATTATTTCCCAAATTCATTGTTTATAATAAATAAACAATTTATTTTCACCAATTTTTTTTTTCAATTTACAATATTAAATCATAATTATCATTATAGTTTAATATTGAAAGGTAAACTCCAAATCCGGGTTGTTACAAACTCATTAAAGATAGGGTATTTCTACCCTAAAATGAGTGAAATCAATCATGGAATCCTGTCTTTGTAAGAGAACGTATTTTAAAGTATAAATGATTTTCAAAGAGTATTTTGATATAAAAACTTTTCTTGTTTTGAAAACCCTTATTCACCTTGTTAGTAATTTCTTTCTTTGGGATATTCAATTCTCGTTGCATCTTATCTTATCTTATCTAATCTTTTTGTTGTGTCTCAATTACCTTTGTCCTAAAATTCGTTCTTGATTTTTCATGATGAGTGGTAAGAATGCTAGAGGTAGGGGACATGGTGTTGCCCCAGCTCTTAAGCCTGCTGCACCAGTTAGGTTCACTAAACTCTGTAAGGAATACACTGAACTTGTTGGAACCAAGTTCACTGGATCTGCGAGCATTATTGAGGCTCAGCAGTGGTTGAAGGATTTGGATAGGATTTTCTTCGGTCTTGAGATCACTAATGCCTAGCAGCATCAGTTGGCAACTTGGCAGTTGAATGGAGCAGCCTTGGATTAGTGGGAGTCTGCCACAGCTCACACAGTTGAGATTGACATTTCTTGAGAGCAGTTTAGGTATCATCTTCTGTTTGTCTTGAATTTGGTTCAGTTTTCTCTTTTTGAAATCTGTCTTATGTTCTTTATCGTGCTTTAGGGATGCTTTTGTTACGAAATGGATGCCCAAGGCAGGGAAGTCTCAGCTATATTGGGAATTCATGGATCTGAAACAGGGTGATATGTCTTTTGTTGAGTATGAGAGGAAGTTCAATAAACTTTCTAAGTTTGGCCCTAATCTGATTGACACTCATCTCAAGAAGAATGAGAAGTTCATTGCTGGTGCCCGTCCGGAGTACTATGATCGTCTCATCGCTCATGTGCATAGCCCTTTCACCACTCTGATGGATATGGCCATTAGATATGAGAATCCTACTTCTAAGGATCCTCCAACTGCCCGTTCTACTTCATCTAAGTCCTTTTCTGGTAACTCTAAGAAGAGAAAGCCCAACTTTCACCATCAGAAGAGGAATCAGAACAAGACTCCAGGGTTGGGGTCATCTTCTTCGTAGAGGCAGTCTGTCGACCTATCTGCCATTACTTGTTTCAGATGTAATCAGAAGCGACACTATGCTAATAGTTGTTCTACTTTAGTTGGTGCTACTATTCCTCCAGCACAGTTGACCAGGTGTGATCTCTGTCACATTTGTCTGCAGCCTGGCCATTTCAAGAACAATTGCCCCACCCAGCAGAAGGGCAAGTCTTCTGGTATTTTTGCTGTTACTTCTGTTTCTTCACCAGCTCCACCTCCTGCACCTGCACTTTCTCCTAGTGACAACCAAGGTACACTTCAGGGTACTTTTTCTCTATTTTATTTTCCTATTCGTGTTCTATTTAATACTAGAGTTTCCCATAACTTTATTTCTGTGGATCTTTGTAATAAATTCGAGCATCTTCTTTCTCTCGAGTTGGCTCCTGTGCCTTTGTATGTTTCAAATCCTATTGGTGGTCTTGTGAATCTTAGTAGGATTTGTAAGCGAGTGAAGCTTCTCTATCTTGATCACCATGTCACTGGTGATTTCTATGTTCTAGGTTTTGATGCTTTTGATCTATTGCTTGGGGGTGATTGGCTGAAGAAGCATGATGCCGTTATCTCTTATAATTCCCGAACTGTCTCTCTTGTTGATGATTTTGGTAATTCTTTGGTGATTCAGTGTTTTTTGCCAAAGGAATTTGCTGGCATCATTATTTATTCTCTTGATGCTTCTCCTGGTGATATTCATTCGACTCCTATAGTCAAACTATATCACAATGTATTTGGTGAAGTCACTTCTTTATCTCCTAAGTGGAAAATTGATTTCCGAATTGATCTTATTCCTAGAGCACGACCTATAGTTCTTCCTCCTAAAAGAATGGCACCCTGTGAGAAGGTTGAGTTAAGGAAGAAAATTGATGACTTGTTCTCCAAAGGCTTGATCGGACTTAGCCATTCAGAATGGGGAGTAGAAGTGGTTTTCGTCACAAGTCAGATGGTTCTTTGAGGATGTGTGTTTATTATAGGAAGTTGAACAAGCTCACTATGAGGAACAGATATCCTATGCCTCGCATTAATGATATGTTTGATCAGCTCCCTGGAGCTACTGTTTTCTCTTAGCTTGATCTTGCCACAGGTTTTCACTAGCTCAGAGTTGCCGAGGAAAGTATTCCCAATACTGCTTTCCCTACTGAGAATGGTTTTTATGAATGGTTAGTCATGCCTTTCGGTTTGACTAATGCTCCTACTTTCTTTGTTGATTTGATGAATCGTGTTTTTCGTGATGTGCTTAACAAATTTGTTTTAGTCTTTGTTGATGATATCCTTGTCTTCTCTAAGTCAAGGGATGGGCATGAGTCGCATTTGAAATTTGTTCTTAAGACTCTTAGAAATCATCTGTTGAAGGATAAATTCTCGAAATTCCATTTTTAGAGAGATGAAGTCCAATTTCTCGGGCATATTGTTTCTAGTAATGGAGTTTCTATTGATCCTGTCAAGATCGCTGCAATCAATGTAAGTCTTTCCTTTCTTTTCTTTCCATAATTTGATCATTCTATCTTTTCTGTAATCCTTATTTCTCCCTATTCTGTTCCAGGATTGGGAAACTCCTAGGACTCCATCTGATATTCGCAGTTTTATAGGCCTTGCCGGTTACTATCAGGGATTCATTAAGAATTTTGCTTGGATTTCTACACTGCTCACTACTTTAACTCGAAAGAATGCTAAGTTTATTTGAACTGATAAGTGTAAAGCTACATTCAATGAGTTGAAGCGTAAGCTTACTTCCCCACCAAGGCTTACCGTTCCAAATGGAAATGAGGGATTAACGGTATAAACTAATGCTAGTCATGAGGGTTTGGAAGTTATTCTGATGCAAGATGGAAAGGTGATTGCTTATGCCAGTCGCTAGTTGAAGACCCATGAAGCCAATTATGCGGCTCATGATCTGGAATTACTTGCTGTTGTCTTTGCTTTGAAGCTTTGGAGGCATCGTCTTTTGGGTGCTAAGTTTGAGCTCTTTACTGATCAGCAGTCTTTGAAGTATATCTTCACCTAGAAGGATTTGAATCAGCGTCAGGTTCGATGGCTTGAGTTTCTTTCTTCTTATGATCTCGACATTAGCTATATCCGGGAAAGGCTAATGTTGTAGCTGATGCTTTGAGTCGGAAGAAGACTATGTTGTGTTGGCTTGTTGTTTCTTCTTCTCCTCTTTTAGATCGTATTGTTGCTAAGCAGGATGAGGATGAGATGCTTAGGCATACGAAGGAGAGTTGACGGCAGTAGTCTTGATGGTAGTGGAGCTTAGATCGATGATAGAGGTATTTTGAGGATTAATAATCTGATTATTGTCCCGAATGTTGATGGATTGAGGCAGGAGTTACTTCGGAACATCATCGATCCAGACTTTCTATTCATCCTTGTGTGACAAAGATGTAACTGGACATGAAGAAGCTTTATTAGTGGAAATGTATAAGGCGAGATATCTCTATCTTTGTTAGTAGGCGTGCGACTTGTCAACAAGTCAAGGCAGATCATCAGAAGACCTTTGGTTTGTTGCATCCCCTTGAGGTTCCCAATTGGAAATGGGAATAGGTTTCCATGGATTTTATTGATGGGTTACCGAGGACTTGGATGGGTAATGAGAGTATTTGGGTTATTGTGGATAGATTGACCAAATCAGCTCATTTCATTCTGGTCAAATCTACCCGTTCTGCTTCCAGTTTGGCTGAGATCTATATGAGGGAGATTGTTCATCTCCATGGTATTCCTATCAACATTGTTTGTGATCGGGATCCTATCTTCACCAGTCAATTTTGGAAATCTTTTCGGGAATCTTTGGGTACTCGTCTGAATTTGAGCACTGCCTACCATCCACAGACCGACGGTCAAACGGAAAGAGTGAATCAGATTCTTGAGGATCTTCTTCGTGCTTGTGTTCTTGATTATAGAGGATCTTGGAAAGATCATCTCCATCTTGTTGAATTCACCTATAATAACAGTTATCAGGCATATTTTCCATCTTCTACTTTAACCTTATCTTAGTCTTTTACCTATCTCATTTTGTCTTTGAATTCAGGCTAGTATTGAAATGTCTCCGTTTGCTGCTCTTTACGGAAGACCTTGTAGATCTCCGTCTTGCTGGATTGAATCCGGTAATCATTTGGTTCTTGGTCCTGATGTGATTTTAGAGGCTTATAAGAAGGTTGAGGAGATTAAGAGGAAGATGAGGATTGCTTAGGATAGGCAGAAGAAGTATGCTGATCGTCGTAGGAGGAGTTTGCTGTTGGTGATATGGTTTTCCTTAAGGCGTCTCCCTTAAGGAACGTAATTCGGTGTGGTCGTAGAGGGAAGCTTGCTCCTAGGTTTGCTGGTCCTTTCTGTATCTTGGAAAGGATTGGTTCGTTATCTTAACGTCTGGATTTGCCTGAGAAGTTTACTGGAGTGCATAATGTATTCCATCTTTCGCATCTTCGTCGATATCTGCATGATCCATCTTTGATTTTCCAGCCTTCTGCTATCGAGAGTTTGGATATTGATCCAAATCTTACTGTCGAGAAGAAGCCACTTCGTATTGTCGATAGAGGCATGAAGCAGCTGAGAAGGAAATTTGTCAACCTGGTCAAAGTGCAGTGGAGTACGGATGATCGGGATTGTACCTGGAAGACGGAGGAGAGCATGCGTGCTTCGAATCTGGAATTGTTTGTTTTAGGTACTATTTGCTTTTCTATCTCATCTTTCCTTGTTTCGTATCTCGTTCCTTTTCGAGGATGAAAAGTTTTGAGCGAGGGAGAGTGTAACAACCCATAATTCTTGTAAATATTTTAAATAGAATTCATTTGAAAACGTTGATTTTTAAATCATTCGAAATTGAAATTTTGGAATTTTCCAATGTAATTTTGGATTTTAATTATAAATTATTTTCCAAATGTAATAAAATAAACATTTTATGAAATTTTATATTTTGGTCAACTGTAGTCAAACTTTGACTTTCATTTGAAAATTTTTAATTTGGATTTTTAATTTCTAATTTTTTTCTTTGGAACTATATCTGGTTCTGATATTCGTGCTACTTTTTGTTTCGTAAAATTATGTTTTATACTTTTTAAAATTGATAAATTTCAGCGTTTTACATGCGATTATTTTCCATATTTTATTGGTTATTTTCTATTGTCTATTTCCTATCCTCATTTCTATTTTATATTTTATTTCCTATTTTCTATTTTATTTCATTTTTCCATTCTCTACTTTTTTATTTGATTTTTGTTTGGATTTTTGGGCTTGGAAATTCGAGAGACTTTGGTTTCTTTTTCTTTAATTTGTGACTTTTCCTTTTCTAGCCTCTTCATTTTTCCTAGCTATGCATTCTAACCCTAGCCACCACTCCTTTTTCCATTCACGTACAAATATTTCTCACATCTCATTTCTCATTTGTTTCCTGAAGAAAAATATTACAGTAAGTCTTTCCATGGCTTCCTTCTTTTCTTTTGCTTTCTCTTTTAATTTTTTTTTCTATCACATGCTCGACCACCATCACATGCCCATCCCCTAGCCGACCATCATATCTTCTACACCACCTTAGACCGGCCTCCATCACATCACCACCATCTCTTTGTTGCCGTGAATCCATGGATCCAAAACCCTTCACCAAAATCGCAAAAACCCCTAGCCAAACTCCATTTTGTTCACCATATCCACCTTTTTTGCCTCGGTATCCACCACCTACTCCTCCTCCAGCCCCTTGCCGTGACTGACATGACCACTGGCCGCCACTTCTGATCTGACCTGACCATGCTTGAACCCAGGCCGAGACCTTTAGCTTAGGGCCGAACCCAATGCACTTAAATCCTATGACCATTCACCTACCTTGCCTCTTTGTATTCATGAACTCCTACCTCTTCTCATCCTATTGCTTTGCCTTCTATTTTCTGCCCATGGCAGAGCCTTATGTGATGATGGTTGAGTCTATTTGCAAAGTGGCCGAGCCCACTTGCATTGACTAAGCCAGTTTTATTTCCTTTTGATACATATTTATTCATTGTTTAATTTATTTCTTGTGTTGTATTATATACTTATATATGTTGTATATTTTAGTTGTTACAAGATTTGAATATTGGATCATCATCCATTCGTATCTAGTCGTGCCTTTTCGTGCTTTGTGGAGTTTGGATTTGTGTTTTGAATTTGATCTCTAGCTTTAGAGGCGAGTTTATCACTCTCGACAAATCATACTTATATAAATGTGAAACAATGTCACTTGAATTGTAGTAGTTGATATGCCATGTTATATGCTCACATCTGTTATCTGACATTATCTGATGATATTACCTGATTATATACCTATTGCATCACCTGACATCATATGATATGTTTTACTATTTATTTATTTTCTGTTTCTCACACTGCAAGTTTCCTGCAGAATAGAATCACTATGGGTTGAAATGATACATACCCGAACGGACATTAGAATAAGGAAAAAATTCGTTATGAGCTGAAATGATAGGCTCAAGCGATTTTTATTTATTTTATTTGACTTGGGATTGCGGATTTGAAATGATAGAACCTGGATTATTATTTTTAAATTACGGATTGAAATGATACACATCCATTTCACTTGACCTAGGTTAGAAAATTATATACAGACCTGTGGTTAATTTCAAAAATTTTCTAAAGATTTTTAAGTAGTTTTGAAATTTAAAATATGAAATGTTAACTTAAATTGGATTTCAATGATTTAAATAAATGTTATAGTGATTTTTTATAAGTTAAATGTATAAGTAAATAAATGGTTTTAAATTGTAATTTAAATATGACTTAACTTGAAATTTAGTTTTCAAAATGGAAATTTTTAGTCTTAACTTAGTAAAAAGAATATTCTATTATGAAATGGGAAATTTTAAATAAAGTATTAAGTCAATTGTTAAGATAAGAAGTTAAGTAAAATAATGTACATTTGACTTAATAAATAAATTACAGTATAATTTGGATATTTATTTATAAAATTTTATTTTATTTAACCATAAGTAAATGATATCCAAATAAATATTTTGGAAAAGTGAGATATGCTTTATAAGTTCAAAATGGTGAAAAATTGAAATTGTAAAGTTTCTGAAATGTTGTAATAAACCTTAGTTATGTATTAGCAGCATTCCAATATGCTGTAGTTTTAAGGTAGCATTTGCTAAGTGCTACCATTTCTGAAATTGAACTATTTTTGAAATACTAATTTATCTATAGTAGCATTTTTAAAGTGCTGCAGTTTTTGAAATTGAATTGTTTTCAAAATACTAATATATCTACAGTAGCATTTTTAAAGTGCTGCAGTTTTTGAAATTGAATTGTTTTTGAAATACCAATATATCTACAGTAGCATTTTTAAAGTGTTGCAGTTTCTGAAATTGAATTCTTTTTGAAATACTAATATATCTACAGTAGCATTATTAAAATGCTGGAGTTTTTGAAATTGAATTGTTCTTGAAATACTAATATATCTACAATAGCATTTTTAAAGTGCTGTAGTTTGTGAAATTGAATTGTTTTTGAAATACTTAAATATCTATAAATGCCGCTGTTTCTAAAAAATAAAATGTTTTGAAATTGTTATAATTGAATAAATGAACTTAGAAAATGTTACAATTCTGAAAATTGAATATTTGATTTGAAAGGATAACGACTTCATACTTAAATGGTTTAAATGAATTATCTTGATGTGGAATATAAACCATTTTGAAATTAATAACCACGGGTTATAATAACGGTTGGTTGTTAAATAAACCAGGATCGGATATGGGCATACTCTTTGTCGATACTGGAAACCACTTTAGCAACCGTGTACGCGGTGGAGATTCCAGAATAAAGTAGGATGGTGGCGACGTTCTATTGAGGTATGTACGTGGACCCGACTCTTGTGAGTTAGCATAAGGTGGCTAAAACAGGAGCGATTCCGGGCCAATGAGGTAGCTCCTCATATTGGACACACTTTTGGAGCTAAAGAATTTGCTGGAGATTATCTACCTATCTAGTTGTTATCTATTTCCATTTAGTTTTTCTATTCATCTTATGTACTAGTGAACATTTATATAGTGGGATTTCTGTTGTATTTACTTTCCAGACTATGGTATTTTGTACTTGTTTTGAGACTGTGTTTGACACTGTATTTGTGGTAGCTTCATGAACTACTACTGTTATTTTATTTCAGTTGCAAGACACTCTAATTTATTTGTGTCCGTGATTCTGTGATTTGTTTTATTTGCTCCAAATTATATTACAATCTATTGTTTTGAATTATTCAAGTCTGACATGTGTGGTTTTATTGTCAATTTGAGTAGTCCAAAATAGTGGGTCGTTACGGTCTGTAAATAAGAATTCAGATGTTATAAATTGTTATAAACTTAAGTTAATAAATTGAAATGCTGCTAATTAGATGTAATAGAAAAATTTAATACTATAAGTAAATGATTATAAACTTGAGTAATGTTAGAAGTCAATTATAATTAAAGTAAATAGTAAAAGTTGTAGGATAGATTTCACCCTAGAGGGGGGAGGGGTGAATAGGGTGATACTAATAATTATAAAAATTTAATGCCGAAGTATATAAAATATTCGCAGCACTGATCACCACAAAATAATAGCAGCACAGATAATAGCATAATATAAAAAGCAGAAAATAGAACACACAGATTTACCTAGCTTCGGAAAAACCCTACCTATGTGCTGCCCCAAGGTTTCTACTAGAAATTAAGTAGTCAGACACTTACACATGTAAACTCACGACACCCGCTATCGACTAACCTAACTTTATACTCAAAACCCTGCCATAACTCGACCATTGATTTGCAAATTCTCGAACTACACCATTGTAGTTCGTCCTTAGTCACACGACTAGACAATCACAAAAGTTAAAAAGAAATTACAAAATAAAAAAATGAAAACAAATGAAACCCTAATTTTTAAAGTTTAAAGCCCAAAAAGTGCCGGTCCAAATAAGTAAAGAATATCCCTTTCTCTTTTTTTGTTATTCGGCCTTGAATCCTTTGAGTTAAAAATGGTTGCTTCCTTTTTCGTTTGTTCTTCTTTCAAAAGCTTTAAGGTTTCTATGAATTGAGGCGCCACTTTGTATCGTTCGATTGAAGAGATGAATGCTCTTTGATTTGGCTTGTTGATTGTTGCTTGCGGCTGCTTCATTTTGATCGAGTTCGACTAAAATGGTGTGCGATTTATTCTTTTTGCTTTACTGGTTAGCTTGCTTGAACTTGATCTCACTTATCTGCCGATGATGTTAACAGTTAACTAGGGTTTAATTCCCTAGATTTTCGTTTGTCTGATAATTTGTTTTGCTGTTTGATTTCACTTGAATGCTTGAGATGTTTCTGACTTGTTCAAATCGTGTATCTTTGTTACTTGATTGCCACGACTTCATTGATTTTGAACTTGCTCGATCCCTTGGTCACCACGGCTTTGAATTTTCTGGTGCTTTGAATTTTCTGGTGCTTTGAATTTATGTTGACTTTGACACTTTGATATTTTTAAGATAAGAATTTTATTTCAACTTATTCAATTTATGTTATCACTTTGACACTCAAGGCACCTTGCTGCGTTGATTGAACCGCGACTTGATTTATGATAATTTGAAATCTCCTGCGACACTGTTTTGGTTCGAAATGCGATTGATTGTCACTTGAATTTGCACACTGCCTATATGTATACATGTTGTTTCACACATGTATATATGTATGGTTGCTTTGGGTTTCATTGTATTTGCATTGAGCTCTGTCCACTGTTCTTCGAGTCTGCACCGGATAGTTGCTGTGCACTGCATATATATCCATACGTGTGTGTTCATATATATATATATATATATATATATATATATATATATATATATATATCTGTGTGTGTGTGTGTGTTTTAAGCTTTGTCTCCATTTGTTTGGGAATCTTTTCACTGGTACTTTGGTCCTCATGTATATGATGCATGTTGAAACTACTCTGATTCCATATATGCCATTATTATCATGTGTACATTTGAGTTTGTATACTTCTAATTTAGTCATTGTTGTGATCCCTTCCTTTTAGTTTAATCTGATCTTTGTTGCCTTTGATATTATTTTCAAGTTGACTGGTCTTGTAAAATTTCATGTGGAGTTGCATTTGAGTGCCTTTGTGAGATGTATTATTCATGTAGTCTGCTGGCTTCACTTGCATATTGAACTAAACCCTGTATTGCTGTATTTTGGTCAGTGCATTGCTTTGACTCATACTTGCCTTTCACTTGACAATTTGGTTGAGTCATCATGCCAGGTTTGGTTGTAGCTTCGCACTTGAAGTCTGTAGCTTCTGGTTTGCATATGACACTTCCATGTCTTCACTTGTTCCACATGAATCTGGTCTTTACTGCATTGATTGTCTTCATTTGGCCTTACTCATTAATCTGGTTGGCATTGTTTCAACTTATATACATACATACAGTTATGTGTGTATATAGGTGTGTGCTTATGGAGTCTGGTTTCATTTTGTTTGATCATTAGCTTGCTGTTGCCTCTGGTTTCATGACGTATATTGTATATGGTCTAGTTTTTCTTCGTACCGTTTTCAGACTTCGAGTTTCATATCCATTTCCTTATGTCTGAACCTTTTGTACTTGAATCTCTGTATATTAATTCTTGTGCACTTCTAGTTGGTCTGCAATGTTGTCATATATGTGAACTTGAAGTTGTACATTAGAGTCTTGTGTATTTGAGTTCGTTTGCTCATTCGAGCTGCTGTTTTCATGTTGACTGATCTAGTGCAGTTTGAATTGCCTTTATGTGTACGTGTATATATGCACGCCCAGGTGGGCCTGCATTTAATCACAATGTGCATATATTTATAATTGCACCTTTGGAATTAAATTTGACAGTACAATTGTCAATATAAACTGAACCTGAAGCAACAATCGAGAAGACCGAGACAACTGAAGAACATTCATAGAACCAATAACTTATAAGCATTCATAATTTTATCAATCGTTTCATTTGTTTTGGTTTATTTATAATACTGGAAATGAAAATAATACTTGCACTTTTACATGCATATGCTCTTTTAACTAATGTGGACTGTGAGCAAAAAATAGTCTTCGTTGCCTTATGACAGGGTTGGGCCGGTTGAAAAAAATTCGTGCATACATCCAGATGCGGAGACATAGAAACAGGCATATAATAGCAAACACGGAAGGAGATTTGTTCTGGTGTGTGGAGGAAGTCGGTGCCCATGTAGAGAAGCTCAACCCGAAAGTTCCAGCCAAGGTAGAGGAGATGAAGAAGGGTAGTGAGAAGAAGGATGAAAATGATGAAGGTGTCGTTGGAGATGTTAATTTTTTTTGCTGGATTGACCAAGTGAACTTTGAGAATTTGCATGTGATCGTACTTTAATTGTGTGTTTTTATGATTTCTATATGGGTTTGCATGTCCACATGTGTACCATGTACGTGATGATTATGTATCTATGTTATTGATGTGAAATTTAATCGTGTGTTCATTTTTCACTCTCTCGTCCAATGGAATAAATCACTACAACTCAAAGTATAATAAAAATCTTCTCAAAGCAAATTTTATGTAATTAACTTGGTACCCAACTCATCTACACTTAAAACAAAAGGTGAATTACATTAACTTGTGGCAGATGCACAAAACAAATTTGAGCTAAGTTGCTCAAACCAGTAACTCCACATTACCAATTCAAGATTCATCCATCAACTTGTTAAAACAAAATCAACTTATCACCCACGACATCATTTATTCAAATATGATACATCTATTTGTGTGAATACAACAGATTAAGAGGAATATAATGGCAACCTGATATGCATTATAAAAAGAAAGAGGAAATAGTGGATATAATAGTTCTTTAAAGCACTTGTTTTTTCTAGATCTGTTAGTGTATAGTGAAATTGTTCAATGAAAGCCCGATTAATGAGAATAATGCACATTTGATGAAAATTATGCTCAATCGATGAAGTTTAAAAAATTGTTCGCTAACTTAAAACTCACTTTCGGCTAAACATGCATAATGTGTTTTTCACCTTATGTTAATGTTCTTCACCTAATTACAACTTTAACCAAATCCTAGAATAATGTACGAAAAACGGATTAGCCCAAAATATTACAATAGGTTTCAACAAACATTAATGATTATAGATGTATTGATTAATGTAACAGGCTTACTCCCACCTTATTGTTATTGTCTTCTGGCATTGCTTATAACACATTATATGTATTGGGGCCTATGATTGAACCATGCTACCATAATATTAATTAATTAATTGAAGCTATTATACTGATTTATGCAAAGATATCTCAAATCTTTTTTTATAGTAGACGATTAAGATTTTGCAATCAACCAAAGATTATCACACAATAAAATCCCAAACGCTAATGCTCCTTATACCAAATAAAATTACCCTATATAAACAGCGTAACTCACAGTTTAAGTGTCAAGTGTGTAGTACATTTATTCTTAGTTACATGATTATTTCAGCGCTAGAAATATATTCACTTTCCATGCGTTAAAAGCACATGACCAAACTCATAAAAACTTAGTAAAAATAATAATAACGCTGAAGATGCTCTAAAAGGTAAATAAAAAGGTATACAATTCAATAGAAACCTTGGGAACAACATTCATATTCATATGCTAAAGAGCATAAAGTCTTCCCGAACATAATTATTGATTACAAACTAATAATGAACACATCACATATAGTATGGACCACCCTTCCTTAACCCATCCAGTTTGAAGATATCTGGTAATTTACTTAAAGATATCTGGTAAACATACATTTTTCTCAAAAAATGGAATTGACGGTTGTTTTAAAATTTCTTGATATTCATTTTTCTTCAAATCAAAGAAGGTAGTAAACATGGTTAACAGGCTAACGAATTTCTATACTCGTGCCTATTGAGTTTTAAATGAATGTTTTGCTATTTTATTGGGAATATAAAGTTTTAACTCTTTGGAATGAGCAGTGGATGTACATAGTCATACATTTCGTAGGAACTGTAATCTATTTTCATTATCAAAACATGAAATTGGCCGTAAACATCCATGTCCCTATTGGTTGTATAATAAAACTAAGTACTTGGGCAAAGAATATTAACAGCCGAAGTGTTGAATAGAGATCAATAATACAAATTTATTGTCTCTTAGGATGTTTAAATCCAGTTTCTATATAGGTTGTTGGTGTATAGAGTTGTGCTGCTACTTGTTCAATTAGAGTGGATATTCGATATTAAAGTTAACATGGTGACTTTATAAAACCGTTCCTCTATTGAATTGTGACCTCCAACTGTATGTTGTATAATAATAGGGTTTGATAGTCGAATTGTAGTGCAAAACATCGAGAATAGGAACCCATTTGCATCTAAAATGAATCAATCGTGTTTCTGTTTTGGCTAGCGGATATACAGAGTATCCTGTGTTTCTTCAGTAATGGTTGCATGCGGTTTTTCAAATTAGTTTTGTTGTTGATAAAGTAATCACACAGATTTTCCATAGAAACAAAGTAAATTATACAAATTAGGCAATGATGAAATACAACACTGTAATTAAGTATTGTTGAGATAAAATAAGATGCAACAAAAAGAACAATTTTATAAGAACTGCATCCAATGCACAAAATAAGTTCTACAAAACACATTGTTCATTACCATATAATACATTGCCCCTCATACAGAATATAAGAACTAATTTTATCCATACAAAGTTACCACAACGAAATAAGTTCTACCAACGCATCGGTTGTTGCCATAGAGTTTAATTTTAGTCTCTTAAACTCATTACAGATAGTATGTTAGAAAAACTAAATGTTGCTTTAAAGATATCTGGTAATTTACTTAACCCATCCAGTTTGAAGAGAAGAAATTATGTAGGCTTCCTTTGGTTAATGTTTGTCTGATGTTGTCTGATATAGCAGTATATTATGTGTAGGCTTCCTTTGACTGATGTCTGTCTGATGTAATAGTATATTATGTGCAGGCTTCCTTTGATTGAAAGTTGAAGACAACACCCTAATTTAGAGTCCTCAAACAATCCATTGCCCCGTAATTTAGATATTAAATTTCAACAAAAGCAAAACAATATGACGAAAATTGGTGAGTTGCTCTAGCATATACAATGATAATACTGTTAGTTGCTCTAGCACATGTAATGTAATTTTATATTTTTTACTCAAAAAATAACAGATAACCATAGAGAAAATCGGTGAGTTTTCTCTAGTATATAAAATAATGATTATATAAAAACGTGGATAATATGCGTACGGATTATCTTAGCCTATGTATTTATTCCTTATTCAACTCAAGCTTTACACAGCGAATAAATGCGATGATCAAGTAAAAAATCTAAATATTATGAGTTACAATATTGTTGTTTGAGAAACTTGAATTGGGTGCATACGTTTTCTTTACCCAAAGTTCTAGTACCCAACAAATAGTTCTATCAGCATCATATATTTTGTTTCCAGCTTTAGCTTCATCAAACAACATTTAAAGCAAATAGCAGTACAAACAAATTATGGATAAATTCACATCTGATAAATGTGACAGTGGTAGGATCTTAGTATTGATCTTGAGTCAAACCTCCGTCAACATGTAAAGGTTTAGATTCATTAAATACATATTTTTACATGACATTATAATTAGTTATGTAAATAAGTTAAAGATAAGTTTGGTTTCTTTCAACATGTCATTTGTATTGTTTGTTGAAAACTTTTATTTAAAACATCATAAATTTTACATTATATTATTGTCATTCGTTCTTCTGCATAATTTTCTTTCCATGATTTCTCATCCACTTCTTACATGGACCTATTAATTCTGTTAATTTCATGTAACGCTCCATATAATTAATTACAGTTGGCCTTTTAGCATAGGAAGCAAACTATTATTAAATAGAAAAACTAAGCTAAAAAAATAATACGTTTAACAATGACAACACAGATGTGACCTACTATAAATGTAGCATATTATATCTTAAATGTTTGTCTCTGTTCACTAACTCATAATATGTTAGCAGATTTTGATATTGGCTCCTAATTCTAACAACAAACCTGATACATATGTGGTGCTGATCAGAGTACTATAATCTTGTACTATCAAGCAATTTTGGAGAATATGCTAAACCAAGAGTGATGGTAACAAAAAACTAAAAGAAAAATTCCCACATATCTTTTCTGATGGTAGGAATAGCCTTTCCAGTCAGGGATATAATTGCAGCAGTCACTGAGGGTATGCTGCCCCTTTGAACAAATCCAAATTTTAACTTATTTCTTACCGGGCAATCTTCATGTAATAATAGTCAAGCTAACCAAACTTATTACGTCTTTATTGTAGCTTTTGAATTTTTACACCCTTTAATGGATTTAACATAAATAAAGAAAAAATAATAATCAAAAGAGGCTCAGATTGGTTGTCTGTTACGAACAACGCTCAGAGTAATATTCAATCAAAGAATCAACATTTTGTTAGAAAGCCAAACTTTTTTCATAAAAGGAAAAATAATCATGCATATATCTTAAAATATACGGTGACTTTTGTTTTCATCAAATAATGGATGTTCATCTATAATTTACATAATGAAGCAAATAACATTGTCTATTACTAAAACAGAGTAAAAATGTCAGCTAGTCCCTTACCCATGCTCCATGTTCTCCTTTCACTATCAGACGAATTGGTAGGCAGCTTTTCAGCCTTCCATGCTCCATGTTCTTCTTTCACTTAATTCTGTAGCACTAACAAAGTGGAATGCAATCAAACATTCGATAACACAGATTGTTTAATCTATAGAAGCAAATGACTCAAGTAACAATTAGTAGCCGTTAGAAACTGAAGATTGTCCAACAACATGAGTATCTAGTGATGGTACACCAAAAAAACGTCTAGATACTTTGCTATCAAAAGAAGCAGATGGAAATCTGAGATATGCCTTAAAAAGGTGAATGTTTGATTTTGTTAAAATGACCTTCAAAGCTTTAAGCATAGCTGTTTTTATTACGTTCTCTGTAGGAAATGTTGAATAAAATTGACCATGAAAAGAGTTCAAATCTAACATTAGTTATATGTTCATTTGGTAGTTGTATATATGATAGATCAATATATAATTTATAAAGACTGCATAGATACATAATGCAATTTGATAGTAATTTAAATCTAGTCATTCTTGCAGTGTTCAAACTAATAAAATGCTGATTATAAGGTGCTTCTTGCTTCACATTTTATACACGGTTTGAATGTAAATTTAAATTAGTCATTGACTGCAATAGTGAATCATCTGTAAATTGGATGGCTAATCATCTGGAATAGTACATCATCAGCCCTGGGCATAAAGAATGTCAGTACATGAAAGTCTTTGCCATAACAAAAGCTTTAGAAATTAATTTGGGGATAATTAGTTAAGATTATTATTCTGCAAATTTTGTTACATTACTATGGTCTGTTATTTTCCATATTATTCAAGATCAAATCATCGAAAGGTCAACTACATTTTAGTCCTTTCATCAGCAACTCAATGAACTTTTGTATGTATAAATTTAAAAGCTTATTATTCAACATCATAAATAAAAACTTGAAAATAACATAAAGAAGTGTTCACCATTCGTATCTATAGTCAATAAATAACATAAAGAAGTGTTCGCAGCTTACTATTAGGGTAGTAACACAAAACATTTTATGTTTCTTACTTTTAAATTGAACCAAAATTGGTATTTCTAATGGATCAATAAACCGAAGTGCTGTCCTCTAGCATCACTTCTATCCAAGGTCCGAGCATTGGTTGTATAGCATTCACTATAGAGAGTTACAGCAAACTAACTGGTGGTATTTATCATCTTGCATTCAAACCTGTGTTAAATAATCAAAGTCAGAAATCATGAGTCTTACTTGAAGAGAACTATCTTATATGAAGAAAACAGAACCTCTTGCATAGATTATTTACTTTGATAGTATCAGAAAACATTTATAAACAGAACCATTCGACAACTCTCAAGCTTGATTCCATTACTTTATCGATAGTAAGGCAGTAAAACAATGGAAGTACAACTGAAATACATCAAAACTGATACATAGCTTTATACCCGATCGTTGTGGACGTCATTTACTTGCATAATCTCAAAATAAATATGGTGCCTATTGTAAATCTTAAATGTGAATTTATACATGATGTATGAAATTTCAGTGCAAAAAAAATCATTTTAGGTGCTGCAGAAATCCTGAAGTTGGCTAAGACATAGATTATTGAAATAATAAAAGTACGATAACATAGGATTATCAGCTGCGATACTAATGATGCATGACTAAAATTCAATGTAACTCGATAAATTTTTAAACGGTTCTTCTGTGTGAAGTTGTCATGTTCATTAAGTTTTCCTCTAGAGCCATAAAAATTCCTAACCAGAGCTTTATGTTATGTATTTGTTCCATAGAAAACAAATGTCAGGAAGCAATAAAGTTCAGACGGAAAAAAAACAATTTGAGCTTGAGATAAGAAGTAAAAGTTGCATGAATTGGGTTTTATAGCATTTAATAATAAATTTGATTAGTAGAGGCAATTTAAAGATGATGGAACTTCATCCTAGATGTACCCAAGTACAATGAGCTTACTGATTTACTATTGGTGTTTTAAATTTTGATAAGCAAAAGGAACTACATACACACACATAAATGCATTCTTAAGTGCTAAAAGTTTGTAACATTGTAGGATATCAAGCATAGAAAGTAAATCAAGCCACCTAATGGAATCTGCACTTATAAGGCATGCTCAATCAAAGTCAATTAAACCCAAGACGTGCAATGTATGTGAGTTCCAGATCATACTTAGAGGGGGATTTTATGGAGAAATAGAAGATAAGAAAATAAGTATTGGAAACAAAAGAAATAATGCATTAAGTTCTAGGGGTAATGCAGGTACAAATTACTCATCAAATGTAGGGTAAATACTAAAAAATGATAATTAGAATAGGCTTTTACACTTTCATTAGTGAAGGAGAGACAAATAAAAACCTAGGCCAAGCTTCAGTAATGTGACTAATAATATTATATCCATAGCCCAGGATTCTTGTTCATTGGTCAAGTTGAATTCATGGCCCTAAACCAAAAAATTATGAAGAACTACCCAAATTCATTTAGTATATTTATTTCAGTTACTAATAAGAGGTGTCCTTAGGCTAATTAAGCATGCTTTTATATTGAGAAGTAAAATATTGAGTATGAACATAATGTGCAACAATAATGTGTGAATTAAGAATATTCAACATGCAAAGATAAAACATTAGAAGAAAAAATCGATGGCACAGGTACTTAAATCTCACTGTACTATCCAATACAAAGTTTACAAATGATGGTCAGATAAATTTTAAACCGTAACAGTTGTTTAAATCAAACTAATTTGGACAATCAAATTTACAAAAACATTTCAACCCACAATCAACTTCAATATTCCAAAATTATCAGTAGACCCAGCAAAATATCAAAACAAATTACCATTAGAAGCTAAGTGTATGCATGTGCTTAGTGTATGTCATTAAACCGCTACTGTTGGAAAGGTTGATTGTAGTGTAACAGTTCACCATCAAGCAATTATTAATAATTTGCCTATTTTTTCAATTATAACAATGTCAAGATAAAAATGAACACATGACGTACATTTGTTTAATGATACAGGCTTGGAAGAATAATTCATGAAATGTCAAGCATTGATTAGCCATTTATCCTCCAACCCAAGTTAAAATGACACATGGTTTCCTCTTTAGGAATTTTCCCTGCATTTAGATTACGATAAACATGTACGAAAGTTCTTCGCGATTTAAATTTAAATGTTATGAAATTTGTTTTATCATATGAATGATTTCACTAAATGCATTTTTAGATAAATAATTTGTACCCCTTCATGAATACAAAAGACTGCCTGTTAACCAAAATAAATATGTTTACAGGATTATTCAAAAAAAGAGCAACATGGAGCAAAGAATGCTTTGTTTAATTTGAACCTAAGTCAAAATTATGTCTAAAATTCCATGTCCACCTTATCATAACGTTATTATTTATATTTTACACATTTCTGCATGCATTAGGACTATTGTGTATATCCACTGCAAATAGTATACTGTCAAATGTTTAAGATGGAAACTAAAATAAGAGAACTACAGCCATCCATCTGAGCTAGTATATTTTAATGCATTAAACTAATAAGTAATGGATCTTTCAAAATTAACCTGTAATGCAATTGCCACAGGAATCAACGAAATGAAACAGCTAAATTAAAATCAAGAATCAACATGTGAAACAAAATAGCAGATTAAGTAAAATACCTAAATCATGGTCGGAGTTGTGTACAGAAGTAGCAACTGTTAGAAAGATATTGTTAATGGACACAGTCAAAGCTTGAGAGTACAGACGATTTCACATATGTAATCGGCATACATTGAATCCAAAACCACGAAGCAACGAACGCACCTTAGTCGATTGTTGGTGGAGAAGACGTTGGATCTGGATTCGCGGCGAAGCAACCCTAGTTTTTGCATCTTGTTGGAAATACGTGGAGTCACGGTCGGTCTGAAATCACTCCAAAGTGTGCATAGTTTGTGCGGTTCATTGGAGAGATGTTCGGTGCGAAATCGCCTTGGATTTGGAATCGCTTCTGTCAGGGTTTTTTTAGCCTTGGTTAAGCAGGTAGACGCGAGAAAGGGGGTAAAGGGGACCGAAAGACTGGAAGGGTAAAATGGGAATTTCAAAAAGACACGGTTGATTTTATGTTAATTGAACTATCATTATTAGTAGTAAAGATATTTTGTTGAGACTCCATATTAACAATTAGCTCGATTCTTGTTTGCTGCCTGGTCGACATGTACATTGGTGTCACCTCTGACCTAGGTTCTTGTGCATAGCATATTGAATTGGTGCATGCTTTGGTTTAAACTACAGCTTTCATTTGTTTTATGTGTATGTTTACTGATTTCGACCTAAATCATGTTGTTCATGTTGTCTACATCAGTGGAGTTTCATTGTGGCTTTACTTTGAACTTCATGTGTACATTTGGGTTGCTCCCGTGTTGAATCCAGCTTATGGCTCGGGTTTGACCTTGTGCTAATACCGTGACTTTATTTGTATTTCACTTGAGTTGAACCCGGCTTTTGATTTGGTTTGACCTTGTGCTCACCTGTCCCTTCAGTTTTATCAAGTGTATATCGGTGTGCATGGCCTTGTGGCATGTACAGTGATACATTGTGCATGTCACTAGCTGTTCGTGTATGATGAATTCAAATTTAAATGATGACAAACAACCCAACTAACTGAGGCAAATAATATTTTCAAAAATACACATTTAACTTTTGTTTACATTGCAAAAATTATTTCTTTTACGATTTTACCGCGTCAGTGTTTATTTTGCAAATAACTCAGATGCTGGATTCAATCTGAAATAGAGTT
This sequence comes from Allium cepa, assembly GCA_030765085.1. NCBI lineage: Eukaryota > Viridiplantae > Streptophyta > Magnoliopsida > Asparagales > Amaryllidaceae > Allium > Allium cepa. The sequence continues at coordinate 465,237,007 of CM060943.1, forward strand.
GAAGATAAAAGCGAGTGAATGAGCGTTATGTAGTGAGGTGCAAATGTAAATTGAAAATTCTGATGTAATCGAATTTGTATTATAATTGAAATTTGTGTGTATATATTGAGAGCTCAAATTTGTACTAAAATATTTGTTTGAATAAAATATCCATCTGAATTTAAATTTTAAATTTTGTGTTAATTAATCTATCAAATAAATATTTATCAAATTGTGACGACCCGGAATTTTGAGCAATATCAATTTAATAATCTTTGATAATAATTAAATTGATTTGATCATTTTATATTATAAATTGACAAGTTAGATTTATTTTAAAAGATTAATGATAATAATTTTTAATATCTATTAATATTTTTCTTTGCAATATAAATAGGCAAGATTAAATTCTTTTGGAAGTTTATAATTTGGAAATATTTATTTTGGTAAATAAGAAGTTTTTAATGTAATAAAACTTTATATTCAAATTGTAATATATATGAATGTATATATTGTGATTTGAGATTTGTTTTAAAATTTAATTTGGAAATTAACAAATTTAATGTTAGAATGTTTCTATTTGAAATGTGTATATATATTTGTATATATATTTGAAATAGGAAAATTATTAATTTAAATTTAACAAGAGTTTTTGCAAACCTTAATAAATATATAATTTGTAAATTGAAATGTTAATTTGATTTAATGTCTTTGAAATGATATTTGAAATTTAAATTTTTAATAATAGAGTTAATTTCTTATTTTATAAACATATATTTTAGCTTTTGTTTTTAATAAGATAAAATTGTTTTAAAAATTTATGTAAAGAGTTAAACTAACTTTCTCAATTTATAAACAAATGATAAAATTAAATTGATTAAAATACAAGTTATTTAAAAAATGCCTATATGAATTTGTTTTTAAGATAATGAAAGCCTAAAGTTTATTTTTAGAAGATGGAAGCATTTTATAATTATCTAACACTACACAAATACTTATATATATAGCTTAAAGAGATTATTAAAGATAAAATAATATTTAAAAGAAAACACTAATAAAACAATAATAACACTTGTTAAACTTTTAGATATGTGTTAAGACAAATGTAAATTAATTGGTATAGGTGTAAGTAAATTAGAATTTCATTGTGACAAATGTCATTCTCTTTAGTAATTAAAATTTAAATTAAATTGTAAATAATAAAAAGAAAGATTTTATTCTTCAGCAAATCTTTCTCCTCATTTCACAAAGAGGAATACAGATCTGGAATAAAAATGAAACTTGAAACAAGAAATTTAAAAGCAAGTTCAACATCAATACAAGGTGTTCAAATGCAAAACAAAGTTCAGGAAAAAAAAGAAGAATCTGTAAAATCTGGAACTGAAAATCTTCAAAGGCTGGGAAGTAAACATTCATCCTGTAAAGGATAATTCAGAAGAAACATCAACATGCAATTTCATTTTCAAGTCCATCAGTAATCAATGCAAAGAATTCTGTTTCAACATGCAAATAAAATTGAAGCCTGGAAACATGCAGTCCTGTTCTCTGTTTTCTGAAAAATTTACAGGTGAGTAAATACTATTATAATATCACTGGATTTCCTATCAAATGTTTTGGTTAGCGTAAGGTAAAATTTTTTCCATGTTTATGTGTGGAAAGTCTTACGTGATACCTTTTCTTTCAAAGGTTTTTCTGAAGTTAAGCAATCTTTAACCGTTTACTCACACCAGACCCCTGTCTGACCCGAGTGTTTATTTTCTGTTTTATTAAACTCTTGGGTACTCATATTTTATATGAGTAGTCAAGTGATTCAGGTTATCTCTTGACGAATCTGGAGGAGCTTTGGAGCAGGAGGCTTCAGCGTGTAGATATAGGGTTAGAGTTTCCGCTGTGTGTTATTCTGTATGATTGTTCTTGTATTGTATTAGACAGAAATGTTATAACTGTCTAAATTGAGATGTTTAGTTGTGTACTCTAATGTATATGATACTATGTATATGTTCTATATTATATTTAAATCGTTCCGCTGTGAGATTCTGATGTGTTGTTTTCTCTTTCTTCTCTTTCTTTTCTTCTTCTATCCCTTTCTTTCTTAATTAGTGATGCGATTTTCCGGGAGTGGAAAGTTGGGTCGCTACAGCTGGTATCAGAGCATTAGGCAGAGTGAATACCTAGGCTCTGAAGTATGTCTTTCTTAGGGAGCGTTAGGTTGAGTGAATACCTAAGCTCTAGAGTGGTGTCTATCTTGAGAGAGCGTACTTGTAATTTATATATATATATATATATATATATTTATATAACTACCTAATCTGTTGGGTTATCTGTTCGGATTATCCAACATAGGCTATAAAGGTAGATAAGGTAGAAGTGTGTGGAACACGATTACCACTAATGGAAGGGGTTTATGTGTTGTGGTTGGATGTGTTTATCGAGATTGTAGACCTAATACCGTCTCGAATAAGTTGTGTAGATTGTAGAAAGGATTTCTTTGTGTCCAGAGGAAGTCTTTTTCAAGAATTGGAGTATATTCTTGAAGTGTGAGGTTGATTTTCTCTCAAGTGAGCAGGGATTTCCAAGAGTTGAGTTGTCCGCTGAGTAGAAGCAAGTGGTGGTATCTTGACAGCTTCAGGAGGGAATGGCTATATGATGAGATGCAGTTTCCATAGATGGTTCTGAAGATGATTCTTTTGGAGCCATATTTAGATGGTGTTGGAAGAGCATTGATGTCTACTGCAGTGAAGATTCGAATGTTTAGAGATTCTCAGGATCTCAAGTAAGGGTATCTTATCTTTATTGAAGGTTGAGACTAAGGTCGATGAGTTACCTCATTTCGGACATGGTCTCAATTGTTTTCTTAAGAAGATAAGTGGTTGATGTTTGATTTTGAGCCGAGTTTCTTGAGAAGATGTCGACTCGTCTCAAGGATTTTTGGCAAAATTGGGTGTTAGTTTTGTGTTTCAGGAAGCTTCTGGTTAAGAAAGATCTTGTGGCTTAGCAGTAGCATTAAAGAGAAGTTTGGAAGCAGCAGCGTGGATCCATTTCTTCGATGATTCAGTAATCTTTGGGATTCTACTATCGGCAGACCAGACAGGTGGTGAAGGCTTATCCTTTTCTTTGGAAGGCTCAGCAGAGCGGGATATTCGTTGGAAGTGATCTATCAGTTTCTGATAGATAAGCCATTCTTGAAGATTGGACTTGGATAGGAAAAGCTGTTCTTGTTGAGGAGACGGTTCTTTGGAATCAGAACTGAGTGGGATCGCAAAAGTGACTTGCGATTAGTTTGGGAATGTTTGAGTATTCTTTGGATTGAGATTGAGGCACCTCGAGTAGAGGTGAAAGCTATAAAAGTTGTCGGAGATTCTTTAGATGTTTTTGAGGAATTCAGAAGTTGACCTGAATCGGAGATTGATATTTCTTATCAACTTGGAATTCAGGAGTAATTTTGATGGTTCAACTATGTAGTGGGATGACTCTTAGAGCGAGAAGAGTTTGGTGAGGCAGCTCAAGATTCTTTGGAGAAGGATTGATCATCTTATTCTAAGTTGAGATTCTACTGAGATGTTTTGATCAAGAAGAATGGTCACTAAGATTTTATGAATTGGATGAACTGTGAATGGAGAAAGTTTTTGCTTATGTTCTTCGTTAGCATTCTTATCTGCTCTAAATCAGAGTCGTGCAGCGGAAGCAAGTTGGGGATTATTCTTGAGTAGGAGCAACCGGGAGTTGCAGTAAGAAATTTCTACAGGAAATTCAAGTATGAAGGAATTTTCTGGATTTGAAGGCAAGGTTGTCAAGTGCAACTGTTTGGTTATTCCAGATAGGAGAGGTAGGTTTGAAGTCCATTGATGTTTGTGGAATAGAGTTGTGGATTGGATTTCAGCAAATTATTTTGGGAGAGCCATTTTGTTAAGTAGGATCTGGAGATTTGGTTTGAGTTGGTGCTGTTGTTTCTTGAAGCATTCACCAAGGGTTAAGCTGATCAGGAATATTGGAGGTGACTCAGGGCATCTAAAGAGTTATGAAGTTAGAATTGAGGAGATTTGGAATGTGCAGTTAGAATTTGGATATTGTTTTAGTTTTATCCAATCAAAAGAGATATAAGATTGGGTAAAACTGGAGAGTTAGCTCCGGAGGTATTTTGAGTTTTCCTGTGTTCTCTGAAGATTTGACTTTGATCTTCAGGATTTAATTGCCAGTTTGGATAACAGGAATTCATTGTATATCTCTGAGGAATATGTGTATGATTCTTTGGGTGATAGGATCAGCAGTTCAGAAGGATCTGGTAGTTGAGCTGGTTTTGAGTTTAGTCTGATATCTTGTCCAGATTTGAAGAATCAGATGAGGGAGTTCTTGGTTTTAATAGTGTAGTTACTTAAGATTTGTAAAGCGAGTATTCCAGTATAGGTATCTGGAAACTCTTAATAATATTAGGAAGTTCTATTCAGAATTTTGTCTGGATAGATAAAATTATTTGTTTGAATTGGTTGCTATGATTGGTAATGTATGATTGATTGTATGATTGCTAATTTAAATTTAAATTGTTTAGCTGGGTTATTAAATTATCTTTGCTTTTAAATTTCGGGGACGAAATTCTTTTAAGGGGGGAGGAATGTGACGACCCGGACTTTTGAGCAATATCAATTTAATAATCTTTGATAATAATTAAATTGATTTGATCATTTTATATTATAAATTGACAAGTTAGATTTATTTTAAAGATTAATGATAATAATTTGTTAATATCTATTAATATTTTTCTTTGCAATATAAATAGGCAAGATTAAATTCTTTTGGAAGTTTATAATGATTTGATTTGGAAATATTTATTTTGGTAAATAAGAAGTTTTTAATGTAATAAAACTTTATATTCAAATTGTAATATATATGAATGTATATGTTGTGATTTGAGATTTGTTTTAAAATTTAATTTGGAAATTAACAAATTTAATGTTAGAATGTTTCTATTTGAAATGTGTATATATATTTGTATATATATTTGAAATAGGAAAATTATTAATTTAAATTTAACAAGAGTTTTTGCAAACCTTAATAAATATATAATTTGTAAATTGAAATGTTAATTTGATTTAATGTCTTTGAAATGATATTTGAAATTTAAATTTTTAATAATAGAGTTAATTTCTTATTTTATAAACATATATTTTAGCTTTTGTTTTTAATAAGATAAAATTGTTTTAAAAATTTATGTAAAGAGTTAAACTAAGTTTCTCAATTTATAAACAAATGATAAAATTAAATTGATTAAAATACAAGTTATTTAAAAAATGCCTATATGAATTTGTTTCTAAGATAATGATAGCCTAAAGTTTATTTTTATAAGATGGAAGCATTTTATAATTATATAACATTACACAAATACTTATATATATAGCTTAAAGAGATTATTAAATATAAACTAATATTTAAAAGAAAACAGTAATAAAACAATAATAACACCTGTTAAACTGTTAGATATGTGTTAAGACAAATGTAAATTAATTGGTATAGGTGTAAGTAAATTAGAATTTCATTGTGACAAATGTCATTCTCTTTAGTAATTAAAATTTAAATTAAATTGTAAATAATAAAAAGAAAGATTTTATTCTTCAACAAATCTTTCTCCTTATTTCACAAAGAGGAATACAGATCGGGAACAAAAATGAAACTTGAAACAAGAAATTTAAAAGCAAGTTCAATATCAATACAAGGTCTGCAAATGCAAAACAAAGTTCAGGAAAAAAAAGAAGAATCTATAAAATCTGGAACTGAAAATCTTCAAGAGGCTGGGAAGTAAACATTCATCATGTAAAGGATAATTCAGAAGAAACATCAACATGCAATTTCATTTTCAAGTCCATCAGTAATCAATGCAAAGAATTCTGTTTCAACATGCAAATAAAATTGAAGCCTGGAAACATGTAGTCCTGTTCTCTGAAAAATTTACAGGTGAGTAAATAAATTCTTTTAAAAATTTAAACTTTGGATTCATCTTGTGCTTATGATTGGATAGCATGATGTTGATGGAATATTTGATTTAAATTTGAATGCATTGGGTATGTTTGTTTTGCCTGTGAAGTATACATATGTTCTGTGTATAGAAACAGGTTTCAATTTCATTATAAAATCAATAATCTAGTATTGAATCCATATTGACCTATGATGTATAAACAAAAGTTGTTTGTAATCAACTAACTTATCATCTAAAAATGTTTGTAAGTTTTAAATTTGAAGAATTAGTTGTAAAATTTCAGATTTACAGTAAAACTTTAATTTGGGTCAAATCTTTATTTTTCCAATCTTAAGTTTTGATCTTATAACTAGATTACATATTGGAAATCATGATTTTTAATGAACATATCATGATTTTTTGATTAGTTTTTAGTGTGAATTTAGGATTTTTCTGTTTTGGGCAAATTGATCGAATCTCGGCAATCCATGGCGAACTGAGTCTCGCCGTTGGTCATGAAGGTGGAGGGGGCTTCAGAGATCATGCGAAAAATACTTTTGTATTTTATTGAGGTGTGTGGTGATCGTGGTTTGAGGTAGTAGGGTTTTAGGTGCTGTTTTTATCGCGAGTGTTCCCATGGTTTCGCGGTAATGTGAAGTAAACCGGAGGCTGTCGCGAGTGGAGCTATGGGTTCGAGGTGACGTGGGGAGGTTACGGCAGTGGTGGCAAGGTTGCTCGAGTTTGGAGTTGCCGTGGAGGGATGGATTTGGGTCATGGTGGTTTCGAAACGATTTCAGGTTGAAGGTCGAGATTTTGTTCTCGATTGAATTAGTGATTTCTGGGTTTAGTATGTTGATGTCGAAGTTGAAGTCGACTTGGGGATGACCGGAGAGGGGTTCGTCGTTGGCGATGTTGGTCGTGCATGTTGATGTGCACTGCTTTGTGCATCTGGAAATGGGGAGTGGGAGAAGAAGGTGGGGACTCGAAGACTGCATCGTGTATTTGACGTTCTAACTCGAAGTAAGAAGGAAGGTGGGAAGTACGGGGTATACTCGGGGTCGACGCGTGAGTTCCTGAGAGTTTTGCTCGTGTTGTCCTGCATGCTTAGCTTGGGTTCAGGAAGGTTTTAAGAGTTTTAAATTTTTTTAACAATAAGGTTTTTAAAAGATTTTAAACAAAGATAATATGATCTTGTAAATCATTAGAGTTTTAAACAAAGTTAAATAGTTTTATGTGTAATACTAAATTGTTTCAAGTTAATGTTTTAGACAAGTTTATACATATTAAATTATGGAAGTAAATAAATAAAATAAGTAAATTTTGAAAATAAGTTATTTTAATTGTTATTAAATAACTTTGGAAAGGTTTTAGAGATTTTAAAGTTTAATTTAAAATGTGTTTATTTATAAATTGATTTTTAAAAAAGGTTATATTTTATTTTAAAGTATAATGATTAAGAATTTGATAATTAATTGTAATAAAGATTTATATTGTGTAAATTAGAATTTTATTTATCTAAAGATAAACAATTGTGAGAATAATTGTGATAATTCAATTAAAATTTATAAATAAGTGTTATTGCTTAATATAAATGATTTAATTAAGATAATGGTTTTCTTAATCAAGAATATTTATAATATAAGAAGTTAAGGAATCATTTAATTAATTTAAATGATTAAGTTAAATAATTAATTAAGTAATTAATTAGTGGTTAATTAAGATAATCACTTAAGGGTTAATCTAATATAATTACTTGGGAGGTAATTAAAGTAATTAAGTAGTTAAGTACTTGAGGTAATTAAGTAGAGTTAATTACTTTATGAAAAGTAATTAAGTAAATGTGATTAAGGATTAATCACTTGGGTTATTAATTAAAGAATTAATTAATAATTAATTAAAGATTTAAATTATTTGATTAATGATTAATTAATAAAAGGATTAAGAGTAATTAATTAAGTGATTAATTACATGTTAAAGTAATTGATTAAGGAAGAAATTTAATTAATGAAGTAATCATTAATTAATGAAAATGATTAATTAATTGTTAATTAATAATTTAAGAATAATTAATTTATAATTTAGTTTTAATTACTAAATGTAATTAAAGAAATTAATCAAAGGTGATTAATTAAAAGTAATTAATTAAATATGATTAATTAAAAACAATTAATCAAGTATGATTAATCAAGAGTAATTAATCAAGTGTGATTAATTAAAAGTGAATAATCAGGTGTAATTAATTAAAGGTAATTAAGAAATAATTATCAAAATAATTATAGAATAATTAATCAAGGTTGATTAATTTTAAAAGGTAATTAAGAGGTAATTACTTAGTATAATTGGAAAGTAATTAATCATGATGATTAATTAATATGAATTACTTAAAGTAATTAAGTAATAATTAATTAGGGAAGATTAATTGAAGTGGATAATTAAGCAATGTGAGTTAATTAATTAATTTTTATTTATTTATTGAATAGTAAAATGGATTGAAGATAATCCAAGAGATTAAGTAAGGATTAATTTAAGGATAAATTAAATTAATCAAGTTTGAAACAAACTTGTTTATGAATGATTAATGATTGGATGATATATATCATTGGATGAGTAATGATATTGGTTGTTATTTGATGACATTGATTGATGGGTGATGATGTGAATATGCTATATCTGAATGTGATATATATGCTGCTTTGTGATATGTATAGATGCATGTGATAATAGATGATTATCTATCTGTGTTGTGAATACATCCATTTATGTTAAGTGATATTTTCTAAAACATTTATTGTTTAAATCTCTTAAGTACAACTTGGACATTAAAATGGCGTTGGGTTTCGGTGAGACCGGGATCGGGTTTCCATATTTGGATATCCGAAAACCACATCGATTCCAATTAAACGTTAGGTCGTTAATCCAAGTGGAGCAAGTGAAGACTCGAGGTGTAAGGGCTATACGTCAGTATAACTCTGTGGGTGATTCCGTAATGAGTTTGACGGAATAGTGCTTATAGATTTGAGATGGAGATTTAGAGTGCAAGGGCTATGGTCGTTGACTCTGAGGGTGATTCCAAAATGAGTGCAACGAGATAGTGCCTTCGGTTCCGTTCGAACCCGGAACGGACTTGTATGGATTGAATGCTTTCAACACATCGTCAGGCGGACGATGATCATTCTAAGATAAATGTGTCCTATAAAGGTAATCGCAGCCTCAAGCCTCATCAACCGGGAATGGCTAAAACAGGGGAGGTGCAGCAAGGCTTCGTGGGTCGCTCCCACTGGAGAGCAAGATACATCCCTGTCTAGATGTCCCTTTATATTTCGGCTGTGTGGGCAGTTGGTCTGCAGCCAACTGCGGGGTGGTCTTGTTCGGGACTGTTCAGTAAGAAATGGTCCCGGCCTTGTGTTGTAGGGGAGTGGGAGTACTCCTCGGTACGGTGATCTAGGCCACGTACTGTGACGGGCGGTACCCCAGTAGCCCTGCCATTGTTGGAAACCCATTTTCCCTACGAGACCCTACGGTTTTGTTTGTATACCTATGTAGCTGGAATTTAATAAATATAACAATTTCGGCTATTTCATATTTACTTGAAAACCCTAGACACTATTATAATATCACTGGATTTCCTATCAAATGTTTTGGTTAGCGTAAGGTAAAAACTTTTCCATGTTTATGTGTGGAAAGTCTTACGTGATACCTTTTCTTTCAAAGGTTTTTCTGAAGTTAAGCAATCTTTAACCGTTTACTCACACCAGACCCCTGTCTGACCCGAGTGTTTATTTTCTGTTTTATTAAACTCTTGGGTACTCATATTTTATATGAGTAGTCAAGTGATTCAGGTTATCTCTTGACGAATCTGGAGGAGCTTTGGAGCAGGAGGCTTCAGCGTGTAGATATAGGGTTAGAGTTTCCGCTGTGTGTTATTCTGTATGATTGTTCTTGTATTGTATTAGACAGAAATGTTATAACTGTCTAAATTGAGATGTTTAGTTGTGTACTCTAATGTATATGATACTATGTATATGTTCTATATTATATTTAAATCGTTCCGCTGTGAGATTCTGATGTGTTGTTTTCTCTTTCTTCTCTTTCTTTTCTTCTTCTATCCCTTTCTTTCTTAATTAGTGATGCGATTTTCCGGGAGTGGAAAGTCGGGTCGCTACAGCTGGTATCAGAGCATTAGGCAGAGTGAATACCTAGGCTCTGAAGTATGTCTTTCTTAGGGAGCGTTAGGTTGAGTGAATACCTAAGCTCTGGAGTGGTGTCTATCATGAGAGAGCGTACTTGTAATTTATATATATATATATATATATATATAACTACCTAATCTGTTGGGTTATCTGTTCGGATTATCCAACGTAGGCTATAAAGGTAGATAAGGTAGAAGTGTGTGGAACACGATTACCACTAATGGAAGAGGTTTATGTGTTGTGGTTGGATGTGTTTATCGAGATTGTAGACCTAATACCGTCTCGAATAAGTTGTGTAGATTGTAGAAAGGATTTCTTTGTGTCCAGAGGAAGTCTTTTTCAAGAATTGGAGTATATTCTTGAAGTGTGAGGTTGATTTGCTCTCAAGTGAGCAGGGATTTCCAAGAGTTGAGTTGTCCGCTGAGTAGAAGCAAGTGGTGGTATCTTGATAGCTTCAGGAGGGAATAGCTATATGATGAGATGCAGTTTCCATAGATGGTTCTGAAGATGATTCTTTTGGAGCCAGATTTAGATGGTGTTGGAAGAGCATTGATGTCTACTGCAGTGAAGATTCGAATGTTTAGAGATTCTCAGGATCTCAAGTAAGGGTATCTTATCTTTATTGAAGGTTGAGACTAAGGTCGATGAGTTACCTCATTTCGGACATGGTCTCAATTGTTTTCTTAAGAAGATAAGTGGTTGATGTTTGATTTTGAGCCGAGTTTCTTGAGAAGATGTCGACTCGTCTCAAGGATTTTTGGCAAAATTGGGTGTTAGTTTTGTGTTTCAGGAAGCTTCTGGTTAAGAAAGATCTTGTGGCTTAGCAGTAGCATTAAAGAGAAGTTTGGAAGCAGCAGCGTGGATCCATTTCTTCGATGATTCAGTAATCTTTGGGATTCTACTATCGGCAGACCAGACATGTGGTGAAGGCTTATCCTTTTCTTTGGAAGGCTCAGTAGAGCGGGATATTTGTTGGAAGTGATCTATCAGTTTCTGATAGATAAGCCATTCTTGAAGATTGGACTTGGATAGGAAAAGCTGTTCTTGTTGAGGAGACGGTTCTTTGGAATCAGAATTGAGTGGGATCGCAAAAGTGACTTGCGATTAGTTTGGGAATGTTTGAGTATTCTTTGGATTGAGATTGAGGCACCTCGAGTAGAGGTGAAAGCTATAAAAGTTGTCGGAGATTCTTTAGATGTTTTTGAGGAATTCAGAAGTTGACCTGAATCGGAGATTGATATTTCTTATCAACTTGGAATTCAGGAGTAATTTTGATGGCTCAACTATGTAGTGGGATGACTCTTAGAGCGAGAAGAGTTTGGTGAGGCAGCTCAAGATTCTTTGGAGAAGGATTGATCATCTTATTCTAAGTTGAGATTCTACTGAGATGTTTTGATCAAGAAGAATGGTCACTAAGATTTTATGAATTGGATGAAATGTGAATGGAGAAAGTTTTTGCTTATGTTCTTCGATGGCATTCTTATCTGCTCTAAATCAGAGTCGTGCAACGGAAGCAAGTTGGGGATTATTCTTGAATAGGAGCAACCGGGAGTTGCAGTAAGAAATTTCTACAGGAAATTCAAGTATGAAGGAATTTTCTGGATTTGAAGGCAAGGTTGTCAAGTGCAACTGTTTGGTTATTCCAGATAGGAGAGGTAGGTTTGAAGTCCATTGATGTTTGTGGAATAGAGTTGTGGATTGGATTTCAGCAAATTATTTTGGGAGAGCCATTTTGTTAAGTAGGATCTGGAGATTTGGTTTGAGTTGGTGCTGTTGTTTCTTGAAGCATTCACCAAGGGTTAAGCTGATCAGGAATATTGGAGGTGACTCAGGGCATCTAAAGAGTTATGCAGTTAGAATTGAGGAGATTTGGAATGTGCAGTTAGAATTTGGATATTGTTTTAGTTTTATCCAATCAAAAGAGATATAAGATTGGGTAAAACTGGAGAGTTAGCTCCGGAGGTATTTTGAGTTTTCCTGTGTTCTTTGAAGATTTGACTTTGATCTTCAGGATTTAATTGCCAGTTTGGATAACTGGAATTCATTGTATATCTCTGAGGAATATGTGTATGATTCTTTGGGTGATAGGATCAGCAGTTCAGAAGGATCTGGTAGTTGAGCTGGTTTTGAGTTTAGTCTGATATCTTGTCCAGATTTGAAGAATCAGATGAGGGAGTTCTTGGTTTTAATAGTGTAGTTACTTAAGATTTGTAAAGCGAGTATTCCAGTATAGGTATCTGGAAACTCTTAATAATATTAGGAAGTTCTATTCAGAATTTTGTCTGGATAGATAAAATTATTTGTTTGAATTGGTTGCTATGATTGGTAATGTATGATTGATTGTATGATTGCTAATTTAAATTTAAATTGTTTAGCTGGGTTATTAAATTATCTTTGCTTTTAAATTTCGGGGACGAAATTCTTTTAAGGGGGGAGGAATGTGACGACCCGGAATTTTGAGCAATATCAATTTAATAATCTTTGATAATAATTAAATTGATTTAATCATTTTATATTATAAATTGACAAGTTAGATTTATTTTAAAAGATTAATGATAATAATTTGTTAATATCTATTAATATTTTCCTTTGCAATATAAATAGGCAAGATTAAATTCTTTTGGAAGTTTATAATGATTTGATTTGGAAATATTTATTTTGGTAAATAAGAAGTTTTTAATGTAATAAAACTTTATATTCAAATTGTAATATATATGAATGTATATATTGTGATTTGAGATTTGTTTTAAAATTTAATTTGGAAATTAACAAATTTAATGTTAGAATGTTTCTATTTGAAATGTGTATATATATTTGTATATATATTTGAAATAGGAAAATTATTAATTTAAATTTAACAAGAGTTTTTGCAAACCTTAATAAATATATAATTTGTAAATTGAAATGTTAATTTGATTTAATGTCTTTGAAATGATATTTGAAATTTAAATTTTTAATAATAGAGTTAATTTCTTATTTTATAAACATATATTTTAGCTTTTGTTTTTAATAAGATAAAATTGTTTTAAAAATTTATGTAAAGAGTTAAACTAACTTTCTCAATTTATAAACAAATGATAAAATTAAATTGATTAAAATACAAGTTATTTAAAAAATGCCTATATGAATTTGTTTTTAAGATAATGAAAGCCTAAAGTTTATTTTTAGAAGATGGAAGCATTTTATAATTATCTAACACTACACAAATACTTATGTATATAGCTTAAAGAGATTATTAAAGATAAAATAATATTTAAAAGAAAACATTAATAAAACAATAATAACACTTGTTAAACTTTTAGATATGTGTTAAGACAAATGTAAATTAATTGGTATAGGTGTAAGTAAATTAGAATTTCATTGTGACAAATGTCATTCTCTTTAGTAATTAAAATTTAAATTAAATTGTAAATAATAAAAAGAAAGATTTTTTTCTTCAGCAAATCTTTCTCCTCATTTCACAAAGAGGAATACAGATCTGGAATAAAAATGAAACTTGAAACAAGAAATTTAAAAGCAAGTTCAACATCAATACAAGGTGTTCAAATGCAAAACAAAGTTCAGGAAAAAAAGAAGAATCTGTAAAATCTGGAACTGAAAATCTTCAAGAGGCTGGGAAGTAAACATTCATCGTGTAAAGGATAATTCAGAAGAAACATCAACATGCAATTTCATTTTCAAGTCCATCAGTAATCAATGCAAAGAATTCTGTTTCAACATGCAAATAAATTGAAGCCTGGAAACATGCAGTCCTGTTCTCTGTTTTCTGAAAAATTTACAGGTGAGTAAATAAATTCTTTTAAAAACAGTTTAAACTTTGGATTCATCTTGTTCTTATGATTGGATAGCATGATGTTGATAGAATATTTGATTTAAATTTGAATGCATTGTGTATGTTTGTTTTGCGTGTGAAGTATACATATGTTCTGTGTATAGAAACAGGTTTCAATTTCATTATAAAATCAATAATCTAGTATTGAATCCATATTGACCTATGATGTATAAACAAAAGTTGTTTGTAATCAACTAACTTATCATCTAAAAATGTTTGTAAGTTTTAAATTTGAAGAATTAGTTGTAAAATTTCAGATTTACAGTAAACTTTAATTTGGGTCAAATCTTTATTTTTCCAATCTTAAGTTTTGATCTTACAACTAGATTACATATTGGAAATCATGATTTTTAATGAACATATCATGATTTTTAGATTAGTTTTTAGTGTGAATTTAGGATTTTTCTGTTTTGTGCAAATTGATCGAATCTCGGCAATCCATAGCGAACTGAGTCTCGCCGTTGGTCATGAAGGTGGAGGGGGCTTCAGAGATCATGCGAAAAATACTTTTGTATTTTATTGAGGTGTGTGGTGATCGTGGTTTGAGGTAGTAGGGTTTTACGTGCTGTTTTTATCGCCAGTGTTCCCATGGTTTCGCGGTAATGTGAAGTAAACCGGAGGCTGTCGCGAGTGGAGCTATGGGTTCGAGGTGACGTGGGGAGGTTACGGCAGTGGTGCAAGGTTGCTCGAATTTGGAGTTGCCGTGGAGGGATGGATTTGGGTGATGGTGGTTTCGAACGATTTCAGGTTGAAGGTTGAGATTTTGTTCTCGATTGAATTAGTGATTTCTGGGTTTAGTATGTTGATGTCGAAGTTGAAGTCGACTTGGGGATGACCGGAGAGGGGTTCGTCGTTGGCGATGTTGGTCGTGCACGTTGATGTGCACGGCTTTGTGCATCTGGAAATGGGGAGTGGGAGAAGAAGGTGGGGACTCGAAGGTTGCATCGTGTATTTGACGTTCTGACTCGAAGTAAGAAGGAAGGTGGAAAGTACGAGGTATACTCGGGGTCGACGCGTGAGTTCCTGAGAGTTTTGCTCGTGTTGTCCTGCATGCTTAGCTTGGGTTCAGGAAGGTTTTAAGAGTTTTAAATTTTTTTAACAATAAGGTTTTTAAAAGATTTTAAACAAAGATAATAAGATCTTGTAAATCATTAGAGTTTTAAACAAAGTTAAATAGGTTTATGTGTAAAACTAAATTGTTTCAAGTTAATGTTTTAGACAAGTTTATACATATTAAATTATGGAAGTAAATAAATAAAATAAGTAAATTTTGAAAATAAGTTATTTTAATTGTTATTAAATAACTTTGGAAAGGTTTTAGAGATTTTAAAGTTTAATTTAAAATGTGTTTATTTATAAATTGATTTTTAAAAAAGGTTATATTTTATTTTAAAGTATAATGATTAAGAATTTGATAATTAATTGTAAAAAAGATTTATATTGTGTAAATTAGAATTTTATTTATCTAAAGATAAATAATTGTGAGAATAATTGTGATAATTCAATTAAAATTTATAAATAAGTGTTATTGCTTAATATAAATGATTTAATTAAGATAATGGTTTTCTTAATCAAGAATATTTATAATATAAGAAGTTAAGGAATCATTTAATTAATTTTAAATGATTAAGTTAAATAATTAATTAAGTAATTAATTAGTGATTAATTAAGATATTCACTTAAGGGTTAATCTATTATAATTACTTGGGAGGTAATTAAAGTAATTAAGTAGTTAAGTACTTGAGGTAATTAAGTAGAGTTAATTACTTTATGAAAAGTAATTAAGTAAATGTGATTAAGGATTAATCACTTGAGTTATTAATTAAAGAATTAATTAATAATTAATTAAAGATTTAAATTATTTGATTAATGATTAATTAATAAAAGGATTAAGAGTAATTAATTAAGTGATTAATTACATGTTAAAGTAATTGATTAAGGAAGAAATTTAATTAAGGAAGTAATCATTAATTAATGAAAATGATTAATTAATTGTTAATTAATAATTTAAGAATAATTAATTTATAATTTAGTTTTAATTACTAAATGTAATTAAAGAAATTAATCAAAGGTGATTAATTAAAAGTAATTAATTAAATATGATTAATTAAAAACAATTAATCAAGTATGATTAATTAAGAGTAATTAATCAAGTGTGATTAATTAAAAGTGAATAATCAGGTGTAATTAATTAAAGGTAATTAAGAAATAATTATCAAAATAATTAGAGAATAATTAATCAAGGTTGATTAATTTTAAAAGGTAATTAAGAAGTAATTACTTAGTATAATTGGAAAGTAATTAATCATGATGATTAATTAATATGAATTACTTAAAGTAATTAAGTAATAATTAATCGGGGAAGATTGATTGAAGTGGATAATTAAGTAATGTGAGTTAATTAATTAATTTGTAATTAATTAATGAATAGTAAAATGGATTGAAGATAATCCAAGAGATTAAGTAAGGATTAATTTAAGGATAAATTAAATTGATCAAGTTTGAATCAAACTTGTTTATGAATGATTAATGATTGGATGATATATATCATTGGATGAGTAATGATATTGGTTGTTATTTGATGACATTGATTGATGGGTGGTGATGTGAATATGCTATATCTGAATGTGATATATATGCTGCTTTGTGATATGTATAGATGCATGTGATAATAGATGATTATCTATCCGTGTTGTGAATACATCCATTTATGTTAAGTGATATTTTCTAAAATATTTATTGTTTAAATCCCTTAAGTACAACTTGGACATTAAAATGGCGTTTGGTTTCGGTGAGACCGGGATCGGGTTTCCATATTTGGATATCCGAAAACCACATCGATTCCAATTAAACGTTAGGTCGTTAATCCAAGTGGAGCAAGTGAAGACTCGAGGTGTAAGGGCTATACGTCAGTATAACTCTGTGGGTGATTCCGTAATGAGTTTGACGGAATAGTGCTTATAGATTCGAGATGGAGATTTAGAGTGCAAGGGCTATGGTCGTTGACTCTGTGGGTGATTCCAAAATGAGTGCAACGAGATAGTGCCTTTGGTTCCGTTCGAACCCGGAACGGACTTGTATGGATTGAATGCTTTCAACACATCGTCAGGCGGACGATGATCATTCTAAGATAAATGTGTCCTATAAAGGTAATCGCAGCCTCAAGCCTCATCAACCGGGAATGGCTAAAACAGGGGAGGTGCAGCAAGGCTTCGTGGGTCGCTCCCACTGGAGAGCAAGATACATCCCTGTCTAGATGTCCCTTTATATTTCGGCTGTGTGGGCAGTTGGTCTGCAGCCAACTGCGGGGTGGTCTTGTTCGGGACTGTTCAGTTAGGAATGGCCCCGGCCTTGTGTTGCAGGGGAGTGGGAGTACTCCTCGGTACGGTGATCTAGGCCACGTACTGTGACGGGCGGTACCCCAGTAGCCCTGCCATTGTTGGAAACCCATTTTCCCTACGAGACCCTACGGTTTTGTTTGTATACCTATGTAGCTGGAATTTAATAAATGTAACAATTTCGGCTATTTCATATTTACTTGAAAACCCTAGACACTATTATAATATCACTGGATTTCCTATCAAATGTTTTGGTTAGCGTAAGGTAAAAACTTTTCCATGTTTATGTGTGGGAAGTCTTACGTGATACCTTTTCTTTCAAAGGTTTTTCTGAAGTTAAGCAATCTTTAACCGTTTACTCACACCAGACCCCTGTCTGACCCAAGTGTTTATTTTCTGTTTTATTAAACTCTTGGGTACTCATATTTTATATGAGTAGTCAAGTGATTCAGGTTATCTCTTGACGAATCTGGAGGAGCTTTGGAGCAGGAGGCTTCAGCGTGTAGATATAGGGTTAGAGTTTCCGCTGTGTGTTATTCTGTATGATTGTTCTTGTATTGTATTAGACAGAAATGCTATAACTGTCTAAATTGATATGTTTAGTTGTGTACTCTGATGTATATGATACTATGTATATGTTCTATATTATATTTAAATCGTTCCACTGTGAGATTCTGATGTGTTGTTTTCTCTTTCTTCTCTTTCTTTTCTTCTTCTATCCCTTTCTTTCTTAATTAGTGATGCGATTTTCCGGGAGTGGAAAGTCGGGTCGCTACACAAATTATGTGAAAATAAAATAGTACAATAACAAATACATGTAAAGGAATATATATATATATGTATATATATATATGCGTGTGTGTGTTTATTATCATCAAACAAAAATCATATACCAGCATATTCAACAATCTCCCCATTTTGATGATAACAAACATATATTTAAGATTTTGAATCTATTAAATGTATTTGATCATTGATAGACTCTATTTTCTCCCCCTATTAGAATGCTCCCTCTCTATAAAGCTCCCCCTTCATATATGCATGTAAATAAATAAAAATATGCAAATGAGCCTAAATGCAAATACAAAATACAAAATAAAATATTTGACCTTTATTTTTCAAATCTTAACTTTTATCTTCCATTTTAGTTATCAGCGAAAAAGTAATAGCTTTAGAAAAATAGAGATAAAGTGATGGACATTAATACGAAATTAATACCCAATCGAGTATAAATATTAAATTTTAATAAAAAAGCAAATAAAAATCATAAATACTCTGTTAGGCGCATATTCCACTTTTAGAATGATAGGGATGATGCAAAACCATATAGTTTTGCCTATTTGTGGTATATTTATATGAGGAATTTGAATATCTACTAATCATGTATAACCGTTAGGACTTTCAAATGAGATTAGTCCTATTCCCATTTTTTTTAAAATGTACTTCAAGCATCTTCTAACCACGCATAACCGTTAGGACTTTTAAATGGGATGAGAATCAACTTATCTATTTAATTAATCAATTTTGATATGCATTCCATACATGCATAACCTTGAGGACTTTTAAATGAGCATGGAAGTACATAATCAAAAATTCCAAGTAATTCACCCATGCAAAACCTTGAGGACTTTTAAACGAGAGTGAATATTTTAGATGTTTTTATTTCTTAAAAAATATAGTAAAATGAAAAATGAATGATTTCCTGTTTAAAATACCACATATTGACAAGCTATATTGAATTTTGATGGGTGATGGTTGATAGAAATATGATAGAAATAGAAATGGTCATGGAATTTTTACCAATAAAAAGTTTTTATAACTCTTGTTTAAATTTCTAATGAAATTTACTAAGTATACCGTCTCAGGTTATAATATACGATCAATATCAACACTCATCACCTTTTCAATCACTATTTATCTTTTCGGAAATCCGTAGGGAGTCAGATTAGTTAATGTAGTAATTTAAGATCAAATCCAAATAATAATTATCAAATTTTCTAACAATGACTAATCTGAAACAAGGTCAAAAAAATGATTTTCTGAAAGGGGTTTTATAAAAGAAAAATATCTGCTGATTGAAAATTATTTGAAATGAAAAATATGCAGATTTTTTTCTTTGAAAAATGAGATGTAACTAATGGATGCCTTTTCAATACACTCATTCTACTAGTAATTTTTCTATCTACTAGAGTACCGGTGTAATCTACATCCGAATCTCCTTTTGACTCAAGATCATTATTAGTTGAATGTTATAGACCAGACCGTGAAGTTGCAACAAATACCTTAAACATTTTATAGCTTTTAAATGAAATTCTTTTGGATTTGAATTGAAACCGTGCAGATGAACATAATGACAGATCCAGAATAAACAGATATATCCACATGTATCATGAGTAATCATCAATCAATAAAACACCATCATTTGTTCAAACAAATTTATATGAACTAGTCTAGAGATTATAGATGTACTTATAGTGTTCTCGGTAAAAAATATGATTGGCCAACAAATTTGAAAAAAGTCAGAATCAAAATCAACATTAATTATTTTATCACATAACTGGCTGAATTAAATCATATTATGGTGCAGATTTTCACATATATTGTTCAAGATACCATTACCTATTTTACCTTTGTTGACAATTTTTCATTGGTTCCCATTGTGATTCTTCCACCTTTATACTAGGCCAAGGAACTTTGATTTGTCGCCCGTTGTGTGTTTGGAACAACTAGAATCCAGATAACACTATTGTTGTTCCTTCGCCGGCTACCACATCTACACGAGAAAAGATTTTTGTAATCTATTTGTTTCTATAGGTTCATGGTTGTTAGTGGCAAAATATTTTGAAAATATGTTGTGAAGACCCAAAACTATTTACATATGTTCCTTTCGGCACCCGGATTTGTTTGACTTTGAGGAATTTTGTACTAGTGCCTTTCAAAACCCAATTTGGAATTGTTGTTTGGGTCTGTACCGGCAAATATTCTGATTGTGTCTAGTTTTTCTACAAATTATGCACTTAGATTTGACTTGATTGATTTCATTTCTAACATGTTCAGAGTGAGTACATCCAAACCCTTGTCTATCAATATTGACTATTTGTTTTCCTATTAGCATATTTAGTGATTTTTCTCCTCTAGGGAATTTCCTAAAGTCGTTGACAGTTGTTGGACTTGTGGTTTGAGTAATTTGTTTTCGTTCAATAATTATATGCACTTTCTAATAGAATTTTCTCTCCTCGTATTTTCACTTTCTTTCAAAATCAGAATTTCATTGTCAAGAGATTTAGTTTTAATTTGATTTTTATTTTCTTCTTCGAATGTTGGACATTTATCACACTTAAGGCTCTTGCTTTGATGGTTTTTAACTAACTGATCAAGCTATTTATTTAAATCTATCGAAGTATGCAACGATAAAATTTCGATAATTAAATTTGTTAATTTAATAAGATTTTGAAATTTAATATTGAAGAAAATAAAAGATTTTGTGAATTGGAAGTGGAAATAATATCTTGAATGAAATTCCAATGAATATTGAGATGATAATTAAAAACTAATCATTAACAATTGAAATGAAATTTCAATGATGAAATAATGAAGATAGTTATAACTAGTTACGAGATCGAATATAAGAAACAAATGTAAATATATAATTGTTGTATGAAATAGAGAGTTAATGGTAACTAAATAAAATCAATATTTTATAAGAATTGGATCATTTGTTTGTAAATAATGGATTCGTAAATGTAATTAAAGGTTTTGGTAACGATCGTTATAGGTTACCTATTTCATTAGCCTATCAAATTTATTGGAAATCAATTATATTTGAATGGTAAGCAAATGAAATTAAATACTATATTAATTGAAACTAGGATGAAATGAGAAATGTTAATGTAATAAAAATAAACCAATGATAATTTTACGCATAAAATGATAAATTAATTCAATAACAAGATTTAGAAATTAAAGTATGGATTTAATTGGGAATTTAAAGTATAATTACCGAATTAGTTGAAATTTGAAATTACCTGCTATAAATTGTGAAATGTCCAATAATAAGTTAATAAAAGAATTTGTTTTAAAGGATTTTAAATTATTAAGCCATCCAAAGTGATAGAAATTGGAAATAATGATAATTGGATGGAAAGGTGATTTAATTAATTATTAATTTATTTAATAATGTGAAATATAACCATTTTGACCACTGACTCAGATTTCGACGAAAACAGTTTCATCGGATCCATAACGGCGAATTATTATATGATTTCAAGTTTCGTAACAATCAGACTTGGCGTTTGATCGTACGGGCTTGATACGCCTTGAAATCGATTAAATTGAAATCATTTGAAATCAATTTGAAATAACTTGATTTTTAGCATAACTTCTTCATACAATGGAATTTGGACATGAAACATATTCCACTGATTTTAAAATATTTTAAAACATCTATTTTGATATATGGGTTGACCCATTTTCGTTCCGGAGTCAGAACGGGCTTTTCGGGCCATTTATCGTTCAACGCTCCAAACCAATCGTATCCGTTCCTGTATTTCTCAGCTATACCTATATATATATCCTTTTATAAACCATAGCAGCCTTTTTGTTTCTTATTTCTGTACGTACAGTAACTTCTGTTGCTCCTCTTCCTCAGTGGCTGAAAACCCTAAACGATCCAATTCCAATCCAACAACAAAAATTCAAACTCCTCAATACATATCAAATTTTATATCAATTTGAAGCCCTCGAAGGTCGCATCTAGGATTTGAAATTCATTTTCCGATTTGAAGCTCTGTTTGTCCGGAAATTGAAGAACTATTCATGTCCGTTCATCATGGTCGATGAACTACGTCGGATCGTCGATTCGAGGGGCGGGTTTGGTGGAGATCGACAAGAGGAGTTCATTTATATGGTTTGTTTTGTGAATTAACGGTTGGATCGAGCTATAAAATTCAATTAGGTCAAGTTTTTAGGTGGCGGCTATGGGGATTTTTTTCTCAATCGAGCGCCGCACCCTGGCCGGGGGGGGGGGGGGGGGGGACCGTGCCCGAGGAGGCGACTCGGCCTTGGGGTGGCCGCAGCCGGCCAGCGCGTGGCGTTCGGCAATCGTGTTGTGGCTTGCGTGTGTCTATCCTGGGTTGTTAGGGTTTCGGTTTGAAACCTGGAGATGCGACAAGAAAGTGATGACGTGTACGTTTACTTTATTAACTATTTTATTTATTTTTAATTTATATGGTTGATCGTTCTAATCGCAATAACTTTCTCATACGAGGTCCGTTTCATGCGCGGTTTTCTCCGCTACGATCCTATCAAAATTTCGGACATTTTAATGCTGGTTTGGATGGATTCAGAGACTGTTTGAATTTTGCGTTTAAATTGGATTTAAATTCAATTTAAATTCAAAAGGTGAGTGTTTTAACCCACTCATAACTTCTAAAATTTCTTATGTTTGTTAAATTGATTTATGATGTGATTAGAAATTTATTTATGATCGTTTGGCATATTTTTAATCATCATCTTAGTTAAATTGAATTTATTTGAATTAAATCGTTATTTAATCGATTATTGCATATAAACTGCTAGTTAAATTGTTATTTAATTTATTATTGAATATAAACTGTCGGTAAATATCTGTTATTTATTATCTATTCTATATTGATGTTATTAAATGAATTGGATGACGATTAAGATAAATGTTTGATATTGAATGAATGGTTGTTGTATTTTATATTGTTATAAACTGCAAGTTGTTATGGATTTTTATTTCATTCGGGATTGTGGTTTGAAATGATATATAACCGTATTTATATTTTAAATTGCGGATTGAAATGGTAAATATCCGTATCACTTGACCATAGGATAGAAAATTATATACAAACACCGTGGTCTATATATAAAATATTTTGAAATGATTTCTATGGTTTTGTAAAGAAATAAATGGTTTTAGATAAATATTGATTTTAGATATTATACAAATATTATTTTGTCCTTGATTATAGCTATGTTTAAATTGGTTTTGAAATATAAAATAAGCTAAATAATAAAGTTAGATTGTTTTATATAATATGGTTAAGTACCTGTTTAAATTATATTGTATATAGAGTTTATAACGTCTTAAATAAAATTAAGGTTGGAAGATAAATATGACATTGATTTGGATCAAACTATTTAAGAATTATACTCGAATAAATTTGATTTGAAATTTAAATAAAATTGAGAATTTAAAGAGTATGATTTTTATAACTTGATTTTGGTTTAGAGTTATTTAAATGAATATCAAGTTGATTTAAATGAATATATCAAGTTAAATAAATTGGAAGAATATCCAGTTATTTGAATTTTAAAAGTTTTATTTAAATGATATTGGATTTATTAAGTAAACATTTCAAATCTAAATAATAGTAATTGAATTTGATATATATGGAATTGTCAAAGAATTAGTTTTGAAATGGTGTAATATTTAAAGCTTTGAAATATATTAAAATTGAAATGGTTTATTTGGGGTTGTATTTGGAATTGATTTGTTAAATTGAAGAAACTATTTTATTATATAAAGTAATTTAATATTTAAGCCATTTAAGTGGTGTAGTTATGTTTCAAAGTTTTGAGTTTCAAAGTATTATAATTTGGAAGTGTTATATTTCAAGTGGTTTGATATCGAAGTGTTATAACGTTGAAAGTGCTATGATTTTGGGAAGGATATATTTGAAATAAAATGATATTATATTGATTTGGGTTTTACTAAAAATGATATCATTTTAATTTGGTTTTTGAATGGACATGATATCGTATTATATGATTTCAAAATGGATATATATTCTGGTTTTGAAATATAAATTATTTTGAAATGACCGCGGTGTTATAATAATGTTTGTTTGTTAAAGAGACCGGAATCGGAAGTGGTCATACTCTCTGCCACCTCCGAAAACCACTTTAACAACCGTGTACGCGGTGGAGATTCCAGAATGAAGTAGGATGGCGGCGGCGTTCCCTTTGAGGTAAATACGTGGACCCGACTCCCGTGAGTTGGCATAAGGTGGCTAAAACAGGAGCGATTGACAGACTAAGAAGGTAGCACCTTTTATCGGACACACTCCTTCGATACCATTCGATTACTTTGTGATTGATTTGGGCCCTTTTGATTTTAGGGGTGGGGTTTGAGGTGAGCGGTAGTAGCTGCTACGCGTTACTACCGGTCCGAAAGCGTAATTGGTATATCTACCTTGGCATTGCCTAGTTGTGCCATGTCACCTACCTTAGTGCGCCTTGTACGAGTTTGGTTTTCTCCCGTAGCCCGTGGAGTATTAAGGGTAGTCTCCCGATCTGGAGATGCGCTGATACTGGATGGACTACTGGGACTATTATGTGTTAAGGGATATATAGGTAACCCCTTAACGCTATTTAAAAGTAAGTTTATTTTACTATTAGACATTATTATAATAGAGTATATTACTACATAGTAAATAGTTTAATGGATCCTTAAGAGCTGTGAATCCGAGCATCTCTTAAGTTACTACACTCATGTTAGACACTGGATAGGAGATATCAAATCCTTAAACGTCTCTGGCGCTGTTTCACATATATTATTTACAGTTGATTTAACTTACATAAGATCTTTTAGTTCCGACTCGAGTGTTTTGTCTCTTCAATTCGCTTGGGTCAGTCTGAGCATTTCAGGGTTTGAAGACCTTGCTTCTGGAGGACGGAGACGAAGATTGTATTATTACTCTTATTTACTATACTGTTCCGCTGCATTATTTATTATTCTCTGGTATGTGTAACTCTGATATGTGTTGTATAAGTATAATCAAATATTTTGCAAAACAGCTTCATGAACTGTTATTTGATTATTATACTTTGTCATTCCACTGTGAGATTCTGTTTTATTTTATTTCTTTCTTCCTTTCTCTTATTCACCCTAATAACAATTCACCCTTTTGTATGGTTTGAGTCCGACGTGTGTGGTTGATCGTCGATTTAAAGCATACAAAAAGGCGGATATTACAAAGTATCTCTTTGTGATTCAATTTTAGTGTATTTCTCCCTAAGTCGTTCAAAACAGCCATTTACTTCGTGAAAATATATAAGAAACTCCGAATGATTAAGTTTTGATACCTCACTTGGCTCTTTATCATCATTGTCAGTTATATCACCTCGAAGGCACAAATCTGCTTTTTCGCTCTCACTGCCAGTGCTTTTATCATCTTCATTTGTTTTACCTTAAGTGGCCGCAAAACTTCTCCTTTTAAGTTTCTTTCCTTGGTTGAATCGATTCTAAGGACAATTGGGCTTGATGTAACCAGGTTTATTGCACTTGTGACAGATGATTTCCTGCTCTTCCAAGTTGTCTAACGCTTTGGCTATTCTGCTTTTCAATCGTTGATTTAGAGCTGGATTTTCGTATTCGTGGTTCCACCTTTAGAATCTCTTTATTAATAACGCCAGCTCAGCTGCTCCATCATCATCACCACCACCACCACCACTTTCTATTGTTCCTTTGAGAGCTATCGATTTCTTTCAAGTGTCACTACCTTCACGCACTTCCTTGAATTTCATTTATAGCCCATAAGTAGTTAGATTTTTGATGAGTTCTTTAACTTCAATTTGTTTCAACTCTTTTGATTCTTGATGGCTGTAACTTTTTCTTCAAAACATCATGGAAGGACTTTGAGATTTTTCAAATCTGTGTATGATTTTCCAAGAGCTTTTGATTTGTATATGATATTGGAAAGTCATCCGTACATCTCTTTGACATTTTCTTCCTTGGCTATTATGAAATTCTCGTATTCGCTACTCAGCATGGCAAGGAGAGATTCTAACTTGAAATGTTCCCTTGTGAGTCACTTCGAGTGTGCGCCATATTTCCTGCGTAGTTAGATAATGTGAGACATGATTAAATTCAATTTGATCCAATGAACAAATAATAGAATTCATAGTTTTAGCATTTGCATTTTGTAGTCTATTTTCAAGATCTGTCCATTGATCCATCGGTTTATCAATTTCCTGATTATTTACAACTACAGTTGGTGCTCTTTAACCTGTTTCAACAATATTCCAATCAATGGTGTTCAGAAAAAATTTCATCCTAATTTTTCCAGTAAGCATATTCGCCATTGAACATTGGTAGTCTAACTATAGACTGACCCTTAGTACAAGCATTATTAAAAGAAGCCATTTAAAAAATTCAAAATTTTAAAACAAAAAATTAGTTTTTGAAAAATCGAATTTTTTAAAACAAAAAATGGCTTTTGTTCCTAGCTCTGATACCACTTGTAGGATCAATTTCACCCTAGAGTGGGGGAGGGGGGGAGGTGAATAGCATGATACTAATAATTATAGAAATTTAATGTGGAAGTATATAAAATAATCGCAGCACCGATCACAACAGATTAATAGCACCACAAATAATAGCAGAATATAAAAAGCAGAAAATAGAACACACAGATTTACCCAGCTTCGGCAAAACTTTACCTATATGCTGCCCCAAAGGTTTCTACTAGAAATTAAGTAGTCAAACGCTTACACGCGTAAACTTACGATACCCTCTATCGACTAACTTAACTCTGCACTCAAAACCTTGCCATAACTCAGCCACTGAGTTGCGAATTCTTGAACTACACCACCGTAGTTCGGCCTTAGTCACACGACCAGACAATCACACAAGTTAAAAAGTAATTACAAAATAAAAGAAATAAAACAAATGAAACCCTAATTTTTAAAATTTAAAGCCTAAAAAGTGCCGGTCCAAATACGTAAAGAATATCCCTTTCTCTTTTTATGTTATTCAGCCTTGAATCCTTTGAGTTAAAAATGGTTGCTACCTTTTTCGTTCGTTCCTCTTTAAAAAACTTTAGGGTTTTTGTGACTTGAGGTGCCGCTTTTGTATCGTTCGATTATAGAGATGAATTGATTTGGCTTTCCGATTGTTGCTTGCGACTAATTCAATTTGATCGAGTTTGACTAAAATGGTATGCGATTTATTCCTTTTTCTTTACTGGTTAGCTTGCTTGAACTCGATCGCACTTATCTACCGATGATGTTAACAATCAAATAGGGTTTAATTCCCTAGATTTTCTTTCGTCTGATAATTTTTTTTACTGTTCCATTTTGCTTGAATTCTTGAGATGTTTCTGACTTGTTCAAATCATATATCTTCGTTACTTGATTGTCACGGCTTGTTTGATTTTGAACTTGCTCGATCCCTTGGTCACCATGGCTTTGAATTTTCTGGTGCTTTGAATTTATATTGACTTCGGCACTTTGCTATTTTTGAGATGATAATTTTATTTCGATTTGTTCAATTCCTGTTATCACTTTGACACTCAAGGCAGCTTGCTGCGTTGATTGAACTATGGCTTGATTTGTGATAATTTGAAATCTCTTGCAACATTGTTTTGGTTCGAACCGCCACTTGGAAAAAAAATTCAACAGTTTTGTGGATCGATTGTCACTTGAATTTGCACACTGGCTAAATTGAATACATGATGTTTTACACATTTATATATGTATGTTTGCTTTAGGTTTCATTGTGTTTGCACTGAGCTCTGTCCACTGTTCTTCGAGTATGCACTGGATAGTTGGTGTGCACTGCATATATATCCATATGTGTGTGTTCATATATATATATATGCATATATACACATATGTACGTGTGTTTTGAGCTTTGTCTCCATTTGTTTGAGATTTTTTCCACTAGTGCTCTGGTCCTCATGTATATGATGCATGTTGAAACTACTCTGGTTCCATATATGGCATTACTATCATGTGTACATTTGAGTTTGTATACTTCTGATTTACTCATTGTTGTGATCCTTTCCTTTTTTTAGTCTGATCTTTATTGCCTTTGATATTATTTTCAATTTGATTGGTATTGTAAAATTTCATATGGGGTTGCATTTGAGTGCCTTTGTGAGATGTGTTATTCATGTAGTCTGCTGGCTTCACTTTCATATTGAACTAAACCCTATATTGCTGTATTTTGGTCACTGCATTTCTTTGACTCATACTTGCCTTTCACTCGACAATTTGGTTGAGTTATCATGCTAGGTCTGGTTGTAGCTTTGCACTTGAAGTCTGTAGCTTCTGGTTTGCATATGACACTTCCATGTCTTCACTTGTTCCACATGAATCTGGTCTTTACTGCACTGATTGTCTTCATTTGGCCTTACTCATTAATCTGGTTGACATTATTTCAACTTGTATACATACACACAGTTATGTGTGTATATAGGTGTGTGCTTATGGAGTATGGTTTCATTTTGTTTGATCATTAGCTTACTGTTGCCTCTGATTTCATGACGTATGTTGTATCTGGTATGGTTTTCCTTCTTACAGTTTTCAGACTTCGAGTTTCATATCCATTTCCTTATGTCCAAACCTTTTGCACTTGAATCTCTGTATATTGATTCTTGTGCACTTATGGTTGGTCTGCAATGTTGTCTTATATGTGAACTTGAAGTTCTATATTAGAGTCTTGTGTATTTGAGTTCATTTGCTCATTCGAGATGCTGTTTTCATGTTGAATGATCTGGTGCAATTTGAGTTGCCTTCATGTGTATATTTTGTTGAGTCTCAATGTTAAATGTTAGCTCGATTCTTGTTTGCTGCCTGGTCGACATGTACATTGATGTCACTTATGACCTTGGTTCTTGTGCATAACATATTGAATTGGTGCATGCTTTGGTTTAAACTAAAGCTTTCATTTGTGTTCAGGTGTATATTTACTGATTTCGACCAAAGTCATGTTGTTCATTTCGTCTGGATTAGTGTAGTTTCATTGTGACTTCACTTTGAACTTCATGTGTATATTTGGGTTGCACTCATGTTGAATCCAGCTTATAGCTCGGGTTTGACCTTGTGCTAATATCATGATTTTATTTGTATTTCACTTGAGTCGAACCAGACTTTTGATTTGGTTTGACCTTGTGCTCACCTGTCCTTTTAGTTTTATCAAGTGTATATCAGTGTGCACGACCTTTTGGCATGTGGAGTGATACACTATGCATGTCATAAGCTATTCGTGTATGATGAATTCAAACTTAAATGATGATGAACTACCCAAATAACTGAGGAAAATAATATTTTCAAAAATACACATTTAATTTTTGTTTACACTGCAAATATTATTTCTTTTTCGATTTTACTGCGTTAATGTTTATTTTGCAGATAACTCAGATGCTGGATTCAATCTGGAATAGAGTTGAAGATAATACATGTGAATGTGCGATATATAGTGAGGTGCAAATGTAAATTGAAAATTGTGATGTAATTGAATTTGTATTGTAATTGAAATTTGTGTATATATAGCGAGAGCTCAAATTTGTACTATTCAAAATTGTAATAAAATATTTATTTGAATAAAATACCTCGTTGAATTTAAATTCTGTGTTATTTATTTTATCCAGCAAATATTTATTTAATTATGTGAAAATAAAATAGTACAATAACAAATACATTTAAATGAATATATATATATATGTTTATTATCATCAAACAAAAATCATATGCTAGTATATTCAACAAAAGTGAATATATATATATATGAAAGATATAAAAGTGAAAAGAAAAAGAATAAAAATATAAGTATGAGTTGCTTCATAAATAAATATTGATGTTAAAAGGAAATCAAAGTAAATAATAAATGTGAAGTAAACTAAAATAAAATGTATGTAAAACTTAAATCATGAATTCATCGATTATTTTAAATAATTGAATGGAAAGAACTTATGAAAGCAAATGAATGTAAAGTAATGAAAAGAGAAAAATGGCATTGTATGAATGAATGGGAAACGAATTTCGTAAGTAATGAAGTTAAATTGATAAAATAATCATTATATGAATGAATGAAATTGAAGAACAGTAAACAATGTGAAAGGAGATTAATAAGAATAAACTTAAACGGTATTTGAAATTATTGTTTGTTTTGGCTTATGGGATGTTTGGGAAAAGATACTTCTAACTGTATAAAGAGGTATGAATAATCTATTAAGTTTTATCTAAGGCTGTTGAGTGCATGGTATACTTAGTAGTTATTTCTCATTTTGTACGATTAAAGGTTTCTGACCCGAACAAACTATTTGTTTTGGTTGTTATGGATGGATGGTTGATTACTTTGATTTCATGTGATGATTGTATGGTTTTTGTTTACAGTTGACTATTGTTATGTTGGGTTGATTTGTTTTGTTATTTTGTTATTAATTGAAATAACTTAAATATCTTCCTTATACATAATTCTCACTTCTTTGGATTATATAAGTGAAATACAGGTTACGGAAGCAATAGTTACCGCTTTTGATTTCATAAATAAGCGTTGTTTCCTCGACAAATAGGTACGTTTTCGGATTATGGTTTTCTAGCGACATTATATTGTTTTCCCATGGTTTGGGATATTTTATTTTTGAAATTTGATATATATATATATATATATATATATATATGATAATATTGTATTATTATTTCTCCCGGACCTCTCCGTACAAAGGAGACTGTGTCGAAATTTTCCTTGAATTTTTGACTTAGAGAAAATTTTGTGAAAATTAAGATATTCTCAAACTTTTATTAACATTCATAGGAACATTTGATTATTTATAAATTGATATATTTTATTTAAATTATTTAATTATGTAAATTAATTATTTATAAATTGTACACTTTGAATAAGATATATTAATTCTTTAATTCCTCATTTTTCCTTTTCGAGGACGAAAAGTTTTGAGTGGAGGAGAGCGTAACAACCCGTATTTATACCAACAATTAAATTATTAATTTAAATAAGATTTTGAATTTAATATTGTGATAAATTGAAAATTTATGATTGTTAATAAGAGAAACAATTAGAATGAAATTTGATAATGTTAATTTAAGGTAATTGCTAGTTATTTAATATAATTCCAATTAATTAAAATGATTGTAAAGTTATAACTGGTTATAAATTATAAACAAAGAAATAAACTAAATGTTATATTAAACGGTGAGATAATATGTAGTTAATTGAAATTGAATATAATTAGTGCTGTGTAGTAGTTAAAACATTTTTTGTAGATAATAAACTTATAAATATTAAATTAAGTAAAAGGGTATAACCGTTATTTATCACCTATTTATTTAATCTATTGAAATTAAATTTACAATCAATTAAATTTTAGTATAAATCAATTATTGCAGTTAATATCGAATAAAATGACAACGGTAATATATGGATGTAATAAATGGTAGACAAATATTAACTATATCTAAAAAGTAGTAATGGATCGAACAATAAGACATAAATCAAAACAAAAAATGTTATTGGAAATCTAAAATATAATTAATTGGATTTTTATTTCAGTTGAAATTGAAGACCGTCATTAATGCAATATTTAACATTGGTTTTGACATGGAAATTTATCTTTAAAAGATTATGAATCACTAGGTAATCAAAAATGATAAAATTTGTTAATTATAAAATTTGAATTGAAAAAGTGATTTAACTAATTTAATAATAATTTATTTAATTAATGTGAAAATAGCCATTTTAGCCACTGTCTTGGATTTCAATGAATTCAATTTTATTAGATCCATAATGGTAAGTTATTGTAGGATTTCAATTTTCGTAGCGATCGGACTTGTCGTTTGATTGTGCGGGCTCGAAACGTGCAGAAATCAATTTATTGAAATTAATTTGAAATAAGCTGATTTTAAAAGCTAACTTCTTCATACAATGAAAGTAGGACTAGAAAGCCATTTCATTAAATTTAAAATTATCAAAAACATCTATTTTGATATACGGAATGACTTACTTTCATTTTCGAAACATAACGGGCTTTCGGGTCGTTATTGTCGTTTCGAACCAATTCGATATGATGTTTATTATTATTGGGCCTTGTCCACATAAATAGATCTTTCTAAACCCTAGCAGCCTTTTATTTCTTATCTCTATACATATCTATCTGTTCCACCATCTGCTTCTTCTTCCTTCCAGTGGCTGCAGATCCAAACCCGAATTCAATTTCAAATTCAAATCGAAAATCAAACTCCTTAAACCTATATCGAACTATATATTATTGGAAAGCTCTCGACGAGCACAACCCAAATCTATGATTATTTTTTTGATTTGGATCATGGTTTGACTGGAAATTTGCCACTTATCCACGGCCGTTCATGTGTGGTTATTGGATTGGATGGTGGATCGTTATCCTGACGACGATCGGAGGGCATGGGGTGGTAGAGTTCGTCGAGCATTAATCATCGGTGGTCTTCGTTCTTTAGATAGGTGCACGAGCTCGCCTCGATCATCATTTAAAGAGGGCGGCGACAGTTCATCCCTGATGGATCAGAGGTGGAGGTGACTTCGGCAAGGGTGTACCTCGACGTGGGTTGTAAGGTTATAAAGCCCGATCGAAGGTTAGGCACGTGGATGGACGTGTGGCGTCAATGTTTGATGGCGGTGGCCTGTACATGGTCGTGAATGTTCAAACGAGGCTAAGGTTTATTGTGAACAAAGGGTGAACGTGGAAAGGTATTATGTTTTCTATTTAGTTATTTTATTTATTCTAATTTAATCGTATAATCCTCTAAGTTGTCATATCTTTTGCATATAAATTCAAATTAGGGCGCGGTTTGTTCCTCTACGAACATAATGAAATTCCAGACATTATGGAATTGTTTTGGACGAATTCTAAGACTGTTAATTTTGGGCCATTATTTGGATTGTAAATCATCGAAATTCAAAGGTGAGTGTTTTAACCCACTCAGGACTAGTAAAGTATCTTATATTAGTTAAATTAGTTTATGATGTGATTAGAAACTGATTGATTGTTGTTTGATATATTTAAATTGCCATTCCATTTAAATCTGACTTTTATTGAATTTAATCTCCATTTAAGTTCATATTGAATTTTAAATTGCCAGTTAAATATCTATTAGTTAATTGTGATTATTTATTGATTGCTTGATTGATGATTGTGATGGATGTTTAATTATTGATATTGGACAACTGGATGTTATGTTATTTTATATATGTTGATATCACACTTCAAGTCCCCTTAGTTATCGATAAGAAAATCACTATAGGTTGAAATAATACATTCGCGAACAATCTATAAATTATGGAAAAATCGTTATGGGTTTAAGTGATAAACTCGAGCGATTTAATGGAATTTGAATTTGAATTTGGGTTGCAGGTTGAAATGATATATACCCGTAAATTTAAATTATTGTGAGTTGAAATGATAGATATCTGTATCACTTGACCATATGGTAGAAAATTATATACGGACACCAGATTGGTTAAATTAAATGATTTGAAAATTTTAGTTTTTAAACACAGTTAAATGATATTACTTTAAATGAATTAAAAGTAGATTTGTATGAACTAAATTATTTTCGAAATCCAAGGTTTGAGTGTTGAAATTGAAATTGGATTAATGTAATTGATTGAAGAATTTAAATTGAAAATTCAAAGTTGAATTTAAAAATATAAATGAAATTTATCGAAATTGAGTTATTGTAAACATCTGAATACACACACACACACACACACACTTTGAAATCTATCGAATTTGAAGTAGTTTAAATTTGTAGTAGCAAACATGGATTAGAAATCGATATAGATTTAAATGGTTTTATTAAGAATCTGAATTGAAAGATTAAAATTGAGTTTTGTGGATTTGAAAGCTGGATATGGTCCAGATTTGTTGAATGAAAGAAATAGTTTAATTTGATATTAATTTCAAATTTATTATTTTAGTATAAACTGTTTAAAATATATTATTTTAAACTCATACTTATTTAGTTTTTTAAAACTATTCAACATATAAACCATTTCCAATAATCAAACCATTTTATGCTTTAATCTATTTAAAACTATTTTAATCTATTTTAAACTATTTTAAACCATTTAAACTATTTTCAAAGTATTTTAAACTATTTTAATCTATTTAAACTATTTTGAACTGTTTTAATCTATTTTTAAAACTATTTTTATTTGTTTTAAACTATTTAAAAACTATTTTAAACTATTTAAAAACTACTTAAACTATTTATGACTACCCAAACTATTTCGATAAATCAGACCGTGCAAGGCTAAATTTGTTCTTACATTTAAATCTTAGATTTAAAAGCAAATATGGTTAAATGATGTTATAAGCTTATGTATTATTTATAAAGAAATAACTTTCGAAAATGGTATAGTTATTAATAGTGTGTTATCTTGTAATTAAGGGAATGATAACCTTTTAGTATTATCATCCGTTGATTTAACAAATGCCCTGTGAATTAAGTTTCCTGATTTGACTATAAGATGTTTGATAATAATACCGGGTTAAGATAAATGAATTAATGTAAGATAATAAATGAGCATATCTTATAAAAAAAGAGGAGGTAATTTACAAAGATAATGTAATTTTATAAAAGGGAGATATGTAAGATTTGAAAATTTAAAGGTGGTTAAAAGAAAGTAAGTTAATATAAGATGAATTTATAAAATAAATTTTATAGACAAAGTAATCTCTAAAGGATTTTGAAAATAATAATGGTACTATTTCAAATAAAAAGAAGTATTTTATGATAACTAGTTTGAGCGGCTTGAAAATAAACTAAAAATGGGCAAGAGATGTGTTCGGATGGTAACCACTTCTCTTCAGTACTACTGTTCTTGTTAAAGGGGTATGTGATACTATTGGTAGTACCCAATTCCTTGGCATGGTTTAGAGTTACTCGATCTATATAATTTTCTTAAGTTAAAGAGATAATATGAATCGTTAATTGATAAATTGATTAGTAATCTTTATAAAAGTGTTTAAATCAAAGATAAATTGGGATTGCCCATTTGATAAGATAAAGCAGAATTTTCGATGATTTTGGACAGTCGATTTTTTTTGACTCATACCTAACTCAGAGCTAAGAAATTGATGAATTTTTTTGATAAAAGATTGTGAAATATGTTGAGTAAATGAAATTAGATAAGAATAATTTATAAGTATGATTTGTAGATAAAAAGGATTTAAAAGCTAAGAATTTGATGATTTAAATATGGGTAGTTTTAAAATTTGTTTTTTAAAGCTAGAAAAAAACATAATAGTATTAAGAAATAAGTTGTATTACTTATGAATTAAAGATAATAGTAAATTACAACAAAGTTTAAATTTGTTAAACAAACGAATTTAAGAAAAATCAATTTAAAATTTGGGATTTGTATATACACTTAGGATTTAAAGGTATATCATGCAAATATAGATTTAAGTCACGGACTATTTATACACTTAATTAAAATAATGACTCTTTAAAAAGATAATTATGACTTGGAAAATGTTTTCTAGCATAAATTAAGAATTTGGACTTAAAAGTGATTGATTTGCATAAGTTGTAAGATATAATAAACTTAAGTACTAGTTTCGCGAAATGATTCAAAAATAATTTTAGATTAAAGAAAATATACTAAGTAAAAATGATTGTGAATAAAAAAACAAAACAACCAATTTTTTATAATAAAGATAAATTTTATGTTGAGTGAAAAATGGATCCTTTCGAATATTTTCCTTTAATAAAAATATATGGAAATAAATAATTAAAGGAATTTTATAAAGAAACATCTTTATAAAAATTTTGAACTTAAGATTAAAATTTTTATGAAATGTTTTTGGAAGTTGATAAATACAAATGTTATATGTAGATCATTTCATCATACGAATTTGATCTAAGATTCAAGTACGAAACGTTGAGGTATTTACACCAATCTGAAAACGGATTTATCACTCGATTCTTGACGACGAACATTGATGAGGGTTTGTGATTTGGTACTTGATTTTTCTATCATAGTTGAGAGCTATGCAAGGAAAGAAAAGATTTACAATCTAGAAGCCTGGTTAGAGTCCGCATTAAACGATTGGGGGACCAAATTTTTTTTATTATGTTCAGCATGATAGGGTGTTCTCACTTCTTGTTAGGTAAAGAACGGATGACTCTTACTCCTACATGTCCCTAATGATAAGGGTTGGTTTTCCAGTTGGGTTTAAAGTCGAAAGGCTGGCCATAAAAGAAAATCACGAGGTACCAATGTGAGCTACGCTGGGGGTATATCCATTGCCGTTGTTGAAAAGCCTAGAACATTACACATGTATAAGTGTAAGATAAGCTCATAGATATAAAACGAAAGTAAATAATTGTAACGACCCATAAATTTTAAATGGTTTTAATAACGTAATTAAATAATTTTTTATGGAATTTTTAAATGATTGAATTTTAGAAATAAAAATTTAATATTTGGAATACGTCTACTGAAACATAGCATATGGGAAATTTTTATCTAATAATATGAAAGTTTATTTTCTTGTGTAACTTCATTTAAAATCAAATCATTTAATAATAGATGATAATAAAATGTTTTCCAAATCTGAATATTTTTACACAATAAATTTGTAAATCATCTTCTGAGGGAGACACCATATTTCGTTTCTTCAAATTTGGACTGCTATCGCTCCGTTTATCTTATTTTCGGCAAATTAGCCGCATTTTCGGTACCGATATCGACTTTTGATCGGATGATCATACCACTGATATCTGTATACCGTTGTGATCGTCTCATCGTGCTGTGCTCCACGGTATATTTATTCCTATGTTTTGAAGTCCGGTACACGATGGAATCCACGAAACTGTATTGGTACCGGATTCGTGACCTTTTGTTTTCTTTTGAATTTCAAACTTTAACTGTGTCATCCAGGCAAGAATTAATTGCTTTAATAACTTTTGTTGAATCAATGGTCAGCTGTTACTGTTCCATCATTTCAATTAATCGGTCAGTGGTACGTTTCTCTCTCTGTTCGTTTTGCTTTTGGAATATATATGTAATACTTGTACGTTTCTTATTTTCTAAAGTCTACTATAACGACCCAATTTTTCGGCTTCCGAAAGTCGACATCAATACGTCTACTGTATCAAATGCCGCACAATTGAATGCCGGAAAACCGAACCGTTAGGGTTAAAGAAGAAGAAGACAGAAGAAGAAACAGAAATAATAACAGAATCTCACATTTCACGTCGGAACAATATATAATAGATAAATGAATAATCTTTAAAACAAAGATCTATATCAGCTTTTACATACACCATATTGTCAGAGTTACACAACACGATATAACACTAACAGTCATTATAATTTGACTACATGGAAACTGACGTTGCACCAACCCAAACGCAACGGATAATACATAGTATAGATGATACGCCTTGCCATCAAGCTTCAACTCCTGATCTCCACAACATACTTTTCTGACTTCGCTCCAAAATAATGATAACCTGACTCTAGGCTGCCCGTGTGGAAAATTATGGGCACCCAGAGTTTTGAAAGGGAACAATATACTCTAGGTCAGTCATGGGACTGGTGTGAGATCTAAAAAACAGTTATTTTCACAAAGAAAATAAAATGAAAACCGCTATGCTTTTGGAAAATGAAACTACCATAAGGCCTCCCGCCACATACACAACACAAACGCAGAATTGGAGGAGATTTCTCCTTATGATAGTCAAACATGCTTGATACACGAAATTCTTTTTAATATTATCATTAGTGCATAGTGCAGAAAACATTTCGATAGTATAATATTAATCTTAGCCAGCATAGACATTTCGAACTATGCCTACTATAGCTACCATCTAAACAATGGGGCGCCACCATAAGTAAATGGCAGATTATACAACTAAAATCATACAAGGCGCGTATTGGAGATTGGATTTCCAACAAATGGTCAGGCTAAAGAACCTCCTATTGCCAGATGGGTACGCCTCTAGAGGGATGCCCCAAGAACCTAACCGGCTCTCTGCCAACACAAGGCCGGGTTACCTCTATAACTAGGTAACTACTGCACGAGTATGCCATCCTCCGGTCGTTAGCGACCTTTATCCGAGGATCCTCAACTACAAAGCAACAACCACAAAGTATAATAAATTTGCAGCAACCACATAGCTTAAATATCTGGGCTCCATACCATGATACAATCCTTTTCCAGAAGGAAATGACATAACCTCAGGGGGCGCTACACCCAAATAACCTTGTCGCATCCTTCCTGTTTCGACCATTTTCAGGTTATGAGGTCCGACGAAGTTTCGTCCACAAAGCTACACTTTTCACAAAGCCATGCTTCGATCAACAAATGATCAGCAACACTTCGTATGGCACATTACCAAATTGGGAATGTATCACTAGTAACCATCAACTACATAACTTATGAGCTCGTACGTCTCAGAGAAGGGTGTTAAGCTAAGAGAATAAATTCTCTGCCACCGACAGAAATGTATTTAATAGAATCCAGCTTTACATCTCAAAGTGTAACGCCAGACACACATCCATACAAGTCCGTCCCGAGATCGAACGGAACCGAAGGCACTTTAAAGAAGCCCTTGCAATCTGGATATTCACTAATCATGTCCGGAATCCCCATCACAAAGGGTGATAAAATCTCTATACCGGAGCAACCCGATGCAGAGACATTCGAAAGGTAATCCTTTCGCTTTCGAAAATACCCTATCTTCAACACCATCTTCAAATGCAATCCTATTTTGTCATATCATTATTCAGAATGTGTTTTATGACACAAAATCCTCTCCTGGCTAATCCGAATTACGAGCGCTTATTTCAAAAATAAGTGTTACATTCAGATTTCAAACAAATCACAACAAATTTCCACTTTGATCTTTTAAATAAAAGATCCATCACAATCACAAAGGTTCGATATGGTTTTCGAATATCCATTTGGAATCCAACCCTCGGTTGCATCGACATTCAAATGTCATTTAAAGGTCAATATTCATAGTCGGTTATTTAACTATCAATCAACATTCACAACAATCACTGGATTTCAAATAATTTTCCCCCAATTATTATTTTCAAAATATCTTCGCAAGATATAATTTTAACACTTCAACCATTCACACAAATTCCAAATCACTTTTCACCTTTCAATCTTATGAAAACAAATTTTAAATCACTTTTCATACTTCAATCCTTTGAAAACAAATTTCAAATCACCTTCCTCACATGGAATAAATTTTCAAATATTTATTTAATTTCACTAAAAATTTTCCGAGTTCAAATACTTTTAAAATAATTTAAATCACTTATCCAAAAATATATATATACTTGGAAACATTTAGAATAAAACTGTTTCTAAATACTTATTTAAAATATTAGATATGAAAATATTATACCAATACCTCATATAATACTTCAAGTCCAAACTAATTTTAAAATAAAATTAGTAGATAGAGTATAAATATTTAAATAACTATTTCCTAAAATATAAATTTAATCTTTAAAATAAAATCTTTATTAATCCATGCAAGGATAATACATAGCCGGAGATGTAGAGAAATGTCGTTCTCAAGAAAGACTTCGTTCTCGTTCAATCACTCTCAATCGTTTCCTCCTCTCTCGAAAACTGATTGTAATTTGTCCTTGACATCTCCCTATCTATATACTGATCGGGAACCTCACTTTCGATCGTATCCCAAATTGTCAAAGAGGGTTTATCATCAGCAAACACTTGGAATAGACGGCGATTCAAAAATTGGATTGCTAAGAAAAATAATAGATTTTGCTTCAGATGTGGAGACAGCGATCATTTGGATTCACAATGTCGAGATCCAATCAGGTGTTTCAGATGTGGAATGTTTGGTCACAAGAAATTCTCTTGTTCGAAGAAATTTATGCCTTTGGATTCTGG
Organism: Allium cepa; assembly: GCA_030765085.1. Classification (NCBI taxonomy): domain Eukaryota; kingdom Viridiplantae; phylum Streptophyta; class Magnoliopsida; order Asparagales; family Amaryllidaceae; genus Allium; species Allium cepa. The sequence continues at coordinate 465,276,981 of CM060943.1, forward strand.
TTCCCAATGTGAAGGTCGACCCAAATTTGCAAATGATTCTGTCAAGAATTCTAGATTGTTAAAATCGAGATCTATTGATTTAGGGCCGCAACTTATAAATCATGGTTTTCAATTCACATTAAAGTTCTTGTTGATTAAAGGTATTCTGATCGATAATCTGTGGCAAAAGCGAGATGAAGGGATTAAACTGTTAGAAGAAATGTTCGAGCATTTTGACGCGATCAATTCTCCTAATATTGGTAAGGGATATAGGGAAAGGTTCGGTGATCCAGAAGATTATTTTGGGAATTATAAAGACTCTGTCAAGAAATATGATGAAAAGATTGAAATTATTGATGATTTATTGGATTATAATGGAATTTCGAACTACTCCTTATCAGCAAACTCTAAAGAGAGTGAGAATAAAGTTTTTGATCCTATGCTACTACACGATTTTGTTATTCAATACATAAGGGTTCCTAATGCTCCAACGGTTAACAAAAAGTTGATGTCATCGGATTCTATCATTCAGACCAAGGCATTTGATCTGGACTGTGTGATCTCGACAGATAACAGGTTTAAATGCTTGGAAGACGATGATAGAATTGATGTTACTTTTGGATCGAAACAGGCTGATACTAAGTTTGTCAGTAATAATTCATCAGACAGAAAAGCATCTATTTTAGAAAAGAGTATTAATAACTCTGATGATACTGAAGCAATTTTTGTTTCGTCTAAAACTTTTTAGATAGTCTCGATGGATGAGCTAAATGATAATATGATAATGGAGGATCAGTTCCATTTTAGAGAATTTTTTGATAAGTTTCTGTTGTTGGCTTCGCTTTTTTCTAGTAAGGGATTGGATATGGGGTCCGTGCCTGGTGATATGCACACTGATATCAGCGTCTTTGATGTACAATATCTTCAGAATGTTGCAAGTTCTTTAGATGTGTTAGCATTAGTAGATGATGTTAATGCTTATAGTTGTTTTGGTTGTATTGGTGTTGATATTGATAAGTTGCTTTCTGAGAAGATGATAATATTAGAGGAGGATGGTTTATCAAACAAGGAAATAGTTTCTAATAAAGTTAAGACCGTGTGTAAAAATTCTTGTGAAGTAGTATATGTTGCTGAAGATGTAGCTTCAGTTATAGGGGTTTTGAAAAATTTGAACCTGACTGAATCAACCAAAGTGAAGTCTGGGAGGGTAATTGTTGTTGAGGATGTTATTTCAGGCATCACACCATATGATATAAAAGAGGCTGGAACAATTCTAATTTGTGAAGATGATGTTTTGGTGATAGGTGATGATATTCAGAAAGTAATGGAGGCTGTAAACTCTCTTTTACATATGAATAAAGATGATGGTGCCTCTGTTTGTAAAGTCATTGTAGATGGGGAATTCACTAACTTGTGCGTGAGTAATTCGTATGGTTCAGAAGATATATTGGTTTGTGTTGTTGGAGTGGCCGTGAGGAGGCTGTCTTTAGTTGGTTCTGTAGATCTTCATGATGATACTGTGTGGAGCTCTATTATTTTTCCCATTGCCTCTGTCTCTTTTAATTCTAAGGAAGATGTTAAATTGGTTAATAGTGATTTGAATGAGGAAAATTTGGGTGATGTTAAGTATGCTGTGTGTTCTTCTTGGACCGGGGATGTAGGTTCCGATCGAGCTATCTATTATTGGACAGGGGGTATTAGATTTGTCATGTATTGCTTTCTTGCGGCTCTTGGTAGATTTCCTCGTTCTCCTGCCCATGCTATTGAATTAATTCGTGAAACCAAATTAATGTGTGAAGCCAAATTAATGCGTGAAGCCAAATTTATGCATGAATCCAAATTAAGGAGAAGAAATTGTAAGAGCAATTCAGCTAGTAATATTAGGAGAAGTCCTCGTTTAAATCGTAAAGCTTAAACGAGGCATATTGGTTGGTGCAGATGTTGTATATTGTGATGTTTCAGCTTGGTTGTTGAGGTTGCGGATGCAGTTGTGGAAGTTTTTATGTTGGCTGTTGCTCTCTCGGTGTCACCCTTGATTGGATCTTCGGGTTGATGTTGTCTCTATAGGGTTGATTTGTAGTTTTTTAGGAGCTTGGGTGGGTTTGTTTTTTCTTTTGTATGGGGGTTCTCTAGCTACCTGCCAGGCTTGTTGGCAGCTCCTTTATTTTGGTTCATATATATATATATATATGTACATGTGTGCTCTCCTCTCTTGTAGAGGACCACACATTTTTCTCAAAAAAAATTTAATCTTTAAAATAATCCCTTCTATAATTAATTAAATAAATCTTTAATTTAAAAATTTGAAACAATTCCCAAAAATAATTTCTCCAACAATATTCTTTCAAATCACTTTCTAGAACTTTTAATTTATACTTCAAAAGCTACTTTAAAAATATATCAGGCTTTCCAGGGAAGAATTCTCTTTCCATTTCAAAATGGTCCATTAAATCAATCAATAAATCCTTCTTGATTTATTTTAAATTTACATTCTGAATCCATAAATTTCTTTCCACACTTTTAAAAATAACCCAATGTTTATTTCTAAAACAAATTTCCCTTTACTTTATAAATTCCCATTTGTGAATTTAAATTTTCCAAATATCCACTAATATACCATTTTCAAATTGATTTCAAAAATCATTTCCAAACACAAAATCAATTTCAAATTGATTTCCAATTTTATTTTAAACACCAAATAAATTCCAAATTGATTTGTAAATTTATTTCAAACACCAAATCAATTTTCATATTGATTTCCCAAAGATTTATTTTTAAACACCAAATCAATTTTTGAATTTATTTCTAAATTTATTTCAAACACCAAATCGATTTTCATATTGATTTCCCAAAGATTTATTTTCAAACACCAAATCAATTTCCGAATTTATTTCTGAATTTATTTTCTTTTAAAATAAATTCCTTTATCTCTTCCAAACTATTTAAAATCTGTAATTTAAAATAAATTCTTCAACTTTTGAATAATATTACTTGAAATCCATTTATTAAAATCTTTTTCCATATTTTTGGAATTTATTCAATAGGATTCAAAAATAAACTTTATCCTTTTAAAATTCCTTCTTTTAAATTTATCTAATTCTCAAAAATAAATTTTACTATAAACTTTCAACTTGAATTTCAAAAATCCAATTTTATTTATTTTCGGTATCCTACGATACTAATAGATTATTTTAAATTTAAAATTAAATTTCCTCTAATAGATTATTTTATTTACATTTTAAACTTAAATCTATTAGGTTAATAAAATTCTAATTTTACTTTGCTGTTAAATTTTTGATAAACGGATTAAATGAATAGTTTTTCTTTTGAAACTATATACTTATAAAAATAATCTATATAGGTTAAAAATCAGATTTTATATAAACTGCTCGATATTTTAAAATCCTATATTTTCCAAACCTTGTATATATATAGTACTATTCTCGATATTTTAAATTAACAGGTAAGCTTCCAGATTAATAAAAATTCCTTAAGCTATCATAAATACAACCTTTTAAAAAAAATGGCTTTTTTTCTTTTTTTCCTTTTCTCTTTACTGTAATTCTGACAATTTAATTAGTAGAAAATGGGTTAAATTAAAGTTTTCACCTATCATTCAGTTAAAACATTCAAATTAAATATGTAGTACCTTACTATCGATCTCGGCCTCGCCGCCTCACCTGACGACAATGCGCGTGTACGCACCCGAGCTACTGGGAATCACGACTTGCCCTAGCCCTATCCCCAAGTGACGATGATCGAGGCTCAAAGCCCTAGCCTCCCTCGAACGACCTTTGCGTGCTTGCGAACATGCCATGACCCCCCATCGCCTTCGACTCGACGATCGCATCTCCACCTCTGCCAGTGATTCGATCGTAGACCCATAACTCGATTCGAAACCCAATCGAACACCGATGATGTCGCCAGTACGTGCCGCAACCACCAAATTTTGATTGAAAACTACCCACGACCTCCCTCCCCGCGCGACACCCCAAATCCATCGACCGCCCTTTGCCGAACGATCGGCCATCGCGACGTGCTCGATTCGAGCAAATAAGATCGCGTCGCCCCCCTTTTTCTTCTTTTCTTTCTTCGTTGTTTTCCAATGGGGCAATTTCGATTTGCTTTTGAATGTAGTTGAACGAGAATCTGGAGAAATGAGCGGCCATTAATTTTTAATTTTTTTAATTTTTTTAATTTTTTAATTTGAGAACTCGATTTATAAATCTAAGCCATGGATTTAGTTTATGAAGAGGAAATCGATTTTCCTTTATTAATTTTTTTTTCTTGGTGCATTTTCTTTTGAACGAGTCGTGTGTTCCAAACTTTGCAGAGTGTTTGAAAAAGAGAAAACGTGTAACAATTTCCCTGAGAAAACATTATATCAAATATACATATTATTTTTAAATTTAAACTCAAATTTAAATTAACTCGGTTTTCCGCAATTCAAAATTTCGAACTCCTATCGTGGCGTGCCGCCGGGCGTTTATAATGTTTAACCTCGATCCCAAACGCAAAGGAAAATGTTTCGAGGCCAAATTCGATCGTATGGAGAAGATAGATTTTTGAACCAGTTAAAATATCGAATTTTCGATTTTAATTTTAGCGCATTTGCTTATCGTACGATCACACGACAACTCCGAATGCTACGAAAATTGAAATCCGGTAATAATACAATATTACGGATCCAATGGAACTGGTTTCGTCGAAATCCGAGACTATGACCCGGAAAGTTATTTTTAAATATCGATTTAAACGATATAATTTCAAAACTAAATAAAACATTTCCAAATTCAATTCTGAAGCTTCCATTATTTTCAGTATCGTTAATATAATTTTTCTATGCTTTTGAAATATTTTTAACCAACTTAGAACTGAAGATTCAAAATTTTACCCAACCTTTAATAAATAAATTCGATAACTTTAATTGCCAATTTTCATAGTTATAATTGAAATTCAAGTTAAAATAACTTTCAAATAGATAAAATCAATTAAATATTTCAATTTCAAATGTTCAAAATTCTGGGTCGTCACATTCTTCCCCCCTTAAAAGAATTTCGTCCCGAAATTACTAGTTAAGAAAAATGATCCTTAACCCGTTTATCATTTTCCCAATCCAAATAGTTTTATCAACTTGCCAAAACAAATCTTTTCATTAAAGTTCCATTATATTTTAACTATCTTTCCAAAATTTTCCATAGTTCCCAAACAACATTGTTTCCTTAACAATTCAAATTTAAATTTAAATTCAAATTTAAATTTAAATTCAAATTTCAAATTATCAAAATTTTCTCAAATTTTTTCTAACTCTCTTAATTTTCAAATTTTTTGGCCAGCGTCTCCTTTGCGCGGCTAGCTCGGTATAACTACAAAATGCCACATCGGGCCCCTAGATTGCAAAACGAAAACGAAAAGCCAAATGGCTAGATAAGAAAATCATCAAATTTCATACTGAAATTTGAATACATACCTTTTTCGAGCAATTTAAATTATCTTCGAAATCAAAATCCCAATTTCATTTTTTTATATCACCTGTATGCTATTTAACAACCATATCCAATTTGTACATTCAAAAATCATCTTGCACATTCTTTACCAGTTTGAATATTTATTTCGTTCAAATCCGTACGATATACATACATCATTCATATGCAATACCATTTTCAATCGCTCACTCGATCACAAAATTTCACTTCCGAACTAGTATCGTCTACCCTACTTCCTAGTGTGAACTCAGATCTGGTTTCTTGATCAAAAACCGTCATTCTCCTCGCATAGCCGTAAAGTATAATAGAGAATTTCCAGAATCAACCAAAAATCCATATCCAGGTTCGTCGTCGAAAATCAAGTGGAAAATTTCCAACTCAGATTGATATAACTATCTCGAAATTCTGTGCTCGAATTCTGGATCAGATCATCATGCGAATAAAGTAATATACGTACATCCTACGTATTTATTCCAATTGATTATTAGCCATATCAATTTTCTTTTGTTTTATTCACATTCATTTTTCATTCACTTATCCACAATCGCCATTTCACAAATTTTCCAGTTTAATCTTCATTCACCTATCGATTTAGAATATTTTCTCAACTCCAGTTTTACTTAAGAATTCCATTATTCATTTCTTGAGTTCAATATAAGTATTTTATATACTTCTTATATTTAATTTCAATTCACCACTTTGGCTTTATTTATACTTTTATTTAAACTGGATTTCCAATTCCATATGAATTCAATTTATCTTTCATTTATATTTATTGAATTCAATTCATTTTCAACCATATTTACTTTGTCATTCCTTCAATTAGTTTCACTTACTAATTTTATTTCAATACTTCGCTTTGTTTATCACAAATCAAATTCAATTCAAATTCCAGTTCTATTTACTTACAAATTAAAAATGAAATTCAATATTCAATTTCACTTTCATTTACTTGCAATTGTAAATTCATTTATTCATTCACAATTTTATTTTTCACCTTAACAAATTTTATTCCATAACTATTTTTATCAGATTCCAAAGTCTTTTCAACATTTCAAAATCATTTTTGAAATCAATTCAAATTATCTTTGGAATTTCCGAAACCGATCCCAGTTTGCAAACAACTTCCATTTAAAATAATTCGGCAGTTCGTCCCCTGGAAACTCGAAAATGAATATTGATGATGCTGCAGTCATCACCGAAGTTATTTTCCAACGACCAAAAAGAGTTTAAAGCTTTCAGCCCTTCAAAACACTTTTCCAAAACCATTGAAAACCATTTTCAAATAAAAAGGGATTTAATTTCCAATTTTTTTTCAAATTTCAAATTTTTTTCAAAAGCATTTCCAAATATTTATCTGGAATTCTATTACAAATTATAGATTACATTTACAAATCCCATTTGTATATGGATTTATTTCTCAGCTTTTGATTATGATTTTAATTTCTTATTTATTTTCAATGATAATAATTTAATATTATCACTTCCTAACAACCAAGCAACCATATACTATAATAATTTATGGAAAATTATTTCTTTTATATACCAAAATAATTGGGGTAAAATTATTTCATTTACCCTATTTTAAAAAAACATCATGTCGAATTGTTCTGCAGAAACGTTTAGAGATCCATATCGATAGGATTGTACAGAATATACTGACCAGAATCCATATACCACTCAACAAACCAATCATCACAATATAAAACAATTTTTATATTCACTAACAATTATGCTCTCATATCTATTATTACACTCAACTCATTCTAAAGTACTATTGACTCTATCTCTAATGAGTAATCCCCACCAGAGCCAAGGTTGTCGCTTAACCAAATGCTTTGATACCAAATTAAAACGACCTAATTTTTCGACTTTCGAAAGTCAACATCAATACGTCTACTGTATTAAATGCCGCACAATCGAATGCCGGAAAATCGAACCGTTAGGGTTAAAGAAGAAGACCGCAGAAGAAACAGAAATAATAACAGAATCTCACATTTCACAGCAGAACAATATATAATAGATAAATGAATAATCTTTAAAACAAAGATCTATATCAGTTTTTACATACATCACATTATCAGAGTTGCACAACACGATACAACACTAACAGTCATTATAAATTGACTACATGGAAATGACTTTGCACCAACCCAAACGCAACGGATAATACACAGTATAGATGATACGCCTCGCCTTCAAGCTTTAACTCCTGATCTCCACAGCATAATTTTCTGACTTCGCTCCAGAATAATGATAACCTGACTCTAGGCCGTCCGTGTGGAAAATTGTGGGCACCTAGAGTTAGAAAGAGAACAATAAACTCTAGGTCAGTCATGGGACTGGTGTGAGATCTTAAAAACAGTTATTTTCACAAAGAAAATAAAAAGAAAACCGCTATGCTTTTGTAAAATGAAACTACCATAAGGCCTCCTGCCACACACTATGCAAACGCAGAATTGGAGGAGATTTCTCCTTATGATAATCAAACATGCTTGATATGCGAAATTCTTTTTAATATTATCATTAGTGCATAGTGCAGAAAACATTTCAAAAGTATAATATTTATCTTAGCCAACATAGACATTTCGAACTTTGCCTACTATAGCTACCATCTAAACAGTGGGGCGCCACCATAAGTAAATGGTAGGTTATACAACTAAAATCGTACAAGGCATGTATTGGAGATTGGATTTCCAACAAATGGTCAGGCTAAGGAACTTCCTATTGCCACATGGGTACGCCTCTAGAGGGATGCCTCGAGAACCTAACTGGCTCTCTGCCAACACAAGGTCGGGTTACCTCTGTAACTAGGAAACTACTACACGAGTATGCCATCCCCTGATCGTTAGCGACCTATATCCAAGGATCCTCAACCACAAAGCAACAACCACAAAGTATAATAAATTTACAGCAACCACATAGCTTAAATATCTAGGTTTCATACCATGATACAACCCTTTTCCAGAAGTAAATGACATACCCTTAGGGGGGTAGCCCCCCAAATAACCTTGTCGCATCCTTCCTATTTCGACCATTTTCGGGTTGTGAGGTCCGACGAAGTCTCGTCCACAAAGCTACACTTTTCACAAAGCCTTTCTTCGATCAACAAATGATCAGCAGCACTTCGTATGCCATATTACCAAATTTGCAATGATCACTCGTAACCATTAACTACATAACCTCTGAGCTTATACATCTCAGAGAAGGGTGTTAAGCTAAGAGAATAAGTTCTCGGCCACCAACATAAATGTATTTGATAGAAACCAGTTTTACATCTCAAAGTGTAACGTCAGACACACATCCATGCAAGTCCGTTCCGAGATCGAACGGAATAGAAGGCACTTCAAAGAAGCCCTTACAATCCGGATATTCACTAATCACGTCCGGAATCCTCATCACAAAGGGTGATAAAATCTCTATAACAGAGCAAGCCGGTGCAGAGACATTCGACAGGTAATCCCTTCGCTTTCGAAAATTGTGAAGACCTATCCCTCTCGACCCTCGAAAATCGATACAAAATATGCTATAGTATAATATGCCGACGATCGGGTGCCGGAAAAGACAGATTGTCGAGGAAATAGAAAGAAGATAGAAGAAAGAAGGAACTAAACAATAACAGAATCTCACAATCACAATGGAACAAAATATAATAGTCAATAACAGATCTTTACACAAAATGAAAACTATATTTGTTTTATATATTACATCATTAGAGTATCACAAACAAACAAAAATTACCAACCTGACAATTTCAAACAATCACAGCAGCAGATATAAATAAATACGGTAATACGTCTTGGACTCCAGCTCCTCTCCCGAGCTCCACAACATCCTTTCCTGTAATCTATAATACTTGGTCTGACCCGAGCATTATAATGAAATAACACCCGAGTCAGTCTGGAATAACAGCGTGAGAAAGATGCACCCAAATTGATTATTAATGTTTCAAAATCCTTTGAAATCAAAAGCATCTCATAAGACCACGCCACAAATAAACATGTCGGGTTTTTACCTTACGATAGCCAAAACACTTTTATCTAATCCGTCTGATATTATAATAGTGTCTATAGAAAGTAAAATAGAATCTAGCTGAAATGTTTACATCTCACGTTTCAGCAATAGTTGGGCACAATCTAAACCGTACAGGCGCGTAGGGAGAATCAATTTCCAACTAATGACTAGGCACTGGGGTACCACCTGTCATAGTACCTGGTCTAGATCAGCGTACCGAGGATCCACTCTAAATCCCCTGCAACATAAGACCGGGACTACCCCTTACTGGATAATCCCGAGTAAGATCACCCCGCGGTTGGAATCAGCAACCGCACCACTAAGACGAATAAAAGGAACATCTAGACAGGGATGACCTCACCCTAATGGGTGCTACCCACTTAGCCTTGCTGCATAACCCCTGATTTTCAGTCATTCCCGGTTGATGAGGCTCGAGGCTAAGCGTTACCTTTTTAGAACATATCTCTTAGAATGCTCATCGTCCTCCTGACAATGTTCTGAAAGCATTCATCCATATAAGTCCGTCATGGGTTCCAACGGAACCGAAGGCAGTACTCCTACTACATCCATTTTGGAGTTACCCTTAGGATTAGTAGCGACTAGCCCTTGCACTTCACTGCTCCATCTTTGACTCCGCACTCGTTTTCCCCACGAAAATGTACAAACCGGATCGAAGTGGTTTTCGAGAATTTAATCCCGATCCCGGTCTCTTCGAAACGATCAGCGCATTGGTCAATATTGATAGCCGGTTATTTAACTATCAATTAACATTCTCAAACATCCATCAAACATAAATAAGCTCCCAAATTATTTATTATCCATAAAATATCTTCGCAAGATATATTTCCATTTTCAACCCTTTTTGAAAATAGTTTCAAACCACCCTTTTGACACGGAATAAATTCCTCAAATATTTTCTATTTCCACTGAAAACAACCAAGTCCAAACATTCTAGATTTTAAAACAATTTTAAAACACTATACTATAAAATGTACTTTGACATTAAATTTAAAAACCACTTTAATACTTTATTAAAGATATACACTTTAAGAATATTTAAAAATAAATTACTTCATAAAATATAAAATTAATTTTTATCTTTTTTTAAAACATAATATTAAGTCACCTTTGAATAATTACTACTAAAATAAATTTGAAAATACTTACTTTAAAATTTAAACAGTAAAATATAATAAATTTTCTAAACATACTTTTAAACAACTTTATGACTTTTAATTTATACTTAAAAATTTGCTTTGAAAACGTACTTGGCTATCCAGGGAAATACACTTCTCTTCCACATCTTTTAAAAATAAATCACTAGTTATTTTTAAACAAATTTACCCATTGCTTTAATAAATTCCCACCGTGAATTTATTCTTCCAAATATCCACTGATATATTACTTCTCTTTAGAACCCAGTTTATAAGTTCCAAAGTCTCAACTTACTTTTAAAATCCCGGTTTCAAACTCTTAATCAATTTTCAAATTGATTTCCAAAATTTACTCCATTTTAAAATAAACTCCCTTACTTACTAAATTTTATTTCAAAATCCATTAATTTCATAAATTCTGGATTTAACTTCTTTATTATGATTTTAAACTGGAAATACCAATTTCATAAAAATTCCTTTTATTGCATCCTAAACCATTTAAATTCCGAATTTTAAAATAAATCTTTTATTCCTTTAATATCACTTAAGTTTAAAAATTCATTTTTTCTCTGTTTATTTCAAATCCCCTTCCATACTCGGAATTTATTTATAGGGATTTTAAAATCACTTTTATTCTTTTCCAATTCATTCTTAAATTTATTTGAATTCTCTATAATTATTTTTCTTAAAAATTCACTCTTTTATTTCCCTTTCAAAAATCCAATTCTATAGATTTTGATAACTCAGTATACCGAAATATTTCAAAGCAAACCATAGCTCCAACAATTCATCACAGGATATCAAATAATCATATCACATAATTATTAGAAAAATCTAAATAATTTTGAGGAATCCAGTTGGATCCCTCCAACCTGTCTCCCTGCATCCACAGATGTTAACACAACAAATAAATATCGATCAAATCTGATAATAATTTTCATATTCAACCAATCAACTAATCACTTAAATATTAACTATTTAAAACAGCTGAAATTCCAGATGTGACTGAGATTAACTCACCTTGAATTCGTCGAGCGTTCCAATTTTAAATTAAATCGAGCCTGTTCGATTTAATTCAAAATTTCCACTTGCTCTGATCATCTCCAAATCTGTTGCAGCGTGTAAAGCTCGTCGCTGCGATTACGGCGCTTCTTGTTTCGTCGGAATCTGGTCACGCATGCAAAAGTTATGGTATTTTAAACTTTTAAATATAATTTTTATAAACAATTTCTTTTAATTTTATTTTTTAGCATACCAAAATGAAATCAGACCGTCGATAACGCTACTCACTCCCGGCCGCAACTAACCATCTTCTTCGTTCACTCCAGGAACCAACCCATCGCACGCAAGAACCCCCGATTGCCGCTCCATCCACACGCCAGCGGAACCCCATCCATCGCCGCTAGAAGGTGCGCCAAACCCCCACGTTCCTCTGGCCAAATCCCTGCCGCACTCGACGATCCCCACATCGCGAATTTCCCCTTTGAACGTATGGTCGTTTTAATCGATGTGGCGCAGCCTCAAGCTGTAATATCCTTGATCCACCGATAGATCTATAGTACTCGACGAGCACTATGATTCTCTAGTTGATGATTTTTGCAGAAAGTTGAGAAAAAGAACTAGAGTTTCAGCCCTTATACGTATATCTATACACGTTTATAAATATTATTTTAATAATATTCTCAAATTTAACAACTATGCAAACAAACTCCAAATCACACATGCCGCCAGGCACTTATAATGTTTTACCCGCATTCCGAACACAATGGAACGTGTTTCGGAGGTTAATTTGTTCATATGTGGAAGATAGCTTTTTGAATCGAGTTTAAATATTAAATTATCGATTTTCATTTCAATGCGTTTCTCACCCGTACGAGCAAACAGTAAATCCAAATGCTACGAAATTTGAAATCCAATAATAACTAACCATTACGGATCCAACGGAACTAGCTTCGTCAAATTTCGAGACTGTGCCCCAGAAGGCTATTTTAACTCGTCGATTAATTCGAGCGATTTTCAAAATCATCGAAATCACTTAAAATTTCACCTTTAAAATTTTAGTAACTCAATAATAAATCATATAGAATTTATTATCACATTAGAAATTATTCTGATTCATTTTAAATTAAAATCTGATTATTTACATTATTAAAATATTAAATTTCATTATGAAAATAATATATAATTCCAAATTTGACTTATCGACTTTTGGTTCCATCCAATAGTCCAATATTAAAATTCAAATCAAACTAGATTTAAAATAATCTTAGAAACCATTTTCATATCTATGTACATCCAGATTCACAAATTATCCTAATCCCAAATATTTAATTATTATTATTCAAATCCAATTGAATTGCCATATTTGAAATTTTAACTAACTATATTGATTTAACAAAAATCTTCTTACTTCAAAATCAATTCAAAATCCACATTTAACATTTAAAATGAATTAAATGTTCAAAATCTAACTATCAAAATTCCGGGTCATTACAAAAATACTCGGTCTTCAACACCATCTTCAAATGCAATCCGATTTCGTCGTATCATTATTCGGAATGGGTTTTATGACACAAAGTCCTCTCCTAGCTAATCCAATAACGAGCGCTTATTTTAAATGTAAGTGTTACATTCAAATTTCAAACAAATCATAACAAATTTCCACTTTAAGCTTTTAAACAAAAGATCCAACACAATCACAAAGGTTCAATATGGTTTTCGAATATCCATTTGGAATCCGACCCCTGATCGCATCAAAATTCAAATGTCATTTAAAGGTCAACATTGATAGTCGGTTATTTAACTATCAATCAACATTCACAACAATCACTGGATTTCAAATAATTTTCCCCCAATTATTATTTTTAAAATATCTTCGCAAGATATAATTTTAACACTTCAACCATTTGAACAAATTCCAAATCACTTTTCACCTTTCAATCTTTTGAAAACAAATTTCAAATCACTTTTCACACTTCAATCCTTTGAAAACAAATTTCAAATCACCTTCCTCACGTGGAATAAATTTCTAAATATTTATTTAATTCCACTGAAAATTTTGCCGAGTTCAAATAATTTTAAATAATTTAAATCACTTATCCAAAAATATATATACTTGGAAACATTTAGAATAAAACTATTTCTAAATACTTATTTAAAATATTAGATATGAAAATATTATACCAATACCTCATATAATACTTCAAGTACAAACTAGTTTTAAAATAAAATTAGTAGATAGAGTATCAATATTTAAATAATTATTTCCTAAATTAAATACAATTTAATCTTTAAAATAATCCCTTCTATAATTAATTAAATAAATTTTTACTTTAAAAATTTAAAACAATTCCCAAAAATAATTTCTCCAACAATATTCTTTCAAATCAATTTCTAGAACTTTTAATTTATACTTCAAAAGCTACTTTAAAAATATACTCCGCTTTCCAGGGAAGAATTCTCTTTCCATTTCAAAATGTTCCATTTAAATCGATTAATAAATCCTTCTTGATTTATTTTAAATTTACATTTCAAATCCGTAAATTTCTTTCCACGCTTATAAAAATAACCCATTGTTTAATTCTAAAACAAATGTCCCTTAACTTTATAAATTCCCATTTGTGAATTTAAAATTTTCAAATATCCACTGGTACACGATTTTCAAATTGATTTCAAAAATCAAAACACCAAATCAATTCCAAATTGATTTCCAGTTTTATTTTAAACACCAAATCAAATTCCAAATTGATTTCTAAATTTAATTTAAACACCAAATCGATTTTCATATTGATTTTCGGAAGATTTATTTCTAAACACCAAATCAATTTTCGAATTTATTTCTAAATTTATTTCAAACACCTAATCGATTTTCATATTGATTTCCCAAAGATTTATTTTTAAACACCATATCAATTTCTGAATTTATTTCTAAATTTATCTTCTTTTAAAATAAATTCCTTTATCTCTTACAAACTATTTAAAATCTGTAATTTAAAATAAATTCTTCAACTTTTGAATAATATTACTTGAAATCCATTTATTAAAATCCTTTTCCATATTTTTGGTAATCATTCAATAGGATTCAAAAATAAAACTTTATCCTTTTAAAATTCCTTCTTTTAAGTTTATCCAATTCTCAAAAATAAATTTTACTATAAACTTTCAGCTTAAATTTCAAAAATCCAATTTTATTTATTTCCGGTATCTTACGATACCAAAAATATATTCGGCTAAACTATAGCCTTGAGTGATTTCAATAACAAATATGATCACACACACATTATAAATAATCAACACACAATATTGAAACAAATTCAAATATTTAAGGAATCCAATTGGATCCCTCCAACCTGTTTCCCTGCATCCGTAGACGTTAGCACAAGAATAAAATACCAAGTCCACTTCGAGGTGGAACATCACGGTATATGGGATTATATAAAATCATCCGCTATTACGCGGCGCATAGGGTCTCATCCGCTATATAATGCGGGAAATCAATCACTCCAAATACATATGTAATACCAATTCCACTTCGAGGTGGAATATCGCGGTATTTGGGTTTATATATAATATCCTCTGCTATTATGCGGCGCATAGGGTCTAATCCAATATAACTGATAATAATTTATCACCCAAGCACACAATCAACAATTTAAAATTTAACTGTTTAAAATCAAACTGGAAATTCCAACTGAGTGAGAAGATCTCACCTTTTCCTATGCATGTAACCATTTTCAATCCGGCTTGTTTCTTGATTTTTTAGACCTTGTATCAAACAATTATACGATTTTATTACTATTCGAATAAATCGAACAAATAAATGCTATTTGATAATTTAATTAACCCGTGATTTATTTTAAACTAATACTTTTAATTTTTTTAAACAAATTCCTTTTAACAAATTTATTTAATTGAAAGTTAAATTTAAAATTAAATTTCCTCTAATAGATTATTTTATTTACATTTTAAACTTAAATCTATTCGGTTAATAAAATTCTAATTTTACTTTACTGTTAAATTTCTGATAAACGGATTAAATGGATAGTTTTTATTTTGAAACTATATACTTATAAAAATAATCTATATAGATTAAAAATTTGATTTTATATAAATTGCTCGATATTTTAAAATCCTATATTTTCCAAACCTTGTATATATATATATTACTATTCCTGATATTTAAATTAACAGGTAAGCTTCCAGATTAATAAAAATTCCTTAAGCTATCATAAATACAACCTTTTAAATTTTTTTCTTTTCTTTTTTTCCTTTTCTCTTTATTGTAATTCTGATAATTTAATTAATAAAAAGTAAGTTAAATTAAATTTTTTACCTATTATTAAGTTAAAACATTCAAATTAAATAGCTAGTACCTTAATGTCGATCTCGGCCTCGCCGCCTCGCATGACTACAGTGCACGTATACGCACGCGAATTAGTGGGAATGACGACTTACCCTAGCCCCAAGTGACGATGATCGAAGCTCAAAGCCCTAGCCTCCCTCGAACGACCTTTGCATGCTTGCGAAAATGCCATGACCCCCCGTTGCCTTCGACTTGAAGATCGCGTCTCCACCTCTGCTAGTGATTCGATCGCAGACCTATAACTCAATGCGAAACCCAATCGAACACCGATGATGTCGCCAGTATGTGCCGCATCCACCAAGTTTTGATCGAAAACTACCCACGGTCTATCTCCTAGTGGGGCACCCCAAATCCATTAATCGCCCTTTTCCGAACGATCGGCCATCGCGACGTGCTCGATTCTAGCAAATAAGATCGCGTCGCCCCTCTTTTTTTCTTCTTTTCTTTCTTCATTGATTTCCAATGGGGCAATTTCGATTTGCTTTTGAATGAAGTTGAACGGGACTCTGAAGAAACGAGCGGCGATTGATTTTTTTATATCTCAGAACTTGATTTATAAATATCGGCCATGAATTTAGTTTATGAAGAGGAAAGTGATTTTTCTTTATTAATTTTTAATTTTTTTTTTCTTGGTACGTTTTCTTTTGACGTGTTCCAAACTTTGCCAAGTGTTTGAAAAGAGAAAACGTGTAACAATTGCCTTGAGAAAACATAATATCAAATATTCATATTATTTTTAAATTTAAATTTATATTTAAATTGTCTTGGTTTTCCGCAATTCAAAATTTCGAACTCTTATCGAGGCATGCCGTCAGGCGTTTATAATGTTTAACCCCTATCCCGAATGCAACGGAAAAGGTTTTGAGGCCAAATTCGATCATATGGAGAAGATAGCCTTTTGAACTAGTTAAAATATCGAATTTTCGGTTTAAATTTTAGCGCATTTGCTTACCGTACGTTCACACAACAATTCCGAATGCTACGAAAATTGAAATCTGATAATGATACAATTTTACGGATCAAATGGAACTGGTTTCGTCGAAATCCGAGACCATGCCCCGGAAAGCTATTTTTAAATATCGATTTAAAAGACATAATTTCAAAACTGAATAAAACATTTCCAAATTCAATTCTGAAGCTTCCATTATCCTCAGTATCGTTAATATAAATTTTTTAAGCCTTTGAAATATTTTTAACCAGCTTAAAACTGAAGATTCAAATTTTTACCCAACCTTTAATAATTAATTCAATAACTTTAATTACCAAATTCATGGTTATAATTGAAATTCAAGTTAAAATAACTTTCAAATAGTTAAAATCAATTAAATATTTCAATTTCAAATGTTTAAAATTCTGGGTCGTCACATCTACTCATTTTCATTTTTCTAAAGCCAGTTTACCTCCATTTCTTATTTTTTTGTTCCTTCTATCTGCTCTTGCGTCCCCTTTCATTTCTCAAAACCCAACACGCAAGCCTATGCCTTCCCCTCCCTTTTCCATGAAGCCGACGCCTTTCCTCCTCTCCGCAAGCACAACACCCCACCGTGAATCGCCACTCGACCACCTGACCTCCTCCACCATCGCCCCTCCGCCATTTCTCTCTCCCTCAAGCCCACGACCCGACCAACGCAACCGCCTTTTCCACCTCATTTTTCCCCATGTCATTGCCAAAGTCTTGTCCAACCGAACTCCCTTCCACCTTCCCTGCTCGCTAGCACCCAGGCAGCACCGTCACCACCTCACGACGCGCAGGCCAGATCCTAGAGGCAACTCTCTTCGTTTTTGTTAACAGCCACTCATTATTTATAAATTGGTAATTTATTTGTTATACATATTGTTTCAAAGTTGTTAATATATAGTGTACGTGTAATATATTTTATAAAGTTATTTTTTTATATATTAGTTTGTATATGTTTATATAAGGTATGTTAGTATTTGAAAAAATATATATATTTGCAGTTTGAAAAAAATAATGTAAGTTATATATATTATATATATATGGTTTTATAAGTTGCAGTTATATATATTGGACGTTACAAGTTTGTATAAATATATGCAAGCTCTGTTGTCTGTTTATAAATATGAGTGCAGTTATATATATGAGTTATAGGAGTTTCATATATAAGTATACATGTGTATGTTCTTTTATATATAAATAGTTTATACATATATTACTGTTAGCATAGTAGATATGTTAGTGTATTTTATATATGACTTTTTTCCAGTTGTATGTATGTATATATATATATATATATATTATAAAGTAAGTTATATTTTGCATGTAAGTTTGAGTAGAAGTCGATATAAGTTGGGCTAGTTATATAAATTATATGATATATGTTATTATATTTTATGCAAATTGTTTTATTTCTCTGTTTCATGTTTTACTGTTATATACGTAAGTGTATACATATACATATATATATATATATATTAGTTTATATTTATGTAATTTTTGTTTATATATATACTTTACACATATATATACACACACTGATTTTCAACATACTGTGTTTATAGTTATCTCCCGCAGCTGTCTTTATGTATGGTAAATCTGCAAACTTTTGTTTATATATATTATATAAGAATGTATATAGAAGTACTATATATTAGTTGAAATAGTATGTTAGTGATATATTTTTGACACCTTATACTTATATGTACATATATATATATATATATATATATATATATATATATATATTATATTTCATATGTTGCCGTGGAAAGATTTAAAAGTATTGTAACGCCCCACCTCTATACCCACGCTAGCCAAGGACATTACAGGGTAATGCCGTTAACCAACACGGAGAATAAGGCTGGTTAGGAGCGACCATCTATAGCCTTGCTCTAACTATCTATTGAATACATCGACAATAGACATACCAAGCAGGTCGACATACCCAATGAATACTTAAAACAAAACCATAGGTGGTTGGAGCATCTATTAGAACAGAATATAACAACTCAAATGTAATATACATCACAGAACAGTAGATCATCATACACACATATATTGATACATAACAGAGTTTACAAACGGATACACGTCAAGTGGTATAGCAAACCACAATATACAGACGAATTCAAAATAATACATAGATCAGAGTTCAACAAAAAGGACTACACAAAAAGCTTTAACAAAAAGGAACAAGCTGGATAGTCCATGCAGAAGCAAAATAGGCTAAGTCCAAATGCACCTAATCTGAAACATCTCGGTCTGACCCGAGTATAAAATATATGGGTCAGGCTAGCTAAACAAATCAGTTAGATAAACTGAACAATAATAACCTGCAAGGTCACAATGTATAACAAATATCTGTAAAAGAGATAACACAATCATCTACAGAAGATGAATCATATCATAACAAGCCTCGTATCATCGGCAACTCAGAGAAACAGAGGATAGGGATATCCCAAAACAAGCCATAAAGGCAAATAACAAATACCAATGAAGGTAACACAAGTTCCACAAGGTGATCGTTATATATCGTGCGGCTCAAAAAGACCAACACCGAAGGGCGATACCTAGGGAATATACATGTCAATGAAACATCATAAAATTTGTACGTGCTCAGTACTGTATAAACAAGGATCCATGAGACCGAAGGCTCCAAACCCAAATATCACTCGAGCGGCTCATAAAGACCTAACTCCGAAAGCGATACAATAGGGCAACAAACCCGAAGGCACAAACCCGAAGGTACAAACCCGAAGGCAACATACCCGAAGGCAACGTACCCGAAGGCAACAAACCTGAAGGAGACAGTCCGAAGACACTATCCCAAAGGCAACAAACCGTAGTGGTGAAGGTCCGGAGGCCCAGTACTGGACACCACTAACTGGCAGAATGTGTCACAACTCTCGAAAAGGAATCCGAAATGTGGTAACGTGAGTCCCATAACCACTCGTTCGCACTAAACGGTTTACTATCCGTTAGTTAATTTCACACTCAAAGCAGTACAAAGTTTACCTCATCTCATCAGTAAACCAGACCAAAAGGCCAAAACGATCAATCAAATAGGTCGGGGATTAATCGAAAAGATGAACGCATGGATTCATGGTCCGTGTTTTACCTAACCATTTAATCTTCCTTCCACTCCGCTCGAAGTGCGAAATTGTGTGTGTGAGTTTTAAATAGAATTTATGAATTGGAGAAGGGAGCTTTTAATACAATTTAGAGGGGTTATTTATGAAAACCCGTGAATGAAGTCAAAAATAAGTTATCAAAGCCAAAGATGCAATGACAACCACTAAGAACCAACTTGAATCGATAAAATTTGGAAAACCAATCAAAATGAGCAAAATTAGGCAAAACAGAAAAATAGGAGCAGGTCGGTCGACCGGACTCCCTGAGTCGGTTGACTGAACCAAAGATGGAAGTGCTCGGGTAGCAGGTCGGTCGACCGAACCCTGGGCTCGGTCGACCGGAGCCTGTAACCTGCACTTCCAAACCAGAGGCAGGAAGTGCTCGGGTAGCAGGTCGGTCGACCGGACCCTAGGCTCGGTCGGCCGGAGCCTGTTGCCAGCACTCTCATGCCTATCTAATAAATGCCATTCCCTTCCCAATTGCTATCGGTCGAGCAACTGCACTAAGGGTTTACGCCAATTGACTACCCGGCCATTGAAGCTCTTCGGTTCATCACCAAAAACATGATCAAGACATCAATAAGAGAATGTTCATAAAAATTTGACTTTGAAACTCAAGAATTGGAATATTCATAAAACCAATTCAAATCCAAATCAAATGCACATGATTGAGTGTTAGGAATTCATACCCAACAATCAAAGATATATATAAGCATAGATGTGAGATAAAAATCTCACCTTACATCAATAATATCAAGAGAAGTAGATGTGAGTTCAAAACTCACCTTTTATCTCAAAACAAAGAAGAAGAAGCTCAAACACAAGAAGGAGACTAACTACTCTTCACTTCACTCTACAAGCTTCAATCTAAGAATAAAACACATATTTCCCAAATTAGGTTTAGGAAACTTTCTGAAATTGAAGAGGAGAAGAGTTGGAGAAGATGAAGAAGAGGCTTACCAATATCTTCTCTTTGATTTTGGAGCAAGAATTCAAGTTGCAAGAAGAAACTAGGGCTTGGAATTTCTAATTCCTCTTCCTTTCCCCCATTTTCAGTTTTAGCTTAAGTTTGGAGGTGAAAATGAGTGAATGGAAAGAGATGGGCTGAGCTAGGGTATTTAGTTAACTAGTGGGCTGAACCCAAACCTAAAACCCAACTAGAAAAAGTAGCAAAATTCAACTTACTCCGAACATATCAAAGCTTATACTCAACAAGATCGCAAACGCCATTTTGGACTCAATGGAGGTGGTTTCGAGTCCTAATTCGTCCATTTGCAAAAAGTAGCTTTCGGACCCAAAAATCCGACTAACGACGCTATAATTAAATAAAACATTTAAATATATAATCGTTAAATATGTGGGTTGTTACAGATCTCCCCTCCTTATAAAATTGCGTCCCCGTAATTCCTAGAGACGATATTTGTAACAACTACATACATACAACATTCAGAAGAAAATGAAATAAGCTTGAGATAAAAAGATATTCTCACCGTTGCCAAGCAAAGATAGAAAACCCGGATAAGATCGCTCGATAAACTCTCTGATTTCCCAAGTACAGTCATTGGGGATAGCGGACCATTGAACTTTAACGAGCGGCACGTCCTTGTTTCGAAGGTGTCGTACCTCCGTGTCAAGTACGCGAATAGGTTGCTGTACAAAAGATAAGTCCGGTGAGACCTCAAGCTCTTGCAAATCAGGAGAAGTAGCGACAGAATTCGACTCCCGAAGACACTTCCGAAGTTGAGAGACGTGAAACACGACATGAATGCCAGATAAATGAGCAGGAAGTGAAACTCTATAAGCCACAGGGCCAATATGTTTAGTAATAGAAAACGGTCCTATAAAACGAGGATCCAATTTTCCAGTCGCACTGAAGCGCATCACCCCTTTCAAAGGAGAAACACGAATAAAGACAAGATCACCAATCGAGAACTCGAGACTCTTCCTACGGCTGTCCGCGTAGGATTTCTGGCGGCTCTGTGCCTCTTTCATTCTCAACCGAATAAGATCAATCTTCTCGGAAGAATCACGAGCAAAATCTGGATCAAGAATAAGCTTCTCCCCAGATTCCAACCAATAAGAAGGTGATCGACATGGCCTTCCATATAAAGCTTCGAAAGGAGCCATACCGATACTAGACTGAAAACTATTATTGTAGGAGAACTCTACAAGAGGTAGATGATCCTGCCAACTACCACCAAAATCAAAATTACAAATACGGAGAAGATCTTCCAAGATACGATTCACCCGTTCAGTCTGTCCGTCCGACTGCGGATGATAAGCTGTACTAAAATTAAGCTTTGTTCCCAAAGCTTGCTGAAGACTCTGCCAAAAATGACTCGTGAATAAAGGATCACGGTCACTCACAATAGAACTAGGAACACCATGAAATCTCATGATTTCCTTGACATATAACTTAGCCAAATGCGAAGCAGTCCTATTAGACTTAATAGGGATAAAATGAGCAGACTTAGTGAGGCGTAAAAAATAACCCAAATACTAGAATGGCCTGATCTCGAACGAGGTAGGTCGTCAATGAAATCCATAGAAATCTGATCCCATTTCCACAATGGAATCTCTAGAGGCTGAAGAAGACCCGAAAGACGCTGATGTTCGGCCTTAATACGCTGACAAGTTATGCAATTACTCACATAACTCGCCACATCACGCTTCATGCCTTCCCAATAATAAAGACGATGCATATCCGCGTACATCTTACTACTATCAGGATGAATGGTATACTTAGAACGGTGACAGTCATCAAGAATGTCATGCCTAAGTGCAAAATCAGAAGGCACAAAAAGACGGTTCTTCTTGCGAAGACACCCATGAGTATCAATGATGAAATCCCGCAACGCCTCATCACAGGATCCAGACTCTCAAAGCTGAATAAGATGCAACAAATCAGGATCGCGCCGTTGAGCATCCGCAATACGATCCAATAAAATGGGTCGAGCTCCCAAACTAAATAATAGAATAGGAGAATCAGAAGATGAACCTCGATCACGAATTTCACAAAAAGATAGAGTCTCAAGAATATTCCATTCGGCAAGCATCATAGAAACAACAGCCGAATGTTAGCGACTAAGCGCATCAGCAACATGATTACCCTTACCAGGGGTATACTGGATATCAAAGTCATAGGAAGCAAGAAACTCGAGCCAACGCTGTTGTCTCATATTGAGTTCCTTCTGAGTGAATAAATACTTCAAAGATTTATGATCGGTATAGAGAATGAAGCGCTCGCCCAATAAATACTGTCGCCAAATCTTCAAGATGAAGACAATGGCGGCTAACTCAAGATCATGAGTGGCATAGCGAACTTCATTCGGACGCAGTTGCCTGGAAGCATAAGCAACTACCCGATCCTTCTGCATAAGCACAACACCGAGACCACTACCACAAACATCGGTGTAGACAACAAGATCATGATTCCCTTCGGGAACCATGAGAATAGGAGCATTAGTGAGAAGTTCCTTTAATGTCTGAAAGGAAGCTTCACATTTGTCGGACCAAATAAAACGAATGCCTTTCCGAGTAAGGCTGGTGAGAGGAAGCACAACACGGGAAAAATCCTTAATGAACCGACGGTAATAACCCGCCAATCCAAGGAAACTACGAATCTCATGAGCATTCTCAGGCCTCTTCCAATTCTGGATGGCTTCGATCTTGAGGGATCGACAGAAATGCCATCGGAAGATACAACATGGCCTAAGAACTTAACCCTATTCTCCCAAAAGTGGCACTTGGAGAATTTGGCTCTAAGCTGATGATGACGGAGAGTACTTAAGACAATTCTCAAGTGATTAGCATGCTCAGCTTCAGACTTAGAATAAATAAGGATGCCATCAATGAAGACAAGGACGGATTTATCGAGATATTCCCGGAATTCTCGATTCATGAGATCAACAAAGAAAGCAGGAGAGTTCGTCAAACCGAATGACATAACGAGCCACTCAAAAGAACCATAACGAGTGCGGAAAGCAGTAAGAGGTATGCTATCCTCCGCGACTCGTAACTGATGAAAAACCATGGCAAGGTCAAGCTGAGAAAAGACCTTAGCACCACTCAATAGATCGAACATATCATCGATCCTAGGCAATGGATACCTATTCCTAATGGTTAACTCGTTAAGCTTGCGATAGTCAATGCAAAGCCTAAGAGTTCCATCGAATTTCTTCACGAAGACGACCGCGGACCCCCACGGAGAAAAACTGGACTGAATCAACTGCTTGGACTCAAGCTCTAAAAGCTGCTTCTTGAGTTCCTCATTTTCCTTTGTAGACATCCCCGTAGGAGGACGACTAACTGGCTGCGCGCCTGGAATGAGATCAATGCAGAACTCAATTGCCCGCCTGGGTGGCAAACCCGAAACAGGCTCAAAAACATCAGAAAAGTCACAAGCAACAGGAATACGAGATATATCATCATCATCTCGTGAGTTAAGAGAACATAAAGCCATTTCGGAATTATCCACATCCCGAAGAACAAGAGATAACTGAGTAGGCAAATCCGGATGTCGAAGGTACAAAATTCTCTCCGAACAAATAATCCTGGCATCATATCTCACTAGCCAGTCCATTCCCAAAATCATATCAAATCTCAGGCAAGATATAACGTGCAGATTCACACGAAAAGAAAAGCCACATAAAACAATCTCAACATCATCACAAAGCATGCTAAGGGTCGCATATCCCCCAATAGGATTCGCAATCCTTAAAGAAGTAACCAAACAAGAAACATCCAAGGATAAATCATCAACGAGCTTTTTCGATACGAAAGAATATGATGCACCCGTATCGAAAAGAACTCGAATACTATGATCATGAAATAAAATAGAACCTTTCAAAATAGATGGAGATATACCTTTGGGCTGAGAAGGACCTTCAGAAGCCTTAGCAGCATCAAGCTTGCTAGACTTGGCACTAGCCGAAACAGTAGGGCAAGTGGAAACATGATGACCTTCCTTCTTGCAATAGCGACAGAAGAGAGGCTTGGAACAAGCTCGAATCATATGATCAGGAGAACAACAATTGAAACACTTCCGAACGAAAGGTGTTCCAGAAGACTGAGGCTGAGAACTAGAACCACCAGTCTTCTTCTTCTTAGAAGGAAAAGACCTGGACTTCTGAAATGGAAACTGCTTCTTGTTGGGGTTCTTGGAAACCTCAACATCATCACCACTATCACACTCCTTCTCGACGGTCTCGAGATGAAGTGCCGAATCTACCAACTCCTCAAAAGAAAGCTTAAGCTGGAGCAACAAAGATTTCTTAAGATATTTCTTAATACCAGAGACAAACTTCAAATTCTTCTTATAAGAAGTGCTAATGAATTCAAGGCCATACTTAGATAAAGCCTCGAATGATGCAACATACTCAGAAACAGAAGATTTCCCTTGCTTCAACTCAAGGAAGCGACGGGTCAATAAAACTTTTTCAGATTCAGGAACGATCGTCCCCGGAACCGAGTCCAAGAAAGAGTAGACTCAAATATTTCGGCTACAAGAAGCTCATACCAATCAAGAGCACGCTCTTGTAATAAGCTAGAAGTTACAAGAACTCTATCATGGTCAGAAAGATCCATGCGAGAGAAAATACGCTCGCACGTGCGAAACCAAGCTTGGACTTCAAGAACAGACTCGGAGCCCTTAAACGGCTTTCCTCCAAGATGAGAAAAATCACTGCACAGACGTGCAAAGGCAGACTTGCGAGTTGGAGAAACTCGAGGAGGAAATGGAGGCTGAGTGCTCCTACAATTCCAAAAACTGATCGGCAGACATATAAACGCCATCCGGATGTGAGCCACTGGATTGCCCAGCATCCGAACGTTGTCCCCTGCCTCTTCCAGCTATACGCTGAATGTTAAGATAAGAACAAGATTACTCACAAGGTAGATATCACTAATTCAAATGTGGAATACTACGGAACAAAATGCATTCCTAGACATATTACCACATTCTATCTACCACCAAAGGCACAAAAGGAATATAGAGGCACGATGGTTCAAAGATTTGTATCACTTATAACACTTTGATGTACCGGAATATGCGCATCTATTCTGTGTTTATCATATTTTGTCCTGAACTCAACTCTGATACCAAGCTGTGACGCCCCACCTCTATACCCACGCTAGCCAAGGACACTACAGGGTAATGCCGTCAACTAACACGGAGAATAAGGCTGGTTAGGAGCGACATCTATAGCCTTGCTCTAACTATCTATTGAATACATCGACAATAGACATACCAAACAGGTCGACATACCCTATGAATACTTAAAACAAACCATAGGTGGTTGGAGGATCTATCAGAACAGAATATAACAACTCAAATGTAATATACATCATAGAACAGTAGATCATCATATACACATATATTGATACATAACAGAGTTTACAAACTGATATATGTCAAGTGGTATAACAAACCACAATATACAGACGAATTCAAAATAATACATATATCAGAGTTCAACAAAAAGGACTACACAAAAAGCTTTAACAAAAAGGAACAAGCTGGATAGTCCATGCGGAAGCAAAATAGGCTAAGTCCAAATGCACCTAACCTGAAACATCTCGGTCTGACCCGAGTATAAAATACACGAGTCAGTCTAGCTAAACAAATCAGTTAGATAAACTGAACAACAATAACCTGCAAGGTCACAATGTATAACAAATATCTCTAAAAGAGATAACACAATCATCTACAGAAGATGAATCATATCATAACAAGCCTCGTATCATCGGCAACTCAGAGAAACAAAGGATAGGAATATCCCAAAACAAGCCATAAAGGCAAATAACAAATACCAATGAAGGTAACACAAGTTCCACAAGGTGATCGCTATATATCGTGCGGCTCAAAAAGACCAACATCGAAAGGCGATACCTAGGGAATATACATATCAATAAAACATCATAAAATTTGCACGTGCTCAGTACTGTATAAACAAGGATCCATGAGCCTGAAGGCTCCAAACCCAAATATCACTCAAGCGGCTCATAAAGACCTAACTCCGAAAGCGATATAATAGGGCAACAAACCCGAAGGCACAAACCCAAAGGTACAAACCCGAAGGCAACATACCCGAAGGCAACATACCCGAAGGCAACAAACCTGAAGGAGACAGTCCGAAGACGCTATCCTAAAGGCAACAAACCGTAGTGGTGAAGGTCCGGAGGCCCAGTACTGGACACCACTAACTGGCGAAATGTGTCACAACTCTCGAAAAGGAATCCGAAAAGTGGTAACGTGAGTCCCATAACCACTCGTTCGCACTAAACGGTTTACTATCCGTTAGTTAATTTCACACTCAAAGCAGTACAAAGTTTACCTCATCTCATCGGTAAACCAGACCAAAAGGCCAAAACGATCAATCGAATAGGCCGGGGATTAATCGGAAAGATAAACCATGGATTCATGGTCCGTGTTTTACCTAACCATTTAATCTTCCTTCCACTCCGCTCGAAGTGCGAAATTGTGTGTGTGCGTTTTAAATAGAATTTATGAATTGGAGAAGGGAGCTTTTAATACGATTTAGAGGGATTATTTATGAAAACCCGTGAATGAAGTCAAAAATAAGTTATCAAAGCCAAAGATGCAATGACAACCACTAAGAACCAACTTGAATCGATAAAATTTGGAAAACCAATCATAATGAGCAAAATTAGGCAAAACAGAAAAATAGGAGCAGGTCGGTCGACCGGACTCCCTGAGTCGGTTGACTGAACCAAAGATGGAAGTGCTCGGGTAGCAGGTCGGTCGACCGGACCCTGGGCTCGGTCGGCCGGAGCCTGTAACCTACGCTTCCAAACCAGAGGCAGGAAGTGCTTGGGTAGCAGGTCGGTCGACCGGTCCCTGGGCTCGGTCGGCCGAAGCCTGTTGCCAGCACTCCCATGCCTATCTAATAAATGCCATTCCCTTCCCAATTGCTATCGGTCGGGCAACGGCACTAAGGGTTTACGCCAATCGACTAACCGGCCATAGAAGCTCTTCGGTTCATCACCAAAAACATGATCAAGACATCTATAAGAGAATGTTCATAAAAATTTGAATTTGAAACTCAAGAATTGGAATATTCATAAAACCATTCCAAATCCAAATCAAATGCACATGATCGAGTGTTAGGAATTCATACCTAACAATCAAAGATATATATAAGCATAGATGTGAGATAAAAATCTCACCTTACATCAATAATATCAAGAGAAGTAGATGTGAGTTCAAAACTCACCATTTATCTCAAAACAAAGAAGAAGAAGCTCAAACACAAGAAGGAGACTAACTACTCTTCACCTCACTCTACAAGCTTAAATCTAAGAAAAACACATATTTCTCAAATTAGGTTTAGGAAACTTTCTGAAATTAAAGAGGAGAAGAGTTGGAGAAGATGAAGAAGAGGCTTACCAATATCTTCTCTTTGATTTTGGAGCAAGAATTCAAGTTGCAAGAAGAAACTAGGGCTTGGAATTTCTAATTCCTCTTCCTTTCCCCCATTTTCAGTTTTAGCTTAAGTTTGGAGGTGAAAATGAGTGAATTAGTTAGCTAGTGGGCTGAACCCAAACCCAAAACCCAACTAGAAAAAGTAGCAAAATTCAACTTACTCCAAACATATCAAAGCTTATACTCAAAAAGATTGCAAACGCCATTTTGGACTCAATGGAGGTGGTTTTAAGTCCTAATTCGGCCATTTGCAAAAAGTAGCTTTCGGACCCAAAAATCCGACCAACGACGCTATATTTAAATAAAACATTTAAATATATAATCATTAAATATGCGGGTTGTTACAAGTGTGTGTGTATATATATATATATATATATATATATATACACAAATAGTAAAATAACTATGGGCTTGCGAATGATTTCATGCGTGTATATGAATATATGTTATGTATTATATGATTAATAAAATTGATAGCTTGAAATGTATAAATATAAATTTGAAAATAAATTTATTTTTTAAATTGATTTCAGAAAAATAATATATATATTTAGTTCAATTTATATCAACTAGTTCTAATCGTTCTCATCGACTTTCCATTATTAGCTTTGTCCATCGTGCCTGTTTTCTTCATCGAAGCATGTCCATCTAGCGTTGCTTTGGATTTCATAACTCATTCTTTGTCAAATTCCTATAACCTCGAAAGGTTAACAATAACTCACGACTAACATTCTTATATTTATTAAATTTGATTTTAATTTGAAACAATAGTTGAAATATGCTGCTGTTAGTTATTTACATTGCTATTTATATGTTATTATCTGTAACTGTTCACTTATGGGATATGACGCCATATCCTGTTGTTTATATTTTATCTAATCATTGGTGATATATGCCTGTTATATTATTATATCTGTTATCACTGTGCAAGTTCCCTGTTAGTTAGAATTCCCTATGGGTTGAAATGATACATGCCGAATGATCTGTAGAATAAGAGAAAATCGTTATGGGTTGAAATGATAAACCCAAGCGATTTTCATTGAATTGAGTTTGGGATTACGGGTTGAAATGATATATACCCGTATATAAATTTAAATTGCAGATTGAAATGATAAATATCCATATCACTTGACCATAGGATAGAAAATTTTATATGGACACCGTTGATTTATATATATATATATATATTTTTTAAAATGATTTCCAAGGTTTTAAACGTGAATATTTTGGTTTTAATAAATAATTGATTTTAAGATGTTATATGTATATATATATATATATGTTATTTATAAGGGTTTAAAATTTAGATTTTTAAAATTCATATGTTTTGAAAATTGTATGGTTATAAACGAATTTTGAAATTACAATTCAAATATAAAGTTCATCATAGAAATTGATTTGAAATTATATTTATTGAAGTATTATACTTAAATAGGTTGATTTGAAATTTATTAAATTTGAGATTTTAAAGATATGATTTTATAACTTGAATTTGATTAAAAACGATTTAAATGAATATTTCAAGTTTACATAAATTGAAATGGTATATTTAGTTTTACTTAAATTTGGAAATTTAAGTTTTACTTAAATGATATTGGATTTATTAAGTGAATATTTAAAAACTAAATAATAATGAAGTTAAAATAAGATATATATTTGAAATTATCAATTCAGTTTTGAAAATATGGAATATTTAAAGCTTTGAAATATACCGAAATTGAAATGTTTTAAGTGGTGATTCAAACTGTATTTGAAATCTATATAATTTGAAAGGGTTTATTGAGAAACAGAATTGAATTGAAATCGATGAACTGAGATTGGATAAAATTTAAATTTTAGAATTCGAGTTGATTTGAATCGATTTGTGAAATTTAGGG
The DNA here is from genome assembly GCA_030765085.1 of Allium cepa. Classification (NCBI taxonomy): domain Eukaryota; kingdom Viridiplantae; phylum Streptophyta; class Magnoliopsida; order Asparagales; family Amaryllidaceae; genus Allium; species Allium cepa. Next base: position 465,307,385 of record CM060943.1, read on the forward strand.
AAACTATTTTACATTATATAAAGTATTTTCAAATTATATTTAATATATATATATATATTTTACTTTATAAATTATTTTAATATAAATTATTTTAATATAAACTATTTGATATAAACTATTTTAACTTATAACTATTTTTAAATAAACTATTTTATTTTATAAACTATTCTACTATTATTAATATCTAAACTGTTTAAAGGAAAGTGTTATGGTTTTCTAAAGTGTTATGATTTCAAAGTGTTATGATTTCCAAAGTGTTATAAAAAATTCAAGTAATTGGTTTTGAAATATTATAACTTTGAAAGTGCTATGGGTTTGGAAATGTATATATTTGGAATGGAAATGATATTGTATTGATATGGTTTTGAAATGGAAAATGATATTTTGGTTTTGAAGTATAAACTGTTTTGAAATGAACACGGTGTTATAATAACGATTGGTTGTTAAAGAGATCGGGATTGGATATTGTCGTACTCTCTGCCAATACCGAAAACCACTTTAACAAACGTGTACGTGGTGGAGATTCCAGAATGCAGTAGGATGGTTTGGTGACGGTTCTATACGGTGTTTACGTGACCTTGACTCCCGTGAGTCAACTTGACATAGCTAAAACAGGAGCCATGCCGGGCCAAGTGAGGTCATTGGGTGCACCCTTTGATATGAGAGTGTGTCATAAGGTGGGCGGTAGTAGCTGCTTTGCGTTCCACCAGTTCGGATACACGAACGGTATATCTACCTTGGCATTGACTCGAGTGCCTTGTTGCATGCCCTATCGCGCCTTCTACAAGTTTGTTTTGTACCGTACCTATGTGATGTCCTTTGGGTAAACCTCTAGTTTACAAAGGAGCGTACGACATTGTATAAACTACGGGAATATATAAATGTGTTAAGGGGGATATGGGTAACGCCTTAATGCTATTTTAATACTTTTACTTTACTATAGACATATTATAATAGTGTATTTTACTACATAGTAGATAGTTCCACGGATCCTTAGAGGATGGTTATCCCAAACATCCTTTAAGTTGCTTGTATTTCAGTTGATATTTCACTTGGGGTGGATTTATTGACATAAGAATGTTAATCCTAACTCGAGTGTTTTGTGTTTTGCTTTACGCTCGAGTCAGACTAAGTTACACAGCATTTGAAGCTCACCTTTGGAGTTGGAGCTTCACTTGAAGATCCATCTGTATCTATTCAGCTTTCAGCTATCTAGTGGTTTTGTTAAGAGATGTCATCTGTTTGTATTCGAGACTACATTGTATTTGAGATATTCTGTTGTATTTTATTCCGAACTCTAATATTTATGTAGTAGCTTCATGAACTACTATTTATCTATTCCGCTGCTTATTTTTATATTACTCTGTGTGTAACAACCCGATATTTTCAGCCATTCGCAACCACACATGCCAGACTTGAATTGCTCAAAATAACCGATTGTAAATAAATTTGGAGCAAATGAAATACAATCACAGAATCACAGACACAGAAATATCAGAATAACTCGCAGCGGAAATTAAATACCATAGTAGTTCATGAAGCTACTATAACAAACTCTCAAAACAGTTACATAATAGCAGTTTGAAAACATATACAACAGAAATCTCAAAAACATAGAAGTTTATAGATACCAGAGTTGAAATAGAACAAATGAAACTGAAAGGGAGTAGATAACCAGACAAGAAGAATCTCCAGCGATTCCTAGCTCCAGAAAAGAAATCCAAAGCTAAGCTGTAAAGACTCAGGCTGACCCGAGCGTAAAGTAAAACACAAAACACTCAAGTCAGGACATATATACTTATATGATGTAAACCAACTCAAGTGAACTGTAGTAGTAATGTACAATAACTTAAAGGATGCTTGGGATCGTCCATCCTTTAAGGATCGGTTAAACTATAAATTAAATACATCCCGTGGTTAAAATTTCAAAATGGTATTTTATACTTCTAAATCAAATCTCATTTAAAAATTCAATATCATTTCAAATTCATTTTGAAATATCAAAATATCATATCTTCCAAAAACTCATTCAGTTTTATTTAATTAAAATACCCTTTCCGATCACAATTTAAAATGGTTTATATTTGAAATCAAAATACTCCATTTAAACCAATTAAATATTCGAATTAAACCAATTAAATATTCCATTTAAATCATTTAAATATTCCATTTAAATCATTTAAATAGTGAAGTTATTATATTTAATAATCAAATATCAAATTCTCATAAATTTAGCATTTTCAAAGTTCATTTATTCTTTTAAATTTATCAAAACAATATAAACTCAAGTTTCGCAGCACTTAGAAGATGCTACAGAAATTATGTTTTAAAACGATTCATTTAAACAAAGACAGCATTTAAAATGCTGTAATAGGGTTAATTTAGTTCAAATAAAACCTTAGTTAATTTCAGCAACTACAGCACTTACAAAGTGCTATAATAGCCCTAAATTCAATTTAGCCATTTAGTTCATTTATATCAATTACAGCATTTGCAAAATACTGTAATATCTTTAACTTTAGAAATGATAGCATTTCAGGAATGCTGTCAATTTAAATTCCAAACTTTCACTACAATTTCATAAACTATTAAAATTTATTTAAATCCATTTTAACTTATAAAAATCATATTTTCTCACTTTAAAAACAATCAGTTAAATATACCTTAATTTATGATTTTACAAAGTGAAATTTTCACAAATAATTACCAAATCTTTAATAATTCACTTATAAAATAAAGGTAAAATTTTATAACATTTCATTTACTTAACATTTTAATTAAGTTTACCATTTCATAATTTTATTCTAAATTCCATTTTATTTTCTTAACTTAAATTTTATTTTTAAAACACTTTCACATTTTCCAAGTTAAGTTATACTTCAAATTTCAACTTTTAAACATTATTTATTTAACTATTTAATATTTATAGAAAAAATCAATAACCCTTAGAAAAAATCATTTTTAAATTCAAATTTAAATCAAATTTATCTTATTTTCTTACTTAACTTAAATTCCATTTATAAACAAAATCATAAATTCCAAAATTAACTTATATTTCAAATTCTACTCTACCGTTTATCACTTATTTAACTTGTAGAAAATCACTAATATTTAGAAATATCATTTTAAATTAAATTTAAATCAAAATATCATAATATTTACATTTTTATAATATTTTATAAATTCGAGAAAATATATTAACCACGGGTCTGTATATAAATTTTGTTAACCTAAGTCAGGTGATACGGATAATATATCATTTCAATCCATAATTTACAAGGAAAAATCTGGGTTCTATCATTTCAAACCCACAATCCCAAGTAAAATAAAATAAATAAAATCGCTCAGGCCTATCTTTTCAGCCCATAACGATTTTTTCCTATTCTAAAGTCCGTTCGGGTATGTATCATTTCAACCCATAGTGATTCTATTCTATAAGGAACTTGTAGTGTGATAAACTGATATAAATAAACAGAATAGCATTATATAACAGTAACGGATGATATGTCAGGTGTATAAATAGGGTGAACATCATATAAATAATATCATAGGCAGTTATAACAATAACAATATAATCTACAAATACAAATAGTGTCAATTTACTAATTATATAAGTATGGAATGTCTGGTGAGAAATACTCACCTCTACAAGCTGGAGATAACAACCAAACACACAACAGAGATCCAAAAGGCACGAAAACACGACTATGATTCAAGTTGGAAGATCCAAGATGTATATCTTGCATATAATAATAAAACAAAACCATATATATAAATATAAATACAATACCAAAATTATATTGAAAACAACGGAAATAGAGTTGACAAAGAGCATCACCAAACTTTCGATCCATTTTTACTTGACCCTATCTCACATATGCTTGGCCACACATGGTCTAGGCTCAGCCGTGACATGATTACAAGTGGGAGTGGACCAGTTTTGGACTGGAAAATACATGGCTAGCAATGGAATGTGGAAGGTCTTGGGAGTTACAAGGTAGGAATTGCAAAAGGCAAGGCTAAAGGGGTGGTTTGGTTCAACTTTTTGGCTCGGCCACAAGCACAATTGGGCTTGGCCAAGGCAAATGCAGGTCTGGTTAGGGGTTAGGTTGGTGTTCAGGTGGTGCACTAGTGCTAGTGGTGGCAGCTCGGGCGTGGCCGTGGCAAGGAATGAAGATGGTGTTGCATTATGGGCTTGGCTAGCATGGTTTCTAGGGGTTTTTCATTGTTTACGTGAATTTTTGTTCAAGGGGAGGCCATGGCACTCTCAGGTCAGAGGAGTGGAATGATTTGGCCGTGTGTTAAGTGGGAAAGAAGTGGTGGTGGTCGGTGGAGTAGGTGGTGAAGGGGTTAGGCCGAGAAACATATGTGAAGTCAAGGCAAAAACAAGGCAAAATTTAAAGGAAAAAGTAGAAAAAGTGGAAGGAAAAGAGAAAGCCATTACCAAAATTTTTTCTCATGCTTGCCGTGAATAGATGATAGGAATGAGATGTTTTCACGTAAAGAAAATGAGAAAAAACCCACGGCAAGAAGTTATGCAAAGAACGACCAAAGATGTGAAGAGTCAAGTAATTGAAAAGGCATTGGTTTTAAAGCTTTTAGTCTCTTGAAATTTCCACTTTTATATTTATACAAAAAAATCAAATATAACTCAGTAAATAACATAAAACAAACTGAAATAAATTGAAAAATAAAAATAAATAAATTTGTTTTAGGAATATAGGAAACTAAATAAAGAAAATAGCTTAATATTTTGAGACTAGCTTTAAAAATTGCAAACAAAATACACTTAACTTGGAAAAATTATAACTACACTAATAAAATTTTTAAGAATAAAATATATATACATAAAATGATATATTACACACATATACACAAATTAGAATAAGATATGACGAATAAAAATATTATTGATACAATTTAAAGTAAACAATATTGTTAAATAAATCAATTTACACACAATATTGTAAAAAGCATAACTTTTACAATATAAATCGGATTTCAACGAAACGAAAGGCTGTATTCCTAAAATTAAATCCGTTTTAATAATAAAAGATAAAAATAAAGAATTAAAATATTTAAATTTTAAATTTAAAAGTCAAAGTTTGACCAGATTGACCAAAAATTCACTTTTCTGAAAATATTCAATTTATTCAGGCTTGAAATTATAATTCACACAAAAATCAAAGTTTAAATTTTAAAATAACAAAATTTATTCATATTAATAATTAAAATAAAGTTTTAAAATCAGGAATTCTAATAAAATAATCAAAATAAACCATTAAAATAAATCACAAAATACAGGGTTGTTACACTCTCCCCCACTCAAATCTTTTCGTCCCCGAAAAGGAATGAGCAAGGAAAATAAGGAAAAGCAAGATAGACAAAACAAATAGTACCTGGAAAACAATTCCGCATTCGAAGCACGAATGCTCTCCTCCGTTTCCCAGGTACAATCCCAATCATCTGTACTTCACAGTACTTTGATCAGACTAACAAATTTCCTTCTTAGCTGCTTTGTACCTCTGTCGACAATACGAAATGGCTTCCTCTCGACAGTCAGATTAGGCTAAATATCCAAACTATCAAGAGCAAAAGGCTGAACAAAAAAAGATGGGTCATGAAGATACCAAAAAAGATGTGAGACGTGGAATACATCATGAACTCCAGAAAGTTTCTCCGGCAAATCCAAACGATAAGCTAAAGAACCAACTCTTTCCATAATACAGAAAGGACCCTCAAAGAAGAAGAAGGTAGAAATAGCTAGAAGGGAGAATAGGTTGAAAGACAAGGATGAACCATTATTTTTAAACCATTTACATTTCAGTTTGAAAATTTTATATATTTAACCTTTTTAAACATTTTATAATATGGTGAATAGTCATTTGATTCAAATTTGATAGTTCGAAGTAAACAATATTTATAGCATTTTTAAATTATTTAGACAAGTAAAATAAATGATCAAAATATCCTTTATATAATACTTTATCAAAATAGTTTATAACTCGATGTCTTAACAAGTTTACTTTCATTCCTATAGACTCTGGCCATGCGTTGATCAGGCGCAAAGCTAGATTCTCCAAGTACTTAGTAGACTTGTTTCAACATCCAGTGAAAATAATTGAAAAACCTTTAAAAAACAGATATGGAAAGTACAATCCAAACAAATCAACCAAACCAATACATTTGTCTAACCATGGATCGCAGATACATAATGATTACGCCTGGATCCCCCAAGAAACAATCCATATCCGTAAGCTTTCTCAGCCCTGCGAGTTACACCATGATGACTAGTAGAATGCAGGATGTACAATGGTTACGTCTGGATCCCCCAGGAAACAATCCGTACCCCCTAGGCCATCTCAGCCAGACAGTTTCGCTACTAATGCGACCTACATAGATTGCAGGATACACAATGGTTATGCCTAGATCCCCCAGGAAACAATCCGTACCCCTAGGCCATCTCAGGCAGGCAGTTGCGCTATGCAGTTGCGCTCGTAAGACCATGGAGATCGCCATGGAATTCGATGGACACTCGAATCATATACGGAAAACCCAAATCAGAGAGAATAATATCGATAGAATGAATCCACATTGTGGCCACAAAGCGGATATCAAGCAGAAGGCACTTTCCATATCTTTACTTTGAAAATATGTATCATATAGTACCTTTCAAAATCGCTTTCTAATATCATACTTATATAAAGTCCACTATATATAAGATTTCATTTCAAATTGAATACTTTCCAAAATCAATAGTATATCAAATCACACTTATACAGACTTCGATTATATAAGATTTCTCTTTCCAAATTGAGCACCCTTCCAAATCAACAGTTTTCAAATCAATTTCGTACTTATACAAATCCACTTTACATAAGCTCGATAACTCCCAAATCAAGTATTTAATAAAACAAGATTCTCAATTTCAAACAATCTGTTTCAATTCAATTTGGTTTTCCAACAAAACCATTTCAAATATTATCAAATTTCAAATATAGATTTGATCCACAAAATAAACTATTCAATCTTAAATATATTTCAAAGCTTAAATATACCATATTTCAAAACTAAATTTTATAATTTCGCATATCTCAAATTTTACTTCATTATTACTTAGTTTTGAAATATTTATTTTATAAATCCATTATTTTTAAATAAACTCAAATTACAAGTAAACCAAATATCCTTTCATGCTAATATTAACTTCAGTTATTCATTTATCAAAATCAATTATCATTTCAAATTCACATTCTTTATCAACATAAAGATTAAATCATTTCCAAACCATTTCAATCATCAAAATATCTAAAATGGTTACTAAGTTTAAAACCACCCTTTTTAAAACCGTCAAACTATTTATTTCTATATGGAAAATCCAATTTACCATTGGAAAGATTATTATTCTATATATATACTTTATTCAAAACATTTCAAATCTATATTTCATACTAGTATAATTCAAAATAGTCTTATTTATTTCACTCAACAAACAGTTTCAAACTTATATAAATCATATTACTTTATACTTTAATCGTACAAAACTAAACTTATATTCTTTATCAAATACCTTATACCTTTCAAAATTTCTTAGCTTTTGAAAAATTAACCTTGATTTGGAAGTGCTTGAATCTTCAAAATAGTCGAAGAAATCATATTTTCAATCCAAGAGTTGGAAATCACCAACAAATCAGTAAATCAATTCCAGTAGATAAGGTTATACCAAAACAATCTGAATCTCAGGGACTGAACACCGGCTTACTTTAAATCATTTCAAATACACACACACACACACACAAACATATCTTTCGAATATCAAACCATACTTCAAAAATCTGAAATCAAAATTTGGTTTCACAAAATCACTCACATAGCAAAGCTACTAGAGTGGCCTCTCCCCCACTTAGAAACTCGAAAATCAATGTCGATGTTGCATGCATTCATCACCGAAATTATTTTCTAGTGACATAAGTGGGTTCTGGACATTTATTTTCTTGAAACTTCTTTGAAATCTCTTCAAAATCATTAGGATTAGTTCGAATACATTTGAAACATTTTTATTTGGAGAAATATCTTTAAATCATATTATTATTATATATTTTCCAATATCATAAAACCAATTTCAAACACCGGAGTACGATTCCTCGAAATTTCTTATAACTCAAATTTAAAACCCTTCAGTTGTAAATCATTTTTATTTAAATCAAATTTCTTATAAATTTTCAAAATTTCAAATCCTTTCAAACTTCAAATTTTCATTTTTAAAAGGTATATAATCCTTATCGAAAACATTCACCTTTATATACAAAATAGGGTCATCCTTATTAAAATAATAATTTCGATGTATGCACAATTTCATAATACAATCAAACACAAATTTCCAAAGAATGATTCAAGGTTAGATTTCAAACAATATGGAGATTCGAATTTAGAGGAACTCTAATCAAATAGAATTCTGGTTCGAAGGTAAGCTCAAACGAAGATAATAAAATTTTATTACCAAATAGAAGATGCATAATCCCATATAAATCGCCGGTGACCTTAACCGGTCAATCGTTACTTCAGGACTATAATCCATGCGAAAAAATTTCTAAGGAAAATCGACATTCGATCGCCAGAGATAGAATCCAGATAGAGCAGGAGATAGATAACATCGTAAATCGAGGATATAGAAATCTCCGGTTAATCAATGCCAATTGTAAAGGAGTTTCACCCCTTTATAAATCATTCAAAGATTGGCGGAATCACCGATCTTTATACAGCTCATTCCAAAGTGGAGTTACGGAATGCCCCAAAATAAAAAGGATAGAATAGGGAAGACAAGACTGGATTTCAGAACAAGTGGGAGCGTTCTAAAGTTCAAGGAATCCTAATCAATAAGAATCCTAACCAAGAGATTTCTAACAAGGTGGATACAGAAGGAATGAAGTTTAGAAAATCTTGGTTTCAAAAAAAGAAATTTTTATACCAAAATAATCTTTGAAAATCCTTTAAAAATAATTTGGAAATCATTTTATACTTTGAAATTACGTTCTCTCACAAGGAAATGATTCTGAGATTGATTTCACTCATTCTGCGGTATTTCTACCCTATCTCTAATGAGTTTTTGCTCTGCAGGCTATGGTTTGCCTAAAATCAAAGCTCTGATACCAACTGTAACAACCCGATATTTTCAGCCATTCGCATCCACACATGCCGGACTTGAATTGCTCAAAATACCGCATTGTAAATTAATCTGAAGCAAATGAAATACAATCACAGAATCACAGACACAGAAATATCAGAATAACTCACAGCGGAAATTAAATAACATAGTAGTTCATGAAGCTACTATAACAAACTCTCATAACAGTTACATAATAGCAGTTTGAATACATATACAATAGAAATCTCAAATACATAGAAGTTTATAAATACAAGAGCTGAAATAGAACAACTGAAACTGAAAGGGAGTAGATAACTAGACAAGCAGATTCTCCAGCGATTCCTAACTCCAGAGAAGAAATCCAAAGCTAAGCTGTAAATACTCAGGCGGACCCGAGCGTAAAGTAAAACACAAAACACTCGAGTCAGGACATATATACTTATATAATGTAAACCAACTCAAGTGAACTGTAGTAGTAATGTACAATAACTTAAAGGATGCTTGGGAACGCCCATCCTTTAAGGATCAGTTAAATTATAAATTAAATACATCACGTGGTTAAAATTTCAAAATGGTATTTTATACTTCTAAATCAATTCTCATTTAAATATTCAATATCATTTCAAATTTATTTTGAAATATCAAAATATCATATCTTCCAAAACCTCATTCAGTTTTATTTAATTTAAATACCATTTCAGATCGCAATTTAAAATGGTTTATATTTCAAATCAAAATACTCCATTTAAACCAATTAAATATTCCAATTAAACTAATTAAATATTCCATTTAAATCATTTAAACAGTGAAGTTATTATATTAAATAATCAAATATCAAATTCTCATAAAATTTAGCCTTTTCAAAGTTCATTTATTCTTTTAAATTTATCAAAGCAGTATAAACTCAACTTTCGCAGCACTAGAAGATGCTACGGAAAGTTATGTTTTAAAACGATTCATTTAACAAAAGACAACATTTAAAATGCTGTAATAGGGTTAACTTAGTTCAAACAAAACCTTAGTTAATTTCAGCAACTACAGCACTTACAAAGTGCTATAATAGCCCTTAATTCAATTTAGCTATTTAGTTCATTTATATCAATTACAGCATTTACAAAATGCTGTAATATCTTTAACTTTAGAAATGATAGCATTTCAGGAATGCTATCAATTTAAATTCCAAACTTTCACTACAATTTCATAAACAATTAAAATTTATTTAAATCCATTTTAACTTATAAAATCATATTTTCTCACTTTAAAAACAATCATTTAAATATCCCTTAATTTATGATTTTACAAAGTGAAATTTTCACAAATAATTATCAAATCTTTAATAATTCACTTATAAAATAAAGGAAAATTTTATAACATTTCATTTACTTAACATTTTAATTAAGTTTACCATTTCATAATTTTATTTTTAATTCCATTTTATTTTCTTAACTTAACTTTTATTTTGAAAACACTTTCACATTTTCCAAGTTAAGTTATACTTCAAATTTCAACTTTTAAACATTATTTATTTAACTATTTTTATTTATAGAAAAAATCAAGAACCCTTAAAAAAATCGTTTTTAAATTCAAATTTAAATCAAATTTATCTTATTTTCTTACTTAACTTAAATTCCATTTATAAACAATCTCGTAAATTCCAAAATTAACTTATATTTCAAATTCTACTCTACCGCTTATTTATTTCACTTATTTAACTTGTAGAAAATCACTATTATTTTTAAAAATCATTTTAAATAAATTTAAATCAAAATATCATAATATTTACATTTTTATAATATTTTATAAATTCGAGAAAATATATTAAGCATGGGTCTGTATATAAAATTTTCTAATCTAAGTCAGGTGATACAGATAATATATCATTTCAATCTGTAATTTACAAGGAAAAATCCGGGTTCTATCATTTCAAACCCGCAATCCCAAGTAAAATAAAATAAATAAAATCGCTCAGGCCTATCATTTTAGCCCATAATGATTTTTCCCTATTCTAAAGTCCGTTCGGGTATGTATCATTTCAACCCATAGTGATTCTATTCTATAGGGAACTTGTAGTGTGATAAACTGATATAAATAAACAGAATAGCATTATATAACAGTAACAAATGATATGTCAGGTGTATAAACAGGGTGAACATCATATAAATAATATCACATGCAGTTATAACATAATGATATAATCTACAAATTCAAATGGTGTCAATTTACTAATTATATAAGTACATAATGTCTGGTGAGAAATACTCACCTCTACAAGCTGGAGATAACAACCAAACACACAATAGAGATCCAAAAGGCACGAAAACATGACTACGATTCAAGTGGGAAGATCCAAGATGTATATCTTGTATATAACAATAAAGAAAAACCATATATATAAATATAAATACAATACCAAAATTATATTGAAAACAAAGGAAATAGAGTTGACAAAGAGCATCACCAAGCTTTCTATCCATTTTTGCTTGACCCTATCTCACATATGCTTGGTCACACATGGTATAGGCTCAGCCATGACATTATTACAAGTGAGAACGGACCAGGTTTGGACTAGAAAATACATGGCTAGCAAAGGAATATGGAAGGTCTTGGGAGTTACAAGGTAGGAATGGCAAAAGGCAAGGCTAAAGGGGTGGTTTGGTTCAACTTTTTGGCTCGGCCACAAGCACAATTGGGCTCGGCCAAGGCAAGTGAAGGTCTGGTCAGGGTTTAGGTCGGTGTTTAGGTGGTGTACTAGTACTGGTGGTGGTGGATAGGGGGTGGCCGTGGGTTAAGTGGGAAAGAAGTGGTGGTGGTCGGTGGAGTAGGTGGTGAAGGGGTTAGGCCCAAGAAACATATGTGAAGTCAAGGCAAAATTCAAAGGAAAAAGTGGAAGGAAAAGAGAAAGCCGTTACCAAATTTTTTTCTCAGAAATGCTTACCGTGAATAGCTGATTAGAATGAGATGTTTTCACGTAAAAAAAATGAGAAAAAACTCATGGCAAGAAGTTATGCAAAGAACGGCCAAAGATGTGAAGAGTCAAGTAATTGAAAAGGCATTGGTTTTAAAGCTTTTAGTCTCTTGAAATTTCCACTTTTATATTTATACAAAAAAATCAAATAGAACTCAGTAAATAACGTAAAACAAACTGAAATAAAATGAAAAATAAAAATAAATAAATTTGTTTCAGGAATATAGGAAAATAAATAAAGAAAATAGCTTAATATTTTGAGACTAGCTTTAAAAATTGCAAACAAAATACACTTAACTTTGAAAAATTATAACTACACTAATAAAATGTGTAAGAATAAAATATATATACATAAAATGATATATTACACACATATACACAAATTAGAATAAGATATGACAAATAAAAATATTATTTATACAATTTAAAATAAACAATATTGTTAAATAAATCAGTTTACACACAATATTGTAAAAAGCATAACTTTTACAATATAAATCGGATTTCAACGAAACAAAAGGAAGTATTCTTAAAATTAAATCTATTTTCAAAATAAAAGATAAAATTCAAGAATTCAAATATTTAAATTTTAAATTTAAAAGTCAAAGTTTGACCAGATTGACCAAAAATCCACTTTTTTGGATATATTCAATTTATTCAGGTTTGAAATTATAATTCACGTTTTTTATTCATATTAATAATTAAAATAAAGTTTTAAAATCAGGAATTCTAATAAAATAATCAAAATAAACCATTAAAATAAATCACAAAATACAGGGTTGTTACACTATGTCTGTGATTCTGTGATTTATTTATTTACTGTATATGCTGAGTTTTTTCAAATATAAATCAACAATCTGATATTTTGAGCAATTCAAGTCCGACATGTGCGGATGCGGATGACACAAAATACCGGGTCGTTACAATAATGTAACATGTAATAGAAATGATTAGATCTGATCGAATGTGTGAGTATATTTGAAGGAGTTCCATATGTACCTAACATGAACAAAGATTCTGTCTCAAAAGGTCACTCCTTACTATGATACATCGTGATGCATTGATAAGGAGTAATCGAACTTTATTGGACAAAGTACGATTAATTATGAGTAATGTAACAACCCGCATATTTTACGATTGAGAATTTAAATGTTTCATTTAAATATTTCATCGTTAGTCAGATTATAGTCCGAAAAGCTACTTTTTGCAAACAGTCAAATTAGGACTCGAGACCACCCCCATTGAGTTCAAAATGACGTTTGCGATCTTTTTAAGTATAAAATTTGAGATGTTTGGAGATAGTGGAATTTTGCTACTTTTTCACTTTAGGTTTGGGTTTGGGTTCAGCCCAATGTTCTAACTTAATACCCCAAACTGAAACCCCCTCTTCATCCACTCCAACTCTTCATTACTTCATTTTTAATTCCTAATACTCAAGCTTTAGCAACAATGGTGGGAGGAATGGGAAATTAAAACTCAAGCCCTAGTTTTCTTTTGCAAATCAAGCTCTAGCTCCAAACTAATAGAAGAAACTTTGGTAAGCCTCTCTTCTTCTTCTTCTCCAACTCATTCTCTTATCAATTTCAGAAATTCCTAAACCTAACTTTGGGAATGTTCTTCTTTTTGAGCATAGATTCAAGCTCATTTGGGTTGAGTTGAAGAGTGGTTGATTCTCCCTTTGCTTTCAAGCTTCTTCTTCATTGTTTTTGTGAAAAGGTGAGATTTTTATCTCACATCCTAGTCTATAACTATCTTCGATTGTTAGGTATGAATTCCTAACACTTATTCATGTGCATTTGATTTTGATTCGGGTTGGTTTTGTGAATATTCCACTTTTAGTATTTTGAAAGCCAAATCCTTAAAAATCATAGCTTTGATCTTTGATCATGATTTTGTGATGCATCGAAGAGCTTATAGGGTCGGGCAGTCGATTAGCATAAACCCCTAGTGTCCATTGCTCGTCCGATTTCAATTTGGTGGAGATTTGGCCCTCACATAGATAGGCTGGGAGGTGCTGGAAACAGGCTCCGGTCGAGCGAAGTTACTGAGCCGGTCGACCGACCTACTACCAAAGTGCATAGCACTTCTCTGTCTCTGGTCCGGTCGACCAGCTACAGAGCTCAGTCGACTGACCTGCTTCTCGAGAATTTTCCAAAACAGGGTCCGGTCGACCGAGCTCTGAGGCCGACCGACCGACCTGTTGCTATTTTGCCTATTTCGCCTATTTTGCATGGTTTCCAAATTTAATCGATTCATGTTCTTTCCCTATTTGTAGTTATCATTTGTTATTGACTTTGATGACTTCTTTTCTTCGGGAATTTTAGGAATATCCATTTTGATGGATTCGGTATCGATTTCTTTGGATTTTTTTATTCACGTCTTCGAATGTGAATTTTGGTGATTGATTGTTTCTACAGTCATTTTATGATTTGTCACTTCAAAATATAAAGGTTTTCAATGCTAGTAGTAAATATCAAAACCCTTTCTTCAAAACGATGTCAACACTATGCTCATTTCTTAAATCGTTTTCCAATCTATTAGTATATACAAACCTTTACCTCACTCGTACGAGAAATCTAATTAAACGACTTAGTAAAACAAGTGGTATGAAACGCTTGCGTTTACTTCGTTGGTTAATTCTTGGACTTGTTCGATTGAATCTCTTGTGACAATTTTATAGTGGAGATCTACAATTTGTTCGTAAATATTTAAGTTAAGCTAGTGGTTATGGGACATGAAGCTAAGCTCATATATTTACTAGCTTAGAGTAATTGACACTTTCTTGATGATCACTGAGGATCATTTTTGTGATTTAGACTAGCGCTATGCTATGTTTCTTTGCCACGAAGGGGACGATACCTCGTTTTATTCAGTTTCGTCTCATTTTTATTATAGGCTAATGACCTATTTATTTCTTAGGGTTTCGACCCAATTTTTGTGGGCTAGCGACCTACGTTTTTATGGAGTTCGGATCTTCGGGCGTACCGTTGTACTAGGTCGTTGTTCCGAATTTTACAAGTTTTAGTTTCCTCAGGCGTACCGTTGTATTACGTCGTTGCACCAAATTTTACGAGTTTCAGGTTCCTCGGGCATACCGTTGTACTACGTCGTTGCACCGGCTCTATGGTTAGCGACCATGGGATAGCGTCCCGTTTTGTGATACACGTGTCAGTGAGTTTTCAGGCTCCCGTTTTGTGATAGGCCTCCCCCCTTTTGTGATTCCTGGATTTCTATTGATGATTTCTAGAATTTGAATTTCACCAATTTTATGATTGGCATTTACATGTTGTCAATATTTGTGGCTTGGTGAATGAAATAAGGAGTATGACATTCCTTTTGATCTTTGAGAAGATTTTTGCGATATTGATTAATCTCTTGTTGATTTTCAATTACTTATTTATCACAGCTTGGCAATGTGATTATTATACGTTTAGTCATATCTATATCATTTCATCTGATATTTATAGCTAGACTGATCCATTTATTATTTTCTTATTAAATAATACTCGGGTCAGACCGAGATGTTACAGGTGCTTCTGCTTTACTTCACTTCTAGGATTATCATCCTGACTTTTGGCTAACTACTTAGATTAGTAGTTTTTGTTGTATACCTTTGAGACATAGACTCCTAGATGTATATATATTCTTTTCTCTAGCACTTGTAACCATTCTTTTGTGATATTGTGGTTCTTGTTTGACCACTACTCTGATGTACACTTTCATGTGTTATATTCATATCTTTTTCCGCCTTTGTGATATGGATGTCTATGACTGATTTGTGTTATGTTTATTTCTATGTTTGTTTCCGAAGAATATATATAGCCACTGTGTAGTAGCCTTGAGTTTGCATCGGCATGTCGGACTTCCTTGTACTATCTGACATATTGGTGCTCGCACAAAGCAATTATACAGATGGTCGCTCCTCAACAGCCTTATTCTCCGTGCTACTTGACAGCATTACACCGTAATGTTCTTGGCTTGCGTGGGTATAGAGGTGGGACATCACAGATTGGTATCAGAGCCAAACTTCGGAACAATGTGGAATAATCTAGCAAGGATCATCGTCCTAAGTCCATCTTAGGAATTGTGCTTTAGGATTTAATTCGAGTCTTCGTACCAATTCATCCTGTTTTCTCTATGATTCCTTCTTTTATCTATCAAGATTGCTTGATATTCATTTCGTGAATAACCTTTTTCTTCTTCCTTCTTCTTTCTTAAGGAAGAGAAATGGTTAGACCTGGCCGTCCCAGCGCCGGTCAATCTAGTGCTACTCCCCGGGATGGAGTTTTTATGTCTGCCCAGCAGCTTCTTGATCTAGTAAAGAATGCTCAAGCAGCCGGTTCTAATCCGGAACCTACTCACCCTAAGTCTGGATTTGCACGCTTGTGCAACAATTATACCAACTTGGGTGGAAAGCCATTCAAAGGTTCTGAAACTATTATCGAAGTCCAGGCTTGGCTAAGAGCATGCGATCGAATCTTTTCTCGCATGAATCTTATTGATCTTCACCGAGTTCAGGTGGCCTCTAGTATGCTCCAAGAAAGAGCATTGGACTGGTACGAGCTTCTGATTTCTGAAATAAATGAAGCGGATCTTACTTGGGAGAAATTCCGGGAACGCTTCGAATTAAAATTTGTGCCAAAAGCTGAGAAGGTGACTTTGGCTCGTCGATTCATTGACCTTGTTCAAGGTGAATCTTCCGTGACAGACTATGTCGCGTCTTTTGAATCTCTTTCTAAATACGGGGTTGAATACATTAATACCCCATTGAAGAAAAATCATAGATTCGTCTATGGATTGAATAAAAATTTCAAGAAGCCCTTACTTCTAAAGCTAGAAGTTTCATTTGATCAGCTTATTGATATCGCTCTTCGTCTTGAAGAGGCAGATAAAGAGAGTGATGCTGGTGTTATGGGTGCCAAACCAAAATTCAACAACAACAAGAAAAGGCCTATTAAGTTCAAAGGGTCTTATCGCAACAAGAAAGGGAAGCAAGCAATTTCGGTAGCAAAAGCTTCTGCCCCAAGTGGTGGGCAATGCTACTATTGTGGTTCTAAAGACCATTATGCCAACAGATGTCCGAAACCTCTCTTTTGTCGTTATTGCAAAAGTTCGGATCATTATTTATCTTCTTGTCCCAAACTTCAAGGTAGGAGGGAGGGAAAGCTTAATGTTGCTCAAGCCCCTGGCAACACATCTCGTGGTCAAGGTATTTCTCATTCTATCCTTGATGGCATTATTTTATTTTATGATCATCCTATTCGAGTTCTTTTTCATACGGGTGCGTCCCACTCTTTTATTTCAAAAGAACTTGTTGATACTTTTTCTTTGGATGTTTTGTGTTTAATGACTTCTTTGAGAATTGCGAATCTGCTTGGTGGATCCGCAACAATCAGTTTATTGTGTAAAGATGTCGAGATTATTTTGGGTGATTTTTCTTTCCGAGCTGATTTGCATGTTATGCGCTACTTAGGCTTTGGAATTATTTTGGGGTTGGATTGGCATAACCATTATAAAGCCCAAATCCTATGTCCTGAGCGGACTGTTCATCTTCGACATCCACAATATGTTAAGCAAATTTCTATTGATCTTAAAGATTCGGATTCCAGCGTGGTCGCATCTTTATATTCTTTAAATCCTCATGATGACGATAATGATGATGAGGAAGATATTATTTCTCTTATTCACGTTGTTCGTGAATTTTCCGACATATTTGAGCTCGTTTTAGGATTACCACCTAAGCGAGCAATTGAGTTCAGAATTAATCTCATCCCTGGAGCTCAACCTATCACTCGTCCTCCTTATCGTATGTCCAATAAAGTAAATGAGGAGATGCGTAAACAATTATCTGAATTGGAGACGAAGCAATTTATTCGCTCTAGTTCCTCTCCTTGGGGAGCTTCGGCTATTTTTGTGAAGAAATCCGATGGTACACTTAGGCTTTGCGTTAACTACCGCAAGCTTAATGATCTTACTATCAAGAATAAATATCCTTTAACTCGAATTGATGATCTATTCGATCAACTTAGCGGTGCTAGAGTCTTTTCACAATTAGACTTAGCTACCGGTTTCCATCAGCTTCGTATTGCAGAGGATAGCATTCCTTTGACATCATTCCGTACTCGTTATGGATCTTATGAATGGCTTGTTATGCCATTTGGTTTAACGAATGCCCCGGCTTATTTCGTTGACCATATGAATCGAGTTTTCAAAGATTTTCTCGATTGATTTGTTCACATCTTTATTGATGATATTCTTGTGTATTCAAAAACTGAGGAGGAGCATGAAAAACATCTTTGGATTGTGTTGGAAACTCTTAGGAGTAATCAATTAAAAGAATTTTTTTCTAAATGCCACTTTTGGCAATCTCGTGTGAAGTTTCTCAGTCATATTATTTCCGAATCCTGAATATCAGTGGATCCTTCAAAAATTGAAGTGATTCAAAATTGAAAGAGACCGGAGAGTGTAACGGAAATCCGTAGTTTTCTCGGATTGGCGGGTTATTACCGTCATTTTATCCAAGAATTTTCTAAAATTGTCATGCCTCTTACTAGCTTAACAAAGAAAGGTGTTAAATACATTTGGTCGGACAAATGTGAAGCTTCTTTTCAGAAATTAAAAGAACTCCTTTCCAATGCTCCTATTCTTGTGATTCCTGAAGGAAATCAAGATTTTGTTGTTTATACCGATGCTAGTCGCGTTGGTTTAGGTGACGTTCTTATGCAAAGAGAACGTGTTATTGCTTATGCTTCTAGGCAATTGAAGCCAGTCGAGACTAGATATGCCACTCATGATTTAGAGCTCGCGGCTATTGTTTTCTCCCTTCGTATTTGGCGTCATTATCTTTTAGGAGAAAAATTTATTCTTTACACCGATCATAAATCCTTGAAGTATCTATTTTCTCAAAAGGAACTTAATTTGCGTCAACAACGTTGGTTTCGAATTTCTTGCAGCTTATGATCTTGATATTCTTTATACTCCCGGAAAGGGAAATCGTGTTGCGGATGCACTTAGTCGTAAGCAACAAGCAGTTGTTTCTATGATGATATCCGAATGGAATGATCTCAGAATTTTATCCACTTGTGAGATTCGAGATCGTGTTTCCGATTTATGTTCATCTCTTGTTTTATGTAGCCTTGAGGCTCATCCTTCTCTTTTAGACCGCATTCTTGAAGCTCAAAAGCTAGATCCCGAATTGGCTCTTCTTGGCCAAAATTTTAGGGATAAAATTGATATTGAAAGTTTGAAAGACTTTCATATCGATTCTCGTGGCGGCATTCGAAAATTTGGTAGACTTATCGTGCCAAATATTAGTGATCTTCGTAAAGATATTTTAGAAGATTCATATCGTTCTAAATTTACCATTCATCCCGGTAGTAGTAAAATGTATGCGGATATGAAGTGACTTTATTATTGGGAGGGAATGAAATCTGATATTGCTAACTTTGTTAAGTGTTGCATGACTTGCCAACTCATTAAGGCCGAACATCAAAGGCCCGGTGCGTTATTGCAACCTTTAGAAATTCCAATTTGGAAGTGGGATCAAATTTCCATGGATCTTATGGACGGCCTTCCCCGTTCTCGTTCGGGTCATGACAGCCTATGGGTGATAGTTGATAGACTTACTAAATCCGCCCATTTTATTCCCGTTCGGACCAATCGGACCGTACCTCTTTTGGCTAAACTCTTTATTAAAGAAATTGTTAAATTGCATGGAGTACCTACTTCTATTGTCAGTGATCATGATCCATTGTTTACTAGTGGATTTTGGAAGAGTCTTCAAAAAGCTTTGGGAACGAAGCTTAATTGTAGCACCGCTTATCATCCTCAGTCAGATGGACAAACCGAGCGTGTGAATCAAACTCTTGAAGATCTTCTTCGTGCATGTGTTCTTGATTTTAGTGGAAGTCGGGAAGATCATGTTCCTCTTGTTGAGTTTTCCTATAATAATAGCTTCCAATCTTGTATTGGTATGGCACCTTTTGAGGCACTCTATGGAAGGCCATGTCGTTCTCCTTCTTGTTGGCTTGAGGCCGGTGAGAAGCTGGTTTTAGGTCCAGATTTTATTCGAGATTCCACAGAGAAGATGGACCTTATTCGTCATAGGATGAAAGAAGCTCAAAGTAGACAAAAATCCTATGCCGATAACCGGAGAAGGAAATTAGAATTTTCTGTGGAAGATCTTGTGTTTATCCATGTTTCACCTATGAATGGTGTTGTACGTTTCAGTCGATCGGGAAAGTTAGCACCTCGATATATTGGTCCATTTCCCATCACCGAACGTATTGGTTCCGTGGCTTATCGCCTTTTATTACCGGCTCAATTTTCTGCTATTCATGACGTGTTTCACGTTTCTCAATTACGGAAGTGCCTTCGAGATTCCGATTCTATTCTTGAGCCTGGTGTTCTGGAAGAAATTGAAGTTTCGCCTAATTTAACTTATGAGCAACATCCTTTTCGTATTATCGCTTCGGAGGTCAAGCGCCTTCGAAATAAAGATGTTCTGCTTGTTAAAGTTCAATGGTCCTCAAATCCTAAGGATTGCTCTTGGGAATCTAGAGAATTCATCGAGCGAACACATCCGGACTTACTTTCTCGTACTCTTTGAGGCGAACTTTTGATTTCAAATTTCTTTGTGTTGTATATGCTTTCATGGTTGTTACTATATATTTTCTTCTTAAATATTGCGAGGACGCAATTTCTTTAAGGAGGGGAGTCTGTAAAAACCCGCATATTTTACGATTGAGAATTTAAATATTTTATTTAAATATTTCATCGTTAGTCGGATTATAGTCCGAAAAGCTACTTTTTGCAAATAGTCAAATTAGGACTCGAGACCACCCCCATTGAGTTCAAAATGACGTTTGCGATCTTTTTAAGTATAAACTTTGATATGTTTGAAGATAGTAGAATTTTGCTACTTTTTCACTTTGGGTTTGGGTTTGGGTTCAGCCCAATGTTCTAACTTAATACCCCAAACTGAAACCCCCTCTTCATCCACTCCAACTCTTCATTACTTCATTTTAATTCCTAATACTCAAGCTTTAGCAACAATGGTGGGAGGAATGAGAAATTAAAACTCAAGCACTAGTTTTCTTTTGCAAATCAAGCTCTAGCTCCAAACTAATAGAAGAAACTTTGGTAAGCCTCTCTTCTTCTTCTCTAACTCATTCTTGTATCAATTTCAAAAATTTCTAAATCATACTTTGAGAATGTTCTTCTTTTTGAGCATAGATTCAAGCTCATTTGGGTTGTGTTGAAGAGTGGTTGATTCTCCCTTTGCTTTTAAGCTTCTTCTTCATTGTTTTTGTGAAAAGGTGAGATTTTTATCTCACATCTTAGTCTATACCTATCCTCGATTGTTAGGTATGAATTCCAAACACTTATTCACGTGCATTTGATTTTGATTCGGGTTGGTTTTGTGAATATTCCAATTTTAGTGTTTTGAAAGCCAAATCCGTAAAAATCATAGCTTTGATCTTTGATCATGATTTTGTGATGCATCGAAGAGCTTATAGGGCCGAGTAGTCGATTGGCATAAACCCCTAGCATCTATTGCTCGTCCGATTTCAATTTGGTGGAGATTTGGCCCTCACTTAGATAGGCTGGGAGGTGTTGGAAACAGGCTCCGGCGACCGAAGTTACTGAGCCGGTCGACCGACCTGCTACCAAAGTGCATAGCACTTTTCTGTCTCTGGTCCGGTCGACCAGCTACAGAGCTCAGTCGACCGACATGCTTCCCGAGAATTTTCCAGAACAGGGTCCGGTCGACCGAGCTCTGAGGCCGGCCGACCGACCTGTTGCTATTTTTCCTATTTCACCTATTTTGCGTGGTTTCCAAATTTAATCGATTTGTGTTCTTTCCCTATTTGTTGTTATCATTTGTTATTGACTTTGATGACTTCTTTTCTTCGGGAATTTTAGGAATATCCATTTTGATGGATTCGGTATCGATTTCTTTGGATTTTTTATTCACGTTTTCGAATGTGAATTTTGGTGATTGATTGTTTCTACAATCATTTTTGTGATTTGTCACTTCAAAATATAAAGGTTTTCAATGCTAGTAGTAAATATCAAAACCCTTTCTTCAAAACGATGTCAACACTATGCTCGTTTCTTAAACTGTTTTCCAATCTATTAGTATATACAAACCTTTACCTCACTCGTATGAGAAATCTAATTAAACGATTTAGTACAACAAGTGGTATGAAACGCTTGCGTTTACTTCGTTGGTTAATTCTTGGACTTGTTCGATTGAATCTCTTGTGACAATTTTCTAGTGGAGATCTACAATTTGTTCGTAAATATTTAAGTTAAGCTAGTGGTTATGGGACATGAAGCTAAACTCATATATTTACTAGCTAAGAGTAATTGACACTTTCTTGATGATCGTTGAGGATCATTTTTGTGATTTAGACTAGCGTTATGCTATGTTTCTTTGTCCACGAAGGGGACGGTACCTCGTTTTATTGAGTTTCGTCTCATTTTTATTGTAGGCTAACGACCAATTTATTTCTTTGGGTTTCGACCCAATTTTTGTAGGCTAGCGACCCACGTTTTTATGGAGTTCGGATCTTCGGGCGTACCGTTGTACTACGTCGTTGTTCCAAATGTTACAAGTTTCAGGTTCCTCGGGCGTACCGTTGTACTACGTCGTTGCACCGAATTTTACGAGTTTCAGGTTCCTCGGGTTTACCGTTGTACTACGTCGTTGCACCGGCTCTGTGGTTAGCGACCATGGGATAGAGTCCCGTTTTGTGATACACGTGTCGGTGTGTTTTCAGGCTCCCGTTTTGTGATAGGCCTCCCCCTTTTTGTGACTCCTCAATCTCTATTGATGATTTCTAGAATTTGAATTTCACCAATTTTATGATTGGCATTTACATGTTGTCAATATTTGTGGCTTGTTGAATGAAATAAGGAGTATGACATTCCTTTTGATCTTTGAGAAGATTTTTGTGATATTGATTAATCTCTTGTTGATTTTCAATTACTTATTTATCACAGCTTGGCATTGTGATTATTATATGTTTAGTCATATCTCTTATTCTATATCATTTCATCTGATATTTATAGCTAGACTGATCCGTTTATTATTTTCTTATTAAATAATACTCGGGTCATACCGAGATGTTACAGGTGCTTCTGCTTGACTTCACTTCTAGGATTATCATCCTGACTTTTGGCTAACTACTTAGATTAGTAGTTTTTGTTGTATACCTTTGAGATATAGACTCCTAGATGTATACATATTCTTTTGTCTAGCACTTATAACCATTCTTTTATGATATTGTGTTTCTTATTTGACCACTACTCTGATGTACACTTTCATTTGTTATATTCATATCTTTTTCCGCCTTTGTGATATGGATGTCTGTGACTAATTTGTGTTATGTTTATTTCTATGTTTGTTTCCGAAGAATATATATAGCCACTGTGTAGTAGCCTTGAGTTTGCATCGGCATGTCGGACTTCCTTGTACTATTTGACATATTGGTGCTCGCACAAAGCAATTACACGGATGGTCGCTCCTCAACAGCCTTATTCTTCGTGCTAGTTGACAGCATTACAACGTAATGTTCTTGGCTAGCGTGGGTATAGAGGTGGGGCGTCACAAGTAAAGTTGAGTGAACTTCTTTCTACAAGGTCATGTACTTAAGAGTAGTACACACGGTTAATATTATTAAATATCATAGGCTAAGAAGTTGGCAAGTTGTGCGAATCAAAAGTCTGCACGTAATATTTGTTCGTGAGGGATCTTGTATGAATCTCCTCGAAGGATTTGGGGAAAGTCTATCTTTGGATGATATATTTATGTTTTGAACATAAGTTTTGTAAACTAAAACCAAATCAATTTTAAATATATGGAAATTCATAATATGTTTATGAATATCTATTCCATTGCACTGAAGAACAGTTGTTTCAAGAAATACCAACTTCATAGAGAAGGAATTTATTTGCGAAATTATTGGTAGTAAAATGAGTTTGGATATGATCCGGCGATAAAACTAGTTACATGGGATGAAGTGAAATTGATCAAACCTAAATGAGCACAAATACATATCAATGTCAAGAATAAATAATCCTCTATTGTTTAATTAGTCCATTAAGAGTATTGACTCTATGATATGATATGATGCGCTTATCCGAAACGGATTCTAAGTACATTATCAAAGTATGTTTTTGATAGTGGTATCCGAAGGGATATGATCCATTAGATGCAAATGTATCTTTATTAGAAAGACAAATGCAGTTGGCATGTAGTGAGCCACATTGATAAGAATAATACTGTAAATTTTAATTGTTCAAATTAACACAACAAATTCACTATTCGATGTGCTTAAGTTGGTTTGGATTTTACTCATAAAATTATCACATAGTATGACCTTTTGTTTTGGTACGTATGTGTTGAAACAAAAAATTCTTAATAGTGATTTAGAGTAAACTGTTTACACTTAATAACCAAAGTGTCTCAAAGTCAGTGAAAGCAGTACTGAGTTCGTGTGTTTTTGGATATGATCCAAAAACGATTCAAAAGCATCATTCAAAAAAAATCAAAATTGAACAAGTGTTTTGATAGAATTATCAAATAGTTTGATTATTAATCAAAATGCAGAGGAAATATGTTTTCATAAGAAAGAAGTTAAAAGTTACATAGATATTTCTAAATCATAAGTAAACAACACACAACTGATTGTTAAAGATGTACTTGTGTTAAAATCAATCTTAGTTGTTTTAATACTCAATGTTGGATATGTGAATAGTTATTTTTGTGGTAAGTATATAAAAGGTATTGGGAATGTTCCAAAATGATATAAAAGGACACCTTATAAAATGTTTAATAGGGCACATGTAATATGGATTTCTTATGCATTGGCAATATGAACTATCATACATGTTATATTGTCACGTTATCGTGATTTATTTATGTATTTGATACATGAAGCAAATATCAAATACAAATTGATATCACTAAATAATTATTTAAGGTGTTCTTA
The DNA here is from genome assembly GCA_030765085.1 of Allium cepa. Taxonomy (NCBI): domain Eukaryota; kingdom Viridiplantae; phylum Streptophyta; class Magnoliopsida; order Asparagales; family Amaryllidaceae; genus Allium; species Allium cepa. The sequence continues at coordinate 465,332,493 of CM060943.1, forward strand.
TGTATTTATGAAATACTAAGAATTGTTTATAGAAACAAAAAACTCCACATGAAGGAGTGTCATAGGTGATATTAGGTATAATATGTCAGTAATAAATTTGAGTGAAGAATCTTTAAGTTGGAAGGTTCCAAGCGAAAGACAGTAGCCGATTCAGTAAAAAAGGCTATGTACATCGCCTTGAACAGCGTCGAAATAAAATCAATGTATATAAATATAAATGCAGAATTATATAACTAACCTGAGTATGGTTCCAAATGTTGAGAATCTCATAACATTGTCATATGATAACAATATCATGATATAGTTCATAAAAGAACTTAGAGCTCACAGGAAGCTGAGAGGCGTATTCTGAATTGTTCCACATGATAAAGGTAGTTTATCAGCATCGAAGAGAGTTGATTGACATAGTAGGTAACTGAAACATAATAGTATACCCATTCATTGAGAGACTAACGTAATTGGTTCTAAGAAAACCTATTGAAGAAGTTGGAATAAGATTCCATAACTGACCCCAAGTGAAAGTAGGTATTTGATAGAGTTAAGGGTATGCCATAAGGGCAATTATGTAATTCGTTACATATATCTAACTTCTTGACCAATCTTGTTCGAAATAAAGGTGTTTTTCTTCTATTATATACTTGATGTAACGTGTTATATTAATTAATTAATTTAATTAAAAGTATATTTAATAGAAAATCTATAAATGATATGTTTTGTGATAGTAGTTACAAAGTGTTGTAACCGTGAGTAATTTATCATAATGAAAATAAATATACCATTTTATAAGTTTCTAGTCAAGATGCATCGAGAGAGGATATCAATGTATCCGTTGAGACTAGAGCACGTAACAGTCTCCAAATGTAGGATAATGATTATTCATGACTGATGGGGGCCACATAAGGGTTAAGTCTTTAAGTTATTGGATAACTATGGAATGACTCTGAAACACCCCACCTCCATACCCATACTATCAAAGAGTATTATAGAGTAATACTGTCATATAATACGGGGAATGAGGCTATATGGAGTGCACACGTGAATATTACCTTAGACTAACACTGGTACATATTAAAACTGTAACATTCCTGGAATTTAGCTAAAAATAATTTGATTTGAATCTGAATTCAATTTATGCATACCCATTTTGAAATTAATGTATATAGATAAATATTTATTTAAATGTAGAATAGCTTCAATTTAAATAAGATTTAACGTTCTTTCTTTTAAAATTATTTATGAACTAAGTGGTAAATATATAAAAGTATGAATAAGAAAACATGAAAATATGATTTGTAAATTTAAAATGAAGTAAGGTTTAAAACAAAATTTGTAAATAAATTAAGGTTATAGACTATGAAATATATATATATATATATATATATATATATGTGTGTGTGTGTGTGTGTGTGTGTATAGAAATCAAGAATAGAAGTTTTAAAACTCACCTATACGTGTACATATCTTTTGAAAAAAAAATTTACAAAATAATTTGAATTATGGAGTTAAATATGATTTGTATGTATGTATGTGTGTGTGTGTGTATATATATATTAAACATTAAAGATAGGATTCATAAATCAATTAAAACATGATTTGTAAATTTATTAAAGTTAAGGTTTAAACCCTAGTTTACAAATAAAATTTTGTACAAGGATATAAACATAAAATGGTTTTTTTTGAACAAGTGTAAGCCATGCATAAGTAAATTAAATAAGTGTAAGAATTTTAGCATGCAAATGAACAAGTGGCAAAGAAAGTCTATTTTCTTTTGAATTAAAAATTGAAGACATGCATAGAAAAAAAAAGAAACTAGGTCATTTTTTCTCAAAACTGAGAAACCAAATTCAAAAGTTATCAACCATAAAAACAAAAAAAGCTATAGATCAAATAATCTCAACATCAAAACCCGACAACAAGTTAGCCTGGAAACAAGTAAGAAAAACAATTCAAAATCTTGAACCTGAGAAAGGAAACCAAATAACAACAGACCCGAGAAAATTCAGAGCTTCAAACAAATTCAACAAGTTTTCAATTCAAAGCTTTAAGCAAATCCAAGTACAAGGAACAAAGTTTCAGGTCAATATAAAGAACAAAGCTCAAGCAAATTCAAAATAGATGTAAAAGTTCAACTTCAACAAACTGGAAATCAAGCCTGGGATGATCAACTCAAATCCGAGTTCAGAACAAACTTTAGCTTTTAAATCAGGATCAAAAATTCAGTTTTTAAAATCAATTCCAGATTTTTGTCATCTTCTCTGTTCTTCACTGTCTCTGCCTTCTGAGTTCAGGTGAGCAAACCCAACTTGTTCTATATCTGAATGACCTTTGAAACATGATCTGAATGTGCATGAATGACTGTGTGAATGTGCTTGCATGCTTGTTTATATGTATAGATGACTGTGTGCATGATTGTGTATAGGCAACAAGCCTCTGTTCCAAGTCCAACAGGGTTTAAAACAATTTGAAAATTCAAATCTGCTTATTAAATCTCTGATAGGCCTAGAAATCTAAACCAGCTGTCTTTGTTTAAACCTAAACTAGGTTTTAAAAATACTTTCAAGAAAAATCAGTATAAATATTAGCTGGAAAATAGAAAAGGTAGTATAAATTTTAAAACATGTTAAATCCAAATTTGTCAATTCTCTGATTCAGGTATATAATCCTAATTATCTTTGAAACTCATGATTTTTAAGGGTTGAATCATCATTTATAGTTTAGGATTGAAGGAGATAACCAATGTTGACTAGAAAATAGTCTTTGAGCTATTCCTGGTGATCGTGTACATCAAGTGATCTCGAGATTGATGATGAATGTAGTTTGAAGATTGAGGACCATCAGAAAAATGTTCGATGGATTTATAATCCATCGAGGTGGTGTGGCGATGATGATTTAGGGTTTGGTGGATATTTTGGTTAGGGATGTCAACGAGTCGAATTTCATCGTCTCTGATGAATCGAGTGGCTCCGGACCTGGAGGAATGGATGTGGGGTTCGAAGGTAAGGACTCTAGTGATTTGGCTTGGATTCTGATGGACGTGATCGTCGGCGAAGGGAGTTTGAGTTGATCGAGTTTTAGTACCAGGAAGTGTAGGTATACTCAATTTTAGGTTTCGATAGGTTCGACTGTTCTTGGCGCTTTCCTGACGTGGGGGGGTCGGTGGCGATGTGCTGGGGGTCTCACTGGTGATTAGATTGTCGGCGAGCAACTGTACAAGTGCACGTGTGCACTTTTAAGCCTGGTCGATCAAAACGATTGGAGAAGAGGAAGAAAACTCGAAGAAGGATTAGGGGAAAGGAGATTGTGGCTCAGGATAGTATTCGAAGTATTCACGAGCGTTTAACAGATGTAAAAGTTTAAAATATAATAGTAAAAAGGGGATAGGAGTGAGAAATTTTCTCGGGGAGGATTCGAAAGAAAATCGAAGTTGGGCACGGGAATTTGGCTGCTGGGCTTGGGGAAGATGAGTTTTCTTGCTCGGGTCTGAAAAGTTGAGTTAAAGTAGTTTTTATTCTAAGATTTAAACAATTTTTTTTTGAATTTCAATCTTAATCAAGTTTTAAAGATTTAAGTATAATTGAAAGAAGGTTTGATTTCCAAGTAAAATGTTCTAAACAAGTTTTAAAAGTATATGTTTAAAATTTGTTTAGTTTGATTTGTTACTTCAAATCTAAAATTTAATGATTCAATTAGTAAGTTAATTTTTAGGGTTAAACATGATTTATGATAATTAAGTCATTATTTTATTAAAAAGGATAATTGAGATAAAATGTTATTTAAAACCTTAATCTTTTAAATTAACTAACGAGATAATGATGAATCATTAAACAAGGAATATATATATATATATAGTAATAATAATTAAAGTAATCAATAAAGGTAAAAAAGGTTTTATCTTTTAGTTGGTTAAGTAATTAATGGTTTGTTAATATAATTACTCAAAGAATAATTAATTAATTAATTACTTAATATTAATTTAATAAATAATTAAGGATTAATTAATTAGTGTAATTAATTAAGGATAATTAATTAAAGGTTATTTAATTATTTAATGAAAATGATTAAGGATAATCACATTTTGAAATTAATTAAGATAATTAATTAAATGGTAATTAATTAAGGGATAATTAATTAATGTAATTACTTGAGGATAATTAAATAATTAATTATTTAATGAATAAAGCTTAATTAATTTATAAATTAAGATTGATTAATTAATAGTTAAAAGGTTAATTAATTCATTAATTAATAATAATTAATAAATAATCAAAGGATGATTAATTAACATGAATTGTGATTAATTAATGTTAATCAACCAGGATTAGTAATTTATACGATTTCAGTTAATCAGATGATCAACTAACCTTATTATGGATGATTGTGTTCTATTGAATGTTGGGAATTGTTTTATCATCTCTGCTGTGTGATGCTTTGTGATTTGAATTATTTTAATTCAAATTGTGGTAAATGTAATTTTATTATCTATAATGCATTTATATCATCTATTTGGTGATTCTGTGTATATAGATAAGCCTTATTGGAATATACCGCTTATCGATATTGATACGATTGAATCTGTGATGATTGATATTGTTTCACCATTGTGTAAAACCCCTGGACTACACCTAACACACACACATATGGATTGCATGTGGAAATCGGTTAAGTCACAGATTTTTACTGATTTTAAAGAATGAATTCTTGAATCTAAAATAGTTTCGGAATTGGAATTGAAAACTTTTGAAAATGTGTTTCAAAAATAAAAGTTATTTTGAATAACTTAATAAAGTTTTGAAATTGAAATAATTTGATATTTGAAATTGAATTCAATGATTTGGAAATTATGGTTTAAAAAGATTATACAAGTTATAAAGTTGTTTATATGGGTTTTTAAACATTTAAAAAGTATTGTTTTGGAAATTTAAAACCCAAGTTTTATACTTGAATGGATTTAACTTATGTAAATGTAATCAGCTTTAACTTATGTGAAAGATTATTAAACCTTGTTTTTAAATCAAAGAGAGTTTTAAATGGTATATCTTTCATATAAAAGATTTGAATTGGAAATGGTTTGAAAGTTATGAAATAAATCTTTAATTTAAAGATGGGATAAGTTAATCCAATTTGAAATGAAGTTGTTTTGAAAAGCCGTAAATGAACCTTTGTGGAAAATTGGTGAACTTTGTGAAATGAACCTTTTTGTTTAAAAGATTTGGAATGGTAATGTGTTTTAAACCATTTAAAGAAAGGTTTTGGATAATAAGTTATGACTTAATTGAAATCCCATTATCCATATGTTTTTAAATATTGCGCTCATTATTTGGTTTAGCCGGGAGAGGACCTTGTGTCATATAACCCATTCCGAATAATGATACGTTGTTATGGATAGCATTTGAAGATCGCTGGTGAAGACCGGGTATTTTCGAGAACGAAAGGATAACCCGTCGATTGTCTCTGCACTGAGTCGTGCCGGTATAGAGATTCCCTAAGTGATGGGAAGTCCGATCAGGATTGTGAATACATGTATTTGCAAGGGCTTCTTCGGAAATGCCTTCGGTTTTGTTCGAACCGGGAACAGACTTGTATGGATGTGTGTTTGACATTACACTTTGAGATGTAAAACCGGTTTCTATCAAATACATTTCTGTTTGGTGGCGGAGATTTATTCTCTTAGCTTAACACTCTTCTCTGAGACGTACGAGCTCAGAGGTTATGTAGTTGATGGTTACTAGTGATACATTTCCAATTTGGTAATGTGGCATACGAAGTGTTGCTGATCATTTGTTGATCAAAGCATGGCTTTGTGAAAAAGCGTGGCTTTGTGGACGAGACCTCATCGATCCTCACAACCCGGTAATGGTCGAAACAGGAAAGATGCGGCAAGGTTTCAGGGGTAGCTCCCCTAGGGTATGACCATTCCTTCTGGAAAAGGGTGATATCATGGTATGGAGCCCAGATACTTACTCATGTGGACACTGTAGTATATTTATTACTGTGTGATGTTGTTGGTGTAGAGGATCCTCGGATAAAGGTCGCAAACGACCGAGGGTGGCATATCTTAGGTTTTACCCCCGGGAAGGGGGTAGACCGGCCTTGTGTTAGCAGAGAGCCGGGTAGGTTCTCGAGGCGTCCCTCCAGAGGCGTACCCATGTGGCAATGGGAAGTTCCTTGGCCTGACCATTTGTTAGAAAATGCAAAGAAACAATACGCGCCCTGTACGGTTTTAGTTGTATATCCTGCCATGGAATGTGGCGGTAACCTGCTATTGAACATGGTAGCTATATATATGCATACAATAATGGTTGTATGCTGGCTAAGATTAATATTATACTTTCGAAATGTTTTTCACTATGCACTAATAATAATATCAAAATGGTTTTCGCGTATCAAGCATTTTTGACTATCATAAGGAGAAATCTCCTCCAATTCTGCGTTTGCACGGTGTGTGTGGCGGGAGGCCTTATGGTAGTTTCATTTTCCAAAAAGCATTGCGGATTTGAACTTTAAAAACTTTTGTTGTTTGTTTTAAAGGATAAAACTGCTTTTGTTTGCTCACACCAGTCCCATGACTGACCTGGAGTTTATTGTTCCTTTCCTAAACTCTAGGTGCCCACAATTTTTTCCACACGGGAAGTCTAGAGTTGGGTTTTTCAGATAGTCGAATTGTAGGAATTGATTCGTTAGCCTTAGAAGCCCTTTGGATTAGTGGATCGCATTTGCTACACTTCAGCATTCACGACTGCACTTGCTTATCTTTATGCAACTTGATAGGGTTCGAGGTAGCTTTGGATTGAAGATGGAGTTCTTGGAGTTTGGCGTTGAAGACATTATCTTTCCGTTTCTATTTCTTGTATCTCTGATAGTATTGATATGTATTGTATCATTCTATTGTATTCATTGTTGTTAGTGATAGCAATGGGGCGGGTCTAGGGTCTAAACCTGGTTGACCCGCCCCTGTTTTGGCCCGTCCAGACCCGCCCCATTGGGTCATTGAGGCGGGTAGACCCGTGACCCGTTCTTGAGTGCTCCAGGTCTACGGTCGGGTCGGGGCTCGGTTGAGCCGCCCCAATCCGACCCGCACTACTAACATCTCATGAAATGAAACTGCTTTATTACTATAATGATTTATTAATCTTCTTAGATATAAATGATTCTAGCATGGATATTAAAATTTTCCAATAAATAATCTATATAAAAATTTAGAGTATTAAGTTGCGTCATTGATAATTATACAATAACATATGTATATATTTTCTGAATTGTTATTGTACACATCATTTTTCCTAACTTTCCTTAGATACGTTGTTATTTGTATTTCATGTATTATTTGGTGATAAAGAGTATAAACAAATAAATATATGTAAGTTGGTACACAATTTTGAATCAATACATAAGATTCTTTGGGTCTTGGGGCGGGTCGGGTCTACCCTGACCCGCATGGGTCCCAAGTATGGGGTAAAATTCCAGACCCGCACCGGGTCTACGGGGCGGGTCTGGAGCGAGGTCCAAAAAATCCGGGACTGGTATGGGGCAGTAGAAACCCGCCCCAACCCACCCCATTGCCATTCCTAATTGTTGTATCAGATATTGTCTCAATTGTGGTACATCAAATGATATTATTTAATTGTTTTCTTCCGCTGTATTGTACTTAATGTGTTATAAGCTCTGGCGAACCAGATTCGACATTTGGATCTGCGGCATTTGAATACGAGTGTAGTATTCGGTGTCGATTTTCGAAGGTCGAGTCAGGGTCGTTACAAAAACATCAAATATGTAATTTATCTATACGTACACAATATTGGTACAAAGTAATAAGCATACATGCCTCCAGGACAGAATAATACATAATATACAGTATCATACAGAGAACACCGAGTCAGTCGCAGCAACAACATAATACACACACACACACAAACAATACATATAAACTATAAATCAACTCAAGTGTTAGATATCTCGACATGATACAATGTATAACCAATATACATCTCATTGTAAAATGTACAGTCAATGCTGTACAAGTATCAAATAACAATCCTAATATAATACTCCTTTAAGCCTAAACAGAACAAATGCTGGTCATGTCGTCCCTATGCTTGAAAAGTCTTGGATTGACCCGAGTATTATAAAGTAACACATGGGTCAGACTAGTCTAATCAAGGGTATATAATAAAGGTAACACATGTAAACAAAGAATAAGAATATGAAACCCTTAACATTGATAATAAATCGTCAAACAAATATATGTATAATGTCATAAATAAACCTCTAAGCATTGCATCACTCAAATAAATCAAATCCATATGAAACCGTCAAAACTGATATCAAAAGATGCCATCACCATTTAGAAACATATAAAATTGGAAACCTAATCAATATTAATGGGTGAATCGTGCATATCCAGAAATCATTATCTAAATCCAACAATATCAATAAATGAGATATCACCAAGTATAATCAGGCTAGCACTAAGAAATTCCCAAATATATCTCTCAATCTCGATAATAAACAACATCATCAATATATATATGATAGGATAGGCTGCCTATCAAATATGGAGAATCTACTATACTGTAAGGACCCGTAATTTCACTACTTCAAAAATGAGAGATTTTGCTTATTTTAAATTTAAAAGAATTTAAAACTTTAATAAATACGTTATATATGATAAATAATAATAGAGAAATTATTTATTCTTATAATTAATAGTTAAAAAGTATAAATTTGGATTTTAGAACAAATCAACAAAAGTTAAATTTTGTTAAAAATAAATAAAGACTTAAATAAATAGGTTTAAATATTTATTTAAAAAGTTAAATCTTATTAAAATTACCTAATAAAGATAATAAAACTTTATTAAAAGATCTAAAAATATATTAATAATCGTTTTACAAAAATAACCAATTTTTTTCGCATTTTGTCAGTTTTACATGTAGTACAAAATTAGAGATTTTGATATTCATAATTTTAAGATATAAAGAGACATGTTTAATTTATTTAAAAGAAGTAAAAAGTTTATTTTTAACTTGGTTTACATCAATATATAGCTTAATAAAAACGTCAAATTTTGATTGTAAAATGTCAACAAAAACACCGTTTTCAACCAAAACAAGTTATCGTCAAGTTATTGCAACATGTTATGTCTTCTAACACATATATACAACTTTAAATACTTTTAAAACATATTACATTTAGCACTAAAAGAAAAAAGAGGTTTACTTTTGAAAAGTCAAATTAAAGAAATATTCAAAAAGTAACATAATTTGACATAAACCTATAAACAAATCTATACTAAACAACATCATTACTAAACCATCTCTTCTCATTAATGCATACATCTTATCTTACATGGAAAAGGAGCAAATGTTATTTTAACATTGTAAAGTTTAAGAAAAAGAGAAGAAATCATGTCATAAGTACAAAATCAAATCAATACATCAATTCCATATTAATACACTTCATTTCAACATTTACAACAAATCAAAGTCATGCATTGAAAAGTGTAAAAGAGGAGACAAAAGTTGATTTGATGTTAAAGGTATTTTGGTCTATTTGGCTAAGGGTAGTAAGGTAATTTTGGTTATAAATTTTAGCTATAAGTAGCACCACCATCCTTCCACTTTTCACATTTCATTCCTTCCTTCTTCTTCACTTTCTCCATCTTCTTCTTCATCCTCTCCACTTCCGTATCCATGGCATCCAACCTTTCTTCCACTTCCATAACTTCATTCATTTTCTTCCTCCACCTCAACATCACCCTAACCCGAGCTTCACCCACCTCTACTTAGCCATACCTCCACCTAAGCCCCTCTACCCAAGCCTACACGCCTCTATCACCACCTACCCACCTTAAAACACACGCCTACCCCACCTACTCGCCTACCCGAAGCCATTTACCCAAGCTACCCTTGGCCGTACCTTCCATACCCCTTCTAAAAGCCACGACCACACCTATATAAAAAAAAAAGAAAAAAAGAAAAGAAAGAAAAGAAAAGAAAAGGAGAAGGAAAAAAGAGGCTAATTCAAGACGTTTGGAAATAACACGTTAGCTCGAGAGACGCGTAGCTTACATAAAAGATTGACGGAGTGGAAACGAAGGTGAGAAATTCTCATCGCTTTTTGAATTATATTGATTATCAAGTTTAATTGCTACGTTAGATAATCACCATTTTATGATATGGATGTTTGAATAATTATTTGAATGTTGGATAATCCATAGTAATGTTATGACATTTATCGTACTATACCCATTTTGAAAATGTCAATGTCATATGATTGTTTGTATGATTGTGATGTTAATATGGACATCAAATTTCTATCATTATTGATTAAGTAATCACCTTTGTTAAATAAGTCCTAATTTTGGTGATATGATGTACTTTAAAAAAATAAGTCTCTTTTCAATTAGAATTGAAATCAAAATAAAAAGAAAATAGAATTTGAAATTTGAAGTGAAACGGGATTAAAAAGGATAGTTAAAGTGAAATTGACATAATAGTGAAATTTAAATTGAAATCGACTTTGAAAATTGAAAGTGGATTTAAGGTTGAATTTGAGTTTAAATTGAAATTAGATTTGAAATCTAAGTTTTAATTGAGTTTAATTTGAAGTAGAATTGAAATTGAATTGAAATTGGAATTTAAAATTTAATATTAAAATAATTAGAATAAAATAATATTATAATATGGGAATACTGAAAATACATTTTAAGTACATTAAAAGGTGAAAATATTGATTTAAAATGATCTGTAATGATTTTATAAGTGTTAAAATTCAATTTGAATAGATTATTTAAATATTGAAAAATAAGTTAAAACTAGGTGCGTGGGCGCAACGGTAGTTCGCGATTTCGCGTCGAAACATTCTAATGAGTTTATAGAGTGGAATATAGCTCGGAATTCTTCGAGATATGAAAATTCCAGACTATTATATCCATATCTTCTAAACAAAGAAATAAAATCAAAATTTCATTGAGTAGATTTTGAATTAAGTCCAAATCAATTTTCTAGAAAAATCGCACCAGTGTAGTTAAGTGAACATAACGGGAAATCAGTTTAAATGGACGTTTTTAATTGTGGAAAATTACGGAATAAATTTGATAAATCCATTTAAATAATTTAGAAGAGGTTTGGAGTGGAAAATATGAATTATCAAATGTTTAAAAGTTTTTTAAATCAAATAAGCTTATATAGAACTTTCCGTGGCACTTTTATGCTGCGAATTCTATGGCTTTTTGAATATGAGTTTAAACGTGACGATTTTTCCTAGAATCAATTGTGAATATTTTTAAAAGGAAATCTAAATGTTTAAAAGATAATTTGAAATCTTTATGACCAATTCCAAAATAAAGTTGATAACCGAGTATGTGGAAAAGATTAGTACATTTGTTCCGCCTCTGAGATCTGAAAAGATAAAACAAGGTGTTTAACTAAGGTTAGGGATGGAGCAACTAGTGACCTGAACTTACCTGGCCTATGTTTTCTTTTCTTAGGCGAGAGGTGGAACAAATCGAAAGGAAAGCCCAAATGCTCTAAAAAGATTGTATTAAGTTTCTGAAATAAAAGAAGACCAATCCAAAAAACTAAGCAATCTCCAAAATGTACAATTTACGACTTGGATTGCATAGAGATAATCTTCTTATACTTGGTATTAAAATTCAAAGAGGGAACTCATCCTATTCGTGGAATTTAAAAGGTGATTCATCGTTATTCCACCCATACCACTTGTTGAATACAGAAATTGATGTTGAGTAAAATTAGAATGATTTCTATGATCCTATTTAGTCAAAAATATTTGCTAAGATGATTTTAGGATTTATCGTAAACGAGGTCTTAAATAACATCGTTTTTGACCCGCTTAAAAGTTAAGGAATTTGGATTGAGAGTTAAGTGAGGAAATTTGAGATATTATCCAAAGCAAAAGAATGAATTGCTTGGAATTATTCTAAGTCAAAAGAAAGAGATTTCGAAATCATCCAAAAAGAATTAAAATGAAAAATGACTTAATGATCTTGTATACATATATTCACTTTTTATCAATGATTGGCTTCGAAGGAACTGGGTCGGATTGGGTGATTCTTGTCCGAAAAACCACTTCATACCAACGTATACATTCGAATGTGATGACATGTTGAAGATGATGATTATTAAAGTCCGTGGATCTTCATAGTGTGAGGAATGCTTGTTGACATGCTCTGGGTAGCTCCTATTATAGAGTTATTTATAGCCGTAGTCTCCTCGTTGTAGAGATTTTTCAGATTGCAAGGACTACTTACTACTAGTGGTAGTAGGAGAGTGCCTTCGGTTTGTCCTGTTCGTAGGCAACTTGTATGGACGTTTGTCTGACATTGCATTTCTAAAGATTATATACATTGGTTTTTACAAACATACATCTATGGTGGTGGAGAAGGCAACGTCTCTTAGCTTAACACCCTCCTTGAGACATATGATCTTAAGGGTTGTATTTTTGTGGAAGGCAATTATTAGTCAACGGAAACGGCAATGTTGCATTTGGAGATGTGATATGTGTTATGTGAAAGGGTAATCGTTGCCTCGAGCTTCGTCAACCAGAAATGATCGAAATAGGGTTAGATGCAGCAAGGCTAAGTGGGTCATCCCTAATTAGGGTATGATCATCCCCTTCTAGATATATTTCTTCCGGCTATGACGTTCGGGATGTTAAATAATGTGGTTTGTATGCTCGGGCATCCGGTTTAAAGGTTGTTAAAGACCAAGGGATGATATATTCGGTACTATCTAGTTACATAGATATGGCGGTCTTGTGTTGGTAGAGGTTCCTTTGTGATGTTCCTCGGTACATTCCTCTAGAGATGTATTGCTAGAAGATAGTCCCTTCACCTGGTCATTTGTAAGGAAATCCATTCTCCAATAAGAACGTGCAGTTTTGTTTGTATTGGCGTAATGAATAGCCTCGAAATGCTATATGGGTAACCATTTTGGATAAGATTAATAAGTACATTTGCAAATGTTTTCAAGGAATGTCACTAGAAATAATATCAAATGTTTTGATACATAAAAGCGTTTTAAGTTATCATAAGGTAAAACCCATCTATGTTTATGTGTGGGCGTGGTCTTATGAGATACTTTTTCTTTTCAAAGGATTGTATTTAAAGGCTGATACATGACACTGTCATTTATTATTGAGTTTTTCTCATGCTAGTTTATCAAGCCTGATCCAGGTATTTTCAATACTCGGGTCAAATTTGAGTAGTTTCAAGTTTAGTCGAAGACGGTTGGAGTTTCCAAATGAGAGCTCGAGATATTCATCTACGCATGACATATTCTATTATCCGCTGTGGTTTGTTTGTTTTAGTTTGATGTTTGTCAGCAATTGTAAGGACATATGTTTATAACTGTCAACGGAATTTAGGTTAGACTCTGATATATGTATTTAAAATTTTTCTGTTGTAAATATATTTGTTCAATATTATATATTATTCCATTCATGTGAGATTATGTTCTGTCTTAATTTCTTTATTACCCTTCATGTTCCGTCTTTCATGCAATTTGAGTTGGACATGTGTGGATTATTGTCGATTCAAAGGGTATAAAAAAATGGGTCGTGACATTTGGTATCAGGGCTTTTGGTTGAGCGAATACCGAAGCCTGATAGGGGTAAGTCTTATCAAAGATAGGATTAGTAATATCCTAGGATGAGTAACTCATTAGAGATAAGGTAAGTGACACCTAGAATAAGTTTTGAGAGTATTATATATGAACGCGTATTTGTTAGTTTTATAAAAATGATTTTTGAAAAGATGGTAAATGAAATAATTTTACGTTGGGTTTACATTTTAAATGTAAAGGAGATATTATTATTTTTGGGTTAGAAATTAAGGATTGTTTGAAATTTGGCTTAGTAGAAGTAAAATATGAATATCTTTTGATTAGAGTTGGACAATTTAACTATAAACATAGGAATCAATTAGTTGAAAGCTAGAATTTAGAACTTTAATCATATACCACTAGACATTTGGTTATTCGATCATCAAAATTGATGGATTTAAAAGCTAAGTACAAATGTCTTGTGAAGCAAAATTCACAATTTGATATAAGACATTTGATAATACTATTGAAGCTATAAGTTGTAACTAGAGAAATAAAAAGAAAATGCACACTTAGAAAAAATTCTTATCAACAAAATAGAAAAAAGATAAACCTAAATTGAGACTTTGGGTAAGTAGTATATAAAACCTTAAGCTCTATAACTTATAAAGGAGATAGGATAATTTGAAATTTAGACACATCGATTAGGTTAGAATAAAAGTGAAATTTAAGATATAAGAAACATTATCCTAATATAAAACTTTGAATTAGTGATATATTTAAGGTAACATTTGTAATTCCAAGTAATGTAAGATTGGAAGTGAATAATAAGTTAATTGTTGGATGAAAATATTTAAAGAACAAATACCATGTGAATTAAGTTTCATAATTTGATTATAAGGTATTTGATGGATTTAACATTAAGAAATTTGATTAGAAAATGGATAGGTAAATCGGTTAATAATCATAGAATCAGTAAGAAAAAGATGCACACTTTGTAATGTTGTCTTATTAATATATGGATATGATAAACAATATTAGCTAAATTAAGACCTTAGATAAATAAAACTAAGGACTAAGTTTTATAACTTATGAATTTGAGATAATAGTAAATTACACTACAAGGGGAAAGGCATTTTGCGACGGCAGAAAACCATCGGCGGCCATCGGAAGCAGTCGGTAGCCGTCGGAAGCCGTCGGAAATAGCCGTCAGAAAATAGGGCGTCGGGGAGCTGTGTTTCCGACGGCTTCCGACGAATCTCGCCGTTCGTATTTCCGACGGCTTCCGAAGGTTGTTGGAATCCGTCGGAATCCATTGGAAAAAATGACCTGAAAGCCATCGGAAGCCGTCAGAAATCTAAAACCTGAAAGCCGTCGAAAATCTACTGATTTTTTTTGTTTTTCTGCTGCAATACAGCCTTCCATCCACATTTCCCATACAAACACTATTCCACCAATACTGCAAAATCCAATATATAATTTTCCAACCAAATATCAAAAATCAAACTATATACAAATCACCAAAAAATAAATAAATAAAATTAAGTGAAAACACATAATCATCATCCAAACTAATGTACCATACATAATAATATCTACAACACCAAAGTTCTATCAATACATACATCCACAACATCCCCAACATCCACATAATTATATACCAAAACCGGTAAGAGTATCATAACATAGTACATAAACCAACAAGTACCTCTACCATCTACCAAATCGTACAAAACAGAAAAAAACTAACCGAACAAAGCAATTAATCAATCTCCTCCAGAACCTGAGCCAACAGAGGAAGGGAAGCGACCACCATACTACTGCATGTACTCGGCGATACGCTGGTCTAGCAACTGTGTACTCTCTGTGGCCTGCCGACGGTTCTGCTCCTCCAGCTACGCCACTCTAGCCCACAAATCTTCGATCTCTGCAAGATCGATCTAAGCTCTAGTCTGCATACACCGTCTCTGACTGCTGGCCGGTAATAAATATTTAATTTAGCTGTGTGACCTCTGTAAGTGTATGTGCAGCTATGTGAATGATTAGCAGTGTGATAATGTTATTTAATTTAGTTTATGATGTTTATGTAAGTGTATGTGCATGTTGATAACATCTTAGATTGTGGTAACACCAAATAACTATAGTGACAAGATTGTTGATTTATATTTTGAATCACTATAACTTTGGAAAATTTTAGCATAAGTAAAGTAACTATAGGGAAGGATGAGAGCAATAAATTTGAAATTACTCCTTGATTGCCAATATATTATTTACATACCACTTGATTGCCAAATCTGTATCGTCTGCCATGCTCCGATGAATCCATAACTGACTCAAAAATAGCATCCTCCTCATCCATCGTTAGCTAATCTCGACCCATATCGGCAAGGAGCTTCTGACGCTACTCCATAAACTTTTCCTGCATTAATACATTAATATCATCAATCTTATTTCATTATATTTTAACAAGTTGAACAATTACTAATACAGCATAAAATGAAATATGCTTACATGACTCTTGCTGGATTTATTATCGTGCCATGTATACGAAATTATCCCGTCTGGATTTACATGCTCGACAGCATGTGTACGAGTAAACACGTCCATATAACCCACGGGACCTTGCGCCTCAGCTTGCTGAAATTGATTTTTACATACAATTATTGTACATTTAAAATTATACAGCAAAAACTATTTACAATTTTCATTCAGTAAATTTACCAACTCCCACCGATACTGCTGGAATGACTTCGACCCTCCGCGATGAGTGACAGGATTTTTATTTCTGTTTGCAGAGTTTCTTTCCGACTCAGACTGTATGTTCAAAATTTGATACTTTATTTATCGATCATGTATGTTTTGATATTTACTACCAGTCAAATAATTTTAAAAAAACTAGTATACTTGCCTTCGCTGTGTCAGTTTCCCAGTATCCCAACCATGCTTAACATACGCTCCCCCCATCCAACGTGGTTTCTTACCTGATTTCTTGATTTCGTATATCGAGTCCCTATAGTTTTTATGCATCATCTTCAACCAATATTCTCGTGCCAACTGCATATCATCTGTCTAAATGTCTATCTCAGCCTGTGTTTCATGATATAAAGCAAAAAGAATATTAAACTGTAAACGAGAGAATGTAAAAAAAATGACAAAAATGAATTAAAAATGGAAAACAGAAAAATATACTTACTAGGACATTCTGCCAAATACACTCTACTATGTGGGGAGGGATGTTATCCCACTTCGGCCAACAAGCACTTATCCTACTCCGGTAAGAAGCTCTAGAAACATCCAACACAACCTTCGAGGGATGTAGGTTGAAACTTCTGTTTTTAAATATGATGCAGATAAGTACGTATGTATATCAAAAAATAAAAATAAGATGCTGAATAAAATCTAATTCTTACCCCTTTTCTCTAGGTACTAAAGAAACAATAGGACGCCGTGATGCTTGCGATGGACCACTGCCATCGCCTCCTGAAGATCGGGAAGAGCTCCTACCTCTAGATGACATTACGATAAACCTGTAATATATACACACATCATTTCAAAAGAGAATAATAACATGATAATGAAATAGGTTTCATACATAAATGAGTAAATCAATGGTATAAATTGCTAAATTAATGATTGAAATGGAAATAGAAATGGAAGTGTGTTATACCTGATTCATAATGGATCTCATGTTCCGACGATAAGCAGATTACATTGCAATTTTAATAAAAATTGCTACATAAATTATAAATGAAAATGACATAAAACATGTAAAAAATGGTAAATGTACACATTTGGTTTCATAGTTACATCAATTTCATAATACATCAAGAATTCAACCTAGTTACATCAACCGCAAAAAAATCAGATTCGGATTTTTATCGATCATCATCGTCTTCTGATTTAGATTCGGTCTCGTTTTCTACTATATTTTCCTCTGCACTGTTAAACGCCTCTACCAAAACATTTGATTCATCGATCAAAGGACCAAAATCTGTATTACATCTACTTAAAGATGGTGTAACATTTTAGACAATTTTAAATACACACATTTATAGTTTAGACTCATGCTTTTTTTTTATTGCATTAGTCAGTACGTGCACAATATAATACTCCTAGCTCGTGCATTCATTTTATCTTATTCTAACTAACACAATACAATGATAGCAGCGCTACACGCATATACAATCGTAGAATCAAGGCATACACAACAATTTACGTACGCACGAACAACCACAAATTATACATGTTTTTCACAATTTCACGATAAAAGATGAAATATGTATACCATGGAATTCTAGAAACTATTATAACACTGCTGGAAACAATTTCAATCACCAATTAGCCCTAATTTATCAACTTATGCAAATCTTGAAATAGGGTAAAAATTAATTTTTTTGCGAAAATAAATATTATACCTGAGCTAGAAAGCAAGAGAAGTGGAATTCGTAGCCAGGGAGGATGCAAAAATACGAAACTAGTGATTGGAGGCTTGGGGAGTGAATTTAGGATTTTGTAAATAGGGTTTAGGTTTTGCTGAAATGAGGAAGAAAGGCTCGGCTGGAGCCTGTAATTCGAGATTTTTCGACGGCTTCCGACGGCCGCCGACAGCCCGTCGGAAGCCGTTGGAAAATGACCGTCGGAAGCCGTCGCTCTCCCCTGTCGCTTTTTAACCATTTTCTAGTAGTGTTACAATAAAGTTTGAATTTTTTAGACAGACGAATTTGAGTAAAACCAATTTGAAGTTTGGAGATATGTATATATATACTTAGGAAGTAAAGGTATATTACACAAGTTAAGCCATATTCGTAAGCTTAAGTAACAATGGATTTAGTAAAAAAAGTGAATGGTTATGAATTAAACTTGGATTAATAGAAATTTTGAAGAAATATATTAGGTAAAAATGAATGTGAATAAATACATAAGTTAAACATAGATCATTTCGGTACATAAATATTGATCTAAGATATGAGTACAGAATTTTGAGGTGTTTACACCAATCCAAAAAAGGATTTATCACTCAATTCTTGACGGTGAACATTGATAAGAGTTGGTGATTATGTACTCAAGTTTTCTATCATAGTTTAGAGCTATGCATGGAAAGAAAAGGTTTGTGATCAGGAAGTCTGATCAAAGTCCGCACTAGAAAACCGGGGATCAATACTAGTTTGAAAGTGAAGTTGTGGATTCGAATAATAGATCGAATCATATATCACATATAATATGATGTTCTGGGTCTGTCTACATAGTGGTTGGATAGTTATCTTAAATAGTAGAAACTAAGATATAGAGGTTGGATAACTACCCGTAAATTTTAATGATTTCAATAACGTAATTAATTGAATTTTTGTGAAATTTTAAATGATTGAATTTGGAAATGAAAATTTAATATTAGAAAGACGTCTATTTAAACATAGCAGATGGTAAATTTTCATTGGGAAATAGGAAGTTAGTTTTGCTGTGTAATTTCAATTTCAATTTAAATCTGTTAAAATTGATGTAAATAAATATTTGTGAAATTTGAATATTTTTATATAAGGAAATGTTTGTTATTTTCAGAGTAAAACATCATCTTTCATTTCATCAAATTTGGACTTCCCTAGTCCCGTTTATCTTATTTTTGACAGATTTACAGCATTTTCGGTACCGAATAGCGACTTTTAATAGGATGGTTGTATCGCTGATATCTGTGTACCGTTCTGTTCATCTCGCCATGCTGATCTTCATAGTATATTCATCTATGCATTTTGGTATCTGGAACATGGCGATATCTGTGAAACAGGTAACCATATCGGTATCCATTTTAACTTTTTGATTCCTGTGTCCTTTCAGATTTTCCAACTGATGAAAACAAACAGCCAATTGTTTTATTGATTCCCTAAATTCTTGTGCTTGACATCTGCTCTTCCTACTGTTATAAAAAACAAATGATGGTTCATTCTTGCCTTTTTCTATTCCAACCTATTCACTATATATTGATTTGTCCTTTCACTTTGTGGTTCTTATCCCATCTCTCCTCTTCTTTCGTTCTGTCACATTACAAGAAAATTATAAATATAAAGTTATGTTATAGTGTGCATGCTATTTTTTGTTTTTGTGAATACCAATATAATACAATATATTTTATATAAGATGGGTCATATAAAATGGCTGTTATCTTCTTTTGCATTCTTGGTCGAGACTAGAGATCCATTTACCTGAGAGCCATTACCCCTCCTCTCTCTCCATCGTGCAGCATCCCCAAACCACGCATCCCCTTGCCTTCAACAGCCATGTCCTCAAATCATTCTACATCATCCAGCAAGCCTGGCCACTAGCGCCGTCAACCTCACCTGTGTAACAACCGTGGTTTGGAGATTGCCATAATTATTAAATTATAATGAGAATTATAAATTAATAATGGAGAAAATAAATTGATAAGGAGAAAATGATGTGAAATGTTGTTTAATTGAAATAAACAATATTGTATGAATAACTTTTGGGTGAATGTAATAAAATGACATTTTTTTCAATTTTTAATGGTTGAAATAAATTTAAGATGGTGAAAAATAAATTTAACTACTTATTTGAGAATTTGGGTGGATAAATATCAATTGTTAGTATTTATTATGGTTAATAAAAGGATGTGGGTGATGTACACCAATAATCACCTTTTAATGTTTAATAATAAAAGTAAAAGAAGAGATAATTGTGAATGTGCCTAAACATGATGAACATGTATGTGAAATAAAGTATTTATTTTATTTCATGAATTCGAATGTAGTTAGTGGCAACATTTGATTAAATTGAATAATTTAAACAATATTGTGTTTGTTGCCAATATTGTCATTTTATTTAATTAAATATATATATATATATATATATATGTGAGAATGAGTAATAAAATAATTAATCATGATAAATATGATTAAAAATGTGAGAAATAATCTAATAATGTCTAAATATGTATTTGTTTTGTTTTGGGTGCATAACATCTTTTTATTCAATCAATTGTATTAAATTTGCAATTTATTTTTGCAATTATGGGAAAATTGGTCAAATTGAGTAATAAATGGAAACTTAATAACAAAATTGTTGAAACTTATGTTTTGATAATTTTATTAAAAACTAGATGACATAACGAATTCAACGCATCCAAAATCATTAAAAACGGATTGAAAATGTAGAAGTTATGAAGATTTAAACATTTGTATAAGTGTAAATAAACTTAAACAAATTTTTGGTCAAGTAAAATTAATATGGGCTATTAGGGTTAAGCCCAAACCCAATATCCACTAGAGAAACTTAGCCAGGAAAGAAGTACGTACGTTCTTCTTCTCCTCAAAACTTCTGAACTTAAAAAAAAAAGGCTGTCTTCTCAAACCCTAGCCCTAATTAACAAATTCTTTGCTAAATCAATAGAATTTTGGGTCTAATTCAACAAGAAGGTAATCTCCATCCTTCGCTATCTGGAATTTGAGGAGAAATTCATATTAGTTTACTGTATTTCTTATTTTGTAATTTTTCTTCTTTGCATGCCTCTTTTCCTAGGTTCTGCAGGTGCTAGAGCTCCGCTACCTTGTTAAAGACCTCATCTTTGCTCCAATTTTTGCTTCAAAATCTCCTCTTTTCGCTGCCAAAGGTAAGTTAAAAGCTTATGCAAGCTGAATTGGTTATCTATCAAAAATGAAAATAAAAACTGAGGCTATAATGTTGGTTTATGCATAGAATTTTGCTCTTAGTGTTTGTTGTCTTGCTGAAAAGGGTGCAACCTTGTTGCCCATATCTTATTCATCCTGCTTCGGATTGCGGTCAAATTTTTTTTCAGTTTGTATTACATTTGATAAGGTTCATTGCTACAGATTTTCATTGAGTTTTGAGTCCGTTTGGACCCTTTTTTTTTGATGTCAAATGCGAAAATCCGAGAGGAAATATGCACAGAAAATTTTATTCGCTGAATAGTATTTTTGGCATAACTTTTGCATTTCAAATCAGAATTTCAAAATCTTGGATGTTCTGGAATCCTTGTAAAATATTACAAAACTTTTATTTGTTGAGTTTTCAGTAATTTTGATGTTTCCTATGCAAAAATTGACAATGTTTGTCACTGTCCCGAAAATGTATCAGTCCAGGCTTAACTTTTAACTTTTAGTAATTTTGGCATAACTTTTGTGTTTCAAATCAGAATTTTAAAATCTTAGATGTTCTGGAATGCTTGTGAAATATGCCATAACTTTCATGTTTTATGTTTTGAATAATTTTGAAGTATACATAGACAAAAATTGATTTTTTCTTTGCTGGCCCGTGTTAATAACCAGTGCACAATTTTTTTTCTATGTAGTATTTCGATCATTACATTCACGTTACTGATCGGAATCTTGAAATTCAAGATGTTCTGGAATCCCCAGGAAATATGCTACAACTTTTATGTTTTAAGTTTTATAAGATTTTGTTGTTTACGTGGTAAAAAATTGATGTTTTTACTGTGGGTCTGTCATTGACAGCCACAATATTTATATATTTGTCCGATTTCGACAATTTCATTTGCATTCTTTTGCAAATTTTTATATATGAAATTTGATGCTAATGTTTGATTATTATGTTCAGCAATGGACTAGTCAAGTTAGGATAAGATTTGGATTTAAATTTAATTCAAATTCGATTTAAATTTGAATATCGATTTATACCGATTAAATTGCAAATTGTTGTCTTTTGAGTTTTAAAAATCCGAATAAATTGCATAAAATATTCTAAAATCATGGTTTGTATAATAAATGTTTTTACACATTTTTAAAGATTTTTAAACAATTATTCTTTATTTTCTAGGCTTTCAAAATCATTAAAATTCTTTTAAATGATGCGTTTTCTCTCAAAATCCTTTAGATAAATTTCAAGAAATGGGTTTAAAATCCCGTTTTCTCTAGTAAAATATATTATTATTAATTTTATTAATTTTAATTACTTTGATTCTTTTTCGGACGTATGAGAAAGTAAATTAAACGATTTAGTAAAATTACGAGGTATGGGACTCGTGAATTTACTTTATCGGTTAATTTCGGACTTGTACGATCGAAACGACTTTTGGGAATTGTTTGAATTCCTCTTTGATGACAACCACTTCGTGGAATGTTTTTGATGTATTTAAATCCTAATTGGGGCATTATTCCATATCAATTTATTTGATATATATATATATAGTCCGAGAACCCCTAAATAGGAGTATATTCGATGATAGGCTATATTGATAGAGATGCTCTTGCCAATGATGTGAGGCAAATATTTCGATGGAATTTGATGATGATTGATGAATTTATGGTATTTCTTACTTGTCGATGAGATAAGACAAGTTTGGCATTTCATACCATTCATCGATGACATGAGGCGATTTTTTTTTATGATGATTTAGATGATTTTCATAGTGTGGCATCGACTAGCGGCTAGAAAACCGCTAAGTGAGAACGTGCGGTATGGGACGTACGTTACCACTTTTCGGGTTACTATCCGAGAGTTTCTGACACATTCTAAAAAGGACTACCAGTACTTTGAGTCCCGATCGGGCCAAGCAATGTTTGGCTCGATCACTGTGATGGCGGGGGCTCAGTGGACAGCGATTGGAGTGAAGACTCCAATCACTATGATGGCGGGTGTTCGGGATGGATATAGATGACGTCATAGACCGAAACAATTCGATGTGAGGATTTCGGTCAATAGATGGATATGGTACCATAATGATGGAAGTACTGGTAAGTAGCACGTGCAACATTGCTTCGGCATGCGGGATCTGGCCAATCCGAGGTTTCTTTTGATGATTCATGATGATTTCAATTTTGCCACCTTTTTATGTGTTTTCTATAGCTTTATAGATATGAGAAAGGCATATATGATTTCTTGGTGGATTTTGGTAATTTCGAATTTATGAATTGATACTTGGGATTTTATATGATTTTGGAAGGATGATTATTTAATGAATGATTGTTAGGAGTTCCCTTTCACCTTGTCGTATTTTTTTTTCTAACGATAAGATTCAGTTTGCCTGACCCGTGTGTTTGTCACTCGGGTCAGACCGAGTTGCAGGTTAGGTCGGATATCTATCTTTTGTGCTGGGACCCATTTTGCTTTTTGAGGGGCTCATGACTATGGACTTGGCTACATCTTTCGTGTGTGTCTTTTGTGTCAGCTTATTGTACATATTCTTTTATGGGGACGGAGATGTATGTATATTGTGTGGTTACACGCCACTATGATGTAGGGTATTACATTTGATGTTCGGCTGTATTAGTATATATATCTGTGGCTGCTGTTCTGTGATGTGATTGTTATATTTATTGCATTTTGTTTCTGAATAGATCCTACAGCCGTGTAGTATCGTATTAGTTAAACATTGAGTATGTCGATCACTTGAGATACACGAAAAAAAAATATGGTAAAAATCGACGTACTTAGTCTTTAGCTAATGCATTACTATTCGGTCGCCCTTAACCAGCCCTATTCTCTGCATTAGTAGACGGAATAACTCATTAATTCTCTTTACTAATGTGGGTCTCGGGGTGGGGTGTCACAGCTTGGTATCAGAGCGAGGATCCAGAACAAAATGAAATAAACGCAGAACAGTGAACACGATGAACCGTACATCAAGTACAATACCCTTGTACATCTTATCCCTTAATCGTGGCCAGCCTTGTTATACCCCTATCCTTTTCAATTCCTTTGGGGTAGATAGAAAGGAATATGTCTAGGAATGTTAAATGTTATTCCGTAGTATTCCTTAATTACTGCATTTCAATTGCTTTATATATATATATATATATATATATATATATATATATATATCTACCCAGTGAATGATCTTCTCTCATTTTTTTTATCTTTCAGCTATGTCTGGAAGAGGTAGAGCTCGCCCTTCGGCATCGGGACCGTCCAGTGGTTCACGACCCGAAGGTGTTTATATGACTACTGACCAGATTCGAGAGCTTCTTGGGAGCACCCAACCTCCCGCTCCTATTCCATCTTCATCTCCTCGCAAGTATGTATTTGCAAGACTATGCAGTGACTTTACTAATCTTGGAGGCAAGCCATTCAAAGGCTCCGAGTCGGTTCTTGAGGTGCAAGCCTGGCTTCGCACTTGTGAGCGTGTATTCTTACGTATGGAGCTTTCAGATCATCATCGAGTTCTTGTGGCATCTAGTATGCTACAAGAGCGTGCTTTAGATTGGTATGAGCTTCTTATCGCTGAGGTGGATGAGACTAACCTCACATGGCAGCAATTCCGAGACAGATTTGAGCTTAAGTTCGTACCCGAGTCGGAAAAGGCTCGTCTTACTCGCCGCTTCATCGAGTTGAAGCAGGGAAACTCTTCAGTTTCAGACTATGTTTCTTCCTTTGAGTCCCTCTCTAAGTATGGGTTGGAGTTCATTAGTACCCCATACAAGAAAAATCTTAAGTTCGTATCCGGACTTAAGAAATATTTGAAGAAGTCTTTAATGCTCCAACTCAAGCTTCCTTTTGAAGAGTTAGTTGATGCCGCTCTCCATCTCGAGACAGTTGAGAATGAGAAAGATAGTGATGGCGAGGGTGGTGTTCAGGCTAATCCAAAGAAGAAGAAGTTTCCCTTCCGTAAGCCTAAGTTCTTTCCTTCCAAGAAAAAGAAGCAAGTTGGATCTTCTACTCAATCTCAAGCCACTCCTCAAGCTAAGCCTTTTGCTTGCTACAATTGTGGATCTCCTAACCATCCAGTCCGAGAATGTCCTAAGCCCAAGAGATGTAACCACTGCAAAGCTGAAGGACATTTGGTTGCTGCTTGTCCTAAGAAGAATAGAGGTTCTCGTCCGGGGAATCTCAATGTAGCAGCTTCTAGTGATGTGACTAAGTCGAAAGGTATATTTTCTCCCATCTTAGAGGGTTCCATTGTTTTCCATGATCAATCGATTAGAGTGCTCTTCGATACGGGTGCGTCACACTCATTCGTATCGAAGGAACTCGTGGATGCCTGTTCTTTGGATGTTTCTTGCTTGCTTACTTCTTTGAGGATTGCGAATCCCATCGGGGGTTCCGCAACCCTTAGCTTATATTGCGATAATGTTGAGATTCTTCTTTGTGGGTTCTCTTTCCGTGCGAATCTGCACGTGATTCCTTCACTTGGTTTTGATATGATATTTGGTATGGACTGGCTAGTTCGATACGATGCCAAGATTCTTTGTTCTGATAGAGTCATTTATCTCCGCCATCCAGACTCTCCTTCGCAGTTATCTCTTATGCTTCGAGATACCGATTGTGATTCCGTAGCATCCTTATATGCTCTTGGTTCTCGAGACGATGAGGATGATGTGTCTCGAATTCCGATCGTTTGTGACTTCGCTGATATTTTTGAGCCTGTTTCGGGATTGCCACCCAAGCGGGCCATAGAGTTTCGTATTGACCTCATCCCTGGTGCCCAACCAGTTAGTCGTCCTCCCACGAGGATGTCCACTAAGGAGAACGAGGAACTTAAGAAGCAACTCCTCGAGCTCGAAGCTAAGCACTTCATTCGATCTAGCTCTTCACCGTGGGGTGCCGCGGTAGTATTCGTGAAGAAGTCCGACGGGACTCTTAGGCTTTGCGTCGACTATCGCAAGCTTAACGAGTTAACCATCAAGAATCGTTACCCTTTACCAAGGATCGACGACATGTTCGATCAGTTAAGTGGTGCTAAGGTCTTTTCACAGTTAGACCTTGCCACTGGTTTTCATCAGCTCCGAGTTGCGGAAGATAGTATTCCTCTCACCGCATTCCGCACTCGCTATGGTTCTTATGAGTGGCTCGTCATGCCGTTCGGATTGACGAATGCACCTGCCTACTTTGTCGATCTTATGAATCGGGTATTCCGGGAATATCTCGATAAATTTGTGCTTGTATTCATCGATGATATCTTAGTATATTCCAAGTCCGAGGAGGACCATGCTCGACATCTTGGAATTGTTTTGAGTACTCTCCGAAAGCATCAACTCAAAGCAAAACTTTCTAAGTGTCACTTTTGGGAAAAGCAAGTGAAGTTCTTAGGCCATGTTGTATCTTCAGAAGGTATTTCCGTTGATCCTTCTAAGATCGAAGCTATTCAGAATTGGAAGAGGCCTGAGAATGTTCATGAGATTCGTAGCTTTCTGGGTTTAGCGGGTTATTATCGCCGTTTCATTAAGGATTTTTCTCGCATCGTGCTTCCTCTTACAAACCTCACTAGGAAGGGTGTTCGTTTTATCTGGTCTGACAAGTGTGAGGCTGCCTTCCAGCGATTGAAGGAGCTTCTCACACATGCTCCTGTGCTTGTGGTTCCTGAAGGGAACCAAGATCTCATTGTTTATACTGATGCAAGCCACAGTGGGCTTGGTGCGGTTCTTATGCAGAAGGATCGGGTTGTTGCCTATGCTTCAAGGCAATTACGTCCGAACGAGGTTCGATACGCGACCCATGATTTAGAGCTTGCAGCCATCGTCTTTGCCTTGAAGATATGGCGTCATTATCTCCTTGGTGAGCATTTCGTCCTTTATACCGATCATAAGTCTCTCAAGTACCTCTTTTCGCAGAAGGAATTGAATATGAGGCAACAACGATGGTTAGAGTTCCTCGCCTCATATGATTTCGATATCGAGTATACCCCAGGGAAGGGTAATCGTGTAGCTGATGCGCTTAGCCGCAAGCATTCGGCAGTTGTTTCCATGATGTTAGCCGAATGGGATGTTCTTGAGACCTTATCCAGCTTCGACGTTTGTGATCGAGCACCATCATCTGATTCACCGATCTTATTATTCAGTATGGTGGCTCGACCTTCTCTTCTTGATCGTATCTCTGAGGCCCAGAGACGTGATGCTTATATTATGCGCCTCATTCAGTCTTGCTCATCTGAGTCCCGTAATGAGGTGTTGCGGGATTATTCGATTGATTCTCATGGTTGCCTTCGTTTGAGGAACCGTATAGTTGTTCCATCTGATTCAGCACTTAGGCGTGACATACTTGATGATTGTCATCGCTCCAAGTATACCATCCATCCGGGTAGCAGTAAGATGTACGCGGATATGCATCGCCTTTACTATTGGAAAGGCATGAAGCGTGATATTGCAAGTTATGTAAGCAATTGCATGACCTGTCAGCTTGTTAAGGCCGAGCATCAACGGCCATCCGGTCTTCTTCAGCCTCTTGAGGTTCCACAGTGGAAGTGGGACCAAGTATCGATGGACTTCGTTGACGGCCTACCTCGTTCGAGGTCGGGTCATTCTAGCATTTGGGTTATTGTGGATCGTCTTACTAAATCCGCCCATTTCATCCCTATTAAATCTAATAGGAATGCTCCTCTCTTGGCTAAGCTCTACATTAAAGAAGTCGTACGATTACATGGTGTTCCTTCTTCAATTGTATGTGATCGTGATCCCTTGTTCACAAGTCATTTCTGGACCAGTTTTCAGCAAGCTTTGGGTACAAAGCTTAATCTTTCTACAGCTTATCATCCTCAGTCTGATGGACAGACTGAGAGGGTGAATCGCATTCTTGAAGATCTTCTCCATGCATGCATTCTTGATTTTAGTGGTTCATGGGAAGATCATCTTCCATTAGTAGAGTTCTCCTATAATAATAGCTTCCAATCCAGTATCGGTATGGCTCCATTCGAGGCACTATACGGAAGACCATGCCGTTCTCCTTCTTGTTGGTTAGAATCTGGAGAGAGGCTTATACTCGGCCCCGATTCGATTCGTGATTCTTCGAAGAAGATATCTCTTATTAGACAGAGAATGAAAGAGGCACAGAGTCGCCAGAAATCCTACGCGGACAACCGTAGGAAGCCTCTTGAATTCTCCGTGGGTGATCTTGTTTATATCCGTGTATCTCCAATGAAGGGAGTAATGCGCTTTAGCTCCACAGGGAAATTGGCTCCTCGTTTTATAGGACCATTTTCGATTACTGAGCGCATCGGTCCAGTTGCTTATCGAGTGACTCTTCCATCTCATTTATTTGGTATTCACAACGTCTTCCATGTCTCTCAGCTTCGAAAGTGCATTCGAGACTCTGATTCCGTTATTGATCCATCCGAACAGCTTAAGCTTGAGATCTCACCGAGTCTATCTACTGTTCAGCAGCCTATTCGCATGCTTGATTCGGAGGTGAGACGCCTTCGAAGCAAGAATGTACCTCTCGTAAAGATTCAATGGACAGAAAACCCCAATGATTGTACTTGGGAAACCAGAGAATCTATCGAGCGATCTTTTCCTTGCTTTCTTTCTTCTTCCAGTGACGGTGAGTATTTATTATCTCAAGCTATTTCTTGTTCCTTTTAGTTGAATCGTCATAAGTGTTATGGATTTTCCTTAAGAATTGCGTGGACGCAATTTATTTAAGGGGGGAAGTCTGTAACAACCGTGGTTTGGAGATTGCCATAATTATTAAATTATAATGAGAATTATAAATTAATAATGGAGAAAATAAATTGATAAGGAGAAAATGATGTGAAATGTTGTTTAATTGAAATAAACAATATTGTATGAATAACTTTTGGGTGAATGTAATAAAATGACATTTTTTTCAATTTTTAATGGTTGAAATAAATTTAAGATGGTGAAAAATAAATTTAACTACTTATTTGAGAATTTGGGTGGATAAATATCAATTGTTAGTATTTATTATGGTTAATAAAAGGATGTGGGTGATGTACACCAATAATCACCTTTTAATGTTTAATAATAAAAGTAAAAAAAGAGATAATTGTGAATGTGCCTAAACATGATGAACATGTATGTGAAATAAAGTATTTATTTTATTTCATGAATTCGAATGTAGTTAGTGGCAACATTTGATTAAATTGAATAATTTAAACAATATTGTGTTTGTTGCCAATATTGTCATTTTATTTAATTAAATAAATATATATATATATATATATGTGAGAATGAGTAATAAAATAATTAATCATGATAAATATGATTAAAAATGTGAGAAATAATCTAATAATGTCTAAATATGTATTTGTTTTGTTTTGGGTGCATAACATCTTTTTATTCAATCAATTGTATTAAATTTGCAATTTATTTTTGCAATTATGGGAAAATTGGTCAAATTGAGTAATAAATGGAAACTTAATAACAAAATTGTTGAAACTTATGTTTTGATAATTTTATTAAAAACTAGATGACATAACGAATTCAACGCATCCAAAATCATTAAAAACGGATTGAAAATGTAGAAGTTATGAAGATTTAAACATTTGTATAAGTGTAAATAAACTTAAACAAATTTTTGGTCAAGTAAAATTAATATGGGCTATTAGGGTTAAGCCCAAACCCAATATCCACTAGAGAAACTTAGCCAGGAAAGAAGTACGTACGTTCTTCTTCTCCTCAAAACTTCTGAACTTAAAAAAAAAAGGCTGTCTTCTCAAACCCTAGCCCTAATTAACAAATTCTTTGCTAAATCAATAGAATTTTGGGTCTAATTCAACAAGAAGGTAATCTCCATCCTTCGCTATCTGGAATTTGAGGAGAAATTCATATTAGTTTACTGTATTTCTTATTTTGTAATTTTTCTTCTTTGCATGCCTCTTTTCCTAGGTTCTGCAGGTGCTAGAGCTCCGCTACCTTGTTAAAGACCTCATCTTTGCTCCAATTTTTGCTTCAAAATCTCCTCTTTTCGCTGCCAAAGGTAAGTTAAAAGCTTATGCAAGCTGAATTGGTTATCTATCAAAAATGAAAATAAAAACTGAGGCTATAATGTTGGTTTATGCATAGAATTTTGCTCTTAGTGTTTGTTGTCTTGCTGAAAAGGGTGCAACCTTGTTGCCCATATCTTATTCATCCTGCTTCGGATTGCGGTCAAATTTTTTTTCAGTTTGTATTACATTTGATAAGGTTCATTGCTGCAGATTTTCATTGAGTTTTGAGTCCGTTTGGACCTTTTTTTTTGATGTCAAATGCGAAAATCCGAGAGGAAATATGCACAGAAAATTTTATTCGCTGAATAGTATTTTTGGCATAACTTTTGCATTTCAAATCAGAATTTCAAAATCTTGGATGTTCTGGAATCCTTGTGAAATATTACAAAACTTTTATTTGTTGAGTTTTCAGTAATTTTGATGTTTCCTATGCAAAAATTGACAATGTTTGTCACTGTCCCGAAAATGTATCAGTCCAGGCTTAACTTTTAACTTTTAGTAATTTTGGCATAACTTTTGTGTTTCAAATCGGAATTTTAAAATCTTAGATGTTCTGGAATCTTTGTGAAATATGCCATAACTTTCATGTTTTATGTTTTGAATAATTTTGAAGTCTACATAGACAAAAATTGATTTTTTCTTTGCTGGCCCGTGTTAATAACCAGTGCACAATTTTTTTTCTATGTAGTATTTCGATTATTACTTTCACGTTACTGATCGGAATCTTGAAATTCAAGATGTTCTGGAATCCCCAGGAAATATGCTACAACTTTTATGTTTTAAGTTTTATAAGATTTTGTTGTTTACGTGGTAAAAAATTGATGTTTTTACTGTGGGTCTGTCATTGACAGCCATAATATTTATATATTTGTCCGATTTCGACAATTTCATTTGCATTCTTTTGCAAATTTTTATATATGAAATTTGATGCTAATGTTTGATTATTATGTTCAGCAATGGACTAGTCAAGTTAGGATAAGATTTGGATTTAAATTTAATTCAAATTCGATTTAAATTTGAATATCGATTTATACCGATTAAATTGCAAATTGTTGTCTTTTGAGTTTTAAAAATCCGAATAAATTGCATAAAATCTTCTAAAATCATGGTTTGTATAATAAATGTTTTTACACATTTTTAAAGATTTTTAAACAATTATTCTTTATTTTCTAGGCTTTCAAAATCATTAAAATTCTTTTAAATGATGCGTTTTCTCTCAAAATCCTTTAGATAAATTTCTAGAAATTGGTTTAAAATCCCATTTTCTCTAGTAAAATATATTATTATTAATTTTATTAATTTTAATTACTTTGATTCTTTTTCGGACGTATGAGAAAGTAAATTAAACGATTTAGTAAAATTACGAGGTATGGGACTCGTGAATTTACTTTATCGGTTAATTTCGGACTTGTACGATCGAAACGACTTTTGGGAATTGTTTGAATTCCTCTTTGATGACAACCACTTCGTGGAATGTTTTTGATGTATTTAAATCCTAATTGGGGCATTATTCCATATCAATTTATTTGATATATATATATATAGTCCGAGAACCCCTAAATAGGAGTATATTCGATGATAGGCTATATTGATAGAGATGCTCTTGCCAATGATGTGAGGCAAATATTTCGATGGAATTTGATGATGATTGATGAATTTATGGTATTTCTTACTTGTCGATGAGATAAGACAAGTTTGGCATTTCATACCATTCGCCGATGACATGAGGCGATTTTTTTTTATGACGATTTAGATGATTTTCATAGTGTGGCATCGACTAGCGGCTAGAAAACCGCTAAGTGAGAACGTGCGGTATGGGACGTATGTTACCACTTTTCGGGTTACTATCCGAGAGTTTCTGACACATTCTAAAAAGGACTACCAGTACTTTGAGTCCCGATCGGGCCAAGCAATGTTTGGCTCGATCACTGTGATGGCGGGGGCTCAGCGGACACCGATTGGAGTGAAGACTCCAATCACTATGATGGCGGGTGTTCGGGATGGATATAGATGACGTCATAGACCGAAAAAATTCGATGTGAGGATTTCGGTCAATAGATGGATATGGTACCATAATGATGGAAGTACTGGTAAGTAGCACGTGCAACATTGCTTCGGCATGCCGGATCTGGCCAATCCGAGGTTTCTTTTGATGATTCATGATGATTTCAATTTTGCCACCTTTTTATGTGTTTTCTATAGCTTTATAGATATGAGAAAGGCATATATGATTTCTTGGTGGATTTTGGTAATTTCGAATTTATGAATTGATACTTGGGATTTTATATGATTTTGGAAGGATGATTATTTAATGAATGATTGTTAGGAGTTCCCTTTCACCTTGTCGTATTTTTTTTTCTAACGATAAGATTCAGTTTGCCTGACCCGTGTGTTTGTCACTCGGGTCAGACCGAGTTGCAGGTTAGGTCGGATATCTATCTTTTGTGCTGGGACCCATTTTGCTTTTTGAGGGGCTCATGACTATGGACTTGGCTACATCTTTCGTGTGTGTCTTTTGTGTCAGCTTATTGTACATATTCTTTTATGGGGACGGAGATGTATGTATATTGTGTGGTTACACGCCACTATGATGTAGGGTATTACATTTGATGTTCGGCTGTATTAGTATATATATCTGTGGCTGCTGTTCTGTGATGTGATTGTTATATTTATTGCATTTTGTTTCTGAATAGATCCTACAGCCGTGTAGTATCGTATTAGTTAAACATTGAGTATGTCGATCACTTGAGATACACGAAAAAAAAATATGGTAAAAATCGACGTACTTAGTCTTTAGCTAATGCATTACTATTCGGTCGCCCTTAACCAGCCCTATTCTCTGCATTAGTAGACGGAATAACTCATTAATTCTCTTTACTAATGTGGGTCTCGGGGTGGGGTGTCACACCTGCCACAAACTTCGTTCGAAATCGCCACTTCCACTCTCCATGCCTTTCCTCCTTCACCTACAACCACCTATGCTCGCTGTCCATTCCACTTCCTAAATAATAGCCGAACAACCAATCATACTAACAGCCGTGCTCCACCTCATCTCACCCACTACTTCCACTTCCTCCGCCGCCTCCACAAGCCGAGCGACTCCATTGAACTGCACGACCCCATCCATCACCTCCTTTCCCCTCTTCCTTTACAAACTCTCGCATCTGACTACAACACTTCTCCCTCTCCAGCAACCCACCCATGCAAGCACTAGATCACCAAACCCAGTCCATCTTCAGCATAACTCGGCCTCTCCTCCCTCCACAACCGCCTTTTACCTATCTCCGCCTCCTCCATGTTGAATGCAGCCTACGTATATATGCATACGTATGTATATATATATGAAGTTTGCAGAAGGTATTACACTTACTTATTGAATATTGATTTTTTTTCCTTTCCTTTTTGTTAAGTTGTTTTACTATTTAAGTTATATATACATATTACAATAAATTATTTATATTGA
This sequence comes from Allium cepa, assembly GCA_030765085.1. Taxonomy (NCBI): domain Eukaryota; kingdom Viridiplantae; phylum Streptophyta; class Magnoliopsida; order Asparagales; family Amaryllidaceae; genus Allium; species Allium cepa. The sequence continues at coordinate 465,366,160 of CM060943.1, forward strand.
TTTTATAATAAATATTGATATTTGGATTTTTCTTTAGATATATATATATATATATATATATATATTAATATATAACTTGCATGTAAGTTGTATATATGTTCACATATTACGTTATATATAGGTGTACGTGAATTGGTTTTCATATATATAGGGTCTGTTGGGTTTTGATGTATGAGTTTATAATAGTTATATATATATATATAATCTGTTGTATATGTAAGTATGGTTTCCTTTGTTACATTTTACGAATATATATTTTATTGCCTACATATGTTATATGCATATTTAAGAAAATATACATTTTGTTATACACTGGTATACATATACATAGGCGTTTGTATATTGTTTATATATATATATTTATAAAGTAAGTTTATAATATAATATATTATACATAGTTAATAGAGGTTATATTATATTAAGGGCTTTATATGTACGTTAGTTTTAACAATATGTTAGTTTTATAATACGTTAGTTTTATAATATGTAAGCTTACATATATTTTAATACAGTAAATTCATATCAATTTTATAATAAATAGTGATTTTAAATTACAATATGTAGATAAGGGTATATGTTTACATATTAGTTTTTCAGATCGGTATACATGATGATAGTTCCCAAAAATATATTATATGATATGTACGTTTACATATATACTATTTTACAAATATATGTGTTTTAAACTAAGCAATGATTATGTAATATAGTATATATAGACATTGTTAATATATTATGTTTGGATATATATTTACAATATGGAAATTTTATTTTTAAAATATGTATTTCTAAATTTAATTTTTAGTTTTATATAATAAATTATGTTTCAGTTATATCAAGATGGTTCTGATTCGTTCTAATCAATTCAAACTATCAGCTTTGTTCGCTGAATCCGTGTCCACCTTGCTTTTCTTCGAGATTTGTTGTTTGGATTGGTCGATTGTCTATTTCAGGATTCAATTAGCCACTTGTTCTGTCGACAAATTTCTCTAGCCTCGAAAGGTGAGCAATCACCCACGATTAACATTCTTATAATTAGTAAATTTGATTTCACTTGAAACGACAGTTGAAATATGCAGTTAAACTTGAATTGCTAGTTATCTAATTGTTAAATATGATATGCCTTTATCTGCAATTGTTCACCTGTGATGTGTGACACCATATCTAGTTGTTTATATTTTATTTAATTTATCACAGATGATATATGCCCATTGTTGATATGTTACATTATTATCATATTTTCCCTCACTATGCAAGTTCCCAGTTAGTTTAGAATTCCCTATGGGTTGAAATGATACATACCCGAACGATCTTGTAGAATAGGATAAAATCGTTATGGGTTGAAATGATAAACCCAAGCGATATTCATTGAATTTGAAATTTTGGGATTGCGGGTTGAAATTATATATACCCGTAGATATTTAAATTGCGGATTGAAATGAAAATATCTATATCACTTAACCATAGGATAGAAAATCATACAGAGACACCGTTGGTTTATATTTTGAAAATAATTTCCAAAGTTTTAAAAGGGAATATATGATTTTAATAAATGTTGATCCTCAAAATGTAATACGTATAAATGTTATTATATATATATATATCTAAATTTTAGGTTTTTAAATTTATATGTTTTTAAAATTTTAAATTTATAAGTTGTTTTTGAAAATATTGTTTTAAGATTTTACATATACATTTAGTATTTTAAATTATATAAAAGTAGATTTAACATAAAATATACATTTAATAAGAAGATTTAATTTAATAAAATTTAATTTCTTTAGTATATGATATGTTTAAGTAGTTACTTAAATTTATGTTAATATTTTAAAATAGATTTTATTACTTTAATAATAAAGGTTGGAAAGATAAATTAATGTTGACTTGGAATTTAAATTGGTTAATAATTGAATTTAAGAGAGAATTGATTTAAACTATTAGTTTTGAGATTTTGAAAAGATATGATTATCACTTGATTTATAACTTGATTTGATAAAATGTGATTAAATGAATATTCTCAATTTTGACTAAAATTGAGATTGAATATTTAATATTGATTTAAATATATAAATTGGGATTTAAATAAATTATTATAAAAATGGTAAAGGGAATAACTTCCAATTTGACTAAATTTAAAGTTAAATGTTGAAATATAAATGACATTTATATTGTAAATGTTTGAATATTCAAACTTGAATCTTTGAAATTTAAATTGAAATGGTCTACTGGAATTGATATAAATTGAATTATTGAATTTAAGATGATTTAAATCATTTGCGAAATTGGAGGAAACTAATTTTATTATATATATATATAAACTATTTTAAATTATAAAGTATTTTTGTATAAATACTATTTTCAACATCTGAACTGTTTAGGTGGAAAGAGTTATGATTTCTAAGTGTTATGATTTCAAAACCGTTATGATTATGAAAGTGTTATGATTTCAAAAGTAATATGATTCAAAGTGTTATGATTTCAGAAGTGCTATGATTTCGAAAGTGTTATTAATTTGAAAGTGTTACGATTCTGGAAATGAATATTATTTAAGTGAATAATGATATTAAATTGATATGGTTTCAAAATGAATATGATATTTTGATATGAAGTATAAACTATTTGAAATGAAAAGGCCATGTTGTGAAATAAGCGTTTGGTTGTTAAAGAGATCGGGATCGGATATTGTCATACTCTTTGCCAATACGGAAAACCACTTTAACAACTGTGTACGTGGTGGAGATTCCAGAATGAAGTAGGATGGTTTGGTGATGATTCTATATGGTATTTACGTAGCTTGACTCCCGTGAGTCAGGTTGATGCAGCTAAAACAGGAGCCACGTTGGGCCAAATGAGGTCATTCCTCCGATAGGTCACATTCCTTCGGTACCATTGCTTTTGTGATTTGATTGGGTGCACCTTTGATTTGGGAGTGTGCCATAAGGTGGGCGGTAGTAGCTGCTATGCGGTACCACCAGTCCGGATACGCAAACGGTATATCTACCCTAGCATTGCCTCGAGTGCCTTGTCGCATGCCCTATCGCGCCTTCTACGAGTTTTTTTATGCCGTACCAATGGAGCGCTCCTTGATAGCCCACTTGCGAGTGGATTTTATGGTATCTGTATAGGCTACGATATTATATAAAATGTGTTAAGGGGGATATGTGTAACGCCTTAACTCTATTTTAATAGTTTACTTTATAATAGACATATTATAATAGCATAAATTACTACATAGTAGATAGTTCCACGGATCCTTAGAGGATTGAATTCCCAAACATCCTTTAAGTTACTTGTATTTCAATTGACGTTTCAATTGAGTTGAATTTATTAATATAGGATTGTTAATCCTTACTCGAGAGTTTTTTGTTTTGCTTCACGCTCAGGTCAGACTGAGTATCACAGCACTTGAGACTCATCTTTGGAGTTGGAGCTTCACTTGGAGATCCATCCGTATCTATTCAGCTTCCAATTATCCAGTTGTTTTTTTTAGAATTGTCATCTGCTTATATTCGAGACTATATTGTATTTGAGATATTCTGTTGTATTATACTTCAACTCTGTTGTTTTTTTATAGTAGCTTCATGAACTACTATTTATCTATTCCGCTGCGTATTGTTATATTACTCCGTGTTTGTGATTCTGTGATTGATTTTATTTACTGTATATATGCTGAGTTCTACCAAATATAAAATTAACAATCTGTTGTTTTAAGAAATTCAAATCCGACATGTGTGGATGCGAATAGTTTGAAATGTTGGGTCGTTATAGTTGGTATCAGAGCTCTGGTTGGGCAAAACTTAGCATATGGAGTAAATTTAATTACAGAATCACCTTCGTTCGAGCTTGAATTTCTTCCTCTTTGATTCGGATTTGCCTTGAGTTTTGGAACTTTCCTCTTCGTTCTGAAAATCCACTCTGGTCCATTCCTGTTTGTGTTTTTCTTGATTTTGGAATATCCTATAAATCCACTTCAGTTGATCTCTATAATGAATTGGCGGTTCCACCAATCCCAGAATGATTTTTAAAGGGGTGAAAGTCTTTTACAAAAAGCATTGATTCACCAAAGACTTCTATATCCTCGGTTTCGATGCTGTTATTTCTTGCAAAGCCTGAATCATCTCTAGTGGACAGCCCGGGTAATTCTACTTATTAAATGTCGAATGCTTTCGGTTATGTAGGCAGGTCTACCTTTCGTTTGATACTCAGCTTAATGATCCTAACTACAACCTGATAACCAGGGAATATCATGATGTTTTAGTAAAGTCACATCTCTCCTATTTAAGCGGGAAATTGAATTTCCGCATCGAATTTATTTCTGGAATCTCGGTTGATCTGCTTAGGTCACCCGGGGTTAATATTAGTCTATCCATCTTTCCTGTTTTGTAATCTATCTATCTTATCTTTCTTTCGAGCCTATCTGCTTAGTTAGAATCCTCTTTGATTAGGGTCCCCTAAATTTGAATCTCAATCCTTGTTCTATGATCTATTATTGAATCATTGTGTGAGGGAGTGTATATGTTATTAATATAAAATGTTATATATATTGTTGTTTGAGTTGTTAAGGTTGATTTGGGGCGATCGATTCGTCTGATCAAAGCTATCGATAGGAATTTGAAACACTTAATCAGAGCAAACTGACACAATATTGTTTTTGAAATTGGTAAATGAATAATTTTATGCATGATTTTATTATATATATAAAAAGGTATAATTTTTGGAATTTAATGAATTTGTTATTTGGAATGATAGTACTAGATTATCATTTATTATTTTGTCGACACTACCAGATCATTTTACATTGTTAAAAGTTATAAGGTGTTGAAATTTTATAAACAGGGTTTATTTTATTTGAAAATGAAATAAATTTAAATAAAGGATTTAAGAATTTAGTGTTCGATGCTTTACAAAATTTGGTTTTCATGATTTGAAAGAATATATTATTTGAAAGTATTTTCAAGTATAAATTGTTTTCCAAGAATTTTTAAATGAAGGACACTACTCTCCTCATTCGTCGCTCGAAAATAATTTCGATGATGACTGTAGCATCATCAACATTCATTTTCAAGTCTCGAAGTGGAGAGACCATAATTATCTTTACTACACTTTTGTTTGGAAAAATGGATTCGATTTAAATTCCTTGTACATAATTTGATTTTTAAAACATATATATATATATATATATAATTATTTTGAAATAATTTGAGGTGAAACTGGAAATTTGAATCTTAAGTTTTATATTAAGAAACGATTTCAATTTTTGAAATAAAGTGAAATTTTTGAATAATTGGAATACCTAAAATGATAAATGAAATTAAACCAACTTGAAATAATTGAATTGGAATAAAACTTATATGTATAATACTAAATTTACATTCTAAATTACCTAAAATATTCAAAAAGTTAAAAGGCTAGGGTGAATATATAATTAAAAGTTATATAAGAAGAAAACTTAGGTAACAAATGGTTCAAACTAAAAATCTAGCTTAATATAAATGTTGTAAATAAAAGGAAAAATTTGTATAGTGTTTAATTACACTCAGAACCTTAAAATAACTTGACCAGAATAGTTAAAGGTTAAAGGGAATAAGTAATTGAATAATATACAATATAAATGTGAGTAATAAGATGTCAAAAATGATATTTTGTTAAGGGAATTTACTGATAATAAAATTGAATAATGAATTGAACAATGAAAAAATGAATTAATTGGTTGAATAATAAATGGGAATAGTAAATGTTTATACACTTAATATATGTTGTAAAATATGTCAAGTGGAACTTAATGAAGAAAAAGAAGAACGCTATTTAAGAAAATAAATATGAACTTAAGAAGAGTGAAATTTAAATTTTAAGTGAAATTAACTTGACTAGGGTCAAAAGGATTTAAATAAGTAAGTAAACCAAGTAAATTTTTGTTTTGAAAGAAATTTTTGCAACAAAAATTAATAAATTAGAGAAGATAAAATTGAATGAAAATAACATGAATTGAAAATCAATAAAATATGAATATAAATGAATATTATTGATAAAATATATGGATTAAAACCAAAATAATTAAATAAAAATCAATTTAAAAACTAAATGAAATTTATATGGTTTGAATTAACAATTTGAACTAACAAATTTGAATTGAATGACTATTTATTGATTTAATAAAATAAATTAAACCAAATTGTTGAACATTAGTTAATTTAAATTTATGTTTATATGGTTTTAAATTTATTGTTGTATTTTGCATTTCAATCTATTTTCCTTCCTATTACTTTTGTTCTCCTCCCTCCTTCCTTTTCGGGGATGAAAAGTTTGAGCGGGGGAGAGTGTAACGACCTGTAAATTTTAATGGTTTTAATAAAGTAATTAATTGATTTTTTATGAAATTTTAAATGATTGAATTTGGAAATGAAAATTTGATATTTGAAATACGTCTATACAAACATAGCAGATGGTAAATTTTCATTAGGAAATAGGAAGTTAGTTTTGCTATGTAATTTAGATTTCAATTTAATTCTTTTAAAATTGATGTAAATAAATAATATTGAAATTTGAATATTTTTATATAATAAAAATGTCTGATATTTTCTGAGTAAGTTGTCATCTTTCGTTTCATCAAATTTGGACTTCCCTAGTCCCGTTTATCTTATTTTCGATAGATTTACAGCATTTTCGGTACCGGATACCGACTATTAATAGGATGGTTGTATCGCTGATATCCGTGTACCATTCTATTCATCTCGCCGTTCTGATCTTCATAGTATATTCATCTATGCATTTTGGTGTCTGGAACACGTCGATATTTACGAAACAGATAACCATATCAGTATCCGTTTTAACTTTTTGATTCATGTGTCTGTTTAAATTTTCCAACCGATGAAAACAAACAGCCAATTGCTTTAATGATTCCTTGAATTCTCGTGCTTGACATCCACCCTTCCTACTGTTATAAAAATATAAATGATGGTTCGTTCTTTCCTTTTTCTATTCCAACCTGTTCACTATATATTGATTTGTCCTTTTACTTTCTGGTTCTTATTCCATCTCTCCTCTTCTTTCGTTCTGTCACATTACAAGAAAATTATAGTATATAAAGTTATATTATAGTGTGCCTGCTCATTTTTTTGTGAAAACCAATATAACATAATATATTTTGTATAAGATGGGTCATATAAAATGGTTGCTACCTTCTTTTGCATTCTTGGTCGAGAATAGAGATCCACTTGCCTGAGAGCCATTACCCCTCCTCTCTCTCCACCGTGCATCATCCCCAAACCAGGCATCCCCTCGACTTCAATGGCCATGTCCTCAAATCGTTCTGCACCATCCACCAAGCCTGCCCACTAGCGCCGTCAACCTCACCTTCCACAAACTCCAGCTAAAACTGCCTAATCCCCATCGCCACTTCCATTCTCCACGCCTTTCCCCCTTTACCTACAACCACCTATGCTCGCTGTCCATCCCACTTCCTAAATAGCAGCCGAAAAACCCATCACCCTGACAACCATGCTCCGCCTTATCTCACCCACTACTTTCACTACATCAGCCGCCTCCACAGGCCGATCAACTCCATTGAACTGCGCGACCCCGGCCATCACCTCCTTTCCCCTCTTCCTTTCCAAACTCTCGCACCTGAACACAACACTTCTCCCCCTCCAGCAACCCACCCATGCAAGCACTAGATCACCAAACCTAGTCCATCTTCAGCCTAATTCGGCCTCTCCTCCCTCCACAGGCGCCTTTTACCCAGCTCCGCCTCCTCCATATTGAACGCAACCTACATGTATATGTGTACATGTATATATATGTATGAAGTTTGCTGAAGGTATTATGCTTACTTATTGAATATTGATTTTTTTCCTTTCCTTTTTCTTAAGTTGTTTTATGTTTAAGTTATATGTATATATTATAATAAATTGTTTATATAGATTTTATAATAAATATTGATATTTGGATTTTTCTTTAGAAATATATATATATATATATATATATATATATAGTTTTAAAATATAACTTGTATGTAAGTTGTATATATGTTGATATATTTAGTTGTATATATGTTCGTATATTAAGTTATATATAGGTGTACGTGAATTGGTTTTCAATATATATATATACATATACATATATATATATATATATATATATATATATATATATATATATATGGTCTGTTGGGTTTTGATGTATAAATTTATAATAGTTTTATATATATATAATTTATTGTATATGTAAGTATGGTTTCCCCTGTTTCAAATTACGAATATATATTTTATTGCCTACATATGTTATATGCACATTTAAGAAAATATACATTTTGTTATACACTGGCATATACATATAGGTGTCTATATATTGTTTTTATATATTATTTTATTGTCAGTTTATAATATAGTATAGTATACAAAGTTAATAGAGGTAATGCTATATTTAGGGCTTTATATGTACACAAATTTTAATTATATGTAAGTTTTATAATACGTTGTTTTAAAATATGTTTACATATATTATAATATAGTAAATTCATATTAATTCTTATAATAAATAATGATTTTAAATTACAATATGTAGATAAGGGTATATGTTTACATATTAGTTTTTCAGATCGGTATACATGATGATAATTCCCTAAAATATATTATATGATATGTACATTTATATATATACTATTTTATAAATATATGTGTTTTAAATTAAGCAATGATTGTGTAATATAATATATATAGACTTTGTTAATATACTATATTTATATATATATTTACAAAATGGAAATTTTATTTTAAAAATGTGTATTTCTAAATTTAATTTTTAGTTTTATATAATAAATTTTGTTTTAGTTATATCAAGATAGCTCTGATTCGTTCTCATCAATTCAAACTATCAGCTTTGTTCGCTGAATCCGTGTCCACCTCACTTTTCTTCGAGATTTGTCGGTTGGATTGGTCGATTTTCTATTTCAAGATTCAATTCGCAACTTGTTCTATTGACAAATTTATTTAGCCTCGAAAGGTGAGCAATCACCAACAATTAACATTATTATAATTAGTAAATTTTATTTCACTTGAAACGATAATTAAAATATGCAGTTATACTTGAATTGCTAGTTATTTAATTGTTAAATATGATATGCCTTTATCTGCAATTGTTCACTTGTGATGTGTGACACCATATCATGTTGTTTATATTTTATTTTATTTATCACTAATGATATATGCCTATTGTTGATATGTTATATTATTATTACCATATTTGTCCTCACTCTGCAAGTTTCCTGTTAGTTTAGAATTCCCTATGGTTGAAACGATACATACCCGAACGATCTTGTATAATAGGAGAAAATCATTATGGGTTGAAATGATAAACCCAAGCGATTTTCATTGAATTTGAAATTTTAGGATTGTAGGTTGAAATGACATATACCCATAGATATTTAAATTATGGATTGAAATAGTAAATGTCCGTATCACTTGACCATAGGATAGAAAATTATATACGGACACCATTGGTCTATATTTTGAAATTAATTTCCAAAGTTTTAAAAGGAAACATATGATTGTAATAAATGTTTTTTCTTAAAATTTAATATGTATAAATGTTATTATATATGTATATATATATCTAAATTTTTGGTTTTTAAATTTACATGTTTTGAAAATTTTAAATTTATAAGTTAGTTTTGAAAATATTATTTTAAGATTTTACATATAAGTTCACTATTTTAAATTATATAAAAATAGATTTAACATAAAATAAGAAGATTTAATTCAATTAAATTTAATTTAATTAGTACATAATATGTTTAAGTATTTTCTTAAATTTATGTTAATTTTTTAAAATAGATTTTATAACTTTAATAATAAAGGTTGGAAAGATAAATTTATGTTGACTTGGAATTTAAATTGGTTAATAATTGAATTTAAGAGAGAATTGATTTAAACTTATTAGTTTTGAGATTTTGAAAAGATGTGAATATAACTTGATTTGTAACTTGATTTGATAAAAAGTGATTAAATTAATATTCTCAATTTTGAATAAAATTGAGATTGAATATTTAATATTGATTTAAATATATAAATTGGGATTTAAATAAATTGTTATAAAAAAGGTTAAGGCAATAACTTCCAATTTGAATAAATTTTAAGTTAAATGTTCAAATATAAATGAAATTTATATTGTAAATGTTTGAATATTTAAACTTGAATCTTTGAACTTTAAATTGAAATGGTTAACTAGAATTGATTTAAATTGGATTATTGAATTTAAGATGATTTAAATCAATTTGCGAAATTGGAGGAATTTCAATTTATTATATATATATATAAACTATTTTAAATTATAAAATATTTTAATATATATGCCATTTTCAATATCTAAACTGTTTAGGTGGAAAGATTTATGACTTCCAAGTGTTGTGATTTCAAAACCGTTATGATTACAAAAGTGTTATGATTTCAAAAGTTTTATGATTCAAAGTGTTATGATTTCAGAATTGCTATGATTTCGAAAGTGTTAAAATTTGAAAGTGTTACGATTTTGGAAATGAATATTATTTAACGTGAATAATGATAATAAATTGATATGGTTTCAAAATGAATATGATATTTGAATATGAAGTATAAACTATTTGAAATGAAAAGAGCACGGTATGAAATAAGTGTTTGGTTGTTAAAGAGACTGGGATCAGATATTTTCATACCCTCTGCCAATACCGAAAACCACTTTAACTACTATGTATGTGGTGGAGATTCCAGAATGAAGTACGATGGTTTGGTGATGAATCTATATGGTATTTACATTGGCTTGACTTCCATGAGTCAGCTTGATGCGGCCAAAACAAGAGCCACGCCGGGGCAAGTGAGGTCATTCCTCCGATTGGGCATATTCCTTTGATACCATTATGTTGCTTTTGTGATTTGATTGGGTGCACCTTTGATTTCGGAGTGTGCCACGAGAAGGGCGGTAGTAGCTGCTATGCCTTACCCCCAGTTCGGATATGCAAACGGTATATTTACCCTGGCATTGCCTCGAGTTCCTTGTCACATGCCTTATCGCGTCTTCTACGAGTTCGTTTTTAGCTGCTATGCGTTACCCCCAGTCCGGATATGCAAACGGTATATTTACCCTGGCATTGCCTCGAGTTACTTGTCACATGCCTTATCGCGGCTTCTACGAGTTCGTTTTGTGTCATACCAATGGAGTGCTCCCTGATAGCCTACTTGCGAGTGGAGTTTACAGTATTTGTATAGACTACGGCATTATATAAAATATGTTAAGGGGGACATGTGTAATGCCTTAACGCTTTTTTAATAGTTTACTTTACAATAGACATATTAAAATAGCGTAAATTACTACACAGTAGATAGTTTCGTGAATCTTTAGAGGATGAAAATCCCAAACATCCTTTAAGTTACTTGTATTTTAGTAGACATTTCACTTGAGTTGAATTTATTAATATAAGAATGTTAATCCTGACTCGATTGTTTTGTGTTTTGCTTCACGCTCGGGTCAGACTGAGTATCACAGCATTTGAGACTCACCTTTGGGGTTGGAGCTTCACTTGGAGATCCATCTGTATCTATTCACATTTCATCTATCCAGTTGTTCTGTTTGGAATTGTCATCTGTTTGTATTTGAGACTATATTGTATTTGAGTTATTCTGTTGTATTTTATTTCAACTCTTTTGTTTTTTTAGCAACTTCATGAACTACTATTTATCTATTCCGCTGCTTATTTTTATATTACTCCGTGTCTGTGATTCTGTGATTGATTTTATTTACTGTATATGCTGAGTTTTGCCAAATATAAAATTAACAATATGTTGTTTTAAGCAATTCAAATCCGACATGTGTGGATGCAAATGGTATGAAATGTCGGGTCATTATAGAAGTTTTGATATAGACCCAGGTATAGTACATACTCAGGTCAGGGGATGAGTTATGTGGATGCATTCGTTTATGTTGATATAGTATTAGTGTGGTTGTTTTTGGATGTATAGTCTTGTTTGGTTGTTGTATATATGATCTTAAGCATGCAATATGCACTAGGATGGGTAGGATAGAAGTCTGACTTGATGTATGTATATATAACCTTAAGTACGTGATATGTATTCAGGTTAGTGTCGGGAATCTCTATAAGTATGTTTGGCCTCATTTGTTTTAGTGTTGTTATGATACCGACCTTCTTATTTTTCCACCATCAGTATAAATCAGCCAAAATATTTGAGGATATGAGTATGAGGTAGATTCTTTTATCTAACTTTCATTTCGAGGACAAAATGTTTCTAAGTAGGGGAGAATGTAATGACCCGTTATTTCACTACTTCGGAAATGAGAGATTTTGCTTATTTTAAATTTAAAAGAATTTAAAACTTTAATAAACATGTTATATATGATAAATAATAAAAGATAAATGATTTATTCTTATAATTAATAATTAAAAAGTATAAATACTAATTTTACAACAAATCAACAAAAGTTAAGTTTTGTTAAAAATAAATAAAGCTTAAATAAATAGGTTTAAATATTTGTTTAAGAAGTTAAATCTTATTAAAACCACCTAATAAAGATAATAAAATTATATTAAAAGATTTAAAAATATATTAATAATCGTTTTACAAAAATAACCAAATTTTATCGCATTTTGTCAGTTTTACATACACTATAAAATTAGAGGTTTTGATATTTTTTTACATATGATTTTAACATATAAAGAGACATGCTTAATTTATTTAAAAGAAGTAAAAAGTTAATTTTTAAGTTTGGTGTACATAATATATAGCTTAACAAGAACGTTAAATTTTGACTGTAAAATATGTCAAGAAAAACACCATTTTCAATCAAAACAAGTTATCGTCAATTTATTGCAGGATGATATATCTTCTAACACACACACATATATATACACAACTTTACATACTTTTAAAACACATTATATTTAGCACTAAAAGACAAAAGAGATTTACTTTTGAAAAGTCAAATTAAATAAATAATTCAAAAAGTAACATGATTTGATATTAACCTATAAACAAGTCTATACTAAACAACGTCATTACTAAACCATCTCTTCTCATTAATGCATATGTCTTATCCTACATGGAAAAGGAGCAAATGTTATTTTAATATTTTAAAGTCTAAGAAAAAGAGAAGAAATCATGTCATAAGTACAAAATCAAATCAATACATCAATTCCACATTAATACATTTCAATTAAACATTTATAACAAATCAAAATCATGCATTGGAAAGTCTAAAAGGGGAGACAAAAGTTGATTTGATGTTAAGGGTATTTTGGTCTTTTTGGCTAAGCGTAGTGTGACGCCCCACCCGAGACCCACATTAACAAAGAGCGTTATTGGGTAATACTGTCTGTTAATGCAGAGAATAGGGATGGATAGGAGCGACCATCTATAGCCTTGTCTTTATTATCTATTGAATATGTAACGACCCAGAATTTTCGATCATGAAAATTCCAGATAGTTTGTAAAAGAAGAAAAAGAGATAGAAGAAGAAGAACAGAAAACCAAACTCAGAATCTTACATTCGCAGCGGATAAAATATAATATCAAATAATATTCTTTACACAAAGGAAGCTGTATCAGTCAATTACACTTTAGTACATCAAAGTTACAACATTTCATAATCACTAGATAGTTAATATAACTTGTCTCAGATAAATAACAATATATCATAGCGGATTACACTCCACACTTTCCTGCCATCCAGTTCGCCCCCGAGCTCCAAAACGTTCTTACCTGAAAATCTGTAATACTCGGTCTGACCCGAACATTACATCAAAGTAACCCCCGGGTCAGACTGGAAACCAACGTGAGTAAACCCATCTAACATGGAATACAACAACATAAAAATTACATAAAACTCAGGATAACTCGTATCAATTTTACAAATTCACAAGTTGATATAGACATCACTTATTTCACACATCAATTTCTAAGTACCAATCTTAGATTAAATGGTCCAATTCACTTAAATCATTCCATTCAAACCTATTGATTTCACATATCAATCTATAAAGAATCGAAGTGGTTTCAGATATTTACTAATACCCAACCACCGTCTCTTCGAATTCAATACCATCTTAACCCAAGTTATTCAAGTGAAATGCAATTCAACTTTGAATACAAGATGTCACTTTTCACAAAGCAATTCATCATCGATAAATAACCACATTATCATTGTCCACCCAAACATATCTTATCACAAAACATTTCATATCAGGGATATCAATCAATTCAAGGCATTTAATCATCATTTAATCATTCATAAGCAAGATGGATCATTTCCAAAATTAATTTGATTTATCTCTACTTAAATTAATCACTAATCTTTTAATCACTTAGATTACCTTTACTTAATTATTAATTAATTATAAATCAATTAATCAATCATCTTTTAATAATCCATCTTAATAAATCATCCTTGATTAATTATCCTTTAATTAATTACACAAATTAATTATCCTTAACCATTTACAGTAATTAATCTTTAATTACTCTCATTAATTACATTAATTAATGACCCTTAATTACATACTTCCAATGATTAATTAACTATAATTAATTACATCGATCCATCCTTAATTAATCACATTAATTAATTATACTTTTATTAATTACTTCCATTAATCAACCTTAATTAATGATAAACAGTAATTACCATTCTGTAATTACTTACCTTAATTAATTAGCTTCTATATTAATCCCTTAATTAATTACACCAAGTAATTAATCCTTAATTACTTCTACTAAGTAATTATCCTTTAATTACTTCTTATTAAGTAATTCCCCTTTATTAATTAAACCAATTAATTACTCTTAATTAATTACTTAATTAATCCTTTAAAATTAATTAATCAAATTAATTAATTAAACTTAATTCCTTTTATTAAACTAATTAATCTCAAGACATTATAACCTTAATCATCTTAAGATAAAACATTATCTTATAAATACCTTAATTACCATTAACATTTTTAAAACATTTTAACATTATAATTATTCTTTACTTAATTCACCATAAATTAAGTTTTACAATAAATAATCATTTAACTTAATAATTTTAAAGTGAACAAAACTTAAATTCCTTAAAATAACTTAAACATTATCAAGTAGAATTTTAAAAGCTAATTTCAAATTTCTAATTTAAAACTTACCTTTATAAAAATCTTAAACCTTAATTTAAAAATTAAGTTTTAGAAATTACTTTAATTTTACAAAATTTAAATTAAATAAATTTTCAAAACTTCTTAATCAATAGTTAATGAAAACAATTAAAAAGAGTAATTTAAATAGGACAGTTTTAAACTAGATTTAAATTTAAATTTCAAAAACAATTTGATTTTAAAACATTTTTAAAACTGTTGCTTCGGGTTTTACCCGAAGGCCACTCGGGTCTACCCCGCGTTTCTCTTCTTTTTCCCTCTTATTTTCAAAAACTTAATTTTTTTTTAAGTTTTAAAATTTTACTAACTTAACCCCAACAAACATGAACTCGAGTTACCACCCTTCAAAACCCGATATCACCTTCGAGTCAATCAGGCCTAGATCACAACATTACCTCTAACACAAACTACACCTCCATGCACATGCACGAACGACTAAAACTCCTCCTACCATCGACGAACATTTTGGCACCTCGACAATCACCCAGACTCTCGAACCCTACCCTTGAATCACTCGCATAAGCTTCTAACCAAAATCGAGCCATGAAGATGAAACTAGAATCCCAAAGCATCACCATAATTCTCTTCGATCTCATGCCTTCAATCAATAGAGTAGTTGCAACCCCGGCCACGTCTTCGCCTCACTTCCATGCAGCCAATACCAGAACAGGATGACACTTAATCACCCAGAGGACTCTCAATGCTCCAGTTACCAGAAATGACCAAAATTAGCTTTAGAAGCCTAATTCTTCTCGCCGCCGACGCCACAACGATCTATATTGCCTCCAACCATTTTTCCTAGCCTCTCTGTGCCTTCCCTTATCTGCAACCCAATTCTTGATTATCTCAACCCCCTAGCTACCCGAATTTCCCCCAAAACCAGTTTCCAGTCAACACTGAAACACTCGCCCATCCAACTACTAAAAATCTTGATTTTTGTTTTAAAAATCCCCATTTTCAAAATAGATTCATGTTATAACCATGAATCAGAAATCCATGATGATGGATTTTAACCTACATTTAAATTTTCTTCTGTTCTATCTTGATTCCAGAAGCATTTCAAACTTATTTTACTTGAAACAAATTTTAAACTTTGGATTAAACAAACATAAAATGAATGATCTCTAAGCCTAATAAAGACCAGGTAAGTAGGTTTTGAATTTTTGATCAAAATTTTTATTTACAGATCCAAGATCAGAGATGATTAAATATAACAGACATGCACACTTACAAACTTTCATATTACAGAGATAACTCATATATATGCACAATCAATCATTATTCATCTTAAATTTCACAGGAAAACAGAAGTAAATTTACTTATATTTTAATTTAATTTGTTTACTCACCAGATTCAAAAAGGCAGAGGATTCAAATCTGGATTGAAAACCGAAAAACTTAAGATTTTGAATTTCTAAAGAAAATACTTGAAACTAAAGACTTTTGATTACTACAAGTTGAAGCTTATGCTGTTGAGAAGATTGCCTAACAATGTTCTTTAGGTTGCTTTGCAAATACCAAACTTGAAAATTGTTACAAGCTTTGAAAAGATTACAGGATTGAGTATTGATTTGCATTTGAAAATACATCTTGCTACAGGCTTTCAGGTAAATGGTTTACAGGGTTGGCTAAAGTTTTGAAAAGAAAATGCTTACAGGCTTGAGTTATAGGCCTTTGATTTTTGAGATTGAGAAGGTTACAGGTTTGCACTAAATCTGAGATTTGAAAAATGTGCTTAGAGGATAATTTTTTTTTACAGGGTTTTGACATTTGATCCGAGGAGTGTTTCAGGTTTGATTCTTGAGTTTGAGGATGTTTTACTGATTTTTTTTGGTTTTGGAAGAAATAATTTAACATGGTTTAGTTTTTTAGACATGAAAATAAGAAAAGAGATGGGAAAAGGAGATGATAGGTTTATATAAATGTAGATTTGGATTTATAAAAATTAAAAGAAATGAAAAATAAAGGATGACACTTGTCATAACCTATTATTTATTAACTTACATGTGTATTTTTCTTGGTTTTAAAAGCTACACTTGCAATAATTTTATTTATATTATTTAAATGATTTTTAAAGCTTTTATATTCATTTTCCAAATTAATAAATACATTTCTAAATTAATAAATGCTCTCTAAATTTATATATAAATAAAATCTTTTAAAGATTATAGAATATAAACTAATTATATGTCTATATACATTATAAAGCTTGAATATATCTACTTATATATATATACACATATATGGATATCTTATCTAGAATTAAATAGTGAAATATATTATTTATTATATGCCATAAGATTTATCATTTCAGGAGATTTAAAATTCAACATTTATATTCTAGTTTATATCTATGTTTATATATATATATATATATATATATATATGTATGTATGTATGTATTCAGATATTTGTCAGAATTTTATGATCTGTTTAATTTACAAATAAATATTTCAATAAAATTTAATCCTTTTAACTACCAATTAACAGATGTCCAAAAATCCAGGTTATCAGACTCCTTCCCCCTTTGAATCTTTTCGTCCTCGAAAAGGAACGAAACCAGAATTTTATTAAAATAGTTATTATAAGTTAAATTTTCTCTTTAACCACTATAAATCCTTTTAAGAATTTTAAAAACACCTTTAAAATCTATACAAAATAGCTTTATAAAAATACTTTTTATAACTCGATGTCTCAACCAGTCCATCCTTGTTCCCACAGAAATTCGGTCATACGTTGATCAGGCGTACGACTGAAAATCTATAAGTACTTAGCAGATCCATTTTCAACACCCAGTGAAAGTACTTGGAAAATAATTTGTTGAAAATATAGAAAACATTTTGAAAATAGAGGAAACATCTTTGGTGAGATTGCTCTGGAAATCATCACCCCTATCCACGGTCGCAGTTAACCCGATGGTTACGTTGCCATCCCAGCAAAATTCATAGATAACTGTAGGCACTCCGCGTCCCTCGATTACGCCATGGAACCCGCAACAGATCGCAGTTACATCTTGGGTTACATTGCCATCACTACAAAAGTCCATGTAACTGTAGGCATCGGCGCCCTCGATTTTCGCTGCCAAAAAATGAAATTTCTCCACTCCCACATAGGTCGAAGACTACATCAGTCAAGTTCCAATGTAGCCTTAGGTTCTCATGGCCTCTCGACTTTCGCTATGTCTTTATAGGTCGTAGCCTACCGATATAAAATCAAACGTAGACTGTTGGCTCTCAGCAGTAACACACGGCTTTCGCTATATTACCATAGGTCACAGTCTACCGATGTAAAATCAAACGTAGACAGTTGGCTCTCAGCGGCGCATGCGACTTTCGCTATGGTCTGCAGTAGATCACAATGACATCGAGTAAAACTATCGTCACATCATAACCCAAATGGCTCTGTAGGCATCAGCGCTCTCGACTTTCACTACACACTATAAATAATCCTCAGGAACTAGTTTGTCCAGACTCCTCATGTGATCAACTTTAGAACCCCCTTTAGGGTTCAAGGCAGTACCACCCTTTGGCACTCCTGAGAAGTTCATTTCAAGGGAGCGCCTATTTCTCCAAAGCATTTTCAAAACACTTTATACTATACACGTATAGTACCTTTCAAATCATACACCTAGTATGAATCCTATATAAATCTCCTTTACACAAAATCGATTATCCCAAAATCAATAATTCTCAAACTAGGATTTCTAAATTTCCAAAATTGATTTTTTTTTCTAAAAATCAAAAGCCTTCCCAAACCCATAGGTTCCAAAAACCTTTCCTCCAAAATCATTCTCATAAGATCCTTTATATATATATACATAGATATATATAACCTTGAATTATCTTTGGATCATTTCATTCTTGTATAAAGTCCCTTTTTATACTTCAAATACTTTCAAAACTCTTTTCCTTACGGCAATAGATTCAATAAGGGGAGATTTATCTTATATAACAAAGATATATAACTTTGTTTATTTCAAATCAAATATTCAAATTTGATTACTTCTTTATAAAATTATTAACCGTATTACTTTCTTCCAAAAAGTAAATTTCTAGCATAGAAATATACAATTTCCATTTTATTTCATCATATATTTTACAAAATATACTTTCCATTCCAAAATCATTTTATAGTTCTTATTCACAAATTTTCAATATCAAATTTCATTCAAGCCCGTATGATGTACACATATCATCCGTATGCCATATCAATCTGATCGCTCACTTGATCACACAAATTTACTTCCGAACTAGTATCGTCCACCTGATTTCTTAGTACGGACTCAGATCTAGTTTCTTGATCAGAAACCGTCATTCTCCTTGCATAGTCATAATTATGATAGAGAATATCCAGAACCAATCAACAATCATAATCCAGTTTTGCCGTCGAAAATCGAGTGAAAAATCCCAACTCGGATCGATATAATTATCTCGAAAATCTATGCTTGAATCTAGATAAAATCACTATGCGGATATAATAATATACGTGCATCCTATGTATTTATCTTCACTGATTATTAAAAATCAATCCTCTTTTTTATTCACATTCATTTTAATCCTATTCACTTAATTCACAATTGCTTCAATCCTATTTGGATTATCACTCAATTGTTATCTCAATTGGGTATTTAATCAAAAATAGTTTGCCCTTTGTCCGGCTTAAATCTGGAAAATAGCTTGAAAAAGTTTAAAAATAGATAAGTAGTTGAAAAAAATCATTGGTTTGTAAAATAGCTGTAAAACAGTTAAGTAGTTGCAAAATAGTTAAAAAATAGTCAAATGGTTATAAAATAGTTAGAAAATTGCAAAATAGTTTAAAGTAGTAATTAGTTTATAAAACAGTTGTAAAATAGTTAAATAGTTCCAAAAATAATTATAAAATAAGTATAAGATAGTTTGGCTTTAAAAAAGAAAGGCTGTATAGTAAGTAGCTTGGAAAAATAGGTTTATATTAAGACAATTTATTTTGAAAATAGTCCAGAGCTAAACCGTTCAATTCCCAATCTTCATTTCCATCAATTCAATTTAAATTTCCACTTCCATTTGAATTGACTCAATTCCAATTAATTGCCAATTTTCAGTTAACTTTCAATTTCAATTCAAATTAAATTAACTTCGATTCCCATCCCAAATTCAAATCAACTTCCTGTCTGAATTTGAAGTCATTCAATTTCAGTTCCATTTCAAATTTATCCAATTCAAATTTCCATTTGAATTTTTAAACTTATCCACCTTCAATCATAATTCCAATTATTTCGAAATAAATTTCAAATTGAACCAATTTCAATGTTCAATTCATTTCAATTCCAGTTTGAATTTAATCCCAATTCAAGTTGAATTATCCTTGATTCTTTCAAAATTCAAATCAAATTCTATTTGAATTTAAAACTATTCAACTTTAATCACAAATCCAAATTATTCAAATCAATTTCAATTTGAACTAATTTCAAATTCAATCTCACTTTAAATCATCATGAATTATACAAATTCGAGTTAAATTTCAAATGTTGTTTTAACCTCTTAAACCAATTTAACCTTTATTTAAAGTCTTTAAACAATTTTAATTCCGAGTCCAAATTTCAAAATTCCATTTTAAATTATCTTTACTTAACTTATTTACAAGGGTCACGTAAGAGTTCAAAACAACTTTTAATTTACAAGTTCAATTCTTAACATTCAAATCTTAAGTTCAAAGGAGTTCCATATCCTTAATTTCAAATTTAAGTTAAATTTTATTTATCTCTATAATGGATATATTACCACAATCCATTTCTTTATACATTTAAACAAATCCAATTCACAGTTTATAGATAATTAATAACAATGGAATGATATCATCTAAACTATTTAAAACATCCATCCATTTTCAAATTCCAGGTCTCAAACCCATTTTGAGATCACACAAACCCCCAATTCAAATCAACCATTTAACTTTCCATGTTAAATCTTAATTTTCATCTTGAAATTCCCAAATCAGGTTGTTTATTAACTTATTTAACTTTTCCAAAGTTAAATTCACTTCAATTAAATCCTGTCAACCATACCCAATTTGAATTCCCATTTCAAAATTTAAAATTCATATTAACAGTCTTTCCACTTATAAGTTTAAAAATTTATTTCACTTTGGGTTTTCACATCACATTCCAAGGAAAATTCAAAACTCAACCTTAGAGTTTATTTCATATATACATATTTATTTCCTTTACACACCAAGTTACTTTAAATTTTGGACCACCTTTTGTTTTTAATTCAACACAAATTTCTTTAAATTTTTAAACAACTCTTGTTTGAAATAGGACCCTTTCAATCAAATACATTAAATAATATTATTTATTATTTCTTTGTCACTTTGAAACAATTTTCAAATTTCTGGACCTAAAACTTCACAATTTAGATCAGCTTCAGTTTCAATTTATAAGTTATTTTATCTAAATTGTTACTCCCCTAAAACTTTTCATCTTTGCTTTATCATTAACACACATTTCATTATTGAACACATCGGCCATTTATGATAATAACCAAGATTATCATATCTGAATACCTATTCCTTTTTATCTTATTTTGAAATCACTTCCACAAATTCAAGATTTTAGTTTCAGTTTGAATCCATTTCAAACTTATCTTCATTCAATTTTAGTTTGGATTAATCCTAATTCCTATTTATATATATATATATACATATATACATTTATATATATATATATGTGTGTGTGTATATATATATTTATCACTTAATTCTTAATCAATTTCGATATCCAACTACCAATTATTGCTTTATAAATAGAATATAAGCTTTTATAAAAATCATTTATTAAAACCATTTTTAAAACTTTTATATAAGAAAATAACAAGTACGCACTCTTATATATATACACTCAACTCATTCTAGGGTACCGTTGACCCTATCCTTAATGAATAATCCTACCAGAGCCAAGATTCTTTCTAAACCTTCGGCTCTGATACCAGATGTAATGACCTGGAATTTTCGATCTCGAAAATTCCAAATAGTTAGTAAAAGAAGAAAAAGAGATAGAAGAAGAGGAACAGTAAACCAAACTCAGAATCTCACATTCGCAGCGGATAAAATATAATATCCAACAATATTCTTTACACAAAGGAAGCCGCATCAGTCAATTACATTTTAATACATCAAAGTTACAACATTTCACAATCATTGGACTGTCAAAATAACTTGTCCCAGATAAATAACAATATATCACAGCGGATTATACTCCATACGTTCCTGCCATCCAGCTCGTCTCCTGAGCTCCAAAACGTTCTTACCTGAAAATCTGTAATACACGGTCTGACCCGAGCATTACATCAAAGTAACACCTGGGTCAGACTGGAAACCAACGTAAGTAAACCCATCTAACATGGAATACAACAACATAAAACTTACATAAAACTCGGGGTAACTTGTATCAATTTTACAAATTCACAAGTTGATATAGATATCACTTATTTCACACATCAATTTCTAAGTACCAATCTTGGATTAAATGGTTCAATTCAATTAAATCATTCCATTCCAACCTATTGATTTCACATATCAATCTATAAAGAATCGAAGTGGTTTCGGGTATTTACTATTACCCGACTCCGGTCTCTTCGAATTTAATACCATCTTAACCCAAGTTATTCAAGTGAAATGCAATTCAACTTTGAATACAAGATGTCACTTTTCACAAAGCAATTCATCATCAATAAATAACCACATTATCATTGTCCATCCAAACATATCTTATCACAAAACATTTCATATCAGAGATATCAATCAATTCAAGGCATTTAATCATCATTTAATCATTCATAAGCAAGATGGATCATTTCCAAAATTAATTTGATTTATCTCTACTTAAATTAATCACTAATCTTTTAATCACTTAGATTACCTTTACTTAATTATTAATTAATTATAAATTAATTAATCAATCATCTTTTAATAATCCATCTTAATAAATCATCCTTGATTAATTATCCTTTAATTAATTACAAAAATTAATTATCCTTAACCATTTACAGTAATTAATCTTTAATTACTCTCATTAATTACATTAATTAATGACCCTTAATTACATACTTCCAATGATTAATTAACTATAATTAATTACATCGATCCATCCTTAATTAATCACATTAATTAATTATACTTTTATTAATTACTTCCATTAATCAACCTTAATTAATGATAAACAGTAATTACCATTCTGTAATTACTTACCTTAATTAATTAGCTTCTATATTAATCCCTTAATTAATTACACCAAGTAATTAATCCTTAATTACTTCTACTAAGTAATTATCCTTTAATTACTTCTTATTAAGTAATTCATTTTTATTAATTAAACCAATTAATTATTCTTAATTAATTACTTAATTAATCCTTTAAAATTAATTAATCAAATTAATTGATTATACTTAATTCCCTTTATTAAACTAATTAATCTCAAGACATTATAACCTTAACCATCTTAAGATAAAACATTATCTTATAAATACCTTAATTACAATTAAGATTTTTAAAACATTTTAACATTATAATTAATCTTTACTTAATTACGACATTAAATAAGTTTTAGAATAAATAATCATTTAACTTGATAATTTTAAAGTTAACAAAACTTAACTTCCTTAAAATAACTTAAAACATTATCAAGTAGAATTTTAAAAGCTAATTTCAAATTTCTAATTTAAAACTTACCTTTATAAAAATCTTAAACCTTTATTTAAAATTTAAGTTTTAAAAATTACTTTAATATTACAAAATTTAAATTAAACAAATTTTCAAAACTTCTTAATCAATAGTTAAAGAAAACAATTATAAAGAGTAAGTTTAAATAAGACAGTTTTAAACTAGATTTAATTTAAATTTCAAAAATAATTTGATTTTAAAACATTTTCAAAACTGTTGCTTCGGGTTTTACTCGAAGGCTACTCGGGTCTACCCCCAAGTTTCCCTTCTTTTTCCCCCTTATTTTCAAAAACTTAATTTTTTTAAGTTTTAAAAACTTACTGAATTAACCCCAACAAACCATACGAGTATGAACTCGAGTTACCACCCTCCAAAACCCGATATTACTTTCGAGTCAATCAGGCCTAGATCACAACACTACCTTTGACACAAACTACACCTCTGTGCACGTGCACCAACGGTTGAAACTCCTCCGACCATCGACGAACCTTCCGGCACCACGACAATCACCCAGACTCTCGAACCCAACCCATGAATCACTCGCATAAGCTTCTAACCAAAATCGAGCCATGAAGATGAAACTGGAATCCCAAAGCATCACCAGAAATTCTCTTCGATCACACGCCTCCGATCAACTAAGCAGCTGCAACCCCGGCCACGTCTTCGCCTCACTTCCATGCAGCCAATACCAGAATACGATGACACTCGATCACCCAGAGGACTCTCAATGCTCTAGTTTCCAGACCTGACCAAAATTAGGTTTAGAAACCTAATTCTTCTCGTCGCCGACGCCACGACGATCTATATTGCCTCCAACCATTTTTCTTAGCCTTGCCGTGCCTTCCCCTATCTCAAACCCAATTCTCGATCATCTCAGACCCACTGGCCACCAGAATTTCCCCCGAAGCCAGTTTCCAGTCAACACTGAAATACATACCCATCCAAGTACTAAAAATCTTGATTTTTGTTTTAAAAATCCTCATTTTCAAAATAGATTCAAGTTATAATCATGAATCAGAAATCCATGATGACGGATTTTAACATATATTTAAATTTTCTTCTGTTCTATCTTGTTTCCAGAAACATTTCAAACTTATTTTACTTGAAACAAATTTTAAATTTTAATTTAGGATTAAACATACATAATATGTTTGAATCTCTAAGCCTAATAAAGACCAGGTGAGTAGGTTTTGGATTTTTGATCAAAAATTTTATTTTCGAAACCAAGATCAGAGATGATTAAATATAACAGACATACACACTTACAAACATTCATATCACAGAGATAACTCATATATATGCACAACCAATCATTATTCATCTTAAATTTCACAGGAAGACATAAGTAAATTTACTTATATTTTAATTTAATTTGTTTACTCAACAGATTTAAAGAGGCATAGGCTTCAAAACTGGATTGAAAACTGAAAGACTTGAGATTTTGAATTTCTGAAGAGAATACTTGAAACTGAAGACTTTTGATTACTACAAGTTGAAGCTTATGCTATTGAGAATATTGCCTGACAATGTTCTTCAGGTTGCTTTGCAAATCTCAAACTTGAAAATGGTTAGATGCTTTGAAAAGATTACAGGCTTGAGTATTGATTTGCATTTGAAATTACATCTTGCTGCAGGCCTTCAGGTAAATGGTTTGCAGGGCGGCTAAAGTTTTGAAAAGAAAATGCTTACAGGCTTGAGTTACACGCAGTTGATTTTTGAGATTGAGAAGGTTATAGGTTTTCACTTAATCAAAGGTTTGAAAAATGGGCTTAGAGGATAAAACAATTTTACAGGCTTTTGTCATTTGATCCAAGGAGTGTTTCAGGTTTGTTTCTTGAGTTTGAGGATGTTTTACTGATTTGTTTTTGATTTTGGAAGAAATAATTTAACATGGTTTAGTTTCTTAGACATGAAAATAAGAAAAGAGATGGGAAAAGGAGATGATAGGTTTATATAAATGTAGATCTGGATTCATAAAAATTAAAAGAAATGAAAAATAAAGGATGACACTTGTCATAACCTATTATTTATTAACTTGCATGTGTATTTATCTTGGTTTTAAAATTTACACTTGTAATAATTTTATTTATATTATTTAAATGATTTTTAAATCTTTTATATTCATTTTCCAAATTAATAAATACATTTCTAGATTAATAAATGCTTTCTAAATTTATATATAAATAAAATCTTTTAAGGAAAATAGAATATAAACCAATTATATGTCTATATACATTATAAAGCTTGAATATATCTACTTATAAATATATGGATATCTTATCTATAATTAAATAGTGAAATATATTATTTATTATATACCATAAGATTTATCATCTCGGGAGATTTAAAATTCAACATTTGTATTCTAGTTTTAAATCTACGTTTATATATATGTATTCAGATATTTGTTAGAATTTTATAATCTGTTTCATTTACAAATAAATATTTCAATAAAATTTAATCCTTTTAATTACCAATTAATAGATGTCCAAAAATCCAGGTTATCACACTCCTTCCCCCTTTGAATCTTTTTGTCCTCGAAAAGGAACAAAACTAGAATTTTATTAAAATGGTTATTATCAGTTAAATTTTCTCTTTAACCGCTTTAAATCCTTTTAAGAATTTTAAAAACACCTATAAAATCTATATAATATTACAAAAATAGCTTTATAAAAATACTTTTAATAACTCGATGTCTCAACCAGTCCATCCTTGTTCTCACAGAAATTCGGTCATACGTTGATCAGGCGTATGACTGAAAATCTATAAGTACTTAGCAGACACATTTTCAACACCTAGCAAAATTACTTGGAAAATAATTTGTTGAAAATATAGAAAATATTTTTAAAATAGAGGAAACATCTTTGGTGAGAGTGCTCTGGAAATCATCACCCCCATCCACGGTCGCAGTTAACCCGATGGTTACGTTGCCATCCCGGCAAAATCCATAGATAGCTGTAGGCACTCCATGCCCCTCGATTACGTTATGGAACCCGCTACAGATCACAGTTACATCTTGGGTTACGTTGCCATCACAGCAAAAGTCCATGTAACCGTAGGCATCAGCGCCCTCGATTTTCGCTGCCAAAAAATGAAGCTTCTCCACTCCCACATAGGTCGCAGACTACATCAGTCAAGTCCCAATGTAGTCTTAGGCTCTTATGGCCTCTCGACTTTCGCTATGTCTTTATAGATCGCAGTCTACCGATATAAAATCAAACGTAGACTGTTGGCTCTCAAAAGTACACACGACTTTCGCTATATTACCATAGGTCACAGTCTACCGATGTAAAATCAAACGTAGACTGTTGGCTCTCAACGGCAGAAACGACTTTCACTATGGTCTGCGGTAGATCACAATGACATCGAGTCAAACCGTCGTCATAGCATAACCCAAATGCCTCTGTAAGCATCATCTCCCTCGACTTTTGCTACACACTACACATAATCCTCAGGAACTAGTTTGTCCGGAATCCTGACATGATCAACTTTAGAACCCCCTTTAGGGTTCAAGGCAGTACCACCCTGTGGCACTCCTGAGAAGTTCATTTCAAGGGAGCGCCTTTTTCTCCAGAGCCATTTTCAAAACACTTTTTACTATACACATATAGTATCTTTCAAATCATACACCTAGTATGAATCCCACATAAATCTCCTTTCACAAAATCGATTATCCCAAAATCGATAATTCTCAAACTAGGCTTTCCAAATTTCCAAAATTGATTTTTTTCTCCAAAAATCAAAAGCCTTTCCAAACGCATAGGTTCCGAAAACCTTTTCTCCAAAATCATTATCCTAAGATCCTTTATATATATATACATACATATATATATATAACCTTGAAATATCTTTGGATCATTTCATTCTTGTACAAAGTCCCTTTTTATACTTCAAATACTTTCAAAACTCTTTTCCTTCTGGCAATAGATTCAACATGGGTAGATTTATCTTATATAACAAAGATATATAACTTTGTTTATTTCAAATCAAATATTCAAATTTGATTACTTCTTTATAAAATTATTAACCATATTACTTTCTTCCAAAAAGTAATTTTCTAACATAGAAATATCCAATTTTCATTTTATTTCATCATATATTTTACAAAATATACTGTCCATTCCAAAAATCATTTTACAGTTCTTATTCACAAATTTTCAATATCAAATTTCATTCAAACCCGTACGATGTGCACATATCATTCGTACGGCATACCAATCTGATCTCTCACTTGATTACACAATTTCACTTTCGAACTAGTATCGTCCATCCGATTTCCTAGTGCGGAGTTAGATCTGGCTTCTTGATCAGAAACCGTCATTCCCCTTGCATAGTCATAATTATGATAAAGAATATCCAGAACCAATCAACAATCCATATCCAAGTTCGCCGTCGAAAATCGAGTGAAAAATCCCAACTCGGATCGATATAATAATCTTGAAATTCTGTGCTCGAATCAGGATCAAATCACTATGCAAATAGAATAATATATGTACATCCTATGTATTTATCTTTACTGATTCTTAACTAAATCAATCCTCTTTACTATTCACATTGATTTTACAATTATTCATTTAATTCATAATTGCTTCAGTCCCATTTGGATTATCACTCAATTCTTATCTCAATTGGGTATTTAACCATAAACAGCTTGCACTTTGCCCGGCTTAAATTTAGAAAATAGCTTGAAAAAGTTTAAAAATAGATAAGTAGTTGAAAAATAATTATTAGTTTGTAAAATAGTTGTAAAATAGTTAAGTAGTTGCAAAATAGTTAAAATATAGTCAAATGGTTATAAAATAGTTAGAAAATTGCAAAATAGTTTAAAGTAGTAATTAGTTTATAAAACAGTTGTAAAATAGTTCCAAAAATAATCGTAAAATAAGTATAAGATAGTTTGACTTTAAAAAGAAAGGCTGTATAGTAAGTAGCTTGGAAAAATAGGTTTATATTAAAACAATTTATTTTGAAAATAGTCCAAAGCTAAACTGTTCAATTCCCAATCTCCATTTCCATCAATTCAATTTGAATTTCCACTTCCATTTAAATTGACTCAATTCCAATCAATTGCCAATTTCCAATTAACTTTCAATTTCAATTCAAATTAAGTTAACTTCCATTCCCATCCCAAATTCAAATCAACTTCCTATTTGAATTTGAACTCATTCAACTTCAATACAAATTCAAATTTATCCAATTCAAATTTCCATTTGAATATTTAAACTTATCCACCTTCAATCATAATTCCAATTAATTCAAATAAATTTCAAATTGAACCAATTTCAATTTTCAATTCATTTCAACTCCAATTTGAATTTAATCCCAATTCAAGTTGAATTATCCTTGATTCTTTCCAAATTGAAATCAAATTCCATTTGAATTTAAAACTATTCAACTTTAATCACAAATCCAAATTATTCAAATCAATTTCAATTTGAACTAATTTCAAATTCAATCTCACTTTAAATCATCTCGAATTACATAAATTCGAATTAAATTTCAAATGTTGGTTTAACCTCTTAAACCAATTTAACCTTTATTTGAAGTCTTTAAATAATTTTAATTCTGAGTCCAAATTTCGAAATTCCATTTTAAATTATCTTTACTTAACTCATTTAGAAGGGTCAAGTAAGAGTTCAAAACAATTTTTAATTTACAAGTTCAATTCTTAACATTCAAATCTTAAGTTCAAAGGAATTCCATAGCCTTAGTTTCAAATTTAAGTTAAATTTTATTTATCTCTATAATGGATATATTACCACAATCCATTTCTTCATTCATTTAAACAAGTCCAATTCACAGTTTATAGATTATTAATAACGACGGAATGATATCATCCAAACTATTTAAAACATCCATTCATTTTCAATTTCCAGATCTCAAACCCATTTTGAGATCACACAAACCCCCAATTCAAATCAACCATTTAACTTTCCAAGTTAAATCTCAACTTTTATCTTGAAATTCCCAAATTAGGTTGTTTATTAACTTCTTTAACTTTTCAAAAGTTAAATTCACTTCAATTAAATCCTGTCAACTATACCCAGTTTGAATTCCCATTTCAAAATTTAAACTTCATATTAACAGTCTTTCCACTTATAAGTTTAAAAACTTATTTCACTTTGGGTTTTCACATCACATTCCAAGGAAAATTCAAAACTCAACCTTAGAGTTTATTTCAAATATACATATTTATTTCCTTTACACACCAAGTTACTTTAAATTTTAGACCACCTTTTGTTTTTAATTCAAAACAAATTTCTTTAAATTTTCAAACAACTCTTGTTTGAAATAGGACCCTTTCATTCAAATACATTAAATAATATTATTTATTATTTCTTTATCACTTTGAAACAATTATCAAATTTCTGGACCTAAAACTTCACAATTTAGATCATCTTCAGTTTCAATTTATAAGTTATTTTATCTAAATTGTTACTCCCTTAAAACTTTTCATCTTTGCTTTATCATTAACACACATTTCATTATTGAACACATTAACCATTTATGATAATAACCGAGATTATCATATCTGAATACCTATTCCTTTTTATCTTATTCTGAAATCACTTCTACAAATTCAAGATTTCAGTTTCAGTTTGAATCCATTTCAAACTTATCTTCATTCAATTTCAATTTGGATTAATCCCAATTCCTATTTATATATATATATATATATATA
This sequence comes from Allium cepa, assembly GCA_030765085.1. NCBI lineage: Eukaryota > Viridiplantae > Streptophyta > Magnoliopsida > Asparagales > Amaryllidaceae > Allium > Allium cepa. Next base: position 465,396,705 of record CM060943.1, read on the forward strand.
TATATATATATATATATATATTTGTCACTTAATTCTTATTCAGTTTCAATATCCAACTACCAATTATTACTTTATAAATAAAATATAAGCTTTTATAAAAATCATTTTTTAAAACCATTTTTAAAACCTTTATATAGGAAAATAACAAGTACGCCCTCTTATATAAATACACTCAGCTCATTCTGGGGTACCATTGACCCTATCCTTAATGAGTAATCCCACTAGAGCCAACGTTCTCGCTTAATCTTCGACTCTGATACCAAATCTAATGACCTAGAATTTTCAAACCGAAAATTCCAGATAGTTAGTAAAAGAAGAAAAAGAGATAGAAGAAGAAGAACAGTAAACCAAACTCAGAATCTCACATTCGCAGCGGATAAAATATAATATCAAATAATATTCTTTACACAAAGGAAGCTGCATCAGTCAATTACTTTTTAATACATCAAAGTTACAACATTTCATAATCACTGGATAGTTAAAATAACTTTTCCCAGATAAATAACAATATTTCACAGCAGATTACACTCCATACGTTCCTTCTATCCAGCTCGTCTCCTGAGCTCCAAAACGTTCTTACCTAAAAATCTGTAATACACGGTCTGACCCAAGCATTACATCAAAGAAACACCTGGGTCAGACTGGAAACCAGCGTGAGTAAACCCATCTAACATGGAATACAACAGCATAAAACTTACATAAAATCCAGGGTAACTCGTATCAATTTTACAAATTCATAAGTTGATATAGACATCACTTATTTCACACATCAATTTCTAAGTACCAATCTTAGATTAAACGGTCCAATTCACTTAAATCATTCTATTCCAACCTATTGATTTCACATATCAATCTATAAAGAATCGAAGTGGTTTCGGGTATTTACTAATACCCGACTCCAGTCTCTTCGAATTCAATACCATTTTAACCCAAGTTATTCAAGTGAAATGCAATTCAACTTTAAATACAAGACGCCACTTTTCACACAGCAATTCATTATCGATAGATAACCATATTATCATGGTCCACCCAAACTTATCATATCACAAAACATTTCATATCAGAGATATCAATCAATTCAAGGAATTTAATCATCATTTAATCATTCATAAGGAAGATGGATCATTTCCAAAATTAATTTAATTTATCTCTACTTAAATTAATTACTAATCTTTTAATCACTTAGATTACCTTTACTTAATCATTAATTAATTACAAATCAATTAATTAATCATCTTTTAATTATCCATCTTGATTAATCAACCTTGATTAATTATCTTTAATTACATAAAGTAATTATCATTTAATTAATTACACAAATTTATTATCCATAACCATTTACTGTAATTTATCTTTATTTAATGTAACAACCCGATATTTTCAGCCATTCGCATCCGCACATGTCGGACTTGATTTGCTCAAAATACCGCGTTGTAAATAAATTTGGAGCAAATGAAATACAATCACAGAATCACAGACACAGAAATATCAGAATAACTCGCAGTGGAAATTAAAATACCATAGTAGTTCATGAAGCTACTATAACAAACTCTCAAAACATAATAGATAATATCAGTCTGAAAAACATATACAATAGAAATCTCAATTACATAGCAGTTTATCAATACCAAAGCTGAAATAGAACAACTGAAACTGAAGGGATAGATAACTAGACAAGCAGAATCTCCAGCAATTCCTAGCTCCAGAAAGAAATCCAAAGCTAAGCTGTAAATACTCAGGCTGACCCGAGAGTAAAGTAAAACATAAAACAGTCGAGTCAGGACAATATATATACTTATATAATGTAAACTAACTCAAGTGAACTGTAGTAGAAATGCACAATAACTTAAAGGATGTTTGGGATCGCCCATCCTTTAAGAATCAGTTAAACTACAAATTTTACATCCCGTGGTTAAAATTTCAAAATGGTATTTTATACTTCAAAATCAAATATCATTTCAAAATTCAATATCATTCAAAATCCATTTCAAAATATCAAAAATATAATATCTTCCAAACCACATTCATTTTTATTTAATTTAAATACCATTACAAAACACATTTCAAAATAGTTTATATTTCAAAACAAATTACTTCATTTTAAATCATAAAAATGAAGTTATTATATTTAATAATTAAATTATTAAATTTACAAAATTTTAGTCTTTCAAAATTCATTTATCCACTTAATTTATTAAAACAGATGAAAATTCAACTTTCGCAGTATTTAGAAATTGCTACGGAAAGTTACATTCAAAACAGTTCAATTTAATAAAAGATAGCATTTAAAAAGGTTGTAATAGGGTTACATTAGTTTCAAATAAAACTTAGTTAAATTCAACAATTATAGAATTTACAAAAAATGCTATAATAACCTTTAATTAAACTTAGTCATTTGGTTCATTATTATTAACTACAGCATTTACAAATGTTGTATTATCATTTACATTAGAATTAATAGCATTTCAGAAATACATTTAATTAACTTCAAGTATTCAATATAATTTCACAAACAATTATATTTTTATTTAATCATTTTTAGCTTATAAAATCATATAATTTCACTTTTAAAACAGTCATTCAAATACCCTTATATTCATGATGTTATAAAGTTAAATCTCCATTCAAAAATCAAAATTTAATAATAATTCACTTATTAAATTCCAACATTTAATTTTAAATTCATTATATTAAATTTAACTTAACATTTAAGTTTAAAATTTTCAAATATAACTTAATTTCATTTTTATTTACTTAACTTAACATTCACTTTTAAGCCAAACTCACAAATTTCCAATTTTAGTTATATTTCCAAATTTCAACCTAAATATTCATTCATTTCACATTTTTAACTTTATTCAAAAATCATTGATATATTATAAAATCATTTTAAATTCATTTAATTCAAAATATCATAAATTTATCATATTTTCATATTTAATTTAAATTCCATTTATTACCCAGTTCTAGTTTCCAAAATAACTTACATTTCAGATTTTCTAACTTTACCATTTATTTATTTCACTTATAAATTTTCAAAAAATCAATAATGCTTTACAAAAATCATTTTTAATCAAATTTAAATCAAAATATTATAATATTTACCTTTCTATAATAATTTAAAGTTTTTAGGAAAACATATTTTAACAACGGGTCTGTATTTCATTTTCTAGCCTAGATGAAGTGATACGGGTAATATATCATTTCAACCCGTAATTTACAAAGAAAACCGGGTTTGATCATTTCAAACCCGCAATCTCAAGTAAAAGAAAATAATTGAAAATCATTCGGGCCTATCATTTCAGCCCATAACGATTTTCTCCTATTCTAAATTCCGTTCGGGTATGTATCATTTCAACCCATAGTGATTCTAGTCTACAGGGAACTTGCAGTGTGATAAACTGATGAAAATAACAGAATAGCATGAAATAACAGTAACATATGGTATAACACGTGTAAATATAGGTGTGAACTTCATATGAATATAATATAGTAGTTATAACAGGATGATATGCATTTACAGATTCAGGTGATGTCAGTTTATCACTACATAAGTACATATTAGTCTGGTGAGATTTACTCACAGTTTTGAGCTGATGACACAACGACGAATTGCACAACGGGATCTACACAAGCACAAAAGCATGATACAGATACGAAATGGAGGAGCCAAGGATTAATTCCCTTGAATACAAATCAAACAAACAATATAACAAACATGAATTACAAACCAAGATATTACAAAACAATGCTAGGAATAACTACACAATTCAAAGCTAGAACTTTTGCACTTGCATTCAACCTTGTATGCTTCAGCTATGGACTGAAAAGGCACTGTTATGGGATGGTTTTGAATCAGGTTTGGATCAGGTTTGGGTTCAATAGGGTCGGCCATAACATGGATATGAAGGAGATGAAGTGTATAGGCATGTATAACTCAAATCAAGGTAACCAAAGTAGAATTTCTGTGCATAAATGGTTCGGCCCTAAGCATACATAGGCACTGCCAGGCCTGGTAGGGTCATGTACTGATGTGGAAGGGGTCTCACGTCAGCAAATGGCTGGTGGTGATGATGCAAAGGTCGACCAAGGTGATGTGGTGGAGTGGTGAAGGTAAAGGAGCTTGGCAATGCATGTTTAGATGGAGTTTGCTCAAATATTTGGTGGATCTACATCATGGATTGCCACAGCTATGGATGGACAGTGGGCTAGAGGGGATGGCAGCTGGTTGTGGTGGTGGTGGTGGTGGCTATGGTGGTGGAGGAGCAAGGGCTGAGCTACAAAGGTGAAGACAAGTGCAAAGAGATAAGGAAAACAAGAAGAATAAGCGAAAAAGAAGAAGAACTTTACCAAACTTTTGCTTCAGGAGTTCATGGCCGAAAATTTTGGATGAGAAACTTTTATTTTCGTGAAAATGAAGTTGGATGCAGCTGAAGAATGATAGGGGACGGCCAAAAAGAATTGAATGCAATAAGGTTAGGAAAAATGAAGAGACGGGAAAACAAAAGGTCTTAAGCAACTAAAGAGACATAAACTTTTCAAATTTCCTTTTATTTATTTATATAAGTTTAAATTTATGAGAATAATAATAATTTCAGTAAAAATTTCGAAAATTCAACAAAATATAAAAATATAAATAAATAATAATAATTATATAAGGTAAAATAAGAAAATAGCTCAAAAAAATACAAACTAGTCTAGAAAAATGAAAAATAAACAGAATGAACTTTGAAAAATTTATATGAACTTGTAAAAATATTTATAACAAAGATAATAACATAAAATAAAAATGCATTGACAAAAATATATAAATTTTTTAATTAAATATAATTTAAATGAAGAAAATAGCAGAAAAACTAGAAAACAACCTTTAAAAATAGGAAATAAATACAGTAAACTTTGGAAAAGTTTTATTATCACCTCAAAAATATTAGAAGACAAAAATATACATAAAATAACATAATGACACATTTTAAAATAAAATATGACAAAGAAAATATAATTTATATAATTTAAAATAGACAAAATTGCTAAATAAAATAGATTGCATTAAATATTGAAATATACATAACTTTCACAATTTAAATCTGTTTTCAACGAAACGAAAAGTAGTATTCAAGTTATTAAATATAATTTCATAATAAAATATAAAATTTAATAATTTAAATATTTAAATTTGAAATTTAAAAAAAAAAAAATCAAAGTTTGACCAGTTTGACCAGAAATCCACTTTTCAGAAAAATATTCAATTTATACCAGTTGGAATTATAATTCACATAATAATCAAAGTTTATATTTAAAAATGAAATGTTTGAAATGAAACAAGTTTAAAATAAATTTAAAATTGAAATAAAGTCAAAATTAAAATATACATAAAAATCTAGGGTTGTTACACTCTCCCCCACTCAAATCTTTTCGTCCTCGAAAAGGAAGGAAGTGGAGAGACAACTAGAAAGAGAAATAGGTTGGAAGACATTCGAAAGAAGGTAGGGAGAAAGTAGCTAGGAGGGAAAGCAGGTTGAAAGACAAGGATGAACCATTATTTAAACCATTATTCATTTCAATTAAAATTTCATAATATTTTAAACATTTTATAATATGATGAATAGTCATTTGATTCAAATCTGATGGTTCAAAGTAAACAATTTTTAAACATTTTAAAATCTTTAGGAGGGAAAATAACTGATCAAAATATTCTTTATATAGTACTTTATCAAGATACTTTTATCAAAATACTTTTATAACTCGATGTCTTAACAAGTTTACTTTCGTTCGTGCAGACTCTGGCTATGCGTTGATCAGGCGCAAAGCTAGAATTCTCCAAGTACTTAGTAGACTTGTTTCAACACCCAACGAAAATAATGAAAACACTTTTAAAAACAGATATGGAAAGTACAATCCAAACAAATCAACCAAACCGAAACAGTTGTCTAACCATGGATCGCAGATACACAATGTTTACGCCTGGATCCCCCAGGAAACAATCCGTATCCGTAAGCTTTCTCAGCCCTGCGAGTTACGCCATGATGACGAGTAGAATGCAGGATACACAATGATTACGCCTGGATCCCCCAGGAAACAATCCGTACCCCCAGGCAAGACTCAGCCAGGCACTTGCGCTACTCTTCGCGACCTACACAGATTGCAGGATACACAATGGTTACGCCTGGATCCCCCAGGAAACAATCCGTACCCCTAGGCAAGACTCAGCCAGGCAGTTGCGCTATGTAGTCGCGATCATAAGACCACGGGGATCGCCATGGAATTCGATGGACACTCGAGTATCATATTCGGAAAACCCAAATCAAAGAGAGAGAATAATATCGATAGAATGAATCCACAGTGTGGCCACAAAGCGAATATCAAGCAGAAGGCACTTTCCATATCTTTACTTCGAAAATATGTATCATATAGTACCTTTCAAAATCACTTTCAAATATCATACTTATATAAAGTCCATTATATATAAGATTTCATTTCAAATCAAATACTTTCCAAAATAATAGTATATCAAATCACACTTATATAAATTTCGATTATATAAGATTTTATTTTTCAAAATTGAGTACCTTTTCAAATCAACAGTTCTCAAATCAATGGTTTACTTATACAAATCATTTTTATATAAGTTCGATAGCTCCCAAATCAAGTATTAAATAAAACAGGTTCTAAATTTTAATTCATTTCAATAGTATTTCAGTTTAAAAATCATATATGATTTCACCAAATCATTTCTTTCAAGTTATACATATTCAGTTTCAAAATTTCTTAAAACAATAGGTTTAGAAAATAATCCAAATTTCCAAATCAACAAAATTTAGGTCAAATAAATTCATTTCCATTTCAAACATGTATTCACTTCAAAAGTCATAATACTTTCCAAGTTATGAATCTTTCGAAACCAAAATACTTGAAATCATTTCACTTTGAAAATCATAACATTTTGAAATCATACATTTGAAATCATAAAACATGCCTTTAATTCTTTACATTTCAATATTTTTTTTCAATTAAACCAAAATCTAAAATTTCCAATTTTAATTCAATTCAAACCATCAATTTCAATTCAATTTAGTTTTCCAACGAAACCATTTCAAATATGATCAAATTTCAAATATAGATTTGATTTACAAAATAAACTATTAAATCTTAAATATGTTTCAAGTCTTAAATATACCATATTTCAAAAATAAATTTCATAATTTCATATATCACAAAATTTACTTCATTATTACTTACATATGTCATTATTTCGCAACATTACATTCGATCGCTCGCTTGATCACACAAGTTCGCTTTCGAACTAGTATTGTCCATTCGACTTCCCTAATGCGGACTTCGATATGGTTTCTTGACTAGAAGCCATCAGTCTCCTTGCATAGCCATATACTATGATAGAGAATTCTAGAATCAAGCCAAAAATCCATATCAAATGTTCGCCATCAATAATCAAATGAAAAATCCTAACACGAAATGGTGTAATTCACCTCGAACTTGTGTACTCAAACTTGGATCAAATTAATTAGGCGAATAAAACAACGTACGTACAACTTATGTATCTATTCCAACTTGTTAAATAAATAGTTTTATAAAGATGTTACTAAGTTAAAACATTTAAAACCAAAATTTTCTCAAACATTTGAAGACTAATTTTTATCCAAAACATTTCAAAACCAAATTTCATATTAGTATAATTCAAAATAGTCTTATTTATTTACTTAACAAAACAGTTTCAACTTATAAAAAACCATATTATTTCATACTTGAAACATACAAACTAAACTTATATTCTTTATCAAATGCCTTATACCTTTCAAAAAATTTAGCTTTGAAAAATTAACCTTGATTTGGAAGTGCTCGAATCTTAAAATAGTCAAAGAAGTCATATTTTCAATCCAAGAGTTGAAAATCAACACTAAATCAGTAAATCAATTTCAAAAGTTAGGTTTCAAAATCTGAAACTCGAGAACTGAACACCGGCTTACTTTAAATCTTTTCAAATATATATATATATATATATATATATATATATATATATACACACGGATCTATCTTTCGAATATCAAACCATACTTCGAAATCAGAAATCAAAATTGGTTTCACAAAATCACTCGCAGAGCAAAGCTACTAGAGTGGCCTCTCTCTCACTCAGAAACTCGAAAATCAATGTCGATGATGCATGCATTCATCACCGAAATTATTTTCCAGAGACATAAGTGAGTTCTGGACTTCAATTAACTTTGAAAATCTTCTTTGAAATTCTTTCGAAATCATTGAAATTCATTCGAATACATTTGAAACATTTCTTATTTGAAATATATATATATATATATATATATATATATCTTTAAATCATATTACTATATATATTTTCCAAAATCTTAAAACCGATTTTAAAATACCGGAATTCGATTCCTCGAAATTCAAATTCAAAACCCTTCAGTTATAAATCATTTTTGTATAAATCAAGTTCTTATAAAATTTTCAAAATTTCAAATTCTTTCGAAATTTCAAATTTTCATTTTTGAAAGGTATATAATCCTTATAGAAAACATTTCACTTTTATATAAAAAAATATGGCCATCCTTAATAATTTCGATGTATGCACAATTTCAAAATACAACCAAACACAAATTTCCAAAGGATGATTCAAACAAACAAAGATTCAAAATTAGAGGGACTCTAATCAAATAGAATTCTAGTTCGAAGATAAACTCAAACGAAGATGAGATAATTTAATTACCAAATAGAGGATAGATAAGCCTATATAAATCGCGGGAGAACTTAACCGGTCAACCGAGACTTTAGGAATATAATCAATACGGAAATCTAAGGCAAATCGACCTTCGATCGCCAGAGATAGAATCCGGGTAGAGCAGGAGATAGATAGCATCGACATCCGAGGATACAAAAATCTTCAGTGAATCAATGCCAATTGTAAAGGAGTTTCACCCCTTTACAAATCATTCAAAGATTTACGGAATCATCGCTCTTTAAAGAGGTCATTCCAAAGTAGAGTTACGAATGCTCCAAAATTAAAAGGAAAGATGGGGAAAACAAGACTGGATTCCAGAACAAGTGGGAGTGTTCCAAAGTTCAAGGAATCCTAGTCGATAAGACTCTTAACCAAAAGATTTCTAACAAGGTGGATAACGAAGAGACACTACAACAAAAAGACCCTACGATAGCGCCCGAAAAACGCTATTAAAGGATATTATAGCGGTTCAATAAACGCTGTATAACGACATGTGATTAAAAACAACCAACATTAGATAGCACAAAAAAGCACTATAAAAATTGTTAATTTCATAGCGCAAATATTGCGCTATGTTATTTATTTTCATAGCGGCAAAAAAGGCGTTATTGATTAATATCACAACGCTATTAGCCCGCTATGAAATTCGTTATTAGCCACAAAATACTTTTTGTTTTTTCTAAGATAGCACTAATATTGCGCTATAGAAAGTGTTAATAGCGGATTATCTGCTATAATATCTTATTTTATAGCGCTTACTGACCTATCATTCATCATTATTTATAGTGCTTTTTGTAATACCATAGCGCTTTTTATGGTCTGCATCTTTAATACTAATAGATTTGATAGCGGCCATTAGGCGCTATTAAATATTATAGCGGTTTTGAAGTGCTATAATTTAATTTCACAATTCAAAAGTTTTCTACATCCTACTAATAAACTGCAGTATTAAATACCAATATCATAAAGCACAATAATAATCATAAAAGATAATAAATATAGAGATGTGACACATTACATTAAACATACCAAATATTCATACACATCAAAACGTAGTAGCAAATATTTTAAGCACACCCCAAAAAATAGTAGCATAGTTTAACAAAAAAAAAACAAGTACATATTTGATTGTTTGCATTAAAATGAAGATCACAACTTTAACATCTTCTTCTTTCACACACCTGCAAATAAGATAAATAATTACATTAAGAACGATACATAATTAATGATAGATGTTTTTACATGTAACAAAAAACTAAATTATTGCATATTATTGCATGTCTCGTTTTATATTCGTACATGTTACTATCCATTTGAATCTACATCAAGAAATAGCAGTTGTGTATTATGAGAACCTTTTCAATAAGAGCAAATGTAAAGTGATGCCAAAAATTTGTTTGCAGGAATATCATTTCAGAGTATGGGAAATTTTATTTAAATGACAGAATAAATAGTTATGAAATAAGAAATGCAATCATGAACATTATAGATGATTCTTCTCCAGGTCCGGCTGGTCTGAAGGCATGTTTATAAACAAAGTAGATTATACTTACTGAAAATTCATGTCATTACAACGTGTGCAACAGGCCAAGCTATTATTGAATGACACGTTCATCTTGAAGATGTCAAATATGTATTTACTATGTCAGCAATACTCTTCTCGATATCGTATGTCATATAGAACATGCAACAGGGAAAGCACATCGTAGATAAACAAGGGAATAAAATACTTGACAATGTCATGTGCATGTGCTTATGCTTCAACCATTGATGTCTGTACTCCCGATTGAGATGGCAAACTGCAAGCAAGACGGTTGATACATAATATATGGAGTAAATCAAGCAAAGCAGCAACAAATTTTGTTCATACAAAGGACAGAATTAGTAATGTAAAACATAAATTTAAGACTGAATACCTTCTCTCTTCAGATGATCTATGACTCTCAAAATCTGAGCTGCCCTCTTTTCACGCGCAGTACAAAGGTTTTCCACACCATTTCCAGTCAAATGTTTTACAGAATCGACGGAACAATTTGCACATGCACGAAGTGGCTTGTCGATGCCTTTGAACAACCGTTTCCTCCCAAGTATCAACCTGCTCTTGGCACGAGATTGGGACCATGACTAAAAATTTGTTAACCAACAAATTTAAGTATAAGTAGTATCAGTAGGGTGCTGAAAAACCTAGATGATTATTTTGCAGTACACGACCGTTTCAACCACTGAATGAGGCCTTTTCAATTTCCAACTAATTTATCAAAATAAGTAGTTCTACAGCACAGCTGTGTTGTAGGTCCAGAAGTGTATAATGGCATCGTTTGAACAAACATGTGCTAAATATCAATGAACAAAACTTGAGTTAAAGCTAATGATAGTTACATTGAACCACAATTTAAGTTTGCAATGACTACAAACGTAAAGTAGCATCAAAGCAGAAATACCTACATGCTGCCGGTCTATGCCTACAAAGAGCATGAACATAAAATTACGGAAATTTACATGGAAGTAAATATATAGCTTGCAAGTGGTACTACCACAAATAAGCATAAAACATGTATCAGGTAGAGTCTCAGTAACGTAGACAAATAAATAAGAAACGGGATACAAACATGTTAACTTAAGGAAAATAAAACGTTTCTTACATCAACAGAGCGTGACTATTGAATCGAATCCATCGGTACAGCATAGCACAATCGTAAACTTGTAGCACAGAAATTCAGCAGTTATCATCTTAAAAATTAAAACAAGTTTAAAAGTTCAGTACCGCAACATGACATGCTCTATCATGCTGAATAGTTCTTCTATTCCTAACCATAGTAGCAAATCATCCACCTTATGATCTGGAAAAACAAATGAACATGTTAGTCAATACCCAAATAAAATCAGTATAGATGGACGACACCTATATTTTAATGCAGTCCTTAGAATACGATAATGGGTCATGGTTTACATTGCGTAGTTTGTTAGAAGCATGCATGAAGAAGTGTGTGGTAAAACAATCAAATCAACAAATGTCTCCCTTGAACATTTTTATCCAGTAATATCAAACTTAGCAAGTACGCGTATTTGAATTAGAGGCGTTCCAGTACGCAGAACAAATGATTGAAAGATATAGCAGAGATAAGTTAGAAGGAGCAAAGATTTATAACCCAAACTGCAAATCTTATTTTCTTAAGCATTGCTGACCTTAAACCAAGTTTTTTTTACGGCAACCCGAGTGTAGGGGAAAAATTGACAATGCTATGGCAGATATATGGGAGGGAGGATCGTATGAGTAGGATATTAATATTTGACTAATTGTAACGGTACGTACACAAGATATTAATAATCATTCACATGATTTGTAGTAAACATAGACTCAATGTTGAATTCTGTTAAGGATATTACGATTAACTGAAAAATACATCCCTTTTCGTGGATATACGTAGAAAGCCTTAAACTAATTAGAAAAGAAAACATGAGTGTGGACTACCAGATGTCGTTGTTAGGGATTATCTAACAGTGAGAATAGGACCAAGCGTTGAGTAGCGTATATATCGAAAAACGGTTTATGATGGTGTTGAAGGTAAATTGGACAGGGAGAGCTTGGAATAGTAGGGAACTTTTTTTTATCATATGTATTGTTCAGGTAATCTTAACAGTATGGGGAATCGTTGGAGATATCAGTCAACCTCGGTATAACAGGTCTAACTGCATTATTGATAGGATCAACACATACCATATACAAAATTACAAAGTTCCATTTGATAAAATAGAAACTTAGCATAATGGTAAATGACATAACTTAAGAATTAAGCTTACTTTTCATCCTGTCATCAAAATGATCATTAAGAATGTTTGCCTACGGCATTGAAAAAATTTCTGCCTCCTTATGACAACTCTTAACCAAACCCCTCAAAGACCTTCCGATAAAGCCTGCATTATTGATAGTATGAGGTGCTCTTTGGATAACTTCAAATAGCAAATAGATGATTAGAATAGGGAACAATAAGTCATAGTAATATTGCTATTAGGCATCAGACGAATATTTAAAGAAAACAAATAAAGCTAGTACAGGCAATTTATATAGATATCACATTTGCTACAACCAAGAATTAATGATTTTTTGCATTAAAGTTTAACTTAGTTGGATGAAATGTAATGGAGTATCTTACACTGATCATGACAACAAACAAAGAAACAAAGTTTAACTTAGTTCGGCAAGGCAGCAATACACATGATGAAGCTCATAGTCCAAGTGTTATATTACAACAAACAACAGAATAATATGGTGAATGGTATCAAAGTGAATGCCCAACATAACGAATCTCATATGCAAGCTCAAATTTCAAACACGGAACTTACTCATCCTTCTAGCATGGTAGTTGCACACCAAAAACAAGTTGAAGCAAATCAGCAACATACAGTTTCAGATCAATAGGGGAAGCAAGCCATCAGAGATGGAACAGGCGCATGACGCAGGAATGCAAATTGTCAATTCACAACTGGAAACTGAACCTGCAAGAAACAACTGCTAATAAACATAGGATAACTCGAAAGACAAGAAGTGATGAAAAGGATTTTGAGTTTAAATCTACTAAAAATTCTGCTGTGATTGATAATCCACTTTGGGATAAATATGCATCACAACTCAGAACATGGTCAAAGAATTTCAAAAAGAGTAAGTTGAGCCCTACTGCTCCTAGCAGCTTAAATTCTCTCGCAAGTAAACAAGATGTTGAACATTTCGTCACTTACAACTTTAACTTTTTTTAGGTCTAGTAAAGAATATACTTCCTTAAACAATATACTTTCTTTCTGTAAATACATTAACCAAAACTAAGCATATGTTTACAATAATATTTTAGATCCACGGGGTAGAATTATAATAGTTTGGAATTCTAAAATCTAGAACAGCCAAGTACTAGCCAAACCAGATCAGCATATCACTTGCTAAGTTGAAAATAAAAGGGGAATAAAGATAATGAACACTGTTATTTATGCAACGCACCATGATTTTGAGAGAACTAGCCTATGGAATTGCCTAAAATAAGAAGCCAAAAATATTAACATGCCATGGGTAGTAGTAGGAGATTCAATTGCATATTGTATAATGACGAAAAAATCTCCAGAACAAACCAGCTATTAGCTGGCACTAACTTTCAGCCTTGTATAAATGCCACTGATTTGAAACAAATTGGTACAAATAGAATTTTCTTTTCATGGAAAGGGGGATTAAATTATAGTTTACAAAGCAAAATTGACTATCTGAGAATTTTGAGTATGTTAACAAATTTAATCAGGTTTCAATAACTCTACTAACCACTCTACAAGTGACTGTTTCCCAATATTAGTTGATCTATTCTTTGGTATGATGGTAAATAAACATAAATCTTTCAAGCACAACAATGCATAAAAGTTCCAAGCAGTTTATCAAGAGGTTATATACAGAGTAATACAAAAGATGATGGAAATCCAATTCCAGTTCTATTACAAAACCGAAAAACATACAATCAAGTCTAAAAAGTTGGTATAACAATAGAATGAGCATCATGCTACTTTACGAGGGCATTAGAGAAAGAAATAACACTTTATACCTACAACTTGTTAATAATCCACGTGATTAGAGATCAATACAAGAGTATAATGGAAGCATGGCACAGTTGCAAGCTATTTTATACCCAAGCCCTAATCAAAGCTGATCCAGTCAATAAAATGGACAGGAACAAAGAAACAAGAACTAATCAAGAAAATCAAAACATAACCAGAGATGTGCTAATATACCACTGCCGTCTTTCTTAAGCAAGCTAAAAATTTCCTTTAACTCGGAGATCTGGTTGTCAGGATGTTGGTCCGCCATCGTGAGAGCTTCAGCTTACTTCACTCGAAACTACGCGGGAGGAACCAAATTGTGAGTCCCTTCAAAAGCGGGGAAAGAAAGACATGGGAGCAATGGTGATAGTTGAACTTCCAGGCGATGTCGACTCGCTTCAATATCAGATCTTGATTTTGGGTGCTTAACTCACAAAGAAGATGTAAAAAATGGGGGATTTTTTTTTACTTTGAGCGAAGTTATTTGGCTGTGAGCAGAAGACAGAGGAAATTTGAAGAAGAGGGAAATGATTAGAAAATAGGCGGCCATGGAAATATTTAGGAAGAGCCCGCTTTAAAAAGCGTTACTTAGCTAATGTCGTTTACAAATAAAATAAATTAAAACAAATTATAACACTATGGAATAACGCGTTATGTATTGGCGTTATAAAAAGTAACTTTTCTTGTAGTGAGATGAAGTTTAGAAAATCTAGATTTCGAAATAAGAACATTTTTATACCAAAATAATCTTTGAAAAATCTTTTAAAAATCTTTTAAAAATCATTTTATACTTCGAAAATACGTTCTCTCACGAAGAAAGGATTCTGAGATTGATTTCACTCATTCTAGGGTATTTCTACCCTATCTCTAATGAGTTTTTGCTCCGCAGGCTAAGGTTTGCCTAAAACCAAAGCTCTGATACCAACTGTAACAACCCGATATTTTCAGCCATTCGCATCCGCAAATGTCGGACTTGAATTGCTCAAAATACCGCGTTGTAAATAAATTTGGAGCAAATGAAATACAATCACAGAATCACAGACACAGAAATATCAGAATAACTCGCAGCGGAAATTAAAATACCATAGTAGTTCATGAAGCTACTATAACAAACTCTCAAAACATAATAGATAATATCAGTCTGAAAAACATATACAATAGAAATCTCAATTACATAGCTGTTTATTAATACCAAAGCTGAAATAGAACAACTGAAACTGAAGGGATATATAACTAGACAAGCAGAATCTCCAGCAATTCCTAGCTCCAGAAAGAAATCCAAAGCTAAGCTGTAAATACTCAGGCTGACCCGAGCGTAAAGTAAAACACAAAACACTCGAGTCAGGACAATATATATACTTATATAATGTAAACTAACTCAAGTGAACTGTAGTAGAAATGCACAATAACATAAAGGATGTTTGGGATCGCCCATCCTTTAAGAATCAGTTAAACTATAAATTTTACATCCCGTGGTTAAAATTTCAAAATGGTATTTTATACTTCAAAATAAAATATCATTTCAAAATTCAATATCATTCAAAATCCATTTCAATATATAAAAAATATAATATCTTCCAAACCACATTCATTTTTATTTAATTTAAATACCATTACAAAACACATTTCAAAATAGTTTATATTTCAAAACAAATTACTTCATTTTAAATCATAAAAATGAAGTTATTATATTTAATAATTAAATTATTAAATTTACAAAATTTTAGTCTTTCAAAATTCATTTATCCACTTAATTTATTAAAACAGATGAAAATTCAACTTTCGCAGCATTTAGAAATTGCTACGGAAAGTTACATTCAAAACAGTTTCAATTTAATAAAAGATAGCATTTAAAAAGGTTGTAATAGGGTTACATTAGTTTCAAATAAAACTTAGTTAAATTCAACAATTATAGCATTTACAAAAAATGCTATAATAACCTTTAATTAAACTTAGCCATTTGGTTCATTATTATCAACTATATCATTTACATTAGAATTAATAGCATTTCAGAAATGCATTTAATTAACTTTAAGTATTCAATATAATTTCACAAACAATTATATTTTTGTTTAAATCATTTTTAGCTTATAAAATCATATAATTTCACTTTTAAAACAGTCATTCAAATACCCTTATATTCATGATGTTATAAAGTTAAATCTCCATTCAAAAATCAAAATTTAATAATAATTCACTTATTAAATTCCAAAATTTAATTTTAAATTCATTATATTAAATTTAACATAACATTTAAGTTTAAAATTTTCAAATATAACTTAATTTCATTTTTATTTACTTAACATAACATTCACTTTTAAGCCAAACTCACAAATTTCCAATTTTAGTTATATTTCCAAATTTCAACCTAAATATTCATTCATTTCACATTTTTAACTTTATTCAAAAATCATTGATATATTATAAAATCATTTTAAATTCATTTAATTCAAAATATCATAAATTTATCATATTTTCATATTTAATTTAAATTCCATTTATCACCAAATTCTAGTTTCCAAAATAACTTACATTTCAGATTTTCTAATTTACCATTTATTTATTTCACTTATAAATTTTCAGAAAATCAATAATGCTTTACAAAAATCATTTTTAATCAAATTTAAATCAAAATATTATAATATTTACCTTTCTAAAATAATTTAAATTTTTTAGAAAAACATATTTTAACAACGGGTCTGTATTTCATTTTCTAGCCTAGATGAACTGATACGGGTAATATATCATTTCAACCCGTAATTTACATAGAAAACCGGGTTTGATCATTTCAAACCCGCAATCCCAAGTAAAAGAAAATAATTGAAAATCATTCGGGCCTATCATTTCAGCCCATAACGATTTTCTCCTATTCTAAATTCCGTTCGGGTATGTATCATTTCAACCCATAGTGATTCTAGTCTATAGGGAACTTGCAGTGTGATAAACTGATGAAAATAACAGAATAGCATGAAATAACAGTAACATATGGTATAACAAGTGTAAATATAGGTGTGAACTTCATATGAATATAATATAGTAGTTATAACAGGATGATATGCATTTACAGATTCAGGTGATGTCAGTTCATCACTACATAAGTACATATTAGTCTGGCAAGATTTACTCACAGTTTTGAGCTGATGACAAAACGACGAATTGCACAACGGGATCTACACAAGCACAAAAGCATGATACAGATACGAAATGGAGGAGCCAAGGATTAATTCCCTTGAATACAAATCAAACAAACAATATAACAAACATGAATTACAAACCAAGATATTACAAAACAATGCTAGGAATAACTACACAATTCAAAGCTAGAACTTTTGCACTTGCATTCAACCTTGTATGCTTCAGCTATGGACTGAAAAGGCACTGTTATGGGATGGTTTTGAATCAGGTTTGGATCAGGTTTGGGTTCAATAGGGTCGGCCATAACATGGATATGAAGGAGATGAAGTGTATAGGCATGTATAACTCAAATCAAGGTAACCAAAGTAGAATTTCTGTGCATAAATGGTTCGGCCCTAAGCATACATAGGCACGGCCAGGCCTGGTAGGGTCATGTACTGATGTGGCAGGGGTCTCACGTCAGCAAATGGCTGGTGGTGATGATGTAAAGGTCGGCCAAGGTGATGTGGTGGAGTGGTGAAGGTAAAGGAGCTTGGCAATGCATGTTTAGGTGGAGTTTGCTCAAATATTTGGTGGATCTACATCATGGATTGCCACAGCTATGGATGGACAGTGGGCTGGAGGGGATGGCAGCTAATTGTGGTGGTGGTGGAGGTGGCTATGGTGATGGAGGAGCAAGGGCTGAGCTACAAAGGTGAAGACAAGTGCAAAGAGATAAGGAAAACAAGAAGAATAAGCGAAAAAGAAGAAGAACTTTACCAAACTTTTGCTTCAGGAGTTCATGGCCGAAAATTTTGGATGAGAAACTTTTATTTTCGTGAAAATGAAGTTGGATGCAGCTGAAGAATGACAGGGGAGGGCCAAAAATAATTGAATGCAATAAGGTTAGGAAAAATGAAGAGACGGGAAAACAAAAGGTCTTAAGCAACTAAAGAGACATAAACTTTTCAAATTTCCTTTTATTTATTTATATAAGTTTAAATTTCTGAGAATGATAATAATTTCAGTAAAAATTTCAAAAATGCAACAAAATATAAAAATATAAATAAATAATAATAATTATATAAGGTAAAATAAGAAAATAGCTCAAAAAAATACAAACTAGTCTAGAAAAATGAAAAATAAACAGAATGAACTTTGAAAAATTTATATGAACTTGTAAAAATATTTATAACAAAGATAATAAAATAAAATAAAAATGCATTGACAAAAATATATAAATTTTTTAATTAAATATAATTTAAATGAGGAAAATAGCAGAAAAAATAGAAAACAATCTTTAAAAATAGGAAATAAATACAGTAAACTTTAGAAAAGTTTTATTATCACCTCAAAAATATTAAAAGACAAAAATATACATAAAATAAAATAATGACACATTTTAAAATAAAATATGACAAAGAAAATATAATTTATATAATTTAAAATAGACAAAATTGCTAAATAAAATAGATTGCGTTCAATATTGAAATATACATAACTTTCACAATTTAAATCTGTTTTCAACGAAACAAAAAGTAGTATTCAAGTTATTAAATATAATTTCATAATAAAAGATAAAATTTAATAATTTAAATATTTAAATTTTAAATTTAAAAAAAAAAAATCAAAGTTTGACCAGTTTGACCAGAAATCCACTTTTCAGAAAAATATTCAATTTATACCAGTTGGAATTATAATTCACATAATAATCAAAGTTTATATTTAAAAATGAAATGTTTGAAATGAAACAAGTTTAAAATAAATTTAAAATTGAAATAAAGTCAAAATTAAAATATACATAAAAATCTAGGGTTGTTACAGTTAATCTCACTAATTACATTAAATAATGATCCTTAATTACCTACTTCCAATGATTAATTAACTATAATTAATTACATTGATCCTTAATTAATTACATTAATTAATTATACTTTTATTAATTACTTCCATTAATCAACCTTAATTAATGATAAATAGTAATTACCTTTATGTAATTACTTACCTTAATTAATTAGCTTCTATATTAATCCCTTAAATAATTGCACCAAGTAATTAATCCTTAATTACTTCTACTTAGTAATTATCCTTTAATTACTTCTTATTAAGTAATTCTCTTTTATTAATTAAACCAATTAATTATTATTAATTAATTACTTAACTAATCCTTTAAAATTAATTAATTATACTTAATTCCCTTTATTAAATTAATTAATCTCAAGACATTATAACCTTAATCATCTTAAGATAAAACGTTATCTTATAAATACCTTAATTAGAATAACATTTTTAAAACATTTTAACATTATAATTAATCTTTACTTAATTACGCTATTAATTAAGTTTTAGAATAAATAATCATTTAACTTGATAATTTTAAAGCTAACAAAACTTAACTTCCTTAAAATAACTTAAAAAATTATCAAGTAGAATTTTAAAAGCTAATTTCTAATTTAAAACTTACCTTTATAAAAATCTTAAACCTTTATTTAAAATTTAAGTTTTAAAAATTACTTTAATTTTACAAAATTTAAATTAAATAAATTTTCAAAACTTCTTAATCAATACTTAAAGAAAAAATTATAAAGAGTAAGTTTAAATAAGACAGTTTTAAACTAGATTTAAATTTAAATTTCAAAAAACAATTTGATTTTAAAACATTTTTAGAACTGTTGCTTAGGGTTTTACTCGAAGGCCACTCGGGTCTACCCTCGAGTTTCTCTTCTTTTTCCCCTTTATTTTCAAAAACTTAATTTTTTTAAGTTTTAAAAACCTACTGACTTAACCCCAACAAACCACACGAGTATGAACTCGAGTTGCCACCCTCCAAAACCCAATATCACCTTCAAGCCAATCGGGCCTTGATCACAACACTACCTCTGACACAAACTAACGGTTGAAGCTCCTCCGACCATCGACGAACCTTCTGGCACCTCGACAATCACCCAGACTCTCGAACCCTACCCATGAATCACTCGCATAAGCTTCTAACCAAAATAGAGCCATGCAGATGAAACTGGAATCTCAAAGCATCACCAGAATTCTCTTCGATCACACGCCACCGATCAACTGAGCAGCTGCAACCCCGGCCATGTCTTCGCCTCACTTCCACGCAGCCAATACCAGAATACGATGACACTCGATCAACCAGAGGACTCTCAATGCTCCAGTTTCCAGACCTAACCAAAATTAGGTTCAAAAACCTAATTATTCTTGTCGTCGATGTCACATCAATCTATATTGCCTCTAACCATTTTTCCTATCCTCGCCGTGCCTTCCCCTATCTCTAACCCACTTCCCGATCATCTCAGACCCCCTGGCTACCAGAATTACCCCCAAAACCAGTTTCCAGTCAACACTGAAATACTCACCCATCCAACTACTAAAAATCTTGATTTCTGTTTTAAAAATCCTCATTTTCAAAATAGATTCAAGTTATAATCATGAATCGAAAATCCATGATGATGGATTTTAACATACATTTAAATTTTCTTCTGTTCTATCTTTTTTCCAGAAATATTTCAAACTTATTTTACTTGAAACAAATTTTAAACTTTAATTTAGGATTAAACAAACATAAAATGTTCGAATCACTAAGCCTAATAAAGACCAGGTGAGTAGGTTTTGAATTTTTGATCAAATTTTTTATTTTCAGAACCATGATCAGAGATGACTAATTATAACAGACATAAACACTTACAAACATTCATATCATAGAGATAACTCATATATATGCACAACCAATCATTATTCATCTTAAATTTCACAGGCAAACATAGTAAATTTACTTATATTTTAATTTAATTTGTTTACTCACCAGATTTAAAGAGGCATAGGCCTCAAAACTGGATTGAAAACTGGAAGACTTGAGATTTTTAATTTCTGAAGAGAATACTTGAAACTGAAGACTTTTGATTACTGCAAGTTGAAGCTTATGCTGTTGAGAAGATTGCCTGACAATGTTCTTTAGATTGCTTTGTCAATCTCAAACTTGAAAATGGTTACAAGCTATGAAAAGATTACAGGCTTGAGTATTGATTTGCATTTGAAAATACATCTTGCTACAGGCTTTCAGATAAATGGTTTATAGGGTTGGCTAAAGTTTTGAAAAGAAAATGCTTACAGGGTTGAGTTACAGGCCTTTGATTTTTGAGATTGAGAAGGATGTAATTTCGCACTTAATATGAGATTTGAAAATTGTGCTTAGAGGATAAAACAATTTTATAGGGTTTTGATATTCGACCTAAGGAGTGTTTCAGGTTTGATTCTTGAGTTTGAGGATATTTTTCCGATTTGTTTTTTGTTTTGGAAGAAATAATTTAACATGGTTTAGTTTCTTAGACATGAAAATAAGAAAAGAGATGGGAAAAGGAGATGATAGGTTTATATAAATGTAGATTTGGATTTAATAAAATTAAAAGAAACGAAAAATAAAGGATGACACTTCTCATAACCAATTATTTATTAACTTACATGTGTATTTATCTTGGTTTTAAAAGCTACACTTGTAATAATTTTATTTACATTACTTAAATGATTTTTAAAAGCTTTTTTATTCATTTTCCAAATTAATAAATACATTTCTAAATTAATAAATGCTTTCTAAATTTATATATAAATAAAATCTTCTAAAGAAAATAGAATATAAACCAATTACATGTCTATATACATTATAAAGCTTGAATATATCTACTTATATATATATGTATATATATATATGGATATCTTATCCAGAATTAAATAGTGAAATATATTATTTATTATATACCATAAGATTTATTATCTCGGGAGATTTAAAATTCAACATTTGTATTCTAGTTTTAAATCTATGTTTATATATATATATATATATATATATTTATATTCAGATATTTGTTAGAATTTTGCGATCTGTTTAATTTAAAAATAAATATTCCAACAAAATTTAATCGTGTTAATTACCAATTAACAGATGTCCAAAAATCCTGGTTATCACAAAATACGTCGACAAATGTCATTTTTTCCTTTTTCTATCTCAAGTGGATTGATATATCCAACAAATACTTAATACAAAGCCATAGTTGGTTGTAGGATCTATCAGAACAAATTACAACAACTCGAATGCAAAACACATCACAAAACAGTAGGTCATCACACACACACATATATATATATATATATACATATAAATACATCACAGAGTATACAAAGTGATACATCACATATGTGGCATGATAACCACAATACAAACACAAGTCAAAAGAATATACATATTATAGTAGCATAAAAAGGACTACACAAAAGCTACAACAAAATGAGTTAGTAGAAAAGTCCATGCGGAAGCAGAATAGGCTAAGTCCAAAGGGGTACCTAACCTGAAATACCTCGGTCTGACCTGAGTACAAAATAGACGGGTCAGTCTAGCTGAAAAAATCAGTTTACAAATATATGCAATAATATGAGCATAAGGATAAAGGCAATGTTCTTCTTAAATAAGAAGGGACCATACCGAGCATAAGCATGAGTATAAGTATGGTATGGTTACTTTAAGTGATGATATGATGTCACTTTCGCAAACATATAATCTCAAAAGCGATAAGACAATATATAAAATGTTAAATATAGAATGCCTCATATCATCGGCATATCACAAATCATCAGTAGTGGTTTAGGAAAAAAATATAACTCCTAAAACGTAGAAATCCCAAACTCGCCATATCGACAACTCAAAGAATCTCAAAGAAATCACCATCTCAAAAATACGCCACAAGGCAATTAAATATAATTCTTCAACATAGGAAATATAATCCCAAATAAAGCCAAAAGGCAAATCTCATGTAATAACGCCAATAGGCAAATCTCAATAATAACGACCAAAGGCAAATCTCAAATAACGCCGGTGTAGGCAAGTCAAATCTCAAAGTTAGAACTCCCAAGAGTTCAAATTCTCGAAAGGTAATCGCCATAATATATTGAATGGTTCAAAGGACCTATTCTGAAAAGGGGCGATACATTAGGGAAAATAGTCAAAAAAATCATCTTAAAAGTATTTGCACGTGCATATGGCCGAAGTCTTGCCAAGTACTGTTATCTTAAATAGGTACCTCGTCGAAGGCAATATGCCGCAATGGCAAATACACCGCAATGGAAAACGTCTCAGAGACAAATACGCCGCAATGGCAAACATTTCAGAGACAAATACGCCGCAATGGCAAACGTCGCAATGGCAATGACCCGATTCCAGTACTGGCATGCCGCAATGGCAAATGTGTCACAAACTCTCGAATAGAAACCCGAATAGTGTTAACGTAAGTCTCATACCACACGTTCGCACTAAATGGTTTACTAACCGCTAGTAAATTTCACACTCAAAGCAGTAAAAAGTTTACCTCATCTCATCGGTAAACTCTACCCGAAGGTCAAAACAATCAAACGGAGAAGTCAGGAATTAACCGATAAGATAAACGCATGTGTCCCGTACCACGTGTTTTACCAAACCGTTTAATTCTCCTTCTCATTCGCTCGAATAGTGCAAAAACGTATATTTTATATATAAAATAATTTATTTGAGAAAACAAGCTTTTAAAACTATGATAACCCGGATTTTGGGATATATGTTAATTGATAATTAACTGGGTTAATTAATAGGAATACTAATTTATAAATTGAACAAATAAATATGATAGTAGATATTTATATTTGGGTAAAAATTTATTTGGTATATATATATATATATATATATATATGTTTATGTATATGCATTGTGGTTTGGAAGTTATATTTGAAATTTAATATAACAAATTTTTTTGTTTAAAGACCTATTTAAGGGTTAAAATTTTAATTTATATATATAACTTTATTTATGTAATTAGATTTGAAATAATTTTTTCTTAAGGATGTATAAATATCTATAAAAAGAAATGCATTTATTAAAAATAGAAAATACTCAAAACATAAGATTTATATATAAAACTAAATTGAAAATAATATAAAAATGGTATAAAACATATTAATATATGATAATTACAAATGTAAACATAAGTTCTTTCAATATAACAAATGTAAATCAATTTTAACATGCAAATGACATTTGTAAGCAAATTTAACAAGTGTCATTATTTTCTTTTTATTTTTTATAATAAATTAAAGATAAAAGAAGATGTATGCATCTCTACTCCTTTCTCATTTCTCTTTTATCTTCATTATCAAAGAAACAAGTAAAACAAAAACTATAAACATTTCAAAGCCAAAACAAAATCAGTAACCTGTAAAAAGAAAATTAAACCAGAAAAAATTCAAGAAATCAACTACCTCAAATCACCTCAGCTTAAACCAAGCTATTAACCTCAAATAATCAAGGCAAGATCATTTCAACAAATTTCTGGTTTTCAAAAGATTATCAAGCATCATCCAGTTTTCAAAGATCACGGCAAGACCCAGATTCCAAAATAATGTGGAATGTGTTCTCTGTTCTAGCATTTAAGGTGAGTAAACAATTTTATTTAAAATTTTAAATCTATTTAAAATCTAGATGCTTGCAGTATTTACTTGAAGTAAAATATGATAAGTGTTTGCATGGTTGTTTAAACAGGAATGTATGTGTATATGTATGTGAATATTTGTGTGCATGTATGGAACAAATAGGATTGCTCTGCTCTTAGTTCTATAGGTTCTAAATAGGTTCAAAAATTAACTGCTCTTCCCCTAATCATATATAAGTTATAATGTATGAACAAAATATGTTAGAAATGTCAAGATGTTTGTTTTAAAAATATTCTCAAGAAAGAATCTGATGTAGTTTTGACAAAAAAAGGAGAGTTACAGTAGAATTCAAACTACATCAAAAATTCAACTTCAACAATTTATTGTTTCATGTATATCTTCTGATTTATCTTCGAAAGCTATGATTTTTGAAAATAAAATATTGTTTTTTAAGTTTTTAAATCAAGAGGAATCGAGTGTTGAATCTGGTTTAGGTTTTGGGCTATTTCTGGTGATCGGGTGTATCGGGAAGGTCGGGATCTCTGTTGTAGCTAGCCTGGGGGTAGGCGACTTCGAAAAAAATGGTAGGCAAATTTTTATTCACAGTGGAGGAGCAGCGAAGCAGTTTTAGGGTTTAGCTTGAGTTTTGGTCTAGGGTGTTCATGGGACGATCTCGTCGTCGTGCTCGCATCGAGCTGGACCGAAGGTGGGGGAAAGGGAAGATGGAAGTGTGGCGAAGGTTTAAGTGGAGCTGCGTGTTCTCCGGTGATCGGAGGCAACGACGAGAGAAGTTTTTTCGATCGAATTC
Organism: Allium cepa; assembly: GCA_030765085.1. NCBI lineage: Eukaryota > Viridiplantae > Streptophyta > Magnoliopsida > Asparagales > Amaryllidaceae > Allium > Allium cepa. The sequence continues at coordinate 465,422,414 of CM060943.1, forward strand.
TGGTTCCAGGAAGAGATGATCTGCTCGATTTTGTTTGCCGACGTTTTCGTCGAATTTGGGTGGTCGGAGCACTAGTATGGGTCATCGTCGACTTGTGGGTGTTTCGGCGAAGGTCGGAGTTGGTGGTACACGTGCACACGTTGGTGTATGTGTCTGAGTTGTTTTGTGATAATGAGGAAGATGAAGTTTACTCGGGTGCATGCTCGAAGCTATGTGATGATTGTCTCGAAGCCGAGACGTGCAGTTGAGTTCGCGAGTAATACACGGGGTTAGCTCGAGAATTTTAGTGGTTTGGCCCGGGTATTTGTAAGTTGTAGTAATCAAGTTTTAAAAAGCTTATCAAAATGAGTAAGTTTTAAAGAAAAATGTAAACCAGGTTATAAAACACAGTTTTAGCAAGTTTTAAATGAGTTTTTCAAAGTTTTTAAACGTTTTAAAATTGTTTATTTAAAGTAATTATATAATAAGTTAATTCCTACATGTTTCTAAAGGTGATTTAAATGATGTAAATAAATAAAGTATAAAAAATTGCATATATTAAGAATGGTTAATTGATTAGTGTAATCAGTTAAGGGAATAATTAATTAATTTAATTATTAAGATAATTAATTAAATGTTAATTAATTTATGTTATCAATTTAAAGGATTGATTTATTAATGTGATTAATTAATTAAGGTAACTAATTAAAAGATGATTAATTTATTAAAGGTTAATTACTTAATGTAATTAATTAATGTTAATTACTTAATGAAAGTGATTAAGAGTAATTACTTAATGTCATTAGTTAAGGTGGGTAATTAATGGGTAATTACTAAATGTGATTTATTAAATGATAAACACTTAATGTAAGCAATTAAAGGATTAATTTGTTAAGGGTTAATTAATTTAATTAGTAATTAAAAGTTAATTACTTATTAATTAAAGATTAATTAATTGAGGATAATTAACCAATGGGATAATTACTTAATGGAAGTAATTATGGATAATTAATTTAGATGAATAATTAAAGAATGATTAATTAATGATTTGTAATTAGTTAATGTTAGGTAAGCAGGGTTTAAAAGTAATTAAATTGGTTAGAAATGATACAATTAATTTATCTTGCTTATAGATGATTAAGATATATTGAATGACTTAGATTATTTGATATATCTGATATGTGATTTATGATGCTTTGTGATATGAGATACTTTGGTTAAATTGTGTTATAGTGGGTTATCTATCTGAAATGGATTGTTGGGTGAATATGAAATCCTGAATATAAATTGTATTGTTTAAACTTAAACATATGGCTTAAAGAATAACATTGGATTCGAAGAGACCAGGGTCGGGTATCAGTAAATACCCGAAACCACTTCGATTTGTAATCTACAATAATTCTTTATGGATTTGATTTTGGAATAAATAGGCTGGAATGGAATAAATGATGTAAACTTGATCATTTAATCTGAGTAATAATGCTTAGATATGATTTTACGATGTGTATTTGAACATGGCAAGTTAAGAACTCGTAATAAGGTACGAGTTACCCCGGGTTTTAAATAAGTTTTATGCATTAGAATTTAAAGTTATATGGGTTTACTCACGTTGGTTTCCAGCCTGACCCGGGTGTTACTTGATTGTAGTGCTCGGGTCAGACCGAGTATTATAGATTTTCAGGTGAGGACGTTCTAGAGCTCAGGAGGCGAGCAAGATGGCAGGAACGTATGGAGTTTATTGCAGTGTAATTGAGTTTGATTTGATTATAGTGTGGGACAGGTTGATACAACTGTCTAGTCTATTTGTAAATGGTTGTAAAACTTTGATGTATTGTTGTAATAATAACAATTATAGCTTTATTTGTAAATGCTATTTTGTGATATTATATTTTGATCCGCTGCGGAATGTGAGATTCTGTGTTTTGTTTTCTGTTTCTTTTTCTACCTCTTTCTTCTTTACCCTAACAATCCGAGATTTCCGGCATTCGATTGCTCGGCACTTCTACAGTGAACGTATTAGTGTCGAATTTTCGAGGTCGAAAATTTTGGGTCGTTACAAAAATCATTTTCCGAAATCAATTTTGAAGACGATATTTGAAAATTCCCTTATTATAGAGAATAAATAGATTTTATAGCTTAAAATAATTTAAAAATATCACATAATAATTATTTTAAATGCCAATTTTTTTAAAAATTATTACAAAATTGTTTGGAAAAATTGTGCTCTAATTCAAAGAAATCACTCAAAATTGTCTTTCAAATTCAATTCAAATTCGAATTCCAAATTAATCAAAAATAGGCTAGCCTATTGATAGGCAACATAGCCCTCAAAACATTTTAGAAATATCACAAAAACATGAAGTAAAAGTCAAAAGTCAGATGGAAAAAGAACATAAAAATGCTTAGGCAAAATAATACCCAGCTCTGAAATATACTCTGAGTTCAACTTTCGGACATAAAATTGGTGGCCAAACGACCTTTGATTGAACTAAAAATTGGTGTGCACAAATCAGAAAACTTCATCTTTCAAAAAAAAAGAAGAGTCTATGACTATAAAAAAGTTACGCTGCCTCAAACATGGACTTTAACCATGTTTGTAACTGTGCAACAAGAATGTGCCTAGGCCTGAAAATCAATTCTAGGTACAAATTCCAGGCATAAAATACAGCATCAAACGGCATCGGATGAGATCCAAATTGGAAGGAATGTAGTATAAAAATTTATATTTCAAAAAAGAAAAAGAATCATGCAATTTGGGTAGAGTAGAGAAAGTTATGATATCTCAAAGTTGAACCCAGGTAGTGTTTTCATTGTAAAATCTGGGCAAAAACATGCTCCGATTCAAAGTTCAGAAAAATATTTCTATAAGCCACATAGGTCAAAATGACCTGAAATTTTTCATATGTAAATTTCAACAACTATATTTTAAACTGAAAAAAAATATCATGTAATTTGGATGAGGTGTTAGAAAGTTGTGATGCCTCAAAGTTGAACCCATGCAGTGTTTTCACTGTAAAACTCTGGGCCAAAACATGCTCCGTGTCAAAGTTCAGCAACATATTTCTATAAGCTACCTAGGTCAAAATGACCTGTAATTCAGCATGCATAATTTTCAACAACTATTTTTTAAACTAAAAAAATAATCATGCAATTTGGATAAGGTATTAGAAAGTTACATATCTCAAAGTTGAACCCAGGAAGTGTTTTCACTGTAAAAATCTAGGCGAAAACAAGCTCCGGTCAAAGTCCGACAACATATTTCTATAAGCTACATAGGTGAAAATGACCTGTAATTTGGCATATATAAAGTTCAACAACTATATTTTAAATTAAAGAAAGAATCATGCAATTTGGATAAGGTAATAGAAATTTATGATGTTTCAAAGTAGAACCAAGGTAGTGTTTTCAATGTAAAAATCTGGGCTAAAACATGCTCCGAGTCATAGTTCGACAACATATTTCTGTAAGCTACATAGGTCTAAAAAGCATGAAATTTGGCAGCATAAAGTTAAAGAACTGTATTTTAAATGAAAAAAGAATAATCCAATTTGGACAAAGTATGAGAAAGTAATGATATCTCAAACATGTACTCAGGCCATGTTTGCAGCAACACTACAAGTAATTTACAGGCTGTGCATTGATTTTGCAGCAATGTTTTAAGGTATCAAACTAAATAATTTTGCTATGAAATTTTGCAGATATATACTACAACACATGATCTATAAATAGAAGAAAATTCGGCAGCATTTCGCTAACGGAATTGAGAGAAAAAGGCATGCAAAACAGCACCCAGACTCAATTTCACATAAAACTAACTAACAATAAATGCTATTTTTCAATGATTTTTTTGCAATTTGAAGCTTTTTTTTTGCTAGAATATATTAGTTAATCAACTCACCTTGCTGTAATAAGGATAAAATTTGAATTTGTGTTGAAAGATGCAAGCTTTGAGGTGGAATAAGCTTCAAATAACCTGTAGGACTCAAAAACAGTACATGCAAGACAAATTTTGCACTAAATTAGAAAAATCCATTCCCAATTTATGATTTTGATGAAACTTTAGGTGGAGTGAGATATTCTTTTAAATTCGTTCTAATTTGAAGAATTTTCAGCTCGCATTGAAGAAAATTGGCTTGTAATTTGAACTGAAAGAAGAGGAATTTCCTTTTTACTGTACTTGTTTCAAGAAATGAAGAAGGAACGCTAAGAAAATGAATGTACAATAAATGAATTTTCCTCCTTCTCACTTATCTGGTTAAAGCTAATGGGCTTTGGACCCAAGAAGGGCAAATAAATCACTTCGCCTAAGCAATTAATTCACATGCAAAACAAATATTCACCTATTTACACTATACAATAAAACAAAATCATTAACTTTTCAATTTTTCCAACCAAAAAAAATATGTAATTTACGTACTCATGAAATAATTTATTTTACACCATATAAAAAGATTAATTTGTACTTTTAAAACATTTTTATTATTAAATCCTTTATTTCACAATAATACAAAACTTTCAACAAATAAATGTAAAAGTCCACATTTTTAACTTCAAAAATTCAACAAAAATCATTTTCTTACATAGAAAAATATTTTAAACCATTTTCAAGCTTAATTTATAGCCAAAACATAATTTAAACTAATTTCCACATTTTGATTTAAATAAACCGCCTGTAAAAATTACATTCTTCTTTTTAAAATTATTAAAAGAAGCAAATGGGCAATAATTAATATAATTATTGAATTTTCTCTAAAATAAAATTATTTTCCATTTATTATCACACTAACCAAATAAAATAAAGCTTTTAACTTTAATTTCTCATTTTAAATACCAAAATTCATTGTTTATTTCAAATAAACAATTTAAAATCTCAAATTATTATTTAATTCACAATATTAAATTATAATTACCATTATAATTTACTATTAATAGGAAATGTACATACCAAGGTTGTTAGAAACTCCTCCCCTTATAAAAATTACATCCTCACAATTTTTAGAGAAGAGCTGTATTCAACACTATTTTTTTTTTCGTCAAGCAAAGGAAGATAGATAAGGTTGAGTTTAAAATTCCTCATCCTAACACAAGATGATAAAAAATCAAAATAAGATTGCTCAATTAATTCTATGGTTTCCCAAGTGCTATTATTGGATAAGCGGACTATTGAATTTGTATGAGCAATACCTCATGATTTTGAAGGTGTCCTACCTTCAAACAAGAACACAGACAGGATGCCACACAAAAGATCAATTGTGTGAGATTGATTTCTCAAGAGCTTCTCAAATAGAGTTGGGCTTGTTTCAACAAACTATATAACTGTCGACATGACTTTCTATATGTCACTACGAAAAGAGCCATAGTGACATTAGATTGACACAATAGAAGTATGAAAACCCAATAAAAAGTAGGTAGTTTTCTCAATACCACCAACCCAAATGACCGCGTAAATGCAAGTCACTAGATAATTGCACAAAGGCAAGACAAACACAAAAAAGGATTTTTATACCTTTATTTAACTAAACAAATATTTTCAAGGTTATCAAAATCCATTTCTTTATAATCAAATTCTCAAACTGTAATATTCTGAAATTTTATGACTTCTTACAAAAATCCAATTTATTCTCTAAACACTTTATTAAAAGCGAATAAAATGTTTTACCCATAGATTCTACCACAATATATTTTGGTTCGAAATATATACTTTCATACGAAACATCAACCAAATTATATTCACAAAATAGGTAGAATGTACTTAACTAATAAGAAAACAAGTTGTTTCAATTAAAAACCTGCTGTAAAGATCCTAAATTTTTATCCATCAAAACTCAAAATCCAAAAATACATATAGAATAAAAGTTGTTCTATTAAGTCTAAGATTTCCAGCAATATAAAGATCATAAAAATCAGATTCACGGTTTGAAAGTTATGCTAAATTTATTTTCAGCTTAAATCTTAAAATTTTTCTTATAGGACAGAAATGACCATCTACTTTCTAACCCATTTTAGGCTCAGTAAAAGGCAAAATCTTTTAAAGTGGTAAAAAGAAACTTTATAGCTTACTAAAATCTAATTCATTTACAAAAATATTGAATTCATTTAGAGTCATAAATATCAAGTTATCGCTATTTTAGTACAGCACTTTTCTAAACAAAATTTCAGTTTTTAAATCAATTTAAAAATTGAAATTTACCTAAGCCATTTGAAGTCCAAACTACATTTTCAAACAAACTTTTTGCTAAATCATTTATTAAATGATTTTCTTTTACCTTGGAAAGCTAAGACAAACAAAATTATGATCAACTTTATGTAATCGTAAAAAAAACAATTCATTAAGTGGAAATATATATTATCATTACTTTTCCAAATCAAGCTTTAAAACAATTAACAAAAAAACTCATTTTGGAAGAGATGCTAATCTTTTTCATTATCAATAAGTGATTATTGATTATCCATAAAAATAAATTTTCGGGATATATATAAAAAGTTTAAAAATTATTCTCACAATTAAAATGATTATACTACATGAATTGTTCATTTATCCAAACAATCCAAATTCACATTTCCACTTATCACAAAAATTAAATATCCATCTAATTATCAACATAAAACTAATTTAAGTTGATAACTAATTCAAACTTTTTTTTAAAAGAATTTTGTAATTTCAAACCCACAAGTTTTAATAACATTTATGTTTAAAACAAAACTAGCTCAACAAATTTATACTAAGTATTCTAAACTAACACTTCTTTATTTTCTCTTAAGATAGGGTTTTATATCTATCCTCTACTGTTACTCAAATAACTAAGTGAGAAAACAAATTGTTATAGTCATCTTTAATAACTTGTACTAGACTATTCAATTAATATTTTAATTTTTCAAACCAAAGTATTCTTTTACCTTAAATACATCAGTTTATTAATCAAAGCATCAAATGATTTTTTTTCTAATTAAGATATCCCATTAATTAGAATTATTCACTTTTACTTACCCAAATTACCATATTAATTTCTCAAATTTAAAATAATATAAAGGTATCGCCTCGCCATTGATTTCTTGTGAATAACCCCATTGATTGGCTGCAGAGTTGATCAAATGATCAAAACTGCCTCGCCGCTCATCCAACACTCACTATGGTTCAATAGTTTAATTAAACATTTAAAATAAAAATTAATACTCCACCATATTAATTATTTTCAAACTTTACTTATTAAAACTCAATTTACCGTGTCTGACTGTCTCATCACAGCTTTTAGGAAATTCCTATCGATAACTTTGGCCAGACGCATCGACCAGAATTCTTAAAGCACTAGACGGACAACCCAGCACAAATATTCGTTTTCTTTAAAAAGAAATATCTCATATATAATACTCAAAATATTCTTCGTTTTACCCAAAAACAAAATCCATTTTCTCTTAAAAACTTATCTTCAATTTGAAAGATTTGAAAATTCAATTATAACTTATTCTCAAAATCAAAGACATAAGAAGAACTCATCGAGATATTCCAAGAATACTCGATTCACAAAACTGAAGGAACAGTCCGGAGTGTTAATTATTCCGAACGGTATAATGAACCACTCACAAGACTCATAACGAGTGCAGAATATGGTAAGAGTAATGCTATCCTCCGTGATTCGTAGCTCATGGAAAATTGTGTCAGGTCAAGCCGAGGAATGACCCTAGCACCACATAATAGATTAAAAAGAGAGAAATGAGATATAAGATTAAGATCAAGATATATTCTCGAATGAGAAGAAGAAGATTAACAACATATCATTACTTCGAGTTAAGTAATTTTACAAAGTATATCAACAAATGAGTATCCAAAGAGGATATCTCAAAAGGAGGTAAGAACGACAATATCAAATAAATTCAATGAATCGCCTCATTTCCCTAGTGGAAATCATTGTGGGAGGATGACCGAAATGCTAAGAACCGCGAATGAAGTCAATACAATATTCAATTGCTCGATTGGGTTTCATACCCGAACGCACTCACAGAAATCAGCAAGTCACAATAATTGGAATTCGAGATATATCGTCAACATCTCGAAACTCAAGAGTGAATATAGAGACTTCGAAATCATCATTGACATTCCGAAGGACAAGAAGCAACAAATCAGCCAAATAAAGATACCTAATATAGGATTCTTCGAATCACACAATGTGGCTTGATAATATGCAAGCCACTCCATTTCAAATTATACCAAACTCTAAATAGAAAATGGCATGCTAATTCACGTGAAAAGATAAGCTATAAGCAGCAACACCAATCCTCATACATCATGCCAAATGTTGCGGATACCCTCAGTAGGGTTTGAAATCCTCAAAGAAGTCACAAGATAGAACATCAAAAGCATCAACAAATTCCTCCGATATGAATGAGTGTCGAGCACCCGTATCGAAGAGGACTCGAATAAAACAATCACAGCTAAGATTACTCCTAAGAAAAGATATTATAAACTCTATTATAGAATACTATGGAATAAAATATATTCCTAGATATATCCAAAACTTCTATCTCAAAGGACACGATAAGGTATAGGACACGATGATAAAGGGATTCGTAACACTTGTATAACACTTAGATGTACCAAAATATGTGTTTTTGTTCTGTATTTATCATATTTTGTTCTGAATTAGCCCTGATACCAAGCTGTGATGCCTCACTCGAGACCCACATTAACAAAGAGCATTATTGGGTAATACTATCTGCTAATGCAGAGAATAGGGCTGGATAGGAGCGACCATCTGTAGCCTTGTCTTAATTATCTATTAAATACGTCGACAAATGCCTTATTTTTCTTTTTATATCTCAAGTGGATCGACATATCCAATAAATACTTAATACAAATCCATAGGTGGCTGTAGGATCTATCAGAACAAAATACAACTCGAATGCAAAACAGATCACAAAACAATAGGTCATCACACATATATATATATATACATACATATATAGATACATCACAGAGTATAGAAAGTGATACATCACATATGTGGTATAGCGACCACAATACAAACACGAGTCAAAAGAATAAACATATTAGAGTAGCAACAAAAAGGACTACACAAAAGATACAACAAAATGAGCTAGCAGAAAAGTCCATGCGGAAGCAGAATATGCTAAGTCCAAAGGGGTATCTAACCCGAAACACCTTGATATGATCCGAGTATAAAATACGCGGGCCAGTCTAGCTAAACAAATCAGTTTACAAGTATATGCGATAATATGAGCATAACGATAAAGGTAATGTTTCTTAAACAAGAAGGAACAATACTGAGTATAAGCGTGAGTATAAATATGGTATGGTTACTTTAAGTGATGATATGATATCACTTACACAAACATATAATCTCAAAAGATATAAGACAATCTATAAAATGTTAAATATGGAAAGCCTCGTATCATCGGCATATCACAAATCACCAATAGTGGTTTAGGAAAAAATATAACTCCTGAAAAGGAAAAATCTCAAACCCGCCATATCGGTAACTCAAAGAATCTCAAAGAAATCACCATCTCAAAAATACGCCACAAGGAAATTAAATATAATTCTCCAACACAGGAGAATATAATCCTAAATAAATGCCAAAAGGAAAATCACATGTAATAATGCGAATACGCAAATCTCAATAATAACGCCAAAGGCAAATCTCAAATAACGCCAGTGTAGGCAACTCAAATCTCAAAGATAGAACTCCCAAGAGCTCAAATTTCCGAAAGGTGATCGCCACAAATATATCGAATGGTTCAAAGGACCTATTCCTAAAAGAGGTGATACATTAGGGAAAATAGTCAAAAAAATCATCTTAAAAGTATTTACACGTGCATATGGCCAAAGCCTTGCCAAGCACTATTATCTCGGATAGGTACCTCGCCCGAAGGCAAAACGTCACAATGACAAATACGCCGCAATATCAAATACACCGCAATGGAAAACTTCTCAAAGACGAATATGCCGCAATGGCAAAAGCGGCAATGGCAATGACCCGAAGATCAAGTACTGGCATACCGCAATAGAAAATGTGTCACAAACTCTCGAATAGGAACCCGAATAGTGTTAACGTACGTCCCATACCACACGTTTGCACTAAAAAGTTTACTAATCACTAGTAAATTTTACACTTAAAGCAGTAAAAGTTTACCTCATATCATCGGTAAACTTGACCCGAAGGTCAAAACGAACTAATTCAGGAATCAACCGATAAGACAAGCGCATGTGTCCCATACCTGTGTTTTACCAAACCGTTTAATTCTCCTTCTCATTCGCTCGAATAGTGCAAAAACGTGTATCTGATATACAAAATAATTTATTTCAGAAAACAAGCTTTTAAAACCATTTTCCGAAATCAATTTTGAAGACGATATTTGAAAATTCCCTTATTGTAGAAAATAAATAGATTTTATAGCTTAAAACAATTTAAAAATATCACATAATAATTATTTTAAATACCAATTTGTTTAAAAATTATTTCAAAATTGTTTGGAAAAATTGTGCTCGAAATCAAAGAAATCACTCAAAACTATCTTTCAAATTCAATTCTAATTCGATTCAAATTCAATTCAAATTCGATTCAAATTCAATTCAAATTTGAATTTTAAATTAATCAAAACCTGGCTAGCCTATTGATAGGCAACACAACCCTCAAAACATTTCAGAAATATCACAAAAACATGAAAAAAAAATGCTTAGGCAAAATAATACGCAGGTCTGAAATCTTCTCTGGGTTCAAATTTTGGACATAAAACAGGTGGCCAAACTACCTTTGATTGAACTAAAAATTGGTGTGCACAATGTAGAAAAGTTCTTCTTTCAAAAAAAAAATGAACCAATGAATATCGACTGAAAATGAAAAAGTTACGCTGCCTCAAACATAGACTTTGACCTTGTTTGTAACAGTGCAACAAGAATGTGCCTAGGCCTGAAAATCCATTCTAAATTCAAATTCCAGGCATAAAATAGAGCACCAAACGGCATCATATTAAGATCGAAATTGGAAGGCATATATCATAAAAATTTATCTTTCAAACAAAAAAAGAATCATGCAATTTGGATAGAGTATGAGAAAGTTATGATATCTCAAAGTTGAACCTATGCAGTGTTTTCACTGTAAAATCTGGGCAAAATATGCTCCGAGTCAAAGTTCGACAATATATTCCTATAAGTTACATAGGTCGAAATGACCTGAAATTTGGCACTCATAAAGTTCAACAAATATACTTTAAACTGAAAAAAATCATGCAATTTGGGTAAGGCATTAGAAAGTTATGAAGTCTCAAAGTTGAACATCGGCAGTGTCTTCACTATAAAAATATGGGCAAAAACATGCTCCGATTCAAAGTTCGGCAACATATTTCTATAAGCTACATATGTCAAAATGACCTATAATTTGTCATGCATAAAATTCAACAACTATATATTAAACTGAATAAAGAAATATGCAATTTGGATAAGGTATTAGAAAGTTATGATGTACCAAAGTTGAACTTAGGCAGTGTTTTAACTGTAAAAATCTGGCAAAAAACATGCTCCGAGTCAATATTCGGCAAAATATTTCTATAAGCTACATAGGTCAAAAATACCTGTAAGTGGGCATATGTAAAGATCAACAACTATATTTTAAATTGAAAAACAAATCATGCAATTTGGATAAGGTACTAGAAAGTTATGATGTCTCAAAGTAGAACTCAGACAGTGTTTTCACTGTAAAAATCTGTGCAAAAACATGCTCTAAGTCAAAGTTCGACAACATATTTCTATAAGCTACATAGGTCTAAATAGCCAGAAATTTGGCATGCATAAATTTCAAAAATTATATTTTAAACTTAAAAAAGAATCATGCAATTTGGACAAAGTATGAGAAAGTTATGATATCTCAAACATGTGCCCAGGCCATGTTTGCAGCAACACAACAAAATGTGTACAGGTAATTTCCACGTTGTGCATTGATTTTACAGCAAGGTTTTCAGGTATCAAACGAAATACTTTTGCTATGAAATTTTTGTAATTATATACTAGAATACATGAGCTATCAATACAAGAAAATCCGACAGCATTTCATTGCCAGAATTGAGAGAAAAAACCATGCAAAACGGCATCCAGACTCAATTTCACAGAAAACTAAAACATTAACAAAAAATGCTATTTTTCAATAATTTTTTTTGCAATTTGAATCTTTGTTTTGCTAGAATATTTGAGTTAATCAACTCAACTTACTGTAATGAAGATAAAATTTTGAATTTTTGTTGAAAGATGCAAGCTTTGAGGTAGAATATGCTTCAAATAACCTGTATGACTCAAAAACAGTACATGCAAGAAAAGTTTTGTGTTAAATTAGAAAAACCCATTCTCAATTTATGATTTTGATGAAACTTTAGGATTTGGAGTGAAATTACCATTTAATTTCATTCTAACATGAAGAAGTTTCAGCTTGTATTGAAGAAAATTGGCTTGTAATTTGAAATTGAAAAGAGGAATTTTCTTTGTACTATAGTTGTTTCAATAAATGAAGAAGGAAGGCTAAGAAAATGAATGTACAATAAATGAATTTTCCTCCTCCTCACTTATCTGGTTAAGGCTAATGGGCTTTGGACCCAAGAAGGGCAAATAAATCACTTAGCCTAAGCAATTAATTCACATGCAAAACAAATATTCACCCATTTACACTATACAATAAAACAATGTCATTATCTTTTCAATTTTTCCAACCAAACAAAATATGTAAATTTACAAATTCATGAAATAATTTATTTCACACCATATAAAATGATTAATTTGTACTTTTAATATATTTTTATTATTAAATACTTTATTTAACAATAATACAAATTTTTCACCAAATAAATGTAAAAGTCTACATTTTTAACTTTTAAAATTCAAAAAAAATCATTTTCTTACTTAGAAAAATATTTTAAACCGTTTTCAAACTAAAACATATTTTAAACCAATTTCCACCTTTTTGTTTGAATAAACTGCCTTTAGAAATTACATTCTTCTTTTTTTAAAATTATTGAAAGAAGCAAATGGACCATAATTAAGAGGTAATCTATAAACCAGGGTTGGTATAGGTAGTAAGGTAATTTTGGTTATAAATTTTAGCTATAAGTAGCACCGCCATGCTTCCACTTTTTCACATTTCATTCCTTCATTCTTCTTTACTTTCTTCATCCTCTCCACTTCCATATCCATGGTATCCAACCTCTCTTCCACTTCCGTAACTTCATCCATTTTCTTCCTCCACCTCAACATCACCCTAACCCAAGCATCACCCACCTTTACTTGGCCATACCCTCCACCTAAACCCCTCTACCCAAGCCTACACGCCTCCATCACCACCTTCCCACCTCAAGGACCCCATGACCGAGCCTAAAACCCCACCTACCCACCTCAAAACACATGCCTACCCCCACCTACCCACCTACCCAATGCCATTTACCCAAGCTACCCTAGGCCATACCTTCCATATCCCCTTCCAAAAGCCACGACCACACCTATATAAAAAAACAAAAGGAAAAAAAGAAAAGAAAGAAAAGGACAAGGAAAGAAAAGAGGCTAATTCGAGACATTTAGAAATAACACATTAGCTCGAGAGACACGTAGCTTACATAAAAGATTGACGGAGTGGAAATGAAGGTGTGAAATTCTCATTGATTTTTAAATTATACTGATTATCAAGTTTAATTGCTATGTTAAATAATCACCATTTTATGATATGGATGTTTGAATAATTTTTTGAATGTTGGATAATCCATAGTAATGTTGTGACATTTATCGTAATATACCCATATTGAAATTGTTAATGCCATACGATTGTTTGTATGGTCGTGATGTTAAAATGGACATCAAATTTCTATCATTATTGATTAAGTAATCACCCTTGTTAAATAAGATCCAATTTTGGTGATATGATATACTTCGAAAAATAAGTCACTTTTCAATTAGAATTGAAATCAAAGTAAAAATAAAAGAGAATTTGAAATTTGAAGTGAAACGGAATTAAAAAAGATAGTTAAAGTGAAATTGAAATTGAGATGAATAGTGAAATTAAAATTGAAATCGACTTTGAAAATTGAAATTGAAATTATGGTTGAATTTGAGTTTAAATTGAAATTAGATTTGGAATCTAAGTTTTAATTGAGTTTAATTTGAAGTTAGAATTGAACTTGAATTGAAATTAGAATTTAAAATTTAATATTAAAATAATAGAAATAAAATAATATCGTAATATGGGATTATTGAAAATACATTTATTTTAAAAAGTGGAAATATTGATTTAAAATGATTTGTAATGATTTTATAAGTGTTAAAATTCAATTCGAATAGTTTATTTCAAATATTGAAAAATAAGTTAAAACTAGGTGCGTCGCGCAATGGTAGTTCGCGATTTCGTGTCGAAAATTTCAAATGGTGTATAGAATGGAATATAGTTTGGAATTCTTCGAGATAAGAAAATTCTGGACTATTATATCTATATCTTCTAAATGAAGAAAGAAAATTAAAATTTCATGGAGTAGATTTTAAATTAAGTCCAAATCAATTTTCTAGAAAAATCGTGCTAGTGTAGTTAAGTGACTACAACGGGAAATCAGTTTAAATGGACGTTTTTAATCATGGAAAAATACGAAATAAATTTGATAGATCCATTGAAATAATTTAGAAGAGATTTTAAATGGAAAGTATGAATTATCAATTGTTTAAAAGTTATTTAAATCAGATAAGCTTATATAGCACTTCTGCAGCACTTTTATGCTGCGAATTGTATGGCTTTTTGAATATGAGTTTAAACTGATGATTTTTCCTAAAATTAATTGTGGATTTTTTAAAAAGAAAAAATAAATGTTTGAAAGATAATTTGAAATCTTTATGACCAATTCCAAAATAAAGTTGATAATTGAGTATGCGAAAATGACTAGTACATTTGTCCTACGTGTGAGATTTGGGAAGATAAAACAAGGTGTTTGACTAAGGTTAAGGATGGAGCAACCATTACCTTGAACTTACCTGGCTTATGTTTTCTTTTCTTAGGCAGCGGTGGAATAGATCGAATGAGTGCCCGGATCGGTATTATCCGAAAAAATTAAACAATCTCTAAAATGAACAAATTACGACTTGGATTGCATAAAGATAATCTTCTTATACTTGGTATTAAAATCCGAAGAGGGAACTCGTCCTATTCGTGGAATTTAAAAGGTGATTTTACAGTTATCCACCCATAGCATTTGTTGAATACGAAAATTGATGTTGAGTAAAATAATAATGATTTATGTGATCATATTTACTCAAAAATGTTTGCTAAGATTGATTTTAGGGTTTATTGTAAATGATGTCCTAAATAACATTTTTTTGGCCCACCTAAAAGTTATCGAATTTGGATTGAGGTTAAGTGAGGAAATTTGAGATATTATCCAAAGTGAAAGAATGAATTGCTTAGAATTATTCTAAGTCAAAAGAAAAAGATTTTGAAATCATCCAAAAAGAATTAAAGTGAAAAGAGACTTAATCATCCTGTATACTCATATTTACTTTTTATCGTTGATTGGCTTCAAAGGAACCGGGGTCAGGTTTGATTGACTCCCATCTGAAAACCCACTTCGAACCAATGTATACATTCGAATGTGAAGACATGTTGAAGAAGATGATTATTGAAGACCGTGGATCTTCATAGCGTGAGGACTGCTTGTTGACATGCTCTGGGTAGCTCCCATTATAGAGTTATTTATAGTAGCGATCTCCTCATTGTAGAGATCTCTCAGATTGCAAGGACTACTTGCTACTAGTGGTAGTAGGAGAGTGCCTTCGGTTTGTCCCGTTCCTAGACAACTTGTATGGACGTTTGACAGACACTGCATTTCTAAAGATTACGTACATTGGTTTTCACAAACATACATCTGTGGTGGCAAAGAAGGCAACTTCTCTTAGCTTAACACCCTCCTTGAGACATACGAGCTTAAGGGTTGTATTTTTGTTGAAGCAATTCGTAATCAACGGAAATGGCAATGTGGCATTCAGAGATGTGATATGTGCTACGTGAAATGGTAATCGTTGCCTCGAGCCTCATTAACCGGAAATGACCAAAACAAGGTTAGATGCAGCAAGGCTATGTGGGCCATTCCCAATTTGGGTACGATCATCCCCTTCTAGATATTTTCTTCCTGGCTATGACGTTCGAGATGTAAATTAATGTGGTTTGTATGCTTGGAGGTCCAGTTTAATGGTCAGTAACGACGGTGGAATGATATATTCGATACTATCTTGTTACAAAGATAGGCTGGTCTTGTTTTGGTTGAGGTTCCTTTGTGACGTTCCTTGGTACATTCCTCTAGAGATGTACCGCCAAAAGGTAGTCCCTTCATCTGGTCATTTGTATGGAAATCCATTCTCCAATAAGAACTACAGTTTTGTTTGTATAGATGTAATGAATAGCCTCGAAATTCTATATGGGTAACCATTTATGATAATATTAATAAGTTTATTAAAAAATGTTTTCAAGGAATGTCACTAGAAATAATATCAAATGTTTTGATATATAAAAGTGGTTTAAGTTATCATAAGATGAAAACCCGTCCATGTTTATGTGTGGGCATGGTCTTATGAGATACTTTTTATTTTCAAAGGATTTTATTGAAAGGCTGATATATGACACAGTCATTTATTATCGAGTTTTTCACATGCTGGTTTATCAAGCCTAATCTGGGTATTTTCAATAATTGGGTCAGATCCGAGTAGTTTCAGGTTTAGTCGAAGATTGTTGGAGTTTCCAGAGGAGAGCTGGAGATACTCGTCTATGTATGACATATTCTATTATCCACTATGATTTGTTCGTTTTAGTTTGATGTTTGTCAGCAATTGTAAGGACAGATGTTTACAACTGTCCAAACTGAATTTAGGTTAGTGTGATGCCCCACCTCTATGCTCACAATAACAAAGAGTATTAAAAGAAATACCGTCTGTTATTACGAAGAATAAGGCTGGATAGGAGCGGCCATCCGCAGTTAGGCCTTACACTAGTATTGGTTATCTCGATAGGAGTGGTATATATTTTTATTTTTCATCTCATATTTGTTTATTCTCATCGACATACCCAATTCCAGTATAAAATGAACTACGATGGTTCATAATAGTTTAGGACAATAGATATAATAATAACACAGATAATATAAATGCGGAACACAGATAAAACAAAAGTATCATATATATAATAACTAATGTCAGTTACAATACATGTGATACAGTACATATGATACAACTACAACTGTTGACTCTAGAAGTTACATATACAGTAAATTATCGTAAATAATATAAATGAATATACAACATCCTATACTAAGACAACGACTACTCCAAAAAGTATGAAAAGACTTCATAGCTCTAGCAGCAACCCAAAGTAAGATATCAACAACCTGTAAATACTCGGCCTGACCCAAGTATTACATTCAAAAGAAAATAATACACAGGTCAGTCTAATTCAAACTCAGTTATTAGTTCACATAAGCAATAATAATTAAATAAAAATTAGACGACAGTCACAATAAATCTCGTCTATCCGATCCTTAAATAAAGAAATCGGATAACGATAAATATAACACGTAATAGTGTTAAACAACAAATCAGCAAATTTAAATCATCAACCAAGATAAGTGAAAAGAATATCGATGAAGATAATTTAAAAACATCTGAGTTGCCTAAACGGCGATTAACAACAAAATCATCAAATTAACCAATCAGAATACAACTCCAAAATAACATGAAATATCAATTACAATACCAACTCGGGTAGGGCTATAGTACACGCATGCGTGCACTGCCTCGCCACTACAGCATACGGAATATGCTAAAGATCAATAAATCAAAACAAAATAGAATATCACAAAACCATACCGTGTGGCTGCAGTTCACGCTTGCGTGCACTGCCTTGCCACTACGGTGACGATGCCAATGCATGAAGATCAAGTGAGGTGTTCAGTGCAACCTGGACAACAAGCTGAAAAACCAAGACTAAAGGCTACAAAACAGTATGCATCAGATCTGAAAGATAGATGTATGCACATAAATCACAAGCTACATGAATACTCCAAAACAACATGCACATATATGAAGACTACAGGCACATGGTCAAGTGCACTAGTTCAAAAAGGCACAAGAGAGTCAAAGTGCACAAGAGAAACAAGTGCAGACACAACAGTGCACCAGTACAACACTACAGGATCAAGTAAGCATATCCACATCAAACCAGAAAAGTGCATAAAGACTACAAGTTCAAGTGTCAATGTAACTAAAAATGCTACAATGGATAAAAGATCAAAGAAAGTAAATGGTGAATGTGCAGACTAGAGTATGCACTGGAATGCAACAAGAAAGTCTACAAGCACAAGACAGTGGTAGCTATACAATGCAACTGGTCATAAGTGAACAAACAAGTTCAAGTAACTTCAAGTACATGAATGCACAGGTTAAAGTGACTCAAAAACAGAATGAATGCCTGTACAAATACAACAACACAAATGAACTACATGTTGTACAAGTGTGCAGTGACCAGTGAACAACTAAATAAAACTGGACCAAGTTCAACTTCACTATCAAATGCGGACTAGTGAACAAAAGCAATAGTACGTCACAAATGCAGACTACATCATACATGATGCTGTAATCATATGGATGTATGCGAATTAGTACATCTCGAATGCAAGCTATAACAAGTCGCTGTAACATGACAGTAAGAAGAAATCCATCAAGTTACAGTGTTAAATATTACAACTCACAATGAAACAGACCAAATGACGTGATGAAGCAATGCAAACTTGATTAAGCAAATGCAACAGAGAATAGCTGCAATGTGCATGTACCAATGAACCAGGGTTAACAATTGACTCTCAAGTGTACATGTATGCATACATAGGTACAGGCATATATATCTACATAAGGAAACAGGACCATAATATTCAAAAATTCAGAGAAGCCCTAACATATAAACAGTGTAACATCAATGTACAGGTCAGTATAATGATGATTGGAAACTCAGAAACCAATACAATATGAACCAGGCCGAACCAAGATTTCAGCAACATCAACATGTAGGGCAGTAACCTATGATCAATGGAATGCATGCAAGTACACAATGAAAAATAAAATGAATGCAGACACACACCTATACACATATATTAATGTATGTGAACACGTGATGCAACGCAACAACATACCCAAGTACAGCAAGCACTTCAAAAAGACAGAAACTAACATATCAACTTACATGTACACCATGAAGCTAACACAACTAAAGTGCATCAAAACTTCAAAATGTACCAGTACCAGACTTCAAGTACAAAGGACTCGAAGCATAAAGCATGATTCAAGTATGAATACGAGAATGCACCAGAGAATATGTAACTCTAAAATCGAAGCACAATCCAGTGCAATGTAAAATGGACACAGGGATAAATGTATGCAGCAGAGTCAAGTCAAGGCTGTGGGTCATCAACCAAATAATACAAATGCCAGAAGCTCAAGTCAGTGTACAACCAGGTGACAATATCAAGTTCGTACTGAATCAAACATTAGGACAACGCAATTAATAGATCAATGGCCGAAGTCATGAAACAACAGGAAAAATCAATAAGGTCGAAAGTACTACAGAAGCCAGCAGAAGCATTAAAATCACGAAATCAAAATTTGGAAAAGTCAAAGGAAATCAAAGCCTTCATCAAATCACACGAAATCGACACAATCAGAGAAATCAACAACAAAATTTTGAATTAGATGTGAGTAATAAGAATTACTCACCTGTTTTTTTTAAAAGAGTACGAATCAAATTCGACAGCCAAAGGCAAAGATCGAACAACCGGAATCGAGGCCGTGGCACCGCGAAGTCGATCGAAACCCTAATTGCTGAAGGAAGGGGGCGAGTACGAGCCGCCATTTTTATTCTTCTCATTTATTTTGTTTAGGGTTTGTGAATCCAAAAATCGAAGGGGAACGGGCATAACCTTATCTCAACAAAAGGGAACGGGCTGAATAAAATTTAAAAGGGAACGGTCGAATTTATATCAAAAGGGAATGGGCCAATTAAAATTTAAAACCCAACAACTCTTAACAAATTCCAAAAAGAATTTTGACTTGATTTACAAACTCCAATTGCAATTAACAAACCAATCTAATCGTCATTTGACGATAACTAATTGTCACAAATCCCTCGGTTTTTACAGACTCCCCTCTTTATAAAAATTGCGTCCCCGCAATTTTCATAATTAAAGGCGATAATAACAATTATTTTTCTAACATAAACGGGTTAAGCTAGAAAAATAAAGGTCAAGACACAAACGCCAAAGAAATCATTTAATTTCAATAAAGAAATTCACAAATTTTCAACAAAATCTAACTATCAACAGATAATCAGAAAACAGCAAAACTGAATCAGCAATATTCAATTATCAATTAGATAATTTGAATACAAAATCACAAACAGCAATATCTAATTATCGATATGATAATTAGAAGACAGCAAAATCTAATTATCAACAAAGATAATTATAAATCCAAATCGCAAACCCGTAGATATCTAGATACCAAAACGGTGATCAAAAAACAACAAATATCCAATTATCAAAAACGATAATCAATTTCAAATCAACAAATATTTAATTATCAAAGACGATAATCAAATTTCAAATCAACAAATATTCAATTATCTCAAACGATAATCAAATTTCAAATCAACAAATATTTAATTATCAAAGACGATAATCAAATTTCAAATCAACAAATATTCAATTATCTCAAACGATAATCAAATTTCAAATCAATAAATATTTAATTATCAAAAATGATAACCAGAACAACAAATATTCAATTATTAAAAATGATAATCAAATCAACAAATATCTAATTATCAAAAATGATAATCAGAAACAACAAATATTCGATTATCAAAAACGATAATCAAATCAACAAATATCTAATTATCAAAAATGATAACCAGAACAACAAATATTCGATTATCCAAAACGATAATCAAATCAACAAATATTCGATTATCAGAAACGATAATCAGAACTCATATCAACAAATATCCAATTACCTGCAGATAATTGGAAACAACAAATATCTAGAAATCAATAAAGATGACTAGAAAATCAACATAAAAGGTGGATCGATCCCAACAAATGGCGAGTTTTAGCTACGCCGCACGTGCATCAACATATGGTCGAAGCCTACCAAGTACCCAACATAATTTTGGCGCCCAACATATGACCCGAAGGTCCAACAAATGACCCGAAGGTCCGGTACTGGTATTGACCCGAAGGTCCAACATATGACCCGAAGGTCCAACATAGTGGCTCGAAAGCACACGAAAATCATCATATATTCGATTAACGAGTCCGGAATTAACCGAAATAGCAAACGCACATGTCCCATACCACTGTTTTACTAAATCGTTTGATTCTCTTCATCGTTTCCTTGAACGTGTAAAATCATCAAAATCATCAAACAGCAAATGTTTCAATTAACGAGTCCGGAATTAACCGAAATAGTAAAAGTGTGATTCCATACTCCGCACTTTTGCTACATCATTTAAAACTCTTCATCGTTTCCTTGAAAGTGCAAATTGTGTATTCCAAAAATAACATTTCACATTCTCAAACGGACAAGTCCGGAATTAAGCGAATCAGTAAAAGAAAGGGGTCATAATCCTTGATTTTTCTAAAACGTTTAAGTCACTTTCTCATTCTTCTGAAAACGCAAACTGTCAGAATTCTGAAAACAATTTCATTTATTTCATAAAATTAATAATTTACATTCTCAAACGAACAAGTCCGGAATTAAGCGAATCAGTAAAAGAAAGGGTTCATAGTCCTCGATTTTGCTGAATCGTTTAAATCGCTTCCTCATTCTTTTGAAAGCATAAACTATAAAAAATTTGAAAAAGAATTTTATTTTTAAAACGATTTGCAATCCGTGATAAAAACAGCAACATAAGTAGCAACTTCAACAAAGAAATGATACTTCTCAAAACAACATAAAACTAATCTCAAAATCAGCATTGCGGCATAACCGCTTGAAAATCCACTTTAAAATTTGACGGTTACTGAAGTCAAAGCGACAGTAAATTTTAAACGTCAAAATCTCATCAAAATAATTCGCATCAAAATAAAATACCAGTGAATTTTCATTCATTTAAAAATGTCAACAAAACACCGCGCTTCAAAAATATAGCATTGGTGTAAAACTCCCTTTATAATAATAACGGCAACAAAATACGTTTCATAACCAAGCATCGGTTCAACGTAAAATTAATGCAGCAACGCGCTACTTGAATTTGCACGTATACTACAAATGAATAAAGAATTCATTCAATTATATCTTCAATGAAGATATTTTAAAACAGCAGAAATCTAATCAGATATGATTAGCATCAAAGAAAACCAGCAAGAAATTTCAACAAATCAAATCCACTGGTTAAACAACATAATGAAATTAATTTCATTTTCATATTTTGATTTTTAAATCAAAATAATTATCAGTCGTACTCAGCGAAGCAGTCACACTGTTTTCGCTGCGCACTCTGATAAACAAAGCACGAACCAATCTATCATCAAAACACAAATTCACTTTTTATTTTTAAATAAGGGTATTTAAAAATTTCCATCGTATTTTCAAAACTTTAGTTTTGACTCAAAACACATATAAAACATCGACATATAGTTGTAACACATGTTCCATCTAAGTTATGTTTTATATTATGTCCATAAACTCCAAGCTCTGATACCAACTGTGACGCCCCACCTCTATGCTCACAATAACAAAGAGTATTAAAAGAAATACTGTCTGTTATTACGAAGAATAAGGCTGGATAGGAGCGGCCATCCGCAGTTAGGCCTTACACTAGTATTGGTTATCTCGATAGGAGTGGTATATATTTTTATTTCTCATCTCATATTTGTTTATTCCCATCGACATACCCAATTCCAGTATAAAACGAACTACGATGGTTCATAATAGTTTAGGACAATAGATATAATAATAACACAGATAATATAAATGCGGAACACAGATAAAACAAAAGTCTCATATATATAATAACTGATGTCAGTTACAATACATGTGATATAGTACATATGATACAACTACAACTTTTGACTCTAGAAGTTACATATACAGTACATTATCGTAAATAATATACATGAATATACAACATCCTATACTAAGACAACGACTACTCCAAAAAGTATGAAAAGACTTCATAGCTCTAGCCGCAACCCAAAGTAAGATATCAACAACCTGTAAATACTCGGTTTTACCCGAGTATTACATTCAAAAGAAAATAATATATGGGTCAGTCTAATTCAAACTCAGTTATTAGTGCACAAAAGCAATAATAATTAAACAAAAATTAGACGACAGTCACAATAAATCTCGTCTATCCGATCCTTAAATAAAGAAATCGAATAACGATAAATATAACACGTAATAGTGTTAAACAACAAATCAGCAAATTTAAATCATCAACCAAGATAAGTGAAAAGAATATCGAAGAAGATAATTTAAAAACATCTGAGTTGCCTAATCGGCGATTAACAACAAAATCATCAAATTAACCAGTCAGAATACAACTCCAAAATAACATGAAATATCAATTACAATACCAACTCGGGTAGGGCTGTAGTACACGCACGCGTGCACTGCCTCGCCACTACAGCATACGGAATATGCTAAAGATCAATAAATCAAAATAAAATAGAATATCACAAAACCATACCGTGTGGCTGCAGTTCACGCTTGCGTGCACTGCCTT
Organism: Allium cepa; assembly: GCA_030765085.1. NCBI lineage: Eukaryota > Viridiplantae > Streptophyta > Magnoliopsida > Asparagales > Amaryllidaceae > Allium > Allium cepa. The sequence goes on from CM060943.1 coordinate 465,446,182, forward strand.
GCCACTACGGTGACGATGCCAATGCATGAAGATCAAGTGAGGTGTTCAGTGCAACCTGGACAACAAGCTGAAAAACCAAGACTAAATGCTACAAAACAGTATGCATCAGATCTGAAAGATAGATGTATGCACATCAATCACAAGCTACATGAATACTCCAAAACAACATGCACATATATGAAGACTACAGGCACATGGTCAAGTGCACTAGTTCAAAAAGGCACAAGAGAGTCAAAGTGCACAAGAGAAACAAGTGCAGACACAACAGTGCACCAGTACAACACTACAGGATCAAGTAAGCATATCCACATCAAACCAGAAAAGTGCATAAAGACTACAAGTTCAAGTGTCAGTGTAACTAAAAATGCTATAATGGATAAAAGATCAAAGAAAGTAAATGGTGAATGTGCAGACTAGAGTATGCACTGGAATGCAACAAGCTAGTCTACAAGCACAAGACAGTGGTAGCTACACAATGCAACTGGTCATAAGTGAACAAACAAGTTCAAGTAACTTCAAGTACATGAATGCACATGTTAAAGTGACTCAAAAACAGAATGAATGCCTGTACAAGTACAACAACAAAAATGAACTACATGTTGTACAAGTGTGCAGTGACCAGTGAACAACTAAATAAAACTGGACCAAGTTCAACTTCACTATCAAATGCGGACTAGTGAACAAAAGCAATAGTACGTCTCAAATGCAGACTACATCATACATGATGCTGTAATCATATGGATGTATGCGAATTAGTACATCTCGAATGCAAGCTATAACAAGTCGCTGTAACATGACAGTAAGAAGAAATCCATCAAGTTACAGTGTTAAATATTACAACTTACAATGAAACAGACCAAATGACGTGATGAAGCAATGCAAACTTGATTAAGAAAATGCAACAGAGAATAGCTGCAATGTGCATGTACCAATAAACCAGGGTTAACAATTGACTCTCAAGTGTACATGTATGCATACATAGGTACACGCATATATATCTACATAAGGAAACATGACCATAATATTCAAAAATTCAGAGAAGCCCTAACATATAAACAGTGTAACATCAATGTACAGGTCAGTATAATGATGATTGGAAACTCAGAAACCAATACATTATGAACCAGGCCGAACCAAGATTTCAGCAACATCAACATGTAGGGCAGTAACCTATGATCAATGGAATGCATGCAAGTACACAATGAAAAATAAAATGAATGCAGACACACACCTATACACATATATTAATGTATGTAAACATGTGATGCAACGCAACAACATACCCAAGTACAGCAAGCACTTCACAAAGGCAGAAACTAACATATCAACTTACATGTACACCATGAAGCTAACACAACTAAAGTGCATCAAAACTTCAAAATGTACCAGTACCAGACTTCAAGTACAAAGGACTCGAAGCATAAAGCATGATTCAAGTATGAATACGAGAATGCACCAGAGAATATGTAACTCTAAAATCGAAGCACAATCCAGTGCAATGTAAAATGGACACAGGGATAAATGTATGCAGCAGAGTCAAGTCAAGGCCGTGGGTCATCAACCAAATAATACAAATGCCAGAAGCTCAAGTCAGTGTACAACCAGGTGACAATATCAAGTTCGTACTGAATCAAACATTAGGAAAACGCAATTAATAGATCAATGGCCGAAGTCATGAAACAACAGGAAAAATCAATAAGGTCGAAAGTACTACAGAAGCCAGCAGAAGCATTAAATTCACGAAATCAAAATTTGGAAAAGTCAAAGGAAATCAAAGCCTTCATCAAATCACACGAAATCGACACAATCAGAGGAATCAACAACAAAATTTTGAATTAGATGTGAGTAATAAGAATTACTCACCTTCTTTTTTTTGAAGAGTACGAATCAAATTCCACAGACAAAGGCAAAGATCGAACAACCGGAATCGAGGCCGTGGCACCGCAAAGTCGATCGAAACCCTAATTGCTGAAGGAAGGGGGCGAGTACGAGCCGCCATTTTTATTCTTCTCGTTTATTTTGTTTAGGGTTTGTGAATCCAAAAATCAAAGGGGAACGGGCACAACCTTATCTCAACAAAAGGGAACGGGCTGAATAAAATTTAAAAGGGAACGGTCGAATTTTTATCAAAAGGGAATGGGCCAATTAAAATTTAAAACCCAACAACTCTTAACAAATTCCAAAAAGAATTTTGACTTGATTTACAAACTCCAATTGCAATTAACAAACCAATCTAATCGTCATTTGACGATAACTAATTGTCACAAATCCCTCGGTTTTTACAGACTCCCCTCCTTATAAAAATTGCGTCCCCGCAATTTTCATAATTAAAGGCGATAATAACAATTATTTTTCTAACATAAACGGGTTAAGCTAGAAAAATAAAGGTCAAGACACAAACGCCAAAGAAATCATTTAATTTCAATAAAGAAATTCACAAATTTTCAACAAAATCTAACTATCAATAGATAATCAGAAAACAGCAAAACTGAATCAATATTCAATTATCAATTAGATAATTTGAATACAAAAATCACAAACAGCAATATCTAATTATCGATATGATAATTAGAAGACAGCAAAATCTAATTATCAACAAAGATAATTATAAATCCAGATCGCAAATCGCAAACCCGCAGATATCTAGATACCAAAGTGGTGATCAGAAAACAACAAATATCCAATTATCAAAAACCATAATCAATTTCAAATCAACAAATATTTAATTATCAAAGACGATAATCAAATTTCAAATCAACAAATATTCAATTATCTCAAACGATAATCAAATTTCAAATCAACAAATATTTAATTATCAAAGACGATAATCAAATTTCAAATCAACAAATATTCAATTATCTCAACCGATAATCAAATTTCAAATCAACAAATATTTAATTATCAAAAATGATAACCAGAACAACAAATATTCGATTATCAAAAACGATAATCAAATCAACAAATATCTAATTATCAAAAATGATAATCAGAAACAACAAATATTCGATTATCAAAAACGATAATCAAATCAACAAATATCTAATTATCAAAAATGATAACCAGAACAACAAATATTCGATTATCAAAAACGATAATCAAATCAACAAATATCCGATTATCAAAAACGATAATCAGAACTCATATCAACAAATATCCAATTACCTGCAGATAATTGGAAACAACAAATATCTAGAAATCAATAAAGATGACTAGAAAATCAACATAAAAGGTGGATCGATCCCAACAAATAGCGAGTTTTAGCTACGCCGCACGTGCATCAACATATGGCCGAAGCCTACCAAGTACCCAACATAATTTTGACGCCCAACCTATGACCCGAAGGTCCAACATATGACCCGAAGGTCCGGTACTGGTATTGACCCGAAGGTCCAACATAGTGGCTCGAAAGCACACGAAAATCATCATATATTCAATTAACGAGTCTGGAATTAACCGAAATAGCAAATGCACATGTCCCATACCACGTGTTTTACTAAATCGTTTGATTCTCTTCATCGTTTCCTTGAACGTGTAAAATCATCAAAATCATCAAACAACAAATATTTCAATTAACGAGTCCGGAATTAACCGAAATAGTAAAAGTGTGATTCCATACTCCGCACTTTTGCTACATCGTTTAAATCTCTTCATCGTTTCCTTGAAAGTGCAAATTGTGTATTCCAAAAATAACATTTCACATTCTCAAACGGACAAGTCCGGAATTAAGCGAATCAGTAAAAGGAAGGGGTCATAATCCTCGATTTTTCTGAAACGTTTAAGTTACTTTCTAATTCTTCTGAAAACGCAAACTGTCAAAATTTTGAAAACAATTTCATTTATTTCATAAAAGTAATAATTTACATTCTCAAACGAACAAGTCCGGAATTAAGCGAATCAGTAAAAGAAAGGGTTCATAGTCCTCGATTTTGCTGAATCGTTTAAATCGCTTCCTCATTCTTTTGAAAGCATAAACTATAAAAATTTTGATAAACAATTTTATTTTTAAAACGATTTGCAATCCGTGATAAAAACAGCAACATAAGTAGCAACTTCAACAAAGAAATGGTACTTCTCAAAACAACATAAAACTAATCTCAAAATCAGCATTGCGGCATAACCGCTTGAAAATCCACTTTAAAATTTGACGGTTACTGAAGTCAAAGCGACAGTAAATTTTAAACGTCAAAATCTCATCAAAATAATTCACATCAAAATAAAATACCAGTGAATTTTCATTCATTTAAAAATGTCAACAAAACACCGCGCTTCAAAAATATAGCATTGGTGTAAAACTCCCGTTATAATAATAACGGCAACAAAATACGTTTCATAACCAAGCATCGGTTCAACGTAAAATTAATGCAGTAACGTGCAACATGAATTTGCACGTATACTACAAATGAATAAAGAATTCATTCAATTATATCTTCAATGAAGATATTTTAAAACAGCAGAAATCTAATCAGATATGATTAGCATCAAAGAAAACCAGCAAGAAATTTCAACAAATCAAATCCACTGGTTAAACAACATAATGAAATTAATTTCATTTTCATATTTTGATTTTTAAATCAAAATAATTATCAGTCGTACTCAGCGAAGCAGTCACACTGTTTTCGCTGCGCACTCTGATAAACAAAGCACGAACCAATCTATCATCAAAACACAAATTCACTTTTTATTTTTAAATAAGGATATTTAAAAATTTCCATTGTATTTTCAAAACTTTAGTTCTGACTCAAAACACATATAAAACATCGACATATAGTTGTAACACATGTTCCATCTAAGTTATGTTTTATATTATGTCCATAAACCCCAAGCTCTGATACCAACTGTGACGCCCCACCTCTATGCTCACAATAACAAAGAGTATTAAAAGAAATACTGTCTGTTATTACGAAGAATAAGGCTGGATAGGAGCGGCCATCCGCAGTTAGGCCTTACACTAGTATTGGTTATCTCGATAGGAGTGGTATATATTTTTATTTTTCATCTCATATTTGTTTATTCCCATCGACATACCCAATTCCAGTATAAAACGAACTACGATGGTTCATAATAGTTTAGGACAATAGATATAATAATAACACAGATAATATAAATGCGAAACACAGATAAAACAAAAGTCTCATATATATAATAACTGATGTCAGTTACAATACATGTGATATAGTACATATGATACAACTACAACTTTTGACTCTAGAAGTTACATATACAGTACATTATCGTAAATAATATACATGAATATACAACATCCTATACTAAGACAACGACTACTCCAAAAAGTATGAAAAGACTTCATAGCTCTAGCAGCAACCCAAAGTAAGATATCAACAACCTGTAAATACTCGGTCTGACCCGAGTATTACATTCAAAAGAAAATAATACACGGATCAGTCTAATTCATACCCAGTTATTAGTGCACAGAAGCAATAATAATTAAATAAAAATTAGACGACAGTCACAATAAATCTCGTCTATCCGATCCTTAAATAAAGAAATCGGATAACGATAAATATAACACGTAATAGTGTTAAACAACAAATCAGCAAATTTAAATCATCAACCAAGATAAGTGAAAAGAATATCGAAGAAGATAATTTAAAAACATCTGAGTTGCCTAATCGGCGATTAACAACAAAATCATCAAATTAACCAATCAGAATACAACTCCAAAATAACATGAAATATCAATTACAATACCAACTCGGGTAGGGCTGTAGTACACGCACGCGTGCACTGCCTCGCCACTACAACATACGGAATATGCTAAAGATCAATAAATCAAAACAAAATAGAATATCACAAAACCATACCGTGTGGCTGCAGTTCACGCTTGCGTGCACTGCCTTGCCACTACGGTGACGATGCCAATGCATGAAGATCAAGTGAGGTGTTCAGTGCAACCTGGACAACAAGCTGAAAAACCAAGACTAAAGGCTACAAAACAGTATGCATCAGATCTGAAAGATAGATGTATGCACATAAATCACAAGCTACATGAATACTCCAAAACAACATGCACATATATGAAGACTACAGGCACATGGTCAAGTGCACTAGTTCAAAAAGGCACAAGAGAGTCAAAGTGCACAAGAGAAACAAGTGCAGACACAACAGTGCACCAGTACAACACTACAGGATCAAGTAAGCATATGCACATCAAACCAGAAAAGTGCATAAAGACTACAAGTTCAAGTGTCAGTGTAACTAAAAATGCTACAATGGATAAAAGATCAAAAAAAGTAAATGGTGAATGTGCAGACTAGAGTATGCACTGGAATGCAACAAGCTAGTCTACAAGCACAAGACAGTGGTAGCTACACAATGCAACTGGTCATAAGTGAACAAACAAGTTCAAGTAACTTCAAGTACATGAATGCACAGGTTAAAGTGACTCAAAAACAGAATGAATGGCTGTACAAATACAACAACACAAATGAACTACATGTTGTACAAGTGTGCAGTGACCAGTGAACAACTAAATAAAACTGGACCAAGTTCAACTTCACTATCAAATGCGGACTAGTGAACAAAAGCAATAGTACGTCTCAACTGCAGACTACATCATACATGATGCTGTAATCATATGGATGTATGCGAATTAGTACATCTCGAATGCAAGCTATAACAAGTCGCTGTAACATGACAGTAAGAAGAAATCCATCAAGTTACAGTGTTAAATATTACAACTCACAATGAAACAGACCAAATGACGTGATGAAGCAATGCAAACTTGATTAAGCAAATGCAACAGAGAATAGCTGCAATGTGCATGTACCAATAAACCAGGGTTAACAATTGACTCTCAAGTGTACATGTATGCATACATAGGTACACGCATATATATCTACATAAGGAAACATGACCATAATATTCAAAAATTCAGAGATGCCCTAACATATAAACAGTGTAACATCAATGTATAGGTTAGTATAATGATGATTGGAAGCTCAGAAACCAATACAATATGAACCAGGCCGAACCAAGATTTCAGCAACATCAACATGTAGGGCAGTAACCTATGATCAATGGAATGCATGCAAGTACACAATGAAAAATAAAATGAGTGCAGACACACACCTATACACATATATTAATGTATGTAAACACGTGATGCAACGCAACAACATACCCAAGTACAGCAAGCACTTCACAAAGGCAGAAACTAACATATCAACTTACATGTACACCATGAAGCTAACACAACTAAAGTGCATCAAAACTTCAAAATGTACCAGTACCAGACTTCAAGTACGAAGGACTCGAAGCATAAAGCATGATTCAAGTATGAATACGAGAATGCACCAGAGAATATGTAACTCTAAAATCGAAGCACAATCCAGTGCAATGTAAAATGGACACAGGGATAAATGTATGCAGCAGAGTCAAGTCAAGGCCGTGGGTCATCAACCAAATAATACAAATGCCAGAAGCTCAAGTCAGTGTACAACCAGGTGACAATATCAAGTTCGTACTGAATCAAACATTAGGACAACGCAATTAATAGATCAATGGCCGAAGTCATGAAACAACAGGAAAAATCAATACGGTCGAAAGTACTACAGAAGCCAGCAGAAGCATTAAATTCACGAAATCAAAATTTGGAAAAGCGAAAGGAAATCAAAGCCTTCATCAAATCACACGAAATCGACACAATCAAAGGAATCAACAACAAAATTTTGAATTAGATGTGAGTAATAAGAATTACTCACCTGTTTTTTTTTGAAGAGTACGAATCAAATTCGACAGCCAAAGGCAAAGATCGAACAACCGGAATCGAGGCCGTGGCACCGCGAAGTCTATCGAAACCCTAATTGCTGAAGGAAGGGGGCGAGTACGAGCCGCCATTTTTATTCTTCTCGTTTATTTAGTTTAGGGTTTGTGAATCCAAAAATCAAAGGGGAACGGGCACAACCTTATCACAACAAAAGGGAACGGGCTGAATAAAATTTAAAAGGGAACGGTCGAATTTTTATCAAAAGGGAATGGGCCAATTAAAATTTAAAACCCAACAACTCTTAACAAATTCCAAAAAGAATTTTGACTTGATTTACAAACTCCAATTGCAATTAACAAACCAATCTAATTGTCATTTGACGATAACTAATTGTCACAAATCCCTGGGTTTTTACAGATAGACTCTGATATATGTATTTAAAAGTTTTTCGCTGTAAAGATATTTGTTCAATATTGTATATTATTCCATTCGTGTGAGATTCTGTTGTCTTATTTTCTTTATTACCCTTCATATTCCGTCTTTTCGTGCAATTTGAGTTGGACATGTGTTGTTTATTATCGATTCAAAGAGTATGGAAAAACGGGTCATGACATATACACTGGATATGTTTCACATGTATAATCTCATCTCCTCATATAACATCTATCTCTAAATATCATAATGGTAAATGGCTGTACGATAGACAAAAGTCCCAAGTAGAGCCATCTGTATAATAATATACGGCATCTGGCCAACATCAATACTACAATGAGGTGTATCAATTGTATATGCCAATCTGCTACTCCGTTAGTACCAATAGGGAGACTGATAGCACTAAGAAAGCTCCCGAGACAATAAGTCTCTATACTATTTGTTACCTCACAGTCATCATGACATGTATCCATCAGTGTGCTATACAACATGAGGACTCATCAGTCGCAACACTACAAATGCTCCTATAGGAGGCATACTACTAGCTAAGTGACACAAGGACAATCATACAAAGTGGGAGAACTAAGCTATAAGCACTAAGCAATAATATAGGCCTAAAGCCATATAGGGTCAGATCTAGTGAGCGACTCTACGATCAAGCCGGAAGGTTGGTTCTACCCATCCGGTCCTATCCAACAAATAGTATAAAAGTATATCGTAATAGTGGCATATCGAATCTATACATATAAACACAAAGTCATGGTTATTATTAGGCACAAAGCCATACTCACTAAATGTAGGCACAAATCCATATATCACTACATGTACCACCTCACACTATGCACTCTATTCCCATCACGTTAGTGTCGTCTACTTACAATGAATAATCGAATAAATATCACAACAGCATACCATACCACCCCGTGATACGCAAACGTTTATTCACTGCTTGTAAACTACACTCAAACTGTATATGGGTCTTCTTCCCCCTCCACAACTTGCACACCTGTATATGGGTCTTCCTCCTCCTCCATAACTTACACATGTAACGCAACCCGATAATCTTCGAACCGTAGATGCATAATTATATAATTAATCACATATTCAAGTTTGGGAATTTGTGGAAATTTAATTTATTTAATTTAAATTTCCAAGAAAGGAAGGTTTTTTGTAATTTTCTCTAGGGAAAGATGAAAAATAAGGTGGAGAAGTGTACGTGAGTAAAAATTAATGAACAATGAAAAATCTGTTTAGAAAGCTCTAGATTTAAAAACTTGGGCTTGGGCTAATGAATTTTTGGGCTTGGTTGAAATATTTTTTTATTTTATTTATTCTTATTACTAATTTCTATCAATTTAAAAAAACATAAGTTCCCATTAACAATCACTTCTTCCCCAAATAAACATCTTATTCAAATTATGTCATCTTTATAAAATATATTTTCACATTTTAAATCCATTTATTAAATAACTACAAAACTACCATATCAAATAAAATTCCAAATTTCATTTAATTAATTAAACTACTATTATAAACTTCAATTAATACTTGCTTAAAAATCGGGTTGTTATAGACTTCCGCACTTAAGAAAATAATGTCCTTGCAATTTGTTTTAAGGAAAATTTATAACAACATTATACTAAATTTACTCATATCAACTAAATTTTTTTGCCAAATTTACCAAATATTTTACTTAAACAATCCATTTGTGAAATATCAAATAATCAATTTTTCCAAGATTTCATTTTGTTCAATTTAAACATGATTCAAATTCAAATTCTTATTAAATAACTTTAACAAAAACAAAAAAAGTTCCAATCAAATTTCTACTAAAACCTCTTCCCTTTGTTCATTGAAATCCTCCTTAATTTATTACTTATTCTAAACACCTTATTACTACATAATTACTCTCAAACTCTATTTGGAAACTCTTTTCCATAAGTTTATTTAAATATTTAGCACTCTTAGATTATTATAAGAGGGGAAGTTTCAAATTTAATTTCAAAATTTGACATTTAAAAAATATTGATTAGTGAGTCTTTACTTTTTTCATATTTCAAAAGAATAAATGTTTAAATTGAACTTATGCTTACATTCTAAACTCCAAAACTTAATAGCATTAAATTATAATGAATTATTTCCAAAACCTTTTAAATACAGATTTTAAACATCACTTATTCAAAGTTACCAACTCTCTCTAACTATCACCTTATGTATTCGATACCTTTCAAAATACTTTAACTTCACTCAAAATATTTATGTTTTCCAAAACTTTGTCCAAGTGTCTCGTTCTAGTATTTAGGAATCCCTATCGATAATGCTGGCCAGATGTATCGACCAAAATTCTTAACTTACTCAATGGACGTGTTAACACAATTTTCTAAAATATCTACAATTTTTTTTCAAATCATTCAGTATACTTATTTAATAAATATTTTACTAATTCAATTTAAAACTTAACTTAATACAAAATCTATAGTATATATACATTTTCAAAAGATTTCTCTTCATACTTAACTTCCATAATCATGTAATAATAATGATGTATATCTGCATAAATAAAAAGTCTTTACTTGTATTTATTCATTAGTAGTTTCAAAACAATTTCAAACTGGTTTTAAATACATAAGAATTTCAAAATTAAATTCAATACCAACAATTTCAAATAGCCAAACAAACATAAGAATCTACAACAAACATACCCAACGTAAACTAATAAATAGATTTTCCACTGCACACTGTGATCAAAATCAAATGTAAACTCAACCACAATATCAAATCAAACACCACAGCACAATATAATACTATCCAAAATCATAAATACAAAAGCTACTGGTTGGATCAACTCTGTTCGTCCTTGCTACTCTAACCATTTTATATTTCATGTCAAAAGAGAAAGACATTAATTATATAAATCATTACATATATTTATAAAATTAAAAATATGTCCCCTTGATGATTACCCCAATAATCATCTTTTATTTATAATATACTATTTTTTATTATTAAAAATTATCCAACACACCCAATGGCTAGGGACTCTATGTCTCATCTAAGGCCTCGACTCGTGTCTCTAATATATGATGTATTGTTCTAAACCTGCTCTGATGCCAACTGAAACAATGTCTAACTCTCATGTGTTCACCACAAATACCTCATGACACTAGTTTTATGGCCAACCTCTTAACTATTGCACAAAGTAACCAACCCAAATGGGACGTATAGGGGTAAGGGTCAATGCTTTGCCCCTGATCACAAAGTGAGAACCCCCTAGCATGTGTACACAACTAGCTCTAATACCCAATTGAAACACTGTTTAACTCTCACATGGCTACTACCAGTATGTCAGACACTAGTTATATGGCCAGCCTCTCGACCATCGCACAATGCAACCAACCCCAATGGGATGTGTAAGGGTAAGAGTCAATGCTTTGCCACTAATCACAAAGCAAGAACCCACTATCACGTGCACATAGCCAACTAGCTCTAATACCAACTAAAACATCCCGCCTGTATACCCATACCATCCAAGAGTATTATAGAGTAATACTGTTAGATAATACAGAGAATAAGTGCTATATGGAGTACATACATAAATACTACCTTAGACTAAAACCGGTACGTATTAAAACATCAAATAAGTAATTCATTTATACTTACACAATAGCGGTACAAAGTAATAAACATATGTGCTTCCATGACAGAACAATACATAATATACAGTATCATACAGAGAACATTAAGTCAATCATAGCGACAATATATAATATATAATACAATATAGGTAAATTACAAATCATCTCAAGTGTCAAATATCTCGATATAATACAATGTATAATCAATGTACATCACATTATCAAATGCACAATAAATCAATGCTATACAAGTATCAAACAACAATCTTAATATAATACTCCTTTGAGCCTAATAAAACGAATGCTAGTCATGTCGTCCCTGTACCTAAAAGTCTCGGACTAACCCGAATATTGTAAAATAACACATGGGTCCGACCATGTCTAATCAAGGCTAAGAATATGATAATTTCAACAATGATAATCAATCATTAAACGAATACATGTATAATGTCATAAATAAACCTTTAAGAATTACATCACTCAAAAAAATCGAATCCATATGAAACTGTCAACACTGATATCAAAATATGTCATCACCCATTTAGAAACACATCAAATCAGAAATCGCATGATCGACGTTAATGGTTGAATCATACATATCCGGAAATCATCATCTAAATCCAATAATATTAATAAATGAGAAATCACCAAGTATAATCAGGCTAGCATTAAACAATGCAGCATAAATATATCTCTAAATCTCAATAATAAAACAACATCATCAATATATATATATATATACATACATACATACATACATACATACATACATACATACATACATACATACATACATACATACATACATACATACATATATAGGATATGCTGCCTATCAAATATAGAGAATCCACTATACATTGGATATGTATCATATGTATAATCTCATCTCCTCATATAACATCGATCTGTAAACACCGTGATGTGAAATAGTTATACGACAGACATGAAGTCCCAAGTAGAGCGATCTATATAATAATATGCGAAACCTGGCCCACATCAATACTACATTGAGGTATATCAATTGTATATGCCAACCTACTACTCTGTCCGTACCAGAAAGGAGACTGATAGCATTAAGCATGTTGTAGAGGCACTAAGTCTCTACAGTCTTTAGTTACCTCACAGTCATCGTTACACGTATACCCTGTTGTGCTCGTCAACGCGAGGATTCATCAGTCACGATACTACAAATGCCCATATAGGTAACAGACCGCTGGCCTTGTGACGCAGGGGCGATCACACGAAGCAGTAACATTAAGCTATAAGCACTAAGTAATATATGGGCATAAAGCCAAATAGGGTGTCATAGATCTAGGAAGTGACCTCACGATCAGGCTGCTAGGGTGGATTCTAGCCATCTGGTCCTCTCTAACAAAAAAGGAGTGCACCGTAATAGTAGCATATGGAATCAATACATATAAACATGGAGTCATGGTCATCGTTAGGAACAAAGCCATAATCAAAAATATAAGCACAAAGCCATATATCACTACGTGTATCCCCTTACAATATCCACTCTATTCCCATTACGTTGGTGTCGTCTAGTTACAATGAATAACCGAATAATATCATAACAGTGTCCTATACCACTATGTGATACTCAAAGGTTTATTCACTACTTATAAACTACACTCAAACTATCCAGTATTCTGCATAACGAGTCCAAAGAATAATCGGGGAAATATTACCGAAAGTCCCGTGCTAGATGGTATTATAACTCCATTTATTCTAATTTCTCATCACTCAGAATAAAAATATCAAGAATCACATAGAAGGATTTCATCACTATATCATATTGAATTATCAATCTAGTTACTATCACCAGTGAACAATTCATATAGTTCAAAACAATATATATGATAAAAGAAGTAAACTCAGAAGAGGAAAATAAAATAGATTAATCAACTACACACACACACACACACACACAACCAAATCATTATTCAATAAATCAAAAAAGAATTATGAGAATAATAATATAACTTTTTAAATAAATAAATATAAGTGTAAATAAACAAATATATAACAGTTGTTCATTCACATCATATAATTTAATATAACATATTAAGTAAATAGAATTGAATAATATATTTAAAATGAATATATAATCACTTAACAATAAATAATCAGCTACTCAATCAATTATAAATTAAGTAATTTACTTTTTACCAATAACATTAGAAAACTCATATCTTTCTTATAATAACAAAATTTAGCACATAACATTTAGTCCTTAATTTATGAACATTTAACACTATTTTAAATAACTATAGAGCATCCAAATTTATTTATTTATTCATAAACAAGTGATAAAATTTTCAAAAACTTGAATTATTATATATTAAAATATCACATTTTCATCAAATAATAATTAAAAATTATTTAAGTAATATAATTAAACTCACTTTATTAGTTTTCAAACTTATTTATATATATAATAATAATAACTAGTAAGTATATATTTATTAGAATTTAAATATATTTGATTTTAGCTTATTTTATAAGTGTGTGTGTAATAATAAAAACATCACCAATCACCATGGCCACAACCATATAGGTCTGCAAACACATAAAATTAACTAAAACTCATTTCCAAATGATTTAAGTTAGTGGATATTCATATTTACCAATAAAACACAATTAAGCAAAGTATATTGTAGCTGAAGTTTTATAATAAGAAAATAGTTGAGCTAATATGTACAAAATCAAAGTAAATACAAATAAACACAAATGGCTCCAATACGCAAACACACTGTTCAAGGAAAGTACACAATTGGAGCAAACACAGGGTAGTCTACATACGCATGTAAATGAAACCAAAATCAGTTAAATAAAAATACACCATAAAAACCCAATGCACATTGACATGTACACATACATACATGTACTGGAACATATATACCCCAACTTATACAAAACACGGCTGCTTCTAGTCATGCACGAACACATATAAATGCACTTATACATACTCTACTACATACGCGCATGCACACACTCACTGGATAACGCATGCATACATAACAAAAACACACCCACTCAAACACTGCTAATAGTCTCAAGGTACTTCAGCACACATACACACACATCCACAGTCACACAACACACACATATACCCAGTACAAAACACACACAACCACATACCCATACAAATACACTGCCATACACACACTCACCAAAATCATGATAGATAATCGAAAAATGCATGCCTACACTACCCACCGGTGCACCGGTCGGTGTATGCTGGAGCAATTAAGCTCCGGGCGGTGAATTCCCTTAACACTTTTGTCCCCTGCATCGTCGTTATCATAGTCAGCTTCACGTGCTCAACCGTGTATGTGTGTGTGTATTCAATTATCATTTCAATTCATGCATATATAAGAAGTCTAGGGTTTAGACATAGAATGAGTGAATACTCACCTATATATGTGTCTTCTTCCTCCTCCACTCCTTTCACACGCAATGCAACCCGATAATCATCGAACCATAGATGCATAATGATATAGTTAATCACATATTCAAATTTAGGAATTTGTAGATATTTAATTGGTTTAATTTTAGTTAACCAAGAAAGGAGGGTTTGTGTAATTTTCTCCACGAAAAGATGAAAAATGAGGCGAGGAAGTGTATTTGAGTAAAAATAGAAACTTGGGCTATCAAATTTTTGGGATTAGTTGAAATATTTTTATTTTACTTTTATAACTAATTTCTGATCAATTTAAATAAACAAAGTTCCTATTAAAAATCACTTCTTTGCTAAATTAATAATTTATTCAAATTACATCAACTTTATAAAATATATTTTCACGTTTTAAATCATTTTATTACATAACTACAAAACTAACATATCAAATAAATTTCCAAATCCCAATTAATTAATTAAATTACTATTATAAACTTCAACTAATACTTACTTAAAAATCTGGTTGTTATAGACTTTCCACCTAAGAAAATTGCATCATTACAATTTCCTATAAGGAAAATTATAACAAACCTATTATATTAAATTTACTCATATTAACTAAAAATATTCCCGAAATTTAAAAAATATTTTGCTTAAAAAATTCACTTATCAAATCTCAAATAATCAAATTTTCTAAGATTTCATCTTATTCGACTTTAACATGGTTCAAATTCAAATTCTTATCAAATATCTTAAAAAACAAAAAATTTCCAATCAAATTTCTACTAAAACTCTCTTTGCTTTATTTATTGAAACCTTCTTTAATTTATTACTTAATTTCAAACACCTTTTTATTGCAAAATTACTCTCAAACTCTGTTTTGCGAACTCTTTTCCATAAACTTATATAAATATTCAACATTCTTAAATTAATATATGGAGGGAAGTTTCAAATTTATTTTCAAAATTTAACATTTCAAAAATATTCATTAGTGAGTATATACTTTTTTTTTCATATTTCAATAGAACAAATGTTTAAATTAAACTTGTGCTTACATTCAAAATTCCAAAATTCAGTAGCATTAAATAATAACAAATTATTTCCAAAACCTTTTAAATATAGATTTTAAACTTCAATTATTCAAAATTACTAACTCTATTTAACCATCATTTTGTATTTATACCTTCCAAAATTCTTTAACTTTACTCAAAATATTTATTTTTCAAATTTTTTTATCCAAGTGTCTCGCTCTAATGTTTAGGAATCCCTATTGATATCGTTGGCTAGACATATCGACCAAATTTTTTAATTCACCCATCTGATAAGTTAACGCAATTTCATTACAAAAATATCTATAAATATTATTTTCACAAATCATTCAATATACTTATTTAATGAATCTTTCCCAATTCAATTTAAAACTTAAATTAATACCATACTTATAGTATATATACATTTTCAAAATATTGCCCGTTATACTTAACTTCCAAAATTACTTAATAATAATGATTTACATTTACACATATAAAAGTCATTACATGTACCTATTCATTAATAATTTCAAAACAATTTCGAATCGCTTTTAAATACACAGGAATTTCAAAATTAAATTCAATACTAATAATTTCAAATAGCCAAACAAACATAAGGAACTACAATAAACGTACTCAGTGGAAACTAATAAATAGATTTTTAGCTGTGCACTCTAATCAAAATCAAATTTAAGCTCATTTACAATATCAAATCAAACACCGCATTACAAACAAAACCATCCAAAATCATAAATATAAAACTACTGGTTTGACCAACTCTTTTAATCCTTGCTACTCTAACCATTTTATATTTCATGCTAATAGAGAAAGATATTAATTATATATACGAGTTCATATCCAAGAAAGGAGGGTTTGCGTAATTTTCTCCAGGGAAGATGAAAAATGAGGGGGGAAAGTGTACTTGAGTAAATATTTAAGAATGAAGAAAATTTTGGATTTAGAAAACTCTAGATTTAAAAAAAATTAGGCTTGGGCTAATGAATTTTTCGGCTTGGTTGAAATATTTTTGTTTTACTTTTATATCTAAATTCTATTCAATTTAAATAAACACAAGTTCCTATTAAAAATCACTTCTTCCCATAATTAACAATTTATTCAAATTACATCATCTTTGTAAAATATATTTTCACATTTTAAATCCTTTTACTAAATGACTATAAAACTAAATATCAAATAAATTTCCAAATTCCTTTTAATTAATTAAATTACTATTATGAACTTCAACTGATACTTGTTTAAAAATTGGGTTGATACTCGATAGTTTTCTATTGAATAATATAACTAAGGTCAAACAAAAAAATATCGATGTGCTAATTTACATAGTTCTCTCGACTTGAGAACGCCATGGATCTTCAATACGAAAGCTCCGCTTTGATATTGTCAAATCATGACATGACGTCCATTGAGTGACTATAGTTGGGTCGAGTTGAAGTATTGGAAGTCAAGTGTCTCCTCAGTTATGTGGGGTTAATATCACAGTCAGCTTAAGTCAACTTAAAGTAAAAGTCTCTGGCCAGAGCATTTCGGTTAATAATTATTATTATTATTAAACTAAGGACTTTATATTTGGACTATAGAGTTGAAGATGAGCGATACTGGATTTTGACCATTACCAATTCCATTAGTCAAAAATGATATAGTTTCGACGAAGATAATTGGTGTAAACAAAAGTCGAAACCGGGTAACGCTTAATAAAGTGAAATGAATTTTAATGAAAACAGATGTGCGATAAATTTGACCAAAATGTCACACCACCTGCTAAATGACTCGTGAATATTAATATTCGAATAGTTTGATATTAATCGCTGACCAAATTTACACATGGTGAGTCACATTACCGAAATGATAAATTATATTTGACTAAGGTTTAATTAGTTTACAATTGTTATAAATTAATTAAACTAAATAAAATTTACAAAATTTTAGTTATAAATTTTATTTTGACTTGATAGATGAATATTAAATATATTTATAAAAGTTATAAATACCTTAATCGATAAACGATATCGATAAGCATTTTAAATTAGATTTAGTATTCAAATATTTATCCGGGCTCTAAATAAATTTATATCCCAACATGGGGCTGATAGGATTGGCTCGAATAAAGGGGTTAGAGGCAGCTAGTTAATGGCTGAAGAGGAGTGAAAATGAGTGGTTGATATGGAAGAACATCGTGTAAAAGTCTAAAAAATATGATCCCAAACTCTCTTTTTTCTTTCCTCTGTTTAAACATCTTTTCCTCCATTTGATAAGGAGATTTTTAGAGCCTCCATCCACATTCCTTTGCTAGCCAACCTACCCTCTCCTATCTCTCTAATGTCCTAAGCTCAAACTAAATCAATTTAATTGTTATCTTATAGCTGAAGGTTAAAAGTTCAAGGGTTGGCAATCTGCTGAATTTGAAATGGTTGCAAAGGGGAGAGTGCATCCTTTCAAGGTGTGCTTCAAGGTTTTGGTTCTTAGGTATGATTTCCATTAAATTATAGTTTATAATCTTCTGAAAAAGTTTCCACTATGTATATATTATTATTAGATTGTTAGTTAGATGATGATTCTGACATGTATTAATGTTGTCATAAGTTAGTTAGGTCATATGTATGCATATACTTATAAATAAAAAACTCAATTATACACACATACATATATGTATAATAGATTTGTACGCGGATTATTATATATATTAACTATTATTTTATTAATTTATATATATATATTATTTAATTATACATATATGGTTTATATTTAATTACAATATGATTCTGTGGTTAAAATTGACCATATAATTTTATACATATAACTATATAACAGTAGTAATTTTTGATAACAAAAAAAATTAATTTTTATAATTATTTAATACTATTTGAATCAATATACTATATAAATAAATCATATAAAATATAACATATTATGAAAATTATTTTTTAAATTTTATAAAATTAACTTATCATAAGATAAGCTCTTGGTCAAAAAATTAAAAAAAACATCATTTTTCCTATTTTTAATTTTTTATTATTATTATAGACTAAAAAATATAGAATTTTTTTTCAAAATTCAAAATATCATAGAAAAATGTTTCAAAATAATTTTTATTAATATTTCATGTAATTTTTTTAATGAATATTCAATTAAAAATATATTTTAAGAACAATTTAGAATTTATAAAAAAAATGAATTTGTTAATATATATATATATATATATATATATTATAACTATATTCATGTATATTTACTATTATTTTTCAACAAGGCTATCCGGCGTTTTAAGTGTGCCGTCCACTTTTATTACTCAAATCGATACAGAACAAGTGATCGTAACATGCTCCAAATAAGCTAAAACATCAACAATAGGAAAGTTTAGGAGTTAGACAGACAGGTTTAAACTGCTATCCAAAGGAGGACATCTAATCCAATATATCGTTACTGACATCAGCATCGGTACTAGGGCCGTGAACATGTTGAACATAAGAGAAGAGAGTTGTAAGTTTAGGATCAAATGACCTCGTGAGCATAGTATAGAGATATTTCCTATTCCAAGATGCATCCAAAAATAGTTGCCAATTGAGTTGACCTTCATCTCCATCAGTAGTAAGAGTTAGACCTTCCTCCTCTATTTGATATGCGAGTCTTTTGAATTTCCCTCCTTCACCTACAAATATATGAAAATTATTGTTCGTCGGATCATACCTCATTTCTAAAACATCGTGTATCCAAGCATGCTCGACAGAGTTCCAGTAAATAATGTCCTTCTTTGGAGCAGAATCTGGCGTAGCAACATAAACGAGTGCGTCAGCGGAAGTACGCACTTCTGGAATAGATATAGCAAAGTCAGAGGAAGTGGGAATCCTAATCTTCAGGACCCATTTAAGAAATAGCCTAAAGAGCGGAATCTTGGCAAGAGGCGACTAGGTAGAAGAGATAGAACCAGCCGAACACGTGTCCGATGTATGCCTAAAAGACTGACAAGGTATGAAAATATCAGGTTCCCATTTGTACTGAACGTCGACTTCCAAATTTCCTTCAGCTAATCTAATTTTCAGCTTCGACGACAAAGGATTAATAAGAGAGATCCCAATCAAAGCTCTAGCATAGTGTAAATTCTTATGGGTCTCGGTACTAGAATCAAAACATTTGAGGTCACCAATGAGACTTGCAAGCCAGTTTAACCCAATCAATGGCTGCAGGACGGAAGGAACATGAGTAAAGGTGGCCTAAATTGGGATTGAGAGGACCTGCTCTCTTGCTTTTTCTACCCCTAGAATCCATGGAGTGATAATAAATGGTTCCCCACAATGATTAACGGAATGGTCTTGGGAGCTCGAAACTTATCTTTCTTATTAGCGAATTTGAAATAAAACATGGTATTGAAAAATTGAACTTGGAGGCTACCTTTAAACTTCAAGATTTGTTTGCATCTACCAAGAACCACGGTATATGGAGGAGAAGTGTCTAAGAAAAAACGGACTAAATAATCAAACCTGTAGTTCATGCTCGCTTGAACCACTTCAGTTGGAGGCACACTAACACTATCTATCACGACTATATTGAATGAAGAAGGAGCGATGGTGCCAGCAATTTTTGGCAATGACCTAAATAACGAAGTCCATTTCTTAATAGTAGGCACTACAATAGAGATTGGGGATTCCATCATATGATATTTGGACGCCATGAGAGCATTAGGTATTTCTAGCCAAACCTGATAGTTCAGAATCTCTCGAGCTAACTACAACTTTTTCATTCATAGCCTTACCATATATTTCAGAAAACCTGTGCATATCATTTATCTCAAGAGCCAAAACACCTATACTAGCATCAACAATTTTCAATACAGAAGCACCCAGGCTAGGATTTTCTAATTGCGTCCACTGTTCAACATTACTGTTAGTTGTAGCCATAAATAGTGGCGAGAGAGGAGTTACTTGAGATCGACAATTTAGAATGCCAGAAATGAGTCTTGTAGGTGATTTGTCTTTTGAGATTTTCAGATATGATACCAACGTTTGCAAAAGAGAAGCTAGGTTATAATTTGGCAAAGCAGGTCCAGCCGGCATCGAGGATGAGAGAACAATAGCCGATCGAGGAGACCGAAGACCACAGGTGGCAAAGATCAGGTCATTGAAAAAATGGCCAAATCCGATCAACAACGGTGAAGAAATAGGCGGAGCTAGTAATTCTGGAGGGTGTGACATGGAAAGAGGAGAAAATGAGTAGTGCAAACGGGATGAAGGAAGGAAGTAAAGGTGAGGAAAGGGTTGAGAATGGGAGCAAAGGAAAGTCGCCTGAGAAGGTTAACATGCGCAACCATTAAACTTAATTGGTATATACACACACACACACACACTATTTTAAATATAAAAAAAATTATATTTTATCATTATATATGTCGGTACATATATTATTAACCGTTTAAATATGTATATACACATGTATGTATATGTATATGTATAATTTTTATTTTTAAATAACTTATTTGTATTTAAATAGATATATTACAATAAATTGAATATATTATTTATATTTTATTTATAAATGCAATACATACATATATATAGTTAGATATTTTACATTTATATAAAATTATTTAAACAAACTTAACATATACGTATTTATTTATTTATTTATAATATTTACATATAGGTAATAGTTTATATACATACATATATTTGGACAATATACGTTACATATCGGATGAGATAACATGTCTATTGCAATGTAAATCCCAACATCTATATATGGACATGTTATACCTTCCACGGGTTATCATGTTATGTATGCACATACATATATATATGTATGTATGTATATGATACATATGTGTATATTTACATGTATTAATATATAAAGTGAATAAAACTATAAAATCTATAAATTTAAATAAAACAAGAGATTTTATTTAAATATAATTTAAAAATATTCTAAATAAAATTAGGCTTTATAGGCCCAATAAACATCCAATAAGGGAATATTTTTTGAAATTCACCATAATTTCCGCTGTGGGATGGCCCAGTTCTAACATGAGTCGTGTCTGAAAGGTAAAACGACCAAGCATCTCTTCAGTATGAGTAGTGAAAGAGTTGATGAACTCTTGGGGTTAGCGCATTGTGATGTATGTGGCCCGTTGCGTGTAATAACCAAAGATAATAGTTTTTACTTTGTTACCTCCATTATTGATTTCTCGAGACTAGAGTACGTGTATCGTATGAAGAACAAATCCATTGTCTATAAGAAATTTATGGAATATAAAAATGTAGTAGAAAACCAAATGGGTCATAAGGTTAGGATTCTTTGGTTAGATCGAGGAGGCAAGTATTTTTGACAAAAGCTCCAATAATACTTAAAAGATAATAGGATTATCTCTTAGGTTACTCCACCCTATACTCTATAGCACAATGGTGCATCAGAGGAAAAGGAATCGAACCCTATTAGATATAATTCGTTCCATGATGAGTGAGACTGAATTGCCCCTGTTATAATGTGGATATGTGCTAGAAACTTCAGCGCTTATGTTGAACTTAATGCCCACTAAATCTATGCCTAAAGTGCCATCTAATACGTGGCATGGTAAGAAATCCCAACTTAAGTACTTAAAGGTATGATGTTGTCCAGCCTACGTTAAGAATGTTGGTCCGAATAAACTAGAGGCATGATCGATACTGCGTAAATTTATAGGATATCAAAATTTTAATAGATATATATTCTAAAATACCAAGGAATAAAATGTTATTGTTCCTTGACATACTATCTTTATAAAAGTAATTTCTATCATAGAAAATTAACGGTGAGGTTGTAGACGTGGATGAGATTTAAGAAGTTAACACCGAGGTTGAACCAATGGAAGAACCGAGTTCACCCGTATACGAAAACACACAACCTACTAGAAGGCATAGTGAGAAATTCATGCACCAGAGAGATACTATGGTTTTCTCGTGGATGGCAAGAAGGAGGACCTTGTGTTAGATGACCACACTCCTCCGTCCTTCCAAAAAGCACTGCAGAGTAAAGACTCTAGACTCTGGCTTGGAGCAATGGAATCCGAGATGAATTCAATGTAAAAAAGAAAAGTATGGACTTTGTCGGATGTACCCAAAAGGATGAAACCCATTGGCTACAGATGGATTTTTAAGAGCTAAATGCAGATGGAGAAGTAAAAACTTACAAAGCTAGGCTAGTTGCGAAAGGACTTCGTCAAATTCAAGGTATTGATCATGATAAGACCTTTTCGCCTATAGTTATGCTTAAGTCCATTCAGATTATGCTAGCTATTGCTGCATTCTATGACAATGAAATATGGCAAATGGATGTGAAGATGGCATTTGTAACAACCCACATATTTTACGATTTGTGTATTTAAATATTTTATTTAAATATAGCATCGTTAGTCGGATTTTAGCCCGAAAAACTACTTTTTGCAAACGGTCGAATTAGGACTCGAGACCACCCCCATCGAGTTCAAAATGACGTTTGCGACCTTTTTGAGTATAAACTTCGAAATGTATGGAGTTAGGGGAATTTTGCTACTTTTTCACTTAGGGCTTTGGTTTGGTGTCAGCCCATTAGACCCAAGCTTCACCCCCTCTTCTCTTCATTCCTTCATAATTTCCTAATACTCAAGCTTTAGATAAAAATGGGGGAAGAGAAAACGAATTAGGAAATCCTGAGCCCTAGTTTCCAGTTGCAAATTCAAGTTCTAGCTCCAAATTCATAGAAGAAGCTTTGGTAAGCCTTCTCTTCTTCTTCTCCAACTCATTCTCCATTCAATTTTAGAAATTTCTAAACTTAACTTAGGAAATATTTCTCTTTTAATCTTAGGTTCAAGCTTGATGGGTTGGAATTGAAGAGTGATTGTCCTTGCCATTGCCCTATAGCTTCTTCTTCATTTGTTTTATGTAAAAAGGTGAGATTTTTATCTAACATCTAAGTCTATAATTATCTTTGATTGTTAGGGATGAATTCCTAACACTTATTCATGTGCATTTGCTTTTAATTTGGATTGTTTTTGTGAATATTCCAATTTTTGGTGTTTTGAAAGCAAAATTTATGAAATCCTATTATGGATATTTGGACATTGATATTCGAGGCGGATCGAAGAGACTTTAAGGTTGGGTTGTCGCTTGGCATTAATCCTTAGTCGTTGTTTCTCGTCCGATCACTTCCGATATCGTTTGGCCATTTTGGCGTAGGTTTAGGGAATGTCCTGAACCATAGTTTCAGACGTCTGAAATAAGAGATTCAGACGTATGAATATTATACTGGGAATTTTTATTCCTGGGTATTCAGACGTCTGAATCTAAGGTTCCAGATGTCTGAATTTACTCGTGAGCAACCAGAAAGGAAATAGGCTAAAAATGCCTATTTCAGACGTCTGAAATATAGGTTTCAGATGTCTGAATTGGGTTCTAGAAAACAAATAAATTTCCAGATTCAGACGTCTGAATCTGGAACTTCAGACGTCTGAATCTGCTTGTTTTTGCCTATTTAGCTTAAGTTTCCAAATTTAATCGATTTGTGTTGATTCCCATTTGTTGTTATCATTTACTATTTACTTTGATGACATTCTCTTCGGGATTTTTTTTGGAACATCCACCTTGATGGATTCGATATCGATTTCTTTGGATTCTATTCACGTCTTCGAATGTGAATTTTGGTGATTTATTGTTTCTACAATCATTTTTGTGATTTGTCACTTTAAAAATATAAAGGTTTCAATACTAGTAGTAAATATCAAAACTCTTTCATCAAAACGATTTCAACACTATTTTATTACAATGCTCGTTTCCTAAACCGTTTTCCAATCTACTAGCATATACAAACCTTTACCTCACTCGTATGAGAAATCTAATAAAACGGCTTAGAAAAACAAATGGTATGAAACACTTGCGTTTACTTCGTCGGTTAATTCTCGGACTTGTTTGATTGAACCTCTTGTGACAATTTTTGAGTGGAGATTTACCATTTGTTCGTAAATACTTAAGTTAAGCCAGTGGTTATGGGACATGAAGCTAAGCTCATTTATTTACTAGCTTAATGTAGTTGACACTTCTCGATGGTTATTGATGATCATTTATGCGATTTAGACCAGCGATATGCTATGTTTCTTTGTCCACGTAGGGGACGGTACCTCGTTTTATTGAGTTTCGTCTCATTTCTTTTATAGGCTAATGACCTATGTATTCTTTGGAGTTTCGACTCAATTTTTGTGGGCTAGCGACCCATATTCTTTTATGGAGTTCGGTTTATCGGACGTACCTTTGTACTACGTTGTTGTACCAGCTTATCAGGACCATCAGGCGTACCGTTGTACTACGTCGTTGCTCCGAATTATTCAAGTTTTAGGTTCCTTTGGCGTACCGATATTGTACTACGTCGTTGCATCGGCTCTATGGTTAGCGACCATGGGATAGCGTCCCGTTTGTAATACACGTGTTGGTGAGTTTTCATGCTCCCGTTTTGTGATAGGCCTTCCCCTTTTTGTGATTTCTGGATTTCTATTGATGATTTCTAAAATTTGTGTTTCACCAGCTGTGACGCCCCACCTCTATAACCACGCTAGCCAAGGACACTACGGTGTAATGCCGTCAACTAGCATGAAGAATAAGGCTTGATAGGAGCGGCCATCCGTAGTTAGGCCTTACACTAGTATTGGTTATTTCGATAGGAGTGGTATATATTTTTATTTTATTTTTCATCTCTTATTTATTTACTCCCATCGACATACCCAATTCCAATATAAAATGAACTACGGTGGTTCATAATAGTTTAGGACAATAAATATAATAATAACACAGATCATATAAATGCGGAACACAGATAAAACAAAAAGCCTCATATATGTATAATAACTGATGTCAGTTACAATACATGTGATTCAGTACATAAGATACAACTACAACTGTCGACTCTGTAAGTTATATACACAAGTACATTATCATGATTAATATACATGAATACATAACATCCTATGCAAATGCACTAACTACTAAAATGACAATGACTACTCCAAAAGATATGAAGAGACTTCACAGCTCTAACAACAACCCAAAGCAAGATATCTACAACCTGTAATAACTCGGTCTGGCCCGAGTATTACATTCAAAAGAAAATAATACACGGGTCAGTCTAATTCAAACTCAGTTATTAATGCGCAGAAGCAATAATAATTAAATAATCAAATAGACGACAGTCACAATAAATTTACCTATCCGATTCTTAAATAAAGAAATCGAATAACGGTAAATATAACACATAACCATGTTAAACAACAAATCAGCATAATCAAATCATCAACAATGATAAGTGAAAAGAATTTCAATGAAGATAATTTAGAAAAACATCAGAATTGCCTAATCGGCAATTAACAACAAAATCTAATTATTAAATAAATAATTAGAAACTCATAATCTAATTATCAAATAGATAATTAGACAACAACAAAATGTTTAAATTAAACCATGACACAATACGATTCAATAATATTGAATTGGACACACGAAACAATTCAAGCAATTAAAATATCAATTAAAACATCAATATTGTGTGGCTGCAGTACCCGCACGCGTGCACTGTCTCGCCACTACAGCATGTGAAATCATCACAACAGCTGAAGAGGTCAAATCACGACTACCGTGACTCAACACAACTACAAACAAAATGAGTCAGAAATTACACCCCAAAGGATAACAGTTCTAAGAACTGCATAGTATCACGCAACGGTGAAATGGAACTGCAATTGAATAGACAGTACACAACACAATAGGTCCAACCATCAAGTTCAAGTATGAAGTACACAAGAAATGCACATTGAAAATTCACACAACTGCATACAAGGTCAAACCCGAGTCTTTGAGACTGGATTCAGTACAATGTACAAATCATAATACAACACCGTCTGGATCAAATGCCATCAAGAAAGCAAGGCCAAATAGTAAAATAATCAGACTGCAAAATTCAACTTAAACGAATAAGAGACCAAACAAACAAGTGTATATGTACACAATGCTACACCAATGACTGATACGAGTATTATCAGATTATTGATGCTCAAACCCAAGCCAAACTACAATGAACAAGTGGACAGAACAAACACAATCCATACATGAAGTGGAAGTGAACCAGTGCCCACTAAATGAAACTGGAAAAATACAAATGAAATCAGTGGTCATTGCAATGCAAGGCCCACTCGTCTAATCTGCCTAGGCCCGAGGCTAATGAAAATGCAATGCCTCAGCACACATGAGTGTTAACTCAGTGCGATTCAAACCAACAAAGCAGACCCAAACCAATACATGCTTCCACACATACATATGTATGTACATATACGGATGCACATATGTGGCAGTAGTGTAAACCATCTAG
Source organism: Allium cepa (assembly GCA_030765085.1). NCBI lineage: Eukaryota > Viridiplantae > Streptophyta > Magnoliopsida > Asparagales > Amaryllidaceae > Allium > Allium cepa. The sequence continues at coordinate 465,473,779 of CM060943.1, forward strand.
GGCGAATCAGTAAAAAGAAATGATAAGAGAGGCAAGTGCTGCACTTTCAAAGTAACAAGCAACTATCAAAAGAAAGAGTGCAGACATGAAAGTCAAGACACTGCAACTGACAAAACACAAGTTCAACTGCACAACCAACAGGCAGTGACAATAAAGAAGTGAGACAGTAAATGACAACAATTAAATCAAAGAACCAAAGTTCATCAAGCAATACAAAACTGTCAAGAGATACTAGTAAACAATAAAAGGGACCAGGTACAACATGCATCATTCGAAGCTGCAGCAGTATACATATGCTCAAGGCAAGTCAAAAATCGAACAGAAAGACAAGTCTAGCCTGAAGCTCAATCAAGTCAAGCTACAGGGAAGAACACAACAGGTCAGAGTCGAGCACAAAGAACACATGACTCAAACAACGGTCAACAGTATACATGCAACATAACAACAAATCGTAAAATCAGAGCAGAAAAGATTTCAAAGTTTTCAAGTGCAGTTTAATATAAACAAGACCAAATTCCAAAACAGTTAAAGCCATGATAGTCACAAATTCAAAACAACAAGAGTCAAGAAATCAAAGCAACAAAGGAATAAAGACGACTTGAATTAGATGTGAGTGGAAAGCCACTCACCTTTTCACGAATCAAAGCAGCCGAAGCAAGCTACGAGGAGACCGTCGATTGACGACAAGAACGCTGAATCGCCTCTTCAATCGAGCATAAAAAGTCGGCATCTTCGATTTTCACGAGCTCTAGTTTCAAAGCGAAGAGGAAAACGTGGCCTCCATTGTTTTCGTACGTATGCTTTAGTGTTGTGAGGAATGAATGAGAAAAAGGGGATTTTTGTCTTGGATAATTATCACGGCACAAAATATGTAGGCCGAGATTAAGAATTTTTTTTAAAGCCCTTATAACTCTTTTAACACTTATAAAAGAATTACAACCCGAAACAAAACTCCTAACAGCAATTACCTGTCAATTTAATCATCATTTGACGATAATTAATTTTCATAAAACTCTGGGTTGTTATAGACTCCCCTCCTTATAAATATTGCGTCCCCGCAATTTTCATAATTAAAGGCGTCAATAACAATTATTTTTCTAACATAAACTGGTTAAGCTAGAAAAATAAGACTCGAAAATATAAACACCAAAGAAATCTTTTAATTTCATAAAAGAAATTCACAAATTCTCAACAAAATTTAATTATCAAGTAGATAAGTCAGAAAACAACAATGCTGAATAAATGCAATTATTAGCAATATTCAATTATCAATTAGACAATTAGAATTTCGAAATCACAAACAGCAATATCTAATCATCGATACGATAATTAAAAAACAGCAAAATCTAATTATCAATAAAGATAATTAGAAAACATGAACTTCATAATCAGCCAACTCTAACTATCAGCGGAGATAGATAGAAAACAGCAATTCAATATAATCAATATAATCTAGAATCAATTAGAGACTAGAAAATCTTATAATCAGCAAAATTAGCAATTACCTAATTATAAAAACGATAATCAGAAATCTCAAATCAACAAATATTCAATTATCAAAAACGATAATCAAATCTCAAATCAACAAAATATTCGATTATCAAAAACGATAATCAAATCTCAAATCAACAAATATTCGATTATCAAAAACGATAATCAAATCTCAAATCAACAAATATTCGATTATCAAGAACGATAATCAAATCTCAAATCAACAAATATTCGATTATCAAAAACGATAATCAAATCTCAAGTCAACAAATATTCGATTATCAAAAACGATAATCAAATCTCAAATCAACAAATATTCGATTATCAAAAACGATAATCAATCTCAAATCAACAAATATTCGATTATCAAAACGATAATCAAATCTCAAATCAACAAATATTCGATTATCAAAAGCGATAATCAAATCTCAAATCAACAAATATTCGATTATCAAAAGCGATAATCAAATCTCAAATCAACAAATATTCGATTATCAAAAACGATAATCAAATCAACAAATATTCGATTATCAAAAACGATAATCAGAACTCATAACATCAAATATCTAATTATCACAAGCGATAATCAGAAACAACAAATATCCGATTATCAAGAACGATAATCAGAACTCATAACATCAAATATCTAATTATCACAAGCGATAATCAGAAACAACAAATATCTGATTATAAAAAACGATAATCAGAACTCACAACATCAAATATCTAATTATCACAAGCGATAATTAGAAACAACAAATATCCGATTATCAAAAACGATAATCAGAACTCAAAACATCAAATATCTAATTATCACAAGCGATAATCAGAAACAACAAATATCCGATTATCAAAAACGATAATCAGAACTCATAACATCAAATATCTAATTACCTGCAGATAATTAGATTCAACAAATATCTAGAAATCAATTAAGATATTCTAGAAAATCAACATAAAAGGTGGATCGATCCCATCATATGGCGAGTTTTAGCTACGCCGCACGTGCATCTCATATAGCCGAAGCCTACCAAGTACCGTCATCATAATTTTAGCGCCCATCATATGACCCGAAGGTCCAACATATGACCCGAAGGTCTGGTACTGGTATTTGACCCGAAGGTCCATCATATGACCCGAAGGTCCATCATAGTGGCTCGAAAGCACACGAAAATGATCAAATATTTCAATTAACGAGTTCGTAATTAACTAAAATAGCAAACGCACATGTCCCATAACCACGAGTTTTACTAAATCGTTTAATTCTCTTCATCGTTTCCTTGAAAGTGAAAAATTGTGTAGTCCAAAAATAACATTTCACATTCTCAAACGGACAAGTCCAGAATTAAGCGAATCAGTAAAAGAAAGGGGTCATAATCCTCGATTTTGCTAAAACGTTTAAATCGCTTCCTCGTTCTTTTGAAAGCGCAAACTGCAAAACTTCTGAAAACAATTTCATTTATTTTATAAAAGTAACAATTTACATTCTCAAACGGATAAGTCTGGAATTAAGCGAATCAGTAAAAGAAAGGGGTCATACTCCTCGATTTTGCTGAATCGTTCAAATCGCTTTCTCATTCTTTTGAAAACGTAAACTGAAAAATTTTGAAAAACAATTTTATTTTTAAAACGATTTGCAAATTCGTGATAAAAACAGCAACATTAGTGATAATTTCGACAAGGAAATTGCACTTCTCAAAACACCGTAGAAACGGATCTCAAAATCAGCATTGCGGGATAACCGCTTTAAAATTTGATGGTCATTGAAGTCAAAGCGACAGTGATTTTCATGCGTCAAAATCTCATCAAAATAATTCGCATCAAAATATAATACCAGTGAATTTTCATTCATTAAAATAGTCAACAAAACACCGTGCTTCAAAAACTTAGCATTAGTGTGAAAATCCCGTTATAAAAATAACGGTAACAAAATACGTTTAAAACCAAACACCAGTTCAACGTAAAATTAATGCAGTAACGTGCAACTTAAATTTGCACGTATACTACAAAATGAACAAAGAAATCATTCGAATATATCTCCAATGAAGATAATTCAAAACAGCAAAAATCTCAACAAAAATCACATAACTGCAATCACTTCGAATCCTCAAATCGGATTCGAAATTTTCAAAGAAAAAAAAAATAAACTCAGCTATGCAAACAACAAATAAAATTTATTTCAATTTCATGTTTTGATTTTTAAATCAAAAAGGTTATCAGCTGTACTCTGCGAAGACAGTCACTGTTTCCGCTGCGCACTCTGATAAACCGACACAAATTACTTAATCATCAAAACACAGTTTTCACTTTTATTTTTAAATAAAGATATTTTAAAATTTCATCATAATTTCAAAACTTTAGTTTTGACTCAAAGCACAACTAAAACATCGACACTTAGTTGTAACACATGTTCCATCTAAGTTATGTTTTATATTATGTCCATAAACCCCAAGCTCTGATACCGACTGTGACGCCCCACCTCTATACCCACGCTAGCCAAGTACACTACGGTGTATTGCCGTTAACAAGCATGGAGAATAAGGCTGGATAGGAGCGACCATCCGTAGTTAGGCCTTACACTCGTAATGGTTATTTCGATAGGAGTGGTATATATTTTTATTTTATTTTTCATCTCTTATTTATTTACTCCCATCGACATACCCAATTCCAGTATAAAACGAACTACGATGGTTCATAATAGTTTAGGACAATAAATATAATAATAACACAGATCATATAAATGCGGAACACATATAAAACAAAATGTCTCATATATATAATAACTGATGTAAGTTACAATACATGTGATTCAGTACATATGATACAACTATAACTGTCGACTCTGGAAGTTATATTCACAAGTACATTATCATGATTAATATACATGAATACATAACATTCTATGCAAATACACTAACTACTAAAATGACAACGACTACTCCAAAAGATATGAAGAGACTTCACATCTCTAACAGCAACCCAAAGCAAGATATCTACAACCTGTAATAACTCGGTCTGACCCAAGTATTACATTCAAAAGAAAATAATACACGGGTCAGTCTAATTCAAACTCAGTTATTAATGCGCAGAAGCAATAATAATTAAATAATCAAATAGACGACGGTCACAATAAATTTACCTATCCGATTCTTAAATAAAGAAATCGGATAACGGTAAATATAACACATAACCGTGTTAAACAACAAATCAGCATAATCAAATCATCAACAAAGATAAGTGAAAAGAATTTCAATGAAGATAATTTAGAAAAACATCAGAATTGCCTAATCGGCAATTAACTACAAAATCTAATTATTAAATAAATAATTAGAAACTCATAATCTAATTATCAAATAGATAATTAGACAACAACAAAATGTTTAAATTAAACCAAGACACAATACGATTCAATGATATTGAATTGGACACATGAAACAATTCAAACAATTGAAATATCAATTAAAACATCAATACTGTGTGGCTGCAGTACACGCATGCATGCACTGCCTCGCCACTACAGCATGTGAAATCATCACAACAGCTGCAGAGGTCAAATCACGACTATCGTGACTCAACACAACTACAAACAAAATGAGTCAGAAATTACACCCCAAAGGATAACAGTTCTAAGAACTGCATAGTATCACACAACGGTGAAATGGAACTGCAATTGAATAGACAATACACAACACAATAGGTCCAACCATCAAGTTCAAGTATGAAGTACACAGGAAATGCACATTGAAAATTCACAACCGCATACAAGGTCAAACCCGAGTCTTTGAGACTGGATTCGGTACAATGTACAAATCATAATACAACACTGTTTGGACCAAATGCCATCAAGAAAGCAAGGCCAAATAGTAAAATAATCAGACTGCAAACTTCAACTTAAACCAATAAGAGACCAAAAAAACAAGTGTATATGTACACAATGCTACACCAATGACTGATACGAGTATTATTAGATTAGTGATGCTCAAACCCAAGCCAAACTACAATGAACAAGTGGACAGAACAAATGCAATCCATACATGAAGTGGAAGTGAACCAGTGCCCACTAAATGAAACTGGAAAAATGCAAATAAAATCAGTGGTCATTGCATTGCAAGGCCCACTCGTCTAATCTGCCTAGGCCCAAGGCTAATGCAAAAGTGAGTCAGTAAATGACAACAATTAAATCAAAGAACCAAAGTTCATCAAGCAATACAAAATTGTCAAGAGATACTAGTAAACAATAAAAGATACCAGGTACAACATGCATCGTTCGAAGCTGCAGCAGTATACATATGCTCAAGGCAAGGCAAAAATCGAACAGAAAGACAAGTCTAGCCTGAAGCTCAATCAAGTCAAGCTACAGGGAAGAACACAACAGGTCAGAGTCGAGCATAAAGAACACATGACTCAAACAACGGTCAACGGTATACCTGCAACATAACAGCAAATCGTAAAATCAGAGCAGAAAAGATTTCAAAGTTTTCAAGTGCAGTTTAATATAAACAAGACCAAATTCCAAAACAGTTAAAGCCATGATATTCACGAATTCAAAACAACAAGAGTCAAGAAATCAAAGCAACAAAGGAATAAAGACGACTTGAATTAGATGTGAGTGGAAAGCCACTCAACTTTTCACGAATCGAAGCAGCCGAAGCAAGCTACGAGGAGACCATCAATTGACGACAAGAACGCTGAATCGCCTTTTCAATCGAGCATAAAAAGTTGGCATCTTCGATTTTCACGAGCCCTAGTTTCGGAGCGAAGAGGAAAACGAGGCCGCCGTTGTTTTCGTTCGTATGCTTTAGGGTTGTGAGGAATGAATGAGAAAAAGGGAGGGTTTTGTCTTGGATAATTATCACGGCACAAAATATGTAGGCCGAGATTAAGAATTTTGTTTTAAAGCCCTTATAACTCTTTTAACACAATTATAAAAGAATTACAACCCGAAACAAAACTCCTAACAGCAATTACCTGTCAATTTAATCGTCATTTGACGATAAATAATTTTCATAACACTCCGGGTTGTTACACCAGCTTTTATGATTGGTAGCGATATGATGTCAATATTTGTGGTTTGGTGAATAAAATAAAGAATATGACATTTTTTTTGGTGTTATGAGACTCTTGAGATATTGTATGATTTTGGTAGATTTTATAATGTATACTTTTCATAGTATGACATTATTGTTATCATACTTTTTGCTATATCTGTAGGATCGATTTCACCCTAGAGTGGGGGGGGGGGTGAATAGGGTGATAGTATAAATTATAAAAATTAATCGCGGAAGCTTATACAATAATTTCAACACAGATCACAGAACAATAGTAGCACAGATAATAGCAGAATAATAAATGCAGAAATAGAACAACACAGAATTTACCCAGCTTCGGCAAAACCCTGCCTACGTGCTGCCCCAAAGGTTTCTACTAGAAATTAGATAGTCCCTCGCTTACACACGTAAACTCGCGACACCCGCTATCGAATAAATCTAACTCTACGCTCAAAACCCTGCCACAACTCAGCCACTGAGTTGCGAATTCTCAAGCTACGTCACGTAGCTTGTCCCCTAGTCACACGACTAGAAATTTAAACGGTTTAAAAATGAAAATACAAAACAAAACAAATTAAAAATAAAAAACCCTATTTTTAAATTATTATCCCTTTATGTAAACAAGGCCGGCCCAATTGGTTGATTTCCTTAACCCTTATCCTTTTATTATTGTCGACTCCTTCTCTTCTCTGAAAAAATCAATGGCTGCTCTGTAAATTGCTCTCGAGAGATTTGACTTAGGGCTTCGGCTTTTCGTGAAATTGAATTAGGGCTTTGTTCCTTCTTCGTTCCAATTTAGGGTTTTTGATTTAAAATTGAAGCGCTGCTTCAAGATGTTCGATCGAAACAGATGATTATTTTCGATGCCAGCTTGTTCGATCAGATGTTACTTTGAATTGCAGACAGCTACTTCAATTCGATCAAGTTCGAATTATAAATGGTATGTTAACTTTTGCTTTTGCTTTTACTGGTTTATACTTGCTTGAACTTGATGGTTATGCCGATGATGATCTTAGGGTTTTTATATGGGTTCGTAACCCTTGTTTTGCGTTCGTATATTCTCTGTTTGAATTTGTCAATTAATTCTCCTCGACCACTTGATGATGCTTGAACGATTGATGATTAATCTGACTTTGTCAAATTCGTATCTTTCACGTTTCTTGGTTGACACGGTTTTGAATTAATTTCGTGATGACCACGGCTGTGGATTTTTAACTTGGTCCACGGCTTTGATTTTGACTTTGTCATATTCGTTTTTACTTCGGCATTGACTGGTTTGCCTTGGCTTTGATTTTGTGCATACTGGTTACCTTCTTGGTTTGTCTATCACGGTTTTGAACACTTGATTAGCTTGCGATGTTGATTCTGTTTATGCTGGACTTCGTTCAGTAACACACAGTGTTGACCAATTTTGATGATGTTGATTTCCCTGTGACTTTGGTTACACCTTGCTTTGTTCACTATGACTTTGGTAATTTGGAACCTTATGGATATTGTTCGAACTGTCCACATACTTGATTTCATTCAAAGTGTTGTTTACTGGTTTGGACCGTGACTTGATGTATTCATATTCAAGCTGCACATATGTATATATGCTGTTTCATTTATTTGCTGGTCTTCATGCAGCTTGCTATGTGCATTACTGAAGCACTGCTGATGTTTGTTGCAGTCCATGTTGTTGCTTGAGTATTTGTTACCTTGCTTCTGACCATGTTGTACAATTTCTGGCCATTCTTGTTGCCTTGAGTCTGTGCACTGGTGGTCTTCATATTTATCTGGGTTGACTTTGTTTTTGCTGTTGTCTTGTTCATCCCTCTTGTATACCTGGTGTATCACTGTCCACATGACACTGGTCTTTATACTGTTGAACACAGCACTTCTCTGCTGTTGGCCACTGACCTTCTTGTATTCATGTGCCACTGTTTTGTTCGAGACAGTTTCAATGTTTCATTGTAAAGTTCAATTTTCATGTATGCTGTTCATTTGATATGTTGTCCACCTGAGTTTGAGCATTTGTACATTTGCATCTTGGGTTGTACTGTCTTGAGCTCGAGTATTTGCTGTTGCATACATGAGTTTGATACTGTTGGTCGACTATCTCCTTGAGTTGCTGTACTTCATGTTGTATTCATCCCTGTTGCACTCTTTGATGATTCATTGTTGAATATGTTGGCTGCTGTGTTGATCTTGCTTGCATTGTCACTTGGTCGACACTTGCAGTTGTACTTGCTTTGATGCTAGTTTGAGGCTGTGTCATGTTTGAACGTAGCATTCATGTGTACTTTTTGATTTGCACCTGAGTTGAATCCAGTTTTAAAACTCGGGTTTGACCTTGTGCTGAGAGTTGTAACTTTTATGTTATTGTACGTGAGTTGAACCCGGCTTTTCATTTGGGTTTGACCTGTGCTCACCTGTCCCTGTAGCATTATCAAGTGTATATTTCGGTGTGCACGGCCTTGTGGCATATACAGTGGTACACTGTGTATGTCACAAGCTGTTCGTGTATGATGAATTCAAATTTAAATGACGACGAACAACTCAAATAACTGAGGCAAATATTATTTTCAAAAATCCATAGTTTATTTTATATTGCAAAAATATTTTATTTTCAATTTTACTGCGTTAGTGAATATTTTTGCAGATTGCTCAGATGCTGGATTCAAACTGGAATAAAGTTGAAAATAAATATGAGTGTGAGTGATATGTAGTGAGGAATTTATGTAAATTGAATTGTGATGTAATGTAATCAAAATTGTATATGTATAGTGAGAGCTTGAATTTGTACTATCAAAATTGTAATAAATATTTGTTTGAATAAAATATTCGTTTGAAATCAAATTATGTGTTATTTAATTTTATTCAGAAAATATTTATTTAATCTGTGAAAAATAAAATAGTATATTAACAAATACATTTAAACGAATGTATATATGTTTATTATCAAACAAAAATCATATAAGCGCATATTCAACAATCTCCCCCTTTTGATGATAACAAACATATGTTTAAGATTTTGAATATGTTAAATGTATTTGATCATTGATATGCTCTAATTGCTCCCCCTATTTAAATGCTTCCTCTCTACACAAAGCTCACAACGCTCCCCCTACATATATGCATGCTAATAAAAATATGCAAAAGAGCTTAGATGCAAATAGAAAATTATTTGACCTTTGCTTGATTTTATTTGACAAAATCTTAACTTTTCTCTCCCCCTTTTGTTATCAGCAAAAGAATAATAGTTTTAAAAAAAATAGAGATAAAGTGATCGATATTAATCCAAAATTAAAACTCAATTGAATATAAATATTAAATTTCAATAAAAAATCAAACAAAAATCATAAATATTTTGTTAGGCGCATATTCCACTTTTATAATAATGGAAATGATGTCATCATATAAAATCATACAGTTGTGTCTATTTGTTGTATATTTATATTAGGAATTTGAATATCTACTAACCATGCATAACCATTTGGACTTTTAAATGAGATTAGTAGTATTCCAATTTTATTTTAAAAAAATGAATTCAAGTATCTTCTAACCACGCATAACCGTGATGACTTTTAAATGGGATTAGAATCAACTTATTTATTTTAAAAAAAATCAACTTTTGATATGCGTTCCATACATGCATAACCGTGAGGAATTTTAAATGAGCATGGAAGCACATAACAAATTCCAAGTAATTCATCCATGCATAACCGTGAGGACTTTTAAATGAGAGTGAATACTTTGGTGTTTATTATTATTATTATTATTATTATTATTATTATTATTATTATTATTATTATTTTAAAAAAATGTAAAAATGAAAAACGAACAATTCCTGTTTAAAGTACCACATATTGACAAACTATATAGTATTTTGATGAGTGATGGTTGTTAGAAATATGATAGATATAGAGATGGTCATGGAATTTTTTACCAACAAAAAGTTTTATAACTCTTGTTTAAATTTCTAAAGAAATTTATTAATTATACCGTCTCAAGTCATAATATTTGATCAATATTAACACTCATCACTTTTTCAATCACTATTTTTCTTTTCGATAAACATTATGGAGTCAGATTTGTCAAAATAGTCATTTAAAATCAAATTCAAAAATAATTATCAAATCAATTTTTCAAAAAAAATGACTAATATGAAAATATGGTCAAAAATGATTTTCTCCAGGGGGTTTTAAAAAAGAAAAAAAATCTGCTATTTGAAAATTATTTGAAATGAAAAATATGCAGATATTTTCTTTGAAAAACGATGCAGTTACAAAATGTCTCAACAAAAATCACTTTTCACTAGTAATTTTTTCTATCAACTAGATTACCAGTGTAATCTGCATCTGAATTTCTCTTTCACTCAAAACCATCATTAATTGAATTTGATTGACCAAACCATGAAGTATGCACCAAAAATTTCAAACTTAATTTTAACAGCATTTTAAATGACATTCTTTTGAATTTGAATTGAAGCCGTGAAAATAATCAAAAACCGTGTATATAGAGTTAGCCGTATTATTAACCAAATGTATTATCCAACAAAACACTATTTTTAATCCAAACTGATATATATGAAGTAATTCAAAGAATCTAGAGATTATTATAGTGTTTTTGGCATAAGAATATACTTGGCCAACTGTGTTGAATAAGTCAGAATCAAAATCATCATTTTTTCATCATCTTATTATTGGCTGATTTAATTCAGAATATGGTGCAGATTATCACATTTAATATATCGTTCAAATAAATATTCCATTACCTGTTTTACCTTTACGATATTTTTCGTTGTTGTCCATTGTGATTCTGTCACCTTTTTACTAGGCTAAGGAACTTTGCTTTGTCGTCCGTTGTGTTTCTGGAACAGCCAAAATCCATAGAACACTATTGTTGTTCCTTAGCCTGCCACCACACCTACACGTTGAAAGATTTATGTGACCTATTTGTTTTTATAGGTCCATGGTTGTTAGTGGCAGAATATTTAGAAAAATAATTTTGTGAAGACCCAAAACTATTTATAATTGTTCCCTTCGGCACCCAAATTTGTTTAACTTTGAGAGTTTTTATATTTGTGCCTTTTGGAACCCAAATCAGTATAGTTTTCACATGTTTGGGTCTATACCAACAATTATTGTGATCGTGTCCAAATTTTCTACAAATTGTGCACATTAATTTTTCTCGATTAATCTTATTTCTAACATTTTTAGATTGATTATATCCAAGTCCTTGTCTGATTGTATAAACAGTTTGTTTCCCTAATAGCATATTCAACGATTTTTCACTTTTTGAAAATTTATCTAAAGTCGTTGACAAATGTTGGACTTGTGTTTTGAGAGATTCATTTTCGTTTAACAACTATGTGCACTTTTTAATAGAATTCTCTCTCCTAGTATTTTCATTCTCTTTTAAATCAGAATTTCATTTTCAAGTGATTTTATATTGATTTTTGATTTTTTAATTTCTTCTTCGAATGTTGGACACTTATCACACTTAGGGATCCTACTTTGATAGGTTTTAACTAATTGGTCAAGTTGTTTATTTAAATCTATCAAAGTGTCTTTTTGAGATTCAAGTTTGGCGTATTTTTCCCTAAGTCGTTCAAAACAGCCATTTACTTCGTGGAAATAAATAAGTAATTCAGAGTGAGTAAGTTTTGATACCTCGCTTGGCTCGTCATCGTCGCTATCGGTTATATTTCCATGAAGGCATATATCTGCTTTCTCACTCTTACTGCTAGAACTTTGATTATCTTCACCACTTGTATTCCACGTGGCTATAGTATTTCTCCGTTTTGATTTCTTTTCAAAATCGCGTTGAAATCGGGGATAGTTGGGCTTGATATCACCGGGTTTGTTGCAAATGATCCCGTGTTCTTTCGAGTTGTCCAGTGCTTTGATTATTCTGCTTTTTAATTTTTGATTTAGAGCTGGATTTCCGTATTTGCGGTTCCACCTTTTGAATTTCTTCATTATTAATGCCAGCTCGGCTGCACCATCATCATCATCCTCATCACAACTGCTATTTACCAATCCTGTTAAGCACAATTCTTTAACTGAGTCGGTTGTGGAGGACTTCTCATTGCTGTTGACTTTTGCACCATATATCGCATCGAAAGTATTCCAGATTTCCTGTGCATTTTTACAATGAGAAATGAAATTAAAATTATCTTGATTAATATGAGAATATAATATATGCATAGCAAGAGCATTAATTGAGATAATTTTCTTATCTGTTATATCACACCCATTTTCAATAATATCCCAACATTTAATATTAACAGATTTTAAATAAAATTCCATTTACATTTCCAATTCAAAAAATCTGTTCCATCGAAAATAGAAGGAATAATATTGGAGCGACCCTCAACAAAAGTATTAAAAAAAGAAGCCATATCAAAAATTCAAATTTTTAAAACAAAAACCAATTTTTTTTAAAACACGAATTTTTAAAAACAAAAATTGATTTTTGTAAAAAAATTTAAAACAAAAACGGCTTTTGAACCTCGCTCTGATACCACTTGTAGGATCGATTTCACCCTAGAGGGGGGTGAATAGGGTGATAGTATAAATTATAAAAATTAATCGCGGAAGCTTATACAATAATTTCAACACAGATCACAGAACGAGGCCGCCGTTGTTTTCGTTCGTATGCTTTAGGGTTGTGAGGAATGAATGAGAAAAAGGGAGGGTTTTGTCTTGGATAATTATCACGGCACAAAATATGTAGGCCGAGATTAAGAATTTGTTTTAAAGCCCTTATAACTCTTTTAACACAATTATAAAAGAATTACAACCCGAAACAAAACTCCTAACAGCAATTACCTGTCAATTTAATCGTCATTTGACGATAAATAATTTTCATAAAACTCCGGGTTGTTACACCAGCTTTTATGATTGGTAGCGATATGATGTCAATATTTGTGGTTTGGTGAATAAAATAAAGAATATGACATTCTTTTTGGTGTTATGAGACTCTTGAGATATTGTATGATTTTGGTAGATTTTATAATGTATACTTTTCATAGTATGACATTATTGTTATCATACGTTTTTGCTATATCTGTAGGATCGATTTCACCCTAGAGGGGGGGGGGGTGAATAGGGTGATAGTATAAATTATAAAAATTAATCGCGGAAGCTTATACAATAATTTCAACACAGATCACAGAACAATAGTAGCACAGATAATAGCAGAATAATAAATGCAGAAATAGAACGACACAGAATTTACCCAGCTTCGGCAAAACCCTGCCTACGTGCCACCGCCTAGGTTTCTACTAGAAATTAGATAGTCCCTCGCTTACACACGTAAACTCGCGACACCCGCTATCGAATTAATCTAACTCTACGCTCAAAACCCTGCCACAACTCAGCCACTGAGTTGCGAATTCTCAAGCTACGTCACCTAGCTTGTCCCCTAGTCACACGACTAGAAATTTAAACGGTTTAAAAATGAAAATACAAAACAAAACAAATTAAAAATAAAAAACCCTATTTTTAAATTCTTATCCCTTTATGTAAACAAGGCCGGCCCAATTGGTTGATTTCCTTAACCCGTATCCTTTTATTATTGTCGACTCCTTCTCTTCTCTGAAAAAATCAATGGCTGCTCTGTAAATTGCTCTCGAGAGATTTGACTTAGGGCTTCGGCTTTTCGTGAAATTGAATTAGGGCTTTGTTCCTTCTTCGTTCCAATTTAGGGTTTTTGATTTAAAATTGAAGCGCTGCTTCAAGATGTTCGATCGAAACAGATGATTATTTTCGATGCTAGCTTGTTCGATCAGATGTTACTTTGAATTGCAGACAGCTACTTCAATTCGATCAAGTTCGAATTATAAATGGTATGTTAACTTTTGCTTTTGCTTTTACTGGTTTATACTTGCTTGAACTTGATGGTTATGCCGATGATGATCTTAGGGTTTTTATATGGGTTACCCTTGTTTTGCATTCGTATATTCTCTGTTTGAATTTGTCAATTAATTCTCCTCGGCCACTTGATAATGCTTGAACGATTGATGATTAATCTGACTTTGTCAAATTCGTATCTTTCACGTTTCTTGGTTGACACGGTTTTGAATTAATTTCGTGATGACCACGGCTGTGGATTTTTAACTTGGTCCACGGCTTTGATTTTGACTTTGTCATATTCGTTTTTACTTCGGCATTGACTGGTTTGCCTTGGCTTTGATTTTGTGCATACTGGTTACCTTCTTGGTTTGTCTATCACGGTTTTGAACACTTGATTAGCTTGCGATGTTGATTTTGTTTATGCTGGACTTCGTTCAGTAACACACAGTGTTGATCAATTTTGATGATGTTGATTTCCCTGTGACTTTGGTTACACCTTGCTTTGTTCGCTATGACTTTGGTAATTTGGAACCTTATGGATATTGTTCGAACTGTCCACATACTTGATTTCATTCAAAGTGTTGTTTACTGGTTTGGACCGTGACTTGATGTATTCGTATTCAAGCTGCACATATGTATATATGCTATTTCATTTATTTGCTGGTCTTCATGTAGCTTGCTATGTGCATTACTGAAACACTGCTGATGTTTGTTGCAGTCCATGTTGTTGCTTGATTCTTTGTTACCTTGCTTCTGACCATGTTGTACAATTTCTGGCCATTCTTGTTGCCTTGAGTCTGTACACTGGTGGTCTTCATATTTATTTGGGTTGACTTTATTTTTGCTGTAGTCTTGTTCATCCCTCTTGTATACCTGGTATATCACTGTCCACATGACACTGGTCTTGATACTGTTGAACACAGCACTCCTCTGCTGTTGGCCACTGACCTTCTTGTATTCATGTGCCACTATTTTGTTCGAGACAGTTTCAATGTTTCATTGTAAAGTTCAATTTGCATGTATGCTGTTCATTTGATATGTTGTCCACCTGAGTTTGAGCATTTGTACATTTGCATCTTGGGTTGTACTATCTTGAGCTCGAGTATTTGCTGTTGCATACATGAGTTTGATACTGTTGGTCGACTATCTCCTTGAGTTGCTGTACTTCATGTTGTATTCATCCCTGTTGCACTCTTTGATGATTCATTGGTGAATATGTTGGCTGCTGTGTTGATCTTGCTTGCATTATCACTTGGTCGACACTTGCAGTTGTGCATGCTTTGATGCTGGTTTGAGGCTGTGTCATGTTTGAACATAGCATTCATGTGTACTTTTTGATTTGCACCTGAGTTGAATCCAGTTTTAAAACTCGGGTTTGACCTTGTGCTGAGAGTTGTAACTTTTATGTTATTGCACGTGAGTTGAACCCGGCTTTTCATTTGGGTTTGACCTGTGCTCACTTGTCCCTGTAGCATTATCAAGTGTATATTTCGGTGTGCACGGCCTTGTGGCATATACAGTGGTACACTGTGTATGTCACAAGTTGTTCGTGTATGATGAATTCAAATTTAAATGACGACGAACAACTCAAATAACTGAGGCAAATATTATTTTCAAAAATCCATATTTTATTTTATATTGCAAAAATATTTTATTTTCAATTTTACTGCGTTAGTGAATATTTTTGCAGAATGCTCAGATGCTGGATTCAAACTGGAATAAAGTTGAAGATAAATACGAGTGTGAGTGATATGTAGTGAGGAATTTATGTAAATTGAATTGTGATGTAATGTAATCAAAATTGTATATGTATAGTGAGAGCTTGAATTTGTACTATCAAAATTGTAATAAATATTTGTTTGAATAAAATATTCGTTTGAAATCAAATTCTGTGTTATTTAATTTTATTCAGCAAATATTTATTTAATTTGTGAAAAATAAAATAGTATATTAACAAATACATTTAAACGAATGTATATATGTTTATTATCAAACAAAAATCATATAAGCGCATATTCAACAATATCTCATATTCTATCTCATATTTATCTGATATTTATAGCTAGACTGATCCGTTTATTATTTTCTTATTAAATGATACTCGGGTGACACCGAGATGTTACAGGTGCTTCTGCTTGACTCCTCATATGGGAGTATTATCTGACTTTTGACTAACTATATTAGATTTGTAGTTTTTGTTGGTATACATTCGAGATAGAGACTCCTTGATGTATACATATTCTTTTGTCTAGCACTTGTATCTATTCTTTTGTTATATTGTGGATCTTGTTTGACCACTACTCTGTTATACACTTTTATGTGCAATATTCATATCTGTTTTCGCCTTTAAGATATGAACTTCTATGACTGATTTGTGTTATGCTTATTTCTATATTTGTTTCCGAAGATAATATATCCACTATGTAGTAGCTTTGAGTTTGTGTCGATATGTCGGATTTCCTCTTGAGATGAAAAGTTATATTTTTATCTGGCATATCGGAACTCGCACAAAGTAATTATACAGATGGTCGCTCCTCAACAGCCTTATTCTCCGCGCAAGTTGATGGCATTGCCCCGTAGTGTCCTTGGCTAGCGTGGGTTTAGAGGTGGGGCGTCACAGCTTGGTATCAATGCCAAACTTCAAAACAATGGAATAATTTAACAAGGATCATCGTCCTAAGTCCATCTTAGGAGTCGTGCCTTAGGATTTAATTCGAGTCTTCGTACCATCTTATCCTATTTTCTTTTGTGATGCCTTGTTTTATCAATCATTATTGTTTGATATTCATTTTGTGTATAACCTTTTTCTTCTTCTTTCTTTCTTTCTTAAAGAAGAGAAATGGTTAGACCTGGCCGTCCCAGCGCTGGTCAATCTAGTGCTACTCCCCAAGATGGAGTATTTATTTCTGCACAACAACTTCTTGATCTTGTTAAGAATGCTTAAGCTGCCGGACCCCATTCCAGAACCTACTCACCCTAAATCCGGGTTTGCACACTTGTGCAGTGACTATACTAACTTGGGTGGGAAGCCATTCAGGGGTTCCGAAAGCGTCATTCAAGTCTAAGCTTGGCTTAGAACATGCGATCGCATCTTTTCTCGCATGAACCTTATTGATCTTCACCGAGTCCATGTGGCTTCTAGTATGCTCCAAGAGAGAGCATTAGATTGGTATGAGCTTCTTATTTCTGAAATTATTAAAGCGGATCTTACTTGGGGGCAATTCCGGGGGAAGATTCGAATCAAAGTTTGTGCCGGAAGTTGAAAAGGTGACTTTGGCCTATCATTTTATTGACCTTATTCAAGGTGAATCTTCTGCGATGGAATATGTCGCATCTTTCGAATCTCTTTCTATATGCGAGGTTGAGTACATTAATACCCCATTGAAGAAGAATTAGAGATTTGTCTATGGCTTGAACAAAAATCTTAAGAAGCCATTACTTCTAAAATTAGAAGTTTCTTTTGATCAACTCATTGATATCGCTCTTCGACTTGAAGAGGCTGATAAAGAGAGTGATGTTGAAGTTATTAATGCCAAACCAAACTTCAACAACAACAAGAAAAGGCCTATTAAATTCAAAGGCCCAAATCCCAACAAGAAAGGGAAGCAAGTAGTTTCGGTAGCAAGGAGTCCTACCCCTAGTTATGGACAATGCTACAATTGTGGTTCTAAGGACCATTATGCTAATAAATGTCCGAAACCTCTCTTTTGCCGTTATTGCAGAGGTTCGCGTCATCTTCTATCTTCACGTCCCAAACTTCAAGGCAGGAAGGAAGGAAGTTAAATGTTATGCAAGCCCCTAGTAACACTTCTCATGGTCAAGGTATTTCTCATTCTACCCTTGATGGCATTATTATGTTTCGTGATCAACCTATACGAGTTCTTTTTGATACGAGTGCGTCCCATTCTTTTATATCAAAAGAGCTTGTTGATACTTTTTCTTTGAGTATTATGCCTTTAATGACTTCTTTGAGAATTGCGAATTCGGTTGGTGGATCCACAACAATTAGCTTGCTTTGTAACGATGTCGAGATTATTTTGTGTGATTTTTCTTTCCGAGCCGATTTGCATGTCATGCGTTACTTGGGCTTCGGAATGATTTTGGGAATGGATTGGCTTAACCGTTATGAAGTCAATATCCTACATCCTGAGCGGACTATTCATCTTCGACATCCTCAATCTGTTAAGCCGATTTCTATTGTTCTTAAAGATTCGGATCCCAACTTCACAACATCTTTATATTCTTTAAATCCTCATGATGACGATAATGATGATGAGGAGGATGTCATTTCTCTTATTCACGTTATTCGTGAATTTTCCAACATATTTGAGCCCATTTTAGGATTAGCACCTAAGCGAGAAATTGAGTTCAGAATTAATCTAATTCCTGGAGCTCTACCTATCACTCGTCCTTCTTATCGTATGTCCAATAAATAAAATGAGAAGATGTGTAAACAATTATTTGAATTGGAGACGAAGCAATTTATTCGTTCTAGTTCCTCTCCTTGGGGAGCTTCCTATTTTTGTGAAGAAATCCGATGGTACACTTCGGCTTTGCGTTGACTACCGCAAGCTTAATGATCTTACTATCAAGAATAAATATCCTTTACCTCGGATTGATGATTTATTCGACCAACTTAGTGGTGCTAGAGTCTTTTCACAATTAGACTTAGTAACCAGTTTTCATCAGCTTCGTATTTCAGAGGATAGTATTCCTTTGGCGTCATTCCGTACTCATTATGGATCTTATGAATGGCTTGTTATGCCATTTGGGTTAACGAATGCTCCAGCTTATTTTGTTGACCTTATGAATCGAGTTTTCAAAGACTTCCTTGATCAATTCGTTCTCATCTTTATTGATGATATTCTTGTGTACTCTAAAACTGAGGAGGAACATGAAAAAAATCTTCGGATTGTGTTGGAAACTCTTAAGAGCAATCAATTGAAAGCAAAATTCTCTAAATGCCACTTTTGGCAATCTTGTGTGAAGTTTCTCGGTCATATTATTTTCGAATCCGGAATTTCTGTGGATCCATCAAAGAATGAAGCGATTCAAAATTTGAAGAGACCGGAGAGTGTGACGGAGATTCGTAGCTTTCTTAGATTGGAAGATTATTACCACCGTTTCATAAAAGACTTTTCTAAAATTTCCGTGACTCTTACTAGTTTGACAAAGAAGGGAGTTAAATACATTTGGTCGGACAAATGTGAAGCTTCTTTTCAGAAATTAAAAGAACTCCTTTCTGATGCTCCTATTCTTGTTATCCCCGAAGGGAACCAAAATTTTATTGTTTATAACGATGCCAGTCGTGTTGGTTTGGCAGCCGTTCTCATGCAAAGAGAACGTGTTATTGCTTATGCTTTTAGGCAATTAAAGCCTGCCGAGACTAGATATGCCACTCATGATTTAGAGCTCGCGGCTATTGTTTTCGCCCTTCATATTTTGCGTCATTATCTTTTGGGAGAGAAATTCGTTCTCTACGCCGATCATAAATCTTTAAAGTATTATTTTCTCAGAATGAACTTAGTTTGCGTCAACAACGTTGGCTCGAATTCCTTGCATCTTATGATCTTGATATTCTTTATACTCTCGGAAAGGGAAATCGTGTTGCCGATGCACTTAGTCGTAAGCAACAAGCGGTTGTTTCCATGATGATATCCAAATGGAACGATCTCGTGACTTTGTCCACTTGTGTGATTCGAGATCGTGAATCCAACTTATGTGCATCTCTTGTTTTCTGTAGCCTTGAGGCTCATCCTACTCTCCTAGACCGCATTCTTGAAGCTCAAAAGCTAGATCCCGAATTGGCTCTTCTTAGCCAAAGTTGTAGGGATAAAATTGATATTGAAGGTTTGAAAGACTTTGATATTGATTCTCATGGCGGTATTCGAAAATTTGGCAGACTTATCGTGCCGAATATTAGTGATCTTCGTAAAGATATTTTAGAAGATTCTCATCGTTCTAAATTTACCATTCATCCCGGTAGTAGCAAAATGTATGCGGATATGAAGCGACTTTATTATTGGGATGGGATGAAATCTGATATTGCTAACTTTGTTAAGCATTGCATGACTTGCCAACTTGTCAAGGACGAGCATCAAAGGCCCGGTGTGTTATTGCAACCTTTAGAAATTCCAATTTGGAAGTGGGATCAAATTTCCATGGACTTTATTGACGGCCTTCCCCATTCTCGTTCGGGTCATGATAGCCTATGAGTGATAGTTGATAGACTTACTAAATCTGCCCATTTTATTCCCGTTCGGTCTGATCGGACTGTACCTCTTTTGGCCAAGCTCTTTATTAAAGAAATTGTAAAATTACATGGGGTTCCTACTTCTATTGTTAGTGATCGTGATTCATTGTTTACTAGTGGATTTTGGAAGAGTCTTTAAAAAGCTTTGGAAACGAAGCTTAATTTTAGCACCGCTTATCATCCTCAGTCTGATGGACAAACTGAGCGTGTGAATCAAACTCTTGAAGATCTTCTTCGTGCATGTGTTCTTGATTTTGGTGGAAGTTGGGAAGATAATATTTCTCTTGTTGAGTTTTCCTATAATAATAGCTTCCAATCTTGTATTGGTATGGCACCTTTCGAGGCACTCTATGGGAGGCCAAGCCGATCTCCTTCTTGTTAACTTGAGGCCGGTGAGAAGCTGGTTTTAGGTCCAGATTTTATTCGTGATTCCACAGAAAGGATTGACCTTATGCGTCATAGGATGAAAGAAGCCCAGAGTAGACAAAAATCCTATGCCGATAACCGAAGGAGGAAATTAGAATTTTCTGTGGGAGATTTTATGTTTATTCGATGAAGGGTGTTGTGCATTTCAGTCGATCGGGAAAATTAGCACCTCGATATATTGATCCATTTCCTATCACCGAACGTGTTGGTTCCGTGGCTTATCGCCTTTTATTACCGGCTCAGTTTTCTTCTATTCATGACGTGTTTCACGTTTCTCAATTACGGAAATGCCTTCGAGATTCTGATTCTATTCTTGAGCCCGGTGTTGTTGAAGAAATTAAAATTTCGCCTAATTTAACTTATGAGCAACGTCATATTCGCATCATTGCTACAAAGGTTAAACGCCTTCGAAATAAAGATGTCCCGCTTGTGAAAGTTCAATGGTCTTCAAATCCTAAGGATTCCTCTTGGGAATCTAGAGAATTCATCGAGCGAACACATCCGGACTTACTTTTCTAGTGGTCTTTGAGGTGAACATTTTATTTCAAATTTCTTTTGTGTTGAATATGCTTTTATGGTTGTTACTTTTTATTTTCTTCTTAAATATTGCGAGGACGCTATTTCTTTAAGGAGAGGAGTCTGTAACAACCCGTATATTTTACGATTTGTGTATTTAAATATTTTATTTAAATATAGCATCGTTAGTCGGATTTTAGTCCGAAAAGCTACTTTTTGCAAACAGTCAAATTATGATCGAGACCACCCCCATTAAGTTCAAAATGACGTTTGCGACCTTTTTGAGTATAAACTTCGATATATTTGGAGTTAGGGGAATTTCGCTACTTTATCACTTAGGGCTTTGGTTTGGTTTCAGCCCATTAGACCCAATCTTCACCTCCTCTTCTCTTCATTCCTTCATAATTTCCTAATACTCAAGCTTTAGATAAAAATGGAGGAAGAGGAAAAGAATTAGGAAATCCTAAGCCCTAGTTTCCATTTGCAAATTCAAGTTCTAGCTCCAAATTCATAGATGAAGCTTTGCTAAGCCTTCTCTTCTTCTTCTCCAACTCATTCTCCTTTCAATTTCAGAAATTCCTAAACCTAACTTAGGAAATGTTTCTCTTTTAAGCTTAGATTCAAGCTTGTTGGGTTGGAATTGAAGAGTGATTGTCCTTGCCATTGCTCAATAGCTTCTTCTTCATTTGTTTTGTGTACAAAGGTGAGATTTTTATCTCACATCTAAGTCTATAATTATCTTTAATTGTTAGGTATGAATTCCCAACACTTATTCATGTGCATTTGCTTTTGATTTGGATTGCTTTCGTGAATATTCCAATTTTTGGTGTTTTGAAAGAAAAATTTATGAAATCCTATTATGGATAATTGGACATTGATATTCGAGGCGTATCGAAGAGACTTTAAGGTTGGGTTGTCACTTGGCATAAATCGTTAGTCGTTGTTGCTCATCCGATCGCTTCCGATATCGTTTTCCATATTTGCATAGGTTCAGGGAATGCCCTGAACCACAGTTTCAGACGTCTGAAACAAGAGATTCAGACGCCTGAATATTATACTAGGAATTTTTATTCCCCAGTATTCAGACGTCTGAATCTAAGGTTCCAGACGTCTGAATTTACTCGTGAGTAACCAGAAAGGAAATAAGCTAAAAATGCCTATTTCAGACGTCTGAAATATAGGGTTCAGACGTCTGAATTGGATTCTGGAAAACAAATAAATTTCCAGATTCAGACGTCTGAATCTGGAACTTCAGACGTCTGAATCTGCTTGTTTTTGCCTATTTAGCTTAAGTTTCCAAATTTAATCGATTTGTGTTGATTCCCATTTGTTGTTATCATTTACTATTTACTTTGATGACATTCTCTTCGGGATTTTTTTTGGAACATCCACCTTGATGGATTCGATATCGATTTCTTTGGATTCTATTCACGTCTTCGAATGTGAATTTTGGTGATTTATTGTTTCTACAATCATTTTTGTGATTTGTCACTTTAAAAATATAAAGGTTTCAATACTAGTAGTAAATATCAAAACTCTTTCATCAAAACGATTTCAACACTATTTTATTACAATGCTCGTTTCCTAAACCGTTTTCCAATCTACTAGCATATACAAACCTTTACCTCACTCGTATGAGAAATCTAATAAAACGGCTTAGAAAAACAAATGGTATGAAACACTTGCGTTTACTTCGTCGGTTAATTCTCGGACTTGTTTGATTGAACCTCTTGTGACAATTTTTGAGTGGAGATTTACAATTTGTTCGTAAATACTTAAGTTAAGCCAGTGGTTATGGGACATAAAGCTAGGCTCATTTATTTACTAGCTTAATGTAGTTGACACTTCTCGATGGTTATTGATGATCATTTATGCGATTTAGACTAGCGATATGCTATGTTTCTTTGTCCACGTAGGGGACGGTACCTCGTTTTATTGAGTTTCGTCTCATTTCTTTTATAGGCCAACGACCTATGTATTCTTTGGAGTTTCGACTCAATTTTTGTGGGCTAGCGACCCATATTCTTTTGTGGAGTTCGGTTCATCAGACGTACCTTTGTACTACGTTATTGCACCTGCTTATCA
Source organism: Allium cepa (assembly GCA_030765085.1). NCBI lineage: Eukaryota > Viridiplantae > Streptophyta > Magnoliopsida > Asparagales > Amaryllidaceae > Allium > Allium cepa. The sequence continues at coordinate 465,497,439 of CM060943.1, forward strand.
AGATCATCGGGCGTACCGCTGTACTACGTCGTTGTTCAAAATTATTCGACTTTCAGTTTCCTCGGGCGTACCGATATTGTACTACGTCATTGCACCGGCTCTATGGTTAGCGACCATGGGATAGCGTCCCGTTTGTGATACACGTGTTGGTGAGTTTTCATGCTCCCATTTTGTGATAGGCCTCCCCCTTTTTGTGGTTTCTGGATTTCTATTGATGATTTCTAGAATTTTTGTTTCATCGGCTTTTGTGACTGGCAGCGGTATGATGTCAATATTTGTGGTTTGGTGAATAAAATAAAGAATATGACATTCTTTTTGGTGTTATGAGACTCTTGAGATATTGTATGATTTTGGTAGGTTTTCTAATGTATACTTTTCATAGTATGACATTATTGTTATCATAAGTTTTTGTTATATCTCATATTCTATCTCATATTCTATCTCATATTTTATCTAATATTTACAGCTAGACTGATCCGTTTATTATTTTCTTATTAATGATACTCGGGTCAGACCGAGATGTTACAGGTGCTTCTGCTTGACTCCTCATCTGGGAGTATTATCTGACTTTTGACTAACTACATTAGATTTGTAGTTTTTGTTGATATACATTCGAGATAGAGACTCCTTGATGTATACATATTCTTTTGTCTAGCACTTGTATCTATTCTTTTGTTATATTGTGGATCTTGTTTGACCACTACTCTGATATACACTTTTATGTGAATATTCATATCTGTTCCCGCCTTTAAGATATGAACTTCTATGACTGATTTGTGTTATGCTTATTTCTATATTTGTTTCCGAAGATAATATAGCCACTGTGTAGTAGCTTTGAGTTTGTGTCGATATGTCGGATTTCCTCTTGAGATGAAAAGTTATATTTTTATCTGGCATATCAAAACTCGCACAAAGTAATTATACAGATGGTCGCTCCTCAACAGCCTTATTCTCCATGCTAGTTGACGGCATTGCCCCGTAGTGTCCTTCGCTAGCGTGGGTATAGAGGTGGGGCATCATAGCTTTTATAAATGGTGATTTAGAATAAATCATCTATATGTCATATCCTACGGCTTTTGTGGTCAGTGGGAGTGAGGGCGAGGCTTGTTAAAGTCCATTTACGGACTTAAACAAGCTTCAAGGAGTTAGAATAAGTATTTTGATAAGGTAATCAAATAGTTGGGTTTTTTTATCAAAACATAGAGAAAGCATGTGTACACAAAAAGAAACTGACAATGCTATTGTTTTCTTCGTACTATATTTCGATGATCTATTATTGATTCGCAATGAAACTTCATTGCTGCAATCAATGAAAGCTTGGCTTTCTAGGAATTTCTCCATAAAGGACTTGGGAGAAGAAGCCTATATACTGGATATAAATTTCTATAGAGATAAATTTAAGAGGTTGTTGTGAATGTCACGGTCCTTGTACATAAATACTATACTGAAAAGGTTTAGTATGGAGAATTCCAAGTGTAAAAATGTTTCAACACGGTTTGGAAACGTCCTTTCTAAGAAGGATGCTCCGATGAGGAGAAAAAGCGTATGAAGAGGATTCCTTATACTTCAGCGCTAGGATCCATAAGATATTCTATGTTATGTACTAGATTGAATGTGGCATACGCATTAGGATGCGTAAGCCGATACCAGTCTAATCATAGAGAAAAACAATGGACGACTATAAAATGTACACTAAAATATTTAAGAAATACAAAGGACATATTCCTCATATGGGGGATTGGAGACCTCCTTATAATGGGGTATATGGACCTAAGCAGATAAAGCTCCACAAAATCCCCGCTATAGCACATAGTGCTCTTCGATTGCTACACCTTTTCGATTTACCAATATTAAACAACATATCTGCTTTAAGCCTCACTATTTTCTGCTACACCCGATAAAGCGAGTCTTTTTAGCATTTACTTTAGCAACATTACTATAAGAAGGCTAATTTGACTAGTTTTCTTTTAAACCAAATTAATAAAAAAAAGCTAAGATAAAGACCTAATAATAAGGCATAAGTGCTCAATATTAGTTAGAAATCTATCGTAGTCACCAAATTTATACTGCATAAATTATGATATTCTTCAATTTTGTTATATAAGATTAAATAATATTTCCTCTTTCTACATAAATAATGTGGGAATGAGAATGAATAACTTTAAATATTTGGTTTAATATCTAATGAAGCTTTTGGCGCCTTCGCTATATCTCCTCTTTATCCCCACTATAAGTTGTTGCATTTCCACTGCTATAGATCAAGCACTTTAACTACACAGATACAGACTCTAGCTTTCAAAGTAGTATACGTGATAATAAGTCAGTGCTTGGTTATGTCATCAGTTGAAAAAGCTCCAAACAAGATATATTAGCTCATTAGATGATGTAGACAGAGTACACCACCCTTAATGAAGCAGCTAAAGAGGCGGTCTAGATGCGCAAGTTTTTGAGCAAGCTCGAAGTGATTCCTAATACAGAGAATCCTACGGCATTGTTCTGTGATAACAATGCGGGGATTCATACACAAACGAATCCAAAGTAAACAAGAAGTCATGGTATATTTTTTGAATATTCCACCTCATTAGAGAATTCGTTGAGAAGAAAGAGGTCGTGATACAAAGGGTAATACCAAGGACAACATAGCAGATCCATTAACTAAGGGTCTAACTCAATCGGCTCTCAAGAATCCGATTGAAGGGATGAGATCGAGATTCCCCAATTGATCCCAAGTGCAAGTGGAAGATTAATAGAGTTAGAGGTTTACCCTAGGGAAATTCTATAATCTATTATAAATTAATTAACTCTGTAATCAATTCTCGTTGATAATAAAGATGTTTTCTTTCTACTATATATTTATTATAATGTGTTAAAAATATATAAATATTTAATTAAAATATATTTAACAGCAAATCCATAAATGGTGTGTTTTTGAAAGTAATTACAAATAGTTGTAATCATGAGTATTGTATCACATACAAACACATCATTTCAAATATTCCTATTTAAGATAAATCGAGATTGGATATCGATGTATCCAATGAGACTAGAATAGGTAATGATATCCAAATGTTAGGCAATGTATTACTCATTACTGCTAAGGGCACTAAGGGGTTACATATTGATATTTAATAAATAACCATGGAATGACTCACTCAATATTTTTTTCGTTGGTTAATATAACTAAGGTCAATAAAAAATATCGACGTGACTAATTTACACTGTTCTCTTGACTTAAGAATGTTTTTGATCTCAAATATAAAAGCTATACTTTGATTATAGTCAAATCATGGCATGACGTCCACCAAGTGTCTATAGTTGGGTCGAGTGGTTGGAAGTGAAACACTATTCAAAGGAGGATTCGTCTCCTCAGTTATATGAGGTTAGTATCACGACCAACTCAAGTTAACTCAAAGTCAAAATCTCCGACCAGAGTAGTTCAGTTAATAATAATTGTTATTATTGAACCAAAAACTTTGTGTTTAGACTACACAGTTGAATACGCAAGGTATTGGAAATTTGGCTATTATTAAAATCCATAAGTCCAAAATGATATAGTTTTGATAAAGAGAATTGGTGTAAACAACAATCACAACCTGGTAACGCTTAACAAAGTAAAATTGAATTTACCAAAATCAAGTAAGCAATAAATTTGGCCAAAATATCACACTACCTACTAGGTGTCGTGTGAAGCTTAATATTCGAATAGTTCGATATTAATCGTTGACCAAATTTACACCTACCGAGTCATACAGCCGAAACGATGAATCCGCCTTTGACCAAACAATTTAATTGATTTGTAATTGATATAAATTATTTAACACTTATGAAATATTAATTACAAAATTTTATTTGATGAAAACATATTAATAAATGTATCTATAATAGTTACAAATATATTAATCTATATGCGATATCGATACATCTTAAATTAGATTTAATTGCAAAATATTTTGTTTAAGCCTAAATAGGTTTTCAACCGATATAAGGTGCTAGTTGGTTTGACTCTAATAGGGCATGATAGGGGGCTATATGATGACATCTTGGTGGGTTAGGGTTGTGGAGATAAGGCAGGAAGCATAGGTAAAAATCCAGATCCTAACTTTTCTCCTTTTCTTCCCTTATATAAACATCTCAACCCACACCTATTTCATACTTTTAGGAGCCTCCAAACCCTCTCATTTCTGGCCAAAATTTATCTCCCCTAACGTCAATCATTTGAGTATCAAATCAAAGTAAAAACGGTTCTATTCGATAGTTAGTGATCATTATTTCAAAGACTAACACTCTGATGGATTAAAAATCAATTCAAGGAGCAAATCCCATCGTTTCAAGTGTACTTATAGGGATTGGATATAAGCTATATTCCTAACCAATTTATGAATATTAATATTAACATATAATGTTTATATCATATATATTACACTGTTAGGGGTGACGATTCCAATATATAAATATATTATGACAATTAGGTTGGTTGCATGTTTGTTTGTACTTTTATATTTAAAAAAAAGGAAATCATATATAAACCTATATGCAGCTCGACTCAAATTAAAAAAAAATTCCTATAAATAATTTAATATACAATATATGTCTTTACCACTAATAATGAGAATTCCATGAACTAATTTCAACCGTATCTTTTTGGATTACTGATAATACTCTTGCATCTTTATCCTCATTTCCTTGCGTCTGCTTAGTATTACATAATACAAATTAACTGAATATATCGGCACAGAACCTTACTTCAGAATTTATACATATTACATAAAAATTTATACATACTTCAATCTTCAGCAGACAACAGCGACCCAAATTACAGAAACCATATGTAGGTATACTTCAGTCTTCAATAGACACTACAACAACCAAGCCAAGAAGATCTAAGACAAAAACATGTAGGCATATATTAACTGAATATATATGAAGTAAATTGTTTAACTGAACCGAATGTACATACATACATACATACATACATATATATATATATGCATATTGTTTAACACATACATATATATGCATATATTATCTGAATATATACAACTAAAATTGTATATGCATATTGTTTAACTCGATATATATGAACACATACATATTGTTGGCTATTAAACTACAGTTAGAACCGAACACACATAATTAAGAATATTCAGTTGTGTTAAAACATATAACAAAACATGTCGAAGTGAAGTTAGTTTTAGAACATGCACAATTGATAGTAAGAACATGTTGTTACGAACTGAATATGTTGATTTATATGAAATTTATATGTTACATGAAACAAGTCATTTGTGTTAAACATGCACACTTGAAAGTATTAATGTTACTATTATATGCTATATGCATAATTTCATACGAATTATTAGTCATTCGTGTTAACAAAACAGTAATTTTAGAATTTGTTTTGTCACACACACGCGTATATATCTATGTGTGTGTAAGGTTAAAATTTACAACTGAAGTGAAATTAGTCAAGTTACCGAACTGAAATTTAGAACTTAAGTTCATATATACATATATTAGACTTGGCTAATGAACTATATTGTTATATCTATACTATTAATAAAGATAATTCAATCAACATGATTTACATGACATCTTTTTAAAATTTCAAATTACCCCTCTTCGTTAATGGAATCTTACCATCCTTTTCGACTACTCACCGACGGAATTTTACTATCAATTTGTCCTCGACATCACCAACAAAACAACTTGAAATGTAGTGTGACTACAAAAACATTTGCACTTAAAACACATAATCATCCAAGGTAAACATCTTTGGATATTAGATACACGTACATGCATTGTATACTAGTAGTTTATAATTTAAATGCTACATCATACTTCCATAGAACATGGTTACATAATTTTATAAATATTTAATAATATTTAAATCAATTAATCATATGAGTTAATTATATAAATATATGTATTATAGATTATGCTATATATTTTATAAAATGAAATTAATACGTGACATACTCTCGACAAAAAAGCATTATTTTATAATTTAAAAATATTTAATTATTGGCCAAAAAATTAAAAAATTGATTCAAAAATTGATTTTTAATTTTAAAGTTATATATCTAATATTCAAAATTAAAAAATATCATCCAAAATTTTAATAAAAATTCAAAATATGTTTCAAAAACAGTTTTTATTAATATTTTAATAATACATGTATGGATGTTTACAATAAATAAATTTTTAAATTTAGAAAATAATATTATCAAAACCTTGCGCATGACCTGGTAAATACATATTATATATACATATATAATTTTGTATAAATTATAAGTATTAATCTAGTTTTTTAGAAAAGCTAGCTAGGTGGATCAGTCCTCTACTAGATTTTGTTGCACAAAAACAGTAAAATACATGAGCCAAAACAAGATTTGAGGCCATAAAAAAAGAACACAAGCACATACAAAGGCATACTAAGATGAACAGCAAAGTAAACACAGAAAAAACAATAAAGCAGCACAGCAAAAACCACCATCCTGATTCCAACAAGAGATAGATGAAGCATAAAATCCAAACAGAGAACTTCAATCCTATTTTTATTTCATCCACAATATCATTCCACAAGGCCATTCTTTCGTTTTCTTTATTCTTAAAATGCTTCTATTTCTTTCTTTTCAACTTATCCTCCGGGGTTTCAAGTAAAACGGGATCATATATGACATGTTGCTTCTCCACCTCGTAGCCTTGAAAATCAAATTCCATTCCTTATTACTTTCTCTCACCATTTCATTCCTTCCTACTTTAGCCATCAGTCTACTCTATCGCGTAAAGATCTCATTATAGTTAAAAAAACAAATGAAAGCAAGTCACATTTTCCTACTGACAGAAATCACATATAGGGCTAATGTTCATTCCTATCGAAATCAATTTAGTCTTAGTTAGTAAAGCTTCTTTTAAAACTTTCCACGACAGTAGATTTTCCTTAGAAGGAGAGTGATTGATTCAAATCCTTCCACTCCATTTGAAACTTGGCATATTCTTCAACCTAGATATTGCATTTTACACAACCTTGATGGAATGAGCTTTATCTTTTAAAGTCCACACAATCTGATCATGCACGACAATAGGAAACCTTTTGGTTTGGAGATGAAACCATAAATCTCTAGTTATCTGGTTGCTTGTGTAAGGAAGGGTTAAAACACCTTCATGTATAAATTTATTTACTTTACTAGATAGAGAAATACCAAATTGTATCATTTGGTCATAAGATAGGGTTTTCAAAGAATCGGGCCATGATCAGCCAAAGGTTCATCTAGAAACTTACACCACCGTTGAGAGATAGACTTATTTTCAGAAGTGGAATGAAGGTCCTCCTCAGGCTTAATAATTTCCTCCATGTCCAGCTACAAGTTGGGGAGCTTCCATTAACTAAAGTTCATTCTATTAATATTGCGCACATGAGTCCATTTTACCCAAATACTATCGGACTTGCCTAACAGAGAATCAAAATGCTTACTAAAAGCAGCAATATTCAATTGTTTGATGTTCAATACATCTAGACTACCCTTCTTGATAGGGGATTCAAACATATTAAAAGCACGTGGGATGATCTTTTTATTGTGAATGCTTCCAGTCCAAAAAAACCTAATCATAGCACTTCTTATCATGCATAGAAGTCTGTAAGGAAGCACAACAGTCCTTGCCCAATAAACCATCATCAAGAAATTCACAGATTTTATCAATGCACGCCTTCCTGCTTGACTCGGAAGTCTGTTTGCCCAGTAGTCCAAACAAGCAGTTATTTTATTAAACAGAGGAAAGCACTGCACAAATTAACCCTAGCAGTAGTTAGAGGAATGCCTAGGTTGACAATGCTTCATAACATAGGTTGCAGTCTGGATGAAAGAAACAAGGCATCATATAAAGACCGGGGAACACCAAACACCAACATATGGGGAATTCTGCAAATTAAGTTTGAGACCAGTCATCAGAAAGAAACTATCTAAAGCTGGGACAATACAGCTTATAGAAGAGGAATCATGCTTGGTGAAAACTATAACATCATTTGCAAAACTTAGGGACGTTACTTAGGGATGCCTACATTTAGGGCGATACTTAATTAGAGAGGCCTATAATTTAGAATTTAAAATCTAAGCGAATATTTCCATGACTAAAATGAAGAGGTAAGAGGAGATAAGATCTCCTTGTCGTATGTCTTGATTGCTCTTAAAAAACAAATTGATTTACCATTGAAATTCAGGTAAAATCTTGGGGTAGAAATGCAAGTATAATGCAAGCAACAAAATGTTCGGAAATTCATGTATCCATAATTCTCATTGTGGAAGTCCAATGTATACTATCACAAGCCTTCCTCAAATCCAACTTAAGCTTTGCACTGAGGGAGGATTGGGCCTTATTGTATCCTTATATTAATTCCTGGGCAAGTAAAACATTATCCAATATGCTTCTTTGAAGTAAGAAAGGCACCAAAAACTTGTTCGTCGACGAAATTCTATCGGTTTAGAATGTTGAAAATTTTCAAAAGTTTTGGGCTTTGGGATTTTTTTTGGAAGAGAAAGAAGGAAGGAAGAAGAAAAAACTAAGTCCCACATCATAGAAACTTATACAAGATATTTGTATAAGTATAGCTTTCTCAAGTGGATGATGGGGCCTTGTGGCTCCCACATGTTTGCTTTGTTGTGAGGAGAGAAGTCATGCAACACCACATGCGCGCCACCGTCCGTCCGACCGAACCGGGTTCGGTTTCGAAAATATTTTTGGACCGTATATGTACAGTAACGGGCCAGATTTCGGCCCGTTAAGGACCCAGAACCGGAAAATCTCTAAACGTTACAAACTGAATGGACGCGACGTTTGAATTAGTAACGTTGCAGAAGAAAGGTCGCGACGTTTAAGAACCGTTGCAAACGGTCGTGACTCTTGGCGAATAGACACCTCCTCACGTATATAAATAGCAACGCCCAGAACAGTTGCAAATCAGTAACATTTCCGCATCTTCTTCTTCTTCCTACAGCAGTTCTGCGACGCCAGGATAGCGTTACTAAACGCTCTGTTTTGTGACGCCTCCAAGGTGTTGCAAATTCAGAAAGCGTTGCAGGATTGTATTCTTCTTCCTCTTCATTCTATTCTATATAAATTGCATCATCAGATACATTTTCTGAAGTGTTCTTGGTTGGATCAAAGTCGTACAAACTTTGAATCCGATTACGCTGTTATAGGGCTTCATTGAATCTTGAAAGTCGATAGTTCGATAACCCGTTTGTACCTGGTGGGTTGAACTATTGTCTGAAAGAATCTATTCTATAGATCCTTGAAGTCGGAAGTACAGCATTGTCTTCATCACCATCGCCGTCAAATCCGTCTCGAACCGCAAAATCCCCAACAAATTTTCAGACAATACTCTTCAACCATGGAAGGTTCGAGCGCTCTACAAGTTATGAATCAGCGTCTAACTCGATTGGAGTGTTTTGATGGTGAAAATTTCACTCGTTGGCAAGAGACGATGAAATTTTTCCTAGTCACCGACAAGTTGTTCTACATCTTGGAAGATGACTTGGAAGAAATCTCAGAGGAAACTGATAAGGACGATGCTGATCTAAAGGTAAATGTGCAAAGCGCAAAAAGGACTATTTCTTATGCAGAGGCCATATTTTGAATGCGCTATCTACCCCAGTCTACAATGCTCATAGGACCTTGGAAACAGTGAAGGCACTCTGGACTGCTCTGGAGAATAAATACCGCATATCCGAGGCAAGCAATAAAAAGTTTCTTATTTCAAATTTTATGGATTTCAAAATGGTCACCAATAAGTCCATAATTGGACAAGTAAGCGAAATCTTACTGTTGGTGAATCAACTTAAAGATGTTGGAATTGATCTCCCTGAATCTTTTGTTGTTGGAGTAACAATTTCTAGACTTCCGCATAGTTGGAATGATTATAAGAAAAAGATGAAGCATGCGGAAACGGATTATAATTTAGACGGTTTACAGCGTCATCTTCGTATTGAAGAAGACTCTCGCAAACGCGATCTAGATGATAATCCGCAAACTGAGTCCCATTCTAAGGCAAATAATGTTGAAATTACTGATAAATTAAAGTCAAAGAATGAGACACGGTTTAAGAAAAATCATTGCAAAACTAACAACAAAAAGAAAGGTTCTTGTTATTTTTGTAACAAGCCCGGCCACTATGCCTGAGACTGCCATCTGCGGAAGAAACAACAAAAAGTGAATGTGGTCGAAGACTCGCTTGTGGCTGTAGTGCAAGAGGCAAACTCCGTTAGTGGCAATAATAATGATTGGTGGTTCGATATTGGAGCAACCATTCACATTTGCAAAGACCGTAATCTTTTCAAGAGTTACGAAGAAAATAAAGGAGAAGCCGATAAAGTTACTGGAGAAAATAAGGTTCCAAGTAAAGTTCTGGGAAAAGGCACTATAGAACTTCCTCTCACCTTTGGAAAAGTTCTTACATTAGTCAATGTATTTTATGTACCTGATATGTGTAAGAATTTGGTCTCTGGATACCTTCTTAACAAAGGAGGATTCAAGATGGTGTATGAGTCTGATAAGCTAGTGTTGTCTAAGAATGGTAAATTCATTGGACAGAGATACTCTTGTAACGGCATGATTAAGTTGAATTTAACAAAGAAATCTTCTGTTTATATTGTTGATTCTATTAATTTATGGCATGGTAGATTAGGACATGTTAATTATAATTCCATTAGGAATATGAATAAATTAGGATTAATTTCTGATTGTGATTTCGATACCATCTCTAAATGTGAAATATGCGTTCAAGCAAAAATACACCGGAAATCCTTTAAATCCGTAGAAAGGAAAACTGGTTTGCTTGATTTGGTATATAGTGATGTGGGTGACTTAAAAAGTCATATCACCTATGGTGGTAACCAATACTATATAACATTCATTGATGATTATACTAGATATGCATATGTTTATCTAATGAAAACTAAAGATGAGGCTTTTGGTAAATTCAAAATTTACAAAGCAGAGGTCGAAACACAATTAGGAGTTAAAATTAAAATATTACATTCAGATCGTGGTGGTGAATATTTCTCAAATGAATTCACCTTGTTTTGTAAACAACAAGGTATAATTCACCAATGTACTGCCCCATATACACCACAACAAAATGGTGTTGCTGAAAGGAAGAATAGAACCTTAGTAGAAATGGTTAGTTCCATGCTCATAAGTTCTAATTTACCTTATAACCTATGGGGTGATGCTATGTTATCTGCATGTTATATTTTAAATCGAGTACCACTTAAAAAGAATAATATTTCCCCTTATGAATTATGGTTTAATAGGAAACCTAACCTAACTAGACATAAAGTTTGGGGTTGCTTAGCTTATGATTACAAAACCAGACCCTAAACGACCAAAGTTAGGAAATAGAGCATTTAAATGCTTTTTCATAGGATATTCACTTAATAGTATAACTTATAGATTTCTTATTCTTGACACCCTAGAAGTTATAGAATCTGTAGATGTAGAATTTTTTGAAAATTAAAACTATTGAGATCCCATTGAGATCATCTAGTCCAGAACGTAGTATGACTAATGATATCAATGACGATGATTTTTCTCCTGCTCAAAACAGCAAGGAAGTGTCAGTACCAGATAATAGTACTAAACAACGGAGAAGTAAAAGAGCGAGAATAGAGAAGGACTATGGTCCTGACTTCATTACATATCTTGTAGAAGGCAGTAAGGACGAAGTCCTTAATGTGACTAAATATGTAATGAACGTTGATGATGATCCCGAAACTTATTCTGAAGCTATGAGTTCCAGAGATTCAAATTTCTGGAAAGAAGCTATCAATGATGAAATGAATTCCATAATGTTAAACCAAACTTGGGTTTTAACTGATTTACCTCTTGGTGCTAAACCTATAGGATGTAAATGGATATTCAAGAAAAAGTTGAATACAAATGGATCCATTGATAAGTTTAAAGCCAGATTAGTTGCTAAGGGATATAAGCAAAGACATGGAGTAGATTATTTTGATACATATGCTCCAGTTGCTCGCATATCTTCTCTATGCTGTTTAATTGCACTTGCATCAATTCATAAATTAGTCATAAATCAAATGGATGTAAAGACTGCTTTTCTAAATGGAGATTTAGAAGAAGAGATATATATGGAACAACCTGAAGGTTTCAAAACCCCAGGCCAAGAAAAGAAAGTTTGCAAATTAGTAAAATCTCTTTATGACCTGAAGCAAGCTCCCATGCAATGGCATGAGAAGTTTGATAAAGTTGCACTGTCATATGGATTCATTGTTAATGATGCTGATAAATTTATTTATAGCAAATCGGATAACAACGGTATTGTTATAATATGTTTATACGTTGATGACATGCTAATATTTGGTTCCAATATATCCTGCGTGAATGAAACTAAAAAGTTGCTGTCTTCTAAATTCGATATGAAAGATCTAGGAGAGGCTGATGTAATTCTGGGAATTAAAATTGTTAGGAAAGAGGGGGAGTTATTACTAACTCAATCCCATTACATAGAGAAATTCCTACAAAAGTATGGTCATTACGATGACAAACCAGCACCAACTCCTTTAGATCCTAGTATTAAATTAGAAAAGAACACTGGACGTACTATCTCTCAACTAGAGTATTCCAGTGTTATTGGGAGTTTTATGTATGCTATGCATTGCACTAGACCAGACATCGCGCATGCTATAAGTATATTGTGTCGATTTATGAGTAATCCAGGTTTCGAACATTGGAAAGCCATTTCCAGAGTTTTAGCTTATTTGAAAGGAACCATTGAATATGGTTTATCTTATAAAGGATATCCTGCCGCAATAGAAGGATTTAGTGATGCAACCTGGAACAATGTAGAATCCAAATCCAAGTCTACGACTGGATGGATCTTTACATTAGGAGGCGCTGCTGTGTCTTGGGCTTCCAAGAAGCAGACCTGTATTTCTGACTCAACAATGTTGTCAAAATTGATTGCATTAGCAGATGCATGTAAAGAAGCGGAATGGCTTAGGAATTTATTAATGGAAATCCCTTTGTGGAAGAAGCCATCTCCAACAGTCTTGATTAACTTTGACAATCAAGCAACAATATACAATGTGTCTAATAAGACATATAATGGAAAGTCTAGACATGTGAGTCTAAGACATCAAATGGTGAGACAGTTACTCAAAAGAGGAGTTATAACTGTAGACTACATAGAAACGAAGAAAAACTTGGCTGACCCACTTACAAAAGGTCTTCCAAAGGCAATGGTTTTTATAAAGTCACAAGAAATAGGACTAAGGTCTGTGAATGAAGGTTGATCATCCTTAACAGAAACCCAACTTATGTCTTGAAAAGGATAGACAAAGTTCAATGGGTACCAACAAGTTAAGAGAATGATTATGGAACACTAAATTGATAATCCCATAATATTTAGTGTTGGATTCTGCAAGAACAAAGGATGGATATATATGCTTAATAAGTCTAGAAACCTTAAAAGGTGTATCGCAGAAACACCTTAAGAGACTTACCTATATGAGTATGGAAATCAGGCCGTTTTCTAGGAAAGTAAGACCGCTTTCTAAGTAGACTCATGAACCATGATTTAAGCACATGGCCATTAACGTGCTGGGCAATACAGAACACTTTACCTAAGGAAATCAACATGTGTGATTGTTCCGGTTTTATCATTAGGGATACTTGGTTCAATATTCGTTCACCATAGAATCTCAATAAGGCTTTGAATGGTTTACACTAAGTAAAGGTTCAAATCCAAAAGATACCTTTTATTTATGTGTTGGTTTTCACGATGATGCAAAACTTGATCTTAGAACTACATAGGCTTGATCCCACTTGGGTATGTAGAAAGTCACTCTAGTATTTCAGCCGTCCTATTTATTTATTTTCTTATTTTGAAAATTGGGGGAGATTGTTGAAAATTTTCAAAAGTTTTGGGCTTTGGGATTATTGTTTGGAAGAGAAAGAAGGAAGGAAGAAGAAAGAACTAAGTCCCACATCATAGAAACTTATACAAGATATTTGTATAAGTATAGCTTTCTCAAGTGGATGATGGGGCCTTGGGGCTCCCACATGTTTGCTTTGTTATGAGGAGAGAAGTCATGCAACGCCACACGCGCGCCGCCGTCGCCGTCCGTCCGACCGAACCGAACCGGGCCGGGTACGGGTTTCGGGTTCGGTTCCGAAAATATTTTTGGACCGTATATGTGCAGTAACGGGCCAGATTTCGGCCCGTTAAGGACCCAGAACCGGAAAATCTGAATTTGAATAAAGGGCGGGAATTTGTAACGTTTTTCTAAACGTTACAAACTGAATGGACGCGACGTTTGAATTAGTAACGTTTTACTGAACGTCGCAGATGAAAGGTCGCGACGTTTAAGAACCGTTGCAAACGGTCGTGACTCTTGGCGAATAGACACCACCTCACGTATATAAATAGCAACGCCCAGAACAGTTGCAAATCAGTAACAATTCCGCATCTTCTTCTTCTTCCTGCAGCAGTTCTGCGACGCCAGGATAGCGTTACTAAACGCTTTGTTTTGTGACACCTCCAAGGTGTTGCAAATTCAGAAAGCGTTGCAGGATTGTATTCTTCTTCCTCTTCATTCTATTCTATATAAATTGCATCATCGGATACATTTTCTGAAGTGTTCTTGGTCAGATCAAAGTCGTACAAACTTTGAATCCGATTACGCTGTTATAGGGCTTCATTGAATCCTGAAAGTCGATAGTTCGATAACCCGTTTGTACCTGGTGGGTTGAACTATTGTCTGAAAGAATCTATTCCATAGATCCTTGAAGTCGGAAGTACAGCATTGTCTTCATCACCATCGCCGTCAAATCCGTCTCGAACCGCAAAATCCCCAACATAGAAAACCGTCGAACGAATTTAAATTTAAAAATAACCGCAAGCGCACGGTGTACGAATGTAGCACGCGGCGAATACGGGTCAATCCACAGGGAATTGATGATTTTAAAATTCTATTCAATCAAATTATACCGAAGTCGAGAGTGAATAGCTATAAATGTAAGAAACTAACAAAAACTAGCAAAAGAAAATGATAAAAATATGAGAGTTAAAAGAACAATTTAGAGATAAATCCACTAGAGGAAATCAGGTTAGGGAACACAAAAACAAGTCTAGAGGCCAAAATTTTGGAAATGCATTTATAAACTACGTTACAAATGAGATTGGTCTAAAGGAACTAACAAAACTAGCAAAAGAGGTATTAGGAACTATAACTAAATTAGTTGCATTGATAACTCCCAGCATCTTGTTATTGTTAAAGAAGTTATGAACTGCCTTTAGCAACTCAAAAGATATAACATCCAACAATGTGTAATGAGAAGATGGCTCTTTTAATCTCTTCATCAAACATGGGAGAAGAAAAGGTAGCTATGTCATCAGGCTTGAATCTAGGGAGAACAATGTTAGAAATCACGTTTAAATTGGGTGAAAGGTTGTAAGATTTACCCAGGAGATTGGAAAAGTAATTCAATAACGATAAGTCCATAGCTTCAGGTGAGGAATGCAGTAAGCCACCATCATCCAAAATTGATGTTATTCGGTCTTCGGCCTACTTTATCTTCAGAGAGGCATGGAAATAACTAGAGTTTTTATCATCTTGGGCAGTTTAACTTCTATCTCTTTATACTATCCTCACTAAGTAAGGCTTCATTTAATACTAAGAGATGCATACTTTCTTCTTTTGCTGCTTGTTCATCATCAGGGTTAGCCATCATGTGGTTCTAAACTACCTTCAGTTCTATTTTGAGATTAGAGGACAATTGAGCACCATTTCCATATTTTAGACTTGCCCAATCCTTGAGAGCATACCTAGTAGCCTTAAGTTTTCTACTAAGAATATACACAGGATAGCCAAAATAACTGTTACCCCAAGTAGCATTAATTATGTTTAAAAATCGGGGTCATAAAACCAAGCATTAAAAAATTTAAACTTCTTTTGACTTTCACAGCAGACGGGCTAGAGGAAATGATAATTGGGTAGTGATCAGAAAGGATTGGCTGTGGAAAGAAAGATGGGATGGATGGCTAAGAAGCAAAAGACTTAAAATTACAGAAAGCATGATCAATTCTGGAAGAAGTTACTGTACCACTCCTACTTCTATTATTCCAAGAGAACTAGGCACCTGTTTTTTTGAAAGTTAGGAGAGAAGAATCAGTGATTGCTATGTTGAGAGGCATAATTATTGGATTTTGAGAATGTTTTGAATTTTAGAATTGCAGTAAAAAGAGAAGAAAAATGATCTTTGTATTATTCCCAGATAATTGATGAGTACAGTGTTAGGTTCTGCATTTATATTGTACAAAGCAAATAATGAGTGATATGTGCCGGATATCTGAGACAACCCAATATCACTAACTCTATCTTATTGATTGCAATACATATACTCTTATAATTATTACAGCTAACATATCGAAACCCTTATTCTCATTTATCTTCTTTATTTTCCCCTTTCAAATGTATTAGGGTTTCGCTTCCTTCGACTCTCCTTTGGTTCAGAAAAATAATGAAAAATTTCTTCAAAAGTTCTTCAGATCTTAAGCTCCAGTAGGTAGCTATGAGTAAAATTAAAGAGAAATCATGAGGATGCTTGCTGAGATTCATGTTGATCGTGCAATTGATGATGAATTGACATGAATCTGCAGTGAAAGGAGTAGATCTGGGAAGTAATTGAATAGCAGCACGGAAAAGGCACCTTCTTTTTTTATGTCGACGATGAAATTGATAATGACTTGGCTTGAGCTATGGCTTTTGTTGCTGAAGCTCCTCAACTTTCAGATCCTGTCTGAATTTTGTAAAATTTGCAGTAGACAGAGGCTTGGTAGGAATATCGGCACGTTGGGAAGTGGCAGGTAAATGATTAATACTCAAGTTGTCTTTTAGCACTTGTTCACGAACAAAATACAAATCAATTTCTTTTTTCTTAGTCCTTGAATGAAGAATAGGGTTAGCAGCTAGAGATACGGTACTTAAGTTGTCACACCATAGCACTGGTTTGTTGCTTAAGTTGATTTGTAGTTCTTTGAATAGGGATTGTAGCCATATTATATCTGCTATGGCACTTGCCACGCTTCTATACTCTGCCTTTGTGCTAGATGTAGAAACAGTGGCTTGTTTTTTTGAGCTCCAGGAAATCGGGTTGTCGCTTAGATAGATGCAGTATCCTGTGGTTGATCTTCAATCATCTGGGTCTGTGGCCCAATCTACATCTGCGAATCCATTTGGATTGAAAGTTTTTCCTCCTCTAAGTATTAAGCCATAGTTTAGAGTACCCTTTAAATATCTTAGAATCTGTTTGACTGCCTTCCAGTTCTCATTGAGAGGTTGATACATAAATTGACTAACTTTGTTTACGCTGTATGAGATCTCAGGTCTTGTAATAGTTGCATATTGTAATGCTCCTACAATACTTCTGTATTGTTTATCATTGCTGATTGATTCACCTTTATACTTGGATAGTCTTAAATTGCTTATCATGGGTGTAGGTAGAGGCTTTGCTAAGTCCATTTTTGCTTTGCATAAATTTCAGTAATGTATTTTCTCTGACTTAGTTGTAGAACTAAGTCTGACAGTCTCTTTACCTCAATGGCTAAGAAGTAGCTTAATTCTCCCAAGTCTTTGATTGAGAACTGGTTGTCATGATACTTAATGATATTGTTGATTGTCTTGTTGTTGTTTTCCAGTGATTATGAAATCATCCACATATACAAGTATATATGTCACCTCATCCTGATCATTTTTGATGAACAATGAGTTATCTGATTTTGTTGGTTGGTACTGTAACTTCATAAGTATTGCTTTCAGTTTATCAAACCACACCCTTGGAGCTTGCTTTAATCCATAGATAGCTTTATTTAACTTGCATACATGATTATTTTCCTGCTTGTATCCGTTTGGTTGAACCATATAGACTTCTTCCTTAAGTTCTCCATTAAGAAATGCATTGTTAACATCTAGTTTCCTGATGCTCCATTTCTTATGTAGTGCAATAGTAAGAATAGCCCTTATAGTTGCGGGTTTCACTACTAGAGAGAAGGTCTCATTGAAATCAAAACCATATTGTTGTGTATACCCTTTTGCTACTAGTCTAGCTTTGTACTTGATATGGTTCCATCAGGATTCCTCTTTAATCTATATGTCCACTTGCATCCAATGGCATTTTTATTCTGGGGTAGAATGACAAGTTCCTAAGTTTTGTTTTCATGAGTGCATTATATTCTTCATCCATTGCAGTCTTCCATTCTTCATTAAGTATGGCTTGTTCGTAATTTTCTAGTTCATCACTGGCCAGAACAGTTGTGTATGCTTTGGGCATAAATATTCCACTCTTTGACCTTGTTGTCATGTGATGTCCAGTTTGTGTTTGTTTGGCTTGATTGTGAGATGTTATAGTAGTTTCCTGTTCATTTGTATGTGCTCGATGCTTGATTATCACCATGTTCATGAAGACAGTTTTGCTATGTGTTTTCAGAATTTTGAGGAGTGCTGGTGATGTTCTCTGGCATATCTGTTTCATCATGATCTGATATGTCTTGAGATTTGCCTGTACTCCTTTGACTGTTGTCTTTTGAATATGTTGGTATAGCTGGAATAGATGCAGTTGGATTGTATACTTGCTGAGTTGGTTTTTCCTTGCTATCTGCAAAAGGAAAAAATTCATTAAAAACTACATGTCTTGAAATGAAAATCTTACCTTTACTGTCAAGACATTTATAGCCTTTTTGTTTGCTGGCATATCCCAAGAATGTGCATGGTGATGATCTAAAGCTAAGTTTATGTGCATTATAAGGTTTTAAGTATGGAAAACAAGGACATCCAAATACCTTTAAGCTTTGATAATCTGGCTTTATTTTGCACATGATTTCTATTGGACTTTTATGACTTAAGGCCTTTGTGGGTAATCTATTAATGAGATAAACAACAGTATTAAATGCATCTGGCCAAAATTTAAGAGGTAGAGAAGCCTGGGCAAGAAGTGTGAGACCAGTCTCAACAATGTGCCTGTGCTTCCTCTCTACTAGGCCATTTTGCTCAGAAGTATATGCACATGTTGTTCTGTGCAGAATGCCTTTTGACTGAAAATATGTGTTGAGTGCCTTGTACACAGATCCTCCATCTGTTTGAAATATTTTTATAAGACAATTATTTTGGTTTTCAACTTGAGTGATGAACTGTGTTACAGCTTTGCATGCTTCTGACTTTGTCTTGAGAAAGTATATCCAGGTAAACCTGGAATATGGATCAACAAAAGATATGTAGTATTTGATACCATAGTCAGAACTGATTGGAGTTGGACCCCATAGATCTGATGCAATTAGCTCAAGAGGTCTGTGATACATAGTGATAGAGTCAGTAAAAGCAAGTTTATGATTTTTTCCTAATTGACAGTGAGTACATATGTAAGGTAGAGTTACATTAGAAAATGAAATATTATTGTCTATTAGAATCTTCTTTACAATTTTCTCACTTGGATGACCAAGTTTATAATGCCATACATCAAAAACATCATTTCTTCTATCTGTTGCATTACATTCAGTATAATTTCATAAGTTTCCTTAGTTTTCTTGTTGCTTGCAGTTAGATAGATTGAATTTGTATAGCCCATTTCGCACATCACCCTGTAAAAGAATATTTTTAGTTAGTATGTCTCTAACTAAACATGTTTTAGGATAAAATTCAAAGTAAACATTATTATCATTGGCAAATTGTGAGACACTAATAAGATTTTTTCTTATTTGTGGGACTCTGAGTAAATTTTTTAAATACGGACATCTTTTTCCTTGAATAATACCACTTCCATTATGAGTAATGCATACAGACTCACCATTTCCCTTATATACTAATTTGTTACCTTTGTACTCCTTGTTGCCTATGTTCAGGTTGTGTAAATTGCTAGTGATATGGTTTGTGGCACCTGAATCAGTGTACCAACTCTCATTCAGGATGTCTTCAGTTCTTGCCATCTCATCATTCTCCAGGTGATGAACTTTAATACTTCCAGAGTTACTTTTTGCCTCAGTTTGCATTTGAGCCATATTTGCACTTGGATTCATAGTTCTTTGGTTTCTTGAATTCTGATTTTGTTGAGTCTCATATCTAAAGTAGCATTTTATTGCTGAATGTCCATTTCTTCCACATATTTGACATTTGATTCTACTGTTGCTGTTCCATCTACCACCTCTTCCTCTTCCTCTACCAAATTGGCCTCCTCTTTGAGAAGATTGATTTGGTCTGTTGTTTGTTTCATTTCTGTTGAGTTGTCTCTGATCTTGATTTTTGAAGTTTGCAGCATAATTGATAGTATAGTCAGTTTCTAATAATTTCTTTTGTTCAATTCTTTCCTCATGTGCTAGTAGAGTAGAATGAACATATTGAATAGATGGTAAATTTTTCTTTGATGAGATTACTGCTACAACAGATTCATATTCTTCATTTAATCCATTAAGGATGGATAGAACTTGTTTTGTATCTGAAACTTTATGGCCTGCTGTGCATAGTAAATCACAAAGAGTCTTTATCTTTGATAGATATTCTCTCATTGACATTTCTTCTTTCTTTAAGTTTTGAAGTTGTCTTTTGTAGTGCATAATTCTTGCTGCAGACTAAGTGCTATAGATCTGTTCTATGGTAGACCATATCTCATAAGCAGTATTGCATCCCACTATTTGTGGTAATAAGTTTGTACTAATCGATGATAAAACCAAGAACATAAGAGACTGTCTTGTCTCTGATGAGCAATATACTCTTTATTTTCCACTGAGTTGCTTTCACTGTCTTTCAGGAATTCTGGTGGAGTGATGATATTGGCAGAAATGAATTTGTTGACGCCATATCCTCTAATTGTAGTTTGCATTAGATATTTCCAAAGGAGATAATTATTTTCATCAAGATGTGCTGTTATCAATTGGCTGTGAGGACTGATTATAGTTTTGATCAATTCTTCGGTGGCCATTTGTTGTGATGTTGAGGAGTTGTTAGAGGTTGCAGAACTTTCATTAGCCATGATTAGGCAGTGAATTCAGATGATGAACTGAATGATTCAAAGAGATCTAATGCAGAAAGAAACACAATATATTTCAAGAAAAGAAAGAAAAGCTTGAAAGCAATAACACCTGATCTTGAATTTTCAAAACAGGAAGGTAAGTGCAGCCATTAACCCATGTGATGATGCTTTGATGGGTTTCTTTGGCATGGCATTTTCTTTCTGGATCTTTTGATTGTGTTTTGATGATTTCTTGAATTGATTTCTTTCTTGCTTTTCTGAAAAAGAAATCAACCTTGTTGCAGCCAGGTCTTATAACTGATCTTCGGCAAGGCACAAGGATAATGAAATCTCAAATGATGATGATTATCTGATGTGATCTTTTCTAATCAAATGATGATATACTATCTGATGATTATTGGAAAATACTGAATGTCGTTAGGCTGTTAGCTCTGATACCATATTGGATTTTGAGAATGTTTTGAATTTCAGAATTGTAGTAAAAGAGAAGAAAATTGATCTTTGTATTATTCTCAGATAATTGATGAGTACAGAGTTACGTTCTGTATTTATATTGTACAAAGCAAATAATGAGTGATATGGGCCAGATATCTGAGACAACCCAATATCACTAACTCTATCCTATTGATTGTAATACATATACTCTTATAATTATTACATCTAACATATCGAAACCCTTATTCTCATTTATCTACTTTATTTATAATTTCCCTAGCTGTCAAAGGATTACCTCCTTTCTTATCATCAAAATCAAGGCAACTATTGAAATCACTCATGGCTATCCATGAATGGGATCTTGACTTAGGGAAGGGAGAAGATTGAAAAGATTTTTCCTTGAGTCATTGGAATTACCACCATATATAGTGGATAGATAAAAAGAAGAAGAGGATGGGATGTAAAGGGCATGGAAATGCAAGAGTTTCCTTATGCTTAGAATAGTGGTCAGGTCGTAAGTTTGAGGGTTGTGGATGGCCACAATCCTCCCATAAGGAGCATCAAGAAGATTAATAGAGAGATCAAGGAGGATTTATATACTTGGTAGTGCATGAGGTAAGATGGGAGTTTAGCTTTTTTTCAAAAATTTCAAAAGGATGAAAGATTCTGAAGATTGATCTAATTATTGACTTGATCAAGTTTCATATTGTTGTAAGCTCCCCTTATTCCACACTGCTATGTTGTGTAACATAATCGAAACTAGAGGAATTGGAAATTGAGACTTTTCTTGCCCCTTGTTAATGGAGAATTAGTGATGTTAGAGACATGTGAATTTCTAACTTAAGGAGAGATAGAGGAAACAAATTTCAAAAGAGGAGCTCCAAACTTGTTTCCCTCTGGATTCTTATTTTTTTCATTCTAAATAAGCTGATTTTGCTACTACTTGAGATTTGGACTGAACACTATTACTGAGGGAAGAAGGTAATGCCCAACCTAGTGGGGATTTAATATGATCATAGTTTGATGGAGATTCCTTGACATTCAAAACAATATTATCAGAAAGAGGATTGTGAGATTTATTTGGATGATAGGGAGAGAAGGAGGATGATTTTGATAAGCAAGTTGAGCCAAAAACAAGAGAGGATTGAAGTAAAGAACATAGGAACATGCACATTTGATTTCTATGAATTCCCATTAGCTTGCACAGAATTTTTATTCACTAAATCCACAACAGAAGGTTGCTGAGAGACAGTGAGGTTTACTATTTGGATGGTGCAACCCTGGCTCATACTTAAAATCACATCTTGGTGTAGTAAAACTTCATTGACATGCACAATATTGGTACATACATGCAGAATTTCATTATCACAAGAAGTTTTATTTGCTTCCTTCACTTCTTCAATATTCACCACATATTTACTACTTCCCCTTCAACTGATAAATAATTATCATCTACTATCACTCCCTTATCTTCGATCTTACTCTCGGAATCACACAAAACATCATTCACCCGATCCTCCTTAACGTTAACGTTGCAAATTTATTAGAAGTGGAAGGATCTAACACTTTTTCCTTTGTAATTTCAGCTTGAACTTGAAACTCAATTTCAATTCCAGCCTCATTCAAATTTCTTTCCTCTACATCTCTCTCAACCTCCTTTCCTTTATCAATTCTATTCACTTGTTTTCCAATAGGTGTATTTCTTTGTTTCCTCTTACCAAAAGCAACTCTTTGCCATGTTTGCTTCATACTCCTTATCCTATTCAACTTTACATCCTCCTAACTTTCAATGTCTTTAACTTTTTCTTCAACGGACTCTTTTATTAACCTCCACATTGTTAACAACAAGACAATCTTTCTTCAGGTGACCAAAATATTTACATACTACACATATTTCTAGTTTCCATAGATAACTTACTTGAACTACCTGCTTACTCCATCCATGAGTTGCATATGGGATTGATCAGCAACTCCTGCTCTAATGAGACTTCAATCATACAATTAGAAAATTTAATCCTTTCCAACCTTTCTGTAAACTCATCCATACACAAGAACTTCCCCAACCTTGATGCTGGCTAGTTAATGCCTAGGTGGGTCCAAGTATAAAAGGGAATATTGTAAAGTTTAATCCAAAAAAGGATTGATTTTATGGTCCTACAACCATTGCTTACTGAATGATCCTAGGTTCTTACAATAAACAATTTGTTTTTCATGATTATAGGATCAGCTTCAACGATTCTCTTCCTATCCTCCTCACGAGACAACAAGAAGATAAAGAGGAATCCATCATATTTGACTCTAATAGCTTCCTTAAGCTGCCAAATTCTTTTAAGATGCTAAATTACAACAGTGTAAGGCAGAGGCTTGTCAAGAAAGAAGCCTACAAGATACTCCTTCCAAACTTCATTACCTGCTTTCAACACATCAGCAAAAGGCATCAAAGCATCACCAGCATAGGAAAAGGGGATGTCAACTAGATTATACTTGCCTGCATTTCGTGATTTTCTTTTGAAATAGGAGTTCCATAAAGAAGAGGAGGGGGAGGAGGTTGAACAGGAGGAGAAGAAGACAAACATAGCAAGGGAGCAGAGAGGGAAGGAACGGGAGAATCAGAGTTAGGATGAGGAGGAATATAGGAAGGAGGAGGATCGGGTGCAGGCAGGACAAGACAAGGAGAAGGACTCGGAAAGATAAAGGACAAATGGTATGGTCAGAATAGGAATAAGCGGCAAGTTCGAAGCATGGAAGGAGAGAGAAGCGGGAAGAGAAGCCATAAAAGTCTACTTTCGCATAATTTTTATGTTATATATATATTATATTATATATGTATTATTATATTATTATGTTATAATATATTTATTATTACATATATGTATATTTATATATGTATTTAATACACACACACACATATATATTCTTCTTGGCTTTGCATATGTATGTATGTATTTAATAAGATTTATAAACGATCTAAATATATATAGTTATAAATTTATACATAATATTAATATTTCATAGTTTTACATATATTCATTTATTTATTCATACAAAATTATTTAAATATGTATGTATGCATTTGCAACTTATATATATATATATATATATATATATATATATATATATATATAAGCATTTAAGCATACATTTAGGTGACCAAACTATTTTCATACTACACATATTTCTAGTTTCCATAGATAACTTACTTGAACTACCTGCTTACTCCATCCATGAGTTGCATATGGAATTGATCAGCAACTCCTGCTCTAATGAGACTTCAATCATACACTTAGCAAATTTAATCCTTTCTAACCTTTCTGTAAACTCATCCACACACAAGAACTTCCCAAACCTTGATGCTAGTCAGTTAATGCCTAGGTGGGTCCAAGCATAAAGGGAATTGTAAAGTTTAATCCAAAAAAGGATTGATTTTATGGTCCTACAACCTTTGCTTACTGAATGATCCTAGGGTTTTACAATAAACAATTTGTTTTTCATGATTATAGGATCGGCTTCAATGATTCTCTTCCTATCCTCCTCACAAGACAACAAGAAGAGAAAGAGGAATCCATCAGATTTGACTCTAATAGCTTCCTTACGCTGCCAAACTCTTTTAAGATGCTAAATTATAGCAGTGTAAGGCAGAGGCTTGTCAAGAAAGAAGCCTAAAAGATACTATTTCCAAACTTCATTACTTGCTTTCAACACATCAAATGAGGGCATCAAAGCATCACCATCACGGCAAAGGGGGATGTCAACTGGATTATATTTGCCTACATTTCGTGATTTTCTTTTTAAGTGGGAGTTCCATAAAGAAGAGGAGGAGGAGGAGGTTGAACAGGAGGAGAAGAAGAAAAACATAGCAAGGGAGTAGAAAGGGAAGGAACAGGAGGATCAGAGTTAGGATGAGGAGGAATAGAGGAAGGAGGAGGATCGGGAGTAGGCAGGACAAGACAAGGAGAAGGACTCGGAAAGCTAAAGGACGGATGGTATGGTCTGAGTAGGAATAAGCGGCAAGTTGGAAGTATGGAAGGAGAGAGAAGTGGGAAGAGAAGCCATAAAAGTCTACTTTCGCATAATTCTTATGTTATATATATATTATATTATATATGTATTATTATATTATTATGTTATAATATATTTATCATCATATATATGTGTATTTATATATGTATTTAATACACACACACACACACACACATATATATATATATTCTTCTTGGCTTTGCATATGTATGTATGTATTTAATAAGATTTATAAACGATCTAAATATATATAGTTATAAATATATACATAATATTAATATTTCATACTTTTATATATATATATATATATATATATATTTATTCATACAAAATTATTTAAATATATATGTATGCATTTGTAAGTTATATATATATAAATAAAAGCATTTAAGCATACATTTAGACAATATATTTTTATATTAGATGAGCTAACATGCCCTTTGTAGTGTAAATTCTAGCACCTATACACGAATGTATTATACCTTGCACATATTAATATGTTATACATGCACAACACATACATATATGTGTGTGTGTATGATACACGTATATATAATATAACATTAATTACATAATATAAAACCATTTTATAAACTTAAAATAAAATAATGATTTTATTTAAAATAAAGTTTAGAAATGTTCTAAATAAATTAGAATTTATAGGTTTAAGAAGGATCGAAAATGGTAAAAATAAATAAATTCACCCACTACTTCCACTGCGGACTGGCCAAGTTTCAACACTCAATACTCGCAATACCCCATAGAGGGGTTATAAATTTTTGCATTTACATACACACACACCCGAGACCAAGTTACTATTATTTCTTTCTCCTCCCTCATGTTGAGTTTTTCATTTTTTCTTGATAAATGATTAGCTACAAAAGGGTTTTTTTTTAGTACACACACACACACACACACACACTCTGCTTTTATTGCGTCGATATTCAGGCGATATAAGTAAACTTTACATTGAATCGGCCGCAATGTTTTGTTCGGAATATTTCCAAATGTAAGCGTTGTAACTTGAATTTATTATTTGACATATTATGCTCAGTATCACTTATGAAATATGAATCAAACACTCATTCATAAGGCGTTCGTTATTTCTGTAAACAATTCTCTTGTATTTCATAAATACACGAGAATACCTCAAACAACCATTTAGTGATATCAATTTGGATTTTATATTTGCTTCATGTATCAAATACATAAACAAATCACGATATCGTAAACCACATAACATGTATGCTAATTCCTATTGCTAATGCGTAAGGAATCCATTTCACATGTTCCTTGTTAAACACTTTTATACAGTGTTTTTGCATATAGTCTAGGACCCAATGTCCTTTATAATATCCATAAAAGGCATCATTTGCAAATCCAATGTCAAGTATTAAAACAACTAAAACCGATTTTAACATAGATGTATCATTAACAATCCGCAACGTTTTATTTACTTATGGTTTATAAATACCTATGTACCTTTTAATTTTCTTTCTTATAAACACATGCTTCCTCTATATTTTGACTGACAATAAAACTATTTGATATTTCTATCAAAACACTTGTTCAATTTGGATGCACGTCGAACGACACTTTCTTATCTGTTTTTGGATCATATCCATAAAACAAGAATCAATATCGCTCCCACGGCCTTCGAGACACGTTGATTGTTATGTGCAAATAGTCAATTCTAAATTATTATTTAGAATTTTCATTTCAATACATATGTACCAAAACACAAAATCATACCATGTGATAATTTTGTGAGTAATTTCGAATTGACTTGAGCACGTTGAATAACGAATCTATTATTCTAATTTCAGCAACTAAAATTCATGAGATTATTCTTATCAACGTTTCTTAATAAATTCCAACCGCATTAGTCTAGCCCTTAAGGACACAATCCCTGCCCATGGATCACATCCCTTTGGGTATAACTATCAAAATCACATTTTGACACTGTACTTGGAATCCATTTCGAATTTGCGCATCATACCATATCATAGAGTCAACACTTTTATTGGCTTAATTGACAACTAAGGATTATCTATTCTCGACATTGATAAGAAACTCATAGTTTCTCTTCAATATGTGAGAATACTTATTTGACACTTTAATGTGATGTTTTCGTTTAGGTTAGATTAATTTCATTTCATCCCACGTAATCTATTTATCCTTGGATTGTATCCACATCCATTAATACCAATAATTTCTAAAAGAAATTCATTTTCTATGAACCGAGTATTTTATAAAACAAAAATTGTTTCTCATTGCAATAGAACGGGCATTCCTAAACATTTTATAAATCGCCTTATGTAAAATTTATTCGGTATTTGTTCACAATATTTGCGTTCGCAAAATAAATTGTTCATCTAATGACTATCGTTCAGAAACTTCTTTTGGTGTGATTCACACAAGATCCCTTATGTACAAATATTATGTGCATCCTTCCGACTCACACAACCCTCCAACTCCTTAGCCTAGGACATGATGGGGTTTCTATAAATTCTTATCTTATATGATTTTATTAACTATCCTTTGAGTGATACTAATTTTAACTTTATGTACTACTCTTAAGTACACACCTTGTAGAAAGAATTTAACTCTACATCACTCAACACTAATCATGCTTTGTCCAATAAAGTTCGATTACTCCGTATGAATACATCAATATGTATTATAGGGAGGATTGCCTCTTGAGACTCTATATTCATTTTAGGTATGTTTGGAACTCTTTCCAATATACTTACCCCTTCGATCAAATCAAATCATTTTGTGGTATGTTATTTTGTTCACTTCCATTTTATATTCTATGAAATTATCATAGACATCCTACATAGGTATCAAATGCACATATTCATTTTTGTGATTATTCATCGGTGAATACAACAAAGTGCGTGGAACCATTTTGGTATTATCAGACTTGTGATTGCATATATCTATATGTATGAACCCAAAGATTTCATCAAACTCTTATGATGCTCCCATCGAATGAGTGCTTTGCCTTTTATTATCTAAGGTATAATTCACCGGTGCCATATGATTAATAATCATATGATCGAAAAATTACTTCTCGGAACCATGGCTTAGTCTATAATTCCAAAATAATTGTAAATAATTTTAGATACTTCAGTTTTTCCAATGCATCACTTTTGTTATGAATAACAAATAACACGTTATAATTTATTTCATAATTAATATCCATAGTATGCTCATTGAATAAAACTATGTTTATTCTTCAGTCATCACCTATACTTTATAAATAATGCATGGTATATTTTATGTAAACAATTTCATAACTTGAAGAGATCAATAAGTATTATATGGCATTCTCCCACTATTTTCACCTACAAAATAGCGTATGAAATATGAAGCTCCATTTAACCACTTAATTTAAGTTATTTATTTCATTTATAGTAACATGTTCGTAGTAGAGAATTTTCAAATCAAGTATCTTGAATTCCAAGAATTAAATATTATAGAAAATAATTTTCTATATGAAAATAATATTGAATGAAAATCATATTTCTCATTCCAATGTTAAGTTCTATAATTATTTTTCAATTCTTGTTTTTGAATTTCTTTATGAAGCAAAAGTGAACATTCACTTCATCATCCCTACCATGCCTTGAGTTACATCTACTACTGTACATTCGATTTCTTTCTAAATGGTCGTAGCATTAAAGGAAATCCTTACTATAATATCACAACGAACTCTTTACAAAATTGCATTTGGTCACCCTTAACTTTAAGGATATCAAATAATTGTGGTTTACGTAAACTGATCAAACTGACATTTTAGTGTTCGAATTCTTTGATCTGTCATATATCCTTTGGTCCAGTGTCACATTTAACACAATAGGACTATTATTATAATTAATAATATTGAATATACGATCTCACACTCTAATTTACTTTCTTATTTCAGCAAACTAATTCCATCGAGCTTCGGTACATTACGAATTGTGACTGTTCACCATATAATATTTATATGTCATGGCATATGGATCAAATATCCATATTGTTGTATTGCTTCTAGAGTTTGGAACTCATTGAAGACAATACACAGTCTTGAGCAAGTAAACTCACAAATGACCAAGTTACGAACTATTTAGTGGTCGTATAATTAGGCGCTTGCATGCGTCAACATGCAAAATTTATCTGCAAGTATATTTTACATTTCTTTATCAATATTTAATTCAATTCCTTTGTGTATTTTGAGTGATAAACATTTTGTCAGTTATATTTTATGCACAAATTTATCGACGTAGATTATTTTAATTATACATAGCATATGTTCTTACAATATTAGAAATGTTAAATGTTACAATTTCATTTTTCTAACGAGGCTCCCAATAGTCTTTTATATTTCTTCAAACCCTAAGATGAAACATAGAAACCTTTCAACTTCACTAGTGGGTGTGGATTCTGACATTGCATTTGCTAAACAAGTTATAGCCCCATAAACGATGGATAACTTCTTGTCGGTTGTATCATATATAACTCCTAATCCGTGGTTCCTTACCCCTAATCTCTTTTCGACCTTGAATTTGCTCAAAAAATCGAAAGAAATTATTCACTCGTACATACCATTTCGTGATGGCCTAAGTATAATATAGTACCTTGAGTTTGCTCAACAAATATATATACTTATCTTACATCGTCTAGTCAATATTTTAATAATACTACACATGACATCCCTATCTTGAGTTGTACAACAACCAGAGAGTAAGCAAGTAGTTTATTAATATATAAATGTTAAAGGAAAACACTTATATTAAAGATTCGTAATCTTTAATATATTTAATTGAGTGATATCGACTTATGTGATAATGTATTTCTTATGAAATACCCTCGTGATTCAAGTCTCAGACACATCAAAAATTACGGTATACATGTTAGAACCTCCATTAAATGTTTCAATGAAAAAAACTATACAATCATATATATTATATACATCTTATCAAGATACAGGTATATACTACAAGAAGACATCAAGCTCGAAGATATTAGGACTCGAAGACTATCGAGGCTTGAACATAAATAATGGTCTACCAACCATACTATAATTAGTAAGATTATTCTACTATACAAGAGTCTTAGATAAAATGTTGTAAGGTCTCCTTGAGTATATATGCACACAAAATTTCATATACACTGAACATAAAGTGAAAAATTGCATTTAACAATCATAGATGTCTGAGGAAAAATCACAGACGTCTGTGACAATCCTCGGGAAATTATTTCCTAAAGTCACAAGCGTCTAAGGTTTTACCATAGACGTCCGTCGTCTAAAAAACTGCACAATTTTGAATAGATACTTTTGTTGAATGAATAGAAATTAAATCTTTATCGAAAGACTGCAGACATTAAAATGAATATCTAATAGGAACTACTCTTCATCTGCATTTCTTTGAATCTATAAATACTACCGTGATTGAGATCTAGAGATCAACTGAATTGACTTGATTAAAACCATTCTCTTTTGATTTCTTATTACTCTATCGTGCACACAATTTCTTACATACTCTCAATCTATCATAACCAAAATATAATTTTGGTTAAACCACTTCCTACAACTCAAAGCATTCACATTCGTATACTCAAAGGAGATTATATGAAGATTTGTACTATCAATCAAAATCCATGTTTTTTGGAACACAAAATTGTCAGATATATACTTTTTTATTAGCTTATCCCTCTAGGCGAAGCGAGGGTTAGTTGGTTAAAGGAAATACCGAAGGAGAGGTTTGGGACTGGATGTAGGACAGGATGTCCGAACTAGTATAAAATATATGGTGTTGTCGTTTCTATATTTATCTTATTTATATCTAATTATTGTTCTCTGCTTAACATAGTTAGTAATATACAATTCTCACGTGTGTGTGTGTATAAATTACAATATTTGTAAAGATCCTATAGACTTTCAATATGTACTGTACGCATGTATTTATTCTTTATGTCTATTTGGGTTTCTTACCGTTCCACCTTTGATTTATGCACTCGTATTATATAAGTTTCAATTATTATATAACTTATATATTTTAACTAACTTATATAATAATCCTATTTATCACATTCTATTATTTAAATCTTATTTAATTAATTTTAATTAATTAACTCTTTATTTATTTTTATATTATTCTATTTGAACATTTATATTAAATTATATATATACACACACATACGCTATAAACTTTGGGGTATATATTTTTATTTAATTAATTAACCTTTAATTAATTTGCTCATAATTTACCTTTTATTTATTTAACTTTTAGTTAAATTATTTAATTAAATAATTTTAATTAAATTATATTAGTTTTGAAAATTTATTTATATACATTTATGTATACTATGTTATCTTAAACACTTTTAAAATAACATAACATATATCAATATATACAATACATGTACATAAGTATTAATTAATTAACCTATTTAATTAATTCATTTTATTAATCTTATTAATAAAATTTAAATTTCGAAATCAGTATTTAAATATTTCAAACATTTTGAAAATATCATTATCTTATCAAATATTTTGAAAACTCATGTTGTATTATAAATTTTATAATAAGCATGTTATTATTTTAAATTTAATAACTTTTAAATTTAAAATCTTTTATTTTAATTTTCAAAACAATTTGGAAAATTAGCCCATGGCCTAATTCAAATTGGGCCTTTTCTATTAAGGGCAACCTTTGGGCTCATTTCACCTTTCAGACCAGTCCAGTAATTGGATAGGACAAGGTACTTGATTACTCAATTCCAATCCTATATATTACCTTTTTAAATACCATACTAAGTGGGTATGCTTAATTAGTTAGACCTAACATGACTTGTTTAGGTTACATAGACTATTGAGCTTTGATACTATTGTTGCTCTAACCCAAACTCCTTTACGGTGACACAACTAGGTACCTCATGGGCATGTTTTACATGCAACCTTTCAATTAGCACAACCATCACATGACATATAGGGGTAAAAGGAAATGCATCGTCACGGATCATAATGTGAGAACCTCCTATCAAGCTAGTTGTAGGGTTCGAACCGGGACATCTAATATACCAGGTGAATGCCTCAACCAACATCACTAGGATACCATTGTTGGAACCGAGCTAACCCGTAACTGAAGAAATGAGCAAATTTGTAAAGGTCCGTTTTCCGTACCCTTTGAACGACAATAAACCACACATATCCAACTCAAATTGCACGAAAAGACGGATCATTAAGGGTAGAAAGAAAATAAAGATAGAACAAAATCTCACACGAATGGAACAACATATGTTATTTCAATAATAATCTTTACAGGGGAAAATTTGAAAATACAATATCAGAGTCTAACCGAGATTCAGCCTAGACAATTAATAAACTTCCGACCTTACAAATGCTAAAAACAACAAAACAAATGCAATAAATGTACCGAATAATAGAATGCGTCCATATGATGATGAAGATCCCCAGCTCTCCTATGGAAACCCAACCATCTCCAATATTCCTTTGAAATCACCTTTCAAATAAAATTATTCAAAAAAGGTATCAATATCCGGACAAAGTCTAAGGAAATATATCCGGACTGGATCAACGGAATATACCGAACGAAATATATGATACCAAAAGGGGTAGCTGAAATGTTTGCAAGTCATTACAGCAATTTAGGGACTACAATCAAAACCGTAAATCTCGTATTGGGATTGGATTTCCAACATGATAGGGAACTAGTGGAAAGATCAATCTGTATCCATTGCTTACGTCCAAGACTCAGATGCCGTTATACGACAACACAAATGGCTAAAAGGTGAATACAATATACGATTAACATCCAGGGACTCGGACACCGTGCATCCCCACGATAAGGCCCAGACATATCTGGTACCTAGGACTCAGAACATCTGATAACCAAATCACTACTATCCGAAATGCGAGCATACATTTGACCACGTAGAATCCCTTCATAACCGAGGTGTGAGGCTCGCGAGGCTACGCTTAGTTTCTTTAAAACCATGCTTTGATCGTTACAGGTTCCGCTTTGAATGCCACACTGCCATTCCTTTGATCACTATTTGAATCCCACAAGCATACAATCTCTGTGCTCATATGTTTCAGAGAAGGGTGTTAAGCTAAGAGAAGTTGCCTTCTTCGCCACCAAGCAGATGTACATTTGTAAACGTCAAACATTGTGTCTCAGAAAGGCAATGTCAGACATTCGTCCATACAAGTTCGCTCTGGGACTGAACGAAACCGAAGGCACTTTCGTCAGCCATTGCTAGGAAAGAAGCTCTTGCAATCCGAAAAATCTCCACAACGAAGAGACCACTGCTATAAAGAACTCTATAATACGAGAGAACCAGAGCATGTAAACAAGCAGTCCCCACGCTATGAAGATCCTCGATCTTCAATAATTATCATCTTCAACATGTCTTCACTTTCGAACGTATACATTGGTTCGAAGTGGTTTTCAGATAGGAATCACCCAAATTCGACCTCGATTCCTTCGAAGCCAATCATCGATTTAAAAGATGTTAAGTTCATATATGGATATTAATCATCAATGAATTACTTCATCTTTTATTTAAATTAAATAGCTTTATTAGATATATTCTTTTCTGTTTATTCCATTTTCTTTTCAAGAGTATATGAAATCATTAAGCCTCTTTATCAAATAATTTGGTTTATTTAAACCTTTCTTAAATCCTGGAATAATTCTAGATCATTTTCTCTTTTACTTAGGAAAACCTTTCCAAATCGTTCATTAAATCTTAATCAAAGATTTCCTTTTTAACTTTAAATCATATTCTTGCAAATCAAAATTTTCATAACAGAGCACTACTGCCACCTTAAATATCATAAATTTCACCTCTAGGGACTAATAATAAGTAATCCTACATCATGAAGATCTTTGTCTTTGATATGTTTTATTTCAAAAATTAGTTTGAAGGGGTATTTGGATAGGAGTTACCCAAATTCGTTCTTGGTTCTTCAGATAGGAATCACCAAATCCGATCCTAGTTCCTTCGTGCTAATGATCGATAAAAAGATGTTAAGTGGTTAATTAACATTCAAAGAATTTATTTCTTTTCTTTTACCTTGGAAAAACTTAAATATGATCTTTTAGAGCATCCGGGCTTTCCTTTCGATCTATTCCGCCCTTCGCCTAAAAAGAGAAAACATAGGCTAGGTAACTTCAAGGAACTGGTTGCTCCATCACTAACCGAAGTTGAACACCTTGTTTTATCATCCCAGATCTCACAAGCGGGACAAATGTACTAGCCGTTTCCGCATACTCGGTTATTAGCTTTATTTTGGAATTGATTATAATATTCCAAATTATCTTTTAAACTCTTAATTTTCATTTTAAAAGCATTCATAATTAATTCTATGAAAAATCGTTATGTTTAAACTCATATTCAAAAGATTATAAAATTCGCAGCATAAAAGTGCTGAAGAAAGTGCGATATAAGCTTATTTGATTTAATGAACTTTTTTAATATTTGAAAATTCATATTTTCCATTCAAAATCTCTTTTAAACCATTTTAATAGATTTATCAAATTTATTTCATATTTTTAATCATTTAAAAATATCATTTATAAAGAAATCCCTTTTTGAATTCTGAACTACAAAACCACGAGGTTTTTTGAAAATTGTTTTGGATATATTTAAAAATCTACTTGATGAAATCTTGATTTTCTTTATTCATTAGAAAACTAGGGATATAATAGATTGGAAAAATTTTATCTCGAAGAATTTTGAGTTATATTCCACTTTACACTCATTTAACTTTTATGGTGTGCATCGCGAACTACCGTTACGCGATGCGCCTTGTTTTGACTTGTTTTTCAATTTCTTTTCAAACTTCTTGAAAACACTTTTAAATGTTTATAAAGCATTTCTAAATCATTTTAAACAATATTTTTATATTTCAAACTCATATTCCATTTCATTTTATAATATTATATTATTATAATATAATTTTTAATCTTTTTAGATTATTTAAAATCATTTAGACGCTAAATAATTTCCACACACATATTTGTATGGATTTATCTCATTTAATTAACTATGCTTACTAAGCATTTCTCTTATCATTTATCAAACCAAGTTATCATCCATACTATAATCATATTATCAACCATTATATCAACCAAGTTATTATCCAATATCAACCAATATTTAACATATTAATTTCTAATTTAACATGTGTATTATCAATATGATTTTTATTAAAATAAAACTAAAATTTGAGTGCTCACGATTATTTTCACTCCACCAATCTTTTTCCTAGACTTTTCCTTTTAATTCCGGCAGCACTTCCTTCTCTGTTTCTTGCTTTGAAGCTTTCCAACTTGCTTCCTTCTGCTCCAAATGCTCGGCCTCCTCCTATTCTACCTCCATCATTTCTTCACTTCTAAGATTCTAAACCATGTTCTAATGGTATTGTAAGGTCTTTAGCAAAGTTTGGTGGTGTTTGTAGTTGATTTGATATGATTTTAAAGAAAGTTAGTAAGGAAAGAGAAGAGAAGAAGACATTAGAGAGTGGAAGAAAAGCTTGAAAAATGAAGAAGAAGAAGTGTAAAAAAGGTGAGAAAGTGGATGCTTATTAGTAAAAGGATTAAAATAATATTTTGTAAAAAGACCAAAATACACTTTACTTACTTTTTAAGCAACCTTATTTTTTAACACTTAACATCACATTTCAAATCATTAGTTTATGTTATTTTCACTTAAGTATTAAGTAAAGAATATAATAATTATGTTTAGTTTGATTTGATGTTTACTTTTTGCTTTGAAATGATATGTTTGTCTTTTTGTGCTTATTTTTTGTTAATTACTTCTAAAATTTTCTAAGTATGTTTAGTAAACGTAAAATTGATTAGTGAATTAATTAATACTTACACTGTCTGAATATATGTTCCTATATAAGAAAATAAAGGTGCGACAACGTTGCGACAACTTTTAATCGACAAAACGTTGATTTTCGTTATGTAAACCAAATTTAAAATTAAATTTGCATTATATTATTTAAAAATATAAACACTCATACGTAAATTAAAATAATTTATTTAACTATTGAAACTTACTTTTCTAAAATCAACATTTTGTCACTTTTATCGATATAGGCAAATGTTACAATTTTTGTGTATACTTCTCTTTCAGAATCCTATATAATATTTTGAATCATATAACTTACCTAAATTATATTTAAAATCACTTTAAATAGTATATTTTAAAGTGGTCAAATTCTGGGTCGTTATAGAATTTCAATTTTCTAACCCTTTAGGATCTTTATTGGGCCTCTGAAGTCTAAATGGATTTTAAATCAAATCTAATAAGTAAATAAAATATTATTTTATTTAAATTTGTTTAAAAAGGTTTTGAATATTTGTATTTTAATCAATATATGCTGTTTATATAAAATGGAGTATATCAAATATACTCCTATATGTTAATGTGTGTAAAGTTACATGTTAAAATTAATTTAGAGAATAAAACCTTTCGTTTCTATCACTTAATTTATACAGTTAATTAAGAGAAGATTTTGTCTTATTTAGAGAGAGAAACCTTTCATCGCTCTCTTAAATTAAATTGATTGACTTATTAAATAACATTTATGACTAAAATTGTACTAGGCAACGACTATGAGTATATCCAAATATACTCTAGTGTAAAATGTGTTAGTGCAACATGGAAATAGGTGTACATAGTTAATATATATGTACATAGATGTTGGGATCTATGTCTACAACCTATACATTGCCTAGTTATACGTGCAACAATTGTCGCAAAATAATTTAAACTCATATTGGAATGTTTATATGTACATATATAAAAATTAACTTATGTTTTAAATGACATGAATAATTTAATGTTTGAGTAGATTTGAAACAAAAAGGTATAAACGAATGTGTCGTAGTGCATTTAAGTGGCATTAAAAGAAAACATAAAAGGCATTTAAATGGCAACTAAGGAAATGTAAAAAGGGAATCTTTTACCTTCTTTTATTCTTTCCTCAACTTTTTTCAAAACATATAAAACTTATACACACACACACACACACACACACACACACACACATATTAAATGAAATAAACCATTTAAAATATTTGAATAGATTTGACAAAGTCAATAAGATAGATTCAAATTTAAGATCCAAAACATTAAATATTGCAAAAAAATAGTTTTCCAAGTTGAAAATAATAAAGTAGTTAAAGATATTTAAAATATATAAAAAAAGAATGACAACCCTTATACATTTCATGCACTAACAATAAATAACATAATACATCCTCATGTACATAATAGAATACAGACAGGCCCCATTAACAACGATAACACAAACCCTAAAAATGCGCCGCTACCCTCTATCCTCGATCAAAAGCAGCGTTCTAGCTCAAAAGCAAAATCATGTCTTCTCGCTTAATCTCCTCAAATCGCCTATGTAATTGGACTCTTATCTCCACTTCAATTAATTTTCCTTAATGTTCAACAGTCAAACTTTTGCCACCTAAGGCTCTGTCGTTTCTCTCCAATCATATATAGTGAGTAACCATAACAAAGGTGGTAAAAGCCATGACTTGGCTAACTCCTTTTTGATTGAAGCGGTTATTGATAAGCTCCAACCTATTGAATAATGTTGGTTTGGATACAAGCGAAAGACAAAGTCGGCTCCTGGCTTGATTCCACAGATGCGTACTATAATTACATCTAAAAAATGTGTATGTGTTTCCAATTCATAATTGCATAATACGTAATTTGCTGTATCTAGAATTCCCCATGGACATAATCTATCCATTGTAAGAAGATGACCCATGCAAGCTTTATAGGCGGTAAAATCGAATTTTTTAACAGTAACTGGACGCCTATCCCAATCGACAGTAGGTGAAATTGATCTAATTTTGTCCTATATTGATGAAATTTTAAATGAACTTTAATGTACAATTTTGCAATGATCATTACTTTGATTCGATGAAATTGTAGTTTGTGTAATCATATTGGCCAACTCTCTAGTAAATGACAACCTTTCAATAATGTTGTTTGACAAAGGTCTTCAAATAATCTAAGCCCAATTACACCGTCTAATTTTGGTCCGCAAAATAATTCCCAAGCAATTTTATGATTCCTTCTATCCCATAAAAATATGCACACATTTTTGCAATCTTATGCAATACTAAACTAGGTATTTGATAAATAAGCAAACAATATAGGACTATTGGTGTAATAGTACTTTAAATTAGTTCAAATCTTCCTAAAGTAGATAGTAGATCACTATCACATTTCTAAACCAAACACCTTACTTAACAAAGATATGCAATGTGATGCGTGAATATAATTGATTGATGGGGGACACCTTAATATTTTACTAGTAGATTGTCTACTTCCATCCCTAAAATTAATTGTAGTTGAACTTTATTGGGAACATCTCTACTAAAGTAAGACTTTGACTCAATTTAATTTATTTGCAATCCAACTATGCTTGCGAGTTGATTGAATATATTGATTATAATAACCGCATTTGAGACTGTGGCCCTTAGAAATATCATAACACTATCAACATATAATAAGTGAGTGATAACTAGATGGTTTGACGTAATAGGTGGGAGTTGATTCAGTAGAAGAGCATCCTCCATCATAAGTAAGAAAAATTCTATGGCAACACGAAAAAGATAGTGCGAAAGAGGGTCTCCTCGATGCAATCAAAAGATAAATCCATAGCGAATTCCATCTAGTATAATGGAGAAAGTGGAAGTGCACATACATTCATAGGTCTAGTTTACTAATGATAAAGGAAAACCCATATTAAGTAACATGTAAACACAAACATTCTCTGTTAAACATATTATATAGCTTTTGAAGGTCTATTTTAACACACATTTTGCTCATTCTTTTTATTTGAAATCTTTGACAAATTCATGAGTTAGCTATATAATTTCTCCAATTTTTCTATTCGGCACAAAAGCAGATTGATTTTCTACAATGAGAAATGCCAGAAAATGCTTTCTAGAACAAATAATTTAATGTAACACCCTGCGTTTTTACATTAATTAACTAATAAATAATAAACCATGAAAATAGAATTTTTTTTGAATGTTGGAGTTTGGCCATGAAACTTATAACATTTGATTCTTCGCGATTTTCTGGTAAATTTTCATAATAAACTTTTCCAACCAGAGTTCTAACGAAAAAGTTATTAACGTTTGAATTTTTATAGTTGGAAACGTTTATATACGTAATTAAGGAAATAATTTAAAATTAATTAATGATTGATTAACACCATAAAATTTATTGGTAACCTAATGTTTGAGAAATATAATTAAGTTAAGAGACAATGTTAATTAACGTTAATTCGACAATAAGAGAAAGAAATCAACAAAGGAATCAAATGCATCAAAATACACTGAATTTGCCCATATGAGTCAACCATGACGTACTATAAGTTGACCATGAGAAGTCAACCATGCGTTCAAAGTGGTTGAGCCGAAGGGTTTTGAAAGCGGTGGTTAGTTAAGGCCATGTGGCCCAGACCTAATTCGGTTACGTCCGATGGTTAGCGTTGATTTGAACCTCTATAAATTAGGACTTAGGGTTTCAATTCCAATTCATTATTTTTCTAATGAGACTGAAAGCTTTGCCATTTTCCTTTCTCCTTCAGTATTTCTAAATACACAAAATAAAATAGATTGCAAGCATACAATTTGGAGAAGAATAGAAAAGGATAGATGATAGAAGATAGATTTAAATCAGGTTGCTACATCAAAGGTAAACTTTTAGATCTAGTTCTAATTATTATATCTAAATCCAAATCTCTTCTCTCTAATCCAATCTCTAATATATCCATGTAAAATATTTTTTATGGATCTGAATAAGGAGTAAAAAAGTGAAGTATATAGATAATAAGGTCATATCTGGATTAAATCTAGAGATTTGGGAGCACCAATTAAAGGTGAATGGGAACGTTATATGTTTTTATATAATACTAGATTATATCATTGCAGATCTATTCCTATATGCTTGATTCTATTGATTTGATGTCAAATGAATTCATATATATGAAACGTTGAAGACTGTAAACTTGTATATAAATTTGTAGTGATAATTACAGAAGCGTAAAGAATAGTTTTAATTTTACAATTACGTAATGGTCGGTTTTATTTCTGTAATTACATATTAATTTAATTTAATTCTGTCA
Organism: Allium cepa; assembly: GCA_030765085.1. NCBI lineage: Eukaryota > Viridiplantae > Streptophyta > Magnoliopsida > Asparagales > Amaryllidaceae > Allium > Allium cepa. Next base: position 465,538,117 of record CM060943.1, read on the forward strand.
TTGTGAAATGATTTTAATTACCAGTTTTATGTTGGATTTATTAACTGAACATGATGAATTGAGATTATATTTTATTTGATGCTTATGAATGAGACTGTAAATAAAGCTAACTAGATGGGATTTTAGTGATATTTTAATTTATTGGAATGTATATATTATTAGAAGTGGATTCCTATATACTATCAAATTCAAACATAACAAAAATGCGATGTTTGAAATGACGAGTAATCAATATATACTTATAAAAAGAAAGAGAAGTATGAAATAGAGATGATTACTATATTTTATACTATATATTTCAATCAATAAAAGAGAATTTCTTGCAATTATAAACACTACACAACCATGGATCAAAGTTGAAATAAGAATGTACCTAAAAATTTAAAAAAAAACAAAAACTAATGAAAAAGGAAGTTTGAGTAATAGGCAAGAGTGTGAAGCTGGGGAAATGAAATGAACTAAGTCTAATAATCTAATGAAATGGACTAAGTCTGATAATATAATGAAATGGATTAAGTTTGATAATTGAATGAAATGAAATAGAATCAAACTTGAACTAATGATTGTTATAGCAACGATATTGATGTTTGAAATTGAAAGTGGTAAGTGAAATTATTGAAATAAAAGATAGATACATAGTAAGACTGAAGACATAAAGTCATACATAAAAATTGTTGAGGAAATAAAGAAAATAAAAGAAGTATGTGTACAAAAGTTTGAAATATGTGTATAAGTAGTCTCGGATATGCATATATAACGGGTGTGAATAATTATAAATTGTCTTTTATAATTATAATGGACGATTGTTTGAAGGTCGTTCGGCCGGTTATAATGCTAAAAACATATCCAACCAATAACACCCGTGGTGACTGTATGCTTTCGTACTAAAGGGGTGCCTCTAGGCCGGGACTATGCTTATTGCCTTGATTATAAATTTTCTATTATAATTATGTCGAGTGCATAGTCAAATTAGGTCTGCTTCAAATTTTTAAGTGAAGGTATTGCCTTGATTGCACTAGACAATCTGAATGGATGGTGAGTGAGATTGGACTTATGCAACATGGCACTAAACTCTAGTGTGCTTAGGTACCAAAACGTGTTGCAACGAGTGTACGTAAAAGTCTGGCGTAGTTGGGTACCTATAGGGTAGGAGTTGCATATTTATTGAGCTTGTCGTCAGTCTCTTATGGTCAATTGGAAGGATAAGGTTATATCTAACTGATCTCTTCCATCTACTAGGATTGATTCAGTTCGGTTATGTAACACCACAATTGTTTATTAGTTTGTTTGATATTACAAGGCTTGCTAACCTACACAAAGGTTCCTTAAAAACATGGACGGGGTGGTGGTGCATGGGGCTTGAAATCTACAGTAGAAGTAGATGAAGGTATGCAAAGGGCTTGCATACATGAAAAATCCCCGAAGTATTAGGACCTCATGGACTAGAGTCCATTGGTGCACATGATAGGATTTACCTCAGTGATACGATGGTGATGGATCTTTACGAGGTGATGAGCGATTGATACTAGTAGGAAACGTATCTGGGTCCATTGGTGGGCTTGGCAGGAAGGCGGGTGTGTGTGTGTATTTACCAATATAGACGTAAATCTACCTGGTATAGATGGATACGGTTCATACATAGTAATGGAGTTGTAGCAACTAATAATAAAATACAACATAATATGAAATAGTGAACAATCGGCATAGACTAGTGTTATGTATAAGATGTATAATGTACCAGTCACCAGAACGTTCTTATGGCTCCCTTCTTATTACAACCCACAGGATTTAGAATGGCAGTTATTGGTGTCGATTTGGAGCAGTTGTCTGGTTGAGGCTCTTGACATTTGAGATGTCGATTTTGGTCATTACTTACATTAATTTACTATATTTTCTTATTTTCTCCATGAGTTTTTACCATTAACGCTCTGACATATTTTCCTTTTTGTAGGATACCAAAGCAATGATCCGTATTTAAGTGGACTTAGGTTTTCGATTGAGCGAAAATCTGGGTCCACTGAAGTGCGGGTTGTCACATTTTATTAGAGCTTAGGTTAGTCAATTCTGAAAAAATTAGGAAACGATAAGTGAGCATATTTGTAGTTTGACTATAAATATAAATATAATATATGCTAAAATCCTAAGAATCTAATCTGTAGAGTAGTTGCATATGGAATAATATCCCTAGAACTGGATGGTACTTGACTCCCCAATTAGGTTTTGTTATCCCAAAAATTGTTGATCCCCATTTTTAATTGCTGATTGATGATGTACAGAAAAAGAGAAAATAAGAGTCCATATGTTATAGAAAGTGGAAGATGAAGAAGTCATTAAAATAGATGTGAAATGATCAGTCCTAATTTATGACTGGATTTTTGGATCTTTGGAAATGGAACGAAGGATATTCTTAAAAGAACAGTTAAAAGTCCAATTTTAAGTCCAATCCAATAATAAGAAAATATTGGAAACCGATGAATATTATAAATTGTATACTTTAAAAGAAATTTTACTATAAAAAAATTAAGTATTAAATTTTGAGGACATATATATTAATGGTTTGGTAAAAAATATAAACATTTATATTTCAGTAAATGAAATTTTTGTTTGAGGCTGTTTTCTTTGAAAAGAAATAATGGAGCAATATAGCTCGTGAATCATTCTATACAATGAAAGTTTTTAAGGTATAAAAAGATCTATATAGGTGGACAACATAAGTGTTACAGATTTGGAATAGAGTAAATGGTTTAGAAATGGAGATAAATTGAGCTGTAAATGGCTGCATTATAGTAATAAAGACATGGTAAATTAAGAGAAACAATTGGAGTTAGTGTAGTTTATGCTAAAGGGTTAATTAATAAGCAGTTTAGAAATTAAATAAAATAGAGGTTTAATTTATTTTAATTAGGTTAGGATTTGACATATTTTAATTCATTGGAATAAAAGCGATAACAAAATAAGTTTTTATGAATCAATCAAGTTATAAGAAAATGTGTTTTGTTTGAAATAATAAGGAATGCAAACGCAAATTGATTTACAAAATATGGAAATTCTTATTTTGTACTGTTTGTTTGAATTAAGAAAATGAAACATAATTCCTTGTAGTTTCACATAAGCGATTCATAGAGAATTATAGCGCTAACAATTCCTCTTGATGGAGAAGTAGTTTTATTGCATTGAAACATAGGATCCTTAAGTGTAATAAAAAAAGTGTAGTGATTAGAAATAGTGTTAGTAAATTTTATTAAAAATAATGTTGTTAATCTAATTATAGAAGCTAAACAAAGGCAAATACACATTTTCCATTGTTATGCGAATTTAATTTAGGTATCTTTTAAAAGTTCCCCTATTATGATAATTGAGACTCTTCCCAATATTGGATGTTTAGGATAGTAGAAAATGTAAAGCAATTCATAGGATGAGAGTTGTTCTTATCTACTCCAGTTTAAAATTTAAAATTTATGAAAGGTGTTTTAGAAACATGTAAAGTATGTTTTTAGAAGAAATGGTTTGGTGAAATGAATAAGTTTTTGAAAGAAGAACCTAATAAATGACTGTATTAAAAATCCCATATTTTTATGAAATAAAAAAATTTGAGTGGAAATGTTGATTTGATTTTAAACTTAGAATTGCTAACGTTCCTATTAAATTTAGGAAATAAGTTAAATTCAAAAATCTTAAAATGTAAGTTTTGAAAAGAGCTAAAAACACTAAGTATTTTTGAGTTTAATAAAAGTTTCTAAATAACACTTGTAAAGATAAATTTTTAGGATTAGATATTTCATTTTTTTTGAAGATTTCATTTTAAAAAAAAATGATAAAGACCAAACTAAGATTTTAAATGTGGAGTAGATAGGAATTAGTGCCTAGGTGAGATGGGGAAAAAGAATAAGGGTATAAAGGAGATAGCGATGACTACTTTTGGAAAAGTAATAAGGAATCCCCGTAGAGTGCAAGGACACTAGAAAAAGCCTAAGAATATTATATTAATATGTGTTTAACCCATAAAGATGATATTAAAGGGAACTTCTATAAGTTTTGGAGAATGCTTGTAGGAGGCTAAATAGGATATACCAAGGATTGAGAATACTATCAAAAGAACGAGATTTAGCGAAGATAGTAATATATGGTAACGAGATGGTAAACACACAGAAGATATTGATAGACTCAAGTTGGGGAAGCAAAAGAGGAAATGAGAAAAATTATTTCCCCAAGCTTAGCTATCATTTAGTATAACTACTGCATAGATTGTATTTCTTATCCATTGTAGTGAGAGGAGGCATGGTTATTCCATAATTGGGTATGGAATGGAAGAGATGAGTAAACGTTATTCATCATAAGTAATAAAGAAATGATAAGATTTGAAGATATTGCTGAGGGATGGCCTGTTAGGAAGGTCCGTTTGTTACAATAGATTGCGTACGATTAGGTCAATATTCATTTTTATGTGTTTTCTAGGCAGACCGCAATGATTTGCGAAAACGGAAAAAAGGAGATTTCATGAACTCACTTAACTAATGGAAGAGAAAAGAAAATAGTTGAAACTAGAAGTTAAGTAATAAATAAAGAAGATTTATTTAACTACTAAGTAAAAGTAAAATAAAATTATATGTTTCGAAAATTAGGAATTTTTTAGGTGATAAATTTCAAAAGAAAGAGGACAAGATTATGGAGAGGTGAGCCATGGGTCAAGGTTCCTGTTCCTCGAAGATGAAATTTAAAATTCAACGTGTTAGTCGATATTAATAAGAAAGAAAAGTTTTTGAGAACATAGAAATTTACAGTGCAATTAAGTGGAATCCGTTATGGACGATGGCTTGTTGACTAAACCCTGATGTTAATGTTGAATTTGGATGATTCAAATATTCGTTAAAGAGGAAAGAAATTGATTAATTGATTCAATCAAATCAATTAATTTGGCTGATACATGGAAGGATATTTTGAAGGAAACTAATTAATTAGTCAATCAATTAATTAGTCAATGTATATTTGCTATATGAAGAAATAAATGATTAGGCATGGAGAATAAAGGAAAGATATGGAAATGAAGATTACGCCATCTATTTGTACTAAAATCAAATCATGCAAATTGGAAAGATATCCGGGTAATCAGAAAATTGATTTGCTTAATCTCCAAGCAACCCTTCATTATCAAGTCTATTTAAATGAAGGAACTCCATCTTCATATGAACAAGCAAGTGTAGTATCCACCATTATTCTTTCCTCTCTCTTTTGTACTCTTTTCTTTATTGAAATAAAAAGTTGTTGGATCTCCGTGGACGTAAGATATTCATATCTGAGCCACGTTAAATCTTCTGTGTATCTTATTTCTGTTATTTTTCTGTGAGACTGCATAATTCTTTTTATGTGTCATCGGTATCTAAATAGGCAATACTAGATCCTGAACAAATAAACCGCTTCCGCTCAAATTAAAAAATTCACTATAGTTTGGTATCAGAGCTAGTGTTATTGTTCCTGTTTGGATATTAATGGTTACTTCTAGTAAGTCTATTGGTAGATCTGGTGTCAATTATGGAGTAACACGTTTTGATGGAAAAGGAGATTTTGGTACTTGGAAGATGAAGATGGAGGCTGTATTGAAGAAGGAGAAGACTTACAAGGTTATTTCTGGGCCTGAGAAACTGAAAGGTATTGATGCAGCTGATTTGGAAGAGATGGAAGGTGACGCTCTCACAACAATTCAATTGAGCCTTTTAGATGAAGTTCTTAGAGAATTCTCTCAGAAGAAGATGGCGAAGGAAATATGCGATGCATTATCGGATGCATATCAAGAAAAGTCTCTTGCTAACTGGATTATTCTTCAGCAACAACTCTATGCGTTCAAGATGAAGCTTGGAGCTGATCTCATGGAGCATGTAGATGCTTTGAAGACTTTGATTATGAACCTGAAGGCATCGGAAGTTGATATTACCGATGAGGCTCAAGCCGTGATCCTCTTATGTTCCTTGCCTAAGAAGTATACTGCTTTTGTTAATTCCATGATTTATGGCCGCAGTAAAATTAGCCTATCTGATGTAAAGGTTGGTCTTTATAATGAAGTATTAAGAAGTAGATTGGCGAGCACTAGCTTGGATAGTGATACTGAAGGCTTATCTGTTCAGAGAGGTAGAGGCCAAAGCAGGTCGAAGAAAAGTGGAGGACGAAATTCTTCACTGTCTCAGTCTAGGGGGCCTAAGAATTTGACTTGTCATTATTGTAAGAAATCAGGGCACTTCATAGCACAATGTCTGAAGCTTGAAGGTAGAAGAAAAGATCCAAAGCAAGCCTCAGCTTCTACAGCAGAGAAATCAGATACAGAAAGTGACACCGATGTATTTACAGCTTTTGGCTCTTCTGGGAAGAGCAACTTATGGCTGATTGATTCTGGTGCATCCTATCATATGATATCTGATAGGAACTGTTTTTCCACTTAACGTGAAATTGATGGAGGAGAAGTTTTGATGGGTAACGATGCTTCTTGCTGTATGGTGGGTGTTGGTAGCGTGATGATTAGGATGTTTGATGGTGTTATTCGTACGATCACCGATGTTAGACATGTACCTGATTTGAGGAGGAGCTTGATTTCTGTTGGGGCATTGAGTAGACTTGGCTTGAAGATTGTAGTGGAAGGAGAAAAAATGAAGATATCGAAGGGTTCCATGATTGTTATGAGAGGTGTGAGGGCAGGAAATCTTTATCTATTAAAGGGCACTACTGTGATTGGTGAATCAGCTTCTGTTACATCTATTGATTCAGATTCTTCCAGATTATGGCACTTATGGATGGGTCACATCGGTAAGCGTAGCATGGATGAGTTGAGAAAACGAGGATTGATTGCTGGAGTTCATCATTCAAAACTTGGTTTTTGTGAAGAGTGTTTCTTGGAAAGAAGACGAAGATTTGTTTTGGTATAGGAGAGCATAAAGCAAAAGCCGTCTTGGAGTATGTTCATACAGATGTCTGGGGTCCCTCCCCTTGTCCGTCTTTAGGTGGAGCCAGATATTTTGTTTCATTTATAGATGATTTCTCTCGTAAAGTATGGGTATACTTTCTTCAGTCAAAGAGTGAAACCTTTGCCAAGTTTCGAAAGTGGAAATCTATGGTTGAGAAGCAGTCAGGGAAGAAATTGAAAGTTCACCTTTCAGATAATGGCGGTGAATTGGTATCACTGAAATTCATCGAATATTGTGAGTCTGAAGGCATTAAGAGGCATTACACCACACCAGGCGACCCCCAGTCTAATGGAGTTGCAAAAAGGATGAATCGGACATTATTGGAGAGAACAAGATGCCTTAGACTGACTGCTAAATTAAAGAAGGGATTTTGGGCTGAAGCTTTATCTATGGCGGCTTTCCTCATCAACCGCACACCTTCCACTGCCATAGATATGAAGATCCCTGAAGAAGTATGGAAATGAGAGTCTGTTAGCTATTCATTTCTCAGAGTGTTTGGTTGCCCAGCTTATGTGCATGAGAGAAAAGGGAAGCTGGAACCTAGAGCTCGCAAGTGTATTTTTCTAGGTTATAAGGGAGGAGTGAAAGGATATAGGTTATGGTGTCCTATTAGCAAGAAGATTGTTATGACCAGGCATGTGACTTTTGATGAGAAGGCTATGTTGAAGGTGGAGCCTTCCTCATCGGATGACAATGAGGGGACATGTGAAGAATACCAGACACAAAGCAAGTCATCTGTTGATTCATTCCATAGACGTTCAAATGGTGTTTCCGATGGCACCGTGGTTGATGAGGATAATATCGATGTTGGTACAGGGGATCAAACTCAAGGTGGAGCTCATTCGAAACCTAGTCCTGTCAGACAAAGTAGAAAGCCTAAGTGGCTTGATGAGTTTGTTGGATTGAGCATCGAAGATATTAACTTCGATAATATGGAAACATATGCTTTGAATGTTGTCCATGATGACCCTGTGATTATAGAGAAGCTATCGCATCAGTTAATAGTTCCAGTTGGTTAGTTGCTATGGAGGAGGAGATTGAATCATTGCAGAAAAATCATACTTAGGATTTGGTGCCTCTTCCCACCGACAAGAGAGCTATTGGATGCAAGTGGATCTATAGAGTGAAAGACGGTGAAAATGGTAATCTCGGATAGAAGGCAAGGTTAGTCGCAAAGGGGTATGTTCAAAAGAAAGGGGTAGAGTATCATGATATCTTTGCTCCAGTGGTTAGACATACTTCTATTCGTTTTCTTTGGCATTAGTTGCTCATTATGTTATGGAATTAGAGCAACTAGATGTCAAAACTGCATTCTTACATGGTGATCTGGATGAGTAGATTTATTTAAAGCAGCCGGAAGGGTTCATTGATAGTAGCAGGCCAGACTATGTTTGCAAACTCAACAAATCTCTATATGGACTGAAGCAGTCTCCTAGACTATGGTATAAGAGGTTTGATAAGTTTATGCTTTCACAGGGATACTCCAGAAGTTTCAAAGACCAGTGTGTTTATTTCAGGAGATGTGATGGTGATATGATTTATTTGTTGTTATATGTTGATGATATGCTGATTGCATCTCGAAGTATGGTCAGAATTAAGGAGTTGAAAGCGGAGCTCAGTAAAGAGTTTGACATGAAGAACGCACAAAGAATATTGGGTATGGAGATAAGCAGGGATAGGAAGCGAAAAGAGTTAAGGCTCACTCAAGCGTAGTACATCGAGAAGGTCCTCGCTCGATTTGGAATGGAGAAAGCTAAACCGGTTGGCACTCCATTAGGCTCTCATTTTAAGTTGTCAAAAGACTTATCTCCCTCATCGGAAGAATACAAGAGGTATATGGCTGATATACCTTATTCTAATGTTGTTGTTAGTCTTATGTATGCGATGGTGTGCACAAGACCAGATTTGGCCCATGCAGTGGGTGTTGTGAGTTGATATATGTCTAACCCAGGCAAAGAGCATTGGCAAGCTGTGAAGTGGATTCTTGGACATCTTCGAGGCACTTCTTCGGTGGGCTTGTTATATGGTGGAGTGGATGGTGACATCTTTCTTAGAGGATACTGTGATTCTGATTATGCTAGGGATAGAGATGCTAGGAAGTCAGTGTCGGGCTATGTTTTTACACTTGGCATAGGCTTGATTTCATGGAGATCAAAGCTGCAATCTATCGTAGCTTTATCGACTACCGAAGCAGAGTTGATATCGATTGTGGAAGCAACAAAGGAAGGATTATACTTACTTCAGTTGTTGGATGATCTTTCAATGGTGCAGCAGACAGTAGAGCTATTTTCAGACAATCAGAGTGCGATTTATCTTGTAGAAAATCAAGCTTATAGTTTACGGACGAAGAACATTGATGTTAGAGGTTTCTTTCTTATGCTTGAGAAAGAACGAAGCAAGATCAAATTGTTGAAGGTGAGTACTTTGGATAATCCTTCAGATATGATGACTAAGTCACTTCCAAAGGACAAGTTTGAGCATTGCTCAAACTTGATCAGTTTGATACCTATTACTTGAGCGCCATGGGGCGCTAGACCCAACAACTTCCATGTTGATTACTTGATGATAAGATGATGAAGAGAGATTGTTATATTTGAATCAAGGTGGAGTGTTAAATTTGGATGATTCAAATATTCGTTAAAGAGGAAAGAAATTGATTAATTGATTCAATCAAATCAATTAATTTGGCTGATATATGAAAGGATATTTTGAAGGAAACTAATTAATTAGTCAATCAATTAATTAGTCAATGTATATTTTCTATATGAAGAAATAAATGATTAGGCATGGAGAATAAAGGAAAGATATGGAAATGAAGATTACGCCATCTATTTGTACTAAAATCAAATCATGCAAATTGGAAAGATATCTGGGTAATTGGGAAATTGATTTGCTTAATCTCCAAGCAACCCTTAATTATCAAGTCTATTTAAATGAAGGAATTCCATCTTCATATGAACAAGCAAGTGTAGTATCCACCATTATTCTTTCCTCTCTCTTTTGTACTCTTTTCTTTATTGAAATAAAAAGTTGTTGGATCTCCGTGGATGTAGGATATTCATATCCGAACCACGTTAAATCTTCCGTGTCTCTTATTTCTGTTATTTTTCTGTGAGACTGCATAATTCTTTTTAAGTGTCATTGGTATCTAAATAGGCAATACTAGATCCTGGACAAATAAACCGCTTCCTCTCAAATTAAAAAATTCATTACAGTCAAAAATACAGAAAATCATGTATAATATGTCATTATGCATATATTTTGAAAGAGAAAAAATTTATGTAAAATTTATCGATGAGAAGTTTTCATTATAATAATGTGACTTTGGAAAAAATGCACATATCGTTGGAAAGATTTTTAAAACAAAAGATTTTTGAGTTTTAGAATTTAAAAATACCACATGTTGACATTGAGGAATAATCGATAAGCTGATTAGTGTAGATTTGTCTATGCAAAAGTGATTGCAGTAAAATAGATATGGTGAGCGATAAGGAAGCTTTTATGCAAACGAAGCATTTTTCCCTACATGCCTTGTCGATGAATGAAAATTTAAAAAATGGATGATTTTTGAAACAACAATGTTTTGGAACTTTAGAAATAAATGTTATCTATGCAAACTATACTTAGGAAAGTAGGGAAAAGGAATGAGGGCATAAGAATAGATCCTAAGGTACAATGGAAAGAGGTTGCATTAGAGAATGGTGGAAGTGTAGAATTTTCCAACTAGATCCTTTCCAAGCATATGAAAATAGGCTTAGAAAACTGAATTTTTCTAAATTTGGGTGATAGAAATGGTGTACTAGGAATTTGGATGGTAAGGGTTGGATGAAAAATTGGTTGAACTACACTTCTACCTACAGGAGTGTGGGAAATTTTGGATGATAAACCATTTTTATTTTTCGATAAAGTTGCATTCATGTAGAACTACATGTATATTTAGGATGCTAACATCATAATTTCCAAATTAATTTAAAATGAAATCATTCATATAGGAGGTGCCAATTAGAAAATCATTGTTTATGCATATCATATGTATTGTGATGCACTGTGCACATATACACGGATTGTTGCAAAAAAATGGTTATCCATTAATTGGTTGTTAGTGTAGAATGGATGTGCGATAGTATACATGATCGAACCCTTGGTGAGTTTCGGGGATGAAGTTCTTTTAAGGAGGGAAGAACATAACACTTCGTGTTTTTGCATTAATTAATTAATAAATAGTAAATTATGAAATTGAAATTTTTACAATTTGGCCACAAAACTTATACCATTGGATTCATGACGATTTTCTTATCAATTTTCTTATATAGACTTTTCTAATCGGAGTTCAAATGAAAAGTTATTAGCGTTTGAATTTTCGTAGTTGGAGACAATTATATATGTAATTAAGTAACTAATTTAAAATTAATTAACGATTGATTAACACTGTTAAAATTAACGGTAACTTAACGCTTGACAAATATAATTAAGTTAAGAGATAACGTTAACTAATGTGAATGTAACAATAAGAGAAACAAAATCAACAAAGGAATCAATCACATCAAAAAATACACCAAATTGGCCAATGTGGGTCGACCGTGACCTACCATAGGTTGACCATTAGTGATCGACCAAGGGTTCAAGCCGGTCGACCCTTAGGGTTTTAAAGGCAGTGGTTAGTTTAGGCCGTGTGACCCAGATTTGATTCAGTTCCATCCGTCAGTTAGCACTGATTTAAACCTCTATAAATTATGACCTAGGGCTTCACTTCCAATTCATTATTTTTCTAATAAGCGTGGAAGCTCTGCAATTTTCCTTTCTCTTCCATAATTTCTAAATACATAAAAATAGAATAGATTCCACGCATACATTTTGGAGAAGAATAGAAAAGGATATAGAGGATAGAAGATAGATTCAAATCAGGTTGCTATATTAAAGGTAAACGTTTAGACCTGGCTCTGATTAATAAATCTAAATCTAAATCTCTTCTCTCTAATCCAATCCTTAATAGAATTGTATAAAATATTGTCTATGGATCTGAATAGAGAGTCAAAAGGTGGAGAATATAGATAAAAGGGTCAGATCAGGATTAAATCTAGAGATTTGGAAGCGCTATTAAATGTGAGTTGGAATATTGTATGTTTTTATATAATACTAGATTATATCGTTGCAGATCTATTCCTATATGCCTATGTCTAATAATTTAATTTCAAATGAATTCATTTATATGAAATGTTGATGACTGTAAACTTGCTTACAAATTATGGTGATAATTACAGAAGCATCATGATTAGTTTTAATTCTACAATTACATAATGATTAGTTTTAATTCTTTAATTACGTAATGAATAGATTTAATTCTGTAATTGCAAAAGGATTTTATTTATCAGTTTTATGTCGGATTTATTAACTAAAAACATAATGAATTGAGATTCTATTTTATTTGATGTTGATGAATGAGACTGAAATAAGCTAACCGGACTTTTTGGGATTTTAGCGATGTTTTTATTTTAATTTATTAGAATGTATGTTATTAGACGTGGATTCCTATATACTATCAAATTCAAAGTTAACAAAAGTGTGATGTTTGAAATGACAAATAATCAATATACACTTATAAAAAGAAAGAGGCATATAAAATAAAGATGATTGTTGTATTTTACACTGTCAATTTCAATAAATTAAAGAGGATTTCTTATAATACAAACATCGTACAAACTACCTCTTTAGATAATATATGAAAATTTACTGTATAACAGTTAAATTATTGAATTTTGATTCCAATTAATTAAAATATAGTAAACCCCAAAAGTGGAATATTGAAATAAGAATGTATCTAAAAAGTTTATAAAACATAAACTTATTAAAAAGGAAGTCTAATTAAAGGTAAGAGAAAGCTGGGGAAATGAAATGGACAAAATATGATAATCTAATGAAATAGAATAAGTCTGATAATCTAATAAAATGGATTATCTCTGATAATTAAATAAAATGGAATAGAAATCAATGTTGAACTAATGAATGCTTTAGCAACTATATAGATGTCTAAAATTAAGAAGCGGTAAATGAAATTAATGAAATAAAAGATAAACGCATAGTAAGATTGAAGACTTAAAGTTAGACATAAAAGGTGTTGAGGCAATAAAGAAAATAAAAGAAGAATAATTATACATAAGTCTGAAATATGTATACAAGTAGCCTATGATATGTGTTTATGATGGGTGTGAATAATTATAAATTGCCTGTTATAATTATATGGACAAATGTTTGTAGGTAGTTAGATTGGGTCGGAATGCTAAAAACATATCCAAACAATAGGTCCCGTGGTAAGTGTACGATTTCATACTAGAAGGGTACCCTAGGTCTGGATTGCGTTTATTGCCTTGATGATAAATTTTCTATTATAATTTTGTCAAATACACGATCAAATTAAGTCTTCCTCAAAGTTTTTAAGTATGGGTATTGCCTTGATTGCACTAGGCAATCTAAATAGACGGTGAGTGAGATCGGACTTATGCAACATGGCATGGAAAATATGGTGTACTTTGGCACCAAAACGAGTTGCAATAAGTGTACGTAAAAGGTTGGCGTACTTGAGTACCTACAGGGTAGGGTTTGTATATTTATCGAGCTCGTCATCGGTTTCTTATGGTCAACGAGAAGGAAAGTGTTACACCTAACTGATCTCTTCTTCCTACCAGGATTGGTTCAGTTGGGTCGTGCAATGCCATAGTTGTTTGTTTGATAGGGCAAGGCTAGTTAACCCATATGAATGTTCCTTCAAAACACAGATGTGGTAGTGGTGCACGGGAATCAAATTCTACGATTAGAAGTAGACGAAGTATGTAAAGGGATGGAATACATAAAAAATCCCCAAAGTATTAGGACCTCGTGGACTGCAGGTCGTTGGTGAGCACCACAGGATTTCCCTCGATGATACGATGGTGATGGATCTTTACCAGGTGATGTGCGATTAATACTAGTGAGGATAGTATCTAGGTCCATTAGTAGACTTGGGTATATATATTTACCTATATAGACGGTGATCTATTTTGTGTAGATGGGTACGGTTCGTACGTAGCAATGGAGTCATATCGATTAATAATAAAATCTAACACAACATGAAGTAGTGAATAATCGGCATAAGCTAATGTTATGTATAAGATGTACAATTTATCAGTCATCAAAACATTGTTCCGACCCCCTCCTCATTCCAACCCACATGATTTAGAAGGGTAGTTATTGGTGTTGATTTGGAGCAGTTGTCTGGCTGAGGCGCTTGACATTTGAGGTGTTGATTTTGGTCGGTAATTATATTGATTTGTTGTATTTTCTTATCTCCGCTGTGAGTTATTACAATTAGTGCTCTGATATATATTTTCCTTTTTGCAGGATACCAAACCAACGATTCGTATTTTAGTGGACTTGGGTCAGTTTAACGAATATCTGGATCCACTGAAGTGCGGATTATTATATTTTATATAAAATATTTGCACATGAAATTGGACGATAATCAGCAATGAACTATAGCTTATCTTTTTTAGGAATCAATGGGATGAAGTTGTGATTCATGCCATAAGCTAGCTTCCTTGTTTGGAAAACATTTGTAACTGCAGCAAATAACTTATTTTGCAACTCATCCTTATGTAGCTTGTTATATTTTGAAGAAAAACCATCTGGGTTCAAGCTTTTGGAATCTTCAATAGAGAAAACTGCTCCTTTTAACTCAGATAAAGAGACAGCAGCAGATAAGTATCTTCTTCCATCTTTGTTAATAAGTTTTCATTGTTGAATGGGGGGAAAGACCTTCCTGTTTGACCATTAAACATAATATAATTGTATTCAATTGCCTGATCAGTAATTTGTTGCTGATCATATATAAACTTCCCCTTTGAGTCTAGTATTGCAGGAATTTTGTTTTTATGTTTCCTAATTGATGCCTTTGTATAAAAAAAAATTAGAGTTGGTGTCCCCAATCCATAACCATGCAAATTCACTATGTTGTTTGTTAAATTCGTGATGTGTTTTCATCTTTTCCTTGAGTTGTATATCCAATTGAAGTAAGTTATTATACTAATCTATATCTTCTGAGTTTGCATCAGGCTGTAGAAAAGCTTTGTTATACATACATACATACATGTGTGTGTATGTGTGTGTATATATATCTCTTTTCGTGTGTGTATAATTTTGTAATATAAAATGTGGCCTAAATAATGTCATTGTTTTTTAAAAGCACAAACTATTTTTAAAAAATATTATGTGAAATATACGTATATTATTAAATTTATCAATGTTTAAAGTGCGTGTGTATATAAAACAATTAGGCCCTTCTGTTAAAATGCAAATCTCTTATAATTATATTTACAATGCATAAAAGGTTCAAATATACATTTACATATGCAGATTCAAATAGTTAAATGTTACAACATTTGCACATATAAAATAATGGTAAAATGCGAGGGATGTATTACTTTAAAAGATGTGATGTAATTAAAATTGAGATTAGATAATTATCGTAAGGTGTAGCCTAAGAAACACACATTGAATGAAGAAATCTCCTCAGATCTCCAAGATCCACATCCAATCCTTGGAAGAGGTGGATGAACTACTTGTGTTTCATTATTATTTTTGATGTTTGCATTTGATTTGGAGCTAAAAATATTTGTAAATTTTAATTTTGTTTTCTTCCATGGAAGGTTTGGAGGAGAGGAGAGAAAAATATGAATTGAGAAAGAATGAATTATCTGTAGGAAATTAATTAGTAAATTTGTTTTAATTGAGAGAATGAAATCTTTCACATTCCTTAATTAAAACTTCCCTAATTAATTCCCTTAATTATCGCTCTCGCCGCGCCTCCCTCTTCACATGATTTGGCTGAAATTACATGCCATCAAATGACATAAAATTTCCATAAATCACTTCATGTAATTATCTTTTATTTAAATCCATTTAAAATTACATCGATATCGTATATCGATGTGCGCAAACACAACTTTTTGAAATGCACTCAAACAATCATAAACAACTCCTAAACTTAACTAAATTGAATAATAAATAATATTTCTTAAATATTAATTTATAACATTTTATAAATTAATCAAATAATGTGATTTTTCAGGGAATTCATTACGGTTGTGCGACTCAAAGGTGTGAATTCAATCAGTGATTAATATCGAACAATTCAAATATTAACGTTCATACGTCACCTTAGCTAGTGGTGTGACATTTTAGCTGAATTTATTGTTTTTACGTCTTTGGTAAAATCCAATTTTACTTATTATAAAAGCGATACCCAGTAATGACAATGATTTACACCAATTCTCTTCGTCAAAACTACATCACATTAGGATTTACGAAATTTGCTAATGGTAAAAATTCCAATATCGTCCACATTCAACTTTATAGTCTAAAAACAAAAGTCCTTGATTCAGCAATAACAATTATTATTAACTGATCTGCCTTGGCAAGAGACTTTGCCTTTGAGTTGACTTCAGCTAATCGTGGTACTTACCTCATACACCCGAGGAGTCGAATTCTCTCTTAAATAATGTTTCAATTCCAATGCTTCCACTCGACCCAACTATAGATATTTAACAGACGTTGTGCCAAAGAGGAGCTTCCACATTGAAGATTAATAGCATTCTCAAGCTAAGAGAACTATGTAAATTTATTACTTTGATTTTTTTCGCTTGACCTTAGTTATATTAGTCAATAGAAAACTGTCGAGTGAGTCATTCTATAGTTATCCAATAACCATTAGTACGTAATCCCCTCGGTGCCCTCAGCAATCATGAGTAATATACTGCCTAATATTTGGAGAGCGTTACATACTTTAGTATCAATGGATGTATCGATATCCTGTCTCGATACATCTTGATTAGGAATATTTAATACAAAATGTTTAATTTTATTGTGATAAATTGCACTTGGTTACAAAACCTTCTAACTATTATCACAAAACATACCATTTGTGGATTTTCTATTAAATATAGTTTTAATTAAATTAATTAATTAATATAACTCATTTTACCAAGTATATAATAGAAAGAAAACACCTTTTATTTCGAAAAAGATTGGTTATCGAGTTAGATATATGTAACAAATTACATAATTGCACATAGGGCATATCCCTAACTCTATCAAGACAAATCTAGGGAGGTAATTGCTAAAATAACTCAATGAAATCCTAAAGATGAACACTAAGACCAGAGATTAGGTGATGTATGAATGGACGATGGATGATTGTATGACTTGGTTCATAATATAATGTTAATTATGGGGTCTACTTAATTTGAATTAAAAATATAAATTTGACATGGTTCATAATTGGATAAGAAGTGTAGGGTACACCTATAGATTGAATTTAATGCACATGGTTGCTCTTGACATAATGGTTGTTTACATGTTATGATTTGATTGTTGTGATGGCAAAGTAAGTGGATAACCCATTCCGCGTTAGCGGCATAGTCTCACTATGGATGATTAAGGTAAGGATTTTACTCATGCCATGCTTTATATCTAACTTGGGTTTTTATTATTTTCCATATACTCATGAATACGTATTCGAGAAGGCTGATTTTATGGAATAGATAAGTATCTATTGGAAGGACGAATAAAGATTTTGAAGACAAGAAGGAGGTTTATTTAAAGAACAAAAATGTTTTGAAATCTCTATGTGTTGGCATCTTCATATGTCAGACACAACACCACTCTATTTTCTTCTTTATTTACCCCAACGTGGCAATGAAATGGGTTAAAATTAATGTAATGAGTCGTGTAATTCAAATTGATGTGATGAATATGTTATTTAGCTAATTATTTACTTATGTTGCGCAAAATAATATTAAACTCACTTTATTGCTAGAAAATGATTCTAGTGATGACTGCAGCATCATCAACATCTATTTTAAGGTCTCAAAGTGGGGGATGTTACAACGCGGTAGTAGAGCTTAGGTTAGCGTAATACCTAAGTAAAACAGAGCTAAGTAGAAACTTACTAGTAGAAAACAAACACCTTGGAGAGGGTATACGTTATATGCAACGTACTTGTATTTTGATATAGATATATTAGGGTATATCTACCTTTCTACTATTGCTCTCGCCCTCCTTACTTCTATTTCTAATGAACCCTTACTTATGTAGAAATAAGAATGGATCTACATAATTGACATTTGACCATAGGAAGTGGGGGAGTGAACCCTAGTAAAGAAGTTGATAGTATGTGAACGAACGACCAAGGAAGGGAGGCAGACTCGGAAGTTCACACTGAAGCCGGTACACAAGTGCCCGCCCTGACTGAAGGAGAAATGAATATTAATGCTTTGGTCCACCAATTCATGATAGAGATGATGTGGCAATGACTTGTGGGAATTTCTGAGCCGAGATAGGAGGTAACAAGAGAAGTAGTTTTTTCTAAGATGAAGAAAGATTTCAAGAGTTATGGGGGAAAAGAGTTCACAAGGAAGGAGTTTGCCTTGGAGTTGTTGAATTGGTTGAAAATATATAAACGTATCTTTGGAGATTTGGGATATAGTAATGCTCAGAAGAGGTGGTTGGCTTCTAGTCAGCTTCAGGAGGATGCACTAGACCGGTGGGAGGCTGTAATTGTTGATGCTCCAGAGGAGGAGATAGCATGAGAGTAGTTTAAGCAGCGATTCGAGTCTCGGTTTATCCCCAATTCTCAGAAGAATGTTTTGTGTGGGGATTTAACTGACTTGAAGTAAGGAGAAATGAATTTGATTGACTACACCCAATGCTTTATGTTATATCGAAGTATGGAAGGGAGCATATCAGTACCCCGCTGAAGCAGAATGGTAATTTTATTGAAGGCTGGAGGAAGGTGTCGAATCGTAAGGTGATGGCTCATTTGTTGGTTGCATTTGATGTGGTGGTGGAAATGGAGAGAGAGTATGATCGCTGATTTCTGGAAGAGAAAAAGCCGACGTTATACCTAATGGTGGGCAGAAGAAAAGTTTCAATCCGTATCAGAAGGGAAGAAATAATTAGAAAGGAGAAAAGACTACTAGAGGAGGAACTTAAGAGCCTACCATAACTGATGTCACTTGCTTTAATTACAGCCAGAAGGGGTGCTACTCTACTAAGTGTACCCAGTTGGAGAACATGGACATGGCAAATGCTTTATCTATAATAGGCCTGACTATACGAAGAGGGACTGCACTGAAGCAAATTAGGAAAAACTTTATGCTTCTAATTAACCTTCGTTTGGACCAGCCGCTGAGGAGAAAGGAAATGGTGTTCTTAGAAGTATAATTTCGACTTTCAGTATATTAGTTAGGGATCTGTTTAGTACTATTTCTACTTACTCTTTCTTTCCTAGAGATTTGGTTGATAGGTTAGAACTAGACACCACTTGTTAACCCGCTTCTTAGCCCAGCATATTTCAACTGGACTTAGAAGATAAAAAAGGATGAAATGATTAACAGACTTGAAACACACTTAAGAAGGACATGAAAGTTAAACTCAAGAAGTCTGAGTGGAAATTTGGCTCAGGACACAACTCGGTGTCGAGCTGTTTAGGTCGGTACGAACCTATTTCCTCTCCATTTTTGCCTCTTAAATTCGATATACCTTTTATACTACTCCAATAACTCATGGTTAAGTGGTTTTCCCAAAGTTAGGACGTGCAATTCCAAGGATCGATGAGAAGAAAGCAGTTATTAAAATGATTGCAAGAATTAACTACAATTTGATGGAAAAGAGTCTAGAACAGCTCAAGAAGGAGATAAAAAAGCAAGCAGGCGTAAAGAGCTTTTGTAAGCAGGAAAGAGATCATCAGATTCTAGGCATTCATGTGGATGAGATGGAAATAGTAGTTTGATAGAAAGTAGGCATTCAGGCTAGCACTTTTCATGAGAACAACGTATTATTTACATGTAGCAGCAGTCGTGCTTTGCCAGTTGATTGTTCTAGTCAGTAGTTCGTAGTTCTGATCAATCCGGACTTTCATCTCCTAGTTCTCTATTCCTAGTGATTGGCAGGCCTCTTCGCTTGAGAATAAGTCTCCCTTTATGTTCATTAGTAGGAGTATTAGGCTTAGTGGATCAGTTCCGACTCACTTTCTTTATAGAAAGAGGCGCCAGTATATTAATTAGGGAGGTATAAACATAGGCGAAAGGAAGGGAGAGAGAGACTATTAATGGCAAAGGAGTTAGCTTTTTCACCAATGAAAATAGGTTGGTGATGAGTCAAATGACTCGGTACCAAGTTAATATTTTGGCTCATAGGCCCTCGGCGTCACTTGTGCAACATCGAGCAACCTCCTAGATATTGATTCAAGTAGGATTTTAACCCTGTACCTTTATTTTTCTATAAATACCAGCCCTATGGTAACTAGAAAAGGATCTTCACTCTACTTCACACTCTACATCTTCTTCACTCATATTTTCTCTACCAAATATTCTGGAAACTCTATTGTAAATCTTAGATCTTCTAGATTGTGGTCAAATTTGATATAACTGGTTGTAATCCAAGTAGGAAACAACTAATAACAAAGATTAAAGTGGATGTAGTCTGCAGATTGTGCCAAACGACCATAAAATTCTTGTGCCTCCTTTTACTTTTCTGTTTTTCCTTTATTTTTAATAGAACCAATGCTTTCATCTGACACTAAAGTGTTTTTGGCCTTTTTGGTGCAAACATTTTGGTGCTTTCATTGAGAAAAAACTAGATCTGAAGACTTGAAGCTTGAATTTGAGATTTAGAGAAGATGAAGAGGTCTAACACTAGATCTCATATTAGAGGAAATCAACCAGCGCATGGGGGTAGCCAGAAGTTGTCCTCATATTCTTAACAATCCATCTACGTAACCAGAGAAGAGACGGTAAGAATGATGAAGGAGTTGCAGGATGGAATGATAACTAGATAACAAGAAATGCTAGAAGGAGTTCTCCAAAGCACGAGACAACAAGCAATAATTGGACTTGTTGGAATTCAAAACCAAAGACCAAAAACTAATGCAGGAACATCTAGAGTTGAAGCGGAACAAACTGGAACGATGCCCCACGAACAATACCACTTGGTACCGACCCAAGTCCTCTTTGCACCAATAGAATTATACTCAAGGGCAACGTTAGTGCGAGCTTGGGACATGCTAGAATGTCAAAATCAAACGATGCTGGAGCTAGAAATATAAATCAGAATGTGAATGCGCAACAACCAAAGGAATATATGCCAGAGCTTCCCCATAGGAATGGTGGACGGAATGAAATCAGAGGTGCGGATCAAAATGCAGACGTGTGGCCAGAGGAGTATGTGCCAAAATATGTGTCGAAGTTCCCCCACAGGAGCAAAAGGCATAATGCAGCTAGTGGTCAAAGATTTCCATTAGATGACAACAATCGGATGACTGAAATGGTCAGAAGGATAGTTAAAGGTAGATCTCCAGACCAGAGTTTGGAGGACATAAATAAAAATCCATTTACCACTAACAACCGAAATGCGAGGAATCCCCTTGATTTCAAGCTTTCGACACTAGAAATGTATGATGGGCAATCTAATCCAATAATTCATTTAATGAGATATATTTGACACATGGAAGTGTTGGGTGCTTCTAAGGAGGTGATGGGGCGGTGCTTTCCGTTATATCTAATAGATTTGACAGCGATGTGGTTTAGACAGCTGGAGAGCGGATCTATAAGAACATGGACCGACCTAGTGAATTAGTTCATGAGATAATTTAGAGTTCACATCTCCCGATCAAAGAATGTAATGACGCTATCGTGCATAAAGCGAAGGCCCTAAGAGACCTTAAAAAGCTATCTCACGAGGTATAACGTGGCTGCTACCGCAATCGATAAGCCAGATCCATCAATAATCTTGATGGCGGTAGTGTTTGGAGTTGCAAGCAAGACCAACTTCAAAGTTGCATTGGAGAGGGATCCACCAATGGATCTTGCGGAGTTTTACCATGAAGTTGAGAGATATTTGCATCAAGAGGATGCTAAAGCTGATAATTCTGATGTTAATGCTTTGGATGGCGAAGGACTGCCTAAAGCAGGAAATGGAAAAGATAAAGGAAAATGAAAAGCTGATAACGACTGTAGGGAACCGAAATGACAAAAGGAAGAGCCAAAATTATCTTTTTACACCGACTTAACGGAAACCTCAGACAAGATATAACTAGATACTAGGGGTCAGATCACCTACCGAAAACCAGCTAGGAGGGAACCCACTGATCGGGAGAGAAGATCTAGAAAGTTTTGCATCTTCCATGAGATGGATGGACATGAAAAGGAGTGCCGACACCTTTGTGATTTGATAGAAGAACTGGTTCAGAGCAACCACCTTATTTATCCATTGGGTCAATCAAGCTGGTTCTTTGCACCCAGTTTTGGTGTAGCAGCTATATTTCGTTTCATTCTCTTCTTCTAAGGGTTTCATAATTGGAAATTAAACCCATTTCATATAATGGCAGTTGTCAACGTATTAGGCGCTGCTTTTCTATGCGCTATTCATGGTGCTACCGTAGAAAATACTTTATTTGCAGATGGTGATGGCGCAAATACATTTCGTGTCGTTAACCCAACTCAAGCTGAAGAGACTTATTCAATGGTCACTGTTAACCGCTTTTGGTCCTAAATCTTTGGGGTTGCATTTTCCAATAAATAGTGGTTACATTTCTTTATGTTATTTGTGTCCGTAACCGATTTATAGATGAGTGCTCTTGGGGTAGTTGGTCTAACTTTGAACCTACTTTCCTATGACTTAGTTTCCCAAGAAATCAACGCAGCAGAGGATCCTGAATTTTAGACTTTCTACACCAAAATATTTTTTAAACGAAGGTATTGGTGCTTGGATAGCAGCTCATGACCAGCCTCATGAAAACCTTATATTCCCTGAGGAGGTTCTACTCCATAGAAACTCTCTTTAATGGTACTTTAGCTTTAGCTGGTCGTGACCAAGAAACCACCGACTTCGCTTAGTGGGCCGAAAATGCCAGACTTATCAATTATCTAGTAAACTACTTGGGGATCATGTAGCCCATGCCGAATTAATCGTATTCTGGGCCGGAGCAATGAACCTACTTGAAATGGCTCATTTCATATGAAAGAAACCCATGTATGAACAATGATCGATTTTACTTCTACACCTTGCTACTCTAGGTTGGGGGATAGGTTCGGAGGAAGAAGTTATAGACACCTTTCCATACTTTATATCTAGAGTACTTCACTTAATTTCCTCTGTATTCTTGGGCTTTGGGGGTATTTATCACGCGCTTCTTGAACCTAAGACTCTTGAGGAATCCTTTCCATTCTTTGGTTATGTATGGAAAGATAGAAATAAAATGACGAAATTTTGGGTATTCACTTAATTTTATTAGGTATAGCTGCTTTTCTTTTAGTATTCAAGGCTTTTTATTTTGGAGGCGTATATGATACCTGGGCATCGATGGGGAAAGATGTAAGAAAAATTACCAATTTGACACTTAGCCCAAGTGTTATATTTGGTTATTTACTAAAATCCCCTTTTGGAGGAGAAGGATGGATTGTTAGTGTTTATGATTTAGAAGATATAATTGGAGGACATGTATGGTTAGGTTCCATTTGTATACTTGGTTGTAACAATACGTGAGGAACCGAACCGCGATGATACATTTGAAACAGCCACCATCTACAGCGAATGCATCAAGGAACAACTAGGGACCTGGGTCAAAATTCGATATCTCTTGGTTGGATGGACGGGAGGTAGGTTGGCTTCCCGTGCTTTGCTTTCTACTTTGAATAATTAAGATAACAATAACCTCATACTTCTTACATGTGTATGGGGCCTAGATTGGTCTCTATGCATGCTCTGAGTCGGATGTCTAGGATGACTAGTTAGGACAATAATAACCTCAGACTACTTACACATGTATGAGTACAAGATTAGTCTCTAGGCACGCTCTGAGTTGGATGTTTAAGATGAATAAATAGTCGTTTTTCCTTGATTTAAATACTCGACTTTTGAAAAATCCACTTAAATGTGATGACCGATATTAATCGCGTTAATCCTCGACTAGTGAGTCGGAACCGAAGTGCTGGGTGCAATTTGCCTTGTCGAAAGCAAGTTGATTGACTTGTACGATACTAATCGCGTAAAGTCCCGACCGAAGAGTCAGGACTAGAGTATAGGGTGCAAGTTTCCTTATCGGAAGCAAGTGGATGGACTTGTATGATATTAATCGTGTAAAGTCCCGGTCGGTGGGTCAGAACCGGAGTGCAGGGTGCAAGTTCCCTTGTCGAAAGAAAGTGGACGAACTTGTATGATATTGATCGCATTAAGTCCCGGCTGAAGAGTCAGAACTGGAGTGCAAAGTGCAAGTTCCCCTGTCGAAGGAAAGTGGAAGGACTTGTACGATATTTATTGCATTAAGTACCGGCCAGAGAGTTGGGGCCAGAGTGTTGGTTGCGCGTTCCCTTGTTGAAGAGTGAGTGGATGGACTTGTACGAAAAGTAAGTCCCCTCACCTAAGAGTGAGTAGATGGGCTTGCTTGGTCGTTGGTTCTCCTCGTTGAGGAGTGAGCGGATTGGGCTCGTCAAAGATCTGGAGAGATCGAAACTCTAGATTGTGAGATTAACAATCCGAAGAGATCAAGCCCTAGATTGGAAGATGAATGGTCTAGTGAAACCAAACCCCGAAACTAACGCAGGTTTGATAATAAGATTTGAATGTCCCACAATTGAAGAAAGAAAGATAAATCATGAGCAAACATAGGATGGCGTGGATGTGAAATGATACCTCCGGATGAAGGTATCTTGATCATGATTCATGGTAGACACTTAAGTAAAGGATGCATCCTTAACTAAACTGGGTCTAGATTGACCTCTGATTTGTAGTAAAATCTGAAGGAATTGGACGATTCATCGAGATTGAGATAAATAGACGATCGGAGAACCCAACTATCGAGGACTGATTATCAGGACTTGTTCTTAAGCAAAGCATAACTTACAATAGAAAGGCACACTTTAGGGGCAAGTGTTAACCCGCTTCTTAGCCGAGAAGATTTCAACTGAATTTAGAAAATCTTAAGAAGGGCGAAATGATTCATGGGCATAGAAACACACTAAGGACTAGAAAGTTGAACTCAAGTAGTTTGAGTTGAAATTTGGCTAAAGACACAACTCAGTGTCGAGTTGTTTAGGTCGGCACTAACCTATTTCCTCTCCATTATTGGCTTCTTAAACACCATACCCCTTTTACACAACTCCAATCACCTACGATCAAGTGGTTTTTTTAGAGTTTAGATGAGCAATTCCTAGGATCGATGAGAAGAAAACAAAAAAATAGTTATCAAAAAGATCACTAGTATTAACTACAAGTTCATGGAAAAGGGTTTGGAACAGCTCAAGAAGGAGATAGAAAAGCAAGCAAATGAAGGAGATAGCTTTTTCACTAATGAAATAGGTCGGTGATGAGTCAAATGACTCGGTACTGAGTTATTCTTTTGGTTGATAGGCCCCCAGGTTCTTTCATGCAACATCGGCTACCACATGGACCTCGGTGCAAGACAGCTTGTGACCTTATATCTTTGTTTCTTTATAAATACCAGCCCTATGACAACCAGAAAAGGATCTTCACTCTACTTCACAATCTACACCTTCTTCACTCCTATCTTCTCCTTCAAATACTCTCTCCATTGTAAATCTGAGATCCACTAATTTGTGGTCAGATCTTATATAACTGGTTGTAATCTAGAGAGAGAACAACTAATAACAAAGATCAAAGTGGATGTAGGCTAGAGATCACGCTGATCCACTATAAAATTCTTGTGTATCCTTTATCTTTTCAGCCTTTTCCTTTAATTTTACTAGAACTGGTGCTTTCATCTGATACTTGGGTGATTATGCCATTTTTGGTGCAAACACTACCTATTTGATTACATCCCTGCATGTGGTTAATCGGATCTTTAGGTATGCCACTCTCGGATTAAGTGCACTGACCTTGAGTTTGATTTGTGTGGACACTTGTTTGCTTGTGGCCCATGTGTATTTGACTTTGTAGGGTACCGGGTGATTTTGGGTATTGACTGGTTAGTACGTACTGAAACTGGGATTTATTTTCCAAATAGGATTATCGTTGTACAAAATCTAAGTGAATGAAAATGAATCATGATAGCATTGGACCTAATGAAGGAGAAGTCGGACTTAATGCTATGTGCTGTGGAAGATCAAGAAGATGAGATCAGTCGATTATGTGTAGTCTAAGAATTTTCTGATATTGTCAAACCTATAATGGAACTACCGCCAAGGAGGGAAATTGTAACGACCCGCAAATCTGTCCCTCTTGATTCAACACTATTCTACATAAATCAACTCAAGTTGAACAGAAATACGAACCATTAGGGTTAAAGAAGAGGAGGCAGAAAAAGAAAATAGAAAAACAACATTAGAATCTAACCATTGCAGTGGAATAAAATATAATATATAATAACAGATCTTTACACACAAAAAATGCTATATCTGTTTATACATACATCATCAGAGTTCCACATCAATAACATACAACTGGATACACAACGGAATAATAATCAAATACGGAAGTACGTATCGCCATCCAGCTCGTCTCCTGAGCTCCACAGCATCCTTTCCTGTATTCTTAATACTCGGTCTGACCCGAGCATTAAAGTTAAATAACACCCGAGTCAGTCTGGAATACCAGCGTGAGAAATCACACTAAAATTGATTTATTTAAGTTTCAAAATCCTTTTGAAAACAAAAGCATCTCGTAAGACCACGCCACAAATAAACATGTCGGGTTTTTACCTTACGATAGCCAAAACATTTTCTTATAAAATCCTCTGATATTATAATAGGGTCTATATACAAATACTTATTAAAATAGCCGAAATTGTTACATTATTAAATTCCAGCTACTAGCCACAGAGTGGGTAATACAAACAAAACTCGTACAAAGCTCGTTGGGAGAATGGATTTCCAGCTAATGACTAGGCACTGGGGTACCACTTGTCACAGTACGTGGCATAGATCACAGTACCGAGGATCACTCCCGACCCCCTGCAACACAAGACCCATACTACCCCTTACTGGATAGTCCCGAGTAAGATCACCCCGCGGTTGGGATCAGCAACCGCACCACTAAGCCGAAATAAAAGGGACATCTAGACATGGATGACCTTACCCGGAAATGGGTGCTGCCCACCAATCCGTGCTGCATAACCCCTGATTTTCAGTCATTCCCGGTTGATGAGGCTTGAGGCTAAGCGTTACCTTTTTCGAACATATCCCTTAGAATGCCGATCGTCCACCTGACGATGTTCCGACAGCATTCATCCATACAAGTCCGTCCTGGGTTCGAACGGAACCGAAGGCACTATTCCTACTACATCCTTTTTGGAAATATCCTCAGGATTAGTAGCGACTAGCCCTTGCATTTCACTGCTCCATCTTCGAATCCAAACTCGTTTTTCCACGAAAACGTACAAACCGGATCGAAGTGGTTTTCGAGAAATAAATCTCGATCCTGGTCTCTTCGAAACGATCAATGCATTTGGCCAATATTGATAGTCGGTTATTTAACTATCAATTAACATTCACAACATCCATCACATAATAAATAATTTCCCAAATTATTTAGTTATCTCAAAATATCTTTGCAAGATATATTTCCAATTTCAATCCTTTGGAAACGGTTTCAAACTATCTTCCTTTTACAGAATAAATTTTCCAAAATTTTCTATTTCCACTGAAATCACCAAGCACAAAACTTAGATTTTTAAAATAATTTAAAAAACACTTTATTGTAAAATATGTTTAACATTTAAATTTAGAAAAATTACTTTAATACTTAATTTAAAATAATACTTTAGAAATAATTAAAATAAGGTTAGTTTATAAATATAAACTAGATTTTCTTCTTTAAACAAAATACCAAATCATCTTTTAAATAATTATTACAATAATAGATTTAAAAAAAATACTTACTTTAGAATTTAAACATTTAGAAATAATAAATTTTCTAAAACATGCTTTTTAAAACAACATTAAACTTTTATCTTATATTTAAAAATTTACTTTGAAAACGTACTTGGCTATCTAGAGAAATATTCTTCTCTTCGCATTCCTATTTAAATTTCCAATTCAAACACTTGAATCAATTTCCAAATTGATTTCCAATTCACTCCCTTTTATTCCAAAATCCATTAATTTCAGATTTTATTCCTTAATTATGATTTAAAGTACTTTTGACTGAAAATACCAATTTTAGATTTCTCAACTTACTTCTTAATCCTTTTTAAACAAATTTAAACTTTAAAATTTTAAAATAATTCTTTATTCCTTTAAACTAATATCACTAAATTTTACAATTCATTAATTACTGTTTATTCAAAATCTTTTTTTTCTTTTCATACTCGAAATTATTTACTAGTATTTTACTATCTCTTCCATTTCTTTTCAATTTATTCTTAATTTATTCAAATTTTCTATAATTATTTCGCTTACAAATTCACTTTTTTGTTTTCTTTCAAAAATCCAATTTATATATTTTTGGTAATTCATTATACCCAAATTTATCCAATTAAACCATAGCATTTAATATTCCAATATAATTCATCATAGAATATCAAATAATCACAACAGAGAATATTAAATAATTTAAATAAATGTTGAGGAATCCAGTTGGATTCCTCCAACCTGTTTTCCCTGCATCCACAGACGTTAGCACAATATAAAATACCAATTCCACTTCGAGGTGGAATATCATGGTATATGGGATTAATATATTATAATCCGCTATTATGCGGCGCATAGGGTCTCATTCTCTATATAATACGGGAAATCAATCATTCCAAGATATATTATATACTATAATATAGCACATTAAATCAATTCAACCATTCACCAATTATTTAAATTTAACTATTTAAATAAACCAGATGAGTGAGATTAACTCACCTTCGATTTCGAATGTGTTGGTCGATCTAATTCCAATCTCTTCTATTGAATAGTGTTATTGCCACGAGTTCAACAGGACTTGTTATGTAAATTTTGGGCCTCGTATGAACGTTGCACATTTTTATAAGCATTTGTCTTTAATAAATAAATTATTTAAATTAATTCACACCATTAGCAGCTAAAGAAATACAAATTACCTTCCTCTTCTCTGATTAAAGTTAAAATCACAATATCCCAAGCTCATACTTGATATCATGTACAACTTCGCTGCTCGGACTATCCCAGCATCTACCTTGCTTCTCACGAATCTCCAACCTATCGTGACAGTCGCTATCAGCTCAAGTACAAACCCTAGTCGTCATCACCTTCGATTTCGCCATATTACAGCCGCTACCCTAAACCCCAGAACAAAGTCGCGCGACGCCACAAGCTTGGCCATGCCATCGATTAACACCACCAGCAATTTCGAGCTTCGCCGCCATATTCGCGAAGCCTCACCTTGCAACGTCAAACCCTCGAATCGCACGGCCTCGTAACCATCATTTCATGCATCGCGGTTTCGAGTCTCTACGCTATCCCCTACGTGAGCACGCGCGAGCTTCAGAAGCTCGATCTCTATGTGCAAGTCGTGGAGATGAATTCGAATTTGAGAAGAATTTAGTGTCGGCCATTATCGATTTCTCTTTTTTTTATCATCATCTTCCATTCGAAGGAAGATAAAGGGAAAAGTCGCGTTCTAGAAAATGAACGAGGGTTAGCGTGCGTTTATTTTTTTTATTTTTGGCTTACAAGGGAAGGAACGAAGATATAAGTTTTATTCGATTTGATTAGGAAGCCTGGAATAAAAAGAAATTTCGTGATTTAAAAAGGAAGGGACAGAGGCAGGCGATGCTATTATTTTTATTTTATTTTTCTCTGTTAAGAAAGAATGAAATCGATTTGAATTTTCGATATAAAATTTCAGCGCGTTTATATGCCGTACGCTCACACAACAACTCTGTTCAATACGAAATTTGAAATCCGATAATAATACAATATTACGGATTCACTGGAACTAGTTTCGTCCAATTCCGAGACTATGCCTCGGAAGGCTATTTTTAAATTCAATTTAAACGATAAATTTTTAAAACTGAAAAAACCAGTGTTAAATTAAATTTTAAAACTTTTATTATTCTCAGCACTATCGATATAAATTTTATAAGCTTTCAAATTATTTTTAATAGGCTTAGAACTCCAGATTTAACATTTTACCCAACTTCAAATTATTTAGTTTAATAATTTAATCATCAAATAAATTGTGATATTTGAATTCAAGTTAAAATTAACCTTTAAATATTTAAAATTAATTTAAATATCCCAATTTTAAATGCTTAAAAATTTCCGGTCGTCACATTCCTCCCCACTTAAAAGAATTTCGTCCCCGAAATTATTAGTTAAGAGGAATGGTCCAATACCCGTTTACTTTTCCCAAAGCCAAACTGTTTTATCAACTTTCCATAGCATATCATTTATTAAAGACCCCCTCTTTCTTCAACCCACTTTCCAAACCTTCCATAGTTCCCAAAACTTTATTTATTCAATCATTCAAATTATAATTCAAAACTAAGTTTTAAGTTTTCAAATTTTCTCAAAAATTTTCTAACTCCCTAAATTTTCGAAATTTTTTGCCAGCGTCTCCTTTGCACGGCTAGCTCGGTGCAACTACAAAATGCTTCTACGGGCTCCCAAATTTCAAAAGAAAACAAAAGTCAAGTGGCTAGATCAAAAACCCAATCAAATTTCATACAGAAATTTAAACACATCCCTTTTTGTCGAGCAATTCAAATTTATCTTCTGAAATCAAAATCAATTTTTTTCTTTTCCCTTCTTATTACCTGCATATCCTGCTTAGCACTAATATCCAATCACAACTTTCAAAACATTTTATTGACTTCCTTACCAATGTCAATATCTGTTCATCAGTATTAACTTAGAATATATTTGTAATATCAATTTCCAATTAAGAATTTCCCATTCCTTTCTTAAGTTTAGTATAAGCGTTTTATATGCTTCTTTATTTATTTTCACTTCACCACTTTTAGTTTATATCTATTTCTATTCAAATTGGTTCTCCCTTTTCCATATGAATTTAATTTATTTTCAACTCTGAACATTAAATTTTATCTTCCATTTATATTGATTCATATTATTATTTTAAAGTAGTTTCATTCCCTAATTTATTTCAATTTCCACTTTGTAATCGTTTGTCGCTAACAAAAAAATTTCCAAAATTTTCAAAAAAAATCTTACTCCCAAAATTTTCGGAAAATTTTGGCAGAGCCTCCTTTGTATGGAGAAGCTTCTGCAATTTGACAAAAGATATATATCGACCCATACAGTTGGAAAAACCAAAAACAGTTCATATTTCCTATTTTTATTGCGTAGGCGTACCTTTATTTAGCATTTTAAGCAAGCGGCTTATTATTTTAGCATTTAGCGCATCCAAATCCAACCAAACGGCTTTCCGGTACCTGTACTTACTCAATTTAAACATATAAGT
Organism: Allium cepa; assembly: GCA_030765085.1. NCBI lineage: Eukaryota > Viridiplantae > Streptophyta > Magnoliopsida > Asparagales > Amaryllidaceae > Allium > Allium cepa. The sequence goes on from CM060943.1 coordinate 465,569,499, forward strand.
ACTATATATAGGAAATTTATAGCATTTCACTTAAATTTAAATATCTAAAACATCGATCCTGTAACAATGCATGTGATATACTGGCATAAACACATAAATTTCACATATAATGCATGTTATATAATTTCCATAAGCATATATAAGGTTTCGACACTTATTACAATTGCTTATAATCAATTCTTAAACCGTTCCATTCAGTTGAAGTGATTTACAACTTACTTGCTTTTATTTAATTCATTTTAAGCAAAACAAACTCATATTCATTCCAATTAATTTCAAAATCATCCTATTTCACTTCTAACAACCCATAGGATTTTATCTAATCTCGTTTACATTAAACGATCCATTTTCATATGCAGTTCGACAATATTAATGTGAATAAATAATTATATAGGATTTATAATCAAATTTAAATTGATTCCAACTCAATGTATATAAATTCGGTTCCAATCCAACTCATTTACAACCCATATAGTTGCATTCCATCCCGTTTCACTTTGGTTTTGTTCAAAGCCATTTTGTTATACTCGACATCATCCCATGCTTCTATTAACTTTAAACTTAAGTTAATTTACTTCAATTCATTACCAATTCATAACTTAGGTTCATTCCCATTTTAATTTATTCATACTCAAATTGGATTTATTTTCATCTCAAATCATTTTTATTTTAATCCAATTTCACACAACTGCAATTCATATTTAATTCACTTACAATTCTAAGTTGAATTTCTATTTATAACTCAAGCTTCATTTCCAAACTCCATTATCTATTCACAATTCAATTCTAAGATAATAATTTCGAATTCCATTTCCATATTTCATCAACTAATTTATTATCAATTAGTTCTCCCCTGGTTTAAATTCAATATTTGATTTTTAATCTCAGAATCTCTTCATTAAATTTATTAAGCGCAATTTATTTTGTAATTCAAGTTTGAATTTTTCGTTTTATTTTCCAATTCATCAAAAATATTTATTTTGGGTTTTCTATCCCACTTTTCAATTTCATAAGTCACAGCTTATTATTTTACACATTTCCATTCATTCTAGGCTTGAATATATTCATCCTTTATTTTTAACTCAAGATTTATGCTTATTTATAGCCCAAGTATATTTTATTCTAAGGATTTTTAATTCTTTTATAAGTTATTCTAAATTATTTACTCCAACTTTTTTCTTATCCAACTTACTACCATTTATTCAGGTAAGAATCTAATTCCATTCAATAACACCCATAACTCAATTGAATTTTACTCCAATTCAATTCTATTTAACTTAACCCCAGTTAAATCTTGTTACATACCATTCCTTTGAATTTTGTTAAGCAAGGACTTAATTCCATTTAATATCATTCATGACACAACTGACTTTTGATTTAATTCAATCCCAATTTAACTAAATTTTATGTCTCAATATATGAGTTCAAAATTTATTTATTTATTTAAAAGTTTATATTGCTCATTTGAGTCATTTCATCTTATAACCAAATTTCAGATTATAAATATAACACTTACTAGCTTAAGGCATAAATTTTCATTTCACAATTATAATCATTTTATCTTTCAACTTTATATCCAATTTAATTCAATTTCAATTTCAATTTTATATAACTTATCTCAAGTTAAATTCAAATATATTTTCTTCACTTTCATTCACTTAAGTCAAATTTTAATTCCCGGATTAAAATTTCCAATTTCTTCTTATTAATATCAACTTTACTTTATAAGTTCAATAGTTGATCCATTTATTCATTCACAAATTCATTTTCAACCAATAAATTTTATTTCCAAACATTAATTATTTTTAGTCCATTTGAACTTATTCCGCACCTTATTTTACACATTTAAATCAAGCATCATCCAATATTGAATTTCATTTCATTTGCATACCATATTAATTAATCAGTTGCTTATAAATTTTAATCTTAAAACTTTGTTTATTTAATCCAACTTGACTATTTTTTTTCTCTTCAAACTTAAGTGCAATATTCAATTTTGAAAACATATATATCTAACCAAACTATCCTTTGCATTTTCAAAATCAACCGAATTTCTCCAACAAACATTAATCCAAAACATCCCGGTGGCAATCCCTCTTTTGAAAACTCGAAAATGAACACCGATGATGTCGCGATCATCATCGGAATTATTTTCCAGCGACCGTAAAGAGTTCAATGCTTTTCTCTCTTTTAAAACCCTTCAAATATTTTTAAATTCCAAATCTCTCTAGATTTCACATCCGATTCAAAAATATTTCTCAATATATATTATCTTCCTAACTTTTGAGAGTCATTTTCACTTCAAAGGAATTTAAATTTCCAAATTTTCAAATCCCAAATCCTTTAAATTTATATTCAAACATTACTTTGGAATTTTATCTTATTTTGATTATTAATCACACTATAATTCACATTTAGTTTATATTTACAAATTTCATTTGTATACAAATTGATTTCTTAATTTTTAATTATGGTTTCAATATCTTATTCAATTATAATTCACATTTACAAATCCCATTTATTTATTAATTTATTCCTTAATATTGGTTATTATTTCAATTTCTTATCAATTCTCATACAATAATGATAATAATTTAATATTATCACTTTCTAACAACCAAGCATCCATATATAACTATAATAATTTACGAAAAATCATTTCTTTTATATACAAAAATAATTTTGGGTAAAATTATTTCATTTACCCTATTTAAAACAATACCATATCGGTTTATCTTGTTCAAGAGTTTAGAAATCCCTATCGATGATATGGCGTCCCATATATCGACCAGAATCCATAAACACTCAACCGATAAATCAACGCAATATAAAAAAAATTATATTCACTAACAAATACGCGCTCATATCTATTAATACTCTCAAACTCATTCTAGAGTACTACGGACCCTATTCTATGAGTAATTCCCACTAGAGCCAAGGTTATCATCAACCTAAGCTCTGATACCAAGTGTAACGACCTGCAAATCCGTATCCCTTGAGCCAACACTATTCTACATAAATCAACTCAAGTTGAACAGAAATACGAACCATTAGGGTTAAAGAAGAGGAGGTAGAAGAAGAAAATAGAAAAACAACATCAGAATCTAACCATCGTAGCGGAATAAAATATAATATATAATAACATATCTTTACAGAAAACCAAATGCTATATCTGTTTATACATACATCATCAGAGTACATCATCAGAGTTCCACATCAATAACATACAACTGGATACACAACGGAATAAGAATCAAATACGGAAGTACGTATCGCCATCCAGCTCATCTCCTGAGCTCTACAGCATCCTTTCCTGTATTCTATAATACTCGATCTGACCCGAGCATTACAGCTAAATAACACCCGAGTCAGTCTGGAATACCAGCGTGAGAAATCACACACCAATTGATTTATTTAAGTTTCAAAATCCTTTTGAAAACAAAAGCATCGCGTAAGACCACGCCAAAAATAAACATGTCGGGTTTTTACCTTACGATAGCCAAAAAAATTTCTTATAAAATCCTCTGATATTATAATAGGTTCTATATACAAATACTTATTAAAATAGTCGAAATTGTTACGTTATTAAATTCCAGCTATTAGCTACAGAGTGGGTAATACAAACAAAACTCGTATAAGGCTCGTAGGGAGAATGGATTTTCAACTAATGACTAGGCACTACGGTACCACCTGTCATAGTACGTGGCCTAGATCACAGTACCGAGGATCACTCTCGATCCCCTGCAACAAAAGACCCAGACTACCCCTTACTGGATAGTCCCGAGTAAGATCACCCCGCGGTTGGGATCAGCAACCGCACCACTAAGCCGAAATAAAAGGGACATCTAGACAGGGATGACCTTACCCGGAAATGGGTGCTGCCCACCAAGCCTTGCTGCATAATCCATGATTTTCAGTCATTCCTGGTTGATGAGGCTTGAGGCTAAGCGTTACCTTTTTAGAAAATATCCCTTAGAATGCCCATCGTCCACCTGACGATGTTCCGACTGCATTCATCCATACAAGTCCGTCCCGGGTTCGAACGGAACTGAAGGCACTATTCCTACTACATCCTTTTTGGAAATATCCTAAGGATTAGTAGCGACTAGCCCTTGCACTTCACTGCTCCATCTTCGAATCCAAACGCGTTTTTCCACGAAAACGTACAAACCGGATCGAAGTGGTTTTCGAGAAATAAATCTCGATCCCGGTCTCTTCGAAACGATCAATGCATTTGGCCAATATTGATAGTCGGTTATTTAACTATCAATTAACATTCACAACATCCATCACACAATAAATAATTTCCCAAATTATTTATTTATCTCAAAATATCTTTGCGAGATATATTTCCAATTTCTATCCTTTGAAAACAGTTTCAAACTATCTTCCTTTTAAAGAATAAATTTCCCAAATTTTTCTATTTCCACTGAAATCACCAAGCACAAAACTTAGATTTTTAAAATAATTTAAAAAACACTTTATTGTAAAATATGTTTAACATTTAAATTTAGAAAAATTACTTTAATACTTAATTTAAAATAATACTTTAGAAATAATTAAAATAAGGTTACTTTATAAATATAAACTAGATTTTCTTCTTTAAACAAAATACCAAATCATCTTTTAAATAATTATTACAATAATAGATTTAAAAAATACTTACTTTAGAATTTAAACATTTAGAAATAATAAATTTTCTAAAACATGCTTTTTAAACCAACATTAAACTTTTATCTTATATTTAAAAATTTATTTTGAAAACGTACTTGGCTATCTAGAGAAATATACTTCTCTTCACATTCTTCTTTGAATTTCCAATTCAAACACTTGAATCAATTTCCAATTCACTCCCTTTTATTCCAAAATCCATTAATTTCAGATTTTATTCCTTAAGTATGATTTAAAGTACTTTTAACTGAAAATACCAATTTTAGATTTCTCAACTTACTTCTTAATCCTTTTTAAACAAATTTAAACTTTAAAATTTTAAAATAATTCTTTATTCCTTTAAACTAATATCACTAAATTTTACAATTCATTAATTACTGTTTATTCAAAATCTTTTTTTTCTTTTCATACTCGAAATTATTTACTAGTATTTTACTATCTCTTCCATTTCTTTTCAATTTATTCTTAATTTATTCAAATTTTCTATAATTATTTCGCTTACAAATTCACTTTTTTGTTTTCTTTCAAAAATCCAATTTATATATTTTTGGTAATTCATTATACCCAAATTTATCCAATTAAACCATAGCATTTAATATTCCAATATAATTCATCATAGAATATCAAATAATCACAACAGAGAATATTAAATAATTTAAATAAATGTTGAGGAATCCAGTTGGATTCCTCCAACCTGTTTTCCCTGCATCCACAGACGTTAGCACAATATAAAATACCAATTCCACTTCGAGGTGGAATATCATGGTATATGGGATTAATATATTATAATCCGCTATTATGCGGCGCATAGGGTCTCATTCTCTATATAATACGGGAAATCAATCATTCCAAGATATATTATATACTATAATATAGCACATTAAATCAATTCAACCATTCACCAATTATTTAAATTTAACTATTTAAATTTAAATAAACCAGATGAGTGAGATTAACTCACCTTCGATTTCGAATGTGTTGGTCGATCTAATTCCAATCTCTTCTATTGAATAGTGTTATTGCCACGAGTTCAACAGGACTTGTTATGTAAATTTTGGGCCTCGTATGAACGTTGCACATTTTTATAAGCATTTGTCTTTAATAAATAAATTATTTAAATTAATTCACACCATTAGCAGCTAAAGAAATACAAATTACCTTCCTCTTCTCTGATTAAAGTTAAAATCACAATATCCCAAGCTCATACTTGATATCAGCTGTACGACTTCACTGCTCGAACTATCCCGGCATCGACCTTGCTTCTCACGAACCTCTAACCTATCGTGACAGTCGCCATTAGCTCGAGTACAAACCCTAGTCGTCATCACCTTCGATTTTTCCATATTACAGGCGCCACCCTAATCCCTAGAACAAAGTCGCACGACACCACAAGCTGTAGCCACACCATCGATTAACACCTCCAGCTATTTCGAACTTCACCGCTATCATCGCGAAATCTCACCTCGCAACGTCAAACCCTCGAATCGCACAGCCTCGAAACCATCATTTCACGCATCGCAGTCTCGAGTCTCCACGCTATCCTCTACGCGAGCGCACGCGCGAGCTTCAAAAGCTCGATCTCTATGTACAAGTCGTGGAAATGAATTCGAGTTTGAGAAGAATTTGGTGTCGGCCATTATCGATTTCTCTTTTTTTTATCATCAGCTTCCGTTCGAAGGAAGATAAAGGGAAAAGTCGCGTTCTAGAAAATGAATGAGGGTTAGCATGCGTTTATTTTTTTATTTTTGGCTTGCAAGGGAAGGAACGAAGATATAAGTTTTATTCGATTCGATTAGGAAACCTGGAATAAAAAGAAATTTCGTGATTTAAAAAGGAAGGGACAAAGGTAGGCGACGCTATTATTTTTATTTTATTTTTCCCCGTTAAGACAGAACGAATCGATTTGAATTTTCGATATAAAATTTCAGCGCGTTTATATGCAGTACGCTCACACAACAACTCTGTTCAATACGAAATTTGAAATCCAATAATAATACAATATTACGGATTAACTGGAACTAGTTTCGTCCAATTCTGAGACTATGCCTCGGAAGGCTATTTTTAAATTCAATTTAAACGATAAATTTTTAAAACTGAACAAACCAGTGTTAATTTAAATTTTAAAACTTTTATTATTCTCAACACTATCAATATAAATTTTATAAGCTTTCAAATTATTTTTAACAGGCTTAGAACTCCAGATTCAACATTTTACCCAACTTCAAATTATTTAATTTAATAATTTAATCATCAAATAAATTGTGATATTTGAATTCAAGTTATAATTAACCTTTAAATATTTAAAATTAATTTAAATATCCCAATTTTAAGTGCTTAAAAATTTTGGGTCGTCACAGCAATCGAATTCCAGATAGACTTGATGCCATGGTGGAACCTATTGTAGACCATTTAGGAGAATGTCGTCTAGGGGGATGGAGGAATTGAAGAAGCAGCTATGGAACTTGAGGATAAAAATTTCATTAAGCCTAGTAGTTCACTATGGGGAGGGTCAATGGTATTTGTAAAGATGTTGGATGGATCTTTATGGATATGTAGTGATTATCGAAAGCTAAATGAGTTGAAAGTGAAGAATCTTTATCCTTTTCCCAGAATAAATGACTTGTCAAATAAATTGAGTGAACTTGAGTGTTCTCACAGCTAGACTTGACAATGGGTTTCCATCAACTAAGAGTAGCAAAAGATAGTATTCCATTGACCAATTTTTGAACAAGGTATGTTTCATATAAATAGTTAGTGATGTTGTTTGGATTGACTAATGCCCTAACAATCTTTATAGATAGGATGAATAGAATCTTTTGTGATCAGTTGGATAGATTTGTCTTGGTCTTCATCAATGATATTTTGGTATATTCTAAGAACGAGAAAGACTATGAAGTCCATCATAGATTGGTAAAAGAGATGTTGAGACAACACAATTTAAAAGCAAAGTTTTCGAAATGCTACTTTTGTAAATGGAAAGTAAAGTTTCTTGGGCATGTTGTTTCAAAAAATGGATTGGCTGGCTATTAATGGTTAGAAGAGGCTAGAGGCAGTCACGAAGATGAGAAGTTTCTTGGGATTGGCTGGCTATTATCGCATATTCATTAAGGATTTCTCACGTATACCAACACCCTTAACTAAGTTGAACTGGAAAAACGAGAAGTTCATGTGGACTGATAATTGTGAAGGTTTATTTTAGGAACTGAAAAAGTTATTAACTAATGCTTCTATTTTGATCGTGCTAGAAGGGAATCGGGATCTGGTGGTTTATACTAATGTTTGTGGAATAGGTTTGGGAGCAATGTTGATTCAGAAAAGGGGAGTAATAGCTTATGCATCAAGGAAATTGAGGCCCCATGAGTTAGATAACTTACTTATAACTTAGAGTTGGCAGCGGTGGTGTTCACACTATAGACATTACTTGTTGGGAGAATGATTTGAGTTGTATACAGACCACAAGTCTCTTAAATACTTATTCTCTCAGAAGGAGTTAAACCTGAACCAACATAGATGGCTGGAGTTTCTGGCAGCATATGACTTCAAAATAGAATATACACTATGAAAGAGAACAATGTTGCTGATGCTTTGAGTAAGAAGCATCAGAATGGAGTGTTGGAAACGATTGAAGAATGGAATATGTTGAAGATGTTAGCCTCTTATGGTGTGCACAATAGGCAGAATACTGGATCAAGTGGAGGTACGGATGTTTAAAAAGTTTGGAGGTATGTCCAGCACTTATAGATAAGGTTTCTATAAAGTACAAAGACGACGCACTAATTGCCGAAAGGATTAGATGACTAGAGATGGGGGGCAGATGTTGGGAATCTAAAAGGATTCAAGGTGGATTTGAAGGGATGACTTAGAAAGAAAGGAAGACTGTGTGTTTAGGAAGTAGGGGATCTACTGAAGGATATCTAAGAAGAAATTCATCCCGGAGTCATGAAGATGTATCGTGACATGAAGAGAGTCTTCTTTTGGAAAGGGATGAAGAGATGTGGGAGGATGCGTTAAGAGGTGTTTCACCTACCAACAAGTAAAGCCTGAGCATCAGAAGCTGAGCAGTTTACTTCAACCCTTGTAAGTACTGACTTGGCAGTGGGATTCAATATATATGGATTTTGTTGATGGGTTTCCTAGGTGGAGAATGAGAAATAAGGGCATTTGGATGATAGTCTATAGATTGACTAAAAGTGTCTACTTTATCTCGGTGAAGACGACAAGGATGATAGCTAGCTTAGCAAAGCTATATATGAAGAATATAGTGAGACTACATGAGATACCGAGTAGCATTATTAGTGATAAAGATCCACAATTTACCAGTGAATTCTAGAGAAGTTTGCAGAATGCATTGGGTACGGAGTTGAACTTGAACACGTCTTGCTACCCACAAAATGATGGTCAAATTGAAATGGTGAACAGTATACTTGAGGATTTGCTAAGCGATGTGTCTTGGATTTCGAAGGATCTTAGGAAGATCATTTGCATCCGGTATAGTTTGCTTAGAATAATAATTACCAGTTGAGTATTGAGAAGGCACCGTTTGAGGTGCTTTATTGTAGGCTGTATGAGTCGCTGGTAAGTTGGTGGGAAACATGAGACATACCTGTGTTTGGGCCCGATTTGGTAAGAGATGCTGTTGAGGAGGTAGAATTGTTTTGTGCTAGGATGAAGACAGCCAACAAAGAAAGAAGACCTATGCCGAAAAGTGAAGGAAAGAACTTGAGTTCACGGTAGGCAGTCATGCATTCGTAAATATTTCTTCGACGCGAGGAGTTATGCGCTTTGGGAAGGCGGGAAAGTTGGCACCTAGATATATAGGAACATTCACAATAATTGAGCGGATTAGTAAACTCGCTCATCGAGTCCTGTTACAAAGCAGTTTAGCTGGTGTGCATAATGTTTTCCATATAACACACTTGAGGAAATATGTGCATGACAATAGAAAGGGATGTGCTTCGCGATACGAAGAAATTGAGGAACAAAATTACCAGACTTGTTCAAGTCTAATGCTATAACGACAAAGAAGATTGTACCTGGAAGGATGAGGATAGGATTAGGAATATATATCATGAGTTGTTTTAGACATTCACATGTATAGTAGGGTGATTTATTTGTCTATTGTATGTACTAGAAGGGTACAAGTGTATTCATGCCATGATATGATTGTGTATTAGTAGTTTCTCTAAAAGAAATTTGATGATTGATGGTTTACATTAGTAGGGTATTATTGTAATCTTTTGTACACATGTGTACTTACATGATAACGATTTTCCTAATGGAGATTTAACTCATTAAGTGTATGGCACTTTAAAAGGTAAACTGAATGGATTAAGAGTTATTAGAACAATTAAGGTTGTCTTGTAAATGAATAAATAAAATTAAGTTTTGGATAAGAAGGATTTATGTTATAGGAGTTGGATTAGTGAGACTAGGCCAATTGGGTGTTAACCCAAGACAAAACTACTGCTCCATTTCCCTTAGTCCCAACTTCTCATTCCATTCCACTTCATTTCATTTCACAAATCCAATACCTAAAAGCTTAAGTTAAAACAAGCCACTATTTTAGCAAAAGGAAGAGGAAAAATCAATGTTAGAAACTTAAGCTGTCAACATTAAAGAAGAAAGGACATTAAGGTTTTATAATCAAAGGTGAGTAAACTTTTCCTAAAACCTTCCCACCTCACGTGAATTCAGAATTTGATTGTAATTGAATGTTTCGATGTTGATTAACATGCTTGGATGCCTGAAATATTGTTTTGATTATGGTTTGAAATTTAAATAAAGTAAATTTGTTCATATTTTAGGGTAAACATTAATTAATCAAAGTTAAATGATTTAAAACTGAGATATGAGGTCAATAATGATGAAATAAAATGGGTTTTTGGTTTCATATTTTTTATGATTAATTTGGAATTTATAAGAATTTTCTATGTTGAGAAAGTGTTACATTTAGAAAAATTAATTATTAAAAATAATGAAAATTATTATTTGACTTGAAATATTGATATGAGTTAAATATGAAAATTTTGATTTTTGGTGACTTTTTGTAATCTTTCTTTATAAATTTTTGATTTTAGAAGAATTAGTTGGCTGAGCAAAGAAGTAATTATATAGTAGTAATTAGTTAACAAATGGGAAACGTAATTAGCTCATTCTTAAAAAGTGAACTATAAAGATATAGATTAGCCTTCGGTGAAAAGAGATTAATTTACAAACTAATGAAACAGTTTTTAGTCTATTACAATTGCCATTTTCCACTTTCGAAAGCTTGTAAGTATTAACCCATGATAGTATAGGCTATCAACGCGCGATGGCTCTTAGGAAGAGCAAACGTTCGAAGGCTTAGGGAAACTATCAACCCACGATGGCTTTAGGAAAGTCAAGATGGGAAAGCTCTTTTGAGCTCAACGCTCAAAAGCTATCAACTCTCAATAGCTAACATTCCTCCACATGAAAAGACTTATGGGAGTCAACATAAGAAGACTCAGGGGAGTCAACATGTGAAACCTCAGGTGAGTAAATAAGCGAAGGCTCAGCGGAGTTAGCACGTGAAGGCTCAGAGGAGTTAATATGCGAAGGCCTAGGGGATCAACATGTGAAGGCTTCGAGGAGTCAATATACGAAGGCTTAAGGGGGTTAATACGCAAAGGCTCGAGGGAGTCAATATGCGAAGGGTGAAGGGAGTTAACATATGATTACTTAGTGGAGTCAACAAGAAATGGCTCAGGGTAGTTGACGTGCGATGACTCAAGGGAGTTACCATGCGATAGCTTGGGAAGCTATCAAATAGCAATTGCCTAAGATTAATCAATACACGATAACTATGGAATTTCCATATGATACCTAGCCTCAACGTTTGAAGGCTATGAGATAACTAATATGCAACAATTGATGTAAACTTATGATAGCTTGGGATGCTATATTTTTCTAAGTAAAATAAAAAATACAAAGTACATTATGGAAGATAGTTTCCAAGTATTATAGAACTATTTAATAGAGATGAAATAAAGGAGGAATTATATAAGTTAAAATTGTGTTAACATGTTTTTAAAATGGAAGAAAATCTTAGAGAGGCTAATAAATGATACGGTACCATTTAACCAAAGATAAAGATGTTTTACCTAAGGAAAGTGTAGGGTACACTTTGACTGAATGAAAGAAAGGAAATGAACCGTGATAGTAAAAATATTCTAGCTCATGGAGTTATTGGATGGCAGAATGCCTTGATTGTTAGTCTAAAGTCCAAGGCTATATTATAGGGTGCCTTGATAGGATTCGACCCTAAAAGATTTATAAACTTTAAAGGGAGTTATGGTAGGGTGCCAAAATATAAGGGTGGTGTTATAACTAAAATAAATGAATCGACAACATGAACGATAGAGGTTCAGGGACAAAGAGGGGTCATTGATGCATAGTAAGAATGCTTACTTGTATTCAATATGCTTACATTCAACCTCTTAAGAGAGCTAGGGTGGGTCTAGTTAGGGTGGCTTCCATTGAAAAAATGAGTGGCCATTTCATCAGGTAACTTCAAGAAAAGATAAATCAGTAATAGATAGACATAGGGATTTAATCACTAAAACAAGTTTATGATAAATTAAAGATGAACTCCAAAAACTATATATTAGGTAATATATAGATGAATGATGGGTAGATGTATGACTTGGTTCATAATCAGATGTTAAGAATATGATATACTTAGTTTGAATTGAATATGTAAATATGACATGGTTCGTAATTGGATAAGAAGTGTATAGTACACTTATGGATTGAATTTGATGCATAAGGTTACTTTTGACGTAATGCTTGTTTATGTTTTACGATGTAATTTTTGTGATAATAAAGTGAAGGGATTTGTGTTAGCAATGTGGTCGCACTATGAATGATTAGGGTAACGATTTACACGTACCATACTTTTTGACTGACCTATATTTTTATTATTTCTTATAAACTCATTGGTACTCATTTGAGTAGGCTGAGTTTATGGAATAGATAGGTATATGTTGGAAGGATGAATAAAGATTTTGAAGATGAAACAAGGAGCATATCAATAAAATATAAATGTTTTGAAATTTTTGCCTTGTAAAACCAGTTATTATAACTGGTTATGTATTATATTAGCATTCTCATATGTCAAACACGACATCACTTTATTTTCTATTGTGCTTACCCCTACATGGGAATGAAATGGGTTAAAATAGATGTAATGAATCATGTAGTTCAAATTGATGTAATGAAAAAGTTATTTAGCTGCTTTGATTACATGCAAAATAATACTAAATTCATTTTTCCGCTGGAAAATGATTCTAGTGATGATCACAGCAACATCGACATATATTTTCAAGTCTCGAAGCGAGGAATGTTACAATAATGATGTATTTGTTTGAAGTCTGGGCATAAAGCTGGGAATATGAAGGAAAAGGTTGATAGGGTGAGCTAGTGATCAAGCCTTAATGAAGTTCTAATACCCTTAGATGTGTTTATGGTGACACTTGTGAGAAATGCGGATTACGGATCTTAAGGCTAAGATTAACACTAGAGGGGGTGAATAGTGTTAATAAAGAATTACTAAATCTTTTAATTTATGTTAATTTAGACACAAAAGTATGCAATATACAGACACAGATATGATCACAGAAACAATCATAGATGCAGAAATAAAATAAAAGCAGCAAAGAAAAGAACACACCGGATTTTATAGTGGTTCGGAGTTACCCTACATCCAGTCCCGCAACACAAGTATGGATTTCCTTTCAAAAGCAATTGTACAATTACACCCTCGATTTCAAGGCTACGAGGTACACCCTCCAGAATTTTGATCCTCTGGGTAGAGATACTTGATTTCCGGGCCACAAGTTTACCCAATTGATTTACCAAGGCTACAATCACACCTTTTCCCTTTTGATTGATTTCCTAGGCTACAATCACAGCTTTTCTCGCTTAATAGATTACAAAGAAGTCTATAACTCTGAATAGCACTGAGAATCTTGTAGAGATAGTGATAGAGAATCAAACTAGAAGTAATCGAGTATGATTCAATGTTGATTTCAGCAGTGTAATGATAAGAATATGTATTAAGAAATGAGGAAGAAGAAGAGGAGTGAAAACCAGAAAAAAGTGATTAAAAATTCGTTGAAACTGGCCCCTACTTATAGAAGAACAACAGCCATGACCATTCATGAAGAGTTATGGTGAATAGACACTTATTTTGAAATTTGAATTTTTGAATCAAACTGTCACTATGTCGACATGGTCATGCTAGGCATGTCAACATCCCAAAGGATTTTTGGTGTTTTTTATTTTCTTTGAAAATAACCTTTATCTTATATAAAAACTATTTTAAACTTTATAAATATACTTGACTATATTTAAAATTCATTAGTAAATATAAACAATAATATATATAGATTTTAACTATAATTTTATATTTATTCTAAGTATAAATATTTAAAAGTTAAATGTATTATTTAAAAAGATAGTTTAAAATCCAGAGTAATTTGACTTTGAAAATAAAGATGTTTTTGAGGCTAAAATTATTTAAAATCAGGATCGAGGGTTTTGAATCTTTTAAAAGGAAAGTTTTGAAAACATTTTGAAAACAGGATATAATTTTGAAAAATCATTTTGAATAAAATTTAGCGGATACAAAACAATGTTCCACTAGATTTTTCGTAGGTTCCATCCTACTTAGGGTTCCATCCTTTTAACGGGCTCGAAGTGGATTCCATTCCACGAATAAATTGGATTTTAAGATGCCAGTGCTTTTCTACGAGTTTTAACAAAAAATCCTAATAATAATAAAAAATACTTATCCTTGAAACCTTGAACTCTTGATATTCTCGATACTCATAAGTCTTCTATCTTGATATTTTATCTTGATATCCTAAATCTCTATACTGTACAGTCTTCATTCTTAGTACCTGCATGGTTAAATCCTGCATATACATATATATCTAAACTTATAATGTTAGTATTTATATTTTATAATCTATTCTAAGGTTGTTGTCATCAAAACCATCATCTCACGGACTAACAATCTCCCCCTTTTTGATGATGAAAACCTTTGTTTATAAAATATTATTTCTATCCTAATAACACCCCCTAAAACTAACAACTCCCCCTTAATCTGTACCTAACTATCCTATTTTATATTTCTCCTCCTTTGTCAGCAACAAAAACTTACTCCCCTCATTCTTGGACTTCAGTACTTGCATTGATAAACTATACAACGTAATATATAGAGTAGGAAATAATTATACTTCTAAGCATGATAACTAATTTAAAGATTATATACATTTCAGTGTGTGTGTGTGTGTGTGTGTGTTTTACACACCAATCTTCAAATTTATAAGAAATCAATCCACGCAAAGTATCAATTCAAACCAAATCAGTTCAAACAAATCAAACAAAGTAAATAAAAAATCAAACGTTACGTGGAACTTCCACCCATCCTTCTTCTCCAAAGGTTGGGTTTGCCTTAATAGCATCCCAATTATCATTGTCATTGGTGAGAGAGACAGGAGGATGTGCTTCGTTATCATCCTTTGCAGAGAGGAGATTATCCATCGTATCGCATCGAAGTGCGTTTCTTGTTCCTTTATCATCTGCATTTGACTTAATTCTAAATGACGCTGGTTTCGTAGAATAAATGAGAGAATATTCTCGAACGAATTAAGAGTTTCTTCAAGATTTTTGGATAAATTGTGAATAGGATTAGCCATATTTGAATTTGTGAAAGAAATGGAGGATATAGATGATAAGAAATAAATTTCAGTGAAGAATTCTGGAAGAAACATGTATATATAGGTGTAGAAATTCATGAATAGACATGTGGTAGTTATTCAAATTTCAAATTCAAAATCAATTGCCATTTCTGACCAGTACATGTCGACATGGTCACATAGGGGATGTCGACATGGGTTAATGAAATGTTATAACTAATTTGATTTTGTGAATAATTGTGTGCATATATATATACACACACACACACAATATACTAACATTTATTCTAGAGATAAGATAAGGTAGATAACAGAAAGGAAATTTCATTTCGTTGCATACTACGATAATACAATGATTAAGAACACAACAAACTACATGAACATTTGAAATAAAGCAAACTAAAACAAATACAACAAGATACGAAAAGATAAAACTAGTTAGAGGATGAAGATAGTCCAAGTTTCTTGCTGACTTTTGAAAAGAACTTGTTCATCTTCGAAGAAATGTTATCCAAATTTTTACTAACGGGTCGTTTTAGAATCCGTTAATTCTCCACAATTATCTTTTGGTTTTTGAAAAGGGTTTTGTTGGATGGATTGGAAGGATATTCAATGCTTTCCAAAGACGTTTCACCTTCTTCTTCTTCTTCAATTTCCATTTCATCCCCTTCTTCTACTTCTTCAACGTCCTCTTCTTCCATTTCCTCATGAGCCAAACGCTCTTCCTTTTCAGTAAGTGTCTCATAAGGTTGAAAAACAAATGGAATTTTCAAAAGCGAAATGTTGGAATGATTGAAAACTTTTCTAGAAACAAATTCTTCGCCTTTGAAATCCACTCCAAAATAGTTAAAAATCCGAGTGAGATAAATTCCATGGTATAAAGTATTCTCACCCATTTCAAGATTTTTAGGACGAAGTTCATCCAAAATAACTTGCGCCCAATTTATGTCATGTTTCCGAAAATAGCAAAAAGAGCTTTGCAAACTTTTGAAGTAGGATTGTTAAAATTTCTCGATCTTGGGTTCAAAGCATGTTGCAAAAGAAGATTAACAATTCTTGCTTTTGGTCGAAAATTTCTGTTTTTTTAAATCAAAATCATCATCTCTTTCGAAAATGTGATGAAATGTCTCACGATCATGTTCATCGATTTTAAAGTTAGAAAGATCCATTCTTGAACTCTTGCAATTGAGAATGGTACCCAAAAGATCTCAATTCAAAACAATTTGAGTGCCTTTGACACTACTCCAAATTTCATCTTCGTTTCCAACATAAAATCCGCGATTTAAATTTGCATAGAAAATTTTGACAAGATTAGGATAGCAAACAAAGTCATTTTGAGAAGCATCAATAAGACTAAGAACACCATTGTTTGCAAAAAGAGAATAAATTTCATAAGAAGAAAAATCTTGAAAAATAGCAAATTTTTCGGGATGGACTTTGGCATAGTTAGCATAATTGATGTATGCTTTAATTGCCTTCAGATCATTGAATAATTGCTCTTTGATTTTTCTGAAAATTCTCATGGTTGAGGGGTTGCTTGAAGAAGCCATTAGAGTAGAGAGTAGAGAATAGAGAGCTTGAAGTTATGAAGAGAGAGTGTAACGACCCAGAATTTCTATAATTCGAAATTCAGATATTTAATTGATTTTAAATATCAACAAGTAAGATTTGTAAGTCGAATAATTTATTTTTCGAATATCTGGATTTAATTGGATAATTAAATCGATAATTTAATAAATTAAAATTACAGAAATAATTGGAAATTGGATTTAATGTGATTAAAAATGATTTATAAAGTTATATTAAATAATATTGGAGTTAGAACAATGTTTGTGAACTTTTAAAATTGAATTAGAAGTTAAATTGTAAAAATTGAATATTTTAATATTTAATCGACTAGTGAAAATAGTCATTTTTCAAACAGTCTCGGATTTCGACGAAACTAGTTTCATCAGATCCGTAATGTTATATTATTGCATGGTTTCAAATTTTGTGTCAATCGAATTTACAGTTTGTCCGGGGCAAGCTAAAACGCATAGAAATTGGTTTAATCGATTTAAATTAAATTTGATCGTTTATTTCCGTAACTTACACATATGATCGAATTAGCCTCCGAAACCTATTCCATTGTGTCCGGAACGCGGGGTAAACCCTAGAAACGCCAGTCACCTCGCGTGATTTGGAGTTCGGAAAATTTCGAGTGAATAGTAATTTGAGAATTTTCTATAAAAGGACCTAACTATTTTCACATTTGCAACACAACTCAAAACCCTAATTTACAAGCTTCAACCGCCACTAATGGTTTACACAGCCGAAAATTTATCTCCTTCTTCCACTAATTTCTCCAAATCCACTAATCGATTCCAAAAGTTTTCAACTGCAAAGATGAAGAGCAAGATGAGAACTTCGATATGAACGGTCGAGATCGAATATGGAGCAACGTGGAGGAAGAACCGTGGCCGCGTTTGCGCTCGTTTGTGCACGCATCTCGAGCAACAAGGAGGGGCCGAGCTTCAACATTTTTTGGTCGAGCATGGAGTAGAGCGTGGGCTTCGAAGTGGTGCTTGCTGATCGTTGTAGAAACATCGTATGGTGGCCAGAAAATTTCGAGATGGAGGCGGCTACATGGTTTTATTGCACGTGAACTACCTGTAGAGGGAAGAAGGGGAGGTGCGGCCTGGATCTTAGGGTTTTGAAGTGGACGGCTCTGATTTGATTTGGGTATAAAAATTAAAAGAAATTGTAATTTAAACTACATTATAAATTCATCAAACTTTAAAATGCGATATCTTGTTCATACGAGGTCGGAAAATTACGAAACGAGTTGCGTTGGCTTCGTTTTGTCTAGCACTATGCAATGGAGCTGGTTTGGAGTCATTTGGAGTTAGTGAAAATTTCAGGTAAAATTAAACGCACGTTTAATTTTACTCGAAATAAAACGCTACAACTGTTATCGGAAACTCAAGGTGAGAACTTCTCACTCAATCGAATTGCGTTTCGATTTAAATTTTAAATAGTTAAATTTAAAATTGCTTGATTGTGTGATTGGATGATAATTATTATCTGTTGTATTGAAATAGATCCTATACGCCGTATATTAAGCGGATGTTGTTTATTAAACACATATACCGCGATAATTCCAACTTGATACGGAATTGGTATTATATATGTACTTGGAGTTGATTTCCCGCATTATATAGCGGATGAGACCCTATTGCGCCGCAAAATAGCGGATAATATTTTGTAAATCCCATATACTGCGATATTCCGTCTTGAAGAGGAATTGGTATTGTGCTAACATCTTTGGATGCAGGGAAACAGGTTGGAGGGATCCAACTGGATTCCTCAAATGATTGAATTGGTTTCAATGTTGTGTGTTGATCTATTTATAATCTGCGTGATTATCTTTGTGATTGAAATCGTTAAAGGCTAAATTTTAGCCGAATATATTTTTGGTATCGTTAGATGCCGAAAATAAATAAAATTGGATTTCTGAAAATTTAAGTTGAGAATTCATAATAAAATTAAATTTTGGAATTGATTCATTATAAATAAATAAACGTTGTAATTTTTATGTTATAAAAATTATGATCTTTGTGAAATATAACCGAAATGTGATGTTTGAAATAAGTAGGTGATTTATTTATAAAATGGTTTAAATTAGGATTTTCGAATTATTATAAATGATTTATATAAAAGATTTATAAATTTGATATTTATAAATTAAAATATTGGAATTATAAAACGAGTTTTCATAAGTGTTAAAATGAAGTATAAATGGATTTCATAAGTGGATGAAATCTATAGATTTATAAATTGTGAAGTTATAAAATGAATAGATTTTGTAAAATAAAAGATTTATAAGCAGTTAACTTATAAATTGGATTTTGGCGTGTAAATGAGATATGGATATAATATGGATATAATTTGTTAATAAAGTGATTTTATAAGTTGAAGTGTTATAAAGCATAAATGGAATTTATAAACGTTGTTTTATAAATCCGAAATCGACTTATTTTAAAAAGTTTAATTATTACAGCTTATTAAAGGAGATATATCCATGATTTTGGGACAGTGGATAATCCTTTAAATAAAATATGTAGAAATTGAATTTGGTTAACGAAGTATATTCACGATTTTGGACAGTGGATAATCCTTTAAATAAAATATGTAGAAATTGAATTTGGTTAAGAAGTATATTCACGATTTTGGACAGTGAATAGTATAGTAAAGAAATGTTTTGGGAAAGCGATATTTTAAATAGAATTTAAAACGATTCAAAAATGTTTTAAATGTATTAAGTATCGAAACCATAGATTTCAACATTCATTATTGAAATAGACGTTTTCGAGAAATAGAAGGAAATGGTGGACTATAACACTGTTGTTATAGTAAATGATTTCCGAAAGGAAAAGTTTTGTATAGTATTGGGGTTTATATATCTATCTTAATTTCGAATCCCTATACTAGTGAATTTGGGTTGCCGTAACGATGTTTTACGCAACATTCGTTTTGACTCAAATAAATATGTCTAAGAGAATGTTTTCCTTAAAGAATAAAATATATACTTAATTTGGATTTAAGTATATTAAATATTTTCCAAAATGTTGGAAATAAATAGATTGGTGAATTACTTATTATTAAATAAGTATGGAAATGTTTTCCAATATGAAGTGAATGTTTTGAGATTTTATCTTTTAAAGATAAATTGGAAGTGAATAATTGAGATCGATGTGAAAAATCGTATAAAAGGGGAATATTTGGAAATTTAAATTCACAATGGAAATTTATAAGGGAGATTTGTTTAAAAATAAACATTGATTTATTTTTAAAAGTGTGGAATAAATTTACGGTTTTGGAATGTAAATTTAATAAATCGGTAAGGATTTATTTGATTGGGTTAAATGAACCATTTTGAAATGAAGGTTGTAAAGGTGAAAAATAATTTGAAATTTGTTTTCAAATGGTTGAAGTGTGGAAACTATATCTTGTAAAGATATTTTGGAAATAAATAATTTGGAAAGATTATTTGGAATCGGGTTATGTTGTGAATGTTGATTGATAGTTAAATAACCGACTATCAATATTGACCCTTGAGTGGCTATTTGTTGTGAATTGGTTGAAATTGAATGCTACACTTATTTTTAAATTATTGCGCTCGTTATTCGGATTACCCATTCTGAATAGTGATACGACGTAATGGATAGCATTGAAGACCGATGGTGAAGACCGAGTATTTGTGAAAACGATAGGATGACCTATCGATTATCTCTGCACCGTTAGCTACGGTATGGAGATTTCCTTTGTGATGGGAAATTCGATCGGGATTGTGAATACCCGGATTGCAAGGGATTCTTTTGAAGTGCCTTCGGTTCTGTTCGAACCCGGAACAGACTTGTATGGTTATGTGTCTGACATTACATCTTGAGATATAAAGCAGATTTCTTTCAAATACATCTCTGTTGGTGGCGGAGAATTTATTCTCTTAGCTTAACACCCTTCTCTGAGACGTACAAATACATCTCTGTTCTGCCCTTTAGGGTATGTCATTTCCTTTTGGAAAAGGGTGGTGTCAGGTATGGAGCCCTGATGCTTAACCTATGTGGTTGCTCCAATCTCATTTTTCTGTGTGGTTGTTGCTTGGTGACCGAGGGCCTTCGGATAAAGGTCCCAAAGGACCGAGGTGTGGCATATTCGTGTAGTAGTTACCTAGTTACAAAGGTAAGCCGGCCTTGTGTTGGCAGAGAGCTGGTTAAGTTCTCGGGACGTCCCGCCAGAGGCGATCCCATGTGGCAGTAGGAAGTTCCTTAGCCTGACCATTTGTTGAAAATCCAAGGAAACAATACGAGCCCTTTACGATTGCAATTGTATAACCTGCTTCCTCAGGAGGTAGCTATAGCACGCATAATATAATGGTACCTATGCTAGCTAAGATTTATATTATACTTTCGAAATGTTTTCATCACTATGCATTAATAATAATATCAAAAATGATTTGTTTTGCGTAGTAAGCATCTTTGACTATCATAAGGAGAAATCTCCTCCAAATCTGCGTTTGCATTGTGTGTGTGCGGGGAGGCCTTGTGGTAGTTTCATTTTCCAAAAGCATTGCGGATATTTTTTCACTTCCCTTGTTGTTGTTGTTGTTTTAAAAGATAAATAACTGTTTTGAGTTCTCACACCAGTCCCATGACTGACCTGAAGTTTATTGTTCTCTTCCTAAACTCTGGGTGCCCATAATTTTCCACACGGGTAGTCTAGAGTCAGGCTATCAGGTCATTCTGGATTCAGAAGTGCTTTGGAGCTCAAGTGGCGAGCTGGATGGCGAGACGTATTACTTGTATATGATATTATCTTTCCGCTGTTAAATTCACTTGTAAGGACATGTTTGTATAACTGTCCATTGTTTGTTGTAGTGTATATTGTTGTTGTACACTCTGATGTGATGCAATGTAGTAACTGATTTAGTTCTTTGTTTTAAAGATGATTCATTTATCTACTATATGTTGTTCCGCTGCGAATGTGAGATTCTGATATTGTTTCTGTTTGTTTCCTTACTTCTTCTATCTTTTTCTTCTACCTCTTCTTTTTAACCCTAACAATTCGGTTTTCCGGCATTCGATTATGCGGCATTTGATACAGTGGACGTAAGAATGCCAACCTTCGTATCCCGAAAAAAATGCATCTGTTACAGAGAGTTTGAATTTGAAAATGAAAGTGAAAAGATATGATAAAAGATAGTGAATAAGTAGATTCTTAAAGGACATATTCTCTGGTCAAAAGGTATCTTTTTAGAGAATTGAATGAAGTGAAAAGGTGGAGGGAAATTCAAACATTTTAATTCAAAATTTGAAATTCAAATTCAGGTAGCTATGTCGACATCATGGTAGGGACCATGTCGACATGTGCTTTTGAATTTTCATGATTTGAATTTTCATGAATTGATTTTTCCTAAGATCTCTAATATATATATATAATTATTATTAATCTCTATTATATATTTTTGAAATATTATCATACTTATAATATATTTCAGAAAGTATTAAAAATAATAATAATAATAATAAATAGAAAATAAAATTTAAAATTCAAACAATACACCAATTCAAAATCAATCAATCAAGCAACTAATCTTAAGCATGCATTTTCAACCAATTATATTGTAAATGAGTACCTTTTTCTGAGTCCGTTTCTCTGAATTCGTCGGAGTTGTGAATAGTTCTGTAACACAAATTCGGATTATCCGTCTTCTGATCATCAACACTTGAGGACAAGTCTGAGTCATCTAGAGTAGCAGTAAATGCACGCTTCTGTTTCTTTGCTGGTTCATTGTTCATAGGAAGATTCTACCTTTCTGGATACGGATAGTCTCTTTTGAAGTGGCATGGTTTATCACAGTTGTAACACTTGTCATTATTTGGCACTATATTCTGATTTCTAGAATTCCTATACTTGTTTCTCTTGAGATTATTCATTTTTCTGTATTTCAGGAATCTCCTAAAATTTCTGGTCATAAAGGCTATCTCTTCATCATTATAACTGTTTGAGTCGGATCCATCGGTCAATGCATTGAATGCCATTGATTTCTTTTCAGATGCTTTACTTTCTCTTCTCCCGATCATTTGAACTTCATACGACATTAGATTTCCAATTAATTCTTCTATCTTCAAAATACTGATGTCATTTGCCTCTTCGATCGCAAGTGTCTTTTGATCCCATTCTGGAGTTAGAGAATTTAAAAAAATTCTGACTTGATCTACTTCAGAAAATTCCTTTCCCTAAGATATTAGAGAATGCACAATATCCTGAAATCTACTATACATATCTGAAATGAACTCATTAGAATTCATTTTAAATAATTGGAACTGATTTGTGAGCATGGAAATTTTGGTCTGTTTAAATTTGCTTGTTCCTTCGTGAGTAACTTGCAAAGTTTTCCAGATTTCATATGCAGACTTACAAACTGACACTCTATTGAATCCGTTTCTATCTAGTGAACAAAACAGAATATTCTTTGCCTTAGAATTATTTTGTGCAACAGTCTTTTACTCAGCAGTCCACTGTGCAAAATCAATTGTGGGTTCAGAATATTCAGTTTGTGTGATATTCCAAGTGTCTAATCCTATAGATTGTAAATATATTTTCATCCTACATGCCCAGTATACATAGTTACTACCAATAAAAAGTGGTGGTCTGACAGTAGACTGGCCCTCTACAGATGAACTTGTGACAGGGATACTAGTGTTAATAACAGTACCAGTGTTGGTAGCCATTTTGAAAACTTTTCAAAAATCAGATTATGAAACTTTGAAAACCTTGCTCTGATACCAATTGTGAGAAATGCGGATTACAGATCTTAAGGCTAAGACTAACACTAGAGGGGGGAGGGGTAAATAGTGTTAATAAAGAATTACTAAATCTTTTTTAATTTATGTTAATTTAGACACAAAAGTGTGCAATATACAGACACAGATGTGATCACAGAAATAATCACAGATGCAGAAATAAAATAAAAGTAGTAAAGGAAAGAACACGTCGGATTTTATACTGGTTCGGAGTTACCCTACATCCAAGCCCGCAACACAAGTACGGATTTCCTTTCAAAAGCAATTGTACAATTACACCCTCGGTTTCAAGGCTACGAGTTACACCATCCAGAATTTCGATCCTCTGGGTAGAGATACTTGATTTTTGGGCCACATTACCCAATTGATTTACCAAGGATACAATCACTCCTTTTCCCTTTTGATTGATTTTCAAGGCTACAATCACACCTTTTCTCATTTAATAGATTACCAATAAGTCTATAACTCTGAATAGCACTGAGAATCTTGTAGAGATAGTGATAGAAAATCAAACTAGAAGTAATCGAGTATGATTCAATGTTGATTTCGGCAGGGTAATGATAATAATATGTATTAAGAAATGAGGAAGAAAAAGTGGAGTGAAAACCAGAAAAAAGTGATTAAAAATTCATTGAAGCTGACCCCTATTCATAGAAGAACAACAGCCATGACCATTCATGAAGAGTTATGGCGAATAGACACTTCTTTTGAAATTTGAATTTTTGAATCAAACTGTCACCATGTCGACATGGCCATGCTAGGCATGTCGACATCCCAAAGGATTTTTTGGTGTTTTTGATTTTCTTTGAAAATAACCTTTATCTTATATAAAAACTATTTTAAACTTTATAAATGTACTTGACTATAGTTAAAATTCATAAGTAAATATAAAGAATAATATATATATATATATATATATATATATATATATATATATTATAACTATAATTTTATATTTAAATCTAAGTATAAATATTTAAAAATTAAATGTATTATTTAAAAAGATAGTTTAAGATCAGGAGTAATTTGACTTTGAAAATAAATATGTTTTTGAGGCTAAAATTATTTAAAATCAGGATCGAGGGTTTTGAATCTTTTAAAAGGAAAGTTTTGAAAACATTTTGAAAACATGATATAATTTTGAAAAATCATTTTGAATAAAAGTTAGTGGATACAAAATAATGTTCCACTAGATTTTTCGTAGGTTCCATCCTACTTAGTGTTCCATCCCTTTAACGGGCTCGAAGTGGATACCATTCCACGAATAAATTGGATTTTAAGATGCTAGTGCTTTTCTACGAGTTTTAACAAAAATTCATAATAATAATAATAAATACTTATCCTTGAAATCTTGAACTCTTGATAGTCTCGATACTCATGAGTCTTCTATCTTGAGATTTTATCTTGATATCTTGAATCTCTATACTCTACAGTCTTCATTCTTAGTACCTGCATGGTTAAATCCTGCATATATATCTAAACTTATAATGTTAGTATTTATATTTTATAATCTATTCTAAGGTTGTTGTCATCAAAACCATAATCTCACGGACTAACAGCACTTAGCTTTAATTCAAATGAATTTCTCGAAACACTTTTCCAAAAATATGATGATTTTACAAGCTGGTGTAAATCTCAAGTCGGATATGCAGAAGTTTCCACTATAGTAGAAAGTGTTGATCTAGTGCCTATCAATCTTGTTGCGGCCAGATATCATATCTCAACTCCATTTGCAAAGAAGTTCTTGGTTGAACGGTCTTAGGTCGATAACTCTAACGCCCCCCGGTGCATCAATTTATATATTGTATCCCAATTCATAAGACAAATGAAGGGAGAAACTTTGTCTTTGCCATTCTACAAGAACGTTCTTTTAATCTATGCAGCTTATTATTTACCCATTCTGGTAGTTTATAGAAGACATCCAAAAGATATGCAAGGAAGGTAAGACGGGATTAAAAAGTGTGGATCTACCAACTTTTGAAGAGGGAAGTTCCTTTCTAGGATATTAGTCTTCTTGTGAAATTTTCAATTAACATTTTCCAATCACCATGACGAAGTTAATAAGTCCTTGATAATTGATTAGGAAGCTGTTGAGGCTATAATTTAGGGCTCAGGCAATAACACCGCTGATCTCTTGGTTGCATCCTATTGAATTAGGCGCGCTGACAATGAGGTAAAAAGGGTGAATTTCAAAATTTTGTCATTTATTAAGTTGCACAATATCATATTTTGTGTTATGTAAATTATATTTTATTTATACTAAATCAAATTTAGTATTTCATTAATAAAAGAGTTTGGATAATATTTTAATTTATTTAATTTGATTAAATATTTATTTATTATTAATGTTTAAATTAATATTTATTAATTATTTAATTTAATGTTAATTTATTAATTTATTTTAATTTTAATATTTTATGATATTCTTATTTATAACATGGACATCATAACAATATGAATGCATAGACTATCTTAAGGTTTCAAGGGAAAATTGAGCATTGTGTCCTATAGTCAATAAGGTGTCATGTGATGATGTAAAGTCAACATAATTCCATAAAATATATTATTAAATTATAGGGGCAATTAATTTAAAGGACAAAGATATGTATATTTTTTCCTCAAGGACATGACCTCAATATTTTTTCCACAAGGACAAACATTCTTTTAAAAATTATTCATAAGGACAAACATTTTTCAAAATTATTCATAAGGACAACAAAACTGCTACCAAGCTACAAACTGATACCTAAAAACTGCTACCGATAACTACAAACTGATACCTAAAAACTGTTATCAATAACAAAAAACTGATACCTACAGAAAGTTATCGTTCAAGATAAAATATTGAAGGTCTATCCTTGAGGCCATAAAGCTGTGAAATTTTGTCCTTGACAATAATTTCCTATAAATTATACTAATACTAATATGAAATGGTAACTTTTTAGCCAATAAATTTTTTAAATAATACTTATATTTAGTAAATGTATATATAGGGACATATATATAGTATTTATAGTTTAAAATAATAAAAATAATAAATTTTGTATTAAATAATGTTTGCATCAAAATTGGCACAAACACCTAATAGGGAGTTTGTAGAGAAATAAATAAAGAAAATTCAATGAAAATAGAGGAAATGAACAATTAAATAACAGAATGCAAGCAATAACGAAAAGACAAAGATTCATAGTGGTTCAGCGTTGAAGGCCTATGTCCACTTCTGAGAAAATAACTTTATTAAACACTTGAATTGCTAAGTATAGGAGGATGGATCACAGTAAAATCCTTGGTTACAAAGAAATGAAAAGTAACAAGCGCCCTAAGATCCCCAAATGAACAATCAAGTCTATGGGGAAGACAATGAAATTTCTTCCTGAAATTTTAGCGACAGATTCTCTAGATCTAGAAGTGGTCATGATATCGATCCGAGGTCTCAAATCCTTAATGATCAGTGCCGATCATTTGTTGGTTTGCTTTGACATGCGATCGATATGGGTAGCTCCACTCATTAATATATTGATGCTCCCAAAGTTTCATTTGTATTTGACTTGTAGATTACGAGACATCGATCGTTTTCCATTGCATTGAACTATAATATTGACTCGGTACGATCCATAATAGGCAAATATGGATCGTATCCCATCCATTTTCAGCACATGGTGTATTTTCATTCTTTTATCGTTCTATTGAATCTGTCTTCTGCTTTCACTCTGCCAATGCTCCATATTATCATCTATGTTTGATCTTTGGGCTTCATTATTGTTAATCTGACTTATCGATCCCGATGATAGTCAATTTTAACTTGTAAAATTAGTTCAAATGTAGCCAGACCAAAATGTTGGATAACACTTGCCCTTAAAGTTCGTCTTGTTTCAAAATAATGTGATTTGAATCAATGCAAGTTAGAGTCGTGAAAAGGAATTAATTCATCTTTCTAAATCGTTATCAACCCTTCAATGAATTGCTTTCCTTGAAGAGTCGTATCTCTTTCTACTTGACATGACGATTGAATGATTTTCGATAGTATAAATTCTGAATTGTTATTTACCAGTTAATAGTTGTGCCAAGTACAATTGATCTAGTGGACCTCGATCGCCTAATCCGGTTCTTTATGTTCTAACTCCAGATGAGAATTCAATTTCTGTCGATTTCAAGAAATCAAATTTTTAGTATGCACATATGCACTTTCACGTACATGTCCTTGTCATTGGCTTTCGGATGTGTTCACAAGTTCACGGATCATTGCCAATTCGGTGGAATGTAATTCAATCATTTACATTTTTCTCCCTTTTTTGATAAAATAAATCGGCATGAATCCATCAGGTAAATGGATCGTAGTTGATCCATTTCTAGTATGGATCTGGCCAAATCCTTTTGAGATTGATTCGGGTCTGATCATTCTTCCCTCCTCTCTCTTTCTTTTTCTTTTTTATTTGGGGATGGATCGGCATGAATCCATCATAGAACGAACTCGTCCAATCGTTTCCTTGTTGGCCATCTGAACGAACTGTAGGATTTGAAGAACGAGTTGGTGTAAGGCCATTATAAAATGATCGTACCCGATCGTTTATCAGTTGGGCTTCCATTAAATTGCAAACTTTGATGGTTGATATCGCATCCTTCATATATATATACTCCTGTACTTAAACCCCTCTCTTCACTTCGTTTCATTTTCTAGTCATCCCTACTCAAACCAAAAAAGAAAATAAAAATCCATTTTCATCTTCTCCTTCAACATTGATCCACCGAGCCTTCCGATCCAACCCCATACTCATTCTGCAACCATCTTCATAGGTTGACCTGACCCCTTGCTACGCCAACCATCACCGCCGCCATCTCCTAATAATTTTGCTTCACACTCGAATCCAAATCACCACTTCTTTTCCACTTTGATACATAGGTAAGTTCGATATTCCTCTTACTTGTTAGGATTTATTGGCGAGATAATAGGATCTCGTTCTAGCTTGCATAATACAAGTCATGGAAATTCGATTAGTTGGAGCGGAAGGGGAGACTGATTTCGGCCAATCATTTCTTACAAGGTGGATATTGCGAAGTTACTAGCATAGAGGAATGAAATAGAGTTTGACCGATCGTTATGATGGATTGGTATTTGGAAATATAAAGAGAGTTTGGATCGGTCATTATTTAGTATGGTTGTCGGTCGATCGATTTTGGATCAGTGCTACAAGTTTTGAATTGGAGTGAACTATGGAGCAGATTCAAAGGTTAGAGAATGATCGGTTGTAGAATGATCAGTCATGAAACGGTTGTGCAAAACGATCAGTCGAGGGCATTGGGATTGATCGGTCGCATATTATTTTGGATCGGCTGTTGGCTTAACTTGGAGAAACATATTTAAAATCTTCAAATTTCATTCTAAACTTCGTGATGAGATTCGGCCTTGAATGGTCATACATGACTTGCATACGAAATGAACTGCATACTAGATGCATATGACAATCGAACCATACAAAGAAATTGACTAATTCCTTGCATATTTATGCTTGTTACCAATGCCTTAGTAAATTTTTGAGGCTCGTCCACTTTTAAAAGTATAACTCGAACTTCAACATGCCAACAACTGATTCCCATGACTAGACCGAACCCCTTGGCATTGACGTAAAAAATTGGTTGAAATGGTCAACAATGATGGTCACTCCGATTCGGACCCCTGAGTCTCCTCATAATCGTAGCCCTTAATTCTGAATTTTTTATTTCCTTGAATGACACTACACCACTCTGCACTAGCTACACTTTGTATAAGGAAAAGAGGTTATTTTTTCTGATGATTATTTTCTACTGAGTTTAGCAGTCATGGGTTCGGGATGCACAATGCCTTGTGCTGCCATTCTGAACAGATTTCATAGCACAATAGTACAAGTGACAAATCAAGCTATGCAACTGCTTCTGATGAATTTTCCCTTGGTCATCAAGCAAAACAACCGGAAAGCTCATGTCCATCATTCAACCACTTCTCTGCCGTTCCCGTTCTTCCAGCAGAAGTGATAGACCCTGCTCCTAACACTCTAGAAGATGCTATATTTTTGGAAGATCTGGATGATTCTGTGGCTTCGAAATAATGAAGCCTCTCTTCGTAGAATTTATGCCAGACACGAGATTCTGTTTTATGACGCACGAGTCTCGACTCGAGATAATAGAGCTCATATACCCCTTGAAGGGTTCACCGCATGCAACAGGCTGATGTGTTGGGCAAGATGCGTACCACCCTTTAACTCATTCATCCGAGAAATGTTATGTCATACGAGGTTAGCTTTGGCACAACCGCATCTGAACGGTTACGCCTTGCTTAACTATACCTACATGGCATTTATGGAGTTTTTATTTCGCCCTCCAACTCATGAAGACATCTGATTTCACTATAACAAAACAGCCATTTTACAATGGGCAATGCCCGTTGTAATATGGATTTCGCAACGGACATGCGCCCATTGTATTAGGCCTCGTTGTAATAGGTCGACCATATTTTACAACGGGCGATGAATGTTGTAATACACCTTTTTACAACGGTCATCGGCCCTTGCAATAGGCTCTATAACAACAATTAATGCCCGTTGTAAAATATTGAAACTTGCAACGGGTTCTGCCCGTTGTAATACATGATATTGCAACGGTTTCTGACCGTTGCAAAATAAATGCAAATTTTAAAAAAATTACAGCAGTATCCATGCAGTACATCCGTACCAATAATGAATAATTTAACGAGTAATAAATATTATCATAAAATAACCAAAATCACATACGAAAAGACTAAAAGCTAGAGTCATAAAATTCCAACACATTCCAAAAAGTTAGACAAGTTTACATCGACATAGTTCTAATATACACATGACAACTAGTTTCATAACAACCAAATACACAAAGCATTAACACATAAGCATAAAGCTTTTGTCAACGAACTCATCTTTCTTTGATTATCGCTTTCTCTTTTCACGCTCTCTTTTCCTTTTGTTTTTCTTCTTGCTTTTATCCATATAATCTTCCTCTCTTTCTTCTTTTGTCTATATGGATGGGTATAAACACCAGTAGCAATTGCACATGCAAGCAGATTTAAGTGACAGAAAAGGGACACATATACCAATTATATAATAGAGTAGTCGAAGCAGTGATTCATCTATATGTCCTTGAATCATAATAACTAAGTAATGTATGCTACTGGAAAGACAATAACCATTTATCCATAGCTAATAAGCTGGCGTTATCCAAAAGTAAGTGTTAACTGGAAATCATACGCCCACTTGACAAAATGGATGACGTAAATAACGAAATGGTACAACTATGTAATATAATTATCGCAGTCATAGTAAAGAAGCAGTCACGTAACATATTTTAAATGTATTTTGAAAAAATTGGTACGATCTGTAATTTAACCGATAACTGACATTCTGGTCTTGATCATCATTATTCCTTCTAGATTTCATCTCTCCGGTCTTGTCAACCCGACTAAATATGTGTTCCTGTAACGTAATATTTAAAGTCCATCAATAATAGGCCATATTTTACAAAAATTTATCCAACTTTACATGAGTTGCAGTTCAGTTACAACTTCTCAATGCAGCATGGCACTAGAATGATGTATAAATGAGCCGACAGAAATGAAATTTTAGTAAAATAATAAAAAAAGGTTTAGTAATGAAGTAAGGTTGTATAATTAGACTGCTCTATTACTCCCTTCACTATGTGATAACTCGGATTTTTGAAACATATGATAATTGGATAATTAACTGGTTTTATTCAGTTAAGTGGATAAAATTCTGATAATTTTAAAATATTTGGATATATATATATATATATATATATATATAAATGGATTTAAACTGTAATAAATAATTTTCTTTAAGTGAAAAACCTTATGGTGAACATATGCAAACTTTATAATATTGAAATTTTTAAGTGTGTATGTATATATATATATATATATATATATATATATATATATTATGATTAAGAACTATTGTTTTGAGTTCAACATGATGATTCTCAATGGCTATTTAAGTAAACTCTATTTTTCAAACATCAAAGAATAATATCTATGTATATTTATTTTATTATGACTTAGATTTGAAATAAGAATTAAATAATTGGATCTAATATACTTTCTTTTAAAAATTATCCAAGAAAATAATCTTAGTTTGTATATATAAGTATATATATAACATAAAAAGAATTTAATATAAGAATGTGAATAAAATATGAAGAATTTTTTTTTATATAAAATACATAAACATATTGGGAACATTATGGTTACAAATGTATACAAATTCATGCCATTTAACAAATGTAAGGTGTATGAGATTAACAAGTGTTAACAATTTTTATCCTACAAGTGTCATTTTCTTTATTTTTAAATTAATGAATAAAATAATGAGAATCAAACTATTTTCCAGTTCAAAACTTTTATGTTCAAAGCTAAAACCTGTAGCAAGGTTAAAAAATCAAAACAAAGGTAAAATCTGGAAACTATAAACCTGTGGATTCAAGTTTCAACTCAGTTCCAAAACAAATTCAGTTCAAATTCAAGTTGCAAAAGAAGATCAGACGACCTAAACAATCAAGTAAGTGCTCAGGCTCTCTGTTCATATATTCAAAAAGGTGAGCAAACAATCTTTCTCAAGTAAATCTAATTTAAACCTGATGTGTGTGATATAATGGCTGAAGAAATGTTGATGCATGAATGGATTTAGATGGATGCATGGATGTAAATATAGGTGTTTGTGAATATAACCTTTTCTGTTGTTTTCCAGAACTCATAATCATTACTTAAATTCGTATCTTCTCAATGAAACAATATTAGATTCTGATTCTAAAAGAGGAAGTGATTATCAGGTTCTGATTTCATTTTTTTTTTAAATAATATAATTTCCAATAAAAAAAATATTTAGCAACATTTTGGAAATAAGGAATAACAGTAAAGCTCTGTTCAAATAGATTTCAGGTGAGTAATGAAATCGTTTGTTAAGCTTGTGCATGTAACAAGTGATGTTGGAAATGGCTCAAATATATCCAATATGGAAGAAACGAATGTTTTGTCTGGGTTTACCATTTGATTTTGTTGTGTATGATTGAGTATGTCTCTGCTTATTTAAAACAGACCCAAATTTGCATTCAAAATTTAAATCCTCTTCACGTAAGCATTTCTGAGATAAGATGTCGAAAGAGAAGTTGTTTGAAATGATGAAATCTTGTTTTTAAAAATAAATTCGAGAGGAAATGATTTAGTATTTTGCTGGAAAATGAATTTTCAAATGAAAAAACAAACCAAGCCAAAAAAATTTGTCCCTTAAATTTTCGTTTCTAGTATGTGATTGGATTCATGTTCGAATTTGATGGTTTTTGGTGGGAGATTTGTAGTTTTTAAGCTAAGTTTGAGGAAGATTTTGGGAAGTGGCCGATTTCCAGTTTTGGGCTAATAATGGCGAGGTGGTTGACGACTTAGGTCAGCATTTTGTCACGAGAAGGCTGCCTAGTTTGGGAATTCGGGAAAAATCAGTGAAGTGATGACTTTTCTGATCATTAGAGTGGTCGATAGAGCAAGGATTAGGGTATTTAGGTGTGTTCGTTTGACGCTGACCTACGGCGTCGCAGTGATGCTTTAAGGTTGCGGACCAAGGGGACTCAAAGGAGAGGGTCATGGAAAAGGACCGGGTGTTTTCTGGCTAGGAATGGTGGCTAGTGGTGACGAGGCCAGGGGGGTGTTGGCTATCGATTGACTGATGTTTGAGGTTTCGATTGTGAATTTTTGTGAGGGAACGAATTCAGAAATTCCAGAGGTGGTGGCGAATTCAGGTGATCGGAGGTGACTTGCTGGTGGCTGCGGTAGTGGTCGAAGATGCTCTGGTAAGGCGTACATATGGATGGTGCACTGATAAGTCAGATTGTGTTGGTTGCTGTATTTTGATCAGGGAAGAAAAAGGATGGGTCAGGGTGATCAAGTGTTGGCTCGGGTTTATGAACGAGATCTTGGGCTTTGGGCACGAAATGTTTTAATTGCTTTTACTGCAGTTAACAAGATTTTGAAATTAAATTATATGAACTGACAAGTTATTGAAAATTAAGGTAGAAGACGAAGAAACCCGAAGTCTAGACTCGAGCTATTCTCGGGTAGAATCCTGAAGTATGTTTAAAATGCAGGAATATAAAAAGGTTTTACAAAACAAGTTTTAAAATTTAAATTGAATATAATTTTAAAACTATTGTGTAAAATAAATGTTTTTCTTAAAACATTTGATTTAGAAGATTTGAAGTTTGTTTAACTTAAATTTGCTAAGTTAAATCATAAGTTACATTAAATCTTAAATTTCAGTTTAAAGTTTAATCAAAATGTGGAATGTTTTGAAATGTATTTAAATTTGTTAATGATAAGTAATTCATTAATAAAAATAAAGATTTATCTTAAGAGATAATTAAGATTTGGATAATAAATGACTAAATAATTAATAAGGTAATTAAGAGTAATTAATTGGTTTAATTTAATAATGTTTAAGATTTATTAATTAATAGTTAGAGGTTAATTAATTAAATAACTAAGTTGTAATTAGTGGCTAATTAATTACTTAATGGAAGTAATTAAGGATTAATTACTTAGGTAATTAATTAAGGATTGATGGATTAAGGAAACTAATCAATGATTAGTTGAATAATGAGTATGATTTATTAAGGGATAATTGATCAATGAAGTGAAATGAGATAATTAATTTGAGTGATTAATCAAGGATCAATGTAATTGGATATGGATGTGTAAAAAATAATTAATATGTGTAATTAGTTGAGATTTAATTACTTATTGTAATTAAAGAATGATTAATCAAGGATGATTAATCAAGATGAATAATTAAGGATTGATTAATTAATTGAATATAATTAATTAATGTTAAATAAGCAAGATTTATAAGTAATAAGTAATTACTTTAATTCATTGGTAGATAATTAAATTAATTAGAAATGGTATGGCTAATTTATCTTGCTTATGGATGATTGAATGATATTTGGATGCCTTGGATTATTTGTTATCCCTGGTATGTGATCGTGATGCTATGTGATATGAAATGTTTCTGTAATATGATATGTTTGGTTGAACAGTGATGATGTGGTTATCTATGATGAAATGCTATATAAAGTGACATCCAGTGATTAAAAGTAAATTGTATTCACTTGAATAATTTGGGTTAAGATGACATTGGATTCGAAGAGACCGGAGTCGGGTATTAATTAATACCCGAAACCACTTCGATTCTTTATAGATTGATATGTGAAATCATTAGGCTGGAATGGAATGATTTAAATAATTGGACCATTTAAACTATGTAGAGGTACATAGATATTAATGTATGAAATAAATATTGACTATAACAAGTTGAGAACTCGTAGTGAAGTACGAGTTACCCGGATTTTATTTTAAGTGGAATGCATTGGTATTTCTTGTTAGATGGGTTTACTCACGTTAGTTTCCAGCCTGACCCTGGTGTTACTTTGATGTAATGATCGGGTCAGACCGAGTATTATAGATTTTCAGGTAAGGACATTTTGGAGCTCAGGAGACGAGCTGGATGGCAGGAACCTATGCAGTGTTTCTGCTGTATTAAGTTGTTGTATATATGTGACATGTTGATTGTATATGTCCAGTGTTTGTATATGTTTTAACTCTGATGTATTAGTGAATATTGACAAGTATAGTTTCCTTTGTATAACTGTTTTTATTTGTTATTATATTTTATCCGCTACAAATGTGAGATGTTGGAGTTTCTGTTTCTTCTTTTTCTTCTATCTCTTTCTTCTTTTCCCTAACTATCTCGAATTTTTGAGATCAAAAATTTTCGAGTCGTTACATGTGGTATCAAAGCTAAAGGTTAAGTGAGAACCTTGGATCTGGTGGGTTTACTCATCAAGTATAGGGTCAGTGGTACCCTAAGATGAGTTTAGTGTGTGTGTGTGTGTATGAGAATGTTATCCCACTTTTTGGCAAAGCTGAGATACCAAAAAATTAACTGAAAATCGATAATAACAAGTCATGAATATCAACCATGCATTGCAGGATAACCATGGATATCGATGAATTTTGTCCGAGTCCGGATCGGGCTGCAATTGATAAGACATGACAAGCAAAGCCATGGAAGCCCGCATTCTAAATTTCAAGTCAATCCAAGTTCATATGCTCAAGATATATCGATGCAAGTTGAAGGAAAATTTCGTATCCATTAGACAACATTGACTTCGTATCGATAGAATCCGTATCCATCAACTTCGCACCGATCGAGTTCGAATCCATCGAGGAACTTCGGCTCGCATCGATCGAGTTCGTATCCATCAATAGGACATGCCTTCGTATCGATCGGCAACGTCCTGTTTCGTATCCATCCAGCTAGACACGGTCTGTATCCATGGATGAGCTTCCATTCGAATCCATCATCTTCGTATCGGTCAGGGATGCAAGTCCTTCGTATCCATCTATCTCCAATCATCAGATGACTTCGCATCCATCAGGCGCTGACCACTTCATATCCATCAGAAGTCCTTGTTTGAATCCATGAATAATTGCTTGTTCATATCCACCGAGTCAAACAGGCCAGAGATGACGCGTGAGTTATGGATGCGAACGCGGCGAAATACTTGGAGTGACTCGATCAAACCGGAGTGAAAAGTGGATCGACACGAAGAGCGCGCGGCACATCAACCTGCTCACGCGCTTTGCCATCGAGTCGAAGTGATCGGTCGAATCAATGGATTCGGACCAAACAGCCATCGAGCGATTTGAATTCGCATCGATCATATCTCCTAAACCATTGATCCAAATGCAATGAAATTTTCACAACAGCTTGCATACATGCTAAAGAATAATCCTGCCAAGTTTTAGTTCGATTGGATCATTTTTTTTATGGATACGAAATTGATTCATATCAATCACAGATCTCAGTCGAAACTTGGTAGGGTCGGTCGCGTGGGCCCACTCACATGCTAGAAGAAGTCTCCCGAAATTTGAGCACAATCTCGGCCTCCTACTCCTATAAATAGCCCCCTGAAGCCTACAGAAAAGAGATCTTTTGGCGATTCGACGTCCAGACTCTGTCGGATTCGATTCTGCATTCTACCATTGCTGTATATTCGAATTCAATCATTGTAACTGCTGCAACCACTTGTAATCGGCAAAGAATATCAATAAAAGATAATTACTTAAAGTGGACGCAGGCCGGAGATAGCCGAACCACTATAAACCCTGTGTCACTGTTCATTATTTCTGGATTGCTGTTTGTTGCTTACTTAGATATGAGATTTGTGCTTGAATATTGTTGATTTATATTCATTGTTTGGTTCTTTCACGATACTTGGGGTTTGTGACCATTTTTGGCGCAAACACTTTGGCGCTTTCACTGTGAAGAAGTAGCACCCGCTATATCGGATAGAAGTTCAGATTTGAAAAGCTTGAGGAATTCAGACTTAGAGAAAATGACTCGACAAACAAGACAAAGAGCTGAGAGAAGCCAACAAGGAGGAAGCCAGGAGGCATCCTCTGGAGCTGCAGAAGGACAAGCTTCGATCTACATCACCGGGGATTTGATGGAGGCTATGGCTAATTTAATGCATGAAAGAATGATAAAAAGCCAACAGGAGATGCTGCAAAATTTCTTTGAAAAGATGAGAGCAGGGAACGTGCAGAACCTTGGGCCAACTACAGCGGCTGCAAGTGCAGGACAAGGAGTCAGGATTGCGGAAACCAATAAAGGTCAGGTTCAGGACCGGAATGCAGGACCTGATAGCAATCAACAAGGACTTGGGGGCAGACCCTCAGGATCAGACACTGGAAGACCTATAGATGAAGCTCAACAGGCTGGAGTCAATGCTAATGTTACTGAGCCACATGAAGAGTATGTACCAAAGTTCCCTTCAAGACTAGGGGGCAGGATAGA
This sequence comes from Allium cepa, assembly GCA_030765085.1. NCBI lineage: Eukaryota > Viridiplantae > Streptophyta > Magnoliopsida > Asparagales > Amaryllidaceae > Allium > Allium cepa. Next base: position 465,607,158 of record CM060943.1, read on the forward strand.
AACATGACAAGGGGCAACCCCTGGATGGAGATGAAAGAATGATTGGTCTAGTGCGACGAATCATGATAGGAGGATTGTCGAGTGTAAGGTTAGAAGAAGTCAGTCGGAGTCCGTTTACTCCAAATATCAGAAATGCAAGGAACCCTTCAAAGTTTAAACTGCCTATGCTAGATCCTTATGACGGGAAGTCAGACCCAACCATGCGTATTACCAGATACATCAGGCACATGAAAGTGCTGGGGGCATCAGAGGAAGTGATGGCTCGATGCTTCCCTCTATACTTGTCAGATTTGGCTGCGCTTTGGTTTAGGCAGCTGGAGAACGGATCAATCAGAACATGGGGCGAGCCTGTAGATTGCTTCATGAGACAGTTCAGGGTCCACGTGACGCGACCCAAGAGTGTGATGACCCTAGCTTCAATAAAGCAAAGGACCGGAGAGTCCATAAAAGATTTCTTACTGTGATTCAATGCAACGGTGGCTTCTGTAGATCGCCCGGATCCATCGATGATTTTGATGGCGGCGGTGGCAGGAGTTGGGGAAGGCACCGAATTCAAAGATTCTTTGGCAAGAGATCCACCATAAGATCTTGGAGAATTTTATCATGAAGCTGAAATATTCATCCGGCTGGAAGAATCATGAGCCGAAAGGCGAGAAATAAATGCTGCGTAGGGCGAAAGAACTGCCAGGGAACGGTCCGAAGCAGATAAAGGAAATAGAAAGCAGGCCGATAGACGTGATGGTCTTGATAAACGGAAAAAATTCCGAGAACCAGATTCAGACAATACACGAATCTGACGGCAAGTCTAGAAAGGATTTACACTGAAACTCGGGGGCAACTCCCCTATCGAAAACCACCCAGGAGAGATCCCACTGAGTGGGAGCGTAGAACTGGAAAATATTGCCTATTCCACGAGCTGGATGGGCACAATACCGATGAATGCTGTCACCTAAAAGATGAGGTGGAAGAACATGCCAGGACTAGTAGATTGCCACAGTATATCAGAGAACGAACGGCGGCCGTAAGACCTGAAAAACTGCCGCCTCCACCTAACAGAACTGATCCTGGATCGGGATCACGACTCGTCATCAATTGATTATGATGGCAAGGGCCAAGTTCAGGATTTGGACTTTGGTCAATTAGATTTCTTAGATTTGATTTTAAAAATAAATGGCTATTCCAGTTACTCATGCACGGGAACCGGAGAGATCCCTAGGCATGCTTTGAGATGGAAATAGACCAATCTGCCCGGAGAGGCAATGTTTAGTTTTTTCCTGATGTTTGAGATTGAACATCTAGGACTTGAATTTAATAAATAAACTTGAATTTCTTGAAATAAACCTTTGACCAGAGAGTTAAAGGATGAATGTTAAATACCAATATGAAAATGATCGCTTTATGACCCTACCGGGAGAGGCGTGGTCCGAAGTGCAAGAAGTGAGTTGCTTCGCCGGAGAGCGACAGGGTCGACTCACTTAACGTCGTTCCCCATTCACCAAAGAGTGATTGGATTGGGATTCGATAAGAGCTCGGAGAGGTTGTGATCGGCCCACGATTTAGGCCATGATATCGCTTAATATTCAGATACACTGAACCAGAGTGCAAGAAGTGAGTTGCTTCGCCGGAGAGCAACATGATCGACTCACTTAACGCTGTTTCCCCTTCACCGAAGAGTGACAGGATAGGATCCAGCAAGAGCCCAAAGAGGCTATGATCGGTTTAGAACAACCAAGACATCGCTATATGCCCTAGCTGGGGCCAGAGTGCAAGGGATAGAAAGCAACGTCGGAGTGCAATGGGATTTTTCTATTCAATCGCTAAGTCTGGAATGGGCTTGGCAAGGGTCCGGAGCGACCACCGATTGTCCGAAGAGACTGTAAATCTCGTTCTAAACTTCCATAGGAAGAGACGGATAACGATTTGGCTTCGAACAGCCATGAACTTGATTGAAAATGCTATAAACTCTGAATAAAATATAAACTCACTGCATTCGATTTGAGACTGATCAAAACATGCCTTTTACCAAAAGGCAAGTCTTGAGGGGGGAAAAGTGTTATCCCACTTTTTGGCAAAGCCGAGATACCCAAAAATTAACTGAAAATCGATAATAACAAGTCATGAATATCAACCATGCATTGCAGGATAACCATGGATATTGATGAATTTTGTCCGAGTCTGGATCGGGATGCAATTGATAAGACATGACAAGCAAAGCCATGGAAGCCCGCATTCCAAATTTGAAGTCAATCCAAGTTCATATGCTCAAGATATGATCGATGCAAGTTGAAGGAAAATTTCGTATCCATTAGACAACATTGACTTCATATCGATGGAATCCGTATCCGTCATCATGTCACATTTCGTATCCATCAACTTCGCACCGATCGAGTTCGAATCCATCGAGGAACTTCGGCTCGCATCGATCGAGTTTGTATCCATCAACTGGACATGCACTTCGTATCGATCGGCAACGTCCTATTTCGTATCCATCCAGCTACACACGGTCTGTATCCATGGATGAGCTTCCATTCGAATCCATCGTCTTCGTATCGGTCAGGGGTGCAAGTCCTTCGTATCCATCTGTCTCAAATCCATCAGATGACTTCGCATCCATCAGGCACTGACCACTTCGTATTCATCAGAAGTCCTTGTTCGAATCCATGAATAATTGCTTGTTCGTATCCACCGAGTCAAACAGGCCAGAGATGACGCGTGAGTTATGGATGCGAACGCTGCGAAATACTCGGAGTGACTCGATCAAACCAGAGTGAAAAGAGGATCGGCACAAAGAGCGCACGCCACGTCAACCTGCTCATGCGCATTGCCATCGAGTCGAAGTGATCAGTTCGAATCAATGGATTCGAACCAAACAGCCATCGAGCGATTTGAATTCGCATCGATCATATCTCCTAAACCATTGATCCAAATGCAATGGAATTTTCACAGCAGCTTGCATACATGCTAAAGAATAATCCTGCCAAGTTTCAGCTCGATTGGATCATTTTTTAATGGATACGAAATTGATTCGTATCGATCACAGATCGAGTCGAAACTTGGTGGGGTCGGTCACGTGGGCCACTCACGTGCCAGAAGAAGTCTCCCGAAGTTTGAGCGCGATCTCAGCCTCCTACGCCTATAAATAGCCCCCTGAAGCCTACAGAAAAGAGATCTTTTGGTGATTCGACGTCCAGACTCTGTCGGATTCGATTCTACATTCTACCATTGCTATATATTCGAATTCAATCATTGTAACTGCTACAACCGCTTGTAATCCGCAAAGAATATCAATAAAAGATAATTACTTGAAGTGGACGTAGGCCTGAGATAGCCGAACCACTACAAACCGTGTGTCACTGTTCATTATTTCTGGATTGTTGTTTGTTGCTTGCTTAGATCTGATACTTGTGCTTGAATATTGTAGATTTATATTCATTTTTTGGTGCTTTCACGATACTTGGGGTTTGTGATCATTTTTGGCGCAAACAGAGAGCGACTTGTTATTTTCTTATATAAAGATTTTGAGTGATTTTATATAAGAATATATTTTGATATAAAGCAATATTTCTTTCTAATAAATATTAAGGTAATTGGTTGTTAAATTATTGGAATTAAATTAAGAAGTAATAGAAATACAACCAAACTGAAAGTGAATAAAGATAAATTTGAAATGGATTCAAACTGAAATTTAAATCTTGAATTTGGGAAGGAGTTTTAGAATAAGATAATAATGAATTGGTTTCAGACATGATAATCTTGGTTATTATCATAAATGATTGTTGTGTTTAATAATGAAATGTGTGTTATTGAGTAAGCAAAATGAAATGTTTTATGGAAGTAAAACATTTAGTTAAATATGACTTGTAAATTGAAGTGGGTTTTAAATTGTGAAGTTTTAAATCTGGGTCCAGAATTTGAAAATGGTTTCAAAATAATAAAGAAATAATAACTAATATTATTTAATGTATTTGAATGAAAGGGTCCTATTTCAAACAAGAGTTGTTTGAAAATTTAAAGAAATTTGTTTGAATTAAAAACCAAAGGTGGTTTAAAATTTAAAAGTAACCTGGAGTGTAAAGGAGATAAATATGAAATAAACTCTAAAGTTGAGTTTTGAATTTTCGTTGGAATGTGATGTGAAACCCTAAGTGAAGTAAGTTTTAAACTTAAGTGGGTAGGTTATTAATCTGAAGTATAAAATTTGAATGGGAATTCAAACTGTGTAAATTTGACTGGATAAAGTAAATTGAATTTAACTTGGAAGAAGTTAAATAAGTTTGAGTGATCAATCTGAACTGGAAATTTCAAGATGAAATTGGAATTTAACTTGGGAAGTTAAATGGTTGATTTGAATAGGGAGTTTGCGTGATCTCAAAATGGGTTTGAGATCTGGAAACTGAAAATGAATGGATGTTTTAAGTAATTTGAATGATACCATCTGTTATTACTAATAATCTTTAAGCTGAAATTGGATTTTTTTTGAATGAATAAAGAAATAGGGTGTGGTAGTATATCCATTATTAAGATAAAATGAAATCATTTTGGACTTAAGATTTGAATGTTTAAGATAACACTTCAAAGGTTTGGTTTCAAAATTGAAATTTGATGATAAATTGAATTTCAAAGATTTAATTGTTTAAAAAGAAAGTGAATTATTATTTGAACTTTGAAATAGGTTAAAAATGGAATTTGAATTCAGAACTAAATGGTTTAAAGATATAAGTTGATTTGATTTAAAGGATTAAACCAACATTTAAAAATTTAAGTCGAATTCATATAATTCGAAATGATTTAAAGTGAGACTGAATTTGAAATTAGTTCAAATTGAAATTTGATTTAAATAATTTGGATTTTAATTAAAGTTGAATAGTTTTAAAATCAAATGGAATTTGATTTGAATTTGGAAAGAATCAAGGATAATTCAATTTGAATTGGGTTAAATTCAAACTGGAGTTGAAATGAATTGAAAATTTAAATTGGTTCAATTTGAAATTTATTTGAATTAATTGGAATTATGATTGATGATGGATAAGTTTAAAAATTCAAATGGAAATTTGAATTGGATAAATTGAAATGAAATTGAAGTTGAATGAGTTCAAATTCAAATAGGAAGTTGACTTGAATTTGGATGAGAATTGAAATTAACTTAATTTGAATTGAAATTGATAGTTAATTGGAAATTAGCAATTGATGGGAATTGGGATCAACTCAAATTGGAATTGAGTCAATATAAAAGGAAGTGGAAATTTAAATTGAATTGATCGGAAATGGAGATGGGGAAGTTGTACAGTTTGACTCTGGACTATTTCAAAATAAATTGTTTTAATATAAATACATTCTTTTCAAAATATTTACTATACAACTTTTCTTTTTAAACCTAAAACTATCTTATACTTATTTTACAATTATTTTTGAAACTATTAAACTATTTTACAACTGTTTTATAAACTAATTACTGTTTTTCAACTAATTTATAACTAGTTTCTATTTTACAACTATTTTATAACTATTTGACTATTTTCCAACTATTTTATCATTACTTAACTATTTTTCAGCTATTTTACAAACTAATAATTATTTTTCAACTACTTATCTATTTTCAAACTCTTCAAGCTATTTTCAAAATTAAAGCTGGTCAGAGTGCAAACTATTTATGATTAAATACCCAATTGAGATAAGAATAGAGGTTATAATCCAAATGGGATTGAAACAAATGTGAGTAAGTGGATAGAAATTAAAGGAAATGTGAATAAAAAGAGAAATTGATTTAGCTAATAATCAATGGACATAAATACGTAGGATGTACGTATATTATTCTATTCGCATGGTGATTTGATCTAGATTCGAGCATAGAATTTCGAGGTAGTATAACGATCCGAGTTGGGATTTTTCACTCGAATTTCGACGGCGAACCTGGATATGGATTGTTTATTGGTTCTGGATATTCTCTATTATAGTTATGGCTATGCAAGGAGAATGATGGTTTCTGATCAAGAAATCAGATCTGAGTCCGCACTAGGAAATCGGGTGGACGATACTAGTTCGGAAGTGAAATTGTGTGATCGAGGGAGCGATCAAATTGATATAGCGTACGTATGATATGTGTACATCGTACGGGTTTGAATGAAATTGATATTCAAAGTTTGTGGATAAGAACTGTAAAATGGTTTTTGAAGTGAAAAATATATTTTATGAAATATATGATGAAATAAAATAGAAATTGGATATTTCTGTGGTAGAAATTTACTTATGGCAGTAAGTAAACTGGTAAGTGACTTTATAGAGTAATCAAATTTAAATATTTGATTTGGAATAAACAAAGTTATATACCTTTGTTATATAAGATAAATCTCCCCTTGTTGAATCTAGCCAGAATTAAAGGGTTTTTTGATAATATTTGAAGTATAAAAAGGGTTTTATACAAGTTTGAAATGATTCCAAAAAAAATTTCAAGGTTATATACATATAAAGTATCTTATGAGGATTTTGAGAAAAGATTTTTGGAACCTTTGGATTTGGAAAGGCTTTTGATTTTTGGGTAAAGTCAATATTGGATTTTGAAAAGCCTAGTTTGAGGATTATCGATTTTGGGGTAATTGATTTCGAGAAAGGTGATTTATATGAGATTTATACTAGGTGTACGATTTGGAAGATACTATATGTGTATAGTATAAAGTGTTTTGAAAATGGCTCTGGGTAAAAAGGCGCTCCCTTGAAATGAACTTCTCAGGAGTGCCATAGAGTGGTACTGCGTTGAACCCTAAGGGGGGGTTCTAAAGTTGATCCTGTGAGGAGTCCGGACAAAACTAGTTCCTGAGGATTATGTGTAGTGTGTAGCGAAAGTCGAGGGCGCTGATGCCCACAGAGGCATTTGGGTTATGCTGTGACGAAAGTTTAACTCAATGTCACTGCGATCTACTACAGACCATAGCGAAAGTCGTGTGTGCCGCTGAGAGCCAAAAGTCTACGTTTGATTTTGTATTGGTAGAATGCGGCCTATGGTAACATAGTGAAAGTCGTGTGTGCCGCTGAGAGCCAACAGCCTGCGTTTGATTTTACATCGGTAGACTGTGACCTATGTTGGACTGATAAGTTTCATTTTTGGCAGCGAAAATTGAGGGCGCTGATGCCTACAGTTACATGGACTTTTGCTGTGATGGCAATGTAACCCTGGAATGAACCGCGATCTGTTGTGGGTTCCATGGCGTAATCGAGGGGCGCGGAGTGCCTACATTACATGGACTTTTGCTGCGATGGCAACGTAACTCAGGATGTAACTGCGACCATGGATGGAGGTGATGATTTCCAAAGAATTCTCACCAAAGATATTTCCTCTATTTTCAAAATCTTTTCAATATTTTTACAAGGTTTTCAATAAAATTATTTTTCAAAGTATTTTCACTGGATGTTGAAAACGGGTCTGCCAAGCACTTATAGATTTTCAGTTGTACGTCTGATCCAGGCATGACCGAATTTCTATGAGAACAAGGATGGACTGGTTGAGACATCGAGTTATAAAAAGTATTTTTTATAAAAACTATTTTATAATATTAAGTAGATGTTAAAGGTGTTTTGAAATGATCAAAAGAATAATTTTTCTGATGATAAGCATTTTAATAAATTCTGGCTTCGTTCCTTTTCGGGGACGAAAAGATTCTAAGGGGGGAGGAATGTGATAACTCGGATTTTTGAAACATCTGATAATTAGATAATTAACTAGTTTTATTCAGTTAAGCAGATAAAATTCTGATAATTTTAAAATATATGGATATATATATATATATAAATGGATTTCAACTATAATAAATAATTTTCTTTAAGTGATAAACCTTATGGTGAATTATAAATATGAAAATAGACATATGCAAACTTTATAATATTGAAATTTTTAAGTGTGTATGTATAACTATATATTTATATTATGATTAGGAACTGTTGTTTTAAGTTCAACATGATGATTCTCAAAGGCTATTTAAGTAAACTCTATTTTTCAAACATCAAAGAATAATATCTATGTATATTTATTTTATTATGACTTAGTTTTGAAATAAGAATTAAATAATTGGATCTAATGTACTTTCTTTAAAAATTATCCAAGAAAATAATCTTAGTTTGTATATATAAGTATATATAGAACACAAAAAGAATTTAACATAAGAATGTAAATAAAATATGAAAATATTTTTTTTATATAAAATACGTAAACATATTGGGAACATTATGATTACAAATATATACAAATTCATGCCATTTAACAAATGTAAGGTGGATACATTATGGGATTAACTTGTTAACAATTTTTATCCTACAAGTGTCATTTTCTTTATTTTTAAATTAATGAATAAAATATTGAGAACCAAACTATTTTCTAGTTCAAAACTTTTGTGCTCAAAGCTAAAACCTGTAGCAAGGCTAAAAAAATCAAAACAAAGGTAAAATCTGGAAACTATAAACCAATGGATTCAAGTTTCAACTCAGTTCCAAAACAAATTCAGTTCAAATTCAAGTTGCAAAAGAAGATCAGACCATCTAAATAATCAAGCAAGTGCTAAGGCTCTCTGTTCATACATTCAAAAAGGTGAGTAAACAATCTTTCTCAAGTAAATCTGATTTAAACCTGATGTGTGTGATATAATGGCTGAAGAAATTTTGATGCATGAACGGATTTAGATGGATGCATGGATGTAAATATAGATGTTTGTGTATATAACCTTTTCTGTTGTTTTCCAGAACTCAGAATCTACACTTAAATTCATATCTTCTCAATGAAACAATATTAGATTCTGATTCTAAAAGAGGAAGTGATTATCAGGTTTTGATTTCATTTTTTTAAAATAATATAATTTCCAATAAAAAAATTATTTAGCAGCATTTTGGAAATAAGGAATAACAGTAAAGCTCTGTTCAAGCAGATTTCAGGTGAGTAATAAAATCATCTGTTAAGCTTGTGCATGTAACAAGTGATGTTGGAAATGGCTCAAATAAATCCAACATGGAAGAAATGAATGTTTTGTCTGGGTTTACCATTTGATTTTGCTGTGTATGATTGAGTATGTCTCTGTTTATTTAAAACAGACCCAAATTTGCATTCAAAATTTAAATCCTCTTCACATAAGCATTTCTGAGATAAGATGTCCAAAGAGAAGTTGTTTGAAATGATGAAATCTTGTTTATAAAAATAAATTCGAGAGGAAATGATTTAGTATTTTGTTGGAAAATGAATTTTCAGATGAAAAAATAAAACAAGCCAAAAAAATTGGTCTCTTAAATTTTCGTTTCCAATATGTAATTGGATTATCTTCGAATTTGATGGTTTTTGGTAGGAGATTTGTAATTTTTAAGTTAAGTTTGAGGAAGATCTTGGGAAGTGACCAATTTCCAGCTTTAGGCTAATAATGGCAAGGTGGTTGACGATTTAGGTCGGCATTTGGTCACGAGGAGGCTGTCTAGCTTGGGTATTCGAGAAAAATCAGTGATGATTTTTCTGATAATCAGAGTGGTCGATAGAGAAAAGATTAGGGTTTTTAGGTATGTTCGTTTGACGCCGACCTACGGCGTCGCAGTGATGCTTTAAGGTTGCGGACCAGGGGGACTCAAAGGAGAGGGTGATGGCAAAGGACCGGGTGTTTTCTGGCAGGGAATGGTGGCTGGTGGTGATGAGGCCAGGGGGCTGTTGGGTGTCGATTGACCGATGTTTGAGATTTCGATGGTGAATTTTTGTGAGGGAACGAATTCAGAAATTCCAAAGGTGGTGGCGAGTTCAGGTGATCGGAGGTGACTTGCCGGTGGCTGCGGCAGTGGTCGAAGTGGCTTCGGTGAGGCGTACATGTGCACGGTGCACTGATAAGTCAGATTGTGTTGGTTGCTGTATTTTGATCAGGGAAGAAGAAGGATGGGGGGTAATCAAGTGTTGGCTCGGGTTTATGAACGGGATCTTGGGCTTTGGGCTCGAAGTGTTTTAATTGCTTTTACTGCAGTTAACAAGGTTTTGAAATTAAATTATACTGAACTAACAAGTTTTTGAAAATTAAGGTAGAAGATGAAGAAACCCAAAGTCTAGACTTGAGCTATTCTCGGGTAGAATCCTGAAGTAGTTTTAAAATACAGGAATATAAAAAGGTTTTCACAAAACAAGTTTTAAAATTTAAGTTGAATTTAATTTTAAAACTATTATGTAAAATAAATGTTTTTCTTAAAACATTTGATTTAGAAGATTTAAAGTTTGTTTAACTTAAATTTGCTAAGTTAAATCGTAAGTTACTTTAAATCTTAAATTTCAATTTAAAATTTTAATCTAAAAGTGGAACGTTTTGAAATGTATTTAAATTTGTTAATGATAAGTAATTCATTAATAAAAATAAAGATTTATCTTAAGAGATAATTAAGATTTGGATAATAAATGACTAATTAATTAATATGGTAATTAAGAGTAATTAATTAGTTTTATTTAATAATGTTTAAGATTTATTAATTAATAGTTAGAGATTAATTAATTAAATAATTAAGTTGTAAATAGTGGCTAATTAATTACTTAATGGAAGTAATTAAGGATTAATTACTTAGGTAATTAAATAAGGATTGATGGACTAAGGAAAGTAATCAATGATTAGTTGAATAATGAGTATGATTTATCAAGGGATAATTGATCAATGAAGTGAATATGAGATAATTAAGTTGAGTGATTAATCAAGGATGAATGTAATTGGATATGGATGTGTAAAGAATAATTAATATGTGTAATTAATTGAGAGTTAATTACTTATTGTAATTAAAGAATGATTAACCAAGGATGATTAATCAAGATGAATAATTAAGGAATGATTAATTAATTGAATATAATTAATTAATGTTAAATAAGCAAGATTTATAAGTAATAAGTAATTAATTTAATTCATTGGTAGATAATTAAATTAATTAGAAATGGTATGACTAATTTATCTTGCTTATGGATGATTTAATGATATTTGGATGCCTTGGATTATTTGTTATCCCTGGTTTGTGATCGTGATGCTATGTGATGTGAAATGTTTCTATAATATGATATGTTGGGTTGAACAGTGATAATGCGGTTATCTATGATGAAATGTTGTATAAAGTGACATTCAGTGATTAAAAGTAAATTGTATTCACTTGAATAATTTAGGTTAAGATGACATTGGATTCGAAGAGACCGGAGTCGGGTATTAGTTAATACCCGAAACCACTTCGATTCTTTATAGATTGATATGTGAAATCATTAGGCTGGAATGGAATGATTTAAATAATTGGACCATTTAAACTATGTAGAGGTACATAGATATTAATGTGTGAAATAAGTATTGACTATAACAAGTTGAGAACTCGTAGTGAAGTACGAGTTATCCGGATTTTATTTTTAGTGGAATGCATTGGTATTTCTTGCTAGATGGGTTTACTCACGCCGGTTTCCAGCCTGACCCAGGTGTTACTTTGATGTAAAGCTCGGGTTAGATCGAGTATTACAGATTTTCAAGTAAGGACGTTCAGGAGCTCAAGAGATGAGCTGGATGGCAGGAACGTATGGTGTGTTTCCGCCATATTAATTTGTTGTATATCTGTGACATGTTGATTGTATATGTCCGGTGTTTGTATATGTTGTAACTCTGATGTATTAGTGAATATTGACAAGTATAGTTTCCTTTATATAACTGTTCTTATTTGTTATTATATTTTATCCATTGCGAATGTGAGATGCTGGAGTTTCTGTTTCTTCTTTTTCTTCTATCTCTTTCTTCTTTTCCCTAACCATTTGGAATTTTCGAGATCGAAAATTTTCAGGTCGTTACACACTACCTAGTAATGAATAAGAAGTGTGAAAAGAAAAACAGAAGCAGGGTACATACGAACAAAAGATTTTCAAATAAATGTGTATCATGCCATGTGAACATGTTCAAGTCTGCAGAGATGTAAATCTAGATTGGAGAATAATATGCAACTATAATAGTTCAAAGCAAAATAATAAAGAAGAGAGCGAATAATATTCGGCACATGAGAGCGAATCATGATCCCTTCAATAATAATGATGCTCTGACAAAACCACTTCTTCGGACAAGATTTTTACTCCTCAAAGGCAAGATTGGACTCTCTTCTAGAGTTCTATATTAAAGGGGAATGTCAGAATAAACTAGAATAGTTCAAAATAATAACGATTTACTTTTATTAAGGAGTCTTACTGAATTTATATGCATGCCTATAGAGTAGCATATGTTTATAAAGTAGGATCTACTTGCAAGCTTTGTACTATATATCCTCTACTTTGTGAATGAAATAAATAATAAACTCGTATAGAATTCTCTTTTATTTATCACATTGATAGATAATTTAACCATCATGTCCACTGCACTTTGATGTGATTAACGACAAAGATTAGTTGGGTAGAAAGGAAGAAAAGGTTCTCTACCAGTTTCACATCCGCAGTCTGAGAGCGGCCAAACAAAATGAAATTATGTCACATAAGAGGGCATGATGTAATCAACTAGAAGAGAAGATAATTGACGAAGGCATGCTGCTAAATAGCATGCCCACTGCAATTTTGTATGCCTCAGAAGCTATGAAAAAGTTACTATCCCTAAACTCATGGCACCATTTACCATGAGTGTCCAGTTAAAACAATGTGAATAAGATGATACTCCATTCCATGTTATTAGTCGATGTAGAAATATAAGGAAGAAAACCATAAACATATAGGAAACTCAATATATCATTCATGAGACGTATAGCAAAGGACAAATGCAAATATCAAATACTTCCTATGCCTACCCTTGACACAACCGAGTCAGAATTTCTTAGAAGCTATGACAGCATAAACTAACCTTCTGCAGGGGTGTGAGTTTGGTCTAAGGATGACCTCTACGATATATGCACATGTGAGAGCAACACCATATGTAGAACCATCCAGGCAAAAGTTCACCTGCTACAAGCAGCTCCACCTACAATTTCATTTTAGTTGCTCAGGTGGACCGTTTAAGTATTTGTACTAATAGAATGATACAGATTGACAAATAACCACAAAACACTATGAATGATCATGTTGAAAAACATCTTATGTTCTATAATGTGGTTTAACGATGCAAAATATATATAGCTATATGCTACTTTATCACCAATTTAGAATCAAAAAGCCCATATATCAAGAATCCTCAACTACAACTGCCTATAGTTCATGTAAGAAAAAAAGGAACTAATTTTTAATGATTATTCTTATGTATACATGTACAAGTTTGACTACTAATTGAAAGCTGAGTTTTCCTTCGCTCAAATGGCCAAAAACTCACTTCACTCATTTATTGGAGAACCAACAAAATTCACTTCATCTATATTGTTTGCAAAACAAACCTGGATGAATAGGAAAACTAGATTTGGAATTGACACATATTTTCTTTTTTGTATGCGCTCATATCCATATACACCTCAAAATTTCAAGAGGGTATAACCACTATTAATACACATATATACTCATCACTGATATTGAGAAAACGAATAAATGAATGGAATGCGGCTTCTCATCTGATAAAAGTGGTACATAATAACATGCGTTCTGATGGGCATAGGCATTGAAATCAGCCCATATATTACAAATTCTCATTATTAATAGAAACCAAATGCATTGTATTGTTTCAGTGAATTTTATTCGATTGTATCAAATCATATCATCAATCAAAATCATCTTTCTTTAATTATCTTTAATCTTATATCAAAACGTTAATTTGGTATCGAAATCGATTTACTCAACAGCAATTTGAGAAGAAACCGAGTATCATAAGAAATAAAATCATCAGTTGATATTCTGAACACAGCAGATTAGCATTATCATCATCTAAGTTTTTTGAATTTGTCAACAAGATCATCGAAAAACTAGTGCCATGCCAAAGAATTCACCTATTCTGGTTGCAACAAGTTCACCACATCAAAGCAAGCAAATTCATTGCAGAATTTTAGAAATCAAAACCAAGAAGCAAGAAAAGCATATTAAGTCATAAAGAAAGTCATTGCCTCACCAAGAATCATGTTCATCGGCAAAATTATGCATTCGAGTACAAGCGAAAAAAGAATAATCATTCGACTCGAATCAGGATCGAGTTCAACATATCAACCAGTAAAGCAAAAAGAATAATTCACATACAATTGTAGACGAACTCGATCCAAATTGGAGAAGCCGTGTGCTAAAAGAAGAGAGCATCGATCAACATAGGAAGCACGTAAATCATCATTCGATCGAGCAATTGAAGACGACAGCTTCAATTTTTCCCAAAGCCCTAATTTCAAGCAAAGAGGAACGAGCAAAGGAACAAGGCCAACATTTTTACGGAGCAAAGTAGAGGAACAAAATAAAAGAAATAAAAGGGTTGGCCTTGTTTTTTAATAAAGGCTTTAGTATAATTGAAAATTAGGGTTTTGATTTTAGTTTATGTTTAATTTGTATTTTTCTCTTTTAAAAATTGTAATTTCTAGCCGTGTGACTAGGGGACGAACTACAGTGGTGTAGTTCGAGAATTCGCAACTCAGTGGTTGAGTTGTAGTAGGGTTTTGAGCGTAGAGTTAAGGCTAGTCGGTAAATAAATAAATATATATATATATATATAATGGAAAAATAAAGAAAATATTTAATATTAATTATTTTACTAAGTACTAATAATATTTATTAATTATAAGTCATAAATATTAGCTATAATTTTCTAATAATTAATAATTAACTATAATAAATTATTAATATAAAAAATAAATATTGATTATAAGTAATAATTAGTGATTACAAATTATTTATTAGTAATCATTAATTGTAGTATGGTATTTTTTTAATAAAAAATAAATATTGATTATAAATAATAAATAGTAATATGGTATTTTTGTTGTAGTGAATAATTAGTAATTAGTGATTATTTATTAATAATCATTAATTATTATATGTTATAAATGATTAATATAATATTATTAATGATTAATTATTAAATATTTATAAATAATATAATATTATTAATGATTAGTAATATAATATTATAATCAATAATTAGTAACATACGGTTAATATAACATTATTAATGATTAATTATTAAATATTACTAAACAATAAATATTAATTTTAAGAAAGCATTATAATTATTAATTATTGATTGTCGAAAATTGGCAATTGACATTTATTACAAGGGCATTTTATGATCGCTGTAAAATTGGCATCTGTTAAAACAGGCATTTTATGACCGTTTTAAAATTAGCACCTATTACAATGGACGTTTTAGCCCGTTGTAAAATTGGCACCTATTACAACGGGCGTTATGAGTGTTGTAAAATTGGCACCTCTTACAACGGACATTTTATGACCGTTGTAAAGTTGACATCTATTACAATGGGCCTGAATGGACCATTGTAATAGCCTTCTATTACAACGGGCAACCAATGCCCGTTGTAAAAAGGGCGTTGTATATGGCATCTTTTACAACAGGCCTGCATGGACCATTGTAATAGCCTTTGATTACAACGGGGAACCAATGTCCGTTGTAGATATAGCGTTGTAATAGGGTATTTTTGTTGTAGTATTTCTTTTCACCTTCAAGCGTCTTTAGGGAAGCTTTTCGTTCACATTCCTCGAGTTAGCCAAAAAAAGCCAAATCTGACTGGTGCTTGAAATAATCTGGGTGTCTTCAAAAGAAAGTGTAACTATATGCGCTGCCCTTCCAGCCTTGCCAAACAATGGATAGCAGGACATAAGTGTTACTTTTTGCTTAATTTCTTGAGTGCTTGTATCCAGGCCGTATCCTAAACTAAATAATTTCTCTGGTTTGTGCATGTTCTTATCTACAACTTGATGGGAATCAATATTCAGACGTGGTCTCGGCGCTAAAAAAGGTTCTATCAGAAGATAGAGATATTGAGAATCTCCTTACTAACGAACGTCTCATTACCTACGGCCTGATGGAAGAGGGTCGTAGCATAGTGCTATTGGTCACCGCTAGAGTTATAATGGCTGAGTAGTGGGATGCGGATGGTGAAGAAGGCCATCAAGCTAATCCTGTCATGCTCCTAGTTGAGGGAGCTCAGGAAGCTACTGATAAAGACGCAGCGGGAGATAGGAGTGACGACCACGACGGCGATGACGTGGGTTCTAGTTTCGAGGCTGCTGTTGGATCGCAAATCTCACAGCCCCTTACTCTTGAAAGAAGAAATGGAAAGAAGCTTGTTTGTAGGTTCCTTAAGTGTCGTCTCTTTAAACAGCCCAAGCTATCAATCGACCCTTGAGTTATTCCATATCAGTCTATTTCTCAGCCTTTGGAATACTTAGACGAAACATTTGAGGCACTATCTGATATTCTGATACCGGAAGATGTTGATGCCTTCCATTTAACTGATATGAGCATTGGCGGATTAGAATCTCCTTCAAGAGCTGCAGCTGGAATCCTTCCTATCACTAGTGGAGAGATTACTCCTGCCAGTAAAGCTTCAATAAATAGTCTATTGGGGAGACACTAGGACACTCATGTTCGCATGCACCTCACAATACTGCATTACACTTATTCCAAGTCCTTCAATAGTTATAATTGATTCGTTCTTTGTCTTTCTTTGCAAAAACAATGATGAGGAAGAAGCATATGAGATATCACGCCAGAATCCTTGTTTTCGTTCGAGCTCGTATCCCCAAGGTTATGGCCACAAATATGACCCTAGCTATAACATTCCCCATTTGGAGGCCTAAAATTAACTGCTACGGATGCTGCTGTCATCCATAGTTATTAATTCTCGATGACCAAATACAGTAATGTTAGATACATTGATATAACAGAAACACATGGATATGGAAAAAAATTAAAATCATAAAAAAAATTATCATTCCACTTTAATCATATTTCAAATTCATTATATAATCCCAATTCGTAAACCATGTTCATAGAAATATAATAATTACAAAATACGCCAAAGCGACATATGTAGATGCCCCCTTGGTTGATTAGAGTCTAAATATAGGCAATTACATAAATTTTCCGTTACATCCAAAACACAGTGGAATCAAACAGAAAGAACTCCTAATAGCTAACTTGCCTCCTACACATCTCCGGAAGCTTATTCGTCTAAAAGAGAACCTAAAAACCTTAACTCTCAAACTGCTCAAAATCAATTAATCACCCAAGAGTTTATTGGGAAAACATAAACTTCGAGTCAGACAAAATGTATGGTATGAATAATATCCTACCATCTTGAACCATATAGATATTCAGTGAGATCACGCTGTTTAGCGGAAAGGGTTTTTCCCTCACTAGTATTTTAACCCAACTTATAATAACCATATACTATGCACCAGCATTCACAATGGTTAAGACATAACATAATAAAAGTTAATATGATAATATGAAAACATGTAGTATGCTTTGGATTGCCCATCCCTATTAACCTGACTATCTGTCTCAAATTATAGTTTCTAGGGTCACTATTAACCTATTATTTTTATGGGCTGACTAATAATCTATTAATTCTTATGGAATCCTCATCCACCTTTATAGTTTTCATGGGATCACTATGAACCCATTGGTTTCTACTAGTACTACCATCTAGTCATAATTTTCATGTGATCTCTATGAATCTATTAGTATCTACCGACAACTTTCTCCAATTATAGTTTTCATGGGCTTACGGTGAACATATTGGATTCTCTAATAACTTCTCTCATATCATAGTTTTTATGCGATCATAATGAACCTATTAATCTCTTTCAATAACTTATTCCGTACATAGTTTTCATGGGATCACTAAGAACCTATTTGCTCCTGCCAATAACTATTTCCATACATAATTTTCATGGGTTCACTAAGAACCTATCTAAACCAATAATCCTTTAATCAGTCTTTTGGCATCCTATATTCTGGTCTACCCGGCCTCCTGGATGCAATTCTACTCACATAGGAGTTAACTCAATGTATATTCACTGTCGGGTCAACCTAGCTGGTTTTTCTGCCTTGAACACCTGAAATGCAGTTAAGAGTTAATTATAAAGTGAATATGTTTACAGAAGAAGCACACGTGATAACTTCATAACATAATAATATAAACATCTATGGTTTAATTTCCTTATAATCATTTTTCAAATGAAACATGGTTAATACCCTTAACCCACTACCTTTAGTAAGGAAAATTTCTTCAAAAACTCCAAAGCTTAAATGCCATTTCAAAACTCTTTTATTTTTCCATGAGGTTACTTTTAAAAAAATGAGATGGTGTTTCTTGTTTGAAAACTAAGGCTTTCGAAACCTTAGGCCTTATCTTCGAAACCATTATATCTTTCGAAAGTATTCAAACCTTTATTTCAAAACACTTAACGATATACCTTTCAAAATACACAAAACATTCCTTTCGAAAGCATTGAAACCTTCCTTTCAAAAACATTAAAGATTTACCTTTCGAAATGTTTAAAGCTTATCTTTTGAAGGCACTTAGTTCAAGTAAAATTAATGGAAGCATAGCTTCAAAACCATTTGAAAGAATCTCCTTCGAAATCATTGGATTTAACATTAAATATATCTTTTAGGTAAAAGAAACAAAAGTGAAAGTAACCCTTTCGAAAGCGTTGATCTTTAAATAAAAGAATAAGGGAAATGATAGCTTCAAAACCAATCTTTTGAAACCATTGATAAAAGCGGCTACAAGAACCCTTTCGAAAGCATAGGGAAGGCGGCTTCAATATTAATAAAACTTCCTTTCGAACTCATTCTTATAAGGCAATAAAGAAAAGTGGACTTTAATCAATTCGAAAGGCATGAAGGCGACGGCTAGGTATCAAATTGGTTTAAAATGCAGCAAATTATTCGAAAGCTTTAAAACAAAGTAAGTGGCATCTCTTTCAAAATCTCCTCTCAAAAGTCAAAGGTAAGTGGCAACTTGTTCAAAAGCTTCTTTTGAACAAAGGTAATGAAACCCCTTCGAAAGAAGCTTTTAAAAAAAAGGCAAGTAATGTATTTGAAAACTTATAAGAACGACTTCAACCCTTTCGAAAGCATGCCTTCGACATAGCCCTTCTGCCTTTCTCCAATCCACTACATATCAAAGGCTTGATACCATGTGTATTAGTTTCGAATGGGTTCATTAGCAGAAGTAAAGTGACGAAAGCTATCAGATGGAAATGGCGAATTTGTAAATCAAAGAAAAACTGGTTTCGTTGCCTTTCAAAGAAATTCCTTTTTACCTAACTTGCCCAATTTGTTAAAGTATGATTGGTTACAATTTCTTTATCAAAATCTTTTTCCAAAAAGGCCGCCAAATTCAATAATTTATAATTGAAATCATTTTAACAAATAAGCCATTCCCTTCAACAAAATCTTCAAACATTTAAGTTCTTCAACTTAAATAATTTAATAACCATATTAAACTACTTTGGAGAACTCCCCAAAAATCATGATAGTACAATTTTAATATGTTTTCCAACATATATAAATTTTAGACCCGAAGCTCTTTATATAATTGCCTTAAATACTTTAAAACCAAAATTATCTATTTTCCATCCAAAATTCATAATAAATTATCCATAGCTTGGAACATTATGAAAATTTAAACCCAGCTCCTAAATAATATTTTACACAACATATTCAATCATCATGGCAATTGAAATCAATTTACATGATTTTATCCTTAAAATCGAATCATGCCATTGCACAAAGATCCTTTTTTAAATCAAAACATGGGATATGATCAAAGCATATCATCATTCATCCATCCAAACAATTTTAAACCTTAAACCAAAAATCAAAATGTTCAATAAGACATATATGATATGGTTTAGATTATTATTCACCTTGTTTGGATAAGGAACTTGAGATTTGTTCTTGCTTTAATCTTCCTAGCTTGAATCATAGCTTCTAATTGATTTAAAGCTCTTCTTTCCCAAGAGTAATAACCAGCCTTGATTCTCCTTTGCTTATGTCTTTTGTTTCACAGAAGTATGAATGAGAATGAGGTAAGGATTTAGGGATTATAGGGTTATGGTATATGGCTATTCCATATTACCCTTGCCTTGTTATCTTAGGCATTTACTTATAAACCATTTTATAAATCCATTTAGTTAAGGCATGACCCTGATTAGTTTTAAAATCTCAATCCCTTTATCAATCTATTCTCTACATTATTTTATTTAATTTATCTAATTAAATCTTCTGAATAATGCTATTTAAAATTAGGGATGTTAAAGACTACCCTCCTTAAAGAATTTCGTCCTCGAAATTCAAGAAGGACTAAATACTAATCATAGCAATCATCTGTAACATCTCCTAACTACCATACTAGCCTACATGACTAGCAACAGTCTATATAAAGCAAATATTGAACATGCCCTTATTGCAGATCAGAATAAGTGTCTCTAATCCTATTTCTATCTTCCAAGTACAGTCCTTTTCGTTATCGCTTCACTGAACTTTCACCAACTTGACTATCTTGTTTCTTATCCTCTTATGATTTTTCCCTACAACCCGAACCGGTTTCCTAACAAATGTCAAGTCTGGTTCTACTATTAAGTCTTCCGATGTAGTCAGAGGAATATTATTCTCTGGATCATGCATATACTTACGAATATGAGACACATGAAACACATTATGGACACCTGCCAAACTGCTTGGCAATTCTACTCTATATGCGGGCATTCTAATCCTCTTTATAACTGGGAATGGTCCGACATATCTTGATGTCAGTTTCCTTGACTTTTTGAATCGTACCACACCCTTCATCGGTGATACTTTAATGAAAACCCTATCTCCAACTATGAATGCTAGATCCTTATGTCTCTTATCTGGGTAACTCTTTTGTCTAGACTGAACTTCCCTCATCCTATATTGGATCAACTCAATCTTCTCTGTTGCCTCTCTCACCGGATCTAGACCTTAGACTATTCTGTCTCAAGTTTCCAACCAACATGCTGGTGACTTGAATGGCCTCCCATACAAAGCTTCGAAAGGTGTCATTCCTATACTAGTCTGATAGCTGTTATTATAGAAAAACTCAACTAAGTGTATTGATCTTCCCAAGATCCATCAAAATCTAACGCACAAGCTCTTAACAAATCCTCAAGTACCTTGTTGACTCTCTCTGTCTAAGGGTGATAAGTAGCACTCATCTTAAGCTTGGTACCTAACACATCCTGGAGAGTCTTTCAGAATTCAATAGCAAATAAAGTATCTGTATGACTTACTATACTACTAGGAATTCTATGTAGTTTAACTATGTTCTTCATAAACAATTTAGCTAAAACAGGTGCTGTCCTAGTTGACTTAACTGTAATGAAATGAACATTCTTGGCCAATCTGTCCAATATGACTCATATACTTTCATTTTCTCGATTTGACCTTGGCAACCCGTTTATAAAATCCATGGATATCTATTCTCATTTCCTCGTATTGTTATGACAAAATATTTTACATAATAATATATATAGGATATTCACTGTATTATTCCAACTTGCTGCTGGAATTTAGTCGATATCCAATTAAGTCATTACACTATCTACTGCCTCAAAATGAGATCAATAGGAAATTATAAAGCCACTGTTTCCTTCATTTATATCTTTGTTGGTAGGAACCACTTAATTGCTTATACTGTTTTCAACATTTATGTTGCAATCGACTTTTCGGACATGATTAAACTAACCTTGTGGCATTATGCTTACTAATCAAGTGCACCATCGAACTATGGCAATACCAAATTACTACCAGAAGTCATTATCAAATTCATTCAACTGACAATAAAGCGAGTTTGTACACCTTATGAAATATAATGTTTTCCATTGTTTGGAAATTGTTCACATCCTAAAATATTTTCTACTGCTTTGTTTCAACTCCTTTTATTCAATTATCATTCATCTTTGGTAACTACTTCTCATTAATAGTATTATTAACACTAGCAAATGATTGCACGAATCATACGTTGTAGACTTTGTACAACTTTCCACTAATACCAATGGTAATAGAAATTTCAAGATATTGCAGCAGTTCAACATAAAAACTATAACTGAATACAATAGCTGCCGACAACATAACTATAGCTTTATTGCACGAATAGGCTTTGTTGCTGTAAATTACCATGAGCTCTTTGGCATAGTCCTTTTTTTAAAATTGATTGTATAAATACAGGTATTTCTAGCTGACATGACTTCGCCAAATATAGTAATGAACGATGTTGATATCTTACCGGTTGAATATATGGTACGGTTAAGGCTTTGATTTTATATCAATGTATATTTTGCCTTAATAATGGATTTAGCAATATTATGTTTTCCAACTATAGATATATGGTACAAATGTGTTCCTTATATTTTTTGGATATAGTTTGTTCTTAACTGCATGTCGTCTTTATTTTGTACAGTAACCTCAGCCATGGTGTTCTATAAGGTATATAACTTTGCTTACTATGCATGACTTCAACCCATCTACTATTAACTACATTATATTATAACACCACTTATTTTTTTTTACTGTATTCAATTTTAGCCTATTGGCACACAATCATGCTTTACCCGGTCCTAATAATTAAAGTACAAGCTAGATATCGAAATTATTCAGTCATATGCATGGATAGATTTCATTTTGCAGGCCCATATTGAAAAGTGTGCGGTGAACGAGTACACGTACTAATATAGTACACACGGATCGTGTAATATGGAATAAACTATAAATGCGGAAATAGATGATAGTAGCAAGGTAAATAAGAATAGAAAAATCACACCAGAGATTTTTATACTGGTTCGGAGCACCGTCCTACATTCAGTCCCAGACTTTTATTTGGAATTACACTATTAACTACCTCGCTTCACCCGGAGGAACAGGTTTACAACACCCGAGCAAACGAACGGTATTTCACGCCTCTAATACACTGAGGACTTTAACACTTGCCTCTTACAACACCGAGGACTTCAACACTTGCCTCTTACAACACCGAGGACTTCAACACTTGTCTCTTACAACACCGAGGACTTCAACAACGATGAATATAATTGTTTGTTGACGGTATGTGTTCTTGCTAACACAGTTTTGTCACTTGTAGTACAAACTTCCTATAATCTTATACTCAAAATATGTGAATGATGTTTTGTGAAGATTAAGGGAAGTATATTACTTATTGAATCAAAAGATATGAAATAATTTCAATGATTCAATAAGCAATTAAAATAATTGAGAGCTTTTAGAATGCATGAGTATTTAGAAAGTAAGATCAGAAATTAGAGTAGAAAAAACATATATTAATCTATATTCATATCTTTTAATCAATGATTTAGATGAGTTTATATATAGAAAAAATGGTTGTAACTCTTTGTGAACAGTAGCCATTAATAGATATGGCCATTGATGAAAGGTAAGAGATGCAACCATTGGAGAAAGAAGTGTCTTTTGGAAAAGGTTGCTCTCTGTTTAAAAAACGGTCGACGGGTCAAACAATGGCCAGTAGACAGGATTTCAAATATATAGTCGTTATGTGCATGTGTGCACGTTCATTGTGCATTTTACACAGAAACGTCGACCGCCTGATTTATGACCGGTCGACCGGTCCCTGTTAATTTGCTCAATGTATGTGTAATGCTATTCAAACATATATATATCGATTATATTGAGGTGCATGATTATTTGAGGATAGATTTTAACAAGTTTATCACTATTACAATATCAAATGATCAACCTATAATCTAGAGTACCATATGTAGCTCTTTTGTGCCTCTTTATAGCCATGATGTCTTTGTTTTGTCGATCGACTTTATTTCTTTGTCAGAAATCAAAAACTTCATAGAACCTGTGACTCAACATTCTCCCCCTTTTTGATTGATGACAACATATATCTGAAGTTCTGAATCTCCCCCTGAATATGTGATCTCCCCCTGAGATTTTGTTTGTATTCTTTATATATATATATATATATATATATATATATATATTCCTGCAAATAATTGTTAGCACTTTCTCCCCCTTTGTCATCGACAAAAAGGAATAATAGATAATGGAATAATATAGAAGTATATCAACCAGAATATTCATGCATAGCAAAAAACTATAACATATCCAAACATACCAGAGTATCATACACACCATAATATCATACGAATAAAAGTAACGACACTATTTAGTACAAGTGTCGAATGACGTTTTAAATTGCTAAACCAAAAAAAAAGATAGAAAAACAGAATCTAGGATGAGTCAGATGCTGTCTCCTCTTGATCATCTTCTTCCTCATCATCATCATCATCATCATCATCTTCCTCTTCATCGTCCTCTCTAGATGATTCTCCACGACCATGTCCACTAGTACCAGCAAACTCCTCAATTGATGACCAGTTGAAAACAGGAGGAGCAGGACGTTTGCCTGGGTCTTGAGCAGAGATGGATGTGCTACATGAAATAGCATCCCATAAAATACCAAAGAATGACTTGACTTTGTTGAAGCGTTTATCAATTTTTGTGTCAATGCGCTTGAGTCTTGATTCAAGCAAGAATTGATTACGCGCAATAGTTTCAAGTGATTCTCTTGTGGTGGATTTTGATTTCAACATTTTAACTTCTTCGGAACGAGGTCGAGAGGAAGTAGCTTTTTGTTTTGTTGGACCTCTTTGTTGCCATTGTTCAAACGGCATAATCTGAAGGTAAGGAGGGGGAAGCTTCATGTGTTTGATGGTTATGGAATCAATACATTTTGGTTTCGAGGTGGCAGAGTCAGGAGGTCTTACGCCACAAGCTAGTAAAATATGCATGGTATACTCATTGAAGAAAAAGTGAGGTCGCATAGAGTTGTTCACCTTGAGAATCTCGTCAAATAGCATATGAACCCAATTGATTTGGATATCTCCATAAATAGCATAAAGGGCCTTGAAGTTTTCTTTGTATACAGCGTCGTAGTTTCCTAGTCTAGGAAACAAAGAAAACATCAAGACGCGATGTAGTAGTCTGGCAGTGGGTCGAAGTCCAATTGATTTTGTGCCATCACTGTTGTCCTCCATGAATTGATGGTTGATGCTATTGCGAGTGAAGACTTCATAGAAATGTGATGAAAACTCATCGCCTTGATTTGGAATACCCAGTATAGAAGCTATCATATCATGAGTGATAAAAATTTGTTTGCCACATACGACAGACCAAATGACTCCGTTCGGATCATCAGGTTTATACTCGTCTAGGTTCAAGTTGGCATAGAACAATTTTATCATCAAGTGATTTATTTCCACGTTGTTTTCTGAAAAATCGATCAATGGAGAAAGATTGGAGTTATTTGCTAACCTACGGATTCCATAAGATGTGAAATCATCAAATTTGATGTAAGAATCCGGATGAAATTTGTAGTTAGTCATTTGATTCCATCTTGTGATAGCTACCGGATTTTCAAGCCATTTCTTAGCGGAGATATTGAGTGATGAAGTTCTGGAGGATGACCCTCTCTTGGGTTTCTTTTGCGGAGGAGCCATTATTTTAGAAAATTTAGAGAATTGGAATTTGGAATTAAGAGAATAGGGTTTTTGGAATTTGGGGATAAATAACCGGTTGAGACAAATGAGGAGGAGGATGGGAAAAAGTGACGCAAAGTATATATAAAAACTGAATATACGTATACCGGTCGACCGCTCTAATATGGCCGGTCGACCGTTTTCATCCAGAGGCTAAACGGTCGACCGGTTCTATTATAGGTGGTCGACCGGTTTTGTTGCCTGATGAAAAACAGTCTCTTTTGCAGTTTTTGAGAATATGTCGAGCTATATAATTCATATTTCACTCTTATTATAAAATACAAACGTTATTACATGAGTGATAGAGAGAAAACATTACAACATGTATATATATATAAATCTAATGAAGAGTGGAAGAATCGTCATTAGAATTTTCTTTATTATCTTTAATACGATGTGACCATGGACTCCAGTTTTTCTGAGCACCTTCATTCCTGTTATAATTCTGATCCCAAGAGTTAGGACTCCTAGATGTTGACTGCCTAGACGGCATTGGTTCATGCACATCATGCTTGTTTGAACCACAAAAGAATGATGCCATTTTTTCTAAAACAGATAAACGTGCCGATGTCCGTTGTTGTTCATGATAAAGCTGGCTTTGCCCATAATGAAGCTGTCTTTGAAGATCTATTTGATGTTTCTGATAGTGGTGAATCTCGTCGATCTGTGCTTTGGTACGAGGAGAACAAAACAGCGCCTTCTTTACTCGTTTTGAGGTTGGTGTACTGTCAGGAGTACGAATGCATTGGTGATGATACTTCGGCTTTTGTTTTGGTGTTTCAGGAGAATAATACTCCTCTGGTTCAGAACTTGTAACGGAAATGTGTGATTTTTGAGCACATTCATCACAAATATGGGCCATAGAAAATTATGTATAGAGCTTTATGCTCAGATAAGAAAAGATGAATAAAGAGAGAAGTTTTGACAAGCTTATAAAGAAATTCCTTATACATAAGCCTGTGGATGAGAGTGAATAAAGAAATTTGACCGTGAAAGCAAGCAAAGGCTCTTATTTAAAGAAAATAAATAGCTTTTCTTAGAAAAAAGATGCTATAGTTAAAATATAACCAAAGGAAAAGACAATCATTAGTAATTACTAGTCAAGATCTTTTCTTGAAATTAAACCAAGCTCTCTTCGTAATCTAATAAAACTAGATTCGAGCATAGGCTTAGTAAAAATGTCCGCTAATTGATTATCAGTTTGGACATATTCAAGACATATATATATATCCTTTTTCAATATTGTCTCTAAGGAAATGATGACGGATATCAATGTGTTTGGTTCTAGAATGATTCACTGGATTCTTAGAGAGATTTATAGCACTTGTGTTATCACAGTATATAATAGAATTTGATAAATGAATATCAAAATCTTGAAGTGTTTGTTGCATATATAGTACTTGAGTACAAGCGAGAGCTGCTGATATATATTCAGCTTCACATGTTGATAGTGAAACACAATTTTGTTTCTTACTAAACCAAGAGACAAGTGATTTTCCAATAAAATGGCACGTACCACTTGTACTTTTTCTATCCATTCGCGAGCCGCCAAAATCAGCATCACTATATGATACTAATTCAAATGGACATTCTTTTGGATAAAAAAGACCGAAATCTTTGGTATTATTAAGATAACGAATTATACGTTTCACTGCTCGTAGATGTGATTCCTTTGGATCTGCTTGAAAGCGTGCATATAGAAAAACACTCATCATTATATCTGGACGACTAGCTGTAAGATAAAGAAGAGAACCAATCATGCTTCGATATAATTTCTGGTCAACACTCTTACCATTTTCATCCTTTTCAAGATGTGTAGTTGTACTCATAGGAGTTGGTTTACCAGATGTATTTTCTAATCCGAAGCGTTTGATAAGATTTCCGCAATATTTTTCTTGATTGATAAAGATACCACTCGGAAGTTGTTTGATTTGAAGTCCAAGAAAATATGACAGTTCTCCCATATGAGACATTTCGAACTCTTTGGTCATAATACTTGCAAATTCCTTGCAGAGTTTATCGTTTGTTGAACCAAAGATGATGTCGTCTACATATATCTGGATAATTAGAATATCCTTTTTAGAACGTTTAATAAACAAAGTTTGATCGACTTTGCCTATTTGAAATCCTGAGTTAATAAGATAGCTACGTAATCATTCATACCAAGCACGAGGTGCTTGTTTTAAACCATACAGAGCTTTCTTAAGTTTGAACACATGGTCATGATATTTTTCATGTACGAACAAAGGAGGTTGTTCGACATAGACATTCTCTTTGATAAATCCATTGAGAAAAGCACTTTTGACATCCATCTGATAAAGTTTGAAATTATGGTGACAAGCAAAAGATAATAGGATTCTAATAGCTTCTAGTCGAGCAACTGGTGCATAAGTTTCTTCATAATCGATACCTTCTTCCTGATTATACCCTTGTGCTACTAATCTTGCTTTATTTTTGGTGATATTTCCTTGTTCGTCAGCCTTATTTTTATAGACCCATTTAGTACCAATAACTGACTAATCAGTTGGTCTTGGAACAAGTTCCCAAACGTCATTGCACTCGAACTGATTTAGTTCTTCCTGCATGGCAATGATCCAGTAATCGTCTGTAGAAGCTTCTTTTGGATTCTTAGGTTCGATATTTGAGAGAAAAGCGACATGACCCATTTGATTGAGCTGACTCCTTGTTCTGACATGTGATGTTACTTCACCGATTATATTTTGGGCCGGATGGTCTCTTAATATCCTTGGTGGTGATTGTAACTCACATATTTGAGGAATATTCTCAATAATTATTTCCGAGTCAGAGTCAATATTCGTGATAATTGGATTGTCAGTGACTATTGATTCGTCATCATCTGATATAGTGTGAGGATGCTGATAGAATTCATCAAAAGAGACATGAAGTGATTCTTCAATAGTTTTGGTTCGTTTATTAAATATACGATAAGCCTTACTTCATTCCGAATAACCGACAAATATTCCTTCATCGGCTTTTGGATCGAATTTGCCAAGATGGTGTTTCGTATTTAAAATAAAA
Source organism: Allium cepa (assembly GCA_030765085.1). Classification (NCBI taxonomy): domain Eukaryota; kingdom Viridiplantae; phylum Streptophyta; class Magnoliopsida; order Asparagales; family Amaryllidaceae; genus Allium; species Allium cepa. The sequence continues at coordinate 465,635,656 of CM060943.1, forward strand.
CACTTGGAACCAAAAACTTTGAAGTATGAGATTTTAGGCTTTCTTTTGTTAAATAATTCATAAGGAGTATTCTTGGTAAGAGGTCTTATGGACACACGATTTAAAACATAACAGGCAGTTGCGACGGCTTCTGCCCAGAAATGTTTTGGTAAGGTGGTTCCATTCAATAATGTTCTTGCACATTCTTGTAAAGTTCGGTTCTTCCGTTCTACAACTCTGTTCTGTTGTGGAGTTCTGGGAAACGAGAAATTATGATATATACCTTTCTTTGTACAAAAATGTTCAAATTCATTATTTTCAAACTCTCCGCCATGATCACTTCTTATATTTTTACCTTTAATCCCTTTTGATTTTTGAATTCTTTTGACAAAAGATTTGAAATGATCGAAAGTGTCACTTTTATTTTTTAAGAAAATTGTCCATGTGTAACGAGAGAAATCATCAACAATTACAAGCACATATCGACTGTGATTTATTGACTGAACCCTAGTAGGTCCAAATAAATCCATGTGTAGTAACTCAAGTGGTTGTAATGTTGATATGATTTTCTTGGATTTAAAAGATGATTTGGTCAATTTTCCTAATTGACATGCATCACAAATGTTGTTAACCTTAAAACTCATTTTGGGTAGTCCTCTAACTAGATTGTTTTTGGCTAGCTTGTCAATAGTTCTGAAGTTTATATGACAGAAGCGTTTGTGCCATAGCCATGGATCATTATCATTAGCCACAAGACACATATCTGAATTATGATTAATATTCATATTCAGAATATATATATATTTCTGTCTCTATAACCTTCGAAAACAAATTATGGTCTTTATCTAAAGTACTACACTTATTATTTGAAAAGGAAATTGTAAAACCCTTGTCACATAACTGACTAATACTAAGTAAATTGTGTTTTAAATTTCTAACTAGCATGACATTAGTAATATGAGGTAAGTTAGATGTACCGCAATTGCTCACATCGCCTTTGCCGATGATATAGCCTTTTGAATTATCTCCAAAAGTGACGGAGCCACCATCTGAGTATGTAATATTTGTTAATAAGCTCTTGTCTCCAGTCATGTGCTTCGAGCAACCACTGTCCAATATCCACTTTCCTCTTTTCTTAAGTGGGACCTGCAAAAAATAAAATTAAGTCCATGGTACCCACTTTTTATAGGGTCCTAAGAGTTAGGTCTTAGGAGTCCAAACCCATACGGGTCTGGTATCCCCTTTATATACATAATTAGTATTAAGATGCACAGTATTCATGAATTGTTGAACGTATTTGTTCCTAATCAAATTGTTATTTGTTTTAGGAACCCATATTTTGATAGTCTTTGTATTTTTCTTTTGAAATTTCACAACTGGCTTTGGTTTGGAATATAATAAACTAAGATTTTTCTTAACTTTAGTCTTTTGTACTTTCTTCTTTCTTTTATTACCAAGATGTTTCTTGATTTCTTGTTTCTTATATCCCAAACCTTGTTTATCCGAAATAGATTGTGAACTTTCAATGATTTTTGTCAAATTTTCTCGACCTTTGTTAAAGTTAGAAACATTTTGAGTAATGTTATCTAACTTAGTTTGTAAACTAGCCTTTTCTAGGTCCAGAATTTTGACTTTTGCCTCAAGCTCATGATTTTTAGTAGTGAGAGCATCATTTTTCTCTTTTTGAGTTTCAATTTCTTGACTCAAAAGAACTAGTTGAGAGTCAACATTAGATGATGATTCTTGAAATTTTTCAAGTTCTTCTTCTAATATTTTCTTCTCGTCTTTTAACATATCTCGTTCAAATTCTTCTCTACTCAAATCTGCTTTGGTTTCTTTTAGCTGTCGTTTTATGTCTTTATATTTGACTATCAATTCAGCATTAATATCAAGCATTTCATCGAATGTAGGAATTTGTACCTCATCTTCTGTTGCCATGAAACATACATTTGCTTGTTCATCTTCCGTATCACTATCACTTTCTGATGAGTCTGTATCATCCCATGTTACCGAGAATGCTCGTTTCTTTGATTTGTCCTTCTTATATCTTAATTTGTCATTTTCTGACTTCTTCTTTTGCTCCGGACAATCCTTGTGCGTGTGCCCCTTTTTGTGACAGTTGAAGCATTCTATAGAGGATGATGTTGGTTTATTTGATCCAGATTTCTTTCTGTTATAACGACTGGCTTTTCGCTGTTTTAGGAATTTTTTGAAACCTTTTGCTATGAATGCCAGATCTTCGTCTTCAGACTCTGATTCATTTTCGTCTTTTTCAGCATAGAATGCCACGTTTTTCTTTTCTTCTTTTAGTTCCTTTCTAGTCTGCAAGTTAGCTTCGTAGGACATTAGATTTCCTATCAATTCATCTGGCTTCATGACAGAAAGGTCATTAGCTTCTTCAATTGCTAATACTTTTCCTTCCCATTCACTAGTCAGAGAATGTAGGACTGTTGAAACAACATCAAAATCAGAATACTTTTGTCCTAAGCCAATAAGTGCATGGTGGATAGTTTGAAACCGTGAATACATATCATTGATTGTCTCATTTGGTTTCATTTTGAAATTTTGAAATTGACTTTTCAGCATGGCTATTTTGGCTTGTTTAACCTTGTTAGTACCTTCATGAGTGATTTTTAGCGTTTGCCAAATTTGATATGCAGTAGTGCAGATACTAACACGGTTATATTCATTTTGGTCTAATGCACAAAACAACATATTTATTGCTCTTGCATTTACGGCTGCTGCCGTTTTCTCAGCCGCAGTCCATTCTGAATAATCAGTTGTTGGATTCACTATTTCTTTTTGAGTTGCATTCCAAGCATCATAACTATTTGATTGCATAAAGAATGACATACGTGTTGCCCAATAACTATAGTTAAGACCATTGAAAAATGGAGGTCTTTGTGTCGATTGACCTTCCATGTAAGTGGTGTTTTGAGTGCTAGTACTTGCGTTATTTGCCATATTACAAGAATATATCAAATAACTGTGTTACGGTTATATGATGGCCGTGCTCTGATACCAAATGAAAAGTGTGCGGTGAACGAGTGCACGTACTAATATAGTACACACGGATCGTGTAATATGGAATAAACTATAAATGCGGAAATAGATGATAGTAGCAAAGTAAATAAGAATAGAAAAATCACACCAGAGATTTTTATACTGGTTCGGAGCACCGTCCTACGTCCAGTCCCAGACTTCTATCTGGATTTACACTATTAACTACCTCGCTTCACCCGGAGGAACAGGTTTACAACACCTGAGCAAATGAACGGGATTTCACGCCTCTAATACACTGAGGACTTTAACACTTGCCTCTTACAACACCGAGGACTTCAACACTTGCCTCTTACAACACCGAGGACTTCAACAACGATGAATATAATTGTTTATTGACGGTATGTGTTCTTGCTAACACAGTTTTTTCACTTGTAGTACAAACTTCCTATAATCTTATCCTCAAAATATGTGAATGATGTTTTGTGAAGATTAAGGGAAGTATATTACTTATTGAATCAAAAGATATGAAATAATTTCAATGATTCAATAAGCAATTAAAATAATTGAGAGCTTTTAGAATGCAGGAGTATTTAGAAAGTAAGATCAGAAATTAGAGTAGAAAAACATATATTAATCTATATTCATATATTTTAATCAATGGTTTAGATGAGTTTATATATAGAAAAAATGGTTGTAACTCTTTGTGAACAGTAGCCATTAATAGATATGACCATTGATGAAAGGTAAGAGATGCAACCATTGGAGAAAGAAGTGTCTTTTGGAAAAGGTTGCTCTCTGTTTAAAAAACGGTCGACGGGTCAAAAAATGGCCAGTAGACAGGATTTCAAATATATAGTCGTTATGTGCATGTGTGCACGTTCATTGTGCATTTTACACAGAAACGGTCGACCGCCTGATTTATGACCGGTCGACCGGTCCCTGTTAATTTGCTCAATGAATGTGTAATGCTATTCAAACATATATACATATATCGATTATATTGAGGTGCATGATTATTTGAGGATAGATTTTAACAAGTTTATCACTATTACAATATCAAATAATCAACCTATAATCTAGAGTACCATACGTAGCTCTTTTGTGCCTCTTTATAGCCATGATGTCTTTGTTTTGTTGATCGCCTTTATTTCTTTGTCGGAAATCAAAAAATTCATAGAACCTGTGACTCAACACATATTCTGGAACAGCATCACGTGGATGACAAAAATAGAGCCAATGAGTTGCCCTCATCTATAATTTACCAGCCTACATCGTAGTTATTTATATATATTTTAGTTGTTTTTTGTTGTTTCATCATTCATACATGCCTGTGTAATACTGTTAATTCTCTTCTATGAATTGTTGTTGAATATTATCAGCTATTGTTCTTTTAGTTGACACTTATGTAAAGATAGATATTGGAAAACATTGTTTATGTTGCTCATAATCAAGCTTCTCTATTGTACTATTTTTCTAAGCACGGTACTGTTTTTGTTGGTTTCTGCCAAATATGGTGCCTCATAACCCTGTTGGATGTTCAATTATATAGTTGTGTTGGAATACAATATTTTTAGCTTTATAATATTTGGATTTGAGTACGTCATGTATCTTCCATTGCACATCCACATTCATTTTCTGTTGTTGCAATTGCAATTACTTTGTACTGACAGTTAATATTGTTTTGTCAGCCGGAACAACGATGTAGTATAGTGATACGCCCGATGAACCTGAAACTCAAATAAGCTGGAACAATGACGTAGTATAACGATATGCCTGATGAACCTGAAACTCAAACAAGTCGGAACAATGACGTAGTACAGCGATACGCTCGATGAACCTAAAACTCAATAAAACGGTTAAAAGACCATGGGTCGTTAGCCCATAAAAATGAAATGAAGCTCTACAGAACGGGGTATAGTCCCCCATGCAGACAAAGAGACATCGCACATCACTAGTCTAAATTCCAAATAATCTCATTGATCAATAAGAAGTGTAAATTGCACTAAGCTAGTTAATTAATGAGTTTAGCTTCATGTCCCACAATCACTGGCTTAACATAAATATTTACGAACAAATTGTAGATTTCGACTCGAAGATTGTCACGAGATTTCAATTGAACAAGTCCAAGAAGTAGCCGACGAAGTAAACGCAAGCGTTTCATACCACTTGTTTTGCTAAGCCATTTAATTAGATTTCTCATACGAATGAGGTAAAGCTTTGTATATACTAACAGATTGGAAAACGGTTTTAAAACGAGTTTTGTATTAAAAATAGTGTTGAAATCATTTTTATGAAAGAGTTTTAGTATTTACTACCAGTATAAAAAAACCTTCGTGTTTTAAAGTGGTAAATCATATAAATGATTATTAAAACAATCTATCACCAAAAATCCACATTCAACGACATGAATTAAAACCATGAAAGTCGATATCAAATCCATCAAATGGATATTCCCAAAAATCTAGAAGAGAAGTCATTAAAGTCGATAATAAATGACAACAAGTAACCAGATCAACAAAAATCGATAAAATTTGGAAATCCGTTAAAAAACAGGCAAAATAGGCAAAATTCCATAATACCAGACGTCTGGTTGGTTTGTCCGGACGTCTAACCTGGGGTTCTGGAAATTTATAATTTTTTCTCCTTTTTCTTTTAACTTCCCGAAGCCTCCCAAAGTTGGGTTTAACCAGACGTCTGGTCCTGGGCTTTGGAATTTTCTTTTTATCTTTCGTTTTAAAACTTTTCCAGAAGCCCCTACCAAATGTTTGGAATTTTCAACCAGACGTCTGGTTGCCTGGGCCTGGGCAGAATTTGCCTAGGTCAATGATGGCTAAATCGATTCGGAAGCGATCGAACGAGCGATGGAGGCTAGAGATTTATGCCAAGCGACAACCCAACCCTATAGGCTCTTCGATACAACTCTAACAACATGTCCAAACATTCAAAATAGGATCTTTAAAGATTTTGACTTCAAAATACCAAAATTTAAAAATTCACCAAAACAATTCAAATTAAAAGCAATTGAACATGAAATAGATGTTAGGAATTCATACCTAACAGCAATGAAAGCTATAGACATAGATGTGAGTTCAAGAACTCACCTTTAAACTAAAAAACAAGGAATGGAAAGCTCTAAAACAAGGAAAGATCAACTCCTCTTTAAGTACACATCAAAGATCTTCAATCTATTATTACATGCAAAAATTTTCTAAGTTAGGTTATAGGAAATTCTGAAAATTGAAGAGAGATTGAGATGGAGAAGATGAAGGGATGCTTACCTAAGCTTCTCTTTGATTTATAACTTGAATTTGAACTCCTAAGAAAAGCTAGGGTTTAGGAATTTTAATATCCTTTCTTTTCCCCCATTTTTCCTTTTTCTTGAGAGTGTTAGGAAATTATAAAAGGAATAAATAAAGAGGAGCAAAGTTAGGGTATTCGGTAGAGGAGTTTGGGTTATCTTGTTGGGTTGGTGGGTTAGAACCAAATCCAAAGCCCAAATGAAAATACCAAAATCCTAATCAACTCCAAACATATCAATGTTTATACTCAAACAAGTTGTAAATGCCATTTTGAACTCAATGAAAGTGGTCTTGAGTCTGGATTCGACTGTTTACAAAAAGTCTCGTTTGGACTTTAAATTCAACTAACAATGCTATATTTAAATAAAACATTTAAATATATAATCAATCCCATTAGATTCCAGAAGCCCGGTTTCGCCAGAGATCTTTAGTAAAATACGTGGGTTGTTACAAAAGATAACTTAAAAGAACAAAAAATCGGCTGCATGTCAATGAGACGGAAGGTGTGGGTCTAGCTATCGTATTGAGGCAGAAAACTGGGAATACGACAGAAACATGGTGAAGCAGAAGTTTGAATCCGTGGAGCTGAGAGATTTAAGCCAATGCTCTGTTAGTTAAAGCTTGAAAAAGCAGGGGTCTAAAGCCTTCGAAAGAGATCACAACATGTTAGCTGAAGCTTGTTGGCTTGGCTACAGTTTCTAAGCAATATTTGAGTACGACCATGATAAAAAAGTGCTGATGCGTAGAAATATATAGCAAAAGTATGGAATAGAGGGAGAAACTAGGATTATCAAGTCAGAAGAAAAAATAGGAAGTACAAAGAAACTACTTTTGTAATGGATAAAGGTATGGTATTTTTTATGTTATTAACATTTTATAACTTTTAAATAGCACAAAAACATATGCATATGTTAATTTTGAAATTATGTTGTGTTATCATTACTGTAGATTGAGATGGCAAAACAAGATGTTGGGCATGATGATTTGAGCAGAATTTCAAGGTAGCTTAAGGGAATGACCATCTACAAGGGTACTGAAATTGGTAGGTTTTAACTTTACTTACTATCTTTTCATTATTTATTATATTTTGTTTATTCTAGCTGATATGTTAAAGAAAATGGTAGATATATGCATGCAAATTTTTCATGTCAATACTCTGGTATGTTATAAAAGCAACTTCCCATGCTGGTATATTAGTTCTATTTCTATGGTTTTAACAGTCAGACTAAGTAAATAAATTGATATTTACATTGAACTGGATTTTTTTCGAAGTTGTACCTTTTTTGTTTTAGTTACTTTGTGGATATGTTTTATAAAATAACCATGTTAACTAAATTAACTATGTTTTATAAAAAATTGATTAAATTTATAAAAATTAAACATGCTAAATAAGTTTCGTAAAATTAAGTAAATTTTTAAATATAACTAAGTTTTTAAAAGTCAACTATCTTTTATTAAAAATTAACAAAGTTAACTAAGTGTAATAAAAAAAAAATTAACTAAGTTTACATAATTTAACTAAGTTTATAAATTAACTAAGTTCTATAAAAATTAATTAAGTTTATAAATTTAACTAAGTTTGTAATATTTTAACTAAGTTAATTAACTAAGTTATAAAAATTATTTAACTAAGTTTATAATATTTTAACTAACTTAACCATGTTTTTTTAAAAAATTAAGTAAATTTATAAAAATTACTATGTTAAATAAGTTTATTAGGAATTAATTAAATTATAAAAATAACTAAGTTCTTAAAGTCAACTATCTTTTATAAAAAAAATTAACCAAGTTGATCGAGTTTTATAAAAATATCCACGTTAACTAAGTTTATATAATTTAACTAAGTTTATAAAAATTAACGAAGTTTCATAAAAATTAATTAAGTTTATAAAAAATTATTTAAATCATGTAAAAGTTAACTAAGTTAACAAAGTTCTATAAAAATTAATTAAGTTTATAAGAATTTACTAAGTTTTATAAAAATTAACCATATTTTATGAAGTTAGTAACAATTAAATAAGTCTTATAAAAATTAACTAAGCCTTAAAAAAATTAAATAAGATCTATAAAAATTAAATAAGCATTAAAAAATTAACAAAGTTAACTTAGTTTTATATATATTAACTAAGATTTATTAGATTTTAACTAAATTAACTTAGTTTTATAAAATTTAACTAAATTTTCATAAAATTTAACTAAGTTCGCTAATTTTTTTGAAATTAACATAGTTTATAAAAATTAACTAAATTTTAAATAAATTAACTAAGTTTGTAGAAACTAATTATTTTTTATATAACTTAATTAAGTTTTCAAAAAATTTAACCAATTTAACTAAATTTTGTAAAACTAAACTAGTTTATAAAAAGTAAATATTTTTTTATAAAAATTAACTAAATCTTATAAAAATTAACCGACTTATAAAAACTAACTAAATTTTGTAATAATTAAATAAGTTTATAAAGGTTAATTTAGTTTTATAATAACTAATAAGTTTATAATAGTTAATTAATTTTATAAAAATCCACTAATTTAACTAAGTTTTATAGCAATTAAATAAGTTCATAAAAATTAATTAAATTAAACAATAAAACATGACAGTTTGATATATGATTTCAACACATAATTATTCTAGTTTGAGTTTGACTTGCGAATAACAAGTAATATAAACAATCCTTAATAATGATAGCATTATATATTTGATATAAGATTATGTAGAGTGTGTATCTACATTAAGCATTTTTAATATGTATGTTTTTGTTTATGCCTTATTCATGTATCTTTTCAGTATGTCTTCGTGCATATGCTTTAAATGCTCTTCTTTTCTCATGGGGTATTGGATGTTTGAAGATGACAAACATGGACATTCTACGATCATGGTATTTTCTTTTGTAGAGTCCTAGCAGTACTGTTATCATGCATATTTAAAAATACCGGTTATGAAATATTATTTGCAACATTGAATTTGGTGTAATTTTGATTATGTATAATAATATAATATGCTTTGATCATGTACGATTGTGATTATAAGAGGACTAAGAGTTAGAATAATTCAAAATTTTCCGTAGATGATACATAACATATAAACAAAAACTATTATGTTCAAAAAATAAAAGCAAAAAGAATAAGAGATCTAAGAAATATACTAACTATTTAAATATAGTTTTAAAGGAGTTGGCATTTCTGAAACTAACTCAAAAATTGTTAAATTGACCTATATGATAAGAACATTATATTTAAAAAAAATTAGCTAACTTTGGGATTTAAAGACAAACAATTTCATACATTATACTATGAAAATTATGTAGTTTATACAAATAAGAACTACAAAATATTAGGTGTTCAAAGTAAGATACATTTATGTAGTTTTGGTGATCTTCTCTACCTGATATTTTAAAAATTGTGAAACGTTCGATATGATTTTTATTGTACTTGATTTGAAGGATTTGGATTCACACTTTTGATCACGTTATTAATTTTTTATGTTGATGTGATTTTATTATTTGTTATGTTTTATAATCCAAATTTTATTTATTATCTGGAAGGTTACATTTAAAATATATAAAAGGTTTCAGGTTTAGATAAGAATAACAAGGACGTAATACAAAATAACTTTATTTTTTTACAGAAACAATACACATGTATAGTTTGGATAATTGGAAACATATGGAAAAACATTAAAAATAATAATACACAGGCGTGATGAGATTTACTCTTTTATCCCTATCAAATACAAAGAACAAATTTTAATAAAAGTGCATACTTGTATTTAAAAAAAAAAATCTTTTTATTAATAATAATGTCTTATCTTGATATGTATTAAATGAACCTCGTGTGTTTAATGGACATACCACCATATCTAATTTGATTAAAAACTGGAGAAAACGTAGTTTCAAATTGGATTGCCTAAACCGAGACATTATGTAAACATACTAAACTACAATCTAGATAGAAGTAATAACCGTCTTAAAGGATCCAAACTCGTGGATTTGACAATATTTGACTTGCAGCATATAACCTCAAGTTTGTAATAAGTGAAGTGTATTACTGATATTACAATATAATCAATTAATACTGAAATCAAGGAGATAAACTTGGAAGATAGCAAAAGATTAGAACAAGTAGGGCCGACCTTGTAATACATGCCCACAATTCAACTAAAGCACGTAAACATCCATCTGCATTTATACCACATTTGCTTACGTCAACCACTTCATCAATGGCTATTTCATAATCAAAAAATCAATGGTGTTTAATGATATTAAATTATACAAGCCCACATTTGCATTTATTGTTTTGGGTGGGGGAAGTACGGCAGCATTAGGATGGTAATGGGACCAGAGCGTGATAAATCTATGATGGTTTTCATTGATAAGGATTATGTTGAGATGAATGAATATCATGTTACCACCAAGCTCCAGTTTTTTCTTTTCATTTAGTATATGTAATACTATATTGTTACATAAATTAAGTTATCAAAAGAAAATTCATCTATACAGGTTTAGCTGAACTATCAAATCCCATTAAATTTAAAGTCCATTTTACATTGTTGGTAATCGTCAAAGTTGGGAACAATGGATCCTTGCTGAAGCTGCTGTATCGATCAGGAATGACTAAAAATGACAAAAACAGGAGTAGAAAGATGACTGAAAAGAACAAAAAATCGGCTACATGTCAATGAGACAGAAAATGTGGGTTAGGCACAGCATATTAAAGTAGAAAACTGGGAATACGACAGAAACATAGTGAAGCAGAGGTCTAAATCCATGGAGTCGAGAGAGTTTTGGCCAATGCTCTGTTAGTTAATGCTTGAAAAAGTAAGGGTCTGAAGCCATCGACATAAATCACAAAATGTAAGCTGAAGCTTGTCGGCTTAGCTACAGTTTTTAAGAAATATTTAAGTACGACCATGGCAAAACAATGCCGATGCATAGAGATTTAAAGCAAAAGTATATAACGAAGGGAGAAACTAGGATTATAAAGTCAGAAGCAAAAGTAGATAGTACAAAGAAACTACTCTTGCAATGGATAAAGGTAAGGCATTCTTTATGTTATTAACATTTTATAACTTTTAAATAGCACAAAAACATTTGCATGTGTTAGTTTTGAAATTATGTCATGTTATCATTATTGAAGATTGAGATGGCAAAACAAGATGTTGCGCATGATGATTTGAGTAGCATTTTAGGGCAGCTTAAGGGCATGACCGTCTACATGTGTACTGAAATTGGAAGGTTTTAACATACTGTCTTTTCATTTTTCATTATATTTATTGTTTATTCTAGCTGATATGTTAAAGCAAATGGTAGATATATGCATGCAAATTTTGCATGTCAATACTCTGGTATGTTATAAAAGCAACTTCCCAGGCTAGCATATTTGTTCTATTTCTATTGTTTTGACTATCAGGCTAAGTAAATAAATAGATATTTACATTGAACTGAATTTTTTTCTAAGTTGTACCTTTTTTGTTTAAGTTACTTTGTGGGTTGTTTTATGAAAATAACCATGTTAACTAAATTAACTATGCTTTATAAAAAATTAATTAAATTTATAAAAAATAAACATGCTAAATAATTTTCGTAAAAATTAACTAAATTTTAAATATAACTAAGTATTTAAAAGTCAATTAACTTTTATTAAAAGTTAACCAAGTTAACTAAGTTTTCTAAAAAAATAACTATGTTATCTATGTTTAAATAATTTAACTAAGTTTATAAAAATTAACTAAGTTTTAAAAAAATTAACTAAGTTTATAAAATTATTTAACTAAGTTTATAATTGTTAAACCGAAAAAGGGGTCAACACCCTAGTTTGAGTTTGAAAGCATCAACAATGTTCTAACAGAGCAATAACATAGACAATAGGTATTGAAAAACACAGTAAAAGAAAGAAGACAAGGAATTTTTAGAGTAGTTCAGCTGTTAATGAAGCCTACATCCACTTTATCATTTTATCATGACTGATTGATGTTACAAATAGTGTTTGATTATAAAGCCTTTGATTATCCTTAGCTAGAATGAATCCCCAGAGTTGGAATCCACTAGAGAATCATAGTGAATTCTTTTGGAGATTATTGTGAGGGGGTTAAAGAGTGAAGAAAGTTTCCAACAAAGCTTCAACATTCAGTCCGGAGAAGATCCCATTTATGTTGCAGGCCGAATGGTATTAATAGAGATCAGAGAGCTTTTGGGCCAGGCCGCTTTGTTAATTGCTCGTAGATGGGTGCAGAACGACCTAGAGATGTTTAGCTCGCGATCCGAGCCAAGACCATGGATCGCTAGCGATCCAACGATTTGGCTCACCCCCAAGCTAATGACTTAGTTGCTCTCTCCATCACTTCAATATGCTATGTCGCAACCAATCATGGTTCCATATGGATCGCTGGCGGTCCATCGTGTAACGATCCATACACTTAGTATTTTTGTGTTTCTATCTTCTACGCTCATTATCCCTTGCTTCTATCCATGCCCATTACATTGCATGGATCCCTGGCGATCCACAGGGTATGAATGGCTAGCGGTCCAAGCACTTAGATTGTTTTTGGAGTTGCAGGTTTGGAATGCCTTCATGGCTTTCTATTGATGTTGTTCTTGTAGTCTCGTTGCATATTGCTCCATTTCGATGACGTTCTACTAGCTGGTTATGCTTTGACTGCTGATTAGGTTGAAAGGATGCTAGTCTCTTGGTTTGGTCGAACTCCACCGTTGCTTTGGTAATATGGCTTGGTTTTCTTTAACCTATTTCTTATTCCTTCTCGGTCAACTCTTGAGCCATTCTGATGTCGTAAAACTGCTCTGGCTTCTATTGGATCTTGATGGGTTAAAAACCTGGATAAGATTTGCGTCCCAGAGTATGTCTTCATTGGAAACAATACGTGCTCCGAAAGTTATTTATTTTAATATCTGTTCGTCGAATTCTAATTAATTGGATTATGGTTTCATAAATACATAGCAGATTATGTCGACGATCACTCGGTTTCAGTCTTGATTGTTATCGCTTGTCGTAACAGATCAAATTCCTCTCTATGACTTCTCAGTACGCTTCGAAATGATGGGTAGATTATGGAGCACAAGTTCAAGAAAATTTTCCCCCCAACTTTATGGTTCGCTATCGATCCATGTACGACGGGTCGCTAGTGACTTGATCACTTGAAAAAATTTGTCTTCGAAAAGATGGGTCGCTAGCAATCCATGATGGATCATAGGCGACCCAATGACTTAGCGAAATTTTTGCTTCGTCATTTCTATCTGCCTATACATGTTCTCGAGCCTTGCTAATCATTAATTCGAGCCGAGCATTCTATTCCTTTACATGATCCAGTTTTCATGCAACCCAATTCTAGGCAATTCAATGGATTCTCAATGCTTCGTTCCATCGACCTTCGACGGTTCCGTCCTTCCACCATGATCTTCTCGTGCACCATCGTCTTTGGAGCATCACCATTGACTTTGATCCAAAACCTAGTTTGACATCCTAGCTAGCCATTGCCTTGAGTCGCCACCGATCATCCCTTAGCTCGCCACTAGTCCATTCACAATTCGCCGATTCTATGTTTTTGATCATTCCTACACTCTAGAGTTCAGCCTAAGGTTGGTATTCTAATTGGTTTGCTAATTACGATGTTCGTTTAATGATTTGATGGAGAGTTTGCATTTACGGTGTTGGTCGTGAAAAGTTTGAGTTGATTGCGGTCTAATGAAGGAAGATAGTAAATCAAATCCTGGGTTTCTCTAGGAATGAAATTCAGGCCTTGGTCCAATGCTCGACACGTTTTGGCCAGAATTGACTTGTGCCAAGTTTATAGCTAATACAGCATGACACATCGCTAATCGCTCTCGATTCTTCCAGAGAATTTGGACTTATCTTTCTTGCTTGTTGCACGCTCGGTATCCCTGTAGTGAAAAGAGTTTTCCACGTTGCGTGGACAACATATCAGTTATCGATAATTGATCGATAACAGGTAAGTGTACAGGAAGTAAAAACAAGTTAGAACGATGTGGGAAACTTTTTCCTTTTCTATTGCGAGCAAACTATCTACACGGGATAGAGCATTTGTAACGTTTCGAATACTGAGGTCACCTCCTATAGACAGTGTTTGCGTCGAAAATGATCACAAACACCCAATTGCAGATGAAAGCACCAAATCACATTCATAGATCATAGGTAGATTGTATGTAATAGAATTAAATATGAAGAACACTCAAAAAATTAAAAGGACAGCAATAGAAAGACAAGATTTATGGTGGTTCAGCGTTATAGCCTACGTCCACTTTGAAGGATTTTCTATTTTATTGATTGTTCTCGCCTGTTACAATTGACTACAATAGTACACTCCAGATACAATGAAGATTTTGATAGAGTATAAGTGTAGAAGGGCCAAAAGATCCCTTTTTTAAAGCTCTTGGACTGTTATTTATTGGTGTAGGCTGTAAATATCTTGCTTGGATCTCGAAAGACTCCTTCTCTCATGTGGGTGGGCCCACATGATCAATCCCCTGACATTTTGACTCGATCCATGATCGATACGTACCACATTCGTATCGATTCAAAATTTCTCTTTTTGGGTTGGGATCGATCATGGACATTCTTGAGGTTGTACGCAAGCTCCTTCGAAAATTGGGTGGCATTTGGACTTGTAGATTTTGAGTTATGATCGATGCAAGTTTGAGTTTGTAAAGGCTGTCAAATTTGCATTGCTTCTATTCGCGCATCATTTCTGTTCGCATCGCTTCTGTTCGCATCGCTTTTGTTCGCATCGCTTCTGTTCACATTGCTTGTAGATGTTTTCCTTGACTTGCATTGATCATATCTTGAGTATACGAACTCCATTTGACTTTAAATTTAGAATATTGGCTTTCATGGCTTTGCTTGTTGTGCCATATCCATTGTAGCTGGATCTAGACTCAGATAAAATTTGTCAGTATCCATAGTAAACCTGCATATAACTAATTTTCGGTGACTTGCATCTATCATATCTTGAGCATACGAACTCTGATTGACTTGAAATTTGGAATGTTGGCTTTCATAGCTTTTCTTATTGTTCCATATCAATTATAGCTCGATACGGAATAGGATAAAATTTGTCAGTATTCATAGTGGACATGCGTATAATTGATTTTTGGGATGAACGGTCTTTGGTTTCTAGCCAATTCCTTAGTGTCACGGCCTTGCCAAAAGACGAGATAACAGACAGCATGATGCACTTGCACCGATATACACTTTAAATCCGTTATGCTGACACGAATTGATATCTCTCCGAAATTCAAGTGCAGTAGGGGAAAATTACTAAATTAGAATAAAATCACTTGACCGTTTTGAATGCGAGTTCCTTTGTTTTAGAATGAAGCACCCATCTTCACGCCATAAATCGAATGAAGGAAGTTTGGCACTTTCAGCGGTCGTATAGTCGTCATTCGCTCTTTCTTCTACCACTTCACAAGCAGAATATGGTTAATTGGTCCCGGTTGGGTGGTCGTGGATTGAACACCTCCCAACATTAAAGTTTTACTCAACCCGCCAGAGAGAGCTTCTTCGGTGGTCTCCACTAAAGTTTTGCACAATATCTATGTGCAGCATAGTTTACCAGAAGAGGACGTACGTCTACAGGGAAAAGATGAGTTTGCTCGTATGCCTCCCCTAGGCTATACTGCTTGCCATCGTTACATGTGCCTAAATGGAGTCGTGCCTCCTTTTTAAAACTTTCTGCATGAGACTCTTTCCAACTTAGGCATTGCTCCATTTCAGATTCATCCCAACAGCTATGCTCTCTTGACTTGCTTGCATGTTCTCTTCATGCAAACGTTCAATCGTGCTTAAAACTTTGATGAGTTATGGCACTTTATATCATTTAAAAAGAAGTATGAATGTCCATCCTTGATCGTGACTGATGCCCAGAGAAATCAAAAAATCATTTTGCACATACAGAGCAACTAGTCCCAGTTCATGATGTAGTATTTCTTCGTTAGGTACGTCGAGCGGTTTAACCTTCTTTGGATGACTGAGGGTTAAGTTCCATTTCATACTTATCGAGTATTGATGCGTTGCCATGGAGTTTCCAATGAGCCGTATATCTTGCAGTTATTCCAAGGCCAAATAGGGATGTGTCTCTTGATGAAATATTTTGGACTCCAAAGGCTATTGATGTCGAGAGAGATCCGTCAAAGGGTTGATGACCTATGAAAACTTGCATCCATATAGGTTACTATATCCAGGTAGATTTGTCGTTCAAGTTGAGATCCCCTCTAGTGCTCATTCAAGGGTTCGGACATGATCCAGTTCTTCTTCTCGTGGCTCTAAAGAAGGCGCTTCTCAAGAGAAAGAGAGGGATTATCTGGAGAGTCAATCGAAGAGGCACGTGAAGGAAGAGATGTCACTGCGGTTGGAGTCAGCAGCTTAATCAGAATGCCTCTGATCCAAAAAGAGGAAGAAGAAGAGTTCCAACAAAGGAAAGGCAAGGCCGTAGTGGGCTTAGATAAGGAGGAGTGGGAACTCGAGAGTAGTACCCTAAATCGTGCGATGTGACTCCGGGCATGAGTGCCATCCTTTTGAGCTCTCCTTCTCCAGATGCGATGCCTCAAATAAAGATATTGGCGCAAAGTTCAGAGAGTTGAGCGACGTCTACGTTGATTTTTTTGTGCTTATGGGGAAAGACATTAAATTCGAGGAGTTGCCCTCCTTCGGGCAACATGACGCCCGAAGTTAGTCCGGTATTGCCCATGGCAGCCCCCCGATCTGATTCATGACGACGCTTTAAGCCTTTCCCCGAAATACACTACATATCTTATTAGGATTTCACTCAATTTCCCACTTTCTTTTTGTGCCTATTTTCTGTTTGTAAAATCTTTCATTTACACTTTATGCAAGGTATGACGAGAGGACATGGCCTCTATGATGACTTTGAAGAGTTCACTGACTCCCAGTGCTGGTCTAAGCACCTTTCCTACTGTTATCAACCATAAGAGACGGTGGAGGTGTACAGAATGAGGAAGGAACTAGAGATCGAATCCCATCGCCAAGACGAAAGAGATTGGAGCCAGTTATACAAAGGTGGGTATGAGAAAAGGAGATCTTTTGATGAAAGGGAGGAGCCATCGAAGGGATCAAAGTTCGACCACCATTCGTATTCTTCGGAACAATAGGTTTCCTCTCCCTTGCGCTCATCGACGGGTCAAGAAATCCGTGTCACTTCTGCTCCTGCTCCATCTTTAACTTACATCCCGCCATCTTCCATCGTTACTGCTCCTAGGGCTTTCTGTCCTCACCGAAGACCTACCTATATTCTTCATTTGGGCCCCTCTAAGCTTGAGGTAGCGTTCCCCGATTGGTTTCTTAAGGGAGTTAAGTTTGATCATGGTCTGCACCCAGTTAGCAATGATTCATACATGCCTCGCCTTAAAGCTATTCCAAGTGACTTGGATCAGGCTGAAGGATGGGAGATATTATGTAAGCAGTGGCGGACAAAAATTGCAATAACCACCAAGAAATCCTCTCTTTCGAGTCAAAGAAGGACGATTATGAAAGAGTGCTGTCAGAACACGACGCCAAAATTAAATTTCCGAAGGAGGAGAAGGCAGCGACACTATAAGAGGGCAAGAAGAGCGCTGACTTTCTAAAAGAAGTAAAAGAGGCTCATACCAAAATTGAGATCGTCCACAAAGATGAGATAAAGAAGGCTAGGGATGAAGAGGTGAAATTAAAGGAAGAAGTGGCTGCTTGCAACGCAATGATTGAGGCTCAAAGGAAAATTATTACTGATCACGACCTCATCGTTGAGGGGCACAATAAGACTATTTCTGATAAAGCCAACACAATTTCCAGGCTACAGGCTTAAGTTACTCAGCTCAGTGCTGATAAGTTAGCCGTTGAAGTAGAGAAAGAAGCCATTAGAGCGGATAACCTAGGGCTCCAAAATGCTTTTGAAAGAAAGATGGAAAAGATGGACGCGGCCATCCTGAATTTCTACGTTAAGTCAATGTTGCACCAGGGGAGTCTCGACTACTTAGGCCTGAAGTTTCCACACACTCTTGCTTTGGTATGGGAAGAAGTCTTGTCTCACTTTTCCGATAGTGGTGATGTATACACCGAGTAGGAGTTGGAGATTGCTTACCTTAATAAAGAGTCAGAGAAAGCGTTTCTCGAGGGTCGGGAAATTTTACGAGCCGAGAGAGAGAAAGAAGCCACCGATGCTGCCATGACAACTGCTGCCGAAGCACTCACTAAGCCCTTTATTTCTGGTGTCGGTGAATCATCAGGGTAGCCCCATGACCTGCCAGCAAGTTCAGAGCTTGAGACTTTTCCTCAGATAGTGCAACCATCAAAAAGGCGAAAAGGTGGTGAATACGAAGTCGACATTCTCGACCTTTCCTCCGGTGCAGGTAATCTTCTCACTCCTCTACATTCAGGAGCTTCCTACTTACGTCGTAAGAGAAGGAAGAATTTAATGCTTTCATTTTTGGTCTTATAGGTCCATCCACCTTTCCTGCTGATGTGCCAACTTCCTCAACTCCCGGACCCACTGCTATTTCTACAGCCTCTGTGGTCATCTTTGTTTCTGTTCCTGTTTCTATGTCCATTTTTGGCTCACAACCAGGGCTGGAGTCCGAAAAGATAGCCATGCTTGATGGCATGGATGACCCATTTGTGTCTTTAGAAGGCGCGCAACAGTGGTAGAAACAAAGGAGCAGGAGGTTCAGATAGAGCAGCCTCGCAAGTCTCAACACAAACTTGTCGCTATCAAGAAGGAGAAGGTCGAAGAGATCAAAGCCTTGAAGAGCTCCCGCAAATTATGGAAGAGAAAATCAAAGGGAATGTCTTCTGTGTAGGCTGCGAAGCAAGAGGATGACATTGCCACTGAGGTGTTTGTCGACATCACCGACAACGACACCATGCTTGAGAAAAAGCAGAAGCTGCCAACAAAGGGCGGAAGTGCGGCGATGGAAGGAAGCATTGAGGGACTTATGTGAAGACTGATTTGATTTTTGGCAAATTTTTGAGTCATTTTGAAGGGCAGTGTCTACACTTAGTATTTTTTTCTATGGAGTTTTTATTTTCATTTTATTGGCCGATGTTGTGTAGGTACGACCCCCACTTTTTGACACAGTACAAAGGAAACCATTAGCAATACATTGATATTTTGACTATATTCTTATTTGTTTACTCATGTGTGTTTTGTGCATTTGTGCTTGTTTCATTTACACTTATCCGATTTTGCAATTGCCACTGCCAATTTTTTTTAGTATTTGGAGCAACAATTCTCTGTTTGGAGTAATTACAATTCTCTATTTGGTGTAACAGAACTTGGGAACTTATTGTTTCCGATTGTTTTTATTTAAATATCGGTGTATGCCCTCCAGTTTACAGGGATGTTATTTATAATGACTATTAACTTAGAGTTTAGATAATTTTCATATTACACTCGAAATTTGGCTAAGTCGCAGCTTAATTTTCCTTTTTTCGAAAGTTTTGAAACTTTGGCGCGTAATTCGAGTTCCTCATGATATTCTTGTAGGTATGCAACGTATGCGTGAACGAGAGGAGCACATTCCGTGGATTAACTTATAACACTCCAATTTTGTCGGAGTTGTCCCCATTTTTCCTAATCATAGATATGGTTGGCACGCTGGTTAAGAGATGCATGGTGTTTGGGATTGATATGACCCATCGGTTTGGTCTGATGCTCTTCGGTGTTGCCTACCTTTGGGCAACGTAAGGAGATTACGCTTTAGGAGCATGATTTTATGGCGATATTCTTCGGTGTTGCCTATCTTCTGGCAACATGAGGAACTTAAGTTTTTTAAGAGTTAGTGTGCGTAGTACGAAATGCACGGCTTTTGGTGCTCCTCGGCGTTGCCTATCTCCAGGCAACACGAGGAGCGTATGTTTTTCCATGGCTTATGGAACGCACGACTTTTGGTGCTCCTCGGTGTTGCCTATCCTCGGGCAATACAAGGAGCATAAGTTTTGGCGCGACTTATGGAATGCGCAGCTTTAGGTGCTCCTCGGCGTTGCCTATCTTCAAGCAATGTGAGGGGCGTAAGTTTTGTCGCGGCTTATGGAATGCGCGACTTTTGGTGCTCCTCAATGTTGTCTATCTCCTTGAAATGCGAGAAGCATATGTTTTGGCATGGCTTATGGAATGCATGTCTTTTGGTGGCTTATGGAATGCGATACTTTTGGTGCTACTCGACGTTGCCTATCACCGGGCAATGCGAGGAGTGTAAGTTTTGGCGCGGCTTACGAAATGTATGGCTTTTGGTGCACCTAGGAATTGCCAATATCTGGGCAACATGAGGAATGTAAGTTTTGGGCCTTCCCGATGTTGCCGGAGTAACACCGGTTGTTAGAGGGCAAGGATCGGGTTTCATCGATCCAGCAGTTTGAGTCGATTTGCTTCCGTCGACTCGGTGGATATTTATTATGAACACAGTTTTGTCGGTTCAAAAGATAAAATCAAATTTTATTATGGAAAGCAACGTAGAATTTTTTCCTATTTACAATGCCCTTGGCATTATCGGATGGCTTAGTTGCTGAAAAATAGAGAGCATATAGACTAGTTTTCAAACAAAGTAACGACGGAGTGATTCACTTTTCCAAGCTCTGAGAATTTGAATCTCGTCGATGGTTGTTTGCTTAAAAGTTCCGTCTCTTAGATTTTGATCAATGACATACGTTCCTTCCCAATTGGGTCCGAAGGCCCCCGAATGGGGTAGACTCACTTGAGTATAAGATCTCCCACTTCAAAAGTTTGGTTATGAACTTTGGAGTTGAAGTACCGTGCGATCTTTTTTTGGTGGACGGCGGTCCTCGACTCGGCTTCTTCCCTTCGTTCATCGATCATATCTAGTGATTCGAGTAGTAGCTGCTCATTCTGCTTTTGATTGAAAATTTTCCTTCGGTGCGAGGGGACTTCCAATTCAACAGGAATCATTACCTCCAAGCCGTATGCTAGGGAAAATGTAGTGTGGCCAGTTGCCGCTTTGTGGGTGGTTCGGTAAGCCCATAGTGCGGGCGGAAGTTCACCAACCCAGTTTTCCTTGGCTTCAGTTGGTCGCTTTTTGATGGTGGATTTGATGATCTTATTTATTGCTTCCACTTGTCTATTTGCTTGCGAATGAGTTGCTGCCGAGAATCTTTTCTCAATCCAGAAGCGTTTGTAGAAATCTTTGAACTTGGCGCTTTCGAATTGGGTTCCATTATCAGTGATAATTTTCTATGCACACCAAGCCTACAAATAATGTTTTTAGAGATAAAGTTAATGACTTTCCTTATGCCTATGGTGGCCAGCAGTTCCACTTTAGCCCATTTTATGAAATAATCTGCAGCAACTACAACATAATTAGCTCCTCCTTTTGCTATCGATAAGATGCAAATCAAGTCTATTCCCCATATTGCGAATAGCCACGAGATGACCTTCTGCGTTAACTCTGTTGATGGAGTCCTTTTAATTTTGCTGAATCTTTCACAGCGATCACATTGCCTGGCGTAATCTGCAGCACCATGATTTATTGTTGGCAGAAGTAGACGTACCGAAGGACTTTCTTTGCAAGGGTTTGTCCTCCAATGTAGTTTCCACATTCGCCTTCGTGCACTTCTTTTACGATTCGTCGAGTTTCATCATCGGATACGCACCTTAGGAGGGGATCGAGAATCCCCTTCGATAGTTGTATCATGAATTGCAGTGCCTTTTGGAGAAGCTTTTTCTATTTATTTCGGTCAATTAGAAGAGTCCCTGTAAGTAAATAATCTTTTATCAGTGTCATTCACGTATCGGGTTCGACAATGATTTCAAGAATCCCGTCGACATCCATTTCACTTATGCTTGGGCTGGTTAGGGTTTCGACTGTGACTAGTCCTATTGACCGAGCTTCACCGAAACTCAACAGTTTAGCCAAACAATCTGCCTTGTTGTTTTGCTCTTGTGGAATGTGAGTTATAGTGTCGTGTTCGATATCACTTAGCAGTTCTTGTACTTTGGACAGGTATGAGGCAATATTCTCCCCACGTGCCTGGTACTCCCCTTTTACTTGACAGATGACCAATTGAGAGTTGTTGTATATGTGAATAGATCTTATCTTGAGTTCTTTCACAACTTTCAGTCTAGCAATCAATGCTTTGTATTCCGCTTCTTTATTTGTAGCATGGAATTCCAAGCGCAAAGCATAGCTAATGGCTCGCCCTTCAAGGGTTTCGAGCACTACTCCTGCTCCTAAATAAAGGTCGTTAGATGCAGCGCCGACAAAGAGCATCCATTGCGTGTCTACTTCTAACCGAACTTCTTCCTCATCGTCCTGCATAGTAAATTCGACGATGGAGTCGGCTAACGCTTGCATATTGATGGCTTTCCTTGGGTAGTATTTGATATCATATTGACTCAACTCTATATTCCACTTGAGTAGTGATCCCAAAGTTTTCGGTCGGTATAACACTTGCTTTAGGGGCTGGCTAGTCAACACTTTGATTGGATGGGCCTGAAAGTATGATCGTATCTTCCTAGATGCGATCAAGAGGCGATACGCTAGCTTTTCCAATTTTAGGTAGTTTTTATCTGCTCCAATGAACTGCTTGCTAATGTAATACACGGGTCGCTGGATTTTTGCTTCTTCATGCACCAGAGCGGTGCTCAATGCATGGGGTGAGATTGCTAAGTAAATGAATAATTCTTCTCCATCCACTAGTTTTGATAGGATTGGTTGTGCCTCCATGTGCCGAAGCAGTTCTTTGAATGCTGTTTGACAAGCCTCATTCCATTCGAAGTTCTTCTTCCCTTTCTTCAGCGCATCGAAGAATGGTATTCTCTTGTCGGTAGCTTATAAATTGACTTAGCACTGCAACCTTTCCATTTAAACTTTGCAGTTCCTTTTTATTCATCAGAGCTTGGACATCCCGTGATGTCGTGATTTGTTCATGATTTTCTTCGATGCCCCTGGCACTTACGATGAATCTTAGGAACTTCCCGGAGGCCACTACGAAGTGACACTTGAGTGGATTGGGTTTCATCCCATACTTTCGAAGTATTTCAAACATTTTAGCGAGGTTTTCTAGGTGGTTAACAGCTGCCTGCGATTTGACTAACATGTCGTCTACATAAATCTCCATCATTTTCTCAATCTGCCGCTTGAAAATGTTGTTAACCAACCTTTGATAAGTTGCCGCTGCGTTCTTCAAACCAATTGGCATTACTCTATAACAGTATGGGCCCAAATCGGTGACGAAGCTGGCATTTTCTTGTTTGGGTTCGTGCATTAGGATTTGGCTGTACCCTGAGTATGCGTCCATGAATGATAACAGCTCGGGTCCTGCGGTTACGTTCACAAGTTGATCTATAATAAGGATAGGGAAGCTATCTCTTGGGCAAACCTTGTTTAGGTCTGAGCAGTCGATATAGTTTCACCACTTCCCATTGGACATTTTGACTAAGACCGAATTAGATCCCACTCTGGATAGGTTGCATCACAGATAAAACTGTTAGCCATTAACTTGTCCACTTCTTCTCTTACCGCCTTGGATTGTTTGGGAACTAAGTTGCGTCTTTTTTACTTTACTAGTGTGAACTTAGGTCTATGTTAAGCGTGTGACATAGGATTTCTGGAGACACCCCACACATATTGGAATGCGTCCAAGCGAACATATCTAAGTTGGCATGGAGAAATTTTGTAAGCTCCATATGCACCTTGTTTCCAAGATGAGATCCAATTTTCAAAACTTTAGTTGTGTCGTCCACGTCGACTGGGATGGACACCGTCAATTTTGCCAATGTCGCCCATTCCTTCCTTGAGCTCTTCTTCCTAGGGTCCAAAGCCTTATCGAATCGGCTACGGTCCCCAAGCCAGGGGTGGCTCTATAGTTGCTATAGAGGGTTCACGGATGTGGAGATATCTCCTCACATCCTTCCCTATTTCTTTTCTTCTGGATTCACATAACCTTACGATATAACATTCTCTGGCAGTGCACTGATATTATTTTTCACCACTCTGATTCCATTTGTAGTAGCGAATTTCATTGTCATACACCATTGGGCCAGAGCTATTTTGAAATCCGTTAAAGCGGGCCACCCCAAGAAGGCGTTATATGCTGACATTTCATCCTCAGTTACAAAAGTCTAAATGAGGGTGACTCTTCCATCGCCCTCTCCGAGCTCCATTGGAAGGTAAATTGTTCCCACAGGTTGCTTGGGATTGCCAGTGAACCATTCGACCTTGTTGGCATGTAGACATGCTTTTCATGTCGATTTTCATCTGGCCAAAAGTATGCTTGAAAAGTATATTAAAAGAACTACCGTTGTCAACCAACACTCGTCGGATTATGGCGGGTCCGATTCCTACTTTCACCACCATCGGATCAAGAGTTACAGCTTCGATTCCTTCGGTGTCTCAATTGCGGAACACTATATCGTCACTTAGAACCTTTTGCAGCTTGACCGAAGTTTCATCATCTACCGTGAGACATGAGTCTTTGAAGCGTGTTTCAACGAACTCGCTTACCGTTCCATCTCTCCAACTCCTTTGCATGGGGTGTGTTCCCTTATATACCGTCCAATAATAAGCCTCTAGTCGGTTCAACGATTCGTCACTAGTTCTAGTTTGATTTTTTTCTCTAGGAGGCTGTCGGGCCATAGGTTGATTGGGTTTTTGTGGTTTTTTCACATACTGCTGGAGCTTACTGTCTCGGATAAACCCTTGAATGAGGTACTTTAGGTGGCGGCATTCATTTGTATCTTGTCTATGTGTCTCGCGGAAGTGGAAGAATTTCCTTGAGCGCTTTTGCTGCTCAGTTGCCTCTCTTCTAAGGGGCTTCCTATATTCTTCATATTCTTGCATTGCGAGATAAATCTTCTCTTGGGTGTCATTTAGAGAGGTATAATCTTCTTTTCTAAACTCTTTAAATCTTTTGTTGCTGCCACTGTTATTTTTTTCATTTGAGTACTGATTTCTTCTCTTTTGATTTATATTTTTTCCCGGACTCCTTGAGAAGTTCCAGAATCGCGCGTTTTTTTATTTGTCGCCGCAACGCTCTGTTCGATGTTCATCTGTTGTACACTAGCAGACTTTCTTTCCAGCTCATGTGCTTCCAATCATAAGTAGTGGCATGATTTATGATTGAAGTCGTTCTTGGTGGTAGGTTGCTTCAGTTTAATCCATTTCCTGAATTCAGTCTCCGGGTGAATGGCGCAGATTAATGCCATAAAAACCATGTCCTCATTAGGGTTGCTTACTTCTGTCACTGCAGTATTGAACCAGTTCATAAAAGATTTCAGTGACTCGTTATGTCCCAAAACAATTCAAAAAGGGACATGACATCCTTTGGTTGCACGGTATGGAGCCTAAACTAGTTAAGGAATTTTGTTGCAAGTTGGTCGAAGGTAGAAATAGATCTCGGGGGAAGTCTAGTGAACCACATAGATGCAAATCCTTCTAGAAAGATAGGAAAACATCAGTAGTGAATAGCCTCTAGAGCATTGGCTCCATCATATACCAGCTATACTTGTATAGATGGGGTTTTGGGTCCTTCGTCCCATCGTCGGAGGGGATAGCTGCCATAGTGAATTTGTCTGGATACTTTTCATTAAAGATTTCATTGGCAAAGGGAGTCTCACTTGGAGCGGACCCCCATTCACCATCTCTTTAGTTTTTACTCTTGTCCATCAATTATTCGACCATGTATGCTATGTATACCTCTGATGTTCGGTAGTCCTAGGACGGAAATCAGTCACTACACCAAGTGTTTTGCTCTACAAATTGTCTTGGTGCATGGGTTGAAGCCTAGGCCCTCCTGTATTTGGGAGAGCCACTCCCATTGGACTCTGTTGGCTCATAGTTAGCTTGATTAGGGTAGTTTGGATGTTTCTAGCATCATCGAACGCGTTGGTGTTCTCTTCCATTTGATTGTCTTGTTGTCCATCCTATGAATCAGAGAGATCCATAGTTGTATCTTCCTGTCATGTCTTGGCCCCCTGATTCAAGTTCAGAATTGATTGCTCTGCAGTGGGTGGAGCGTTCGCATTCTCTTCCACATTATGTCCTATTGTCACCCTTTTTTGTGGTCGTTTTCCGTTTCTTTTATATATACCAAAAACAGAGGAATTCTCTTGTTCTATAGCAGTCAGGGGTTTAGACACAGTCCTTGGAGCAGGGTTTGACTGTAAGGTCAATAGAGCGTTAAGCTTATCCATTAGAGCCTTTTGACTATTTTCTATTTTCTGGTTGATCTCATTAACCATCTTATTCAACTCATCCCTCATGACAACTTCATGGTGACTGGAGGATGTTGGTGCCTGATTTCACAAGTTGGCACCGTTCACTTCAGTTTGTTGGGCATTAACATCTTCCCCAGCTATTACTGCCCCTATGTATCTTCCAGAGGCAGTTCTTCTTCTTCCAGGAGCCATTGATTTCATGTGGTAGATTCTTCAGGCAAAGATTGGGGATCTAACTTTTAGACCTATGGGATCCAAAGTAGATAGCTAGATCTGGATCTTGAGTTATATTTCTCAGGGAAAGCACCAAAAATTTAATCAAAAAATGTATCAACACCCTAGTTTGAGTTTGAAAGCACAAGCCTATTCTAACAAAGCAATAACACAGACAATATGTATCAAAAAAGATAGTAAAATAAAGAATACAAGGAATTTTTATAGTGGTTTAGCTGTTAGCGAAGCCTACATCAACTTTATAGTTTTATTATGACTGATTTTTGTTATAAGTAGTGTTCGATTATAAAGCCTTTGATTATCCTTAGCTAGAATGAATCCCCGACGATGGAATCCACTAGAGAATCACAGTGCATTTCTTTGGAGATTGTTGTGAGGGAGGTAAAGAGTGAATAAAGTTTCCACCGGAGCTTCAATAGTCGGTCCGGAGAAGATCTCGTTCATGTTGCAGGCAGGACGATATTTATAGAGATCGGAGAGCTTCTGGGCCAGACTGCTTAGTCAATTGCTCGCATATGGGTACCGAACGACCTAGAGAAGTTTAGCTCGTGATGCGAGTTAAAACCATGGATCGCTAGTGATCCATGGTCTATGGATCGCTAGTGATCCATAGGTTTGGCTCACCCGCGAGCTAATGACTTAGTTGCTCTCTCCATCACTTCAATATGCTAGGTCGCAACAAATCATGGCTCCATATGGATCGTTGGCCATCCATCATGTATGGATTGCTATAGATCTATACATTTAGTAATTTTTTATGTTCTGTCTTCTAGGCTCCATATCCCTTGCTTCTATCCATGGCCCATTACATTGCATGGATCACTGGAGATCCACAGGGTATGGATCGCTAGCGATCCAAGAAATTGGATTGTTTTTGGAGTTGCAGGTTTGGAATGCCTTTATGGCTTTGTATTGACATTGTCCGTGTAATCTCGTTGCATGTTGCTCTGTTTCGATGATGATCAACTAGCTGGTTGTGCTTTGACTACTGATTAGGTTAAACGGATGTTGGTCTCTTGGTTTGGTCGAACTCCACCGTTGCTTTGGTAATATGGCTTGTTTTTCTTTAACTTATTACTTATTCCTTCTCGGTCAACTCCTAAGCCATTCTGATGTCGTAAAAATGCTCTGCCTTCTATTGGATCCTGAAGGGTTATAAACCCAGATAAGAGTAATATTTTGACTAAGTTAATTAACTAAGTTATAAAAAATATTTAACTAGTTTATAATATTTTCACTACGTTAACCATGTTTTATAAAAAATTAATTAAATCTATAAAAATTAACTATGTTAAATAAGTTTCATAAAAATTAATTAAATTTTAAAAATAACTAAGCTTTTAAAGTCAACTATCTTTTATAAAAAAATTAACTAATCAACTAAATTTTATAGAAATTATCCATGTTAACTAATTTATATAATTTAGCTAAGTTTATAAAAATTAATAAAACTTAATTAATTTTTATAACTTAGTTAAATTATATATAAATTAAACAAGTTAGCAAAGTTCTATAAAAATTAATTATGTTTATAAGAATTTACTAAGTGTTATGAAAATTAGCTAGATTTTATGAAGTTAATAACAATTGAATAAGTGTTATAAAAATTGACATTCAAAAATTAAATAAATTTGTTAAAATTAAATAAGCATTAAAAAATTAACAAAATTTCACCTAGTTTTATAAATATTAACTAAGATTTATTAAATTTTAAATAAATTAACTAAGTTTTATAAAATTTAACTATATTTTCATAAAAGTTTAACTAAATTCGATAATTTTTTTAAAACTAACCTAGTTTATAAAAATTAACTAAATTTTATAAAAATTAACGAAGTTTATAAAAATTAATTATTTTTTATATAACTTAATTAAGTTTATTAAAAATTTAACCAATTTATCTAAATTTTATAAAAACTAAACTAATTTACAAAAAGTAAATTTTTTATGTAGAAATTAACTAAATCTTATAAAAACTAACCAATTTATAAAAACTAACTAAGTTAACTAAATTTAATAATAATTAAATAAGTTTATAAAAGTTAATTTAGTCTTATAATGACTAATAAGTTTATAAAAGTCCACTAGTTTAACTAAGTTTTATAATAATTTAATAAGTTCATAAAAATTAATTAAGTTAAACTGCAAAACATGACCGTCAGATATATGAGGTCAACACATACCTATTCTAATTTGAGTTTAACTTGCGAATAAGCAGTAATATAAAGAATCCTTAACTGTGATAGCATAATATATTTGATATAAGACCATGTAGAGTGTGTATCTAAATTAAGCATTTTTAATATGTACGTTTTTTTATGCCTTGTTCGTATATCTTTTCAGGTACGTCTTCGTGCATATGCTTTAAATGCTCTTCTTTTCTTATTGGGTATTAGATGTTTGAAGATGAAAAACATGGACGCTCTACGATCATGGAGTTTTTGGTATTTCTTTTGAAGAGTCCTAATAATACTATTATCATGTACGATTAAAAATATCGGCTATAAAATATTATATGCAATATTGAATTTAGTGTAATTTTGACTATGTATAATAATATAATATGCTTAGAATATCAAAGTTTCATATTATTGTTGTTTGAGTTGGTTGATTTGTTCATGAACTGAGGCAAAAATATCTTGCATTAGATGTTTTATTATGTATAAAGGCTATTGTAAACTCAAAGCGGAGATAAAGGTAAAAAGCCTTTTTGGAATGTATAGAAATCTATAACAGCGTTTTTGGTATGCTAGAAAAAACACACAACAACGTTTTTGATATGATTTTAAAATATACAATCGTCTAATAAATGCTATAAAAATTCTAGTTTTTCACGGCGTTTTCTCTTTATGCTATAATAGGCCGTGGATCTATTATAACATGTTGTTATACAGCGTACAAAAAAATGTCGTTAGATCTTTTAAGAACAGTATTCAAATGTTGTTAAAAATAGTCTGGAAACGTTATAAAAAGTATTCACAGCATTGATCAAAATGCTATAAAAAGTACTCTGGCATTGAAGAAACGCGTTGAAAAATATTTTACCTCATTTGGAAAAACGTTGACAAAAATTAATAGCACAATCTAAACACTGTTAAAACCTAACATTTTAGAGCATTTCAGCTAATTCTATAAGTCCCTGACTTTTAATGGCATGTCGTTATACAGCGTCCAAAAAAACGCGGTTAAAGCATTCTATAATGTTTTTTTAATGCAGTTAAAAGCCCTGAAGTTGCAATGAAATTAGTTTATTTTTATAAACATAGTTAACTTCTTATTATTATTTTATAGACTCGTTTTGAGTTTTATAAGTTATGCTTCTATAATAACCTATTTTTACAATCAATTTATAAACCTAATCTAATGTATATATACTTAGTTAACTTTTATAAAACTAAGTCTACTTTTATAAACTTATTTATTTTTATAAACTTAATTAATTTTTTCTTACTTATAATTTTTGTAAACTTAGTAGTTTTTATAGTAACTTTTATATGCTTAATAATTTCTATAAATTTAGTTATATGAGTTAATCTAATTTTTATTACTATATTTAATTTTTATAAAACCCAGTTAACTTGATCAATTTTATAAACTTGGTTTAATTTTCAGAAACTTAATTATTTTTTATAAACTTATTTAATTTTATAAACATATTAAATTTTCATTAAACTTGGTTAACTTCATTAATATTTATAAATTTATTTATTTTTTTATAAAATATAGTCAATTTATTTAAATTTTGTAAAACATTGTTAGTTTAGTTAATTTTTTACTTAGTTAACTTTGTTTAAGTTTTAACTTAGTGTTTAAAAATTAATAATTTTTTTATATGCTTATTTATTTTTATGAGCTTGTTTAATTTTATAAGACTTAGTTAACTTTTAAATTTAGTTAATTTTTGTAAAACTTGGTCAACATAGTTGAACTTTTATCAAATTTATTTAATTTTTATAAAACCTAGTTATCTTCATCAATTTTTGTAAATGTACATAATTCATTAGTTATTTATAAAATTTGGTTATCTTTTTATAAAACTTAGTTAGCTTCGTTAATTAGTTGACTTTTTTAAACTTAATAGTTTTTATAAGCTTAATTAAATTATAAAAATTATTTAACTTAGTTAACTTTTATATATTTGGTTAATTTTTATAAAATATAGTCAATTAAGTTAATTTATTTAATTTTTATAAAACTTAATTAACATAGTTGATTTTTATAAATTTATTTAATTTTTATAAAAAATGCTAGCCAATTTCTAACTTACGAACAAATATCTTAAATCTAAATGCATTTGTTAAGAATCATTTGGTCCCAAGTTGTTGGGTTATACAAAGAAATTATATTTTATCCAAACCTATGACGTTTTACAAGTTTGTATTTTAGTTGAAATCAGTATGTCATAAGGGATTACACTTAACAGTGGAAGCTGGCAAAATTAAACTTTATTACGATATTATTACCACATAGTTTAATTAGGAATAAAGCATAAGTAATATCACATAGTTTAATTATATATCAAAAAAATTTAATTATCAATAAAGCATAAAAGAGAGTAATACCACGTAATTAAGTTTTAATGAACAAGTCAAGCATATTCTACTTACAAGTACTATAGCTTTCTCTGTGAATGAGGAAGATTCACCAAAGTTGTTCCCATGTTTCATTCAACAAAGATGGTAAGTGATATATAGTTTTCTCAAACCACTGAATTGCTTTTGATAACTGCAAACATGATGTGAACATAGAAAGAAGAAAAATCATAAAAGTGCATAACGGAAAACATAACTATTACCGTAACGACCTACCTTTTTGGACGATTCAAATCGACAATAAACCACATGTCAAACTAAAACCATTCAAAATGGAGGATTATTATGGGGTAAATAAGGAAAAGAAAAGAAAGAAAGAAAACAAACACAGAATCTCAAAGCTAAATGAATATAATAAACAAATAAAAAGTTCATGAAGCTGTTTTACAAATAACATTTGATTACTCTTTTACAATATCGAATCAGAGTTACATACAACAGAAATAAATAACAATGCAGCGGAACTGTGACCCCCACCTCTATACCCACGCTAGCCAAGAACACAACAGTGTAGTGCTGCCAACTAGCACGGAGAATAAGACTGTTGAGGAGCGACCATCCATGTAATTTCTTATCACACGATGGCTATAAATAATCTTCGGAAACAAACATAGAAATAAGCATAACACAAATCAGTCACAGACATCCATATCACAAAGGCGGAAGAAGATATGAATATATAACTAACACATGAAAGTGTACATCAGAGTAGTGGTCAAATAGATCCACAATAATACAAAAGAATAGCAACACGTGCTATACAAAAGAATACAACTATGAGTCTATATCTCAAGTGTATACAACAAAAACTGCTAATCTAAATAGTTAGCCAAAAGTCAGAGTAGAAAATCCCGAGAAGAAGTCAAGAAGAAGCACCTGTAACATCTCGGTCTGACCCGAGTATTATTTAAGAAAATAATAAACGGATCAGTCTAGCTATAAATATCATATGACATGATATAAAATAAAAGATATGGCATAAACATAAAATATCTATACTGACATACTACTATAAGTATGCAAATGATGATCAACAGAAGATCAATCAATAAGAGATAAATCAATATCACAAGAATCTTCTCAAAGATCCAAGAGGGCATCATACCCTAAACTTGTACTCATAACAAGTCAATGACATAAATTCCAGAAATCAACACAAGAAATCCAGAAATCACAAAAGAAAGGGAAAGAGGCCTATCACATGACGGTCCGAAGACCATAGGGAGCTACCCCATATGGGTGAGTCGGAATCACCCAGATGAGGTCTAGGCTAACCAAAAAGCAAAAAGGTATGTGTGAGTGGAATCACACAAATGGTGTCTAGCCTAAGCTCGCAACAAAAAGGTACGTGTGAGTGGAATCACACAAATGATGTCTAGACTAACCTTGCAGACAAAGAGATATGTGTGAGTCGGAATCACACCAATGAGGTCTAGTCTAACCTTGAAAACAAAGAAACATCGCACAATTGCTAGTCTAAATCATAAAATGATCGTCATGATCAACGAGAAGTGTCAATTACACTAAGCTAGTAAATATAAAAGTTTATCTTCGTGTCCCATAACCACTTGCTTAACTTAAATATTTATGAACAAATTGTAAATCTTCACTAGAAAATTGTCACAAGAGGTTCAATCGAACAAGTCCAAGAATTAACCGACGAAGTGAACGCAAGCGTTTCATACTACTAAGCCGTTTAATTAGATTTCTCATCTGAGTGAGGTAAAGGTTTGTATATACTAATAGATTGGAAAACGGTTTAAGAAAAGAGCTTTGTTATTGAAAATAGAGTTGAAATCATTTTGTTGAAAGAGTTTTGATATTTACTACTAGTATTGAAACCTTCATATTTCTAAAGTTGTTATCCCGCCTTTTTAACAAGGCCGTGATATCATAAAATCGACCGAGAAGCCAAAGATAGTTTGTCTCGAAGAATGGTCAACTCAGCATCTCAGCAAAGCAAGTTCAGTTGAATGTTTTTCAGATATGATCCCTTACGGAGGGCGGTCCAGGGAGGGTGGCAACCCCCCAAGGTGGGGTGCGGGGCCAACGCCCCCGCTACAGGGTTCGACCTGCCCAGTCAGGTCGTGGGGGTCCAGGGGGCAGCGCCCCGTCCAAAACGGTACGACCTAGTGAAGACCTATGGGGAAGATAGGATCGAGCGACCTACGAGTATAAGGGGTCGAGCAACCTAGAGGTGTTCGCGACCTAACGACCTAAAAAAGGTCAAGCGAGTTAAGGTGATGCGCGACCTAACGTGTCTCGCGACTTAGCGAAGGAAAGGCCGAGAAAGTTAGGGTGATGCGCGACCTAACGTGTCTCGCGACTTAACGAAGGCAAGGCCGAGCGAGTTAGGGTGATGCGCGACCTAACATGTCTCGCGACTAACGAAGGCAAGGCCGAGCGAGTTAGGAAGTTCTACGACCTAACGGGTTAACGGTCTAACGACCCAAGGAAACAAGGTCCAACGACCTAAGGAAGATAGGGGTCATGCGACCTAAAGGCTTGCGACCTAACGGTGTTCGCGAGTTAAGTAAGGCAAATGACCTAGTGGTTGCCGGCCTAAGAGGGAATAAGGTCCAACGACCTAAGGGTTCACGCGACCTAGTGGAACACGCGACCTAAAGGGTAAACGACCTAAGGTCCAATGACCTAACTCATTCGAGCAATCTAATGGTTTAAAGGCCTAACCCATGTGAACAACTTAAGGTCATACGACCTAAAGGGGAACGACCTAAGGTCACGCGACCTAACGAGGTAGGCAAGGCCGAGCGACCTAAAGGGGCACGACCTAAAGGCGAGCGACCTACGACTTACGACCTTGCAACCTAACTCCGAGGCGAATTTTCCAGCAGAACGACCTAATTCCGAGGCAGTGCGACCTAACTGCAGTTTTTAGCTAAAAACACTAAAAATTGGAGTTTTTCGCCAATCCAATCCAAACCAAATGCAAATGTACATGCTAAAGTGATGGGGAATCATTCCCAACAGTCCAATATAGTTATAGACTAGAATTGTGAGATGAAATTCTCACCTTTGCACCAAATTTATGAAGAAAAGCTTGAAAGCAATGGAGAAGTAATCACAAGCTTAAATCCAATTTCTTCTTCTTGAATTTGGAATTGAATGTTGGATTTGCAAGAGAATTTGAGCTTCGAATATTAATTTCCCCTTCCACTCACCATAAATGCTAAAGCTTGATTGTTAGGAAATTTATGAAGAGTGAGGAGAAGGAGAGAAGTGGGCTTGATTTATAATAGCTAATCTAACCCAAAGTCCAAAGCGGGAAAAGTAAGTGAAATTCCACTAACTCCAAACCTATCAATGTTTATACTTAAAAAAATTATAAACGGCATTTCGAACTCAATGGAAGTGGTCTCGAGTCCTAATTTGACCATTTGCAAAAAGTAGCTTTTCGGACCAATATCCGATTAACGACAAAATATTTAAATAAAATATTTAAATATAAAATCGATAAACATGCGGGTTGTTACAGGAACAACAAGATATAATGGAATAAATAAAATAAATAATAATAGTAGTAAATCTTCGTCTTCGTCCTCCAAAGCAGTCTTCAATACACTGAAAAGCTCAGACTTACCCAAGCATAATGAAAACACAAAACACTCAAGTCGGAACTAAAAGATCTTTTGTAAGTTAAATCAACGGTAAATAAATATGAGTGTAACGGCATCAGAGATGTTTATGGGGTATGACATCTTCTATCCAGTGTCTAAGGTGAGTGCAATAACTTAAGAGATGTTCGAGATTCCTTCTCCTAAGGATCCGTTAAGCTATCTAGTACATAGTATAATACGCTATTATAATAGTATCTACAGTAAAGTAAAGTATTAAAATACGTTAAGGCGTTACCTATATTCCCCTTAACACATTTTTATAAATTCCCGTAGTCTGTACAGTACCGTAATTCCTCCGTAAACCGAAGGGCTATCATAGGGCACTACATAGGTACGGTACACACCAAACTCGTAGAAGGCGCGATAAGGCATGTGAGAAGGAACGTGAGACAATGCCTAGGGTAGGATACTACCATTTTGCGGATCCGGACTGGTAGTAAAACAAGGCAGTTACTACCGCCCACCTTGGAACACATTCCCAAA
The DNA here is from genome assembly GCA_030765085.1 of Allium cepa. Lineage (NCBI taxonomy): Eukaryota > Viridiplantae > Streptophyta > Magnoliopsida > Asparagales > Amaryllidaceae > Allium > Allium cepa. Next base: position 465,671,075 of record CM060943.1, read on the forward strand.
TCAAATTGATGGGTGGCCACCAAATCAATCACAAAGTCATAATATGGTGTCGAAGAAATGTGTTTGATTGGAGGTGTGACCTCACTTAGCCCAGCATGGCTCCTATTTTAGCCACATCAAGTTGACTCATGGGAGTTAGGGCTACGTAAATACCTCATATAGAATCGTTCGCCAAACCATCCTACTTCATTCTGGAATCTCCACCACGTACACTATTGTTAAAGTGGTTTTCGGTATTGGTAGAGAGTATGACAATATCTGATCCCGGTCTCTTTAACAACCAAACACTTATTTTACACCGGATAGTTCTTTTAAATTTTCAGAACTGTTTCACAATTGATACCAAAGTATCGAATTCAATTCAAACATATCACTTTCAAAAATCATATTCACTTTCGAAATCATATTTACAAAATAGGTTAAACCTCATTTCAAAATCATCATATTCAATCAAATATGTCATTTCACCGGAAAATTTGATTTAAATCCCAACTTAGGTTATAACATCATTTAACCATATTCGTTTTTAAATCAAGGATTTAAATATAAACACTTCCACTTTATAAAAATTTGAAATTCAAAAAATAATTTAGATAGTAATAAATAGTTTAATTAGTTTGGCATAGTTTAATTAGTTTGGCATAGTTTAAAAATAAACCTTTAAATAGTTAGAATACTCTAAAATAGAAAAAAATAGAATAGAAAATTTTAAATGGATTTAAGATAGTTTTAACAGGTTTAAAGTAGTTTAAATAGATTTAAATTATATTAAATTGATTTAAAATAGATTAAAGAAATTTAAAATAGATTAAATAGATTCCAGTTATATTAAATAGATTTAAATAGATGAAATAAATTTAAAATAGGTAACATATATTTAATTATTTAAAATAGATTTATAATAGATTAAATAAATTTAAAATAGATTAAATAGATTTAAATTATCTTAAATAGATTTAAAATAGATCAATTAAATTTAAAATAGATTAAAATGGATTAATTAGTTTAAAATAGGTAAAATAGATTAAGTTTAAATAAATAGATTATAATGGATTAAAATAGTCTAAAATAGTTTAAATTAATTAAAATAGTTTATAATAGTTTAAAATAGATTAAATTAGTTTAATAGTTGGATCTTAATAGTCGGGGTTTTTCAAAACAATATATTTTAGATAGTTTATATTAAAATAATAGATTTGAAATTAACAACAAATTTAACTATTTTTTCCATTTCAACAAATCTGGATCATATATAGATTTCAAATCAAAACCCAATTTCATATCTTGAAATATCAATTTAGGCCATTCCAATTCCAACAGATTTCAAAATACAATTTCGAACGTTTCAATAACTCAATTTCGATAAATTTCGTTTATACTTCAAATTCAACTTTAAAATTCTAATTTAAACCAATTTTCAATTCCAACATTTAAACTTAGATTCTCAAAATGATTCAGTTTTTATAAATCAATTTTCATCAAAATATCATTTAATCAAATTCTAGATTTAAGGGTTTGAAATCGTTTAACTTAACCAATCCGGTATTTGTATGATTTTCTACCCTATGGTCAAGTGATACAGATATTTATCATTTCAATCCGCAAATATTTTAAATTTTATGGGTATGCATTATTTCAACCCCAATCTCAAATTTTACTTAAACTTCATGAAATTTCTTGAGTTTATCATTTCAACCTATAATGATTTCTCCCTAATCTAACATATCGTTTGGGTATGTATCATTTCAACGCATAGGAAACTTGCAATGTTATAACAATATGAAGTATAACATCCAATCATCCAATATCAACAATTAACACCCATCACAATCGCCATTCAAACCAACGAATAAACAATAATAAGTGACTGATTATCAGTAAAGGGTATTAATTGGAAATTGAGAATTTGATATTAAATTAATGGCGATAATATTCAAATAAAAGTCAGATTTAACTGGAATGACAATTTAAATATACCAAACATCAACCAATCAATTTCTAACCGCACCATAAATTCCATTTAACTAGCATAAGATAATCTAGTAGTTGTGAGTGGGTCAATACACTTGCCTTAGAATTGTCGTCAATTTAAAATCCAAAATTAGCCTAAAAATTTAATAGTCTTAGAATACAGCCAAACTAGTTCCAATTTGTTTGTAATTTCGATACGATCAAAATGGAGAAAACTGCGCGTGAATCTGAGTTCGTATGCCAAAGTTATTAAGGTTAAAAGATTGGAAAATTTGGACTTCGGGTCTTACTTCGGGTCGCCGCCTTAATTACTCGGTGCTTGCTTAGAGTTTTTGCCAAAATCACCCGAGGCCCGAGTCATTTGGCTCCTGACCCGAAGTCGCTGCAGGGTTTTCGCCTCTGGGACTTGAAGCGCGACCAGATCCGCCTTATTTGGCATGGAGCTTTCTCTGCCCGGAAGTTGCAGTAGGGTATTCGACTCTAGAATCCGAAGCGAACCTCTTCCTAACACGAAGTAAACCTGGAGCAACGAATTTTTTTTGAAATTAGGTTTTGCAATTTTGGGAATTAGGTTTGATGTTTTGACGTTTGAGAAGGAGAAAAAAGATGTACGTACAAAAATAATAAAATGAGAAACAACCAGGGTTTATAACAGCCTATATATAGGCAGGATTGGATCGAAAATGTTAACAACGACCCGAAATGCCCGTTTCGTTCCCGAAATGAAAATGGATCATCCAATATATCAAAATATAGGTTCTCGATATTTTTAAACTCAACGGAACAAGTTTCAAGTCCTAATGCCACCGTATACAGAAGTTATTTTTCAAAATCACCTTATTTCAAATTGATTTTAATTAAGTTGATTCTACGCGTTTCGAGCCTGCACGATCAAACAACAAGTCAATTGCTACGAAACTTGAAACCTTACAATAATTCACTATTACGGATCCGACGTAACTGGTTTTGTCGAAGTCCGAAACATTGGCCAAAATGGCTATTTTCACGTTAATTAAATAAATTACTATTAAATTAAATTTATCACTTTTCAAATTAAAATTTTATAACTGACAAATTTTTATCACATTTGATTAACTAGTAATTATAATCTTTTAATACAAATTTTCCATGTCAAATTCAACTATTATTATTGTGCTTGTTACAGCGTTCCAATTCCAATAAATTCATTAATTATAATTTAAAACCCAATAACTTGATTCATTTTGATTTCAATCTTTTTGTTCAATCAATCATTACTTTATGGACATAGTTAACATTGGTTTACCATTTATTACATTAATATTTACAGTTACCATCTTAATTCATATTAACTGCAATATTTAAATAGATTAATTGCAATTGATTTCTAATTAAATTTCAATGGATTAAATAGTGAACGATAATTAAATAATTGTTACAACTTATGGTTTCAAGGACATTTCTATGTTTATTGTTAAGAAACAAAACTAATAAATTCATATACGGATTAATTATTCTATGTTAATCAATTCCAATTACTTACATACAATTTCAACGTTTAATACAACTTTGGTTTATTTACCGTTTACACTTTATGACCAATTATAACTTTCCAATCATTCCAATTAATTGAGATTGCATTAAAATAGTTGTCAATTGCCTTAAATTAACATTATTAACATTACATTGTAGTTATTTTCTTATTAATAAATCATAAATTTTTATTTCTTCCAATATTAACACCAACATCTTATTAAATTAAATATGATTTTTCTTTTCATAAAATTACGGGTCGTTACACTCTCCCCTACTCAAAACTTTTTGTCCTCGAAAAGAAAAAAGAAGGAATTAATATATTTTATTCAAAGTATTCAATTTATAAACAATAAATTTACATAACTAAATAATTTAAATAAAATATATCAATTTAAAACAATTAAATCCTTTTATATTCAAGTCCAATAAAAGCTTGAAAAACATTTTCACTTTCATAAAAAATTTCTAAATCCAAAATTCGTGGTAAATTTCGGTAGAGTCTCCTTTATACGGAGAGGTCTGGGTGAAAATATAATAACAATAATAACAATATATATATATATATCATATTTTAAAAATAAATATCCCAAACCACGGGAAAACAATACACGCTATAAAACCATAATCCGAGAACGTACCTATTTGTTGGGCAAACAACGGTTATTAATGAAACCAAAAGCAGTAGTAATTGCTTCCGTATACCTGTATTTCACTTATATAATCTAAAAGAGTTATATTTATGCAAAAGAGAAATATTTACGTTGTTTCAGTTAATAAAAACAGATCAACACAACATAACAACAGTTACTTACAACCAAACCATGCAATCATCACATGAAATCATTGAAATCACTCATCCATCCATAGTAACCAAACAATAGTTTGTTTGAGTTAAAAACCTTTAATCGTATAAAATGATAAATAAACCACTAAGTATACCATACACTCAACAGTCTTAGATAAAACTTAATAGATTATCCATACATCCTAAACAATTTAAAGTATCACTTCCCAATCATCCCATAAGCCAAACAACTAACAAATTCATATGTCATATAAGTTTTGCTTATTATGACCTTTCATATTAGTTACTATTAATCAGTTTCATTCATTCATACAATGCTTATTTTCATAAATTTACATTCATTATTAAAAAAATTCGTTTCTCATTTATAGATAAAATGCTATTTTTCTCTTTTCATTTCCTTACATTCATTGCTTACATAAGTTATTTCCATTCAATTATTTAGATTATCCATTATTAAATAAGTCTCTTTACAATTTAATTCATCATTAGTAGATTATTTCTTTTCACATTCATTTCTCTCATAAATAATATTATTAAACATTTTAATCTATTTCTGAATCATTTCACATTTTCTAAAGTTATAATCATTCAATTAATTTAGTATTCGCTTTAATTTTTAGATGGCTTCAACATTAACTTAAGTTTATAATCCACTACTTACCGTATGCACCTTTACTATTCATTCTGATTATAAATAGCTTAAAATGTTAACTTAAGTTTATAATCATTTTTCTTATAGTATTCACTTTTCCAATACATTTAATTAATGGCATTTCAAACTATTAACTTAAGTTTATAACAATTTATAATATTAGAATTCTTATTTATAGAAGAAATTCTATTGAACACTTTCATTACTAAAGTTTTACTTGTATAATATTCTATTACATATTCTTATTAACATTTCAACATTTAATTCTTTGGTAAGTAACATATATGTCTTTTAGAATGTAACTGAATGCTACCCAAGTTTGTCTTATTCATTTAGTTAAAAAAATATTCTATAATTACATTTTCTTATCTTTTATATCTATAAGTTACAGATTTTTAGTTTCTTATATATTCCATTAATCACTTAGCATCTAATTTCCTTTTTTTCTTTTTAGAAGTTTCCAGCTATTAAAATAGTTAAGATTTCATTCACTACAATAATTGAAAACTACTAATTATCAGAAATTTAAGAACTAAATCCCAGATTCATTTCAGTCATTTTGAAAATAATATGTAACGTCAAGCCTTTTCGCACGCTTTAAATCGACACACGTGCCAATTCAAACCATACGGAAGGGCGGATTGTTATGGGTTAAATAAGAAAAAATAGAGAAGAGAAAAAAAAACTAAACAGAATCTCACAGCGGAAGGATAAAATATAATAATAAATATACAGTTCATAAAACTGTTTACAAAACATTTGATTCTTCTTTATACAATAAATATCAGAGTTCACATACCAATAAATACCAATGCAGCGGAATACAATGTGTAGTGGAACCATATAATATAATAATAATAATGAAATCTTCATCTTCGTCCTCCAGAAATAAAGTCTTCAATCTTGAAATGTTCGGACTGAGCCGAGCGAATTTGAAAAACAAAACACTCGAGTCAGAACTAAAAGATCTTATGTGAGTTAAATTAACAGAAATAAATATGAGTGCAGTAACTCAAGAGATTCTCGGGATTTACATCTTCTAAGGATCCGTTAAACTATTTACTATGTAGTATATTGCGCTATTATAATAGTGTCTAATTGTAAAATAAACTTACTTTTTTCTTAGCATTAAGGGGTTACCCATATAGCCCTTAACACGTAATAGTCCCAGTAGTCCATCCAATATCATAGTCCCTCCTGATCGGGAAGCCACCAGAGGATACCACACGGGCTACGGGAGAAATCCAAACTCGTACAAGACGCGATAGGGTAGGTGACACGGCACAACTAGGCAATGCCAGGGTAGATATACCAATTGCTATCCGGGCTGATGGAAACGCGTAGCCGCAGCTACCGCCCACCTCGAAACAACTCCCCAACAAAAATCAAAGTAAAAGTGGCCACAGAATCAATCCAAAGTCAAAGTATAATATCGAAGAGGAGTGTCCGATCAGAGGAATGACCTCATTGGCCCAAGAATCGCTCCTGTTTTAGCCACCTTATGCCAACTCATAGGAGTCGGGTCCACGTATTTACCTTGCAGGAAACGCCTCCACCAACCTACTTCATTCTGGAATCTCCACCGCGTACACGGTTGTTAAAGTGGTTTTCGGAGTTGGCAGAGAGTATGACAACTTCCGATCCCAGTCTCTTCAACAACCAAACGTTATTATAACACCGCGGTCCTTTAAAATAATTTATACTTTTAAAACTAGAATATAATATCCATTTCAAAACCATATAAATATGATATCATTTCCTTTTAAAACCCAAAACAATATGATATCATATTTATTTTCCAATATATTCTTTCCAAAAATCATAGTGGTTTCAAAGTAAAATATTTAGAAATCAAAACTCTTGAATATAATATTTCCAAATTATACTACCTTGAAAATCATAACTTTGAAACAAATTCCATCTCTCAAATGGTTAAATATTAAATTACTTTTATAAAACAAAATAGCTTCTTTACATTTCACAAATCAATTCCAAATATCAATTTAAACTTCCAAATACCATTTTAATTCTTATGTTTCAAAGCTATAAATATTTTACCATTTCAAAAAAACAAACTCATTTGACAAACCCATATATATCAAATTCAATTTCTTATTATTCAGACTTGAAATGTTTACTTAATGAATTCAATATAATTTAAGTAAAACCTTTAACTTCACATAATTAGAAAATCTTTCAATTTATTAAACTTGATATATTCATTTAAATCAACCTGATATTCATTTAAATCACTTTACACAAAAATCAAGTTATAAAAATCATATCCTTTAAAAAAATTAACTTTTATTAAATTTCAATTTAACTTAATATTCATCTTCCAAATCTTACTCTTTTTTTTAAGTCATTAATACTCCAGAAATTTAATTTTAAATAAATTCTTAATCGTATTTGATATCGAAAATCAAACTTTATTTTATACTTCAAATCAAATTTATACAAAGCTTAAAAACCGAAAATTTACTATATATATATATATATATATATATATATAAATAACCAAATCAATATCCCATAAACCATATATATATATATAGCTTTACAAAACCATAGTAAAACATTTTCAAAAATAATTTTATATATTTACCGCGGTGCCTGTATAAAATTTTCTACCCTATGGTCAAGTGATACGGATATTTATCATTTCAATCCGTAATTTAAAATAAAAATGCGGTTGTATATCATTTCAAACCGTAATCCCGAATGAATGAAATGCACGATAACTTGCAGTTTATACGATATAAAATACAAAATCCATTCATCCAGATATCAATCATCAACCATTTTATTACAATCATCATCCAATTTAAACAACATCAATATAGAGCATATAAATTATACAGGTAATAAATAACATGTATTAACTAACAGTTTATATAAATTTAACTATTGTTAAACTAACAGTTTATGTGCAAAATAAATGTAAATTTAACTGGTAGTTAATGCAAAATAAAAATAAGTAAATTTAACTGGTAGTTAATGCGAAATAAAAATAAATATAACTATGACTGGCAGTTAATATGCAAATAAATAAATTCTAATTGTCAAATCATATGCAATAAATAAAATTAATTAACAGTTAAATTTTTTAAATGCGATGTAACTGAGATGACGAATAAATCATTCCAAACAGTCATAAATAAATTTCTACTCATATCTAAAATTAACTTAACAAACACAAGAAATTCTAGAAACTGTGAGTGGGTTAAAACACTCACCTTTTTGAATTTAAATTGAATTCAAATCCAATTTAAATCCAAAAATTGGACAGACTCCAAATTCATCCAAACTAGTGCAAAAACGTCAGACATTCCGATACGATCCCAGCAAAACAAACCGCGCGTGAATCCGAGCTCGTATGCAAAAGTTATGAAAATTTGAAAAATGGACAAATTCTGGTCCTGGGTCGACTTCGGGTTCGACTTCGGTGCGCCGCCTCAAATCCCCGGTGCTTGCTTGGAGTTTTCGCCAAAACGACCCGGAGCGACCTGAGTCATTTTCTTCCTGACCCGAAGTTGCTCTAGGGTTTTCTCCTCTGAAACCCGAAGCGCGACCAGAAGCTGTTGCAGATCCGCAAATTTTTTTTGTTTTTTTTTTGTTTTTTTTGAAATTGAAATTATTTTTTTGGAATTTGGGAATTAGGTTTTGTCTGCCATTGGGATGAGGAGTTGAGAAAGAAGGTACGTACAGACAAATGAGAATGAGGAGAAATTAGGGTTTATAATAGGGTATTTATAGGTAGGGTTGAAATAGAGTAGATGGACTAGATAAATAAACGTGCTGAACAATCTATGGCCTGAAAAGTCCGTTCTAACCCCGAAACAAAATTGGGTAAACCCACATATCAAAATAGGGGTTTTAAAATATTCTGAACGCGATGGAAAAAGTTTCACGTTCAAATTCCATTGTATGAAGAAGTTATGCTGAAATCAATATTTTCAAATTGATTTCAATTGATTTCAGTTTCGATTCCAAGGCATTTCGAGTCCGTACGATCAAACGACAAGTCTGATCGCTACGAAACTTGAAATCCTACAATAATTCACCGATACGGATCCGATGAAACTTGCTTCGTCGAAATCCGAGTCAGTGGCCAAAATGGCTATTTTCATATTAATTAAATAAATTTAAAATAAATGAATGAAATCAAATTTTATATTTAGATTCTAAAATTTACCCATTTCATCACCCTTAAAATTTCTTAATCATTTACAAAATTTCAAACAAGTTTAGATGTCAAATTAAAGAAGGTAAATTTATAAATTTCAATATAAATCCTTAATTTCATTAAATTCACAAATTATAATTTAACTTTCTAAAATTTATATTCAATCAAAGAAATCAATGGTTATTCCATTCATATATTTCAAATAGATGGATTTAATATTAGATTCAAAATTTATTATCCTAACATTCTTCGATTACACTTAAATCCCTATAAATGTAATATTTAGATTTTAAATTTTCATTTATTTCGATTAAACCTATTATTATATATTACTTTAATATACTGACAAGTTTACTTTTGCACCCTTTCATTTACCTAACTGCCATTTTATAAATAAACTTAACAATAGATTCATACTCTATTACATAAATGCATACCTTTTATCTAAATTAAAATCTTCGTAACTTCAAACATTTAATCCATTTAATTCCAATTACTCCTTTCATTAAATTTTGGATTTAAATCAATTTATAAAGCTTTACCTCCATTCTTTATATACACTAACCATCATTTAATGAAGAATTTATTTACGTTATTCCCCATTTATTACCTTAATTTATTTATCGTAACATTTAATTTATTTTTATTGCAATGATTTCCAAATCAACTGAACGAATTAAATATGTATGTATCACTCATAATAACTGGTGGTCACAACTCTTGATCACCTTTAATAAGTTTATTATTTACAATCCAATAATCACCATTTACTATATATACGGATTAATTAATTCAATATTTCCATTTCGTTTTCCTATACTAAATTTATTACTAAGTGTATTTACTCCATTCCAACAAGTTGGAATTCCATTCTTACTATAACAAACATTTCTCTATTCACCTTTATTAATAACCCACCATCATTGCATTTATTGTCTTTTATTGATTTAATCAAATTAACCCATTTTCCTTTAAATTCATACTAATGAAATATTCAATTTCATTTATTTCATAAACTCCATTTCATAAATCTACCTGCAATTTCTACCTAGAAATAAGGTTACGCTTCCATTTTAAATTACATTTACACCTTACGTTACTACATTAATTATCCTTAAAGTAACGTTTTTATTAATGACAATATTAACTTACTTAAAATTTTATATGGTTGCTATCCTTTATTTCATAAATTAATCCATTCCATCTAAATCCTTATCTATATAATATTTCAACATTTAATATCAACCCACAATTATTGCAATTCATTATCTTATATTGATTTTATACAATTACCATTAACTTACATCAATTACTATTCAATGCATATTTATTCGTCAATCAATTCGATATTTACTTTTCTTTCTATTTGATAAATAACCTAGTATACATTTACATACATTCATTTCATTCCATTCATTTATGGGTATTGCATTGAAATTTAATTTATTAACTAATACCAACGTTATTATCATTAATTACAATTGGATTCCCAATTTTTATTGAATACCCTGAACAAATAACATATATATTAATCAAATCCTTACATTTTTTTTCCTCATGTTCCATTAAAAATCAAATCATAACATTTAAATGATTTATTTGAATTGGAATCTCATTCAAGTCATAAATTATTAACTTGCACTAATATAATTTCTTAATTTATTCCAATTACCGTTTACAATCTTTTATTGCATTAAATCAAATTAATACTTTCATAAATTTCTCATATTAAATTTTATATCCAGGTAAGAATCTTTTTCCTACCTAATTCATTTGGATTTTATAGGTTTTAAGTCACCATTTACAAAATTTATTTTAGCCTTCATTTTAATATTTATATCCAAATGCGACAATTTCCACTATTACAATTAATTGTAATATATAATTAAATTTGTAAATTTTTAATTACCCTTGATACATCAAATTTCAACATTCTCTTTCATATAAATAAATAAGATTTTTATTCCTTTCTAAATTTAAATAAAAATCTTATCAATTTAATTCATTTAAACATCGAATTTATACGGGTCGTTACATAATATATATATATATATATATATATATATATATCATTATAGATCGAATCATATTTAGGAATTCAAAATTAATATTTATTCATCAAAACAGATGTGTAGTAAAACTACTACAGCAGTCTTTCCACTTTGAAACTCGAAAATAAAAGTCGATGATGCGTGCACTCATCACCGAAATTATTTTCCAGCGACAGAGAGGGGAGTACAAAACTTATTTCCTTTTAAAAAATTTCTTTCAAATCACATTGAAAATATTTATATTCGAAAATAATTCTAAATGATATTAATATTATATTCCAAAATCCTTTGAAAACAAATTCGAAAATCCCGAAACTTAAGTTCTCAAATTCCAATTTATGTCCATTTTATATACAATCCCATTTTTGCAACTAATATTTATATATTTCACCACCTAACAAACAACCAACCATATCACATACAATTATATATTTATAATGATTATTCTTTTATATACAAAATATAATACTAGGAAAAATTATTTCATTTACCTATATTTCAAAACAATATTATGTGGGTTTGTCTTATTTAGTGTTTAGAAATCCCTATCGGTGTCATCGCGTCCTATGTACTGACCAGAATTTATAAATACTAAATAGAACAAATTAACACAATACAATTTTTTTTATAATACTAACAAATATGCTCTCTCATATATATACACTCAATGACTCATTCTAGGGTGTTACTACCCTATTCCTAATGAGTCAGACCCAACAAAGCTATGGTTATCGCCAAACCAAAGCTCTGATACCAACTATAACGACCCACCTTTTTAGATAGTTCAAATCGATAATAAAGCACACATGTCAGACTCAAACCATTCAAAAGAAAGGATTGTTATAGGGTAAGTAAGAAAAGGCAGAGAAAGAAAGAAAACAAACACAGAATCTCGTAGCAGAATGACAAAATATAATAACCAAATAAAAAGTTCATGAAGATGTTTTACAAATAACATTTGATTTTTTTACAGTATAGAATCAGAGTTACATACAACAAAAATAAATAACAATGTAGCGGAACAACATGATAGAGTGGACTAAATAAAATAAATAATAATAGTAATAAATCTTCATCTTCGCCCTCCAAAGCAGTCTTCGATACATTAAAAAATTCAGACTGACCCGAGCATAATGAAAATACTAAACACTCGAGTCAGAATTAAAAGATCTTATGTAACAACCTTGTATTTTGTGATTATTTTAATTATATATTTTAATTATTTTAATTGAATTCCTGATTTAAAAACTTTATTCTATTTATTAAAAAGAATAAATTTTTTTATTTTAAATATAAATTTTGATTTTGATGTAAATTAGAATTTCGAACATGAATAAATAGAATATTTTCCAGAAATGTCAATTTTGGTCAATATGGTCAAACTTTGAATTTTAAATTTAAATATTTGAATTTTTGAATTTTATCTTTTATTATGAAAATAAATAAAATTTCAAGTATACTTCTTTTCATTTCGTTGAAATCTGAATAATATTGTGAAAGTTATGCTTTTTACACTATTGTATGTAAATTGTTTTATTTACCAAATTTTTTTATTTTATTTTATATAAATAATATTTTTGTATGTCATATCATGTTCTAATTGTGTATATATGTGTAACATGACATGTTATGTATATATTTTATTTTTAAAACTTCATAAAAGTGAAGTTATAATTTTAAAATGTTCATTGTATTTTGTTTACAATTTTTAATGCTAGTTTCAATTAAATAAGGTATTTCTTTATTTATTTTTCTATTGTCCAAGATATTATTTTATTTTCATTTCTACTTTATTTTGTTCATTTTTTAATTTTATTTACTAATTTTATTTTGTTTATATTGAATTTAAAAGAAAATGGAAATTCAAAGAGTCAAAAACCTTTCATTTACTTGTGTCTTTTCATATAGCCTTGCCTTTCATTTTCATTTGCCTTTTCATTTTGCTTTAGCCTTTCATTCCCTATGCATAGCCATGAATTTCATTTGCAAATTCACATAAGAAAATCTTTCTCATCTCCTCAAAAACTCACGGCTCACTTCAAAAGAAATTTTTTTGTTAATGGCTTCTCTCTTCCTTTATCTCGTTTTTTCTCCTTTGTTTTCCTTGTTTTTTCCTTTGCTCCTCTTCAAGTTAGCTCGGCCTAGCCTCTCCACCTTCACCACCACCATCTATAGCAGCAACCTCCCCTCCTCCTATGACCAAGTCAAGCCGTGACCATCCATTTGTTGCTAGCTTCACAACTTTGCACAAAACTCCACAAAACTATGCTAGCCGACCATAATTTCCACCCTACCCTCCAAATCTTACTTCAGCCACCCCCTTAGCCGTCACCACCACCAGCTTCTCCACCTATGGCCACCACTCCAGATCTGACCTGACCCAATTGACCCATGGACGAACCCAATTGTGACCAAGCCGAGCCTACATGTTGATCAAACATCACCTATTTGCCTTGACCTTTTGTATACATCATGTGTAACACTCCTACCCTCCACATCTCATGTAGCTGTGCCATATTGAAGCCATACCCAAGCCTATGCACATCATAGCCAAGCACATGATCCCCTATGGTCGAGCATTTGAGTGGTAAAAGCAAGGTCAAGTTATCTTGTCTTTTTGCTTTTATTTTTCAACTTGTTTCAATGATATTTTGTGTTGTAAATATATGTTTACATTGTCTTATTTGGTTTGTTGCTTACAAGATCATTATCTTGGCTCTCTCTTCCCACTTGAATCAAAGTCGTGCTATGTCATGCTATATCGTGCTTTTTGGAATCTATTCTGTGTGTTTTGATTTGCTAACTCCAGCTTGAAAAGGTGAGTCCTTCTCACTCTAACATTTCTACTTATGAAATGGTAAATTGATGACAAGTGTTTAGTAATTAAAATGTTTACGCTAGTAATGATGATTATATGATATGTTATTCCATGTTAACTTTGTTAATTATCACCTGACATATGATATATGACATTATATTGTGACATTGACATGTTAGTGTAATTGTTTATATTGTTTATGCATATGTTCACAGTGCAAGTACCCTGTTAGAATAGAGTCACTATGGGTTGAAATGATACGTAGCCAAATGGACTTTAGAATAGGAAAAAATCATTATGGGCTGAAATGATAGGCCTGAGCGATTTTTATTTATTTTTATTTGACTTGGGATTGCGGGTTTGAAATGATAGAACCCGGGTTTTCTTTTAAATTGCGGATTGAAATGATACATACCTGTATCACTTGACCTAGGTTAGAAAATTATATACAAACCCCGTGGTATATTTTTAAATGATTTTTCTTATGATGTGTATTTTTAAAGTATGAAATTTTGATTTAAAAATATATATTTTATGGTTTTAAGAAGGCTAAATATTAAGTTTTGAATTTATGAATTTATGTATGTAAATTTGAAGTAAATGTGATTTTTGACTTTAAATTTAGTTTTAGAATGTAAGTAAATAATGGAAATTAAATTTAAAATTTTGAAATGATACTTGAAGTAAAATATTAAGTATAAAATAACAAAAAAAATTGGAGTTTCATTGTTTCTGAAAAGTTATAATAAAATCTGGAATTTTACTAATAGCATTTCCAAAAATATTGTGGTCTTATGGCAGCATTTTTAAGTGGTGTTGTTTTGAATTTAACTATGTTTGAAATAACTAAATATCTATTATGGCATTTTATAAATGTCGTTGTTGCTGAACTAAACTATTTTGGAAACTATAAGGTGTGATAGCACTTTATAAATGCCGTCGTTGTTATAATTTGACAACGTTTTGAAATGTTATAGATTTTAACACTATTTGAGTTAAATTTTAAAGTGTTAAATGATTTAACTTTTGAAGTTGATTATTTATGAAATTTTAGGAGTTTGAATGTATGTTTTAATATTTAATTTTTAACTTTTAAGGAATTTAAATTGAATTTGAATTTAAATAAGGTTTACATGGTTATATGTTAAATGGAATGAAATGACATGAGATAAATGAATTTTTGAATGGAATTTTGAAATGCATTTTGTAATGATATTTGAAATAATAAATGAATAACATAATTGATTTTTTTTAGAAAGGTATTTAAACTTGAATATTTTATTCTGAATGATAATGAATTGATAAAGAAGTTGAAAGGAAATGATTTTTAAATGGTTTTGAATGACATAATCTTTATTTTGATAAAGAATATGAATTTGGAATTATATTTGATTTCGATAAAAGAATATTTGAAGTTTATATTAGTATGAAAGGATATTGAGTTTACTTGTCATTTGGGTTTATTTAAATGATATTGAGTTTATTAAGTAAATATTTCAAAACTAAATATTAGTAAATTGAATTAAGATACATATGAAATTATCAAATTTAGTTTTGAAATGTGGGATATTAAAGCTTTGAAATATATTGAAAATTGAATAGGGATCCAATCTATATTTGAAATTGATAAGATTTGAAATTGTTTGTTGGGAAACTAAATTGAATTGAAACTAATGGTTTGAATTGAATTAATTGGAAATTTGAAAATTTGGGTTTAATTGAATAAATTTGTAAAATGTAAAGAATTAAAGGAATGTTTCATGATTTCAAATGATGATTTCGAAATGTTAAGATTTTCAAAGTGTAATGATTTCAAGTATTTTTATTTCGAAAGAGTTATAACTTTGAAAGTATTATGATTTTTGAAAGATGAATATATGTTTGTAATGGAAATGATATCATATTGATTTGAATATTGTTTGAAATAAAAATGGTTTTGGTTTCGAAGTATAAACTATTTTGAAAGAAATATAGTTTTGAAATGAAATGATTTGATTTTTGAAGTATGAACTCTTTTGAAATGACCATGGCGTTATAATAACGATTGGTTGTTAAAGAGACCAGGATCATAAGTTGTCATACTCTCTGCCAACTCAGAAAACCACTTTAACAACTGTGTACGCGGTGGAGATTTCAGAATGAAGTAGGATGGTGGCGACGATCCTATTGGGGTATGAACGTGGACCCGACTCTCGTGAGTTGGCTTAAGGTGGCCAAAATAGAAGCGATCTCAGGCCAAAAGTGGTAGCTCCTCTTGTTGGAAACACTTCTTCGATACTATACTCTTACTTGTGGTTGATTTTATGGTCATCCTCTGCTTTTAATTGGGAGTGTGTTCCGAGGTGGGCGTAGTGGCTGTTAGGTTACCACCAGCCTGTGTGCATAATTGGTATATCTACCCTATCATTGCCTTGTGTGCCGTGTCACCTACCATAGCGAGCCTTACTATGAGTTTCTATTTATGTCGTACCTATGGAGTATCTTCTCATAGTCTCCCGATCAGGAGATATGCAGGTACTGTATAGACTATTGGCACTATTACGTGTTAAGGGCTATATGGGTAACCCCTTAATGCTATTTTAAAGTAAGTTTATTGTACTGTAGACATTATTATAACAGCGCAATATTACTACATAGTAAATAGTTTAACAGATCCTTAAAGGATGGGCGATCCCAAAGCATACTTTAAGTTACTGATGCATTTTGTTAATGTTCACATGAGTTGATTTACAGTTCATAAGTATTTATGTCTTGACTCGAGTGTTTTGTGTTTTTCTTTATGCTCGAGTCAGACTGAGTGATTCAGCATTCAAGAGTCACCTTCGGAGTTGGAGCTTTGCTTGAAGATCCAGCCATCTATTTTGCTTTCTGTACCAGTGATTCCAGTGATGTATTCTGATTCGTACCTGATATATCTTGTTACTCTTCTGTTGTATCTTGTTTAAACTCTGATGTATCTTATATATATATATATATAGTAGCTTCATGAACTACTATCTCTTTTACTTCCGCTGCAATATTATTTACTCTGTGTCTGTGATCTATAATTATTTATTTACTATATATTTTGAGATTTGCCAAATTTTATTTACAATGAGGTATTTTGAGCAATTCAAGTCCGACATGTGCGGATGCAAATGGTTGAAAATATCGGGTTTTTACATGTGGTATTAGAGCTTTGGTAGCTCTAGGCAAAACTTAGCATATATGGTAAATGTATTTACAGAATCACTTTCATTCAAGTTTGAATCTCTTCCTTTTTGACTCAAATTCCTTTGAATTTTGGAACGCTCTCTGCGGTTCCAAAATCCAGTTGTGTCCCTTATTATTCGTCTTCTTTTGATTTTGGAGTATCCCGTAACTCCACTTCGAATGATCTTTATAATGAGTCAGCGGTCTCGCCAATCTCAAATTGATTTGTAAAGGGGTGAAACTCCTTTACAACAGCATCGGTTCACCAAAGATTTGATATCCTCGGTTTAGATGCTAGTATCTCTCATTATTCCAAATTCTATCTCTTGAGACCGAATGTTGATTTACCCCAGAAATCCACATTGATCTTATTCTTTAAGTCACGATTGACTCGGTTAAGGTTGCCCACGATTTATATAAGCTTATCCATCTTCCTATTCCGTTATTTAATCATCTTATCTTTGTTCGCAACTTATCTTCAAATCATTCTTGAAGTGTATTTGTAAACTAATATTTAAAATGTTTTATATATTGTGTTGTTTGAGTAGTTAATGTTGATTTGGGTTTCGGATCGATTCATCTGATCAACGCTATCGATAGGATTTCCAAAACACTTGAACAGAGCAAACTGACACAATATGCTTTTTCAAATTTAGTAATGAAATAAATTTTGTAACTATATTATAATTTTTTTCTAGATTTTATTGAATTGGTTGTTTAGAAATAATGTTTGATTTTATATATCATTATCTCTTGTTTCATATATAAATAATTGAACTATAAACATGGTTATAAATTTATTTGGAAATTTAAAATGAATTTAAACAAGAATTTGAGAATTTAATTTCCGATGGTTTCAAACCTTGTATTTTTTTTGATATCACGGGGAACCTTAAGATCATGGTATTCATTGATACTCAGTTAAGTAAACCCCACACCGTGTGTATACCCCGCTTCTTTAGGCTTCGCACACAGATGCGTAACGCTGAAACTCCCACTGATGGTTATGGAGCTGGGATTCGAACCTGCCCGGACACAGTCCTTAGGTACCTATCTCCCAACCCCCTAACCAACCGAGCTACGAACGGCGGGTTAAAGGATATATTGTTTAAAGTATTTTTGAATAAAAATTTGTTTCCAAAGAATTTTTAAAGTTTAAAATTAGTGCTCTTCCCTTTGTCGTTGGAAAATAGCTTCGATGATGACTACAACATCATCGACATTCATTTTCGAGTTTTGAAGTGAAGAGACCGTTTTGTAGTCTTGCTACAGTTTTGTTTTGGGGAATTTAATTGATTTGAATTTATAAAATAAGAATGGATTTATAACATATGCTGATATATGATTTAAATTTGAATGGATATATATATATATATATATTGTGTATGTGCATTTATTTATCTCTAAATAGTTGGAATTTTATCGGAAATTTAATTCCTAAATTTTATCTTGAAGGATAATTTAAAGTATAATTTCAAGACTTGGATAAATATTCAAGCTTGAAATGATTAAATTGGAAAGTTTTATTTGTATAACACACAATTTCATTCCAATATAACTTACCTAAATTATATAGAAGTTGAATATGTAATTGGATAATATACAATATAAAAAATATTTTATATATAAAATTTGAGTGGTTATAATAAATGTTATACACTTAAATTTTAGTTATAAAAATATTAACAGTGGTAAATAAAGAAAAAAAAGGGTAATGGAATAATTTACAATATAAAATGATGTTAAAAGAACTAAGAATAAATTTAAAGCAGTTATAATAAGTGTAAATATATTTAATATAGGTGATAAAATATATTGAGAGGAATAAATTTAATTTTAATTTCGAATAAAGAAGAATTAATTTGAGTACATTATGAGTATAATAAATGATTTTTCAAATCCATGATTTTAGAGATTGTTTATTTAAGATAATTGAATGATAAGATAATGAAATTTGAGATAGATAAGATTTATTTAACTTACGTAAAATTAATTTTCAATTTAAATTGAAATTTCAAGGTTTCAAATTTATTATCTTATTTTATTTTTTAAACTATCTTTTGGTTGTCCTTATTTCCCTTATCTTGCTATAAAACGGGGAGGCTATTGCTTATACCAGTCAGTTTGGAAACCTTTCTATAACTTTTGGTACTCATTTTTGAATCTAAACACTGCTTTCCATCTATAGACCGTCGGTCAAGCGGAAAGGGTGAATCAGATTCTAGAAGATCTTTTTCGTACTTGTGTTCTTGATTCTGGAGGATCTTGGGAAGATCATCTCCACCTTGTTAAACTTACCTATAACAATAGTTATCAGGTATAATTTAAATCATCTTATCATCTTGTCTTAATCTTATTTCATTCTATCTTTTTCTGTGTTTCCCGTATCTCATTCCTTTTCGGGGACGAAAAGTTTTGAGTCGAGAAGGGTATAAAAGCACTGTATTTTGTGATTATTTTAATTGTATATTTTAATTATTCTAATTGAATTCCTGATTTAAAAACTTTATTTTATTTATTAGAAAGAATAAATTTTGTTAATTTAAATATAAATTTTGATTTTGATGTAAATTAGAATTTTAAACATAAATAAATGGAATATTTTCCAGAAATGTGAATTTTGGTCAATATGGTCGAACTTTGAATTTAAAATTTAAATTTTTAAAATTTAAATATATTAATTTTATCTTTTATTATGAAAATTAATAAAATTTCAAGTATACTGCTTTTCATTTCGTTGAAATCTGATTAATATTGTGAAAGTTATGCTTTTTACACTATTTTATGTAAATTGTTTATTCACCAAAATTGTTTATTTTAATTTATATAAATAATATTTTTGTATGCCATATCATGTTCTAATTGTGTATATATTTGTAACATGACATGTTATATATATATATATATATTTTATTTTAAAACTTTTTAAAAGTGTAGTTATAATTTTAAAATGTTCATTGTGTTTTGTTTACAATTTTTAATGCTAGTTTCAATTAAATAAGGCATTTCATTTTTTATTTTTCGATTGTCCAAGATATTATTTTATTTTCATTTCTAATTTATTTTGTTCATTTTTTAATTTTATTTACTGATATTATTTTGTTTATATTGAATATAAAAGAAAATGGAAATTCAAAGAGTCAAAAACCTTTCATTTACTTGTGTCTTTTCATATAGCCTTGCCTTTTCATTTTCATTTGCCTTTTCATTTTGCTTTAGCCGTTCATTCCCTATGCATAGCCATGACATTCATTTGCAAATTCACGTGAGAAAATTTTTCTCATCTCCTCAAAAACTCACGGCTCACTTCAAAAGAAAAAAAAATTGTCAATGGCTTCTCTCTTCCTTTATCTCACTTTTTCTCCTTTGTTTTCCTTGTTTTTGCTTTGCTCCTCTTCAAGTTAGCTCGGCCTACCCTCTCCACCTTCACCACCGACCATTCCACCACCATCTATAGTAGCAACCTCCCCACCTCCTCTGACCAAGTCCAGCCGTGACCATCCATTTGTTGCTAGCTTCACAACTTTGCACAAAACTCCACAAAACTATGCTAGCCGACCACAATTTCCACCCTACCCTCCATATCTTACTTCGGCTACCCCCTTAGCCACCACCACCAACAACTTCTCCACCTATGGCCACCACTCCAGATCTGGCGTGACCCAATTGACACATGGCCGAACCCAATTGTGACCAAGCCGAGCTTACATGTTGACCAAACACACCTATTTGTCTTGACCTTTTGTATACTTCATGAGTAACAATCCTACCCTCCACATCTCGTGTAGCCATGCCATATTGATGCCATACCCAAGCCTATGCACATCATAGCCGAGCACATGATCCCCTATGGTCGAGCATTTGAGTGGTAAAAGCAAGGTCAAGTTATCTTGTCTTTATTACATTTATTTTTCAACTTGTTTCAATGATATTTTGTGTTGTAAATATATGTTTACATTGTCTTGTTTGGTTTGTTGCTTACAAGATCATTATCTTCGCTCTCTCTTCCCATTTGAATCAAAGTCGTGCTGTGTCGTGCTATATCGTGCTTTTTGGAATCTATTATGTGTGTTTTGATTTGCTAGCTTGAAAAAGTGGGTCCTTCTCACTCTGACATTACTACTTATGAAATGGTAAATTGATGACAAGTGTTTAGTAATTAAAATGTTTACGCCAGTTAATGATGATTATATGATATGTTATTCCATGTTATTACCATGTTAACTTTGTTAATTATCACCTGACATATGATATATGACATTATATTGTGACATTGACATGTTAGTGTAATTGTTTATATTGTTTATGCATATGTTCACACTGCAAGTTCCCAATTAGAACAGTATCACTATGGGTTGAAATGGTATATACCCGAATGGACTTTAGAATGGGGAAAAATCGTTATGGGCTAAAATGATAGGCCTGAGCGATTTTTATTTATTTTTATTTGACTTGGGATTGCGGGTTTGAAATGATAAAATCCGGGATTTTTTTTAAATTGTGGATTGTAATAATACATATCCGTATCACTTGACCTAGGTTAGAAAATTATATACAGACCCCATGGTACATTTTAAATGATTTTTCTTATGATATGTATTTTTAAAGTATGAAATTTTGATTTAAAAATATATATTTTATGGTTTTAAGAAGGCTAAATATTAAGTTTTGAATTTGTGAATTTATGTATGTAAATTTGAAGTAAATGTGATTTTTGACTTTAAATTTATTTTAAAATGTAAGTAAGTAACGAAAATTTAATTTAAAATTTTGAAATGATATTTGAAGTAAAATATTTAGTTTCAAATAACAAAAAAATTTGGAGTTTTATTGTTTTTGAAAAGTTATAATAAAATCTGGAATTTTACTAATAGCATTTCCAAAAATGCTGTGGTCTTATGACAGCATTTTTAAGTGTTGTTGTTTTGAATTTAACTATGTTTGAAATAATTAAATATCTATTACGGCATTTTATAAATGCTGTTGTTCCTGAACTAAACTATTTCGGAAACTATAAGCTACGATAGCACTTTATAAATGCCGCTGTTGCTATAATTTGACTACATTTTGAAATATTATAGATTTTAACACTATTTAAGTTATATTTTAAAGTGTTAAATGATTTAACTTTTGGAATTGATTATTTGTGAAATTTCAAGAGTTTGAATATATATTATAATATTTAAATTTGAATTTTTAAGGAATTTAATTTGAATTCGAATTTAAATAAGGTTTACTTGGTTATGTGTTAAATGGAATGAAATGACATGAGATAAATGAATTTTTGAATGAAATTTTGAAATGTATTTTTTAATGATATTAAAAATAATAAATGAATGACATAATTGATTATTTTAAAAAGGTATTTAAACATGAATATTTGATTTCGAATGATAATGAATTCATAAAGGATTTGAGCGGAAATGATTTTGAAATGGTTTTGAATGACATAATCTTTATTTTGATAAAGAATATGAATTTGGAATGATATTTTATTTTGATAAATGAATATTTGAAGTTTATATTAGCATGAAAGGATATTGAGTTTACTTGTACTTTGGGTTTATTTGAATGACATTGACTTTATTAAGTAAATATTTCAAAACTAAATATTAGTAAATTGAATTAAGATACATATGAAATTATCAAATTTAGTTTTGAAATGTGGGATATTAAAGCTTTGAAATATATTGAAATTGATAAGATTTGAAATGGTTTATTGGGAAACTGAATTGAATTGAAACTGATGGTTTGAATTGAATTAATTGGAAATTTGAAATTTGAAATTTTGGGTTTAATTGAATAAAATTTTAAAATGTAAAGAATTAAAGGAATGTTTCATGGTTTCAAATGTATGATTTCGAAATGTTATCATTGTCAAAGTGTAATGATTTCAAATATTTTGGTTTCGAAAGAGTTATAACTTTGAAAGTATTATGATTTTTGAAAGATGAATACATGTTAGAAATGGAAATGATATCGTATTGATTTGAATATTATTTAAAATAAAAATGGTTTTGGTTTAGAAGTATAAACTATTTTGAAAGAAATACAGTTTTGAAATGAAATGATTTGATATTTGAAGTATGAAATCTTTCGAAATGACCACGACGTTATAATAACGATTGGTTGTTAAAGAGACCGGGATCGGAAGTTGTCATACTCTCTGCCAACTCCGAAAACCACTTTAACAACCGTGTACGTGGTGGAGATTCTAGAATGAAGTAGGATGGTGGCGACGATCCTATTGAGGTATGAATGTAGACCCGACTCCCGTGAGTTGGCTTAAGGTGGCTGAAACAGGAGCGATCTCGGGCCAAAAGGGGTAGTTCCTCTGGTCGGACACACTTCTTCGATACTATACTCTTACTAGTGGTTGATTTGATGGCCATCCTCCGATTTTGATTGGGAGTGTGTTTCGAGGTGGGCGTAGTGGCTGCTACGTTACCACCAGCCCGTGTGCGTAATTGGTATATCTACCCTGGCATTGCCTTGTGTGCCGTGTCACCTACCATAGCGAGCCTTACTACGAGTTTCTATTTGTGTCGTACCTATGAAGTATCTTCTCATAGTCTTCCGATCAAGAGATATGCAGGTACTGTATAGAATATTTGCACTATCACGTGTTAAGGGCTATATGGGTAACCCCTTAACGCTATTTTAAAGTAAGTTTATTTTACTGTAGACATTATTATAATAGCACAATATTACTACATAGTAAATAGTTTAACGGATCCTTAAAGGATGGGCGATCCTAAGCATCCTTTAAGTTACTGATGCATTTTGTTACTGTTCACTTGAGTTAATTTACAGTTCATAAGTATTTATGTCCTGACTCGAGGGTTTTGTGTTTTTCTTTACGCTCGAGTCAGACTGAGTGATTCAGCATTCAAGACTCACCTTCGGAGTTGGAGCTTTGCTTGAAGATCCAGCCATCTATTTTGTTTTCTGTAACCAGTGTTTCCAGTGATATATTTTGATTTGTACCTGATGTATGTTGTTACTCTTCTATTGTGTCTTGTTTAAACTCTGATGTATCTTATATATAGTAGCTTCATGAACTACTATCTGTCTTACTCCCGCTGCAATATTATTTACCCTGTGTCTGTGATCTGTGATTATTTATTTACTATATATTCTGAGATTTGTCAAATTTTACTTGCAACGCGGTATTTTGAGCAATTCAAGTCCGACATGTGCAGATACGAATGGTTGAAAATATCGGGTTTACATCTTATGTAAGTTAAATCAACAATAAACAAATATGAGTGTAACAACGTCAGAGATGTTTACGGGGTTTGACATCTCCTATCTGGTGTCTAACATGAGTGGAATAACTTAAGAGATGTTCGGGATTCCTTCCCCTAAGGATTCGTTAAACTATCTACATACTTAGTCCAATACGTTATTATAATATTGTCTACAGTAAAGTAAAGTATTAAAATAGCATTAAGGAATTACACATATCCCCTTTAACATATTTTTATATATTCTCGTAGTCTATACAGTACCGTAATTCCTTCGTAAACTGGAGGGCAATCAGAGAGCACTCCACAGGTACGGTACAAACCAAACTCGTAGAAGGCGCGATAAGAGATGTGACAATGCACGCAAGGCAATGCCCAGGGTGGGATACTATAGTTTTGCGGATCCAGACTGGTAGTAACGCATAACAGCAACTACCGCCCACCTCGGAACACACTTTCAAATCAAATCAAGGGGTGGCCACCGAATCAATCATAAAGTCTTAGTATGGTATTGAAGAAATGTGTCCGATCGAAGGTGCGACCTCACTTGGCTTTATATGGCTCTTGTTTTAGCCACATCAAACTGACGCACGGGAGTCAGGCTACATAAATACCTCATACAGAATCGTTCGGCAAACCATCCTACTCCATTTTGGAATCTTCACCACGTACACTTTTGTTAAAGTGGTTTTCGGTATTGGCAGAGAGTATGAAAATATCCAATCCCGGTCTCATTAATAACCAAACACTTATTTCACACCAGATGGTTCTTTCAAATTTCTAAAACTATTTCATAATTGTAACGGCCCAGAATTTCGAACAATTTAATTTGAAAATATTTAATTAATTTTAAATATTTGAACGATGGTTTGAATTGAATTTTCAATATAACTTCGAAATTGGCAATTAAATTATAGAAGTTAATCTATTGAAAGTTGAATAAAAATTTAAAATCTTCAATTTTAAGCTGATTAAAAATATTTCAAAGGCTTGTGAAAACCACATTGATAATATTGAAGATAATAGAAGCTTCAGAATTGAATTTGAAAGTAGTTTGTTCAGTTTTAAAATTTAAACCGTTTAAATCGATATTTAAAAATAGTCGTCCGAGGCACAGTCTCGGAATTCGACGAAACCAGTTCCATTGGATCTGTAATATTTAATTATTACCGGATTTCAAATTTCGTATTTTTCGGAGTTGATATGTGAGCACACGGTAAATAAACGCGTTGAAATTAAATCGAATTCGATTTAAATTTAAATTTTGAAATTAATCAACACACACATGTTATCTTCCCTAAATTTACGCCTAATATCACGACATAAGATCGTGTAAACCATGCCTCTTCAAAAGATTAAATAACCCTCTCTTCCTCACTTTTGAATCAATTGACAGAAGAAAAATTTGAATGGCCGCTCTTTTAATTTCTTCGTTCCCAAATTCAATTCGAAGCCCCTCTTTCTTCTCTTCTTCCAGATTCACGAACTTGAAACAAAAAAAAAAAAAAAAGAGAGAACGAAACCTTTGTTCGATCGGCCTAAGCGAAATCAACTGTAGAGGCGGCGGCTAGTGGAGTCGCGAGCGAGCAAGTACCGGGGGTCGCGATGAAGTTTCGAGCTTGCGCTCGAGGCCGCGACGACGAGGTCGAGGCTAGGGCATCGATGGAGTGGGCGCGCGAGTAGGGGGTGCGCAGGCGACGGCGGTTTGGAACTCGCGAGCAAGGCGATGGAGGCGGCGACAGCAAGCGGCGGCTGGAGCAGGGGACTTCGTGGTTGTGGCCGCGACGTCTGTGGGCCAAACTAGGGTTTCGACGGTCGATTGGATCGGCTTCTTCGTGTAAGGCAATTAGGTAATGTTTATAGCTTGTTTAAAATTAGGTGTTAGATTAGAATTTTAAAATTCAGAAGCTTGTAAAATCAAATATGCAGATATATTCAGAAGCAAGTTAATTTTAATTTAATTTAATATACTGCAGATTTTTATAGATATACAAAAAAATAAAATAAAATGTGAAACCAGTATTTAAATTTTTACAGTAAGTTAAATATTAAATTTTTAACATCTTGATTTGAAATTAAGAAATTGCAGTAAAGAATTTAGTCGTAGATTTATAGATTTACAGAAAGATAATACAATAGATTTTTAATATATATATATATATATGCAAGTAGAAGAAAATATGTACAGTTTAGAAATTTTCAGTTTGTATAAAATTTACAGTAAATAAGTTTTACTTTAAAAATGTATATATATAGTAAACCAGGAAAGAAAGAAGGAATTAGTTAAAATTAGAAATATAAATAGAAATTTGTTTTTTTTCGACTAGCGGAATTAATTTGTATAAATGGTTCGTTTAATTATCGGTATTAAAAATGATTTATTAAAGGAAATTTAGTTTTTAAAATTTAATTTTTTTGTTAAGTAAATTTGTTAAAAGGGATTTCTATAGAAATTAAAATTATCGGTTTAAACTTAATCTATTTAATTACCTTAAGATACTAAAAAAGGAATTTTTGGTTTAAAATTAAATTAATAAAATCATTGGCTAATTTAATTTACCTAATAGGAATTTAATTTATTGGATAAAATGATTTATCTAAAGGGAATTTAGATTAAAACTTAATTTTTTATAATTATTTAAAAGAAATTGATTTAAAAAGGAAATCACCGATGAATCAAAATTATCAAATGAAAATTTATTATTCGATCTGTTCGAATATTAATAAATTGTGTAAATATTTATACAAGGTATAAATCAAGAAAATCGAGTCAAGAAGGAAATGGATTGCAAATAAAAAGCTAAGGTGAGATCTTCTCACTCAAATTGAAAACTTGGATTGCAGTTATTGATTGATGTTTGGTTGTGATATTAGATATAGTAGGATATATCTATGTATAGCAATATATATATATATATATATATATATATATATACATATATATATATATATATATATTGGCATATGTATATATTGGAGTTGTTGATTTCCCGCATTATATAGCGGATGAGACCCTATTGCGCCGCCTATTAAGCGGATAATATTTTATAAATCCCATATACCACGATATCCCGTCTTGAAACGGGATTGGTATTGTGCTAACATCTGTGGATGCAGGGAAACAGGTTGGAGGGATCCAGCTGGATTCCTCAACCGTATTTATTTATTTTCATATATTGTGATATTTGTTGATTATCATTTGACGATATATGATGTTTGGATGCCGTGATTTATTATTTGGTGTGTTGCATAATCGGATCCATTTTTGAAGTTTAAAAATAACGATTTTGATATAAAAGGATTTTAAAGTGATTTTCGAAATTATACGTTTATTAAATTTTCGAATTAATTCATTTTAAATAATTAAAACGTTATTTATTTTTATGTTATAAAAAATTAGGATTTTTGTGAAAATATAACCAAAGCATGATTTTTGAAATAAATAGTTGATAAATTTATAAAATGGTTTAAATTAGGAATTTTAAATTATAATAAACGATTTATATAAAAGATTTATAAAATGGATATTTATAAATTAAAATATTGGAATTATAAAAAAATGAGTTTTTATAAGTGTTGGAATGAAATGTAAATGAATTTCATAAGTGAATGAAGTTTATAGAATTATAAGTGGTGAAGTTATAAATGGAATTTTACAAGTAGTAAGATTTATAAATTTTGTAAAGTTATTAAAAGAATTGATTTAGGTAAATAAATAAAGCTTATAAGTTATAAGATTTATAATTTGGGAAGTTTTAAAAGAAAGATTTTTGTAAATAAATGAATTATAAGTATTTAACTTCTAATGTGGACTTTTGGTATATAATTGAGTTATATAAATTGAATTGGATTAATAAAGGAGATTTATAAATCGAAGCTTATAAATAGAAATGGAATTTATAGACATTGTTTATAAATTCGAAATCCATGGAATTTGATAAATTGAAAATTGAAATTGGTTAAGGAAGTATATTCACGATTTTGGACAGTGAGTATATTATCAATTAAAATGGATATTCTTGGGAAAATGAATATTATAAAATGAAGTTCATCATTGTAACGATGTTTTAAAATGTATTATAAATCGAATACATAGATTTCAACATTTATTGTTAAAATAGATGTTTTCGAGAAATAGAAGGAAATGATGGACTATAACACTGTTGTTATAGTAAATGGTTTTCGAAAGGAAATGTTTTATATAGTATTGGGATTTATATATCTATTTAAAATTTCGAATCCCTATACTAGCGATTTGGGGTCGTCGTAACGGTGTTTTACGCAATATTCGTTTTGACTCAAATAAATGTGTTTAAGTGAATGTTTTCCTTAAAGAATGAAATATATACTTAATTTCGATATTAAGTATATTGAATATTTTCTAAGTATTGAAATTAAATGGATTTGTGAATTACTTATTAATAAATAAGTATGGAAATGTTTTTCCAATGTGAAATGAAACGTTTTGAGAATTTATCTTTTTGAAGATAAATTGAAAATGAATAATTGAAATCGTATATTCATAAATATTTTGGAATGTAAATTAACTATGGAATTTATAAAAGAATAGGAAATTTGTTTAAAAATAAACGTTGATTTATTTTTGAAGTGTGGGAATAAATTTACGGATTTGAAACGTAAATATAAAGTAAATAGGTAAGGATTTATTTAATTGGATTAAATGAACCATGTTGAAATGAAAGTATTTCGCGTAAGAAAAATGATTGAAATTTATTTTCAAAAGTGGTAAAGGTGAAAAGTGATTTGAAAAATTGTTTTCAAATGGTTGAAGTGTAGAAATTTTATATCTAGTAAAGATATTTTGGAAAGTAAATAATTTGGGAAATTATTTGGAATTTGGTGATGTTAAACATGCCTATTGATAGTTAAATAACCGACTATCAATATTTACCTTTAAATAGGTATTTGTTGTGATTGCTTGAATTTGAATTCTACACTTATTTTTAAAAATAAGCGCTCACTATTCGGGTTAGCCGGGAAAGGACCTTGGGGTCGTATAACCCATTCTGAATATGTGATACGTCGTAATAAATAGCATTGATGACCCGTGTTGAAGATCGGATATTTGTGAAAACGGAAGGATTACCGTCGAGTGTTTCTGCATCGGCTGATCCCCAATATAGAAATTTATTTCCCTTTGTGATGGGAAGTCCGGTCGTGATTAGTGAATATCCGGATTGCAAGGACTTCTTTGTAAGTGCCTTCGGTTCCGTTCGATCCCGGAATGGACTTGTATGGATGTGTGTCTGACGTTACAATTTGAGACGTAAAGCTGGTTTCTATCAAATATATTACCGTTGGTGGCGGAGAATTTATTCTCTTAGCTTAACACCCCTAGAGGTTATATAGTTGATGGTTACTAGTGATACATTCCCGAATTGGTAATGTGGCATACGAGGTGCTGTTGAGCATTTGATGATCAAAGCACAGCTTTGTATAAAGCGTCGCTTTGTGGGTGAGACTTCGTCGGACCTCACACCCCGGAAATGGTTAAAACAGGAAGGATGCAGCAAGGTTATTAGGGGGTAGAGCCCCTTTAGTGTATGTCATTCCTTCTGGATAGAGGTGGTATCATGGTATGGAGCCCAGATACTTAACCTATGTTGTTGCTGCAAATTTATTGCTTTGTGGTTGTTGGAAATCGAGGATCCTAGGATATAGATCGGTTACGATCGGGGGATGACATATTCGTGTCAGTAGTTACCCAGTTAGGGGTAATCCGGCCTTGTGTTGGCAGAGATCCGGTTTGGTTCTCGGGACGTCATTCCAGAGGCATTTCCATGTGGCAATGGGAAGTTCCTTGGCCTGACCATTTGTTGGAAATCCAAAGAAACAATACGACCTCGTACGGTTTTAGTTGTAGAACCTATCATTCACTTATGGTGGCGCCCCACTGTTTGGATGGTAGCTATAGTAGGCATAAGTGCGAAATGCCTATGCGGGCTAAGATTTATATCTTTACTTTCGAAATGTTGTCTACACTATGCACTAGTAATAATATCAAGTTTCTTTTTAATGTGTATCAAGCATCTTTGACCATCATAAGGAGAAATCTCCTCCGATTCTGCATTTGCATTGTGTGTATGTGCGGGAGGCCTTATGGTAGTCTCATTTTCCAAAAAGCATTGCAAATCTATTTTAAAATTATCCTGTTCTTTGTTTTAAAGATAAACAACTGTCTCACACCAGTCACATGACTGACCTGGAGTTTATTGTTTCCCTTCCTAAACTCTGGGTGCCCACCAATTTCCACACGGGTAGTCTAGAGTTAAGGTTATCAGGTCATTCTGGATTTGGGAGTTGCTACAGAATCTGGAGGCAAGCTTGATGGCGTAGCATATTACTAAGTATATAGTATTTCTTTTCCACTGTTTGCTGTTGTAAACTCTGATAATGAATGTAATGTGATGTAATGTATAAAATATACAGTTCTTTTGTTTTAATGAATATTCATTTATCTATTATATGTTGTTCCGCTGCGAATTGTGAGATTCTGATATTGTTCTGTTCTATCTTTTTCTTTCTTCTTCTACATCTTTCTTCTTCTTAAACCATAACGGTCCGGTTTTTCGGCATTTTAAAATCGCAGTCGTCACATTTGGTATTAGAGCATATGGTTAAGCGACAACCATGACTCTATTGGGTGTTACTCATTAGAGATAGAGTTAGCAATACTCTAGAATGAGTTTGAGTGTAATAATAGATATGAGCGCGTATTTGTTAGTGAAAATGAAATTGTTTTGTATTGTGTTGACTTATCGGTTGATTGTTTATAGATTCTGGCCGGTGCAGTCTAGCTAACTGTGTTGATAGGAGTTTCTAAACTCTTAAACAAGATAAACCGACACAGTATTGTTTTTTGAATCGGGTAAATGAAATAATTTTTGCCCAAAACTATTTTTGTATAGAAAATAAATGATTTTCTATGAATTATTATAGTATATGGATGTTTGGATGTTTGGAAGTGATAATATTGAATTATTATCGTTGTTATATGGAATTAAATAAGAAATAAAATGGTATAACCACAGATTTGAAAATAAATTCATTTAACAAATGAAATTTATAAATATGAATTGAAAGTATAAGGAAATGAACTTATATATGAATAAAATTGTGAATATAAATGGTAAATGTAATTTATAATTGAAAATAGAATTCCATGAAAATATTTGAAATAAAATTCACTAATGGAATAAATTTGATAAATGAAAACCAATCAAAGAAAATAAATTGGAAATTGTTTATAAGGAAGAAAAATCTTGTGAAGTAATTGCAAATGAAGTGGAATTAAAATAAATTGAGTTGGCATCAATTTAAACTAGTTATAAACTAGAATGGATATTCTATTAAGTGAATATCATTAAATTTGCATAGAAATAATTATCGTTTGACACAAACAAGATTGTATAAAATTATATGAGTTAATGAAAGCAAATAAAATTGATTTTTGAATCAATTAAAATGGTATGAATTCGTTTTGCTTAGAAATGAATAGAACGAAGAAAATGAGTTGTAAACCACTTGATTTAATGGAAATGGAAAGTGAATTGGTCGTAAGAGACTAAAGATGAATTAAAACCATATGAATTGCTAATGGAATTTATCTTGAATGTATTGCTAATGAAATCTATATATTTGTCATTGAAAATGAATGAAATGTTAATAGATTTCTTATATTTGTCGCTGACGTGTTTAAACTAAGAAAGTGCAGGTTTTGGAAGCCGTTTGGCTGTATTTTGGGTTGCGCAGATGTTAAATATAAACAGCTTTGCTTAAAAATGCTATTAAGGTACGCCTACGCAATAAAAATAGGAAATATGAACTGTTTTTGGTTTTTCCGACCGTGTGGGTCGATGTATATATATTTATAACTTTTTTCAAATTGCAAAAGCTCCTCCGTACAAAGGAGACTCTGCCAAAATTTTCCGTAAATTTTGGGAGCTAGAATTTTTTTTTGAAAATTGTTGAAATTTTTTTGTTAGCGACAAACGATTTCAAATTGGGAATTGAAGTAAATTAGTAAATGAAACTAATTAAAAATAGTGAGATGAATCAATTAGTAAATGAAAGTCAATCGATAAAATTCAATATTCAGAAGTTAAATTGAATCCAAATAAAATTGAAATTGTGAATTGAATTCAAATGAAATTGGAATGCAAATTGAATGAAAATGAACATATAACTTCAATAGTGACGTAAAAGTGTATAAGAAGCATATATCGAAATTTTGTAATGGGATTGGCAAAATGGTTTGAATATTGTAATTGGATATTATGGATACTACTACTAGCAGATATACAGGTGTATTAAAAGAAATGGAATTGGGATTTTGATTTCAAAGATAAAATTGAATTGCTCGACAAAAAGGTACGTATTTCAATTTCAGTATGAAATTTGGTGATTTTCTTGTCCAGCCGCTTGGCTTTTCGTTTTCTTTTTGAATCTGAGGGGCCGTGGTGCCATTTTGTAGTTGTCCCGAGCTAGCCGCGCAAAGGAGATGCTGGCGAAATTTTTCGAAAATTTAGAGTGTTAGAAAAATTTTGAGAAATTTTGAAAGTTTGAAATTTAAATTTGAATAGTTAAGGAAACAATATTGTTGAAACTTATAATTGAAATTGGAATGATAATGAATCTCTAATAAAAAGATTTAGCTTAGTAAGTTGATAAAACTACTTGGATTGTGAAAAATAGTAGACGAGTTAAGGACCATTTCTTCCTAACTTGTAATTTCGGGACGAAATTCTCTTAAGGGGGGAAGATTGTAACGACCCAGAATTTCGAACAATTTAATTTGAAAATATTTAATTAATTTTAAATATTTGAATGATGGTTTGAATTGAATTTTCAATATAACTTTGAAATTGGCGATTAAATTATAGAAGTTAATCTATTGAAAGTTGAATAAAAATTTAAAATCTTCAATTTTAAGCTGATTAAAAATATTTCAAAGGCTTGTGAAAACCACATTGATAATATTGAAGATAATAGAAGCTTCAGAATTGAATTTGAAAGTAGTTTGTTCAGTTTTAAAATTTATACCGTTTAAATCGATATTTAAAAATAGTCGTCCGAGGCACAGTCTCGGAATTCGACGAAACCAGTTCCATTGGGTCCGTAATATTTAATTATTACCGGATTTCAAATTTCACATTTTTCGGAGTTGATATGTGAGCACACGGTAAATAAACGCGTTGAAATTAAATCGAATTCGATTTAAATTTAAATTTTGAAATTAATCAACACACACACACACGTTATCTTCCCTAAATTTACGCCTAATATCACGACATAAGATCGTGTAAACCATGCCTCTTCAAAAGATTAAATAACCCTCTCTTCCTCACTTTTGAATCAATTGACAGAAGAAAATTTTGAATGGCCGCTCTTTTAATTTCTTCGTTCCCGAATTCAATTCGAAGCCCCTCTTTCTTCTCTTCTTCCAGATTCACGAACTCGAAACAAAAAAAAAGAGAACGAAACCCTTGTTCGATCGGCCTAAGCGAAATCAACTGTGGAGGCGGCGGCTACTGGAGTCGCGAGCGAGCAAGTACCGGGGGTCGCGATGAAGTGTCGAGCTTGCGCTCGAGGCCGCGGCGACGAGGTCGAGGCTAGGGCATCGATGGAGTGGGCGTGCGAGTAGGGGGTGCGCAGGCGGCGACGGTTTGGAACTCGCGAGCAAGGTGATGGAGGCGGCGACAGCAAGCGGCGGCTAGAGCAGAGGACTTCGTGGTTGTGGCCGCGACGTCTGTGGGCCAAACTAGGGTTTCGACGATCGATTGGATCGGCTTCTTCGTGCAAGGCAATTAGGTAATGTTTGTAGCTTGTTTAAAATTAGGTGTTAGATTAGAATTTTAAAATTCAGAAGCTTGTAAAATCAAATATGCAGATATAGTAAAAAGCAAGTTAATTTTAATTTAATTTAATATACTGCAGATTTTTATAGATATACAAAAAAATAAAATAAAATGTGAAACCAGTATTTAAATTTTTACAGTAAGTTAAATATTAAATTTTTAACATCTTGATTTGAAATTAAGAAATTGCAGTAAAGAATTTAGATGTAGATTTATAGATTTACAGAAAGATAATACAATAGATTTTTAATATATATATATATATATATATATATATATATATATATATGCAAGTAAAAGAAAATATATATAGTTTAGAAATTTTCAGTTTGTATAAAATTTACAGTAAATAAGTTTTACTTCAAAAATGTATATATATAGTAAACCAGGAAAGAAAGAAGGAATTAGTTAAAATTAGAAATATAAATGGAAATTTGTTTTTTTCGACTAGCGGAATTAATTTGTATAAATGGTTCATTTAATTATCGGTATTAAAAATGATTTATTAAAGGAAATTTAGTTTTTAAAATTTAATTTTTTTGTTAAGTAAATTTGTTAAAAGGGATTTCTATAGAAATTAAAAGTATCGGTTTAAACTTAATCTATTTAATTACCTTAAGATACTAAAAAAGGAATTTTTGGTTTAAAATTAAATTAATAAAATCATTGGCTAATTTAATTTACCTAATAGGAATTTAATTTATTGGATAAAATGATTTATTTAAAGGGAATTTAGATTAAAACTTAATTTTTTATAATTATTTAAAAGAAATTGATTTAAAAAGGAAATCACCGATGAATCAAAATTATCAAATGAAAATTTATTATTCGATCTGTTCGAATATTAATAAATTGTGTAAATATTTATACAAGGTATAAATCAAGAAAATCGAGTCAAGAAGGAAATGGATTGCAAATAAAAAGCTAAGGTGAGATCTTCTCACTCAAATTGAAAATTTGGAATGCAGTTATTGATTGTTGTTTGGTTGTGATATAAGATATAGTAAGATATATCTATATATAGCAATATATATATATATATATTGGCATATGTATATATTGGAGTTGTTGATTTCCCGCATTATATAGCGGATGAGACCCTATTGCGCCGCCTATTAAGCGGATAATATTTTATAATCCCATATACCCCGATTGTAGCGACCAGACATTCTAGCACCAGAAAATCGCATCACTAATTAAGAAAGAAAGGGATAGAAGAAGAAAAGAAAGAGAAGAAAGAACAACAACACATCAGAATCTCACAGCGGAACGATTTATATATAATATAGAACATAGACATAGTATCATATACATCAGAGTACACAACTAAACATCTCAATTTAGACAGTTATAACATTTCTGTCTAATACAATACAAGACAAACATACAGAATATCAACACAGCGGAAACTCTAACTATATATCTATACGCTGAAGCCTCCTGCTCCAAAGCTCCTTCGGATTTCGTGAAGGATAACCTGAATCACTTGACTACTCATATATAATATGAGTACCCAAGAGTTTAATAAAACAGAAAATAAACACTCGGGTCAAACAAGGGTCTGGTGTGAGTAAACGGTTTAAGATTGCTTAACTTTTTAGAAAATCCTTTGAAAAGAAAGGTATCACGTAAGACTTCCCACACATAAACATGGAAAAGTTTTTACCTTACGCTAACCAAACCATTTGATAGGAAATCCAGTGATATTATAATAGTGTCTAGGGTTTTCAAATAAATATGAAATAGCCGAAATTGTTACATGATTAAATTCCAGCTACTAGCCACAAATGTGGGTAATACAAACAAAACCGTAGGGTCTCGTACGGAAAATGGGTTTCCATCAATGGAAGGGCTACTGGGGTACCGCCCGTCACAGTACGTGGCCTAGATCACCGTACCGAGGAGCCACCCTAACTCCCCTGCAACACAAAGCCGGGACCATTCCTTACTGAACAGTCCCGAACAAGACCACCCCGCAGTTGGCCGCAGATCCAACTGCACACAAAGCCGAAATAAGGGACATCTAGACAGGGATGTATCTTGCTCTCCAGTGGGAGCTACCCACGAAGCCTTGCTGCACCTCCCTTATTTTAGCCATTCCCGGTTGATGAGGCTTGAGGCTGCGATTACCATTATAGGACCAATTATCTTAGAATGCTCATCGTCCACCTGACGATGTTCTGAAAGCATTCAATCCATACAAGTTCGTTCCGGGTTCGAACGAAACCGAAGGCACTATCTCGTTGCACTCATTTTGGAATCACCCTCAGAATCAATGACCATAGCCCTTGCACTCTGATTCACCATCTCGAATCTATAAGCACTATTCCGTCAACTCATTATGGAATCACCCACAGAGTTATACTGACGTATAGCCCTTACACCTCGAGTCTTCACTTGCTCCACTTGGATTAACGACCTAACGTTTAATTGGAATCGATGTGGTTTTCAGATATCCAAATATGGAAACCCGATCCCGGTCTTATCGAATCCAAACGCCATTTTAATGTCCAAGTTATACTTAAGGGATTTAAACAATAGATATTTTAGAAAATATCACTTAACATAAATGGATGTATCATATTACACAGATAGATAAGCATCTATTATCACATGCATCTATACATATCACAAATCAGCATATATATCACATTCAGATATAGCATATTCACATCATCACCCATCAATCAATGTCATCCAACAACAACCAATATCA
Source organism: Allium cepa (assembly GCA_030765085.1). Classification (NCBI taxonomy): domain Eukaryota; kingdom Viridiplantae; phylum Streptophyta; class Magnoliopsida; order Asparagales; family Amaryllidaceae; genus Allium; species Allium cepa. The sequence continues at coordinate 465,708,109 of CM060943.1, forward strand.
TTAACTCATCCAATGATATATATCATCCAATCATTAATCATTCACAAACAAGTTTGATTCAAACTTGATTAATTTAATTAATTCTTAAATTAAATTAATCCTTAATTAATCACTTGGATTATCTTCAATCCATTTTACTATTCATTAATTACAAATTAATTAATTAACTAACATCAATTAATTATCCATTTCAATTAATCTTCCCTGATTAATTACCACTTAATTACTTTAAGTAATTCTTCCTTAATTACCATATTAATTAATCATCCTGATTAATTACTTCCAAATTATACTAAGTAATTACCTCTTAATTACCTTCTAAATTAATCAACCTTGATTAATTATTCTTTAATTATCCTGATAATTATTTCTTAATTACCTTTAATCATACCTGATTAATCACTTTTAATTAATCACATTGATTAATTACTTTTAATTAAATACTTGATTAATTACTTTTAATTAATCACATTTAATTAATTACTTTTAATTAATCACCTTTGATTAATTACTTTAATTACATTTATTAATTAAAACTTAATTATAAACTAATTATTCTTAAATTATAAATTAATAATTAATTAATTATTTTCATTAATTAATGATTACTTCATTAATTAAATTTCTTTCTTAATTAATTACTTTAACAAGTAATTAATAACTTAATTAATTACTCTTAATTCTTTTATTAATTAATCATTAATTAAATATTTTAAACCTTTAATTAATTTTGTTAATTAATTCTTTAATAACTCAAGTGATTAATCCTTAATCACATCACTTAATTACTTCCATAAAGTAATTATCCTTTACTTAATTACCTTTAGTAATTAACCACTTAATTATTTAATTACTTTCCAAAGTAATTATATAAGATTAACCCATAAGTGATTATCTTAATTAATCACAAATTAATTATTTAATTAATTATTTAACTTAATCATTTAAAATTAATTAAATGATTCTTTAATTTACTATATTAAAAAGATTCTTAACAAGAAGCCATTATCTTAATTAACACATTTATATTAACCAATAACCTTTCAATAGTTAATAATTTAATTATCTTAATTACCTTTCCAAATTTAATTATCTTTAATTAAATCAAAATTCCAATTTACATAAGATAAATCTTTATTACAATTGATTATCAATTCTTAATCATTAAAATATGACATTTAAAAATCAATTATAATTAAACATATTTTAAATTAAACTTTTAAAACTTTCCCAAAGTTATCAAACAAAATTTAATGCAAACTTTATTTCAAACATATCCATTTCTTTTATTTTGAAAACTTCCATATTTTAATATATATAAAACTTGTTAAAAATTAAATTTTGAAACCAATTAGTTTTACAAGTAAAACTTATTTAATTTTGTTTTAAAACTTTATCCCAAAACCAAATTTCTTTGTTTCCAAACCCTTTGTAAAATGTTGCAATTAAATTTAAAATCTTTTAAAAATGTTCTGACAAGTTTTAGGACTAATATAACTTCCTGAACTAACACAAAGGCCTGCTCGAGCAATCCCTCTGCAAAACTCGCGTCAACTCCGAGTTAACACACGATTAACTCCAAGCTAATCCACCCCAACCTGCTTCGAGCTCTACCCACAACAAACACGAGATATACTTCGAGTTTCCTCCCTCTTCTCCCCAGAACCACCACTGAAGCACAGATCAGTGCACGTTAACGTGCACACCACCGTTGGTCGGCGGCGATCCTCTCCCCGGCTTCCACCAAAACACAAACGACCCCAACATCAAGTATCCAAACCCAGAAAATCCAAATTCGATCGAGAACGAAATCTCGACCTTCAACCCAAAACTGTTCGAAAGCTCCATCCTCAAATTCACCCACCGCCGGTCATCCCTCTCCCGGGAGACCACGCCACCACCACCGTAGCTCCCCCACATTGCCTCGAAACCACAGCACCACTCGCGACCACCTCCGGTAGTCCCACGTTGAAGCAAAGCCCAATAGAACAACATCGGCACCTACAGCAAACTAAACCCTACTCACTCCATTCTCGGCCAACTCAATCCAAAATAAATTCCAATTGTATTTTTCGCATGACCCCAGAAGCCCCCTCCACCTTCGAGTTCACCCACGTCGGCCAATTTTCCGCCGTTTGCCGTGATTTGACCAAAAACCCCAAATCAGTAAATCCCAAAATTCTCTCAAATTTCGAATCTAAAAATCATGATACTAATCTCAAAAATCATGATTTTGTATTAGGAATTCAATTATAAAATTCAAATCCAAAATTTATTCGATTAATTTTTGACCCATAATAAGATTTTACTGTAAATTTTTGAATTCAAGCTGATCATACATTTATAAAACCTATAACCATTTTTAGATGACAGCTTACTTGATTATAAACATCTTCTATTTACAATTCAAGGTCCAATTTGACTTGAAAAACTAGTTATTGAATTTTATTTATAAAACTGTAATCCTGTTCTTTATACAGACCCTGAAGTATCACTATACAAGCATTCAAAAGTCATAAACCAAACATGCATCCAATACAATTCAAATATTTTCAGATAACATTATGTTATTCATTCATAAAAACAAGTTAAAACCACTTTTAAAACTGTTTTTAAAATCTGCATTTACTCACCTGTAAATTTGCAGAAAACAGAGAATGTTCTTGACTTCCAGGTTTTCAATTTATCTTGCATGTTGAATAAATTAGTTTCTTGTCTGCATTGCTTGATGTATCTGAATTGCATGCTGATTTAAATCTTGCTGCTGCATTTGAAAATCTTGCATTTGATTAAATTTCTCCAGATTTACTCCTGATTTGAATTTTCCATTCATCTCTTTCTTGTTTCAGATTTTCTACAGATTTTCTTCTTCTTCTTTTTTCAACTTTGTTTTTTATTAGCATTTTTTTCAGATTCATCTTTGTGAAATGAAGAGAAAGATTTGCTGAAGAATAAAATCTTTCCTTTTTATTATTTACAATTTAATTTAAAATTTAATTACTAAAGACAATGACATTTGTCACTTAAGGTTATAATGATCTTACACTTGTCTTAACCCACATTAAAAGATTAACAAGTGTTATTATTGTTTTATTAATGTTTTCTTTTAGATGTTATTTTAATGTTTAATTAATGTTTTAAATGTTATTTCCCTTTAATAATTTATTTTAAACCTTGCATGAAATGTGTATATGTATGTAATGTATTTTAATGCTTACTTATTGATTTTATTATGTAATATTTATATGGTTGTAAAATGTGCATACTTATCTTTTGAAAAAATAAGCTTTTAGATGAATATAAAAGTGACTTCATGTTAGTTTATAAATTATTTATGTTTTTAATTAAATTTATTTTAACTCTTAAGATTTTAAAACAAATTTACCTTGTGTTAAAATTAATATGAAAAGATATTAAGCAAATGAAATTTAAAATTTAAATCTTATCTAACTCAAGTTAAACTATATGTTTATAATAATAAGCAATTAACTTTGTTATAAAAATTTAAACTTCGAATATCATTTCAAAAATATTAAATCAAATTAACATTTCAAATTTCAAAACTATATATATTAAAGTTTGAAAAACTCTTGTTAAATTTAAATTAATAATTTTCCTATTTCAAATATATATACAAATATATATATACACATTTCAAATAGAAACATTCTAACATTAAATTTGTTAATTACCATATTAAATTTTAAAACAAATCTCAAATCACAATATATACATTCATATATATTACAATTTGAATATAAAGTTTTATTACATTAAAAACTTCTTATTTACCAAAATAAATATTTCAAAAATCAAATTATTATAAACTTTCAAAAGAATTTAATCTTGCTTATTTAAATTGTTAAGAAAATGTTTATAGATATTAACAAATTGTTGTTTTCAGCCCTTGAAATAATTTTAACTTGTCAATTTATAATATAAAATGATCAAATCAATTTAATTATTATCAACGATTATTAAATTGATATTGCTCAAAATTCCGGGTCGTCACATTCCTCCCCCCTTAAAAGAATTTAGTCCCCGAAATTTAAAAGCAAAGATAATTTAATAACCCAGCTAAAGAATTTAATTTTAAATTAGCAATCACACAATCAATCAAAGCAACCAATTCACACAAATAATTTAATCTATCCAGAAAAATTCTGAATAGAACATACTAATATTATCTATAGTTTTCCAGATACCTATACTGGAATACTCGCTCTACATACCTTAAGTAACTACACTATTAAAACCAAGAAATCCCTCATCTAATTCTTCAAATCGGAACAAGATATCAGATTAAACTCAAAACCAGCTCAACTACCAGATCCTTCTGAACTACTGATTCTATCACTCAAAGAATCATACACATATTCCTCAGAGATATGTGAAATACAATTAATTTCCAGCTATCCGGACTGGCAATTAAATACTGTAGATTAAAATCTAATCTTCAGAGAACATAGAAAAACTCAAAATATTTCCGGAGCTATCTCTCCAGTTTTGCCCAGTATTATAATTCCTTTGATTGGATAAAACTAAGTCAATATCCAAATTCTAACTTCACATTCCAAATCTCCTCAATTCTAACTGCATAACTCTTCCGATGCTCCTGAGTCACCTTCAATATTCCTGATCAGCCTAACCCTTGCTGATTGCTTCATGAAACAACAGCACCAACTCAAACCAAAACTCTAGATCCTACTCAACAAAATGGCTTTCCCAAAAATAATTTGCAAAAATCCAAAATACAACTCTATATCACAAGCATCAATGGACTTCAAACCTACATCTCTTATCTGGAATGGCCAAACAATTGCACTTGACAACCTTACCTTCTAACTCCAGAAAATTCCTTTATACTTAAATTTCCAGTAGAAATCCTCTACTGCAACATCCGGTTGCTCCATACTAGAATAACTGCCAACTCGCTTCCGCTGCACAACTCTGATCTAGAGCAGATAAGAATGCTATCGAAGAACACAAGCAAAATCTTTCTTCATACACTGTTCATCCGATTCATAAAAATCTTAGTGACCATTTCACTTGGTCAAAACTCCTAACAGAATCTTAACTTAGAATAAGATGATCAATCCCTCTCCAAAGAATCCTGAGCTGCCTCACAAAACTCTTCTCGCTCTAAGAGTCATCCCTCTTCATGGTTGAACCATTAATACCGCTTCTGGAAATCCAAGTCGATAAGAAAACTCAACCTCCGATCCAGGTAAACTTCTGAATTCATCCAAAAACATTTGGAAAATCTCTGACTACTTAAGCAGCCTATACCTTCATATAAGATGCCTCAATCTCAAATCAAAGAATACTCCAAGATTCCCAAACTAATCGCAAGTCACTTTTGCGATTCCTCTCAGTTCTGATTCCAAAGAACTGTCTCCCCAACTAGAACAGCTTTTCCTGATCAAGACCAATCTTCAAGAATGGCTTACCTATCAGAAACTGATAGATCACTTCCAATAGATATCCCGCTCTACTGAGCCTTCCGAAGAAAAGAATAAGCCTTCACCATCTGCCTGGTCTGCTGATAGTAGAATCCCAAAGATTACTAAAGAAATAGGTCACGCTGCTGCTTCCAAACTTCACTTCTATGATACAGCTAAGCCAAAAGATCATCCTTAACCAAAAGCTCCTTGAAATACAAAACTATCACCCATTTCTACTAAAAAATCCTTGAGACGAGTCGACATCTTCTCAAGAAACTCGGCTCCAAACCAAAAATCAACCACTTATCTTCTTAAGAAAACAAATGAGACCATGTCTGAAATGAGGTAACTCATCGACCTTAGTCTCAAACTTCAATATAGATACGACACCCTTACTTGAGATCCAGAAAAGTCTATAAACATCTGAATCTTCACTGCAGTAAGCATCAATGCTCTTCCAACACCATCTAAATCTGGCTCCAAAAGAAACATCTTCAGAACCATCTATGGATACTGCATCTCATCACACAGCTATTCCTTCTTGAAGCTATCAAGATACCACCGCTTGCTTCTGCTCAGCTGACAACTCAACTCTTGGGAATCCCTGCTCACTTGAGAGAAAATCAACTTCACACTTCAAGAATATACTCAAATTCTTGAAAATACTTCCTTTGGACTCAAAGAAATCCTTTTACCAATCTACAAAACTTATTCGAGACGGTATTAGGTCTACAATCTCGATAAATACACTTCCAACCACAACATATAAACCTCTTCCATTAGTGGTAGTCGTGTTACACACACTTCTATTTTATCTACCTTTATAACCTATGTTAGAAAATCCGAACAGACAACCCAACAGATTAGGTAGATACATAAATATATATATATAAATTACAAGTACGCTCTCTCAAGATAGACACCACTCCAGAGCCTAGGTATTCACTCAACCTAACGCTCTGATACCAACTGTAGCGACCCGACTTTCTAGCACCAAAAAATCGCATCACTAATTAAGAAAGAAATGGATAGAAGAAGAAAAGAAAGAGAAGAAAGAACAACAACACATCAGAATCTCACAGCGGAACGATTTAAATATAATATAGAACATACACATAGTATCACATACATCAGAGTACATAACTAAACATCTCAATTTAGACAGTTATAACATTTCTGTCTAATACAATACAAGACAAACATACAGAATATCAACACAGCGGAAACTGTAACTATATATCTATACGCTGAAGCCTCCTGCTCCAAAGCTCCTCCGGATTTCGTCAAGGATAACCTGAATCACTTGACTACTCATATATAATATGAGTACCCAAGAGTTTAGTAAAACAGAAAATAAACACTCGGGTCAAACAAGGGTCTGGTGTGAGTAAACGGTTTAAGATTGCTTAACTTTTTAGAAAATCCTTTGAAAAGAAAGGTATCACGTAAGACTTCCCACACATAAACATGGAAAAGTTTTTACCTTACGCTAACCAAACCATTTGATAGGAAATCCAGTGATATTATAATAGTGTTTAGGGTTTTCAAATAAATATGAAATAGCCGAAATTGTTACATGATTAAATTCCAGCTACTAGCCACAAAAGTGGGTAATACAAACAAAACCGTAGGGTCTCGTAGGGAAAATGAGTTTCCATCAATGGCAGGGCTACTGGGGTACCGCCCGTCACAGTACGTGGCCTAGATCACCGTACCGAGGAGCCACCCTAACTCCCCTGCAACACAAAGCCGGGACCATTCCTTACTGAACAGTCCCGAACAAGACCACCCCGCAGTTGGCCGCAGATCCAACTGCACACAAAGCCGAAATAAGGGACATCTAGACAGGGATGTATCTTGCTCTCCAGTGGGAGCTACCCACGAAGCCTTGCTGCACCTCCCTTATTTTAGCCATTCCCGGTTGATGAGGCTTGAGGCTGCGATTACCATTATAGGACCAATTATCTTAGAATGCTCATCGTCCAACTGACGATGTTCTGAAAGCATTCAATCCATACAAGTTCGTTCCGGGTTCGAACGAAACCGAAGGCACTATCTCGTTGCACTCATTTTGGAACCACCCTCAGAGTCAACGACTATAGCCCTTGCACTCTGATTCACCATCTCGAATCTATAAGCACTATTCCGTCAACTAATTACGGAATCACCCACAGAGTTATACTGACGTATAGCCCTTACACCTCGAGTCTTCACTTGCTTCACTTGGATTAATGACCTAACATTTAATTGTAATCGATGTGGTTTTCGGATATCCAAATATGGAAACCAGATCCCGGTCTCATCGAATCCAAACGCCATTTTAACGTCCAAGTTATACTTAAGGGATTTAAACAATAGATATTTTAGAAAATATCACTTAACATAAATGGATGTATCATATTACACAGATAGATAAGCATCTATTATCACATGCATCTATACATATCACAAAGCAGCATATATATCACATTCAGATATAGCATATTCACATCATCACCCATCAATCAATGTCATCCAACAACAACCAATATCATTAACTCATCCAATGATATATATCATCCAATCATTAATCATTCACAAACAAGTTTGATTCAAACTTGATTAATTTAATTAATTCTTAAATTAAATTAATCCTTAATTAATCACTTGGATTATCTTCAATCCATTTTACTATTCATTAATTACAAATTAATTAATTAACTAACATCACTTAATTATCCATTTCAATTAATCTTCCCTGATTAATTAACACTTAATTACTTTAAGTAATTCTTACTTAATTACCATATTAATTAATCATCCTGATTAATTACTTCCAAATTGTACTAAGTAATTACCACTTAATTACCTTCTAAATTAATCAACCTTGATTAATTATTCTTTAATTATCCTGATAATTATTTCTTAATTACCTTTAATCATACCTGATTAATCACTTTTAATTAATCACATTGATTAATTACTTTTAATTAAATACTTGATTAATTACTTTTAATTAATCACATTTAATTAATTACTTTTAATTAATCACCTTTGATTAATTACTTTAATTACATTTAGTAATTAAAAATTAATTATAAACTAATTATTCTTAAATTATAAATTAATAATTAATTAATTAATTTCATTAATTAATGATTACTTCATTAATTAAATTTCTTTCTTAATTAATTACTTTAACAAGTAATTAATCACTTAATTAATTACTCTTAATTCTTTTATTAATTAATCATTAATTAAATATTTTAAACCTTTAATTAATGAAATTAATTAATTCTTTAATAACTCAAGTGATTAATCCTTAATCACATCACTTAATTACTTCCATAAAGTAATTATCCTTTACTTAATTACCTTTAGTAATTAACCACTTAATTATTTAATTACTTTCCAAAGTAATTATATAAGATTAACCCATAAGTGATTATCTTAATTAATCACAAATTAATTATTTAATTAATTATTTAACTTAATCATTTAAAATTAATTAAATGATTCTTTAATTTACTATATTAAAAAGATTCTTAACAAGAAACCATTATCTTAATTAACACATTTATATTAACCAATAACCTTTCAATAGTTAATAATTTAATTATCTTAATTACCTTTCCAAATTTAATTATCTTTAATTAAATCAAAATTCCAATTTACATAAGATAAATCTTTATTACAATTGATTATCAATTCTTAATCATTAAAATATGACATTTAAAAATCAATTATAATTAAACATATTTTAAATTAAACTTTTAAATTTTTAAAACTTTCCCAAAGTTATCAAACAAAATTTAATGCAAACTTTATTTCAAACATATCCATTTCTTTTATTTTGAAAACTTCCATATTTTAATATATATAAAATTTGTTAAAAATTAAATTTTGAAACCAATTAGTTTTACAAGTAAAACTTATTTAATTTTGTTTTAAAACTTTATTCCAAAACCAAATTTCTTTGTTTCCAAACCCTTTGTAAAATGTTGCAATTAAATTTAAAATCTTTTAAAAACGTTTTGACAAGTTTTAGGGCTAATATAACTTCCTGAACTAACAAAAAGGCCTACTCGAGCAATCCCTCTGCAAAACTCGCGTCAACTCCGAGTTAACACACGATTAACTCCAAGTTAATCCACCCCAACCTGTTTCGCGCTCTACCCACAACAAACACGAGATATACTTCGAGTTTCCTCCCTCTTCTCCCCAGAACCACCACTGAAGCACAGATCTGTGCACGTTAACGTGCACACCACCGTTGGTCGGCGGCGATCCTCTCCCCGGCTTCCACCAAAACACAAACGACCCCAACATCAAGTATCCAAACCCAGAAAATCCAAATTCGATCGAGAACGAAATCTCGACCTTCAACCCAAAACTGTTCGAAAGCTCCATCCTCAAATTCACCCACCGCCGGTCATCCCCTTCACCGGAGACCACGCCGCCGCCACCGTAGCTCCCCCACATTGCCTCGAAACCACAGCACCACTCGCGACCACCTCCGGTAGTCCCACGTTGAAGCAAAGCCCAATAGAACAACATCGGCACCTACAGCAAACTAAACACTACTCACTCCATTCTCGGCCAACTCAATCCAAAATAAATTCCAATTGTATTTTTTGCATGACCCCAGAAGCCCCCTCCACCTTCGAGTTCACCCACGTCGGCCAATTTGCCGCCGTTTGCCGTGATTTGACCAAAAACCCCAAATCAGTAAATCCCAAAATTCTCTCAAATTTCGAATCTAAAAATCATGATACTAATCTCAAAAATCATGATTTTGCATTAGGAATTCAATTATATAATTCAAATCCAAAATTTATTCGATTAATTTTTGACCCATAATAAGATTTTACTGTAAATTTTTAAATTCAAGCTGATCATACATTTTTAAAACCTATAACCATTTTTAGATGACAGCTTACTTGATTATAAACGTCTTCTATTTACAATTCAAGGTCCAATTTGACTTGAAAAACTAGTTATTGAATTTTATTTATAAAACTGTAATCCTGTTCTTTATACAGACCCTAAAGTATCACTATACAGGCATTCAAAAGTCATAAACCAAACATGCATCCAATACAATTCAAATATTTTCAGATAACATTATGTTATTCATTCATAAAAACAAGTTAAAACAACTTTTAAAACTGTTTTTAAAATCTGCATTTACTCACCTGTAAATTTGCAGAAAACAGAGAATGTTCTTGACTTCTAGGTTTTCAATTTATCTTGCATGTTGAATAAATTAGTTTCTTGTCTGCATTGCTTGATGTATCTGAATTGCATGTTGATTTAAATCTTGCTGCTGCATTTGAAAATCTTGCATTTGATTAAATTTCTCCAGATTTACTCCTGATTTGAATTTGCCTTTCATCTCTTTCTTGTTTCAGATTTTCTACAGATTTTCTTCTTCTTCTTTTTTTCAACTTTGTTTTTGATTAGCATTTTTTTCAGATTTGTATTCATCTTTGTGAAATGAAGAGAAAGATTTGCTGAAGAATAAAATCTTTCCTTTTTATTATTTACAATTTAATTTAAAATTTAATTACTAAAGAGAATGACATTTGTCATTTAAGGTTATAATGATCTTACACTTGTCTTAACACACATTAAAAGATTAACAAGTGTTATTATTGTTTTATTAATGTTTTCTTTTAGATGTTATTTTATTGTTTAATTAATGTTTTAAATGTTATGTCTGCAAGTAGTGGCGCAGTGGTAAGATACTTGCCTCCGGTTAAAGAGGTCGCGAGTTCGATCCCCGTCTGCCCTACTCCCACTCAAGGCGCGGAGATGGGCCTCCGTTAAATCCACAAATATTGGTGGGGGCATCAAGTCTCTGTGCTGGGCTGGTCTAAATCCCAAGTGTCAGTGGTCGGACCTAGCGCAATAGGGCTCCTCCTATCACTTCGATTTCATCAGGGCTCTAGGTTGAGTTTATTTAAATGTTTTAAATGTTATTTCCCTTTAATAATTTATTTTAAACCTTGCATGAAATGTGTATATGTATGTAATGTATTTTAATGCTTACTTATTGATTTTATTATGTAATATTTATATGGTTGTAAAATGTGCATACTTATCTTTTGAAAAAATAAGCTTTTAGATAAATATAAAAGTGACTTCATGTTAGTTTATAAATTATTTATGTTTTTAATTAAATTTATTTTAACTCTTAAGATTTTAAAACAAATTTACCTTGTGTTAAAATTAAAATGAAAAGATATTAAGCAAATGAAATTTAAAATTTAAATCTTATCTAACTCAAGTTAAACTATATGTTTATAATAATAAGCAATTAACTTTGTTATAAAAATTTAAACTTCAAATATCATTTCAAAAATATTAAATCAAATTAACATTTCAAATTTCAAAACTATATATATTAAAGTTTGAAAAACTCTTGTTAAATTTAAATTAATAATTTTCCTATTTCAAATATATATACAAATATATATATATATACACATTTCATATAGAAAAATTCTAACGTTAAATTTGTTAATTACCATATTAAATTTTAAAACAAATCTCAAATCACAATATATACATTCATATATATTACAATTTGAATATAAAGTTTTATTACATTAAAACTTCTTATTTACCAAAATAAATATTTCAAAAATCAAATTATTATAAACTTTCAAAAGAATTTAATCTTGCTTATTTGTGTTGTTAAGAAAATGTTTATAGATATTGACAAATTGTTGTTTTCAGCCCTTGAAATAATTTTAACTTGTCAATTTATAATATAAAATGATGAAATCAATTTAATTATTATCAAAGATTATTAAATTGATATTGCTCAAAATTCCGGGTCGTCACAGCGATATCCCGTCTTGAAACGGGATTGGTATTGTGCTAACATCTGTGGATGCAGGGAAACAGGTTGGAGGGATCCAACTGGATTCCTCAACCGTATTTATTTATTTTCATATATTGTGATATTTGTTGATTATCATATGATGATATATGATGTTTGGATGCCGTGATTTATTATTTGGTGTGTTGCATCATCAGATCCATTTTTGAAGTTTAAAAATAACGATTTTGATATAAATGGATTTTAAAGTGATTTTCGAAATTATACGTTTATTAAATTTTTGAATTAATTCATTTTAAATAATTAAAACGTTATAAATTTTTATGTTATAAAAAATTAGGATTTTTGTGAAAATATAACCAAAGCATGATTTTTGAAATAAATAGTTGATAAATTTATAAAATGGTTTAAATTGGGAATTTTGAATTATAATAAACGATTTATAAAAGATTTATAAAATGGATATTTATAAATTAAAAGATTGGAATTATAAAAAAAATGAGTTTTTATAAGTGTTGGAATGAAATTTAAATGAATTTCATAAGTGAATGAAATTTATGGAATTATAAGTGGTGAAGTTATAAATGGAATTTTACAAGTAGTAAGGTTTATAAATATTGTAAAGTTATTAAAAGAATTGATTTGGGTAAATAAATAAAGCTTATAAGTTATAAGATTTATAATTTGGGAAGTTTTAAAAGAACGATTTTTGTAAATAAATGAATTATAAGTATTTAACTTCTAATATGGACTTTTGGTATATAATTGAGTTATATAAATTGAATTGGATTAATAAAGGAGGTTTATAAATCGAAACTTATAAATAGAAATGGAATTTATAGACATTGTTTATAAATTCGAAATCCATGCAATTTGATAAATTGAAAATTGAAATTGGTTAAGGAAGTATATTCACGATTTTGGACAGTGAATATATTATCAAATAAAATGGATATGCTTGGGAAAATGAATATTATAAAATGAAGTTCATCGTTTTAACGATGTTTTAAAATGTATTATAAATCGAATACATAGATTTCAACATTTATTTTTGAAATAGACGTTTTCGAGAAATAGAAGGAAATGATGGACTATAACACTGTTGTTATAGTAAATGGTTTCCAAAAGGAAATGTTTTATATAGTATTGGGATTTATATATCTATTTAAAATTTCGAATCCCTATACTAGTGATTTTGGGTCGTCGTAACGGTGTTTTACGCAACATTCGTTTTGACTCAAATAAATGTGTTTAAGTGAATGTTTTCCTTAAAGAATGAAATATATACTTAATTTCGATATTAAGTATATTGAATATTTTCTAAGCATTGAAAATAAATGGATTTGTGAATTACTTATTAATAAATAAGTATGGAAATGTTTTTCCAATGTGAAATGAAACGTTTTGAGAATTTATCTTTTTGAAGATAAATTGAAAATGAATAATTGAAATCGTATATTCATAAATATTTTGGAATGTAAATTCACTATGGAATTTATAAAAGAAAGGGAAATTTGTTTAAAAATAAACGTTGATTTATTTTTGAAGTGTGGGAATAAATTTACGGATTTGGAACGTAAATATAAAGTAAATCGGTAAGGATTTATTTAATTGGTTTAAATGAACCATGTTGAAATGAAAGTATTTCGCGTAAGAAAAATGATTGAAATTTATTTTCAAAAGTGGTAAAGGTGAAAAGTGATTTGAAAAATTATTTTCAAATGGTTGAAGTGTGGAAATTTTATATCTAGTAAAGATATTTTGGAAAGTAAATTATTTGGGAAATTATTTGGAATTTGGTGATGTTGAACACGCCTATTGATAGTTAAATAACCGATTATCAATATTTACCTTTAAATAGGTATTTGTTGTGATTACTTGAATTTGAATGCTACAATTATTTTTAAAAATAAGCGCTCACTATTCGGGTTAGCCGGGAAAGGAACTTGGGGTCGTATAACCCATTCCGAATATGTGATACGTCGTAATAAATAGCATTGATGACCGGTGTAGAAGACCAGATATTTGTGAAAACGGAAGGATTACCGTCGAATGTTTCTGCATCGGCTGATCCCCGATATAGAAATTTATTACCCTTTGTGATGGGAAGTCCGGTCGTGATTGGTGAATATCCGGATTGCAAGGACTTCTTTGTAAGTGCCTTCGGGTTCCGTTCGATCCCGAAACGGACTTATATGGATGTGTGTCTGACGTTACAATTTGAGACGTAAAGCTGGTTTCTATCAAATATATTACCGTTGGTGGCGGAGAATTTATTCTCTTAGCTTAACACCCTTAGAGGTTATATAGTTGATGGTTACTAGTGACACATTCCCGAATTGGTAATGTGACATACGAAGTGTTGTTGGGCATTTGATGATCAAAGCACAGCTTTGTATAAAGCATGGATTTGTGGGCGAGACTTCGTCGGACCTCACACCCCGGAAATGGTCAAAACAGGAAGGATGCGGCAAGGTTATTAGGGGGTAGCGCCCCTTTAGTGTATGTCATTCCTTCTGGATAGAGTTGGTATCATGGTATGGAGCCCAGATACTTAACCTATGTTGTTGCTGCAAATTTATTGCTTTGTGGTTGTTGAAAATCGAGGATCCTCGGATATAGATCGGTTACGATCGGGGGATGACATATTCGTGTCAGTAGTTACCCAGTCAGGTGTAACCCGGCCTTGTGTTGGCAGAGATCCGATTTGGTTCTCGAGACGTCATTTCAGAGGCGTTTCCATGTGGCAATGGGAAGTTCCTTGGTCTGACCATTTGTTGGAAATCCAAAGAAACAATACGATCTTGTACGGTTTTAGTTGTAGAACCTATCATTCACTTATGGTGGCGCCCCACTGTTTGGATGGTAGCTATAGTAGGCATAAGTGCGAAATGCCTATGCTGGCTAAGATTTATATCTTTACTTTCGAAATGTTTTCTACAATATGCACTAGTAATAATATCAAATTTCTTTTTAATGCGTATCAAGCATCTTGGACTATCATAAGGAGAAATCTCCTCCGATTCTGCGTTTGCATTGCGTGTGTGATCGGGAGGCCTTATGGTAGTCTCATTTTCCAAAAAGCATTGCGAATCTATTTTAAAATTATCATGTTCTTTGTTTTGAAGATAAATAACTTTTTTAAGTTCTCACACCAGTCACATGACTGACCTGGAGTTTATTGTTTCCCTTCCTAAACTCTGGGTGCCCACCAATTTCCACACGGGCAGTCTAGAGTTAAGGTTATCAGGTCATTCTGGATTCGGGAGTTGCTACAGAATCTGGAGGCAAGCTTGATGGCGTAGCATATTACTAAGTATATAGTATTTCTTTTCCGCTGTTTGCTGTTGTAAACTCTAATAATGAATGTAATGTATAAAATATGCAGTTCTTTTGTTTTAATGAATATTCATTTATCTATTATATATTGTTCCGCTGCGAGTTGTGAGATTCTGATACTGTTCTGTTCTATCTTTTTCTTTCTTCTTCTACCTCTTTCTTCTTCTTAAACCATAACGGTTCGGTTTTTCGGCATCGAAAAATCGCAGTCGTCACAATAATTGATATCAAATATCAAATTCAATTCAAACATATCACTTTCAAAAATCATATTCACTTTCAAAATCATATTGACAAATTAGGTTAAATCTCATTTCAAAATCATCATATTCAATCAAATATGTCATTTCATCGGAAAATATGATTTAACCATATTCGTTTTTAAATCAAGGATTTAAATATAAACACTTCCACTTTACACAAATTTAAAATTCAAATAGTGATAAATAGTTTAATTAGTTTAGCATAGTTTAAAAATATACCTTTAGATAGTTAGAATACTCTAAAATAGAAAAAATAGATTAAAATAATTTAAATGGATTTAAGATAGTTTTAACAGGTTTAAAATAGTTTAAATAGATTTAAACTAGATTTAAATTATATTAAATTGATTTAAATAGATTAAATTAATTAAAAACAGATTACATTGATTTAGATTATATTAAATAGATTTGAAATAGATTAAATAAATTTAAAATAGATTAAATAAATTTAAAATAGATTAAATAGATTTAAATTATATTAAATAGATTTAAAATAGATTAAATAAATTTAAAATAGATTAAATAAATTTAAAACAGATTAAATAGATTTAAATTATCTTAAATAGATTTAAAATAGATTAAATAATTTTGAAATAGATTTAAATGGATTAATTAGTTTAAAATACATAAAATAGGTTAAATTGGATTAAATAGATTATAACAGATTAAAATAGATTAAATTAATTTAATAGTTGAAAATCTTAATAGTCGGGATTTTTCAAAACAATATATTTTAAATAGTTTATATTAAAATAATAGATTTGAAATTAACATCAAATTTAACTATTCCTTCCATTTCAACAAATCTGGACCATATCCAGATTTCAAATCAAAATCCAATTTTAAATCTTGAAATATCAATTTAGACTATTCCAATTCCAATAGATTTCAAAGTTACAATTTCAAACCTTTTAATACCTCAATTTCGATAAATTTCATTTATACTTCAAATTTAACTAATTTTAATTTAAACCAATTTTCAATTCCAACATTTAAACTTAGATTCTCAAAATGATTCAGTTTATATCAATCAATTTCCTTCAAAATATCATTTAACCAAATTCACAATTTTAGGGTTTAAAATCGTTTAATTTAACCAATTCGATGTTCGTATATAATTTTCTACCCTATGGTCAAGTGATACGGATATTTATATTTCAATCCGAAAATATTTCAAATTTTACGGGTATATATTATTTGAACCCGCAATCCCAAATTTTACTTCAAATCCGTAAAATCACTCGAATCTATCATTTCAACCCATAACGATTTCTTCCTAATATAACAGATCATTCGGGTATATTTTGTTTCAAACTATAGGGAACTTGCAATGTTATAACAATATGAAATATAATATCCAATCATCCAATATCAACAATCAACATCCATCACAATCACCATTCAAACCAATCAATAAACAATAGTAAGTGACTGATTATCAGTAACAGGTATTAACTAGCAATTTAGAATTTAATATTAAAATAATGGCGATAATGTTCAATAAAGTTAGATTTAATTGGAATGACAATTTAAATATACCAAACATCAACCAATCAATTTCTAATCGCATCATAAATTCAATTTAACTAACAGAAGGTAATATAGTAGTTATGAGTAGGTCAAGACACTCAACTACGATTTGTCGTCGAAATCCAAAATTAGCTCAAAAATTTAACAGTCTCAAAATGTAGCCAAACATGTTCCAAAATGTTCGGAATTTCGATACAGTCGTAATGGAGAAAAATGCGCGTGAATCCGAGCTCGTATGCAAAAGTTTTTAATGTTAGAAGATTGGAAAATTTTGACTTCGGGTCTTACTAAGGGTCGATGCCTCCAGTGCTTGCTCTGAGTTTTTGCCAAAATCACCCGAGACCCGAGTCATTTGGCTCCTGACCCGAAGTCGCTGCAGGGTTTTCGCCTCTAGGACTCGAAGCGCGACCAAATCTACCTGCCCGAAGTTGCTGCAGGATTTTTGCCTCTGGAACCCAAAACGAACCTCTTCCCGACACGAAGTAAACCTGCAGCAACCATTTTTTAAAAAAAGAATTAGGTTCTGGAATTTCGGGAATTATGTTTAATGTTATGACTTTGAGAAGGAGGAAGAATATGTACATACAGAAATAATAAAATGAGAAACAACTAGTGTTTTTAACAGCCTATATATAGGCAGGGTTGGATCGAAACGATAACAACGACCCGAAAATTCCATTTCGTTCTCGAAACGAAAATAGGTCATTCAATATATCGAAATATAGATTTTTGATATTTTAAATTCAATGGAACAAGTTTCAAGTCCTAATTCCATTGTATATAGAATTTAGCTTTCAAAATCTCCTTATTTCAAATTGATTTCAATTAAATTGATTTCTGTGCGTTTCGAACCCACACGATCAAACGACAAGTCCGATCGCTACGAAACTTGAAACCCTATAATAATTCACTGTTATGGATCCGATGAAACTAGTTTCACCGAAATCCGAGACAGTGGCCAAAATGACTATTTTCATGTTAATTAAATAAATTATTATAAATTAAATTTATCACTTTTCAAATTCAAATTTTATAACTAACAAATTTTTACCACTTTTGATTAACTAGTAATTATAATCTTTTAAAACAAATTTTACATGTCAAATTCAACTAATGATATTGTGCTAATTACAGCGTTCGAATTCCAAATTCAACTAGTAATATTATGCTAATTACAGCGTTCCAATTCCAATTGCAATAAATTCATTAATTATAATCTAAAACCCAATAAATTGATTCATTTTGATTTCAATCTTTTTATTCAATCAATCATTACCTTATGCACATAGTTAACATTGGTTTACCATTTATTACATCAATATTCTATAGTTACCATCTTAATTCACATTAACTACAGTATTTAAGTAGATTAATTGCAATTGATTTCCATTTAAGATTAAATGGTGAAATGATAATTAAAGAATTGTTACAACTTATGATTTCAAAGACATTCTATGTTTATTATTAACAAACAGAACTAATAAATTCATATACAGATTAATTATTCTATTTTAGTTAATTCCAATTAATTGCACACAATTTCACCGTTTAATACAATTTTTGGTTTATTTACCATTTGCACTTTATGATCAATTATACCTTTCCAATCATTCCAATTAATTGAGATTGTATTAAAATAGTTATCATTTGCCTTAGATTAACATTATTAACATTACATTCTAGTTACCATTAATAAATCACAAATTCATATTTCTTTCAATATTAACACCAACATCTTATTAAATTAAATATGATTTTTCTTTTCATTGAAAATTACGGGATGTTACAACTGCTAAGAGTAAGTTATTTACTAACAACATTTTTTTGGATAGAAAAGTAGAATAGAAGATTTTTGCTCCTCCACATCGTATGCAACTACTAAATGTTTATTGTACACCGAAGGATTAGAAGGGAATACAGATTTTGACTGCAGAAAAACTGAAGCAAACATATTTTAGCACAAAGCCAGTTTCATTTGTAATAGTAATGAGAGGATGAAAAAAAAAAAAAATCTTAATTTTAACACAAAGCACGATAGCATTGTAAAAATCAAAATCGTTACAAAACATAAGTTAAACGGTATATTAACAGTACAATGTTGCCTTGAATACATGAATCTACATCACGTGATAGTCACTGATGGGCATGGATGCAAAAATCATGTTAATACTACACCTTAGATGACATATAAACTTGAATGTTTATTTATTTTTGGTTGAAAACCACCGAAAAATGATTCTAGAAGATTAGATTTTACAAGGCAAACGTTTGCCCGCTTCTTCATGAGACACTACACACTGTTTATTAATTATTTGCTTTAGCATTTAAAAAGCAAATAAGTCTCTTTAGATCTTTTCCACCGAGTGCCAATATATTCGACTAGACAACACAAGAAGATGATACGTCAAGTACACTTTTTTATTCAAGTATCTTTTTTTTATGCACAACAAATACAGTTGAAATGGCTTTCATCCAAGGAAAATATAGATATTTCTATTGATATAATGCTTTTGATGGTATGATAGACCAGTGATCATGAGCAAGTCACTAATGAGATATGAAGTGGAAGACAAAGCATTCAATAATGAATGAATTTAGCATCCGATAGTAGCTTAGAATTGGATAAGTGCTTTTGGATTGTTGTTTATCAAAGTGTGACGAAATGAATAAGCTTATGAAACAAGGAATTCAAAGTAACCTTGTTACTACATTGACTAGGATATTCAGGTACCTATTTTGCAAGTTCGAAATTGTGTGTTACATATATTCCATTCCAATATATAGTGTAGGTAGGTGGCACCTGCAAATAAAATAACACAGAGTAAATTAAAGGAAATTCCTATAAAATGCAGCGAGAACAGTTACACTAATAGGACAGAACTTACGGAATGATCATGTAAACTTGTTCCATCTTCGAAACCTTTTTTTTGGATTTAGGAAAAATATCGAGAAACCAATATGCACTTTGATATCCCTTAATTACTGGTTAGTAATAAGCAGTTATCTCAAAATCAATATCGTTTTAAGGTTAGTCAACATATAATATGTCACTTTATTTTACATTGATATTCAGAGTGTTTCTTTTATACCGTGCTATAAGTACTAGAGGGCATCTAACAATGGCCGATAATCATGATTGTAATAATTGATAACAAATTAGTTATACGAACATGTAAACATACGAATAGGATTGTTAGATTATGTCACAAAACACACGGAATAAGAAACGATGCACCTAATTATATTTGGCATTCTCGGTCTTGGTCTGGACCTATTTGATGCTCATTTGGATGTTGTAGACATAAGCCAAGCAGTTGTGAACCAGATTTGAGCAAAGCTTTTTGATGTAACCACTAACATGCATCATAACACCCTTGCAAACGGGATTTGGTTATAACATATATTTATTATTAGGTAGGTTATGATTGCAAAAGAATCATGCATTGATAAAACAGACAGAGTTCTGAGTAAAAAAAAGCATAAAAAACATTAGCAAATAGCCCTGTCAAAAGGGTATATGATTCATTTCCTTTAAAGCATTAAATAGACAAAAGTTGGCAGTTCAAACTATAATAACAAGCAATATAATAAAATTTTCTTCATCTTTGATACTATATAACAAACAGTACTGTAAATCTGTGCCCGGAAATAGCGAAGGCCTCAACATAGTAAAACGTAAAAAAGAAATACATTAAACCTCTTCATCTAACAACGCAGTCATTTGGAGCTCCTAAAATCCTTCTTCAACTTAGAAACCCTTTTCACACTCTGCCTTACTCCTCCCTGGCACAGAACCTTACTTCTGCATCATAGTAGAGAAGTCCGTTATGCATTCAGTATATAAGTTTCTATCCACAGAACCTCTAAGTTTTTTGATAGGACACCTATTGTCACTTGTCCCAACTCTAGCCATCCTATTCCATTAACATATATCGTACGTTAAACCATAATTTATGCTCGGTAGTGTCAATGTTTTTTCAGAACATGTTTGTTCTGCCTTTGCAAAAGACTACAATGTGTTATATTCTTTCCTCTTCTGCACTTCGTTCTTACTACAATACAAATATCTGCCTCATCATATGTAACCTTGTGTACGCATCATATATTTTAACCCAGTGAAACTACATACAAACCTCACAACTGAAACCAACCAGAAGTGTAAATACTAAATAGAATTGTATTTATGCATGTTTTGATGAACTGCATATATATTCTAATACCTTGGGCATGATTTTCAATATAAAATACATAGTACTTGATGTGTTCGACACTTATTACAATATTATCATTGTTAATAAGTTGACTAGATTAACTGCAATGGCTTTGCTACTTGGATTCTTTTGTTATTCCTGCACTTTCTTTCTTCAAACCAAAGAACACCGTAGAAAATGCTCATTTGGACAAAAATCTAATGCATTCAATGCATAGTTTGAAACCGAACTCTTGTATTTTACCAACCGTACATTTTCTAGCTAAGGAGATGAATATCTAATTCCAACTACAGGTGTCATAACCCATAAAATTGACCATTTTTCTTTCTTTATAAATAATTCGAAAGTCTATGTTTATTTGTGAGGAGAATACGTATATGGCTTGTTATACTAAAAAAACCAAACCTCTTATACGGCAGACTAAACCACACATGTACAACTCAAATTGCACGAATAAGAGATCATTAAGGGTAGGAAGAAAATAAAGACAGAACAGAATCTCACACGAATGAAATAACATACATTATTTCAACAATAATTTTGATAGGGAAAAATTTAAAAACAATATCAGAGTCTAACCTAGATTCAGCTTGGACAGTTATAACACTTGCCCTTAAAATGCTGACAAACAACGAAACAAATACAGTAAATGTAGCGGATTATAGAATACGTCCATACGATGATGAAGATCTCCAGCTCTCCTCTGCAAACTCCAACCGTCTTTAACTCAATCTGAAACAATTCGGATCTAACCCGAGTATTAAAAATACCCGGATCAGGCTTAATAAACCAGCGTGAGATACTCGAAATTTAAAATGATTATGTTATCAAAACCTTTGAAAAGAAGATCTCATAAGACCGCACCCACTCATAAACACAGACAGGTTTTTTTACCTTATGACAAGCGAAACACTTTTATACCAAAAATCGTTTGATATTATTTTTAATGACATTCTTTTGAAAACACTTTTCAAATAAACTTATTCAAAGAAGGTACTAATATCTGGACTAACTCTAATGTAATATAACCGAACTAGGTCAATGGAATATATCGAACGGAATATATGATACCAGAAAGGGGGTAGCTGAAATATTTGAAGTCATTACAACTATTTTAGGAATACAATCAAAACCGTAAATCTCATATTGGAATTGGATTTCCAACATGATAAGGACTAGTGAGCTTTTCTCTGACCCACGCATAACAAACATAGTTCCCACGGTGCCTTAATGGCTTTTCTCAAACTAGTCACTTGGAACTATACTTGCTACACTACAACTGATAATTGGTATTTTCTTGTTTTTCTCAAGCTAACCACTTTATCCACATGGGGCAATAAATTCCTTGAGGGACGTATCCCTATAGGGCCAAACGTATTTGACACCACCATACATACTCACTTATTACGAATTTGCGTCTGTTAGACCACATAGTATCCCATCATAACCGGGATGTGAGGCTCGTGAAGCTACGATCAATTTCTTCAAAGCTACATTTTTCATACAAAACCACGCTTTGATCATAACAGGTTCCCTTTCGAATGCCACATTGCCATTCCTTTGATCACTATTTTCCTTCCACAAAAATACGACCCTTAAGCTTGTATGTCTCAAGGAGGATGTTAAGCTAAAAGAAGTTGCATTCTCCGCCACCGCTGATGTACATTTGTAAAAGGCAAACGTTGTGTCTCAGAAATGTAATGTCAGACATTCGTCCATACAAGTTCGTTCTAAGACTAAACGAAACCGAATGCACTTTCCTCGGCCATTACTAGGCGAGAAGCCCTTGCAATCCGAAAAAATCTCTACAACGAGGAGACCACTGCTATAAATAACTCTATAATGGAAGCTACCCAGAGAATGTTCAACAAGTAGTCTTCACGCTATAAAGATCCACGGTCTTTAATAATCATCATCTTCAATGTCTTCACTTTTGAATGTATACATTGGTTCGAAGTAGTTTTTGGATAGGAATTATCCAAATCCGATCCCGGTTCCTTTGAAGCCAATTATCGATAAAAACATGTTCAATTCATATGTGGATATCAATCATCAATCAATTACTTCATCTTTTATTTAAATATATTTCTTAGATATATTCTTTTCAATTTATTACATTTTTTTCAAGAGTATATGGAATCATTAAGCCTTATTTATCAAATCATTAGGTTTATTTAAACCTTTCTTAAATCCTAGAATAATTCCAAATCATTTTCTCTTTTACTTAGGAAAACTTTTCCAAATCATTCATTAAATCTTAATCAAAGATTTCTTATATTGAAGTCATAACTTTTAACTTATAGATAATATTCCCAAATCATTCATTAAATATTACTCAAAGGTTTCTTTCTTAACTTCAAATCGTATTCTTGCAAATTGAAGATTTTCATAACAGTGCACTACTGCCACTTTAAATATGGTAAATTTCACCTCCAGGGACTAATGGCAAGTTTCACCTTCAGGGAATAACAACAAGTTTCACATCCAGAGACTAATGGCAAGTAATCCTACATCATGAATATCTTTGTCTTTAACGATATTTGTCCTCAATATATTTTATATTGAAAATTAGTTTGAAGGGGTTTTTTGGATAAGAATCACCCAAGTCCAATCTCAGTTCCTTTGCACAAACCATCGAATAAAAGATGTTAAGTGGTTAAATAACATTCACTTTTATTTTGAAAAAATTTAAATATGATCTTTTTAGAGCATCCGGGTTTTCCTTTCGATCTATTCCACTCCTCGCGTAAAAAGAGAAGACATAGGCCAGGAAAGTTCAGGGCATTGGTTGCTCCATCCCTAACCTTAGTTAAACACCTTGTTTTATCTACCCAGATCTCACAAGCGAGACAAATGTACTAGTCGTTTCTGCATACTCAGTTTGTTATTATATTCAATCTTCTTCACTTTTTGTTTAAGTCGTATAAACAATTCCTCTTAAAAATTTATTCAAACTCTTATTAAACATCCAAATCATCTTTAAATTACTTAATTATTCCTTTAAAATCGTTCAAAAAAGATTTAGGAAAGAATTGTTAAGTTTAAAACTCATATTCAAAAGGTTATAGAATTCATAGCATAAAAGTGCTGCGAAAAGCGTTATATAAGCTTATTTGATTTAAACAACTTTTTAATATTTGAAAATTCATATTTTCCATTTCAAATTTTTTTGAACCATTTTAATAGATTTATCAAATCTTTTTCATATATTTAATCATTTAAAAATATCATTTATAAAGAAATCTCCTTTTGGATTCCGAACTGCGAAACCGCGATGTTATTAGAAAATTCTTTTGGACATATTTCAAACTCTACTTGATGAAATCTTGATTTTATTTCTTCGTTGGAGAACTATTATCATTGATGACCAAGGAATTTTTATTTCAAAGAAATCCGACTTCTAAATCATTTTCTACGTCAATTTGAAGTTACGGGTCGAAATTTACGAACTACCGCTACGCGACAAGCTCGATTTTAACCAATTTTGTGAATTACTTCAGAACTTATCCAAAACACTTCAAATTTGTTTTAAACCACATTTAAACTATTTTAACTTATTTAAAATCATTAAGAGGCTAAATAACTTCCATACACACATTTGTACGGATTTAATTCTCTTTTTATTTAACTACGGTTAATTACTAATCTTTTCTCTTATCATTTATCAAACAAGTTATTAACTACATAATCAACCAATTTGCAACAAAGTTATCAAACATTCATTCAACATATTTAAACTTTCATACTTGAGATAATTTATAGATTTGTTAATAAATAAGAGTACTCACCTTTAACTAAATTATTCACTTCCTACCAACATTCATATCATCCAACACTTCACTATTTTCTTTAACTTTAACCAACTTCAAAAAGTCTGGCAGAGCTTTCGTAGCACCTTGAATTTGCTCCTATCTCCTTGGAATGAAATTGACGGAACTTCCTTATCTTTTTCTTGCTCATGAGCTTCACGACTTACTCCTTCTCTTACATATGTTCGGCCTCCATCTATTTCCCTGCTTCCTCCATCATTTCTTCACTTCTTAGGTGCTAAACCATGTTTTAAAGGTATTCTAAGGTCTTTGGCAAAGTTTGGTGGTGTTTGAAGTTGATTTGATATGGTTTTAAAAAAGTTAGTAAGGATTTGGAAGAGAAGAAGAAGCCATTAAAGGGAGCTTCAAGGAAGAAGAAGAAGGTAGAAAATGGTGTGAAAGAAAGTGGAAGAATGATGGTCTTATTTATAGAATTTTTTTGGATTAAAATAATATTTTGTAAAAAGACCAAAATACCCTTACTTTCTTATAAAGTAATATTATTTTTCTAACACTTAACATCACATTTCAAATCATTACTTTATATCATTTTCACCTAGATATTAAATAAATTAAGTAATAATTATGTTCCCTTGATTTGATGTTTACTTTATGCTTCGAAATGATATTTTTGTCTTTTTGTGCTTACATTTCCTTAATTATTTTGTAGAAGTTTCTAACATTGTTTAGTAAAAGTAAACTTGATTAATGAATTAATTAATACTTATACTATTTGAATATATGTTCCTATATAAGAAAATAAAGGTGCGACGACGTGGACAACTTTTAATCGACAAAACGTTTTTTTCGACAAAATGTTTTACGGCCACATTTTGACGTTTTAGTTAAACTATTTATTTATGTAAAACAAATTTAAAATTTAAAATTTTCTTCTTTAAATAAATTAAAACACGTCTCTTTATATTTAAAAATCATATTTGAATAATATCAAAATCTCTAATTTACAGTGTATGTAAAATTGACAAAATGCGATAAAATTTGGTTATTTTTGTAAAATGATTATTAGCATACTTATAAATATTTTAATATACTTTTATTATCTTTATTAAATGTTTTCGATAAGTATTATCTTTTTAAATAAATATTTAAACCTTTTTATTTAAGCATTTATTCATTTTTAACAAAACTTAACTTTTGTTGATTTGTTCTAAAATCCAAATTTGTACTTTTTAAATTATCAATTATATGAATAAATAATATCTCTCTTATTTGTTTAAGTTTTAATTTAAAACAAACGAAATCTTTCATTTTCGAGGTAGCAAAATTATGGGCCTTTACATTCTCCCCTACTTAAAAGAATTACGTCCTCGAAATTACCCAAAACAAAATTTTGCCTAAGACATTTATCTTCAAACTTAATTCCATATAATATAAACAGATCATCCGTATGAAATATCTTATTCGATCTCCTATTCGAATAAACAACTTTTTGTCCAAACTAGTATCGATCCCCCGATTCTTTTTTGCAGACCTTAATCAGGTTTTTTGCTCAGAAACCTTTGCTTTCCTTGCATAGCTCTCAACTATGATAGAATACTCAAGTATCTAACCATAACCTCTCATCAATGTTTTTCATCAAGAATGGAGTGATAAATCCTTTTTCGTATCGTTGTAAACACCTCAAAGTTCCTTATTCGGATAATAGATCAACATTTGTGTAACGAAATGATCTACATATAATATATGCATTTATTAACTTTCAGAAAGACTTCCATAAAAACTTTATCGTAAGTTTAAACATTTTATAAAGGTACTTCTTTATATAATCCCTTTAATTAGTTATTTCCAAATATTTTTGTTAAGGAAAATATTCTAAAGAAACCATTTTTCACTCAAAAGATAATTTATCTTTAAAAATCTTTTATCAAAACCATTTCATAAATTTTCAAATATTTATTATTTTAAAAGGGAACATTTCATTCCAATTTTTTTTTCAAAACCATCTTTTAGTATATCACATTTCTTTTTTCAAAATATATATGCAAAATATTTATATCTTCTTTTCTAAAGAAACCAATTATCTTTTATTTGGAAAATATCATTAAAATTTTATTTAAGATTTATATATATATATATTTATTTATTTTTCTTTGCTAATACATCTTATTATTGATTTTATTTTCAAAATTATCGTAAGTTTAAATAATTTTCCTTTATTTCTTTAAACTTTTTCAAAAGACTGATAAAATTTCCATAGTTCCATCCTTTTCTTTATTTTATACAATATATTATTACAAGATATATTTTTAAATAATTTTCTAAACTTTAAACACTTTTTTTATAACTATTTCTTTATAATATTCCTTTGAAATTTTTATTTCTAAATATCTTATTAGATTTGATCGGATATAAGATTGAAGAAGTGCATCAAGACGATAATCAAAAGGAAGTTTATTAATTAACATCATATTCATACATCCATTTCTAACCTGAACTGGCATTACAAAGTTTCAGAGATAACTTCACTAAGGAATACAGCCTATCACTTACTACCATTATATAGATACTTAGACTACTATATACTATTCTTGAATTCCTTTTGAGGTAGACGGTGCTCTTTCTTTGGGGCCTAAGTCATCTGACCTTTACCTTGGACAGTCCTTCTCCGAATGTCCATATTTACAACATGATCTGCAAGGCCATGAAATCATGGCTATCATGGTAGCCGACTTTTCTCTTTCTTTAAATTGTAATCTTTGGCTATATGTCCTAATTCTTTGCACTGATAAAAACACTTTTCCTTCCCTTTTGGAGCTTTGGGTTTTTTTTTGTTCTGGGTAATCATGTAAAAAATGTCCTAGCTTCTTACACTTAAAACAGCGCATATCTTTTCGAACAGGTTTTTCTTCCTTCTATTTCTTTATTTTCCTATCACAACAAACTACATAATACCCTTCTTGAAAACAACTAAAGCAGTAGATGCCAACATACGCTCCTAGTTTTCGTTTCTTTTCTGCTTCTCTTTCTGCACGTGCTCTTCGTGCCTGCTTTGTAGTCATCCAAACTCATTACTTGACATGTAATAAGCCATTCTACCCCTAAGTGATATTTCAAGATAAGATTAGAAGTGTTTATACTATTTCCATTTCATCTTATTCAAACATCTTTTATCCAAATACTTAATTTAACTTGTTTGGATTTGAACTTACTTCATCCTCCAATTATAAGAAGAATTATTTACCAAGTGTGCAATACCGTTTGCCCAAGCCAACATATGATTGATACTTAGAAGATTATTTTAATCATCACTTGACGGATCAAGACCTTATCCATAGGACTTTCCTAAGGGAATGTATCTTATAAATTTCCCTACCCACACAAAATTTTATATCTTTTGAAAGACATTCCTTTATATGCAAAATATAATCTTTCCAAAATAGTGTGTCGATATGCCTTGTTAAGAGATTAGAAAAACATATCGATATAGTCGTATTTCCCATATTGACCAGAATTTATAAACCACTCAACCGATAAATCAACAAAAAACATTTTTATATCCAATAACAAATACGCACTCATATACATACATACATACATACATACATACATACATACATACATATACATATACATACATACATACATACATATATATATATATATATATATATATATATATATAATACACTCAAACTCATTCTATGGTGTTACTAACGCTATCTCTAATGAGTTACTCATCCTAGGCTATTACTAACCCTATCTGATGAGTCTTTGCCCCCAACAAAGCCAAGGTTCTCGCTTAACCTTCAGCTCTGATACCAAATGTAATGGCCCATTTTTCGGTACCCTTTGAATTGACAATAAACCACACATTTCCATCTCAAATTGCACGAATAAGCGGATCATTAAAGGTAGAAAGAAAATAAAGACAGAATAGAATCTCACACGAATGGAATAACATATATTATTTCAATAATAATTTTTGCATCAGAAAAATTTAATATTCAGCTTTGACAGTTATAACACCTGTCCTTACAAATGCTGAAAAACAACAGAACAAATACAATAGATGTAGCGGATAATAGAATATGTCCATACGATGATGAAGATCTCCAAAATTAGCATGAAATACTCGAAATTTAAAATGACCATGTTATCAAAACCTTTGAAAAGAAGGGTATCTCATAAGACCACGCCCACACATAAACACAGACATGTTTTTTTACCTTATGATAACTAAAACACTTTTATACCAAAAATCACTTGATATTATTTTTAATGACATTCTTTTGAAAGCACTTTTCAAATAAACTTATTCAAATAAGGTACCAAGATTTGGACTAAGTCTAAGGTAATATATCCGGACTAGTTCAATGGAATATACCGAATGGAATATATGATACACGAAAGGGGGTAGCGGAAATGTTTGCAACTCACTACAACTATTTTGGTAATACAATCAAAACCGTCAAATCACATATTGGGATTGGATTTACAATATAATAGGGACTATTGACCTTTTCTCCGATCCACGCATAACAAATATAGTTCCTACGATGCCTTAATCGCTTTTATCAAACTACTCACTTGGAACTATACTTGCTACACTACAAATGATAACCGGTAGTTCCCTGCTTTTCTCAAGCTAACCACTTTATCCACACGGGGCAATAAATGCCTTGAGGGACATATTCCTTAATGGGCCAAACGTATTTTACACCACCATACATACACACGTATTCCGAATTTGCGTCTGCTAGACCACATAAAATCCAATCATAACCAAGGTGTGAGGCTCGCGAAGCTACGATCAATTTCTTCAAAGCCACGTTTTTCATACAAAACCATGCTTCGATCATAACAGGTTCCACTTTGAATGCCACAGTGCCATTCCTTTAATCACTATTTGCTTTCCATAAAAATACAACTCGTTAGCTCGTACGTCTCAAGGAGGGTGTTAAGCTAAGAGAAGTTGCATTTTTCGCCATTACTGATGTACATTTGTAAAAGTCAAACGTTGTGTCTTAGAAATGCAATGTCAGACATTCGTCCATACAAGTTCATTCTAGGACTGAACGAAACCAAAGGCACTTTCCTCGGCCATTACTCGGCAAGAAGCCCTTGCAATTCGAAAAAATCTCCACAACGAGGAGACAATTGCTATAAATAACTCTATAATGGGAGATACCTAGAGCATGTTCAACAACAGTCTTCATGCTATAAAGATCCACGGTCTTTAAATAATCATCATCTTGAACATGTCTTCACTTTTGAGCATATACATTGGTTCGAAGTGGTTTTTGGATAGGAATCGCCCAAATTCGATCTTGGTTCCTTCGAAGCCAATTATCGATAAAAACATGTTCAATTCATATGTGGATATCAATCATCAATCAATTACTTCATCTTTTATTTAAATATTTTTCTTAGATATATTCTTTTCAGTTTATTCCATTTTTTTTCAAGAGTATATGGAATCATTAAGCCTCATTTATCAAATCATTTGGTTTATTTAAACCTTTCTTAAATCCTGAAATAATTTCAAATCATTTTCTTTTTTACTTAGGAATTTTTTTCCAAATCATTCATGTTTGCACAAAAAATGGGCAAACACCTCCAAGTCGTATGAATTAGTTGATTTTATGTTGTTTCTAGTGATTTGGGTGATTTACGCAAATATATAAAAAGCAGGGACTAAACTGTAAAAGACACACAGATTTATAGTGGTTCGGCCAGAACGTGCCTACGTCCACTTTATATCTTATTCTCCTTTTCTCTTCAGATTACAAGTACAAAGCTTTGATTACAAGTAATTGAAAGTTGTTTGAAAGTTCTATCCGTGCTTGAGCTCTCAAACTTGTCTGCCATTGTTGTACCCCTGCCCCTCTATTTATAGAGTGAGGTTGGGGGCAGGGGTCTTGGATGTATATAGCAGTTGGCGGGCCTGGGTCGATGCAATCTGGCCCGGCGACATTGGTTCGGCAACGCCTTGGTCCGGTAGCGCGTCGATCCGGTGGTAGACGAATGTAGCTCGGTCCGGTGGAGGCTGGGCATATGGGTTGGTTCGGTGGCGCATGGTCCGGTGGTGGATTGGTTCGGTCATGCTTGGGTGAGGGTTGGTTCGGTGGCGCATGGTCCGGTGGTGGATTGGTTCGGTCATGCTTGGGAGAGGGTTGGTTCGGTGGGACGTGGTCCGGTGACTCTATGATTCGGTGATAGGTGGAGTAGGTTGGTCTGGTGAATAGTTGGGTTTGGACCGGTGGTAGGTGGATTAGGCTGGTGATGAGGTGGTTCGGCAGGCATGAGAGAGGGGGTTGGCTCGGTAGTGGAAATGCACCTAACACTTGCCCCCCAAAGTAGGGCATGTGCATGTACATGGCGTGCTTTGTTTTGAACTTGGGTGCTTCCATTCGGTTTCTATCGCCGAACCACCTGGTCCGGTCATTAATATTTGCCTATAAATAGGGGCTCAACGCTTTCGTTTTCCCCATTAGCCGAACCAACTCCCTGTTTTTGCCGAATCAAACCATCGTCTCTGCCGAATCGATCGTGTTAGCCGAATAAATTCTTACTTTTGCCAAACCAGGTGAGGGTCTACTATGCCGAATGACCTTTTGTCCTTGAATTTCCGAATGAGGTTTTACTCTGTACCACCGAATGAACTCCTTGGAGCTCAAGTGCCGAATGAGTCTCGTGCTTTTCTTTACCAAATGAGCTCCGTGGTGTGAGTGCCGAATGGCCTTTCGGTCTTGTGCTACCGAATGAACCTGAAAACCTTCATCCCTTGAGTTTTGAATTCGAGCAAAATTCCAGACCACATGCCTTTGTTTACTTATATCTTTATAATCCTCATTTTAATAATGCGTTTGTTTTTTGGTGTTGCAGATAAATGTCTTGTCAAGTTGAAACTCGATCAGAGAAGAGAAAATCTACGGACCGAAGTGAGCCTCCCGTTGTGCCCCCCGCCCAGCCAGGACCAGCGCGACAGGGACCTGCCCCGAGGTCATTAGTGGACGGATATGGCCCCCAAGAGCTTCTGAACTCTCCTCCCGATTGTTATCCGAGCTCCCTCAAAGAAGGGCAACTTGATGTCATCGCTCACTCCTTTGGGATTGACAGGGCGAGTATGCTGTTGCCGGGAGATGGTGTGATGCCGTACGATCCTCCCGAAGGATATTTCGCTTACATCCGATACCATTGTATGTGCGGGGCCATTCCCCCAATCAATGCCTGGATAGTCAACTTTCTTACCTATTTGAAGGTGGCTCCATTCCAACTTCAACCCAATTCCTATTCTATCCTGGTGTGCTTGTTCATCATTTTTCAGAGGAAATATGGGCGTCCCCCTTCCAACCGGGAGATCCGGTATTTGTACAACTTGAGAGGCTATAAGAAGGGGTCTCCATATATCAGCTTGGAAGCGGCCGTGCCCTTCAAGCCCGTCCTGGATTTGTATTCGAAGCTCGGTATTTTCAAGAAAGAATGGTTCTTCATCAAGGATGACTCTATTTCCTTCCGTCTTTTCACTTCCGGCTGTAAGTTGAACTTCATTTATATTTTCCTTGTTTCGACCCCAGTGCTTCCTCTTATATGCTTTTATTTCTTGCTAGCGACAGGTGGCTTTGCAGTCGTGGAGAATGATTCCTTGGCTCGGATGGCTGCGGAAATAAAGGCCATTTTGGGACGGGATAGGTCGGCTTCTTACCTGATCAGGAATGCCACTCTCCTGGAGTACAACTTAATTCTGCCACGTCAATCTGTGGTTAAGCAGAGAGATACAGCCGAGGAGAGGGCTGCCAAAGCTAAAGACGGGGCTACTGCGAAGAGTAGCAAGAGGAGACCTTTCTCGGTACCTCCAGCCGTCGGGTGGAAGAAGCTTAAGAAATCAGATGGACCCTCTCCCAGCACATGCCCAGATGTTCCGGAGGAGGAAAGTGGAGAGGAAGAAAGAGGCGAGGAGGAGAGCGGAGGTGATGGAGAAGGTGACGGTTGTAACGGTGGCGAAGGGCAGAGTGGTAGTGGCGCTGGTGTCTTGATTTCTGGGAAAGCGGGTGAGATTCAAGAGTGGACTGATGATGCCTTCCGTCAAGCCTTCGAGGGGTTGGGGGAAGGGCCAACCTTGGTGGAGAGATCGAAGAAGTCTGATAAGGCCGGGATGGGTGCCAGTCTATCTTCTGAGGGTATTTCAGCTAACGCAACTCCGGCGGTTCAAGGTGAATTCTTAACTTTCGCAGACTCCCTTTATGATAAGGATTTAGTAATATTTTGTGGCCAACTCCCGTCCTGGAATGAGATTCAAGACTTATTGCAGTATCCCACTTCCCCTCAGGGTTTGTAAAATAAACGCGTTTTCCTACTCCTTTTAACTTAACATATTTCTCGGATCATAGTTTCATGCGTGCTTGTAACACTTAGTTCTTATTCCAGGAACGGGTAAGGTGGCCAAGACATCAGATATCCGGCACCGCCTTGAGCAGTACAAGCTACTCAAAGCTTCCGCCAAGCCAAAGCCATCAACTAGCCGTCCCGGGGATGTGGTTGGCTATCGCCCTCTTCTCGGAGTTATTGAAGAAGATAGGTAAAAGAGGAAGAGGGGGAGATCTTTGTTTGAACCTTCACCTAGCCCTCAGCCTCCAGTCCAGCCTATCCATGATATTACTGAGGAAGATACTGAGTTTATGCCTTCCCCACATCCGTCCAAAAATCCAACCGTCACCCCGATAGACCATCCTGGTTTGGTTCGCAACCCATTTGCCGGCCACCCGGATCTGGACCCAAGTTTTCAGGACATCCCTTTTGACGAGGCCACGGGTGAGCATCTTCTTCCCCGCAATCCCATGGTACGGGTGCTTGATGAGGCTAAGTCCTTAGACCTCGATTTTCTTACTACTCGAATTATGACCATGGGGAATAAGGCCAAGGCAAACATCGATCGGGTGGCTGAAGAGACAAAGAGGCTAATGGAGCATCACGCTCGACTGGCCAAGGCTGGGGAGGAA
Source organism: Allium cepa (assembly GCA_030765085.1). NCBI lineage: Eukaryota > Viridiplantae > Streptophyta > Magnoliopsida > Asparagales > Amaryllidaceae > Allium > Allium cepa. Next base: position 465,742,491 of record CM060943.1, read on the forward strand.
ATCAGAATTGCTAACATTCGGTTGCGGCTAAAGGTTTCTGATCAGGCCAAACAGCTTGCCGATCAGGCTATCCAGATATCCCAGCATGAGGCGGCCTCCAGACGACTAAAGAAAACCATGGAAGAGGCTAGCAAGGCTGAGTTGCGAAAAATGGAGGTTGTTTGCAAAGAACGAATTGACATGGCCATCGCAACGGTGGACGAGGTTGGGAGAGCGGATCTTGAGCAGGTAGAGGAGTTATCTGGGAGGCTTGAGGCCGCAGAGCTTGCTCAGGCCAAGCTGAAGGAGGAGATAGAAGTGATGCGGAAGTCCCTTCAGGCTGACTGCTCGAGATACCGATTGGAGAGAGAGATGCTGCTGTCGCACGACTATCGGCTTCTGAGGCCCGGATGAAAGAGTTTGAGGAGAACGAGGGGATGATGGATGAGATGCTCCAGGACATGTATTTCCGTACTTGGAGGCAGGGCAACCTGGCCTGGATGGACGATTATCCCTGGGTTATGGCTAGGATATATCTTCGGGCTTTGGAGGAAGCCAAGGCTGAAGCGGATAAAGAGGGTGGCGCGGCCTTCAGAATGGATGTGGTTACCGCACAGTTCACCAAGGAGGAGAAGGCGGCGGTGAAGGAAGGCATGAGGCTGCTTGTCGCCGAGGAAGTGGGTGTGCAACTGGAGGATGACGACCAGGGAGCAGACGCTGGTAAGTCTTCCCTTTTAATCTTTTCATGATTTGATTGCTTATCTTTCATGATTATTGATGGATTCTCTTCTGAATTGGGCAGGCGGGACCTCTGGAGTACATGCGGGGAGTTCTGACCCTGTAGTTAAGTAGATCCGGATGGCGGGCAGGACAGAGGCGGAGCCCCGATGTAGTTGACTCTTTTATTTGGTCTGTTTGACATTCCTGTATATACTAGTCCAAAACATTATTGTATTTTCAGGCTGTAATTATATCATTGCAACGAACGTCTTTATGTAACTTTATAACATAAGCAGATTCTGTTATGTTCGAATGTGGTTGTTATTTTGATATGTTGCATAAGAAATACAGCTGCGTGTTTATGCATGTGATTTAATCGTATTTGATGCTAAGTTTCTGCTCAAAATATTGTTTCATGTCTTGCAATGCCAATATGATGTGTGAATAAATTAAAGCTACATATTTGTATACAAGAGAAGATAGTACCGCCCTTCGTGTTTTAGTTGTAGAGGGTTGCTTTGAATATCTTGCGTGACTGAGTATGGAATGTAGCTGAGTGTTCCGTCATCCGGATGTGAGTTCATATTTCCACAAGCGAGAGTTCTTCTATTTTGTGACCTGTACTTTAGGGATTGTTATATAGGATAGGAGAAAAGTTTTTGAATGAAATGGAAATATGAGAAACAGTAAAACTTCCAATCACGGAAGGCCGTCGATATGTTTAAGTTCGTGGCAAACGGGTTTTGTAGTCACTTTCCCTAGCTGTGGGTCTTGGAGACATTTGTCACCCATCTTACACCTCCGTGGGGAGTTTATCCTTTTTACCACAACCGCACTTAAGACATATCGGAGCCGAGATCGCGCACAGTAACTACCCGAGCCATTATGGCCCGTAATCGTGGGTATTATTCGATTTACTATGACCGGCTAGCGTGGGCGGCGATCGTCAACCGTGAACTACCCCTGGCTGGCCACACCTTATGTTGGGGCTTAAAGTAGGTTCACAGTTGCCGGCGAGCCGAACGCTGTAATGAACTGCCATCGGCTATAGTCAGCCTTCTTGATGCCTTATAATCGGCTCGTTACAGTTGGCTTTGAGGGCAGTCGCGAGCACTGAGTTAACCCGCAGCAGAGGGATGCTGGAGTAAAAGTGTCTCATTGGCGAGTGCATAGAATCGTATAGTACCTGTTAGGTCCTGTCCACGTGAGGTTGTGCCGTGAAGTTTCCAGAATGGAAATGTCGCTATACATGATTTTGTTCAACAGAAAAGGATAAAGCTTAACAAGCAGCCAAGATATAAAGAAACAAGTTAAAAAGAGACAAGATTTTTAAAGTGGTTCGGCACGAAAATGCCTACGTCCACTGATTCTCTTTGTTAATTCACTTCATATGGGCATTACAAGTTAAGAAAAGTATCAACGGAGGTGTTGGATGTTCCATGCCCTCTGGAACACCTCTCCATCCACTGTTAACAAAATATAAGCTCCGTTGTGGAGATCTTTATGAATTACATAAGGTCCGTCTCAGATTGGATCTAGCGCTCCGAGGCGCGGGAAGATCCGTTTGAGGACAAGATCTCCTTCTTGTAAGCTGCGGTGTTTGACTTTGGAGTTGTATTGTGCTGCTACTTTTTGCTTGTGAGCTGCTGCTTTGAGTGCTGCATCATTTCTTCTTTCCTCAATTAGATCCAAAGACATGTGGAGGAGTTCTTCGTTCTCTTCTGGGTTGTAGTGGATCCTACGGTGGGAAGGCACTACAGTTTCAACTGGGAGCATGGCCTCCGATCCGTATGCCAAAGAGAAAGGAGTATGCCCTGTTGATGTTCTGTAAGATGTGCGGTAGGCCCAAAGTGCCGTAGGAAGTTCATCCACCCAAGCGCCTTTTGACTTTTCAAGTTTCTTATTGATTAGGGTTTTGAGGATTTTGTTGACAGCTTCGACTTGTCCGTTTGCCTGGGGGTAAGCCACAGATGAGAAGCTTTTGTGAATTCCGTGCTCTTGGCACCAATCGGTGAATTCCTCGCTGTCAAATTGAAGTCCATTGTCCGATATGATTTTGAGTCGAACCCCGTACCTGCATAAAACACTTTTGATCAAGAAGTTAATAACTTTTGCCGAAGATATTTTATTTAGAGGCTCCGCTTCCACCCATTTGGTGAAGTAGTCAACTGCCACTGTGGCGTATTTGGCTCCGCCTCGGCCCGTTGGCAGTTCGCCAATCAAGTCAATTCCCCATATTGCAAAGGGCCAAGGGCTGGTCATTTGAGTAATCTCATTTGTGGGCAGTCGAGGAATCTTAGCAAATTTCTGTCTTCTGTTGCATTTGTTGACGAAGTCCAAGGCGTCTTTGTTTAAAGTGGGCCAGTAATACCCGTATCGGAGTGTCTTCTTGGCTAGAGTCTGCCCTCCGGTGTGATCTCCGCAACTTCCTTGATGGATGTTGGACAAGACTTCCCTGGCTTCCCTTCCAGCGATACACCTTAATAAGGGATTAGAGAAGTCGCGCCGATAGAGGATGCCTTCTTGTAATGTGTAGCGGGAAGCTTTCCGTAAGATTTTCTTAGCTTTGTTACGCCCGTCGGGCAGTGTGCCACTTTGTAAGTACTTCCGGATGGGAGTCATCTAAGTTTCCTCTTCGATTGCAACTATCATATTCATTGGCTCGTAACTCGGGGCTAGTTGCTGTGAGATGGTTATTGTTCGGGAAGCGGTGCCGTCCTTCATGCTAGCTTGCTTTGCCAGTTCGTCGGCCTCCTGATTCTCTTCTCGAGGAATGTGTTTGATTAAATAGTGATCCAATTGATTGAGCAGCAGCTTGGTCTTCTTTAGATATGCTGTGAGTCGTTCTCCTCGAGTTTTGAATTCTTCCAGTATTTGATTTACAATAAGTTGAGAATCACTATGGAGACATAAAGAACCGACTCCAATCTCCAGTGCAAGTTCTAATCCGGCTATCACTGCTTCGTATTCTGCGTCATTGTTGGTGGCAGCGAATTCCAACCTTAGGGTGTAGTGCAGCTTCTTTCCCTTGGGGGTGATTATCACAACACCTGCCCCCGAGCCTTGTTCATTTGATGCTCCATCTACGAAGAGATTCCACTTGATATCTTCTGCTACTTCAGATTGCTCCTTACCTTTGTTAGTAGTGAATTCGCCAATGAAATCAGCTATGGCTTGCCCCTTGATAGCGGTGCGAGGATGGTAGGTGATATCATATTGACTCGGTTCAATGCACCACTTAAGTAGTCGCCCAGAAGTGTCGGGGCGATGGAGTACCTGCCTTAGCGGTTGATCGGTTAAAACTCTGATGGAATGAGATTGGAAATAGTGTCGTAGTTTCCGTGACGTGATTAGCAAACAGTATGCTAGCTTTTCAAGTTTAGGGTATCTGGCTTCTGCCTCCGTAAATATCTTTCTTACAAAGTATACGGGCCGCTGAGCGCGGTTGTCTTCTCTCACCAAAGCGGCGCTTAAAGCATGGGACGATACAGCAAGGTATAGGTATAGTTCCTCGCCTTCATTTGGAGTTGAGAGTACTGGGTGTCTCTGGAGGTGTTCGATTAAGTTAAGGAAGGCTGTCGAGCATTCGTCAGTCCATTCGAACTTTCCTTTGTTTTCCTTTAGAGCTTCAAAGAAAGGGATGCATTTGTCGGTTGCTTTAGAGATGAACCTGCTTAGGGCGGCCACTTTCCCGTTTAGGCTTTGCATCTCTCTTCGAGTGGATGGTATCTTGATATCTTCCAAAGCCCGAACTTGTTCGGGGGTTGCTTCAATCCCCCTGGCATGGACGATGAATCCCAAGAACTTTCCCGACGACACTCCGAAGGAGCACTTTAGAGGGTTCAGCTTCATTCCATATTGGCGAAGTACTTGAAACATCTCATCCAGGTGGTTTATATGATCGTTGGCCTTCCTCGATTTCACCAGCATGTCATCCACATAAACCTCCATAGTTCGTCCTATTAGTTCCGCAAACATCTTGTTGACGAGGCGCTGATAAGTAGCTCCGGTGTTTTTAAGTCCAAAAGGCATTATTCTGTAGCAGTACAATCCCCGGTCAGTGATGAAACTAGTGTGGTCTTGATCAGGGGCGTGCATAGGGATCTGGTTATATCCTGAGTATGCGTCAATAAAAGATAAGAGTTTGTGTCCGGCGGTGCTGTCCACGAGCTGATCGATTCGGGGGAGTGGGAAGCAATCCTTCGGACAAGCGTCATTTTAGTTGGAGAAGTCGATGCATGTTCGCCACTTCCCATTAGCCTTCTTTACCAGCACCGGGTTGGCGATCCATTCTGGGTAGATGGCTTCTCGTATGAAGTTATTGGCAAGTAGGTTCTTTACTTCTTCCTCTAGGGCTGCTGATCGTTCTGCCCCCATGCTTCTCTTTTTTTGCTTTACCGGCACCTTGGTGGGATCGATGTTCAGTATGTGGCATGCTACATCTGGGGAGATTCCTGTCATATCAGCGTGCGTCCATGCAAATACATCAATGTTGTGGCGAAGAAAATCAATGAGTTGATCCTTTAATTATTCTTTTAGCTGAGATCCGATTATCAATAGTCTACTCGAGTCATGTTTGTCTACAGCTACGAATTCCATAGCCTCTGCAGGCTCGGCAGTGGCCTCCTCCTCTTTGTCCCTGGGGTCTAATTCATTGAAAGGGTCACTGGTATATCGAAGAGGAGGGGCTTTCTTTAGTTGCTATGCTTCCAAGCTTTTCATGCAGAGAGTAGTGTCTGCATTTTTCCCTTTATCTTTTCTGCGGTTATTGTGAAGTTCAATTACATAGCAGTCTCGAGCAGCGTCTTGATCTCCCTCTATTTCTCCTATTCCGTTATCTGTTAGAAATTTCATCTTCAGGCACCATGGGGCTAGGACAATTTGGAAGTCAGACAAGGCTGGTCTTCCCAAAAAGGCGTTGTAGGCCGAGTGGTTCTCTATTAGTACAAACTTTTGTTTTCGCACAACGGAGTGGGGATGACTTCCTATTTCAACAAAAAGGTCCAGTTACCCGAGGGGCATCTTCGCATCTCCAGTGAAACCATGTAGTGGTTTGTTGCAGGGAGACACATCCTTCATTGACAGCTTCATTTTGTCGAAAGCATGCTCGAATAGGATATTCACCGAGCTTCCAGTGTCTACTAAAATTCGAAAAACTTTGGCTGGACCGAACCAGGCAGAGATGACCATAGGATCCATGTGTGGGTACTGTCTTTCCTCTAAATCACACCTACTGAATGTGATGTCGTCATTCTCTTTCCGTTTCGGGTGGCGCTCTTCCATAACAGAACTAACGTAGCCTTCAGCGTTTCTAAGTGACTTACCGTATCTTGACATCTCTGCCCAGCTTCTGTCGGCGATGTGTGGTCCTCCTGATATGGTATGGACCACTATCTTCTCTTGATTAGAGCCGCTGGTGTTGCGATTTCCTCCGCCTACTTCTGGGAGGGGTAGCCCTGGGTTTTCATTGGCGGGAGCTGGAGTCCTGTTCTGGCTTTTTACATAGCGTTCCAGTCTCCTCATTCTAATGTGTTCTTCAATCAAGTCCCGGAGATGGTGGCATTCATTGGTGTCATATCCATGAGATTCGTGGAAGCGGCAGAACTTTCCAGATTTGATTGCGTTATCTGACTCCTTTTTGTGCGGGGGGCGCTTGTATCTAACTTCGTCTTGAGTGGCTAGGAAGATGCTTTCGATTGTTTCATTCAAAGGAGTGTAGGAGTTAAATCTTGGTCCTGGTCGGTATAAGCGCTTTTCTCCCTTCTTGCCCCCAGCACTGCCTCTAGAGTCACTTCTCCGAACATCCTTTGCTGCAGCGGGAACCTTGTCTGGAGCTGTCTTAGCCTATTGTCCTGACTGCCTCTCAGTGGCAGCGTCTTCAAGTCTCATATACTTTCCAGCTTCATGGAAGAAATCATGTAAAGTAGCTGGTTTTTCCTTGGTTAGTTTTCTAGCAAATTTAGTATCCGGATGTACACCACTGCAGAGGGCCATTAGGATAAGTTTCTCATCGGCATCTTGGACTGTGGCCGCTATGGTGTTGAATCGGGTTAGATATTGTTGCACTGTCTCTCCGGGCTTCTGTTTGATATTAGATAAGGAATAAGCGTCCTTGGGTTGTTCCACATGAATGCGGAACTGGCTGATGAACTTTTCTTTCAACATTTTCCATGAGCTGATGGACCCTTGGGGTAGGTGGCAGAAGCAGGAGGTAGCTAGATCTGCCAAGAAAAGTGGAAAGCATTTACACAATACTCCCTCCGTTGCTCCGCTCATGAGCATATGCTGAGTGTATCTCTGTAAGTGTATGATGGGGTCAGAGGTTCCCTTGTAAGGTTCCATCGTTGGCATTTTCCATTCCCGGGGGGTGATGGCAGTTTCGATATTGCCGGTGAAGGGGCTGGTTACCCTAGCACCTATCCCCCGATCCCTTTGCTCCCATTGGACGCACTCTCTGAACAATCGCGCCATCCTTTCATCAAAATTTGGAGCGGATAAAAATGAGTTTGGTTCTTCCCTGCGGGATTGATTCCGTCCAGATGAGCTGTAAGGATGGTATCGTTTATCGCTCCTGACATTCTCCAATGGCTGTCTCTGGTCTTCCGGGGGCATGCTGGGGTCAGCCACAGTTGGCCCTTGCCTTGATCTTCCCCTGCTGGGTTCTGTTCTTAGCACTTCCTCGGGTCCAACTTCGGGCTGGACTCCAGCTCGGCCCCGTCTACTGGTGCTTCCATGGTTAGGTAGCATGACAGGCTCAGCTATATCCGACCCCTGCCTGGCACCTCCCCCGTTGGGTTCGGTTCCAAGTGTTTCCTCGGGTCGGAATTTGGGCCGAGTCTGGGCTCGGCTCCTACCATGGCTATTTCTGTTGTTAGCCTCTTCGAAGAAGAAAGACCTTTGTCGTCTCCCAGATCCTCCAGACCGGGACTCACCCCATGATTCAGTGTTGCGGTTGGATTCTTCAGCATCCCTTAAGCGTGACATGAGTTGGTCCACCAAGGCTTCTTGTTGAGATGAGAAGCGGTTAGTTACTTCAGCCACAACCCTGTCCAGGTCCGTCCTTGTAATTGGTTGTTCCGAAGCAGGGGCTATTGGATTTGCCTGATTTTCGTTTACTGTTGGGACTGGACGATTGTCTTGATCTCTGATTACTAGATCTGGGATACTACTAGATGCAATGTTCTTTCCTTTGTTAGTATCTTTCCTCCGTCCGGGAGGCATGTTTTCCAAACGAACGATGCTGATAGGAAAAGGGTTAAGTGGGAGAAGCTAAAGCTTCGAGCTCCTACTCTCAGTGAAAGCACCAAAAATGTTTGCACAAAAAATGGGCAAACACCTCCAAGTCGTATGAATTAGTTGATTTTATGTTGTTTCTAGTGATTTGGGTGATTTACGCAAATATATAAAAAGCAGGGACTAAACTGTAAAAGACACACAGATTTATAGTTGTTCGGCCAGAACGTGCCTACGTCCACTTTATATCTTATTCTCCTTTTCTCTTCAGATTACAAGTACAAAGCTTTGATTACAAGTAATTGAAAGTTGTTTGAAAGTTCTATCCGTGCTTGAGCTCTCAAACTTGTCTGCCATTGTTGTACCCCTTCCCCTCTATTTATAGAGTGAGGTTGGGGGCAGGGGTCTTGGATGTATATAGCAGTTGGCGGGCCTGGGTCGATGCAATCTGGCCCGGCGACATTGGTTCGGCAACGCCTTGGTCCGGTAGCGCTTCGGTCCGGTGGTAGACGAATGTAGCTTGGTCCGGTGGAGGCTGGGCATATGGGTTGGTTCGGTGGCGCATGGTCCGGTGGTGGATTGGTTCGGTCATGCTTGGGAGAGGGCTGGTTCGGTGGCGCATGGTCCGGTGGTGGATTGGTTCGGTCATGCTTGGGAGAGGGTTGGTTCGGTGGGACGTGGTCCGGTGACTCTATGATTCGGTGATAGGTGGAGTAGGTTGGTCCGGTGAAGAGTTGGGTTTGGACCGGTGGTAGGTGGATTAGGCTGGTGATAATGTGGTTCGGCAGGCATGAGAGAGGGGGTTGGCTCGGTAGTGGAAATGCACCTAATAATTCATTAAATCTTAATTAATGATTTCTTATATTGAAGTTATAACTTTTAACTTAGGGAGAAGATTCCCAAATCATTCATTAAATCTTAATCAAAGATTTCTTTCATAACTTCAAATCGTATTCTTGCAAATCGAAGATTTTCATAACAGAGCACTACTGCCACTTTAAATATGGTAAATTTCACCCCTAAGGACTAATGACAAGTTTCGCCTCCAGGGAATAATGGCAAGTAATCATGCATCATGAATATCTTTGTCTTTAATGATCTTTGTCCTCAATATATTTTATTTCGAAAATTAGTTTGAAGGGGTTTTTTGGATAGTAATCACCCAAATCCGATCTCAGTTCCTTTGTAAAGACCTTCGAATAAAAGATACTAAGTGGTTAAATAACATTCAAAGAATTTGTTTCTTTTATTGTGGAAAAACTTAAATATGATCTTTTTAGAGTATCCGGACTTTCCTTTCGATCTATTCCACTCCTCGCCTAAAAAGAGAAAGCATAGGCCTGGTAAGTTCAGGGCACTGGTTGCTCCATCCCTATCCTTAGTTAAACATCTTGTATTATCTTCCTAGATCTCACAGGTGGGACAAATGTACTAGTTGTTTCCGCATACTTAGTTTGTTATTGTATTCAATCTTCTTCACTTTTTGTTTAAGTGGTATAAATAATTCCTCTTAACAATTTATTCAAACTCTTATTAAAGCATCCAAATCATCTTTAAATTATTTAATTGTTCCTTTAAAATCGTCCACAAAAGATTTAGGAAAGAATTGTTAAGTTTAAAACTCATATTCAAAAGGTTATATAATCCGCAGCATAAAAGTGCTACGGAAAGTGTTATATAAGCTGATTTGATTTAAACAACTTTTTAATATTTGAAAATTCATATTTTCCATTCCAAATCTCTTTTAAACCATTTTAGTAGATTTATCAAATTTATTTTCACATTTTTAATCATTTAAAAATATCATTTATAAAGAAATATCCTTTTGGATTCCGAACTACAACACCGCGATGTTTTTAGAAAATTGTTTTGGACATATTTCAAACTCTACTTGATGAAATCTTGATTTTATTTCTTTGTTGGAAAACTGTTATCGTTGATGAGCAAATAATTTTTATTTCGAAGAAATCCGATTGATAAATCATTCTCTACGTCAATTTGAAGTCACAGGTCGAAATTTACGAACTACCGCTACGCGACAAGCTCGATTTTAAAAATTTTGTGAATTGCTTCGGAACTTGTCCAAAACACTTCAAATTTGTTTTAAACCATATTTAAACTACTTTAACTTATTTAAAATCATTAAGAGGCTAAATCACTTCCACACACACATTTGCACGGATTTAATTCTCATATAATTAACTACGGTTAATTACTAATCTTTTCTCTTGTCATTTATCAAACAAGTTATCAACCACTCAATCAACCAATTTGCAACCAAGTTATCAAACATTCATTCAACATATTTAAACTTTCATATAATTATACTTGAGATAATTTATGGATTTATTAATGAATAAAAGTACTCACATTTAACCAAATTATTCACTTCCTACCAACATTCATATCATCCAACCCTTCACTATTTTCTTTAACTTTAACCAACTTTAAAAAATCTGGGAGAGCTTCCGCATCACCTTGAATTTGCTCATATCTCCTTGGAATGAAATGGGTGGCACTTCCTTCTCTTTTTCTTGCTTTGAAGCTTCACGACTTACTCCTTCTCTTACATATGTTTGGCCTCCATCTATTTCCCCCTTCCTCCATCATTTCTTCACTTATTAGGTGCTAAACCATTTTTTAAATGGTATTCTAAGGTCTTTGGCAAAGTTTGGTGGTGTTTGGAATTGATTTGATATGGTTTTGAAAAAGTTAGTAAGGATTTGGAAGAGAAGAAGAAGCCATTAAAGAGAGCTTCTAGAAGAAGAAGAAAGTAGAAAATGGTGTGAAAGAAAGTGGAAGAATGGTGGTCTTATTTATAGGAAAGTTTAGGATTAAAATAATATTTTGCAAAAAGACCAAAATACCCTTACTTACTTATAAAGTAATCTTATTTTTTTTAACACTTAACATCACATTTCAAATCATTACTTTATGTCATTTTCACTTAGATATTAAGTAAAGTAAGTAATAATTATGTTCTCTTGATTAGATGTTTACTTTATGCTTTGAAATGACATTTTTGTCTTTTTGTGCTTACTTTTTCTCAATTGTTTTCTACAAGTTTCTGACCTTGTTTAGTAAAATTAAACTTGATTAATGAATTAATTAATACTTATACTATTTTAATATGTGTCCTTATATAAGAAAATAAAGGTACGACGACGTTGTGACAACTTTTAATCGACAAAACATTGTTTTTCGACAAAATGTTTTACGGTCACATTTTGACATTTCAGTTAAACTACTTATTTATGTAAACCAAATTTAATAATGAACTTTTCACTTCTTTAAATAAATTAAAACATTTCTCTTTATATTTAAAAATCATATTTAAATAACATAAAATCTCTAATTTTACAGTACATGTAAAACTGACAAAATGCGACAAAATTTGATTATTTTTGTAAAACGATTATTAACATACTTATAAATATTTAATATACTTTTATTATCTTTATTAAAAATTTTCGTTAAGTTTTATCTTTTTAAATAAATATTTAAACCTATTTATTTAGGCATTTATTTATTTTTAACAAAACTTAACTTTTGTTGTATCCAAATTTATACTTTTTAAATTATCAACTATAAGAATAAATAATTTCACTCTTATTTATTTAAGTTTTAAACCATTTTAAATTTAAAACAAACGAAATCTCTCATTTTCGAATAGCAAAATTACGAGTCGTTACAGTTTATCTGAGAAGCGTACACTGAAAGCCTGACTATTATGACTTAGTGCCAAACTACAGTTAACTAACCACTAGACATTTATTTTAATCATCGTAAAAAAGTAATATTTTATTTAAATTACCAAGTTGATTTCAGAATAGTAATCAATTAATTATCATATATTGATTCGAATCATTATTTCCGTATGACCTATTAGACACTTGTCGGTGGTTGAACACCATCAAACATTATTATTATTTATAATGACCGGTAATTTGAAACAAAGTCACTTTCCCAAAAAAAACCTTCCTCTCTTATTGTTGTACCAATGATCTTTAAAAAAAGCAAGTAAAAGAATTTCTTTGTCGATTACAAACTTATTATAATCTTCATTTTGTAGTCCAAGCTATTAGGTAATAGAACAAACTTTAGAGGAAAAGAACATAAATTATGGTTTGAATTAACAATATACTGTTATCAAGAAATAATCTACTGAACTAAAGCAGTTAAGTGGGCGATACGATAAACACGCGAATTACCAGGTGTTATAAATAATCGAAAATAGAAAAATGATTTAATTTAGCTTTACTACCGGCTGCTAAAATTAATTATAGAAGCTTGTATTATTATATAAACATCAAAGTGTGTCCTTAAGTTAATCATTGTCGATGAAAAGCGGTAAGTTCAAATTATAGTAGCTAATGGCCAAGGAAACAAATTGCCACCTTTTTTCCATGTCTCCAGCGATAGAATATAGATGCAAATAAAAATAAAATACCATGCAATTCACTCATGACAACATATCAAAAATCATAGAGTACATAGGAGCTAATAATTCATAAAATAATTTCAAATCTGATCTAATCGATGCAAGTTTTGCTACAACTATATGCCATATATTGTTAGAGCGAAACACAAGGGTTTTTCAAAATAAAACTCTACTAGTGGATACGAGAATAGTACTAATCATATAGGACTGCAAAAACATAATGAGTAAAACCAAACAAAACTCCTATAAATTACATTTCTCAACAGAAGTTGGAAAAAAATCACCAACAGTTGTTAGCGATCATTTTAAAGCTATGTTAACACTTTACTAGCCTTGGAATTCAATGACTTTTTAGTAAATAAGTAGAGGGAAGGAGGCAAAGGACAATGCCAACTTTTGTATTTATATTTTGGAAATAAAAATCAGAAATAAATTATTCAATCATCGAATTGATAGATACTAAAATAGATTGAGCACTCAAAATAACATTATTGGTAGAAAATATTCCATAAAATACAGTTTATTTGTTGATTTAAGCAACTTCTGATATCAATATTTATTCTGTTATGATATCGTATTATATATAACTTTTTACCAATCAGAATGCAGTATTTTTGTCCACATTAATCAGCTAGTTAAAAGTTTAAGCTAACAAAGCAGGCAAAAAGGCTAGAAAATAGGGGAAATACTCATATTCGTTGCTTATCTCCATGAACTTGTCTATTGCTCTAGGAACTACTTTAAACCTTCCTTCAAACTTCAAACACCGTCCTGCTGCCTTGGCTCTTCAACTGGATGCTTAGATGCCTGTTTCATTAATATTTCATAGTCCTTTTCCTTTTTGATTAGCACCTCCATTACTTCTTTATCTTATTGTTTTTCTTTTAAATTTGGTTTTGGAATAGTTGAAGGTGGAGGTTTGGGGAAAGAGGTACCGTTGTCAGTTTGGCAGGCATAGAGCAATGGGGAAGGCAATCGACTTTGGGAAAAAGATGACAACAGGGAAGGCGATCGACTTTGGGAAATAGATCAACTTTGTGGAAGGAGTTTGAATTGATTCACTGATCTTCAGGTGGGGATGAAGGAAAATGATGACATGGGAGATAGATGAACTAATTTTACTTAGAAGGAATGAAAATTTTGTAATTAGGTTTCGCGCAATGAAACTAGGGATGAAAATTTAGCCGCATTATGGCGATGATTTATTCAGCTAAGGTTCAATTTGGAGGGAACGTGAAAGTTTACCACCTTGGTATGCACAGACAGCGGTTACCGTCCTAGCCCCCTTTCAAACAGCGTTTTATAATTTTATTTCCTATAGTAAAATAATCTGTAATGGCATTTTAGTTAAAAGGTTGCGTTACTATGCTATCAAATGTGAATTTCTTTTAGTGGTACTCACCTCCTCAATTAGATCGAAGTATTATTATTTTCTCATTAGTTTTAATTTTACTTCAATATTACACTCAATGAATTTTTCGTAGTCCTCTGATTTTTGTTTCATAAAATACACATATCCATATCTAGAAAAATTAGAACGACCTGGAATTTCACAACTTGGACTTACAAATATTTAATTAATATTACATATTCAAATAATAGGTTTTATAATTAGAATAAAAATCTTTTAAATAATAAATAATGATGGTGAAATAGTTTTCAAATTTTATTTACAAAAATATATAGATTGATGGAAAACATAAAATGTGACCGGAATTAGTTTTTCGTATTTTCGACTTTTCATCAGCTAAAAGTTATCGAAAATGTTGTGACACTTTGTATACACATACAGACATATACATTCAGTAAAAGAATAAGTTATAACCATATGGGAGGTATATAAATGTGTATATTCATATGTACTTAAGTTTATAAAAGAAATATGAAAGGAAAAACATATACATACATACATACATACATACATACATACATACATATTAATACATAAAGATATCTTATGCAATATAAGGAGACAAGAGTACAACTAAGCATTTAATGGATGTTGGCTTTAATTTGAAGGGGGAAGGCTTAAGGTGGGCGGATTCATGGTGAGGTGGCAAAGAAAGAATGAAGAGCAAATGACATAGGGGCATATTGGTAATTCAATTCGTGTCTTGGTATAAATACTAATTTTCATATTTTTATTCTCATTTTTCTCATTTTCAATTCATTTGCAACTTTCTAAAGCTCTTAATAACAAAACTTACATGCAATCTATATTTAGTTTTTAGGTTTTAAAGTTTTTTTGGAAAATAAAATTCTTACTTTAAAACTTTTTAAAAACTTAGTTTTAAATCACTTGTTTTCATCTCCACTTTCCTTATTTTCCTCCCACTTTATTTGCCCATAACTTCCTCCATACAACACCAAATCATGATTTTCTTTTTTTCACACCATGTAGAATTCCAGTAGCTACAACTTTTTTTAATGATTTTTTCAAATTTGAATCTTTTTTGGTCAAAATTTCATTTCTTTCTGACCCATTTTTGGACCCATATTTTCAAGCCCAAAAATACCACTCCTTCTTTTGACCATATCTCTCTCAGAAAAATCAAACTTAAGTGACTTATCTTTAAAATTATAGAGAACGGAATTTCTTAAAACTCTTCCTTTTATGACGTGTCTAAATTTTGATAGTAACATGATCAAAAATCGATGAGAAGATGACCTATTTTCGAGTGGATTTTTGTGATTTCCAAGCTTTTGGTGACTGAACGTTAGTTTTAAATTTCAAAGTTTTAACATAATATATGTTGCATAAATTTCTTTATGATGTGTGTAAAATATGTTTGAGTTGTTATATGTTTGGCTATTTGTGGATATGAATGATTCAAGATGGAAAAAGTGGACATGAAATGAAGCCTACCTTATTACCCTTATTATAAACTTTGGTTATGTTATAGTTTATATACTTTTGATTTGATGTTCGTTGTAAGTTTGGATATGACATGAATGTGAACTTGGTTATGATGTGGTGTGTTTATATGTTAACATTGAGATGTTAAAAGGAAATTTGGATTCTTTGAAAGGAATTGGTTTTAAAGTATTTAGGATTTTAAAACTTTAAAATTAAATTTTATTTTAGTTTCTAAACTTTTCCTTATGGTTTAAAATGAAACAAAGTAGGAAGTGGAGAACTGGAAAGTTGTTAACTTGAAAAAACAAACTCAAGTTATTGCATCGGTAGCAAGTCGTTATGGATGCAGTTTTAATAAAAAAATCAAATTTTGGAAAAATTAGTTTTCATACTTAAAAGTGTTTTGAAAATGTTTTATAAACTTAATAATGGTTTTTTAGAAAATTAACCAATAATTTAATAATAAATTTTTAATTAATTAAGTTTTGATAATTAATAATTAATTAAGTATTAAATAGGGTTTATTAATTATAATTAAGTGGAGATTAACTTCTAATTAATTATGTTTTAAAGGTAAGATTAATTTTAATTAATTTTTGATTAGGAAAGATTAATTTTTAATTAATTATGAGTTAAGTATTGGATTTATTTTTAATCAATTAAGCATAAGTTTATTTATTAAATAAGTTATTAGTCAGGTGTAATTATTTTAATTATAAGTTAATTAAGTTTTTAATTTAAAAATTTATTTATTTAAGGTTTAATTTATTACGTACGTTTTAATTTATAAGATTAATTAATTAGTAAATTGAGATTAATTAATAGTTAATTATTAATAAAGGTTTTAAATTATTATTTAATAATTAATAAAGGATTAATAAAGGGTTTAATCTATAAAAAAAATATTTATTAAAGGTTTAATTAATTATTAATTTATAGTAAATTAATTTCATATTTAATAAAGACTAATTATGATTTAGTAAGATTTTATCCTAAAATTAATAATTTTAAAGGGTGTTTTAAGTTTTAAATCCTTTGTCTTCAAGAATCAAATTGTTTTAAAAGTACTTCTTTCATGGAATTTAAATGTGGGTACTATTAAGTAGACAAATGCCTGTAAATGAGTTATGATTAATTGTTTGATTATGTGGACATTTGATGTCAGAATAAATCACCATTCTGCTATAAGTTGATTGTTTGATTATGTGGACATCTATTAGCAGAATAAATTCTTGTTTTGCTATAAAGTAATTGACTTGATTGTTGTGGACATATATTAGTAGAACAAATCTTCGTTCTGCTATAAATGATCATTTGATTGTGTGGACATCTATTAGCAGAATAAATTCCTATTATGCTATAATGTAATTGATTTTATTGTTGTGGACATATATTAGCAGAATAAATCGCCATTTTGCTATAAATTGATTATATGATTGTGTGGTAGAATAAATTCCCGTTCTGCTATAATGTAATTGATTTTATTGCTGTGGACATCTATTTAGCAGGACAAATCACCTCCTGGTATTATATTACTTGGACGTGTGTCTAGTCGAGTTGAATTGACATATTATTCCTTGATTTGGATATGAAGTGTATTTACATATATGTTGACTTATGCAAATAAATTGTTGAATGAGTTGAAAGAGAAATTGAAATTAAATGGCATTTTAATGGGTACCATTAGGATTACTAAGCCTCTTTTGAATTTATAAAGTATAATTTTGAATTAACTTCAATCCGTTAGTAAATTTTGGGACTTAATGTTTATAAATGATTTTCAAGTCATATAATTATTTTATAAAGGTATTTATAATAATTTGTTTATAAAAAGGGGTATTACTAAATAAAAGGGTTTATTTAAAGTGATTTTCAAAGGATGTTTTGTGAATCATATTTTGTAACAAATTTTTCTTTAAGAAGATTTATAAAAAGTGTTTTTGAAATAGGGAAATGAAAAAGTGTTTTTGAAATAGGGAAATGATTTTAGAGATTTGTAAAGAGGTTTTATAATTTGACTTGGAGAATTTGAAAAGTGAGTTATAAATTTATTTGGAAAACCTATATGTTATTTAAAATTTGAAGTGAGCTTTTAAAAAGGAAACATTTTATAAAGGATAAGTTGATTGATTTTTATAGGAAGAAATGTTTTTAATGGAATTTGTTTGGCCATTTAATATGAAATTTGAAATTAAGGAAACTTTTGTAAAGTTTGGTAAATATACTTATACCGTTGAGATAAGTATATAAATGTTTTTCCAAGTATAAAAGGGATGTAAAGGGTTCGAAATAGTGTTTTGTAAATATCTTTTGATCCAATGTTTATAAAGTGGTTTTAATTAATTAAAGATTAATTACATAAGGCTTACCGGATTCCATATGGGATTAAATCCATGTTTGGATATTTGTTTATTTGATAGTTAAATAACTGACTATCAAAATCTGGACCAAAACATAACTTTGGAAATATCTAGAAGAAATACGTGAGTTGTATGGCACAGTCATATCCGATTATGCAGTACTATGCATATAAATCTCTTTTCATTTCTACTAGGAAAAATGACAAGGAGATCCGTCCACTAGCGTTTAGGAGGTGATCTCGCTCTTATTTTTGACTATTTATTTCCTAAAGAATAGGGTTGACTTTACCAGAAATTGTCAAAAGTTGTTTCGAAGAGATCGGGATCAGATCTGTTATCCAAAAACCACTTTGATCCAACAAAAGCATTTTCGTACTGAAGACATCTTGAAGAGTATGGAATCAAAGATGGAATTTTGAAGTGCAAGGGCTACTTACTACTAATCCCGAGGGTGATTCCAAGATGGGTGTAGTCGAGGTAATGCATTCGGTTTCGTTCATTCCTAGAATGAACATGTATGGATGAATTCTAACATTGCATTTACGCTTGGAGGACAGTGTAGCATTCCAAGTGGGAAGTGCTAAATAAAGGTAATCATAGCCTCAAGTCTGATCAACCAAGAAATGACAAAAATCGGGCATGTAGTAGGGCCAAGTGGGTCGCTCCCACTAGGGTATGGTCATTTCAAATATAGATTGATTACTATCTACTTATGTGTGCTTTGAGGCCTAAACTGGATGATCATATTTGGTATTACTAGTCAAGTGGTAGGCCAATCTTGTGTGGTAGAGGTAGAAGATATTCTTAGCAGACCTCGGTACATTTTATCTAGAGGTGTACCATCGGAAGGTAGTTCCTTACCTTATCATAGTATGGAATCAAATCTTTAATACAGGCCTTTACAGTTTTGATGTAGAGCCTAGCACGTTGGAACTTAATAATATAACAATTTCGGCTAAGATTAATAAGGATTTGTACTCTAGACATTATTGTAATATCATTGGATTTTCTATAGAAAATGTTTTGTTTATGTAAGGTAAAAACCCATCTGTGTTTATGTGGGGCATGGTCTTACAAGATACCTTTGATTTTAAAGGAGTTTTTTAAACGTAATAATTCGATTGTTTGAGTTTACGCACACCAGACCCATGTCTGACCTGGAGTTTTCTTTTCCTAAAAATCTGGGATGCTCAAATTTTTACGGGCAGCCAAGTAGTTCAGGTTTTCCCATAGATGCATTTTGAAGGAGCTTGGAGTAGGAGGCTTCATCGATAGCTAATGTTATCTTATTTCCACTATATTGTATGATCTATGTATCAGTTAGGTAGGGACAGGCTGTTATAACTGTCCTAGTGTAGAATTTGTAGTAGTATGACTTTGATATATCATTTCGAAAATGACTTTGTAAAGAATCATGTCGATTAATACATGTTATTCTGTTGCGTTGTGATATTTTATGATTGTCTAGTTTTTCTTATCTGTTTTATCTTTCTTTCTTTCACCCCTAATGACCTGTCTTTTGGACACTTAAGTGATCGGCACCTGAATACGGTGATGTATTAAGTGTCGTCTTTAGGTGTAAGAAAGGTATATCGTTATATAAATCGTCAATGAATGTTATAAAGTAGGTGGTTCCACCATTGTTAGTTATAGACATTCGACCACATACAAGTATATACTAGTTTTAAGAGGTCATCAACTCTGTCATTGCTCCCACTGAATGGGTGCTTTGCCATGTTACCTTCAAGACATAACTCATATGTATTAAATGATTTGGAATCAAATAATGGTAGCTACCATTGGTTTTTTAACTCGTTAAGCCACTTCTTACTAATTTGGCATAATCTAATATGCCAAAGATAACCATCGTTTACAATAGATGCATTATTATGTTACCAAAAAAATACACGATTCATGTAATGACCGAAATTTTCGATCCCAAAAATTCCATATAGTTAGGGAAAAAGAAGAAAAGGGATAGAAGAAGAAACAGAACAAAACACAGATTCTCACATTCGCAGCAGATAAAATATAATATCAAATAATAATTCTTATACAAAGGAAAACTGTATCAGTTAATTTACATCAATACATCAGAGTTACAACAATTTCACAAACACTAGACAGTAAGATTAACTTGTCCCAGATAAACTACAATATATCACAGCGGGATACACTCCATACGTTCCTGCCGTCCAGCTCGCCTCATGAGCTCCAAAACGTCCTTTCATGAAAATCTGTAATACTCGGTTTGGCCCGAGCATTACATCAAAGTAACACCCAGGTCAGGCTAGAAACCAACGTGAGTAAAACTCACCTAACAAGAAAATACAAATGCAATATACTTATTTGAAACCTGAGTTAACTCGTATCAATTTACAAATTCACAATTTATTGTAGACAACACTTATTTCACACATCAATCTCTACGTACCAAACTCAAATTAAATGGTCCAATTCACTTAAATCATTCCAGCCTATTTTTTTACATATCAAATCTATATAGAATTTTATAGATTACAAATAGAAGTGGTTTCAGATATGTACTAATACCGGACCCGGTCTCTTCGAGTTAAATGCCATCTTAACCCGAATTATTCAAGTGAAATACAATTCAACTTTAAATAAAAGATGTCACTTTTCCCACAGCAATTCATCATCGATAGATAAACACATTATCATTGTCCATCCAAATACATATCAAATCATAAACAGTTCATACCATAGATATTAATCAATTTAAGGCATTTAACATCATTCAATCATTCATAAGTAAGATTGATTGCTTCCAAATAAATTTAATTTATCTCTAATTAAATTAATTTCTAACCTTTAATCGCTTTAGTTTTCCTTTGCTTAACATTAATTAATTAAAAACCAATTAATTAATCATCTTTTAATTATCCATTTTGATTAATCACCCTTGACTAATTACCCTTAATCATTCAATCAATTCTTAATTAATTACGCTCTAGGTAATTAATCCTTAATTACTTCGATTAAATAAATTTCCTCAAATTACTTACATCAAGAAATTATCCACTAATAAATCACATTTAGTAATTGTCCATTAATTACCCACCTTAATTAATGACATTCAGTAATTATTCCATAATTACCTCATTAAATAATTATCATTAATTAATTTCATTAAGTGGTTAACTCTAAATAAATTAATCTTTTAAATTGATTTCATAAACTAGTTACTAATTACCTTAATAACTTAATTAATTAATAATTTCTTAACTGATTCCATTAATCAATTAACTATATTAATACATTAAACAAATTATACTTCAATTAATAACATAATTTAAATCACCTTTTAAAAACAAAAAGAAATTAACCTATTATAAAATTTACGTTAAACAAACAATTTTAAATTATATTACCTTTGGGAAAAACTTGTTTAAAACTTATCAATACTTTGTTTAGAACTTGGTTTAAACTTCTTTGAAAACTTATCCCTTTGTTAATCTTCTTAAACTTGATTTGTTTATCAAATAAGCAAAAAAACTTGTCACAGACCCGAGCCCCAAATTCAATTACCCGATCAACCCGAGTCATTACTCTATATAACCAAACTCAATTCAACACTATGGAATCAACACGAGTCATCCCTTCATTTACTCGTGTCCCCCTTCGAGCACAACCTTTCTTCCTTCCGAGGTCCAAATGCTCAGCATCCAAAATTAGAAGCAAAACCGCCTATGCACGTGCATAATCATTTCGGTCACCTCCAACCAGCGCCTCTGTTTCCTTTAAGTCGCCAATGATCCTCTCCACTCGATTGTCAACTCAGAATTCCCAAATAATTCTGAGAACAAAATCGAGCGAAACGAATTAAGCCAGAAACAAAACGATCACCAAAGCTCCCCAACGTCGCCACCATAGACCATCGATACTCAGGCCGACCAACCCAAATCCACGCCATGCTCCGACAATCCTTTCCCCTCTCGCGATTCCCTCTGGTGGTCCCACGACGACGTACTAACACTAGAAACCCTGACAACCAAACCTAGCCTAAGAACCCTAATTCTCCTTCGGCAGTATGCTCTGGCGATAAATAAATTACCAGACTATTTTTTCGATGATCCCTGCTTTGCAAGCCTCGTCCAACCTCGACCACGACCACCATCTCCTCTTAGGTTGCCGGAAATCGACAAATAACCCAAATCCGGTCAACTTGCCATATCTCACTATTTATACACCTAAAATTCATGATTTAATTTTTAAAAATCATCATTTCAAGTAATAAATCAGATCATATACTTGAATTCATGATTTATTTAAACTGAGATTTTGATATATTCATGTTTTTACTATATTTCTTCATTTTGTTGAACACTATCTTCAAATCTTGCTTAGAAATATTTTTAGATCAAATACCATATCATTTCAATCAAGTTTGATTTATACATCCAAGCCTAGAAAGAATCCAGGAAAAAGATATTGAATTTTATCAAGGTTTTAAAATCTGTTCAACAAGAATAGAGCCAATAATCTGTATTCATACATTCACATCCATATATATATATTCACACATTCAGTATAGATTATACAATCATGCAAACCAATTTATCACCTTTACTTCAGATATTAATTTTATGCATCTAGACTTAATCAGGTTCAAATCCTTTAAAAGAAATTGCTTACTCACTGTTTTAGTTTACGCAATGGATTGCTTTTCATGTCCCAGTCATGCATATATATATCCACACTCATATACATACTTAAAAACCATTTTAAAATAACATGCACAACATAATTATAATCATGCTTAAAGGATCATCGCATGCTAGTTCAAGATATATCAGATTTCCAAGTTTTACTCGCCCGTCTATAAAGAAAGAGAGAATAGTTTTGATTTTGAATTTTCGATTTAATCAAGAAGCTGCAAGCCTGGATTCGAACTGCAGTTTGTCCTTGCTCTTAGTTGATTGTTATGAACTGAAGCTCGTTTGAATCTGAGATGATTTGCTTTGGTTAAAAAATTTCTTGAGCTTTTAATTATCTCAGGTTTGCATTTATTTGTATTTGTATCTTAACTTGTTTCAGATTTCTTTTTCTAGTTTTGCTTTTAAGTATCACAGGTTTATACAACTTTTGTTTTACTTTGTTTTGAAAAGAAAATAGGAAAAAGAAAATGGAAGAGATGAGACATATGTAAATATATATTTAATTATGAATGTTAAAAAGAAAAAAGAAAATAATTTGGTGACACATGTTATATTGCATGATAATATTGTTACATTTGTTTTAATGTATGTTAAGATTTGTTACACTTGTTCATTTTATGATAGGATGATTACATTTGCCTTATTCATGATTAATAGATTTTTAAAATGATTTTAAAATCTTTTGTATTTATTTTCCTAATTAAATAAGTACTTTTATAAATTTGTAAATGCTTTTCTTAATTATAAATAAACCTTTAAAAGAAAGTAAAATAAAAACCAATTATATTCATAATAAAATTATATAAAATATATTTAATTTCATTTTTAAATGTAAATATAAAACTTTTTATATTTATTTCACTATTAAATAAATAATTTCATAATTTCAATAAATAAATTCTTTATGGAAAATATTATAAAATAAATTTTATTTCAAATAAAAACCTTATTCATATATTTTTATATCCAAAATATTTTTAAAATAAATATCCTTTAAATTCAAATTTAAATCTAACTTCAAATTTAAATTTAAAAAAAACCAATTTAAAATCAACTCAAATATATATTAATTTAAATAAACACATTATTAATTTTTTGTTGAAGATAATAAGTTTTTCCCATTTTAAATAATCATATTAGGAGATTATCAAATAATATTTTTTCTTAAGATATGAATATTAATTTTTAGATTTATTTGTTTCATCCTTAACAATCAGTATTTAATAGTTAAACTATGTATTTCTATTAATTAACTTAGTTAATGTTCAATTAACAGATATTCCAAAATTCGGGTTATCACATTCCTCCCCCTTAGAACCTTTTCGTCCTCGAAAAGAAACGAAGCCAGAATTATAAAAATGCTTATTATCAGAAAAAATATATTCTTTTGATCACTTTAAAATACTTTTAAAATATACATAATATTATAAAATAGTTTTTATAAAAATATTTTTTTTACAACTCGATGTCTCAACCAGTCCATCCTTGTTCTCATAGAAATTCGGTCATACGTTGATCAGGCGTACGACTGAAAATCGATGAGTACTTAGCAGACTCATTTTCAACACCCAGTGAAAATACTTGGAAAATAATTTTATTGAAAATACAGAAAACATTTTTGAAAATAAAGGAATTATCTTTGGTGAGAATGCTCTAGAAATCATCACCCCCATCCATGATCGCGGTTACATCCTGGGTTACGTTTTCATCGTAGCAAAAGTCCATGTAACTGTAGGCATTCCATGCCCCTCGATTATGCCATGTAACCAGCCACAGATCGCAGTTACATTCTAGGGTTACGTCGCCATCACAACCAAAGTCCATGTAACTGTTGGCATCAGCGCCCTCGATTTTCGCTACCCAATGAAATTTCAACAGTCCTACATAGGTCGCAGACTACATCAGTCAAATCCCAATGCAGCCTTAGGCTCTCACGGCCTGTCGACTTTCGCTATGTCACCATAGGTCGCACTCTACCGATGTAAAATCAAACGTAGACTGTTGACTCTCAGCAGCACACACGACTTTCGCTATGGTCTATAGTAGATCGCAGTGACATCGAGTTACACTGTCGTCACAGTATAACCCAAATGCCTCTGTAGACATCAT
Source organism: Allium cepa (assembly GCA_030765085.1). NCBI lineage: Eukaryota > Viridiplantae > Streptophyta > Magnoliopsida > Asparagales > Amaryllidaceae > Allium > Allium cepa. The sequence goes on from CM060943.1 coordinate 465,766,869, forward strand.
CGCCCTCGACTTTCGCTACACACTACACAAAATCCTCAGGAACTTCAGTTTGTCTGGACTTCCTCATAGGATCAACTTTAGAACCCCCACTTAGGGTTCAAGGCAGTACCACCCCGTGGCACTCCTAATGAAGTTCATTTCCAGGGAGCACCTTTATCCCCAGAGCCAAATCTCAAAACACTTTATACTATACACATATAGTATCTTCCAAATCATACACCTAGTATGAATCTCATATAAATCTCCTTTTCACAAAATTGATTATCCCAAAATCAATAATTCTCAACTAGGCTTTCCAAATCTCCAAAATTGATTTTTCCCAAAAAGCCTTTCCAAATCGATAGGTTCCAAAAACCTTACCTCAAAATCATTCTCATAATATCCTTTATATATATATATAAATATAACCTTAAAAAAGTCTTTGAATCACTTCAAACTTATATAAATTTCCTTTTATACTTCAAATACTTTCAAAATCCCTTTTCTTCTGGCAATAGATTCAACAAGGGCAGTTTATCAATTATATATACATCACTTTGTTTATACCAAACCAGTATTCAAGTTTGCTTGCTCTACAAAATCACTTACCATATTACATTCTTCCATAAAGTAAATTTTTACTACAGAAATATCAAATTTCTACTTTATTTCATCATATATTTCACAAAATATATCTTTCCATTTCAAAAATCATCTTCCAGTTCTTATCCATAATTTCCAATATCAATTTCATTCAAACCCGTACGATGTACACATATCATCCGTATGCTATATCAATCTGATCGCTCACTCGATCACACAATTCTACTTCCGAACTAGTATCATCCACCCAACTTCCTAGTGCGGACTCAGATCTGGTTTCTTGATCAGAAACCGTCATTCTCCTTGCATAGCCATACTATGATAGAGAATATTCAGAACCAATCAAAAATCCATATCTGGGTTCGCTATCGAAAATCAAGTGAAAAATCCTAATTCGGATCGATAAACTATCTCGAAATTCTGTGCTCGAATCTGGGTCAAATCACTATGCAAGTAGAATAATATACGTACATCCTACGTATTTATCTTCATTGATTATTAGCCAAATCAATTCTTTTTCATCTTGATATTCATTCACTTATACACAATTGCCTCAATCCCTATTAGGATTATCACCTCAATTCTTATCTCAAATGGATATTTAATCATAAACAGTTTGAACTCTGTCCAGCTTAAATTTTTAAAAAATAGCTTGAAAATTAAAAAATAGATAAGTAGTTGAAAAATAATTATTAGTTTGTAAAATTGCTGTAAAATAGTTAAGTAGTTGTAAAATAGTTGGAAAATAGTCAAATAGTTATAAAATAGTTGTAAAACAGTAATTAGTTATAAAGCAGTTGATATACAGTAATTAGTTTATAAAACAATTGTAAAATAATTGAATAGTTCCAAAAGTGGTTATAAATAAGTATAAAATAGTTTGGGGTTGAAAGGTTGCATATAGTAAATTGTTTGGAAAAATAGGTTTATATTAAAACAATTTATTTTGAAAATTGTCCAAAGTCAAACGGTTCAATTCCCATCTATATTCCCAACAATTCAATTTAAATTTCTACTTTCATTTAAATTGACTCAATTCCAATTTAAATAACTTCAATTCCTATCCAAAATTGATTTAATCCCAATTCAAGTTGAATTAACCTTAATTTCTTTCCAAATTCAAATCAAATTCCATTTGAATTTTAAACCTATTCAACTTTAATCACAACTCTAAATTATTCAAATCAAATTTCAATTTGAACTAATTTCAAATTAAATTTTACTTTAAATCATCTCGAATTAAATAATTTTGAATTAAATTTCAAATGTTGGTTTAACCTCTTAAGTCAAATTATCCTTTATTTTCAAAGTTTTTGAATGCTTAATTCTGAGTCCAAATTTCACATATTCCAATTTAAATTAACTTTACTTCTTCATAAACTTATTTCTAAGTTCAAATCATAGTTCAAACCCCTTTTTAAACAACTCAATCATTGAAATCCAATTCATCCCCAAATTTAAATTTTGAAACCAATCCTTAACCATTTGAATTTCCAAGTTCCTTTAAACATTCAAAACTTAAGTTCAAAGTGATTTTATCTTCAAAATTCAATTTATTATCCAATTTACCTTAATAATGGATGTATTATCACAATCCATTTCTTCATTCATTTAAACAAATCCAATTCATAGTTTAAAGTTTATTAATAACAACGGGGTGATATCATTCAAATTATTTAAAACATCCATCCATTTCAGTTTCCAAATCTCAAACCTATTTCGAGATCGCTCATAATTCCCATTCAAATCAATCCATTTAACTTCCCTAAGTTAAATCTCAATTTCAACTTGAAATTTTCAAGTCGGGTTGTTCATTCTATACTTATTTAACTTCTCCTGAGTTAAATTTAAATCAATTTAAACAATCCTATTATCTTTACCCAATTTGAATTTCCATTTAAAAATTTTAAATTTCTATTAATATTCTTTCTTACTTATAAGTTCAAAGACTTATGTCACTTTGGGTATTTACATCACACTTTAGGGAAATTTAAACTCAACACCTTAGAGTTTATTTCAATCCATCTTTGATATTATGTATCCACACCTATACATATTTATTTCTTGGCCCTCCTAGCCATGCTTTAAATTTTAAACCACCTTTCGTTTTAATTTTGAAAACCAATTCCTTTAAAATTTTCCAAACATTTCTTATTTTAAAATAAGATCACATTCAAAATAGTCTAAATAATATCATTTTCTTTATCATTTTGAAACAATTTTCATATTCTGGACCCAGATTTAAAACTTCACAATTTAGATCATCTTCAATTCCAATTTATAAGTCATACTTACCTAAATGATTTACTTTCCCAAAACATTTCATTTGCTTACTCGTTAATACACATTTTATTATTAAGCACAATAATCATTTATGATGTTGACTAAGATTACCATATCTGGAAACCAATTCATTATTATCTTATTCTGAAACTCTTCTCTAAATTCAAGATTTTAATTCCAGTTTGAATCCATTTCAAACTTATCTTTATTCAATTTAAATTTGGTTGTATTACTATTACCACTTATATTTAATTAAAATGATTTAACAACCAATTGACACGCCTCGGTGTGTGCTCCCTGACAATGCTACCCAGATGTTGATTGGTGGCGTGTCAGGTCCTTTAGGCATTGTGTACTCCGTTTGGAGCGGACAGTGTGGGTCCTTATGTTGGTATTTTGCTCCGAGCCATAGCGAGGCCTGGTCAGTGTCGTTTTTGGCTTATTCTCGTCTTCCTCTCCTGCTTGGTCTCCATTGGTCTCTACGGAGAAATTATCCTGTCTCGGTCAATTGGCTTGGGCGGTATTCTAGCCCTGATCGCATAGTGAACACCGATGCAGTCTACTATGCGGGCAGCCTGGAATATTACCAGTCATTTGCGAGCCGATCGGGTGATATCCCTGCTAGGGCCACCTTGCGAACCTCACCTGTCTCGCGGGGCTGTCTCACTTGTGACAGTCCGACATGGGTTAGGTTCCTACAGCATCGTGGGATGCGTATTATTAGCACCCCTACATACTTTCGTTATCCTCTATCTGTTTCGGTTTCTCCTGATTCTTCGCCTTATTGTTGCTATTCCCGTTGCTCTCTTCCTTCTTCTTCTTGTGCCTTTTCGATTACCATTCCGATGCTTAGTGTAGAGGAGATTGCGATTATTAATGAGGGCCTTTCTCGTCTAACCGAGAACTCTGCTCCCTCCAGATCCTCTTCTAGACTGTCCGGTACGAAGGAGAGATTAGGTGCATCTTCGGAGTCCGAGCCACTGCGTCAGCCTCTGCGTCGGTCCTCTCGACGTAGATCGCGTGACTCATCCGTCATCCCCCGCACTATCCGTACTCGCTCTATAGCGGCGACTGAGCAGATCGATAGGTCTGCTCTTTCTTCCTTGTATCGTATCTGATTTGCGTCTGGGCTGTCTCTCTTGGCTTGTTCTCTTTCTCTCTGTTTGTAGTTGCCTTCATGTCGAACTTTCTCTTCTGGAACATTCGTGGTATTGGCAATGAAGCTTCTTCCTCTAGGCTTAAGCGGATTGTCCGTAAGCATTCCATTGGCTTGGTGGCTCTTTTAGAACCTTTTGTGGGTCCTGGAGAGGTTACCAAGGCAGTACTGTCGCTTGGTTTTGGCGGTGCTTTGAAAAATGTATCGGGTAAGATCTGGATTCTCTGGTCCAAAGACTGCGTTGTTCGCCCTGTTTTCGACTCGTCTCAACTTTTCTCTGTTTTGTGTTCCTCTTCCTTTTTCCCGCAACCGTTCCTTTTTTCGGCGGTGTACGCCAAGTGTGACCGGTTAGACAGATTATCTTTATGGGATGACATTCTGTCACTTGCTGACTTCGGGTTCTCGTTTTCTATGGTGGGTGGTGATTTCAATGTTGTCGCTAGTCAGGCTGAAAAATTAGACGGGGTGGCCGTCAATCGGCACTCGGTTTCAGATTTCAATTCTTTCATTGTGAGCTCCGGGTTATCTGAAATTCCTTTCGTGGGCTCTGCTTATACTTGGTCTAACAACCAGGAAGGTCCGAATCGGATCCTCTCCAGGTTGGATAGGATTTTTGGGTCTGCTGAATGGTTTAACCTCCCATTTACCTTCTCTACTTCTCATCTTCATCGATCTTGTTCTGATCATGCGCCTCTAGTTTTACGGTGCGCTTCGCGGTCTTTGACGGGCCCTTCTTCTTTCCGCTTCCTTAGTATGTGGAGTTCTCACCATAGTTTTCTCCAGGTGGTGGAGGAATCGTGGACCTCTCCCATTGTGGCTGCTCCCATGGGGGCTTTCTCTCGTAAACTGAAGCGTCTTAAGGCATGCCTAAAGGCGTGGAATTCCCTTGTTTTCAGAAACATTTTCGACCGTGTTCGAGCGGCAGAAGAGTCCCTGATTCTTGCCGAATCTTTGTTCGACGAGAGTCCTTCAGCCGAAAACAAGGAGAATTGGGCTTATGCTCAATTGGCTTTCTCTTTGGAACTTCATATTGAAAACTCCTACCTCCGCCAAAAGGCGAGGATCAAATGGGTGGTCGAAGGTGATACGAATTCCAAATTCTTTCATTCTTCTATTCGTAAGAAAGTTAATATGCTTTCTATTCGTGAGATTTTGAGATCAAATCAATCTGTGGCTTCGACTCCGTCTGAAGTCATAGAGGTAATAGTGTCTCATTTCCAATCATATCTGGGTTCTCCCTCTGTGTCTGATCCGGTCTCGGACCTCCTGTCTTTCATTCCTCGGCCGATTCCTTTGGAGGGAAGTGACGCTTTAGCTTATCCGCCTTCTTCGGATGAGATTTGTGCCTGTGTCTTTGCTCTTAGCAAGGATAGTGCCAGTGGGCCGGATGGTTTCAATGGTTCCTTCTTTCGAAGTGCTTGGCATATCATCCAATCTGATTTCTGTTTGGCAATTCAACATTTCTTTTCCAGGAGCGCTCTTCCCATTAGTTGGTCATCGACTAACTTGGTCCTCATTCCCAAGTGTGGTAATCCTCGGGCGTGCACGGATTTCCGTCCGATCAGCCTGTGTAATTTCGCCAACAAAGTGATTTCTAAGGTTCTGGCAACTCGTTTGGCTTCGTTCCTTGATCGTATTATCTCCTCCTCTCAGGCGGGTTTTGTAAAAGGTCGTTTAATAACTGATAACGTCCTTTTAGCCCAAGAACTTGTCTCTCAGATTGACCGTAAGGTCAGGGGTTCTAACATTATTTTCAAACTTGATATGGAAAAGGCCTACGACCGTATGTCGTGGTTTTTCATCATCAAGATTCTTCGTGCCTTCGGGTTTCCTGAAACCCTTATCGATTTGGTGTGGAGGCTCATATCCAACTGTTGGTTTTCTGTTCTCATTAACGGATCGGCCAAGGGTTTTTTCAAAGCAGGTAGAGGTATTCGTCAAGGTGATCCTCTATCTCCTTCTCTTTTTGTTATTGCGGCCGAGGCATTCATTCGTGGTATCCACACCTTAACGATATTTGGTCAAATTCACCGTTTTGGACTTTCGAGAGGGTGTCCGCTTGTCTCTTCTCTTTCCTTCGCAGATGACATTGTCATTTTCTCCAACGGAAATCGGACCTCTGTTCGCCGCCTGATTCAGTTCATTCATCTGTACGAGAGGTGTTCGGGTGAACTGGTCAACTCTGCGAAGAGTTGCTTCAATCACGCGAAGGACATGGACCCTTCGAGAGTTTCTTGGGTGGAATCTTTTACCGGGTTCAGGAAAGCTTCCCTTCCTCTGCCTTATTTGGGTATTGTTCTCTACAGAGGAAGGAAATTAAACGCCCTTTTCGATCTACTTACGGACAAAGTAAAGGGAAAGATTATCCGTTGGAATGCGTCTCTTCTATCTCAGGCAGGAAGATTAGTGCTCATCCAATCTGTTTTAAGTTCTATGGTCACGCATATTTTCGCCGCTATGACCCCTACCTCCTCCTTCTTTCGGTCGTTCCAATCTTTGGCATCCTCCTTCTTCTGGGGATCGAAGTTTGACAATCACCGACATCACTGGGTGTCTTGGGACGTTATCTGCCGTCCTAAGAGTGAGGGTGGGTTAGGTTTGCGTAATCCGAAGGACATCCGTTCGGCTTTCGCTTGCAAGTTGTGGTACAGGTTTGGGACTAACGACTCCTTATGGGCGAAGTTCCTTCATGCTAAGTACCAGAGACTGGCGTCTTTTGGCTATTCCGGTTCTCCATCATTCGCCAGTGAGACTTGGAAGCATATGCAATCGATCAAATTGCTCGCTGATTCTCATGACGGCCACTCCGGATGGGATGGCGGTCCGTTCTCTATTCTTAAGGCCTGGAACTCTTCTAGAAACCCCACTCCAGTCCTTCCAATCTTTTCCTTCATTTGGGACATTCGAATCCCTCCTAAAGTTTCTCTTCTCATGTGGCGATCCCTTCATAATGGGTTACCGGTTGATGAGAACCTTCAGCAGATTGGCATTCCTTTTGTTTCCCGTTGTAGATGCTGCGGCAACGGGGAAACAGAATCGGTGGATCATCTGCTTTTCTCTGGCTGTTATGCTAGATCCTGCTGGAATTACTTCGGTAATTTAGTGGGTGTCCGTGGTACCATCTCCTCGTCGAATAATTTACTGACCTCTTGGTGGATTGGTAGATCTGGTAAATCTCTTCGATCTATCATCTTTCGCTTGAATCCCTGTCTGATTTGCTGGCACATCTGGTGTGCGCGGAATAAGGCAATTTTTGAGGAGACTCCTATGGATCCCTTCTCCATTATTCGGCGGGTTAGAAATGATGTTTACTTGGCGTTTCGTGGCAGACCTTTCAGAGGAGCAGTCAATGCTCGTTCAGGATGCCTTGTGGATCTGTTTTCTATCTCCTGCTCTCAGTCTTCTTATAGAGCGGGAATTGGATGATTCCCTATCCGGAGACTGGTGGTTCTGGCTATCTTGTCTCCTTCTTGACCGTCTTCCCCCCTTTTTGTTTTTTTACTGTGTGGCTATTGCTTTCAGGATCTAGTATTTCTGGTTTGGATATTGTTTTTCATTCCTCCTTCTGTTTGGAGCTTGCCTAGAGGAATTTCGTTTCTCTTTATCGGCTGTCGGCCTTTCAGCTATTGGGATGTTGGCCGCTTTTTTCTTCTATTTTGGTGGTTCGTCTGATGGGATTTCTCTTACTTTGCACGGTTGTCACTCGACATCGTCATCGGGCGGTGGCCTTACCGGAGCCCGATTACGATGTTGGATGGGCGGTGGATTTCCGGAGCTCATCCAGATTGATCTGTGCCTGGTCCCAGAGGTCCTTTGCATTTCCTTCTCGCCAAAGTCTATTTCTTTTCCCATTTTGGTTGTACCGTTGTATTACTTATGTGTTTCCTCGGTTTTGTATTCCACTTTTTGGTACTCTGGTTACCTGTCAGGCTTGTTGACAGCTTTTGTTTTGGGTTTATATATACGTTTATTCTAACAAAAAAAACAACCAATTACCTTAATAATACTTATTTAGAAAGAAATATTGCTTTATATATCAAAATATAATCTTATATAAAAATCATTTGTTTTTAAAAATCATTTAAAATCTTTATATAAGAAAATAACAAGTACGCTCTCATATACATACACACACACACACTCAACTCATTCTAGGGTACCATTGACCCTATCCTTAATGAGTACACCCACAAGAGCCAAGGTTCTCGCTTAACCTTCTGCTCTGATACCAAATGTAATGACCCAAAATTCCAGATAGTTAGGGAAAAAGAAGAAAAGAGATAGATGAAGAAATAGAACAAAACACAGATTCTCACCTTCGCATCGGATAAAATATAATATCAAATAATTATTCTTATATAAAGGAAAACTATATCAGTTAATTTACATCAGTACATTAGAATTACAACAACTTCACAAACACTGAACAGTTACGATTAACTTGTCCCAGATAAACTACAATATTTCAGCGGGATACACTCCATACGTTCCTGCCATCCAGCTCGCCTCTTGAGCTCCAAAATGTCCTTTCCTGAAAATCTGTAATACTCGGTCTGACCCGAGCATTACATCAAAGTAACACCCGGGTCAGGCTAGAAACCAATGTGAGTAAAACCTGTATAACAAGAAAATACAAATGCAATATACTTATTCAAAACCTGGGGTAACTCGTATCAATCTACAAATTCATAATTTGTTATAGAAAACAATTATTTCATACATCAATCTCTAAGTACCAAACTTAAATTAAATGGCCCAATTCATTTAAATCATTCCATTCCAGCCTATTGTTTTTACATATCAAATCTATATAGAATTTTATAGATTACAAATCGAAGTGGTTTCAAATATGTACTAATACCCGACCCCGTCTCTTCGAGTTAAATGCCATCTTAACCCAAATTATTCAAGTGAAATACAATTCAACTTTAAATAAAAGATGTCATTTTTCCCACAGTAATTCATCATCGATAGATAACCACATTATCATTGTCCATCCGGATACATATCAAATCATAAACATTTCATACCATAGATATCAATCAATTCAAGGCATTTAACATCATTCAATCATTCGTAAGTAAGATTGATTACTTCCAAAACAAATTTAATTTATCTGTAATTAAATTAATTTCTAACCATTAATCACTTTAGATTTCCTTTACTTAACATTAATTAATTACAAACCAATTAATTAATCATCTTCTAATTATCCATCTTGATTAATCACCCTTGACTAATTACCCTTAATCGTTCAATAAATTCTTAATTAATCACACTAGGTAATTAGTCCTTAATTACTTCCATTAAGTAAATTTCCTCAAATTACTTACATCAAGAAATTATCCATTAATAAATCACATTTAGTAATTGTCCATTAATTACCCACCTTAATTAATGACATTCAGTAATTATTCCATAATTACCTCATTAAATAATTATCATTAATTAATTTCATTAAGTGATTAACTCTAAATAAATTAATCTTTTACATTGACTTTATAAACTAGTTACTAATTACCTTAATAACTTAATTAATTAATAATTTCTTAACTGATCCCATTAATCAATTAACCATCTTAATACATTAAACAAATTATACTTTATTTAATAACATCATTTAAATCACCTTTTAAAAACAAAAAGTAATTAACCTATTATAAAATTTTCTTTAAACAAACAATTTTAAATTATATTACCTTTGGGAAAAACTTTTTTAAAACTTATCAATACTTTGTTTAGAACTTGGTTTAAACTTCTTTGAAAACTTATCCCTTTGTTAATCTTCTTAAAGTTGATTTATTTATCAACTAAGCAAAAAAACTTGTGACATACCCGAGCCCCAAATTCAATTACTCGATCAAAACCCGAGTCATTACTCGATATAACCAAACCTCAATTCAACACTACGGAATCAACACGAGTCATCCCTTCATTTTCTCATGTCCCTCTTCGAGCACAACCTTTCTTCCTTCCGAAGCCCAAATGCTCAGCATCCAAAATCAGAAGCGAAACCGCCTGTGCACGTGCACAATCATTCCGGTCACCTCCGACCAGCGCCTCTATCGCCCCTAAGTCGTCGGCGATCCTCTCCACTCGATCGTCAACTCAGAATTCCCAAATCATTGCGAGAACAAAATCGAGCGAAACAAATTAACCCAGGAAGAAAACGATCACCAAAGCTCCACAGCATCGCCACCACAAACCACCAATACTCAGGACGACCAACCCAAATCCACGCCACGCTCCGACAATCCTTTCCCCCCTTGCAATTCCCTCTGGTGGTCGCACGATGACGTATTAACACTAGAATCCCCGACAACCAAACCCAGCCTAAGAACCCTAATTCTCCTTCGCCAGTACGCTCCGGCGATAAATAAATTACTAGACTATTTTTTTGATGATCCCTGCTTCGCAAGCCTCCTCCAACCTCGACCACGACCGCCATCTCCTCTGAGGTTGCCAGAAATCGACAGATAACCCAAATCTGGTCAACTTGCCACATCTCACTATTTATACACCTAAAATTCATGATTTAATTTTTAAAAATCATCATTCCAAGTAATAAATCAGATCATATACTTGAATTCATGATTTATTTAAACTGAGATTGTGATATATTCATGTTTTTACTTTATTTCTTCATTTTGTTAAACACTATCTTCAAATCTTGCTTAGAAATATTTTTAGATCAAAAACCATATCATTTCAATCAAGTTTGATTTATAGATTCAAGCCTAGAAAGAATCCAGAAAAATGATATTGAATTTTATCAAGGTTTTAAAACCTGTTCAACTAGAACAGAGCCAATAATCTGTATTCAAACATTCACATCCATATATATAAATACACACACACACACATTCAGTTTAGATTATACAATCGTACAAACCAATTTATCACCATTACTTCAGATATAAATTTTATGCATCTAGACTTAATCAGGTTTAAATCCTTCAAAAAGAATTGCTTACTCACTGTTTTAGTTTACACAAGGGCTTGCTTTTCCTATCCCAGTCATGTATATAAATATCCACACTCATATACACACTTAAAAACCATTTTAAAATAACATTCACAGCATAATTCTAATCATGCTTAAAGGATCATCGCATGCTAGTTCAAGATATATCAAATTTCCCAGTTTTACTCACCAGTCTATGAAGAAATAGAGAATAGTTTTGATTCTAAATTTTCAATTTGATCAAGAAGCTGCAAGCCTAAGTTGGAACTGCAGTTTTTCCCTTCTCTTAGTTGATTGTTATGAGCTGAAGCTTGTTTGAATCTAAGATGATTTGCTTCGGTTGAAATTTTACTTGAGCTTCTAATTGTCTCAGGTTTGCATTATTTGTATTTGTATCTGAACTTGTTTCAGATTTCATTTTCTGGTTTTGCTTTTAATTGTCTCAGGTTTATACAGCTTTTTCTTTACTTTGTTTCGGAAAGAAAACAGGAAAAAAAAGGGAAGAGATGAGACATATGTAAATATAGATTTAATTATGAATGTTAAAAAGAGTAAAGAAAAAAAATTGGTGACACATGTTATATTGCATGATAATATTGTTACATTTGTTTTAATGTATGTTAAGATTTATTACACTTGTTCATTTCATGATAGGATGATTACACTTGCCTTTATTCATGATTAATAAATTTTTAAAATGATTTTAAAAGCTTTTGTATTTATTTTCCTAATTAAATAAGTACTTTTATAAATTTATAAATGCTTTTCTTAATTATAAATAAACCTTTAAAAGAAAGTAAAATAAAAACCAATTATATTCATAATAAAATTATATAAAATATATTTAATTCATTTTTAAATGTAAATATAAAACTTTTTGTATTTATTTCACTATTAAATAAATAATTTCATAATTTATATAAATAAATTCTTTAAGTAAAATAATATAAATAAATTTTGTTTTAAATAAAAACCTTATTCATATATTTTTATATCCAAAATATTTTTAAGATAAATATCCTTTAAATTCAAATTTAAATCCAACTTCAAATTTAAATTTAAGAAAATCCAATTTAAAATCAACTCAAATATATATTAATTTAAACAAACACATTATTAAGTTTATGTTGAAGATAATAAGTCCTGCCCATTTTAAATAATCATATTCGGAGATTATCAAATTTTTTTTTAGATATGAATATTAATTTTTAGATTTATTTGTTTCATCCTTAACGATCAATATTTAATAGTTAAAATCAATGTTTCTATTAATTAACCTAGTTGATTATCAATTAATAGATATTCCAAAATTTGGGTTATCACAATTCGTATTAGATACCATTATTTAAAGCATCAAAACCAACTATTTCATCTCCATCACCAATATTCATAAAATTGTCATTACATACAAAACTATATCTGTTTTTATCAAATATGAGATGGAAATTATTCCACTAACAAAGTTTGGTATATAATAGCAACTATTCAAAACAAAATCGTGTCCACTCGTAGGCTTTATATGATATCTTGATAGAGTTAAAGGTGTTCCCTAAGGGAGATTATGTAATTTACTACGTAATTCAACTCTTATTTGAAATGATTTATGCATCTGGTTTGCTTTTCTTTTCTATACGTTGTTATATAGAGATATGCACAATGAACTAAAATACATTAAACATATATGAGTAGAAAATCCATAGGAGAAGTATTTTATCGATTATAGTTATGAATTTGTAACCATGAGTATTGCATGGATACATACATACATACACACACATACATATATAACACTTACTCCTTAAACGTTCCTAGTTAAAATGTATCAAGATAAGGATATCGATAGATCTATTAAGACTCATGACCATAACGCTCCATACAATGAATGGTGATTTTCTTATGATCAATGGGACACAAAAGTTTATGTACCGATGTTTGTTTGAAACAGTCATAAAATGACTCATCAAGAGTCTTCAATAGGTTAATATAACTACTTAAAAATAGAAGATCTTAGGGTAATACCATACTGTAGCCTTCAGACCTGAGAGTATTGTTGATCTTCAGTAGCCAGGCTATACTTTGATTATGGTTAAATACTTGGTATAGTGACCTTGTTACAAAAATTGTTGCGTATATGCTGAACTATTTGAAGTGAAACACTACTTAAGAAAGGATTCGTCTCCTTCGTTATAGAAGGTTAGTATCACCATAATTAATAATCAACTTAAAGTCAAAACTTCTGGCCGGAGTAGAATGATTGGTCAATAAATTTTAGAAGCTTGAACCACATACTTTAGAATGTTCCACAAAATTAAATACAAATATTAATAAACTTTTTGACCTTAGACCAAACTATAGATATCCAAGTGATATCGTAATGAGGAAAAGAATATTTGTAAAAAATGTCGTTATAAGGCAAGCCTATTTTAATATGATTTCACTTAAATGGTTTATCATTGAACTTTACGTGATATCGTACTTCAACAAAGTCTGTAACACCCTATAAAAATTAATGGTATTTATTTAGGCTAAAAAATAGAATTTTACCAAACGTCGGAATTTGGCCATGAAACATGCACTATTTCTTTCTTAGCGATTTTGTAAACAACTTTCATATCTAGTGCTTTATGACCGGAGCTCAAACAAAGAAAATTATTATTGTTTGAATTTTTTTAAAATGGAAATAATTAAATAGAAAAAAATGTGAAATAAATAAAAATAAATGCGAGACCCCACTGGTCAACCCCCTTACTTGAATCGGTAGATCGTCGACCGCAAGCACTCGACTGCTTATTGGGGCGGTCGACCGGTCTTGAAAGTGGTGGCTTAGGTTAAACCTTGGTCGAACAACCAAGATTTAATTATTTAATTCTATCAGATACGATAGATTTGAGCACCTATAAATAACAGCCTAATCTCTCACTTCTCTTATCATATTTTCTGATCAAAGCAGCGAAGCTCTTCCATTTTCCCTTCTCCACTATTTCTATTAATCATAGAATAATATATTATATGTATATATAATTGGAGAATGGCAAAAAATAAAAGTGAAGAAGAGGAGTGAATGAATATTAGAGAATAAAGTAAATTTCATAATTGTAAATCTATATTCCCTTTTAATCCCAAATCTCTTCTCAGATTTGTAAGTCTAATAGTGTGTGTGTATCTTATTTTACATATTCTTTTGTATTAAAATGGAAAAGGACTCAAATCAAAAGGGTGAATTCAAAATAGCGAGATTTGGAAAGCTTGAAAGGCGAGTGGGAAATTATATGATTTATTTATAACATTGGAATTTATATCGGTGAATTTTATTTATTATTCCTTTATAAGATCTGTTGAGTTGTAGGGTTAAAATGACAATATAGGAATATTGCTTGCATATTCTGTAAGATAGGTAATTGGAATAGGAATGAAATTTTCCCTAATCTAGAAATTTGGAAATCGGTCCATAAATTTGTTAAAGTTAAATGTGGATAAAGTTGTAAAGTTTATTCCAGATTTATATTTGGGTGGTAAAACATTTAGATTGCTCTAATTTAACTTGGAATGTGAATTTTTATGTTTTAATTTATTAGGAGTGGGGTACAATTCAATTGTATCTATTTTTGTGTAATTTCCATAAATTTTCTAGTTTCACAGATGTATAAAAGGTGCGTCATTTGAAATAATAAAGAATATACCAAAAATGAAAGAGATGTGTAATGTACTGATGTTCTTTCCTGTAGTAAGAACTATCTATTTCAATAAATAAAAAAGAGATAATTCTTTATAATTTCATATGATGCAAGATCTTACTTTTTGGTTAATTCATGAAAAGTTATAACGAAATCATTTTTTAAAAGGATAGCTTTGATAAAATAAAACATGGAATTGAATGTTTTGGTATAGGAATTAATAGTTAGAAATACGAATACACATACACACATATACTTGTACAACCGTGAATTCCGATTAAAATTAAAAATATATTTATATATCGTAATGTACGTCGATATTCGCATTAATTATAATTAGAATGTCTATTTATAATAGCATGTCAAATTATCGGATTAGAAGATGTAGATGAAAAAGATATAGTAACTTCAAAATAATTAGGTAAATGTGCATTTAATAGGGAGTTGCAAGAATTAAATAGATATATAAAGGTGTTTAACGAGACTATTTAAAGGATTTAAAATGGCATTTATGGGAAAATGAAATAGGCATAATATGATTAATTAAAAATAATAAATAAATGTTAATAGAGATCGTCCAACTAGAATAATAATGACCATTTATTACGGATAATTGACATTTATGGAATATAGTAAATAAGCATACAAGACAGCAGAACTTTCATAGCGGAAAATGATATAGCCATTATTATACGTTTAGAACGAACATGAATTACTGGGACTAGCCCAACGTTTACGCTTAGATGATTGTTCTGGTTTAGTGGGTTGGGATGCAAGGTCAATAGAGTTACATAATTGAAGTCTACCCTTCATCCAGAGGCTAATAACAGTTGTATATACTTACCGCAGATGTGGGGTATCTCTAATTGTAGAACCCGTGGGAAAGGGTTATGCGGTTGCATTTAGATAAGGGACAATATACCAAGGGTTCACCTCGGATTTGAAGTATCAAATGGTCAGTACCTTTTAGGGAAATGTGGTCTGCTTCTGGAATGAGAATTTTCCATGACTTACATTAGGTTATTCTAAATGGATTTCGACTGTGAGAGGTCAGCTGGCTATGTCAGTATTATTGCTAAACCGGTATTTAGTAGTAGACCAGTCATGTAGACTATGGCCACCAACGGCTCGAGTGGTCGGCCCGACTATGCCCTGATAGATTTTTCTTCATACTAGTGTAGATCCACATAGGATACGCACAGATCTCAAAGTTTAGTTAGTTAGTTGTTTGTTCGTCGGAGGTGGGCTAGTTAACCCTTAGACGATTCTTTAATATGCGTTAGTAATATGGTAATTTAATTATCAAGTCGTACCTAGCGGTTGTTGGTCTCTATAGCTAGAATCGGTTTACTAATGATTACATTACGAAGGGCTCCTTTCGTGGTTGAGGTACTAAATAGTCATTGGATCTGCCTCCTCTTTATTTAAGAAGTATTACATGGTCGGGGCATTTGTGTAGTACAACATTTAGATATATATAGACACTCACACATATATATGTTTGTATATATGTATATATGCATATAGGCATATATGTATGTATGTATGTACATATATATGCATATAAGCATATATACAGTTAAACCTCGGTGGTGGTTAGGCATATCATACATGCGTATATGATTTAATGGATTCGCCATAATAATAGATATAATATTTAATAGGAATCAATCAACATAAATAGTGTTATAGATAAAGTATGTAACTATTCCAGTCACCAAAATGTTGTTCTGACCCGCTTCTCATTACAACCCGCATGATAGATTTAGAGGAATATGCTACTGGTGCAAGTCGTGAACGATGGATGATGAAGTCTTCCTATTCATACTCGGTGTAGATAAGGCAATAGGATACTAAATGAATAATATAAATTTCAAGGTAGTTGTCTTGATCAGCATATGTTATATTATATTTTTCTACTCCTCTATGAGTTTATATTGATCGCTCTCAATACACTTATGTTTATTACGGGTTACCAAAACTAATTATTTCTACCCGAATGGACTTGGGTTTTGATTTAGCAAAAATTCAGGCCCATTAAGGTATGATTTGTTGCATTTGGTATCAGAACTTAGATTAGTCAATCATATGAATTAGGATATGCCAAGAGAGCACATTTACAGAGTTTGGCTTATTATATATATGTACGCATGTAATATTTGCTAAACTCTACAAGTTTTGACTATAGAAGTAGTTGCAACCACATTCTAAAAATATGGATAAGGCAACTATGAGATGAAATATTAAATAGAGTTAAATTTATACACCTACCCCGATTACACCCATGGAGTGTAGGCCGTATTGCACGGCTTTTACCTACAAGAACATGAGCATAACATATAGAGAAATGCTGGAGATTGGATGGTAATTGACTCCTTTACTGGTCCTAAGCTACCTTATGATGATTAATTTTGATGGATTGTCGATTAAAGATGTACATTTCATCCAAACAAATAGGAAGTAAAAACCTATATATTGCGAGCATCCAAAAGCAAGATGTGTAAAGGATTCAGCAAGTTCCTATAACAAGGTTTGCACCATTCATCATAAAATGATAGCCAGATTTTTTCCGTATATACAGTTATAAGAATAGGTTTAAGAGTAAAGGTAAAAGAAGAAAGGACAATTAAAGCTCCTTTTTGAATTCAACCCCACGAGAAAGAATTTGACAAGAAAATTCTTTGAAGCGTTTTGAATGATTTTCAAAGGTTTTATTAGAAAGTTATCGTTTCGATATGCAAGGAAAATTTTGAAATTCCTAGTTTAAAATTGGTTTAGTCAAAAGTTTTTGGTAAAGGGATTTTTCATTTTTGAAATAATGGAAAAGAGAGCATATGCTTAGCTCCATAATCTTTCCTATTTTTGTGAGTTTGAAAATTTTAAAATTCTTTCTTTAAGTGATGGATAAATGAAAATGATACTTGATTAAAATGGGGTAAAGGTAATAGAAGGGCAAGAATGCCCAAGGATGAAGATAGGAGGAATATTCCCGTATAAGGAAAATATGGAGAAAAATAGCTGAAATAGATTTATACATATCTTTTTTCATATTAATTAAGAAAAGATCAATGACTAAAGCAGTAAGAAGAACGCACTGCAATGAGTCGATGAGAAAAACAATAAAAGAGGAAAAAAGCTATGTAGGGAGAAGCCACTTGAAGGCAATTTAGGAAGGAGAAATTTTAATAGTAGTAGTATTAAAAAATTTGAATAGAAGCAACATTAGAAATTTATATTAAAATAGGATTAGTAATCTAGTTAGGAATAATATAGAAAATAAACAATAGGGATGAGATAGGAGAAATAGGTAGTTCCCATAAATATTTTCAGCAATTGCACATATCTTTTAGAAGTCCCCCTTATGTGCTATTAGTTACTCCGCAAAGGTTGAAAGCAGAAATAACAAGAATAGTGGAAAATTAGTATAAGAGAAGTTATCCTTGCCTATTTCAAATTTCATTGTCTATAGATGTTTTTGAAAAAAATGATTTGGTATGATAATTGGATTTTTAAACGCAAATAAATGTTTTGAGTTAAAATTCCTATATTTGAAGAAGTAAGTCTATGTTGTAGAAAGTCTTTGAGAAGGGAAAGTTGGATATAATTTGAAGTTTTTAGCGGCTCATTTTGAAACTAAGCGATTTGTAAATTTGAAAATAAAAAAGATTTCTAAGTTTATGTTTTCGAACATAAAAGTTTTGGATTAAGTAGTTCATGATTGGAAATTTTTATTTTATAAAAAGTAGTGAAAGCCAAACCAATTTTTTATATCAAGTAGATATGGATAATTGTCTATGTAAGATAGAGTAAAGATTTAGGCTATGAGTAAAGTAGCTATGAATGCTCGTAGGGTAGCAATAAGGAATCCTCGTTGAATATAACGAATATTTGAATGAATCAAGGAACATTTGATTAAACATGTGTGAAAGCCAAAAGAAGTACCCTCAATGGAACGGGGAGTGGTATCAAACTACACTTTTGCTAATCTTGAGATATACTCACATGAAAGATCAAGGATAGAAAGCAAATACCAAAGTTTGAGAATATTATCAAGTGATTTTGATTGTAGGAAGATAGCAGTATAATAGAAGAAGAGGGTAATAAGATGGAAAACACACATAAAGGATGTTGGTTGACTCCAGATTAAAGAAGGCAAGATAGTCGTAGGAAAGTCATTCCACCAAGCCAATTTTTCGATGAGTTATTCTAAATACGCAAAGTTTATATTTCTTATTCACTACAATATTGGAATGTGCAATTTATCCCAAATTGGGTGTAATGATTGAAGTAATGGATGAAACTTATTTACTAGAAGTCAAGGAGGCAAGTTAAGACATGTGAATTATAGTTGAATGATATACTTGAAATGGCCATCTTAATTGAATAAGTTGTGATAGAGCTACAACATCATTAACACTAGTTGATAATGGAGGGCAGCTTCCAGTAATTTTTCCTTTTAGGTTATTTGAGTTGTGATCGCTAGTTGTCTCCCTCCATTTATTGGAAAAATGTACGATATGATATGAGATATGTTCCTATTTTATCACCTTATTGATTTTCTATTTAAACATAGACTGCTGTATATAATTGCTAACCCAAAAAATGGATCGAAACCCTGGTTTGAGTGTGAAAGAACCTGTCCTATTCTTACAGAGCAATAATACGGATAATAGGTATAGAAAAGAACAGTAAAAGAAAGAAAACAAGAGATTTTTATAGTGGTTCGGCTGTTAATAAAGCCTATATCCACTTTATAGTTTTATTATAGACTGATTGCTGTTGCAAGTAGTGTTTGGTTACACGGCTTTTAATTATCCTTAGCTAAATTGACTCCCTAGAGTTGGAATCCACTAGAGAATCATAGTGAATCCGTTCGGATATTGTTGTAAGGGAGATAGAGAGTGAAGGAAATTTCCAGCAGAGCTTCAGTAACTAGTTCACAGAAGACCTATTTGTGTTGTAGTTAGGATGGTATTTATAGAGATTGGAAAGTTTCTGGTCCAGGCTGATTCACTGATTGCTTGCTGATGGACTCAGGAAGATGCAACGAAGCTCAACTCGTCACCCCAGCCAAAACCATGGATTGCTAGCGATCTATGGATTTTTACAACCGTTTGTTGTTCTTAATTGACTGACTTTTTACAACCGTTTGTTTTTTGATTTCAATCTGAATTTCAATTCCTGGTATTGACGATGCAATCTTTGCTCCGTAATTTTCGCAACGGTTTAGGTTGGTAAGTGGGTTCATGATGTAGGTTTGTAGTTATGCTATATAGTTTTAATTAGACCTGCGGTGAAGCTATGTTTTGTCTAGAACGATTGTACATCATTCTGGAGTGAAGTCTTGCTCTTAGTCTTTAACTTCTACTTTTCGAGAATTTGGTTAAGTTCCCGTTGATGTTTTTGAATTCCAATGCGACTATTTGTTCCAAAATCGGATATAGTGGATGATTCAATCGTATCGCTCTTCCTATTTTTGTATTCCAGCGATCCTGAAAAGAAAAGCTTCCTGCGTTGCTTCGGATAGAGGCTCCATTATCGATCGTTGATCGATAACCGGTAAGTGTGGATGAGATAATTTCAAAGGACGATATGGATTGTTTTTCAAATGTAAGCAAGCTATCTACACTAGATTGTTTGTTCGCAGTATTTAGGATAACGAACTCTTCTCCTGTAAATAACACACTTCATCTACCTCGGTCAAAGCTCAGGACCCGATTGGTCAACATACGTCGACTTCCCTTGGATTTCGAGCGTCGGTTATACGAGGATACTATTTAAAGCAAAACATACCCGACAGGGTTGAATACCAAGTTTTGTCATTAAAAATGACTTTTCGGTCATCCGATCATTAGTCTGGCAGAGGTATTCCCGTTCCTATATAAGTTGGGTCCTTCGCAATTTAGGCTTCGCATATTATCCCCTTCACAATGGGATGATTGATTATAGTTAAATTACAAGACACAGTTGCTCTTGTAGTGTTGTAGTTGGAGTTCGAGCAAGCATAGTTTCAGCCTTCGAAAACTAGCACATAGTTGTCCGAGTGCGATTGTCCTTTCTTTGTGTTTTTCAAAATTCAATGCACACCAGCCTCTGTCTCCATAGACTATTGGCTTAATTGCTCGATTCCGATCATTGCTTTTCCTTGCAATTGCACTTTTTATGCTCAGATGCAGCATTTTCGTTCACTGTAATTCTATACATGTAAGTAATACTTCTGCGGTCATTTTGGCATATTCTATTTCATGGCTTTGTTCAGAACTATGAAGTAGCTTGGTCTAGCCAGTTCTGTAGCTAATCCCTAATTATGCTCAATTGAGCTCGTTTCAACAAAGTGTTGGTGTAAATGCCTTAGCCCGTAGGGCTGATTACTTCGACTACCGAACTAGCATGTTTTAGGAGACTAGGTCTCCTAAGCAAAAATTTGATTGCCCTAGAATTAAGAACTTCATTGCTTGATCCCAAGATTTGATTTTCGTAATGATGTCGGTATGTATTATAAAGATGCATTTCTGGCATCCTTTGCTAAAGTAAATTCTTCCGAGTCCGACGTTGAGATCCCAATCATGTGTTGGTTTCTAACTTTGGGAACTCATACATGGATGACTCAACTCTGTGGATTTTTGCTTGATGTTGTAAATCTTTATATTGTATGAGATGCCAAAAAGGTAGGGCTGAAGATTCAATCAAACTCTTGCTTCTGTTTCTAAAAGCCAATGTATCGATAGTTTCATTTCGGGCTTTCTTCCTAGCATCACCAAACATCCAGTAATGGCATGTTCCTACAAGTTGAAACCAAACGACCTAGTTAGACCATAAGTGGGTCATCGATCCTTCTTGTCATCGCTAGACTATGAGCGACGGTTGGTTTCTGAATGGTAAATCCTTCATTTCCTTTGTTGGCGGTTTTTTTGCCAAAATGCTCTATTTTGTTATACAGAACCGTTATCTAACCTACCTCATGGTTATTCGTGTTTGGACTTTTTGAAACATTTCTTTCGATCAAGTATGTATGCTTATATCCCTTCTTGAGGGACTAGCTATTTCGAATGCCTGTATATGGGCAATTGTGAGAGATGGAAATCTGTGGGGCGAATTGCTCAATTGCCCTCAGTCTAGCTCTCAATCCATTCTGGAATTGAGGAAGTTCTGGGATTATATTTTCGACCTTCCATGATCGTTCCTATTTGTCTATGGCCTTGCATGCTTTACTTGATTACTGACATTTTCATGGAAGTTTTGTTCATATGTCAACTCTTATCTTTAAGAATTGATAACCTAGCTGCTTAGATCCAAGCAACATTTCCTCGAGGTCGCCTATCTTTTGAACGTGTCTAAATTCTTTCTAAGTTGAATTTAGGAAATTTGGTTGTGCACCAGCTTTCATCCCTAGAAATTAGTACATGGGCAATTCAATCCTAGGATTTCCTTTGACGCTACTTTATTCTTGTGCAGTGGCTGATTCCTATGATGAAAGGTCGAACCATCCAGCTGACTTATGAAAGGATATGTCTCCCGGTCATAGCCTGTCATTGGACAACAGTGGTTTTTTGGAGGGAAGTTACAAACTCGGTTGAGGACCAATTTCTATCGCTGAAATCTAGTACATCGATGGTTCACTGTGATGAGTGTTTCTCATCAGCCCCATAGATGAAAGTTTTCATGGCATTGCCGGGGAAACACCGGCATTTAGCAGGCGGAATGTTTACCGGAGTTGCCGGGACAACACCGGTACTTATGAAATAGAAAGTTTCCTAGCATTGCTGGGGCAACACTGGTACTTAGGGAATAGAAAATTTTCCCGACATTGCCAGGAAAACACCAGTACTTCAAAGATAAAAGAAGGCCTTAGCATTGACGAGGCAACACTGACACTTAGGACGTGGGGATCGATTTTCCCCATCGATTCGGTTGTGCTCTTATTCTAGTTGGGTACTAGTTTTGGCCTTCGAAAACTAGCACTTCAATGGTTGAATTGTAGAAGTGTTTTCTTAGTGCTGCTTGTCTTCGGGTAGTGTTAAAGTCATATTGGTGAGGGTTGAATCATTCGTCTGATCCTGTAGATTTGAGTAGACTCCTTTTAACCCAGTGTGGCTGTTTTCTCAATGTTGCTTACATCTGGGTGATGCCATGTTCTGGAAGAGTGAGATTCCCTGGCGTTTCCACTACCTAGCTTTGTTTATAACCATCAAGTATATCCCTTGGAGATGCAAGGTTGTTGCTTAACCAATTCCATAGTTATTCCTTTTCACGAAAAATCGAACTTCCTCCCACTGGTTTTTGTTATGATTTGACGACTATCTACGAAACCCTTCATTTTTGGGCGGAACCCTTCACTTCATGGTGTCAAACTCCACGTTCTTATAGAAAATTTGAAATTGTAGAGCAAGTCATCACATTGCCCCTGGTACAACTATGTTCATTCCTATACTGATCATGGACTGGTAGGGTTCGTTATTGTTTGTCTTGAATTCATGATACTTAACCTTGTTTGTTTCAGGCCATATGCATTATGCTGGACTAACAACATTGTCGTGGATATCAACCTTATTTGTTGGTTCCATTCTTCATGAATCAATGGTTTAGCTGCTCGATTTTGAGCTTGTCTCCTTGCCGTTGTCTGCCTTCGCATAACAGCTAGAATTTTTTTGCAAGTTAGGATATGAGATCTCATTTGAGCACTTGCTTTTGCCTTTGGTAGCCACTGGGTCGATGACCTAATTCTGGAAATGTCTTCCATCATTATCTAACTCTGGTCGATGGTAAGCCCTCCTTTCATTGCTTATTTTCGGGCGATGGTGAATTTTAAGGAGTTCGATTTTATTGTCGATATGATAGTATGGAGTTCTTGATGTTGCTAAGGCAATATCAATCTCTAGCTGGTTGGAGCAGTTTCCTTTTTAACTCTACATTCGTCTAGCCTACTATAATGCTAAGTTTTGTTATGACTGCTGAACTTCTCTGTTCAGCGTAACAGAACCATGGAGTGATTTTTTGTCCTGACCAAGTGTTAGTGTGTTATCTGTTGTTAGTCCATGGGGCTGATTACTCTGAATACTTGATGCGAGACTTGATGTTCTGGACGGCTCTCTGGATGCCTCCCGTCAAAATTATGTCGCAGCTCCTATCTTTGGGAGCTCGTGATTTGAACGTCTTATCTTTAGACATTTTGGTCAAATATAGGAATTCTTTATTGAAATCTTGGTTTGGGAACTTTGTGGCATTGCCGGAGAAATGTCACTTCTTATGGGTGGTAGGGATCGGTTCCTGTTAATCCTGAAATAAACAAGTTTCCTGGTGTTATCAAGACAACACCGATACATAGAGAATTTTGAAGCCCGGTAATGATGCCGAAGGGACATCGAGGAGTGTTTACGCAGCTTATGAGATGCATGATTTATGGGAGTGTGCGGCTTATGAGATGTATGGCTTCTGGTAGTGCGTGGTTTATGAGAGTGCATGACTTTTGGGTTGCATAGCTTTTAGGGGTGCGTGCTTACGAAATGCGAGGCTTATGGGATCAATACGACCCGTTGATTCGAAACGGTTTGGAACTTCTCAACGTCGCCAATTTTCGACAACATGAGGAGTTGGCGGTTTGAGTTGATTTGTTTTCATCGACTCCATGAGTTGATGGAGCGTACACGGGCATAATTTGACTGGTACAAGCAGCTAGACAATGATTTTCGAGTCGATTTGAAAGAATCCAAGTTAATTGAGGGCAGTTTTAATCATTAATAGTCATAAGTTGAAACTTTCATGTTGGTTTGTAGCACTCTAATTTTGTTGTGGTTTTTCCTACTATTCTCGATCATAGAAGTGGTTGGCACTGGTTATGAGACGCGCGGTGTTTGAGATCGACATGGCCCATCGATCCGGTTTTGATGCTCCTTAGCGTTGCCTATCTTTCGGCAATGTGAGGAGTTTACGCTTTAGGAACATGATTTTTTGATGATGGTCCTCGGTGTTGCCTGTCTTCGGGTAGTGTCGAAGAGTTCGTGCACTGCTAACGGACGTGCGACTTTTGATATTCCTCTGTGTTGCCTATCTTAGGGCTACGTGAGGGGTTTACATTTTGAAAGTTAGTGCGTGACTTATTGAATGCACAGCTTTTAGTTTTCCTTGTGTTGCATATCTTCGACCAATGTGAGGAGTGTATGTTTTAGGAGGCAGTGCAGGGCTTATGAAATGCGCGACTTTTCATGCTCTTCGGTGTTTCCTATCTTTGACCAAAGTGAGGAACGTAAGTTTTAGGAGTTAGTGCACGGCTTATGAAATGCACGACTTTTTATGCTCCTCGGTGTTGCCTATCTTCGGGCAATGTGAGAAGCATATGTTTTAGCGTGGCTTATGAATTACATGGCTTTTGGTACTCCTCGGTGTTGCCTATATTTGGGCAATGTGTGGAGCATATGTTTTGGTGTGGCTTATGAAATGCTTGGCTTTGGGTACTCTTTGGTGTTGCCTATCTTCGGGCAATGTGAGAGCGTATGTTTTGGCGCGGCTTATAAAATGCGCTTCTTATGAAATGCACGACTTTTGGTACTCCCCGATGCCTATCTTCGGGCAATGTGAGGAGCATATGTTTTGGCACGGCTTATGAAATGCACGGCTTTTGGTGCTTCTCGATGTTATTGATCCTTAGGCAACGTGAGGAGTGTATGTTTGGGCACGGCTAATGGAATGCACGACTTTTGGTACTACTCGGTGTTGTGTATATTTTGGCAACGTAAGGAATGTAATTTTGGGCCTTCCCGATGTTGCCGGAGTAACACTGGTTTTTAGAAGGCAAGGATCGAGTTCCGCCAATCCAGCGGTTTGAGTCGATTTGACCCCGTCGACTCAGCAGGTTGCTTACATGAACACGGTTTTATTGGTTCAAGAAGCTAAACAGTTTTTAGTTTGGGTAACCAAGGCTTGGATGATCCTTTTGTATTTTCGAAAGATGTACACGTCCGAATAGATCAGGTTGCTATGGTGGAGAGATCTATAGCTGACCACATGAAGATGGATTGAAGAAAGAGACTATGGGAGTTTAGTGCGTGACTCTTAGCTCTTGGTCCAAATTGCCTTTAAAGAATGGGTCTTTGACAAGCATAAGGTCTCAGAGGAAGAGGAATTGGTCACCAAAAGCGGTAAATTAGTAGTTGGAAAGAAGCGGGCAAGTATTATGCTAGTATTTTGTTTGTTGCACTAGCCAGGCCATTAAGTCCGCAGTTGTCAAAATGCTAGAATTTTGATCAGGCATAACAGAACTGCGGTATGATTAGTCTCGGCCTTTCTTATGGCTATTCAAGTGTGTGTGGTGCCCCTTATTCTATAGGGCTGTTGGCACGCTTAAACTGTATCCATGGTCTCTCTACAGCTCCTTTGGTTGCCCCCAGTCGAGTGGGTGTGATTTTACCAGATGCCAAATCTTGGCTTGATTCGAGTTAACTTCTGATTGATCACAAGGTTAGTTCAATTTTGACATAGTTTCTTTGCGCGACTTTGAAGCTCTGGAATTTAGCACTATTTGTCTCATTGGTCGTTGGAAGTGATTTCATTAATTTTGCGGAGTGACTGGTATGATTGCCGATCTGTGGCCCCAAAGCATGACTTCGTTGGCTTCGGGGAGCTCTCGATCAGATGACTGCTTATCTTCCAGTTCACCTTCGTGGATATTAGTCATACATAAATTTCGCTGATCTACCGGTTCTCCTTCACGACGCTTTAGTTCATGAAAGAACTTCATATTCACGAAGGGGTTTTTGGATCAGGTGACCGCTGATCTACCGGTTTACCTTCATGATGCTTTGGTTCTTGAAAGACCTTCGCATTCGCAAAGGGTTTGTTGGGATCAGATGACCGCTGATTTACTGGTTTACCCTCACGATGGTTTAGTTCATGAAAGACCTTTATGGTCGAATGTTTGGCGACCGGACGGCATTGAAATGATAATTTATTAATTCCGAGAGGAGTTTTAGGTCGTGTGTCCAACGATGCATTGGTCTTAAAGCAATGATTCATCGACTTCAAGAGGAATTTTTCAGATTCAGCTTAAGGGAACACGGTTTTATCGGTTCTTGTAGGCTAAGGTGTTGGATCTGTTTGTTCGACGATTATTTGGACAAGACTTCTTGAGTCCACGGGATTGACATGACTCTTCGAGGGCATAGAAGCAGTTTTTTCCCGTGCTATCTGCAATGCCCCTAGTGCCTCGGTACGGCTCATTTGGAAAAGTAGAGTAGACAATGATGATTGAAAAGGCATCGCTTTAGGTTGCTGTCACATTCCTTAGTTGTTAGCTAGCTAGAGTGTTAATTGATAATCTTCTTTTTGTTTGATTTCGTCAGTTAGCTGGGGCACTTTTCTACTGGGTCTTGGTAGCCTTGCTTGGGCAGAAGGTCCCTGAGGTCCTGTAGCTCCTTTACTATTTGGTATGTTCTTTGGCACACTTCTGGGTTTGCCTTCGTCTAATTACACTACTTCTAGTCTTTAGAAATGGTTTTCCTTCCCATAGAATTCTTATACGATAGCAGGTTGTTTCATTCTTAAATAATTCCTTAGAGCCTTGCAATAGAGTGCATTCTTTGCCCTCGCTTCGTCCATAAGCTAGTTATACCTATAAAGAAGTAATTTCGAATCAGTTTTACAATTGTATAAAAGGTATAGTTGATAAGATAAACTTCTTTGGATATTCTACATGTTGAACGGCTTTAATGAATGGGTTTTGATTGTGGAAGATGTTCTAATCATTGTCAGATTGGTCCTTCTTCAAGTTATGGCTGTTTATAATGCTTGAGAATGATATATGCATGATTGTCTGTGCTTGAATGGTTGTCAATATCAATTGACGATGGGGTCATGGATCGGTGATGATCCTAAAAATTTTCAAAATAGATGAGATCGATCTGGGGTGACAAAGAAGGCCCCACAAGGTTGCATTCCAAAATTTAAGGTATTTGAAGTTCGCACGTTCGAGTTATGGGAAAAAGAAGATTGATTGGCGTTGATGGATTGGTGGTATTTTACTTGGAGTCCGACCCGAGAAAATTTGCTATTTGCTTGGAGTCAGCCCATGATTCGCTTGTAGTCGTAGAATTTGAAGTGCTGGGTTGGTGACAAACATTGCTTGGAGCCATTTGCATGTTTGCTTGGAGAAAATCTTGGTTTTACCCAAGTTTGATTTCAGACTAGAATTTCCTAGATTTACTTCGAGTCAAATGGGTGATTACCCGAGTTCGACTTTGAGTCAGGACTTCCAGAATTTGCTTCGAGTCAAATGGGGATTACCCGAGTTTGACTTTGAGTCAGTCCTGAAATTAGTTTTTTAATTACCAGTTTGATGATTTTTGATGACAACATTCTTGAGAGGAGTTCTATGATGGGATTCAAAGCTGGTCAGTCGGGAGCAGTCACCATCTCCCTAAGGAGCCTGGCCTTGTAATCGATTATATCCTTTGGAACGACCCTTAGCATCCTTCTTCCGTCATGTTCCAATTAGTTCGCTGCAAATCAACGAAACAGTATGGATCGCTAGGATCCATAACATAGCATATTTATTGCTAGCGATTCATGTACTTAGAATATTATTAAGCTTTTCTTTCTAGAGTTTATGGTGGTCTGTTGAAAAGGTATGGATCGCTAGCTATCCATAGTAGTGCATGGACTACTAGCGATCCATGTACTTAGTTGATTTCTAAGCTTTGCCTTTTGGATCGTGTGTACAACCTCATGTTGATGTTCTCAATCTAATTTCATAGCATGATGCCTCACTTTGATGATGATCCATATGTTGATTGCATCGGACTGCATTGGATTATGAAGCAAGGGGATTGGTGGACCCACCAGCTAACCTTATGGATCGCTAGCGATCCATAGGTGACTCATCACCTTAGCATGTGTTTTCTTGCTTTTTCTTCGATCCTTCTTGGTTAGTTCTTCTATTCTCAATGGTAAACCTTCTAAGCAAAGATCGAGGATCTAACTTCAAGACCTATGGGATCCAATATAGATAGCTAAATCTGAACCCTAAGTTGGAGCTCTCAATGAAAGCACCAAAATATTAACCCAAAAAATGGATCAACACCCTAGTTTGAGTGTAAAAGCACTAGCCCTGTTCTTACATTGCAATAATATAGATAATAAGTATAGAAAATAATAGTAAAAGAAAGAAGACAAAAGATTTTTATAGTGGGTCGACTGTTAATGAAGCCTACGTCCACTTTATAGTTTTTTTGTAGACTGATTGCTGTTACATGTAGTGTTTGGTTACAAGGCTTCTGATTATCCTTAGCTAGATTGAATCCCTAGAGTTGGAATCCACTAGAGAATCATAGCGAATCCCTTTAGAGATTGTTATGAGAGAGGTAGAGAGTGAAGAGAGTTTCTAGCAGAGCTTCAGCAGCCAGTCCGAAGAAGATCCTGTTTGTGTTGCAGGTAGGATGGTATTTATAGGGATTGGAGAGTTTTTAGGCCAGGCCTATTAACTGATTGCTTGCAGATGGACTCAGGAAAATGCAACGAAGCTTAGCTCATGACCCGAACCAAAACCATGGATCGCTAGGCGATCTATGGTTTATAGATCGCTAGCGATCCATAGATTTAGCTCATGTGCGAGCCGATCACTTAGCTCCTTTTTTCCTTTCCTCGCCTAGTTAGTTTGCCAAGAGTCCATGAACAAAGATGGATCGCTAGCGATCCATGGTGTATGGATCTCTAACGATCCATACACTTAGCATATTTTGGCTGTCTTTGCTTCTCCTGTGCCTTAGCGACCCAGTGATGAAGTATGGATCACTAACGATCCATAGTGTATGGATCGCTAGCGAACCATGTACTTAGTCTTTTTCTAGACTTTGATGTCTAGCGTGCTTTTGTTTCTTTTTGTAGACATTTTTCGGGTAGTCTCAGTGCATGTCGCTTTGTTTTGATGATAATTTACTAGCTAATTGTATTTGGCCACTGATTGGACTAGACTGGCGCTAGTCTCTTAGTTTAGTCATACCCAGTCATTGCTTTAGCCCTTTTGGTTGAGTTTTGAGCCATTCTGACTCTAAGTCGTTCCATATTCTCTGGGATCCTGATGGGTTAAAAACCCAGATAACAATAATATAAAAGAGTGTAAATAAGGAGATCTTACAAGGACACTTAACTAGCAATAAAATGTAGGTAAGGCTGAAAGTTTATATAATAAATTAGAAAATTAAGTTAGCAAATGCTTGAATCCTAAAAGATTTAAAATTTTATGAAAAATAAATTTTAGCAAACAAAGGATAGGGAATGGTTATAGCGAAGTCATGGGTCATTACATCTGTACCATAAGGTTCAAATTTATTAATAGGTTTGTGTGTCATTGTTAGGAGTAAAATGAAAGGTTTCCCCGAATCTAAGATTAATCGAATAATGATATGGTCAATCATATGCATAACTCATTGACTAGGTCCTGATTACGTTAAGATGAGGCATGATTTAATTCTAAGGATGAAGCGACTAATGTTTTGAAATTTTTGTTGGAACGCATTAGTGTTCAAACGCTTTTGAAAATTTGATTTTTCAAACTATTTTGCAAGTTTGAAGGGGAAAATGATTTTTGACGAAAAATAAAAAAAATTCAATTTTTTAGTGCCACATGCTTAGTATAGGGAGGATCAACATGTTAGTGAATATGAATCTTACTGTCCGACAAGGGTGACAATATACAAAACATAAAGAATAACAAAGGCAAAACCATTTTAGCTTTGAAATTTTTATTTTGATACTTTATTGATAGGGAACACAACTTGCATTTAGGATAATTCCGTTTTAACATCCAAAATTAATCTTCTTGTGCAAATTGTACTTGGAGAAGTTGGAAAAGATTTGGAGGCAAAAGAGAAGGATCCAAAGTGCAATAAAATTCTCCATCTACATTCCTTTTCCGGCATAGGGTTATAAGTTTAGAAAAGTAACTTTCCAAAATTTTGGATGTTAGTAATTGTGTGTTTGGTAGTGGATGCTAGGGATTGGATGCAAAATTGGTTGAACCATACTCCTATTCATAGGAGTGTGGAAATTATTTTGTGAAAAGAATTTTTGATTTTTGAAAACTTATGTACATATAGAACTACAGGTATATGTAGGTTGTTTGCATCATATTTTCAAAATATTTTTAAAAGAATGCATTCATATAGGAGATGTCTATTTAGAATTTATTGAGTATGCATATC
This sequence comes from Allium cepa, assembly GCA_030765085.1. Classification (NCBI taxonomy): domain Eukaryota; kingdom Viridiplantae; phylum Streptophyta; class Magnoliopsida; order Asparagales; family Amaryllidaceae; genus Allium; species Allium cepa. The sequence continues at coordinate 465,797,718 of CM060943.1, forward strand.
ATATCTATTGTGGCACGTCATGCACTCGTGCACGTTCGACTACAAAAACAGTAATTAATCAACGATTAATAAGGCCCAAAAATAAAATTTGAGATCATTATGTTTATGGCGATTTTCTGAGCAACTTTTATATTTAGAGTTTTGCAATCGTAGCTCAAACGAAGAAGTTGTTAGCGTTTTAATTTTTTGAAATCGAAATAATTAAATTGGAAAAGTAGGAAATAAATAATAATAAATGTAGGATCACACTGGTTGACTCCCTTACTTGGGTCGATCGACTATTTATAGGGGGCGATCGACCGGTCCAGAAGGTGGCGGATAGGGCTGAACCGTAGCCGAACGACCCAAATTTAATTATTTAAATCTAACGGATATGATTGATTCGAGCGTCTATAAATATAGGCCTAAACCCTTACTTCTCTTCTCATATTTTGTTATTAAAGCAGCGAAGATTTGCCATTTTTCCTTCTTCAATATTTTTATTAATTATAAAATAATATATCATATGTATATATAATGATAGAAGAGCAGAAAATAAAAGGAGAAGAAGAGAAGGAGCGAATATGCTGCAGAAAAAGGTATATTTCACAATTATGAATCTATACTACCTTTAACCCCAAATCACTTTTCAATTCTGTAATTCTAATAGTGTGTGTGTGTGTGTGTGTGTGTGTATTGTTATACATACTCTTTTGGATTACAATGGAAAAGGAGTCAAATCATAGGGATGAATTAAGACTTGTAAGATTTGGAAAGGTTGAAAGGCGAGTGAGAAATTATATGACTTATTTATAACGTTGGAAATTATATCGTTGAAATTTATATATTTGTTATGTCTATATAAGATCTGATGAGTTATACAATTAAAACAAACATATAGAAATGTCCCCTACATATTATGTAAGCTAAGCAATTCGAACAGGAATGGATTTTTCATTCTAATCTGAAAATTGGAAATCAGTCCCTAAATTTGTTAAATCTGAGTGTTAATAAAGTTGTAAAGTCTATTCTAGAATTATGGTCGAGTGGTAAAATGTTTAGATTTCCTTAATTTGACCTGGGTCGGTCGATCGCTTTAAGAGCAGTCGACCGGTCCTAAAGGTGGTGGATAGGGCTGAACCTTGGTCGAACGGCCTAGATTTAATTAGCTAAATGTAACAGGTACCATTGATTTGAGCGCCTATAAATATAGGCCTAACCCCTCACTTTTCTTCTCATATTTTTTTATCAAAACAACAAAGCTGTAACGACCTAAAATTCGACAGCTTTAAGTGTGGATATTTAAATATAATTCTAATAATTAACTAATGGATTTTATACTAACATAAACTCCTTTTAAGTAATACCAAATGAGAGGGAAATCATTTTTAATTTTTGTTTACAATAATAATTAGTTCGAAGGAAAATTGAAAATATGACTAGAAGTTATTTTCCAATTTTTTAACTTTTCATCGACAAAAAGTTATCGAAAATGTTGTAACACTTTTATGTACACATGCACACACTTATAAATCACTTTGTACATGGAAATGTACATGTGAATAAGCATATACACCTGAGCATACATGCATGTATGATAAGTAAGATATTTTTATAAAAAGAATATATATATATATATATATATATATATATATATATACTATATAAGATACAGCCTTAGACATAAGGCATAAAAGGAGGACAAACATATTTCTTTTGATTTGATTTGAAGGTGGCTAGAGTGGGGGCGAAATTTTGTGAGGGGAAAGGAGGGATGAGGTGGCAAAGAGTGAGAGGAGGGTAAAGTACTAAGGGCAATTAGGTAAATTCACTTGTTAACATTTTACAAAACACGATTTCCTTTTTTTCCTTTTCACATTTTCTCATTCCCTTTTTCACTTTACAATTTGCTAAAGCTCTTAAGCATGCTTTCATGGCTTGTCATCATATTTTAAAAAATTCAAAAATCTTAATGTTTTATTTTTAAAATCACTTCCAAATTGCTAAAAACACTTCTTCCTCCACTACTTCACTTCATCTTCAAAGTTCAAGCACACATTCTCCTTATAACCTCAAGATCATATCTTATACGCTTAAGGTCGAACCCTTTGTGCAAGTTTAGGCCACTTAAAGACTTCACTTTTTAAAGAAAATACAAAGGCCTAGGTCATTCTCAAGTTCGAGGAGAAATACTTTAGTCTAGTTGAATTTCGCTGAGTAAATTCTAAAACCTTTGGGGAAGAAGATGCCTTTACTTTAATGTTGGTTATATAGTTCTATAAATGTTGTTTTTATATTTGGATTATGGTATGTTTGGGCTATATATGTATGTGATGGCCTGAGTTTTAGCATTGAACTTGAAATGATGGATTAAAGTGAGGCATTAGCCATAAAGTTGTGTTCTTTGATATGCATGTATGGTTCGTGAGATGTAATTTTATCATATTTGGTGATGATGTAAATTAGTTTTCATAATCTTAGGTATTTGTTGAATGGTTTGAAAGTTAGATATGTGACTTTTTGAAAAGAACATGGGACTATTTTTTGAAAATCATATCGTTTACTAATTTTGATTTTAGTAAATGTTTTCTTAGGTTTCTAACCTAGAAAAGTGTTGTTGAAAAAACTCTTTTAAATTTTGTTTAAAAGGAAAGTACAAGTGGAATTTTAAGTTATGGCATCCACAGCCATAGTCGCAGTGGATGCGGTTCGGAAATTTAAAATTTAAAATTTTCAAGTTTTTAAGTTTTCTTTTAAAATTGTTTTGAAAACCATTTCAAACATAATTAGTGATTATAAAACTTAATTAACTTTTAATTTATGAGCTAAATAATTTATTTATTTATTAAAAATAATTAATTTATTTATTAAAAACAATTATTAATTAAGTAATTAAGTTAAGTAATTAGGGTTTAAGAATTAACTAATTAAGTTAATCATTTGTAGTTTATTAAGAAAGTTTTAATTAATGATTAATTAAGTTAAGAGATAATGATTTTAATTTATTTATTTAATCAAGTTAATTATTTTTAATAATTTTTTTAATAAACTATTATTTAATTAAGAGTTATTTATTTAATTAATTAGGGTTTAATTTAAAATAAATGTTTATTTAATAAAGTTTAATTATTTATTTTTTTAACTAATTAGGGTTTAATTAATATGCAAATAGAGTTTAATTATTTCATAAAAAATTTGATTAATTAAGGGTAATTATCAATAATTAATTAAGACTTAACTAAGATTAATTCAGGTTTAAATTTTTATTAAAGTATGATTAATTAAGCTTTAATTTACGATTTAATGACGAATTATTTATTAATTTATGTTATTTTAAACTCCAATAGTTCTTTATTTTAAATTGACTTTCTTCTCTTAGTGAATTGTTTTAAAACCAAGGATCTTTGGTCCATGTAATTAAGTAGCTAAATGAATTAAAGTCGTTGTAATAAAATGGTGACACGTTTTATTAAAAGTAAGTCGGCTTGTATTTATCACAAATATCGCACTTCGCAAACATGTTGAATACAAGTGGGTTAATGTCAATAAGCAGGTCATGATAATCTAAGCGTACGGAACATATGACCATTTGTAAATCTTTACACCCTAATAGTAGGATAATCCACTATAAACAACTAGACCTTTTGAATTATCGAATGTGGGTTTAAAGAGACTGGGATCAGATATTAGTTGTTATCCATAAACCACTCTGAACCAATGTAAGTGTTTGAATTGGAAATAGTAAAGGAAAGATCCAAGATGAAGACTTTGAAGTGAAAGGGCTATTTGCTACTAACCCATAGGATGATTTCAAAATGGGTGTAGTGGAAATAGTGCCTTTGGTTCGCTCATCTTCTAGACGACTTGTTGATAGGCAATGTTAGCATTCCAAGTGGAAATGCTACAATAAAGGTAAACATAGCCTTAGGTTTCATCAACTGGAAATGACTAAAACATGGGAGATGCAGCCAGGCTAAGTGGGTCGCTCCCATTAAGGTAAGGTTATCCCTATCTACAGTCCCTAAAATCAATTCATGTATGCTTTGGTATGGTTGCTGATCCTAACTAAGGGGTGATCTTATTCGGTACCATCTAGTAAGGGGTAGGTCGATCTTGTGTTGGCAGGGGATTGGGGCAAGGTCCTCGGTGTTATTTTATCTAAAGATGCAGCGTAATGGGTGGTACCCCACTAGCCCAGTCATCGTATGGAATCCATTCTCCACTAAGTGATGTATGTTTTAGTTGTATACAAATATGTTGAAATGTGAGATGCTAGTATTTCAGCTATTATCTATTTTACTCGAAAACCTAGACATTATGATAATATCACTGGATTTCTATATAAAGCACTTTGGTTATCGTCGGTTAAAACCCCATCCGTGTTTATGTGCAGCGTGGTCTTACGAGACACCCTTGATTTTAAAAGTGTTTTAAAAGTAATAATTTAGTTATTTGAGTTTACTCACACCAGACCCATGTCTTACTTGGAGTTTTACTTTCTTTACCTAAAACTCTTGGGTACTCAAATTTTTATGAGTAGTCAAGTGATCCAGGTTTCCCACGATTGTCTTTTGGAGGAGCTACAGCAGGTGGCTTCAACATTAGTAAGCTACTATCTTATTCCACTTTGTGTATAAGTATGTATTTTGTATGTATTTTGTATTAGTGATGTAAGGACAAGCAGTTATAACTATCCCATTTGGAACTTGTACTATTATGACTCTAATGTACTATTATGGCAGTATCTTTGTAAAATCTTATGTTGATTAATATATGTTGTTTCATTCCGCTATGAGATTCTATGATTGTGAAGTATTCTTCTTATCTTTCTTTTTCTTCTACCCTTAATGACTCGTCTTTCAGATTAAGAAAGGCGGTTCGTTACATTTCGTATTAGAGCTTAGGTTGAGCGAATACCTAGCTTTGGGTAAGGGTCAACTTCGAGACCGCTTATTTGTTAAATTTTATTTATATACATATATATTCCTATTAGTTTGATGAACTTTAATATGTTTGATTAGTATCCCTTCTTAAAGAGTTATCTTGTCCAAGTATCCTAAAGATATCTTACTTTATTCAGGTAGTAAGAATGAGTTCGAAAAGGACGAGAAAGGGGAAGCAATAGCACAACAACCACAAATGGAAGAACCCTGAATGTTAGAAGTGATGGAATAGCTGTTGAGGCTGTAGCTCTAGTACAACATCGAGTAAACTACGCAACTCTATGCAAGGACTTTACAAACCTAGGGGGAAAACCATTCAAGGGTACTGAATCTGTCATTGAAGTACAAGCTTGGCTACGCTCATGTGAAAAGATTTTCAATGGTTTGGACATTTCTGATGATCAGAAACGTTCTTGGCATCCTGGTAATTACAAGAGGGTGCAGCTGCACGGTGGGATTCTGTCATGGCAAAAGTTCCAGAAGATGAGTTCTCATCGGATAGATTGAAAGAAGTATTCAAAGAATAATTCATGCCAGCTGCGGGAAAAACTCGATTATATAGAAGTTTCCTAGATCTCAAGCAGGAGTATCTGTCGGTGGCTGAATATGAGATGAAGTTTAATGAGTTATCTGATATCAGTCCTGGACTTATTGACACACTGTTAAAGAAGAATGAGATTTTCGTATTGGGTATGAGAGAAGAGTTCCATGAAAAGATGACCGCTCATATAAAGGAATCATTTGGGAATCTTGTAGACATGGCCTTAAGATATGAAGTGCATTTGAAGAAGAAGCCATCAACAGCAGCATCACCCAATGGCAGTACTACTAATTTGAATAAAAGGAAGTTTAATCCTAATTGGAAGAAGCAAGGAAAAGGGAAAAAAGGAGAAGGTCAAGGAGGCAAGCCTAAGGATAGTGGTTGTTACATTTGCAAGCAGAAAGGACATACTGCTAGATATTGTCTGCAACGTGAAGTTCCAAAGCAACAAAGTGGATCCATCTCTCTAATGGTCTAGAAGACTCTCTGTTTTAATTGTCATCAACCCGGCCATATGGTGAAGGACTGCCCACTCATGAAGAAGGTGTAGTAGCCCAAGGTGTATGCAATTAAGAATGAACTGTTGCCTTCAACGGATGTGAAGGGGAAAGGCGTCCTTGAAGGTACCTTACTAATTAATGGTATTTTTGTTCGAGCATTATTTGATACCGGTAACTCTCATGGTTTTATCTCCTTAGAATCAGTAGATAAATGTCATCTTATTTCGAGTATTATAGAAAACCCTATGTGCGTGTCTAACCCTATAGGGGAGGTAGCCATTTGAAAATGATTTGTGATAATGTGCCAATTTCCTACCTTTCTCATCACTTTTCTTGTGATCTATATGTCTTAGACTTTAAAGGATTTGACATTATTCTTGGTATGTATTGGTTATCGAAATATGGAGTTGTTTTAGACTGCAATGAAAGGATTGTATCATTAGTAACCACTTTGGGAAGAATTGCTAAAGTATCATGTAAGGAACCCGGTATCCATATGTGTAGTTTATTGTATGCCCTGGAAGCATCCGAAGAAAATATAGAGACTGTTGAACTTGTTAAGAATTTTCCCGATGTATTCGAAGAGGTTTAAAGTTTACCCCTGCACTGAGAGATAGAGTTCCGCATTGATTTAGTCCCTGGTGCAAGGCATGTGGTTCAACCTAAGCGAAGGATGGCTCCAAAGGAGAGAGAGGAGTTGGTAAGTTAAACGCAGGACCTGTTAAAGAGAGGATCGATTAGAGCCAGTCGTTCGAGTTGGGGGTCTGCTATGGTGTTTGCGGCTAAGTCTGATCGATCTTTAACCTTATGCGTGGATTATAGGGAGTTGAACAAACTAACCACTAGGAATAAATATCCCTTACCCTGCATCGATGATCTTTTTGATCAACTTCATAGAGATACTTTATTTTCTCAGATGGATCTAGCTACTAGATTTCATCAGTTGAGGGTTGTTGAAGATAGTGTACCCTTAATAATATTTAAGGGCCCTAACTATTTCTTCAAGTAGTCGTTCTGCCTTTTGGGCTAACCAATGCACCAGCTTATTTTGTTGATCTAATGAATCGTGTTTTCTTGGATGTTCTTAATAAGTTCCTGCTAGTTTTCATCGACGACATTCTTATCTACTCCAAATATGAGGAGGAGCATTAACATCATTTGGAAGTGGTGTTAGAAACATTGAGAAGACATGTCTTAAAGGCAATGTTTTCAAAGTGACATTTGGCAATCATACGTAAGGTTTAGGGCACATTGTATCGGAAGATGGCGTTTCGATGGACCCAATAAAAGTGGCGGCTGTTCAAGAATGGAAGCAACCGTAGACTCCTACCCAGGTTCGCAGTTTCTTAGGTTTAACAGGATACTATAGGAGGTTTATTCAAGATTATTCTAAGATTTCCTCCTATTTGACAAGGCTAACTAAGAAGGGAGAGAAGTTTGTATGGACTTCAAAGTGTGAAGAAGCATTTCTAGAATTGAAGAAGAAATTGACCAGTGCATAAGTTTTGGCTGTTTTGGATGGACATAGCGGATTCACAGTTTGCACAGATGCAGCATGGTTGGGTGATTGCATATGCAAGCAGGTAGTTGAAGCCTCATGAGAAAAACTATGCTACACATGACCTGGAGTTGCTGGCTGTTGTCTTTGCATTGAAAATGTGGAGGCACTACTTGTTGGGTAAGGATCCTTTTATCCCTTCTTTAGTTTGCTTCTAATTTTTAGAGATTCTAGGAGTAAATTTCTTATCAAATTAGGCGAAAAATTCGATCTCTTCACAGATCATAAATCCCTAAAGTATCTTTTTACCCAAAAGGATCTGAACCTGAGACAACAGAGGTGGTTGGAGTTTCTAGCATCCTACGACTTGGATATTCTGTATATGCCTAGGAAAGCTAATATATTAGCAGACGCTTTAAGCAGGAATGTAGTCTTGGCCCTTTTAGAGGTTACTCCGACTCTTCAGGGAAGGATTATGAGCAATCAAAGGGAGGATAAGATTCTCGAGGAATTAATTCAAAGAGTCGAAAAGGGTCGATGTTCGGATTTTGAGATAGATGGTCGAGGCGCTTTAAGGATGAATAGGTGATTGTGTGTTCCAATTGTGGATGAACTGAGGCAATAAGTTTTGTTAGAGTGCCACAAATCAAAGTTAAGTATACATCTAGAGTTCATAAGATGTACAAGGATATGAAAAGAGTATTCTGGTAGCCAGGAATTGAGAAGGTATCTCTATCTTTGTAAGCAGGTATGCGAGTTGTTAGCAAATCTAAGGGGATCATTAGGAAACTGTTGGATTACTTCAACCCTTGGAAATACCTAATTGAAAATGGGAGATGATATCAATGGATTTTATCGATGGTTTATCCAAAACCAGAAAACGAAATGAAGAAGTACAGGTTATTGTGGACCGATTAACTAAGAGTGCTCATTTTATTCTGGTCAAGCCAACTAGAAATGCAGCTTCATTAGCAGAGATTTATATGAGGGAGATAATTTGACTACATGGAGAGCTAATGAGTATAGTAAGCGATCAAGATCCTATCTTTACAAGTCAGTTATGGGAAGCCTTACAAGTTGCATTGGGAACAAAGCTGAGTCTGAGCACTGCCTACCACCCACAAATCGATGGACAAACTGAGTGGTTTAATCGTATTTTGGGGGACATGTTAAGGGCCTACATCTTGGACTATGGAGGGCCCTGGGAAGATCATCTTCATCTAGTGGAATTCTTTTACAATAGCAGTTTTTAAGCATGCATCGGTATGGCACCTTATGAAGTACTCTATGGAAGGACATGCAAACACCAGCCTTTTGGGTAGAGTACGGAGATTGTTTAATGCTTAGGCCAGATTTGATTCGAGAGGAAATAGAGAAAGTTGCAATAATTAAGAAAAGAATAAAGGCAGCCCAAGATCGCTAGAAAAGTTATGCTGATAGGAGGCGAAGAGATTTGGAACTTGATGTAGGTGACCTTTTTTTCGTTAAGATTTCGCCAATTAGAGGAGCTGCTAGATTTGGGAAATTTATGAAGTTAGCTCCAAGGTATACTGGACCTTTTCATATTCTTAAAAATATTGGATCTCTAGCTTATAAGATTGAGTTGCCATAGAGATCGGCATGCGTTCATAATGTATTCTATGTGTTGCATTTAAGGAAATTTATGCATGATCCTTCCTTGATTATAGAGCCGTATGAGTAGGAAGATCTAGAAGTGGAGCCAGCCTTGACTGTGGTTAGACATCCTATCTATATTGTGGATCAAGATGAGAAGCGGTTGCACAATAAGGTAGTGCATTTGGTTAAAATTCAGTGGAGTGAGGATCCTAGAGACTGCACTTGGGAAACTATATACCATATAAAGAAGGCCTATCCTGACTTAATGTCAGGATAGCTAGTTTTTTTTGTATGTATAGTATAGGAATTATTTGCTATGAATGTTTACTGTGTGTCTTTTGTATGTGGTTTATGATGTGAATATATAGCATTTCAAATTGAATTCTCTTCTAATGTGCCAATTTCGGGGAATAAATTCTTTTAAGGGCGGAGAGTGCAATAACCCAAATTTTAATAGCTTTAAGTGTGGATATTTAAATATAATTCTAATAATTAATTAATATATTTTATAACTAAAATAAAAATCTTTTAAATAATAAAAAATATTAGTGAAATCATTTTTAATTTTTGTCTAAAAAAATAACTAGTTCGAAGGAAAATTGAAAATGTGACCGGAAGTTGTTTTTCGATTTTTGGTCGACTAAATGTTATCGAAAATGTTGCAACACTTTTGTCTGCACATGCACACATTTATAAATCACTTTGTCCATAGAAATGTATACGTGAATATGAATGTACACTTGAGTTTATGCATGTATGATAAGGTAAGATATTTTATAAAAAGAATATATATTATATAATATAAGATACTACCTTAGATAAAAGGTATAAAAAGAGGATAATCATGTTTATTTTGACTTTATATAAAGGTAGTTAGAATGGGTGGTGAAATTTTGTAAGGGGGAAGGAGGTGGCAAAGAGTGAGAGGAGGGTAAAGTACTGAGGGCAATTTGGTAAATTCACGTGTTAACATTTTATAAAAGCAGTTTTTCTAATTTTTTTCATATTTTCTCATTCTATTTTTCACTTTACAATTTTATGAAGCTCTTAAGCATGCTTTCATGGCTTCTCATCATATTTTAAAAAATTCAGAAATCTTAATGTTTCATTTTTAAAATCACTTCCAAGTTGCTATAAACACTTCTTCCTCCAATACTTCACTTCATCTTCAAAGTTCAAGCACACATTCTCCTTATAACCTCAAGGCCATACCATATATGCTTAATGCTGAACCCTTTAAGCAAGTTTAGGCAACTTAAAGACTTCATTTTTCAAATAAAATATAAAGGCCTAGGTCATTCTCAAGTTCGAGGAGAAAATACTTTAGTCTAGTCGAATTATTGTAAGTAAATTCTAAAACCTTTGGGAAAGATGATGCCTTTACTGTAATGGTGGTTATATAGCTGTTTAAATGTTGTTTATATATTTTAATTATGGTATGATTTGGCTATATATGTATGTGATGGCTTGAGTTTTAGCATTAGACTTGAAATGATGGATTAAAGTGATGTATTAGTCATAAAATTGTGTTCTTTGATGTGTATGGTTCGTGAGATGTAATCTTATGATGTATGGTGATGATATAAATTAGTATTCATAATCTTAGGTACATGTTGAATGGTTTGGAAGTTAGATATGTGACTTGTTGAAAAGGACTTTGGATTATTTTTTGAAAATCAAATCGTTTACTAGTTTTGATTTTAATAAATGTTTTCTTGGGTTTCTAACCTAGAATTTTTTTTGAAAATTCTTTTAAATTATGTTTAAAAGGAACTCATAAGTGGAAGTTTAAGTTTTGGATGGTAACTCAAAATGTAATATTAAGTTACGGCATCCATAGCGATAGTCGCCATAGATGCAGTTTAGAAATTTTCGATTTTTAAGTTTTTAAGTCTTCTTTTAAAATTGTTTTGAAAACCATTTCAAACTTAATTAGTGATTATAAAACTTAATTAAATTAAAATTATAAGTTAATTAATTAATTATTTTACTAAAAATAATTATTAATTAAGTAATTAAGTAATTAGGCTTTAAGAAGTTAATCTTTTGTAGCTAATTACGAAAGTTTTAATTAATGATTAATTAAGTTCATAATGATTTTAATTTATTTATTTAATCAGGTTAATTATTTTTAATTTGACTAGTATTTATTTCTTTAATTAATTATTATTTAATTAAGAGTTATTTATTTATTTATTTATTTAAGGTTAATTCGAAATAAACGTTTATTTAATAAAGTTTAATTAATTATTTATTTATTTTTAACTAATTATGGTTTAATTATTATTCAACTAGATTTTAATTATTTAATTAAATTTTGATTAATTAAGGGTAATCGTTAATAATTAGTTAGGTCTTAACTAAGATTAATTAAGGTTTAAATTTTTATTTAAGTACGATTAACTAAGGATTAATTAAGCTTTAATTTATGATTTAATGATGAATAATTTATTATTTTAAGTTATTTTAAACTCCCATAGTTCTTTATTTTAAACTGGCTTTCTTCTCTCGATGAATTGTTTTATAACCAAAGATCTCTTGTCCATGCTATTAAGTAGCCAAATGAATTAAAGTAGTTGTAATAAAATGGTGACATGTTTTATTGAAAGTAAGTCGCCTTGTACTTATCATAAATACCGCACTTTAGGAACGTGATGAATACAAGGGGGTTAATTTCGATAAGTAGGTCATGATAATCTAAGCTTATGGAACATATGTCCATTTGTGAATCTTTACATCCTTATAGTGGGATAATCCATTATAAACAACTTGACTTTTTAAATTATCAATTGTTGGTTAGGAGAGATCGAGATCGGATTTTAGTTGTTATCCGAAACCCACTCCGAACCAATGTAAATGTTCGAATTGGAAATAGTAAAGGTAAGATCCAAGATGAAGATTTTGAAGTGCAAGGGCTATTTGCTACTAACCCTAAGGGTGATTCCAAAATGAGTGTGGTGGACGTAGTACTTTGGGTTTGTTCATCTCCTGGACGACTTGTATGAATCGATGCTGACATTATGTCAGTATCTGGAAGGCAATCTTAGAATTCCAAGTGGAAATGCTATAATAAAGGTAAATGTAGCCTCAGGCCTTATCAACCACAAATGACTAAAACATGGGCGATACAGCAAGGCTATATGGGTCGCTCCTATTAAGGTAAGGTTATCCTTATCTAGAGTCCCTACTATCAATTCATGTATGTTTCGGTATGGTTGATGATCCCAACCGAGGCGTGATCTTATTTTGTACTATCCAACAAGGTATAGGCCGGTCTTGTGTCGGCAAGGCAAGGTCCTCGATGTTATTTTATCTAAAGATGCACCGTGATGGGCGGTACCTCATTAGCCTAGTCATTGTATAGTATCCATCTCCAATAAGTGCCATGCGTTTTTAGTTGTATACAAATATATTGAAATGTGAGATGCAAGTATTTCAGCTACGTTCTATTTTACTTGAAAACCTAGACATTGTGATAATATTACTTGATTTCTATATAAAGCATTTTGGTTATCGTAGTGTAAAAAACTCATCCATGCTTATGTGTGGCGTGGTCTTACGAGGCATCTTGATTTTAAAAGTATTTTAAAAGTAATAATTCAGTTGTCTAAGTTTACTCACACCAGACCCATGTCTGACCCGGATTTTTTTTTCTTTCCCTAAAACTCTTGGGTATTCAAATTTTTATGAGTAGCCAAGTGATCCATGTTTCCCACGATTGTATTTCGGAGCAGCTGGCTTCAACCTTAGCTAGCTACTATTTTATTCTGTTGTGTGTATATGTATGTATTTTGTATTAGTGATGCAAGGACAGGTAGTTATAATTGTCCCATTTGAAACTTGTACTATTATGACTCTAATGTACTACTATGACAGTATCTCTGCAAATCTTATCTTGATTAATTTATGTTTTTTCATTCCATTGTGAGATTCTGTGATCCTGAAATTTTCTTCACATCTTTCGTTTTCTTCTACCTTTAATGACTCGTCTTTCAAAGTGTGAAAGGCGGTTCGTTACAAAAGCTCTGTCATTTCCCTTCTCCATAGTTTTTATTAATTATAAAATAATGTATTATATGTATATGTAATCGTAGAAGAGCGAAAAATAAAAGTGAAGAAGGGAAGCAGCGACTCAATACTGTGGAAAAAGGTAAATTTCATAATTTTAAATCTATATTCCCCTTAACCTCAAATCTTTTTCCTGTAATTCTAATAGTATGTATATACCTTGCTATACATTTTCTTTTGGATTAGAATGGAAAAGGTGTCAAATCAAAAGGACGAATTCATATTTAGGAGATTTGGAAAGCATGAATGGCAAGTTGGAAGTTATATGATTTATTTGTAATGTTGGAATTAATAACGTTGAATTTTATTTAATTATTATGCCTATATAAGATCTGATGAGTTATAGGCATAAAAAAAACATAAAGGAATATCGCCTACATATTATGTAAGATAGGTAATTGGAAAACGGGTGCTCTCCTCTTCAGAAGGACCGCTCTTTAATAAATAAAAAGATAGGCATCGGCATATGAATGGAATTTTCACCCTAATATGGAAATTTGGAAACCAGTCTCTAAATATGTTAAAGTTAAATGTTGATAAAGTTATAAAATTTATTCCAGGTTTGTTGTCAGGTGGTAAGTTGTTTAGATTGCCTTAATTTGACTTGGGTCGGTCGATTACTTTAGGGGCGATCGATTAGTTCTGATGGTAGCGGCTAAGGCTGAACCTTTGTCGGACGGCCTGGATTTATTTATTTAAACCGAACGGATATAGTTAATTTGAACGCCTATAAATATGGGCCTAGCCCCTCACTTCTCTTCTCATATTTTCTTATCAAAGCAACGAAGCTCTGCCATTTTCCCTACTCCACTATTTTTATTAATCATAAAGTAATATATTAGATGTATATATTAGCGGAGAAGAGTAGAAAATAAAACAGAAGAAGAACAGGAGCGACTCAATGCTGTGGAAAAAGGTAAATTTCAAAATTGTAAATCTATACTTCCCTTAACTGCAAAGCTCTTCTTAGATCTGTAATTCTAATGGTATGTATATACCTTATTGTACACGTTGTTTTGGATCAGAATGGAAAATGAGTCAAATCAAAAGGATGAATTCAGATTTGGGAGATTTAGGAAGCTTGAAAAGCATGCGGGAAATTATATGATTTATTTATAATATTGGAATTTATATTGTTGGATTTTATCTAATTATGATGTCAATATAAGATTTGACGAGTTGTAGAGTTAAAATGAATGTATAGGAATATCACGTATGTATTATGTAAGATAGATAATTGGCATAGGAATGGAATTTTCACCCTAAACTAGGCAAATCTGGCCCTAAATTTTTTGAAGTTGAATGTTGATAAAGTTTGTAATGTTTATTCCAACTTTATGGTTGGGTGGTAAAATGTTAGATTATCCTAATTTGACTTGGAATGTGAATTTATATGTTTTAATTTATTAGCAGCAGGGTACAATTTAACTGCATCTATTTTCATATAATTTCCTTAAATGATCTAATTCTACAAATGTATAAAAAGTGTGTCGTTTGAAATAATAAAAAAATATCAAAAATGAAAGAGATGTGTAAAGCACAGATGTTCTTTCTCGTAGTTTGCATTATTTATTTTGATAAAAGAAAAGAGATAATTCTTTGTAATTTCAAACGAAGCAACCGACTCACTTTTAATTAATTTATGTAAATTTATAATGGTAATCCTTTCTGGAAGGATAGCTTTAATAAATTAAATATGGAAAGGAATGTTCCGGCTTAGGAATTAACATTTAGAAATAGGAATATATATATATATATATATCTGTGTGTGTGTGTGTGTGTGTGTGTGTATAACTACGCATATCGATTAAAATTTAAAATATATTGATATAGCATGATATACGTCGATATTTTCATTAGTTATAATTAGAATGTCTAGATGTAAATAACATAGCAAATTATAGGACTAGGAAGTGTGGATGGAAAAGATATATTAACTCCAAAATTAAAAAGGCTATAAATGTGCAATAAATAGGGAGTTGCAGGATCTAAATGGGGACATAAATGTGTTTAGTGTGACTGGTTAAATGATTTGATATAACATTTATAGGGAAATGAAATAGGCATAGTAGCTTGAATTAAACGAATAATAAATGTTATTAGAGATTGTCCAATTAGAATAATAATGACTATTTAAATAGGCATGTAAGATATGAATTAAATGTTGGAAGGTAGTATAATTTTCATAGCGGAAAATTATACAACATTAATTATACATTTAGAAGAGCATGAATTAGTGGGCCTAGCCCAACATTTAGGCTTAGGATGATTGGTTTGGTTTATGAGTTGGGATGCGAGGTCGGTAGAGTTACACAATAGAAATTTGCCCTGCACCTAAAGGTTACTAGCTATTGTGTATACTTACTACTATTGTTAGACATCTCTAACCATAAGACCTTTAGGAAAGGGATATGCATTTGCGTTTAGGTCTAGAAAAATATACTAAGGGTTCGCCTCAAATTTCAAGTATAAAATGGCCCAGTACTTTCTAGAGAAATGGGATCTACTTCATTTCTGATAACAGGTGTTAAGTAACTGGAATGGGAATTTTTCTTGACTTAGATAGGTTATTCTAAACGGGATTTGGGTTGTGGGAAGTCGGTGGGCTACATCTGTATTGTTGTTAAACCTTAGTAATATGTTGGCATATAGGCTTTTGACCACTAGCGGTCCTGAGAGGTCGGCAGTAAAGATTCGGGTTATGCCTTGATGGATTTCGCCTGCTACTAGTGTAGAATCTATATAGGATACACACAGACCTCAAAGTTTAATATGTTATTTGTTTGTTTATCGGAGGTGGGGAAGTTAATCTTTGAAATACATTAATTAATTTATAAAGCCATATTTAGGGGTCATCGATCTATGTAGCTAGAATTATTGACTAGCGATTACGTTACGTGGGCCCGCTTTGGGATTAAGGTATTAAATGGTCGTTGGGTCTGCCTTCTCCCTATTTAAGAAGTATTAAGTGTCTGAGCTTTTGGGTAGTATAACTTATATATATATATATATATGTTTACTGGCATATATATGGTTCTACTTTGGAGGAGGTTAGACATATTGTACGCGCATATAGGATTGAATAGATTGTTCGTAAATAAAAGACATAACACTTAAGTAGGAATCAATCAGCATAAATTATTGTTATAGATAAAGTACATAACTTTTTCAATCACTAGAATATTGTTTTGACCCCTCCTCATTACAACCCACATGATAGATTTAGACGGATATGTTACTGGTGCAAGATGAGAATGGTAGATGGTAAAGTCTTCATTCATGCTCGACGCTACCAAGACAATCAAATACTTAAGGAATAATATTGATCCAAGGTAGTAGTCTTGCTCAGCATATTTGTTCTATTATATTTTTCTATTCCTCTATGAGTTTATATTGATCGATCTCTGATATACTTATGTTTACTAAATATTATCAAAATAAATGAGCCATACCCTTATGGACTTATGTTTCAATTTAGTCAAAATTCAAGGTTGTTACAAAGTACATATTGGCTCCAATATTTAAATTGTTTAAGTATTTGTTAACCCAAAAAATGAATCAACATCCTAGTTTGAGTTTGAAAGTACCAGCCTTGTTTTGACAGAGAAATATCACAGATCACAAAAATAGAAAATGAACAATAGAAGAAAAAAGATAGAGAATTTTTATAGTGCTTCGGCTGTTAAAGAAGCCTATGTCCACTTTGTAGTTTTATTATAGACTGATTGCTATTACAAGAGGTGTTTGATTTCAAGGCTTTGATTATCCTTAGGTAGTTTGAATCCCTAGAGTTGGAATCCACTGGAGAATCGCATATAATCCCTTTGGAGATTGTTGTGTGGGAGGTAGAGAGTGAAGAATGTTTTAAACAGAGCTTTGGCAACCAGTCTGGAGAAGATCCCACATATGTTGTAGGCAGGATGGTATTTATAGAAATTGGAGAGCTTCTTGGCCAGGCCACTTCATCAACTGCTCACAGGAAGGTACATAATGACCTAGGTGGGTTTGGCTCGTGATTCGAGTCAAAACCATGAATCGCTAGCAATCTATGGTCTATGGATCGCTAACGATTCATAGATTCATGTCATTTATGAGCTAATTACTTGGTTGCTCTCCCTCAATTGCTTCATCATTCTAGGTCGCCAAAAACATCGTTCAATATAGATCGCTAGCGACCCATCGTGCATGGATCTGGATCGCTAGCGATCCATAAATTTAGCATTTTTTTGCTCGGTCTTTCAGGCCTCCTCTGCTTTTTTTGTACCATAGTTGTACACTATCTTGCATGGATCACTAGCGATCCATAGGGTATGAATCGCTGGCGATCCAAGCACTTAGGATATTTTTGGAGTTTGGGACGCTTTCATGACCTTGTATCATTGTTACTTGCATAGTCTCATTGCACGTTACTCCATCTTGATGACGATCTGCTGGTTGATTGTGCTTTGGATGCTAACTGGGTTGAAAGAATGCTGGTCTCTTGGTTTAGTCGATCTCAGTTGTTGCCTTAATATTATAGCTTAGCTCTCGTTAACTCCTTACCTTAGTCTTTCTAGTTAAGTTCCAAGCCATCCTGATGTCAATGAATTCTTCAACTTTCTACTGGATCCTACTGATTTAAAACCTGGATAACATTTGCCCCCCAGAGTACATCTTCATTGTAAACAAGGTGTGCTCTAGAAGTTATCGTTTCCAATATATGGTCGTCGAACTCTAAGTGATCGCGGTAGAGTTTTACGAATACGTGGTTGGTTATGCTATTGATCACCTAGCTCTATTCTTGATTGCTATTGCTTGTCATAGTGGATCATATTTCTTCTTATAGCTTCTCAATATGCCTAGAAATGATGGATGAATATCAGAGGACGAGTTTGAGAAAAATTTGCCCCCACCTTGTGGGTCGCGTGTGATCTATGTAAGATGGGTCGCTAGCGACCTGACTTGGTAAAATAAGCTTACGAAAAGATGGGTCGCTAGCGACCCAATGCGTTAGAAAAATTTTTGCTTCATTTTTTGTTTGCCTATATATGTGTTCGAGCCGACCTAATAGCTCATTCGACCAACATTCTTGTTCATGCGATCTAATATTTGTGCAATCCTATTCCAAGCTATTCAACCGCTTGTTCGACCCGATCCATTGCCTACTTAGGTCCATCTTATCCAAGGTCCACGTCGTGATTCCTTTTAGTGACAGGCCATGATTCTTATATTGTTTCTCATGAAACCCTAGTCGATCCATCCTTTTGTTGATGATCCATACACTTGATTCGAAACCCTAGCATGCATCTTGAACTGCCCCTGACCCATCAGTAGTTCGCTGCCGACCTAATTTCTTGTTGCTAGCTTACCTTTAGACTGTTGATTCAAGTCTTCGACCGGTTTCACGTTTAAGGTTTAGTCCAAGGTGGGTTTGTTAATTAGTCTGCTAACTACAGCGTTCATTTAACGATTTGACGGCGAGTTTTCATTTACAATGTTAGTAATGAGAAGCTCGGGTTGATTGCAGCTTAATGGAGGAAGATAGTAAATCGAGTCTTAAGTTTTCTCCTGGAATGACATTCAGGCTTTGGCCTAATGCTTGACATGCTTTGCTATCTTCGTCCATTAGACTAGAACTGACTTGTGCCAGTTTCGTAGCTGTTACCGCGCATCACACCACCAACCGATCATGATTCTTCCATAGTATTCATACTTATCTAGCTTGCTTGTTGCACGCTCGGTGTCCCTGTAGTGAGAAGAGTTTTCTGTGTCGCTTCGGACAACGGATCCATCATCGATCATTGATCGATAACGAGTAAGTGTACATGAAGTAAAAACAAAAACAAAGTGATGTAGGAAATCCTTTTCTTCTTCCACTGCGAACGAACTGTCCACATGGGATAGAGCATTTGTAGTGTTTTGGGCACCGAATTTATCCCATATAGATAGCACACTGCATTTTCCCCAGTTCACACTTGAAATTCGATGCGCCAATCACGAATTAATGTTTCTTTGGAATTCAAGTATGGTAAGAGAAACTATTAGTTTAGGACAGAATTAGCTAACCGTTTTGGACGTGAGTTCTGTTGTTTAGAATGAAGCAACCATCACTTGCACTGTAAGTCAATCAAAGGAAACCTGGCACTCTCTGCTGTCGAGTTTTCATCCATCTCTCTTTCTCCTACCACTTCACAAGCTGAAAACGGTCAGTTGATCCCGGTCGGGCGAATCGTGGATCGAACGCCTCCCAGAGTTCTACTCAATCCGCCCGAGAGGGCTTCTTCGGTGGTTTCTGTTAAAGTCCTTCATAACATATGTGTGCAACACGGAATTTCAGAAGAGGATGTGCGTTTGCCTCCCCCGGGGTGCACCGCTTACCACCGGTATATGTGTTTGAATGGAGCTTTGCCTCCCTTTAATGACTTTCTGTGCGAGACTCTTTTGACTTTGGGCCTTGCCCAATTTCAGATTCATCCTAACGGCTTTTCCATCTTGACTTGCCTATATGTTCTTTTCATGCGGATGTTCAGCCATGCTCCAAGCTTTAATGAGTTGCGGTACTTCCTATCATTCAAGAGGAGAAATGACCTCCCCTACTTGAACGTAGTCGAAGTTCAAAGAAACTGGAAAATTGTCTTGTGCCTATAGAGCAACTTGTCGCAATCCAAGACACAATATTTCTTGGTTAGATGCCCCAAGGGTGTAACGACCCGAAAATTTCGATCCAGAAATTTTCAGATAGTTAGTGAAAAGAAGAAAAAGAAAGAAGAAGAAACAGAAAACTCAAACTCAAAATCTCACATTCGCAGCGGATAAAATATAATATCACATAAATAATAGTTTTACAAAGAAAAACTTATCAGTATATTCACATTTATATATATCAGAGTTACAATCAATACACAACAGTGGATAGTCTAAGACAACATATTCTAGTTATAATATAGCATATCACAGCGGAAAACACCATACGATCCTGCCCTCCAGCTCGCCTCCTGAGCTCCAGAACGTCCTTACCTGAAAATCTGTAATGCTCGGTCTGACCCGAGCATTACATCAAAGTAACACCCGGGTCAGGCTGGAAACCAGCGTGAGTAAACCCATCTAACTTGGAATACAAAAGCATACAATTTATATAAACCCGGGGTAACTTATATCAATCTACACTTCACAAGTTATTATGGACATCAACCATTTCACACATCAATTTCTAAGTGCCAAAACTTAGATTTTAAATGGTCCAATTTACTTAAGTCATTCCACTTCAGTCTATTAGTTTCACATTTCAAATTTATAAAAATCGAAGTGGTTTCGGGTATTTACTAATACCCGACTCCGGTCTCTTCGAAACCCTTGCCGACTTAACTTAAATTATTTAAATGAAATACAATCCTACTTTTAATACAGGATGTCATAGTAATTCATCATCAATAGATAACCACACCTTCACTGTTTAAATCAGACATATCATATCACATAGCATCTCAAACCACCTATTAGAGATAACAATAATCAAGGCTTCCAGTATCATTCTATTTATCCTTTAGTTACATTCAAGTAATTAACCCTTAATTAATTTCACAAACTAATTATCCTTAATCCAATACGGTAATTAATCTTTAATAGATGTCAATTCAACAGATATCATCTAAATTCAGACATTCATCAACTATCATCCATAAGCATGTATTATCTATTCATATCATAATTAATTTAATTACTTAAATTAACTCCTTAAGAATGAATCACTAAATCCTGCTTATACAATCATTAATTAATTACTAACCTTCATTTATTAATAACATCCTTGATTAACTCACTTAATCAATAAATCAATCCTTAATCCCAAATTAATTATCCTTTATCTATCAATTAATAATCCTTAATTAACTGTTAATCCATCCTTGATTAACAGATAAGCTATCCTCGATTACCATTTGATTAATCCTTAATCACCTTTGATTAATCAACTAATTACCACTTAACAACTTCTTAATAAATCCTTAATTAAATATTAATTATTCTTTAATTATTAATTAAAGAAAACCTTAATTATTAATTAATAGAACTTAATTACAAGATAAACACTTTTTAATTATTAGTTAAGTAACCTTTAATTACTTAATTTAATTACTCACTAATTACTTAATTAGTAAATCTAATCCACTTGATTAAATTAAATTGAATTACACCTAAATATTTGATTAATGAATCCCTAATCATTAATTAATAATCTAATTAATGATCTTTTAATTTCAAATTAATCAATCTAAAAAAAACAACCTTTAATCCTTAATCATTTATCAATCAAGTAAATTATTTTCCTTAATTAATTTCTTTATCATTCCTTTGAAATTAAACTAATAAATGCTTAAAGGTAAGGTTACTCACTTTATAATTAAACATAGTTCAAATTTCCAGTTGACATTTTTAAACTTCACTTTTAAATTTTAAAACAGGAAAACGGGTTTCTGTTTTTATTTAAAACAACTTAAATTTCTGAATTCAAATTATTTCAGAAACCAAGATTTAAACTATTTGAATTCATTTTTAAATTTCAGGTTTAACTTAGTTCAAAATTCAGTTTACACTTGAGCCTTATTTTTGAATATTAAAAACAGAACAGGAAACTTTACTTTTAAACACAAAAAAACAGAACAGGAAACTGTTCTTATAAAACCTACAAACAACAAGGTATACCCAAGTCTAACCCTTCAATAACTTCAGGTTCTAAACCAACTTTCCCGATCTACCTTCCCTACAACTTCGAGTTTCCCCACAACTTACTTTTTTTTCTTTTTCTCTTCTCATATTTAAAACTGAGATTTTTAAATTCAAACCTGGATTCTAATTCTCGAACTTGGATTTAAACTGGGTTTTTAACATTAGCTTTACCTTTAAGAGCTTCAGTTTTGAAAAGTTTTGAAAAACAGAAACTACAGGTTTTTTTTTTAAAGAAACTTTAACACTGCTTAACTGTCAACCCACACGAGTGCTTACTCGAGCCAGAATAGCGAAACCCCGTAACCTACTTCGAGCATCCCTTTCACTTCTTCGAGTAAAAAAAAACGAACTCAAGTAACCCTCCTCTCTTATACCAGCTACCATCAGGTATAAAAAATGCACGGTGCACGTGCACCGTTCCTCCGGCCTTCATTATCCACCTCCGACGACCTCCAAACATCCACGATCATCCTCACTGTCCCATACGATCATCGCCTTGCCTCTATTCAACTCGAATTTGAATTCGAGTTGCATTCCCAAACCTGGAAACAGAAAACCAAAACCAACCCAAACCTGTCATCTCTTCAACACCCATTCTCCAACCACCGGTGATCTTCCACCACCGGCTGCAGACTCACCTACGACCAAACTATCAACCCCTAAAACCCCGTTCAACTCGATCATGCCTACAGGTAGTTCTGACCTAAACAAGAGGTCTAGTTTAAGCTAGGGCTACTGACAAAATCTCATCACCGCAGCCACCACGATGAACTGCAACGCCACCCAATATTTTTCCCGGCATCACTGACTGTCCCTCCACCTACTAGAAGAACCTCGACACTTCAAACTGCTTAGATCACCCAAAAACTCAAAATTCCCCTTTACAGTTAAACTCAGAATAGTATCCCAAACCCTTAACTAAAAATACAAATTTTTATTCTAAAATTCAAGTTTTGATAACGGTATTTAATTCTTAATACTGAATTTATAATTTATTCAGCATGAGTTTCCACATATTTAAACTTGATCAATCAAATTTTGGTTTACAGAGATGTTTAGAAGTTATTTTACTTAACTAAAATCTTAAACTAAAGTTTAACATAAACAAACGGGTTTGATTAATTCTAAAGTTTTAAGCAGATGCACCATCCATAGATTTTGAATTTAAATCTAAATCCTGAACATATGATCTATAAAAACAGAGAGCACTTTTGGGAAATCACAAGCATATTATAGCCACAGCAGATTCATTCAAATATGCATTCAACACATTTTTATCACAGAGATTAAGCATGCAACCTTGTTTATAAGTTAAATCTTTTAGGAATAGAAATGTTACTCACCTTAGAAAATGCAGAGCTTTAAAAACTGGGTTGATAGAAACTGGAAAACTTTGAACACATGAATCTTGCATTGCTGCTTCTTCCTTTTTTTTTCTCTGAACTATTCTGTTTGCTTGGTGCTTGAGTATGTAATTGATTTTTTTAACTTTGCAGTTGATACTTGAAGAAAATTGCAGATTTGCAGATTTTTAATCAGATTTAGGTTTGCAGATTTTTTTTATTGAAGTTGTTTTGTAGAATTGGTTTTTAGTTTTCTTTAAATCTGATTTTCAGATTCATTTGAAACTAATGTTTTAACAAAATGCATTGTTAAGTTTTTTTCTTTTCTAGAACAATTTATTTCAAAAAAAAATTAACATGCCACTTGTTATCTTATAGTGTAGATTAATTACATGTGTCTTCCCTTATGAGTTAAAAGCTTAACACATGTTCTTATTAATATTAAAAGAAATTTCTTAATCTCTAAATGTTTTTAAATCTTCCTAAAGCCATTTCTAATTTAATTTAAAATGTTTTTAAATGTTTATCTATTTTTATCCTTTAATTGATTACATGAAAGCTTCTTTTATAAAATTACTCATTTTAATGTTTGTTTGAATATTTCAAAAAATAATATTTTTAAAACTAATTTTCAAAAGAGAAATTTTTTAAAAGAATAAGAGTGTTGAATTCAATTTTATTCCAAAGTTTTCAAACTAAAATATTTTACTCTAATATATAAGAACTAAGTTTATTTCAAAAGAAAACAATTTTTAAATTAAAACAAAATAAACTTCTTATTATAAAATAAAATTTAAACTATTTTATTTTTGTAAACAAAATAAATATGTACTTATATTCCTTTTGAAAATATAAGATAGACCTTTAAATTAACTCTTGAAAAGTTTCAATACAAATTTTCGATCAATTAATCAATTCATAGTTTATTCAATACTAATATTATAAATTTGAAAATATCTTTATTAAATTTAGACTTAAATAAAAATCAAATCCCTATTTACAATGTATACACATATATATAATATAAATAAAATATCTTTGAATAACCTTAGAAAGAAAATTTTACCATTTAAATATTTTTTTTAAAAGAATAAAAATCCCAAATATAAAGTTATCATTATTATAAATTTTCAAAAGATAAATTCTGTTTGAATTAGATTATTAAATCAACATTACACATTTTAAAATGATTACTAAAGGAAATTATTAAATAAATATTGCTTAAATTTCCGGGACATCACAAAGGGGTTCAATCGTCGGTGGACGATAGGTGGTAAATTCCTTTTTTCCATCTATCTAGCTCTAATGCGTTGCGATGGAGTTTCTAATAGTCGTATGTCTCTTGCAGTTATTCCAAGGCCAAATAAAGACGTGGCTCTCAGTGAATTTTTAGACTCTAAAGGCTATTGATGCCGAGGCTAGATGCGTTAAAATGTTGCTTACTGATGAAAACTTGGATCGGTATGGATTACTATATCCAAGTAGATCCATTGTTCAAGTCAAAGTCCCATCTCCTGCCCGGTCCAGAGTTCGCTCAAAATTTGCTACTTCTTCCTACGGTTCCAAAGAAAGCGCTTCTCAAGAGAGAGAGAGAGGGCTTGCTCGGAGAATCAACCAATAATGCCTACGAGGGAGGAGATGCTATTGCAACTGGATTAAGTGACCTAGTTAGAATGCCTCCAATTCTAGAGGAAGGAAAAGAAGAGTTCAAGCAAAGAGAAGGCAAGGTCACATTCAACTCAGAAAAGGAAGAAGGGGAGTTTGAGAGCAGTAGCGATGAGTCTACTGCAAGTGACGACCTTTATGTAGGATCTGATGATGAGGACTCGGAATCGTGTGATGAAACCTCAGGCATGAGTCTCGTCCTTCCTAGCTCGCCTCTCCTTAATATAAGCGACAAAGACAAAGCTGTAGAGATCGGAGGGTATTGAGACTCTCTAAGTAAAGATGTCGAAGCAAAGTTTGGGGATTTATGTGACGTTTATGTTGACTTTGACGCACTTATGGGAGAAGATATTAAATTTGATGAGGTGCCCCCCTTTTGCGAAACTACACCAGAAGTTAGCTCGGTTCCGCCTACAATAGTCGTCTGATCTGGTTTGGATGATGTTTTAGGCCGACCTAAGAAAAACACTACACGTCTCGCTATGATTACACTCACTTCCATTCACTCCTTCATTTTTTTGTTTTTATTCTATGCTTTTGAAACCTTTTATGTATGCTTAACGCCAGGTATGACAAGAGGATGAGGTTTCTACGATGACCTTGAAGAATTCCCTGACTTGTAGTGGTATTCCAAGTGTACCTCCAACCGTCACCAACTCCAAAAACAAAGGAGGAATATAGGAGGAGGAAAGAACTAGAGGCCGAAGTACACTGTTAAGAAGAAAGAGATCGAGGCCGATCGTACAATGGCAGTTACGAGAAGAGGAGAACTTTTGAGGAAAGGGATAAGCCATCGAAAAGGTCAAAATTGGAGCATCATCCCCATTCTTCATAGCTTGCCACAACATACTCTTCAACAGTCCAAGAAAATCCTGTTGCTTCTGCATTGATTCCTCCATCAACTCATATATCGTCATCTTCTATTGTTACTGCCCCCTGTATGTCTCGCCCCCACCAAAGACCTACCTATATCCTTCCTTCAAGCCCTCCCTAAACTTGAGTCAGTGTTCCTTGTATAGTTTTTGAAGGGGGTTAAGTTTAATTGTGATCCGCACCCAGTTCGTAAAGGTTCGTATATGCCACACCTCCAGGCTATTCAGAGTGACATAGAACAAGCCAAAGGATGGAAAAAACTTTGTAAACAACTAGTGGATACAAATCGTAATAATTATCAGGAGATCCTCTCTTTCAAATCAAAGAAGGATGACTTCGAGAAAGCATTGTCGAAACACGATGGTAAAATCAAAATGCTAGAGGAGGAGAATGCATCGACACTGCAAGAGAGCAAGAGGAGCACCGACTTGTTAAGAAAGGTTAAAGAGGCTCATGCCCATATAAAGATCGTCTATAGGGACGAGATAAAAAAGGCTCATGTAGAAGAGGAGAAATTAAAACAAGAAGTGACATCCTATAGTGCAACGATTGAGGCTTAATGGAAAACTATTGTTGATCACGACTTCATCATTGAGGGGCACAACAAACCTATTTCTGACCAAGCCGAGACCACTGCCATGCTATAGGCCTAGGTCGCATGGCTCAGCGTTGATAAGTCTGCCGCTGAAGTTGAGAAATCCGTCGTTAGAGCGGACTACCTGGAGCTCCAAGATGATTGTGAAAGCAAAATGGAGAAGCTGGATGTGACCATTCTAAATTTTTATGTCAACTCCCTGTTGCACCAAGGGAGTCTCAACTACCTGGGCCCAAAGTTCCCACGCACTCTTGCTTTGGTATGGAAAGAAGTCTTGTCCCACTTTTCTGATAGCGGTGATGTTTACACCAAGCAAGAATTTGAGGATGCTTATCTTAATGAAGAGTCAAAGAAAGCGTTTCTCGAGAAATAGGCTATCGATGCTACCTTGATGACTACCGCCGAAGCGGCCCCAAACCTCTTATTTCTAATCCGGGCGAATCATCAAGACAGCTCCATGACCTTCCTGTAAGTTCAGAGCTTGAGATTCTTCCTCAGGTAGTGGATACATCGAAAGAAGGCAAAGGTGGTGAGTTTGAAGTTTCTATTCTTGACCATTCCTCTGGTGTAGGTAATGTTCTTGCTTCCTCCAAATTTAGGAGCTTTCAACTTACGCCGTAAGAGAGGGAAGAATTTAATGCTTTCATTTTTGATCTTATAGGTCCATCTACCTTTCTCGTTGACATGCTAGCTTCTTCGGCGCCCAGACTCACTTCCATTTCCACATTCTCTGTGGTTGTTTCCATTCCTATTCCGGTTTCCACGTCAATGTCTGGCTTGCAACTAGAAGCCGAAAAGATAGTGGCTCTTCATGGCCTGAATGATCCTTCTATGTCTCTAGAAGGTGACATAATAGTGGCAGAGGCCAAGGAGCAGGAAACTCAGACGGAACAGCCCCATAAGACTCAACATGATCTGGTCACTGTCAAGAAGGTAAAGGTGGAAGCGATTAAGGCCTCAAAAAGGTCCCGAAATCACGGAAACACAAAGGGAAGGGAGACTCTTCTAAGAAATCTGTAGAGAAAGAGGAGGACATTGCCATTGAAGTGTTTGTTGACATTACCGGTAGTGACAACACTCCTGAGACGAGGCAAATATTGCCAACAAAGGGCGGAATGGGGAGCAGTGGAAGGAAGCCTTATGAGGCTTGTGTAAAGGCTAATTTGATTTTTGGTTCCTTTTGAGTCATTTTATTCAAGAGCAGAGTCTGCACTTAGTGTTTTTACTGTGGATTCTATATTTTCATTTTAGTTGGCCGGTATTGTGTGGGAGTGACCCTAAATTTTGATCCTATGTAAAGAAAAGTATAAACAACATATTGATATTTTGACTGTAATCTCATCTGTCTCCTCATATATGTTCTGTGCACTTGTGCTTGTTTTATTTTATACTTATCTAGTCCTATGATTACTTCTAAAGTCCTTCGTTTGAAGTAACAGAACTTAAAAATTAACAATGCTTGAAAATTAACAGAGCTTAAAAATTCTTTGTTTAATAATTCTTTGTTTGGAGTGACAGAACTTATGAATTTATCGTTTTTCATGCATTTTTTTTCAAGTACTGGTGTATTCCCCTAGTTCACAAGGCTGTTTACTTCAAACAATTTTCACATGACCAATAACTTAGGGATTAGATAATTTTCAAATCAAATTCAAAATTTGGCTAAGTCATAGGTTGATTTTCCTTTTTTTGAAAGTTTTGAAATTTTAGCATGTAATCCAAGTCTCCTTTAATATTCCAGCAAGTATGCAATATGCAAGTTTGAGAGGTGCATGTTGCATTGGTTAACCGAGGGCAATTTTGATCGTTAAGTGTCCTTAGTTGAAATTTTTTTGTTGGTTTATAACATTCCAATTTTGTCAGAGTTGTGCTCATTATTCCTAATTGTAGAAGTAATTAGCGCTGGTTATGAGATGTATGGTTTTTCGAGCTCCTTGGTGTTGCCTATCTTCGGACAACGCGAGAAGCGTATGCTTTAGTGCTCCCTGATGTTGCCTATCTTCGGGTGGGGTGACGAGTTTAAGTTTTAAGATCCAGTGTGTGATTTTTCATGCTCCTTGAAGTTTCCTATCATCCGGCAACGCAAGGAGCATAAATTTTGGAAGTTAGTGCATGGCTTATGAAATACACGGCTTTTCGTGCTCTTTAGTGTTGCCCATCTTCGAGCAATGAGAGGAGTTAGTATTGTGGTGCTCCTCGGCGTTGCCTATCTCCGGGCAACCCGAGAAGTTACTTTACTTTTTTTATGCTCTTCGGCGTTGCTTATCTCCGGGAAACATGAGGAGTTAGTTTCTAGCACTCCTCGGCATTGCATATCTCCAAGCAATGCGCGAAGTTAGTTTTTATGCTCCTCGGCGTTGCCTATCTCTAGGCAACGCGAGGAGTTAGTTTATGATGCTCTTCGCCATTGCCTATCTTTAGACAATGCAAGGAGTTAGTTTTTTATGCTCCTCGGCGTTGCCTATCTCCGAGCAATGCGAGGAGTTAGTTTTTGATGCTTCTCGGAGTTTCCTATCTCCAAGCAACACATGGAGTTAGTTTTTTGATGCTCCTCGGTGTTGCCTATCTCAGGGCAACACTAAGAGTTAGTTTTTGATGCCCCTCGGAGTTTCCTATCTCTGGACAACGCGAGGAGTTAGTTTTTTAAAGCTCCTTGGCATTGCCTATCTCTAGGCAACACGAGGAGTTAGTTTTTTAATGCTCCTCGAGGAGTTAGTTTTTGATGTTCCTCGACGTTGCCTATCTCTGGGCAATGCGAGGAGTTAGTTTTTTTATGCTCCTCGACGTTGCCTATCTTCGGGCAATGCGAGGAGTTAATTTTTGATGCTCCTCGGTGTTGCCTATCTCGGGGCAACGCGAGGAGTCAGTTTTTGATGCTCTTCGATGTTTCCTATCTCCAGGCAATGCGAAGAGTGAGTTTTTGATGCTCCTTTACGTTGCCTGTCTTCGAGCAACGCGAGAAGTTATTTTTTGGGCCTTTCCGATATTGTCGGGGAAACAACAATTTTAGAAGGCGGAGATTGGTTTGCGCCGATCAATGGGTTTGAGTCGATTTGCTTCTATCGACGCAATGGGTATTTATTATGGACACAATTTTGTCGGTTCGAAAGAGAGAATCAAATTTTATTAAGGAAAGTAAGGAAGATTCTTTGCCTATTTAATGCCCCTAACATATCCAGGATTGCTTATTTGCTAAAAATAGAAAATACATAAAGTAGTTTTCAAATAAAGTACCGACGGAGTGGATCGCTATTCCAGGCTTTAGGAATCTTAATTCCATTGACGGTTGTCAGCTTGAAAGTCCCGCCTATGAGCTTTTGATTTATGATGTACAGTCCTTCCTAGTTTGGTGCGAAGGCCCCCGAAACGGGGTAAACTCGCTTAAGAACAAGATCTCCCACCTCGAAGGTTTGGTTGTGGACTTTGGATTGAAATATGCTACCCGTTTCTGGTGGGCGACGGTGCTCAACTCAGCTTCTTCTCTTTTTTCTTTGATCATTCTAGCGATTCGAGAAGGAGCTGCTCGTTTTGATTTTGGTTGAAATTTTACCTTCGATGCGAGGGGACTTCTAACTCAATAGGTATTGTTGCTTCTGAACCATATGCCAGCACGAATGGAGTGTGATGGATTGCCGCTTTTTCGGTGGTTTGGTAAGTTCATAATGCGTGTGGAAGTTAATCGACCCAATTTCCCTTGGCTTTAGTTAGTCGCTTCTCGATGGTAGATTTTGATGATCTTTTTTATTGCTTCCACTTGCCTGTTTGCCTGCGGATAAGCTACTGTTGAGAAGCTCTTTTCAATCCGGAAGCATTTGCAAAAGCCCTTGAACTCAGCGCTTTCGAATTGGGTTTCGTTGTCAGTAATGATATTTTGTGGCACACCAAACCTGCAAATAATGTTTTTGTGAAAAAATTAATGGCTTTCTTTATGTTTATTGTGGCCAGCGGTTCCGCTTTGGCCCATTTTGTGAAATAATCTACAACAACCATGGCATATTTGGCTCCTCCTTTTGCTATCGGTAGGACTCCAATCAAGTCTAACCCCCATATTGCGAATGGAAATGAGCTGACCATCTGCGTTAACTTTGATGGAGTTCTTTTAACTTTGCTGAATCTTTGACAGCGATCACATCGCATGGTGTAATCTGCAACATCGCGGTTTATTATTGGCAAGTATCCATAATGGAGGAAATTCTTTGCAAGGATTTTCCTCCCAGTATGGTCTCCGCATTCGCCTTTGTGCACTTCCTTTAGGATTCGCCTGGCTTCGTCGTCGGACACGCACCTAGGGGCGGTCGAGAACCCTCTTCAGTAGAGTATTCCATTTTGTATCATGAACCGAGGTGCTTTTCAGAGAAGCTTCTTTCGTTGATTCTGGTCGGTTGGAAGAGTCCCTACGAGTAAATATTCTTTTATCAGTGTCATTCACGTTTATGGTTCGACAATGATTTTGAGAGTCTAATCAACATCCATTCCGTCTACACTTGGATTGGTTAGAGTTTCAACCAAGACTATTCCCAATGACTGAGCTTCTTCGAAACTTGCCAGTTTAGCCAAATAATCTTCCTTGGCGTTTTTCTCCCGTGGAACGTGAGTTATAGCATATTGTTCGATGTTGCTGAGCAATTCCTGTACTATTGATAGGTACAGGGCCAAAATCTCCCCCCGAGCCTAGTATGCCCCCTTTACTTGACAGACGACCAGCTAGGAGTCGCTGTATATGTGAATAGATTTTATCTTGAATTATTTCACAACTTTTAGTCCTGTAATCAGTGTTTTATATTCCGCTTCGTTATTTGTTGCAAGGAATTCCAAGCGCAAAGCATAGCTAATGGCTCACCCCTTGGGTGTTTCAAGCACTATTCCTGCCCCCCGAACAGAGGTTGTTAGATGCACCATTGATAAAGAGCTTCCGTTGGATCTCCCCCTCCGGCGGTGTTTCTTCCTCGTCGTCCTGTATGGTAAATTCGGCTATGAAGTCTGCTAACACTTTCCCATTGATGTTTTTCCTTGGGTGGTATGTGATATTATATTGACTTAACTCTATATTCCACTTGAGTAGTCGTCCGGAAGTTTCTGGTCGATATAGCACTTTCTTCAGGGGTTGGTCAATTAATACTTTGACTGGATGTGCCTGAAAGTATGGTCGTAACTTCCAGGACGCGATCAAGAGGCAATACACTAGCTTTTCTAGTTTTGGGTAATTCTTCTTGGCTCCGATGAACTGTTTGCTAATGTAGTACACGGGTCGTCGGATTTTCGCTTCCTCCCACACGAGAGCGGCGCATAGTGCATGTGGTGAGACTGCTAAGTAAACGAATAAGTTTTCTCCATCCACCGGCTTGGACAAGATTGGTGGAGCTTCCATATGTCGTAGCAGTTCTTCGAATGTTGTTTTACAAGCTTCACTCCATTCGAAGTTCTTCTTTCCTTTCTTCAATGCATCGAAGAATGGTATACACTTATCAATAGCTTTTGAGATAAACCGACTTAGCGCTGCCACTTTCCCGTTTAAACTTTGCAGTTCCTTCTTATTTATTGGAGCTTGGACTTCTTGCAGGGGTGTGATTTGTTCAGGATTTGCTTCGATGCCCCTGGCATTTACGATGAACCCTAGGAATAACCCGGAGGCCATTCCGAAGTGGCACTTAAGTGGATTGAGTTTCATCCCATTCTTTAAGGATATTTCGAACATTTCAGCGAGGTTGTCCATGTGGTTAACAACTACCCATGATTTGATTAACATGCCGTCTACACAAACCTCCATCGTTTTCCTGATCTACCACTTGAACATGGTATTTACCAACCTTTGATAAGTTGCCCCAGCATTCTTTAAATAAAATGGCATTACTCAATAGCAGTATAGGCCCAGGTCAGTGATGAAGCTAGAATTTTCTTGATCGGGTTCGTGCTTCAAAATTTGGTTGTACCCGGAGTATGCATCCATAAATGATAGCAACTTGTGCCATGTCGTTCCATCGACAAGTTGGTCCATTCTAGGGAGAGGGAAACCGTCTTTTGGGCAAGTTTTTTTTAAGTCTAAGTAGTCGATACAGGTTCGCCACTTGACGTTAGACTTTTTTACTAAGACCTGATAAGATACCCACTCTGGGTAGGTAGCATCTCGGATAAAACTGTTGGCCATTAACTTGTCCACTTCTTCTCTTAGGATCTTAGATTGTTTGGGACCTATGCTGCGACTTTTTTGCTTTACTGGCGCGAACTTGGGATCTATGTTGATCACGTGACATACGATTTTTGGGGACACCCCATACATATTGGAATGTGCCCAAGAAAACACATCCAAATTGGCATGGAGAAATTTGGCAAGCTCCATACGCAACTTGTTTCCAAGATATTTAGAGGTTTCTAGTATTCTTCCGTTTCTTGTGCCGTGTGATAAATATTTTCCAACGTGTTATTTAGAGGAGTGTAAGCTTCCTGTCTAAATTCCTTAAATATTTTGTTGTTTCCATCGATCTTTCTTCTATTAGAGTTTTGATTTCTTCTCTTTTGATTCCCACAACAACTTGAGCATTTCCCGAATCATGTATATGTTTATTCATTGCCACATTGCTCTGTCCGACGTTCATCTATTGTACGTCAGCAGACTTTCTTTCCAGCTCCTGTGCTTCCTCTAATCTTTAGTATTGGCTTGCATTACGATTAAAGTTAGTCCTGGTGGTAGGATGCTTCATTTTAATCCATTTCTCGAACTCAGTCTCCGGGTGAATGGCATAGACTAACGCCATAAAAACCATGTTCACATTAGGGTTGCTTACTTTCGTCACTGCGATATTGAACCGGTTCATAAATAATTTCAGTGACTCACTGCGTCCCTAAAACAATCTGGATAGAGACATGACATCCTTCGGTTGTGAGTTATGGAGCCTGAACTGGTCAAGAAATTTTGTTGCATGTTGGTCAAAGGTAAAAATAGAGCTCGAGGGAAGTCTGATGAACCACATATATGCAACTCCTTCTAGAAAGATAGGGAAACATCAGATGCGAACATCCTCTGGAGCATTGCCTCCATCCATATACCTGCTATACATGTATAGATGGGGTTTTGGGTCCCTTATCTCATCGTAGGAGGGGATATGGCATAGTGAATTTGTCTGGATACATTTCATTCAAGGTTTCATCGGTAAACAGAGTCCGACTTAGAGCGGACCCTCATTCATTATTTTTTGGTTCTTACTCTCATCATTCAACCGTTTGACCATGTCTGCTATGTATGCCTCTATTGTCCGGTAGTCCTAAGGATGGAAATTAGTCACTACGTCAAGTGTTTGGCACTGCAAACGGTCTTGGTGTGTGTCTTGAAGCTAGTTTCTCCTGTCTTTAGGAGAGCCACTCCCGTGGGACCCCGTTGGCTCGCATTCGGCCTGATTGGGCCAGTTTGGATGTTTCTAGCATCATCGAATGCGTTAGAATTTTCTTCCATTTGGTTGTCTTGCTCTCCTCCTTCTAAATTCGAGAGATCTACAGCTCTATCCTTGTAATGACCCGATATTTTCAACCATTCGCATCTGGACATGCCGGACTTGAATTGCTCAAAATATCGAATTGTAAAATAAATTTGGCAAATCTCAGAATATATAGCAATAAATAAATCGTAGAATTAAAGAAACAGAGTAATATAATGCAGTGGAAGAAAAGGAATAGTAATTCATGAAGCTACTATATAAATACATCAGAGTTAAACAAGGTACAACAGAAGTTTAATACAATAATCAAGTACAAAGCTGATTACATCAATGGAATCAACTGGACAAAAGAAAGAGAAATATATGGCTGGATATTCAAGTAAAACTCCAACTCCAAAGGTGAGTCTCTAATATTGTATCACTCAGTCTGACTCGAGCGTAAAGCAAAACATAAAACACTCGAGTCAGGACAAACATACTTATACAATGTAAACCAACTAAAGTGAACTGTAATATAAGGTACAAGTAACTTAAAGGATGCTTGGGACCGCCCGTCCTCTAAGGATCCGTTAAACTATTTACTATGCAGTAATATTTCACTATTATAATAACGTCTATAGTAAAATAAACTTACTTTTAAATATCGTTAAGGGGTTACCTATATAGCCCTTAACACACAATAGTCCCAGTAGTCCATCCAGTATCATAGTCCCTCCTTATCGGAAAGCCACCAGAGGATACTCCATGGTCTACGGGAGAAAACCAAACTCGTACAAGGCATGATAGGGTAGGTGACACGGCACACAAGGTAATACCAGGGTAGATATACCAACTACGCACACGGGATGGTGGTAACGCATAGCAGCTACTACCGCCCACCTCGAGCCACACCCCTAAATCAAAAATCAAAAGTGGCCACCAAATAAATCTCAAAGTCCGAATATAATATCGAAGGAGTGTGTCCGATCAAAGGAATGACCTCATTGGCCTGAGGTCACTCCTGTTTTAGCCACCATATGCCAACTCATGGGAGTTGGGTCCACGTATATACCTCAAAGGACGTCACCACCATCTTGCTTCATTTTGGAATCTCCACCACGTACACGGTTGTTAAAGTGGTTTTCGGAGTTGGCAGAGAGTATGACAACTTTCGATCCCGGTCTCTTTAACAACCAAACGTTATTATTACCCATGGATATTTATTTCTAAATCATTTCTATTCCAAAACAATTTAAAATCAAATACTATGACTATCCAAAATAATATCTATTTCAAAACTAAACACTATATTATTTCATTTCGAAAAACCACATCAATATTTCACTTCCATTTCAAAACCAAAGTAATAATATATCATTTAAATTCTAGAACCAAATCAATATATCAATTAAATAGAACCCAAATTTCCAAATCGCTGAATATTTCCTCCAATTAATTAAACTTGAAATATTCCTTTAAATCCTTTTAAACCAAACCGCTTTATAAAGTCCTATCCTTAAATCTTCAATTTCAATAAGTTCCAAATTAATATATTTAAAGTCAATTTAAAATTTAATATAATTCCCAATACTTCATTTCCAAACCATAGTACCTTCAAAGTTATAACAACTCCAAAACTAAACCCTTTGGAACCATAATACTTTGAAGTCATAACAATTTAGAAACGTTATCATTTGGAAATCATACTACCTAAAATCACAATGCTTTAGAAATGTTATTCTTTAGAAAATCATAGTACTTAGAAAATCATCACACTTTTAAAATGACCTTCATTAAACCATTTAAATTCAGTGTCAAATACTATTTATTTTAAAGTTGTTGTTTTTCTAAGTTTATCCTTCCAATTATAAAATTTCCAAAACATTGTAAATTCCAGCTACAACAACACTTATTATATGCTACGGTAGATATTTGGTTATTTTCAAAAATAGTTCAAATTCAGAACAACAACACTTCTAAAGTGCTGTAATAGTTATTTAGTTATTTCAGAACCTAGTTAAGATTCAGAATTGATATCACTTAGCAATTGCTATTCTAAAACCACAGCATTTCCGAAGTACTACCAATAAAATTCTAGATTTTTTTATACTAACATTTCAGCCACATTAAAATTTCAATGTTTAGCCAATTTAACTTATAAAATCATATTCCACGCTTCAGAAAATATTCATTTGGATATCATTTATCTTGTGGTTAAGTAGAATAATTTTTTTAAAATATCCAATTTAACTATAATTCATTTATAAGTCAAAATGCGTTATTTTACTTAACTTTTATTTCAACAAACAACTTAACACTTTATTTTAAAAATCCTCATTTCACAAATAAACTAAATTTCCATTTATTTACTTAACTTAAAATTTCCATTTATTTACTTAACTTAAAATTTCCAATTAAAAACCAAATTCCAAATTTTAGTTAAGTCATACTTCAAAAAATACATTTCTATTTAAAACATAATTATTCACTTTTGAAACATATCCACTTCATAATAATTTATCATAGTTAATATACAACCAAATTTTCTTTATAAATTTATTCATTTAGACATCCAATAATTATGATTTCAAATTAAATAAATTTTATTACAAAAGTCCAATCAAAACTGCATTTCATTTTTATCAATTCAAATTACATTATTCATTATACAAAACATATCTATTTTCGGAATTATCCTTTATTAACATTACTAGGTTAGATTTAAGATTCCAAGTTAAATCAAACTTAATTATTAAGATATTTATCATTAAAATCTATAAATTCAACTTAAAACCAATAATAGATATATAAATTCTAGCTTATAGAAGATTTACAAAATTTTAGCTTATAGAAAACCAAATCTCTTTATATTTTATATCCTTAAATCAAATCTTTAAGCTAAAAGTTCATAAATTCAAAATACTTAATAACTTTGTAGGAAAATATTACTTTAAAAATATTAACCATGGGCCTGTATAATATTTTCTAACCTAGGTTAAGTGATATGGATATATATCATTTCAGTTCGTAATTTAAAAGAAAACACCGGGTTCTATCATTTCAAACCCGCAATCCCAAGTAAAATAAATACAATAAAAATCAATAAAAATCACTCGAGCCTATCATTTCAGGCCATGGTGATTTTTCCTTATTCTAAAGTCCGTTCGGGTACGTATCATTTCAACCCATAGTGACAGAGAACTTGCAATGTGATAAACAAGATATTAAATAACAGTATAGCAAATAATATCATAACAGATGATGTAACAGATATATAAACAGCATTTAACATCATATAAACATATCACAGGCAGGTATGAACATAGCATATTAATTTATACAATTCACTTGTCATCACTTTACAATTATATAAGTACGTAATGTCTAGAGTGAATAGCTCACCTTTTTAAAGCTAGAATTTGACAAACTAGAGATACACAACAAAATACCGAAAAGCACGACAAGGCACGAGTCAAAGCACGATTCAATCTTGAGTGATGGAGCATCAAGATACATATCTTGTTCATGGAAAAATACACGAACACATAAGTATATATTCAATACAAAGGATTACAAATTAAACAATGGAAGAAATGGGAATCAAAGTGACATAACCTGTCTTTAAATCAATCAAGTAGCTCAGCCACTACAAAATGGTTTGACCGACATCATCCTATGCTCGGCCATGGAGTGTTTATGGGCTAGTAGGCTCGGTCAGATCTAGTCATAAGGCACGACCATGGTAAAAATGAAGAGGTGGAAGTTACAAAGTGATGGAGGGTAAAAAGCATAGGAAAATGAAGGGTCTAACACACCTTTTTTCGGCCATGGCTACTAATGGATTGGCTTCGGTTTAAGGCCTGGTTCGGGAGGTCAGGTCAGGTCGTGGAAAGTGATGGAGGAGGTTCTTAAGGGTTATGGCCGAGGTTATAGAGGAGGAAGTGGTGAAAATGGTGATGTAGGCTAGGGTTAAATCAATTTGGTGATGGTTTTGGTGATGTTCATTGCATCAATGGTCACGACATGGGGCTAAGTGATGATGGAGAGGTGATGTGGTCGTCATAGTGATAATGGAGTGGTGGTGAGGTCGGCAATAGCAAGGAGGCCGAGCCAAGCATGAAAACAAAAGAGAAAACAAAAAAATAGAAAAAGAAGAAGAGGGAAGAGAAGCCATGGATCTAGGGCTAGATTTTTTTTTCTTTTCTGGACGCAAATGATAAGTGATGAGAAACTATTTTTTGTATATGAATGACAAAAAGGAGGCGGCTAGGGTTTGATTGAAAATGGACGGCTACAGATGTAGGGTTTAGAAAATGAAAGGTTAGCAAATAAAAAGGCTTACTTGATTTCCAAGAAAAGGAGGCATGAGAACTTGAATAGATTTTTTTTCCAGAAAATGAGGAGTTTGAGATGAGAATTAAATCTTGTACGTGATTTGCAAATGAGAAATACATGGCTATGAAAAGAGTTTGTATGGCTAAAGAAAGTAATAAAGAGTCCATGCAAATGAAAAGGCAAGAAATTAAAACAAATGTAACCTATGCCTAATTAAACAAAGTAATATATGTCTAATTAATTTATTTCCAAGCCATTAAATAAAAGAATATACACAAATAAACTTCATTAAATAAATAGAGTCAAGAGGAAATACAATAGAAAATAAAATAAAAGTTGGTCATAGGAAAAATATACAATAAACACAGAATTAATTGTTTGTAAAACGCTGTGCTTTATTCAATTTTAAAAGTACAAATCAGAATTAAATGAAACAAAAAGCAGAACGGATACTATAATTATATCCAACTTCAAATAAAAGGTTAGAATTTAAAATTTAATATTTCTAAACTTTTTCAAATAAAGTCAAAGTTTGACCCAAAAATATAAAATTTTCAGAAAATGTTTAATTTATTGAATTTGGAAAATAAATTACAAATAAATTCCAAACTTACATTGGAAAATTATAGAAATTCAATTTTAAATTATTTAAAAATTAAAGTTTTCAAATAAAATTTAACTAAAAATATTTGCAAAATTATGGGTCGTTATACTCTCCCCCACTAAAAAATTTTCTCCCCTTTAAAGGTAGGAAGTAGGAGAATAGAAACATCCTGAAAGAAAAGGGATTGGAAAACAAGATAAAATAATAAACTTTGAAACATTAAAATTTCAACTTACATTAATGCGTGATTTCACCTAAATTAAATAAATCTTAACTATGTCTAATTTCATTATCATATCATCCAATTATCTTAAATTAACAATGTCTAAAATCAGGAATTAAAAATCATTTATTATACTCATTATTTAATAAATTTAATCCTTCTTTATTCCAAATTATTATCAAATTTATTCCACTTAATATATTTTATCCTATATATTAAGTATATTTTCATTTACTAGAACTATTTCGATTCGTTTATAAATTCCTATAACATTATTTTATATTATATTTTATTCAGTTAACTTTTCATTCTATTTTCCTCTATTAATCTTTTATAACTAAAATTTAAGTGTATAATATTTATTATGAACATTCAAACTTTATTTATAAAATCCTTTTTATATTGTATATTATCCAATTACATTGTTAACTTTTAATAATTTAGGTAAGTTATATTGGAATGCAATTGAGTATTATACAAATAAAACTTTCGAACTCAATTATTCAAACTTAAGTATTTATTCAAAAATAATTTTTGCTTCATTTTACAATTGAAATTATTCTTTGAGAAGGATTTAAGAATTAAATTTTTGATTAACTTCAAATTATTTTAGAGATAAATAAATATACACAATATATATCAAATCAAATTTAGATCTTATATCACATATTATAAAGCAAGTCATATTTTAGAAATCCAAATAAATTTAATTCTCTAAAGCAAGACTTTTAAAAATTTAGGTAAGTTATATTGGAATGCAATTGAGTATTATACAAATAAAACTTTCTAACTCAATTATTCAAGCTTAAGTATTTATTCAAAAATAATTTTTGCTTCATTTTATAATTGAAATTATTCTTTGAGAAGGATTTAAGAATTAAATTTTCGATTAACTTCAAATTATTTTAGAGATAAATAAGTATACACAATATATATCAAATCAAATTTAGATCCTATATCACATATTATAAAGCAAGTCATATTTTAGAAATCCAAATAAATTTAATTCTCCAAAGCAAGACTGTAGCAACACTGTAGGATGGTCTCTTCACTTCGAAACTCGAAAATGAATGTCAATGATGCTGCAGTCGTCACCGAAACTATTTTCCAGTGACAAAGAAAAGAGCACTGGTTTACAAATAAAACTTTCTTTGAAACAAATTTTTACTTGAAATACTTTAAATAATGGGGCATTTCACTAGAAGGACAAACTTTGCAGTCTAATTAATTTCTAGGACACACATCCACGGAAATTAATTTCAAGGTCAAAGTCAGCACAATAATTACTTTTAAGGACAAAATCAGCAGTTCAATTGCTTTCAAGTACATAATTTCATAGGTTTTTAGGCCTTAGAAATTAATTATTTTCCATTTTGTCCTTAAAAGTGATTATTTCAGTTGTGTGTCCTAAAAACTAATTGCACTTGCTAAAGAGGCCCTTGTGGCTAACTGCCACTTAAATAATATGCCCTTTAAAACTTTAAACACAATGTTTGAAACCATCGAAAATTAAATTCTTAGTTTCTTAAATTCATTTAAATTTCCAAATAAATTTATAGCCATGTTTTATAGTTCAATTATATATATGTGTGAAACAAAAGCTAATGGTTACAAGCTATCTATATACAGAGTCAATTATTATTTTTCAACATCCAATTCAATTAACTATCAAAATTCAGAAATTCATACTTATATACATATACACTATAATTATACAAAATTTATTCATAAACAAATTTGAAAACCATATTGTGTTGATTTTCTCTGTTCAAGTGTTTTGGAGATCCTATCGATAGCGTTGATCAGACGAATCGATCGAAAAACCAATCAACATCAACAATTCAAACAACACAATATGCAAAACATTTTAAATATAGATTTACAAAGCTAGAATAGGGGTTCAATTTTGATTAACTCAAAACAAAGAAAATTTTGATTTGAGGCTAAGTTGGAACAAAAGATAAGATGATTAACTAACCGAATAAGGAGATGGATAAGCTTAATAAATCGCGGGTAATGTTCATCGGGTCAACCGTGACTTCAGTAATTGTATCGATGTGGAATTCTAAGGAAAATCTACATTCGATCTTCAGAGGTAGAATTCGGGTTAACTAGAGATACTGGCATCGTAAACCGAGGATATATAAATCTCCGACCTATTGTAAAGGAGTTTCCCCCTTTTACAATCATTCAATGGAGCTATGGAATGCTCTAGAATTCAGAAGAATATGTATAGTGAGGGACAAGAATGAATTTTGGAACCGAGGGGATGTTCCAAAATTCAAAGGAATTGAGTCAAAAAGGAAGAGATTCA
This sequence comes from Allium cepa, assembly GCA_030765085.1. NCBI lineage: Eukaryota > Viridiplantae > Streptophyta > Magnoliopsida > Asparagales > Amaryllidaceae > Allium > Allium cepa. The sequence goes on from CM060943.1 coordinate 465,838,928, forward strand.
AGCTCGAACGAAAGTGATTCTATAAATAAATTTACCATATATGCTAAGTTTTTTCTAGAGCCAAAACTCTGATACCAACTGTAACGACCCAATAATTTTAACCATTCGCATCCACACATGTCGGACTTGAATTGCTCAAAATACCGAATTGTAAAATAAATTTGGCAAATCTCAGAATATACAGCAAATAAATAAAGCGCAGAGTCACAAACACAGAGTAATATAATACAGCGGAAGTAAAGGAATATTAATTCATGAAGCTACTATATAAATACATCGGTGTTAAATAAGGTACAACAAAATTTTAATACAATAATCAAGTGCAAAGCTGAATACATCACTGGAATCAACTGGACAAATGAAAGAGAATAGATGGCTGGATCTTCAAGCAAAGCTCCAACTCCGAAGGTAAGTCTCTAATGTTGTATCACTCAGTCTGACTCGAGCGTAAAGCAAAACACAAAACATTCGAGTCAGAACATACATACTTATACAATGTAAACCAACTCAAGTGAACTGTAATATAAGGTACAAGTAACTTAAAAGATGCTTGGGACCCCCCATCCTCTAAGGATCTGTTAAACTATTTACTATGTAGTAATATTTCGCTATTATAATAATGTCTACAGTAAAATAAACTTACTTTTAAATAGTGTTAAGTGGTTACCCATATATCCCTTAACACGTAATAGTCACAGTAGTCCATCCAGTATCATAGTCCCTCCTGATCGGGAAGCCACCAGAGGATACTCCACGGGCTACGAAAGAAAACCAAACTCGTGCAAGGCGCGATAGGGTAGGTGACACGGCACACAAGGTAATGCCAGGGTAGATATACTAATTACGCACACGGGCTGGTGGTAACGCGTAGCAGCTACTACCGCCTACCTCATGCTACACCCCCAAATCAAAAATCAAAAGTGGCCACCAAATAAATCTAAAAGTCAGAATATAATATCGAAGAAGTGTGTCCGATCAGAGGAATGACCTCATTGGCCTGAGATCGCTCCTGTTTTAGCCACCTTATGCCAACTCAAGGGAGTTAGGTCAACGTATATACCTCAAAGGACGTCGCCACCATCCTTCTTCATTCTCGAATCTCCACTGCATACACGGTTGTTAAAGTGGTTTTTGGAGTTGGCAGAGAGTATGACAACTTCCGATCCCAGTCTGTTTAACAACCAAACGTTATTATTACCCAAGGATATTTATTTCAAAATCATTTCTATTCCAAAGCCATTTAAAATCAAATACTATGACTTTCCAAAATAATATCCATTTCAAAACTAAACACTATATTATTTCATTTCAAAAAACGACATCAATATATCACTTCCATTTCAATCCAAAGTAATAATATATCGTTTAAATTCTAGAACCAAATCAATATAATTTAAATAAAACCCAAATTTCCAAATCGCTGAATATTTCCTTCAATTTATTAAACTTGAAATATTCCTTTAAATCCTTTTAAACCAAACCGCTTTATAAAGTTATATCCCTAAATTTTCAATTTCAATAAGTTCCAAATTAATATATAAAGTCAATTTAAAATTTAATATAATTCTCAATACTTCATTTCCAAATCATAGTATCTTCAAATTTATAACAACTCCAAAACCAAATCCTTTGGAACCATAATACTTTGAAGTCATAACAATTTAGAAACATTATCATTTGAAAATCATACTAGCTAAAATCACAACACTTTGGAAATGTTATTTTTTAGAAAATCATAGTAGTTAGAAAATCATAACACCTTTAAAATGACCTTCATTTAAACCATTTAAATTCAGTGTCAAATACTATTAATTTCAAAGTTGCTGTTTTTCTAAGTTTATTCTTCCAATTATAAAATTTTCAAAACATTTTAAATTCCAGCTACAACAACGCTTATTAAATGCTACGGTAGATATATAGTTATTTTTAGAAATGGTTCAAATTCAAAACAAAAACACTTCTAAAGTGTTGTAATAGTTTTTTAGTTAGTTCAGAACCTAGTTAAGTTTCAGAATTGATAGCACTTAGCAGTTGCTATTCTAAAACCATGACATTTATGAAGTACTACCAATAAAATTCGAGATTTTTTTATACTAACATTTTAGCCACGTTAAAATTTCAATGTTTAGCCAATTTAACTTATAAAATCATATTCCACGCTTCAAAAAATATTCATTTGGATATCATTTATCTTATGGTTAAGTAGAATAATTTTTTTTTAATATCCAATTTAACTATAATTCATTTATAAGTCAAAACACATTATTTTACTTAACTTTTATTTCAACAAACAACTTAACACTTTATTTTAAAAATCCCCATTTCACAAATAAACTAAATTTCCATTTATTTACTTAACTTAAAATTCCCATTTATTTACTTAACTTAAAATTTCCAATTAAAAATCAAATTCCAAATTTTAACTAAGTCATACTTCAAAAAATACATTTCTATTTAACATAATCATTCACTTTCGGAACATATCCACTTCATAATAATTTATCATAGTTAATATACTATCAAATTTTCTTTATAAATTTATTCATTTAGACATCCAATAATTATAATTTCAAATTGAATAAATTTTATTACAAAAGTCCAATCAAAATTGCATTTCATTTTTATTAATTCAAATTACATTATTCATTATACACAAAACACATCTATTTTCGGAATTAACCTTTATTAACATTACCATGTTAGATTAAGATTCCTAATTAAATCAAACTTAATAATTAAGATATTTATCATAAATAAAATCTTTCAATTCAACTTAAAACCAATAATAGATTTATAAATTCTAGCTTGTAGAAGATTTATAAAATTCTAGCTTATAGAAAACCAAATCTCTTTATATTTTATATCCTTAAATCAAATCTTTAAGCTAAAATTTCATAAATTCAAAATATTCAAAATGCCTTAGAACTTTTTAGGAAAATATTACTTTAAAAATATTAAGCATGGGCCTGTATAATATTTTCTAACCTAGGTCAAGTGATACAGATATATATCATTTCAATCCGTAATTTGAGAGAAAACTCCGGGTTCTATCATTTCAAACCCGCATTCCCAAGTAATATAAATACAATAAAAATCAATAAAAATCACTCGAGCCTATCATTTCAGCCCATAGTGATTTTTCCTTATTCTAAATTCCGTTCGGATATGCATCATTTCAACCCATGGTGATGGGGAACTTGCAGTGTGATAAACAGGAAACAAAATAACAATATAGCAAATAATATCATAACAAATGATGTAACCGATATATAAATAGCATTTAACATCATATAAACATATCATAGGCATGTATGAACATAGCATATTAGTCTATACAATTCACTTGTCGTCATTTCACAATCATATAAGTACGTAATGTCTAGAGTTAATAACTCACCTTTTTAAGGCTAGAATTTGACAAACTAGAGATACACAACAACACACCAAAAAGCACAAGAAGGCACGAATCAAAGCACTATTCAAACTTGAGTGATGGAGAGTCAAGATCCATATCTAGTTCATGGACAAATACACGAACACATAGGTATATATACAATACAAAGGATTATAAATTAAACAATGGAAGAAATAGGAATCAAAGTGACATAACCTCTCTTTAAATCAATTAAGTGGCTCGGCCACTACAAATTGGCTTGACCAACTTCATCCTATGCTCGTCCATGGAGTGTTTGAGGGCTCTTAGGCTCGGTCAGATCTGGTCATAAGGCACGACCATGGAAAAAAATGAAGAGTGGAAGTTACAACTAACGGAGGGTAAAAAGCATAGGAAAATGAAGGGTCTAGCACACCTTTGGTTCGGCCATGGTTACTATTGGCTCGGCCTGGGTTTAAAGCCTGGTTCGGGAGGTCAGGTCAGGTCATGGCAAGTGATGGAGGAGGTTCTTGAGGGTTGTGGCCGAGGTTATAGAGGAGGAAGTGGTGAAAATGGTGATCTATGCTAGGGTTAAATCAATTTGGTGATGGTTTTGGTGATGTTCTTTGCATCAATGGTCATGACATGGTGCTAGGTGGTGATGGATGGGTGATGTGGTCGGCACGGTGGCGGTGGAGTGGTGGTGAGGTCGACAATAGCAAGGAGGCCGAGCCAAGCATGAAGACAAAAGAGAAAACAAAAAAATAGAAAAAGAAGAAGATGGAAGAGAAGCCATGGATCTAGGGCTAGAATTTTTTTTCTTTTCTAGACGCAAATGATAAGTGATGAGAAACTATTTTGTGTACGTGAATGACCAAAAGGAGGCGGCTAGGGTTTGGTAGAAAACGGACGGCTAAAGATGTAGGGTTTAGAAAATGAAAGGTTAGCAAATAAAAAGGCTTAGTTGATTTCCAAGAAAAGGAGGCATGAGATCTTGAATAGTTTTTTTCTAGAAGTGAAATAAGGAGTTTAAGATGAGAATTAAATCTTGTATGTGATTTGCAAATGAGAAATACATGGCTAGGAAAAGAGTTTGTACGGCTAAAGCAAGTAAAAAAGAGTCCATGCAAACGAAAAGGCAAGAAATTAAAACAAATGTAACCTACGCCTAATTAAACAAAGTAACGAATGTCTAATTAATTTGTTTCCAAGCCATAAAATAAAATAATATACACAAATAAACTTCAATAAATAAATAAAGTCTAGAGGAAACAAAATAGAAAACAAAATAAAAGATGGTCATAGGAAAATTATAAAATAAACACAGAAATTAATTATTTGTAAAATGCTGTGCTTTATTCAATTTTGAAAGTATAAATCAAAATTAAATGAAACAAAAAGCAGAACGGATATTATAATTATATCCAACTTCAAATAAACGATAAGAATTAAAATTTTAAAATTTTAAACTTTTCAAACGAAGTCAAAGTTTGACCCAAAAATATAAAATTTTCAAAAAATGTTTAATTGATTGAATTTGGAAAATAAATTACAAACAAATTCCAAACTTACATTGGAAAATTCCAGAAATTCAATTTTAAATAATTTAAAAATTAAAGTTTTAAAATAAAATTTAATTAAAAATATATACAAAATTATGGGTTGTTACAGTCTCTTGCAGGGTATTTGCCCCTTGATTCAAGTTCAGAATAGGTCACCTTGTGGCGAATGGAGTACTCGCATTTCTGTCTGCGTTAAGTCCTATTGTCACCTTTTTTCGTGGTTGTTTCCTGTTTCTTTTATGTAGTGGTTGTTTCCCGTTTCTTTTATGTAGACTAGAAATGGAGGAATTCTTTTGTTCTATAGCCGTCGCAGGTGCAGGTGTAGTCCTTAGAGCAGGGTTAGACTGTAGGGTTAAGAGAGCATTAAGCTTGCTTATTAGAGACTTTTGGTTATTTTCCATTTTCTGGTTGATCTCATTAATCATCTTATTCAACTCATCCTTGGTGACAACTTCGTGTTGGCTGGCACCTGATTTCCTAAGTTAGCACCATTTACTTCAATTTGTTGGGAACTAGCATCTTCTCTAGCTATTACTACCCCTATAGATCTTCCAGAGGCAGTTCTTCTTCTCACAGGAGCCATTGATTCCCAAACAGTGGGTTCTTCAAGCAAAGATTGAGGATCTAACTTCTGGACTTATGGGATCCAAAGTAAATAGCTAGATTCGGTTCCTAAGTTGGGTTTCTCAATGAAAGCACCAATATGTTAACTTGAAAAATGGTTCAATGCCCTAGATTGAGTTTAAAAGCACCAGCCCTGTTCTAACAGAGCAATATCACAGATCACAGATATAGAAAAACAATAATAAAAGAAAGAAGACAAAGAATTTTTATAGTGGTTTGGCTATTAAAGAAGCCTACGTCGACTTTATAGTTTTACTCTAGACTAGTTGCTATTACAAGAAGTATTGATTATAAGGCTTTGACTATCCTTAGGTAAATTGAATCCCCGGAGTTGAATCCAATAGAGAATCATAGTCCCTTTGGATATTGTTATAAGGGAAGTAGAGAGTGAAGGGTGTTTTCAACAGATCTTCAGCAACCAGTTCGGAGATGATCCCGCTTATGTTGTAGACAATATGATATTTATAGAGATCGGAGAGCTTCTGGGCCACTTCATCAACTGCTTGTAGGAAGGTATAAAATGACCTAGGGGGGTATGGCTCGTAATCCGAGCCAAAATCATGCATTGCAAGCGATCCATAGATTTGGATCCTTCGTGAGCTAACTACTTGGTTGCTCTCCCTCAATTGCTTCATCATGCAAGGTTGCTAAAAACAACGTTCAATGTGGACTGCTAGCGATCCATCGAGCATGCATCACTAGTGATCCACACATTTAGCATTTTTGTGCTCTGTCTTTCAAGTCTTCTATTCTTCTTTTGTGCCATAGTTGACCACTATCTTGCGTGGATCGCTAGCGATCTGCAGGGTATGGATCGCTGGTAATCCAAGCACTTAGTCTATTTTTGGAGTTTGGAGTTTGGGACACTTCCATGACCTGGTATCGTTGCTTTTTGGGTTGTTTCGTTTCACGTTACTCCGTCTTGATGACAATCTGCTGGCTGCTTGTGCTTTGACTACTGACTGGGCTGAAAGAATGTTGGTCTCTTGGTTTAGTCCATCTTAGTCATTGCCATAATAATATAGCTTGGCTCTCGTTAACTCCTTGCCTTAGTCTTTCTAGATAAGTTCTAAACCATCCTGATGTTATGGAATTCTTCTATTTTCTGCTGGATCATGTTGGGTTAAAAACCCGTATAACAGTATTGATTAAGGATCAAGTTAGCACTAGAAAGTCAATAGAATCGTGTTGTTAATTATTTCCACATTTGACCAATTGTAAAATTAATGTATAAATATTATAAATTTATAATAAACTAATACAACTGTTGTATTAATATTGATTAAAATCAAAATAGCTATTCTAATTATTATAAATTAACGTTGATTAATAAACTAAAATATTGTAAATTATAGCTATTTTAACTATTTATTTAAAGCTTAAATCAAAGAGAACAATATGAAACTAAATAATTGAATATTGATTAAAATGGATTCAAAAGCATGTTGATTTTGCTTAGGCTACTGTTAGGTCTTCCATTGATGTGGGAAAGGAAGAATTTACCAAGTCTTTAAATGTTAAAGGAAAACATGAGATAAGAGTGCAAACCTAGGCTATAAATAGTCTTGCCTCCATAAATTTTCAAATATGCATTTCTGCTATCTCTCTGGCTGCCTGTACCCTATTCGTGAAGCCTTCATTTCAGTGTTGCGGACTAAAATAGAAGAGGAGATTGCAAAGCTCCAAGAGGACGTAATAAGAAAACAATGAGTTAGGCTATATATATATATATATATTATTTTCAATATGTCTCTACTATTAAAAAAGAGAATTCCATGAATAGAATTCAACCGTGTCTTTTTGAATTTCTCAAAATACCCTTTTCATCTCCATAAAAAATAGTGATGATGGTACAACTATATTAGCTAAAATTATTTGAATGTCTCTCAGTTTGCATGCTATCTCTTCATAGGCCACATTATTAAACTTCATGGCAACATATCCTCTTAATTTTATGATATTGGAACTGACTCCTTCTTCCTCCCTTAGATTATACACAACAACAACTAATATATTTTAGAAGATGTGAGACTAATTAAAACATATTTTAAAACATGAATTACACCTTTGCATGCGTTTGTACATTGGATAACAGAAGAACAAGGTACTTACAGTCATCATGCTACAAAAAAAATTGTATATCATGTAGCTTTTGTCTTCCTTGATTCATCAACCAATGTACTTGCTTGCAGTTCAGGTAGAAGAAAGTATTAGAATGTGAATAAGTGTACCAAAGCTACCTCATTTCTCACTCATAGACTTGCAAGGGAGATAACCTGAACCGTCTCATATATAGGAGGTTGCTCTAAGGAAATCGTTTGCATTCTACTTTCACCTTCCTTTTCCATTCTCAACCTCAAATCTTTATTTCACATTTCATATAGGAATAAGGGGAAATTTTGTTTTAAGACCATTGTGATGTTTTCATGCATGTATGTCTAATGTATTTGGTTTGCCGCAGTTTGACTAATAACAATCTGTATTATTAATAAAATGACAGTGATGTAACCTAATATATAAGAATTACTTAGTAGCTAAGGCAAACAAGTAATAACCATTCATTAAATTTTAAGCAACCAAAACACTCAAATGCGACAATAAGTACAAGAAATATATGTATACAGAGATTTGGTCTAAAAAGATGGTGCATGTACGTTAATTTGTCTTTTGATTTTTAATTTTTTACGGTGCCCGGCCACACAAAACCACATTTGCGTACGAGACGCGAATGATAGAATTAAAAATACGATTGTGCATTACAACGTTACACAATCACGGAACTTCAATAAAATAGACCGGTTTTCTTATTGTGTAAAATTTCAAAAGTACCGACTACCCCTTCAATCTAACAAATGTCGGTTCACACTCTAGATTCTAAGTATAAATCAGGTTCTCCTTTGTCAAATGAGTCAGAGGTGCTAATATCCTTGAAAAATTCTTAATAAACTTATGATAGAATCTAGCTAAATCGAAAAAGTTATGGACCTTCGAAGCATTCTATGATGTCTTCCAATCCCTAATTGTAGCTACTTTCCTTGGATCTACTGCTAATCCATTTACGTATACCACTTTCCAAACGAATCTCCTTCCTCAAGAAGTGACATTTAGAGAACTTAGCCTTTAATTGATTCCTCCTCGAGACATCAATTACTTCTCCCAAAAGAATTTCATGTTCCTCCTGATTTCTGGAATAAATAAGAATTCCATCCATATAGTCCACCACAAACCTGTTCAATTGCTTCCAGAAAACTCTACTTATCAAATCCACAAAATAACCTAGAGCAATAGTCAGCCCAGACGGCATGACCAACCATTTAAAGAATCCATCAGGCGTATGGAAAGCAGTCTTCAAGATACTATCTTCGACCACCTTTAATTGGTGAAACCTGGTTGCCAAATTAAGCTGAGAGAAAACCTTCGCCCTAACCAACTGATCGAGGAGGTCATCAATGCAAGGTAATAAATAGAGAATTTTTTTCGTTAGCTTATTCAATTCTCGATGGTCGATGCATAAATTTAGGGACCATCCTCCTTAGTAGTGAAAACGACAGGTGCTCCCCATTCTGAAATACTCATCTGAATGAATCCTTTCTATAACAGTTCCAAAACATGTTTATCCAACTCTCTTCTTTCCTTTAAAGCCATATGCCTAGGATGCATTACTACCGGCCTTACATTTTTCTCGATATCATGTAAAATTTGATTTCTCTTCGAGGTGGGAGACTGGAAACCCTTCTATAAACGCATATGGACAATCCTTTACTACAGGTATAAACGATAGCCCTTCTTATGAAAAAGCGAGTGAATACAAATATGCCTCCATAATAGAAATATCAGGACCACAACATCGAATCGAATCAAGTACTTCGCCTTCCTCAACTAAACTATCCTCTTGTCACAATCCAAAAATACCACACGGCGAGACATCTAATCCATTCCCAAAATCAACGCATACCCTGAAAAGTTTAGTATATATGAGTTACAAGGAAACTCTACACCATGGATGACCAATTTTACGTTATGACATAACATTAATAAAAGGGTCGATCCTTTAACAGAATTCGATACCGAAATGGATTCGTGCAAAATGTCAAGTTTAAGAGCTAAACTATCTACTAATGCACTTGCTATGAATAAATGGAATGCACAAGTGTCGAATAAAGTACAAATAGGAGAATCGAATAAATTCAATACACTTTCCATCATGGTCTGTTTCCCCTTCTCCCAAGAAGATGGTGTTGCAAAAATAGTGGTTAGAATGGCATCCAGACCATATGCCTTGATTATCTGAAATTTACCCTTCATAGCTGGACAATCTCTCCACATGTGTCTGAACTGATAATAATTGTAAAACTTTACTTTTCGTTAAGCTGAGGCCACCTTACTATAACAACTCGGGGTTTAGGAATAATCAATAATAAATACTTATTTAATTAAAAATGGATTTTTGAAATTTAATTAAATAGTTAGGGTTTAGGAATATCAAAACTTTATAACAAGATAATTAGTGATGATTGAGAAAAATGACAAGGAATATTTTAATACAATTGTGGTTTAATAATTAATTAACTAATTTTGGAATTTGAAAATATTAGTGAATTATTTTGGAAATAATGACAAATTGAAACTTTTAAAAATATAAAGTTTATTTGATAAGGAAAGTAAAGTTATTGATATGATTTGAAATCAATTAGCAAATGATTTAAATAAAATAGTTAATTAAATAAAATAAATTGTATAAAATAATTTTTTAAAATAGACAAAGTTGTAATTTATTAGAAGGTAATTTGGTGAATAAAATGATTTTGGAAGATGAGTTTACATAGGATTATTTATAACCCAATGAAAAAGGAAGAAAAGAAAACAGAGAAATAAAAAATGCCAAACATTACAAGCCGAATAACTCAAACCTAAGTATCTTGAATTCTCCATCATCTTTGCCAAATTCCAAGCCTCTATCCAACTCCACAGCTCCTCCCCTAGCCACTTATAGCGTTAGAATTCGTGAGAGAGCAAAATTCATTCATTTAACCGCCACGACCAACCTAGGCTTCTAAAAATCAAATAATCACCACTAATAATCTTAACTTAACCATACGAACACAACCCATCCGCCATTCCCAATTTCATGATCGCCGAAACATGAACAATATCCGACCTACAATTTTTTTCTTCCAATATATGCCGCTATACTCGACAAAATGATGGGTAACCATTTTTAGAAAATATCAGAGGACTGAACACACAACTTTCATGTTTGAATATTTATCAAATTGTGAATAGATTGGGAGGTGTTGATTTTTGAATGTAAAAGGAGTTTTGTTTTCTTTTGTTTAAAGGGGAGTGAAAATGGATAAAGACGAAAAAATCTTGGTGCAAAAGTGAAGTATGAGAAATGTGGTTGTGGTGATGTGTGGTATGTTCTTATAACCAAACAAAATCCCATTACTTCCAAACTAAACTAAACAAAACCCACAAGTTAACCCAAAAATTCAAGCTACCCATTCCCTCCATTACATCAACATACAAATCATCATTAAGAAATGTTTAAGATTTGAATTTGATTTGAAACGAAGATTTGAGATATTCCACTACACAGTATCATAGTCGCGTACGAACCATGAGCGATAGAAATAAAAGTATGATTGTGCGCAACAATGCGACTGATCATAAAACAATTATAAAATACATTGGTTATCAAATTTTGTAAATTCCAAAAATACCAATTTTTTCCATAACACGTCAAACGCCAATTCAAATATTTTCTAAATTAAAAAATATGGAAAATCCTCTAAACTCATATTATTACCAAATTGAATTACTTTTTATTTAAAACCTTTAATCGAATATTTAACATTAATTAAACATTCCCAAAATTAAAGTGATAAAATTCTTGGTTGTTATATTCTACCCCCTTAAAAGAATTTTGACCCCGAAATTTCATCTCAAAAAAACTAAAAGGAAACTAGCTTGCCCAAAAATTTAACCTTTTTACTTCTCATAACTATCTATGAAAATTTCATAAATCACAAGCTAAGTTTAAACTTGTATAATACCCTACTACATCCTAAGGGTACATACCCTCATTTGGTTCAAACCTTTTTTATTTTGAATTAATTTTCATTAAATAAACTCACGATCCAAATACACAGTTTTATTTCAAAACCACTTTTGAAATGATATAATATAGTTTAATTATAGAAAATACGCATATAGCTCAAGTAACCCAAAATGATATTAAGGAAAGGGGTACTACCAGATAGTTTCACACATTCCCTTACCAAGAAAGGTAATATTTAAGAGAAGTGCTTACTGTCAGAATGCATATGTCTCCCATTTTTAGTTATTTTCGGGCCATTCGAAATAGTCAACACAAATACTTCATATACTTCAAAATACCATTTTTGGAACAATACTGTATGTATTTCAAAACAAATAGTTTTAACAAAGTGTGAATTTCCAACTTGCTTAGGTTCATTCGGATTTGAACTCGTTTCGATATTACAATGATAAAGAGAATAATTTATCAGAAAGAGTGAATTGTACTCACATTGCTTCCAATAACAGTTGCAGTTTTTTATTCCGAATAAAATTAAACGAGCGTTTAATTTTACCCAAAATTCACACTAGCTCCAATCAACTCCAAACCAGCTCCATCGCGTATTTTTCGTTCATACGAACCCAACGCAATTCGTTTCGTGCAAAACAGACCTCGTATGAAGAAGTTACAGTGTTTTAAAGTTCATATGAATTTTAATATAAATAAATTTACTATTTTCTTTCTTTATTTTAAACCTTATTTTTTCTGGCCGTTAGATCCCTCTACAGCAGATTGTGGCCGAAAATTATCATCTTCCACTTGCGTTCGTTAACGTGAGCATAAGAACCCAAAACCGCTATCATCCCTTGAATTTTCGCCAACTCCTCGCTTGACTAGACGTCGATCAACCACCACAGCTTCAAAGCTCGACCACGCCTCCATCTTCATCCAAGGGCATGTCGAGCTCGGCTCGAAATCTATCGAGAAATTCATGCGCTAACACGTAATGAACGCAGGCGATTTGTCTTTGATCCACTACATTATAAACGATCTCCACCGTTGAGATCGAAGATCTCGATGAGCCCTACAATATTGTAGTTGACAATTTTTGTTGATTGTTGTTGGATGAGGAGATCGGAGCGAGGGAAGAATCGAAAGTTTCTGGCCATTAAAATCATATGAAACGGCGGCTGCTATAACCCTAGCTAGGGTTTGATGCAAAATGAAATAAAACTGGTCCTTTTATAGAAAATTTCCGAAACACTATTCACCCGAAAAAATTTCGAACTCCAATCGAAGCATGCCACTAGGCATTTATAAGGTTTTACCCCTATTCCGAACGCAATGGAATATATATCGGGAGCCAATTCGATCGTATTTGAAAAATAGGTTTTCGAATCGAATTATTTAAATTTAAATTTCACTTAAACCGGTTTCCTACGCGTTTTAGCTTGTTCTGGACAAACCGTAAATCCGATTGACGCGAAATTTGAAATCTTACAATAATATAACATTGCGGATCCGATGAAACTTGTTTCGTCAAAATCCAAGACTGTTTGAAAAATGACTTTTTTTACTCGTCACTTAAATATTAAAATATTCAATTTCTACAAATTAACTTTTAATTCGATTTTAAAAGTTCTGTAACATCATTCTAACTCAAATAAGATTTAACACAACTTTATAAATCATTTTCAATCATATTAAATCCAAATTCCAATTATTTACACAATTTCAAATATTAAATTATCGATTTAATTATCCAATTAAACCCTTATATTCGAAATATAATTCATTCAGCTGATAAAATTTACTATTGAATATTTAAAATCAATTAAATATACGAATTTCAAATGATTGAAATTATGGGTCGTTACAGTAGGCTTAATAAACATTTGTAAGTTGAATATGATTTGAAATTAACAAGTGACAAGAATTGTTTCTTTAAAAATTTAATTATATATATTATATAGTGTGTTGAGAAAAAAACCTAGTTATTTATTTCTCAGTTCAAACCTCTCAATCTTCTCTATTCTTTCATCTTCTCAATATAAAATCAAAACAAAATTCAACCTAGATCAGCTCAAACTAAATTATGTAGCAGATCAAACAAAGCTTAAAAACCAAATCAAATATCAAGCTCCAGATCAAAGTCTATTTCTAGATATTCAAAGATCACTTTCCAGTTCAAAATTCAATTCGACATAATCAAAGCAAGGATTTCAATCAGGAATCAAGAAACAACTCTTTCAGTCTCAAACCTGAGCAATGATTTACAACATATCAGTTTCAAGTTCAAATTCAAAGTTCCAGATCAAAACACAGAAAGCCTGCTCTCTGTTCTCTATTTAATCAAATTCTAGGTGAGTAAACTTTTGATTTAAAAAGCTTAAATATGTTTTTATACTTGAGGCATGTAATGAAATCTTGTAGTAATTAATGGTTGCATGAATGTAGGAATATGAATGCATGTACATATATAGTGATATGTCTGGAAAATATCTGTATATATATACACATATTGGCCTTTGTTGTTTCATAAGTTCAAGAATAACATATAAAAAAATCATATCTTCCTATCCAAACATATTCAAGCTTTGATCATTGAGAAGAAAATGATTGTAACATTGTAACATTATTTTTAAAAATAGATTCAAGTAGTTTTATCGAGAAAGTATTTCAAAAATAAAGATTTACAGTAAAAAAATCAAACAACTCAGAAATTCGACCTTCATGATTTCTAGTTTCACATGCATAGTTTAATTAGTTTTTTAAAATCATGATTTTTAGTGATAATATAAATATTTTTAAACAAGTATTGATCGAGACATTTTGGGCTGAACGGGAAATGCAAATTCGTCGATTCTCGATGATTAACGAAGAATCAGGCTTCGGGTCTAGTGCTAGAGGAAGTTCAGGTGGTGGAGATCAGCAGAAAAATGGTAAGGAATTTTGTAGATGATCAGAGTGGTTGGTCGAAGTCGAAATAGAGTTTATGACCTATGTTTGGTCGATGGTGAATTTGAGCTCTTGAAGATCTCCGTTGAAGATTTCTTTCCACTGTTGTATTTTGGCTCTGATAATGATATTTCATTTTTATCAGATTATTGTATCCATTTGTGTATCAATAAAATTTATTATGTTTCCGCTGTGTTGTTATCACCTAATGTTTTTATAAGCTCCGGCAAACCAGACTCAACGTTTGAATCTATGGCATTCGAATACGGGTGATGTATTGGATGTCGATTTTCAAAGGTCGAGTCCGGGTCGTTAAAACAAGACTGGAGTTATCCCTTACTGGATAGTCCGAATAAGATCACCCCGCGGTTGGGATCAACAACCACGCAAACAGCCAAAAAAGGTGTAACGACCCAAAATTTTAGTGATTTTATTTATTAAATTAATTGAATTTTGTGAAATTTTAATTTATTTCCTCTGTTCACCAATATTCAATCTTTATAAATATTTGTTTTAATTTATTTCCTCTGTTCACCAGCATTCAATCTTTAAATATATTTGTTTTAATTTATTTCCACTGTTCACTAGCATTCAATCTTTAAATATATTAGTTTTAATTTATTTCCACTATTCACCAACATTCAATCTTTATACATATTTGTTTTAATTTATTTCCTCTGTTCACCAGCATTCAATCTTTATACATATTTTAATTTATTTCCTCTATTCACCAGCATTCAATCTTTATACATATTTGTTTTAATTTATTTCCTCTGTTCACCAGCATTCAATCTTTATACATATTTGTTTAATTTATTTCCTCTGTTCACCAGCATTCAATCTTTAAAAATATTTTAATTTATTTCCTCTGTTCACCAGCATTCAATCTTTATACATATTTGTTTTAATTTATTTCCTCTGTTCGCCAGCATTCAATCTTTATACATATTTGTTTTAATCTATTTCCTCTGTTTGCCAGCATTCAACCTTTATACATATTTGTTTTAACTTATTTCCTCTTTTCACCGGCATTCAATCTTTATATATATTTTTTTAATTTATTTCCTCTGTTCACCTGCATTCAATCTTTATATATATTTATTTTAATTATTTCCTCTGTTCACTAGGATTCAATCTTTATATATATTTCTTTTAATTTATTTTCTCTGTTCACCAGCATTTAATCTTTATATATATATATATATATATATATATATATATATATATATATTTCCTCTGTTCACGAGCATTCAACCTTTATACATATTTGTTTTATTTTATTTCCTCTGTTCACCAGCATTCAACCTTTATACATATTATTTTTACGTTATTTCCTCTGTTCACCAGCATTCAAACTTTACACATATTTGTTTTAATTTATTTCCTCTGTTCACCAGCATTAAATCTTTATACATATTTGTTTTAGTTTATTTCCTCTGTTCACCAGCATTCAATCTTTATACATATTATTTTTACGTTATTTCCTCTGTTCACCAGCATTCAATCTTTATATATATTTGTTTTAATTTATTTCCTCTATTCACCAGCATTCAATCTTTCGAAAAAATATAAGAACAAGGCATATATACATTGCCAATGATAAGCATATCTCTCCTTCTTCTTTTCATTCTCTGGAAAAACTCTTCCCCTCATTCCTCTTTGCTCCACGCCTTCACCCGCATGCTCGACCACCCACAACTGTTTCCTCTCTTCTTTCATTCTTTATATGTAAGTATTTCTTTATATATTATATGTGTTTCCTATACTTGCAGCTTTATATATATTCAAGCATATGAAAGGTTTGTTAAAACAAAGATTTATATGTATATTTTATTTTATACGAGATTTCAAGTATCCTGGTGAGTTGGTATCAGAGCTTTGGCTTTAGGCAAACTTAGCGTATATGATAAATTTAGCTACGGAATCACTTTCGTTCGAGCTCGAATTTCTTCCTCTTTGATTTGGATTTCCTTTGAATTTTAGAACATTCCCCTCGGTTCCAAATCCATTCTTGTCTTTCCCTATTCGTGTTTTCTAAATTCTGGAGTATCCATAGCTCCACTGAATGAATTGTAATGGGGTGGAACTCCTTTACAATAGCATCGATTCACCGAAGATTTATATATCCTCGGTTTAGATGCTGCTATCTCTGGTTATGCCGAATTCTATATCTAGCGATCGAATGTCGATTTGCCTTGGAATTCTGCATCGATCATATTCCTGAAGTCACGGTTGACCCGGTTAATGTCGCCTGCGATTTATATCCATCTTCTATTTTGAAATTTAATTATGTCATCTTCGTTTGAGCCTAGCTTCGAATCAGAAATCTATTTGATTGGAGTTCCTCTAATTTGAATCTCTATCTTTGTTTTGAAATCCATTCTGGAATCATCCTTTGAAAATCGGGTTTGTTTTCATTTTAGAAATTGTTTTATATACTGAATTATTATTTTGATAACTATGATTTTATTCTATATATAAAAGTGAAAATGTTTTGGATAAGGATTATATACCTATATATAAAATGAATAAGAAATGTTTATTCTATATATAAAAGTCTCGAAAGGATTTGAAATTTTGGAAATCATATAAGAAATTTGATTTATCTAAAAATGTTTTATAATTGAAGAATTTTAAATTGGAAATTCGAGGAGTTGAACTCCGGTATTTTGGAAATTGGTTTTAAGATTTTGAAAAATATATAATAATACGATTTGAAAGTATTTTCCGAATAAGAAATGTTTCAGATGAATTTAAATGGCTTCCAATGATTTCAAAGAAATTTCAAAGAAGCTTTCAAGAAAATAGAAGTCCAGAACTCACTTATGTCGCTGGAAAATAATTTCGGTGATGAGTGCACGCATCATTGACATTGATTTTCGAGTTTTAGAGTGGGAGAGAGGCCACTCTCATAGCTTTGCTATGCGAGTGATTTTGTGAAACCAAATTTTGATTTCAAGTACCGAAGTATGATTTGATATTTGAAAGATATATGTATTTATATTTGAAATGATTTGAAGTGAACCGGTGTTCAGTCCTCGAGTTTCGGATTTGATTTGGTATAATCCTATATATTAAAATTGTTTTACTGATTTGTTGTTGGTTTCTAACTCTTGGATTGGAAATTTGATTTCTCTGACTATTTTGAATGTTCGGACACTTCCAAGTCAAGGTTTAATTTTCAAAGCTAAGAAAATTCAAATAGTATAACATATTTGATAAAGTATATAAGTTTGAAACTATTTTGTTAAGTAAACGAATAAGACTATTTTGAATTATACTAATATGGAAATTAGTTTTGAAATGTTTTGAATAAAATTTAGTTTTGAGATGTTGTGAATAAGATTTAGTTTTAAATAATTTGCAAAGGGTAAATTGGATCTTTTAAAATAGAAATAAATAGTTTAAAGGTTTAAAGGGATGGTTATAAACTTGGAATTCATTTTTGGGTATAATTGATTTGAGGAAAATATTTGGTTTCGAAAAAAGTTGGAAACTTTGAAACTGAAGATATTAAATTTGGAAGAAATAATTAGGTGAAATCGTATATGATTTTTGAAACTGAACTGATATTGAAACGAATTGAAATTGAGAACCTTGTTTTACTAAATACTTGATTTGGGAGTTATCGAACTCATATAAAATTGATTTGTTTAAGTATGAAGTTGATTTGAAATTATTGATTTGGAAAGCTACTTAATTTGAAAAGTGAAACCTTATATAATCAAGTCTATATAAGTGTGATTTGATATACTATGGATCTTGGAAAGCATTGGATTTAAAATTGAAATCTTATATATAATGGACTTTATATAAGTACGATATTTGAAAGTGATTTGAAAAGGTACTATATGATATATATTTTCGAAGTAAAGATATGGAAAGTGCTTCTGCTTGATATCCGCTTTGTGGCCACGTTGTGGATTCATTCTATCGATATTATTCTCTCTAATTTTGGTTTTCCGGATGTGATACTCGAGTGTCCTACCGTGGCGTAACCCATGGTCGTTTTTTGGGTAGCATAATCCGCAAGGCAGAGATTGCTTAAAGGATATGGATGTTTCCTGGGGGATCTAGGTGTATTCATTGTTATGGATTATGCGGTCTATCGGTTTTGTTGTCATGGCGTAATCCGCAAAGCAGAGATTGGTTAAAGGGTATGGATGTTTCCTGCGGGATCCAGGCATAACCATTGTTATGTATCCTGCGATCCACGGGTTTTGGTTATCATAGCGTAATTCGCAAGGCAGTGAATGCTTAAAGGTACGGATGTTTCCTGGGGGATTCAGGCGTAACCATTGTGTATCTGCGATCCAGGTGATTTTTTTTGGATTTTAGTTTCCATATCGGTTTTGAAGGTTTTTCTAGTATTTTCACTAGGTGTTGAAATAGGTCTACTAAGTACTTGAAGAATTCTAGCTTTGTGCCTGATCAACGCATGGCCAGAGTCTGCAAGAACGAGGATAAACTTGTTGAAACGTCGAGTTATAGAAATATTTTCGAAAGGAAAATTTGTTTGTCTATGAAGGTATTTTATTTTAAAATATTTCCCATAAAGAAATTTTGTATTAATATTTGGAATTGAAATTCTTATGGTTGAATTAACTATTCGTGCCCGATACTATTCATTTAAATCTACTTTATCTGCTCAGCTTTATTTATTCACCTATCTTCTGTTTTCCGAATCTACCTCCTTTCCTTTTGAATTTGTCCTGTTAAATATTGTTCATTTATATACTACATGGTTTAGTAGTAAATTATTAGTTTTATTAATATTTTAGAAGTTATTAATTAAATAAACCTTATTTAAAGAAAATGATTATTGATTTATCTATAATGTTGAAAGTATCTTAAGATAAATTAATAAATTTATGAATT
Source organism: Allium cepa (assembly GCA_030765085.1). Taxonomy (NCBI): domain Eukaryota; kingdom Viridiplantae; phylum Streptophyta; class Magnoliopsida; order Asparagales; family Amaryllidaceae; genus Allium; species Allium cepa. The sequence continues at coordinate 465,858,363 of CM060943.1, forward strand.
ATGGATTTAATATTTCAATAGCTTCTTTGTAAATAATTGTTTTCAAATAGTTTTCATATACTTATAATGGTGTTATTTAAACATATAAATGGTATTTATAAAGGAAGCAAGAAATTTTACAAATGGGTTTTGAAAAGTATGAATATCTCAAGTAAAATTTATATAGTTTTAAATTAATTGTTTATTCTTGCATTTCAATCTACTTTTATTTCTTCTTGTTCTATTCTCCTACCACCTTCCTTTTCGGGGACGAAAAGTTTTGAGTGGGGGAGAGTGTAACGACCCAAAATTTTAGTGATTTTATTTATTGAATTAATTGTATTTTGTGAAATTTTAATTTATTTCCTCTGTTCACCAGCATTCAATATTTATATATATTTGTTTTAATTTATTTCCTTTGTTCAACAGCATTCAATCTTTAAATATATTTGTTTTAATTTATTTCCTCTGTTCATCAGCATTCAATCTTTAAATATATTTGTTTTAATTTATTTCCTCTATTCACCAGCATTCAATCTCTATACATATTTGTTTTAATTTATTTCCTCTACTCACCAGCATTCAATCTTTATACATATTTCAATTTATTTCCTCTGTTCACCAGCATTCAATCTTTATACATATTTTTTTTAACTTATTTCCTCTGTTCACCAGCATTCAATCTTTATAAATATTTGTTTTAATTTATTTCCTCTGTTCACCAGCATTCAATCTTTATACATATTTTAATTTATTTCCTCTGTTCACCAGCATTCTATCTTTATACATATTTGTTTTAACTTATTTCCTCTATTCACCAGCATTCAATCTTTATACATATTTGTTTTAATTTATTTCCTTTGTTCACCAGCATTCAATCTTTATATATATTTGTTTTAATTTATTTTCTCTGTTCACCCGCATTCAATCTTTATATATATTTGTTTTAATTTATTTCCTATGTTCACCAGCATTCAATCTTTATATATATTTGTTTTAATCTATTTCCTCTATTCACCACCATTCAATCTTTATATATATTTGTTTTAATTTATTTCCTCTGTTCACCAACATTCAACCTTTATACATACTTGTTTTAATTTATTTCCTCTGTTCACCAGCATTCAACCTTTATATATATTTGTTTTAGTTTATTTCCTCCGTTCACCAGCATTCAACCTTTATATATATTTGTTTTAATTTATTTCCTCTGTTCACCAGCATTAAATCTTTATACATATTTGTTTTAATTTATTTCCTCCGTTCACCAACATTCAATATTTATACATATTAGGTTTTAATTTATTTCCTATGTTCACCAGCATTCAATCTTTATATATAATTGTTTTAATTTATTTCCTCTGTTCACCAGTATTCAATCTTTCGAAGAAAAAAATATAAGAATAAGGCACATATATATTGCCAATGATAAGCATATCTCTTCTCCTTCTTTTCATTCTCTGGAAAAACTCTTCCCCTTATTCCACTTTGCTCCACGCCTTCACCCGCATGCTCGACCACCCAAACTGTTTCCTCTCTTCTTTCATTCTTTATATGTAAGTATTTCTTTATATATTATATGTGTTTCTTATACTTGCACCTTTATATATATTCAAGCATACGAAAGGTTTGTTAAAACATAGATTTATATGTATATTTTATTTTATATGAGATTTCGAGTATCCTGGTGAGTTGGTTTTAGAGCGTATATATATAATCTGCTTTGTTATTTTTATGTTTTTATTAATAATTTTGAAATAGATTTTCGTAACACATATTTGTTATTCAGTCTGTCTATATGATTTCTGCATATTTGGATAAGTTTATGTTGTACAAATTATTATATATATATATATATATATATATATATATGAGTTATTTGTGTTAGGTATATGTAGGCTATATGGTTTCTGCATATAAATATATAGCTTTTATAGTATTATTATATATTTTTGGCAGAGTATATATTTATACAAATATGTTTTGTTAACATCTTGGTATGTTATGTTTATAAAATATGTTATGATGTAAAAAAAAAGATTTTTGGTATAAATGATTTATGTCAGTTTTCTAATATAAAATGTTAGTAATATATGAGTTTGACAGTGTATATTTGTTAGTAGAAATGACATTTTGTGTATATATAAAGTTTACATAAATTTGATTTGTTATTCTTTAATATGTCTGTTTATATAAAGGTACAAATGCTAGTTTATATATTTTATATACTTTGTACAGTATTGTATATACATAGATTTTGATATGTACATGTTTTAAAATTTGTTACTGATTTTTATATTGATTTGCATAGAATGGCTATATAGGTTGTTTACGTATTTCATTATAAGTATATATATTCATTTATTTCAATTTATACTATGCAGATATTTGTCTTATATGTGGTTTTATTTAAAAACAAAGATTTTGAAATATATATATATGTATATATATATATATCATTTTATTTGTGTTTGAATTTGGTATAAATTTGAAATATATGCTTTAAATGGATTTTTGAAAGTTTATATATATATATATTTCATTTATATCGAGCTAATATATTCATTCTCATCGATTCTTATCTATCAGCTTTGCTCGTCAAATTCATGCAAATCCTGCTTTACTTTGGAATTCGTGCAAATCCTGCTTTACTTTGGAATTCGTGCTTGGATTCATAACTCATCTCATTCTCTTTCATCTCTAACCTCGAAAGGTGAGCAATCACTCATGATTAAATTTCTTATATTTATTAAATTTGATTTCAATTGAAACGACAATCGAAATATGCTGTTGTTAGTTATTTAAATTGTTATTTATGCTATTATTTGTAGTTGTTCACCTGTGGGATATGACACCATATCCTATTGTTATATTATATCGTTATTGATGATATATGCCTGTTATTATTACTATCATATCTGTTATCACTCTGCAAGTTCCCTGTTAGTATAGAATTCACTATGGGTTGAAATGATACATACCCAAATGGACTTTAGAATAAGAGAAAATCGTTATGGGTTGAAATGATAGGCCCAAGCGGTTTTCATTTGAATTGAATTTGGGATTGCGGGTCGAAGTGATATTGATCCCTATATATTACGGATTGAAATGATAAATATCTATATCACTTGACCATAGGATAGGAAATTATATACAGCCACCGTTGGTCCAAATATAAATATTTTGAAAATAAATTCTATGGTTTTGGAAAGAAATATACGGTTTTAATAAATGTTGATTCTTAAATTATTATATATAATTGGTAATGATATATAGATTTAATAATAATATTTAATTTAATTAAGATTGATCTAATACATATAATATGTTTAAGTATTTAAATTTATATTTCAAAATTGATTTGGTAATAAACTGAATAAGTTAAGGTTGGGAAAATAATTTGAAATTAGTTGAAATTGTATTCAATAAAGAATTTTATTTAATTAAACCGATTTGAAACACATTGAAATTGAGATTTAAGATATGATTTATAACTTGGTCTTGATTTAAGTAACCTAATGAATATTTCTCATTTAAATAAATTTAAGGAAATATTTAGTAAAAATGTAATTTAAGGCTAGTTAAATGATATTGAATTCATTAAGTGGATATTCCCTGACTAAATAATAATGAAGTGAAATCAAGATCTATATGAAACTATTAAATTTAACTTTTAAATGTTGAATATTAAAGGTTTGAAATATATTGGAATTAAAATGGTTTATTTTGTGATTCAGATCTGTATTTGAAATCAATATAATTTGACTTTGTTATTTAGAAACTGAATTGAATTAAAATGGAAAAATTTAGATTGAATTAAATTGGAATTTGGAACTCGAGTTGATTTGAATCAATTTTTTCTGAAATTGAGGAAATATATCTATAAGTGAAATGGAAATGATCCTTTGGGTTCGAAGTATAAAATATTTTGAAAGGACCACGGTGTTGTAATGACGGTTGGTTGTTGATAGCTTACATTCTACATTATAGATAGTTTCACGGATCCTTAGAGGATGGTTTTCCCAAATATCCTTTAAGTTACTTGTATTTTAGTTGATATTTCACTTGGGTTGGATTTATTAATATAAGAATGTTAATCTTAACTCAAGTGTTTTGTGTTTTGCTTTACGCTCGGGTCAGACTGAGTAATTCAGCATTTGAGACTCACCTTTGGAGTTTGGAGCTTCGCTTGGAGATCCAACTATCGATTCAGCTTTCAGTTTTTCTATTTGATTTATTCAGAGATGTCATCTATTGGTACTCGAGACTTTAGCATATTGAGATATTCTACTGTATTTTTTTCTGACTCTGATGTTTATATAGTAGCTTCATGAACTACTATTTATCTATTCCGCTGCATTTATTTATATTACACTATATGTCACATCCCAAAAATTTATCAATTAAAATTAATAATATATTTTAAAACTTTTGGAATTTAATTTGAAAATAAATTGAAAAATCTCAAACAAATAAAATAAGTGATAATTATATATGAATAAATTCCAATTTCTTTTGAGTTTAAAATTTTGGAATAATGAATGTTTTAAAAAGTCATTTGAATTTAAAATTTTATACATATATGTATATTGCATTTATGGGCGGAATTGAATATATATTAAAATTAAATTTAAATAGTTCAAGGTATGTGTGAATATATAAATAGACATATATGGATTTTTATAAATCAAGTGAATTGGAATTTTAACGTAAATTTAAAGTAAATGTTTAAAAAAAAATAAGTGGCTTTCAAAATCATTAAGGAGTAATGTATATAATGTAAATATTGGTTAAAGCAATTCTTTTAACATTGTGTGTGTGTGTGTGTATATACACACACACAAAGGGATAAGGGGTGTATTCATTTATAAAGTGAATATGATATAAAAATTTATTAAAAAATTATTTTGTCTTGTAAAATTACAAATGATAAACATACACAAAGGAGATGGAGTAAAGAAATTAACATAATTGAGATCTCATGATTTTTTTTACAAATGGCATTCAATATCGTTGCTTGAATAAAATAATAAGAATTAAAATTTATAGAAAACTTTTCAGCTCCCATTTTCAAAATTTATTTAGCCTACCAAATCTCTGAAAGTACAGTAACAAAAGATTGAGCATTTCAAACTCCAACACTCAAGAAAAAAAAAGAAAAAAAATCAAAAAGGAAGAAAACTGCCAACTTTCTTTCAATTCAAAAGTTAAAATCTGAAAAAAGCTCCTTAAACGTCAAGCTGTAGAATTACACTCCATCTATCAGGTAGCTTTTAAACTTTATAGTTTAATGAAATTATGATTTTAAAATCAAGTTTTAACATCAATTCAAAAACTGCAGATTAATTAAACAAGGCAGCTGCAGTTTTGGCCAAAGAAACAGTGCAGTAATTTTTGAAACAAAATAAGGCAAGTGAATTTCATTTTTTTAAAATTTGAATTTGAAGTTGCTAAACAATATTTATGCAATAATTAATCTATTAAATTAATCAGTTGCAGGAGAAATCATGATCAAAGATTAAATCTATTTCTGGTCTTCAAGTTGCAGGAAAAGGAAAAAAAGCTTTCTCTATTATATAAAAGAATTCAAACTGTAAGTAATTTAAAATCCAAATCCAAATACTTCAAGTTGTAGTATGGTTTCTTCTTTTCTAGAAACTGTGAAAACACAGTTACATATATGTCTCTAGTTTACAGAGTAAACCATATCAAATCCAAATCCCACTCTCCCTCATTTCTTCTGAAAATGGGCTGCAAACAAGTTGAAGAATGGTTTTAACACTGCACTATGTTTCAGTAACAAATTAAAGCAAAGTCATATAGTTTTCTTTTTTCTGGAAACTGTGAAAAACACAGTCACAATCCAAGTAAGCAAGAAATTCGGACCTCATAGATTTTAATTTCAGTAATGTTATTTGAATTCCACTTAAAAATGATGATTTGAGAAAGCAAAATGCAAATTTTTCATTAAGTTTTCACCGAGATATTGGAGTTGATCAGAAAGTTGAACTTTTTCCAAATTCTGATGATCTAAACATTGGCGGGCCTCGAGTTCATCATCACAGCTAGATTGAATGTTCGAGATCACTAGAAAAATACAAGTGGAATTTGTAAATCTTTAAATTTTTGATTCGAGATCAAATTAGGGTTAAATAATCCATTTTTGATCGCGTTTGAAATGGGGGTGCTGCGTGACCATAGGATGATCGGACTGCATGTCAATAGTGCTAATCGTGGTGTCTATCGTGGGCGAAGCCTCGGTCAAGCTCTGGTGACCGCTGGCGGTCAAAGGAGATAGGGCGGGACCATTTCTGATTATGTTATGCTGGGTTGTTTGGGTCGAGACGACTTGATTCTCGTTTTCGAAATTAATTCAAGTTCTGGGTGTTTGTGGGGTTCTGGTGGATGGTTGTCGACTCGATGGTGGCTGTAGCTTCGACCAACGGTGATGATTTCGACCGTGCACGTGCAGTGGGGGTTGTGGTATCAATTCTGATGGTTTGGGAAGAAGAAATGAGTAACTTGAAGCACTGCTCGGGGTTAGGGGGAGAAGACTCGAAGGGATGGTCGTGTCATTTAAACGTTGCACCGGATTGCTTTAAAAACTTAAACAATTTTTTTGTGAAAAAATGTTACTCAGGTTAATTTGTGTAAAAACTCGAAGCGGGGGGGGGGGGGGGGGGGGTGGTGTTTTTTCTCGAGGACGACTCGATACGGCATCGGGTTGGCTATGAAACAGCAAAATCCAATTTTAACAAAATTTTGTAAAACATAAGTTAAATAATTTTATGAATACATTCTTTGTTAAATAAAGGTAGTTGTTAATGGGGGACGAAGTAAATGATATTGAAATGTTTTTTTTGAAATTAATGGAATTCAAAGATATTTCAAATTCATATTTTTTTTTTAAATTGTTTTACATTTAACTTAATAAAAATTGAGAAGTAAATCAAGTGTTCAAGTGTTAATTTAAAAACCAAATTTATTTATATGATGAAATAATGATTGAACAATTAATGAATTGTAATTACCTTATAATTAAAAGTTAATTAATTAAAGAATAGTTAATTAATAAAAGTAATAAAAAATTAATTTGTTAACAATTAAGAATTAATAAATTAAGATAGTCTATTAAAGAATAGTTAATCAATAAAGCCAATTAAGATTTAATTAAATCATAGTTAAGTAAAAATTAATGATTGATTTGAAATAATTAATAAAGATAATTATATGGTTAATTCATTTAAATCACATTCACCTTAATTGAAGATGATTGGCTATCATCAAATGTCGTGCACTGGATTGACATTTCTGTTGTGATATTGTGATTGCTTTGTGCTAAACTGTGATTTGTTTCTATATGTATGTGAAAACCCCTTTGCCCGTAAAACGGCATTTAAACTTCGATGCGACAGGAAGTCGGATTTCAGTTAGTTATCTGAAACCCACATCGAACCCTGAATGTGAATCCTTATAATTGATACACCCACGTGTTTTAAAAATTAAGCATTCACTTTTCGGATTAGCCGGGAGAGGACCTTTGTGTCATATAACCCATTCCGAATAGTGATACGACGTAATGAATAACATCTTAAGACCGTGGTGAAGACTGGGTGTCTTTGAAAACGATAGGATAACTAATCGATTGTCTCTGCACTGAGTTGCTACGGTATAGAGATCATCACATGTGATGGGGAGTCCGATCGGAATTGGGGATACCCAGATTAGCAAGGGCTTCTTCCTTTATTGGACGAAGTGCCTTCGGTTCTGTTCGAACCCGGAACAGACTTGTATGGTTATGTGTCTGACACTGCACTTTGAGATATAAAGCAGATTTCTTTCAAATACAAATCTGATTGGTGGCGGGGAATTTATTCCCTTAGCTTAACACCCTTCTCTGAGACGCACGAGCTCAGAGGTTATGTAATTGAAGGTTATCAGCGATATACTCCCAATTTGGTAGTGTGTCATGCTAAGTGTTGTTGTATATGGATGATCACTTGTTGATCATTTGTGATCAAAGCATGGCTTTTGTGTAAAGCGTAGCTTTGTGGACGAGACCTCATCGGACCTCACACCTCGAACATGGTTGAAACAGGAAAGATGCGGCAAGGTTATGAGGGTCAACCCTTTAGGGTATGTCATTCCCTTCTGGAAAAAGGTGGTGTCATGGTATGGAGCCCAGATACTTTGCTTATGTGGTTGCTGCAATCTCATTTACTGTGTGGTTGTTGCTTTATGATAGAGGGCCCTCGGATAAAGGTCGCAAACGACCGGGTAATGGCATAGTCATGTAGTAGTTACCTAGTTACAGAGGTAACCCGGCCTTGTGTTGGCAGAGAACTGGTTATGTTCTCGGGACGTCCCTCCAGAGGCGTACCCATATGGCATAGGAAGTTCCTTAGCCTGACCATTTGTTGGAAATCCAAAGAAACAATACGAGCCCCTTACGATTGTAATTTGTATAACCTGCCACCTCAGGTGGCAGCTATAATAGGCACAGTATCATGGTACCTATGCTGGCTAGGATTAATATTATTTTTTCGAAATGTTTTCACACTATGCACTAGTAATAATATCAATGAACTTTTCTCATATTAAGCATATTTGACTATCATTAGGGAAATCTTCCTTAAGTGTGCGATTGCACTGTGGGTGTGCCAGGAGGCCTGGTAGTTTAATTTTCCAAAAGCATAAACGGTTTTCTTTTAAAATCTGTTTTATTTAAAAGCAACTATCTTTGTTTACTCATACCAGTCCCATGACTTACCTGGAGTTTATTGTTTCCTTTCTAAACTCTAGATGCCCATCATTTCCACACGGCCAGCCTAGTAGTAGGTTTTCCGTATTTTGGTATTAGCTGTATTTTGGAGACTTTTGGTTTGGAGACTATCGGTTTTTGGAGGCTTTTACCTTGGAGACATTTTGTAAGCTTTTGGATCTCAAGGTGCTTAGTTTTGGAAGTTCAATATCACTCTATTTCCTTGAAGACTTTTTGGCATATGATCACTTGTTTTTCTATAATGATGTTCTATTTGGAGTTGTGTCATATGTATTATGATACTCTGATGTTGTAACGGATATTATGATGATGTTGTGTCTATGAAGTAATGCATGATATCCATTTTGTTTCCGCTGTTATATTCATCTAATGTTATTCTAAGCTCCATCCGACTGGAGTTCGATGTTTGAATCTTTGGCAGTCGAGTACAAGTGAGGTATTTGATGTCAATTTTCGAACATTAGATTTCAGGTCGTGACATGTGGTATCAGAGATTAAGGTTGAGTAAGAACTTTAGCTACGGAGTATAACAGATTAGATGGCTCATTAGAGATAGGGTGAAGTATACCCTAGAATGAGTATAACCGAGACCGAAACCCCAAATTTTCTTAGTCTATTTCCTTAACTGTTGATATTCCTTAAGATATCTCGTCCGAATATCTAAATCAATTTTCTTACTAATTATAGATAGTAAGGATGAGCGGACGAGGAGGAAGGGCTGGGGGGCGAGGAAATGCCACAGCACCTAGCCAAGTTCCTCCAACTGCAGAAGCAGCTTTATCTACTCAGCATCAGCCGAATCTGGCTGATTTATATAAGAGTTTCTCAAGGCTTGGTGGTAGGCCGTTCACCGGCAAGGAGTCGATTGTTGAGGCCCAAGAATGGATCAGATCATGTGAAAGAATCTCTAAAGGGCTTAAGCTGTAAGACGATCAGATGCGTCTCATAGATTCTTGGCAACTTCAAGAAGTAGCCTTAGCGTAGTGGGAGACAGTCACTGTTGATGAGCCAGAAGACGGGTTTACTTGGGAGAGATTCAAAGAAGTATTTGAGAAGCGCTATATGCCATCAGCATGGATCTCTCGAATGTACTAGGAATTCATGGACTTAAAGCAGTGGAGTTTGTCATTCGAGGAGTATCTAAACAAATTCAATGAATTATCTCGTTTCGGCCCAGAATTGGTGAACACACCTATAAAGAAGAATGAAAGGTTCATTCGTGGGATGAATAAGAAGTTCCACAAAAGGATGACTGGCCACGTCAAAGAATCCTTTTCAGATTTGGTTGATATGGGATACAGATATGCTACACTTGATATGCAAGAAGCCTCGGTGGAGAAAGGAAATTCGAGCAATCAAAATTGGAAGAAGAGGAAATTTGGAGGCAAGAAACCATGGCACGGTAAGGAGAAGAAGAAGAGCAATCAGGGAAGCACAGCAGAGAATTTCACTTGCTATAATTATTTGGAAAAGGGCCATTATTCTAGTAGATGTACGAAGCCTAAGAGACAAGTCAATAAATCCGTTCAAGCAAAGCCCAGGAAATGGTATTATTGTCAGAAATTGGGACATGAAGTTAGAGACTGCCCAGTCATGAAGCAAGCTCAGACAGCTAAGGTGTACACAATCAAAGACAAACCTGCATCTTCCAAAGCAGAAAAGGGGAAAGGAGTTCTGGAAGGTAATCTCATTATTTATGATAGCATTGTTAGAGTTCTGTTTGACACGGGCGCTACACGTAGTTTTATATCTCAACAAGCTATAAATGAATTGAATCTTGAACTTGATTTTGTTGATTAGCTATATGCGTAAAGAATCCAGTTGGAGGTCCCGCGAATCTTACTTCCATGTAGAGATGTTCCTATCTCATATTCTTGTTACCAATTCCCTATCGGTCTCTTTGTTTTTTATTTTAATGAGTTTGAAGTCTTACTCGGAATGGATTAGCTAGCAAAATATGAAGCCAAATTGGATTGCAATAATCGATTGATTTCAATCAAAACCAAATTTGGAGATTTCATCGAGATTTCTTATGAGGATCCTAGTCCTAAAAGAGAAGGGTTGATGTATAATTTGGGTTATCCCGAACCCAGTCTGGAGTCCACACCCATTGTTAGAGATTTTCCAAATGTGTTTGAAGAAGTGAAATCTCTACCTCCACACCGAGAAATAGAATTCAGAATCGACCTAGTACCCAATGTTCGTTCTGTCGTTCATGCAAGTCGTAGGATGGCACCCAGGGAAAGGGTTGAATTAGTTCAGCATACCAATGATTTACTAGCAAAAGGGTTAATTCGACCCAGTGTTTCTAAATGGGGTTCAGCCGTTGTGTTTGTTGCTAAATAGGGCGGATCTTTGATATTTTTTGTAGATTACCGCGATCTCAATAAGCTGTCTCTCAAGAATAAATTTCCACTACTCAGAATTGATGATCTATTTGATCAATTGCATGGCGCTTGTTTCTTTTTGAAGATGGATCTAGCCCAGGGGTTCCATCAACTATGAATCGTCGAAGATTATGTTCATTTGACCACTTTCAAGGGTCCTAATATGTTCTATGAATGGTTAGTCATGCCTTTCGGGCTAATCAATGCTCCAGCATACTTCGTAGATCTCATGACTCGTGCGTTTCTGGAAGTATTGAATAAATTTGTGCTCGTATTTATTGATGATATTTTGGTTTATTACAAGACCGAAGAGGAGCATGCCGAGCACCTTAGAATCGTTTTGGAGATATTGAGGAGAAATATTCTATTTGCAAAATTTTTCAAATGCCATTTCTGGGTCAAAGAAGTTAAATTTCTCGGCCATATTGTTAATGAAGAAGGGATTTCTGTTGATCCTAGAAAAATTTCTGCTATTCTTGATTGGAGAAAACCCACTACACCAAAAGAAGTTCGAAGCTTTTTGGGTTTAGCAGGTTATTATAGGAAGTTTGTTCAGGACTTCTCTAAGATAGCTAATCCGTTGACTAAGCTAACAATGAAGAATGCAAAGATCAATTGGACTCCAAAATGTGACGAAGCTTTTTAGGAGTTGAAGAAGAGATTAACCACCGCTTCTGTTCTCGCTATTATCAATAGGAACTAGGGTTTATCTGTTTATACCGATGCATGTGGTGAAGGTTTGGGTGCAGTATTAATGCAGAATGGGAAGGTAATTGCCTACGCGAGTAGACAATTACGTCCTCATGAAAGAAATTATCCAACCCATGATTTGGAGCTTCTAGTTGTTATCTTCGCTTTGAAAATATAGCGACATTATCTTCTGGGTTAGAATCTTTTCAGCTTTCTGAACAATTTACGAATTTAATTTAACTTAACTTAACAATATACTTATTGAAATCTCTTTATTTTTAAGTGAAAAATTCGAATTATTCACCGACCACAAATCTTTGAAATATCTCTTCACCTAGAAAGATCTAAATTTGCGACAACAACGTTGGTTGGAATTTCTGGCATCTTATGACCTAGACATTCTATATACGCCCGGAAAAGCCAATGTAGTTGCCAACGCCTTGAGTAGAAAGCATGCTATTCTTGCTCACCTTGTCATTGCTCCTACTCTTCTTGAGAAAGTCGCCAGTAAAAAAAAGAAGATGAGTTCCTTCATCAAATATGAGAAAATGTATCGTGGTGAAAATACTAGTTTTGAAGTCGATGACAATAAAGTTATAAGATTGAAAGGAAGAATATGTGTCCCAGACTTTCTTGATCTGAAACGTGAAGTTCAAGATGAATGTCACAAATCTAAGCTTTGCATCCATCTAGGAGTCAATAAAATGTATCGTGATGTCAAAAGAACTTTCTGATGGAAGACGATGAAAAGGGACATATCTATATATGTGAGTCGCTGTGCTACTTGCCAACAAATCAAAAGCGATCAAAAGAAAATGGCGGGTTTACTTTAGCCTTTAGGGGTACCCAAGTGGAAATGGGATGAAGTATCAATGGACTTCATCGACGGTTTTCCTCATACTCGGAAAGGCAATGAAGCAATTTGGGTCATTGTGGACAGTTTGACAAAGACAGCCCACTTCTTGCCAGTGAAATCTACCCGCACGGCAGCAAGTTTAGCCGAATTATATGTGAAAGAAATTGTCCGTCTCCATGGAATTCCTAGCAGCATAGTGAGTGATCATGATTCTATCTTCACTAGTAGATTTTGGGAGGCATTTCAGGACGCATTGGGAACAAAACTGAATTTCAGCATTGCTTATCACCCACAGTCTGATGGACAGACTGAGAGGATTAACCGAATCTTATAGGACCTATTGCGAGCTTGTATACTTGATTTTAGTGGTTCTTGGGAGGAAAATTTGCATTAGGTCGAGTTCTCTTATAACAATAGCTATCAGGCTAGTATAGAGATGGCTCCTTTTGAGGCTTTATATGGTCGTCCGTGTCGATCACCGGCATGCTGGATTGAGGCGGGTGATAGACTCATTCTTGGACCTGATATGATTAAAGAAGCCACAGAAAAAGTTGATTCCATTCGGAAGAAATTGAGGACAGCTCAGGGTCGTCAAAAGAGTTATTATGATCGTAGAAGAAGGGATTTGGAATTCCAGATTGAGGACTCTGTCTTTCTTAAAGTATCTCCTATGCGAGGTGTATTGAGGTTTGGGAAGACCGGTAAGCTGGCACCACGGTATATAGGTCCTTTTCCTATTCTAGAGAGGTTCGGTTCTTTATCTTATCGAGTGCAGTTGCCTAGCTGATTATCTGGCGCGCATGATGTGTTCCACATTTCTAACCTTCGAAAGTATGTGCATGATCCGGATAGTATTATTGAAGAAGCTGCTCAACAGGATCTCGAAATCACTCCCAATTTAACAGTTAAAAGAGAACCGATAAAAATTGTGGATCGGGATGAAAAACAATTGAGAAACAAAGTTGTGAAGCTAGTCAAAGTTCAGTGGAGTGGCGATCCAAAGGACTGCACTTGGGAAACTGAAGATAATATGCAGAAATCATATCCCAATTGCAGAGTGGATATCTCAGCTTAAGCTGGTAAGCCATCCCTTTACTTTTTCTGAAATCGTATATTCTTTGTCTATTTTTCTCTCTCTTTCAAATTTCAAGGACGAAATTTTCTTAAAGGGGGATATCTGTAACATCCCAAAAATTTATCAATTAAAATTAATAATATATTTTAAAACTTTTGGAATTTAATTTGAAAATAAATTGAAAAATCTCAAAAAAATAAAATAAGTGATAATTATATATGAATAAATTACAATTTCTTTTGAGTTTAAATTTTTGGAATAATGAATGTTTTAAAAAGTCATTTGAATTTAAAATTTTATACATACATGTATATTGCATATATGGGTAGAACTGAATATATATTAAAATTAAATTTAAATTGTTCAAGGTATGTGTGAATATATAAATAGACATAAATGGATTTTTATAAATCAAGTGAATAGGAATTTGAACCTAAATTTAAAGTAAATGTTTCTAAAAAAAATAAGTGGCTTTCAAAATCATTAAGGAGTAATGTATATAATGTAAATATTGGTTAAACCATTTCTTTTAACATTGTGTGTATATATATATATGCAATGGGATAAGGGGTGTATTCATTTATAAAGTGAATATGACATAAAAATTTATTAAAAAATTCTTTTTTCTTGCAAAATTACAAATGATAAACATACACAAAGGAGATGGAGTAAAGAAATTAACATAATTGAGATCTCATGATTATTTTTTACAAATGGCATTCAATATCATTGCATGAATAAAATAATAAGAATTAAAAATTATAGAAAACTTTTCAGCTTCCATTTTCAAATTTATTTAGCCTACCAAATCTCTGAAAGTACGATAACAAAAGATTGAGCACTTCAAACTCCAACACTCAAGAAAAAAAAAGAAAAAAAATCAGAAAGGAAGAAAACTGCCAACTTTCTTTCAATTCAAAAGTTAAATCTAAAAATCTCCTTAAACATCAAGCTGTAGCATTACACTCCATCTCTTAGGTAGATTTTTAAACTTTATAGTTTAATGAAATTATGATTTTAAAATAAAGTTTTAACACCAATTCAAAATCTGCAGATTAATTGAAAAAGGCAGCTGCAGTTTTGGCCAAAGAAACAGTGCAGTAATTTCTAAAATAAATTAAGGCAAGTGAATTTCTTTTTTTTTAATTTGAATTTGAAGTTGCTAAACAATATTTAAGCAAGAATTAGTAAATTAAATTAATCAGTTGCTGGAGAAATCAAGATCAAAGATTAAATCTATTTCTGGTCTTCAAGTTGCAGGAAAAGGAGAAAAAAGCTTTCTTTGTTATATAAAAGAATTCAAACTGTAAGTAATTTAAAATTGTTGTTATTGATGAATTAAGTAAATAAATACAACAAAGAGTAATCAAAGATCTGTACTTGCAAGTTGCAGATCTAAACTTCAAGATTTAAAGTAGGAAAAAAAATTCAAGCTTCATCCTTCTTTTGAAAACTGTCAGGAACTTTTTGTCTACAGGCAAAGGTGAGTAAACCTCTGTGTTATTCAATTATTTGTTGTATGTGTGCCTGAATGGATGTTAAAAAGCCCTTGCATGTGAATGAATTGATGTGCTTGTGTTTTCTTTTGCCTGGGAATGTTATTTCCTTCCCTGTTCCTCTAAGTTCTGGTTTATAGAGTTAACATGCCAAATCAAACCCTCTCTCTGCTTTCTGTTGAATTTGATGGATAAACAAATTAAAGTGGTGTTTGGACGTGCATTATGTTTAGTAACTAATCAAAGCAAAGTAGTATGGTTTCTTCTTTTCTAGAAACTGTGAAAACACGGTTACATATATGTCTCTGGTTTATAGAGTAAACCATATCAAATCCAAATCCCTCTCTCCCTCATTTCTTCGAAAAATGGGTTGCAAACAAGTCGAAATATGGTTTTAACACTGCACCATGTTTCAGTAACAAATTAAAGAAAAGTCATATAGTTTTCTTTTTTCTGGAAACTGTGGAAAACACGGTCACAATCCAAATAAGCAAGAAATTCGAACCTCACATATTTTAATTTCATTAATGTTATTTGAATTCCCCTTAAAAATGATGATTTTAGAAAGAAAAATGCAAATTTTTCATTAAGTTTTCACCGAGATATTGGAGTTGATTAGAAAGTTGAACTTTTGCTAAATTCTGATGATCTAAACATTGGTGGGCCTCGAGTTCGTCGTCACAGCTAGATTGATTGTTCGAGATCACTAGAAAAATACAAGTGGAATTTTTAAATTTTTTAATTTTTTAATTCAGGATCAAATTAGGGTTAAATAACCAATTTCTTCTCCCGTTTGAAATGGGGGTGCTACGTCACCATAGGATGATCGGACTGCATGTCAATGGTGCCAATCGCGGCGTCTATCGTGGGCGAAGCCGTGGTCAAGTTCTGGTGACCGCTGACGGTCAGAGGAGGTGGGGCGAGACCATTTTCTGATGATGTTATGTTGGGCTGTTTGGGTCGAGACGACTCGATTCTCGTTTTCGAAATTAATTCAAGTTCTTGGTGTTTGTGGGGTTCTAGTAGATGGTCATCGACTCGATGGTGGATGTAGCTTCGACCAACGGTGATGATTCCGACCGTGCACGTGCACGTGGGGGTTGTGGTATCAGTTTTGATGGTTTGGGAAGAAGAAAAGAGTAACTTGAAGCACTGCTCGGGGTTGGGGGAGAAGACTCGAAGGGATGGTCGTGTCATTTAAACGTTGCACCGAGTTGCTTTAAAAACTTAAACAATTTTTTTGTGAAAAATGTTACTCGGGTTAATTTGGCTAAAAACTTGAAGCAGGGGGTGTTTTTCTCGGGGACGACTCGAGACGGCCTCGAATTGGCTATGAAACAGCAAAATCCAGTTTTAACAAAATTTTGAAAAACATAAGTTAAATAATTTTCTGAGTACATTTTTATTAAATAAAGGTAGTTGTTAATGGGGGATGAAGTAAATGATATTGAAATGTTTTTTTTGAAATTAATGGAATTCAATGATATTTCAAATTCATATTTTTTTTTTACAAAAATTGTTTTACATTTAACTTAATAAAAATTGAGAACTAAATCAAGTGTTCAAGTCTTAATTTAAAAACCAAATTTATTTATATGATGAAATAATGATTTAATAATTAATGATTTGTAATTACCTTATAATTAAAAGTTAATTAATTAAAGAATAGTTAATTAATAAAAGTAATAAAAATTTAATTAGTAACAATTAAGAATTAATAAATTAAGATAAACAATTAAAGAATAATTAATTAATAAAGCCAATTAAGATTTTATTAATTCATAGTTAAGTAAAAATTAATCATTGATTTAAAATAATTAACAAAGATAATTATATGGTTAATTCACTTAAATCACATTCACCTTAATTGAAGATGATTGACTATCATCAAATATTGTGCACTTGATTGACATTTCTGTTGTGATATTGTGATTTCTTTTGTACTGAAGTGTGATTTGTGATTTGTTTCTATATGTATGCGAAAACCCCTTTGCCCGTAAAATGACATTTAAACTTCGATGCGACAGGAAGTCGGATTTCTGTTAGTTATCCAAAACCCACATCGAACCCTGAATCTGAATCCTTGTAATTGATACACCCACGTGTTTTAAAAATTAAGCGTTCACTTTTCGGATTAGCTGGGAGAGGACCTTTGTGTCATATAACTCATTCCGAATAGTGATACGATGTATTGAATAACATCTGAAGACGGTAGTGAAGACCGGGTGTCTTCGAAAATGATAGGATAACCTATCGATTGTCTCTGCACTGAGTTGCTCCGGTATAGAGATCTCCATATGTGATGGGGAGTCCGATCGGAATTGGGGATACTCGAATTGGCAAGGGCTTCTTCCTTTATTGGACGAAGTGCCATCGGTTCTGTTCGAACCCGAAACAAACTTGTATAGTTGTGTGTCTGACACTACACTTTGAGATATAAAGCAGATTTCTTTCAAATACATATCTGATTAGTGGCGGGGAATTTATTCCCTTAGCTTAACACCCTTCTCTAAGACGTACGAGCTCAGAGGTTATGCAGTTGAAGGTTATCAGCGATATACTCCCAATTTAGTAATGTGGCATGCTAAGTGCTGCTGTGTATGGACGATCATTTGTTCATCATTTGTGAACCAAGCATGGCTTTCATGCAAAGCATAGCTTTGTGGACGAGACCTCACACCCTGGAAATGGTCGAAATAGGAAAGATGCGGCAAGGTTATGAGGGTCGTACCCTTTAGGGTACGTCATTCCCTTCGGGAAAAAGGTAGTATCATGGTATGGAGCCCAGATACTTTACCTATGTGGTTGCTGCAATCTCATTTACTGTGTGGTTGTTGCTTTGTGATATAGGGCCCTCGGATGAAGGTCGCAGATGAGCAGGGAATGGCATAGTCATGTAGTAGTTACCTAGTTACAGAGGTAACCCAGTCTTGTGTTGGCTGAGAACTGGTTAAGTTCTCAGGACGTCCCTCCAGAGGCGTACCCATGTGGCATAGGAAGTTCCTTAGCCTGACCATTTGTTGGAAATCCAAAGAAACAATACGAGCCCCTTACGATTGCAATTTGTATAACCTGCCACCTCAGGTGGTAGCTATAGTAGGCATAGTATCATGGTACCTATCCTGGCTAGGATTAATATTATATTTTCGAAATGTTTTCACACTATGCATTAGTAATAATATCAAAGAACTTTTCTCATATTAAGCATATTTGACTATCATTAGGGGAAATCTCCCCTAAGTGTGCGATTGCATTGTAGGTGTGCCGAAAGGCCTTATGGTAGTTTCATTTTCCAAAAGCATGAACGGTTTTCTTTTAAAATCTATTTTGTTTAAAAGCAACTATCTTTGTTTACTCATACCAGTCCCATGGCTGACCCGGAGTTTATTTTTTCCTTTCTAAACTCTAGGTGCCCATCATTTCCACACGGGTAGCCTAGTAGCAGGTTTTCTGTATTTCGGTATTAGCTGTATTTTGGAGACTTTTGGTTTGGAGACTATCGGTTTTTGGAGGCTTTTACCTTGGAGACATTTTGGAAGCTTTTGGATCTCAAGGTGCTTAGTTTTGGAAGTTCACTATCACTCTATTTCCTTGAAGACCTTTTGGCATATGATCACTTGTTGTTCTATTATGATGTTCTATTTGGTGTTGTGGCATATGTATTATGATACTCTAATGTTGTAACGGATATTATGATGATGTTGTATCTGTGATGTAATGCATAATATTTATTTTTGTTCCGCTATTTATATTCATCTAATGTTGTTATAAGCTCCATCCGACTGGAGTTCAATGTTTGAATCTTTGGCAGTTGAGTTCAAGTGAGGTATTTGATGTCAATTTTCGAACATTGGATTTCGGGTCTTGACACTATATCTGTGATTCTGTGACTTATTTATTTACCGTATATGCTGAGTTTTGCCAAATTTAAATTAACAATCTAATATTTTGAGCAATTCAAGTTCGACATGTGCGGATGCGAATGGTTGAAAATAACAGGTCGTTACAAAAAGGGACCTCTAGACTGGGATGTCCTTACCCTAATTGGTTGCTACCCACTTAGCCTTGTGTGCACCTCCCCTGTTTTATCCATTCCCGGTTGATGAGGCTCGAGGCTATGCATTACCTTTTTAGCACACATTCTCTTAGAATGCTCATCGTCCTACTGAGGATGCTCTGAAAGCATTCGTTCATACAAGTCCATTCCGGGTTCGAACGGAACCGAAGGCACTACTCCTACTACATCCATTTTGGAATGACCCTCAGGATTAGTAGCGATTAGCCCTTGCACTTCACTGCTCCATCTTCGACTCCAAGCTCTTGTCTTTCTCACGAAAACGTTCAAACCGGATCGAAGTAGTTTTTGGAAAATTAATCCCGCTCCCGGTCTCTTCGGTACTGTCAACGCATTGGCCAATATTAATAGTCAGTTATTTAACAATCAAATAACATCCACAAACAATCATCGGATTAAATAATTTCCCAAATTATTTATTAATCTCAATATATCTTTGCAAGATATTTTTCACTCTTCAAACCTTTGAAAAAAAAAGTTTTCAAATCACTTTTCTCTCTCGGAAGAAAATTCCCACCCACTTTTTATTTGCATTGGAAAGTGCCAAGTCCTTATATTTGGATTTTTAAAATAATTTAAATAACTTATCCAAAAATATATATATACTCTGAAACATTTGTAAAATAAAAACTATTTAAAACACTTAAAATAAAAACTATTTAAACACTTATTTTAAAATATATACCTTAAACACTTGAAATAAAACTATTTAAAACACTTTATTAAAAGTATATACTTATTTCTCACGTAAAACTAAGGCCAAAACTAAAATAAAAATTATTCTATAAGGTACAAATATTAAATAATTATCTTTTAAATCATAATACTAGCTAAACCCTTAAGATATTTACTATTATAATTAATTTAAATAAATAATTACTTTAACATTCTAAAACAATTTAGAATAACAAAATTTCTCTACAACATCCTTTGAAAATCAATTAAAACCTCTATCCTATACTTGGAAATCTTTCTTTGAAAATATACTTGGCATTATAAGGAAATACACTTTCCTTTCCACATCTTTAAAAATTAATCACTATTTAATTTTAAAATAAATTACTCATTCCTTTATAAATTCCCATTCTAAATTTACATTTCCAATTTATCCTCTGATAAATATTTCACTTTAAAAGCCCAGTCTAAAAATTCCATAGTCCCATCTCCTTTTGAAACACGGTTTCAAACATGTGATCCATTTCTAAATCGTTTTCCAAATTTACTCCATTTTAAAAATAAATTCCTTTACTTACTCAATTTATTTCAAACCTATTAAATTCAGATTTTACTTCTTTACTATAATTTAAAATCTTATTTAAAACTAAAATACAAATTTCATACTTTTCCAAATTTATTCTTTATCTTTTTCAAATTTAAATCTTGAATTTGAAAATAAATTCTTTATTCCTTTAAATAATATCACTTCAGTTTAAAAATTCATCTATTGCCATTTTCAAAAATTTCCTTTACCATATTTGAACATTTATTTATTAGAATTTTAAAAAAAATCAACTTCTATCCTTTTCTAATTCATTCTTTAGTTTATCAAAATTCCCTATAATTATGTTACATAAAAATTCTCTCTTTTATTTTCCTTCAAAAAAAATCCCATCTATGTATTTTTGATAGTACATATACCCAAAAGATATTCAATCAAACTATAGCATCCAATATTTTCAATTACCAATATAATCTATCACCGATTATCAAATAATCATATCATAGAATATTAAAACAATCTAAATATTTTGAGGAATCCAGTTGGATCCCTCCAACCTATTTCCCTGCATCCATAGATGTTAGCACAACAATTTAAATACCAATCTACCTTCAAGGCGGGATATCACGGTACAAAGGGTCATTCGCTATTATGTGGGGCGCATAGGGTCTCATCGGCTATATAATGCAGAAAATCAATCACTCCAATACACATACACCCATACACTATATATATATATATATATATAATATACCACATTCAGACAATTTAATCATTCAACCAATAATTTAAATTTAACTATTTAAATTTAAACGGAATCCTAAATGAGTGAGATTAACTCACCTTTGATTTTTGCATGCAACCCATTTCCATTCCGGCTTGCATCCTTTCAGATTTTGACATTATATAAACATTTATACGGTTTAAATATTTTTGGCTAATCGAACAATCTATTAGCATTTTAATAATTTAATTTCAAACAAATTCTCCTTTAATAGATTATTTTTGGTGGCTAAAATAATTAAATGGACCAGTTAAACAATTAATTTTATTAGTACCCTTTTTTAAAATAAATTAGTAAATTTAAAATGTAGGCATGTATATTTATTTCCCTTTTGAACTACATATACCCTTATAAAAAAAGAATTTATAATTCCAAAAATTTAACTTTTATAAATTCTTCCTTGTACATATATTAAAACAGGTATGTGTATGAATATATATATATATATATATATATATATATATATTATTTCTGTTTTAAATTAGAACATGCATGTGGATATACATTTTTATTAAAACAAAATTATTTTATACCTACTGAGATAAATATTCTTCTAACGTATATATATGTACATTAAGTAAAGACAACACTATTTTAAAATTAACAAATTTAAACCTACAGTAAAAAGAATTCCTGTTTATCTCCACCATACACACATATATACATCTGATTAAGTTAAATGTAAAAATGAAAAAGCAAAATACCTTACTGATTCTCTAAATTCGACCAGACCTCTTCTACTACCCAAAGCAAAATCGAAATCGTGCTCTTGACCATCGCCACCCCTTTTCCTTCATCGCCCTATGAAATTGCCGATCTTCTAATCTCTCGCCTCTTCCCTCTCTCGCACACTACTGCCAATCGTAGTTCTCATCACGGCTACTGTCCCCTTTGATGTCACGATTAGCTTAAAACCTAGCTTAATGAATCAGGTCGGCCCTCCTTCGAAGTCGCAAAGATGCCGTTGCGCTCGATTGAAGGAGAGAAAGTGGGATATGCACGCTTCGAGAGGACGATCGATTTTGCATTTTCTCGACCATTAATTTGTTTTCTGATTCTAATTAAAAAAATTTAGTTTGATTCGAATGAGTGATAAATCTTGAAGGGAAAGAGATAAAGCTGATGCGATTACTTCTTCTTCTATTTTTATCGGCCTGAGTTTTATTTTATTTTTTTTAATTTTTTTTAAAGATGCGTGTGAAATATACAGAAGAAAGAAAACACGTGTTTATATTTCTCAATGTGTCAAAGCATGGTACAGTGTTCGATTATATTATTTATTTTCAAATTCAAATTCAAAATTAAATCGTCTCAAAATTGCAACTCAAAATTTTGAACTCCTATCGAGGCGTGACGCTAGGCATTTATAATGTTAAACCCCTATTTGAAACACAATGGAAAAGATTTCGTGTCCTAATTCGATCGTATGGAGAAGATAGCTATTTGGACCCAGTTATTATATAAAATTTTCGATATAAATCTCAGCACGTTTATCTATCCTACGGCCAAGCGATCACTCCAAACACTATGAAATTTGAAATCCGATAATAATACACTATTACGGATCCAATGGAACTTGTTTCATCGAATTTTGAGACTGTGCCTTGGAAAGTTATTTTTAAATTCAGTTTAAACTATATATTTTTAAAACTGAACAAAACATACCCAAATTCAAATTTAAAACTTCTATTATCTCCAATATTATAAATATATATTTCCCAAGCCATTGAAATATTTTCAACTAGCTAAAAACCCAAGATTCAACATTTTAACCAATTTTCAATTATTAAGCATTCTTCCTATTTCGACCGCATTCTTCTCGTTTCAACCATTTCCGAGGTGTGAGGTCTGAATAGGTCTTGTCCACAAAGCTACGCTTTTCACAATAGCCATGCTTTGATCAACAAATGATCAGCAGCACTCAGCATACCACATTACCACATTGCGGATGTATCACTAGTAAATATCAACTACATAACCTCTGAGCTCATACGTCTCAGAGAAGGGAAGCTAAGAGAATAAATTCTCCGCCACCAAACAGAAATTTATTTGATAGAAACCAGCTTTACATCTCAAAGTGTAATGTCAGACATACGTCCATACAAGTCTGTTTCGGGTTCGAACGAAATCGAAGGCACTTCAAAGAAGCCCTTGCAATCTGGGTATTCACAATCCTGATCGGACTCCCCATCACATATGGAGATCTCTATACCGTAGCTACTCAATTTAGAGTCATTCGATTGGTAATCCTTTCGTTCTCTAAAATACCCGGTCTTCACCATCGGTCTTCAAATGTTGTCCATTCCATCGTATCATTATTCGGAATGGGTTTTATGACATAAAGTTTTCTCCGTGCTAAACCGAATAATGAGTTCTTTATTTTTAAACTAGATGGATATATGGGATCTTAGTTAAGTCTCAACTTAAAGCCCAAAACCTTTCTTTTGAATGATTTACACAAATTTCCATTTTCAAATCTTTTTAAACAAAAGATTCACCTTTTAAAATCCACTTCAATTTGAAACCAAGGTTCACCAATCTTTCACAAAGATTAATTCATAGCTTTCAAAACTATTTCCATTTCAAATCTTCTATATAAAAGATAAACCTTTAAGATCCTCTTAAATTTGAAAACAAAGTTCACCAATCTTTATCAAAGATTCATATATAGCTTTCAAAACAATTCCATTTCAAATTTGAAACCCTTTCAACAAAAACTGGAAATCCTTTCTTTATTTGAAAGTTATTATAATTTGAAAACAAATACTTTTCGTTTTCAAAAAAATATGATCAAATATACACAAGTTATAGCCTTTAAAAGTATAAACCAGAAAATCAACGAACTACCGTATCATTGGCAAGTTCTAATTTGAATTAAATTCAAATCTCCAAAACAATTATTTTAAAATAGTTTTAAATCCATATATATATATATATATATATATATATATATTGTATAACTTATATGACCCTTTCAAACCATAAGTTCCAAATAATTTCAAAACTTTAAAAGATATAATATATTCAAACTAAGTTTCAATTTCAAACTTCCTTTCCAAAAGCTTTCAAATTCAATTTAATTTAACTTCCAAACCATTTAGATTCAAAATTCAACTTTTACATGAAATAATATTTAAATTCAAAATATCTGTGACTTAACCAATTCCCTTGTGAAATCCATATCTGTGTGTTTGTGGTGTCTTCCAGGGGTTTTACACACAACAATAAAATATCATCAATCATCACAATCCAAACATAGCAATATCAAGAAGCGGTAAAATCCTATAACGCTTAACATCATTCACAGATTCACATATAAATATGTAAATTCAATACAGATAAATCAATCACAATTCACAGCTCAATCATATCATAGAATCATCACATATCAGGAATATCACACAATTCAAGGCATTCAATACAAACCAACCATCTATAAGTAAAATCAATCAATCACATGATAAATTTAAATCAGATTAATTACTTATGAATAAACTGTTAATCATGGTTAATTAATCATTGATTGATTACAAATCTTTTTAATTAATTATCCTTTAATCATTTATTAATTAACCTTTAGTAATAAATTAATCAACCTTTAATTACTAATTAATCAACCTTAATTAATAAATCAATCAACCTTTAATTATTAAATAATTAACCTTTAATTATTTAATTATCCTTTAATTAATTAATTACTTTAATTAATTAACCCTTAATTAATTACCATTTAATTAATTATCCCTAATTAATCACAAAAAGTGATTATCCCTAATCACTTATATAATTAATTACATTGAGTAATTATCTTTTAATCCCTTGATTAACCAACTTTGATCATTAGTTAATTACTTTTAATTAAGTAATTATCTTTAAGTAATTAATTATCCTTAATTACTTTCATTAATTAATTATTCTTTTAATTATCCACCTTAATTAATTAAGATAAACCTTTTTATCTAAATTCGTTACTCAATTACATCATTTAAATTAAATGCTTGAAATCATTTTATACGAAAATATAGATTAATTAAAGTTTATTACCCTTACAATAATCACTTCCTTAATTACATTATTTTTTTTAGAAAACAAAATAGAGATTTAATAAGATAATTTACCTTATAAGTATTTCAAAAACAAAACAATTTAAATTCGAAACACACATAACATTAAGGGTTAAATTTTTTTGAACCAAACAAATTTTTAAACATTTAAGTTTTATCATTTTAAAACTTTAAAACTTGTTTATTTCATTTGGGTTTGAAAAACTTGGTGTATCATTTAGCTTCCAACTTGTATCTCTCGTTACTATTTAAAATGTTATAGATTTACTTACAAAAGTTTTTAAAATCGGCACATAATTTATTTATAACTTTTAAAATCTGCTATGCTCAAACAACCCGAGCCAAAAAATCTAAAGCCTGGATTCAACTCCGGGTCATCATCTTGCTTCATTACTTCGAGTTATTACGTGAAATTTTTCGAGTCACTCCCAATAAAACTTCATCTCCCCCAAATACCATATCAACCCAGACATCCTGTATCCCCCGTGCACGTGCACAGTCATTCTGATCATCACCGATCCCCGCCGTGATCATCCACGCATCGCCTATTATCTATTGTATCATCACAAAAACCCAGATCGACGAAACGACGTCGAGCTCATTATCGAGCCATTCGATACCACCTGGAACAAAACGCCAGTCACAAAAATCCACTCGCCTCGCTGATCAAGACCACCTGAAGCCTCGCCATCACGATCAGTTCTTCGTCGACAACCCATACTTTGTTTCCACCTGCCCCAGCCTTGCCCGATTCACCATTGGCGACGGAATCGACTCTGAAACTTCGTCGAGAAAATTGGGTTTTAAACCATAAAACCCAGCCGCACCGCCACCCCGATGATCGAAAAAATCTCGGTCTTCTTCTTCGACAACCCATACTTTGTTTCCACGTGCCCCAGCCTTGCCCGATTCATCATTTGCGATGGAATCGACTCTGAAACTTTTTCGAGAAAAATTGGGTTTTAAACCCTCAAACCCAGCCGCACCGCCACCCCGATGATCGAAAAAATCTTCTATCATTTTCCCTTAACCATCGACCTCCATGCCTGCTCCAGCCAAAACGTTGACGACCAACACCTCATCATTCATCAGAAATCCTCATAAACCCAAATTCTGGTCAACTCGAAATCTCTCATCGAATATAGACTTAAAAATTATGAAATGATTTTCAAAAATCATCGTTTAGCAATACGAATTCATTCATATAATCAGAACTTGAAATCTAGATGTATGATTTTGAACTAATTTTAGATTATTGCTGTAAATTTTAAAATTTTGAAGTGATTACTTGACAAATCTTCTTGAATCTATTCTTTAAAATGGTATTACCATGTTACAACATTTTCTTCTATAAATCAAAGCCTAAATTTGATTGTATAAGGAATAATTGAATTTGTTTTGATGGGTTGAAGCCTGTATATTAACAGAGTGATATTATGTATGTTTAAACAGACATGCACATGCATATTTATCATCATTTTTTTATTTACACACATGCATTTATATGTATAACAGAAAAAAATTCAAAGTACCACTCACATCTATCATCACAGGCAAACCAAAGTACATATGGAGATTGTAGAGTTTACTCGCCTGGAACAAGCAGAGAACAAATTCTGAGCCTGGAAATGAAATCTGAAAACTGAATTAATATTTGATCTGGATTTTTGATGTTGAAGCTTGATGTGCTTTGATCTGAACTTGATGTACTTTGACCGGATCTTAGATTTTCAATTTGGTTGAAGACTTGAACATGTTTTTGATTTTTTGGAACAAAGAACAGGTTTAAATCTTTAAACTTGGAAATTGTTCCAATGTTGATCTATAATGATTCGATCTGAAATGGAAACTTGAATCTTGCTTTATATATTGAGTTGAGTTTGAATTGTTAGCTTGTTTGATTTTTATTTCTGGTTTTCGGTTTTTTGTTTTCTTTTGATCTGTTTTGTTTTTTGATTTCAGGTTGTTTTGCTTTTCTCTGGTTTTGTAAGTTACCAGGCTTTTGATTTTGTGAAAGAAAATGAAAAAAAAAGATTAGAGATATACATATAGGAATAAAATCCTTTTATTTATTATTTTAAAAATAAATGAAACTAGGGACACTTGTTTAATTTGCATATCAAAATTATTACACTTGTTTACTATATGTTGAAATTATTTTATAAGTGTTAATACAGGTATTCATAAATTTACATATGTCATAAACATGTAATTTGATGTTTGAACCTTTTATAAATTTTTATTTAATTTCATATTTACATAGGTTTATGTTTTCTTATTTATATATATAATTTTAAATGAAAGTATTTAATCCTTTCATTCATTTTCAAACTATTATACTTTAAATAAATAAATTTGTATTATGTGTTTTAAATGTTATATATATATATATATATACACACACACACAATCTACATTTTAAAAGAAAATGTACATTAAACCTTTTGTTAAATCTTATTTTAATTAAAAATATATATTTATATACATTACTTTCATAATTACTTATATAACCTTGAGAAAAATGATTTTAAAACAAATTATTAATAAGTAATGAAATTTATTTTATATATAAGAATTTAACTCAAAATAGCCTTTTGAAAATTACTATTTTTAATCTCAAATCATAACTTCCAAATATAGATATACATATATATTTTGTATACAAATTTTATTAATTTTTAAAATATAGTGTTTGTCAAATCTAATTTTTTCTAAAATATTTATTTTTGAACTTCAATTCCAAAATTCAATTTATAATAAATTTATATACACATAATAAACAAAAAAATATCTTATTTAATTTGGAAAATATCAAATTAATTCACAATTTAATTCAAAATTTATTTTAATTTCCAATTAAAATTTGACTCAAAACCAGGACCATTACAGATTCCCCCTTAAGAAAATTTCGTCCCCGAAATTTGCTAGACAGGACGACAACCAAAGAACAGATGAACAGACAGAGAAATGGTTCACCAGATTAAACTAAATATTTATTCCAAATTTGACTTTTCAAATCAGAATATCATCAATAAATATGAGAACGAACTCATTTGATACTTTACGAAATACTCGGATCATCAGATTTACGAGACATGCCGTGTAACGACCCAGAATTTCTGTCAATTGAAATTCGTATATTTAATTGATTTTAAATATTAACAAGTAAAATTCATAAGTCGAATAATTTATTTTTCGAATATCTGGATTTAATTGGATAATTAAATCGATAAATTTATCTATAAAATTACAGAAAAAATTGGAAATTGGGTTTAATATGATTTAAATTGATTTATAAAGTTATATTAAATCATATTGGAGTTAGAACAATGTTTGTGAACTTTTAAAATTGAATTTAAAGTAAATTTGTAGAAATTGAATATTTTAATATTTAATTGACGAGTTAAAATGGCCATTTTTCAAACAGTCTCGGATTTTGACGAAACTAGTTTCATCGGATCCGTAATGTTATATTATTGTATGGTTTCAAATTTCGTTTCAATCGGATTTACAGTTTGTCCAGGGCAAGCTAAAACGCGTAGAAATCGATTCGAGTGAGTTTCGAATTTAAATAATTTGATTCGAAATCATATCTTCCAAATTTGATCGAATTGGCTCCCGGTATATATTCCATTGCGTTTGGAATGAGGGTAAAACATTATAAATGCCAGGCGGCACGCTTCGTTTGGAGTTCGGAAAAATTTCGGGTGAATAGTGCACGGAAATTTTCTATAAAAGGACCTAACTATTTTCATTTTGCAAAACCCTAATCAGAGCTAACCCTAGCCGCCACCATTAAAAACATTGGCCGAAAATTGTTCTCGTTCTTCCTTTATTTTCTTCTAATCCATTCACCTTCACCAAAAACATTCAACTACAACATCGAAGAGGGCATCGAGCTCTACAATCTCAACGGTTGTGATCGAATTTGGAGCTACGGATCATCATTAAAGTAACCGCGTTCTCCTAGGGTTGTGCACGTCTTATCGTGACAGGGGGAGGGCTGAGTTCGAAGCTATGGTGGCCGAAGGTAGCACAAGTGAAGGGCTTCGTGATGGAGTTTGTTGATCGATGTATAGGGGATCGTGGAGGTCGTGATATTCAACCCTAGAACGATGGTGATGGGTTTCTTTCGGCCTGTAGATGCACGTGGGAGGAGAAAGAGATGCACGGCCAGGATTTGTTGACCTTGGTAGCAACGGCTCTGATATGATTTAGGTTTTAAAAAAATAAAGAAATTTGTAGTTTAATTATATTATAACTCATGTAAACTTTAAAACAGTGTAACTTTTTCCATACAAGGTCGAAAATGCACGAAACGAATGGCGTTTGGTTCGTTTTGACGAACACTACGCGATGGAGCTGGGTTGGAGTTGATAGGAGCTAGTGAAAATTTTGGGTAAAATTAGACGCACGTTTAATTTTATTCGAAATAAAACACTGCAACCGTTATTGAAACCAAGGTGAGAACTTCTCACTCAATCGAAATTGTTTCGATTTAAATTTTTAATAGTTAAATTTAAAATTGCTTGATTGTATGATTGGATGATAAATTATTATCTATTGTTTTGAAATAGACCCTATACGCCGTATATTAAGCGAATGTTATTTATTAAAAACATATACCGCGATAATTCCATCTTGATTGGAATTGGTATTATATATGTACTTGGAGTTGATTTTCCCGCATTATATAGCGGATGAGACCCTATTGCGTCGCATAATAGCGGATAATATTTTATAAATCCCATATACCGCGATATTCCGTATTGAAACGAAATTCGTATTGTGCTAATGTCTGTGGATGTAGGGAAACAGGTTGGAGGGATCCAACTGGATTCCTCACCAGTATTTATTTGATTTCAGATATAGTGATATTTGTTGATTATCATATGATGATATATGATGTTTGGATGCCGTGATTGATTATTTGGTTGCATCATTGGGCCTATTTTGGAGTTTTAAAAATGTTAAAGTAACGATTTTGAATTTAAAAGGATTTTTAAAGTGATTTTTGAAAGTATACGTTTTATTAAAATTTTGGAATTGATTGATTTTAAATAAATAAACGTTATAATTTTAACGTTATAAAATTTATGATTTTTGAGAAATATAGTTAAAATGTGATTTTTGAAATATGGAGTTAATGAATTTTATAAAATAGTTTAAAATTGAGATTTATGAATTATTATAAACGGTTTATATAAAAGATTTATAAAATTGATATTTATAAATAAAAATATTGGAATTATAAAACGAGTTTTTTTGTGTTAAAATGAAATAATAAATGGATGGATTTCATAAGTGAATGAAATTTATTGATTTATAAATTGGGAAGTTATAGAATGAATAGATTTTGTAAAATAAAAGATTTATAAGTAATTAACTTATAAATTGGATTTTGGCATTTAATTGGGATATAAATAGAATTTGTTAATAAAGTGATTTTTATAAGTTGAAGTTGTTATAAAATATAAATGGGATTTATAAACATTGTTTTATAAATCCAAAACCGACTTATTTTGATAAGTCAATTATTATAGATTTTTAAAGGAGATATATTTACGATTTTTGACGGTGGATAATCCTTTAAATAAAATGTGTAGAAAAATGTTGAATTTGGTTAACGAAGAATATTCATGATTTTGGGACAGTGAATAATATATTAAAGTGTTTCGGGAAAGTGATATTTTAAATAGAGTTAAAATGATTTGAAGTTGTTTTAAATGTATTAAGTGTTGAAACCATAGATTTTAACATTCATTGTTGAAATAGATGTTTTCGAGAAATAAAAGAAAATGGTGGACTATAACACTGTTGTTATAGTAAACGATTTCCGAAAGGAAATGTTTTATGTAGTATTGGGATTTATATAACCTATCTTAATTTCGAATCCCTATACTAGTGATTTTGGGTTGTCGTAACGATGTTTTACGCAACATTCGTTTTGACTCAAATGAATGTGTTTAAGAGAATATATCTTTTTAAAGATAAAAAGTCCGTAATGGATAATCCATAACCAATCTATTGACGAATGCAATGTCGATTCTCCGAATCACGGGACCAAAACCCGTTGCCTTACCACTTGCGTCAGAATCCGCGGAAGTCTAAGATCTAAGTGAAGAGAATAGAAGAGCCGAATTCGCCCGGGCTTGCTGGATTACGTGCTACTCCGCTAACGCTTCAAAGATAGATGGAATTCTTCCTTCCTGTATCCCCTGCATCTCAATGAAACTTTGCACTCAAGGCATATTTGAGCATAGAAACTTTCAAGTTCTCCATCCAGTAAGGATTTTATTAATTCATTTTTTTTTACTTTCACTTTTGAACTTTCTGAATTTTTACTTGAAGTGAATATCTGGCAAGTTATTAATTTATGGAAGATTAATAAAAAGGGCCTAGTGATTGTAATGGTGTTGGATATTTGATTGTTGGACTTGATAGTTAAATAACCGACTATCAATATTTACCTTTAAATGGGTATTTGTTGTGAATTGTTTGAATTTGAATGCTACACTTATTTTTGAAATAAGCGCTCGTTATTCGGTTTAGCCGGGAGAGGACCTTTGCGTCATAAATCCCATTCCGAATAATGATATGTCGTAATGGATAGCATTTGAAGACCGGTGTTGAAGACCGGATATTTATGAAAACGGAAGGATTACCGTTGAATGTTTCTGCATCGGCTGATCTTCGATATAGAAATTTTGTCACCCTTTGTGATGGGAAATCCGGTCGTGATAAGTGAATATCCGGATTGCAAGGGCTTCTTTGGAAGTGCCTTCGGTTCTGTTCAAAACCAGAATGGACTTGTATGGATGTGTGTCTGACGTTACAATTTGATATGTAAAGCTGGTTTCTATCAAATATATTTCTGTTGGTGGCGGAGAATTTATTCTCTTAGCTTAACACCTTTCTCTGAGACGTACGAGCTTAGAGGTTATGTAGTTGATGGTTACTAGTGATATATTCCCAAATTGGTAATGTGGCATACGAAGTGCTATTGAGCATTTGTTGATCAAAGTGTGGCTTTTGTAAAAAGCGTATCTTTGTGGGCGAGACTTCGTCGGACCTCACACCCTGGAAATGGTCAAAACAGGAAAGATGCGGCAAGGTTATTAGGGGATAGCGCCCCCTTAGTGTATGTCATTTCCTTCTGGATAGAGGTGGTGTTATGGTATGGAGCCCTGACACTTAACCTATGTTTTTGCTACAAACTTATTACTTTGTGGTTGTTGGTGAATCCCGAGGTTTAGGTCGGTTACGACCGGAGGATGGCATATTCGTGTCAGTAGTTACCCAGCTAGGGGTAACCCAGCCTTGTGTTGGCAGAGATCTAACCGTAATGTTAGGTTGGTTCTCGGGACGTCTTTCCAGAGGCGTACCTATGTGGCAATGGGAAGTTCCTTGGCCTGACTATTTGTTGGAAATCCAAACTCCAATACGAAACATTGTACGGTTTTAGTTGTAGAACCTGCCATTTACTTATGGTGGCGCCCCACTGTTTAGATGGTAGCTACAATAGGCATACGATAATGGTCGTATGTTGGCTAAGATTTATATCGTTACTTTCGAAATGTTTCCTACACTTTGCACTTATAATAATAATATCAAAGAAAATTTCTACGTATCAAGCATATTTGACTATCATAAGGAGAAATCTCCTCCGATTCTGCGTTTGCATTGTGTGTGTGTGCGGGAGGCCTTATGGTAGTCTCATTTTCTAAAAAGCATTGCGAATCAAATTTAAAAAAATATTTCTTTGTTTATTTTTAAAGGTAAACTGTTTAAGTTCTCACACCGGTCCCATGACTGACCTGGAGTTTATTGTTCTCTTCTTAAACTCTGGGTGCCCACCAATTTTAACACGGGCAGTCTAGAGTTAGGTTATCAGGATATTCTGGAATTCAGGAGTTGCTGTGGAGATCAGGAGCAAGCTGGATGGCTTAGCGTATCAACTAGTATATAGTATTTCTTTTTCGCTGTTTGTTGTTGTAAACTCTGATAATGAAATGTAATGTAATAACAGATATAGTTCTTTGTTTAAAAGAATATTCATTTATCTATTATATGTTGTTCCGCTGCGATTGTGAGATTCTGATGTGGCTTCTGTTGTTTTCTTTTTCTTTCTTTCTCTCTTCTTCTATCTTCTACTTCTTCTTTAACCCCAACGGTACAGTTTTCCAGCCTTCGATTGCTCGGCAGTTGATACAGTGGACGTATTGATGTCGACCTTCGTGGACGAAAAATCGCACCGTTACATGCAGGGGCATTAGTTAGTCCAAAGGGACAACTAACCATTCGTAGAATATATCCGGACCCCCAAAGAATAGACAAATGGATACAATCCAATTTAACTTCATATTTAATTAACCAATTTATTTCAAATAAAATTTCAAATTTATTAAAGTTAAAATGAAAAGTTAATAGACAAACTGATGATCAGAATATGAAATACGAACTTATCTACAATGATTCGTAGGGCCACCACCTTAGCGAAGCTTCTTCTTATAGCTGAAGCAATCAGAGAATTGATATCGGATGATGATCAAAAGAAATTGATGGAAAAAGTTGTTTCCGTTGTCGCAGGGTATCGACCATTTGTAATGGTACTCCCCTGTCTCCTACCTCGTTCTCTTCTTGCACTCATACTGACTATCAGTGGATAGTAAGAGAATCTACTGAGGCATACAGACGGATATCCTAAGGATATACTCATTCTAGGGTAATTGTAACCCTATCTCTAATGAGTCACCTAATGTGTTATACTCCTGAGATAAAATTCTTACTCAACCTTCAGTTCTGATACCAAAATGTCACGACCCGAAATCCAGCGTCTGAAAATCGACATCCATCCTTCACCCACATTCGAATGCCGCAGTTTCAAACGTTGAAATTCGATTCGCGCCGGTGCTTATAACACATTAAGTAAACAACATAGCGAAAACAAAAATGAATATCATTGATACAGCAATGGGTACAATATCTGATATAGTATGATACAACGGATGCCCAACACTATCAGAGCAAAATAGATATACAATAGCGGAAATAACAGAGCAATAGCAGCAGAAAGATAATGTCTTCAATGCCAAACTCCAAACTCCAAGCCAGAAGCTCGAACCACAGAGCTATCATGTTGAATTAAGCAAGGTCAGTGCAGAATGATACACAATGCGATCACCAAATCCAAACGGCTCCAAAGAATTCCAACAGAAAGCAGAAGGTTATCCAATCTATATTACTAGCTGATTATCCGAAAATATGACTCTAGGCTGCCCGTGTGGAAAATTGTGGGCGCCCAGAGTTTAGAAAGGGAAAAATAAACTCCAGGTCAGCCATGGGACTGGTGTGAGCAAACAAAAACAGTTGTTTAAACAAAAAAAACAAAAAGAATTTTAAAAGAAATTCGCTATGCTTTTTGGAAAATGAAACTACCATAAGGCCTCCCGGCACACACACAATGCAATCACACACTTGGGGGAGATTTCTCCTTATGATAGTCAAACATGCTTGACATGCGAAAACCTTTTGATATATTATTAGTGCATAGTGCAGAAAAACATTTTGAAAGTATAATATTAATCTTAGCCAACATACGTACCATTATAGTATGCCTACTATAGCTACCATGTTAAATGGCAGGTTCTACAACTAATACCGTACCGGACGCGTATTGGATGATTGGGTTTCCAACAAATGGTTAGGCCAAGGAACATCCTATACCACATGGGTATGCCTCTGGAGGGACGCTCCCGAGAACCTAACCAGATCTCTGCCAACACAAGGCGGGGTTACCTCTATAACTAGGTAACTACTGACACGAGTATGCCACCCCTCGGTCACTACCGACCTTTATCCGAGGATCCTCAACACCAACAACCACAAAGCAATATATTTGCAGCAACCACATAAGTTAAGTATCTAGGCTCCATACCATGATACCACTTTTTTCCAGAAGGAAATGGGCATACCCTAAAGGGAGCGACCCTCATAACCTTGCCGCATTCTTCCTATTTCGACCATTTTCGGGATGTGAGGTTCAACGAGGTCTCGTCCACAAAGCTATGCTTTTCACAAAAGCCATGCTTTGATCAACAAATGATTGGCAGCACTCAGCATGCTACATTACCAAATTGGGAATGTATCACTAGTAAATATCAACTGCATAACCTCTGAGCTTGTCTGTCTCAGAGAAGGGTGTTAAGCTAAGAGAATAAATTCTCCTCCACCAAACAGAAATGTATTTGATAGAAACCAACTTTACATATTAAAACGTAATGTCATACATACATACATCCATACAAGTCCGTTCTAGGTTCGAACGGAACCGAAGGCACTTCAAAGAAGCCCTTGAAATCCAGGTATTCACAATCCCGATCGGACTCCCCATCACATATGGAGATCTCTATACTATAGCTACTCAATGTAGAGTCATTTGACAGGTTATCCTTTCACTCTCGAAAATACCCGACCTTCACCACCAGTCTTCAAATGCTATCCATTTTGTCGTATCATTTTTCAAAATGGGTTTTATGACATAAATTCCTCTCCCGGCTAAACCGAATAATGAGAGTTTTATTTTAAAACCATATGGATATATGGGATCTTAGTTAAGTAACAACTTGAAGCCCAAAACCTTTCTTTTGAATGGTTTGCACAAATTTTCAAATCTTTTTCAACAAAAGATTCACCCTTTAAAATCCACTTCAATTAGAAACCAAGGTTCACCAATTTTTCACAAATATTAATTCATAGCTTTCAAAACTATTTCCATTTCATATCTTTTATACAAAAGATACACCTTTAAAATCCTCTTAAATTTGAAAACAAAGTTCACCAATCTTTATCAATGATTCATTTATAGCTTTCAAAACAATTCCATTTCAAATTTGAAACCCTTTCAACAAAAATTGGAAATCCTTTCTTTATTTGAAATTTATTATCATTTGAAAACAAATACTTTTCATTTTCGGAAAAATCTAATCAAATATACACAAGTGATAGCCTTTAAAAGTATAAACTAGAAAATCAATGAACTACCATATCATTGGCAAGTTCTAATGTGAATTAAATTCAAATCTCTAAAACAATTATTTTAAAATAGTTTTAAATCCATATATATATATATATATATATATATATATTGTATAACTTATATGACCCTTTCAAACCATAAGCACCAAATAATTTCAAAACTTTAAAAGATATAATATATTCAGACTAAGTTTCGATTTCAAACTTCCTTTCCAAAAGCTTTCAAATAAAATTCAATTTCACTTCCAAACTATTTGGATTCAAATTTCAACTTTTAAACAAAATGATATTTAAATTCAAAATATCTATGACTTAACCAATTCCCTCGTGAAATCCATATTTGTGTGTGTATGGTGTAGTCCATGGGTTTTACATACAACAATAAAATATCATCAATCATCACAATCCAGACATGGAAATATCGAGAAGCAGTAAAATCCTATAACGCTTATCTTCATTCAAAGATTCACAGATAAATATGTAAATTCAACACAGATAAATCAATCATAATTCATAGCTCAATCATATCACAGAATCATCACATATCAGGAATATCACAAAATTCAGGGCATTCAATACAAACCAACCATCCATAAGCAAAATCAATCGATCACGTGATTAATTTAAATCAGACTAATTACTTATGAATAAATTACTAATCATGGTTAATTAATCATTGATTAATTACATATAATTTTAATTGATTATCCTTTAATCGGTTATTAGTTAACCTTTAATAATAAATTAACCAGCCTTTAATTATTAATTAATCAACCTTAATTAATAATTCAATCAACCTTTAATCATTAAATAATTAATCTTTAATTATTTAATTATCCTTTAATTAATTAATTACGTTAATTAATTAACCCTTAATTAATTACCATTTAATTAATTACCTTAATTAATTACCATTTAATTAATTATCCTTAATTAATTACCATTTAATTAATTATCCTTAATTAATTACCATTTAATTAATTATCCTTAATTAATTACAAAAAGTAATTATCCCTAATCACTTATATAATTAATTACATTGAGTAATTATCTTTTAATCCCTTGATTAACTAACTTTGATCATTAATTAATTACTTTTAATTAAGTAATTATCTTTAAGTAATTAATAATCCTTAATTACTTTCATTAATTAATTAATCAATTAATTTTTCTTTTAATTATCCACCTTAATTAATTAAGATAAACCTTTTTATCTAAATTCATTACTCAATTACATCATTTAAGTTAAATGCTTGAAATCATTTTATACCAAAATATAGATTAAATAAAGTGTATTACACTTATAATAATCACTTCCTTAATTACATTATTTTGTTTTTGAAAACAAAATAGAGATTTAATAAGATAATTTACCTTATAATTATTTCAAAAACAAAACAACTTAAATTTAAAACATAAATAACTTTAAGAATTAATTTTTTTTGAACCACAATTTTTAAACATTTAAGTTTTATCATGTTAAAACTTTGAAACTTGTTTATTTCATTTGGCTTTGAAAAACTTTGTGTAACATTTAGCTTCCAACTTGTATCTCTCGTTACTTTTTAAAACAGTTATAGATTTAAATCGGCACATAATTTGCTTGTAACTTTTAAAACCTGCTATGCTCAAACAACCCAAGCCAAATAATCAAAAACCCAAGTTCAACTCTGGGTCATCTTCTTGCTTCATTAATTTGAGTTATTACGCGGAATTTTTCGAGCCACTCCCGATAAAACTTCATCTCCCCCAAATACCATTGCAACCCAGACGTCCTTTATCCCCAGTGCATGTGCACAGTCATTCTGATTATCATCGATCCCCGCCATGATGTCCACGCATCTCCTATTATCTATTGTATCATCACAAAAACCCAGATCGACGAAACGACATCGAGCTCGTAATTGAGCCATTCGATACCACTTGGAACCAAACTCCGGTCAAAAAAATCGACTCGCCTCGCCAATCAAGACCACCTAAAGCCTCTCCATCACGATCAGTTCTTCGTCGACAACCCATACTTTCTTTCCACTTGCCCCGGCCTTGCCCGATTCACCATTGGCGATGGAATCGACTCTGAAACTTCGTCGAGCAAAACTGGGTTTTAAACCCTAAAACCCAGCCGCACTGTGACGACCCGGAATTTCTAACTATGTAAATTGGAATAATTAATTGATTTTAAATATTTAAAAGTTAATTTTTACTTGAAATTCAAGATATCAATATTTACTTAATAATTAAATTATTGAATTATATAGTTTAAATATTGAATCATAGAATTTGGAATTGGGTAAAACACTGAATCTAGAGTTTTAAGGCCTATTAAAAATAATTTAAAGGTTTATAAAATTTATATTGATAGCACTGAAGGTAGTGAAAGAGTTGAAATTGAGTTTGGGAGTGTTTTGTTCAGTTTTAATAATATATCGTTTAAATTGACATTTAAAATAGCCTTCCGAGGCACAGTCTCAGAATTCGACGAAACCAGTTCCATTGGATCCGTAATAGTTAGTTATTATCGGATTTCAATTTTCGTAGCAATCAGAATTGTCGTTTGACCCTGGCAGTTCAAAACGCTTAGAACTATTTTAATCGGTTTAATTTAAGAATTGATCGTTTATTTCCGTAACTCACGCATACAATCAAATTAGCCTCCAAAACAAGTTCCATTGTGTTTGGAATGCGGGTAAAACTTTATAAACGCCTATCGGCATGTCTGATTCGGGGTCTGAGATTTCGCGTTATGCGTAGCGAGATATTTTTGATTTTTAATTATTAAAATCAAGCGTATTCAGAAAGCCATCTCCAACCCTTTAACTTACCCGTCCCTTTTATATCTTTCAACGGTAAATCGACCTCTTTAAAATAACCAATGGCGACGAAATCTCTTTGATTGAGGTGTAGGGTTTCGTTTTATTGGTTTTGAATCGCCGCGCGCAGTGTTTGTTGGGGGAGGCGGCATCGATGGAGGAGCACGCGATAGGATGGTGGCACGCGATTCTCGGTGGGGTCGCGCGACTTTGCGTTGCCGTGGTGAGCAGCTCTCGCGTGGATCGCGACAGAGGAGGGGCTGGTGAGGGCGGCTCGCGACATCGCGATGTGGAAGTCTACGTATGCTCGAGCATGAGCAGGTTTCAGCAAGCTAAGGTATGTATTTTTATCAATTGAAAAAAAACAAAAGAAATATGCAGAGAGGTTACTGTAAATGTGAGTAGTTGTGTTTTTGAATTTGATTTGGTATATGATATAAGACCTTAACTTACTGATTAATTTAAATATTTATACAAGTATTTTTAATTTATTGTTTAATATGAAATAATGATAATAATGAAATATTTATTTAGTTAAAATGGAATGGTTAGCTAATAAATTCATTTAAAGGGATTTAAATTTAAATTAAATAAGTAATTAATTAAATCTATGGAAGTTAATTGTTCAATTTATTCAGATATTAATAAAATTATATAAATATTTATACAAGGTCATAAACTTAAAAGAAGCGAGCCGGGTTGGAAGTGGGTTGCAAGACAGGAATCAAAGGTGAGTAAATCTCACTATGTTGCATTTTAATTTAAATTTTAAATGGTTATTTTAATAGTTGGTTGATGATTAAATTGATTTGATGTGCACTGATGATGATGTGGCTTTGGTTTTGATTGGTGCTCGAGTTAACTGCAGTTTGACTCAAAGTATTTGGGTTTTTAAATTGTTTAAAATTAAATCGTAAATAAGAAGCTTAATGATTTGTGATTCGTTGAAATAGTAGGGTAATAGAAATGGATAATTTATTAATTAAATTAATTAATAAATCGAGTTGATAAATTAGTAAGTAAAGGTTTGAATTCATTAAGGTTTAAGTTAATTTAGTCGAATTAATTTAGAAAAAAAAACAAGGGATGGTTTGATAGAAATTACTTAATGGTATTAATAAAATATAATTACTTGGTGAAATTAATCAAGAGATTAATTAAGATGATTAATAAAGGAGTAATTGATTTATTTAATGAAGTAACTAAAAGAATAGTTAATTACAGTTTGGAATTAATCGAAAATTATTAATATTGTGGTTTAATTAAGATAAATAAAATTGATTAGGATAAATTAAAATAAAATTAGAAACCCTTAATTTATGTAATTAAAGATGTAATCAAAGATTGATAAATTAAGATTAATAAATCCATAATCAATGACTTACGAGAAATTAATTAATATAAGTAATTAAGGATAAATGAAATTAATATAGTTAATTAATTTATGAGGTAATTAAAGATTTCTTATTGATTTTGGTTAAA
Source organism: Allium cepa (assembly GCA_030765085.1). NCBI lineage: Eukaryota > Viridiplantae > Streptophyta > Magnoliopsida > Asparagales > Amaryllidaceae > Allium > Allium cepa. The sequence continues at coordinate 465,899,099 of CM060943.1, forward strand.
AATAGTTAACATCGTGAAATGGATTAAAGTTAAATTCTTGAATAAAATTGAAGGATAATTAATCCAGGGTGATTAATTAAGATGAAAATGATAGGATGATGAATTAATTGATTTGAAATCAATTAATATTTAATGGAGAAATCTAAGTGGATGAGATTAGTAATTCAATCAGGATTAATTTAACTCAATTAGAATAAATGGAATCGATTTGTGTGATTAAGCTTTGCTTATGGATGATTGAATGGTATTGGGTGTTTTGAATGAGTTGATACCTCTGGTATGAAATGTTGTGTATTTCATTTGGATAACCTGGGTTTGGATGACATGAGAATCGAAGAGGCCGGATTCGGGTATTGGGAAATACCCGGAACTACTTCGAATTTTTATAAATTGATATGTGAGATTAACAAGTTGGAATGAAACATTTTTAAGTGAATCAGACTATTTGATCGAAATGTTGGCACTTAGGAAACTTATGTGTGAAATAAATTATGTCTATGACATATTGTGGATTTGTAAAATTAATTTGAGTTACCCCGGGTTTTATTTAAGTTGTTTGCTTGGAATTCCTTGTTAGTTGGGTTTACTCACGCTGGTTTCTAGCCTGACCCGGGTGTTACTTTGGTGTAATGCTCGGGTCAGACCGAGTATTAAAGATTTCCATGTAAGGACGTTCTGGAGATCAGGAGGCGAGATGGATGGCAGTAGCGTATAGAGTATTTCCGCTGTATTTATATTATTATTAATCTGAGGCATGATAATTGTAAATATTCAGTGACTGTATAAAATGTGAAACTCTGATGTATTAGCATGTAATCAACAGATATAATATTCTCTTGTAGATTGTTATTATTTATTATTATATTTTATCCGCTGCGAATGTGAGATGTTAATGTTTCTGTTCTTCTTCTTCTTCTATCTCTTTCTTCCTTTCATAACTATCTGGAATTTTCGGGTGCGAAAATTTTGGGTCGTTACACGCAACGCCACTCCGATGATTAGAAAAATCTCCGATCATTTTTCCCTTAACTATCGACCTCCATGCATGCTCCAGCCAAAACCCTGATGACCAACATCTCATCGTTCATCATTAATCGTCATAAACCCAAATTTTGGTCAACTCGAAATCTCTCATCGAATATAGACTTAAATATTATGAAATGATTTTCAAAAACCATCGTTTAGCAATACAAATTCATTCATATAATCAGAACTTGAAATCCAGATGTATGATTTCGAAATAATTTTAGATTATCACTGTAAATTTTAAATTTTTAAATGATTACTCGACAAATCCTCTTGAATCTATTCTTAAAAATGGTATTACCATGCTACAACATTTTCTTTTAGAAATCAAAGCCTAAATTTGATTGTATAAGGAATAACTGAATTTGTTTTGATGGGTTGAAGCCTGTATATTGACAGAGTGATATTATGTATGTTTAAACAGACATGCACATGCATATTTATCATCATTTTATTTATTTATTTATACATATGCATTTATATGTATAACAAAAACATTTTCAAAGTACCACTCACATCTATCGTCATAGGCAAACCAAAGTATATATACAGATTGTATAGTTTACTCACCTGGAACAAGTAGAGAACAAATTCTTAGCATGGAAATGAAATTCGAAAACTGAATTAATAATTGATCTGGATTTTTGATGTTGAAGCTTGATGTGCTTTGATCCGAACTTGATGTACTTTGACCTGATCTTGGATTTTTAGTTTGGTTGAAGACTTTAACATGTTTTTGATTTTTTTGGAACAGAGAACATGTTTAAATCTTTAAACCTGGTAACTTTTCTTATGTTGATCTATACTGATTCGATTTGAAATGGCAACTTGAATCTTGCTTTGTATATTGATTTGAGTTTGAATTGTTAGCTTGTTTGATTTTTATTTTTGGTTTTTCTTTTTCTTTTGATATGTTTTGTTTTTTGATTTCAGGTTGTTTTGCTTTTCTCTTGTTTTGTAAGTTACCAGGCTTTTTATTTTGTGAAAGAAAATGAAAAAAAAAGATTAGAGATATACATATAGGAATAAAATCCTTTTATTTATTATTTTAAAAATAAATGAAACTAGGCACACTTTTTTAATTTGTATCAAAATTATTACACTTGTTTACTATATGTTGAAACTATTTTACAAGTGTTAATACATGTATTCATAAATTTACACATGTCATGAACATGTATTTTGATGTTTAAACCCTTTATAAATTTTTATTTAATTTCATATTTACATAGGTTTCTGTTTTCTTATTTATATATAATTTTAAAATAAAGTATTTAATCCTTTTATTCATTTTCAAACTATTATACTTTAAACAAATAAATATGTGTTATGTGTTTTAAATGTTATATATATATACACACAATCTGCATTTTAAAAGAAAATGTACATTAAACATTATTTTAAACCTTAATTTAATTAAAAATATTTATTTATATACATTTACTTTTACAATTACTTATATAACCTTAAGAAAAATGATTTTAAAACAAATTATTAATAAGTAATCACATTTATTTTATATATAGGAATTTAACTTAAAATAGCCTTTTGAAAATTACTATTTTTAATCTCAAATCATAACTTCCAAATATAGATATACATATATATTTTGTATACAAATTTTATTAATTTTTAAAATATAGTGTTTTTCAAATCCAATTTTTTTAAATATTTATTTTTGAATTTCAATTCCAAAATTCAATTTATAATAAATTTTTATACATATAAATAAACAAACAAATATCTTATTTACTTCGGAAAATATTAATTTAGTTCCCAATTTAATTCAAAGTTTATTTTAATTTCCAATTAAAATTTGACTCAAAAACAGGATCGTTACAATTTCTCAAGCATACTTAAGTCGTAGTAACATGATAAACGGATTTTGACATCTACAGAAGAAATTTATGAAATTCATATATCTCTTTCAAGGTTTTTTAGAGATACAAAATTTACTGAAAGCCTTACTTGATAAAGGAATAAACCAATCTAATAAGTAAAGGACATATCTGATATCCACTTAAAATAAATTTGCACTGTTAACATAATTAATAAAAATGTTAGTCGATTTAAATAGAATAAATGAAATGAATTTAAGATTGATGAAGTAACGTAAATATACTAACTAATAAATCTTTAGGCATGTTGGTTTCAAGGCCCATGCAAGAGTCAAAATTATATAACTATTAAAAATATTTGTGCCTTGTTCACTTAAATGTATATTTATCTAAGGCTATGCATTGTCTTCTATGAGTTTTGAACTCCAATGCCAAGATAAATTATGGATATTCGATCTATATTCGATCACATACAACAGTTGTCTGATAAATGGTCGTGTTCTTGTTAGAAAAAATCTCGATCAAAATGTGTAACACCCCGTAATTCGGCATTAGTTATACAATTAGTTAGTTAATTAATTAGGCTTTGAAAATTGAATTTTTGCAAATGATGGAATTTGACCATAAAACTTGCACCATTGCATTCGTGGTGAAATTCTATGCAACTTTCACATTTGGAATTTTACGACCATAGTCCAAACGAAGAAGTTATGGATAAAAAACAAATTTAGAACAAAAATAATTAAATAAAAAGAAATTAATGTTTCTATATTAATTACCTAAGCTATTAGGCCGACGCATTATTGGGGACCTATGGTCGACCGGTCACCCAAGGGCGATCAACCGGTGGTGACCTAGTGGCTTCAATAAACCTAGGCTACAATGACCCGAATTTTATTTATTTTTATTTGATGGTTCCGGCTGATTCTAGCGCCTATAAATTTAGGCCTAGCCCTCCCTTCTCTTCTCATATTTTTATAGAGGCGGTAGTGAAGCTCTACCATTTTCATTTCCACTTGCTTAAAAAAATTATAAAAATAAGATATTTATATCTGTATTCATAAAAATCAAAGAAGAGTAGAAATATAATAAAAAGAACAAGAGAAGTGAATCAACCATATGCGTAATTGATGTAATATATATATATATATATATATATATATATATATATATATATATATATATATATTTGTGTGTGTGTATGTGTCTATTTTCTCTACCAATCTCAAATCTCTTCTCAGATCTATAATTCTAATATATTTATATACCATTTTATACATATCTCTTGGATTAAAAAGAATTTGGAGATGAATCAAAGGTTTTACTTCAGATATGAAGATTTGGATCACTTTTAAAAGGTGAGTGGAAAATTTTACAGATTTTATAATGTGAAAATTATCATATTGGTGCTTATTTGATTTTTAAGCCTAATTGGATAATTATATATGAGTTGTAGGCAGCTAATTGAATATGATCAGAATATATAAAATATCGCATACATATTGATGTTTATGAATTAATTATCATTGTATACAACCTGATCTGGAAATCAGTCCTAAAAGTATGAATTTAGAATATTGATTTGAATGGAATTTGCTATTGATTTGAAATAGGTTGTATGATACTGTTATAAATTTGGATATTACCCTAATCTTGTCAGACTATAAACTTTTCTATATTTGGAATTGTTGGAATTTAGATCCGTTCAATGCTTGTAAATTAGTTTGATTTCTTTTCCTTCTAGAAAGATGCAGCATTTAAACGAGGATTTATGGGTAGATAAATATTTAAGCTAAATCTTATTGCCTTAAATAAAAAGAGAATTAGTAAGCTAAGTCCAATGTCTACCCAAGCTAATATAAAAAAGACTTAGAATGGTTAATTGGACTTAGTGGATTTGTGATGCGAGGTTAGTAGAGTCATTTGATGGAAGACCTCTCTTCACTTTAAGGCTACTAGCAGTAGGGTGTACTTACTACTGATGTGAGATATCACTAATCCTAGGACCCGTGATGACATGAGAGATTGAGCTTGCTTTCTCAATTGGATATTTATCACTTTGATAAACTACATATATTTCTAAAATATTCAAATATAAGATTTTTTTGAACATATATTATGATGTTTGGAACAAAAAATAATAATCGTAATCTTATTTTGAATAAGTATTTACAAAAATATATACTTTGAAAAATACTGATAAAATTGCCAAAAACTATTTTATCAATAAATAGCTTTATGGTTGTAAAACATCGTGCATGGAGCTAGATACATACACTTATTTTTATAATTAAACAAGAATATGAAATAAATTTATTTATTTCATTTTTGGGAAATTAAAAGTACTTATGACATCATTAGTGATGCCCTAATATTTAATAATTGATTAATGATTTTAAATTGATATTTAATGATTTAAGAATTATAACTATAATTTTTTTAAATGATAATACTTCATTTTAAATATTATAAAGTGATAATAAATCATTTATAATAGTTTTATAAAAATATATAATTGAACTAAACATATAAGAAAATAGACATTGCTTTATTGCTATAATAACAATTTTGTAAACAATTGTTTAATGTTTATTTATATGATTTTATGATTCAAATAAAATCATTTTAATTTATTAAGAATGATAAGAAATTAATTTTCAAATTTTTTTTACAATTATATGTATTTTAATTAATAAGTGACCGCGAATCGGTTTCCCGATTTCAATGGTTTAACAAACAGAAGTTGTTCAAAGTCGCTGCAGCATTGTTTATTATCTTATGCACATACATATACATGCACAAACATGTCACATATACACATATACATACATATAACATATACACAAATAGACAAACACTTTAAAATATCTAAGATATTTTTTATTTCTTTATACTTAAGCCTCCTTAAAGTCAATGCACGTGCTTGATACGACGGGGGTGATGCAAGGAAGTGTGGGTAAGTAAGAATGCAGCTGAAGTGATGGATGGTGAAGGGGGGCACATGGGTGATGGAAGAAAGGTAAGGTGATGTGGGATATTTTGCAAACTCTAGCCTATTTATGCCCACCTTCACCACTCATTTTTCATCCTCTTTGTTCTATCATAACTTTTTCAAGTCTAAACCAAATGGAGAAATTCCTTTTTTCATACTATGTAAAATTCCAGTGGCTATAACTTTCATGTGTACCACTTCTTCCCATTTTGAGGTTTGCTATGCTAAAATCTCCATTCTTTGCAGAGTATTATTGCACTCGGATTTTCATATCTGAAAATGCCTCTCCTTCTTTTGATCATGTCTCCCTCAAAACAAATCGAAATTGAATGTTTCTTTTGTTAAAATTGTAGAGAAAAGAATTTAAAAGTACTTTCCTCTTGATAACTTTAAAAATTCCTTGAGAGATATATCCAAAAATCAGTTAGAAAAAGACCTATTTTCGGGTTTGATTTTTTTTGAGTCCGAGAATGCCTCTTCTTCTTTTAACCATATCTCCCTCAAAACATCTCTTAATTGAGTAATTCTTTTTTTTTTAATTCGAGAGGAAAAATTTCCATGAATTTCACTTAGACCACTTCTGGAATTCAGAGCGCACATCGGCCAAAAATTCGAGTAAAGATAACCAGTTTTCGCTTCAAGTTTTTATGAACTAAAGACCTCTTTTTTTCAATGGACGAGCTCTTTTCACCCGAAACCCTTAGGCCGAGAGCATTAGAGGTGGAGTTTGGGAGCTATGGCCATGAACGAAGCAAGGTGGAGAGGTTTGTGGTCGCGGGCAAGTGGAGATAGAAATGATGGACAGGCATTTGGAAGAGAAGTATAGTTGTTTAGTGACGTGCTAATGAAGTTTAGGCGATGATTTAGTGAAGTGTTGGTTTTTGAATGATGGTTAGAATTTTGGTTTGATAATTTTGAGTGCACTAACCTGTTTTTAAGTATTTAAAACGTGAAATGATTATATGGAAGTTTAATTAGTTAGTTAATAAGCTTGGTCGAATAATTAGTTGAATAATTAGTTGAATAAATGGTTGGATATTTGTTAGACAGCTTGGTTGTGATAAATTATGAGAAATCATAATAAGAAATGGATAAGTAATTACCATGGTTAATTAATAGAAAATAAACCAATATTGATGGATATATGAAATTTAATTATCCTCTTTGTGAATTCGTATATGAAACAGGTTGAAATAAATATTATGGTATGGAATAAAAATGAATATGAATTATAAATGCGCTATGGGAGGATTAAACATCTTTAAAATGGTTTAAAATTGTTTATAAATTTTTTATAAAAAACTAAAATTCAATTTGGAGTAGTTTTGACAAGCTATGAAAATTAGATCAAAAATTTGTGCGTCGCATGACGGTAGTTCATGATTTCGTGCCTCGGAAAGTTAAATCCATTTATACAATGGATTCGGAGTCAGAATTCTTTGGAATGATAGTTTTCCAAACTCTTGCAACTATATTTTTCAAACAAAAGAAAAAGGTCTGGATTTTTCTTAGTAGATTTTGAAATATGAGCAAATCAATTTTTCAAAATAGTCGTGCTTTGGTAGTTCAGAAACCAAAGCGATAAATTCTTTATAATTGATATTTTCAGATTTTTTAAAAATGTGGAATGAATTATATAAATATTATAAAATATTTTAAAAGATATTCAAGTAATAAAAAAATAGATTTCTAAATGATGGAAAAGTTGTTTGATAAAATAAGCATCAAAAGAACTATTAGCAGCACTATTTACAGCACTTTTTGCATTAGTTTCTAAACTTTTGAAATATGGATCTAAACTTAAGAATTCTTTTTCAAATCTTTATAAATGTTTTCAAATGAATAATTAAGTTTTTATAATGTTTGGAGGTTTAATAGTTCTTTTGGAAGAGTTTAAATAAATGATTTGAAGAAAAGTTGTTGTAAATAAAGTGATTTAATCTTGGATCTGAAAGTCGATGAGTAGACCAGATTTTTCATTTTGTGAGATCTAGATGTAGGGTACTTAAACTAAGAAGATTTTCAGGAGCAACTAGTGTCCTGGTTCGCTTGTACTCTTTCCATTAAGAGGGATTGATAAGGTCGAAATACCGAAAATGAGTTAAGTATGAAAGATTTGATTTTTAAACTATAAACAACTTGGATAGTACGAAGATAATCTACTTATACTTGGTGTTAAATTCCTAGTAGGGAACTCGTACTAACCATATGAATTTAAAAGGTGATTTCGCTATTATTCGATGGATAATGCTTATTAAGTATTGAAATTGATATAATTTCCATGGATCCCTTTTTACTCAATAACGTTTTCAAATACGACTTAGAAGATACAATTTGGTATTTTCGAAGTTAAAAGAGAGGTTTAATGATTCTGTATATATCGAATAAGAAAATTATGAAAGTCATATATCTCTAAAGGATATTTTAAATAAAGTAATTTATTAATCAAATAATAATTGCCTATAATTGACATGTTTTTATCAATAATTGGTACGAAGAAACAAAAATCGGACTTGCTATCCGAAAACACTTCGAACCAATATAAGCATTCGGAAGTGAAGATATGTTGAAGACAATAATTTTGAGGACAAGAGATCTTCATTTCGGAAGTACTTGTTGTTGATAATCTATGGCTAGCTCCTAGGATAACTAAATTGCAATGGTCCCTTCGTTCTAAAAATATTTGAAATTCAAGGACTTCTTGTGTCTAATACTTGGGGTAATTCCCGATAGGATGTGGTTGGATAGTGCCTTTGGTATGTCCTTTTCCTGGACAACATTTATAGATGAGTGTCAGACATTATATTTCCAAGACCATGTATATTAATCTCTGCAAACATATATCGGTTAGGTGGTGTAGGAGGTAACTCTCTTATACTTAACTCCCTTCTCTGATACGCACAAGCTCAAAGTTTGTACATTTGTGGAAATGAATAGTGTGTTGTTAGAAACGACAATGTGGCATTTAAAGTGGAAACTGTTATGAGAAATGAAAAATATGGATTTGTGTGTAATAAAGGGTGGCTTTGTAGAAGTCGAGCACAACCTAACATACGAGCCTCACACCCCGAAGAAGGTATGGGTAATGATGTGGTCTGACTTATATTTCGAGATATTAGTTTTATGAGTATAGAGTTGACTAGTGGAATCTGAGCCTCAAGGCATTTATAACATATGGACAGGTATTCGAGGTTTGAAGGCGAACGAATATAGCCACCAAGTAATACATTGATCCATAGTAGTGTATCCAACATAGTTCGGAGGCTTACATTAGATAAATGAATAGCCACTGAGGTGCTAGTTGTTTATGTGTGGATTTCAAAGGAAATGCCCACTAGTTCCCTACCATGTTGGAAACCCAAATTCCAATAAGTGCCTCCAGACTTAATTATAGAACCTATTTTATAGGCCTAATATGTCGAAATGTAATCAATGTAATGATTTTAGCCTATGATTAATACATTACTTGAAAGTTGTTTTCAAAATTAGACATTATCATTATATCAAATGGTTATAAAGTATAAAAATGTTTTGGTTATCATAAGGTAAAAAACTGTCTGTGTTAATGTGCGGCATGGTCTCATGAAATACTCTTTTTTTCAAAAAGGTTTAGACTACATCAAAGTTCATATATAACATCATCATATACATTTATAAATCGTGTTTCATGTTGGTTTATCAAGCCTGATTCAGATACTTTTAATACTTTGGTCAGATCTAAAAGTTTCAGGATTAGCCGAAGACGCTTGGAGTTTCCAAAGGAGAGCTCGAGATCTTCATCAACTTATGTTTGTATTCTATTTTTCCACTGCATTTGTATTGTTGTTTTTAGCGATCATAAGGACATGGATTTATAACTGTCCAGGCTGAATCTAGGTTAAAATTTGATATAGTATTTAATTTTCCACTGTAAAGATCATACATTAAAATAATATATGCTATTCCATTCATGTGATATTATGTTCTATCTTTATTTTCTTTTTCCCCAAAAAATTGGTTTTTCTGGCACTTAAATTTGCAGCACATGAATACTGAGGACGTATTAGTGTCGATTTTCAAGGGTCGAAAATCCCGATCATTACATTTGGTATCAGAGCTTAGGTTGAGCGAACACCTAAGCTTTGTTGGGGTACAACGTATTATAGGTAGATGTTATCAATAGAAAAGTTCATTATTGTATTGATCGAATGGATTCAAAAGCCTGTTACAAATATTACAACAAACGACTTATATACAAACACAACTCTAACTAATGGGCCGAGCCCACTGACCCAGAAATGCAGAAAATCCGAAAAGAAATAAAAGGTGTACATGATACACATGCAAACAAATCATATACACATATTTACATATCTACATTTACATCACTCCTCACAACACTCCTCCTCAAGTTGGAGCACACATGTCTATCATGCCCAACTTGCCGCATAGGAACTTCATTCGACAAACATTAAGTGCTTTAGTCATCATATCTGCCACTTGCTCCTCTAATTTCACATATCCATTTTTGACTAACCCCTGCTGCACTTTTTCTCGTGTAAAATGACAATCAACTTCTATGTGTTTAGTTCTATCGTGAAACACTGGATTAGATGCTATATGTATAGCAGCTTGATTATCACACCACAATAGCAATGGCACTTCAACTTCGAGCTTCAACTCAGTCATAAAATGATTAAACCACATCAGTTCACACATTGCACTAGCCATAGCTCGATACTCTGACTCGGCACTCGATCTTGATACAACATTCTGCTTTTTACTCATCCATGACACTAAATTTCCTCCAACAAACGCACAAAACCCCGAAGTAGACATTATGTCTTCCTTTGAACCAGCCCAGTTTGCATCTACAAAACTTTCTACTCTGTTGTGTCCATGATTCTAGTAAACAATTCCTTTACCCATTGTTCCTTTCAGGTAACATAAAATCCGCTTTAGTGTATTCCAGTGATCAATAGTTGGTGCACTCATATATTGACTTACAACACTCACTGAGTAAGCAATGTCTGGCCTGGTCACTACTAAGTAATTAAGCTTACCAACCAATCTCCTATACTTATCTGGCTCATTGAATTCGTCTCCATCTTTACTCAAAGTAATGTTCACCATCATAGGTGCAGAATATGGTTTTGCACCCAAATTCCCAGTTTCTTTCAGCAAATCCAACACATGCTTCCTTTGTGACAAACATATTTTCCCATTACTTCTCATAACTTCAATCCCCAAGAAGTATCTCAACTCCCCTAACTCCTTTGTACAAAACTATGTATGAATTAACTTCTTAAGAGCTTCAATTCCTTGCTTATCATCCCCAGTAATCATAATATCATCTACATAAACAACTAATAAGATTGACTTGCCTTGTGAACTTCTAAAAAATACTGAATGATCAGACTTACTCTACAACAACTCAAACATCTCCATTGATTTATTAAATTTCCCAAACCATGCACGTGGACTCTACTTTAAGACATATAAACTCTTCCTTAGTCTACATACCTTGTTGTTCTTCCCCTGAGCAACAAACCCAGGAGGTTGCTCCACATATAATTCTTCAACTAGGTCTCCATGTAAAAAATGCATTTTTAATATCAAGTTCATGTAATTTCCAATCATATTTTGCTGCCAATGATATAAACAACCTGATTGATGTCATTTTGGCCACTGGTGAGAATGTGTCCATATAATCTGTTCCATATGTTTGAGCATACCCTTTAACAACCAATCGATCTTTAAAGCTTGCAATTGATCCATATGGATTTAACTTGACTGAATAAACCCATTTGCATCCTATCACTTTTCTATTATTTGGAAACTGAACCAGATCCCTTGTATTATTCTTGTCTAAAGCATTAATTTCCTCTAGCATTGCTTATTGCCACTCTGGTTTTGACATTGCTCCTTGATAGTTTTAGGTAATGAAACTAAATCAAGTGCAGAAATAAATGAATACGATTCTGATGAAAGACTATCATATGAAACAAAAGATGAATTTGGATATGTGCACTTTCTTCTCTCTTTTCTAAGAGCAATTGGTAACTCCAGACTTGGATCTGATTGTGGAGCAGTTGCATGATCAATGATCAATTCATTAGTTTCTGGTTCCTGATTTGATTCAGTATCCATATGATGATCAGCACTTTCTGAAGTTATAATAGGATATAGTAAAAAATCATCATTCTCTGCACATTCTTGATTTGTTGGTATAGATGGACAAAAAATGCTTCATCTTCCACAAAACTAACATCTATAGATACCAAGTATTTCTGTAAACTAGGACAAAAACATTTATATCCCTTCTGTAATCTGGAATAACCAACAAAGATGCATTTCAAAGACTTTGGATCTAGCTTGGTTAGTTGATGATTAACATTTATCACATAGCATGCGAAACCAAAAAAATTTGGCTTAATTGGATACAAATGTTTATCTGGAAACAATACTTGAAATGGCACCTTATACTCAAGTGTAGTTGATGGCATTCAATTGATTAAGAAGCATGTAGTAGAAACTGCATCTGCCTAAAAAACTTTAGGAACTTTCATTTGAAAAAGTATTATTCTTGTAGTTTCAAGTAAATGCCTATTCTTTCGCTCTGCTACTCCATTCTGTGAAGGGATACCAACACATGAAGTCTCATGTAAAATTCCATTTTGAGCCATATATGCATTGAACTATTCAGATAATATTCTTTGGCATTATCACTCCTTAGAATTCGAATATTAGTATTGAATTGTGTCTTAATCTCAAAACAGAATGTACCGAAAATGGAAAATAACTCTGATCTATTTTTCATTCAAAATAACTATGTTACTCGAGAATAGTCATCAACAAAAGTAACAAAGTATCTATAACCCTTCTTAGATACAACTGTAGCAGGACCCCAAACATCTGAATGAATCAACTCAAATACAGAACTAGCTCTCTTATTTATTCTAGAATAAGAACTACTACGGTGATGTTTAGCAAATAGACATGACTCATAATTTAAAGTAGATAATGAATTAAACTGTGGACATAACTTCTTGAGCAATGACAATGAAGGATAACCAAACTGGAAATGAATTTTAAGAGTAGAGTTTACACTTGAACAAGAAATATGGTTAGGTATCTTATCAGTTACGATATACAAGCCACCAGACTCTTCAACTTTACCAATAATCTTCTTCGTTGTAAGGTCCTGAAACACACAATGATCGGGGAAAAAGGATATGCAACAATTAATATCACGAGTGATCTGACTTACTGATATCAAGTTAAAAGATAAATTTGGCAAATACAATACTGTTTTCAGTGGAACTTGAGTATGTGAGTCCACATTTCTAGTTCCATAAACTTGTGTTTGTGAACCATCAGCTAAAGTAACAACACGATTTGATTTATTTAAATGAGGTTCTGAAATCAGATAAAGGTTACCTGTCATATGATCTGTAGCTCCAGAATCTATTACCCACTTTGATGATTGTTTTTCTGAGTTGGCAACAGTAGTTACTGATGATGATGGATTATGATCAGATACATTTTTCTTTAGTGATTCTTGATATTTTGCATATTTATCATACTCTTCAACTGTCATCAACGCTTTTTTAGTAGGATTTTGTGAATTACTAGATATTTAATTCTTGTATTGCAACTTTCTACACTCAAATTTTGTATGACCCGGTTTCTTGCAATACACACAAAACTTGTTCTGACTATGCACATTTGATCTCTGGTTATTCCATGATGGATTAATATTTTGATTTTGTGTATTTAATTTCTGATTGTTCCAAGAAGAATTAACCCTACTATTACCAAATAAAGAACTTTCAGACACTACATTAGATAACTGAGCAACTTTTGTACGAAGAATTCTACTGAAAACATCTTTAAGTGACAAGACATCAGATCTTGATAGAATCTGTGATTTTGCTGATTCAAATTCTGATGATAATCCAGCTAGAAAAATCATAATAGCCATTTTCTCTCTATTGCTGTTAGACCTTCACATCTGGGCTAAACGGAAGAAGTAGATTGAGTTCCTCATAAGTTTATTTAAAATTCATGAAATAATTCATCAGAGTTTGCTCCTGATTTTTTACCCGATAGAATGATCTACAAACATCATACATTCTAGTTAAATTTCCTTTCCCTAAATACAAGAATTACAAATATTCCAAGAGTTCCTTCACGAATTCACAGTGATTTACCAATCCAATAACCTCACTATTAATAGAATTTCTAATTTGAAGAAGCAGCCGAGCATCCTCTCTCAACCACAATAGCTGCTTATCTTCCTTAGAATCTAGATCTGGTGGAGCTTCAGTAAGATGTCGATCTTTATCTATACTTCGAAGGTAAAGACGAATAGTTTTACTCCAATTCAGATAATTCAAATTATTCATTTTATGATCGATGATCTTTGGCATCAAGTGCATCACGTCCATTGTGACCTTATTTTCTCTCATCTTGATCCAAGATAATCAAACAATGGATCGAAAAGGATAATTTGAGATTGAATCAAATTTTGAGATCTTGAGGCTCTGATACCATGTTATCAATAGAAAAGTTCATTATTGCACTGATTGAATGGATTCAAAAGCCTGTTACAAATATTACAACAAACGACTTATATACAAACACAACTCTAAGTAATGGGCCAAGCCCACTAGTCCAGAAATGCAGAAAACCCAAAAATAAATAAAAGGTGTACATGATACACATGCACACAAATCATATACACATATTTAGATATCTACATTTACATCACTCCTCACAACAATAGGGTTAGTAATACCCTACTCATTAGAGATAGAACTAGTAACACCCTGTAATGAGTTTGAGTGTATCATATATGGGCGCGTATTAGTTAATGCTACATACAAAATATTTTTGATTTGGGAAAATTGAAAAATGAAATAATTTTACCTAGGATTATATCTTGAATATAAAGGAATATCTTTCAAATGATATAGTTATCTGTGTAATGTTTGGTTGTTAATGAAATGATAATATTCAAGTATTATCATTGATTGATTTGTTGTTTGATTTAAAAGTTTAAACTTAAACATCTCATGAACTTAGTTCATAATTTAATTATATGGCATTCAATAAATAATGTTTAAGTTAAAGGAAATTTGTCTTTTAAACGGTTTCTTTGGAAGGAGGATAATTTATCAATTTAATAAAATATGTTGAAAGTGGGCTTTCTTAGAAACTATTATGATATGGTTATAGAAAAGAAATTATTTACAAACTGATTTTGAAAAAATTTGAGAAAAATGTGTTATAATGAATGATGTTTGTGGAAAAACTATTTATCTTTTGGAATAAAATGTTTTTCTAGAAAAGAAATATTTGGAAATTATTATCTTTATAAAAGATTTTGAATCAAAGTTGAGATTTTATGAAATGTTTTCATAAACAATTTTGAATCTTGGTAAGTATATATGTCATACATAGATCATTTCGCCACACGATTTTGATACAAGATTCGAGTACGGTACTTGGAGGTATTTACACCAGTCCGAAAAAGAATTTATCACTCGATTTTTTATGGCCAACATTAATGAGGGTTTGTGTTTGGATACTTATATTTTCTATCATATTTGAGAGCCATACAAATAAAACTAAAAATTCTAATGGGAAAGCCTGATCCGAGTCCGCACTATAGGATTGGAAGATCAACACTAGTTAGGAAGTAAAGTTGTGGATTCGAATAGTACACCAAATCAAATGATCTATATACATCATATGAATGTAAATTTAAAATTAAATATTTTGGGAAAATACGTATGGGTTTTGTTTTGGTGTAATTTTGGGGACGAAATTCTTTTAAGGGTGAAAGTTTGCAACGACCCACAAATTATCACTTTGATAAACTAAATTTATTTTTAAAATATTCAAATATAAGATTTTTTTTAACATAGATTATGATATTTTGAACAATAGATAATAATAGTAATCTTATTTTGAATAAGTATTTACAAAAATATATACTTTGGAAAAATATCGATAAAATGCCGAAACCGTTTTGTTAATAAACAGCTCTATAATCGTAAAATGTCATGCATGGCGCTGAATATATACGCTATTTTTATAATTAAACAAGAATATGAAATAAAATTATTTAGTTTATTTTTAGGAAATTAAAAATATTTATGACATCATCGATGATGCCCTTACATTTAGTAATTGATTAATGGTTTTAAATAGAGATTTAATGATTATTATAATATTTGTTTTCAATGATAATAATTCATTTTAAATAGTTATAAAGTGATAACAAATCATTTATACTAGTTTTATAAATATATATTTGAACTGAAAAATATAAGAAAATGGGTATTGCTTTATCGATATAATAACATTTTTGTAAACAATGGTTTAATATTGATTTATATGGTTTTATAATTCAAATGAAATAATTTTAATTTATTAATAATGATAAGAAATTAGTTTTCAAATTTTGTTTACAATTATATGCACACTAATTAATAAGTGAAAACGTGACCGGGAATCGGTTTTCCAATTTTCAACGGTTTAACAAATGGAAGTTGTTCAAAGTCGATGAAATGTTGTTTATTGTAATGACCCGCAAATCCGTACCCCTTGAGTCAACACAATTCTCCATTAATCAAATCAAGATGAACGGAAATACGAACCACTTAGGTTAAAGAAGAAGAGGTAGAAGAAGAACATAGAAAACAACATCAGAATCTAACCATCGCAGCGGAATAAAATATAATAGCACAACTGGACAGTAATCATAACCTGTCCTCAAAATCTGAATACACAGTGGAATATTTAACACAAATACGGAAGTACGTATTGCCATCCGGCTCGTCTCCTGAGCTCCACAACACTGTTTTCTATATTCTATAATACTCGGTCTGACCCGAGCATTATAGTTAAATAACACCCGAGTCAGTCTGGAATACCAACGTGAGAAAACCACACTCAAATTGATTACTAAAGTTTCAAAATCCTTTGAAAAAAAAGCATCTCGTAAGACCACGCCACAAATAAACATGTCTGGTTTTTACCTTACGATAGCCAAAACACTTTTTATTAAAATCCTCTGATATTATAATAGTGTCTATATACAAATACTTATTCAAATAGTTGAAATTGTTACATTTACTAAATTCCAGCTAATAGATATACAAACAAAACCGTAAAAGGCACGTAGTAGGGAGAATGGATTTCCAACTAATGACTAGGCACTGGGGTACCACCTGTCACAGTACCTTGTCTAGATCAGCATACTGTGGAGCCACCCTAACTCCCCTGCATAACAAGGCCGAGAATACCCCTTGCTGGATAATCCTGAGTAAGATCACCCCATGGTTTGGATCAGCAACCGCACCACTAAGCCGAATAAAAAGGGACATCTAGACAGGGATGACCTCACCCTAATGGGTGTTACCCACTTAGCCTTGCTGCATATCCCCTGATTTTCAGTCATTCCCGGTTGATGAGGCTCGAGGCTAAGCGTTACCTTTTATAACGTTTCACTTAGAATGCCCATCATCCATCTGACGATGTTCCGAAAGCATTCATCCATACAAGTCCGTCCCGGGTTCGAACGGAACCGAAGGCACTACTCCTACTACATCCATTTTGGAATCACCTCAGGATTAGTAGCGACTAGCCCTTGCACTTCACCGCCCCATCTTCGAATCCAAACTCATGTTTCTCATGAAAACGTACAAACCAGATCGAAGTGGTTTTTGAGAAATTAATCTCGATCCCGGTCTCTTCGAAACGATCAGCGCATTGTCCAATATTGATAGTCGGTTATTTAACTATCAGTTAACATTCACAACAACCATCAAACATAAATAATTTCTCTAAATTATTTATTAATCTCAAAATATCTTCGCAAAGATATATTTCCATTTTCAATCCTTTTGAAAACAGTTTTTAAACCACACTTTTCTCATGAAATAAATTTCCAAACATTTATTTCCACTGAAAACACCAAGCACAAAAACTTTAGATTTTTAAAATAATTTAAAACACTTTATTATAAAATATCATTTAAAACGTTTGAATTAAAAATTACTTTAATACTTATTCAAAATATACACTTCAAGAATATTTAAAATAAAACTACTTTGTACAATATAAAACTGAATTTCTAACTTTTAAAACATAATACCAAGCCACCTTTAAATAATTACTGGTGTAATAGATTAAAAGAAAATACTTACTTTAGAATTTAAACATTTAGAAATAATAAGTTTTCTAAACATACTTTTTAAACAACCTAAACTTTTCACTTAAACTTAAAATTTGTTTGAAACATACTTGGCTATTCAGGGAAATACGCTTCCCTTCCACATCTTTTAAAAATAAATCACTATTTATTTTTAAACAAATTTATCCATTCCTTTAATAAATTCCCACCGTGAATTTATTCTTTCAAATATCCACTGATATATTACTTCACTTTTTATAAACCCAGTTTATAAATTCCATGTCTCACTTCTCTTTTAAAAATCCCGTTTTTAAACACTTAATCAATCTTTAAATTGATTTCCAAATTACTCTATTTTGGAATATATCCTTTTACTTACTCCTTTACTTCAAAATCGCATTAACCTTAGATTTTGTTTCTTCATTATGATTTAAAATCTTGTTAACAGAAAATACCAATTTCATATTTCCCAAATTTCCTTTTTTTATATCCTTTCAAATAAATTCAAACCTTGAATTTTAAAATAAATTCTTTTATTACTTCCAATAATATCACTTCAAGTTTAAAATTCATTCTCTCTCTGTTTATTCAAAATCCCTTTTTCCATACTTGGAATTTATTAATTAAGATTTATAATCACTTTTACTCTGTTCCAATTCATTCTTAGATTTATTCAGATACTCTAAAAGTGTTTTACTTAAAAATTCACTCTTTTATTTTCTTTACAAAAATCCAATTCTTTATATTTTGATAACTCAGTGTACCGAAATATATTCAAGTAAATCATAGCATTCAATATTCCAATTATCAATATAATTCATCACAGAATATCAATTAGTCATAACACAAAATATTAAACAATCTAAATAATTTTGAGGAATCCAGTTGGATCCCTCCAACCTGTTTCCCTGCATCCACAGATGTTAGCACAATAACAATTCCACTTCGAGGTGGAATATCGCGGTATATGGGTTTATAAAATATCATCCGCTATTATGTGGCACATAGGATCTCATCCGCTATATAATGCAGGAAATCAATGATTCCAATATATACTATATACTACTATATGTAATGTAGCACATCAAATCAATTCAAACATTCAACCAATTATTTAAATTCAACTATTTAAATTTAAATTAAACCCAGATGAGTGAGATTAACTCACGTTTGATTTTTGTTTTGCCATCCATCCAACCCGACTTAATTTTTCATGACTTCAGACCTTGGATAACAATTATATAGTTTATTAACATTTCAAAAATCGAACAAATCAATTATCCTTTTTAATTTACTAATAATTCCATTTAACCCAATAATTTAAATTTGGAATAATTTTCCTATGATAAATAATTTCTTAGTAACTAAAATGATTAAATAAGTTGATTAAACACGTTAATCACCAATACATTATTTTAAAATTTAATGGCAGGTTTAATATATGTATACGTGTATTTATTTCTTTTTTGAACTACATATACATAACTATAAAAATAATTTATATTGATTTTAAAAGTCTAATTTTATACATACAGTTCGACATTTTAAAATTTCGTTTTCAAAATCTTATCCATATAAAAAATTCTATGCTTAACTATATATATTAAAATATGTATGTGTATTTATAAATATCTATATATATATATATATCATTATTCCGGTATATACGCAAATGTACATTTTTTTAAACAGTAAGTTGATGTATATATCTTTTTTTTTGAATCAAAACATTTCCAACCCTGTTAAAAAAATCTTCTGATAATTGAGATCGGAATCAGATTTAAATTACAATTTAAGCTTAAGCAACATCAATTCAAAAAAAATTAAAATTGAATTACCTAAAAGGGACCAGATGGCGTAGCTACAACCCTCTGCCTTGGCCACCATCGCATGCGACGACGACCCTGTCCACCGAACTCCTCGATCGAGCTACCGCTCCTTCGTGCATGAGCTTCGCCCACGCAATGCCGACATCATCACCTTTCCACGTTCGCCAACAAAACCCAAACGCGCCGTCGAGAACCACATCGAACTCGACCACACCCCTATTGCCTCGCCTAACCCTCCTCTCCTTCTCGCAGCCGCCCACGTTTTTCCCTAGTCGAGATCATCTCCCCTTTACAAATCAAAATCGCGACCTATTTTCCCTTGGCCATGAGATTTCGTGCGTTTTTCTTTTGTTTTGAGGAACGAAAAATTGATTTTGCTTGTGAAGGGAAATGGAAACGAAGGAAGCCGAGGGTTTGAAATTGGGGAAGGGAACGAAGTATACTTGAGGTAGAGATTATCGAAGTTTGGCCATTGTTTTTTTTAGTTTTACATTTCTAAAACGAATGATTTCATTTTCTCTGTTGAACTGAAGGAGGGATACGTGGTTTATAGAGGAGGTGAAAGACAGGAGAGGGTGGCATGTAGGAGCAGGGTGGCTACAGTAGAGACAAAAATTTTTGATGTAGAAAGGGAACAGGCTGGGGAAAGAATCTCTGCTTGTTGACATAGGTTATATAAATGAATATATATTTAATTAAATTCAAATTCAAATTGTCTCGATCAATGCCACATAAAATTTTGATTTCCTATCGAGGCATGCCGCTAGGCGTTTATATTGTTATACCCCTATTCCGAACGCAATGGAAAAGGTTTCGAGTCCTAATTCGATCATATGGAGAAGATAACTTTTGAACCCAGTAATTATATTAAATTTTCTATATAAATTACAACGCGTTTATATGACGTACGCTCACACAACAACTCTAAACACTACGAAAGATGAAATTCGATAATAATATAATATTAGGGATCCAATGGAATTGGTTTCGTCGAGCTCCGAGACTGTGCTCGGAAGGCTATTTTTAAACGTCAATTTAAACGATATATTTTCAAAACTTAACAAAACACTTCCAAATTCAATTTTAACACTTTTACTATCTTCAGTGCCATTAATATAAATTCTACAAGCTTTTAAACTATTTTTTTAACAAGCTTAAAATTTTAGATTCAACCATTTACCCAACTTCTAATAATTAAATTCAATAACTTAATTGCTAAATAATAATAAGGTTTGAATTCAAGTTAAAAATTAACTTTTAAATATTTAAAATCAATTAAATATTCCAATTTCAAACATCCAAAAATTCCGGGTCATCACAATCCTCCCTCCTAAAAGAATTTCGTCCCCGAAATTGCTAGTTAAGAAGAATGATCCAATATCCATTACTATTTTCCAAAACCAAACAGTTTTATCAACTTTCCATAACATATCTTTATTAAAGACCCACTATTACTTCAACCAACTTTCCAAAACCTTCCATAGTGTGACGCCCCGCCTCTATACCCATGCTAGCCAAGAACACTATGGTGTAGTGTTGTCAACTAGCACGGAGAATAAGGCTGTTGAGGAGCGACCATCCATGTAATTTCTTATCACACGGTGGCTATAAATAAGCTTCGGAAACAAACATAGAAATAAGCATAACACAAATCAGTCACAGACATCCATATCACAAAGGCGGAAGAAGATATGAATATAAAACTAACACATGAAAGTGTACATCAGAGTAGTGGTCAAAAAGATCCACAATAATACAAAAGAATAGCAACACGTGCTATACAAAAGAATACAACAATGAGTCTATATCTCATGTGTTTACAACAAAAACTGCTAATCTAAATAGTTAGCCAAAAGTCAGAGTAGCAAATCCTGGGAAGAAGTCAAGCAGAAGCACCTATAACATCTCGGTCTGACCCGAGTATTATTTAAGAAAATAATAAACGGATCAGTCTAGCTATAAATATCAGATGACATGGTATAAAATAAAAGGTATGGCATAACATAAAAATATCCATACTGACATACTACTATAAGTATGCAAATGATGACCAACAGAAGATCAATCAATAAGAGATAAATCGATATCACAAGAATCTTCTCAAAGATCCAAAGAGGGCATCATACCCTAAACTTGTACTCATAACAAGTCAATGACATAAATTCCAGAAATCAACACAAGAAATCCAGAAATCACAGAAAAGGGGAAAGAGGCCTATCACATGACGGTCCGAAGACCATGGGGAGCTACCCCATATGTGTGAGTCGAAATCACACAGATGAGGTCTAGACTAACCAAAAATCAAAAAAGTATGTGTGAGTGAAATCACACAAGTGGTGTCTAGTCTAACCTCGCAAACAAAAACGTATGTGTGAGTGAAATCACACAAGTGGTGTCTAGACTAACCAAGAAGGTAAAAAGGTATGTGTGAATGAAATCACACAAGTGGTGTCTAGTCTAACCAAGCAAACAAGAGGCATCGCACAATTGCTTGTCTAAATCATAAGAATGATCGTCATGATCAACGAGAAGTGCCAATTACACTAAGCTAGTAAATATAAAAGTTTAGCTTCATGCCCCATAACCACTTGCTTAACTTAAATATTTACGAACAAACTGTAAATCTTCACTAGAAAATTGTCACAAAAAGGTTCAATCGAACAAGTCCAAGAGTTAACCGACGAAGCAAACGCAAGCGTTTCATACCACTTTTTTTACTAAGCCGTTTAATTCAATTTCTCATACGAATGAGGTAAAGGTTTGTATATATTAGTAGATTGGAAAACGGTTTAAGAAAAGAGCTTTGTTATTGAAAATAGAGTTGAAATCATTTTGTTGAAAGAGTTTTGATATTTACTACTAGTATAGAAAACCTTTATATTTTAAAGTGACAAATCATAGAAGTGATTGTAGAAACAATCAATCATAAAAATTCACATACGAAGACGTGAATAAAATCCAAAGAAACCGATAAAGAATCCATTGAAATAGATATTCAAAAATCCATAAAATCGACCGAGAAGCCAAAGATAGTTTGTCTCGAAGAGTGGTCAATCTCAGCATCTCAACAAAGCAATTTCTGTTGAATGCTCTTCAGATAAGATCCCCTACGGAGGGGGGGTGGCATCCCCCCTAGGTGGGGGTGCGGGGGCAACACTACCGCTACGGGGTTCGACCTGCCCGGTCAGGTCGCGGAGGTCCAGGGGGCAGCGCCCCGACCAAAACGGTACGACCTAGTGAAGACCAAAGGAAGGATAGGATCGAGCGACCTAAAGGGTTTCGACCTAAAGAGTCACGACCTAAAGGAGTAAGCGACCCTAAGGAAACTCGAGACCTAACATGGCCGAGCTAAGGTGAGGTGCGACTCAACCAGGTAAGCGACCGAAGGGAGATGAGCGACCTAAGGAACTCGCGACCTAACAATAGCACAGGTCAAGCGACCTAACGTTTTAAGGCCGAGCGACCTAATTAAACTCGCGACTTAATGGTGTGAAAGGCGAGCGACCTAAAGTGTTACGACCTAAGGGTCGAGCGACTTAGTGGAACAAGGTCATACGACCTAATACTTGTAGTAGGGTTGGACGACCTAACGGAGTAAACGGTCGAGTGACCTAACAGGTTATAGGTCATGCGACCTAGTGGGTTAACGGCCTAACGACCTAAGGGTTATAGGCCCAACGACCTAACGGGTTATAGGTCCAACGACCTAGCGGGTTAGAAGGTCATGCGACCTAAAAATGGAAGGCAAGGCTGAGCGACTTAAAGAACCAAGGCCACACGAGTTAAGGCCTAACGACCTGACGACCTACGATCTAAAGGCCCACGACTTACGACCTAAGGAGCCAGAGCGAGCGACCTAAGGCTGTATAGGGGATTTAAGGCCAGAAACGACCTAAGTGTTTGCGACCTAACGACCTAAAAGCCCACGACCTACGACCTAAGAGCCATACGACCTACGACCTAATTCCGAGTGCCGAGCGACCTAACGTTGTAGGCCATTTTAAGGTCGGAAACGAGCTATTTTGAGGCCGAGACTTTTCCACGCGAACGACCTAGCATAGGCAGAACGACCCAAGTGTAGAATTTCACCAAAAACACTAAAAATTGGAGTTTTTCGCCAATTCGATTCAAACCAAATGCAAATGTGCATGCAAAAGTGATAAGGAATCATTCCCAACAGTCCAATATAGTTATAGACTAGAATTGTGAGATAAAAATCTCACCTTTTCACCAAATTTATGAAGAAAGAGCTTGAAGGCAATGGAGAAGCAACCACAAGCTTGAATCAATGTCTTCTTCTTGAATTTGGAGTTGAATGATGAATTACAATTGAATTTGAGCTTTGGAGTTTTAATTTCCCATTTCCTCCTCCATTTTAGATAAAGCAAATAGAATGAAGTTATGAAGAGAAGGGGTGAAGGTTGGGTCTAAATAGGCTAAAAGCCCAAACTAAAGTCCAAAGCGAAAAGTAGCGAAATTCCATTAACTCCAAACATATCAAAGCTTATACTCAAAAAGATTGCAAACGTCATTTTGAACTCAATGGCAGTGGTCTCGAGTCCTAATTTGAACATATGCAAAAAGTAGCTTTTCGGACTATAATCCGACTAACGATAAAATATTTAAATATAATATTTAAATATAAAATCGATAAATATGCGGGTTGTTACACATAGTTTCCAATAACATTATTTACTCCACTTGTTCAAATTGAAATTTAAATCCAAATTTAAATTATCAAAACTTTCCCAAAAATTTTCCAACTCTCTAAATTTTCGAAAAAAATTCACCAGCGTCTCCTTTGCGCGGCTAGCTCGGTACAACTACAAAATGCCTCTACCGTCCCCCAGATTTCAAAAGAAAATAAAAGGCAAGTGGCTAGACTAGAAAATCATCAAATTTCATATAGAAATTTAAATACATACCTTTGCCGAGCAAATTTCAATTTATCCTCTGAAATCAAAAATCCCAAATTCACTTTCCTAATCCTTTAGTTCCAACTAAACAATTAGTTTCAATTTCCATTTTCAAAATCCCTTATTTCAATTCCAATATGAAATCGTTTTGTTGCTAATGAAATTTTTTTTCCAAAAATTTTCTAGCTCTCAAAATTTTGGCAGAGTCTTCTTTGTACGGAGGAGCTTTTGCAATTTGATAAGAGATATAAATATATATACATCAATCCACACGGTCGGAAAAACAAAAATAGTTCATATTTCCTATTTTATGGCGTAGGCGTACCTTTATTTAGCATTTTTAATCAAAAGGCTTATTATTTTAGCAATTAGCGCATCCAAATCCAACCAAACGGCTTCTCGGTACCTGTACTTACTCAATTCAAACATGTAAGTACTAAATATATGAAATTTATTAACATTTTACTTACTTTCAGTAGCTAAACACATGCATTTCATAAGCAACATATGCCAACACTTTCCATGAGCAATTTATATGATTTCAAAACTAATTCAATTGCTTTCAACCAATTCATATGCCATTTCATTCAATTTTAATGGTTTACAACTCAATTTCTTACATTTGATTCATTTTTAACCCAACAACTCACATTTATTTCGATTGATTCCAAAAATCAATTTTATTTACTTCTACTAATCCATAGAATTTTTATTTACTTCCATTTAAGTCGAACGACTAATTTATTCTACGCAATTCGATGATATTCACTTAATAGAATATCCATTTTAGTTTTTATCCACATCCAATTGGTTCCAACTTATTTTATTTTAAATTCCATCTCATTTCTAGTTTATTCACCACCATACATTTGCATTTCATCTCATCTCCACATTGGTTTCATTTTAAAACCATTTCATTGAGCTTGACAACACTCAATGCTAATATTAATAACCATTTCCCAAATTAATTCAACCCAAGATTTTATTTAATGGACTTCCATTCTTACTCGAAGTCGAGCTTCTAATTATTTATAACTTAAGTTAATTTACTTCAATTTATTCCTACTTCAAACTTAAGTTCACTTTCATTTAATTATCATCTAATCAAATTCCATTTAATTCAGTAAGCCTATCCATTTTATTTTAATTCACCTTCTCAATTTATCAAAATAATATCCAAGCACATACTTAACTCATTTATACTCGAATTGGATTTTATTTGCAACTCAAATCATTGCTATTATAATCCAATTCCATTTCATTTGACAACAACTTCAACTCATAATTAATCCACTTACAATATGCGATGAATATTTTTTATACTCAAGTTCAACTTCTATCATTCACTTTGATTCACAAACCAATCTTATTTTATATCTCAAGCTTGGAAAAAAAATTCAAAATACCAACACTTTTATTTTGGGTTATTTATTCCCTTTTTAATTTTTTATAAGCTACTCACTTATTAATTTTCATACTTCTCCATCCATTTACAGTCAATCACATTTTCACTTTACTTTTAACTAGGGATTATATATTTTTTATTTCACTGCTTTTCAATTCTTTGATAAGCTTCCGACGCTTATTTATTCCAATTCAATACTTACTTAGTTTACACTTATTTATTTAAGTAAGAATTTTATTCCATTCAATATTATCTATAACTCAACTGAATTTATTTAAATTCAATTTTATCCCAACCTAACTCTAGTTAAATCTAGCTACATACCGTTCTTTTGAATTTTTTAAGCAATGACTTATTTTTATTTAATACCATCCCACACAATTCACCTTAATTTCATTCCAATTCCTTTTAACTTACTTCAAATCCAATTCATTATTATTAACTTTGCTTAAGTTGATTTAATTCTAACTAATTTTATTTCCCAATCCAAATTTAATTTTTATTTTCCCATTCCAATCACATTCAAGATTTACTAATTATTTCTTCCTATCAACCATTAAATTTTCCACAATTAAATTTTTTCCAAATTAAATTTATTCAACTTTTTCACTTTAAATTTTAATTCCAACATTCAAAGCTCATATTTTCCTTCCTTATTTAAAAATCATCTCAACTTTACAAGTTTATAACTTACCTCATCAGGATTTTCAATTCAAAAAAGGATTCAGGATTTCAAACACCCGGCTTTTGGTTCAAATCATTTTACAACCACCATCATCCTAAAATCACATTTCTTAAATTTTTAAACCAATCCTGGTTTTTACTCCCAACAAATTTCCTTTGAAATTTCAAAAACAGACTAGTTCTTCTGAACAAATCAATTTGGCAGCAATCTGTCACTTAGAAACTCGAAAATGAACATCGATGATGCTGCAGTCATCACCGAAATTATTTTCCAACGACTGAAGTGAGTTCAATGCTATATCCCTTCCCAAAATTTATTTGAAACAATTTCCTTTCAGAAATACTTCTAAAACAATAATGCTATTGTTTGTCTTCAAAATACTTTGAAAAACATTTCCAAAATCTCCGAGGTTTTAAAGTTTCAAATTTTTACTTAAATCAAATTTTACCTATAATTCATTTGTATAATTTATGCTCATACAAATTGCCATTTGATTATCCAAGTCATTCCAATTTTTATAATCTTATTTGTTTAAAATATTATCATCCAAACATCCAAGTTATATAACAATTTAAGAAAATATTTCCTTTATATCAAAATATATTTTTGGGTAAAATTATTTCATTTACCCGCTTTCGAAAACAATATTGTGTTGAATTGTTCTATTCAAGTGTTTAGAAACCCCTTCGATACAGTTGTCCAGACTGTGCCGACGAAGGTTCACATGCCACTCAATAAATCAATCAACACAATATAAAACCATTTTTATATCCACTAACAAATACGAGCTCATAACTATTAATACGTTCAAACTCATTCTAGAGTACTACGGACTCTATTTTCGATGAGCAAACCCCACTAGACAAAGGTTCTCGTTTAACCGCAAATCCGTACCCCTTGAGTCAATACTATTCTTCATCAATCAACTCAAGATGAACGGAAATACGAACCATTCGGGTTAAAGAAGAAGAACATAGAAAACAACATCAGAATCTAACCATCGCAGCGGAATAAAATATAATAGATAATAAATGATCTTTACACAAAAGAAAATACATTTGTTGTACATTACATATCAGAGTATACATAACACACAACTGGACATTAACCATATTATGTCCTCACAATCTGAATACACAGTGAAATATTTAACACAAATACGGAAGTACGTATTGCCATCTAGCTCGTCTCCTGATCTCCACAGCATCCTTTCATGTATTCTATAATACTCAGTATGACCCGAGCATTATAGTTAAATAACACACGAGTCAGTCTAGAATACCAGCGTGAGAAAAACACACTCAAATTGATTATTAAAGTTTCAAAATTCTTTGAAAAACAAAAGACCTCGTAAGACCACGCCACAAATAAACATGTCGGGTTTTTACCTTACGATAGCCAAAATACTTTTTATTAAAATCCTCTGATATTATAATAGTGTCTATATACAAATACTTATTCAAATAGCCGAAATTGTTACATTTTGTAATGACCCGTAAAATTTTAATAATTTCGACCCGTAAAATTTCAATAATTTTGAATGGTTTTATTTACATATTTAATTGAATTTTTGTATTTTTATTCATCTTATTTAAAACTTTGGTGTTTGGTTACATAAAAATTTGAATTTTATAAATTTTTTGAATTGATTATAAATCATTTGCCCAAATTGTAATAAATATAAACAATTTTTGTAATTTTGATTTTGGGTTAAAGTTTAACTTTAATTAAAATTTTAAATTTTAACTTCCAAATCTTTTAATTAAACTGTATATATTTGTACAACATTTGTTCCAATTTTTTTCTTTTAAATTGGTTATATACTTTTAAATTAAGTAATAAATAATGTGTAAAAAGAAATAAATTTATACGTTTCCTTTATACGTATATACATCCGTTTTCTTAGTAAAGTAATAAACAAATTAAATGGATGTAACAAATCAAATTTTAAATAAAGAAACAAATAATGTGTAAATAGCTATTTAATTATATGTTTTATTTGGTACGTTTTATATCCGTTCTTGTTTAAATTATTTGGCGTTATATAAATGGATGTAATTCAAAGTATGTTACTTTGTTATAAATTTTGGGCGTACGTTTCGATTTAATTATTGCCTCTCTAATGCGCACACTTTTGAATTCTTACCTTAGGTGTTAAAATCATCAGCCATGCATTTTAAAAGGAATGAAAATCTTGCCTTTCACTTCACGCGTAAATTATTTCATCTCTTTTACACTTGCCTTTTGCTTATTTGTATTTAATAGGAATGAAATCCTATAATTCCTCTACTATTTCAAATCGTTTATTTCTTGCCTTTCATACACCAAATCAACGCAAGCCTATGTTAAATATAAAAACCCACGTACACAATTTCATCTGCATCTCATATTGCCTTCATCTTCTCGCACGTGCTTCTTCCTGAAAGTAATGGTCGCACGTATTTTTTTGTTTTTCTTTGTAATTTTTTGTTCTTCTTTCTTGTTTTTTTTAGTTTAAAGACTGTTGATAGTAAAATATATATATTACTGTTTAAGTACAAATTTTCCCACTGCTTTCAAAATTACTTCATATGGTTTACCTTTCCTATAGCTATTTTATTACATTTTTATATATAAAGTATACAGTTATATATTAGCTGTTTTCCATTTTCTGGCTCGCGTGTTATACACACACACACACACACACACACACACACACACACACACACACACACTGGATTTTAGTCTTTGATTTCTTTTTTATATATAATTTACAAATATATTGGTCCCAATACACATGTTTAATGAATACTGATTTTAATATCTAGAGATTTTGATTTTTAAAATGTGTTTTAAATACTAATTTTAATATATATATATATATCTTTTGCTTTAATTTTTTAAAATTTTTATATTTTGTTTTGCTGATTTCGGTTATTAATGGTATGTTAATATACATTATATTATACCAGTTATGTTCAGATGTTTATATGTGTGTATTCTTATAAAGCAGGCAATACAAGTTATTTTGGTTACTAATATGTATTTTTATAATATTATGTTAGTTTATATTATACTGGGTATTACTAGCTATAGTTATATTTATAGTTTGATTGCATAAGTATATGTGTCCTCTATTGTACAGTTTTAAAGTTTATAAAAATTTTAAAGTTGTTTATATACTAGTTTGTTTGTTTTAAAAATTATATTATACTAGTCTCTGTTTTTTTAAAGGTTATTTTATACAATAGTTATATATATTATTTTATATAAATTGATACTTATATGTTGTATAGTATATAAAATTTAACAATGAAAGTTTTGTTAACTGTATGTGATAATATAGGTGAAGTAAATTTTGTGTTACTGTATTGGTATGCTATTTGTAATATAATAAAATATGGTAATATAGATATTTTAATATCTTACATTTTTAAAGCATATAATATGGTGTATTTGTTCATATAACATACAATGTATTAGTTCTGGTAACATACATGTTTAATACTGAATAATTTGACATGTAAGTTAGTAATATATAGCTGCCTATCAGTTTATATATATGAGTATCGGTTTAAAATAGAATATGTGTGTGTGTGTATATATATATGTAGTTTATATAAGATTTTGTGTATGTTATATATGTACACGTAATATGTTGTTTACCTTTATGAGTATATATATTCATTTATTTCAAATTTTACTATTTAAATATATGCTGTTATATGTGTTTTTATTTAAAAGCAATGATTTAGAAATACATATATATTTAATTTAATATGTGTTTAAATTAATATTGATTTGAAATTAATAATAATAATGCAACATACATTTCGTTTCTGTCTCTATCAAGATTTGATTCTGATTAGTTCTCATCGATTTTCCCATTTATCAGCTTGTTCGTCGTGCCTGTTTTCTTCATCGAATAGTGTCTATCTAGCGTTGCTTTAGAATTCGTAACTCAACTTCATTGTCTATTCTCTCTAGCATTGAAAGGTGAGCAATCACTCATGATTAATGTTCTTTTATTTATTAAATTTGATTTCAATTGAAACGACAATTGAAATATGTTGTTGTAGTTATATAAATTGTTATATATGCTATTATCTGTAACCGTTCACATGTGGGATATGACACCATATCCTATTGTTTATATTATATTGTTATTGATGATATATGTTTGTTGTTATATTTATATTATCTGTTATCACTCTACAAGTTCCCTGTTAGTGTAAAATTCACTATGGGTTGAAATGATACATACCCGAACGGACTTTAGAATAGGAAAAAATCATTATCGGTTGAAATGATAAACCCAAGCTATTTTCATTGAATTGAATTTGGGATTGCGGGTCGAAATGATATTTACCCGTATATATTACAGATTGAAATGATAAATATCCGTATCACTTGACCATAGGATAGGAAAATATATACAGACACCGTTGGTCCATATATAAATGTTTGAAAATAATTTTTATGGTTTTGAAAAGAAATATATGGTTTTTAATAAATATTGGTTCTCAAAATATTGTATATATATATGTATGATTATTTTATACAAAGATATAATAATATTATTATTGAGATTGATTTAATACATATAATATGATTAAGTATTTGTTTAAATCTATATATCAAAAGAGATTGTTGTAATGATTTGAATAAGTTAAGGTTGAGAAGATAAAGCTGAATTAATTGAGATTGTATTTGATTAAGAATTCTACTAAATTTAATCGTTTTGAACTATTGAAGTTCAAGTTTATGATTGATTTCATAATTTGATTTTGATATAAAGTGACTAAATGGATATTTCAAGTTTAAACAAATCGAAAGGAACATTTAGTTTAAGGGTAAATTAAGGTTATTTAAATAATACTGAAGTTGTTAAGTGAATATTTCTAGACAAAATAATAGTGAGTTAAATCGAGATCTATATGAAACCGTTAAATTGAACTTTGAAAATGTTGAATACTAAAGCTTTGAAATGCTGGAATTTAAATGGTTTATTTGTAATCCAAATCTGTATTTGAAATCAATAAAATTTGAATTTGTTATTTAGAAACTGAATTGAATTAAAATGGATAAATCTAAATTGAATTAAATGTGCATTTGGAAATCAAATTGATTGGAATCTATTTGTGAAATTGAGGAAATATATATATATATATTTAATGGAAATGACAATTTAGTTTTGAAGTATAAATTTACTGAAATGACCACGGTGTTATAGTGTACATTTTCTACAATGTAGATAGTTCCATGGATCCTTAGAGGATGGTTATCCCAAACATCCTTTAAGTTAATTGTATTTCAGTTGATATTTCACCTGAGTTGGATTTATTGATATAAGAATGTTATTCCTGACTCGAGTGTTTTGTGTCTTGTATTATGCTTGGGTCAGACTGAGTAATACAGCATTTGAGACTCACCTTTGGAGTTTGGAGCTCATTTGGAGATCCAACTATCGGTTCAGCTTTCAGTTTTTCCAGTTGATTGGTTCAAAGATGTAATTTGTTTGTATACGAGACTTCAATGTATTTGAGTTATCCTGCTATATTTTATTTCTAACTCTGATGTTTATATAGTAGCTTCATGAACTACTATTTATCTATTCCGCTGCATTATATTACACTGTGTTTGTGATTTTGTGATTGATTTATTTACTGTATATGCTGAGCTTTGCCAAATTTTGAATTAACAATCTGATATTTTGAGCAATTCAATTACGACATGTGAGGATGCGAATGATTGAAAATATTGGGTCGTTACACATTTATTAAATTCCAGCTAATAGATATACAAACAAAGCAGTAAAAGGCATGTAGGGAGAATGGATTTCCAACTAATGACTAGGCACTGGGTACGACCTGTCATGGTACCTAGTCTAGATCCGCGTAACGAAGAGCCATCCTAACTCCCTTGCAACACCGGGACTACCCCTTACTGGATAATCCCGAGTAAGATCACCCCACGGTTGGGATCAGCAACTGCACCACTAAGCCGAATAAAAAAGGACATCTAGACAAGGATGGCCTCACCCTAATGGGTGCTACCCACTTAGCCTTGCCACATATCCCCTGATTTTCAGTCATTCCCTGTTGATGAGACTCGAGGCTAAGTGTTACCTTTAGAACGTTTCGCTTAGAATGCCCATCGTCCACCTGACGATGTTCTGAAAGCATTCATCCATACAAGTCCATCCCAGGTTCGAACGGAACCGAAGGCACTACTCCTACTACATCCTTTTTGGAATCACCTCAGGATAAGTAGCGACTAGCCCTTGCACTTCACTGCTCCATCTTCAAATCCAAACTCGTCTTCCTCATGAAAATGTACAAACCGGATCGAAGTGGTTTTCGAGAAATTAATTCCGATCCTGGTCTCTTCGAAACGATCAGCGCATTGGACAATATCGATAGTCGGTTATTTAATTATCAATTAACATTCACAATAACCATCAAACATAAATAATTTCTCCAAATTATCTATTAACCTCAAAATATCTTCGCAAAGATATATTTCCATTTTCAATCCTTTTGAAAATAGTTTTCAAACCACACTTTTCTCATGGAATAAATTTTCAAATATTTATTTCCACTGAAAACACCAAGCACAAAAACTTTAGGTTTTTAAAATAATTTAAAACATTTTATTATAAAATATCCTTTAAAACATTTAAATTAATAATTACTTTAATACTTATTCAAAATATATACTTTAAGAATATTTAAAATAAAACTGCTTTGTACAATATAAAACAGAATTTCTAACTTTTAAAACATAATACCAAGCCACCTTTAAATAATTACTACTATAATAGATTAAAAGAAAATACTTACTTTAGAATTTAAACATTTAGAAATAATAAGTTTTCTAAACATACTTTTTAAACAACTTAAACTTTTTACTTAAACTTAAAATTTGTTTGTAACGTACTTGGCTATTTAGAGAAATACGCTTCCCTTCCACATCTTTTAAAAATAAATCACTATTTATTTTTAAACAACTTTAATAAATTCCCACCGTGAATTTATTCTTCCAAATATCCACTGATATATTACTTCACCTTTTATAAACCCAGTTTATAAATTCCAAGTCTCGCTTCTCTTTTAAAAATCTCGGTTTTAAACACTTAATCAATCTTCAAATTGATTTTCAAATTACTCTATTTTGGAATAAATCCCTTTACTTACTCATTTACTTCAAAATCCCATTAACCTCAGATTTTATTTCTTCATTATGATTTAAAATCTTGTTAACTGAAAATACGAATTTCATATTTCCCAAATTTCTTTTTTTTATCCTTTCTAATAAATTCAAACCTTGAATTTTAAAATAAATTAATTTATTACTTCCAATAATATCTCTTTAAGTTTAAAATTCATTCTTTCTCTATTTATTCAAAATCCCTTTTTCCATACTCGGAATTTATTAATTAAGATTTAAAATCACTTTTATTCTGTTCCAATTTATTCTTAGATTTATTCAGATACTCTAAAATTATTTTACTTAAAAATTCACTCTTTCGTTTTCTTTTCAAAAATCCAATTCTATATATTTTGATAACTGTAACAACCTGATTTCTTTAGGGATACTAAATTGGGAATCAACTAATAAATTGATAATTATTCTGTTAATAATAACATACAATTAAATATTTATGGAAAAAATAAATAAAAAATAATAATAAATGAAAACAAAAGAAGATAAAATGGAAATTTAATATTAATAGCGTTGAGAGGAAAATAAATGGTAACAAATTCATTTACTTTTATTTGGAGTTATAAATTATGTCTTTTTAGTGGTAGTGTAATTTATTTTAATAAATTAACCATTTTATTAACCTAAACTATTTGGAAAGCTAAACATTGAGATTGTTATGTTTTTTTATGAAAGAATGGTAACTAATTACATGAGATAAAATGCGTTTTATGTATGAAAAGTTTAGATAAGAATTTTTTTTATGTTGATTTACAATTAGGTAAAAAAGGGAAAAGTAAATAATAATAATAATAATAGTAATAAACATTAGTATCATTTTATTATGTCATGTAAGAAATATCTAGAAATTGAATAAAATAATGTTAAGAAAAAGAAAAATCTAGAATAAAGAAAAATAAAACGAATACTTTGAATTAAAAAAATGAATAAGTAAAATAAAGGGCTAATTGGAAGAAGATTCTAGAGGAGGGGCTTTATAATAAAAACAAAATCCCCTCTCCTCTTTCTGTTTACAGTACGTACAAAAAAAAACAGAAAGGGGAAAGAAAGAAAAAAAAAGAGAAAACCTAATTTCTAATCCCTTCATCCAAAACTTACCTACAATCAAATCTAAGAGGTAGATTCCCAATTCTAAGAGTAAGTATCCCTATAATCCCTTAACATCTTTCTTTTTCAGTGAATACCCATTTAGGGTTTTTTGATTTTGTTAGCAATTGAAAGGTGAAAGTCAAGCAATCCAAGGGCTAGATGAATTAAAGCTTGAAGATTGCTATTTGAAGCTTTAGGTGAGTGAAGTTATAATCATGTTTTGTCTTATTCTATTTTTCATATATGCATGCAAATATATGGTGAAATCCTTGGATTATGGTTGTTTTCTCATTCCCTAAATCATATTGTTGATTGAAGTATTGGATTGAAAAAAAGAAAGAGAATAAAAATCAATGCATAAACATTAAAATGCATGCAAGGTGTTAGTTTATTTGCCACAATGAGTTACAGTCTTCTCCTCTTTGAAAAAAAAAGCGAAAAGAATGTTTTCGAAACTGAAAAATCGCAGCACAGCTCTGGGCAGAACTGTGCCGCTAAGGCAGAACTGCACTGTGAAGCCCAGTTGGAGCTGCAGGTGCAGCTCAGGCCGGCTGCACAAAAGCAGCCTAGCTGGGGCTGCACAGGTGCAGCCCGGGGCGGGCTGCACTGTGCAGCCAAACTTGGGCTGCAGCTGTAGCCCGGCTGCACAATTGCGGCCCAGCTTGGGGCTGCACAAGTGCAGCCATGATCCGAAGAGAAGAAGAAAAAAAATTAAAATGTTAAATTAAAATTATTTTGGTTAAAGAAGAAAAATATTATCGATCAATGCGTGTTTGAAAAAAAAAATAGAACATTTTATTTAGAATTTTGATTACGTTTTCGCATACTAAAACTTGTGTTGTTTAGTTTTCTTAATTAAAAATAATTTTTATTAATTTTTATCTAACTTAACGAAGTTTTAATAATTTTAATCCAATAAATTAGGTTTCTGCGTTTCGCCTTGATGCATAAGTATTATGGGGTACTTGTGTATTAATGCGAAAGGGAGATGTAATTATTTTCTTTATATGCATAATTGTTTAGCTAAATTTTATTTGATTTTTGAATATTATACTGGGTTTATCAAAGGTTTTTTGGAAGATGTTGTCATTGATTTTTTTTTAGAAGTGTTTTGAAATTACAAACACTTTTGATTTTTGGGTTGGGATAGATTGGACTCTGTTGTACCAATGGGCCAAAACTCTATCTTGGCCGACCTGATTCAGGATCGCTATCTGAATCGGTGGTATATCACATGCCCTTTTACCACCAAAGGTCAACGGTCTGCTACACATGGCAGATCTTATTTTTTGATTGGGATCTCCGATCGGCGGGTCACAGACTATGATGGATGGAGGCTTAGGGGTCCCACGTGTAGATCCATGAACGGGTAGCATACGGCCTTTGCCTTAGACCGTTTTGGTTATCCTGGGTTGATCGCCAGGTGTATTATGGCGTTATGAGCAGGTTACAGTGTTGATATCTCCGCGCGCGCTCGAGCTCTACCACTGTGATTTTACAATACTAGCGTCTGTTTATTTGGTATATTTTATGAGTCATGTTACATTTATCCCATAATTCCCATAATGCAATTTTCTTTATTTTATGATTTTTTGGAAAATATGAAAGTTGATTTTTAAAAAACCCAGTATTTTTGGAGAATGTGTGTATGAACTTATTCATTGTGTTACATATGATAATTGGGTTGGTATCGTATTGGATTACATACGATATGTTTGGCCTAAAACCATTGTTTGATTAAATGAAGTGTTTATGAAACCAATTTTGCATGTTGGTTCACACACACATATATGCCTCATGTTGGTTTATACATGTGGCGCTTTCTTTTTCTTTTTGTTGATTGAGACAATTATTGTTCATAGATCTTACTTCACTCACACTAGAAATAGTCTGACCCGTGTGATTTGTTTTAAAATCCTCGGATCAGTCTGAGGATTGTGGTTGCAGGTTAGGTTGCGTAGACTGTTGCAGCATTCATATTATTTTCCACATTTTGGGGTTTTGGACTTTACAGCTTGGACTTAGGAGTAGTTAATATATGTATTATGGTATGTAGGTGTAATATCCCGGAATTTATGGCAATTTAAATTTAACAATCTATGTTTAAATTTAAATTGAATTGATAATTTTTGTTAATAAATTTGATTTGATATAATAATCTTCTTTATTTAAATATTTAATTTGTGAATTTATTTTTAATGAGTTAATAAATTTTTTCTATTTATAAAATGTATATGTATATTTATATAAATAAGTTGTTTTTAATTAACTTAGTATAGCATAATTTTAATATTTTGAAATTAGGAATTGTGATTTATTTTTGATTTAAGCTTTTCAAAAATATTTAATAAAATAACTAAATGATTTTAAATATGTGAGATAAAAGTTTTATTGGTTTAAAATTCATTTTAATTTAAGTTTGAATATTTAAAATAAGTTACAAAAATGTTTGTTTTATTCTTTTTAAAATATTGATTGATAATTTTGATTTGTAAATTTAATATGAAATTTAAAATACAATTCAAATAAGTTATAATCTCTTTATAAATTTATTTCAAGTAATCTAAAATATTATTTTCAAATAATTTATTTGTATATTTTTTTATTATAAATAACACTTTGTTTTATTCTTTTAAAATTATTTATCTCCATAACTAAGTATTAAAACTAATTTACTAACTTTAAACATTTATTAACACTTAATTTAAATAACAAATTACTTAAAAATACATGTGTAAGTTTATTAAAACCTAAGTTAACATGTGTTATGTATTTAAGCATGAGAATTTACAAGTGTCCATTTCTTTTACAAGTGTCATGTTGTAATTTTATTTTTCTTTGATTTTTAATTAAATTTTAAACAAGTTATAAATTTGCATTATCTTTCCTTTCCTTTTCTCATTTTCATTTCTAAACAAATCTGAAACCCCTCTTCATAATCAAGCTCTTGTAACCAAATGCAAAATCAAATGCCTAGCAAACATGCATTCCGATTTCAAGCAAACCTGGTTATAAAACTAAGGCCTGCATTTCAATTTTAATCAAGAAAACCTGCATGTGCTTGTAAACTAAGGCATGCATTCATTTTTTTTCAAAAATCTGGAAATTTGTCACAGCATTCTTCCATCTGTAGCCAGCATGCGTGTAAGGTTGTAAATCAATGAGCAATAGCATTTTAAAGCTGGATAAAGACATCTACAACATTCAAGTTTAAAAGTCTGCAAAAGAAGTTCAAAAAGATTTCAAAAAGGGTTTTCAAAATTCTGGACTGTGCTCTGCATGTTAAAATTTTGGGCTCTGCATTTTTATTTCAGGTGAGTAACTCAACCATTTAAGATTTTAAGTAGGTAAAAGTTGATTGCATGCTTTGATTTAGATATGAAAATATATTATAAATGGGCTGTGAATATATATATATGAATATATTTATGTGTGTGTATGATTGTTTACCTGAAGCATCTCTGTTTTCTTTGATTTCAAGCTTCAATCAGATGAAAATCCCATTGTCTTTTAATTTAATCTTCATTTGAGTTTACAACTTAAACAAATATGTTTGTTTCATTATAATATTCAGATTAAAATTTATACTTAAGTAAAAAAAATATAGAAATGGCTCTGGAATTACAAACAGATGATCGATCAGTAAATTAGTGAAATTTCAAGTTTAGAAATTTATGAATTCAGAATTATAAATCAAATCACCATACTAAATCATGATTTCTAAAAGAAAAATTACAAATTTTAATGCTTTATACAAAATGCAGTTTTCAAATTACTGTATTTTACATATTAGCTAAGTACAGATGATGCTTGCAATTGAATTGGTTGAATTTGTTTCTGGGGATAGTGTATCTATCATAGATTATGAGAAAATTCTTAGATTTGGGTTGTATTGCATTGTGGTGATGATAGTTGTGAATTTAGGTTTAGAACCCTAGTTCTATTGGGTTTGAGAAAATTGAGTACCACATCATCTTTAATTGATCGAGTGGCTAGGGGTCTTGGCTTCTGGAAGAGGTTGGGTTGTCGAAGACGTCGCCGTAATTTCAAAAGTGATGGTGGCCGGAGATGCATCAGCGAGACGTTGACAGGTTGGTGATTAAAAGGGGTACCACTGTTCCAGGTTTGAAATCAGTGTCTCGATCTTGATTTCTGGTATTTATGGATGTAATAGGTGTATGGATGGACTGTGGAGTTGAGTGACGACCGCGGGAAGGTCGCGTGGTTGGCCAGAGGTGGCCGGAAGTGATGTACAGGTGCACAGTACATAGGTGGATAATGGTGATGTTTGTTGGGTTGCAGTTTTAGTGCCTCGCATGTATCTCGGGGAATTTGGGTTACTGACCCGAAGTAAAAATAGGGTTGCTCGAGTTACCTGTGTTTTAGGTTTTGATAAATAGAACAGAACCTGTTTTACAGTTTTTAAAATTTAAAAGCAAGTTAACTATAAAATAAACTTTAAACTAAAATAAAAAATAAAAAAACCTCTATTGAATTTGAATGTAATCATTTGAATCTTAGGTTTGAAATAATTTAAATCTTGAAAATTTTAATTGGTTTTAAACAAAACCAGGAAACCCGTTGCCAGTTTTTTTTAAAATTTGAGGTGAAGTAAGATGCAAACAAAATCTGAAAATAAGTTTGAATCTAGAATTGAATTTGAATTCAATTAAGTTTAAATTTTAGATTTTTGAAATTAATTTGAAATGCTTTTTAAACTCAAGTTTGGTTTTAAACAAAAACAGAAACTGTCTTTCTGTTTTAAAAATTTAAAAGTAAAATTTAAAATTTTAAAGGATGAAGTTCTATTTGAAATTTTAAACCTGAAACTTAATTATGAATTCAATAATTTAAATCCTGGATTTTGAAACATTTTTGAATTCAAAAATGTAAGATGTTTAGACTAAGACAGAAAACAGTTTTTTTTCCTGTTTAAATTTAAAAGTAAATTTTAAAATGCAACTGAAATTTAAAACAAGGTTTAAATCTGGAAACTAAAATATGAAGCTCAGGTAGAAGAATCTAAGTTTGAATTTTATTTAAAACTGGAAATTTAAATTTAGTTTTTTTTTAACTTTTAAAGTATACAGGAACTTTGGTTTTGAATTTAAAACTATAAGTTTTAATTTATGAAATAAAATTTAAAATAAGTTTAAATTTAGTTTTAAAACCTGAGATTTGACTTTAATGTCAGTTTTTAAAATAAAATAAGTTTTTAAATTTAAATTTGTTTTAACTATTTTAGGAAAGGTTAAATAATTTGAATTTAAAAATGAAGATAGAGATGTAAGTAAAGTTTTAATTTTTAAGATTGAATCTGAAATGAAAATTGAAATTGTGTTTTAGTTTGAAATTTAAAAAAAAATGGATTTTTTTTTAAATTGAATTTTGTTTGAAACAAATTGTTTAAATTACTTTGTATAAAGAAAAATGTTTCTTAATTTAGAACTTAAGAAATTGGCTTCATTTAAATAATTAAATTAATTTAAATGGAATTTTAATTATTTAATTAATTAATAATATGGATGATTAATTAGGTAATTAATAATTTTTAAGTTAATTAATTAGATTTGAGATTAATTAATTAAGGTTAATTAATCTATAATTAAGGATGGTTAATTAAATTTTAATTAATGATTAAGATTTACTTAATCCAGTGATTAATGATAATTAAGATTTTAATTAACACTTAATTAATTAATAATTAGAGATTAATTAAATGATAACTAAATATTAATTAATTGATAATTAATAATGGTTAATATAAATTAATCTCCTAATTAAGTAATTAAGAAATGTTAATGAAGGTCATTAACTTAAGATTATTTAACAATTAATTAATGTGATTAATTTTGACAATTAATTAGATTAATTAATTAATAATAATCAATTGTTTATGTTTAATTACTTAATGAAAGTAGTTAATGAATTAATTACTTTGTGTAATTAATTTGATAATGTGATTAGTTTGGATTAATTAAGTTAAATTAATTTAAACATTTGTGGATTATTGATAATTACTTTATGTTATTTATGGATTTATAATTACTTAAGGTAGTAATTAATTAATAATTACAAGATGTAATTAAAGATTATTATTGTAGAAGTAATTTAAATTTAAATTACTTTGAAAATTAATCAAGTGATTAATGAAGATAATTAATTAAGAATAATTAATTTATGGAATAAGTAATTAAAGTAGTTAATTACTGAATGGTTATTAATCAAGGGTGATTAATATATATGTGTGGATTAATTGAAGATTAATTACTTTTGTAGTTAATTTATATTTAGAGATTAATTAAATATAATCAGAAATCATTAATTAATTAATTAATGATGTAATTTGGAATTGATTAATTAAGGTATAATTAATAATGAATAAATGATTAATGTAATTAATTTTAGCTAATTAATTAATTAAGCAAATACAAGTTATTTATTTGCAAAGGGTTTAATATAATTGACTTGTGAAATTAATTACAGATGGTTAATCAATGAGGATTAATTGAAATGAATATTGAGATGATGATTTATAAATTGATTTGAAATCAATTGAAGATTAAGATAAGCATAATTTTAATGGTGAAGTAATTAATTTAATTCATTTTAAATTAATTAGAGATTAAGTAATTAATTTAATTCATTTTAAATTAATTATAAATGGTGTGATCATTAGATCATTGCTTATGTTTGATGATTGATATTAATTGTCTGGTATGGTTTGTAATCTCAGTTATGAGATGAGTAATGATTATTGTTATGGATGCATTGTTTGCTTTTGGATGATAATATGGATTATCTGATTATAATATGAATTATCTGTTGATAATGATAAGGTTGATTAACTATTGTGTTGTGAATTATCTATCTATGTATATATATATATATATAATGAATTGAAATTGTTTTAAACTTAAAACAACTTGGCCTTAAAAGACACGCTTTGGATTTCGATGAGACCGGGATCGGGTTTCCATATTTGGGATCCGAAAACCACATCGATCCAAATTAACGTTAGGTCATGAATCTGAAGTGAAGGTGAAGACTCAGAGTGCAAGGGTTATTGTCGTTAACTCTGAGGGTGATTCCAAAATGAGTGTAATGAGATAATGCCTTCGGTTTCGTTCGAACCCGGAACGAACTTGTATGGATTGAATGCTTTCAGAACATCGTCAGGTGGACGATGAGCATTCTAAGTGATATGTCCTATAAAGGTAATCGTACCCTCAAGCCTCATCAATCGGGAATGGCTAAAACAGGGGAGGTGCAGCAAAGCTTCGTGGGTAGCCCCTACTTGAGAGCAAGATTTATCCCTGTCTAGAGGTCCCTTTATTTCGGCTTAGTGGTGCGGTTGCTGATCACAACTGCGGGGTGGTCTTGTTTGGAACTATTCAGTAAGGAATGGGTCCGGCTTTGTGTTGCAGGGGATTGGGAGTAATCCTCGGTACGGTGATCTAGGCCATGTACTGTGACGGGCGGTACCCCAGTAGCCCAGCCATTGATGGAATCCAAAATCCAATAAGTGCCAACGGTTTTGATTGTATTACCCACTTTTGTGGCTAGTAGCTGGAATTTAATAGATGTAACAATTTCGGCTATTTCTTATTTACTTGAAAACCCTAGACACTATTATAATATCATCGAATTTCCTAACAAATGTTTTGGTTAGCGTAAGGTAAAAACTTTTCCATGTTTATATGTGGGAAGTCTTACGTGATACCTTTTCTTTTCGAAGGTTTTTCAAAGTTAAGCAACTTTAACCTGTTACTCACACCAGACCCATGTCTGACCCGGAGTTATTTCTGTTTTTCTTTAACTCTTGGGTACTCAAATTTTTACGAGTAGCCAAGGGAATTCAGGTTAGGATTCAGGTTAGCTTTGACGAATTGTGGAGGAGCAATGGAGCAGGTGGTTTCTGCGTATAGTTATATAGTTATCCGCTGTGTTGTTATCTCTGACTGTTTCTGTTATGTATTGAGTTGTAATAACTAGACAGATGTTTATAACTGTCTAGTATGTGTCATATTATCTATGTAACTCTGATATCTGTTGTATACTATGTAATACTTATGTTATTAATATAATTTATTCGTTCCGCTGTTGAGATTCTTGTGTTGTTTCTTCTTCCTCTTCTTTCTTTTCTCTTTTCTATCCCTTTCTTTTTTATGGATGATACGACTTCTTGTGGAGAAAAAGTCGGGTCGTCTCATTTGGTATCAGAGCGTTAGGTTGAGTGAATACCTAGTCTCTGGAGTGGTGTCTATCTTGAGAGAGCGTATTTGTATTTATATATATATATATAATTATTTCTACCTATTTGTTGGATTACCTGTTCAGGTTTTTCCAATATAAGTTTTAAAGGTAGATGAGGTAGAAGTGTGTGTAACACGACTACCATTGGTTGGAATTTGATGGATAAGGTTGGAAGTGTATTTGTCGAGACTGTAGACCGAATACCGTCTCGAGTAAGTTTTGCTCGGTGTAAGTACTTCATCGATCTCTGGAGGTAACCTGTAAAGGTTCGGAGTTCATTTTTGAAGTGCCGAATTGAGTTTGGATCTGTCCGTAAGGCTGAAGCAAGCAAGTGATGATATCTTGATATCTTAGGAAGTAGTAGCTGCATGATGAGATGCAGTGACTATGGATATTTCCGAAGATGTTTCTTTGGCACAAGAGTAAGAAGTGAGTCTGCTCGGTGATGTGGCTGAGTTTAGCATAGTCTTCTGTGTTGGTAGGAAGTTTTCTGGCTGGGTAATTTTTCTGAAGTGGAGTTCAGAAGCAGTAGGGTAGATCTGTGTAACAACCCGAATATTTATCGATTTTATATTTAAATATTTTATTTAAATATTTTATCGTTAGTCGGATTTTAGTCCGAAAAGCTACTTTTTGCATACGGTCGAATTAGGGCTCGGGACCACTCCCATTGAGTTTAAAATGCCGTTTGCGACCTTTTTGAGTATAAGCTTCGATATGTTTGGAGAAAGTCGATTTCTGCTACTTTTTACTTTGGGATTGGTTTTTGGGCTCAGCCCTATGTTAACTTATACTCCAAAACTGAACCACTCTCCCCATTCTCCCTCACTTCTTTCTCTTTTCAGTTTTCTTAGCTTTAATGGTGGGAGAGATTGGAAATTAAAACTCCAAAACCCTAGTTTCTCTTGCAAATCAAATTCCTAGCTCCAAACTCAAGAAGAACCCATTGGTAAGCTTCTCTTCTTCTTCTCCAACTTGTTCTCTTACTAATTTCAGAAATTCCTAAACCTAATTTTGGGAATGTTCTTGTTTTTAGCATAGATTCAA
The DNA here is from genome assembly GCA_030765085.1 of Allium cepa. Taxonomy (NCBI): domain Eukaryota; kingdom Viridiplantae; phylum Streptophyta; class Magnoliopsida; order Asparagales; family Amaryllidaceae; genus Allium; species Allium cepa. The sequence goes on from CM060943.1 coordinate 465,943,569, forward strand.
GCTCATTTGGGTTGTGTTGAAGAGAGGTTGATTCTTCATTTGCTTTCAAGCTTCTTCTTGTTTGATTTTGAGAAAAGGTGAGATTTTTATCTCACATCTATGACTATAATTATCTTTGGTTGTTGGGTATGAATTCCTAACACTTCTTCATGTGCATTTGCTCTTGATTTGGATTGGTTTTGTGAATACTCCAATTTTTGGGTTTTTAAGTCAAATTTGTGTGAAATCCTTTTATTGATGTTTGATCATGCTTATGGTGATGCATCGAGGAGCATATAGGGCCGGGTTGCCGATTGGCATAAACCCTTAGAGCCAATGTTCGTCCGGTTGCAATTTGAAAGATTTTGCTCTTCATTTGAATAAGGCTGAAAAACTGCCCAGGCATGATTCAGTCGACTGAAAACTCTGTTCAGTCGACTGAACCTGAAACCCGAGAGTTTCCAGGCATGATTCAGTCGACTGAAAAACTCTGCATAGTCGACTGAAACTGGAAACAGAAAGTTTCCTGAACCTGGAAAATTTCCAGGTACAGGGTCAGTCGACTGAAAACTCTGTTCAGTCGACTGAACCTGCTGTTTGAGTCCAATTTGCCTTTTTGGATTGAAATTCCAATTTTAATCGATTCGTGATAATCCTATTTGTTGTTATCATCTATTATGACTTTGATGACTCTTTTTAGGGATTTTTGAATATCCATTTCGATGGATCCTTTATCGATTTCGTTGGATTTTATTCACGTCTTCGTATGTGAATTTTTGTGATTGATTGTTCTTACAATCTTCTTCGTGATTTGTCACTTTAAAAATATAAAGGTTTTCTATACTAGTAGTAAATATCAAAACTCTTTCCTCAAATGATTTCAATACTATTTTAATACCAAATTCGTTTATAAAACCGTTTTCCAATCTATTAGTATATACAAACCTTTACCTCACTTGTATGAGAAATCTAATTAAACGGCTTAGTAAAACAAGTGGTATGAAACGCTTGCGTTTACTTTGTCGGTTAATTCTTGGACTTGTTCGATTGAACCTCTTGTGACAATTTTCTAGTGGAGATTTACAGTTTGTTCGTAAATATTTAAGTTAAGCAAGTGGTTATGGGACATGAAGCTAAACTCATATATTTACTAGCTTAGTGTAATTGACACTTCTCGCTGATCATGACGATCATCTTTGTGATTTAGACTAGCAATGTGCGATGTCTCTTTGTCTGCGAGGGAGACTAAACCCCGTTTTGTGGAGTTTCGACTCAATTTGTGATGGGGTAGCAACCCATGGTCTTTGGGCCGTTTGTGGAGCTTCGGCTCTATTTGTGATGGTTAGCGACCATGGAATTAGCGTTCCGTTTGTGATACACGTGTTGGTGAGCTTTATGCTCCCGTTTGTGATAAGCCTCCCCCCCCCTTTGTGATTTCTGGATTTCTTGTGTAGATTCCTAGAATTTGTGTTTCACCAATTTTCGTGATTTCCATTGATAAGTTTTATCAATATTTGTGCATTGGTGAATTTGTGTGTCATTGACTTTAGTGATTTCTGGATTTCTTGTGTAGTCTTCTGGAATTTGTGTGTCATTGACTTTTGTGATTGACGTTGATATTATCGTCAATATTTATGGCATGGTGAACGAAATAAGGAGTATGACGTTTCTTTGATTCTTGTGTAGATTTGGTGACATTGATTAATCTCTTGATGATTATCAACTAAGTATATATATATATGTGTATATATATATATATATATATATCACAGCTTGGCATTGTGATTATTATGTGTTTGGTCATATCTCTTATTCTATATCGTTTCATCTGATATTTATAGTTAGACTGATCCGTTTATTATTTTCTTATTAAATAATACTCGGGTCAGACCGAGATGTTACAGGTGCTTCTGCTTGACTGCTCATCCGGGATTAACTCCTTGACTTTTGGGTTAACTACTTAGATTAGTAGTTATTTTGTTGTATACATTTGAGATATAAACTCCTTAATGTATACTTATTCTTTTATGTAGTTCGTGTAACTATTCTTTTGTGATATTGTGGATCTTTTTAGACCACTACTCTGATGTACACTTTCTAGTGTAATATTCATATCTTATTCCGCCTTTGTGATATGAATTGTCTGTGACTGATTTGTGTTATGCTTATTTCTATATTTATTTTCCGAAGGATTTATATAGCCACCGTGTAGTAGCTTTGAGTTTGTGTCGGTATGTCGGATTTCCTCTTGAAATAGAATGCATGTTATATTATCTGACATATCGGTGCTCGCGCAAAGAAATTACATGGATGGTCGCTCCTCAACAGCCTTATTCTCCGTGCTAGTCGACAGCATTCACCGTAATGTTCTTGGCTAGCGTGGGTATAGAGGTGGGGCATCACAGCTTGGTATCAGAGCCAAACTTCGGAACAATATGGAATATTATAATAAGGATCGTCGTCCTAAGTCTTTCTTAGGAGTCGTGCTTTAGGATTTAATTCGAGTCTTCGTACCGATTCATCCTATTTTCCTTATGATTCCTTATTTATCTATCAAGATTGCTTGATATTCAATTTGGTGAATAACCTTTTCTTCTTCTTCTTTCTTTCTAAAGGAAGAGAAATGTCTAGACCAGGCCGCCCCAGAGCCGTGTCATCTAGCACTCCACCCCAAGATGGAGTTTTTATGACTGCTCAACAGCTTCTTGATTTGGTAACAAATGCTCAAGCAGCTGGAGCTAACCCGGAACCTACTCACCCAAAGTCGGGATTTGCACGCTTGTGTAGCGATTACACTAATTTGGGTGGGGAGCCATTCAAAGGTTCCAAAACTGTTATTGAAGTACAGGCTTGGCTAAGAACATGCGATCGCATCTTTTCGCGCATGAATCTTATTGACCTTCATCGAGTTCAGGTGGCCTCTAGTATGCTCCGAGAAAGAGCATTGGACTGGTACGAACTTCTTATTTCTGAGATTAATGAAGCGGATCTCACTTGGGAGAAATTCCGAGAACGCTTCGAGCTGAAATTCGTACCGGAAGCGGAAAAAGTGACATTGGCTCGACGATTTATAGACCTTGTTCAAGGTGAGTCATCCGTGACTGATTACGTCGCCTCCTTCGAGTTGCTTTCCAAATATGGGGTTGAATACATCAACACCCCTCTTAAGAAGAATCAGAGATTCATCTATGGCTTAAACAAAAGTCTCAAGAAGCCATTACTTCTAAAGTTAGAAGTTTCTTTCGACCAACTCGTTGATATCGCCCTTCGTCTTGAAGAGGCGGATAGAGAGAATGATGTTGAAGTGGTGGGTTCCAAACCAAACTTCAACAACAGAAAGAGGCCAAGCAAATTCAAAGGCCCTTATCCCAATAAGAAAGGGAAGCAAGCAACCTCCGTGGCAAAGACTTCTTCCTCTGGTCGTGGGGAATGCTATAATTGTGGTTCGAAGGACCATTATGCGAACAAGTGCCCAAAGTCTCTTTCTTGTCGCTACTGCAAAGTTCCCGGTCATGTTATATCTTCATGCCCCAAGCTTCAGGGCAAGAGGAGGGAAAGTTAAATGTTGCTCAAGCCCCTGGCAACACATCTCGTGGCCATGGTATTTCTCATTCTATTCTAGATGGAATTATTTTGTTTCGTGATCATCCTATTCGAGTTCTTTTTGATACGGGTGCGTCCCATTCTTTTATATCAAAAGAACTTGTTGATACTTTTTCTTTGGATGTTTTGTGTTTAATGACTTCTTTGAGAATTGCGAATCCGGTTGGTGGATCCGCAACAATCAGTTTATTGTGTAAAGATGTCGAGATTATTTTGTGTGATTTTTCTTTCCGAGCCGATTTGCATGTCATGCGTTATTTAGGCTTTGGAATGATTTTGGGAATGGATTGACTTAACCATTATGAAGCTCATATCCTATGTCCTGAGCGGACTATTCATCTTCGACATCCTCAATCTGTTAATCAGGTTTCTGTTATTCTTAAAGATTCAGATTCTGCTTTGGTTGCATCTTTATATTCTTTAAATCCTCGTGATGACGATGATGATGATGAGGGTGATATTATTTCTCTTATTCACGTTGTTTGTGAATTTTCCGACATATTCGAGCCCGTTTTAGGATTACCACCTAAGCGAGCAATTGAGTTCAGAATTAATCTTATTCCGGGAGCTTAACCTATCACTCGTCCTCCTTATCGTATGTCCAATAAAGAAAACGAGGAGATGCGTAAACAATTATCTGAATTGGAAACGAAACAATTTATTCACTCTAGTTCCTCGCCTTGGGGAGCTTCAGCTATTTTTGTGAAGAAATCCGATGGTACACTTAGGCTTTGCGTTGACTACCGCAAGCTTAATGATCTTACTATCAAAAATAAATATCATTTACCACGGATTGATGATCTATTCGATCAACTTAGTGGTGCTAGAGTCTTTTAACAATTGGACTTGGCTACCGGTTTTCATCAGCTTCGTATTGCAGAGGATAGCATTCCTTTGACATCGTTCCGTACTCGGTATGGATCTTATGAATGGCTTGTTATGCCATTTGGGTTAAAAAATGCCCCGGCTTATTTCGTTGACTTAATGAATCGAGTTTTTAAAGACTTTCTCGACCGTTTTGTTCTCATCTTCATCGATGATATTCTTGTTTATTCTAAAACCGAGGAGGAGCATGAAAAACATCTTCGGATTGTGTTGGAAACTCTTAGGAGTAATCAATTAAAGGCAAAATTTTCTAAGTGCCACTTTTGGCAATTTCGTGTGAAGTTTCTCGGTCACATTATTTCTGAATCCGAAATTTCCGTGGATCCTTCAAAGATTGAAGCGATTCAAGATTGGAAGAGACCGGAGAGTGTGACAGAGATTCGTAGTTTTCTCGGAATGGCGGGCTATTACCGTCGTTTTATCAAAGACTTTTCTAAGATTTCCGTGCCTCTCACTAGCTTGACAAAGAAAGGTGTTAAATACATTTGGTCGGACAAATGTGAAGCTTCTTTTCAGAAATTAAAAGAACTTCTTTCTGATGCTCCTATTCTTGTTATTCCTGATGGGAATCAAGATTTCGTTGTTTATACCGATGCTAGTCGCATTGGTTTGGGTGCCGTTCTTATGCAAAAGGAACGCGTTATTGCTTATGCTTCTAGGCAATTAAAGCCTGCTGAGACTAGATATGCCACTCATGATTTAGAGCTCGCGGCTATTGTTTTTGCTCTTCGGATTTGGCGTCACTATCTCTTAGGAGAGAAATTTGTTCTTTACACAGACCATAAGTCTTTGAAATATTTATTCTCTCAAAAGGAACTTAATTTGCGTCAACAGCGTTGGCTCGAATTTCTTGCACCATATGATCTTGATATTCTTTATACTCCCGGTAAGGGTAATCGTGTCGCCGATGCTCTTAGCCGTAAACAACAAGCTTTGTTTCTATGATGATATCCGAGTGGAACGATCTCGAGATCTTATCCACTTGCGAAATTCGAGACCGTGTTTCCGATTTGTGCTCATCATTTGTTTTATGTAGCCTTGAGGCTCATCCATCTCTTTTAGACCGCATTCTTGAAGCTCAAAGGCTAGATACTGAATTGGTTCTTCTTGGCCAAAATATTAAGGATAAAATTGATATTGAAGGTTTGAAAGACTTTAATATCGATTCTCGTGGCGGCATTCGGAAATTTGGTAGACTTATCGTGCCAAATGTTAGGGATCTTCGTAAAGATATTTTAGAAGATTTTCATCACTCTAAATTTACCATTCATCCCGGTAGTAGTAAAATGTACGCGGATATGAAGCGACTTTATTATTGGGAGGGAATGAAACTTGACATCGCTAACTTCGTTAAACGTTGCATGACTTGCCAACTTGTTAAGGCCGAACATTAAAGGCCCGGAGGGTTATTGCAACCTTTAGAAATTCCAGTTTGGAAGTGGGATCAAATTTCCATGGATTTTATAGATGGCCTTCCCCGTTCTCGATCGGGTTATGATAGCTTATGGGTAATTGTTGATAGACTTACTAAATCCGCCCATTTTATTCTCGTTCGGTCTAACCGAACCGTTCCTCTTTTGGCCAAAATATTTATCAAAGAAATTGTTAAATTGCATGGTGTTCCTACTTCTATTGTTAGTGATCGTGATCCATTGTTTACTAGTGGATTTTGGAAGAGTCTTCAAAAAGCTTTGGGAACGAAGCTTAATTTTAGCACCGCTTATCATCCCCAGTCCGATGGACAAACCGAGCGTGTGAATCAAACTCTTGAAGATCTTCTTAGTTCTTGTGTGCTTGATTTTGGTGGAAGTTGGGAAGATCATATTTCACTTGTTGAATTTTCCTATAATAATAGCTTCCAATCTAGTATTGGTATGGCACCTTTTGAGGCACTCTACGGAAGGCCATGCCGGTCTCCTTCTTGTTGGCTTGAGGCCGGTGAGAAGCTGGCTTTAGGTCCAGATTTTATTCGTGATTCCACAGAAAAGATTGATCTTATTCGTCATAGGATGAAAGAAGCCCAGAGTAGACAAAAATCCTATGCCGATAACCGGAGAAGGAAGTTAGAATTTTCTGTGGGTGATCTTGTGTTCATTCGTGTGTCACCTATGAAAGGTGTTGTACGTTTCAGTCGATCGGGAAAACTTATGCCTCGATATATTGGGCCATTTCCTATCACCGAACGTATTGGTTCCATGGCTTATCGCCTTTTATTACCGGCTCAGTTTTCTCCTATGCATGACGTGTTCCACATTTCTCAACTTCGGAAATGCCTTCGAGATTCTGATTCTATTCTTGAGCCCGGTGTTGTGGAAGAGATTAAAGTTTCGCCTAATTTAACTTATGAGCAACATCCTATTCGTATCATTGCTTCGGAAGTCAAACGACTTCGAAATAAAGATGTTCCGCTTGTTAAAGTTCAATGGTCTTCAAATCCTAAGGATTGTTCTTGGGAATCTAGAGAGTACATCGAGCGTACACATCCGAACTTACTTTCTCGTGCTCTTTGAGGTGAACTTCTTATTTCAAACTTCTTTTGTGTTGAATATGCTTTTATGGTTGTTACTATATATCTTCTTCTTGTAATATTGCGAGGACGCAATTTCTTTAAGGAGGGGAGTCTGTAACAACCCGCATATTTATCGATTTTATATTTAAATATTTTATTTAAATATTTTATCGTTAGTCGGATTTTAGTCCGAAAAGCTACTTTTTGCATACGGTCGAATTAGGGCTCGGGACCACTCCCATTGAGTTTAAAATGCCGTTTGCGATCTTTTTGAGTATAAGCTTCGATATGTTTGGAGAAAGTTGATTTCTGCTACTTTTTACTTTGGGTTTGGTTTTTGGGCTCAGCCCTATGTTAACTTATACTCCAAAACTGAACCACTCTCCCCATTCTCCCTCACTTCTTTCTCTTTTCAGTTTTCTTAGCTTTAATGGTGGGAGAGATTGGAAATTAAAACTCCAAACCCCTAGTTTCTCTTGCAAATCAAATTCCTAGCTCCAAACTCAAGAAGAACCCATTGGTAAGCTTCTCTTCTTCTTCTCCAACTTGTTCTCTTACCAATTTCAGAAATTCCTAAACCTAATTTTGGGAATGTTCTTGTTTTTAGCATAGATTCAAGCTCATTTGGGTTGTGTTGAAGAGAGGTTGATTCTCCATTTGCTTTCAAGCTTCTTCTTGTTTGATTTTGAGAAAAGGTGAGATTTTTATCTCACATCTATGACTATAATTATCTTTGGTTGTTGGGTACGAATTCCTAACACTTCTTCATGTGCATTTGCTCTTGATTTGGATTGGTTTTGTGAATACTCCAATTTTTGGGTTTTTAAGTCAAATTTGTGTGTAATCCTTTTATGGATGTTTGATCATGCTTAGGTGATGCATCGAGCATATAGGGCCGGGTTGCCGATTGGCATAAACCCTTAGAGCCAATGTTCGTCCGGTTGCAATTTGGAAGATTTTGCTCTTCATTTGAATAAGGCTGAAAAACAGCCCATGCATGATTCAGTCGACTGAAAACTCTATTCAGTCGACTAAACCTGAAACCCGAGAGTTTCCAGGCATGATTCAGTCGACTGAAAAACTCTGCACAGTCGACTGAAACTGGAAACAGAAAGTTTCCTGAACCTGGAAAATTTCCAGGTACAGGGTCAGTCGACTGAAAACTCTGTTCAGTCGACTGAACCTGCTGTTTGAGTCCAATTTGCCTTTTTGGATTGAAATTCCAATTTTAATCGATTCGTGATAATCCTATTTGTTGTTATCATCTATTATGACTTTGATGACTCTTTTTAGGGATTTTTGAATATCCATTTCGATGGATCCTTTATCGATTTCGTTGGATTTTATTCACGTCTTCGTATGTGAATTTTTGTGATTGATTGTTCTTACAATCTTCTTCGTGATTTGTCACTTTAAAAATATAAAGGTTTTCTATACTAGTAGTAAATATCAAAACTCTTTCCTCAAACGATTTCAATACTATTTTAATACCAAATTCGTTTATAAAACCGTTTTCCAATCTATTAGTATATACATACCTTTACCTCACTCGTATGAGAAATCTAATTAAACGGCTTAGTAAAACAAGTGGTATGAAACGCTTGCGTTTACTTTGTCGGTTAATTCTTGGACTTGTTCGATTGAACCTCTTGTGACAATTTTCTAGTGGAGATTTACAGTTTGTTCGTAAATATTTAAGTTAAGCAAGTGGTTATGGGACATGAAGCTAAACTCATATATTTACTAGCTTAGTGTAATTGACACTTCTCGCCGATCATGACGATCATCTTTGTGATTTAGACTAGCAATGTGCGATGTCTCTTTGTCTGCGAGGGAGACTAAACCCCGTTTTGTGGAGTTTCGACTCAATTTGTGATGGGGTAGCAACCCATGGTCTTTGGGCCGTTTGTGGAGCTTCGGCTCTATTTTTGATGGTTAGCGACCATGGAATTAGCGTTCCGTTTGTGATACACGTGTTGGTGAGCTTTATGCTCCCGTTTGTGATAGGCCTCCCCCCCCTTTGTGATTTCTGGATTTCTTGTGTAGATTCCTAGAATTTGTGTTTCACCAATTTTCGTGATTTCCATTGATAAGTTTTATCAATATTTGTGCATTGGTGAATTTGTGTGTCATTGACTTTAGTGATTTCTGGATTTCTTGTGTAGTCTTCTGGAATTTGTGTGTCATTGACTTTTGTGATTGACGTTGATATTATCGTCAATATTTATGGTATGGTGAACGAAATAAGGAGTATGACGTTTCTTTGATTCTTGTGTAGATTTGGTGACATTGATTAATCTCTTGATGATTATCAACTAAGTATATATATATATATATATATATATATATATATATATATATATATATATATATATATATATATCACAGCTTGGCATTGTGATTATTATGTGTTTAGTCATATCTCTTATTCTATATCGTTTCATCTGATATTTATAGTTAGACTGATCCGTTTATTATTTTCTTATTAAATAATACTCGGGTCAGACCGAGATGTTACAGGTGCTTCTGCTTGACTGCTCATCCAGGATTAACTCCTTGACTTTTGGGTTAACTACTTAGATTAGTAGTTATTTTGTTGTATACATTTGAGATATAAACTCCTTAATGTATACTTATTCTTTTGTGTAGTTCGTGTAACTATTCTTTTGTGATATTGTGGATCTTTTTAGACCACTACTCTGATGTACACTTTCTAGTGTAATATTCATATCTTATTCCGCCTTTGTGATATGAATTGTCTGTGACTGATTTGTGTTATGCTTATTTCTATATTTGTTTTCCGAAGGATTTATATAGCCACCGTGTAGTAGCTTTGAGTTTGTGTCGGTATGTCGGATTTCCTCTTGAAATAGAATGCATGTTATATTATCTGACATATCGGTGCTCGCGCAAAGAAATTACATGGATGGTCGCTCCTCAACAGCCTTATTCTCCGTGCTAGTCGACAGCATTCACCGTAATGTTCTTGGCTAGCGTGGGTATAGAGGTGGGGCGTCACAATCAGTTTCTCTGGTAAGTTGGCTAAGCCAGCATAAGCTGTTTTGTTTGGAGAACGCAGTTTCTTTGGATTTAGGCTGAGTTGATCGCAAAAGTGACTTGCGATAGTATGTTCTTTTGGATTGTTAGAGATTATCCGGATTTCTTCCAAGAAGTCAGAGGTTTGTCAGAATCTGGAGATCGAGTTTTCTTTCCAGGAATGGAACAGGTGGTTCAGTTAGTAGATGGATGGTTCCTTGATATAGAAGTTGGTGAAGCTACTCAGGTTTCGGAGAAACATCTGAGTTTTCTTTATGGATATGTGGAACCATATTTCTGTGCTGGGTTGTCTAGTTTGTGATTGTGTTCTTCAGCATTTTTCGGATCAGAGTTGTGCAGCAGAAGCAGTTTGGAGTGTTTCTGTTTTTCTTTTCCGGATAAGAAGAAGTTTGTTCTGTCTTCAGTTGTTGAGAAGCAGGGTGTGTGTTCTTGGTTTTTGAGTGATCTTGAGGAGATCATTGGATTGTTTTGATCTAATCTATTTCTAGAGGAATCAACAAGAGTTAAGCTGATCAGGATAGATGTTGGTAGCCCAGGATCGTCCGAAGAATTTTTATGGATAAGAGACGGAGAAATTTGGATTCTGGAATCAGACATTTGATTTTGGATAAGTTTTCTCTGATCCATGGAGCTATAAGTTTGGGAATCTAGCTCTGAAGTGTTTTGGTTTCTTCTGTGACGGGTAAGATCAGTGTTTGGTTTTCTTGAGTTGAATTGCCGGTTTGGATAATTGGGATTCAGTATGTTTCACGTATCTCTGAGGGAGTACGTGTTTGATATTTCTGGTTGTAGGACCAGCAGTTTAGGATGGATTGGTTGTTGAGTCAGACTCGTTTGTAGTCTGATATTCTGTATAGAATTATTGATAGAAGCTCTATAGCTTAGTAGTATTGATTGATTGGATTCTATAGAGCGAGTATCCCGATATATATATACCGGGGGAAACTCGTGAAAGTTTTATCCACAATTCTTTTGGATAATTAGATTTGTTCTGATTGTGTGAATTGGTTGCTTTGGTTGTTGGCATATGATTAACATATGTTGTGTTTTAAAATAAAATCTGTAAATAGATTATTAAATTACCTTTGTTTTAAATTTCGGGGACGAAATTCTTTTAAGGGGGAAGGATTGTAATATCCTGGAATTTATGGCAATTTAAATTTAATAATCTGTGTTTAAATTTAAATTGAATTGATAATTTTTGTTAATAAATTTGATTTGATATAATAATCTTCTTTATTTAAATATTTTTTTGGCGAATTTATTTTTAATGAGTTAATAAATTGTTTTCAATTTATAAAATGTATATGTATATTTATATAGATAAGTTGTTTTTAATTAAATTAGTATAGCATAATTTTAATATTTTGAAATTAGGAATTGTGATTTATTTTTGATTTAAGCTTTTCAAAAATATTTAATAAAATAACTAAATGATTTTAAATATGTGAGATAAATGTTTTATTGGTTTAAAATTCATTTTAATTTAAGTTTGAATATTTAAAATAAGTTACAAAAATGTTTGTTTTATTCTTTTTAAAATATTGATTGATAATTTTGATTTGTAAATTTAATATGAAATTTAAAATACAATTCAAATAAGTTATAATCTCTTTATAAATTTATTTCAAGTAATTTAAAATATAATTTTCAAATGATTTATTTGTATATTTTTTTATTTAAAATAACACTTTGTTTTATTCTTTTAAAATTATTTATCTCCATAACTAAGTATTAAAACTAATTTACTAGGTTTAAACATTTATTAACACTTAATTTAAACAACAAATTACTTAAAAATACATGTGTAAGTTTATTAAAACCTAAGTTAACATGTGTTATGTATTTAAGCATGAGAATTTACAAGTGTCATGTTGTAATTTTATTTTTCTTTGATTTTTAATTAAATTTTAAACAAGTTATAAATTTGCATTTTCTTTCTTTCATTTTCTTTTCTCATTTTCATTTCTAAACAAATCTGAAACCCCTCTTCATAATCAAGCTCCTGTAACCAAATGCAAAATCAAATGCCTAGCAAACATGCATTCCGATTTCAAGCAAACCTGGTTATAAAACTAAGGCCAGCATTTCAATTTTAATCAAGAAAACCTGCATGTGCTTGTAAACTAAGGCATGCATTCATTTTTTTTCAAAAATCTGGAAATTTGTCACTGCATTCTTCCATCTGTAGCCAGCATGCATCTAAGGTTTTAAATCAATGAGCAATAGCATTTTAAAGCTGGATAAAGACATCTACAACATTCAAGTTTAAAAGTTTGCAAAAGAAGTTCAAAAAGATTTCAAAAAGGGTTTTCTGGACTGTGCTCTGCATGTTAAAATTTTGGGCTCTGCATTTTTATTTCAGGTGAGTAACTCAACCTTTTAAGATTTTAAGTAGGTAAAAGTTGATTGCATGCTTGGATTTAGATATGAAAATATATTATAAATGGGCTGTGAATATATATATATAATATATTTATGTGTGTGTATGATTGTTTACCTGAAGCATCTCTGTTTTCTTTGATTTCAAGCTTCAGTCAGATATAAATCCCATTGTCTTTTAATTTAATTTTCATTTGAGTTTATGACTTAAACAAATATGTTTGTTTCATTATAATATTCAGATTAAAATTTATACTTAAGTAAAAAAATATATAGAAATGGCTCTGGAATTACAAACAGATGATCAGTCAGTAAATTAGTGAAATTTCAAGTTTAGAAATTTATGAAATCAGAATTATAAATCAAATCACCATACTAAATCATGATTCCTAAAAGTAAAATTACAAGTTTTAATGCTTTATACAAAATGCAGTTTTCAAATTACTATATTTTACATTAGCTAAGAAAAGATGATGCTTGCAATTGAATTGGTTGAATTTGTTTCTGGGGATAGTGTATTTATCATAGATTATGAGAAAATTCTTAGATTTGGGTTGTATTGCATTGTGGTGATGATAGTTGTGAATTTAGGTTTAGAACCCTGGTTCTATTGGGTTTGAGAAAATTGAGTACCACAACATCTTTAATTGATCGAGTGGCTAGGAGTCTTGGCTTCTGGAAGAGGTTGGGTTGTCGAAGACGTCGCCGTAATTTCAAAAGTGATGGTGGCCGGAGATGCATCAGCGAGACGTTGACAGGTTGGTGATTAAAAGGGGTACCACTGTTCCTGGTTTGAAATCAGTGTCTCGATCTTGATTTCTGGTATTTATGGATGTAATAGGTGTATGGATGGACTGTGGAGTTGAGTGACGACCGTGGGAAGGTCGCGTGGTTGGCCAGAGGTAGCCTGAAGTGATGTACAGGTGCACAGTACATAGGTGGATACTGGTGATGTTTGTTGGGTTGCAGTTTTAGTGCCTCGCATGTGTCTCGGGGAATTTGGGTTGTAGCTCGAAGCATATGGGTTACTGACCCGAAGTAAAAATAGGGTTGCTCGAGTTACCTGTGTTTCAGGTTTTGATAAATAAAACAGAACCTGTTTTACAGTTTTTAAAATTTAAAAGCAAGTAAACTATAAAATAAACTTTAAACTAAAATATAAAATAAAAAAAACCTGAATTGAATTTGAATTTAATCAGTTTAAATCTTAGGTTTGAAATAATTTAAATCTTGAAAATTTTAATTGGTTTTAAACAAAACCAGGAAACCTGTTGCCAGTTTTTTTTAAAATTTGAGGTAAAGTAAGATGCAAACAAAATCTGAAAATAAGTTTGAATCTAGAATTGAAATTGAATTCAATTAAGTTTAAATTTTAGATTTTGAAATTAATTTGAAATGGTTTTTAAACTCAAGTTTGGTTTTAAACAAAAACAGAAACTGTCTTTCTGTTTTAAAATTTTAAAAGTAAAATTTAAAATTTTGAAGGCTGAAGTTCAATTTGAAATTTTTAAACCTGAAACTTAATTATGAATTCAATAATTTAAATCCGGGATTTTGAAACATTTTTGAATTCAAAAATGTAAGATGTTTAGACTAAGACAGAAAACTGTTTTTTTTTTCTGTTTAAATTTAAAAGTAAACTTTAAAATGCAACTGAAATTTAAAACAAGGTTTAAATCTGGAAACTAAAATATGAAGCTTAGGTAGAAGAATCCAAGTTTGAATTTTATTTAAAATTGGAAATTTAAATTTAGTTTTTTTTTAAACTTTTAAAGTATATAGGAACTTTGGTTTTGAATTTAAAACTATAAGTTTTAATTTATGAAATAAAATTTAAAATAAGTTTAAATTTAGTTTTAAACCTGAGATTTGACTTTAATGTCAGTTTTTAAAATAAAATAAGTTTTTAAAATTAAATTTGTTTTAACTATTTTAGGAAAGGTTAAATAATTTGAATTTAAAAATGAAGATAGAGATGTAAGTAAAGTTTTAATTTTTAAGATTGGATCTGAAATGAAAATTGAAATTGTGTTTCAGTTTGAAATTTAAAAAAAAAATAGAATTTTTTTTTTAAATTGAATTTTGTTTGAAACAAATTGTTTAAATTACTTTGTATAAAGAAGAATGTTTCTTAATTTAGAACTTAAGAAATTGGTTTCATTTAAATTATTAAATTAATTTAAATGGAATATTAATTATTTAATTAATTAGTAATGTGGATGATTAATTAGGTAATTAATAATTTTTAAGTTAATTAATTAGATTTGAGATTAATTAATTAAGGTTAATTAATCTATAATTAAGGATGGTTAATTAAATTTTAATTAATGATTAGGATTTACTTAATCAAGTGATTAATGATAATTAAGATTTTAATTAACACTTAATTAATTAATTATTAGAGATTAATTAAATGATAACTAAATATTAATTAATTGATAATTAATAATGGTTAATATAAGTTATTCTCCTAATTAAGTAATTAAGTAATTAAGTAATGTTAATGAAGGTCATTAACTTAAGAATATTTAACAATTAATTAATGTGATTAATTTTGACAATTAATTAGACTAATTAATTAATAATAATCAATTGTTTATGTTTAATTACTTAACGAAAGTAGTTAATGAATTAATTACTTAGTGTAATTAATTTGATTAATGTGATTAGTTTGGATTAATTAAGTTAAATTAATTTAAACATTTGTGGATTATTGATAATTACTTTATGTAATTTATGGATTTATAACTACTTAAGGAAGTAATTAATTAATAATTACAGGATGTAATTAAAGATATTTATTGTAGAAGTAATTTAAATTTAAATTACTTTGAAAATTAATCAAGTGCTTAATGAAGATAATTAATTAAGAATAATTAATTTATGGGATGAGTAATTAAAGTAGTTAATTACTGAATGATTATTAATAAAGGGTAATTAATATATATGTGTGGATTAATTGAAGATTAATTACTTTTGTAGTTAATTTATATTTAGAGATTGATTAAATATAATCAGAAATCATTAATTAATTAATTAATGATGTAATTTGGAATTGATTAATTAAGGTATAATTAATAATGAATAAATGATTATTGTAATTAATTTTAGCTAATTAATTAATTAAGCAAATACAAGTTAATTATTTGCAAAGGGTTTAATATAATTGACTTGTGAAATTAATAACAGATGGTTAATCAATGAGGATTAATTGAAATGAATATTGAGATGATGATTTATAAATTGATTTGAAATCAATTGAAGATTAAGATAAGCAGTATTTTAATGGCGAAGTAATTAATTTAATTCATTTTAAATTAATTAGAGATTAAGTAATTAATTTAATTCATTTTAAATTAATTATAAATGGTGTGATCATTAGATCATTTCTTATGTTTGATGATTGATATTAATTGTCTGGTATGGTTTGTAATCTCAGTTATGAGATGAGTAATGATTATTGATATGGATGCATTGGTTGCTTTTGGATGATAATATGGATTATCTGATTATGATATGAATTATCTGTTGATAATGATAAGGTTGATTATCTATTGTGTTGTGAATTATCTATCTATGTATATATAGATAATGAATTGAAATTGTTTTAAACTTAAAACAACTTGGCCTTAAAAGACACGCTTTGGATTTTGATGAGACCAGGATCGGATTTCCATATTTGGGATCCGAAAACCACATCGATCCAAATTAACGTTAGGCCGTGAATCTGAAGTGAAGGTGAAGATTCAGAGTGCAAGGGTTATTGTCGTTAACTCTGAGGGTGATTCCAAAATGAGTGTAACGAGATAATGCCTTCGGTTTCGTTCGAACCCGGAACGAACTTGTATGGATTGAATGCTTTCAGAACATCGTCAGGTGGACGATGAGCATTCTAAGTGATATGTCATATAAAGGTAATCGTAGCCTCAAGCCTCATCAACCGGGAATGGCTAAAACAGGGGAGGTGCAGCTGCTTCGTGGGTAGCCCCCACTTGAGAGCAAGATTTATCCCTGTCTAGAGGTCCCTTTATTTCGGCTTAGTGGTGCGGTTGCAGATTACAACTGCGGGGTGGTCTTGTTTGGAACTATTCAGTAAGGAATGGGTCCGGCTTTATGGTGCAGGGGATTGGGAGTAATCCTCGGTACGGTGATCTAGGCCACGTACTGTGACGGGTGGTACCCCAGTAGCCTAGCCATTGATGGAATCCAAAATCCAATAAGAGCCAACGGTTTTGATTGTATTACCCACTTTTGTGGCTAGTAGCTGGAATTTAATAGATGTAACAATTTCGGCTATTTCTTATTTACTTGAAAACCCTAGACACTATTATAATATCATCGGATTTCCTATCAAATGTTTTGGTTAGCGTAAGGTAAAAACTTTTCCATGTTTATGTGTGGGAAGTCTTACGTGATACCTTTTCTTTTCGAAGGTTTTTCAAAGTTAAGCAACTTTAACCTGTTACTCACACCAGACCCATGTCTGACCCGGAGTTATTTCTGTTTTTCTTTAACTTTGGGTACTCAAATTTTTACGAGTAGCCAAGGGAATTCAGGTTAGGATTCAGGTTAGCTTTGACGAATTGTGGAGGAGCATTGGAGCAGGAGGCTTCTGCGTATAGTTATATAGTTATCCGCTGTGTTGGTATCTCTGACTGTTTCTGTTATGTATTGAGTTGTAATAACTAGACAGATGTTTATAACTGTCTAGTATGTGTCGTATTGTCTATGTAACTCTAATATCTGTTGTATACTATGTAATACTTATGTTATTTATATAATTTATTCGTTCTGCTGTTGAGATTCTTGTGTTGTTTCTTCTTTCTCTTCTTTCTTTTCTCTTTTCTATCCCTTTCTTTCTTAAGGATGATGCGACTTTTTGTGGAGAAAAAGTCGGGTCGTCTCATTTGGTATCAGAGCGTTAGGTTGAGTGAATACATAGTCTCTGGAGTGGTGTCTATCTTGAGAGAGCGTATTTGTATTTATATATATATATATATATAATTATTTCTACCTATTTGTTGGATTACCTGTTCAGGTTTTTCGAATATAAGTTATAAAGGTAGATGAGGTAGAAGTGTGTGTAACACGACTACCATTGGTTAGAGTTTGATGGATAAGGTTGGAAGTGTATTTGTCGAGACTGTAGATCGAATACCGTCTCGAGTAAGTTTTGCTTGGTGTAAGTACTTCATCGATCTCTGGAGGTAACCTGTAAATGTTCGGAGTTCATTTTTGAAGTGCCGAATTGAGTTTGGATCTGTCGGTAAGGCTGAAGCAAGCAAGTGATGATATCTTGATATCTTAGGAAGTAGTAGCTGCATGATGAGATGCAGTGACTATGGATATTTCCGAAGATGTTTCTTTGGAACAAGAGTAAAAAGTGAGTCTGCTCGGTGATGTGGCTGAGTTTAGCATAGTCTTTTGTGTTGGTAGGAAGTTTTCTGGCTGGGTAGTTTTTCTGAAGTGGAGTTCAGAAGCAGTAGAGTAGATCTGTTTCTCTGGTAAGTTGGCTAAGCCAGCATAAGCTGTTCAGTTTGGAGAAAGCAGTTTCTTTGGATTTAGGCTGAGTTGATCGCAAAAGTGACTTGCGATAGTATGTTCTTTTGGATTGTTAGAGATTATCCGGATTTCTTCCAAGAAGTCAGAGGTTTGTCAGCATCTGGAGATTGAGTTTTCTTTCCAGGAATGGAACAGGTGGTTCAGTTAGTAGATGGATGGTTCCTTGATATAGAAGTTGGTGAAGCAACTCAGGTTCGGAGAAACATCTTAGTTTTCTTTATGGATATGTGGAACCATATTTCTGTGCTGGGTTGTCTAGTTTGTGCTTGTGTTCTTCAGCATTTTTCGGATCAGAGTTGTGCAGCGGAAGCAGTTTGGAGTGTTTCTGTTTTTCTTTTCCGGATAAGAAGAAGTTTGTTCTGTCTTCTGTTGTTGAGAAGCAGGGTGTGTGTTCTTGGTTTTTGAGTGATCCTGAGGAGATCATTGGATTGTTTTGATCCAGTCTGTTTCTAGAGGAATCAGCAAGAGTTAAGCTGATCAGGATGGATGTTGGTAGCCCAGGATCGTCCGAAGAATTTTTATGGATAAGAGATGGAGAAATTTGGATTCTGGAATCAGAGATTTGATTTTGGATAAGTTTTCTCTGATCCATGGAGCTATAAGTTTGGGAAGCTAGCTCTGAAGTGTTTTGGTTTCTTCTGTGATGGGTAAGATCAGTGTTTGGTTTTCTTGAGTTGAATTGCCGGTTTGGATAACTGGGATTCAGTATGTTTCACGTATCTCCGAGGGAGTACGTGTTTGATATTTCTGGTTGTAGGACCAGTAGTTTAGGATGGATTGGTTGTCGAGTCAGACTCGTTTGTAGTCTGATATTCTGTATAGAATTATTGATAGAAGCTCTATAGCTTAGTAGTATTGATTGATTGGATTCTATAGAGCGAGTATCCCGATATATATATACCGGGGGAAACTCGTGAAAGTTTTATCCAAAATTCTTTTGGATAATTAGATTTATTCTGATTGTGTGAATTGGTTGCTTTGGTTGTTGGCATATGGTTTACATATGCTGTGTATTAAAATAAAATCTGTAAATAGATTATTAAATTACCTTTTTTTTAATTTCGGGAACGAAATTCTTTTAGGGGGAAGGATTGTAATATCCCGGAATTTATGGCAATTTAAATTTAATAATCTGTGTTTAAATTTAAATTGAATTAATAATTTTTGTTAATAAATTTGATTTGATATAATAATCTTCTTTATTTAAATATTTAATAGGTGAATTTATTTTTAGTGAGTTAACAAATTGTTTTCTATTTATAAAATGTATATGTATATTTATATAGATAAGTTGTTTTTAATTAAATTAGTATAGCATAATTTTAATATTTTGAAATTAGGAATTGTGATTTATTTTTGATTTAAGCTTTTCAAAAATATTTAATAAAATAACTAAATGATTTTAAATATGTGAGATAAATGTTTTATTGGTTTAAAATTCATTTTAATTTAAGTTTGAATATTTAAAATAAGTTACAAAAATGTTTGTTTTATTCTTTTTAAAATATTGATTGATAATTTTGATTTGTAAATTTCGTATGAAATTTAAAATACAATTCAAATAAGTTATAATCTCTTTATAAATTTATTTCAAGTAATTTAAAATATTATTTTCAAATGATTTATTTGTATATTGTTTTATTTAAAATAACACTTTGTTTTATTCTTTTAAAATTATTTATCTCCATAACTAAGTATTAAAACTAATTTACTAAGTTTAAACATTTATTAACACTTAATTTAAATAACAAAATACTTAAAAATACATGTGTAAGTTTATTAAAACCTAAGTTAACATGTGTTATGTATTTAAGCATGAGAATTTACAAGTGTCCATTTCTTTTACAAGTGTCATGTTGTAATTTTATTTTTCTTTGATTTTTAATTAAATTTTAAACAAGTTATAAATTTGCATTTTCTTTCTTTCCTTTCCTTTTCTCATTTTCATTTCTAAACAAATCTGAAACCCCTCTTCATAATCAAGCTTCTGTAACCAAATGCAAAATCAAATGCCTAGCAAACATGCATTCCAATTTCAAGCAAACCTGGTTATAAAACTAAGGCCTGCATTTCAATTTTAATCAAGAAAACCTGCATGTGCTTGTAAACTAAGGCATGCATTCATTTTTTTTCAAAAATCTGGAAATTTGTCACTGCATTCTTCCATCTGTAGCCAGCATGCATCTAAGGTTGTAAATCAATAAGCAATAGCATTTTAAAGCTGGATAAAGACATCTACAACATTCAAGTTTAAAAGTTTGCAAAGAAGTTCAAAAAGATTTCAAAAAGGGTTTTCAAAATTCTGGACTGTGCTCTGCATGTTAAAATTTTGGGCTCTGCATTTTTATTTCAGGTGAGTAACTCAACCTTTTAAGACTTTAAGTAGGTAAAAGTTGATTGCATGCTTTGATTTAGATATGAAAATATATTATAAATGGGCTGTGAATATATATATGAATATATTTATGTGTGTGTATGATTGTTTACCTAAAGCATCTCTGTTTTCTTTGATTTCAAGCTTCAGTCAGATGTAAATCCCGTTGTCTTTTAATTTAATCTTCATTTCAGTTTATGACTTAAACAAATATGTTTGTTTCATTATAATATTCAGATTAAAATTTATACTTAAGTAAAAAAAATATAGAAATGGCTCTGGAATTACAAACATATGATCAATCAGTAAATTAGTGAAATTTCAAGTTTAGAAATTTATGAATTCAGAATTGTAAATCAAATCACCATACTAAATCATGATTTCTAAAAGAAAAATTACAAATTTTAATGCTTTATACAAAATGCAGTTTTCAAATTACTATATTTTACATATTAGCTAAGAACAGATGATGCTTGCAATTGAATTGGTTGAATTTGTTTCTGGGGATAGTGTATTTATCATAGATTATGAGAAAATTCTTAGATTTGGGTGGTATTGCATTGTGGTGATGATAGTTGTGAATTTAGGTTTAGAACCCTAGTTCTATTGGGTTTGAGAAAATTGAGTACCACGGCATCTTTAATTGATCGAGTGGCTAGGAGTCTTGGCTTCTGGAAGAGGTTGGGTTGTCGAAGACATCGCCGTAATTTCAAAAGTGATGGTGGCCGGAGATGCATCAGCGAGACGTTCACGGGTTGGTGATTAAAAGGGGTACCACTGTTCCAGGTTTGAAATCAGTGTCTCGATCTTGATTTCTGGTATTTATGGATGAAATAGGTGTATGGATGGACTGTGGAGTTGAGTGACGACCGTGGGAAGGTCGCGTGGTTGGCCAGAGGTGGCCGGAAGTGATGTACAGGTGCACAGTACATAGGTGGATACTGGTGATGTTTGTTGGGTTGCAGTTTTAGTCCCTCGCATGTGTCTCGGGGAATTTGGGTTGTAGCTCGAAGCATATGGGTTACTGACCCGAAGTAAAAATAGGGTTGCTCGAGTTACCTGTGTTTCAGGTTTTGATAAATAAAACAGAACCTGTTTTACAGTTTTTAAAATTTAAAAGCAAGTTAACTATAAAATAAACATTAAACTAAAATATAAAATAAATAAAAAACCTGAATTGAATTTGAATTTAATCAGTTTAAATCTTAAGTTTGAAATAATTTAAATCTTGAAAATTTTAATTGGTTTTAAACAAAACCAGGAAACCTGTTGCCAGTTTTTTTTTAAATTTGAGGCGAAGTAAGAGGCAAACAAAATCTGAAAATAAGTTTGAATCTAGAATTGAAATTGAATTCAATTAAGTTTAAATTTTAGATTTTGAAATTAATTTGAAATGCTTTTTAAACTCAAGTTTGGTTTTAAACAAAAACAGAAACTGTCTTTCTGTTTTAAAATTTTAAAAGTAAAATTTAAAATTTTGAAGGCTGAAGTTCAATTTGAAAATTTTAAACCTGAAACTTAATTATGTATTCAATAATTTAAATCCTGGATTTTGAAACATTTTTGAATTCAAAAATGTAAGATGTTTAGACTAAGACAGAAAACTGTTTTTTTTTCTGTTTAAATTTAAAAGTAAACTTTAAAATGCAACTGAAATTTAAAACAAGGTTTAAATCTGGAAACTAAAATATGAAGCTTAGGTAGAAGAATCTAAGTTTGAATTTTATTTAAAACTTGAAATTTGAATTTAGTTTTTTTTAACTTTTAAAGTATACAGGAACTTTGGTTTTGAATTTAAAACTATAAGTTTTAATTTATGAAATAAAATTTAAAATAAGTTTAAATTTAGTTTTAAAACCTGAGATTTGACTTTAATGTCAGTTTTTAAAATTAAATAAGTTTTTAAATTTAATTTTTTTTTAACTATTTTAGGAAACGTTAAATAATTTGAATTTAAAAATGAAGATAGAGATGTAAGTAAAGTTTTAATTTTTAAGATTGAATCTGAAATGAAAATTGAAATTGTGTTTCAGTTTGAAATTTAAAAAAAAATAGAATTCTTTTTTAAATTGAATTTTGTTTGAAACAAATTTTTTAAATTACTTTGTATAAAGAAGAATGTTTCTTAATTTAGAACTTAAGAAATTGGTTTCATTTAAATTATTAAATTAATTTAAATGGAATATTAATTATTTAACTAATTAATAATGTGGATGATTAATTAGGTAATTAATAATTTTTAAGTTAATTAATTAGATTTGAGATTAATTAATTAAGGTTAATTAATCTATAATTAAGGATGGTTAATTAAATTTTAATTAATGATTAAGATTTACTTAATCAAGTGATTAATGATAATTAAGATTTTATTTAACACTTAATTAATTAATAATTAGAGATTAATTAAATGATAATTAAATATTAATTAATTGATAACTAATATTGGTTAATATAAGTTAATCTCCTAATTAAGTAATTAAGTAATGTTAATGAAGGTCATTAACTTAAGATTATTTAACAATATATTAATGTGATTAATTTTGACAATTAATTAGATTAATTAATTAATAATAATCAATTGTTTATGTTTAATTACTTAATGAAAGTAGTTAATGAATTAATTACTTAGTGTAATTAATTTGATTAATGTGATAGTTTGGATTAATTAAGTTAAATTAATTTAAACATTTGTGGATTATTGATAATTACTTTATGTAATTTATGGATTTATAATTACTTAAGGAAGTAATTAATTAATAATTATAGGATGTAGTTAAAGATATTTATTGTAGAAGTAATTTAAATTTAAATTACTTTGAAAATTAATTAAGTGATTAATGAAGATAATTAATTAAGAATAATTAATTTATGGGATGAGTAATTAAAGTAGTTAATTACTGAATGGTTATTAATCAAGGGTGATTAATATATATGTGTGGATTAATTGAAGATTAATTACTTTTGTAGTTAATTTATATTTAGAGATTGATTAAATATAATCAGAAATCATTAATTAATTAATAAATGATGTAATTTGGAATTGGTTAATTAAGGTATAATTAATAGTGAATAAATGATTAATGTAATTAATTTTAGCTAATTAATTAATTAAGCAAATACAAGTTAATTATTTGCAAAGGGTTTAATATAATTAACTTGTGAAATTAATTAGAGATGGTTAATCAATGAGGATTAATTGAAATGAATATTGAGATGATGATTTATAAATTGATTTGAAATCAATTGAAGATTAAGATAAGCAGAATTTTAATGATGAAGTAATTAATTTAATTCATTTTAAATAAATTATAGATTAAGTAATTAATTTAATTCATTTTAAATTGATTATAAATGGTGTGATCATTAGATCATTGCTTATGTTTGATGATTGATATTAATTGTCTGGTATGGTTTGTAATCTCAGTTATGAGATGAGTAATGATTATTGATATGGATGCATTGGTTGCTTTTGGATGATAATATGGATTATCTGATTATGATATGAATTATCTGTTGATAATGATAAGGTTGATTATCTATTGTGTTGTGAATTATCTATCTATGTATATATAGATAATGAATTGAAATTGTTTTAAACTTAAAACAACTTGGCCTTAAAAGACACGCTTTGGATTTCGATGAGACCGGGATCGGGTTTCCATATTTGGGATCCAAAAACCACATCGATCCAAATTAACGTTAGGTCGTGAATCTGAAGTGAAGGTGAAGATTCAGAGTGCAAGGGTTATTGTCGTTAACTCTGAGGGTGATTCCAAAATGAGTGTAACGAGATAATGCCTTCGGTTTCGTTCGAACCCAGAACGAACTTGTATGGATTGAATGCTTTCAGAACATCGTCAGGTGGACAACGAGCATTCTAAGTGATATGTCCTATAAAGGTAATCATAGCCTCAAGCCTCATCAACCGGGAATGGCTAAAACAGGGGAGGTGCGGCAAAGCTTCGTGGGTTGCCCCCACTTGAGAGCAAGATTTATCCCTGTCTAGAGGTCCCTTTATTTCGGCTTAGTGGTGCGGTTGCTGATCACAACTGCGGGGTGGTCTTGTTTGGAACTATTCAGTAAGGAATGGGTCCGGCTTTGTGTTGCAGGGGATTGGGAGTAATCCTCGGTACGGTGATCTAGGCCACGTACTGTGACGGGCGGTACCCCAGTAGCCCAGCCATTGATGGAATCCAAAATCCAATAAGTGCCAACGATTTTGATTGTATTACCCACTTTTGTGGCTAGTAGCTGGAATTTAATAGATGTAACAATTTCGGCTATTTCTTATTTACTCGAATACCCTAGACACTATTATAATATCATCGGATTTCCTATCAAATGTTTTGGTTAGCGTAAGGTAAAAACTTTTCCATGTTTATGTGTGGGAAGTCTTACGTGATACCTTTTCTTTTCGAAGGTTTTTCAAAGTTAAGCAACTTTAACCTGTTACTCACACCAGACCCATGTCTGACCCGGAGTTATTTCTGTTTTTCTTTAACTCTTGGGTACTCAAATTTTTACGAGTAGCCAAGGGAATTCATGTTAGGATTCAGGTTAGCTTTGACGAATTGTGGAGGAGCAATGGAGCAGGAGGCTTCTGCGTATAGTTATATAGTTATCCGCTGTGTTGGTATCTCTGACTGTTTCTGTTATGTATTGAGTTGTAATAACTAGACAGATGTTTATAACTGTCTAGTATGTGTCGTATTGTCTATGTAACTCTGATATTTGTTGTATACTATGTAATACTTATGTTATTAATATAATTTATTCGTTCCGCTGTTGAGATTCTTGTGTTGTTTCTTCTTTCTCTTCTTTCTTTTCTCTTTTCTATCCCTTTCTTTCTTAAGGATGATATGACTTTTTGTGGAGAAAAAGTCGGGTCGTCTCAGTAGGTTACCATGTATTTTGGAAGTGATATGTACTATGGACTATGTATCGTGGACGTTACTATTATGATATGTATTATGCATTATGCTGTTGTTGTGTTGAACTGTACCTTCTATTATATTCTGTACTATGTAACCTGGAAAAAAAATTATCTTGTACCATTGCTTTGAACCAACACTGCGCACGAATGGTCACGTTGGGTTGAACTATTGTCTAAAAGAATCTACGCGGTAAATCTTTGAAGTCAAAAGTATAGCAGTTATCATCTTCATTCTGTAACAGCCCGATTTCTTTTGGGATACTAAATTGGGAATCGACTAATAAATTGATAATTAATCTGTTAATAATAATATACAATTACGTATTTATGGAGAGAAAAAAATGAATAAAAAGTCATAAAATTTCTCTTGCCACTGTTAGTTCAAGGGAATGAGTACAACATTTAGCCCTATCGAGTTCCATTCTCCGTGCTTTCTGACAGTAATACTTAGTATTGCTCTTGGTTGGCATGGGTATAGGGGTCGGGTGTTACATTTTTGGTATCAAAGCACAGGTTAACAATAGTATAGAATATATTTAGAATATAAGTTAGCACAAAGCAGTAGAAGCATTGTACATGTCTATATACCATAAATGTCACTTCTATAATATAATAATAGTCATACATGCCTAAACCAAAACCCCAAATCTTTGATCTTTTTAGTATGAGAATTATTTAATTCCAGCTTAACAACATTTCTCACTATGCAGAGTAGTGAGAAAGATGGCTGGAAGATCTCCCTGTTTGACAATGGAGCAGTGGTTAGAGTTGGTACGGAACATGCCACAGGCCGCACCCGCTCATATTGCTGCTCCTAGAGTTGATTTTGCTCGTATGTGTAAGGACTTTGTAAGCCTTGGAGGGAAGCCCTTTCATGGAAATGAAGGTGTAGTTGGAGTTCAGGCTTGGTTGAAGACTTGTGAATGAGTGTTTGGGCACATGGGTGTGACGGACCGCCAGAAGGTCCAGATTTTTTCCAGCTTCCTCCAAGATGGTGCATCTGACAGGTTCGATGTGGTTAGTGCTGAGATAGGCAAGGAGGAGCTAACATAGGAAAGATTTAGGGAACAATTCGAGTTAAGATTCGTTCCTAAGGCAGAGAAGGCCATCCTCGCTCGTAGATTTATTAAGCTGAAGCAGAGAGATATGACAGTTCAGGAGTACGTCAATACCTTCAACTCCCTCTCTAAGTGTGGCCCCGATTTGGTCAACACTCCCTTCAAAAAGAACCAGAAATTTGTGGATGGTCTACGTAGGAAGCTGAAGGAACAACTTTTGACTCAGCTTCACTCCACTTTTGATGAGATAGTTGATTTGACCATGAGGTATGAAGACTTGTATAGGGAAAGAGATGATGATGCACCACCGAACCGATAGAGCTTTATGCCTAAGAGGAAAGCTCCATTCTTCCCTACGAAGAAGCAAAAGAAAGGTCAAGCTTCGGGCTCCCAGAAGCAAGATAAAAGTGGAGTGAAATGCTATAAGTGTGGAGTAATGGGGCATTTCGCTAACAATTTCCCCCAGAGGCAGTGCTATGAGTGTCACCAGACTGGTCATTTGAAGAACAACTGTCCACAGCTTACGAAGAAGAAGCAAGCAGCAAAACTGAATGTGATGGAAGGAGATCCAGGCCTGAGCCAAAGGAAGGGAAAGCAGATGGCGGTCATGGAAGGTACGATTCCTTTTAGAGATATTTTCATTCGTATACTCTTTAACACTGGTGCCTCCCATTCTATCATATCCAAGGAATTAGTTTATAGATATGATTTGGAAGTTGTATACCTCGTGACATCTCTAAGGGTTGCGAATCCCATTGGTGGGTCCGCAACACTTGGAATGTTGTGTAAAGGCTTTGAGCTTTCCTTTTGCAGACTCTCTTTTCTCTGTGATTTGCATGTATTTCAGTGCCTTGGCTTTGACATAATTTTAGGGATGGACTGGTTGGATCATTATGGTGCAAAACTTTCCTGCTCGGACAGAGCTGTTACTTCGAAGCATCCATCCTGTAAAGGGCTTGTTAATATGACTCTGGATATACCGAGCTCTGATGCTTAAGTTTCTTTGTTTTCCATGGAGTCACGAAAGAAAGAGGAGATAGCCAGAGTACCAATTGTCAGAGATTTTGGTGATGTATTTGAACCTGTTACAGGCTTACCACCAAAGAGGCCCGTGGAGTTCCACATAGATCTAATCCCTGGAACCCAACCAGTCAGTCGACCACCTACTCGTATTCCTCAAGTTGAGATGGAGGAACTTCGTAAGCAGTTGACTGAATTGGAAGGGAAGCAGTTTATCCGATCTAGTAGCTCTCCTTGGGGAGCCGCGGCTGTATTTGTAAAGAAGGCGGATGGCTCTCTTCGTTTATGCATTGACTACAGGAAGCTTAATGAGCTGACCATAAAGAATAAGTATCCATTACCTCGTATTGATGATCTTTTTGATCAATTGAGCGGAGCAAAGGTCTTTTCCCAACTGGACTTAGCCACCGGATTCCATCAGTTGAGAGTAGCAGAAGATAGCATTCCTCTTACTGCTTTCCGTACTCGTTATGGTTCATACGAATGGCTAGTAATGCCGTTTGGGCTTATGAATGCTCTTGCATACTTTGTACACCTAATGAATAGAATATTCAGAAGTTATCTTGACCAATTTGTCCTGGTCTTTATTGATGACATCCTAGTGTATTCCAAGTCTGAGCAAGAACATGAAGGGCATTTGAGGATGGTTTTGAAGACCTTAAGGGAACATAAGCTAAAAGATAAGTTATCCAAGTGCCACTTTTGGCAGAAGGAGGTAAAGTTTTTGGGCCATATAGTCTCCAAAGCTGGTCTAGCAGTGGATCCTTCTAAGATTGAGGCTATACAGAATTGGAAGAGACCAGAATCTGTTACCGAGAAATGGAGCTTCTTGGGACTAGCTGGTTACTACCGGCGTTTCATTAAAGATTTTTCCAAGATTATTACTCCTTTGACGAGGTTGAAGAGGAAAGGAGTCAAGTATGAGTGGACAGATAAGTGTGAAGAAGCTTTCTCAAAGTTGAAGGAGATGCTAACTAACGCTCCAGTTTTAGTGATTCCAAAGGGTAATCAGGATCTTGTGGTCTATACTGATACTAGTGGGTCTGGCCTTGGAGCAGTACTGATGCAGAAAGGACGGGTTGTAGCTTATGCATCCAGGCAATTGAGGCCTAATGAGATTCGGTATGCTGTTCATGATTTGGAGCTAGCAGCCGTGGTTTTTGCTTTGAAGTTGTGGCGACACTATCTTATGGGTGAGCGGTTTGTTCTCTATACAGACCATAAGTCCTTGAAATACCTATTTTCTCAGAAGGAACTAAACATGCGCCAACAAAGGTGGTTGGAGTTTTTGGCAGCCTATGATTTTGATATTCAGTATACTCCTGGGAAAGGAAACCGTGTTGCGGATTCCCTCAGCCGTAAACACCAGGCAGTTGTATCGATGATGGTGGCTAAATGGCGTGACTTGGAGGTGTTAGCTTCTAGTGGGATCTGTTAAAGTATGCCTACTCATAGCTCAGGGAGGATGTTAGCTAGCTTGGTTGTGAGACCAAGTCTTATGGATAGGATTTCTCTTGCTCAGAAGAAAGATTCGGTTGCTTTAGATCGTATTCATCGGTTGAAGAATGGAGAGGAAGCTGATGATCTAAAAGGTGTTGAGAAGGATGCTCTTGGTTGTTTGAGGAAGAAGGGTAGAATCTTTGTACCTAATGTTGCAGGGCTTATATAAGAGGTGATGAACGACTGCCATTGTTCGCGATACTCTATTCACCTAAGTGGCAGCAAGATGTACATGGACATGAAGCGCCTATATTGCTGGGAAGGAATGAAGTGTGATATAGGTGAATATGTTAAGAATTGCATTACTTGCCAACTGGTGAAATGCGAGCATCAAAAGCCTAGCGGTCTTCTTCAGCCCTTGGAGATTCCATTATGGAAATGGGATCGGGTATAAGTGAATTTTGATTTTATAATGGTTCACTTATATAAACCCTTTAATGTGATCCAATTAGTGTTCCATTAATACTTTATTTAGGTATCAATGGATTTCATTGATGGCTTGCCTCGATCGAAGCAAGGGCATGATAGCATATGGGTAGTAGTGGATCGTTTGACGAAATCTGCCCATTTTATCCCTGTCAAGGCAAAGAGGACTACATCTTATTTGGCGAAGTTGTATGTGAAGGAAGTTGTTTGCCTCCACGGTGTACCTAGCGCTATAGTTTGTGATAGAGATGTATTATTTACTAGTGGATTTTGGAGGAGCTTACAAGCAGCTTTGGGGACGAAGTTGAATATTAGCTCAGTCTATCATCCTCAGTCTGATGGACAAACTGAGTGAGTCAACAAGATATTGGAGGATTTGTTGCGATCTTATATTCTGGATTTTGGAGGTTCTTGGGAGGACCACCTGTATTTGGTAGAGTTTTCATATAATAACAGCTTTCAGTCCAGTATAGGCATGGCTCCTTCGAAGCACTGTATGGAAGACCATGTAGATTTCCTGTATGCTGGCTTGAGCTTGGAGATAAGTTAGTTCTAGGTCCCGACACTGTACGAGAAGCCTCGGAGAAGGTAGAGATAATTAGGAGGAGGATGAAAGAAGCACAAGATAGACAAAAGTCCTATGCAGATAAAAGGAGAACGGACTTGGAGTTTAGCATCGGCGATCATGTGTTCGTGAAGGTTACTCCTTTAAAGGGAGTAATGAGATACAGCAAGACTGGTAAGCTTGGTCCTAGATTTATTGGGCCTTATCCTATTGTGGAGCGGATTGGGAAGCTTGCCTATAGAGTTTCTCTACCTGAACACTTATCGAGTGTGCACAACGTCTTTCATGTGTCACACTTGAGAAAGTGTTTGAGGAATTCTGAGGAGGTGATAGAGCCAAAGTAGTTGCAGCAGCTTGAGATCGCTCCTAATATGACATATACACGAGAGCCTATTCGTATCATTGCCTCTGAGACGAAGAAGTTGTGTAGTAAGTTGGTTCCTCTAGTCAAGGTTCAATGGTCAAGCAATCCGAAGGACTGCACCTGGGAAACACAAGAGTCGATGCAGAGGCATTATCCTGAATTGTTTGGCGCTCGAGTAAGATATGTCTTATTTTTTGGAATTTAAACCAACTAATAAAGTTACAGATATCGCCCTTACGTAAGGGGGGAAGTCTGTAACAACCCGATTTCTTTAGGGATACTAAATTAGGAATCAGCTAATAAATTGATAATTAATCTATTAATAATAACATACAATTAAATGTTTATGGAAAAAAATAAATAAAAAATAAATAGATAATAATAATAAATTAAAACAAAAGAAAATAAAATGGAAATTTAATATTAATAGCGTTGAGAGGAAAATAAATGGTAACAAATTCATTTACTTTTATTTGGAGTTATAAATTATATCTTTCTAGTGGTAGTGTAATATATTTTAATAAATAAACCATTTTATTAACCTAAACTATTTGGAAAGTTAAACATTGAGAATGTTATGTTTTTTTATTAAAGAATGGTAACTAATTACATGAGATAAAATGCGTTTTATGTATGAAAAGTTTAGATAAGAAATTTTTTATGTTGATTTATAATTAGGTAAAAAAAGGAAAAGTAAATAATAATAATCATAATAATAAATATTAATATCATTTTATTATGTCATGTAGGAAAGATCTAGAAATTGAATAAAATAATGTTAAGCAAAAGAAAAATCTAGAATAAAGATAAAATAAAATGAATACTTTGAATTAAAAAAAAATGAATAAGTAAAATAAAGGGCTAATTGGAAGAAGATTCTAGAGAAGGGGCTTTATAATAAAAACAACATCCCCTCTCCTCTTTCTGTTTACAGTACATACAAAAAAAAAACAGAAAGGAGAAAGAAAGAAAAAAAAAAGAAAACCTAATTTCTAATCCTTCATCCAAAAATTACCTACAATCAAATCTAAGAGGTAGATTCCTAATTTTAAGAGTAAGTATCCATATAATCCCTTAACATCTTTCTTTTTCAGTGAATACCTATTTAGGGTTTTCTGATTTTGTTAGCAATCGAAAGGTGAAAGTCAAGCAATCCAAGGGCTAGCTGAATTAGAGCTTGAAGATTGCTATTTGAAGCTTTAGGTGAGTGAAGTTATAATCATGTTTTGTTTTATTTTATTTTTCATATATGCATGCAAATATAGGATGAAATTCTTGGATTATTGTTGTTTGCTCATGCCCTAAATCATGTATTGTTGATTGAATTATTGGATTGAAAAAAAAAAGAGAATAAAAATCAATGCATAAAATTAAAATGCATGCATGGTGTTTGTTTATTTCCCACAATGAGTTGCATCTTTCTCCTCTTTGAAAAAAAGAGAAAAGAATGTTTTCGAAACTGCAAAATCACAGGACAGCTCAGGGCGGAACTGTGCCGCTCAGGAAGAACTGCATTGTGGCCCATGCGGAGCTACAGGTGCAGCCCAGGCCGGCTGCAAAAAAGAAGCCCAGCTGGGGCTGCAGAGGTGCATCGCAGCCAGGGGCAGCACAGGTGCAGCCCCAGGACGGACTGTACAGGTGCAGCCAGGGGGCTGCACCTACACAGGTGCAGCCCAGGCGGGCTGCACAGATGCAGCCAGGCGGGCTGCACAGGTGCGGCCCCAGGGCGGGCTGCAAATGTGCAGCCTGGGGAGGGCTACACTGTGCAGCCAAACTTGGGCTGCTGTTGCAGCCCGGCTGCACAATTGCATCCCAGCTCGAGGCTGCACAAGTGCAGCCATGGTCCAAAGAGAAGAAGAAAAACAATTAAAATGTTAAATTAAAATTATTTTTGTTAAAGAAGAAAAATATTATCGATTAATGCGTGTTTGAAAAAAAAGAACATTTTATTTAGAATTTTGATTACGTTTTTGCATACTAAAACTTGTGTTGTTTAGTTTTCTTAATTAAAATTAATTTTTATCTAAATTAACGAATTTTTAATAATTTTAATCCAATAAATTAAGTTTCTGTGTTTCGCCTTGATACATAAGTATTATGGGGTACTTGTGCATTAATGCGAAAGGGAGATGTAATTATTTTCTTTATATGCATAATTGTTTTGCTAAATTTTATTTTCTTTTTGAATATTATATTGGGTTTATCAAATGTTTTTTGGAAGATGTTGTCATTGATTTTTTTTAGAAGTGATTTGAAATTACAGACACTTTTGATTTTTGGGTCGGAATAGATTGGACTCTGTTGTACCAATGGGCCAAAACTCCATCTTGGCCGACCTGATTTAGGATCGCTGCCTGAATCGGTGGTATATCACATGCCCTTTTAGCCCAAAGGTCAACGGTCTGCTACACATGGCTAATTTTTGATCGGGATCTCCGATCGGCGGGTCACAGACTATGATGGATGGAGGCGTGGGTGTTCCACGTGTAGATCCGTGAATGGGTAGCATACGGCCTTTGCCTTAGAACGTTTTGGTTATCCTGGGTTGATCGCCAGGTGTATTATGGCGGTATGAGT
This sequence comes from Allium cepa, assembly GCA_030765085.1. Taxonomy (NCBI): domain Eukaryota; kingdom Viridiplantae; phylum Streptophyta; class Magnoliopsida; order Asparagales; family Amaryllidaceae; genus Allium; species Allium cepa. The sequence continues at coordinate 465,976,363 of CM060943.1, forward strand.
AGGTTACAGTGTTGATGTCTCCACGCGCGCTCGAGCTCTATCACTGTGATTTTACAATACTAGCGTCTGTTTATTTGGTATATTTTATGAGTCATGTTACATTTATCCCATAATTCCCATAATGCAATTTTCTTTATCTTATGATTTTTTGAAATATATGAAAGTTGATTTTAAAAAAACCAAGTATCTTTGGAGAATGTGTGTATGAACTTATTCATTGTGTTACATATGATAACTGGGTTGGTATCGTATTGGATTACATACGATATGTTTGGCCTAAAACCATTGTTTGATTAAATGAATTGTTTATGAAACCAATTTTGCATGTTGGTTCACACACACACATATATGCCTCATGTTGGTTTATACATGCGGCGCTTTCTTTTCCTTTTTGTTGATTGAGACAATTATTGTTCATAGATCTTACTTCACTCACACTAGAAATAGTCTGACCCGTGTGATTTGTTTTATAATCCTCGGGTCAGTCTGAGGATTGTGGTTGCAGTTTAGGTTGCATGGACTGTTGCAGCATTCATATTATTTTCCACGTTTTGGGGTTTTGGACTTTACAGCTTGGACTTAGGAGTAGTTAATATATGTATTATGGTATGTAGGTTATTATGTATTGTGGAAGTGATATGTACTATGGACTATGTATCGTGGACATTACTATTATGATATGTATTATGCATTATGTTGTTGTTGTGCTGAAATGTACATTCTATTATATTCTGTACTATGTAACCTGGATAATAATTTTTATCTTGTACCATTGCTTTGAACCAACACCGCGCACGAATGGTAAGCAGAAGGAAAAAAGTCATAAAATTTCTCGTGCCACTATTAGTTCAAGGGAATGAGTACAACATTTAGCCCTATCGAGTCCTATTCTCCGTGCTATCTGACAGTAATACTTAGTTTTGCTCTTCGTTGGCATGGGTATAGGGGCCGGGTGTTACAATAACTCAGTGTACCAAAATATATTCAAGCAAACCATAGCATTCAATATTCTAATTATCTATATAATTCATCACATAATATCGAATATTCATAACACAAAATATTAAACAATCTAAATAATTTTGAGGAATCCAGTGGTGTGACAACCCGATATTTTCAGCCATTCGCACCACACATGTCGGACTTGAATTGCTCAAAATACCGCATTGTAAATAAATTTGGAGCAAATGAAATACAATCACATAATCACAGACACAGAAATATCAGAATAACTCGCAGTGGAAATTAAAATACCATAGTAGTTCATGAAGCTACTATAACAAACTCTCAAAACATAATGCATAATATTAGTCTGAAAACATATACAATAGAAATTCCAAATACATAGAAATTTATAAATACCAGAGATGAAATAGAACAACTGAAACTGAAATGGAATAGATAACTAGACAAGCAGAATCTTCGACGATTCCTAGCTCTAGAAAAGAAATCCAAAGCTAAGCTATAAATACTCAGGATGACCTGAGCGTAAGGTAAAACACAAAACACTCGAGTCAGGACATACATACTTATATAATGTAAACCAACTCAAGTGAACTGTAGTAGTAATGCACAACAACTTAAAGGATGTTTGGGATCACCCATCCTCTAAGGATCAGTAAAACCATAAATTTAAATACATCCCGTGGTTAAAATTCAAAAATGTTATTTTTATACTTCTAAGTCAAATATCATTTCAAATCCATTTCAAAATATCAAATTATCATTTCCTTACTATCCTCATTCATTTTATTTAATTTAAATACCATTCCAAAACACAATTCAAAATGGTTTATATTTCAAATCAAAATACTCCATTTAAACCATTAAAAATGAAGTTATTATATTTAAAATTCAAATATTCTATTTCCCAATATTTACCATTTTCAGAATTCTTTTATTCACTTTAATTTATTTAAAACAATGAAATTTTCAGTTTTCGCAGCATTTAGATAATGCTACGGGAAGTTACATTTTTAACAGTTAAATTTAACAAAGATAGCATTTCAAAAATGATGTAATAGTTCATGTTTCAAATAAAGCTTTAGTTCAATACTGCAACTACAACACCTACAAAGTGCTGTAATAGCCTTTAGTTCAATTTTAGCCATTGTTTATTTGTATCAATTGCAGCACTTAGAAATGCTATTAAATTAAATTTCAAATTTCAATACAATTCCATAAACCATTAAACTTTAATTTAAATGATTTTAACTTATAAAATCATATTTCTCACTTAAAATGATCATTTAAGTACCCTTAATTGATGATTTTATAAAGTGAAATTTTCATACAAAAAAATCAGATTTCTTTAATAATTCACTTATAGAAATTAATGTACAAATTTATAACATTTCATTTACTTTAAATTTTAATTTAATTTACCATTTCATAAATTAAATTTAAATTCCATTTTATTTTTTCCTCAACTTAACTTTTATCTTGAATCACATTCACATTTTTGCAAGTTAAGCTATACTTAAAATTTCAACTTTCAAACACTTATTTATTTAACTATTTGTAATTTATAGAAAAATCAATAACACTCTATAAAATCATTTAAATTCAAATTCAAATTTAAATTTAAATTATCATAATATTTACATTTCCAAAACATTTTAAAATTTAGAATATTATTCAATCATAGTCTGTATAAAATTTTCTAACCTAAATCCAATGATACGGATAATATATCATTTCAATCCGTAATTTACAAAGGAAAAATCCGGGTTTTATCATTTCAAATCTGAAATCCCAAGTTAAATGAAATAAATAAAATCGTTCAGGCCTATCATTTCAGCTCATAACGATTTTTCCCTATTCTAAAGTCCGTTCAGGTATGTATCATTTCAACCCATAGTGATTCTATCTACAGGGAACTTGCAATGGTGAACTGATATATATACGAACAGAATAACATGATATAACAGTAACTTATGATGTAACTGGTGTATAAATATGTGTGAGCATTATATAATCCTAGCATAGCAGATATAGCATGTGATATGGTTTTACAGATTCAATTGCAATCAGTTTACTAGTCATATAAGTACACATTTGTCTGGTGAGAATAACTCACCTATTTAAGCTGGAGATAACAACCAAAACACACAACAAAGAATCTTTGAAGGCACGACAACACGAATATGATTTAAGAGTGTATATCCAAAGTTAATTGCCTTGAATACATTCAAACAAAACAAGTATATATAACATAAGTTTTCTACACAAATAAAATAAAACAATGTTAGGAATAAATGCATAAAACAAAACCAAAGCTTTGCACTTTCTTTCTACCACCCATGCCTCAGCTATAGATCTGAATATACATGGCCAAGGCATGGTTTTGATCTGGATTAGGTTCATGAGTGGTCGGCCAAACATGTAAGAGAAGATGGAGTAGAGAGTTGTGTGTATGAAACAACAACACAAAGGCAACACCCTATGAATTCAAGCCAAAAAAGGTCACGGCCAAGGCTAATCTAGGTACGGCCAGATCTTCAGGTGGGGTAGGGATGACATAGCAGTGGGTATCAGGTCAGGAAAAGCTGCAGGTGGTGGTGTATGGCCGGCCAATGAGGAGTTTGAAGTGGTGGAAGCAATATAGTGCTCGGCTATGCAAATATATGTGAAGTTTGTGTAGATTCTTTGGTAGATCTGGTCACATGAGTGCACGACATGGGCTTGGGCTGGAATAGAGGAGGTTGTGGCTAGGCCAGATGGTGGTGGAGGCGGCCAAGGTGGAGGAGGAAGGAGAAGCTGAGCATAGAAGGTGAGAAAGCAAGAGCAAATCCAATATGAACAAGCAGAAAAACAATGAAAAGAAAATAGAAATTTACCTGCCTCTTTGCTCAGATTTCGGCCGTGATTTTTAGGGTTGAGAAGAGTTTTCTTTCGGATGAGAAAATGAAAAAAATGCGGCTGAAAAGAAATGAGATAGGTCGGCCAAAAAGACAGCAAGAGATGGTTGAAATTGAAAAGGCAAGGATACAAAGAGACTTAGGCAAATAAAAGGTCACAAACTCTTCATTTTTCCACCATTTCTTTTGCAATTTTAAATGTATGAAAAATGCTGATAAATAAAGATAAAACTCAAAAATAAAAATGAATGCATAAAATAAATGAATAAAATTTAATTAAATACAGTTTAAATTAAGAAAATAGCTTAAAACGCAAACTAGTCTTTAAAAATTTAAAACAAATTCAATGAACTTTGGAAAAAATTTATGTACTTGGAAAATATTTATAAATAAAGATAAAAACACAAAATAAAAATGCATTCAAAAAAATAAATAAATAAATTTTAATTAAATAAAATTTAAATGAAGAAAATAGCAGAAAATAGAAACTAGCCTTTAAAAATAGGAAATAAATGCAATAAATTTTGAAAAAAAATCTATTATCACTTTAAAAATATGTATAAATGAAATATTACAAATAAAACAAATTTAAAATAATTTCAAACAAAATAAAGTCAAATTTAAATTATATTCAAAAATCTAAGGTTGTTACAAGTTGGATCCCTCCAACCTGTTTCCCTACATCCACGGATGTTAGCACAATACCAATTCCACTTCGAGGTGGAATATCGCGGTATATGGGTTTATAAAATATCATCCGTTATTATGCGGCGCATAGGGTCTCATCCGCTATATAATGCGGGAAATCAATCACTCCAATATATACTATATACTACTATATGTAATATAGCACATCAAATCAATTCAAACATTCAACCAATTATTTAAATTCAACCATTTAAATTAAACCCAGATGAGTGAGATTAACTCACCTTTGATTTTTGTTTTGTCATCCATCCAACCCGACTTGATTTTCATGACTTCAGATCTTGGATAATAATTATATAGTTTATTGACATTTCAAAAATCGAACAAATCAATTGTCCTTTTTAATTTATTAATAATTCCATTTAACCCAATAATTTAAATTTTAAATAATTTTCCTATGACAAATAATTTCTTAGTAACTAAAATGATCAAATAAGTTGATTAAACACGTTAATCACCAATACATTATTTTAAAATTTAATGGCAGTTTTAATATATGTATACATGTATTTATTTCCTTTTTGAACTACATATACATACCTATAAAAATAATTTATATCGATTTTAAAAGTCTAATTTTATATATACACTTCGACATTTTAAAATTTCCTTTTCAAAATCTTATCCATATAAATTTTTTTCTATGCTTCATTATATATATTAAAATATGTATGCGTATTTATAAATATCTATATATATATATATACCATTATTCCTGTATATACACAAATGTACATTTTTTTAAACAGTAAGTTGATGTATATATCTTTTTCTTTGAATCAAAACATTTCCAACCCTGTTAAAAAAATCTTCTGATAATTGAGATCGAAATCACAATTAAATTACAATTTAAGCTTAAGCAACATCAATTCAAAAAATTTTAAAATTGAATTATCTAAAAAGGACCAGATGCCATAGTTACAACCCTCTGCCTTAGCCACCATCACGTGCGATGATGACCCAGTCCACCGAACTCCTCGATCGAGCTGCCGCTCCTTTGTGCGCGAGCTTCGCCCATGCGATGCTGACATCGTCGCCTTTCCACGTTCGCCACAAAACCCAAGCGCACCATCGAGAACCCCATCGAACTCGACCACACCCCTATTGCCTTGCCTACGCCCTCCTCTCCTTCTTGCAACCGCCCACGCGTTTCCCTAGTCGAGCTCATCCCCCTTTTGCAAATCGAAATCGCAACCTATTTTCCCTTGGACATGCGATTTCGTGCGTTTTTCTTTTGTTTTGAGGAACAAAAAATTGATTTTGCTTGTGAAGGGAAATGGAAATGAAGGAAGCCGAGGGTTTGAAATTGGGGAAGGGAACGAAGTATACTTGAGGCAGAGATTATCGAAGTTCGGCCATTGTTTTTATTTTAGTTTTACATTTTTGAAACGAATGATTTCGTTTTCCCTGTTGAACTGAAGGAGGGATACGTGGTTTATAGAGGAAGGTGAAAGACAGGAGAGGGTGGCGTGTAGGAGAGGGTTGGCTACAGTGGAGACAAAAAGTTTTGATGTAGAAAGGGAACATGCTGGGTAAAGAATCTCTTCTTGTTGACTTAGGTTATATAAATAAATATATATTTAATTAAATTCAAATTCAAATTGTCTCGATAAACGAAACATGAAATTTTGATTTCCTATCCAAGCATGCCGCTAGGCGCTTATAATGTTATACCTCTATTCCGAACGCAATGGAAAAGGTTTCGGGTCCTAATTCGATTGTATGGAGAAGACAGCTTTTGAACCCAGTAATTATATTAAATTTTTGATAACAATAACAGCGCGTTTATATGACGTACGCTCGCACAACAACTCCAAACACTACGAAAGCTGAAATCCAATAATAATATAATATTACGGATCCAATGGAACTATTTTCGTCGAATTCCGAGACTGTACCTCGGAAGGCTAATTTTAAACGTCAATTTAAACGATATATTTTCAAAACTTAACAAAACACTTCCAAATTCAATTTTAACACTTTTACTATCTTCGATACTATCAATATAAATTCTACAAGCTTTTAAACTATTTTTTAACAAGCTTAAAATTTGAGATTCAACCATTTACCCAACTTCCAATAAATAAATTCAATAACTTAATTGCTAAATAATAATAATATTTGAATTCAAGTTAAAAAATAATTTTTAAATATTTAAAATCAATTAAATATTCCAATTTCAAACATCCAAAAATTCTGGGTCGTCACATTTATTCTCTTAAGCATAAATATATACATGCACAAACATGTCACATACATACACACACACACATATATATATAACATATATACAAATACATGTTATACATACACACACTTAAAAAAATCTAAGATATTTTACATTTCTTCATCCTTAAGCCTCCTGAAAATCAATGCACATGCTTGATATGATAGGGGTGATGTAAGGAAGTGTGGTAGGGAGGATGCAGCCAAAGTGATGGCTGGTGAATGGAAGCACATGGGTGATGGAAGAAAGGTAAGGTGATGTGGGATATTTTGCAAACACTAGCCCATAAATACCCGCCTTCACCACTCATTTTCCATCCTCTTCATTCAATCATAACTTCTTCAAAATCGAACCAAATGGAGAAATTCTTTTTTTTCACCATGTAAGATTCCGGTAGTACAACATTCATGTGTACCTCTTCTTCCAATTTTGAGGTTAGCTGTACCAAAATCTCCATTCTTTGCCGAGTGTTTTCGGAATCAAATTTTCATATTCGAAAATGTCTCTCCTTCTTTTGATCATATCTCCCTCAAAACAAATCAAAATCAATTATTTCTTTTCTTAAAATTATAGAGGAAATAATATTGAAGAAATTCCCCGGTGATAACTTTTCAAAATTCCTCGAGCAACATGTCCAAAAATCAGTTAGAAAGTGACCTATTTTTGGATTTGATTTTTTCTATGAGTCTGAGACGGCCTCTTCTTCTTTTAACCACATCTCCCTCAAATTAACTAGGAAGTGAGTAATTATTATTTTTAAATTCAAGAGGAGAAAATTGAAAAGAACTTTAAGTTAGACAACTTCAGCAATTTCAGAGCGTACGGTGGAGAAAAATTCAAGTAAAGATGACCCATTTTTGGGTCCAATTTTTGTGAACTATAGACCTCAGCTTCCTTCAGTAGCCAAGCACTTTTGATCCAAGACCGTTTAGCCAAGTGCATTAGAGGTGGAGTTAGGGAGCTATGGCCGTGAGCAAAGCAAAGTGGAGAGGTTTGTGGCCGAGAGCAAGTGGAGGTAGAAATGATGGACGGGCACATGGAAGAGAAGTAGAGTTGTTTAGTGTTGTATTAGTGAAGTTTAGTTGATGGTTTAATGAATTGTTAGTTTGTTGAATGATGGTAGGAAGTTTGGTTTGATAATGGTGAGTACACTAAACTATTTTTAAGTACTTAAAACTTAAAATGATTGTATGCAACTTTAATTGGTTAATTAATAAGCATGGAAGAATAATTGGTAGTGATAAATTAGGATAAATCATAATAATAAATTGTTAAGTAATTAACAATAGTTAATTAATAGAAAATAAATCAATATTGATGTATATATGAAGTTTAGTTATCCTCTGTGTGAATTTGTATATAGAACATGGAATAAAAATGAAATAAAAATGAATATGAGTTACAATGGTGTTGGGATGATTAAACCTCTTAAAAATGGTTTATAAAAAACTAAAAATCGATTTGAAGAAGTTTTGACAAGTTATGAAAATTAAGTCAAAAATAGGCGCGTCGCGTAATGGAAGTTCGCGATTTAACGATACGAAATATTAAATCCATTTATACGATGGATTCAAAATCGAAATTCTTTGGAGTAAGAATTTTCCAAACCCTTATAACTATATCTTTCAAACAAAATAAAATGATCGAGATTTCATTTAATAGATTTTGAAATATGAGCAAATCAGGTTTTCAAAATAGTCACGCTTTGGTAGTTCGAAAACAAAAGCGAAAAATTCTTTAAAATTGATATTTCTAAATTCCTTAAAAATATGAGATAAATTTTATTAATCTTTTAAAATGTTTTAAAAGAGGATTAAGTTATAAAAAATAGCTTTCTAAGTGATAGAAAAGTTGTTTTGATCAAATAAGCATTAAAAGCATTATTGTCAACACTTTTTGCAGCACCTTATATTAATTTTTGAAATATGGACTTAAACTTAACAATTCTTTTCCAAATATTTTATAAATGTTTTAAAATGAATAATTAAGTGTTTTAATAATGATTTGGAAGTGTTATAGTCTATTTGAAAGAGTTTAAATAAATGATTTGAAGATAAATTATTGTAAATAATGTGATTTAATCTTGGCTCTAATAGCCGATGAGCAGACTAGATTTTTCCATTCATGAGATCCGGTTGTGGGGTGCTTAAATTAATGGATGTTCAGGAGCAACCAGTGCCCTGACTTATCTTGCCTCTTTCCCAGGCTAGGGATGGATACGGTTGAGATGTTGGAAAAGAGTTAAGTATAAAAGATTGGGTTTTGTAAATATAAACAACTCGGATTGTATAGAGATAATCTTCTTATACTTTGTGTTAAATTCTAAGGAGGGAACTCATACCAATGGTATGAATTTAAAAGACGATTTCACCATTATTCACCGCATAATACTTGTTGAATATGGAAATTAATATTAAGTAAAATTAGTGTAATTTCCATAGATCCCTTTTTTACTCAATAATGTTTTAAAATATGACCTAGGAGAAACAATTTAGTATTTCCAAAGTTAAAAGAGAGGTTTAATGATTATGTATGTACCGAAAAAGAAAAGTTTGAAAGTTATATATCTCTTAAGGATATTTTTGATAAAAGGAATGAATTAATCAAATAATAATCACCTATATACCTGACTTCTTTTACCAATAACTGATTTGGAAAAATCTGAATCGGACTTGCTATCTGAAAACCACTTCGAACCAATATACATGTTCGGAAGTGAAGACATGTTGAAGATGTGATTTTGAAGACAGGAGATCTTCTTTTCGGAAGGACTGGTTGCTGATAACATCTGGCTAGCTCCCAGGATAACTAAATAGCAATGGCCATTTTTTTATCAACTCCCTTTATGTATATCCAAATCATTTTCTAAAAATTCTTTTATAAATATCCCAAAATTATTTATAAAACCTCTTTATAAACCTTTCCTATTTAAACAGCTTCCTAAATAACCTTAATCAAATTAGCTTTCTTTAATAAGAAAATCCATTTTATAAATCTTCCTTATTTAAGAAACCTTCTTTGTTTAAAAACTCAAAATCTATTTACCCAAAAACACCTTATAAATTTCCAAATTCCTTTATAAAACTCTTTATAAATACTTCTTTTTTAACAAGGAAAACCATTCTCATTAGTTAAAAACATTTTTAGTAAAGCCATTTGTCAAATCATTTTTTAAATATCATGTTCAAATAGAAATAACTTTGAACTCGTTTCAAAAAGAAAATGGAATATTTATCATTATAGAGTCAAATGGAGGCTTAGCGACCACAATCGTACTTTTAATTTGGTTTTACTTATCCAATTTAACATGGCATCACATAACAACAGGTACATAAGGGATCAGCATATAACCATCAATTAACATATGTGAATGTCTAGATTATTTGTAATAGCAGAATGGTGTTTTGTTCTGCTAATATATGTCATTTAGTTTTCCTAATCATATGAGGTTCTTAAGGGAAAGCGACTCAAAAATCCCTTGGTTTAAAACAATTTGAAAAGAAAACTATTTAAAACAAAACGGATTATTTAAATTCAAAGCGATTTTAATATGAATTAATACCCTTATAAGTGAGAATAAAATCCTTGTTAAATAGTAATTAACTCTAATTAAAGGTAATCTAACCTTAATCAAACCTTATTAAAACATAATTAACTTTAATCAAAGATTAATTAAATAAAACAGGTGATTAGGCACAAAGAAAAAGTTGCAAAAAAATTTAGTCTTAGAGACAACAAGTTTGCTTTTTAGTCTGAAGGACACTTTTTAGTGTAAACTGAAAATGATAGTTACAACTATCATTCTGTGATTTGCACTAAAAAGTGTCCTTCAGCCTAAAAAACAAACTTCTTGTCCTTGAAACTAAATTTTTCTCTAACTTTTTCCCTGAGCCTAAAACCCCCTAAATAAAACCCCTTTCTAAAATAATATTTAATTAATAATTATCATAAATAATTAATCAATTATTCTTTACTTAATAATTAAATAATAATTAACTTCAATTAAGTAGCAAACCATGATTAACGTAATTGATCAATCATTTAAGTAAACATACCGGCATTAATAAATGATTAAGTGCTAATTAGCTTTATTAATTTATTAGTTAATTAATTAATTAATCATTAAATAGATAAATAATTAAAAAAAATTGTTTAATTATTACTTTATTAAAATTAGAAAACATTTCCAAAAAGTTTTCTAAGTGTAAACAAGTTTGGATTAGAAAATAGTTAGATTTCTCTAAACTTCACGTACAGCGACTATCGCTTTACGGACCCGTAATTTCAAAAACTTGAAACTTCCTTTTTCTAACTTTTAAAACTTCCCTTTTGAGCTCTTATCCTCTTTAAAATATGAAAATAAACCTTTTAAAACCAAATCAAAGTTTTAAACTTGATAACTTTTCGCTTTGAACAAAATCAAACTTTCGATAAAGAATGTCGCTTGCGTTCAGCGAATCGCTACCTTATGTCATGTACCCACATACAAAAAATACAACATTCAATCACAATACCATAGCATAACATTATAACACAATCATAAGCAAAAATATTACTTCATAAATACTAACTAGTTTTTCCAATATTCAAGATATAATCTTTATCACCTACTCAAACTTCGACATAAGCAATCTACACCAAATCGACATATTTTCATACACACACAACATATAACATTACTACATGCTCAAGCAACATTTTAACTCATAAATTTTACAACTTTAAAAACTTAGTACCTTGAGTTTTAAAAACACGAACTTTACTCACCAAACTTTCACTAAAACATGAATTCGAACTAGATCTTGGTATTAACTTGCGAATGAGAAGACATTGGATGCTTTTACCCCTAAATTAGGCTCGTCCATGCATGTGTTTGGGCTCAGCTGTGGATGTTTTAGGGTGGATGGGCTTGCAACTTGGAAGAGGAGGTGTTGTAGTATAGGCAAAAATGGTTTAGTGGATAAAGAGGAGACTTTGAGTAAAAAGATGGGATTTTTCTTACTTTAAAATTTATGAAAAGAAGCCATGGATGTATTCTCAAGCTCTTAGAAATTAGAAATGAAGATGGAGAGTGTAAAATGAAAATTATGAAAGGAAAGTGGTATATACAAGGTTAGGAAATTTATTAGAATATATAAAGTGGTTATAATTGAATGTATACACATGCATGCACCCGCATACCTCCCTTCTCTCTCTTTAATACTTTACCCCTTAGGCCATGTTGTAGGACTTAAGGTATGACATAGGGTTTGTATATATATATAAGTGTGCTTATATGTATATATATGCCTTTTATAACATAATTTGTCACATTCAAGCTTAGGTGTATATATATATATATATTAATATGCATAAGTATGCTTAGTTAATACTAATCCTAACATATACAAATGTGCGCATGTTGCACAAAGTGTGCACAATGTTCCCGACGACGTTGAAAAGTCGAAATTTTGGAAAACATTCTCCGTTTAGGTTTTCTATTTTCTATGAACAATCTATTTTGGTTAATAAATTTTGAACTCTAGTTTATCATCATCATTAAATAATTAAAATAGGTTTATTTGCTAATAAAAATACATTTACTAATTATATAAAATATATTTAAATAGCCTATTTCAAAGTAGTAAAATCCTGGGTCGTTACAAATATATTTTACTATCATTTGTTATTGCTAAAAACAGTTATATTTTAATTATAAAACCTATTATTTTAATATTTAAAATTTATTAAATATTCGAAAATCAAGACGGTGAAATTTAAGGTCGTTATTCTCTTCCCCCTTAAAAGAATTTCATCCCTGAAATTGTACCACAATCCTAATTTCTAAAAACACCTAAACTATTCATCAACCTGTATGATATACATAGATCATTCCTATGTAAAATCTGATTTGATCAATCATTCGAACACATAACTTTAATTCTGAACTAGTATGGCTCGCCTGATTTCCTAGTGAGGACTTTGATCAGGCCTCTTAATTAGAACCCTCTATTCTCCTTGCATAGCCATAAACACTGATAGATAACTTTTGGTTCCACGTAAGAACCCTAACCAATTCTCACCATCAAAAATCAAGTGATAAATTCTTATTTGAAATGATGTAAAACACCTTCAGTCAAATACTCGAATATAGGATCGAGAACTATGTAAGAAGGAGAAATGATCTTTATACAACCTACATACTGATATAACGATTCTTACTATCTATCTACTTTATACCCGTCCACCATGCTTTACAAGAACTAATTTTTAAATTTATTAACTTTATAATACTCTTCAACATCTTAAGAGTATATACAAACATCTGATTTTTAATTCTATTTGCTTCTAACTATTAGATGCAGGTCAAAAATAATTTAGGTCTTGAAAATAAATAAACCAAATCGACCTCTTTATCCTAATTAGTCTGGTAAGTAACTAAAAAGAGTAAGATGCTGGTAGCTAAACTCCATCCTAGATTCTTCTTTTTTAGACACTGCTAAGGTAAAAATGTTTATTAGCCGACCTAATAACATCAAATAATTCTTCACGTCCTGGACGTTAAAATCAAAAGGCACAGTTTAAATAAACAAATTTTATTAGATCCTCTTATTAAATTTAACCTACTTAAAACTTCGTTTATTAATCCACCTTCAAAATATCATTTTATTTTGAAAACCTTCCTTTTAAGGGATTTAAGAACACACTATCCAGGTTTTATTTTAAAAACCTTTTGAAAACATACATATATCCCTAGTAACTCCAAAATGATGTCAGAAAACTGAGCGTTACCAAATAGTATCATATACCCCTTTACTAAGAAGGGCAGTACTCAAGAGAAGTGTTTATCATTTGAACACATCTTGTTATCCCGCCTTTTGGTCAAGGCCGGGATAGCAACAAATAGCTAAAAAGGATGGAAATCAGTATTAGAGATCGATTGGAAATAAGTTTATGATCTGTACCGTAACTTGACCCAGGTCCAATCAAGACGGGATCGAAAGGGAATGATGACCAAGGTTAGAAAAGGCTACATTTCAAATTTCAGGTCAATCGGAGTTCGTATGCTCGAGATATGGATGGATCAAAATTAAAGGAATGCAAATTCGAATCGATCAGGATGAAAATGGCAGCATGCTTCGAATCTATATGTTTTTTATCGATGCAATACGCACGGTTTGGTTGGACATGGCAGAGGGCAATGTATTTCGCATCGATCATGGCTGGGATCGATAAGAAGAGTGAGCAGCAGTCTTAGGGACTCGAATGGACATTTCATATCAATCGCTTATTGATCGATACGAAGGAAGCATCAGACATGGATCGATAAGAAGCAGGCAAGGACACTTGGACTTGGATTGATGGATACGAACAAAGGCATGGAATAGGGATACGAAGAAGCAAATGCTGATGGATACGAAACATTGATGGTTATGAAGGCTCTGTACTTCGTATCAATGGATACTAAGGAAGCGGTAGAGGTGGAGCGAAGGATATGGATCAGAGCACGTGAAGTTTGGATCGATGCGAAGGCTACGACTATGGATATGGGACCGATGGATACTTGGATGAGGGATACGAAATAGAATGGATACGAAGTGGATGGAGGCGAGCTGATCTATGCGAACCATTCAGCCTTCATGCAAACTACAACTTGCATCGATCATAACTCAACATCTACAAGTCCAAATGCTATAAAATTTTCAAAGAAGCTTCCCGATGCACTCGAGAACCTCTATGATCGATCTCAACTCGATTGGACCTCTTTTGGACTGAAACGAAGTAAACATGGATCGATCCAAAATTTCTTTGGATCAATATGGCGGGTCCATCTACGCAAGAGAAGAGGCATTCTAGGTTTTGAGGAAGATATTTTCGGATTTACACCTATAAATAGAAGTCCTATGGCAACTAAAAAGGGGATCTTATTCTTCCCTAGGCGAAACTCTGCTATTTTGTTTACTGATTTCAGAGGCTTGTAATTGTAATCTCGATAAAAAAGAAATAAAAAGGATCGATTCAAAGTGGAAGTAGGCCGGATTGCCGAACCACTATAAACCTTGTGTTCTTTTCTACTTTCTTTCATTTTAATTTTGTTAATTTCTTTATTTTTGTTCTCTACTTAATCTGGATCTGAGATCTGTGTGTGGATATTGGGGATTTGTGTACATACATTGGTGCTTTCATTACTTCTGCGAGTTAGTGACCAATTTTGGTGCTAACATTTTGGTGCTTTCAATGAGAACCTGTGACGACCCGTCTTTCTCTCCACAGAAAGACGCATCATCTTTAAGAAAGAATGGGATATAAAAGAGAAAGGTGGGAAGAAAGAAAGAAACAACATCAGAATCTCAACAGCGGAACAAATAAATTATATTAATCACATAAATATTACATAGTATACAACATCTATCAGAGTTACACAGATTATACATCACATACTAGACAATTATAAAACCTGTCTAGTTATTACAACACAAGATACAACTCAAACAAACGACTCAGAGAACACACAGCGGAACCACCTGGATATCTACAAACGCTGAAGCCTCCTACTCCATTGCTCCTCCAGAATTCGTCAAAGCTAACCTGAATCCCTTGGCTACTCGTAAAAATTTGAGCACCCAAGAGTTTAAGAAAACAGAAGATAAACTTCGGGTCAGACATGGGTCTGGTGTGAGTAACAGGTTAAAGTTTCTTAACTTTGAAAATACTTTGAAAAGAAAAGGTATCACGTAAGACTCCCCATACATAAACATGGGTAAGTTTTCACCTTACCCTAACCAAAACATTTGATAGGAAATCTAGTGATATTATAATAGGGTCTAGGGTTTTCAAGTAAATAAGAAATTGCCGAAATTGTTACATTTATTAAATTCCAGCAAACATAGGTATACAAACAAAACCGTAAAGTTACGTAGGAAGAATGGGTTTCCATCAATGGCAGGGCTACTGGGGTACCGCCCGTCATAGTACGTGGCCTAGATCACCGTACTGGGGATCCACCCTAAATCCCCTGCAACACAAGGCCGGAAACATACATTCCTGGACAGTCCCAAACGAGATAACCTCGGCAGTTGTTGCAATCAATTTCCCTACACAGCCGAATATAAAGGGACTTCTAGACAAGGGTTCATCTCATCCTACTTGGGTGCTACCCACTTAGTCTTGCTGCACCTCCCATGTTTTAGCCATTCCTGGTTGATGAGGCTTGAGGCTACGATTACCTTTATAGAATACATCTATCTTAGAATGCTTATCGCCCACTTGACGATGTTCTGAAAGCATTCAACCCATACAAGTTCATTTCGGGTTCGAACAAAACCGAAGGCATTACCTTGTTACACCCATTTTGGAATCACCCTCAGAGTTAACGACAATAACTCTTGCACTCTGAATCTTCATCTTCACTTGAGATTCACGACGTATCGTTAATTTGGATCGACGTGGTTTTCGGATATCCAAATCTAGAAACCCGATCCCGGTCTCATCGAAATCCAATACGCCATCTTTTAGGTCCAACTTGTTTTAAAGTTAAAACAATTCCAATATATTATCTATATACACACAAATAGATAATTCACAGTATCACGGATAGATAATTCACATTATCATCACAAATAAATAATCACATTATCATCACAAACAGATAATCACGTTACCATCACAAACAGATAATCCACATTATTATCAAAATTCAACCAAAGCATCCATATCATAGATCAACACATATCTCATATCAGAGATATCAAACAATGCAAAGTATTCAATATCATTCAGCATTCATAAGCAATGATTTATTAATCACCGTCTATAATTAATTTAAAATGAATTTAATTAATTACTTCATCTCTAATTAATTTTAAGTAAATTAAATTGATTACTTTCATCAATATAAATCTTGCTTACATAACCATTAATTAATCAATTAACTATCCTCTAATTATTCATTTTAATTAATCATCCTTGATTAATTACTCTCTAATTACATTAAGTAATTAGCATTGAATTAATTACACAAATTAATTATTCTTAACCACTTACAGTAATTAGCCTTTAGTTACTTCATTAATTAATTAATTATAATTAATTACATTAATCCTTAATTAATTACATTAATTAATTACTCCTTAATCACTTATTGTTGATTAATTAATCTTAATTAATCAACCCTTAATTACATCATTAATTATCTTAATTAATGATCCCTAATTACTTATTTAATTATTAATTACTCTATTTAAATTAATTACATTAAGTAATTAATCTTTAATTAAACCATATTTATTAATCACGCTTGATTATTCACGTTCAGTAATTAACTACTATTAATTACTTCATTAAATAAATTAATTACTCCTTAATTAATTATCTTTAATTAATCCCTTGATTTATTACACCAAGTAATTATACTCAAATTACTTCCATTAAATAAACCACCCTTAAGTTGATTATGTCTGGTAATTATCCATTAATTACTTCACAAGGTAATTATACTATGTTAATTACATTAAGTAATTACTTATCAAATCATCCAATGATTAATTAAACTTAATTAATTAACTTAAACTAATCACATTAAACTAAATTAATTACAACGAGTAATTAATCCTTTAATTACTTTCATTAAGTAATTATACTTACCCCATTTCATGTATGATTATCCTTAATTAATTAATCTAATTAATTATTAGAAATTAATCACATTAATTAATCATTTAATAATATCAAGTTAATGATCTTCATTAACTATTAATAATTCTTTAATTACTTTTCTTAAGTAATTAAAATTAAATTAATCGATTTAATTAATCTTTAATAACCCATTAATTAATCTCTAATTATTTAACTAATTAAGTACTTAACTATAACTTAATTAATCTTAATTACTTGATTAATCAATTCCTAATCATTAATTATATTCTAATCTTATCTAATTAATGATTCTTAATTACAATTTAATTAACTCTTAATTAATAAACCTTAACCCTTGATTACTTAATTAATTAATACTGAATCGTTAATTAATTAACTTATTTAATTAAATAACCTTAAATTTCTTATTTATTTAATGAATCACAAATCATTAAATCTCAATTTACTTTAAGATAAAACATTTCTCATCCTAATGACTTTAATTGTCATTAACAAAACATTTAAAAACAATTTACTTTTAAATTTAATTTTAAATTTCATTTTAAATTTAAGATTTAAAATGAATACAAATTTAACTTTAACAAAGTTTAAAAACAATTTAAAAACCTTTTGAATTCATGTTAAAGAAATACTTATCTTATAAAAGAAATTTAAAAGAGTTTGAACCAAATTCATTTTAAATTCAAACCATTTAAAAATATAATTTAAACATTTTAAAGTTGTCAAAACATTTAAATTTTATAAAACTTTATTTTATTTCAAAACTAGGATACAAAGTAAACCTTGAATCCATACTTAAACTTATTTAAACTTTGTTTAAATCTTGTTTAAATTTTTCTATCAAATTTTAAAACTCTAAAACTGACCAGTTTAAAAACCTGTAACTTTCCTTTGACCCGAGCCCGCACTTAAAACCCCCGAGCCAAAACCTATAAAACTTCAAGCAATTCCCTAAAACAACTCGAGTAAAACTCGAGTACAAATCCATTGCTCAATCCAACTTCATCAGAACCCAGATATGCACCGTGCACATGCACTGACCAACCACCCTCCTTCGATCATCCACGATGACCCTTACAAGTCGACGACCATCTCCAAAGCAGATTACAACCATCTAATCCTCAGTAACAACTCGAAATCAAACTCGAGGCCCAAACTAGAACAATATCAAAACCTGGAACCACCTCGTTCTCCAAATACCGATCATCGGAGTGTTTATGCTTCCTGTCACACATTCGCCATCACTCCAGCTATCGATCCCTACAATCTGGCGGAACTCGATCCAACAGAGGAGTCGTGCCAAACAGAATACCAGACCTAGTTAAAACTAGGGTTACAAACTAAATTGAACACCGCCACCTCCACAATGATTTGATCGCTACATAGACAATTTTACCATCATCTCCGATCATCCTACTACCACCAGAGGGAACCACAACTTCCCAAATCAACCAGATCACCAGAAAACCTCCAAAACCCAATTTTTGGTCAAACCAGAACTGCACATTCAACCTTAAGCTAAAAATTATAATTTTTAGTTTTAAAAATCATGTTTTAGTTTAAGTGTTCAATTTATATTCCTGAATTTATAAATTAAGGTGTTTGAGTTTTCACTATTATTAAGCATGCACTGTTGTTTTTATTTTACAGAGACATTCAGGTTTAATTTGACTTAATTAAATTTTTAAACATAAATCTATGATTAATCAAACAACTTCTGTTTATATTCAAAGTCCTAACAGTTATTAGATCAAAGGATAATGATTTTTGTTCGCAAATCTGGGTCTTGAAAACAACGAATAGAGATATCTCAAATGAAATAGACATGCATACATTTATCATCCATATATTCACAGATAATTCATACATATATACACAAAAACATACTTGGCTTCAGATATTAATCATGCATCCTGATTTCATATACTTAAATTTTTAAAAGTGACGTTACTCACCTGAAATAAGATGAAGAACAGAGCACATCTTTGTTTTGAAAAAGCTTGAACTTTAAAAATTGAGTTGCTAGAATTAAAATGTTCTTTGATTTAAAACTGCATTGCTGAAGATTGCATGATCTATAAACCTGAATTGCTTCTTTGTTTTGTAAACTTGAATGCTTGTTAATGGATCTTGCTTTTGATTTTGCTTTCAGACTTTGAAGAAGATGTATGCTTTTGTTGTTGAAATTGAGTTACAGGTTTTAAGTCTTGAAGATGATTACAGGTAATTGAATTTTGATTTGTTATGAGGAGGGGTGTATTATTCTGGTTTGTAAAGATTGATCATAGATTGTTTCAGCTGAAGTTTTTCTTAACTTGGAATTTGAAGAATAGAAAAAGAATAAGGGTGAGAAGAAATGTGTTTATATAAGTAAATTTTTGATTTAATTAAAATAAAAGAATATGAAAATTAATAAGGACACTTGTCTAATGTATTAACATTTGTCATCTTGTTTTATTTATTACTTAACACATGTTATTAGGCTACTTAAGGTATTTACACTTTTTCATTAAGTATTTTCTTTTTATTTTAAATGTTAACAAAGGTTTTTAACTTAATTAATAAATTCTTATGTGAATACATAAATGATTTTTTTTTAAAGAGAATGTAATAAAACAAATTATATATAAATAAAAGCTTGTACATATATCTTTAAAAATCCAAAACATTTTAAATTTCTATCTTTTGAATTTCAAAAATTTAAATTCAAATTCAAATTAAATTCTAAAATCCAATTTAAAGTCAAGTTATATATATATATATATAACACAACATATCCAATTTAAACACTTCTATTAACTTTAAAATCTATCTATATCTATACATTATAATTATTATTTAAAAATAACAAATTTATCAATTTAAATAAATTTATAAAAGATATTATCTTATTATTAATAAATTACTTATATCACTTAAATGAATAAATGTTTCATATGCTACATTGTTTTCTAAATTTTTATATCTAATTACAAATCAATTTATTAAGCAGTATTAAAAAGAAATTAAAATAAACCTTATAATCTTTTATCGTAAATATTTTGAAACTATATAGTTATTTATTTAAAGAGATTTAAAAACTTCTATATTAAATTAATCAGAATTTCCAAATTGCAAATATAATTTAGAATTTGAAAACAAGATCTTATTTATTAAATTTCAACCAAAGCTTTTCTATTTACAATATATACAATTATATATATATATATACATTATAAATAGAAAACATTTTATTAGCTTTATCAATTCAAATATTTATTTTCTTATAAAAGAATGATTTACCAATTTTAAATTAAAATTATAAAAGACAATTATCAAATCAACTTAATTTTTAATACAGATCATTAAATTGGTATTGCCCAAAATTCCTAGCCATCACATTCCTCCCCCCTTAAAAGAATTTCATCCCCGAAATTTAAAAGCAAAGGTAATTTAATAACCCAGTAATATTTAAATTTTAAAACACAAGCATATATTATCAACCATATGCTAACGACCATAGCAACCAATTCACTCAATCAAACAAATCTAACTATCCAGACAAATTTTGGATAGAACTTCCTAGTGTTTCCAAGTATGAATACCAGGATACTCGCTCTATAGAATCCAAACAGTCTACGCTACTAAGCTACAGAGCTACAACTCATCTAGATCTACAAAACTGAACAGGATATCAGACCAAACTCAAGTCCTGCTCAATAACCAAATCCTCCAGAATTGCTGGTTCCACAACCAGTGATAGATCATATACGTACTCCCTCAAAGATACGTGAAACACATCGAATCCCAGTCTTCCCAACTGGAAATTCAATACGAAGACCAAATCACTAATCCAAAACAGAACACAAAAGAGATCCAAAGTACTTCGGAGCTAGCTTCCCAGTCTTACCAAATCCTATAGCTCCTTTGGTCGGAGAAAACTTATCCAAAAATCAGATCTCTGACTTCGAAATACAAACTCCTTTACCTCTTATCCACAAAACTCCTATGACGATCCTGGGTTGCCTTCATCCTTCCCGATCAGCTCAACCTTCGCTAATGACTCTAGAAACAGACTGGACCAAAAACAACCCAACATAATGATCCTATAAAGATCAATGCAAAATCAAGAACTCAAACTCGACTATCACAAACATCAGGAGAAAACTAACTTCTCCTATCCGGAAAAGACAAACAGGAGCACTTACCAAACTTGCCTCAGATCCTGAAAAATTCCACTCTAGAACAGCTGCTACTTCGCTTCCGCTACACAACTCTGATCTGAAGTAGATGAGAATGCCGACGATGAGCACAAACTAATCCAACACATCCCAGAAGACACGGTTCACCAAATCTATAAAGAAAAAACTCAGAATTTCCACCTAAACCTGAGCTGCTTCACCAAATCTCTCTCTTGAGAAATCATCCTTCAACTAAGCTAAACCAGTGGTACCAGTTTTGGAATTCCAGTCGATACGGAAACTCAATCTCCAATGCGGACAAACCTCTGACTTCTCGGAAGCATCCAGAAAAATATCTGACAACCCAAAAGAACACTCAACTATCGCAAGTCACTTTTGCGATTGACCAGACCAATATCCAAAGATATTGTTCTCTCTTTACCAATCAGAACAGCTTAAGCTTATCTAGCCAATCCATCGAAAAAATGGATCCACTCTGCTGCTTCTGAACTCCACCTCTAGAGAACAGCTAGCCAGATGACCTTCTTGCAGGTGCACAGAGCAATCTGAGCTGCAACGCTGCCACTGATGCCAATGACTTCTTAATCCATAAGCTCCTCGAGAAACTCGGGCCTCAAAGCCATACACAAGCACCCTGCTGAACCCAGCCTCAACACCAATGCAGACACACTTCCTTAAACTTGTTCCAAAGGAAACATCTTTGGAAACGTCCGTAGTCACTGCAACTCATCACACAGTTACTACTTCCTGAGTTACCAAGATACCATCACTCGCTTCTTCCTAACCGAAGGATGCAAACTCTACTCATCCAAACTTGCACTTCAAAGATGGACTCCGAACCTTTTAAATGTTTCCTTCAGAGATTGGTGAAATCCTCCACCACAGCCAAATCTTACTCAACAAGGTATTGGGTATATAGTCTCGACAGATACACTTCCAATCTCAACATCAGACTCCTACCATTGGTAGTCGTGTTACACACACCACTACCCTGTCTACCTTTAGAACTCATATTGGAAAACCTGAACAGGTAACCCAACAAATAGGTAGAAATAAATATAATATATATATATATATAAATACAAATATGCTCTCTTAGGAAAGAAATCACTCCAAAGCCTGGGTATTAACTCAACCTAGCGCTCTGATACCAACTGTGATGACCCGACTTTCTCTCCATTGAAAGACGCATCATCTTTAAGAAAGAAAGGGATAGAAAAGAGAAAGATGAGAAGAAAGAAAGAAACAACATCAGAATCTCAACAGCGGAACGAATAAATTATATTAGTCATATAAATATTACATAGTATACAACATCTATCAGAGTTACACAGATTATACATCACATACTAGACAGTTATAAACACATGTCTAGTTATTACAACACAAGATACAACTCAAACAAATGACTCAGAGAACACACAGCGGAACCACCTAGATATCTACAAACGCTGAAGCCTCCAGCTCCATTGATCCTCCCGAATTAGTCAAAGCTAACCTGAATCCTTTGGCTACCCATAAAAATTTGACTCCCCAAGAGTTTAAGAGAACAGAAGATAAACTCCGGGTTAAACATGGGACTGGTGTGAGTAACAGGTTAAAATTGCTTAACTTTGAAAATCCTTTGAAAAGAAAAGGTATCACATAAGACTCCCCACACATAAACATGGGTAAGTTTTTGCCTTATGCTAACCAAAACATTTGATAGGAAATCCAGTGATATTATAATAGGGTCTAGGGTTTTCAAGTAAATAAGAAATAGCCCAAATTGTTACATTTATTAAATTCCAGCATACATAGGTATACAAACAAACCGTAAAGGCACGTAGGAAGAATGGGTTTCCTTCAATGGCAGGGCTACTGGGATACCGCCCATCGCAGTACGTGGCCTAGATCACCGTACTGAGGATCCATCCTAAATCCCCTACAACATAAGGCCGGAACCATCCCTTACTAGACAGTCCCAAACAATATAGCCCCGGCAGTTGTTGCAATCAACTGCCCCACACAGCTAAATATAAAGGGACTTCTAGACAGGGGTTCATCTCATCCTACTTGGGTGCTACCCACTTAGCCTTGCTGCACCTCCCCTGTTTTAGACATACCCGGTTGATGAGGCTTGAGGCTATAATTACCTTTATATAACACATCTATCTTAGAATATGATTGTCGCCCACCTGACCATGTTCTGAAAGCATTTAATCCATACAAGTTAGCCCCTGGTTCGAACGAAACCGAAAGCATTATCTCATTGCACTCATTTTGGAATTACCCTCAGAGTTAACGATAATAACCCTTGCACTCTGAATCTTCATCTTCACTTGAGATTCACGACCTACGTTAATTTGGATCGATGTGGTTTTCGGATATCCAAATCTGGAAACCCGATCCCTGTCTCATCGAAATCCAAAATGCCATCTTTTAGGTCCAAGTTGTTTTAAAGTTAAAACAATTCCATTCTATTATCTATATACACACAAATAAATAATTCACAATATCACAAATAGATAATTCACATTATCATCACAAACAGATAATCACATTATCATCACAAACAGATAATCACATTATCATCACAAACAGATAATCCACATTATCATCAAAATTCAACCAAAGCATCCATATCACAGATCAGCACATATCTTATATCAAAGATATCAAACAATGCAAAGTATTCAATATCATTCAGCATTCATAAGCAATGATTTATTAATCACCATCTATAATTAAATTAAAATGAATCAAATTAATTACTTCATCTCTAATTAATTTAAAGTAAATTAAATTAATTACTTTCATCATTATAAATCTTTCTTACATAACCATTAATTAATCAATTAATTAAGTATCCTCTAATTATTCATTTTAATTAATTGTCCTTGATTAATTACTCTCTAATTACATTAAGTAATTAGCCTTTAATTAATTACACAAATTAATTATTCTTAACCACTTACAGTAATTAACCTTTAATTACTTCATTAATTAATTAATTATAATTAATCACATTAATCCTTAATTAATTACATTAATTAATTACTCCTTAATCACTTATTGTTGATTGATTTATCTTAATTAATCAACCCTTAATTACATCATTAATTATCTTAATTAATGATCCCTAACTACTTCTTTAATTATTAATTAATCTATTTAAATTAATTACAATAAGTAATTAATCTTTAATTAAACGACATTTATTAATCACTCATGATTAATCACATTCAGTAATTAACTGCCCTTAATTACTTCATTAAATAAATTAATTATTCCTTAATTAATTATCTTTAATTAATCCCTTGATTTATTACACCAAGTAATTATACTCAAATTACTTCCATTAAATAAACCACCCTTCAATTAATTACCTCCAGTAATTACCCATTAATTACTTCACTAAGTAGTTATACTATATTCATTACATTAAGTAATTACTTATCAAATCATCAAGTGATTAATTAAACTTAATTAATTAACTTAAACTAATCACATTAAACTAAATTAATTACAATGAGTAACTAACCCCATAATTACTTTCATTAAGTAATTATACTTACCTCATTTCATAAATGATTACCCTTAATTAATTAATCGAATTAATTATTAAAAATTAATCACACTAATTAATTTGTAACGACCCAGAATTTTTATTATTTAAAATTTGAATATTTAATTAATTTTGAATATTAATAAGTGAATTTATAAGTCGAATAAATTTTATTTTGAATAATTGGATTAAATTGAATAATTAAATCGATAATTTAATACGTTAAATTATGGAAATAATTGAAAATTGGGTTAAATATGATTGAAAATGATTTGTAAAATTTTATTTTATCATGTTGAAGTTATAACGATATTATAGAACTTTTAAAATTGAATTAAAAGTTTATTTGTGAAAATTGAATATTTTAATATTAAATCGACTAGTGAAAATAGTCAATTTTTGAACAGTCTCAGAATTGGACGAAACCAGTTCCATTGGATCCGTAATAGTTAGTTATTACCGGATTTCAATTTTCGTGTCAATCGGAGCTATCGTTTGATCGTGGCAGCTCGAAACGCATCGAACTATTTTTAATTTTAATTTAGCGAGTTAAAATAGCCATTTTTCAAAAAGTCTCTGATTTCGACGAAACCAGTTTCATCGGATCCGTAATGTGATATTATTGTAAGGTTTCAAATTTCGTGTCAATTGGATTTACCGTTTGTCCGGTACAAATTAAAACGCCTAGAAAATCGCTTAAATCGGTTTAATTTAAATTGAACGTTTATAGCCATAACTCGCACAGATGTCCGAATTAGCTTTCGAAACCTGTTCCATTATGTCCGGAACGCGGGGTAAACCCTAGGAACGTCAGTTTTGGCACGTAAATCGGAGTTCGGAATTTCCGGATGAATAGTGTTCGTTTTTTTCTCTATAAATAGCTCATAATTCTCAAAAATAAAAAAAAAGAAACTAAACCCTAGCCGCCGTTCACTTTCACCAATGGCCAGAAAACACCCACGTTCTCCCCTCGATTACTCCAAATCCATCAACAATTAGACGAAACTTCCAACTACAAAGAGGTAGAGCATGAAGAGATCTCGAGATCCAACGGTGGAGATCGCGTTTGGAGCCATGGATCGACGTGGGGAGGGGTTTGAAGGAGGCACGTTCGGCCTCGATTTGCGTACGTATAGGGCGACCGAGTTGGGGGTTGTTCATGGCGTGGGTGGCTCTAGGGGAGGCGCACGCGATGGAACTCTCTGATCGTCGCGAAGTTGATCGTGTTAGGTGTAAAATTTAACCCCAATTTCTACAATATGGGTTCGGCTATCCTGAAGTAACGCGCGTGATGAAGGAGATGCAGTGGACGGTCGTGATTTGGAGGCTAAGGATCATGCGGCTCTGAATGGAGATAGGTTAAAAATATAAAAAGTATGTTGTAAATTATATAAATAAAATTCGTGTAAACTTCAAATATTCATAACTTTTCATACGAGGTCGAAAACGCACGAAACCAGTTGCGTTGGAATCGTATGGACGAGCACTACGCGATGGAATTGGATTGGAGTCGTTTGGAGTTAGTGAGAATTTTGGGTAAAATTAAACGTCCGTTTAATTTTATTCGAAATAAATCGCTAAAATGAAATTGAAATCAAGGTGAGAACTTCTCACTCAATCGAATTAGTTTCGATTTTATTTTAAATAGTTAGATTTAAAATATTTGAATGCATTTTTGAACGATGATTGTTATCTATTGATTGTTAAAATAGACATTATGCGCCGTTAGTAAGCGGATGTTATTTATTAAAAACATATACCGCGAATATTTCATAAACAGTGAAATTGGTATTATATATAATAGCAATATATATATATATATATATATATATTGGCATATGTATATATTGGAGTTATTAATTTCCCGCATTTGTATAGCAGATGAGACCCTATTGCGCCGTCTATTAAGCGGATAATATTTAAATCCCATATACCGCGATAATTTCGTACTGGAGCGGAATTGGTATTGTGCTAATGTTTGTGATGCAGGAAAACAGGTTGGAGGGATCCAACTGGATTCCTCAACAGTTTTTATTTGATTTCAGATATTTTGATATTTGATGGATTATCATATTGATATATGATATCGTTGTTGTTGTGATTGACTATTTGGTATGTAGCATCATTGGACCAAACTTTGGAATTTTAAAATGATTTTTAAAGTGATTTTTGAAAATATATTATATTTTTGGAATTGATCCATTTTAAATAAATAAACGTATAATTTTAATGTTATATAAAAATTATGATTTTTGAGAAATATAGTTGAAAACTGATTTTTGAGAATATGATGCTAATGATTTTATAAAATAGTTAAATCGGAATTTTAGAATTTATTGTGAAAAGTTTAAAAATAGAATTTATGAAATTTAATTATTTTATAAATCAGAATGATGGAATTATAAAGGAGATTAAAGATGTTTTAAAATAATAGTATAAATTGATTTTATAAAGGATTTATAAATTGATAATTTATAAATGAAAATATTTGAATTATAAAACGAGTTTTTATAAGTGTTAGAATGAATTGTGAATGAATTTCATAAGTGAATGAAATTTATAGAATTATAAACGGTGAAGTTATAAATGGAATTTTATAAGCAGTAGGTTTATAAAATTTATAAAGTTATTAAAGAATATATTTGGATAAAAAATTGAATCTTATAAGTTATAAGATTGATAATTATGAAGTTTAAAGGAACGATTTTGTAAACAAATAAATTATAAGTATTTAACTTATAATATGGACTTTTGGTTCATAATTGAGATATAAAGTGAATAGGTTAATAAAGAAAATTTATAAAGGAAGTAGTTATAAAACAAATAGAAATGGAATTTATAAACGTTGTTTTATAAATTCGCAAACGACTTATTTTGATAAGTAAATTGCTGAAACCTATTAATGGAGTTATATTCACGTTTTTTGACTGTGAATAATCCTTTGAAATAAAATGAATAAAAGGATGAAATTGGTTAACGTAGTATATTCACATTTTTGAATAGTGAATAATATGTTAAAGAAAACATTTAGAATGTGATGTTTTAAATAGAATTAAAACGATCTAACGATGTTTTAAAATGTGTTGAGATTCGAAACCATAGATTTCAACATTCATTGTTGAAATAGGTGTTTTCGAGAAATAGAAAGAAATGGTGGACTATAACACTGTTGTTATAGTAAATGACTTCCGAAAGGAAATGTTTTGTATAGTATTGGGATTTATATATCTATTTTAATTTCAAATCCCTATACTAGTGATTTTGGGTTGTCGTAACGATGTTTTACGTAACATTCGTTTTGGCCCAAATAAATATGTTTAAGAGAATGATTTCCTTAAAGAATGAAATATATACTTAATCTCGATTTAAGTATATTGAATATTTTCTAAGTGTTGAGAATAAATAAAATTTGTGAATTACTTAATAAGTATGGAATGTTTTCCAATATAAACTGAATATTAGAGAATTTATCTTTTTGAAGATAAATTGAAATGAATAATTGAAATCGTATATTCATAGATATTTTGAAATATAAATTCACTATGGAATTTATAAAAAAAAGGGGAACTTGTTTAAAAATAAATATTGATTTATTTTTGAGGTATTGAAAATAATATATCTTGTAAAGATATTTTGGAAAATAAATAATTTGGAAAATTATTTGGAAACTGGTGATGTGTGCATGTCCATTGATAGTTCAATAACCGACTATCAATATTTCCCTTTGAATGGGTAATTGATGTGATTTGTTTGAATTTGAATGCCACACTTATTTTTGAATAAGCGCTCACTATTCGGGTTAACCGGGAAAGGACCATGGGTCATATAACCCATTCCGAATATGTGATACGTCGTTATGAATTGCATTTGAAGACCGGTGTTGAAGACCGGATCTTTTTGAAAGCGAAAGGACAACTCGTCGATTGTCTTTGCACCGAGTAGCTACGGTATAGAGACTCCCTATGTGATGGGAAGTCCGGATGTGATTAGAGATTATCCGGATTGCAAGGACTTCTTTGTAAGTGCCTTCGGTTTTGTTCGAGCCCGGAACAGACTAGTATGGATTGTATGTCTGACGTTACAAATTGAGATATAAAGCAGATTTCTTTCAAATATATTTCTGTTGGTGGCGGAGAATTTATTCTTTTAGCTTAACACCCTTCTCTGAGACGTACGAGCTCAGAGGTTATGTAGTTGAAGGTTATCAGCGATATATTCCCAATTTGGTAATGTGACATGCTGAGTGTTGCTGTGAAATGATCATTGTGTTGATTATTTTTGATAGGATCGTTTATTTGATCGTCTATCCTGGTGATCATTTCTATGATCATTTGTTGACCCAAAGCATGGCTTTTGTATAAAGTATGTTTTTGTGGACGTGACTTCGTCGAGCCTCACACCTCGGGAATGGTCAAAACAGGAAAGATGCGGCAAGGTTATGAGGGGTAGCGCCCTTTAGGATATGTGCATTTCCTTCTGGAAAAGGGTGGTATCATGGTATGGAGCCCAGATACTTACTCATGTTGAAAACACTTTGTTATGATTGTGTGAATTGATTACGAGCGCTCGGTGAAAGGTCCCAAAGGACCGGAGGATGGCATATTCGGTCAGTTGTTACTCAGTTAGGGGTAACCCGGCCTTGTGTTGGTGGAGATCCGGTTTGGTTCTCGGAGATGTCCATCCAGAGGCATTCTCATGTGGCAATGGGAAGTTCCTTAGCCTGATCATTCGTTGGAAATCCAATTCCCAATACGAAACCCTGTACGGTATTAGTTGTAGAACCTGCCATTTACTTATGGTGGTCACCACTGTTTAGATGGTAGCTATAGTAGGCATAGTTCGGAATGTCTATGCTGGCTAGGATTTATATTCTACTTTCGAAATGAATTTTTCTCTACACTATGCACTAGTAATAATATCAAATGTTCTTTTAAATGCGTATCAAGCATCTTTGACTATCATAAGGAGAAATCTCCTCCTATTCTGCGTTTGCATTGTGTGTGTGTGCGGGAGGCCTTATGGTAGTCTCATTTTTAAAAGCATTGCGAATTGACTTTAAAAATATCTCTCTATTTTGATTTTAAAGTAAATAAACTGTTTTGAGTTCTCACACCAGTCACATGACTGACTCGGAGTTTATTGTTTTCCTTCCTAAACTCTAGGTGCCCACCAATTTCCACACGGGCAGTTAAGAGTTAGGTTTATCAGGATATTCTGGATATTCTGGAGTTGCTGGAGGCAAGATGGATGACATGGCGTATTACTACTATATAGTATTTCTTTTTCCGCTGCACTGTTTGTTGTTGTTGTTGTACACTCTGATGATATGATGTAATGAAATGTAATGTATAAAATGTAATAACTGATATAGTTCTTTGTTTAAAGATTATTCATTTATTATTATATGTTGTTCCGCTGCGAATTGTGAGATTCTGTTGTTGTTCTGTTGTTTTCTATTCCGTTCTATTTTCTTTCTGTTCTATTTTCTATTTTCTTTCCTCTCCATCTTCTATCTTTTTCTCTTCTCTTTTCTTAAATTCTTTTTAAAACCCATAACATTTCGGGTTTCCGGCCTTCGATTTCTCGGCAGTCGATAAATTGCGTATCGATGTTGAATTTTCGAAAGTCGAAAATTTCTCGGGACGTTACATTTGGTATCAGAGCTTATGGTTAAGCGACAACCATGGTTCTGTTGGGTATTACTCATTAGAGATAGAGTCAGTAGTACTCTAGAATGAGTTTGAGTGTAATAATAGCTATGAGAGCGTATTTGTTAGTGAATATATAAAATTGTTTTATATTGTGATGATTGGTTTATTGAGTGGCATATGAACTTTCGTCAGCGTGGTCCGCAAGACTATGCCGAAGGGGTTTCTAAACACTTGAATAGAACAATTCGACACAGTATTGTTTTAAAATTGGGTAAATGAAATAATTTTACCTAAATATATTTTATATATAAAGAAATAATTTTTCAGAATTATTAAAGTATATATAAGTTGATTGTTTAGATGTTTGAATAATCTAAATTGAAGAATAAATTGTATAAGCAAAAGAATTATAAGAATTGAATTATAATTAAAGTGATTTACAAATGTGAAATAAACTTATATATATATAAGAAGTGAAACTAATGAATATATTTATGAATATGAGTTGTAAATAATAATGGAATTAAAGTTAAGTAAAAACAAGTGATGTTTATAAAATGGAAGTATGACTTAAGAGTTGTTGAATGAAGTTGATATTTATATCAAAGTAAAGTAATAAAGTTAAGTGATAAATATGAATTTGAGTTATATAAATAAAATTCAACTGTTGTAAATAATTTGAATTAATGGATTGAATGTAAATCAATTGAATGTGAATTAAGTTGATATGAAATAATGAATGAAAGTGTTAATTCATTAAAATCTAATGTTATTGGAAGTTGAATAACTGAATGAAAATCAATTTATTAAACCAATTGAAAGTGATGGTGTTAAACCAAATAGAATGAATATAAGCAAAGTAATTTGGTTGTAATTAATAAACATTGGTTGTTATTTGATTGTTTGTTGATTGTTTATAATTCATTAAGTGTTAACGAAATTGGAAGTTAAAGTAATAGAAATTCAATTGGAAGTTAAGTGAATCTTAAAATGGAATTGAATTTGAATTGGAAGTTAACCAACTTGAATATGAATTAGTGAATGCAAACTAATTAAGATTGGTTATGAATGCTAGTTGGTTGATGGTTGAAGATATTGCTTTTGTTGCATTTGCTATGTTAACATATATAGTTATTGTGTTGCTATATGTTGTATATTGATATTATTATCTATATGCATGATTCTCATGTTGTTTGTTGAGTGTTTAGTAGGTGCGGATCGCGTTTGCTTCGCATTTGGAGCTCGCTTTCGCGCTATATTAGCCGTATATGCTCGCTAATAAAATATAAGGTACATATCTCGGATTACATACCGTACTTTTATATTTTTTTCCCTTCGGGATGCCTCATTACTTGATGAGATGTATATTTGTGATATATATACTGTCATTTTTTTTTCGGATCGAGCCGCGTAAAGGAGACTATGGCGAATTTTTCCGAAAATTTAAGGCGTTAGAAAAAATTTGAGAAAATTGGAAAGTTTTGAAAACTTTAACTTTGATTTGAAATTGAAAGTTAAACGATAGTAGTTGTTTTTGAAAAGATAACTAAGTATGATTTGAAAACTTAGTAAAGTTATTGTAAGAAGTTTAATAATGAATTTTGGGAAAGTTAATAGATTATGTAACTTTTCTTACTTGTTAATTTCGAGGACGAAATTCTTTTAAGGGGGGAAGATTGTAACGACCCAGAATTTTTATTATTTAAAATTTGAATATTTAATTAATTTTGAATATTAATAAGTGAATTTATAAGTCGAATAAATTTTATTTCGAATAATTGGATTTAATTGAATAATTAAATCGATAATTTAATACGTTAAATTATGGAAATAATTGAAAATTGGGTTAAATATGATTGAAAATGATTTGTAAAATTTTATTTTATCATGTTGAAGTTAGAACGATATTATAGAACTTTTAAAATTGAATTAAAAGTTTATTTGTGAAAATTGAATATTTTAATATTAAATCGACTAGTGAAAATAGTCAATTTTTGAACAGTCTCAGAATTGGACGAAACCAGTTCCATTGGACCCGTAATAGTTAGTTATTACCGGATTTCAATTTTCATGTCAATCGGAGCTATCGTTTGATCGTGGCAGCTCGAAACACATCGAACTATTTTTAATTTTAATTTAGCGAGTTAAAATAGCCATTTTTCAAAAAGTCTCGGATTTCGACGAAACCAGTTTCATCGGATCCGTAATGTGGTATTACTGTAAGGTTTCAAATTTCGTGTCAATTGGATTTACCGTTTGTCCGGTACAAATTAAAACGACTAGAAAATCGCTTAAATCGGTTTAATTTAAATTGAACGTTTATAGCCATAACTCGCACAGATGTCCGAATTAGCTTTCGAAACCTGTTCCATTGTGTCCGGAACGCGGGGTAAACCCTAGGAACGTCAGTTTCGGTGCGTAAATCGGAGTTCGGAATTTCCGGATGAATAGTGTTCGTTTTTTTCTCTATAAATAGCTCATAATTCTCAAAAAAAAAAAAAAAAACTAAACCCTAGCCGCCGTTCACTTTCACCAATGGCCAGAAAACACCCACGTTCTCCCCTCGATTACTCCAAATCCATCAACAATTAGACGAAACTTCCAACTACAAAGAGGTAGAGCATGAAGAGATCTCGAGATCCAACGGTGGAGATCGCGTTTGGAGCCATGGATCGACGTGGGGAGGGGTTTGAAGGAGGCACGTTCGGCCTCGATTTGCGTACGTATAGGGCGACCGAGTTGGGGGTTGTTCATGGCGTGGGTGGCTCTGGGGGAGGCGCACGCGATGGAACTCTCTGATCGTCGCGAAGTTGATCGTGTTAGGTGTAAAATTTAACCCTAATTTCTACAATATGGGTTCGGCTATACTGAAGTAACGCGCGTGATGAAGGAGATGCAGTGGACGGTCGTGATTTGGAGGCTAAGGATCATGCGGCTCTGAATGGAGATAGGTTAAAAATATAAAAAGTATGTTGTAAATTATATAAATAAAATTCGTGTAAACTTCAAATATTCATAACTTTTTCATAAGAGGTCGAAAACGCGCGAAAACAGTTGCGTTGGAATCGTATGGACGAGCACTACGCGATGGAATTGGATTGGAGTCGTTTGGAGTTAGTGAGAATTTTGGGTAAAATTAAACGTCCGTTTAATTTTATTCGAAATAAATCGCTAAAATGAAATTGAAATCAAGGTGAGAACTTCTCACTCAATCGAATCAGTTTCGATTTTATTTTAAATAGTTAGATTTAAAATATTTGAATGCATGTTTGAATGATGATTGTTATCTATTGATTGTTAAAATAGACATTATGCGCCGTTAGTAAGCGGATGTTATTTATTAAAAACATATACCGCGAATATTTCATAAACAGTGAAATTGGTATTATACATAATAGCAATATATATATATTGGCATATGTATATATTGGAGTTATTGATTTCCCGCATTTGTATAGCGGATGAGACCCTATTGCGCCGTCTATTAAGCGGATAATATTTATGTCCCATATACCGCGATAATTTCGTACTGGAGCGGAATTGGTATTGTGCTAATGTTTGTGATGCAGGAAAACAGGTTGGAGGGATCCAACTGGATTCCTCAACAGTTTTTATTTGATTTTAGATATTTTGATATTTGATGGATTATCATATTGATATATGATATCGTTGTTGTCGTGATTGACTATTTGGTATGTAGCATCATTGGACCAAACTTTGGAATTTTAAAATGATTTTTAAAGTGATTTTTGAAAATATATTATATTTTTGGAATTGATCCATTTTAAATAAATAAACGTATAATTTTAATGTTATATAAAAATTATGATTTTTGAGAAATATAGTTGAAAACTGATTTTTGAGAATATGATGCTAATGATTTTATAAAATAGTTAAATCGGAATTTTAGAATTTATTGTGAAAAGTTTAAAAATAGAATTTATGAAATTTAATTATTTTATAAATCAGAATGATGGAATTATAAAGGAGATTAAAGATGTTTTAAAATAATAGTATAAATTGATTTTATAAAGGATTTATAAATTGATAATTTATAAATGAAAATATTTGAATTATAAAACGGGTTTTTATAAGTGTTAGAATGAATTGTGAATGAATTTCATAAGTGAATGAAATTTATAGAATTATAAACGGTGAAGTTATAAATGGAATTTTATAAGTAGTAGGTTTAAAAAATTTATAAAGTTATTAAAGAATATATTTGGATAAAAAATTGAATCTTATAAGTTATAAGATTGATAATTATGAAGTTTAAAGGAACGATTTTGTAAACAAATAAATTATAAGTATTTAACTTATAATATGGACTTTTGGTTCATAATTGAGATATAAAGTGAATAGGTTAATAAAGAAAATTTATAAAGGAAGTAGTTATAAAACAAATAGAAATGGAATTTATAAACGTTGTTTTATAAATTCGCAAACGACTTATTTTGATAAGTAAATTGCTGAAACCTATTAATGGAGTTATATTCACGTTTTTTGACTGTGAATAATCCTTTGAAATAAAATGAATAAAAGGATGAAATTGGTTAACGTAGTATATTCACATTTTTGAATAGTGAATAATATGTTAAAGAAAACGTTTAGAATGTGATGTTTTAAATAGAATTAAAACGATCTAACGATGTTTTAAAATGTGTTGAGATTCGAAACCATAGGTTTCAACATTCATTGTTGAAATAGGTGTTTTCGAGAAATAGAAAGAAATGGTGGACTATAACACTGTTGTTATAGTAAATGACTTCCGAAAGGAAATGTTTTGTATAGTATTGGGATTTATATATCTATTTTAATTTCAAATCCCTATACTAGTGATTTTGGGTTGTCGTAACGATATTTTACGTAACATTCGTTTTGGCCCAAATAAATATGTTTAAGAGAATGATTTCCTTAAAGAATGAAATATATACTTAATCTCGATTTAAGTATATTGAATATTTTCTAAGTGTTGAGAATAAATAAAATTTGTGAATTACTTAATAAGTATGAAAATGTTTTCCAATATAAAGTGAATATTAGAGAATTTATCTTTTTGAAGATAAATTGAAATGAATAATTGAAATCGTATATTCATAGATATTTTGAAATATAAATTCACTATGGAATTTATAAAAGAAAGGGGAACTTGTTTAAAAATAAATATTGATTTATTTTTAAGGTATTGAAAATAATATATCTTGTAAAGATATTTTGGAAAATAAATAATTTGGAGAATTATTTGGAAACTGGTGATGTGTGCATATCCATTGATAGTTCAATAACCGACTATCAATATTTCCCTTTGAATGGGTAATTGATGTGATTTGTTTGAATTTGAATGCCACACTTATATTTGAATATGCGCTCACTATTCGGGTTAACTGGGAAAGGACCATGGGGTCGTATAACCCATTTCGAATATGTGATACGTCGTTATGAATTGCATTTGAAGACCGGTGTTGAAGACCGGATCTTTTTGAAAGCGAAAGGACAACTCGTCGATTGTCTTTGCACCGAGTAGCTACGGTATAGAGACTCCCTATGTGATGGGAAGTCCGGACGTGAT
Organism: Allium cepa; assembly: GCA_030765085.1. Lineage (NCBI taxonomy): Eukaryota > Viridiplantae > Streptophyta > Magnoliopsida > Asparagales > Amaryllidaceae > Allium > Allium cepa. The sequence continues at coordinate 466,012,741 of CM060943.1, forward strand.
TAGAGATTATCCGGATTGCAAGGACTTCTTTGTAAGTGCCTTCGGTTTTGTTCGAGCCCGGAACAGACTAGTATGGATTGTATGTCTGACGTTACAAATTGAGATATAAAGCAGATTTCTTTCAAATATATTTCTGTTGGTGGCGGAGAATTTATTCTTTTAGCTTAACACCCTTCTCTGAGATGTACGAGCTCAGAGGTTATGTAGTTGAAGGTTATCAGCGATATATTCCCAATTTGGTAATGTGACATGCTGAGTGTTGCTGTGAAATGATCATTGTGTTAATTATTTGTGATAGGATCGTTTATTTGATCGTCTATCCTGGTGATCATTTCTATGATCATTTGTTGACCCAAAGCATGGCTTTTGTATAAAGTATGTTTTTGTGGACGTGACTTCGTCGAGCCTCACACCTCGGGAATGGTCAAAACAGGAAAGATGCGGCAAGGTTATGAGGGGTAGCGCCCTTTAGGATATGTGCATTTCCTTCTGGAAAAGGGTGGTATCATGGTATGGAGCCCAGATACTTACTCATGTTGAAAACACTTTATTATGATTGTGTGAATTGATTACGAGCGCTCGGTGAAAGGTCCTAAAGGACCGGGGGATGGCATATTCGGTCAGTTGTTACTCAGTTAGGGGTAACCCGGCCTTGTGTTGGTAGAGATCCGGTTTGGTTCTCGGGGATGTCCATCCAGAGGCATTCTCATGTGGCAATGGGAAGTTCCTTGGCCTGATCATTCGTTGGAAATCCAATTCCCAATATGAAACCCTGTACGGTATTAGTTGTAGAACCTGCCATTTACTTATGGTGGTCACCACTGTTTAGATGGTATCTATAGTAGGCATAGTTCGAAATGTCTATGCTGGCTAAGATTTATATTCTACTTTCGAAATGAATTTTTCTCTACACTATGCACTAGTAATAATATCAAATGTTCTTTTAAATGCGTATCAAGCATCTTTGACTATCATAAGGAGAAATCTCCTCCGATTCTGCGTTTGCATTGTGTGTGTGTGCGGGAGGCCTTATGGTAGTCTCATTTTTAAAAGCATTGCGAATTGACTTTAAAAATATCTCTCTATTTTGATTTTAAAGTAAATAAACTGTTTTGAGTTCTCACACCAGTCACATGACTGACTCGGAGTTTACTGTTTTCCTTCCTAAACTCTGGGTGCCTACCAATTTCCACACGGGCAGTTAAGAGTTAGGTTTATCAGGATATTCTGGATATTCTGGAGTTGCTGGAGGCAAGATGGATGGCATGGCGTATTACTACTATATAGTATTTCTTTTTCCGCTGCACTGTTTGTTGTTGTTGTTGTACACTCTGATGATATGATGTAATGAAATGTAATGTATAAAATGTAATAACTGATATAGTTCTTTGTTTAAAGATTATTCATTTATTATTATATGTTGTTCCGCTGCGAATTGTGAGATTCTGTTGTTGTTCTGTTGTTTTCTATTCCGTTCTATTTTCTTTCTGTTCTATTTTCTATTTTCTTTCCTCTCCATCTTCTATCTTTTTCTCTTCTCTTTTCTTAAATTCTTTTTAAAACCCATAACATTTCGGGTTTCCGGCCTTCGATTTGTCGGCAGTCGATAAATTGAGTATCGATGTTGAATTTTCGAAAGTCGAAAATTTCTCGGGACGTTACATAATTATTTAATAATCTCAGTTTAATGATCTTCATTAACTATTAATAATTCTTTAATTACTTTTCTTAAGTAATTAAAATTAAATTAATCATTATTAATTACAATTTAATTAATCTTTAATAACATATTAATTAATCTCTAATTATTTAATTAATTAAGTGCTTAACTATAAATTAATTAATCTTAATTACTTGATTAATTTATTCCTAAACATTAATTATGTTTTAATCTTATCTAATTAATGATTCTAAATTACAATTTAATTAACCTTAATTAATTAATTAATTAATACTGAATCATTAATTAATTAACTTATTTAATTAAATAACCTTAAATTTCTTATTTATTTAATGAATCACAAATCATTAAATCTCAATTTACTTTGAGATAAAACATTTCTCTTATTGATGACTTTAATTGTCATTAACAAAACATTTAAAAACAATTTACTTTTAAATTTCATTTCAAATTTAAGATTTAAAATGAATACAAATTTAACTTTAACAAAGTTTAAAAACAATTTAAAAACCTTTCAAATTCACGTTGAAGAAATACTTATCTTGTAAAAGAAATTTAAAAGAGTTTAAACCAAGTTCATTTTGAATTCAAACCATTTAAAAATATAATTTAAACATTTTAAAGTTGTCAAAACATTTAAATTTTATAAAACTTTATTTTATTTCAAAACTAGGATAACAAAGTAAAACTGGAATCCATACTTGAACTTATTTAAACTATGTTTAAATCTTGTTTAAATTTTTCTTTCAAATTTTAAAATCAAATTTTAAAATTTTAAAACTGACAGGTTTAAAACTTATAACTATCCTTTGACCCGAGCCCACACTTAAATCCCCCGAGCCAAAGCCTATAAAACTTCGAGCAATTCCCTAAAACAACACAAGTAAAACTCGAGTACAAATCCACTGCTCAATCCAACTTCATCAGAACCCAGATATGCACCGTGCACATGCACTGACCAACCACCCTCATCCGATCATCCACGATGACCCTTACAAGTCGATGATCATCTCCAAAGAAGATTACAACCATCTGATCGTCAATAACAACTTGAAATCAAACTCGAGCATTAAAGCCCAAACTAGAACAACATCAAAACTCGAAATCACCTCGTTCTCCAAATGCCGATCACCGTAGCGTCTATGCTTCCGGTCACACATTCGCCATCACTCCAGCTATTGATCCCTGCAATCTAGTGGAACTCGATCCACCAAAGGAGACGTGCCAATCAAAATACCAGACCTAGTTAAAACTAGGGTTACAAACTAAAATTGAACACCGCAACCTCCACAATGATTTGATCACTACACAGACAATTTTCCCATCATCTCCGGTCATCCTACTACCACCAGAGGGAACCACAACTTCCCAGATCACCAGATCACCAGAAAACCTCCAAAACCCAATTTCTGGTCAAGCCAGAACTGCACATTCAACCTTAAGCTAAAAATTATGATTTTAGTTTAAAAATCATGTTTTAGTTTAAGTGTTCAATTTATATTCCTGAATTTATAAATTAAGGTGTTTGAATTTTCACTTTTATTAAGCATGCACTGTTGTTTTTAGTTTACAGAGACATTCAGGTTTTAATTTGACTTAATTAAATTTTGAAACATAAATCTATGATTAATCAAACAACTTCTGTTTACATTCTAAGTCCTAACAGTTATTAGATCAAAGGATAATGATTTTTGTTTGCAAATCTGAGTCTTAAAAACAAAGAACAGAGATATCTCAAATGAAACAGACATGCACACATTTATCATCCAGATATTCACAGATAATTCATATATATATATACACAAAAACATACTTGGCTTCAGATATTAATCATGCAACCTGATTTCATATACTTAAATTTTTAAAAGTGATGTTACTTGCCTGAAAGAAGATGAAGAACAGAGCACATCTTTGTTTGGAAAAACTTGAACTTTAAAAATTGAGTTGCTAGAATTAAAATGTTCTTTGATTTAAAACTGCATTGCTGAAGATTGCTTGATTTATAAACCTGAATTGCTTTTTGTTTTGTAAACTTGAATGCTTGTTACTGGATCTTGCTTTTGATTTTGCTTTCAGACTTTGAAGAAGATGTATGCTTTTGTTGTTGAAATTGAGTTACAGGTTTTAAGTCTTGAAGATGATTACAGGTAATTGAATTCTGATTTGGTATGAGGAGGGGTGTATTGATTCTGGTTTGTAAGGATTGATCATAGATTGTTTCAGCTGAAGTTTTTCTTAACTTTGAATTTGAAGAATAGAAAAAGAATGAGGGTGAGAAGAAATGTGTTTATATAAGTAAATTTTTGATTTAATTAAAATAAAAGAAAATGAAAATTAATAAGGACACTTATCTAATGTGTTAACATTTGTCATCTTGTTTTATTTATTACTTAACACATGTTATTAGGTTACTTAAGGTATTTGCACTTGTCCACTAAGTATTTTCTTTTTAATGTTAATAAAGGTTTTTAACTTAATTAATAAATTCTTATGTAAATATATATATGAATTTTTTTAAAGAAAATGTAATAAAACAAATTATATATTAATAAAAGCTTACACATATATCTTTAAAAATCCAAAACATTTAAAATTTCTATCTTTTGAATTTCAAAACTTTAAATTCAAATTCAAATTAAATTCTAAAATCCAATTTAAAGTCAAGTTATATATATATATATCAACATATCCAGTTTAAACACTTCTATTAACTTTAAAATCTATCTATACCTATACATTATAATTATTATTTGTAAATAACAAATTTATCAATTTTAAATAAATTTATAAAAGCGATTATCTTATTATTAATAAATTACTTATATCATTTAAATGAATTAATGTTTCATATGCTATATTGTTTTCTAAACTTTTATATCTAATTACAAATCAATTTATTAAGCAATATTAAAAAGAAATTAAAATAAACCTTATAATCTTTTATCTTTAGTATTTTAAAACTATATAGTTGTTTATTTAAATAGCTTTAAAAAGTTTTAGATTAAATTAATCAGAATTTCCAAATTGCAAATATAATTTAGAATTTGAAAACAAGATCTTATTTATTAAATTTCAACAAAAGTTTTCTATTTACAATATATACAATTATATATATACATTATAAATAGAAAATATTTTATTAGCTTTATCAATTCAAATATTTATTTTCTTATAAAAGAATAATTTACCAATTTTAAATTAAAATTATAAAAGACAATTATCAAATCAATTTAATTTTAATACAGAATATTAAATTGGTATTGCCCAAAATTTCGGGTCATCGTAGAACCGCCAGCGCTCAGGAATTCTAAAGCTTGGATTTCAGATTTGAAAGCTTGAGGACTTGATTTGGAAAGCTATGGCAAGGCAATCGACAAGAAGACAAAGGACTGAAAGGAGTCGGCATGAAGGGAGTCTGGTGGCTTCCTCGGGAGTGAGTCAAGCCTCGATCTTCATCACCAAAGACGAGATGGAAACGATGCTAAAGAGACAAGAGGAGATTGTGCAGAATATATTTTGTTAAGTTGGAATGCAGAATCAAGGGAATACAACTACAAGAGATGCTGTAGATAGAGATCGGGAGCACGGAATAACTATAATTCAGAACGGAGCAGGACCATCAAGAGCAGCACAAAAACTAGAGATCACTCAACAGAAGCATGTTGATCCAGTCCCGGGAAGAGTACCAGGTGGAGCTGTGCAACACGGCATTGATATAGGAATGGATACTCATCCAAGAGAGCAGATTCCAGGAATCCCTCATGAACTCGAGGGCAGATTGGAGGCAACGGACAAGGACTACAGCTTGTGACAGCGATATATTGGCAGAGATGATTAGGCGAGCCATGAGAGGCGGGTTGGTGAATTGGGACTTGGAGGATTTGAATATGAGTCCCTCGGCTCCAATGATCAGGCAAGCTAGGAACCCGTCGGATTTCAAACTACTAACACTAGAGATGTATGATGAGAGAACGGATCCTGTTGTTCACTTGACGAGGTACATGAGGCATATGGAGGTACTGGGAGCATCGAAAGAGGTCATGGCACGATGCTTCCCATTATATTTTATGGATATAGCAGCATTTGAGTTCAGATAGTTGGAGAGTTTTTCTATTGGCGCATGTACGGAGCTGATTGAAAGGTTTATGAGGCAATTTCGGGTCCACATGGTCCGACCTAAGAATTTGATGACTTTGACATCGATGAAATAATGAAAGGAGAGCTGCTTAAAGATTTCTTAACCAGATTCAATGCAGCTATGGCTTCGGTGAATCGACCTGATCCATCAATGATTTTGATGATAGTGGTTTCAGGAATTGCAGATAATTCGGATAACAATATATCATTGGAGCGAGACCCACCGATGGATCTCGGGGAGTTCTACCATGAAGTAGAAAGGTTTCTAAGGCAGGAAGATGTGCAAGCTGAGAGAGAAGGGAGAGAGGTTAAAGCTTATGCAGTAAGGGGTGGAGGTCCACACAGGGAGGATCCAAACAAAGATGATAAAGGAAAAAAGAAAATGAATGATAATGGTGACACTTCAAAAGGGCCATGGAGGAATTCAAAGTTTACTTCCTACATGGATTTGACTAAAAATCTAGAAAGGATTTACTTGGATACTCAAGGGCGCCTCCAGTATCGAAGACCGGCAAGAAGGGAACCTTCTAAATATGAGTGGGCATTGGGAAAGCAATGCATATTCCATAAGCTAAATAGGCACAACATGAACAACTGTGGACATTTGAAGGATATCATTGAGGAGCATATAAGCAATGGTCATCTACAAAAATATGTAAGGAATCGAGCCGGGGTAGTGAAACAGGAGCGACCACTGCCCACCTCGAACGAGGATGGCGCTGGATCTAGGCATCGCCAGTTTGTTGTCAACTAAATGGATTTATGACTTTAAATAAGTAATAGAACACGAAGTAATACAACTAAGTCACTCACACATGTACGGGATCAAGGTTGGTCCCTAGGCATGCTCTGAGACGATGATAAATCGTGTTGCTCGAATCTATAAAATTCTATTTTTCTTTTCGTTTTCTTTAAATCTTTGGTTCTCCCTTGGATATACAGACATTTATTTGGTTTTCCCTAGCTGTAAAAACATTTATTTTGAATGATTGGATTTGCATTACTATAATAAATAATATAGGTCTCACGATTACTGTCCTGACTGGAGAGACGAGGCAGTGATCGCAAGTTACGAGTCCCTTCGTCGGAGAGTGATGGAATGGACTCGAATAGAATATAAAAGTCCTTGGCTGTAACAGCCGCGGATTTTTCGTCTTCCGAAAATTCAACATCGATACTCACTTTATCGACTGCCGAGAAATCGAAGGCCAAAAACACGGAATGTTATGGGTTTTAAAAAGAAAAGAAAACGAAAGAAGATAGAGAAGAGATAGGAAATAGAGAGGAAAGAAGATAGAGAATTTTTAGAAAACAGAGAATTAGAAAAATAGAAGATAGAAGAATTTTACAAAATAGAACGGAACAGAAAGGAACAACAGAACAACAAGAACAACAACAGAATCTCACAATTCGCAGCGGAACAACATATAATAATGAATGAATAATCTTTAAACAAAGAACTATCAGTTATTACATTTCATTTCATTACATCACATCATATCATATCATCAGAGTGTACAACATCATACAACAACAAACAGTGCAGCGGAAAAAGAAATACTATATAAACTAGTAATACGCCATGCCATCCAGCTTGCCTCCAGCAACTCCAGAATATCCAGAATATCCTGATAAACCTAACTCTTAACTGCCCGTGTGGAAATTGGTGGGCACCCAGAGTTTAGGAAGGAAAACAATAAACTCCGAGTCAGTCATGTGACTGGTGTGAGAACTCAAAACAGTTTATTTATCTTTAAAATAAAAAAGAGGAATATTTTTAAATCAATTCGCAATGCTTTCAAAAATGAGACTACCATAAGGCCTCCCGCACACACACACAATGCAAACGCAGAATCGGAGGAGATTTCTCCTTATGATAGTCAAAGATGCTTGATACGCATTTAAAATAACATTTGATATTATTATTAGTGCATAGTGTATAACAAATTCATTTCGAAAGTAGAATATAAATCTTAGCCAACATACGACCATTATCGTATGCCTACTATAGCTACTATCCAAACAGTGGTGACCACCATAAGTGAATAGCAGGTTCTACAACTAATACCGTACAAGTTTCGTATTGTTTCTTTGGATTTCCAATGAATGGTCAGGCCAAGGAACTTCCCATTGCCACTGAGAATGCCTCTGGAAAGACACCCCCGAGAACCAAACCGGAACTCTGCCAACACAAGGCCGGGTTACCCCTAACTGGGTAACTACTGACACGAGCACGCCATTCCCCGGTCCTTTAGGACCTTTTCAACCGAGCGCTCGATATCCAACATCACACCATAATAAATAGAGTGTTTTCAACATGAGTAAGTATCTGGGCTCCATACCATGATACCACCCCTTTCCAGAAGGAAATGCACATACCCTAAGGGGAGCTACAGCAACCCCTAATAACCTTGCCGCATCTTTCCTGTTTTGACCATTTCCGGGATGTGAGGCTCGACGAAGTCACGTCCACAAAAACATACTTTATACAAAAGCCATGCTTTGGGTCAACAAATGATCAACACGATGATCACTAAGATAGACGATCAAATAAATGATCCTATCACAATAATCAACACAATGATCATTTCAGCATCACTCAGCATGTCACATTACCAAAATGGGATATATCGCTGATAACTTCAACTATATAACCTTTGAGCTCGTACGTCTCAAAGAAGGGTGTTAAGCAAAGAATAAATTCTCCGCCACCAACAGAAATATATTTGAAAGAAATCGGCTTTATATCTCAACTTGTAATGTCAGACATACAATCCATACAAGTCTGTTCCGGGCTCGAACAGAACCGAAGGCACTTACAAAGAAGTCCTTGCAATCCGGATATTCACAATCCTGATCGGATTCACCATCACATATGGAGAACTCAATACCGGAGCAACTCGGTGCAGAGTCAATCGATAGTTCATCCTATCACTCTTGCAAATACCGGTCTTCAACACCGATCTTCAAATGCAATTCACAACGACGTATCACATATTCGGAGTGGGTTATACGACCCCATGGTCCTTTCCCGGTTAACCCGAATAGTGAGCGCTTATTCAAAAATAAGTGTGCATTCAAATTCAATCAATTCACATCAAATACCCATTCAAAGGGAAATATTGATAGTCGGTTATTGAACTATCAATTGATATGCATACATCACCAGATTCCAAATAATTTTCCAAATTATTTATTTTCCAAAATATCTTTCCAAGATATATAATTTCAACACTTTAAAAATAAATCAATATTTATTTTTAAACAATTTCACTTTTCACATATAAATTCCATAATGAATTTATATTTCAAAAATATCCATGAATAACCGATTTCAATTATTCATTCTCAATTTATCTTCAAAAGATAAATTCTAAATATTCACTTCATATTGGAAAACATTTCCATACTTATTAAAAATAAGTAATCGACAAATCTTTTTATTTTCAACCTTTGAAAATATTCAATATACTTAAATCGAATTTAGTATATATTTCATTCTTTAAGGGAAATCATTCTCTTAAACATTTTTATTTGGGCCAAAACGAATGTTGCGTAAAACATCGTTACAACAACCCAAAATCACTAGTATAGGGATTCGAAATTAAAATAGATATATAAATCCCCATATTATTCTAAACATTTCCTTTCGGAAATCATTTACTATAACAACAGTGTTATAGTCCACCATTTCCTTTTATTTCTCGAAAACGTCTATTTCAACAATAAATGTTGAAATCTATGGTTTCGAATCTCAACATGTTTTAAACCATCGTTAGACCGTTTTAATTCTATTTAAAACATCACATTCAAAAACATTTTATTTAACGTGTTATTCACTATTCAAAAACGTGAATAAACCATGTTCACAAATTCCATTATTTCTATTCTTTTTAACTTAAAGGATTATTCATTGTTTATAACGTGAATATAACTCCATTAATAGGTTATAACAATTAACTTATCAAAATAAGTCGTTTGCGAATTTATAAAACAACGTTTATAAATTCTATTTCTATTTATATATAAAAACTTCCTTTTACAAATTCCTTTATTAACCTATTCCAGTTTATAACTCAATTATAAACTACAAGTTCATATTATAAGTTAATTACTTATAAAACGATTATTTTACAAAATCGTTCATTTAACTTCCCAAATTATTAATCTTAACTTATAAGATTGTGTATTTATCCAAAATTCATTCTTTCGATAACTTTATAAATTTTATAAACCTATTGCTTATAAAATTTTCATTAATAACTTCACAGTTTATAATTTCATAAATTTCATTCATTTAGGAAATTCATTTTCACTACATTCAAACACTTATAAAAACTCGTTTTATAATGTCCATAATTCAATTTATAAATATCCATTTATAAATCTCTTAATATAAATCAGTTTATATTATTATTCTAAAACGTCTTTAAATTCCTTTATAATTTCATCATTTCGATTTATAAAATAATCAAATTTTATAAATCCTATATTTAAACTTTTATCATATATTCAAAAATCCAATCTAAATTATTTTATAAAATCATTAGTTCATATTTCTCAAAATCGACTTTTAATCGTATTTTTAAAAATCAGCCTTTTAACTATATTTCACAAAAACCATAATTTTTATAACTTTAAAAATTATAACGTTTATTTATTTATAATGGATCAATTCCAAAAATATAGTATATTTTCAAAATCACTTTTAAAATCATTTTAAAATTCCAAAATCTGGGTCCAATGATGCTACACACCAAATAGTCAATCACGACTACAACGATATCATATATCAATATGAAAATCCATCAAATATCAAAATATCTGAAATAAAATAAATACTGTTGAGGAATCCAGTTGGATCCCTCCAACCTGTTTCCTGCATCCAAAAACATTAGCACAATACCAATTTCGCTCCAGTACGAAATTATCGCGGTACATGTTCTTAATAAATATTATCCGCTTAATAACGGCGTAATAGGGTCTCATCCGCTAAACAAAAAATGCGGGAAATCAACAACTGCAATATATACATATGCCAATATATATATATATTGATATTATATATAATACCAATTTCACTGTTTATGAAATATTCGCGGTATATGTTTATATTAAATAACATCCGCTTACTAACGGCGCATAATGTCTATTTTAACAATCAAAAATTTACAGTCATCATTCAAACATGCATTCAAATATTTTAAATCTAACTATTTAAAATAAAATCGAAATCTATTCGATTGAGTGAGAAGTTCTCACCTTGGTTTTAATTTCCGTTTAAGCTTTTATTTCGAATAAAATTAAACGCGCGTTTAATTTTACCCGAAATTCTCACTAACTCCAAACGACTCCAAACCAACTCCATCGCGTAGTGCTCGTCCATACGATTCCAACGCAACTGGGTTTGCATTTTTTCGACCTCGTATGAAAAGGTTATGATTTTTACAAGTTTGTACATGATTTATATAAACAATTTACAATATAAATTTCCATATTATAACCTAACTCAACTGCAGGCCATAGGATCCAACACCAAACTGATCACAGCCCTCCATCATCTCTTCCCCACTCACGCAAATGCCCAGTAACCAAGCCGTAACAAAATGAACCCATTAGCATGATTAGGGTTTGAATTTGCAAACAAATTACTCAATGAAACTCGATCAAACTCCGCCACGTCGAAGAGCACGACATGCTCTATGTTCGGCCCCAAGGACCCCTAGCTCGGCCATCTAGGTGGCGTGGAAATGCGTGCGTGGCTGTAGGATGTCGGCCCCCTCTAGCTCCCTCCACACGACTCCGTTTCCGATCACCACCGTTCAATCTCTAGCTCTCATCGCCCTCCCCAACTTTCATGTTGACAACTTCCTCTAATTGTTGACGGATTGGAAGATCTTTGGTGATGAAGATGGAGCATTTCTGGCCTTAGAATAGAAAGTGGCGGCTAGGGTTGAATTAGGGTTAGGTTTTGATATTTTTATCAATTTATGAAGAGGTAGGGGCTATTTATAAGGAACCGTTCGACACTATTCACCCGGAAATTCCGAACTCCGATTTAGACGCCGTAACCAGCGTACCTAGGGTTTATCCCGCGTTTCGGACACAATGGAACAGGTTTCGGAAGCTAATTCGGAAGTATGTGCGAGTTATGGCTGTAAACGCTCAATTTAAATTAAACCGATTTAAACCGATTTCTAGGCGTTTTAATTTGTACCGGACAAACGGTAAATCCAATTGACTTGAAATTTGAAACCTTACAATAATATCACATTACGGATCCGATGAAACTGGTTTCGTCGAAATCCGAGACTTTTTGAAAAATGGCTATTTTGACTCGCCAAATTTAAATTAAAAATAATTCGATGCGTTTCGAGCTGCCACGATCAAACGATAACTCCGATTGACACGAAAATTGAAATCCGGTAATAACTATCTATTACGGATCCAATGGAACTGGTTTCGTTCAATTCTGAGACTGTTCAAAAATTGACTATTTTACAGTCGATTATAAAATATTAAAATATTCAATTTTCACAAATTAACTTTTAATTCGATTTTAAAAGTTCTAAAATATTTCTATAACTCCAGTATGATTATATAAAATCTTACAAATTATTTTCAATCATATTTAACTCCATTTTCAATTATTTCCATAATTTAACATATTAAATTATTGTTTTAATTATCTAATTAAATCCAAAAATTCAAATAAAATTTATTTGACTAATAAATTCACTTATAAATATTTAAAATTAATTAAATATTCAAATTTAAATTTATAAAAATTCTGGGTCGTTACATTGGCTGAAGAGCCAAGGCCAGAGAATACAAAACCCCTTGGCTGGAGATCCGAGGTAGGAGAATGTAAAAGCCCTTGGCAGGAGAGCCGACGCTGGAGAATATAAAGTTCTTAGCCGAAAGAGCTAAGGTCGGAGAACATAAGAGCCCTTGGCTGGAGAGTCGGGGTCCAAATAGGATAATGCAACCCAGAGAGGACATGAATTCGGAATTCGACTTGGGATAAATGGACCCAGTATGGTTCTGAATTTGGCAAAGGGCCCGGAACGGTCCTGGATGTTAGAATCTCGATTTTGATTATAACAACCTATATAAAATGTTATGTGTATATTAACCATCTTTGTAGGAGATTTATTGCAGATTCATCTACAGATGTTTAAAGTTTATATTGTGTGTCTAGAGTCTATACTTTACTTAGAAATTTTGTTAAAATCTCTCCTTAAACGATATATATATACACACACACATGCTCATACATGCACAAAAGAGCAAACTCAGACATCTGAAACCATACATTCAGACATCTGAGTGCTAAAATAAAAAAAATATTGTTTTCACAATATTCAGACGTCTGAACAAAAATATTCAGATGTCTGAATAAGGTCAGAAATGAACTATTTCTTTGCTGTTTGCGTTTCAATCTAATTCAGAAGTCTGAATTTTTTATTCAGACATCTGAATATCCCCAACTGCTATTTTCTTGTCACCAAGAGAAACATTCTTTTAAATCAACAGTTGCATCCGTTCTTTTCAATATAACTTTTCATTTAAAGATGCAAATCTTTATATACTATAAATAGATTACAGAATTCAACAAAAAATTACCGAATTTACTTTTAGCACTCTTGAATTCTCATCTATTCTCAAACTTCCAAATTGCACTCAAATCACTTACATACCTTGATCTTTGATCACTTTATCTTCCACAATTCTCAAAGCACATCACCATATATCATTAAGGAGAAGATTATAGGAAGATTGTACTCAATTGACTTATCAGTGTTATTTAAGAACACATTACAATCAGATAACTTTGTTACTTGTATTGAATTCCTATTCGGTTGCTTAGGCGGGTGAAGTCCTGTTCGATTGCTCAGGCAGTGTAAACCTGTTCCTCTGGGTTAAGTGAGGGTTGTTGTAGTTGAAATTCCAGAAGGAGTCTGGGACTGGACGTAGAACGGGAAGTTCAAACCGGTATAAAAATTCCCGGTGTGCTTGTTTTATTTTACTTATTTTTATTTACTTTGCTATTATCATCTGTTTCCGCATTTAGATTTAATTATATTCCATATTACACGATCCTAAGTAATAGCTAACCATGTTAGTTTCTTTCACCGGATTTGGATATCAACCCGGAAAGGTTATGGATTTGATTATTGGTCATTGGATTTTAACGGATTACGACTCAGTTGACGAGTCTGGATAGCTATAAAACCGGCCAAGGATTTGGTTATAGGACTTTGAATCGGACATCGACTTAGAGCAGTCGTAGACTTGGATATGGCTATGGCACTTGGATAGGATGGCTTGGTAATAGTTTGGATTATGAATCGAATGGTATGGCCATGGATAGAATATGGACTTTGGATAACGGATTCGGAGCTATTCAATACACACCTTCTTACCACAGGCATGTTTTGGGGGTAAATGTTATCCAACCTTTTGGTCAAGGCCGAGATATAAACAAATAGGCTAAAAAGGATGGAAATCAGTATTAGAGATCGATTGGAAACAAGGCCATGATCAATACCGTTAAAACTTGACCGAGCTCCAATCAAAACAGGATCGATTGGGAATGATGATCAAGGTTAGGAAAGGCTACATTTCAAATTTCAGGTCAATCAAAGATTGTGACGACCCGTCCTTCTACTCCCAGAAAGACTTATCATCAATTAAGAAAGAAAGGGAAAGAAATATAAAAGAATAGAAAGAAAGAAATAAAAACATCAGAATCTCACAGCGGAACAGAACAAAATATAATACATTACATAATTATTACATAGTTTTACATATATCATAGTTATACAATATCACACATATGACAGTCATATATATATATATATATGTCACTATACACATCTCAAGATACAGCATACACTAACTAACAAAGCGGAACTAGATAGATAGCTACATACGTCTGGAACTCCTGCTCCAAGCTCCTCCAGAAATCAAAGTCCAAACCTATCACTTGGCTACTCATAAAAATTTGAGTACCCAAGAGTTTATGAAAAACAAAATACAAACTCCGGGTCAGACATGGGTCTGGTATGAGTAAACGGTTTGAAGTTGTTTATCTTTGAAAAACATTTGAAAATAATGGTATCACGTAATACTTTCCACAAATAAATACGGGTATGTTTTTACCTTACGCTAACCAAAACATTTTGTAACGAATAAGGATTTTCGACTTTCGAAAATCGACATCAATACGTCCACTGTATCAACTGCCGAACAATCGAATGCCAGAAAACCGAACAATTAGGGTTAAAGAAGAGGTAGAAGATAGAAGAAGAAAGAAGAAGCAACAGAAACAATATCAGAATCTCACAATCGCAGCGAAACAACATATAATAGATAAATGAATAATCTTTAAATAAAAAGAACTGTACATTTTATACATTCCATCACATTACATTACATTAACAGAGTTTACAACAACAAACAGCGGAAAAGAAATACTATATACTAGTTGATACGCCAAGCCATCCAGCTTGCCTCCAGATCTCCACAGCATCTCCTGAATTCTGGAATGACCTGATAACCTGACTCTAGACTGCCCGTGTTCAAATTGGTGGGAACCCAGAGTTTAGGAAGGAAACAATAAACTCCAGGTCAGTCATGGGACTGGTGTGAGAACTTAAAACAGATATATCTCTAAAAACAAACAAAGAAATATTTTAAAATAGATACGCAATGTTTTTAGAAAATGTAACTATCATAAGGCCTCCTGCCACACACACAATGCAAACGCGGAATTGGAGGAGATTTCTCCTTATGATAATCAAGCATGCTTGATACACAAATTTCTTTGATATTATTACTATAAGTGCAAAGTGTGGGAAAACATTTCGAAAGTACAATATTAATCTTAGCCAACATAGGTACCATTATAGTATGCCTACTATAGCTACCATATTAGATGGCAGGTTCTACAACTAAAACCGTACAAGGCCCATATTGTTTCTTTGGATTTCCAACAAATGGTCAGGCCAAGGAACTTCCTATTGCCACATGGGTACACCTCTGGAAAGATGCCCCGAGAACCTAACCAGATCTCTGCCAACACAAAGCCGGGTTACCCCTAGCTGGGTAACTACTGACAGGAGTATGCCATCCCCCGGTCGTAACCGACCTAAATCCTTGGATTCACCAACAACCACAAAGAAATAAATTTGCAGCAACCATATAGGTTAAGTATCAGGGCTCCATACCATAATACCACCTCTATCCAGAAGGAAATGACATACACTAAGGGGGCACTATCCCCTAATAACCTTGCTGCATCTTTCCTGTTTTGACCATTACCGGGGTGTGAGGTCCGACGAAGTCTCGTCCACAAAGCTACGCTGTATACAAAAGTTGTGCTTTGATCAACAAATGATCAGCAGCACTTCGTATGCCACATTACCAAATTGGGAATGTATCACTAGTAACCATCAACTACACAACCTCTAAGCTCGTACGTCTCAGAGAAGGGTGTTAAGCTAAGAGAATAAATTCTCCGCCACCAACAGAAATATATTTGATAGAAACCAGCTTTACATCTCAAATTGTAACGTCAGACACACATCCATACAAGTCCGTTCCGGGAACGAACGGGGCTGAAGGCACTTCCAAAGAAGCCCTTGAAATCCGGATATTCACTAATCACGACCGGACTTCCCATCACAAAGGGTGATAAAATCTCTATAACGGAGATCAGCCGATGCGGAGTCATTCGACGGTAATCCCTCTGTTTTCGAAAATATTCGGTCTTCAACACCGGTCTTCAAATGCTATCCATTATGACATATCACTATGCAGAATGGGATTTATGACCCAAAGGTCCTCTCTCGGCTAAACCGAATAATGCGCGCATATTTTTAAAATAAGTGTAGCATTCAAATTCTAGCAAATCACAACAAATACCCATTTAAAGGTAAATATTGATAGTCGCTTATTTAACTATCAATAGATATGCACAACATCACCAGATTCCAAATAATTTCCCAAATTATTTATTTTCCAAAAATATCTTTACAAGATAATCCGTAAATTTGTTTCCACATTTCAAAAATAAATCAATGTTTATTTTTAACAAATTTCCCTTTCCTTTATAAATTCCATGTGAATTTAAATTTCCAAAATATCTATTGATATACGATTTTTTCAAATCGATTTCAAATATTCACTTTCATTTTATCTTTAAAAGATACAATCTCTAAACATTTCACTTCATATTGGAAAACATTTCCATACTTATTGAATAATAAGTAATTCACAAATCTATTCATTTTCAACATTTGGAAAATATTCAATATACTTAAATCACAATTAAGTATATATTTTATTCTTTAAGGAAAACATTCTCTTAAACACATTCATTTGAGTCAAAACGAATGTTGCGTAAAACATCGTTACGACAACCCAAAATCACTAGTATAGGGATTAGAAATTTAGATAGATATATAAATCCCAATACTATTCAAAAACATTTCCTTTCGAAAATCATTTACTATAACAACAGTGTTATAGTCCATCTTTTCCTTATTTCTTGAAAACGTCTATTTCAATAATGAATGTTGGAATCTATGGTTTCGATCCTTAACACATTTTAAAACAACTTCAAATCGTTTTAATCCTATTTAAAAGATCACTTCCTAAAACATTTCTTTAATATATTATTCACTGTCCAAAATCGTGAATATAAATCGTTTACCAAATTCAACACTTCTACATATTTTAATTTAAAGGATTATCCACTATCCAAAATCGTGGATATATCTCCTTTAATAAGCTTTCATATTTACTTATCAAATTCAATTGATTTCGGATTTATAAAACAACGTTTATAAATTCCATTTATCTATATTTTATAAAAACTTCAACTTATAAAATCCCTTAATTAACAAATTCTATTTAAATCACATTTAAATACCAAAATCCAATTTATAAGTTAACTATTTATAAATCTTTCATTTTACAAAAATCTATTCATTTTATAATTTCATAATTTATAAATCTATAAATTTCATTCACTTATGAAATCCATTTATACTTTATGTTAACACTTATAAAAACCCGTTTTATAATTCCATCACTTTGATTTATAAAAATCCAATTTTTATAAATCTTGTATATATAGCTTTTTTAATAAATTCAAAAATCTCTATTCAAACTGTTTTATAAAATCATTACTCCATATTTTCAAAAATCAATTTTCAACTATATTTCTCAAAAATCATAAATTTTATAACATTAAAATTATAACGTTTATTTATTTAAAATGAATCAATTCCAAAATTCAATAAAACGTATACTTTCACAAATCACTTTAAAAATCCTTTTAAATTTGAAAATCATCACTTTAACACTTTTAATTTTCCAAAATAGGCCCAATGCTGCAACAGCACTAAATATAACAATCACGGCATTCAAACATCACATATCAATATGATAACAGAATATATCGCAAATATCTATAAATAAATCAATACTGCTAAGGAATCCAGTTGGATTCCTCCAACCTGTTTCCCTGCATCCACAGATGTTAGCACAATACCAATCCCGTTTCAAGACGGAATATCGCGGTATATGGGTTTTATAAAATATTATCCGCTATTATGCGGCGCAATAGGGTCTCATCCGCTATATAATGCGGGAAAATCAACTCCAAGTACATATATAATACCAATTCCACTTCAAGGTGAAATATCGTGGTATATGTGTTTAATAAATAACATTCGCTTAATATACGGCGTATAGGGTCTATTTCAATATAACAGATAATAATTTATCATCCAAACATACAATTAAGCAATTTTAAATCTTACTATTTATTTAGTCCGCAAGCAGTGGCGTAGTGGTAAGATACTTGCTTCCTGGTAAGCAGGTCGCAGGTTCGATTCCCGTCTGCCCTGCTCCCAATTTCAAGGCGCGGAGGTGGGTCCCCGTTAACCCAACAAAATGGTTGGGGGCATCAAATCTCTGTGCTGGGCTAGCTTAAAAGGGGGGTCAGTGTGGCGGACAGCTGTATTCCCTAGCTCTACTCTCCGGAGTAGGGTTTTAAAAAAAAAAAAAATCTTACTATTTAAAATTTAAATCGAAACAATTTCGATTGAGTGAGAAGTTCTCACCTTGCTTTCAATAACGGTTGTAGTGTTTTATTTCGAATAAAATTAAAAGCGCGTTTAATTTTACCCAAAAATTTCACTAACTCCAATCAACTCCAATCCAGCTCCATCGCGTAGTATTCGACAATACGATTCCAACGCTAGTCGTTTCGTCAAATTCCGACCTCGTATGAACAAGTTATGCAGGTTTAAAGTTTATACAAATTATTATATAATTAATTTACAGCTTTTATTTTAAATTTTAAACCCTACTTCACTCTGGGCCGTTGATTTCATGCATAGAAGATCTGGGCCGCGTTTCTTCTCCTCTCCCCTCACGTTTTGCTACCAGGTAATTGAATGCACGCGGATAACCCATAGCCGCCCCCTATCATGAATTATCGCGCCATCTTGGACGAACTATGCAACGACCAAGCAGCGCCACCTCGAAGCCCCTCACACGAGCTACCCACGGCCGCGAGCAAGTGAACCTCGGCCATGCTTGTGCATTAGAAACCGTGCATGAAACGTGCGGCTTCACACTCGATTCGCCGTCAATCCACAGCTCTATTTACGATCATAGCCGTTGATATCCTCGATCTCAACGCGCTCTACAACATTGTAGTTGAAAACTTTTGAATAGATTTATGGATTTGAAGAAAATTAAGGGAGAAGGAGATGCATTTTCGGCCATTGACAGCATAAGTGGCGGCTAGGGTTTCTGCCATTAAGGTTTTTATGCAAAATAATGAAAATATGGGCCTTATATAGAAAATTTCTGAAACACTATTCACCCGAAATTTTTCCGAACTCCAAACGAAGCGTGCCGCCTGGCGTTTATAATGTTTTACCCCATTCCAAACGCAATGGAATATATATCGGGAGCCAATTCAATCAAATTTGAAAGATAAGTTTTCGAATCGAATATCTAAATTTAAAATTCACTCAAACCGATTTCTACGCGTTTTAGCTTGCCCCGGACAAACCGTAAATCCGATTGACACGAAATTTGAAACCTTACAATAATTTAACATTACAGATCCGATGAAACAGGTTTCGTCGTAATCCGAGACTGTTTGAAAAATGACTATTTTTACTCGTCAATTTAAATATTAAAATATTCAATTTCCACAAATTAACTTTTAATTCAATTTTAAAAGTTCTATAACATCATTCTAACTCCAATATGATTTAATACAACTTTACAAATCAATTTTAATCACATTAAACCCAATTTCCAATTATTTCTGTAATTTCAAATATTAAATTATCGATTTAATTATCCAGTTAAATCTAGATATTCGAAATAAAATTTATTCGACTTACAAATTTTACTTGTTAATATTCAAAATCAATTAAATATACGAATTTCAATTGACAGAAATTCTGGGTCGTTACAAACTTCCCCCCTTAAAAGAATTTCGTCCTCGAAATTACCAAGTAAGAAAAAGTTACAGAATCCATTAACTTTTCAAAACCATTTTCAAATTAGATTTCAAATTCACTTAAGTGTTTAACTTTCCCAAAATCCAATAGTTAAACTTCTTATAAAAACTTTACTAAGTTTTCAAATCATACTTAGTTATCTTTTCAAAACCAACTATATCGTTTAACTTTTCACTCCAAAAATCAAAGTTATAGTTTTCAAAAATTTCCAATTTTCTCAAAAATATTCTAACGCCTTAAATTTTCGAAAAATTTTGCCAGCGTCTCCTTTGCGCGGCTCAATCCGAAAAAAAATGGCAATATATATCACAAATATACATCTCATCAAAGTAATGAGGCATCCCACAGGGAAAAAAGTGTAAAAGTACGATATGTAATCCAAGATATGTACCTTATATATTATTAGTGAGCATATACATCTAATATAGCGTGAAAGCGAGCTCCAAAATGCGAAGCAAGCGCAATCCACACCTACTAAACACTCAACAATAATGAGAAACATGCATATATGAAACTAATATCAATATACAACACATACCAACAACTATATATGTCAATATAACAAATGCAACAAAAGGCAACAAATCCAACCATTAAACAACTATCATCCAACAACAATTCCAATCATCAAATCAATATACATTCACTTCTCATTAATATTCAGTAAATTGGTTTTTTTCATTTAATCACATTTGATTCATTAACATTGGACTTTTCTAACATTCATTTTCAATTAGTTTATATTCACTAATTTACATTCAAGTTAGTTCACTTCCACATTCAAATCAAATTTCATAGCTTCCAATTTTTTATCAATTCAACTTCATATGAATTTCAATATAATCTACTAAGAACAATCTAACAATCAATGTATATTCCACACAACCAAATTATAACCAACATAACCAAATTATCAAATTCACATTCAATTTGGTTTAACACTTTTAATTAGCTTTAATGAATTAAAACTTACATACATTATTCTATATCAATTCTTTTACATTCGCTTGATTAATATTCAATTCACTAGTTCAATTCAATAGCTAATTCAGTTACCATATAAAGTTGAATTTCATTTATATAACTCAAGTTCATATTCATCACTTCACTTTATTAATTTACTTCGATGCCAAAATCAACTTCATTCAACATTACTTAAGTTATATTCCATTTCAAACATCATTTGTTTAACTTAACTTAAATTTCCACTTCTAAATCCAATTCAGATTCCAATTCTAAAGTAAATTATATTTAACTTTTACCAAAGTCAAATTTATTATCTCATTTATAAGTCCAAAACTCGTTTCACTTATATTCAACAATTACAACTTGGATTTTAATTTCAAATTGTTTTATCACAACAAAACTTCAATTTTCAATTTACTATGGTAGCAAATCCATCACACAGAAACTTGAAAATGATACTGATGACGCTGCAGTCATCACCCTTATTATTTCCCAGCAACAGTAGTGAATTCAGTGCTTAATATTCTTTCAAAAAAAATCCTTTTATTCATAAATCACATTTACAAGCCTTTTACTTATATAATTTCAATATTTTCTCTTTACTTATATAAGATCATTTCACAATTGTAAATCATATTAATTATAATTCCATACCTATAATTCTTCGCTTATACATTTTATTCTTTTACAATTGTTTTTATTTAGATTATTCCAACATCCTTTAATTCACTTATATATATTCTTACATTTTCAATGACAAAGCAATTAATTTATATACATTTTAATAATTTTTGAAAAATTATTTACTTTATATTTAAAATATAATCGAGGTAAAATTATTTCATTTACCCTACATAAGATGATACTATGTCGGTTTATCTCGTTTAAGAGTTTAGAAACCCCTATCGATACGGTTGTACTTCCCGCACCGACCAGAATTCATAAACAGCTCAATGGATAAGCAAACACAATATAAAACATTTTTATATTCACTAACAAATACGCGCTCATATCTATTAATACACTCAAACTCATTCTAGAGTACTGCTGACTCTATCTCTAATGAGTAATTCCCAACAAAGCCAAGGTTGTCACTTAACCAAATGCTCTGATACCAACTGTAACGAATAAGGATTTTCGACTTTCGAAAATCGACATCAATACGTCCACTGTATCAACTACCGAACAATCAAATGCCGAAAAACCGAACCCGTTAGGGTTAAAGAAGAGGTAGAAGATAGAAGAAGAAAGAAGAAGCAACAGAAACAATATCAGAATCTCACAATCACAGCTGAACAACATATAATAGATAAATGAATAATCTTTAAATCAAAAAAACTGTACATTTTATACATTCCATTACATTACATTACATTATCAGAGTTTACAACAACAAACAGCGGAAAAGAAATACTATATACTAGTTAATACGCCAAGCCATCCAGCTTGCCTCCATATCTCCACAGCATCTTCTAAATTCCAGAATGACCTGATAACCTGACTCCAGACTGCCCGTGTTAAAATTGGTGGGCACCAATAGTATTTAGGAAGGAAACAATAAACTCCAGGTCAGTCATGGGACTGGTGTGAGAACATAAAACAGTTATATCTTTAAAAACAAACAAAGAAATATTTTAAAATAGACCCACAATGTTTTTAGAAAATGTAACTACCATAAGGCCTCCTGCCACACACATAACGCAAACGTAGAATTGGAGGAGATTTCTCCTTATGATAGTCAAACATGCTTGATACGCAAATTTCTTTGATATTATTACTATAAGTGCAAAGTGCAGGAAAACATTTCAAAAGTATAATATTAATCTTAGCCAGCATAGGTACCATTATAGTATGCCTACTATAGCTACCATATTAGATGGTAGGTTCTACAACTAAAACCGTACAAGGCTCGTATTATTTCTTTGGATTTCCATCAAATGGTCAGGCCAAAGTACTCCCCATTGCCACATGGGTACGCCTCTGGAAAGACGCCCCGAGAACCTAAACGGATCTCTGCCAACACAAGGTCGGGTTACCCCTAGCTGGGTAACTACTGACACGAGTATGCCATCCCCCGGTCATAACCGACCTAAATCCCGGAATCACTACCAACCACAAAGAAATAAATTTGCAGCAACCACATAGGTTAAGTATCAAGGCTCCATACCATAATACCAGCTCTATCCAGAAGGAAATGACTACACTAAGGGGGCGCTATGCCCTAATAACCTTCCTGCATCTTTTTTGTTTTGACCATTACCGGGGTGTGAGGTCTGACGAAGTCTCGTCCATAAAGCTACGCTTTATCAAAAGTTGTGCTTTGATCAACAAATGATCAGCACCACTTCGTATGCCACGTTACCAAATTGGGAATGTATCACTAGTAACCATCAACTACATAACCTCTGAGCTCGTACGTCTCAGAGAAGGGTGTTAAGCTAAGAGAATAAATTCTCTGCCACCAACAGAAATATATTTGATAGAAACCAGCTTTACATCTCAAATTGTAACGTCAGACATACATCCATACAAGTCCATTCCGGGATCGAACGGGACGAAGGCACTTCCAAAGAAGCCCTCGAAATCCGGATATTCACTAATCACGACCGGACTTCTCATCACAAATGGTGATAAAATCTCTATATCGGAGATCTGCCGATGCAGAGTCATTCGACCGTAATCCTTCCGTTTTCGAAAATATCCGGTCTTCAACACCGGTCTTCAAATGCTATCCATTACGACATATCACTATTCGGAATGGGATTTATGACCCAAAGGTCCTCTCCCGGCTAAACAGAATAACGCGCGCTTATTTTTAAAATAAGTGCAACATTCAAATTCAAGCAAATCACAACAAATACCCATTTAAAGGTAAATATTGATAGTCTGTTATTTAACTATCAATAGATATGCACAACATCACCAGATTCCAAATTATTTCCTAAATTATTTATTTTCCAAAAATATCTTTACAAGATAATCCGTAATTTGATTCCACATTTCAAAAATAAATCAATGTTTATTTTTAACAAATTTCCCTTTCCTTTATAAATTCCATGTGAATTTGAATTTCCAAAATACTTATCGATATACGATTTTTTCAAATCGATTTCAAATATTCACTTTCAATTTATCTTTAAAAGATAAAATCTCCGAACATTTCACTTCATATTGGAAAACATTTCCATACTTATTTAATAATAAGTAATTCACAAATCTATTCATTTTCAACATTTGGAAAATATTCAATATACTTAAATCACAATTAAGTATATATTTTATTCTTTAAGGAAAACATTCTCTTAAACACGTTCATTTGAGTCAAAACGAATGTTGCGTAAAACATCCTTACGACAACCCAAAATCACTAGTATAGGGATTCAAAATTTAGATAGATATATAAATCCCAGTACTATACAAAAACATTTCCTTTCGAAAATCATTTACTATAACAACAGTGTTATAGTCCATCTTTTCCTTCTAAAATGTCTATTTCAACAATGAATGTTGAAATCTATGGTTTCGATCCTTAACACATTTTATAACAACTTCAAATCGTTTTAATCCTATTTAAAAGATCACTTCCTAAAACATTTCTTTAATATATTATTCACTGTCCAAAATCGTGAATATAAATCGTTTACCAAATTCAATACTTCTACATATTTTAATTTAAAGGATTATCCACTATCCAAAATCGTGGATATATCTCCTTTAATAAGCTTTCATATTTACTTATCAAATTCAATTGATTTCGGATTTATAAAACAACGTTAATAAATTCCATTTATATATATTTTATAAAAACTTCAACTTATAAAATCCCTTAATTAACAAATTCTATTTAAATCTCATTTAAATGCCAAAATCCAATTTATAAGTTAATTACTTATAAATCTTTTATTTCACAAAAATCTATTCATTTTATAATTTCACAATTTATAAATCTATAAATTTCATTCACTTATGAAATCCATTTATACTTCATTTTAACACTTATAAAAATCCATTTTATAATTCCATCACTTTGATTTATAAAAATCCAATTTTTATAAATCTTATATATATAGATTTTATAATAAATTCAAAAATCTCTATTTAAACTGTTTTATAAAATCATTAACTCCATATTTTCAAAAATCAATTTTCAACTATATTTCTCAAAAATCATAAATTTTATAACATTAAAATTATAACGTTTATTTATTTAAAGTGAATCAATTCCAAAATTCAATAAAACGTATACTTTCAAAAATCACTTTAAAAATCCTTTTAAATTTGAAAATCATCACTTTAACACTTTTAATTTTCCAAAATAGGCCCAATGCTGCAACAGCACTAAATATAACAATCACGACATCCAAACATCATATATCAATATGATAACAGAATATATCGCAAATATCTGTAAATAAATCAATACTGCTGAGGAATCCAGTTGGATCCCTTCAACCTGTTTCCCTACATCCACAGATGTTAGCACAATACCAATCCCGTTTCAAGACGGAATATCGCGGTATATGGGTTTTATAAAATATTATTCGCTATTATGCGGCACAATAGGGTCTCATCCGCTATATAATGCGGGAAAATCAACTCCAACTACATATATAATACCAATTCCACTTCAAGGTGAAATATCGTGGTATATGTGTTTAATAAATAACATCCGCTTAATATACGGCGTATAGGGTCTATTTCAGTATAACAGATAATAATTTATCATCCAAACATATAATCAAGCAATTTTAAATCTTACTATTTAAAATTTAAATCGAAAAATTTCGATTGAGTGAGAAGTTCTCACCTTGCTTTCAATAACGGTTGTAGTATTTTATTTCGAATAAAATTAAACGCGCGTTTAATTTTACCCAAAAATTTCACTAACTCCAATCAACTCCAATCTAGCTTCATCACGTAGTATTCGACAATACGATTCCAATGCAACTCGTTTCGTCAAATTCCGACCTCGTATGAACAAGTTATGCAGTTTTAAAGTTTATGCAAACTATTATATAATTAATTTACAACTTTTATTTTAAATTTTAAACCCTACTTCACTCTGGGCCGTTGATTTCATGCATAGTAGATCTGGGTCGCGTTTCTTCTCCTCTCCCCTCATGTTTTGCTCCCAGGTAATTGAATGCACGTGAATAACCCATAGCCGCCCCCTATCACGAATTATCGCGCCATCTTGGACGAACAATGCAACGATCAAGCAGCGCCGCCTCGAAGCCCCTCGCACGAGCTACCCACGGTCGTGAGCGAGTGAAGCTCGGCCATGCCTGTGCATTGGAAACCGTGCATGAAACATGCAGCTTCACACTCGATTCGCCGTCAATCCACAGCTCCATTTACGATCATAGTCGTTGATATCCTAGATCTCAACGCGTTCTACAATATTGTAGTTGAAAACTTTTTGAATAAATTTATGGATTTGAAGAAAATTGAGGGAGAAGGAGATGCATTTTCGGCCATTGACAGCATAAGTGGCGGCTAGGGTTTCTTCCATTAGGGTTTTGATGCAAAATAATGAAAATATGGGCCTTATATAGAAAATTTCTGAAACACTATTCACCCGAAATTTTTCCGAACTCCAAACGAAGCGTGCCGCCTGGCGTTTATAATGTTTTACCTCCATTCCGAACGCAATGGAATATATATTGGGAGCCAATTCGATCAAATTTGAAAGATAAGTTTTCGAATCGAATATTTATATTTAAAATTCACTCAAACCGATTTCTACGCGTTTTAGCTTGCCCTGGACAAACCGTAAATCCGATTGACACGAAATTTGAAACCTTATAATAATTTAATATTACGGATCCGATGAAACTCGTTTCATAAAAATCCGAGACTGTTTGAAAAATGACTATTTTTACTCATCAATTTATATATTAAAATATTCAATTTCCACAAATTAACTTTTAGTTCAATTTTAAAAGTTCTATAACATCATTCTAACTTCAATATGATTTAATACAACTTTACAAATTAATTTTAATCACATTAAACCCAATTTCCAATTATTTCTGTAATTTCAAATATTAAATTATCGATTTAATTATCCAATTAAATCTAGATATTTGAAATAAAATTTATTCGACTTACAAATTTTACTTGTTAATATTTAAAATCAGTTAAATATACGAATTTCAATTGATAAAAATTCTGGGTCGTTACACATTTTATAGGAAATCCAGTGATATTATAATAGTGTGTAGGGTTTTCAAGTAAGTAGAAAATAGCCGAAATTGTTACATTCATTAAATTCCTACTAGCCACAAAAGTGGGTAATACAAATCAAAACCGTACGGTCTTATAGGGAAAATGAATTCCCATCAATGGCATGGCTACTGGGGTACCACCCGTCACAGAACGGGGCCTAGGTCACCGTACCGAGGAGCCACCCTAATTCCCCAGCAACAAAAGGCTGGAACCATTCCTTACTGAACAGTCCCGAACAAGATAACCCCGCGGTTGTAGCTAGCAACCACCCACACAGTCAAAATAAAAAGGGACATCTAGACAAGGGTATATCTCGTCCTGCTTGGGCATGACCCACCTAACCTTGCTGCACATCCCCTGTTTTAGCCATTCTCGGTTGGTGAGGCTTGAGGCTGCGATTAACTTTACATAACATATCTCTTAGAATTCTCATCATCCGCCTGATGATGTGCTGAAAGCATTCAATCCATACAAGTTCGTTCCAGGTTCGAACGAAACCGAAGGCATTATCTCGTTGCACTCATTTTGGAATCACCCTCAGAGTCAACGACAATAACCCTTGCATTCTGAAAACACCATCTCGATCTTCACTTAAGAATTCATGACCTAATGTTAAGTAGGATCGATGTGGTTTTCGGATAATCATAAATAACACCTGACCTCCGTCTCATCGAAATCCAAACGCCGTTTTAAAGACCAAGTTGTTTAATAGATTAAACAGTTTAATTCAACACTTGAATTCACATAGCATTTATCACAGATAAATCATACACAATCATCATAGATATATCAAGAGCATATCATAGAACATCACAGAATATCACCAAGTAATTATCACAAATCAGATATTCTACATACAGAACATTCATAAGCAATCACCTTTGATTCTTATTGTAATTAATTTAATTTAAATTAATTAATTGAGAATTAATCTCTTAATCCTGTTTAGTTAATGATTAATTAATTAATTTCTTATTCCATTTGAAATTATTTAATTAATCATTTCTTAATTAATTATTAAATCTTAATTACTTAATTATTTTAATTCACACTATTTAATTAATTACTTCCTAATCAATTTATTTAACCTTAATTACTTAATTAACTATTCCTTAATCATTAATTAATAACCTTAATAAAACTTAATTATCCATTTATTAATTACTAATTACTTAGTTAATCAATTATTCATTCTTAATTAAATTCCTTAATTAATTAATTATTAATCATTCATTAATTAACTTAAGTAGTTAATTAAAAATTCATTTATTACTTATAATCCATCACTAATTACAATTAAAAAGTAATTATTCTTAATTACTTTCAGAAAATAATAATTTAATATTAATTATTCAACTTAATTAACATTCTAAAAGTCTTCTTTAACTTTTTGAAAATCAATATATTACTAACTATAAACTTAATTGTTAATTAACTTTATTCTTAACTAAAGTCATTAATTAATTAAAATAATTAATTAAGAGTTAAACCATTGTTAAACCTTAACTAGGATAATTAAAACTTGTATTAAGTTTTAACTTAAATTTTTTTTAAACATTTATTTGGTTTACTGTGATAAACTGTTGAAAAATTTATTCAGTAAACATCACTTTACTTAACCTTTATTTTATTTTATTTATTTCAGTTAGAAAAACCCTAGACCTCCCCTGTGTTTACTCGAGTAGTACTTCGACCTAATCAACTAATTTGCCAGAGACATTAACCCAGTACGCTCTTCTTCTTCTCCTTTTTTTAGCTTCCAGTAAGTTAATGTTTTAAACTGAGTATAGATTATAGCATCAGATTACTCACTCTCAAGCTCGACATAAAACCCGAAGTAGACGATCCTATTTCTCAAGAGCGACTTAAGATGCTCGACAACCAATGCTACTGACACCATCTTCTTGCCGTACACGTGCACGACGGCGCGACCAACCGTCGGCGATCCCCATTATCATAGGCAAGTCATAAATTTCCCATAGGTTCGAAAACCAAACCCAATTCGTCTTCTAAAGTTCGAAATCGAATTTTAGCCTTCTACTAGAAAAACTGCAAACGACCCATCAACTAAAACGCCTCGCCATCATCACTCCGACCACCAGAGAAGCTCGAATTCCATCCACATCACGACAACACGACAAGGTTCCACCCTCTTGAATCGCGTGAAGCTCGATCACGCATAAATGACGATCTTGTCACGTTTACTGACATAACTAAAAACTTGAAATAAAAACCTAAAAAGGATTCGACCCAACAATATATGCAATGGAAAAATTATCTGATAATTTTCCCAAGATCAATGATGTTCATACTAGCTTCAATTCAAGTTTCAACTTTTAAAATTGATTCGATCACTAGAAATTGGAAGAAATGCAATTTCTGTTCAACTACAAACTGCTCTACGAATATGAAACTAAAATTCTTCATTTTTGTTTTAAAAATCATAAATTTCAATCAGAATTCAAGATATAAAATTGAATTAATATTTTATAACAATCGAATTTTACCAACTATCACTTCATTACCTGTATATCAATATTACAGTGGTATACTTTATAAAGATGGTTTAATCAACTTTTAAAAATCTTAATTTAAGTTTAACATCTTGTTTGTTGAGAAATCAAAGCTTAACAATGATTTAAATAAGAATAACTTGAGTTTTTGAACTAACTATGCAATCTGTATCAATTACAGAGAAGCATAGAGCATCACACAATCATATGCAAACTGAAGCATACACAAACCAGATTATCAATGAAGTTTAAATTGTTATTAATTAACTTAAAACTTTAAAAATTTATGTTTACTCACCTACAAAATCTCTGAACAAAGAACACTTCTTGTTTTCTTTTGAAACCTGTAGTTGATACTATCTTTGAATATGTCCTGAATTTTGTTTTGAACTGCTGTTTTGAATTGAGTTTGCTTCCTTTTTTTCTCTTATTTTATAAGTTACTGAACGAACTAAAAAGAAAGACGGACACATATATATAGATGATAACAGTTGTAATATGGGAAGGTATTAACTAGTACTGTTGTTTTCTTCTTTTGGCTTTGATTAATCAGATTTTATAAATATTTTGAATAGACAACATGTTAGGCTGAGATGAAAGCAATTTAATGCCTTGTTTCTTAGTTAGTTTACATATTATAATTATGTTTTCTGTGTATATAGATATTTGTACAGAAATATACAGCTTTCAAGTAGATTTATGGCTTGTGTGTAAAGACATTCATTTATAAATATTTGTTTTGTTAACTATCACTTTGCAGGTAGATATTTAGTCTTGTGTGTATATGAGGATAATTTGTTTCATTATTTCCAGCTTTAATAGTTTATATACGTATGGTTATGTTATTTTATTTTATATTTTGCAGGTAGACATGGCTTGTGTATGAAGATTTGTTTTGTTATCTTCTAGCTTTCCCAATGTACAGCACATGTTTGTATTTCACTTATTTCTTGATTGTATTTACATTTGTGTTTTATATTTTGACTATCAATATTTAAGTTAGATTCAATATGGTTTACTTATATTTATACTTATTTTTATATTTATTTCTATTTGTATTTTAACTATTAATATTTAAATTACATTCGTATGGTTTGCCTATATTTTATATTTATATTTTATATTGATTGACATTGATTTTAATTTAAACATTATCATCCATGTGTTTTTACTAAATGTAACAAGATAGAGTACTTTAATTCAATTATACAAGATAGATTTTATTTTAAATATTTTAAGAGATTTTTTTTAAAATTTTCAAATCAAATTCCCTTTTCAAAAATACAAATCCATACAAATAAATGGCAATTATTCCAAAAATCATATTCATTTTAAAATGATAAGTTCACATTTTATTTAATTAGATTAAATATTTATTAAAATAATAAGGCCAAAATCCAGAGTCGTTACATTCCTCACCCCTTAAAAGAATTTCGTCCCCGAAATTTAAACAAAGATAATTTAAAAGCTTTTATACCAACCATTAAAACATACATATCATTCATACATTAGCAAACAACCAAACAGTCTATCCTAACAAATATCCCTAGCTATCTGGACACAAATCCGGATAAGCTTTCCCAAAACTATCCAGAGTTTTCCAGGTGCAATCACTGGGATCCTCGCTCCACTGCACTTTAACAAGCTTCACTACCTCACTCCTGAGTTGCCTCTCGTCTTGATTAACAATCCGAACTGGATTTCTGACCACAGTAAAATTTGGCTCGACTTTCAAATCTTCCTGAACTACTGGTTCTACAACTAATGATGGATCATGAACAAACTTCCTTAGATGGGATACATGGAATACATTATGAATTTCAAACATCCGTTCTGGCAATTCAATTCTGTAAGCTACTGCCCCAACTCTTTTCCAATACCCGAAATGGACCAATATATCCCAGGGCAAGTTTTCCCGTCTTTTAGAATCTAATAACTCCTTTAATCGGGGAAATTTTGACAAAAACAAATCACCAATCTCGAATTCCATTTGTCTCCTTCTCTTATCTGCGTATTTCTTCTGACGATCCTAAGCACCTCTCATCCTTTTTCTGATAAGCTCAACTTTAGCAGAAGCTACATGAATCAAATCTGGCTCAAGCACAAGACGATCTTTCGACTCTATCCAACAAGATGGGAATCTACACGGTCTTCCAAAAAGAGCTTCATAAGGTGCCATCTTAATACTAGCTTGGTAACAGTTAATTATAGGAGAATTCTACTAAATGAAGATGGTCCTCCCAAGATCCACCAAAAATCCAAAACACAAGCTCGCAGCATATCCTCTAGAATTCGATTCAGTCTCTCCGTCTGTCTGAGGATGATAGGCTGTACTAAATCTCAAACTCGTTCCCAAAGTTGATTACAGAGCCTCCTAGAATTTGCTGGTAAAGATAGGATCACGATCACTTACTATGCTAACCGGAACACCATGCAATCTAACTATCTCCCTCAAGAAAATCTTTGCCAGAGAAACTGTAGTACGAGTTGCCTTAACTGGTATAAAATGGGCATTCTTAGTTAACCGATCCATAATAACCCATATTCCATCGTTTCCTTTCTTGGTTCTTGGCATACCGTTGATGAAATCCATAGAAATCGTCTCCCATTTCCATTCTGGGATTTCCAAAGGCTGCAACAAACCGGCTGACTTCTGTTGATCTCCTTTCACTTGCTTACAGATAACACAATTATTAACGAAAGCAGCTACATCCCTCTTCATGCTTGGCCACCAAAAAATTCTTCTCATATCTTTATGCATATTAGAAATTCCTGGGTGAATATTCAGTCTGGAGCGATGACACTCAGCTAAGACTTCTTGCCTCAATCCATCTATATTAGGCACACACAATTGACCATTAATCCTCGAAAAACCTTGATCGTCCACCTTGAAATCAGAATACCGACCATTCTTAGTTCCAAGAATTAGTTCCTCAAAAGATCTATCCTCGATTTGCTTACTTATAATTCTTTCTTAGAGAGATGGAACAACTTCCCAAAAGAGATAAAACTGCATTCCTGCTAAGAGCATCAGCCACAACATTTACCTTTCCCAAGCTATACAGAATATCCAAATCATATGACGCCAAAATTCGACCCATCGCTGCTGCCTCAAAGTAAAATCCTTTTGAGAGAAAAGATATTTCAATGGTTTGTGATCTTTGAATAACTCAAACTTCTCTTCCAAGAGATAATGTCTCTAAATCTTCAAAGCAAAAACAATTGCTAACAACTCAAGATCGTGTGTAGCATAGTTCCTTTCGTGTGGCTTTAATTGCTGACACGCATACGCAATCACTCTTCCATTCTGCATCAAAACTGCTCCTAGACCAACTATACAAGCATCCGTATAAACTTCAAATTTTCTTTTCTCATCCAGAACAGCTAGCACTGGTGCACTGGTTACCCTCATCTTCAATTCTCGTAAAGCTTCTTCACACTGAGGTGTCCATTTGAACTTAGCTCCTTTCTTGTTAACTTGGTCAGATGTGAAGAAATCTTGGAATAATCTTTGATAATCTTCCTATAGTAGCCAGCTAATCTCAAAAAACTGCGAATTCCCGTCAGTGACTTCGGTTGCTTCCATTCCAGAATAATCTCGACCTTTTCTGGATCTACGGAGATACCTTTACCAGAAACAATGTGTCCTAAAGTTTGACTTTCGATTTCCAGAAATGGCACTTAGAGAACTTCGCCTTCAAAACATGTCTCCTCAGTGTCTCCAACACTATCCTCAAATGTTGCGTTTGCTCTTCTTCTGACTTAGAATAGACCAGAATATCATCGATGAATACCAAAACAAACTTATTCAACACATCCCGAAAGTCTCGATTAATCAGATCAACACAGAATCTTAGCGATCCATCCGATTTAGTGACAAACACTACAGCAGAACCCCAACAAGAAAAAAATGGGCCTAATCAACCCCTTCTCAAAAAGATCCTAAATCTGCTCAACTAACTCCTCTCTCTCTCTCTCTCTCTAGGAGCCATTCTCCTACTAGACTGAATCATCGGCACTGCTCCTAGAATCAAATCAATGCGAAACTCTATCTCTCGATGTGGGGCAAACACTTGACTTCCTCGAATACATCAGGGAAATCTTGGACCACATCGATATCTTCAATCTTCTGTTGAGAAGTCTCAACTCCAAATAAAAGACTACTCAAGTAAATTCCAGAATTATCACTCGATACTCTGGCAATCCTACCCAAATCAATTTCCAAAGAAACTTCTCTCCCATCATAATTCTGAACAGCCTATACTTGTCGAGCCAATCCATCGAAGAAATGGATCCACTCTGCTGCTCCTGAAATTACCTCAAGAAAAACTGCTAACCTGAAGATCTTTTTGACGGCACACAGAACACTTCGAGCTACATGCTGACTCAAATGCCAAAGTCTTCCTATCCAAAGCTCTTCGAGAAACTCGGACATCGAACCAAACAAAAACACCTTATTGAACTTAGCCACAACTCCGAAATAGACATACTTCCTTAACATGTTCCAAAGAAATATCTTCGGTGACATCCATAGTCATTGTGTCTCATCACACAGCTACTACATCTTGAGGTATCAAGATATCATGACTTGCTTCCGTCCAACCGACAGATCCAAACTCTAGCTCATCCAAACTTACACTTCAAAGATGAACTCCGAATCTTAACAGATTTCCTTCAAAAATCGATGAAATCCTTACACCATCCAAAGTTCACTCGAGATGGTAATAGGTCTACAGTCTCGACAGATACACTTCCAACCTCAACCATTCAAACTCCAACCATTGGTAGTCGTGTTACACACAACACTGCCCTATCTACCCTTATAACTTATATTGGAAAACCAAAACAGGTAACCCAACAAATAGGTAGAAATATATATATATATATATATATATATATATATCAAAATTACAAATACGCTCTCTCAAGAAAGAAATCACTCAGGAGCCTAGGTATTCGCTCAACCTAGCGCTCTGATACCAAATGTGACAACCCGCCCTTCTACTCCCAGAAAGACGTATCATCAATTAAGAAAGAAAGGGATAGAAATAGAAAAGAATAGAAAGAAAGAAATAACAACATCAGAATCTTACAGCGGAACGGAACAAAATATAATACATCACATCACTATTACATAGTTTTACATATATCAGAGTTATACAATATCATACATATGACAGTCACACACACACACACATATATATATATATATCACTGTCACCATACACATCTCAAGATATAGCATACACTAACTAACATAGCGGAACTAGATAGATAGCTACATACGTTTGGAACTTCTGCTCCAAGCTCCTCCAGAAATCAAAGTCCAAACCTATCACTTGGCTACTCATAAAAATTTGAGTACCCAAGAGTTTATGAAAAACAAAACATAAACTCCGGGTCAGATATGGGCCTGGTATGAGTAAACGGTTTAAAGTTGTTTAACTTTGAAAAACATTTGAAAATAAAGGTATCACGTAAGACTCCCCACAAATAAATACGGGTAAGTTTTTACCTTACGCTAACCAAAACATTTTATAGAAAATCCGGTGATATTATAATAGTGTCTAGGGTTTTCAAGTAAATAGAAAATAGTCGAAATTGTTACATTCATTAAATACCAGCTACTAGCCACAAAAGTAGGTAATACAAATCAAAACCGTACGGTCTTGTAGGGAAAATGAATTTCCATCAATGGCAGGGCTACTGGGGTACCGCCCGTCACAGTACGGGGCCTAGATCACCGTACCGAGGAGCCACCCTAACTCCCCTGCAATACAAGGCCGGAACCATTCCTTACTGAACAGTCTCGAACAAGATAACCCCGTGGTTGTAGCTAGCAACCGCCCACACAACCGAAATAAAAAGGGACATCTAGACAGGGGTATATCTCGTCCTGCTTGGGCATGACCCACCTGACCTTGCGGCACATCCCCTGTTTTAGCCATTCCCGGTTGGTGAGGCTTGAGGCTGGGATTACCTTTATAGAACATATCACTTATAATGCTCATTGTCCGCCTGACGATGTGCTGAAAGCAATCAATCCATACAAGTTCGTTCCGGGTTCGAACGAAACCGAAGGCATTATCTTGTTACACTCATTTTGGAATCACCCTCAGAGTCAACGACAATAACCCTTACATTCTGAAAACACCATCTCGATCTTCACTTGAGAATTCACGACCTAACGTTTAATTTGGATCGATGTGGTTTTCGGATAATCATAAATGACACCCGATCCCCGTCTCATCGAAATCCAAACGCCATTTTAAAGGCCATGTTGTTTAATAGATTAAACAGTTTAATTCAACACTTGAATTCACATAGCATTTATCATAGATAAATCATACACAATCATCATAGATATATCAAGAGCATATCATAGAACATCACAGAATATCACCAAGTAATTATCACAAATCAGATATTCTACATACAGAACATTCATAAGCAATCACCTTTGATTCTTATTGTAATTAATTTAATTTAAATTAATTACTTGAGAATTAATCTCTTAATCTTGTTTAGTTAATGATTAATTAATTAATTTCTTATTCCATTTCAAATTATTTAATTAATCATTTCTTAATTAATTATTAAATCTTAATTACTTAATTACTTAATTATTTTATTTCACACTATTTAATTAATTACTTCCTAATCAATTTATTTAACCTTAATTACTTAATTAACTATTCCTTAATCATTAATTAATAACCTTAATAAAACTTAATTATCCATTTATTAATTACTAATTACTTAGTTAATCAATTATTCATTCTTAATTAAATTCCTTAATTAATTAATTATTAATCTTTCATTAATTAACTTAAGTAGTTAATTAAAAATTCATTTATTACTTATAATCCATCACTAATTACAATTAAAAAGTAATTATTCTTAATTACTTTCAGAAAATAATAATTTAATATTAATTATTCAACTTAATTAACATTCTAAAAGTCTTCTTTAACTTTTTGAAAATCAATATATTACTAACTATAAACTTAATTGTTAATTAACTTAATCTTAACTAAAGTCATTAGTTAATTAAAATAATTAATTAAGAGTTAAACCATTGTTAAACCTTAACTAGGATAATTAAAACTTGTATTAAGTTTTAACTTAAATTTTTTTAACATTTATTTGGTTTACTGTGATAAACTGTTGAAAAATTTATTCACTAAACATCACTTTACTTAACCTTTATTTTATTTTATTTACTTCAGTTAGAAAAACCCGAGACCTCCCCTGTGTTTACTCGAGTAGTACTTCGACCTAATCACCCAATTCGCCCGAGACATTAACCCATTACGCTCTTCTTCTTCTCCTTCTTTTTTTTGCTTCGAGTAAGTTAAATTTTTAAACTCGGTATAGATTATACCATCAGATTACTCACTCTCGAGCTTGACATAAAACCCGAAGTAGACGATCCTATTTCTCGAGAGCGACTCGAGACGCTCGACAACCAACGCTACTGACACCATCTTCTCGCCGCACATGTGCACGGCGGCGCAACCAACCTCCGGCGATCCCCATTATCATAGGCAAGTCACAAATTTCCCATAGGTTCGAAAACCAAACCCAATTCCTCTTCAAAAGTTCGAAATTGAATTTTAGCCTTCTGCTAGAAAAACTGCAAATGACCCATCAACTAAAACGCCTCGCCATCGTCAATCCGACCACCAGAGTAGCTCGAATTCCATCCACATCACGACAACACGACAAGCTTCCACCCTCTTGAATCGCGCGAAGCTCGATCATGCATAAATGACGATCTTGTCACGTTTACTGACATAACTAAAAACTTGAAATAAAACCCTAAAATGGATTCGACCCAATAATATATGCAATTGAAAAATTATCTGATAATTTTCCCAAGATCAGTGATGTTCATACTAGCTTCAATTCAAGTTTCAACTTTTAATATTGATTCGATCACTAGAAATTAGAAGAAATGCAATTTTTGTTCAATTACAAACTGCTCTACGAATATGAAACTAAAATTCTTCGTTTTTGTTTTCAAAATCATAAATTTCAATCAGAATTCAAGATATAAACTTGAATTAATATTTTATAACAATCGAATTTTCCCAACTATCACTTGATTACATGTATATCAATATTACAGTGGTTTACTTTATAAAGATGGTTTAATCAACTTTTAAAAATCTTAATTCAAGTTTAACATCTTGTTTGTTGAGAAATCAAAGCTTAACAATGATTTAAATAATAATAACTTGAGTTTTTGAACTAACTATGCAATCTGTATCAATTACAGAGAAGCATAGAGCATCACACAATCATATGCAAACTGAAGCATACACAAACCAGATTATCAATGAATTTTAAATTGTTTTTAATTAACTTAAAACTTTAAAAATTTATTTTTACTCACATACAAAATCTCTGAACAAAGAACACTTCTTGTTTTCTTTTGAAACCTGTAGTTGATACTATTTTTGAATATGTCCTGAATTTTGTTTTGAACAGTAGTTTTGAATTGAGTTTGCTTCCTTTTTTCTCTTGTTTTATAAGTTACTGAATGAACTAAAAAGAAAGATGGACACATATATATAGAAGATAACAGTTGTAATATGGGAAGGTATTAACTAGTACTGTTGTTTTCTTCTTTTGGCTTTGATTGATCAGATTTTATAAATATTTTGAATAGACAACATGTTAGGCTGAGATGAAAGCAATTTAATGCCTTGTTTCTTAATTAGTTTTCATATTATAATTATGTTTTCTATGTATACAGATATTTGCATAGAAATATACACCTTTCAGGTAGATTTATGGCTTGTGTGTGAAGACATTCATTTATAAATATTTGTTTTGTTAACTATCACTTTGCAGGTAGATATTTAGTCTTGTGTGTATATGAAGATAATTTGTTTCATTATTTCTAGCTTGAATAGTTTATATACATATGGTTGTGTTATTTTATTTTATATTTTGCAGGTAGACATGGCTTGTGTATGAAGATTTGTTTTGTTATCTTCTAGCTTTCCCAATGTACAGCATATGTTTGTATTTCACTTATTTCTTGTTTATATTTACATTTGTATTTTATACTTTGACTATCAATATTTAAGCCAGATTCAATGTGGTTTACTTATGTGACGACCGCCCATGACTCCTACACTAAACAAGGAAATGATGCGCTGAAAAGTGTAGCAGGCCGCCATGGACGATCATCAAGATAAGGTAAAACAATAAACTCTATCGTATTACTCACAGCGCATGGACAAAATACAATAGAAAATATACATAGTGAAACTCCATATAACAGAATCTCATCATATAAACTCTAATAGTTTGATACAACAATCAGCAAAGTCAATACATCAAGCCTCACTACATATCACTCAGAGAATATACAAACAGCGGAACACCCAGTATATATAGTAAGAAAACAATATGTAAAAGCCTCCAGCTCGTCTTCGTCATCAACAGCGTTGGCCACTAGGAACAGCACCTGTCACCTGCTACCTAGTCTGCCCATCCCAACATGGATGAACAGCCCAAGGTAATAAGAGTTAAACATAAAACCTTGAGTCAGACAAAAGTCTTAGTGAGCAGTAAATCAACTATCAAACATACCAAAAGAGCATAAAGGTTAAAAGGAATAGGAACCCAACCATCCCACTCCACCTCTTTCTACAGTGATAGCCCCCAGACACCCTAAGCAGAAGCAAACATAGCAATTCAGACATTCAAAGCAAAGTAATTATTACTCGAGTCAAGGTCGATGTTTTCTAAGTACAAACCCCCAAGGCCTAAACCAAGATCAGATAAGCACTCTGAAAACATGGCTCTTGGCCCAAGCGACAAGACAACCAAACATCCAAACATCCATGACTCGGGCTATCACTGTTATCATTGCCTTGATTTGACCGTTAGTTGAATGACCGCCTGCCAAGGGCTAATGGTAACCCCGGTTCTAGACATAGCTCCGCACGTCGTCGTGACCCGTGCCTAGGACTATCGCATCTGCCCAGAGTACTAGCACGTCATCATGACCCGTGATTGGAACGTCATCGTGACCCGTCCCAACATACTCTTGCTTTGAGCATGCTAGAACCTTCAACAACGATGAAATCTTAGCCTTCTAGTCATCCTCCTCGACGACTATTCCCATACTAGCTCAAGCGCCTCTCAAGCTAACCATTATCCACAAACCCGGACCACATCACCGTGTTATCAACATGCTTGGGATGATCCCGTCTGGATTAAACCAAGGCTTTCTCACATCTTACTTTGCTTCTTCGCAAAGTTCCATCTCAACATCATGCTTTGCCTTATCGCATCATAGCAAAGTCCCATCTCAACACCATCATCAAACCTATCCATATGAGCTTCAACATCCGCTTCATATGCCACAAGCAGCTTTCCTTATACAAGAGCCTTTCCACTTAGCTTTTGAATCATCTTCGACCATACTTGTCCAAATCAAACACTAATCAACCAATCAACCAAATCAATCATTAATCCAAGCAATCAAACATTCAACAAGATCTAAATAAACAATTATAACAATAATGGCAATTTCGTAAATAAAGAGTCCAAATCTAACAAGTAATTTAACAAGCATAAATTATGAACAATATCTCTACAACTTGATGAATGAACTTGCATAAGTGAACATGTAGTAAAATAGATGTCAAATCATCATGAGCAATAGATCTACATGCAGACTTAAGAAAAATGCACGAAATCACTCTCTTTAGCACATAAACAAACCACCGATCCAATATACTCCTTTGGGTCCGTGTGAGAGATAACCACCACTCACCGAATCACCTAAACACCTCAAAAGCAACTAACTCCAGATCTGGACAGTAAAGGATCTAGCTTGATCCGACAAGATTCCGATTCAAACGATGAAATCTCTCTTCAATGGATGGAGATCTTCAACTTCGGCTCTTGGATCATCGATTTAATCTTCAATCTAGATGGAAGGAATCACAAGATTAAAGTGGAGAAAAGAAGTGAAGAAGTGTTGTAGTCGAGCTCTCAAAATGGCAGCACTTCGTTGCTTCAAAATCCGGTGCCAATAAGTGAACCAAACCCCTCTATTTATAGGCTGGAATCCTTAGGTCGCCGCCCCCATGAGTCGTCCACGACCTAAAATCCCCGACCTACGACCTAACACCCCCTGCCGACCCAACAACACAACACACACACACGGCTTAGCACGCGCACGACTTAACACTCATGCGGCCTACAGACTCGAGTCAACGACCTAACAAGTCCACGACTTAACCTATGCGCGACTCAACACAGGCACGACTCAACACATGCAGTGCCTCGACCTAACGACCTAAGTCCTTAACACACGTGCGCGACTTACGACTTTGCTGAGATGCCGACCTAACCACTACAGCGACCTAACTACACACGGCAAACCACCATAGGTCGCATACGACCCAGCGACTTACGACCTAACCCTAAGTCGCTTGCAACCTTAGGTCGTCTCACGATCTAACTATAACCCGGCACTCACCACTAGGTCGCTAACTCGCTTCAAACGACCTATCCCTAAGCCGCTAGCCACTAACTCGCTAACTACCATAAGTCGCTCCACTACCTTAGGTCGCTCAACCGACCTAACTTCCACACGACCTATCTCCTATACGACTTAACCCCTACACGATCTAACTCCTAGGTCGTTCCAAACCTATAAGTCGCTCAACTCAAATCCCTTAACTCGCCCAATCATACTTAAGTCGTTACTTATATAGGTCGCTCCACTCAACCTAACTCTCATACGACCTAAGCACCACACGAGATTACTTGACACGACTTAAACTTTGGTCGACTCATACTCTAAACGACTTAACAACATTAACGACTTAATGTTGACAGTTTTACGATCTTTCGATCCGTAAAAATACGGGTCGTTACATTCTCTCCCCCTTAAGAATTTCGCCCCCGAAATTCCAAACAAACAAGAGCAATCAGAAACTATTCTGCATGCCTAACATCCATAGCAACCAACAAACCATGCATCCAATTACTATCCTAGCACGCAGAATTCTAATATTAGAACAAGTTACAAATTCATGAGATGCAACGACACCTTAGGGCCATACCTCGAAGAGTTCAGGATGAGCTGCTTTCATCTTCTCTTCCTCCTCCCATGTACAGTCGTTAACATCATCATTCCATTGTATGTTGAGCAACGTGACTACCTTCCTTCTAAGCTGTTTCGTGTCGGTTTCAACAACACGAAGCGGCTTACGAGGTCTTCTAACAACTGGATCAACCTCTAAATCTTCACAGCTATCAGCAGAAACCACTGTACTTGAGTCGTGCACATACTTCCGTAGATACGATATATGAAAAACATTGTGCACACCCAACATCTTTTCCGGTAACTCCAATTTATAAGCGAGCTTTCCAATTCGCTCGATAATCGGGAATGGTCCAACAAATCTCGGAGTCAACTTTCCTTTCTTCCCGAATCTAATAACATTCTTCAGAGGAGAAATCTTCACAAAAACCATATCTCCTACGTCGAATTCCAAATCCTTACGACGCTTATCGGCATAACTTTTCTGACGGTCTTGGGCTGCCTTCATTCGTCGCCGAATGGTCTCTATACAATCCGAAGTCCGACGAATCATTTCTGGCCCAAGTATCAATTTTTCTCCAGTTTCCAACCAACATGTCGGAGACTTACACGGTCTTCCATACAATGCTTCATAAGGTGTCATACCAATACTTGACTGGTAACTGTTATTATATGCAAATTCCACCAAATGAAGATGATCTTCCCATGATCCTCCGAAATCCAAAACACATGCTCTGACTAGATCTTCCAAAACTCGGTTGACTCTCTCGGTCTGACCATCCGTTTGGGGATGATAAGCTGTACTCAAACACAGCTCGGTTCCCAAAACTTCTTGGAAGCTCTTCCAAAATCCACTAGTGAACAACGGGTCTCGATCACTCACTATACTCTTCGGAATACCATGGAATCGAACTATCCACTTAACATACAACTCAGCCAATTTCGATGCAGTCCTAGTTGATCAAACAGGAATGAATCTTACACTCTTAGTCAAACGATCTACGATGACCCAAATCC
This sequence comes from Allium cepa, assembly GCA_030765085.1. Taxonomy (NCBI): domain Eukaryota; kingdom Viridiplantae; phylum Streptophyta; class Magnoliopsida; order Asparagales; family Amaryllidaceae; genus Allium; species Allium cepa. The sequence continues at coordinate 466,055,920 of CM060943.1, forward strand.
CTTCATTTCCTGTTCTGGTTCTAGGTAGACCATCGATAAAATCCATTGATATTTGCTCCCACTTCCATGTAGGAACTTCTAATGGCTGAAGCGATCCACTTGGCTTCTTCTGTTCGGCTTTTACCAACTGGCAATTCATACACTTGGAAATAAAATTTCCAACATCCTTCTTCATGCCTTCCCAGTAATAGGTTCTCTTCATGTCCCGATACATCTTATTTCCACCTGGATGAATTGTCAATTTCGAGTGATGACTTTCCTTCAGAACTTCATCTCTCAATTCATCTATATCGGGAACAACCAGTCGTCCTTGTTTCCGAAGCCAACCCTCTCGATCGACCTCGAATCCTTTATCCTTTTCTGGATCCAATCCAGATTCCAAATCACGGATAATCTTGACAAGCTTATCGTCTCGCTTTTGGCCCTCGCCAACTCTTTCCACTAGAGTAGGTTTTATCAATAAGTTTGCCAACACCTCAGGTTCCAATTCACATCTAGGTCTGAAGTCAAATCCAGCCAAATACTCAAGACTCTTCCATTCCGAAAACATGGCTCCCAAACCTGCATGTCTTCGACTTAACGCATCTGCCACTGCGTTACCTTTCCCGGAGTATAGGCTATACCAAAATCATATGATGCTAAGAACTCTAGCCACCGTTGCTGTCGAAGATTCAAATCCTTTTGGAAGAACAGATACTTCAACGACTTATGATCTGTAAACAACTCAAATCGAACTCCCAATAGGTAATGTCTCCACATCTTCAAAGCAAACACAATCGCCGCTAATTCCAAATCATGAGTCGGATAATTCCTTTCATGCGGCTTCAGTTGTCGACTTGCATACGCAACAACTTTATCCTTCTGCATTAGCACTGCCTCGAGTCCAGTGCCACATGCATCGGTGTAAACCACCATCTCATCATTTCCACTTGGAATAGTCAAAACAGGAGCACTTGTCAGTCGCTCTTTCAGGATTCTGAAAGCTTGCTCACACTTATCATCCCATCTGAACACTTGGTTCTTTTTCGTCAATCCTGTTAACGGTGCAGCTATCTTGGAAAAGTCTTTGATAAACCGACGATAATATCCTGCTAATCCAAGAAAACTTCTCACATCAGATGCATTCTTAGGTCTAACCCAATCCTGGATCGCTGCCACCTTAGTGGGATCAACCGCTATTCCATTTCCAAAGATAACATGACCTAAGAACCTCACTTCACTCTTCCAGAAGTGACACTTCGAAAACTTAGCCTTCAGCTGTTGTTTTCGCAAGATTTCCAAAACAATCCGCAAGTGCGTCTTGTGCTCTTCTTCAGTTCTGGAATAAATCAGAATATCATCCACGAACACAAGTACGAACTTGTTCAACTGATCTCTGAACACTCTATTCATAAGATCCACAAAATATGCTGGTGCATTGGTCAATCCAAACGGCATTACCAGCCACTTATAAAAACCAGACGGTGTCCTAAAAGCAGTCTTCGGCACACTATCCTTTGCCACTCTCAACTGGTGAAATCCCGTTGCCAAATCCATCTAAGAAAACACCTTAGCTTCGTGAAGCTGATCAAACAAGTCATCTATTCTCGGCAATGGATACTTGTTCTTCTTAGTCACTTTATTCAGCTCACGATAATCCACACACAACCTCAACGATCCAGCCGCTTTGGTTGCAAACACAACTGGTGCACCCCATTCGGACACACTACGCCGAATGAACCCTTTCTGTAAAAGGTCATTAACTTGCACCTTCAACTCTTGCTGCTCCCTAGGCGCCATCCGCCTAAGAGGCATCACAACGGGTCTGGCTTCCTCAACTAGATCAATACAAAACTCGATCTCTCTGTGCGGCGGTAACCCTTTGACCTCGTCAAAGACATCCTCAAATCCATTCACAATAGGCACCGATGACAGTCCATCCCGTGGAACAACCAGCGAATACATGAAGCTCATGAAGACGCCTTCTTCATGCTTACATCGTATCACAACCTTTCGCCCCTCCACATTCTCGGCTGTCACCTCCAGCCTCTTACAATCAACCCTTGCTGCATACTTCCTAAGCCAGTCCATACCCAAAATAATTCCGAACCCCGCAAAGTTTAAAACAAAACAATCACAAACAAAAGAGCAATCATGACTCGATACAACTAGACCACGGCATACCATACACAAACAAGACGAACCCCCAACTGGATTAGTCACAACCAATGGTCTATCAACAATATCCGGTTCCAAACCCAACCGGTCTACCAACTCATTACAAACAAAGGAATGCGACGCTCCAGTATCAAACAACACCCTAACTGGAACACCACAAATGGAAAGAATACCTTGAACCACCACACTCTTTCCTTTCTCATCTGCAGTAGGAGCTTTCGAAGACGATGGCATAGCCCCCAAAGCATAAGCTTGCACAATCTGCTTATCCTTCCTCGGTTCTGGACAATTCCTCTTAATATGCCCCAGCTTGTCACAGTTGTGGCACTTCACCGGCACCTTCGGATTCTTGCAATCCCTGGAGAGATGACCCTTCTGCCGACCATTGTAGCAGATCACTTCGCCCTTTGGTTTCTTCTGGCCATCCTTACCCTTCTGCTGCTGCTGCTTCCTCTTCTTGTTTCCATTTTGCTCCTTGGTCACAGCAACAGCAGATCCTTCCTTAGGAAACAGATTCTCATGCCTGAGAGCTTTCTCCACAAGCTTCTCAAATGGATCGTCCAAATGATCCACCAACTGCCTCCTAAGATAAGTGTCCAAGCCTGTCACAAACTTCTCATTCTTCTGATAGGGAGATTCAATATATGACCGAGCATACTTGGACAAAGCTTCAAACTCAGAAACATACTCAAGAACTGGTCTCCCACCTTGTTTGAGTTCCACAAACTTCTTAAACAGAACAGATTTCTGAGATGTAGAAATGAACTTAGCTTCGAATCTAACTTGGAATTGCTCCCAAGTAATCTCTTCCTCTGGAGTATCAATGGTGATAGAATTCCACCAATCCGAAGCTCTTTCCTGAAGTTGTCTTGATGCAAGCTTCCTTTTAGTTGCATCCTCAATTCCCAAATCACCAAAAATCCTTTTACAAGCATCTATCCATCTCTGAACTTCAATGGTTGATTCTGTTCCCAAGAAAACCTTTCCTCCAAGAGAAGTATAATCTTTGCACAATTTAGCAAAATCCACTGGTCTTGGAGCTTGAACTTGAACTCCAACATCTACTGATGGTCCCGGAGCTGGCATCCTTCTCATGATCGAAGTCATCATGGCCTCAAACATAGAAGCATAATCAGCAACTCCCTCAGAAGCACGGCCTTCCCTAGCAGCTTGTCTCTCTCTCCGACTAATTCTTAATATCTATAAAAAGAATGATTAGAACACCTTGAGAAACAACTACATAAGGAGTTCAAATCCTTCTAAGCTACTATATTATATATATAGTAATCATCCATAAAAATACAATTACGTCTCTCATACGTAGTTACGTCAACGAGCGTTGGCTAAAATCGATTAACCAAAGCTCTGATACCAAATGTGACGACCGCCCATGACTCCTACACTAAACAAGGAAATAATGCGCTGAAAAGTGTAGCAGGCCGCCATGGACGATCATCAAGATAAGGTAAAACAATAAACTCTATCGTATTACTCACAGCGCATGGACAAAATACAATAGAAAATATATATAGTGAAGCTCCATATAACAGAATCTCATCATATAAACTCTAATAGTTTGATACAACAATCAGCAAAGTCAATACATCAAGCCTCACTACATATCACTCAGAGAATACACAAACAGCGGAACACCCAGTACATATAGTAAGAAAACAATATGTAAAAGCCTCCAGCTCGTCTTCGTCATCAACAGCGTTGGCCACTAGGAACAGCACCTGTCACCTGCTACCTAGTCTGCCCATCCCAACATGGATGAACAGCCCAAGGTAATAAGAGCTAAACATAAAACCTTGAGTCAGACAAAAGTCTTAGTGAGCAGTAAATCAACTATCAAACATACCAAAAGAGCATAAAGGGTAAAAGGAATAGGAACCCAACCATCCCACTCCACCTCTTTCTACAGTGATAGCCCCCAGACACCCTAAGCAGAAGCAAACATAGCAATTCAGACATTCAAAGCAAAGTAATTATCACTCGAGTCAAGGTCGATGTTTTCTAAGTACAAACCCCCAAGGCCTAAACCAAGATCAGATAAGCACTCTGAAAACATCGCTCTTGGCCCAAGCGACAAGACAACCAAACATCCAAACATCCATGACTCGGGCTATCACTTTTATCATTGCCTTGATTTGATCGTTAGTTGAATGACCGCCTGCCAAGGGCTAATGGTAACCCCGGTTCTAGACATAGCTCCGCACGTCGTCGTGACCCGTGCCTAGGACTATCGCATCTGCCCAGAGTACTAGCACGTCATCGTGACCCGTGCTTGGAACGTCATCGTGACCCGTCCCAACGTACTCTTGCTTTGAGCATGCTAGAACCTTCAACAACGATGAAATCTCAGCCTTCTAGTCATCCTCCTCGACGACTATTCCCATACTAGCTCAAGCGCCTCTCAAGCTAACCATTATCCACAAACCCGGACCACATCACCGAGTTATCAACATGCTTGGGATGATCCCGTCTGGATTAAACCAAGGCTTTCTCACATCTTACTTTGCTTCTTCGCATCATAGCAAAGTTCCATCTCAACATCATGCTTTGCCTTATCTCATCATAGCAAAGTCCCATCTCAACACCATCATCAAACCTATCCATATGAGCTTCAACATCCGCTTCATATGCCACAAGCAGCTTTCCTTATTCAAGAGCCTTTCCACTTAGCTTTTGAATCATCTTCGACCATACTTGTCCAAATCAAACACTAATCAACCAATCAATCAAATCAATCATTAATCCAAGCAATCAAACATTCAACAAGATCTAAATAAACAATTATAACAATAATGGCAATTTCGTAAATAAAGAGTCCAAATCTAACAAGTAATTTAACAAGCATAAATTATGAACAATATCTCTACAACTTGATGAATGAACTTGCATAAGTGAACATGTAGTAAAATAGATGTCAAATCATCATGAGCAATAGATCTACATGCAGACTTAAGAAAAATGCACGAAATCACTCTCTTTAGCACATAAAAAAACCACCGATCCAATATACTCCTTTGGGTCCGTGTGAGAGATAACCACCACTCACCGAATCACCTAAACACCTCAAAAGCAACTAACTCCAGATCTGGACAGCAAAGGATCTAGCTTGATCCGACAAGATTTCGATTCAAACGATGAAATATCTCTTCAATGGATGGAGATCTTCAACTTTGGCTCTTGGATCTTCAATTTAATCTTCAATCTAGATGGAAGGAATCACAAGATTAAAGTGGAGAAAAGAAGTGAAGAAGTGTTGTAGTCGAGCTCTCAAAATGGCAGCACTTCGTTGCTTCAAAATCCGGTGCCAAAAAGTGAACCAAACCCCTCTATTTATAGGCTGGAAATCCTTAGGTCGCCGCCCCCATGAGTCGTCCACGACCTAAAATCCCCGACCTACGACCTAACACCCCCTGCCGACCCAACAACACAACACACACACACACACACGGCTTAGCACGCGCACGACTTAACACTCATGCGGCCTACAGACTCGAGTCAACGACCTAACAAGTCCACGACTTAACCTATGCGCGACTCAACACAGGCACGACTCAACACATGCAGTGCCTCGACCTAACGACCTAAGTCCTTAACACACGTGCGCGACTTACGACTTTGCTGAGATGCCGACCTAACCACTATAGCGACCTAACTACACACGGCAAACCACCATAGGTCGCATACGACCCAGCGACTTACGACCTAACCCCAAGTCGCTTGCAACCTTAGGTCGTCTCACGATCTAACTATAACCCGGCACTCACCACTAGGTCGCTAACTCGCTTCAACCGACCTATCCCTAAGCCGCTAGCCACTAACTCTCTAACTACCATAAGTCGCTCCACTACCTTAGGTCGCTCAACACCTTAGGTCGCTCAACCGACCTAACTTCCACACGACCTATCTCCTATACGACTTAACCCCTACACGATCTAACTCCTAGGTCATTCCAAACCTATAAGTCGCTCAACTCAAATCCCTTAACTCGCCCAATCATACTTAAGTCGTTACTTCTATAGGTCGCTCCACTCAACCTAACTCTCATACGACCTAAGCACCACACGTGATAACTTGACACGACTTAAACTTTGGTCGACTCATACTCTAAACGACTTAACAACATCAACGACTTAATGTCGACAGTTTTACGATCTTTCGATCCGTAAAAATACGGGTCGTTACAACTTATATTTATACTTATTTTTATATTTATTTCTGTTTTTATTTTAACTATTAATATTTAAATTACATTCATATGGTTTACTTATATTTTATATTTATATTTTGTATTGATTGACTTTGATTTTAATTTAAACATTATCATCCATGTGTTTTTACTAAATGAAACAAGACAGAGTACTTTAATTCAATTATACAAGATAGATTTTATTTTAAATATTTTAAGAGACTTTATTTTTAAATTTTCAAATCAAATTCCCTTTTCAAAAATACAAATCCATTCAAATAAATGGCAATTATTCCAAAAATCATTTTCATTTTAAAATGATATGTTCACATTTTATTTAATTAGATTAAATATTTATTAAAATAATAGGGCCAAAATCTAGGGTCGTTACAGAGATCGTATGCTCGAGATATGGATGGATCAAAATTCAAGGAATGCAGGTCCGTATCGATGTTTCATATCGATCGAGATGGAAACGGCGGCATGCTTCGAATCGATATGCTTTGTATCGAGGCAGTGCACATCGATTTAGTTGGACGTAGCAGAGGGCAACATACTTGCATCAATCAAGGCTGGGATCGATACGAAGAGTGAGCAGCGGTTTATGTATTCGAATGGACATTTCGTATCGATCGCTTATTGATTGATATGAAGGAGGCAGTAGACATGGATCGATACGATTTAGGCAAGGAAACATGGACTTGGATCGATGGATATGAACAAGGGCACAGAATATGGATACGAAGAAGCATATGCTGATGGATATGAAACATTGATGGTTACGAAGGCTCTGTACTTCGTATCAATGGAAACTAAGGAAGCGGTCGAGGTGGAGCGAAGTATGGATCAGAGCACGTGAAGTCCGGATTGATGTGAAGGCTATGGCTATGGATATGGGAATGATGGATACTTGGATGATGGATATGAAATAGAATGGATACGAAGTGGATGGAGGTGAGCTGATCGATGCGAACCATTCAACCTTCATTCAAACTACAACTTGCATCAATATTAACTCAACATCTACAATCCAAATGCTATGAAATTTTCATAGAAGCTTCCTGATGCACTCGAGGACCTCCATGATCGATCTCAACTCGATTGGACCACTTTTGGATTGATACAAAGTAAACACAGATCGATCCAAAATCGCTCTAGGTCAATATGGCAGGTCCATCTGCGAAAGAGAAGAGGCATCCCAGGTGTTGAGACGGATATTTTTGGTTCTACACCTATAAATAGGAGGCCTACGACAACTAAAAAGGGGATCTTATTCTTCTTCCATATGCGAAACTCTGCTATTTCGTTTACTGATTTCAGGGGCTTGTAATTGTAATCTCAATAAAAAAAGGACTAAAAAGGATCAATTCAAAGTGGACGTAGGCCAGATTACCGAACCACTATAAACCTTGTGTTCTTTTCTGCTTTCTTTCATTTTAATTTTGTTAGTTTCTTCATTTTTGTTCTCTACTTAATCTGGATCTGATATCTGTGTGTGGATATTGAGGATCTGTGTAAATACATTTGTGCTTTCATTACTACTGGGTGATAGTGACCAATTTTGGCGCTAACACATCTCCATTCCATTTTTAGTCATTTCCGAGACACTCGAACTAGTTAATAAAAATACTTCTTTTTTTCAATTTTCTTCTCGATACGCTACTATTATAGACAAATAATTTTTAACGAAATCATCCACTTGTTTTGGATTCATTCAGATTTGAACTCATTCCGATTGTACAATGACAAGAGGACAATTTACTAAGTGCACCATCATATCTGCCTAAGCAAACATTCGATTGTCACTTAGAAGATTATTATAATCATCACAAAATAGTTCAAGACTTATTCCTGAACTGTCCAAAGAAAACCTTGCTCTCAAACTTTATTTCAAGATATCTATACCTTAAACTATCTTTGAGAAAGATTACTGTTATTTTCCAGATCATTTAGAATTTTTAAAAGCCACTGGAATTTAACATTCCCAAAACCCTTTTCATTTTTAAAACATATTTATAGCTTGGATTTGTAAAATCATCTCTTTTAACTCACTTTACAAAACTATCGAAAGATTTTCTTTCAACAAACACCTTTATTAAAATTAAATTTTTAACCCTACATGTCTTCGAATGCCTTATGGTCAAATTATAAAATTTAATTCACTAGATGTTTGATTCAATGTTCCTACAAATTCTATCTACCTAACCCATGATGGAAAAAGGAAATCTATTATTAAATCTGACAATAGTCAATGCTCAAAACTGGATGAGCATGACTAGTTAAAGCCTAAATGCTTATAATTTAAATATTATTAACTCCTAACCTACTCTCATCATAGATAACTACATAGATTTTGAAAATCATACCTTTTTATGTATAGAATATATATTCCTAGATAAAATTATTTCATTTACTAAATTTAAAACAATATTATGTCAAATTAACTTGTTCAAGTGTTTAGGAAATACCTATCGGTAACGTTGATTAGGCACATCGAACAGAATTCTTAAGCCACTCAGTAAGTCAAACAGCACAATATAAAGCATTTTTATTTACCGACAAATACGCACTCATATATATACATACATACATACATACATACATACATACATACATACATACATACATACATACATACATACATATATTGAGCTCAGACTCATTCTAGCGAACTGCAGACTCTATCTATAATGAGTTTTCCCCACCAAAGCCAAGGTGTTCGCTCAACCTAAGCTCTGATAACAAAAGTAACGAACCACCTTTCTTACATTGAAAGATGAGCCATTAAGGGTAAAATAAAATGAAAGATAAGATAGAAGAGAAGAAACTAACAATACAGAACCTTACAATGCAACTGAATAATATATATTACTCAATATAGTATATTACAAAGTCGTTTCAAAAAGGTCACGTCAGAGTCATTCTAATACAAATTCTAGCCTAGCACGGTTATAACACCTGTCCCTACCTAACAAATAAAATATACATATAATACAGTGGAAAATAATGTAATAACTAGCTATAGATGATGCCACCTGCTCCAAGCTCCTCCTAGATGAATCTGCAGAAAACTTGAACTACTTAGCTGCCCATTCAAACTTAAGCACCCAAGAGTTTAGGAAAAGGGAAAGTAAACTTCGAGTCAGACATGGGTCTGGCATCAGTAAAGCATACATTTTAATTTTATAAAAGCTTTTACAGGCATCTCATAAGACCACGCCCATATAAACACGAATGGATTTTTTACCTTACAATAACCATAACATTTTTTTATAGAAAATCCATTGATATTATAAATATATCTAGGGTTCAAAGTAAAATATGAATATAGCTGAAATGCTTGCTTCTCACATTTCAACATATCTGGGCACAACTAAGTCCATACGATGCTTATTAAAGAATGGATTCCATATAGTGACTAGGCTATTAGGGTACCGCCCGTCACGGTGCTTCTCTAGATAAAACAACGCCAAGGTTGAACCTATTGACCCCTGCCAATAGAGAACCGACCTACCCTTTACTTGATAGTGTCGAATATGATCTCCTCTTATGTTAATGGGTCCTGAAGCATACAAATAGAGATAATGTCGCCTCTAAATAGGGATGATCATACCCTAGTAGGAGTGACCCACCTAGCACTGTTGCATCTCCCATGTTTTAGTCATTCCCGATTGATGAGGCTTGATGCTAAGTTTTACCTTTCATATAGCACTTCCTACTTAGAATGCTAACACTGCCCTCCAAGTAACAATGCAATGCCAGCATTCATCCATACAAGTTGTTCAGGATATGAACAAACCGAAGGCACTACTTCCACTGCATCACTTTGGAATCACCCTCAAGATAAGTTGTAAGCATCCCTTGCACTTCAAAGAGCTCCATCTTCAATTCCATAATCTTCAAGAGGTCTTCACTTCAAAACGCTTGAGTTGGATTGAAGTGGTTTTCGAATAATAGATCCAATCATAGTATCTTCGAAACAACTTTCGATAATTTTCGGTAAACTCAACCCCGGTTCTTTAAGAAATAGATAGCCAAGATAAGAGTGGAGATCACCTCCTAACCGCTAATGGATGGATTTCTGTATCATTTGTCATAGGAGAACCAAAACGAGATTTACACGCAAAGTATAGCATCATCGGAGATGACTATGCCATATAACTCATGTGTTTCTCCTAGATATTTCCAAAGTTACATTTTGGGTCCATATTCGATAATCGGTTATTTAACTATCAAATAAACAAACAACAACCAATTCAATTTAAGATAAATAGCAACGCTAAGCCTCAAAACAAATCTTTATTTAATAATTCTCTTTTCAAAATGTTTGTCTAAAACATTCATATACTTTCTCTTTGACATAAGTATATATGCCAAACATATGTGAATAACTTCTTACTTCCAAATCATGTTAAAAAGGATTAAACAAATGTTGTATAAATTGAAGGTAAGGACCACCCTCAACACTATCATCTCGGTGTTAAGTGTGGAATGGATATTCCATACCACCATTTTTAAAGTTCAATTTAGAGAAACCAAGATCTCAATTATTTTTATAATTGTTTCAATAAATCCTTTTTAACCAAATATATTTCAATCATGAAGTCTCTTTTACTTAAAATTCAAATAAATTTCAAAATTCTTTCCAAACTCCTAAATTCATTTATAAACCCCTTTTATAAATATTCAAAATCATTTATATAAATTACTTTTCTAGATATCCAACCTTTCGTATAAGTTTCTAATAAATATCTAAACTGTTTTATGAACTCCTTTTATGCATATCTAAACCATTTTATAAAAATTCTTTTATAAATATCCCAAAATTATTTATAAAAATTCTTTATAAACCCTTTATGTTTAAACAACTTCCTAAATAACCTTAATCAAATTAACTTCCTTTAATAAGTAAATCGATTTTATAAATCTTTCTTATTTATGAAATCTTCTTTGCTTAAAAAATCAAATCCATTTACCGAAAAACACCTTATAAATTTCCAAATTCCTTTATAAAACTCTTTATAAAAACTTCTTTTTATAACATGGAAAACCATTCCCATTAATTAAAAACATCTTTAATAAAACCATTTGTCAAATCATTTTTTAAATATCATGTTCAAATTGATATAACTTTGAACTCATTTCAAAAAGAAAATGGAATATTTATCTTTACAAAATCAAACGGAGGCCTAGTGACCACAGTGGTACTTTTAGTTTGATTTTACTTATCCAGTTTAATATGGCATCACACACCAACAGGTATATAAGGTATCAACACATAACCATCAATTAAAATATGTGAATATCTAGGTTATTTATAATAGCAGAGTGGTCATTTGTTCTTCTAATAAATGTCATTTAGTTTTCCTAATCATATGAGGTTCTTAAGGGTAAGCGACTCAGAAATTCCTTGATGTAAAACAATTTGAAAAGGGAGCATTCATAACAAAACTGATTACCTGAACTCAAAGCGATTTAAAATAAATTAATATCTTGTGAATGATAATCAAATCCTTGTTAAGTAGAAACTAACTCTAATTAAAGGTAATCTAACCTTAATCAAACCTTACTAAAACATAATTAAGCTTAGTTAAAGATTAATTAAATAAAACCCCTTTTCAAAATAATAATCAATTAATCTTATCTTAAATAATTAATTAATTAATAATTAATTAATCCTTAAATAATAATTAAGTAATAATTAACTTTAATTAAGTAGCAAATATGATTAACTTAATTGATTGATCATTTAAGTAAATATACCATTATCGATAAATGATTAAGTGCTAACTAATTTTATTAATTAATTAATCAATTAAATAATTAGTAAACAAATAAATAATTAAAAAAATTAAATAGCTGTTCTTTAGTTACTTTATTAAAGTTAGAAAACATTTCCAAAAAAAATTCTAGGGGAAAAGAGTTTGGATTAGAAAATAGTTAAATTTTTCTAAATTGTGGTATATCGACCATCGCTATACGGACCTGTAATTTCATAAACTTGAAACTTCCTTTTTCTTACTTCTAAAACTACCCTTTTGAACTCCTATCCTCTTCAAAACATGAAAATGAACTTTTGAAAACCAGATCAAAGTTTTAAACTTGAAAACTTTTCACTTTGAACAAAAAACAAACTTTCGACAAAAAAACGGATTTCTACATCGTTTTTGGTTAGCGAATCACTACCTTTGTGTCATTAACCCACATAAAACAAATACAACATTCAATCACAATACCACATCATAACATTATAGCACAATCATATGTAAGAATATTACCTCTCAAATACTAACTAACTTTTTCAATATTCAAGGTATAATCTTTTTCGCTTGCTCAAACTTCGGCATAAGCAATCAACTTCAAATCAACATATATGCATATATACACAACATGTAACATTACTACATACTCAAGAAACATTCTGCTCATAAATTTTTCAACTTTAAAAAGCTAATAGCTTGAGTTTTAAAAACACAAACTTTACTCCCCAAACTTTCACTAAAACTTGAATCGACCTAGATCTTGGTATTAGCATGCAAATGAAGAAGACTTTGGCTGCTTTTGCGTATAAACTGGGCTCAGCCATGCATGTGTTTGGGCTTGGCCATGGATGTTTTAGGATTGGCAAGGTTGCAACTTGGAAGACGAGGTGTTGTAGTATATGCAAAAGTGATTTAGTAGACTAAAGAGGAAATTTTAAGTAAAAAGAAGTGATTTTTCTTACTTTAAAATTTATAAAGAGAGGCCATAGTTGTATTCTAAAGCTCTTAGAAAATTAGAAATGAAGATGGAGATCGTAAAATGAAAATTATGATCGGAAGTGGTATATATAGGCTTAGGAAATTAATTAAAATATATAAAGTGATTATAATTGAATATATACACATGCATGCACCCCCATACATCCCTTCTCTTAAACACGTTGCTCCACCCTCCTCCAAGGCCATGTTTTAGGGTACTTATGGTATGGCATAGGATTTGTACGTATATAAGTGTATTTATATGTATGTATGTATATATATATATGCCTTTTATAACATAATTTGTCACATCCAAGCTTAGGTGTGTGTATATATATATAAGTTAATATACATAAGTATGTTTAATTAAGATTAATCCTAACATATATAAATGAGTGCGTGTTGAACCAAGTGTTTATAACTTTCCCGATGACTTTCGGGTGTTGAAAAGTGAAGTTTTGAAAAACGTTCTTCCGTCACATTTTCTATTTTTCTATGAACTATCTATATTGGTAAACAAAGTTTGAAAACTACTTTATCATCATTATTAAATAACTAAAATAAGTTTATTTAATAATAAAATCCATTTATCGATTATATAAAATATACTTAAATAGCCTATTTAAAAATGGCAAAACCTAGGGTCGTTACAAATATATTTTACAATCATTTATTATTATTTAAAAGAGTTATATTTTAATTATAAAACCTATTATTTTAACGTTTGAAATTTGTTAAATATTCGCAAATCAAGACGGTAAAATTCCTGGTCGTTACAAAAGCACGGCTTTGTAAAAGTTGAGCGTAGCTTCATGTACAAGCCTCACACCCCAAGATGATACGGGTAATGACGTGGTCTGATCTATATTTCGAGCAATCGATTTTATGAGTATGTAGGTGACCGGTGGAATCTGGGCCTTAAGGCATTTTTTCCATATGGATAGGTATTGGAGGCCTGACGGAGAACGAGTATAGCCACCGAGGATGTTCCATAATAGTGAATCTAACATAGTTCGGAGGCTTGCTTGAGATAAGTGAATAGCCACTGAGGTGCTTGTTGTTTATGTGTGGATTTAGAAAGAAATGGCTACTAGTTCCCTATCATGTTGGAAACTCAAATTCCAATAAGTGCCTTCGAACTTGATTGTTAAACCTACTTTATAGACCTAGTATGCTGTAATTTAATCAATGTAACAAATTTCAACCAACGCTTAATACATTTACTTGAAAGGTATTTTCAAAAGTAGACACTATTATAATAACAAATGGTTATAGAGTATAAAAATGTTTTGGTTATCATAAGATAAAAATCCATCTGTGTTCATGTGTGGCATGGATTTATGAGATACTCTTTTTTTCAAAAAGGTTTCGAGTACATCAAAGTTGATCTATAACACAATCATGTATACTTAGAAATTGTGTCTCACGCTGGTTTATCAAGCCTAATCTGACTATTTTATACTCGGTTGGGATCCGAGTGGTTTCAAGATTAGCTAAAGATGCTTGGAATTTCCAGCGGAGAACTGGAGATCTTCATCAATATATAGATGCATTCTATTTTTTCCCATTTTATTATTGTTTTTTAGCAACTGTAAGGATATATATTTGTAACTGTCCAGGCTGAATCTAGGTTATACTCTGATATGGTATTTAACTTTCCACTGTAAAGCTTACATATAGAAATAATATATGTTATTCCATTCGTGTGAGACTCTGTTCTATCTTTAATATTTTCCCCTAACAATCAGTTTTCTAGCACTAGAATTTGTGGCACATGAATATCGAGGATGTATTAGTGTCAATTTTTTAGGGTTGAAAATCCCGGTTTTGCACTTGGTATTAGAGCTTAGGTTGAGTGAACACTTAGGCCTTAGTGGGTTAAAACTCATTATATGTAGGGTTAGTAATACCCTAGAATGAGTGACTCGTTAGAGATAGGGTTAGTAACACTCTAGAATAAGTTTGTGTATTACACATGAGTGTTTATTTGTTAATGTTATATATAAAAGATCTTTGGTTTTGGAAAATTGGTAAATGAAATAATTTTACCTAGGATTATATTTTGAATGTAAAGGAATATCTTTCAAATGATATAGTTATTTGTGTAATGTTTGGTTGTTAAGGAAATGATAATATTCAAGTATTATCATTAATTGATTTAAAAGATTAAACTCAAACACCTCATGAATTTAGTTTCACAATTTGATCGTACGATGTTCAATAAATAAAGTTTAAGTTAAAAGGAAATTTATCTTTCAAACAGTTTCTTTGGTAGGAGGATAATTTAGATATTTAATAAAAATGTTGAAAGTGGTTTTTTTAGAAACTATTATGGTACGGTTATAGAAAAGAAATTGTTTACAAATAAATTTTGAAAACATTTGAGAAAATGTGTCATAACG
This sequence comes from Allium cepa, assembly GCA_030765085.1. Taxonomy (NCBI): domain Eukaryota; kingdom Viridiplantae; phylum Streptophyta; class Magnoliopsida; order Asparagales; family Amaryllidaceae; genus Allium; species Allium cepa. The sequence goes on from CM060943.1 coordinate 466,071,420, forward strand.
AATGATGTTTATTGAAAAGATATTTATCTTTTGGAATAAAATGTTTTCCTTAAATAAGAAATATTTGGAAATGATTATCTTTATAACAGAGTTTGAATCAAAGTTAAGATTTTATGAAATGTTTTCATAAATAGTTTTTAATGTTAATAAGTATATATGTTATACGTGGATCATTTCATCAAAGGATTCTGATCTATGATTCGGGTATGGAACTTGGAATTGTTTACACTGGTCCGAAAAGGATTTGTTACTCTATTTTTGACGGTGAACATTGATGAGGGTTTATGTTTGGATACTTACGTTTTCTATCGTAGTTGAGAGCTATGCAAGGACAAATAAATGTTCTAATTGGAAAGCCAGATTAGAGTCCGCACTAGAGGATCAAGGGATCAATACTAGTTCGGAAGTAAAGTTGTGGATTCGAATAGTAGATCAAATCAGATGAATTGTATACATCATATGAATTTAAGTTTAAGAATAAATATTTTGGGCAAATACCTTTGGGTTTCATTTTAGTGTAATTTCGGGGATGAAATTCTTTTCAGAAGGAAAGTATGTAACGACCCGCAAATTTATCACTTTGATAAATTATATTCTTTTTAAAATACTCAAACACAAGATATTATTTAACATAGATTATGATGTTTTAAATAGTAAATAATAATGGTAATCTTAATTTGAATAAGTATTTACAAAAATGTACACTTTGGAAAAATGCCGATAAAATGGCCGAAAACTGTTTTATCAATAAACAGCTCTATAGTCGTAAAACTTCGCACATTGAGCTGGACATATACACTTATTTTATAAGTGAATAATAATATGAAATAAAATTATTTATTTTATTCCTATAATTTAAAGTATTTATGACATCATCATTGGTGACCTTATATTTAATAATTAATTGATGACTTTAAATTAAGATTTAATAATTTAATAATTATTATAATTATTCTAATAATTGTTTTAAATGATAATAATTCATTTTAAATATTTATAAAGTGATAATAAATCATTTATAACAGTTTTATAAAGATATATATTTGAATTGAAAAATATTAAAAAATGAATATCGCTTTATCGATATAATAACATTTTTGTAAATAATTGTTCAATATTGATTTATATGGTTTTACAATTCAAATGAAATCATTTTAATTTATTTATAATGATAAAAAATTAGTTTTCAAATTTTGTTTACAATTATACGTACTTCAATTAATAAGATAAAATGTGACCAGGAATCGATTTCCTGATTTTCAACGGTTTAACAAACAGAAGTTGTTCAAAGTCGGTGCAACATTGTTTATTTTGTTGTGCACATACATAAACATGCACAAACATGTCATATACACAAATATACATACATATAACATACATTCATACATAAATACATACACACACATACACTTAAAAATATCTAAGATGTTTTTGATTTCTTCGTCCTTAAGCCTCTTTAAAGTCAACGCACATGCTTGATATGATGGGGGTGATACAAAGAGGTGTGGGAAAGGGAGGATGCAACCGAAGTGATGTATGTTGAAGGGGAGCACAAAGCTGATGGAAGAAAGATAAGGTGATATGGGATATTTTGCAAACTCTAGCCTAAAAATACCCATCTTCACCACTCATTTTCCATCCTCTTCATTCCATCGTAACTTCTTCAAATCCAGACTAAATGGAGGAACTCTGATTTTAAAACCATGTAAAATTTCAATGGCTGCAACTTTTATGGGCACCACTTCTTACCATTTTGAGGTTGGTTATGCCAAAATGTCTATTCTTAGCAGAGTGTTTTTGGACTCAAATCTTCATATCCGAAAATCCCTCTCCTTCTTTTGATCATATCTCCCTAAAACTAGTCGGAATCAAGTGTTTCTTTTTTTCGTGCTGTATAGAAACAAATTTAGAAGAACTTTCCCTTTGATAACTTTTCAAAATTTCATGAGCAACATGTCCAAAAATCAGTTAAAAGATGACCTATTTTCGTGTTTGAATTTTTTGGCGAGTCCTAGAATGTCTCTTCTTCTTTTAGCCATAGCTCCCAAAAAAACTCAGAATTGAGTAAAAAAGAAATTTAAAATTCAATAGAAAATTTCCAAGAACTTTGTCTTAGACCACTTCAGTAAATTCAGAGTGCAAGACGGCCAAAAATTCGAGTAAAGATGACCCCTTTTTGGGTCCAATTTTTGTAAACTAAAGACCTCTTCTTTTTTCAATGGCCGAGCTCTTTTCACCCTAGAACCTTAGGCTGAGAACATTGGAGGTCGAGTTTGGGAGCTATGGTCGTAAGAAAATCAAGGTGGAGAGGTTTGTGGTCGAGGGCAAGTGGAGGTAGAAATGATGGTCGAGCACTTGGAAGATAAGTATAGTTGTTTAATGATGTATTAGTGAATTTTAGTTGATGGTATAGTGAAGTGTTGGTTTGTTCAATGATGGTAGGAAGTTTGGTTTGATAATGGTGAGTACATTAATCTATTTTTAAGTATTTAAAACTTAAAATGATTATATGCAAGTTTAATTAGCTAATTAATAAGGTTGGTTGAATGATTGGTTGAATATTTGGTTGACAACTTAGTTGTGATAAATTATGAGAAATCATAATAAGAAATGGTTAAGTAATTAAACATAGTTAATTAATAGAAAATAAATCAATATTGATGTATATATGAACTTTAATTATCCTCTTTGTGAATTTGTATATGAAAAACGTTGAAATAAATAATATAATATTATAATATGGAAAATGAATATAAATTACAAATATGTCATGGGATGATTAAACCTCTTAAAGATAGTTTAAAATGGTTTATAAATGTTTTATAAAAAAAAGTAAAACTCATTTTAGAGAATTTTTGACAAGTTATTAAAATTAAGTCAAAAAAAGATGCGTTGCGTAACGGTGGTTTGCGATTTCGCACCATGGAAAGTTAAATCCATTTATAAGATGGATTCACAGTCGAAATTCTATAGAATAAAAACTTTATGAACTCTTATAACTATAATTTTCAAAAGAAAAGAAAATTTCAAGATTTCGTTCAGCTGACTTTGAAATATGAGCAAATCAAGTTAAAACGATGAATTCTTTAAAATTGATATTTTTAAATTATTTAAAAACGTGGAATAAATTCTATAAATCTTTTGAAATGTTTAAAAATAGATTTAAGTTGTAAAAAATAGATTTCTAAATGATAGAAAAGTTGTTCTGATCAAATGAGCATTAAAAGCACTACTCGTAACACTTTTTGCAACTGTTTTTAATAACTTTTGAAATATGGATTTCAACTTAAAAATTCTTTTCCAAATCTTCTATAAATATTTTCAAATGAACAACTCAGTGTTTTAATAATTATTTGGAGTTTTATAGTTTGTTTAAAAGATTTTAAATAAATGATTTGAAGAAAAACTGTTATAAATAAAGTGATTTGAACTTGGCTCTAAAAGCCGATGAGTAGACTAGATTTTTCTATTCGTGAAATCCGAATGAAGGGTGCTTAAACTAAGGAGATGTTCAGGAGCAACCAGTGCCTTGGCTTACCTAGCCTCTTTCCCGGGCGAGGGATGGATACGGTCGAAATGTCGGAAAAAAGTTAAGTATAAATGATTTGGTTTTCTAAATATAAACAACTTGGATTGTATGTAGATAATCTTCTTATACTTGGTGTTAAATTCTGAGGAAAGAACTCATACTAAATGTATGAATTTAAAAGGTGATTTTACCATTATCCTATGGATAGTACTTGTTGAAAAATTGAACTGAGTAACATTTGTATAATTTCCATAGATCCCTTTTTACTCAATAACATTTTCAAATATGGCTTAGGAGAAATGATTTGGTATTTCCAAAGTTAAAAGAGAGGTTTAGTGATTTCGTATATACCAGAAAAAATGTTTGAAAGTTATATATCTTTAAAGGATATTTTTGATAACAGGGATGAATTAATCAAATAATAATTGCCTATATACCTGACATCTTTTTATTAGTAATTGGTTTGGAGAAACTGGAATAGGACTTGCTATCCGAGAACCACTTCGAACCAATATACGCATTCGAAAGTGAAGACATCTTGCAGACAATGATTTTGAAGTTAGGAGATCTTCATTTCGGAAGGACTGCTTGTTGATAATCTCTGGCTAGCTCTCGGGATAACTAAATAGAAGTAGCCTCTTTATTATGAAAATCTCATAAGTGCAAGGACTTCTCGTTTCTAATATTAAGGGTAATTCCCGACAGGATGCCGTAGAAGAGTGCTTCGGTTTGTCCTTTTTTAGACAACTTGTATGGATGCGTATCTAACATTACATTTCTAATAAAACATATGTTGATCTCTACGAACATACATCTTTTTGGTGGTGTAGGAGGTAACTCACTTACCCTTAACACCCTTCTCAAAGACGTATGAGCTCAAAGGTTGTACATTTGTGGAAATATATAGTATGTTGTTATAAATAGTAATGTGGCATTTAAAGTGGAACCTGTTATGAGAAATTCAAAGCATGGCTAATAATTTGTGGCTTTGTAGAAGTTGAGCAACCTTACGTCCGAGCCTTACGCCCCGAAGATTACATATGTAATAATGTGGTATGAGCAATATTTTAGGCTATCGGTTTTATGAGTTAGAGGTAACTAGTAGAATCTGGGCCTCAAGGCATTTATGCCATATGGATAGGTATTAGAGGCTTGATGGAGAATGAATATAACCACCAGGTAATATGTTGTTCCTTAATGGTGTATCCAACATAGTTAAGAGGCTTGCTTGAGATAAGTGAATAGCCACTGAGATGCTAGTTGGTTATGCGTGAATTTCGGAGGAAATAGCCACTAGTTCCCTATCATGTTGGAAACACAAATTCCAATAAATGCCTTCGAACTTGATTGTAGAACCTACTTTATAGGCCTAGTATGCTGGAATTTAATCAATGTAACAATTTCAGCATATAATTATTACATTTACTTAAAAGGTGTTTTCAAAACTAAACGTTATTATAATATCAAAAGTTATAAAGTATAAAAATGTTTTGGTTATCTTAGGGAAAAAACCCGTTCGTGTTTGTATGCAGCGTGTTCTTATGAGATACTCTTTTTTTAAAAAAGGTTTCAATTACATCAAAGTTGATCTATAACACCAACATATATATATTTACACATCATGTTTCACGCTGGTTTATCAAACTTGATTCGAGTATTTTAAATATTGGGGTCAGATAAGAGTAGATTCAGAATTAGCTGAAGACGCATGGAGTTTCCAGAGGAGAGCTAGAGATCTTAATTAACGTATGGACGTATTCTATTTTTCCCTTGTATTTGTGTTGTTGTTTTTCAACAATTGTAAGGAAAGAGATTTATAACTGTCCAAGTTGAATCTAGGTTAAACTCTGATATAGTATTTAATATTTCTCTATAAAGATTATATATTGAAATAATACATGTTATTCCATTCATGTGAGATTCTGTTCTGTCTTTATTTTCTTTTTGCAATAACAATCGGTTTTTGGTACTTGAATTTGTGGCATGTGAATACCAAGGATGTATTAGTGTTGATTTTCGAGGGCCGAAAATCCCGGTCATTACATTTGGTATCAGGGCTAGGTTGAGCGAACGCCTAGGCTTTGGTGTGGTAAAACTCATTATAGTTAGGGTTAGTAAAATCCTAGAGCGAGTGACTCATTAGTGATAGGGATAGTAACACACTAGAGTGAGTTTGACTGTAGTATATATGAGCGCACATTTGTTAATGCTATATCTAAAAGAGTTTTGGTTTTGAAAAATTGGTAAATGAAATAATTTTACCTAGGACTACATTTTGAATATAAATGAATATCTTTCAAATGATATAGTTATTTGTGTAATGCTTGGTTGTTAAGGAAATGACAATATTTAAGTATTATCATTGATTGATTTAAACGTTTAAACCCAAACATCTCATGAATGTAGTTTCACAATTTGATTATATTGTATTCAATAAATAATGTTTAAGTTAAAAGGAAATTTATCTTTTAAACGGTTCCTTTGGAAGGAGGATAATTTATCAATTTAATAAAATATGTTGAAAGTGGGTTTTCTTCAGAAACTATTATGATATGGTTACAGAAAAGAAATCGTTTAAAAACAGATTTTGAAACAATTTGAGAAAAAAATTGTAACGACCCAGAAATTTTAACGATTTTTATAACATAATAAGTAAATTTTTCATGAAATTGGTATGCGTCTATTGAAGCATAGGAAATGGCAGATTTTCATTTGAAAATATGAAAGTTTGTTTGGTTATGAAATTTAAAGTCGGTTAAATTTGTTAGAAATAAATTAATTTCGAAATTTAATAATTTTTATATAGGAAAAATGTAAATCATCTTCTAAGTGAGATATTATATTTCATTTCGTCAAATTTGGATTGCTCTAGCTCTGTTTATCTTATTTTCGGTGGTTTAGCAGCATTTTGGCAGCGAATATCGATTTTTGATAGGATAATCATATCTCTCATATCTATGTACCATTCTTTTCGTCTCACCTTGCTGATCTCCGCAGTATATTCATTTGTGCATTTAGCGTTTGGTACACAGCAAAATATGCAAAAGGGTTAGCCGTATCGGTACCCATTTCGAATCTCTAAAGTATTATGTGTGCATTCGATTGTCCATCGACTGAAACTAATGGACACTAGCATAATATTTCCTGAAATTTAGTTTTGACATTCACTATTCCCTATATTTAATTTATATTTCTTGGTTTGTTTACATTTTTTAGTCTCTTCCCCTCCTTTCTTCTGTTCATTCTCTTCTAGCTTTATAAAAACACAAATTAGCTTGTATGCTTACTTTCAAAGAAACCCAGCTCCTTCTTCGTGACACTGCTATCTCCTTTTCTCATCCGACCTCGTCACCTTCATCTACAACCACCACAGCCTTGCTCTACATGCCGACCTTCTCTCTAACCCACTTCATCTTCTCATAGCCTACTCAGCAACCTGCCCTTACAACTAACGCAGCAGTCAACTTTCGCACTGAACTCTATAGCTCCACCCAGTAGCCTGATTTCCCTCCAGATCCGCCTTCACCTGACAGTTCACCAGCCTCCTTTATCTCGCCTTGCTTCCCAAGGCTGTACCTAGCAACCACATGACAGCCCATAGCCTCCACACCCCTTCACCTCTCCCACTCCACCCTATCAACTCCATAGCCGCAACTCCGCGAGCACATGCCACCACTAACCCGAACACCATCCACACCAAACCCACGCACCCGACCCTCCCTTAGCCACCGAACTCCGCCTCCATCGCATGCACACCTCCTACCGCGACCCATCAACATCTGACCAACCACAGCCCTCCCCAACACAGACCATTCCCTCTCCTCCTTGGCAGTTCGTTCCCATCACCTGTATCGACCGAGCCATCACACCAACACCCATCTCCACTGCCATGCCCGAACCCACCTGAGCCCTTACCTCCTTTTCCCACCTGACCCCACCACCTTACTCCACCCTTAAACCCGAACGAACCCCACCTCCGACCAAACTTAGGTGAGCCTCACCACCGAACGACTGCCATCAACCCAGCAGCTCACGTGCCTTCTCTACTAAACGACTTCCTTATCTAGCAGCCTTCTCATCATTTAAAAAAAGTGGAGAGCTTATATATTTGTTTGCATATATATGTATATAGTATGCATATATATAGTTTGCTTATATATTGCTTATATATATGTAATCTGCATATATTTATTTGCATATACAGTCTGCACATATATTTGTTTGAGTAGTCTGCATATATATATTTGTTTGCATATATATAGTCTGCATATATATTTATTGAGTAGCCTGCACCTTTCTGAAACCTGACAGCTGCTAGTCTCCGGGTGTGTCGTACCTTTCCACTATCTAGAACTCGGCTTTACCCTCACTTCTTAAACAAAAGATGTGTATATATTTCATATATATTTTTTGTTTCCATTTATATCAAGCAAGTTTTGATTTGTTTTCATCGATCCCAAGTTATCAGGTTTGCTTTGTTCATTGAATTCGTGTTCACCCTACTTTGCTTTGGAAATTGTCTTTTGGATTGGAAATTGTTGAGTTCATGATTCAAAATCGTAGCTTGTTGCGTTGTCTTTTTTTTCTAGCCTCGAAAGGTGAGCGATCACTCACGATTAGCATTCATATGCTAGTAGATTTATATTCACATGAAATGACGATTGAAATATGTTGTTAAATTTGAATTTGTTAATTTCACCATCGAATTCGTGTTATCACTCGCAATTGTTTACCTATATTAATTGACATATGACACCATAACATGTTGTATATATTATATTTAAATTGTTAATTATGATAATGCTTGCTATTGATATGTATGTCATTTGTAATATTATTTTACTATTCTCACTCTGCAAGTTCCTTGTTAGTTCGGAAATCACTGTGTGTTTAAATGATACATTCCCGAATGATCTTATAGATTAGGAAAAATCGTTATTGGTTGAAATGATAAACCCAAGCGATTTTATTGATTTTGAAATTTTAGGATTGTGGGTGAAATGATATATACCTATAAAAAATTAAATTATTGCATATTGAAATGATAAATATCTGTATCACTTGACCATAGGGTAGAAAATTGTATACGGACGCCGTTGGTATATTTTGAGAAAAACGATTTTTAAAGTTTTGAAAGGAAATAGACGGATTTTATTAAATATTGATTTCTATTGTTTATTATATGCTCAAATTTTGATTTTTAAATTTTATATTTGGAAATTTTAAGTTTATAAGTTAAGGTTTGAAAATGTAAATATAAAGATTTTACTTCTAATTTTATCATTTTAAATATATAAAATATAGTTTAATAAAATAAAATAGATTTAATAATAAGATTTAATTTAATAATATTTAATATAATAAAAGTTAATTTAATATAATTTAATTGGATAAGTATATATATTATATTTAAAATATTCATTTAAAATTCAATTTAATAAACTTAATTTGATAATGAGATATATTACGTTTAAATATTTATTTAAAATTATATTAATATTTTAAAAATAGATTTTGTAATAACTTCAATAAATTAAGGTTGGAAAGATGAATTGAAATTGATTTGAAATTTAATTTGTTTAAGAACTATATTTGAATAAAAAAATTGATTTGAAAAGTTATTAATTTTGAAATTTTAAAGATGTGATTTTTATAACTTGATAACTCGATTTAATTAAAGATGATTAAAAGAATGGTTTCAAATTTAAATATAATTGAAATTAAATATTTAATATTGATTTAAATTTATAATTTGAGATTTTATTTAAATGTTATTAAAAATGATTAAGTGGATATTTTTCGATTTAAATAAAATTAAAGCTGAATTTTGAAATATAAATGAAATTTGTCAAATTATGTTATTATAAATTATTTGAATATTTAAACTTTGAAATCTATTGAACTGGAAGTGGTTTAAATTTGTAGTTCAAACCTGTATTTGAAATTGGTATAAATTAAAAATGGTTTTGATGAGAATTTAAATTGGACCTTTAACCTTCTAATTGAAATTGTTGAACTGAGAATGATTTAAATTGAATTTTGGAACTAAAGTTGATTTGAATTGATTTGTGAGATTGGAAGGAACAATTCTAATTTGAAATATTTTTCGATATAAACTCTTTTAATATATAAATTATTTTTAATATATAAACTATTTTAGTCTATAACCTATTTTTAAATATAAACTATTTTTAATGTATATTTACTCCAATATATAAATTACTTTCAATATTCAAATTGTTTAAGTTGGAACCGTTATGATTTAGATTTAATGGATTTAAATGTTAATACTTTGATATGATGGTTTAACCTATCTTGTGGTTATGATTTCGAAAGTAATATGAGTTTGAAAGTGATATGATTTTTGAAATGAATGTGATATTTTGATATGAAGTATGAATTATTTGAAATGAAAATGACCATGGTATGAAATAAGTGTTTGGTTGTTAAAGAGATCAGGATCGGATATTATCATACTCACCGCCAATACCAAAAACCACTTTAACTACTGTGCATGTGGTGGAGATTCCAGAACGAAGTAGGATAGTTTGGCGAACGTCTGTATGAGGCATGAATGCAGCCCTGACTACCTCGAGTCAGCTTGATGTGACTAAAACCGGAGCTATACCTAGGCCAAGTGAGGTCGGACCTCCGATCGAGCATGCTTCTTCGATGCCATATTTATTACTTTTTCATTTGATTTGGGTGCACCTTTTATTTTAGGAGTATGTCTCGAGGTGGGCGGTAGTAGCTGCTATGCGTTACCACAGCTCGATTCTGCAAATGGTAGAATCCTACCCTGACATTGCCTCACGTACCTTGTCACATGCCTTATCGCGTCCATTACCGGTTTGGTTTGTGTCGTACCTTTGGAGTGCTCCCTGATAGCCCACCGATTTGGGGGAGTTTACAATACTGTATAGACTACGACATTTATATAAAAATGTGTTAAAGGAGATATGGGTAACGCCTTAATGCTATTTTAATATTTTTTACTTTACTATCGACATTATTTATGTAGCATATTGTACTATGTATGTAGATAGTTCCATGGATCCTTAAGGGATGGAATCCCAGCATCCTTTAAATTATATTACATTTCACTTGGACATTTCACTTGAGTTGAATTTACTTGCATAAGGATGTTAATCCTGACTCAAGTGTTTTGTGTTTTTGCTTTATGCTTGAGTCAGACTGTCACAACATTTGAGACTCGCCATTAGAGCTTGGAGCTATGCTTGGAGATCTATCTTTTATCTATTCAGCTTTCAGTTATTTCCAGTTGTTATGTTCAGACTTGTCATTTGCATTTGTATTGAGACTTCTATGTAGTGGATTTCTGTTGTATTTTACTTTAGACTATGATATTCTATAGTAGCTTCATGAACTATTTACCTATTTCAGCTACTTATTGTTATATTACTTTGTTTCTATGATTCTGTGATTGATTTATTTACTTTATATGCTATGTTTTGCCAAATATAAATAAACAATTTGTTTTTCTGAGCTATTCAAGTCTGATATGTGTGGATTACGTCGATTTGAATGGCTCAAAATGGCGGGTCGTTATGATATGATTATAGAAAAGAAATCGTCCACAAATAGATTTTGAAATAATTTGAGAAAATTGTGTTATAATGAATGATGTTTATGGAAAAGATGTTTATCTTTTGGAATAAAATGTTTTCCTTAAAAAAAGAAATATTTGGAAATGATTATCTTTATAAAAGACTCTGAATCAAAGTTAAGATTTATGAAATGTTTTAATAAACTATTTTGAATGTTAGTAAGTATGTATATCATACGTAGATCATTTGGTTACACGATTTTGATCTAAGATTCGAGTACAAAACTTGGAGCTGTTTACATCAATCCAAAAAAGGATTTGTCACCCGATATTTGACTAAAAGTTCTGATTGGAAAGCCCAATCAGAGTCCGCACTAAAGGTTCGAGGGATCAATACTAGTTCAAAAGTTAAGTCGTGGATTCAAATAGTAGATTAAATCGAATGATCTATATACATCATACAAATGTAAGATTAAAAATAAATATTTTGGAAAAATAACTTTGGGTTTTTTTTTAGTATAATTTGGAGGTCGAAATCCTAAAAAGGGGGAAAGTCTGTAACGACCATACAAATTTATCGCTTTGATGAATTATACTTATTTTAAAATATTCAAATATAAGATTTTTTTTAACATATATTATGATGTTTTAAAGAATAAATAATAATGGTAATCTTATTTTGAATAAGCATTTACAAAAATATATACTTGGGAAAATACCGATAAAATGATTGAAAAATGTTTTATCAACAGACCGCTCCATAATCATAAATGTCACACATGGAGCTAGATACATACTCTTATTTTTATAGTTGAATAGGAATATGAAATAAAATTATTTATTTTATTTTTGGGAAATTAAAAGTATTTTTGACATCACCGGTGATGCTCTTATATTTAATAATTGATTAATGATTTTAAATTGAAACTTAATAAATTAATAATTATTCAAATTATTCAAAAAAAAAATTTAAATGATAATAATTCATTTTAAATAGTTATAAAGTGATAATAAATCATTTATAATAGTTTTATAAAAATATATATTCGAATTGAAAAATATAAGAAAATGGATATTGTTTATCGATATAATAACACTTTTTGTAAACAATTGTTTAATATTGATTTATTTGGTGTTATAATTAAAATGAAATCATTTCAATTTATCAATAATGATAAGAAATAAGTTTTCAAATTTTGTTTACAATTATATGTACTTTAACTGATAAGTGAAAATGTGATCAGGAATTGGTTTCCTAATTGTCAATGGTTTAACGAACGAAAGTTGTTCAAAGTCGATGCAACATTGTTTATTCTCTCGTGCACATACATATACATGTACAAATATGTCACATATACACATATACATACATATAACGTATATAAAAATATATACACGCACATATACATACACATACACTTAAAAATGTCTAAGATATTTTAGATTTCTTCATCCTTAAGCCTCCTTAAAGTTAATGCACATGCTTGATACAATGGGTTTGATGCAAGGAGGTGTAGGCAAGGTAGGATGATGCCGAAGTGATGGATGGTGAAGGGAAGCACAAGGGTAATGGAAAAAAGGTAAGGTGATGTGGGATATTTTGCAAACTCTAGCTTATAAATACCTACCTTCGCCACTCATTTTCCATACTCTTAATAATATTATAACATCTTCAAAACTAAACCAAATGAAGAAATTCTTACTTTCAAACCATGTAAAATTTCCGTGCCTACAAATTTGATGTGTACCATTTCTTCCAATTTTGAGGTTAGCTATGCCAAAATCTCCATTTCTTGCATAGTGTTTTCGGACTCAGATTTTTATATCCAAAAATTCCTCTCCTTCTTTTGATCATATCTCATTTGAAACAAATCTGAATCAAGTATTTATTTTTTTCCAAATTGCAGAGAAATGAATTTAAAGAACCATCCCTATAATAACATTTCAAGATTGCTTGAGTAACATATCTAAAAATAAGTTAGAAGATGACCTATTTTTGGGTTTGATTTTTTTGTCAGTTCGAAAATGCCTCTTCTTCTTCTAACCATATCTCCCTCAAACATTTTGGATTTGAGTAATTATTTTTCAATAGTAGAAAGTTTCCAAGAACTTTCACTTAGACTACTTCTACAAATTCAGAAAGCACTTCATTGGCCAATGTAACGACCCGTATATTTATTTACTTAATTAACTGAAATTTTGTGAAATTTTAAATAATTGAATTCTGAAATAAAATTTTAATATTTGAAATACGTCTGATTAAACATAGCAATTGGTAAATTTTCATCAGAAAATATGGAAGTTTATTTTCTTGTGTAATTTTTATTTAAATTCAAATCAGTTAATGATTGATGATAATAAAATATTTTCCAAATCTAAATATTTTTATATAATAAATTTGTAAATCATCTTCTTAGTGGGACGTCATATTTCGTTTCTTTAAATTTGGATTGCTCTTTCTCCATTTATCTTATTTTTGGCAAATTAGCAGCATTTTTTATTCCGATTACCAATATTTGATAGGATGATCGTACCATATAATATCTATATACCGTTTTGATCGTCTTGTCGTGCTGATCTCTATGGTATATTCAGTTATGTGTTTTGAAGTCGGTTACGCAGCAGAATCCGTGTAAATGGTAATCATATCGGTTTTCCATTTTAAACTTTAGATTTCCCTGTCCCTTTATTTTCTACCATGTAAATTTATTTTTCAGTAGATTTTATTATTTCCTAAATTCAGGTAGTGGCTTTTCTGATCCATCGTTTCAATAAATATTTTACTCTGTTCATTTCCATCTGTATGTCACTTGAAATAGAGAAATAAATATATTATTTGCGTACAGATCACTCTTTCCTTTACCATTCTTTCCATTTGGTCATGCCTATACGTCATCCCTTCCTTTTGTAGCACCTATTCTTTTCTTCTTTGTTGCTCTACCTTATTTTTCTTTCAAAATAAAAAAATTATTTATGCAAGTGATTTCGGCTGCTACTGACAACCACCGTGGCCGAAGCCTCTCACCGTCTCAACTGCACACGCAAGCTGCTCCACCACTTCTCCCTTTTGCCTGCTTGTGCCAAATTGCAAACTACTCAACCTATCGCATGTCATCCCCCTCCCCATGCCGAGCATCTCCACCCCTGCCTTTTTGCCTCCGCGTCCTTCCACTCTCACCTACCTCGGCCTCTCCGACGCACCAGAACCCCCCTCAAACCCAAAGCCGACCCCACCACTTCGGTCTCCCATCTCCACCGTGAGTTCCTTTCCCTATTTATATATATTTGTTATATAAGATGTAGGCTGCTGTGTGTGTGTGTGTCTATATATATATATTTATATAAAGATATGCCTCCCATCTTTATGAGTTTATTTATCTAAGACTTGTTGACATGGGTGTCATACACATGTTATTATATAAGGTATATATTAGTTTATATCCTATATTTGCTGTTTTGTTATATGTATCTAGTTATATTACTTACATTTATTTTGATATAATACGTGTGTTATATGTTAGTTATACGTGATATAAATAATGTATTAATGGCGTTAATGGCGTTAATGGCGTCTCTGTCGTTTATCCATTTTTTTCACTCCGCTGCTTTCTTTTCTTGCCCCCTGCTCCCCCCCGCCCTCCCCTCTTCTTGTCCATGCCTGATTCTCTACCATTGCTCCCCCTTCCCGCGGCCCCCTCCCATGCTCGTTCATCCACCAGATCTGGCCGTTGTTTCAACGGTATGCTCTCTTCGCCCCACTGCCCCTTGCCTCAACTCCAATCGATTTCCCTCCTCTGCCCATGCTACCTCCGCCTTCCCTTGCTGCCTGCACTACTGCTAGCTCTTCGGTTTCAACTTTATGCGATGTTGTTTATCAACCTGAGGATGGAGCCTTGGTTTCGAATGTGAATTGTTTGGTGCCCATTTCTCTCGATGGTAACGTTGTTGATGCTGCAGGGTGTTCTCGTTCATCTCCTTTGGATTCGAGCTATATGGTTGCGAATACTCTGCCAAGTGAAGTCGTCTGTCCTGGTTTAGTTGCTCTGGATTCGATGGTGAATGGTAAGCCGCCCTCTTCTCTATGTTCCCGTGGATCTGCGGCGTGTTTGGAGAAGAATACGTTTTTTGATTTGGGTTTACCTGTTTCTGTGAATGTTGCCACTGGTTCGAATGTGGTGAATGTTGGCCCTGATTATGTTATTGCGGATGTAGGTGTGATTGGAAGAGATATGTTTATTACATCTGCTGTGTCTTCGTGCGTTAGTTGTTGCACTTCAGATGCTTGTGTTATTGCCTCTGACAATTGTGCCCCCATACCCAGTTTTATGGGTTCTGGTGGTAATATCTATTCTGCCCCAGTTGACAATCCCTTACCTGTGGAGCTCCATGTTCCTTCTCCTCCCAAAGTTTGTACTGCTACTGCTCCTGCCCACGCTTGCTCCAAATCGTGGTCTTCCCTTTTCACTTCTCTTCCCCGTAATGCGGGTGATTACAAGCCGATTGACTTTGATATTGTTGCGAAGAATGGAGTGATGATTCCTCCCCCTATTGTCATTCAAGCTGGTTTGGACTTTTGGTCTGATCATCCGTTTGGCTTCTTTCTGGACCCTAATCATCGTCTGCATGATGCGGCTTCAGTATGTCGTCGGGCGTGGAAACTTCGTGGTGATTTACGTATTAGGCTTGTTGACTCTATGTATTTCATTAAGTTTTCCTCCGCTGAGGAGCGTCGTCTTGTTGTTGAAGTTGAGCCTTCCTTTTTTGATGGGAAACCATTTATTATTACTCCTTGGTCGCCTACTATTGCTAGCGCTCATGAGCAAGTTCTTTCCATCCCCGTTTGGGTCTTTTTTCCCCATATTCGCTCTGCTCTTCAACCTTTGCTTGGTTTGAATTGGCTAGCCTGTAATGTCGAAAAACTGAAACGTTTTGACTCTAATACCGTTGCTCGTGAAAAAATGGTTTATGCTAAAGCTCTTATTGAGATATCCCCAGATAAGCCTCTGCCATCCTCTATTCCTGTCCAACTAGCTGTTGGGCATGTTGCGGAAGTACGCGTTCGCTACGGATGGGTTTCGGATATCTGCACTTCCTGTCACTCCATTGGGCACCTGGCTAGTGACTGTGTGCACTCTGTTGTCTCCGCGGCTGCTCCTAAAATCCCTTTGCCTAGCCACCCGCTTCGGAAATGGGTTCCTAAGGTTTCTGCCTCTGTCCCTCCTCCTGCAGTTTCATTATCTGTCCCGGGCTCACCTACTTGTCCTGTAGATAGACCTGCCTCTCTTTCTGCTCCTGTGGTCCCTTGTGATGTTTATGCAATTCCTTTAGATGCTCCTCCGTGATTGCCTATTACTTGGGACGAGTCTGAGAGGTGTTGGGTTGATCTCAAGTCTGATGTAAGATTTAACCCCATTGCTGATTCCTTTTTTAGATTTGTTTCCGATGATCTTTTGGACCTTAGATGCCTTCATTACGTTCCTTCTGGTGATTCCTTAGTTCTTGATATGGATGGTCTGTATGCGAGATCGAATACTGACATGTTAGCTGATTCTTCTTGGGATCGTTCCTTTGTTTACTCTTCTGATTCTGTTGATTATGATCCTTGTCTAGCTAGCCTCTTCCGACCATATGCTGGTTTACTTGGGAAAGTCCCTTTGGACTCTTCCCAGGTTTCTGTGGAAGATGGTGATTCTACCTCTTCGGAGGAGTCTTAGCCTTGGTGTTATTTAGTAACTGTGGCATGTCGGTCACATTCTTGTGCTTTATTTTCCTAGTTAGTAGCTATGGCGCTTTTGCCTTTCTTCTGTACTTCAAATTTTTATTACGTTCGTAATAAAAAGTGGACGGTCCACTATAAAACCGGCTGGCCTTGCCAAAAAAATAATGTGTTTACACTATTGTTTTACTTTTGGTTTTAAAACATAAATAGTATATTTTTTGTAAGTTTACATATATATGTTTTATAAGTTCACGTGTATGTGTGTATATATATATATATATATATGCTTATATGTTAGTTTATGTAGATAAGCATATGCCAATTGGGTTTTCTAATATATATACATACATACATACATATATATATATATATATATTTCAGTATACGAGTTATTTTTAGTCTGCATACACTATATGGAATCTTCGAAAGATAATTGTTCTATAAATATTGCTTTTTAAATTGCATATATATATGCACGTAAGTTCATCTACTGGTTTATACATCTTAGCACTATCAGGTATTTCTTTTGTTACAGTTAATATCCATACATACTTTTTCTTTTTCTTTTATTTTACTAACAGTTTATATTTACACATTTTCTTGAACGTGTTCTATAAATATTATAAAGCTTATCAAGTTTGATTTTATTATAATGAATAGATATTTTGATATGTGTATGGTCCATATGGTTATTATAATTATATATACAAAATTTGAAAGTCTATATATATATATATATATATATATATATATATATTTCTGAAGCTTTCAACTGGGTCCTAAGTGTATATATATGTATATAAGTATATAGGGGTTTGGTTTCAGACGATATAGAGATTTTATTTTATATGTGCATAGATTCTATTTATATAGATTTTATTTTTATGCATACATTGATTTGGAATTTTGTATATAGATATAAAACTATAAGTTATATTGAGTCAAATGAGTTTATGTCAGCCTACATGGATATACATTATTTCCAAAATTGAAGAGATAAATACATCTAGTATATATATAAGTAAGTTGATATATCAGTTTATAATTGTTATATATATATATATATTGATTTCAATGTATATACATATACAAGTTTATAGTAATATTGATTTGAAAATAATAATGTATATATTTTCAGTTTATATCAAAACTGATTTGATTTGCTCTCATCGATTCCCATTTATCAATCTGTTTGTCGAATTCGTGCCAATCTTGCTTTGCTTTGGAATTCGTAGCTTGTTCTGTTGTCAAACTTCTCTAGCCTCGGAGGTGAGCAATCACTCACGAGTAACGTTCTTATATTATTAAATTTGATTTCAATTGAAACGACAATTGAATATGCTGCTGCTAGTTATTATTGCTATATATATGATATTATATGTATCTGTTCACCTATGACATCAGACACTATTATCTGTTATTTATATTAATGATATATGCATTTTATATTATTATCATATTTTTATCACTGTGCAAGTTCCCTGTTAGTATGGAATTCACTATGGGTTGAAATGACACATACCCGAACTATCTGTAGAATAGGATAAAATCGTTATGAGTTGAAATGATAAACCCAAGAAATTTTCATTTGAATTGAATTTGGGATTGCAGGTTGAAATGATATATACCCGCATATATTTAAATTGCGGGTTGAAATGATGTATACCCATATATATTTAAATTGCAGATTGAAATGATAAATATCTGTCTCACTTGACCATAGGATAGAAAATTATGTACAGACACCATTGGTCTATATATAAATATTTTGAAAATGATTTCTGTGGTTTCGAAAGATATATGGTTTTATTTAATATTGAAAATATTAAATAAGTTTTAATATAAAGTAGATTTAATAATAAGCTTTAATTTAATAAAGTTTGATTTGATTAATATATAATATGTTTAAGTATTTATTTAAAAATTTATTTTAGAAAAAATAGATTTTTATAATGATTTTATAAGTTGAGGTTGGGAAGTTAAATTTGAAATTTATTTGAAATTGTATTTAATTAAGAATTTTATTTAATTAAATCGATTTGAAACTCATTGAATTTGAGATGTAAAGATAAGGTTTTATAACTTGATTTTGATTTTAAGTAATTTATTGAATATTTCACGTTTAAATAAATTAAATAAAATATTTAGTAAAAATGTAATTTAAGGTTATTTAAATGATATTGAATTTATTAAGTGAATATTTCAGGATTAAATAATAATGAAGTTAAATCAAGATCTATATGAAATTGTTAAATTTAGTTTTAAAAAACGTTGAATGTTTAAAGATTTGAAATATATTGAAATTTAAATGGTTTATTTTGTGGTTCAAATCTATATTGTTTATTTAGAACCTGAATTAAATTTAAATTGATGAATTGAGATTGAATTAAATTTGAATTTGGAATTCGAGTTGATTAGAATCAATTTGTGAAATTTGTGGAAATTATAAATATTTTACTTTATAAATTATTTTAATATATATATACACATACTATTTTAATATAAAATTATTTTTAATATAAACTATTTTAATATACTATTTTTTTTAATATAAACTATTCTATTTTATAAACAATTTTATTATACATACTATTATTAATATCTAAACTGTTTGAGTGGTGGAAGTTATGATTTCAAAGTTATGATTTTTCAAAGTATTATGATTTCAAAGTGTTCTGGTTTCGAAAGGGTTATAACTTTGAAAGTGCTATAATTTGAAAATAGGTATATTTGTAATGAAAATGATATTGTATTGATATGGTTTTGAGATGGAAATGGTATTTGGTTTTGAAGTATAAATTATTTTGAAATAAACGCGGTGTTATAATGACGTTTGGTTGTTAATAGCTTATATTTCTGCATAGTAGATAGTTCCATGGATCCTTAAAGGATGGGTATCCCAAACATCCTTTAAGTTACTTGTATTTCAATTGATACTTAACTTGAGTTGGATTTATTGATATAAGAATGTAAATCCTGACTCGAGTGTTTTGTGTTTTACTTTACACTCGGGTCAGAGTGAGTGTTATAGCATTTGAGACTCACTTTTGGAATTGGAGCTTCGATTGGAGTTCCATCTATCCATCCAGCTTTTAGTTATTTGGTTGAATCCGTTGATATATTCAGATTTTGTATTGATTAGTGTATTCGAGACTTTTGTAACGACCCGATTTTTCGATGCCCAAAAGTCAACATCAATATGTCCACTGTATCAAATGACGCACAGTCGAATGCCGAAAAACCGAACCGTTAGGGTTAAAGAAGAAGAAGATAGAAGAAGAAAACAGAAACAACAATATAATCTCACATTTCACAGCGGACAACATATAATAGATAATTGAATAATCTTTAAAACAAAGAACTATATCTATTGTTACAACACAATATCAGAGTACAACAACAACACACAACACTGGGAGTTATAATGACTTGCCTTAAATAGAAAATTCACTTTGCACCAACTAGACGCAACAGACACTACACAGTATAAATGTTACGCTTCGCCATCCAGCTTGCTCCTGATCTCCATAGCAACTTCTGAATTCTCGAATGACCTGATAACCTGACTCTAGGCTGCCCGTGTGGAAAATTGTGAGCACCCAGAGTTTAGAAAGGGAACAATAAACTCCAGGTCAGTCGTGGAACTGGTGTGAGATCTTAAAAACAGTTATTTTCACAAAGAAAATAAAAAGAAATTCGCTATGCCTTTGGAAAATGAAACTACCATAAGGCCTCCCGCCACACACACAATGCAAACGCAGAATTGAAGGAATTTCTCCTTATGATAGTCAAACATGCTTGATAAGCAAAATCATTTGATATTATTATTATTATTAGTGCATAGTGTGGAAAACATTTCGAAAGTATAATATTAATCTTAGCCCGCATAGACATTTCATACTATGCCTACTATAGCTACCATCTAAACAGTGGTGACCACCATAAGTAAATGGCAGGTTATACAACTAAAACTGTACTGGGTTCGTATTGGGAATTGGATTTCCAACAAATTGTCGGGCTAAGGAACTTCCTACTGCCAATGGATACGTCTCGGGAGGGACGTTCCGAGAACTTAACCAGCTCTCTGCCATCACAAGGACGGGTTACCTCTGTAACTAGGTAACTAATACACGAGTATGCCATCTCCCGGTCCTTTGGGACCTTTATCCGAGGATCCTCTACACCAACAACCACAAAGAAAAATATTTGCAGTAACCACAAAGGTTAAATATCAAGGCTCCATACCTGACACCACCCTTTTCCAAAAGGAAATGATATACCCTAAAGGGCGCGACCCTCATAACCTTGCCGCATCTTTCCTGTTTTGACCATTTCCGGGGTGTGAGGTCCGATGAGGTCTCGTCCACAAAGCTACACCTTTCACAAAGTCATGCTTTGATCAACAAATGATTAGCAGCACTTCATATGCCACATTACCAAATTGGGAATGTATCACTAGTAATCATCAACTACATAACCTCTGAGGTCGTACGTCTCAGAGAAGGGTGTTAAGCTAAGAGAATAAATTCTCCACCACCAACAGAAATGTATTTGACAGAAACCAGCTTTATATCTGAAAGTGTAACGTCAGACACACATCCATACAAGTCCGTTCCGGGATCGAACGGAACCGAAGGCACTTCAAAGAAGCCCTTGCAAATCCGGATATTCACAAATCACGTCTGGAATCCCCATCACAAAGGATGATAAAATCTCTATACCAGAGCAATCCGGTGCAGCGACATTCGACAGGTAATCCTTTCGCTTTCGAAAATACCTGGTCTTCAACACCGTCTTTAAATGCAATCTCATTTTGTAACGACCCATAATATTTTAATAGTTTTGAATGGTTTTATTTTCATATTTAATTCAATTTTGAGAAAATTTTAAATAATTGAATTTTGAAATAAAAATTTTATATTTAGAATACGTATATGAAGATACAGCAAATAGTGAATTTTCACTTAATTATATGGGAGTTTATTTTTTTATATAATTCTATTTCAATCTATATCGGTTAAATATTGCTGATAAAAAAAAAATTCTAAGCCTGAATATTTTTACATAAGAAAATTCTAAATCATAGATCCTTCATTTTTAATAATAATATTCGTTCCCCCTTATTGCTCTCCAAACTATGGTAACAAATTTGCTTTAATTTTTCTGCTGAATTAATGTATCAAACGTTGATATTTCATTTATTAGTCCACTATCTACGTTATTTATGGACACAAATGTATTTCAATATCTCTTCATATACCATTCCTAAATATCCTCTTCCAGATCCGTGACCATCTGATTTCTTTTGCGTTTCAAATTTTAAACGCGCATAAATCAATTGCCTTAATATTTGTCAGCTAAATAAATGGATGACCGTTGCTAGTACATAAAAATTTGTTTTATTTCTGCCTGAATTCCGGGCTAATTTTTCACCGATCCTTTCGTTTCACTTTAATTGCTTTAATAAGTATGTCAATGGACAGACGTTACCATTCTCATCATTACACTTTATTTCATATGGTACGTTTCTTTGTTTTTTTTCTCTGTTCATTTCTTTTATTTGCCTCTGTCTGCTCCTTTATCCCTTCCTTCCATTTCAAAATTCAAGCGTGCTGTCCATTCTTGGCATAAATTATTTTCAGCTAAATAATAGTCGTTGCTTTTATATTTTTCCAAATTTTAGGGTCACAATTATTAATTGCTGACCTTTCCTTTCCTTTCCTTCAGTCCACTGATTCCTTCCTTTAAACCATTCAATTTGCGCGTTGATTTTATACCAATAGTCGTTACTTTTATTTATTTCTCTGAAATCATGCGTAACGTTCCTTTTCAATTTATTCTTCTGCCTCTCTTTATATTTTTCCATTTTGCTTTGGGAATACAAATTCGCACACTCCTCTCCTTCTTTAATTAATCTGTAGCCGTTTCTTATTCATTCTTCCTTCAGTTTCAAATTTGAAAGTGCTACCCAAGGTAAAAAATTAATTGCTAAATAATTCTCCCTAAATTAGGGGACTTCACAGTATCAATTACTTTTATTTACATGTCCATTCAAATTTTCTATCGGTTAAGACCAAATAGTAGCTCACCTTTTTATTCCCTGAATTCAGGGTTTGACTATTGATTGGTACCTATCTTTTTATATTTCCTTTAATTTATTGTTTCAATATTTTTCCTAAATCTATGCTTCTAGACGTTGATATGCCATTTCTATATTTTGGGTGATAACTTTTTTGAACGTTTGATAATAATAATAAATCTGCATATTATAATCGGATATCAATTGAGATCTAGGAAAGAAATAAATATAAAACGTATAACCTGACAAATAATAAAAATTGCTTTAATTGCACCGTTGATTTTGAAACGTATAAAATTCTATACGTTCTTTACGCATCCATTCATTTCTTTTATTTCTTCCTTTATGTTTCCTCTCTTTACTGATATATACTTACTTCTTTTATCTCTCCTATCTACTACAAAAGGCAACCCACTTCTTTGTGAAATAAAAAAAAAAAAAATTCCTTCATCCCTCAACCCATCAAAATCACCTCACCTCCGTTCCCGCATGCTGCTCTTCCAGCCAACGTTCCATCCTTGCCGTGAAGTTGTTCCTATCCCCTCTTTCGCCTCTATATTTTTGAATGGAAGATATTATGTGGTAAGTATATAAAGTGATAACTGCATATATATTTTTACCTTGCCTACCCTTCCTCTTTCGCCTATAAAAATCGGCATGAATAATTTAGGCACGTGCCCTATTAATTAGTTATATATATCAAGCTTTGTATCCGTTGTTTTATACTTCTCAAATTTCGCATTCGGTTCTAAAGGTTTAATATATTCTGTTAGCATACATAAGTAAATAAGTTTGTAAATTGTTATGTATACATATAGTAAGTTATAAATTTGGTACAGTTTTTTTTTAAAGGTAGATTTGATTGATGATACGTGTCATAGTTTTTATATAAATTTATATTAGTCTGTAGTTTGTTTTTAAATATGTTGTAATAACATTGATTTTTAAAGTGAGTATATTTATAGATTTATTTGAAATGTGTTTAAAAAAAAAAAAAAACACAGTACATTTATATGTAAGGTTTATAAAAGTTATAAGCTAGGTACATTCATATATTAGTTTAAAGGTGTTAGTTAGTATACACATAAGCTGCTGTATATAATTTATAATTTACGCGTATATAAGTTTGGTTTGTATATAAGTTAAGGGATCTGTAGTTATTAAATAAAGTTATCGGTTTTATATTATAGGATATTTGTAACAGGTCAGTCTATATACTTTAAGTTGTGTAAGTGTGTCAGTTTTAATACCTGAGTTTACACGCGTACTATATTAAGTTATAATCGACAGTTTCTTTATGTATAAGTCTGGTTATAAAGTATAAGCATAAATATATTTAACATAGAATCTACTTGTTATACGTTTATTTGTATAGCTGCATCATGGGTTTAAAAATTTAAACCGATGATTTTATGTTGTATATTTATTTTCCTTAAAGTAACATATTGATTTTTAAGAAGAGAAAATAATATATATATTACATCAATATGGGTTTAAAAATTTGAATATGATTTATATATAAACATACATAAACTTTATACGGTGTATCTATTCAATTATACCATCTATCCTTATCAATCCAGTTCTGATTTGACTTCGTCAACTCCTATTTATCAGCTTGTCCGACAAACCCATGTCCTTCGTGCTTTGCTTCGTAATTCATGCTTGGATTACGTAACTCAACTTCGTTGTCTATATCCTCTAACCTCGAAAGGTGAGCAATCACTCACGATTTACATTCTTTTATTTACTAAATTTGATTTCAATTGGGACGACAATTGAAATATGAGGCTGTAGTTATTTAAATTGTTATATATGCTATTATCTGTAAGTATTCACTTATGGGATATGACACCATATCCTATTGTTTATATATTTATTTTGATGATATATGCCTGTTGTTATTATATTTACATATCTGTTATCACTCTGCAAGTTCCCTGTTAGTATAGAAATCACTATAGGTTGAAATGATACATACCCGAACAGACTTTAGAATAGGAGAAAATCATTATGGGTTGAAATGATAAGCCCAAGCGATTTTCATTTAATTGAATTGGGATTACGAGTTGAAATGCTATCCACCCGTATACATTTAGTGTACGGATTGAAATGATAAATATCCGTAACACTTGACCATATGATAAGAAATATATACAGACATCGTTGGTCCATATATATAAATATTTTGAAATTTAATTCATTGTTTTGGAAAGAAATATATGGTCTTATTAAATGTTAATCCTTAAATTTTTTTATATATAAAGGTTAATGATATATAGATTTAATAATATTTAATTTAGTAAAAATTTGATTTAATACATAAATTATGCTAAATATTTATATAAATTTTATTCCAAAAGTATTCTGCAATTTACTAAGATTGGGAGATAAATGTGGGTTTATCTAAATAGTATTTAAATAAGGATTTATTCAATTAAATCAATTTGAAATTTTTGAATGGGAAATTTAAGGGTATGATTTTGTAACTGGATTTTATTTAAGCGATTTAATGAATATTTCACATTTAAATAAATTAAAGAAAATATTGAGTAAAATGTAATTTAAGGTTACTTAAATGATATTGCATCTAATAAGGGATTATTTAAGACTAGATAATAATGAGGTTAAATCGAGATCTATATGGAACTATTAAATTGAACATTTAATTAAATATTAAAGCTTTGAACTATATTGGGATTTAAATGGTTTATTTTGAGATTCGGATATGTATTTGAAATCAGTATAGTTGAATTTTGTATTTAGAAACTAAATTGATTAAAAAGTTAGTTGAAACGTTGAATACTTAAAGTTTTGAAATATATTGAACATAAAGGGTATTTTGTGATTTCAAATCCGAATTTGAGATCGATAAAATTGAAGTGGTTATTTTAGAAATTGAGTTGAATTTAAATTAATAAATTGAGATTGAAATAGATTTAAATGGGGTGGTCAGGTTGATGTTAAACGATTTGTCAAGTTGAGGGAATTGAAATTTCTTTACTGTACAAATTATTTAATATATAAAAATACTATTTGGGAAGTATAGAGATATTTGAAGTGAAAATGATATTTTGTTTTGAAGTATAAATTAAGTTGAAAAGACTACGGTGTTATAGTGTATATTTCTATCTTTTAGATAGTTCCATGGACCCTTAGAGGATGGTTATCCCGAACATCCTCTAAGTTAATTATATTTCAGTTGATATTTCACTTGAGTTAGATTTATAGATATAAGAATGTTAATCCTGACTCGAGTGTTTTGTGTTTTGCTTTACGCTCGGGTCAGACTGAGAGATACAGCATTTGAGACTCATCTTCGAAGTTGGAGCTTTGCTTGAAGATGCAGCTATCTATCCCTTCAGTCATCCAGTTGATTAGTTCAGAGAAGCCATCTGTTACATTGGAGACTTCATGGCATTTGAACTATTCGGTTGTATTTTATTTCTAACGCTGAGGTATATAGTAGCTTCATGAACTACTATTCTTTATCTATTCCGCTGCATTGTATTACTCTGTGTAAGTGATCTATGATTGATTTATTTACTGTATATTTTAAGTTTTGCCAAATTTTATTAACAATTCGGTATTTTGAATTATTCAAGTCGGACATGTATGGTTTTATTGTCGATTTGAGTGGTCTAAAATAGTGGGTCGTTACAGTTGGTATCAGAGCTTTGGCTCTAGGCAAAACTTAGCATATATGGTAAATTATTTACAGAATCACTTTCGCTCGAGTTGAATCTCTTCCTTTTGACTCGATTTCTTTTGAATTTTGGAATGTCCCTCGGTTTCGAAATTCATTCTGTCACTCCCTATTTATATTCGTTTGATTCTGGAGTATCCCACAACTCCACTGAATGTTTTGTAAAGGGGGTGAAAACTCCTTTACAATTGGCGTTGATTCACCGAAGATTTCTGTATCCTCGGTTTACGATGCTGCTATATCTTGGTATGCCGAATTCTATCTCTGGCAATCGAATGTCGATTTGCTTTAGAATTTCGCATCAATTATATTCCTGAAGTCACAGTTGACCCAGTTAAGGTCGCCCGAGATTTATAGAAGTATATCCATCTTCTATTTTGTAATTTGATTTTCTCAACTTTGTTTGAGCCTATCTTCGAATCAGGATTCTATTGATTAGAGTTCCTCTAAATTAAATCTCTATCTTTGTTTTGAAATCCATTCTTGAATCATCCTTTGAAAATCGGGTTTGTTGTATTTTAAAATTGTTTTATACGAAATTATTATTTTGATAACTATGATTTTATTCTATATTGAAAAGTGAAAATGTTTTCGATAAGGATTATATACCTATATATAAAACGAATAAGAAATGTTATTTTATATATAAAAGTTTTGAAAGGATTGGAAATTTTGAAAATTTATAAGAAAGTGATTTATATAAAAAGGATTTATAACTGAAGGGTTAAATTTGAAATTCGAGAACTGAATTCCGATATTTTGAAATTGGTTTTAAGATTTTGGAAAGTATATAAAAATAATATGATTTAAAAGTATTTTTCCGAATAAGAAATGTTTCAAATGAGTTCAAATGAATTCCAATAATTTTGAAGAAATTACAAAGAAGTTTTCAAGTAAATAGAAGTCCAGAACTCACTTATGTCGCTGGAAAATAATTTCGGTGATGAGTGCACGCATCATCGACATTGATTTTCGAGTTTCAGAGTGGGGGAGAGGCCACTTTAATAGCTCGCTATGCGAATGATTTTGTAAAACCGTTATGATTTCAAATTCCGAAGTATAATTTGATATTTTCAAAAGATATATATATATATATATATATATATATATATATATATATATTCGAAACAATTTAAAGTGAGACCGGTGTTCAGTCCTCGAGTTTCAGATTTAATAATTGATTTATTGTTGATTTTCAACTATTGAATTTAAAATTTGATTTTCCTAACTATTTTGAATGTTCGAACACTTCCAAATCGAGATTAAAATTTTAAAACTAAGAAATTTCGAAGAGTATAAAATGTTTGATAAAGAATATAAATTTAGTTTGAAATGTTTTGAAAAAATATATATATAGTTTTGAATAATAATTTTCAGAAAGGTAAATTGAATATTTCAACTAAAAATAGATAGTTTAAAAGTTTTAAAGGGATAATTATAAATTTGGAAACCATTTTGAGTATAATTGATTTTGGGAAAGTATGTGGTTTTGAAATTAAATTGGAATTAAAAACCAGTACTTATATGGTGATTTTGGGAATGGATTTGTTTGACTTGAATTATTTTAATTTAGAAACTGGGATAATTTTCTAAACCTATTATTTTGGGAACTTTGAAATTTAGATACTTAATTTGAAAGAAAATTTGGTGAAATCATATATGAGTTGGAAACTGAATGGATATTGAATGATTTGAAATTGAGAACTTATATTATTAAAGCACTTGATTTGGGAGTGGTCGAACCTATATAAAATGGATTGTATAAGTACGAAGTTGATTTGAAATCTATTGATTTGAAAGGTACTCAATTTGGAAAGAGATTTTATATAATCGAAGTCTATATAAGTATGATTTGATCTACTATTGATTTGGAAAATATTCGATTTGGGAAAAAGGGAATCCTATATATAATGGACTTTATATAAGTATGATATTTGAAAGTGATTTGAAAAGGTACTATATGATATATATTTTCGAAGTAAAGATATGGAAAGTGCCTTCTGCTTGATATCCGCTTTGTGGCCACATCGTGGATTCATTCTATCGATATTATTCTCTCTGATTTTCGGTTTTCCGGATGTAATACTCGAGTGTTTCCCACCGTGGCGTAACCCATGGTTTTTTTTCTCTCTCGCGAATGCATAGCGCAATTGCCTAGCTGAGTCTTGCCTAGGGGTACGGATTGTTTCCTGGGGGATCCAGGCGTAACCATTGTGTATCATGCAATCTGTGTAGGTCGCGAATAGTAGCGCAAGTGCCTGGCTGAGTCTTGCCTGGGGGTACGGATTGTTTCCTGGGGGATCCAGGCGTAACCATTGTGTATCCTGCACTCTACTAGTCATCATGGCGTAACTCACAGGGCTGAGAAAGCTTACGGATATGGATTGTTTCCTGGGGGACCCAGGCGTAACCATTGTGTATCTGCAAACCATGATCGGACAAAGGTTTTGGTTTGGTTGTTTTGTTTGGATTGTACTTTCCATATCTGTTTTTAAAGGTTTTCAAGTATTTTCACTGGGTGTTGAAACAAGTCTACTAAGTACTTGAAGAATTCTAGCTTTGCGCCTGATCAACGCATGGACAGAGTCTGCAAGAACGAGGATAAACTTGTTAAAACATTGAGTTATAAAAGTATTTTCGAAAGAAAAATTGGTTTCGATATAAAAATATTTTATTTATAAAGGTATTTTATTATAAAAGTATTTTTCCCAACAAAGAAATTTTGAATAAATATTTGAAATTTAAATTCTTATGGTTTGAAATAAATTATTCGTGCCCGATTCTATTCTTTTGAATCTACCTCATCTGCTCAGCTTCATTTTTCACCTATATTCCGTTTTCGGAATCTACCTTCCTTTCCTTTTTGAATAAATCTTTTAAATATTGCTTATTTGTATACTGCATTGTTTTATATAAAATTTTAGTGGTATAAATATCTTTGAAGTTATTAATTAAATAAAACATATTTAAAGAAAATGATGATTAATTTATTGATAATATTTGAAAAGTATCTTGAGATAAATTTATAAATTTATGAATTATGGATTTAATGTTTTCAATAGCTTCTTTGTAAATATAACTAATGATGCAAATAATTGTTTTCAAATAGCTTTCACATATGTATAAAGATGTTAGTTAAACATATTAAATTCCAATGAGTTTTGAAAATTTTAAAGTATTAAAGATAACTGAATTGCAAATGAATATTTCAAGTAAAATTTATATGGTTTAAAAATTTAAATTACCCTTGACTTTCAATCTACCTTTATTTTTGGTTGTTCTATTCTCCTACCCCTTCCTTTTCGGGGACGAAAAGTTTTGAGTGGGGGAGAGTGTAACGACCCATAATATTTTAATAGTTTTGAATGGTTTTATTTTCATATTTAATTCAATTTTGAGAAAATTTTAAATAATTGAATTTTGAAATAAAAATTTTATATTTAGAATACGTATATGAAGATACAGCAAATAGTGAATTTTCACTTAATTATATGGGAGTTTATTTTTTTATATAATTCTATTTCAATCTATATCGGTTAAATATTGCTGATATAAAAAAATTTCTAAGCCTGAATATTTTTACATAAGAAAATTCTAAATCATAGATCCTTCATTTTTAATAATAATATTCGTTCCCCCTTATTGCTCTCCAAACTATGGTAACAAATTTGCTTTAATTTTTCTGCTGAATTAATGTATCAAACGTTGATATTTCATTTATTAGTCCACTATCTACGTTATTTATGGACACAAATGTATTTCAATATCTCTTCATATACCATTCCTAAATATCCTCTTCCAGATCCGTGACCATCTGATTTCTTTTGCGTTTCAAATTTTAAACGCGCATAAATCAATTGCCTTAATATTTGTCAGCTAAATAAATGGGTGACCGTTGCTAGTACATAAAAATTTGTTTTATTTCTGCCTGAATTCCGGGCTAATTTTTCACCGTTCCTTTCGTTTCACTTTAATTGCTTTAATAAGTATGTCAATGGACAGACGTTACCATTCTCATCATTACACTTTATTTCATATGGTACGTTTCTTTGTTTTTTTTTCTCTGTTCATTTCTTTTATTTGCCTCTGTCTGCTCCTTTATCCCTTCCTTCCATTTCAAAATTCAAACGTGCTATCCATTCTTGGCATAAATTATTTTCAGCTAAATAATAGTCGTTGCTTTTATATTTTTCCAAATTTTAGGGTCACAATTATTAATTGCTGACCTTTCCTTTCCTTTCCTTCAGTCCACTGATTCCTTCCTTTAAACCATTCAATTTGCGCGTTGATTTTATACCAATAGTCGTTACTTTTATTTATTTCTCTGAAATCATGCGTAACGTTCCTTTTCAATTTATTCTTCTGCCTCTCTTTATATTTTTCCATTTTGCTTTGGGAATACAAATTCGCACACTCCTCTCCTTCTTTAATTAATCTGTAGTCGTTTCTTATTCATTCTTCCTTCAGTTTCAAATTTGAAAGTGCTACCCAAGGTAAAAAATTAATTGCTAAATAATTCTCCCTAAATTAGGGGACTTCACAGTATCAATTACTTTTATTTACATGTCCATTCAAATTTTCTATCGGTTAAGACCAAATAGTAGCTCACCTTTTTATTCCCTGAATTCAGGGTTTGACTATTGATTGGTACCTATCTTTTTATATTTCCTTTAATTTATTGTTTCAATATTTTTTCCTAAATCTATGCTTCTAGACGTTGATATGCCATTTCTATATTTTGGGTGATAACTTTTTTGAACGTTTGATAATAATAATAAATCTGCATATTATAATCGGATATCAATTGAGATCTAGGAAAGAAATAAATATAAAACGTATAAACTGACAAATAATAAAAATTGCTTTAATTGCACCGTTGATTTTGAAACGTATAAAATTCTATACGTTCTTTACGCATCCATTCATTTCTTTTATTTCTTCCTTTACGTTTCCTCTCTTTACTGATATATACTTACTTCTTTTATCTCTCCTATCTACTACAAAAGGCAACCCACTTCTTTGTGAAATAAAAAAAAAAATTCCTTCATCCCTCAACCCATCAAAATCACCTCACCTCCGTTCCCGCATGCTGCTCTTCCAGCCAACGTTCCATCCTTGCCGTGAAGTTGTTCCTATCCCCTCTTTCGCCTCTGTATTTTTGAATGGAAGATATTATGTGGTAAGTATATAAAGTGATAACTGCATATATATTTTTACCTTGCCTACCCTTCCTCTTTCGCCTATAAAAATCGGCATGAATAATTTAGGCACGTGCCCTATTAATTAGTTATATATATCAAGCTTTGTATCCGTTGTTTTATACTTCTCAAATTTCGCATTCGGTTCTAAAGGTTTAATATATTCTGTTAGCATACATAAGTAAATAAGTTTGTAAATTGTTATGTATACATATAGTAAGTTATAAATTTGGTACAGTTTTTTTTAAAGGTAGATTTGATTGATGATACGTGTCATAGTTTTTATATAAATTTATATTAGTCTGTAGTTTGTTTTTAAATATGTTGTAATAACATTGATTTTTAAAGTGAGTATATTTATAGATTTATTTGAAATGTGTTTAAAAAAAAAAAAAAACACAGTACATTTATATGTAAGGTTTATAAACGTTATAAGCTAGGTACATTCATATATTAGTTTAAAGATGTTAGTTAGTATACACATAAGCTGCTGTATATAATTTATAATTTACGCGTATATAAGTTTGGTTTGTATATAAGTTAAGGGATCTGTAGTTATTAAATAAAGTTATCGGTTTTATATTATAGGATATTTGTAACAGGTCAGTCTATATACTTTAAGTTGTGTAAGTGTGTCAGTTTTATACCTGAGTTTACACGCGTACTATATTAAGTTATAATCGACAGTTTCTTTATGTATAAGTCTGGTTATAAAGTATAAGCATAAATATATTTAACATAGAATCTACTTGTTATACGTTTATTTGTATAGCTGCATCATGGGTTTAAAAATTTAAACCGATGATTTTATGTTGTATATTTATTTTCCTTAAAGTAACATATTGATTTTTAAGAAGAGAAAATAATATATATATTACATCAATATGGGTTTAAAAATTTGAATATGATTTGTATATAAACATACATAAACTTTATACGGTGTATCTATTCAATTATACCATCTATCCTTATCAATCCAGTTCTGATTTGACTTCGTCAACTCCTATTTATCAGCTTGTCCGACAAACCCATGTCCTTCGCGCTTTGCTTCGTAATTCATGCTTGGATTTCGTAACTCAACTTCGTTGTCTATATCCTCTAACCTCGAAAGGTGAGCAATCACTCACGATTTACATTCTTTCATTTACTAAATTTGATTTCAATTGGGACGACAATTGAAATATGAGGCTGTAGTTATTTAAATTGTTATATATGCTATTATCTGTAAGTATTCACTTATGGGATATGACACCATATCCTATTGTTTATATATTTATTTTGATGATATATGCCTGTTGTTATTATATCTACATATCTGTTATCACTCTGCAAGTTCCCTGTTAGTATAGAAATCACTATGGGTTGAAATGATACATACCCGAACAGACTTTAGAATAGGAGAAAATCGTTACGGGTTGAAATGATAAACCCAAGCGATTTTCATTTAATTGAATTGGGATTACGAGTTGAAATGCTATCCACCCGTATACATTTAGTGTACGGATTGAAATGATAAATATCCGTAACACTTGACCATATGATAAGAAATATATACAGACATCGTTGGTCCATATATATAAATATTTTGAAATTTAATTCATTGTTTTGGAAAGAAATATATGGTCTTATTAAATGTTAATCCTTAAATTTTTTTATATATAAAGGTTAATGATATATAGATTTAATAATATTTAATTTAGTAAAAATTTGATTTAATACATAAATTATGCTAAATATTTATATAAATTTTATTCCAAAAGTATTCTGCATTTTACTAAGATTGGGAGATAAATGTGGGTTTATCTAAATAGTATTTAAATAAGGATTTATTCAATTAAATCAATTTGAAATTTTTGAATGGGAAATTTAAGGGTATGATTTTGTAACTGTATTTTATTTAAGCGATTTAATGAATATTTCACGTTTAAATAAATTAAAGAAAATATTGAGTAAAATGTAATTTAAGGTTACTTAAATGATATTGTATCTAATGAGGGATTATTTAAGACTAGATAATAATGAGGTTAAATCGAGATCTATATGGAACTATTAAATTGAACATTTAATTAAATATTAAAGCTTTGAACTATATTGGGATTTAAATGGTTTATTTTGAGATTCGGATATGTATTTGAAATCAGTATAGTTGAATTTTGTATTTAGAAACTAAATTGATTAAAAAGTTAGTTAAAACGTTGAATATTTAAAGTTTTGAAATATATTGAACATAAAGGGTATTTTGTGATTTCAAATCCGAATTTGAGATCGATAAAATTGAAGTGGTTATTTTAGAAATTGAGTTGAATTTAAATTAATAAATTGAGATTGAAATAGATTTAAATGGGGTGGTCAGGTTGATGTTAAACGATTTGTCAAGTTGAGGGAATTGAAATTTCTTTACTGTACAAATTATTTAATATATAAAAATACTATTTGGGAAGTATAGAGATATTTGAAGTGAAAATGATATTTTGTTTTGAAGTATAAATTAAGTTGAAAAGACTACGGTGTTATAGTGTATATTTCTATCTTTTAGATAGTTCCATGGACCCTTAGAGGATGGTTATCCCAAACATCCTCTAAGTTAATTATATTTCAGTTGATATTTCACTTGAGTTGGATTTATAGATATAAGAATGTTAATCCTGACTCGAGTGTTTTGTGTTTTGCTTTACGCTCGGGTCAGACTGAGAGATACAACATTTGAGACTCATCTTCGAAGTTGGAGCTTTGCTTGAAGATCCAGCTATCTATCCCTTCAGTCATCCAGTTGATTAGTTCAGAGAAGCCATCTGTTACATTGGAGACTTCATGGCATTTGAACTATTCGGTTGTATTTTATTTCTAACGCTGAGGTATATAGTAGCTTCATGAACTACTATTCTTTATCTATTCCGCTGCATTGTATTACTCTGTGTAAGTGATCTATGATTGATTTATTTACTGTATATTTTAAGTTTTGCCAAATTTTATTAACAATTCGGTATTTTGAATTATTCAAGTCGGACATGTATGGTTTTATTGTCGATTTGAATGGTCTAAAATAGCGGGTCGTTACACATTTCATTGTATCATTATTCGGAATGGGTTTTATGACACAAGGTCCTCTCCCGGCTAATCCGAATAACGAGCTCTTATTTTAAAAATAAGTGTTCATTCAGATTTCAAACAAATCATAATAATTTCCACTTTGATCTTTTAAATAAAATATCTGTCACAATCACAAAGGTTCGATGTGGTTCTCAGATATCCACTTGGAATCTGACCCTCGGTCGCATCGCAATTCAAATGCCATTAAAAAGGCAAATATTGATAGTTGGTTATTTAACTGTCAATCAACATTCGTAACAATCACTGAATTCCAAATAATTTTTCCCCAATTACTATTTTCAAAATATCTTTGCAAGATACAATTTTACACTTCAACCATTTGAAAACAAGTTTCAAATTGTTTTTCACCTTTCAATCCTTTGAAAAAAAAATTCAAATCATCTTTCACTCGTGGAATAAGATTCCCGATATTATTTGTTTTCACTGAAGGTCTGCCGAGTTAAAATACTTTAAAATAATTTAAATTACTTATCCAAACATATATACTTGGAAATACTTAAAATAAAACTATTTTAAAACACCTACTTAAATATTAGTTATGAAAATATTATATAAAAATCTCGTATAAAAATTCAAGGCCAAACTAAATTTTAAAATAAAATTAGTAGATAGGATATAACTATTTAAATATCCGTTTTCGAAAATAAATATCAATTAAAACTTTAAATAATCACTTCTATAATAAATTAAAATAAATCTTTACTTTAAAGATTTAAAAGCAACTTAAGAAAATAATTTCTCCAAAACATTCTTTTAAAACCAACTTTAGAACTTTTAATTTATATTTTAAAAGCTACTTTTAAAACATACTCGGTTTCTCAGGGAAAATACACTTTCATTTCAAAATGGTCCACTTAGACCAATTTAATAAACCCTTCTCGATTTATTTCAAATTTACATTCCAAATCCGTAAATTCCTTTCCACACTTTAAAAAAAATAAACCAATGTTTATTTTAAAACAAAATTCCCTTTCCTTTACAAATTCCCATTGTGAATTTAGATTTCCAAATATCCACTTTCAACACCAAAGAAATTTTCAAATTGATTTCCAAATTTATTTCAAATATCAAATCAAATCCTAAATTGATTTTCCAATTTATTTCCAAAACACCAAATCAATTTCAAATTGATTTCCCAAAGATTTATTTTCAAATACCAAAACAATTTTTCAAATGGATTTCCAAATTTATCATCTTTTAAAATAAATCCCTTTATTTTTTCTAAACTATTTAAAATCCGAATTTTTTAAATAAATCCTTCAACTTCTCAACAACATTTCTCAAAATCCATTTATTAAAATCTTTTCCCATCTTTTGGAATTAATTCGATCGGATTATTAAAAAAATCAACTTTAATACTTTAATTGTAACGGTCTAAGCTTTTCTACTTTAATTTCCAAAAATCCAATTTCATATTTCTGGTATCCTACGATACCAAAAATATATTCGGCTAAATCATAGCCTTTCACAATTCCAATCACAAGTGCAATCACACACAGATTATAAATAAATTAACACACAACATATGAAACAAAATTCTAATGTTTGAAGAATCCAGTTGGATCCCTCCAACCTGTTTCCCTGCATCCACAGATGTTAGCACAACAATTAAATACCAATTCCACTTCGAGGTGGAACATCGCGGTATATGGAATTTATAAAATGTCATCCGCTATTATGCGGCACATAGGGTCGATTTAAATACAACTGATAATAAATTATCATTCAAGCACACAATCAACAATTAATTTTAACTATCATAATTCAATCATCAATCAATAACTAAAATTTTCAATTATTAAAATTTTGAGTGAGAAGATCTCACCTTAGCTTCTGTCTTGCAAATCCATTTCAATTCCGGTTTGATTTCACCATTTTAGACTTTGTATAAATAATTATACAATTCATTAATATTCGAAATAAATCGAACAATTAAATTTCCATTGATAAATTTAATTAGCCAACAATTTTTTTATTTTAACCAAATCATGAAATCGTAAACAAATTTTCCTTTTATAATCAATTTGATAGCTAAGGAAATTTAGATCCAATTAACAAATAAATCTTCACCATAAAAATTGAATCCGTAAATGAATATATATATATGTATGTATGTATGTATGTATGTATGTATGTATGTATGTATGTATGTATGTATGTATGTATGTATGTATACGTATATATATATGTATGTATATTATCATTTTCTTTTCTGCATATTAAAATATCTTTTACTCTATATTTATATATGCATTGAATAGAAGATTAAAAAGAAAAATTGCAGCTTAAAACTTATTTATCTATATATATAAAATTTAGTAAATTTAAAAAAATCAAAATATACCTTACTGCATACCCGAAATCTCCTGCGACCATGCCTGCTCGCTCGCGTGCCCACCAGCACACATGCTACGATCACCACCAGATCTCAAAAAAAACGAGCAAACAGCCTCACGGCCTTCCACCGCTGCTCGCGACTCCAACCAACGCCACCACGTTGCTCTGCCAAGCTCGTGATCTCGCGCTCGACTTCAATCAGACCACCCGTGGCCTCCGTCGTCATCACCAAAATCGTCGCCTTCACGAGCCTCGCGTCGCCCAAAGTCTAACACGTCGTCCCCTTGCGTGCGCGAACGCGCGCGCGTGTGTGCCTCCTCACAAGCGCGAGTACGACCTGACCATTTATTCGAGTTCGAAGGTTTATCAATCGGCTTGATTCGATCGATGCTTGCATTCTTTTTTTTATAAGAGGAACGAAAAAGAAAATCAATTTCGAATCAAAAATGAGGGATTTCATGATTTGGATTCCCCCATTTTTGTTTCTTTTTCGTGTTCATTTCGGTATGAAGACTGGAGAGGGAGAGAGCGTGAATGATTTTTAGATCGGCCATTATCTTTTCACTGATGCTCTGACGATAATACGCGATTTTAGTAAGGGACGTTGTCGACCTTGAATGGGAGACGGAAAAACATGTTTACGTGCTTCAACCAGTTTGCTACAGTGACTGAAATGAAGTGTAAAAAGTTTTGACATGACAAAAATTTAGCTGGAGTTGACAGGATAAATATATAGTTTAAATTTAAATTCAAATTCAAATTGTCTCGATTAACGCAGCTTAAAGTTTTGAATTTCCTATCGATGCGTGCCGCTAGACGTTTATAAGGTTATATCCCTATTCTGAACGCACTGGAAAAGGTTTCGAGTCCTAATTCGATCATATGGAGAAGATAGTTTTTTGAACCCAGCTATTAAATTAAATTTCAATTAAATTTTCAACGCGTTTGCTTATCGTATGACCAAATGACAACTCCAAACATTACGAAAATTGAAATCCGATAATAATACACTATTACGGATCCAATGGAACTGGTTTCGTTGAAATCCGAGACTGTGCCTCGGATGGCTATTTTTAAATATCGATTTAAATAGTAAAATTTCAAAACTGAATAAAGTATTTCCAAATTCAATTCTGAGGCTTCCATTATTTTAGTATCATCAATATAAATTTTCTAAGCCTTGAAAATATTTTTAATCATCTTAAAACTGAAGATTCAAATTTTGTTTTTATCCAAGCTTTAATAAACTAATTTCAAAAATTAAATTGCCAAATACATAGTTAATTTGAAATTCAAGTTAAACTATCATTCAAACGTTTAAAACTAATTAAATATTTCGATTCAAATGTCCAAAATTCTGGGTCGTCACACTTCTGTTGTATCATGTTTAATTCTATTATATATATAGTACCTCAATGAACTACTATTCATTTGTTTCCGCTGCTTATTGTTATATTGCTCTGTGTCTGTGATTCTGTGATTTTTTTATTTACTATATATGTTGAGTTTTGCCAAATATGAATTAACAATCTAATATTTTGAGCAATTCAAGTACGACATGTGTGGATGCAAATGGTTGAAAATAACATGACGTTACAACCAAGCTCTTTTGACCCTAGACCCTTAAGCCAAAAGCATTGGAGGTAAAGTTAGGGAGCTATGGCCATGAGCAAAGCAAGGTGGAGAGGTTTGTGTTCGAGGGCAAATGGAGGTAGAAATGATGGCCCAGCACTTGGAAGAGAAGCAGAGTTGTTTAGTGATGTATTAGTGAAGCTTAGGTGATGGTTTAGTGAAGTTTTGGTTTGTTGAATAATGGTAGGAAGCTTAGTTTGATAATGGTGAGTCACTAGTATATTTTTAGATATTCAGAATTTAAAATGATATGCGCATGCTTAATTATTTGATTAATAAGCTTGGTGAACTTGGTCGAATGTTCGGTTGATAACTTGATTGTGATAAATTTTGAGAAATCATAATAAGAAATGGCTAAGTAATTAACCATAGTTAATTAATAGAAAATAAACCAATATTGATGTATATATGAAGTTTAATTATCCATTTTGTGAATATGTATATAAAAACGGTTGAAATAAATATTATAATGTGGGATAAAAAAACTCAATTTGGAGAAGTTTTCACAAGTTATGAAAATTAAATCAAAAATAGACGCGTCGTCTAACGGAGGTTAGCTATTTCGCACCATGGAAAGTTAAGTCCATTTATATGACGGATTCCGAGCCAGAATTCTTTGGAATAATAATTTTTCGAACTCTTATAGCTATAGTGTTTAAAAAAAGAAAAACATCGAGATTTACTTTGGTAGATTTTGAAATATATGCAAATCAAGTTTTCAAAATAGTCGCGCTTTGGCAGTTCAAAAACCAATGTGATAAATTCTTTAAAATTGATATTTTTAGATTCTTTAGAAACATGATATATATTTGATAAATCTTATAAAATGTTTTAAAAGAGATTTAAGTTAAAAAAAAATAGATTTCTAAATGATAGAAAAGTGGTTTTGATCAAACAAGCATTAAAAGCACTATTCGCAGCACTATTCACAACACTTTTTGCAGCAATTTTTAATAACTTTTGAATTATGGTTTTAAACTTAACAATTCTTTTTAAAAACTTTTATAAATGTTTTGAAATGAATAATTAAGTGTTTTAATAAGGATTTGGTGGTTTTATAGTTTATTTAAAAGAGGTTAAATAAATGATTCGAAGAAAATCTGTTATAAATAAAGTGATTTAATCTTGGCTCTAAAAGATCTAAAAGACGATGAGTTGATTGGATTTTTCTATTCGTGAGATCTAGATGTGAGGTTTTTCAACTAAGGAGATCTTCAGGAGAAACCAGTGCCCTAGCTCACTAGGCCTCTTTCCTAGGCGAGGGATAGATTAGGTCGAAATGTTGGAAATGAGTTAAGTGTAAAAGATTTGATTTTCTAAATATAAACAACTTGGATTGTATGGAGATAATCTTCTTATACTTATGTTAAATTTTGAAGAGGAAACTTGTACTAACCATATGAATTTAAAATGTGAGTTCATCGTTATTCGATGGATAATACTTGTTGAATACGGAAATTGATATTAGGTTAAACAAGTATAATTTCCATGGATCCCTTTCTACTCAATAAAGTTTTCAAATATGACATAAGAGAAATGATTTTGTATTTTCAAAGTTAAAAAAGAGTTTAATGATTCCATATATACCAGAAAAGAAAAGTTTGAAAGTTATATATCTTTAAAGAATATTTTTGATAAAAGTACCAAATTAATAAAATAATAATTGCCTATATACTTGACATATTTTGTAACGACCCAGAATTTCTGTCATTTGAAAATCATATATTTAATTGATTTTAAATATCAACAAGTAAAATTTGTAAGTCGAATAATTTATTTTTCGAATATTTGGATTTAATTGGATAATTAAATCGATAGCTTAATACTTGGAATTACGAAAAAAATTGAAAATTGGGTTTAATGTGATTAAAAATGATTTATAAAGTTATATTAAATCATATCGGAGTTAGAACAATGCTTGTGAACTTTTAAAATTGAATTAAAAGTTAATTTGTGAAATTTGAATATTTTAATATTTAATCGACTAGTGAAAATAGCCATTTTTCAAACAGTCTCGGATTTCGACAAAACCAGTTTCATCGGATCTGTAATGTTATATTATTGCAAGATTTCAAATCTCATGTCAATCGGACTTACGGTTTGTCCGGGGCAAGCTAAAACGCATAGAAATTGGTTTAATCGGTTTAATTTAAATCTGATCGTTTATTTCCGTAACTCGCACACATGATCGAATTAGCTTTCGAAACATATTCCATTATGTCCGGAACATGGGGTAATCCCTAAAAACGCCAGTCGGCACGCTTTGTTTGGAGTTCGGAAAATTTTGGATGAATAGTGTTTTGGAATTTTTCTATAAAAGGACGTGTTATTCACTTTTTTCATAAATTTCTAAACCTAGGGTTTCATCTCAGCTTCGGCCGCCATTTACCATTCAATGGCCGAGAAACTCTCACGTTCTTCTCTTAATCTCTTCCAATCTACAAACCTTTACGCCTCGACTTCAACTGCAAAGTTGTAGAGAATCGCGAGAGTTGTCCATCCATACGGTGATGATCAACGATGGAGTGTCGTAGGGGCTCGATTTTGGCCGTGAAGTCACACATTCGGTCACGTTTTTCGAGTAGAATGCTCGACCGAGCTCTGCCGCGTTCATGGTGGTGGTAGGCGTGGTGATGGGCTTCGCAGGGGTGGTTGTTGATCGACCTAAAGTTAGTCGTAGGTGGTTGCGAAATTCAACGTGATAGGGGCAGCATTGGGTTTTAGTTCGAACGCAAAAACCTGGAGATGGAAGAAGATGCAAATTCACGGCCTCGATCTTGTGATGCAAAAAGTGCGGCTTTGATTTGTTTTGGGTATAAAATAAAAATTAATTTGTAAATTAAATTATGTTATAAACTATACGATGTTTAAAATACGATAACATGTTCATAAGAGGTCAGAAAATTACGAAATGAATTGTGTTGCGATCGTTTTGTCGAGCACTACGAAATGGAGCTGGTTTGGAGTCGTTTGGAGCTAGTGAAAATTTTGGGTAAAATTAAACGCACGTTTAATTTTATTCGAAATAAAACGCTACAACTATTATCGAAAACTCAAGGTGAGAACTTCTCACTCAATCGAATTATTCTGATTTAAATTTTAAATAGTTAAATTTAAAATTGCTTGATTGTGTGATTGGATGATAGTTATTATCTGTTGTTTTGAAATAGACCATATGCGCCGTATATTAAGAGGATGTTATTTATTAAACACATATACCGCGATAATTCCAACTTGTATGGAATTGGAATTATATATGTACTTGGAGTTGATTTCCCGCATTATATAGCGAATGAGACCCTATTGCGCCGCATAATAGCGGATAATATTTTGTAAATCCCATATACCGCGATATTCTGTCTAGAAGCGGAATTGGTATTGTGCTAACATCTTTGGATGCAGGAAAACAGGTTGGAGGGATCCAACTGGATTCCTCAAATGATTGAATTGGTTTCAATGTTGTGTGTTGATCTATTTATAATTTGCGTGATTATCTTTGTGATTGAAGTCGTTAAAGGCTAAATTTTAGCCAAATATATTTTTGGTATCGTTATATGCCGAAAATAAATAAAATTTGATTTTTGAAAATTTAAGTTGAGAATTCATAACAAATTTTAATTTTGAAATTGATTCATTTTAAATAAATAAACGTTGTAATTTTTATGTTATAAAAATTTTGTGAAATATAACCAAAATGTGATTTTTGAAATAAGTAGTTGATTAATTTATAAAATGGTTTAAATTGGGATTTTGAATTACTATAAATGATTTATATAAAAGATTTATAAAATTGATATTTATAAATTAAAATATTGGAATTATAAAACGAGTTTTTATAAGTGTTAAATTGAAGTGTAAATGGATTTCATAAGTGGATGAAATCTATAGATTTATAAATTATGAAGTTATAAAATGAATAGATTTTGTAAAATAAAAGATTTATAAGTAATTAACTTATAAACTGGATTTTGGCGTGTAAATGGGATATGGATAGAATTTATTAATAAAGTGATTTTATAATTTAAAGTTGTTATAAAGTATAAATGGAATTTATAAACGTTGCTTTATAAATCCGAAATCGACTTATTTTGATAAGTTTAATTATTATAGCTTATTAAAGGAAATATATCCACGATTTTGAACAGTGAATAGTGCAGTAAAGAAATGTTTTGGGAAAGTGATATTTTAAATAGA
Organism: Allium cepa; assembly: GCA_030765085.1. Classification (NCBI taxonomy): domain Eukaryota; kingdom Viridiplantae; phylum Streptophyta; class Magnoliopsida; order Asparagales; family Amaryllidaceae; genus Allium; species Allium cepa. The sequence goes on from CM060943.1 coordinate 466,114,492, forward strand.
ATTAAAACGATTCAAAAATGTTTTAAAATGTATTAAGTATCGAAACCATAGATTTCAACATTCATTGTTGAAATAGATGTTTTCGAGAAATAAAAGGAAATGGTGGACTATAACACCGATGTTAAAGTAAATGATTTTCGAGAGGAAAAGTTTTGTATAGTATTGGGGTTTATATATCTATCTTAATTTCGGATCCCTATACTAGTGATTTTGGGTTGTCGTAACGATGTTTTACGTAACATTCATTTTGACCCAAATAGATGTGTTTAAGAGAAGTTTTCCTTAAAGAATAAAATTTATACTTAATTGTGACTTAAGTATATTGAATATTTTCCAAATATTGAAAATAAATAGATTGGTGAATTACTTATTATTGAATAAGTATGGAAATATTTTCCAATATGAAGTGAATGTTTAGAGATTATATCTTTTAAAGATAAATAGAAGGTGAATATTGGAAATCGATTTGAAAATCATATATCAGTGGATGTCTGAAAATTTAAATTCACAATGGAAGTTTATAAGGGAAATTTGTTTTAAAAATAAACATTTATTTATTTTTTTAAAGTGTGGAAATAAATTTATGGATTTGGAAAGTAAATTTAATAAATCGGTAAGGATTTATTTGATTGGTTTAAATGAACCATTTTGAAATGAAAGTTGTAAAGGTGAAAAGTGATTTGAAATTTGTTTTCAAATGGTTGAAGTGTGGAAATTATATCTTGTAGAGATATTTTTGAAAATAAATAATTTGGGAAATTATTTGAAATCGGGTGATGTTGTGAATATTGATTGATAGTTAAATAACCGACTATCAATAGTGACCCTTAATTGGCTATTTGTTGTGAATTGGTTGAAATTGAATGCTACACTTATTTTTAAATTATTGCGCTCGTTATTCGGATTACCCATTCCGAATACTGATACGACGTAATGGATAGCATTGAAGACCGTTGTTGAAGACCGGGTATTTGTGAAAACGATAGGATGACCTATCGATTGTCTCCGCACTGTTAGCTACGGTATGGAGATTTCCTTTGTGATGGGAAATTCGATCGGGATTGTGAATACCCGGATTGCAAGGGCTTCTTTTGAAGTGCCTTCGGTTCTGTTCGAGCCCGGAACAGACTTATATGGTTACGTGTCTGACATTACATTTTGAGATATAAAGCAGATTTATTTCAAATACATTTCTGTTGGTGGTGGAGAATTTATTCTCTTAGTTAAACCTTCTCGGAGACGTACAAGCTCAGAGGTTTTGTAGTTGAAGGTTATCAGCGATATACTCCCAATTTGGTAATGTGGCATGCTGAGTGTTGCTGTGTGATGATTATTTATTGATCATTTGTTGATCAAAGCGTGGCTTTGTGAAAAAGTGTAGCTTTGTGGACGAGACTTCGTCAGACCTCACACCCCGAAAATGGTCGAAATAGGAATATGCGGCAAGGTTATGCGGGTCGCTCCCTTTAGGGTATGTCATTTCCTTCTGGAAAAGGGTTGTGTCAGGTATGGAGCTCTGATGCTTAACCTATGTGGTTGCTCCAATCTCATTTTTCTGTGTGGTTGTTGCTTGGTGATCGAGGGCCCTCGGATAAAGGTCTTAAAGGACCGGGGGGTGGCATATTCGTGTAGTAGTTACCTAGTTACAAAGGTAACCCAGCCTTGTGTTGGCAGAGATCCGGTTAGGTTCCCGGGACGTCCCGCCCGAGGCGATCCCATGTGGCAGTAGGAAGTTCTTTAGCCTGACCATTTATTGGAAATCCAAAGAAACAATACGAGCCTTGTTCGGTTTTAGTTGTATAACCTGCCATGGAATGTGGCGGTAACCTGCTATTGAACATGGTAGCTATAGTAGGCATACGATAATGATCGTATGTTGGCTAAGATTTATATTCTATTTTCGAAATGCTTTCTACACTATGCACTAATAATAATATCAAAAATGATTTGTTTTGCGTAGTAAGCATCTTTGACTATCATAAGGAGAAATCTCCTCCAATTCTGCGTTTGCATTGTGTGTGTGCGGGGAGGCCTTACGATAGTTTCATTTTCCAAAAGCATTGCGGATATTTTTCACTTCCCTTATTGTTGTTGTTTTAAAAGATAAATAACTGTTTTGAGTTCTCACACCAGTTTCATGACCGACCTAGAGTTTATTGTTCTCTTCCTAAACTCTGGGTGCCCATAATTTTCCACACGGGCAGTCTAGAGTCAGATTATCAGGTCATTCTGGATTCAGAAGTGCTTTGGAGTTCAAGTGGCGAGCTGGATGGCGAGACGTATTATTTGTATATGATATTATCTTTCCGTTGTAAATTCACTTGTAGGGACATGTTTGTATAACTGTCCATTGCTAGTTGTGATGTATATTGTTGTTGTACACTCTGATGATAATGTAATGTAATAACTGATATAGTTCTTTGATTTAAAGATTATTCATTTATCTATTATATGTTGTTCCGCTGCGATATGTGAGATTCTGATATTGTTTCTGTTCTGTTTTCTTACTTCTTCTATCTTTTTCTTCTACCTCTTCTTTTAACCCTAACAATTCGGTTTTCCGGCATTCGATTATGTGGCATTTGATATAGTGGACGTAAGAATGCCGACCTTCAGATCCCAACAAAACCGCGTTCGTTACATCTTTTTATCGATAATTGGTTCGGAGAAACCGAAATCTAACTTGTTATCCAAAACCACTTTGAACCAGTATATGCGTTTGAAAGTGAAGACATGTTGAAGACAATGATTTTGAAGATAGGAGATCTTCATTTTGAAATAACTGCTTGTTGATAACCTCTGGCTAGCTCCCAGGATAACTAAATAGCAGTGTCCCCTTTGTTCTAAAAATCTCTATAATGCAAGGACTTCTCGCTACTAATACTAGAGGTAATTCCAGATAGGATGTGGTAGGAGAGTGCCTTCATTTTGTCCTTTTCTTGGACAACTTGTATGGAGGAGTATCTGACATTGCAATTCCAAAACCATGTATATTGATCTCTACAAACGTACATTTATTTGGTGGTGTACGAGGTAACACTCTTTCACTTGACACCCTTCTCTAAGACGTACGAGCTCATAGGTTGTACATTTGTGGAAATAAATAGTTTGCTATCAGAAGTGGCATTCATAGTGGAATCTATTATGGGAAAGGCAAAGCGTGATTTTATATGAAATAAGCACGGCTTTGAAGAAGTTGAGCGTAGCCTCACATACAAGCCTCACACCCTGAAGATGATATGGATAATGATGTGGTCTAACCTATATTTTGGGCTATCGTTTTACAACTATGGAGGTGAACAGTGGAACCTAGGCCACGAGGCATTTATGCCATAGGTATAGATATTGGAGGCTTGACGGAAAACGAGTATAACCACTGAGTAATACGCTATTCCATAGTTGTGTATCCAATATAGTTCGGAGGCTTGCTTAAGAAAAGTGAATAGCCACTGAGGTGTTAGTTGTTTATGCATGGATTTCAGGGGAAATGACCACTAGTTCCCTATCATGTTGGAAATCCAAATTCCAATAAGTGCCTTCGGACTTGATTGTAGAACCTATTTTGTAAGCCTAATATGATGGAAATTAATCGATGTGACAATTTCAGCCTATGATTAGTACATTCACTTGATAGGTGGTTTCAAAAGTAGACATTATTATAATATCAAATGGTTATAAAGTATAAAAAATGTTTTGGTTATCATAAGGTAAAAACTTATCTGTGTTTATATGCGACGTGGTCATATGAGATACTCTTTTTTTTCAAAAAAAAATCGATTACATCAAATTTGATTTATAACACCATCATATACATTTATAGGTCGAGTCTCATGCGGGTTTATCAAGCCTGATCTGGGTATTTCTAATACTTTGGTCGGATTTGAGTATTTTAGGATTAGCTGAAGATGCTTGGATTTTCCAGAGGAGAGCTAGAGATCCTCATCAACGTATGGATGTATTTTATATTTCCGCTGCATTTGTATTGTTGTTTTCAGCAATTGTAAGGACCAAGATTTATACTGTGTAGGATGAATCTAGGTTAGACTCTGATATGATATTTAATTTTCTATTGTAACGATTATATATTGGAATAATATATGCTCTTCCATTCGTGCGAGACTCTGTTCTATCTTTTTTCTTTTTCCCCTAGCAATTGGTTTGTCCGGCGCTAGAATTTGCGGCATGTGAATACTGAGAATGTATTATTCGATTTTTGAGGGTCGAAAATCCCAGTCGTTACATACACCACTAGCTAAGATTACGTGTGAATATTAGTATTTGAATTGTTCGAATATTAATCCCTGGCTGAATACACCTCTATAAGTCATACAAGCGAATATATTCAGACTTTGAAACACCATGCAATTTGATTGATGTATAATAGTTATAAATTAATTAAATTACTATGAAATAATATATTTTTTGCTTTAACTATTATATTTTGTGTATTTATTAAAGGCGTAGCCTTTAGAAATGTTCTAGGTGCCCTTAGTAATCCATTGGATGTGTGTATAAAAGTTATTTATGTGTATACAGATATACAATGTTGATGTGCATTTAAATTTGATTTAGACAGAATTAATTGTAAATGTTTTTGAGTATTTAATTGGTTATTATGAGACCAATATAGGCAAGTCAAAGAAGGGTTAAAAGGAGTTAGAGTGATGTGGACTGGGTTTGAATTAGTAGGAGAGAAATATGGAGATTTAGTCTTCATGTTCTCCATGTAAATACAAATCCAAGCCACCAATTTTTTCTGAATTTATGCCTTCTCCCTCCTTAGTTTTTCTACACTTTCCTTTTGTTGAACTAGATAATCTTAATAAATACAAATATAGGGAGCTACAATAATTTCTAGTGGCGATGTATTAGTTGCTAGCAATAACTGTGCGGATTTAGGAGACTGATAGTTCAAAATGTGAGTCTAATGCATCAATCTCTTTAGGTAAACTCTATATTAAAAACTATATATTATTTAGTTACATTTATGATGATTTTATATATGTGTTAATGTCTCTCCATAATTATAAATGCATTAGATCTCATTAAATAACAATTTTACATAAAATAATTTATTTAAAACAAATTTAAAAATCAAATATTTATGTAAATATTATAGTTTGGCCATATATATACACTTTAATATATATTATAGGTTTTAAGAATTATAAATATTTTTAATAATTTCTAATGATTATATTTTAGTATTAAAACCTGAAATTCATTTAAATAATGGCGCAGTGGGTGAGACACTTGCCTCCTGTTAATGAGGTCGTGAGTTCGATACTCTTCTGCCCTACTCCCCTCAAGGCAAGGAGGTGGATTCCCGTTAATCCTATAACATGGTTGGGAACATCAAACCTCTATGTTAGGGTTGACTTAAACCTTCCTAGGGATGGAAAACTCTCTAAGCAAGGATCTCTTCCCTCCGAGGTTGAGTTTCAAAAAAATACATATAGATATACTAAATTGTTTTGAAATAAATTTCAACTGAATAAATTTGAAAAAAAAATTCTGGTACAAATTTAATTTTATTATGTATTATATTATATATATTAATTAATACTATGTACATCTTTAATGTTATAATATGCCCACACATTTGTTAAAATTAGCTTTCGAATTTAAAATGTACTTTTGTCAAAATTAGCTTTCGAATTAAAAAATATTTCTTACTAACAAAAAAATGTTTTACTTATATATATAATTTTAAAATATTCATTTATAATATGTACATGTATTATTTACATATATTAAAACAGTGTTGTGTATTTTAAATAAATAAATAAATATTAGTTTTATTTGTAATAATTCATTTTATATAAGTATGCATATTTATATTTATAAAATATATTTTACCAATAACTTTTAGATCTGATTTTGAATTTTAAAATATTTTATTAAGTCTTAACTTGATATTTTAAATACAACAATTGAATTTGAAATTTATCGAGTTCGTCAAAAGCAGACTAGATATTTTATATTTTATTATATATAAATAATTTTGATATATATAAATATTATAAATATATTAACCAATATTTTGAGATAATTAGCATATATATAAATGATCGATGTTTACATGGTGGATATAAATAACAGTATTTACTTATGTAAAAATTAACCATGTGCACCTTGCGATATTGCACGTTATACTTACATATACACATGAGTATATATTGATATACTCATAACTTATAAATGTTAAATTAATTAACATACATTAACTAATTAAATTAAAAAAATTAAATTAAGTATGATTTTACTTAAACTGGCTATATTTGATTTGGTACAACCATTAGACTTCATACATCCACTAATGTCCAATTATGATTTTTTTTGTGAAATTCATCCAATTCACCTGTGCGAACCAACCTGATTCCACCGATATATCAGAGCCTAAATGGTTTATACAGTCTAAATTAGCAACATCAAGGCCAACTAATAAATTCTATTTATTTATTGGGTGTCTAGAATAGTATTAGATAATGAAGTATTCTCCCCTCCCTATCTGCTGGCCTAGCCCAATAAGCGATGTAACTCCAAAAGGTCTACCCAATTTTAAAGGCCCAAATTGATTCAGGCATTGTTTTAATTTTAAAATTCAGTTTGAAAATTTAAAAATATTTTTTAAATTTAGATGTTAAATTTGAAATATAAAAATTAAATTTATATGAAATAAGTTTAAAATTTTCAAAAATGTTGTGAAAAATAAAATATTTAATTTCAAAACTTTAATATAGTTAACTAAATAAATAAGATAAAATAATTAATTAAAAGGTTAATTAATTAGACACACACACATACACACACATATATATACACATACTGATATATGTATGTAAGTGTTATAGTTATTTGTATTTATCTTAAATTTGTTTAAGATGAGTTACGTTAAATTTTCAAATTTATTTAAATATTTAATTAAATTATTTGATTAAATAAATTAATTTATTATATAAAATTAATTAATTAAAATGTGTACATATATTGAAATGTATGTATATAAACGAACTATAAATGATATAGTTAATTATTTATTTTAAATAGTTTAAGATGAACAATATAAATTTTTAATAAAAATTATGAATTAAATTAATTAAATGTGATTAAATAAATTAAATTAAAGTTAATTAAATATGATTTATTAATATGAATTAAAATTAATTATATTTGATTTAATTAAGAGATACATTCATTATATAAGTTCATTAAATTACAGCAATTACAAACAAATTAAACTTATATAACTATACATGTATAAAATGATGTAACTAGAACTGAAATAATCCAAAAATAGATTTTTGGAGTAAACACATAAATATGGTATGTACACCATGGTTATTGATGTGTTTGACATCTGAATCAAGAGGGTGTTTGATAAGAAACATATTATTCCTTATATTAGTATCACTCAAAAATGTATATATATTATAGATTATGAATCTCTAATATATAAGGTTATCTACTTCTATTTATGTATTAATATATTACTTGCATGCTCTAACTTAAGCAAAGGATGTTATGTGTGGTATTATCCATATATTGACTAGACGAGGCAAGATACATGTATGTATTTGTTAAGCAAACTCAAGATAAATGCATTATTCTTAGGTCATCACGAAGTGGTGGGTATGAGTTAATAATTTTCCTCGATTTGTTAAGGAAACTCAAGGTCTACACTGGGATTAGCACAAAGACCATGATCAGGAGTTGTATGTGATACAATGATTAAAGAGTTATACATCGCTTGAGGGCCGATGATTTCTTGAGCAAACTTAAGGCCAAAATCCCAAGGTAAGCGAGTCCTAACACTCACTAGAGAAATTAAACAGTTTCTATATTTCTCTTAGGGCTTTGAGGAATATAAAAATCTGGTGAGGGCCTTATTAGAAAATGAAATGAACACATTTAACCTTTTTACCATTAAAAGAATATATGTTATATAAGTTAAAATAATCTACTTTGATAATTTGTGAAATTAATATAATTGATAGAATATTTATCGGTTAAAATATACAAATGAATTGAATTAAGATTAACATTTAAATATAAAATATATTACAAATAAATCTTTTGGTATGTTGTCTCTTCAAGACCCATGTAAGAGTCAAATTATATAACTACTAAAACATTCGTGCCTCAGTCATTTAAGTGTTTATTTGTTTAAGACTGGGTATTATCTTCTATGAGTTTTGAACTCTTAAGCAATGCAAGAATATGAATATTGGTTCCATTTTTGATCACATATAAATGTATACAGTGAACAGTTGAAATTCATAGTGTACAAAACCTTGATGAAATTTGTTCATCCGAATTGAGCACCATAATGTTGATAATGTATTCAGTAAAATTTATTGCAACAAGGATCTTGTAGTGTTAAATATAGGACTCGAATGAAAGCTACAAAATTGATCTAGGAATTCGATCACTGAAATGTTAGTTTGATCATATTACACAAAGTGTAATTTATTTGAGATCCGTATATACTAAGGAAACTAAATGTACTTTTGTAAATAGTTCAATGCGTGCTTGTAGTAAGGATTTCTTTTGAATGGTTCGACCATTTTAAGGAAAAGAAATATATGAGAGTGCATGTAACTTAGCTTAATTAGATAAAGAGGGCGAATGGTTGTCTTTACTTCATGGAGAAACATCGGAGACTATAATTGTACGAAATACTAGTAGATACTTAACATGGAATAAGATATGTGATTTCTATTCCAAATGTATTTTTGTATAGAAAACTATGTTAAATGAATCTTATTTCTTAGAGTTCAAAATATTTGATCTGAAACTCTTAATTGTAAACTAGTTGTAGTGGAAGAAATGAAGTCCCATAATAAGTGGTTGAATAGAGTTTCATATTTCATACGTTGTTATGGTAATAATAGAAATAGCAGAAGCATGCCATTTGACACTTAATAATGTACACGTCAAGTTACAAAAGACAGTCCCCGTAAATATACCAAGTATTACTTATGAAATAATAACTATTTTTCAGTGTTGACTAAAAAATAATATAGTTTTATTTACTATTAATATTATGAATATTCGTTATAACATAAATCTATAATAATGGTATATTTTTCATAACAATAATGATGCATTAGAAAATATAGAAATATCTGAAAATTTACAGTTATTTTGAAATTATGGACCTAGCCATATCTTTGAGAAATAATTCTTTAATTGTATGATTATAAATCATATGGTAATAGTAAATTTTATTTCAAACGATTAAGTCCAAGCACCCATTGGGAGCGACAAAAAAGTTAGTGAACTATTCGGATTGATACATTTAGATGTATGCAATCATAAATCTAATGATACAAGAACGTTTCCACATACTTTCTGAAATTCATCAATGAATTATCATAGATATGAACTGTAGCAACCCGCGGTTACGTACCCTTTGAGTTGACAATAAGTCACTCCTGATCAACCTAAATTGTATGAAAGGCGAATAACTAGGGTAAAGAAGAAAAGATAGAAGAAGAAATAGAAACGACACCACAGAATCTAACAATCGCAGTGGAACAAAATATAATATATAATAATAGAATTTTATACAAAAGAATCTGTAACACCTTATATACATATAATCATCAGAGTGCAATAATCAATACATCAACCTGGACAGTATAATAACATGTCTTCATACATGGGAATAAACATATACATGATATACGTCAGAAATCCTCCAGCTCATCTCCTGAGCTCCATAGCATCCTAACATGGATCTGTAATACTTGGTATGACCCGAATATTATAATAAAATAACATCTGAGTGAGTATGGAAAACCAGCGTGAGAAAACACACTCAATTCGAATTATCAACTTTTCAAAATCCTATGAAAATAAAGGTATCTCGTAAGACCACGTCATAAATAAACACAATGGGTTTTTACCTTACGATAACCGAAACAATTTATATCAAAATCATCTGATATTATAGCAGTGTCTATAGAAAGTAAATAGAAATTAGTTGAAATGCTTGCATCTTACATTCCAGCATAGTTGGGCACAATCAAAACCGTACAGCGCTTATTGGAGAATGGATTCCATCGAATGACTGGGCCATTGGGGTCTACCATGGTATACCTCTAGAACAATGTACCGAGTGGATAGACCGACCTACCCCTGAACTGGATAGACCGAATATGTTATCATCCCAGGTGTTCCCACCCTTTCCATCGCGCGCTTCTTCTTTCATGCACAACCAAATCCATAATAAATAGGTTTTCCGAGGACATCTAGAATGGTGATAACATACTCTAATTGGGTACGACCCACTTAGCCTTCCTGCATCTCTCCTGTTTTAGTCATTCCCGGTTGATGAGGTTCGAGGCTAAGCCTTACCTTTCAAGAACAATTTACTTAGAATGCCCATCGTCCTCCAATGATGATGTTCTAATAGCATTCATCCATACAAGTTGTCCTGCATCTGGACAAACCAAATCATCGTCTTCATCATCTTTACGGTATTCATTCGTAACGTTCAAATCGGATAGATTTTGGATAATTAAATCTGATCCTGATTTCTTCGAAACAATTAACGAATTGGCCAATTATTGATAGTTGGTTATTTAACCATCAATAAAACACCCATAAGCAGTCCCTAGGCCATATTTTATAAATCCCTAGAATATTTATTTCAAAACATTTTCACCAAGGTATATATATTCAGTCTCTTCAATATTTCTATATTTGAAAACAATTTCTACATTTGTATCCATAACAGGATATTTTACCATTTCAATACTTAGAAATATTTCCAACTTCCATTTTTATAACACTTAGAAAATATTTTTATTCCAAATCATTTCCCACTAAAAATATTTCCAAAACCTTCCTTTCAACACGTATAAATTTCCAAAATTGTTTTAATATCTAACTTGGAAATATTTCATACTTATCCCATAATTCTCCGGAACTTTTAATAAATTCTTATTACGATTTCCAAACGGATTATACTTATTTATAATCTCAACCACCTATTTTTAACTTCTTTAAATGAATTCAAAATCTTTTCGAAGTTATCGCATCTAACATTGGAAATTCTCTTAAGTCTCCAACATTCCATTTATAAAAATCTCATCCTTCAATAAAACCGTCTATACATCTCGAGAGAATTTATTATAAATTTGCAATCATTTCAAAACGATATATATGTAATGAGTATTCTCTTTAAAGAATAGTAGTTTATTTAAAATATGTTTAAGTTATTATTTAAAATATTCAATACTCTTTAATAACATCTATAACTCATTTTTAGGTGAACAAATAAATTTCCAAAGCTGAATTTAAAAATTAGAATTTATTTAATAAATACTTAACATTTGAAAATCTATTAACGGAATATTTTAATCTCAACTAGTTTAAAATTCCATACTTTTAAAATAATATAATTTCCCTTTTAAAACAAACTCGCTTCTTAAAATTTATAATATATTTTTAAAATCTCAATAACCAATTTAATTTATAACTTTCTCTCGATTTCACAACATATCGATTCATTGTCGATTTCCTAACCATTTCCATTTCAAAAATAGAAGTTGTTATTATTCTCAACCCTGTTTCCATATTCTAATATATAAATTCACCCTATGAATTTATATTTCCAATTATCATCCGATATCGAATTCCTTTATATATAAACATCGTTTATCAATTTTATGATCCATTGGTTTTTACCTATTTATAGGGCGAAACTTATTTATAAAATTCCATTATATACATTTATTTCTTATAAATTCCTTTTTATACTTCCAATATACTTTAAATATTGACTTTAACTCCTTTTATATTTCTAGAATACCATTTATAAATTCTTTTATATAATTTATTTTGAAAAATCTTAATTTACTAATTCGCAATAGTTAAGTATAACCAAACTCAAATATATTCCTATTTTTAATTCAACTTCTTTAAGATAGCTATAATTCCAATATATACATATATATATCAAATTCCTTTTAATTCCATAAATTTTTAAAAGTATATTTATTGTATTTAAATTATCAAAATTCAGGCCAGTGCTACAGTAGCATCCAATAATTCCAATCATTACAATAATCTATAAAAGATTATTCTAAACAGATCATATATCACTATATATGAAAAATAAACAATAAATTTGAGAAATCTAGTTAGATCCCTCCAACTTGTTTCCCTGCATCCACATATGTTAATAAAATATAAAATAAATACCAGTCCCACTTCAAGGGGGATATCGCGGTATATAGGGTCATCCGCTATTGTGCGGGGTGCATAGGGTCTCATCCGCTATAAAATGTGGGAATATCACTCCAAATACTAATATATATATATATATATATATATATATATATATATATATATATACTGCTATATATATAATATCATTCAACTGATAATCAATTCAAACCAAACATCCAGAATTAATTTTAACTGTTCAAATTAAATTTGGTAATCCAAATGAGTGAGAATTTTCTCACCTTGATTTTAAATTTGTCGAATATTCAGATTCTTAATTTTTCTGAAATCTCAACAGACTTCCAGAAATTTCAAACCCATCCTATTGCATAGAATTTCCAGCTACGAATTTCTCTCGACTTGTTTCCCAATTTGGGACCTCGTATGAATTTTTATCAAAAATTTATTAGCTATCTCAAATTCAATTCTAACTTAAAAAATTATCCACATGATTAAACTTAGTTTCAGAATTATACCCCTAATCGTTGATGCTCGTTCACACATGTCCACCCAGCAACCCTATCGCCTCCGATCAAACAACTGGGGTCGACAACCTAGTCCATTATCTACTACCCCCCTTCCACCACGAGCCTTCACCAGTATGCACATGCGATTATTTCTGACACCCAAGCACTCCGTGTTAGCAACATTCACACAACCAGCCTCGAATCCAGCTTGTCGCCTTTTACATCCTATTACCGCCTCATCAAAATCGCAACTGCACTTTTCCCTCCAAATTACTTCCAAGAATGCTACCCTTGTGCTTCTCCAGATTTGTCGATCGACATCGTGTACGACTCTTATCTTCCAGTTGCGAACGAAGCTCGCGATTTTAGCTTGCCTAATTTCTTCTTTGATCTGAACGAATTTAAATTCGTTTCCCCCCGTTTCATTTTTATTTGATTCGTGATTTCGAATGGGTTCATACTCGACTTCAATTTCCCTACACATACAAGCTCATGAATTCGTTCTGGTATTTTGATTTTGAAAAAGGTGTTTTTTCGATTTGTGAATTTCGATTTTTGATTTGAAGGCGAAGGAAAAGCTCGTGACCTTTTTAATAGAGAAGAAAGGGTGGCCTTGTGTTGAATATGATGGCGTTTTTGGATCGGCAAGGTCCCAATCCTAGGTTGCAGAGGACAAAAACTGTTTGACTAAACATATATATATATATATATATATATATATATATATATATATATTTGCGAAATATCTCCATTTTCGTAACTTACAATCTTGAACCACTATCGAGGCATGACGCTAGCGTTTATGATGCTATACCCCTATTTCGAATGCAATGGAAAAGGTTTCGAGTCCTTATTCGATCGTATGGAGAAGATAGCTTTTGGGCCCAATTATTATATTGAATTTTCGATATTAATTTCAACGCATTTATGTACCGTACGACCAAATATTACTTCAAAGGCTACGAAATTTAAAAACCGTTAATAATATACTGTTACGGATATAATGGAATTAGTTTCCTCGAATTCCGAGACTGTGCCTCGGAAGGCTATTTTTACATGTCAATTTAAACAAGATATTTTTAAAATTGAACATATCACTTTAAAATCCAATTTTAAAACTCTTATTATCTTCATTATTATTAATAAAAAAATTATAAGCCTTTAAATTATTTTTATCGAGCTTAAAAATCAAGATACAAATAATTTAACTAATATTCAATTATTAAATTCAAAAATTGAATTATCCAATAAATCGCTAAATTTAAATTCTAAATATATTTTATAAATAACCCAAATTTTTATTTTCAAAATCAGCCTATAATTCAAACTCAATATTTAAAACCATTTAAATATTCCAAATCGAATGTCGAAAGTTCTGGGTCGTTAAATTCCTTCCCCTTTAAAAGAATTTTGTCCCCAAAATTGCTAAGGCAGAAGAATGCTCCAAACCTGTTAATTTATCCAAAAACCCACTTAGTGAAAACTCAATATTTCACTTTTCTAATCTTTTAGTTTTGCCTAAATTATTTATTTTTCAATTCTAATTCCAAAATCCCTTGTTCTAATTTCAATTTGAAATCAATTTTTCGTTAACAAAAAATTTCAAAAAAATTTTAACACCCTAATTTTTCAAAATTTTTTGCCAGATTCTCCTTTGCATCGAGGACCTTTTGCAATATGATAAGAGAGATAAATATATATATACATCGACCCACACGGTCGAAAAACAAAATATATATATCAATATATTATTGTTTTGCAGTATATAATTTGAAAATGTACCTTATGTAGTGTTTTTAAGCGTTATTTAGTAAGCATTTACTTCGAAAGCAATTACACAACCCAAAATTTAGCCCGCTAGCCTCTCGGTACTTGTACTTTTTCATTTTAAACCACGTAAGTACCAAATATGAAATTCACATTTATTTAAATAGTTAAAACACCCAATCTTCACGAGCAATGCATGTTAAACCTTTATTTATAGTCAATTTTGAGGTTCCAACACCAATTTAACTACTTCCAATCAATCTACATATTATTTCATTCAATTTAAATGATTCATAACTCATTTTACATGTATTTAATTCATATTTATATCAAACAACACATCCATTCCAAATCGATTTAAAAATCAATTTATTTCACTTCTATTAATTCATAGAATTTTATTACTTCCATTTATGCCGAACATAATTTTCTATGCAAATTTTGGCATTGTTCATTTAATAAAATAACCATTTCAGTTTATAACTATTTTAAATTGATTCCAAATCAATTTGTATTCAACTCCATCCCATTTCAAATTTATTCACGATCAATTCAGTTGAATTCCATTCATATCTACTTTCATTACATTCAAATGCAATTTATTAACTCAGAATCATTCCATGCTACCTTACTTAATGACCCCTCTTTCAAAATTTATTTGTGTCAAGCTTTTATTCTAAATATTTACTTAAGTTAATTAATTTACTTCAAATTATTTCAACTTTATAACTTAAATTTGTTTTATTTCAACCAACTTCCATCTCATTTAATAATCTATTTAACTAGTTCATTCACTTATTCCACTTCAATTTTAATCTCCATATTCAAATTCATTTCTGAATTTATTAAAATGAAATTCAAGGCTACATTCAATTTATTTATACTCACTTGGATATATTTGTAACTCAAGTCATCACTATTTCAACTATTTCTGTTTTATTCGACACATTTTTGATTTAATTTGATTCACTTACAATCTAAGTTGAATTTTATTTTCAACTCAAGTTTCATTTCCAAATTCCCTTTTTAACTCACAATCCACATTTATTCAACCCAGTTAATATCCATTTTATATCCAATTAACTAATTAATTATCTAATTAGTTCATTTTCACTTTATAATTCAATATCTGATTTTTATTTCAAAAATTACTTCAATAAATATACTCGAGTTCAAATTTATTTTATAATTCAAGTTTGGGTTTTTATTTCGTTTTCAAAATATCAAACTCTTTTTTTTGCTTATCTATTCCAAATTTCAATTTTATAAGTCACATAACCTTTTTTCATATTTCCATCAATTCTATACTCGAGTATATTCCTATTTATTTTTAACTCGAGACTATACATTTATTTATAGCCTAAAAATATTTTTATTCAATTCATTTCAATTTTCATAAGCCATTGAAGTTTGTTTATTCCATCCAAAATCATTTGTAACTCAATTCAATTTTATTTCAATTCAATCCAAATTCAACCCAATTTTTATTTAACTTAGCTTAAGTTAAATATCAATTCGTTCAATTTAATTTAACTCACTTAAGTTAAAATCCCATTTATTATAATCACTTCATTTATTGATTTAATTTAACTTGCTTAAGTTAAATTCTAATTTCATTAATGCACCACATTAATTCAATGCAACCCAATCAATTAATTTTTTTTAATTTATTTTATCCAACTTAACTTAAGTTGAATTCTATTTGATTTTATATCTTAGTCCAGATCGATATCATTTCCAATACGACTTTATTTAACTTAGCCCAAATTAAATTTCATCCTTTTTGACTTACTCTAGTTAGAATTTATTCCAAAATTCACTTTCCATATTTTCCTTTCTTATCTAGAATCATTTTCAATTTATAAGTTTATAACCTATTTCCTGATTATCTCCAAATTATTTAAATAAGGATTCTAAGATTCAAGTACCCAGTATTCATTTTGTATCGCTTTGAAATCAATTATATACATATACTTTTAACCTTTTGTTTCAAAAACCATTCCATTGGAATTTAAAATTTCACTTGGTTCCATCCCAAAATAATTCTCCTTTGGAATTTTCAAAACAAACTTGTTTTTCCTTAAAACAATCCAAAAACGATGACCACGGTGGCAATCCATCACTTAGAAACTCAAAAATGAACACCGATGATGTCGCGATCATCAATGGAATTATTTTCTAGTGATCGAAGTGATTTCAGTGCTACATCCTTTCAAAAATCCATTTTTATAACATTTTCCATTTAAAAATATTTCAATAACATTACTATTTTTCATTCCTAAAAATATTTACCACCCTATAACACTTCTGAAATCATCTCCAAAAATCTCCAGGATTTAATTTTCTAAATTCTGGTTTGAATTCGTTTTTAGTTTTATTCACTTGTATAATTCGTTCTTGTACCGTTTTAAATTTTGGTTTTTAATAAACTATTTACAATTTTATAATCTTGTTTTGATTATATTATAATAACCAAACACACTGCTATAATTACTTTTTGAAAATTATTTCCTTTATATCAAAATATAATTTGGGCAAAATTATTCCATTTACCCACGCAAAACCATACTGTGTCAGGTTATCGTGTTCAAGTGTTTAGAAACTCCTATCGAATTAGTGGTGTATCACTATTCGATAAGAATTTATATACCACTCAACCAATAAATTAACACAATATAAAACCATTTTATATTCACTAACAAATATGCGCTCATATCTATTATTACACTCAACTTATTCTAGAGTATTACTGACTCTATTTCTAATGAGTAATTCCCACAAGAGCCAAGGTTCTTGCTTAACCTTCAACTCTGATACCAAATGTAGCGACTCGTAGTTGCGTACCCTTTGAGTTGATGATAAGTCAGTCCTGATCAACCCAAATTGTACGAAAGACGAATAACTAGGGTTACGAAGAAAAGATAGAAGAAGAAATAGAAACAACAACACAGAATTTCACAATCGTAGTGGAACCAAATATAATATATAATAACAGATTTTTATACAAAAGAATCTGTAACAGCTTATATGCTTATAATCATCAGAGTACAACAATCAACACATTAATCTGGACAGTATAATAACCTATCCTCATACAGCGGAATAAAACAAGTACGTGATATACGTCAGAAATCCTCCAGCTCATCTTCTAAGCTCCATAGCATCCTAACCTGAATCTGTAGTACTCGGTCTGACCCAAGCATTATAATAAAATAATGCCAGAGTAAGTCTGGAAAACCAGCGTGAGAAATCACACTCGATTAGAATTATTAACTTTTTCAAAATCCTCTTAAAACAAAGGTATCTCGTAAGACCACGTCACAAATAAACACGACGGGCTTTTACAATACGGTAACCAAATCAATTTATATCAAAATCATTTGATATTATAATAGTGTCTATAGAAAGTAAACAAAAAATAGCTGCAGTGCTTGCATCTCACATTTCATCATAGTTGGGGACAATCAAAACAGTATGACGCTTATTGGAGAATCGATTCCATCGAATGACTGGGCCATTAGGGTATCGCCCACCACAATACGCCACTAGAACAATGTACCGAGGGCCATGCCTGGATCCCCTGCTACACAAGACCGACCTACCCCTGACCTAGATAGAACGAATATGTTATCTCCTCGAGTATTCCCACCCTTACCATCGAGTGCTTCTTTCATGCACAACCAAATCCATAATAAATAGGTTTTCCGAGGATATCTAGAAAGGTGATAACATACGCTAATTCGGTGCGACCTACTTATCCTTACTGGATCTTCCTTGTTTTACTCATTCCTAATTGATGAGGTTCGAGGCTAAGTGTTACCTTTCAAGAACAATTTTACCTAGAATGCTCATCGTCCTCCAATGACGATGTTTTGATAGCATTCGTCCATACAAGTTGTCATGGGTCTGGACAAACCGAATCACCTCCGTCATCATTTTCACGGTATTCATTCGTAACATTCAAACTAGATCGAAGTAGTTTTCGGGTATTAAATCTGATTCCGGCATCTTCGAAACGATTAACGAAATAGGCCAATTATAGATAGTCGGTTATTTAACTATCAATAAAACATCCATAAGAAGTCACTAGGCCTTATTTTATAAATCTCTAGAATATTTATTTCAAAACATCTTCACCAAGGTATATATATTCAATCCCTTCAATATTTCTGTATTTGAAAACAATTTCAACACTTGTATCCATAATAGGATATTTTACCATTTCAATACTTAGAAATATTTCGAACTTCCATTTTTACAACACTTAGAAAATATTTCTATTCCAAATCATTTCCCGCTAAAAATATTTCCAAAACCTTCCTTTCAACACCAATAATTTTTCAAAATTATTTTAGTATCTAACTTGGAAATATTTTGTATTTATCTCATAAGTCTCCGGAACTTTTAATAAATACTTCTTACGATTTCCAAACCGATTATATTATTTATAATCCCAACCACCCATTTTTAACTTCTTTAAATGAATTCAAAATCTTTCCGAAGTTATTGCATCTAACATCGGAAATTCTCTTAAATCTCTAACATTCCATTTATAAGATATCTCTTATAAAAATCTCATCCTTTAATAAACCCGTCTACACATCTCGAGAGAATTTACAAAAATTTACAATCATTTCAAAACAATATATATATAACAAGTATTTTCTTTAAAGAATAGTAGTTTATTTAAAATATGTTTAATTTATTATTTAAAATATTTAAAACTCTTTATAACATCTATAACTCATGTTTAGGTGAACAAATAAATTTCCAAAGCTGAATTTAAAGGTTAGAATTTATTTAATAAATACTTAACATTAGAAAATCTACTTAACGAAGTATTTCAATCTCAACTAGTTTAAAATTTCATGGCTTTAAAATAATAAAATTTTTCTTCCAAAACAAACTCACTTCCTAAAATTTAAAATATAATTTTAAAATCTCAATAACCAATTTAATTTATAACTTTCGATTTCACAACATGTCGATTCGTTGTTGATTTCCCAACCATTTCCATTCCAAAAATAGAATCTACTATTTTTCTTAACCCTATTTCCATATTCTAATATAAATTAACCATATGAAATTATGTTTCCAATTATCATCCAATATAGAATTCCTTTATTTATAAACATCGTTATTAATTTTATGACCCCTTGGTTTTTACCTATTTATAAAACAAAACTAATTTATAAAATTCCATCATATACATTCATTTCTTATAAATTCCTTTTTATACTTCCAATCTATTTTAAATATTAACTTTAACTCCTTTTTATATTTCTAGAATACCATTTACAAATTCTTTTATATAATTTATTTTTAAAAATCTCCATTTACTAATTCGCAATAGTTAAGTATAACCAAACTCAAATATATTCCTTTTTTAATTCAATTTCTTTAAGTAACTCCAATTCCAATACATATTTTTATATAAAATTCATTTTAATTTCACAAATTTTTTAAAAGAATATTTATTGTATTTAAATTATCAAAATTCAGGCCAGTGCTATAATAGCATCCAATAATTTCAATCACTACAATAATTATAATAGATTATTCTACACAGATCATATATCACTATATATGAAAAATAAACAATAAATTTGAGGAATCCAGTTGGATCCCTCCAACCTGTTTTCCCGTATCCATAGATGTTAATACAACATAAAATAAATACAAATCCAACTTCGAGGGGGATATCGCGGTATATAGGGTCATCTGCTATTATGTAGGGCGAATAGGGTCTCATCTACTTTAATATATGGGAATATCACTCCAAATACTAATATATATGTACTACTATATATATAATATCATTCAACGGATATTCAATTCAACCAAACATCCAAAATTAATTTTAACGATTAAAATTAAATTTGGTGATCCAAATGAGTGAGAATTTTCTCACCTTGATTTTAAATTTAGCGAATATCCAGATTTTTAATTTTTTTAAAATATCAGCAGACTTCCAGAAATTTCAAACCCATCGTATTGTTTAGAATTTCCAGCTAAGAATTTCTCTCGACTTGTTTTCCAATTTTGGACCTTACATGAATTTTATCAAAAATTTATTAGCTGTCTAAAATTCAATTCTAACTGCAATAATTATCTATATGATTAAACTTAATTTCAGAATTATAACCCTCATCCTTGCAGCTCATTCGCACGTGTCCACCCAGCAACCTTATCTCCTTCGATTAAACCACTGATGTTGACAACCCAGTCCATTGCCTGGTGCCACCCTTTAGCCGTGAGCCTCCACGAGTATGCACGTGCGATTATTTCGAACACCCTAGCCTTCCGTTTTAGCGACCTTCCCACAGCCTGCCTCGAATCCAACTTGTCGCCTTCGACATTCTATCACCACCTCGTTAAAATCACAACTGCACTTTGCCCTCCAAGTTACTTCCTCGAACGCTGCCCTCATGCTTCTCCAGATTTGTCGCTCGACATTGTGTACGACTCTTGTCGTCTAGTCGCGAACGAAGCTCGCAATTTTAGCTTGCCAAATTGCTTCTTTGATCTGAACGAAGTTGAATTCATTTCCCCCCTTTTTATTTTTATTCAATTCGTGATTTCGAATGGGTTCATAATCGTCTTCGATTTCCCTGCACAAACAAGCTCGCGCTTTCGTTCTGGTATTTTGATTTTGAAAGAGGTTGCTTTTTTGATCTATGAATTTCGATTTTTGATTTGAAAAAAAAGGAAAAGCTCGTGACCTTTTTAACAGAGAAGAAAGGGCGGTCGCATGTTGAATATGATTGCGTGTTTGGATGGGCAGGGTCCCAAACCTAGGTTGTAGAGGACAAGACCTGTTTGATTAAACATATATATAAATTTAAATTTGTGAAATATCCCCACTTTCGTAACTTACAATCTCGATCCACTATCGAGGCATGCCGTTAGGCATCTATAATGTTATACCACTATTTCAAACGCAATGGAAAAGATTTCGAGTCCTAATTCGATCGTATGGAGAAGATAGCTTTTGGACCCAATATTATATTGAATTATCGATATTATTTTCAAAGCGTTTATATACTGTATGACCAAATGATAACTCCAAATGCTACAAAATTTGACCCGATAATAATACACTATTACGGATCCAATTGAACTGGTTTCGTTGAATTCCGAGACTGTGCCTCAGAAGGCTACTTTTAAATTTCAATTTAAACAAGCAATTTTTAAAATTAAACAGACTACTTCAAAATTCAATTTTAAACTTTTATTATCTTCATTGTTATTAATATATATTTTATAAGCCTTTAAATTATTTTTATCGAGCTTAAAACTCAAGACACAATAATTTAACCAATATTCAATTACTAAATTCAAAAATTAAATTATCCAATAAATCGCTATACTTAAATTCTGAATTTATATAATAAATAACCCAAATTTTCATATTCAAAATCAATCTATAATTCAAATTAAATATTTAAAACCATTTAAATATTCCAAATCAAACATCGAAAATCCATATCGTTACATGAACACGTGTATTTGAGCACATGTGGTATGTTCATATTAGTTCATAAAACATAATACAAAAGTAATAACATAATGTGCGAAGGGAATAAAAGAATTTTTTTTCATCAAATAGTTAAGTATATTGTAGAAGAGTTCCAAATGTACCCAAAATGATTAGGATTCCATCTCATAAGTCACTGGTGCCAATAGTACACAATGATGTGTCAATAAGGAGTAATTGGACATTATTGGAATAAGAACAGTTGATGACGAGTGAAGTTGAGTTAACTTCTTTTTGTAAGGACATGTAGACTAAGTACATAAGGTTAAATTTGGTTTCAACTAAAGCATAATTTACGAGATCATACAAGATAAGAGTTGATATAAAAACCCTACATATCCTAGGTCAATGAGTTGATAGGTTGTGTGAATCGAGAGGCTACACATAATATTTGCTCGTAAGAGATCTTGCGTAGATCACTCCAAAGGAGTTTGGAAACGTCCAACTTGGTTGACCTATTTATGTTATAAAATAAGTTTTGCAAATCCAAAACTAAAATTAGTTTTATACATATATAAAGGCAATTCATAAAATATTAATGAATGCCTATTCCATCATACTAAGAAACAATTATTCTTTCAAGGAATGCTACCTCCATAGCGAAGGAGTTTCATCTAGAAATTAGTGGTTGTACAATGGACTTGGATACAATCTAAAGATAATAACACAAAACTGATTATTTAAGATGAAGTGAAATTAATCAAGCTAAAATTGACACGTCTCATTAGAATTCCTTGTAAAACACTTGCACATTAAAGAAACTATGAGTTTCATATCAATGTCAAGAAAAGGATTTTCTAAATTGTCAATAAGCCATTAAGAGTATTAACTTTTCCATGTGGCATGATGTGCAAATTCTGAATAGATTCCAAGTATAGTATCAAAATAGGATTTTGATAGTTATACCTAAAAGGGATATGATCCATCAACTGCATTGATCTTCAACAGTAAATGTGTCTTTGAGAATAAGACCAATGCAATCAGAATACAGTAAACGGCATTGATAAAAATAACGTTGTAAATTTCAATTATTGAAATTAATGTAACAGATTCGTCATTCAACGTGCTTAAGTTAATTAGGCTTTTACTTGCAAAATTATAGCCAATATGTTTTTGATTTTTGGGACATTATGTTGAACAAAATTCTAAATCATAATTTGGAGTGGATTGTGTGCACGTAACAACCAAAGTGTCTCAAAGTCAGTGGGAGCAATATTGAGTATGTAGGTTTCAAATATGATCCAAGAACTAACACAAAAGTATTGTTCGACGAGCATTAGAATTGAGCAAAAATTTTGATAAAGAAGTCAACCAGTTTGATTTTCAATCAAAATGCAGATGAAGCGTGTGTCTACAAAAAAAGAATGTTAAAATGTAAAGTATTTCTAAAAATAAAGGTAAACAGCAAACTTATAATTGTTAACGAGATACTTATGTTAATATCAGCCTTAGTTTAATTGTTTAACTCTTGGTATAGGATTTGACAACATATCTTTTATAATCAGTATAAAATGATGTTAGGAATTTTCCAACAATATACACAGATGTTGTATTAAAAAGTTTTATATGAAACACATAAGATGGATTCCCTATGCATTGGCAACAGGAATTATCATAGATGTTGTATTGTCTACAATGTTGCATTTCACTTACATATTTAACAAATAATAATAATATCAAATCCAAATTAAGACCACTAAATGATAGTTTAGAGTGTTCCCGAGTATTTACAAAATAATAGAAAATTGTTTATAGACTCAACAAACTCCTTGTGAATGAGTATCCGAAATTGAATTTCGTAGGTGATATCGAGTATAGTATAACAATAATAAATTCATGATCAATCTTAGGTAAGAAGCTTTAATTTGGAAATATTCCAAACAAGAGGTTGTCGCGAATTCAACCAATAGGCTATGTACATCATTGTGAGTAAGCACAACAATAAAAGCAATGTGTATGTATAAATGCACAAACTTGTAGCTAAGCCAGGGTAATTCCAAATGTTAAGAATCCTATGACATTATTAAATAATAACACGTCGCGATGTGGATCGAGAAAGAACCTAGAGTTTGCTAGAACTCAAGAAACATGCTCCGAAAAGTTCAACGTTATAAAGGCATTTTATCAGCATCGAAGTGAGTTGATTGATAGAGTAGATAATTATATCAATATAGCATATTCGTTCACTAAGGGACTAACTCAATCAATTTTGAGAAAGTAGATCAAAATGATGAGATTAAGATTTCATAATTAACCTCAAGTGCAAGTGGGAGATTGAAAGAGTTAATGGTATGCCTTAGGAGCAATCATATAATTTGTTACACAAATCTTACTCTATAACACTGTAATATAAATACTTGATCTCTATTATATACCTTCTTATATAGCGACATAATTAATTAAGTAATTAGTTAAAGTACATTAAATAGAAAATGCTTAAATGATATGTTATGTGATAATAATCACAAGGAGTTGTAATCATGAGAAAATTATCATAATATAAAACAACATATTATTTTAACTAATCCTGGTCAAGATGTTTCAAGAAAGGATAATGATACATCCTTTGTGATCAGACTAATTAATACTCCAAATGTTGGGCAGTGTACTATTCATGATTGATGGGGGCACTAAAAGGTTATGTATTGATAGTTATTAGATTACTATGGAATGAATCATTCGAGAGCTTCCCATTTGTTAATAACAAATAGGATGATCAGGAAACTCAGAATAACAATGTTACATGATTCTCTCAACTTAGGAATACTGGTTGAGCTTCAATGTGGATACTCTACTTTGATTATATTTTAATCGTGGCATCGCTACCATCGAGCGACTATAGTGGGTCTGAGTTGAAGCATTGAAAATGAAACACTGTTCAATAGAGAATCTGTCTCCTCGATTGTATGAGGTTAGTATCATGGTCAACTGTATTCAACTGAAAGTTAAAATCTCTGGCCAGAGTTGTATAGTCGATAATAAATGTTATTACCCGAGTTGAATATGGATAATATTGGAATTTTGACCAAAACCAAATTCCGTAAATCCTAAAGCGATATAGTATTAATGTATAGAATTAGTGTAAATAATCGTTACTAAAAGATGCCGCTTAAAATTGTAAAATTGGATTTTACTAACGAACTTTATAATTCATGAATTAATCAAACTATCACAATACTAGCTAATATGACGCGTGAACATTAGTATTTGAATTGTTCAAGTATTAATTATTGGCTACAGTTGTGAAACGCACAACCGAATCTATTCAGTCTCCGAAACACCGCTCGATTCAATTGATTTATAATTGTTTTACTATGAAATATTAATTTTTTTGTAGTTCTTATGTGAGGTGTATCTAGTAAATGGGGTAGCCTCTAAAAATGTTCTGGGTGCTATTAGTAATTAATAAATGTGTATATAGAAGTCATATATGTGTGTACTGATATACGATGTTGATGTACACATATAATTGATTTAAACAGAATTAATTATAAAGAAGTTTGAGTATTTAATTGGCCATTATGGGACTGATATAAGCTACTCAAAAAAGGGAAAAAAGGAGTTAGAGTGACGTGGATGTGGGTTTGAATATGTAGGAGAGAAATGTGGAGATTTGTCTCCAAGTTCTCTATATATGTACAAATCCAAGCCAGTGCTTTTTTTGAATTTATGTCTCCTCTCTCATTAGTTTTTGCTATACTTACCTAATTGCCACCTAGTCAATTGTAGATCTTATTTGTCCAAATACAAGGAGTTAAAACAATTTCCAATGGGGATGCATCGATGGGTAACAATAGTGGTGTAGATCTAAGAGATCCAGGAGACTGATAGTTCAAGGTGTGATTCTGAAACATCAATCTCCTTAAGTAAATTATTTTCACAATATATGTTATCCATTTACATTTATAATGATTTTATATATGTGTTAATCCTTCCCTCAATGCATCAGATCACATTAAACAATAATTTTATACAAAAAGTCATTTAATACAAAGTTTGAAATCAAATACGTATTTAATTATTATAGTTTGCCACATAAATACATATACTTTAATATATATTATAATTTTCTAAGAATTATAAATAATTTCAGTGATTTTTAATGATTATTTATTAAATTTAAAACCTAAAATTCATTTAAATCCAATTTAAAAATACATACAAATATATTAAATTATTTTTAAAACAATTATGTTGATTAACTTAAAAAAATTCTTGGCCAAATTTAATTATATTATATTGTGTGTATGTCTCTTTGTGTGTGTGTGTATTAATTACTAGTTAATATAATGTACATCTTTAATGATATATATATATATATGCATACACACATATATGTGTACATTTATGTGACGCCCTACCTCTATACTCACCTTAGCCAAGGATACTACGGAGTAATGCTATCAACAAGCACGAAGAATAAGGCTGTTGAGGAGCGACCATCTGTGTAATTGCTTTGTGTAAGTACCGATATGTCAAATAGTATTAAATGCATTGCATTTAAGGAGGAAATCTGACGCATCAATTACAAACTCAAAATTACTACACAGTGGCTATGTGATCTTCAGAAACAAATGTAAAATAAGCATAACGTAAATCGGTCGTAGATATTCATATCACTAAGGCGGAAATAAATATGAATATAGCACATAAAAGTGTACATCAAAGTAGTGGTCATACAAGATCCACTACACCACAAAAGAATAGGTACAAGTGCTAGAAAAAAGAATATGTATACATCAAGGAGTCTCCATCTCGAATGTATAAAAGCAAAAAACTACTAAGCTAAGTAGTTAGCCCAAAGTTAGATGACGGATTCTGATAAGGAGTCAAGCAAAAGCACCTGAAATACATCGGTCTGACCTGGATATTATTTAAGAAGAAAATAATAAACGGATCGGTCTAGCTATAAATATCAGATAAAATGAGATAGGATAAGAGATATAACAAAAATGTATGATAACAATGTCGTACTGTGACGAGTATACATTTAACAATCAACAAAAATCAAACAATGTCTCAAGAATCTCATACACAAAAAGAATGTCATATTCTTTATTTTATTAACCAAACCACAAATATTAATACAGCTTATCAATATAAATCACAAAAATTGGTGAAAGATAAATTCTAGAAATCATTCATTAGAAATCCAGAAATCACAAAAAAGGGGGAGGCCTATCAAAAATGGGAGCATGAAAACTCACCAACACGTGCATCACAAACGGGTCGCTATCCCATGGTCGCTAACCATAGAGCCGGTGCATCGATGTAGTACAATAACGATATGCCCGAGGAATCTAAAACTCGAATAATTCCAAACATCGACGTAGTACAATAACGGTACGTCCGAGGAACCTAAAACTCGAATAATTCAGAACATCGACGAAGTACAATAATGGTACGCTCGATGAACCTGATAAGCCGGAACAACGATGTAGTACAATAACGGTACATTTGATGATCCTGATAAGCCGGAACAATGACGTAGTACAATAACGGTACATTCGATGATCGGAACTCCAAGAACATGGGTCGCTAGCCCATAAAAGAAGTGAGACGAAGCTCAAAAAAACAAGGTATAGTCCCCCATATGGACAAAGAGACATCGCATATCGCTAGTCTAAACCATAAAATGATCACCATTGATCAATAAAATAGTGTGAATTACACTAAGCTAGTAAGTAAATGAATTTAGCTTCATGTCCCATAACCACTGGCTTGACTTAAGTATTTACGAACAAATTGTAGACTTCCACTCGAAAACAAGAGTTTAATCGAACAAGTCTAAGAATTAACCGACAAAGAAAATGCAAGCGTTTCATACCACTTGTTTTGCTAAGTCGTTTAATTAGATTTCTCATACGAATAAGTAAAGGTTTGTATTTACTAATAGATTAGAAAACGGATTTGAAAACGATTTCAGTATTAAAAGTAACGTTGAAATCATTTTAGTGAAAGAGTTTGAATATTTACTACTAATATAGAAACCTTTGTATTTTAAAGTGACAAATCACAGAAAACGATTGTAAAAACAATTGATCCCCAAAAATTCACATTCGAAGACGTGAATCAAATCCAAAGAAATCGATACTAAATCCATCAAAATGGATATTCCTAAAAATCCAGAAAAAGAAGTCATTAAAGTTGATAAAAGTGATAACAACTAAACGGATCAACAAAAATCGATGAACATTGGAAATTTACTCAAAAAATAGGCAGATAGGCAAAACTGAATAGTTTCACACGTCTAGGGGTTAATCCGGACGTCTGGATTTGGGATCTGGAAGTAGTTCAGACCCTTCCAGGCGTCTGAACTCTAACCAGACATCTGAAAACTAACCAGACGTCTGGAAGGTTTGGACCAAACGTCTAGTCCAAGTCTCTGCCCTTTCTTTATTTATTTTATACCGAGACCATAACTAGACATCTGGACTTGGTCAACCAGACGTCTGGTTGACTGATCTGAGCAACATTTTGCCAAGGCCAATGATGGCCAAATCGATTCGAAAGCGATTGGACGAGCGACGGAGGCTAGGGATTTATGCCAAGCGACAACCCAGTCCTATAGGCTCTTCAATACACCCTAAATAACATGTCTAATATCCAAGATAGGATCTTTAAAGATTTTTACTTCAAAACACCAAAATTTGAAAATATGCACCAAATTAATTCTAATCAAAAGCAAATGAACATGAATAGATATTAGGAATTCATACCTAACAACAACAAAAGCTATAGACGTAGATATGAGTTCAAAAACTCACTTTAAACTCAAAAACAACAAGTGAGAAGCTTTAAAATAAGGCAAGACCAATTCCTCTTCAATACACTACTAGAATCTTCAATCTATTTTCAAAGGTGAAGTTTTTCCTAAGTTAGGGTTTAGGAATTTCTGAGAATCGAATAGAGATTGAGATGGGAAAGATGAAGAGGATGCTTACATATGCTTCTCCATGATTTCTAGAACTTGAATTTGAATTTTCTAGCAAAACTAGGGCTTAGGAATTTTTAGTCTCCTTTCCTTCCCTCATTTTTACTTTTGCTGGAGAGTATTAGGAAATGAGAATGAATGAAGAGGAGAGGGGTGGTGTTAGGATATTATGTTGGGTTAATGGGATGAAACCCAAACCCAAAGCACAATATAAAAATAGCAAAATTCTACTCAACTCCAACGATGTTTATACTCAAAAAGGTCGCAAACGCCATTTTGAATTCAATGGAAGTAGTCTCGAGTCCTAATTCGATCGTTCGCAAAAAGTAGCATTTCAGACTTTAATCCGACTAAAGATGCTATATTTAAATAAAATATTTAAATATACAATCATAAAATATGCGGGTTGTTACAGACTCTCCTCCTTAAGGAAATTGCGTCCTCGCAATATTTAAGAAGAAAACAAAGAGTAACAACCATAAAAGAATATCAACTCAAAAGAAAATTTGAAATAAGAAGTTCACCTCAAAGAGCATGAGAGAGTAAGTCCGAATGTATTCGCTCGATGAATTCTCATGATTCCTAAGAACAATCCTTAGGATTTGAGGACCATTGAACTTTCACAAGTGGGATTTCTTTATTTCGAAGGCATTTAACTTCCGTAAAAATGGTACAGATAGGATGTTGCTGATAAGTCAAATTACATGAAACTTCAATTTCTTTAATAACACCGGGGTCAAGAATAGAATCGGAGTCCCTAAGGCATTTCCGTTGTTGAGAGACATGGAAAATGTCATGAACAGCAGAAAATTGAGCCGGTAATAAAAGGCGTCAAGCCATGAAACCAATGCGTTCGGTGATAGGAAATGGGCCCATATATCGAGGCGCTAATTTTCCCAATGGACTGAAACGCACAACACCCTCCATAGATGAAACACGAATAAACATCACATCTCCCACGGAAAATTCTAAACTCCTTCTTCGGTTATCGGCATAGGATTTTTTTCTACTTTGAGCTTCTTTCATCCTATGACGAATAAGGTCAATCTTTTCTATGGAATCACAAATAAAATCTGGACCTAAAACCACTTCTCACTAGCCTTAAGTCAACGAGAAGGAGATCGGCATGGCCTTCTGTAGAGTGCGTCGAAAGGTACCACACCAATACTAGATTGGAAGCTATTATTATAGCAAAACTCAACAAGAGAAATATGATCTTCCCAACTTCCACCAAAATCAAGAACACATACAACGAAGAACATCTTCAAGAGTTTGATTCACATGCTCGGTTTGTCCATCGGATTGGGGATGATAAGCGGTGCTAAAATTAAGCTTCGTTCCCAGAGCTTTTTGAAGACTCTTCCAAAATTCACTAGTAAATAATGCATCACGATCGCTAACAATAGAAGTAGGAACTCCATGCAATTTAACAATTTCTCTAATATAGAGTTTGGCCAAAAGTGGTACGATCCAATTAGACCGAACGGGAATAAAATGGGTGGATTTTGTAAGCCTATCAACGATCACCCATAAACTGTCATGACCCAAACGAGAACGGGGACAGACAATAAAGTCCATGGAGACTTGATCCCACTTCCAAACAAGAATATCTAGAGGTTGCAATAACCCACCGAGCCTTTGATGCTTGGCCTTTATGAGTTAACAAGTCATGCAACGCTTAATGAAGTTAGCAATATCAGATTCCATTCCATCCCAATAATAAAGTCGCTTCATATCCGCGTACATTTCACTACCACCAGGATGAATGGTAAATTTAGAACGATGAGAATCTTCTAAAATGTCTTTACGAAGATCACTAGTATTTGGCATGATAAGTCTACCAAATTTTTGAATGCCGCCACGAGCATCGATTTTAAAGTCTTTCAATCCATCAATATTAATATCCCACAACTTTGGCTGAGATGAGCCAATTCGGGATCATGCTTTTGAGCATCAAGAATGCGGTTTAAAAGAGATGGATGAGCCTCAAGGCTTCAAAAAACAAGTGATGAACATGAATCAGATTCACGATCTCAAATCTCACAAGTGGACAAAGTCCTAAGATCATTCCATTCGGATAACATCATAGAAACAACCGCTTGTTGCTTTCGACTAAGGGCATTGGCAACATGATTCCCCTTTCCGGGAGTATAAAGAATATCAAGATCATAAGATGCAAGGAATTCGAGCCAATGTTGTTGACGCAAATTAAGTTTCTTTTAAGATAATAAATACTTCAAAGATTTACGATCGGTGTAGAGAACAAATTTCCTTCTAAGGGCGAAAACAATAGCCACAAGCTCTAAATCATGAGTGGAATATCTAGTCTTGGCGGGCTTTAGTTGCCTAGAAGCATAAGCAATAACACGCTCCCTTCGCATGAAAATGGCTCCCAAACCAACATGACTAACATCGATATAAACAATAAAGTCTTGGTTCCCCTCAGGAATCATAAGAATAGGAGCATCAGAAAGGAGTTCTTTTAATTTCTGAAAAGAAGCTTCATATTTGTTTGACCAAATATACTTAACTCCCTTCTTTATCAAACTAGTAAGAGGCACGAAAATTTTCGAAAAGTCTTATATGAACCGACGGTAGTAGCCCGCCAATCCAAGGAAACTACGGATTTTCGTAACACTCTCTGGTCTCTCCAATTTCGAATCGCTTCAACTTTGAAGGATCCACGAAAATTCCGGATTTAGAAATAATATGCCCGAGAAATTTCACACGAGATTGCCAAAAGTGGCACTTAGAAAATTTTGCTTTCAATTGATTGCTTCTAAGAGTTTCCAATACAATCAGAAGATACTTTCATGCTCTTCCTCGGTTTTCGAATAAACAAGAATATTATCTATGAAGATGAGAACAAATCGATCAAGGAAGTCTTTGAAAACTCGATTCATAAGGTCAATGAAATAAGCTGGAGCATTTTTTAAACCAAATGGCATAACAAGCCATTCATAAGATCTATAACGAGTACGGAATGATGCCAAAGGAATGCTATCCTCTGCAATACGAAGCTGATGAGAATCGGTTGCTAAGTCTAACTGTAAAAAGACTCTGGCACCACTAATTTGATTGAATAGATCATCAATCTGGGGTAAGGGATATTCTTGATGGTGAGATCATTAAGCTTGCGGTAGTCAATGCAAAGCCTAAGCGTACTGTTGGATTTCTTCACAAAAATAGTCGAAGCTCCCTGTAACGACTCGGATTTTCCAATGTTTAATTCGGAATATTTAAATGGTTTTGAATATATAAATTGAATTATAAATTGGTTTTGAACATGGAAAACTTGGATTTATCTGTTCAGAATGTAGATACAGCAATTTGTTGAATAATATAATTTTTCAATTCAATAATTGAAAATTGAGTAAAATATTTAATCTTGAGTTCCAAGCTTGTTAAAAATATTTTAAAGGCTTATAAATTTTATATTGGTAGTAATAAAGGTAATAAAAGTTTTTAAACTAAATTTAAAGGTGTTTTATTTAGTTTTGAAATTTATCGTTTAGATCGATGTTTAAAAATAGCATTCCGAGGCACAGTCTCGGAAGTCAACAAAACTAGTTCCATTGGATCCGTAATATTGTATTATTATCGAATTTCAATTTTCGTAATGTATGAAGTTGTTGTGTGAGCGTACGATATATAAACACGCTAAAATTTATATCGAAAATTTAATATAATAGTTGGGTCTAAAAAGCTATCTTCTCCATACGATCGAATTAGGACTCGAAACATTTTCCATTGCGTTCGGAATAGGGATATAACATTGTAAATGCCTAGCGGCACGCCCCGATAGGAGATCAAGATTTTAAGTTACATTTATCGAGATAACTTAAATTTGAATAGTATTTTATATCTAAGTTGACTAGTCAAATTATTCTCTTTAACTGAATTTATAGCACATCAAACCTTTTTCTCCTCAGCAGCTTTTGTCTCCTCTGCTATCACTGTAGCATGTTGGTTAAAGCACGCAACCCATCCCTCTCCTTCCTTTCAGTCAGAAGTCACGCACCCTTTTTCCTTTCAAATTTCTGTTCAAAATCAGGTACAATTCGAAGAATAATAAATCATGCTCTCAACCTTCTGCTATTCATATTCTCGGCAATTGAATTCATTCAAAATCGTAAATGGAAGACAAAGGTAAAAAGGTTTAAAATGGCATTCGATCCTCTTTCCATTTCAAAATAAAAGCACGCTTTTCATTTCTCAAATTCAAAACCAAAATTGTCCCGTTTAAAAAAAGAGAGAATCGAGGCTACTTCCTTTCAAATTTCTTAACCCAGATCGATTTATTGTAGGGTGCGGTCGAGATAGGAGGGAGCGGCAGCTCGTCGCGGTCGAGCTTTAAGTTAAGGTTGGTGAAAAATTGACTTGTTGTGCTCGATACGAGATAGGGGTCGCGAGGCGATGTCACGATGGAAGGAAGCTTGACCCACGAGCAACTGAAGAGATTGGGTCATGGCATGGCATCATTTTGATGGATTGAGGGTCGAGATAGATGAACTAGATGTTGAATTCGATCTAGAGTGAGGGGGGGTTGGGTTCTCTGGAGATGGGTTGTAGTGTGAGGCTTGGCGTCCTTGGCAGTGCAGAGGGTTGTCTTTGGGTGAGTATTCATGAGTGATTTAGGTTTGAAATTTGAATTTAATGATAGTAAGAGATGGTAACCTAATTTTTAGAGCATGTTTATGATAATCTATTTTAAACTTAAAAGAATATATATATATATATATATAATAATTACAGTAAGGTGATTAAGGTATTTACAGTTCTGGTCTAATTTAATGTTTCGATTTAATGTTAAGTGAAAACTTTAATTTGATTTGTGTTTATTATGTAAATTATCAGGAATTTACAGTAAGATAAATTCGATTACTTTAAGTTACTAAAAAAAATTATTTAAAGGGAAAATTAGTTTAAATTAAATTATTAAAAGAAATAGATTTTTCGATTAGTTCAAATCTTAATAAAACATCTAATGTTTGTACAAGGTCCAAAATTATGAAGGAAATAGCCGGTTTGGCATGGATTGCAAAACAAAAGTCAAAGGTGAGTTAATCTCACTCATCTGGATTAGCATTTAAATTTAAATAGTTAAGTTTAAATTATTGGTTGTTTTGCTTGGATAATGATTGTCATTAGTTAAAATTAAATAGACCCTATACGCCGTGTAATAGCGGAGGATATTTTATATAAACCCATATACCGTGATATTCCACCCCGAAGTGGATTTGGTATTATATATATATATATATATCTGTGTGTGTGTGTGTGTATGTATATATATTTGGAGTGATTGATGTCCCGCATTATATAGTGGATGAGACCCTATCCGCCGCCTAATAGCGGATGATATTTTATAATCCCATATACCGCGATATTCCACCTCAAAGTGGAATTGGTATTTTATTTTGTGCTAACATCTATGGATGCAGGGAAACAGGTTGGAAGGATCCAACTGGATTCCTCAAAATTATTTAGATTGTTTAATATTCTGTGTTAGGATTATTTGATATCCTGTGACGAATTATATTGATAATTGGAATGTTGGATGTTGCGGGTTGATTGAATATATTTGGGTATACTGAGTTACCAAAAATATATAAATTGGATTTTTGGAAAGAAAATAAAAGAGTGAATTTTTAAGTAAAATAATTATAGAGAATTTGAATAAATTTAAGAATGAATTGGAAAAGAATAAAAGTGATTTTAAAATTTTAATAAATAAATTCCAAGTATGGAAAAAGGGGATTTTGAATAAACAGAGAAATAATGAATTTTAAAACTTAAGTGATATTATTTAAAAGAATAAAGAATTTATTTTAAAATTCAAGGTCCAAATTTATTTAAAGGGATAGAGAAGGAATTTGGGAAATCTAAAATTGGTATTTTCAGTTAAAAAGGATTTAAATCATAATTAAGAAATAAAAACTGAGGTTAATAGGATTTTGAATAAAATGAGTAAGTAAAGGAATTTATTTCAAAATGGAGTAATTTGGAAATCGATTTAAAAATTGATTTAAGTGTATAAAAGTGGGATTTTTAAATAGAAGTGAGACTTTGGAATTTATAAACTGGGTTTATAAAAGTAAAGGAATATATCAGTGGATATTTTGAAGGATAAATTCATGGTGGGAATTTATTAAAGGATGGGTAAATTTGTTTAAAAATAAATAGTGATTTATTTTTAAAGGATATGAAAGAGAAGCGTATTTCCTTGGATAGCCAAGTACGTTTTCAAAACAAATTTATAAGTATAAATTTAAAGTTTAAAGTTGTTTTAAAAAGTATGTTTTAGAAAATTTATTTAAAGTAAGTATTTTCAAATTTATTATAGCAGTAATTATTTAAAGGTGACTGGATATTATGTTTTAAAAGAAAAAAATTTAGTTTTATATTTTATAAAGTAGCTATATTTAAAATATTCTTAAAGTGTGTGTGTATATATATATATTTGGATAAAGAATTAAAGTAGTTTTTAATTCAAATTTTTAAAGTGTATTTTAGAATAAATTGTTTTGAATTATTTTAAAAAAATCTAAAGTTTTTGTACTTGGTGTTTTCAGTGGAAACAAAAATTTGGGAAATTTATCCCATGAGAAGAGTGTGGTTTGAAAACAGTTTTCAAAAAGATTTGGAAATGGAAATATATCTTGTGAAGATATTTTGAGGATAATAAATAATTTGAGAAATTATTTATGTTTGATGGATATTTGTGTATGTTAATTGATAGTTAAATAACTGACTATCAATATTGGCTAATGCGCTGATCGTTTCGAAAAGACCGGGATCGGGATTAATTTCTCGAAAACCACTTCCATCCGGTTTGTACGTTTCGTGGGGAAACGGGCACGGAGTCGAAGATGGAACAGTGAAGTGCAAGGGCTAGTCGCTACTAATCCTGAGGATGATTCCAAAATGGATGTAGTAGGAGTAGTGCCTTCGGTTCCGTTCGAACCCGGGACAGACTTGTATGGATGAATGCTTTCAGAACATCGTCAGGTGGACGATGAGCATTCTAAGAGATGTTTTCTAAAAAGGTAACGCTTAGCCTCGAGCCTTATCAACTGGGAATGACTGAAAATCATGGGTTATGCAGCAAGGCTAAGTGGGCAGCACCCATTAGGGTGAGGTCATCCCTGTCTAGATGTCCCCTTTATTTCGGTTGTGTGGTGCGGTTGCTGATCCCAACCGTGGGGTGATCTTACTCGGGATTATCCAGTAAGGGGTAGTCCCGGTCTTATGTTGCAGGGGATTGGGAGTAATCCTCGGTACAGTGATCTAGGCCACGTACTGTGACAGGTGGTACCCCAGTGCCTAGTCATTAGTTGGAAATCCATTCTCCCTACGTGCCTTTATGATTTTTGTTTGTAGAACCCACTTTGTGGCTAGTATGCTGGAATTTAATCATGTAACAATTTCGGCTATTTTAATAAGTATTTGTATATAGACACTACTATAATATTGAAGGATTTTGATAAAAAGTGTTTTGGCTATTGTAAGGTAAAAACCCGACATGTTTATTTATGGCGTGGTCTTACGAGATGCTTTTGATTTCAAATGATTTTGAAACTTTAATAATCCACTTAAGTGTGATTTCTCACGCTGGTATTCCAGACTGACTCGGGTGTTATTTAACTATAATACTCGGGTCAGACCGAGTATTATAAGATACAAGAAAGGATGTTGTGGAGTTCAGGAGGCGAGCTAGATGGCTACTTCCGTGTTTGTGTTAAATATTCCTATGTGTATTCAGATTGTAAGGACAGGTTATGATTACTGTCCAGTTGTGTGTGATGTATACTCTGATGATGTAATGTATAAACAGATTTGTTTTTGTGTAAAGATCATTTATTATCTATTATATTTTATTTCACTGCGATGGTTAGATTCCGATGTTGTTTTCTATTTTTCTTCTTCTACCTCTTCTTCTTTAACCCTAATGGTTCGTTTTTCCATTCGTCTTGAGTTGAGTGATGGAGAATAGTGTCGACTAAAGGGGTACGGGACTGTGGGTCGTTACACTCCCCAAGGAGAGGAACTAGATCGAATAAACTGCTTCGCTTCCAATTCGGATAATTGTTTACGCATCTCCTCATTTCCCTTATTAGACATATGATAAGGAGAACGAGTGATAGGTAGATCTCCATGGATTAAATCAATTCTGAACTTAGTTGCTCGCTTAGGTGGTAATCATAAAACGGGATCAAATATGCCGGAAAATTCATGAACAACGTGAATGAGGGAAATAACATCTTCCTCATCATCATTACCGCCATCGTGAGGATTTAGAGAATATAAGGATGCCGTTGAATTAGAATCTGAATCTTTAAGAACAATAGAAATCTGCGTAACAGATTGAGGATGGCAAAGATATATAGTCCTCTCAGGACATTGGATGTGGGCTTCCTAATGGTTAACTCAGTCCATTCCCAAAATCATTCTGAAGCCTAAGTAGCGCATAACATGCAAATTGGCTCAGAAAGAATAATCATATAAAATATTCTCGACATCTTTACAAAGAAAACTGAGTGTTGCGGATCCATCAACCGGATTTGCAATTCTTAAAGAAGTCATCAAGTACATAACATTTAAAGACAAAGTATCAACAAGTTCTTTTGATATAAAAGAGTGGGATGCACCCGTATCAAAAAGAACTCGAATAGGATGATCATGAAACATAATAATGCCATCAAGGATAGAATGAGAAATACCTTGACCAAGAGAAGTGTTACTAGGAGCTTGCACAACATTTAGCTTTCCCTCTTTCTTGCTTGGAAGTTTGGGACATAAAGATAAAAGATGGTCCGAACTTTTGCAATAACTGCAATAAAGGGGTTTCGGACACCTATTCGCATAATGGTCCTTAGAACCACAATTGTAGCATTGCCCACGACTAGAGGTAGGAGTCCTTGCTACCGAAGTTGCTTGTTTTCCTTTCTTGTTGGGATTAGGCTTGAAATTAATAGGCCTCTTCTTGTGGTTTTTGAAGTTCTGTTTGGCACCAACAACTTCAACATCGCCTTCTTTATCAGCCTCTTCCAGTCGAAGAGCGATATTAACAAACTGATCAAAAGGAACTTCCAGTTTCAGGAGTAGAAGCTTTTGAGGTTCTTATTCAACCCGTAACAAACCTCTGATTTTTCGTCAATGGGATATTAATATACTCGACCACATATTTAGAGAGAGATTCAAAAGATGCAACGTAATCCATCATAGAAGATTCACCTTGAACAAGGTCAATAAAGCATTGGGCCAAAGTTACTTTTTTAGCTTCCGGCACAAACTTTAACACAAACTTTTCTTGGAATTTCTCCCAAGTAAGATCCGCTTCGATATTCTGCAAAATCAAAAGCTCATACCAATCTAATGCTCTTTCTTGGAGCATGCTAGAAGCCACTTGGACTCGATAGAGATCAACAAGATTCATGCGAGAAAAGATGTGGTCGCACGATCTAAGCCAGGCTTGGATTTCTATAACACTTTCGAATCCCTTGAATGGTCTTCCACCCAAATCGGTATAATCTATGCACAAGCGTTGCAAACCCAGATCTAGGATGAGTAGGCTTTGGAATGGGTCCGACAGCTTGACCATTCTTTACAAGATCTAAAAGCTGTTGGGCAGACATAAACACTCCATCCTGAGGAGTAGCACTGGATTGACCGGCGCTAGGATGACCTGGTCTAACCATTTCTCTTCTTTAAGAAATAAAGAAAGAAGAAAAAGGTTATCCTCAGAATGAATATCAAACAATCATGATTGATAAAACAAGGCATCACAAAGAATATAGGATGGAACGGGTCCAAAGACTTAGATTAAATCCTAAAGCACGATTCCTAAGAAAGACTTATGACAATGATCCCTGCTAAATTATTCTATATTGTTCCAAAGTTTGGCTCTGATACCAAGCTATAACACCCCACCTCTATACCCACACTAGCCAAGGACACTACGGAGTAATGCCGTCAACTATCATGAAGAATAAGGCTATTGGGGAGACAATTTGTGTAATCGCTTTATGTGAGTATCAATATGTCAGATCGTATTACATGCATTTCATTTCAAGAGGAAATCTGACACATCAATTTCAAACACAAAACTACTACACAGTGGCTATGTGATCTTCAGAAACAAATATAAAATTAGAATAACATAAATCAATCATAGATATTCATATCACTAAGGCGAAAACAGATATGAATATAACACATACAAGTGTACAACAAAGTAGTGGTCATACAAGATCCACTACACCACAAAAGAATAGGTACAAGTGCTAGACAAAAGAATATGTATACATCAAGGAGACTCTATCTTGAATGTATTAACGAAAAAACTAATAAGCTAAGTAGTTAGCCAAAACTCATATGACGGGCCCTGAAAAGGAGTCAAGCAGAAGCACCTGAAATACCTCGATCTGAGCCGAGTATTATTTAAGAAGAAAATAATAAACGGGTCAGTCTAGGTATAAATATCTGATAAAATGAGATAGAATAAGCGACATAACAATAATGTATGATAACAATAATGCCATATTATGACAAGTATACATTTAACAATCAACAAAAATCATACAATATCTCAAGAATCTCATACACCAAAAAGAATGTCATATTCTTTATTTTATTCACCAAAGCACAAATATTGATATAGCTTATCAATATAAATCACAAAAATTGGTGAAACACAAATTCTAGAAATCATCCATTAGAAATCCAAAAATCACAAAAAAGGGGAAGGCCTATCAAAAATGGGAGCATGAAAACTCACCAACACGTTCATCACAAACGGGTCGCTATCCCATGGTCGCTAACCATAGTGTAACGACCCGAAATTTTCGATCCCGAAAATTCCAGATAGTTATGAAAAAGAAGAAAGAGATAGAAGAAGAACAGAAACACCAACACATCTCACATTCGCTGCGGATAAAATATAATAATAAATGATAACAATTTACAAAAGAATATTATATTTGTCGATTACATTTAATATACATCTGAGATTCACATATATACAGTCACTGAATATTTACAATTATCATGACTCAGATTAATAATAACATAAATATAGCGGAAATACCCAATACGCTATTGCCATCCAGTTCGCCTCCTGAGCTCCAAAACGAACCTACCTGAAAAATCTGTAACACTCGGTCTGACCCGAGCATTACACCAAAGTAACACCCGGGTCAGGCTGGAAACCAGCGTGAGTAAACCCAACTAACTTGGAATACTAAAGAAATCAACTTATATAAAACCCGGGTAACTTATACCAATTTAACTAATTCACAATTTGCTAGAGACAACACTTATTTTACATATAAATTTCCAAGTACCAAACTTGGATAAAATAATCCAATTCACTTAAATCATTTCACTCCTGCCTATTAATTTCTCAAATCAATTCATAAAAATTCGAAGTGGTTTCGGGTATCTCCCAATACCCGATCGCGGCCTCTTCGAGTCTCATACCATCCTATCCCAAGTTCTCCGAAATGGTAAACACAACATTACATATCAGAGATATCAACTCATTCAAAGCGTCCAATACCATTCAATCATTCATATCCAAAATTGATCACTTCCAAATTAACTCAATTTATTCTAATGGAATTTCTAACCTTAACCATTAAGATTCCTTCATTTAACATTAACTAATTCCAAAACAATTAATTAGACAACCTTCAATTTCAACTAGATTAATCACCATGGATTAATTCATATATTTTTTCAACTCCATTCAAGTAATTATCTTTAATTAATTTCTTGATATTAATTATTCTTAACCAAAATCAATAAATAATCATAATTACTTTATAAATTAATCAATTACTTCATAATTTAACTGTCTATATCAATTACCCTAATTCTTAATAACTTATAGTAATAAATTCCTCATAAGTCATTATTTATTGAATTGATTTAATCTTAATTAATCAATTTTTAATTACATTAATTATTATATAAATTAATGATTTCCCATTATATTTTATTTGTTCTAATCTAAATCAATTACTTTAATTCAACCACCATATCAATCATTCTCGATCAATCTCAACCTGTAATTATCTACCTTTTTATTTACTTCATTAAATAAATAAATTATTCCTCAAATAATTATTTTAATTAATCTCTTGATTAATTTTACAAAGAAATTTTATTTTATTAATTACATTAAGTAATTACCTATCAACCATTAATTTATTGTTCTAAATTAATTTAACTTAATCCTTAATTAATTAATTCAAACCCTTAATTACAAAATTAATTAGTACAATCATTAATTAATTGAATTAATTCATTACACATGCAAATTTATTCTATCTATGTAATGAATTACCAATCATTAAGTCCTCATTAACTTTAAAATGAACCATTCTCTCATTTATGATTTAAGTTTAACCCATTTAAAACTCAAATGATTCGAGTCAAAACAAAAATTAATTCGAGAGTCAAACAAAACAAAGTCTCAGATCATCAACACACATTCAATCAACTCAATCAATTATTTAAACTTGACCATTTAAGTCTAAATAAAAATCAATCAGGGTGAGATTTACTCACCTTTGCTTTTATTTGCAATCCACCTCAAACTTGCCTTGGTTTCCTCGATTTCGACCTTGTATAAATATTACATAACTTATTAATATCTGGGATAATCAGATAATCCATCACTATTTATTGATTTTAATCTATCTAATAATTTGAATAATTTCATTTGATAAATTTAATCCAATTTAAACTAAAATTTAATTTATCTAAAAATTAAATTTTAAAAATAACTTTCTGTAAATATCTTAAAATAAAATTGACTGCTAATTTCATCAGCTATTCAAATTATTCATACTTGTATTATTGTAAATAAAATTTAATTGGAAGACAAAAATTTTGTAATTACCTCATAAAGAAAACTCGCAGCATCCTCCCCCTTTTAAGCGACCAAATCCTGACCAAGCTTCGCGAGCCACCACTCTCACTCGTCACTGCCCCAAATACGCGTCCAACTGTCAGACTCTCGCGACGTCAGGTCCTTTTTCACTCGCGATGACGACTCGAGCTCCAAACCCTAACTCAAATGCAACCCCACCGCCTATCATCCTTGAGCTTGAGCTCGACTTTGACAACGACTCAATCGTACTTAGGCGATTCGAGGCTTTGAACTGATCTCGAAGGTGGAGGGACGCGCGCGACCCATCAGGCTTCCGGCCTACGATGGAGTTTGCTTTCGATCGAGAGAAGGAAGAAAAGGTTTCGTCTAATTTCTGTAAAGAAGTCGAGGCCATGGCTTCGGCCATTAGATTTGTTTCTTCTTCTTCTTTTTTATAAGAAATAGATAAGATAGATTTTTTGTTCAAGGCTATAGAGGAGACAGGAAAGACATAAATAATATGGAGAAGCTTCTTGAGAACGCTTGAATAAAATATCTTAGGTCGTTGAAAATATTCTTGCTAATTTATTTTAACTTTTTATATTATAAAACTTCCAAACATCTTGTTAGTTACTATTTAAAATTTCGAACTCCACTTAAGGAATGCCGCTGGGCGTCTATAATGATTACCCGCGTTCTGAACACAATGGAACGTATTTCGGTAGCTAATTTGATTGTATGCGCGAGTTACGGAAGTAAACGGTAAATTTTAAATTAAATCGATCAAAATAGTTCTAAGTGTTTTGAGCCGCCAGGGTCAAACGACAACTCCGATTGCTACGAAAATTGAAATCCGATAATAACTAACTATTACGGATCCAATGGAACTGGTTTCATCGAATTCCGACACTATGCCTCGGAAGGCTACTTTAAATATCGATTTAAACGATATATTTTTTTAAATTGAACAAATCACCTTTAAATTGAATTTCAACCATCCTATTATCTTCAATATCATCATTATAAATTTTATAAGTCTACGTATTATTTTAAACAGACTTAGAAATTTATGATTCAACAATTCCCAATTTCAATTTATTAAATTCAATATTTAAACTATATAGTTCAATGATTTAATTATCAAGTAAATATTGATTTTTGGAATTCAAGTTTAAAATTAACTTCTGAATATTTAAAATCAATTAACTATCAAATTTAAATTGTTAAAAATTCTGGGTCATCACATTCCTCCCCCCTTAAAAGAATTTCGTCCCCGAAATTACTAGTTAGGAAGAATGGTTCAAAACCCGCTTGTTTACCTTTCCCAAAACCCAATAGTTTTATCAACATCCTACCAACTATCTTTTATTAAAAACCCATTATCACATCAACCAACTTCCCAAAACTTTTCATAGTTTCCAACAACACAATTTTTCTCAATTATTTAAATTTCTATTTAAAACCAAATTTTAATTATTGAAATTTTCTTAAATTTTTTTCTAACTCTCTAAAATTCCGAAAATTTTTGCCAGCGTCTCATTTGCGCGGCTAGCTCGGTACAACTACAAAAGGCCTCTACGGGCTCCAAAATTCCAAAAAGAAAACAACAACCCAAGTGACTAGATCAAAACCCAATCCAATTCATACAGAAATTTTAAATACATACCTTTTTGTCGGGCAATTCAAATTTATCTTCTGATATCAAATCCAATTTCCCTTTTCTTTATAATTCCTGCATATCTTTACTTAACAATAATATCCAATCGTAACTTTTCCAATCATTTTATACATTTCCTCACATAAGTTTCATACCTACTTCGATTCAAATTAGCTTTCTCATTTCATATGAATTCCATTTATCTTCACTTCTGAGTATTTAATTTTACCTTTCATTTATCACCTATTCATATTAGTTTCATCTTCTAATTTACATTAGATTTTAATTTGAAATCGTTTTGTCGTTAACAAAAAAAATTCCAAAGTTTTCAAAGAAATTCTAAATCCCAAAATTTCCGGAAAATTTTGACAGAGTCTCATTTGTACGGAGGAGCTTTTGCAATTTGACAAGAGATATAAATATATATACATCGACCCACCCGGTCGAAAAAAGCAAAAACAGTTCATATTTCCTATTTTTATTGCGTAGGCGTACCTTATTTAGCATTTTAAGCAAGCAGCTCATTTATTTAAGCAATTAGCGCAATCCAAACCAGCCAAACGGCATTGTG
This sequence comes from Allium cepa, assembly GCA_030765085.1. NCBI lineage: Eukaryota > Viridiplantae > Streptophyta > Magnoliopsida > Asparagales > Amaryllidaceae > Allium > Allium cepa. The sequence continues at coordinate 466,158,539 of CM060943.1, forward strand.
GTACCTGTACTTACTCAATTTAAATATGTAAGTGCCATATATAGAGAATTTATTAACATTCTACTTACTTTCAATAGCTAAACATATATTACTAAACATCAAGCACCAAACACTTCTAATAAACAATTTATATGCTTTAAAGCTAACTCATATGTCGTTTCATTTAAGTTTTAATGGTTCACAACTCAATTTCTGACATTCCATTGATTTATAATCCAAATAAGCTCATATTCACTTCAAATGATTCAGAATCAAATTTATTTAATCTCTATTAACTCATAGAATTTAATTACTTTGGTTTACGCCAAACAACAATTATTGTTATGCAATCTCGACGATATTCGGTTAATAAAGTATCTATTTCAATTCATAACTACTTTAAATTAATTTCAACTCACTCAGAATTTAATTCCATTTCATTTCTAATTTATTACCCAACCATTTATTTAGCTCGTCGCATTCCATTCTTGTATACTTCTAACCATTTCCAAATTAATTCAATCCAGGCTTTTATTTAATGGGCTTTCACTTTTATTCAAAACCAAACTTCCATGAATTTTAAACTTAAGTTAATTTACTTTAATTGATTCCAACATCAAACTTAAGTTTACTTCTATTTGATTCTCATTTAATCAAATTCCATTAAATTCAGTTAGCCCATCCATTCAATTTTAATTTTACTTCACCTTCTCCATTTATTAAAATAACATTCAAGCACATATGCCACCGAATTTAAGTTTAGTCTGATAATCCAATTCCAATTACAACTTTGATTTAGTTTTTATTTAATCGGACTTCAACTATTTATTTTATTTTTAATTCGATTAACCCATTTTAAATTTTAAATTTACTTACTTAGTTCATTTTCGAATTTATTCCATTAATACAAAGCCATTCTGGAACTATTTCTACTCATTTGGATTTTATTTGCAACTCAAACTATTTCTATTACAATTCTCTTCCATTATATCCAATTTACTTACAAATTTCATTAAATATTATTCAAATCACACTTGAATTTTATTTGTAATTCAAACCATCTCATTTTCAATCCAACTCTATTTTATTTTTATTTTACAACGTCTCTTCGTATTTATTTCATTATCAAATCCAAGTCGAATTCTATTTACAATTTGAATTCATTGTCAAATTCCATTATTAACTTACCATTTATTTTATTTCCCCAAGTTAAATTTTATTAATATACTCGATCAAATAATTATTTAACCAATTAGCTTATTTCCAATTTCTAAATCAATATTCGATTTTAATTACAAAATCACTTCATTAAAATTCCAGTTTGGATTTCCTTTTATTTCCCAAAAATTCTAACATCCTTATTTAAAAGTTTTAGAAATGCTTTTAAATTCACATCATACTTAATAAAATAGCTCTTTAAAAAAAATACTTCTTATAACTTGATGTTTCAACCAGTCCATCCTTGTTCTCACAGAAATTCAGTCATACGTTGATCAGGCGCAGGACTGAAAATCTACAAGTACTTGGTAAACCCGTTTCCAACACCCAATAAAAATACTTGGAAAATAATTTTATTGAAATATAGAAAACAGTTTTTGAAAATAAAGGAAATATCTTTGGTGAGGATGCTCTGGAAATCATCACCCCCATCCATGGTCGCAGTTAACCCGATGGTTACGTTGCCATCCCGACAAAATCCATAGATAACTGTAGGCCTCCGCGCCCTACTATTACACCATGGAACCCACGACAGATCGCAGCTACACTGGGGTTACGTAGCCATCACATCAAAAACCCATATAACTGTAGGCATCAGCGCCATCGAATTTCGCTGCCAAAAATGAAACTTCTCCACACCACTTGACCATAGAACGCAGTCTACCGATGTTGCGTTGCCTTCCCGGCAAAATCAAGTGTAGACTGTTGGCACTCATCCTCCACACGAATTTCTCTATGATCCCCACAGTAGATCGCAGCGACATCGAGTTACACTATCGTCACAGCATAACCCAAATGCCTCTGTAGGCATCGGCGCCCTCGACTTTCGCTACCCAATAATCCTCAGGAATTAGTTTTGTCCGGACTCCTCACAGGATCAACTTTAGAACCCCCCTGGGCTCAAGGCAGCACCACCTTGTGGCACTACTGAGAAGTTCATTTCCAGGGAGCGCCTTTTTCCCCAGAGCCTTCATCAAAACAATTTATACTATACGTATATAGTATCTTTCAAATCATACACCTAGTATGATCTCATACAAAGCTCATTTATACAAAATCGATTATTCCAAAATCGATAATTCTCAAACTAGGCTTTCCAAATTCTCATATTGATTTTACCCAAAAATCAAAAGCCTTTCCAAATCCAAAGGTTCTCAAATCCTTTTCCAAAATCCTCATAAGATCCATTATATATATATATATATATATATATATATATATATATATATATATATATATATATTTTAAAACTTTGGATCATTTCAAACTTGTATAAAGCCCCTTTTATACTTCAATTCTTATCTCGGTTGGGTATTTAAATTAATAACAGTTTGAACTCCGACCAGTTTATTTTTAGAAAATAGTTTGAAAATTTTAAAATAGATAAGTAGTTGAAAAATAATTATTAGTTTGCAAAATAACTGTAAAATAGTTAACTAATTGTAAAATAGTCAGAAAATAGTTGAATAGTTTCAAAGATTTTAAATAATTGCAAAATAGTTGTAAAATAGAAATTAGTTTGTGAAATAGCTGAAAAATAGCCAATAGTTTAGAAAACAGTTGAAAATGATTAAATAGCTCCAAAAATAATGGTAAAACAAATATAAAATAATTTGGCTTAAAGAAAGAAAGGTTGTATATATTTAATAGCTTAGAAAAATAAGTTTATATCAAAATAATTTATATTGAAAATAGTCAAGAGCCAACTGTTCACCTCCCCAACAATTCAATTTAAATCTTCATTTAAATTGACCCAATTCTAATTCAAATAACTCCAAATTCCACTGGACTTGATTAATCCCTAATTCAAGTTGAATCATTCTTGATTCCTTCCCCAATTTAAATCAAATTCAATTTTGAACTAATTCAATTTCAATCTTGAATTTAAACTATCTCGAATTATGTAAATTCGAGTTAAATTCTCAATGGTTGGTTTAACTCTTTCAAACCAAATTAACTTTTATTAAAAGTTTTTAATCAATTTAATTTCTGAGTTCAATTCTCAAAATTCCATTTTAAATTATCTTTACTTATGTATTTCAAGGTTCAAATAAGAATTCAATACAATTTTATTTTAAAAAATTTAATTTATTATTCAAATTTTTTTTATCTTCCAGTTTGAAGCCAGTTCGTAAACAAGTATATTTTACAAACTTAATTATTCAAATTTATTTTATTTATACACTACCATTCTCAATTCAAAGATTTTTATTAACAATAGGATGATATCATCCAATTTATTTTAAAATGTCCATCCCTTTTTAATTTTTAAATCTCAAACCCGTTTTGAGATCACACAAATTCCCAATTCCATCTTGAAATTTCCAATTCAGGCTGCTTTTTCTCTACTTATTTAACTTCCCCAAAGTTAAATTCCAATTTATTTAATCCAATCATCCTTACTCAATTTGAATTCCCGCTTCAAACTTCAAAATTCTTTCCCTCTTATAAGTTCACAACTTATATCACTCAGGGTTTTACATCACGCTTCAGGGAAAAATCAAAACTCACCCTCTTAGAGTTTACTTCAAATTATCTTTGACATCATGTACATCCATACATATTTATTTCTTGGCCCTCCCAACCATATTTTAAAATTTGAAACCACCCTTGGTTTCAAATTCAAATAAATTTTCAAACAACCCATTGTTTGCAACAAGTCCCAGTTATCCAAATAATACTCATTTACTATTTTTCATTATTTTGAAACCAAAATTTCAAATTCTGGGATTAGATTTAGAATTTCATTTTCAATCACTTAAATTTTAATTTAGTTGTATTTCTATTTCTACTGAATTTAATTCCAATTCAAGACTTCAGTTTGGTTGTATTATATTACTTCTTAGTTTTTATTTTAATAAATTTAGCAACCAATCACTTTAATATTTATTTGAAGGAAATATTGCTTTATATATCAAAATATATTTTATATAAAATCACTTAAAATCTTTTTATAAGAAAATAACAAGTACGCGCTCTTATATATATTTATATACTCAACACATTCTAGAGTACTACGGACTCTATTAAATGAGTAATCCCCACCAGAGCCAAGGTTCTCGCTTAACCTTCAGCTCTAATACCAAATGTAACGACCCGAAATTTTCGATCCCGAAAATTCTAGATAGTTATGAAAAAGAAGAAAGAGATAGAAGAAGAAGAACAGAAACACCAATACATCTCACATTCGCTGCAGATAAAATATAATAATAAATAATAACAGTTTACAAAAGAATATTATATTAGTCGATTACATTTAATATACATCTGAGATTCACATATATACAGTCACTGAATATTTACAATTATCATGAGTCAGATTAACAACAATATAAATATAGCGGAAATACCCAATACGCTATTGCCATCCAGCTCGCCTCCTGAGCTCCAGAACGAGCCTACCCGAAAAATCTGTAACACTCGGTCTGACCCGAGCATTACACCAAAGTAACACCCGGGTCAGGCTGGAAGCCAGCGTGAGTAAACCCAACTAACTTGGAATACCAAAGAAATCAACTTATATAAAACCCGGGTAACTTATACCAATTTAACTAATTCACAATTTGCTAGAGACAACACTTATTTGACATGTAAATTTTCAAGTACCAAACTTGGATAAAATAATCCAATTCACTTAAATCATTTCACTCCTACCTATTGATTTCTCAAATCAATTCATAAAAATTCGAAGTGGTTTCGGGTATCTCCCAATACCCGATCCCGGCCTCTTCGAGTCTCATACCATCCTATCCCAAGTTATCCGAAATGGTAAACACAACATTACATATCAGAGATATCAACTCATTTAAAGCGTCCAATACCATTCAATCATTCATATCCAAAATTGATCACTTCCAAATTAACTCAATTTATTCTAATGGAATTTCTAACCTTAACCATTAAGATTCCTTCATTTAACATTAATTAATTCCAAAACAATTAATTAGACAACCTTCAATTTCAACTAGATTAATCACCATGGATTAATTCATATATATTTTCAACTCCATTCAAGTAATTATCTTTAATTAATTTTTCGATATTAATTATTCTTAACCAAAATCAATAAATAATCATAATTACTTTATAAATTAATCAATTACTTCATAATTTAATTGTCTATATCAATTACCCTAATTCTTAATTACTTATAGTAATTAATTCCTCATAAGTCATTATTTATTGAATTGATTTAATCTTAATTAATCAATTTTTAATTACATTAATTATTATATAAATTAATGATTTCCCATTATATTTTATTTGTTCTAATCTAAATCAATTACTTTAATTCAACCACCATATCAATCATTCTCGATCAATCTCAACCTGTAATTATCTACCTTTTTATTTACTTCATTAAATAAATAAATTATTCCTCAAATAATTATTTTAATTAATCTCTTGATTAATTTTGCAAAGAAATTTTATTTTATTAATTACATTAAGTAATTACCTATCAACCATTAATTTATTGTTCTAAATTAATTTAAATTAATCCTTAATTAATTAATTCAAACCCTTAATTACTAATTGAATTAATTCATTACACATTCAAATTTATTCTATCTATGTAATGAATTACCAATCATTAAGTCCTCATTAACTTTAAAATGAACCATTCTCTCATTTATGATTTAAGTTTAACCCATTTAAAACTCAAATGATTTGAGTCAAAACAAAAATTAATTCGAGAGTCAAACAAAACCAAAGTCTCAGATCATCAACACACATTCAATCATGTGACGACCGCCCATGACTCCTGCACTAAACAAGGAAATAGTGCGCTGTAAAGTGTGCCAGGCAGCCATGGATGATCATCAAGGTAAGGTAAAAATAGCGGAGTCTATTGTATTACTTACAGCGCATGGGTAAAATACATAGAAAATATAATATACATATATATATATATATATAGTGAATCTCCACAAAGCAGAATCTCATCAAATAAGCCTCATAGTAATTTGATACAAAAATCTGAATAGTCAATACATCAAGCCTCACTACATATCACTCAGAGAATATACAAGCAGCGGAACATCCAGTACATATAGTAAGAAAATAATATGCAAGCCTCCAGCTCGTCTTCGTCATCAGCATCGTTGGTCACTAAGAACAGCACCTGTCACCTGCTACCTAGTCTGCCCATCCCAAAATGGATGAACAGCCCAAGGTAATAAGAGTTGAACATAAAACCTTGAGTCAGACAACAGTCTTGGTAAGCGGTAAATTAACCAACAACATACCAAAAGAGCATAAAGGTAAAAGGAATAGGAATCCAACCCTCCCACTCCACCTCTTTCTACAGTGATAGCACCCAGACACACTAAGCAGAAGTAAACATAGCAAATCAGACATTTAAAGTAAAACAATTATCACTCGAGTCAAGGTCGATGTTTTCCAAGTACAAACCCCCAAGGCCTAAACCAAGATCAGATAAGCACCCAGAAAACATCGCTCTTGAGACCGAATGACGATACAACCAAAACATCCAAACATCCATGACTCTGGCTATCACTGTTATCATTGCTTCGATACCATCGTTAATTGAATGACCGGCACCTTTCTTTCATCCGTCCGTCAAGGGCTAATGGTAAACCTGGTTCTAGACAGAACTCCGCACGTCGTCGCAGCCCGTGCCTAGGACTATCGAATCTGCCCAGAGTACTCGACCACCAACTGTAGTCTTTTGGGACTATCGAATCTGCCCAGCGTACTCTTGCTTTGAGTCTGCTAGAACCTTCTGTAATGATGAAATCTCAGCCTTCTAGTCATCCTCCTCGACGACTATTCTCATACTAGCTCAAGCGCCTCTCGAGCCAACCATTATCCACAAACTCGAACCATCCCTCGAGTTATCAACATGCTTGGAATGATCCCGTCTGGATTATACCAAAGCTACCTCACATCATGCCTCGCCTTATCTCATTCATAGCAAAGCTCCATCTCAACATCATCATCAAATCCGTCCATATGAGCTTTATCATCCACTACATATGCCACGTGCAGCTTTTCTATTCAAGAGCTTCCCCCTTAGCCTTTGAATCATCTCCGACCAACTTGTCCAAATCCAACCGCTAATCAACTAATTTATAACAACCAATCAAGTCAATCATTAATCCAAGTAATTAAGCATTCAAACATGATCTAAAAGCAATTATAGAAAAAATGGCAATCTTGTAAATAAAGAGTCTAAATCTAACAAGCATAATCATGAATAATATCTCTACATCTTGATGGATGAACTTGCATAGGTTAACATGTATTATAATGGATGTCAAATCTTCATGAACCATGGGTCTGTACTTAGGTTTACGAAAATGCATGAAATCACTATTTTTAACACAAAATCAAGCCACCAATCCAATATACTCCTTTGGGTCCGTGTGAGAGATAACCACCACTCACCGAATCACTTAAACACCTTAAAAGCAACACACTCCAAATTTGGACAGCGAAGGATCTAGCTTGATCCGTCAAAATTCCGCTTCAAACGATGAAATCTCTCTTCAATGGATGGAGATCTTCAATCTAAGCTCTTGGATCTTCGATTTGATCTTCAATTCGGATGGAAGGATGCACTAGATTAAAGAAGAGATAAGAAGTAAAGAAGTGCGGTACTCGAGCTCTCAAAATGGCAGAACTTCATCGCTTCAAAATCCGGATCCCAAAAATGAAACTAACCCGAGTATTTATAGGCCGAAAAACCCCTTAGGTCGTTCGCTCTTAAGTCGTTCACGACCTAAAAATCCCAGACCTACGACCTAACGGTTCCCCCGACCTACGACCTAACGACTCGAGCCTATGCGCGACTTAAAACACGACCTAATGGTTCAAGCCATCACGCAACCTAACACAAACACGACCTAACACATGCGCGACCTAACATACAAGCCGCGTCCATACCTAAGTCGTCTGGACGACCTAATGACTTAACGACCTTAGGTCGTTTCACGACCTAACTACACACAGCAACCTAACATAGGTCGCTCACGACCTAACTAAACACAGGGTCTCAACGACCTATACTATAACGACTTAACTGCTTAAGCCCTTACACGGCCTAACTACACACACGACCTAACGTCTTAACCCTTGACGCGACCTAACACCTTCGCCTTCACGCGACCTACGACCTAAGCCTTATCTCGTCCACGACCTAACTACACAGATTATAACTTAGGTCGTTTACGACCTAACTAGGACGACCCAAGCCATCATCCCTTAGGTCGCTAACTACCTTAGATCGTTAGCTCGCTTAACCGGCCTACCTTCCTTAAGTCCTTAAGTCGCTCCACAGTCCTATTCTCCTTAGGCCGTTAACCCGCTTATGCCGTTAACTCCTAGGTCGCTAACTCCTAAACTGCTAATTCTATTAAGTCGCTCACTTCCTTAAGCCGCTCACCTATTCTTAAGTCGCTCACCTATTCTTAAGTCGTTAACCCTTAAGTCGCTCGCTTATGCTGCTAACTTTTTTAGGTCGCAAACTGCTTAGGTCGCTCCCATCTCTTGAGTCGCTCATCCGACCTAAACTACCGCACGACCTAAGATAATGCACGACTTAAGCTACTGTACGACTCAACTCTGGACGGCTTATCAACACTAACGACCTAATGACAACAGTTTTATGATCTTTCGATACGTAAAATATGGGTCGTTACGTTCTCTCCCCCTTAGGAATTTCGCCCCCGAAATTCCAAACAACAAGAACCAAAAACTATTCTGCATGCCTTCCATCTATAGCAACCAACAAACCATGCATCCAATTACTAGCCTACCATGCAGAATTCTAAGACTAGAACAAGTTACAATGTCATGGGATGACACGACACCTTATGGTCATACCTCGAAGAGTTCAGGATAAGCTGCCTTTATCCTCTCTTCCACCTCCCATGTACAGTCGTTAACATCATCACTCCATTGTATCTTGAGCAACCTAACTACCTTCCTCCTAAGATGTTTCGTGTCAATTTCCACAACACGAAGCGGCTTACGAGGTCTCTTATCAACTGGATTAACCTCAAAATCTTCACAGCTATCAGCAGAAACCACTGTATTCGAGTCGTGCACATACTTCCGTAGATACGATACATGAAAAACATTGTGCACACCCGACATCTTTTCCGGTAACTCCAATTTATAGGCGAGCTTTCCAATTCGCTCGATGATCGGGAATGGTCCAACAAATCTCGGAGTCAATTTCCCGTTCCTCCCGAATCGAATAACATTCTTCAGTGGAGAAATCTTCACAAAAACCATATCGCCTACGTCGAACTCCAAATCCTTACGACGCTTATCGGCATAACTTTTCTGACGGTCTTGGGCTGCCTTCATTCGTTGCCGAATGATCTGTATGCAATCCGAAGTCTGTTGAATCATTTCTGGCCCAAGTATCAACTTTTCTCCCATTTCCAACCAACATGTCGGGCAGTTGCACGGTCTTCCATACAATGCTTCATACGGCGCCATACCAATGCTTGACTGGTAACTGTTGTTATATGAAAATTCCACCAAATGAAGATGATCTTCCCATGATCCTCCGAAGTCTAAAACACATGCTCCGAGAAGATCTTCCAAAACTCGGTTGACTCTCTCGATCTGACCATCTGTTTGGGGGAGACAAGCTGTACTCAAACACAACTCGGTTCCCAAAACTTCCTGGAAGCTCTTCCAAAATCCACTAGTGAACAATGGGTCTCGATCGCTCACTATACTTTTCGGGATACCATGGAATCGAACTATCCACTTAACATACAGCTCAGCCAACTTCGATGCAGTCCTAGTTGATCGAACAGGAATAAATCTTGCACTCTTAGTCAAACGATCTATGATGACCTAAATCCCTTCATTTCCCGCTCTTGTTCTAGGTAACCCATAGATAAAATCCATCGATATTTGCTCCCACTTCCATGTAGGAACTTCTAATGGCTGAAGCAATCCACTGGGCTTCTTCTGCTCGGCTTTTACCAACTGGCAGTTCATACATTTGGAAATAAAATTTCCAACATCCTTCTTCATACCTTCCCAGTAATAGGTTCTCTTCATATCCCGATACATCTTATTTCCACCTGGATGAATTGTCAGCTTCGAGTGATGACTTTCCTTCAGAACTTCATCTCTTAATTCATCTATATCGGGAACAACTAGTCGTCCTTGCTTTCGAAGCCAACTCTCTCGATCGACCTCGAATCCCCTATCCTTCTCTGGGTCCAACCCAGATTCCAAATGATGGATAATCTTGACAAACTTATCATTTCGCTTTTGGCCCTCACCAATTCTTTCCACAAGAGTAGGTCTTATCGATAGGTTTGCCAACATCTCGGGTTCCAATTCACATCTGGTCCGGAAGTCAAATCCAGCCAAATACTCAAGACTCTTCCATTCTGAAAACATGGCCCCCAATCCTGCATGTCTTCGACTTAACGCATCTACCACTGCGTTACCCTTTCCCGGATTATAGGCTATACCAAAATCATATGATGCCAAAAACTCTAGCCATCGCTGCTGCCGAAGATTCAAATCCTTTTGGGAGCAAAGATACTTCAACGACTTATGATCTGTAAACAACTCGAATCGAACTCCCAATAGGTAATGTCTCTATATCTTCAGAGCAAATACAATCGCCACCAACTCCAAATCATGAGTCGGATAATTCCTTTCATGCGGCTTCAGTTGTCGACTTGCATACGCAACAACTTTACCCTTCTGCATCAGCACTGCTCCAAGTCCAGTACCACATGCATCGGTGTAAACCACCATCTCATCATTTCCACTTGGAATAGTCAAAACAGGAGCACTTGTTAGTCTCTCTTTCAGGATTCCGAAAGCTTGCTCACACTTAGCATCCCATCTGAATACTTGGTTCTTTTTCGTCAATCCTGTTAATGGTGCAGCTACCTTGGAAAAGTCTTTGATAAATCGACGATAGTATCCTGCTAATCCAAGAAAACTTCGCACATCAGATGCATTCTTAGGTCTAACCCAATCCTGGATTGCTGCCACCTTGGCGGGATCAACCCCTATTCCATTTCCAGAGATAATATGGCCTAAGAACCTCACTTCACTCTTCCAGAAGTGACACTTCGAAAACTTAGCCTTCAGCTGATGTTTCCGCAAGGTTTCCAAAATAATACGCAAGTGCGTCTTGTGCTCTTCTTCATTACTGGAATAAATCAAAATATCATCCACGAATACTAGTACGAACTTGTTCAACTGATCCCTGAACACTCTACTCATAAGATCCACAAAATATGCTGGTGCATTGGTCAATCCAAACGGCATTACCAGCCACTTAAAGAAACCAAACGGTGCCCTAAAAGCAGTCTTCGGCACACTATCCTTTGCCACTCTTAATTGGTGAAATCCCGTTGCCAAATCCATCTAGAAAAACACCTTGGCTTCATGAAGCTGATCAAACAAGTCATCTATTCCTGGCAATGGATACTTGTTCTTCTTAGTCACTTTATTCAGCTCACGATAATCTACACACAACCTTAACGATCCATCCGCTTTGGTTGCAAACACAACTGGTGCACCCCATTCGGACACACTACGCCGAATGAATCCTTTCTGAAAAGATTATCAACTTGCACCTTCAACTCTTGCTGTTTCCTAGGCGCCATCCGCCTAAGAGGCATCACAACAGGTCTGGCTCCTTCAACTAGATCGATGCGAAACTCGATCTCTCTATGCGGCGGTAACACTTTGACCTCATCAAAGACATCCTCAAATCCATTTGCGATTGGCACCGATGACATTCCATCCCGTGGAACAACCAGCGAATACATGAAGCTCATGAAGACGCCTTCCTCATGCTTACATCGTATCATAACCCTTCGCCCTTCCACATTCTCGACTGTCACCTCCAACCTTTTACAATCAACCTTTGTCGCATACTTCCTAAGCCAGTCCATACCCAAAATAATTCCAAACCCCTCAAAGTTCATAACAAAAAAATCACAAACAAAAGAGCAATCATGACTCGATACAACCAGACCACGGCATATCATACACAAACAAGACGAACCCCCAACTGGATTAGTCACAACCAATGGTCTATCAACAATATCCGATTCCAAACCCAACCGGCCTACAAGTTCATTACAAACAAAAGAATGCGACGCCCTAGTATCGAACAACACTCTAACTGGAACACCACAAATGTAAAGAGTACTTTGTACCACCACACTCTTTCCTTTTTCTTCCGTAGTAGGGGCTTTTGATGATGATGGCACAGCCCCCAAAGCATAAGCTTGTACAACCTGCCTGTCCTTCCTCGGTTCTGGATAATTCTTCTTAATATGCCCCAGCTTGTCACAGTTGTGGCACTTCACCGGCACCTTTGGATTCTTGCAATCTTTGGAGAAATGGCCCTTCTGTTGACAATTGTAGTAGGTCACTTCGCCCTTCGGCTTCTTCTGGCCATCCTTACCCTTCTGCTGCTGCTGCTGCTTCCTCTTCTAGTTTCCACCTTGCTGTGGTTTAGACTCCTCCTTGGTCACAGCAACAACAGATCCTTCTTTACGAAACAGATTCTCGTGCCTGAGAGCCTTCTCCACAAGCTTCTCAAATGGATCGTCCAGATGATCCACCAGCTGCCTCCCTGGATAAATGTCCAAGCCTGTCACAAACTTCTCGTTCTTGTGATATGGAGATTCAATATACGACCGGGCATACTTGGACAAGGCTTCAAACTCAGAAACATACTCAAGAACTGGTCTTCCTCCTTGCTTGAGCTCCACAAACTTCTTGAACAGAACGGATTTTTGAGCTGTAGAAATGGACTTAGCTTCAAATCTGGCTTGGAATTGCACCCAAGTAATTCCTTCCTCCGGAGTATCAATGGTGATAGAGTTCCACCAGTCAGAAGCTCTCCCCTGAAGCTGTCTTGATGCGAGCTTCCTCTTGGTTGCATCCTCACTTCCCAAATCACCAAAGATTCTTCTACAAGCATCTATCCATCTCTGGACTTCAATGGTTGACTCTGTTCCCAAGAAAACCTTCCCTCCAAGAGCAGTATAGTCTTTACACAACTTAGCAAAATCCATCGGTCTTGGAGCTTGAACTTGAACCCCAACATCTACTGCTGGCCCTGGAGCTGGCATCCTCCTCATGATAGAAGTCATCATAGCCTCGAACATAGCAGCATACTCAACAGCCCCCTCAGCAGCACGGCCTTCCCTAGCAGCTGGTCTCCCTCTTCGACTCATTCTTAATATCTATAAAAAAATGATTAGTGCACCTTGAGAAACAAATGCATAAGAGGTTCAAATCCTTCTAAGCCACTATATTATATATAGTAATCATCCATAAAAATACAATTACGTCTCTCATACGTAGTTACGTCAGCGAGTGTAACGACCCGTATTTTTACGGATCGAAGAATCGTTTAACTGTTGTCATTAGGTCGTTAGTGTTGTTAAGTCGTTTAGAATTTAAGTCGTTTGGAGCTTAAGTCGTCCAGAGATGAGTCGTTCAGAGTTAGATCGCCATAAGTTAAGTCGTCCAGAAGTTGGGTCGTGTGGAAGCTTAGGTCGGGTAGTGGATAGGTCGGTTGAACGACTTAAGGATTGGGACGACCTAAGGAAGTTGGCGACTTAGGGAATTCTCGTGTTGAGACTTAGGTCGTGTGTTGGATTAGGTCGTGGAACGACTTAAGGAGGTTGGCGATCTAAGGAGGTTAGCGGTCTAAGAGTTGGCAACTTAAGAGAATCGGCGACTTAGGAGTTGGAGCGACTTATAGGAGTGAGCGACTTAGGAGTTAACGGCTTAAGCTAGTAAACGACCTAAGGGATAGTGGTATAGGAGATAGGTCGGTGAAGCGACTTAAGGTAGTTAGCGGCTTAGGTCGTGCACGAGATAAGGCAAGGGTGTTAGGCCGCTGGGTCGCTTAGCCGTGTAAGTCGTTGAGTCGTAAGTCGTTGAGTCGTTCAAACGACTTAGGGAGAAATGCGGCATGTGTTAAGTCGCGCGCATGTGTTAAATCGCGCATATGCTTGAGTCGTAAGTCGTGGGCTTTGATGAGTCGTGAACGACTCATAGGGGCGAACGACTTAAGGATTTCAGCCTATAAATAGAAGTGCCTATCTTCATTTTTGGGATCCGGATTTTGAAGCGACGAAGTGCTGCTATTTTGAGGGCTCGACTACAACACTTCTTCACTTCTTTTCTCTACTTTAATCTAGTGCTTACATCCATCCAAGATTGAAGATCAAATCGAAGATCCTAGAGCCAAAGTTGAAGATCTCCATCCATCGAAGAGAGATTTCATCGTTTGAAGCGGAGTTTTGGCGGATCAAGCTAGATCCTTCGCTGTCCAGATCTGAAGTTAGTTGCTTTTGAAGTGTTTAGGTGATTCGGTGAGTGGTGGTTATCTCTCACACGGACCCAAAGGAGTATATTGGATCGGTGGCTTGTTTGTGTATTAAAGATAGTGATTTCATGCATTTTTCTTAAGTCTGCATGTTGATCCATCGTTCATAAAGTTTTGATATCCATTTTACTACATGTTAACCTATGCTAGTTCATTTATCAAGATATTACTTAGAATTCATGCTTGTTAGATTTGAACTCTTTATTTACGAAATTGCCATTATTGTTATAACTGTTTATTTAGATCTTGTTTGAATGATTGATTACTTGGATTAATGATTGATTTGATTGATTGTTAGAAATTGGTTGATTGATGATTTGATTTGGACAAGTTGGTCGAAGATGATTCAAAAGCTAAGTGGAAAGGCTCTTGAATAAGGAAAGCTGCCCGTGGCATATGAAGCGGATGATAAAGCTCATATGGATAGATTTGATGATAATGTTGAGATGGGACTTTGCTATGATGCGATGAGGCAAAACATGATGTTGAGATGGGACTTTGCTATGATGCGATGAGGCAAAGCATGACATTGAGATGGGACTTTGCTATGATGCGATGAAGCAAAGCATGATATGAGATAGCCTTGGTTTAATCCAGACGGGATCATACCAAGCATGTTGATAACTCGGTGATATGGTTCGAGTTTGTGGGTAATGGTTGGCTCGAGAGGCGCTTGAGCTAGTATGAGAATAGTCGTCGAGGAGGATGACTAGAAGGCTGAGATCTCATCGTTGTTGAAGGTTCTAGCAGACTCAAAGCAAGAGTACGTTGGGCAGATTCGATAGTCTCAAGACTAATAGTTAATGGTCTAGTACTCTGGGCAGATTTGATAGTCCTACGCACGGGTCACGACGACGTGTGGAGTTCTGTCTAGAACCGGGGTTACCATTAGCCCTTGACGGGCGGATGAAATAATGAGCCGGTCATTTAATTAACGGTGATATCGAGGCAATGATAACAGTGATAGCCAGAGTCATGGATGTTTGGATGCTTTGGTTGTATCGTCACTCGGTCTCAAGAGTGATGTTTTGTGGGTGCTTATCTGATCTTGGTTTAGGCCTTGGGGGTTTGTGCTTGGAAAACATCGACCTTGACTCGAGTGATAAATGTTTTACTTTAAATGTCTGCTTTGCTATGTTTATTTCTGCTTGGTGGGTCTGGGGGCTATCACTGTAGAAAGAGGTGGAGTGGGATGGTTGGGTTCCTGTTCCTTTTTACCCTTTATGCTCTTTTGGTATGTTTGATAGTTGATTTATTGCTCACTAGGACTTTTGTCTGACTCAAGGTTTTATGTTCAACTCTTATTACCTTGGGCTGTTCATCCGTTTTGGGATGGGCAGACTAGGTAGTAGGTGACAGGTGCTGTTCTTAGTGACCAACGCTATTGATGATGAAGACGAGCTGGAGGCTTTTGCATATTGTTTTTCTTACTATATGTACTGGATATTCCGTTGTTTGTATGATTCTCTGAGAGATATGTAGTGAGGCTTGTTGTATTGACTTTTCAGATTGTTGTACCAAACTATTATGAGTTTATATGATGAGATTCTATTCTATGGAGCTTCACTATGTATACTTTTCTATTGTATTTTATCCATGCGCTGTGAGTAATACGATAGACTATTCTGTGTTTTCATTACCTTGATGATCGTCCATGGTGGCCTGGCACACTTTTCAGCGCACTATTTCCTTGTTTGGTGCAGGAGTCATGGGCGGTCGTCACAGCGAGCGTTAGCTAAAATCGATTAATCAAAGCTCTGATACCAAATGTGACGACCGCCCATGACTCCTGCACTAAACAAGGAAATAGTGCGCTGTAAAGTGTGCCAGGCAGCCATGGATGATCATCAAGGTAAGGTAAAAATAGCGGAGTCTATCGTATTACTTACAGCGCATGGGTAAAATACAATAGAATATATATATATATATAGATATATATATATATATATATTGTGAAGCTCCACAAAACAGAATCTCGTCAAATAAGCCTCATAGTAATTTGATACAAAAATCTGAATAGTCAATACATCAAGCCTCACTACATATCACTCAGAGAATATACAAGCAGCGGAACATCCAGTACATATAGTAAGAAAATAATATGCAAGCCTCCAGCTCGTCTTCGTCATCAGCATCGTTGGTCACTAAGAACAGCACCTGTCACCTGCTACCTAGTCTGCCCATCCCAAAATGGATGAACAGCCCAAGGTAATAAGAGTTGAACATAAAACCTTGAGTCAGAAAACAGTCTTAGTAAGCGGTAAATTAACCAACAACATACCAAAAGAGCATAAAGGTAAAAGGAATAGGAATCCAACCCTCCCACTCCACCTCTTTCTACAGTGATAGCACCCAGACACACTAAGCAGAAGTAAACATAGCAAATCAGACATTTAAAGTAAAACAATTATCACTCGAGTCAAGGTCGATGTTTTCCAAGTACAAACCCCCAAGGCCTAAACCAAGATCAGATAAGCACCCAGAAAACATCGCTCTTGAGACCGAATGACGATACAACCAAAACATCCAAACATCCATGACTCTGGCTATCACTGTTATCATTGCTTCGATACCATCGTTAATTGAATGACCAGCACCTTTCTTTCATCCGTCCGTCAAGGGCTAATGGTAACCCCGGTTCTAGTAAGAACTCCGCACGTCGTCGCAGCCCGTGCCTAGGACTATCGAATCTTCCCAGAGTACTCGACCACCAACTGTAATCTTTTGGGACTATCGAATCTGCCCAGCGTACTCTTGCTTTGAGTCCGCTAGAACCTTCAATAACGATGAAATCTCAGCCTTCTAGTCATCCACCTCGACGACTATTCTCATAATAGCTCAAGCGCCTCTCGAGCCAACCATCATCCACAAACTCGAACCATCCCTCGAGTTATCAACATGCTTGGAATGATCCCGTCTGGATTATACCAAAGCTACCTCACATCATACCTCGCCTTATCTCATTCATAGCAAAGCTCCATCTCAACATCATCATCAAATCCGTCCATATGAGCTTTATCATCCACTACATATGCCACGTGCAGCTTTTCTATTCAAGAGCTTCCCCCTTAGCCTTTGAATCATCTCCGACCAACTTGTCCAAATCCAACCACTAATCAACTAATTTATAAAAACCAATCAAGTCAATCAATAATCCAAGTAATTAAGCATTCAAACATGATCTAAAAGCAATTATAGCAAAAATGGCAATCTTGTAAATAAAGAGTCTAAATCTAACAAGCATAATCATGAATAATATCTCTACATCTTGATGGATGAACTTGCATATGTTAACATGTATTATAATGGATGTCAAATCTTCATGAACCATGGGTCTATACTTAGGTTCACGAAAATGCATGAAATCATTATTTTTAGCACAAAATCAAGCCACCAATCCAATATACTCCTTTGGGTCCGTGTGAGAGATAACCACCACTCACCGAATCACCTAAACACCTTAAAAGCAACACACTCCAAATCTGGACAGCGAAGGATCTAGCTTGATCCACCAAAATTCCGCTTCAAACGATGAAATCTCTCTTCAATGGATGGAGATCTTCAATCTAAGCTCTTGGATCTTCGATTTGATCTTCAATTTGGATGGAAGGAAGCACTAGATTAAAGAAGAGATAAGAAGTGAAGAAGTGTAGTACTCGAGCTCTCAAAATGGCAGAACTTCGTCGCTTCAAAATCCGGATCCCAAAAATGAAACTAACCCGAGTATTTATAAGCCAAAAAACCCCTTAGGTCGTTCGCTCTTAAGTCGTTCACGACCTAAAAATCCCAGACCTACGACCTAACGGTTCCCCCGACCTACGACCTAACGATCGACCCTATGCGCGACTTAAAACACGACCTAACGGTTCAAGCCATCATGCAACCTAACACAAACACGACCTAACACATGCGCGACCTAACATACAAGCCGCGTTCCTACCTAAGTCGTTTGAACGACCTAACGACTTAACGACCTTAGGTCGTTTCACGACCTAACTACACACAGCAACCTAACATAGGTCGCTCATGACCTAACTAAACACAGGGTCTCAACGACCTATACTATAACGACTTAACTGCTTAAGCCCTTACACGGCCTAACTACACACACGACCTAACGTCTTAACCCTTGACGTGACCTAACACCTTCGCCTTCACGCGACCTATGACCTAAGCCTTATCTCGTCCACGACCTAACTACACAGATTCTAACTTAGGTCGTTTACGACCTAACTAGGACGACCCAAGCCATCATCCCCTAGGTCGCTAACTACCTTAGATCATTAGCTCGCTTAACCGGCCTACCTTCCTTAAGTCCTTAAGTCGCTCCACAGTCTTATTCTCCTTAGGCCGTTAACCCGCTTATGCCGTTAACTCCTAGGTCGCTAACTCCTAAACTGCCAAATTCTATTAAGTCGCTCACCTCCTTAAGCCGCTCACCTATTCTTAAGTCGCTCACCTATTCTTAAGTCGTTAACCCTTAAGTCGCTCGCTTATGCTGCTAACTTCCTTAGGTCGCAAACTCCTTAGGTCGCTCCCATCTCTTGAGTCGCTCATCCGACCTAAACTACTACACGACCTAAGCTAATGCACGACTTAAGCTACTGTATGACTCAACTCTGGACGGCTTATCAACACTAACGACCTAATGACAACAGTTTTACGATCTTTCGATACGTAAAATACGGGTCGTTATTCGAGAGTCAAACAAAACCAAAGTCTCAGATCATCAACACACATTCAATCAACTCAATCAATTATTTAAACTTGACCATTTAAGTCTAAATAAAAATCAATCAGGGTGAGATTTACTTACCTTTGCTTTTATTTGCAATCCACCTCAAACTTGCCTTGGTTTCCTCGATTTCGACCTTGTATAAATATTACATAACTTATTAATATCTGGGATAATCAGATAATCCATCACTATTTATTGATTTTAATCTATCTAATAATTTGAATAATTTCATTTGATAAATTTAATCTAATTTAAACTAAAAATTAATTTATCTAAAAATTAAATTTTAAAAATAACTTTCTGTAAATATCTTAAAATAAAATTGACTGCTAATTTCATCAGCTATTCAAATTATTCATACTTGTATTGTTGTAAATAAAATTTAATTGGAAGACAAAATTTTGTAATTACCTCATAAAGAAAACTCGCAGCATCCTCCCCCTTTTAAGCGACCAGATCCTGACCAAGCTTCGCGAGCCACCACTCCCACTCATCATTGCCCCAAATACGCGTCCAACTATCAGACTCTCGCGACGTCAGGTCCTTTTTCACTCACGACGACGACTCGAGCTCCAAACCCTAACTCAAACGCAACCCCACCGCCTATCATCCTTGAGCTTGAGCTCGACTTTGACAACGACTCAATCGTACTTAGGCGATTCGAGGCTTTGAACTGATCTCGAAGGTGGAGGAACGCGCGCGACCCATCAGGCTTCCGACCTACGATGGAGTTTGCTTTCAATCAAGAGAAGGAAGAAAAGGTTTCGTCTAATTTTTGTAAAGAAGTCGAGGCCATGGCTTCGGCCATTAGATTTGTTTCTTCTTTTTTTTATATAAGAAATAGATAAGATCGATTTTTTGTTCAAGGCTGTAGAGGAGACAGGAAAGACATAAATAATATGGAGAAGCTTCTTGAGAACGCTTGAATAAAATATCTTAGGTCGTTGAAAATATTCTTGCTAATTTATTTTAACTTTTTATATTATAAAACTTCCAAACGCCTTGTTAGTTACTATTTAAAATTTCGAACTCCACTTAAGGAATGCCGCTGGGCGTCTATAAGGCTTACCCGCGTTCTGAACACAATGGAACGTATTTCGGTAGCTAATTTGATTGTATGCGCGAGTTACGAAAGTAAACGATAAATTTTAAATTAAATCGATTAAAATAGTTCTAAGCATTTTGAGCCGCCAAGGTCAAACGACAACTCTGATTGCTACGAAAATTGAAATCCGATAATAACTAACTATTACGGATCCAATGGAACTAGTTTCGTCAAATTCCGAAACTGTGCCTCGGAAGGCTATTTTAAATATCGATTTAAACGATATATTTTTTTAAAATTGAACAAATCACCTTTAAATTGAATTTCAACCATCCTATTATCTTCAATATCATCATTATAAATTTTATAAGTCTACATATTATTTTAAACAGGCTTAGAAATTTATGATTCAACAATTCCCAATTTCAATTTATTAAATTCAATATTTAAACTATACAATTCAATGATTTAATTATCAAGTAAATATTGATATTTGGAATTCAAGTTTAAAATTAACTTCTGAATATTTAAAATCAATTAACTATTCAAATTTAAATTGTTAAAAATTCTGGGTCATCACACATAGAGCCGGTGCAATGACGTAGTACAATAACAGTACGCCAAGGAACCTAAAAATCGAATAATTCAGAACATCGACGTAGTACAGTAACGGTACGCCCGAGGAACCTAAAACTCAAATAATTCAGAACATCGACGTAGTACAATAACGGTACGTCCGATGAACCTGATAAGTCGGAACAACGATGTAGTACAATAACGGTACATCTGATGATCTTGGTAAGCCAGAACAAAGACATAACGGTACATCTGATGATCCGAACTTCATAAAAGAACATAGGTTGCTAGTCCATAAAAGAAATGAGAAAAATCTCAATAACATGAGGTACAGTCCCCCACGTGGACAGAGAGACATTGCATATCGCTAGTCTAAACCATAAAATGATCACCGTTGATCAATAAAAAAGTGTGAATTACACTAATCTTGTAAATAAATGAGTTTAGCTTCATGTCCCATAACCACTGGCTTAACTTAAGTATTTATGAAAATTGTAGATTTCCACTAGAAAATTGTCACAAGAATTCAATCGAACAAGTCCAAGAACTAACCGACAAAGAAAACGCAAGGGTTTCATACCACTTGTTTTGCTAAATCGTTTAATTAGATTTCTCGTACGAATAAGGTAAAGGTTTGTATATACTAATAAATTAGAAAACGGATTTTAAAACGAGTTTAGGATTAAATTAACGTTGAAATCATTTTTGTGAATGAGTTTGAATATTTACTACTAGTATAGAAACTGTGATGTCTCGGAAATTTGGGCAATATTTATTTAATAATTTCATTTATAATTTATTTTAAAATGTGAAATACTGATTTAATAATCCAATTTAAACATGTTTTTCTTTTGAAAATTTATAATCAGGATTTAAATTGAGAATCTTATTGTCTTAAAATGTTGAAAATATTTTTATGATAAAATTTCCTTTCTAAGCTGATTTAAAAATATTTATTTATAATGTATATATGTGTATACATTGTAAATAGGAGTTTTGATTTTAAATTTTTATTTTTAAATTTAATAAAGGATCTTTTCAAATTTATAATATATATATAGGTGTATAATTTATGGATTGATTAAACTAAAATGAAAATAGTATTGAACTTTTCATAAGTCAATTTATAAATCTATCTTGTATTTTTAGAAGGAAATTATAATAAATATTTTGTTATAAATATATATAGTTAAGAATTGTATTTTTATAATAAAGTTTATTTTGTTTTATTTTAAAATTGTTTTGAAATAAATTTAGTTTATTTATATTAGAATATGTTAATTTGAAAACTCTTGAATAAAATATAATTCAACATTGTTCTTTTCTTTCTAAAAAGTTTCTCTTTTGAAATTGGTTTTAAAATAATTCTTAAAATATTCAAACAAATATTTGTATATGTTTGGATAATTCATTTGTAAAGACTAAATACATATGAAACATATATAAACATCTTAAATTTAAATTAGAATTGGTTTTATCTTTAATTAAAAACATTTGTAAACATAGAATTTATCTTTATATTTAAAATCTTACAAGTGTTTAACATTCATGTTTTAAGTAGACACTTGTAATTTATTTTCATAGCTAATTAACAAGTGGCAATACAAATGAATATTTGAATTTATTAGTTTAGATAAAACTTAAAACATATCTTTTGTTTTCAACATTTTTATCTTCTACTAAATAAAAATTCAGATCTGAGAAAACTAAAATCCAATTCACTCTCAAAATCCCTCAACCCAAATTCAATAAGATCTGCAAACTCAATCTGCAAATCATATTTATTAAGATCTGCAAACACATTCTTTTAAACTCTGCAAAATGGAAATCCAAATTCACAAATCTGTAGATCATGTAACCTGCAAGCAAAATGTATACTACCTGTAGATTCAAATCTGCAATCTGTAAGATCATTTCAAGCAAAGATAATGGAAGCATGCAGACCAAATCATCAAATGCAGTTCCAAAAGCCTGCAAGCATCATGATATCACCAAAATTCCCACTAGCATGCAAGCAGATTCAAGCATGCAACAAAATCCAGGGTGCAGGGAAATGAACTTGCAGATGGATGCTTTCTCTTTTTCAATTTTGAGGTGAGTAAATTTTCTATCTTAAAAACAGTTTCCTCTTTTAAAATTTAGCTATCAAAAATCTGCAGAAACTAAAGCTAATTCAAAATGCTCCAAATAAGAAACTGTAAAACAGTAGTAATTAAAAACTGTTCTGTTTTCTTCTAGTAAGTTACCTTAAAATTTTATAGGTTGTACTAAATTTATCTATGCATATGTATTTGATAGAATTGAGTATGTCTTGATTGTTGTATGATGGATGTTTTGTGTTTTTCTTGAATATGCATGTGACTGTTGTTGATGGATATTCTGTGTACATTTTGAATATGCACATAGGTGTGAATGCAAACCTTCTAGCAGACCTGTTTCTGCTCTTATTAGGATTTTAAATACAAATCCACTCATTTATGTATGTAGCTTAATTAGGAATTATTTATGTAAACAATTTGTGTTTGTGTAGCATTGATTTAGGTTAGAAATTTTAATCTAGGAAAAATATAACCCTGTTACTTCTGGAACCAGTGACAATATACAATGGTTTCTGAAAAAAAAAATATTATCAAACATCTTAAAATTTTTCAAAACAAGTTAACGCTTTAGTGCATGTTTTAAAACTATGGACATAGAAGCATGCATCAGTTTTGATATCTTCTGAGGGGTTAGGTGTTTAAGGTCTGTGCAGTATTTTGAAGTTTGGGTATCTGATCATGGAATGGGTTTTTGAACTTGGATTTGCTGCCTGAAGGTGGGAAGTTGACTGGAGAGAGTGGGAGAAATAGAGGGAAGATGATCAGAGAATGGTATGATGACAGTGGAGTATTTTTTTTTCAGGTTTGAATCCCTTGTTTAAATGGAGTAAGGGTCTTGATCTGTCTGAACTATGGGGTGGTTCGACTGGATTGAGGATTTGGGGTATTGCAGTGGGTATATAGGTGGAGCAAAGGGTGGAGTTGGAGGTCATGAAATGGCCGGAGTAGGTAGTTGTAATGATTGACAGTTTTGGGTTGCCTCTGGTGGAAATTTTGGTGCAGGCTTTGGGTGACTCGAAGATGATCCCGTGCAATCCCTGTTGTGACTCGAAGTTGGGAGTGAATTTACTCGAAGTAAATTGAGGGTGGTCTCGGGGTCTGTTGAGTGTAGAGGCAAACCTGGGTTTTGTGTTTTTTTTTAAAATCTGGGAAACTCTTAATGTTTGAATTAAACTCAGGTAAGCTTTTGAATTCAAAATGATGGATTTAAATTTAGGAAGAATTTAAATTTAAATCTGAAAAAAATAAATAAAACAGTAAATTTAGTTTCAGGTTTGAATCCAGATTTTTGTTTAAAAACTGTTTTGTTTTTTTTAAAAATTTAAAAGCTATGATTCAAATTAAGTATAGGTTTAAATTGAATTCAAGTGAGTTTTGAATTCAGAATGTTTTAATGATAATTTAAATTTAAGGAAGTTTTAAATTTAAATCTGGGAATAGTGTAAGTGTAGTTTCAGGTTGTAAATCTGAGCAGTGTTGTTTTTTTTAAATCTGGAAAACTCATATTTTTTAAAAGCTATGATTTAAATTGAAGTATAGTTTGAATTAATCCCAAGTAAGCTTTTGAATTCAAAAATCTAAAATGATGAATTTAAATTTAAGTAGGATCTAAATTCAAATTTGAAAACAGTGTAAATATTATTCAGTTTTTTTTTGAATCCAGGTTTTATTTCAAAAACAGTTTTGTTTCTTTTTAAATTTTTATAAGGAAATTCAATGTTAAAACAGAGATTCAAATTTAGGTGAAGTTTGAATTGAAATCAGGAGTACTTTATACAAAGTTTAAAAATGAAACATTTAAATATTAAGCAAAATTTGTATTGGTTTTGAAATCAAGGTTAGGAATGATTTCAGCTTTGATTTGAAACAGTTGAATTCAAACAGTTTTGAAATTTTTAAGTATTGAACTGAAAATGTTTTAAGTAAAATTTAAATACAAATTTGATTTCAAACAAAGGTTTAAATTTAAAAGATTTCTTCTTTTAAGTATTAAATAAAATTATGATATGTTAACTTTAAATTGAAAGTTGAATTAAATTTTAGGAATGTATTATTTTAAATACATTTTGAATATTAATTAAGTTATAAATAAGTAAATGAATTATTTTGGAAATAATTAAGGATTTACTTATTTATTTGATTTTTAAATAATAACTTGAATTAATTTATAATTAAAGATGATTAATGAATAATTAATTTAAAGTAATTATTCTTAAGTAAGGAATTAATGAAATGTTGTTAATTATCTAAGGATAATTAATAATTAATTAATGTAATTAATTTTTATGGATTAATTAGATTAATTATTTTAAGAAAATCAATTGTAATTTGTTAAGTATATTACTTTATGAAAGTAATTAAGGGATTAATTACTTTTTGTAATTAATTCTGATAATGAGCTTTGTTAGATTAATTAATTTAGTTTAATTAATTTAAGAAATAATTTAATAATTTAATGATAATAATTACTTAATGTAATTTATGGAGCAGGATTTCTTAGAGAAGTTTTAATTGATAATTACTGGAATGTAATTAAGGAAAGGTGATTTATTTAAAAGTAATTTGGATAATTACTTTTGTAATTAATCAAGGATAAATTAAGATAGATAATTAATTATTGGATAATTAATTTATAAATGAGTAATTAAGGTAGTTAATTACTGGATTTAAATATTAATCAAGGTGATTAATAATTGTAATTAATTTAATTGAGTAATTAATTTAAATATTAATTAGAGATCATTAATTATTATAATTAATGATGTAATTAAGAATTGTTGATTAAGTAATAATTAATTAATTAAGTGATTAATCAATTGTAATTAATTAAGGATAGATGTAATTAATTATAGTTAATTAATTAAGTAATTAAATGTTAATTACTTATGATTAAGGTTAATTAATTTTATGAAATTAATTAAAGACTAATTACTTATTGTAATTAGTGAATGATTAATCATAGATGTTTAATCAAGTTAAATACTTAATGAATGATTAATTAACTAGGTTGATTAATCAATGGATTTATAAGCAGGATTTATAGATGAGTAATTAATTTAATTTATTTTAAATTAATTAAAGATAGAAGTAATTAATTTAATTCATTTTAAATTAATTATAAATGATGGATAATATATCATTGTTTATGGATGATATTGATATACCTTTGGATGGTTGTGATCTCAGAAATGAGATGAGTGGTATCTATAGGATATGGATGCTTAGTTAAAGTATGATGATTAATTGGTTGTGATGGTTGTTGTGTGATAATTGACTGTTGTGATGATTATCTGTTGTGATAATATTATGGGTTATCTGTTATGATGTGAATATGTAGTTTATCTATCTGTGTGAAATAGATAAAAATTAAATGAGTTAATTGTTTAAACCCTTAAGTATAACTTGGACATTAAAATGGCGTTTGGTTTCGGTGAGACCGGGATCGGGTTTCCATATTTGGATATCCGAAAACCACATCGATTCCAATTAAACGTTAGGTCGTTAATCTAAGTGGAGCAAGTGAAGACTCGAGGTGTAAGGGCTATACGTCAGTATAACTCTGTGGGTGATTCCGTAATGAGTTTGACGGAATAGTACTTATAGATTCGAGATGGTGGTTTAGAGTGCAAGGGTTATTGTCGTTAACTCTGAGGGTGATTCCAAAATGAGTGTAACGAGATAATGCCTTCGGTTTCGTTCGAACCCGGAACGAACTTGTATGGATCGAATGCTTTCAGAACATCGTCAGGTGGACGATGAGCATTCTAAGATAGATGTGTTCTCTAAAGGTAATCGCAGCCTCAAGCCTCATCAACCGGGAATGGCTAAAACAGGGGAGGTGCAGCAAGGCTTCGTGGGTCGCGCCCACTGGAGAGCGAGATTTACCCCTGTCTAGAGGTCCCTTTATATTTCGGCTGTGTGGACGGTTTTTGAGCTCCAACCGTCGGGGTTATCTTGTTCGGAACTATTCAGTAAGGAATGGGTCCGGCCTTGTGTTGCAGGGGATGAAGGGAGTAATCCTCGGTACTGTGATCTAGGCCACGTACTGTGACGGGCGGTACCCCAGTGGCCCTGCCATTGATGGAAACCCATTTTCCCTACGAGACCCTACGGTTTTGTTTGTATTACCCACTTTTGTGGCTAGTAGCTGGAATTTAATCATGTAACAATTTCGGCTATTTTCATATTTACTTGAAAACCCTAGACACTATTATAATATCACTGGATTTCCTATCAAATGTTTTGGTTAGCGTAAGGTAAAAACTTTTCCGTGTTTATGTGTGGGAAGTCTTACGTGATACCTTTTGTTTTCAAAAGGATTTTCTAAAGTTAAGCAACTTTTAAACTATTTACTCACACCAGACCCCTGTCTGACCCGAGTGTTTATTTTCTGTTTTATTAAACTCTTGGGTACTCATATTATGTATGAGTAGTCAAGTGATTCAGGATTGCTTTGACGAGTTATGGAGGAGCAAATGGAGCAGGAGGCTTCTGCGTTGTAGTTATCTATTTTCCGCTGTGTTGGTATCTCTGAGTCGTCTCTCTGAGTTATTCCTTGTACTGTTTAGAGTTGTATAACTAGACAGATGTTTATAACTGTCTAGTATGTGTTGTATTGGCTGTAAAACTCTGATGTATATGATACTATGTAAAGTATTATGTGATATATTATATTTTATTCGTTCCGCTGTGAGATTCTGATGTTGTTTGTGTTCTTCTTTCTCTTTCTTTTCTTCTTCTATCCCTTTCTTTCTTCTTAGCGATGCAACTTCCTGGAGTATGGAAGTTGGGTCGTCACAACGTGGTATCAGAGCATTAGGTTGAGTGAATACCTAGGCTCTGTAGTGGTGTCTTTCTCGAGAGAGCGTACTTGTAATTTTAAATATAAATATATTTAATTCTACCTATCTGTTGGGTTACCTGTTCAGGTTTTCCAATATAAGTAATAAAGGTAGATAGGGTAGTGGTGTGTGTAACACAACTACCAATGGTTGGAGTTCTGAGTGTTTGAGCTGGGAAGTGATCTGCTAGGGCAGTGTTGGGCATCTTGGGTAGTTTGGCAGTTTGGTGTGAAGGATTTCACTGATCTCTGAAGGAGAATCTTTTCAAGATTCGGAGTGTATCTTTGGATGTTAAGCTTGATTTCACTCGTGTGAATGGATTTTCTTGAGTCTGGATCAGTTTGGATTACTAAAGCCAGCAATGGTATTTTGGCAACCTTTGATAGGAGTTCTGTCTGTATTTGAGTTCGAGACTCAGTTTGGCAAAGTGTTTTGTGCTTGGTTTGGAGTCGAGTTTCCTGAGGGATATCTGTCTTCTGAAGGCTCTTTTGGTGGAAGTGGTTGGTGTAGCTTTGAGATTCGATGAGCTTTGGGGTAATTAAGTTTGTTGGCAGCAGTAGCAGCCGTGAGTGGCCTGTTTCTTCATTGGTTCTGAAGTCTATGTGATTCTTTTGTCAGTAGGCCGGGCAGATGGTGAAGCTTGTCCGTTTCTTCTGGAAGCTCAGCTGGGTGTGATGTTTGTGGTTGAAGGTGGACCACTAATTTCCCTTTTGATTTGAAGGCTTTGGTTGTTCTGATTGTTGAAAAGAGAACGATCTGAACTGAGTAGAATCACAAAAGTGACTTGCGATAATCCGGAAGTTTCCTGAGTAACCTTTGTTTGGATTGAGGCATCTCCAGAAGATGTTTGAGTTATCGAAGTGGTTTGGTATTTTCTGGATGTCTTCGAAGGAGTTAAGTTTTGCATCCGCATCAGGAGATGGAGTTCTGTTTCGACTTGGTTTTTGGAGATTTTATGGAATTTGATGAACAATGTTTTCGGGATAAGTTGATCAAGTTGTACCTGTGTTCATCAACAGCATTCTCGAATCAGAAGTGCGCAGTGGAAGCATGGTGGCAGCTATTCCAGAATAGGAGCACCCGATTCTTTGGGGATTTGTGTTTTGTCTTGGATCAGAAGATTTCTACCGGAAATTCATTTTTATCTGGAGATTTGGATGTCTTGGGCATCTGTTCTGTTTTCTGAATAAGTGTTGTTTGTCTGAAGTTTTCTGATATCTGTAGTAGAGTTTGTGTGATGGATTGGATTGATCTAGAAGTTGAAGGCAGCCCAGGATCGACAAGAAAGATTTGTGGATAAGAGATTGGACCTTTCTGTTTTCTCTTAAAGGTTAAGTGATTGATCTACAGGATTGGATTGCCAGTTTGGATAACTGGGATTCGATGAGTTTCACGTATCTCTGAGGGAATACGTGTATGATCTATCTCTAGTTGTGGAACCAGCAGTTCTGGAATTTTGGTTGTTGAGTCAGACTCGTCTACAGTCTGATATCTTGTCTAGTGTTGTAGATATAGTTGTATAGGAGTTTTGGAGCTTCTTAGTATTGATTGTTTGGATTCTCTTGAGCGAGTATCCCGGTATATATTTATACCTAGGGGAAACTCGATAGAATTTAATCCAGAATTTGTCTGGATAATTAGATTTGTTTGATTGGTTGAATTGGTTGTTTTGATTGTTAGCATATGTTTGATATATGCTTGTGTTAAGTAAAATCTTTAAGGAGATTATTAAATTACCTTTGCTTTTAAATTTCGGGGACGAAATTCTTTTAAGGGGGGAGGAATGTGATGTCTCGGAAATTTGGGCAATATTTATTTAATAATTTCATTTATAATTTATTTTAAAATGTGAAATACTGATTTAATAATCCAATTTAAACATGTTTTTCTTTTGAAAATTTATAATCAGGATTTAAATTGAGAATCTTATTGTCTTAAAATGTTGAAAATATTTTTATGATAAAATTTCCTTTCTAAGCTGATTTAAAAATATTTATTTATAATGTATATATGTGTATACATTGTAAATAGGAGTTTTGATTTTAAATTTTTATTTTTAAATTTAATAAAGGATCTTTTCAAATTTATAATATATATATAGGTGTATAATTTATGGATTGATTAAACTAAAATGAAAATAGTATTGAACTTTTCATAAGTCAATTTATAAATCTATCTTGTATTTTTAGAAGGAAATTATAATAAATATTTTGTTATAAATATATATAGTTAAGAATTGTATTTTTATAATAAAGTTTATTTTGTTTTATTTTAAAATTGTTTTGAAATAAATTTAGTTTATTTATATTAGAATATGTTAATTTGAAAACTCTTGAATAAAATATAATTCAACATTGTTCTTTTCTTTCTAAAAAGTTTCTCTTTTGAAATTGGTTTTAAAATAATTCTTAAAATATTCAAACAAATATTTGTATATGTTTGGATAATTCATTTGTAAAGACTAAATACATATGAAACATATATAAACATCTTAAATTTAAATTAGAATTGGTTTTATCTTTAATTAAAAACATTTGTAAACATAGAATTTATCTTTATATTTAAAATCTTACAAGTGTTTAACATTCATGTTTTAAGTAGACACTTGTAATTTATTTTCATAGCTAATTAACAAGTGGCAATACAAATGAATATTTGAATTTATTAGTTTAGATAAAACTTAAAACATATCTTTTGTTTTCAACATTTTTATCTTCTACTAAATAAAAATTCAGATCTGAGAAAACTAAAATCCAATTCACTCTCAAAATCCCTCAACCCAAATTCAATAAGATCTGCAAACTCAATCTGCAAATCATATTTATTAAGATCTGCAAACACATTCTTTTAAACTCTGCAAAATGGAAATCCAAATTCACAAATCTGTAGATCATGTAACCTGCAAGCAAAATGTATACTACCTGTAGATTCAAATCTGCAATCTGTAAGATCATTTCAAGCAAAGATAATGGAAGCATGCAGACCAAATCATCAAATGCAGTTCCAAAAGCCTGCAAGCATCATGATATCACCAAAATTCCCACTAGCATGCAAGCAGATTCAAGCATGCAACAAAATCCAGGGTGCAGGGAAATGAACTTGCAGATGGATGCTTTCTCTTTTTCAATTTTGAGGTGAGTAAATTTTCTATCTTAAAAACAGTTTCCTCTTTTAAAATTTAGCTATCAAAAATCTGCAGAAACTAAAGCTAATTCAAAATGCTCCAAATAAGAAACTGTAAAACAGTAGTAATTAAAAACTGTTCTGTTTTCTTCTAGTAAGTTACCTTAAAATTTTATAGGTTGTACTAAATTTATCTATGCATATGTATTTGATAGAATTGAGTATGTCTTGATTGTTGTATGATGGATGTTTTGTGTTTTTCTTGAATATGCATGTGACTGTTGTTGATGGATATTCTGTGTACATTTTGAATATGCACATAGGTGTGAATGCAAACCTTCTAGCAGACCTGTTTCTGCTCTTATTAGGATTTTAAATACAAATCCACTCATTTATGTATGTAGCTTAATTAGGAATTATTTATGTAAACAATTTGTGTTTGTGTAGCATTGATTTAGGTTAGAAATTTTAATCTAGGAAAAATATAACCCTGTTACTTCTGGAACCAGTGACAATATACAATGGTTTCTGAAAAAAAAATATTATCAAACATCTTAAAATTTTTCAAAACAAGTTAAAGCTTTAGTGCATGTTTTAAAACTATGGACATAGAAGCATGCATCAGTTTTGATATCTTCTGAGGGGTTAGGTGTTTAAGGTCTGTGCAGTATTTTGAAGTTTGGGTATCTGATCATGGAATGGGTTTTTGAACTTGGATTTGCTGCCTGAAGGTGGGAAGTTGACTGGAGAGAGTGGGAGAAATAGAGGGAAGATGATCAGAGAATGGTATGATGACAGTGGAGTATTTTTTTTTCAGGTTTGAATCCCTTGTTTAAATGGAGTAAGGGTCTTGATCTGTCTGAACTATGGGGTGGTTCGACTGGATTGAGGATTTGGGGTATTGCAGTGGGTATATAGGTGGAGCAAAGGGTGGAGTTGGAGGTCATGAAATGGCCGGAGTAGGTAGTTGTAATGATTGACAGTTTTGGGTTGCCTCTGGTGGAAATTTTGGTGCAGGCTTTGGGTGACTCGAAGATGATCCCGTGCAATCCCTGTTGTGACTCGAAGTTGGGAGTGAATTTACTCGAAGTAAATTGAGGGTGGTCTCGGGGTCTGTTGAGTGTAGAGGCAAACCTGGGTTTTGTGTTTTTTTTTAAAATC
This sequence comes from Allium cepa, assembly GCA_030765085.1. Classification (NCBI taxonomy): domain Eukaryota; kingdom Viridiplantae; phylum Streptophyta; class Magnoliopsida; order Asparagales; family Amaryllidaceae; genus Allium; species Allium cepa. The sequence continues at coordinate 466,190,691 of CM060943.1, forward strand.
TGGGAAACTCTTAATGTTTGAATTAAACTCAGGTAAGCTTTTGAATTCAAAATGATGGATTTAAATTTAGGAAGAATTTAAATTTAAATCTGAAAAAAATAAATAAAACAGTAAATTTAGTTTCAGGTTTGAATCCAGATTTTTGTTTAAAAACTGTTTTGTTTTTTTTAAAAATTTAAAAGCTATGATTCAAATTAAGTATAGGTTTGAATTGAATTCAAGTGAGTTTTGAATTCAGAAAGTTTTAATGATAATTTAAATTTAAGGAAGTTTTAAATTTAAATCTGGGAATAGTGTAAGTGTAGTTTCAGGTTGTAAATCTGAGCAGTGTTGTTTTTTTTAAATCTGGAAAACTCATATTTTTTAAAAGCTATGATTTAAATTGAAGTATAGTTTGAATTAATCCCAAGTAAGCTTTTGAATTCAAAAATCTAAAATGATGAATTTAAATTTAAGTAGGATCTAAATTCAAATTTGAAAACAGTGTAAATATTATTCAGTTTTTTTTTTGAATCCAGGTTTTATTTCAAAAACAGTTTTGTTTCTTTTTAAATTTTTATAAGGAAATTCAATGTTAAAACAGAGATTCAAATTTAGGTGAAGTTTGAATTGAAATCAGGAGTACTTTATACAAAGTTTAAAAATGAAACATTTAAATATTAAGCAAAATTTGTATTGGTTTTGAAATCAAGGTTAGGAATGATTTCAGCTTTGATTTGAAACAGTTGAATTCAAACAGTTTTGAAATTTTTAAGTATTGAACTGAAAATGTTTTAAGTAAAATTTAAATACAAATTTGATTTCAAACAAAGGTTTAAATTTAAAAGATTTCTTCTTTTAAGTATTAAATAAAATTATGATATGTTAACTTTAAATTGAAAGTTGAATTAAATTTTAGGAATGTATTATTTTAAATACATTTTGAATATTAATTAAGTTATAAATAAGTAAATGAATTATTTTGGAAATAATTAAGGATTTACTTATTTATTTGATTTTTAAATAATAACTTGAATTAATTTATAATTAAAGATGATTAATGAATAATTAATTTAAAGTAATTATTCTTAAGTAAGGAATTAATGAAATGTTGTTAATTATCTAAGGATAATTAATAATTAATTAATGTAATTAATTTTTATGGATTAATTAGATTAATTATTTTAAGAAAATCAATTGTAATTTGTTAAGTATATTACTTTATGAAAGTAATTAAGGGATTAATTACTTTTTGTAATTAATTCTGATAATGAGCTTTGTTAGATTAATTAATTTAGTTTAATTAATTTAAGAAATAATTTAATAATTTAATGATAATAATTACTTAATGTAATTTATGGAGCAGGATTTCTTAGAGAAGTTTTAATTGATAATTACTGGAATGTAATTAAGGAAAGGTGATTTATTTAAAAGTAATTTGGATAATTACTTTTGTAATTAATCAAGGATAAATTAAGATAGATAATTAATTATTGGATAATTAATTTATAAATGAGTAATTAAGGTAGTTAATTACTGGATTTAAATATTAATCAAGGTGATTAATAATTGTAATTAATTTAATTGAGTAATTAATTTAAATATTAATTAGAGATCATTAATTATTATAATTAATGATGTAATTAAGAATTGTTGATTAAGTAATAATTAATTAATTAAGTGATTAATCAATTGTAATTAATTAAGGATAGATGTAATTAATTATAGTTAATTAATTAAGTAATTAAATGTTAATTACTTATGATTAAGGTTAATTAATTTTATGAAATTAATTAAAGACTAATTACTTATTGTAATTAGTGAATGATTAATCATAGATGTTTAATCAAGTTAAATACTTAATGAATGATTAATTAACTAGGTTGATTAATCAATGGATTTATAAGCAGGATTTATAGATGAGTAATTAATTTAATTTATTTTAAATTAATTAAAGATAGAAGTAATTAATTTAATTCATTTTAAATTAATTATAAATGATGGATAATATATCATTGTTTATGGATGATATTGATATACCTTTGGATGGTTGTGATCTCAGAAATGAGATGAGTGGTATCTATAGGATATGGATGCTTAGTTAAAGTATGATGATTAATTGGTTGTGATGGTTGTTGTGTGATAATTGACTGTTGTGATGATTATCTGTTGTGATAATATTATGGGTTATCTGTTATGATGTGAATATGTAGTTTATCTATCTGTGTGAAATAGATAAAAATTAAATGAGTTAATTGTTTAAACCCTTAAGTATAACTTGGACATTAAAATGGCGTTTGGTTTCGGTGAGACCGGGATCGGGTTTCCATATTTGGATATCCGAAAACCACATCGATTCCAATTAAACGTTAGGTCGTTAATCTAAGTGGAGCAAGTGAAGACTCGAGGTGTAAGGGCTATACGTCAGTATAACTCTGTGGGTGATTCCGTAATGAGTTTGACGGAATAGTACTTATAGATTCGAGATGGTGGTTTAGAGTGCAAGGGTTATTGTCGTTAACTCTGAGGGTGATTCCAAAATGAGTGTAACGAGATAATGCCTTCGGTTTCGTTCGAACCCGGAACGAACTTGTATGGATCGAATGCTTTCAGAACATCGTCAGGTGGACGATGAGCATTCTAAGATAGATGTGTTCTCTAAAGGTAATCGCAGCCTCAAGCCTCATCAACCGGGAATGGCTAAAACAGGGGAGGTGCAGCAAGGCTTCGTGGGTCGCGCCCACTGGAGAGCGAGATTTACCCCTGTCTAGAGGTCCCTTTATATTTCGGCTGTGTGGACGGTTTTTGAGCTCCAACCGTCGGGGTTATCTTGTTCGGAACTATTCAGTAAGGAATGGGTCCGGCCTTGTGTTGCAGGGGATGAAGGGAGTAATCCTCGGTACTGTGATCTAGGCCACGTACTGTGACGGGCGGTACCCCAGTGGCCCTGCCATTGATGGAAACCCATTTTCCCTACGAGACCCTACGGTTTTGTTTGTATTACCCACTTTTGTGGCTAGTAGCTGGAATTTAATCATGTAACAATTTCGGCTATTTTCATATTTACTTGAAAACCCTAGACACTATTATAATATCACTGGATTTCCTATCAAATGTTTTGGTTAGCGTAAGGTAAAAACTTTTCCGTGTTTATGTGTGGGAAGTCTTACGTGATACCTTTTGTTTTCAAAAGGATTTTCTAAAGTTAAGCAACTTTTAAACTATTTACTCACACCAGACCCCTGTCTGACCCGAGTGTTTATTTTCTGTTTTATTAAACTCTTGGGTACTCATATTATGTATGAGTAGTCAAGTGATTCAGGATTGCTTTGACGAGTTATGGAGGAGCAAATGGAGCAGGAGGCTTCTGCGTTGTAGTTATCTATTTTCCGCTGTGTTGGTATCTCTGAGTCGTCTCTCTGAGTTATTCCTTGTACTGTTTAGAGTTGTATAACTAGACAGATGTTTATAACTGTCTAGTATGTGTTGTATTGGCTGTAAAACTCTGATGTATATGATACTATGTAAAGTATTATGTGATATATTATATTTTATTCGTTCCGCTGTGAGATTCTGATGTTGTTTGTGTTCTTCTTTCTCTTTCTTTTCTTCTTCTATCCCTTTCTTTCTTCTTAGCGATGCAACTTCCTGGAGTATGGAAGTTGGGTCGTCACAGAAACCTTTGTATTTTAAAGTGACAAATCACAGAAAACGATTATAAAAACATTCGATCACCAAAAAATCACATTCAAAGACGTGAATCAAACCCAAAGAAATCGATACCAAATCCATCAAAATGGATATTCCTAAAAATCTAGAAAAAGAAGCCATCAAAGTCGATAAAAGTTATCATAACTAATCGGATCAACAAAAATCGATAAATATTGGAAATTTACTCAAAAAATAGGCAGATAGGCAAAACTGAACAATTTCAAACATCTGGGGGTAAATCCAGACGTCTAGGTTTGGGTTCTGGAAACAATTAAGAACCCTCCCAAGCTTCTAAATTCTAACCAGACGTCTGAAAACTAACCAGACGTCTGGAAGGTTTGGGCTAGACGTCTGGTCCAAGTCTCTGCCCTTTTTTATTTATTTTCTACCGGGACCATAACCAGATGTTTAGACTTGATCAACTAGACATCTGGTTGCTTGATCTGGGCAACATTTTGCCTAGGCCAATGATGGCCAAATCGATTCGGAAGCGATCGGATGAGCGTCGAAGGCTAGAGATTATGCCAAGCGACAACCCAGTCCTATAGGCTCTTCGATACACCCCAAATAACATGTCCAAATATCCAACATAGGACCTTTAAAGATTTTGACTTCAAAACACCAAAATTTGGAAAAATTCACTAAATTAATTCAATCAAAAGCAAATGAACATGAATAGATGTTAGAAATTCATACCTAACAACAATGAAAGCTATAGACGTAGATATGAGTTCAAAAACTCACCTTTAAACTCAAAAACAATGAGTGAGAAGCTTTAAAAAAAGGCAAGACCCATTCCTCTTCAATACACCTCAAGAATCTTCAATCTATTATCAAAGGTTAATTTTTCTAAGTTAGGGTTTAGGAATTTCTGAGAATTGAAGAGAGATTGAGATGGAGAAGATGAAGAGTATGCTTACCTATGTTTCTCCTTGATTTCTAGAACTTGATTTTGAATTTCCTAGCAAAACTAAGTCTTAGGAATTATGAGTCTCCTTTCCTTCCCCCATTTTTACTTTTGCTTGAGAGTATTAGGAAATGATAATGAATGAAGAGGAGAGGGGGTGGAGTTAGGGTATTATGTTGGGTTAATGGGCTGAAACCCAAAACCAAAGCCCAATAGAAAAATAGCCAAATTCTACTCAACTCCAAACGTATCAATGTTTATACTCGAAAAGGCCGCAAATGCCATTTTGAACTCAATGGAAGTAGTCTCAAGTCCTAATTCGATTGTTTGCAAAAAGTAGCATTTCGGACTTTAATCCAATTAACGATGCTATATTCAAATAAAATATTTAAATATACAATCGTAAAATATGCGGGTTGTTACAATTTATTACAATTAGCTTTTGAATTTAATTATTTTTCTTATTGGAAAAATAGTGTTTTGCATATATATAATTTTATAATATTTACTTTATACTGTATATATTATTATATATATTAAAACGATGTTATGTAATTTAAATAAATATAAATAAATGAATAAAATTCAATTTTTATTGTAATAGTTAATTATATATGTATGTATATATTTAAATTTAGTAAAGATGCTCTTGCTAATAATTTTAAAAATCTGGTTTGAATCTTAAAATGTTTCACTAAGTGGATATTTTACATACAACATTTGAATTTAAAATTTATTGACATAGTCAAAATTAGAGTAGACATTTTATAATTTATCAAGGAAAATATACTGGGACACAAAATGGTGACATGATTAGTGACATGATGAATTTCAACAATCGGATTACCCTCTAATTTCAACTCCACGTCTAAACACAATAAGATCCAACGGTTTAGATCTATTGTGTCACCAATTATGTTTTATTTTTTGTCCAAATAGTCGATCCCATTTTATTATATATAAATAATGTCAAAATTTATATTTATAAGTTTTATAAATATATTAAATAATGATTTAAGACAATTAACAAATATATAAATAGCTAGTGTTTACATAGTGGACATAAATCCCATTACCTACTTATGTTTCCCCTTACACTTATATATATATAATGGTTAAAATGCCTCATTAAAAAGCTGACAAGAAATTAACGTGAGAACTTAACAGGGAAAAAAGGTGCGGTGCTTTATTGATAACGCATCAATAAAAATGAACAAGGTTGCGTGATCAAATCAAAGTACAAAGGGCAAGCAAATCAATTACAAAATACATGCAGCCCAACTCAAACAAACTAAGAACAAAAGGCGGATACAAGACCCGACTCGATGTAACATCCTCGGATTTTAGCCCAGTCTAATTTAATAATTGAATTAATTTTTGAAATTAAAATTGTGAATTAAATAGAGTTTTTCTAAAATAAAAATAAAATATTAGTTGTTTATAGATATTAATTGAAAATTTATTTGAAGATTTGCGAATAAAATATAAATTGTGTTTGAATTTGCAAAATTAATAGAAGTATGTTTATTTATTTATATGAATGGGTTATCATTTGAAATTTGATTCGAAGTCAGAATACAAATTTATTGAAAATAAATTTGATTTGGAATTCAAGAATGAATATTTTAGAAATAAAGTTGAATTTATTAAAAAAAATATTTCCAAAGGACTAATATATATGGATATAAATTCAAGAATAAAAAAAAAATTTATTTCCAAAGTTTTGAGTAGGGATTTTGTCGACAGTGGTGATCGATAGGTGATCAGTCCAGGGGGAGATGGAACTGGAAGGGGTGGCGCTGCCGTGGACAGAGTTTCGCGATTGATGGTGGCTTGTCGTGGTGGGACGAGACGTTCTTTCTGATGGTGGTTTGGGTATAGGAAGTGGTCGAGTTAAAAAATCTCGTTTTCTGATGTAGTCGTCGGAGCTGGGTGGTCATGAAGTTTGTATGGGTTACTGGCGATGAGGAGGTGATCGCGGTGATGGCCAGAGTGTCGCCGTGCGACTGTGCACGTGCACGAGTGTCTTCATGAATCTGGGTGATTTTGGTATCGGAGAAGAAAAGCAATGGCTCGGGTTTTTGTTCGTAATGAACTGTGTTCGACTTGAAGCATAATGGGTTCGCGTGATTGTTTGAGCCGTGAAGACGAAAGAGGATAGCTCGGGTTCGTTTCAAAGATGGGTCACGTAAAGACCCGAAGTTTTACTCGAGAAAGATTACTTTGGGCTCGAGTTGATACCCGAAGCAATTAAAAGATTAAACAGTTTTAAGTTTAAAAGAAAAGCAGGTTTAAAATTTAGATTAAATCTAGTTTAAATAATTTTATGATGATGTTTTTCAATTTATTTGATTAAAAGAAGTTACAACTTGCTTAACCTAATTTTGTTAAGTTAAATGTTTATTTTATTACTTGATTTAATTTATAAAAGGTTATTAAAGATAATTACTTTATGTAATGATTAAGTAAAGTTAAATTAATGACAAGTAATTAAAGGCAGTTACTTACTTAAGGACAATTACTTATTTAAAAGTAATTAATGATCAAAGTTGATTAATCAAGTGATTAAAACTAATTTGTTGATTATTAATATAGGTGATTAGAGATAATCACTTATTAATTAGGGATGATTAATTTAATGAGGTTAATTAATTTAAAGCACACGATTTATTCATCTTAATTAAAGATGTTTGATTGTTATTGAATGTTGTGTATTGGATTGATATCTCTGTTATGTGATTATGATGCTATGTAATATGAATTGCATTGTGCTGAGCTGTGATATCTGTGATGAATATACTGCTGTGTGAATATGAAAAACCTTTGGCCCGTAAAACGGCATTTGAATTTCGATGCGACAGGGAGTCGGATTCCAGTTGGTTATCCAAAACCCACATCAAATCGTAATGGTGAATCTTTGTAATCGATAAATTTACTTTATCTGTAAATCTGTGTACCCAGATAAGCATTATAGATTATACCTCTATCGATATTGATATGATTGAATCAGTGATGATTAATGTTGTTGCATTATTGTGTAAAACCCCTGGACTACACCTTACACACACAAATATGGATTTCACGAGGAAATTGGTTAAGTCACAGATATTTGAATTTAATGAAATGATTTTTAAACTTGAAATTTGTTTCCAAATGATTTTGCAAATGGAATTGGGTTGAATTTGAAAAGGGATTTTAAAGATTAAAGTTATTTTGAATAACTTGATTAAGTTTTGAAATTCAAATAATTTGATTTGAATTTAAATTCAAAATTTGAAATTGAATTCTATGTTTGGAAATTATGGTTTAAAAAGGGTATTCAAGTTATATGGGTTTTAAACCATTTTAAAAGTATTGTTTTGGGAATTTGAATTGAACCCAAGTTTATATTTAAAAAGGCTTTAACTCGTTCAAATATAATCAGATTTTTTCGAAACGAAAACCATAGGTTTTCAAATTATAATAGCTTTTATATAAGGAAAGAATTTCTAATTTGTGTTAAAAGGTTTCAAATTCGAATTGAAACAGTTTTGAAAACTGTTAACTAATCTTTGTGAAAGATAGTCAAACCTTGATTTGAAATTGAAGAGCATTTTAAATGGTGTATCTTTTATATGAAAGATTTGGAATGGAATTGTTTTGTGGAAATGATTTTTGAAAACTATGAATTGAATCTTTGATTTAAAGATTGGATGAGTTAATCCAATTTGAAAGGAAAATTGTTTTGAAAAAGGCTACGGATGAATCTTTGTTAAAGATTGGTGAAGTTTGTTTTCAAATTGAAAAGGGATCTGAAAAGCTTATCTTTTGTATAAAAAGATTTGAATTGGAAAGATATTAATGAATCTTTGTGAAAGATAGGTAAACTTTGTGAACTTTGTGATGTGAATCTTTTGTTCAGAAGATTCATAAATGGTAATTTTTTTAAACCATTTGAAAGAAAAGTTTCGGGTAATAAGTTGTGACTTAACTGAGATCTCATATCCATATGTTTTTTTATATTGCGCTCATTATTCGGTTTAGCCGGAAGAGGACCTTGTGTCATATAACCCATTCCGAATAATGATACGACGTCATGGATAGCATTTGAAGACCAGTGGTGAAGACCGGGTATTTGCGAGAATGATAGGATGACCTATCGATTGTCTCTGCACTGAGTAGCTACGGTATAGAGATTCCCTAAGTGATGGGAAGTCCGATCGGGATTGTGAATACCCGGATTGCATGGGCTTCTTTGGAAGTGCCTTCGGTTCTGTTCGAACCCGGAACAGACTTGTATGGATGTGTGTCTGACGTTACACTTTGAGATGTAAAGCTGGTTTCGATCAAATACATTTCTGCTTGGTGGCGGAGATTTATTCTCTTAGCTTAACACCCTTCTCTGAGACGTACGAGCTCAGAGGTTATGTAGTTGATAGTTACTAGTGATACATTCCCAATTTGGTAATGTGGCACACGAACTGCTGCTGATCATTTGTTGATCGAAGCATGGCTTTGTGAAAAATCATAGCTTTGTGGACGAGATTTCGTCGAGCCTTACAACCCGGTAATGGTCGAAACAGGAATGTTGTGGCAAGGTTTGTAGGGGTCGCGCCCCTAGGGTATGTCCATTTTCTTCTGGATAAGAGGTGGTATCATGGTTTGGAGCCCAGATATTTAACCTTGTGGTTACTACAATCTCATTACTGTGTGGTTGTTGCTTTGTTGGTTGAGAGCTCTCGGATAAAGGTCAGTAACGACCGGGGATGGCATAGCTCGTGTGTTAGTTACCTAGTTACAGCTTGGTTAAAGCATGAGGTGGCGTCGGCCTTGTTTAGCAGAGATCCGGTTAGGTTCTTAGGAGCGTCCTTCCAGAGGCGTTCCGTTTCGGTGTGGGAAGTTCCTTTGTCTGACCATTTGTTGGAAATCCAAAGAAACAATACGCGCCCTGTATGGTTTTAGTTGTACAACCTGCCATTCTTAAATGGTAGCTATAGTAGGCATACGGCGAAATGTGGTATGCTGGCTAAGATTGATATTGTACTTTCGAAAGGTTTTCTGCACTATACACTAATAATAATATCAAATGGTTTTCACGTATCAAGCATTTTTGACTGACATAAGAAGAAATCTCCTCCAAGTGTGCTCTTGCATTGTGTGTGTGGCAGGAGGCCTTATGGCAGTTTCATTTTCGAAAAAACATTGCGAATTTCTTTTTATAAAGATAAACTGTTTTTGTTTGCTCATACCAGTCCTATGACTGGCCCGAAGTTTATTGTTCCCTTAATAAACTTTTGGTGCCCACAATTTTCCACACGGGCAGTCTAGAGTTGGGTTTTTCAGATGGTAGATATCGATTCAGTAGCTTTCAACTTTCTCTTTGTAATTCTTTGGAGACTTTGGATATTGAAGCCTTTGGTTAGGACGACTGACCGTGTTTAGCTTGGTGCAACTTGATGGTGGTTCAAGCTATCTATGGAGATTGCTGATATTAGTGTTTCTTTTGGAGTTTCAAGTTCTAGTTGTTTCCGCTGCTAGTTCATTGGTGTTTCCACTGTAGCATTTCATTGTACCTCTGATATTGATCATTGTTGTATATTTGGATACTGTATCATTGGAGTTGTATATGATATTCATTCTTTTCTTCCGCTGTGTTGTTATACTTAATGTGCTATGTTATCCCATTTTTTGGTCAAAACGGGAATAACAACAAATTGGCAAGGAATTATGGATATCAGGACTGGATATAAGGCTGCGATGGATATCGTCAAAATTTTGTTGAACTTCGATCGGGACGAAATTGATTGGAGACGATGATAAGGGCTAGAAAAGGCTATGTTTCAAATTTCAGGTTAATCGGAGTTCGTATGAAGGAAATATGATGGATTCAAGGTAGGAATAGTACGTAGTTCGAATCCATCAAAAAAGGGATAGAGTGACGCTCGGTTCGAACCCATCAGGTTCGAACCCATCAGGTTCGAAACCATCAGGTTCGAACCCATCAAGTTCGAACCCATCAGGTTCGAACCTATCAGGTTCGAACCCATGAGGTTCGCATCGATGACGCTTCGAATCGATGGGAACTAGATGGGTTCGAAAGGAGTAGCTTCAATGCATTGGACATGGATTCGAACGATGGACATGGACTCGAAGATAGTGGATTCGAACGATAGATATGGATTCGAAGATGATGGATACGAAGCAATGAAGATGGACTCGAAGAAGGAAATGGATTCGAAGTATGCATGGATTCGAAGATGAAGATGGACTCGAAGAAGGAAATGGATTCGAAGATGAAGATGGACTCGAAGACGGAAATGGATTCGAAGTATGCATGGAGTCGAAGAAGAACATGGATTCGAAGATGACATGGATTCGAAGATGACATGGATTCGAAGAAGAAGATGGAGTTGAAGAATGGACATGGATTCGAGGATGACATGGATTCGAAGATGGTGGTTTCCAAGCAATGGACATGGATTCGAAGAGGACATGGATTCGAAGATGATGGATTCCAAAGAGACGGATTCGAATAGAATGGTTTCGAAGGGATGGGTTCGAAGGAAGTGGTTTCGAAGCATGGGTTCGAACCATTCAGGACGCACGGATTCTTGAACTTGGATTGATCATATCTTCCAAACCGTTGATCCAAATGCAATGAAATTTTTACAGGAGCTTACATACATGTTGAAGAATGTTCACACCAAATTTCAGCTCAATTGGATGGGTTCTTGATCGATTCGAACGTCACTTCGAATCGATCCAAAACTGGGCACGGATTCCGAGAACACGGGCCTGTGGGCCCCCCTCACGTGCCAAACAGCCTCCCCAGGTTTTAGGCGGGATTTCAGCCTTCCACGCCTATAAATAGATCCCCTGGTCATTCAGAAAAGGGGTCGGAAAATTTGGAGAGAAAAGGCAAGCCCAGATGCTGCTAGAATCATTCCATAGCATCATTACTACTATTTTCTTCAGATTTGGTCACTACAACTGTTGTAATCACTTGTAATCTTCAAGGATAATCAATAAAAAGGAAAAATTGGAGTGGACGTAGGCCGGAGATAGCCGAACCACTATAAAATTTGTGTCTCTGTTCTTTACTTTTGGATTGCTGTCTATTATTTGTTGAGATTTGTTATTTGCGTTTGAATATCACTAATTTATATTCATACACTGGTGCTTTCACGGTATTGGGTGTTTGTGACCAATTTTGGCGCAAACATTTTGGTGCTTTCACTGAGAACAACTAGCACCCGCTACATCGGATTTGAAGAGTTTGAGGAATTTGGATTTGGAAGACAATGACTAGGCAGAATAGCAGAAGGCTAAGGGCTGAGAGAAGCCAACAAGGAGGAAGTCAACAAGCATCCTCCGGAGGTGAGGAAGGACAGGCTTCGGTCTACATAACTCGGGATGAAATGGAAGCTATGGCCAATTCTTTGCAGGAGAGATTGTTGAAAAGTCAACAGGAAATGATGCAAACTTTCTTGGAACAAATGAGAGCTGCAGGGATGCAGAACTTAGGAACGGCTACAGCAACTGCGGATGTAGGACAAGGAGCTAGGGTTGTGGAACCCAATGAAGGACAGGATACGGAGCCAGAAGGCAATCGACAAGGGCTTGGGGGCAGGCCCACAGGATTCAATGCAGGAGAACCTTTGGAAGGAATTCAGCAAGCTAGAGCTAACATTGCCGCTAGTGAGCCACACGAGGAATATGTACCAGAGTTCCCTCGGGGGCATGGGGGGCAACCCCTACCAGACAGTACAGGATTAGTAGAAATGATTAGGAAGACTGTGCGAGGTGGTTTGACAAACGGAGATTTGGAAGGAGTGAATAGAAGTCCATTCGTTCGGGAGATAAGGATGGCTCGGAATCCACCTAAGTTCAAGCTACCTAGCGTGGAGGTATATGATGGTAAGACGGATCCAACAGATCACTTAATGAGGTACACTAGACACATGGAGGTGCTGGGGGCATCGGAGGAAGTGATGGCCCGATGTTTCCCTTTGTATTTGAAGGACTTAGCTGCAATGTGGTTTAGGCAGCTGGGAGAAGGATCTATCAGAACTTGGAAGGAATTAGTGGAAAAGTTTCTGGGACAGTTTCGGGTTCACGTCAAGAGGCCGAAGAACGTGATGACTTTAACATCAGTAAAGCAAAGGATGGACGAATCGCTTAGAGCTTTTCTAACTCGATTCAGTGCGGCAGTCGCTTCGGTGGATCGGCCTGATCCATCAATGGTTTTAATGGCAGCAGTATCAGGAGTCAAGGAGAATTCGGATTTCAAGGTATCTCTGATACGAGATCCCCCGCAAAATCTCGACGAATTCTTTCATGAGGCAGAAAGGTTCCTTCGGCAAGAAGATGCAAGTACGGATTTAAAGTTGAAGAAGGTTAATGCAATCGAGGTTGGAGCGGTATCCAAAAATGGTTTGGATAAGGATAAAGGAAAAAGGAAGTTAGATGACGACTATGGAAACGCTAGGAAGCGATGGAAGGATCCAAAGTTTTCCACATACACAGGATTGAATGAGACGCTGGAGCGGATATACCTGGATACTCGGAATCGCCTTCCCTACCGAAGGCCGGCTAGGAGGGAACCAACAGAACGGGAGAGGACATCAGGAAGGCACTGTCTCTTCCATGATCTGGATGGACACGATACCAACAGCTATAGGCACCTAAAGGATATTATCAAGGAGCATGTAAGGAACGGACAGTTGCAGCAATACGTTGGAACTCGGAATGCAACGGTGGAGCAGGAGCAACCACCGACCACCTCACGCCGTGATGATGGGAGGCCCAGGGATGATGGTCGACTGATCATCCATTAACCAGGATAATAAGGAATAAGTAACAAGCTAATAGCAAACGGTAAAGTCATTTACACATGTACGGGGACGGAGATAGCCCCTAGGCATGCTCTGAATGATGATAAACCGGGACGCTATGGTTTGTGAAATTTATTTATTGCTTTTAGATTGGACATTGCTTTTCTTTTTGAATTTGGTTTTAGAGCTTGGATTGAGCTCCTGGTTTTTTCTTGCTTTTTTATTTGGATTTTCCTTTGGATGATTGTTTTTGGTTTTGGATGCTGGTTTGGATTTCTGGTTTTCTGGTTTCGGATTTGAATTTTGGATTTGGATTTGGATTTTGGATTTGGATTTCGGATTTGAACTTCGGATTTGGATTTTGAATTTTGGAATAGATTTTGGTTGGACTTTTATCTGGTTTTTGATAAATGGTCGTCGGGTATGGATTTGCCTGGCAAGGGATGAGTCATTTTACCCAGACAAGGTGAATTGACTCATTCAGGTCGTCAAGTATGGATTATGCTTGGCAAGGGTCCGGAGCGACCAGGATTCGGCCTAGGACTTAGGCCCTTTATTATCATTTATTATTTTCAGGTCGTCGAGTATGGACTATGCTCGGCAAGGGTCCGGAGAGATCAGGATTCGGCTTAGGACTTAAGCCATGGCATTTTACAACGTCCAGGGACACTGGGCCAAGATCGTCAAGTATGGATTGCGCTTGGCAAGAACCCGGAGAGGTTGGCTCAACGTCCAGGGACACTGGACCAAGGACATCAAGTATGGATTGCGCTTGGAAAGAACCCGGAGAGGTTAACTCAACGTCCAGGGACACTGGACCACGGTCGTCGGATGTGGATCACGCTTGGCAGGAACCCAGAGAGGTTATGGATTTGAATATCGACCCGGAGAGGTCCTGGATTCGGTTATTGGCTATTGGATAAGGATGGATTGGAACTTGGTTGTCGAGTTCGAATGGATACAGAATTGGCTAAGGCTTTGGTTATTGGATGTGGAATTGGACATCGACTCGAAGCAGTCAAGGATGATATACTCTGGCGATATGGCTTTGGACTTCGAATATTGGATTCAGAACTATTCAAAACACGTCTTGTTATCACAAGGCATGTTTTAGGGGGCAAAGTGTTATCCCATTTTTTGGTCAAAACGGGAATAACAACAAATTGGCAAGGAATTATGGATATCAGGACTGGATATAAGGCTGCGATGGATATCGTCAAAATTTTGTTGAACTCCGATCGGGACGAAATTGATTGGAGACGATGATAAGGGCTGGAAAAGTCTATGTTTCAAATTTCAGGTTAATCGGAGTTCGTATGAAGGAAATATGATGGATTCAAGGTAGGAATAGTACGTAGTTCGAATCCATCAAAAAAGGGATAGAGTGACGCTCGGTTCGAACCCATCAGGTTCGAACCCATCAGGTTCGAAAGCATCAGGTTCGAACCCATCAGGTTCGAACCCATCAGGTTCGAACCCATCAGGTTCGAACCCATCAGGTTCGCATCGATGACGCTTCGAATCGATGGGAACTAGATGGGTTCAAAAGGAGTAGCTTCAATGCATTGGACATGGATTCGAACGATGGACATGGACTCGAAGATAGTGGATTCGAACGATAGATATGGATTCGAAGATGATGGATACGAAGCGATGAAGATGGACTCGAAGAAGGAAATGGATTCGAAGTATGCATGGATTCGAAGATGAAGATGGACTCGAAGAAGGAAATGGATTCGAAGATGAAGATGGACTTGAAGACGGAAATGGATTCGAAGTATGCATGGAGTCGAAGAAGAACATGGATTCGAAGATGACATGGATTCGAAGATGACATGGATTCGAAGAAGAAGATGGAGTTGAAGAATGGACATGGATTCGAGGATGACATGGATTCGAAGATGGTGGTTTCCAAGCAATGGACATGGATTCGAAGAGGACATGGATTCGAAGATGATGGATTCCAAAGAGACGGATTCGAATAGAATGGTTTCGAAGGGATGGGTTCGAAGGAAGTGGTTTCGAAGCATGGGTTCGAACCATTCAGGACGCACGGATTCTTGAACTTGGATCGATCATATCTTCCAAACCGTTGATCCAAATGCAATGAAATTTTTACAGGAGCTTACATACATGTTGAAGAATGTTCACACCAAATTTCAGCTCAATTGGATGGGTTCTTGATCGATTCGAACGTCACTTCGAATCGATCCCAAACTGGGCACGGATTCCGAGAACACGGGCCTGTGGGCCCCCCTCACGTGCCAAGCAGCCTCCCCAGGTTTTAGGCGGGATTTCAGCCTTCCACGCCTATAAATAGAGCCCCTGGTCATTCAGAAAAGGGGTCGGAAAATTTGGAGAGAAAAGGCAAGCCCAGATGCTGCTAGAATCATTCCATAGCATCATTACTGCTATTTTCTTCAGATTTGGTCACTACAACTGTTGTAATCACTTGTAATCTTCAAGGATAATCAATAAAAAGGAAAAATTGGAGTGGACGTAGGCCGGAGATAGCCGAACCACTATAAAATTTGTGTCTCTGTTCTTTACTTTTGGATTGCTGTCTATTATTTGTTGAGATTTGTTATTTGCGTTTGAATATCACTAATTTATATTCATACACTGGTGCTTTCACGGTATTGGGTGTTTGTGACCAATTTTGGCGCAAACATGCTATAAACTCCGGCGAGCCAGATTCGACGTTTGAATCTGCGGCATTCGAGTACAAGTGAAGTACGGGTGTCGATTTTTGAAGGTCGAGTCCGGACCGTCACATTTTGGTATCAGAGCTGAAGGTTGAAACTTTAGCTCAGGAGTATAACACATTAAGTAACTCATTAGAGATAGGGTAAAGTATACCCTAGAATGAGTATATCCCTAAGATATCCGTCTGTATGCCTCAGTAAATTCTCTTACTATCCACTGATAGTGAGTATGAGTGCAAGAAGAGGACGAGATAGGGGACAGGGAAGTACCACTTCATATGGTCATTGTCCTGTAACAACAACGGAAATAAACTTTTCCTATCAATCTCTTTTGTTCATCATCTCTACTCAATTCTTTGATGGTTCCTGGCAACTTCAGGAAGAAGCTTTGATATATTTGCATGGGACACAAACTCCAGATGGGTCAGAATTGTTTGTTTGGATGAATTGTTTGCTTTGGTTGCTATGGGTGATAGGTATATTTTACTTATTTAAACTAAAAGTTTTGGATTGCATCCATATATCTGTTTATTCTGTTGGGTCTAGGTACATTCTACGAGTGGTTAGTTATCTTTCGAACTAACCAATACCCCTTTATATTTCGTAGTTCGGGTGACCCGAGTATTTTGATTCGTTGTTGTATCCATTATTGATATTCTGATTTGGGAAGCCAAATGCAGAATAGATATTTAGTTTGATCTGGTGATTCATCTCTCGATCTTTCCATATTCTTTGTGGTTTCCCTGCTTTCAAATTTCAAGGACGAAATTTTCTTAAGGGGGCAACATCCCCGGATTTTAGCCCAGTCTAATTTGATAATTGAATTAATTTTTGAAATTAAAATCGTGAATTAAATAGAGTTTTTCAAAAATAAAAATAAAATATTAGTTGGTTATAGATATTAATTTTAAATTTAATTGAAAATTTATTTAAAGATTTGAGAATAAAATATAAATTGTGTTTGAATTTTCAAAATTAATAGATGTATGTTTATTTATTTATATGAATAGGTTATCATTTGAAATTTGATTCGAAGTCAGAATATAAATGTATTGAAAATAAATTTGATTAATTCAAGAATGAATATTTTAGAAATAAAATTGGATTTATTAATTTTTTTTATTTCCAAAGGATTAATATATATGGATATATATATATATATAATTATTTATTTGTAATGAATAATTTTATTTCAAATCATTTGTTTTAAATTGTATAAGTACAAAATAGAATGTAAGGAAACAAAATAGATAAACATATCACATAATTATGATAAAGTAAGGATTTAAAACTAAAATATAAACATATGAAGGTATAATTTATAATTAATAAGTAAAAACATGAAACTTATTTCATAAATTAAAATAAAGCAAAGGGCTAAACATAAATCTATAAATAAATTCAAGACAATGATATAAACATAAATTTTGTCTCAAATGACATTTGTAAAATATTTACTCAAACAATTAACAAGTGTTCACCAATTTAAACAAGTGGAAAACATATGTTTTATCTCAAACTAAATTTTAAGTAATGTGTATAAGAGGAAGAAATAACCAGGTTGCTTATTTTTCTCTTCTCCACTTTTCAAACCTGTAAATAAACCAGATCAAACTCATCAAAAGCCTGCATATATTTCAAAAATTTGATCAAGGAAAACATTAAGAATCCAAGGAAGTAAAACCAGGCTGCATGTTTTTCTTGCATTCTCAAGTTCAAAACCAGCAATTAAAAACAAAACAAAACCTGAAAAGAAAAATTGAATCAAAACTTTAACCTGAAACCAGATCAGAAGCAAACTTGTGGAAATCAAAGATTTGTTTCAACTTCAATACATCAGGGTTTTCGATCAAAACAATTTCAGTTTTTAAAAGCAAGCTAAATCCAAAAAAAAAAACCACAAATGATCAAAGCAAAACAAAGTTCCACGTTTAAATTCTGCTTCTCTACTCTGTGCAAACAGATGAGCAAACTATTCCCCATTGGTCTCAATTCTGTTTATATCTTGATTGTGTGCCCGATGCTTGTGATTGAAATCATGAGATAAAGTATGATGCATGGATGTGAATATATATTTGAATATGCATATTTGTGTATTTATCCAGACATCCCTGTTTTGAAATATCCGGTTTTAAAACAAGTTCTAAATCTGATTTCTTTTCATACAATCAATATTAAACCATGATTTTTGAGGAAAAATTATTTAAAACAAGGCAATATCATTTTTAAAAATGATATCAAGGTGAAATGTTTGGTAAATAATTAGAAAAGGTAAAACTATATTGAAATTCCTTTCTTAACAGAAAATTCAATGAATTCAATGTTGAATTTTGATCCCATATTTAGATTTATGCTAACAAATAATGATTTTTGTAGTCAAATTATTAATTTTAAGTTTGTAAATGCCAAGAATTTTGAGTTGAACGAATAATGGGTTTTTCGTCGATTGTCGATGATCGGCGATGATTCATGGCTCGGGGTTGTGGCCAAAGGAGGTTTAGATGGTGGCGAATGTAGGAAAATTGGAGGTTGAATTTATAGTGGACTGTGGCGATGACATTGAGGGTTGGTAGGGTTTAAGGTCGACGAGGTTTGAGTAGGGATTTTGTCGACAGTGGTGATTGATAGGTGATCGGTCCAGGAGGAGATGGAACTGGAAGGGGTGGCGCTGCCGTGGATAGAGTTTTGCGATTGATGGTGGCTTGTCGTGGTGGGGCGAGGCGATCTTTCTGATGGTGGTTTGGGCACAGGAAGTGGTCGAGTTGAAAAATCTCGTTTTCTGATGTAGTCGCCGGAGCTGGGTGGTCATGAAGTTTGTATGGGTTACTGGCGATGTAGAGGTGATCGCGGTGATGGCCGGAGCGTCGTCGTGCGACTGTGCACGTGCACGAGTGTCTTCATGAATCTGGGTGATTTTGCGATTGGAGAAGAAAAGTAATGGCTCGGATTTTTGTTCGTAATGAACTGTGTTCGACTCGAAGCATAATGGGTTCGCGTGATTGTTTGAGCCATGAAGACGAAAGGGGATGGCTCGGGTTCGTTTCAAAGATGGGTCACGCAAAGACCCGAAGTTTTAATCGAGAAAGCTTACTTTAGGCTCGAGTTGATACCCAAAGCAATTGAAGATTAAACAGTTTTACGTTTAAAAGAAAAGCAGGTTTAAAATTTAGATTAAATCTAGTTTAAATAATTTTGTGATGGTCTTTTTCAATTTATTTGATTAAAAGAAGTTATAACTTGCTTAACCTAATTTTGTTAAGTTAAATGTTTATTTTATTACTTGATTTAATTTATAAAAGGTTATTAAAGATAATTACTTTATGTAATGACTAAGTAAAGTTAAATTAATGACAAGTAATTAAAGGCAGTTAATTACTTAAGGACAATTACTTATTTAAAAGTAATTAATGATCAAAGTTGATTAATCAAGTGATTAAAACTAATTTGTGATTATTAATATAGGTGATTAGTGATAATCACTTATTAATTAGGGATGATTAATTTAATGCGGTTAATTAATTTAAACCACACGATTTATTCATCTTAATTAAAGATGTTTGATTGTTACTGAATGCTATGTATTAGATTGATATCTCTGTTATGTGATTATGATGCTATGTAATATGAATTGCTTTGTGCTGAGCTGTGATATCTGTGATGAATATACCGCTGTGTGAATATGAAAAACCTTTCGCCCGTAAAACGGCATTTGAATTTCGATGCGACAGGGAGTCGGATTCCAGTTGGTTATCCGAAACCCACATCAAATCGTAGTGAATCTTTGTAATTGATAAATTTACTTTATCTGTAAACCTATGTACCCAGATAAGCGTTATAGATTATACCGCTTATCAATATTGATATGATTGAATCTGTGATGATTAATGTTGGTGCACTACTGTGTAAAACCCTGGACTACACCTTACACACACAAATATGGATTTCACGAGGAAATCGGTTAAGTCACAGATATTTGAATTTAATGAAACGGTTTTCAAAGTTAAAATTTGTTTCCAAATGATTTTGAAAATGGAATTAGGTTGAATTTGAAAAGGCTTTTGAAAAGGGATTTTAAAGATTAAAGTTATTTTGAATAACTTGATTAAGTTTTGAAATTCAAATTATCTGATTTGAATTTAAATTCAAAATTTGAAATTGAATTCTATGTTTGGAAATTATGGTTTAAAAAGGGTATTCAAGTTATGTGGGTTTTAAAACATTTTAAAAGTATTGTTTTGGAATTTGAATTTAACCCAAGTTTATATTTAAAAAGGCTTTAACTCGTTCAAATATAATCGGATTTTTCTGAAACGAAAACCATAGGTTTTCAAAAAATAATAGCTTTTATACAAGGAAAGAATTTTTAATTTGTGTTGAAAGATTTCAAGTTCGAATTGAAATAGTTTTGAAAACTGTTAACTAATCTTTGTGAAAGATAGTCAAACCTTGATTTGAAATTGAAGAGAATTTTAAATGGTGTATCTTTTATATAAAGATTTGGAATGGAATTGTTTTGTGGAAATGATTTTTGAAAACTATGAATTGAATCTTTGATTTAAAGATTGGATGAGTTAATCCAATTTGAAAGGAAAATTGTTTTGAAAAGGGCTACGGATGAATCTTTGTTAAAGATTGGTGAAGTTTGTTTTCAAATTGAAAAGGGATCTGAAAAGCTTATCTTTTGTATAAAAAGATTTGAATTGGAAAGATATTAATGAATCTTTGTGAAAGATAGGTAAACTTTGTGAACTTTGTGATGTGAATCTTTTGTTCAGAAGATTCATAAATGGTAATTTTTTTAAACCATTTGAAAGAAAAGTTTCGGGTAATAAGTTGTGACTTAACTGAGATCTCATATCCATATGTTTTTTTATATTGCGCTCATTATTCGGTTTAGCCGGAAGAGGACCTTGTGTCATATAACCCATTCTGAATAATGATACGACGTCATGGATAGCATTTGAAGACCAGTGGTGAAGACCGGGTATTTGCGAGAATGATAGGATGACCTATCGATTGTCTCTGCACTGAGTAGCTACGGTATAGAGATTCCCTAAGTGATGGGAAGTCTGATCGGGATTGTGAATACCCGGATTGCATGGGCTTCTTTGGAAGTGCCTTCGGTTCTGTTCGAACCCGGAACAGACTTGTATGGATGTGTGTCTGACGTTACACTTTGAGATGTAAAGCTGGTTTCGATCAAATACATTTCTGCTTGGTGGCGGAGATTTATTCTCTTAGCTTAACACCCTTCTCTGAGACGTACGAGCTCAGAGGTTATGTAGTTGATAGTTACTAGTGATACATTCCCAATTTGGTAATGTGGCACATGAAGTGCTGCTGATCATTTGTTGATCGAAGCATGGCTTTGTGAAAAAGCGTAGCTTTGTGGACGAGACTTCGTCGAGCCTCACAACCTGGTAATGGTCGAAACAGGAATGTTGCGGCAAGGTTTGCAGGGGTCGCGCCCCTAGGGTATGTCCATTATCTTCTGGATAAGAGGTGGTATCATGGTTTGGAGCCCAGATATTTAACCTATGTGGTTACTACAATCTCATTACTGTGTGGTTGTTGCTTTGTTGGTTGAGAGCTCTCGGATAAAGGTCGGTAACGACCGGGGATGGCATAGCTCGTGTGTTAGTTACCTAGTTACAGCTTGGTTAAAGCGTGAGGTAGCGTCGACCTTTTTTAGGAGAGATCCGGTTAGGTTCTCGGGGGCGTCCTTCCATAGACATTCCATTTCGGTGTGGGAAGTTCCTTTGGCTGACCATTTGTTGGAAATCCAAAGAAACAATACGTGTCCTGTACGGTTTTAGTTTATAACATGTCATTCTTAAATGGTAGCTATAGTAGGCATACAACGAAATGTGGTATGTTAGCTAAGATTGATATTATACTTTCGAAAGGTTTTCTGCACTATGCACAAATAATAATATCAAATGGTTTTCGCGTATCAAGCATTTTTTACTGTCATAATGAGAAATCTTCTCGAAGTGTGCGCTTGCATTGTGTGTGTGGCGGGAGGCCTTATGGCAATTTCATTTTTGAAAAAACATTGCGAATTTCTTTTTATAAAGATAAACTGTTTTTGTTTGCTCATACCAGTCCCATGACTGACCCGGAGTTTGTTGTTCCCTTCCTAAACTCTGGGTGCCCACAATTTTCCATATGGGCAGTCTAGAGTTGGGTTTTTCAGATGGTAGATGTCGATTCAGTAGCTTTCAGCTTTCTCTTTGTAATTCTTTGGAGACTTTGGATATTGAAGTCTTTGGTTAGGACGACTGACCGTGCTTAGCTTGGTGCAACTTGATGGTGGTTCGAGCTATCTATGGAGATTGCTGATATTAGTGTTTCTTCTGGAGTTTCAAGTTCTAGTCATTTCCGTTGCTAGTTCATTGGTGTTTCTGCTGTAGCATTTCATTGTACCTCTGATATTGATCATTATTGTATATTTGGCTACTATATCATTGGAGTTGTATATGATATTCATTCTTTTCTTTTGCTGTTTTGTTATACTTAATGTGTTATAAACTCCGACGAGCCAGATTCGACGTTTGAATCTGCGGCATTCGAGTACAAGTGAAGTACAGGTGTATTTTCGAAGGTCGAGTCCGGACCGTCACACCCGACAACAAAGATAAGTACCCTTCCACAAAAGGAAAGAGAATCTTTTTCATCAGTTTAACAATAATTACCCCAAATCCATTAATTCAATCCCCCATCGATCCAAAATTTCTATGTTCTGCTTGGTCGAATTCGTCTTCTTCTTGCTTTTCTGCATAAGTATTTCACATCCAACTCAATCATCCTCCATTTTTGGAATTTATCACAAGCCTTGTTATCATGAATTCTCAAATTTCTTTCAGGCCATATATGGTATACAATCACCACGATGCTACAAAAGGCTAGATCCTTCACTTGGTTAGCAGCGTGAACACATTTGCTAGAGAATTGGCTTCATCTTCCAATAGGAGAGGACTAGAAGATAGCATCCATAATTTCAGTTTACTATGCATCCAAAGAAAAGGTGATCTCTAGTCTCTGGAAATTGGCTACATAGAACGTAGATAGGATCAGTAGCATAACCTCATTCAATGATTTTATCTTTTGTACTTAGACGAGGTAGGCTTCGTAGGCACATAGAGACATCTTACGGCTTTGCTATGGTGCCATATGACTTTACACCAATTTTATTTAGGTAAATGAGATCATGATACATCCCAGGAGAAAAGAAAGTAAAACCCTTAGGGTCATTGTTCTAATTCCAAAAATTAGTATTAAAACTAGAGTGAATAATCACCTCCTTAATCTGATTCGACATAAACCTAGTACTTAGCAAAGAATTTGAAATAAATTCCCCATTCTGAATAATACAATTAACAGTCAAATTATCATTACCATAGAGACTAAGATTGTCCCAACCAAGAATATTCACCAAAATTTCACTATTTAACTAAACTCAAAACAAAACAGGGTATTCTGACCATCAACAATACACCTTTGAATATGTTGTAGCCCATTTTGTCTATGTTTAAGAATAGATTCCAAGTACAAAATCTATTGTTGTCAATCTCCATAGTCCAAAAATGTTTATTACTGCAATATCTACTGAACGTCCATTTTTTTCCAAAGACTATTAGAATTATAAAATGCCGAAGAAGCTTAGGGCCAAGCAATAGTTTTAATTTCCTTGAAATTTCTTAACCCAACACCACCTTAAGCTTTAGGAGTACATAAAATGTCCCATGTAATTTTAAGGTTTTTACTAGCCCAAATAAATTTGGCACATAGTTTATTAATCTTATCTATAGTGGCACTAGGAAATTTATACATCAGCATCCAATATAGAACCATAAGAGTGATAACATAATGAACTAGTTCAATTTTACCTGCCATAGATATGAGTCTGCAATCCTAGCTATCCATTCTCCCTCTTATTTTATCAAACAAAGTGCACAGTATGAAAAGTGTAGATAATTGTTAGATAAAGGAACACCCAAATATTTAATAGGAAGTTTACCCTCTTTCATAGCCAGCAGATTTATGAACTGTCTTTTGTTTGTTACTCCCCAACTAAAATAGGCTTTCAAGTTATTGGTTTTAAGACCAGAAAACTCTTCCAAAATTTCCAAAATTATTTAATTTCCTTGACATACTTAAGTTTAGCTTTGGTAAAGATCACCAAATCGTCTGCATAAATCAAAGAGTAATATTTGGCTCTTGTTTGATAACAGGATGTGTATAATCAGTTTTGTTAGCCTTATACTAAAGCAGGGATAAAAATTCCATGGCCACGTAAAAAAGATAAGGAGAGAGAGGGTCTTCTTGTCTTTTAATTCTATTACTTTTAACATAACCCTTAGAGCTGCCTTGAACCAGGAGAGAAAATATAGGATTTGTAATACAAGTCTTAATAATCCTCACAATCTTATTAGGAAAGCCCATCATGTGACATATAAAGTTCTTATTTATCATGTCATAGGCTTTTTTTAAGATCTATTTTAAGATAAATATTTCTACTGCCTTCATGATTAAAAGACTAATATGTTCATGAGCTAGCAGAATATTCTCTGCAATGAATCTTCCAGCAATAAAAGAAGATTGACTCCTAGAAATCAGATGATTTAGATAGGGCTTAATTCTGTTGCATATAACTTTAGAAACGATCTTATAAATCACATTACAACAAGAAATAGGTCTATTGTCTAAAATAGTACTGGGTTTATCCACTTTAGGATAAAGAGTAATAAAAGTGTGATTAATACCTTTTGCCAATTTTCCAGTACCAAACACTTCTTGAACCACCTCCAGTATAATGTGCTTTAACTCATTCCATTGAATTGTATAAAATTTTATAGAGAAACCATTAGGACCCCGACTCTTATCTTTGGGAATAGAGACGACGGCTTTGTGAAGTTCATCCAAACTAATGCTAGTAGACAAGTGATTCTTCCCTCTTTCATCTATCAAGTTCATACATTTTATTTCAAGAAAACTATCTTATAAAGACCGATTAGAATTAAAAATATCTAAAATACATGATAGCCTCTCTTTCAATTTTCTCACCATCCTGGATTAAATCACCACTACTCATTATTTGGCTCCAATTGTTAATATGCCTACGAAAAGACATTTTAGCATGAACAAATTTAGTATATGAGTCGCCATCATTAGCCAGCTGATTTTTGCATTTTGCCTAGCATTCTTGAATTCAACACTGTTTTACTCTTTCCATTTATAATATGCTTGACACAACTAGTCAACAAGTTTAATATCGGTAGGATTTTCATCAACTTCCTTCAAAATATTGAGATGGTCCTCTTCATATGAATTGAGTAGTTGTCCTTCTTTAATAATATTATTATTCTAATCTTTTAGAATGCATTTATAGTGTTTTAGGAAATTTTGAGACTAAAATTCTTAGACATGTGCACATCCTCGTTATGATACTCAAAAATGTCTAGAGATTTGTATACACAGTCTCTATATCCCTCCTTAGAATACCAAGTATTGATATATCTAAAAGGGATACTCTTAGTCACTTTTTCTTTATTGTTAAATTTAACAAATAAAGGGATATGATCACTAATAGGGTTAGCATTACCAAAAGTAGTTAAATCAGGGAATATATCTAGAAAATTATGATTGCAGAGAATTTTATCAATTTTAGTAGCTAAACCTCTTTTCATCTAAGTGAATTTGAAACCAACAATTGTTATTTTTAACAATCCGAAAGTAGAAATACAGTTAATGAATCCAGAGATATGTCTGAAAGGGATAACTAAACCTCCTATTTTATCATTGATAGATAAGATATTGTTAAAATATCAAAAACCAACCAAGGGATGCTAACTGAACTAGACTCATTAATTAAGTCTACCCATAATTTTTCTCTGTCCTATAGGAGGTTACTAGCATATATGAAAGTCTACAAGTAACACCCCCAACATTTTCAGCTACAATAGACATATGTTGGTAAGACTTGTTTTTAATAAAGATTCTCCAAACATTAGTGTCCCATGTAATAAGATTTCACCCTTTACACCTACAATTATTATTATCCATGGTAGACCAATTATTACTAAGTCTTAACTTAACTTCTCAATCATTTTATCACATAATTTATTTTTAAGCAAGCCAACAATAGAAGCCTTATATTTAGTTAGGATTTTAAAAACTTTAGATTTTTTTCTACAGCATTTAAACCCCTAACATTCCAAGCAATTCATTTTATTTGGATTGGCTCCTTGTCAACATTTTGAGAGGAGCAACAGTAGTAGATTTTGACTTCCCTTTCTTATTTTAAATATTAATGTTCTCAATTTCATCAAATTGATTTTTCTTTATATGATCTGAAACATCCTCTATAGCTTCAGGTTGAATTGGAGCAGCTCAATAATGGCAAGATCTTCTTCATCAGAATCTGACACATCTTCTACAATAGCTTCTGTAAATTCTTGAGGCCTAGTTTCTATTTGGACATCCGTTTTAGATAGATTATGTGTCTTCTGTTCAACATGGTTCACCTTTTTTGCAGAAATATCCGATGGTTCAAGAAAAAGTGTATCCATTGTAGATTCATTGGCTTCGGTAATGCATATGGGTGATAAAAAAGCTTCATATGTTTTTTTTATATTACTCGGATTCTTTAGAGTTAAATGAAGTATCCATTTCATCACCTGTGTCATTTAACATATCAAAGTGGTTATGTAATAATAGGTTATCAGAACCTAAATTAACTGATTTTCGCTGGTAACGCTCTGTTTATGCTCGACATTTGATACATTAGTGCATCCAATTGACTGCATTGTAATGTTATTTAACTTTTCCATATGAATGTTCACTACTGGTTTATCAACACCACTCTTCTCTGGTACAGTAGGGCCTACATTAATGTTCTCAATTATATATGATAATTATTGATTTACACCAGAGTTATTACTAATATTAGCAAAATTTTTGCCATTAGTTCCAAGATTATCTTCAATATTACCATATGCAACAACCGAATTTACCCCTTTGTTAACAAGGTTTACATAATTGTCACTTGATTATTTAGGAACCCATTTATCATTAGGTTTTGATTTGCACTGAGTAGTGGAGTGACCAAACACTCTATAATTCTTACAACTCAAGGTTCTATAGAGATATTATACATTAGTTGTTAGTTCCTCCCCTATATGTAACACAACTTCCACTTACTTGGGAAAATCCAAACACGCATCCATTTCAACCAAGATTTTCACAAAGCCTACTCTAGACTCATCTGCAATAATTTTATCCATTGTAATAGGTCTGCCTAAAAAACTTGCAATAGCACTTAAAGGTTCCTTATTCCATAGTTTAAGTTAAAGATTAGTAAACTTCACCCAAAGAGGTAGAGTAGATAGTAAGTGTTTTTCGAATCTCATACCCAAGTACCATTTTTTGAGAATAATAATCTTATTATCAAAAAAATAAGGTCCTTCCTTTGAAACATTGCACAGTTTGTTTTGCTACCAAAGCGTATAATTAACGTTTGGTTGTTAAAGATACCAAGATCGGTTATTGTCATACTCTCTGCCAATACCGAAAACCATTTTATGCGGTGGAGATTCCAGAATGAAGTAGGATGGTTGGCGACGATCCTATATGAGGTATATACGTGGATCTGACTCCCGTGGGTTAGCTTAAGGTGGCTAAAACAGGAGCAATTAATGGGCCAAGAGAGGTAGCTTCTTTGATCGGACACACTTCTTCGATACCATTCTATTACTTTGTGATTGATTGGGTGCACCCTTGGATTTTTTGAGACTGTGGATCGAGTTGGGCGGTAGCTACGGCTATGTGTTACCAACAGTCCGGAAGTGTAATTGGTATATCTACCATGGCATTGCATAGTTTTGCCATGTCACCTACCATATCGAGCCCACTACGAGTTTGTTTTGTACCAAACCTATAGAGTGTCTTCTGATAGCCCACTGGTTTGGTTGAGTTTACGGTACTGTATAGGTTATGGGAATATATAAAAATGTGTTAAGGGGGATATGAGTTGCGCCTTAACGCTATTTTAATAGTTTACTTTACTATAGACATGTTATAATAGCGTATGACACTACATAGTAGATAGTTTCACGGATTCTTAGAGGATTGGTATCCTAAACATCCTTTGAGTTACTTGTATTTCAGTTGATATTTCACTTGAGTTGGATTTATTGATATAAGAATGTTAATCCTGACTCGAGTGCTTTGTGTTTTGCTTTATGCTCATATCAAACTGAGTGTCACAGCATTTGTGACTCACCTTTGGAGTTTGGAGCTTCGTTTGGAGATCCGCCTGTATCTATTCAGCTTTCAGCTATCCAGTGGTTTTGTTCAGACTTGTCATCTGTTTGTATTCGAGACTACTTTGTATTTGAGATTTTGTTGTATTTTGTTATCAGACTCTGTTGTTTATATAGTAGCTTCATGAACTACTATTTACCTTTTCCGCTGCTTATGTTTGTATTACTCTATGTCTGTGATTCTGTGATTTATTTATTTACTGTATATGTTGAGTTTTGCCAAATATAAATTAACAATATGTTGTTTTGAGCAATTCAAGTCCGATATATGCAGATGTGATTGGTTCAAAATACTGGGATGTTACATTTGTAGTTGAAAAATAAAATGATTATGTATGTGTGTATATGCACAAATTTATCTATTTCTTACAATAAATAAAATTACTTTATAATTATATTTTAGATATATATATTTCAAATTATACACACACAAATATATATATATATATATATATATATTACATATATGTTTTTCAATATAAATATTTATAAAATATTAATGGCCAAAAAGTTATTTCATCTCTACTACTAATAATGAAAATTCAATCAATTGAATTTTCACCCTGTCTTTTAGAAATTTTGAAAATACCATATATGATATCTCTTCCTCACCACCCATCAATAGAATCTCGCCATTGGTTTGTGGCTTCCACCTCATCCCCTTCCTGACCACCTACAGAATTTCATTATCAATTTACATCTGACACCACTAGCAAGATTGATTGAAATTAAAGATGTGTGACCACTAAAGCTTTTGCACTTATTACATATACTTCCATTCATATTTTTAAGAAAAAAAACATAAACGCAGTTAGCCATTAGACGCACATACGTGCGATTTATACTAGTTTATATATGACGATTATAATTTTATATGGTTTGTTTTATAATATTATGTTGGCATTATTTCATCACACTTTGACATCTTATTGACCGCAGGATAGAGCGGTCAATTTTCCTAATGAACTACTAGGATAGTTTGTATATTTATATTATAGTAATGCTCATATTGTGAATGTGTATATTGTAACATATTAAAACATAGAATTAAAATCAATTAATAAATTAATTTTAAATTAAATTATTAACAAAATTGTTTTAAACATTAATAATAAATATATATTTTAATAAAGTTAAATAAATTAAAATATTATCAAAACTCTTTGGTTAATTGAATACTAAATTTGATGTAGCATAAATAAAACATTATCCACAAAAACAAAAAAATAAAGATCTTATACAATTTAATACAAGGTAAAAAAAAATTGAAACTCACCCTTTAACCCTCATTGTCAGTGCACATGATCCAACAACGATAGCAAAAACATAAGTAGTCTAGTTAAAAAGAATAGGAAAGAGGGGTTCTCTTGTTTGAGTCCTCTTTAAGGGTTGATATTGTTACCTCTCTGGCCATTGATGAAAATGGACAAAACGGTTGAGTAAATAATATTCTAGATCCCGGGGATCCACCTTGTAGCAAATTCCCTTATTTCTTAGAATCTCCATAATAAAATCCCAGTTGATGGTGTCAAAGGCTCTAGAGAAATATAGTTTGACTAGAGCATATGTTGCTTTAGATCTACAACAATAGCTGATTACTTACTGTGTAGTTGCCATATTATCAAGTGTAGGCACGTGAGGTTCGAATCTGTTAGCGAGGACTATTTTATCAACTTGAACACAATGTTTTGGAGGCTCGTGGGGATAATATTGGTGATACTTTTTTGGGATTGGATTCACGTTCGCATAGTTGAGTCTTCGAATTAGGTCGACCATGAATGGATTCTTTGAACATATTATTCATGTTAGTTTGAGGAAACTCCAGTATCTCTTGAATAAATAGGAGGGAATCCGTCGGTACCAAGGCATTTGTCATCGGTAATCTCATTCACAGCATTCTAAATCTCATTAATTTTAAATTCTAAGTCAAGAGATTTCGACAGGTGAAGGGTATAAGTCCCAGCTTGAGATGTTCGAGGTCTTGTTGGAAATTGCAAATTTTTTCCAAAAATGGTTAGTAAAGGAGTTTATTAGGGAGCATTGATCGTCGACAGTTTGGCTATTGTGGGTAATTGAGCAGGTTGTATTAGATTTATATTTTTAGTTTGTTATGCGGTGTAAGTAGGTTGTGTTTTGGACTCCCTCCTTATGCCGTTATGCTCTGTATTTCTACTTCTTAACTATCTTCTCCTACTTCATCAATCCAAAAATATCCTTTTTGAGCTTTGCGAGTTAGGATCTTTCTTCAAAGGATAGGTGCTCTTGCTCTTCCCTAATATTTAGATCTAGAATTAGATATGGATGTCTAATTTCCTTGCCTTTAGGAAATCCCATATGTTTTTTCCTCGGTCCTCTGAGCTCTCCAAAGCGGCCAAATTTTTCCAACAAGAATTTTAGTGGTCGATCCATTGATTTGAAAGGAACTCCATAACTCCTCCATCTTCTGGTTAAAGCCCTCTTCAATGATCCATGGCTTCTCGAACCTAAAGGTTAGAGAAGTTGAGTCGTAGTATTAGGTAGAATTAGGCAGAGTTCTAAGAGGACCGAGGGTAGGCCATATTAGGATGAAAGAGGATGCTTGTCCTCTCAACGGATATTGAAAAAGAATCTGCCTAGCTTAGCAAGAGCTAGGGACTCTCGCTTGTTAGACTAGGTAAACAAGTGGAAATTTATAAGAGTATCAATAAGTTTGCATATGGATATGAAGTCCTTAAGGAAATCCATATCTATCGTAAGGTGGTTATTTTTATTTTTTTCTTCCATTGGAATCTTTTGATATTAAAATCCCCTTTTATGAGCCATGCTCCATTAATATGACTTGCGAACTTTTCGTAATCATTCCACAAGATCGGTCTTTCAGGGCATGTTTAGGGATCGTAAATACTAAAGAAGAAATAAAGAGTGTTATGAGGTGCGTAAATTAAAATAACATGTAAAGCATCGGTGTAACGACCCGTAAATTCATCACTTCAAAAAAAATTCAAAATATTAAAAAATAGAATTTTTAAACATAAATGATGATTTTTTAAATAAAAAATAATATTGGTGATCTTATTTTGAAGCAATATTATAAAAGAAATATATACACTATATTAAATATCGATAAAATAACGGAAAATCGTTTTATCGATAAATATCTCTTCGGTCATCCGACATCGTGCGCCATGTTGAATACATACACTCATTTTTATATAAGAATTCAAATATGAAATAAAATAATTTATTTATTTATGGAAAAACTAAATCTATTTATAACATCATTAATGATGTTATCATTTCCAATTAATTGATTTTTGAATTTAAGTTTAGTTTAATTGATTTAATAATTATTTTTAATTATTAAATTAGCTCTTTAATTTCTTATATAATGATAGAAATATTATTTTTAAACTTTGTTTACCAATATAAGTTTATTAATGAAAAAGTAAAAATATGACCGAAAATTGAAATTGAAATTTATAACGATTCGACATGTAGGAGTTGTGCAACGTTGTAAGGATATGCAAGACACATAAACACACACACATGGACATATACAAGACATGTTCATAGGCACATACACAACATAAGTATACGCATGACATACATACATACACACACACATGCACACACATACATAAACAAAATATCAAAGATATTATCAATTCCTTACCAACTAAGCTAACCAAAAGTCCACCCTCTTACACTATGGTACAAGCATCATTACAAGCACATGGGGGGAGTCATTTCAGCCATAAATGTCATAGAGATGGTGCATGTTGAAGTGATGAATAATGATGCATATGTGTAAAAGATCGAAGATATTTTTCTCCTCCTATTCAACTATAAATATCACCCCTCTTCCCTCTCATTTCCTCTCCTTCCATTTCCTAAGCTTTCTCTTTTCTTTTCATGTCTTCCAACCTAAAGAAAATAATGCCAAAATATTTCACAAAAGAAATTTAAATTATAATATATATACATATATATACTTAATGTCATGACCCGGAATTTTGAGCAATATCAATTTAACAATCTGTGTTAATAATTAAATTGATTTGATAATTTTATTTTATAATTATAATTTAAATTGGCAAGTTTATTCTTTTAAAAACAAATAAATATTTAATTGATAAATTTTATCTTTTAAAAGCTAATAAAATGTTTTCTATTTATAATGTGTGTGTGTGTATTTGTATATATTGTAAATAGAAAAGCTTGGTTTAAAATTTAATAAATAAAAATCATGTTTCCAAATTCAAATATATATTGGTAATTTGGAAATTATGATTAAATTTAATATAAAACTTTTCAAAAGCTATTTAAATAGTTAACCATATAATTTTAAAATAATTAAGGTAAATGTTTAAATTATTTAAAATACTTTTAACCTTAAATTTAAATTTAAATAAGATTAATAAAAAGGTTTGTTTTATTTTATTTTTAATTATTGCCTGATAAATATGACTTGAAAAAATATATATAAAAGATTAAAATACAATTTACATATGATACATTAATTCATTTAATAAAATAGGTAATTTATAAAAAAAATGAGATAATCTCTTTTATAAATTATTTTAAATGGCAAATTTGCTATTTTTAAAACAATGTTAATAATGTGTTAGATATAAATACATTTTAAAAAAAATTGTTGTTTTCAAATTTAATGTGTTGTATATATATAAGTTGACTTTAATTTGGATTTTTAAATTTTAATTTTAATTTGAATTTGGATTTAATTTTAATATTCAAAGGATAGATATTTTAAAATATTTTGGAATTTAAAATATATGAATTAGATTTTGTTTATAATTGGTTTTATTTTTTTAACGTAATTTATATTTATAAATTTAGATAAGAAATAGTGAATTAATATAAAAGCTTTTATTAACATGTAAAATAAATATTAATTACTTAAATTACAAGTGTAAATTTATTAGGCTTGGTTTTAACAAGCGTTAGCTAATAAACAAAGTAATGACAAATGTTAGTTAAATTTTAACAAGTGTCATTGTTAATTTTGTTTTTCTCTTATTTTTAAATTAATCATTTTAGCCTTTATAAATACATATGTTTTCCTCCTCTTCATTTCTTTTCTATTCTCTAATCAAAAACCAAGATAAACTCAATCCAATTCTCTAAACAAATTTGATAATCTATACCTCACAAACCAGAAATCAAAAATTAAAACCCTGTACAAATTTCTCAAAAACAAAATCTGCAACTCAAATACTTCCACAAACCAAAAAATCAAACCATTAGCCTGCAATCCAATTTCAAAGATTAAAATTGAAGCTTGAACATCACTCCTCAAATCTGAAACAAAATCAATATCCTGTAATTTATTTTCAATATCAAATCCAAAAGCCTGCATTTCTTAGAAACCTGAGATGAAAATCATAAAACCTGCAAGCATTTTCTTCAACCTGGAATCAAGGACTGCAAACAATTTTCAAATCAAAGAGCCTGCAAGCATTTTATTCAAACTGAGTTTTTTAAAGCAAGCATTCTTCAGCAATTCCATTTTTTAAATCAGAAGCATTTTCAACATTCAAGTTTAAAGTTTCAAAAGGCTATTTCAAAATAGAAGGCTCTGTTCATCATTTTTAAACAGGTGAGTAACATCCTTTCTAAAAAGCCTAAATATGATTCTGGATGCATATTAAGTTCTGGAATGAATGTGTTTTTGTGTGAATATATATTGGTGAAGTTCTGCATATATATATATATATATATATATATATATATATATATATATATATATATATATGTATGTATGTATGTATGTATGTATGTATGTATGTATGTATGTATATATATATATATATATATATGAATGTATAGATGTGTGTGTGCATGCTGTTATCTATGACATCTCTGCTCTTAGTTTTCAAATAAGATTTAGAACAATATTCATATTCTCTTGATCTAATTGCTGTTAGGACTTAGACTATAAACAAAATTTGTTTGGTTCATCATTTATTATAGTTTAAAATTATAATTATGTTAAAACAAATTTGAATGTCTCTGGAAAACCCAAAAGAACAGGAAAGCTTGGGTTTTGTATAAAATTCAAACACCTTAATTCATTGATTCAGGCATATGATCTGAATCCTTGTCTAAAAACATGATTTTTAGAAGTAAAACCATAGTTTTTAGATTGGGTTTGAATGTGCATTTTGGAGTTGATCAGATATTATGATTTGGGTGGTTTCTGGTGATCTACTTGCTCAAGAAGGTCAGGGTTTTCTCTGGTGGTGGAAGAATGAACAGAGAGTGTAGGAAAATCGTCAGAAAGGTGTGCAGGATACTATGGTGGTGGCGGTCGACGATTTAAACCCTAGTTTTGGCAAGGTTGGGTATTTTGATCGTCACGGCGTCTCTGGTGGACTGAGTTCCACCAGATTCTGGTAAATGGAAGCAGGAGTGTTGGTGAAGTTGTGGCTGGAAGCTCTAGTGCTCTGGTGAACGGCATTGCGCGTTCAAGGTTGTTCCAGGTTTGGTCTGTTGTTCCAGATTTGTGACTAAATGCTCGATTTTGATTTCTAATTGTATTTGAGGTTCTGATGGTCGTAATCTAGTTTGGGGTTGATCGTCGACATGAGTGAGTCATCATGGATGGTCGGAGGAGGATGGTTGGCCGGTGCACGTGCACGGCGGCAATGTGGTGTCAGGAACTTTGGGTTGTTGTTTTGTCTCGAAGTAGGCTTCAGGATAATTGGGTTTGGACTCAAGTTACGTCTCAGGTTGGTTCGAGAGTGATTGGTTTCAGATTTTTTTTTTTTTTACTTTAAAATTTATACCAAATGTAACGACTCAGAATTTCTGTCATTTGAAATTCAGATTTTTTTTTTTACTTTAAAATTTAAACCAAATGTAACTACCCAGAATTTCTGTAATAATAGATATGAGAGAGTATCTGTTAGTGAATATGAAATTCTTTTGTATTGTGTTGACTTATCAGTTGATTGTTTATAAATTCTGGTCGGTGCAGTCTAGCTAACTGTATCGATAGGGGTTTCTAAACTCTTAAATGAGATAAACCGACATAGTGTGGTTTTAAATTGGGTAAATGAAATGATTTTACCTCGATTATATTATATATATATATATATAAAGGAATAATTTTTCAGAATTATCAAAGTGTATGTAAAATTGAATTGTTTGATTGTTGAAAATGTAAGAAAATATATAAGTTAATAAAAGTTGTTCGAATAATCTGAATAAAAAACAATAATTGTGAAAGAATAAATTATATAAAAGCAATAATTGTATAAGTATAGAATTATAATTGAAATGATTTACAATTGTGGAATAATTTTGTATAAGTAAAGGGAAATAGTGAAATTATATAAGCAAGATTTATAAATGTGATTTATAAATAAAAGAAAATTTTGAAAGAAATTTAAGCATTGGATTCACTACTGTTGCTGGGAAATAATAAGGGTGATGACTGCAGCATCATCAGTATCATTTTCGAGTTTCTGTGTGATAGATTTGCTACCATAGTAAATTGAAATTGAATTTTGTTGTGATAAACAAATTTGAAATTAAAATCCAAATTTTAATTGAAAAATAAAAGTGAAATGAGTTTTGAACTTATAATATGAGGTAATAAAGATTTAACTTTAGTAAAGTTGAAATAAATTTGAATTAGTATGATAAAATATATGATGAGAAATTTAACTAAAGGAAGTTAAATAAATTAAATCAGATTTGGAAGTTGAATAATAAGTTGTATAACTTATTGAATGTGAAGATGTAAGTAAAACCAATTATTAAAATGGTTAAATAACTTTGTTAAGCAAAACGAGGTATGAATCTGAAAAAGGGATGAAATTGACTTTGGTAAAAGTTAAATAGAATTTACTTTGGAGTTGGAAATTGAATTGGATTTTAACTGGATTAGATATGTTGTTGAAATGGAAATTTAAGTTAAGTTAAACAAATGATGTTTAAAAGGAATATAACTTAAGTGATGCTGAATGAAGTTGATTTTGGTATCGAAAGTAAAATAATGAAGTCATTAAATGGATGTGAACTTGAGTTATATAAAGGAGATTCAACTTTATTTGTGAAATAAATTAGTAATTGAACTAATGAATTGAATATTAATCAATCGAATATAATGAATTGATATAGAATAATGGATATAAGTGTAAATTCATTTAAGGCTAATTGAATGTTAAACCAAATTGAAGGTAAACAAAGTGAATATGAATGTTGAATGTAAAGTGAATAAATTCGGTTGTATTGGATATACATTGGTTGTTAGATTATTGTTAATTGATTGAATAGAAATTCATATGCAATTGAATGAATAAAATTGAAAGCTAAAGCAAATAAATTCAAATTGGAAGTTAAGTAAATTTAAATTGAATAGAAATTGATTTGAATTGAAAGTGAACAACTTGAATGTAAATTAGTGAATGTAAACTAATTGAAAATGAATAATTGAATGTCGTTGTATATGAATTGGTTGTAAACAATTACAAGTAATGTCGAAATCATATAAGTTGTTTGTAAACCTTGTTTATTATGCGTTTCTTTTAATATGCATGTGTTGTAGTTGTTTAAAAGAGTAAAATGTTAACAACTGCGCAAAACGCTTAATAAATAACTGCTTTGCTTAAAAATGCTAAAAAGGTACGCCAACGCAATAAAAATAGAAAATATGAACTGTTTTTCTGTTTTCCGACCGTGTGGGTCAATGTATATATATTTATATCTATTGGGATATTGTAAAACCTCCTCCGTACAAAGGAGGTTATGGTGAAATTTTCTGAAAATTTAAGGCGTTAGAAAATTTTCGGGAAATTTTGGGAAAAAAAATTGTGAAAACTAAGTTTTGATTTGAAGTTAAAGGTTAAACGATATAGTTGGTTTTGAAAAGATAACTATATATGGATTTGAAAATATTAGTGAAGTTTTGTAAGAGGTTTAACTATGGATTTTGGAAAAGTTAAACATTTAAATGAATTTGAAACTTAATTTGAACGAATTGTTTTGAAAAATTAATGAATTTGGGGCATTTTTCTTACTTGGTAATTTCGAGGACGAAACTCTTTTAAGGGGGAAGATTGTAACGACCCAGAATTCTGTCGTTTGAAATTTAGATATTTAATTGATTTTAAATATTAACAAGTAAGATTCGTAAGTCGAATAATTTATTTTTCGAATATCTAGATTTAATTGGATAATTAAATCGATAATTTAATATTTGAAATTGCGTAAATAATTGGGAATTGGGTTTAATGTGATTAAAAATGATTTATAAAGTTATATTAAATCATATTGAAGTTAGAACAATTTTTGTGAACTTTTAAAATTGAATTAAAAGTTAATTTATGAAAATTGAATATTTTAATATTGAATCGACTAGTGAAAATAGTCATTTTTCAAACAGTCTTGGATTTCGACGAAACCAGTTTCATCAGATCCGTAATACTATATTATTGTAAGGTTTCAAATTTCGTGTCAATCGGATTTAGGGTTTGTCCGGGGCAAGCCAAAACGCATAGAAATTAGTTTAATCGATTTAATTTAAATTTGATCGTTTATTTCCGTAACTCGCACAGATGATCGAATTGTCTCTCGATACATATTCCATTGTGTCCAGAACGCGGGTTAAACCCTAGAAACGCCGGTCACTGCACAGGATTTGGAGTTCGGAAAATCACGGATGAATAGTGCGTTGAAAAATTTCTATAAAAGGACCCTTACCTTCATATTTTCAGAAACCCTAGAAAAGAAACCCTGGCCGCCATTTTTATTTCGATGGCCAAGAATTGTTGAGCTTCCACCTCATTTATCTCACCATCCATTCACTTTCATCCAAAATCATCAACTACAAAATAGAGATCTCAACGAGTACTAGCTATCCAACGGTTGTGATCAAAATCAAAGCGGCGGATCAACGGCAAATCGAGCAAATCGAGCTTGAATACCCGGAAGTCGTGCGCATTTTCCGAGAGAGATGGGGGACTGAGCTCGACCGGATTTGGGTCGTGGGTGGAGTAGTTGCGCGCGCACGTGATGGAGGTTCCTAATCGTCGTCAAATCGATCGAAGTGGTCGCGTGTATTAGGGTTTGGGGCGGCAAATATGGGTTCGGTCGCATGGAAAATACTGGGAAGAAGGAGAAGATGACGCACGGCTCAGATGCAGGGGCATTGAAATCTACAGCTCTGATTAGTTTAGGTTTGAAATATTAAAAGAAAATGTAAATTAATTATATTAAAATTTGTGTAAACTTTGTAACGCGATAACTTTTTTATATGAGGTCAAAAACGCACGAAACGAATTGCCTCGGGTTCGTTTTGACGAGCACTACGCAATGTAGCTGGTTTGGAGTCGTTTGGAGCTAGTGACAATTTCGGGTAAAATTAAACGCACGTTTAATTTTATTCGAAACAAACGCTACAACTGTTATCTGAAACTCAATGTGAGAACTTCTCACTCAATCGAATTGTTTCGACTTAAATTTTAAATAGTTAAATTTAAAATTTCTTGATTGTATTGATTATATGCTTGGATGATAAATTGCTATCTGTTGTATTGAAATAGACCTTATGCGCCGCATATTAAGCGGAGGTTATTTACTAAACACATATACCGCGATATTTCACCTTGAAGTGGAATCGGTATTATATATGTACTTGGAGTTGATTTTCCCGCATTATATAGCGGATGAGACCCTATTGCGTCGCATAATAGCGGATAATATTTTATAAATCCCATATACCGCGATATTCCATCTTGAAGCGGAATCGGTATTGTGCTAACATCTGTGGATGCAGGGAAACAGGTTGGAGGGATCCAACTGGATTCCTCAAATGATTGAATTTGTTTCAATGTTCTATGTTGATATATTTATAATCTGCATGATTATCTTTGTGATTGAAATCGTTAAAGGCTAAATTTTAGCCGAATATAAATTGGTATCGTTAGGTACCGAAAATAAGTAAAATGTGAATTTTCGAA
Source organism: Allium cepa (assembly GCA_030765085.1). NCBI lineage: Eukaryota > Viridiplantae > Streptophyta > Magnoliopsida > Asparagales > Amaryllidaceae > Allium > Allium cepa. The sequence continues at coordinate 466,230,093 of CM060943.1, forward strand.
ATTTAAGTTGAAAATTTATAATTAAATTTATTTTTGAGAATCGTATAAATTTAAAGGAAGGAATTTTTAAAATGATAAAGTTTTATTTTTATCTTATTGAATAAAATTCCAAAATATGGTAAAAGGGCTTAATAAATGGATTTTCGATAATACTATTCAAAGGTTGAAAGTTTATTCAAAATATGGATTTTAAAGAGTTGGAAAATAAAAGAATTTGTATTCTCTAAAGAGGAAATTATTTTGAAAAGAATTAAATTTAGAAATCCATTTGGGAATTGATTTTGGTAACTGAAAATAGATCTTTTGGAAATCCATTTGGAAATTTATTTGGTGTTTTGAAATGAATTTGGAATCAATTTGGAAATTGATTTCAATTTGAAATTTGAATGAAATTCACTTAGTGTTTAATTTCTTGGAAAATCAATATGGAATTTGATTTGGTGTTTTTGGAAATCAATTGAAAACTGATTTGGTGTTGAAAGTGAGTAATTGAAATCGATTTGAAAAATCGTATAAGAAGTGAATATTTGGAAATGTAAATTCACAATGGAAATTTATAAGGGAAATTTGTTTTAAAAATAAACATTGATTTATTTTCAAAAGTGTGGAAATAAATTTACGGATATGGAACGTAAATTTAATAAATCGGTAAGGATTTATTTAATTGGTTTGAATAAATCATTTTGAAATGAAAGTGTATTCTCCCTGGGAAACCGAATAAGATTTTCTGAATAGTTTTGAAATATATGTATATAAAATTCTAGAATTGGTTTTGAAAAGAATATTTTGGAGAAATTAACTTCTTAAATTGTTTTAAATCCTTTAAGTAAAGATTTATTAAGTTGATTTTTGAAATGATTAATTCTAAGATTTAATCAATAATTGTTTTAGAAAATAGTTATTTAAATAATTATACTCTATCTACTAATTATATTTTGAAAAAATAGTTTGGACCTAAGTTATATGTAATATTGGTATAATATTTTTATAACTAATATTTTAAGCAAAGTGTTTAAAGAAAAAAAATAGTTTTATTACAAAGAGTTTGCCAAATATATTTTGGATAAGTAATATAAGTTATTTTTAAAGTATTTGAACTCGGCAGATTTCCAGTGAGAATGGATAACTATTTGGAAGTATTTTCGTTTAAGGAAATTGATTTGAAATTTGTTTTCAAAGATTGAAAGGTGAAAAATGATTTGAAATTTGTTTTCAAATGGTTGAAGTGTGGAAAATATATCCTGTAAAGATATTTAGAAAATAAATAATTTGGGAAGATTATTTGGAATCTGGTTATGTTGTGAATATTGATTGATAGTTAAATAGCCGACTATCAATATTGACCCTGAAATGGCTATTTGTTGTGATTTGTTTGGAAATATTGGATGCTACACTTATTTTCAAAATATTGCGCTCGTTATTCGGATTACCCATTCCGAATAGTGATACGACGTAATGGATAGCATTGAAGATTGGTGGTGAAGACTGGGTATTTGTGAAAACGATAGGATGACCTATCGATTGTCTCTGCACCGTTAGCTACGATATGGAGATTTCCTTTGTGATGGGAAATTCGATCGGGATTGTGAATACCCGGATTGCAAGGGCTTCTTTTGAAGTGCCTTCGGTTCTGTTCGAACCCAGAACAGACTTGTATGGTTACGTGTCTGACATTACATTTTGAGATATAAAGCAGATTTCTTTCAAATACATTTCTATTGGTAGCGGAGAATTTATTCTCTTAGCTTAACACCCTTCTCTGAAACGTATGAGCTCAGAGGTTATGTAGTTGAAGGTTATCAACGATATATTCCCAATTTGGTAATGTGGCATGCTGAGTGTTGTTGTGTGATGATTATTTATTGATCATTTGTTGATCAAAGCGTAGCTTTGTGAAAAAGCGTAGCTTTGTGGACGAGACTTCGTCAGACCTCACACCCCGGAAATGGTCAAAACAGGAATATGCGGCAAGGTTATGAGGGTCGCGCCCTTTAGGGTATGTCATTTCCTTCTGGAAAAGGGTGGTGTCATGTATGGAGACCTGATGCTTAACCTATGTGGTTGCTCCAATCTCATTTTCTGTGTGGTTGTTGCTTTGTGATCGAGGGCCCTTGGATAAAGGTCCCAAAGGACCGGGGGGTGGCATATTCGTGTAGTAGTTACCTAGTTACAAAGGTAACCCAGCCTTGTGTTGGCAGAGAGTTGGTTAAGTTCTCGGGATATCCCGCCAGAGGCAATCCCATGTGGCAGTAGGAAGTTCTTTAGCCTGACCATTTGTTGGAAATCCAAAGAAATAATACGAGCCTTGTACGGTTTTAGTTGTAGAACCTGCCATTTAATATGGTAGCTACAGTAAGCATACTATAATGGTACCTATGCTGGCTAAGATTTATATTGTACTTTCAAAGTGGGTTTCCACACTTTGCACTTATAGTAATAATATCAAAGAAAATTTGCGTATCAAGCATGTTTGACTATCATAAGGAGAAATCTCCTCCAATTCTGCGTTTGCATTGTGTGTGTGCGGGGAGGCCTTATGGTAGTTTCATTTTCCAAAAGCATTGTGGATATTTTTCACTTCCCGTGTTGTTGTTGTTTTAAAAGATAAATAACTGTTTTGAGTTCTCACACCAATCTCATCACTGACCTGGAGTTTATTGTTCTCTTCCTAAACTCTGGGTGCCCATAATTTTCCACACGGGCAGCCTAGAGTCAGGTTATCAGGTCATTCTGGATTCAGAAGTGCTTTGGAGCTCAAGTGGCGAGCTGGATGGCGAGACGTATTACTTGTATATGATATTATCTTTCCGCTGTAAATTCACTTGTAAGGACATGTTTGTACAACTGTCCATTGTTTTGTTGTGTTGTATATTGTTATTGTACACTCTGATGATGTGATGTAATGTAATAATTGAGATAGTTCTTTGTTTTAAAGATTATTCATTTATCTATTATATGTTGTTCCGCTGCGATTGTGAGATTCTGATATTGTTTCTGTTCTGTTTTCTTACTTCTTCTATCTTTTTCTTCTACCTCTTCTTTTAACCCTTATGGTTCGGTTTTCCGGCATTCGATTGCTCGGCAGTTGATACAATGGACGCATTAATGTCGATTTTCGGAAGTCGAAGAATCGGGTCCTTACACCAAATTTTGTAAAAAAGGGAGAAGGATGGGTCTTCTCGGGTATGTACTCGAGTAGGCTTTGGGCTGAACCCGAAGCAGCTTGTTAAAATCAGCTTTTTAAAAAGTTTTTAAAAATAAAAACAAGATTTTAAATTTAAATAAATTTTGTTTAAAAACTTTTATAAATCTCTTTTATATAAAATAAGTATTCTATAACATTTGATTTAAAAGGTTTGTAAATTTATTTAAATTTTGTTAAAGTTAAATGTGTTAATCATTTTTAAATCTTAAATTTAAAAATGAAATTTAAGTAAATTTAAAGGTTAAGTTTCAAAGGTTTTGTAAATGATAATTAAATCATTTCCTTAATACTTTATCTTAAATAATGTTTTGAGATTGATTAAATTAATAAGTAATTAAAGAGGAATTAATTAGTTTAATTAACTAATAATTATGGATTAATAAATAAGTAATTAAGGGTTGTAAGTTGATTAATTTAAAGGTTAATTAATTTGTAATTTAGGATCATTAATTAGATAAGTTAAGATTTTGATTAATGATTAGAAATTAATTAATCAAGTAATTAGAATCAAGTTACAATTAAGCCTTAATTAATTAAGTGATTAGAGATTTATTAATTAAAGATTAACTAATTGATAATTAATTAATTAATTAATACGGTTAATTAAAGCATAATTACTTAGGGAAGTAATTAAAGAATTATTAATAGTTAATGAAAGATCATTAACTAGTGATTATGAAATGGTTAATTAATATAATTAATTTAATATAACTAATTAGATTAATTAATTAAGGACAATCATTTGTGGAATGAAAGTAATTAAGGGATTGATTACTCAATGTAATTAATTAAATTAATGTGATTAGTCTAAGTTAATTAATTTTTTTAACTGAGTTAAGATAATCACTTGATGATTTGTTAAGAATAATTGTTGAATGTAATTTATAAAATGAAATTACTTAGTGGAGTAAATAATGGGTAATTACAGGATGTAATTAATTGAAGAATGGAAGTAATTTGGGTTTCAATTACTTTGTGTAATTAATAAAAATGATATTTACTTAGTGGAAGTAATTAGGAATCAATTACTTTGTGTAATTAATTTAAGAATTAATTAATAAACTTTATTTAGAAGTTAATTAAGTAATGTAATTAATTAAGGGTAATTAATTACTGAATGTGATTAATCAAGGCCGGTTAATGAATGTGGTTAATTAAAGATTAATTATTAAATATGACTAATAATTAAAGAAATAATTAAAAAATCATTAATGTAATTAAGGGCTGATTAATTTAAGGTAATTAATCAATGTAGTGGTTATAAAGTAGTTAATTAATGTAATTAATTAAGGATTAACGTAATTAATTATAGTTCATTAATTAATAAAGTAATTAAGGGTTACTTACTGTAAAGGGTCAAGGATAATTAATTTGTGTAATTAATTAAAGGCTAATTACTTACAGTAATTAGAGAATGATTAATCAAGGGTGATTAATTAAGATGAATACTTAAAGGATGGACAATTAATTGACTTGTAATTAATTAATGGTTAAGTAAGCAAAATTTATGTGATGAAAGTAATTATTTAATTTATTTTAAATTAATTAGAGATGAAGTAATTAATTAATTCATTTTAAATTAATTATAGAATGTGTGATTAATAGATCTTTGCTTATGGATGGCTGAATGTTATTGAATGTCTTGAATTGTTTATCTCTGATATGAGATATGTGCTGATTTGTGATATTGGGTGCTTTGGTTGAATTGTGATCATATGGATTATCTATTTGTGATATTGTGGATTATCTATCTGTGTGAATATAGATAATGAATTAAATTGTTATAACTTTAAAACAACTTGGCTTTAAAAGACGGCGTTTTGGATTTCGATGAGACCGTGATCGGGTTTATAGATTTGGATATCCAAAAACTACATCGATCCAACGTAAGCGATAGGTCGTGAATCTCAAGTGAAGATGAAGATTTAGAGTGCAAGGTTTATTTTCGTTAACACTATGGGTGATTCCAAAATGAGTGTAACGATGTAATGCCTTCGGTTTCGTTCGAACCCGGAACGAACTTGTATGGATTGAATGCTTTAAGAACATCGTCAGTGGACGATGAGCATTCTAAGATAGATGTGTTCTATAAAGGTAATTGTAGCCTCAAGCCTCATCAACCGGGAATGGCCAAAACAGGGGAGGTGCAGCAAGGCTAAGTGAGTCGCGCTCAAGTAGGACAAGACGTTTCCTTGTCTAGAAGTCCCTTTGTATTCGGCTGTGTGGGGCAGTTGATTGCAACAACTTCCGGGGTTCTCTTGTTCAAGACTATCCGATAAGGGATGGTTCCGGCTTTGTGTTGCAGGGATTTAGGGTGGATCCTCGGTATGGTGATCTAGGCCACGTACTGTGACGGACGGTACCCCAATAGCCCTGCCATTGTATGGAATCCAATCTCCAATAAGAGTCGTACGTTTTTGTTGTGCCCAACTATGTTGGAACGTGAGATGTAAGCATTCCAGATATTTCTATATTTTACTTGAAAACCCTAGACACTATTATAATATCACTGGATTTCCTATCAAATGTTTTGGTTATCGTAAGGTATAAACTTTTTCGTGTTTATGTGCGGGAAGTCTTACGAGATACCTTTTGTTTTCAAAGGTTTTTCAAAGTTAAGCAACTTTAACCTGTTACTCACACTAGACCCATGTCTGACCTGGAGTTTATCTTCTGTTTTATTAAACTCTTGGGTACTCAAATTTTTACGAGTAGCCAAGGGATTCAGGTTAGCTTTGAAGAACTCTGGAGGAGAAGTGGAGCAGTAGGCTTCGGCGTTTATAGATATACAGTGTTCTTCTTTGTTGATTTCTCTGTATTGTATTTGAGTTGTAATGACTAGACAAGTGTTTATAACTGTCTAGTATGTGTTGTATGTGTTGTATAAGTTGTGTAACTCAGATAGATGTTGTATATTATATATTATTTATGTGATTAATATAATTTATTCGTTCCGCTGTTGAGATTATGCTTTGTTTCTTCTTTCTTCTCTATCTTTTCTCTTTTCTATCCCTTTCTTTCTTAATGATGATGTGTCTTTCTGTGGAGAGAAAGGTGGGTCGTCATAGGTGGTATCAGTGCACTAGGTTGAGTGAATACCTAGGCTTTGAAGTGACTTCTTTCTTAAGAGAGCGTATTTGTAATTTTAATATATATATATATATATATTTCTACCTATTTATTGGGTTACCTGCTCGGGTTTTCCAATATAAGTTCTAAAGGTAGGAAGGGTAGTGGTGTGTGTAGCACAACTACCAATGGAAGATGTCCAAATGTTGAGGTTGTAAGTGTATCTGTCGAGGCCGTAGACCTAATTCTGTCTCGAGTGAGCTTTGTTGTGGTGTAAGGATTTCACCAATCTCTGAAGAAAGCCTTTTGAGGTTCAGAGTCTATCTTGGAAGTGCAAGTTTGGATGATTAAAATTTAGATCTGGCGGATGAGCAAAAGCAAGTGATGGTATCTTGGCAACTTCGTTAAGAGGCAACTGTGTGATGAGATGCAGTGACTATGGATATTTCCGAAGATGTTTCTTTTGGAGCAAGTTTAAGGAAGTGCGTATGCATCAGTGATGAGGCTAGGTTCAGAAGGGTGCTTGTGTTTAGTTTGAAGCCCGAGTTTCTTGAGGAGATGTCTGCCCGTTTCTAGGCTCTGTGTGAGACTGGGTAATACGGCTTTGAGGTTCGAAGAGCTTTGGACAGGAAATCTTTGGTATCTGTAGCAGCATTGCAGCTCAGAGTGTTCTGTGTGCCAGCAAGAAGGTCATCTGGCTAAGCAGTTTTCTAGAGGTGGAGTTCAGAAGCAGCTGAGTAGATCCATTTCTTTAATGGATTGGCTTGATAAGCATAAGATGTTCTAATTGGTAAAGAGAGAACGATATCCTTGGAATTAGGCTGGATTTATCGCAAAAGTGACATGCGATTGTCGAGTGTTCTCTTGAGTAATCTTTTGCTTGGATCGAGGCATCTCTAGGGAACGTAGGAGTTTTCGAAGTTATCAGAGATTTTTTCCAGATGTCTTCGTGGAGGTTCGAGGTTTGCCATAGAATATGGAGACTGAGTTTTCGTATCGACTAGGATTCCAGGAGCGGTACCGGTGGTTCAGCTAGTAGAAGGATGGTTTCTAGTGAGAGAGTTTGGTGAAGCATCTCAGGATTTCATGGTACTTCTGAGTTCTCTCTTTATGGATTTGTTGAACCGTGTTTTCCGGGATGTACTGGACAAGTTTGTGCTCGTGTTCATCATTGACATTCTCATCTACTGCAGATCAGAGTTATACAACAGAAGCAAGATAGCAGTTGTTCTAGAATGGAAGCAACCCTGGACTCCTTGGAAGTTTTCATTTTTCTTGGATTAGAGGGTTTCTACAAGAAGTTTTTCAGGATCTGAAGGCGAGATTGGCTAGTGCTCTTGTATTGTCTTTTCTGGATAGGAGAAGTTTGTTTTCTACTGATGATAGTAGAGTTTGTATTCTTGATTTTGGTTGATCTTGAGAGGATTATTTGGTTGGGTTGTTCTTGGTCCAATTTGTTTCAAGAGGCATCAGCGAAGGTTGAGCTGATCAGGAAGGACGAAGACAGCCCAGGATTGTCAGAAGAGTTTTGTGGATAAGAGGCGTAGGAATTTGGATTTCGAAGACGGAGATTTGATTTCGGATGAGTTTTCTCCGGTCAAAGGAGCTATCGGATTTGGCAAGACTGGGAAGTTAGATCCAAGGTATATTGGATCTTTTCTGTATTCTGGTAAAGATAAATGCTTTTTCCTACAAGGTTGAATTGCCAGTTTGGATGACTGGGATTTAATGTGTTTCACGTATCTCTGAGGGAGTACGTGTGTGATCTATCCCTGGTTTTGGAACCAGCAGTTCTAGGGGTTTTGGTAGTTGAGTAGGACTTGAGTATGGTCTGACATCCTGTTCAGATTGTAGATCTAGATGAGTGGGAGCTCAGTAGCAAGTTTGGATTTAGTAGAGCGAGTATTCAAGTGTTTATACCTGGGAAACTCTAGATAGTGTTAAGAGGTCTATCCTGATTTGTGTCAGGATCATTAGATTTGTTTGATTAAGTAAATTGGTTGCTATGGTTGTTGGCATATGGTTGATAATATGTGCTTGTGGTTTAAAATTAAAAACTTTGATGGGTTATTAAATTATCTTTGCTTTTAAATTTCGGGGACGAAATTCTTTTAAAGGGGGAGGAATGTGATGACCCGGAATTTTGAGCAATATCAATTTAATAATCTATTTTAATAATTAAATCGATTTGATAATTTTCTTTATAATTGTAATTTAAATCGGCAAGTTTATTCTTTTAAAAACAAATAAATATTTAATTGATAAAATTTATCTTTTAAAAGCTAATAAAATGCTTTCTATTTATAACACACACACACACACACACAGATATATATATATATATATATATGTGTATATATGTATATATTGTAAATAGAAAAGCTTGATTTAAAATTTAATAAATAAAAATCATGTTTTCAAATTCTAATATATTTTGGTAATTTGGAAATTATGATTAAATTTAATACTTTTCAAAAGCTATTTAAATAGTTAACCATAAAATTTTAAAATATTTAAGATAAATGTTTAAATTGTTTAAAATACTTTTAAGCTTAAATTTAAATTTAAATTAGATTAATAAAAAGGTTTGTTTTATTTTCTTTTTAAATATTGCTTAATAAATATGATTTCAAAATATATATATATATATATATATATAAAAGATTAAAATATAATTTACATATGATACATTAATTCATTTAATATAATAAGTAATTTATGATAAAATGAGATAATCTTTTTTATAAATTATTTTAAATGGCAAATTTGTTATTTTTGAAACAATGTTAATAATGTGTTAGATATAAACAGATTTAAAAAAAATTGTTATTTTCAAATTAATGTGTTGTATATATATAAGTTGACTTTAATTTGGATTTTTAAAATTTAATTTGAATTTGGATTTAATTTTAAAATTCAAAGGATAGATATTTTAAAATATTTTGGATTTTAAAATATATGAATAAGATTTTATTTATAATTGGTTTTATTTTCTTTAAAGTAATTTATATATATATATATATATATATTTAGAAAAGAATTAGTGAATTAATATAAAAGCTTTTATTAACATTTAAAATAAATATTAATTACTTAAATTACAAGTGTAAATTTATTAGGCTGGGTTTTAACAAGTTTTAGCTAATAAACTAAGTAATGACAAATGTTAGTTAAATTTTAACAAGTATCATTATTAATTTTGTTTTTCTTTTATTTTCAAATTAATTATTTTAGCCTTTATAAATACATATGTTTTCCTCCTCTTCATTTCTTTTCTATTCTCTAACCAAAAACCAAGATAAACTCAATCCAATTGCGACGACCCAGAATTTCTAAAAATTTAAATTAGAATATTTAATTGATTGTAAATATTTAAAAAGTTAATTTTTAACTTGAATTCAAATATTATTATTAATGGCAATTAAATTATTAGATTTAATAAACTGAAGTTGGGTAAAATGTTGAATCTGGAGTTTTAAGCCTATTAAAAATAATTCGAAGGCTTATAAAATCTATAATGATGATACTGAAGATAATAGAATGGTTGAAATTTAATTTAAAGGTGATTTGTCCAATTTTAATAATATATCGTTTAAATCGATATTTAAAAATAGCCTTCCGAGGCACAGTCTCGGATTTCGATGAAACTAGTTCCATTGGATCCGTAATATTGTATTATTATCGAATTTCAATTTTCGTAACGTTTGGAGTTACCATTTGTCCGTACGCGTGAGAAACGTGTTGAAATTAAAATCAATAATTTAACATTTAAACTCGATTCAAAAGGCTATCTTCCACTTATGACAGAATTAGGTTCCGAAACACGTTCCATTGCGTTCGGAATAGGGGTATAACATTAGGAATGCCTAGCGGCACGCCTTAATCAGGGTTCTGGATTAAATATCTAGATATTTTGAATTTTTATATAATATATTCCCATCGATTTAAACTATACAGTGAATCCTTTCTTTTCAACCGCGCCTATATCCACTTCAGCCACCCTATAATCGTGTTTATTATTTCTTCTTATTAATACCACTTTCTCTTCAGTTTTAAAAGACAGCAGGAAGAAAAAATAATAATGGCCGAACATTTTAAAATGAAATCGCGAGTTTTCCTGCGTTCGAAATCAAATCTCATTTTCCCCTTTCCTCTCAATCCAATTCGAGATATTAGCCATTCGAAAATTAAATTGTTCGATGGCGGAATCAAATCGCGACCTGGGCAGCAACATGCAATAGTTTTCGTTCGAGAGTGTGGCGATTTCTGGGAGGCGAAGGCGCGCGTTGGTTCGATTATCATGGTTCGGTGATTAGGCGAAGTCGCGTGGTGGTGTTTGGATGTTCGCGAGGCCGGCGGTGGCTTGGAGGTGAAGGAGTTCGTGGGTACGATGAAGGCCTGAGGTGAAGGATATGTGCTCGATGTTGAATTGGATGGAGGTGAATTTGATGTTGAATCAGGTTGCAGCTTGCTTCGAGTAGAATGGCGGTCGCGGTAATGAGCTCGACGAGGCACGGTTTGGATTTCGTGCTGAAGCTCGTTGATTTGGTCTTGCTGTTCGTTGTGAGGTATTCGAGTTAACTTTTGTTACTTTTATTAACAGTGAAGTGTAAATTAGGCTAGCTAAAATTATTTATTTAAAATTGGTTGATTAAGTTTATTAACTAGTAACACTATGCTGTTAAATAGCTTACTGATTTGGGGAGTTAATTTTATATTAAACAGAAAAATTTTAAAATGGTTGATTTAAAAAGAAAATTTTATTTTAAGCAGTTTTAAAATTTTACAGTTAAATACTGTTTTATTTTACATATAAGAGAATATAAATACAGTAGCATATAAAAGTAACTATGTTTTTAATTTAGTAAATATATATATGTACTAACTCACATACATATTTTTATTTAAACAAGAAATAGGAAAATTATTTTTGTAGATTAGATTTGAAAGGGAAAAGTTTTAATTTTGATATGACAGGAAATTATATAGTAAGAATTTTTAATGTTGAAAGGTTTTCAAAATCTATATAGATTTTTGTTTTAATATATATATAATGTTCTTCTTAATTGGAAATTATTTTTATCTATTTAAAATATAGATCTACATAGATAAACAGTAAATATGTATATATATAAATGATTTTGGGAAATATAAGATTTTAAAATCTTGGAGAGGTTTTAAAGATTAGATTTTCGGAATGTATATAGTTTATTTATGTAAAAGGAAATTTGTTAAGATTAAAATTATAATTTAAATCAAATTAATGAATGGAAATTTATTTTCGATAAGTTCGAATGTTGATGAATCATAAATTGTTATACAAGGTCAAATATGGAAAGAAAACAAGGCGAAATGGAAATTGGTCGCGGGCAAATTAAAGGTGAGTTAATCTCTCTCCTTTGGATTTTTATTTAAATTTAAATGGATAAATTTAATAAATTTGTTGAATGATTGAATTGATTTGATGTGCACTGATGATCTGGTGACTTTGGTTTTGGTTGGTTCTCGAGTTAATTGTTGCTTGACTCGAAGCATTTGGGTTTTAAATTGTTTTAAACTTAAATCAATAAAAAAGAAAATGTTATCATTTTAAAGTTAATAAAGGTTTAATGATTTGTGATTCATTTAATTGGTAGGGTAATTAAAATGGATAATTAATAAATTCAATTAATTAATGATTTGGGTTAATTAATTAAGTTTAATTAATTTAGAATGATCATTGGGTGGTTTGATAAGTAGTTACTTAATGTAATTAATAAAATATAATTACTTTATGTAATTAATCAAGAGATTAATTAAGATAATGAATTAAGGGGTAATTTATTTATTTAATGAAGTAAATAAAAAGGTAGAATTACAGGATGAGATAAATCAAGAGTGATTAATATTTGTGGTTTAATTAATGATTAATTATTTACTGTAATTAAATTTGATTAGGATAAATTGAAATGTAAATGGGAAATCATTAATTTATATAATCAACGACGTAATTAAAGATTGATTAATTAAGATCAGTTAATCAATACTAAGTGATTTATGAGGAATTGATTAATATAAGTAGTTAAGGATTAATGTAATTAATATAGTTAACTAATTCGTGAAGTAATTATTGATTTTGGTTAAGAATAATAAATTGGTGAAATTAATTAAAGATTACTACTTGAAGGTAATTAAAGAATAATTAATCCAGGGTGATTAATTAAGATGGATAATTAAGGGATGATCAATTAATTGATTTGAAATTAATTAATGTAGAATGAAGGAATCCAAGTGATAGAGGTTAGTAATTCAATTGAATTAGTTAAATAAATTTGGAAGTGATCAAGTTTGCTTATGGATGATTGAGTGATATTGGATGCCTTGAATGAGACTCGAGGGGACCGGGGTCGGGTATTAGAAAATACCCGAAGCCACTTCGAATTTTTATAGATTGATATGTAAAATCTATAGGCTGGAATGAAATGATTTAAGTGAATTGGATTATTTAATCTAAGTTTGGTACATAGAAATTGATGTGCGAAATAAGTGTTGTCTATAACAAATTGTGAATTTGTTAAATTGGTATAAGTTATCCCGGGTTTATATAAGTTGTTTGCTTTGGTATTCCATGTTAGTTGGGTTTACTCACACTAGTTTCCAGCCTGACCCGAGTGTTACTTTGATGTAATGCTCGGGTCAGACCGAGTATTACAGATTTTCAGGAAATGGCGTTCTGGAGCTCGGGAGGCGACCTAGATGGCAAGAACGTATGGAGTGTTTCCGATGTATTATATTGCTCTATATCTGTGACATGATAATTGTGTATATTCAGTGCCTGTATATATGTGTAACTCTGATGTATTATAAAAGTATTTTGACAGATACAATATTCTTTGTAAAATGTTATTATTTATTATTATATTTTATCCACTGCGAATGTGAGATGTTGATGTTTCTGATCTTCTTCTTCCATCTCTTTCTTCTTTTTCCTAACTATCTGCAATTTTGGGGATCGGATATTTCGGGTCGTTACAGTTGGTATCAGAGCTGAAAGGTTAAGCGAGAACCTTGGCTCTGGTGGGGATTACTCCTTAAATAGAGTTCATAGTACTCTAGGATGAGTTGTGTGTGTGTGTGTGTATATATAAATATATGAGAGCGTACTTGTTATTTTCTTATATAAAGGTTTTAAATGATTTTTTATAAAAATATATTTTGATATATAAAGCAATATTTCCTTCTAATAAATATTAAGGTGATTGGTTAATAAATTATTGGAATTAAATTAAGAAGTAATATAATACAACCAAATTGAAATCTTGAATTGGAATTAAATTAAGTGGTAATAGAAATACAACCAAATTAAAATTAAATGAAGATAAGTTTGAAATGAATCCATAATTAAATGGTATAAAGAGATAAGTTGATTTGATTTAAAGGATTAAGTCAACATCTAAAATTTACTTCGAAATTATATAATTCGGGATAATTTAAATTTAAAATTTAAAATTGAATTAGTTCAAAATTGAATTTGATTTAAATTAATTGGATTTGTGAATGAAGATGGATAAGTTGAAAAACTTAAATGGAAATTTTGAATTGGATTGAATTGAAATGGTTGAAATTGAAGTGGGTTCAATTGATATTAGTCCAAATTGATTGGAATAATTTGGGATTGTAATTAAAGTTGAACAGGTTTAAAATCAAATGGAATTTGATTTAAATTGGGAAAGAAATCAGGATTGATTCAACTTGAATTGGGGTTAAATCAATGGAAATTGAAGTTATTCAATTGGAATTGAGTCAATTTAAATGGAAGTGGAAATTTAAATTGAATTGATGGGAAAGTGAACAGTTTTGACTCTGGACAATTTTAAATATAAATTGTTTTAATATAAACCTATTTTTCCAAGCTATTTAATAAATACAACCTTTCTTTTTAAAGCCAAATTATTTTATATTTATTTTACAATTATTTTTGGAGCTATTTATTAAATTTTCAACTTTTTTATAAACTATTCACTATTTTTCAACTATTTTACAAATTAATTACTATTTTACAACTATTTTGCCATTGCGGAGACGAAATGAAATGCAATGTATGGTTGGTGAATAAATTAGAAATGAAATGGAATTAAATACAGAATGAGTTGAAATTAATTTTAAGTAGTTATAAACTAAAATGGATACTCTATTAAGCGTATATCGCCGAATTTACATAAAAATAGTTGTCGTTTAACGTAAACAAAGGTAATTAAAATTTTATGAGTTGACAAAGATTAAATAAATTGGTTTTAAAATCAATTGAAGTGGATATGAGTTTGTTTTGCTTAAAAATAAATTGAATGTAAGCAATTGAGTTGTAAATCAATGAAATTGAACGAAATGGTGTATGAATTGGTTAAAAGCAATTGAATTAGTTTTGAAATCATATAAATTGCTCGTGGAAGTTATTTAGAATGAATTTCTTTTAGAGTTGATGTGTTGTAATTGTTTAAGTAAGAGAAATGTTATAAACTTCATATATATAGTGCTTACATGTTCAAATTCAGTAAGTACATGTACCTGAAGGTCGTTTGACTGGATTTGGTTGCGATAAATGCTAAAATAATAAGCCACTTGCTTAAAATGCTAAATAAAGGTACGCCTACGCAATAAAAATAGGAAATATGAACTGTTTTTGTTTTTAGGACCGTGTGGGTCGATGTACATATATTTATATCTCTTGTCAAATTGCAAAAGCTCCTCCTTACAAAGGAGACTCTGCCAAAAAAATTCGAAAATTTTAGGAGTTAGAAAATTTTTGGAATTTTTTGGAAAATTTTCTGTTAGCGACAAAACATTTTTAAATTGGAAATTGAAATAAAATTAATGGATGAAACTAATTTAAAATAATGATATGAATCAGTTATAACTGGAAGATATTATTTAATATTCAGAATTGAAGATAAATTGAATTCATATAGAAATGGAAAAAAAAACTAATTTGAATAGAAGTAAATATGAAAACTTCTGTAAGGAAATGTATAAAATGATTCTAAAAGCTATGATTGGATATTATGGTTAAATAGGATATGCAAGTATTATAAAGGGAAAGGAAAATTTGTTTCGATTTCAGACGATAAATTTGAGTTGCTCGACAAAAAGGTATGTGTTTAAATTTCTATACGAAATTTGATTGGGTTTTTGATATAGCCACTTGGCTTTTTGTTTTCTTTTGGAATTTGGGAGCCCGTAGAGGCATTTTGTAGTTGTACCGAGCTAGCCGCGCAAAAGAGATGCTGGCGAAATTTTTCGAAAATTTAGAGAGTTAGAAAATTTTTGAGAAAGTTTTGATAATTTATATTTGGATTTAAATTTAGATTTGAATAAATGGAGTAAATAAGGTTGTTGGAAACTATGGAAGGTTTTGGAAAGTTGGTTGAAGTAATAGTGGGTCTTTAATAAAAGATATGTTATGTCAAGTTGATATAACTGTTGGTTTTAGGGGAAAAGTAAACGGGTATTGGACCATTCTTCCTAACTAGTAATTTCAGGGACGAAATTCTTTTAAAGCGGAGGAATGTGACCACCCAACATTTCTAACAATTTAAATTAGAATATTTAATTGATTGTAAATATTTAAAAAGTTAATTTTAAACTTGAATTCAAATATTATTATTAATGGCAATTTAATATTAGATTTAATAATCTGAAGTTGGGTAAAATGTTGAATCTGGAGTTTTAAGCCTATTAAAAATAATTTGAAGGCTTATAAAATTTATAATGATGATACTGAAGATTATAGAATGGTTAAAAATTAATTTAAAGGTGATTTGTTCAATTTTAATAATATATCGTTTAAATCGATATTTAAAAATAGCCTTCCGAGACACAGTCTCGGATTTTGACGAAACCAGTTCCATTAAATGCGTAATATTGTATTATTATCGGATTTCAATTTTCGTAACGTTTGGAGTTACCATTTGTCCGTACGCGTGAGAAACGTGTTGAAATTAAAATCGATAATTTAACATTTAAACTCGATTCAAAAGGCTATCTTCCACTTATGACAGAATTAGGTTCCGAAACACGTTCCATTGCGTTCGGAATAGGGGTATAACATTAGGAACGCCTAGTGCCACGCCTCAACCAGGGTTCTGGATTAAATATCTAGATATTTTGAATTTTTATATAATATATTCCCATCAATTTAAACTATACACTGAATCCCTTCTTTTCAGCCGCACCTATATCCACTTCAGCCACCCTATAATCGTGTTTATTGTTTCTTCTTATTAATGCCTCTTTCTCTTCAGGTTTAAAAGACAGCAGGAAGGAAAAAAATCAATGGCCGAACATTTTAAAATGAAATCGCAAGTCTTCCTGCATTCGAAATCAAATCTCATTTTCCCCTTTCCTCTCAATCCAATTCGAGATATTAGCCGTTCGAAAATTAAATTGTTCGATGGTGGAATCAAATCGCGACCTGGGCAGCAACACACAATAGTTTTCGTTCGAGAGGGTGGCGATTTCTGGGAGGCGAAGGCGCGCGTTGGTTCGATTATCAGGGTTCGGCGATTAGGCGAAGTCGCGTGGTGGCGTTTGGATGTTCGCGAGGCTGGCGGTGGCTTGGAGGTGAAGGAGATTGTGGGTACGAGGAAGGCCTGAGGTGAAGGATATGTGCTTGATGTCGAATTGGGTGGAGGTGAATTTGATGTTGAATCAGGTTGCAGCTTGCTTCGAGTTGATTGGCGGTCGCAGTGATGAGCTCGACGAGGCACGGTTTGAATTTCATGCTGAAGCTTGTTGATTTGGTCTTGCTGTTCGTTGTGAGGTATTCGAGTTAACTTTTGTTACTTTTATTAACAGTGAAGTGTAAATTAGGGTAGCTAAAATTATTTATTTAAAATTGGTTGATTAAGTTTATTAACTAGTAACACTATGTTGTTAAATGGCTTACTGATTTGGGAAGTTAATTTTATATTAAACAGAAAATTTTAAAATGGTTTATTCAAAAAGAAAATTTTATTTTAAGCAGTTTTAAAATTTTACAGTTAAATACTGTTTTACTTTACAGATAAGAGAATATAAATACTGTAGTATATAAAAGTAGCTATGTTTTTAATCTAGTAAATATATATATATATGTACTAACTCACATACATATTTTTATTTAAATAGGAAATAGGAAAATTATTTTTGTAGATTAGATTTGAAAGGAAAAAGTTTTAATTTTGATATGACAGGAAATTATATAGTAAGAATTTTTAATGTTGAAAGGTTTTCAAAATCGATATAGATTTTTGTTTTAATATATATAATGTTCTTCTTAATTGGAAATTATTTTTATCTATTTAAAATATAGATTTACATAGATAAATAGTAAATATGTATATATATAAATGATTTTGGGAAATATAAGATTTTAAAATCTTGGAGAGGTTTTAAAGATTAGATTTTCGAAATGTATATAGTTATTTATGTAAAATGAAATTTGTTAAGATTAAAATTATGATTTAAATCAAATTAATGAATGGAAATTTATTTTCGATAAGTTCCAATGTTGATGAATCGTAAATTGTTATACAAGGTCAAATATGCAAAGAAAACAAGGAAAATGGAATTGGGTCGCAGACAAATTAAAGGTGAGTTAATCTCTCTCCTTTGGATTTTTTTTAAATTTAAATGGATAAATTTAATAAATTGGTTGAATGATTGAATTGATTTGATGTGCACTGATGATCTGGTGACTTTGGTTTTGGTTGGTTCTCGAGTTAATTGCTGCTTGACTCGAAGCATTTGGGTTTTAAATTGTTTTAAACTTAAATCAATAAAAAAGAAAATGTTTTCATTTTAAAGCTAATAAAGGTTTAATGATTTGTGATTCATTTAATTGGTAGGGTAATTAAAATGGATAATTAATAAATTCAATTAATTAATGATTTGGGTTAATTAATTAAGTTTAATTAATTTAGAATGATCATTGGGTGGTTTGATAAGTAGTTACTTAATGTAATTAATAAAATATAATTACTTTGTGTAAT
Organism: Allium cepa; assembly: GCA_030765085.1. NCBI lineage: Eukaryota > Viridiplantae > Streptophyta > Magnoliopsida > Asparagales > Amaryllidaceae > Allium > Allium cepa. Next base: position 466,248,372 of record CM060943.1, read on the forward strand.
TAATCAAGAGATTAATTAAGATAATGAATTAAGGGGTAATTAATTTATTTAATGAAGTAAATAAAAATGTAGATAATTACAGGATGAGATAAATCAAGAGTGATTAATATTTGTGGTTTAATTAATGATTAATTATTTAATGTAATTAAATTTGATTAGGATAAATTGGAATGTAAATGGGAAATCATTAATTAATATAATCAACAACGTAATTAAAGATTTATTAATTAAGATCAGTTAATCAATACTAAGTGATTTATGAGGAATTGATTAATATAAGTAGTTAAGGATTAATGTAATTAATATAGTTAACTAATTCATGAAGTAATTATTGATTTTGGTTAAGAATAATAAATTGGCGAAATTAATTAAAGATTATTACTTGAAGGTAATTAAAGAATAATTAATCCAGGGTGATTAATTAAGATGGATAATTATGGGATGATCAATTAATTGATTTGAAATTAGTTAATGTTGAATGAAGGAATCCAAGTGATCGAGGTTAGTAATTAAAATTGAATTAATTAATTAAATTTGGAAGTGATCAAGTTTGCTTATGGATGATTGAGTGATATTGGATGCCTTGAATGAGACTCGAAGGGGCCGGGGTCGGGTATTAGAAAATACCCGAAGCCACTTCGAATTTTTGTAGGTTGATATGTGAAATCTATAGGCTGGAATGAAATGATTTAAGTGAATTGGATTATTTTATCTAAGTTTGGTACTTAGAAAATTGATATGTGAAATAAGTGTTGTCTATAACAAATTGTGAATTTGTTAAATTGGTATAAGTTATCCCGGGTTTATATAAGTTGTTTGCTTTGGTATTCCATGTTAGTTGGGTTTACTCACGCTAGTTTCCAGCCTGACCCGGGTGTTACTTTGATGTAATGCTCGGGTCAAACCGAGTATCACAGATTTTCAGGTAAGTACATTCTGGAGCTCGGGAGCCGAGCTGGATGGCAAGAACGTATGGAGTGTTTCTGCTGTATTATATTGTTGTATATCTGTGACATGATAATTGTGTATATTCAGTGCCTGTATATATGTGTAACTCTGATGTATTATATAGGTATTTTGACAGATACAATATTCTTTGTAAACTATTATTATTTATTATTATATTTTATCCGCTGCGAATGTGAGATGTTGATGTTTCTGATCTTCTTCTTCTATCTCTTTCTTCTTTTTCCTAACTATCTGGAATTTTCGGGATCAGAAATTTCGGGTCGTTACACCAATTCTCTAAACAAATCTGATAATATGTACCTCACAAACCAGAAATCAAAAATTAAAACCCTGTACAAATTTCTCAAAAACAAAATCTGCAACTCAAATACTTTCACAAACCAGAAAATCAAACCATTAGCCTGCAATCCATTTTCAAAGATCAAAACTAAAGCCTGAACAACATTCCTCAAATCTAAAACAAAATCAATATCATGTCATTTATTTTCTATATCAAATCCAAAAGCCTGCATTTCTTAAAAACCTAAGATGAAAATCATAAAACCTGCAAGCATTTTATTCAACCTGGAATCAAGGACTGCAAACCATTTTCAAATCCAAGAGCCTACAAGCATTTTATTCAAACTGAGTTTTTCAAAGCAACCATTCTTCAGCAATTCCATTTTTAAATCAGAAGCATTTTCAACATTCAATTTTAAAGTTTCAAAAGGCTATTTCAAAAGAGAAGGCACTGTTCATCATTTGTAAACAGGTGAGTAACATCCTTTCTGAAAAGCCTAAGTATGATTCCGGTTGCATGTTAAGTTCTGGAATGAATGTGTTTTTGTGTGAATATATATTGGTGAAGTTGTGTGTGTGTGTATATATATATGAATGTACAGATGTGTGTGTGCATGCTGTTATCTGTGACATCTCTGCTCTTAGTTTTCAAACTAAGATTTAGAACAAAATTCATATTCTCTTGATCTAATTGTTGTTCGGACTTGGACTACAAATAAAATTTGTTTGGTTCATCATTTATTATAGTTTAAAATTATAATTATGTTAAAAATGTCTTTGGAAAACCCAAAAGAACAAGAAAGCTTGGGTTTTGTATAAAATTCAAACACCTTAACTCATTGATTTAGGCATATGATCTGAATCCTTGTCTAAAAACATGATTTTTAGAAGTAAAACCATAATTTTTAGATTGGGTTTGAATGTGCATTTTGGTGTTGATCAGATATTGTGACTTGGGTGGTTTCTGGTGATCTACTTGCCCGGGAAGGTCGAGGTTTTCTATGGTGGTGGAAGAATGAACGGAGAGTGTGGGAAAATTGTCAAAAAGGTGTGTAGGCTACTGTGGTGGCGGCGGTGGACGATTTAAGTCTGTAACCCTAGTTTTGGCAAGGTTGGGTATTTTGATCGTCACGGCGTCTCTGGTGGACTGAGTTCCACCAAATTATGGGAAATGGAAGCAGGGGTTTCGGGGAAGTTGTGGCTGGAAGCTCCGGTGCTCTGGTGAACGGTGTTGCGAGTTCGAGGTTGTTCCAGGTTTGGTATGTTGTTCCAGATTTGTGACTAAACGCTCGATCTTGATTTCGAGTTCTATTTGAAGTTCTGATGGTCGTAATCTGGTTTGGGGTTGATCGTCGACATGAGTGAGTCATCATGGATGGTCGGAGGAGGCTGGTTGGTCGGTGCACGTGCATAGCAGCGATGTGGTGTAAGGAGCTTTGGGTTGTTATTTTGTCTCGAAGTAGGCTTCGGGATAATAGGGTTTAGACTCCAGTTACGCCTCGGATTGGTTCGAGAGTGATTGTTTTCAGATTTTTTTTACTTTAAAATTTAAACCAAATTTTGTAAAAAGGGGAGAAGGATGGGTCTTCTTGGGTATGTACTCGAGTGGGCTTCGGGTTGAACCCGAAGCAGCTTGTTAAAAAGTTTTTAAAAATAAAAACAAGATTTTAAATTTAAATAAATTTTGGTTTATAAACTTTTATAAATCTCTTTTATATAAAATAAGTGTTTTTTAACATTTGATTTAAAAGTTTCGTAAATTGATTAAATTTTGTTAAAGTTAAATGTGTTAATCATTTTTAAATCTTAAATTTAAAAATGAAATTTAAAAGTAAATTTAAAGGTTAAGTTTCAAAGGTTCTGTAAATGATAATTAAATCATTTCCTTAATACTTTATCTTAAAGTTAATTAAGATTTAATGTTTTGAAATTGATTAAACTAATAAGTAATTAAAGAGGAATTGATTAATTTAATTAACTAATAATTATGGATTAATAAATAAGTAATTAAGGGTTGTAAGTTGATTAATTTAAAGGTTAATTAATTTGTAATTTAGGATCATTAATTAGATAAGTTAAGATTTTTATGAATGATTAGAAATTAATTAATCAAGTAATTAAACTTAAGTTACAATTAAGCCTTAATTAATTAAGTGATTAGAGATTTATTAATTAGATATTAACTAATTGATAATTGATAAATTAATAATGGTTAATTAAAGCATAATTACTTAAGGAAGTAATTAAAGAATTGTTAATGAAAGATCATTAACTAGTGATTATGAAATGATTAATTAATATAATTAATTTAAGATAATTAATTAGATTAATTAATTAAGGATAATCATTTGTGGAATGAAAGTAATTAAGGGATTAATTGCTCAATGTAATTAATTAAATTAATGTGATTACTTTAAGTTAATTAATTTGTCTAATTGATTTAAGTTAATCACTTGATGATTTGCTAAGAATAATTGTTGAATGTAATTTATAAAGTGAAATTAGTTAGTAAGTAATTAATGGGTAATTACTGGATGTAATTAATTGAAGAATGGAAGTAATTTGGGTTTTAATTACTTTGTGTGATTAATAAAAAGGATTATTACTTAGTGGAAGTAATTAAGAATTAATTACTTTGTGTAAATAGTTTAAGAATTAATTAATAAACTTTATTTAGAAGTTAATTAAGTAATGTAATTAATTAAGGGTAATTAATTACTGAATGTGATTAATCAAGGCCGATTAATGAATGTGGTTAATTAAAGATTAATTATTAAATATGACTAATAATTAAAGAAATAATTAAAAAATCATTAATGTAATTAATGATGTAATTAAGGGCTGATTAATTTAAGGGTAATTAATCAATGTAGTGATTATAAAGTAGTTAATTAATGTAATTAATTAAGGATTAACGTAATTAATTATAGTTAATTAATTAATAAAGTAATTAAGGGTTAATTACTGTAAAGGGTCAAGGATAATTAATTTGTGTAATTAATTAAAGGCTAATTACTTACAGTAATTAGAGAATGATTAATCAAGGGTGATTAATTAAGATGAATACTTAGAGGATGGACAATTAATTGATTTGTAATTAATTAATGGTTAAGTAAGCAAAATTTATGTGATGAAAGTAATTATTTAATTTATTTTAAATTAATTAGAGATGAAGTAATTAATTAATTCATTTTAAATTAATTATAGATGGTGTGATTAATAGATCTTTGCTTATGGATGGTTGAATATTATTAAATGCCTTGAATTGTTTATCTATGATATGAGATATGTGTTGATTTGTGATATTGGGTGCTTTGGTTGAATTGTGATGATATGGATTATCTATTTGTGATATTGTGGATTATCTATCTGTGTGAATATAGATAATGAATCAAATTGTTTTAACTTTAAAACAACTTGGCTTTAAAAGACGGCGTTTTGGATTTCGATGAGACCATGATCGGGTTTACAGATTTGGATATCCAAAAACCACATCGATTCAACGTAAGCGATAGGTCATGAATCTCAAGTGAAGATGAAGATTTAGAGTGCAAGGTTTATTGTCGTTAACTCTAAGGGTGATTCCAAAATGAGTGTAACGAGGTAATGCCTTCGGTTTCGTTCGAACCCGGAACGAACTTGTATGGATTAAATGCTTTAAGAACATCGTCAGTGGACGATGAGCATTCTAAGATAGATGTGTTCTATAAAGGTAATTGTAGCCTCAAGCCCCATCAACCGGGAATGACCAAAACAGGAGAGGTGCAGCAAGGCTAAGTGAGTCGCGCTCAAGTAGGACAAGATGTTTCCCTGTCTAGAAGTCATTTTTTATTCGGCTGTGTGGGGCAGTTGATTACAACAACTTTCGGGTTTCTCTTGTTCAGGACTATCCAGTAAGTGATGGTTCCGGCTTTGTGTTGTGGGGATTTAGGGTGGATCCTCGGTACAGTGATCTAGGCCACGTACTGTGACGGGCGGTACCCCAATAGCCCTGCCATTGTATGGAATCCAATCTCCAATAAGAGCCGTACGTTTTAGTTGTGCCCAACTATGTTAGAACGTGAGATGTAAGCATTCCAGCTATTTCTGTATTTTACTTGAAACCCTAGACACTATTATAATATCACTGGATTTCCTATCAAATGTTTTGGTTATCGTAAGGTATAAACTTTTCCATGTTTATGTGTGGGAAGTCTTGCGAGATACCTTTTGTTTTCAAAGGTTTTTCAAAGTTAAGCAACTTTAACCAGTTACTCACACCAGACCCATGTCAGACCCAGAGTTTATCTTCTGTTTTATTAAACTCTTATGTACTCAAATTTTTAAAAGTAGCCAAGTGATTCAGGATAGCTTTGAAGAACTCTGGAGGAGAAATGGAGCAGGAGGCTTCAGCGTTCATAGATATACAGTGTTCCGCTGTGTTGATTTTTCTGTGTTGTATTTGAGTTGTAATGACTAGACAGGTGTTTATAACTGTCTAGTATGTGTTGTATAAGTTGTGTAACTCTGATAGATGTTGTATATTATATATTATTTATGTGATTAATATAATTTATTCGTTCCACTGTTGAGATTCTGCTGTTGTTTCTTCTTTCTTCTCTATCTTTTCTCTTTTCTATCCCTTTCTTTCTTAATGATGATGTATCTTTCTACGGAGAGAAAGGCGGGTCGTCACAGGTGGTATCAAAGCGCTAGGTTGAGTGAATACCTAGGCTTTGAAGTGACTTCTTTCTTAAGAGAGCGTATTTGTAATTTTAATATATATATATATATATATATATATATATACCTATTTATTGGTTTACCTGTTCGGGTTTTCTAATATAAGTTCTAAAGGTAGGAAGGGTAGTGGTGTGTGTAGCACGACTACCAATGGAAGATGTCCAAATGTTGAGGTTGTAAGTGTATCTGTCGAGGCTGTAGACCTAATTCCATCTCGAGTGAGCTTTGCCGTGGTGTAAGGATTTCACCAATCTCTGAAGAAAGCCTTTTGAGGTTCAGAGTCCATCATGGAAGTGCAAGTTTGGATGAGTAAAATTTAGATCTGTCGGATGAGCAGAAGCGAGTGATGGTATCTTGGCAACTTCGGGAAGAGGCAACTGCTGATGAGATGCAGTGACTATGGATATTTTCGAAGATGTTTCTTTTAGAGCAAGTTTAAGGAAGTGTGTCCGCATCAGTGATGAGGCTTGGTTCCGCAGGGTGCTTGTGTTTAGTTTGAATCACGAGTTTCTTGAGGAGATGTCTGCCCATCTCTAGGCTCTGTGTGAGATTAGATAATACGGCTTTGAGGTTCGAAGAGCTTTGGATAGGAAGTCTTTGGTATCTGTGGCAGCGTTGCAGCTCGAAGTGTTTTGTGTGCCAGCAAGAAGGTCGTCTGGTTAAGCAGTTTTCTAGAGGTGCAGTTCAGAAGCAGCTGAGTAGATCCATTTCTTTAATGGATTCCAACTGTAACGACCCAAAATTTTCACTCCCGAAAATTTTCGGATAGTTATGAAAAGAAGAAAGAGATAGAAGAAGAAGAACAGAAACACCAAACATCTCACAATCGCAGCGGATAAAATATAATAATAAATAATAACAGTTTACAAAAGGATACTATATCTGTCGATTACATTTAATATACATCAGAGTTTCACATTGTATACAGTCACTGAATATTTACAATTATCATGTCTCAGATTGACAATAATATAAATACAGCGGACATACTCTATACGCTTCTGCCACTCAGCTCGCCTCCTGAGCTCCAGAACGTCCTAACCTGGAAATCTGTAGTACTCGGTCTGACCCGAGCATTACACCAAAGTAACACCCGGGTCAGGCTGGAAACTAGCATGAGTAAACCCAACTAACATGGAATACCAAACAAACAACTTATATAAACCCGGGGTAACTTATATCAATTTAGCGAATTCACAATTTGTTATAGACAACACTTATTCCTCACATCAATTTCTAAGTACCAAACTTTGATGAAATAATCCAATTCACTTAAATCATTTCATTCCAGCCTATTGATTTCCCATATCAATCTATAAAAAAAATTCGAAGTGGTTTCGGGTATTTCCCAATACCCAACCCCGATCTCTTCGAAACTCATGTCATCCTAACCCAGGTTATCCAAATGAAATACACAACATTTCATATTAGAGATATCAACTCATTCAAAGCACCCAATACCATTCAATCACCCATAAGCAAAACTTAATCACATACAAATCAATTCAATTGATTCTAATTGTATTGCAAACCTCAATCACTTAGATTCCTTCATTCATTAATTCCAAATCAATTAATTAATCAACTCTTCCGTAATCATTCATCTTAATTAATCACCCTGGATTGGTTAACTTTCAATTACATTCAAGTAATTATCTTTAATTAATTTCACGATATTAATTCTTCTTACCAAAATCAATAAGTAATCTTTCATTACTTCTCGAATTAATTAACTATTTAAATTTCATTACCCTTAATTACTTACGCTAATTAATTTCTCATGAGTCACTTATTTATTACTTGATAAATCTTAATTAATCAAATCTTTAATTACATCATTTTTGTTTTCTATATAAATTGAGGATTTCCATTTATATTTTAATTTATCCTGATCAAATTCAATTACCTTAATTAAACCATAATATTTATCATTCCGATTAATTCCAAACGATAATTAACTATACTTTCATTTACTTCATTGAGTAATCAATTGCTCCTTAATTAACCATCTTAATTTATTCCTGGATTAATTTCACAAAGAAATTTTATTTTATTAATTTCATTAAGTAATTATCTATCAAACCATCCATTGATTATTCTAAATTAATTCGACTAAATTAACTTAACCAAAATGAATTCAAACCTTTACCTACTAATTAATCAACTCGATTTACTAATTAATTTAATTAATAAATCATCCATTTCAATTACCCTACGATTTTGACGAACCACAAATCATTAAACTTCTTATTATAATTTAAGTTTAAATAATTTAAAACCCGAATACTTCGAGTCAAACCACAGTTGACAACCAAAACTAAATCACAAGATCGTCAGTACACATCCAAACATTTCAATCATTCATCCAATTTTATTTAAATTTAACCATTTAAATTTAAATAAAAATCCAACAGAGTGAGATTTACTCACCTTGCTCCTATTTGCAATCCACCTCAACCTTGCCTTGGTTTCCTCGATTTCGACCTTGTATAAATAATTGTATGATTTTGTTAATATTTGAATCAAGTCAAACAATTAAATTTTCGTTTCATAAATTTAATTAATTAACAATTAAATTTTAACCGATGATTTACTTCAATCACTGATTTAATTTTAAATCAAAGGATTAAAATTTTAAACTAATATTTTATTTTTAAACCCATTTCTTTTAAATAAATTTAAGAATTAAATTGTTTTAACAACTTATTGTTAATCAATAATTTCTTTTTACTAATTAACATGTAATAATTTTCCCAGTAAAAACATGTCTATTATAAAAAAATATACATACAGATGTTATACCTCATTGAATCTAGATTGAAACTCACGAAACCCTAAATGCGTCGAACCCCTCCATCAATTATTGCGACATCGCCATACCGCACGAACCACCGCCTTCAACATCGACCCTGCCTCGAAAGTACTCGTGAAACCCTAATTCGCTCACCATCTCCTGCCGCCGCGACGTGAAACCCCAAGCCGACCACGACGTTGTCAGCATCCCTCTTTCACCACCACGCGCGCACTCGAAGGCGTAACTCCCTATCCTGACTACGACCTCGACCCCACGCCGTGCGCGAACTCACTCGATTCCACCCACTCTTCGTTCATCAACCTGAGCCCGCGATGTTCTGAAAAGGAACGATCGCAAACCCTAGTTCAAATCTCCCTTTTTTTCGAACGAAGCTATAGATCGATCGGCCATTTTGTTTGAGGTGAAACTTCAGAATGCCTTCAAAAAGAGGGAGCAGGGTTCGATTAAAATAACGAAAGCTTTGGCTTCCTTCAGAAGGTAAGGACGAGGTGATTTGATTTTTAAGGGAGAAAGAACAATTGCGTGATAAAAGGAAGAAAGCACGCGTATTCGAGAAGGAACCAAAGTTGACTTGGTCAATACGTATATAAATAAATAAGCGTTCAAAATATTTCGTTAAAAATTTTAGCGCGTTCACATGTCGTACGCTCCCACAACAATCTCAAACACTACGAAACTTGAAACCCGATAATAACTAACTATTATGGATCCAATGAAACTGATTTCGTCGAATTCCAAGACTGTTCCTTGGAAGGCTATTTTTAAATTTAATTTAAACGATATATTTTCAAAATGGAACAAAACACTTCCAAACTCAATTTCAACGCTTTCACTACCTTCAGTGCTATCAATATAAATTTTATAAGCCTTCAAATTATTTTTAACAGGCTTAGAGATTTCAGATTCAACAATTTACCCAATTTCCAATTATTAAATTCAATAGTAACTATATAATTCAATGATTTAATTATCAAGCAAATATTGATATCTTGAATTCAAGTTAAAATTAACCTTTAAATATTTTAAAAATCAATTAACTATTCAAATTTAAATTGCTAGAAATTCTGGGTCGTCACATTCCTTCCCCCTTAAAAGAATTTCATCCCCGAAATAGTTAGAAAGAATGGCCCAATACCCGTTTACTTTTTCCAAAAACTCACAATTCAACATTCTACCAATTATCTTTTATTAAAAGCCCACTATCACCTTAACCAACTTCCTAAAATCATCTATAGTTCCATACAATACCCTTTTGCTCAATCATCTAAATTTCAATTTCAAACCAAATTCAAAATTTTCTCAAAAATTTTTCCAACTCCCTGAATTTCCGAAAATTTTTGCCAGCGTCTCATTTGCGCGGCTAGCTCGGTACAACTACAAAAGGCCTCTACGGGCTCCCAAATACCAAAAGGAAAACAAAAGCCAAGTGGTTACATCAAAAACCCAATCCAATTTCATCTAGAAATTTAAAACGTACCTTTTGTCGGGCAATACAAATTTATCTTTTGGAATCAAATCCAATTTTCTTTTCCCCTTTTTAATACCTGCATATCTTGTTTAGCAACAATATTCAATCGTAACTTTACAAATCATTTTATACATTCTCCTATATAGGTTTTCATATTTACATCTATTCAAATTCGTTTTTTCCCGTTTTAATATGAATTCAACTTATTTCAATTTTGAATATTAACTTTTTATTTTTCATTTATAACTGAGTTTTATTAGTTCCATCTACTAATCCATTTCAGTTTCATATTTAAAATCGTTCAATCGCTTAACAAAAATTTTCTCAAAAATTTACAAATTTTTTTTCTAACTCCTAAAATTTTCGGAAAATTTGGCAGAGTCTCCTTTGTACGGAGGAGCTTTTGCAATTTGACAAGAGATATAAATATGTATACATCGACCCACACGGTCGGAAAAAGCAAAAACAGTTCATATTTCCTATTTTTATTGCGTAGGCGTACCTTATTTAGCAATTTAAGCAAGCAGCTTATTTATTTTAGCGATTAGTGCAATCCAAACCAGCCAAACGACCTTCAGGTACCTGTACTTACTCAATTTAAATATGTAAGTGCCATATATAGAAAATTTATTAGCATATCACTTACTTTCAATAGCTAAACACATGTATTACATACACAACAAGTGCCAAACGCTTCCCATAAGCGATTCATATGATTTTAAAGCTTATTCAATTGCTTTCAATCAATTCATAAGCCATTTCATTCAACTTCAATGGTTTGCAACTCAATTTCTTACATTCCATTGATTTTTAATTCAAACAAGCTTATATTCTCTTCAAATGATTCAAAATCAATTTCATTTAATCTCTATTGACTCATAGCATTTTAATTACTTTCATGTACGCCGAACGACAGCCATTTTCATGCAATTTCGACGATATTCGTTTAATAGAGTATTTATTTCAGTTTATAACTACTTTAAATAAATTTTCAATTCATTTCATATTTAATTCCATTTCATTTCTAATTTATTCACCCACCATTCACTAGCTCGACACATTTCATTCTTGTATACTTCAAGCCATTCCCAAATTAAATTAATCCAAGCCTTTATTTAATGAGTTTCCACTCTTATTCGAAGCCAAGCTTCCATAAATTTTAAACTTAAGTTAATTTACTTCAATGTATTCCAAAATCAACTTAAGTTTACTTTCATTTGATCCTCATTTAATCAACTTCCATTAAATTCAGTTAGCCCATCAATTTTAAATTTTAATTTTAAATTCACCTTCTCAATTTATCAAAATAATATCCAAGCACATACTTAATTCATTTATACTTCAAATTAATATGCCACTGAACTTAAGTTCAGTCCGATAATGCAATTCCAATCACAGCTTTGATTTTGTTTTTATTCTATCAGACTTCATCCATTTATTATTTAACTCAATTAACCCATTTTAAATTTTTAATTTACTTACTTAATTCATTATCGAATTTATTTTACTAACATAAGGCCATTCTCAATTTATTTCTATTCATTTGGGTTTTGTTTTGCAACTCAAACCATTTCTATTATAATCACTTCTCTTATATCCAATTTACTTGCAAATTTTATTAAATATTATTCAAATCACCCTTTAATTTTATTTGTAATTCAAACCATCACATTTTCAATCCAACTTTATTTTATTTTTATTTTTACAACATCTCCTCTTATTTAATCCATTATCAGACCCAAGTCGAATTCTATTTATAATTCGAATTCATTTCCAAACTCCATTATCGATACAAATCCATTTTAGTTAACCGAGTTAAATTTTATTAACATACCCAATTAAATAATTATTTAGCTAATTAGCTTACTTCCATTTTTATTTTTTTCAATATTCGATTTTATTACAAAGAATCGCTTCATTTAAATTTCTCGAGTCCAATTCTATTTTATAATTCCAGTTTGGATTCCCCTTTATTCTAAAATTCTAGAAATGCTTTTAAATTCAGATAATACTATTTAAAATAGCTTTTAATAAAAATACTTTTATAACTCGATGCCTCAACCAGTCCATCCTTGTTCTCACAGAAATTCAGTCATACGTTGATCAGGCGTAGGACTGAAAATCTATATGTACTTGGTAAACCCGTTTTCAACACCCAGTGAAAATACTTGGAAAATAATTTATTGAAAATATTGAAAGCATTTTGAAATAGAGGAAATATCTTTGGTGCGAATGCTCTGGAAATCATCACCCCCATCCATGGTCACAGTTACATTCCAGGGTTACGTTGTCATCGCAGCAAAAGTCCACGTAACTGCAGGCTCTCCGCGGCCTCTCGATTACGCCATGGATCCCACACAACAGATCACAGTTACATCCAGGGTTACGTTGCTGTCACAGCAAAAGTCCACGTAACTGCAGGCTCTCCGCGGCCTCTGATTTTCGCTGTCAAAATGAAACCTCTCCGCTCCTACATAGGTCGCAGTCTGCCGATATAAAATCAAACGCAGACTGTTGGCTCTCAGCAGCACACACGACTTTCGCTATGTTATACCATAGGTCGCAGTCTGCCGATATAAAATCAAACGCAGACTGTTGGCTCTCAGCGGCACACACGACTTCCACTATGGTATACACTACTCATAATCCCCAGGAACTAGTTTTGTCCGGACTCCCCACAGGATCAACTTTAGAACCTCCCCATGGGGCTCAAGGCAACACCACCCGGTGGCACTCCTGAGAAGTTCATTTCAAGGGAGTGCCTTTTTCCCCAGAGCCATCATCAAAACACTTTATACTATACACATATAGTATCTCCAAATCATACACCTGGTATGATCTCATACAAAACTCCTTTACACAAAACGATTATTCCAAAATCGATAATTCTCAAACTAGGATTTTCAAATTTCAATATTGATTTTACCAAAAATCAAAAGCCTTTCCAATCCAAAGGTTCCCAAAACCTTTTCAAAATCCTCATAAGATTCTTTATATATATTCAAATATATATATATAATTTTTAAAACTTTGGATCATTTCAAACTTGTATAAAATCCCTTTATACTCCAAACATTTCAAAACATTTTTCTTCCAACAATAAACTCAACAAGGGAAGATTTATCTTATACAACAAAGATATATATAACTTTGTTTATTCAAAACCATTGGTAGAATGTTGAATTGTGAGTTTTTGGAAAAAGTAAAAAGGTATTGGGCCATTCTTCCTAACTAGTAATTTCGGGGACGAAATTCTTTTAAGGGGGAAGGAATGTGACGACCCAGAATTTCTAGCAATTTAAATTTGAATAGTTAATTGATTTTTAAAATATTTAAAGGTTAATTTTAACTTGAATTCAAGATATCAATATTTACTTGATAATTAAATCATTGAATTATATAGTTAATATTGAATTTAATAATTAAAAATTGGGTAAATTGTTGAATTTGAAATCTCTAAGCCTGTTAAAAATAATTTGAAGGCTTGTAAAATTTATATTGATAGCACTGAAGGTAGTGAAAGCGTTGAAATTGAGTTTGGAAGTGTTTTGTTCCATTTCGAAAATATATCGTTAAATTAAATTTAAAAATAGCCTTCCAAGGCACAGTCTTGGAATTCGACGAAATCAGTTCCATTGGATCCGTAATAGTTAGTTATTATCGGGTTTCAAGTTTCGTAGTGTTTGAGGTTGTTGTGGGAGCGTACGACATGTGAACGCGCTAAAAATTTTAACGAAATATTTTGAACGCTTATTTATTTATATACGTATTGACCAAGTCAACTTGGGTTCCTTCTCGAATACGCGTGCTTTCTTCCTTTTATCACGCAATTGTTCTTTCAACCTTAAAAATCAAATCACCCTGTCCTTACCTTCTGAAGGAAGCCAAAGCTTTCGTTATTTTAATCGAACCCTGCTCCTACTTTTTGAAGGCATTCTGAAGTTTCACCTCAAACAAAATGGCCGATCGATCTATAGCTTCGTTCGGAAAAAAAAGGGAGATTTGAACTAGGGTTTGCGATCGTTCCTTTACAGAACATCGCGGCCTCAGGTTGATGAACAAAGAGTGGGTGGAATCGAGTGAGTTCGCGCACGGCGTGGGGTCGAGGCCGTAGTCAGGATGGGGAGTTACGCCTTCGAGTGCGCGCGTGGTGGTGAAAGAGGGATGCTGACAACTTCGTGGTCGGCTTGGGGTTTCACGTCGCGGCGGCAGGAGATGGTGAGCGAATTAGGGTTTTGCGAGTACTTTCGAGGCAGTGTCAATGTTGAAGGCGGTGGCTCGTGCGGTATGGCGATGCCGCGATGATTGATGGAGGGGTTCGACGCATTTAGGGTTTCGTGAGTTTCAATCTGGATTCGATGAGGTATAACTTCTGTATGTTTTTTTTTATATAATATACATGTTTTTACTGGGAAAATTATTATATGTTAATTAGTAAAAAGAAATTATTGATTAACAGTAAGTTGTTAAGACAATTTAATTCTTAAATTTATTTAAAAGAAATGGGTTAAAAATAAAAGTATTAGTTTAACATTATAATCCTTTGATTTAAAATTAAATCAGTGATTGAAGTAAATCATCGGTTAAAATTTAATTGTTAATTAATTAAATTTATGAAACGAAAATTTAATTGTTTGACTTGATTCAAATATTAACAAAATCATATAATTATTTATACAAGGTCGAAATCGAGGAAACCAAGGCAAGGTTGAGGTGGATTGCAAATAGGAGCAAGGTGAGTAAATCTCACTCTGTTGGATTTTTATTTAAATTTAAATGGTTAAATTTAAATAAAATTGGATGAATGATTGAAATGTTTGGATGTGTACTGATGATCTTGTGATTTAGTTTTGGTTGTAAACTGTGGTTTGACTCGAAGTATTCGGGTTTTAAATTGTTTAAACCTAAATCATAATAAGAAGTTTAATGATTTGTGGTTCGTCAAAATCGTAAGGTAATTGAAATGGATGATTTATTAATTAAATTAATTAATAAATCGAGTTGATTAATTAGTAGGTAAAGGTTTGAATTCATTTTGGTTAAGTTAATTTAGTCGAACTAATTTAGAATAATCAATGGATGGTTTGATAGATAATTACTTAATGAAATTAATAAAATAAAATTTCTTTGTGAAATTAATCCAGGAATAAATTAAGATGGTTAATTAAGGAGCAATTGATTACTAAATGAAGTAAATGAAAGTATAGTTAATTATCATTTGGAATTAACCGGAATGATAAATTCATGGTTTAATTAAGGTAATTGAATTTGATCAGGATAAATTAAAATATAAATGGAAATCCTCAATTTATATAGAAAACAAAAATGATGTAATTAAAGATTTGATTAATTAAGATTTATCAAGTAATAAATAAGTGACTCATGAGAAATTAATTAGCGTAAGTAATTAAGGGTAATGAAATTTAAATAGTTAATTAATTCGAGAAGTAATGAAAGATTACTTATTGATTTTGGTAAGAAGAATTAATATCGTGAAATTAATTAAAGATAATTACTTGAATGTAATTGAAAGTTAACTAATCCAGGGTGATTAATTAAGATGAATGATTATGGAAGAGTTGATTAATTAATTGATTTGGAATTAATGGATGAAGGAATCTAAGTGATTGAGGTTTGCAATTCAATTAGAATCAATTGAATTGATTTGTATGTGATTAAGTTTTGCTTATGGGTGATTTAATGGTATTGGGTGCTTTGAATGAGTTGATATCTCTAATATGAAATGTTGTATATTTCATTTGGATAACCTGGGTTAGGATGACATGAGTTTCGAAGAGATCGGGGTCGGGTATTGGGAAATACCCGAAACCACTTCGAATTTTTTTTATAGATTGATATGGGAAATCAATAGGCTGGAATGAAATGATTTAAGTGAATTGGATTATTTTATCAAAGTTTGGTACTTAGAAATTGATGTGAGGAATAAGTGTTGTCTATAACAAATTGTGAATTTGTTAAATTGATATAAGTTACCCCGGGTTTATATAAGTTGTTTGTTTGGTATTCCATGTTAGTTGGGTTTACTCACGCTAGTTTCCAGCCTGACCCGGGTGTTACTTTGGTGTAATGCTCGGGTCAAACCGAGTATTACAGATTTACAGGTTAGGACGTTCTGGAGCTCAGGAGGCGAGCTGCGTGGCAGGAGCGTATAAAGTATGTCCGCTGTATTTATATTATTGTCAATCTGAGACATGATAACTGTAAATATTCAGTGACTGTATACAATGTGAAACTCTGATGTATATTAAATATAATCGACAGATATAGTATCCTTTTGTAAACTGTTATTATTTATTATTATATTTTATCCGCTGCGATTGTGAGATGTTTGGTGTTTCTATTCTTCTTGTTCTATCTCTTTCTTCTTTTCATAACTATCCGAAAATTTTCGGGAGTGAAAATTTTGGGTCGTTACAATTGGTTTGATAAGCATAAGCTATTCTGATTGGTAAAGAGAGAACAGTATCCTTGGAATTAGGCTGGATTTATCGCAAAAGTGACTTGCGATTGTTGAGTGTTCTCTTGAGTAATCTTTTGCTTAGATCGAGGCATCTCTAGGGAATGTAGAAGTTTTCGAAGTTATCAGAGATTTTTTCCGGATGTCTTCGTGGAGGTTCAAGGTTTGCCATAGCATATGGAGACTGAGTTTTCGTATCGACTAGGATTCCAGGAGTGGTACCGGTGGCTCAGCTAGTAGAAGGATGGTTTCTAGAGAGAGAGTTTGGTGAAGCAGCTCAGGATTTCAAGGTACTTTTGAGTTTTCTCTTTATGGATTTGTTGAACCGTGTTTTCCGGGATGTATTGGACAAGTTTGTGCTCGTGTTCATCATTGACATTCTCATCTACTACAGATCAGAGTTGTACAGCAGAAGCAAGATAGCAGCTGTTCTAGAATGGAAGCAACCCTGGACTCCTTGGAAGTTTGCATTTTTCTTGGATTAGAGGGTTTCTACAAGAAGTTTTTCAGGATCTGAAGGCGAGATTAGCTAGTGCTCTTGTATTGTCTTTTCTGGATAGGAGAAGTTTGTTTTCTACTGATGATAGTAGAGTTTGTATTCTTGATTTTGGTTGATCTTGAGAGGGTTATTGGGTTGGGTTGTTCTTGGTCCAATTTGTTTCAAAAGGCATCAGCGAAGGTTGAGCTGATCAGGAAGGACGAAGACAGCCCAGGATTGTCAGAAGAGTTTTGTGGATAAGAGGCGTAGGAATTTGGATTTCGAAGATGGAGACTTGATTTCGGATGAGTTTTCTCCGGTCAAAGGAGCTATCGGATTTGGCAAGACTGGGAAGTTAGCTCCAAGGTATATTGGATCTTTTTTGTATTCTGGTAAAGA
Source organism: Allium cepa (assembly GCA_030765085.1). Taxonomy (NCBI): domain Eukaryota; kingdom Viridiplantae; phylum Streptophyta; class Magnoliopsida; order Asparagales; family Amaryllidaceae; genus Allium; species Allium cepa. The sequence goes on from CM060943.1 coordinate 466,265,980, forward strand.
TAAATGCTCTGGCCTACAAGGTTGAATTTCCAGTTTGGATGACTTGGATTTAATGCATTTCACGTATCTCTGAGGGAGTACGTGTGTGATCTATCTCTGGTTTTGGAACCAGCAGTTCTGGGAGTTTTGGTAGTTGAGCAGGACTTGAGTATGGTCTGACATCCTGTTCAGATTATAGATCTAGATGAGTGGGAGCTCAGTAGCTTAGTGGTGTAGCTAGTTTGGATTTAGTAGAGTGAGTATTCAAGTGTTTATACTTGGGAAACTCTAGATAGTGTTAGGAGGTCTATCCTAATATGTGTCAGGATCATTAGATTTGTTTGATTAAGCAAATTGGTTGCTATGGTTGTTAGCATATGGTTGATAATATATGCTTGTGGTTTAAAATTAAAAACTTTGATGGGTTATTAAATTATCTTTGCTTTTAAATTTGGGGGACGAAATTCTTTGAAGGGGGAGGAATGTGATGTCCCGAAATTTTGAGCAATATCAATTTAATAATCTGTGTTAATAATTAAATTGATTTGATAATTTTCTTTATAATTGTAATTTAAATTGGCAAGTTTATTCTTTTAAAAACAAATAAATATTTAATTGATAAATTTTATCTTTTAAAAGCTAATAAAATGCTTTCTACTTATAATATATATATATATATATATATTTGTATATATTGTAAATAGAAATGCTTGGTTTAAAATTTAATAAATAAAAATCATGCTTTCAAATTCAAATATATTTTGGTAATTTGGAAATTATGATTAAATTTAATACTTTTCAAAAGCTATTCAAATAGTTAACCATGTAATTTTAAAATATTTAAGGTAAATGTTTAAATTGTTTAAAATACTTTTAAGCTTAAATTTAAATTTAAATAAGATTAATAAAAAGGTTTGTTTTATTTTCTTTTTAAATATTGCTTGATAAATATGATTTGAAAATATATATATAAAAGATTAAAATACAATTTACATATGATACATTAACTCATTTAATAAAATAAATAATTTACAAAAAAACGAGATAATATTTTTTATAAATTATTTTAAATGGCAAATTTGTTATTTTTGAAACAATGTTAATAATGTGCTAGATATAAATAGATTTAAAAAATTGTTATTTTCAAATTTAATGTGTTGTCTATATATAAGTTTACTTTAATTTGGATTTTTAAAATTTAATTTGAATTTGGATTTAATTTTAAAATTCAAAGGATAGATATTTTAAAATATTTTGGAATTTAAAATATATGAATTAGATTTTGTTTATAATTGGTTTTATTTTCTTTAACGTAATTTATATTTATAAATTTAGATAAGAATTAGTGAATTAATATAAAAGCTTTTATTAACATGTAAAATAAATATTAATTACTTAAATTACAAGTGTAAATTTATTAGGCATGGTTTTAACAAGTGTTAGCTAATAAACAAAGTAATGACAAATGTTAGTTAAATTTTAACAAGTGTCATTGTTAATTTTGTTTCTCTTATTTTTAAATTAATCATTTTAGCCTTTATAAATACATATGTTTTCCTCCTCTTCATTTCTTTTCTATTCTCTAATCAAAAACCAAGATAAACTCAATCCAATTCTCTAAACAAACCTGATAATCTATACCTCACAAACCAGAAATCAAAAATTAAAACCCTGTATAAATTTCTCAAAAACAAAATATGCAACTCAAATACTTCCACAAACCAAAAAATCAAACCATTAGCCTGCAATCCAATTTCAAAGATTAAAATTAAAGCTTGAACATCATTCCTCAAATCTGAAACAAAATCAATATCCTATAATTCATTTTCAATATCAAATCCAAAAGCCTGCATTTCTTAAAAACCTGAGATGAAAATCATAAAACCTGCAAGCATTTTCTTCAACCTGGAATCAAGGACTGCAAACAATTTTCAAATCAAAGAGCCTGCAAACATTTTATTCAAACTGAGTTTTTTAAAGCAAGCATTCTTCAGCAATTCCATTTCTTAAATTAGAAGCATTTTCAACATTCAAGTTTAAAGTTTCAAAAAGCTATTTCAAAATAGAAGGCTCTGTTCATCATTTTTAAACAGGTGAGTAACATCCTTTCTAAAAAGCCTAAATTTGATTCTGGTTGCTTATTAAGTTCTAGAATGAATGTGTTTTTGTGTGAATATATATTGGTGAAGTTTTGCATATATATATATATATATATATATATATATATATATATATATATATATATATATATATATATGTATAGATGTATGTGTGCGTGCTGTTATCTATGACATCTTTGCTCTTAGTTTTCAAACTAAGATTTAGAACAAAATTCATATTCTCTTGATCTAATTGCTGTTAGGACTTAGACTATAAACAAAATTTGTTTGGTTCATCATTTATTATAGTTTAAAATTATAATTATGCTAAAATAAATTTGAATGTCTTTGGAAAACCCAAAAGAACAAGAAAGCTTGGGTTTTGTATAAAATTCAAACACCTTAACTCATTGATTCAGGCATATGACCTGAATCCTTGTCTAAAAACATGTTTTTAGAAGTAAAACCATGATTTTTAGATTGGGTTTGAATGTGCATTTTGGGCTTGATCAGATATTGTGACTTGGGCAGTTTCTGGTGATCTATTTGCACGGGAAGGTCGGGGTTTTCTCTGGTGGTGGAAGAATGAACGGAGAGTGTGGGACAATTGTCAGAAAGGTGTGCAGGCTACTGTGGTGGCGGAAGTGGACGATTTAAGTCTGTAACCCTAGTTTTGGCAAGGTTGGGTATTTTGATCGTAACGGCGTCTCTGGTGGACCGAGTTCCACCAGATTCTGGGAAATGGAATCACGGGTGTCAAGTTGTGGCTGGAAGCTCCGGTGCTCTGGTGAACTATGTTGCGAGTTCGAGGTTGTTCCAGGTTTGGTCTGTTGTTCCAAATTTGTGACTAAATGCTTGATTTCGAGTTCTATTTGAAGTTCTGATGGTCATAATCTGGTTTTGGTTTGATCGTCGACATGAGTAAGTCATCATGGATGGTCGGAGGAGGCTGGTTGGTCGGTGCACGTGCACAGCAGCGATATGGTGTCAGGAGCTTTGGGTTGTTGTTTTGTCTCGAAGTAGGCTTGGGGATAATAAGGTTTAGACTCGAGTTATGTCTCGGATTGGTTCAAGGGTGATTGGTTTCAGATTTTTTTTTACTTTAAAATTTAAACCAAATTTTGTAAAAAGGGGAGAAGGATGGGACTTCTCGGGTATGTACTCGAGTGGACTTCGGGTTGAACCCGAAGCAGCTTGTTAAAAACAGCTTTTTAAAAAGTTTTTAAAAATAAAAACAAGATTTTAAATTTAAATAAATTTTGGTTTATAAACTTTTATAAATCTCTTTTATATAAAATAAGTGTTCTTTAACATTTGATTTAAAAGGTTCGTAAATTGATTTAAATTTTGTTAAAGTTAAATGTGTTAATCATTTTTTAATCTTAAACTTAAAAATGAAATTTAAAAGTAAATTTAAAGGTTAAGTTTCAAAGGTTCTATAAATGGTAATTAAATCATTTCCTTAATATTTTATCTTAAAGTTAATTAAGATTTAATGTTTTGAAATTGATTAAATTAATAAGTAATTAAAAAGGAATTAATTAATTTAATTAACTAGTAATTATGGATTAATAAATAAGTAATTAAGGGTTGTAAGTTGATTAATTTAAAGGTTAATTAATTTGTAATTCAGGATCATTAATTAGATAAGTTAAGATTTTGATTAATGATTATAAATTAATTAATCAAGTAATTAAAATTAAGTTACAATTAAGCCTTAATTAATTAACTGATTAGGGATTTATTAATTAGAGATTAACTAATTGATAATTAATTAATTAATAATGGTTAATTAAAGCATAATTACTTAAGGAAGTAATTAAAGAATTGTCAATAGTTAATGAAAGATCATTAACTAGTGATTGTGAAATGATTAATTAATATAATTAATTTAAGTTAATTAATTAGCTTAATTAATTAAGGATAATCATTTGTGGAATGAAAGTAATTGAGGGATTAATTACTCAATGTAATTAATTAAATTAATAAATTTGATTAGTTTAAGTTAATTAATTTGTTTAATTGACTTAAGATAATCACTTGATGATTTGTTAAGAATAATTGCTGAATGTAATTTATAAAGTGAAATTACTTAGTGAAGTAATTAATGGGTAATTACTGGATGTAATTAATTGAAGAATGGATGTAATTTGGGTTTTAATTACTTTGTGTAATTAATAAAAAGGATAATTACTTAGTGGAAGCAATTAAGAATTAATTACTTTGTGTAATTAGTTTAAGAATTAATTAATAAACTTTATGTAGAAGTTAATTAACTAATGTAATTAATTAAGGGTGATTAATTACTAAATGTGATTAATCAAGGCTGATTAATGAATGTGGTTAATTAAAGATTAATTATTAAATATGACTAATAATTAAAGAAATAATTAAAAAATAATTAATGATGTAATTAAGGGCTGATTAATTTAAGGGTAATTAATCAATGTAGTGGTTATAAAGTAATTAATTAATGTAACTAATTATATTTAATTAATTAATGAAGTAATTAAGGGTTAATTACTGTAAAGGGTTAAGGATAATTAATTTGTGTAATTAATTAAAGGCTAGTTACTTAATGTAATTAGAGAATGATTAATCAAGGGTGATTAATTAAGATGAATACTTAGAGGACGAACAATTAATTGATTTGTAATTAATTAATGGTTAAGTAAGAAAAATTTATGTGATGAAAGTAATTAATTTAATTTATTTTAAATTAATTAGAGATGAAGTAATTAATTAATTCATTTTAAATTAATTATAGATGGTGTGATTAATAGATCTTTGTTTATGGATGGATGAATGTTATTGAATGTCTTGAATTGTTTATCTTTGATATGAGATATGTGCTAATTTGTGATATTGGGTGCTTTGGTTGAATTATGATGATATGGATTATCTATTTGTGATATTGTGGATTATCTATCTGTGTGGATATAGATAATGAATCAAATTGTTTTAACTTTAAAACAACTTGGGTTTAAAAGACAGCGTTTTGGATTTCGATGAGACCGTGATTGGGTTTACAGATTTGGATATCTGAAAAACACATCGATCCAACGTAAGCGATAGGTCATGAATCTCAAGTGAAGATGAAGATTTAGAGTGCAAGGTTTATTGTCGTTAATTCTGAGGGTGATTCCAAAATGAGTGTAACGAGGTAATGCCTTCGGTTTCGTTCGAACCTGGAACGAACTTGTATGGATTGAATGCTTTCAGTACATCGTCAGTGGACGCTAAGCATTCTAAGATAGATGTGTTCTATAAAGGTAATCGTAGCCTCAAGCCTCATCAAACGGGAATGGACAAAACAGGGGAGGTGCAGCAAGGCTAAGTGAGTCGTGCTCAAGTAGGACAAGATGTTTCCCTGTCTATAAGTCCCTTTTTATTTGGCTGTGTGGGGCAGTTGATTGCAACAACTTTCGGGGTTCTCTTGTTCAGGACTATCCAGTAAGGGATGGTTCCGGCTTTGTGTTGTAGGGGATTTAGGGTGGATCCTTGGTACAGTGATCTAGGCCACGTACTGTGACGGGCGGTACCCCAGTTGCCCTGCCATTGTACGGAATCCAATCTCCAATAAGAGTCGTACGTTGTAGTTGCGCCCAACTATGTTGGAACGTGAGATGTAAACATTCCAGCTATTTCTGTATTTTACTTGAAAACCCTAGACACCATTATAATATCACTGGATTTCCTATCAAATGTTTTGGTTATCGTAAGGTAAAAACTTTTCCGTGTTTATGTGCGAGAAGTCTTACGAGATACCTTTTGTTTTCAAAGGTTTTTCAAAGTTAAGCAACTTTAACCTGTTACTCACACCAGACCCATGTCTGACCTGGAGTTTATCTTCTGTTTTCTTACATTCTTGGGTACTCAAATTTTTACGAGTAGTCAAGGGATTCAGGTTAGCTTTGAAGAACTCTGGAGGAGAAATGGAGCAAGAGGCTTTAGCATTTGTAGATATATAGTGTTCTGCTGTTTTGATTTCTCTGTGTTGTATTTGAGTTGTAATGACTAGACATGTGTTTATAACTGTCTAGTATGTGTTGTATAAGTTGTGTAACTCTGATAGATGTTGTATATTATGTATTATTTATGTGATTAATATAATTTATTCATTCCGCTGTTGAGATTCTCCTGTTGTTTCTTCTTTCTTCTCTATCTTTTCTCTTTTCTATTCTTTTCTTTCTTAATGATAATGTGTCTTTCTGTAGAGAGAAAGGCGGGTCGTCACACTTAAGCACCTCAAAATATTCCAATATTCCACATTTTCCTCTCTACCATCCACGGCCTCCACTTCCTCTAACATAGGCTGAGCTTTCCTCCTCCCCAACCCTAGGCCAGGAGGTCCTCTAGCCATTCCAAGCCTAGGTCGAGCCATCTAGGAGTAATAATCCAAGTGATCATGAGCTAGAAGTTCGAGTTAGCAAAGCTATAGCCAATTTTTAGTTAGTTGTTTAAACCGAGGTGAGAAACTCCTAAACTATAGTATTATATACTATTGGATGTTGTATGTGTTTGATTATGATTGTTATTATTAATATGAATGTTGAATATATATGCAAGTCAAGAAAATACACGTCGATAAGCACAAAGGAAATCACTTTCCTTTATTTAACGAATTGGTGTATATGTAATGTTTAAACCTCTTAAAATGGTTTAATATGATTTAGAAATGTTTTGTAAACATTTAAAAGTGTTTTGGAAAAGTTTAAATGAATATTAAAAATTTAGTCAAAATTAGGCGCATCGCGTAATGGTTGTTCGCGATTTTGTGCCATAAAAGTCAAATGAGCATATAGAGTGGAACTTAGCTCGTAAATCTTTGATATAAGAATTTTCCAAACTATTACATCCATAGTTTTCAAAGAAGAAAGAAAGTCAAAATTTTGGTAAATAGATTTGAAATATGAGTAAAACAAGTTTTTGGAAAAATCGTTGTTTTGTAGTTCGGAATGCATAAAGGATTTCTATGAAAATGATATTTCAAAATTATATAAAAATATTAAATGAATTCTAAAAATATTTTATAATATTTTAAAAGTGATTTGAGTTATAAAAATGAATTTCCAAATGTAGAAAAGTCATTTTGATCTATATATCTTAAAAAAGCACTTTCCGCATCACTTTTATACATTACTTTTCTATAACTTTTGAAATCTAGTTTTAAACGCAATCATTTTTTTCCAAATCTTTTGTAAATGTTTTCAAATGATTAATAAAGTATTTAAAAGATGATTTTAAGGATGTATGGATTGGTTAAATATTAAATGATTTGGAGTCGATCAAATTACTTGATCGCCTTATGGGTGTCAGAGAGGCAGTGTCTAGACTTGGGGTTGAAAACCAGTTTCCTTCTCTCCCTGGCTATCCGTACTGGCCTGACAAAGGGATAGTAAATTTGATTTACTCGAATCAAAATTTTCTAAACTATAAAGGATATAATTCTCCAAATATAAATAACATGGATTTTATGGCGATAATCTTCTTGCACTCCGTGTTAAAGCCCGAAGAGGGAACTCATGCTATTCATGTAATTTAAAAGGTGATTTCACCGTTATTCCGTCCATAGTATTTGTTGAATATGGAAATCGATATTGAGTAGAATTAGATGATTTCTACAGATTCTGCTCACTTAATACTTACTGGTTTTGGATTAATATCCTAGATAACATGATTTTAACCCAACTAAAGTTACGAGTTTTGAATTAAGAAATCCTTGTTAAGATTTAAATGACATAAATTGGAAATGTTATCCTAAGTGGAAAAATGAAATGATTTTGAATTTATTTCCAGTTCAAAAAGTGTTAAAATAATCAAAGAATTTGATAAGGGAGGTTTAATGATTTCGTATATACCGAAAAGAATATTCCAAAAATATGTATATCTCCAAAAGAAATCTTGATAAAAAGAACTTAGTCAATTAAAGAGTGATTTACTATTTACAAAACATCTTTTAATGGATGACTGGATTCGAAGGAACCGTGGTTGGATTTGAAAAATTCCTATCCGAAGACCACTTCGAACCAATTTACATATTCGAAGTGAAAACATGGATATGATATTTTGGATTTTCATAACGAATGACTTCTTGTTGATCATTTGGGGAAAAACTCTTAATATACATATAGTTGCAGTAGTCTCTTCGTTATAAAATATCCAATACAACGACTAATCGCTGCTAATTCTAGAAGTAACTCTCGACGGGATGTGATAGGAGAGTGCCTTTGGTTTGTCTTATTCCTGGACAACTTGCATGGACGAATGTCCGACATTGCAATTGTAATTACATTTGTTGATCTCTATGAACATATCATCTGATTGGTCGCGGAGAAGGCAACTTCTCTTAGCTTAACACTCTTTCCTGAGATAAATAAGCTCAGAAATTATACACTTGTAGAAATTAGTTATGTGATTATGGATTGGAAATGTGGCATTCAAGGTGGAATGTGCTATGAGTAAGGTAATCGATACCTCGAGCCTCATCAATCGAAAATGACATAAACAGGGAAGATGCGGTAGAGCTAAGTGGGTCACTCCCATTTGGATATAGTCATCACATTTCTAGATACATTTATTCCCGCTATGACGTCGAGTTTTAAATCAATGTGGTGTATGCAAAGAGAGCTCTCGGATAGGTTGGGAACGACTAGGGTAATGGGCATATTCGGTACTATCTATGATAAAGGTAGGCCGGTTCTATGTTGGTAGAGGTTGAAGCCTTGGGTATATTTTTTGAGAGATGTACTATCAAAAGGTAGTCCCTTACCTTGTCATTGTAAGAAAATCCATTCTCCAATAAGTGTCTTCGGATTTGATTGTAGAGTCTAGTATGCTGGAATTTAATAATGTAATAATTTCGGCTAAGATTATGTATATTCACTTGAAAAGCGTTTTCAAAAAGGATGTCATTAAAAATAATATCCCCACACTCTGCGTAGCAAATGTTTTTGTTATCATAAGATAAAACCCGTTTCATGTTTATGTGTGTCGTGGTCTTGTGAGATACCTTTTGTTTTCAAACATCATATTTTGAGTTTCTCACATCAATCCAATGACTGACCCGAAGTTTATTTTCTTTTCCCCTTAAACTCTAGATTCCCTATTTTCCCGGGCAGCCAACTAGTTAGGCAAGCTTGGAGCATTTTAGGATGGTGCATGAAGCATTTTGGGTCTTTTGTTGAAGTCATCCATCACTTTCCGATGTGTTAGTATTATGTATTAGTATCTACCATCACTGTACGGATAGGCCGTTATAACTATCCCAGCTGGGTTAGTACCTGTCGTAACTTTAATGGAACAATTTGGAGTAATTGCATGTACTAATCATATGTATACTTATGTGTTGAATACGATGTGAGATTCTATTATTATCTTATCTTCTATCTTTATTTCTTTACCCCATGATAATCTGCCTCTCCGGCACTTGGATTTACGATACGTGAATACTGAGGATGTATTAGTGTTAATTTCTTAGAGTCGAGGAGGTGGGTCGTCACATTTAGTATCAAAGCTTATAGTTGAGCGAATAGCTAAGCCTAGATGGGGTCAATTCATTAGAGATAGGGTTACCCTAGAATGAGTTTAATCTGAGAGAGTGCATATTTGAAATTTTATCCAAATATGTTTATTCGAGTTTATACCCATTCTCTAAAATAATTTCATCTATATTTCTAAAGATGTTCCCTTACTATATGCAGATAGTAGGTGATGAGTAATAGAAGAGGACAAAGGGGAGTTAGCAACACTACGATCACTAGCAGTCGATCAAATGCTACAGTAATGGAGGAAGTGATAATTCCTATGCCATCTCAAGTTAACTATGCCGCTCTTTGCAAAGATTATACCAGCTTAGGAGGAAAGCCATTTAAGTCATAAAATCTATTATTGAAGTTCAAGCTTGGCTCAGATCCTGTGAAAAAAATCTTTAAATGATTAAACATCGATGATAATAGAAAGAGATTCTTGGCCTCTTAGCAATTGAAGGATGGCGCTCTAGCTTGGTAGGAGTCCATTACCCTTAATGAATCTGAAGATAATTTTTCCTGGGCAAGGTTTAACAAAGTTTTTGAAGAACAATACATGCCTGCTGCTGGAAAATCCTGCCTCTATAGAAGTTTCATGGATCTAAAACAAGAAGAGATGTCCGTAGAAGAGTATTTATGCAAATTAAATCAATTGTCTCGCTTTGGGCCTGGATTGATAAACAAGCCTCTGAAGAAAAATGAGATGTTCATTTCCGGGATGAAGGAGCAGTATCATGATAGGATGGCCCCTATTTTAAAGGAAATTTTGTGGATTTAATATATATGGGTTTCCGTTATGAAGCTTTGGATAAGAGGAATCCAGTCGCAACCCAAAAAAACAACAAGAAGAAGAAGAGGAAGTTTAATAATAATGAAAAGAAGCCATGGCAAGGCAATCCCAGAGGAGTATCTCAGGAAAATGGTTTTAAAGATGTTGAATGTTTTAACTGTAGAAAGAAACACCATTATTCAAAGTACTACAGAAGTCCCAAGTTTCAAACGCAGCAGCAAGGAACCATCTCTCCTATGGTGTAGAAAAGTCTCTGTCGTAGCTGCCATCAACCCAGTCATTGGAAGAACAAGTGCCCATTAATAAAGAAAGAAGAGAAGGTTAAGGTATATGCTATCAAAGAAGAGACTTCAACCTTTACTGATGTAAAAGGCAAGGGAGTTCTTGAAGGTAATATTTATGTCAATGATGATTTAGTTGAAGTATTATTTGTGCTAGGGCTTTTCGTAGTTTTTTGCTAAAGGATTGGTGGATAGATCAAAACTAATCAACAAAATAATAGATACCCCTATTTGTGTGTCAATTCCCATAGGTGGTACAACTAATCTTTGTATGGTTTGTGAAAACGTCTGAGTTACTCACCTCTCCTAAAAAAAATCACTTGACCTATTTGTTCTTGACTTTATTGAGTTTGAAGTTTTGCTCGGTATGGATTGGCTATCCAAGAATAAAGCTGTCCTTGATTGCGTTAAAAGGACGGTAACTTTGTGGACCAACTTTGGGAAATTTATAGAAATATCTTGTGAAGAACCTAGTCTGATAAGGGATAGTTTTATGTATGCACTAGACTCATCTCAAAAAGATATGGAGAAAATACAAATTGTCAAGGAATTTCAGGATATTTTTGAGGAAGTTAAAAGTTTGCCCCCGCGTCGGGAAATTGATTTTCAAATTGACTTAATTCCTGGGGCAAGACCCGTTATTCACCCTATTCGAAGGATGGCCCCGTAGGAAAAGATTGAGTTGGCAAACAAAACTTATGAGTTATTAAAAAGGACTAATTAGACCTAGTCGCTCAAGTTGGGTGCAGCAGTAGTTTTCGTAGCTAAGTCCGATGGCTCCCTAAGGCTTTGTGTAGACTATCGGGACCTAAGTAATCAAAGGAATTAAAAACAAGTATCCTCTACCCCAGATAGATGACTTGTTTGATCAACTTCATCGTGCCCGAGTATTCTCACAAATGGATTTAGCCACAATATTCCATCAACTAAGAATAGCTAAGAATGGCATTCCATTAACCGCATTTAGCGGTCCAGATTGTTTTTACGAATGGTTAGTTATGCCTTTTGGGTTGATTAATGCACTCGCCTATTTAGTAGACCTTATGAACAGAGTATTCAGAGATGTGCTAAACATATTCGTCTTGGTTTTTGTTGATGATATTCTTATCTATTCCAAAGCCGAGGAAGAACACGAAAGGCATTTAGAGATTGTGTTGGAAATATTGCAGAGAAATGTACTTAAAGCTAAATTCTTGAAATGTCACTTTGAGGAGAAAGAAGTAAGATTCCTTGTGTCAGAAGAAGGGATCTTAGTAGATCCAGAAAAGATTTCAGCTATACAAGATTGGAAGCAACCACAAACCACGAAGGACATTCACAACTTATTAGGATTAGCAAGATATTACCAGAGATTCATTGAAGACTTCTCCAAAATTTCCTCCCATCTAATAAATATGACTATGAAGGATGTTAAATTTGAATGGACACCAAAATATGAAGATGCATTCAAGGAACTCAAGAGAAGGTTTACTACCACTCTAGTCCTAGCTATTACTGATGAAGGCGGCAGTTTAACTGTATATACTTATGCTTGTGGAGAAGGAGTAGGTGCTATTCTGATGCAGCATGGAAAGGTCATCACTTATGCAAGTAGAAAACTAAAGACTCATGAGAGGAATTATGCAATACATGACTTAGAACTATTAGCCGTTGTGTTCGCATTAAAAATATGGAGGCATTATCTACTGGGTAAGGATTCCTTAGAGTTTATTATAAATAAACTTTGATTGACCCTAGTAAATAAAGTTCCTTCTTTAAATTAGTGAAAAGTTTGAGCTCTTCAGGGATCAAAAATCTTTGAAGTATGTTTTCACTTAGAAGGACTTAAATATGAGACAACAACATTGGTTAGAATTTCTCACATCATATGATCTTGATATCTTATATACACCTGGGAAAACTAATGTAGTGGCGGATGCATTAAGCAGAAGGCATGTCGTTATAGCTTATTTAGTGGTACATCCAACCTTGATTAATCGCATAAAAGAAAGTCATCTCATAGATCCAATCATTTCAATACTAGCCCGGAAAGTATAGAAGAATATAATACCAAGAAGATGGATGGGATTCAAAGTAGATGAGCAGGGAATCTTAAGAATGAATGGAAGGATATGTGTTCCAAATGTTGATGGGATAAGGCAAGAAGTTTTAACAGAATGTATAATTCTCTACTTTCTGTACATCCTAGAGTTACTAAAATGCATCGAGATATGAAGAAGACTTTTTGGTAGGATGGTATAAAGAGGGATATCTCTATCCATATGAGCAAATGTGCAAATTGTCAACAGATCAAAAGTGATCAGCAAAAAACCATTGGATTACTTCAACCTCTTGAAATTCCGATTTGGAAATGAGACCAAATATCGATGGATTTCATCGATGGCTTACCACGATCAAGAAAGAGAAATGAAGGCATTTGGGTTATAATAAATCGATTAACCAAGAGAGCATATTATATCCCAGTAAAACAAACTGTAACTGCTACAAGTCCAATGGAAATATACATGAGGGAAATAGTTTGATTGCATGGTATCCCAAGAAGTATAGTCAGTGATCGAGACCCTTTCTTTACCAGTAAGTTCTGGAAGGCATTGCAAACAGCTTTAGGAACTAAGATAAATACAAGCACCGCATATCACCCTCAGACCGATGGGCAAACTGAGAGAGTAAATCGGGAGTTGGAGGATCTTCTAAGAGCTTGCATCTTAGATTTCGGAGGTTCGTTGGAAAGCTACCTTCATCTGATAGAATTCTATTATAATAATAGTTATCAGGCTAGTATTGGCATGGCCCAGTATGAAGCATTTTATGGTCGTCCGTATAGATCCCCAACATGTTGGATTGAGACCGGAGATTAATTAGTACTAGGTCTTGACATGATTAGAGAAGCTTCAGAAAAGGTTGACATAATTAGAAGAAAAAAAATGAAAGAAGCCCAGAGTAGGCAGAAGAGCTATGTTGATCAAAGGTGAATAAATTTAGAGTTCTTGGTTGGAGATTATATATTGCTGAAAGTTTCTCCAATAAGATGAGTGGTAAAATTTGGTCAGCCAGAGAAGTTAGCACCCATTGATTGGCCCATTAGCTTATCATGTGGAATTGCCTGAAAGGATATCTGGTGTGCACATTGTCTTTCACGTATCTCACCTATGAAAAAATGTGCATGATTCAGAGCAAATTATAGAAACAACCGCCCAAGAATATTTAGAAGTTGAACCTAATTTGGCAGTTATCGGGCGACCAATGCGAATTGTGGATCACGACGAGAAGCGATTAAGGAGGAAAGTTGTAAGATTGGTTAAAGTCCCATGGAGTGGTGACACAGCAGATTGCACATGGGAGACAGAAGAAAGAATGTGCAAAACCTATCCTGAGTTTAGAATGGATACATAGTTGTATGTGTATGGTGTGCTCACCGGCTTGTGGTGATGTCACTTCCTATATCTTATACATATGCATCATTTCCTTATATATATATATATATATATATCTTCAAATTATCCTCTTCTTATCCTTAATTTCGAGGATGAAATTCCTTTAAGGGGGAATATGTAACGACCCTTAAATTCATCACTACAGAAAAATTTCAAAACTTTTAAAAATAAGATTTTTAAACATAAGTGATGATTTTTTGAATAAAAAATAATATTGGTGATCTTATTTTGAAGAAATATTTATAAAATAAATATATACATAGTGTTAAATATCGATAAAATAACCGAATATCGTTTTATCGATAAACAGCTCTTCGGCCATCCAACATCCCGCGCCAAGCTGGATACATACACTCATTTGTATATATGAATGCAAATATAAAATGAAATAATTTATTTATTTATGGAAAAATTAAATGTATTTATGACATCATTAATGATGTTATAATTTCCAATTAAATGATTTTTGAATTTAAATAAATGATTTAATAATTATTAAGTAAGCTCTTTAATTTCTTATATAATGATAGAAATATTATTTTTAAACTTTTTTACCTATATATGTTTATTAATAAAAAGGTAAAAATATAGTCGGAAATCAAAATTGGAATTTGTAACGATTCGATGCGTAGGAGTTATGCAACGTTGTAAGGATATGTAAGATACATAAAAACACACACGCACATGTAAATATACAAGACATGTTCATAGACACATACACAACATAAATATACACATGACATACATACAAATATATATATATATATATATATATATGTAAACAAAATATGAAAGATATTACAATTCCTTACCAGCTAAGCAACCAAAAGTCCACCCTCTTACACCATAGTACAAGCACCATTGCAAGCACATGAGGGGAGTCATTTCAGCCATAAATGCGATGGATATGGTGCATGTTGAAATGGATAATAATGCATATGTGTAAAAGGTCTAAGATATTTTTCTCTTCCTTTTCACATATAAATACCACCCCTCTTCTCTCTCATTTCCACTCCTTCCATTTCCTAAGCTTTCTCTCTTCTTTTCATGTCTTTCAACCTAAAGAAAAACAATGCCAAAATATTTCTCAAAAGAAATTTAAATTATAATATACATACATATATATATATATACACACACATCTAAGCACTTCAAACTATTCCAAAATTCCACCTTTTCCTCTTTACCATCCATGGCCTCCACTTCCTCCACCATAGGCCGAGCTTTCCTCCTCCCCAACTCTAGGTCGTGAGCTCCTCTAGCCATTCTAAGCCTAGGCCGAGCCATCTAGGAGCAATAATCCAAGTGATTGTGAGCTAGAAGTTTGAGTTAGCAAAGCTATAGCCAATTTTTAGTTGGTCGTTTAAGCCCGATGTGAGAAACTGTTAAACTATAGTATTATATGCTATTGTATGTTATATGCGTTTGATTATTATTATTGTTGATGGTCATTTAATATGAACGTTGAATATACATGCAACTCACGGAAATACACGTCGACAAGCACAAAGGAAATCACTTTCCTTTATTTAATGAATTGGTGTATATGGAATGTTTAAACCTCTTTAAATGATTTATAAATGTTTTATTAACATTTAAAAGTGTTTTGGAAAAATTTAAATGAATATTGATAATTTAGTCAAACTTAGGCGCGTCGCGTAACGATAATTCGCGATTTCACGCCATAAAAGTCAAATGAGTATATATATAATGTAATTTAGCTCAGAATTCTTCGAGGTAAGAATTTTCTGAACTATTATATCCATAATTTTCAAACATAGAAAGAAAATCGAGATTTTGATAAGTAGATTTTGAAATATGAGTAAAATAAGTTTTTGAAAAGATCGCGGCTTTGCAGTTCGGAATTCATAAAAGGATTTCTTTGAAACTGACATTATACATTTTTTTAAAATATGAAATAAATTTTAAAAATCTTTTAAAATGTTTTAAAAACGATTTGAGTTATAAAAATGAATCTTCAAATGTTGAAAAGTCGTTTTGATCAATATAGCTAAAAAAGCACTTTCCGCAGCAATTTTCTACAGCGCTTTTCTATAACTTTGAAATTTAGTTTTAAACACAACTGTTCTTTTCCAATCTTTTGCAAAAATATTCAAATTATTAATAAAGTATTTTAAAGATGGTTTGAAGGATGTACAGAATGGTTAAATATTAAATGATTTATAGTCGATCAAATTACTGGACCGCCTTATGGGTGTTAAAGAGGTAGTGCCTAGGGTTGGATCTGGAAAACCAGTTTCATGCTCGCCCTAGCTATCTGAACTAGCCCAATGGATGGGATAGTAAATTTGATTTACTCGAATCAAAATTTTCCAAAGTATATAGGATATAATTCTCCAAATATAAATAACTTAGATTTTATGAAGATAATCTTCTTGTACTCGGTGTTAAAGCCCAAAGAGGGAACTCATACTATTCATGGGATTTAAAAGGTGCTTTCACCGTTATTCTATGCATAGTATTTGTTGAATACGAGTATTTAGTAGAATTAAATGATTTCTATAGATTCTGCTCACTTAATATTTACTGGTTTTGGATTAACATCCTAGATAACATGGTTTTAACCCAACTAAAATTATGAATTTTGTTAAGATTTAAAATAAATGAATTGGAAATGTTATCCTAAGTGGAAAAATGAAATGATTTTGAATTTATTTCCAGTTCAAAAAGTGTTTAAAGTAGTCAAAGGATTTGATAAGAGAGGTTTAATGATTCAGTATATACTGAAAAGAGTGTTCTAGAAATATATATCTCCAAAAGAAATTTTGATAAACTGAACTTCATCAATTAATGATTGATTCCCTATTCATAGAACATCTTTTTATCGATGATTGGATTAGAAGGAACCAAGGTCGGATTTAGGTAATTCCTATTCGAAGACCACTTTAAACCAATTTACGTATTTGAAGTGAAGACATGGATATGATATTTGGGATTTTCATAACGAATGACTGCTTGTTGTTCATTTGGGGATAAACTCCCAATATACATATAGTAGCAGTAGTCTCTTCGTTATGAAATATCTAATGCAATGATTAATCGCTACTAATCCTAGGAGTAACTTCCGACAGGATGTGGTAGGAGAGTGCCTTCGGTTTGTCCTGTTCCTGAACAACTTGCATGGACGAATGTCTGATGTCGCAATTATTATTACATTGGTTGATCTCTATGAACGTATCATTTGATTGGTGGTGGAGAAGGCAACTTCTCTTAGCTTAACATCCTTTCCTAAGACATATAAGCTTAAAAGTCTTATACGTTTGTAGAAATCAGTTGTGCGATTATGGATTGGCAATGTGACATTTAAGGTGGAATGTGCTATGAGTAAGGTAATTGTTACCTCAAACTGCATCGCTCGAAAACAACATAAACAGGGTAGATGCGGCAGAGCTAAGTGAGTCACTCCCGTTAGGATATACTCATCACCTTTCTAGATATATTTATTCCCGCTATGACATTGGGTTTTAAATTAATATGGTGTATGCAAAGAGAGCTCTCGGATAGGTCGAGAACGGCCGGGATGATGTCATATTCAGTACTATATGTGGTAAACGTAGGTCGGTTATGTGTTGGTAGAGGTTGGAGCCTCGGGTACATTTTCTAGAGATGTATTATCGGAAGGTAGTCCCTTACCTTGTCATTGTATGGAAATCCATTCTCCAATAAGTGCCTTCGGATTTGATTGTAGAGCGTAGTATGCTAGAATTTAATAATGTAACAATTTCGGCTAAGATTATGTATATTTACTTGAAAAGCGTTTTCAAAAAGGATGTCATTAAAAATGATATCCCCATACTCTACGAAGCAAATGCTTTGGTTATCATAAGATAAAAACCCGTTCCATTTTATGTGTAGCGTGGTCTTATGAGATATCTTTTGTTTTCAGACATCGTATTTTGAGTTTCTCACAGCAGTTGACTGATCTAGAGTTTTTTTCTTTTCTTCTTAAACTCTAGGTGCCCTATTTTCCCTGGTAGCCAACTAGTTAGGTAAGCTTGGAGCACTTTGGAATGAAGCATGGAGCATTTTAGGTCATTTGTTGAAGTCATCTATCACTTTCCGCTATGTCAGTATTTTGTATTAGTTTCTACCAACATTGTAAGGATATGCCGATATAACTATCCTAGTTAGGTTAGTACTTGTCGTAACTTTGATAGAACGGTTTGGAGTAATTGCATGTACTAATCATATGTATAATTATGAGTTAAATATGATGTGAGATTCAATTATTGTCTTATCTTCTATCTTTATTTCTTTACCTCTTGATAATCTTCTCCGGCACTTGGACTTACAACATGTGAATACCGAGGATGTATTAGTATCAATTTCTAAGGGTTGAGGAGGTGGGTCATCACAATCAGGGTCTGTTAGTACCAGAACAAGACTTCATTTGGACTCATCCCAACCAATTAAAATGCCCCATTTACCCCCTTATAGAATATATAGATGCCTAACCCATAAGGAAGTTCCCATCTAGAGAGGTAAGTCGAGGGTTTATGAAAGGACATTTATGATTCTTGATAAAAATAATATCTAGCCATAGAGGTTTAATGAAGTATTTTATAACATCGCACTTGTTTAGACTCCCTAGTCCTTTGACATTCCATGATAGTAATTTCACTTAATAGTTCTAACTCTCTTAGATTCTTGAGATTTTATGTTAGCTACTTGGGGAGAATTTAAACATACATTGAACATTTTACAGCTAAGATTTAACCAGAGGAATTTAGAGAATTTATAAGGCAAGGCACATGAACACTACCTTCCAATGGATGACCAGTGCTCCTTGAGAGAAGACGTCGTCTCTTCCTAACAGTCGAAATTGTATTGGAAGCTGCATGTTGTTGAGGCGGTAGAGGAAGAGTTTTGAACAACTGCATCTATAGATCGGTGTTAATATCCATCATACCATGGTAATCTCTTAGTGCATCCAGTCCTACGTTGATCGAGAAGTAAAGGTCTATGTCATGTTCTGAGTACAAGTCTTGGTGGTATAGGTGTGGGAGGTAAACTACCAGATCTGATAGAGGTCATCAGGTTGATGGCCGAGTGTAACGTCCCCTACTTCGAGACTTGAAAAAAGACGCCGGTGATGTTGCGGTCACCACTTCATTGAATGAGAGTGCTAGATGGGCCCTTGTTTTTTCACTCAATCGTAGCCTCAATCCAAAGATAAATTTCTCCACCTTCTTTCTCGGAGTCCTAATCAATCAACTCCATGTTTGATTAAGGCATTGAACCTCTACATGTACTCTGATACAGTCAAACTTCCGTGCTGCAACTCCATAAACTCTCGGAGTCCTAATCAAATCAGCTCCATGTTTAGACAAGGCATTGAACCTCTACATGTACTCTAGTATAGGCAAACTTCCTTGCTGCAACTCTATAAACTCTCAGAACATTGCAGACAGTTCCAATCCAGGAATATATCGTTCTTCGAACATCTCCTTGAACCTATTCCAAGTAATTTTCTACTCTAGGATTCCAACTCTTACCATCCTTAATCAAACACCTGCTAGTTGAAAGTGCTCTGATACCAAATGAAAGTATGCTATAGATCGTGTAATATGGATATATGATAATACAGAGTATAGTAATGATAGCAATACAGTAAATAGTGTGGAATATAAAAGCAGTATAATAAAAATGACACCAGAGATTTTTATACTGGTTCGGAGCTTCGTCCTACGTCCAGTCCTAGACTCCTTCTGAAATTTCACTTAAACAACAACCCTCACTTAACCCGAAGGAACAGGTCTATACAACCCCTGAGTAGCCGAATAGGGACCTGGGCAGTAGAACAGGATATCGCCTCAGCAGCCAAAGAGGACTTCACACGCCTGAGCAGCAGAACAGGACTTCAACAAATACAAAAGATTGTTTTGACCTTGTGTGTTCTAATAACATGGATTTGTCACTCGTAGTACACCCTCCTTATAATCTTTTCCTCAAGTATGATGTGTGTAGTTGTGTGTATATGAAGATTAGGAAGTTTCAAATTGCTTGAAGAATATGGAAATGAATACGTAAGCAATGAATGTATGAATTCAAGAGAGTAGTTAATTCAGAAAATATGATTCAAGTATAAGCAAGTAAGTGAAGTGATTAGATCTTGAAATTCATGCATATATATATAATAGTTAAGGAGTTGCAACTGCTGGTGAAGAGATCTCTGCGAATAGCAATGGTTGCAACCCTTTGGAAGGAAGAAGGCTATTCAAAAAGGAAGCGTCTTTTCACAAAAAATGACTGTTGCAGAATTCAGTCAACTGAATATAGTCAGTCGACTGAATTTAAAAACATGCACATATATGTTAAAATGCACAGATCCAGTCAAGTGACTGACTATATTCAGTCGACTGAATTATGTTGTTAAGCAAAAACTATAGTAGCTCATTTGGTTAGAGTACTTGCCTTCCAAACTAGTGACCCGGGTTTGAGCCTCGCTCCATGCATTTTTTGAAAACTTGATTTTGATTAAAATATACATGCAAGTTTATTTGAATGTGAATGATGATTCTTAAGGAAATATTTTAACAAAGCACTAAACTAGACTTTATTTACACATTTGATGACTCTTGTTAAAATATATAAATATACAAACCATATATTGAGCCGATGAGTCTGGATGTTATCGTAGTCGTAGATTCGTGAATTGTTGTGTCTTGTTAGCAATCAAAACCTATGATCCAACACTAGTCCCTTAAACTACCTGGACACCGACTTCACCTTTTGGGCATTGGTTAGTTCCAAGTCCTCACAAATCCTTTCATACATCAACAGCCAATTGCTTACCTCCAATGCCCACTTCGTGCCATCAAATATTTCTCCTCCTAAACTTCTGAAATCCTTATTCATTTTGGCATAGTCTTCCCTGACTGACTGCTCATGGTCTTTTGGTACATTTAGGGCCTATGATGGTGCTTGTTCCTACACTACGTTCCCTAGGACCCATTGGAAAAGTGCATTCATATCCAAATTCTCTACAGTCGGGAAACGCATTTCATTACCGACTTATGTATGAACTTCTATAGCGCCTCCCCCCTCGGCCGTTAGTTTGCGTACTATCAGCTCCCCCACTGGCATTCGCTCTTGTACTTCTTATAGTTAAATGCCCATTACATAGGTCCATTCTTACTTTCTGCATAAGCAAGGGCTCACAAGAAATGAAAGTAAAGAGGGTGAGAGCAACAATATAGGGGTAGATATATTCGTCATATATCTATATCAAAATACAAATACATTGTATATAGCATATACCCTCCCTAAAGTGTTCATATTCTATTACTTAATTTCTACTTAGCTCTGTTTTACTTAGGTGCCTCTAACCTGGCTCTGATATCAACTTGTAACGTAGCCTACTGTGAGACCCGAAAATAGACGTAGGCGATACTGTAATCACCACCGAAGTCATTTTCAAGCGATGGAGTGAGTTCAGTATTATTTTTGCATAACATTAAATAAACAGAGCAGCTAAATAAATTTTTGCTACATTAAATTATTTTACATGATTCATTACAATTAACCCATTTCATTCCCATGCAGGCGTAAATATAATAAAAAAATAAATATAGTGTCATGACTGACATATAAAGATGCCGACACGACACATAACCAGTTATAATTTCTGGTTTTACATAGCGGAATTTAAAAATAACTTTTATTTACCAGATAATCCTCCTGCTTCGTCTTTGATCTTTATTCGTCGTTCATAAAGACACGTGTCTAAACCATAAACTCACCCTCCTCAAATGAGCACCCATGAATTTATGAGAAATAATAAAAACACGGATCGAACATAAAGTTTGATATGAATAATGTTTTACCCTAAACAACATATATAAGACCACGCCGCTAAAACACAGAACGGGTTTTCCCCTCCATATTTTGTCATCATCAGTCATAACATATTCATAATGGTATCACATCATGGCCAAACATAAATCATCAATCTATCATAAATGTGAGATTTCTTACACACATGTTTGACTAGTTTCTTTAGGAAACTCATTTTAAATTACCTCTCGAGCCTTATTCTTGCTAGTTCAATGCCTTTACTTGACACTTAAGGGTTTTACTTTGGCATTTTACATTAGTTTTAATGTGAATAGATAATTAGGTTGCCATAAAGGCTTTATACCATTGTTCTTATATGTTGTCATGAATAGACAATAGAATGCCACGCAAGCCTAGCACCATTGTTTCCATATATTGTCGTGAACATGCATGGGTTTGCTATTAAGGCCTTCCATCCACATTACCAAATATAATGTTATGGTTCAGATGTTTGGTAACCACTCAGGGTTCCATCAACATTACCGAGTATAATGTCGTGTTTTAGACATCTCGTAGTCACATAGGCCTTCCATCAATGTTACCTAAAGTAGTCTCGTGCTTAGACACAACATTACCACCAATGCCATATATTCAATATTCCATTGTTTTTAATGGTTCCACTTATCATCATATAGCTATTAAGCTATATCTCTATTTTCAATCTTTAAATAAGTTATTTATCCTTAACTTATTATTCTTTATGGATATTTTATTCTTTATGAAATTCTCAAGCATCACTTTGGAAGATGACTTCCAAATTGCTATAAAAGTTCATTCTTTAATTAGAATTTCTTAGCATTATTATCCATCTCATGTTCACACTACCTAGCCGTCGCACGTTGACCCTAGGTTGTCCCACATTAAAGTTTCATTAGTCACTGCAAGTTGATTTTATAGGTTGTTGCATATAGCCATCGCATTTCAACACTTAGATGTTGTCGCGTGTTGAACACCTAGAAGCCAACGTAAGTTGATATAGTTTAAAGCCATTGCAAGTTGATCCCAAAATAGCTATCATATGTGGACTCCAACATAACCACCGCAAGTTGATCCCAACGAAGTTGTCGCATGTTGACGTACTTAGCTATCATAAGTTGAGTTCATTTAGAACTATCGCATGTCAAGCTTTTAACCAGCTACCACATGTTGACTCATATCCAAGCTATCGTATGTTGATCTCATTTACGCTGTCACACTTTGAACTTTGGTAAGCTATCGCAAGTCGACGTTTATATAAGCTATCGCAAGTTAACCGTGGCATTTCTGTAATTAACTAAAAAACTATTTTATTTCCATTGAAATGAATTACTTTTTACCTAACCTAGATATATATCGAATTCTCATTGGTTTGCCAAAATTTTATAGTTTCTTTCATAATTTGTTAATTACTAACTTAATTAATTAATTTATTACCTTTTAATAATTGACTTGTTCCTTTGCTAATTTAGTCCATAACATACGAAATGCATGAAAAAAATTTCAAAAATTCAATAAAAACCCGGTTCAACATATTTTACCTTAAACAAAAAATTTAGTCCAAAATGATTATTTTTGATATTTTAAATAATTAATTCCCAAAATTAGCTCTTATCTCAACTTAGAAAATTTCTAGAGATGTCAAATTGATTCCAAAAATTACGAAATTAATAACCCATCTCCAAATTACTATTCCACGCATTATATAAAAGTTTCAAGTAATTTGGTCAAGGTTTAACTTACATTTTAGTCTTAACACATCAAAATCATCACCTTTCAATTCCCAAACATGAACATTTCAGGTAATTCCATGTTAGCCGACTCTTTGCATAAATGAATTGCATCCATTTAACATTACTTTATTTGTTCCTCATCTTTAAAAATATCAAACATGCATACAATCCTAACCCATATCGGTTTAAAAGTTTTTTAGATAAAGAATTGCTTACATTTTTTACTTGATCTAAACTTGATTGAAGCCTTTTGTTTTCTTTAGAGATAAATGCTCTTTCCTTTAGCTTGATTTCCTTCCTCTTCCCATAAAAGTTTTGGCCATCCAATGTATTTTCTTTCTTTTAATTTGTGAAAAATGAGAGAATGAACGAGGAGTTGAAGTGTAAGAGTTTTGTAATTTGGGCTTTAGGCTAAAATCTCATTCTAGCCTGTTTATATCAAATCCCTAACTCCTCATCCTACATTCATTCTTTCTCTATTAATTAACTTATCTTTATTTTATCCCATAATTTAATTTATTTAACCATTTATTTATTTAATTTTCCCACATTCTGATACTTCAAAAAATACGGTGTTACACCCAGATTCTACTGAAGGGCGAGATTGGTCATCTTCGTCCCTCATAGAATAGTAAACACTTATTTTCCTCCTATTATCTCGACCCACTACTCCTATAAGATGCATGAAATCATATATGAAATTGAGGGTTGGAAGAGGAAATTTTACCAAGATTTCCAACCTTCCTGATCAAATAAATAAACCGATTTTTCTCTCTAGTAAGGTAATTTGCTAGCCTCGCCTAACAGAAGCTTTGCTGTCTCAAAGTCTGTTTGAAGAACTCGGTTCGAAGAGAACTCGAGAATAGCAGTCTCCATGAAGGGTCCGCTAGCTGGCGAAGATGGTTACGTTCTCTTTACAGAAGAATACCTTCCTAATGGCCACCTCTACTAGATGTCAGTCATGAACAAACAATAAGGCTATATGATTGTGTATGCTTATCCTCCAACCATGTTGTTGGAAATAGCATTCTAGGAAGCGTCATAGCTCATTGATTGACCATAGGCCATTGATAAATGCGAAGATTATGCACAGTTAGACATCTAAAATTTGATCTTTCTATACAAGCATGTGTGAGTTCACGGTGGAATATATACCTTTTGTTTTTGTGAAAGAAAATGGTTCAAAGGAGTGGTGGGACCAAATCTACAGTCTTTTTGATATAGGGAGTTTTCTTTTTATTCGGTACAGGTATATTTGGAGAGATTGAAGAGTGATGTAGGGAGCCCAACATACCAGCCTACGTGGGAGAGCAACATGTCATCCCATCAATCACATTGCTACTAAAATCATGTCTTTATGCATAATACCCGAATCTCGCGCTACTGTAATGAGCCATAAATTTTTAGCAATTTTTAATTGGTTTACAACATATTGAATTGGATTTTTGAGAAATTATTAATAATAAATTTTGAAAAAAAAATTAATATTTGGATCACGTATAATTATAATTGATTCAGAAAATTTGCATGAAATCAAGGAAATCGGCTGTTACCATAAATTTTATTTCTTTCCTGTCCATTCAAATTTTACATCAGTTACAAAGCAATCAATACCTTACCTTTATTACTCCCTATATTCGTGTTGTAGCTCTTTAATTTTCTATCCATTGCTATTTCATTTCGGGTTTGTTCCTTCCCTGTTTATTCCATTTCAAACGTTTTCTCTTCCCTTTGGCAGAAACATAATATTTTACATCATCTTTTATATATATATATCTGTAGCTTGCATTCATTCGTTTATTCACTTTTACGTTTCTTATACTTTCTACTTTATTATCCTTAATTCCCGCGCTTGACGTTATCATTTCAGTTTGTTTCCATTGAATGTGGCACGTTTCATGGTTAACGTTTTATTCCATTTATGTGTGGCTTTCCTTTTGCAACCTGTCCCATTCTATTTCCTTCATTTCAAAATTTGAAACGTTACAGCTGGACCACATTATTTATTTGCTTGAATAAGGAAGCTAAATCAGTGAATGACCGTTGCTAATAAAATTATTACTTTTCTAACATTTATACTCATTGCTACTTTTCCTGACCTTTTATTTCTACTTTCTTTTTTTCACTGTTTCGTTCCTGCTTTAAAATTTTAATATATATGTTATGTATGTATTAAAAATCTTCACGTCACTTGGTCACTTAAGCCGTTCATTTTCTTTCCACTAAAACTGCATATATTTAATTCCATACGTTTCTTTATAACGTTTTATAATATTGCTTTCATCTTGAGACTGAAACAAAATGCACCGCATACACATGTTCGTTCAAAAGAAAGTGGATAGGCCTAAAACGTGCAGCTTTTCATTTACTTTTCAATTGATTTCCTTCCTTATATTTTTACTTTACATTTCAAATTTGAAACGTGGTGCTCAAACAATAGAAATTTGCTTTTATTATTCAGCTCAATTAAGGGTGACCATTGCCATCACATAACCGGTAAAAGATTTGTATACGTTTTATTTGTTTATGTGGCAACGATTCACATTTACACTATTATTGCCTTTTTAACTTCATTGGCTTTCATTTATTTGTGTATGTTTCGTTTCATTTATTTGCACTTGAATTTTTCCATATTCGTTACTTTATATTTATATCGGTACGTTATTTTTGCGTTCATAAAACGTTATACGTTACTTTGCATTCATTAAATTTTAAAACGGCCCTCTTTATTCACCTTTATATTTATTCACTTTTGGCCTTGATATTCCCAATATAAATCTATACGTTTGCCTTTATCCTTTCACTTTCTCTTCTCAGTCATCTGGTGTTGCTTGTGAAAGACTACAACAAAGGATATAAGTGGCCTTCTTCTCCATTCAACTGCTCATTTTGTTCTCTTTGGAAAAAAAAATATTTCGCATGCTTGTAGATAGCAGTTCCCTCCTCCTTTATTTTCCGAACCCCACCTTTCTCCTTTCCTCTGCAACCTTTGCAATTCTTTTATACAAGGTAATATCTATATTATAAATATATTGTGTTGTATTTACCTAAAAGTTAAAAGCTATAATCTGTTTACCTTTTTATACTTATATATATGAATTCATACGAATTATTACAAGTTGTCTTATCTATATATATATAGTCGCTGATGATTTGTAAATAGCTTATATCTACAATTATTATACACACACTTGTCAACATAGAATTGGTTACATAAACAGGACCACGTGTGCATATTTAGCCATATTTTACATATAGGGTCTGCATATTTGTTTTTATATATAATTGTAAGAGCTGAATATATTTAGATTTATATCATTATTTTTAAATCGATCATTTTTTGCAACAAGTTTTATATAAATAATATGTTCACATATATATAAGTATATGTATTTTACAGTTTTAATGTATGTGTTTTAACACATGGGTTTTACATTCAGACCTTTTATTTTCAATTTATATTAAAAAGTATGTTATAATCTCTTGGTTATATTCAAATTTATTATATATATCATTTGCAGTAATAAATTTTATCATTGATAAAAATGTAAGTTACATATGTCACTGTAATTATGCGCATAACTGATACGTAAAGATATATTAGTATATAAGTTTATATTTGTGTCATAGGCACGTTACTTTATATTAAAATAATAAATAAATAATCATATGTAGGTAGTTGCGTGTTGCAGTGGGTGTGTTAGCTTATAGCGGTGAGGATTTGTAGATATTTGGAAATTTAAAAGGCTGTGCATATATTTTGTAAAAGGCTGTGCATATATTTTGTAAAGGCTGTGCATATATTCATAGTCTAAAACCTATTATATATATTTTTTTATAAATAGTTACAGTTATATTTTAAAGTGTGAGTCATAACAGAATTATAAAGGTTACTATATAACTTATACTTGTATGTTGATGGGACTGCATAGATTTATAATGGGTCTGTATACATTTGAGTAACATGAATGTAGTGGGTGGTGTATATATAAATATCTTACATATATTTGTTTATACATATACATACTATTTTGGACTTAAGTTGATTTCGTCGATACTAAATTTATAACAAATATTATTTTAATTATAGCATACAATTTACTTTACATGTTTGACTTTAGTATATAAATCCACCTATATACCTTTTACCTTCATCGATCCAGTTCTGATTCGTTTTATCAATTCTTGATCATCAGCTTGTTCGTCCAATTCGCGTTCAAATCTTACTTTGCTTTGAGTTGTTGTTTGGACTATTCGATGGTCTAGACCGTGATCCAATTCGTATCTTGTCGAGTCATCAAAATCTCTAGCATCGAAAGGTGAGCAATCACTCACGATTAACGTTCTTGTATTTTATTAAATTTGATTTCAATTGAAATGAAAATTGAAATATGATGCTGTAGTTATTTTGTTATATATGCTATTATCTGTAACTGTTCACTTGTGGGATATGACACCATATCCTGTTGTTTATATTTTATTTAAATTATTGATGATATATGTCTGTTATTATTTTATTATCTGCTATCACTCTGCAAGTTTCCTGTTAGTATAGAATTCACTATGGGTTGAAATGATACATACCCGAATGGACTTTAGAATATGAGAAAATCGTTATGGGTTGAAATGATAGACCCAAGCGATTTTCATTTGAACTGAATTGGGATTACGGGTCGAAATGATATCTACCCGTATATATATATATATATATATATATATATATATATATATATATATATACATACACACACACACACACACTTAATTACGGATTGCAATGATAAATATTCGTATCACTTAACCATATGATAGAAGTATATACAGACGACGTTGGTCCATATATAAATATTTTGAAATGATTTTATGAGAAATATAGAGTTTTAGTTAATATTGAAAATATTTTTATATATAAATATGTTTAATGTAAAGTAGATTTAATAGTAAATTTAATTTAATAAAGTTTGATTTAATTAATAGAATATGTTTAAGTATTTTATTTTAAATAGATATCCAATGTTGTATATGTTAAGGAAGATAAAGTTGAATTGATTGGAATGGTATTTAATTAGTAAATTTTGTTTAATTAAATCAAATTCGAAACTTATTGAATTTGAAAACTTAAAATATAGTTCATAACATAACTTTGACTTTAGTGATTTAATGAATATTCATGTTTAAAGAAATTGAAGGCAATATAATGAATTGTAATATAAGGCTGTATAAGTAATATTGAGTGGATATTTCAAGAATAAATAATAATGAAGTTAAATCAAGATCTATATGAAATTGTTAGGTTTAGTTTGAAATGTTGAAGCTTTAAAATACGGGACTCAAATAGTTAAATTATGATTCAGATCTGTATTTGAAATTGATAAAATTTGAATTTGTTCTTTAGAAGACTAAATTGAATGGAAATTGAAATTTGAGATTTAATTTAATCTGAATAGGAAAGTCGAGTTGATTTTTGAAGTGATCGGTGAAACTTGAGGAAATTATAAATACTTTACTTTATAAATTTTTCAATATATATATATATATATATATACTATTTTTATATTGAAGTGAAAATGATATTTTGGTTTTGAAATATAAATTAATTTGAAAGGACCACGGTGTTATAGTGTATATTTCTACCTTGTAGATAGTTCTGTAGATCCTTAGGGGATGGTTATCCCAAACATCCTTTAAGTTACTTGTATTTCAGTTGATATTTCACCGGAGTTGGATTTATAGATATAAAAATGTTAATCCTGACTCGAGTGTTTTTGTGTTTTGCTTTACACTCGGGTCAGACTGAGTGATACAGCATTTGAGACTCACCTTCGAAGTTGAAGCTTTGCTTGAAGATCCAGCTATCTATCCTTTCAGTCATCCAGTTGATTGGTTCAGAGAAGTCATCTGCTCGTACTGGAGACTTCACTGCATCTAAGATATTCTGTTGTATTTTATTTCTAACTCTGATGTTTATATAGTAGCTTCATGAAATACTATTCATTTATTCCGCTGCGTATTATTGTACTACTCTATATCCGTGATTCTGTGATTGATTTATTTACTGTATATGTTAAGTTTGCCAAATTTAAATTAACAATCTGATATTTTGAGCAATTCAAGTCCGACATGTACGGATGCGAAGGTCGTTACAGTTACAAAAGCATAATGTTGCATTTCTCCACGAATGTACCAAGTGTCCTCGGACCCCATATATGAAACACATTTATCGGTACATAGCTTTATAAACGTCTCTCTAGCGATTCATGTAGCATTTTTGCCGCGTGATCGATTGTTGCTCCTAGAATTTGAATTTAATCTTTGGATTGACTAACCGTATGATGATGATTATGAGAAATTGATCGAACTACCTCAGCGTAGGTGCATCATAAGATGGTGCGGCAATAGGTAGAGTCCAAAGGAGGAGGCTCTTCCACAACATCACAGGTCTATGGGGTGATGCAAGGTTGTAGTATTGGTGCAAGGTTGTACAACCAGAAGCTGGTTGATGGTTGCGATAGTACAAATGCATCACAACTTCTATTACCAAAATTTCAAAAGTAGTTGTCCAGCCTTGATCACTAACGTAGTAATTATTGCTATATCCTTTTCTCCGTCAAATTTATTTTCTAATCAATTATTTTATTACCGAATGAACCATTTTTAGTTGTCTTATCTAAAAAGTTTATTATTGTTGTGTTTGTTATTGTTTTACTATTTATTTAGTTTGACTAGCCCTAACATTAAATAAGTAAATTTTATCATAGAAAAATTCTATTGAAAACATCAATATTTTCTTACATGCTTTATTAAATGTAATATTTTTTTCATTAGTATTTTACCCTTTTAGAAACAAACAATTTGACCAACAATAATATATTATTTCAGTTAATTAATTGTGTTTTGAAAAAAAAGGAAGTTAATGTTGATAAGAAGGAAAAGTATCAAAAATTCTTTGTTAGATAATGATGTTCATTCTCATTTTTGGGTAGTTTTACTTGTAATTTTTCCCCATAGAAACTACAAAAGTATGTGCTATCTCATGTTATATAACTTTAAATTAGGCATTGCTTGAAAATGATAAAAACTAAAATTGTAACAAGATTGAAAATGACCGAAATCAGTTTGAAGCAAGCTTGACAATTATAAAAATATAGTATGATCCAACCTTAGTATTGGTCGAGACCTAGTGCGGTGAATAGTAGAAAATAATAAATATCTATTTTATATTAGACATGGCAATTTTTGGAAAACCTCGCACTTATAAAGTAAAACTCATAGTACATAGGTGATAATTGCTTAGATCGACTACAGATCTTCCTTTTTGTGGCATCATTTTTCATGGAATAACCCTAACTCTAAATCATAGTCAAATGAAGGTCGAGCAAAAAGTCAAGGAACAACCTCGACTCTAATTTTTTTTATATTATTATTATTAGTATGTGTAAAAAATCGCAATCCTTTCCGACTACATATCATCGCGGGAATTGAACCATAACTGATTTTCAGGACCCCGTTTATGTACCCACACTTAAAAAAATGGAGGAATTCCCACTTTCTTTACTTCACCACGCTTGAGCTTCAACTGCTGGAACATGAGGAAGCAAAAAAGAAGTAGGAATCGCTTTCATTTATGTGTTTGCTCCATTGTTGGAGATGCCTTTAGTGGAACTAGTTTGCTGGATTTGCACTCATATATTGGGTTAGAAAAGGTACACTAATTACTAGTATGAGGATCCCGATTTTATGAATTAGAATACGAACGGAAAATCATTTGAGATTTATATGGTACTATATATGGAAGAATGTTTGTGCCTTCTTTTTCATTGTATATATTAATTCATAACCAAATACATGAAGAGAATTTGCATTATTTTCAGCTTGTTTAAATAATTGGCGAAATATATACATAGAACATATGCATAGTAGGATTATGGAAAAAGTTGAAAATTAAATCGTGAAAATTTTCTTTTCTTTTAAAAAGAGTGCTATTGTATACACCCACTAATATACTTCATAACGTCACTAGGTACTGAAAAGAATTTTTAAAACACTTGCTTCAAATACCCACCGCTGTTGTTAATGTAAAGATTTAAATTTATATAGACTTACAAAGAATTTTACTTTAAATTTATTTATCGACTTAGCAATTTCTTCTTTGCAGGCTGTCATCGCCATATTTCAATTTTTATTGTCTTGAAAAAAATCTTATATAAATCGTTTAACATAATAGTATATTAAGGTTCGAAAATTATCAAATTAATTATAATATTATAATCAAACTTGAATCAATAGAAACTTGTAGAAAAAATGATTGGACTTGATGAGATTTCAATTCATAATTTTAGTTTACAATTACATTCTAAGAAGATAAGGGAACAAATATTTGTTTTCGTAGGAAAAAAAAAGTGAGCGATGACGTACAAGGATGAAAGTAGTGTTTTATAAAATATTAATAGATAGAAAATTGAATGTATATATTAGCATCTGGCCCGGCTAAGGGCCCGTTTGGCAAATAAAAGCAAAAGGACTTTTGCTTATTTCAAAAGTCCTTTTGCTTTTAGAAAGTTAAAAAGCATATTTGGAAACTTTTGACTTATAAGTCAAAATTGAAAAAAGAGATCAAAATTCAAATTTGAAATTTTTAAAATTTAAATTGTAATATTTCGAATTTGAAAATTTCAAAATTCAAAATTTGAAATTTGAAATTTCAAGGTTCAAAATTTGAAAATTTTAACTTTTAAAAATTCGATATTTTAGAGTTCAAAGTTTTGAAATTTCAAAATTTAAAGTTCGAAATTCGAAAATTTGAAATTTTAAAATTCGAAATTTTGAAATTTGAAAATTTGATATTTTGAAAATTTGATATTTTGAAAATTGATATTTTGAATTTTGAAATTCGAATTTTGAAAATTTGAAATTTTGAATTTTGAAATTGTGAGATTTGAAATTTCAATTTTGAAATTTCGAAATTTAAAAATTTGAATTTGGAAAAATTTGAAATTGGAAGTGTTAGTTTGAAAATTCAAATTTGAAATTTGGAATTTGAATTTTTAAAGTTCAAATTTTTGAAATTTCAAATTTTAAAATTCGAAATTTTGAAATTTGATGTTTTGAAATTATGAAATTCGAATTCTGAAAATTCGAAGTTTTGAAATTTCAAAATTTCAATTTTGAAATTTGAAAATTTAACTTTGAAATTTTGAATTTTGAAATTAGAATTTAAAATTTTTGAAATTTGAAAGTTTGAAATTTGAGATTTGAATTTCGGAATTTTGAATTTTTGAAATTGAAATTTGAAATTGAAAATTTTGAAATGTGAAAATTTTGAAATTTGAATTTGAAATTTATAAATTTTGAAATTTTGAAATTTGAAAATACATTTTTTTAGTATTTTTTCATATAAAAAATCGACTTATGTAAGTCGAAAAGCAAAAAAAATTGCTTTTGCAATAAGTTGAAAAGTGACTTTTAAAAGTCGGTAGATTTTGTTTATCCATATTGACTTTTTAACTTTTGCATTATATAAGCAAAAAAACAACTTATTTATTGCCATCCAAACGGTAGGATAGGCAAGAGACGCATTTGGCTAGGGCATCAACTTATCAGGGCAACGAAAAAGTCGTATTCGCTTCCCAAAGTGCATTCTCCGGTCGTCAACAAACATTGCCAACGACGCCGACGTTGCATCGCCGCCAGCCTCCTCCTCAACGCCGATTGTCAGCCTCCTAGCCCTCTCCTCGACTAGACTCAAACGAGGGCCAGCGCATCGTGGTCGTCGTCAATCTCCTGCCATCTAGACTCAATCGAGGGCCAACTGCTTCGTGGAAGTCGTTGTCAATCGCCAACCGCCGGACCATCGGTTCCTGCCCTGATTGATTTTGATTTGCCCTAAGTTCTAAATAATGTGAGTTAATTTACTAAATTAAGTGAGCTAATTTCTTAGATTAGGGCATTTGACCAGGATGTAATGTCAAATCAGTAAATCGGATTATTAAGTTGTTTAGGAATTAAGATTTTTATGCTAGTTTAGGAATTGCATAATTTCAAGAAGATGCCAGTGTGATGAAAATAGTTGCAGATTACTAAAGAAAATGGTTCTTCCCATTTTACTCCATTTCTGATCAATACGTTGCTTTGTCTAAAAAATGTATATAGTAAATTAATCTGGTTCGATATCTACACTATTCACAGAGGAAAATCTGCCAATAAGTCTCACTTAATCTCATACATCACCTGGTGGCAAAGACTAAAACTGGAAATGTATATAATTCATTACTTGATGCTCTTTTACGTATGTTTCTTCTTGATACCTAACATTTTGACATTTCTAACATTTTTATTCCCAATTGATCTCTACTATTTCCGCCATAGTTATTCAAAAGAAAAAAAAAATTATACCATTCAAGTACTAATGATGGACCATTTGGTAGGTGGAAGTATCAGTCCACCAATAACTTAGTTAGACATATAATGAAATTTCTGACCAAGGTATTATAATTTAATAGCACAACAAATATCCCTCAAAATTTACAAAACTCATGCTGTGTTTCGTGTGGAAAATCAAAACTGTGGCTGCACATTGACATGCGATCAGTACAAAATGTCACAAGCTCAGTGTTCAAGGTACTCTCCGTGTTGACCGAATAGTATCAATGTCACAACTTTAAATCTGTCCTCTCCACTTATATATATTCTGTCACTTGCATTCATTAATATATGTTATCATTTTCTTAGGACCATGATAAATATACACACATCTATTATTTCATACAGCCACTCCTTCACATATAACAAGGTTCTTGATAATCTACCAAATTAAGAACCATTTCTGAATTACTATTTGATAATGATGTGGCTAATGAAATTCCATCATGTCCTAGATTCTCTCCTATGGAGGATCAGAATTGTTAACAATGTCATGATAATATATTTTTGCCCACAATGTTTATTTCTAAGATAAAAATTGTTACCCCTCATTTCCTTCACGACCCCAATCTAGTATTCCACTCATGTTCCCAAGAATATTTCATTCCTTCTATACTATGAAGTATGCTCTATAATAAAACGTCTTCTTTTTCAAATAAT
Source organism: Allium cepa (assembly GCA_030765085.1). Classification (NCBI taxonomy): domain Eukaryota; kingdom Viridiplantae; phylum Streptophyta; class Magnoliopsida; order Asparagales; family Amaryllidaceae; genus Allium; species Allium cepa. The sequence goes on from CM060943.1 coordinate 466,300,737, forward strand.
TTTAGTACCACTGTTTGTCTTCCTTTGCCTAACAACTTCTCATCTGCGGATGACTTTTTATCAAAGCAAAAATTGGCTTACCTTCTTGTAAGATACTTCCAAATAGCCCATCCTTTTTATTAGCATTGCTTTTGCTAATGCCTATTAATACATTGTTAGATCAATTTAACATTTAGCTTTCTTGGCATGTAGTCTGAATGATTTAGCTGACTAAAACTTTGTAATCAATGTTAAATTTTATAAGAATTTACATTTTTGTTTCCCACATTTAAATGTATTATTGATTATTAAATATTGGGGCAACAAAAACACAATTTTTTTATTGGACTAGGGCATTGAATGTGTTTGGGCCGGCCCTGATTAACATCCTCTATGAATGCAATTGAATTAAAGTAAATATAAATAAGGAAAAAAGTTAGATTAAGTTAATGAAGGAGAAGATGATGAAAAAGAGTATAGTTGGTACTTTAGGGGTGTATCGAGAAATAATGGAGTTTGATAGATAGTTGTTAATGTTATGGACAAATAAATTGTTTGGAGGGTGTGTGTGGGAGTTCGATAATATAGGAAAGGGGTAGGGGTGTGTGTGAGTGTTGGTAAGAGAGTCAGGCTAACAATTATTTTTTGCCTTTCTTTCTAGGATTTTGCTACATGATCCCAAAAAAGGATCGTCGAACTGTGCAAAATATAATCCAATGGTTGAAATTCAGGGGAGGAAATAATTGTTTGGCTGAAGCTAGTCCCACATCCATTCGGACCTGTTTTCAGTTGGGCCTTTCAGCAAATTCGTTCTTTCTGATTGATTACTTTCAAATTCTCCTCCAGCGCATAACGCACCCCTGGTCCTCGCGCTAACTAGGCCAGCCCTTCTCAAGCAAAACCGATATGATTGTAGTTTTGAGAAGAAAAAAACGCGATAGTTCGTTTGCTACTATTGCTCGACGTTCGGTCCTCCGTCGAAGACCGCTACTGCTCAAGTCACAGTCCTTACCTCTGCGCTGCTATTCATGACGGTGTTCTTCTCCAATCGTCAATTGCTTGATCGCCCAATTGATAGGTAATTTTTTCTGAAACTTTCTTGTCCGGTCGTTTTCAAAATTTCAGATTGAAAGTTTGAAACTTTCTTGTTTGTTTGGATAATCGCTGCTTACATTCTAATTATTTCTTGTTCAAAGCTTATACCTTCGCGTTCTACTTTATAAGCTTTGTTCTTCTGAACTTTAGATTATACCCAAGTATGACAGTTGGTTTTTCCTCCCTTCTTTTTTTGTTTTAAGGAAAGATTTAATTTTGATACTTCTTTTGTTTTTGATGAATCAGTGTCTATTTCAGCCAGAAGAATTTGTCAAATTAGACTCCTTATCATACAGTAAGGTCTGATTTTCAGTAGCTATGTCAACAATGTATGTAAAGAATGGATGCAGTTTATTACTTAAGGCACAAAAGTCACCCAAGCAAATTGCATTTAGTATGAATTCTCTCTCTGATCACAAACAAATAGAAGAAAGTTATGGTAAAAAATTGGGAGAAAGAGATGCCATAAAAATATTAGGAAAAGAGAATAATTTCCAAACTGCATTTCAATGTTTTAAATCGGTTTCAGACTCAAATGCGGTTAAGCACACTGCACTTACCTACTCAATAATGATGAAAAAGCTGATAAATGTCAATGAAATGGATATGGTTCAAAATTTAATGCTACAAATGAAGCTTGAAGGCATTCCATGTACTGAAGACATGCTTATCAACATCATAAGGGCATATGCTCGATCTGGTAATTCAGAACAAGCCCTCAAAACCTTCTATCGAATGCAGGATCTTGGTTGCAAACCGACTGTCAGGATTTATAACCATGTTTTGCAAGCAGTACTCCAGAAAGATAAGTTCAATATGATTAGTCCCATATATAATAATATGAAGAAAGACAGGATAGAGCCAAATGTGTACACTTATAATGTCCTTTTGAATGCTTTGTGTCGTAATGATCGTGTTGATGTTGCAGTTAAACTTCTTTTAGAGATGGGAAGTAAAGGTCATTCTCCCGATTCCGTTAGTTATACCACGATTGTAAATAGCCTTTCTCAATTGGGTAGGTTGAAAGAAGCAAAAGAGCTTGTAATGAGTATCAAACCCCATACCGCGGCTTATAATGCTCTCATCAATGGTTTATGTAAACATTTTAGGATGAAAGATGCATTTAGTTTAGTGAAACACATGGTGGATAATGGAATATGCCTCAGCGTAGTCACCTACACAACACTAATCACTGCATTGTGCAATATGGGTCATATAAATATCTCTCTTGCTGGTTTGGGTCATATGCTTGTAAGAGGCTGTATTCCAAATATCTTCACGTATTGTTCATTGATGAAAGGTTTATTTATGAAAAGTAGAGTACTTGAGGCTCTAGATGTTTGGTATCATATGATAGAGGAAAATTGTTCTGCTAATGTCATCGCTTATAATATTTTAATTCACGGGCTTTGCTCAAACAACGATATAAAAAAGGCACTAGCTTTCTTTGATGAGATGGAATCAAACCATTGTCTTCCAAATGTAAGAACATTTAGTACTCTAATCAATGGTTTTGCGAAACATGGGGACCTTGAAAGTGCCATATTTATATGGAATAAAATGATAAGTAGCGGTTGTAAGCCTAATGAAGTTGTCTCTACGTGCATGGTTGATGTGTTTTGTAGGGGTATGATGTTTGATCATGCTCGAAATCTTATAAATAACATGGTGTCCGAAAATTGTGCATCAAACACTATCACATATAATGCATTAATCAAGGGACTATGTGATGCTAGACGAGTAGATTGTGCTAAAAGTATTTTAGCTGAGATGAAAAGTCATGGATTATTGGCAAATATTAGAACTTATAATGAGTTGCTTGATGGCATAGTCAGACAAGGGGACTTCGAACAAGCCTTCAAATTGTTGCACGATATGATAGAAGCCGGAGTTGATTTAGATGTTGTTACCTATAATGTTATGATGCATGGATTTTGTCAAGCGGGTAATTATAATGAAACTTTGGTTCTTATGAGCACGATGATTACTACAGGAATTCGACCTGATGCAATTACTTTTAACTTGAGCATTTATGCTTATTGCAAAGCAAAAAAAGTCAAGAATGCTGCACATGTCTTAGGCAGAATGGTCAATATAATTGGTTATCGTGATGTGTTTGTGTACACGACTTTTATCTCTGGTTTGTGCAATGAACACAGGCTGGACGATGCTGCAGTTTATTTTCTGAAAATGTTGAATGATGGTATTTTCCCTAATAATTTCACGTGGGATGTTTTGGTGCGTGGAGTTTTTAGGGATGTAGATTGTTTTGAAGCTGCAAAATCATTTGAATTTATCTTAAACAGCAAAGGCAAAATTGTCTCTCCTGATATAGAGTTATCTGTTGAAGAACATCAAAGGGTTGTTTGGGGTTGAAATCATAAATCCAGTCCCTTGAATTCAAAATCAGGAGCAGACAACATGAGGTTACATTATTATTTCTACAATTTGTGTTTCTGTTGATTCTTGAACATGGATATCATTTGTATTGTGGAACCTTCCAAATTCTGAATTTAATCTGCAAATATTAAATTTCCTTTTTTGACAACTTATGATTAAGGATGCTGGATGTCAACTTTATTGGAATTAAATTCTAAGCTCAGGAAATTAACACAAGCTTGATCAAATAGTGGAAAACCATTACTTAAGGCGAAAAAAGTTAGTATTAAGTTCCAAACTCCAGGTCTTCTATTCCTATAGATGTATGATCAATCTGTGTTTGTAATGTCATTGCTAAGAGTTTAGCTTGCCAACATATTTTTATAACCAAAAATTCTTTGCTGTTTAGAAAAGTAGTCGTTACTTTAATGTGGTTTTCATCCTTGTAGCTGTGTACTTCTTTGTCTAACCTTTATTTTTGTGGATTGAAGATTGGAAAAGTCAAATGGATGATTTGCTGCCAATGTTAATGATAGAAACAACAGCTGGAACTTTCTTGCATTTTTTTCGTAATTTTTATCCTCAACATATTGAGGATTCCAATATGATGCTCTCTGCTGAGGTGCTTGCTGCATTGGTGCCAAATGATCCCCAGGATCCAGGTTTTGCAGGTATTACATCCTTGTCATATGCATTTACATCTGTTACCTAATTAATCTTCTTATTTGATTACATTGATGTATTATCTGAGGATATTGGAAATGTCATTCGCATAAATAGCTTTAACATTCAGCTAAGTTGAACGGATGTGATTAGGGCTGTTATGGTAATGGTAAATTTTCCATTACCATACCATTTACAGTCAATCGGTTATCATTTTTGATCGAAATCGATAAACCAGTTTAATCGGTATGATAATGGTAAATTTATCATTTTTTACGGTAAATTATTGATAACATTTCTTCAAAACTATCGGTGATGGTAATTTTACCAATCAATTTAAAACACGTGTATATTCATGCGATGTGCTTTAATACATACATTTAGAACCAAACAAATGATTAAATTTAGTTAAGTAATCAGGTGAAATAATGCCAAATACAGCCTCTTCTTTCTCATTTATGTTTCTTATTAAGTAACAATATAAACAATATACTGAAGATGCGTTGCAGTGTAAAATCATGTCGAGTTATGGACTTTTTTGGACAAACGATAATTTACCGTTATCAGTGTAATGGATACCAGATTATCGGTATACCAGTCGATCGGTAACGGTAAACAATTTTAGCTTACCTGTAAAAACGATACGGTGACGATATTTGTCAAGTGATAACGGTAACTATTACCATAACAACCTTAGATGCAATGATCTCCAAATCCATTCACATAACTCGTTTTGTCGAAGTTTTATGTACATGTTCATCTTCAAGGATTTGTGATCACCTTATAATGTCTTAATGTATGAAAGTCATATTAAAAATTATTATGATCCAATATATAGTTTCCTTTGTCATTCTAACGGTACGGTGACGATATTTGTCAAACGGCAACGGTAGCCATTACCACAACAACCCTAGATGCAATGATCTCCAAATCCATTCACATAACTCGTTTTGTCGAAGTTTTATGTACATGTTCATCTTCAAGGATTTGTTATCCTTATAATGTCTTAATGTATGAAAGTCATATTAAAAAGTTATTATGATCCAATATGTAGTTTCCTTTGTCATTCTAACCATGGAGAAACCTGGGAGCAATGAGTGTCTTTCCCTTATAATTAGTATTTGGATTAAGACCGAATATTATTATCACACCGGTATATTTTTGTAGGTTATGGACCAAATACCCTTATGATTTTGATTTGATATCGATTTTTTCCCCTTTTCATTATTTCAAGATATCTTCACGTTTGAAATTGTAAACAAATTATGTATTCAAAAGCTATTCAAATATTTTATTTAACAATTAGATTATTAGTAATTATTTTCTATCATGATTTGGGAAAATAAATTTTATGTGCAGCAATTGAATCATTTATTTTAAAGGGAAAAATAATAATGGTTTCAGACAGCGAATCTAGGGGAGAGAATAAAAATGGTAAAGAGAAAGAATGAAATTATAAGACCACTACAAAAGGCCTTATGTTTATCATAGGGGCATACGTCCAAAAGGGAAGATATCTAACATTACCAAAATTAGTTGTTTATATATACACAAACATGTAAGGGGAAAACAAATTGCTTTCGGAGATATTACAATCGTCTCATAGTTTTTTTGCTATCTTTCAATACCCTTTATCCAGTGTTCCTCAATCAGATTGTGAACCCTTATTTTGCGACTTTTTTGCATCTCGTCCTTCTTCTCTGCCATTTTTCCAACTCACATCAACAAAAATACAGCCAAATTATATTTATTCTGCGATCAACAATATCAGATCATGCCGCTTTTCAAACTCTAACCAACTTTTTTAATAACTCATAAAATTTATTTCATTACCAGGAAATGAAGTCTTGTAATCGTCCACCACAGATGGTCTTCTTTAAATGATTTAATTGAAAAACTGAGAATTATAACAAATTTCTGTTGGTTATTATATAAATTACAATTATAATTAACAATTACTTTTCACAGATTAAAACCAAACTTTGTTCTTATTTGAGGGGGTTTCTTCAACTACTATGCATTTCTTTTCTAGTTCTTGTTTTTGTTTTTTTGTTTTTTTTTGTTTTTGGTAGTGCCACTTTATAAATTATGTATTTGGTCGGTCCTTATGGTGCTGGCATCGTCAAATGACTCCAAAATGGTTTATAGAGAGCTTATAGCGAAAAGGTTTTTGATCACATAAGCTGAATACGTAATTGGTAGCTTCTGATCCACTGCATGCTGTTCATGTATTTGAAGTGGAAAGGATCTGCACTTAGATCCACTGTTTATTTGTAGCTTAATCTGTGTTTCTATAATCCTATATAGGTTAAAAGTATTTTTTCTGCATATAGGCAGCTTATACACTGGATATATTTGATTTGGTCCTCTGCTTATATGCCTAATCCACAGAATTGAAAGTAAAAAGTGAAAATACAACTGGAATAAAAGTATCCTTGCACAATTGCATACTGGATGATTTGTTCAATGTAGAAAGGATTTTGGTCTGGTCTTTATGTTTTGGAGCTTCAAAATCTACTTGTGATGGGTTTAGGGCTTTTAAAAATGGAGTTTGACAGAGAATGCAATGGTGAGAACATTTTCAACAGTTTACGAATTACGGTTACGAAATTTCCAGATTCGACTACGAGTTGTTGTCCCAACAATTTTAGTTACTAGATGTCTGTTTAACAAGCGCCTAAAAATTTATTCTATTATTACATATCTATTGTTGATGCCAAAAATGACATCAACACTCAAATATCAGATAAAAACACAAATTCTAATAAAATAAAGGTAAAATCAGAAAATGAAACAATTTTTATAGTGGTTCGGCAACTTCTCCCGTTTACGTCTACTTCAATCTTTGTTATTAGTCTTTTTTTGGATTATAACTAATTATATCAATCCAGTGGATATATTATATTTGGGGAAAGTATAAGAGTGAAGAAGATGCAGTGTCAATCTCCTCTTCAGTTGCCATATGGTTGGTATTTATAGAGAAATTCGCCAGTAGACTCAGAAGCTCAAAACTAATGAAGTCCACATGTAGGTCCAAGTGTACAGGAGTGAACTTGCCGGTCCAATATCTAACAAAAACTTCTCGGTACCGTGAGGTTCCTTCGGGTAGCAGGCGGTTTTTTCTGGGTGAAAATCCTTTATCTTATTTGTCTTGCATTCCTATCTCCAATTCGATGTATTCCGAACTCTTTTTTCCTAAAGACCTAGTTTCTTCTGATGATTCATTCGATATTGCTTGTCTTTTTCTGCTTTCTTCTTCGAAATCTTTAGTGTTGCTCATCTATCTTCTGAAAAAAGTACTTTATCATGGTTGCTTGAAGAAGTACTTGAAGTATAAGAAGATTGGAAAGTGCCAAGTGGAAGACAAACCTCTCGGTACCGTGAGGTTTGAGTGGTTTACTTTGCCCCAATTTCTATCAAACTTTTTGAGTCCAGTCTTTTAGTCTTTCTAAGCATGTTTTCAAGTTCGTAAATTGTCTCGTTTTCATTTTGGCCTTCTAATTCTAGTTGAAATTTGTTAGGTCAAAAAGCCGGTTAACACCTGCCCTCCAAGATACCTCCTTCGAAGGTAAGGTGCGCTTTGTTCAATAACAAGTTTCAGCAGTAGTCAATCTTCGATAATAGTGCTCTCTGGCTATTCATTAAACTCGATTTTGGTGAACCGTTCGATTCCTTTGGATTCTTTGCAGGCCGAAGGTCGTTCTAGACTTGTTATAGTTTTGGACTCCGATCCTTGCTTAAGTATCGGCTACGAATCATGATCGGTCTGTCTCTTATCTAGAGGTATCATTTTGTATATCAAAATCGTCTCGTATTTGTCCGGGATTTATCCATCTCATCCGACTATTAGGCAATCAAATCCTTTTATCAAGTCAACATTTGTTCCAGGGTTCGATCTCTCTGAATCGTTTAGCATCTAATATAGGGTTTGATCTCTCTGGATCCTTGCCGAGTCCAATTCGTTTACTCTTCGACCAGGGGACTCAACGTCCAAGTAAGTTTATCCGCTCAGTTTCCGATAATGGGACTTACTTTTGATCTCTTCAGATCCTTGCCGAGCCCAATCCGCTCGCTCTTTGACGAAGGGACTCAGCGACCAAGCAAGTCCATCCGTTCGCTTTCTGATGAGGGTACTTGCTTTTCGTACAAGTCCATCCACTCGCTCTCTGGCAAGGAAACTTGCACCTTGCAGTCACTGCTCTATCTCTCCGGATGGGACTACCGCAATCAATATCAGTCATCACATTCAAGTGGATTTTTCAAAAAATCAAATATTCAAATCAAAGCAAACGAGCAAACAAAAGTTCTAATTATTCATCTCGAACATCCAACTCAGAATGTACCCATGGATATCAAGATCTCTTACACGTGTAAGAGGTCTGAGGCTATTATTATCTTATCTATTCATTCTGGATATCCAACTCAGAGTGTGTCTAGAGACCAATCGAGATCTCGTACATGTGTAAGCGGTCTGAGATTATTATTGTCTTAATTATTCAAAATGGAAAACGAAGTGTGGGAGTCGAACTTGACTCTCGTCCATTCCGGTCGTGAGATTGTGAATCTCGACAAAGGTCCCTGGTTGCTCCTTGGTGCATTTGCTGCAGATGGTGGCTGCTCCGGCTGCACCATCATAGCTCGATTCCTTACGTACTGTTGTCGTTGGTTGCTCCGAACCAGTTCTTCTATTAAATAACGAAGGTGTCTGCACTTGTTCATTTCATGTCCATCCAGCTCGTGGAACGTGCAGAACTTTCCAGACATTCTCTTCCGATCTGTGGGTTCACTCTTAGCTGGTCTCTGATTGGTGATTTTCCCATAGTATCTAGATGTATCCTCTCCGGGGTTTTGGTTAGGTCAGTATAAGAAGAGAACTTCGATTTCCTATGCTGTTTCGGTCCTTCGAAATCGTTGTCAGTTTTTCATTTCCCTTTGTCCTTTTCATATCCTGCTCCGGACAGTCCTTCATTATAACGACCCAACCTTAAGTGTTAAACATAGTTAATTACTTTTCAAACAAGTAATTAAACAATTAACTATTTGACCATTTAACAATTCTAGTTCCTTTTCGAAAACATTTGTATATGCTTTTAAAATACTTGAAAATACTTGTAATAGATTTTAAAACATTTATTCAAAATATTACTTGAAAATAGCAACTTTACGATTTTTCTTAAAACTCGAAAAGAAAATGTTTTCTATATATTTTAACAAAATACATCTTTAAAAATTCACAACAAATTCATAAATATCTCAAACTACTTTTAAAATACTCTAACACGAGTTAATAAACACTTGTAAAAAGAACGAAACAAAATACTTAAATTTAAATATCTTTTCAAACATTTTAAAAGTTCAAAATCAAGACTAAACGTGGCAGTTTTGCACAAGTGAAATTTTGACCACTTTTCAAGATGTTACGCAACGTTTTACCATCCAAGCTTTTAATAGCCACAAACATACATATAAAACATTACAAGTATGACGAGAAATCCATAAGGAACTCTCTACAACGTTCCACAACAATCGTAAAAAACAAGGCAATTCACAACTGCGTCTGTAGCGACTATCGCTATGAGTGTACTTTCAAATCCGAGTCCGATCTAAACTAAAGTTCATCTATAATCTATATGCTTTGTTCAAGGTCTTGTCTCAAGTCATATAAGTCCATTCAAGTCCATTCCAAGTTCGTTCAAATCCATGTACATGGATCACACATGTCACTTTCAAAGCAATAATTCAAAAGAATGTAACATAATTTAACAACAATTCAAACAACATAAATACAATCAAACATAAAGATGTGTTACATTTTCCATTCAAAGTGAGGCGCTAACTCGCCTTTAACCTAACAATAACTAAGATCCAAGCTAACCAAGTTCAACCTCTCCTTGCAACCATCTTCCTTCTTCCTTCTCTTGCTTTTCACTTGTTTTTGCCCTTCCTCCCCTCACCAGTAGCTCACAGCCATTCAAGACAGGTCGAGATTAGCTTTGATTCTTCAAGTTCTAACTAGGTAGGATGTTTTGTAATGTTGTCCCAAGGCTTCACTCCAAGTTTGAGGCGATTTGGGTTTGATTTGCAAATATTTTTCTTTAGGAAATTATAAAAAGGAAGAAGAAGACGGCATTGATTTTCTACTCTAAACTCCATAAATTTTTATGAATGATAATTAAGGGTATGCCTCCTATATATAGGCTTTGGAATGGTGTTGCCTAAGCTCTCACTCACACCACTATGCCATGGAAGCTTTACCTCCTATCACTTCTTCTTTATGCTAATTACCATTACATCCCTCTCATGATAATATCTCTTATCCTAATGGAAACTTCTAGAACATTCCAACTTTACGAAGAGGGGAGTGTGTTAATTAATTGTTAATATGTTCATTTGATCATTAGTCAAGTGCCAAAAAGTTCGAATAACTTATATCAATGGAAAAGCTGTTTACTGATAAGTCGATTTTCGGTCACATTATCGCTTTTCCATCGAAGAATATATTTTTGTAAACAAATTTCAAAAACAAGTTTTTTTATTATTATTCATTAATTAAATGACGTCTAACATGGTTATAAAATCATTCTTGTAACACTTAATTATATTTCAAAACTTTTTAATATTCGAATACGAAGTGTTCGAATTTAAGGGTCGCTACATTCTCCCCCACTTGAAACATTTCGTCCTCGAAATTCAAAGAAGAACGATAATCAAAAGAGATAGAACAATGTGTGTGTATTACTGATGAAACAATGTACAAGCTAAACTGCAACCCAACATGCATACTAAGTGACTCCATCTTAAGCAGTAAGTACACTACAAAAGATATACGATACTAAAATAAGAAGAAACCCTAGTTTATAAGCACTTTGGATAGAACTCCTTCAAATTGCCATCATTCTTCCTTGTACCACCCCAAGCATCTTGCTGCACAACATTTCTAACCTTAACAAAGAAACAAGCACACAATACTCAAATAGTATTTACAATCACTAGCGAACAAAGCTCATGGCGTGTTCAGGTTCAAAACTCTCCTATCGTCCAAGGACGATAAACAATCTATTAAGTATACCTAACGCTCAACTGTCTTAGTTTCTTAATTAGATTATTATTCATGCTACCTTATAACAAATTGAAAATTCATTTCTCAAACTCTTCATAAGTCAGCATACATTATAAAAATGTACTAAAGCCCGTGCGATGAATAAATATCATCCGTATACAATATCAAATCTGATCACTTGCTCGATCACATAGATTTCACTTCCAAACCAGTATAGATCACTTGACATCTCTAGTACAGACTTCGGTTTGGTTTTTTTAATTAGAAATCTTCGTTCTCCTTGCATAGCCATGTACTATGATAGAAAACATTGGGATCGTATCACGAATCCGTATCAGGTGTTCGCCGTCTAGAATCGAGTAAAAAATTCTTGTTCGGACCGGTGCAAATCACCTCGAAAACATGTACTCAAATCTGAATTAAGAACAGTTATACGAATAAAATAATCTACGTACAATTTACACACTTATCTTATTACACCAATTCCTTTTTAATCACATTCGTCTATACAAACAGTTTGTCATTCAATACTAAAACCATTTATGAATCATTTCATAAAACAATTTCAAGTTTATATTCATTTTATAACTTAAGTTCATACTCGTATAATACTCTATTACATCCTCAAAGTATATACAAACATCAAACTTGTTTTACTTAACGAGGATGATCTACAATTTAAAATTGTTTCCACCTACTACCTTCTCAATTATAATGTTATATAAACTCAACTTTATATTTTCAAAGCACTTAATTTCAAGTTCTATAACAATTCGGAAGTTCCAGACTATTCAAAATCGTCGAAATTCCATTTCATTTTAACAAAGGAAAACTAACAAACATCATATCATATCATGATGCACATACCGTACTGTCTTAATGCATATGCTACATTTGTTCATGAAATAACTTAAGGCAAGAACTTTAGAACTAAACACCGGTTTTCATTTCAAATTATTTTGAAATAATATATATATATACCTTTTATGTATCAAATCATACTTTCAGAATCTAAATCAAAATTCGTTTTACCAAAACAACTCTGTAAAATTCCACCCTTAGAAACCCGAAAATGAATGTCGGTGATGCTGCAGTCATCGCCGACATTATTTTCAAACGACGGACGTGAGTTCAGTACATCCAAAACATACACTTGGTACTCAACCAAAATTATTTCAAAGCGGTATCATATACTTCATATAATAATACTAAGCAAGGTTTTAAATATCGGATTTCGATCACGTTTCATCTCGAATTTTTTACACAAGTTATCTCGTATCAGGTGAGATCTCGGACGAGATGAGTATATATCGGGTGTACATCTCGGATTGACATCTCGGGTCTTATAATGCATCTTGGGTATATCTTGGATGTACTTATGTGTCTAAAATTGATGTGTCAAAATTTTATTTAATGGTTATAACTTTCATAGTAAAAATAAAAATGATAACGCACTTGATTTACATGGAAAAAGAATATTTTTAGAAGAGTAGTAGCTTGATTAGCTTAATTGATTTGGTAATGATTGAAAAATATCCGTTTAATTGAACATAATAAAGAAGTGAAACATTTCGCCATGACTCATTACGATAAATAGTAAAGAATATATTCAAGAAGTTGGTAAAATATAATTGGATTGAGTAGTTTTTTTTGAATCAATGTGAAAATAAAAAATATTATGCAAAATAAGAAAAATGTATGATTTTGGATGAGAATCGGATTGAGATTTTGATTCATATTTCGGATGAGATATGAATATATCGGACGAGATGAGTGTCGAGGGAGATATGTGGGAGATTTGATGTCTCGTCTCGTTTAAGTGTGAAGTAGATCTCGGATGATATATATGAGATTTAAACCATGATACTAAGTATCATGATCTCAATTTTCCTAAACCAATTTTCCAATTATTTACTTTCAAACAATACTATTATTATTTTTGTCAAAATCTTGAAGAAATTTTCTAAAGACATCGAATTTAAGTTCTCAAATCCTTTTTGTAAATCCTTTTTGTTTATAAGCCATGTTTTATAAACCACTATTTTATACAATCACTTTATTATATAAATCTTTTCATAAATATTTATTTTCAAAATTATTTTATCTTTTCATTTTGATTATAGTAAACGTCTTTTACTAAATTTTAACCTCTAGCCAACATTTTTACCGAACGGCTTATAGTCAAACCGTGAAACTTAATTCACAAAGTGTTCGTTCAATGTACTCACAATTACTGTCTACCCACCTCATGATGTAGAAAGGTAAAACTGCTCATAAATTGATTGAGCACAAATCAACAATAAACAATAATCAATGTTCCTAACATGCCAAACATGATTTAAACAATCAAGGTTACGAGACATTAAACTATAAGAAATACTAATACCAAACCAAACACGAATAGGTAAACTATAAACAGATAGCATACTCTCAAGGATCTGCTTCCCTTTCGCAGTTGCCGAAGTGGAAGGTACCGAAGCAAGTGCAAAAGCTCTTTGTTGTCCTATCTGAAGCATCAGACAACTCCTAACTATATGAATGGGTTGATGGCAGTTGTAGCAAGTCCTCAGTGAAAACTGCACATTTACCGTTTTTGCGATCGGTGCTTTAACTATCTGCACTCTTGTCACCTGCCTTTTTTTCCCTGATCTACAACTCCAAGCAAAGGGTCCATTCTGCCTGCACTTAATGCCAAACTACGTCAGAAACATCTTTTGGTGGCTGAAACTTTCGCTTGTTGCTTTCGGTTGGTGCAGATACAGATTGCTTGGGAGTCGAACCTTTGAGATGAAAAGTGGCTTATAATATCCTTGAATGCTTCTTGGATATGAACAGTCATATCCTTATATACCATGTTGCACGAATTAATCCAAGCCTGCTTCGATGATAGTCTTGGTGCAGTTGAATCTCTTTCTGCCCAATATCTCAAACTCACGCCATATCGAAGCTAAGTTTTTCCATGGCCGAACCTGCACCACTTCTTCTATTCATTTCTCTTAGCATTAGAAGCTCTAACATCCATAGTTCTTACCATCGAATCAAAGCGAAACAGCTTTAGGAAACCAAAAGATAAAGTTAAGAGATATTCCTAAAGAGTAAATTAAAAGTTTAGTTTTCAAAATACAAATACAACCTCATATATATAATACATTCGACTCATTTTAGGGTATCACTTATCCTATATCTAATGAGTCATATCCAACCGAAGCCAAGGTGTTCGCTCAACCTTGTGCTCTGATACCAAATGCAACGATCTGATTTTTAGTGTTAAACATAGTTAACTACTTTTCAAACAAGTAATTAAACAATTAGCCATTTAATCATTTATTAATTCTAACCCCTTTTCGAAAATATTTGTATATACTTTTAAAATACTTGAAAGTACTTGTAATAAGTTTTAAAACATTTATCCAAAATATTACTTGAAAATAACAACTTTACAATTTTTCTTAAAATTTGAAAAGCACATGTTTTCTATATATTTTAATAAAATATACCTTTAAAAATTCACAACTAATTCTTAAAAATTATTAATATCTCAACCACTTTTGAAATACTCTAATATGGGTTAGTAAACACTTGTCAAAAGAATGAAACAAAATACTTAAATTTAAAAATCTTTTCAAATCTTTTAAGTCCAAATTCAAGGCTAAACGGATTAGTTTTATACAAGTGAAAATTTGGCCACTGTTCGAGATTTTACTTAAATTTTCACTATCCAAGCTTTTTGTTCAAGGTCTTGTCTCAAGTCCATTCCAAGTTCGTTCAAGTCCATGTACATAGTTCACATATGTCACTTACTTTCAAAGCAATAATTCAAAGCAGTGTTTTAACATAAATTAACAACAATTCAAACAACATAAACACAAACATATGTGTTATATTTTCCATTCAAAGTGAGGTGTTAACTCACCTTTAACCTAACAATAACCAAGATCTAAGCTAACCAAGTCCAACCTCTCCTTGCAACCACTTTCCATCTTCCTTCTTTTGCCTTACACTTGTTTTTGCCCTTCCTCCCTCACCAATAGCTTACGACCATTCAAGATAGGTTGAGTGGCTTTGGTTCTTTAAGTTCTAACTAGGTAGAATGTTTTGTAATGTTGTCCCAAGGCTTCATTCCAAGTTTGAGGTGATTTCGATTTGATTTGCAAATATTTTTCTTTAAGAAATTATAAAAAAAAGGAAAAAGAAGACGTTGATTTTCAACTCTAAGCTTTGTAAATTTTTGTGAATGATAATTAAGGGCATGCTCCTACTTAAGGCTTAGGAATGGTGTTGCCTAAACTCTCACTCACCCCCACTATGCCATGGAAACTTCACCATCCAACACTTCTTCTTTAAGTCACTTCTCTTTATGCTAATTACCATTATATCTTTCAGATGATAATATCTCTTAATAGAGCTTCTGGAACATTCCAATTCTATGAAGAGGAGAGTATGTTAATTAGTTGCTAATGTGTTCATTTGATCATTAAACAAGTGCCAAAAAGTTCGAATAACTTATATCGATCGAAAAGCTGTTTACTCATAAATCGTGTTTCGATCACATTATCGATTTTCCATCGAAGAATATATTTTTGTAAACAAATTTCAAAAACAAGTTTCTTATCATTATTCATTAATTAAATGATGTTTAACATAGTTATAAATCATATTTATAACACTTGATTATATTTCAAAACGTTTCGATATTCAAATACGAAACGTTCGAATTTCAGAATCGCTACATTCACCACCCATAGCATTATCAGTCTTGACATCATCTTGACGCAAATATCTATCAGCTTCGTGATAGAACTCCGTAAGGTCCATTGGTGGATCCCTTTCATAAGCAATCTTAAAACCAATCTTACTTGCACCTCCTGAAGCTGCCGCCTTAGAATCACCGATGGATTTGACTTATAAATTGCAGCAGCCGCTGTGCTAAACCTATTCAAATAACTTCTCAAGGTCTCTTTAGGCTTTTGCTTCACGCTCGATTGTGTCACCACATTCTTTGGTCGGGGGATGTGAACTCGGAATTGCCTCAGGAATCTATTCACTAACTCGGTCCACGTGCTTATGGACCCGTTCTCCAGCTGTCAGATATTTATGGACCCGTTCTCCAGCTGTCAGATATAACAGGAAGCATCGCCTCATCATCTCTTCGGAAACACCCAACACTTCTATATGTCGGATGTATCTCATTAAATGAACTGTCGGATCCGTCTACCATCGTACATTTTTAATGTCGGAAGCTTGAAATCGGGAAGATTCCTCACATTTCGGATGTTAGAGGTAAATGGATTCCTGTTAACATCCTAAAAACTCTGATCTGGGGCTCATTTCTAACTATATTTCTGATCATCTTAGCCATCCAGATGTTGTCGTATAACAGGAAGTTTTTGAACTCTAGCTACATTCTGCCCCTGCTCTTGTGGGGAACTCCGGTACGTATTTTGACACATACTACTCTGGTTGCACATCTGCGTTCTGATCTGCATCTCTGGCTGCATTCTATCATCCGTTCCTACGGGAAATACCAGCACATATTCCTTTCATTGTTGTACACCTGCGTTCTGTCTTGCATTCCTCGCTCCAGCATCGTCCGTTCTCGGCATCTCAGCTTGCCCTAAGCTTAATTTAATATTGCCTTTAAGTATATTCTTCTCGGTGCCGAGAGGATTGGAGGGCACCGAGTGGTCTTGGTTGTAGGGGTATTGTTTCAGTTTGCTCCAATCCAACTCCAGATGTTCCTGTGTTTGCCTTTGGTCTTTGATTCTGAATTTCAGCAACTCCAGCTATTCCTTATTGTACCATCCTTTGTAAGAATCCTTTCAGCATATTGTCGAATCATCATCCATCTTGCATCTTCTTCATCATTTTCTCCATCTCCTCTTTGGTCACATAAATGGATTGATTGGAATTCGAGGACACCTTCTGGTTGCCCCATGCTCTAGTTGACTGCCGCCAATCTTAGATTTAATATTTTATCTCCATCTTTTCAAACTTCAGATTCAAGCTCGTCTCTCAATGAAAGCACCAAAATGTTGACGTCAAAAATAACATCAATATCCAAATATCGAATGAAAGCACCAATTCTAATAAAATAAAGTTGAAAGCAGAATATGAGACAGTTTTTATAATGATTTGGCAAATTCTTCGACCTATGTCCATTTTAATCTTTTTTATTAGTCGTTTTCTCTTCGAATTACAATTAATTTTATCAGATCTGAGCACAATCTAGTGAATTCAGATTTACAATGGAGTTTCTAGTGTATATTTGGGGAAGGAGATAATGGCTGGTATTTATAAAGAGACTCGGGAGTTCACTTTGAACGACACGTCCGGATGCAGGTCCAAGCGTACAGTAGCGAACACGTTGGCCCAATATTTAGCAAAAATTTCTAGGTACCGAGAGGTTCCTCTATTATTCATCCATCTTCTAGAAAAGCACTCTATCATAGTTGCTTGGGGTACTTGTATAAGGAGATCGAGAAGTACCAAGTAGAAAAAACCTCCCGGTATCGAGTGGTCCGATTAGCCCTAATTTTCATCAAACTTCTTGAGTTCAGTGTCTAGTTTTTCTAAGCATGTTTCCAAGTTTGTAAATTGTCTCGTTTTTATTTTGGCCTTTTAATTCCATTTGAGATCTGCTTGGTTAAACAACGGGTTAACATTATTTATGTATTTTTTTGTTTAAAATTTTGAAATTTATATTGTTTTTTTGGTTTAAAATTTATAACGTATTTACTGACTTTTATTTTTATCATATTTATAGCATATAAACTCAATTTTATTTTTGTGATTTAACAAATTTACTAAAGGCGGAGTCTAGTGCACGAGGCTTCTGCACGATAGGGGTCTCTGGGGAGGTCGATAATGTACGCGACATTTTCCTCGCATTGTGAAAGTGTTGTTTCCGGAGTCAATCCTGAGCGTCCAGATCATCATGTGTGACCTAACCATTGCTTTAAGGCTCCACCTCGATTTAACAAATTTACTAATTTTTTTAAATTTATTTTATAGATTTGTGTTACATTGTAAAAAAAGAAAAAAGAAAATGAACAAATACCAATCTTCATAACTTAATTTCAAATAAAAATATAGCAACACAAATTCTCTAATTGAGCCTAACACCAAATATTTTAAAGTACAAAATATAAAACATAAACATAAACCACCACTCCTCTTCTTTCACATTTTTCTAAGAACATTCTTCGGAACTTGTTTTACCTTATGCTCAAATATTTTAGCTGCTCTTCATCCATACCTTTTATATCCATGAACATGATTTGATTTGTCTCTCTTCGGGCCAACTTCTTCATCAGCACTTTCTTTTCATCAACGTCGGTCCGTCTTTCTGTTATAATACGATCATATCTCTCTTGAGCCTCATAAATCAACGAATTCACTCTAGGCGTCAAACTTTGCTTTTTTTCTTAACAACTTTCACTCGAGCTTTAGTGAAATCATCATCAGTAGTAGTAGGATTAGATTCATCTATAGACATATCATGACTTCCTCGAGATTTGCCCGGAATTGAAATAATTAGTTTTTTGCTTTGTTCTTTTCTTGCCATTTGGGTTTGCTTGTTTAATCTTGTACAATTGTGATTCGAGCACTTGGGTTTAGCGACTAATTTTCTTCCAATGGTTCTTTAGCGATGAAAGCGCATGTTTTTTATCTGGATGTTTGCATTGTAATTGTATGTCATCTTTCCTCAGAATGTGTTAGCAAATTGATCATTTCCGCATATTGGATCGATAGATAAATGAAGTCAAATGTTGCAAAGGTCATAATCTTCTTTTGGTTACCACGTTTCAGTAGCATATAATTCAACGATTTTTGGATTTTGAGAGCTTTCTTCATTGAAATTGAAATCGAAATCATCACATGTCGCAGTTTGTGTTAGTGGATAAAAATCACCAAAATCAGGACTCATTTTAGAATGTGGTAGTATGTGATATAGATATAATGAAGAATTTTGTTATGTGAAATTAATTTGAATTGAGTGTGTTTATTTATAGAGGTCCAGAAACTGGTCATTATAGACGTCTTTTAAACGTGCATCTAACTTAGATGCATGTTAAACAGGTGCTTATAAGGTTGACGTTTGTTTGACAGACGTCTAGCGTTGGTTACAGATTTGTAACCAAATTGGTCATGATTACGTAATATTACCAATCATAATCGATTGTTAGAAGCTGATTTGGGGTTCGGAGTAAGCAATCGTAATCACCAGACTCACAGTTGGAGATGCGCGGATGTAATAGGAATTGTTTTTGAGATGATAAGTTTCTTTTTTCCCCTTCTTTTCTTTCTTTCGTTTATCTTTTTTTTCCTTTCTCGCTAACTCGCCTGCTTAGGAGATCTGATCCAAAATCTCCAACAACTCAACTTAAGCGAAGCCTTACCACCTGAGATAAGTGGTCATTGGCAAATGAAAAGAGTTGTTTTAATTATGTTGTCTTTTGTTGTTTTTTTCTTTTCAAATAAGCAACACAATTTTCAGTTCCTCCAATATGTACGTGTCAATAGAAGTGGTCAATTATATTATGTTTTTTGATATGGGCAGTCATTTTTTCAAAGCTCCTATAATATTTAGTTAGATAGTATGCAAAAATACAAATTTTGTAGTGCCATTATTCAAACCATTTGTTAGATATTAAGCCCTGTATAAAAAGCATTCTAAGAATATTACATTACAGTTGATAGATTTAAGACCTTTTCTTAAATGACATGAGCAAATTGTTGTGCATCTCAAGTTCTTTAGGTAACTTGTATAAGTATCACCTTCTTTCAGATTTTCACACAAATATTAGGAATATAATCAGCTGGTCTCATTTTTTCGTCTCGTACACCCTTTGAAATCCCACTGTTCATTGTTTAATTTTTAATAAATAATAAGTTAGAAATGATAGAATTTGCTGTCCATACATTTATATTCTGTATGTACATATGCATGAGAATCATTGTGCGCTTTCCAAGACTTAGTTTAATTTCAGATTTTATACAAGTACAACCACTCTTTTATAGGTAAAACAACTTACTGGGAATATGACCGTTGCTTTGGACAGCTTGGTGTAATGTTTCAAGAAAACACTTTCGGTGGCAAAGTTGAAGATTTTGTCCAACCATTCCAAATTTTAAGAGCTAAGTGGACCTGACAGTTAACACTGCAGGCGAATAGCTTGAAGCTTCGATTTCCAATATCTGATTTTGAATTCTAATATGAAATCATAATTGTGTTATAATATGCATAATTTGTAACAAATATGCCGTGAGGCTAATGTAATTTAGGGAGATTCAATCTATTTTGATCTGTTTATATCATGGAATACCTGTGCCGTTTTCATATGTGTATGAATTTGTGTGTGATAACTTTTTGTAGATTATTTGAATTTAAGAATCGTTTTCATCATTAAACTACAAATATAATGAATTTTTCGATGATATCCATTGGTGATGTCTAAAATAAAATTTTGACAATAATAATATTACTCGACAGTTTTAACTGCATTTATGTAATTCGGTAATTTTGTGTCACCACATTGTGCAACTGCATTAATTTTGGATGATCATAGCTTATATACAGTTGTTTTAATTGCATTATGATAATGCAATTATTAATCTTTAATCTAACTGAAAGGAATTTGTTTTTGACTTGTGCAATTATGATTGCATTTGAATATTGTAACCACATTTGTTTGTTGCATCGATAATTATGGTTGTATTAGATAATTTGTTCAAACCTAATACAGTTATAAGATTAGTAAGAAAATAAAGTTATAATCAAATGGCATTTTTTGAATTAATTTGACCGCTTTTAAATTTTTTAGCTGTATTTACCCATAATATATGTTACTTGGATGATTGACCAGACAACTAGGGACTCGGTATTTGTGCATCGTTCGGCATCCAGCGCATTCGGCACAACATACTCGTTAGGCACAACCAGGTCGATCGGCATTCAAGAGCGTTCGGCATTCGAGCGCTCGGCATTCAAGGGCGCTCGACATTCAAGAGTGTTCGGCAATTAGCGTCCGGCATTCATCTCGTTCGACATTCATGGATCGTTCGGCATTCATGCCTTGCTCGGCATACAAGCTCGTTCGGCATCCAGGGCCGCTCGGCACGACAATCTCGTTCGACATCTAGGGACGTTCGCATATGCCGTTCAGCATTTATGGATCGGCACACAGGAGTTACTTGTTTTGGGTCGAGGTATCTTACTGCTAGGCCCACCAGAGAAGTCCAGCCTATCTTCGTCTATAAATAGAGAGGCATGGGCACAGTGAAAGTGTCATTTTTTCAAGAACACCGAGGAGACTCTGCCACATTCAAGACTCATTCAAAACTTATCTTTTTTGCTTCGCAATTGTATTCAAGTAATTGTATACAGATTGTATCTGTAATCGATTATCGAGAAAAGCAATAAAGATTAACCTCAAAGTGGACTTAGGCAATTACGCCGAACCACTATAAATTTGGTGTTCGTATTTTCTGCATTTAAATTTGCGTACTGTTCTCCGTTTAACTTTACTTTCTTCATTAATCTCTCTACACAATCTCTCTTAAGGGTGTTAGTGACCAGTACTGTTGCTAACATTTTGGTGCTTGCACCGAGAATCGAATTCTCAGGTCGTTAGGATTACTTTGTAGCTACTGGATTGAAAAATCCCCCAAAGGAGATCCGACTTATTCATTGGACGCTATTCAGAGTTCCAACCGACAACTCTACCATGGAAAGACCACGCACCCGATCAGCCTCTCACAATGCAGACGTCCACGAGACTGCTAGTGTGCAACAAGTTGGACCTAGCAACCTACAAGCGATTCAAGGCACATGACCTTCCACCCAAAATCAAACGGAAGTCGTTTCCAGAACAGAGTTCAACGACTTGATAAGAGAACTCAGGGAAAGTAGAAGGCAACTGGCTGAGCAGATTCAAGCCAATACTGATCTCATATCCAGCAACAACATCAGAATGCTGGGAGTAGTCCTGCTCCTTATTATTCATCTGACAACTCGACCTCAGTTGATGAACCTCCTAGGTGTAGACGCCGTAAGACTGAAGCTGCACAGGCAGGTGCCACTGATCGATCCGCCAGGGATCAGGCACATGAGGAGACCGGACACCTGGTTCACCAAGACCCAAATCAAGCTGGCCTTCAGGCGCACGTTTAGCCGACCGCCAGCAGGCGGGACATCAACCCGCACGGTCCCGTGGAACGAAACCCAATCTCCCGTCCTCCATACAAACTCCGGACTTAACAGCCATGGTCAGGCAGTTAATGAGAGAGAACCAAGGCTTGACCGATGAAGATTGAGGAGTGTCTAGGAGTCATACTCCCTTCATAGATACTGTTCTACAGGCAGAGTATCCCAAGAAATTCAATATGCCGACTATCCCAGCCTATGAAGGGAAGACTGACCCTAGGCAACACGTGATGATGTACGAATGGATGATGGATTCTACAAGGGCGAACGACGCGACTAAGTGTAGGTGCTTCCCAATTACTTTGTCCGAAATCGCCACTACGTGGTTTACTCGACTTCCTCCGAGGTCTATATCCAGCTTCGACGAGTTGGCAGTGAAATTTATTGAACAATTCAGGATACATGCTACTCGTTCAAAGGACGTGATGTTCTTATCAAGCGCGATTCAGGCTCCGGTAGAGTCTTTGAAAGCGTACTTACAGAGGTTCCATGTTGCCACCACTGAAGTTAGCAACCCTAACGATCACGCAATCTTGATGGCGGTAATGCGAGGTGTAGATCTGGACTCGGAGTTTGACAATTGATTGGTAGGAAAGCCTCCAACTACGTTGGAACGATTCTATTCCAAAGCTCACCAGTTCATACGGAGGGAGAAAGCTCGATGGACAAGACGAGATAAGGCACCGGGGCCTGTTCAGGAAACTGTGAAAAGTAACATCGCCGTGAAACAATCCGGCGACAGTTCGGTAAAAGTTCAAGTTAACGTCCAGAACAAGCCTGAGCAATCTAAATGATCCGGAGATGGAAATCCCGGAAAGAAAAAAGAGACAGGGAGATGGAAGTCGAGGATTCCGACCTACAACGAATACACCCCCCTGAATACTTCTCTTGAAAACATTTATCTATCTACCTGTAACACCTTTGAATACAGAATGCCGCGCCCAAAGGAGTCCACTGAAGAACAGAAACAGATAAGGAAGTACTGTCGCTTCCATGAGACCCACGGGCATAATACCGAGGAGTGTAGACACCTCCATGACGCCATAGAAAGTTTGATTAGGCAGAAAAAGCTGCAGGAGTTTGTTAAGAACCCACCAGAGGGTAGGCAAGGAACGACAGACCCTGGACGCGGGCCGGCTCCACGCCACCCAGAGGAACCTGTCCGGACCGTAGATAGGTTGATCATAAACACTATAGTCGGAGGACCTCATCCTGCAGACAAGAATTAGCAGGAGATGGAACGATATGCTACTTCCCCGAGGCATGCAAATTATGAGTGTTGTTCGAATGTGGAAGATGGAACCCCCGCAAAACAACAACGCATGATGACAGACGATATAGTGTTTAGGAGTCGAGATGCAGACAAGGTGGAGGTTCCTACTATCGACTCGATGGTTATATCTGCAACGATCGGGCCAGCTTATGTAAAAAGAATTTTGATTGATTGTGGAAGTTCTGCCAACATCATCTTCAAGAAGGCTTATGACCAAATGAAGATGGAGACAAAAAATTTGAAACCATCCAAAGCCCATATCCACGGCTTAATGGTGCTGCAACCGACGCAATGGGGTATATTGAGTTACCAGTTGAACTGGGGGAAGGTCAGCGTAGGAGAGTGCGAGTCCTACCGTTCATAGTGATGAATGTTGACTCTCCATACAATGCATTTCTAGGTCGTCCGACACTGGCGGAGTTTAGGGCAGCTTTGGCCCCCTAGTGTTTGACGTTGAATTTCCAATTGACAAGGGAGTTGGAGTGGTACATGGCGATCAGGCGACCGGTCGCGCATGTTATGTGGCAGAGCTGAGAGAAGCGCAGCGGAAAGAAAAAGAGAAGGTTGCGGACAGCACCGTCCGCATCCTAAATACTGATGATTGACAAGTAGTGCCCTGGCTCGGGCGACATTCTCGGATCTTTAGAGACATAGAACCGAGAGACGATGATGGAGAGCCCAGGAAAACGAATGCAGCATCGGTTGAGCTGACAATCGACATTCGAGTCAGTCGGGATGACCCATCACGAGTCCTTAAGATTGGATCACAACTCGACCCTTCAGTGGCCGAGGACCTTACTGATTTCCTCCGAGTGAATCTGGATGTTTTCGCTTGGACACACTCTGATATGTGCGGGATTTCTCGCACTATTGCGAGTCATATGTTGAACATAGACCCAAAATACGTTCCTGTAAAACAGAAAAGGAGAGGCATGGACCCGGAGAGGTCCGCTGCCCTCAAAGAGGAGGTGGACAAACTCAAAGCCAATGGGTTCGTCCGCGACGCCCTTTACCCCGAATGGGTATCTAATCCTGTGCTGGTGAGAAAAGCGAATGAGAAGTGGAGAACTTGTGTTGATTACTCCGATCTGAATAAAGCATGCCCGAAGGATAGTTTCCTTTTACCAAGAATCGACCAGCTCGTCGACTCTACCGTCGGACACGAATTATTGTCATTTATGGATGCGTATCGGGATATAATCAGATCCCGATGCACATTCCAGACCAAGAACACACCAGTTTTGTCACAGATGTGGGGCTATATTGCTATGTAGTAACGCCTTTTGGATTGAAAAATGCGGGAGCAACTTATCAGCGTCTGGTGAATCGAATGTTCAAAGACCAGATTGGTAGAACGATGGAAGTCTATGTGAATGACATGCTCGTGAAGTCACGGCAGTCAAACGACCACATCCGAGACTTAGCAGAGATGTTTGATATACTCAGGCATTACGGGATGAAGATCAACCCATTAAAGTGTTCTTTTGACGTTGCATCAGGGAAGTTCTTAGGTTTCATTGTGAACGCACGTGGAATTGAAGCTAACCCGAAAAAGATTCAGGCTATTCGGGACATACAAGTGTCCAGAACTATAAAGCAAGTGCAAAGCTTGAACGGAAAGGTGGCCGCGCTGAGTCGATTCATATCCAGAGCCACGGATAAGTGCATTCCTTTCTTTAATGTGATAAAGAAAGGAAAGAGGAATTTCGAGTGGACATCTGACTGCGAGGAAGCATTGGGAGCTCTGGTTAGACATCTAGAAAGTCCCTCGGTGCTATCAAAACCAATTGACCATGAAATGCTGTATGTATACTTGGCAGTATCCCAGCATGCTATTAGTACGGCTCTGGTTCGCGAGGAGGACCGTGTCCAAAAGCCAGTATATTATGTCAGTAAACGTTTGATGGGGGCAGAAAGAAATTATCTCAAAATTGAGAAACTGGCTTATTGCTTGGTGATTGCATCACACAAGCTTCGCCCATACTTCCAGGCACACTCGATCAGTGTTTACACCGATCAACCCTTGCGACAGGTACTCCAACGACCGAAAACTTCTGGAAGGATGTTAAAATGAAATATCGAGTTGAGTCAGTTCGATATTACTTACCTACCGCGAAGGACCATACAGGGGCAAGCGCTAGCAGATTTCATTGCCGAATTCACCATGACAGACGAATCACACAGGCACAATGTCATACCTCCCGTTTGATGGAAGATGTACACCGATGGGGCATCTAACGACCGTTGTTCGGGGGTTGGCATAGTTCTTGTCACTCCTGAGAACCGATCAGTTTGCTACGCTTTGAAGCTCGAATTCACAGCAACGAATAACGAAGCCGAGTATGAAGCATTGATTGCCGGCTTAAGACTTATCAAAGAACCGGGAGTAAGATCGGTTGAAATCTTTTGCGACTTGTAACTGGTGGTGTACCAAGTGCGGGGAGACTACCAAGCAAAGGGGCACAGACTTGCCTCGTATTTGGTCCGAGTTCAGGAGCTGCTAGCGAATCTCGAGTATTTGATATTTCACATGTCCCGCATGAGCAAAACAGAGCAGCCGATTCATTGGCAAAATTTGCAAGCACTGGCGATGCGCAACAGATGGGATTGTTTCTCGTTAAAACCTTACATTTTCCGAGCATAAATATGATGGAGGTAGATTTCATGTTAGAAACAGAAATCGGGAAGGAGTCATGGATGACCCCATTCAAGTAGTACTTGTTACACGGGGTCGTACCTGAAAGAAGGAGCGAAAGACGACAAGTCACTCGTAAGGCTTCGCGTTATGAAATGCAAGATGGGGTAATGTATCGGAGGGGACTCTCGACCCCCTTACTCCGGTGCATTCCCCATGATGAGATAAAACGGGTCCTGAAGGAAGTCCATGAAGGTGAGTGTGGCGACCATACCGGAGACCAGACGTTAGCAAAGAAAATCCTCCACTATGGATACTATTGGCCAACTGTAAATCGGGATGCCGCAGACTATGTGAGAAGATGTGACAAATGTCAGAAATGTGCGAAAATCCCGAGAGCTCCACCGACGGAACTCACACAAATTGTTAGTCCTTAGCCATTTGCGATGTGGGGGATCGATATAGTCGGTTCCTGACCCCTATCCAAAAGTGGTGTGAAATACGCGATAGTTGCGGTCGATTACTTTACCAAGTGGGCAGAAGCAGAGCCTTTGGCCACTATCACCACCAAAAAGGTCATTAATTTCGTTATACGAAATATTATATGCCGTTTTGGCCTTCTACGAACCATCATTACAGACAACGGAACTCAGTTTGAAGGCCAAGAGTTCAAGGAATTTTGCTAAAAATATGGTATTGAGAAAAAATTTGCAGCAGTTGCTCACCCGAAAGCCAATGGACAAGTGAAAGCCGTAAAAAATAATAATCAAATCCATATTGAAAAAGCGTTTGAAAAGGCTAGAGGCAAGTGGGTGGATGAGCTTCCAACAGCGCTTTGGGCTTACAGAACCACCCACAAGTCCGTGACTTGCCGCACTCCATTCGCATTGGCATATGGCACAGAAGCTGTCATACCCGTAGAACTTGAAGTTCCATCACATCGGGTAACTTATTATGACCCTAAGTCAAATCAAGATCTTTTGCTGGAATCATTGGACTTCATTGATGAAAAGCACGAAGAAGCTAATTTAAGACGACCGCGTACAGGCACCGAGTCGCTCGATATTATAATGAAAAAGTCCGACCGAGAATTTTTGGCGTGGGTGATCTCGTTTTGAAACGAGTTTTCCCGATTCCATCACATATGAGCCCCGCATGGGAAGGTCCATACGTCATTGAATGGAAGCTTGGAGAAGGAACTTTCAAGCTAGCGACCGTTGATGGTGCGACACTCCCTCGAGCATGGAATAGCGTGCATTTGCGGCATTATTACACTTAGTTCATTTCTTTCATATTTTAGTTACATTTATTTCCGTCAATTTTTATTCCTAGTTTACGGCATGTAATAAGACAATTTAGCTTGTTTGCATTAATAAAGGCTTGGAGCCATTTTCTCTATGAATTGTCGATGTTTCTGTATATGATAACACTGTGATAAATAACTAAGAAATACATTATTCTGCCTGACGTACGAACGCGCATGAGCACTCAAAATCTCCAAGTCCTCGGAGTGCGGACTGAAGTACTCTGAATCCCCGGAGTGCGGACCAGAGTATAAACGACTCAAAAATTCCGAGTCCCCGGAGTGCGGACTGGAGTACTCTGAGTCCCCGGAGTGCGGACCAGAGTATAAACGGCTCAAAATCTCCAAGTCCCCGGAGTGCAGACTGGAGTACTCTGAGTCCCCGGAGTGCGGACCAGAGTATAAACGACTCAAAATCTTTGAGTCCCCGGAGTGCGGACTGGAGTACTCTGAATCCCCGGAGTGCGGACCAGAGTATAAACAACTCAAAATCTTCGAGTCCCCGGAGTACGGACTGGAGTACTATGAGTCCCCGGAGTGCGGACCAGAGTATAAACGACTCTAAATCTTTAAGTCCTCGGAGTGCGGACTGGAGTACTCTGAGTCCCCGGAGTGCAGACCAGAGTATAAACGACTCCAAATCTCTAAATCCCCAGGGTGCGGACTATAATACTCTAAGTCTCCAGATCATGGAATAGAGAATGAGCGATTTAAATATCCAAGGCCCCTGAGGGAGAACTGAACGCAAATGACTTGAAGCCATCGGAACCTTAAAGTGCGGACTGGAAAATATTCTAAGTACACGGAGCGTGGAATAAAGGATGTGCAATGCCACAAAGTTGTCAACTTATTTGAAGATGAATCGAGAAGTTTATGTAACTTGCAATTTCTTGGGTTTTGACCACGATTATACAAAAAATCAAGCAACAGACGTCTTTTGAAAGGCAAAGGAACTAATTTTTATTCATCGGAAATAAGTTTCTACTACAACTCCTCCAAAATTCGGAGTCAAAAGTTTATTTACATGAACTACGAAGATAACTAAATATAATTACATAATCTAAACTAACTCTTGTTGAACGAGAGCAACGACTACTTCCTCGACTTCTTCGACCTTTTTCCAGACGACTCCTCTTCCGTGCGCTTGCCCTTGATAACTTTCTTTGAAGGGGGAGCGACAACTGAAGAAGTACGTGGAACTTCCATGGGCTTGGATCCGCCTGGGAGGATGACCTTCAAGGGCTTACTCACAGGATCGTCCAAGTCCACAGCTTGAGGCTTGACTTTGATCTCGACTATCTCTTTCTTATCCTTCTCAAGCTGCTCCTTCATGCTCAGTTTAGATGTTTGTGTTCAGAGGCGCCCGTGATTTCAATTTCATAACTCCCATCGATGGGAGAGGAAGTCTCAGATTTATCCTCATCAAGCGCTCCGATCACCTGAGCATCTGGACCGGGAGCCTCTCCTGCGTGAGTGGCCTCACTTGTCTTTTCTTTCACCTCCTTGGCGACATCGCCCCTCGGAGTGGGCTTGGGATCAGAACAGCCTGCACAAAATCATGAAAAACAAGCATTAGAATACGATAGCTCCTGGTGAAAAACAACGACTCTTAGAATGTTAAAGTGAAAGATTTATCTACAAGGTTCCGGCTGGCTCTCATCCGTCAGAGGGGACTCACCCTCTGGAATTGGAGAGAAAATGTGAACACCAAGGCCGGGGTCCTTTGGGTCATAACCGATGTGCTGCTCAAAGGGATCAAGTATCGGCCGATCGGCCGGCTGAGTAGGTGCATGAGCTTGAGACTCGATCCTGGATGAACCGGTAATAACCACTTTCCCTTTCATTGAGGGGGAGCCTTTGCAGTAAAGAGCTTTTGCCGCTGACAGGTCCGAAGGCTCGTTTCTCTTAAGAAATTCTTTTATCAAATCTCCTTCATCAACCTCCTCGGTACCATGTTCGGCCTTCCTGATTTCTATTAAGGTATCACACGCCTCGGCTAAATATTCGAGATAGCCCTCGCCCATAAAAGTTAAGTCTCGATGCATGAGAACGTGGGCATTGAATTCTGCAATTAGCGGGTCAAACATGCTTTTGACCTCTTCCCTACCTTCTCTTTAGCCGCCTCAAGACGGGAGTCGAACTCCACAGACGCTATCTTCTTGCCCTCTTCACGGGTTTCATTCTTTAGCGCCTCAACCTTGGAAAGTTCATCCTCAAGCTTCGCCTTTAGAAGTCGTGTGACAACGATCTCGTCGCAATATCGTTGCGACTCTTCTTGGATAGCGGTCTTCTCCTCCTTCTCTTTGCGGAGTTGCTCCTCAAGTTCTTTGACTCGGAGGCTGAATGCATCCCTTTCTTTTTGCACCGAGTCTTTCTCCAAAGCTAAGGCCCCACAGCGTTGGATCGCCTCATCGATTTCTTTTTTGTGGGTTGATTCCAAACGAGTTACGGCTTCAGCAGTATCTTTGGCGCTCTGCTGGGCGGCTTCAAGCTGAGATTTGTAAGACGCAAGCTCTTCGTCCTGACCTTTAATTATGTCTTTGTCGTGGATGGCCTCAAGCTTCAGGCGATCAATCTTATGTTGGCGCTCTATGGAGACTTCTGACACCTTTTTGGCCAAGTGCACGAACGCATCATGCTGTACATAGACATCATTGGTACAAGCGATAGCACTTTGCTTCACATGCCTTGGAATATGGTGGATTGTTGGAAGAAACTTCAAGCCATCAAAGCATATCTTCGAAAATAAGGCTTTAAGTTCGGAAAGCCGCTCGGCAACCGTTGGATCGGTTACGGGAGTAAGAGGGGTCTGCTTGGAGACCGCAGGCAATTTGTGGGGATCTCGAGATTGCCTGGTACTTGATGAACTAGCGTGTTGATCTCGATGTGCCTCAGGCTGAGATCCTTATGTCCAGATTTCTCTCTGCTCTGCTCAGATTGAGAGGGAGGATCGTGAGGATATGAAGGCTGATTATAAGTTTTTCTTCGGTGTGATGATTCCCAGCGGTTGTAGTCTCGGTCGCTAGATTCATCTCTATCTCGACTCCTGCCGGAGCCCGAATCCTGGCCAGATTGATAGAAAATCGATGACCCGCGAAGGCGGTCAAGTCCATGCGTGCACCCCATGTCGCCTACACAAAGATTAAATAACGGCAAGTTAGCAAAGAATAGGGTGACATCGGAAATTTAAGTGCAAGATGGAGTGCATGTGTTTGTGTGTGTCGTAGTGTTTCCCCCCGACGGATCAGTTTCTTTACTAATAGGAATTTTTTCTCCCTGGTTTTGGGCTTGAACGCTTGTATCGCCTCTCATGAGCGAACGAAGCTTAAGGGCTTCTGGATCGTCGAAGTCGTAGTTGAGTAGATCATCAGGTATGGACAGGTTCGACAGGCCTTTTAGTGAACTTTCTGAATGCTGTGAAGAAGCCTCTTTCTCCACTGGAACAAGAGTAACTTTTGGAGTTCCGCCGACTGTTTTCCTCTTCAGATTGTATGTTAGTTTTTTCTTCCCCTTCGAAGGGGAAGGTGACGTCTCGATGTGGTGAACTTCGACTATCGGATCCCGAAGGGGACTAACGTTCTCATCTTGCACCTCAGGCGTTTTGGTTTCCTTAATTTCCTCCTCTTCTAGTGTGTCAGGGGTGTTGCATACTGAAGATTCAGCTTGCTTTTTCCCTTTGCTGGAAGCAGGCCTGGGTATAGTAACGCCCTGAGGGAGGCTTATCCGGCGACCTTCTGCCGATAGCCCGAACTTTGTAAGCGACTCATTTGTAATAAGAGTTTTGATGTCCCGGTCTTCGGCAGGAATGGCTCGAAGGGCTTCAACAGCTTCAGAATATCCAAGGCCCTCGGGATGCGGATTAATACCTGAAAAGATGGAAGAGAGTTAGAAAAGGTATAGCTTCGATCAAACATGAGTATCGATCCAGGAAAAAGGCTTACTTCCTTCTACCCATCTTCTGGAGAAGTCAGGGGGCAACGCACGTAGAACCACTCTTGCTTATACTGGGCAAATTTACTCCATGCCCTAGTTAAGATTTGGCATTTTCTATGCGGCTCGAGAAACATGAAAGATGGGCTGTCCCTTCGTTTCTTGACGCAATAAATGTATCGGATATCGCCTTGAGTCGGAAGCCTAGAGAGGACACTCATGAAAAAGATGCAAGTGCCGTAGATGAATGCGTGGCTGTTTGGATGCAGTTGCGATGGAGCGATATCGATATGCTGCAACACGTCTCGAAGAAATGAGTTCAACGGTGGCACGCTACCAACCCAGCACATGAATTTATTGCAAGCTGTGTATCCTACTGGGGGCAAATGTGAACGATCATGTCCCGATGGAACTAATACGTCGTCGAAGGGGATTCCGTGGATAGATCAAATCCGACGGAGCGTACTTTCATTAATCTTTGAAGCCTGAGAATCAATTGGTTGTTTAGAAAAATCGCTGCCTCTAAAGCGTCAGGGGCCAAGTCGACGGATGTAGTAGCTGGATTCAGTAAATTTTGAGCGGGGTAGTTGACGGATGAGAAGTTTCTGCATCTCCTTGTCGAGAGGATGGCCCAGGTCTATCTGAGATCGTAGCTGAGCTAGATTTCCTAGACATCTTTAATGAAGATTGAATCCAACAGAGCACCTTTTTGAACTATACTTGAAAAATAATCGACGTTAGGCTTAACAACACAAATGTTCCCCCCGTGTGGTGTGTGAACTAGTGTGATCATTCAAACGTAAGTGCTGAGAAATTAAAAGTCACATAGTTGATAATATAAAGTTGAGCGTTGAATTGTCGTCTTCGAAGACCGTCATCGCTGACCGTCTACGTAGGCTTGTCGTAAGACGGTTTACATTTTGAACCCAACATCGCCACTGCGTTTGAAAGGTTATTAACTGTTAAGCAGGTTAAAGTCCAAGTTTTCAGTTGTTTAAGTACGGGATTTATCAGTCCGGCTTGTCCAATATGCTTTGTTGTTTGAGTCTATCCTTGTTCATTATCCTCTGTTCGGGCCTAAAATACGTGTGAAGTTAATTTTGCATTAGGATCGACTAGTGTTGTTGTAGCACACAACCCTCCTGCCTAACCACTTCATCGTTCGGCATTCAACTAATCATGCCGAACCACAATCATGCCGAGCTACCTCGCTCGGCATTCTACCTTCAACACTAACCTTCGCTTACCACTCATCATCACCGTTCGGCATGCGGCAAAACATGCCGAACCATAAACATGCCGAACCATGCCGTTCGGCACACCACTTTCCCATTTCCTACTCTTCACCGTTCGACATGCGGCAAATCTTGCCGAACCACAATCATGCCGAGCCACATCGCTCTTTTACCCTAAAAAACTTTCATCCAACACGACCTCCCTACCGCTTGGCATTCTATCCAGTTTCTATTTCTCCTCCATTTTCCTCCTACCTCATTCGACATGAGGTAATCATGCCGAGCCGTGGCTATGCCGAGCCGCATCACTCGGCACACTAAACTTTAACTTCAATTTCGCTATGTTACTTCCCCTCCATCGCTCGGCACAAGGATGTCATGCCGAGCCACCTCAGTATGTCTACCACCAACTTCCTCCTCCAAAAACCTTTATCATCCTTACCTCTCCACCTAGCCTCAGACTCCTCTTAAAGGCCCACACTTCACTCTTAACTCCTCATGCTCCATGCAATTACTACTGACCTCGATTTTGCCGAGATTCACGAGTTCGAATCTCGTGTAAAGGTCTCCTAGTCGAGGTGAAGTGTTTTAGGGAAAGGTTTTTAACTAAGATCTGAGACGGAGATTCGGGGAGATTCTGAAGGAGGGAGCATGGCTCTAATTAGGTTTGGCTGATTTGTGAAGGATAAGAGGCAACGTATGAGTTTGGGAGAGGAAGGGTATGTAGCTTGGTGAAGTTTTTTGGGAGTTGAGTTCATAGTTTCTGGAAAGCGAAGGTAAAAGTAAAAGGGGGGGAGAAGAAAAAGTTTCAGCTTATACAGAGAGAAGAGAAGACGAAGGGGTAGAACCGGTCAAAGCATCTTCCTCGATTGACATTAAGGTCGTTCGGCATTTGAATGTCGCTCGACATCAGTTAAGCCGTTCGGTACTCGTGTGTCATTCGGCATTAGCATGTCATTTGGCATACGATGCCTCGTTCGGCATCCAACAGAAGACAATATTGAGATGACTAAGCCAAGGCTCGAAGCAAAACACGGAGGACTCGTGACTCAAAGCGCATCACGTTCGACCACATGATGCCCTTTGGAGGGCAAGTGTTACCTGGAGGATTGACCAGGCATTTAGGGACTCGGTATTTGTGCACCGTTCGGCATCCAGCGCGTTCGACAAAACATACTCGTTCAGCACAACATACTCGTTCGGCATAACCGGGTCAATCGGCATTCAAGAACGTTTGACATTCAAGAGTGTTCGGCATTCAAGAGCGCTCGACATTCAAGAGCGTTCGACATTCAAGAGCGTTTGACATTCAATAGCGCTCGGCATTCAATAGCGCTCGGCATTCAAGAGCGCTGGCATTCAATAGCGTTCGACATTCAAGAGCACTCGACATTCTAGAGCGCTCGCCATTCAATAACATTCGGCATTCAAGAGCGTTCCGCATTCAAGAGCGTTCGGCATTCAAGAGCGTTCGGCGTTTAGACCTTGTCCGGCATTCATCTCGTTCGACATTCATGGATCGTTCGGCATTCATGGATCGTTCAGCATTCATGCCTTGCTCGGCATACAAGCTCGTTCGACATCCAGGGCCGCTCGACACAACAATCTCGTTCGACATCTAGGGACGTTCGGCATATGCCATTCAGCATTTATGGATCGGCACACATGAGTTACTTGTTTTGGGTCGAGGTATCTTACTGCAAGGCCCACTAGAGAAGTCCAACCCATCTTCGTCTATAAATAGAGAGGCAGGGGCACAGTGAAATGGACCTTTTTTCGAGAACACCGGGGAGACTCTACCGCATTCAAGACTCATTCAAGACTTATCTTTTTTGCTTAGCAATTGTATTCAAGTAATTGGTATACGGATTGTATCTGTAATAAATTATCGAGAAAAGCAATAAAGATTAACCTCAAAGTGGACGTAGGCAATTACGCCGAACCAGTACAAATCTGGTGTTCGTATTTTCAACATTTAAATTTGCATACTGTTCTCTGTTTAACTTTACTTTCTTCATTAATCTCTCTACACAATCTCTCTTAAGGGTGTTAGTGACCAATTCTGTTGCTAACAATATGTAACAACCCGATATTTTCAGCCATTCGCATCCACACATGTCGGACTTGAATTGCTCAAAATACTGCATTGTAAATAAATTTGGAGTAAATGAAATACAAATCACAGAATCACAGAATCACAGACACATAAATATCAGAATAACTCGCAGCGGAAATTAAAATACCATAGTAGTTCATGAAGCTACTATAACAAACTCTCAAAACATACTACATAATATCAGTCTGAAAAACACATACAATAGAAATCTCAAATACATAGCAGTTTATAAATACAAGAACTGAAATAGAACAACTGAAACTGAAAGGGAACAGATAACTAGACAAGCAGAATCTCCAGCGATTTCTAGCTCAAGAAAAGAAATCCAAAGCTAAGCTGTAAATACTCAGGCTGACCCGAGCGTAAAGTAAAACACAAAACACTCGAATCAGGACATATATACTTACATAATGTAAACCAACTCAAGTGAACTGTAGTAGTAATGTACAATAACTTAAAGGATGCTTGGGATTGCCCATCCTTTAAGGATCAGTTAAAGTATAAATTAAATACATCCCGTGGTTAAAGTTTCAAAATAGTAATTTATACTTTGAAATCAAATATCATTTCAAAATTCAATATCATTCAAAATCCATTTCAAAATATCAAAATATCGTATCTTCCAAACCACATTCATTTATTTAAAATACCATTTCAACACACATTTCAAAACTGTTTATATTTCAAAACAAATTACTTCATT
Organism: Allium cepa; assembly: GCA_030765085.1. Classification (NCBI taxonomy): domain Eukaryota; kingdom Viridiplantae; phylum Streptophyta; class Magnoliopsida; order Asparagales; family Amaryllidaceae; genus Allium; species Allium cepa. Next base: position 466,336,314 of record CM060943.1, read on the forward strand.
TTAAATCATAAAATGAAGTAATTATATTTAATAATTAAATTATTAAATTTTCAAAATTTTAATCTTTCAAAATCCATTTATTCACTTAAATTTATTAAAAAATGAAAATTCAACTTTCGCAGCATTTAGAAAAAAATGCTACGGAAAGTTACTTTTAAAACAATTCAATTTAACAAAAGGCAGCATTCAAAATGTTGTAATAGGGTTACATTAATTCAAATAAAACCTTAGTTAAATTCAACAATTATAGCACTTACAAAGTGCTATAATAGCCTTTAATTAAATTTAGCCGTTTAGTTCATTTCTATCAACTACAGCATTTACCAATGCGATAATATAATTTACATTAGAAATAATAACATTTCAAAAATGCTGTTAATTAAATTCCAAATATTCAATATAATTTCACAAATAATTAAATTTTTTATTTAAATCATTTAAACTTATAAAATCGTATATTTTTACTTCTATAACCATCAATTAATTTTCCTTAAATTCATGATTTTATAAAGTTAAATTTTCATTCAAAAATCAATATTTAATAATAATACACTTATTAAATTCCAACATTCAATTTCAATTCATATAATTGAATTTTTAACTTAACACTTAAGTTCAAATTTCAAAATATAACTTATTTTACATTTTATTTACTTAACTTCAAAATTCAATTTTATACAAAATTCACAATTTTCCAATTTAAGTTATATTTCAAAATCAACTCAATATTCATTTGTTTCACACTTAACTTATTCAAAATCCATTAATATATTATAAAAATCATTTTAAATTCATTTAATTCAAAATATCATAAACTTATCATATTTTCATATTTAATTTAAATTCCATTTATAATTAAATCAAAATTTCCAAAATAACTTTTATTTCAAATTTCCACTTTATCATGAATTTATTTCACTTATAAATTCTTAGAAAAATCAAAATACTTTACAAAAATCATTTTTAATTAAGTTTAAATCAAAATATTATAATATTTACATTTCTGAAATATTTTAAAATTTTTAGAAAAATATATTTTGACCATGGGTCTGTATATCATTTTCTATACTAGGTAAAGTGATATGCGTAATATATCATTTCAACCCGTAATTTACAAGAAAAAAGCAGGTTTTATCATTTCAAACCCGCAGTCCCAAGTAAAATGAAATAATTGAAAATCGTTCAGGCCTATCATTTCAACCCATAACGATTTTCCCGTATTCTAAAGTCCGTTCGGGTATGTATCATTTCAACCCATAGTGATTTTATCTACAGGGAACTTGCACGGGTGAACTGATATATATACGAACATAATAGCATGATATAGCAGTAACTTATGATATAACAGGTGTATAAACATGTGTGAGCATCATATAATCCTAGCATAGCAGATATAGCATGTGATATGGTTTTACAGATTCAGTTGCAATCAGTTCACTAGTCATATAAGTACACATTTGTCTGGTGAGAATAACTCATCTATTTAAGCTGGAGATGACAACCAAAACACACAACAAAGAATCTTCGAAGGCACGACAACACGAATATGATTTGAGAGTGGAGAGCCAAAGTTAATCGCCTTGGATACATTCAAACAAAACAAGTATATATAACATAAGTTTTCAACACAAATAAAATAAAACAATGTTAGGAATAAATGCATAAAAAAAAAACCAAAGCTTTGCACTTGCCTTCTACCACTTATACCTGAGCTATAGATCTAAATATACATGACCAAGGCATGGTTTTGATCTGGTTAGGTTCATGAGTGGTCGGCCAAACATGTAAGAGATGATGAAGTGGATAGTTGTGTGCATGAAACAACAACACAAAGGCAACCACATGGATTCAAGCCACAAAAAGGCCACGACCAAGGCTAACCTAGGCACGGCCAGATCTTCAGGTGGGGTAGGGATAACATGGAAGTGGGTGTCAGGTTAGGAAAAGCTGCTGGTGGTGGTGTAGGTGGTGGCCAAGGGGGTGTTTTGGGGTGGTGGTGCAATGTGTGTTCGGCTATGCTTCATATAGGTGTAGTTTGGTGCATTTGGTGGTGGATCTTCAATCAAGGGTGGCTCAGCAAGGGATGGTCAGTGAGGAGGAGGTGGTGGTGACATGTTCAAGTGGTGGTGGAGGTGGCAAGGCTGATGGAGTGGTGGGGCCGAACGTAGAAGTGAAGGAAGCAAGAGGAAAATTACATGAAAACAAGTATAAAACAATGAAAAGAGAATATAATTTTACCAAAGTTTGTTCAAGATAATGGCCGAATTTTTTTTCTTGAGTTTGAGAAGAAAAGTTCACATGAAAATGAGGAAGTGACTGAAGAGAAAAGAGTTAAGGCAGCAAATATGGAAATGTGTTGGTTGAAGTGTGAAAATGTGTGAATACAAAAAGGCAAAAGCAAACCAATGGTCACAAACTCTTCAAATATCCACCATATTCTTTTGAAATTTTAAATAACTGAAATATATATATAAATTCAGTTAAAATACGAAAATATAACAAATAAACAAAATATAAATACATAAATATTAATTATATATAATTAAATTAAGAAAACAGCACAGAAAATGTAAACTAGTCTAGAAAATTTGAAAATAAATGGAATAAACTTTGGAAAAATTTTACGCACTTGAAAAATATTTATAAATAGAAGTAAGAACACAAAATAAAAATGCATTCACAAAAATAAATAAATAAATTTTAATTAAATATAATTTAAATGGAGAAAATAGCAGAAAAATAGAAACTAGCCTTTAAAAATAGAAAATAAATGCAATAAATTTTGGAAAAATTATAACATCGCTTTAAAATGTTTTAAAAATAAAATATATATATAACATGTCATATTACAAATATTAAACATGATATGACAAATAAAATATTATTTATATAATTTAAAATAACAATTTTATTAATTAAATTAATTTACATACAATATTGTAAAAAGCATAACTTTTACAATACAAATCGGATTTCAACGAAATGAAAAGTAGTATTCTTGAAATTTAATATATTTTCATAATAAAGGATAAAATTCAAAAATTCAAAAATTTAAATTTAAAATTTAAAAGTCAAAGTTTGACCAGATTGACCAAAATTCACATTTTCTGAAAATATCATATTTATTCAGGTTTGAAATTATAATTCACACAAAGATCAAAATATACTCTTAAAATAACAAAATTTATTCATTTTAATAAATATAATAAAGTTTTTAAATCAGGAGTTTCAATTTAAATAATTAAAATAAACAATTAAAATAATCACAAAAAACTGGGTTATTACACTCTCCCCCACTCAAATCTTTTCGTCCTCGAAAGAACGAACAAGAAAAATAAGGAAAAGTAAGATAGAAAAATAAACAGTACCTGAAAAAAACAATTTTGGATTCGAAGCACGATGCTCTTCTTCATCTCCCAGGTACATTCTCGATCATCAGTACTTACACAGTACTTTGACCAGACTAACAGATTCCCCTCTTAGCTGCTTCGTACCTCTGCTGACAATACGAAGTGGATGGAGGAGATGTGAGACGTGGAATACATCATGCACTCCAGAAAGTTTCTCGGGCAAATCTAAACGATTATCCAAAGAACCAACTCTTTCCATAATACAGAAAGTACCCTCAAAGAAGAAGAAGGTAGAAATAGCTAGAAGGGAGAATAAGTTGAACGAAAAGGATGAACCATATTTAACACTATATAAGTTTCAATTTAATTTTTTTTATATTTAACATTTTAAACAACTTATAATCTGATAAATAGACATTTGATTCAAATTTGTTAGTTCGAAGTAAACAATATTTAAACATTTTAAATTATTTAGACATGTAAAATAATGATCAAAATATCCTTTATATAATATCTTTATCAAAATACTTTTATAACCCGATGTCTTAACAAGTTTACTTACGTTCCTGCAGACTCTGCCCATGCATTGATCAGGCGCACAGCTAGAATTCTCCAGGTACTTAGTAGACTTATTTCAAAACCCAGTGAAAATACTGGAAAAACTTTTAAAAAACAGATATGGAAAGTACAATCCAAACAAAACAACCAAATAGAAACATGTCGATCATGGATCGCGGATACACAATGGTTACACCTGGATCCCCCAGGAAACATCCGTACCCGTATGTCGACTACCGCAGCCCTGCGATTACGCCATGAAGATTGGTTGTACCGCAGATACACAATGATTATGTCTGGATCCCCTAGGAAACATCCGTACCCTTAGGCTCTCGCAGCCCCTGTAGATTACGCTACCAAGCGACCCAATAGATCACAGATGCACAATGGTTACGCCTGGATCCCCCAGGAAACATCCATACCAGTAGGCTCTCGCAGCCACCGTGAATTACGCTTTGCAGTCGCTCTCGTAAGACCACTGAGATCGCCGTGGAATTCGATGGACACTCGAGTATCATATCTGGAAAATCCAAATCAGAGAGAGAATAATATCGATAAAATGAATCCACAGTGTGACCACAAAGCGGATATCAAGCAGAAGGCACTTTCCATATCTTTACTTCGAAAATATGTATCGTATAGTACCTTTCAAAATCGTTTTCAAATATCATACTTATATAAAGTCCATTATATATAAGATTTCATTTCAAATCGAATACTTTCCAAAATCAATAGTATATCAAATCACACTTATATAGACTTTGATTATATAAGATTTCAATTTACAAATTGAGTATGAGTACCCTTTCGAATCAACAGTTTTCAAATCAATTTCATACTTATACAAATCAATTTTATACGTATACAAATCCATTTTATATAAGTTCGATAACTCCCAAATCACAATATTTAGTAAAACAAGGTTCTCAATTTCATTTCCTTTTGAAAATCAATTCAGTTTCAAAATCATATATGATTTCGCCAAATCATTTCTTCCTAATTACATATATTCAGTTTCAAAGTTTCTTAAAACAATAGATTTAGAAAATAATCCAAATTTCCAAATCAACAAAATTTAGGTCAAACAAATTCATTTCCATTTCAAACATATACTCACTTTCAAAAATCATAATACTTACAAAGTTATAAATCTTTTGACACCAAAATACTTGAAATCATTACACTTTGAAAATCATAACTTTTCAAAATCATACATTTGAAATCATAAAACATTCCTTTAATTCTTTACATTTCACAAATTTATTCAATTTAAACCCAAATCTAAAATTTCCAACTTTAATTCAATTCAAACCAAACTAAACTTATATTCTTTATCAAATACCCTATACCTTTCAAAATTTCTTAGCTTTGAAAAGTTAGCCTTGATTTGGAAGTGCCCGAACCTTCAAAATAGTCAAAGAAATCATATTTTAAATTCAAGAGTTGGAAATCACCAACAAATCAGTAAACCAATTCCAAAAGATAGGGTTATACCAAAACAAATCTGAATCTCGAGGACTGAACGCCGGCTTACTTTAAATCATTTCAAATATATATATACATATATCTTTCGAATATCAAACCATACTTCAAAATCTGAAACCAGAATTTGGTTTCACAAAATCACTTGCATAGCAAAGCTACTAGAGTGGCCTTTCCCCCACTCATAAACTCGAAAATCAATGTCGATGATGCATGCATTCATCACCGAAATGATTTTCCAGCGACATAAGTGGGTTCTGGACTTTTATTTTTCTGAAACTTCTTTGAAATCTCTTCGAAATCATTGGAATTCATTCGAATATAGTTGAAACATTTCTATTCGGAAAATATCTTTAAATCATATTATTATTATATATTTTCAAAAATCTTAAAACCGATTTCAAAACACCAGAGTTCGATTCCTCAAAATTCAAATTAAAAACCCTTCGGTTATAAATCATTTTTATATATGTCAAATTCTTATAAATTTTTCAAAATTTCAAATCCTTTCAAAGTTTCAAATTTCCTTTTTCAAAAGATATAAAAATCCTTATTGAAAACATTTCACTTATATATATAAAGTAGGGCCATCCTTATTAAATTAATAATTTTGATATATGCACAATTCCAAAATACAACCAAACACAAATTTTCAAGGGATTCAAGGATAAATTTCCAACAAATAGATATTTAATTTTTGAGGAACCTTAATCAAATAGAATTCTGATTCAAAGGCAAGCTCGAACGTAGATGAGATACTTTTATTACCAAATAGAAGATGGATAAGCCTATATAAATCGCGGGCGACCTTAACCGGTCAATCGTGACTTTAGGAATATAATCGATGCAGAAATCTAAGGCAAATCGACATTCGATCGCCAGAGATAAAATCCTGGTAGAGCAGGAGATAAATAGCATCGTAAACCGTGGATATAGAAATCTTCGGTGAATCAATGCTAATTTGTAAAGGAGTTTCACCTCTTTACAGATCATTCAAAGATTTTCAGAATCACAGATCTATATAAAGGTCATTCAGAGTGGAGTTATGGAATTCTCCAAAATCAAAAGATAAAATAGGGAAGACAAGACTGGACTTCAGAACAACTGGGAGCGTTCCAAAGTTCAAGGAATCCTAGTTGATAAGAATCCTAACCAAGAGATTTCTAACAAGGTGGATACCGAAGAGATGAAGTTTAGAAAATCTTGATTTCAAAGTAAGAAAATTTTTATACCAAAATAATCTTTGAAAATCTTTTAATATCATTTGGAAATCATTTTATACTTCGAAAATATGTTCTCTCACAAAGAAAGGATTCTGAGATTGATTTCACTCATTCTAGGGTATTTCTACCCTATCTCTAATGTGCTTTTGCTCCGCAGGCTAAGGTTTGCCTAAAAACCAAAGCTCCGATACCAGCTGTAACAACCCGATATTTTCAGCCATTCGCATCCACATATGTCGGACTTGAATTGCTCAAAATACCACATTGTAAATAAATTTGGAGCAAATGAAATACAAATCACAGAATCACAAACACAGAAATATCAGAATAACTCGCGGCGGAAATTAAAATACCATAGTAGTTCATGAAGCTACTATAACAAACTCTCAAAACATACTACATAATATCAGTCCGAAAAACATATACAATAGAAATCTCAAATACATAGCATTTTAGAAATACAGGAACTGAAATAGAACAACTGAAACTGAAAGGGAACAGATAACTAGACAAGCAGAATCTCCAACGATTCCTAGCTCCAGAAAAGAAATCCAAAGCAAAGCTGTAAATACTCAGGCTGACCCGAGCGTATAGTAAAACACAAAACACTCGAGTTAGGACATATATACTTATATAATGTAAACCAACTCAAGCGAACTGTAGTAGTAATGTACAATAACTTAAAGGATGCTTGGGATCGCCCATCCTTTAAGGACCAGTTAAACTATAAATTAAATACATCCCGTGGTTAAAGTTTCAAAATAGTAATTTATACTTCGAAATCAAATGTCATTTCAAAATTCAATATCATTCAAAAATCATTTCAAAATATCAAAATATCGTATCTTCCAAACCACATTCATTTGTTTAAAATACCATTTCAGCACACATTTCAAAATTGTTTATATTTCAAAACAAATTACTTCATTTTAAATCATAAAATAAAGTTATTATATTTAATAATTAAATTATTAAATTTCCAAAGTTTTAATCTTTCAAAATTCATTTATTCACTTAAATTTATTAAAAAATGAAAATTCAAATTTCGCAGCATTTAGAAAAAAATGTTACGGAAAGTTACTTTTAAAATAATTCAATTTAATAAAAGGCAGCATTCAAAATGATGTAATAGGGTTACATTAATTCAAATAAAACCTTAGTTAAATTCAACAATTATAGCACTTACAAAGTGCTATAATAGCCTTTAATTCAATTTAGCCGTTTAGTTCATTTCTATCAACTACAGCATTTACCAATGCGGTAATATACTTTACATTAGAAATAATAACATTTCAAAATTGCTGTTAATTAAATTCCAAATATTCAATATAATTTCACAATTAATTAATTTTTTTATTTAAATCATTTAAACTTATAAAATCATATATTTTTACTTTTATAACCATCATTAATTTTCCTTAAATTCATGATTTTATAAAGTTAAATTTCCATTCAAAAATCAATATTTAATAATAACACACTTATTAAATTCCCACATTCAATTTCAACATATAATTAAATTTTTAACTTAACATTTAAGTTTAAATTTCAAAATATAACTTATTTTACATTTTATTTACTTAACTTCAAAATTCAATTTTATACAAAATTCACAATTTTCCAATTTAAGTTATATTTCAAAATTCAACTCAATATTCACTTATTTCACACTTAACTTATTCAAAATCCATTAATATATTATAAAAATCATGTTAAATTCATTTAATTCAAAATATCATAAATTTATCATATTTTCATATTTAATTTAAATTCCATTTATAATTAAATCAAAATTTCCAAAATAACTTTTATTTCAAATTTCCACTTTATCATGAATTTATTTCACTTATAAATTCTCAGAAAAATCAAAATACTTTAAAAAAATCATTTTTAATTAAGTTTAAATCAAAATATTATAATATTTACATTTCTAAAATATTTTAATTTTTTTTGAAAAATATATTTTAACCACGGGTCTGTATATTATTTTCTGCACTAGGTAAAGTGATACGGGTAATATATCATTTCAACCCGTAATTTACAAGGAAAACCAGGGTTTTATCATTTCAAACCCGCAGTCCCAAGTAAAATGAAATAATTGAAAATCATTCAGGCCTACATCTCAGCCCATAACGATTTTTCCGTATTCTAAAGTCCGTTCGGGTATGTATCATTTCAACCCATGGTGATTCTATCTACAGGGAACTTGCAATGGTGAACTGACATATATACGAACAGAATAGCATGATATAACAATAACTTATGATATAAAAGGTGTATAAACATGTGTGAGCATCATATAATCCTAGCATAGCAGATATAGCATGTGATATGGTTTTACAGATTCAGTTGCAATCAGTTTACTAGTCATATAAGTACACATTTGTCTAGTGAGAATAACTCACCTATTTAAGCTGGAGATGACAACCAAAACACACAACAAAGAATCTTCAAAGGCACGAAAACACGAATATGATTTGAGAGTGGAGAGCCAAAGTTAATCGCCTTGGATATATTCAAACAAAACAAGTATATATAACATAAGTTTTCAACACAAATAAAATAAAACAATGTTAGGAATAAATGCATAAAACAAAACCAAAGCTTTGCACTTGCCTTCTACCACCTATGCCTCAGCTATAGATCTGAATATACATGGCCAAGGCATGTTTTCATCTGGTTTAGGTTCATAAGTGGTCGGCCAAACATGTAAGAGATGATGAAGTGGAGAGTTGTGTGCATGAAACAACAACATAAAGGCAACCACATGGATTCAAGCCACAAAAGGTCACGGCCAAGGCTAACCTAGGCACGACCAGATCTTCAGGTGTGGTAGGGATGACATGGCAGTGGGTGTCAGGTCAGGAAAAGCTGCTGGTGGTGGTGTAGGTGGCGACCAAGGGGGTGTTTTGGGGTGGTGGTGCAATGTGTGTTCGGCTATGCTTCATATAGGTGTAGTTTGGTGCATTTGGTGGTGGATCTTCAATCAAGGGTGGCTCAGCAAGGGATGGTCAGTGAGGAGGAGGTGGTGGTGACATGTTCAGGTGGTGGTGGAGGGAGCAAGGCTGATGGAGTGGTGGGGCTGAACCTAGAAGTGAAGGAAGCAAGAGCAAAATTACATGAAAACAAGTATAAAACAATGAAAAGAGAATATAATTTTACCAAAGTTTGTTTAAGATAATTGTGAAAAACCGACTTTCTATCTACAGAAAGTCATACCATCTTGAAGAAAGAAAGGGATAGAAAAGAGAAAAGATAGAGAAGAAAGAAGAAGCAACATCAGAATCTCAACAGCGGGACGAATAAATTATATTAATCACATAAGTATTACATAATATATACATCAATAAGAGTTTCAAAGATAATACATCACATACTAGACAGTTATAAACACCCGTCTAGTTATACAATTCAATACACAATACAACACAGAGATACCAACACAGCGGAACACTATATATATATCTACAACGCCGAAGCCTCCAGATCCATTGCTCCTCAACAATTCGTCAAAGCTAACCTGAATCCCTTGGCTACTCGAAAAATTTGAATACCCGAGAGTTTAGGAAAAACAGAAATAAACTCCGGGTCAGACATAGGTCTGGTGTGAGTAACAGGTTAAAGTTGTTTAACTTTGAAAAACATTTGAAAATAAAGGCATCATGTAAGACTTCCCACACATAAACACGGGTAAGTTTTTACCTTACGCTAACCAAATCATTTATAGGAAATTCAGTGATATTATAATAGTGTCTAAGGTTTTCAAGTAAATAGAAAATAGCCGAAATTGTTACATTTATTAAATTCCAGCTACTAGCCACAAAAGTGGGTAATACAAATCAAAACCGTAGGGTCTCGTAGGGAAAATGGGATTCCATCAATGGCAGGGCTACTGGGGTACCGCCCTTCATAGTACGTGGCCTAGATCACTGTACCGAGGAGCCACCCTAACTCCTCTGCAACACAAGGCCGGAACCATTCCTTACTGAACAGTCCCGAACAAGACAACCCCGACAGTTGGAGCTCAAAACTGCCCACACAGCCGAAATAAAAAGGGACATCTAGACACGGGAAAATCTCATCCTGCTTGGGCATGACCCACCTAACCTTGCTGCACATCCCCTGTTTTAGCCATTCCCGGTTGACGAGGCTTGAGGCTACGATTACCTTTAGAGACATATCTATTAGAATGCTCATCGCCCACTTGACGATGTTCTGAAACATTCAATCCATACAAGTTCGTTCCGGGTTCGAACGAAACCGAAGGCATTATCTCGTTACACTCATTTTGGAATCACCCTCAGAGTTAACGACGATAACCCTTGCACTCTGAATCTTCACTTGAGAATTCACGACCTAACGTTTAATTTGGATCGATGTGGTTTTCGAATGTCCAAATATGGAAACCCGATCCCGGTCTCATCGAAATCCAAACGCCATCTTTTAAGGCCAAATTGTTTAAAAGTTTAAAATAATTCAATTCAATATTATCTATATACACCCAGATAGATAATCCACAATATCACAATAGATAATCAACATTATCATCTTCAATAGATAATTCATATTCTCACCACAACAGATAATCCATATTATCATTATACTTAAATCAAATCGTACATTTCACGCAGCATCATTTATCTCATATCTGAGATCTCAAACCATTCAAGGTAAACATTATCATCCATCCATACATAAGCAATCAAATCAGCTATAATTAATTTAAAATGAATTAAATTAATTACTTCATCTCTAATTAATTTAAAGTAAATTAATTTAATTATTTCACCATTGTTAATCTTGCTTATATAACTATTAATCAATTACCCATTAATAATTAAATCATTCACTAATTATTCATTTCAATTAATCACCCATGATTAATTAACTTTAACTGTATTCAAGTAATTATCCTTTAATTAATTCGACAAATTAATTATCCCTAACCAAACACAGAAATTAACCGTTAATTACTTCATAAATTAATTAACTATAATTAATTACATTAATCTTTAATTACACTAATTAATTACTCTTTAATCACTTGTTATTGAATAATTAATCTTAATTGATCAACCCTTAATTACATCGTTAAATTATATTTATTAATGATTTCTAATTACATTTTAATTTATTATCCAATTTAAATTAATTACCTTAAGTAATTAATCTTCAATTAAACCACATTTATTAATCACCCCTGATTAATACCATTCAGTAATTGACTACCATTAATTACTCCACCAAATAAATTAATTACTCCTTAATTAATTTTCTTTAAATTATTCCCTTGATTAATGATACAAAGTAATTATACTCAAATTACTTTCATTATTAAATCATCCTCAATTAATTACATCCAGTAATTATCATTAATTACTTCCCTAAGTAATTATATTTATCACATCATCAAATGGTTATTTAAATTAATTAACTTAAACAACTCATATTAAACCGAATTAATTACAATGAGTAATTAATTCCTTAACTTACTTCCATTAAGTAATTATACTTAAACAATTTACAATTGATTATCTTTAAATTAACTAATCTAATTAATTATTAAAAATTAATCGGATTAATTCATTATTAAATAATTCTAGTTAATGGCCTTCATTAACTATTAACAATTAATTAATTACTTTCTTAAGTAATTAACTTAGATTATCCATTATTAATTACCAATTAATTAGTCTTTAATAATCCATTAATCGATCTTTAATTATATAATTAATTACTAATCATTAATTAAAAATTCAAATCTTATTTAATTAATGATCCTTAATTGCCAATTAATTTATCCTAAATTAATTAATTTATACCTTAATTAACTAATTAAAACCTTTAATTACTAATTTATTCCAAATCATTAATTATCCATTTTAATTAACTTAATAATTACAAATCATTAAATCTTCAATTATAAAAAACATTTTTCTTATTAATGATCAAATTATCATTAACAAGATATTTAAAACAATTTACTTTAAATCTACTTCTAAAATTTCATTTTAAATTTAAGATTTAAAATGCAAACAAATTAACTTCAACAAGTTTTAAAAAAATTTCAAAACCCCTTTTAATTTCACAAGTTAAAAAATTATTTATCTAATAATAGAAGTTTAAAAGAATTTAAAACACGATTTCATTTTAAATTCAAATCAATTTAAAAATTCACTTTATTATTCAAACTGTTTAAAACAAATTAATTTAAAAACTTCTTTTATTTCAAGACTAAGATTCAAATTTATATTTGAATCCAGATTTAAATCTTTGATTTTAAACTTCACTTACAATTTAAACTTCACTTTTAAAAATCCAAACTACTTAAGCCTTTTTAAAGTAGTTAAAACAATTTAAATAAAGACTTTATTTTTTTTTTAAATTAAGATTCAAAACTAACTTTAACCAGATAAACTTCGATTTAAACTTATTTTTGATCTTTGCTTTTCATTTAAACTTGGCTTTTAAATTCTATTTTAAAATTTTAAAACAGGATAACAGGTTTCCTGTAAAAACCTGTAGCAAATATTTAACCCGAGGCAACAACTATTTGCTTCGAGTTCAATACCTTAATTCCCCGAGCAGAGCACCTAGCTACTTCGAGTCAACATACCCATCAACTCGAAAACAACAAAACCCACTTCATCAGAAATGCCGTGCACGGTGACGCTGGTCATTCCTGGCCACCGCCGATGATCTTCCACGTCGGCCAAAACTCAAACATCACTCTTCGATCATCTAATCGTGCTCCGATTCTCAAAATCGAATTCGAGAACTAAATCCAAACCTGGAAACGTAAACAGGATCACCACCCCAAACTTGAAACATCGCCTTGCTTGCAAAATTCCGACCAACAGATGTTCTTCCACTCCGACCATGCCTGCTTCGACATCCAAGCTAACATCACCCGAAGCCTCGAAACACTCGATCCACTATACATGCCATAATGATCGATTAATTAAACACAACAAAAACTAGGGTTACTGCCTTCCTCGGTCAACTACTTCCACCACATTGACCTGCTCCACAATCAGACATTTTTCCACTACTCTCCGGTCATTCATCCACCTCCAGTAAAGACGACGAGCACTCCGATCAACTTGATCACTAGAAAATATCAGAAATTCATTTCCAGTTCAAACCCAAACTGCACCTTTAATCCCAAACTAAAAATCTTGATTCTTGTGTTAAAAATCTAATTTTAGTTGATGTATTCGATTTACAATACCAAAATTATAAATTAAAAAGTCTGAGTTTTGATTTTACTTAATATGCTCAGTTGTTTTAATACTTCCAGAGACAAATAAACCTTATTTTAACTAAATTAGATTTTTAAACATTAATCTAGGTTGAATCAAACAATATTTGTTTGATAATCAGATGCTATCAAGAGCAAGATCATGTGGAAGGATTTTTAAATAAAAATTTGAGCCTGGGAAACAAAACAGAGCACAATACATACACACAGCATGCACACAATTAGATATTCATATATATACACAGAGACATACTTATACATATACTCACAAACATATTATTTTCAGAGATGAGTATGCAACAGAATTTATAAACAAACTATTTAAATTTGTGATGTTACTCACCGTTTTGAGAAGACGACAGAGCATTTTTATTTGAAAACTGCTAGCTTGATCCCTCTTAAAATCATCATGCTTTTGTTTGTTTAAGTTTGTAAAAAAAGAAAAGAAAAACTTACTTATTTTCTGGTTGTGCTGTGTTGAACGAAAAAACATTGCATATATAAAGAAGACAAGTTTGTACAGGGAGGCATTATCTGGAACAAGCTTTACTTTGGGTCAGAGATATTTTTCGAATGGAGGCTGAGATGATCTCCTTCTTTGCTTTGGCCAGATTCTTGTACACACTGAAATGATATTATACATTTTTAGTTGACCTAGTTTATGTGCTGAGATGATGTCGTTAAATGCCTGGTTCCTTATCTTGTTTACAAGCTTGCTAAAATTTGATGATTATTTTTTTATCTTACCGGCAAGATTTTTGTCTTGTTTCATACTTATCCTATTTTGTATATGTACATAGGTATTTTCTTTTGTCTTATTTTGTTCTTTCCTTGCATCTTTTGCAGGCAACATACATATTTCTTTTACACTTTGTTTATTTTTGCCTTGCATACTATTTACAGGTTACATACAAATTACTTTGTCTGGTTATGCTTTATTTTCTTGTCTTATTTCTTACTTTGTTTATTTTTGCCTTGCATCTATTTACATGCAACATATATGCAAAGCCTGGTTTGCTTTCATACCTTATGTACATAATATTTTCTTTTATACTTGTTCTTGCATCTTTATTTTACAGGCATATACATATTTCTTTTACACTTTGTTTTAGTCATTTGCTATAAATTTTAACTTATGGATTTAGTTCTATTGCTTATTTTTATTTCTCTTTTATTATTTTAAACTTAAACTTTGAAACATTTAATTTACTTATCATTTCTTCTTATACTTATGTTAATATCATAGTTTCTTATGTATTTAGACTTATTTTATTTTAAATATTTTTGAAAGACTTTATTTTAAATTTTCATCATAGTTTTCTTTCAAAATACACACACATATATAAATAAATTTGAAACAACAATTTCTATTTATACAAAAATCTATTTGTAAAGACATTATTAATATTGTTTAAATATAGCTCATTATTAAATTAAAATAATTTATAAAAGAAATTATCTCTTTATTAATAAATCACTTATTTTATCAAGCTATATTTAAAAAGAACAAAACAAACCTTTTTGTTTAAATTTAAACTTTAGCTAGAATCATTTCAAATAATTAAACTTTTATCTTGAGTATTTCAAAGCCATATGGTTATTTATTTAATAGCTTAATGTTAAATTAAATCAAATTTCCAAATTACCAAAAATATTAGAATTAGAAAACATGCCTTTATTTATTAAATTTAAAACAAAGTTTATCTATTTACAATATATACAAATATATATACATTATAAATAGAAAACAATTTAATTGGCTTTTAAAAGATAAATCACCCATTTAAATATTTATTAAAGAAGATTATTAAATTAATTCAAATTTATTATTAACAATATTATCAAATCTATTTAATTGTAACACAGATTATTAAATTGATATTGCCAAAAATTCCGAGATATCACATTCCTCCCCCCTTAAAAGAATTAATTACATCCGGTAATTATCATTAATTACTTCCCTAAGTAATTATATTTATCACATCATCAAATGGTTATTTAAATTAATTAAACTTAATTAATTAACTTAAACAACTCATATTAACATGAATTAATTACAATGAGTAATTAATTCCTTAACTTACTTCCATTAAGAAATTATACTTAAACAATTTACAATTGATTATCTTTAAATTAATTGATCTAATTAATTATTAAAAATTAATCACATTAATTCATTATTAAATAATTCTAGTTAATGACCTACATTAACTATTAATAATTATTTTATTACTTTCTTAAGTAATTAACTTAGATTATCCATTTTCAATTACCAATTAATTAGTCTTTAATAATCCATTAATTAATCTTTAATTATATAATTAATTAATTACTAATCATTAATTAAAAATTCAAATCTTATTTAAATAATGATCCTTAATTACCAATTAATTTATCCTAAATTAGTTAATTTATACCTTAATTAACTAATTTAAATCTTTAATTACTAATTTAATCCAAATCATTAATTATCCATTAACTTAATACTTACAAATCATTAAATCTTCAATTATTAAAAACATTTTTCATATTAATGATCAAATTATCATTAACAAGATATTTAAAACAATTTACTTTAAATTTATTTCTAAAATTTCATTTTAAATTTAAGATTTAAAATGAAAAAAAATTAACTTTAACAAGTTTAAAACAATTTCAAAAACCCTTTTAATTTCACAAGTTAAAGAATTATTAATCTTATAATAGAAGTTTAAAAGGATTTAAAACACAATTTCATTTTGAATTCAAATCAATTTAAAAATTCACTTTATCATTCAAACTGTTTAAAACAAATTAATTTGAAAACTTCTTTTATTTCCAGACTAAGATTCAAATTTATATTTGAATCCAGATTTAAATCTTTGATTTTAAACTTCACTTACAATTTAAACTTCACTTTCAAAAATCCAAACTACTTAAGCCTTTTTAAAGTAGTTAAAACAATTTAAATAAAGACTTTATTTATTTTTTTAAATTAAGATTCAAAACTAACATGAACCAGATAAACTTGGATTCAAACTTATTTTTAACCTTTGCATTTCATTTAAACTTGGCTTCAAAATTCTATTAAAATTTTAAAACAGGATAACAGGTTTCCTGTAAAAACCTGTAGCAAATATTTAACCCAAGGCAACAACTATTTGCTTCGAGTTCAATACCTTACTTCCCCAAGCAGAGCACCTAGCTACTTTGAGTCAACATACCCATCAACTCGAAAACAACAAAACCCACTTCATCAGAAATGCCGTGCACCATGCACGGTGACACTGGTTATTCCTGGCCACCGTCGATGATCTTCCACGTCGGTCAAAACTCAAACATCACTCTTCGATCATCTAATCGTGCTCCGATTCTCAAAACCGAATTCGAGAACTAAATCCAAACCTGGAAACGTAAACAGGATCACCACCCTAAATTTGGAACATCGCCTCGCTTGCAAAATTTCGACCAACAGATGTTCTGCCACTCCGGCCATGCCTGCTTCGCCATCCAAGCTAACATCACCCGAAGCCACGAAACACTCGATCAACTATACATGCCATAATGATCGATTAATTAAACACAGCAAAAACTAGGGTTATTGCCTTCCTCGATCAACAACTTCCACCATGTTGACCTGCTCCACAATCAGACATTTTTCCAATACTCTCCGGTCACTCCTCCACCTCCAGGAAAGAATACGAGCACTCCGATCAACTTGATCACCAGAAAAACTCAAAAATTCATTTCCAGTTCAAACCCAAACTGCACCTTTAATCCCAAACTAAAAATCTTGATTCTTGTGTTAAAAATCATATTTTAGTTGATGTATTCGATTTATAATACTGAAATTATAAATTAAAAAGTTTGATTTTGATTTTACTTAATATGCTCAGTTGTTTTAATGCTTCCGGAGACAAACAAACCTTATTTTAACTAACTTAGATTTTTAAACATTAATCTAGGTTGAATCAAACAATATTTGTTTGATAATCAGATCCTATCAAGAACTAGATCACGTGGAAGGATTTTTAAATAAAAATTTGAGCATGGGAAACAAAACAGAGCACAATACATAAACATAGCATGAACACAATTAGATATTCACATATATACACAGAGACATACTTATACATATACTCACAAACATAGTATTTTCAGAGATGAGTATGCAACAGAATTTATAAACTTAAACTATTTAAATTTGTGATGTTACTCACCGTTTTGAGAAGACGACAAAGCATTTTTATTTGAAAACTGCTAGCTTGATCCCTCTTAAAATCATCATGGTTTTGTTTGTTTAAGTTTGTAAAAAAAGAAAAGAAAAAATTACTTATTTTCTGGTTTTGCCGTGTTGAACGAAAAAAACATTGCATATATAAAGAAGACAAGTTTGTACAGGGAGGCATTATCTGGAACAAGCTTTACTTTGGGTCAGAGATATTTTTCAAATGGAGGCTGAGATGATCTCCTTCTTTGCTTTGGCCAGATTCTTGTACACACTGAAATGATATTATACATTTTTAGTTGACCTAGTTTATGTGCTGAGATGATGTCATTAAATGCCTGGTTCCTTACCTTGTTTACAAGCTTGCTAAAATTTGATGATTATTTTTTTATCTTACCAGGCAAGATTTTTGTCTTGTTTCATACTTATCCTATTTTGTATATGTACATAGGTATTTTCTTTTGTCTTATTTTGTTCTTGCCTTGCATCTTTTGCAGGCAACATACATATTTCTTTTACACTTTGTTTATTTTTGCCTTGCATAGTATTTACAGGTTACATACAAATTACTTTGTCTGGTTATGCTTTATTTTCTTGTCTTATTTCTTACTTTGTTTATTTTTGCCTTGCATCTATTTACATGCAACATATATGCAAAGCCTGGTTTGCTTTCATACCTTATGTACGTAATATTTTCTTTTATACTTGTTCTTGCATCTTTATTTTACAGGCATATACATATTTCTTTTACACTTTGTTTTAGTCATTTGCTATAAATTTTAACTTATGGATTTAGTTCTATTGCTTATTTTTATTTCTCTTTTATTATTTTAAACTTAAACTATGAAACATTTAATTTACTTATCATTTATTCTTATACTTATGTTAATATCATAGTTTCTTATGTATTAAGACTTATTTTATTTTAAATATTTTTGAAAGACTTTATTTTAAATTTTCATCATAGTTTTCTTTCAAAATACACACACATATATAAATAAATTTGAAACAACAATTTCTATTTATACAAAAATCTATTTGTAATGACATTATTAATATTGTTTAAATATAGCTCATTATTAAATTAAAATAATTTATAAAAGAAATTATCTCTTTATTAATAAATCACTTATTTTATCAAGCTATATTTAAAAAGAACAAAACAAACCTTTTTGTTTAAATTTAAACTTTAGCTAGAATCATTTTAAACAATTAAACTTTTATCTTTAGTATTTTAAAGCCATATGGTTATTTATTTAATAGCTTAATTTTAAATTAAATCAAATTTCCAAATTACCAAAAATATTAGAATTAGAAAACATGCCTTTATTTATTAAATTTTAAACAAAGTTTATCTATTTACAATATATACAAATATATATACATTATAAATAGAAAACAATTTAATTGGCTTTTAAAAGATAAATCACCCATTTAAATATTTATTAAAGAAGATTATTAAATTAATTCAAATTTATTACTAATAATATTATCAAATCTATTTAATTTTAAAACAGATTATTAAATTGATATTGCCAAAAATTCCGGGATATCACATTCCTCCCCCCTTAAAAGAATTTCGTCCCCGAAATTTAAAACAAAGGTAACTTAATAATCTAATTAAAGATTTAATTTTAAAACACAAACATATATCAATCGTATGCTAACAACCATAGCAACCAATTCATCCAATCAAACAAATCTAATTATCCAGACAAAAATTCTGGATAGAATTTTCTCGAGTTTTTCAAGTATAAATACCGGAATACTCGCTCTACAGAATCCAAACAATCAATACGACTAAGATACAGAGCTTCCACTCATCTAGATCTATAAAACAAGACAGGATATCAGACTACAGACAAGTCTTACTCAACAACCAAAACTCCCTGAACTGCTGGTTTCCAACCAGAGATAGCTCATACACGTACTCCCTCAGAGATATGTGAAACACTCTGAATTCCAGTTATCCCAACTGGCAATTCACTCCTAAAGACCAAACACTAATCCTAAGAAGAACAACAGATAAAGATCCAAATATCTCGGAGCTTGCTTCCCAATCTTACCCAATCTTATAGCTCCCATGGAACGAAGAAAACCCCAACAGCAATGAAGTCTCTAACTTTGAATTCCAAATTCTCCGTCTCTTATCCACAAAACTCTTCTGATGATCCTGAGCTGCCTACATCCTTCCTGATCAGCTCGACCTTCGCTGATGCTCTTAGAAACAAACTGAACCAAAAATAATCCACAAAATGATCTTTCCAAGATCAACTCAAAAATCAGAACATAACTCTATTCCAAAATCAGAAGACATATCTCACTTCTCCCAATCTGGCCTCAGATCCTGAAAAATTTCCTGAAGAAACCTTCCAATCCAAACACTGCAACCACTAGTTGTATCTAAACTAAAACAGCTGCCACCATGCTTCCACTGCGCAACTCTGATTGAGTAGATGAAAATGCCGATGACGAACATAAGCACAGACTGGACAACACATCCCAGAACTATGGTTCAACAGATCCATTAAAGAAACTCAGAAGTTTCCCAAAACCTGAGCCGCTTCACCAAATCCTCACTATAGGAACCATCCTATTACCAAGCTGAACCACCGGTACCACTCCTGGAATCCAGTCGATACCAAACTCAATCTCCAGATGCGGACAAAACTCTGACTTCCTGAAGACATCCGGAAGAATATCTGACAACCCAAGAGAACACTCAGCTATCGCAAGTCACTTTTGCGATCAATCCAGCCCATTTCCAAAAAAAAAAAACCGCTCTCTCTTTACCAAACAGAACAGCCTATGCTTAATTAGCCAATCCATCGAAAAAAATGGAACCACTCTGTTGCTCCTGAAATTACCACAAGAAAAACTGCTAAGCCAAAAGATCTCCTTGACGGCACACAGAACACTCCGAGTTGCACAGCTGACTCAGATGTCAAAGACTTCCTATCCAAAACTCTTCGAGAAACTCGGACCTCAAACCAAACAAAAAACACCCTGCTGAACTTAGCCACAACACTGAAGCAGACACATTTCCTTAATTTGTTCCAAAGAAACATCTTCGGAGACATCCATAGTCACTGTGTCTCATCACACAGCTACTACATCCTGAGATATCAAGATATCATGACTTGCTTCTGCCAAACCGACAGATCCAAACTCTAGCTCATCCAAACTTACATTTCAAAGATGAACTTCGAACCTTAACAGGTTTCCTTCCGAGATTGATGAAATCCTTACACCACCCAAAGTTCACTCGAGATGGTATTAGGTCTACAGTCTCGACAGATACACTTCCAACCTCAAACATTCAAACTCCAACTATTGGTAGTCGTGTTACATACACCACTACCCTATCTACCTTTATAACTTATATTGGAAAACCAGAACAGGTAATCCAACAAATATGTAGAAATATATATATATATATATATATATATATATATATATATATATAAATTACAAATACGCTCTCTCAAGAAAGAAATCACTCAAGAGCCTAGGTATTCGCTCAACCTAAGGCTCTGATACCAACTATGACGACCCGACTTTCTATCCACAGAAAGTCGTATCATCTTGAAGAAAGAAAGGGATAGAAAAGAGAAAAGATAGAGAAGAAAGAAGAAACAACATCAGAATCTCAATAGCGGAACGAATAAATTATATTAATCACATAAGTATTACATAATGTATACATCAATCAGAGTTTCACAGATAATACATCACATACTAGACAGTTATAAACACATGTCTAGTTATACAATTCAATACACAATACAATACAGAGATACCAACACAGCGGAACACTATATATATATATCTAGAACGCCGAAGCCTCCTGCTCCATTGCTCCTCAACAATTCGTCAAAGCTAACCTGAATCCCTTGGCTACTCGTAAAAATTTGAGTACCCGAGAGTTTAGGAAAAACAGAAATAAACTCCGGGTCAGACATGGGTCTGGTGTGAGTAACAGGTTAAAGTTGCTTATCTTTGAAAAACATTTGAAAATAAAGGCATCACGTAAGACTTCCCACACATAAACACGGGTAAGTTTTTACCTTACGCTAACCAAATCATTTATAGGAAATTCAGTGATATTATAATAGTGTCTAAGGTTTTTAAGTAAATAGAAAATAGCCGAAATTGTTACATTTATTAAATTCCAGCTACTAGCCACAAAAATGGGTAATACAAATCAAAACCGTAGGGTCTCGTAGGGAAAATGGGTTTCCATCAATGGCAGGGCTACTGGGGTACCGCCCGTCATAGTACATGGCCTAGATCACCGTACCGAGGAGCCACCCTAACTCCTCTACAACACAAGGCCGGAACCATTCCTTACGTAACAGTCCCGAACAAGACACCCCCGACAGTTGGAGCTCAAAACTGCCCACGCAGCCGAAATAAAAAGGGACATCTAGACAGGGGAAAATCTCGTCCTGCTTGGGCATGACCCACCTAACCTTTCTGCACATCCCCTGTTTTAGCCATTCCCGGTTGATGAGGCTTGAGGCTACGATTACATTTAGACAACATATCTCTTAGAATGCTCATCGCCCACCTGACGATGTTCGGAAAACATTCAATCCATACAAGTTCCTTCCGGGTTCGAACGAAACCGAAGGCATTATCTCGTTACACTCATTTTGGTATCACCCTCAGAGTTAACGACGATAACCCTTGCACTCTGAATCTTCACTTGAGAATTCACGACCTAACGTTTAATTTGGATTGATGTGGTTTTCGGATGTCCAAATATGGAAACCCGATCCCGGTCTCATTGAAATCCAAATGCCATCTTTTAAAGCCAAGTTGTTTTAAAGATTAAAACAATTCAATTTCAATATTATCTATATACACCCAGATAGATAATCCACAATATCACAATAGATAATCAACATTATCATCATCAATAGATAATTCATATTATCACCACAACAGATAATCCATATTATCATCATACTTAAATCAAAGGATACATTTCACACAACATCATTTATCGCATATCTGAGATCTCAAACAATTCAAGATAAACAATATCATCCATCCATACACAAGCAATCACATCAGCTATAATTAATTTAAAATGAATTAAATTAATTACTTCATCTCTAATTAATTTAAAGTAAATTAAATTAATCATTTCACCATTGTTAATCTTGCTTATATAACAATTAATCAATTACCAATTAATTATTAAATCATTCACTAATTATTCATTTTAATTAAGCACCCTTGGTTAATTAACTTTAACTGTATTCAAGTAATTATCCTTTAATTAATTCCACAAATTAATTATCCCTAACCAAACACAGAAATTAACCTTTAATTACTTCATAAATTAATTAACTATAATTAATCACATTAATATTTAATTACACCAATTAATTACTCTTTAATCACTTGTTATTGATTAATTAATCTTAATTGATCAACCCTTAATTACATCGTTAAATTATATTTATTAATGATTTCTAATTAAATTTTAATTAATTTTCCAATTTAAATTAATTACCTTAAGTAATTAATCTTCAATTAAACCACATTTATTAATCACCCCTGATTAATACCGTTCAGTAATTAACTACCCTTAATTACTCCACCAAATAAATTAATTACTCCTTAATTAATTTTATTTAAATTATTCCCTTGAGTAATGATACAAAGTAATTATACTCAAATTACTTTCATTATTAAATCATCCTCAATTAATTACATCCAGTAATTATCATTAATTACTTCCCTAAGTAATTATATTTATCACATCATCAAATGGTTATTTAAATTAATTAAACTTAATTAATTAACTTAAACAATTCATATTAAAATGAATTAATTACAATGAGTAATTAATTCCTTAACTTACTTCCATTAAGAAATTATGCTTAAACAATTTACAATTGATTATCTTTAAATTAATTGATCTAATTAATTATTAAAAATTAATCACATTAATTCATTATTAAATAATTCTAGTTAATGACCTTCATTAACTATTAACAATTATTTTATTACTTTCTTAACTAATTAACTTAGATTATCCATTTTTAATTACCAATTAATTAGTCTTTAATAATCCATTAATTAATCTTTAATTATATAATTAATTAATTACTAATCATTAATTAAAAATTCAAATCTTATTTAATTAATGATCCTTAATTACCAATTAATTTATCCTAAATTAGTTAATTTATACCTTAATTAACTAATTTAAATCTTTGATTACTAATTTAATCCAAATCATTAATTATCCATTAACTTAATATTTACAAATCATTAAATCTTCAATTATTAAAAACATTTTTCATATTAATGATCAAATTGTCATTAACAAGATATTTAAAACAATTTACTTTAAATTTATTTCTAAAATTTCATTTTAAATTTAAGATTTAAAATGAAAAAAAATTAACTTTAACAAGTTTAAAACAATTTCAAAAACCCTTTAAATGTCACAAGTTAAAGAATTATTTATCTTATAATAGAAGTTTAAAAGAATTTAAAACACAATTTCATTTTGAATTCAAATCAATTTAAAAATTCACTTTATCATTCAAACTGTTTAAAACAAATTAATTTGAAAACTTCTTTTATTTCCATACTAAGATTCAAATTTATATTTTAATCCAGATGTAAATCTTTGATTTTAAACTTCACTTGTAATTTAAACTTCACTTTCAAAAATCCAAACTACTTAAGCCTTTTTAAAGTAGTTAAAACAATTTAAATAAAGACTTTATTTATTTTTTAAATTAAGATTCAAAACTAACATGAACCAGATAAACTTGGATTCAAACTTATTTTTAACCTTTGCTTTTCATTTAAACTTGGCTTCTAAATTCTATTAAAATTTTAAAACAGGATAACAGGTTTCCTGTAAAAACTTGTTGCAAATATTTAACCCAAGGCAACAGCTATTTGCTTCGAGTTCAATACCTTACTTCCCCGAGCAGAGCACCTAGCTACTTTGAGTCACATACCCATCAACTCGAAAACAACAAAACCCACTTCATCAGAAATGCCGTGCACCATGCACGGTGACGCTGGTCATTCCTGGCCACTGTCGATGATCTTCCATGTCGGTCAAAACTCAAACATCACTCTTCGATCATCTAATCGTGATCCAATTCTCGAAAACGAATTCGAGAACTAAATCCAAACCTGGAAACGTAAACAGGATCACCACCCCAAATTTGGAACATCGCCTCGCTTGCAAAATTCTGACCAACAGATGTTCTGCCACTCCAGCCATGCCTGCTTAGACATCCAAGCTAACAACACCCGAAGCCTCGAAACACTCGATCCACTATACATGCCATAATGATCGATTAATTAAACACAGCAAAAACTAGGGTTATTGCCTTCCTCGATCAACAACTTCCACCATGTTGACCTGCTCCACAATCAGACATTTTTCCAATACTCTTCGGTCACTCCTCCACCTCCAGGAAAGAATACGAGCACTCCGATCAACATGATCACCAGAAAAACTCAAAAATTCATTTCCAGTTCAAACCCAAACTGCACCTTTAATCCCAAACTAAAAATCTTGATTCTTGTGTTAAAAATCATATTTTAGTTGATGTATTCGATTTATAATACTGAAATTATAAATTAAAAAGTTTGAGTTTTGATTTTACTTAATATGCTCAATTGTTTTAATGCTTCCGGAGACAAACAAACCTTATTTTAACTAACTTAGATTTTTAAACATTAATCTAGGTTGAATCAAACAATATTTGTTTGATAATCAGATCCTATCAAGAACTAGATCATGTGGAAGGATTTATAAATAAAAATTTGAGCATGGGAAACAAAACAGAGCACAATACATAAACACAGCATGCACACAATTAGATATTCACATATATACACAGAGACATACTTATACATATACTCACAAACATATTATTTTCAGAGATGAGTATGCAACAGAATTTATAAACTTAAACTATTTAAATTTGTGATGTTACTCACCGTTTTGAGAAGACGACAGAGCATTTTTATTTGAAAACTGCTAGCTTGATCCCTCTTAAAATGATCATGCTTTTGTTTGTTTAAGTTTGTAAAAAAAGAAAAGAAAAAATTAATTATTTTCTGGTTTTGCTATGTCGAACGAAAAAAACATTGCATATATAAAGAAGACAAGTTTGTACAGGGAGGCATTATCTGGAACAAACTTTACTTTGGGTCAGAGATATTTTTCAAATGGAGGCTGAGATGATCTCCTTCTTTGCTTTGGCCAGATTCTTGTACACACTGAAATGATATTATACATTTCGAGTTGACCTAGTTTATATGCTGAGATGATGTCATTAAATGCCTAGTTCCTTATCTTGTTTACAGGCTTGCTACAATTTGATGATTTTTTTTTATCTTACCAGGCAAGGTTTTTGTCTTCTTTCATACTTATCCTATTTTGTATATGTACATAGGTATTTTCTTTTGTCGTATTTTGTTCTTTCCTTGCATCTTTTACAGGCAACATACATATTTCTTTTACACTTTGTTTATTTTTGCCTTGCATACTATTTACAGTTACATACAAATTACTTTGTCTGGTTATGCTTTATTTTCTTGTCTTATTTCTTACTTTGTTTATTTTTGCCTTTCATCTATTTACAGGCAACATATATACAAAGCCTGGTTTGCTTTCATACCTTATGTACATAATATTTTCTTTTATACTTGTTCTTGCATCTTTATTTTACAGGCATATACATATTTCTTTTACACTTTGTTTTAGTCATTTGCTATAAATTTTAACTTATGGATTTAGTTCTATTGCTTATTTTTATTTCTCTTTTATTATTTTAAACTTAAACTATTAAACATTTAATTTACCTATCGTTTATTCTTACACTTATGTTAATATCATAGTTTCTTATGTATTTAGACTTATTTTATTTTAAATATTTTTGAAAGACTTTATTTTAAATTTTCATCATAGTTTCCTTTCAAAACACACACACACATATATAAATAAATTTGAAATAACTATTTCTATTTATATAAAAATCTATTTGTAAAGACATTATTAATATTGTTTAAATATAGATCATTATTAAATTAAAATAATTTATAAAAGAAATTATCTCTTTATTAATAAATCACTTATTCTATCAAGCTATATTTAAAAAGAACAAAACAAACCTTTTTGTTTAAATTTAAACTTTAGCTAGAATCATTTTAAACAATTAGACTTTTATCTTGAGTATTGTAAAGCCATATGGTTATTTATTTAATAGCTTATTATTAATTTAAATCAAATTTCCAAATTACCAAAAATATTAGAATTAGAAAACATGCCTTTATTTATTAAATTTAAAACAAAGTTTATCTATTTACAATATATACAAATATATATATACATTATAAATAGAAAAAATTTAATTGGATTTTAAAAGATAAATCACCCATTTAAATATTTATTAAAGAAGATTATTAAATCAATTCAAATTTATTATTAACAATATTATCAAATCTATTTAATTTTAACACAGATTATTGAATTGATATTGCCAAAAATTCAGGGATATCACAATAATGGCCGAATTTTGTTTTCTTGAGTTTGAGAAGAAAAGTTCACGTGAAAATGAGGTAGTGGCTGAAGAGAAAAGAGTTAAGGCAGCAAATATGGAAAGGTGTTAGTTGAAGTGTAAAAATGTGTGAATACAAAAAGGCAAAAGCAAACCAATGGTCACATACTCTTCAAATATCCCCCATATTCTTTTGAAATTTGAAATAACTGAAATATATATATATATAAATTCAGTTAAAATACAAAAATATAACAAATAAACAAAATATAAGTAAATAAATATTAACTATATATAATTAAATTAAGCAAATAGCATAGAAAATGTAAACTAGTCTAGAAAATTTGAAAATAAATGGAATAAACTTTGGCAAAATTTTACGCACTTGAAAAATATTTATAAATAAAGATAAGAATACAAAATAAAAATTTTCAAAAAAATAAATAAATAAATTTTAATTAAATATTTTTTAAATGGAGAAAATAGTAGAAAAATAGAAACTAGCCTTTAAAAATAGAAAATAAATGCAATAAATTTTGAAAAAAGTATAACATCACTTTAAAATGTTTTAAAAATAAAATATATATCTAACATGTCATATTAAACATATTAGAACATGATATGACAAATAAAATACTATTTATATAATTTAAAATAACAATTTTATTGAATAAATCAATTTACGTACAATATTGTAAAAATCATAACTTTCACAATACAAATCGGATTTCAACGAAACGAAAAGTAGTATTCTTGAAATTTAATATATTTTCATAATAAAGGATAAAATGAAAAAAATTCAAATATTTAAATTTTAAATTTAAAAGTCAAAGTTTGACCAGATTGACCAAAATTCTCATTTTCTGAAAATATCCTATTTATTCAGGTTTGAAATTATAATTCACACTAACATCAAAATATACTCTTAAAATAACAAAATTTATTCATTTTAATAAATATAATAAAGTTTTTAAATCAGGAGTTTCAATTTAAATAATTAAAATAAACAATTAAAATAAACAATTAAAATAATCACAAAATACTGGGTTGTTACACAATATATAATTTTATTCAACCTTAATGCGATCATAAATTAACCCAATTAAGAAAATGAAGTTGTAATTTAATAGCATGTTTTGAGTTAATTTAATTGCATTTGAAGATTTTAACTAAATATATACGATGCAACAATAATTTTAGACACGTTTGATAATTTTATTCAATCTTAATGCAGTTATAATTTAACTACGTTGAGAAAATGCAATTATAACAACTTTTTTTTGAATTTTGCATGGTTGAATATGAATATTTTAACTATATTTATTTAATGCAGCAATAACTTTAGTTGTATTTGATGATTTATTCAAACTTTATGTTATTTTAGTTTAACTTCATTAAGTGAATGCAGTTATTATTTAACTATATTTGATAAGTTATGCAATTATGGTTGCATTTTAAAATTTTAACTGCATTTATGTGATAAAGTAATAATTTTTGTCGCCTTTGATTAATTTATTCAATCTTAATGAAGTTATATTTTAACTACATTAAGAAAATGCAGTTATAATTTTAACTGCATACCAATTATGAAGTTGACTTTAAACTGCATATTTATTATTTTGGAACATATTGGTTTGAATGATGCTATTATAGTTGCATTTGAAT
The DNA here is from genome assembly GCA_030765085.1 of Allium cepa. NCBI lineage: Eukaryota > Viridiplantae > Streptophyta > Magnoliopsida > Asparagales > Amaryllidaceae > Allium > Allium cepa. The sequence continues at coordinate 466,365,611 of CM060943.1, forward strand.
GATGCAGTTATCAATACATTATTCATATGCAATAGTTACAATTTTTCAAAAAAATCCAACAATTTAATATTTACATATACATAACCCATATTATTTAAAAGGTCATAAATTTTGCAATTTAATCATAAAAAAGTTTGTTGATATGATCTTTCTACAAAAACTTATTGCATTTTAAATATTAAAATTAAAATAAGACGCAGAATATCAACATGGACGTGAGAATAATAAGTTAATGCAAGAACTAATTTACATAAAATTATCACACGTACCTTATAGGGCTTAAATTTTGACAAAAATGGAAAACCAAGTCCATCAAAGCACAGATCTTTGGATTTGATACTTGTAAATAAGCATGAGCATTATCAGAGATTGAAAGAAATCTGAACTCACAGCGGAAATAATAATAGGATAAGAATACTGACTATGACTACTACCTTAGAATTAACGGTGTTCCTTGGATAGCAAATTGTCACATCAGCATTGAGCATGAGAGAAAATGAGATTTCTCCAATAACTAAACACGACCAGCTCTAGTGATCTGTTCCTCTAAATCTATCCTATGGGTAGTAATGAGTAGAGGATCAGAACAACATTCTAGTAATTGGAAAATATATAAACTGCCCATAATATAATTTTTTTCCAATTGGTTTCCGTTTAATTGTTATGTCTATTAAGGTTAGCAATTCTAATCTATCCTTGCATTGCATACACGATTACTTACCTATCCATTCCCAAGGTACAAAATACCGATGAAGCTTTATTAACCACCCAATAGCTTTATCAACCACCTAATAGTTATATACCCATTTTCTACTTAATATTTCTAAATATGAAGCGGGCTTTTACTATCACCACATAGTACTTTTAAAAGAGAAATAGGTAGGCTTTGCCATTTAATACCTCAATCGAGGTAGACTCCATCAATTAAGACTTACTCCCAAGGTTGACTTCTAGCGTCATCATTATTGGTCATTGATCCTAACAACAAAGACCTTTAACCACTATATATGAACTTATAATTTATAATAGCCAGACCAAAAATGCATCTATCATTATTAATGTCTTAGCAATGTAAGAGACTGTACCCAAGCCACTTAGTACCTCATTAATAAGGACTAGGTAGGGCTTTGACCATTTAACGCCTATTTATATCTAGGCCTTTGCCATTTTATATCTAACCCCAAGGATGACTCATCATTGGTATTATCTAGCTGACATTACTTGGAAATCCCATTAGGCTACTTAGCACTTCTTTTATAGGAGAGAGGTGAACCCTAGATCAGTCACTTAGTACTTCAAACCCAAAGCAAACCCTTCCTGAGATATCCATAATCACTCTTAATTATAAATATGGAATCTCATTAGGTTATTTCTTTCAGTAGGGAGGCGGGCCTTAAGATAGCCACTTAATAACTCAACACTGAAGTTAACCTTTTTATAGATATCCCTCGCAGCTTCCTAATTTCAAATTTGGACCATTTAATACTTTTCAATTAATAAAGTAAGTCCAATCTCTTACGCCATCATGTTTCCTAGGATTAGAGATATTTCACATCAACAGCAAATGCATCTGACTGCTAGTAGCCTCAAAGTGAAGGGCAGTTTTCTATCAGTGACTCTACTGATCTCTCATCACCAATCTACTAAGTCCAATTAACTATCCTAAGTCTTTACTTATACTATCTTAGGTTGACATTGGACTTATCTTACTAATTCCCTTTTAGTTAAGGCAATAAGATTTACCTTAAATACTTATCTACCTATAAATCCCCTTTTAATGCTCATAAATGTCAATTTGTCCATGAAATCATAACGGACATTTCCCTAGATTATGATTACTAATTTCAAATTAGCAATCTTTTATATCTATTCCATTTTTATCAGTCCCATTAATCCATCTGTCCATATTCATTATAACTCCTAATTTATTCCCATTAATTGCCTACTAATTAGAGCTGTAATCTTTATTCCCATAATTCCCACATACAAAAAGGGAATAAATATTAATATCAAAACTTGCAATAACGGATTTGTAAATAAAATAGAAACCCAATTTATCACATCAATTCAATGGAATATTATAAATGGTAGAAATTGCAATCTCAACCCTATATTCTAGTCAACTCCTCTTACGAAGAAATAGATAAGAAGGAAATTTGTATGGAGCAAGTGGTGTAAACTACAAATTAAATCCATAATCTAAAACCTTATTTTATTGAAGTATCACAAATTTGAATCAAAGAGGAAGGAGAATTAGAATAGACTATGATAAAACAATCCCATTAAATTTATGTAAATAATTGAGAATCAAATCCTATCCATTAATTCCGTTAATTGCCTATTAATATGAATTATTACCTTTCCTAATTTCTACTTATTAACTTTGCTAAATATAAAAATAACTAACAACTTTACGCATAAATAATGCACGAATAAACGTTCTTCTTCTTTATTAACGCAATAAATACGTATAAACCGCCAAATAAAATTACCTATTCGTAACTAAATATATTCTAGTCATAAATTTGTAACTAGAATATGCTTTTTTTTATCCAACATTTTTTTTGACTATATTGAACCGATTGCACAAGTCAGATTAGACTGCCATCAAGCTCGATGACTCCAGAGTGGTGATTGTGGGGCCCAAAAGTCAAGTACAGATGGTAATATGAAGTCTGAATTAAATGGAATTAATAGATGAGCAATGTAGAATGTTCGAAGTGTGAAATATGGATCAAAACATATAAGCGATCGACGTAGAATGACTCCAACAAGAGGGATCATCATGTTTCAAAGTACAAGAGCATTCTTATGGAAAACTATCAATATCTCAAGACCACGAGTCCAATGCCTATGAAATTTGAAGAGCAAGATATAAGGACCCTAAAGAGCCTACCTTAGGGATCACACATCAAAAGGACACATTTGGAGGGATCGGTATGCATCCTTTGGAAGGCATCGGCAGAAAACAGCATGCAAGCCATGTTGAATCAAAGATCAAGCAATAAGTCAGGCTCCAACGAACCAAATGATATGAAATTTGAAGGCTAAACACGCTTTTGCATGAGGGAGCTGCCATAATCCCCAAAATTCGATCAAAGAAGGGATCGGTACCGATCCCTCCACTTTGCGAATTGGGCCCAGTAATCCCTCTAATGGGCCTATATGGTTTAGAAGGTCCTTCAACCGATATTTTAATGTGATATTTGGCTGTCTTCATCAATAAATACTGGCTTGAGTGGTCATTCTAAGGATTTTTACGCTGCTAGTTACTCTAGACTCCATTGTAATCAAGTGCTAACTTATTTCTACTGTTGTAATCAGAATGAAAAGTGATTAATAAAGGATAATTTCCAAAGTAGACGTAGGCATACAAGCCGAACCACTATAAATTTCTATGTCTTTGATTATTGCTTATTCTCTGTAGCTTGCTTATTCATGCATCTACTTAGTTTAATTTTGCTTTTCTTCACTTACTTCTCTAAAGAAAAACTATTCTTGGGTGTTTCTGACCATTTTTGGTACAAATATTTTGGTGCTTTCACTGAGAACCTAGATTCTCAGCTTATTAGGATCCTTTCGCTGGAACTAGATTGGATAAATCCATCAAAGGAGATCTGTAGTTATCTTCAAAAAGTTGTTCGTACCACTTGTATTTGCAGAAATCTAAGCAAGGCTATCAACAATGGTGAGGAATACTAGATCTGCTTCTCAGAACGTGGAAGGAAATGAGAACGCTAGTATCCAGCAAGAGGGTCCAAGTAATCAACCAATGGATGTGAATGGTGAATCAGTTGAAGTTTAGAATCCTACTGGTTCTATTGCAAAAGCTGAATTTCATAATCTAATGAGAGGGTTGATAGAGAGCCGTCGACAATTAAATCTATAGATTCAAACCAATATCAACTTAATGAACCAACTCAATCAGCAGCAGTGAAGGAAAGCTAAGAGGGACCCTACTCCTTACTCGGCATCGGGGAGTTCTAGATCATCAAACAAGTATCACATGCATAGGCGTTGTAGAATAGACCAATATCATGCAAAAACTTTAGGGCGTCAACGGGTAGACCATCATGGTCTGCGAGGATCGATCAAAGCCGATCCTCTATTGGGATCGGTAGCGATCCCTCCCTAGAAGAGGGAATCAACCCATGCAACATGGGAACCAAGTTGGAGTTGCTTCAGTTGGTTTGGATGCTGGAGTTCAATTAAATGATGACCAAATACTTCCTCAGAATGACGATGAAGTAAATTTACAAGATACACATCGTGAAGATGGTGAACCAAGGAGGCGTGGATCGACCCGTAGACATCGATCGAACCATTTGCATGAGGTGAAGCACGAACACCGCTTGTCACCAACTATCCAAACGCCGAACTTGTCGGCTATGGTTAGAAAGTTAGCGAGAGAGAGTCAGGGCTTGACCAACAATGACTAGAGAATCTTGAGAAGCGACACCCCATTCATTGATAATGTTCTACATGCGGAGTATCCAAGGAGGTTCAGTATGCCGTCGAAGCCTGCCTACGAGGGAAAAACCGATCCTAGGCAGCACATCGTGAGATTTGAATGGCTGATGGATTCCGTGTGAGAGGATGATGCAACTAAGTGTAGATGCTTTCCCATAACTTTCTTTGAAATAGCAATGATGTGCTTCACAAGGTTACCCCCATGATCAATTTCTAGATTTGATGATTTGGCAACAAGGATTGTGATCAGTCCTAAATGCACCCAACTCGCCCCAAGGATGTAATGTCCTATACAGCACGATCCACTCCAAGAGAGTCGCTGAAAGATTATTTGGAGAGATTTCATATAGCTATTACGAAAATCAGTAATCTGAATGACCATGCAATTTTGATGGCCATGACGAGAGGGATAGATCCAGAATCTGATTTCGACGATTGTTTAGCTGGCTAGCCATTCACAACTTTGGAATGCTTTTACACAAAGGTGGCTCAGTATTTGAGAAAGGAGGAAGCTATGTCCTCTAGGAAGAAGAATGTTGCAGGACCGAGCGGAGAGAGAGTACAGAGTAATATTATTGTAAAGCAGTCTAATGATAGCTCCGAAAAAGCTCGAGTGAATGTCCAAAACATGCCAAATCAGTAAAAGAAAGGCAGAATAGAGGCCAAGAATGAAAGAGGGATTCTGGAAAAGGGAAGCTTAGGATTCCGGTGTATGATACTTAACACACCGTTAATACATCCGTGGAGAATATCTATTTGTCTACCCGTAATACCAAGCAATACAGGAAGCCATCTCCACAAGAATCAACAGAGAAGCAGAAACAAAGTGGAAAATATTTTCGGTATCATGAATGCTATGGATGGCACGAATGAATGCAGGCATCGCTTGGATATTATCGAAAAGATGATTGGGAAAGGAAGTTCCAGCAATTTGTAAAAGCCCCATAGTACAGTGGATAGGGGACATCCGACCCCAAATGAGGACAAGCACAATGCAGGGATGATGAGCCTGCACGAACTGGTGGAAGATTGGTAACAAATATAATAGTCGAAGGGCCGCACCGGGGATATAAGAGTTGGCATGAGATAGAGCGCTATGCTAGCGCAATTAAGCACGTTGACTTTGAATATTGTTCGAATATAGAAGATGGAGCTCCGGCAAAATAGCAGCGTGTAATGGCAGATGATATCGTGTTTAGAAACAAAGATGCAGACATGGCGGAGGCTCTGACGATCGACGTAATGGTCATTTCGGCCATGATCGGTCTCTCTTTTGGTGAAAAGGATATTGATTGATTATGGTAGTTTTGTAAATATAATTTTCAAAAAAGCCTATGATCAGATGAGGATGGAAGCCAAGGACTTGAAGCCATTTAAAACTCGCATACACGTTTTAACGATACTGCAACTAAAGCCATTAGTTATGTTGAATTGCCTGTAAAGTTGAGAGAAGGTGATTGTAGGAGAGTGCGAATCTTACCATTTGTTGGTTTGGATGTTGACTCTGCTTATAACATTTTTTTAGGCCGACTGTTCCTAGCCGAATTCCGGGCAGCTCTTGTCCCATGATGTTTGACTTTGAAGTTTCCAATAGATAATGGTGTTGGATTTTTTCACGGTGATCAGACGACTGGACGTGCCTATTATTTAGCTGAGTTGAGGGATGCTCAATGCAAAGAGAAAAGTAAGGGTATGGACAAGACTATCCATATCCAAGCTACCGAAGATTGACAACTAGCGCCTGAGCCTTAGCTCGGGCGCCACAGTTGGTTCTATACTGAGAGATGATGATGAGGAGCCCAAAAAGACCAAGGCTGCACCGGCTGAGCTGACGATTGGCATCACAGTTAACTATGATGACCCATCATGGGTCTTAAAGATTGGATCATAGCTCAACACCCCGATGATGAAATAACTTGTTGGATTTCTCCAAGCATATCTAGATGTGTTCGTTGGACTCACTCTAACATGTGTGGAATCTTACCTACTATTGCGAGCCATGCATTGAATATCAACCTAATGCATGTCCCAGTGAAACAAAAAAGATAAGCATAGAACCGAAGAGATCAGTCACTCTCAAAGAGGAGGCGGATATATTTAAAGAAAATGGATTTATTCATGATGCCCTCTACCCTAAGTGGGTATCGAATCCCGTGCTTGTGAAAATGGCGAACGGGAAATGGAGAACATGCATTGATTACTCATACTTGAACAAGGTGTGTCCGAAAAGAACCTTTCCCCTTCCAAGGATCGACCAACTGGTGGACTCAATCGCATATACAAATTGCTATATTTCATGGACGCATACTCGAGATATAACCAAATCCCAATGCACATTCTCGATCACGAGCACACCAGTTTCATTATCGATGTTGGATTATATTACTATGTGGTGATGTCGTTTGGACTGAAGAGTGCAGGAACAACTTACCAACACTTGGTCAACAGGATGTTTAAAGATCGGATTGGAAAAACAATGGAAGTATATGTGGATGATATGCTCATGAAGTCATGATAATCAAGCAACCACATTCGAGACTTGGCAGAAATGTTCGGCATCCTTCGACATTACAAGATGAAAATCAATCCTTTAAAGTGTTCTTTTGCGTAGCATGAGGGATGTTCTTGGGTTTTATTGTTAATGCCCATGGAATTTGAGCTAATCCCAAGAAGATTCGAGCTATCCGCGATATCCAAGTGCCGAAGACTATCAAACAAGTACAGAGTCCGAATGGGAAAGTTGTTGCCTTAAGCTAATTCATTTCCAGAGCTACCGACAAATGCATTCCTTTCTTTGACTTGATTAGGAAATGAAAAAGAAACTTTGAATGGACATAGGATTGTAAAGACGCATTTCAAGCCTTGGCGAATCATTTGGAGAGACCCTCCATCTTGTCAAAGCCAGTCGATCATGAAGATTTGTACCTTTATTTGGCCGTGTCAGTACATGTTGTAAGTGCTTCATTACTTCATGAGGAGAATCGAATTTAGAGACCGGTTTATTATGTTAGTAAGAGATTGACAAGGGTTGAAAGGAACTATCCAAAAATAGAAAAAACTAGCATACTGCTTGCTGATTGCATAGTGAAAGCTCTGCCCATACTTCCAGGAAAACCCAATCAATGTTTACAACGACCAGCGGTTACGAAAGGTCTTACAAAGACCTAAGTTGTCTTGAAGATCACTCAAGAGGAATGTTGAGCTTAGTCAATTCGATATCACTTATCTCCTTCGGAGGGCTATCCAGGATCAGGCACTAGCAGATTTTATAGCAGAATTCACTGCGCAGGATGATTCCTCAGAGAGCAGTGAAATCCCTACCATATGGTGGAAATTGTATACTGATGGAGCATCTAATGATCATTGTTCTGGAGTAGGGATTATGCTTGTAACTCTTGAAGGTCGCCCGATCTGTTATGCTTTGAAGCTTGATCTCCCAATGACAAGCAACGAAGTTGGGTACGAGACTCTAATTGCTGGACTTAAACTCGCTAAAGAACTGGGAGTAAAGTCTCTTAAAATCTTTTACGATTCACAATTGGTAGTATACCAAGTCAGGGGAGATTATCAAGCTAAAGGACAACGGCTTGCTCCATACTTACCCAAGTCCAAGAGTTGTTTACTGAATTTGAGTATTATGAAATTTTGCATATTCCACAGGATCATAACAGAGAGGCTGATTCATTAGAAAAGTTTGTAACATCGGCGACGCAATAGATGGGCTTGGTTCCAATCGAAGTATTAAATTCCCCAAGTATAAGCCTGATAGAAATCGACCGTGTACTAGAGCCTGAGAGGGAATCGTGGATGATTCCGATTAAAAATTGTTTGCTATAGGGAAACCTACCTAAGCAAATGAATGAAAAGCGGCAAGTCTTTCGTAAAGCTTCACAATATATCATGCTAGAAGGAGTGATGTACAGAAAGGGTTTTTTTATTCCCCTACTCCAGTGTATCGCTCATGATGAGATAAAACGGGTCCTAATAGAAGTTCATGAAGGGGAATGTGGTAATCACACTATAGGGAAACTCTAGCCAAAATAATACTCCATTATGGATATTATTGACCAACTGTCATTCGAGATGTCGCCGTCTATGTAAGACGATGTGACAAGTGCCTGATATCTGCAAAAATTCCATGAGATCCGCCGATGGAAATCACACAAATGGTCAGCCCACGACCGTTTTCCATTTGGGTATAGATATTATCGATTCCTTATCGATCTCTATAGGTAGTGCAAAGTATGCTATCGTCGTAGTTGACTATTTCATCAAATGGGCCAAAGCAGAACATTTATCCATGATCACAACCAAGAAAGTAATCAACTTCATTATCCTGGACATCATTTGTCATTTTGGTCTTCTATGAACTATTGTAATAGATAGTGGGACTCAATTCGACAGTGTTGAATTCAAAGACTTTTGTCGAAGGTATCATATAGAAAAGAGGTTTGCAACAGTTGCTCACCCTCAAGCAAATGGATATGTTGAAGCTGTGAACAAAATTATAAAGTCCATTCTGAAGAAGCATTTGGAAATGGCCAGAGTCAGGTGGGTGGATGAACTCCCGACAACACTATGGGCTTACAGGACCACCCACAAGTCCAGAATTGGCCATACACCATTTTCCCTTGCTTACGGTTCCGAAGCCATCATTCCTGTTGTACTCGAAGTTCCTTGTCATCGAGTGACTTACTACGATCCCAAAACGAATAAATATCTCCTCTCGAAATCTCTTGACTTTAAGAAGTGCGAGTAAGCCGATTTGATGGCAGTTGTGCATCGACATCGAGTGGTCCGATACTACAACATTAAAGTCCAACCCGGAACCTTTGGAATCGACGATCTTGTCTTGAAATAGGTTTTTCCTATCTCGTCGCACAGGAATTAGATCTAGAAAGGACTGTATGTCATTGAACAAAGGCTTGGAGAGGGACTTTCAAGCTAGCGACTGTTGATGGCATCACACTCCCAATGGCGTGGAATAGCAAGCATTTACGACGCTATTTCAGTTAGTTTATTTCTTTTTCATTTAGTTGTATTTGCTTTAGCATTTGACTTTCTAGATATGTAATAAGACATATTACGACATTCCATTCCATTTAGCAAATAAAGTTTTTAACTTCCTTTTATAATTATATTTGCTGTAGCATTATGTATTAGCTGCATGACGAAACTTATTGATGTCGATATGTCTGAAGATGTTTCCACAATTTGGAATTAATCAATTAAACTAGTTCCCTATGGGACTAAAAAAGATGAGCATGGTCCGATTATTCACTTGATAACTCTCATTCATAATCCAATGAATAGGATACACAATGAGGATTGGCTATGACTCGACCATTTGATGATCGAATAAATCCTGTCAGATGATGGGATTGAAATAAAATAAGAGTGATCGTGACATAACCGACCGCTTTCTAAATCAAACCCCATACCTTAGTGGAAAATCAATCAATTAAGGAAAGTACGATTAAGGAAACTATGATCCGACTGCTTTCTAAAATAACTCTAAGTCCCCAGAGTGCAGACTAGAGTATTAACTAAATCGGGTGTGGATAGACCACCCATGAAATAATTCTAAGTCCCCAGTGTGCGGACAAGAGTATAAACACAAATCGGGTGTGAATCGACTACCCACGAAATAACTCTAAGTCCCCAGAGTGTGGACTAGAGTATAAACATAAATTAGGTGCGATTCGACAAACCATAAACTAACACTTATCCTTAAAGTGCAGATATGAGTATAAACAGATAGATGGGTGCGTTTCGACTACCAACCAACTAACTCTTATCCTTAGAGTGCGGATATGAGTACAAATAGATAGACGAGTGAGGTTCATCATTCACTTTCCATGAACTCTGGCTTGAAACCGATAGAAGGAGTATAAACTCGCTAAGGATGGAGTTCGACCATCCAACGTCTAACCCCGCTAACCCAAGACTAGAGGCAAGAGTATAATTACACAAACTGCTGAATTCGACAACGTAACACTAAGGCACGATCCCAATGTTTGATGCGACACAAGGCCATGACCACTTGGAGACCTTGGGATAGAGCTAGTGGATTGTTATCAAAATTAACGAACAATTAATTACAAGTATACTAAATGGAAAATAATAGTTCAACTACTTAAATAACAGTTCACATGAGAGCTCAACAAAAAACAAAAATTTGTGTTCACATAGTAAGTTTTAAAATTGTGGTACAAGTTTATTCAAGAAACCCGAGGTTGTACACAGGTATAACGACTATAAAACAAAGAACAAACAACTATGGAAACCATGTGCACACTGAGCCGAAGCGAGGACCATTTCTTTGATTTTCTCTCCTTTTTGGATTTCTCGGGAGTGGTGCTATCTAAACTTCCGCTTGTTCTCTTCCTTGATCCTTTACCGCCTTTAGTGGGAGAACGTTCAAAGCTTGAATGGATTTCTCTAGAAGTCAACCCACTGGGTGGAATGACTTGTAGTGGGATGGGGTGTGGATCATCAGTGTCCACCTCGGAGGGCTCAACTTTGGCCTTTCTCTTCAGCAACTCCACCTTGTCAATGCGCTCCTACACGCTAATCTCATCAGTGCATTCGAAGGTGCCGGTAATCACAACATCATCAGATTCATCCACAAGCAGCGGAGCTTCAGCCTTATCAACCTCGAGCGCTCTGATGACTTGAGCGTCGGGCCTCGAAACATCGGTGGCCGTCGTTATCTCCATTATTATCGCTTATTGTTTCATGGCGGCGTCACTTTTAGGAGTTTGGCCAGGACTCGAAAGACCTACAGATTTATCAAAATAAGGAGATAAGACTAAAACTATTGGGCATGAAGAATGAAATCTCTCGAGCGAGTAAAGTGAAAACCTACATCCAGCTGGCTCTTAGTTGTTTTCAGAGTACCCCCTTCCATTATAAGGGTTAGCACTTTGAATTGGTAACCTAGCATATCTGGATTATAGCTCAAATCTTTCCCCAAGCCCGAAGAAATTGATGCTCTGACCACTTGGAAAGAAGAGGGGAGCTTGGGATTAGACTCCAAGGATTCAACAATATTTTTCCCTTTACTAGAAGGTGCTAAAATGTCAAAATATCAGAGTCTCATGACAGCAAGGTCTAGGGGATCGTATATGCAAAGGATCTACCGCACTAATTTCCCTTCATCTAACTCAGCTTTGCTCCCTCATTTTTATCTCGATAATACACTCCCAGGCTTCGACGAGTGACTCAAGGTAACCTTCGCCAAGAAAACTCAAGTCGCGATGGATAAGGACTTTAACGTTGTATTTGGTGATCAGTGGATCAAACATGTCCTTAATTTCATTCCAATCAGACTCTTTAGCATCCTCCACTTGGGCTTTAATTTCATCTACCATTTCGTGGCGAGTCACCTATTTTTCCTCTTCTTTGAGGGCTTCTATTTTAGCAACTTGCTTGTTCAGTTTGATTTTCAGACTCCTGGCTTCAACAGCCTCTTTGCAGTATCTCTGTGATTCTTCTTGAGCCTCAATCTTTTCTCCCTTTTATTTCCTAAGAAGTTCTTCAAGCTCCTCAATGTGGTGGATCAAGATATCTTTCTCATTTTACAAAGAATCCTTTGCCAGAGCAAGTGCACAGCTACGATTGAGGGCAACATTAACTTCGTTTTTGTGGACAACTTCTAAACGACTCACTGCCTCAAATGTTTCCTTGGTACTTTTTTCTACCTCAGATAGTTTTTGGTTAACTATGATATCTCATTATCTTGGTGCTTGATTATTTATTTATCATGGATCGCCTCTGGCTTGAGGCGATCCATTTCATGTTGTCACTCGATTGACACCTCAGAGATTTTTTCCGCTAAGTGTTGGAACAAATCATGCTGCAAGAAAACGTCGTTAACATATGTGAGAGAGCTTGCTTAGGCATGCCCCAGGATCATATGAATTGTGGGAAGGAACTTAAGCCCGTCAAAAAAGATTTTGGAGAAAGTGGCCATAAGTTCGACCAATTTCTCTACTGTTGAAGTATCAAGAGCAGCGGTCGGCAAGGATGGATCAGAACTAACAATTGGATGCTTGACCAATCTATGGTCATGAGGTTGCCTGGAGCTGGAAGAACCAGAGTACTGCTCGTGTGATATGGCGATTTTGTAGGATCGATTTTACTCTAGAGGGGGGGTGAATATGGTGATATTATTAATTATAAAAATTATTGTGGAAGTTTATATAAAATAATTTCAGCACAGACACTAGTCGTGTAACAGCAGCACATATAATAGTAGAATAATAAAAAATGCAGAAATATAACACACAGATTTACGTAGCTTCTGCAAAACCCTGTCTACGTGCTGCCCCTAAGGTTTCTACTAGAAATCAAGTAGTCAGATGCTTACACATGTAAACTTGCGATATCCACTATCGACTAACCTAACTCTATGCTCAAAACCTGCCATAACTCAGCCACTGAATTGCGAATTCTTGAACTACACTACCATAGTTCGTCCCCTAGTCACACGACTAGAATTTACATTGGTTTAAATGAAAAATACAAACTTAAAAATCAATTTAAAAAACAACTTAAAACACTAATTTAATATTGAATCCCAAGTATGTAGGTCGGCTCAAAACAAATAAGTGAGATTAAATCCCTTTATTATTTTATCGGCCCGACTCTTCTGTTCTTCGATCTTTAAAAAATGGCTGCTCGTTCTTCTTTGCTAAAATTAGGGATTTTGAAATGCCGACTTCAAATTGATCGATCGAATTGCGATTTCACTTTCCTTGCTCTGTCGATCGACCGTCTCTACGTAGCTTATTTTTGGCTGCTTCGATCGAGTTCGATTTTACTTTGGTATGTAACTTATGCCTTTTGCTTTTTCTTATTTGCTTGCTTGAACTCAATCTTGATTCGAGTTGAATGATTATTCTTTTTTGCTTGAACTCGAATGAATATTGACCTATGATGTTATCGGGTTACGAATTCATCTGATAATCATATGCTTGGCCGTTGATCTTCGCATGGATGCTTGTGATGATTTTGACTTATTCAAATTCGTATAATTCTATTGCTTGTTTACTTGATACTCACGGCTTGGAATTTGTTCGACTGCTTGGCCACCATGGCTCTGACTTTGAACTGTTCGATTCCGTCCTTGTTGACTTCGGCTTGATATTGTGATAATGTTTGACTTCGAAACTGACTTGTTCAATATGAAATTCCTGATGCAAGCTACCTTTTTTCGGCTTCTCTATCTTTGTTCAAAACTATTATGTCACTGTCATTGTTTCACTGGTTGATTTAGACCTGATGCTTGAAGTTGTGTGATATACTATGGTATTACAGTCTTATTAACACTATATATATGCCGTTTCATGTGCTTGTTCCTTCAAGTCAGTTTGCACTTGAATTTGACTGTCTTGTTGAGTTCACTAGAGATTTCACTTGGTTTTGTTATTTGGTTCATGTAAAGTCTGCTTCATTTTTGTTCCACTGGTGCATGTGTGTTATACTCGTGATGTATTGCATTTGATTGGATATTGAGTTGCATTGAATTTGAAATCACATCTGGTTTACATTTGATGGAAGTGGACTATTGCATATTTTTTCTAATGACCCTGACTCGACCTTCCATACTTCACTCGTATTTGAATGCCACAGATTCAAATGTCGAATCTGGTTCGTTGGAGCATATAACACATTAAGTATAACAACACAGCGGAAGAAAAAAAATGAATAACTTTATTGATATACAATATTTGATACAACAAATTGATACAAATGATATCAATACATACATACATACATACATATATATATATATATATATATATATATATATATATATATATATATATATATATATAACATAGATGCAACAGCAGAAAAATGAACAACGATAGCAGCGGAACAATATCTTCAATGCCAAGCTCCAAAACTCCAATCCAAGAAGCTCGAACACCATTAAGTTGTAATGAAGCAAACTAGGTAACCCAGTCAGCAATGTGATCGCCAAGATCCAAAGGCTGAAAACTATCGACTCTACACCTACTATTTGATTATCTAAAAAACCCAACTCTAGGCTACCCGTGTGGAAAATTATGGTCACCCAGAGTTTAGAAAGGGAATAATAAACTCCAGGTCAGTCATGGGATTGGTGTGAGAAAACAAAAACAGTTTATTTGGACAAAACAAACAAAAGAATTTAAAAAGAAATCCGCAATGCATTTTGGAAAATGAAACTACCATAAGGCCTTCCCGCACACACACAATGCAAGCGCACAATTGGAGGAGATTTCTCCTTATGATAACCAAACATGCTTGATACGCCGAAACCATTTGATATTATTATTAGCGCACAGTTCAGAAAACATCTGCAAGTATTATATTAATCTTAGCCATTATATGTACCATTAAGTATGCCTACTATAGCTACCATATTAAATGGCAGGTTCTACAACTAAAACCGTACAGGACACGTATTGGTGATTGGATTTCCAACAAATGGTCAGGCTAAGGAACTTTCTGGGCCACATGGGTACGCCTCTGGAGGGACGCCCCGAGAACCTAACCGGATCTCTGCCAACAAAAGGCCGAGTTACCTCTATAACTAGGTAACTACTACACGAGTATGCCATCCCTTGGTCGTTACCGACCTTTATCCAAGCGCTCAACACCAACAACCACAAAGTAATAAATTTGCAGCAACCACATAGGTTAAATATTTGGGCTCCATACCATGATACCACCTTTTTCCTGAAGGTAATGGACATACCCTAAAGGGCAAGACCCTCATAACCTTGCTGCATTCTTCCTGTTTCGACCATTTTCAGTTTGTGAGGTCCCGATGAGGTCTCGTCCACAAAGCTACGCTTTTCACAAAAGCCATGCTTTGATCAACAAATGATCAGCAGCACTAAGCATGCCACATTACCAAATTGGGAATGTATCACTAATAACCATCAACTACATAACCTTTGAGCTCGTACGTCTCAGAGAAGGGTGCTAAACTAAGAGAATAAATTCTCCGCCACCAAACAGAAATGTATTTGAAAGAAACTAGCTTTACATCTCAAAGTGTAACATCAGACAAACATCCATACAAGTCTGTTCCGGGTTCGAACAGAACCGAAGGCACTGCCGAAGAAGCCTTGCAATCCGGATAATCCCTAGTCACGTCTGGACTCCCCATCACAAAGGGTGATCAAATCTCTATACCGGGGACATTCGGTGCAGAGACATTCGACAGGTAATCCTTTTGCTTTCGAAAATACCCGGTCTTCACCACTGGTCTTCAAATCCTATCCATCTCGTTGTATCATTAATAGGAATTGGTTTTATGACATAAAGTCCTCTCCCGGCTAAACCGAATAATGAGCGCTTAATTTTAAAAAGCATATGGATATAGTGGGATCTCAGTCAAGTCACAACTTAAACCCCAAAACCTTTCTTTTGAATGGTTTACACCAATTCCCACATTTAATCTTTAAAATAAAAGATTCACTCTTGAAGGTACTCTTCAATTTTAAAACAAGATTCACCGAATCTTTCACAAAGATTCATTCATACCTTTCAAAACAATTTCAATTCACAATTTGAAATCCTTTCACAAAAACTGGAAATTCTTTCTTTATATGAAAGCTATTATCATTTGAAAACAAAGAGTTTTTGTTTTGGAAAAATCCGATTATATATGCACAAGTTATATCCTTTAAAGTATAAATTTGGGTTAAAATTTAAATACCCAAAATAATACTTTTAAAAAGGTTTAAAATCCATATATATTATTGTATAACTTGTGTACCATTTCAAACCATAGTTTCTAAAATAATTTCAAAACTTAAACAAGATATATTTTATTCAAACTAAATTCAATTTCAAATTTCCTTTTCAAAGCTTTTCATATTCAACCCAATTCCATTTTCAAAATCATTTTGGATTCAAAATTCAATCTTTAAAACCATTTCATAATATTAAATTCAAATATCTATGACTTAACCAATACCTCATGAAATCCATATTTTTGTGTGTGTGTGTGTGGTGTAGTCCAGCGGTTTTACACACAACATGACAATATCATTAATCATCACAAATCCAAGCACAACAATATCGATAAGCGGTATAATCCTATAACGCTTATCTTCATTGATAGATTCACAGATAAATAATATAAATTCATCACAGATAATAAATTACATTCATCACAGCTCAAATCAAAATAATTCATATAAAAAAGCATCACATATCAGGGATATCAAACAATTCAAAGCATTCCATACAATCCAAACATCCATAAGTAAGATCAGTTAGTCATTTGGTTAATTTAAATCAGATTAATTACTTATGAATAAATTTCTAATCCTGGTTAATTAATATTAATTAATTACAAATCATTTTGATCAATTATCCTTTAATATTTAGTTAATCAACCTTAATTAATAATTCAATTAACCTTTAATCATTGAACCGTTAATCATTTAACCGTTAATCATTTAATAATTCTTTAGTAAATTAGCCTTAATTAATTATATTAATTAATTAAC
Organism: Allium cepa; assembly: GCA_030765085.1. Taxonomy (NCBI): domain Eukaryota; kingdom Viridiplantae; phylum Streptophyta; class Magnoliopsida; order Asparagales; family Amaryllidaceae; genus Allium; species Allium cepa. The sequence continues at coordinate 466,382,599 of CM060943.1, forward strand.
CATTAATTAATTACCATTTAATTAATTATCCTTTAATTACTTTTATTGAGTAATTATCCTTTTAATTAATTAATTAATTTAACTTAATTAATGACATTAACTATTCTTTAATTACTTATATTTATTAACCCTTAATTAACCACATTAATCAATTAATTATTCTTAATTTCTCAAACCTTAATTAATTTTAAAGACAAACGATTTATCTTTATTTATTACTTTAATTATCGCTTAAACCTTGTAATTAATTATCATTAACCACTTAACTTAAACCTTTAAGTTGAATTAACTTTTTAAAAAAATTTCTTTTCTTAGTTACTCACTTAATTTCCATATTAAGTTCATTTAAAATAAACTTTAAAATAAGGTGTTATATATATATTAAAAATTTTAAACTTAAAATAATTTGCTTTAAAATCTTAATTAATCCCATCTTAAATCAGCATTTATTATTATTCAAAAAGAAATGGATTAAAACTGTTTAAACTTGTCCAAGTTTTAGAATTTAAAACTTGTTATTACCCATAATTCCCAAACCCGAGTTATACAAGCAAAATCCCGAGCCAAACACCAATTTTCCCGAACTCATCTTTGAGTTCCTCACTTCCTCGCTTTCCCCCCGAGTAAATTCATGGATTACCTCGAGCAAATCCCGAGCCACTTCCTTCTTCCCAAAACCACAACCATACCTAGATACTAGTGACACCTCGTATACATGCACACGTGATCGAAGCCATTCAGGATGACCTCGCCGTTGCCAACACATCGCCGACGACTCACCAGAGTCCCTCGAGCACCCAGATCCCTCAATCTCGTCGTTGATCAGAATCGAACAATTCGATTCAAAACTGAAACAAAGCAGATCATCTAAAAATGCCTTGCGCCACCGCATACCATTGCTAGAGACTACACCCTCACGTCTGAGTCTTCACGATAGACCCCTGCTTCGATTTCACCCGCCGCGGCTAAGTCCGATTCACCCACGTCACTGCAGCGACCCCATTTTCGTTGTCAACTAAAACTATGTTTAAATCACAAATTCTCTTTGCCCCGCCACCATGGTGAATTAAAAACTGCGCCCCCATTTTTCTGATGATCTCCACTACCCAGCCTATCTCCAGTTCCAACCACGACAACCATTCCTTCACCAATCGACGAAAATTGACGTAAAAGCAAATTCCGGTCAATTCGTAATTTCTCGTTAAGTATGAACTTAAATTTTTTGAAATGATTTCCTAAAATCATCATTTTCAAATTCGAACTCAATTATGAAATCAAATCACAAAATTTCGAACATTGATTTTTCTGTTTTTAACGGGTTTTTTACTATATTTTATCATTTAAGAAATAACTACTAAATATTTTCACTTGATTCTATTTTTAAAATTAAAATCAGATAAATAAAAATACTTTCCTTTTAAAGATCATTACCTGAATTCTTTTAGATTTTGAAATATGAATTTTTTTTCTTAAATTTTGTTAACCTGTTACTAATAGAGACATATCTATATGTACACACGGACATGCATATCTTATATTTGTACATTTATAAACATGCAAACCAAATTTACTCAATCATTTGAGAACATCTCATATCATACTTCAGAGATCAAGATATATAGGTTTAGGATCTTATAAAGGGGAGTTTGCTCACCTTTCATTAAAACAGAAAGCCTAGAACTTGAAACTGAAGTGTTTTTGAAACTGAAAACGTTAAATTTGAGCTTCCACTTGATTTATTTGAATTGCTTTAAAGTTTTGAATTGCCTTTACTCTTGAATTGTTTAGGTTTGTTGTTGTTGTTTTGATTCAGGTTGAACTCAAGTGGTTTGAAACTGAATTTACTTGAAGCTTTGAATAATTTTCTCAGGTTGAACAGATGAAGTTGTCTGCATTTGGTTTTTTTCTTTTGAAAGATGAACTTTCAAACTGATAAATGAAATCACCAGGTTTGATTTTGTTTGAGTTTCATTTCTGGTTTTAATTTCAAGGTTTTAATTTCTTGAGAAGGATGAAAGAAGATTATACATTAACCTGGTTTAAACATTTTGATTTTTATTTAGATCAAAATCTTAAAGAAATAAGATTTCCACTTGTATTTCTATAATAAAATCAATCTAACACTTGTTTAGACATGTTTTTAAAAGGTTACAAATGTTTTATGCATGTTAAACTTAATTTACAAGTGTTACAAGTATAAAATTTATGTTTAGACCTTTACTTTAATTAATTTATAATTTTTATTTTAAACCTTTTCATTTTATAAATTACTTAATTTTATATTTACATATGTTTATACATGTTAATATATATTATGTTTTAAACTAATTCATATATATACAACCCATGTATAATTTAGAAGAAAATATATTGATCCTTATTTAAATCTTAAACTCAAGCTATTATACTTATATATCTTTTTAAAAGAATATGATTCAAAATCTAATTATACATTAACAAGTAATCATATATATTTTATGTATAAGAATTTAACTTAAATAGCCTTTTAAAAATTACTATGTTTAATTTCAAATCATAACTTTTCCAAATATATATATATATATATATATATTAAAATTAGAAAAAAATTCTTATTGACTTTAAAATATAGTTTCTTAATCCAATTTATTTCCAATATATTTATTTTGGATGTTCAAAATTAAATTTTATTTATAATTAATTTATATACATATATAAAAATAAATAAACAAATACCTTATTTGATTTGGAAAAATCAAATTAATTCACAAATTAATTCCAAATTTATATTTAACTACCAATTTAAACTTGACTTAAAACCGGGATTGTTACAGATTCCCCCCTTTAAAAAAAATTTCATCCTCGAAATTTGCTAGACAGGGAGACAAACAAAGAATAGATAGAGAATGTTTTACAAGATCAAACTGAATATTTATTCTGCATTTGGCTTACCAAATCAGAATATCATCAATAAACATGAGAATCGAACTCGTCCAACACTTCACAAAATACTCGGGTCACCAGATCTACGAAATATGCGAAGGCAATAGTTAGTTCGAAGGAATAATTAACCATTCGTAGAATATATTGGGACCCAAAAGAATAGACAAATGGATACAATTTAATTCAGCTTCATATTTCATTAACCAATTTATTTCAATTAAAATTCCGAATTCATTTAGAAATGAAAAGCTGATAGAAACTGATGAAATAGGACTTATCTATACGATTCGCAGAGCCACCACCACACCAAAGCTTCTCCTTATAGTTTCCACGAAGCCATCAAAGAATTGATATCAGATGATGAACAAAGGAGATTGATAGAGAAAGTTGTTTCCGTTGTTGCAGGGTATTGACCTTTTATAGTGGTACTCAGCTGTCCCATATCTCGTCCTCTTCTTGCAGTCATACTCACTATCAGTGGATAGTAAGAGAATTTACTAAGGCATGCGGACGAATATCTTAGGGATATACTCATTCTAGGGCATTTATATCCCTATCTCTAATGAGTCACCTAATGTGTTATACTCCTGAGCTAAAGTTGTTACTTAACCTTCAGCTCTGATACTAAATCTAACGACCCTGACTCAACCTTTGAAAATTGAAATCCATACTTCATTCGTATTTGAATGCTGCAGATTCAAACGTCGAATTTAGTTTGCCAGAGCTTATAACACATTAAGTATAACAACATGGCGGACGAAAAAAATGAATAACTTTATTGATATACAACATTTGATACAAATGATATCAATACATACATACATACATACATATACATACATACATACACACACACACATACATACATACATACATACATACATACATACATATATATAACATAGATGCAACAGCGGAAAAATGAACAGCAACAGCAGCGGAACAATATCTTCAATGCCAAGCTCCAAAACTCCAATCCAAGAAGCTCGAAGACCATCAAGTTGTGTTGAAGCAAACTAGGTAACTCAGTCAGCAATGCGATCGCCAAGATCCAAAGGCTGAAAGCTATCGACTCTACGCCTACTATTTGATTATCTAAAAACCCAACTCTAGGCTGTCTGTGTGGAAAATTATGGGCACCCAAAGTTCAAAAAGGGAAAAATAAACTCCACGTCAGTCATGGGACTGGTGTGAGCAAAAAAAAAGTTTATTTGGACAAAACAAACAAAAGAATTTAAAAAGAAATCCATAATGCTTTTTGGAAAATAAAACTACCATAAGGCCTCCACGCACATGCACAATGTAAGCGCACAATTGGAGGAGATTTCTCCTTACGATAGTCAAACATGCTTGATACACAAAAACCCTTTGATATTATTATTAGTGCATAGTGCAGAAAACATTTGCAAGTATAATATTAATCTTAGCCAGCATACGTACCATTATAGTATGCCTACTACAACTACCATATTAGATGGTAGGTTCTACGACTAAAACCGTACAGGGCGCATATTGGTTATTGGATTTTCAACAAATGGTCAGGCTAATGAACTTCCTGGGCCACATGGGCACGCCTCTGGACGGACGCCCCGAGAACCTAACTGGATATCTGCCAACAAGGCCGGGTTACCTCTGTAACTAGGTAACTACTACTCGAGTATGCCATCCCCCGGTCACTACCGACCTTTATCCGAGCGCTCAACACCAATAACCACAAAGTAATAAATTTGCAGCAACCACATAGGTTAAATAATTGGGCTCCATACCATGATACCGCCTTTTTCCAGAAGGAAATGGACATACCCTAAAGGGCGTGACCCTCCTAACCTTGCTGCATTCTTCCCGTTTCGACCATTTTCAATTTGTGAGGTCCCGATGAGGTTTCATCCACAAAGCTATGCTTTTCACAAAAGCCATTCTTTGATCAACAAATGATCAGCAGCACTTAGCATGCCATATTACCAAATTGGGAATGTATCACTAGTAACCATCAACTATATAACCTATGAGCTCGTATGTCTCAAAGAAGGGTGTTAAGCTAAGAGAATAAATTCTCTGCCACAAAGAGAAATGCATTTAATAGAAACCATCTTTGCATCTCAATGTATAACGTCAGACATACATCCATACAAGTCTGTTCTGGGTTCGAACAGAACCGAAGGCATTTCCAAAGAAACCCTTGCAATCCGGATAATCCCTAACCATGTCCGGACTCCCTATCACAAAAAGGGTGATCAAACCTCTATACCGAGGCCACTTGGTGCAGAGACATTCGACATGTAATCCTTTCGCTTTCGAAAATACCCGGTCTTCACCACCGGTCTTCAAATGCTATCCATTTCGTCATATCATTATTCAAAATGGGTTTTATGACATAAAGTCCTCCCCGGCTAAACCGAATAATGAGCGCTTAATTTTAAAAAGCATATGGATATAGTGAGATCTTAGTTAAGTCATAACTTAAAGCCCAAAACCTTTCTTTTGAATGGTTTACACAAATTTCCACTTTTAGTCTTTAAAATAAAAGATTCACACTTGAAGATACTCTTCAATTTTAAAACAAGATTCACCAAATCTTTCACAGAGATTCATTCATAGCTTTCAAAACAATTTCAATTCACAATTTGAATCCTTTCACAAAAACTGGAAATTCTTTCTTTATATGAAAGCTATTATCATTTGAAAACAAAGAATTTTCGTTTTGGAAAAATCCGATTAAATATGCACAAGTTATATCCTTTAAAGTATAAACTTGGGTTAAAATTTAAATTTCCAAAATAATACTTTTAAAAAGGTTTAAAATCCATATATAGATATTATTATATAACTTGTGTACCCTTTCAAACCATAGTTTCTAAAATAATTTCAAAACTAAAACAAGATATATTTTATTCAAACTAAATTCAATTTCAAATTTCCTTTTCAAAATCTTTTCATATTCAACCCAATTCCATTTTCAAAATCATTTTGGATTCAAAATTCAATCTTTAAAACCATTTCATAATATTAAATTCAAATATCTATGACTTAACCAATACCTCATGAAATCCATATTTGTGTGTGTGTGTGTGTGTGTGGTGTAGTCTAGGGGTTTTACACACAACAAGACAATAACATTAATCATCACAAATCCAAGCATAGCAATGTCGATAAGCGGTATAATCCTATAACGCTTATCTTCATTCATTGGTTCACAGATAAATAATATAAATTCATCACAGATAATAAATTACATTCATCATAGCTCAAATCAAAATAATTCATATCATAAAGCATCACATATCAGTGATATTAAACAATTTAATGCATTCCATACAATCCAAACATCCATAAGTAAGATCAATTAGTCATTTGATTAATTTAAACCAGATTAATTACTTATGAATAAATTTCTAATCCTGGTTAATTAATTACAATTTTTTTGATCAATTATCTTTTAATCATTTATTAATTAACCTTTAATAATAAATTAATCAATTTTTAATATTTAATTAATCAACCTTAATTAATAATTCAATTAACCTTTAATCATTTAATTATTCTTTAATTAATTATATTAATTAGTTAACCATTAATTAATTTCTGTTTAATTAATTATTCTTTAATTACTTTTATTAAGTAATTATCCTTTTAATTAATTAATTAATTAACCTTAATTAATGACATTAACTATTCTTTAATAACTTATGTTTATTAACCCTTAATTAACCACATTAATCAATTAATTATTCTTAATCTCTCAAACCTTAATTAATTTTAAAGATAAACCATTTATCTTTATTTATTACTTTAATTATCGTTTAAACCTTGTTTAATAAATCTTGTAATTAATTATCATTAACCATTTAGCTTAAACCTTTATGTTGAATTAACTTTTAAAAACATTTAATTTCTTAATTACTCACTTAGTTTCCATATTAAGTTTATTTGAAATAAACTTTAAAATAAGGTTATATATATTAAACATTTTAAACTTAAAATAATTTGTTTAAAATCTTAATTAATCCCATCTTTAATCAACATTTATTATTATTCAAAAAGAAATGGATTAAAACCGTTTAAACTTGTCCAAGTTTTAGAATTTAAAACTTGTTATTACACATAATTCCCAAACCCGAGTTATACAAGCAAAATCCCAAGCCAAACACCAATTTTCCCGAACTCATCTTCGAGTTCCTCACTTCCTCGCTTCCCCCCGAGTAGATTTACGGATTACCTCGAGCAAATCCTGAGCTACTTCCTTCTTCCCAAAACCACAACCATACCCAGATACGAGTGATACCTCGTATACGTACACACATGATTGGAGCCATTTCGATCGACTTTGCTGTGGCCAACACATCACCGACGACTCACTAGAGTCCCCCGAACAACCAGATCCCTCAATCTCATCGTCGATCAGAATCAAACAATTCGATTCAAAACTGAAACAAAGCAGATCATCTAAAAACGCCTCGCGCCACCGCATACCATTGCCAGAGACTACACCCTCATGTTTAAGTCTTCGCCATAGACCCCTGCTTCGATTTCACCCGCCGCGGCTAAGTCCGATGCGCCCATGACACTACAGCGACCCCATTTCCATTGTCAACTACAACTAGGTTTAAATCACAAATCCTCTTTGCCCTGCGACCATGGTGAATTAAAAACTATGCCCCCATTTTTCTGATGATCTCCACTACTCAGCCTATCTCCAATTCCAACCATGACCACAATTCCTTCGTCGATGGATGAAAATTGACGAAAAAGAAAATTCTGGTCAATTCGTAATTTCTTGTTAAATATGAACTTAAAATTTTTAAAATGATTTCCTAAAATCATCATTTTCTAATTCAAACTCAATTATGAAATCAGATCACAAAATTTCGAACATTGATTTTTCTGTTTTAACAGTTTTTTACTGTATTTTATCATTTTTGAAATAACTACTAAATATTTTTACTTGAATCTATTTTTAAAATTAAAATCAGGTAAATACAAATACTTTTCTTTTAAAGATTATTACCTGAATTCTTTTAGATTTTGAAATATGAATTTTTTTCTTGAATTTTGTTAACCTATTACCAGTAAAGACTTTTCTATATGTACACACAGACATGCAAATCTTTTATCTGCACATTTATAAACAAGCAAACCAAATTTACTCAATCATTTGAGAACATCTCATATCATACTTCAGAGATCAAGATATATAGGTTTAGGATCTTATAAAGGGTAGTTTGCTCACCTGTCATTAAAACAGAAAGCCTAGAACTTGAAACTGTAGTGTTTTTGAAACTGAAAACTTTAAATTTGAGCTGCCACTTGATTTGTTTGAGTTGCTCTGAAGTTTTGAATTGCCTTTTCTCTTGAATTGTTTAGGTTTATTGTTGTTGTTTTGATTCAGGTTGAACTCGAGCTGTTTGAAACTCAATTTACTTGAAGCTTCAAATTGTTTTCTCAGGTTGAACAGATGAAGTTGCTCGCATTTGATTTTTTTCTTTTAAAAGATGAAGTTTCAAACTGATAAATGAAATCATCAGATTTGATATTGTTTGACTTTCATTTCTGGTTTTAATTTCTAGGTTTTAATTTCTTGAGAAGGATGATAGAAGATTATACATTAGCCCGGTTTAAACATTTTGATTTTGATTTACTTCAAAATCTTAAAGAAATAAGGTTTCCACTTGTATTTATATATAATAAAATTAATCTAACACTTGTTAATACATGTTTTCAAAAGGTTACAAATGTTTTATGCATGTTAAACTTAATTTACAAGTGTTACAAGTATAAAATTTATGTTTAGACCTTTACTTTAATTAATTTATAATTTATATTTTAAACTTTTTCTTTTTATAAATTACTTAATTTTATATTTACATATTTTTATACATATTAATATATATTATGATTTAAATTAATTCCTATATATACAACCCATGTATAATTTAGAAGAAAATATATCGATCCTTATTTAAATCTTAAACTTAAGCTATTATACTTATATATCATTTTAAAAGAAAATGAGTCAAAATCTAATTATACATTAACAAGTAATGACATATATTTTATGTATAAGAATTTAACTTAAATAGCCTTTTGAAAATTACTATATTTAATTTCAAATCATAACTTTTCCAAATATCGATATATATATATATATTAAAATTAGAAAACAAATTCTTATTGACTTCAAAATATAGTTTCTAAATCCAATTAATTTTCAATATATTTATTTTGGATTTTCAATGTTAAATTTTATTTATAAAATATACATATATAATAATAAATAAACAAATACCTTATTTGATTTGGAAAAATCAAATTAATTTACCAATTTATTCCCAATTTATATTTAATTACCAATTTAAACTTGACTTAAAACCAGGATCGTTACATTTATTGTGAGTCATTTACTGCACATATATGCTTTTGAGGCTTGTTCATGTCTTCACTGTGTACATTTGTCTGAACTTTGTTTGACTGCATATATATTTCCTTTAGGTTCTGGTTGCATTGCATATTGAACTGGTGCATGCTTTGTACTTTAGTCTTCACTCAACCACATTGTCACTTTATGTTTAATATATACTTTAGACTTCCACATTTCTGTGTTGTATTGTGTTGTCTGGTCATCCACATTTCATTCGCCTGCATAGTGCACTTTGTTGGTTGCCATTTTGAACTGCTGCACTGCTTCCATGTTGGCTCGAGTACATGTATATTGTTACGGCATTTGCTTGTATACTTCACTTGTGCTCTGGTCCTTTGATTCATTTATTGCCAGTTCTAGTATGTACATTTGTGTGCATTGTCAACTGTTGTTTTCACTTGACCTTTATCTTGATTTTTTTAGAATTGCACCTATGTTGAATCCAGCTAGTAGCTTGGGTTTGACCTTGTGCTCATGTCGTGAATTTATATACATTTCACTTGATTTGAACCCGACTTTTGATTTGGGTTTGACCTTGTGCTCACCTGTCCCTGTAACTTTATCAAGTGTATATCGGTGTGCACGGCCTTGTGGCATGTACAGTGATACACTGTGAATGTCACAAGCTGTTCGTGTATGATGAATTCAAAATTAAATGATGATGAACAACCCAAATAACCGAGGCAAATAATATTTTTAAAATCATATTTTATTTTACACTACAAAAATATTTCATTTTCAATTTTACTATGTCAGTTTATAGTTTTACAGATAATTCAGATGCTGGATTCAATCTGGAACGAAGTTTAAGATAAAATACGAGTGAATGAGTGAAATGTAGTGAGGTGCATATGTAAATGATAATTGTGGTGTGATTGAAATTGTATTGTAATTGAAATTGTGTGTGTATATATATATAGTGAGAGCTCAAATTTGTACCATTCAAAATTGTAATAAATATTTGTTTGAATAAAATATTCGTTTGAATTTAAATTCTGTGTTCTTTATTTTATTCAGCTAATATTTATTTAATTATGTGAAAAATAAAATATTACATTAACAAATACATTTAAATGAATATATATGTTTATTATCATCAAACAAAAATCATATACTTGCATATTCAAAAGATTTAAGGTCCTTGATAGGAAGGCTGATCTCCACTATAAACAGGAAGATTAGGCCGATCTTCTTGATGGAATGAATGAGACTAGGACTTACACTTGGATGAAGAAGATTCCCTTGAATGACGATTTTTTCCCCAGCTGTCGTCTCTTTCACTATGCTTGCCTGATTCCAAGCCACGGCAAGATTCGTAATGCATCGAAGAGCCCTTTAAGTGATCAAATGCTCAAGACCGAGTCTTGCACCTGCAAAGTCCAAACAAAAATGTATAAGTAACCATTATAAAAAAAGATAGATAAAGAGTATGTAGTGGAGTGCATGTGATTGTAAGTGTCCTAGTGTCCCCCAATAGACTAGTAGTTGTAGCCTTGCCTATAGGCGTTTTCTCTCCTTTGTCGGCAGGAAGAATGCCATCACCACTTCTGGCAGGAGAATTGTTGATATTTGGGAAGTCATAGGTCATAGTGTTATCAAGGATCTAGAGATTGGAAAATCCTTTCATTGAACTTTCTAATTGTTGGAAAGATGACTCTTCGTCAATAGAAGTGATGAAAAATTCTTGATCTGTAACAATTTTTCTTCTGCGAAGTTTATATGCCAGTTTCTTCCTTCTCTTATTGGCATTTGGGATTGCACGCCTTGTGACGATTCGACCACAGGTGCCTTGCCCGGGCCTGCATCAGCATTGCCAGGCTCATTGGTCTTAGCACCCCTAATTTTGCCTTCTTCGACATCATCTGGAGTCCCCTTGACTGAGGGCATAATAGGATTGTTGACATCCTTTTCTTTCTTTACGACATTTCTTGGTAACGCAGCACTTCCAGGGAGCCCAATGCTATGACCCTCTTCCAGCATTTCAAATAAAGATAACAACTCATCAGTTATGAGAAGTCTAATGTCCCTGTCTTTAACAAGGGTGGCACGAATAGCGAAGATTGCTCCTAAAAAACTAGTGCCCTCTGAGCATGGGTAGAAACCTCTAGATATTCCAGATGCTAGCTGATTCCAAAATATGACTTGGATTAATAGATTTAAGAGTGAAGTGAAGACAATATTACATCCTTCTAACCACCGCCTTGTGAAGCCAAGTGGACAACGAACATAGAACCACTCGTATTTGAAAAGAGAAAGTCCAGTCCAAGCACCCGTTAAGATTTGGCAGTTGGGTGAAGGCTCAAGGAAAACACAGGAAGAACTTCCTGACTGTCGTTTAAAGTTATAGATGTACCTTTTATGTCCTCCTAAGTTAGCGGGCGAAACAGAACGCTCATGAACAGTAAAAAAGTTCCATGGAGGATGGCATAGCTATTCGCGTGAAGTTGACTGGGTGCTATTCTAAGATATCATAACATTTCTCGAATAAAAGAATTAAAGGGCGGTATGCATCTGGCCCAGCACATGAATTTGTTTCACGCTGTGTACCCCTCCAAGGGCAAGTGAGCTTTGTCGTTTATTGAAGGAACCAAGATGTCTTTAAATGGAATTCCATGTATGGAACCCTGCGAAGGGCAGCCACATCAATTCGGGTGGCTTGAGAATTTATCGGGTTATTTAAGAGAATGGCGCCTTCTACTGCATTAGGCGTAGAATTTACATCCTTCGTAGGGAGGATGGGAACATCAAAAAAAGTCGACCGACGGGCCAGAAACTTCCGTTTGTTCGGCCCGATGACCAGGAGAAAATCTACCATATATAGTCGTGGAGCTCGACTTTGCTTCAGGATTGCTATGCTACGAGGCAGGTCCAGAAGACATTGTAGAAAAATGCTCTAAGCGTCTCTATTACATTTTAACTATACTCAATAGACAATCGAGGTTCGAAAAGTTTACCTGTTCTCCCCGTGCTAAGTGTAAGCTAGTGTAGTGTAATGTATAACAGAAATAAACAACTTTAAATAAGAAAACGAAGTTAAATGATGAGACATTGAATTTTGACCAAAGTGACCGTCATCGCTGACCTTATCAACTGGAGAAGAGATTGATCAGTTGCAAGCTTTGGGATCGGCTATCGATGTATCAGTGTCAAATCTATTATTCAGGTCCATGTATTAAGTATTAGTTCATGTTGAAATTTCTGAGGATTTGATTGTTCAATCTCAAGTTCAAAAGTGAATATGAAGTTATATTGTTCATCATCACCATATGTTAAATTCATCCAGGTTGATTGATAACGATTACTTAAACAGGTAAGTTTTGATTAGGTTTCAAGTTCAAAGATTATGTTTACCTAATCGCCGATCCCTATGAACTGAAGCCTCTGTGCTGAACCCCACATGCCAATCCATATTTTTCGATCCCTATTCCAAGGCAGTGCAACCAATCCCTCTCCTCAAACAAATCCTACCATTCCCTCTCCTTAAACAATACGACCGACCCCTCTCTCCTAACAAAGGCTACCGATCCCTCTACTTGAGCAAAAGATTGCCGATCCTTAATCCCACCATGCCAATCCATTACTACAACCCATATGCTCAAATAAAGCTAGCCGATCCCTTCTACTTCACCATCCTCTTATCAGGCCTCCACATCGATCCCTTTCCCAATTTATCAAACGAGGGGTCGGTCTATATCCAAACCTCCAACACTGATCCCTCCTCCACTCCCTCTTCTTCTTTCTCCCTCATCATTTGATCGATCCCTACTCCTTTCCATACCTCTTCTTCCCCAAACAACCTATGCCCCCTGTCACCCACTATGTCACGTATCAGACTATCATCGATGAAGTAGAATCCATTGCATTATCTTAAAATTAAAAGCAAAATGGGAAGCTTACCTAAATTTATTGAAGGCGAACTGTGAAAAGGGAAAAGGATTGGGCTGCGATTTGATTGGAAGGTGGAACGATGATCTAGGATTAAGTAGGAAGATGGATTTATTGGTTTGAGCTATGATTGAGTAGAAGGGAAGGGATCAGGTTTTTCTTTTTAAAAAGCAAGGGAGAGTTTGATCATGGGAGAGTTCATGGAAAGTAAAGGAATGAAAGTAAAGTAGAGGGATGGAATGTTAAAGTTAGCTTATGTAAGAAAGCATAAGGATCAGCTATACATTTGACATAAGATAGGGAGGGATCGGTTAAAGGCATAACGATCCCTATTAGCATGCACCCAAAAAAGGGATCGGCTAAACATATGTCGATCCCTACAAATGCTTCTAAAAAAAGGAAATAAGGGGAGAATAGAAAGTGAGGGATCGACCATGCACACAAATGAATATAAGCATGAAAATTATAAAAAGCATGCATCTACAAAATGCAATGAAATTAGCGATGACCCATGAACGTACAAGTTATGTCTGGAGCCAATGACAAGAACGTGTATATAATTGTGCACATATATGACCTAGAAATTTCAAATTTTGAAACCGACAAAAATTGGAGCCAAATCTTAAGCTTTCAAGTTTGAAGCTGGACCAAATAATTAAAACTACTTAGACTTGCAGAACCGAACCTATATATATTAACCGATGGAATATAGCCCAGGATTTATACCATTGGAAATCGGCCAAATGATAAATGAGAAATACGTCACTTTGGGAAAATAATTTGGTAGATGGATAACAACTATTCAGAAAATTGGATAGATTTATTATCAACGACTCTAACTTGCTTCGATTCAAAGCATGTCATGTTCATCACAAGACGTACTTTAGGGGGTAGGTGTTATCCACATTTTAACCCGGCTATATTGAACTGATTGCACAGGTCAAATTAGACTACCATCAAGGTCGATGACTCTAAGTGGTGGTTGTGGGGATTTGAAGCCAATTGTAGACGGTAATATGATCGAGTCAAAATTAAATGGAATTAATAGATGTGCAATGTAAAATGTTTGAAGTATGAAATAGGGATCAACACATAGGAGGGATCGTTGAAAGATTGGCTCCGATAAGAGGGATCAACATGTTTCATAGTACAAGAGCATTCTTGTGGAAAATAGTCAATATCTCACGATCTGCGAGTCCAATGCCTATGAAATTTGAAGATCAAGATATAAAGACCCTAGGGAGCCTACCTTAGAGATCACACATTAAAAGGACAATTTGAGAGGGATCAGTATACATCCCTTGGAAGGGACCGACAGAAAGTAGCATGCAAGCCTTGTTGAATCAAAGATCAAGAAATAACTTGAGCTCTCATGATCCAAATGACATGAAATTAGTAGGCTAAACATGTTTTTGCATGAGAAAGCCACCATAGAGATCACTCCCCAAAATTCGACCAAAGATGGGATCGGTACCGATCCCTCCTCTTTAGGAATTGGGCCTAGCGATCGCTCCAGTGGGCCTATATGGTTTAGAAGGTCCTTCAGCCGATATTTCAAAGAGATATTTGACCGTTTTCATCTATGAATACTGACTTGAGGGGTCATTCTGAGGATTTTTACACTGCTTGGTACTCTAGACTCCATTGCAATCAAATGTTAACTTATTTCTACTTTTGTAATCAGATTCAAAAGTGATTAATAAAGGATAATCTTCAAAGTGGACATCGGCATACAATGCCGAACCACTATAAATTTTTATGACTTTGATTATTGCTTATTCTCTACTTTTTACTTATTCATCTACTCAGTTTAATTTTGATTTCCTTCAGTTACTTCTCTATAAAAAAACTATTCTTGGGTGTTTGTGACCATTTTAGGTGCAAACACTTTCCGTATTTAATTTGCTAGAATTAGATTCCTTAGGAATATTTTCTGCTATGAATTCCATAAATTAGTTTAACATAAAGAGGAAAGATCGACTCCGTTCGAAATTACAAGGAATGGATAATTTGGATATTCTTGTTAAACCAAACGTCACCTTTTGAATGTAAAGTGGAAGAAGTAAACAAATTTATAAAAATCAAACAGATGCTCTTCCCACTAATTAAACTATGGAAAATCTACAACCTTGCATACATTGGACAATAATCCAAAAATCCTATTCTGCATCCAAGTATAGATCTGGAATAAAAATATACAACATTCGAATTCTAAAATCTTTGAGATTGATTTCCAGATCTTGGTGTAAACATATTTCAAATTAGATCATAAACAAGAATGTGTAGACAATAGTATTCTATAATAATTTAAGCCTAAAATTCATAAATAAAATTGATTTAGGCATAAATATCAAACGTATGCTAGTGGAATAGATTTAAAATCATAAGCAATATATAAAATTTCCCACCCGCCTTTAAAAATGATCCAAATCTCCAGATCTAAAGTAAAACCTTAAATTCATCTCCAAATCCTTTTTAATCCAAGAAATATATATATAAATTGTATATACATATATTAGAATTATAGATCTGAGAAGAGATTTGGGATTGGGAGAGAAAATAGATACAAATATATATATATATATATATATATATATATATATATATATATATATATATATATATATATTACCTCAAATACATGTATAGTTGATTCTCTTCTCTTCTCTTTTTCATTTGATTTCTATTCTTCTCCAATTTGTATAAATATAAATACAAATATCTCATTTTTATAATTTAGAAATAAAGTGGAGAAGAAGAAATGATAGAACTTCGTTACTGCCTCCAGAATAATATGAGAAAAGAAGGGAAAGTTAGGCCTGAATTTATAGGCGCAAGAGTCAAACTCAACCGTCAGATCAAAATATATTAAATCCGGGCCGTTGGGCCTAGGCTAACCCTAGCCGCCACACAGCAAGCAGTCGACAGCCCCTGGTCGACCACTTATAGTTGTCAGTCGACCTATGGCCCTGGATTATAAATATTAATTAATTCTAATCAAATTATTTCCATTCTGATTTCATTTTCCTTCCGTAACTTCTTCGTTTGGACTCCGATCGCAAAACTCTAAATATGTAAGTTGCTTAGAATTTTACCATAAACGCAATGGTGTAAGTTTCATGGTAAAATTCCATTGTTTGCAAAAATTCCATTTTTGGAGCTAATTTAATTTAATAAATAACTAATGTTAAATTACGGGGTGTTACATTCTTCTTCCCTTAAAAAGAATTTCGTTCTCGAAATTTCATCAATGACTAGGTCATGGTTTTGGCTCATAATTATCCAAAAAAAACATAATTAATGAGTTTATAACCAATTTTTCAAGCAAAGATGCACAAGTGCATAATGTATTAATGTAACGTCCCGAAAATTTTCGACTTTCGAAAATTCAACATCGATACTCACTTTATCGACTTCCGAGAAATCGAAGGCCGAAAACCCGAAATGTTATGGTTTAAGAAAAGAAAAAGAGAGAAGAAGAGAGAAAATAGGGAGGAGAGAAAATAGAAAATAGAACGAAACATAGAATAGAGGGAAAAGAGAATAGAAAGAACAGAACCGAACAGAAAACAACTGAACAATATCAGAATCTCACAATTCGCAACGGAACAACATATAATGATAAATGAATAATCTTTAAACAAAGAACTATATCAGTTATTACATTACATCACATTTCATTACATCATATCATCAGAGTGTACAACAACAACAACAAACAGTGCAGCGGAAAAAGAAATACTATATAAACTAGTGAATACGCCATGCCATCCATCTTGCCTCCAGCAACTCCAGAATATCCAGAATATCCTGCTAAACCTTAACTCTTAACTTCCCGTGTGGAAGTTGGTGGGCACCCAGAGTTTAGGAAGGAAAACAATAAACTCCAAGTCAGTCATGTGACTGGTGTGAGAACTCAAAACAGTTTATTTATCTTTAAAATCAAAATAGAGGAATATTTTTAAAGTCAACTCGCAATGCTTTTAAAAATGAGACTACCATAAGACCTCCTGCCACACACACAATGCAAACGCAGACTTGGAGAAGATTTCTCCTTATGATAGCCAAACATGCTTGATACGCATTAAAATCAAATCAATTTTGATATTATTATTAGTGCATAGTGTATAAAACGATTTCGAAAGTAGAATATAAATCTTAGCCAGCATAGGTACTATTATATTATGCCTACTATAGCTACCTCCTGAGGAAGCAGGTTCTACAACTAAAACCGTACAAGTCTCGTATTGTTTCTTTGGATTTCCAACGAATGATCAGGCCAAGGAACTTCCCATTGCCACATGAGAATGCCTCTGGATGGACATCCCCGAGAACCAAACCGGATCTCTACCAACACAAGGCCGGGTTACCCCTAACTGAGTAACAACTGACCGAATATGCCATCCCCCGGTCCTTTGGGACCTTTTCACCGAGCGCTCGCAATCAATTCACACAATCATAAAGTGTTTTCAACATGAGTAAGTATCTGGGCTCCATACCATGATACCACCCTTTTCCAGAAGGAAATGCACACATCCTAAAGGGCGCTACCCCTCATAACCTTGCCGCATCTTTCCTGTTTTGACCATTCACGGGGTGTGAGGCTCGACGAAGTCACGTCCACAAAAACATACTTTATACAAAAGCCATGCTTTGGGTCAACAAATGATCATAGAAATGATCACCAAGATAGACGATCAAATAAACGATCCTATCACAAATAATCAACACAATGATCATTTACAGCTACACTCAGCATATCACATTACCAAATTGGGAATATATCGCTGATAACATTCAACTACATAACCTCTAAGCTCGTACGTCTCAGAGAAGGGTGTTAAGCTAAAAGAATAAATTCTCCGCCACCAACAGAAATATATTTGAATGAAATCGGCTTTATATCTCAATCTGTAACGTCAGGCATACAATCCATACAAGTCTGTTCTGGGTTCGAACAAAACCGAAGGCACTTCTTACGAAGCCCTTGCAATCCGGGTATTCACAATCCCGATCGAATTTCCCATCACTTAGGAGATCTCTATACCAGGAGCTACCCAGTGCAGAGACAATCGATAGGTCATCCTATCGCTTTCACAAATACTCGGTCTTCAACACCGGTCATCAATGCAATTCACAACGACGTATCACATATTCAGAATGGGTTATACAACCCCATGGTCCTTTCCCGGTTAACCCGAATAGTGAGCGCTTATTCAAAAATAAGTGTGACATTCACATTCAAACAAATCACATCAAATACCCATTCAAAGGGAAATATTGATAGTCGGTTATTGAACTATCAATGGATATGCACAACATCACCAGTTTCCAAATAATTTTCCAAATTATTTATTTTCCAAAATATCTTCACAAGATATATAATTTCACACTTCAAAAATAAATCAATATTTATTTTTAGACAAATTCCACTTTCTTTTATAAATTCCATAGTGAATTTATATTTCACAATATCTATGAATATACGATTTCAATTATTCATTTCAATTTATCTTCAAAAAGATAAATTCTCCAATATTCACCTTATATTGGAAAAAACATTTCCATACTTATTTATTCATAAGTAATTCACAAATTTTATTTATTTTCAACACTTAGAAAATATTCAATATACTTAAATCGAGATTAAGTATACATTTCATTCTTTAAGGAAATCATTCTCTTAAACATATTTATTTGGGCCAAAACGAATGTTGCGTAGAACATCGTTACGACAACCCAAAATCACTAGTATAGGGATTCGAAATTAAAATAGATATATAAATCCCAATACTATACAAAACATTTCCTTTCGGAAATCATTTACTATAACAACAGTGTTATAGTCCAACATTTCCTTTTATTTCTCGAAAACGTCTATTTCAACAATAAATGTTGAAATCTATGGTTTCGAATCTCAACACTTTTTAAAACACCGTTAGATCGTTTTAATTCTATTTCAAATATCACATTCAAAACAATTTCTTTAACATATTATTCACTATTCAAAAACGTGAATATACTACGTTAACAAATTTTCATCCTTTTATACATTTTATTTTAAAGGATTATTCACAGTTAAAAACGTGAATATAACTCCATTACTAAGTTTCAACAGTTTACTTATCAAAATAAGTCATTTGCGAATTTATAAAACAACGTTTATAAATTCCATTTCTAATTATTTTATAACAACTTCCTTTTATAAATTTTCTTTATTAACCTATTCGATTTATAACTCAATTATAAAACAAAGGTTCATATTATAAGTCAAATACTTATAAAACGATTATTTTATAAAATCGTTCTTTTAAACTTCATAATTATAAATCTTATAACTTATAAGATTCAATTATTCATCCAAATATATTCTTTAATAATTTCACAAAATTTATAAATCTTACTATTTATAAATTTCATTTATAACTTCACCATTTATAATTTTATAAATTCCATTCATTTACAAAATTCATTTTCACTTCATTCAAACACTTATAAAAACTCGTTTTATAATGTCAATATTTCAATTTATAAATATCCATTTATAAATCTCTTAATATAAATCAATTTATATTATTCTATTAAAACGTTTTTAAACTCCTTTAAAAACTTCATCATTCTCTTGATTTATAAAATAATTAAATTTTATAAATCCTATATTTAAACTTTCAATAATAAATTCAAAAAATTCCGATTTAACTATTTTATAAAATCATTAGCATCATATTCTCAAAAATCAGTTTTTAACTATTTTTCTCAAAAATCATAATTTTTATAACTTTAAAAATTATAACGTTTATTTATTTAAAATGAATCAATTCCAAAAATATTTTATAAACGTATACTTTCAAAAATCACTTTTAAATCCTTTTAAAATTCCAAATTTGGTCCAATGATGCTACACACCAAATAGTCAATCACGACTACAACGATATCATATATCGATATGATAATCCATCAAATATCAAAATATCTGAAATCAAATAAAACTGTTGAGGAATCCAGTTGGATCCCTCCAACCTGTTTTCCTACATCCAAAAACATTAGCACAATACCAATTTCGCTCCAGTACGAAATTATCGCGGTATATGGGATTTAAAATATTATCCGCTTAATAGACGGCGCAATAGGGTCTCATCCGCTAAACAAAAAAATGCGGGAAATCAATAACTCCAATATATACATATGCCAATATATATATTGCTATTATATATAATATCAATTTCACTGTTTATGAAATATTCGCGGTATATGTTTTTAATAAATAACATCCGCTTACTAACGGCGCATAATGTCTATTTTAACAATCAATAGATAACAATCATCATTCAAACATGCATTAAAATATTTTAAATCTAACTATTTAAAATAAAATCGAAACTGATTCGATTGAGTGAGAAGTTCTCACCTGGATTTTATTTTCGTTTTAGCGATTTATTTCGAATAAAATTAAACGGACGTTTAATTTTACCCAAAATTCTCACTAACTCCAAACGACTCCAATCCAATTTCATCGCGTAGTGCTCGTCCATACGATTCCAACGCAACTGGTTTCGCGCGTTTTCGACCTCGTATGAAAAAGATATGAATTTTTGAAGTTTGCATGATTTTTACTTAATAAATTTACAACATAAATTAAATTTTTAAACCTAACTTTCAATCAGAGCCGTGAGATCCTTGCCCCCTGAAATCACAGCCGTGCTTTGCATCTTCCTCTTCCCTCTCAAACTCGCGCGCACGCGACACATACAGGCCGAACCCAAAACTGCCGTGCAACCCTAATACACGCACCCCCCAACGACGACGAAACCCGATCATCTCGCCACCATTCCGTGCGCACGCCCCCACTCCATGCTCGGCCCAAGTGGCTTCGAGCTCGGCGGTCCATGGTGCTCGAAATACGTGCTTGAACTCGCAGCCTTCTAGCTCCAATTGCCGACAATCCATCGCTTCTTTTGCGATCTTGACCGTTGATATTAAAGATCTCATCGAGCTCTTCAATCTTCTAGTTGGAAGATTCTTGAATCGTTGCACGGATTTGAAGATTTGGAGGGAGGAAGTTGGGACGTTTCTGGCCGTGGGTTTGGTATATGGCGGCTAGGGTTTTGTAGATTAGGGTTTTTTTTTTTTTTTTTTTTTTTTTGATTTTAAGGTGTATTTATAGAGAATTTTCGAACACTATTCATCCGGAAATTCCGAACTCTGATTCACGCGCCGTAACCAGCGTTTCTAGGGTTTACCCCGCGTTCCGGACATAATGGAACAGGTTTCGGAAGCTAATTCGGACATCTGTGTGAGTTATGGCTATAAACGCTCAATTTGAATTAAACTGATTTAAATCGATTTCTAGGCGTTTTAATTCGTATCGGACAAACGGTAAATCCAATTGATACGAAATTTGAAACCTTACAATAATATCACATTACGGATCCGATGAAACTGGTTTCGTCGAAATCCGAGACTTTTTGAAAAATGGCTATTTTAACTCGCCAAATTAAAATTAAAATAATTCGATGCGTTCCGAGCTGCCACGATCAAACGGTAACTCCGATTGACACGAAAATTGAAATCCGGTAATAACTAACTATTACGGATCCAATGGAACAGGTCTCGTTCAATTCTGAGACTGTTCAAAAATTGACTATTTTCACTAGTCGATTTTAATATTAAAATATTCAATTTTCACAAATTAACTTTTAATTCGATTTTAAAAGTTCTAAAATATCATTCTAACTTCAATATGATAAAATAAAATTTTACAAATCATTTTCAATCATATTTAACTCAATTTTCAATTATTTCCATAATTTCACGTATTCAATTATCGATTTAATTATCCAATTAAATCCAATAATCCAAATAAAAATTTATTTGACTTATAAATTCACTTATAAATATTTAAAATTAATTAAATATTCAAATTTTAATTAAATAAAATTTTGGGTCGTTACAATTAATGTATCACTTTATAGAAAATATGTATGCAAAATGATTCTAAATCGGATTCTTCCATATGAATGCATTCCTTTTGAAACATTTTTGGAAAAATGATGCAAGCAATGTATATATATACTAGCAGTTTTATATATATACATATTTTTGAAAGATCTTTTCAATTAAAACCTTCGTACTTCAAAGAACAAAAGTATGAAACAATCAATTTTTCATTAAATTCCTACCATCCAAAAATCTAAAGCATCGAAAAACCGCTTCCTAAACTTTACTTCTATGTTGGAAAAAGGAATTTAGGTGGAGAATTCCACATTCTTACAACTCTATAATCTTTCTATTTTAGTAGTATAGTGGAAATTTCCTCACTGCCTCGGATATACTCTAAATTTTCCACACATAAAACATATAAAGAGGCTTACTTTTAGGCTCTAAAATGGAATTGAGTCTAAAAATAGGCTCATGAGTGACATTGACATGGTGTGGAAACAGAAATTCCAAGGCTAAAATAGATTTTTCCTCTTTACCGCTTGCATTCATCGCATCGTCGATCTTAATGCGCCGCTAAGTTCGCAAATTCTAACTCTATTTGCGTTCGCTACGATTAACATATGGCGTTCAAAATAAATATTTCACAAAAATATTTCTCACTTTTCAAATTTGTACTCATTTGAAAAATAAAATCCCTAAATATTTAGATGCACGTTTTCCCTTAAAATCAATTTTTTGGACAAAAATTCTAACTATAATTTAAGAGCCAAAAATAACTAAAACCTAAAAACTTTTATTTTTTAGACACAAATTTCCCAAATTGGAAAACCATTTCCTTGCCAAAAATCAAAGTCAAATCTTTACTAATATATACATATAAATATTTTAGGATTTCAAAAGTTAATCTTTATAAATTAAAAATTTCTTAACACGACCAATGTAGCAGTATATATGTTTCTTCGAAAATTAAAATTTCAAAACCTCCTAAAACAAAATTTCAAAAAGAAATCCTTAGGAAAAGAAATCCTTTAAAAAACTTTTTTTTTTCAAATTCTAACGCATTTCCAAAAGGGATAGTTTGGCTAAGTCCCTATTAAGTTTCAAAATACACCAAACATCCTTGCCAAAACAATTATGTAAATTAGGTCCTTGGAATTAAGTTACTGTATAATTGCATATATTTATGTAATTATTCACCCATTAATTGCAGACATTTATGTAATTATATACAAAAATTGCAAACATTTCCGCAATTATTAATTGAAAAACTGCAGAAATTTCTGCAATTATTCATCAAAAATTTTCAGAAATTTCTTCAATTATTCATCAAAAAAATTGCGAAAATTTCCACAATTATTCACCGAATAAATGCAGAGATTTATGCAGTTTTTGAATATAATTGCATAAATGACTGCAATTATTCACTGAATAATTGCATAAATGTATGCAATTATTCAGTAACTTAATGCTATGGGCCTAATTTACCGTCTTTTTTTAGGGAGGATTTTTCATGTATTAAGTTTGATTTTAAAGACTAGAGCCTAATATTGACTTTCCAAATATAATTTATAAAAACTCTCTCATAAGTTTAAAACTAAGGAATTGACATTAATTCTCCAAATAAATATCTGGTTTGTCATCAAAGAGGTGATCGACGGACAATCTCTTGCCAAAACTGGTTCCCGGATGTTTGCAA
Source organism: Allium cepa (assembly GCA_030765085.1). Classification (NCBI taxonomy): domain Eukaryota; kingdom Viridiplantae; phylum Streptophyta; class Magnoliopsida; order Asparagales; family Amaryllidaceae; genus Allium; species Allium cepa. The sequence goes on from CM060943.1 coordinate 466,406,457, forward strand.
CATACAGACTTCAATTTGCTGCCCATTTGAAATAAATGTGTGTCTCTAACTGGAACTCGGCATCAAAATCCAAAATCACAAGGTGGCCATAATGTCAACCATCAAGTCGAACACCTCCAGTCTTCGGGATACTGCCATATGTCGTACTCATGCTCTTTATCAACATTGCTTTACACATCACCGACACTCCTAAGGCACTTCAGAGTCGGCGTGAAAACCTTAACTATAAGCTTATTTCGACCTATAGTTTTCTTTTGCGCATTCCTTCGGCGTGGAAGTAGAACTACTTCTATAGTCGGATTTATTAAAATCTAACGTAAAAATATAATGATACTAGATAGAAAAGTACGAATGCAATTCTCACAGTTTATCCTAATTCCTCTGATCTACTGAACTAGGCTACGATACCGAATGTAACAACTCATACTTTAATGGGCCTAAATTTTTGACAAAAATGGAAACCCAAATCTCTCAAAGCACAGATAATTGGATTTTACCTACAAATAAGCATGATCATTATCACAAATTGATAGAAATCTAAACTCAGAATGAAAATAATAATAGGATAAGAATATTGACTATGACTACTACCTTGCAATTAATGATATTCCTTGGATAACAGATTGTCACATCAGCATGGAGCGTAAGAAAAAAAAAGACTTCTCTAATAACTTTCATTCCTAGCTCCAGTGACATGTTCCTCTAAATCTTTCATGTGGGTTGTAATGAGAAGGGGGTCAGAACTACGTTCTAGCGATTGGAAAATCTATAAACTGTCCATAACATAAATTTTTATCAATTGGTTTCCATTTAATTGTTATTTCTCTTAAGGTAAGTACTTCTAATCTAACCTTGCATTGCACACATGATTACTTACCTAACCATTTCCAAGGTACAAAACACCGATGAAGTTTTATCAACCACTTAATACTTCCATATCCATTTGCCACTTAGTACTTCTAAATATGAAGCGGGCATCTAATATTACCACATAATACTTTTAAAGGAAAAATAGGTGAACTTTTCCATTTAAGACCTCAATCGAGGGATATTCCGTCAATTAAGACCTATTCCCAAAGTGAACTTCTAGCATCTTCATTATTGGTCTATTGGTCCTAACAACATAGACCTTTGACCACTGTATACCGCTTTATAATTTATAATAGCCATACCACTAGCACATCTATCGTTATTAAAGTTTCATCAATGTGAGAAACTATACCCAAGCCACTTAATAACTCATTAATAAGGACTAGGTAGGCCTCTGACCATTTAGCACATATTTAAAGGTAGGCATATGCCATTTAATACCTAACCCTAAGACGGACTCCTTACTGGTACTGTCTAGCTAACATCGCTTGGAAATCTCAACAGAATACCTAGTACTTCTTTTATAGGAGATAGGTGAATCCTAAAGTAGTCACTTAATGCCTCAAACCTGAAGTGAACCCTTTCTGAGATATCCATCATCACTCTTAATTATAAATATGAAATCTCATTAGGTTACTTCTTTTTGTAGGGAGGCAGGCCTTGAGATAGCCACTTACTACCTCAACACTGAAGTTAACCTTTTTAGAGATATCCCTCACCGCTTCCTAATTTCAAATTTGGATCATTTAATAACCTTCAATTAAGAAAGCAGGTGTGACGACCCGCCCTTCTACTACCAGAAAGACGTATCATCATAAAGAAAGAAGGGATAGAAATAGAAAAGAAAGAGAAAGAAAGAACAACATCACGGAATCTCACAGCGGAATGGAATAAAATATAATACATCTCATAAAAAATTACATAGTTTACATATATCAGAGTTATACAATATTATACACTTGACAATTTTATATACATCGGTCACTACATACATCACAATATATAACATAACTAACAAAGCAGAACTATATAGATATCTACATACGTCTGGGTTCCTGCTCCAAGCTCCTCCAGAACTCAACAATCCAAGAACCTATCACTTGGCTACTCGTAAAAATTTGAGTACCCAAGAGTTTATGAAAAACACAAAATATAAACTCCGGGTCAGACATGGGTCTCGTATGAGTAAACGGTTTAAGGTTGTTTAACTTGAAAAACATTTGAAAATAAAGGTATCACGTAAGACTTCCCACACATAAATACGGGTAAGTTTTTACCTTACGCTAACCAAAACATTTCATAGGAAATTCTGTGATATTATAATAGTGTCTAGGGTTTTCAAGTAAATAGAAAATAGCCAAAATTGTTACATGATTATATTCCAGCTACTAGCCAAAAAAGTGGGTAATACAATCAAAACCGTTGGCACTTATTGGAAAATGGGTTCCATACAATGGCAGGGCTACTGGGGTACCGCCCGTCACAGTACGGGGCCTAGATCACCGTACCGAGGAGTACGCCCGCTCCCCTACAACACAAGGCCGGAACCATTCCTTACTGAACAGTCCCGAACAAGATAACCCCGCAGTTGGCGTGACCAACCGCTCACTAAGCCGAATAAAAAGGGACATCTAGACAGGGGAAAATCTTGTCCAGCTTGGGCACGACCCACCTAACCTTGCTGCACCTCCCGTGTTTTAGCATTTCCCGGTTGATGAGGCTTGAGGCTACGATTACCTTTAGAGAACATATTCCTTAGAATGCTCATCGCCCGCCTGACGATGTGCTGAAAGCATTCAATCCATACAAGTTCGTTCCGGGTTCGAACGAAACCGAAGGCATTATCTCGTTACACTCATTTTGGAATCACCCTCAGAGTTAACGACGACAACCCTTGCACTCTGAACCATCATCTTCACATCAGATTCACGACCTATCGTTAATTTGGATCGATGTGGTTTTCGGATGTCCAAATATGGAAACCCGATCCCGGTCTCATCGAAATCCAAAACGTGTCTTTTAGGGCCAAGTTGTTTTAAAGTTTAAAACAATTCAATTTCAATTATCCATATACACACAGGTAGATAGTTTACAATATCACAATAGATAATCAACATTATCAGATCGGCAATATTATCATCACACAGATAATTCATATTATTATCATACTACAGTCAAGCATACATTTCACATTGCATCATTTATCTTATACTAGAAATCTCAAACCATTCAAAGTAAACAATATCATTCATTCATACATAAGAAATCATATCAGCTATAATTAATTCAAAATGAATTAAATTAATTACTTGCATTTCTAATTAATTTAAAGTGAATTAAATTAATTACCTTACCATTATAAATCTTGCTTATATAACAATTAACCAATTATCAATCAATTAATAAATTAATCACACTTGATTAATTAACATTTAATTTTATTCAAGTAATCATTTTTTAATTATTTTCACAAATTAATTATCTTATCCAAATATAGAAATAAACCTTCAATTACAAACATTACATTACTTCTTAATTATACCCATTAATTACTCTTTAAGCCCTTATTATTAATTATATTTATTAATGATTACTAATTACCCTTTTAATTTCATTATCCTGTATTAAATTATTTACCTTAAGTAATTAATCTTCACTAAACTATATTTATTAATCACTCTTGATTAATACTATTCAGTAATTAACCACCTTAATTACTCTATCACATCACTTAATTACACCTCAACCGATTTCCTTTAAATTAATCCCTTGATTAATTTTCCCAAAGTAATTATACTCAAATTACTTCCGTTTATCATCCTTAATCAATAGCTTCTAGTCATTATCATTAATTACTTCTCCAAGTAATTATACTTATCATATCATCAAATAATTATTTAAATTAATTAAACTTAATTAATTAACTTAATAATTCATCTTAAACTTCATTAATTACAATAAGTAATTAATTCCCTTAATTACTCAATTACTTAATCAATTTGTTTCACACTGCATAATTTATTACTTCCTAATTAATTTTATTTTACCTTAATTAACTTAATTAACTTTTCTTTAATCATTAATTGATAAACTTAATTATTAATAGAGCTTAATTACCTATTTATTAACTACTAATTACTTAATTTATCACTTTATTAATTCTTAATTAAATTATTTAATCACTTAACCATTAATCATTAATTTACTTAAGTAGTTAATTTATTTATTACTTATAATCCATCTCTAATTAAAATTAGAAAGTAATTATTTTTATCCACTTCCAGAAATCATCAATTAATATTAATTTTTCAGCTAACATTTTTAAAAGCCTTCATTGATTCTGGAAATCAATTATGTAAACTAACAATAACTTAATTGTTAATTTACTTTGTACTTAATTAAAATAATTACTGGATTATATAATAATTAAACGTTTTCAAAACTTCGTTAAGTATTAATCAAAAATAATTATAACTTGGATCGAAATCTTAGTTAAAACTTGTTAAACAATCATTATGTTCTCAGTACTTAAAAATTTGAGGAAAACAAATTTTTTAACCCCAACATTAAAATGCACTACTGCAGTTCCAAGGAAACTCGCGCCATTCCTGAACATACCCGAGTATAACTCCAAGTACAACACGCTACTTCTCGAGCCTCACTCCCTATGCACAACTTCATCTTCTCTAATTTTTTTTCTTCCTGCAGTTCACTTTGCTAAGTAAAAAAAAAAACAACAGCCTTAAACTAACTCGCGATAATCCCGAAGCGACCTACTCAAACACTCGTGTACGACTCGAGAATCCACCACTGACCAACTTCGACTTCCTCCTCCACGCCGTGCACGTGCATGGCGCCTCGGCCACGCTGCGGCGAACCGCACCCCTCTCGGCAAGTCACGATCTACACAATGACACGAAATTGAATCTCAAATTACCTAAAAATAATCGAAATCAAAATTAAGCCATTGAGTCGAAAAACTGTAAACACGGCCATCAATACAAACGCCTCGCGATCGCTGCATAGACCACCAGAGAAGCCCAAAATTCATCTACACCTCGACAACACGACAAGCTTCCTTCCTCTTGAATCACGTGAAGCTCGATCACGCATAGGTGACGAACTCATCGCGCTTACAGGCATGCCAAAAACTTGAATAAAAACCCTAAATTGATTCTGTGGTTCAAATTCACGCAATGGAAAAATTATAGCATATTTTTCCCAAGATCATTGATGTCCATATTATCCTCAAATCAAATTTCAACTGTTAAAATTGATTGCAGTGTTTAAAGTTTGTAAAAGTGTAATTTTTGTTTTCATTCAAACTGTTCTTCAAATACTAACTTAAAATTCCTAATTTTTGTTTCAAAAATCATGTCTTGCAGTATGAATTCAAGATATAATCTTGACTTAATGTTTTACAACATTTGATTTTATAAATTTTCTACTTACTTACCTGTCAAACAAGGTTACAGTGAATATTTCAACAGGATTTTAAAACAACCTTTAAGATCTAAACTTAAAGTTTAAATCTCTTGATTCGAATTGAAAAGAAATTAAACTTAACAATAAATAACAGCAAATAGATTTAAGGTTTGAAGCAAACACCATGTAGCAATCTCAGAGGATCACAGAACATCACACAAACATATGCAAACAAAAGCATACACAAACCAAATATCAATGAGGTTTGGACTGATTTTAATTGACTTAAAACTTTAAAAATTTCGTTTACTCACCTGCATAATTCCTGAACAAAGAACATTTACTGCCCTTAAACCTGAAGCTTGAAACTGTCTTGAATCCTGACTGTTCTTAGTTTGAATAAAAATTTAGTTTAAGCTTTGAAAAAAAAATGAAGATGTTTTATTTTCTTATCCTCAGGTTTACATCTAAGTTCTGGATCGAACAAGCATAGTATGATGTATATATAGAAAAACTTTGAACAACTGTAGGTTACCACTGGTACTGTTATGATCATATTAGATTTTATGCTTAGTTACTATAAAATTGAAGTGATACTTGCAAAATTCGGCTGGACATGTTTTTATGCTGAGGTGATAGCAATTTAATGCCTTTGTTTCTTAATAGGTTTACATAATATAATTATGTTTAACTGAGCATATAGATTTGGTATGTAAAAGTACATTTGTAGTCAACCTATGGCTTGTATATGAAGCTATATTTTGTATGTAAACATTTCTTTTATTACTTCTAGTCCAAATAATTTATACACACATGTATTGTCAGGTATTGTTTTGTTATCTTCTAGCCGATTCTTCAATATATATATTTGTCTGATATTATGTTATACTTGTTTTTAGTTCATTCTATACTTTGTGTAAAAACAATTTGTGTCAGGTATTATACTTTATACTTTGACTGATTGCAGGTATATTTTTAGTCTTGTGAGTATATGAAGTTAATATGTTTCATTATTTCTAGCTTGAATAGTTTGCATACATATGGTTGTTGTTAATTTGTGTGTGAAAATATTTTGTTTACATAAGTTATACATAAAAGTTAAGAGTTTGGCTTTACATTACATTTGATTTTGTTTTACTTATGCTTTGTGTTTTTATACCTTGTTCTTATATTAGCTTTGTTTACAAATTTTTAATTTATGTTGTATGCAATCTTGACCAATTAATTCTTATTTTAAATTTTACATTTGTATTTTATATTTGACTATCAATGTTCAAGTTATATCCAAAATGATTTACTTACTTATATTTGTATTCGTTTCTATTTGTACTTTACTATCATTATTTAATTTAAGTTATATACACTTATTTGATTTATATTTTACATTTATATTTTATATTGTTAGAATTAGATTTTAATTTAAACATTATCATTCATATGTATATTTCCAAATGTAAACAAGTATAGTATTTTAAGTCAATCATATAAGGTAAATATTATTAAGAAATTTTATTTAAATTTCCAGAATCAAATTCCCTTTGAAAAATACAAATTTATATAAAAAATTGGCAATTATTCCAAAATCATATTCATTTGAAAATAATTAGTTCACATTTTATTTCATCAGATTAAATATTTATTAAAATAAACAGGTCCAAAATCCAGGGTCGTTACATTCCTCCCCCCTTAAAAGAATTTCGTCCCCGAAATTTAAAACAAAGATAATTTAAAAGCTGTTATACCAACCATTCACACATACATATCATTCATACATTAGCAAATAATCAAACAGTTTATCCTAACAAGCAACACTAGTTATCCGAACAAAAATCCGGATAAACTTCCCTAGAACTATCCAGAGTCTCCCAGGTGCAATTACTGGGATTCTCGCTCCATTGCACTCGACCAGCTTCACTGTTTACTCCTGAGTTGCCTCTCGGTTTGATCAACAATCCGAACAGGATTCCTGACTACAGTCAAACTCCGCTTGACTTCCAAATCTCCCTGAACTACTAGTTCTACAACTAATGATGGATCCTAAACAAAATTCCAAGATGAGATGCATGGGATTCATTATGAATTCCAAACATCCATTCTGGCAATCCAATCATGTAAGAACAACACCAATCCAGGTTGATTTTTTTTTATATATATATAACTCAAGGTCTCAGCCTCTTACTCATTTGAATTTACAATCAAATTTATTAATTCACCATCCAACTTTATTTGACCAATTCCAATTTCATTTACATACTTAATTTACTAATTTGTTCCAAATTAGTTTATTTCCACTTCCAATTCAATATTTGATTTTATCACAAAATCACTTCATTATGGTTCTTGAGTTCATCTCTAGTTTGTAATTCCGGGTTGAATGTCTATTTCATTTCCCAAGTACAAAATAATTTTATTTTGGCTTATAATTCCACTTTTTAAACTTTATGAACCACCAATTTATTTATTTTCCACACTAACATCCACTTATTCTTAATCACATTCATTTTCACTTAAAATTCCAGATCTTTCCTATATTAAATAAACATACTTTTTATTTCAAGCATTTAAATTCTTTTGATAAGCGATCAGAGTTTATTTATACAAATTTAATTGCTTACCCAATTATTTCTATTCGAAGAAAGATTTTATTTCATTCAACTTAAATTATTCAAGCTTTTACCAAATAAACTCTCACTTTCCTCGAAGCTACGCTTCTATAAAGTTTTAGTCTTAGGTTAATTTACTTGTTTCATTTTCATACTTAAATTTATTTCCAATTTATTTGATACTCACTAGATCAACTTCCATTTATTTTGTTAGGATTTAAATCCAAGGCCATAATTATTCTATCCATGCTTGACTTGGATTTTTATTTGCAAATTCAAGTTTGGATTTTTATTTCATTTTCCAAATACAAAACAATTTATTTTGGCTTACTATTTTATTTCCCCATATTTTCTTTTATAAGTTTCACATTCATATTTTCACATTTACCCAATTTAAGCTTGAATATATTCATATTTTCATTTTAACTCGAGATTGAACACTTATCTACAGCCAAAAATATTCTTAATCAATGTTTTACCAATTTCCTTTAAAAGTTATCTGAATATATTTATTCCAATTCAATTTCATTTCAACTTCCTTTTATTTATTTAAGTAAGGATTTATTTAACATTATTTATAACTCAACTGAATTCTATTTCAATTCAATTTGTTTAACTCAACTTCAGTTAAATTGATCATTATACAATTCTCTTAAATCTACCAATTCACTTGGATTTAATTAAATAAGAACTTAATTTCATTTAATATTATCCATATCTCAATTCATTTCATTTCAATCTCAAATTAAAATCCAATTATTAAGCTTAAGTTAATCTCAACCAAAATTTTATTTTTATTAGATTTCCCAATCCAATTTATATTCATTGTAAATTTGATGTACTTTATCAATTTATTTATATCATTAGTTAAATTCCAAAAATTAAATTAAACTTTCAAATTAATCCCAAATAAATCCTCATTTTCTACTTCACTTTTAACTTTAATTCCAAATTCAATCTTATACTTCCCTTGGTTATATAAGCCATTGTAAATCTTTTTATTCTTATTTGTCTGTTAACACTATCACCCAATCACTTTAATTATATATAATAACTTGCAAATTTTTTTATATCAAAATATATTTTGGGTGAAACTATTTAATTCACCCACCTTTGAAAACAATATCATGTCGAATTGTTCTATTCAAGTGTTTAGAAACCCCTTCTGTACAGTTGTGCAAACTGCACTGACGAAGGTTCATATACCACTCAATAAATCAATCAACATAATATAAAACCATTTTATATTCACTAACAAATACACGCTCATATCTATTATTACGCTCAGACTCATTCTAGAGTACTACTGACTCTATCTCTAATGAGAAATCTCCACCAAAGCCAAGGTTCTCACTTAACATTTCAGCTCTGATACCAACTGTGACGAACCGCCCTTCTACTACCAGAAAGACGTATCATCATAAAGAAAGAAGGGATAGAAATAGAAAAGAAAGAGAAAGAAAGAACAACATCACGGAATCTCACAGCGGAATGGAATAAAATATAATACATCTCATAAACAATTACGTAGTTTACATATATCAGAGTTATACAATATTATACACTTGACAATTTTATATACATCGGCCATTACATACATCACAATATATAACATACTCTAACTAACACAGCGGAACTATATAGATATCTACATACGTCTGGGCTCCTGATCTAAGCTCCTCCAGAACTCAACAATCCAAGAACCTATCACTTGGCTACTCGTAAAAATTTGAGTACCCAAGAGTTTATGGAAAACACAAAATATAAACTCCGGGTCAGACATGAGTCTGGTATGAGTAAACGGTTTAAGGTTGTTTAACTTGAAAAACATTTGAAAATAAAGGTATCACGTAAGACTTCCCACACATAAATACGGGTAAGTTTTTACCTTACGCTAACCAAAACATTTCATAGGAAATTCTGTGATATTATAATAGTGCCTAGGGTTTTCAAGTAAATAGAAAATAGCCGAAATTGTTACATGATTAAATTCCAGCTACTAGCCACAAAAGTGGGTAATACAATCAAAACCGTTGGCACTTATTGGAAAATGGGTTCCATACAATGGCAGGGCTACTGGGGTACCGCCCGTCATAGTACGGGGCCTAGATCACCGTACCGAGGAGTATGCCCGCTCCCCTGCAACACATGGCCAGAACCATTCCTTACTGAACAGTTCTGAACAAGATAACCCCGCAGTTGGCGCGACCAACCGCTCACTAAGCCGAATAAAAAGGGACATCTAGACAGGGGAAAATCTTGTCCTGCTTGGGCATGACCAACCTAACCTTGTTGCACCTCTCCTGTTTTAGCCATTCCCGGTTGATGAGGCTTGAGGTTACGATTACCTTTAGAGAACATATTCCTTAGAATGCTCATCGCTCGCCTGACGATGTGCTGAAAGCATTCAATCCATACAAGTTCGTTCCGGGTTCGAACGAAACCGAAGGCATTATCTCGTTACACTCATTTTGGAATCACCCTCAGAGTTAACGACGACAACCCTTGCACTCTGAACGTTCATCTTCACATCAGATTTACGACCTATCGTTAATTTGGATCGATGTGGTTTTCAGATGTCCAAATATGGAAACCCGATCCCGGTATCATCGAAATCCAAAACGTGTCTTTTAGGGCCAAGTTGTTTTAAAGTTTAAAACAATTCAATTTCAATTATCCATATACACACAGGTTGATAGTTTACAATATCACAATAGATAATCAACATTATCATATCGGCAATATTATCATCACACAGATAATTCATATTATTATCATACTACAGTCAAGCATACATTTCACATTGCATCATTTATCTTATACTAGAAATCTCAAACCATTCAAAGTAAACAATATCATTCATTCATACATAAGAAATCATATCAGCTATAATTAATTCAAAATGAATTAAATTAATTACTTGCATTTCTAATTAATTTAAAGTGAATTAAATTAATTACCTTACCATTATAAATCTTGCTTATATAACAATTAACCAATTATCAATCAATTAATAAATTAATCACACTTGATTAATTAACATTTAATTTTATTCAAGTAATCATTTTTTAATTATTGTCACAAATTAATTATCTTATCCAAATATAGAAATAAACCTTCAATTACAAACATTACATTACTTCTTAATTATACCCATTAATTACTCTTTAAGCTCTTATTATTAATTATATTTATTAATGATTACTAATTACCCTTCTAATTTCATTATCCTGTATTAAATTATTTACCTTAAGTAATTAATCTTCACTAAACTATATTTATTAATCACTCTTGATTAATACTATTCAGTAATTAACCACCTTAATTACTCTATCACATCACTTAATTACACCTCAACCGATTTCCTTTAAATTAATCCCTTGATTAATTTTCCCAAAGTAATTATACTCAAATTACTTCCGTTTATCATCCTTAATCAATTGCTTCTAGTCATTATCATTAATTACTTCTCCAAGTAATTATACTTATCATATCATCAAATAATTATTTAAATTAATTAAACTTCATTAATTAACTTAATAATTCATCTTAAACTTCATTAATTACAATAAGTAATTAATTCCCTTAATTACTCAATTACTTAATCAATTTGTTTCACACTGCATAATTTATTACTTCCTAATTAATTTTATTTTACCTTAATTAACTTAATTAACTTTTCTTTAATCATTAATTGATAAACTTAATTATTAATAGAACTTAATTACCTATTTATTAACTAATAATTACTTAATTTATCACTTTATTAATTCTTAATTAAATTATTTAATCACTTAACCATTAATCATTAATTTACTTAAGTAGTTAATTTATTTATTACTTATAATCCATCTCTAATTAAAATTAGAAAGTAATTATTTTTATCCACTTCCAGAAATCATCAATTAATATTAATTTTTCAGCTAACATTTTTAAAAGCCTTCATTGATTCTGGAAATCAATTATGTAAACTAACAACAACTTAATTGTTAATTTACTTTATACTTAATTAAAATAATTACTGGATTATATAATAATTAAACGTTTTCAAAGCTTCGTTAAGTATTAATCAAAAATCATTATAACTTGGATCGAAATCTTAGTTAAAACTTGTTAAACAATCATTATGTTCTCAGTACTTAAAAATTTGAGGAAAACAAATTTGTTTATCCCCACCATTAAAATGCATTACTGCAGTTCCAAGGAAACTCGCGCCATTCCTGAACATACCCGAGTATAACTCCAAGTACAACACGCTACTTCTCGAGCCTCACTCCCTATGCACAACTTCTTCTTCTCCACTTTTTTTTCCTGCAGTTAACTTTGCTAAGTAAAAAAAATAAATAAAAACAACAGCCTTAAACTAACTCACGATAATCCCGTAGTGACCTACTCAAACACTCGTGTACGACTCAAGAATCCACCACCGACCAACTTCGACTTCCTCCTCCACGCCGTGCACGTGCACGGCGCCTCGGCCACGCTGCGGCGAACCGCACCCCTCTCGGCAAGTCACGATCTACACAATGACACGAATCGAATCTCAGATTACCTAAAAATAATCGAAATCAAAATTAAGCCATTGAGTCGAAAAACTGTAAACACGGCCATCAATACAAACGCCTCGCGATCGCCGCATAGACCACCAGAGAAGCCCAAAATTCATCTACACCTCGACAACACGACAAGCTTCCTTCCTCTTAAATCGCGTGAATCTCGATCGCGCATAGGTGACGAACTCATCGCGCTTACAGGCATGCCAAAAACTTGAATAAAAACCCTAAATTGATTCTGTTGTTCAAATTCACGCAATGGAAAAATTATAGCATATTTTTCCCAAGATCACTGATGTCCATATTATCCTCAAATCAAATTTCAACTGGTAAAATTTATTGCAATGTTTAAAATTTGTAAAAGTGTAATTTTTGTTTTCATTCAAACTATTCTTCAAATACTAACTTAAAATTCCTAATTTTTGTTTCAAAAATCATGTCTTGTAGTATGAATTCAAGATATAATCTTGACTTAGTGTTTTACAACATTTGATTTTATAAATTTTCTACTTACTTACCTGTCAAACAAGGTTACAGTGAATATTTCAACAGGATTTTAAAACAACCTTTAAGATCTAAACTTAAAGTTTAAATCTCTTGATTCGAATTGAAAAGAAATTAAACTTAACAATAAATAACAACAGATAGATTTAAGGTTTGAAGCAAACACCATGTAGCAATCTCAGAGGATCACAGAACATCACACAAACATATGCAAACAAAAGCATACACAAACCAAATATCAATGAGGTTTGGACTGATTTTAATTGACTTAAAACTTTAAAAATTTCGTTTACTCACCTGCATAATTCCTGAACAAAGAATATTTACTGCCCTTAAACCTGAAGCTTGAAACTGTCTTGAATCCTGACTGTTTTTAGTTTGAATAAAAATTTAGTTTAAGCTTTGAAAAAAAAATGAAGATGTTTTATTTTCTTATCCTCAGGTTTACATCTAAGTTCTGGATCGAACAAGCATAGTATGATGTATATATAGAAAAACTTTGAACAGCTGTAGGTTACCACTGGTACTGTTATGATCATATTAGATTTTATGCTTAGTTACTATAAAATTGAAGTGATACTTGCAAAATTCGGCTGGACATGTTTTTATGCTGAGGTGATAGCAATTTAATGCCTTTGTTTCTTAATAGGTTTACATAATATAATTATGTTTAACTGAGCATATAGATTTGGTATGTAAAAGTACATTTGTAGTCAACCTATGGCTTGTATATGAAGCTATATTTTGTATGTAAACATTTCTTTTATTACTTCTAGTCCAAATAATTTATACACACATGTATTGTCAGGTATTGTTTTGTTATCTTCTAGTTGATTCTTCAATATATATATTTGTCTGATATTATGTTATACTTGTTTTTAGTTCATTCTATACTTTGTGTAAAAACAATTTGTGTCAGGTATTATACTTTATACTTTGACTTATTGCAGGTATATTTTTAGTCTTGTGAGTATATGAAGTTAATATGTTTCATTATTTCTAGCTTGAATAGTTCACATACATATGGTTGTTGTTAATTTGTGTGTGAAAATATTTTGTTTACATAAGTTATACATAAAAGTTAAGAGTTTGGCTTTACACTACATTTGATTTTGTTTTACTTATGCTTTGTGTTTTTATACCTTGTTCTTATTTTAGCTTTGTTTACAAATTTTTAATTTATGTTGTATGCAATCTTGACCAATTAATTCTTATTTTAAATTTTACATTTGTATTTTATATTTGACTATCAATGTTCAAGTTATATCCAAAATGATTTACTTACTTATATTTGTATTCATTTCTATTTGTACTTTACTATCATTATTTAATTTAAGTTATATACACTTATTTGATTTATATTTTGTTGAATATGCGCTTTGCGCTTATATGATTTTTGTTTGATGATAATAAACATATATACATTCGTTTAAATGTATTTGTTAATTACTATTTTATTTTTCATAGAATAAATAAATATTTGCTGAATAAAATTAAATGACACAGAATTTGAATTCAAACAGATATTTTATTTAAACTAATATTTATTACAATCCTGAATAGTACAAATTCATGCTCTCACTATACATATACATTTCTGATTACATCACGATTACATCACAAATATTTTTACATTGATAACCTCACTACATATCACTCACACTCGTATTTTGTCTTCAACTGCATTCCGGTTTGAATCCAGCATCTGAGTAATCTGCAAAAATATTCTCAAACGCAGTAAAATTGAAAGAGAAATATTTTTGAAATTTGAAAGAAACGATGATTTTGAAAACATTGTTTGCCTCAGTTATTTGGGTTGTTCGTCATCATTTTTGACCGTGCAATATCTGTGCATATCAGTATTTTTATCAGGGACAGGCAATTATAAGTGGCTGCAGTACACACGTGTACACTCGTATACGTGTGCACTGCCCCGCCAACTCGTGTTCACAAATCAAACAAAAGCACTACTAACAATTAAACACAAGGTCAAATCCAAATAACACATGAATTCAACTCAGCATGCAAACATGATCTCAACATCCAAGCATAAAGATCAATATGTAGTGACACATGCAGTGGATACACAAAACCAAATACACAACCGAGTTCCCAACATTGTCCAGACTGAATTCAAGTGCAGACCAAGTGCGGGATCGAAGTCAACAACTCAAGTGCTACCAGTGAAACACAAATGAACAAATATCACAATGAACCAACAATACATGCAGGTGAACAGAAGTTTTGAATCAAAACATAATCAAGGCCAGTTGATAACAGGGAACACAAGTGTAGCAAATGCAAACTGTGGTGAAGCAACAAAGATGAACCAGAGCTAGTAATACATGTACAGGCCGCAACAAAATGCACCACCAAGAAAAGCCATGGTCAATGCAAGGCAAAAAGCGAAGTTACAGAGAAACTTGAACTCAATTGCAACAACTCAATGGACCAAACTGCAAGTACAAGGCACAATGCACACCAAACCAGGTTCAAATTACACAAGCTCGAGATGAAAGTGTCGAAGTTACCCGAAGCCAATAGCAATACATGTATTATGAATATACACAATGCAGTACAACTACAGGTACAAGGCTAAATGACCAATGAATGCAACTACAGGACTGCAACAGGTCAAGACTGTGTACCCAGCAAATACAACGACCAAAACCATCAATGAACAAGACTACAGATGAAGCCAGAAACAATGCAAGTAGACCAAACGAAGAGTGCAGGTGAACAAATGTACAAATGAACTCGACCAGTAACCAAGTACTACAAAGACCATGTCGAACACAGTGACAACATTAAGTATGCAACATGGTGAGCAAGACGAATTCAAGTACACATCTTTCAGAAAGTCAAGCCGTGGTCATCACGAAATGAATCAAAGCCAAGACCGAAGCAAGCAGTAAAAAAAAAATTCACGAAAATAATCAACACCGTGATTTACAGGTAATAAAAATATATACTCATATGAACAAGCCATAAATCATATCAACATCAAAAGACCAAGCCGAAGTCAACGTTGAACAAGTAAAATTCGAAACCATGGTAGCAAAGAAAACTGACCAAGTCACAAATCCAAGCCGTGTCAACCAAGCATCAAAAATACGAAATTGACAAAGTCAGATTTTATCACAAGCATCCAAGTGTAATCGAGTGGCCGAGATGAACAAATTGACAAATTCAAACACGAATAAACGAACGCAAAAATAGGATTTCAAATCCTATATAAGCCCAATCATCATCGGCATAACAACAATCGAGTTCGAATACAAGTATCAGAGAAAAAAAATTGTTACCGAATCAATAATCGAACTCACCGAAGCAACACGAAATCGATCAAGGCAGGATAAATCACGAACAATCAACAAAGATCGAAGTAGTATCGGAGCTTCGCAAAAGGCCTAATCTGGAATAGAGAGCGCAAGGACGAGATACCCAAATTTTAAAGATACGAGAAGAACAAACGGCCACCATTATCAAGAGAAAAAGGAACGGGCCGAAGTTTATCAAAAGGGGAATTAAAAAATACTATTTACTTTTTTTTGGGCCGGCCTTATTATTAAAAGGAGGGGTTTTAATTTTATAATAGGGGTTTTAGTTTTTAATTTTATAATAGGGATTTTTAGTTTGAGCAAAAATCACGTGTCCAAAGTTCATATTTTAATTTTTTGCTCCTGGTTGTATTTTTGAAGTTGTTTTTTCTTTTCAAGTCAAAGGAGTAGTAAATCACCACCTAGGTTTAGGTAGTGTCAGATTGTCTATTTTGAATTAGTTCAGTGAGCAGGGTGTGCGAGTTTGCAAAGCTCTATAGGCGGGAGCAGTGTTTGCGAGTAAGCGAAACTCTATAGGCGGGAGCAGGGTGTGCGAGTCTAGTAGAGTGTTTGTGAGCGGGAGCAAAAGGGTCTGCGAGTCTAGTAGAGTGTTTGTAAGCGTGATACTGTTTAATTCTAATAGAAATCTGTGAATGCAGCAGTAGGCAGGGGTTGCCGAAGCTGGGTAAATTTTGTGTGTGATTTACTTTTCAGCATATTTATTTCTGCTATTATATTTCTGTGTTTAATTCGAGAAAATTTGCTATAACCCTATTCACCCCCCCTCTAGGGTTAATCTAGATCCTACAAGTGGTATCAGAGCCCGGTATATTTTTTTATTTAACTCTAGAGTCATGAGTCTACAAAATAATGCTTTTTCTGAGGGGCAATCTATTGCTAGGCCACCCATGTTTAACGGGAACGATTATGCTTATTGGAAAGTTAGGATGGGTATCTATCTTAGTTCTGTTGATTATGATGTTTGGGATATTATTGAAACTGGCTATAAACCTCCCACTATAATCGTTGGTGGTACTGAGATTCTTAAACCTAAGGATAGGTGGGATGCCAACGATAAGAAATTGAAAACGACAAATGCTAAAGCCATGAATGCTTTGATATGTGCTCTTGATAAAAACGAATTTAATAGAATTTCTCATTGTACAACAGCACAGGAAATTTTGCATACTTTGGAGGTGACACACGAAGGAACTTCTCAAGTCAAGGAGTCTCGTCTAGCCCTATTCAGCAACGAATACGAAAACTTTGTGATGGACAAAGGCGAGAGCATAAAAGACATGTTTGGACGTTTTTCAACCTTGGTATACAACGCTAGAGCGCTTGGGAAGGTCTTCACTGAGGTAGAGCTTGTAAGGAAGGTGCTACGAGTTTTACCAATGAACTTTGAGGCAAAAGTCACAGCAATCCAAGAATCGAAAGATCTGAGCAAACTAAGCATGGAGGAGTTGATTGGCAACTTGATGACATATGAGCTTGAGTTAAAAGCAAAGGAAGAACGCAACAACTCCGAACCAAAGAAGAAGACGATTGCCTTAAAGAGCAAAGAAGAAAGCGATGAAGAAGATCCAATTGAAGAGCTTGCAATGGCTGACAATAATCTTAGAAGATGGTCTAGATTCAAGCCACGCAAGAAGAAAACAAAGGGCAATAGGTCAAAAGATTCCTAAAATTCCGATAATGAACTGACGTGTTATAACTGCAACAAGCCTGGCCACATCAAACCAAAATGCCCACTTCTCAAAAACAACAAAGAAAAGAAAAAGGCGAAGAAGGTTTTTGCAGCGACTTGGGATGATGAAGAAGGAGAGGAAGCTTCGGATAGCAGCTCAGAGGAGGCTAACTTGTGTCTTATGGCAAAATCAAATTCAGAAGCAAGCTCCGACGAATCTAGTGAGGCAGGTGAGTTTTCTTATAAAGAACTTGTTTTTATGTGTTCTGATCTTACTAAGGTAGTGGATACTCTTGAATCTAAAATTGAAAAACTGAAATCTGATAGGAGAGAATTTGCTCGTGAAAATTTTAGGTTAAAAACTGAACTTGAAAATATTCAAAACCTAGAATGTAAAAAATGTAAGATTTTAGATTCAGAATTATCAAAACTGAGGAATAACTTTGAAAGTCTTGAAAATGAAAACTTGAATCTTAAGGAAACCATCGACACTAGGAGAAAGGATTTTATTAATCGATGCACCTCACTTGTCACTGAAAACTCAACATTAAAAACCAAAGTCCAAAATCTTGAGAAATCTTTGAATAACTTTTCAAGAGGCGAAATTTTTTTCAACATGCTATTGGGAAATCAAATTTTTGCTAACAATAGAAAAGGACTAGGCTTTGGGAAATCACAAAATGATGATAATGCAAAAAGTAAAAGTGTTTTTGCTCGATCTGAAATAATTGAAAATCATGTTGAAAATCATAGTCATAGGAACACAAAATTTAATCAAGTCAATTTAATGAGCACGTTTTGTAGAGAATTTGGACATAATCGAAATAATTGTTGGTATAGACCCAAACACGTGAAAACTATACCAATTTGGGTTCCAAAAGGCACAAATATAAAATCTTTGAAAGTCAAACAAATTTGGGTGTCAAAAGGGACATATATAAATAGTTTTGGGTCTCCAAAAACATATTTTTCATATTCTTCCACTAACAACAATGGACCTATAAAAACAAATAGGTCACATAAATCTTTTATCGTGTAGGTGTGGTGGCAGGCTAAGGAACAACAACAGTGTTCTCTGGATTTCGGCTGTTCCAGAAACACAACGGGCGACAAAGCAAAGTTCCTTAGCCTAGTATAAAGGTGACAGAATCACAATGGGCAATCACGAAAAATTATCGTAAAGGCAAAACAGGTAATTGTTTTTAAATGTGATTATCTGCACCATACTCTAAATTAAAATCAGCCAATATTGAGATAAACAAAAGTTGATGATTTTGATGCTATGATTTTTTAAAATATTGACTAACCATCTTTAAATAGAATTACTTGGAGTAATTATGATGGTTGACTGATTCGGACTTAATTGATATGATTTTTTGACTTGTTCTTATTTATGACATTGATTTGTGCTTAAATGATGACCAATCAGATTTTCAATTTTGAACTAATTTATATAAATTTGTTCGGTCAAATGATGGTTACTCACGCTACACGTAGATATAGTGGTTCTGACATTTTGGTCACTGCTTGTAAATTTGCACGATTTAAAATTCATGTGAAAAAGGATTTTTTGAAATTGTTGAAACTTCAAGAAATTGTTTTTGAAATAATTATGATAATGATTGACTGTTGATTACTCATGAATATAATTGTTTATCCTATGGTTTCTGAAATTAACATCACGATATTTGTTTGAGTGTTAACACGGCTTAAATTCAAATTCAAAAGAATTGATGTTAAGTTTGAAATTCTTGGTGCACACTTCATGTTTTGGTCAATCAAATTCAACGAGTGAATATTGAGTGAAATTTAAATTCAGATGCAGATTACACTGGTAATATGGTTGATAGAAAAATTACTAAGTGTAACGTGATTAATTATTTTGAAACATTCATTTGCTGCATCGTTTTTTTTAAAAGAAAATATCTGCATATTTTTCACTTGAAATAATTTTCAAATAGCAGAAAATTTTCTTATAAAACCCCCTCGAGAAAATCATGTTTGACCATATTTACAGCTTAATCATTTTTGAAAAATTGATTTTATAATTTTTAATTTGATTTTAAATGACAAATTTTGACTAATCTGACTCCCTTTGATTATCGAAAAGATGAATAGTGATTGAAAAAGAGATGAGTGTTGATATTTATCATATATTATAACTCGAGAAAGTATAATTAGAAAATTTCTTTAGAATTTCATAACAAGAGTTATAAAAACTTTTTGTTGGGTAAAAATTCCATGACCATTTATATTTCTATCATCTTTCTATCGACCATCACTCATCAAGATCATATTTAGTATGTAAATTTGTGGTAGTTTACAAAGGAAATCATTTGTTCTTCAATATCTTTAAATCTGTGAAGGAAATTATTTGTGCTTCAACTTATTATATTTAGCAACAAAAATAAATATCCAAAGTATTCACTCTCATTTAAAAGTCCTCACGGTTATGCATGGGTGAATTACTTGGATTTTTGATTATGTGCTTCCATGCTCATTTAAAAGTCCTCACGGTTATGCATGTATGGAACGCATATCAAATTTAATTGATTTAATAGACAAGTTGATTCTAATCCCATTTAAAAGTCCTCACGGTCATGCGTGGTTCGAAGATACTTGATTTCATTTTTAAATTAAATTGGAATACTACTAATCTCATTTAAAAGTCCTAACGGTTATGCATGGTTAGTAGATATTCAAATTTCCAGAAATAAATATACCACAAATAGACATATCTATATGAATTTTTGATGATTTTATCTCCATCACTTCTGAAAGTGGAATATGCGCTTGACAAGGGTAATTATGATTTTTGTTTGAGTTTTATTGAAATTTGATATTTATATTTAATTGAGTTAAATGTTTGATTCATGTCTATCACTTCATCTCTATTTTATAACACTATTATTCTTTTGCTGATAACAAAAGGGGGAGAGAAAAGTTAAGATTTTGTCGAATAGAATCAAGCAAAGGTTAAATAATTTTCAATTTGCATATAGGCTCATTTACATATTTTTATTTGTATGCATATATGTAGGGGGAGTATTGTGTAGAGAGGAGCATTCAAATAGGGGGAGCAAATTGAACGATCAAATACATTTAATACATTCAAAATCTTAAATATATGTTTGTTATCATCAAAAGGGGGAGATTGTTGAATATGCGCTTTGCGCTTATATGATTTTTGTTTGATGATAATAAACATATATACATTCGTTTAAATGTATTTGTTAATGTACTATTTTATTTTTCATAGAATAAATAAATATTTGCTGAATAAAATTAAATGACACAGAATTTGAAATCAAACAGCTATTTTATTCAAACTAATATTTATTACAATCCTGAATAGTACAAATTCATGCTCTCACTATACATATACATTTCTGATTACATCACGATTACATCACAAATATTTTTACATGGATAACCTCACTACATATCACTCACACTCGTATTTTGTCTTCAACTGCATTCCGGTTTGAATCCAGCATCTGAGTAATCTGCAAAAATATTCTCAAACGCAGTAAAATTGAAAGAGAAATATTTTTGAAATTTGAAAGAAACGATGATTTTGAAAACATTGTTTGCCTCAGTTATTTGGGTTGTTCGTCATCATTTTTGACCGTGCAATATCTGTGCATATCAGTATTTTTATCAGGGACAGGCAATTATAAGTGGCTGCAGTACACACGTGTACACTCGTATACGTGTGCACTGCCCCGCCAACTCGTGTTCACAAATCAAACAAAAGCACTACTAACAATTCAACACAAGGTCAAATCCAAATAACACATGAATTCAACTCAGCATGCAAACATGATCTCAACATCCAAGCATAAAGATCAATATGTAGTGACACATGCAGTGGATACACAAAACCAAATACACAACCGAGTTCCCAACATTGTCCAGACTGAATTCAAGTGCAGACCAAGTGCGGGATCGAAGTCAACAACTCAAGTGCTACCAGTGAAACACAAATGAACAAATATCACAATGAACCAACAATACATGCAGGTGAACAGAAGTTTTGAATCAAAACATAATCAAGGCCAGTTGATAACAGGGAACACAAGTGTAGCAAATGCAAACTGTGGTGAAGCAACAAAGATGAACCAGAGCTAGTAATACATGTACAGGCCGCAACAAAATGCACCACCAAGAAAAGCCATGGTCAATGCAAGGCAAAAAGCGAAGTTGCAGAGAAACTTGAACTCAATTGCAACAACTCAATGGACCAAACTGCAAGTACAAGGCACAATGCACACCAAACCAGGTTCAAATTACACAAGCTCGAGATGAAAGTGTCGAAGTTACCCGAAGCCAACAGCAATACATGTATTATGAATATACACAATGCAGTACAACTACAGGTACAAGGCTAAATGACCAATGAATGCAACTACAGGACTGCAACAGGTCAAGACTGTGTACCCAGCAAATACAACGACCAAAACCATCAATGAACAAGACTACAGATGAAGCCAGAAACAATGCAAGTAGACCAAACGAAGAGTGCAGGTGAACAAATGTACAAATGAACTCGACCAGTAACCAAGTACTACAAAGACCATGTCGAACACAGTGACAACATTAAGTATGCAACATGGTGAGCAAGACGAATTCAAGTACGTATCTTTCACAAAGTCAAGCCATGGTCATCACGAAATGAATCAAAGCCAAGATCGAAGCAAGCAGTAAAAAAAAATTCACGAAAATCATCAACACCGTGATTTACAGGTAATAAAAATATATACTCATATGAACAAGCCATAAATCATATCAACATCAAAAGACCAAGCCGAAGTCAATGTTGAACAAGTAAAATTCGAAACCATGGTAGCAAAGAAAACTGACCAAGTCACAAATCCAAGCCGTGTCAACCAAGCATCAAAAATACGAAATTGACAAAGACAGATTTTATCACAAGCATCCAAGTGTAATCGAGTGGCCGAGATGAACAAATTGACAAATTCAAACACGAATAAACGAACGCAAAAATAGGATTTCAAATCCTATATAAGCCCAATCATCATCGGCATAACAACAATCGAGTTCGAATACAAGTATCAGAGAAAAAAAATTGTTACCGAATCAATAATCGAACTCACCGAAGCAACACGAAATCGATCAAGGCAGGATAAATCACGAACAATCAACAAAGATCGAAGTAGTATCGGAGCTTCGCAAAAGCCCTAATCTGGAACAGAGAGCGCAAGGACGAGATCCCCAAATTTTAAAGAGACGAGAAGAACAAACGGCCACCATTATCAAGAGAAAAAGGAACGGGCCGAAGTTTATCAAAAGGGGAATTAAAAAATACTATTTACTTTTTTTTGGGCCGGCCTTATTATTAAAAGGAGGGGTTTTAATTTTATAATAGGGGTTTTAGTTTTTAATTTTATAATAGAGGTGTTTAGCTTGAGCAAAAATCACGTGTCCAAAGTTCATATTTTAATTTTTTGCTCCTGGTTGTATTTTTGAAGTTGTTTTTTCTTTTCAAGTCAAAGGAGTAGTAAATCACCACCTAGGTTTAGGTAGTCTCAGATTGTCTATTTTGAATTAGTTCAGTGAGCAGGGTGTGCGAGTTTGCAAAGCTCTATAGGCGGGAGCAGTGTTTGCGAGTAAGCGAAACTCTATAGGCGGGAGCAGGGTGTGCGAGTCTAGTAGAGTGTTTGTGAGCGGGAGCAAAAGGGTCTGCGAATCTAGTAGAGTGTTTGTAAGCGAGATACTGTTTAATTCTAATAGAAATCTGTGAATGCAGCAGTAGGCAGGGGTTGCCGAAGCTGGGTAAATTTTGTGTGTGATTTACTTTTCAGCATATTTATTTCTGCTATTATATTTCTGTGTTTAATTCGAGAAAATTTGCTATAACCCTATTCACCCCCCCTCTAGGGTTAATCTAGATCCTACATATTTTACATTTATATTGTTAGAATTAGATTTTAATTTAAACATTATCATTCATATGTATATTTCCAAATGTAAACAAAGTACAGTATTTTAAGTCAATTATATAAGGTAAATATTATTAAGAAATTTTATTTAAATTTCCAGAATCAAATTCCCTTTTAAAAATACAAATTTATATAAACAAATGGCAATTATTCCAAAATCATATTCATTTGAAAATAATTAGTTCACATTTTATTTCATCAGATTAAATATTTATTAAAATAAACAGGGCCAAAATCCAGGGTCGTTACAGCAGGTCCAATCTCTCACGTCATCATGGGTTCTAGGATTAGTGATATCTCACATCAATAGTAAGTGCACCTTACTGTTGGTAGCCTCAAAGTGAAGGGCAATCTTCTGTCGAGTGACTCCACTGACCTCGCATCACTAACCTACTTAGTCCAATTAACTATCCTAAATCTTTACTTGTACCACTTTAGGTTGACATTGGACTTAGCGCACTAATTCCCGTTTTATTTAAGGCAATAAGATTTACCTTAAATACTTATCTACCCGTAAATCCCCTTTTAGTGCTCATAATTGTCGATTTGTCCATAAAATCCTAACGGACATTTCCCTAGACATTTATGTATGATTATTAATTTCAAATCAGTAATTGCAACTCTTAATTCATTTCCATTAATTGCCCATTAATTGGTGTTACAATCTTTAATTCCCATAATTCCCACACACAAGGGAATAAATATTCATATCAAAACTTGCAAAAATAGATTTGTAAATAAAATAGAAACCCAATTTATTACATCAATTCAATGTAATATTCTAAACAGTAGAAATCGCAATCTAGACCCCATATTCTATTCAACTCCTCTTTTACAAAGAAACAAATAAGAAGGAAATTTTTGTAGAACAAGTGGTGTAAACTACAAATAAATCTGTAATCTAAACACTTATTTTATTGAAAAATCATGAATTTGAATCAAAGAGGAAGGAGAAGTAGAATAAACAATGATTAAATAATCCCATTAAATTTATGTAAATAATTGAGAATCCAATCCTATTCGGTAATTTCCACTAATTTCCAATTAATAGGAATTACAACCTTTCCTAATTTCTACCTATTCGCTTCCTAAATAAAATAATAACTAAGTTACGCATAAATAATGCTCAAATAAACGTTATTCTTCTTTATTAACGTAGCAAATATGTATAAACTACCTAATAGAACTACATACTCGTACCCAAATATATTCTAGTCATAAATATGTAACTAGAATATGCATTTCATATTTAATTTGCTGCAATTAGATTCCTTAGAAGATTTTCCACTATGATTTCCATTAATTTGTTTAACACAAAGAGGAAAGATCGACTCCATTTGAAATTAAAAGGAATGGATAACTTAGATGTTCCTTTTTAAATCAAATATCGCCTTCTGAATGAAATGTAGGAAAACCAAACAAATTTATAAAAGTCAAACAGATGTTCTTTTCACAAATTAAACTATGAAAAATCTACAACCTGGCACAAATTGGGCAATAATCCAAAAACCCTATTTTACACCCAAGTACAGATCTGGAATAAAAATATGCAACATTCAAATTCTAAAGTCTTTGAGACTGACTTTCAAATTTAGGTGTAAACATATTTCAAAATAGATCTAAAACAAGAATATGTGGGAAATTGTTTCTACACTAATTTAAGCCAACAATTCAAAAATAAAATTGATTTAGGAATAAAAATCAGACGTATGTCAATGGAATAGATTTAAAATCATAAGCTTTATAAAAAATTCCTACTTACTTTTAAAAGCTATCCAAATCTCTAGATCTGAAGTAGAACCTTAAATTCGTCTCTAAATCATTTTTAATTTAAGAAATATGTATAAAATGGGTTTATACATATAGTTGAATTACAGATCTGAGAAGAGATTTGGGATTGGGAGAGAAAATGGATATATATATATATATATATATATATATATATATATATATATTACCTGAATTATGTATATAGTTGACTCTCTTCTCTTCTCCATTTCATTTGTTTTCTTTTCTTCTCCAATTTTATGAATTTATATATAAATATCTTATTTATATAATTTAGAAAAAAAGTGAAGAAGAAGAAATGATAGAGCTTTACTACTGCCTCCAAAACAATATGAGAAGAGAAAGAATGGTTAGACCTGAATTTATATGCGCAAGGGTCAATTTCAACCGTCGGATCAAAATATATCAAATCCAGGCCGTTGGGACTTCGCTAACCCTAGCCTCCACACAAGGAGCTGTCGAATACCCCCTACTTAGTGGTTGACTGCCCCTGATCGACCACTCATAGCGGCCGGTCCACCCATGGGACCGGGTTATAAAACGTTAATTAATTATAATCAAATTATTTCTGTTCTGAATTTGTTTTTCGTTCGTAACTTCTTCTTTTTGGACTTCGATCGCATAATTTCAAATATGAAAGTTACTCAATTTTGCCATGAATGCAAAGGTGCAAGTTTCATGGTCAAATTCCATTGTTTGCACAAATTCCATTGTTTGCACAAATTCCATTATTGAAGCTAAATTAATTAATTAACTAACTAATTGAATAACTGTTGCCAAATTACAGTGTGTTATAACGTACAAATCCACAAGCAAAAAACATCAGCTCAAAGAAATTAATGAGCTGTTTAGAATATGCATGGTAAGACATTATAATCATGTTAATATTGGGAGAATGCACAAACATAATAAGCTAAAACTGATGTTTGACCGCACGATATTGTTGATTTCGAGTTTTTGTATTTATGCAATAGAATATTTATCTCGAGTCCCTATTTCATTATTGAATTGTAAAGCGAGTCCCTTAGTCATTAATTATATAAATTAGGTCCCTACTTCTCTAACATCACACGCGACAATTAACAGCATTTGTCAACTCATTTATTTTCAATTGTTAAAGTGTGATAACTTTTGTAGATTAATCTGATTTAAGAATCGTTTTCACTATTAAACCACAAATTTAATAAACATTCCAATGACATCTATTGTTGATATCTAAAAGTAAAATTTTAAATCAAATAATCTTACACAGTATTTTTTACTTCACTTTAGTAATGGAGTTAAAAAATCCATTTTTAATAGTGTAGCTTTCAATCGCATTAAAAAAATGCAATTAAAAGCTGCATTTTAATACACCATTAAGATGTAGTTGAAAAACGCAGTTCATTGGTGCAGTTTTTAACCGTGTTTCTAAAATGCAGTTAAAAACTCCACCATTAAAATTCAGTCTTTAACTGTATTTTGGAAATCTAGTAAAAAATGCACCAAATGGAGTAAAAACTTCATTACAATAATGCAGTTGTAACTACATTTCTGAAATATAATTAAAAACTGCACCACTAAAATGCAGTTTTTAACTGCAATGTTGTAATGTAGTAAAAAAAACTACACCTAATGTAGTTAAAAACTGCACCACTAAAATACAGTTTGTAACTGCATTTTAATAATGCTATTAAAAACAACATTATAATAATGCGGTTTTAGCTGCATTTTAGAAATGCAGTTAAAAACCGCATCACTAAAATAAAGTTATAATCGTATCACTAAAATGTAATTAAAAACTACATGTATTAAATGCAACTATAATTGGATGTAAGATGCAGTTTTAACTGCATCAATTATTTTAATTTTTTCAGGTGATATAATTAAAAAAAATACGATTGTGTTTTGAAATTTCAAAAAATTCAAATTTGAAAAATATAAATTTTGAAATTTAGTTTTTTACATATCCATAATACTTATCATTAGAAAGATAATAAAATTTATGATTTAACAACAAAAATGGTTTTGTTAATCTGATGTTTTTAGAAAAAGTTAATGCATTTTAAAGATTGATAATTAATGGGCTGTGGATTTTATATAAGAGTATGTGAATGATAGCCACATATGAAATAAATGCATGCGTACAAACCCCACTTATGCAATTTATTTTTACTAAAAGATATCCATGCTTTTTCCCCAAAAGTATTAGGCCGACCATATGAAATCTCACCCTCCAAATATTTTTGCCTTTTTCTTTTTATAATGGATATTATTGTCTCTTCTAAAACCTAATCAACTCTAACATGGTAACTAATTAGGCTATGATTATTGCTTTTTTTATTACTGGTCATATACAATTCACAGTATAATTCAACAATCTAATATGATGCCCATTATGCAATTTTATATGCATGTTGCTTCAACTTCTTATCCTGACCTGGATAAGCATTGATATAGTTAAGGGTGTCCCTAAGAGTAATTATGTAATTTAATTACATACCTTAACTCTTTTAGTATAATCTTATTCAAAACAAAAGTATGTTTTTTGGTTTTTATGTTTTGTATGTTTTTTAATATATATATATATATATATATATATATATATATATATATATATAAGTAAGTAACAGTTAGAATACATCATTACATACAAGTTAAAATCCCAAGGATAAAGTATTTAAATGATTGCAGTTACATTTCGTAGCCCTTAGTATTGGATTGTAATAATAAACACTTGTCCTTAAATGTTCATAATCGTTTAGTATTCAAGAATGAGATATCAATATACTAGCAAGACAAATGAACAAAATGTTATCCATACGATGGACAGTGACTTACTTACGACTATTGGAAACACCAATTGTTATGTGCTTGTAGTTATTTGGAATAATTACAGAATGACACATTGAGTCTTCTATAGTTGATTATTGTATCTGTGTCAAAATAGAAGGTCTCATGCGACGATGTGCAATAGTTTTTTAACTTGAAAGTACCATGATCTTATGTGTGAAAACCATTCTTTGATTATTGTCAATCACGTGATATTAATTCACATTATGACAATGATTGGGTATACGTTGAGACATGTAAACTAAAACACTACTCAAGAGAGTATTTGTCTCCTTTGATAAAAAATGTTAATGTCATTATAATCGAAAGATAATTCAAAGTCAAAGCCTCGGGCTAGAGCAACTTGTTGGTCAATAAATGTTGTCAGCTTGAACCAAATGATTTTGAAAGTTGAACTTCACAATTAGATATAGACATTATTACAGTTTTGACCTTAGGTCGAGTTCAAAATAGTTATGTTCACAATGAGGACAAAGATACATAACATGCACAATCTGTTGTTATTTATTTGTGCCACTTTTAAAATGATTAGAAGTAGGACTTCACCTAGATGATCTATAAGGGGTTGAGTTTGTGTCCAATACTATACTTCAGCAAATTTCTTACAAGCATTAATATTTAAATAGTTTTAATATTATTAAGGGTTGATTCAAAACTTGGAATCACACAACTATAATCCTTAGAATTTATCCAAAATTAATTTATATTTTTATAAAACAAATGGATAAGTTAAACTTAATGGTTATATGTTAGTTTATTCAATTAATTATGAGTTTGAAACTAAAATTAGTGTATAAATTGCTATGCAAATGTTCAATTCAAATGTATTTAATTAATAACAACCCTGATATCATGTTATTGCACATTTTCATGGTTGACCATGTTAAGGGGTATGGAGTAGTATAGTTAAAGAAAACTGTATGCATGAATCAACACTTGATTAAGGCATGAGTTAATGGTGTTTAATGGGCGAGTTACAAGTTGAAGTGACTTCACCTCTTTTATAAATAATCTTCCATGAATAATTTTAGGAAGTTGGAAATTTAGTTTTTATACATAATTTTATCCATTCTAATCTTATCCATTCTTAAGTTAAATTATTAAGTCAAAGTTATCTTACACATAATTTTGGTGAAGTTGGAGAGGCAATTCTGATAATCCGATGTGTGGTAACTAGGCATCATCAAAAGGTAAAAAGCTTTATGTCATACATAAATTTTTAGTATGTATATATGTATATGTATATTATGTATGTTTAAATTTATGTGTGTGTGTATAACCATGGCCAACCATATTATATAGGAAAAAACAACTTTTAAATCAGTTAAATGTATATATGTGTATTATATTACATACATACATACATTTATATTACATGTTGTAAAATTATAACATTTCATACATACATATATAAATATATGTATGTATTTTCGTAAATATAATAAATATTGAATAAACATAAATAAATATATATGTATAGTTTAGTAAATAAACATATAACATATACATATATCAAATTTAACATTTACATATGCATTATGCATATTTATCTTTTGTGAACTAGAAATTTTTTATTTATCATGTCTTAAAAAATATCTTAACAATGTATATATACGTACAAAAAATTACATATGTTTATGTACATACATATTTTTTTAAATATATGTTATTGTGATGACCGCCCTACACCTTCAGCTCCCAATACTAGAAAAGAGCATTTCTATGGTGCTCGGTTGATCTAGGACGATTGTTAAGGGTTAAATGTAGAGAAAACAATCATAGAACCTGTCGTATATCTCGTAATGCATCGAATAAAATATAATAATCATCACATATATAAAGATTGAGAGATATTTTACTAAATGAACCATAAATGTCAAAGTGCATAGGTTCATAGAGTTATATAAAATAGAAATAGAGTTTATATAACTAGGAATAAACTCAACATAAACAACCTTTAATAAAATAGTTAACACTTTCTAAGTGGGTTTTTGACCAAGCTGATTTCAACCAGAAAACAAAGGCACAATGATTCGAGGGCTTAATAAGAATTAAAAGGAGGCAAGAAAAAGAAAATATCAAAAAAAAACGAACGGAAAAGGTTGACTTGAGTTTTTCAACTTGGCGCTTGGGGTCGGATCCAAATCATACCCGAGTTGAACATAAGAAAAATGAAGGAAAACTTTAGCTGAGAAATAGGAAGACAAAACAGGAAGACAAAACAGGATGACTTGGAGTCGGTACGCGAGTCAAACCCATGGCAAACCCAGATCAGACTCGAATTTACTCAGCACCTAAGTCAAACCCAAGACAAATCCAGGTTAGAACCAAGTCGATTCAATACCCGAGTCAAACCGGAGTCCAAATCGGGCAAACTCGGGTCAGACCCGATACAACTCCATATCGAGTTGTAAGTCATAACTTGGTACCGTGTTGTGATTTTTCTCGGGTTGGACACACAAAACTCTCAGGTAGACTTTAAGGAATCGTTACCGAGTATAACTCGCGTCGAATGCACAAAACTATTAGGTTGGACTCGAAGTAATCATTACCGAGCAGAACACAAGTTGGACTCAAAAAATTCTCAGGTCGGACGCCAACCCAAAGCTCATGATTTTCACATGCGTCAACACGAAGATGAAATGACTTGGAAATTGATAGGCATGCTTAGAGGAGGAAGATAATATATCTTAGAAAATATCACCCCAAAATCGGCTAAGGAAACAACTCATCGAATACAATTCTTCGACTCTGTGCCAAGTCATTTTCTTGCCTGGAAACCACTCATCAACTTTATACAACCGCTTCCCCACTCCTCTAGCTCATGCTCAAATGCTTTCATGAGACTTTAACGATGAATCATCAATTTTGAAGAGAAGACAACCCAAGTAGTCAAGTAATCTAACTGATTAAGGAACAATCACCAAATTCAACCAAACGACTAGAGCAAAAGCATGAGACACATCTACTCGAAGATAACATAAAGGAATAAAAGAAGATGAGCCATTTACAACTAATGAAATGACTCGATACTGAGTTATTTGACTTGATGCCGAGTTGTTTTTACAACTCTATTGCTCTGGTATCTTGAATGTTGCTTTGGGCCGACTACTAAACTCTACTGCTAACAAGCTTTTGACCCAACACCTCCTCTACCTCTATAAATATAAACTCATTGGCAACTAAAAGGGAACCTGGTGTCTGCCATCGCTACGTGGAAGCTCTACCTCTTCTTCAATATCTGTCTCTACATAATAGTCAACAGGGCAGCTACTCTAGGTAATTCTAGGACTTAGAATCTATCTAACCCCTGTACTTTTGACTTATTCTCTTTCAAATATCTTGTAGTCTCAAGCAAATTGCATCAAATCTATAAGCAACAAAGTTATAAAGTGGATGCATGTTATAGATTGCCGAACTACTATAAAGTCTTCTGGCTTTCTACTTTATTTCTACTGCTTTTCTTTTATTTCTGTTATTATTTACTAGATCTAGCTCTCACAGGTTCTATATCGCATATCTTTGGGTGTTGATCCATTTTTGGCATCAACATTTTGGTGCTTACACTGAGAAATTTGAATCCAGGCTTAGATCTAGCTTTCTTCTTGGGATTGGACAGATCTAAAAGTTAGATCCGAAAGTTTAACTTAAAGAATTTGAAAATTTTCCTATTATAATCAATGGCTCCAAGGAAATCTAGAAGATCTTCTGGAGCTATAGTTGGAGGTGATAATGAAAACACTCACCAAAGTAAAGTTAACAATCAACTGGCAATTCCAGGATCTTCTGCTCAACGGGATGTTGTCATTAGAGGAGAACTTAACAAGATGGTGCAAAAGATCAATCAGAAGCTTTGATGGAAAATCTAAAGGCTTTTGCAACCTTGCAAACTCAAAAGCCTCAATCAGTTGGAAGTGGTGCTTCACCTATGGTTGAACAAGAAAATTCCTCCATTTCTGGCAGAAACAGAAAGAATAAGGAATATAAGCAACAAGTTGGAATTACTGGAACTTCTACAGGACTTGTAGGAGGAAGAAGGAGTGCTTTCCCACCAAAAAACAACCTAGGGCCGAGACAAATCAAGTTAGCACCGGACTTAATGCATAGCTTGTTGATGCTCAAGGGTGGAAGCACATTTCTAACTTGATGATGAGAATTTTGAGATGGTCAGATGTTAATAGAGACGATATTCGCACAGCCGTGGCACAACTAACCTAAGCAGCCGTAACTCAACCTACCGCATGATAAAGGAACACAAATGGAATGGTTCACCCAAAGATAGAGGGACCTAGGTGTTAGTCGGTAACCGAGAGCATTTGCAGAGCACTTGTTGTAGCCCCTAATAGTCGATCTCTAGAATGTCGTGCTAGCGAGGAGTACATCGCTGACATGATTAAACGACTGATGGAGGAAAGTAAAGCATAAAAATGAAAATTGGGGTTTTACACCAAGACAGACTTCCTTTACCGAGGATATCTTAAGGGAAGAATACCCTGAGAAGTTTGTTATGCGAATAATACCATTTTACAATGGGACCACCGACCCTAAGCAACATTTATTTATGTTTGAATAGCATATGGATAGAGCATGTGACATATATGCTATCTGTAACATCCCGCCTTTTCACACACTTTAAACCGACACACGTGCCAATTCAAAGCATACGCAAGGGCGGATTGTTATGGGGTAAATAAGAAAACAGAGAAGAAATAAAACAAAATAGAATCTCACAGCGGAAGGATAAAATATAATAACAAATATACAGTTCATAAACAGTTTACAAAAGCTGGATTCTTCTTTTACAATAAATATCAGAGTTACACATACCAATACAAGCAATGCAGCGGAATAGAAAGAGTGTGGTGTAATACTATATATAAAATAATACCGATTCTTCGTCTTCGTCCTCCAAAGCTAAAATCTGCTATCCTGAAATGCTCGGACTGACCCGAGCGAATTTGAAAAGACAAAAACACCCGAGTCAGACTAGAATATCTTATGTGAGTTAAATAAACAGAAATAAATATGAGTACAGTAACTCAAGAGATTTTCGGGATTTACATCTCCTAAGGATCCGTTAAACTATTTACTATGTAGTATATTGCGCTATTATAATAGTGTCTATTTATAAAATAAACTTACTTTTTAATAGCGTTAAGGGGTTACCCATATAGCCCTTAACACGTAATAGTCCCAGTAGTCCATCCAATATCATAGTCCCTCCTGATCGGGAAGCCACTAGAGGATACCACACGGGCTACGGGAGAAAACCAAACTCGTACAAGGCGCGATAGGGTAGGTGACACGGCACAACTAGGCAATGCCAGGGTAGATATACCAATTACGCTTCCGGGCCGATGGTAACGCGAAGCCGCAGCAACCGCCCACCTCGAAACAACTCCCCAAATCAAAAAAAATAGAAGTGGCCACTGAATCAATCCAAAGTCATAGTATAATATCGAAGAGGAGTGTCCGATCAGAGGAATGACCTCATTAACCCGTCGATCGCTCCTGTTTTAGCCACCTTATGCCAACTCACGGGAGTCGGGTCCACGTATTTACCTTACAGGAATCGTCGCCACCAACCTACTTCATTCTGGAATCTCCCCCGCGTACACGGTTAGTCAAAGTGGTTTTCGGTATCGACAGAGAGTATGTCCATATCCGATCCCGGTCTCTTTGCCAACCCATCGTTATTATAACACCGCGGTTATTTAAAACAGTTTATACTTTTAAAACCAGAATATAATCCATTTCAAAACCATAATATTACGATATCATTCCAAAACCCAAAACCATATTTTACCACTTATCCCAAATATAATTTCTTTCCAAAATTAAAAGGCTTTAGCTTCATAATATCTGAAAATCGAATATTTTCAAAGCTTAATATTTTTGGAAATCCATAATTTCAAACCATAACTTTTAAACTCAAATGGTTTGGATATTCAACGGTATGCGAATTAAAAGGGTTTAACTTTACTGTTGCTTTATAAAGAAATAAATTACACGGCTTTCCAAATATTTCTTCTTTTAAAGTTAAACCAAAATCCAAAATATTACCTCAAGTCCCAAAACCATTTCGATTTTATATATATTTATATCCATTTTTGATCATTAATATTTCAACTAAAGTTGGATTTTTATCCTTTCAAAATCAATATTCTATTAATTAATCTTGACCATTCACATAAAATCCATAATTAATAAAACTTCAATTTCTAGTAAAATATATATATAAATTTTCCAATTCAAAATTTTACTAGAATATCCATTTCTATTTATTTTGGGAAAATCCAATTTCAAATATCATATCTTAAAATTTCCAACTTTACATTTAAACATAGGATATAAATTTACCAACTCCATTTTCTAAATTTCTTCCATTTCAATAAAGAAATTTATCCACCTTTTAAATTCCTAAATTTTAACTTCATAGGTATATAAATATGGAATAAAATATTTATACAATATAAAATTTAAGATTTATAAACCGTATTCAATCCAAACCATAGAAATCACATTAAAATAGTTATATATAGACCGCGGTGCCTGTATATAATTTTCTATCCTATGGTCAAGTGATACGGATATTTATCATTTCAATCCGCAATTTAAAAATAAAACTTTGCGGTTTTATCATTTCAAACCACAATCCCGAAAAATGAAATATGCATGATAAATTTGCAAATTTAATGATATGCAATAAACATTCATTCATCAACAACATCCATCATCCAATCGCAACCATCAACCAATTTCAATCAATAACAGTATATATCTATGAACATATACAACAGGTAATAACTGTCAGTTTTTTTTTCCAAATTAAATTTATCAACTATTTATCTAACAGTTTACTCAATAATAATTTACATAACTGTTAACTAGCAGTTCTTATGCAAACAATAATTTCTAACAGCCAATTAATATGCAATCAATCAATTTAAATTAACAGCTAAATTCAAAAAAATGCAATTCAACAGATATGGATGAAATAACATGCCCAAAAGCTCATAAATAAATTTCTATTCATTTCTAAAATTTATTTAACAAACATAAAAGCTTCTAGTAATTGTGAGTGGGTTAAAACACTCACCTTCCGAATTTAAATCGAATTTAGATTCGATTTAAACTCAAAAATTTGACGGTCTCCAAATCTGTCCAAACCAGCGTCATCAGATCTGGAATTAAATTACGATCCTAACGCAAAAAAAATCATGTGAATCCGATGTCGTATGAAAAAGTTATGATGGAAAAACGATTGGTAAACAAAATAAATTAACAAATGTTAAACTTGCATAATGTTGCCACGTCTACCTTCTTCTCACGCGTGAAACCACTCAGCTTCCTCACGCATCCCTCACACACGGAGCAGCCTTCCTTCGCCGTTGACCATGACATTGAGACCACCACGACCTTCAATTCGCCACGTCGATGCCACCAGGGATACCGCCTCCACCTCCTCTTTAGACCGCCAGGGGTGCGGCACCCCCTAGTGCCCGCCGCCGCCACTAGTGGTTAGGGTTTCGAAACCCTAATCGGCCAAATTCTAGCGCCCCTGACCACAATACAAGCTGCAACCACCATCGATCTACTCCCCACAGCGATTGCTACCAAACCCCTCAACCAATTTCGTCGATTGAACCCGAAATCAAAAACGCCCAAATCTAGCCTTAGGGTTTCGAGTTTTTGGCCTTTGACTGAGTTTCCAGGACGATTCGAGCATCGATTGCAAAAACAGATGTCACATATAAATTCGTATTGAAGAAATCTACGACATATAATTTTTTGGGAATTTTCTGAAGACTTTGAATTTTCACTTTGATTTGCAAATTTGAAATTGGATCTGAGATGTATACATTTGGGGGAGAGAGAAGAGTGAAGAAATGAACGTACAACAAAAGAATAGAGACTAGGGTTTATAGCTGTATATATATAGGTAGGCTAGGTTAGAATAGATAGGCTAGATAGATGAACGTACGCAACAAACTATGGCCCAAAAAGCCCGTTATGCCTCCGGAACCGAATTTGTTAAAACTATATATCCAGATAGGTGTTTTAAAATATTCTGAACGCGATGGAAAAAGTTTCACGACCAAATTCGATCGTATGAAGAAGTTATGCTGAAAACAAGATTTCCAAATTGATTTCAAATTGATTTTTAATAAAATTGATTTTCAAGGCGTTTCGCGTCCGTACGATCAAACGGCAAGTCCGATCGATACGAAATTTGAAACCCTATAATAATTCACCGATACGGATCCGATGAAACTAGTTTCGTCGAAATCCGAGTCCGTGACAAAAATGGCTATTTTTAATGTTTATTAAATCAATTAAATAAATCATAAAAATCCAATTCTAATTTTTCAACTTCTAATATTGGCCAAATCTTATTACTTATATAATTCAATCAATTCCAATTGATTTAGCAGCTTGGATGTGAATTAAAATCTATAAACATATCAATTTGCAGTGTTAATTTCTGCATTTTTATAATTATTTGGAAATTATAAATTATATTCTAAAACTCAATTATTAAAGCTTATATTCTTATACTCTCAACGAAATCCAATTAGATAAATAGATTTGATTTCTATTCCAACTCATGATTGCAAATAAACTTTTACCATAATTAAATTCCAAATTATTAATAACCCTTATTTTTCTTAACTATTTATTAATTCCAATCCAATCGAATTCAACACTATAAATTTGATTAATTTATTATATTCACTTCCTTTCTATTATTCAAAGTTATTGTTGTAAATACGACGAATACTAACATTAGTTTAAGATTTCACTCAATGTTTACAAATTCCATTTCAATCTAATAACGTAATATTTTACGTTCAATTCTATTTTATTTGTCGTAAATACCACTTGTTGAATTAAATACTCAAATCTTAAATAAATCTTGCTTCTAAAGTTATACCAACAATGGTCCAGTTAAATTTGAATTAGCTTTACCTTTATTTTATGAAATTAACTATTGCAATAAATCCAGATTTATAAATAAGGCTTGATTCCTATATTAACTTCTTTGGTCTCAATTAACCTTTTATGGCGAGTATGAATTTCAATGTATAATTGAAATCTTTATATCCATTTAATTTTACTATCATCCACTATCTACATATTCTAGCTAAATTCCAACTAACATATAAATTAGCTATTCCAACTTCCATTAATTGCGATTATCATACTATAGAAATTAAATTCCATTAACCACATAAATAAAAGTTGATCCCCATCTATTTACATTATTTCACGTTTGCATAAATTTATTCAATGGTCACTTTTAATTAGTAACTATCCATTTTCCAATCCAAATGTAAATCTTCCACTTTTGAATTCTTATATTAAATGGAATTTATTCTAGGTAATATTTTTACTAATATTTACTGATTCAACATTTATGTTTCTAAAATTTACTCCAACCAAATGTGACAATCTACATTTCATTTCTATGCAATATATACTCTCTTTTTTTTTATTCCATTCATTTGGTTACTGCGTTGAAATCTATTTATTACTAATACTAACGTTATTATCATCAATTAAAATTGGATTCCAAATTTTTATTCAATACTGTGAAAAATAACTTTCATATAAATCAAATCCTTTTTATACCTAATCCAAATTGGATTATATTCCAATTCCTATAACTAGGTCTTCAGTCACCATTTACATATTTAGCGTTTATTTAATTCTCCGTTTATAAATTTAGAGTTTCTACTAAATTGAATTATACAACTTATGAACTTTAACAAATTTAGTCCACCTAATAAATTTTCTAATGTTTATATATTGGCAATCCGATTCAGCTATCATTTCATTAATACCTTTTAAATCAACTAATTATAACTAATAACTACCCACCAATTTACATTAATCCAATCTATGCCACATAAATATTTAATTGTTAACATTAAATTATAATCACCACATCAATTCCTATATTTACTCAAATAAAAATCTTAAGACTTATATTTCCTTCTAAATTAGATTAGCAATTCTATTAAATTCAATTCATTAAGCATTATTAATTTAACGAGTCGTTACAATCTCCCCCACTCAAAACTTTTCGTCCCCGAAAAGGAAAGAAGGGAGGAGGAAGAATAACAGTGCATTTTACTTCAAATATTAACTTATATTTTACTGGATTAATTTCCTTAAATGAAATACACTGGTTTTATAATTATTATATCCTTTAATACTTGAATTATTAAAGTTGGAAAAATATTCTCAACAAAATTCTAAGTCCAAAATTTACGAAAATTTTTGGCAGAGTCTCCTTTGTACGGAGGGACTCTGGAGAAAATATAATATCCAAATATACAAGTATATTACATATATAATCAAAATATTATATCCCAACACGGGAAAAATATATAAAATAGCGCTTTACGTAATCCGGGAACGTACCTATTTGTCGGGCAATATACGCTTATATTTTTGTGGAACCAAAGCAGTAGCAGTGGCTTCCAACACCTGTATTCACTTATAAAATCTAAAAGGTTAAATATTTATTTTACAGTGAATGTTTTGGTGGATTCAATCATTCATATCCAATCAAATGCAACAACCATAGATTTTAGCAAACAGCACACACCACAACAAACAATCATTAAATCAAACAAATAATTAGTTGTTCGGCTCAAATTCTGAAGTTGTACGAATGAAGAATAACTATCAAGTACATCCGTTGCTCAACAGCCTAAGATGGAACAAAGATAGATTATTTGTAAATCTAACAACTCCATAATTCCTTACCCAACAACATACATCAACCAACAATTCAAATCAACACCAAAATATCTCATTATACATTTATTTCATAATTCAGTGTTTTGATTTTTCTTTCCTTCATTTATGAGGGATTTCTTTGTTTCTTACAAGTTTATTTTCCAATTATCACCAAATTCATTATATTTGTATTTCCTTTTTATTACTTAAGTTTCCTTTTATTACTTAAGTTTATAAAATAAATTCTCATTAATAACAGCAATTTATTGAATACCTTTATTGCTTCAAGCTTTACTTGCAAGATTTTCTTTTACATATTCTTACTAACATTTCAACTTTTATTTTATGGTAAGTTATATATATTTTAAGAATGTAAGTGACAATTTACATGTTTCTTCTTAATTCCTTTAATTAATATATATATATTTGTTACTTACCTTTAATCTCATTCATTTATTTAATGTGGAGGTTTCCATTATATTGGAATAGAGGAAATTAAAACATACTTAAGTTAATAATCCTACAATCAATTCTTATTTAGAATTTCATTTTATTTACTTTAAGTTCATATCACCTATTAGTAATTCTTAACTTATTTTTTTTTTTTTTTAGTAAAATTTCAATCATAACTTAAGTTTATACCATTAAATTCTTATTTATACAGTCGTTTATTGAATACTTCAATTTTTCCTAAATTCCTACTTGTAAAATATTCAATTCTAGTTTCTTATTTAACATTTCAACTTTTATATTTGGGTAAGTTATTTATGTTAAAGAAATGCAATTGAACTTATACAAGTTAAATCTCCATTCTTTAATTAAATTTAATGTTTATCCATATTACTCTTTTATCTCATATGTTAAAAATTTCAAATTTCTCTTTATAATATTGCATTAATTCTCTTACTTAAATTAGAGGTTTCAACTTATTAATTACTTATCTTTTTATTCAACTAAAATAATTTAAACAATTAATTAATGGAAATTTAAGAATTAAATACCGGGTTAAATTTCAAATATTTCAAAATAATAGATAAATAAGTTCTTACAACTCAATATCTCTAATTATATTTAGAACAATAAAAGAAAAATTTTAGAAAATTTCAAAATAAATCTGCAGTAGAATTTACTACAGTGGCCTTTCCCCTTTTGAAACTCGAAAATGAAAGTCGATGATGCGGCCGTCATCACCGAATTTATTTTCCAGCGACGGAGAGAAAAGTACAAAATTTATTTCTCCAAAATCTTCTTTTAAAACAAATTTCCCGAATTTAAAATGGAATATTCATATCGGAAAATATATATATGACAATATTATCATACTTCCAAATTATACTTTTTATATAAGAAATTCCTTATAAACCAAATCATTATTTTTCATAAATTCTTTGAAAGCACATTTCAAAAATCCCGGACTTAAGTTCTAAAATCTCCAATTTGGTTTATTATAATTTCACTTAGCTTCAATTATTATAAATATGTTTATTGCCTAACATCCAATCTATAGCAACCAAATATATATATATATATCTTTATAAAATATTTTATATATAGAAAATATAATAGGCAAAATTATTTCATTCACCTATATTAAAAACAAATATTATGTCAGTCTGTCCTATTAAGTGTTTAGAAATCCCTATTGATGACATAGCGTCCCATGCATCAACCAGAATTTATAAATACAAAGCGGAACAGATTAACACAATATTAAAACCCTTTTATTAATACTAACAAGTACGCTCTCTCATATATGTACACTCAGTGACTCCCATAGGATATTTCTACCCTATTAACAAAGAGTCAAACCCCACAAAGCCAAGGTTTATCGCTAAACCAAAGCTCTGATACCAACTGTAACATCCCGCCTTTTCACACACTTTAAACCGACACACGTGCCAATTCAAAGCATACGCAAGGGCGGATTGTTATGGGGTAAATAAGAAAACAGAGAAGAAATAAAACAAAATAGAATCTCACAGCGGAAGGATAAAATATAATAACAAATATACAGTTCATAAACAGTTTACAAAAGCTGGATTCTTCTTTTACAATAAATATCAGAGTTACACATACCAATACAAGCAATGCAGCGGAATAGAAAGAGTGTGGTGTAATACTATATATAAAATAATACCGATTCTTCGTCTTCGTCCTCCAAAGCTAAAATCTGCTATCCTGAAATGCTCGGACTGACCCGAGCGAATTTGAAAAGACAAAAACACCCGAGTCAGACTAGAATATCTTATGTGAGTTAAATAAACAGAAATAAATATGAGTACAGTAACTCAAGAGATTTTCGGGATTTACATCTCCTAAGGATCCGTTAAACTATTTACTATGTAGTATATTGCGCTATTATAATAGTGTCTATTTATAAAATAAACTTACTTTTTAATAGCGTTAAGGGGTTACCCATATAGCCCTTAACACGTAATAGTCCCAGTAGTCCATCCAATATCATAGTCCCTCCTGATCGGGAAGCCACTAGAGGATACCACACGGGCTACGGGAGAAAACCAAACTCGTACAAGGCGCGATAGGGTAGGTGACACGGCACAACTAGGCAATGCCAGGGTAGATATACCAATTACGCTTCCGGGCCGATGGTAACGCGAAGCCGCAGCAACCGCCCACCTCGAAACAACTCCCCAAATCAAAAAAAATAGAAGTGGCCACTGAATCAATCCAAAGTCATAGTATAATATCGAAGAGGAGTGTCCGATCAGAGGAATGACCTCATTAACCCGTCGATCGCTCCTGTTTTAGCCACCTTATGCCAACTCACGGGAGTCGGGTCCACGTATTTACCTTACAGGAATCGTCGCCACCAACCTACTTCATTCTGGAATCTCCCCCGCGTACACGGTTAGTCAAAGTGGTTTTCGGTATCGACAGAGAGTATGTCCATATCCGATCCCGGTCTCTTTGCCAACCCATCGTTATTATAACACCGCGGTTATTTAAAACAGTTTATACTTTTAAAACCAGAATATAATCCATTTCAAAACCATAATATTACGATATCATTCCAAAACCCAAAACCATATTTTACCACTTATCCCAAATATAATTTCTTTCCAAAATTAAAAGGCTTTAGCTTCATAATATCTGAAAATCGAATATTTTCAAAGCTTAATATTTTTGGAAATCCATAATTTCAAACCATAACTTTTAAACTCAAATGGTTTGGATATTCAACGGTATGCGAATTAAAAGGGTTTAACTTTACTGTTGCTTTATAAAGAAATAAATTACACGGCTTTCCAAATATTTCTTCTTTTAAAGTTAAACCAAAATCCAAAATATTACCTCAAGTCCCAAAACCATTTCGATTTTATATATATTTATATCTATTTTTGATCATTAATATTTCAACTAAAGTTGGATTTTTATCCTTTCAAAATCAATATTCTATTAATTAATCTTGACCATTCACATAAAATCCATAATTAATAAAACTTCAATTTCTAGTAAAATATATATATAAATTTTCCAATTCAAAATTTTACTAGAATATCCATTTCTATTTATTTTGGGAAAATCCAATTTCAAATATCATATCTTAAAATTTCCAACTTTACATTTAAACATAGGATATAAATTTACCAACTCCATTTTCTAAATTTCTTCCATTTCAATAAAGAAATTTATCCACCTTTTAAATTCCTAAATTTTAACTTCATAGGTATATAAATATGGAATAAAATATTTATACAATATAAAATTTAAGATTTATAAACCGTATTCAATCCAAACCATAGAAATCACATTAAAATAGTTATATATAGACCGCGGTGCCTGTATATAATTTTCTATCCTATGGTCAAGTGATACGGATATTTATCATTTCAATCCGCAATTTAAAAATAAAACTTTGCGGTTTTATCATTTCAAACCACAATCCCGAAAAATGAAATATGCATGATAAATTTGCAAATTTAATGATATGCAATAAACATTCATTCATCAACAACATCCATCATCCAATCGCAACCATCAACCAATTTCAATCAATAACAGTATATATCTATGAACATATACAACAGGTAATAACTGTCAGTTTTTTTTTCCAAATTAAATTTATCAACTATTTATCTAACAGTTTACTCAATAATAATTTACATAACTGTTAACTAGCAGTTCTTATGCAAACAATAATTTCTAACAGCCAATTAATATGCAATCAATCAATTTAAATTAACAGCTAAATTCAAAAAAATGCAATTCAACAGATATGGATGAAATAACATGCCCAAAAGCTCATAAATAAATTTCTATTCATTTCTAAAATTTATTTAACAAACATAAAAGCTTCTAGTAATTGTGAGTGGGTTAAAACACTCACCTTCCGAATTTAAATCGAATTTAGATTCGATTTAAACTCAAAAATTTGACGGTCTCCAAATCTGTCCAAACCAGCGTCATCAGATCTGGAATTAAATTACGATCCTAACGCAAAAAAAATCATGTGAATCCGATGTCGTATGAAAAAGTTATGATGGAAAAACGATTGGTAAACAAAATAAATTAACAAATGTTAAACTTGCATAATGTTGCCACGTCTACCTTCTTCTCACGCGTGAAACCACTCAGCTTCCTCACGCATCCCTCACACACGGAGCAGCCTTCCTTCGCCGTTGACCATGACATTGAGACCACCACGACCTTCAATTCGCCACGTCGATGCCACCAGGGATACCGCCTCCACCTCCTCTTTAGACCGCCAGGGGTGCGGCACCCCCTAGTGCCCGCCGCCGCCACTAGTGGTTAGGGTTTCGAAACCCTAATCGGCCAAATTCTAGCGCCCCTGACCACAATACAAGCTGCAACCACCATCGATCTACTCCCCACAGCGATTGCTACCAAACCCCTCAACCAATTTCGTCGATTGAACCCGAAATCAAAAACGCCCAAATCTAGCCTTAGGGTTTCGAGTTTTTGGCCTTTGACTGAGTTTCCAGGACGATTCGAGCATCGATTGCAAAAACAGATGTCACATATAAATTCGTATTGAAGAAATCTACGACATATAATTTTTTGGGAATTTTCTGAAGACTTTGAATTTTCACTTTGATTTGCAAATTTGAAATTGGATCTGAGATGTATACATTTGGGGGAGAGAGAAGAGTGAAGAAATGAACGTACAACAAAAGAATAGAGACTAGGGTTTATAGCTGTATATATATAGGTAGGCTAGGTTAGAATAGATAGGCTAGATAGATGAACGTACGCAACAAACTATGGCCCAAAAAGCCCGTTATGCCTCCGGAACCGAATTTGTTAAAACTATATATCCAGATAGGTGTTTTAAAATATTCTGAACGCGATGGAAAAAGTTTCACGACCAAATTCGATCGTATGAAGAAGTTATGCTGAAAACAAGATTTCCAAATTGATTTCAAATTGATTTTTAATAAAATTGATTTTCAAGGCGTTTCGCGTCCGTACGATCAAACGGCAAGTCCGATCGATACGAAATTTGAAACCCTATAATAATTCACCGATACGGATCCGATGAAACTAGTTTCGTCGAAATCCGAGTCCGTGACAAAAATGGCTATTTTTAATGTTTATTAAATCAATTAAATAAATCATAAAAATCCAATTCTAATTTTTCAACTTCTAATATTGGCCAA
Organism: Allium cepa; assembly: GCA_030765085.1. NCBI lineage: Eukaryota > Viridiplantae > Streptophyta > Magnoliopsida > Asparagales > Amaryllidaceae > Allium > Allium cepa. Next base: position 466,451,393 of record CM060943.1, read on the forward strand.
ATCTTATTACTTATATAATTCAATCAATTCCAATTGATTTAGCAGCTTGGATGTGAATTAAAATCTATAAACATATCAATTTGCAGTGTTAATTTCTGCATTTTTATAATTATTTGGAAATTATAAATTATATTCTAAAACTCAATTATTAAAGCTTATATTCTTATACTCTCAACGAAATCCAATTAGATAAATAGATTTGATTTCTATTCCAACTCATGATTGCAAATAAACTTTTACCATAATTAAATTCCAAATTATTAATAACCCTTATTTTTCTTAACTATTTATTAATTCCAATCCAATCGAATTCAACACTATAAATTTGATTAATTTATTATATTCACTTCCTTTCTATTATTCAAAGTTATTGTTGTAAATACGACGAATACTAACATTAGTTTAAGATTTCACTCAATGTTTACAAATTCCATTTCAATCTAATAACGTAATATTTTACGTTCAATTCTATTTTATTTGTCGTAAATACCACTTGTTGAATTAAATACTCAAATCTTAAATAAATCTTGCTTCTAAAGTTATACCAACAATGGTCCAGTTAAATTTGAATTAGCTTTACCTTTATTTTATGAAATTAACTATTGCAATAAATCCAGATTTATAAATAAGGCTTGATTCCTATATTAACTTCTTTGGTCTCAATTAACCTTTTATGGCGAGTATGAATTTCAATGTATAATTGAAATCTTTATATCCATTTAATTTTACTATCATCCACTATCTACATATTCTAGCTAAATTCCAACTAACATATAAATTAGCTATTCCAACTTCCATTAATTGCGATTATCATACTATAGAAATTAAATTCCATTAACCACATAAATAAAAGTTGATCCCCATCTATTTACATTATTTCACGTTTGCATAAATTTATTCAATGGTCACTTTTAATTAGTAACTATCCATTTTCCAATCCAAATGTAAATCTTCCACTTTTGAATTCTTATATTAAATGGAATTTATTCTAGGTAATATTTTTACTAATATTTACTGATTCAACATTTATGTTTCTAAAATTTACTCCAACCAAATGTGACAATCTACATTTCATTTCTATGCAATATATACTCTCTTTTTTTTTATTCCATTCATTTGGTTACTGCGTTGAAATCTATTTATTACTAATACTAACGTTATTATCATCAATTAAAATTGGATTCCAAATTTTTATTCAATACTGTGAAAAATAACTTTCATATAAATCAAATCCTTTTTATACCTAATCCAAATTGGATTATATTCCAATTCCTATAACTAGGTCTTCAGTCACCATTTACATATTTAGCGTTTATTTAATTCTCCGTTTATAAATTTAGAGTTTCTACTAAATTGAATTATACAACTTATGAACTTTAACAAATTTAGTCCACCTAATAAATTTTCTAATGTTTATATATTGGCAATCCGATTCAGCTATCATTTCATTAATACCTTTTAAATCAACTAATTATAACTAATAACTACCCACCAATTTACATTAATCCAATCTATGCCACATAAATATTTAATTGTTAACATTAAATTATAATCACCACATCAATTCCTATATTTACTCAAATAAAAATCTTAAGACTTATATTTCCTTCTAAATTAGATTAGCAATTCTATTAAATTCAATTCATTAAGCATTATTAATTTAACGAGTCGTTACACTATCCGCTGTAGATGTTTTCCCATATTTCTTGAAGGAGTTGCTCGATGTGGTTCACCAGGCTTGAGCCTAAATCCATATTAAGTTCGATGAGTTGGCAAAGAAGTTTCTAGAATAGTTTAGGTTTCACATTATGCGACTGAAGGACATGATGTCCATATCTAACTTGTCTCAAGGATCTAAGGAGTATTTGAGAGCTTTCTTGAACTGATTCAACATTGCTATTACAGAAATTAGCAATCCGAAGGAGGATCTTGTATTTATGGCCTTGGTCCGGAACATTCACCTAAATATAGATTTTGGTGTATGGTTACAAATGAAGCAACTCACTACTATGGAAGAATTTCACCAAAAGGCGAATCACTTCCTATGGTTGGAAGATGCAAGATTGGCAAAAGGAAAGGTCGACGATGGACAGTCGAAGGAAGAAATCCTGAGCAACATTGTGGTAAATGTTGGATACTCGGGTAATTAGAAGAAAAGAAGTCAAAACTCTATTAATGAGCAAGATGGGAACGAGAAACGTCTAAAGAACTATGGAGTGATAGTTTCTCTTTTTGTAGATTAAATTAGGGTCTAAAACAACTTCCATTAGATTGGTATGATAGTTTGTCTTTCCGTAGAGTGGCCATAATAGAAAAACGGACTTATCGTTTAAGAGATATGGCATTTTTAATTTCAGATTGTTACTGGTCAGATTAGTGGGTGATTAGTTATGCCTAAGCTTAAGCCCACTAATCCATTTTTGGATTTGTGTCAAATTGGGACTGATGGGACATATTTAACTCGTTTTCTACTTCCAAAAAACAGTTTTAAACCTCCGTTAACATAGATTTCATTAAAAAGCTCCTCCTTTTCATTATTATCCTAGTATAAACCATCATTAGAAGGGTAATTAGCAAAGGTAGTTGTAGATCTATAATTTTGGTTGCTTGGAATTTGGATTGTTTGCTGTCCATTTTCATATTTGGGATAAAAGTTGGTAATTTGGATATTAGCTGAGTGATTTATGATCTTTCACTATTCTATGCATGTTCATATTTAAAAGTGGTGTTCTTAGCATGATTTCCATATTAAAACATTTTTAACTTTAATTTAACCATCACATGTGTTAATGGCTAAATTTAAAAAGGTATAAATGGAATTTAAATAAATTTGCACCTCTATTAGATCATATTGTCATTCTTGTATAATACTAGATCTAGGCTAAATCTTGTATGTTAATCATGTTTGGCTGGATTGCACAAGATGAATGATGGTTGTTATTTATGTATTGCTTTGACATGTTTCGCTAGTGTTTTGAGTGTAGTTAGGATACGGTTGTCGATTTGGGAAAAATTAGGTCAAACGTGCTCAAAATCGAATGCAACTTGGAATAGAAGGAAAGCCTACACCTTAGGTCGCAAGCTGTTTGGAGTTGATTAGGTTGCTTAAGTTCATCTCGGTACCAAGTAGATAATCTGGTCAGTAAAGTTCCCTTTAGGTCGTTGGTGCGAATGATTTGGGATTTGGGTAGGAAACTTCGAGATTGGTTTTAGGACAAGGCAAGGGAAGGGTTTGGAGACTTATGTCCAAAATTTTGGTCAAGTACACTATTTGGTACTGACTTCTTTTGGTCGGTACTGATAGGTTGTGCTAGGCTAAAGAAAGGGCCTAGGTGCTTGGAGAGTTGAAGCATGGTGAAGTGGAGTTCCAGACAAGTAAAAGGAGGCAAGAGATTAGCACGAAGTACTTAGCCAAAATTTATTAATTCATATGTGCACCTACATAAAGCAATTCATGTCGATACCGATATGAATTAGAGTGGCTATTCTGGCTAAATTTCCAAGGGATGATGAGTATCTTCTGTTGGTCATGCTAAAGTGTTCATTCGTTCATTCGATGTTTGGTTGTGATATGGTAGCACGATGAAGGATGATGGCGTCAGGACTTTGATGATGGTAACTCGACGGTGATGGAGTTATATCCAATGATGATAGCTTGATGTTGAACAAAGTTGTGAGGATAATTATCAATAAGGGGGGTTCTAGGAAGGGTGGCATATGGATAAAAAGGGTGAATGGTTCTATCGTAGAAAGAAAGGAATATGGAATGGTTCCTTAAGGATGAATGGAAATTTAACGGAGCAAGGAAAAGGCTTAAATACTTGTCCTAAGGGAATGTTGATATTCAGAGTGTTTTCTGATGTACTAATAAGCAGGGTTTTATGAGGATGCTCATTGAGTACTTGGAATGGCTACCCTCAGTAGAATGGATCTATATACCCTAGATCGGTGGAATGGATCTAGTGTCAAGTATGGGTTGGTAGGCAAGTATACCGAAAACTAATTTTTTTCCATTAATCCCTAGTAGAGGATTGTCATACGAGTTATCATATATCCATGGCACATTGAGTGATTGTAAGGATTGTTTGATGGTTGTTATATTTGTTATGGTTCCTTTTCTAGTAATATATCACTCTTGGAATGTCATACAACGTAGGTATTATGGATATGGATACCTAGACATCAATGCTGCATTTAAGATGTAGTATACCTTTATGATGATAATAGATTAGCATATTATGCTTGTATGTGTTATCTCTTCGGTTGTAGGGACAGGTCAGGTATGATTCTTGTACCTTTGTTCTTTACTGTATCAACTTGTATATTATTTTGAGATTTCTTATCGCTTACGTTGAACTATTATCTGACTTGAGATTTTATTATTGCTTTATATTATCTCGGTTAGTCTTAAATGAGTAGAGTAGATATCAACTTTAGGTGGTACGAAATGACTGCACGGAGGACAGGCATGACGGTGCATTCTTATATCTATATATGCTTACTTATGCTTATTCTGTTGTGCAACACTATGGAGCCTAGACAGTGTCTGCCATATTGTGAGAAAATTTTTATTTTCATTTTTATCAACTCTTTTACTATGTTGTATGACTCTATAGATCCGTGCTCTGATATTTGTTTCACTTAGTTATACTATATCTCCTATTTTATATTTGTGATGATTATTACATTTTATTCGATATGTCGTGAGATATATGATAGGTTCTATGATTATTTCTCTTTTTTCACCCTTGGCAATCATCTTGTATCCGTCGGACAACGCAACAACACACTCTTCGTACATATTAGGTGTCAAAATTGTAGGGCGGTCATCGCATTTAGTATAAGTGCTTGTAACCTGATTTGATATCGTGATTCAATAGAGGTAGGAAAGGAGTCATCACCCTAGACTGGATCAAGAGTGTGTATATAAGAAAGAAAGAGCGCACTTGTTATATATTTTGGTTTTCAAAACTATATAGCAGTATACGATATATAAGTCGCATTCACAGATGAGTACCATTGACGCACTTTCTTTGTGTGCGACTGATCAATCCTTTTACAGGTCAAGGATGAGACAACATATAAGAAACGCCGTGAGAAACTCCATCTTTGGAGTTGAAAAGGAAGGAGTGGACTCATGGCTGCTAACACTGATTTACAAACCATTTCAACGCATGATAGCAAACATGCTACAAATACACAAGCGGTTGCTCCTAATGTTGGTATGGGTGGTGGTGCTTAAGTGTAGGTCCCTAGAGTTGATTTCGTGAAGCCGAGAAAAGATTTTTCCAGTCTTAGTGGCAAACCATTCCAAGAAACGGAATTGGCTATGGAAGTGTAGGAGTAATTGGACACCTATGAGCGGATTTCTTATAACTTGTAGATAGATGATGCTATGAGAAGGAGGTTGGCATCCCGATAGCTTTAGGAGTGAGCCATAAACTGATGGAACACTACTAAGGTTACCACACATAAGGACCACTTTACTTAGGACCATTTCAAAGCTAGATTCGATGAGAAGTTTATGCCGGCTGCCCAGAAGTTGGTACTGTTTATGAATTTCATTGAGCTGAAGCTGGGGGACATGTTTGTCTCCAATTATGTGGTTGAGTTTAATAGCTTGTCAAATTATGGGATATATTTCATTGACACTCCACTAAAGAAGAATGAGAAGCTTATTATAGGGTTAGATGATTATTTAGAGGACAAGCTCATAGGGCATATTGATGAACCATTTGATAAGATAGTTGAGAAGCCCTTCGACCTGAGAGTTTATAGCCTAAACCCAAGTCCGCTATTGTTGCCAAGGAAGAGCCAAAATCGTAACAAGGTGGTGGAGGGAAGAAGAAATGAAATGGGAAAAAGAACCAGTTTGAAGGGAAAATGCTTAGAAGAAGGTGAAGTGGTATCCCATGTGCTATAGTAGTGGGGATGATGGCCACTTATTGAGGGATTTAAAGGCCAAAGGAAAGAAATGCTATAACCATGGTAGGTTCAAACATATGCATAAGAATTCCCAAAAACCAACGAACCAGATAGTGAAGCATATACTTTGGATTCTGTCCTGACTTCATCGAGTGCTCCCTCGACAAAGGAGAAAGGAAAAGGTGCAACATCCTGAAATTTTACCATCTTAGTTTGAATATTTAATTAATTTTGAATAGTTAAATAATGGATTATTAAAGTTTAGTAACTTGAATTCAAATATAGAGTTTATTTAAATATTTGAATTATGAATTAAATATTGGTTAAATAGATTTAATAGCCTTATTTAACTCCCTTTAATAAATAAATGGTAATGATGAATTCATTTTGTGAATTTATTTACAATAATAAATAGTTTGGATAAATATTGATAACATGATCAAAAAACAAAAAAATTATATCTAAACACATGAAATTATCATTTTAGGGCACTTCTTTGGAGTTCAATGAAACTAGTGTCATTGGGATCGAAATGATAAGGCGATGTATGTCGATGAGTTTCATGGCGATCGGACGTGCCGCGTGATCTTGCAAGCTCAAAGCATGTAATATTTAATTTTAGAGAACTAATTATAATTTGATTTTAAAAGATAACTTTGTATACGATGGAACTAGATCACAAAACTAGTTCCATTAAGTTCAGAATAGGGTATTTGGATGGGAACATCAGTGAGCATGCCTCAATTGAAGTTCATGATTTTGTGGGTATAGTGTGGAGGAAAATTTATAAAAGGACCTTTGCGCTCTCCATTCTCTAAACTTAGAAACCTAGATTAGACAAAACCAATAACCATTTTTTTATCGGCACCACTGGAGGCCGAATTAGGCAATGGTCCCAAAATGAAAAATGTTCGGGAAGATGAGATGAGTGTTTTGACTGGCCTGATTAAGGTGGTTCGAGGTGAGGCGATGTGGAATAGTAGTTGAACGTCGCCAACATTTTGATCTCTTTCTCGACGATGGCGGCGAGTTAGGGGTCGAGGTGGTATCATTGGGTCGGCGATGTCAAGGTCCACCTCTAATGGTGAAGTATTGGTCGGAGATGGCCTATAGCGGCGCAGTTGAAGGGTTAAATGGAGGTATTTTTTCAAGCTCGTTTTCGAGCTGCGTGGGATGGTCTAGGTTGAGACTAGCGCCATAAGGCTGTCAGGTCTAGGAAAGTGGTGGCAGGAACACGACGGCAGCTAGAGGCCTAAGGCAACGATGTCGAGTGGTTGGAGTCGACAACCAGGGTTCATGTTATTATGATTAGGGTTTAACGAAATGATTTGGGTAATTATTGTCGCAATTAAAGATTAATTATATTAATTAATTCATTATCTTATTAAACTCATATATTGCTCATACTAGGTCGGATTCAGACAGGGTCAGTTGCGTTGGACTCATAGGAACATTAGCTATGCTTTAGAACTGATTTCGTTGAATTTGAAGCTTGTAGAATTTTGAGCTAAAATTGAACATCGTTCGATTTTAGATCAAAAACCGAAATGCGAAAGCACCAACTCGAATTTTGGTGAGTTCACTCACCTTTAAATAAATTTGTAATATCTGTGTTGCTATAACTTATTGTTGAATGTTTGAATGATAGTTTATATTGTTGTTTATTTCTTTGTTTGGATTTTAAATTTCCATGTCGAAAGTGGATGGCATAGATAACCATTGCATTGTAGGGAACAAAAATAAAAGGAAAGTCGGAATGTACGTAGCGAACAGGTCAGTACGAAATACTTTGAAATACTCACACATATGTGTGATTTACATGGGACTTTTGTAGAGGGACCCTAAGAGGTTTCTTGCTAATGTTAATTTACTTATATTCTTATGTGGCTTATATTTTTGTTTGGTTAAAAATATTTATGGCTTACCGTTTGTTTGTGAAAGTGTCGTTACAGCGATTATCAACGTGCCATCGCTTATGAAATATCTTCCACTTAAACTCCCGTTGTGTATTGAATTTGAGCTTGTATTTTTACAAAATAAATGTTTGTTGTCCTTTTGCACTTTAAAAATTATTTAGACTATATTTTCAAATAATTTATGAATTTTGAAAATAAAGGATAAGTGTCGATTAAAATTTTATAAAAGAAGCTATATATTAATTAATTATCTTTTGGGAAAATTAATGTTGTGTTAAATTTACAAAGAGATTATGAATTCGATTAATTATCTTTCAAAATATTTAATGTCATTTTAAATTTATAAAAGATTATAAATTGGATTTAATTATCTTTCAGGATACTTAATGTTGTTTAAATTTATAAAGGTTATTTACCTTAAATATATTGTAAATTCTTTTCATATGGGTTTGTAAGAATTGTATAGGTACTCGAAAAGAATTAGAGGTTTAAATCTGTTCTGAATTATCATTTAAATATGATAAAATTAATCGATTATTTTAATAATAATGTTTAAGCTTATTAATCATTTTAAATAGTTATGTTTTAAATTAATCAACATTCTTAATAACGTTGTTTAAGATTGATCTATCATCATAATAAATGATGTTTAAAGTTAATCAACTTATATAATAAAGGTGTTTAAAATTAATTAACTGATTTAATAAATGTGATTAAATTTAATTAACCGATTTAATAAAGGTGCTTAAAGTTAATTAATGGATTTATTAAAGGATTTATAAGTTGATTTATTGTCTCTTGGGATAATTACTGTGGTTTTAAATTTATAAAAGAATTTTATCAATTATCTTTCCAGATGATTAAAAGTATTTTAATTGATTTATTATCTTATAGGATAATAAATGTTGTTTGAAATTTACAAATGAGAATTTTTTTTGGAAAGGAATTGTTTTCCTAAAATAAAGCTGAGTGTAAATTGTTTTGGGTTTATAGTAAACAATGTTATTATGACATTTGTTTCTGACCCTCTTTTTTATACACCTAGTAATATAACTTGCTGCTTCTAAAGAATATTTTCAAGATTATTTTTAAAGTGGTTTACAAATAGTCATGATGTGAAAACCAAGCACAAGTTTAGATTTTAAAAGTTCAAGAGTTTGTTCTGCTTGCGGAAAGAACAAGAAATTTAACTTCCGTAAATGGTATCGCTTATATGGAAAGGACTTAGTCATATTCGCAGCAATTAATGTCAAGGTATGGAAACATGTTTCCACCTTGAAGGTTAAAGTTATTACCAAGGAAATGCCTAGAAGTAACACAATCTTAACTTGCTAGGTTTCATTTTCAACTGAGGGATAGTACAGTTTGAAATCGAGGTATGGAAACTTGTTTCCTTTTTATTTTAATTTCTTTTTACCCTAACAATCTGCCTTTCTATCGATTAGATGTTCGACATTTGAATACCGTGGATGTATTGAGTACCGTGGTTCGATGGTTGAAAAGGAGGGCTGTTACAGCTAGTATCAAAGCTGAAGGTTAAGCAAGAACCTTAGCTTTGGTAGGTTATGGGTTTGGTAGGGTATGGCTCATTAGAAATAGGGTAAGTGATGCCCTAGAATGAGTTTGAGAGTATTATATATACAGGAGCATATTTGTTATTTGCTATAAGAACGTATTGTGTTAATTGATTTATTGAGTTGTTTATGAATTGTGGTCAAGACATGGGACGCCATAGGGTCGACATGGATTTCTAAACATTTGAATAAGGCAAAGAGACACGATATTGATTTTTGAAAATTGGTAAATGAAATATTTTACCTTGGATTATATATTTTATACATTTGAAGGAATAATTTTCAAATGCATATAATTATTTGAAAATGATAATATTTATTCATTATCACTATTGTTTGATTAGTCATGCTCGGTTTATTTAGCAGCACTGATTATTGGTGGTTGGCTGTTAATTTTTGCTTGATCGATTTATGAGCATTTATTGTTAGATAATTGAAAGTACATTGGGACAAACCCTTATGAATTAAGTTTTACAATCTGACAATAAGGTGTTCGAAGAAAATTTTAAGTTAAAAGTCATCTTGTTATAATGTTGAGTTAAAATTAAACTTTTAATCAAAGTTGTTCAAGATAATCTAAATGGTAAGATAAGACATTTAGAAGATAAATATTTGAAATTTTTTTGTTATAATAATGGAAAGTTATTACGATATAAGAAATTTTTTAAAGTATGTTTTATATGAGTATGGTATATAAGAATTGATTTATATGATTTATAAATAGTGTCTATAAGTAAAAAAGAGTTTTTGAGAATTTAGTTCCCAGTATTATTTGAAATAATTTCAAAAGGGTTTGAGTAAGTAATGGTAATGTTACTTGGAAGTGTATATGGAAATAAATATTTCAAAGTGAAACTTTATAAGTATAACTTATAAATAGAGTTATAAATAAAAACGGATTTAAGCAGAGAATTTGAGAACCTAAATCTCAGTGTTTTTGAAGGTTGTTTCCAAAGTTTTAGAGGAAATAATAATAGTATTATTTAAAAGTAATTGAGTAACGAAATAGTTTAAAAGATAAGAAAACATTGAACTCACTTTTATCATTAAAAAATAATTCTGGTAATGACTGCAGCATCATCGACGTTTATTTTCGAGTTTCTAAGTGGAGGATTGCTACTATAGTAATGTGCTCTAGGGCAGTTTTGGTAAAATAAAATTTTTTTTTGAACTCCAAAAGTATGATTTGATATACGAAAGGAGATATGTGTATTATTATTATTTCAAAAATGATTTGACATAAGAACTGGGTATTTAGTTCTTAAGTTTCCTTAAAAGGAATTGATTTAATATAAAAAGGGTATTTGATAAATAATTTGTTAAATGAAAAATTATTAACTCTTGAATAGAAAAGGAATAATTTAACACAAGTTTTGAATGGGTTAAATTTGATAGGAAAGTTTTAATAAGTGTTATTTACTTAAAACGGTAGTTTTTTAGTTTAAACATCAATCTAACAAACTATTTGACGTTATAGAGCCGACTAGCAAAAATCTTTCCTTTGGGCACTCTAAGATAAAAAGGTCAGAAAGTCGACTTTGTTTTAAGACTCAAATTTTGTTTGGGCCTCCATTCGAATTTTGAAAATAAAAATAAAAAATAAAATAAAATTTCCATTTTTTATATACTCTTAGGATGTGGGAGAGTATTATACGAGTAAAGGAAATTGGAGCAAATTTTTTAATTTAACGTTCTATGAAGATGTCACTTTATAAAATGTTTATAAACATAAGTGAAAATTTATGAAATAATTCATAAATAATTTTAGTATTAATTGAAATAGTATAAATAAAAATAAAAGTTATTTAGAAAGAGATTGGTATAGTAAAGAAACTAATCAGATTAAGTACGTAAGTTGTACGTAGATCATTTTATTCGAAAAGTTCCTAATCTAGGATTCGAATACGTAACTTTAGGGTGATTCACACCAATCCAAAAAAGGATTTCTCACTTGATTCTTGTTAGCGAACACTTGATTCAGATTCTTGATATGATATTAAGGTTATCTATCGTAGTACAAGGCTATGTAAGGAGAATGGAGTTTTCTAATCGAGGAACCTGATCGGAGTACGCAGTAGGGAGGTCAAGTGAGCATGCTAGTTCGGAAGTAAAGTCTATGAATTCAAGAAAGTAGTTGGATCAGATATTGTGTACGGATTGTTTATTTATATCATACGGGCTAAGAATATATGTATACTTATTGTATGACTTTAAAAAGTTGTTAGCCTAAGAAAAAATATAAATCCTGTTTGTTAGCCATTTAAATTTTAACATTTTAAATAATGTTAAGCGTTTTTTTATGCCATTAAGGAATTTGATTTGATTGATAGTTTGATTTTTTAGACTATGGTTTATAGAGTTGTTGTTTATTAGGAGTTAAATCCCGGTGCTTTTAAAAAAGTGATTTCGAAAGAATTTATGGAAGATATAATAATAATATTATTATGAAAACTTTTATGAAGTATTATTATTTCAGAATATTTGAAAAGGCTTTTTGTGAAGTGGCCTTTTTTTAAATATTTTTAGTCTTGACTAAAGCTGGGCGAATTGGGGATTTTCTATTTTGGAAGATTTGCCAGGTATATTCATTTACCCTACTTGTTGTTTTAAGGGGAACCAAAATACTACTGGATTCTCCATGTTGTTTTGATTTTAGAGTTATACCATGTTCGGTAGGAGGAGTCCCCTTCTTGTCATAATTGATTTTAGTTTTGATTTATTTCCGTTTGGAGGAATTTGAAAATATATGTTAAATATAAAAACCAGGGTATTTAGTTCGAAATGTATCTTTGAAACAATTGGATGCTTAGTACTTTATTACAGAGTGTTTTCTATACTTTTGTTGTATATGGTTATTATATTGTTTATGTTGTTTTTTCTTATGGTAGAAATAACTTGTTTATTTGCTCTTTCGTCACCATGTCATCCTTGAATTATGTAAGTGCATGGATGCAAGAGATTAATATTTGATTTCTTGCACGCCTACATTTGCATTGAGATAGTGAGTTGCTTGCTAAATAAAAATCAAATGCAAAAGATGTAGATAATAGATTTAAATATTGATAGTTAATGATGATTTTATGCCCAAGATATGGAATGTCACTTGGATTTATTTACTTTGACTGGTTTGGGCCCGTTATAACGAGTTGTAGTTGTACGGATCTAGCCGCACAAAGAAGGTGCTACCGAATTTTTCCATAATATAAAGAACTTTTAAAGTTTGATAACATATTTTAAATAATGGTTTTGAAACTTAGGGGTTTGGAGATATTTTCTTATTTTGGGAATTTCGGGGATGAAATTCTTTTAAAGGAAAAAAATGTAACATCCTAAAATTTTACTATCTTAATTTGAATATTTAATTAATATTAAATATTTAAATAATTGGTTATTAAACTTTAGTAACTTGAATTCAAATATAGAGTTTATTCAAATATTTGAATTATGAATTAAATATTGATTAAATGGATTTAATAGCCTTATTTAACTCCTTTTAATAAACAACTAGTAACAATGAACTCATTTTATGAATTTATTTACAATAATAAATATTTTGGATAAATATCGATAACATGATTGAATAATGTAAAATGATATCTAGATGCATGAAATTATCATTCCGGACACTTTCTCGAATTTTAACAAAACTAGTGTCATCGAGATCGGAATAATAGGGCGATGTACGCCGATGAGTTTTGTGGCGATCAGATGTACTATGTGATCATGCGAGCTCGACATACATAATGATCAATTTTAGAGAATTAAAATAGTATAATTTGATTTTAACATTGAGTTTAGAATAGGAGTATTTGGCTAGGAATGTTAGTGAGCATGCCTCGATTGGAATCCATGATTTTGAGGGGTATAGTGATGGAGAATAGTTTATAAGAGGACCTTTGCTCTCTTCATTCTCTAAACTTAGAAACCTAGGTTAGACAAATCCAAGCCATCATTGATCAGTGTCACTAGAGGCCAATTAGGCAATAGTCCCAACATGAAAAATGTTCGTGGGGGATGAGATTAGTGTTTTGACTTGTCAGATTGAGGTGGTTCGAGGCGAGGCGGCATGGATCTATAGTTGAATGTCGTCGACATTTTGATCTCATTCTCGGCAATGATGGCGAGTTGGAGGTCAAAGTGGGTAGTGTTGGGTCGGTGATGGCGAGGTTTACCTCGAGTGGTAAGGTGACAACTAGAGATGGCCTATGGCGGCGTAGGCGAAGGGTTGACTGGTGGTATTTTTTCAAGCTCGTTTTGAGCTATATGGGATGGTCGGTGTTTAGATTGGTGCTGTATGGGCCATCGAGGTCTGGAGAGGTGGCGGTAGCAATGCGGCTGCGGCTGGTGGCTTTAGGCAATGGCATCGAGTGGTTAGAGTTGGTGGCCTGGGTTCGTATTATCATGATTAGGGTATAACGAAGTGATTTGGGCAATTAATGTTGTAATTAAAAAATTAATTATATTAAATAATTCAGTATCTTATTAAATTCATATCTTTGCTCATACGAGGTCAGATTTAGACACAGTCAGCTATGTTGGACTTATAGGAAAGTAGCAATGTGTTGGTACTGATTTTGCTAAATTAGGAACGTGTAGAATTTTGAGCTAAAATTGAATGCCGTTCGATTTTTGATGAAAAAATCAAAACATGAAAGCGTCGACTAAAATTTTGGTGAGTTTACTCACCTTTAAATAAATTATATAATATCTATGTTGTTATAAATTATTGTTTAATGTTTGGATGATAGTTTATACTATTGTTTAGTTGTTTGTTTGGTTTTTAAATTTGCATTTGGAAAGCAGATGGCATAAATAACCACTGTGTTGCACATCATACGTAGCAAATAGTTTGCTACCCAACACTTCAAAATACTCACATATGTGTGTGATTTACATGGGACTTTTATAGAGAGACCCTAAGGGGTTTCTCGTCAATATCAATTTACTTATATTGTTATGTTGCTTATATTGTTGTTGGTTGAAAATATTTATGACATATCGATTTTGTAAGTGACGTTACAACGACTATCGCTGTGTCGTCACCTATGAAATATCATCCCTTTAAAGTCTCGTTGTATGTTGAAATTGAGCTTGTATTTTTATAGAATAAATGTTTGGTCATGTTTTTGCACTTTGAAAATTGTTTAGACTATATTTTAAAATGTTTTGGTAATTTGGAAAATAAAGGATAAGTGTTGATTAAATATTTATAAAAGGAGTTGCAAATTTAATTAATTATCTTTCGGGATAATCAATGCTTTGTTATATTTACAAAGATATTGTAAATTTGATTGATTATCTTTCGAGATTATTAATGTCATTTTAAATTTATAAAAGATCATAAATTTGAATTAATTATCTTTCGAGATAGTTAATTTTATTTAAATTTACAAAGGTAAGTTACCTTAAATATATTTTAAATTCTTTTCAGATGGGTTTTACGGATTATATAAGTATTCGAAAAGAATTAGAGGTTTAAATCTATTCTTAATTATCATTTAACTATAATGAAGTTAAATAATCGTTTTAATAATGATGTTTAAAATTTCTTAATCATTTTAAATAATTATGTTTCAAATTAATTAATCATTCTTAGTAATGTTGTTTGAGATTAATCAATCATTTTAGTAAATGATGTTTAAAGTTAATTATCTTTTTTAATAAAGGTGTTTAAAATTAATTAACTGATTTAATAAAAATGATTAAAGCTAATAAACTGATCCAATAAAGGTGTTTAAAGTTAATTGATGGATTTATTAAAGAAGTTATAAGTTGATATATTATCTCTTAGGATAATTAATGTAGTTTTAAATTTATAAAAGAATTATATCAATATCTTTCTAGATGATTAAAAGCATTTTAATCGATTTATTATCTTATGGGACAATAAATATTGTTTGAAATTTATAAATGGTAGTTTATAAATGAGAGATCTTTTGAAAGGAATTGTTTTCCAAAAACAAAGCTAAATGTAAATTGTTTTGGATTTACAGTAAACAATGTTTTAATGATATTTGTTTTTGACCCTTTTTCTTTATACACTTAGTAATATAACTTGCTCTTTAAGAAGAATTTTTCAAGAGTATTTTTAAAGTGTTTCACAAATACTTGTGATGTGAAAACCAAGCATAAGTTCGGATTTAAAAATTTAAGGGTTTGATCCAGTTATGGAAAAGACAAGAAATTTAACTTATGTTAACGGTATCGCTTATATGGAAAGGATTTAGTCATATTTGTAGCACTAAACGTCGAGGTATGTAAACTTCTCTCCATCTCGAAGGTTAAAATTATCATCAAGGCTATACCTATAGCTAACACAACCTTAACTTGCCCGGTTTTATTTTTTACCGAGGGATAGTACAAGTTTAAAATCAAAGAGTAGCGTTATGGGTATGAGATATAATTTCTATATATGATCATCTTGATTATTCCCGATAGTTGTTTTATTGATTATCAATTCAACTTTTTTTTTGTATCGTCAATTTAAGATGATTTGTTGCTCATTTAAGCGCTGATATCTTTTGTCGAAAATGACTAAAACCAAAGCGTGAGTGGGGGCTAAGCTTTGGAGGGTTGCTTCCATTAGGGTATTTTCACATCTACTCTAGATTGATTTCAGTGGTATGTGTGTGGAGATGTGAAATACTTAGATTCTCTATAAAGGTTAGTGGGGTTCGACTTGGAGGTTTTCGAGAGCCATCGTAGTTCTTAATTCTATTTCTGGAGGTATACTTTCAGTGAGTGGGGTGCACCCTCCTAGTCATTATTGGAAAATTCCATTCCTTGTTGTTGATTCGAAAGCTTTGAATTGTTTTTCTTAATTGCATCGAGAAGTGACAAGGTTCTTCTCGATGTCTAATTATTCATGTCCGTTCTTTAAGTTTGGATTTTGACCTAGTTTATGCTGATTCTTTCAAGTTTTGCGTTCTGTTTTAATTTGTTTCCATTCATTCATGTGTGAAGTTGTTCTTGTGAGGTAAAACCCATTCCATGGTTAGCAGTGTGGTCTTACAAAATTATTATATGTTCATCATATGACTTGACTTTGTCACGATGGTATTTCCAGATTGATCTGGGTGTTATTTTATGTAACATCCCGTATTTTGAGGCCCGATGTTAAGTGCTACATATGCTGCAATCATTTATAGTATTAACTTTCGGTGACAAAATACGGTAATGTTAATTATATCCATAATATCATAAGTACATGAATATGAAATAAAATTAACACAGATTTTCAAAATAGTTTTTCTGATTACATTTTAAATCATATTTCATATTCAGATACATAATCCCTAAACAATTCCCATGTTTTGATCAAATATAATTATTACAAATTATACCAAGAGAAACATATGAAGATGCCCCCTTGGATGATCATAATACTACATAGACATATTAGTCATAAATACATCACAACAGAAATAAAACTAAGTAGCTCCTACATAGCTAACCTGCCCCCTGCACGTCTTCGAAAGCTTATTCATCTAGCCTACTAAACCTTAAAACCTTAACTCTCAATCTGCTCAAATTAAATTTTGAGCACCCGAGAGTTAAAGGGGAAAACATAAACTTTGAGTCAGACATAAAGCCTGGTGTGAATAATACTATTACATCTCAATTTATTCATATTAAGTGAGATCACGCCGCTTAGTGGAACGCGTTTCCCCTCACTAATATCCTCTTTAAATGCATATCTTTTGCAAATCAGCCCTGTAATCAAACTAATTATAATAATAAAAGAAAATACATATGTTCACAAAAATCGGGAAATCAATGGACTATCTGTCCATACTATTGTTTTATCTGGCTAACTATTAACCATTGGCAGACTCAAGCCTACTAGATATACTCATTAATCTAACTTCTGTTAGACACAATACTGGGCTGACTGCCTTAACTTTCTTTTTCTATGGTCCACTGAACCTAATTGTTTTACGGTCTCACCAATAATCTATCTTTATTCTGTATATTCCCTTCTATATGTATCCTCAATTTGGTCCCACCAGTGACAAGCCTTACGCATTGGAATTTTGGATTATTTTAGATAGGGGCTGATAGCTAAATTATAGGGTGTGATCCTACACCAGTCCCATCCGGTCTTCTAATATCCGAGTCTTCAAGTTAGAGTTAACTAACCCCCTCATGTTTCATTTCCTATCTTAGGGTCAACTACACTGTTAAAACTTCATTCCTTGTAAATAGTCTTTACAATTGATTTACTCCTGAAATCATATACTTTGCTTTACTCAAAATACCTATGCTACGATATATATACATATACACTTTACATAAAACAATGTCGATGAAACCTTATCAATGCGATTATTTATCCCTTGAAAGTAAGTTAAAAACCCTTTTTAGCTTAAAAGATTTTGGGCCATGATGCCAAGGTAAAACCTTCGAAACCATTGTTTAAAGCCTTAAAACATACCTTTCGAAACCATCGAAAACAACCTTTTCAAAAGCTTTACCATAACCTTTGACATCCTCTTTTAAAACCATTTAAACTTGCCTTTCGAAAGCATTGGAAACCCTCCATTCAAATACTCAAAATAAACCTTTCAAAAATATTGGGGATCTCCCATTCGAAACTCATATTACATACCTTTTGAAAGTATTTGGTTCAAGTAAAAGTTTGTAGAAACACTGCTTCAAAACCATTTAAAATCATTCCTTTCAAAATCTTTTGGGTTTAACTTATAATATAACTAAGGGTTATAAAAGAATAAAGGCAAAAGCATTACTTTAGAAATCATTTATCCCTAGTAAAAGAAAGAGGATAGTTTCAAAGCCAACTCTTTCAAAACCATTGCCTCTGAAACCATTTCAAAAGCAGTTAAACTACCCTTTCGAAAACATTGAGAAGGCGGCTTTAGAGTATAAAGGAAAAAGCACGCTTTCGAAAGCGTTGATTCAAAAGGTTTGAATGCGGCAACATGGGTTTTATCCTTTTGAAAGATTCTTTTACAACACAAGGGAAATAACTCATTCAAAGGCTCTTTTGTATAAACAAAGGCAAGTTGATTAAGTCGAAAGCTATTAAAACCCATTCGAAATCATCCTTTGTAAATAGAGGTACTTCGAAGTTAGTAAGAGTAGCTTCCACCCCTTCGAAAGCTTGGTTTCGACGCTATACCTTTCGCCTCTCTCCAATTCACTACGTATCAATTGTTTGATACCATGTGCATTGGTTTCGACTTGGTCATGGGCACAGGGATGGTGTCAAAAGCTACTGATGGAAGTGGAGAAGTGGAAAATCCAAGCAAACTGATATTTAGCCTTTAAAAGAAATTGCTTTTCACCTAACTTGCATTATTTGTAAAAATCTAATTGGTTGCCAATTCTTTTCAAAAATCTTCTTTTCTAGTAATGCTGTTGGATTCAGTAACTAGCAATTAAAAACTTTTAACAAATAAGCCCTTATCCTTGATAAAACTTATAAAACATTTAAGTCCCTTAAATTAAATAATTTTATAAATATACTAAAATACTTAAGAAAATTCTCCACAAGTTGCCATAATTCACTTTTAATATATTTTCTAACATACTTAAATTTCAAACCCAAAATCAATATATAATTGCCGTAATTAATTTAAACCCAACATAAACTATTTTCTTTCAAAGAAAATTCATAAATAATCCAGAATTGCTTAGAAAATTATAAAACTTGAAACTCTCTTCTAAAATAATGTTTTTGACCATATATAAAAAATGCATGGTATTTGGATGTCATTTAATAGGTTTTTCAAATCTAAACTTATCATAAAGTCTATATGAAGCAGCATAAATCATCAACAAGCATATATATACATTTAAACAATCATATCATGGCATATTATTTGCAAAATTAATTTGGGTCGTACTAGAAACTGAAATCAATAAATATGAGATGTCAGATCATTATTCAACTTATCTTGGTGTTAAGAAGGTTGAGATTTATCCTTTGATTGATTTTCTTAAGCTTCCTATTTGAATCTAAGCTTTCTTCTTCTTGAATCTCTTAATGGTGGCCGGCCAAGCTTATAAGTGTTTTAGTTTTTGTTTGCAATTGGTTAAAATGAATAAGGAATGAAGATAAGAAGGGTTTAGGTTATAAGAACATAGTCTAATTCTATTTTGCCCTTATCATATTCTCCTGCTTTCTTCTTTTTAATTCTCTTTTGTTTATACATTAATTGAGGCACGACCTTCCTTATTGATTAATAAATCTGTATCCACTAACCATCTACATTATTTCATTTAATTTGTCTAATTAAATGCCCTAAATAAAGTTATTCAAAATTAGTGTCATTACATTTTATTATAATGCTCGGGTCAGATCGAGTATTTTTCTACGTTGTCATTGGTGGGACATGTAGCTCACAAAGTAGAGCTGGATGTTTGCCTGCCGTAGTATTTTATTTCCGCTGTATTATTATATATACACATCAACAATTTTAAGGTCAGGGTATTATAACTGTCCAGGCCGATGAGGTTTGTTTTTAACTTTGATATACTATGCATTTTAGAGTGACAGCCTTTATTGTCTTTGTTATGTCATATGTGTTTGTTCCGCTGTTAGATTCTATTTCTCTTGTTCTTTTCATTTTCTTTTCTTTTTACCCTAACAATATGCCTTTTTGGTGATTGGATGTTCAGCATTTGAATACTATGGATGTTTTGAGTGGTGCCTTTCGATTGTCGAAAAGGAAGGTCGTTACAAAAGGTATCACTATTCAAGTTATGTTTTCTATTTATAATGTTTCTATATGTGTTTTTTCGATACCATGGGTTCACATTCATTTATATTTAGTGACCTGGTAGATAGATTAAGATCCAAAATACTTGACCGACTTTTAGTAGTGAAGAACCCTATTAGAGGCCTTGCTAGTCTTTTAATAATTTGTCGTGGTTTGTTCTTATTGAGTCTTGGATGCTCTTTTGATTGTGATTAATTTGTTTTAAGTTTTATTGTGTTCGGGATTATCTTAGGGATGGACTGGCTAGGGAAATATGTAATAGTAGTGGACTGTGAGAAGATGTTGGTGACAATTGTGACTGAGGATGGGTGGAAGGCAGAGATTGGCTACCTATAGAAGATGAGATTATGGTTAGATTTCTACATTTGCTAGAGATCCCACATGATAAGCTGTCATATGTGCCTATCGTTAGAGGGTATCCAGACATATGTGAGGAGGTGATCGGATTACTGCCACACTAAGAGATTGATTTCAACATACACTTTGTAAAGGACGTTGAACCGATAGTTATGTCTGTGGGGGCATATAGGACCCAGAGACAAGGAGTTAATGGTGCATGTGAAAGACCTGTTGAGGCAAAGATTCATTCATAGGAGTATATCTGAGTAGGGCACGCCCATCGATTTCGTTACTAAGGCGGATGGCTCTCTAAGATTGTGTATTGATTACTATGAGCTGAATATGGCGATGAGAAAGAATAAGTATCCGCTCTTGCGTATTAATGACTTGTTCGATTAGCTCCACGGTGCAAAGCTGTTCACTAGGTTGAATATTGCAATGGTATTTCATCAGTTGAGAGTGGAGAAGGTGAGTGTGACAATCACTGCATTTCATGTGTCAATTGGTTTCTATAAATGGTTGGTCATGCCTTTTGGGCTAGCCAAAGCTCCAACATACTTTGTTGATATAAACCATTTCCTCAAGGATCAGCTAAACAAGTTTGTGTTTGTTTTCATGGATGATATTCTAGTGTATTCTAGGACAGAGGAGGAATACAAGACACACTTGAGGGATGTGCTTAAAATGTTAAGAAAGGATGGGATAAAAGTGAAGTTTTCGAATTATCGCTTCTGAAGGAAGGAAGTAAGATTCTTGGGTGATGTTGTCTCAGAGTAGGGTATTGCGGTTGATCCTACGATGGCAGCAGTGGTTCAAGACTAGAACCAACAAAAGAATGCTACTGAGCCGAGGAGCTTTCAAGGACTTGAAGGATGTTATAGATGTTTTATCATGGACTCATCGAACGTGGAACCACCGTTGACCAATTTGACGAAGAATAAGTAGGCTTTTGTTTGGGATGTGAAATGTGAGCATGCTTTCGTTGTAACATCAACCATTTTGAGGCCTGAAACTAAATGCTATAGATGCTGCAATCATTCATAATATTAATTTCTAGTGACATAATAAGATCGGTTATATGTATGTATAACACCAAGAGCATATGAATATAAAAAACTTCAAAACTCATTTCATTAATAGCTATCATATTCATTACATCCAATTACATAATCCCATCGATTCCACGTTCAGAGAAAATATAATAATAATTGCAATTATAATCTAAGAGTGATATATGAAGATGCACGCATGGATGATCAGAGTCTAACTACTTGGTAGTTATAAATCCTATCATTACATCCATTCAACAAAGCAAAGACTTTAAACAACATAGCGAGAATAAACTCCTAATATTGCCTCCTACATGTCTCCAGAAGCTTATTTGTCTAACTTGAAGATCCCTACTCTCGACCTACTCAAATGAGTACTTGATAGTGTAGAGGGAAGAACAAAAAGTTCAAGTTAGACAAATAATCTGGTGTGAATATTAAAATGCCATCTTGAATCCAAATAGATATCTAGTTGGACCACGCCATCGAGCGAAATGGGTTTTCCACTCACTAGTATCTTATCTTAATATATCAATTATAAATCATGCACCTACAACCACACTGGTTAGAACATCATAATATAATCATGTGTAGGCATGCATTGTGGGTATGCCTTACTAATTTATCTTCATAGGGTTATACACTCCTACAATCTACCTAATCTCATAAAATGGACCGTCTATCCCTAATTTACAGACCATTTATCTCCAGTTAAATCGAGTATCCGTGTAACAACCCAAAATTTTTAATGTTTCGAATTTGAATACTTAATTTAATTATATATTCAAATTTGATCCAAATGTAATAAAGAATAAGAAAAATCAATTTTTATTAAAATGACTTGATTTTTATTGACGTATTTTAAATGAATTTATAGGGTTTTTTGATAATTTTTAGTTTGGAAAATATTTAAATTATCATTTGATGTATTTTACGGTAGACGTTGGTAATTTTGAAATTTGACAGAGTAAGATAACCAACGTATTCTAGTGTTGTTTTGTGATCGTGTTGCATTGTTGTACGTGATTGTATTTTTATTTCTGTCGTTCATGGTTTGTACGCGAACGTGATTTTGGGTAGCGAGGTGCCCAAAACAAATCAAATTAAAAACAAGTTCTTTCAACAAGCCATTAATTGTGATTTGCCTTTTTGATGCGATGGTTGATTACGGTTATTGTTTAAGTGTGATGTAAAGTAATGTAGTTTTGGTGATAAGTATATGCACATTTTTTCTTCACTCAATTCATTTCATTTTTGCACTCCCTTTCTTCTTCCCCCTTCTTTTTTTCCCTTTCTTCTTCTTGTAAAAAAGAAAACAAAATCATTTTCTCCCAATCTATCCATTTTCAACCAAAACTTCAAACTGTAAAGTTATTCATTATCAACCCTGGTATTTTTAGAAATAGTCACTCGTCGTTTCATTAAACATGGTGGTGGAGAATGTTCGCTAACAGTGGTTGTCGAATAATGGTATTTTACGATGATCAGGGTAGGAAGATCGGAGAGTGAGGTTGTTTTCGTGGTGGCAAGATGAGATTTTTGGTGATGATCTCGAGATTTTTAATGGATGGACTTAGCTGTGGTTGGTGGTTGATCATTTTCTGATCATCTTGGAATTTCCAGCAATGTGGTAGTCAAGGGAGAGCGGTGGTTCTAGAAGAAAGATGAAGTCAAGGTGGAGACGTGGGCGGTGATGTCGATAGGTTCGGTGGTTGGAAGCATGGGGTCGAGCTTATTTTAGGGTTTGGTGGTCGCATTTGTTTAGGTTTGTAAATCGAGTGATTGGTGGCATTGGAAGGATCCAATTTATCGTGTGGCTTGGCTTGGAGATGTGCAGAGGTGTGGCGAGTGGAATGGTCGCAGCGGCGTAGTCGATAAATGGTCATGGTGGTAGTGGGAGGGGAATGAATGTGGCGGCTTATTCTTATTCGACTTCCTGGACGCATTTTGAAAGTGGGAATTTATTTAAGGAAGGAACTGTTGCTTCAGGGTCGGGTTGATGATGGGCTTTGGGCCATTGGGTAAGAATGAGTTTTAATTTCATTGTTTTAATTATATATAAACTATGTGTGTTAAATATAAAATGTAATATCTCATTCATTTTAAATCTGTTTAACCTGTGAATTTTTACATTAGACTCGTTTTGACGAGTACAACATTATGGTATAACTTGTTAATAGTTTTGACAAAGTATAAAATATAGATAAATATTAATAATTGAATACAATTAAGTTGTCTTAAATAATAATGTGGTTAAATTAACTATACATCATTTGATATATTTGTTTGGTAGAATAAAACATCGTTCCACTATAATTAAATTGAATACATTATTTTGAACATCTATTGAGCAGAATAAATACCCATTATGTGCTTACAAAGTAAAAAAGATGATGTTTAAAACTAATTAATATACGGATGAATTAGTATTGGATAAATGATGTGTTAACTATTGATTGTTAATTGTTGAGTGTCAGAAGCTTGGTAGCCTAGCCATATTTGTTGTGACTTTGATATGCTGCGAAAGTTGAATTCTTTTTAGAATGAAAGCAGCGATAACATTGGTTAAGTGTATAGTAGCCCTGAGCCTCGTTATAGTATTTTGAAGTACTAGTATTTGCTTTTTTCGATTTGGAAATGGCTTTAGTTAGAAGGAATGATTTTATAAATTTTATTTTATAAATTGGATTTATAAAATGTGTATAGTAAATGAAAAGGATTTTTGTGAAAGTAAATTTAGATGTCTTTGAAAAAGATTAATGATTTTTGGAGAAGTAATAATAGTATTTTTGGGAAGTATTTATCATAATAAAAGTTAGTATAATATTTATTATACAGAAAAGGAGTTTGTCTTTGTAATAAAGTAATTCTATTTTAAAGGAAGATAGCAATATTTTGGAATAAATATTGGCGAAACGTTTTATATAAAATGTTGTATAGAAAGAATACACTTATAAATGATATTTTATAAATAAAAAGGAGATTTATAAATAGTATTTTATAAATAAAAGAGTAGATTTATAAATAATATTTTATTAAAAGGGAATTGATATCATTTTTATAAATTGGAATAATAAATCACAGTTGTGAATTTATAATGATATCTGGAATGATCATGTTATGGAAAGCATATGAGATTTATTTGTGATATATAAAAAAAGTTTTATATTTATATTTGGAGATTTATAAAAAGAGATTTATAATTATATTTGGAGATTTATAAAAGGAGTTTTGTAAATAAGTATCTAGAGATCTATAAAAGAAGTTTTATAAATATGAAAGAAATATATAAAAAGGAGATTTATAAATAGAAAGAAGTTTTATAAAAGTAATTTATAAAAAGAAATTTTATAAAAAGAAATTTTATAAAAAGAAAATTTGTCTTGGATTATAATAGACAACGTTTTCAAAATAAAATCTTTCATAAGTTTTCTATGACCGTTGAGATAAGTATATGGTTACATTTTCCTTGTATTGAATGTGTAGTGTTTTATGAATATAGTTATACTGTTGAGATAAGCATATGTAAAATTTTCAAGTATTGAAAGTGTAGTGTTTTGTGAATATACTTGTACCGATGAGATAAGTATATGACTGCTTTTTCCAAGCATTGAATGAAATAAATGAATAATGATTGAGTAGTATACATATGTATATCTTTGTATAAAATATTTTAATGCAAGTATTTAAAAAGTGGTTATAATTAATCAATGGATTAATTAAAGAGGCTTAGGGCTGTTTATGTATTTTATTGTGCTTGATTTCTTATGAAATTAAATCTTTGATTTAATTGATTGTTTATTTGACAATTAAATAACACTATCAAATCTTAACCAAGTATATTCTGGAAATATCTAGAAGAAACACAAGAATTATATGGTACAGTTATCTCTGGTGATGCTTTACTGTACTTATAAACTCGTTTTTCTCTTCTATGATTAATGATAACGAATTCTGTTCACTTAAACGGTTAGGAGTGATCTTCGCTCTTATATCTTATCTATTTATTTCCCACGGAACCGGACTTGAGATTACGAAAAACTATCGACTGGTTTTGGAGCGCCTAGTATGCGGGGGAGTGTACTTATAGGATATGACTCAAAACTATAACCACTCCAAAACCATATACGTGTTCTATGCTTTGGCAGAGGTTCATGATCTATTTTGAGATGTGGGGATCCATGTGTGATTCCAAGACCCATTAAGGTATGTAAATCCATGTGTGATTCCAATATCTATTGAGAATTGAGATGTGAGAATCGACTTGTGATTCCTAGACCCGTTGAGGTACGAGAATCCATGTGTGATTCTGAGACCTATTGAGGTATGAGAATCTATGTGTGGTTCCGTAATCTATTTGGATTATGGCTTGTATGATGTAATGCCGGACATAGCCTCACTAGCGTATATGACTAAAACCAGATATAGGATGCATAGCCAAGGGTTTAACTAACCCAAAGGGTGTGGGCGACTCTACTCAAAAGATACATATCGTTATACATGTAGTGAGTGGTGCAATCGGCCTCACAGGTTGGATGGGACCAGTTATGTATTCCCTACGTACATTAGTTAGGAATGTATGTTGCTTTGGAAGGATAACTCTAATCCTTCTACACGAGAGCCGTTCTTGAAGTACTAAGGGCACCTCCATGGAATCTTATACAATTTGCGAACATGCCTTAGAAATTTGATTTGTATACCTGTTATTGATGTGATGTACACTTATACACGACATAGCTATTTCCTATGTATTTTCAACCACAGACATTATTATAATATCATTGGAATTCATATAAAAATGGTTTGGTAATCATAAGGAAAAATACTTTCATGCTTATGTGCGGCGTGGTCTTACGAGATACATTTATTTTTAAAAGGTTTTATAATATTAAAATTCCATATGTTTTGTGTTTCTCATGTTGGTTTACTAGACTGATCCAGACGTTATTTTCTTATAATGCTTGGGTCAGCCCAAGTATAATTCCAAATTTAGTTATGGATGTTTTGGAGCTTCAGCAGACAAACTGGATGCCTCCAAGAAGTATTCATGCATCTTTTATTTCCACTGCATTTCTTGTTTTGTATTTATCAGCATTAGTGAGGACATGCCATTATAACTGTCCAAGCTAATGATAGGTTATTTTACTCTGATTGATGTATATTAAAGTTTTCTTTTGTAAAGATCATTGGTATATTATAGATTACTCGTCACACTATGAAATTCTGTTCTGCCATTTCATTTTTTTCACCATAACAATATATCTTTCCAGCACTTGGATTCTTGGCACTTGAATACCATGAATGTATTAGTGTTGACTTTTGAGGTTCGAAAAGGACGGTCGTAACAATTCACCTCAACTTATATCGACTACTCATCTCACATATTATATGGACTATCTGTCTCAGGTCATGTAGACTATCCATCACAAATATTACATGGACCATCTGTCTCAGGTCATGTGTACTATCCACCACATATATCATAGTTCTCCTAGGGTTACTATGAACATATCAAGAATCATATGGACTGTTCGTCTCATATATCATATAGACTATCCATCGGACATATCATTGTTTTCCTAGGATTATTATGAACCTATTGGTTTTCTTAGATTAACCAATAACTTATCTCATTATACAGTTAGGAGTAAACTTATATTCTTTTGATCAGTTTGAGGCATCCAAACACAAATTTGATCTATCCATTCTCCTGGATGCAATTCTACTCACTAAGGAGTTAGGTCTGACCATACTCACTACTGGGACCTAACTACAAACTTTGTGCCTAAATCCCAAGATGCAATGTTGCATCATAATGATATGAGTATGACAATGATAAATATGCAAATTTAACTGATTAACAGATAATAAGTACTTATTATATCATTCAGCAAAACATGTTCAATCAATAGTGATAGGCATCACAAAATTACTTAATATTAAGTAATAATTTCCTTTAGCAGAGTTATATAAAACTTGGGATAAAACACCATTTTATTTTCTTGAAAACATTTATCCTTGCAGATGATTAATCCCTTAAATCATTCTTTAAAACAAGGAAAATATAGCCCCTTTACTTAGCCAAAATCTTATACTAAAATACTACCACCTTTAATTTGCTTCTTTTAATCATTTGGTAACAACATGAGGTCGTCGAGCCTCTAAAACATATGGCTTATTGAGCCACCAAATAAAACTATTCATTTATAAATGTACGACATCTATACCACTAGAATAGGATATTGTGCCTCTATATTGAGTCTTTAAAACAAACATTCTGAATTGTAAAGCATATGGCAATAATGCAAATATTTCATGGTTATCGATTTTCTATATACATAGGATACCGTGCCTTTAAAACATAGCTTTCGAGTTTGCATGACATAAGGCTTTCGAGGCTATAAAACTAGGACACCGAACATTTAAACATACAACTAGCATGCTGCAAACATATGTATCGAAAATATAGGTGACAAGAGGTTCCGAATTTAAAACACTTAGGGTTATTAAACCTTTAAAAACTTGGCGCATCGTACCCCTAAAATAGGTTGGTGTTAAATCTTTAAAACTTGAGGGTGTTGAAACCATAAACAAAAAAGGTGCCGAAATTTTAAAAGAATGCTATATAGTCCAAAACCTAGGTTACCAAGCCCCTACAACCTTGAGATATCGAACCCTACATTAATCGTTGTCGAACTTCTATATAAATAGATACATCACATAACTACTGAGTAAATATCACATGTATCACTCCATACAGATGCCGAATCTATAAACTCGATACATTATATACCTATCGAATAGATATTTCATGCATCGTCTTTATAGATGCCGAATAACAAAAAGATGGAGGTGCTAAACGTCTACAATGGAATTTCAATAGATAATTATATACTCATATGATTTAACTTAAAGACAATTATTTTCACCAACCCTTGCCTCTTGTCAAAAAATGATTGGTTGACAAATAATTATAATATTGTTTTCAAAATTTTACTATAAGATCACGTTTTACCTTTCCAAAATGATCAGCAGACCCTTGTAATTAATATTATTAATTAATATCAATTAAAAGCCTTTCTACCATGAATAATTCATAGAAAATAATAACCATTTGGGAAAAATCCTTAAAAATCAAAATTTCTATCTTCTTTCATGTATAAAATTTCAAGGCCAAAACATTTATTTAATTATTTTTAATATTAAAACCCAAAATAAACTTCTTTTCCATATTAGGAAATTCATAAAATATTCATATAAACTTGAAATTATGAAACTAACAACCTATAGCCAAAATAATGTTTTATACATCATATCAGAATTTCAAGTCGATTGGAGATCAAAAATTAGGTTTTTATCTTTTAAAACCTATAAGAATAATTCTATAATAATTCCGGTAAATCATCATTCAACCAATCAATAATGTAATCAACCATAGCATGACATATTATCACAAAACATTTTGAAAATCATCCTAGATCCGAAATCAGCATAAATAAATGAGATGGATATTATTATTCACCTAAGATTGGATAATAAAGATTGAGATTTGTTGTTGATTAATTTCCCAAAGCTTTTCCCTTGAATCCCATAGAGTTTTCATTCATTTTGTTCTAGTGATGGCCAACCTTCCTTTATGTTGTTGTTTTGGTTAGGAATGAAAACGGAAAACGAATAAGAAAGGGATGTTTAGGGAATGGAATAAGGAGTTATTCCCATTTTTCACTTCTCAATTATTTCTTTTTATTTTATGTTCAAATCAATCTTACTAACTGGTTAATTAAGGTCCGACCCAATTAATTATCAAATCTCATTCTCTTTATCCTCACACATCATATTATTCTACTTAATTTATCTAATTAAATTTCCTGAGTAATGTTAAATAAAATTAGGGGTGTTATAGGCTTTCCTTCTTAAAGAATTTCGTCCTTGAAATTACGAGAAGGAAGCATACCAATCATGAAAACATGTGTGATAACACATAATAATAATACTAGCCTATCTAATTAGCAAAAAAGTCTATATGACAATATAGAACATACCATCAAAACAAATCAGGGTAAGTCTCTCTAACCCTATCTTCTGTCTCTCAAGTACAGTCTTTCGCATTGCCACTCCAATGGACTTTCACTAACTTGACTGTCTTGTTTCTCAACATCTTCTCATCTCTTGCTAGAACACGAATTGGTCGTCTAACAATAGTCATATCTGGTTCTACTACTAATTATTCCAATACAGTTAGTGTAACAGTAGTCTCTGGATCATGCACAAATTTTCTAAGATGAGAAACATGAAAAACATTATGTACTCCTGTCAAATTATTCGGTAACTCTATCCGATAAGAGAGTTTCCCAATCTTTCTATGATAGGATACAGACCACGTATCTTGGTGCTAATTTTCCTGACTTTCCAAATCGTACCACACCCTTCATCCGTGATACTTTGACGAAAACATTGTCTCCAACTGAGAACTCTAAATATTTATGCCTCTTATTTACTTAACTTTTCTGCCTAGACCGAGTTTCCATCATCCTTATTCGGATTCTCTTAATCTTTTATGTGGCTTTTCTCACCAAATTTAGACCAAGAACCAGTTGGTCTTCGGTTTCTAGCCAACATACTGGTGATTTGCATGGCCTTCCATATAAAGATTCAAAAGACTCCATTCCTATACTAGCCCGACAACTATTATTATATGAAAACTCGACTAATTGCAAATGGTCTTCCCATAATCCTCTAAATTCTAGTACACAAGCTCTTAGGAAATCTTCAAGTACCTTGTTGATTCTTTCTATTTGCCCATCTGTCCATGGGTGATAAGAACTACTCATTTTCAGCTTGGTACCTAACACTTCCTGCAGACTCTTTTAGAACTCACTTGTGAACAAAGTTTCTCTCTCACCGACTATAGTATTTGGAATCTCATGCTGTCTTACAATATCAATATTCTTTGTAAACAACTTCGCCAAAGTAGTTTCGTCCTTGTTGACTTAATAGGAATGAAGTGTGCACTCTTGGTTAGTCTATCTACCACGATCCAAATACTTTCATTTCCCCTATTCGACCTTGGCAACCTATCTATAAAAACATTGATATAGAATCCCATTTTCAAAGTGGCACCTCTAAAGGTTGAAGCAATCCACTTGGTTTTCGATGCTTGGCTTATACATGCAAGCAATTCAAACATTGTCTCACCCTTAAGCCTACGTATTTTTCATCCCTTCACAGAATAAAATTCTATTCATATCCTGATACATCTTAGTTCCTCCAAGATGAAAAGAAAACTTCGATCGATGACACTTCCTAAGAAATTCTTTGCTTAGGTCACAAACATTGGAACACACGGTCATCCCTTCTTCCTCAACCATCATTCTGGCCAAGACTAAAATTATCTAAACCATCAATCTTAGTTCGCTCTTTAAGCCTTTTAATCTATTCAGCTAGTAATTGATTGTCTATCCGTTTAAAAGCTATTCTTTCGATCATTACTGGTTGTACTTCTAGACATGACAATGTCGCAATATTTCAACTAGAACCAGCCGTTGACCTTAACCATACACTTGATGCAGTTAATGTCTCTAAATCCGTCAATTCTGCCAACATTGCTAACACCACATTTTAATGTTTTCTGTTCAGTGCATCTACGACTTTATTTACTTCTCCTAGTGTACACTCAATATCAAAATCATAAGCTGCCAAAAACTCCAACTGTCTTTGATGTCTCATATTCAACTCCTTTAAGAGCATAAATAGTTAAAAGACTTATAAGCCATAAATAACTACAATCGTTCTCCCAAAACATAGTATCTCCACACATTCAAAGCAATGACCACCTCTGCCAACTCTAAATCATGAGTACCTAACTTCATATGGTTGAAGCTATTGAGAAGCGAATACAATAACTTTACCTTCTACATTAACACAGCTCCTAACCTTGTCCCATATGCATCAATATACACAACTAAATCTTAATTTTCATCTGGTACAACCAACACGAGCACATTAGTCAATAAATGATTCAGCTTTAAGAATGCTTCTTCACATTTATCGGTCCAAACCACTTTACATCCTTCCTCGTTAGTTTAGTCATAAGTGCCACTATACGAGAGAAATCTTTGATTAATTTCCAACAATAGTTAGCCAGTCCAAATAAAACTCCTTATCTCGGTCATAGTCTCAGGTCTCTTCCAATTATTTATAGATTCAATCTTAGCTGGATCCATAGATAGTCCTTCTTCTGAAAATACATGACTAAGGAACTTCATTTCTTTCGTCCAAAAATGGCATTTTGAAAATTTCGCCTTCTAGCACTATTCTAAGGTGAGTCTCATGATCTTGCTCATTCTTAGTATATAACAGATTGACATCTATAAACACTAACACGAACCTGTCCAAATACTTTTGGAAGATTTGGCTTATTAAATCCACAAAGAAAGTAGGTGCATTAGTCAGTCCAAATGGCATGAATAGCCATTTGTACGTACCATACCTCGTTCGAAACGCCGTTAAAGGAATACTGTCCTCCACCACTCTCAATTGATGGAACCTTTCGCCAGACCCAGTTGGGAATATATTTTGGCTCCACTCAATTGATTAAACAAACCATTTATCCACAGCAGAGGACCTGATTCATTATCATCTTCTCATTCAACTTATGATAATCAATATACATCCTCAATGACCCATCCAGTTTCTTCATGAACTTTATGGTAGGTACCTAAGGTGAACTGCTTGGTCTAATGAAATTCTTCCTTTCTAAGTCCACCAGCTACACCTTTAACTCTTTCATCTCAGTAGGTATCATTTTGCTAGGCAGTTTAATTACGGGTTCAGCTCCAAGCATAAGATCTATTCGAAACTCAATCAATTGTTTTAACGGTAGTCCTGTAACTAGCTCAAAGACATCTACATACTCCCTTACAACAAAAACCCGATTCACTTCATCCTCCACTTCCATTGCACCCAATAAAGCACATATATTGAAGCTTAAATTTTCTACTGAGTATATAATTCGATCACGTTTATTAATGTGTCTTAATGATATCTTCCTATCTGGGCAAAATATCCTAACATTATATCTGTTTAACCCATATCCCGAATAATCCCAAAACCCACAAAATCGAACACATGCAAATTGCAGATAAATGCATGAATTAGCAGCTCAATTTCTAAATGGTCACATCTCATTTCAAGAGTTGCATAACCTCCTATCGGATTTGCAATCCTTAAGGAAGTAATAATGTATGATTGTCTAGGTTTAACTTATATAACAAACAATGTGAACTAAAAGAATGTGTTACGCTAGTATCAAATAATACTTTAATAGGTATGACATGAATCAAAAGCGTACCTACCATCATAGACTTTCATTTCTCCTCTACAGTCGGTCTAGAAATTGATGGCTCTATAGAAAAAACCTTCCCTTTATCAACCTTGGCTACTTATGGACATTTATTTTTGTAGTGCCCCATTTGATTGCGGATAAAACACTTCACGTTCTTACTTTCCACAACCGTCTTTCCATCACCAGGTCAGCACTCGTTACCAAAGTGTCCTTTCTTATCACACTTATAGCAAACAATATCAGATTTCCCTTTCTTCACAGTTCCACCTTTCCAAGCTCCCTTCTTTTTGAAGAACTTTCTCTTCTTGCCCTAAGAACCTTGAGTCTCCATAGGCTTGTCCTTTCCAAATGTCGAAAGCATTTCTTTATTCCTTATCGCCATATCTACTACCACATCACATGATCTCTAAGATGCGACATAGTTGCCCTGGCAATCTCCGGCTTCAATCCTCGAATGAACTTTTCATTCCTTTTGATTACAGTGTCAATAATAGCATTTCTGTATCTGGACAACTCATCGAACTTAGTTGCATACTCCAGTATGGACATCCTCCTTGCTCCAATTACATAAACTTCTTGAGCAAAGTTGACTTGGATATCTCGGACAAAAGCTTTCTTCAAATCTCCTTCTAAACTCAGCCAAAGTCAAGATCTTATCTGGTATTCCTACCATCACATCGTTCCACCAATACAAAACAACTCCTTGCTACTTTGTAGATCCCAACCTCCTCTTCTGTTCATTATTCAAATCTAAGTCAACAAAGTTCCTTTCATAGTGCAATAGCCAATTCTCAACTTCAATAGCATTCTCCGTTCCAAGAAAAGCATTTCCCCCAAGTCGGGTATAATCCTGACTCAACTTCGCATTATTGTTACCAGCCGGTATGTTGGGATTAGCTCCTCCCGCATTAGCAATCATTCCTTCAGCCAAAATAGCAACAGCTTCATCTTGCATCATATTAACGAAAAAAAGGTACATAGTCCCCATATCCACCAGTGGAGTTGCAGCACTCACATTAACATTTGCATTTAGGTTAACATTTGCTTATTGACCCGGATTCCTTCCTGTATTGGGCCAAATATTTCCATTAGCTGTATTACTTTCTCTACCTAGACTCTTCTATTTCCTGCTTCCATATCTTGCTTTCTCATAATCTACATACGAGCCTAAATAAGATATA
Source organism: Allium cepa (assembly GCA_030765085.1). Lineage (NCBI taxonomy): Eukaryota > Viridiplantae > Streptophyta > Magnoliopsida > Asparagales > Amaryllidaceae > Allium > Allium cepa. The sequence continues at coordinate 466,485,463 of CM060943.1, forward strand.
GAAGAACAGCCTAAGATAACAGGGAGAATAGAGATAGAGCACATGCTTATATATATAACAAATACAAGTACGTTACTGTAGCACTATCCTATACCCCTCTCTTATTCCCTAATTCATTTGGATTATGTTTTCAAAAATCTTTTAAGTTTTACATAAACTTATGTTTTGATACCAAGCCGTAACATCCCCTATTTTTAGGCCTAAAACTAAGAACTACGGATGCTACATTTATCCATAGTATTAATTTCTGGTGACAAAATGAGATCAGTTAAATGTATCTATAACATCAAGGGCATACGAATATGAAAATTTTCAAAAATCACTTCACTAATAACTATCATATTCATTACATCCCACTATACAATCCCACATATTCCATGTTAGATAAAATATAATGATAATTACAATTATAATCCAAGAGCGACATATGAAGATTCCCAGTTGGGTGATCAGAGTCTAACTACTTGACAATTATATATCCTGTCATTACATCCACTCAACAAAGCAAAAGTTTTAAACAATACAATGGAAATAAAATCCAAATTTAGCTAGCATGCCTCCTGCACGTCTCCGAAAGCTTGTTCGTCTAACTTGAAAATCCCTACTCCCGACCTACTCAAATGAGTATCCGAGAGTTTAAGAGAAAAAAAAAATTTGGGTCAGGGAAAAAGTCTAGTGTGAATAATAATATGCCATCTCGAATCAAAATAGATATCAAGTGAGACCAAGCCATCGAGTAGAACTGGATTTCCCTTCATTAGTATCTTATCCAAATATGTTAATCATAAATCATGCACCTGCAACCACACTGGTTAGAACATGGTAATATAATCACGCGTAGGCATGCAATGTGGTTACATTTGACCAATTTGTCTTCAGAGGGTTAATCTACCCATTCTTATAAAATGGACTGTTTGTCCCTAATCTGTGGACTATCTACCTTAAATTAAATGGACTATCCATCTCACCTCATGTGGACTACCCATCTCATACATTATATGGATTACCTGTCTCAGGTCATATGGACTATCCATCATACATATTATACAGACTATCTCTTACGTCGTGTGGACTATCCATCACACGTATCATAGTTTTCTTAGGATTACTATGAACCTATCAAGAATCATTTGGACTACCCATCTTATATGTCATGTGTACTATCAATCGCACATATCATAGTTTTCCTAGGATTACTATAAACCTATTGGTTTTCATAGGTTAACCAGTAACATATCTCCTCATATGGTTAGAAGTAAACAAGTATTCTTTTGATTAGTTTGAGGCATCCTAACACAAATTTGATCAATTTGATCTCCTGGATGCAATTCTACTAACTTAGGAGTTTAGTCTGAATATACTCACTAGCAAGTATGGGTAAATCCGTAGGAAATTGTTTAGATTTTAAAATTTCTATACAATCAAATTAAACCAAGATTTGATAATGTTAAGTTAAAAAATTGTAAAAGCTAAAAAAAGCTAGAATGGATAAAAATATGAGAGTACGAGGTAATTCAGATATAAATCCACTCTCTTGATCACATAAACCAACACAACATGAAATTATAATCTCTCTTTTTTGGTCATTAGTGAGTTTAATTGATGTGTTTACCATAAATATGGAATATTTATGCTATTAATTAACCCAGTATAACCCATCAAACTATAACGCACCCATTAAACCACTTGCTAACTCTCATGAAAAATGACAATGAAGTTGAAATAAAATATATTTTAAGCAAGACCTATTAAATAGACTATTAATTTTTGATTTCAACATTCACTTGATTTCAAACTTATATGTAGATGAAGAGGTAATTTGTGTTTGTGTTTGTTTAAGCATAGCCTATTTGTTGTCAACAACATAGGATGTCAAATTCAAAGCTAAAACAAGTTAAACCACATCAAATATTGCTATTAAGCACAAAAAGAGATCACCAATTAGCAAAAAGTTATATATATATATATATATATATATATGATAAGAGAGCTTCATTACCCCTAATTGAAGAGGCTTAGCCTCTCATATTTATTATCATTTCAACAAATGTAGCATTCAACATGAAATAAAAAACAAGAAGAAAGTGCAAGTTAAATGAAAATAGAGTTAACAAAAATAAAATAAAAACTAATCTAATAGATAAAACGATCTACACCACTAGAATAAAAGGAAATAAATAAGAAAAGAAAAGAGCATGTATTAAAATTGCATAAAAAAGAAAGTTACATGAAAGAAAATGGCTAAGTAGCCATGAAAAGAAAGGAAGAGCTTTTGTTTATTTTTGAGCCTAAAACTAAACTAACTAAAATGAGGCTCAATGGAGGCTAAGAGGAGATTAATTACATGAACATATAGGGTATTTATACATGTCTGTAAACCCTAATCCTATTTTTGGGAACTACCCAAATTGGACTTGAGGTTGTGTGGCCACCAAGTAATCAACTAGCATGTGTTAATCCTCCACTTAAATGTGTGTGTAGCTTTAATTTCCATTAGCATGTGCATTAGCTCATAATTGCACATCATGGTAAGTGGGTAGGTGGGGTCCTCCATGATTATGAGTTTGAATTATTTCCATATTCATTTATTTCCTTCTCTTGTGAATGCACATTTCTTCATGAAGCCTCCTGCAATTTTCATCCTATTTTCCTACAAATAAAAATAAAATGTGCAAGTGAATTTTCTCAAATTAATTAACTCAAAATGACCATTTGCCCCTAAATAAAGATGAATAAATGATGAGTTGAAAATAATTAGAATTTTGATTTAAACATGGTAAAATATACAATATGATCATTTATTCAATTTAATTAGATTAAATATGGAAGTAATAATATGCATATTTACGTGCACATCACTCACTACTGGATTAACCTAATTGGTAATTTTGCCCCCAAATCACAGGATGCAATATTGGATCATAATGATGTAAGTATAACAATGGTAAATATGCAAATTTAACTGATTAATAGATAATAAGAACATATAACATCATTCATCAAAATGTGTTCGATTAATAGTCATAGTCATCACCAAATTAATTAATCTTAAGTAATAATTTCCTTTGGCAAATACATATAAAACTTAGGCTAAAACACCATTTTATTTCCTTAATTTTTTTTTTATCTTTACCAATGACTAAGCCATTAAATCTTCTTTAAAATAAGGAAAATAAAGCCCCTCTACTTAGACAAAATCTTACGCCAAAATAATATCACCTTTATTTTTCTTCTTTTAATCATTTAGTATCAAAATAAGGTTGTCGAGCCTCTAAAACATATGGCTTATCGAGCCACTAAATAAAACTGTTCAATTTATATATAAGACATTTATACCACTCGAATAGGATATCAAGCCTCTATATCGAGTCTCTATAACAATCATTCTGAATAGTAAAATATATGGAAATAATGCTAAAATTGTATGGTTATCGACTTTCTAAATACATAGAATTCATGCCTTTAAAACATAACTTTTGAGTTTGCATAACATAAGGCTTTCGAGCCTATAAAATTAGGATAATGAATTTTTAAACATACGGCTACCATTCCATGAACATAGGTATCGAAAATATAGGTTATAAGAAGTTTTGGAATTTAAAACACTTAGGGTTATCGAACCCATAAAAACTTAGGGTATCATGCCCCTAGAATAGGTTGGTGTCAAATCTTTAAAACTTAAGGGTGCCACAACCATAGAAAAAAGAGGTGCTGAATTTTAATAGAATGGTATAGAGTTCCAAAACCTAGGTTGCCGAGCCTCTACAACCTTGAGATATCAAAACCCTGCAGTAAGTGATGCCGAACATCTATATAAATAGATACATCAAATATTTACTGGGTAGATATTACATGTAGTACTCTATATAGATGTCGAGTCTATAAACTCGATACATAGTATACCTATCAAATAGATATTTCATGTATTGACCTTTATAAATGTCGAATAACAAAGAGATGGAGGGTGTCGAATATCTACAATGGTATTTATGTAAATAATTATGAAATTGATTTTTTTAAAGACAAATCTTTTCACCAACCCTTGCCTCTTGTTAAAAATGATTGGTTAACAAATAGCTTTCATATTCTTTTAAGAAATTATGATCACGTTTTACCTTCCCAAAATTATTAGGAAACCCTTGTAATTAACATTATTAATTAATATTAATTAAGAGCCTTTCTACGATGAATAATTCATAGTATATCATAATCATATAGGAAAATCCCCAAAAATCAGAATTTCCATCTTCTATCACATAAAAAATTTCTAGGCCATAACATTTATATAATTATTTTTAATAATTAAAACCCAAAATAAACTTATTTTCCATCTTAAGAAATTCATAAAATATTCATATCAACTTGAAAATTTCTGAAATTATAAATTGGTTACTTTTGGCATAGGTCCTTATTAAGTTTCAAAATTCACGAAAAGTCCTTCACTAAATTTCAGTGTAAATTAGGTCCCTGTTTTTTATTTACGATTATTGCAGGGCATGATGCAACTTTTCATAAAAGTTGCTGACATTTTCGCAACTTTTCTGCACACTGTGAACATAGTGTATGAAAGTTGCTGAAATATCATCACTTATTTATAAAAGTTGCTGACATTTCAGCAACATTTATGTACACTGTAAACACAGTGTATGAAAGTTGCTGAAATATCAGCACTTATTTATAAAAGTTGCTGACATTTCAGCAATAATTTTTCTTCGTTTCCAGAAAACAGGGACCCGCTTTACAATGGAACTTTGACAGGGAAAGTTGCTGAAATATCAGCACTTATTTGTAAAAGTTGCTGACGTTTCAGCAATAATTTTTCTTCGTTTCCAGAAAACAGGGACCCGCTTTACAATGAAACTTTGACAGGGACTCGCTTTACAATGTGAAAGTATGATAGGGATGCCTTCCTAATTTCCACTTATAAATTCATCTCCAAATAATGTTTTATACATCATATCAGAATTTCAAGTTGATTAGAGATAAAAATTAGGGTTTTATCTTTTAAAACCTATAAGAATTATTCTATAATAGTTTGAATAAATCATCATTCAACCAACCAATGATGTAATCAACAATAACTATCTTGAGGCCCGAAGCTAAGCGCTTCAAATGCTGCAGTCATCCGCAGTATTAACTTCCAGTGACAAAATAAAGTAGTGTTAATGGTATCCATAATATCAGAAGCACTTGAATAAGAAATAACATCAAAGCCATTAAAACAACTTTTCTGATTACATTTCAAAACAATATTTCATATTCAAATTACATAATTCCATAATTGATGTCTAGGTTTTGATCAAATAAAGTTATTACAAAATACACCAAGAGCAACATATGAGTATGCCCCATCGAATGGTCAGAGTACTAAATAGACACATAAGTCTTAATACATCACAGTGGAAATAAAACTAAATAGATCCTATATATCTAGCCTTGCCTCATAAACGTCTTTGGAAGCTTTATTCGTCCAACCTACTAAACCTGAAAAAGTGTTAACTCTCAGTCTACTCAATTAATTTTGAGCACCCAAGGGTTTAAGGGGGATAACATAAACTTCGAGTTAGACCTAAAGCCTGGTGTGAATAATACTATTACATATCGATTTATTGATATTAAGTGACACCACGCCACTTAGTGGAACGGGTTTCCCTTCACTAGCATCCTTTTAAAACAGATCTTTTTGCAAATCAGAATCCTGCAATCAAACTAAGTAAAACAATAATAGTAATATCATATATGCTCATAAATCAGGTAATAAATGGACTATCTGTCTGAACAATACAATTTTGTTTGGCTAATTACTAACCATTGGATGATTCGGGTCTACGAGACAAAATAAATAATCTAACTTCTGTTAGACACACTTTCAGATGGTTTGTCCCTAACTTATTTCTCCCAGGGTTAACTGATCCTAATGGTTTTACGGGCTCAACAATAACCTATCTATCTCTGTATATTACTTTTTGTATGTAACATCATTTTAATCTTACCTATGACAAAGCCCCACACACTGGAATTTTAGACTTATATTAGCTAGGGGCTACTAGCTACAGTATAGGGTGAGAGCCTATACTAGTCCCATCTGGTATTCTAATATATGAGTCGTTTACTTAGGGTCAACTATCTCATCAACATATTCCTTGAAAAAATTTCTTGCAAATTGAATTAACCCTTTTAAATCATACTTAACCAAGGGAAATATACTCTTTAGTTTACTCAAATCTCTTTGCCATGTTATACATACTTTACCGAAAATAATGTTGATGAAATATATTGAGGGTTATCTATCCCTCCAAAGTAAGTTAAAATCCTTTTTAACTTAAAAGTTCTTAGGCCATAAAGCCAAGGTAAACCATTCTAAACCTTTTTTAAAAAACTTTAAACAACCCTTTCGAAACCATTGAAAGTACCATTTTCAAAATATATTAACTACTATACTTTGAAACACTAGGCCGAAAGGACAAAACATACCTTTCAAACCCTTTATAATAACCTTTCAAAATCATTGAAGGTATCCCTTAAAAACCATTATAAACCTTAGACATCCTCTTTCAAACTCTTTAAACTTGACTTTCGAAAGCATTGGAAATTTTCCATTTAAAATACTATAAACACCTTTCGAAACCGTTAGGGAACCTCCCCTTCGAATCTTAGTTTAAACCTTTCGAAAGCATTAAAGTCCTTTACTATAAACAAACCTTTCGAAAGCATTGGGTTCAAGTAAAAGCTTGTGGAATACAGTTTCAAAACCATTTAAAACCATTCTATTCAAAACCTATAGGTTTATCTTTCAATTAAACAAAGGGTCTTAAAATAACTAGGTCAAAAGCAACACTTTCGAAAGCAATTTCCTAACTAAAAGATAGAAGGTGGTTTCAACACCAACCCTTTCGAAAGCAAGGAGAAACAGCTTCTTATTTAAAAATGAAAGCACCCTTTCGAAAACAATGTTTAAAGGCAAAGCGGCCTCAACTGGGTCGAATTATAGAATGCGGCAAAAGCGTTTCGACGCTGTCGAAAGCTTGTTTAAAACAAAAGGTGGAAACATATTAAAACCCTTTCGAAATCAATCACAGAAAAGAAAAGCAAGTGACTTTCCTTTTGAAAGAAAAACAAGTTCTCGATCCCTTCGAAAGCATGTTTCGACCTTATACCTTTGGCCTAACTCTAATCCACTACGTACCAAAGCATTGATATCATGTGTATTGGTTTCAACTATGATGGAGGCGGTAGTATGAAGTCGAAAGGTAACCGTCGATAGTGGTGAAACAACAAACTTTGACAAAAACTATTTTCTTTCCTTTTAAAGTAATATCTTTCTAACTAACTTGCTTAATTGTCATCATATAATTGGTTGCAAATTTCTTTTCCAAAAATATTTTCTAAAAGTGCTATCGAGTTCAGCATTTTATAATTAAAACATTTAGCAAATTGCCACTTCTCCTATTTTAAATAAATAACTTTTAATATGTTTTCTAACATATTTAAATTTCTAACCCAAAGCTAATATATAACAGCCGAAATTAATTTAAACCCAAGTTTACCATTTCTTTTACTAGAAAATTCATAATAAATCCACAATTATTCAAAAAATTATGAAACTTGAAACCAACTCTAAAATAATATTTCTGACATTATCGTAAAATCACAAGTCATTTGAGTGTCATCTAATAAGTTTTCCAAATCAATTGTTATCATAAAATTTATATGAAATAACATAAACCGTCAACAAGCATGTGTGTGTGTTTATATATATATATATATATATATATATATATTCATTTGAACGATCAAAAAAGGGAAAAACATTTGCAAAATAAACATGGGTCTTATCTAGAAACCGAAAGCTATAAAACCGAGATGTAATATATTATTCACCTTAGCTTGTTGTTAAGGAGTTAAGATTTGCTTCTCGAATGAAACTGATTAAGCTTCCTTCTTTTGATTCTTGTTTATCTTCCTTTCGGTTCCTCCTAATGGTGGCCTTCCTCTCTTGATTTAATTATAGTTTGCAAACGTGTAAAATGAAAGTTGCATGAGGGTATAGGGTATTAGAATATAACCCATTCCTATTTTTCCCTTATTTATTTTAATATCTATTTCATTTTAAATTCCTCTCAGTTCATTAGTTAATTAGGCATGACTACCCTCTAAATATACAAATCTCAATCCTTTAACCATTTACTTTATTTCATTTAATTTACCAATAAATGACCTAAATAACGTTAATCAAAATTAGGGTCGTTACAAACATATTATCACAAAACAATTCGGAAATCATCCTCGATACGAAATCAAATACAAATAAATGAGGTGGATACTATTAATCACCTTAAATTAAATAACAAAGATTAATCTTTGTTGTTAATTAATTTCCCTAAGCTCTTCCCTTGAATCCCTTAGAGTTTCCCTTCATCTTCTTCTACTAATGGTCGGCCTTCTCTTATGTTTTTGTTTTGATTAGAAATGAAAATGGAAGACGAATGAGAGAGGAATGGTTTAGGGAATGGACTTAGGTGTTATTCCCATTTTTCCCTTCTCATCTAATTCTTTCTATTTTATACTTAAAACAATCTTATTAATTGGTTAATTAAGGCTCAACCCAATTTGTTATAAAATCTCATTCTCTTTATCCTCACACATCATATTATTCTACTTACTTTATCTAATTAAATCTCTTGAATAATGTTAAACAAAATTAGGGTGTTACATTTGTAGGTATGAAGGAGTGGATGACAAGTGCATTGACGTTGACCATTCTGAGGGGGAACGAGGAGATGATGGTATACATCAATGCTTGTGGTACCAAATTGGGTCTAGTACCGATGCAAGGAGGTAAGATTGATGTCTACCTTAGCCGACAGTTGAAACAGCATGGAAGAAGTATCTGAATCATGATTCGTGTTTCGTGTTTGGCAGTGATAGTTTTTGTTTTGAAGGTTTGGAGGCATTATCTATTAGTAGAAAGATTTGAGTTCTTCACAAACCACAAATCATTGAAATACCTTTTCTTCCAGAAGGATATCAACCGTCGCCAGTAGTAATGGTTGGATTTATTAGCCCGTAACGACTTTAGCATTTCTTGTACGCCTAATAAAGGAAATGCAGTCGCTGATACACTGAGTAGAACACATGCTAGTTTGGAAGCATTGTTCTTAGAGTGGAAGCAGTTGGAGTATATTACGATTATGACTTTAGACCTCATTACGAGTTAGAGCCAGAGATGTTGGCAAGTTTGACCATCAAACCTGCTTTAATCGAGCAGATCAGAACAACTCAGAGGCGAGATACTAGACTAGTAGTGATCATTTTCAAAAATTAAGGAACGAGTAGAGTATGATGATATAAAGCAGTACATACTCGACTAAAATGTTTGGATTCGTAAGGATGGAAGTGTGTAAGGATGGAAGTGTGTTTGTTCCCGATGTAGATGGATTGCAAAAAAAAATGCTACGAAAGTACCATTGTTTGAGATTAACTATATATCCTAGTAGTGATACAGTGTACCATGATATACAGCAGACGTCTTACAGGTAGGGGATGAGAAGAATGTCTAGGCATTCATCTCGAAGCCTATGAGCAACTAATTGGTAAAGGAAAAGTAGAAAAATCCAAGTGATATATAATCACTTGAGGTTTCTAAGTGAAAGTAGGAACCAGTTTCGATGGATTTCATAGATGGATTGCTACAGTCTAGATGAAGGTATAATAGTATCTAGGTTATAGTCGATAGATTGACGAAAAATGCTTGATATATACTCGTTAAGTCCAGTAGAACAACATCCAAATTGGCTTGGATGATGCGATTCCATGGTGTGTCAAAGAGCATTATGGGTGACTAATACCCTTTATTCACTAGTAGGTTTTGGAAGAGCTTACAAAAGGCATTAGAGATGGAGGTGCATGTTAGTACAACCTAATACTGGCAAGCCGATGGGAAAACCTAGAGGGTGAATCGTATATTGGAGGATACCTTGCGGGTGAGAAACTAATACTCGATCTAAGTATGTTAGAGAGACCTCGGAGAAGATTAAGATCATTCGGCAATAAATGAAAGCCACTCAGTATCGATAGATAAGCTAGGCTGATAAAACACGTAGGGATTTGGAGTTCTCTATCGGCAATATGGTGTTAGTGAGTGTAACATCCCCCTACTTGGAGGCTTAAAACTAACGGCTATAGATGCTGTAGTCATCCATAGTTATTGATCTTCGACGACCAAATGCGACGGTGCTAGCTACATTGATACAGAGATGACAGAAATATGGAAAAATTTCACAATTCAAAAAAAACATATTTCCACATTCAAATCAAAACATTTAAAGTTCATTACATAATCCTAAATTTACGTTAACCGTGTTCAGCAAAATATGATTATTACAATTACGCCATGAGCAACATATGAAGATGCCTCCTTGGATGATCATAGTATATAGCAAGGCTAATAAATCCGCCTTTACAAACAAAACACGCAGCGGAAAGAAAACTCTAAATATCTATCTGCCTCCTACATGCCTTCGGAAGCTTTATTCATCTAAGAAGAGAATCTGAAAACCCTAAACCTCAGACAACTCAAAATCAGTTGAGTACCCGAGAGTTTAAGGGGAAAAACATAAACTTTGAGTCAGACATAAAGCCTGGTATGAATAATAGTCTAACATCTTGATCCTTTTAGATATCTAGTGAGACCATGCACTTAGCGGAACGGGTTTTTTCCTCACTAGTAGCCTAAAACTTTTATAAAACCATATTCTATATTCCTGCATTCACAATGGTTAAAACATACATTTTCGAAATATTATGATGATATGTGTATTTATAAACATTCAGGATTTCCCCATCCCCTATTAGATTTTAATTTGCCTCAAAGAGGGACTATCCATCCTATATACATGTTACTTAAGCGGATGTTGACTATTCATCTCACATCTCATAGTTTTCCAAGGATGATTATAAATCCGTCATCATACATATGGAGAATATCCATCCCCAACACGATGTTGACCATCCATCAACCATCCTATAGTTTTCCATGATTACTTAGGATGACTATAAACCCTTCATTATACATATGGCGACTATCCATCCCCAACATGATGTTGACAATCCATCTACCATCCCATAATTTTTCGAAGAGTACTATGAACCCTTCTTCAATCATATGGAGACTAACCATCTCCAACTTAATGTTAACAACCATCATACATCCCATAGTTTTCCTAGGATAACTATGAACCCATCACTTGACCATTTAACTCATGCTATCCACATGATTCTAATTATCTCATGCTATCCACATGATTAACCTATTGCCATTAGTATCCCTAATTTAGGTTATATCCATTTATAATTTACATTAGTATCCACAATGATTATCAAAACATACATGTAATGATATTTCCAACTATTGTGCTGAACTTATTAAACCCACCCCAGTATCCCCAAGGTTAAACAACATTCATTTTACAAGGTTAAATGAAAACAATTTTTCAACCCCTTCGAAAGTATCCCCTTCAAAAGCTTTGCTTTCGATCCTCTCGAAAGCATAAACCATAAATTTTAGAACAATAGGCTCCAACCTTTATAATACTTTTAAACCCCTCCTTCGAAACCTTTCGACTTAGTTGAAGTATTATTAAGTAAGAGTGGCAGCCTAACTTCTGAACCATTTGTAAGTAAACCTTTCGAAAGCATTGGAAATCAAACCTTTCGAGACCATTAGGAAGCAAACCTTTCGAAACCATTCAACCTTTTAAACATAAACCTTTCGAAAGCTTATTGGGTTCAATTTAAAACATAGGGAAAATCTTCTTTTAAATACATTTCAACTTCATTGGAAGCTACCCTTTGACTTAGTCGAAAGCTCTAGGTTATACTTCAATTAGAAAAGCAAGGTAAAACATTTAAGTTGAAAGCTTAGATACCTTTCGAAAGCATAGAGAAGCGATTAGTTTTAGAACAAGCAAACCTTTCTTTTTTGTCGAAAGATTCAAAACAAAACCAAACAAAAGCGGCAGTAACCTTTCGACTGTGTCGAATAGTTTCAAAAAAAATTAGTGATAAAACAATAGCAACCTTTCGTCTATGTCAAAAGGTTTAAACCTTTATTTTAAACATTCGACCTAGTCGAAAGTAACCAAGTCGAAAGCTCTTATTTGAAAGCAGAGCAGGTGATCCTTCGGCTCATAAAACAAACATACTTCAACCCCTTAGGCAACCAACCTTTCGACCAAGAACCCTTTGACTCTGTCCAATTCATTACGTCCCAAGTAACTTGATACCATATGCATTAGTTTGATCTTGTCGAAAGCTTTGAACCTCTCGATGTTGTCAGAAGGTCTGGGTTGGAAGGTTTAATATCAGAATTGGCTAAACATGCCAAAAGTATGATTTCTTCGTTTTTAACTTAAAAAGGATGATTTTCAACTAACCTGCCATTATTTGTCAAATTATCATTGGTTAACAAATAATTTTCAAAAAAAGTGTTGCCACTATTTTTAAGAATTAAATAATCATTTTATTTTATAAAATGACCCTTCTCCTAAATTAAATATATAAAACATTTAAGTCTCATTTCTTAAATAATTTTATATATTCATCAAATAACTTTGGAAAATTCTATAAAATCCAAGAAAATCTATTCCAATATGTTATCCAACATATGAAAATTTCAAACCCAATTAATTATTATTTTAGACGTAAATAATTTATTACCTAATAAATCATTTTCATCACTAGAAAATTTATCTAGAATCCACATTAGTTCATAAACTTATGAAAATTGAACCCATCTCCAGAATCTTGTTTTCTACAACGTAAAATTTTCCTATGGCATTTAAAAATCATTTCTTCTTAGTTTTACTCTAAAACTGTGTATATCTCCTTTTTAACAAACTTGTTTAGTCCATATAAATCATGATTCAAGCATACCATCATTCACTATATCATAAAAACAGATTTACACTAAAATCCAAATCCATATGATAAAAAAAATAAAATAGAGATGTAGGAATTATCATTCACCTTAGATTAGATAAGGAAATTGAAGTTTGATTGAGATTGATTTCTTCTACCTTGATCCTAAGCTCTTACTTTGATTTTTCTCTTCTCCTCTTCCTAATGGTCGTCCTTGTTTTCTTCTCATGATTATAATTTTTTTTAAGTAAAATGAACACGTATGACTAAGAAAGGTAGTATAAGGGTGAGAAATATTGGCGGCTATTTACCTTAATGCCCTTTTGTTCAATTACTTAACCATTTATATAAGTTCATTAAATTTTTAATAATCATGACCATTTAATTCATTAATCAACCTCAATCTCCTTATCTACATTATTCTATTTAATTTATTCCAATCAAATCTCCTGAATAATGTTAATAAAATTAGGGGTGTTACAGGAACCCCTCATTAAAGAATTTCGTCCTCGAAATTCAGTAAGGACTAATTAGCAAACACAACAATCATCTGTAACATCTTCTAACAACCATACTAACCTACCAGTCTAGCAACAATCTATATATATCTAATATAGACTACCATCAAAGTAGATCAAGATACGCCTCTCGAATCCTGTCTTCTGTCTCCCAAGTACAGTCTTTCTCATTGTTGCGGCACTGGACTTTCACTAACTTGACTATCTTGGCCCTTAATCTCTTCTTATCCCTTGCTACAATTCGAACTGGATGTCTAACAAAAGTCAAATTAGGCTTTAATACCAAATCCTCCAACTCTGACAGAGGAGTGGTAGAATCTGGATCATGTACATACTTATGAAGATGAGACGCATGGAATACATTATTAACACCTACCAAACTGCCCGGCGTCTCTATTCTGTATATGAGCTTTCCAATCCTTTTATAATATGGAATGGTCCAACATATCTTGGGGCCAGCTTTTCCGACTTTCCAAATCGTACCACAGTCTTCCTCGGTGATACTTTAATGAAAACCATGTCTCCTACCGAGAACTCTAGGTCTTTACGCCTCTTATCCGCGTAACTCTTCTACCTGGATTGAGCTTCCTTCATTTTTCCTCGTGTTAACTCAATCTTTTTTGACGCTTCCCTAACCAAATCTGGACCAAAGACCAATTTGTTTCCAGTCTATAACCAACATGTTGGTGATTTATATGGATTTCCATACAAAGCTTCAAAAGGCGCCATTCTTATACTAGTCTGAGAACTATTATTATAGGAAAATTCCATCAAATGTACGTGTTCTTCCTAAGATCCACCAAAGTCCAATACGCAAGCTCTTAACAAATCTTCCAAGATTTTGTTAACTCTTTCCGTTTGCCCATCAGTCAGTGGATGATAAGATATACTCATGTTGAGCTTGGTTCCTAAAGCTTCTTGTAGACTCTTCCTGAACTCACCAGTAAACAAGGAATCTCTATCACTAACAATACTACTAGGAATCCCATGTAGTCTAACCACATTCTTCATAAATAACTTCGGTAAAATAGGTACCGTTCTAGTTGACTTTACTGGAATGAAATGGGCACTCTTAGTCAATTTATCCACAATAACCCATATGCTTTCGTTTACTCTCCTTGACATTGGCAACTCATCTATAAAATCCTTTGATATCGAATCCCATTTCCAGACTGGAATATCTAAAGGCTGAAGTAACCCACTTGGCTTTTGACGTTCGGCTTCACTTGTTGATAGTTAACACACTACCTAACCCATAAGCCGACATTCCTATTCATGCCTTCCCAATAAAAGCTCCTCTTCATATCTTGGTACATCTTGGTTCCTCCAGGATGAATCATAAATTTTGAACAATGACATTTCTCAAGAACTTCTCTCCTTATGCTATCTACATCTAGGACACAAAATAGTCCCTTCTTTCTCAGCCATCCTTTTTAGTCAAGACTAAAATCCTTTAGGTCATCAGTCTCTGATCCGACCTCAAGTCCTCTAAAAACTCCAGCCATCTCTACTGCCTCATATTCAACTCCTTTTGAAAGAATAAATACTTTAATGACTTATGATCGGTATACAACTCAAATCTCTCTCCCAAAATATAATGCCTCCAAACCTTCAAGGCAAAAATCACCGCTGCCAACTACAAGTCATGAGTAGGATATCTAACTTCATGCGGTCTAAGCTTTCTAGATGCATAAGCAATAACTTTGCCCCTTTGCATCAATACTGCTCCAAATCTAGTACCACATGCATCAGTGTGTACTACCAATCCTTGGTTACCATCCGGAACTACTAACACTGGAGCATTGGTCAACAAATGTTTTAACTTAAGGAATGCATCGTCACATTTTTCAGACCAAACAAACTTCACGTCCTTCCTAGTCAACTTAGACAAAGGGGCTGCTATTCGTGAGAAATCCTTGATGAATCTTCAGTAATAGCAAGTAAATCCAAGAAAACTTCTGATCTCAGTCATCGTTCTAGTCTCTTCCACTTGTTCACAACTTCGATCTTGTCTGGATTGACTGACGATCCCTTCTCTGAAACCACATGACCAAGAAACTTAACTTCTTTCTTCCAAAAATGAGACATGGAAAACTTCGCCTTCAGCTGATTCTATCTCAACGTCTCCAACACCACTCTAAGACGAATCTCATGCTCCCTTTCATCTTTAGAGTACACTAAAATGTCATCTATAAATACTAACACGAACCTATCAAAGTGCTCTTGGAAACCCGGTTCATCAAACCAACAAAGAAAGCAGGCGCATTAGTTAATCCAAATGGCATCACCAACCACTCATTCGATCCGTATTTAGTCCAAAATTTGTCAAAGGAATGCCATCCTCCGCCACTCTCAACCGATGGAACCCCATCACTAAATCTAATTGGAAAAATACTCTGGCTCCACTCAACTGATCAAATAGGTCATCTATCCTTAGCAGAGGTACCTTTTCTTGATCGTCCTTTCATTTAACTTATGATAGTCAATGCACATTCCTAACGACCCATCCGATTTCTTCACGAACACTATGGCTACTCCTTGAGGTGAACTACTTGGTCTCATAAAATTCCATCCCTCTAGATACACTAACTGCACCTTCAATTACTTCATCTTTGTCGGTATCATCCTTCTACGTAGTCTATTGACAGGTTCAGCTCCCGTTACAAGGTCTATCCAAAACTCAACAACTCGTTTTGGGGGTAATCCAGTAACTGGCTCAAATACATATACAAATTTTCTCGCTACACGAACCTGACTAAGCTCATCTCCAACCTCCATGGCACTTAACAATGCACCAACCCTTCTACTGGGATTCTCCAATGAGAAGATGACTCCGTCATGACTATCTAGGTGCCTCAATGATATTTTCCGATTCTAGCAAAGTATCCCAGCCTCTTACTTACCCAACAATTCACACCCTAATGATCCTGAAATCTATGAAATCATAAATATACAAACTACATGCAAACTTATGACCTAACAAATCAAGTTCTAATTGGTCACATTTCATCCCAAGAGTTGCATACCCTCCTATTAGATTCGCAACCCTTAAGAAAGTAACAAGGTATGTAGGTTCTATACATATCCTATCAACCAAATACTGAGATATAAATGAATGTGATGCTCCAGTATCGAATAATACCCTAATTGGTATGCTACGAATCAAAAGCGTACCTTCCATTACAGACTTTCCTTTCTTAGCACCAATTGGTTTAGAAGATGATGGTTTCAAAGCAAAGACCTTTCCTTTTCCTACCATGGAAGCTTCAGGACACTTGTTTTTTTAATGCCCCATCTAGTTGCTATTATAGCATTGCACATTCTGCTTCCCCACAACAAACCTTCCATCTCCCAAACGGTACTCATTTGCATAGTGACCCTTCTTATCACACTTATAGCAAACAAAATCTACTTTCCCTATCTTGGCTGCTCTTCCTTTCTGAGTGCGCTTCTTCTAGAAAAACTTCATTTTCTTCCCCTAAGGACCTTGGGATTCAATGGGCTTCTCTTTAGCTAAAACAACAAGCATTTCCTCACGGCGAATGATCATCTCCACCACCACATTAGTAGGATCTAGGACATGGGCCATAGTCATTCTTCCTAGCTCTGGCCTTAATCCTCTAATGAATCTTTCATTCTTTCTGACATATGTGTCAACCAAAGCATAACCATATCAAGATATCTCATCAAACTTAGTAGCATACTCGATCACATACATATCTCTTTGGATAAGATCCATAAACTTCCTCATCAATGCCGACATGACAATCTTAAAAAAGAACCTCTGCTCAAACCTCCTCCTAAAGTCAACCCAAGTCAACTCTTCCTCCGGCACTCTAGCCGTCACACTGTTCCACCAATGAAGCGCTAACCCCTGCAACTGTTTAGAGGATAGTATTCTCTTCTCTCCATTATTCAAGTCTAAATCGGTAAAGATCCTCTCACAAATCAACCGCCAATTCTATACTTCAACATCATCTTCCATTCCAACAAACAGCTTTTGTTTAACGACGGTTTTTCTATGAGTTTAGAAAATCGCCGATAAATTTAAAATTAAAACTAACCGCAAGTGCACGGCGTACAAATGTTTTTTTTGTGGTGAGTATGGATCGATCCACAGGGAATTGTTAGATTTTAAAAATCTATTCAATCAAATTAAACCAAAGTTGAAAGTGATTAGCTAGAAAACGTAAGAAAAATGAAAAAAAAATTGATAAAAATATGAGAGTTGAAAGACAATTTAGAGATAAATTCACTCTCTAGATCACATAGTTCAATAAAAATGAAATTATGATCTCTCTTTTTGGTCACTAGTGAATTTAAATGATGTGTTTATCATAAGTATGGCTTATTTATGATATTAATTAGCTCAAAATAAGCCATCAAACTATAATACACCCCTTAAACCACTTACTAACTCTTATGAAAATTACAACAAAGTTGAAAATAAAGTCTATTTTAAGTATGGCCAATGAACTATTAATTATAAATATAAACCATCAAATTTTAATTTCAACATTCACTTTATTACCATTATCATATGTAGATGAAGACGTAATATTGTTTGTAATTGTTTAAGCAAAGCCTATTTGGTGTCAACAATATAGGTTATCAAATTCAAAACAAAAACAACAACTTAAACACTTTCAAGCATTGTCATTAAGCACAAAAAAGGAGCAATAATTATCAAAATTTTGAAGCAACATAATTAGAGAGCTTCATTACCCCTAAATTGAAGGGGTTTAGCGTCTCATTTGTGTTATCATATCAACACTTGTAGCGTGCAACATGAAACTGAAAAAGAAGGAAAATGAAAGCTAATGGAAAAGAGAACTATTCTACTTGCATAAAATAAAATATATTCTACTTGCATAAATATGTAAATTTACACTACTAACATGAAAAGAAGTAATCATGAATAGAGAAGAGCATGTATTAAATTGCATAAAAAAAGAAATTACATGAAATAAGAAATGGCTAAGTAGCCATGAAAATAAAGAGAACTCTCATTTTTTTTGATCCTAAACTAAACTAAGAGAAGAAAGCCTAAGAGAAGAGAGCTTAAAAGAAGAGAGATTACATGAAACATAAGGGGTATTTATACAAGTTAGAAACTCTAATCCATTTTTTTGGGGAATCCCCAAACTACCCTCTTTGGAAATGTGGTAGCCAAGTTATCATTATCTTTAAATAATCACCCATTAAGTGTGCATGTAACTTTAATGGCCTTTTAGCATATGCATTAGCTCCTAATGGTAAATCAAGGCAAGTGGGTAGGTGTGGTCCTCCATGTTCATGAGTGTTGAATTATTTTCATCTTCATTTGCTTAAGTTCTCTTGTGCATGCATATTTCTTCATGAAACCATTGAAGCAAATTCCAATAAAATAATATAGAAATTTTCAAGTAAATTTTCTTAAATTAATATATGCACAAAAATGACCATTTTGACCTTGTATGAAGACAAATATTTGACGATTTGAAAATAATTTGAATATTGATTTAAACATATTAAAACACCCAATACGATCATTTATTTAATTAAAATCGATTAAATATGGTGGTAAAAATATGCACATACATGCAAATCAAATACCCATACATTTATCTTTTTATTCGTCCTCGAATAAACTAAAAACTAAGATAAATCCTTTATTGTAGGAAACATGATTGCATTGAGCGTATGCAACAAGCCTTTAAACTTTTGGATGTCCCCAATAGGAAGAATGTTGTCTCGTGAGGATTTTCAGCAGATACTACCCACAAAATTCAAAACGAAGATGAGAATATTTACAAAATGCAATATTTATTTGCAAAGTGACAAATGCAAGCTTTTGAAAATATATACAAATGAAGGATTTACTTTTAAATCAATACAAATAAGTTAAATATATGTTTTGGTCATTATCTTGAAAATTTATGTCATTTAATCGTCAAAATTTCCAACAAAAATTAAGTTATCATTGTAAATATACTATAGTTTAACTCGTTGTTTCGGTCGATAACACAATGTAACTATGAAATGGATCCTTAGTTGATTATCAAAGTTTTTTAAAGTGGTATTTTCATTTCTTTTCAATAAAAAGTTAAATCAAATAAGTAAAAATAGTGCTTGGATTTCAATTGCTTACTCTCTCTTATTTTTGAAAATTTTATTGATATTAACAATATTTACATACGCCTAATTCGGGTAAACTGAGGCCGGATATACCCCCATGCACAGCCTTGTAGGCTTATGTGAGGGGAATACATAACGTGGCGAGTGAACACACGAGTGTGCACACATATCGACTTTAGGAATTATTCATAAAAGAATTTTTTATATACATACACATAACTCAGTTCTGAGGCCAGATACACCGATCATGCACTGCCTTTCGGGCTTACGTGAGAAGGGTATAGAGCAAGGCAAGTGTACACACAAGTGCGTACACGCGACTGTAGGTGTTAATAAAATATATACGTATATACAAAAGGATTTTCTTTTCTTTTTTTTTTCCTTTTTTCATATTTTTTTTTGGAAAGAGAGAGTTTTAATATATCATCTTAGTATCACTTAACTTAGAAGATAAAAAATGTTATACCCTTTTCTTTTAAATCCACCACTTTTTAAAACAAAGATTTTCAATTAGGACATATTTCATAATTAACACGTATGAATCTTTCTATATACTTTTTAAATCATAGTTAGTTATAATCAAACCTAATTTTTTTTAAGACAAACAAATTTGCGTAAATTTCAATTTAATAACCAAAATCCTACATTTATCTTATAGTGTTTGTTTAAAAGTAAATAAAAATGCCTATTTTTTTTTGAGTTTTTGATAGAAAATGCAAAAAATGAACTATGAAAAATCAAAAATGAAGATGAGACTCCACCCATATTTGATTTTGACTGTGTTTCCAAAGTCAACCCAAGTGAAAAGAGAAAGATAAAATAAAAACAAAACCTATATTTACATAAAAATGAAAAGATGATAATTTACAAGATATTAAAAATATGCCGTTAAAGAGTAAATGAAACGGTCTTCCAGAGACCGATTCATTTGTCTCGTCAAATACGAGGGACACAGCTTAAGCATAGAAAAAAAATCACAAAAGATATTGAAATCAAATGTTGATTTGGAAAAAGGAACTTCGTTTTATTAAAAATCGAACGAGTTATCTTATTTTCAATGATTTTTGGGGTTGATAAAACAATTGATTGAAGTTCACGTTTATTTTCACCATTTTGACATTAAAGCTTATCGTTGACGAATTCTTCAAAATTATTGATTTCAAAATCAATATGGTGAAATTTATCGACTCATCTTCAAAAAGTCCAAAAAATTTGGGTTTATTGAATTCATCTTCCTTTATTGAACTATCAACAACTTCATTTCATGCGTCAAGTTCTATATCCAAAGTTGTTGTGTTCAAAATTTTGAAATCGAGAAAAGGAAGATCGAATTTTAAATTTGATTCTACATCCTCAAAAGAATTGAAATCCAACTCAGTTACTATATTTTCAACAACTTCATTAAGATTTTCGTTTTCAATTTCAAAAGTTATTGTTTCAAAATCGTCAAATTGGGTAAAGATGGATTATCACCCGACTCTTCACACAATAGGATTTGATTTTGTTGTTCACGTAATTTTTTGTATGCTTCAATGAACAAATTTGTGCGATCGTCGTAAATTTCTTTAAATTGTTCAACAAAATCCAATTTATAATTGTTAAGTTGAGGATTTTCGATTGTTGAGAATAAGAATCATCAATTTCGATAAACGATGGATTATCATTTGATTTTTCACATGTTGGGATTTGATTTTGTTTCTCATTAAATTTTTTGTAGGTTTCATGCAACAAATCCTCGTAATCTTTGTCCGTTTGCTCCACTAAGTCAAATTCATGATTAATAATTTGAGAATTTTCAATTTGAATTTGTTGAGAACAAAAATTTTCAATCACACCATTATTGAAACTATTCCCATTGCCAAATTCATTTAAAAAGTGTACACATTTTCATTTTGAGTTCGAAATTCATTTTAGTGTTCGAAATTGAATTAGCATAAGTTATAATCAAAATCATTTGAATTTTGAAGTGAATTCAAATTTTGATTATTTTGAAATCCTTGACTTGAGTTATTGGATAAATCGTTCATCCTTTGATTTTGTAGTGTAACGAATTCAAGTAAAGATTCTATTCTCGTTTCAAGAGTTGAGAACTGATCATTATTTTGAAAATTTTATGCTGCAAAATCTTAATTTTTTGTACAATAGTTGTTATTAACATATCCATAAGAACTTGAAGTGCAATTATATAGATTATATTGATTTTCACAACTATCGTAATATTCATACGAATATGGAAATTCAGAAATTTTCAAGATTGTTTCTGTTTTTTATAAAAGAAAACTATTTACCAAAAGAAATTTATTTTTCAAAAGGAAGTTTTTTGTATTTGGATTTTCAAATTTTTTTTTTGAAAAGGTTTTAATTTTTTTTTTATAGATTTTTGTTTTTCTATATAAAAAAACTAACTTAAATTAATTTTGGATTTTTGACTTTTCATCTTGAAAATTTTCAAATGAAAAGAATTTAAATAAAACTAAGTTGAAGAATATTTATTATTTTTTAAGTTTTGGATTCTTATTTTGTTTTTGTTTTTTTATATATGCATGAATTAATGCAACTAAATGAATGTAAGTGTTTAATTACAAATTATCTATCCTAACCTAAAATTATATAATTGCACAATGCCTTAAAACAACAAGATAGTTCTCGGCCGGGTAATTGGCAAGATTTATTGGTACACCACGAATCACGGTTGCAATGCAACCGAAGGTAACATGTAGGATTTATAGTACCTTCAGAGAAAAATTTAGTATAATATTTACGAGGTACCATAATATTTATAACTGATTATTGCTCTGCCATAGCCTAAACACTAAGAAATTAAATTGTCCAAAGAAGACAACTTGTCAATGTACAATTAAGGGTTATCGATGTCTAACCGTTATTATTAATCAAAACCCTAGGATGAAATGTAAAGTAGAAATTAAACGTGAATCTAACGATGCAACTACCAATGGATTTTTTTAAAATTTTTTAAAATGCAAGCAATCAACGATGCAAATAAAATAAAATAAAAGATGAGGGAACGATACCACAGCGTGCAGAATTATTAGCAAATTATTTTAAATTGGCTATTTTTTTAAAGCAAGCAAGCAGAGCAGTTTTAGCAAGAAATTCTTCCTTATATTTCCTGCTATAGCAACCTGAAACTCAAAAAAAATATAAATACAAGTTATTTCAAAGAAATATATCTCAAAGAAGCCCTAAAACAAAGGGAAAATACACAAACTAAAACTAATTGTAAACTACTAACTTCTTTTTTTTAACAAAGAAAAGAAACATAAGAAACAAAACAAGAGAATATAAAATAGGAGAATATAAAACAATTGAAATCAAAAAATTAGAAACCTTTTTGTTTGTTTTTTATATAACAAAGAAGAAACTAAATAAATAAAAATGATGACTAAACAATGGAAAACAAGAACCGACCCACTTCCTTAAAATCCTTTTTTTTTGTTTTTTTATAAGTCGAACAAGGCCCGACCGGCTTTTTTTAATATGCAGCCACATTTTAATCTCTAACACTCCAGCAATAGTCAAAAATAATTTCGCGAAAGAAATCACGGAAATGAAAACAAAAAATCATAGAATACAAAAAACATGAAAATGAAATCGAAGTTTGTTTCGTTGGTTCGATTGTAGGATTTCGTGATGTGATTTTGGTTCGAGGCAACGGCGCCAAAATCTTGTTCACCGACGAAAACTCTATCAATTTAGAAAACTATCAAATGAATTTAAATTAAAATTAACCGCAAGCACACGACGTACAATTTTAGTACGTGACGAGTACGGGTCGGTCTACAGGAAATTGTTAGATTTAAAAGTCTATTCAATCAAATTAACCGAACATTTGAGAATTGTTTAACTACTAAAAATTGCAAAACTAACAACTACAAACGTGAATGAAAACTATGATAATAAAAATGAAAATTTAGAGATAATTCTACTCTCTAGATCACAAAGTTCAAAAAATATGAAATTATGATCTCTCTTTTTTAGTCATCAGTGAGTTTAATTGCTGTGTTAATCATAAATATGGCCTATTTGTGCTATTACTTAGATCAACATAAGCCATCAAACTATAACACACCCCTTAAACTACTTACCAATTCTGAGGAAAAATGAAAATAATTTGAAAGTAAAATCTATTTTAAGCATGGCCTATTAACCACTACTTAGAAATATAAACCATCAAATTTAAATTTCAACTTTCACTTCATTACCACAGTCATGTGTTGATGAAGTGGTAAAATGTGTTTAGTGATGTTTAAGCATAGCCTATTTGGTGTCAACAATATAGACTATCAAATTCAAAGCAAATACAACAGGTTAAACCAGTTCAAGCATTGTTATTAAGCACAAAAAGAGAGTAATAATTATAAAAATGTTGAAGCTACAGAATTAGAGAGCTTTATTACCCCTAAATTGAAGAGGGTTAGCCTCTCATATTTGTTATCAAATCAACAAATGTAGCTTGCAACATAGAATAAACAAGAGAAAAAAGAGAGCAAAATGAAAAGAAAAACTAATCTACTTGTACAAATAAATAAATCTGCACTACTAACATGAAATGAAATAAATGAGGAAAGGAAAAGAACATGTATTAACTTGCATAAAAGAAAATTACATAAACGAAATGGCTAATTAGCCATGAAAAGAGAAAGAGAGCTTTCTTTTTTTTGATCTTGAACTAAACTAAAGAGAAGAGCCTAAAAGAAGAGAGGTTACTTGAAGCATAATGGGTATTTATACATGCATGAAACCCTAATTCACTTTTATTAGGGAATGCCCAAAATACCCTCTTAGGAAGTGTGGAGGCCAAGTGATATTAGCATCAAATAATCATCATTTAAGTGTGCATGAAGCTTTAAACTCTATTAGCATATGCACTAGCCTCTAATTTGTACATTAAAATAGGTGGGTAGGTAGGGTCCTCCATTGTCACAAGTTTGAATTATTTCCATCTTCATTCCTTTGTATTCATTTGTGCATGCATAATTTCCATGAGACCCTATTTCGTTTGAAGCCAATTTCCTACAAAATAATATAGAAATTTCCAAGTAAATTTTCATAAATTAATATATGCACAAAAATGACCATTTTACCCTATATGAAGATGAATATATGACGATTTGAGAATAATATGAATTTTGGTTTAAAAATGTTAAAATACCCGATATGATCATTTATTTAATTTAATTAGATTAAATATTGTGGCAAAAATATGCACATTTACGTCCACATCAGCTTTCCTCCAAACTGATATAGTCTTTACACAACCTAGCATAATTATAACCAGCTGGAACTACAAGAGCAGCTCCGCCATCATTACCAGTAGCACCCACTTGCAAAAGATTAGCCAATAACTGATACACCATTCTCGGTTCTACTGGTGGATTTCCAGCATCTACATTTGCCTCAGCATTTTGGTTAGCGCTAGCCTGTCAACCTTGGTTTCTTCGAGTGCTAGGTCGAGCATTTCCATTAGTAGTGGTGCTTCCTCCACCTAGATTTCCTCTTCCGTTTCTTGCCTCCATATCCTCTTTCTCGTATATCTGCAAATGAGCCTTAGTAAGATATAGAAGAACGGTCTAAGAGAGAGGGAAATACGTACTTAGATATATACCTATATATCAAATACAAGTACGTTACTATAGCCTTAACCCCGATCTAATTTTCAAATTCACTGGATTATGTTTCAGATAGCCTTTTAAATTAAACTTTTCTTTTAAAGTTTTATAAACCTACGCTCTGATACCAACTTTTAACATTCCCCTACTTAGAGGCCCAAACTAACGGCCGCGATTGCTGCAGTCATCCATAGTTATTAATCTTCGGTGACCAAATACGGCGGTGCTACATTGATACACAGATTACAGAAATATGAAAAAATTTCACTATTCAAAAAACAAATTTCCACCTTCAATCAAAATATTTCAAGTTCATTACATAATCCCAAAATTACGTTAACCACATTCAATAAAATATAATTATTCTAATTATGCCAAGAGCGACATATGAAGATGCCCCATACATCGCTTTATGGCAAGAGCGAAAAGAAAACTCCAAATACCTATCTGCCTTATACACGCTTCTGGAAGCTTTATTCGTCTAAGAAGAGAATCTGAAAACCCTAAACCTCAGACTACTCAAAATCAGGTTGATACCCCTACTTAGAGTCAGACATAAAACCTAGTATGAATAATAGTCTAACATCTCAATCCTTTTAGATATCTAGTGAGACCACACCGTTTAGGGGAATGGGTTTTCCCCTCACAAGTATACTAAAACTTTTATAAAACCATATTATGTATACCTACATCCACAATGGTTAAAGCATATATTTTCAAATTATTATGATGATATGCATACCTACAAACATTTAGGATTTCCTTAACCCCTATTAGATTTTAATTTGCCTCAAAGAGGAACTATCCATCCTATATACATGTTACTTAAGCGGATGTAGACTATCCATCTCACATCTCATAGTTTTCCTAGGATGACTATAAACCCTTCATTATACATATGGAGACTATCCATCCCCAACATGGTGTTGACTATCCATCAACCATCCCATAGTTTTTCTAGGATTACTATGAACTCTTCTTTAATCATATGAAGACTATCCATCTCCAACTTAATGTTGACTATCCATCATACATCCCAGAGTTTTTCTAGGATAAATATGAACCCATCACTTGACCATTTAACTCATGTTATCCACACGAATCTAATTATCTCATGCTATCCACATGATTAACCTATTTCCATTAGTATCCCTAATTTAGGTTATATCCATTTATAATTTACATCAGTATCCCCAATGATTGTCAAAACATATAAGTATTGATATCCTCAACCATTGTGTTGAACTCATTAAACCCACCCAGTATCACCATGATTAAACAACATTCATTTTATAAGGTTAAAAGAAAACAAATTTTCAACCCCTTCAAAAGTATCCCCTTCGGAAGGTTTGCTTTCGATCCTTTCGAAAGCATTAACCATAAATTTTAGAAAATAGGTTCCAACCTTTATAGTACTTTAAAACCCCTCCTTAAAAACCTTTCGACTTGTTGAAGTATTATTAAGTAAGAGTGGATGCCTACCTTCTAAACCATTTGTAAGTAAACCTTTCAAAAGCATTGGAAATCAAACCTTTCGAGTCCATTAGGAAGCAAACCTTTCAAAACCATTCAACCTTTTAAACAAAAACCTTCCGAAAGCTTACTGGCTTCAATTTAAAACATGTGGAAAATCTTCTTTTAAAAACCTTTCTACTTCATTAGAAGCTACCCTTCGACTTGGTCGAAAGCTCTGCTTCAAAAGCTTTGGGTTATACTTTAATTAGAAAAGCGAGGTAAAACATCTAAGTAAAAGCTCAGATACCTTTTGAAAGCATAGAGATGCAGCTAGTTTTAAAACAAGTAAACCTTTCGTATTTATTGAAAGGTTGAATACAAAACCAAACAAATGCAGCAATAACCTTTTGGCCGCGTCGAAAGGTTTCTAAACAAATTAGTGATAAAACAGCAGTAACCTTTCGACTGTGTCGAAAGGTTTAAAACATTTATATTTAAACATTTGACCTAGTTGAAAGCAACCAAGTCGAAAGCTCTTATTCGAAAGAAAAGCCGGTGATCCTTTGTCTTATAAAACAAACATACTTCAACCCCTTTGGCAACCAACCTTCGACCAAGAACCCTTCGGCTCTATCCAGTTCATTACGTACCAAGTAACTTGATAAGATATGCAATGGTTTGACCTTGTCGAAAGCTTTGACCCTCTTGACCTTGTCGGAAGATCGGGTTTAGAAGGTTTAATACCAAAATTGGTTTAAACATGCCAAAGTATGATTTTTTTAACTTAAGAAGGATAATTTTCAACTAACCCACCTTTATTTGTAAAAGTTTCATTGGTTAACAAATACTTTTCAGAAAAATGCCGCCATTATTTATCAGTATTAAATATCATTCATTTTATAAAACACCCCTTCTCCTTAATTAAATATATAAAATACTTAAGTCTCATACCTTAATTATTTTATATATTCATCAAATAACTAAGAAAAAATTTGAAGAATTTCAGAAAATCCATCTCAATATGTTTTCCAACATATAAAAATTTCAAACCAAATTAATTATTATTTTAGCCATAAATAATTTATACCCAATAAATCATTTTCTTCCCTATAAAATTTATATAAAATCCTCATTAATTTAGAAAATTAGGGAAATTGAAATCCATCTCTAAAATCATGTTTTTTACAACATAAAATTTTCCCATGGCAATTAAAAATAATTTCATCTTGGTTTTACCCTATAACCGTGTATATCTCCTTTTTAGCAAACTTGTTTAATCCGTATAAATTATGCATCAAGCATATCATCATTCAATTTATCATAATAACATATTTACACTAAAATCTAAAACCATATGATCATAAAACTAAAATAGAGATGTAGAAATTATTATTCACATTAGATTAGATAAGAAAATTGAAGTTTGATTGAAACTGATTTCTTCTAGTTCGATCGTAAGCTTTTACTTTGATTTTTCTCTTCTCCTCTTCCTAATGGCCGGCCTTGCTTGCTTCTTACAGTAATAAATTTTGTTTTAAGTAAAATGAACGTGTTTGACTTAGAAGAACAGTATAAGGGTGAGAAAGAGGTAACTATTTATCCTAATGCCCTTGTTTTCAATTACTTAACCATTTATATAAGTTCATTAGATTTTTACTAAACACGGCCATCTAATTAGTTAATCAACCTCGATCTCCTTATCTACATTATTCTATTTAATTTATTCTAATTAAATCTCCTGAATAATGTTAATAAAATTTGGAGTGTTACAATGAGGATTTCACCATTAAATAATGTTGATTAATTCGGTAGTAAGGGGAAGTTGAAGCTGAGATTCGTAAGTCATTTTTCGATAGTAAAGAGGATTTGGAACCTAACATATATGATCGACTTACCTCAGAAGATAGTTGGCGTGTGTTTGCACCAAAAATGGTCACAAACACCCTATTATAAGTGAAAGCACCAATGTCCAATATTTAAATCCAAATAGAGACATATAGATTCATAGATCATAGAATAGATTGTAGAAAAGTAAATGAATACGCAAGATTTATAGTGGTTCGATAAATTCCGGCCTACGTCCACTCCAATAATCTTTTATTTATACTGTAAGATTACAAGTACAGTTGTTTTTTCCTTAGAACTTAACGGAGGAAGAGAAAAGAAGTGATGAAGGAGAGCTGCCAAAAAGTCCTTTGCAATGAGCCAAGTCGTTATAATCATATGTGAAGACGTGCATGGATCGGGTTGAAATTTCGCCAAAAGAACCTCCGGATCCGTATGACCCGGTTCACCAATTTTCGAATCGATCGCACACCAATGGAACGATCGGGGCTGATCGTTGATATGAGATCCGATGGAGATGTGATCGATCATGGGGTTTTCCATGATGTAAGCTACTTGCTCCTTAAATTTCGTGCAATTTCGATGCACCGTTGTAAGATATCGCGTTTTTCTTGAAACTATGAATCGTTCTGGCAGATTTTGTACGATCGTTATAGAACGACCGTTTGTTATTCTGATATTTGTGAGTTTGGAAATGCTATCAATTTTAGGGACTCCTCTCTTGAATATATTGATGTAACCAAAGTTTCATGGGTAATGGAATTGTAGATCTTGAGGTATTGATTGATCACCGTTGATCTATGTTGTTTTATGGATCGTTACTGATCAATCCATATTAATTCTTCCTTTTCCAATAACTCAAGCATACGAACTTTGATTGACTTGAAATTTGAAATGTGGCCTCGTGGGGCCTTCCTTGATTGCACCTTGATTGGGACCAGGTCCGAATCCGTCGAACTATTGTCCATAGTTTCAAATATCATCGATTTCCAATCCTGATAATCGTGTCTCTGTGCTTCCTTCCATAATAATCACTGAAGCCATTTAGCCAACTTTTATGATATACTACCCGGTCAAAAGGCGGTATAATATTTTCCCCCTAAAACATGCCTTGTGGTAGGAAGGCGTATTTTAGATTGCCTAATGTTCGAAATCTGTTGATGACCTGTGAACAAATATATGATCTTGCCTGATAGTTAATTTTGACCGTTCGAGACCGTTAACCAAATTCATAGGTGTCCTAGGTTGATGATCATCGCACGAGATCGAATGTCTGCTCAGGGCATAATCAGATTGTTCGTGATCGAATGCCTATTCGAGGCGAAATGCAACTGTTCGAGATCGAGTTCCATTCGACACAAAATGTGACCATTCGAGATCGAGTCTATTTAGGGTGAAATATGATCATTTGAGAGTAAGTGCCATTCCAAGCGAAATGTGATTGTTTGAGATTGAGTGCCATCCAAAGCAAAATGTGATTGTTCGAGATCTAGTGTTGTTCGAGGCGAAATGTGATCATTCAAGATCGATTGTTGTTCGAGGAAAAATGTGATCGTTTGAGACCAAATGCCTTTTGGGACAAAATGTGATTGTTTGGATGGGACTCAAAATTATTAGTGCTAGATTTCACATTTGAGTGAGTGTTGTAATCAAAATATTCAACCAATAGAATGTGGTCCAAGTGCTACAAGAAAAACAAAAACAAAAACAAAACACTACAATGCATGACTTTATTGGTGTGACAATTCATCGTCATCTCAGAGCATGCTTAGGGACCATTCTCAATCTCGTACATGTGTAATTGACTTAACTATTTTATTGTGGAGTTTATTACTTATTCCTTGCCATCTTGGTCAATTGATGACAAGTTGATGCCTCGATCCAAGGCAGTTCCCGTTCGATGCGGATGGTGGCTGCTCCTGTTCTACCATCGCTGCTGGAATTCTTACGTATTGTGATAGCCTACCGTTTTGGACATGCTCCTCAATCTCATCCTTTAAATGCATGAATTCATTTGTATTATGCCTGTCCAGCTCATCGAAAAGACATTATTTTCCTAATTTCTTTTCATTGTTAGTAGGCTCTCTCCTCAGCTGTCTTCAATTGGGGATCTGCTCCCTAGTATCTAGATATATCTATTCCAATGTCTCAATCAATTCCGTGTAAGAGGTCAATCTCTGTTCTCTTTGTGGTTGCTTCGATCCATCAAATCCAACCTCTGCTTTGCATTTTCCTTTATCCGTGTTTGAACCTTCCCCGGGCGGGCCTTTGCCTTTAACAGCATAAACTTCCACTTTATTTCTTTCCACTATATCATCTTTCACATCTTCCTATTGCAAAAACCTTTCTTCTTCATGGTAAAATTCCCGAGATCCATTGATGGATTCTATTCCCATTATATCTTGAAATCCAATTTATCTACAATCCCTAACACCACTACCATTAAAACCGTCGACGGATCCAGTTGATCCACCGAAGTTACTACCGCATTGAAGCCGGTTAAGAAATCCCCAAGTGATTCTTCTTTCCACTGCTTCATTGATGTTAAATTCATCACACTCTTGGGTCTCGTGTTGTGGACTTGAAATTGCCTTATAAACCTTTCGATCAATTCCGTCCATGTGCTAATAGAGCCATTTTCTAACTATCCAAACCATAGTGCAGCTATATCCATGAAGTATAATGGGAAGCACCGTGCCATGACTTCCTTCGATGCCCCCTAGTACTTTCATGTGTCTCATGTATCTCGTCAGATGAATAATATGATCCTTTTTTCTATCATATGTATCAAGCATTGGTAGTTTGAACTCTGGTAGATTCCTAGCTTGCCTGATATTAGGAGCAAAGGGACTCCTATTTACATCTTCCAGATCCCTATTTACCAATCCTCCCCCCGTAACCGGTCTGACCATTTCTGCCAACCTATCGTTGTAATCTAGTGGTAGTCTTCGATTATTGTCTCTAACTTGCCCCCCGAGTCCACGTGGAATCATGAAATCTGCTCTTCTGGATGAGCATTTACAACAGATCAATTCCAAGCTGGATAGCACCGCCCAATATCCTACCTGAGATCGATCCAGCATTACCCGAGTGCGTGCCCCTAAAATGGATCGATCAACACCGATCATTCTGGAATGATCAGCCCCGATCGTTTTTGGTTCGTCAGGGGCCGCTCTCGGCTGTTCTACTCCATTTTTCATCCTGTTAGCTTCATTTCCTTGGTCCTGATTTTAATTTGCTTCAGCTCTTGTTTCTCCAACTCCATGATCCATATTTCCAGCATTTCCTGTTACTCCATTTCCTTTGTTTTGCACTCCATCTTGTGCAATCTGTCGGAATAGATTCTACATCATCTTCTACTATCTCTTTAGCATCCTCTCCTATATAGAATCCATCATTTTCCTTTTTATCTCTATCGATGTAGATAGATGTCTGATTTTCTCCCTCTCCAGAAGAAGCCTCCTGACTCCCTCCATGATGGCTCCTATCTGTTAATGGTCTCCTTGTTGATTGCCTAGCCATTGCTTCCTAGATCTAAGTAACCAAGCTTCCTAACCCAAGATTCTAGCTTCCAAATCCGAAGGTGAAAGTCATTCTCAGTGAAAACACCAAAATATTTGTGCCAAAAAGGATCAAAAATACCCTGTTATAAATGAAAGCGCCAATGTCCAATATTTAGACCCAAATAGAGAAACATAGATTCACAGATTAGAGAATAGATTGTGAAAAGTAAATGAATACGAAAGTTTTATAGTGGTTTAGCAAACTTTGTCCTATGTCCACTCCAATAATCTTTCATTTATACTGTAAGATTACAAGTACAGTTGTTTTTGCTTAGAAAATTAACGGAGATAGAGAAAATAAGCAATGAAGTAGAGCCCGTTGAAAAGTCCTTTGCAATGAGCCAAGTCTGCTATATTTAAAGGTGAAGACGTGCATGGATCGGGCAGAAATTTTGCCAGAAGAACCACCATATCCGTAGTACCAGGGTCCACCAATTTTCAGATTGATTACACACCATTAGAGCGATCAGGATCAATCATTCATATGAGCTCTAATGGAGCAGTGATCGAACATGAAGGTGGTCTATTATGTAAGCTACTTGCTCTCCAAATTTCATGCAATTCTAATGTACCATTTGTGAGATATCGCATTTTCTAAGGAGCTAAGTTGGGTTGTAGTAAATCCAATGGGATCAATAATGAAGGTTCCCTATGATGTAAGCTATTATATCTTCAAATTTCGTGCAATTTCGACATGCCGTTTGTGAGATATCGCGTTTTCAATGAAACTATGGATTGTTTTGGCTGATTTTGTACGATTGTTATGGAACGATAGGAATGTTTTTCTGATATTCATGGATTTTAACATGTGATCGATCATGTACGTTCCTCATAATGTAAGCTACTTGCTCTCAAAATTTCATGCAATTCATACATACCGTTTGTGAGATATTATGTTTTCTATGAAACTATGGATCGTTCTGGCTGATTTTGTACGATCATTATGATACGATCGGTATGTTTTTCTGATATTTGTGATTTTTGACATGCGATCAATTTTGAAGACTCCTTTCTTTAATATATTGATGTTCTTAAATTTTCATGGGTAATGGAGTTGTAGATCTTGAGTTACTGATCGATTATCATTGATTTATGTTGTTTTATGGATTGTTCCCGATCGAACAGTATAAATTCTTCCTTTGCCCTTAACTTGAGCATACGAACTCCGATTGATCTGAAATTTGAAATGCAACCTCATGGGGCCTTCCTTATCACTTCATATTTTATTTCACCTTGATTGGGACCCTGTCCGAATCTGTCTAACTATTGTCCATAGCTCCAAATATCATTGATTTCTAAGCCTAATAACTGTCTCTCCAGGCTTCCTACGTTGATGATCACAAAAGCCATTTAGCCAACTTTTATAATATACTACCAAGTAAAAAGGTGGTATAACAATGTGCATAATGTATTAAACATCTCTTACTTGCGAAAGTTTGCGCACGACTCAGGCATGACAACTACACCAGATCAACTTGATGATATCGAGATTGAACAAGAAGCTTCGAGACCTCGTATGCCAATTCAATATTGTCGGACGTGATACGAAAAAGATTAAGAGAAAGATGGTGGAGTTAGTGAATGTTTAATGGGGTGAAAGTGGAATTCGATGAGAGCATGAGAGCTGCATATCCAGAGCTCTTTGCATGGTAAGGCTTATTGTTTAGCGTATTTACTTTCACTTTTGATATCATATAGGATAGTTTAATATCTCACATGCTAGGATAGGTTTATCTATACTGTTGATTGCATGGCTGCTTGTTTAATATATTGATGGTCACATATGATTTTCAGGCATGTGAGGTAACTATGGTTGACTATTGTTTAATTAATTGGGGATTTTGAGGAGAAATTCCTAAAGGGAAGGGAGTGCAACGACATTATTTTACGTATCAAGGATCGTAAAAACATTATTATTTAAATCATATAAGGTCATACGACTCTAAAATTTTGGGAAATGACTACTAGGGAAATTTTCCACCTATAGAAATTTTATCAGACTGTTTGAACCCATAAATTCTTGTAAAGCCTATAACTTTTGATAAGGAATGAATTATGGTCTGAAACCACTTCCGTTTGATTGGGTGATTGCTTCTCTTTTCTTATAGATAGACTTACCTTTTGGGAGAGATGGGCATTTTAAGTTTACATTAATGCTGGCCATATTAATGGATGATTAGTGATGCCCATGCTTAAGCCCACTAATCCATTTTAGGGTTTTTGCGTAATTGGGACTAACGGTACATATCAAATTCGTTTTCCCCTTCCTAAAAATAGTTCTAAACATTCTATAACGACCCAGAATTTTGTTATTTGAAATTCGTATATTTAGTTGATTTTAAATATTCACAAGTTAATTTTATAGGCTGAATAAATTATATTTCGAATATCTGGATTTAATTAGACAACTAAATTGGTAATTTAATATTTGAAATTGATGAAATAATTAGAATTTGGATTTAATGTGAATGAAAATGATTTATAAAGTTGAATTAGAGTGATGATTACAGAACTTCGAAATTGAATTAAAAGTTGATTTGTAGAAATTGAATATTTTAATACTTAATTAACGTGTGAAAATAGCCAATTTTCATACAGTCTCGGATTTCAATGAAACCAGTTTCGTTGGATCCGTAATGTTATAGTATTGTAATATTTCAAATTTTGTGTCAATCAGATTTACGGTTTGTCCGGGGCAAGCTAAAACGCATAGAAATCTGTTTAGGTGAAATTTTAAATTTAAATATTCGATTCAAAAACCATCTTTCAAATACGATCGAATTGGATCTCGATATATATTCCATTGCGTTCAGAATAGGCGTAAAACCTTATATATACCAGGCGACACGCTTTGTTTCGAGTTCGAAAAAGTTTCGGATGAATAGTGCGCGTAAATTTTCTATAAAAGCCCCTCATTTCTTCTTTTTTTACAAAACCTAGGGTTTCATACCCTAACTGTCGGTTATAGTTCAATGGCAGAAAATGCATGAATTTCTTCCCTTAATCTTTCTCAATCCATAAATCTATTCGAGAAACTTCCAACACGAGAATTGTAGAGCTTCTCGTGACCTTTCCATCTAGACGGTGATGATCGTGTGAAGTCGATCAAGTGGCGGCAATTCATGATCAAAGTTGCTACAGTTGCACGCATTTTTCTCAATGATGATGAGGCCGAGCTCCCTGATGTTATAGCCGAAGGAGGTGCTCGCATAGGGCTTCAAAATGGCAGCGTCTGATCGTCGTGTAGTCGAGCAAGGAGGTCGCGTAATTGATGGCAGAAATGGCGTCACATGGGTTTGTTTCATACGAGAGTTTGAAAGGGGAGAAGAAGAAGATCACGGCTAGGATTTTCTGAAGCTAAAATGAGCGGCTGTGATTGATTCTAGGGTTTGAGATTAAATAAAAATTGCAATTATTATATTATATAATTCGTATAATCTTTAAAAAGCTATAACTTTTTCATACGAGATCCGTTTCGCATGAAACGAATTGCGTTGGAACCGTATTGACGAGCACTATATTATGGAGCTGGATTAAGATTTATTTGAGCTAGGAAAAATTTTGGGTAAAATTAAACGCCTGTTTAATTTTAATCGGAATAAATTGCTATCGCAACGACTACAAGCAATGTGAGCACAACTCACTCTTTTTGACTCACTGATATTTTTATATAGGTGGGAAATAATTTATTATATGATGATTGATGATTTGTTGTATGATATATGATATGTTATCTATATATTGGTTGGTATTTGGATATATTCCTGCCTAGTGGAGTAGATGACCCTATACCTTCCCGTGTATGAGCAGATGAACCTTTATACGCACGTCTGCCTCGAGCGGACATTGTACATATATTTCTAATATGTGTATTTGTTGCAGGTGATAGGTTGGATAGATCCAACTGGATTCCTCAACAATATTAATTTTTTACAGATATAGTGATATATGCTGTTATCATATTATATGTGATATTTTGGATGCCGTGATTGATGTATTTAGTGCTGTTGCAACATTGGGCCTATTTTGATAAATTAAAAATATTAAAGTGATGATTTTTAAATTGAAAAAGGATTTTCAAAGTGATTTTGGAAATATACGTTTAATTGAATTTTGAACTGTTAAGGAAATTGATTTATTTTAAATAAATAAATGTTATAATTTTTATTGTTATAAAAATTATGATTTTTGGGAAATATAATAATAATATGATTTTTGAAATAGGAAGTTAACTATATTGTGAAGTAGTATAAATTGAGATTTTTGATTTATTATAAAAGGTTTATATATAAGATTTATAAAATTGAATTTTCATAAATTGAAATAATGGAATTATAAAATAAGTTTTATAAGTGTTAAAATGAAGTTAAAATGGATTTTACAAATGAATAAGATTTATAATTGTGAAGTTATAAAATGAATGGGTTTTGTAAATGTGACCCGGAATTTTTAACAATTTAAATTGAAATAATTAATTGATTTAAATATTTAAAAGTTATTTTTTAACTTGAATTCAAATATTTTTATTATTTAGCAATTGAGTTATTGGATTTAATGAACTGAAATTGGGTAAATTATTGAATCTTCTGGTTTAAGCCTGTTAAACATAATTTAAAGGCCTATAAAATTTATACTGATGATACTGAAGATAATAAATGGTTAAAATTTAATTTAAAGATGATTTGTTCAGTTTTAATAATATACCGTTTAAATCGATATTTAAAAATAGCCTTCCGGGGCACAGTCTCGGAATTTGTCGAAACCAGTTCCATTGGATCCGTAATAGTTAGTTATTATCGGATTTCAATTTTCGTAGCAATCGGAGTTGTCGTTTGACCCTAGCAGCTCAAAACGCATAGGAATTATTTTAATCAATTTAATTTAAAACTGGTCGTTTATTTCCGCAACTTGCGCATATGATCGAATTGACCTTCAAAACCTTTTCCATTGCGTTCGAAATAGGGGTATAACATTATAAACGCCTAGCGGCACACCTCGATAGGAGGTCAAGATTTTGAGTTGCATTTATCGAGACAATTTGAATTTAAAATTAATATATATATATATATATATATATATATATATTAGTCAACGGTTGAGAATTCTTTCCATCAGCCACTCTATTCCTGAGCAAGCCGACCTATTCTCTGCAAAATGACATACTCCTTGTCTTCCCTCAGAAGACAAAATCAAATCAAGGTCGAAAATCTTTCGCTCAAATTCGCAATCATGTCGTTTCCATCAATTTAGTTTCCTCGTCCCTCAATACATCTAAACCGAAATCAAAAGAAAAAAAATATAGAAATCGAATTAAAACGGCCGAGCAAAATCAGAAAGGGGAAATCAAATTCCTCTTGGAATTCAAAAATTTGTAGCGGCGAATGACAACCAAATCGCGAGTCTTCATTTCTTCGTTGTACTGGAGCTTGGCTAAGGCTTCGTAATGGCGACAAGGCGCGCGAGGCGACGTGGGTTCGATGTTTGGTGTGGGTTCTAGGCATCGATATTTGAGCGGCAGCGTGAGATGAGGAATGTACCCGGCAACCCGCGACATCGCATGTGGTGGAGTCGCAAACTTCGATCGATGAAGGAGTCCACGATGGTTGATGGCGAATGGGATGGTCATGCGTGTGCGCGAGGTGGTTTTCGAGCAGAAGTCGATTTTGTTCCCTGTTCTCTGAGGTAGATAATTTTGAGTTTTGGTTTTAGTTTTTATGTTAAATTATTAGTTTGCTGTAAAACTGAGAACGAAAAATTATTGTAGGAAGAATTATTTACAGTGAGTTTTAAAAGAGAAAATCTAGGTTAGAAAAAGATGGTATTTACAGTAAAAGAATGTTAGTTCAAAATTTAAATTATTTGTTTAAGATAAATCATTAGTTAAAATTAAATCTATTAAACGGTAATTGTTTGTTCGATTTGTTTGAATATTAATAAATCATCTAATGTTTATACAAGGTGGAAAAACCGTGAAACCAAGGCAAAGTTGAAGTGGATTGCAAAATATACGGTGAGTTAATCTCACTCTCCTGGATTTTTTTATTTAAATTTAAATGGTTAAATTTAAATAATTGGTTGAATGATTGGATTGTTTTGATGTGCTTTATTATATATAGTAGCATATAGTATATATTGGAGTGATTGATATTCTATGATGAATATTATTGGTAATTGGAATATTGATTGTTGTGGTTTGCTTGAATATTTCGGTACCCTGAGTTATCAAAATATATATAATTGGATTTTTGAAAGAAATATAAGGGTGAATTTTGTGAGTGTAATAATTATAGAATAAAAATAAGAATGAATTGGAAAGAAATAAAAGTGATATTTAAAAACTGAAGTTAAATTGTAAATTAGAGATTTAAAACAAGTTTTAAATCAAGGTTAAAGCTGGAATTCAAGAGTGAATCTGGGTTTTCAAACAAGTAAGTTTTTAAATTTAATTATTTTAACAACTTGAATGTTAAAGTGCATTTTTTAAATTGATTTGAATTTAAAAATGAATTTGGTTTTAAATTCCTTTAAATTTCTATTTTAAAACGAGTAATTAATTTATTTAATGAAGTAAATAAGAAGATACTTAATTACAGGTTGAGATTAATCGAGAATGATTAATATTGTGATTTAATTAATGCAATTAATTTAGATTAGGGTAAATTAAAATATAATTGGAAATCATTAATTTATATAAATAATGATGTAATTAAAGATTGATTAATTAAGGTTAATTAATCAATAATAAGTGACTTATGAGAAATTAATTAATATAAATAATTAAGGATTAATGTAATTAA
Organism: Allium cepa; assembly: GCA_030765085.1. Lineage (NCBI taxonomy): Eukaryota > Viridiplantae > Streptophyta > Magnoliopsida > Asparagales > Amaryllidaceae > Allium > Allium cepa. The sequence goes on from CM060943.1 coordinate 466,524,306, forward strand.
TATGGTTAATTAATTCATGAAGTAATTAAGATAACTTATTGATTTTAGTTAAGAATAATTAATATTGTGAAGTTAATTAAAGATAATTACTTGAATGAAATTGAAGGATAATTAACCCAGGGTGATTAACTAAGATGAATAATGAAGGGATGATTGATTAATTGATTTGAAATTAATTGATGACAAGTGAAGAAATCTAAGTGATTGAGGTTAGAAATTCAATTAGAATTAATTAAATTAATTTTGGTAGCGATCAAGCTTTGCTTATGGATGATTGAATGGTATTGAATGCTTTGAATGAGTTGATATCTCTGATATGAAATGTTGTGTATTTCATTTGGATAACTTGGGTTAGGATGACATGAGACTCGAAGAGACCGGGGTCGGGTATTAGGAAATACCCGAAACCACATCGAATTTTTATAGATTGATATGTGAAATCTATAGGTTGGAATGAAGTGATTTAAAGGAATTGGACTATTTAAATCTAAATCTTTGGTACATAGAAAACTTATGTGTGAAATAAGTGATGTCTATAACATATTGTGAACTTGTAAATTGATTCGAGTTACCCCGGGTTCTATATAAGTTGTATGCTTTGTATTCCATGTTGGATGAGTTTACTCACGCTGGTTTCCAGCCTGACCCGGGTGTTACTTTGATGTAATGCTCGGGTCAGACCGAGTATTACAGATTTTCAGGTAAGGACGTTCTGGAGCTCAGGAGGCGAGCTAGATGGTAAGAACGTATGGAGTGTTTCCACTGTATTATATTCCTGTATATTTGTGACATGATAATTGTGTATATTCAGTGTCTGTATATATGTGTAACTCTGATGTATTATAAAGGTATTTTGACAGATACAGAATTCTTTTGTAAACTGTTATTATTTATTATTATAATTTATCCGCTGCGAATATGAGATGTTGATGTTTCTGATCTTCTTCTTCTTCTTCTATCTCTTTCTTCTTTTTTCCTAACTATCTGGAATTTTCGGGATCGAAAATTTTGGGTCGTTACAGCAAATAAATGATTTATAAGTGAATTAACTTATAAATTGGATTTTTGGTATATAATTGGGTTATAAATGGATTTGTTTAATAAAGGAATTTTGTATATTGAAGTTTTTATAAAATATAAATGGAGTTTATAAACATTGTTTTATAATTCCGAAATCAATTGAATCTGATAAGTAAATATGAAAGCTTATTAAAGGAGAAATATTCGCGATTTTGGACAGCGAATTATCCTTTAAGTTAAATGTTGTAATAATAAAGAGTTTGGTTGGGAATTATATCCATGATTTAAAATAGGTGTTTTAGGAAGTAAGATTTTAAATGGATTTAAAACGATTTGAAGATTTTTTAAAATGTGTTAAGGATCGAAACCATAGATTTCAACATCCATTATTGAAATAGACGTTTTTGAGAAATAAGGAAATGATGGGCCATAACAATGCTGTTATAATAAATGATTTTCGAAAGGAGATGTTTTGTATAGTGTATGAGATTTATATATCTATTTATTTTTCGAATCCCTATACTATTGATTTTGGGTTGTCGTACGGATGTTTTATGCAACATTCATTTTGACCCAAATAAATGTGTTTAAAGAGAATGTTTTCCTTAAAGAATAAAATATATACTTAATTATGATTTAAGTATATGCAATATTTTCTAAGTTTTGAAAATAAATTGATTTGTGAGTTACTTATTATTAAATAAGTATAGGGAAATGTTTTCCAATATAGAAGTTGAAATGGTTTTGAAGATATTTTTTTAAAGATAATCTGAAGTGGATATTTGGCAGGTGAATTAATTAATAAAAGATTAATTAAAAGGGCCTAGTGATTGTATATGGTGCTAAATATTTGTTTGTTTGTTTTGATAATTAAATAACCGACTATCAAACTTGGCCAAATTTTAGTTCCTCGATTTGATGTGGGAACTATTTAGTCGTACACTTAGTACGTAGCCTTCTGTGTAGGCTTGATTATCATTTGTGTTGAGGATTTTGATTCGTATAGTGCGGAGTATTCGTAACAACCTTCATATTTTACGATTATATATTTAAAATATTTTATTTAAACATAGCATCATTAGTCGGATTGAAGTTCGAAATGCTACTTTTTGCAAACAGTCGAATTAGAACTCGAGACCACTTCCATTGAGTTCAAAATGGCATTTGCGACCTTTTTGAGTATAAACATTGATATGTTTGGAGTTGAGTAGAATTTTGATGTTTTCACTTAGGGCTTTGCGTTTGGGTTTGGGTTTAAGCGCACTAACCTAACTCATCTTATATCCTAACTCCACCCCCTCTCCTCTTCATTCATTCTATTATTTTCCTAACACTTCAAGCTTTAGCAAAAATGGGGGAAGATATTGGAAACTAAAATCCTAAGCCATAGTTTCTTTTACAAATTCAAGTTCTAGCTCCAAAATCATATAGAAGCTTAGGTAAGCATCCTCTTCTTCTTCTCCGTCTCAATCTCTCTCCAATTTTAGAAATTTACTATAACCTAACTTAAGAAATATTTTCTTATGAGCTTAGATTGAAGCTCCTTGAGTTGAAATTGAAGAGGAATTGATCTTTCCTTGTTTTAAAACCTTCTCCTTCATTGTTTTTGAGAAAAAAGTGAGTTTTTGAACTCACATCTATGCCTATAATTTTCTTAGTTGTTAGGTATGAATTCCTAACATCTATTCTTATTCATTTGCTTTGGATTGAATTGGTTTTATGAATATTCCAATTTTTGGTGTTTTGAAGTCAAATCTTTAAAATTCCTAGCTTTGGTGTTTGAACGTGATTTTGGTGGTGTATCGAAGAGCCTAAAGGGCTGGGTTGTCGATTGGCGTAAACGCCTAGTGCCCATTGCTCGACCGATCGCAATTTGTTGGATTTTTTCCCTTGGGAGGGGCTAGGCTGAATATGCTTCAGAAGCAGGTTCAGTCGACTGGACCAAGAGGTCAGTCGACTGAAGCAGGGGACAACTTTAGAAGCAGGCTCAGTCGACTGAACCAGGAGGTCAGTCGACTGACCTAGGGACAGAAAATTCGTGTCCCTGTGTCAGTTGACTGTCCACCTGGTTCAGTCGTCTGATCTGCTTGCCTCAACCCAAATTGCCTATTTTGCTTGTGTTTTCAATTTTTAATCGATTCGTGGTGATCCGATTTGTTGTTATCATTTATTATCCACTTTGATGACTTCTTCTTCGGGATTTTTTGGGAATATCCATCTTGATGGATTTGCTATCGATTTCTATTGATTTGGTTCACGTCTTCGTATGTGAATTTTTGGTGATTGATTGTTTTTACGATCATTTTTGTTATTTGTCACTTTAAAATAAAAAGGTTTCTATACTAGTAGTAAATATTCAAACCCCTTCACAAAGATGATTTCAACTCTATTTTTAATAAAAAGCTCGTTTATAAAACCATTTTCCAATCTATTAGTATATACAAATCTTTTCCTCATTCGTTCGAGAAATCCAATTAAAAGACTTAGCAAAACAAGTGGTATGAAACACTTGCGTTTACTTTGTCGGTTAATTCCTAAACTTGTTCGATTGAAACTCTTGTGATAATTTTCGAGTGGAGATCTACAATTTGTTCGTAAATATTAAAGTTAAGCTAGTGGTAATAGGACATGAAGCTAAACTCATTTATTTACTAGCTTAGTGTAATTGACACTTCTTGATGATCGATGATGATCATTTTATGGTTTAGACTAGCAATATGCGATGTCTCTTTGTCTGCGAGGGAGACTAAACCCATTTCTGTGGAGCTTCGGCTCAAAAATTGGTAGGGTAGCGACCCATGGCCTTCGGGCCGTTTGTGGAGCTTCGGCTCAGTATTGATGGTTAGCAACCATGGAATAGCGTTCTGTTTTGTGATACACGTGTTGGTGAGTTTTCTTGCTCCCGTTTTGTGATAGGCCTCCCCCTTTTTGTGATTTCTGGATTTCTAGTTGATGATTTCAAGAATTTGTGATTCACCAATTTTGTGATTGGCATTGATATATTTGTCAATATTTGTGGTATGGTGAATAAAATAAAGAATATGACATCCTTTTCTGTGTTTTGAGTTTTCTTGTATGATTTTTGTTGTTATTTAATGTATACTTGTCGTAGTATGGCATTATTGTTATCATACGTTCTTGTCATATCACTTATTCTATCTCATTTTATCTGATATTTATAGCTAGACTGATCCATTTATTGTTTTCTTATTAAATAATACCCGGGTCAGACCGAGATGTTACAGGTGCTTCTGCTTGACTCCTCATCTGGGAACATTATCTAACTTTTGGCTAACTACTCTAGTTTAGTAGTTTTTGTTATTATACATTCTAGATAGAGACTCCTTGATGTATACCTATTCTTTTGTCTAGTACTTGTACCTATTTTTTGTGATATTGTGGATCTTATTTGACCACTACTCTGATGTACACTTCTATGTGTTATATTCATACCTGTTTCCACCTTTGTGATATGGATATCTGTGACTGATTTGTGTTATGCTTATTTCTCTATTTGTTTCCGAAGATCATATAGCCACTGTGTAGTAGCTTTGAGTTTGTATCGGTATGTCAGATTTCCTCTTGAAAAGAAATGCATGTTATACTATCTGACATATCGGTGCTTGCACAATGCAATTACACGGATGGTCGCTCCTCAACAGCCTTATTCTTCGTGCTAGTTGATGGCGTTACCTGCTAGTGTCGTTGGCTAGCGCGAGTATAGAGGTGGGGCATCACAGCTTGGTATCAGAGCCAAATTTCGGAACAATGTAGAATAATCTTACAAGGATCATTGTCCTAAATCCTTCTTAGGAGTCGTGCCTCACGATTTATTCGAGTCATTAGACTCGCTTTATCCTTTTCTTTTATGGTGCCTTGTTTTATCAATCATGATTATTTGATATCCATTCTAAGGATACCTTTTTCCTCTTCTTTCTTTCTTTCTTTCTTAAATCAGAGAATGGTTAGATCAACCCGTGCCTGTGTCGGTCAATCCAGTGCTACTCCTCAAAATGGAGTATTTATGTCAGCTCAACAACTTCTAAATCTTGTAAAGAATGCTCAAGCTGTCGGACCCATTTCAGAGCCTACTCACCCAAAATCCGGATTCGCATGCCTATGCAATGATTATACAAATTTGGATGGAAAGCCTTCAAGGGTTCCGAGGGCATTATCGAAGTCCAAGCTTGGCTTAGAACATGCGATTGCATCTTTTCTCGCATAAATCTTATTGATTTGCATCGTGTCCAAGTGGCTTCTAGTATGCTCCAAGAAAGAGCATTAGATTGGTATGAGCTTTTGATTTCTAAAATTATTGAAGCGGATCTTACTGAGAGTAATTCTGGGAAAGATTTGAATCGAAATGTGTACCAAAAGCTGAAAAAGTGACTCTAGCCCATTGTTTTATTGACCTTGTTCAAGGTGAGTCTTCTGTGGCATATTATGTCGCGTCTTTTGAATTCCTCTCTAAATATGGGGTCAAGTATATAAATACCCCATTATAGAAAAATCAGAGGTTCATCTATCGCTTGAATAAGAATCTTAAAACGCATTTACTTTTGAAGCTAGAAGTTTTGTTTGATCAGCTTGTTGATATCGCTCTTCGACTTGAAAACGCAGAAAAAGAGAGTGAAGTTGAAGTTGGGAGTGCCAAACCGAACTTCAACAACAACAAGAAGAGGCCTAATATGTTCAAAGGCCCCTTATCCCAACAATAAAGGGAAGCAAACAACTCTGGTAGCAAAGACTTCTACCTCTAGTGGTGGGAAATGCTACAATTGTGGTTCTAAGGACCATTATGCAAATAACTGTTCAAATCCTCTTGCTTGTCGCTATTGCCAAAGTTCGGGTCATTATATATCTGCGTGTCCCAAACTTCAAAGCAAGAACGAGGGAAAGCTAAATGTTGTGCAAGCCCCTAGTAACACTTTTCGTGGTCAAGGTATTTCTCATTCTATCCTTGATGGCGTTATTATGTTCCGTGACCAACCTATTCGAGTTCTTTTTGGTACGGGTGCATTCCATTCTTTATATCAAAAAAAACTTGTTGATACTTTTTCTTTAAGTGTTATGGCTTTGATGACTTCTTTGAGAATTGCGAATTCGGTTGGTTGATCCACAACACCCAGTTTTCTTAGTAAAGATGTCGAGATTATTTTATGTGGTTTTTCTTTCCGATTCGATTTGCATGTCATGCGTTACTTGGGCTTCGGAATGATTTTGGGAATGGATTGGCTTAAACGTTATGAAGCCCATATCCTATGTCCTGAGCGGACTATTCATCTTCGACATCCTCAATCTGTTAAGCAGATTTCTATTGTTGTCTAAGATTCGGATTCTAAATTGGCAGCATCCTTGTATTCTCTAAACCCTCATGATGATGATAATGATGATGAGGAAGATGTCATTTCCCTCATTCACGTTATTCGTGAATTTTTTGATATATTTGAGCCCGTTTTAGGATTACCACCTAAGCGAGCAATTGAGTTCAGAATTAATCTAATCCCTGGAGATCTACCTATCACTCGTCCTCCTTATCGTATGTCTAATAAGGAAAATGAGGAGATGTGTAAATAATTATCCGAATTGAAAGCGAAGCAGTTTATTCGCTCTAGTTTCTCTCCTTGGGGAGCTTCGGCTATTTTTGTGAAGAAAACCGATGGTACACTAAGGCTTTGCATTGACTACCGCAAGCTTAATGATCTTACCATTAAGATAAAATATCCTTTACCTCGGATTGATGATCTGTCGATCAACTTAGTGGTGCTAGAGTATTTTCACAGTTAGACTTAGCAACCGGTTTTCATCAGCTTCGAATTACAGAGGCTAGCATTCCTTTGACATCTTTCCGTACTCATTATGGATCATATGAATGGCTTGTTATTCCATTTGGTTTAACGAATTACCCACCTTATTTCGTTGAGCTTATGAATCGAGTTTTCAAAGACTTCCTCGATCAATTTTGTAACAACCCTAGATTTTTGAAATATTTTTAAATTTGATTTTATTTCATTATGGAAATATTTTTAAATTTATTTTATTTCAAGATCGTATTTTTGAAACATCTTTAAAGTGTAGTAGTTATTTTTCCAAAACTAGTTATATTTTGTTTTAAATTTTTAATACTAGTTTACATATAACAAACTATTATCTAATATTTTTCTATTTGTCCTAAAATTTATTTATTTATTTCATTTTCACTATATTTTGTATTCATTTTTTTTTATTTACATGATTTTTATTTTGGTTTATTTGAATAAAAGAATGGGAAATTTCAAGAGACTTAAACCTTTAGACTTTTGACTTTTCATCTACTCACCTCTTCATAATTTGGGACGTCCTTTCCCAAGCTATTAGCCATAACTTTCCTTTTTCATTTCACGTAAAAACATCTCTTTCTCGTTCATCATTCACACAAATTTCAGATCTGAAAGAAAAAGGTAATTGCTTCTTAAATTTTTTTCTACTTTTTCCACTTCTTTTTATTTGATTTTTTGCCTTGGATTCTTCATGTATTTGCTCCGCCATAGCTCCTCCACCACCTCCACCGACCAGCACACCACTATCCACGGCAACACCATCTCCTCTCCGCTTGTCTTGAGTAGGCCGTGACTTTCTTATGATGGTTTGACCAAAAAAATCCACAAACTCCATGAACAGTTGCTTAGCCGAGCTTATTTTGCACCACCCATTCATTTTCCACCTTGGCCACCTCCATAGCCGCCACCACCTGCTCCTCCACCACCTCTAGCCACATCTCCTGACATCACCTGACCACCACCTTGCATGGCCGAGCCCACATCACCTCAGACCGAACCCTAAGTTTGCACAAAAACCACTTATGTTGCCTACCTCTTGATCTTCCTTCATGTTGTAACTCAAGCCTCTGCAACTCCTTGTAGTCGTGCACATGCATGCCATATGCTAACCCAAAATTCAACCATTGCCGAGCACATTGGACCCCTAGGCCGAGCATTTGATGATTGAGGCAATGGTCAAATCATGTTGTGTTTTGTTGCTTTTATTTTAATTGTTTCAATATGTATTCTATGTTGAAATTTTATTTATATTTGTCTTGTTTTATTGGTTGTGTACATGATCACTAGCTTGGTTCTCTTCCCACTCAAGTCAAAAATCGTGTTATCGTGCTTTCTGGAATTCGTTTGCGTATTTTGTCTTACTATCTCCAGCTTGAAACAAGTGAGTAATCACACTTGACATCTATACTTATATAATTAGTGAATTGATAGCATGTGAATCTGTAGAATTATATTATCATACCTGCCTGTGATATGATTTATATGATGATCACCCTGTTTATTTTATATGATGATCACCCTGTTTATAAATCTGCCATATCATCTGTTACTACTATATGTTACTATACTGTTCATTTATATCTGTTTATCACACTGCAAGTTCCGTGTAGAATAGAATCACTACGGGTTGAAATGATACATACCCGAACGGGCTTTAGAATAAGGAAAAATCATTATGGGCTGAAATGATAGGCCTGAGCGATTTTTATTCATCTTATTTACTTGGGACAGCGGGTTTGAAATGATAAAACCCGGGTTTTCTTTGTAAATTACGGATTGAAATGATATATTATCCGTATCACTTGACTTAGGATAGAAAATCATATACAGACCCATGGTTAATATATATTTTTCTAGAATTTTTAAAGTATTCTAAAAATATAAATATCATGATATTTTGATTTAAATTAAATTAAAAAAGATTTTTATAAAGTATTAGGGATTTCTGCAAGTTAAATAAGTGAAATAAATAAATGATAAAGTAGAATTTGAAATATAAGTTAATTTCGGAATTTATGATTTTGTTTATAAGTGGAGTTTAAATTAACTAAGAAAATATGATAATTTGATTTAAATTTGTATTTAAAATGATTTTGTAAAGTGTTATTGATTTTTCTATAAATCAAAATGGTTAAATGAATGAATGTTTAAAAAGTGAAATTTGAATTATAACTTAACTTGGAAAATGTGAAATGTGTTTTAAAAATAAAAGTTAAGTTATGAAAATAAAATAGAAATTTAATTTATAAAAATGGTAAATTAAATTTAAAGAATAAAGTAAATGAAAATGTTATGAAATTGTGCATTGATTTTAATAAGCGAATTATTAAAATTTGATAATTATTTGTGAAATTTACTTTATAAAAATCCTTAGTTAAAGAGTATTTAAATGACCATTTTTAAAGTGAAAAATATAAGATTTTATAAGTTAAAATGGTTTAAATTGAAGTTTAATTATTGTTGAAATTCTATTGAAAATCTAAAAATACTTTTAGTAGCACTTCAGAAATGCTATCGTTTCTGAAATGAACTAAATTCTTAACTATTACAGCATTTCTGTAAATGCTGTAGTTGCAGAATTGAACTAAAGCCTTTTATTTGAAATATGAACTATTACAGCATTTCTGTAAATGCTGTCTTTGCTGAATTGAACTACTTTTCAACTAAAACCGATGTATTACAGTAGTTTTAAATGTTGTTTTTGCTAAAATGAATTGTTTTCAAACATAACTTTCCTTAGCATTTTCTAAGTGCTGCGAAAGCTGAAATTTCATTGTTTTAATGTATTTAATTGAACAAACAAACTCAAAAAAGGCTAAAATTTTGGAAATTGAACATTTGAATTGTAAATATAATGACTTCATTTAAATGAGTATTTTGATTTGAATATAAACCATTTCGAAATGTAATTTGTAATGGCATTTAAATTAAATAAAAATGAATGGTGTTTGAAAAGATATGATATGTTGATATTTTTAAATGGATTTTGAAATGATTTTTGAAGTATAAAATACCATTTTGAAATTATAACCATGGGTTATAATAACGATTGGTTGTTAAAGAGACTGGGATATGATATGGACGTACTCTCTGTCGATACCGAAAACCACTTTAACAACTGTGTACGCGGTGGAGATTCCAGAGCGAAGTAGGATTGGGACGACGATCCTATTGAGTTATATTACGTGGACCCGACTCCCGTGAGTTGGCTTAAGGTGGCTAAAACCGGAGCGATCGACGGGCCAAGTGAGGTAGCTCCTCCGATTGGACACACTTCTTCGATACCATTCTATTACTTTTTTGAATGATTGGGTGCACCCCTTTGATTTTAGGAGTGTGGCTCGAGGTGGGCGGTAGTGGCTGCTATGCGTTACCACCAACCCGGAAGCGTAATTGCTATATCTACCCTGGCATTGCCTCATGTGCCTTATCACCTACCATAGCGAGCTCTACGAGTTTGTTTTTCTCCCGTATCCCATGGAGTATTTAGGGTAGTCTCCCGATCTGGAGATATGCTGATACTGGATGGACTACTACGACTATTACGTGTTAAGGGGAATATTGGGTCACTCCTTAACGCTATTTTAAAGTAAATTTATTTTACTGTAGACATTATTATAATAGCGCAATATTACTACATAGTAAATAGTTTAATGGATCCTTAGAGGGTGGGCGGTTCCAAGCATCCTTTAAGTTACATGTACTTTATTACAGTTCACTTGAGTTGGTTTACATTATATGAGTATATATGTCCCAACTCAAGTGTTTTGTGTTTTGTTTTACGCTCGGGTCAGCCTGAGTATTCACAGCTTTGGATCTCTCTTTCTGGAGCTAGCTGGAGATTCTACCTATCTAGTTATTTATCTATTTCAGTTGTTCTATTTCATCTTGTATCAGTGGACTTCTATGTATTTGGTATTTCTGTTATGTTGTTTTCAGACTGATATTATGTATTTATTTTGAGACTCTGTTAGAGTAGCTTCATGAACAACTATGATATTTTATATTTCGCTGCGAGTTATTTTGATATTTCTGCATCTGTGATTTTGTGAATGATTTTATTTGCTCCAAATTTTATTATAATATGTTATTTTGAATTATTCAAGTCTGACATGTGTGGATTATTGTCGATTTGAATGGACCAAATAGTGGGTCGTTATAGTTGGTGTTAGAGCTTTGGTTTTAGGCAAACCATAGCATGTGGAGCAAAAAATCATTAGAGATAGGTAGAAATACCCTAGAATGAGTGAAATCCATCTCAGAATCATATCTTTGTGAGAGAAAGAATTTTCAAAGTATAAAATGATTTTAAAAATGATTTTTAAAGGACTTTTCAAAGAATTATTTTGATATAAAATTTTCTTGTTTTAAAAGCAATTTTCTAAACTTCCTTCCTTTTGTATCTACCTTGTTAGTGTTTTCTTTCATTAGGATATTCATCAACGTGAATTTTATCTTATCTTATCTTTGTCATCTCTATACCTTGTCCTAAATTCATTCTTGATTTTTCCAAGATGAATCGAGGAAATGCCAGAGGTAGGGGTCGTGGTATTGCCTCGGCTCCTCAGCCTGCTGCACCCGTTAAGTTCACTGTTCTCTGTAAGGAATTCAGTCAACTTGGTGGCACCAAGTTTTTTGATTCAAAGAGCATCATTGAAGCTCGGTAGTGGTTTCATAGTTTATAGAGTATATTTACTAGTCTTGAGATTACTGATGCCCAGAAGCGTCAGTTAGCAGCTTGGCAGCTGCAAGAGTCTGCCCTAGATTGGTGGGAGTCTGTTACGGCTAACACCATCGAGGCTGATATTACTTGGGAGCAGTTTAGGTATCCTTTGAGTCATCTTGAATTTTGTTCCTATTTTTCCTTTCCTTTGAATCTATCTTAAGTTTGTTCTGTATCTCTTTTCCAGGGAGGCTTTTGTGGCAAAATGGATGCCAGAAGCCGGTAAATCTCAGCTTTATCGTGAATTCGTGGATCTCAAGCAGGGTACCATGTCCTTTTCTGAGTATGAGAGGAAGTTCGATGAACTTTCCAAGTTCAGTTCTAGCCCGATAGACAATCCACTCAATAAGAATGAGAAGTTCATAGCTAGTGCTCGTCCCGAGTAATATAATCGTCTCATTTCTCATGTTCATGGCACTTTTGCCCAGCTTATGGATATGGCTATCCGCTATGAGAACCCTACTTCTAAGGGTCCTGCTGCTGTCGGTACTCATTCATCTCAGTCTTCCTCTACTAATTCTACGAAGAGAAAGCCTAATTTTCTCCAGCAGAAGGGTAAGCCTTCTAGTATATTAGTCGTCTCTTTTGCATCTTCTCCAGTTCCTGCACCTACTCCTGCTCCTGGTGATGACCAAGGTACTCTTCAGGGAACATTTACTTTATTCCATCATCCGGTTCGTGGTTTATTTGATACTGGAGCTTTCCACAATTTTATTTCTATTGATTTGTGTGATAAGTTCGAACATCTTCTTCCTCCATGTATGCTTCTATTCCTTTATGTGTTTTTAATCGTATTGGGGGTCCTGCGAACCTTAGTAGGATTTGTAGAGGAGTGAAACTCTTCCATTCTGGTGGTCGTTTTTCTGGTGATTTCAATGTTCTGGTTTTCAATGCTTTTGATTTATTGCTTGGTCAAGATTGGTTAAGGAATCATGATGCCCGTATCTCTTGCAAATCCAGAATTGTCACTCTTGTTGGAGATAAGGGTGATCCTTTGATTATTCCGTGCCGCATGCCTCAGGATTTTTCTGGCAGTTTTATTTATTCTCTGGATTCTTCTCCTGGCGATCTTGATTCCACGCCTGTGGTCAGACTATATCCCGATGTATTTGGTGAAGTCACTTCTTTACCTCCTAAGCGGGAAATTGATTTTCGGATTGATCTTATTCCTGGTGCTCGACCTTTTTCCTCATCCTAGAAGAATGGCACCCCGCGAGAAGGTTGAGATGGAAAGCAAATTAAGGACTAAGCTTCTATAGGTCTGATCAGACCTTGCTTTTCTGAATGGGTAGCAGCGGTGGTTTTCGTCACCAAGTCCGACGGTTCTTTGAGGATGTGTGTTGATTATAGGGAGCCGAACAAGCTCACTATGAAAAACAGATATCCAATGCCTCGCATCAATGATATGTTTAATCAGCTTTATGGTGCCACTGTTTTCTCTCAGCTCGATCTTGCCACAGGTTTTCATCAGCTCAGGGTTGCTGACGAAAGTATTCCCAAGACTGCTTTCCGCACTGAGAATGGGTTCTATGAATGGTTAGTCATGCCTTTTGGTTTGACTAATGCTCCTGCTTTCTTTGTTGATTTGATGAATCGTGTCTTTCGTGATGTGCTTAATAAATTTTTTCTAGTCTTTGTTGATGATATCCCGGTCTTTTCTAAGACTCGAGAAGAGCATGAGTCGCATTTGAAATCTGTTATGGAGACTTTCAGAAATCATCAGCTGAAGGATAAATTTTCTAAATGCCATTTCTGGAAGGATGAAGTCCGATTTCTCGGGCGTACTGTTTCTGGTAATGGAGTTTCTGTTGATCCAGTCAAGATCGCTGTGATCAATGTAATCTTTTCTTTTCTCTTTTTTCTTTTATCATTTAATAAATCTTATCTTTTCGGTTGTCCTTATTTCCTCCCTATTTTGTTATCGGACTGGGAAACTCCAAAGACTCCATATGATATTCGTAGTTTTCTGGGCCTTGCTGGTTATTACCGGAGATTCATCAAAATTTTTGATCGGATTGCTGCACCTCTCACTGCTTTAACTCGTAAGAATGCTAAATTTATCTGGGATAGGAAGTGTGAAGTTGCATTCGATTATCTAAAGAGCAAGCTAACTTACGTAGCAGTTCTTACCGTTTCGAATGGAAGTAAGGGATTGACGGTATACACTGATGCTAGTCGTGAGGAATTGAGTGTTGTTCTCATGCAGGATGGTAAGGTCATTGCCTATGCCAGCCGTCAGTTGAAAACCCACGAGGCTAATTATGCTGCTCATGATTTAGAGTTGCTTGCTGTTGCCTTTGCTTTGAAGCTTTGGAGGCATCATCTTTTGGGAACCAAGTTTGAGCTTTTCACCGATCATCAGTCTCCGAGATATATCTTCTCCCAAAAGGATTTGAATCAGAGGCAAGTTCGTTGTCTTGAGTTTTTGGCTTCTTACGACCTCGATATTAGCTATACTCCTGGTAAAGCTAATGTTGTGGCCAATGCTTTGCGTCAGAAAAAGGCTTTGTTGTGTCAGCTTGTTATTTCTTCTTCTCCTCTTTTGGATCGTATCATGGCTAAGCAAGATGAGGATGAGATGCTTAGATAGATGAAAGAGAGTATTCGTAGTAGGGTTGGTGGTAGTAGTCGTGGAGCTCAGATCGATGATAGAGGGATTTTGAGGATTAATGGTAGGATTTGTGTCCCGAATGTTGATGGATTGAGGCAGGAGTTGATTCGGGAGAATCATCGATCCAGACTTTCTATTCATCCTGGGGTGTCGAAGATATATCGGGATACGAAGAGGCTTTATTGGTGGATAGGGATGAAGCATGATATCTCTATCTTTGTTAGTCGATGTGCGACTTGTCAACAAGTCAAGGCCGATCACCAGAAGATCCCTGGTTTGTTGCAGCCCCTTGAGATTCCTAATTGGAAGTGGGAATAGGTTTCCATGGATTTCATCGATGGTTTACAGAGGACTAGGTGTGGTAATGAGAGTATCTGGGTTATTGTGGATAGACTGACCAAGTCCATTCATTTCATTCCGGTAAAGTCTACCCTTCTTCTTCTAGCTTGTTAGAGATCTACAAGAGAGAGATCATTCATCTCCATGGGGTTCCTCTCAGCTTTGTCTGTGATCGTGATCCTATCTTTACCAGTCAGTTTTGGAAAGCTTTTCAGGAATCTTTGGGTACTCATCTGAATCTGAGCACTGCTTACCATCCACAGACTGACGGTCAAACGGAAAGAGTGAATCAGATTCTCGAGGATCTTCTTCGTGCTTGTGTGCTTGATTATGGAGGATCTTGGGAAGATCATCTCCATCTTGTCGAATTCACCTAGAATAATAGTTATCAGGTACAATCTAACCTTCTATTTTAAGCTTATCTTAATCTCTTTATCTATCTCATTCCATCTTTGTATTCAGGCTAGTATTAAAATGTCTCTGTTTGCTGCTCTATACGGACGACCTTGTAGATCTCCATCTTGCTGGATTGAGTCCGGTAATCGTTTAGTTCTTGGTCCTGATGCGATTTTGGAGGCTTCTGAGAGAGTTGAGGAGATAAAGAGGAGGTTGAGAGCTTCTCAGGATAGGCAGAAGAAGTATGCCGATAGGCGTAGGCGGAGTTTGGAGTTTGCTGTTGGTGATCAGGTTTTCCTTAAGGTCTCTCGCTTAAGGAATGTCATTCGCTTTGGTCGTAGAGGGAAGCTTTCCCCTAGGTTCATTGGTCCTTTTCGCATTGTGGAAAGAGTAGGTTCTTTGGCTTATCGTCTGGATTTGCCGAAAAGCTTTCTGCAATGCATGATGTATTCCATGTCTCGCATCTTCGCCGATATCTTCATGATCCATCTCTTATTGTCTATCCTTCTCCTCTTGATAGTTTGGATATTGAGCCTAATCTGACTGTCGAGAGAAAGCCACTTCGTATTGTCGACAGAGGTACGAAGCAGCTCAGAAGGAAATCTGTTAGTCTGGTCAAAGTACAGTGGAGTAACGATGATCGTGATTGTACCTGGGAGACGGAGGAGAGCATTCGTGCTTCGAATCCGGAATTGTTTGTTTCAAATACTATTAGCTTTCTATCCTATTTTTCTTTCCTTATTTTCCTTGTTCGTTCTTTTCGAGGATGAAAAGATTTGAGTAGGGGAGAGTGTAACAACCCTAGATTTTTGAAATATTTTTAAATTTGATTTTATTTCATTATCGAAGTATTTTTAAATTTATTTTATTTCAAGATTGTATTTTTAAAACATTTTTAAGGTGTAGTAGTTATTTTTTCAAAACTAGTTATATTTTGTTTTCAATTTTCAATACTAGTTTACATATAATAAACTACTTTCTTATATTTTTCTATTTTTCCTAAAATTTATTATTTATTTCATTTTGACTTTATTTTGTATTCATTTTTATTTTATTTACATGATTTGTATTTTGGTTTATCTTTATAAAAGAATGGGAAATTTCAAGAGACTTAAACCTTTAAACTTTTGACTTTTCATCTACTCACCTCTTCATAATTTGGGCCATCCTTTCCCAAGCTATTAGCCGTGACTTTCTTTTTGCATTTCACGTAAAAACATCTCTTTCTCATTCATTATTCACGCAAATTTCAGATCTGAAAGAAAATGGTAATGGCTTCTTAAAATTTTTTCTACTCTTTCCACTTCTTTTTACTTGATTTTTGCCTTGGATTCTTCATGTATTTGCTCGGCCATAGCTCCTCCACCACCTCCACTGACCAGCACAACCACTATTCATGGCAACACCATCTCCTCTCCTCTTGTCTTGACCAGGCCGTGACTTGCTTATGATGGTTTCACCATAAAAACTCCACAAACTCCATGAAAAATTGCCTAGCCGAGCTTATTTTGCACCACCCCTTCATTTTCCACCTTGGCCACCTCCATTTCCGCCACCACCTTCTCCTCCACAACCTGTAGCCGCAACTCCAGACATCACCTGACCACCACCTTGCATGGCCGAGCCCACATCACCTCAGGTCGAACCCAAAGTTTGCTCAAAAACCACTTATGTTTCCTACCTCTTGATCTTCCTTCATGTTGTAACTCAAGCCTCTTCAACTCCTTGTAGCCGTGCACATGCATGCCATATCCTAGCCCAAAATACCACTATGGTCGAGCACATTAGACCCCTAGGCCGAGCATAGGATGATTGAGGCAATAGTCAAATCATGTTGTGTTTTGTTGCTTTTATTTTTAATTGTTTCAATATGTATTCCATGTTGAAATTTTATTTATATTTGTCTTGTTTAATTGGTTGTGTACAAGATCACTAGCTTGGTTCTCTTCCCACTCAAGTTAAAATTCGTGTTATCGTGTTTTCTAGAATTCGTTTGTATGCTTTGTCTTGCTATCTCCGGCTTGAAACAAGTGAGTAATCACACTTGACATCTATACTTATATAATTAGTGAATTGATGGCATGTGAATCTATAGAATTATATTATCATACCTGCCTGTGATATGATTTATATGATGATCACTCTGTTTATTTTATATGATGATCACCCTGTTTGTTTTATATGATGATCACCCTGTTTATAAACCTGTCATATCATCTATTACTGTTATATGTTACTATACTTTTCATTTATATCTGTTTATCACACCGCAAGTTCCCTGTAGAATAGAATCACTATGAGTTGAAACGATACATACCCGAACGGACTTTAGAATAGGAAAAATCGTTATGGGCTGAAATGATAGGCCTTAGCGATTATTATTCATCTTATTTACTTGGGACTGTGGGTTTGAAATGATAGAACCTGGGTTTTCTTTGTAAATTACGAATTGAAATGATATATTATCCGTATCACTTGACTTTGGATAGAAAATTATATACAGACCCGTGGCTAAAATATATTTTTCTAGAATTTTTAAAGTATTTTAAATATATAAATATTATGATATTTTGATTTAAATTAAATTAAAAATGATTTTTATAAAGTATTAGTGATTTTCTACAAGTTAATTAAGTGAAATAAATAAATGATAAAGTAGAATTTGAAACATAAATTAATTTTGGAATTTATGATTTTGTTTATAAATGGAGTTTAAATTAAGTAAGAAAATATGATAATTTGATTTAAATTTGAATTTTAAATGATTTTGTAAAGTGTTACTGATTTTTCTATAAATCAAAATGGTTAAATAAATGAATGTTTAAAAAGTGAAATTTGAATTACAACTTAACTTGGAAAATGTGAAATGTGTTTTAAAGAAAGTTAAGTTATGAAAATAAAATAAAAATTTAATTTAATTTAATTTTAAAAATGGTAAACTAAATTTAAAGATTAAAGTAAATGAAAATGTTATGAAATTGTACATTGATTTTAACAAGGGAATTATTAAAATTTGATAATTATTTGTGAAATTTGCTTTATAAAAAATCCTTTGTTAAAGAGTATTTAAATGACCATTTTTAAAGTGAAAAATATAAAATTTTATAAGTTAAAATGATTTAAATTGAAGTTTAATTATTGTTGAAATTCTATTGAAAATCTAGAAATACTTTTAGTAGCACTTCAGAAATGCTATCATTTCTGAAATGAACTAAATTCTGAACTATTACAGCATTTCTGTAAATGCTGTAGTTGCAGAATAGAACTAAAGCTTTTTATTTGAAATATGAACTATTACAGCATTTCTGTAAATGCTGTCTTTGCTGAATTGAACTATTTTTCAACGAAAACTGATATATTACAGCAGTTTTAAATGCTGTCTTTGCGGAAATGAATTGTTTTCAAACATAACTTTCCGTAGCATTTTCTGAGTGCTGCGAAAGCTGAAATTTCGCTGTTTTAATGTATTTAAGTGAATAAACGAACTAAGAAAAGGCTAAAATTTTTAAAATTGAACATTTGAATTGTAAATATAACGACTTAACTTTTAAATGGTTTAAATGGAGTATTTTGATTTGAAATGTGATTTGGAATGGTATTTGAATTAAATACAAATGAATGGGGTTTGAAAAGATATGATATGTTGATATTTTGAAATAGATTTTGAAATGATATTTGATTTTTGAAGTATAAAATACCATTTTGAAATTATAACCACGGGTTATAATAACGGTTGGTTGTTAAAGAGACCGGGATTGGATATGGACATACTCTCTGTCGATATCGAAAACTACTTTAACAACTGTGTACGCAGTGGAGATTCCAAAACGAAGTAGGATGGTGATGACGATCCTATTGAGGTATATTACATGGACTCGACACCCATGAGTTGGCTTAAGGTGGCTAAAACAAGAGCCATCAACGGGCCAAGTGAGGTAGCTCCTCCGATCGGACACACTTCTTTGATACCATTCTATTACTTTGTGATTGATTGGGTGCACCCCTTTGATTTTGGGGGCGTGGCTCGAGGTGGGCGGTAGTGGATGCTATGCGTTACCCCCAGCCCGGAAGCGTAATTGGTATATCTACCCTGGCATTGCCTCGTGTGCCTTGTCATCTACCATAGCGAGCTTTACTACGAGTTTGTTTTTCTCCCGTAGCCCATGGAGTGTTTAGGGTAGTCTCCCGATCTGGAGATATCTTGATACTGGATGTACTACTGGGACTGCTACGTGTTAAGGGGAATATTGGGTCACTCCTTAACGCTATTTTAAAGTAAATTTATTTTACTATAGACATTATTATAATAACGTAATATTACTACATAGTAAATAGTTTAACGGATCCTTAGAGGATGGGCGGTCCCAAGCATCCTTTAAGTTACTTGTACTTTATTACAGTTCACTTGAATTGGTTTACATTATATAAGTATATATTTCCTAGCTTTTGTGTTTTGCTTTATACTCGGGTCAGCCTGAGTATTCACAGCTTTGGATTTCTCTTTCTGGAGCTAGCTGGAGATTCTACCTATCTAGTTATTTATCTATTTCAGTTGTTCTATTTTAGCTTGAATTAGGGGACTTCTATGCATTTGGCATTTCTATTATGTTGTTTTTAGACTGATATTATGTATTTGTTTTGAGACTTTCTAATAGTAGCTTCATGAACTACTATGGTATTTTATATTCCGCTGCGAGTTATTTTGATATTTCTATGTCTGTGATTCTGTAAATGATTTTATTTGCTCTAAATTTTATTACAATCTATTATTTTGAATTATTCAAGTCAGATATGTGTGGATTATTTTCGATTTGAATGGTCCAAAATAGTGGGTTGTTACAAATTTGTTCTCATCTTTATAGTTGATATTCTTATTTATTCTTAAACCAAGGAAGAGCATGAAAAGCATCTTCGGATTGTGTAGGAAACTCTTAGGAGCAATCAATTGAAAGAAAAAATTTCAAAGTGCCACTTTGGCAACCTCGTGTGAAATTTCTCAGTCATATTATTTTCGAATCCGGAATTTCCATGGATCCTTCAAAGACGAAGCAATTCAAAATTGGAAGAGACCGGAGAGTGTGACGGAAATCCGTAGTTTTCTTGGATTGGCAGGTTATTACCGTCGGTTCATAAAAGACTTTTCTAAAATTTCCGTGCCTCTTACTAGTTTGACAAAGAAGGGAGTTAAGTACATTTGGTCAGACAAATGTGAAGCTTCTTTTCAAAGATTAAAAGAACTCCTTTCCGATGCTCCTATCTTGTGATTCCCTAAGGGAACCAAGACTTTATCATTTATACTGATGCTAGTCGTGTTGGTTTGGGAGCCGTTCTCATGCAAAGGGAACGTGTTATTGCTTATGCTTTTAAGCAATTAAAGCCTGCCGAGACTAGATATGCCACTCATGACTTAGAGCTCGCGACTATTTTTTTCGCCCTTAGAATTTGGCATCATTATCTTTTGGGAGAGAAATTTGTTCTCTATACCTATCACAAATCTTTGAAGTATTTATTTTCTCAATAGGAACTTAATTTGCGTCAACATCGTTGGCTCGAGTTCCTTGCATCTTATGATCTTGATATTCTTTATACCCCTGGAAAGGGAAATCATGTTGCCGATGCCCTTAGTCGTAAGCAACAAGCGGTTGTTTCTATGATGATATCCGAATGGAATGATCTCGAGGTTTTGTCCACTTGTGAGATTCGAGATCGTGAATCCGATTTATGTTCATATCTTGTTCTACGTAGCCATCAGGCTCATCCTTCTCTTTTAGACCGCATTCTTGAAGCTCAAAAGCTAGATCCCGAATTGGTTCTTCTTAGCCAAAGTTGTAGGGATAAAATTGATATTGAAGGTTTGAAAGACTTTGATATTGAAGCTCGTGGCGGTATTTGAAAATTTGGTAGACTTATCGTGCCAAATAATAGTGATCTACGTGAAGACAATTTAGAAGATTTTCATCGTTCTAAATTAACCCTTCATCCCGGTAGTAGTAAAATGTACGCGGATATGAAGCGACTTTATTATTGGGATGGAATGAAATCTGATATTGCTAACTTCATTAAGTATTGCATGACTTTCCAACTCATAAAGGCCGAGCATCAAAGGCTGGTGGGTTATTGCAACCTTTGGACATTCCAATTTGGAAGTGGGATCAAGTCTCCATGGACTTTATTGACCGACTTCTCCTTTCTCGTTCGGGCCATGATAGCCTATGGATGGTAGTTGATCGACTCATAAAATACGCTCATTTTATCCCCGTTCAGTCTAATCGGACCGCACCTCTTTTGGCTAAACTTTATGTTAAAGAAATTGTTAAATTCCATGGAATTCCTACTTCCATTGTTAGTGATCGTGCTCTATTGTTTACTAGTGGATTTTGGAAGAGCCTTTAAAAAGCTTTGGGAACGAAACTTAATTTTAGCACCGCTTATCATCCTCAATCCGATGGACAAACCGAGCATGTGAATCAAACTCTTGAAGATCTTCTTCGTGCATGTGTTCTTGATTTTGGTGGAAGTTGGGAAGATCATATTTCTCTTGTTGAGTTTTCCTATAATAATAGCTTCCAATCTAGTATTGGTATGGCACCGTTTGAGGCACTTTATGAAAGGCCATGCCGATCTCCTTCTTTTTGGCTTGAGGCTGGTGAGAAGCTGGTTTTAGGTCCAGATTTTATTGGTGACTCCACAGAAAAGATTGACCTTATTCGCCATAGGATGAAAGAAGATCAAAGTAGAAAAAAATCCTATGCCGATAACCGAAGAAGGAAATTAGAATTTTCTGTAGGAGATTTGGTGTTTATTCGTGTTTCACCTATGAAGGGTGTTGCGCATTTCAGTCAATCGGGAAAATTAGCACCTTGATATATTGGTCCATTTCCCATCACCGAATGTGTTGGTTTCGTGGCTTATCACCTTTTGCTACCAGCTCAATTTTCTGCTATTCATGACGTGTTTCACGTTTCTTAATTACGGAAATGCCTTCGAGATGTCGATTCTATTCTTGATCCTGGTGTGGTGGAAGAAATTGAAGTTTTGCCTAATTTGACTTATGAGCATCATCCTATTCGCATCATTGCTACGGAGGTTAAACGCCTTCGAAATAAAGATGTCCCGCTTGTGAAAGTTCAATGATCCTCAAATCCTAAGGATTGCTCTTGGGTATCTAGAAAATTCATCGAGCGAACACATCCGAACTTACCCTCTCGTGCTCCTTAGAGGTGAACTTCATATTTCAAATTTTCTTTTGTGTTGATATGCTTTTATGGTTGTTACTTTCTATTTTCTTCTTAAGTATTGTGAGGATGCAATTTCTTTAAGGAGGAGAGTCTGTAATAACCCGCATATTTTACGATTGTATATTTAGAATATTTTATTTAAATATAGCATCGTTAGTCGAATTGAATTTCAAAATGCTACTTTTGCAAACAGTCGAATTAGAACTCGAGACCACTTCCATTGAGTTCGAAATAGCGATTGCGGCCTTTTTGAGTATAAACATTGATATGTTTGGAGTTGAGTAGAATTTTGATGTTTTCACTTAGGGCTTTGGGTTTGGGTTTGGGTTTCATCACACTAACCCAACTCATCTTATATCCTAACTCCACCCCCTCTCATGTTCATTCATTCTATTATTTTCCAAACACATCAAGCTTTAGCAAAAATGGGGGAAGAGATTGGAAACTAAAATCCTAAGCCCTAGTTTGTTTTGCAAATTCAAGTTCTAGCTCCAAAATCAAAGAGAAACTTAGGTAAGCATCTTCTTCTCCATCTCAATCTCTCTCCAATTTCAGAAATTTACTATAACCTAACTTAGGAAATATTTTCTTATGAGCTTAGATTGAAGCTCCTTGAGTTGAAATTGAAGAGGAATTGATCTTGCCTTGTTTTACAACCTTCTCCTTCATTGTTTTTGAGAAAAAAGGTGAGTTTTTGAACTCACATCTATGCCTATAATTTTCTTATTTGTTAGGTATGAATTCTTAAGATCTATTCTTGTTCATTTGCTTTGGATTGAATTGGTTTTATGAATATTCCAATTTTTGGTGTTTTGAAGTCAAATCTTTAAAAATCCTAGCTTTGGTGTTTGAACATGATTTTGGTGGCGTATCGAAGAGCCTATAGGGCTGGGTTGTCAATTAGCGTAAACCCCTAGTGCCCATTGCTCGACTGGTTGCAATTTGTTGGATTTTTGCCCTAGGGAAAGGCTAGGCTTAATATGCTTATGAAGAAGGTTCAGTCGACTAGACCAGGAGGTCAGTCGACTGAACCAGAGGATAGAAAATGCTTTAGAAGCAGGCTCAGTCACTGGACCAGGAGGTCACTCGACTGAACCCGGGGACCAAAAATTCGTGTCCCTGTGTCAGTCGACTGACCACCTAGTTTAGTCGACCAATCTGCTTGCCTCGGCCCAAATTGCCTATTTTGCTTGTGTTTCCAATTTTTAATTGATTCGTGGTGATCCGATTTGTTGTTATCATTTATTATCCACTTTGATGACTTTTTCTTCGGATTTTTTATGAATATCCATCTTGATGGATTTGGTATCGATTTCTATGGATTTGATTCACGTCTTCATATGTGAATTTTTGGTGATTGATTGTTTTTACAATCATTTTTGTGATTTGTCACTTTGAAACAAAAAGGTTTCTATACTAGTAGTAAAAATTCAAACCCCTTCACAAAGATGATTTCAACTCTATTTTTAATACAAAGCTCGTTTATAAACCGTTTTCCAATCTGTTAGTATATACAAACCTTTTCCTCATTCGTTCGAGAAATCCAATTAAACGACTTAGCAAAACAAGTGGTATGAAACGCTTGCGTTTACTTTATCAGTTAATTCTTAGACTTGTTCGATTGAAACTCTTGTGATAATTTTCGAGTGGAGATCTACAATTTGTTCGTAAATATTTAAGTTAAGCTAGTGGTTATGGGACATGAAGCTTAACTCATTTATTTAGTAGCTTAGTGTAATTGACACTTCTTGATGATCGATGATGATCATTTTGTGGTTTAGACTGGCAATGTGCGATGTCTCTTTGTCTGCGAGGGAGTCTAAACCCCGTTTCTGTGGTCCTTCGGCTTAGAAATTGGTGGGGTAGCGACCCATGGTCTTCGGGCCGTTTCTGGAACCTCGGCTCAAAATTGATAGTTAGCAACCATGGAATAGCGTTCCGTTTTGTGATACACATGTTGGTGAGTTTTCATGCTCCCGTTTTGTGATAGGCCTCCCTCTTTTTGTGATTTCTAGATTTCCAGTGAATGATTTCTAGAATTTGTGATTCACTAATTTTGTGATTGGCGTTGATATATTTGTCAATATTTATGGTATGGTGAATAAAATAAAGAATATGATATTCTTTTCTGTGTTTTGAGATTTCTTGAGATATCGTATGATTTTTATTGTTATTTAATATATACTTGCCGTAGTATGGCATTATTGTTATCATACGTTTTTGTCATATCTCTTATTCTATCTCATTTTATCTGATATTTATAGCTAGACTAATCTGTTTATTATTCTCTTATTAAATAATACTCGGGTCAGACCGAGATGTTACAGGTGCTTCTGCTTGACTCCTCATTTGGGAACATCATCTGACTTTTGGCTAACTACTCTAGTTTAGTAATTTTTGTTATTATACATTCTAGATGGAGACTCCTTGATGTGTACCTATTCTTTTGTCTAGCACTTATACCTATTCTTTTGTGATATTGTAGATCTTATTTGACCACTACTCTAATGTACACTTCTATGTGTTATATTCACATCTGTTTCCGCCTTTGTGATATGGATATCAGTGACT
Source organism: Allium cepa (assembly GCA_030765085.1). Taxonomy (NCBI): domain Eukaryota; kingdom Viridiplantae; phylum Streptophyta; class Magnoliopsida; order Asparagales; family Amaryllidaceae; genus Allium; species Allium cepa. The sequence continues at coordinate 466,549,023 of CM060943.1, forward strand.
TATTTGTGTTATGCTTATTTCTATATTTGTTTTCGAAGATCATGTAGCCACTTTGTAGTAGCTTTGATTTTGTATCGGTATGTCAGATTTCCTCTTGAAAAGAAATGCATGTTATACTATCTTACATATCGGTGCTCGCACAAAGCAATTACACAGATGGTCGCTCCTCTACAGCCTTATTCTTCGTGCTAGTTGATGGTATTACCTCTTAGTGTCCTTGGCTAGCACGAGTATAGAGGTGGGGCGTCACAGTATTGCTCCAATGTATCAAGCTTCCTTCTTGGCCCGAATGATAGCAAGTTGAAAGTTGGAGACGTGATAAATCTATGAGACTTAGTTTCTGTGTGAGGTTGAGAAACGCTTTTGCGTTGTTGGAGCGAAGAGAACGGGATCGGATTTATCTAAAAACCACTTCAGACCAACGTATATGCGACGATTATGCAGGTTGCTTGTGATGATATTGTTATTCTAAATTTTCATAATGGGAGACTGCTTGTTGATTGTTTGGGGTTAAAATCCCAATATACATCCAGTAGCAGTGGTCTCTTCATTATGAAATGTCAAATGTAAGGACTATTCACTACTAATCCTAGGGATTTCCTGACATGATGCGGTAGGAAAGTACCTTCGGTTTGTCCTGTTTTTGGAAAACTTGTATGAATGTTTGTCTAACATTGCATTTCTATAGATTACGTACATTTGTTTTTACAAACGTACATCAGTGGTGGCGGAGAAGGCAACTTCTCTTAGCTTAACACCCTCCGTGAGACGTATGAGCTTAAGGGTTGTATTTTTATGGAAGGAAATTAGTAGTCAACGGAAATGGCCATGTGGCATTCAAAGTGATGTGATTGTGATTGTGATTTGTGAAAGGTAATCGTTACCTCTAGCCTCATCAACCGGAAATGACCAAAACAGGGTTAGATGCAGTAGGGCTTAGTGGGTCGCTCCTATTAGGTTATGATCATCCTCTTCTGGATATATCTTTGCATGCTATGATGTCGTGTATCTGATTATTGTGGTTTGTATGCTAGAAGGCCTTCGGTAAAGGTCGATAACGATAGGAGGATGACATATTCAGTACCATGTAGTTATAGAGGTGGGTCGCTCTTGTGTTGGTAGAGATCAGATGTTCTGTGCCTCGGGACACCCATCTAGAGGTATACCCCTTCAAAAGGTAGTCCCTTCACCTGGTCATTTGTATGGAAATCCAAACTCCACTACGTTCCTGCCATTTTATTTGTAGAGCCTAATATGCTGGAATTTAATAATGGTAACAATTTCGGCTATTTTGAATATTATTTGTATACTAGACACTAGTATAATAACACACGAGTTTGATTTTATTTGTTTTAGTTTTCGTAAGGTAAAAACATGTCTGTGTTTATGTGTGGACTTGTCTTACGAGACACTTTTGTTTTCATAAAGGAAAAGTTTGGTAATCTAATAAAATTCAGTTGAGTGTGTTTCTCACGCTGGTTTACCAGACTGATCCGGGGGTTCTTCCCTTTCAATGCTCGGGTCAGACCGAGTATATTTACAGGTCTAGATTTGATGCTTTTGGAGCTTCAGTTGGAGAGCTGGAGATCTTCATTTTCGTACATCTATATTTTCTTGATTATCCGCTGCATTGCTTAGTTGTTTTAAATTATCGGCATTTATAAGGACATGTTATTATAACTGTTCAGGCTGATAACTATTGATTGATTGTTGAACTCTGGTTGATGTGTATATATATACAGTTTCTATTTTATAAAGATCATTGATTTGATATTATATATTTTCCGCTGCGATGTGAGATTCTGTATTGTTCTGTTTGGTTCTATCTTCTCTCTTTCTTCTCTTCTCTTCTTCTTTCTTCTTTTCTTTCTCTCGACTTTCCGTCAGTCTGTGCGTTTTGGGTCGGACATGTGTGGATTATTGTCGATTCAAAGGGTATGGATTTTCGTGTCGTCGCAGCTAGTATCAGAACTTAGTTTTTGTATATTCCTAAGCTTTGATGTGTACTCAGTATAAATAGGGACAATAGCACCCTAGATTGAGTTTGAGTGTGTTATATATATGAGCTGTAGTTGTTAGTGAATATAAAATGTTTTATATTGTGTTTACTTATCCGTTGAGTTGTTTGTCAATTCTGGTCGATATGTGGGACGCCATGTTATCGACATAGTATTATTTTAAATTGGGTAAATGAAATAATTTTACCTCGGTTATATTTTATATATAAAGGAAATAATTTTTCAGAAATTATTATAGTGTATATAAATGAATTGTTTGGTTGTCTGAAAATGTAAATATATATAAGTTAATAAAAGACGTTTGAATAATTTTAATGGAAACAACAATTGTAAGAGAATAAATTATATAAGCAAATGAATTATAAAGTGTGGAATTATAATTAATATGGTTTACAATTGCGAAATAATCTTATATATAGGAAAGGAAACGAAATGAGTATATTTATAAATATGAGTTATAAATAAAAATGGACTTAAACTAAGAATTTGAAAATTTTGAATTCTGTTGATTTGAAAGTTGTTTTTCAAAGTTAAAGAGGTTATATTATTATAAATAGAAAATAAGTGAAATTATATAAGTAAAAGATTTGTAGATGTGATTTAAAAATAGAAAGAATTTTTAAAAAGAATATAAAGCACTGAATTCACTACTGTTGCTGGAAAATAATAAGGGTGATGACTCTAGCATCATTAGTATCATTTTTGAGTTTCTGTGTGATGGATTTGCTACCAATAGTAAATTGAAATTGAAGTTTGTTATGATAAACAAATTTGATTTAAAATCCAAGCTGTAATTTATAAATATAAGTAAAATAAGTTTTGGACTTATAATATGAAGTAAGAATTTACTTTAGTAGAGTTGAAAGGAATTTGAGTTAGTAAGTGAATTATATGAAATTTAACTAAGAAAGACTAAATTGTATTGAATTTTAATTGGATTAGATAAGTGATTATATAATATGAATTTGGAAGTTTAGATAAATAAGTTGTATAACTTATAAAATGAGATAAGGTAAGTAAAACCAATTGTTAAAATGGTTAAACCATTTTGTTAAGCAAAACAAAATCTGAATTTGAATAGCAGAATGAAATTTGACTTAAGTAAAAGTTAAATAAAATAGAATTTGAAATGGATTAGAGATGAACTTAAGTTGTATAGTGAAAGTGAAGGTAAATGAAATTGAAATGAAAGATAACTTAAGTGATGTTAAATGAAGTTGATTTTGGTATCAAAGTAAATAAATAATGTGAATTAATAAAGTAAAGTGATGAATATGAACTTGAGTTATATTATGAAATTCAACTTTAATAATAAAAGTGTATTAGGGAATAAACATGGATTAGAAAATGTTGTTGTTAAGAATTGAATAAAACTTAAATTAAGAAGTTGTGAATTGAATAATTAAATGAAAGTCAATTGAATGTTGAACCAATTTGAAATTAAAAGTGTTGAACCAAATTGCATGAATGTAAAGTAAATTAATTTGGCAATGTTGGATATGCATTGATTGTTAGGTGAATGTTGATTGATTGTATAGAAAATTCATATGAAATTGAGTTAATAAAATTGAAAGCTAAATAATTGAATTCAAATGGGAAGTTGAGTGAATTTAAATAGAATTGATTTGATTTGATTTGATTTGGAAGTGAACAAATTGGAATATGAATTAGTGAATGTAAAATTTGAATATGAATGAATGAATGTTAGTAAATCCAATGTTAATGAATCAAATGTGATTAAATTGAAAATCAATTCTGTAAATATTAATGAGAAGTGAAAGTGTATTGATTTGGTTATGGATGTTAGTTGGATGATAGTTGGTTGATAGTTGGATTTGTTGCTTTTGTTGCATTTGCTATATTGGCATATATAGTTGTTGGTATAGGTTGTATATTGATATTACTTTCTATATACATGTTTCTCATTTGTGTATTGAATGTTTAGTGGTGCGTATGGCGCTTGCTTCGCATTTAGAGCTTGCTTTCGCGCTATATTGGCTGTATATGCTTGCTAATAATATATAAGATACATATCTCGGATTACATATCGTACTTTTACACCTTTTTCCCTTCGAGATGACTCATCCTAGATGATGAGATGTATATTTGTGATATATATATATATATATATATGTTGTGATCCTACTACGATCGAACCGCGCAAAGGAGATGCTAGCGAATTTTTTCGAAAATCTAAGGCGTTAGTAAAATTTTGAGATTTTGGAAAATTTTTGAAAACTAAATTTTGATTTGAGTTGAAAAATTGGAAATGATATTAGTTGGTTTTGAAAGGATAACTGAAAATGGATTTGAAAACTTAGTAATGTTTTTATAAGAAGTTTAAATAATGGATTTTTGATAAGTTAAAATGTTTAAATAGATTTGAAATCTAATTTGAACAAATTATTTTGAAAAGTTAATGGATTTTGTAACTTTTTCTTACTTGGTAATTTCGAGGACGAAATTCTTTTAAGTAGGGGAGAATGTAACGACCCAGAATTTCTATCATTTGAAATTCGCATATATAATTGATTTTAAATATTCACAAGTTAATTTTATAGGCTGTATAAATTATATTTCGAATTGGATTTAATTAGATAATTAAATTGTTATTTTTATTTGAAATTGTGGAAATAATTAGAATTTGGATTTAATGTGAATGAAAATGATTTATAAAGTTGAATTAAATTCTATTTGAATTAGAATGACGATTAGAGAAATTTGAAATTGAATTAAAAGTTGATTTGTAGAAATTGAATATTTTAATATTTAATTAACGTGTGAAAATAGCCTTTTTTCAAGCAGTCTCGGATTTCGACGAAACAAGGTTCATTGGATCCGTAATGTTATATTATTGTAAGATTTCAAATTTCGTGTCAATCAGATTTACGGTTTGTCCGGGACAAACTAAAATGCATAGAAATCTGTTTAAGTGAAATTTTAAATTTAAATATTCAATTCGAAAACCTATCTTTCAAATACGATCGAATTGGCTCTCAATATATATTCCATTGCGTTCGGAACAGGGGTAAAACCTTATAAACGCCAGGCGGCATGCTTCGTTTCGAGTTCGGAAAATTTTCGGATGAATGGTGCGCGTAAATTTTCTATAAAAGCCCCTCATTTTTTTTCTTTTTTTACAAACCCTTGGGTTTGGTACCCTAGCCGTCGGTTATAGTTCAATTGCTGAAAATGCATGAATTTTATTCCTTAACCTCTCTCAATCCATAAATCTATTCGAGAAACTTCCAACACGAGAATTGTAGAGCCTCTCGTGACCTTTCCATCCATACGGTGATGATCGTGTGAAGTCGATCGACGTGGCGGCAATTCATGCTCAAAAGTTGCTGCAGTTGCATGAGTTTTTCTCAATGATGATGAGGCCGAGCTCCCTGATGTTGTAGCCGAAGGAGGTGCTCGCATAGGCTTCAAAATGGAAGCGTCTGATCGTCGTGTAGTCGAGCAAGGAGGTCGCGTAATTGATGGCAAAAATGGCGGCACATGGATTTGTTTCATACGTGAGTTTGAAAAGGGAGAAGAAGAAGATCAGGGCCAGGATTTTTTGAAGCTAAAATGAGCGGCTGTGATTGATTCTAGGGTTTGAGATTAAATAAAAATTGAAATTATTATATTATATAATTCGTATAATCTTTAAAAAGCTATAACTTTTTCATATGAGGTCTGTTTCACACGAAACGAATTGCATTGAAAGCGTATTGACGAGCAATATATTATGGAGCTGGATTGGGATTTATTTGAGCTAGTGAAAATTCTAGGCAAAATTAAATGCCTGTTTAATTTTAATCGGAATAAATCGCTATCGCGACGACTACAAGCAATGTGAGTACAACTCACTCTTTTTAACTCACTGATATTTTTATATAAGTGAGAAATAATTTATTATATAATGATTGATTATTGTTTGGATGATATATGATATGTTATCTGTATATTGGTTGGTATTTGGATATATTCCTACCTAGTGGAGCAGATGACCCTATACGTTTCCGTGTATGAGCGGATGACCCTTTGTACGCGCGTCTGCCTCGAAGTGGACATTGTATATATATTTCTAATATGTGTATTTGTTGCAGGTGACAGGTTGGATAGATCCAACTGGATTCCTCAATAGTATTGATTTATTTACAGATAATGTGATATATGCTGTTATCATATTATATATGATATTTTGGATGCCATGATTGATGTATTTAGTGTTGTTGCAGCATTGGACCTATTTTGATAATTTAAAAATATTAAAGTGATGATTTTTAAATTGAAAAAGGATTTTCAAAGTGATTTTAGAAATATACATTATTGAATTTTGAACTGTTAAGGAAATTGGTTTATTTTAAAGAAATAAATGTTATAATTTTTATTGTTATAAAAATTATGATTTTTGGGAAATATAATAAGAATATGGTTTTTGAAATAGGTTTATATATAAGATTTATAAATTTTAATTTTCATAAATCGGAATAATGGATTATAAAACGAGTTTTATAAGTGTTAAAATGAAGTTATAAATGGATTTTACAAATGAATAAGATTTATAATTGTGAAGTTATAAAATGAATGGGTTTTGTAAATAAATGATTTATAAGTGAATTAACTTATAAATTGGATTTTTGGTATATAATTGAGTTATTAATGGAATTGGTTAATAAAGGAATTTTGTATATTGAAGTTTTTATAAAATATAAATGGAGTTTATAAACATTGTTTTATAATTCCGAAATCAATTGAATTTGATAAGTAAGTATGAAAGCTTATTAAAGGAGATATATTCGCGATTTTGGATAGTGAATTATCCTTTAAGTTAAATATTGTAATGATAAAGAGTTTGGTTGGGAATTATATCCACGATTTTGGACAGTGGATAATCCTTTAATTAAAGGTGTAGAACTATTGAATTTGGATAAGAGAAGTATATTCATGATTTTGGACAGTGAATAATCTTTAAATAAAATAAGTGTTTTGGGAAGTAAAATTTTAAATGGATTTAAAATGATTTGAAGATTTTTTTAAATGTGTTAAGGATCGAAACCATAGAATTCAACATCCATGGTTGAAATAGACGTTTTTGAGAAATAAGGAAATGATGGACTATGACACTATTGTTATAGTAAATGATCTTCGAAAGGAGATGTTTTGTATAGTGTATGGGATTCATGTATCTATCTAATTTTTGAATCCTTATACTATTGATTTTGGGTTGTCGTAACGATGTTTTACGCAACATTCATTTTGACCCAAATAAATGTGTTTAAAAAGAATGTTTCCCTTAAAGAATAAAACATATACTTAATTATGATTTAAGTATTGGTGATATTTTCTAAATTTTGAAAATAAACTGATTTGTGAGTTACTTATTATTAAATAAGTACATGGAAATGTTTTCCAATATAGAAGTTGAAATGGTTTTGAAGATACATTTTTTTAAAGATAATTTGAAGTGGATATTTGGCAGGTGAATTAATTAATAAAAGATTAATTAAAAGGGCCTAGTGATTGTATATAGTGCTAAATATTTGTTTGTTTGTCTTGATAGTTAAATAATGGACTATCAAACTTGGCCACATTTTAATTCCTTGACTTGATGTGGGAACTATTTAGTCGTACACTTAATACGTAGCCTTCTGTGTAGGCTTGATTATCGTTTGTGTTGAGGATGTCGATTCTTATAGTGCGGAGTATTTCTCCAATCTATTGAGCTTCCTTCTTGGCCCGAAGGATAGCAAGTTGAAAGTTGGAGACGTGATAAGTCTATGAGACTTAGTTTCTATGTGAGGTTGAGAAACGCTTTTGCGTTGTTGGTGCGAAGAGACCGGAATCAGATTTATCTGAAAACCACTTCGGACCAACGTATATGCGACGATTGTGCAGGTTGCTTTGATGATATTGTTATTTTGGATTTTCATAGTGGGGGACTGCTTGTTGATCGTTTGGAGTTAAAATCCCAATATACATCCAGTAACAGTGGTATCTTCATTATGAAATATCCAATGTGAGGACTATTCGCTACTAATCCTGGGGATTTCACGACAGGATGTGGTAGGAAAGTACCTTCGGTTTGTCCTGTTCCTCGACAACTTGCTTGGATGTTTGTCTGACATTGCATTTCTATAGATTACGTACATTGGTATTTACAAACGTACATCAGTGGTGGCGGAGAAAGCAACTTCTCTTAGCTTAACACCCTACTTGAGAGGTATGAGCTTAAAGGTTGTATTTTTGTGGAAGGCGATTAGTAGTCAACGAAAATGGCCGTGTGGCATTCAAAGTGATGTGATTTGTGAAAGGTAATCGTTACCTCTAGCCTCATCAACCGAAAATGACCAAAACAGCGCTAGATGCAGCAGGGCTAAGTGGGTCGCTCCCATTAGGGTATGATCATCCTCTTCTAGATATATCTTTGAACGCTATGACGTCGTGTATCTGATTAGTGTGGTTTGTATGCTAGAGGGCCTTCGGTAAAGGTCGGTAACGACCAATGTATGGCACATTCAGTACCATCTAGTTATAGAGGTAGATCGGTCTTGTGTTGGTAGAGGGCAGATATTCTGTGCCTCGGGACATCCATCTTGAGGTGTACCCCTCCGGAAGGTAGTCCCTTCACCTGGTCATTTGTATGGAAATTCAAACTCCACTACGTTCCTGCCATTTTATTTATAGAGCCTAGTATGCTGGAATTTAATAATGGTAAAATTTTTGGCTATTTTTAATATTATTTGTATACTAGATACTAGTATAATATCACACAAGTTTGATATGATATGTTTTAGTTATCGTAAGGTAAAAACATGTATGTGTTTATGTGGACTTGTCTTATGTGATACTTTTGTTTTGATAAAGGAAAAGTTTGGTAACTTGATAAAATTCAGTTGAGTGTGTTTCTCACGCTGGTTTACCAGACTGATCCGGGCGTTCTTCCCGTTCAATGCTCGGGTCAGACCGAGTATATTTACAGGTCTAGATTTATGCTTTTGGAGCTTCAGCAGGAAAGCCGGAGATCTTCATTTTCGTACGTCCATATTTGCTTGATTATCCGCTGTATCGCTTAGTTGTTTTATATTATCGGCATTTGTAAGGACAGGTTATTATAAATGTTCAGGCTGATAACTATTGATTGATTGTTGAACTCTGATTGATCTATATATATATAAAGTTTCTATCATTGATATGATAATATATATTTTCTGCTGCGATGTGAGACTATGTATTGTTATGTTTGGTTCTATCTTCTCTCTTTCTTCTCTTCTCTTCTTCTCTCTTCTTTTCTTTCTCTTGACTTTCCGTCGGTCTGTGCTTTTTGGGTTGGACATGTGTGGATTATTGTCGATTCAAAGGGTACGGATTTTCGAATCGTCACACCTTCATTAACTTAGATTTCACAAATAAGATACTTCTTTTGATACCAATCCTAGCCTAAACCATTTTTAGAAGGGTGATTAGTAAAGGGAGTTGTAGATCCATCATTTTGATTACTTGGAATTCGGATTGTCTACTGTTCATTTTTAAATTTAGCATAAAAGTTTGTAATTTAGGTATTAGGAAAGTGATTCATGATCTCTCACTACTCTCTACATGCCAATATAGTTAAAATGATGTTTTGGATATGATTTCCATGTTAAAATGTTTTGAAATGTTAATTTAACCTTCAAATATGTTTATGGCTGAATTTATAAAGATAAAAATAGATTTTGAATGATTCTACACCTCTTTTGAATCATATTTCCATTCTTGTATAAAACTAGATGTAGGCTAAATCTTGTAGGTTAATCATGTTTGGATGGACTGTATGTGATGAATGAATGCTCATGAATGATAGTTCTTATTTCTTGTATTACTTTGATATGTTTTGTGAGTGTTTTGAGTATAGTTTAGATGTAGTTGTTAGTTTGGGCAAAAGGATATTGAACATGATCAAAATGGATTGCAACTTAGAGGAGGAGGAGAGTCTACACTTCAGGTCACAAGCTGCTTGAAGTAGATTTGAGTGCTCAAGTTCTTATTGGTACCGAGTAGATAATATGGTCGGACGAAGTTCTAGTTCAGGTCATTGGTGGAGATGCTTTGGGCTTTCCGCTAGGAAACTTCGAGATAGGCATTAGGAAAAGGCATGGGAGGGGTTTGCAGACATAACTCCAAAAATTTGGTTAAGTATATTATTCAGTACTAACCTCTTTTGGTTGGTACCGACCACTTTTCTAAGTAGAAGATAGAGCCTAGGTGATTTGGGAGTTAAAGCTTGGTGAAGTGGAGTTCCAGAAAGTAAAAGAAGGCAAGATATCGGCATGAAGTACTTAGCTAAAATTTTGCTAAGTAATTTATATCGGCACCGACATAAAACAATTCATGTCAGTACCATTATGAATTGGAGCAACTATTTCTAGCCAAATTTCCAAGGGATAATGAGTATGTCCTACAGGCTGTGCTGAAGGTTTTTGTTCGTTCATGTAATGTCTGGTTGGGATGTGGTAGCACAGTGAAGGATGATGACTTCAGGACTTCAACGAGATAATGCAATGGTGATGAAGTTATGTTTCGATGATGAAAATTTGATGTTGAATGGAATCGTGAGGATGATTATCCACAAGGGCAGGTTCTAGGAAGGATGACTCATGGACAGAATGTTAAATGGTTCTATCATGGAATGGTTCCTTATGGATGAATGGAAATTGGATGGAGTAAGGAAAGGCATCGGATATGCATGCTAAGGGATTATTGATATCCGAGGTGCTTTTTGATGTACTCGTAACTAGGGATATCGCGAGGACGCTTATTGGAAACCTGGATTGGCTACCCTAAATCAGTGAAAAGGGTTTGTATACCTTAGATAAGTGGAATTGATCTAGTTTAGCTATGGGTTGGTGAGCGAGTATACTGAAAACTGGGATTTTTCCATCAATCCCTGGCAGTGGAATGGTCATACAAGTTATCATATTTCCTAGGAACATTGAGTGATGGTGAGGATTGTTTTATGGATGCTATGTTTGTTATGATTGCTTTTCTACTTTCTAGTATTCTACTACTCTAGGGACATTGCATGATGTTGGTATTATGGATATGGATACCTAGACATCCGGACGCTGCACTTAGGATGCAGTAAACTTTATGATGATAGTAGAGTAACATATTATGGTTGTTATATTCCCACTCTTTAATTGTAGGGATGGATCAGGTATGATTCTCATACCTTTGTCCCTTACTATATCGACTTATATAGTATTTTGATATTTCTTTTCTCTAATATAGACTGTTCTCTAACTTGAGGTTTTATGCTTTTCATTACATTATCTTCGGTGCTCTCAAATGAATAGACTAGATGGCAGGTTAGTTGGTACGCAGTGGTTGTATAGAGGATGAGCAAGATGTCGCTTTCTCGTATCTATATGTGCTTATTTATGCTTATTCCACCGTGCGACACTTTGGAGCTTAGACAGCGTCTGCTATATTATGAGATAGTTTTATTTGAGTTTTTCCCCATTTGTATAAACTCTATTACTATACTATATAACCCATCGATCAATGCTCTGATAGTTGTTCACTTAGTTGTTACTGTCTCTCCTATTTTATATTTATGATGATTATTATATTTTATTCGATGCATTGTGAGATATATAAAGGTTCTATGATTATTTCCCTTTTTGTCACCCTTAGCTATCATCCTGCATTGGGAAGGCGTGCAGTAGTGCACTCTTCGGACATATTGTATGCCGAAGGTGTAGGCCGATTACCACAATAATATTATCTGAATTTAGTTTTATTCCAAAATGGCAACATGATTAGTAAAGGTGTGGAAAATGAATCAAAATCCGCTTTTAACTTTTTAAATGGCATAGACATGTCATTAAAGTTAGATCTAAGTTTGAAATATTTTAACATCAAAATCATCTTTGAAACATCATTTTAATCATGTCTACTGGCATAGAATAGAGAGGGGTGCATAACCACTCACCTAGCAATCAGTTTACCCAATAATACTCCCAAATCTGAAATTAACTACAAGAGCACGAATCTCTACACAACCAATTTATAGATCTAAGATTCACCTCTTACTAAATACTCTCTAACGATGTTTTAGTCTAGATTAAGTATGAAATAGATGAGCATTTTCACAGAAAATAGATTAATGGAGGTTTAGATTTATTTATGGAAGTGGGAAAGTGATTGGATTTGTCCTATCATCCCTTATTAGGCACATACCTTCAAATGGATTAGTGGGCCAAAGTATGAGCTTAACTAATTACCTACCAATTTAGCTAATAGGAGTTCAAATTTAAAATAGCCACATCTTTTAACTCTATGGAAAGAGAAACCATCATCCTGATCTGATGGAAATGGTTTTAGATTCCAATTCATCTACTATCAAAAGTTATAGGTTTTACAAGACTTTTGGGTCAAAACTGTCCAACAAAAATTTATAAGATGGAAAATATCCCTAGTAGTTATTTTCTCAAAATCATAGAGTCATACGACCTCATATGTATATAATAATATTTTACGATCATTCGATGTGTAAAATGTGGGTGTTTATACTATGCCCTCCTTTAGGAATTTCACCCCTGAAATCCCCAAACAAATTAAAGAATAATCAATTATAGTTACCTCACATACCTAACAATAAAAAGCAACCGTCAAACATATTAAACAACCATTCATGCAATCAATAGTATAGGTATACCTATTCTAGCATGTGAGATACTGAACTATCCTGTATGATATCAAAAGTAAAAGAAAATACGATAAACAATAGGCCTTACCACGCAAAGAACTCTGGATATGCAGTCCTCATTCTCTATTTAGTTTCTTACATGGAATCACATTCACTTTCACCCCATTAAACCTCCACTAATTCCACTGCCTTTCTCCTAAGCTGTTTCGTATCACATCTGACGATAAAAATTGGAGTAAAGGTCTTGAAGATTCTGGTTCTATCTTGATATCATCAAGTTAATCTAGTGCAACTATCACACCCGAGTCATGCACAAACTTCCACAAGTAAGAGATGTGGAATACATTATGCACGCCCACTATCTTCTAAGGTAAGTAGACCTTATATGCTAGGTTATCGATCTTCTCTATTATCGTAAAAGGACCTATGAATCTCGGTGCCAACTTCCCCTTACTACTAAATCAAACAACATTTTTCATTGGTGAAATCTTCATAAACACCATATTAACGAAGGAGAACTTCAAATCTCTATGTATCCTACCAATGTAGCTCTACTGCCTATCCTGAGCAGCATTCATTCATTGCCGAATGATTTCAACCTTCTCCAAGGTGTCCTTGAACATATCTAGCCCGAGTTTAGTTTCACGTCCACTACCCACTAACACGAAGAATCATTACACGATCGGTCATACAATGCTTCGAATGGTGCCGTACCAATTCTAGACTGATAATAATTATTGTATATGAATTCCACCAAATGAAGTGATCATCCCATGAGCCTTCAAAATCGAGAATGCAAGCTCGCAAGAGATCGATCAATATACGATTCAACCTCTCGATCTGCCCATTGGTTTGCAGGTGTTAAGCTGTACTGAGATGTAGCTTCGTCCCCAACCCCTCTTGTAAGCTCTTCCAAATTCCACTAGTGAATAAAGGCTTTCGGTCATTCACAACGCTCTTTGGCACACCATAGAATTACACCACTCATTCCACACAAAACTCGACTAACTTGAATGTCTTTCTACTAGACTTGATGAGTATGAATCGAGCACTCTTTGTCAATCTATCAACTATGACCCAGATTCTATCATGTCCTTCTTTGGTCCTCAATAATCGATTGATGAAATCTATTGAAACTTATTCCCACTTTCACTTAGGAACTTCTGATTGTTGTATCAACCCACTCGGATTTTCTACTCTGCCTTTACTAGCTGGCAATTCATGTACTTTGAGATGACTGTTCCAGCATCCATCTTCATCCCCTTCCAATAATGCATCTACTTCATATCACTAACATCTTATTACTACTAGAAAGTATAATCAAGCTACAATGATAGCACTCTCATAGTACCTCATCTTGTGATCCACCAACATCAGAAATTAACTATCTTCCATCCTTATAGAGCCAACCATCTCGACTGAGTCCGTACCGCCTTATCTCATCAAACTCTACTACTTCTTATACTTTTGCTATGATCTCTGCTAATTTAGCACTCTCACTTTTGACTAGTGCCAATCCTCTCAATCAAAGTCGATCTGATGGTCAAACTTTCTAACATCTCTGGCTAACTCGTAATAAAGTCTAAAGTTATAGCCAGATATATATCCAACTTCTTCCACTACAGGAACATCGCTCCTAAAATGGCATGTCTTATGCTCAATGCAACGGTAACTACAGTTCCCTTACAGTGTGTAAGAAATGAAAAAGCTGTAAGAGGATGAAATTTAACCATTACTACCGATAAAGGTTGATGTTTTGACCCAAAAAATGGATCAACACTTTGCGTCGAGTGTGAATGCACTTGCCCTGTTCTTACAGAGCAATAATGTTGAAAATAAATGTAAAAAGAGCAGAAATAGTAAAGAGATAAGAAGATTTTTATAGTGGCTCGGCTATTAACAAAGCCTATGTCCGCTTTATAACCTTTATTATCGACTGACTACTATTACAAGTTGAATTCGATTACAAGTTGATGAGATTAGAATAAGTCATATGTGCAAGAGTCCATTGGAGAATCACAGTGAACTCCTAGATGTCTATTGTATGGGAGAAGAAGAGTGAAGAGTAATCTCTGTAAATTTCCAACAGCAAGTCCAAAAGAACCTCTTTGCGTTGCAGGAAAGATTATATTTGTAGGGGTAGGAGAGTATTTGGGTTAATGTCGACTTGTTAGAAGCCTCTATTTAGTGCAAGGTAGAAGTTCGAAAAAACTCAAGGCGACCCAAGCTAACATGATTGATCGCTAGCAATCCACGGGTGATGGATCGCTAGTGATCCATGCTCTTAAACTATTTTTAAGTCTACCCTTTTAGGTTGCCTTCCTTCCATCTATTTGAATGCCTTTTCCATATATCAAGTCGTTTGGAGTTTGTTTGATCAATTGTCTTCATGGGTCATCTGGTCCAGAAGAATTATCCATAACTCACTCAAAACTTAACGAAATTAGGGAAAAATTCGTAGGAACACTCTAGAGGGTGTCTGGGACCTATCTTAAAAATTCATGTGGTTGGGCCTAATTTACATGGGTCGCTGGTGATCCATCTAGTTAGGTCGCTAACGATCCATCTACCGTTATCTAATCATTCTTGTTTTTTGGGAATGTCTTTTTTATGTCTTCTAAGTGTTCTTCTAAAATTTCAAGTCAATCCGACTTTATATGAGTTCTCTAGGTCCGTTTAAACTTTGCTGCTTTGGTCAAAAAGCGGGTAAACATTAGCCTCCCAACGTACGTCTTTTGAATGAAAGGTGTGCTTTGCTTAAGAACAAGTTCCTATCTCCTACCTTTGAAAGTTTAGGTTTCCTACTGCTTCGGCCGTGGTGAATCATCCAGTTCCTTCGGATTCTCTTACCAATCACAAGTTGTTTCAAACCTTACAGCCTAAGACTCTAAATTTTGCCTAAGTGTAATCTATACAACACAATCATTTTGATTTCATTCGAAGTTACTACATCACACATCTCTAACTAAATCACATATTTCCAATTACATCACATATCTCTAGTTGTCCCTTGTTCACTTAGGATTTACATCATTATCATTTTTCCTCTCATTCAGAGTTGTCACATCATATATCAAAATCACATTACATCAAAATCACATCATATATCATAATCACATCATATATCAAAATCATCCCAGGTTCATTCAGTATTTATCAGTTTTATTCTATTTATAAGGAATTCAAATCCTTTTATTAAATAAAATCTATTTTAAGGCCCGATCTTTCCTGATCGTTTAAGTTTAATGTGCGATCTCTCTGGATTGTTTGTTTGTTAAGTTAAAGGGGATTAAGAAAGCCCATCCGCTCACTCTCCAGTGAGGGTACTTACTTCTCACACTCCGGTCTCATCTCTTAGGTCAGGACTCTATTGCGTTCAATATCGTACACGTCCATCCCCATCCAAGGAGACTTGCACCTTACACTCCGGTACTATGTCATGACTCTAAGGCGATCAGTATCGTACAAGTCCATCCAATTGCTTTTCTGGCAAGGGGACTTGCACGTTGCACCTGTCCCATATCCAGATTCTAAGGTGATCAATACCAATCATCACTCTCTGACAAGAATTAAAATTCAAGTACAAACCAAAGCAAACAAGCAGAAATCAAACAAGATAGAATCAAAACAAGTAGACATCAAAATGAGTGGAAATCAAAACAAGCAAAAATTAAACTAGTACAAATCAAAACAAGCAGAAATTAAGACAAGTAGAAATCAAAACAAGCGAAAATCAAAACAAGTAGAAATCAAAACAAGTAGAAATCAAAACAAGTGGAAACAAAACAAGTGGAAATCAATACAAGCAGAAATCAAAATAAGTAGAAATCCTTAATGTTCATCTTAGACATCCAACTCAGAGCGTGCATAATGGCCGATCTGGTCTCGTACAAGTGTAAGTAGTCCGAGGTTACTGTAGGTAAAAAAAAGTAGATGGCAGAGAGTAAGCGATGAACTTGCCACCTATTCCAATTGTGCGCTTCTGGTTTCTGCTCATGCGGTCATGTTCGTACTCTGATTTGCTACTCTAGCTCCATCATCACCCATTCTACGCGTTAAAGCTCATCCTAGATCTAAATCTGTCGTGCCTCCAAGTCGTATGGGCATTGTTTTAGTTTGTTTTTCTCTAACTCCGAATGCTCCTGCATTGGGTCCTATTGTTGATTCCAGCATTGCCCCCATGTATCGGTTGTTCTAGATGTGGAGGCAGTATCCTAACCAGTTCCAATCCAGCTCCAGAGGCTCTTGTTATTATTTCTTAGAGTTTGATTCATATTCCCTACATATCTAGCTATCCCTTGCTACTCCATCCTTTGGAAGAAGCTATCTATCATCTCTTTCCCCATTTTGGATCTCCTTCACCATTATTTCCACTCCTCTCTAATCACACAGTTGGATTGATGAGAATTTGAGGACATATCCTGGCTGCCCCAAGCTCTAGTTGATTTGCTCTGACCCTAGATTTGGTATCAGGCCTGCTCATCTTCTCCAAGCCTTAGATTGAATGTTTAAGTCTTCAAATCTGGCCCTGAGTTTAGTTTTCTCAGTGAAAGCACCAAAATGTTAACCAAAAAAATGGATCAACACCTTGGATTGAGTGTCAAAGCACTAGCCCTATTGTCATAGAGTAATAATATAGAAAATAAAAGTAAAAAGAGCAGAAATAGTAAAGAGACAAGAAGATTTTTATAGTGGTTTGGCTGTTAAAAAAGCCTACATCTTCAGTTTATAAGCTTTATTATTGACTGACTGCTATTACAAGTTGGATTCGGTTACATGTTGATAAGATTAGAATAAGTCACAAGTGCGAGAGTTCACTAGAGAATCACAGTAAACTCCTAGACGACTATTGTGTGGGAAAAGAAGAGTGAAGAATAATCTTTATAGAGTTCTAGCAGCTAGTCTAGAAGATCCTCTTTGTATTGCATGTAGGATTGTATTTATAGGGGTAGAAGAGCAGTTGGGCCAAGGCCGACTTGTCAGAAGCCTCTACTTAGTGCTAGTAAGAAGTCTAGAAAAACTCAAGACGACCCGAGCTAACATGATAGATTGCTAGCGATCCATGAGTGATGGAGTTCCCTTAAACTATTTTTGAGTCTACCCTTTTGGGTTGCCTTCCTTTCATCTATTTGAATGCATGTTTCAAATATCAAATCATTTGGAGTTTGTATGATCATCCGTCTTTATGGGTCATTTGGTCTAGAAGAATCATCCATAACTCGCTCAAAACTTAACGAAATTAGATGACACTTTGCAGGTACACTCTAGAGGGTGTTTAGGACATACCCTAAAAATTTCAAGTGGTAGGGCCCACTCTACATGGATCGCTAACGATCCATTTAGTTAGGCCGCTAGCAATCGATCTAGTTAGGTCGCTAATGATCCATTTATATTTATCCAATCAAACCCATTTTTGATGAGTGCCTTCTTTATGTCTTCTAAGTATTCTCCAAAATTTCAAGTCGATCCAACTCCATATGAGTTCTCTAGTTCCATTTTAAGTTAGTTGCTTTGCTTAAAAAGCAGGTAAATATATGTCTTCTGGAAGAAAAAGTATTTCAAGGATTGTGGTCCATGAACAACTCGAACCCATCCCCATGTAAGTAATGCCTCTTTATCTTTAAAGCATAACTATCGCTTCTAACTCCACATCATGGGTTGGATACTTCTTCTCATGCAACTTCAGCGGTCGACTAGCATTGGTAGCAAACTTACCTTCTTGCATCGGGACCACACCTAATTTGGTAGCACAAACATCAGTATATATCGTCATCTTCTCATTCTAGCTTGGAATGGTCAACACCGGTGCACACGTCAACCTCTCCTTCAAACTCACAAATGCATGCTCATAATTTGCATCCCAAAAGAAGGTCTGACTCTTCTTCGTTAAATTGGTAAATGGTGCTGCTACTATTGAGAAGTCATTGATAAAACATCTATAATATCTCGCCAATCCAAGAAAGTTCCTCACATTAGTAGCGTTCTTGGGTTGGTTTAAGTCTTGAACCGCTTCCACATTGTCAAGAACTATATCTTGCTTAGAGATGACATGACCCATGAATCTTACTTCCCTCCTTCAAAAGTGACACTTTGAAAACTTCACTTCCAGTATATGCTTCCTTAGCACTTCAAGCATAGTCCCCAAATATGTCTTATGTTCCTCCTCAATCCTAATATTAGCAAGTAACCTTTTGCTAATACAATGCATTAGTATAACTTCGAGGTGGATAATTCATTTGTAACCAGTAACGCTTTCCTAATGTTTGGTGGTGTTTTACTCATGGCTATTGAAAGCATTAAGGGGTTACACAATCATAGTTATTGGATAACTATGGAATGACTTATTTGAGAGTTTTCCATTGGTTAATAACAACTAGATAAAAATATGAAATCTCATAGTGACGATGTTACATAGCTCTCTCGTCCTAAGAATACTGTTACTCCAATTTGATTATAGTTAAATCATAGGGTAGCAACCATCGAGCAAATATAGTTGGGCTTTAGTTGAAGCAGTTCAAGTGAGACATTATTCAATAGAAAGTCTTCTTTTTTGTTGTATGGGTTTATTATCACGATCAACCGTAGTCAACTCGAAGTTAAATCTCTGGCTAGAGTAGTAAGGTTTATAATAAGTGTTATTACTATACCAAGAACTTTATTTGTGAATTAACCGAGTTGAATATGGATACTATTGGAATTTTGACCAAAACCACATTCCATGCATTCTAAAGTGATGTGGTTTTGATGAAGAGAATGTGCGTAAACAATCATTATTAAAAGGCGCCTCTTAAAATGTAAAATTTGGTTTTACCAATGAAGATCTATAAGCAATAAATTCAACCAAACTGTCATACCATTTGTGATGACTGCCCTACCCTTTCAATATCTAATATATCTGTATAATTCATTATAATAGTATCAAGTCGATATAGAGTGATAGCCAAGGGTAAAGTAACTGAAAATCTAAAGAAAACCTATAGTATATCTCACATTGTATACGATAACATATAGTAATCATGTAGATATAAAAAAGTAAGATGGTGGTATAACTAGATAAGTCGAAATCAAATCAGAGTGTAGAAGATCCATCATAGTTCTATAAGCAGATAATAGTTTGTGCATAAATAATAAACTCAAATTAAACTATCTATAGAAAAATATAGCATACCACTCAACAAGCTCCATTGTGCTGCACAATGGAAATATAGCGGATAAGACCCAAAAGTGTGTGTGTTTGTGTATATATATGTATATCTATGTACTTTTATATATGTGTACGTGTGTGTATGTGTGTGTATACACGAAAAACATAGTCTCTTGCTTGTCCTTTATACGCCTCTATGCGCTATCTCATATCCGATGTCTTGACTACTCATTTAAGAGCACCAATGATAAAAAGGGGCAAAGAATCTAACCTCGAGTCAGATAATAGTCTGGTATGAGCAATCTACCATCTCAAAAACTATAAAATCTTGTATAGTAAAATAGGACACAAGGTATGGAGAATTATACTGGATATGTCCCTAGATCCAAAGAGTTAACACACGATAGCATATACTAATCTACTATCGTTAAGTGGGTGTATTACAACTCAAAGTACAATATGGCCTGTCTAGGCGTTTATGCCAATAATACCTACAACTAGTGACATACCTAACAGAATAAGCAAACGTCAATCAACCACACATCACTTACTCAAGTACACTAAGTATATGATAGCTTGTATGACCGCATCAACTTTTAAAGACTAAACAACGTCTTGGTTTCCCAATGCTCGACTCCATGCCATTTCGAAGGCCAAAAAATGGGCTCAACATTAAAAAGTCCAGGTTACACAGATCTGTAATCAAAGATCTTGGGTAAGATCAAACCTAGGTGTGCGTCCTCGCACGCCCCCTCTTTATGAGAATATATTGAAACATTGAGTATAAATGATCCCTTAGCACACGTCTCCATAGTTGAACACATCAACATTCACAAGTTCACATCAACAAACATGTTCTTATGGATCAACATCTCAACTCCCATTCTTGATCCACCAAAGTCTGGAACATCTCTAAACGTCCCTCATAAGTTGTAGCATTGTAACACCCTAAATTTTTAATATGCCAGCGTACAGTTTAATATTTGATTATAGGATAATAAAGTAGGAAGTAAAGAAATGTGGAATTCGCTATATAAACCAATTAATTAGTTCGGCCTTTAAACAATAAAATGAAGAGCATGTTTAAATAAGAAATATAAAATTATGAGTAGGAAAGGGTAAAAAAAGGAAAGGAAAATAACATACCACCCTCCCTATTCCCATGTTCCTTTCATTTCATTAACAAAGAAAAACAAAAACTAAGAGATACAGGCTGACCACCATTATGAAGAAAGGGAATTCAAAAGGTAAAGAAGAATGAAAGAAAGATAAGGCAAATTCCATCATTTCAAAAAGGATTAAGATGAAAAATATGCATTCATCACGTGATCTTGTGTGTTTTAATTAGGCTTTGATGTAAATCCAAATTTTGGGTGTTAAAATATTTTGCATTTGGATTGAATATCATGGATATGAATTTTTGGATGATTGAATATCAATTATATAATATTTAGGAAGTTTCCTAAAGGATTTTAATGCAATAAACTAAGTTCTTGATCTCCAAATGATCTAAAATTTTGACATAATGTTCAAATTATTATTTTGAAGATGGGTTTTAAATATCATAAATTTGGAATTTATATGGAATTATTAAGAATTTCTTAAGTGAGAAAATAATTACATTTTGAAAATTAATGGATAAAAATATTAAAAATAATTATTTTGGTTCTAAATTTTTATAGGAGGTAAAAATGATAAAAGTGATTTTTGGTGAAATTGTGGGAGTTTTTCCATTAAATTTCTGTTTTATATGATTATTTAGTAAAGAAAAGAACTAATTAATTAAGATAAAATTAATTAATTACATGGATTAATAAATTTTGAAAAGTGGCTGAAATGTTAGGTGATGAACTAATAAGAAGTTGCGTTATTTAAGGTTTGGTAAAAAGAAGTATTCATGATATTACATGCACGTGAAGACTTCAACTATAAATGTTGCGACGTAACAACACACGAAATGAAGCATACATGCATGCAAATAGAAATTTTAACACACGAAGATTTATATAATATAAGGCCGGCCCCATGAGTTAGGTTGCTCGAGATGAATACAAAATTTGTTGTCTTTTATACAAAATAAATTAAATATGACTAATATTATAATATATATATATAGTTAACATAAAAACACAAAATATTTCTGAAGTACATTGATACATTATACAAAAGTGTAACATGTTATGATAATAAACTATCATCTACATCAAGCATGCTAGTATGATACATCAAAATATTTTAACGAAAACAACTTCTTCTTGCATTTCTTGAAGCGAACTCTTCAATTATATTGTCGTATTTTAGCATATTCAAATATTCATTTTCAATTTAGATCATTGCTAACCCATTTAATCTTTCTTGTAACATGGTGCTCTGAAGATAAGTTTTAGTTAACTTCAATTTAGGAAAGCTTCTTTCTGCCGAAGCAACCATGACGAGAATAGTCAATAAAATCCGATATGCAACCCACACGTTTAGAAATCCACTCACATCACGATAAGATGTTAAAAATCAAGAATAGTAACTGATTTTGTTACTTCCAATGGTGTTATCCTTTTCAATTTTTTAAGCTCAAGAAATAATCCCTTTCCATAAATATCACTCTCTTGGCTATGTTCCAAAAATCTTTCAAGTTTCAAGCATTGCTCTTTCAATTGTTTATCATCTTAAATTTTGCATTTAATAAAAATCCTGAAATCACTTCATAAAGCTTAAATTGTTCAAATCGATCTATAAGTGAGGTTAGAGCTTGATCTTTTATGTAGAGAAAGTAAGTGACTCTAAATTTATCTTTCAAAGGTTGAATTTCATTAACATCAACTTATTTATCCTCATCAAATTGCTTTTTTCTACGAACAACTCTTTTTTCGAAAATTTTGGTTCAATGCCAACTTCTTCCACAAGTTCTTTAGCTTCATTCATCATAATCAACTTCTCTAAAATTCTAAAAAAAGCCAATAAGTCCACCTACTTTATTAATTGTATCTTCGATATCCATTTCCTCCGTTTGAAGTATTTTGCTAACCCGATTAGTATTATCCAATATAGTATACCAAATACATAAATTAATCAAGAATTCAAAATCCTCTAAAGCATTTTGACATAAAGCTCGAGTTTCCACCCTCCTAATATCATCATTAGAATTATTAGAAATATCTATCAAAGCATTTGTTAACTCCGATGGTTGAGTTCTTATTGCCTTAACACTTTCAATATGACTTTCCCTATGAACTGTGGACAATGCCTTAGGAGTCAATCCCTTTACAAATTTTCTAAGTATTTCCCACCGATGTGTTGGTCAGAAAAATAAAGCATAATCTTTTTTGTACATAAGCGAAAAAAAATTCTAGCTTTAATACATGATTTGACCATATCACATAAAGCAAGATTCATGCTATGACATCCACATGAGATATAAAATGCTCTAGAATTTATGTCAAGAAGTCGATGTACAACTTGATGTTTGCCAATATAAATAATAAATATGTCGAAATAATAAATGATCATATATAGTTATTTATCTATTTTTAAAAAGAACATACCTTTCATGTTTGATCCATTATCATAACTTTGTCCTCTTACATCATCAATATTTAGTTTAAGATTGACCAAAATATCTTCATGCTTTTTGAAAAGGATTGAAATGGCCAGTCCCGATATGTCATCAACCTCAATGAATCTAAGAAAGAACTCCTCCACCTTAATGTTACTTGCATGTTCAACATCTACACATCTTATAATAATTGACATTTGTTTTTTATGGCTTAAATCAGGCGTACAATCAAGAATGACCGAAAGGAATTTCGCTTTTGATATTTTCATATGCAATATTTCTTTAATCTTTTGGGCCAATAGAATTATTAGTTCATTTTGTATTTTATAGCTAAGATAATGATTGTTTATTTCATTATTTACCACGCGTCAGTGGTGATCCTCCATAATTGGATCAAATTCGGCAACAAATTCTATGAGTTGGCAAAAAAGCCCATTATTCTTTTCATAGATTTTTTCATCGGATCCGTGAAATGGTAAATTATTTCGGGAAAGAGTTTTCACAACAGCAATAATGCGAACTAATACTTTTTTCCATCGTTCTCTCTCTTGGTCGAATAGAGACTCCATTTTTTTGTCAATCGTTTCTTTTAGTTGTAGGCCTCTATATAAATCTACCCATCTGATAAGACTTATGGTATATTCCAAATTACATTCATGCTCTCGAAGTTTTGTTATAATATTATGCCAATCATTAATTCCTTCTTCTCCTAATTTGAATAACTTTTGTGGATTTTTGAATAACTTACAACAAAAACAAAAAACTCTATTTACCTTATTTGAGTAGATAAGCCACATCCGTTCATGCTGCTCTCCACATGGATAATAACCAATATAATGTTTAGAAGAAAAATGTCTTCCGTCACCTTAATTTTTAGAAAACTATCATTCTCTTTTAAAATTCTAATAGGCCCTTTTCAAACTAACATCACTCTTTTGCTATCCATAATTTTTCTTATGATCTCGAATCATAGTTGACATCAACATCTTTTGCAAGGTCAATCTCAATAGTACCATGAACAACAACTTCATCAATATTATTAACTCCTTCATTGTCGTTACTTTCTTCACCACTACTTTCATTTATAACATCTTCATTTTTTTCACTTATCAATGCTTCATAAGTCTCAACATTCTCATTTATGGATTGATTTTCATCACCAATTTGTACCACCATACATGAAGTTGAAGGTTGAGATTTTGAATTTTTTCTTTATATAAGTTGGAAATTGACCCAACAAGTGATTTTGTGAGTTTATCTCTTTTTTGCTCAACTTTCCTAATGTAAACTCCAAAATTTTGTTCTCAAAACCGAATTCGATTTTTATTATCTTCATTTTTTGTCATGTTTCCTACACTTTAGAAAATGATATACATAATACATTGACTTTTAAAGTGAAACGAAACAATCAATTCACATTCACTTTACAAATATTATCAATCAATTGTTTCACATTGTTACTCAACTTCTAAATTAAAATTTCTAAATTAATATTCAATAATAAAAGTGAAATATTTACTCATAAACGCGGATGGATATAAAACTATCAAATCAGCAAATAGCAATACTATCAAATCTAGGGTTAGAGATAGCGCTGTAAATTGCAATACGATCAAATCAGCAAATTGGGGATTTTGAATTAGCAGCTGAAATTATATAAAAATAAAGGAGAAGCTTAGAAATTATATACATTTATTCCCCGAGGATGAGGGAATTTTGTAGCTTTAGAGAGGAAGACACAGATGGATGATGAAGCAAGTCTAAGGTTTCAGGCTTCTTTCCAGAATCGCACACGGCGAGCAGGTAGAAAATAAAAAACGCTTTTTTCCCTGTCTGTTGAGGTGAGAAACTGAAATTTTTGTTGACCCTTTTTGTGGGGATTGCCCAATTCCTTTGCTGATGGGCCTTGGCTAATGGTCGGGCCCGTATAAAGGCGACGGCAAGTAAGTATGCTCACGTGAACTCATGCATAAATAGAAGTCTATAAAAAGAAGCTGTTATTTATAATATGATTTCATGCGATGGTAAATTAAAACAAAAGTTGTATCATACGAAGTTATTAAATAAGGCACATGATGGCCCCCAATTTGGGTAATGCACGAAGCAAAGCAAATGTAAACAAAATGGGCCATATGTTAGCTCATAAAAGATAATAAAATAGCTTAGTACGTGGAAATAGGGATATATTAGCATGAATTAAAATGCATGCATGCGAAGGCTACTAATTTATTAATACATTCGAAGACTAGTAATGTAGCACATGTTTATATCTCACGAAGGCAAATAATGAAATCAAATTACACTCAATGGGTTTGGATAAATAACGCGTAATGGCCTATATTTTAACGCGTGAAAGTAAGTTAAATTTTAAGGCATGATAGCATATGATTTTTGAAATGTAGATGATAGTTATATTATAACACTTTGAAGTTTTTCAATCTATTTTGGGGCTAAATTTTACTTATACAAAAAAGCAATTTTGTTAAGTATTTTTATGAGATTCAAAAGAGAGAAAAATGTATTATCCCATTTTTGAAAGAGTTTTCAATAAGCAAGTTATTACATCGTTACTAGTTATTTTGTGTATAAACTGACTATCATATGAACGTATACTTTATATTGGTTGATGATGCATTGTATGTTCATCTTTATATCTTGATCAATTATTACTGCATATATTGAATCATTTACATGCTCGCTTATAAGTATATGATATCACCTAACATTTTGACCTTGGGGATTTGGGGAACAAATGACTAGTTAGGGTTTTTCCAATAGAGGTACGGTCAGACTTAAACTTCAAAGTAGATAGCATTGCATCTAGAAAATTATGAAGATCAAATTGTGTTAGGATGCCCAAACTGATCAAAAGACACAACTTTTTGACATTTTCGAAAACCAAATTTAAGATGTAAGGGTGAAGGCCACTGTAGGGTTGCTTCTTATGCCAAAATAGTTAGCCCCTAGTTGGTCATGTCCATAGATTTCATTGTGTAGGGCATAACCGATGGATATGCAAAATTTAAATTACGTAAAGCAGGGAATTCGTAGCTTGTAACTCACATCTGTTTTCTCCTACTTTTTTTAGAGATCGTTGTTATCTTCTCCTACCGATATTAGGAGACCGTTTATATTTCTTCTGACTGTATTAGAAGATTCATTGAATTATCTAGTAAATCTTAGCTAGAGTCAACCAATAGGTTTTTAGTTGGCCTTAGAAAACTAATATATGTTCATAATGACTCTGGAAAAAAATGTAATGGACTGCTTAGGGATTGGGTAATTATAGGAATGTGTAACCCTTTGACCTTATTGAATGTCGGGCTATCCTTTTACCCATTTTGCATGATTATATTATGATTATGTTCTAATCATTTTAGTTGCAGATATGATATGATTGTGTTGATACCGGTGAAGGAAAAACTCATTCTGCTCAACAACATGGTTTCACTAAGTAGCCATATTGTGGTTCAAGATGGTATAACATTATTCACACCAGACCTTTTTTTCCAACCTAAAGTTTTTTATTTCCCCCTAAAATCTTGGGCACTCAATTTAGAATGGAGTAGGTCGAGAGTATGATATTTCTGATATAGACGAATAAGCTTTTGAAGACATGCAGGAGGCAAGCTACTATATAGAAGATTATATTTCCACTATATAGTAGTTTAACGGCTTTTAATTTTTTGAATGTGTGTAACGATGGTTATTTTAACCGTCTAAGTAGTTAAAACTCTGATCATCCATGGTGGCATCATCATATGCCACTCTTGAAACTATGTGTAATTATTATATTTTATTTGAATGATGTATTCATGGGGTTATGGAAATGAAATGTAGTGAATTTGAAAGTTAATGAATGAAAATGTTTCATTAAAAATTTGTAAATTCTTATGCTCTTAGTGTTAATGATTTAATAATGGATCTCATTTTATCACTTGAAAATAATGCTAAGGATGTTTACAGCTTCACCAGTATCTATTTTCAGGCCTCAAACTAGGGGATGTTACAATTTGGTATCAAAGCACATGATTACATAAAATTTAATAAGATTTTGAAAGAACATAACTCGAATAAAATAAAAAAAATAAACTTAGGTTATGTGATATCATTAAAATAACTTTCTTGTTTTTTGTTATATATATAGTTATATATATCTATATATAATCCCCTCTGTCTTGGACCATTCTTCTATATCTTCTGAAGACTCGTATGCAGATTACGAGAACTGGATATAGGAAGTGGAAGACTAAAATTGAGAGGCAGAAGCACCATAACTAATGGAAATGCTCAGACTAATGATAGGAATGCTAACCAAGCAACAAACGCTAATGCCACTATTAATGCAAATGTAGGTGATTGAACCACGCCATTTGATATGGGGACTATGTATCTGTCCTTTGTCAATATGATGCAATTTGGATAATAGCTGGATTGACAGGAGGTGATGCTGGTAATGCGGGAGTTGCTGCACCAGAAGTGGTTGCTTGTAATAAATATGCCGAGTTAAGCCGAGATTATACTATCTTGGAATGAAAGCCATTCTTGGGGATGGAGAATGCTATCTAGGTGGAGGATTGGCTTCTTCAGTGTGAGAGAATTTTTGCTGATCTATGATTGAATGATGATCATAAAAGGAGATTAGCATCGAGTTAATTACAAGGAGCTGCTTTATACTGGTGAAATAGTGTTATCATAGGAGTTTCGGAGGAGGAGCTTACTTGTGCTGGCTTTAAAGAGAGGTTTGAATAGAAGTTTCTATCTGAAGCGGCTAATTTGACTTTGTTCAGGAAGTTCTCAAAGTTGGAGTAGGGTAATATGACTACGTTTGAGTATGTTACGAAGTTTGACGAGCTATCTAGGCTTGGGCAAGCTATCATTAATACAATGCTTAAGAAGAATGAGAAGTTTATCCGGAAACTGAAGCTGGAGATTCCTAGGCCAACTATGCCACATCTCATAGATCCATTTAATGTTGTTAAGGACATTGCTATAAGAAATGAGGATTTTCTTTCATCTTAAGAGAAAAACAAGCATGGGGATACTAAATGTTTCCAAGGTAAGAAGCGGAAGTTCTTTGGCAGAAAGGGAGCTCAAAAGAAAGGGGTTTCGAAAAGGGGAAAAGCTGAAGTGACTTGCTATAAGTGTAGTAAGCAGGGGCACTTTGCTAATGAGTGTTTCTCCAGTGAAAGTAAGAAATTTATTGATAAGAGGAACATTGGTGTTGTAGGTGCAAGAAGATGAGGCATTTCAGGAATGAATGCCTTGAATAGGCCAAAGCTCAAAAAATGAAATGTTTTCACTTTAGAACCTACAACTGCTAGATCGACTACAAAGGAGAAGGTAAATGCTGTTTTAGGAGGTACACTTCTTATTCATAGCATTCCTGTTAGTGTGTTGTTTGATACAGGAGTATTACATTCTTTTATCTTTAAATGTTTAATAGATAAGTTAAACCTTTGACCAACATACCTTATTACTTTTTTGAAAATTGTTGATCTAATTGGTTGTTATGCAACTCTTAGAATGAGATGTGGCCATGTAGAGTTTGATATGTTAGCTCAAATATTTTCTTGCAATTTGTATGTATTTGGTTTTGTGGGTTTTGAGATAAATTTTTGGACGGATTGATTAAGTCAATATGATGCTTGGGTGTTTTGTTGAGATCGAGTAATATACTTAAAGCATCCTAATTGTCGTGATTGTGTATACTCATTTAAAGAGCTGAATTTTGATGCTAGTGTGATGCTGAGTGTCCTGGAAGGCATGGAGGATGAAGTCAATCGGCTCACCGTGGTAAGGGAATATGCTAATATTTTTGACCTTGCATGGGACTACCACTGAAACAAGCTATCGATTTTCGATTAGATTTCATGCTTGAATCTGAACCCGTAAGTAGACCACCTAGTAGAATGAGACTTACCGAGATGATAAGGTTAAAGGTGCAGCTAGTGGACTTAGAAGGAAAAGAATATAAACACCAAGCAGTTCGCCTTAGGGAGCGGGGTGGTGTTCCTGAAGAAGCTGGATGGGTCATTGAGGTTATGTATTAACTATAAAAAGTTGAATGAGAAGATGATAAAGATCAGTATCCTTTGCTAGAATATTATTTGTTTGATCAATTGAGTAGAGCTAAGGTATTCTCACAGTTGGATTTAGCTACAGGTTTCCATCAATTGGGAGTGACAGAGAAAGTATGGATTAATGGCATTTTGAACGAGATATGGTTCGTATGAGTAGTAGTCGTGCCCTTCGAACTGACCAACGTGCCTGCTTTCTCTATGGAATTGATAAACTGGATCTTTCGAGAGCATTTAGATAGATTCATTGCTGGTATTTATAGACGAAATTTTTGTGTATTAAAAGAGTGAATGTGACTATAAAGTTCATCTCAGAATAGTGCTAGATACTGTAGGATCGATTACACCCTAGAGGGCAGTGAATATGATGATAGTAATAATAATAAAAATTAATGCGGAAATATATATAATAACAAAATAATAAAAGAAGAAATAGAACACATGGATTAATCCAGCTTCGGTAAAACCCTACCTAGGTGGTGCCTCTAAGGTTTCAACTAAAAATTAAGCAGTCATACGCTTACACACATAAACTTGTGACACCCACTATTGACTAACCTAACTCTATGCTCAAAACCCTGCCACAACGCAGCCACTGAGTTGCGAATTATCGAACTATACCACCTTAGTTTGTAACCTAGTCACACGACTAGAAAAACACAGTTTAAAAAAGAAATTTACAAGTGAAAATAAATTAAAACTAAATAAAACCCTATTTATATATTTAAGCCCAAAGTAGTATATAAAGGCCTACCTGATGACCTAAAAAAAATATCTCCTTATTCCTTTCAGTAGAATTTTTAGTAGTGTTCTCTTTTAGTTCATGCTATTCCCTTTTCACTTGCGATCTAAAATTAGGGCCTTGATTATTTGAGCTGCTGTTTGAAAATCGATCGATCGGGAGTGTACTTTCACTTGAATGGCTTCGTTGATCGATCCCCTTGCTTTGACTTTGCTGATCGATTGTTGACTTTGAAATTTTTGTGGCTGCTCCTAGGATTGAGTTCGAAATTGTGAACCTAGTATGTAAATTTTACCATTTAACTGCTCTATTTTTTTGCTTTGAGTTCCACTTGAGGTTAAACTGTTTGCATACTCCACTATGCTAGTTTATGTTGCAACTGGACTTGGTTAGTTTTGCTTTCATCTGAGTTGTATTATGGTCTGGTTCATCACTATTTGATGTGGTCTGCACTTGATATTGATCTTCATGATCTTAGAGTTGTTTGGTCATGTGTGTGCATAGCTTCGAGTCTGTGCACATGAACTTGTGTTTTTGGGATCTAGTTTGAAATCTAGTTTGGTTGCACCACTATTTAGAGTCTGGTTGAGTGAACTTGGTGCTCTGGTTTCATACACTCGAGTTATACTTGCTATTTACATATCCATTCTGGTCTGATTGTATATAAGTCTGTTTTGACAGGTTCACTTCTGAATTGTAGTCTTCTTCCACTTTCATGTTGAAAACAAATGTTTGCATATTTACTTTGTTGCACATGTATATACATGTTGCTTCACTGTTCAATATTTGCTGGCATTGTGAGTTTTCATGTGTGATGGTCTTGTTGCACTTAAAGTTTGGTTCTCAATGATTTTTTGATGTTTTTGTATTGCAACTGAGTTGAATCTAGCCTCGGCTCGGGCTTAATCTTTTGCTCACCTGTCCCTGTAATTTTATCAAGTGTATATCGGTGTGCACGGCCTTGTAGAATGTACAATGATACACTGTGCATGTCACAAGTTGTTTGTGTATGAATGAATTCAAAATAAATGATGACGAACATCCCAAATAACTGAGGCAAATAAAACTTTCAAACACACACTTTTACTGTACACTACAAAGTATTCCTTTATCAATTTTACTGCGTTAGTGTTTATTTTGTAGATAATTCAGATGCTGGATACAAACTGGAATAGTGTTGAAGATAAAAATACGAGTGTGAGTGAATACGTAGTGAGGCAAAAGTTGTAGGTTGAAAGATGTTTTGTAATTAAAATTGTGTTGTAATTAAAATTGTGTTGTAATTGAAAATGTATATATGTAGTGAGAGCTTAAATTTGTACTATTCAAAATTGTAATAAAATATTTGTTTGAATAAATTATTTATTTGAATTCAAATTCTGTATTATTTATTTTATTCAACAAAAAATTATTTAATTATGTGAAAAATAAAATAATACAATAAAAAAACACATTTAAATGAATATATATATATATATATATATATGTTTATTATCATCAGACTAAAATTATATATTAGCATATTCCATAATCTCCCTCTTTTGATGATAACAAACATATATTAATATTTTGAATCTATTAAATGTATTTGATCATTCTATTTGCTTCCCCTATTTGAATGCACCCTCTCTACACCAAAGCTTTCCCTTCGTATTGTTGAGTCACAAGTTTTATGAAAGTTTTGATTTCTGACAAATAACTAAAGGCGATCAACAAAACAAGGTCATTAGAGCTACATATGCTACTCTAGATTATAGATTGATTATTTGATATTATATTAGTGATAAAATTGTTAAAATCTATCCTCAAATAATCATGCATTTTCAAGAAAATTAATATATATACGATTAGAATGTAGTTGCACATTCAGTGTGCAATTTTACAGGGACCGGTCGACCGGTCACAATCTCGGCGGTCGACCGTTCCTGCATAATGTGCACACTGAACGTGCACACATACACATAACGTATATATATTTTAAATTCCTGTCTACTGGTCACTTTTTAACCCGTCGACCGTTTTTAAACAGAAAGCAATTTTCCCAAAAGACACTTCTCTTCTCCAAAGGTTGCATCTCTTACCTTTCACCAAAGATCATATCTCTTAATGGCAAAGAGTTACAACCATTCTTATCTATATAAACTCATCCAATTCGTTGATTAAACAACAATTTAATTTCACATATTCTTTTTAATCTAATCTCTGATCTTACTTTATATACTCCTGCATTCTAAAAAAAAGCTCTCGATTATTTATTGAATCATTGAAACTATTTCATATCTTTTGATTCAATAAGTAATATACTTTCCTTAATCTTTTCAAAACATCATTCGCATACTTTGAGGATAAGATTATAGGAAGGGTGTACTGTTAGTGACAAATCCGTGTTTTCAAGAACACAAGTTGTCAACAACAATTGTATTTGTTCTTTTGTTGAAGTCCTCTGTGTCGTAAGAGGCAAGTGTTGAAGTCCTCAGTGTATTAGAGGCGTGAAATCCCGTTCCGCTGTTCGGGTGTTGTAAACCTGTTCCTTCGGGTGAAGCGAGGAAGTTAATAGTGAAAATCCAGATAAAAGTCTGGGACTGGACGTAGGACGGTGCTCCGAACCAGTACAAAAATCTCTGGTGTGATTTTTCTATTTTTTATTTACTATGCTATTATCATCTATTTCCGCATTTGTATTGTAATCCATATTATACGATCCGTGTATACTATATTAGCGCATATAATTGTATACACACCACACTTTCATTTGGTATCAGAGCACGGTCATCATATAACCGTAACACAGTTATTTGATATATTATAGTAATATGGCAAATAACGTAAGTACTAGCACTCAAAACACTACTTACACGGAGGGTCAATCGACACAAAGACCTCCATTTTTCAATGGTCTTAACTATAGTTATTGGGCAACACGTATGTCATTCTTTATGCAATCAAATAGCTATGATGCTTGGAATGCCACTCAAAGAGAAATAGTAAATCCAACAACTGATTATTCAGAATGGACTGCAGCTGAGAAAACGGCAGCAGCCGTAAATGCAAGAGCAATAAATATGTTGTTCTGTGCATTAGACCAAAATGAATATAACCGTGTTAGTATCTGCACTACTGCATATCAAATTTGGCAAACACTAAAAATCACTCATGAAGGTACTAACAAGGTTAAACAAGCCAAAATAGCCATGCTGAAAAGTCAATTTCAAAATTTCAAAATGAAACCAAATGAGACAATAAATGACATGTATTCACGGTTTCAAACTATTCACCATGCACTTATTGGCTTAGGACAAAAGTATTCTGATTTCGATGTTGTTTCAACAGTCCTACATTCTCTGACTAGTGAATGGGAAGGAAAAGTATTAGCAATTGAAGAAGCTAATGACCTTTCCGTCATGAAGCCAGATGAATTGATAGGAAATTTAATGTCCTATGAAGCAAATTTGCAGGCTAGAAAGGAACAGAAAGAAGAAAAGAAAAATGTAGCATTTCATGTTGAGAAAGATGAAAATGAATCAGATTCTGAAGATGAAGATTTGGCATTCATTGCGAAAGGATTTAAAAAATTCCTAAAATATCGAAAAGCCAGTCGTTACAATAAAAGGAAACCTGGATCAAACAAACCATCTTCATCTGCTATAGAATGTTTCAACTGCCACAAAAAGGGACACATGCAGAAAGATTGTCCAGAACAAAAGAAGAAGTCAGAAAATGACAAATTCAAATATAAGAAGGACAAATCTAAGAAACGAGCTTTCTCAGTAACATGGGATGATTCAGAGTCATCTTCATCAGAAAGTGAAAGTGATTCAGAGAATGAACAAGCTAATGTTTGTTTTATGGCAACAGAAGATGAGGTACAAATTCCTACATTTGATGAATTACTTGATATTAATGCTGAATTAATAGTTAAATATAAAGACATAAAACGTCAATTGAAAGTAGTCAAAGAAGATTTAAGTAGAGCAGAGTTTGAACGAGATATGTTAAAAGATGAGAAGAAAATATTAGAAGAGGAACTTGAAAATATTCAAGAATCATCATCTAATGTTGACTCTCAAATATCTCTTTTTAGTCAAGAAATAGAAGCTCAAAAAGAGAAAAATAATGCTCTCACTACTGAAAATCATGAGCTTAAAGCAAAAGTCAAATTTCTAGACCTAGAAAAAGCTAGCTTACAAACAAAGTTTGATGACATTACTCAAAATGTTTCTAATTTTCACAAAGGTCGAGAAAATTTGACAAAAATCATTGAAAGTTCACAATCTATTTCAGACAAACAAGGATTGGGATTTAACAAACAAGAAACCAAGAAACATCTTGGAAATAAAAGAAAAAAGAAAGTACAAAAAACTGAAGCTAAGAAAAATCTTAGTCTATTATATTCCAAACCAAAACCAGTTGTGAAATTTCAAAAGAAAAATGTCAAGACTATCAAAATATGGGTTCCTAAAACAAATAATAATTTGATTAGGAACAAATACATTCAGCAATTCTTGAATACTGTGCATTTTAATAATAATTATATATATAAAGGGGATACCGGACCCAAATGGGTTTGGACTCCTAAGACCTAACTCTTAAGACCCTATAAAAAGTGGGTACCATGGACTTAATTCTATTTTTGCAGGTCCCACTTAAGAAAAGAGGAATGTGGATATTGGACAGTGGTTGCTCAAAGCACATGACGGGAGATAAGAGTTTATTAACAAATATTACATATTCAGATGGTGGCTCCGTCACTTTTGGAGACAATTCAAAAGGCTATATCATCGGCAAAGGCGATGTGAGCAATTGCGGTACATCTAACTTACCTCTTATTACTAATGTCATGCTAGTTAGAAATTTAAAACACAATTTGCTTAGTATTAGTCAGTTATGTGACAAAGGTTTTATAATTTCATTTTCAAATAATAAGTGTAGTATTTTAGATAAAGATCATAATTTGGTTTTCGAAGGTTATAGAGACAGAAATATATATATTTTGAATATGAACATTAATCATAATTCAGATATGTGTCTTGTGGCTAATGACAATGATCCATGGCTATGGCACAAACGCTTATGTCATATAAACTTCAGAACTATTGACAAGCTAGCCAAAAACAATCTAGTTAGAGGACTACCCAAAATGAGTTTCAAAGTTAACAACATTTGTGATGCATGTCAATTAGGAAAATTGACCAAATCATCTTTTAAATCCAAGAAAGTCATATCAACATTACAACCACTTGAGTTACTACACATGGATTTATTTGGACCTACTAGAGTTCAATCAATAAATCACAGTCAATATGTGCTTGTAATTGTTGATGATTTCTCTCGTTATACATGGAAAATTTTCTTAAAAAATAAAAGTGACACTTTCGATCAGTTCAAATCTTTCGTCAAAAGAATTCAAAAATCAAAAGGGATTAAAGTTAAAAATATAAGAAGTGATCATGGCGGAGAATTTGAAAATAATGAATTTGAACATTTTTGTACAAAGAAAGGTATATATCATAATTTTTCGTTTCCCAGAACTCCACAACAGAATGGAGTTGTAGAACGGAAGAACCGAACTTTACAAGAATGTGCAAGAACATTATTGAATGGAACCACCTTACCAAAACATTTTTGGGCAGAAGCTGTGGCAACTGCCTGTTATGTTTTAAATCGTGTATCCATAAGACCTCTTACCAAGAATACTCCTTATGAATTATTTAACAAAAGGAAGCCTAAAATCTCATATTTCAAAGTTTTTGGTTCCAAGTGCTTTATTTTAAATACGAAAGACCAGCTTGGCAAATTCGATCCAAAAGCCGATGAAGGAATATTTGTCGGTTATTCGGAACGAAGTAAGGCCTATCGGATATTTAATAAACGAACCAAAACTATTGAAGAATCACTTCATGCCTCTTCTGATGAAATCTATCAGCACCCTCACACTATATCAGATGATGACGAATCAATAGTCACTGACAATCAAATCATCACAAATATTGATTCTGACTCGGAAATAATTATTGAGAATATTCCTCAAACATGTGAGTTACAATCACCACCAAGAATATTAAGAGACCATCCGGCTCAAAATATAATCGGTGAAATAACGTCACATGTCAGAACAAGGAGTCAACTCAATCAAATGGGTCATGTCGCTTTTCTCTCAAATATCGAACCTAAGAATCCAAAAGAAGCTGCTACAGATGATTACTGGATCATTGCCATGCAGGAAGAACTAAATCAGTTTGAGCGCAATGACGTTTGGGAACTTGTTCCAAGACCAGCTGATCAGTCACTAATTGGTACTAAATGGGTCTATAAAAATAAGGCTAACGAACAAGGAAATATCACCAAAAATAAAGCAAGATTAGTAGCACAAGGATATAATCAGGAAGAAGGTATCGATTATGAAGAAACTTTTGCACCAGTTGCTCGACTAGAAGCTATTAGAATCCTATTATCTTTTGCTTGTCACCATAATTTCAAACTTTATCAGATGGATGTCAAAAGTGCTTTTCTCAATGGATTTATCAAAGAGAATGTCTATGTCGAACAACCTCCTCTGTTCGTACAAGAAAAATATCCTGACCATGTGTTCAAACTTAAGAAAGCTCTGTATGGTTTAAAACAAGCACCTCGTGCTTGGTATGAACGACTACGTAGCTATCTTATTAGCTCAGGATTTCAAATAGGCAAAGTCGATCAAACTTTGTTTATTAAACATTCTCGAAAAGATATTCTAGTTATCCAGATATATGTAGACGATATCATTTTTGGTTCAACAAACGATAAACTTTGCAAAGAATTTGCAAATATTATGACCAAAGAATTCGAAATGTCTCATATGGGAGAACTATCTTACTTTCTTGGACTTCAAATAAAGCAACTTTCAAACGGCATTTTTATTAATCAAGAAAAATACTGTGAAAACCTTATCAAACGCTTCGGATTAGAAAATACATCTGGTAAACCAACTCCTATGAGTACAACTACACATCTTGACAAAGATGAAAGTGGTAAGAATGTTGACCAGAAATTGTATCGAAGCATGATTGGTTCTCTTCTTTATCTTACAGCTAGTCGTCCAGATATAATAATGAGTGTTTGTTTATGTGCTCGTTTTCAAGCCAATCCAAAGGAATCACATCTACGAGCAGTGAAACGTATAATTCGTTATCTTAATAATACCAAAGATTTCGGTCTTTTTTATCCAAAAGAATGTCCATTTGAATTAGTATCATATAGTGATGCTGATTTCGGTGGCTCACGAACGGATAGAAAAAGTACAAGTGGTACGTGCCATTTTATTGGAAAATCACTTGTCTCTTGGTTCAGTAAGAAACAGAATTGTGTTTCACTGTCAACATGTGAAGCTGAATATATATCAGCAGCTCTCGCTTGTACTCAAGTACTATATATGCAACAAACACTTCAAGATTTTGATATTCATTTATCAAATTCTATTATATACTGTGATAACACTAGTGCTATAAATCTCTCTAAAAATCCAGTAAATCATTCTAGAACCAAACACATTGATATCCGTCATCATTTCCTTCGAGATAATATTGACAAAGGAAATATATGTCTTGAATATGTTCATACTGACAATCAATTAGCAGACATTTTTACTAAGCCTCTGCTCGAATCTAATTTTATTAGATTACGAAGAGAGCTTGGTTTAATTTCAAGAAAAAATCTTGACTAAGTAATTTCTAAAGAACGTCTTCTTGTTAGTTATCCTTTAGTTATTCTTTTTCGTTATCCTTTAACAATAACTTTTGCATAAACTATTTTTTACATTAAATATAAGCCACTGCTTTATTTAATGGTTAAATTCTCTTTACTCATTTTTTTTGTGATCGTCCTTTCCTTTCTCATTTTATAAATTCAGTTTTTAAAAAAAGAAAGCTATTTTTTAGATTTACAATAAAATTTCTGCTTATGTTTTCTTGGTTCAAACATTTCATTAACTCACATTCATAAGTTTATACAAAAGAAACTTGTATATAAGCTTGCAAAAATTTTATATTTTGTTCATCTTTTTATCTAAATATTCTATACAACATACACTATGGCTCACATTTGTGATAAATGTGCTCAAGAATCATACATTTCAATTACGAGTTCTGAGTCGGAGGAATTTTATTCTCCTACAACTCCAAAACAAAAATCAAGTTGTCATCATCAATGCTCTTGTATGTCTGATAAAACTCCAAATTCAAAACGAGTGAAGAGGACATTATTCTATTCTCCTCATACCAAAGCTCAAATCGATGAAATACACCACTACCAGAAACATCAGATAGACCTTCAGAGACAGCTCCATTACGGGCAAAGTCAACTTTATCACGAGCAACAGCGGACATCGGCACGATTATCCGTTTTAGAAAAGTTGGCAACTTTCTTCTGCGGTTCCAACAAGCATGACGTGCATGAACCAATGTCGTCTAGGCCATCAACATCTAAAAGTCCTAACTCGTGGGACCGGAACTATGAGAAGAATGAAGGAGCTCAGAAACAATGGAGTCCATGGTCGAAACGTATTGAAGGAAACAACGATAATTCTAATAACGAATTTTCTCATTAGATTTATATATAGTTATTATATCTTTATATATCTCTTGTGTAATGACGGTTATATTTTGTATTACGTGTAAAATATAATATATATATAGGTTAATATATGATAAAAACTTGAAAAATAAACTTATTATTCACAGCAGACCAAAACCGGTCGACCGCCCCTGTTATAGCCGGTCGACCGTTTGCTCTCTGGTTGAAAACGATCGACCGACCAAAATTAGTAGGTCGACCGGTTGACGTATTTTCAGTTTTTTATATAAACCTATGTGTCATTTTTCCCTCTCCCCTCTCTCACTTTTTACTCAAGCTGTTCTTTTACCCAAAATCACAAACCCTAGTTTCCTATTTTCAATTCCCAAATCTCAAATCCTCCAACAATGGCTCCTCCTCAAAAGAAATCCAAGAAAGGAGCAACCTCTGAAACTTCATCTCCTACCATCTCCGTCAAAAAATGGCTTCAAAGTCCAATTGCTGTAACAAGATGGAATCAGATGACAAATTACAAGTTTCATCCAGGCTCTTTCATCAAATTTGATGATTTCACGGCTTATGGAGTTCGAAGGTTAGCCAATAATTCCAACATTACTCCATTAATCGATTTTTCAGAAAATAGTGTGGAGATAAATCATTTGATGATCAATTTATTTTACGCCAACATGAATCTTGATGAGTATCAACCTGATAATCCAAACGGCGTCATCTGGTCTGTGGTCTGTGACAAGCAAATTTTCCTTACTCATGCTAGAATTGCCTCTATACTTGGTACACCAAATCGAGGCGAAGAGTTTTCATCTAACTTCTGCGAAGTCTTCACTCGAAATAATACTAGTCATCAGTTCATAGAAGACGATAGTGATGGCACTAAGTCTATTGGACTTCGACCGACAGCCAGACTACTTCATCGGGTTTTGATGCATTCTCTTTTTCCTAGACTTGGAAATTATGATGCAGTGTACAAAGAAAACTTCAAGGCACTCTATGCTATTTATGGTGAAATCCAAATCAATTGGGTTCACATGCTTTTTGATGAAATTCTCAAGGTAAATAACTCAACACGGCCTCATTTCTTCTACAATGAATATATCATGCGACATTTGTTAGCTTGTGGGGTCAATCCTCCTGATTCTGCAACCTCAAAACCAAAATGCATTGATTCCATAACCATCAAACGAATGAAGCTTCCTCCACCTTACCTTGAGATTATGCCTTTTGAAGAATGGCAACAAAGAGGACCAAGGAAACAACGAGCAACTTCCTCTCGTCCTCGTTCCGATGAAGTAAAACTATTAAAATCAAAGTCCTCTACAAAAGAATCACTTGAAACAATCGCGCGTAACCAATTTTTGCTTGAATCACGTCTCAAGCGCATGGACTCTAAAATCGATAAGCGCTTCAATAAGGTCAAGTCATTCTTTGGTATGCTATGGGATGCTATATCATGTTCCACATCCACCTCTGTTCAAGCACAAGACCCAGGAAAATGTCCTGCTGCTCCAGTTTTCACCTGGACATCATCTAACGAGTCTACAGGAATGAGTGGTCATGGACATGGAGAATCATCTAGAGGGCACAATGATGAGGAAGAAGAAGATGATGATGACGACGACGATGATGATTATGAAGAGGAGATACGATCTGCTTCATCCTAGATTCTATTATGGTTTAGCACTTCGACACTTGTACTAAATAGTGTCATTATTCTTGTTTTTCATTTGACATTATGATCTGTAGTATACTCTGTTATGTTTTGGATGTGTTAATGATTTATTTTGCTATGCATATCATATTCATTCTACTATTCTAGTATCTGTTACTCCTTTTTGTCGATGACAAAGGGGGAGAAAGGGCTAACAATTGCTTGCAGGAACATACATATATAAGAATTCAAAGAGAGAGAGAGATCACATACTCAGGGGGAGATTCAGATTTGCAGATATATTGTCATCAATCAAAAAGGGGGAGAATGTTGAGTCACAAGTTTTATGAAAGTTTTGATTTCTGACAAATAACTAAAGGCGATCAACAAAACAAGGTCATTAGAGCTACATATGCTACTCTAGATTATAGATTGATTATTTGATATCATATTAGTGATAAAATTGTTAAAATCTATCCTCAAATAATCATGCATTTTCAAGAAAATTAATATATATACGATTAGAATGTAGTTGCACATTCAGTGTGCAATTTTACAGGGACCGGTCGACCGGTCACAATCTCGGCGGTCGACCGTTCTTGCATAATGTGCACACTGAACGTGCACACATACACATAACGTATATATATATTAAATTCCTGTCTACTGGTCACTTTTTAACCTGTCGACCGTTTTTAAACAGAAAGCAATTTTCCCAAAAGACACTTCTCTTCTCCAAAGGTTGCATCTCTTACCTTTCACCAAAGATCATACCTCTTAATGGCAAAGAGTTACAACCATTCTTATCTATATAAACTCATCCAATTCGTTGATTAAACAACAATTTAATTTCACATATTCTTTTTAATCTAATCTCTGATCTTACTTTATATACTCCTGCATTCTAAAAAAAAGCTCTCGATTATTTATTAAATCATTGAAACTATTTCATATCTTTTGATTCAATAAGTAATATACTTTCCTTAATCTTTTCAAAACATCATTCGCATACTTTGAGGATAAGATTATAGGAAGGGTGTACTGTTAGTGACAAATCCGTGTTTTCAAGAACACAAGTTGTCAACAACAATTGTATTTGTTCTTTTGTTGAAGTCCTCTGTGTTGTAAGAGGCAAGTGTTGAAGTCCTCAGTGTATTAGAGGCGTGAAATCCCGTTCGGCTGTTCGGGTGTTGTAAACCTGTTCCTCCGGGTGAAGCGAGGAAGTTAATAGTGAAAATCCAGATAGAAGTCTGGGACTGGACGAAGGATGGTGCTCCGAACCAGTATAAAAATCTCTGGTGTGATTTTTCTATTTTTTATTTACTATGCTATTATCATCTATTTCCGCATTTGTATTGTAATCCATATTATACGATCCGTGTATACTATATTAGCGCATATAATTGTATACACACCACACTTTCACGTATATGCATGAAAATAAATAAAAATATGAAAATGAACCTAGATGGAAATATGCAAATACAAAATAAAATATTTGACCTTTATTTGGCAAAATCATAACTTTTCTCTCCCCTTTATGTTATCAGCAAAGGAGTAATAGTGTTAAAAAATAGAGATAAAGTGATAGACATTAATACAACATTACTATCCAATTGAGTATAAATATTAAATTTCAATAATAAATATAAAAAATCATAAATACTCTGTTAGGCGTATATTCCACTTTAGAGTAATAGGGGTGATGTTGGCATATAAAACCATATAGTTGTGTCTATTTGTGGTATATTTATATCTGGAACTTGAATATCTACTAACCATGCATGGCCGTTAGGTTTAAATAAGATTAGTAGTATTCCCAGTTTGTAAAAAAATGAATTTCAAGTATCTTCTAACCACGTATAACCGTAAGGACTTCAAAATGGGATTAGAATCAACTTGTTTATTTAATAATCATTTTGATATGTGCTCACACATGCATAACCGTGAGGACTTTTTAATGAGCATGAAAGCACATATACAAATATTCCAAGTAATTCACTTATGCATAACCGTGAGGAGTATTAAATGAGAGTAAATACTTTGGATGTTTTTGTTTAGAAATAAGCAAATAAAATAAAAAAGAATAATTTCTTGTTTAAAATACCACATTTTGACATACCATATTGGATTTCGATGAGTGACGGTCGTTAGAAATATGATAGAATTAGAGATGAACATGGAATTTTTACCAACAAAGGTTATTATAAATCTTGTTTAGAATTTTTAAAGAAATTTACTAAATATACTTTCTCAAGTCATAATATATGATTAATATCGACACTCATCACTTTTTCAATCACCATTTATCTTTTTGATACTCAGTAGGGAGTTAGATTAGTTAATGTAGACATTTAAGATCAAATCCTAAAATAATTATAAAATCAAATTTTCTAAAATGACTAATCTGAAACGAAGTCGACAAAAACTATTTTCTAAAAGGGGTTTTATTTTTAAAAATGTCCGCTAATTGAAAATCAGTTGAAATAAAAAATATGCAGATATTTTCTTTGAAAATGATGCAACTAATGAATGGCTCAACATAAAACACATTCCACTAGTACATTTTCTATCAACTAGGCTACTAGTGTAATCTGCATCTGAATTTCCCTTTAACTCAAGGTTATCAATCGATGGATATCATAGACCAAACTATGAAGTGTGCAATAAATGCCTTATAATCATTTTACAGCTTTTAAATGAAATTCTTTTGGATTTGAATTGAAACCGTGCAAATAAACTAACAGTGAACATAATGTCTAGTCCTGAATCGGTGAAATAAACAAATATACCCACATGTACCTAGAGTAATCATCAACTAACGCAAAACAACATCTCTTTTTACA
The DNA here is from genome assembly GCA_030765085.1 of Allium cepa. Taxonomy (NCBI): domain Eukaryota; kingdom Viridiplantae; phylum Streptophyta; class Magnoliopsida; order Asparagales; family Amaryllidaceae; genus Allium; species Allium cepa. The sequence continues at coordinate 466,592,294 of CM060943.1, forward strand.
TAACTTTGCAATATAGTTAGTCCAAGCAAATCTATATGAAATAGTTCAAAGATGATTGGTTAACATTTTTAAAATCAAAATCAACATTTATTTCATTATCGTATAACTGGCTGAATTAAATCAGATTATGGTGCAAATTTTCACAATTAATATATCGTTCAAGATAAATGTACTGTTTCCTATTTTACCTTTATCGGTAATTTTTCGTTGTTGCCTATTGTTACTCTGCTATTCAAACTAGGCTAAGGAACTTTGATTTGTCGCCCGTCGTGTGCTTGGAACAACCAGAATTCAGGTAACACTATTGTTGTTCCTTAGCCTACCACCACACCTACACAGGGAATGGTTTTTATGACCTATTTGTTTTTATAGATCCATGATTGTTAGTCACAAATGATTTTGAAAAATATGTTTGTGAAAACTCAAGATAATTTATATTTGTTCCTTTTGGCACCCAGCTTTGTTTGGCTTTAAAGGATTTTATATTCGTTCCTTTTGGAACCCAAATTGCTATGGTTTTCACGTGTTTAGGTCTATACCAACAATTATTGTGATTATGTCCATTTTTTCCACAAATTGGGCACTTATAATTGACTTGATTAATTTCGCTTCTAACACGTTCAGATTGAGTATAGCCAAGTCCTTGTCTAACAATATTGACTGCTTGTTTCCCTATTAGCATATTTAGTGATTTTTTCTTGTGATGACCCAGAATTTTGGGCAACATCAATTTAATAATCTGTGTTAAAAAAATTAAATTGATTTGATAATCTTTGTTAATAAATTTGAATTGATTTAATAATCTAATTAAATAAATATTTAATTAGTGAATTTTAACTTTTAAAAGCTAATAAAATATTTTCTATTTATAATATATATAAAATTGTATATATTGTAAGTAGATAAGCTTTGGTTTGAAATTTAATAAATAAATAAATCTTGTTTTGAAATTCTAATATGCATTTTGGTAATTTGGAAATTCGATTTAAATTTAATATAAAGCTTTTCAATGTTATTTAAATAAATAACTATATAGTTTTAAAATACTTAATATAAATGTTTATAAGGTTTGTTTTATTTTCATTTTAAATATTTCTTGATAAATATGATTTGAAAATAAATAATAAGATAATCTCTTTTATAAATTATTTAAAATTGCCAATTTGTTAGCTTCAAACAATATTAATAATGTATTATTTTTCTATATAAATATAAAAAGGATTAAATAAGAAAATGGAATTATCATTTCAAATTGAATAAGTTGACTTTAATTTGGATTTAAAAAGTTTAATTTGAATTTGGAATTTATTTTGAAATTCAAAAGAATAGATCCTTAAAATATTTGGATAAGTTTTTATTTATAATTTGTTTTAATTACATTTTCTTTACATAAGAAATTCATAATGTATTTACATAAGAATTAATAAATTAAGTTAAAAGCTTTATTTAACATTTTAAATTATAAAGAAAATACTTAAGGGACATGCGTTAATATATTAAGTAATCTAAATAACAAGTGTTAGTCAATAAACATTTTTAATTGACAAAGGTTAAAACATAGGACAAGTGTCAAATTAAATTTAGTTTCTCTTTTATTTTTAATTATAAAACATTTCAGCTTATATAAACAGTTTCCTTCTTCCCTTCCATTGTTTTTATTTTTTTAAATCTAAACCTAAGAGAACAAATCTTAGAACAACTCCCTCATAACGATTACAAAAACCAAAAATCCATCTGTAATTCTCTGTATCAAAGTTTGCAAACATTATCCAAATCAAAGGAAAATCTGTAACCTGTAATTCATTTCAAAATGCAAAGCAAACTTGTACATTTTTCAAATGAAATCTGGAATCTGTTCAAGCCTGCATTTTTTCTTCAAATCTGGAATTTTCTACTGCATGTAAACCTGTAAAAGCATTTTCAAAGCTAACATTCCAGTTCAAAAATAAGCAAGCAACATTTCTGCAAAGCCAGTTTTCAAAGCTATTTTTCAAAATGGAGGCTCTGTCTTCCTTCTTTAATTCTGGTGAGTAACTCCACTTTTAAAACATAAAGTATAATTTTGGTTGCATGTTATTGTTGTGATCAATATTGTATTATGAAGTATGTTTGTGTGCTTATATTGTTGAATTTCTGAAGTATGATGTATGCATGCATTTGAATATTTGTAACTTCTCTGTTCCCAGTTTTTGGTTCTAGTTTTGATTTAAATTCAAAACCTATTGATTTTGATCTCTGTTAAACTTAAGATTCAAATAAAACATAGTTGTTTCATCACAAATTCTAGTTTAAAATTTATACTTAAGTTAAAGAAACATTTAGATGACTCTGTTAATCAAATGACTGAGCAAGTCTAAACATAAGTGAAATTCAAATTTCATAATTCAATGCTTCAGTCTTAGGATCTGAACAACATTTAAAAACAAGATTTTTAACACTAAAACCATAAATTGGGAATGAGGGTGCAGTTCTTGTTTGAACTGAAAATGGTATTTTGGGATCCTATGATGATCTCTATTGACTGGGAGGTCGGGATCTTTAGTATGGATGGAGGAGTGATCATAGAGGATGGGAAAAATGCCTAATGGTGATGCATTTCATTGTGGAGGTAGCAGCAGTGGATTCTTGTCTGGAACCCTAGTTTTAACTAGGCTAGGAAATTCAACCATCTCGTCTTCTACAGTTGATCGAGTGTAAAGGGGTCTTGGGTGGTGGAAGATTGGTCGTTGACGAGGACATGGCCGGACTTGCAGAATTTACGGTGGTCGAGGCAGTTTCCAGGTCTGGGTGTGTGGTTCCAGTCTGTTCCAGGTTTGGTTGAGATCTCGAATTCGATTTCGGGTTTGGAAGTACGATCTGATGATCGTGATGTGGAGTTTGGGTGGTTGCTGATGTGAGGAGATCATCGGCGACGATCTTAGTTGATCGGCGGCACCGTGCATGCGCACGGTGTACTTTCTTTGTTCTGATGTGTTTGGTCTGGGCAAGGGGTTTGTATAATCGAGTTTTACTCGAAGTATTGTAGGGATTTGCTTGAAGCATCTTGTGTTTTGACTCAAAGCAAAATTGAAGTGGCTCGGGTTAACATTTTGTGTTACGGGTTTTAAAAGAAACCTATTTTGTTTTTAAAAAATTTAAAACTGAGTTTAAAATATAAAGTAGAGATTTAAAATAAGTTCAAATCTAAGTTTTAAATCTGGAATTCAAGTTTAGTTTGAATCTCGGTTTTAAAAATAAAATAAAGTTTTAAAATTTAAATTGTTTTAACAACCTTAAATGTTTAAATAGTTTGAATTTAAAAATAAGGTTTTAAAATGTAAGTAGGCTTTAAATCTAAGTTTAATTTGGATTCAAATCCAAATCTGTATTCCAGTTTGAAATAAAAGGAAGTTTTTAAATCTAAATTATTTTAAAAAATTTGAATGTTTAAAGTATATTTTAAATATTGTTTGAATTTAAAAAATGAATTTGGTTTTAAAATTCTTTTAAATTTCTTTTACAAGACAAATATTACTTTAACATGTAATTTAAAAGGTTTTCAAATTGTTTTAAAACTTTGTTTAAGTTAAAATTTGTATTCATTTTAAATCTTAAATTTAAAATGAAATTTAAAGTAAATTTGGAAGTAAATTGTTTTAAATTGCTTTGTTAATGATCATTTAATCATTAATAAGAATAAAGTTTTATCTTAAAGTTAATTAGAATTTTAATGATTTGTAATTCATTAAATTATTAAGATAATTAAAATGGATAATTAATTTATTTAACTAATTTATGATTTGGATTAATTAATTTAATAATTAAGGGTTTTTAAATTAATTAATTAAAGTTTAAGATTAATTATTTAAAGAAAATTAATTTGTAATTAAGGATTATTAATTAGATATAATTAGATTTTAATTAATGATTAGAAGATTAATTAATCAAGTAATTATGGATTAATTAAGTTACAGTTAAAAAATTAATTAATTTAATAATTAGGATTAATTAATAGAATATTAAGACTAATTAATTTGTAACTAATAATGGTTAATCTAAGTTAATTACTTAAGAAAAGTAATTAAAGAATGTTAATAGTTAATGAAGGTCATTAACTTAGGATTCTTTAATAATTAATTAATGTGATTAATTTTAATAATTAATTAGATTAATTGATTTAAAGATAATCATTTGTGAAATATTTAAGTGTAATTACTTAATGGAAGTAATTAAGGAATTAATTACTTAATGTAATTAATTGAGTTTAATTTGATTCGTTTAAGTTAATTAATTAAGTTTAATTAATTTAAGATATTCACTGGATGATTTGGTAAGTATAATTACTTAATGTAATTAATGAAGTGTAATTACTTAGTGAAGTAATTAATGATAATTACTGGATGTAATTAATTGAAGTATGGAAGTAATTTGGGTTAATTGTAATTAATTAAAGGCTAATTAATTAATGATAGAGATTTGGGATTAATTACCTTGTGTAATTAATATACAGGATAATTACTTAGAGAAAGTAATTGATAATTAATTACTTAGTTTAATTAATTTAAGAAGTGATTAATAAAATTATTTGAAGATAATTAAGAGATGTAATTAATTAAGGGTAATTAATTACTAAATGAGATAAATCAAGGGTGATTTATAAATATAATTAATTAAAGATAAATTGTTAAATGTACTTAATTAGGGAGTAATTAATTTATTTAATGAAGTAATCAAGGGTAGTTAATTACTAAATGTGATTAATCAAGAGTGATTAATGAATAAAGATTTATTTAAGATTAATTATAAATATGATTAATAATTAACTAAAGAAGTAATTAAGGATCATTAATTAATATAATTAATGATGTAATTAAGGGTTGATTAATTAACATTAATTAAAAAAATGAAGTAACTAATTAATGTAATTAATGAAGGATTAATGTAATTAATTATAATTAATTAATTAATGAAGTATTAAAGGTTAATTACTGTAAGTGGTTAAGGATAATTAATTTATGAAATTAACTAGAGGATAATTACTTGAATGTAATTAGAGAATGAGTAATCAAGGGTGATTAATTAAGGTGGATAATCAGAGAATGATTAATTAATTGATTTGTAATTAATTAGTGGTTATATAAGCAAGATTTATGTGATAAAAGTAATTAATTTAATTTATATTAAATTAATTAGAGATGAAGTAATTAATTTAATTCATTTTAAATTAATTATAGATATGATTAATAAATCTTTGCTTATGGATGCTGAATGATATTGAATGCTTTGCATTGTTTGATATCTCTGATATGAGATATGTGCTGATTTGTGATATGGATATTTTGGTTGAAGTGTGATGATAATATGAATTATCCATTTGTGAAGATAATGTGAATTATTTGTTTGTGATGATAATGTAGATTATCTATTATGATATTATGAATTATCTATCTGTGTGAATATAAATAATAGAATTGAATTGTTTTAAACTTTAAAACAACTTGGCCTAAAAGATACGTTTTGGATTTCGATGAGACTGGGAGCGGGTTTCCAGATTTTGATATCCAAAAACCACATCGATCCAAATTAACGATAGGTTGTGAATCTCATGTGAAGATGAAGATTCAGAGTGCAAGGGTTATCGTCGTTAACTCTGGGGGTGATTCCAAAATGAGTGTAACGAGATATTACCTTCGGTTTCGTTCGAATCCGGATTGAACTTGTATGGATTGAATGCTTTCAGAACATCGTCAGGTGGACGATGAGCATTCTAAGAGATGTATTCTCTAAAGGTAATCGTAGCCTCAAGCCTCATCAACCGGGAATGGCTAAAACAGGGGAGGTGCAGCAAGGCTAAGTGGGTCATTCCCAAGGAGGACGAGATTTACCCCTATCTAGAGGTCCCTTTATATTCGGCTGTGTGGGGAAGTTGATTGCAATAACTGTCGGGGTTGTCTTGTTCGGGACTATCCAGTAAGGGATGGTTCAGGTCTTGTGTTGCAGGGGATTTAGGGTGGATCCTCGGTACAGTGATCTAGGCCACGTACTATGACGGACGGTACCCCAGTAGCCCTGCCACTGATGGAAACTCATTCTTCCTACGTGCCTTTACGGTTTTGATTGTACTACCCACTTTATGGCTAGTAGCTGGAATTTAATCATGTAATAATTTCTGCTATTTCTTATTTATTAGAAAACCCTAGACCCTATTATAATATCACTGGATTTCCTGTCAAATGTTATGGTTAGCATAAGGTTAAAACTTACCCATGTTTATGTGTGGGAAGTCTTACGTGATACCTTTCTTTTCAAAAGTTTTTTAAAAGTTAAGCAACCTTAACCTGTTACTCACACCAGACCCATGTCTGACCCGGAGTTTATCTTCTGCTTTCTTGAACTCTTGGGTACTCAAATTTTTATGAGTAGCCAAGGGATTCAGGTTAGCTTTGATGAATTGTGGAGGAGCAATGAAGCATGAGGGTTAAGCGTTATAGATATATAGTTTTCCGCTGTGTTGGTATCTCTGTATTGTATTGAGTTGTAATAACTAGACAGGTGTTTATAACTGTCTAGTATGTGATGTATAATCTGTGTAACTCTGATAGATGTTGTATACTATGTACTATTCTATGTGATTAATATAATTTATTCATTCCGCTGTTGAGATTCTGATGTTGTTTCTTTCTTTCTTAACTATCTTTCTCTTTTCTATCCCTTTCTTTCTTAAAATGATGCGTCTTTCCATGGAGAGAAAGACGGGTTGTCACAGTTGGTATCAGAGCGCTAGATTGAGTGAATACCTAGGCTTTGGAGTATTTTCTTTCTTGAGAGAGCGTACTTTTATTTATATATATATATATATATATATATATATATATTTATATATATTATTACCTATTTATTGGGTTACCTTTTTGGGTTTTCCAATATAAGTTATAAAGGTAGATGAGGTAGTGGGGGTGTGTAACACGACTACTTCCAATGGAAGGAGTCTAAGCGTTGGGGTTGGAAGTGTATCTGTCGAGACTGTAGACCTAAGTAAGCTTTGCAGTGGTGAAAGGATTTAATCGATCTTTGAAGGAAACCTTTTAAAGGTTCGAAGTCCATCTTTGAAGTTGGATGAGTGAGAGTTTGGATCTATCGGTTGTGCAGAAGCTAGTGATGGTATCTTGGCAACCTCAGGAAGAAGTAACTGCGTGATGAGATGCAGTAAATATGGATGTTTCCAAAGATGTTTCTTTTGGAACAAGTCTAAGGAAGTATGTCTGCTTCGGCGATGAGGCTGGATTCAGCAGGATGTTTATGTTTGGCTTTGAGGCCCGATTTTCTCGAAGAGCTTATGGATTAGGAAGTCTTTAGGCATCTGTGTCAGCAGTGCAGCTCGGAGTATTCTGTGTGCCAGCAAGAAGGTCTTCTAGTTAGCATTTTTCTAGAGGTGGAGTTCAGAAGCAGCAGGGTGGATCCATTTCTTCGATGGATTGACTAGATAAGAATAAGCTGTTCTGATTGGTAAAGAGAGAACAATTTCTTTGGATATTTGGCTTGGATGATCGCAAAAGTGACTTGCGATGGATGAGTGTTCTCTTGGGTTATCTTTTGCTTGAAGCATCTAGAGATTGAGATTTGTATCGACTAGGATTCCAAAAGAGGTACCAGTGGTTCATCAACAAAAAGGATGGATTCCTAGAGAGAGGTTTTGGTGTAGCAGCTCGGATTTTGGTGGTACTTCTGAGTTTTCTTTTATGGATTTGTTGAACCATATTTCTGGGATGTGTTGTCCAGTTTGTGCTCGTATTCATCTTCAACATTTTCGTCCATTCCAGATCAGAGTTATGCAGCGGAAGCAGTTTGGGAGTGCTTTTGTTTTGTCTTTTCCGGATGGAATAAATAGGATCAGTCTACTGATGATAGTAGAGTTAATCTTGGTTTTTGTTGATCGTGAGAGGATCATTTTGTTGGGTTGTTTTTGGTTCCGTTTGTATCTAGAGGCATCGGCGAAGGTTGAGCTGATCAGGAAGGATGAAGGCAGCCCAGGATCGTCTGAAGAGTTTTGTGGATAAGTATCGGAGGAATTTGGATTCCGAAGATGGAGATTTGATGTTGGATAAGTTTTCTTCGATCAAAGGAGCTATAAGATTTGGTAAGACTGGGAAGTCAACTTCGAGGTGTTTTGGATCTCTTCTGTGTTCTATTTTGGATAAGTGCCTTGGTCTACTGGGATTGAATTTCCACTTTGGAAGACTGGGATTCATTGTGTTTTACGTATCTCTGAGGGAGAACGTGAATGATCTATCTCTGGTTATGGAACCAGCAGTTCTGGAGGATTTGGTTATTGAGTAGGACTTGAGTTTGGTCTGATATCCTGTTAAGTTTTGTAGATCTAGTTGAGTTGAAGCTCTGTAACTTAGTAGTATAGATTATTTAGATTCTGTAGAGCGGGTATTCCGGTATTTAAACCTGGGAAACTCTGGGAAGTTCTATCCAGAATTTTGTTTGGATAGTTAGATTTTTTTTCGATTAAATGAATTGGTTGCTATGATTGTTAGCATATAGTTGATAATATATGCTTGTCGTTTAAATTAAAATCTTTGATTGGTTGTTAAATTACCTTTGCTTCTAAATTTCGAGGACGAAATTCTTTTAAGGGGGGAGGAATGTGATGACCCGGAATTTCGGCAACATCAATTTAATAATCTGTGTTAAAAAAATAAATTGATTTGATAATCTTTGTTAATAAATTTGAATTGATTTAACAATCTAATTAAATAAATATTTAATTAGTGAATTTTAACTTTTAAAAGCTAATAAAATATTTTCTATTTATAATATATATAATTGTATATATTGTAAATAGATAAGCTTTGGTTTGAAATTTAATAAATAAATCTTGTTTTCAAATTCTAATATACATTTTGGTAATTTGGAAATTTGATTTAAATTTAATATAAAGATTTTCAAAGTTATTTAAATAAATAACTATATAGTTTTAAAATACTTAAGATAAATGTTTATAAGGTTTGTTTTATTTCCATTTTAAATATTTCTTGATAAATATGATTTGAAAATAAATAATAAGATAATCTCTTTTATAAATTATTTAAAATTGTCAATTTGTTATTTTCAAACAATATTAATAATGTATTATTTTTCTATATAAATATAAAAAGAATTAAATAAGAAAATGGAATTATCATTTCAAATTGAATAAGTTGACTTTAATTTGGATTTAAAAGGTTTAATTTGAATTTGAATTTGGAATTTATTTTGAAATTCAAAAGAATAGATCCTTAAAATATTTGGATAAGTTTTTATTTATAATTTGTTTTTATTACATTTTCTTTACATAAGAAATTCATAATGTATTTATATAAGAATTAATAAATTAAGTTAAAAGCTTTATTTAACATTTTAAATTAAAAAGAAAATACTTAAGGGACATGTGTTAATATATTAAGTAATCTAAATAACAAGTGTTAGTCAATAAACATTTTTAATTGACAAATGTTAAAACATAGGAAAAGTGTCAAATTAAATTAAAATTTTCTTTTATTTTTAATTATAAAACGTTTCAGCTTATATAAACAATTTCCTTCTTCCCTTCCATTCTTTTTCTTTTCTAAATCTAAAGCTAAGAGAACAAATCTGAGAACAACTCCCTCATAACCATTTCAAAAACCAGAAATCCATCTGTAAATCTTTGTATCAAAGTTTGCAAACATTTTCCAAATCAAAGGAAAATCTATAACCTGTAATTCATTTCAAAATGCAAAGCAAACCTGTACATTTTTCAAATGCAATCTGGAATCTGTTCAAGCCTGCATTTTTTCTTCAAATCTGGAATTTTCTACTGCGTGCAAAGTTGTAAAAGCATTTTCAAAGCAAACATTCCAGTTCAAAAATAAGCAAGCAACATTTCTGCAAAACCAGTTTTCAAAGCTGTTTTTCAAACTGGAGGCTCTGTCTTCCTTCTTTAGTTCTGGCGAATAACTTCACTTTTAATACTTAAAGTATACTTTTGGTTGCATGTTATTGCTGTGATCAATATTGTATTGTGAAGTATGTTTGTGTGTTTATATTGTTGAATTTCTAAAGTATGATGTATGCGTGCATTTGAATATCTGTAACTTCTCCGTTCCTAGTTTTTGGTTCTTGTTTTGATTTAAATTCAAAACCCATTGATTTTGGTCTCTGTTAAACTTAAGATTCAAATAAAACTTAGTTGTTTCATCACAAATTCTAGTTTAAAATTTATACTTAAGTTAAGGAAACATTTTGATGACTTTATAAGTCAAATGACTGAGCAAGTCTAAACATAAGTGAAATTCAAATTTCATAATTCAATGCTTCAGTCTTAGAATCTGAAACAATATTTAAAAATATGATTTTTAACACTAGAATCATAAATTTTAAATTGGGAATGAGGGTGCAATTCTTGTTTGAACTGAAAATGGTATTTTGGGATTCTCTAACGATCTCTGTTGACTGGGAGGTCGGGATCTTTAGTATGGATAGAGGAGTGATCGTAGAGGATGGGAAAAATGCCTGATGGTGATGCATTTTGTTGTGGAGGTAGCTGCAGTGGATTCTTGTCTGGAACCCTAGTTTTAACTAGGCTAGGAAATTCGATCATCTCGTCTTCTATAGTTGATCGAGTGTAAAGGGGTCTTGGGTAATGGAAGCTTGGTCGTTGACGAGGACATGGCCGGAGTTGCAGAATTTACGGTGGTCGGAGTTTCGTGGTCGAGGCGGTTTCCATGTTTGGGTGCGTGGTTCCAGTCTGTTCCAGGTTTGGTTGAGATCTCGAATTCGATTTCGAGTCTGGAAGTACGATCTGATGATCATGATGTGGAGTTGGGTGGTTGTTGATGTTAGGAGATCATCGGCTATGATCTTAGTTGATCGGCGGCACCATGCATGTGCACGGTGTACTTTCTTTGTTCTGATGTGTTTGGTCTGGGCAAAGGGTTCGTATACTCGAGTTTTACTCGAAGTATTATGGGGTTTTTGCTTGAAGAATCTTGTGTTTTGACTCGAAGCAAAATTGAAGTGGCTCAGGTTAATATTTTGTGTTACAAGTTTTAAAAGAAACCTGTTCTATATTTAAAAATTTTAAAACTGAGTTTAAATTATAAAGTGGAGATTTAAAATAAGTTTAAATCTAAGTTTAAATCTAAGTTTTAAATCTGGAATTCAAGTTTATTTTGAATCTCAGTTTTAAGAATAAAATAAAGTTTTAAAATTTAAATTATTTTAACATCCTTAAATGTTTAAATAATTTGAATTTAAAAATGAGGTTTTGAAATGTAAGTAGGTTTTAAATCTAAGTTTAATTTTGATTCAAATCCAAATTTGTGTTCCATTTTTGAAATAAAAAGAAGTTTTTAAATTTAAATTATTTTAAACAATTTTGAACGTTTAAAGTATATTTTAAATATGGTTTGAATGTAAAAAATGAATTTGGTTTTAAAATTCTTTTAAATTTCTTTTATAAGACAAATATTTCTTTAACATGTAATTTAAAAGGTTTTTAAATTGTTTTAAAACTTTATTTAAGTTAAAATTTGTATTCATTTTAAATCTTAAATTTAAAATCAAATTTAAAGTAAATTTGGAAGTAAATTATTTTCAATTTCTTTGTTAATGATAATTTAATCATTAATAAGAATAATGTTTTGTCTTAAAGTTAATTAGAATTTTAATGATTTGTAATTCATTAAATTATTAAGATAATTAAAATGGATAATTAATTAATTAATTTAATAAATGATTTGGTTTAATTACTTCAATAATTAAGGGTTTTTAAATTAATTAATTAAAGTTTACGATTAATTATTTGAAGAAAAATTAATTTTCAATTAAGGATTATAAAATAGATATAATTAGATTTTAATAAATGATTAGAAGATCAATTAATCAAGTAATTAAGGACTAATTAAGTTACAGTTAAAAACTTAATTAATTAAATAATTAGGATTAATTAATGGAATATTAAGACTAATTTGTTATTCATAATGGTTAATCTAAGTTAATTACTTAAGAAAAGTAATTAAAGAATTGTTAATAGTTAATGAAGGTCATTAACTTAGGATTATTTAATAATTAATTAATGTGATTAATTTTAATAATTAATTAGATTAATTGATTTGAAGATAATCATTTGTGAAATATTTAAATCTAATTACTTAATGGAAGTAATTAAGGAACTAATTACTTAATGTAATTAATTGAGCTTAATTTGATTTGTTTAAGTTAATTAATTAAGTTTAATTAATTTAAGATTTTCACTAGATGATTTGGTAAGTATAATTACTTAATGCAATTAATGAAGTGTAATTACTTAGTGAAGTAATTAATGATAATTAATGGATGTAATTAATTGAAGTATGGAAGTAATTTTGGTTAATTACTTTGTGTAATTATTAAAGGGTGATTAATTAATGATAGAGATTTGGGATTAGTTACCTTATGTAATTAATATAAAGGATAATTGCTTAGAGAAAGTAATTAATAATTAATTACTTAGTGTAATTAATTTAAGAAGTGATTAATAAAATTATTTGAAGATAATTAAGAGATGTAATTAATTAAGGGTAATTAATCACTAAATGAGATAAATCAAGGGTGATTAATAAATATAATTAATTAAAGATAAATTGTTAAATGTAATTAATTAGGGAGTAATTAATTTACTTAATGGAGTAATTAAGGGTAGTTAATTATTGAATGTGATTAATCAATAGTGATTAATGAATAAAGATTCATTAAAGATTAATTATTAAATATGATTAATAATTAATTAAAGAAGTAACTAAGGATCATTAATTAATATAATTAATGATGTAATTAAGGGATTATTAATTAAGATTAATTAAAAAATGAAGTAATTAATTAATGTAATTAATTAAGGATTAATGTAATTAATTATAATTAATTAGTTAATGAAGTAATTAAAGGTTAATTAATATAAGTGGTTAAGGATAATTGATTTGTGAAATTAATTAGAGGATAATTACTTGAATGTAATTAGAGAATGATTGATCAAGGGTGATTAATTAATGTGGATAATTAGAGAATGATTAATTAATTAATTTGTAATTAATTAATGGTTATATAAGCAAGATTTATGTAATAAAAGTAATTAATTTAATTTATATTAAGTTAATTAGAGTTGAAGTAATTAATTTAATTCATTTTAAATTAATTATAGATGTGATTAATTAATCATTGCTTATGGATGCTGAATGATATTGAATGCTTTGCATTGTTTGATATCTCTGATATGAGATATATGCTGATTTGTGATATGGATATTTTGGTTGAAGTGTGATGATATGAATTATCCATTTGTGATGATAATGTGAATTATTTATTTGTGATGATAATGTAGATTATCTATTGTGATATTGTGAATTATCTATCTATGTGAATATAGATAATAGAATTGAATTGTTTTAAACTTTAAAACAACTTGGCCTAAAAGATACGTTTTGGATTTCGATGAGACCGGGATCAGGTTTCCAGATTTGGATATTGAAAAACCACATCGATCTAAATTAACGATAGGTCATGAAACTCAAGTGAAGATGAAGATTCAGAGTGCAAGGGTTATCGTCGTTAACTCTGAGGGTGATTTAAAAATGAGTGTAACGAGATAATACCTTTAGTTTCGCTCGAACCCAGAACGAACTTGTATGGATTGAATGCTTTCAGAACATCGTCAAGTGGTCGATGAGCATTCTAAGTGATGTGTTCTCTAAAAGTAATAGTAGCCTCGAGCCTCATCAACCTGGAATGGCTAAAATAGAGGAGGTGCAGCAAGGCTAAGTGGGTCATGCCCAAGTAGGACGAAATTTACCCATATCTAGAGGTCCCTTTATATTCGGCTGTGTGGGGAAGTTGATTGCAACAACTGCCAGGGTTGTCTTGTTCGGGACTGTCTAGTAAGGGATGGTTCCGGTCTTGTGTTGCAGGGGATTTAGGGTGGATCCTCGGTACGGTGATCTAGGCCATATACTGTGACGGGCGGTACCCCAATAGCCCTGCCATTGATGGAAACTCATTTTCCTATGCGCCTTTTCGGTTTCGATTATATTACCCACTTTGTGGCTAGTAGCTAGAATTTAATCATGTAACAATTTCAGCTATTTCTTATTTATTTGAAAACCCTAGACCCTATCATAATATCACTGGATCCTATCGAATGTTTTGGTTAGCGTAAGGTAAAAACTTACCCATGTTTATGTGTGGGAAGTCTTATGTGATACCTTTCTTTTCAAAAGTTTTTTAAAAGTTAAGCAAACTTAACCTGTTATTCACACCAGATCCATGTCTGACCCGGAGTTTATCTTCTGTTTTCTTAAACTCTTGGGTACTCAAATTTTTATGAGTAGCCAAGGGATTCAGATTAGGTTTGACGAATTGTGGAGGAGCAATGGAGCAGGAGGCTTTAGCGTTATAGATATATAGTTTTCCGCTGTGTTGGTATATCTGTATTGTATTGAGTTGTAATAACTAGACAGGTGTTTATAACTGTCTAGTATGTGATGTATAATCTGTGTAACTCTGATAGATGTTGTATACTATGTACTATTCTATGTGATTAATATAATTTATTCGTTCCGCTGTTGAGATTCTGATGTTGTTTCTTTCTTTCTTCCCTATCTTTCTCTTTTCTATCCCTTTCTTTCTCAAAGATGATGCGTCTTTTGGTGGAGAGAAGGATGGGTCGTCACATTTCTTCTTTGGAGAATTTCTCAAAAGTTATAGACAATTTTTGAACTTGTGTTTTGAGAGGTTCATTTTTATTCAATAACAAAGTGCACTTTTTAATAAAAAAAAATTCTCCTCATGTTTTCACTTTCTTTCAAAGTCAGAATTTCATTGTCAAGTGATTTAATTTTATTTTTTGATTTTTTAATTTTTTCTTTAAGTGATGGACACTTATCATACTTAGGGCTCTTATTTCGATAGTTTTTAACCAATTGCTGTTTATTTAATTCTATTAAACTATCTCTTCGTGATTCAATTTTAGCGTACTTCTCCCTAAGTAATTCAAAACAGGCATTTACCTCATGAAAATATATAAGTAATTCCGAATGAGTAAGTTTTGATACCTCGCTTGGCTCGTCATCACTGTTAGTGGTTTCTCCTTGAAGATACAAATTTTCTTTTTCACTCTCACTGCCAGTGCTTTTATCATCTTCAACGATTTCATCCTAAGTAGCTGCAAAACTTCTTCTTTTCAGTTTCTTTCCTTAGCTGAGTCGATTCTGAGGACAATTGGGCTTGATATGACTGGGTTTGTTGCACTTGTGATATACGATCTCCTACTCTCCTGGGTTGTTTAGAACTTTGTCTATTCTACTTTTCAGTTGTTGATTTAGAGCTGTATTTCCATACTTGTGATTCCACCTTTTGAATTTATTTATTATCGGTGCAAATTCAGCTACTCTATCATCATCATCACCATTATCACTTTCTGTTATTCGTTTGAGAGCTATTGATTTCTTTCGAGTATCACCTCCTTCACGTTCTTCCTTCAATTTCATTTCTAGCTCATAAGTGATGATATTTCCAATGAGTTCTTCAACTTTGATTGTTTCAGATCTTTTGATTCTTGAATTGCAGTAACATTCGCTTCAAAATTTCATGAAAGGACTCTAAGGATTTTTCGAACTATTTCCAATTATTTATTTGTTTTCCGAGAGCTCTTAGTTTGTATACGAGATTAGGAAGTCGTCCACACATCTCTTTGACATTCTCATCCTTGGACATTATGAAGTTCTCGTATTCGCTACTAAGCATAGCAAGACGAGATTCATTGACTTGAGAGGTACCTTCATGAGTCACTTCAAGTGTGTGTCAAATATCATATGCAGTTAGACAATGTGAGACATAGGATTAAATTCAATTTGATCCTATAAACATATAATAAAATTCATAGCTTTAGCATTAGCATTCCATAGTTTATTTTCAAGATCAGTCCTCCATTGGTTTTTCAATTTCTTGATTATCTACCACTATAGTTGGTGCCCTATATCCCGTCTCAACAATATTCCAAGCACCAACGGTTTTCAGAAAAATTTTCGTTCTATTTTTTCAGTAAGCATATTCACCATTGAACATAGGTGGTCTAACTATGGACTGACCCTCAGCAAAAGCATTATTAAAAGAATCCATTTAAGAAATCAAAATTTTTAAAATAAAAAATTATTTTTGAAAAATCAAAATTTTAAAACAAAAATTGGTTTTTATTCCTAGCTCTGATAACACTTGTAGGATCGATTTCACCCTAGGGGGATGAATAAAGTGATACTAATAATAATAATTAATGTGGAAAGATATATAATAATTGCAAGACAGATAATAATAGAATAATAAAAGTAGAAATAGAACAACATGGATTTACCCAGCTTCGGCAAAACACTGCCTATGTGTTGCCCCCAAGGTTTCTACTAGAAATTAAGTAGTCAAACGCTTACACACGTAAACTTGCGACACCCGCTATCGACTAATCTAACTCTATGCTCAAAACCCTGCCACAACTCAACTACTGAGTTGCGAATTCTCAAACTACACCACCGTAGTTCGTAACCTTGTTACAGGACTAGAAAACACGGTTTAAAAAATAAATTAACAACTGAAAATAAAAAACTAAACAAAACCCTATTTATATATTTAAGCCCAAAACGATATACAAAGGCCCACTTGATGACCCAAATAAATATATCTCCATATCCCTTTCAGTAGAATTTTTTACCATATTCTCTTTTAGTTCATGCCGTTCTTTTTTCACTTGTGTTCTGAAAGTAGAGCTTTGATTATTCGAACCGCTGCTTGAAACTTGATTGATTGGGAGTATACTTTCACTTGAACGGGTTTGTCGATCGATCCCCTTGCTTTGACTTTGTGAATCGATTGCTAGATTTGAAATGCTTGTGGCTGCTCCCAGGATTGAGTTCGAAATTCTAAATTTGGTATGTAAATTTTGTCGTTTAACTGCTCTGTTGTTTTGCTTTGATTCGAACTCGATTCGAGTTATTGATCTGGGATATAATCTAAAACTTGGCTTTGTGATTTTTTGCTTGACCTCGAATATTCTATATGCCGATGATGATGATGATGGGTTAAATAGGGATAAATTCCCTATATTTACGTTCATATATTTGAGTTTTGAATGCTTCATGATTTTATCCTCTATGTTGATTTTTGATCATATGATTTTGAGACCTATGACTGGTTCGTTCCTTGATTGTATCTTGGTATTTGAATTTGAGATATATATATATATATATTTTTTTTTTGTTGACTTGTTCGAATTATACCATTAGTTCCGTTCCTTTTTGACTTGTTCATCGTATTCTCCAAGCTTGTATTCGAATTTGGGATAATGTTACCTCTTGAAAACTTACAGGTTCACTTTGATTTTCTCAAAATTTATTCAACCTGTTGTTTCATTCTTGTTAGAACTGCTACTGTTAGTACTTGACTTTTTGAAACAATTCTTGACTTTGTTATTGCTCTGTTGCGTATGCTTGTCACTATGCTAGTTTCTGGGTTGAGTGTATGATTTCTATGGCTGCTTTGTCCACTTCAGTGCTTACATTCTGGCATGTGCATGTATATGCAAATATGTAAACATGTGTGTATATATGGAGTCTCTTCTATTGAATCCTTGTATACATGTCACTACCTTGATTTAATCTTGAAACTGTTTTCACCTATGTATATATGTATGCTGGTCTACTCCGAGCTAGGTTGATCTACACTATGTCTTGGCTGAGAACTTATTTCTACTATTAGTAACAGTGCACATATGAACATGTATATACATACATATATATGTATGTATATGTGTGTATAATTATTGTGCCTATTCATTTGATCGAGACTTGTTGCAATATGGTTCCTCTTGGATCACTTTTTGCTAGATGTGTGTACTTATATCTCATCTATATGTAGCTTGCCTTTAGCTTGTACATGTATATACTGCTGTCCACCCTGATTTGTTCTTGCCTCTAGTTGTGATTTACTCAAGTATGGTCTTGTGACATGTCTGGTGTTGTTCTACTTGCATGTTGTCATTGAGTTCATGTTGTGTTCATTTTTGTTGATGATGACCGGTATCATTTGAATGCTTGTATACTTCATATACTCTGGTGTGAAGTATAGTCTGCTTTCCACTGCATATATGTGTGTGTGTGTGTGTCTACATGTGTATTCATGCATGTATATACATATGTAGTGATGCCTTGTTCTGCTTGATGCTCTGTTGTCACCTCTATTGCATTATGTCTTCATCTTAAATTGTTGAAACTGGGCTTCTTGTTGTTGTATGCTCTGACCAGTCTGGGTTCATTCATGTTGAACTGCTATGCACTTTGGTCCACGGTTTGCTTTGAGTTCCACTCGAGGTTAAACTGTTTGCATACTCCACTGTGCTAGTTCATGTTGTGACTAGACTTGGTTAGTTTTGCTTTCATCTAAGTTGTGTTGTGGTCTGGTTCATCACTGATTGATGTGGTCTGCACTTGATATTGATCTCCATGATCTTAGAGTGTGTGTATAGCTTCACATCTGTGCATATGAACTTGCGTTTTTGGGATCTGGTTTAAAATCTAGTCTGATTGCACCACTATTTGGAGTCCGGTTGAGTGAACTTGGTGCTCTGGTTGCATTCACTCGAGTTATACTTGCTGTTTACATATCCATTATGGTCTGATTGTATATGAGTCTGTTTTGACATGTTCACTTCTGAACTGTAGTCCTGTTCCATTTTCATGTTGTAAACAAATGTTTGCAACTTTACTTTGTTGCACATGTATATACATGTTGCTTCACTATTCCATATTTGCTGGCATGGTGAGTTTTCATGTGTGATAGTCTTGTTGCTCTTAAAGTTTGGTTCTTGATGTTTTGTGATGTTTTTGTATTGCACATGAGTTGAATCCAGCCTCGGCTCGGGTTTGACCTTGTGCTCATCTGTCTCTGCAATTTTATCAAGTGTATATCGATGCGCACAGTCTTGTGGCATGTACAGTGATACACTGTGCATGTCACAAGTTGTTCGTGTATGAATGTATTCAAAATAAATGATGGCAAACACCCAAAATAACCGAGGCAAATAAAATTTTCAAACGCACACTTTATTGCAGATTGTAAAATATTTCTTTTTCAATTTTACCGCATTAGTGTTTATTTTGCAGATAATTCAGATGCTGGATACAAACTAGAATAGAGTTGGAGATAAAAATACGAGTGTGAGTGAATATGTAGTGTGGTGAAAGTTATAGGTTGAAAGATGTGTTATAATTAAAATTGTATGTAATTGAAAATGTATATATGTAGTGAGAGCTCAAATTTGTATTGTTCAAAATTGTAATAAAGTATTTGTTTGAATAAAATATTTATTTGAATTTAAAGTCTATGTTATTTATTTTATTCAACAAAACTATATTTAATTATGTGAAAAATAAAATAGTACAATAACAAATAGATTTCAATGAATATATATATATATATATATATATATTATCATCAAACAAAAATCATATACTAGCATATTCTATAGGTACCACCGCGGCAACATCAGCTAAAAGCAAAGTTTTCAAAATATCACTTCTAGAAAAGAGAAATGAAGTTTCAAGGGCATGTAGTTTCGAAGAAAGTATTGTCTGTGGATCCATCTAAGATCAAAGAAATTAATGGTTACAAAATTCCTGATATCATTACCGAGATTAGAAGTTTTATAGGGTTAGCTGGCTATTATCGAAGATTCATTAAAGATTTCTCTTGTGTAGTAGCGTCCATAACTAAGCTAATAAGGAAGGACATGAAGTATGTTTGGACTGATAAATATGAAGAAGCATTTCAAAAGCTACAACGTTTATTGACCAATGCGCCCATGTAAGTTATTCCATATATGAATCAAAATTTGGTCGTATGTACTAACGTGTGGATTGAGGTTAGGAGCTATGTTGATGAAGGGAGGTAGAGTTATTTCCTTTGATTCTCGATAGCTTCGATCGCATGAAGTTAGATATCCTGCACAAGATTTGGAATTGTCATCAGTGATTCTTGCACTGAAGGAGTGGAGACACTATTCCTTGGGAGAGCAATTTGAGTTATATATGTATCATAAATCTTTGAAGTATTTATTCTTTTAGAAGGAGTTGAATATGAGGCAGCAAAGATGGCTGGAGTTTTTAGTAGCGTATGAGTTTAGGAATGAGTATATGTTAGGGAAAGGAAACAAATTGCCAATGCACTTAGTAGAAAACACCAGAATATGGTGTTAGCGATGTTATTGAATGGAATGATTTAGAGGCATTGGCTCTGTATGGAGTTTAAATGAGGTCGACGGCTAGTTCCAATCTGGATACAGCAATGATTTCTTGTCTAGTAGTTCGATAGGTGTTAATCGAAAGAATTGCACTAAAGCAAAATGATAAGCTAACACTAACCGATCGATTCAAAAGATTAGATGTAGGTGATAAGATTGATGATTTAAAAGATTTTGTACTTGACTAAAGAGGCTGGTTAAGGAAAAAGGGATGATTGTGTGTTCCTAGTGTGGATAATCTAAGAAACATAGTTCTTAGAGAATGCCATCAATCGAAGTTTACTATCCATCCCAAAGGTACAAAGGTGTATTAGGATATAAAGAGGAGTTTCTTCTAGGAAGGTACGAGGAGAGATGTAGGCATATGGGTGAAGCAATATATGAATTGTCAACAAATAAAAGCCGAACATCAAAAGCCAAGTGGCCTACTTCACCACTTGAAAGTACTATGGAAATGGGATTTTATATCAATGGATTTCATTGACGGATTGGCAAAATCAAGTATGGGAAATGAGAGCATTTGGGTCATGATGGATAGACTGACCAAGAGTGCACACTTTGTCCCTTTTAAGTCGACAAGGATGGTCCCTAATTTGGCAAAGTTGTTCATGGAGAATGTTATGAGACTTCATGGAATATTAAGTAGCATTATAAGTGACAAAGATCCTTAGTTCATAAGTGAGTTTTGGAAGAGTTTGCTGAATGGATTGGGTAGCAAGCTGAAGATGAGTACCGCTTACCATCCACAAATTGATGGGCAAATGGAAAGGGTTAATAAGTGCTTGAAGATTTATTGAGATCATATGTATTTGACTTTGGAGGGTTATGGGACGACCATTTGCACTTGGTCGAGTTTTCCTATAACAGTGGTTATCAGACTTGTATAGGATGACACCTTTTGAAGCACATTAAGGAAGGCCATGAAAATCGCATGTATGTTGGTTGGAGATAGGTGATTGATAGATACTTGTTTCAGATTTGTTGGAAAAAGTGAAGAAAAGTATGAGTTGATCAAAGCAAGGATAAAGGAAGCTCAATCAAGGTAGAAAAGCTACGTAGATAAAAGATGTAAAGCTTTGAGTTATTAGTTGGAGATTTTATTTTCCTAAAGGTATCACCGATGAAGGGTGTTGTATGATTTGGGAAGATGGAAAAATTGGCACCTAGATATGTAGGTTCGTTTTCTATCATTGAGAGAATCAGGAAACTCGCTTATCGTATCGACTTACTAAGTAGTTTGGTAGGAGTTCATTATGTTTTTCATGTATCTCATTTGAGGAAGTACGTGAGTGATCCATGAACTACGATAGAGCCAACAATTTTGGAAGATTTAATAGTGGATCCTGATATGACTATGATTGGGAGACCTATTCATATAGTTGATAGAGATATGAAGAATTTAATAAATAAGACAACCATGTTAGTGAAGGTCTAGTGGAGTACCGATGAACATGAGTGTACTTGGGAAACGGATAATAAGATTGGGGAGTTGTATCCCGATCTATTTTGGCTATATGATCTATATTTTTGTATAAACTTTTGACTAGGAGATATGACTAGTATCGTTGCTTTTATGTGTTTGTGACACATATTTTTATGAGTATACGCTTATTGTTGTTTTCCTTATCGCAATTTGTAAGATGAAATTCTTTAAGAAGGAGAGCTTGTAACATCCCAAAATTTTTACATACTAGCATATAATATAACTATTTAATTATGCGATAATAAAATATGAATTTAAGAAATGTGGGATTTGGCATACAAATCAATTAATTAGTTTGGCCTCTAAATAGTAAAATGAAGAGGATGTTTTAATAAGAAATATAAAAACATAAGTAAGGAAAGGTAAAAGAGGAAAAGAAATTAACATATCACCATCCCTTTTTTTTGTTCATTTCATTTACCAAGAAAAACAAAAACTAAGAGATAAGGGCTAACCACCATTAGGAAGAAAGAGAATTCACGAGGAAAGAAGGAAAGAAAGCAAATGCAAATTCCATCATTTCAACAGGTATTAAGGTGAATAATATGCATCCATCTCATGATCTTGTGTGTTTTAATTAGGGTTTGATGTAAATCCAAATTTTGGGTGTTAAAATATCTTGCATTTGGATTGAATAATCATGGATATGGATAGATGATTAGATACTAGTTATATAATTTTTAGGAATTTTCTTTAATAGTTTTAATGTGAAAAATTAATTTTTTGTTCTCTAATTGATCTAAATTTTTGACATGATGTTTGAATTATTATTGTGGAAATAGGTTCTAAATTTCATAATTTTTGGAATTTACATGGAATTATAGTGAACTTTCTAAGTTAAAAAATTATTACATTTTGGTAATTAATTATTAAAAATATGAAATATAATTATTTTGGTCCGAAGCTTTTACAGGAGGTAAAAATGATAAAAGCGATTTTTGATGAAATTTTGGGATTTTTCCCATTAATTTTCTTTTTATACGAATTATTTAGTGAAGAAAAGTATTAATTATTTAAGAGGAAATTAGTTAATTAATGGATTAATAAATTCTAAAAAGCGGCTGAAATATTAAGTGATGAGCTAGTAAGAAGTTGACATTATATAGGGTTTTGTAAAAAGAAATTGCTGAAGAAGGAAACAAATCAGTTTTCATATTAATTAAAAAACTACCATTGGACCATTGTTGACCAAGTAAAATATAATACACAAGGCTAAACTTCATACTAGACCAAGAAAAACTATGTACGAAAGCTAGGAAAGAAAAGTGGACACCACACGAGGACCCAACATCTTAACACACGAAACAAAAATATAGTGCACGAAGGCACAATTCTTTATTTACAAAAGCACATAGTACACGAAGGCTTTTAGTCTACGAAAGCAATATATATGTTCATGAAGGCTAAATATAGTACATGAATGCTCTCATTACACGATGGCTCTTAGTCTATGAAAGCATTGAAACCAATAATCACAATAGTGCATGCACATAAAGACGTCAACTATAAATGTTGCAATGTAACAACACACGAAATGAAGCATACATGCATGCGAACAGAAATTTTTACACACAAAGATTTATATAATATAAAGGTGATAGCAAGTAAGCATGCTCACGTGGCCTCAAGCCTAAACAAAAGTCTATACGCAAAAGCTGCTATTGATAATATGATTTCATGCGATGTTAGGTCGCCCAAACTGATCAAAAGACACAACTCATTGAAATTTTTAAAAATAAATTTAAGATTTAAGGGTGGAGACCAATCGTTAGCTCCCAATTACCCCCTATGCTCAAACTAATGTAGTTTTGCTCCCTATGCTCCAATTGTTAGCCCCCGGTTGGTCAGTTCCACGGATTTCAATGCGTAGGGTAGCCAACGGACATATGAAATTTTGGTTCAACAATGCAGGGAATTCATAGCTTGTAGCTCACTGATGTTTTCTCCTACCACTTTTGGGAGACCGTTGTTAACTTCTCCTACTGATCTTAGGAGATCGTTGATGTTTCTTCTGAATGTTTAGAAGACCATTGAATTATCTAGTAAATCTTGGCCTGGGTTAGCTGATATGTTTTTAATTGGCATAAGAAAACTAATATAATTTCATAGTGACCCTAGAAAAACTATGTCATGTGCTGTTTTGGGATTGGGTAACTATGGGAATGTGTATCCCATTGACCTTAATGAATGTCGAACTATTTATTTTACCCATTATTTCATGTTTTTATTATGATTATGTTCTAATCATTTTGATTGCATATATGATATGATTTTAATGATACTAGTGAAGGGAAAACCCATTCCGCTCAGCAGTGTGGTCTCACTAAATATCTATATTTTAGTTCGATATGGTATAGTATTATTCACACCAGACTTTTTATACGACCCAAAGTTTTTGATTTCCCTATAAACTCTCGAGTGCTCGATTTGGAATTGAGTAGGCTGAGAGTAAGGTATTTCATGTTAGATGAATAAGCTTTCGGAGATATGCAAGTGGCAAGCCACTATATCGAAGATTATATTTCCATTGTGTAGTAGTTAACTACTGTTAATTTATTGAATGTATATAATGATAGGTACTGTAACCTTCTAAGTAGTTAAAACTTCGATCATCCAAAGAAACATCGTCATATGTCACTCTTAGAACTATATATAATTATTACATCTTATCTGAATGATGCATTCATGGGTTTATGGAATGAAATTTAATGAATTTTCAAATTAATGAATGAATATTTTGTTAAAATTTTAAATTCCTGCGCTTTTGGTGTTAATGATTCAATAATGGACATTATTTTATCACCGGTAAATAATGCTAAGAATGACTGCAGCATCATTGGTTTCTATTTTCAAGCCTTAAAATATGGGATGTTACATGCATCATCACCAAAGTTCTAAAGTCGTCATATGAAGTTCCCAGGTGAAGCCAAGGTCAAGGTCCTGGAATCCTTGGGTAAAGCCCAAAGTCACTAAGCCAAGGCATCATGTTGTCTCATTCATTTGTAAAACTGTTTGGTCACCAACCACCACTCACCATTACTTGCTTAAATCATCAATAAGAGCTCCTCTCGTCTCCTTGAACATGGCTCAAAAATTCCAACTCCATATAATAATCGAGCATTTAGTACCGAATGATCAAGATTGTTCGGTGCTGAATGATTTTTATCGTCAAGTAGTGAAAATGGCTATGCGTATTGGTCTTGCACCTTCCCATAGAGCGCCTCCATCAATTTTCCTCTAAGATGATGGTTTGGTGTTAATCCACTAGTCCATTTTATTTCGTACATAGCCAAATTGGATAAGCATTTCTAACTCTAAACCGCATCATTACCTATGTTCTTGATCTAAAAAAGCTTAAAGTCCACGCCATGCTAGCCCAAAGTGATCTCCCATTAACCTTCACTTCATCATTTAGCACCTAAATATGGGTCGGCACCGTTTCATATGTATGATCAATGATCTATATGACATAGACAAAATTTCTCCTATGTTGCATTTTTGAGTTCCAGCTTCGATTTCCAATCCATCTCACTGCCTTATTTTTCACGTAGAATTCATATCAACATCGATATGCCTCTAGCAACTCTAGCACTACTCCAAACACATTGTTCCATTTATCAAGTCTCCATCATTCATGTAATCACATTGAATGATGCGTATCAAAGCTAATCCTACTCACGAGAATCCATCCCCTAGAACTTCTTCCTCACTCTAAATCGTATATCGATCAGCTTTTCATCCAATATAAGTCATATATACATGAAGCAACCAAGCAATGGAACACATACATCATTTATAACACATACATATGATCAAACTCAGATTCAACATCATATTACACCAAATCTAGCATTTTCTTTAATATGGTACATTTATATGATCATATGCATAGAATCAATTAAAAATCATTTTCAAAAGTTGAAAATTTGTTTTCAAAACATGTTTAAGTTTAGATCTAGTCAAAATCATATTTTTTAACTATGAAAATATTTATAAAATGTCATTTTTAATCATATAAACAATATAGTAAAGTGAGAAGCACAAACCACTTGCCAAATACCCAAATGCACTAAAATGAGGTGAATCATCATCAACTAGCCAAGCACGAATATCATGATGTAAATCTTTGAAATTCAAGATGCTACCTTGCTAATCCCTATGTTAATACCCTCTAATGACTTGATTTAACTAATTAAAATAAGGTTAGGTTAATTTTTAGTTTAGAAACTAATTAGTGGAGGTTAAAATAGTTTTTGGGAAGTAGAATAATGATTAGAGGTTGTCCTATCGAGTTGATTAGCACAAATCTCGAACTTGATTAATGGGCTTAATCCTTGCTTAAGTTAATTACCCACTAATTTGTCAAAATACTATCCAATTCTAAAGTTCATATCTCCTATACCGCAAGGGCAAAAATCTATTATGACCATCTACAGAAGGAGAAACCATCATATCTTTCATTTGAAAGTAATTGCAGACTCTAATTCGGTTGCTATAAAAAATTATATCCTTTATGTTTTTAGGGTCAAAACCATCGAATGAAATTTCTAAGGGCCAAAACTACCAGTACTCAAAATTCTATAAAGTTATAGCATCATACGATCCAACTCGGACTATAAAATAATAGTTTACTATGCTTCGATGCATAAAATATATGCCATTGCACTCTCCCTCCTTTAGGAATTTGATCCCCAAAATCCAATCAAACAAGGTGTGGTCAAATAATATAGTTATCATGCATGCCTAACAATCATAAGTAAGCATAACATTCATCAAACATACACATACAAACAAGGAAATATTGCATATGCCTACAATAGCATGCAAGGTACTAAACTAGCAATATAAATTATCTAATGGAAAAGGTAACGGTAAAATGAAATAATATCTAGTAAAGAGCTACGCATAAGTAGTCCTCATGCTCTCCTCGGTCTTCCTAATGTTATCATCTTCACTCTCACCCTACTGGACCATCACAAACTGCATTGTCTTCATTCAAAATCGCTTCGTACTCTGCTCGACTACACAAATTGGCTTCCGAGGCCTTGATACTTTACATTCAACTTCAATATCATCCAGTTGATTCGGTGTCTCTACTACGGTTAAGCCGTGCACAAACTTCTATAAATGAGAAATGTGGAACCTTACCCATTGTTTGACATGGAACCTTACCCATTGTTTTCCATGGAACCTTACCCATGGAACCTTACACATAGAACCTTACATAATATGTCACATCATATCCTATTATATTTCTTAAGAGTATGTGTGTGTGTATGTATTACAAAATCCTAATTTATTTATAAATGTGCGAATATGTTTACCATGGAACTTGTTTGTGCTTGGTTTTAAAGGTTTTGATGCTTTTCTTGGAAAGGATTGGCTAGCTAAGTACAGTGCTATCCTTGATCATATTAATCAGAGTGTAGTGTTGAAAACCAAGACCAGAAGGGTATTGGAAAGAATATCGTGTGAGAACCCAGATTATCGTATCAGCAGTTTCCTTTATTCCTTAGAATCATCCTAAGAAGAGCTATAGTCTACATCGGTAGTTAAAGATTTCTCGGATATTTTTGAGCTGGTTAGCAGTTTGCCTCCCATTGGGAAATTGAGTTTCATATTGAACTAGTTCCTAGTGCGATACCTGTTATTCAACCCTAGTGTAGAATGGCTCTGAGAGAGAAGCAGGAGATGATAACTGAAACCAATGATCTGTCATGAAGAGGGCTGAATAGACCGAGTTGGCGATCGATGGTAGTTTTTGTGGCTAAGTCCGATGGTTCTTTAAGATTGTGTGCGGATTGTAAGGAGTTGAATAAATAGACCATTTGAAATAAGAATCATTATCTCGAGTAGATGATATGTTCGACCAACTTCATAGGACTAGAATATTTTCCCAAATGGACCTCGTTACGGGTTTCCATCAATTAAGGGTAGAAGAGGATAGTGTACCCTTAACTGCTTTTAGAGGGCTAAATTTTTTCTATGAGTGGTTGTTATGCCTTTTAGGCTAACCAATGCACCTGCATTTTTCGTTGATCATATGAATCACGTTTTAGGGATGTGTTGAATAAGTTCATGTTGGTTTTCAACGACAACATTCTTATCTACTCAAAGACCATGGAAGAGCATAAATACCATTTGGAAGTGCTTTTAGAAACATCAAGGAAAAATGTTCTTAAGGAAAAGTTTTCTAAGTGCCACTTTGGAAATCAGAGGTTAGATACCTAGGACATGTTGTATCAAGATATGGCATTTCAATTGATCCGGCTAAGGTAGTTGTTGTGCAAGATTTCAAGAGACCCCAAACTCGCATAGAAATGAGAAGCTTTTTAGGGATGGCGGGTTATTATAGAAAGTTCATAAAGGATTATTCAACGATCGTCGCTCATCTAACCAAGTTGACAAAAAACGGATGTTAAATTCAGTTGACTCCGAAGTGTGAGGGTGCATTCTTCAAGTTAAAAGAAAGGTTGACCGGTGCCTTTGTTTGGCTATTATAGATGGAGGAGAAGGGTTGACTGTTTATACGGACGCTTGTAGATTTTTTTTTTTGGAACTAGGGAAACCTGTTCAATCACTACCGACCAGCGATTCCTGAACAGTAAACCTAGGGAATAGCCGGAAGGCCCGCCACAACCAACTATTCTAGGCAGCCAAACCTTTCGGTTGGCTTGGGGCAGGAGGCGCGAAAATGAACCGGATATCTCCCAAGTGAAAAGTCGTTTCTCCTCCCACACACGGTGGGACTCGAACCCCAAACCTCCCACTTGGAAGCCGCATCATCCCACCACCGCACCAAGCCCGCGTGGGACGCTTGTAGATTTTGTTTGGGTGTAGTGTTAATATAGAATGGGAAAGTTATTGCCTATACTATTCCATAGTTGAAGCCTTACGAGAAGAATTGTGCAACGCATGACTTGAAGTTGTTAGTAGTAGTATTTGCATTGAAAATGTGGAGGCATTACTTGTTGAGTAAGAATCCTTCTATTCCTTTTTAGTTTTATTTCTAATCTTTAAGGATCCTAGAAAGTAATTTCCTTGTTTAATAGGTGAAAAGTTTGAGCTCTTCATAGATTATAAGTCCTTGAAGTATCTTTCACTCAAATGGATCTGAACTTGAGGTAGCAGCGATGGTTGGAGTTTCTGACGACTTTCGACCTGAACATTATCTATACGCCAAAGAAAGCGAACATGGTGGCAGATGCTTTAAGTAGAAATGCAGTTTAGCTCTCTTGGAAGTATCACCGACTCTATTAGAAAGCATTTCAAGAAAAAAAGGAAAGATAGTCTTCTATTAGAATTCATTCAAGGAATTGAGGAGGACTGGAGTTCAAGTTTTGAGATGGATAGCCATGGTGTTTTAAGGATGGATGGAAGATTATGCATTCCTGATGTAGATAGTTTTAAACAAGAAGTTTTGATGGAATGCCATAGATCTAAGTTGGGTACCCACCCTAGAGTTAATAAGATGTACAAGGAAATGAAACGAGTATTTTGGTGGCCTGGAATGAAGATGGATGTCTCAACCTTTGTTACCGTATGTTTCATCTATCAGTGGATAAAAGGCCATCATTAGAAGATGGCTGGTTTACATCAACCCTTGGAGATTCTAAATTGGAAATGGGATATGAAATCGATGGATTTTATTGATGGATTACCAAAAATTAGGAAAGGGAATGAAGGTATGGGTCAATGTAGATCAGCTAACGAGAGTTCTTATTTTATTCCGGTAAAGCTGACAAGAACTGTAGCTTCATTAGCATATATCATATGAAAGAGATTACCAGATTAGGCGGGGTCTTAGTAAGCATTGTAAGTGATCGAGATCCCATCTTTACTAGTCAGTTTTGGAGGGCGTTGTAAGTATCTTTTGGAACTAAACAAAGCTTAGGAACAACATATTTCCCCAAAACAGATGGAAAAACAGAAATGGTGAACCAGATCTTAGAAGATCATCTAAGGGCATGTATTTGAGATTTTGGAGGATCGTGGGAAGATCATCTCCACTTAGCAGAATTCTCCTACAACAATAGTTATCAAGCAAGCATAGGCATGACACCCTACGAAGCACTTTGTGGACGTCCATGTAAATCACCAACATGTTGCGTAGAGATTGGAAATCGACTAGTTGTTGGACTGGATATGATTCGAAAAGCTACAGAAAAGGTTGCAGTAATCAAGAGAAGGATGAAAGAAGCCCAGGATTGACCGAAAAGTTAAGCTGATAAAAGGTGAAGGGATTTGGAATTCAAAGTCGCAGAATCTGTATATGTGAAGATTTCCCCTATCAAAGGAGTTGTTCGATTTGGAAGGGCAGGGAAGTTGGAGCAAATGAATGTTGGGCCTTTTAAAGTTATTGAAAGGATTGGACCACTCGCGTACAGAGTTGAATTATCAAAAAGGTTGTCAGGGGTCCACAATGTTTTCCATGTGTCTCATTTGAGAAAGTATGTTCATGACCTAACGTTGATTGCGGAGCCGTCAGTTCAAGAGGTTTTAGAAATAAAACTGAACTTGACAATGATCAGACATCCAGTTCATATTATGGATCAAGATGAAAAGTGGTTGCATAATAAGGTAGTGAAATTAGTTATGATTCAATGGAGTGACGATCGATGAGATTATACTTGGGAGACTGTGGATTATATGAGGAAAGCCTATCCTGAGTAGATGTTATGATAGTTGTTTGTTTGTTATATATATTGTGTGCGCCTAGTTTATGTTATGGATGCTTAATATATGTCTTTCATATGGATTTTGTGGTATATAATTTACGGCCTTTTAAGTTATTCTGAGTTATCTCCTTGTTTGCTAATTTCGAGACGAAATTCTTTTAAGGGGGAGAATGTAATAGCCTAGAATTTAATCACTTTAAATATGGATATTTAAATATATTTTTAATAATTAATTGATGGGTTTTATTACTCAAAATAAAGCTCTTTTAAATAATAACTAATGATGGTGAAATAGTTTTCAAAATTTGTTTATAAAAATATTTATTTCAAACAAAAATAGAAAATGTGACCAAAAATCTTTTTTCGACTTTTTGACTTTTCATTGTCTAAAAGTTGTCGGAAAATGTTATGCATATTTGAGTTAACATATTAACACAAGTATAAATAAGTTAGGATTTTTTAATATATATATATATATATTTATTTACTTAAGAAATATAATAGGATATGATGTGTCATATTTTGTAATTTTAAGAACAAATTTAAAAGGAAATAAAAGTTGACATAACTTATCATGTCATTAGCAAACACAAAGCACACTAGTTTTCAATGAATGTTGGATCATCAAATGAAGGGGAGGGGGCTAGATTCACATAAGGGGAGGGAGGGAGACGAGGCGGTTGAGGTGGCATGAAGGTAGTGGAGGTTATGTACCTAAGGTCATTTTGGTGATTTGATTAATTCACCTTTTATATATACAAATTTCCTAATATTTTTCCCTGTTTTCATTTCATTTGTACTTTGCAAATATTCCTCCAAGTCTTCATCTATACTTTCATGGCTTCCATAGATTTCCAAAATTTAAAACCTTAGTTCTTTTCACTTTTAAAACTCTAAAACCTTGTTTAAAAACCTCCGCCTTCCATTTCTACATCTCCTCTTATGAAAACAAGTCCACACCCACCCTTGATCGCCTAGGACGAACCTTCATTACCCCTATAGTCGAACCATATTTCCATTTAAACTTCCAAAAATCTCACTTTTCCAAGTTAGAAGCAAAGACCTAGGTCATATTCGAGTTCTAGTAGAAGTTTGCTTGACTTAGTGAACTTTTGGTGTGTAAAGTTCTCGCCTTTTTACTAAGTTTTAAAACATTTATCATTGCTTGACCTGGTTGTAAATCTAATGTTTGTTTGGGTAAAAAATAATGTTGGTTTGTATGTATGTATAAGTGCTTGGATTATAATGATGTTTGGCTATAATTTATATGTGTTTGTATGCCACGATTTGGAATTAAATTTGAAATGAAGTCTAATGTCTATCCTAGATAGAAACTTGAGATTTTTGCTTATGTTTGTGGTCGTGATGTGATTTCGTATGTTATGAACATGAATACATGATTGTATGCTAAGAAATTTAGCACCTTTACTAGTTTAAGCGATATAGAGCCCCTTGTGTAAAATCCATGATCTTTTGTTTTAAGTTTCAAATTGTTTCAAGTTTTAAAGTTGTTTAGTTCTAAGAACATACCTTTATGTTTTACAAGTAGTAAAGTTTTTTTTCAAGAGTTAAAGTTTTAAAGAAGACTTAGAAAGTAAAATTTCAAGTTTTGAAAATTACGGGTCGTATAGCGATAGTCACTACAGATGCAGTTCGTGGAATCAAATTTTTTTTGAAATCAAATTTGTTTTCACTTAAGTATATTTTTGAAAAGAGTTTCCAAACATAGATTCAGTAATAAAAAGTAATTAATTAATTAATGATTAATTAATTAATTAAGTAAGGTAATTAGTACTTAATCATTATTTAACAAAGATAATTAGTACTTGAGTATTAATCAAGTAAGTTAACTAGAATTAATTAATTAATTATTAATTAATGGTTAATTTTTATTTAATTATTTATTTAAAAATTAATTATTATTATATTTATAAAAGGTTTAATAATTAACTAATTAATATTTAAGTTAGGACTTAATTAAGATTTAAATTAAGACTTAATTAAGATTAAATTATTATTTAATAAAGGTCTAATTTATTTAATTAATTAATAAAGTTTTTCTAAATTTTAAAATCACTTTATTTCTAAATATCGAGTTTTGTTTAAAAGTAACTTTATTTTACAAAAGTGTTCCAAATTAAGGGATTTTTTGTCGATTACCTTTAAGTAACCTCAAACAATTATGAACCCTAGTGCTATTATGGTGACTCATTTATGAGAAGTAAGTCATCTCATATGTAGCACTAAATACTAATGAGTAGGTTGATCCTCTATTTGTGAGGTTTAGAATTGATTTCTAGATGAGGGATAAAGTAAGGTTAAAATATCAAAAACGTGATAGATATGGAAGGGTTAATTTCTATCAATAGGTTATGTTTAATTAAGTATATGGTTATCCTTATGTGAACTCAATATAATTACCCTAGATAGCAGTTTGTCCGCTATCAACAACTTGACACGTTTTAACTCAAGAAGTATGTTGTGTATATTCGAGCTCCTCGGTGAGGACTCGAATGCTTATTGCATACTTCCAAAGAACCGAAATTAAGTTAGCTAGGAATCAGCTCTAAGTTTGGACACACCGGTTTCCAGATAAGTATGATTTATCCAAACCACTCCAAAATAATGACACTCGTAATGGATCGGTATGAAGTATGCTATGGAGCTGAACCATTCTTTATGAGGGTAATTCCAAAATGGATGATAGTAAACGTGGAATATTTGTTCGATCTCGGAACAACTAGTATGGATGAATGCTATCATTGCATTATTTCTTGAAGGGCACTAGTAACACTCCAAGATGGTCTTCTAAAAGGAAAGGTAAACATAACTTTAGGTCTTACACTCGAAAATGACTAAAATCAGGGGATATGATTCAAGGCTACTTGGTTCGCTACCATTAGCGTAAAGTCATCACCCAATCTAGATCGATATTATAGATTATGTATGCTCGGGCCCATTTAGGTTGTTGATCTCAACTCAAATGATGACATATTTAGCGCTATCCAATAAGGGGTAGGGCTGGTTTTAACTCACATGGAGTCCATGCAAGGATCTCGGTGTATTTTATCTAGAGATGTACTATGATTGGTGGTACCCATTGCCTTGTCATTGATGGAATTCACTTTCCAATACGTGTCATTATGGACTTAGTTGTACCCAACTAGTAGAATGTGAGATGTAAACATTTTAGCTATGATTCCATATTTATTTTAAACCTAGACATTATGATAATATCAGAGGATTTTATGTAGAATTGTTTTGGTTATCGTAAGGTAATACCCGTCCGTGTTTATGTGCGACGTGGTCTTACGGGATACCTTTGATTTGAAGGTTTTTATAAGGTTAAACTTATGGTTTGCTCACACTAGACCCATGTTTGACCCAAAGTTTTATTTATTTCCCTTAAACACTTGGATACTCAAATTTTCATGAGTAGCCAAGTGGCCAGGTTTCTTTGGAGCATTTTGAAAAGAAGTATGAGGCAGGAGCCTTCATCTGTATTTAGTAGTTATGTTTATTTCCATTGTGACTGTATATTATGTATTTGTAGTTTGGGCATGTTGATATAGCTGTCCTTGTTGGGAATAGTACTTGTTGTAACTTTGATGTAACATTTTGGAGTAACCATATGTACTATTCTATGATGGTGTATATGTAAGTATGACGTTGTGGGAAAAATCTGTGCTTATTTCCTTGTCTTTTATTTTCTTTACCCCACGATTTGTCTTTTGGAGACTTGAATGATTGGCGCATGTATTAATTGTCGTCTTTGGGTGTAAGAAAGGCAGGACGTCATAAAAATGACCTGTGAATCTTGGTGCCAACTTCCCTTAGTACCAAATCGAACTACATTCACTTCATCATTTAGCATCCCAACGTAGGTCGGCACTGATCCATATGGATCATCACCAATCTATATGACTTAAGTAAATTTTGTCTTGATTTACTTTTCTGAGTTCAAACTTCAATGTCTAGTCTATCTCACTTCCT
The DNA here is from genome assembly GCA_030765085.1 of Allium cepa. Taxonomy (NCBI): domain Eukaryota; kingdom Viridiplantae; phylum Streptophyta; class Magnoliopsida; order Asparagales; family Amaryllidaceae; genus Allium; species Allium cepa. Next base: position 466,626,765 of record CM060943.1, read on the forward strand.
TATTTTGTGTGAAGTCTTCAAATCTAAATCGATATATATCAACACTAGAACTACTCCAAACACTTTGTTCCATCGATCGAGTGTCCGTCATTCATGTGATCACCTTGGATGATCCATACAAAAGCCAATCCATATGCACTAGAATTTCATCCCCTAGAACATTTTCCTAACTCTAAATCGCCTACTGATCGGCATTTCATCCAATACAACCATATATATATACATGCAACCAAGCAATTCAATATGACAAAACATGGATCCAGTGTCAAATTACACAAAATCTAGCATATTCTCTATATAATACATCCATATAAGCATATGCATAGAATCAAGTAAAAAACATTATAGAACGTCTAAATTCATTTTCAAAACATGGTCAAGTTTAGATGTAGTAAAAATCACGCTTTTATGCTTGAAATCATTTTAGTAACATCATTTTTAACTGTATAAAGGACGTAGTAAAGCGAGAAGCATAAACCACCCATCAAAGTGCTTAAATGCATTAAAAACAAGGCTTATCAACCCCAAACTGCCAAACACGAATCCCAAGATGTAAAATTTTGAAATCAAAGGTGCTCATTTGCTAATCCTTATGCTGGTCATCCTCCAATGATTTGATTTGGCTAATAAAAGTAAGGATTTAGGTTGCTTTTTTGCTAATAAATTTATTTGTGGAGGTTAGAAATTTTTTTGGGAAGTCGAATAATTATTAGCCGATTTCCTATTAGGTTGATTAGGCACAAGTCCAAAAAAAGGTTAATGGGCATAATCTGGGCTTCAGTTAATTACCCACTAATCTATTCAAAAACGAAAAAAGTTCAAATGACCATTTGGTCCATACCTCATAAACCGTAAGGGTAGAAATCTATTATGACCACTCCATGGAAAGAGAAACCATCATATCTTTCATTTAAAGTGGTTTCAGACCCTAATTTAACCGCTATCAAAAGTTGTAACCCTTATAAAATTTCAAGGTCAAAACCGTCCAATAAATTTCTAAGAACCAAAAATGTCAATACTCAACATTCCCCAAAGTTATAGCGCCATACAATAAAATTTAGGTTTTAAAATAATATTTTAAATCTTTCGATACATAAAATACGAATCATTACACCACCAGCTAAGATGACATGTAAACATTAATATTCAAATTGTTCGATATTAATCACTGACTAAATTTACACATATGAGTCACACAACCGTATTAATAAATTCTTTGAAATACCACGATTTAGTTAGTTTATAAGATTTTATAAATTAATTAATATTTATGAGATATTAGTTATTTATATATTGATGTACTAGGCGATATTACTAATTTTTTAGATGGCATTAGTAATTAACTAGGTATATATTCAAAAGTTATATATGTGTGTATCGATATACAATATTGATACACATTTAAATATGATTTAAATGATATTAATTTTATGGTGGTTTTGTGTTTTTTTAATTGGCCTATATTGGTCCAATAGGTGGCCGACCACAAATGGGGTAGTGGGCTTTGATTTTCGTATATGGATCCGATAACATAGTGAAAGAAGAATGAGTAAAAGGTGGAGAATTTGTCTCCCTTTCTCTCTCTATATAAACCAACCCAAGCCTCATTTTCTTAGCTCTCTTATGCCCTCTATCCTTTGTCATGAGCTACTACTCCACCATCCTATAGTCGAGCTCTCCTATAGCATAGAACATCACGGCGGTGCACTTAATCGTAGCAAAGTTGGGTGGTCGACTTTAAGGATCTACGAGATATCTCTATTCAAGGAATAATTAGTGGCTACAACTTTAAGATATAAATCCATTTTTATGTTTTACATTTTTATATATGTTATCCGATCATCTATAGAACAATTTTATATATTGATTGTTGTCTTGCTAATAATATTTATATTTTAGATTACATTAAACAATTATATTGCATAATACTGATTACTAGTCCTAGTTTAAATACACATACAGAGCGATATATATTTATTTCACCTTGTGTACATATTTGATAATTTTCTAAACGTTATAATTAATTTTAACAGTTTTTAAATATTAGTTTACTAATTTTAAAATCAAAATTCATTTATAATATATATTTAAATTATATTACTAAAATTATATGTGGCGTTATATAAAAAAATATTTTTTTGAATCATATTCGATATTATATATTTAAAATTTATTAAATATTTAAAACAGGGTTTAAATGTACTTATAATTTATATTTATAATTTATATTTGTACTCATATATTAAAATAGATTATAGTTTTAAATAATAATAATTTTGTGGTTGAATAAAATTTTCGTTTACGTGTGTGTGTATTAAAATAGAATACATTTATTAATTTATTTATACAATTTAAGCAGTATTAAGTATTAAAAATTAATTAAATATTATACTAATAATTATTTTCAGCTATTAAATATAATATAAAATATTTAAATTTATTAATATATTTTAAAAAGGTTTTACAAGTCTTAACTAGATATTTTAAATGTCAAATTTTAATTTTAATCTATCATATAAGATATTTTATTTTACTTAATACATACACACAGCCATGTCAACAACAGTTTTAGAAAACCAGTACATATATAAATGGTTAATGTATACGTAGTAGATGTAATCCTAACATCCACATACATATATACGCACTACGTATATACACATGAGTGTGTATGTGTGTATAAACTATGTACACTTTGCTATATTACACATCACCACTACGTATATACACATGAGTATATATTGATATATGTAAAACCTATAAATTTTAAATTGATTAAATATATATTAATTAATTAAATCAAGAAATTAAATAAAAAAAGTTTTATTTAAAATAATAAAGTTGCATCTAGTGTAAATATTAGACTTCATATGCCCACTAAAATTCAATTAGGGTATTTTTTTTGAAATTAACCATTCTCCCGCTACAGACCGGGTCAGTTTCAGCATGAGTTTATTCATTTCTATGTAGAGTTATTATATTGTTTCTGTTTGTAAACTCGATTCATCATTGTTCAATTTTGCAAAATTTGTTTGTGTCATATTTTCAAAAGGAAGAATTGGGTAAAATGACAAACTTTGATAAAAATCTAGACTAAAGGAAATCAATTTTTATATTTTAGGTTGAAGAACAAAATTCTAGTTATAACTAGCATTATATTCAATTTGTACACTACAAAATGCTATCTACCTAGCATTATATTCAGTTTAAACTATGCCTATAAGTAGCATTACCATTCTGTCCCAAAAAAAAAACTTTCCAGCCTACGGTATAATTTTATTTCAAAGTTTATGTCTATTTTCCTTTTTTCTTTCAAAATTATGACTAAAATTATGGTCTTTAGCACCAACCATCTCGATCACATGTCCATCTCTGAAATCGGAATAATCAATAGATTTAGATCTGTTTCTAAGTTACGAATATAATAACAGCTTGGTCGAGTGAGTTTTAGGTTACCCGGACTGAACTGGTAAAGTAAATCACGATTTTGTCCCCTTTTTTTGTAAGTATTTGGTTTGTGCGAAAAATAGAAGATGGATTCTTGTAAGATTGTTCCTTGCTTATTCATGGATAAACGAATTTTAGGTTCAAATGATCTGGTCAGATTCGGTTCGTTTCTTTGACCCTGTTTTAAACTAATCTTCAATAGTTTATTGGACTGCGATAATGGGATATGTCCCCACTAAAATACAAGCAGCCGACAAATCAGTGGCGGTGAACACGCCGTGCAATTAAAGTGAAAAAACCAATTCATCAATGAGTCAAAGAATTCGTCTATTCTTTTTACATACATACGCAACAATCATAACAGGACATTTTCTGCAATAGCAAAATAATAATGGGACAACGACGTGATTCATTTCATTTATTTTGAACTGCAGCCATTGGAGAGACGATGCGTAATGTCCTACCGATTATATAATAATTCAATTAAAAAGGGTCAAGATATAACTTGGAATTTTTATTAGTCGAGATGTTAAAATCATATAGTACAAAATGTGAATTTGAGCAAACGTCCAACTTGAACGTGATATGATCTAACAAAAATGAAATCTTACGGAAGGCTTTGTACTATTCCAAGGCTCCAGCCCAAGCTTTTTTTTTTTTGGAAGTAAACTAATGCTTAAATTATAAACATAAAAAATAGATATATTAACAAAGAAACATACCCTGAAATTCAAAAAATATATTATTTGTTCCGTTATTATAAGGTATCATTGTATTTGCTTTAAATTTTCTAAACTTTATGTTGTGTTAATATAATTTTTTAGAAAGAAAAAAACGGTACTGACACTATATTTTTTATCATGAAGGGTCGTTATTTAATCACACTTAAAATAGCATTTAATGTTAGAGTACGCAATATTTTTAAATATTTATATTTTCCTACTTTACCCTTCATCTCATTTCAATCACAGTTTATCCTTTGTTCTCTAATTTAAGCTTCTTCGTTAATGGTGAGAACTAAAAACTCCTTACGCTCGTCACTTCTAGATCCACGATTTGTTGAAAAATTCACGGCAAAGTATAGTTTTTTTTTACTACAGTAATAATTTTTAGGGTTTAGCTAAAAATTCAACGTGCTACTTTGTCAATCGAGGTTCTGTAGTTCGGATTAGGTTTATTATCGCGACATTAATTGTTGGCTCGGTAGAGAACAACGACTAAAAAATCGTTATGTTAATTTTAGTTCGCCACTGGTCTGTCAAATAGTAATTTAATTCGACACGATGATGCCGATTTAAAATTTTTAATTCGACGGTGGACTGTCATATTTAATATTTTATTTCAACACACCTCTATCTTTTTTTTGTCAATTTAAATTGATGAACTATTATCGAACTTGGTTTTACACGATTAGCTTCATACGTCTAGATTCATATTGAATTCTTCTAGGCACGTAAATGAATCCATTTTTTGTTGCAGCAAAAAAAACATTAGGTTCTTCCTCAACCACTCATATCCCTTCTACCGCTTCGACTCATAAGAGACTAGCATTTGAACGAATGAAAAAAAGGATTTGACGAGAGTGTTGAGCATGATAGAAGCAACAATAATGAAATAGTAAAACTGCGAGTGAGGAGGAATATAGTTGACATGAGGAATTTTTGGAGGAAAATATAGTGGGGTTGAATTGAGAGGAAGAGATTGCAAATGTGGATGAACCATCTCAAAAAATTGAAGAGGATAGTGATTCAAAGATTGAAGCGTTGAAGTGAAGAAACAAAGGCAAGAAATTGATAGCGCGGTCATCAACTCACTCTACCGAAAGCGAAGTTCAACCATCCTTGCTAATTGCTTATAAAGATCATATTGCTTCTAGCATATGAACCACGTTGCTAAGTTTATCATATTGTTTTATCATTTGGAATCTTAAATAATATAGGTGTATTGTTTGAATATTACATTGTTAATGTAGGCACTCGTTGATGTCAAAAGTGGCACAACACCTAAAAATCTATTGAAATAGTGAGATATAGCAAATTCTGTAGAAGAATTAAAGGACAGAAGAATTTTTACAGTGTTTCAGCAATGTATGACCAACGTCCATTTTATATTTTGTTTATTAGAGATTTGAGAGATAGAATTTACAAGTACAAAGGACTGTCAAGTTCCTAAGCGTAGAACTGCCAATTATGTTTGTGTTGGTGACTACGAAGAGGAGAGGTAGACGATGAAGAAGGAGAAGTGCCAAAAGTTCTCCTTTGGTTGCTATAGGGTTGATATTTATAGAGGAATTCGCTAGTAGACTTAGCAACTCACGAAATCAAAGCCCCAGATGCAAGTCCATAGGTTCAGAAGAGTGAATATTGGCCCAAATCCAATTATAGACCTCTCAGTACCGAGAGGTTCCTCTCGGTACCTAGTGGTTTCTTTGGGTGAGAATCTTTCTTTCTCATTTGTTTTTCCTTCCTATCTCTGATTTGTTGTGTTCCAAACTTTGTTTATGAGGGTCAAGTTCTTTTTGATAATTTCCTTAATATTGCTTATTTTTCCTGCTTTCTTTGCTTTCTTCTCGAGAAGTCCTTAGAGTTGCTCACCCATTCTTTAAGAAAAGTAATCCATGATGATGGCTTGAAGTAGTACTTGAAGTATAAGAAGTTATGGTGTTCCAAGTGGAGAAATTTCTTCTTGGTAAGGAGAGGTTCCTTTTGGCACCGAGTGGTTCACTTAGCTCAAATCCCTTTCAAACTTCTCGACTCCGGTCTTCTTGCCATTCTGAGCATGTTTCCAAGTTCATGAGTCGTTTCGTCCTTATCTTGACATTTTAACTTCCATTGAAAATCTGCTTGGATAAAAATATGATTAACAATACCAAGGGATGAAGCTGGAATTGTTAGGCTTCACAACCATGTTAGGACTTGGAAACGATAGGATCTAAGCAAGGAATATAGTTTCCATGAAGGATGCGGTAGCCAAATCGAGGTTTGAAAATATAATAAAACATGCTTTCGGCAAACTTGATAAGGTTTTGATCAACGCATTTACAAAAAGATTCTATCCCAAAACTAACACTTTTCATCTTCCCATTTGAAGTGATCACAATTACTATTGATGAAGCTTTTCACATCACATGTCTTTCCATTGATGGAAAAGTTGTTATGGGGCCACTCCGAGGTTCTAGGGGAATAAGCGATGAAGATGTGTATGAGCTATTGGATTAGTGTCTTGGAATCAAAGATGAAACGACCGAGAGCTTTTGAGGTGTGAGAAAAAAGTCTGATTGGAATGGTTAAGAACTACATTATCAAGTTCTAAAGATTTTGATAGTATAGACTGAAAAAGGCTATGTACGATTGAATATTTATTATACACGGTTGGTGTGTTAATTTATGGCGAAAAATTTGAGAATAAAGTCTCGATATATTTTTTGCAATGCCTGCATGTGTTAAGGCAAGGGCACACTTACTCTTGGAGCACTACATGCTTGAGTTAGCTGTTCTATAACCTGGCTCAAGGTACAAGAAAAGATGCACACCATATCGCAGGTTGCACGACTTTACTTTAGGTATAAGTGAAATGAAAAATCAAACGAATTTGTTATGTCATGTATTTGGTGCTTTATATATAGGTTTTGCTATACGAGCATTTCCCTATTTTAAGACGACATAATCGGAGTATGCGTGTTGTGCTTGGTAAACCGAGGTCAACCTTTTATTTTGCAATGAAACAAAGTAAAATCCTGGCATATGATTTGGTGAGTCTTAGGGAGAAGATTGATGGCCTTCAAAGTAATGATGTTGTTTGGGATTGTTTGAAGGATGCGCGAGATCATTAAAAGTTTCAACAACTTACCTTGTACAATGGTCCCATAGTTTGTTTTGAAGTAGTCGAGTTATATCTTCCACAAAGAATTTGTCATCAATTTGGATACGTTCAACCAATACCCAAGGTTGCCTTTGCTTCAGAGACGAAAAAATAAAGTCAACGGTAAAATCATATAAGGTGGCGTATTCTAATTTAGGCGATTTCAATTGGAGCAACTGGAGAAACCATCTTAATAAGAGTTTAACATCAAAAGGTGTCTTATGGCCTTGGGATTGCAATGCAATGTATATGAAGTGGTATAAATCTGTCTCACATCCCATTGTCACCAATCCATAAACACGATTTACCGAGCCAATGTAAGTGAGCGAACATAATTTGCTTTTTGTCCTCAGTGTAAGTCCATTGTTTAAAGAACTTTGGTTTTTTAAGTTTCTTTAATTTCATATTTTTAATTATGAAATTAATGCTTGCAGAACAGGAGACTTTGACATATTATGAACTTCAATAGAACATGTACACCTAGCGACTCATTGTCCCAAGTTCTCGGAAGGGTTGAACGAATTGAGAAAGATAAGCCACTTGATATCTTTGGAAAACGAGTACATGTAGAAGAAAAAGTGGAAGGATCTAAGGCGAAGAAGAGAAAGAACATTGACGGTGAAGGAGCAAGCAAACCTACAAAAAAAGCTTCAAGCAAGAAGAAATCTTGACGTATAATTTGCTGAAAACATCTTATTTTCATATGGTAGTTTGTAATAATGTATGGGACAGTTATGAGACATCTATATGTGTGGTAAATATAATGTACGTGACGGTTTGACACATGTCTAACGTGTTGTAATTATAATGTATGTGATGGTTATGAGACATATCAATGTATGGTGATGATATAACCATACTTATGTATTTTGTTTATGTAGGATGATGGTATTGTGTTGTAATTATAATATATGTGATGGTTATGAGAAACAAATCAAGTGGTGATGATATAGCCATATTTACGTATTTTTTTTATGTAGGACGATGATATTGACCTATCTATGTGATTAAATCATGTATGATGATTCGGCTCGATTACTATATATTTTATTTATGTATTGACATATCAATGTAAAATTATTATGTCACTTGTGTAACATCCCCACATTTTGAGGTTCAAGACTAAGTGCTATTGATCCTGCAGTCATCTATAGTATTAATCTCTGGTGATAAAGTGCGGATATGTTAATCAAATCAATAATAAAAAACATAAGAATAAGAAATATTTTAAACATAATTTCAAACCTCATTTATCAAATCCTTTAGTTAATTAAAGCCTTTTGGAATAATTAAATATTTTCACTCTTTATTTAAGGAATTTTTTTCCAAATTAATCATTTAAATCTCATATTGAAAAACATTATTGAGCAAAAAAGGATCATGGAAAGTATACTAATTCTACTCAATATCAATTTTCGTATTCAACATTTACTATCTGTCGAATAACAGTGAAAATACCTTTTAAATTCACATGGATGATATGGATTTCCTCCTTGGAATTTGATACCAAGTATAAGAAGATCATTTCTATGCAATCCAATTTGTTTGATTTGGAAAATTACATCTAGTATACTTTGGAAAATTTTGATCCAGATACTATCCCCTTCGTCGAGCCAGTCCGGGTAGCAAGGGAAAGCCGACAACTAGTTTCCCAAACCCAAGCCTAGAGACTATCTTTCTATCACCCATAAGATGGTCAAGTTATTTGATCGACTCTAAATCTTTTAACATACTTAATTTAATTTTAATAATTTTAGAGCATTCGGGCTTTTCCACTAATTTGTTCCATTCCTCGGTCAGATTTTCTATGACACTTACAAATGGAACAAATGCACTAGTCGTTTTCGCATACTCATTTTTAAACCTCTTAATCATCTTTAAATTAATTAATCATTTATTTGAGAATGTTCAAAAAAGATTCGGAAAAGAATAATTAAGTTAAAACAATTGTTTGCAAAAGTTATTAAAAAGTGCTGCGAAAAAGTGCTGCAAGTAATGTTTTAAAAGCTTATTTGGTTAAAACAACTTTTCTATCATTTTGAAAATCCATTTATATAATAAATATTTCTTTTAATAGATTTATAAAATTTATTTTATATTTTTAAACATTTAAAAATGTTCATTTTGAATTAATTTCAAAATCGGGTTTTAAATTGCAAACCCGCGATTTTTCTTAAAACTTGTTTTAGACTTATTTAAAAACTCACAAGATGAAATATTGATTTTCTTTCTTCATTTGAAAACTATGGATATAATAGTTCAAAAGATTATTACCTTGAAGAATTCCGAGCTATATTCAATTCTCTACACTTGTTTGAATTCTATAACGCGAAATCGTGAACTACCGTTGCGCGACGTACCTAATTTTGACTTATTTTACAATTTCTTTTCAAACTACATGAATTTTTTTTAAATGTTTATAAAAATTTATAAATCATTTTAAACTCATTTAAACAATTAATTTTCATATTTCAAACTTATTTTCCATTTCATTTCATATTATAGTTTTATATTATTATAATATTCATTCTAATTCTTTTTAGATATTTAAAACCAATAAGAGGCTAAACAACTCCATACACTTATTATTTATGGATTAAATTTCCATTTAATTATCTATCGTTAATTACCAACAATTTCCCTTATAATTTATCAAGCCAAGTTATCGACCATATCACAATATATAACCAATCATAATATCAACCAAGTTATCATCCAATATTTAACATTTAAAATTTTAGTAAAGTGTGAGTACTCACACTTAACCAAATAGTTTCACTTCCCACCAACATTCATTCAATACAAAACTTCACCTAAATTTTTGTTAACTTCCACTAATCATCGTTACTAAACCCATTCTAAGCATCACTTAAACCCTTCTCTTCCCTCCTAAGTGCACTCCACCATCACTACCATCATAAAGCTCACGGCCTCCATCTCATCCACTACTTCATGATGCTCATAGTCAAGGGGATATTTCCCCATACTCCATCATTTTTATACTTCTTAGAGGCTAAAGCATGTTTTCTGGATGATATAAGAACTTTGGCAAAGTTCGGTGGAGATTGTATATGATTTACATAGTTTTCTAGAATGCTACAAAGGAGAAAGAAGAGAAAAAGAAACCATTAGAGAGCATGAAAGAAGAAAAAGAAAGTGAAGAAGGAGATGTGTTTGGAATGAATTAAAATGAATTGGGTATGCGTATATATATATATATATATATATATATATATATATAGGAAAAGTAAAAAGTGGTAATTTACCAAACTAACCCCTTACTAAATTAGAAAAACACCCTGGGATATTTATCTTAACTTCATATCATCCTTTTTCCACACTTACCTTTACCACATCACCTCCTCCTTTGTCCCCTTACCTTGGTTGCTAAAAAAAACATGCATTTATGTACATGTGAACTAATGACTTAAGTTGTCAAAATGTCACATCAATGTTTTACTTAACTTAATTAAGTTGTTTAAACCTTTTTATATCTTCTTAAATCATATCTTATAATTAGTATATGCGTGTGCATGTAAAAGTGTACACACCATTTCATACAACTTTTATATGATGAAACATCGAAAATTCAAAAAATGTTCTCCGGTCATAATTTCGATTTTTAATCAAACTATTTATTTATGTAAATAAAATATAAAAATAATTTATTTATCATTTCTAAACTATTAAATTAATATTATTTGAGCTATAAAACCGTTTTTAATAATATTAAAATCCAAGTGTAAAATACGACGTCGATTGGTTGAAGTGCGATGAAGTTTGTCTATCTTTATAAAACAAGTGTATGTTTATATACATATATATTTATAAAACTTTTATCAATAAATTTTTATCATTTTGTGACAATTTAAAAGGAGTTATTGATCGTTTAAATTGAAAACCCTCTTTTGTCAATTTTTCGATGAAACTTCAAATCTCTTATTTTTGTAAACGAATTCTAAGAATAAGTTCAGCATGCTTATTTATCACATAAAATAAGTTCACACGCTTTTACTTAACAAATTGTTTTCCCGCCTTTCGGCAATGCCGTGATATCGTCGACTTGGCTGGGAACGAATGGTCAACAGCCTTAGGAATCGACTAAGTACAGTAGTATAGATGATGGTTGGGCAGATTTGGACTGAAAACCAATCGAGGGGAAATCACCATGGAGTAACTAACATGGCCTTATGAAGTTATATTTCAAATTTAGAGTTGATCAAAGTTCATATGCTCGAGTTACAAACGAAGCAAGAATTTGCATGGATTGATCAAGAACGATCCATAAGATAGTTCAAGTCATTGAAGAACACTCAATATCTCAAGATCCACAAGGCCAATCCATTTGAAACTTCCAAGACATCAATAAAATAAAGATTGGAGCATATAAAATTGATCGCGAGTCCTAAAGTTGCGTTTAGCATTTGGCCGATCGTTCTGGCCAAGTCCTAAAAACGATCGGTATGTTCCAATGCATAATCCAGTTTCGACCAAGATCGATCCATATCTCCTAAGTTACGAGTTAGAATGATTCCATACTTCAGAAGTAACATCAAGAGACATATGGGACCCGCTACAAACGATCGCACTAAAATTGAAGACAAGAAAAAGGACCGGCTAAACTTAGGACCATCGTTCTTGATGGTCGAGTTAGACATGCCGATCATTATACCGGGTCCCTATGGAACCAGAGAGCCTTCTGTTGTAATCATCGCGAAATATTTCATCATCTATCCTTATAAATATAGGCCCCATGGTTCACTTTAGAGGATTTGGATGTTTCTGGTTACTTTACTATTTATTGTAATCAAGTTTTTCCTATTTCTTGCTGCTGTAATTAGATCATTAGTGGATCAATAAAGATAATCTTCAAAGTGGACATATGCATACAATGCCGAACGACTATAAATTTCCGTGTTCTTGATTATTGCTTTTATTAGTCTGTTAGTTAATTCTACTCCTTATTTTCAATTTTACTTTCTTCGTTTACTTCTCTACACAAATCTATTCTTGGTGTTTGTGACCAATTTGGTTGCTAGCATTTTGATGCTTTCACTGAGAACCCTAATTCTCAACCTGTAAGGATCCCCCTTGTCGCTATTGGATTGGATAAATCCCTCGAGGAGATCCATTGTTATCTTCATAAAGCTGCTTGTACTACTCAGATTTGCGGAAACCTAAATAAGGAGATTGATGATGGTCAGATATACCAGATCTACTACGCAGAATGTGGAAGTAAATGAGACTACTAGCACTCAACAAGGAGGCCCAAGTAATCAATCAGCAAATGTGAATGATGATCTGGTTGAAATTCAAAATCCCACCGATTCTGTTACCAGAGCTGAATTTCATAATTTAATAAGAGAGCTAATGGAGAACCATCAGTAGCCAAATAAGCAAATTCAGACCAACATCGACCCGATGAACCAAATCGATCAACAACAGCGGGGCAAAGCTACGAGGGATCACCCTTCTCGGTGTCGAAAGATTTAGCTCATCGGATGGATATTATAGACATAGGCATCACGACTGATGGATACCATGTAGAAACTTCAGGACGTCAACAAGTAAACCATTGCAGTTTGCCAGGAATGATTAGTGTCGGTCCCTCTACTAGAGAAGAAAATTTACAGGTGCACGCTGGGATTCAAACCGAAACTGCTACAGTTAATTTGGATGATGGAGTTCGAATGAATGCTGAATGGGTTCTTCCCCAAGATGATGGTGAAATCAACGTACAAAATGCATGTCGCCAAAATGGTGGCCCAAGAAGGCATGAAACATCACGTAGACATCGATGGACCATAAACATGAGGTGGAACATGACCACCGCTTGGCACTACCCGTCCAAATGCCGGACTTATCGGCAATGGTAAGACAGTTGGTGAGAGAGAACCAAGGCTTGACTAATGATGACCAAGAATCTTGAGAAGCCATATCCTTTTCATAGATAATGTTCTACACCCAGAATATGCGCGGAGATTCAACATGCCATCAATGCCTGCCTACGAAGAAAAAACTAACCCCATCCAACATATAATGAGATACGAATGGCTGATGGATTCTACGCGTGCCAATGGAAATGAAATGCAGATGCTTTCCTATAACCCTTTTCGGAATAGCGACAAAAGGATTCACGAGAATAACCCGACGACCAATTTCCAAATTCGTTGAGTTGGCATCCAAGTTTATGGAGCAATTCCAGATGCATGCATGTAACGGCCCAGAATTTTAGTCATTTAAAATTCGTACATTTAATTGATTTTAAATATTCACAACTTAAGTTTATAAGCTGAATAGATTATATTTGAAATATAGTGATTTAGTTGGATAAAAAAATCATTGATTTAATTTTTGAAATTGTGTAAACAATTGAAAATTAAATTTAATGTGAATGAAAATGATTTATAAAGTTGAATTAAATGTTATTTGAATTATAAGATGTTAGAGAACTTCTAAAAATTGAATTAAAAGTTAAATTGCAGAAATTGAATGTTTAATATTTAATTAACGAGTGAAAATGGTCATTTTTCAAACAGTCTTGGATTTGGACGAAAACAATTTCATTGGATCTGTAATGTTATATTATTGTAGGAGTTCGTGTTAATCAAATTTAAGATTTGTCCGGGGCATACTAGAACGCGTAGAAATCTGTTTAAGTGAATTCTAAATCTATTTTAGTTGATTCGAAAACCTATCTTTCAAATACTATCGAATTGGCTCCCAATATATATTCCATTATGTTTGGAATAGAGGTAAAATATTATAACGCCAGGCGGCACGCTTCGTTTGGAGTTTGAAAAAATTTCGGATGAATAGTGCGCGCGAATTTTCAATAAAAGGACGTGAATATTCACATTTTTCATCAAAACCCCAACTAGATTCACGTCCGCCTTTTAAACATTTCAAGGGCCGTATCTTCAAACCTTCTCCCCTCGATTTCTCCAAATCCATCGACAATTATGAAAAAGTTTCAACATGAAAATTGTAGAGGGAAAGGAGATACATGATATCAACGGGTATGATCGTTTGAAACGAAGCGGCGAAAAATTAAGATTGAACATTGCGTATTCGAACACGATTTCGAGGAGGATAGACAACCGAGTTCGCCCACATTCAAGCCGAAGGCAGAGCTCGTGAAGCACGTTCGTTTGATGCTAGTCGATCGTCTCCAAGTTGCTCAAGGAGGTGGCGATAATTCGTCGAAAAATGGCGGCTACATAGGTTTGTCGATCGCAAGAAACGAAGAAGGAGAACAAGAAGCGATCGGCCTGGATGCGATGAAGGCAAGATCGAACGGCTGCCATTATTCTAGGGTTTGAAAATATAAATAAAATTGAAATTGATTTATATTAATTCATACAATCTTTAAAATTGTGTAACTTTGTCATACGAGATTCGTTTTTGATGAAACAAGTTGCATTGGGTCTATATCGATGAGCATTGCATTTTAGAGCTGGTTTGGAGTCGATTGGAGCTAGTGTAAATTTTAGGTAAAATTAAACGGCTGTTTAATTTTATTCGGAATAAAACATTGCAATTGCTGTTGGAACCTTTGTGAGTACAATTCACTCTTTATGACTCATTTATATTTTTATATAAGTGAAATAAATATTTTTTATGTTGATTGATGATTGTTTGAATGATATATGATATAATGATTGGTATTTGGATATATTCCTACCTGTTGGAGTAGATGAGACCTATATGTTTCCGTGTATGAGCGGGTGACCCTTTATATGCGCTTCTGCCTTGAAGCAGACATTGTACACATATTCTAATATGTATATTAGTTGCAGTTAATAGGTTGGAGGGACCCAACTGGACTCCTCACCATCATTATTTTATTTACAGATATTGTGGCATATGCTGTTATCATATGATATATGATGTTTTGGATGTTGTGATTTATGTATTTGGTGCTGTTGAAGCATTAGTCCTATTTTTGGAAATTTTAAAAATATTGAAGTAATGATTTCCAAATTTAAAAGGATTTTCAAAGTGATTTTGAAAAAGATGTTGTAATTTTTGAATCGTTAAAGGAATGAATTTATTTAAAATAAATAAATGTTATAATTTTTATGTTATAAAAATTATGATATTCGGGAAATATAACTAAAATGTGATTTTTGAAATATGAAGATAACTATTTTGTAAAATTGTTTAATTGGTGATTTTGAGTTATTATAAATGGATATATTTATATATAAGATTTATAAAATTGATATTTTTATAAATCGAAATAATGGAATTATAAAGGAGTTTTTATAAGTATTAAAATGATGTTAGAAATGAATCTTATAAGTGATTGAGATTTATGAATTTGTGAAGTTACAAAAAGAATGATTTTGTAAATAGATGATTTATAAGTAAATTAACTTATAATTTGGATTTGGCATTTAAATGATATATAAATAAAATTTGTTAATTAAGGGATTTTATAAGTTAAATTTCTTATAAAATAATAAATGGAATTTGATTTTATAAATGGAAGTTTTTATAATACATAAAAGGAATTTATAAACATTGTTTTATAAATCCCAAATCAATTAAATTTGATAAGTTAAATATAGAAGTTTATTAAAGAAGATATATCCACGATATTGGACAGTGGATAATCCTTTAATTAAATATGTAGAAGTGTTGAGTTTGGTTAGAGAATTATATTCATGATTTTGGACAGTAAATAATATTTTAAATAATGTTTTGGGAAGTGATATTTTTAATTGAGTTAAATGTTTTAAAGATGATTTAAAATGTGTTGATTATCGAATACATAGATTTCAATATTTATTGTTGAAATAGACGTTTTCGAGAAGTAAGGAAATGACGGACTATAACACTGTTGTTATAGTAAATGATTTTCGAAAGGAAATGTTTTGTATAGTATTGGGGTTTATATATCTATCTTAATTTTCGAATCCCTATACTAGTGATTTTGGGTTTTCGTAATGATGTTTTATGCAACATTCATTTTGACCCAAATAAATGTTTTTAATAAGTATGTTTTCCTTAAAGAACAAAATATATACTTAATCTTGATTTAAGTATATGTGATATTTTCTAAGTGTTGAAAATAAAGAGATTTGTGAATACGCTTATACTGTTGATATAAATATATGGAAATGTTTTCCAATATTGAAGTTGAAATGGTTTTGAGATTATACCTTTTAAAGATAATTTGAAGTGGATATTAGCAAGTGATTTATTTAATAAAAAATTAGTTAAAAGGGCTTAGTGATTATTATGGTGCTAAATATTTGTTTGTTTGCTTTGATAGTTGAATAACCGACTATCAAATTTGATCATTTTAGTTCCTCGACTTGATGTGGGAACTATTTAGTCGTACACTTAGTACGCAGCCTTTCGTGTAAGCTTGATTATCATTTGTGATGATGATGTTGATTCGTGTAGTGCGCAGTATTACTTCAATCTATCGAGCTTCCTTTTTGGCCAGAAGGATAACAAGCTGAAAGTTGGATACGTATAAGTCTATGAAACTTAGTTTTTGTGTGAGATTGAGAAATGCTTTTGCGTTGTTGGTACGAAGATACCAAGATCGGTTTATCCGAAAACTACTTCAGACCAACGTATATGCGACGATTGTGCAGGTTGCTTGTGATGATATTGATATTCAGGATTTTCATAGTGGGGTACTGCTTGTTGATCGTTTGGGGTTAAAATCCTAATATACATGTAGTAGAATTGGTCCCTTTATTATGAAATATCCAATGCGGGGACTATTCGCTACTGATCCTAGGGATTTCCCAATAGGATGCGGCGTGAAAGTACCTTCGGTTTGTCCTGTTCCTGGATAACTTGTATGGTTGTTTGTCTGACATTGCATTTTTATAGATTACATGCATTGGTTTTTACAAACCTACATCAGTGGTGGTGGAGAAGGCAATTTCTCTTAGCTTAACACCCTCCTTGAGATGTATGAGCTTAAGGGTTGTATTTTTATAGAAGGCAATTAGTAGACAACTGAAATGGCTGTGTGGCATTCAAAGTGTTGTGATTTGTGATATATGAAAGGTAATCATTACCTCAGGCCTCAGCAACCAGAAATGACCGAAATAGGGTTAGATGTAGCAGGGCTAAGTGGGTCGCACCTATTAGGGAATGATCGTCCTCTTCTAGTATACCTTTACATGCTATGACGTCGTGTATCTAATTATTGTGGTTTGTATGCTAGAGGGCCCTCGGTAAAGGTCGGTAATAACCGACCGATGACATATTCGGTACCATCTAGCTATAAAGGTGGGCCGGTCTTGTGTTGGTAAGGGCAGATGTTCTATGCCTCGAGACATCCATCTAGAGGTGTACCCCTTCAGAAGGTAGTCCCTTCACCTGGTCATTTGTATCGAAATCCAAACTCCACTACATACCTGCCATTTTATTTGTAGAGCCTAGTATGATGGAATTTAATAATGGTAACAATTTCGGCTATTTTGAATATTATTTGTATACTAGACACTAGTATAATATCAGATGATTTGATATGAAATGTTTTAGTTATCGTAAGGTAAAAACATGTCCGTGTTTATGTGTGGACTTGTCTTACGAGATACTTTTGTTTGACAAAGGAAAAGTTTGGTAATTTAATAAATTCAGTTGAATGTGTTTTTCATGCTGGTTTACCAGACTGATCAGGGCGTTCTTCCCTTTCAATGCTCAGGTCAGACCGAGTATATTTATAGATTTAGATTTGTGCTTTTGGAGCTTCAGCAGGAGAGATAGAGATCTTCATTTCGTATATGCGTATCTATTTCGATTATTGATTATCCACTGTGCTTAGTTGTTGTTTATTATCGGCAATTGTGAGGACAGATTATTATAACTGTCCAAGATGATAATTTGTGATTGATTGTTGAACTCTGATTGATGTATGTATATACAGTTTCTATTTTGTAAAGATTATTGATACGATATTATATGTTTTCCGCTGCGATGTGAGATTCTGTATTGTTCTATTTGGTTCTATCTTCTCTCTTTCTTCTCTTCTTTTCTTCTCTCTTCTTTTCTTCTCTTGACTTTCCGTCGATCTGTGCTTTTTGGGTCGGACATGTGTGATCAATTGTCGATTTAAAGGGTACGGATTTGCAGGTCGTCACATGTGGTATCAAAGCTTAGATTTTATATATTCCTAAGCTTCGACGTGTACTCAGTATAGATAGGGACAGTGGCACCCTAGATTGAGTTTGAGTGTATTATATATATAAGCATGTATTTGTTAGTGAATATAAAATGTTTTATATTGTGTTTACTTATCCATTAAGTTGTTTGTGAATTCTCGTCGGTATGTGGGACGCCATGTTATCGACAGGGATTTCCAAACATTTAAACGAGGCAAGTCGACATAGTATTGTTTTTAAATTAGGTAAATGAAATGATTTTACCTTGATTATATTTTATATATAAAGGGAATAATTTTTCAGAATTATTAAAGTGTATGTAAATTGATTGTTTGGTTGTTTGTAAATGTAAATATATATAAGTTTATAAAAATTGTTTGAATAATCTAAATAAAACAACAATTGTATAAGAATAAATTATATAAGAAAATGAATTATAAGTATGGAATTATAATTAATATGATTTACAATTGTGAAATAATCTTATATATAAAAAAAGAAACAACATGAACATATTTATAAATATGAGTTATAAATGAAAAAATGGATTTAAACTAAGAAGTTGAAAATTTGAATCCTGTTGATTTTAGAACTTATTTTTCAAAGCACGGAGGTTATATTGTTATAAATCTAAATAAGATAGATAAATTTGAAGTGATCTTATATAAGTAAAGTGAATAATGAAATTACATAAGTAAGAAGATTTTATAAATGTGATTTATAAATATAAAAAGGAATTTTTTAAAAGAATATAAAGCACTAAATTCACTACTGTTGTTGGAAAATAATAAGGGTGATGACTACAACATAATCAATATCATTTTCGAGTTTCTGTGTGCTTGATTGCTACCAATAGTAAATTGAAATTGAAGTTTTTTTGTGATAAACAAATTTAAATTTAAAATCCAAGTTGAAATGGATAAATATAAATATAATGAGTTTTATACTTATGATATGAAATAAGAATTTAATTTAGTGAAGTCAATAAATTTGAGCAGCATAATAAAATAAATGATTTGAAATTTAACTAAAGGAAAGTTAAATAAATTGAATCAGCTTTGAATTGGATTAAACGATTTATTGAAATGGAAATTAAACTCAAGAGGTAAGTGATTATAAAATATGAATCTGAATGTTTGAATAAATAAGTTGTATGACTTATAATGTGAGAAAATGCAAGTAAAACAAATTGTTAAAATGGTTAAACAATTTTGTTAGGGAAAACGAAATTTGAATTTGAATAAGTAATGAATTTGACTTAAGTAAAAGTTAAATAAAATAGGATTTGATTTAAATTAGAAGTGAAATTAAGTTATATAGTGAAAGTAAATGCAAGTGACAATGAATGGTTGTGAAGAAATTTAATTAAGTAATGTTGAATGAAGTTGATTTTGGCATCGAAGTAAATTAATAAAGTGAGTTAAATGAATGTGAACTTGAGTTACATAAAGAACTTCAACTTTAGTGGTAAAATGAATTAGCAATTGAATTAATGAATGAATTAAATGTTAATCAATCGAATATAAATGAATTGATATGGAATAATATATATATTAATTCATTAAAAGCTAATGTAATTGGAAATTAAATAAATCAAATGAAAGTAAATTCAATATTAAACCAATTGAAATTGAATGTATTAAACCAAATTGAATATAAGCAAAGTAAAATAATTTGGTAAATGTTGGTTATACATTGGTTGTTAGATTGATGTTAGTTGATTGTATATAAATCCATATGAAATTGCATTAGTTAAATTGAAAGCTAAAGTAATTGAACTCAAACTGGAAGTTAAGTGAATTTAAATGGAATTGAATTTGACTGAATTGGAAGTGAACAAACTTGAATGTAAATTAGTGAATGTAAACTAATTGAATTGGAATTAATGAATGTTGGTAAAATCCAATGTTAATGAATCAAATATAATTAAATTGAAAAACCAATACAATGAATAAAATGAATGTATATTGGTTCAGTTATGGATTGATTGGATAAATACTGGTTTATTGGATTATAGATGTTTGGTGGTTGGATATGTTGCTTATTGGTTGCATTTGCTATATTGGCATATATAGTTGTTGTACAGGTATATGTTGTATATTGATATTACTTTCATATGTACATGTTTCTCATTTTTTTGTTGAGTATTTGGTAGGTGCGGATTGCGCTTGCTTCACATCTTGAGCTTGCTTTCGCACTATATTGGCCGTATATGCTCACTAATAATATATAAGGTACATATCTTGGATTACATATCGTACTTTACACCTTTTCCCTACGGGATGCCTCATCCTCGAAGATGAGATGTATATTTATGATATATATAAGTTGTGATCCTACTACGATTCAACCGCGCAAAGGAGACGCTGGCCATTTTTTTTGAAAATTAAAGTGTTAGATTTTTTTTGAGAATTTTGAAAAAAATTTAATAACTAAAATTTTGATTTGGAGTTATGAATTGAAGTTTTGAAAAAATAACTAAGAATGGATTTAAAAAAAACTTAAATTTTTTTTATAAGAAGTTTAACTAATGGATTTTGAGAAAAGTTAAAAGGTTTAAACTGTTAGTAATTTAATCTGAACAAATTGTTTTGAAGAGTTAATAGTTTTTGTGACTTTTTCGTACTTGGTAATTTCGAGGACGAAATTCTTTTAAATAGGGGAGAATGTAACGACCCGGAATTTTAGTCATTTGAAATTCGTATATTTAATTGATTTTAAATATTCACAAGTTAAGTTTATAAGCTGAATAGATTATATTTGAAATATAGTGATTTAATTGGATAATTAAATCGTTGATTTAGTATTCGAAATCGTGTAAATAATTGAAAATTGAATTTAATGTGAGTGAAAATGATTTATAAAGTTGAACTAAACCTTATTTGAATTATAATGATGCTAGAGAACTTCTTAAAATTGAAGTAAAAGTTAAATTGCAGAAATTGAATATTTTAATATTTAACTAACGAGTGAAAATAGTCATTTTTCAAACAATCTTGGATTTCGACGAAACCAGTTTCATTGGATCCATAATGTTATATTATTGTAGGATTTCAAATTTCGTGTCAATCAGATTTACGGTTTGTCCGGGGCAAGCTAAAACGCGTAGAAATCTATTTAA
Source organism: Allium cepa (assembly GCA_030765085.1). Taxonomy (NCBI): domain Eukaryota; kingdom Viridiplantae; phylum Streptophyta; class Magnoliopsida; order Asparagales; family Amaryllidaceae; genus Allium; species Allium cepa. The sequence continues at coordinate 466,648,329 of CM060943.1, forward strand.
GTGAATTTTAAATTTAAATAAGTTGATTTGGAAACCTATCTTTTAAATACTATCAAATTGGCTCCTGATATAAATTTCATTGTGTTCGGAATAGGGGTAAAACATTATAAATGCCAGATGTAAGCTTTGTTTGGAATTCGAAAAAATTTCGAGTGAATAGTGCGCGCGAATTTTCTATAAAAGGACGTGAATATTCACATTTTTCATCAAAACCCTAAGTAGGGTCCACGACCACCTTTTAAACATTTCAATGGCCAATATCTTACAACCTTCTTCCCTCAGTTTCTCCAAATCCATCGACAATTACGAAAAGCTTTCAACAAAAAAATTGTAGAGGGCAAGGAGATCTATGATATCAACGGCTATGATCATTTGAAATGAAGCGAATTGACGACAAATTGAGATTGAACGTCGCAAATTGAACACTTTTGTCGAAGAGGATAGACAACCGAGTTTGCCCATATTCAAGTTGATGGTAGAGCTCGTGAAGCACGTTCATTTGATGCTAGCCAATCGTTTTCAAGTTTCTCGAGGAGGTGGCGATAATACCTTGAAAATTGGCGGCTACATGGGTTTGTCGATCGTGAGAAACGAAGAAGGAGAAGAAGAAGCGATCGGCCTAGATGTGATGAATGCAAGATCGAATGGCTGCAGTTATTCTAGGGTTTGAAAATATAAATAAAATTGAAATTGATTTATATTAATTCGTACAATCTTTAAAATTGTGTAACTTTGTCATACGAGGTCCCATTTTGACAAAACAAGTTGCATTGTGTCCGATTGACGAGCACTATATTTTAGACCTTATTTGGAGTAGATTGGAGCTAGTGTAGTTTTTGGGTAAAATTAAATGGCTGTTTAATTTTATTCGAAATAAAACACTACAACTGCTATTGGAACCATTGTGAGCACAACTCACTCTTTCTGACTCACTGACATATTTATATAAGTGAGAATAAATAATATTTATGATGATTAATGATTGTTTGGATGATATAAGATATACTAATTGGTATTTGGATATATTCCTGCCTATTGGAGCAGATGAGACCCTATACGTTCTCTATTTGAGCAGATGACCCTTTGTACGCACTTTTGCCTTGAAACGGACATACACATATTCTAATATGTATATTTGTTGCAGGTAATAGGTTGGAGGGTTCCAACTGAATTCCTCACCAGTATTATTTTATTTACAGATATTGTGATTTATGCTGCTATCATATGATATATGATATTTTGGGTGTTGTGATTAATGTATTTGGTGCTGTTGTAGCACTGGACCTATTTTAGGAAATTAAAAAAAAATGATTTCCAAATTTAAAAGGATTTTCAAAGCGATTTTGAAAACAGACATTTTGTTAATTTTTGAATTGTTAATGGAATGAATTTATTTTGAATAAATAAATGTTATAATTTTTATGTTATAAAAATTATGATATTTGGGAAATATAATTGAAATGTGATTTTTGAAATATGAAGATAACTATTTTTTAAAATAGTTTAAATGGTGATTTATAGTTATTACAAATGGATTATATTTATACATAAGTTTTGTAAAATTGATATTTTTAAAAATCAAAATAATGGAATTATAAAGGAGTTTTTATAAGTGTTAAAATGAAGTTATAAATGAATCTTATATGTGATTAAGATTTATGAATTTGTGAAGTTATAAAAGAATGATTTTGTAAATAGATGATTTATAAGTAAATTAACTTATAATTTGGATTTGGCATTTAAATGAGATGTAAATAGAATTTGTTAATTAAGGGATTTTATAATTTGAAGTTCTTTAAATGGAATTTGATTTTATAAATGGAAGTTTTTATAATATATAAATGGAATATATAAACATTGTTTTATAAATCCAAAATCAATTGAATTTGATAAGTTAAATATAAAAGTTTATTGAAGGAGATATATCCATGATTTTGGACAGTGGATAATCCTTTAATTAAATATGTAGAAGTGTTGAATATGGTTGTCGAATTATATTCACGATTTTAGATAGTGAATAATATTTCAAACAATGTTTTAGGAAGTGATATTTTTAAATGGTGTTAAATGTTTTAAAGATGATTTAAAATGTGTTGAGTATCAAATACATAGATTTCAACTTTTATTGTTGAAATAGACGTTTTCGAGAAGTAAGGAAATGATGGACTATAACACTGTTGTTATAGTAAATGGTTTTTGGAAGGAAATATTTTTGTATAGTATTGGGGTTTATACACCTATCTTAATTTTCGAATCCCTATACTAGTGATTTTGGATTGTCGTAACGATGTTTTACGCAACATTCATTTTGACCCAAATAAATGTGTTTAATAAGTATGTTTTCCTTAAAGAATAAAATATATACTTAACCATGATTTAAGTATATGTGATATTTTCTAAGTGTTGAAAATAAAGAGATTTGTGAATATGCATATACTGTTGATATAAGTATATGGAAATGTTTTCCAATATTGAAGTTGAAATGGTTTTGAGATTATATTTTTTTAAAGATAATTTGAAGTGGATATTTAGCAAGTGATTTAATTAATAAAAGATTAGTTAAAAGGGCCTAGTGATTGTTATGGTGCTAAATATTTGTCTATTTGCTTTGATAGTTAAATAACCGACTATCTAATTTAACCATTTTAGTTCCTCGACTTGATGTGGGAACTATTTAGACATTCACTTAGTACGTAGCCCTCTGTGTAGGCTTGATTATCATTTGTGTTGAGGATGTTGATTCGTGTAGTGCGAAGTATTACTCCAATCTATTGAGCTTCCTTGTTGGCCCAAGGATAGCAAGTTGAATGTTGGAGACGTATAAGTCTATGAGACTTAGTTTCTTATGAGGTTTTCAAATGCTTTTGCATTTTTGGTGCGAAGAGACTGGGATCGGTTTATCCGAAAACCACTTCGGACCAACGTATATGCGACGATTGTGCAAGTTGCTTGTGATGATATTGACATTCAGGATTTTCAAAGTGGAGGACTGCTTGTTGATTATTTGTGGTTAAAATACCAATATACATATAGTAGCAGTGGTCTCTTTATTATGAAATATCCAATGCAAGGACTATTAGCTACCGATCTTAGGGATTTCCCAACAAAATATGGTAGGAAAGTACCTTCGGTTTGTCCTGTCTCTGGACAACTTGTATGGATGTTTATATGACATTGCATTTCTATAGATTACGTACATTGGTTTTTACAAACGTACATCAGTGATGGCGGAGATGGCAACTTCTCTTAGCTTAACACCCTTCTTGAGATGTATGAGTTTAAGGGTTGTATTTTTGTGGATGGCAATTAGTAGTCAATGGAAATGGCTTGTGGCATTCAAAGTGATGTGATTTGTGATATGTGAGAGGTAATCGTTACTTCTGGCCTCATCAACCGAAAATGACCGAAACAGGGTTAGATGCAGCAGGGCTAAGTGGCTCGCTCCCATTAGGGTATGATCATTCTCTTCTAGATATATCTTAACCCGCTATGACGTCGTATATCTGATTATTGTGGTTTGTATGCTAGAGGGCCCTCGATAAAGGTCGGTAACGACTGAAGGATGACATATTCGGTACCATCTAGTTATAGAGGTGGGCCGGTCTTGTGTCGGTAGAGGGCAGATATTCTGTGCCTCGTGACATCCATCTAAAGGTGTACCCCTTCAGAAGGTAGTCCCTTCATCTGGTCATTTGTATGGAAATCCAAACTCCACAACGTACCTACCATTTTATTTGTAGAGCCTAGTATGTTGGAATTTAATAATGGTAATAATTTTGGCTATTTTGAATATAATTTGTATACTAGACGCTAGTATAATATCAGATGATTTGATAAGAAATGTTTTAGTTATCGTAAGATGAGAACATGTCCATGTTTATGTGTGGACTTGTCTTACGAGATACTTTTATTTTGACAAAGGAAAAGTTTGGTAATTTAATAAACTTAGTTGAGTGTGTTTCTCACGCAGGTTTACCAGACTGATCCGGGCGTTCTTCCCTTTCAATGCTTGGGTCAGACTGAATATATTTACAGGTTCAGATTTGTGCTTTTGGAGCTTTAACAGGAGAGATGGAGATCTTTATTTCGTATATGCGTATCTGTTTTGATTATTGATTATCTACTTTGCTTAGTTGTTGTTTACTATCGGCAATTGTGAGGACAAGTTATTATAACTGTCCTAGGCTGATAATTTGTGATTGATTGTTGAAATCTGATTGATGTATGTATATACAGTTTCTATTTTGTAAAGATCATTGATATGATATTATATGTTTTCCGCTGCGATATGAGATTCTGTATTGTTCTGTTTAGTTCTATCTTCTCTCTTTTTTCTGTTCTCTTCGTCTCTCTTCTTTTCTTTCTCTTGACTTTCTGTTAGTCTATGCTTTTTGGGTCGAACATGTGTGGTCTATTGTGAATTCAAAGGGTACGGATTTGTGGGTCGTCACAATGCGACTCGTCTCAAAGACGTGATGTCCCTTTTCAGTGTGATCTAGGTTCCAGGGGATTCGTTGAAAAATTATTTGGAGATATTTCATATAGCTGCCATGGAGGTCAGTAATCCGAATGATCATGAAATACTTATAGCCATGACAAGAGGAATTGATCCAAAGGCCCAGTTTGGTGACTAGCTGGCTGGTAAACTGCCTGCCACATTGGAGCATTTTTATCCAAAGGTAGCTCAGTTTCTAGGAATGGAGGAAGCCAAGTCCTTTAGAAAAAATAATATCACGGGACCGAGTGGAGAAGCAGTACATAGTAACATTGCAATAAAATAGTCTAATGGCAGTTTTATAAATAGTTCAAGTGAACATTCAGAATAAGCCAAATCAATTAAAGAGAGGTGGAAATAGGATCCAGAGCGAAAAAGGGATTTTGAAAGGTTGAAGCCTAGGATTCCAATGTATGATAAGTACACGCCGCTGAAAATGTCCTTTGAAAATATCCATCTATCTATTTGCAATATCATGCAATACAGGAAGTCGCTTCCAAAAGAGTCGTCAAAGAGATAGAAGCAGACCGGGAAATATTGTCGGTTTCACAAGTGTTATAGGCACAATACAAATGAATGCAGGCATCTTTAGGATGTTTTAGAAAAATTAATTCGGGAAAAGAAGTTGCAACAGTTTGTGAAAGCCCCATGGGAAGGTGGATAGGGAACTTCTGACCCTAAGCGAGGACAAGCTCCGTGTAGGGATGAGGAGCATGCACGGACCGGCGGAAGAATGGTGATAAATATGATAGTCAGAGGATCGCACCCGATGGATATGATTTGGAAAGAAATGAAGCGCTATGCTAGCACGATTAGGCATATAGATTTTTAATGTTGTTCGAATATGGAAGGTGAGACTCCAACAAAACAACAATGTACAATGAAAGATGATATTGTGTTTAGAAATAGGGAGACGAACAAAGTAGAGGCTCCAATAATCGACCCGATGGTCATTTCAGCTATAATTGGTCCTGCACTAGTAAGAATTATTTTAATTGATTGTGGAAGTTCGGTGAATATATTTTTCAAAAAGGCATATGATCAAATAAGAATGGAAGCCAAAGATTTAAAATCGTCTAAAGCTTATATACATGGTTTTAATAGCGTTGCAACCGAAGCTATTGGTTATGTGGAATTGCCTGTTGTGTTGGGAGATGGTGAGTGAATGAGAGTGCGAATATTGCGATTTATTATTTTGGAGGTTATTTCCCCGTAAAATGTTTTTCTGGGACGACCGACCCTGGAAAAATTTCGAGTAGCTCTTGCCCCATGATGTTTGACTTGAAAATTTCCAGTAGATAATGGTGTAGAGGTTATTCATAATGAAGTGACTAAACATGCCTGTTATGTGGCTGAGTTAAGGGAAGCTCAGCGTAAGGAGAAGGGTAAGGTGCGGACAAAGCTATCTATATCCATGCTGCTGACAATTGACAATTGGTGCCTGAGCCTTGACTCAGGCGCCACGGTCGATTCTATAGAGATATAGATCCAAGGGATAACGAAGCGGAGCCCAAAGAGACCAAGGATGCACCAGTTGAGCTGACGATTCATATTACGGTCGGCCATGATGATCCATCGCGAGTCCTAAAGATTGGGTCATAGCATAGCCCTTTGACAGTGAAGGAATTTCTGTTTTTCTCCAAGCAAATGTAGATGTATTCGCTTAGACTCATTCTGAGATGTGTGGAATCTCATTTTCTATTGCGAGTCATGCATTAAATATCGACCCAAAGTATGTTTTGATGAAGCAAAAAAGACGCGGTATGGATCCAGAGAGATTTGTCGCTCTCAAAGAGGAGGTGAATAAATTAAAAGTCAACAGGTTTATCCACGACGTCCTCTACCATGAATGGGTATCAAATCATGTTCTTGTGAAGAAGGAAAATGTGAAATGGAGAACGTGCATTGACTATTCAGATTGAACAAGCTGTGCCCTAAAGGCAGTTTTCCTCTTTCGATGATTGACCAGATGGTGGATTATGTTAGTCCGTGATATGATGGTTTTGATGACAAAAACCTTAGAATAGATTATAAAATATAAATACTAGCATTATAGTTTAGAATATATGTATATGCAGGATTTAACCATGTAGGTACCAAGAATGAAGACTGTACAGTATAGAGATTCAAGATATCAAGATTGAAGACTCATGAGTATCTAGATTATCAAGAGTTTAAGAGTTCAAGTAATTTATCTTTTAATTAGAAATTTTGTCAAAACTCCTAGAAAAGCACTGGCATCTTAAAATCCAATTTATTCGTGGAATGGAATCCACTTCGAGCCTGTTAAAGGGATGGAATCCTATGTAGGAAGGAACCTACGAAAAATCTAGTGGAACATTGTTTTGTATTTAATTTTTATTCAAAATGATTTACAAAATTATATCTTGTTTTCAAAGTGTTTTCAAAACCTTCCTTTTAAAAGCATCAAAAACATCTATCCTAATTTCAAAATACTTTTAGCCTCAAAATAATCTTTGATTTCAAAATCAAATTATCCATGGTTTTAACTATCTTTAATAATAATATTTAAATATATATACTTAGATATAAATATAAAATTTTACTTATGTGTTTTAACTATAAACAAGTATATTTATAGTTTAAAATAGTTTTTAATATAAGATAGAAGATATTTTAAAAGAAAAATGTATAACCAAAAACTCCTTTGGCATGTCGACATACCCAAGGAAACCATGTCGACATAGTGTCAGTTGGTTTCAAAATTTAAATTTCAAAAGAAGTGTCTATTCGTCATATCTCTTCACGAATAGACATGGCTGTTGTTCTTCTATAAATAGGGGATGTTTTCAACGAATTTTAATATAGATTTTTTGGTTTTTCACTCCTCTTCTTCTTCCACATTTCTATATACATATTCTTACCATTACTTTGCCGTAATCAACATTGAATCCAACTAGATTATCTTTGGTTTGATTCTCTATCACTATCTCAACAAGATCCTCAGTGCAATTCAGAATTATAGGCATTTTGTAATCAACTTAGCGAGAAAAGATGTGTTATGGCCTTGGAAATCAATCAAGCGAGATAAGGTGTGATTGTAGCCTTGGAAATCAATTAGGTGAACTTGCTGCCCGGGAAATCAAGTATCTCTACCCATAGGATTGTGAATCTGGAGGGTGTACTCGTTGCCTTGAAATCGAGGGTGTAATTATAAAGATTGTTTTTGAAAGAAAATCCGTACTTGTGTGCAGGACTGGATGTAGGGTAACTCCGAACCAGTATAAAATCTGGTGTGTTCTTTGCATTACTGCTTTTACTTTATATTTGCATCTGTGTTTGATTCTATGATCATATATGTGTTTGAATATTGCATACATTTGTGTTTAAATTAACAAAAACTCAAAAAGATTTAACAATTCTCTAAAACATTATTCACCTCCTCTAGTGTTTATCCTAGCCTTAAGATCCTTAATCTGCATTTCTTACATTTGGTATCAGAACAAGGTTTTCAAAGTTTCATAATCTGATTTTTGAAAAAGTTTTCAAAATGGCTACCAACACTGGTATTGTTACTAACACTAGGATCACTGTCACTAGTTCATTTGTAGAAGGTCAGTCTACTGTCAGACCACCACGTTTTAGTGGCAGTAACTATGCATATTGGGCATGTAGGATGAAAATATATATACAGTCTGTAGGATTAGATACTTGGAATATCACACAAACCGAATATTCTGAACCCACAATTTTGCACGGTGGACTGCTGAGCAAAAGACTGTTGCACAAAATAATTCTAACGCAATGAATATTCCGTTTTGTTCACTTGATAGGAATGAATTTAATAGAGTTTCAATTTGTAAGTCTGCATATAAAATTTTGAAAACTTTGCAAGTGACTCACGAAGGAAGCAAAGTTAAATAGACTAAAATTTCCATACTCACAAATTAGTTTCAATTATTTAAAATGAATTCCAGTGAGTCTATTTCCGATATGTGTAGTAGATTTCAGAATATTATGCATTCTCTAATATCCTTGGGAAAGGAATTTTCGAAAGAAGATCAAGTCAGAAAAATTCTAAATTCTCTTACTCCAGAATGGGATCAAAAGACACTTGCGATCGAAGAGGCAAATGACATCAATACTTTAAAGATAGAAGAATTAATTGGAAATCTAATGTCGTTTGAAGTTCAAATGATTGGGAGAAGAGAAAGCAAAGCATCTGAAAAGAAATCAATGGCATTTAATGCAATAACTGATGGATCAGACTCAAACAGCGATAATGATGAAGAGATAGCCTTGATGACCAGGAATTTTCGAAAAATTCTGAAATACAGAAAGATGAATAATCTCAAGAGAAACAACTATAAGAACTCTGAAAATCAAAATGTAGCGCCAAACAATGCCAAATGTTTCAACTATGATGAACCAGGGCATATCAAAAGAGACTGTCCGTATCCAAATAGGCAAAATCCTCCTATAAACAATGGTTCGGTAAAGAAATAGAAGCATGCATTTACTGCTACTCTAGATGACTCTCACTCGTCCCTAAGCGATGATGATCAAAAGACAGATAATTCAAATTTGTGTTTCACGGCAGTTCACGATTCCGACGAAATCAGAGAAACGGACTGAAAAAAAGGTACTCATTTACAATATAATTGGTTGAAATTGCATGCTTAGAATTAGATATGCGATTACTTGATTGATTGATTTTGAATTGGTGTGTTGTTTGAATTTTAAAATTTTTACTATTATTTTACTATTATTTTTATTATTTTTTATAATAATATATTATTGAAAATACTGTAATTCTAATAATATTCCAGATATATAAACATTAAAAATAATAAGTATATATATATATATATATTAGAGTACTTAAGGAAAATAAATCATAGAAATTCATAGGCACATGTCGACATGGTCCCTACCATGATGTCGACATGCGTACCAAAATTTGAAATTCAAAAATTGAATTCAAATGGTTGAAATTCCCTCCATCTTTTCACTTCATTCAATTCTCTGAAAAGACATCTTTTGACAGATCAGAACAAGTCCTTTGAGAATCTATTTATTCACTATCTTTTATCATATCTTTTCACTCTCATTTTCAAATTAAACTCTCTCTTCGAAACTTCAAGCTCTCTACTCTCTACTTTAATGGCTTCTTCAAGAAACTCCTCCACCATGAGAATTTCCAAAAAGATAAAAGAGCAACTCTTCAATGATCCGGAGGCAATTAAAGCATATATCAATTATGCTAACTATGCAAAAGTCCATCCCGGAAAATTTGCTATCTTTCAAGATTTCTCTTCTTATGAAATTGATTCTCTTTTTGCAAACAATCAAATTCTTAGTCTTGTTGATGCTTCTCAAAATGATTTAGTTTGTTATCGAAATCTTGTTAAAATTTTCTATGCAAATTTAAATCGTGGATTTTATATTGGAAATGATGATGAAATTTAGAGTAGTGTCAAAGGCACTAGAATTTTTTTGAATTGTGATCTTTTGGGTACCATTCTCAATTGCAAGAGTACGGGAATGGATCTTCCGAGTTTTAAAATCGATGAAAATGATCGTGTGACATTTCATCACATTTTCGAAGGGAATGATAATTTTGAATTCAAAAATCGAAATTTTCGACCAAAAGCAAGAATTGTCAATCTTCTTTTGCAACATACTTTGACCCCAAGATCGGGGAATTTTTAATAATCCTACCTCAAAAGTTTGCAAAGTACTTTTTGCTATTTTTGAAAATTATGACATCAATTGGGCGCAAGTTATTTTGGATGAACTTCGTCCCAAAAATCTTGAAATGGGTGAGAATACTTTGTATCATGGAATTTATCTCACTCGGATTTTTAACTATTTTGGAGTGGATTTCAAAGGAGAAGAATTTGTTTCTAGAAAAGTTTTCAATCATTCTTACATTTCGCTTATGAAAATTCCTTTTGTTTTTCAACCTTATGAGACTCATGCCAAAAAGGAAGAGCGTTTGACTCATAAGGAGATGGAAGAAGAGGAAGAGGAAGAAAATGAAGAGGAAGGGGATGAAATGGAAATTGAAGAAGAAGAGGGTAAAACTTCTTTGGAAAGCATCGACTATCCTCCTAATCCATTCAACAAAACCCTTCTCAAAAACCAAAAGATCATTGTTAAGAATCAATGGATCCTTAAACGATCCGTTAGTAAGAAGTTGGATAAAATTTCATCCAAGATGAACAAGTTTATTTCCAAAGTCAACAAAAAGCTTGGATTATCTTCATCGCCATCATCCTCTAACTAGTTCTCTCTTTTCGTATCTCGTTGTATTTTTTTTTAGTTTATTTTGATTTGAATGTTCGTGTAGTTCTTTATGATTAATCGTTGTATCGTCTTAGTATGAAATGAAATGGAATTTCTTTTCTGTTATCTAGCTTATCTTATCTCCATAATAAATGTTAGTATATTATATATATATATATACACATACTCAATTATTCACAAAACCAAAATAAGTCATAAAACTTCACTGCAACATGTCGACATACCCCCTATGGCCATGTGGACATGTACTGGTCAGAAATGTCAATTCATTTTGAATTTGAAATTTGAATAACTACCATATGTTTATTCATTACAAAAGAATTTCTACACCTATAAATACCTATTTCTTCCATAATTCATCACTGAATATTATTTCTCATCTACTCTATCTCTCATTCTTCTCACAAACCCAAATATGGCTAACCCAATTCATATTTTATCCGAAAATCTTAAAAAAAAACCCTTAATTCGTTCAAGAATATTCTCTCGTTCATTCTTCGTAACCAACGACACTTAGAATTGAGTCAAATGCAGATGATCAAGGAGCAAGAAAGGCATTTTGATGCAATATGATGGATGATTTCCTCCCTGTACAAGGATGATAACGAAGCACATCCTCCAGTCTTTCTCACCAATGACAATGAAAATTGGGATGCTATTAAAGCAGACCCTATTTTTGGAGAAGAAGGATGGGTGGAAGTTCCTCATAATGTTTGATTTTATTTCTTTGTTTGAATTGTTTTCTTTGATTGATTTTATTTGATTTACTTTAATTTGGTTTGATACAGATTGATATTTAGTGTGGATTGATGATTGTACAAAACATATATAAATATACATTTGAGCATTGTTAGATTATCAAGTTTGTCGGTTTAAACTATCTCTTAATCTATCTATTATATACTTCATTATATAGTTGATTAATACATGTATTTTAGTCCAAGAATGTGGGGGAGTTATATAGTTTGGAGATGTATTTTTATGACAAAGGGGGAGAAGAATAAAATAGTGTAGTTAGGCATAGACTAAAGGGGAGTTATTAGGATAGAGGTAATATTTTATAAACAAAGGTTGTCATCATCAAAAAGGGGGAGATTGTTAGTCCATGAGATGATGGTTTTGATGACAACAACCTTAGAATAGATTATAAAATATAAATACTAACATTATAGTTTAGAAATATATGTATATGAAGGATTTAACCATGCAGGTACCAAGAATGAAGACAGTACATTATAGAGATTCAAGATATCAAGATTGAAGACTCATGAGTATCAAGATTATCAAGAGTTCAAATAATTTATCTTTTAATTAGAAATTTTGTTAAAAATCCTAGAAAAGCACTGGCATATTAAAATCCAATTTATTCGTGGAATGTAATCCACTTCGAGCCCGTTAAAGGGATAGAACCCTAAGTAGGATGGAACCTACGAAAAATCTAGTGGAACATTGTTTTGTATCCGCTAATTTTTATTCAAAATGATTTTTACAAAATTATATCTTGTTTTCAAAATGTTTTCAAACCTTCCTTTTAAAGCATCAAAAACACCTATCCTGATTCAAAGTACTTTTAGCCTCAAAATAATCTTTAATTTCAAAATCAAGTTATACGTGGTTTTAACTATCTTTAATAATTATATTTAAATATTTATACTTAAATATAAATATAAAATTTTACTTATGCATTTTAACTATAAACAAGTATATTTATAAAGTTTAAAATAGTTTTAATATAAGATAAAAATTATTTTCAAAGAAAAATGTATAACCGAAAATTCCTTTGGCATGTCGACATACCCAAGGAACCCATGTCGACAAGTGTCAGTTGGTTTCAAAATTTAAATTTCAAAAGAAGTGTCTATTCGTCATATCTCTTCACGAATAGACGTGGCTGTTGTTCTTCTATAAATAGGGGATGTTTTCAATGAATTTTAACACAGATTTTCTGGTTTTTCACTCCTCTTCTTCTTCTTCCACATTTCTATATATATATTCTTACCATTACTCTGCCGAAATCAACATTGAATCTAACTTTGATTTGATTCTCTATCACTATCTTAACAAGATCCTCGGTGCTATCCAGAGTTATAGGCTTTTTGTAATAAACTTAACGAGAAAAGGTGTGATTGTGGCCTTGGAAATCAATTAAGTGAGATAAGGTGTGATTGTAGCCTTGGAAATCAATTGGGTGAAGTTGTTGCCCAGGAAATCAAGTATCTCTACCCAGAGGATTGTGAATCTGGAGGGTATACCTCGTTGCCCTGAAATCGAGGGTGTAATTGTAAAGATTGTTTTTGAAAGGAAATCCATACTTGTGTGCGGGACTGGATGTAGGGTGACTCCGAACCAGTATAAAATCCAGTGTTATCTTTCCTTTACTGGTTTTACATTATATTTGCATCTGTGTTTGATTTTGTGATCATATCCGTGTCTAAATATTGCATGCGTTTGTGTTTGAATTAACAAAAACTCAAAAAGATTTAACAATTCTCTAAAACACTATTCACCCCCCTCTAGTGTTTATCCTAGCCTTAAGATCCTTAGTCCATATTTCTCACAGATTAAACCGTAGGATACGAATCGTTATCTTTTATGGATGCATACTCAGGGTATAGCCAAATCCCATTGCCTGTCCCCGACCAGGAGCACATTAGTTTCATTACCGACGTCGGATTGTACTGTTATGTGGTAATGCCTTTTGGTTCAAAGAATGTCGGAGAAACCTATCAGTGCTTAGTTAATAGGATGGGTAAAGACCAGATTGGAAAAATAATGGAAGTGTATGTTGATGATATGCTCGTGAAGTCATGATGATTAAGCGACCACATTAGAGACTTGGCGGAAATGTTTGACACCCTCCGACATTATAAGATGAAGATCAATCCTTTGAAATGTTCTTTTGGTGTCGCATGAGGAAAATTCTTGGGTTTTATCATCATTGCACATGGAATAGAAGCTAATCCCTAGAAGACTAAGGCTATCAATGATATCCAACTGCCGAGAACCATTAAACAAGTGCAGAGCCCAATGGGAAGGCTGCTGCCTTAAATCGATTTATCTCTCAAGCTGCCAATAAGTGCATTCCTTTATTCGATTTGATTAGGAAAGGAAAAAGAACATTTGGATGGACGGAAGGTTGTAAAGACGCATTCCAATCTTTGATGAATCATTTGGAGAGACTCCTTTCTTGTCAAAGCTGGTGGATCATGAGGATTTGTACATTTATTTGGCTGTATTGGCACACGCTATTAGTGCCACCTTGATTCGTTAGGAGAATCGGATTCAAAGGCCGGTGTATTACACCAATAAATGATTTACATGAGTAGAAAGAATCTATACAAAAGTAGAAAAGTTGGCGAACTGTTTACTAATTGCATCACAGAAGCTTTGTCCGTAATTCTAGGCACATTCAATCAATGTTTACATTGACCAGTTGTTACGACAGATCCTACAGCGACCTAAGATGTCTAGGAGGTTACTCAATTGGAATGTTAAACTCATCCAATTCGATATTACTTATCTACTTTGAAGGGCTACTCAGGGTCAGGCATTGGCAGATTTTATAGTAGAGTTTACTATGCAAGATGATTTTCAAAAGGTAGTGAAATCCCAACAGTACAATGAAAATTGTATACTAATGGAGCATCTAATGATCATTGTTCTGGAGCTTGGATTGTGCTTGTTACCCCTGAAAATCAGTCAATTTTTTATGCTTCGAAGCTTGATTTCCAAGCAAAAAACAACGAAGCTAAGTACGAAGTTTTGATTACTAAACTTAAACTCGCTAGAGAACTTGGAGTTAAATCTCTTGAAATCTTTTGCGATTCGTATTCAGTGGTGTATAATGTTAAGGGAGACTATCAGGCTAAGGGACAACGGCTTGCCCATACCTTACCCGAGTTTAGGAGTTATTGATAGAATTTGAATACCATGGCAACTCATACATTCCATGCGATCAAAACAGAGAGGCTGATTTGTTGGCAAAGTTTGCTAATACCGACGATGCACAAAGATAGGCTTGGTTCCGGTCAAATTATTAAATACCCAAGTATAAAAATGGTGGAAATCAATCAAACGCTGGAAGCGGAATTTGAAAGGGAATCGTGGATGACTCCAATCAAAGACTATTTACTACATGGAGCCTTACCCGACAAAAGAAATAAAAAGCGTCAAGTCCTTGGCAAAGCTTCATGATATATTATGTAAGAGGGAATTATGTACAGAAAAGGTTTCTCGTCCCCTCTACTCTAGTATATCGCTCATGATGAAATAAAGCATATTCTAAAAGAAGTTCATGAAGGAGAATGCGATGATCACACCAGAGGGCAAACTTTGGCAAAGAAAATACTCCGTCAGGGTATTATTGGCAAACAAAAGTCAAGGAAACGGTCATCCCATAGCCGTTTGCTATATGGGGTACAAATATTATCGGTTCTTTACCGATCTCTAAAGGGGGCACGAAGTACGCTATCGTCGCAGTTGATTACTTCACCAAATGGGTCAAAGCGTAACCTTTAGTCACAATCACAACTAAGAAAGCAATCAAATTTATTGTCCAAAACATCATATACCGCTTCGGTCTCCCATGAACTATTATGATAGATAATGGGACCTAATTTGACAGTGTTGAATTCAAAGACTTTTGTCAAAGGTATCATATTGAAAAGAGATTTGCAGCAGCTGCTCACCATCAGGCAAATGGACATGTCGAAGCTATAAATAAAATCATCAAGTCTATTTTGAAAAAGCAGTTGGAGAAGGCTAGAGGAAGGTGGGTGAATGAACTCCCTACAACATTATGGGCTTGTAGGACCATCCACAAGTCCGCGACTGACCGTACTCCATTCGCCCTTACCTATGATTCTGAAGTGGTTATTCCTATTGAATTGGAGGTCCCTTCACATCGAGTGACTTACTACGATCCTAAAATGAATAAAGACCTCCTCTTGGAATCTCTTGACTTTATAAATAAGAAGCGCGAAGAAGTTGATTTGAGGGCAGCTGCACATTGACATCGAGTTGTCCGGTATTACATTCCTAATGTTCGACCCAGAACCTTCAAAATTGGCAATCTCGTCCTGAAATGAGTTTTTCCTACTCCATCGTACATGAATCTAATCTAGGAAGGACCATATATCGTTAAACAGTGGCTTGGAGAAGGAACTTTCAAGCTAGCAACTGTCGATGGCATTACAATTTCGAGGGCGTGGAATGGCGAACATCTTCGATGCTATTTCACTTGATTCATTTCCTTTATATTTTAGTTGCATTTATTTTCAAATTTGCTCTAGCATTTGATTTTGTGAATATGAAATAAGACAGTTTATATTCCTTCCCATTAAGTAAATGAAGTTTCAGGCTTCCTTGATATATGTGTTTGCTATTACATTATATGCTAATTACATAGCGAAACTGATTGAAGTCGATATGTATGAACAGGCTCCCAGAGTTTGAAATTGATCAATCACGTTAACTCCTAATGAGATTAAACAAGATAAGCTCAATCTACTTGTTCATTTAACGACGGTCATTCATAATCCAAAGGATGGGATACCCAATAAGGATCAAATGTAGCTAACGATCTGATGATCAAACAACTCTTGCCCAATTATGGAACCGAGATAAAATCAGGGCGATCGTGATGCCACTAGTCACTCATCGAACCAAACCTCAAACCTTAGTGGAAAATCAACCAACCAAGGGGAGTGTGGTCTAACTGTTCTGAAATAACTCTAAGTCCCTAGAGTGTGGACTAGAGTATAAACATAAATTGGGTAGAAACCGATCGCTCGCGACACAACTCTAAGTCCCCAGAGTGCGGACTAGAGTATAAACATAAATCAGGTAGAGATCCACCTCCCGCTAAACAACTCAAAGTCCCTAGAATGCGGAATGGAGTATAAACATAAATCAGTGGAGACCGGCTACCCGCGAAACAACTATAAGTCCCCAGACTGCGGACTGAAGTATAAACATAAATCTTGTGGAGACCGACCATTTGCGAACAACTGTAAGTCCCTAGAGTATGGGTTGGAGTATAAACATAAATCCGGTGGAGACCAGCCATCCACAAAATAACACAAAGTCCTCAGAGTGTGGACTAGAGTATAAACATAGATTGGTTATGATTCAACCACCCATTAACTAAATCATATTCCCAGAGTGTGGATACGAACATGAATGAATAGTTGAGTGGAGTTCGACTGTTAACTATTCAGCAAACTTTGGCCCGAAACTGATGGGAGGAGTACGTACTCACAAAGGATGGAATCGAACATCCTACACCTGACCCTGCTAAAACAAAGCCAGCGGTAGAAGATAGTTACTCGAAAAACCACTGAAATTTGACGATGTAACACTAAGGCCAGAGCCTAGTGTTTGATATGACTTGAGGCCCTGTCCTTAGGGAGGCCTTAGGATGGATGAATTATATCGACATCCAATAAAACAAGCAACGAATCACAAGTGCATAGAATGAAAAATTTGGTAGTTCAAACATTTGAATAAGTAAATATAAGAATCATACACAATAACAAAAAAATTCTTATTTACACTAAACTGGTTGTACATCATACAAGCCTGTCCAAAATGCAAGACAAAAGTGGAATCCCACACCCAAACAAATAAAACCAACGAAAAGGAAAAGTCATCATCTAGGCTGTTTACATGTCATTCCAATCCGATATTTTTTTCTTGGATTTTCTATCTTTCCATTGCTATTTTGGAGTGCCTTCTTCCGAACTACCACTCAACCCTCTCTTTGACCCTTTGCCACCTAGGCTTTTCTTCGAAGAAGTATCCTTAGTTGTGTGAATTGAGGCAGTATCATCTTTGGAAGTAGAAGGGATGGAGGCGCTCTCAGCACCGGAAGCAAGGGGAATGCCATCCTAGGGAATTGTCCTGCTAGAAGGGATCATCTGGAGCGGGATGGGAAATGGTTCATTGGAAACAAATCAGCAGGCTCAATTTTTACTTTCCTTTTCAACAGTTCTTCTTTTTCAATATGCTCTTTCATGCTAATCTCCCTAATGGGGTTGGAGGAACTTGTGACCACAACCTCTTTATCAAAAGGAATTTCATGGTGTGGGTTGCTTCCCTCCTTGAATAATGCCTCCATGAATTGATCATCAATAACGAAGGCCTCTTTCTAAGCATCTTGAGTTGCGGCCAAAGTTGTGACTTTAACAGATTCTATAGCGACCGCCTGTGACT
Organism: Allium cepa; assembly: GCA_030765085.1. NCBI lineage: Eukaryota > Viridiplantae > Streptophyta > Magnoliopsida > Asparagales > Amaryllidaceae > Allium > Allium cepa. The sequence goes on from CM060943.1 coordinate 466,666,306, forward strand.
CCGAATGAGGTTCTTGGGAAGGAAGAGGTACAACACCTAATAGGTTCAAAGCTGAGAGAAAATAGCCGAAAAGATTAGAAATATCAACTTGTAACACCCTAAATTTGCGAAAGACGTGAAAAGTCGATGGAATACCTTCCTTCGGTATGACTTTTAGGTTAGGTCAGAGCATCCTCAAAACTGTGCTTGGGAATTGGGGAAAGTTGTGGCCTGTCTGGATCATACCAAGGTATGACCAAAGAGCTTGCTACGGAGCAAGATATGACCCGGGGAACTAGGGGCTATTCGTTGTAGTATCGGGTTGCGTCGACTTGGATCCTTCACCCACTTCATGGGAAGAAACAACAACGAACTTTTTTTGGAGTGTGAGCTGGATATCGTGCAATGTTTTGGGTTCGTCGCCTAAGTGTATGTCGTTTTCAAGTTTAGATAGATAGATATCCTATGAGTTAAGAAGTTTCCTCTCTTCCACGATGAGAAATTCCCAATCACGATGGAGTTGGTAGGGATAGTCTTTACCGAGCCACGTAAAATTCCTATGCTTGAGTACATTAGCAGTATAAATAACAAGAAGCGGGTCAAGCTCATTTGTTATCTCTTCCATGAATTTGTCCTTGATAGCTTCTGTTTCACATTGAATGAGTGCATCGACATTTTTGGCCCTCTTAACAGCCGTGTCTCTCTTGAGTCTAATGTTTACCAACTCATCGTAGGCATCCTTAGCAATCTTCTGAGCGTGATCTATTTCTTTATTTGCATACTCAAGTTTAGCTTTGAGGTTAGCTATTTCCTTCAAGGCCATCGATTCATTATTCCGTGCGGTATCCTTCTCAAGCGCTGTCTCCTGATTCTGATGATGCAAAAATTGAATCATACCGAGATGGCTAGATTTCATCTCTTCCATGGATTTCATAGAAGCTTTAGCTTTTCCTTTGGATTCTGCTAAGGAGGTTCTAGAGGCTTCTAGCTCATTTTTCAAAGTATTAATGATTCTTTTATCTTAAGCTTATTGGCTTTTTAGTTCTTGAATCTTCGCCATGCATTTGAAGGAAACTTTTGACATATTTTTTCTGCCGCCTTCACCCATTTCTGATATTGCACGTTAGTGACTTAATCAATGGTCCTCTTTTGAACATTATCCGGAACCCTCTTCAAGTGTGGGGGAAATAGAACCCTTCAAAGAATAAATTCAAAAATTCTTCACGAAGCTGTGCCATGCGAGCAGTTGCGATCGTAGAATCTTAAGTAGCAGCTTCAACTTTAATGCTTTCTTTTTTGGGCTTGTGAGCAACAGTACATTAGCCATGGCAGCGACGATTGCTTAACCATTGAGAATGAGATGGATCCAAAGGCTATGGAGGTATTGGAATAGTAGAAGTACCACAAGAGTTATCAATAGGCAAGTCCCTTTGATCAGCTAGTCTTTCAGAACCCTTTGAAGGAGGATATCTCAAGATCGATCTATGTTTGTACTAGAATGGTCTATCCTTATCATCTCTATCTTGATGACCCCGGTCATGGCTGGGGTGATAGTTGGAATTGTAATAATCTCGACCACCACGATAAGGCCATAGCATAAACCAGATGACTGGTGATGTATGTTCCAAAGAGAATCAAACATGTTCCTCTTCCTCATCATTGTTTCTACAAAGGAAAATAGAAGTCAGTCAACTCTAAGAACTAAAAAGCATGAGTCAAGTATAATGATGCATTGAGGGGTGCAAGTGTATGCAAGTGTCCTAGTGTAACCCCCAACAAACTAGGTGCAGGAGCCTTGCTCATTGGTGTAACTTCTCCTTAAGAAGTAGGAATCCCAGTGCCAATTCTTACGAGAGATTCCGACCCTTCAAAGCCCACATCAGTAAAATGGAAAGCGTCGAGATCAGGTGGAATTGGTGACCAAATAAAGAGTCAAGTGGTAAACTCAAATGCCCTGATGGTTTGGAGGAAAATTCATATTGAACAACTTTAGGAGCCATTGACGACTAGGATTGGTCGGACATGCGGCTTCTTGGAAGTTTATGTACGGATGTTTTATTCTTTCTCCTATCAACAACCTAGGGTTGTGAGGCTTACAAAGATCCGAAGTCAACTCCAGAACCGGATTTGTCGCCATTATGACCATGTGATTCACCTCTATGACCCCCAATGTCAATATCAGCAAATTCTTAAGCACTCATAACGAGAGGCACCACGAGATTGGCTCGATTTTCCCTTTGAATGATTGCGGCCTATGGTTTTATCCCTACTATCTGAGCAATTTTGGCTAGCCCATAATAAAGTCTTCCTCTATCAAACAAAAAGTGACGAGGAATTCGTCCATAAGAAAATATTCGACATTCCTATCCTTGGATGGAATATTCTTCAAAATTAAGACCGCCTCTTCATAAACGTCGTCTCTAGGTCGGGTAACGACACCTGTAAACGAATATCATAGTCAGGAAGGCAACCTGGGCATCATTTTCTACGTAGTCATGAAAATGGTCGATAACACTGTAACACCCCTAATATTTTATAACATTATTCAGAAGATTTAATTAGATAAATTAAATAGAATAATGTAAATATTAGAGTGATAAAGGGATTGAGATTTGAAAATAAACTAGAGGCCGAGCTTAATTAAATAAATGGGCTTATGAAGAGTTTTATTTGTTAATTAATTAACGCAAGGGTATTATGGGGTAATAGCCACACATTATAATCTCATTTCCACTTTCTTTCTCACGTTCATTTTCTCAAAAATACAAAACGTAAACAAAAAGAAGAATAAAGCGTACTATTACTAGGGAAGAAATGGAGATAAATCAAATTAAAGCTAAGGAATTAAGCAAGGAGAATTAATCTCAATCAATTCTCCAGTTCCTTATCCTAATCAAGGTAAATAATAATCAAAACCATCTCTATTTTTGCTTTTATGATCATTTGATTTTTGAGTTTAGGTTTAAACCCAACATGATGATTTTAGATGATGATATGCTTGGATTTTATGATGTATTTTTCAAACAAGATTGTTTGATAAGTGTTTATACGGTTTTAAGGCTAAATCATTTGTTTTGGATTTCGAATGCCATAAGGAATTTATATATTATGTAAAAAATTATTTTGGGGATGGGTTTAATTCTCTATAAGTTTCCAAGCTATGGAAAATTTATTACGAATTTTCAAAGGAGAAAATGAATGACTTGGGTTTAAAATTATATATGCTAGTATATGAAAGAATTTGGGTCTGAAATTTCTATATGTTAGATAACATAGTAAAAATGAATTTCTATGATTTTTGGGGATTTTTCCTAAGTGATTTCTATGGAAATTAAATTATTTTAGATGGAGGACTTAAATGATTTAATTATTTTGCTCAATGGAAGGACTTATATGTTAAATTAATCTTTGTTTAGACCCAAAATTATTTGGCAGTTTTATTTCAAGAAAGAATTTGAAAAGTTTATGACAAACCAATTAAGTGTTTACAAACAGGAAGGTTAGTTAAAAATCATTTACTTTAAAGGCATTAAAACAGTCTTTACCTAGAAATTATGTTCTGCTTCTTTTAGAAGCTACCTTTCGACCCTGTGTTTCCATCTCAAGCAATTCGAAACTAACTAAGTCGAACCCAATACACAAGGTATCAATACATTGATATTTAGTGGATTGGAAGAAAAGGCAGAAGGCATGGTGTCTAAACCAATGCTTTCAAAGGGGTTGAAGCCTTTGCTTTACTTTTCAAATATATTTTCTTGCCTTTTTTTCAAAAGGAGGCTTTCGAATTGGTCGAAACCCATTTAAATAGCCTTTGAAAATGATGCTGCCTTTTTGTTTGGAGAAGATAGCTTTTGAATGAGTTGCCTTGTTTTTAAATCCAAGCTTTCGAAAGGGTAGTTTCAACCTAGTTGAAACCTTACTACCGACCTTATGCCTTTCGAATGGATTGAAGTCATCAACTAGATCGAAAGGTAGACTTTGTTTTATAAATAAAGTAAGCCACTTCCTAAAGCTTTCAAAAGGGTCAATGGTTTCAAAGGCAATGACTTCGAAAGGTGTTTCAAAGCTATCCTTCAAATGTTTTACTTAAGTGATTTAAGCTTTCGAAAGGATGGTTCTGAAGCCATCAGTTTTTCCCCAAACTCTTTTATATGAATATTAATGGTTTCAAATGGGGTACTTTCGTTTATGTTTACTTTGACCCAAAAGATATTTAAAACCAATGGTTTCAAAAGGAATACTTTCAAATGGTTTCAAAAGGGTACTTTTGTTTATGTGCACTTTGACCCAAAGATATTTTTGGAATAAAACCAATGGTTTCGAAAGGGGTACTTTCAACGGTTTCGAAGCTATGCGTCCAAGAGATAAAAGTAATACTTTGATACTTTTGAAAGTTATGTTTTGAGGGTTACGAAAGAGATGATTTAAAGTGTTTCGAAAGCTATATGCTTAGTGTTTTGAAAAGAAGATTTGAAATGCTTTCGAAGGAGGTTATCTAATGGTTTCGGAAGTAGTAGTTAAAGGTTTTCAAAGCCTTAGTTTTAAAAACAAAGAACCCGATCTCATTTTAAAAAGAAAATCGTGGCATAATAAAGGAGTTTTAAAATGGATTTTAAGTATGAAATTTTGAAGAAGCTTTCCTTGATAAAATAATAGGTTAAAAGAATTAACCGTGTTTTATATGAAAATGATTTCAAGGATATTAGACCACAAATGTTGGTGGTTATTATGTTATTATGTTTGCTCCTTCTATTTTACATAGTTACTTTAATATGGAACCAAAACTGTATTTTAGGGAGAAAGGGCAGAATAACTAGCTAGGTTGACCCAATAGTGAATGTAAATCGAGTTAACTCCCGTATGAGTAAAATTGCATCTAAGTGGTCAAGTAGACTAGAATATAGAAGGTCTAAATACTGACTAAAGAAGTTGCCAGATAGACAGGTTCATAGTAAACCCATGAAAGCTATGTTTAGAAAAAGTTATTTGCAAGAGCCAATAGGTTCATAGTAAACCCATGAAAACTATTATTTGAAAGAGTTATTGGTAGGGGCTAATAGGTTTGTAGTGAACCCATGAAAACTATATTTGGATTAAGTTATTTACAGAAGAGGTTCCTAGTCAACCCATGAAAACTAGGATAAGAGGAAAGTTATTGGAGATCCCAATAGGTTCAGCGAGAACCTATAAATAAGGAAGTTATTTGCGGGTGCCAATAGGTTCTTAATAATCCCATAAAAACTATGAAACCGGACACGAAATACATAAACATTAAACAGATTATTTGTCAACCCATGAAAACTAATAGGTTAGCAGTGACCCTGGAAACTGTAACTGAGACAGATAATCAAAATGAATGGGGATGGGTAATCCTAAATTGACTTACTTGTTTGCATATCATCATAATATTTTGAATGTTATGTTTTAAAAATTGTGGATGCAGGAGCAGAATATATGGTTTTCATAAATCTTTGGATAAGATATTAGTGAGGGAAAACACGTTCCTCTAAGCGGCTTGGTCTCATTAGATATCTAAATGGTGAGATGGTAGGTTATTATTCATAGCAGGCTTTACATCTGACTTGAAGTTTAGGTTTTTCCCTTAAACTCTCCGGTGCTCAATTAACTTTGAGTAGTTTGAGAGTTGAGGCTTTTAGGTATATCTTTAGATGAATAAGCTTCTAGAGAAGTGTAGGAGGCGTGATAGCTGTTAGGAGTTCTTTTCTATTTTGATTTCGCTATGTGTTGTTGTAAAGGCAAAGTTGTTTAATTGCCCAGTTATATATACTCTGATCATCAAAGGAAGCATCTTCATATGTCGCTCTTGGCGTATGTTGTAATAATTATATTTTCCCTAAACGTGGTTCTCGTATTAGGATTATGTAATGAATGTTGAAGTGATTTGAAATGGAATGTGAAAGTTTTTTAATGATTTTAATTTTTTTTCCATATCCATGTGTTTCTGTTATATTAATGTAACTAACATTACCGTATTCGTCGAGGATTAATAACTATGGATGACTGCAGCATCCATAGCCGTTAGTTTTGGACCTCCAAGTAGGGGTTGTTACAAGTTGGTTTCAAGCATAGGTTTATGAAAAATTAAAAGAAATTTGAACTTAAATGATTTCAAACATAATCCAATAAATCAGAAAACAAGATCTGGTTTTGGGTTAACGCTATAGTAACATACTTGTTTTTAATATAGATATATATAAGTACGTATACCCCTCTCTCTTAGACCATTCTTCTGTATCATACTAAGGCTTGTATGTAGATTTACGAGAGGCACGAAACGAAAGAGGAAATCTTAGTGGAGGATGCATCACAACCAATGGAAATGCTCGACCAGCAGGAGAAACCCAGGTTGATAGACCAATGCTAATCAAAATGCAAATACCAATGTGGGTGCTAGAAAGTCATAGTAGATATGGGGACAATGTATTAATTTTTCATCAATCTGATGCAAGTTGGAGCAGCTGCTGGAATTGCTGGGCATATTGGAGGATCTAATCTTATGGCTCCAGTAGGGAATAATTATGCTAAGCTGAGAAGAGACTACACCGGTCTTGGTGGAAAACCGCTTATGGGAACAGAGTGTCATGACTTGAAATCGAGCGTTCAAAAATCGACATCAAATACCTCACTTGTATTCGACTGCCGGAGATTCAACGTTGAACTCCAGTTCGGTGGAGCTTATAACAACATTAGATGAATACAAAACAGCGGAAACAAAAGATGATTTCATTTATCACAACATAGATACAACATGGATACAACATTTGATTACAATAGTTGAACACTATCATCAGATTGCTATACTTGATATAACAACAAAATATAACGCCACAACGAAGAAAAACAGTGCTATAATAACTCCAATAGTCTTCAAAAGAAAGAGATCGAGAGCGAGAATCCAGCATAAACACCTTCAAAACCAAACTCCAAAGCTTCCAAAATATTTCCAAACCATAACCTTACAAAATCCAATAGCTTCCAAACCAAAGACTTCAAAAAGACTTCCTAGATCCAAATCTACTATCCAGCTAGCTCCAGAACACAGATAACCTGCTTCTAGGCTGCCCATATGGAAAATTATGGGCACCCGAGTCTAGGAAGGGAACAATAAACTCCGGGTCAGTCATGGGACTGGTATGAGTAAACAAAAACAGTTGTTTGTACAAAAAAACAACTTATAAAAAGAAACCGCTCATGCTTTTGGAAAATGAAATTACCATAAGGCCTTCCCTCCCATACACAATGCAATCGCACAATTAGTGGAGATTTCTTCTTATAATAGTCAAACATGCTTGATACGAGAAAACTCTTTTTATATATTATTATTAGTGCATAGTGCAGAAAACATTTCGAAAGTACAATATTAATCTTAGCCAGCATTTCACCATTATGGTATACCTACTATAGTTACCATTTAAATGGCAGGTCACCACCATTAATAAATGGCAAGTTATACAACTAAAATTTGTACAAGGCTCGTATTGTTTTGTTTGGATTTCCAACAGATGGTCAGACTAAGGAACTTCCTACACCGAATGGGTACGCCTCTGGAGGGACGCCTTGAGAACTTAACCAGCTCTCTGCCAACACAAGGACGGATTACCTCTATAACTAAGTAACTAACTGTTATGAGTATGCCATCCCCCAGTTGAACCGACCTTTATCAAGGGTCCTCAACGCCAACAACCACAAAGCAAATTATCTGGGCTCCATACCAGAATACCACTTATTATCAGAAGGAAATGCACATACCCTAAAGGGCACGACCCTCATAATCTTGCCGCATCTTTCCTGTTTCGACCATTTTCGAGGTGTGAGGTTCGATGAAGTCTCGTCCCACGAAGGCTTTTCACAAAAGCCATGCTTACCAAATTGGGATTATATCACTAATAACCATCAACTACATAACCTCTGAGCTCGTACATCCTATAGAAGGGTGTTAAGTTAAGAGAATAAATTCTCTTCCACCAAACAGAAACGTATTTGATAGAAATCAGCTTTATATCTCAAAGTGTAATGTCAGACATACAACCACGCAAGTCCATCCTGGGTCTGAATGAAACCGAAGCCACTTTGTCCAATAAAGGAAGTAGCCCTTGCAATCCGGGAATTCACAATCCCAATTGGGATACCTATCACATATGGAGATCTTTATACCGGAGCAACTCAATGTAGAGACAATCGATAGGCAATCCTTTCGTTCTTGAAAATACCCGATCTTCACCACCATCTTCAAATGCACTCTAATCCATTGTATCATTAATCCGAAATGGGTTTTATGACAAAAAGTCCTCTCCCAGCTATTCCGAATAATGAGCGTTTATTTTTAAAACACATGGATATATAAGTCACAACGATTCACCTTTAAGATTCGATGTGGGTTTCGGATAACCATTTGGAATCCGACTCCCTATCGCATCGAAATTCAATTTCCATTTAAAGGCCAACAATTTCCACATTCACAAAGAAATATATCACAGATATTACAGTTCAATTCACAACAATGCACATCACAAAGTATCACAATCGCATAACAGAGATATCAACTAGTCCAAGGTATTTAATAATAACTAATCATCTATAAGCAAGATTAATTAATCGTGTGATTGTAATTAATTAATCACTTAATTATTTTTGTAACAACCCTGTATTTTGTGATTATTTTAAATTTATATTTTAGTTATTTTAATTGAATTTCTGATATAAGTTTTTTATTTTACTTATTAAAATGAATATATTTTGTTATTTTAAATATAAATTTTGATTTTTATGTGAATTATATGTCCAAACATGAATAAATAGAATATTCTCCAAAAGTGTGAATTTTTGTCAATATGGTAAAACTTTGACTTTTAAATTTAAAATTTAAAGATTTGAATTTTTGAATTTTATCTTTTATTATGAAAATAAATAAAATTTCAAGAATACTGCTTTTCTTTACATTGAAATCCGACTAATATTGTGGAAGTTATGCTTTTTACACTATTGTATGTAAATTGATTAATTTAACAAAATTGCTTATTTTAATTTATATAAATAATATTTTTGTTTGTTCTAATTTGTGCACATATGTAATATGATATTTTATGTATATATTTTATTTTTAAAACATTTTTTAAAAGTGTAGTTATAATTTATAAATGTTTATTTTATTTTGTTTACAATTTTAATTCTAGTTTCAATATAATAACTATTTTCTTTATTTACTTATTTTTCTTAAGAATAATTATTTATTTCCTTTTTCACATTATTTTTGTTTGCCCTTTATTTTTATTTACTGAAGTTTATTATTTTATTTTGATTTAAAAGAGATAGAAATTCCAAGAGACAAAAGCCTTTTCATGTGCTTGTGTCTTTTCATTTACCCTTGTCTTTTCAACTGCTTTTGCCTTTTCATCTTAGCTTGGCCGTCCATTTCTTTTGCATAGCCGTATACTCCTCTTCTTTTTCATGTGACAATCTTTCTCATATCTTAAAACTCACAGCTATCTTCGATAAAAAAAATTGTTAATGGCTTTTCTTTCTCTCCTTTTCTCTTCTTCTTTCATTGATTTTGTGCCTTGCTTCCTCTTGTATTGCTCGGCCTAGCCCTACCACCTTCACCACCGACCACACCACCACCATCTACAACAGCATCACCTCCTCCTCCTCTGACCAAGATCAGGCCGTGCCTTCATATGGAGCTAGCACCTCAAAATTTGCAAAGTTCCGCTCCAAAACTTGCATAGCCGACCATATTTTCACCTATCCCCTTCATATGCACTTCGGCCACCCCCTTAGCCGCCACCACCAACTGCTACATCACCTCTGGTCATCACTTTAGCCAACTCCAGATCTGGCCTGACCCAATTGACCAATGGACGAACCCAATTGTGACCAAATTGAGCCAAACTTGCCTCTTTTTACCTTGTCTCTATACATACCCATGTTGCATCACCTACTCCTTCAGATTCACTTTTAGCTGTGAGTTTTGATGCCAAACCCGAGACTATTGCACATCATTGTCGAGCATATGAACCCTATGGCCAAGCATTTGAATGGTAAAGGAAAGGTATTGTTCCTTGTTGCTTTGTATTTCAATTTGTTTTAATGTATTTGTGTTGAATATTCATATTATATTGTCTTGTTTGTTGTTTACAAGAGTATTATCTTGGCTCTCTCTTCCCGCTTGATTCAAAGTCGTGCTGCGTCGTGCCATATCGTACTTTCTGGAATCTATTCTGTGTGTTTGATTGCTAACTCGGCATAAAAAGGTGAGTATTCACTCATGACATTTATACTTATATAATTGTGAATTGACAACAAGTGAATTTGTAGAATTATTATATCATGTTACACCTGCCTGTGATATGAATTATATGATGTTAACCCTGTTTATAAATATGTCATATCATCTGATACTGTTATATGTTGCTATATTGTTTATTTATTTCTGTTTCTCACACTGCAAGTTCCCTGTAGAATAGAATCACTATGGGTTGAAATGTACCCGAACGGACTTTAGAGTAGGGAAAAATCATTATGGGCTGAAATGATAGGCCTAAGCGATTTTTATTTATTTTATTTTACTTGGAATTGCGGGTTTGAAATGATAGAACTCGGATTTTTCTTTGTAAATTACGAATTGAAATGATATATTATCAGTATCACTTGACCTAGGATAGAAAATATTATACAGACCCGTGGTTATTATATATATTTTTGAATTTTTAAAAGATTTTAAAATTTTATATTATGATATTTTGACTTAAATTGAATAAAAATGATTTTTATTAAGTATTAATGATTTGTCTACAAGTTAAACTGTGAAATAAATGAATGGTTAAGCTGAAATTGATATATAAATTAATTTTGAAATTTGTGATTTTGTTTAAAAATGGAGTTTATGTTAAGTAAATAAAATATGATAATTTGATTTAAAATTGAATTTAAAATGACTTATAAAGTGTTATTGATTTTTCTATGAATTAAAATGGTTAAATAAATGAATGTTTAAAAGTGTAATTTGAATATAACTTAAATATTTAAATTTGAGATTTGGTTTTAAAGTAAAGGTTAAGTTATGTAAATAACAATGGAAATTTAGTTTATATTTTGAAATGGTAATTTAAACTTACGTGATAAGTTAAAATTTTAAAATGCAAAGAATAGAAATTCGTATGCTTGAATTTAATAAGTGAATAATTAATAATTTGATTTTTATGTATAGAATTTACTTTATTAAAAAAATCATAAGTTAAACGGTATTTAAATGAACATTTTGAGTGTAAAAACATGATATTTATAAGTTAAAATGGTTTAAATTGAAGTTTATTTATTTTTGAAATTGTGTTAAAAATTTGGAAATTAAATTAACAGCACTTCAGAAATGCTATCGTTTTTGAAGTTAACTTAAAATCTGTTGTAAAAGATATTACAGCACTTTGTAAGTGCTGTGGTTGATGCAAGTGAACTAAAATTCTAAAATTAACTAAGGGCTATTGCAACACTTGTTAAGTGCTGTAGTTGCAGAAACTAAATTAAAATCTAATACTAATAAAAGGGCTATAGTAGCTCTTGTTAAGTGCTGTAGTTAGCTGAATTGAAATGTTTTCAAATGTAACTTACCGTAGCATTTTCTAAGTACTGCGAAAGATGAAATTCCCCTGTTTAATATATTTAAGTGAATAAATGAACTCTGAAAAGGCTAAAATTTTAGGAATTTAATATTTGTTTGAATGTATAACGACTCCACCTTTTTATGGTTTAAATGAATGATTTTAATTCGAAATTATAAACCTTTTTGAAATTTTAACCATGGGTACTCTTCTCTATATGCCTTGTGATTTTTGGATGTACACCTTCAATTTGAGAGCGTGACTAGAGGTGAGCGACTGCTGCAGCTCTGAGCTACCCTAGCCACATTAACACTGTTATATGTATAGTTTACTTTAATATAGGCATTTCTATGATAGCGTTTATTGCTGCTAAATTGATGGTTTAACGGATCCTTAGAGGATGGGCGATCCCAAGCGTCCTTTAAGTTATTATGCATTACTACTATAGCTCACTTGAGTTGGATTACATTATACAGGTATGTATGTCCTGACTCGAGTGTTTATGTTTTACTTTATGCTCGGGTCAGCCTGAGTATTCACAACTTTGGATTTCTCTTTCTGGAGCTAGGAATCGCTGGAGATTCTGCTTATCCAGTTATCTATCCATTTCAGTTCAGTTGTTCTATTTCAGCTCTTGTATTAGTAGACTTCTATGTATTTGGGATCTTTATTGTGTTTGTTTTCGAACCGATATTATGCATTTTGTTTTTTTAGACTTTGTTATAGTAGCTTCATGAACTACCATGGTATTTTTATTTCCGCTGCGAGTTATTCTGATATATCTGTGTCGGTGATTCTGTGATTGGTTTTATTTGCTCCAAATTTTATTACAATCTATTATTTTGAATTATTCAAGTCTGACATGTGTGGATTATTGTCAATTTGAATGGTCCAAAATAGGGGTTGTTGCAGTTGGTATCAGAGCATTGGTTTTTAGGCAAACCATAGCCTTCGAGCAAAAACTCATTAGAGATAGGTATTTCTACCCTAGAATGAGTGAAATCAATCTCAGAATCATTTCTTTGTGAGAGAATGTATTTTCGAAGTATAAAATGATTTCCAAATGATTTTAAAGGATTTTCAAAGATTATATTGGTATAATTTTTTCTTATTTTGAAATCAAGATCTTCTAAACTTCATCCCTTCTGTATCCCCTTGTTAGTAATCTCTTTGGTTAGGATTCTTATCAATTAGGATTCCTTGAACTGTGGAACGCTCCCACTTGTTCTGAAATCCAGTCTCGTCTTCCTTATTATCATCCTTTTGATTTTGGGGCATTCCATAACTCCACTTTGAATGACCTCTATAAAGATCGGTGATTCCGCAAATCTTTGAATGATTTGTAAAGGGGTGAAACTCCTTTACAATTGGCATTGATTCACCGAAGATTTTTATATCCTTGGATTTCGATGCTATTTATCGCCTGCTCTATCTGGATTCTATCTCTGGCGATCGAATGCCGATTTGCCTTAGATTTCTACATTGATTATATTCCTGAAGTCACGGTTGACCAGTTAAGGTCGCCCGCAATTTACATAGGCTTATCCATCTTCTATTTGGTAATCAATTTATCTCATCTTCGTTCGAGCTTATCTTTGAACCAGAATTCTATATGATTAGAGTTCCTCTAAATCTGAATCTCTGTTTCTTTTGAAATCCATCCTTAAATCATTCCTTGGAAAATTTATGTTTGGTTGTATTTTGAAATTGTGCATACACCGAAATTATTATTTGATAAGGATGACCACATTTTATATATAAAAGTGAAATGTTTTCGATAAGGATTATATACCTTTTAAAAACGAGAGTTTGAAATTTCGAAAGGATTTGAAAATTTGTAAATTTATAAGAAGTTTGATTTATATAAAAATGATTTATAAATGAAGGTTTTTGAATTTGAATTTTGAGGAATCGAACTCCGGTGTTTTGAAATCAGTTTTAGGATTTTGGAAAAGTTTTAATAAATGATTTGGGGATATTTTCCCTAAATTAAAAGTTATAACTTGAATATAAGAATTCTTTAACTAAGATTCAACTAATGATTTGGAAAGTTTTTCCTAAGTAAAAGAGAAAATGATTTGGAATTATTCCAAGATTTAAGAAAGGTTTAAATAAATCAAATGATTTGATAAATGAGGCTTAATGTTTCCATATACATTTAAAAAAAAGGGATAACTTGAAAAGAATATATCTAGGAAAGATATTTGATATAAATAAAAAATGAAGTAATTGATTAATGACTGATATTCACATATGAACTTAACATCTTTTATTGATAATTGGTTTCGAAGGAGTCGGAGTCGGTGTCGGAGTCGGATTTGGGTGATTCTTATCTGAAATCTACTTCGAACCAATGTATATGTTCGAAAGTGAAGACATGTTGAAAATGATGATTATTGAAGACCGAGGATCTTCATAGCATGAGGATTGTTTCTTGACGTGCTATGGGTATCTCCCATTATAGAGTTATTTATAGCGGTGGTCTCCTCGTTGTGGAGATTTTTTTGGGATTGCAAGGGCTTCTCGCCTAGTAATGGCTGAGGAAAGTGCCTTCGGTTTTGTTCAGTCCTAGAATGAACTTGTATGGACGAAGGTCTGACATTGCATTTTTGAGACACAATGTTTTTTCTTTTACAAATGTACATCTGCTTATGGAGGAGAAGGCAACTTCTCTTAGCTTAACACCCTTCTCTGAGACACACGAGCTTAGAGGTTGTACGCTTGTAGAAGTCAAATCGTGATCAAAGGAATGGCAGTGTGACATTCAAAGTGGAACCTTTTATGATCAAATCGTGGTTTTGTATGAAAAGCTTGGCTTTGAAGAAATTAAGGGTAGCCTTGTGAGCCTCGCACCCCAGTTATTATGGGATTCTATGTGGTCAGTTGTATGCTCAGATTTCGGATAGTAGTGATTTGGGTTATCTGATGTTCTAAGCCCTAAGTACCAGATATGTCTGGGTCTCATGGCATGGATGCGCGAAATTCAAGTCCTTGGATATTATTCACAGATTGTATCCCCTTTTAGACATTTATGTTGTTGTATAATGGCATCTGAGTCTTGGACGTAATCCGTGGATACAGATTGATCTTTCCACTAGTTTCCTATCATTTTGGAAATCCAATCTCAATATGAGATTTACAGTTTTGACTGTATTCCCAAAATAGTTGTAATGCTTGCAAATATTTCAGCAACCCCTTTTGGTATCTTATATTCTGTTCGGTATATTCTGTTGACTCAGTCCGGATATATTACCTTGGATTTAATCCAGATATTGATACTTTATTTGAATAAGTTTATTTGAAAAGTGGTTTCCAAAAGAATGTCATTAAAGATAATATCAAGTGTATTTTGGTATAAAGTGTTTCAGTTATCATAAGGTAAAACCCATCCATATTTATGTGGGGGCGTGGTCTTATGAGATACCCTTCTTTTCAAAGGTGTTGATAACATCGTCATGATCAATGCATTTAAAATTTCGAGTATCTCACACTGGTTTATCAAGCCTGATCTATGTATTTTTAATACTCGGGTCCTAGCATTTTCATACCCCACTAGTTTCTTATTATTTTCAGGTTAAGCTGAGGACGGTTGGAGTTTCCAGAGGAGAGCTGGAGATCTTCATCATCGTATGGATGTTCGTCGACGGAAATTCTATCGGTTTAGAAAACCGTCGAACGAATTTTGAAATAAAATTTATACCGCAAGCGCACGGTGTATGAATGTAGCACGTGGCGCATATGGGTCGATCCGTAGGGAATTGATGATTTTAAAATTCTATTCAATCAAATTAACCAAAGTTGAAAGAGTGATTAACTAAAAAAAAGGAGAAAAATGACAAAAGAAATAGATAAAAATATGAGAGTGTTAAGACAATTTAGAGGCAACTTCCACTCTCTAGATCACATAAATCAACAAAATGAAGTTATGATCTCTCTTTTCTTTGTCATTAGTTAGCTTAATTGATGTACTTATCATAAGTATGACCTATTTGTGCTATTAATTAGCTCAACATAAGCCATCAAACTATAGCACACCCCTTAAACCATTTACTAACTCACATGAAAAATGATAACAAACTTTAAAGAAAAATCTATTTTAAGTATGGCCTATTAACTATTAATTAGCAATATAGACCATCAAATTTTAATCTCAACATTCACTTCATTACCATCATCATATGTAGATGAAGAGGTAATTTGTGTTAGTGATTGTTTAAGTATAGCCTATTTGGTGTCAACAATATAGGCTATCAAATTCAAAGCAAAAACAACAAGTTAACCACTTCATACATTCTCATTAAAGCACAAAAAGAGAGTATAAAACATCAAAATGTTGAAGCTACATGATTAGAGGCTTCATTACCCCTAAATTGAAGGGGTTTAGCTTCTCATATTTGTCATTTTATTAACAAATGTAGCAACAACATGAAAGCAAAAAAGAAAGAAAAATGAAAGCAAATGAAAAGAAAACTATTCTACTTGCATAAATGTAAATCTACACTACTAGCATGAAAGGAAATGAACATGTAAGTAAGAGGAAACACTAATTAACATTGCATAAAAAGAAAAGAAAATTACATAAAATAAAAATGTCTAAGTAGCCATGAAAAGAGAAAGAGAGCTTTCTTTTATTTGATCTAAACTAAACTAAAGAGAAGGGGGCCTAAGAGAGACTAAAGAAGAGATGAGAGATTACATGAAACATAAGGGGTATATATACAAGTTTTAAAACCCTAATTCACTTTTTGGGGAATGCCCAAAATGCCCCTTAGAAAGTGTGGAGGACAAGTTATCATTAGCTTTAATAATCCCCCGCTTAAATGTACATGAAGCTTTAAATGTCTTTTAGCATGCGCATTAGCCTTTACTTTGTACATTAAGGTAGTGGGTAGGTGGGGTCCTCCATGTTCTTCACTTTGAATTATTTCCATCTTCATTCCTTTGTATTAATTTTGTGCATGCATATCTTCATGAAACCACTTCTATTTGAGATCAAATTTCTACAAAAATATATACAAATTTTCAATTAATTTTTCTCAAATTTATATACGCACAAAAATGACCATTTTGCCCTTGGATGAAGATGAATTTGTGACAATTTCAAATAATATGAATTTTGGTTTAAAAAAGTTAAAATACCCAATATGATCATTTATTTAATTTAAAAAGAATAAATATGATGATAAAAATTTGCATATTTACGTGCACATCAAATACCCCCACACTTATCTTTTTATTCATCCTAGAATAAAGGGAAACTAAGATAAATCCGTTTTCGTAGGAAACACGATTGCATTGAGCGTATGCAACAAGCCGTTAAACCTCTGGGTGTCCCCAGTAGGACGAATGTTGTCTCGTGAGGGTTTCCAGCGGATACTACCCACAAAATCCAAATGAATGATGAAAATATTTACAAAATGCAAGATTTATTTAGAAAGAGATGAATGCAAATTTTTGAAAATATTTACAAATGAAGGATTTATTTTTAAATTGACACGAATAAGTTAAATATAGGTTTTGGTTATTATCTTGAAAATTTATGTCATTTACTCGTCAAAATTTCCAACAAAAATCAAGTTATCATAACAAATAGACAATAGTTTAACTTGTTGTTTCGGTTGATAACAAAGTGTAATTATAAAATGGATCCTTAGTTGATTATCAAAGTTTATCAAAGTGGTATTTTCATTTCTTTTCAATAACAAATCAAATCAAATAAGTAAAAATAGTGCTAGGATTTCAATTGCTTGCTCTCTCATTATTTGCAAGAAAAATTACACACCTAGCTCAGGTAAACTGAGGCCAGATATACCACCCATGCACTGCCTTTCGGGCTTATGTGAGGGGAGTACAAAGCATGGCGAGTGTACACACTTTCGTGCATACACCTATCGACCGTAGGTGGTTTTTATTAAGTCTTTTTTTAACATGTGTTCCATACATGCATAACCGTGAGGACTTTTAAATGAATATGAGAGCACATAATCAAAAATTCCAAGTAATTCACCCATGCATAACCGTGAGGACTTTTAAATGAGAGTGAATACTTGGATGTTATTATTTTTTTTATTTTTATTTTATTTTTTTAAGAGAGAGAGAGAGTTTTGCAAAATCATCTTAGCACCATTTAACTAAGAAGGCAAAAAAATGTTATATCCTTTACTTTAAATCAACCACTTTTTAAAACAAAGATTTTCAATTAGGATATACTTCATAATTAACACTTATGAATCTTCCTATATACTAGTTAAACCATTATTATTTGTAATCAAATTTCATTTTTATTTTTGTTTAGACAAATAAATTTCCAAAAATTTCAATTTAATAAACCAAAGCCATATATTTATCTTATAGTGTTTCTTTTCAAAATAAATCAAAAGAAAAATTGTTTTTGGGATTTTTTTTTAATTTTTTTTGTTTTTATGATTTTAAAGCAAAAATAAACCATGAAAAAAAAATGAAGATGAGTCTCCCCCCCTACACTTGATTTTGACTGTGTCCCCACAGTCAACCCAAGTGAAAGGGATGTTTATTATTATTTACATGAAAACGAACGGTATTTACACGAGATCAGAAAGTATATTGTCAAAAAGTAAATGAAACGGTCTTCCAAAAACCGATTCATTTGTCTCGTCGAGTATACGAGACACAGCTTAAGCTCGAAAAACCAATCCATAAAAGATTTTGAAGTTGAATGTTGATTTGAAAAAACGAATGTCGTTTTATTGAAAATTGAATGAGTTGTTTTGTTTTCGGTGATTTTTGGGGCAGATAAAACAAGTGATTGAAATTCAAGTTTATTTTCACCAAATTGAAATTCAAGTTTGTCATTGAAAAATTCTTCAAAATTATTGATTTCAAAATCAAAATGGTGATGTAAATCTTCCCCTTCATAATTTAACAACTCATTTTCGAAAAGTCCAAAGAATTCATGTTCATTAAATTCGTCTTCCTTTGTTGGATTATCAACAACTTTATTACATGTCTCAAGTTCAAAAGTCAAAGTGGTTGTATTCAAATTTTCGAAATCAAGAAAAGGAAGATCGAATTTCAAATTTGGTTCCACATCCTTAAAAGAATTGAAAGCCAATCCAATTACCATGTTTTCAACAACTTCATTAAGATTTTCGTTTTCAATTTCAAAAGTTGTTATTTGAAAATCATCGATTTGGGTAAAAGATGGATTCTCACTTGACTCATCACACATTGGAATTTGATTTTGCTTTTCACGTTGTTTCATATAAGATTCAAACAACAAATCCGTGTGATCATCGTAGATTTCGTTCGTTTGTTCAACAAAATCCAATTTGTAATTATCAACTTGATAATTTTCGTTTTGGATTCGTTTAGAACAAAAAATTTCACTCGTATCGTAGTCAAGATTATTCCCATTGCCAAAATTATTTGAAAAGTGGATCACATTTTCGTTTTGATTTTGAAATTCATTTTGGAGTTCAAAATTGTATTGGCATGGGTTATAATCGAAATCGTTTGAATTTTGAAGTGAATTCAAATTTTGATTATTTTGAAAACTTTGATTCGAGTTATTGCACAAATATGAATTACACAACTTATTTATCATTTGATTTTGTTGTGTAGCGATTTCAAGTAAAGATGAAATGCTATTTTCAAGATTTGAAGGATGGTCATCATTTTGAAAATTTTGTAGTTCAAAATTCGAATCGTTTAAACAATAGTTGTTGTTAAAATATCCATACGAATTTGGAGTGAACTCATATGGATTATATTGATTTTCACAACTAAATTCAAGTGATTAGGAGAGAGGAAACTCGGACATTTTCAAGATTTTTTTTTTTATAAAGAAAAATATTTACAAGTGGAATTTATTTTTCAACATGGAAAATCTATTTTTGTTTTGTTTTTATTTTTCAATTTTTTGTGTTGAATTTTGGTTTTTCTAAAATTTTTTTTTGGATTTTTTGAAATTTCAAAGAAAAGGATTTAAAAATTTCAAAGGAAAAGAATATTTACAATTTTTTTTAGTTTTGGAATTTTTTTTAAAATATGCATGAACTAATGCAACTAAATGAATGCAAGGGTTAATTACAAATGATTTATCCTAAGTTAACCAAAATTGTATAGTCACACACTGTCTTAAATAAACAAGATAGTTCTCAGCCAGGTAACGGACATGATTTATCGATGCACCACGAATCACCATAGCAATGCAGCCGAAGGTTTAAGTACCTTCAGAGGAACAACCACTATAATATTTACGAATCACTGTAATATTTATAAATGGTTATTACTCTGCCGTAGCCTAGACACCGAGAAATTAAATTGTTCAAAGAAGACAACTTGTCAATGTACAATTAAGTGTTATCGATGTCTAACCGTTATTGCTAATCAAAATCTACCAGAAATGCAAAACTGAAATTGAACGTGTATTAACAATGCAACTACGAATGGATTTTTGTTTTTTTTTAATTTTGATTTTTTTAAATAAATATGCAAGCAAACAACAATGCAAGGCAAATAAAAAAAAATAGATATTGCAAGTAAGCAGTTTTTTTTGGACAAGCAGGGCCAAGCAAGCTTCTCCTCCAATCTGCTTTGGCAACCTGAAAATGAAAACAAGATATAAACAATATTTTTTTTAAAGATATAAAGATGAAACTTAAAAACAAACTAAAACACAACAATATTTTTTTTAACGGGTAAACAAAACAAGTTAAGCAAACCCTTTTTTTTCAAGGATGAGTCAAAGCAAAACTAAAAGAAAACAAATTGTGCAATCATTATTATTTTTTAAAAGAAGAAGAGAACTGAAAAAAAAGCAAAAACAAACTAAAGTCTCCTCTTTTTTTTGATAGAACAAAGCAAACTCAAACTTTCCCGGCCCACTTTCCAAATGCAAGACCCGCTATTAACATCGAAGTCGACCCAAATTAAAAAAATTAATATTCAGCGCTTATCAATTCAAAAATCAAAACGCGAATTCTCCAACACTTATCAATTCGAAATCAATGAATCTAAATAAAAACGAATGGAGGTCGAACGACAGGCGGCGATTCAAAGAGTTTGTGGTGGTAAGTGAATTGGTTCTCAGTGGTTAGGGAGGTGGCGCATTTGTAGTGGCAAGGAGATGGAGTTGCGGATTTGTTTCAGGCGATGGAAACGTGGGTGGATGCGTATGGTTATGAGAGTGGATTTCCTTGTTCTGGTGAATGGGTGAAGTGGTACAGGCAAATGGCGGCTTCTGGTTTAGCAGTAAGTTGTGGAGTTTGGTGGTGGCGATTGAATTCTCTAGTGATGGTTGATGTCGAGGTTGGAGTTTGTTAAGGCGAGTGAAGGAGTTCGTATGTTCAGGGATTGTTCAGTGCTAGCTGCTGTGGGTTTGAAGTGGATGGTTGCGAGTTTGTGGGAGCTGGTTTGTTTGGCGATTTGTTGCAGGTGGAGATTGCCGTGTTGTATTTTTACTGTAGAGATGCTCGTTTGATTGATTGTGATGGTCAGTGGAGGGGTGCTTGCTGTTCAATTTGGTCGTGGTAGTATGTATTGAGTTGCTTGTTCTTCGGTGATGACAGTGGTGGTCTGTTGAGATGAAACTGGTGAGTGTTGTGAAGAGACGATGGCGGTATTGTTGTAGTGATATGGTGGATGAGGAGTTCGGGCGATAACAGAGGGGTGCAGTGAAGTTGTTGTGAAGATGAATTCGTTATGTTGTGACTGCGATGAAGTAAGGTAGGGTTATGGTGTTTCTTTGTTTGAGACAGTGGCACTGGTTGTTTTGGGATTGAATGCTGGTGTGGTCGCAGGTTGTGGAAGCTCGGTATGTCAGGGGATGAGATGAAGTCAGAGGGGTATGTGGTGGTTAATGAAGTGGAAGTGGTCAGAGATGTTTGAAGGTTGGACTGATGTGCACAGTTGCACAGTGCACTGAAATGATATCGGTGGAGATGTAAGATGGTTGAGCCGGTAGTTGTGATGGTTGAACCAGTAGAAGGAGGATGTATATGTGCAGGCGGTTGCGGTTAGGGATGGTGAAGATGTGGGTGTGTAGTTGTATTGGAGGAGCAGTGGTTGTTGAGATGTGAACAACTGCTGGATGGTGGACTAGTTATGGTGAAGGGGAAGATTGGTTGTAGTATGCAAAAGAGAAGTACTGGAAGGGTGGATTAGAAGGTAGTAAGGTTGTTGAAGAGGTTTTTTCTGTGTGCAGAGGGATTGTGAAGTTGAATATGTAAGTGGCAGTGAGTATGGTCAATGGAACTTTTGTATATGTTCACAGAGAAGTGAAATGCTTCAGCAAACAGGCAGTTAACAGAGAAGGGGAAATGCACAGTAAAGATTTGGAAATCAAATTTGTAAAAGGAAATTGAATTATAAATTGTACTGAAATTGTAAAGAAAATGAATAGGAAATGAAATATTTTTGTTTTTGTTTTGAGAATTTGTATTTTTTTTAAAGTAAATAGAAATGCAAATGCAAAATGAAAAACTACAAACACAGACAAATGCAAGCACAAATCAAACACACGATTTTTTTTTTCAAACACAAAACAAACACACACTAAAATCAAACATAAATAATTCGAAGAATAGAAAATTGAAATCAAAACAACTCCCCGGCAATGGCGCCAAAAACTTGTTCGTCGACGGAAATTCTATCGGTTTAGAAAACCGTCGAACGAATTTCGAAATAAAATTTATACCGCAAGCGCACGGTGTACGAATGTAGCACGCGGCGAATACGGGTTGATCCGCAGGGAATTGATGATTTTAAAATTCTATTCAATCAAATTAACCAAAGTTGAAAGAGTGATTAACTAAAAAAAAGGAGAAAAATGACAAAAGAAATAGATAAAAATATGAGAGTGTTAAGACAATTTAGAAGCAACTTCCACTCTCTAGATCACATAAATCAACAAAATGAAGTTATGATCTCTCTTTTCTTTGTCATTAGTTAGCTTAATTGATGTGCTTATCATAAGTATGACCTATTTGTGCTATTAATTAGCTCAACATAAGCCATCAAACTATAGCACACCCCTTAAACCATTTGCTAACTCACATGAAAAATGATAACAAAGTTGAAAGCAAAATCTATTTTAAGTATGGCCTATTAACTATTAATTAAAAATATAGACCATCAAATTTTAATCTCAACATTCACTTCATTACCATCATCATATGTAGATGAAGAGGTAATTTGTGTTAGTGATTGTTTAAGTATAGCCTATTTGGTGTCAACAATATAGGCTATCAAATTCAAAACAAAAACAACAAGTTAATCACTTCATACATTCTCATTAAAGCACAAAAAGAGAGTATAAAACATCAAAATGTTGAAGCTACATGATTATAGGCTTCATTACCCCTAAATTGAAGGGGTTTAGCTTCTCATATTTGTCATTTTATTAACAAATGTAGCAACAACATGAAAGCAAAAAAGAAAGAAAGATGAAAGCAAATGAAAAGAAAACCATTTTACTTGCATAAAAGTAAATCTACACTACTAGCATGAAAGGAAATGAACATGTAAGTAAGAGGAAACACTAATTAGCATTGCATAAAAAGGAAAGAAAATTACATAAAATAAAAATGGCTAAGTAGCCATGAAAAGAGAAAGAGAGCTTTCTTTTATTTGACCTAAACTAAACTAAAGAGAAGGGGGCCTAAGAGAGACTAAATAAGAGATGAGAGGTTACATGAAACATAAGGGGTATATATACAAGTTTTAAAACCCTAATTCACTTTTTGGGGAATGCCCAAAATGCCACTTAGGAAGTGTGGAGGCCAAGTTATCATTAGCTTTAATAATCCCCCACTTAAATGTACATGAAGCTTTAAATGTCTTTTAGCATCTGCGTTAGCCTTTAATTTGTATATTAAGGTAGTGGGTAGGTGGGGTGCTCCATGTTCTTCACTTTGAATTATTTCCATCTTCATTCCTTTGTATTAATTTTGTGCATGCATATCTTCATGAAACCACTTCTATTTGAGATCAAATTCCTACAAAAATATATACAAATTTTCAATTAATTTTTCTCAAATTAATATACGCACAAAAATGACCATTTTGCCCTTGGATGAAGATGAATATGTGACAATTTCAAATAATATGAATTTTGGTTTAAACAAGTTAAAATACCCAATATGATCATTTATTTAATTTAAAAAGAATAAATATGATGATAAAAATATGCACATTTATGTGCACATCAATGGACATATTCTATTATCCGCTATATCTATTGCATTTGTTTTGTTGTTTTCAGCAATTGTAAGGATAGGTGTTTATAACTTTCAGGCCGAATCTAGGTTAAACTCTGATATTGTATTCTAAAATTTTCTGCTGTAATGATTATTATTGAAATAATATATGTTTTCCATTCATGTGAGATCCTGTTCCATCTTTATTTTCTTTCTACCTTTTAATGATCCACTTATTCATGCAATGTGGGTTGGACATTGTGGTTTATTGTCAATTCAAAGGGTATGAAAAAACGGGTCGTTGCACCGTTAGTTTTGGGCCTCAAAGTGTGGGATGTTACAAATACTTACGTCTTTCTAGCCACTATCAAGCAAAGCCGGGCCTGCAGCAAACAAAATACAGTTCACTTTTAAAGGCGCTTAGCTTATTCCATGCACTGGTCAGAATCTGGCACCTCTTTGCCGAATCAAAAAATGTAAACGAGAGACTCCTTGTCCACCGCATGTAAGTAAAAATAAATCGAATGTCTTCGATGGTGGGTGGATAGTGCAGGAACTCTGTAAATGTCATATAAGTACAATTAAGGTGAGCGTAGCCATTTAGGTGGAGTTGTGTTGGAGCTATCCTTAAATATTTTAGAATCTCTCGAATGTATGAGTTGAAAGGCGGGATGCATCTCGCCCAGCACATAAACTTATTGCACGCTGTATACCTTTCATGGAGTTTGTGAGCCCTGCCATCTCACGATGGAAGCAAAACATCATCAATGGGAGTTCCATGGCTTACGCAAATTCTTTAGAGAGAATCTTCTTTAATTTTTGAAGCTATCGAATCAGAAGGATTCTGAAGAATGACTACGTCTTCTAGAGTATCGGGAGTAGGATTTATAACCTCTAGTGGAATGACGGGGACAATTTTGGAGAGATCAAATTGAGGACCCAAATTTGGTTGTTTCGAATGATTGCTAGATGATGGACTATCGGACTCAGTTCCTAAACTTGATTCTACGTCAAAGTTATTCCTTTTGGAAGATGATCCAGACGACATAGTTGTAAGACTCCCATAATGTCTAGATCCCATTGCTATTAAACTTATTAAAAAACATAATTAGATAAAGTAACCTGTACCTCCCAGTGCATAATGAGTGCTAGTGCAATGCAATAAAGTGCTATTTAATATAGTAATAAGTTGTGCAAAACTGAAGACAAAAAAGACAATGAGACTTTGAAGTTTTTCCAAAGAGATCATCATTCCTGACCTTCTCAACTGTTTCTGCATGTCATCGGGAAACAATGCTGCTTGAGTTTCATGATTGATCATCAGCCAGCAAAAGCTTGGTTTTTATCTAATTTACCGGTGAGCTTCAAGATGATTTTTAAAGGCATTGGTTTGTGTCTAGTTTCAAAATGTTTGCTACCAAGTATGCAGTTAAGATCATGTGCAAGTCTTATACAAGTTTTAATGCTTGTCCACGTATGAAAGGCCAAAGCTCAATGTTCAGTTCAAGTTTACCCGTCTAAATTCGATTTTATAAAAAGAAAGGTTCATTTGTTAACTAGGCCGATTGTTCAAGTTTACCCAAGACAACATTAGCGTATTATTCACCAAGCCTTTTTTTATCGATCGTTCGAATGAGCCTGCAACTCCAAGGTACAAATGATCGTTCATAGGTGATCTTTGGGCCCCAACATCCTAGTGCTTCGTCGATCGACCAAGAATGATTATGGATGACCAATCGTATAACTTCTTCACGTCCAAAGCACCATCTCCATCAGTGAGCGATTGGCTAAAGTCATAATTCATTCATCCCTAGACACTTCATCTCCATTGCATATGGGTGTACGAATAGAGAAAAATTGGGATTCACTCATCCATAGCCAATCCGTTCTAAAAAATATGAAGCAAGAATAGGATTCGTGCTCCCTAAGTTTGAATATGATGAAGGATGATTGGAATCGATTTGAAGGATGACGACTTTGTCGTGATGGTTGCTTGGATCGGGATGAAAAAGGCAAAGAGGCTCGACTTTTCTTTTTTGCTTCGAAAAGGAATGATGGGAAGAGAGTGAAAGAGAATGTCTAAGTATAGAGGCTTACATAGGGAAAAGAATTCAGCCGATCATTTTCGGTCTAAAAATTTTTAGCCGATCGTCTCATGCCCGAAGATTAAGCCAATCGTCCAAGCCTTATGCCGATCGTTCCACTCCCAAGCCTTACGCCAATTATTTCACTTCCAAGCCTTATGTCGATCGTTCCACTCCCATGCCTTATACTGATCGTTCCACTTCCAACCCATATGCCGTTAAGGCTTTTGACGATCGTTCCATAACCTAGCTTATGCCGATCGTTTCATGATCATGAGTAGTTTGAAACTTTTTTCTAAGCAAGGGAAGATTATGGATATAAAAAAATACAGCTTTAAAAAAAAGTAAGGAGAGGGGGTTAGAGAGCATGCTTGAAAGAATGACAATCGGTAGAAACTATTTATAGAAAGGTATCTCCATTAACCTGACAATAACCCATGAACGTGCAATTGTGATTGGGAGTCAGGCGCTTACATGTATACGTGCAAGTATACATTTCAAAATTTAATTTTTTGAAATCAATATAAAAAAAACTAAATAGTCACCTAGAGCTGACCAGAAGAAAACTAAAGCTAAGTTGCTGAAACTTGGAAATTGCTAGAATAAAAACAAGATGAATGTTAACAAGTTTTAATCCGCATTATACCATTGAAAATCAATAATAAGGAAAATACGACCTTCAATAAGAAAATAACCCGACGGAAGGATAGCAACTATTTGATGAACCAGATGGTTTTCTTTCGGACGGTTCTAGATTATGAAGATTCAAAGCACATCATATATGATACAAGGCGTACTTTAGGGGGCAAATGTTATCCTGCCTTTTGGCAAGGCCGTGATATTATTGACTTGGCTAGGAATGAATGGTCAACGGCCTTAGGAATCGATTATGTACAGTAATATTGACGATGGTCGGGTAGATTTGGACCGAAACCTAATTGAGGTGTAGTCAGCATGGAGTAACCGGCATGACCCCGCGAAGTTATATTTCAAATTTAGAGTCGATTAGAGTTCATATGATCGAGTTACAGACGAAGCAAGGATTTGCATGGATCTCTCAAGAATGATCCATAAGATATTTCAAGTCATCGAACAACACTCAATATCTCATGATCCACAATGCCAATCCATTTGAAACTTCCAAGACATCAACAAATGAAGATTAGGGCTTATAAGAACGATCACGAGTACTAAAGTTGCATTCAGCATTTAGCCCGCTGTTATTGGCCGATCGCTCTGGCCAAGACCTAAAAATGATCGGTATATTCTAGTGTATAATCCAGTTTCAACCAAGATCGGTCCATATCTCCTAAGTCACAAGTCAGAATGATTCCATACTTCGAAAGCAACATCAAGAGACATGTAGGGCCCCTTAAAAACGTTTGCACTAAAATTGGAGACAAGAAAAAGGACCGGCCAAACTTAGGCCGATCATTCTTGATGGTCGAGTTAGATATGCCGATCATTATGGTAGGCCCTTATGGACCTAGAGAGCCTTCTGACGAAATCTTAGTGAAATATCTCATAATCTCTCCCCATAAATATAGGACCTATGGTTCACTTTAGATGATTTGGACACTTCTGGTTACTTTAGTCATTATTGTAATCAAGTTTTTTCTATTTCTTGCTACTATAATCAGATCATTAGTGGATCAGTAAACATAGTCTTGATAGTAAACGTAGGTAGACAACGCCGAACCACTATAAATTTCTGTGTTCTTGATTATTGTTTTTATTAGTCTGCTTGTTAACTCTACTCCTCAGTTTCAGTTTTACTTTCTTCATTTACTTCTCTATACAAATCTATTCTTGGGTGTTTGTGACCAATTGGTTGCAAACACACATGTATCCATCTTTCTCTTTCTTCTTGATCCTGTATTACTCATTGTCAACATTGTTCGCAAGATTTTAAGTGAACAACAGATGTAGACTAGAATTTTAAAAACAAATAATTTATGGTTATTATTGTTCAACATAAACTTTTATTAGCATAAAGTTTTCATATAGGCCTTGAAAAAAATCAATTCCAATTATAGGCATCTTTTGAAACTATTGTGAAAATAGATTCGTTTTTCGATTTCAACATTTATTCTTGCACTTTTATGAAATATTCAAAAAGTTAAAAAATTCTAAATTGTAATGATTGTGCAGTTGGGAAGTGTTGTCTATTAAAGCTTTATATAATTAGCCCTAATTCAAGAGTTTAATTCGTACTTTCATCATATTTTTTGTATCTAATTTGATTTATTTCCCTATTGTCAACCTTTAGTTTTATCAATAACTTTTGTAGTTTACTTTTTATCACTTACCAGCTATATTTTCTGATTCTAATAAGTTTATTTTATAAAGCATTAGTATGTTCAATCGAATTGCATAAATATTATAAAAAAATAATTTTTATTTGGTTTAGAATTCTTGTGCAACATATATTAGTAACTTTATTACCAACAAACTTATTAGTTATTTTTACAAAAGTTAATAATAAATGGATTTACTTTTTCTCAGTTACTAATTATATTTTAATATCTAGATTATAAAAAAATGAAAACTATTCTTTACGGTATTTTGAAAATGTAACCACAAAATATTTTTAGATATATTTATCTTAATAACGTAAGGAAATGTAGAGAAAATTTCTCTCTCAAGGTGCTTAGCTTTGCTAAGGAGATTCTTATCGAAGGAATCAATAATGGGACTAGTTTTGATTAAATTACGAAAGCTGCTGGTTTGAGAACAAGAGTAGCTTCTTCGTTGGCATAGCTACCAACCAGAGTAAATAGATTGAATTTGAGGGTCTTAGCGAGCGTTCTCGTTAATTCAATACCTATTTGGGTGGGCTACCCTTATGTGTTAAGAATCTTTGGTTTTCCACCAATCACACTCATATTTTTAATATAAATCTCTTATTTATTGACAACTTTTGTAATAAATAAAATTATATTACAAAAGTTTTTGTTATTACTAAAAGTATTTTTTATAATGATTATATAACATAGTGAAGTATATTCTTCATAATAATTTGAAAATGGAACTACTTACTACTATTATTGACAAAGTTAGTGGTATACCCTAGGGGCAATTTTGCAAATGTGTTAAATAGTTAACTCCATAAAAAATTATTTCGTAAAAAAATTTGTTTTTGGTGTTTGATTTCTTTTATATACTATGTTATATTATGATATAAACAATTAATTATTTAATTTAAAGTATTTAAATAAGAAAATCTTTAAACGAAATGTTATATGACTGTAGATGCACATAGTTCGACCATAAGTAATTAGTCATATATTAAACAGTGTTTTGTTTTAAATATTCCTAGTAAAATGTTCGAAAAAAAATATCGATATATCCATTGAGACTAGAGTATGTGACGCCCTCCAAATGTTGAGTAGTGCATTACTCATGTCTGTTGGGACACCAAGGGGTTATATACTTATAGTTACTCGATAACTATAGAATGATTTGATGAATAATTTTTTGTTGGTTGATAACAACTAGGTCAAATAGGAAACCTCAATGTAATGAGTTATACAGTTCTCTCGATATGAGAATACCATGGAACTTCTACGTGAATACTCCAATATAGGTATAATTAAATCAGGGAAGAGTGACTATTGGATGACCAGTTGGATCTGAGTTAATGCATTGGAAGTGAAACACTTTCAATAAATAATTCGTCTTCTCAGTTGTATGAGATTAGAATCATGGTCAACGGTAGCCAATTTAAATTCAAAGTCTCCACCTGGCATAATAATAAATGTTATTATCAAACTAAGGACTTTGTAGATGGACAAAATAGTAGCAATGAAGAGAACATGTGTATAATATATCATTACTTAAGGTTACAACTTAAGTTGACCTCAAATATGACTTTACCAAAAAAAATTGCAATGCCAAATTTAGCCAAACTATCACATCATCGACTGAGCTGATATGTGGACATGAATATTAGAATTGTTCATTAATAATCGATTATTTAATTTATATTTGAGTCACATAATTAAATCGATGCAGTCCCAAAACAAGGTCCAATTAAATTAGTTTATGATGCGTTACAAATTAACTAAATTAACTGATATTTAAAAAATAATAATTATGAGTGTGGGAATCCATTAGCAATTTTGGTAGCTCTTGGGAAATTTTTCGATGCCCTTAGTAATTATTTGGGGTGTGTATAAGCGTTATACATGCAGATATTAATATATGATGTTCATGCATATTTGAATGATTTAAATATGAAAAAAAATACATAAATAAAGGAAAGGGGGTGCAGGTGAGTATGGCCATGCTAGTTTGGAAATAAAGGGTTGGTTTTTTTTCTAAGAGTGAGTAATTATTTGTAGATAACTCTCCAAAAAGTTCCTCTGTGAAAAGAATCTCAAACTTCTTCATTTCTTTTTAGTTTTTTCGACCCTAGCTTCATATAATTCCATGGCTACCCTTTTCATATCCCGCCTCTTCCGAATATAACACTCAATTGGTGGTAGAACTTGATACATTACAAGTTCGAGTAGCGGATGCAGGAGGAAATGCAGATCGACACGTTATGAGCGATACGATACTCAAGTTAATTTATATTTTATAGGTCTGCATGTTTGTTGTTCTAAAACCTTTGTATGTGATGGTATTGCCACATATATATTTTATTCGATACTAGTATGAGTGCTAATTGTTTAATATGAATCTTGTATAAAATCAAATGTTTTAAATCATTTAAATATTATTAGAATAACTTTCTACTTATGATAAAATTAATGTATTAAAACTATTTTACATGAATTATTACATATTTTCCTCATTCATAAATTTATCATTTAAAGTATCAAATATAACACTAGTTTAATTTACTGTATATGTATATATCTGAACTAAATAAAATATATGTACATTTTAATCACAAAATATTTTTTACAAAAAAGGTAATTATATTTAATAACTTTAATTACTTGATTTAATCAACGCATTTGATATTTATGTTATGATGTTGTATAACATATAGTATTTTTATTTATCATATACGTTTTAAATTCAAACATAACATATATTTGATCTAAATTTGAATTAACTCATTTGTAAACTACTAAATTTTGAATCAAAATAAACATCCTCATTTAGTCAAGATAACTTGATTTGCTTACAACTAATTTGATTTTAAATAAATATACACATATATTTAATGTTTTCAAAATTATATATATACATACATATATATATATATATATAAATTTATTTAAATGTGGCAATACTTTATACACATATGTATATAAATACTATGGATTTAAATCTCAGTACCCATATAAAGGTACATACATATATTATTCACTTGTTTTTTTCTCATTCTCTTTTATTACCATGTTATGTATAAATCTCATTTTCTATATTAACCATTTTTTATAAATAGAAACACATTAAAATTGGATACATAACTCCTTCTAACTAGTAATTGTAGTAGTTTCATAGGTGGAAGGTGATAAGTTATGTATTTATGTATATTTTGGAAACACAACTCATTATGACTAGTAACTGTGGATGTTTCAAATATGGAAGTTGAAGAGTTTTGAATTTATGTATATTTTGGACAAACAACTCATTATGATTAGTAATTCTGGATGCTTCATATATGGAAGGTAAAAGTTTTAATTTTATTTACTCGGAATGAAAACACATTAAAATAAAATATTAACTTAAAATGTCAATTGGATATGAATTCTAATTAGTTATTCGTATAGGCCCCATTAAGATCCATGTAGGATTTTTTTCCAAAATTTGCCTTATTTCTATTTCATTCGATTTCAAACGGACCAGAACCAACAATGTTATCATAACCTAGTTGGTTTATATAGATAAATAAGTCAGCATTAGGCCAACTACTCGGCTTTACTATCAAACCAGTTTCTAGAGAAGGAGCGTCTAAGGCTAGGGTTGCAGTAATAAGTACCCTCCCCTTCTTGGCTCTTGGCCTGAACCAATGGATTAAGGAAGTTTTCAAGGTTGTCCTAAGTGTAGGTCTAAAAATTATTGTGAGCCTTAGGCAAATTCGAATAAGCATATTCGAACAATTATTAGTATATTTTACTTTAAATTTTAAGTTTAAAATATGAAGGATTTTATAGTTGTCATAAAATATTTTTAAAATAATTTAATTTCTCAAAATTGCTTTGATAAATTAAATAAATTTTCAAATTTATTAAATATTTAACTAAAATGTTTAATTAATTAATGTATTAAAGGTAATTAGTTAATATACATATATGTTGATATATGTATAAAACTATAAAGGTTATAGTTAAATATTTTCCTTAAATTATTTATGTCACACCTCGTCCCAATGACCTAATTATTAAAGAGTGAAACCATTATTCGATGGCCTATATCAAAGGGCTTTGGAGGAGCCTTCTCTCATATAAACTACTTTTGGTCGGCATGGATATATTAATAACTGATCGCATCTAAACAATAAGAATCTCATCTCGACATAAAGTATAATATATGAGTTGCGAGGGCTGAGCCATTGTATAAATCACATATCAAAGAAAAATAAGTGATAGAGATAAATCATAGTGGTAAGATATTGTATATATATCAAACTGTAATATACAATAGAACAACACAATATGTACATCAGCATTACCATAAAAATCAAAAATCTTTGCTTTAAAAAATAAAGTTTGACTATCAAGTCAAACACACACATACATATACACATTGTCAAACAGGCACCACTACTCTAAATCTATGGACTCTTGAGGCAACTCTGCTGCATTACCATTCTAGATGACTCGAACTGAACAACGCAGGTGGTCTCTACTATATGGTTCAAATCTTCCATAACAACGGTGATAGCGACTTAATATACAGTGTGAGTGATCTCATCAACAATATGTTGTAGAGCCACAACAGAAAGGGATGTGAGAGTAATCGTCCAATAAATAGATAGTCCTCAATCTGATCCGAGGAAGTGTCACAAAATAAAATATTGAGTCAAGCAAGAAAACCATCTAGGAGTATAATCATATTATTGACAATAAATATACAGTATGAGGTAGAAACATGATGTATTGAAACACACAGATGCCATTAACACCATACCAATTCCTGCCCATAATACATTTTCACAATTCAGTGATAACATGTGTATCACGACTATATTCATCGTAACTCACAGTAGTAACTCTAGTTAACTATGATATTATATCCTATCCACTTTATATGAGTTTCATTTTGTTGTATAAATACAGATCATCATTAAACTCATTCATTTTACAAGATTAGCATTTTCACTTTTTCTGAGAGTTCTATATTATACTCTGTTCTGTGAGTTCCCAACAAAAAAACACGTTGGTAATGCTGGTTGGATTCACCCTCTAATAGACTATCTTCCTTGACGAGCATCCCCATCCTCTTCACCCGTACACTATCAATCATTTGTGAGTGCATTTTACAAGATCCTATAGTAGCGGCTGCATATCTTCCATATGAAGTCTTGATATGTCTTTGTTATGTTATAGTCTACTTCATATCTCCATTATGTGGTGCTATTTATCCTCGTTTGCACTATGCCTTTGAAAATCTTCAGTTTCTTCGTATGTTTGTCAACAGACCATTTGGACATAGTGAGGTTGGACAAGCGCTTCACTAGTTGGGTTGCGACCCTCAAATTAGTTTGCTAGGATAGATACTAGCACCCAATATTCATAACATTATACTTCACTTGTCAAGAAAAATTATTATTTTGCAAAACATTTGCCTTTTTTATTGTCAATTATTCACAGATGACATTATATCCCATTTTCATCAAATAAATGTCGTGTACATTTCATTACATCATATTATAATGCATCATAATTAGGAAGTTTAAAGATGATAATTTATATATTCACATCAATATAATCATGGGATATAATTAAACTTGCATATTCTTACTATGAGTGAAGCATACATCATATGTACTTGTATTTAAAACAATCAAACAAGTATTCAAAATCATCCATAGTCATCCAAAGTGCACACTTCATTCAAATCATACTTGGCAATACTACTGTATACTTAGTATAATTAACACATCAACCATAACCTAACATTATACAATCCATTCATAGTCAAATCAAACAATTATTTAGTCACTTAGGACATGAGTATACTTGCATAGCATGGGTGAAAACAATCATTCAATCTCTTGCATTAGTATCAAACAAGCTTTCTATTCACCCAAATACATACTTATACTTCACATTTCGTAAAATATACTCATGTTTTTTACAATATATATAATAAATATTACTTTTCCAAGATTATGCTATAGTTATTTAGTAAATCAAATAGTTAATAATACCATTTGGTATTCATATCAATGTCATATACCTCAATTCAAATGCAAAAATGATTCAAATTCATTTTTATAATATACTTTTCTCAATCCTCATTCAACACTTCCAATATCATATTTTAGTCGAGTCTATAAAATTCTTTTCATATAAAATCCTTTACGATGTAAACTGAATTAAACTTGTTTAAAATATCATATAATAAGGATTAATATAAAAAATATGAGTTGAATCTCATCAATAAAATCATATACAAATGAATTTAGAATTCATTTTAAAATCATTCCCAAATATTCATAAGTTTTAGTTTAAATATCTTTATCAAATTAATTTCAATCCACCTTTAAATTTCTACATATACTAAAAATAATTTATATTCAAGCATCACATAACAATGTTTATTTAGCATTTAAGGCATGGATTTAAACACTCAAGCATTACATAACATGGAAGTTAATAACTTCTGTGTTTATTTTAAAGCAATTTATAATTGTCCTTATACAACTAAAATGTCAACCAAAATGTAAATAATTTATTTTTCATTTTTATTTCCATCCATTTACAATTTAGAAAAAATAACTTTCATTTTAATTTGTCCATAATTCGATATAAATAATCTCCAATTTTATACTATGAAACTCGTTGTGAATCGTTTGTATGAGCTCTCCTTTTATTTTCATTAAAACCATCTTTCTGATCTTTTCAGTGGCTAATATAAGCAAGACGATGCTCAAAAATCATTATTTTAACAACTTAAAACAACTAGTAAGTCCATCATAATCAAATTGTGAGATGCACTCAGTGTATTTTAAAACTAATTCACTATAATATACTTTCACAACCTCTCCTACAAATGATAATTGTTTGAACCAAAAGTGGCAGAAATACACAAAAGAGTAAGAGAGTAGAAATTAAACGAAGAAAGTAAATAAAAACTGAGTAATAACAAGCGCATACAAATTTAAAGTAGTTCGGCAATCTTGATCTATGTCCACTTGAATGATTTTATTGCTTTTGCACTAATTTCTGATCACAAATACGAGTGGTCTGAAGTGACCTCGGTGTATAATGGAGTTTATGTGTAGCAGTCGCGTAAAAATCCCTCGAATAAAGCATGTCCAATGTATTTGTAGGGGAAATGACCAATCATCTCATTGAATTTTCGCTTGTAGATTCTCACCGCCAAGACTAAATCGAAAAAAAAATCTCAGCTACATATCTGCTAGGGATGGGGATGGGGATCAGTATCGATCTTTATGTATGTAGGCAGGGATCTTGCAACTTTTTGTGTTGAATTTCTTGATGTTGGCTTCATGTTTCCAAGGTTGTTTGGCATAGTCACCTAGGTGTTTTTGGTCCAAGCGATGGATCTATAGAAGGTTGAATTTCTACTTTAGGCCTTATATGGAAATTATCAATATGATGCATGGGATCTCCGAAACAACACTTAAATTAGGCTCTATGTAGATATGGAAGAGTGCCATAGGATTAGGGGTTACGTTGAGTGTACTCTTAGGGATCGGTATCAATCCTCTATGTAGGGTAAAGCACTTATTGGATTCTAGCATGTTGTTTTCCTTAGTTCATTTGACGGTTGTCTCATGGTGTTGTCTATATTTGGTTTCTGGACCCTAGGATCATCTCTCTGGCTGCTTGCCTGATAATCGTCGTTTCTAACTTGTGCAATCAGCTGGAATATAGCCAGATCAAAATGTTGGATAACACTTGCCTCTCAAAGTGCATCTTGTTTCAAACATGACGTGTATTGAATCGAGACAAGTTAGGATTGTCGAAAAGGATTTCACTCTATGCCTCGATTGGTTGTCATCCATCCGGTTGAGTTCCTTTTTGTGAAAAGTTGTGTCTCTAACCGTTCGTTTCGATGCTTAGTCGATACTCGACATTGTAAAAGTGAAATGCATTCTCTCGATAATTGTCTATTCTCGATTTCATTAAGCTAATTATTTAACTAGTAGGCCTTAGTTATCAAAATCGGTTTCTTGCTGAAAGTCCCAGGTAAGAATTCAATTTCCGTCAATTCAGGAAATTTCTTGTCTAGTATGCACATGTACTTGTATGTCCAGGCATGTACATTTGTCGTTGGCTCCCAAGCATGTTCATGTGCCTATAGGTCGCTGCCAGGTTCCTTTGAATTGTAACCACAGGTTGTTTAGTTTATTTTCTTATCCTAAGGCATGCTTGCGGTCGTAGCCCTAAGTTGTATAGAACATTAGGCATGGGCCACAATGTTAAGCTGCCATATCCAGCTTTCAATTGATTATACTCCTGCCCCAATCTTGGGTCAATGAGGTTAATGCATAGATGGTCGAGTCTCGTCCTTATGAAGTTATATTTTTTTCAGTCGGGTCTAAGGTCTGAGTTAACGAATGGGAGGTCAGGTCACACCCATCTTGAGCTTGCACTCCTCCCGTCGGATAAAAGGTAGGAGTTGGCGAATGTCCAAATCATAGATAGTGTCAGTTGATGGATGGTCAAAGCACATCCATCTCGGGTTGATGCTTCTGCTCCCATGTCAAGGGAAAATGCTGGTGAGTGGACGGTCAAGTCATGTCTACCTTTATGGTTTGTGCTCTTTCTGTCAAGTCAAGAAAAAGAGGTAGAAGCCAGATGCTAGGTCACATCCGTCTTGAGTTCGACAACGGAAAGTTGGATCACATCCTTTTATGTTTAAACTCCATCCGTCGGGTCAAGAGAAAGAGTTAGGATATGGATGACTAGTCAAGTCCACTCGTTTATTTTTTAAGCCCCCCCGTTAGATCATGGGAAAGAGTTAAGATGATGGATGGTGACTCAAATCCTTTTTGGTTTGAACTCCCCTTTTAGGTCAAGGGATAGAGTTAAGTTGATGGATGGTCAGTCACCTCCATTTTGGTTTGAACTCCCCTTGTCGGGTCAAGGGATAAAGTTAAGTTGATGGATGGCTAGTCACATCCATTTTGGTTTCAACTCCCCTTATCCGGTCAAGGTATAGAGTTAATTTGATGGATGGTATGTCACATCCATTTTGGTTTATGTTTTGGGCCCCATGCCGTGGGCAAGAGTTAGTGCGTGGATGGTCATGCCAGTCCACATTAGACTAATTTCTGAGTTTGTCGTGCTTCCAACAAGGCTTAAGTGTTCTGGAAAACTTCGGGTATGAGCTTGAGAGTGAGTGGTCGAGTCACATCCACTTTTGGATCACGTCTTGCCCCCGAGTCAGGGGCAACTGTTGGCTGATGAGTGGTCGAGTCACACTCTCCTCGGTCCACAGGTCTGATCATGGGCCATAGAGATTTGGTAGGCATCTAACTATGAGAACCTTCGCACCTGCATTATTCATATGCAGTTTCATTTGAGTTGGTCATAATTCATAGAAAAATTGCATAAGGTAAAGTTGCATGGCTAGAAAGCCATTTTATTGAAAAATAACAGAGTCTGTCTTATGAAATAATTCAAAGAAAATTGGTATAAGTTTTATTCTCGAGCGAATAGCATCATAAATGCTTGCTATTCCACTTCGCCCCAGCCTTTCACAGCTGGAAGATAACCATCGATGGTCTAATTTATAATCAATCTCCTTTAAGGCCACCTAGGTTCGTCAACTCTAGGAGCGATCTATCCTTGTTAGGGGTCAGATGTTCCTTGTCTTCCCTCTTGTGGTTTTTTCACAAATTGTTGGAGCTTGTCCTTTTGGATCAATTCTTCGATCATATTATGAATGTGTCTGCACTCATTTGTGTCATGACCTTATGTCTCATAAAATCTACAGAAATTTCCATACTTCCTTCGGCCTTCGGTTGGCTTTCTCGAGGCTTGTTTCGTATATTGCTCTGATTCATGGGTAGCTAAGTATATATTTTCAGTCAAGTCATTCAATGGGGTGTAGGTACCAAATCTTAGGATTTTCGATCGTCTCCTTGAATTAGGGTTTACATCTATGGCCCCACTACGACTTTTTCTCTGACCACTACACTTATTCTGTACATTCACAGCTATGTTCTCGGAAATCACTCCGTACTGTCTCACAACGACATCGCTTCACACTGCTTCGACCTGATAGCCTATATTGTTGCCTCTCCTAGTCAGTGTAACTCCTTCTTGTGCAAGTATTGGGTCACCTTGTCGTAAAAATGATCTAGAGTAGTAGAAGGCTTTCTCAATAACCATTCACCAAAGTTTGTATCGGTGTGGATCTCCCTAATCAAAGCCATCAAGATTATGTTGTCATGAGGGTTGCTCACTTAAGC
The DNA here is from genome assembly GCA_030765085.1 of Allium cepa. Classification (NCBI taxonomy): domain Eukaryota; kingdom Viridiplantae; phylum Streptophyta; class Magnoliopsida; order Asparagales; family Amaryllidaceae; genus Allium; species Allium cepa. The sequence continues at coordinate 466,704,731 of CM060943.1, forward strand.
CATAACGGTATTAAATCCTTGCAAAATGTCCTCAACCGATTCCTCTAGTCCTTGGAATAAGCTAGACAATGACATAACATCAGTGGGGCAAGTCGCATGCATTCTGAACTGCTCGATGAATTTCCTTGCCAACCGACCAAAAGAAGATATGAAGCTTGGTGGTCGTCGAGTAAACCACATGGTCGCCACTCCTTCTAGGAAGATTAGGAAGCACTTGCACTTGATTGCATCTGAAGCTTTGGTGAGTCCATATGCCACTCGCATTTCATGAGATTTTATTTATAATCAATCTTTCCTTCGTATGAGGGCATCGTTGGCACGTTGAATCTTGACGGGCACTTTTCACGTAAGACTGCTTCGACGAAGTGATTTTGACTAGGGGAAGTGCCCCAGTAGTCGTTATTTTGGCATTGCCTTTCTCTCACAAGTTGCCTTACCATCTCAGTACTATTGGGTTGTGGTAATCGTACTTTATTCCTTAGGAGATGAAATGCCGAACATCTCTTAAGTTATTGCATGCACGTTTAACAACATTAGATAGGAGACGTAAAATCCCGTAAACATCTATGGAGCCATTTCACTCATATTTATTTACTGTTGATTTAACTTACATAAATCTTTTAGTTTTGACTTGAGTATTTTGTCTTTGCATTATGCTTGAGTCAGTCTTAGCTTTTCAGTGTACCGAAGACTATTTTCTAAAGGACGAAGATGAAGACTTAGTATATTATCTATTTACTTTATTTATACTACCACATCATGTTGTTTCGCTTCATTATTTATTTACTCCTGTTGTATGTATAACTCTGATTGTATTGTAAAGTGTAATCAAATGTATTTGTAAACAGTTTCATGAACTGTTTATTTGATTATTATATTTTTGTCATTTCGCTGTGAGATTCTATGTTTTGTTTTCTTTCTTTTCTCTTCTTTTCTTATTTAACCCATAACAATCCTCCCTTTTGAATGGTTTGGAATCGACATATGTAGTTTATTGTCGATTTAAACTATCCAAAAAGGTGGGTCGTTACATAATTTATACACTGAAGCATATCGGGACTTTGATGAAGTACAATATAAGGTATAAGTTTAACCGATAATGGATCATTTGGAAAAATTCAATTTTTATTCTTTGTTAAGGTGCACATAGTAACGATATTTTTGCACATTTTCTGTTCATCATTATTGGATCAATAACATATTTAGTGTTTGGTCTAGGATCAAAAACTCTATTGATATCCATAGTTAATTGCATGCAAACCACTTTAAAGTCCTTGGTCCAATCTGATAACATCTTTCGATTAACCGATTTACTCTTGCCACAGATTTTGACATTAAGTTGACTACCAATTACGGTGAACTAACCTTCTACAACAAATGAGAAAAATCCTCTGTTAGTTAGTGTTGCATTTCAAGTAGATCAAAATCTACCTAAATATGGTCATAACACAAATGTTATGTTATGTGATTGATCATAATCAAAGTACAACCTAGCTACTTAAGATCAATATCAATATTACCCTCAAGTTTGAATAATATTACATGTCATAAGAACGAGATTTTCTAGTTTGACCTAGTTATGTTAACCTATAAAAGACTCTTGTTGAGTCATTTCATGATTATTGCAAACAACAACAAGTATGTAATCCTTTGTTGCCCCAATTATCTTAAGTAATTCATTGTCCATCTTATGAGGAGTGTCTAACACACTAACCTCAATGGATGTACTCATATCCTTTTTTCGATACATCTTTACTAGTAACATTAATGGAGTAAATATGCGATTCCCCGGCGTACGTATCTCATCTTGACACAAAGAAATATATACATTGGCCTAAAGTAGCATGTACAAGAGATCTCTCCTTCTGTAGCCTTTGATTCAAGCTATCAGGTGGTAAACCCCTTTTGATAGTCCAGTCACAGGAGCCTGAGTGTTGTAAGGCATTTAAATATTGATTCGATAATCATAGTTATGACACATTCTTAACCACAATAGATAAAAATATTTCTCATACAGATTTTCTATTTATATATGTTTAATGTATTTATTTCATTAATTATATCTTTATATAAAAATACATATATCTGAAAATAAAACCAAAATCATACTTTATTTTGAACAATATTACTTACAAAGTTAACTTATATAACTATTTACATAATTTCCCTAGGGCATACCTTTAACTCTATAAATCTCCCACTTGCACATGGGCCATTTGTATAGTGTCATGCCTATACCTTTGACTAGTCTACCTAAATTAGACCAAGTAAGTGCCTTAGTGCGTAGATTTGCAGTGTCATCTATAGCATTCACTCTCTCAATTGTGATCTTTCTGTCATTGATGTGCCTTTTCATGTAGAACTAACAGAGATGTGCTTCAATTTCTTGTGAGCTTGCAGTTCCATAGCAATTTACACCGTCTCATTAATTATCGTACAACATTAGCGTCAGACCATTAATGCTTAGTTCACTCATAGCTCCTTAACGAATTTTCGAATCCACACTACTTCTTTGATAGCATCGTTCAAGGAAATGTACTCAGCTCCCATGGTTGAATCGACCATGACATTATTAACTCGCCTTTTGGTAAGGCGGCACATACAAGGATTTAATCCAATGAACTTCATGATCATCAAGGCCGAATGCCTGAAGAGATGGTTACCAGAATTGTAGATCGATTATATTTGGAACCTTGGATGATAGTTGGATAGATTCGGACAAAAGTTACTCTAAAAATGGCTATGTACGGAACTAGCACTCCACTTAGGAGAGGGATCAAACAGAATATTCATTCTACAAAAAATGATTGGAATAGAGGGATCGGAATAGAGGGTGCAAAATAATGGGATTGGATTAAACAGGATGCACACGACACAACACAAAGATCATCACTCCATAACTCAACATTGACAAGGCGGATTGAAGTGAAAGTTTGGGAACAAGAAGAGGGAAGCCTAGGGAGTCTACCTTAGGGATCGTAGATAAATAGAAAAACTCGGAGGGATCGGGCCCTATCCCTATATAGGGATTGACCCCTATCCCTATTCAGATATCGGTTTAGTAGAATTTGCAGCAATGATCGGTCAATAACACAAAAACTACAAATGCATTCAACATGAAATTTTGAGTGGAGGTACATTATAACATGGAGTACCTATCATAAGGATTTTCACCCTAAAAGGAGCAAGCAAGAGGGATGGGCCTCAATCATGTAGCATTACATGTTATAATAAAGATTGATCAGTAACTCAAGTTATACTAATCCAATCGACATGCAAATTGAAGAACAAGAAGATAACATTATAGGGGACCACCTTATGAATTGCACCGCATGATTCCCCCAAAATAGAGATTGGCACCAATCCCTATTACAGGCCCCATGGGCCCCAAACTCTTTGGTCGGGCTCATCTTGGTTTAGGGTTCCAAATCCGGGTTTTGAGTGAGATATTTTCACGTCTTTTTCTATAAATACAGTGGACATGGCATCAGCAAAGGGCTCTTCTTTCTACTTCATTTCATCTTCTACCTAGGCTATACTATGCCATTTTTATTATTATATTTCATGGATTTGTAACTGTAATCAACAGTACAAACTAATAAAAAGAAAATCTTTGAAGTGGACGTAGGTCGGAGTTTGCATAACCACTATAAATCTATGTCGCTCTTTACTTGCCTTCTGTTTTAATTTTATCATTCTTTAATTTGTATTTGTACATTACATTATCTGAGATCATGTCTAGATATTGGTGCTTTCATATAACTAGGTGTTGGTGGCTATTTTCGATGCCAACATTTTAGTGCTTTCACTGAGAAAGCTAGCCCTCGTGGATTTGGATTCCAGATTTGAAATCAACTAGATAGCTTTGATTTGGAGCAATGGCTAGACAATCAACAAGGAGAGTGCTGCTAGAAAGGAGCCACCATAGAGGGAGTCGAGTTTCTTCCTTAGGAGCTGGAGCTAATCAAGCATCTATCTATATCACCATTATTGAAATGGAAACGATGACTGATGCTATGTAGGAAAGGATGATGAAAAGATAGAAGGAGATGATGCAGAATCTATTCCGATAGATTGGAAAAGTTGGAGCGTAAAACCAAGGGAATAGAGTAGTAGGAAAAAATGACAATTTAGATGTAACGACCCAGAATTTTTTTTAATTAAAATATGAATATTTAATTGAATTTAAATAATAATAAGTGAAATTTATAAGTCGAATAAATTTTATTTCGAATAATTGGATTTAATTGGATAATTAAATCGATTATTTAATATTTGAAATTACAGAAATAATTGAAAATCGAGTTTAATATGATTGAAAATGATTTGTAAAATTTTATTTTATCATATTGGAGTTAGAATGATATTTTAGAACTTTTAAAATCGAATTAAAAGTTAATCTGTGAAAATTGAATATTTTAATATTTAATTATCGACTGAAAAATAACCAATTTTCGAACAGTCTCAGAATTGGACGAAACTAGTTCCATTAGATCCGTAATAGTTTGTTATTATCGGATTTCAATTTTCGTAGCAATCGGAGTTGTCGTTTGACCGTGGCAGCTCGAAACGCATCGAAATTGTTTTTAATATTAATTTGGCGAGTTAAAATAGCCATTTTTCAAACAGTCTCGGATTTCGACGAAACCAGTTTCATCGGATCCATAATGTGATATTATTGTATGGTTTCAAATTTCGTGTCAATCGGATTTACCGTTTGTCCGGTGCAAGCTAAAACGCCTAGAAAATCGTTTAATCGGTTTAATTTCAAATCGAACGTTTATAGCCATATCTCGCACAGATGACCGAATTAGCTCCCAAAACACATTCCATTGTGTTCGGAACGCGGGGTAAACCTTAGAAACGCCAACCGACACGCTTCGTTTGGAGTTCGGAAAATTTCGGATGAATAGTAATTTGGCAATTTTCTATATAAGCACCTCATTATCTTCACTTTGCAACAAACTCAAAGCTCTAGGGTTTTACCCTTCAGCCGCCACTTCCTGAAAATTAATGGCCAGAAATTCATCTTCTTTCCTCCTCCATCTCTCCAAATCCGTAAGCAATTAGAGAAAGTGTTCAACTACAAAGTCGAAGAGCGTGAAGAGAGCTTCGAATCTATACGGTGATGATCGGAATTGGAGCGACGAGGAGGGGGCTACGTGCCCACGTTCACCATCAGGTCGGCCTCATTTTGCGTGCCCAATAGGGGGCCGAGCTCCTTGTTATTGCAGCTGAAGGTGGAGCTTCGAATGGTGGTTCGTATGGAGGTAGTTGATCATGTTCATGTTCGTCGTGGAGGTCGCAAAATCAAACCCTAGAAGTTGCTAATGGGTTATGTTGTTCGGCTATTGCCTGTAGAAAGTTGCATGAGAGAGGAGAAGAGGGGTGCGGTCATGATTTGCAGGGGCTTGGATCAACGGCCGAGATCGTTTAGGTTTAAAAATATAAGTTATGTTGTAAATTATATAAATAAATTTGTGTAACTTCTAAAATTCGTATCTTTTTCATACGAGGTCGAAAACACGCGAAACCAGTTGCGGTGGAATCGTATCGTCGAGCACTACGCTATGGAATTGGATTGGAGTCGTTTGGAGTTAGTGAGAATCTTGGGTAAAATTAAACGTCCGTTTAATTTTATTCGAAATAAATCGCTAAAACGGAATTAAAACCAAGGTGAGAACTTCTCACTCAATCGAATCGGTTTCGATTTAAATTTTAAATAGTTATATTTAAAATTCTTAAATGCATGTTTGAATGATGATTGTTATCTATTGATTGTTAAAATAGACATTATGCGCCATTAGTAAGCGGATGTTATTTATTAAAAACATATACCGCGAATATTTCACAGTACAGTGAAATTGGTATTATTTATGTACTTGGAGTTGATTTCCCGCATTATATAGCGGATGAGACCCTATTGCGCCGTTTATTAAGCGGATAATATTTTATAAACCCCATATACTGCGATAATTCTGTACTGGAACGGAATTGGTATTGTGCTAACATCTTTGGATGTAGGGAAACAAGTTGGAGGGATCCAACTGGATTCCTCAACTGTATTGATTTATTTACAGATATTGTGATATTTGTTGATTATCATATCGATATATGATATTTGGATGTCGTGGTTGACTATTTGGTGCTGCTGCATCATCGGATCCATTTCTGAAGTTTTAAAATAATGATTTTGGTTTTTAAAAGGAATTTTAAAGTGATTTTCGAAAGTATACGTTTTATTAAATTTTCAATTGTTAAAATAAATAAACGTTATAATTTTATTTTCATAAAAGTTATGATTTTTGGGAAAATAATACTTAAGTATGATTTTGAAGTATATAAGCTTTAACTAATGATTTTTAAATTATTAAAAGAATAAATTTAGTTAAATTGGGATTTTTGAATTGTTTTAAAAACAATTTATATAAAAGATTTAAAATTTGATATTTATAAATTAAAAATATAGGAATTATAAAACGAGTATTTATAAGCGTTAAAATGAATCATAAATGAATTCATAAGTGAATAAGATTTGTAATTTGTAAAGTTTGAAAAGAACGATTTGTGAATAAATGGATTATAAGTAATTTACTTATAAGTTAGATTTGGCATATAAACGAAATATAGATTGGATTAATAAAGGAGATTTACAAATCGAAGCTTATAAATAGAAATGGAATTTATAGACATTGTTTATAAATTTGAAATCAATGGAATTTGATATATGGAAAGTTGAAATAAGTTAAGGAAGTATATTCACGATTTTGGACAGTGAATATATTATCAAATAAAATGGATATGCTTGGGAAAATGAATATTATAAAATGAAGTTAATCGTTTTAACGATGTTGTAAAAGGTGTAAACATCGAAAACATAGATTTCAACATTCATTGTTGAAATAGACGTTTTCGAGGAATAGAAGGAAATGGTGTACTTTAACACTGTTGTTATAGTAAATGGTTTTCAAAAGGAAATATTTTCTATAGTATTGGGATTTATATATCTATTTTAATTTTGAATCCCTATACTAGTGATTTTGGGTTGTCGTAACAATGTTTTACGCAACATTCATTTTAGCCCAAACAAATGTGTTTAAGTGAATGTTTTCCTTAAAGAATAAAATATATACTTAATTTCGATATTAAGTATATTGAAGATTTTCCAAGTGTTGAAAATGAATGGATTTGTGAATTACTTCTTATTTAATAAGTATGGAAATGTTTTCCAATATGAACTGAATATTTTGGGACTTTATCTTTTAAAGATAAATTAAAAATTAATATTAGAAATCGATTGGGAAATTGTATATTCATAGATATTTTGGAATTGTAAATTCACTAGGGAATTTATAAAAGAAAGGGGAATTTGTTTAAAAATAAACGTTGATTTATTTTTGAACTGTGGGAATAAATTTACGGATTTGGAACGTAAATAAAAAGTAAATCAGTATGGATTTATTTGATTTATTTAAATGAACCATTTTAAATTTAAAATGGATAAATAATTGGAAGTGTTTCCGTTTAAGGAAATTGATTTGAAATTTGTTTTCAAATGGTTGAAGTGTGAAAATTATATATCTAGTAAAGATATTTTGGAAAGTAAATAATTTACGAAATTATTTGGAATTTGGTGATGTTGAGCATGCCTATTGATAGTTAAATAATCCAACTATCAATATTTACCTTTAATTAGGTATTGGTTGTGATTTGCTTGAATTTGAATGCCACACTTATTTTTAAATAAGCGCTCACTATTCGGGTTATCTGGGAAAGGACCTTGGGGTCGTATAACCCATTCCGAGTATGTGATACGTCATTATGGATTGCAATTGATGACCGGTGTTGAAGACCGGATATTTGTGAAAACGGAAGGATTAACGTCGAGTTACTCTACATCGGCTGATCTCCGATATAGAGGTTTTATCACCCTTAGTGACGGGAAGTCCGGTCGTGATTAACGAATACCCGGATTGCAAGGACTTCTTTGGAAGTACCTTCGGTTCTATTCGAGCCCGGAACAGACTTGTATAGATTGTATGTCTGACATTACAAGTTGAGATATAAAGCTGATTTCTTTCAAATATATTTCTGTTGGTGGCGGAGAATTTATTCTCTTAGCTTAACACCCTTCTCTGAGACGTACGAGCTCAGAGGTTATGTAGTTGAAGGTTATTAGTGATATACTCCCAATTTGGTAGTGTGGCATGCTGAGTGTTGCTGTGGAATGATCATTGTTTGATCATCTGTGATATGATCATTTGTTTGATCATTTATCTTCGTGATCATTTCTATGATCATTTGTTGACCCAAAGCAGAGCTTTTGTATAAAGAGTGGCTTTGTGGATGAGACTTCGTCGGACCTCACACCCTGGAAATGGTCAAAACAGGAAGGATGCAGCAAGGTTATTAGGGGGTAGCACCCCTTTAGTGTATGTCATTCCTTCTAGATAGAGGTGGTATCATGGTATGGAGCCCAGATATTTAACCTATGTTGTTGCTGCAAATTTTGTGGTTGTTGGAAATCGAGGATCCTCGGATAGATCGGTTACGATCGGGGGATGACATATTCGTGTCAGTAGTTACCTAGTTTGAAAGGTAACTCGGCCTTGTGTTGGCAGAGTTCCGGTTAGGTTCTCGGGACGTCATTCCAGAGGCGTTTCCATGTGGCAATGGGAAGTTCCTTGGCCTGACCATTTGTTGGAAATCCAATTCCCAATACGAAACCCTGTACGGTTTTAGTTGTAGAACCTGCCATTTACTTATGGTGGTCACCACTGTTTAGATGGTAGCTATAGTAGGCATACGATAATGGTCGTTTGTTGGCTAAGATTTATATCTTTACTTTCAAAATAATTTTTCTACACTATGCACTAGTAATAATATCAAATGTTTCTTTTTAATGCGTATCAAGCATCTTTGACTATCATAAGGAGAAATCTCCTCCGATTCTGCGTTTGCATTGTGTGTGTGTGTGCGGGAGGCCTTATGGTAGTCTCATTTTCTAAAAAGCATTACGAATCTATTTTGAAATTATCCTGTTCTTTGTTTTAAAGATAAACTGTTTTAGTTCTCACACCAGTCACATGAATGACTCGGAGTTTATTGTTTTTCCTAAACTCTGGGTGCCCACCAATTTCCAAACGGGCAGTCAAGAGTAAGGTTTATCAGGATATTCTGGAATTCAGGAGTTGTTGGAGGCAAGCTGGATGGCATGGCGTATTACTAGTATATAGTATTTCTTTTCCGCTGTTAGTTGTTGTTTGTTGTTGTACACTCTGATGATGTAATGTAATAACTGATATAGTTCTTTGTTTAAAGATTATTCATTATCTATTATATGTTGTTCCGCTGCGATTGTGAGATTCTGATATTGTTCTGTTGTTTCTTTCTGTTCTGTTCTATCTTTTTCCCCCTTCTTCTACCTTTTTCTTTTTCTTAAACCCTAACGGTACGGTTTTCCGGCCTTCGATTGCTCGGCAGTTGATACAGTGGACGTATTGATGTCAGTTTTCGAGCGTCGAAAATTCGCAAACGTTACATTATATCAAGGAGTTGAAGCAGTAGGATTCACTGGAAATCAGAACCGAGAACATGGAGAGAAGCTATTGAATAAAGGAATATAATAAAGCAACTGAGGGAAGTCCCTGTAAATCTTAGAGGGATCGGCCCTAATACTCAAAGGCTTGGGGACATGCCCCCCGGTCTGGTCAATCGCGATGCTGGAGGACCTGCAGTCCATCCCTTGGAGCTTGGTGTGAATTGAAATTTGAATGCTAGTCTAGAGTAGTATGTTCTAGAATTCCCTCGTGGAATTGGGGCAGATTGGCGATGATGATATGAGACATCAATTGGATGGTAAGTTTGGAGAGATGATCAGACGAACTATGTATGGAGGATTGGTGAACAGGGATTGGGAGGATGCAAATAGAAGTCCATTCATTCCTAATATCAGGAATGCTAAGAATCCGACGGAGTTTAAACTACCAATGCTGGAAGTATATGATGGAAAGTCGGACCTAACTATGCATATGATGAGATATATACGGCACATGGAAGTACCGAGGAATCAGAGGAAGTCATGGCACGATGCTTTCCCCTATATTTAACGGACATATCTACACCGTGGTTCAGGCTTTTGGAGAGTGGTTCTATTAGCACATGGGCATAATTGGTCGAAAGATTTATAAGGAAATTTAGGGTTCGCGTTTCGAGACCCAAAAATGTGATGAGTTAGGCAACAATGAAATAAAAGACCAGAGAGTCTCTAAGGAGTATTCTGACTTGATTTAATGCAGCGAAAACATCGGTGGATCGGCTAGATCCATCCTTGTTTTGATGACAGGTGTATCAAGAATAGTCGATGGCACAGATTTCAAGGATTAATTAGCATGGGATCCACGTATGGATCTTGGGCAGTTCTATCATAAAGCAGAAAGGTTCCAACGGCAGGAAGATGCACGAGCCGACAAACCAGAGGTGAATGTTATGCAAAGTGGAGGACCATTAGGAGATGTAAACAAGAATGATAAAGGCAAACGAAAACTGGGTGATGAATATAATAGGATGAAAATGTGATGTAAAGAGCGGGAGTCAAAGTTCTCGTCTTACCCGAATTTGACAGAAAGCTTAAAATGGATTTATCTAGACACTAGGGGGAAACTCCTTTATCGAAAAGTAGCAAGGAGGGATCCCAAGGAGCGGGGGCGTATGTCTGGAAAGTACTGCCTGTTCCACGAACTGAACGAGCACACCACAAATGAATGCATGCATTTAAAGTATATGATTGAGGAGCACATCAGGAACAACAGACTGCTGTAGTATGTGAGGGATCGAACAACGGTGGTGGTATGGGAGTAACCACCGTTCGCATCAAATTGCAACATGAATGACCCTGGATCGTGGTCATGGATTGTCATCAAATAATCCTTATGGTAAGGGCTGAGTTCAGGACTTGGACTTCGAACATGATAATAGTAAGCTCTATAATAAGGCAGTTGAGTCACTTACACATGTATGGGATCGAGGATGGTCCATAGGCATGCTCTGAGATGATGATGAACCGTCATGCCCGAAATGCCACCCTTTGGCTTTTTTAGTCTTTTGGAATTCCAGATGTACAAACTCTTATTTAGGAGGTTATTTATGATCCGCATTACTGCAATAAATAAAACAGGATGCAATTATTGTCCTGACTGGTGTGATGGGGCAGTAGCCGTAAGTATGGGTCCCTTCGTCATAGGGCAACAGAATGGACTCATACATGTATTAATTCCTCAATTGGAGAGTCAAGGCTAGATAATAAAACCTAAAAGGACGTCGGATATGGATTATACTTGGCAAGGCGTAGGTCACTTCGCTGAATAATGATAGGATCATCCTATTCAGGTCATCATGTATGGATTGTGCTCGATAAGAATCCAAAGGGGTCATGGATTTGGATATAAGATTCGAACAGTTATGGATTTGGATATGGACGCGGAGTGGTCATGGATTTCGCTAATGACTTGGAGGGGTCATAGATTTTGGTGTCAGCCTTGAACGGAAATGGATTTGGCTTTAGAAGGATATAGATAAAACGATCTAGAGAGATCGCAGATTCGGAGTGGGATATCGACTCAGAATGATCTTCGATTTCACAAACGATCTTGGGAGATTAGATTGGAAATGGATTGGATTCGGATTGGATAATATGGCTATCGATGGATTATGGACTTCGGTTTTGGATTTATGGCAATTCAAAATACACCTTCTTATCACAAGGCATGTTTTGGGGGGGGGGGGGGGCGGAAAAGTGTTAACCCGCCTTTTGGTAAGATAGCACATAGGCAGATTTAACCCAATGGACATCATAGTCATCGAGGCAGAAAGCACGGAGAGATGGTTACCAGGATTGGAGATCAATTATATTTGGAACTATGGATGATGATTGGATGGATTCAGATGAACAACACTCAAAAAATGGCTAGGTATGGAAATAACACTTCCCCTAGGAGATCGATCAGATCGGAATATTCATTCTACAAAAAGAGATCGGAATAGAGGGATCAAAATAAAGGGATCGGATTAAATAGGATGCACAAAACACAACTCAATGATTATCACTCCATAACTAACCAAGCACAAAGGTAATTGAAGTGAAACTTTGGGAACAAGAACATGGGGCCCTAGGGAGTCTATATATGACATCCCCTATCTTGAGGCCCAAAGCTAAGCGCTACAAATGCTTCATATCCAATTACATAATCCAAACGTTTTAAAAACAATAATGTAAATGGTACCCATAATATCAGAAGCATATGAATATGAAACAAAATCGTAGATTCGTAGTGGGATATCAACTTAGAATGATCTTCGATTTCACAAACAATCTAGGGAGATCATGGATTTGGATTGGCAATGGATTGGATTCGGATGGGTTAATATGGCTATCAATGGATTATGGACTTTGGTTTTGGATTTTTGGCAATTCAAAATAAACCTTCTTTTTACAAGGCATGTTTTGGGGGGAAAAGTGTTAACCCGCCTTTTGGCGAGGTAGTGCATAGGCAGATTTAACCCAATGGACTTCATAATCATCAAGGCAGAAAGCTCGGAGAGATGGTTACCAAGATTGGAGATCGATTATATTTGGAACTACGGATGATGGTTGGATATTTAGATGAACAACACTCAAAAAATGGCTTGGTATGGAAATAACACTTCCTCTAGGAGAGCGATCAGATCGGAATATTCATTCTACAAAAAGAGATCGGAATAGAGGAATCAAAATAAAGGATCGGATTAAATAGGATGCACAAAACAAAACTCAATGATTATCGCTCCATAACTAACCCAACACAAGGGGAATTGAAGTGAAACTTTGGGAACAAGAAGGGGCCCTGGGGAGTCTACCCATAACATCCTCTATCTTGAGGCCCAAAGCTAAGCGCTACAGATGCTTCATATCCAATTACATAATCCAAACGTTTTAAAAAAAATAATGTAAATGGTATCCATAATATCAGAAGCATATAAACATGAAACAAAACCATAGATTTCTAACAGTAATGTAAATGGTATCCATAATATCAGCAGCATATGAATATGAAACAAAATCATAGATTTCAAAAACTACTTTTCATATTACATTTCACAAAATCATGGCATATCCAATTACATAATCTAGACGTTTCCCAGGCACTAATCAAATATAATTATTATAAAATAGGTCAAGAGAAACATATGAAGATGCCCCCTTGGATGATCAGTGTACTAAATAGACAAAAACTATCTTAATACATCACAGTGGAAATAAAAACATAACAACTCCTAAATAGGTTATATCAGCCTCCTGCTTCTCTCCGGTTGCTTTATTCGTCCACCTACTAAAACATGTAAACCTCAACTCTCAACCTACTCAAATCAATTTTGAGCCCTGGAGATTTTAAGGGGAAAAACCATAAACTTCGAATCAGACATAAAGCCTGGTGTGAATAACACTATACATCTCGATTAGCTAATATCATGTGAGACTACACTACTTAGCGGAACGATTTTACCCTCACTAATATCCCTTTTAGAAACATATATTTTGCAAATCAATATCCTGCAACCAAAATGGTTAACACGATAATAGCAATAACATGTATGCGTACAAATCAGGTAATAAATGGACTATCTGTCCGAACATAGTTTTTTTTGGCTAACTACTAACTTTTGGCTAACTCCGGCCTGCCACATAAATTGAAAATAATCTAACTTCTATTAGATACTCTTCTAGACCGTCTATCCCTAACTTACTTCACCCAGGGTCCTGATCCTAAAGGTTTTGCGAGCTCGCCAATAATCTATCTCTACTCTATATATTCCTTTCTACGTGTATCATTATTTTAGTCTTACATGTGACAAAGCCCTACATACCGGAATTTTAGACTTATATTATCTAGGGGCTACTAGCTAAAGTAAAGGGAGCGACCCCATACCAGTCCCATCTGGTATTCTAATACCTGAGTCATTTACTTAGAGTCAAATACCCTATTAAATTTTCCTTGAAAACATTTCTTTCAACTTTATCTAACCTTTTAAATCATTGTTAAAAAAGGAAAATATACTCTATACCTTACTCAAATAACTTTTTCATGTTATATATACTTTGTTTTAAACTACCCCTTTCAAAACCATTGAAAGTACCCTTTTCGATACAAGCAAACATACCTATCCAAAACATTCATAATAGTCCCTTTGAAACATCTCCTTCGAAAGCTTTATAAAACCTTAGATGTCCTCTTTTAAAAACACTTTAAACATGCTTTTCGAAAACATTGGAAACAACTCTGGCGAAATCTTTATCTTATAACTTTCAAAAGCATTAAGCCTTTTAAATAAATCAAACCTTTCGAAGGTGTTGGGTTTAATTAAAAACATGTGGAACAGCCTTTCGTAACCATTTTAACCATTCCTTTCGAAATCTTTGGGTTTAACTTTCAATAGAACAAAGGGTCTTAAACCAAAAAAGTCGAAAGCACTCTTTTGTAAGCAATTTCCTAAGTTAAAGAAGTGGATGGTGCCGAAACCAATTTCTTCTAAACCATTATAGAAGCGGCTTAGGTTTTAAAACATTGTAAACCTTTCGAAGGCATTCCTTCAAAAGGTAGGAGGACACAACAAGGGGTTTCGACCCCTTTGGAAAATTCTTTATAAAAAAAGGCGCAACCTCTTTCAAAACCATTCTTTAAAATCATTGACCAAGTAGAAAGCTATCTAAGTCAAAAGCATTCTTTTTGAAAGCAAAGCAGGCGCATTTCCTTTTAAAAGAAAAACAAGGCTTCGTTCCCTTCGAAACCCCTATTTCGACTTTATACCTTTCGTCTATACCAATCCACCATGTACCAAGTATTTGATACCATGTGTATTGGTTTCAAATTGGTTGGAGGTGGAGGTACCTAGTCGAAAGGTGCTACCGAAAGTGGCGAAATAGCAAAAACATGGTAAAACTGATTTTTTTAAGTTGAAGGTAATTTCTTTTCAACTAACCTGATTTGTTTATCAACACAAAATTGGTTGTTAATTTCTTTTCTAAAAGTACTACCGAATTTCAAAGGTAAACAATTTTAAATATTTACGAAATGCCCCTTCTCCTTTATAAATATATAAAACATTTAAGTCCCACACCTTAAATAATTTTATATACTTATTAAAACACTTAGAAAATTCTACAAAAATTGCCATAAATCATTTTTAATATATTTTCTAACATATTTAAATTTATGACCCAAAACATATAAAATAGCCGTAATTAATTTTAACGCATCAACTATTTTCTTCACTAGAAAATTAATAATTAATCCACATTAATTCCGTAAATTATGAAATTTGAAACCCGTCTCCAAAATATTATTTCTGTACTTATATAAAAATCGCAAGAGATTTGGATGTCATCTAATAAGGTTTTCACATTAAAACTTACCATAAAATCCATATGAAATAGCATAAATCATCAACAAGCGTATATTCATTTTAACAATAAAAAACATGGCAATATAGTTTGCAAAAAAAAATTGGATCTGATCTAGAAACCAGAAACATCAAAAATACGAGTTGTAACCTATAATTCACCTTAGCTTGTGATTAAGGAGTTGAGATTTGATCTTGGATTAAGTTGATTAGGCTTCCTTCTTTAAATTCTAGCTTCTCTTCTTCTTACTTCTTTTTAATGGTGGTCGAACTCTATTGTATTTCGTTTTTTGTTATGAACGTGAGAATGAAAGTGCATGAGGGTTTAGGGTATTAGAGTCTTATTCCTAATTTGCCCCTCATCTACTATCCTAACTTATTTTATTTCATTTCCCCTTAATTCATTTATTTAAGTTTGCATGGCTACCCTTTATTTACACAAATCTTAGTCCTTTAACCATTTCTTTATTTCATTTAATTTAACAAATTAAATGTCCTAAATAATGATAATCAAAATTAAGGTCATTATACTATCTCTAGGGATCGCATGATAGATAGAACAACTTGGATGGATCGGCCCTAATCTCTATTCAGGGATCGGTAGTTGAATATGCATTAATGATCAGTTAATAACTCAAAATCTGCAAACGCAATCAACATGACATTTCAAGGGGAAGTACATTACAACATGGGAGAACCATCATAGGGATCGCACCACAAAAGGAGCAAGCAAGTGGAATCGGCCCCTATCCCTATGTAGGGATCAATCTAAATCAGGCAGTATTACATGTTGCAACAATGATTGATCAATAACTCAAGTTCTACTATTCTAATCGACATGAAATTTAAAAAGCAAAAAGATAACATCATGGAGGACCCACTATAAGGATCGCACCCCATGATTCCTCCAAAATAAGGATTGGCACCGATCCCTATTATGGGCTCTGATGGGCCCCAAACTCTATGGGCAGGCTTATCTTGGATTCAGGTTCCTAGATCTGGGTTTTGAGCGAGATATTTTCATGTCTTCTCCTATAAGTACAGCAGACATGGAATCGGTAAATGGATCTTCTCTCTACTTCATTCTATCTTCTACCTAGGATATACTCTGCCATTTTTATTCTTGGATTTCATAGATTTGTAACTGTAATCAGTAGTATAAACTTATAAATAGAAAATCTTTAGAGTGGATGCTGGCTAGAGTTAGTCGAACCACTATGAATCCATCTCTCTCTTTACTTGCCTTCTATTTTAATTTTATTATTCTTCAGTTTATATTCTCCATGTTACATTATTTGAGATCTATGACTAGATATTGGTGCTTTTAGATAACTAGGTGTTGGTGGCCATATTTTGACGCCAACATTTCAAGGATTCATCGGCTCGGGATAGTTGAAGTACTAGGGATTATTGGAAATTAGAGACTGATGTGCTATCATCAACTTCACTCTGAAAACTTGAGTCTGAGTGCCCCTTCATATCATTGTTTCCATATATAAGAAAAAATCCTTAGTATTTTTAAAATAGTTAAGGATGTCTTTAATAATTGTCCAATGAATTTCACTTGGATTTTACTGATATTGGCTTACTATGCCTAGTGCAAAAACACCACCTGGCCTAGTCATAGCACAACGCACATGATGGATCATATTTGTTAGGTATAAGGAATCGTACTCATATGCTTTCTTTCCTTATCTATAGATGGGGAGACCTTCTTAGAAATGACAATTCTATGCGACGTCAGAATGTCTCCATGCTTTGAATTTTCCATACTAAATCTTCTTAGTATGGTATCAAAGTTAATAGCTAAAGTACATAGCTAGGACAGTTCCAATAGCCTTTTAGATCTATCTCTATATATTTTATACCTAGTATAAAGTATGCCTCTCTTAAATTCTTCACTGAAAAATTATTGGACAACCAAGCTTTCACTGATTGTAACAATGGTACATCATTACCAATAGTAGCCAATCGTCTATGTATAAAACTAATAATCTAATAGCACCATTTTATTCTTTACTATATACGTATGCTTTCTATATTTTAAATGAAAATCAAATTGTTTGATTACCTTTCTAAAACATTTATTCCAACTCCAAGATGCTTACTTAAGACCATAAGTTGATCTTAAGAGTTTACATGCCTTTCCGCTGCTCCCACTGACGTCGAAACCATCAGGCTATGACATATGAATAGTTTCTTCCAAATCACCATTCAAAAATGTTGTTTTAGCATCCATTTGCCATATTTCATAGTTGTAATAAAACAACGATTCAAGTAGAATAAAAGATATTCCTTGCCACGCTCGTAAGGTTTTTAAGGAGACGAATCCTCTATTTTATGGTTCATTTCGTCTTTAATAAAAGAATCATTTATCCTAAAAAAATGACTCAAGTAGAATATGAATTGATTTAAGCATGCAATTGGTGAAAATGTTTCTTTATAATCCACACCTTAAATTCAACTTAAAGCTTCTACCAGAAACCCAGTTTTATAGGTCTCTAATTTTCCATCTGTGTCGACCTTTTTATTAAGGATCTACTTGCAGTTGATGGGTTTCACAGCTATAAGCGCATTCTCCGAAGTCCATGCTAAGTTTTTGTACATGGAACCCATTTCAGATATCGTCACATCTAACCATAAGGCCGAATCATTACTCTTAAAGGCTTGTTGATATGTGAGGTAATCATTGTTATGAATGATGCAATTCACAGTCCTAACATCAATGAGGATCCCATTGTATCTCTCTGGTGCACTTGATTCTCTACTAGACCTTCTAATAGGTTATGTGTCTTCTATGGGTGCTAAATTACAATATAAATATTTAGTTTCTATAGAAGTTTCTTACTTCTCGTCCATGGCTATCTTACCGCCACTAATTTCTCATGAAAGTTTTTGAAAAGGTGACATGCGATAACCGGCATCCAATATACATATAAGTGCGTTACTGTGGCGCCCGACCAATGTAAGACAATTGCAAAAGGTTAAAAGGAAATAAAACATCATAAAACATATCGTATATCTCACACATCGAATTAAATATAATATAGAGAGAAGGGACAGTAATAACCGAGTGAACTAAATATCATGGCATAGTTCCATAGAATTATACAACATAGTAGTAGAAATTATACAAATGGAAATAAACTCAAACAAAACTATCTCAATAGTAAAGTAAACACTCTCTAGCGTCTATAGTGTTGTACAATGGAATAAGCATAAGTATCCATATATTATACGAGAAAGCTCCATCCTTCTCATCCTCTGCTTTACCGCGGCGTACACCTAGTCCTATTATCTAGTCTACTTATTTATGGGTAGCCGAGATAATAAGAAGCAAAACATGAACCTCGAATCAAACAACAGTTTGTTGTAAGTGATAAGAATTCTTAAAATACCATACAAGTTGATGCAGTAAGGAATAAGGGTATACGAACTAACCTGGCATATCCCTGCAACCAAAGATTTAGCATGTAACAAACATAAATGCTACTCAACAAACATCCTAAAGGTGTACTGCAACCTAAGTACAATGACGGGTGTCTAAGCATCCCTATCTATAATACCTATCTCAAGTAACATCCCTAGAGTGATAAACTATGAGAGAAAGAAACCAATGCAAATATATCATCCATTAAACAATCCTCACAGTCACTCAATGGTCCATAGATATATGATAACTCGTATGACCATTCCTATACCAGAGATTAATGGATAAATCCTAGTTTCAGCGCACTCGCTCATTGTTTGAAGCAACATTAGATTCATTCCACAGGTCTTAGGTATACGGATCCAGTCCACTAATTCAGGTTAGCCATTCCAAGTATGTAATGAGTGAACTCATAATACATTTTCTTTCGAGTACATCAGAAATCTCTTTGAGTACCAACAATCCATTAACATACATATTGTACCCCTTTCCTTATTCCATCTATTTCCATTATCCTTAAGGAACCATTCTACATTACTTTCTTTCCATGATAGAACCATTCATCATACTATCCATGGGTCATCCTTCCTAGAACCCTACCTTTCTGGATATTCATTGCTCACCCGCCTTTTGGCAAAGCAGCATACATGCCGATTTAACCCAATGGAGTACATGGTTATCGAGGCTAGAATATTATGGGTTTAATTCGAATGGATGGATAATGATTAATCATGGATAGTAAACATTATTATGAGGCTAGGATACAGCATAGTCGATGGACAAACAACGTAGGATGCTTGGAATATGGATTTCGACAAAGGAAGGGTTGCTCAGAGTTTACTATGAGTAATCATGTGGTTTGCTTTGGGTCTTAACAAGGTTTGCTTCGATTCAAGGAAGTGCTTACTTTAGGTCAATGTTCAAGGCTTTGGGGTCGACAAAGGAGAGGTCGGCATATGAAGGGTTCGACATTGCTTTGGGTCAGCAATGGTGAGACTTCGTGTAACGACCCATAACTTTGACTATTGTAAGTTATTAAATTTAGTGTAATTATTGGATAAACATGGGTAGAAATAAAATTTAACGATTCATTAATATTAATTTATTGGATAATTCATTTGGTTTAAATTTAATATAGAAGATTATTTGAATAATTGAATTATAGATTTAGTATGATTAAAAATAGTATCAAAAATTGATTTAATTTTATATAAATATGAATGAAGATTGTTAATATTTAAAAATGGATTTAAATGTGAAAAATTTTAAATTTTAAATTTTAAATTTTAAATTTTAAATTAATGATTTAAAATATCCATTTTGGCCACTGTCTTGGATTTCGACGAAAACAGTTTCATCGGATCCGTAGTAGTGAATTATTGTAGGATTTCAAGTTTCGTAGCACTCGGACTTGTCGTTTGGCTGCGTAGGCTTGAAACACGTAGAATTTAAATTCAAAATACTAATAAATAATTTGATTTGAAAAGCTATCTTTCTCATACCATCAGATTAGACCACGGGACTTGTCCCATTCTGTTCGTAATAGGGGCAAAACATTATAAACGCCAGCGCCATGCTTCGTTTGGAATTTAAGAATTCGGATGTACAAAGCAAGATATTTTCTATACTTTAATGTTATATATTTTTCCCTAAACAAACTTTTCATACATGTCTTATACCACTTCCTTCTCCTTTTCTTCAATCGAATTAACAAAGAACAGAAAAATAAAAACGAGATCTCGTTCTAAATAAAAACACCGTCGACCTAAAAAGCAACAAATGAATGAAAAAGAAAAATGGAACTCAATAGAATTGCTGTCAGTGGAAGAATGATGACGAGCGAAGACCTGAAGGAGTTGAAAGCAAGATGGCGAGATGGGATGAAATCACGACTCCACGATCTAGGGAGTAGACGCATGCGGCGCGAGGACAGACGTTGGTGGGACTTTCTAAGTGTGGAGGCAGAGCGAGGCGATTGATGTGGCGTGGTCTTCTGATGGTGGAGGCACGATTTCCATCGAGGTACGTGCGATCGGAGGCGCTAGAAAGAGTGCTAGTAATGGAGAGGAGCAACGCGACTTCGGCAGGCAAATTAGGACTCTGCGATTTTGTTATGTAAGTTTGCTGTCCACGTCCGTGCTGGTGGCTGGGCTCGAGGAGGCTTCGGTGGTAGGTCATGTCGTGTTGGTGTCTGGGGGTATATTCACGTGGGTTGATTTTCAAGAGCGTGCATCTAGGTTCGAACGAAATGAAGACGAGTTAGTGAGGGTGAAGGTTTGTTTGTTTAAATTTATTATCTTATTTTTTATGTTAAATTAGTTTAAATTACTGTTATATTAATTTAATCGTGTCTTGTTCATGCGAAGTCTATTTCGAACGGAACGAATTGCATCACGATCGTATTGACATCATCTTGGAGATGGAATTAGATTGACATTTATTTGAAGCTGAAATATTTTCAGTTTCAAGTAAAACAAAGGTGAGTGGTTATACGCTAAAATTTGACTAGAATATATTTTTTATATTAGTTAAATCGAAGTTATGATATGATTTAAATTCATTGATTTTAGTTTGTTAAACTGAATTGACATTTAAATTGACATCTAAACAAATTGACATGACTTGAATTGATAGTTAAATTAATTTGGAATCTAACAGCTTGTAAAAAACTCCCAATTTTTGAAATTGATTAATGGTTAAGAATTATTAACTGTTTGGACGATTGGTTGTGTTGGATGAAAATTGGCTGATATTTGAATGGTTGGATGTTATTTATTTTATATGTATCGTATTATCTTCCTGTATGTTGTTCACCGTGTATAATTCTATAAATTCAATT
This sequence comes from Allium cepa, assembly GCA_030765085.1. Classification (NCBI taxonomy): domain Eukaryota; kingdom Viridiplantae; phylum Streptophyta; class Magnoliopsida; order Asparagales; family Amaryllidaceae; genus Allium; species Allium cepa. The sequence continues at coordinate 466,726,435 of CM060943.1, forward strand.
ATTTCGATTTAACTAAGAAATAGGTTGAGGTGATATATAACTATGACATTTATTTTGGACTAAAATGATATATATATATATATATCCATCCCTGGAATTTAAATTGAAATAATTGATTCACTCGGTCATAGGATAGAGAATTATATACGAACATCAGATCGGTTAAATTAAATGATTTAAAAAAATTGTTTTGGAATTATTTAAATGATTTGTTTTAAAGGAATAAAATCAAATTTATGACTATCAAATTATTTTATGAATTTGAGCTTGAAATGATGAAATTTAAATTTGGTAAATGAAATTGTTTAAATAATCGAATTTGAGATTTTTAATTGGTAAATCGGAATATGATGTGAATTTCAGAAATTGATTTGTTTTAAAAGATTGGATTTTTATTCAAACTACGAATCTTGTTAAATAAAAGAGATAAAGAAATATTTTTAAATTTAGCTCAGAATTGAATCATATTTAAAAATTTGGATTTTTAAATTTGATATTGAAGATAAATTTGATTTAAGCGTTTTGATTTGATATTTTGGAAATAGACTTGGAATTTTTATAAATCGAAATGGTTTAAATTTGAAATTGAAATTGAAATTAAGTTAGGATTAGAGCTAAAATTAATTTGAAACTGGAAGTGTAATTAATTTAGACTTTGAATTTAAATTAATTTGGAGTTGAAATTAAAAGTCGAATTGAAATCGGAATTGAATCGAGTATGTCGAAATGGAAATGGAAATTGATTTGGGATTGTAAATTTTGGAATTGAATCAGTTTGGCATGGAAACTATCTTTTTATAAATTATTTTAGTATAAACTTTTTCAAAGCTATTTTCCTTAAATATTCAAACTATTTTATTTTTCCTAATTATTTTACTACATAAACCATTTTATTTCACAGACTAATTTCTATTAAACTATTTACCTATTTTAAAACTATTTTCTAAAATCCAAACTGATTAAAGGGTGGAATGTTTATATTTAAATCTTGGATTTAAATGAAAATTAGGTTAAAGTGAATTATTACCAAAATTGTAATTCAAATCAAGTTTTGAAGTGAAATCAATATATCGAGTTGAATTGATATTTTTGAGTAAATACGATGATTTCGAAATGGATATGATTTTTGAGTAAATATGATGATTTCGAAATGGATATGATTTTTGAGTAAATATGATGATTTCGAAATGGATTTGATTTTGAAGCGAATACGATATTTTGATATCAAGTACGAATTGTTCTCGAAACAAAAAAGAACCAACCGGTGTATACAATGATGATTGGTTGTTAAAGAGACCGGAGCCTCTCATTGGCATACTCTATATCAATATCGGAACCACTTTAACAATTGTATACACGCTGGATGATATCCAAAATGTAGTGGTTGAATTGGCAATGTTTACTGGTATGAAGTAAGAGAACGATGATGGATAGACTTGATATACATGTCATAATTAAAATGACTAAAACAGGAGGCTATGTCTGGCCAATAAGTTTAGCTACCTCTAGCGATGTTGATCCCTCGTATTACTATTGTGGTTTCGGATTCGATGGGTGCACCTTATTTATCGTTTGGATTGATTGTCGCGGTCGTCCACGGATGGGTTCCGACAAAGGGTAAATTGGTAGAATCCTACCTTGGGCATTGCCTCATGTGCCCTGTCATATTTATCCCTATACGAGTCCATTATGACTTTGGTTTAAAACTGAATTGATGTGCTAAGGTGGATCGACATAAAGCTTTAATGCTATTTGATATTTATTTTACTGATAGATATTTCTATTATAGCGTATACTATTATATATAAATAGTTTAACGGATTCTTAGGAGATGAAAAATCCCGTAACATCTCTTAAGTTATTGCACTCATATTTGTGATAATGATTTGACTTACATAAGAGTATTTTAGTCCTGATTCGAGCATTTTCTCTTTTCATTACGCTTGGGTCAGCCCTGAGTTTTTTTTCCAGTGTATTGAAAATTATTTTTGGAGGACGAAGATGGAGTTTTGGTATATTACTATTATTATTATACCATGTATCATGCTATGTTACAGCATTGAATATTTCTCCTTGCTGTATATTTATAACTCTGATAAATGTGTGTAGATCATAATCAAATGTATGGTAAGCAGCTTTATGAATTTTTTATTTGATTATTATATTTTTATTGTTTCCGCTGCGAAATTCTATTTTTGTTTTCTTCTTCTCTTTTTATTTTTCTTATTTAACCCCATTGATTATCTACTTTCCGGATTGTTTAAATTGGACATTTGTGGATTACTGTCGATTTAAACCTTCCGAAATGTGGGTCATCACAGTTGGTATCAGATCGAACGTTTAGTGATAACCTTGGCTTTGTGGGGTTTGACTCATTAGGGATAGGGTAGTAATACCCTAGAATGAGTCTGTTTGAATGTACATATGTGAGAGAGCATACTTGTTAGTGTTATAAAATATTTTATATTGTGTTTACTTGTCCGTTGAGTTGTTTATGAATTTTGGTCGATGTGTGGGACGCCGTGTTATCGATAGGGGTTTCTAAACACTTAAACGAGGCAAGTCAACATAATATTGTTTTAAATTGGGTAAATGAAATAATTTTACTTAAGTATATATTATATATAAAATGTTAATTTTAATGAATATTAATTGTTAGGAGATGATAGTATTTAGTTATCATCAATTATTAGTTGAATAAAATAAAAATAAATGAATACTTAATGAATTTTATATTATGAAGAAATTGATAACTAAATTGAATTAAAATTAATTAAAATAAGAATTGGTTAAAGGGACCAACTTGTAAACTAATGAAATGTTTTGGCAAATAAGTTAAGGAAATTTGTATACGTATATTTATAATATAACTTATATATAAAAATGATTTTTATAATTTGAGAATTTTAGAATTAAATTCCTTTTGTTTTCAAAATCTATTTTTCAAATCCTTAAAATTTAATAAATAGTATTATTTGAAGGTGTTTTGACTAGAAATATACTTTGAGAAGATTTTTGAATAAATAAAGGCACTAAACTCGCTTGTCATTGGGAAATAATTCTAGAGATGACTTCAGCATCGCTAGTATTCATTTCCGAGTTCCTGAGTGAGAATTGCTATCGAAAGAAATTTATTTTCGATTAAAATAAGTTTTGATATTTGAAAAAATTATTCTAAGTGTGATTTAATAAATACATGGAAATAGTTTTGAACTTAAAATTTAAACAGTATTGATGAGAAACAAGTTTGAAAATAATAAGTTGGAATAAGAAAATAAAACAGAATTTAAATTGGTTAAACATTTTGATTAAGAAAATAAAATAAATTTGAATCCGAGAAATGAAATAAATTGGTTAACTTAAAAAAAGAAATGTTAAATTAATTGTGTTAGTTAAATAAAGTAAATATAATATATTTACTGATGAAAGCTTAAATTAAAAAAAATGAATTGCATTTGAAATGAAATAGATAAAATAATGAAATGAAATTTTAAGAACTTAATTTGTATAACTTATAGATTTGAGAATTAATAAGCTAAAAACGAATTTAAATTTTGTAAAATGGAAATGATAAGGAAATTTAACTTGAATAAAATTAAGTAAAATGAGAAATGGATTAAAAATAAATGAAGTTTAACCTAATATTAAATGAAATTGAATTGGATATTAAGTGAACCTAGATAAATTAGTATGAGTAATTGGATTTGATTTAAAATTGGATAAAGAAAATTTAAATTGCAAATGGGGTAGTTTAAATAAAAGATTGAATGTTAACTAATATAATCTGGAATAAGTTATTAAAAAATTTATAAGTTAAAGCGGACTTAAGAGAAGGTGAATGAATTAATTGTGAAATAAAAAAAAAGCTACTAATATGAATTGAGTTATAAAATAAAAAATTACTTTAGTAAATTAATAATATGAATTTAAATAAATGACGTGAATCGATAAATTAATAATAACTTAAGATATGAAGTAATAATTACAACCGTGATTGTGTTGTATATATTATTTATAATAAATTTAGATGGTTTATAAATGATGTTAGCATAAAATAAAAAAAGATGTATTAAGTGGAAATAAAATAGATAAACTTAAGCATGGTTAAGTGGAATTTTTTATATAAATGATTCATAAATCAATTTATATAAAATAGGTTAACAAAAAGTGAAACAATTGGAATTTCACAAATTTAATTGACTAAAATTGGATAATGAATTTGCAACGAATGTTAATAAATTTAGAGAAATCAATGGAATGTAAACAAAATTTAAATATGGATGAAACAAATGTAAATAATTGGAATAAATAGATTGAATGTAAGTATATTGAATTGAAATAAATCAAATGTGAATGCAATAAATATTGATTGAAAGAAAATGGATCGAAACCAAATTAATTGAACGTAAATAAATTAAAAGAAAATGAATTAATTTTATATCCATTGTATGATTAACGAATGAGTATTAATAAGTGAATGTGAATAAAATTAAATATATAGAATGTGGAATGGGATTAATTACTTAAGTATAATTAATTATATGAATCACTGGAATGGAATAATTGAAGTGAAACGAAATAAATGTAACAATAAATAAATGTAAATAAGTGAATATGATCTTAATAACATATAATGAAAAAAAGGAAACAAATGAAATCGATTCAATGTAAATAAATATGAATAAATGGAAAATGTTAATGAAATGAATGTTAATAAGGAATGAATGGAATAATTAAAAGTTGACATTGGATAATACTAATTCATATGGTTATAAATCAAATTGGAATAATTGGACGGATATTGATAGTTGGATGGTTTTTTTAGTTACAAACCATTGTTATTACCGTTTTGATTGCATATGATTGTTGTATGTTATGTATTTGTGATTGTTTGTGTTGTTTGGATTCAAAATCGATATTAAATGCTTATGTTGGATTTATACATGTTTCTTTGTCATTATAAGTGACTAACATTCCGAATTGAGTTGAGATAGGTATATACGAAGATCGTTTGGATGTATAGGGGATTTATATGCTATTGCTTGCTTAATACGAGCAAACTCGCTCCTATAATTAATAATAAGGTACATTTCTGGGATTACATGCTACGATTTTATGTTTTTGCCCTTCGGGATGGCTCATAATTGATATAAGATGTATATTTGATATACATTGGTTATATTGTAAAAAATTCCGATCGAGCCGCGCAAAGGAGACTCTGCCTAAATTTTCCGTAAATTCGAGAGTGTAGAAATTTTTTGAAGTTTTAAAATTTGATAACTCATTTTATATAAAAATTGTATTTACTGTAAAATTCGATATCGAAGTGGCGTAGTAAAAGCGTAGTAAGGATTTTCTAATAATATTTTATAGTTAAATGTGATTATTTCAATAAAATCCATTGTATGTTAAATTTTTTTACTTAACGCCTTTTCGAGGACGAAAAGTTTTGAGTGGGGGATCATGTAACGACCCGTACATTTGACTATTGTAAGTTATTAAATTTAGTGTAATTATTAGATTAATATGGGTAGAAATAAAATTAATGATTCATTAACATAATTTATTGGATAATTCAATTGGTTTAAATTTAATATAGAAGATTATTTGAATAATTAAATTACATATTTAGTATGATTAAAAATAATATCAGAAATTGATTCAAATTTTATATAGATACAATTGAAGATTGTTAATATTTAAAAATGGGTACAAATGTGAAAAATTTTAAATTTGAAATTTTATATTTTAAATTAACGATTTAAAATAGCCATTTTGGCCACTGTCTCGGATTTCGACGAAACCAGTTTCATCAGATACATGGTTGTGAATTATTGTGGGAATACAAGTTCCGTAGCACTTGGACTTGTCGTTTGGTCATGCGGGCTTAAAACACGTAGAATTTAAATTCAAAATTTTAATAAATAATTCGATTTGAAACGCTATCTTTCTTGTACGATCGAACTAGGCCTCGGGACTAGTCCCAATGCGTTCATAATGGGGGTAAATCATTATAAACGCCAGCGACATGCTTCGTTTAATATTCAAGAATTCGGATGTATAAAGCTAGATATTTTCTATATTTTAATAATATATATTTTTCCCTTAACAAACTTTTCATACGTGTCTTATACCAGTTCCTTCTCCTTTTATTCATCCGAATTAACGAAAAATAAAAAAACAAAAACGAGATCTCGTTCTAACTAAAAACATAGCCGACCTAAAAAACAACAAATGAATGAAAAAGAAAAATGGAACTCGATCGAATCACTGCCACTGGAAGAATGATGATGAGCGGTGCCCTAAAGGAGGTGAAAGCGAGATGGCGAGATAGAATGAAATCACGACTCCGCGATCTAGAGTGGAGGCACGTGCGGCGCGAGGATAGACGTTGGCGAGAGTTTCTTAGTGTGGAGGTGGAACGAGGCGATTGATGTGGCGCGGTCTTTTGATGGTGGAGGCACGATTTCCATCGACGCACGCATGATCAAAGGAGCCAGAAAGGGTGCCGGTAATGAAGAGGAGCAGCGCGACTTCGGCAGGTAAATTAGGGTTCCATGATTTTGTTAGCGAGTGTGCTGTCCACGTCTGCGCTGGTGGCAGGGCTTGAGGAGGCATCAGCGGCAGGCCATCTCGTGTTGGTGTCTGGCGATTTGTTCACGTGGGATGATTTTCATGAGCGTGCGTCTAGGTTCAAACGAAATGAAGACGAGTTATTGAGGGTGAAGGTTTATTTGTTTAAATTTATTATCTTATTTTTTTTAAATTAGTTTAAATTATCGTTATATTAATTTAATCGTGTCTTGTTCGTGCAAAAGGTCTATTTCGAGCGGAACGAATTGGATTGACATTTCGTTGAAGCTGAAATATTTTCAGTTTCAAATGAATCGAAGGTGAGAGGTTATGCGCTACGTTTGATTAGAATATTTATTTTATGTTAGTTGAATCGAAGTTATGATATGATTAAATTCATTGATTGTTGTTTGATAGATTGAATTGACATTTAAATTAACATCTGAACATATTGACAGGACTTGAATTGACAGTTAAATTAAATTAGAATATAACTGCTTGTAAAAAAACTCTCGATTTTTGAAATTGATTAATGGTTGAGAATTATTAATTGTTTGGATGATTGATTGTAATGGATGAAAATTGGTTGATATTTGAATGATTGGACATTATTTATTTTATATGTATCGTATTATCATCCTGTATATTGTTTACCATGTATGAACTATAAATTGAATTATGTCGATTTAATTAAGAAATAGTTTGAGATAAAATATACCTATTACATTTATTTTGGATTGAAATGATATACATCCATCCCTGGAATTTAAATTGAAATAATTGATTCACTTGGCCATATGAAAGAGAATTATATACGAATACCAGATTGGTTAAATTAAATGATTTTTTGAAAAAAATTGTTTTGTAATTATTTAAATGATTTGTTTTAAAGGAATAAAATTAAATTTATGGATATGAAATTATTTTTCGAATTGAGCTTGAAATGATGAAATTTGAATTTGGTAAATGAAATTGTTTAAATAACCGAATTTGATATTTTTAAGTGGTAAATCGAAATATGATGTGAATTTCAGAAACTGATTTGTTTTATAAGACTGGATTTTTATTCGAACTTTGAATCTTGCTAAGTAAAAGTGATAAAGTGACATTTTGAAATTTAGCTCGGATTTGAATCATATTTAAAAATTTGGATTTTTAAATCTGACGTAGAAGAAAATTTTGATTTAAGCATTTTGAATCGATATTTTGAAAATAGGCTCGGAATTTATATAAATCGAAATGGTCTAAAATTGAAATTGGAATTTAAGTTTAGTTAGGATTAGAGCTGAAACTAATTTGAAATTGGAAGTGTAATTAATTTGGACTTTGAATTCAAATCAATTTGGAGTTGAAATTAAAAATCGACTTGAAATCGGAATTGAATCGAGTATACCAAAATGGAAACGAAAATTGATTTGGGATTGCAAATTTTGGAATTGAATCAGTTTGGCATGGAAACTATTTTTTTAATAAATTATTTTAGTATAACTATTTCAAATCTATTTTCCTTAAATATTCAAACTATTTTTATTTTTCCCAACTATTTTACTATATAAACCGTTTTATTTCTCAAACTAGTTTCTATTAAACTCTTTAACTATTTAAAAGTTTTTCTTTTAAATCCAAACTGGATAAATGGTGGAATTTTTATATTTAAATCTTGGATTTAAATGCGAATTGGTTTAAAGTGAATTATAACCAAAATTGTAATTGAATCAAGTTTTGAAGTGAAATCAATATATCGAGTTGAATCGACATTTTTAAGTAAATACGATGATTTCGAAATAGATATGATTTTTGAGTAAATATGATGATTTCGAAATGGATTTGATTTTGGAGCGAATATGATATTTTGATGTCAAGTACGAATTGGTTTCGAAACATAAAAGAACCAACCAGTGTGTAAAATGACGACAGGTTGTTAAAGAGATCGAGGCCTCTTATTGGCATACTCTCTGTCAATATTGGAACCACTTTGACAACTGTGCGGATGATATCGGGAATGTAGTGGTTGAATTGGTGACGTTTACTGGAATGAAGTAAAAGAACGATGATGGATAGGCTTGACATTCGCGTCATAATTGAAATGACTAAAACAGGAGCTTATGTCTGGCCAATGAGGTTAGCTACCTCTAGCGACGTTGATCCCTCGTATTACTACTGTGGTTTCGGATTCGATGGGTGCACCTTATTTGTCATTTGGATTGATTGTCGTGGTCGGCCATGGATGGGTTACGACCAGCCGGAAAGGGTAAACTGGTAGAATCCTACCTTGGACATTGCCTCACGTGCTTTGTCATATTTATCCCAATATGAGCCCACTACGACTTTGGTTTAAAACTGTATTAATTTGTTAAGGTGGATCAATGTAAAGCCTTAATCCTATTTGATATTTATTTTACTGATAGACACTATCTATTGCAGCGTATACTATTATATATAAATAGTTTAACGGATCCTTAGGAGATGAAAAATTCTGTAACATCTCTTAAGTTATTGCACTCATATTTGTGATGTTGATTTGACTTACATAAGAGTATTTAAGTCCTGACTCGAATGTTTTGTCTTTTCATTACGCTTGGGTTAGTCCTAAATTTTTTCAGTGTATTGAAGACTATTATTTGGAGGACGAAGACGGAGTTTTGTTATATTACTATAATTATTGTACCCTGTATCATGCTATGTTACTGCATTGATTATTTCCCCTGTATATTTATAACTCTGATAAATGTGTATGGATTATAATCAAATGTATAGTAAACAACTTTATGAATTGTTTATTTGATTATTATATTTTATTGTTTCTGCTGCAAGAATCTGTGTTTTTTCTTCTTCTCTTTTTATTTTTCTTATTTAACCCCAATGATTATCTACGTTCTGCATTATTTAAGTCGGACATTTGTAGATTATTGTCGATTTAAACCTTCCGGAATGTGGGTTGTCACACTTCGGGTAGGCAAAAGGGAGGCTTCGGATTGTCAATTGGATGGGGTCAGTGTTTAGTATGCTTCCGGTCAGCATTTATCGTACTTCGGGTCGGCATCTGGGGTGACTTTCGGTCGGCAATTGGTCACAGGGATCGGCATACAATTAGGAGCGGTCGGTACATGGAGGTGTCAGTAACGCCATAGGTCAGTGGTGACTATTCTTCTATCGGTATATTGGCAAGGGAGCGACATAGGAGTAAGGGGTCGGCATATTTGCAAAGGATCGAATATGGAGCTAACTTCGGGACAGGAAGGCATTTTCTTCGGGTCGGCGTGGTTATTACTTCGGGTCGGCGAAGATGTAACTTTGGGTCGGCATTGATGGATCAAGCTTGGGGTCGGCTATGTTCTATTTCGGTCAGATACGAGCTTTCTTCGGGTTCTGCTTTGATTTTTACTTTAGGTCGGTGTAGATTGACGAGTTGGGCTCGACGCTCACTATGTTGGGCCCATGTAAGTAAGGAGGCCCTGTAGCCAGGGTTTTGCCTATAAATACAGCAGGCATGGCTTCAGAAAAGGGATTATCATTCTGCTTCTCTTCATCTTCTTCTACAAAAAGCTACTGTTCCATTGTTATTTCCGAAATTTAGGATTGTAATGGTAATCAGATTTCAGTATAATAAAAAGAAAATTTCTGTAGTGGACGTAGGCCGGAGTTAGCCGAACCACTATAAATTTTGTCTTTTTTACTGCTTTCATTTTAATTTTGATTATTCTTCATATTATAGTTGTTGAATATGCTAGCATATGTTTTATTTGATGACAATAAACACACACACACACCATTTAAATGCATTTGTTATCGTGCTATCTTATTTTTCACATAATTAATAAAATATTTGCTGAATAAAATAAATAACACAGAATTTAAATTCAAACAAATATTTTATTCAAACAAATTTTTATTCAAATTTTGAATAGTACAAATTTGAGCTATCACTATATACACACACAATTTTAATTACAATACAAATTCGATTACATCACCATTTATTATTTATATTAGCACCTCACTACATACCTCTCTTTCACTCGTATTTAATCTTCAACACTATTCCAGATTGAACTGAGTTATCTGCAAAGGAAATATTAACGCAGTAAAAATGAAAAATAAATATTTTTGCAGTGTAAATTAAAATGTATTTTGAAAATATTATTTGCCTCAGTTATTTGGGTTGTTCTTCATCATTTAAATTTGAATTCATCATACATGAATTGCTTGTGACATGAATAGTGTATCATTGTACATGCCACAAGGCCGTGCACACTGATATACGCTTGATAAAACTCTAGGTGAGCACAAGGTCAAATGCAATCGAAAGCTGGGTTCAACACAAGTGAAACACAAATAAAGTCATGATATTAGCACAAGGTCTATCCCGAACTATAAGCAGGATTCAACATAGGTGAAATCCAAATGTACAAGTTCAATAAAATGGTCAAGACAAATAAAACTAGCCTCGACCGAAAGTTCAGTGATGTATACATGAAGCCAACAACAACATGGTTTAGACAGTCCAGTTAGACTCGAGACACATGAAGACTGAAATAAAATGATGTATATATGAAGTCCAAAATCAATAACAACTTAACATGCTCATGCGTAAACAGTGAAGTCATGAAACATCTTCACCCAGATTAATGAGAAAAGCTTCAACATAACAATCATATCAAGCTGCTTCAGAGGCACGCACAACTACAAGTAATCTACTTGACTAGAAGGACCAACCAAACGGAGCAAGTCATATACAACTCAATAGTTCAGGCTTAACTCAATCTATGCCAGTCCACAAAGAAAACAAGTACCAACTCAAATCCAGACAACATGAAGTATGAATGCAATGACCAAAGGCAAGCCCAATTATAACATGAAACTGGTTTGAAGCAATAAATGCAACTCAATACATCATGTACTTATATACATATGAGATAGCAGCTATTTTGACAAAGAAAGACATTCAAGTTCAAATGCAAATTGGCTCAAGGCTACAAGGCTCAGTACAAAACAGAAGCATGGATGAACACTAATACATATAGACCAGAGCACTAATAAACATTCATGAATGCAATAGTAAATGAATCACATAACAACAGTAAACAATACAATGCAAAGCAGGATGAACACAACAAGACAGTCAGTGTGGACAGAGCATCACAAAGATACATATATACACGAATGAACAAACTGGTATGCATACATGCAAGCGATTAGGTGTAGAATCAAATACAATGGCCATGTGAACACACAATATAAATAAATGTGTGTATGTATACAAGTAGTGCACAGAACATAGACGAGACAAGAAACTGTAACGACTCACTATTTTAGACCATTCAAATCGACAATAAAACCACACATGTCTGACTTGAATAGCTCAAAATACCAAATTGTTAATTTTAAATTTGGCAAAACTCAGAATATACAGTAAATAAATAAATCATGGATCATAGACATAGAGTAACAAAATGCAGCGGAAGTAAAGAGATAGTATTTCATAAAGCTAATATATAAATACATCAGAGTTATAAAAGATACAAAAGAAGTTTCAATATGATAATCAAGTACAATCAGAATATATCAATGGAATTAACTGGATAACTGGAATCAACTGGATAACTGAAATGAAATAGATAGCTGGATCTTCAAGCAAAGCTCCAACTCTGAAGGTGAGTCTCGAATGCTGTATCACTCAGTCTGACCTGAGCGTAAAGCAAAACACAAAACAATCAAGTCAGGATATACATTCTTATACAATGTAAACCAACTCAAGTGAACTGTAATAGTAAGGCACAAGTAACTTAAAGGATGCTTGGGACCGCCCATCCTCTAAGGATCCATTAAACTATTTACTATGCCGTAATACTTCGCTATTATAATAACGTCTATAGTAAAATAAACTTACTTTAAAATAGCATGAAGGAGCTACCCATATGCCCTTTAACACAAAAATAGTGCCAATAGTCTATACAGCACCTGCGTACCTCCTGATCAGGAGGCTACGAGAAGATACTCCATAGGTACGATACAAATCAAACTCGTACAAGGCTCGCTAGGGTAGGTGACACGGCACAACTAGGAAATGCCAGGGTAGATATACCAATTACTATTCGGATTGGTGGTGACTCGTAGCACGCAGCTACCTCCTACCTCGAGCCATACCCCTGAAATCAAAGGGCCCCAATCAATCACAAAGAACAGTATCGAAGGAGTGTGTCCGGTAAGAGGTGCTACCTCACTGACCCGGAATCGCTCCTGTGTTGGCTACCTTATGACAACTAATGGGAGACGGGTCCACTAAATACCTTAATAGCACGTCGCCACCATCCTACTTCATTCTGGAATCTCCACCGCGTGCACAGTTGTTAAAGTGGTTTTTGGTATCGACGGAGAGTATGCCCATATCCGATCCCAGTCTCTTTAACAACCAACCATTATTATAACCATGGATATTTATTTCAAAACATTTCTATTTCAAAACCATTTAAAATCAGATACCATTACATTCCGACATAATATCCATTTTAAAACTAAATATTATTTCTTTTTGAAACCAAATCAATATATCATTTAAATAAAACCCAAATTTTTAAATCACTGAATATTTCCTTCAGTTTATTAAACTTGAAATATTCCTTTAAATCGTCTTAACCCAAGCCACTTATAAAGTCATATTCTTAAATCTCCAATTTCAATAAGTTTCAAGTTAATATAATTACAGACAATTCCTACTTAATACAATATCAAGTAATTTTATTTCCAAAACCATAGTACTTTCAATGTTATAAATACTCTAAAACCAACACTTTGAAGCCATAATGCTTTGAAGCTATAATACGTTGAAATCATGACAATTTTGAAATGTTATCCTTTGAAAATATAATACTTAGAAAATCATAACACCTTTAAAATAATATTCATTTAAACCATTTAAATCCAATGTCAAATAATATTCATTCCAAAGTTGTAACATTTCTAAGTTCATTCATTCGATTATAAAATTTCCAATACATTGTAAATTCCAACTACAACAAAATTTATAAAGTGTTACAGTAGATATATTAGTATTTCAAAAACATTATCAAATTCAGAAACAGAAGCACTAATAAAGTGCTACGGTAGGTATTTAGTTATTTCAAAACAGCTCAATTTCAGAAACAACAGCACTTATAAATTGCCGTAATAGGTGTTTAGTTATTCAAAACGGTTCAGTTCAAAAACAACACCACTTATAAAGTGCTGTAGTAGTTATTTAGTTATTTTCAGAAAAAGTTCAAATTTAGAAACAACAGCACTTATAAAGTGCTGTAATAGGTGTTTAGTTATTCAAAACAGTTCAGTTCAGAAACAACAGCATTTATAAAGTGCTATAGTAGTTATTTAGTTATTTTTATAAATATTTCAAATTCAGAAACAGCAGCACTTATAATATGCTGTAATAGGTATTTAGTTATTTTAGAACCAAGTTAAGTTTCAGAATTGGTAGCACTTAGCAAATGCTATCTTATAACCATAGCATTTCTAAAATGCTACCAATAAAATTCCATATCTTATTATAACATTTCAAAAACAATAAAACTTCAATTTTAGCCGTTCTAACTTATAAAAATCATACTTCCCACTTCAGAAAATATTCATTTGGATATCATTTAACTTATGATTTAATAAATAAAATTTTATGAATAAAATCCCAATTTAAACAATAATTCACTTATTAAGTCAAAAGTATACTATTTCTGTAACATTCAAATTTTTAAATCAAATTGAAATTGGAAATAAATTTGATTTTTGGAATTAAATTATGGATTAATCTGGTATTTTTTTCCAAGATTTAATAGATATTTGTTTGTTTATTAATATAAATGAATGTAAATATGATTTTAAATAGAATTTCTAAATTGGAAATTCTGAAATAAATATTTTGAAAAATGTTTTAATTTACAAATTTAATTATGGATTAATTTGAAGATTTGAAAAGATTGTAAATAAAATTAATTTATTGATATCAAATGGATTATAAATAGAATATGATTAGGAATTTAAGACAAATAAATGATAAATAGAATATAAAAATATATTATAAAAAGGTATTTGATTATTTATTCAATTATGAGTACAAGTTGACTGTATATTAAATTTTGAATTTGGAAATTTAAAAATAAATTGTTTTCAATTAATTTTCTTTTAAAAAAATTATATATTCCTAATAACTTGAATTTAAGATGACAGATTAGATTTGATAAAAAGATTTAAAAACATTGGAACATATAAACAATAGTTGTATATTCATGAATATAAAATGTAAAAACATTTACATATATATATATATATATATATATATGTAATTAATTAAAGAATTTAAAATACAAATTTTAAAATTAATGAAATAAGGTTTAAAACAAATTTAGAAACCATTTATAAATTTATAAATGTATTTGTTAATTAGGAAAATTAATTTAACAACTTTTAAAATAATATAAGAATAAATTATTACAAGTGTTAAACTAAATGAGACAAGTGTCACACATTTTACTTATATTTTCTTCAATTTTAGAAATACCATAAGTTAAGCTTATACAATCATTTATCTCCCTCCCTATTTCTTTTCTAATTTCATTTCAAAATTCTGAACTTCCTTAAACAAGAAATTAGTGGCCAGATCTGAAAATCACTTCCTCTTCTTATCAAAAATCTGTAATTTATTGCTCAAAAACTAGAATTATCTCAAATTTAAAGAAAAGAAATCAGGCCATTTTATTTCAAATGTTGAAAAATATGAAACAAAGTGATTCAAAAAATCAAAGCAAGCTTTAATTCAAGGCCTGGAAAACATGCAAGTTCAGGCAAGCAAATTCAAACATCAAAATTGCAGATTACTTTCATTTCCAAATCCCGTGTTTCAAATCTGAGATGAAAATCATCTAGCCTGCATTTGTTCAAAGCCTTTGCATTCTTCTCCTCCAACCTGAGTTTGAAGCTTCAGGAAATAAAAAAATAGAGCAGAGGATCAAGTAAATCAAATGCAAATTTAAAGAAAGAAATAAAACAGTCTGGCTCTCTCCAATTGACAGGTGAGCAAACATACTCGAACCCATTTATATGTTTTGATAGTTGAGTTAATGCTTGAAATAGATTTGTTTAGTTGATAACTATGTCAGTATGTTTGCATGGCTGTAAATTTGCTTGAGCTTACTCATTTGTCCTTGTTCATTGTTACAGGGTTGTAGAATCTGTTATAAAATTCAAAATCATCCTATCTAGATGATTTCAAGACTCAATTTCTAAACAAAAAATATTTACAACCAAGAAACGCTAATTTTAAAAATATTTTCAAAAAAAACATAACAACTAAACACTGTGAAATTGTTTATTTACAGTGAAATATCATAAATCAGAAAAATTCAAGTATCTCAGTTTCAAGTTTTACTTACATACCCTGATTCGTGCCAGAAAGTAATGAATTTTAGTGTCAAGATTTTAATTTTTAAGTTAAGTAATGTCGCAAATTTTAGAGTTTATCGAAATTGTTAATTTCGTCAATTCCTGGAGATTAGGGTTATGATTAATCTTGAAATTCGAATTGGAGCATGGTTGGAGGTCAGTGACCATGGGAAAAATACTCGCGCATTTTTCGTTGATTGTGGTAATGGCAAAGTGACGTTTTAGGGTTTTTAAAGCTAGTTTACTCGCATGGGTTTGGGAAGGAACTGCGCTAATCTCGAGACGTTTGGGCTGATCGCATAAATGGGAAAGGGTGCGTTGGAGTTCATCGAAGCTCTGACCAAAATTTCGTGGTCTCTGGTGACAAGATCGTTGAGACGAGGGGTTTTTCCGATGCGTGGGTTGGTTCCACTTAGCACGTGAATGCTCGATTTCGACTTAAGGGCAAATTTGAAATTCTGGGTGCTTAGGAAGCTTGGGGGGCCAGCGTTGACTTAGTGATGGGCGGTGACTTGATCGGTGATGGCTAGTTTGTTGTGCACCGTGCACGCGTGGGTTTGGTGTATCAGGAAATTGGGGAGGAAGGAGAAGTGTAGAGCTGGGGACGGGCTCGAGATTTCAATCACGTAACTCGAAGTTTGTTTCGTGATTTTCTCGGGGAAGCTGGATAGTTGACGTGCGTTGTACAGTGCATATTTGTCTGGGTTACTAGGTTGTTTGGGCTAGATGAGGATTTTCTGGAGTAGTTGCTCAGGGAGTATAAGTTTTGGCTCGGGTAAAAGATGTTTGGGCTCGGCCAGTAACAAGTTATATATGCTTATTGACAACTAAATCAGGTTTTAAAAAAAACTTATCAAGAGAATAGTTATAAAGAAATAGGAACCGAGTTCTGAACAAAGTATTGATAGGTTTTTAAATAAGTTTTTCAAATTTTAAAATAAGTTTCAAAGTCCTGGTTTTAAAGTCAAATATATGTTAGAATTGTTTGGGTTTTAATAATTTTGTTGAAATGTTTATTTTAAATATTATTAAGTTTTTCCAATTGAATTTGAAGATGTGATAAATAAAAGCAATATTTCAAATATATAATTGATTTCTAAATTAGTTTTAAATGAGGTTAATAATGGAAATAATATTTAATTTAAAGGAAGAAGTTATTTTAAATGGGTAGAGATTAATTAAAGATAATTAACTAATGAATTAAAGGTTAATTACTTATTTAGGAATAATTACTTAATGAAGTAATTAATGGATGGTTAAGGAATTAATTAGTGATTAAGTAATGATTTATTTACTATTAATTAATGTAATTAATTTCAGGGTAATTAGTTAGTCTAATTAATTAAAGATAATCAATTAAGGAAAATTAATTATAATTAAGATTTAATTAATAATTAAGGATCTATTAATTAAAGTAATTAATTAAAGATTAATTAAAGACATTAATTAAAGGCTAATTAATAAATTAATAATTAAAGGTGGATGAATTTCTAAATTATTAAGGTAATTAATTAAGGTAAATTAATTGCTAGTTAATTTATGATTAACGATGACTAAATGATTAAGAATGATCACTTATTATAATTAATTATGGGTAATTAATTAATGTGATAAATTAATTTAAAGGTTAATTAATTTATGAAAACAATTAAGGA
Source organism: Allium cepa (assembly GCA_030765085.1). NCBI lineage: Eukaryota > Viridiplantae > Streptophyta > Magnoliopsida > Asparagales > Amaryllidaceae > Allium > Allium cepa. The sequence goes on from CM060943.1 coordinate 466,744,089, forward strand.
TGATTGTTAATTAATAATTAACTGAATAAATCTTTGTAATTAATTAAGGATGATTATCAAAGGATTATTATTAATAAAGGTTAATTAGTGATTAAAGTGTAATTAATCAAAATGGTTTGTAATTAATTAATGATAAATTAACCAGGATTAGAAATTTATCTGCTTTAAGTAAATCAGATGATTAATTGGTCTCACTCATGGATGTTAGGATTCTATGGAGTGCTTTGAATTGATTGATGTCCTTGATTTGTGATAATATGTGATATGAATTATTTTGTTTTATGAACTGTGATATAATTTATTCTGTGATGAAATTAATTTTCTGTAATGTAATTTATTATCTGTGATATATACTTGTGATCTGTGAATGAAAGATAAGCATTATAATTGGTTTGTACCGCTTATCAAAAATAAGCGTTATAGTTTATACCGCTTGTTAGATATATATTGCTGTATTTGAATTTGTGCCGATTGATGATGTGGCACTTTTATTGTGTAAATCCCCTGGACCACACTATACACACACAAATATGAATTTGATGAGGAAATCAGTTTAAGTCACAGATATTTGAATCTAATATTCTGAAATAGTTTTAAAGTGTGAATTTTGAATCTGAATGGTTTTGGAAATGAAATTGGGTTGAATTTGAAAAATATTTGAAAAGGAGTTTTTGAAGATAAAAGTTATTTTAAATAAGTTGATTTAGTTTGAAATATTTTGATTTGAGTTTGAATTCAATATTAGAAAATGGAATTCAATGAATTGGAAACGAGTTTGAAAACTAATAAACCTTTGATTCAAAGATAGAATAAGTTAGTCCAAACTGAAATGGAATTTTTTTTTGAAAGCTATGAACAAACCTTTGTGAAAGATTGATAAGCTTTGTTTTAGAATCGAAGAAGATTCTAAATGGTGTATCTTTTATTTTTGAAACGAGAATTGTTTTGAAAGCTATGAAATGAGTCTTTGAATTAAAGACCGGTCAAGTTAATCCAACTTGAAATGGAATTGTCTTGAAAGGCTATGAATAAATCTTTGTTAAAGATTGGTGATCCTCATTTTAAAATGAAAGGGGGATTTTAAGATAAATCTTTTGTTTTAAAAGATTTAAATGTGGAATTGTTTAAACCATTGAAGGTTTTTGAAATGAATCTTTTTTTTTAAAGATTGGAAATGCTAATTTGTTTTAACCATTTGAAAGAAATGTTTTGGGTTTTAAGTTGTGACTTAACTGAAATCCCATTATCCATATGTTTGTAAATATTACACTCATTATTCGGTTTAGCCGGGAGAGGACCTTTGTGTCATATAACCCATTCCGAATAATGATACGACGATATGGATAGCATTTGAAGACCGGTGGTGAAGACCGGATACTTTCGAAAGCAAAAGGATGACCTATCGAATGTCTCTGCACTGAATGGCCCCGGTATAGAGATTTGAGCACCCATTGTGATGGGGAGTCCGGACGTGATTAGAAATTATCCGGATTGCAAGGGCTTCTTCGGAAGTGCCTTCGGTTCTGTTCGAACCCAGAACAGACTTGTATGGATGTGTGTCTGACGTTACACTTTGAGATGTAAAATCGGTTTCTATCAAATACATTTCTGTTCGGTGGCGGAGATTTATTCTCTTAGCTTAACACCCTTCTCTGAGACGTACGAGCTCAGAGGTTATGTAGTTGGTGGTTACTAGTGATATATTCCCAATTTCGTAATGTGGCATACAAAGTGCTGCTGATCATTTGTTGATCAAAGCATGGCTTTTGTGAAAAGCATAGCTTTGTGGGCGAGACCTCATCGAGCCTCACAAACCAAAAATGGTCGAAACAGGAAAGATGCAGCAAGGTTTCAGGGGTAGCGTCCCTAGGGTATGACCATTCCTTCTGGAAAAGGGTAGTATCATGGTATGGAGCCCAGATACTTACTCATGTGGGCACTGTAGTATATTTATTACTATGTGATGTTGTTGGTATTGAGGATCCTCGGATAAAGGTCCCAAAGGACCGGAGGTGGCATATCTTTGGTTCTATTCCCCGGGAAGGGGGTAGCCGGCCTTGTATTAGCAGAGAACTGAGGGGTGGTTATCGGGGCGTCCCTCCAGAGGCGTACCCATGTGGCAATGGGAAGTTCCTTGGCCTGACCATTTGTTGAAAAACCCAAAGAAACAATACGCGCCCTTTACGGTTTTAGTTGTATCACCTGCCGTCTACTTATGATGGCGCCCCACTATTTTGATGGTAGCTATAGTAGGAATAGTACGAAATGTCTATGCTGGCTAAGATTAATATTATACTTTCGAAATGTTTTCCACTATGAACTTATAGTAATAATATCAAAGGATTTCGCGTATCAAGTATTTTTGAGATTTCGCGTATCAAGCATTATAGTAATAATATCAAAGGATTATACGGTTTTACACTTTGAGATGTAAAACCGGTTTCTATCAAATACATTTCTATTTGGTGGCGGAAATTTATTCTCCTAGGTTAACGCCCTTTTCTGAGACGTACGAGCTCAGAGGTTATGTAGTTGATGGTTACTAGTGATACATTCCCAATTTGGTAATGTGGCATACAAAGTGCTGCTGATCATTTGTTGATCAAAGCATGGCTTTTGTGAAAAGCGTAGCTTTGTGGGTGAGACCTCATCGAGCCTCACAAACCGAAAATGGTCGAAACAGGAAAGATGCAGCAAGGTTTCAGGGGTAGCGCCCCTAGGGTATGACCATTCCTTCTGGAAAAGGGTAGTATCATGGTATGGAGCCCAGATACTTACTCATGTGGGCACTGTAGTATATTTATTACTATGTGATGTTGTTGGTATTGAGGATCCTCGGATAAAGGTCCTATAGGACCGGGGGTGGCATATCTTAGGTTTTATTTCCCGGGAAGGGGGTAGGCGGCCTTGTTTTAGCAGAGAATCGAGGTATGGTTCTCGGGGTGTCCCTCCAGAGGCGTATCCATGCGGCAATGGGAAGTTCCTTGGCCTGACCATTTTTTGTAAAACCCAAAGAAACAATACGCGCCATTTACGGTTTTAGTTGTATAACCTGCCATCTACTTATGGTGGCACCCCACTGTTTGGATGGTAGCTATAGTAGGCGTAGTACGAAATGTCTATGCTGGCTAAGATTAATATTATACTTTTAAAATGTTTTCCACTATGCACTTATAGTAATAATATCAAAGGATTTCGCATATCAAGCATTTTTGACTGTCATAAAGAGAAATCTGCTCGAAGTCTGCGTTTGCATTGTGTGTGTGGTGGGAGACCTTGTGGTAGTTTCATTTTCTAAAAAGCATTGCGAATTTCAAATTTAAATTCTTTTGTTTGTTTTAAAGATAAAAATGTTTTTGTTTGCTCATACCAGTCCCATGACTGACCTGGAGTTTATTATTCCCTTCCTAAACTCTGGGTGCCCGCAGTTTTCCACACGGGCAGTCTAGAGATGGGTTTATTAGATATAGATATCGATTCAGTAGCTTCTAGCTTTCTCTTTGGTATTCTTTGGAGATCTTGGATATTGGATTCTTCGGATTCATGGACGAGACTTTCTTTTCTTAGTGAAATGTGATGGTGGTTCGAGCTAGTGGTTTGGAGTTATGGCTTGGAGCATTGGACTGGTGTTATCTCTTGGCTATTCGTTTTCCGCTGTTGTTTATTGTCTCTGATATTTCTTGTATCTCTGATAATTGATATCATTGTTGTATATCATTGGATATTGTATTCATTGGAATTGTATATGATATTCATTCTTTTCTTCCGCTGTGTTGTTATACTTAATGTGTTATAAGCTCCGGCACGATTCGAATTTCAACGATTGAATCTACGGCATCCAAGTACAAGTGGAGTACGGATGTCGATTTTCGAACATTGGAATTTGGACCGTGACAATTTCCTTAACTTTTTATTTACAATTAACTTAATACTTTATTTTGAAATACCCATTCCATATATTAAATTAAATTTCCATTTATTTACTTAACTTAAAATTTCCATTTAACACAAATTTCCAATTATCAATTAAGTCATAATTTAAATACATTTGACCCTTTAAATCAGAATTTTTATTTTACAACATACCTATTTCACAAATAAAATGTTTGTCATAGTTAGTATAAGAATCCAATTTTCTTTATAAATCTATTCACGTAGACATCAATTAACTATGATTTCAAGTTAATAAATTTTATTATAAAATGTCCAATTAAAGCTGTATTTCATTTTATCAATTCAAAATACATTATTTATTATATAAACCTTATTCATTTCAAACTAAATATTGATTGCAACTACCAGGTTAGATTTTTAAAATTCCCTATTAATCAACTTTAATTATTAAGTTATTTGTCACAAATAAAGATCTTTAAATTACCGTTTAAAACCAAATAAAGATTTTTAAATTACAATTCAAACCAATTATCAACTTATATAATTTAACTTGTTGAAAGCCAATATCTCTTTATATTTCAATTCTTTGAATCAAATTTTAAGTTAAAATTTCAGATATTCTAAAATTCAAAATACTTAATAAATATTTAGAAACATATTGCTTTAAAAATATTAACCATGGGCCTGTATAATATTTTCTAACCTAGGTCAAGTGATACAGATATGTATCATTTCAATCGGTAATTTAAAAAGAAAAACCGGGTTCTATCATTTTAAACCCGCAATCCTAAGTCAAATCAAATACAACAATAATCACTCGAGCCTATCATTTCATCCCATAATGATTTTTCCTTATTCTAATGTTTGTTCGGGTATGTATCATTTCAACCCATAGTGATAGGGAACTTGCAGTGATAAACAAGAAATAAAATAACAATATAGCGTACTATATCATATTAGATGATATAACAGGTATATAAACAGCATTTAACATCATATAAATATATCACAGGCATCTATGAACATAACATATCGGTTTTACATATTCACTTTTCATCATTTCACAATTATAAAAGTATGTATATCGAGAGTGATAAACTCACCTTTTTAAAGCTGAAGATAATAATTCAAAATACATAACTGAAACTTCGAAAAGCACGATAAGGCACGACTATATTAGGAGTGAATGAAGAGTCATGATCCAATCTTGAATACAACATAATATCATAAATATAAATATATAGTTTCAACACAAAGATTAGAATCAAAACAATGAAAAGAGTATGAGTCAAAATGACATACCTTGCTTCCATAAACAAGTGGGCACGGCCACTTTTGTATTTTGGCTGGACCACATCAATACATGGCTCGGCCATGATGGTTTTGATGCAAGCTAGGCTCGGGGAAGGTCATGTACATACGGCTATAGCTTGGAATAAGAAGAGGTGGAAGTTACATATGGAGGAAGGCAAAAAGGAAAGAGTTTTGGGCCCTGTTGGTTCGGCCATGGCTTCAAAGTGGCTCGGTCAGGTGGTGCACTAGGTCTAGGCACATCAATAGGCACGACTAGGGATGGGTACAAGGCACGACAAGCAAATCTAGGTGGAGGAACTGTTGTGGCCAAGGAAAATAGGGGAGGAGGTGATGGAATATAGGCTCGGCTAGGCTATGAAACAAGGAGATGGTGATGGGGTTTTGCATTTTTGGTCAAGACAAGGGGTAGGTGGTGGTCATGAGGCTGTGGAGGTGGCCATGGTGGTGGTCTGATGGTTGGCTAGGGGTGAACAAGGTGGTGGCCGAGCATGCCTAGAAGAAAAACAAAGAAAAAAGAAAGTGGAAAAAGAAGAGAGAAGGAAGCCATCAAAACTTGATTTTTATTTTCTAGAAACGGAATGAAATGTTCTGAGATGTTTTGGTACGTGAGTTGGAGAAACAAATGCACGGCTATGGGCCACAAAGTGGTCGGCTAGAACAAAAGAGAAAATGAAAAGGCAGGGGAAAAGGAAAAGGCAAAGAATAAAACAAGCAACCTATGTCTCTTGAAATTTCTAAGCAAAATAAAACCAATCAAAGATCAAATAAATATAATCAAAGTTTATACAAATTAAAATAGGAAATAAAATTTAGAGAAATAAACAGAGAAAAAATAGAAAATAAAATGTAGAAAATCATTGCGTGTAAAACACTATATCTTATCTAATTTAAAAAGTACAAAATAGATTTTGACCAAACGAAAAACAAACCGCATCTCATAATTATATTCTACTTCAAAGAAAAAGAATTTAAAATAAAATTTCAAATTTAATTTGTAAACTGAAATTCAAAATTCGACCAAAGTTGACCAAAATATAAAATTTTCAGAAAATGTTTATTTTATTGTATTTGAAAAAATAAATTACAAATAAATTCCAAACTTACATAGGAAGAATTCCAAAAATTCAATTTTTAAATGATTTAAAAATCAAAGTTTTCAAATAAAATTAAATTAAAAATAAATTACAAAATTATGGGCTATTACAGCAACTCACCACAATACAACACAGACTCAAGTACAAAATGTACAAAATGTACAAAATCAGAGGCTACCAAGGATAGAGTTCACATGACAATCAGGCATGGTGAAAATGGAATGCATCAGAGTAACAAAATGCCCAGACCAGATTTCAAGATGACAATACAGCTTCAAATGAAAACACTGTCACCAACTTACATACAGTTCAAGCCAGCAAAAATTGGAACCAAATCAAGTCAAAGACAATACGAATACCTATGCAATTCAAAGCAAAGCCGTGAAGCTAGAAGGAAATTTTTTCAAATGATTGAAGTCACGTGATATCAAAAATCAAGTCCATTTTTAACATAAATGCTGAAGTCAACAAGCACAAAGATAGGAACCAAAGTCAAGGCCGAATTCAATCTGAATTTATCAAGTCATGGAACAGCAGGGTACAAGTCAAGCATAAGAAAATTGGAAAAATAAAATCACATACCATTTAAATAATCGAACTCCACTAAATTGAAGCAACCGGGAACAATTTAGGCGATCGAAGAAAGAAATCGAAGCATTAGCAATCAATTCGATAAAGCAGCGACTTCATTACGAAGCCGTAATTGAGGAACAAAGTAGCCATAATCACAGACAAAAGAAAAGGAATAGGTCGATGAAATAAAGAGGTAAATGGGACATTTTTACTATATTTTTGTTTTGGGCGAGCCTTTACATTTGGTCTTCAATATTTTTAAATTAGGGTTTTTGCTTTTTAAATTGTTTTTATTTTTTTTTGTTTTTAAACTTTTGTAAATTCTAGCCGTGTAACTAGGGGACGAACTACTGTGGTGTAGTACGAGAATTTGCAACTCAGTGGCTGAGTTATAGCGGGGGTTTGAGCACAGAGTTAGGTTAGTCGATAGCAGATGTCACGACTTTATGTGTGTAAGCATTTGACTAACTAAATTCTAGTATAAACCTTGGAGGCAGCACGTTGGCAAGGTTTTGCCGAAGCTTGGTAAATCTATGTGTTCTATTTTTTTTTATTATTCATCTATTATTTGTGCTGCTATTATTATGCTATATCTATGTTGCAATTATTCCGCATTAAATTTTTATAATTATTAGTATCACCCTATTCACCCCCTCTCTTGGGTGAAATCGATCCTACAAGTGGTATCAGCGCTAGGAACAGAAGTCAATTTTTGTTTTAAAAATTTAATTTTTCAAAAACCAATTTTTGTTTTAAAAATTTGAATTTTTTAAAATGGCTTCCTTTAATAATGCTTTTGCTGATGGTCATTCCATAGTTAGACCACCAAAGTTCAGTGGTGAATATGCTACTAGAAAAATAGAATAATTTTTTTTTCAAAACCATTGATGCTTGGAATATTGTTGAGACAGGTTATAGAGCACCAATTATAGTTGTAAACAATCAGGAAATAGATAAACCAATGAATCAATGGACAGATCTTCAAAATAGACTACAGAATGCTAATGCTAAGCTACGAATTATATTATTTGTTCATTGGATCAAACTGAATTTGATCGTGTCTCATATTGTCTAACCGTGCAGGAAATATGGCACGCACTTGAAGTGACTCACGAAGGAACATCTCGAGTCAAGGAATCAAATCTTGTCAGGTTGAGTAGCGAATACAAGAATTTCACAATCACCAATGAAGAAAATGTCAAAGAGATGTACGGACGACTTTCCAATATTGTATAAAAATCAAAAGCTCTTGGTAAATCATACATAGAGTTGGAAAAAGTTCGAAAAATCCTCAGAGTCCTTCTATAGGATTTTGAAGCAAAAGTCACCTTATTCAAGAATCGAAAGATTTTAAACATATTAAAATTGAAGAACTCATCGAAAATCTCATCACTTATGAGCTACAAATGAAATTCAAGGAAGAACGAAAAGGAGGCGATACTCGAAAGAAATCATTAGCTATTAAAGGAACAATGGAAAGCAACGATGACAATGGAGCTGCTGAGCTGGCACTATTAATAAAGAAATTCAAAAGATGGAATCACAATACGAAAATATGGTTCTAAATTAACAATTGAAAAGCAGAATAGCCAAAACACTAGACAACTCATAAGAACAGGAGATCATTGTTACAAGTGCAACAAACCTAGTCATATCAAGCCCAATTGTTCATAGAATCGATTCAGCCATGGAAAGAAACATAAAAGGAGAAGTTTTACAGCCACTTGGGATGTAACAGATGAAGATGATAAAAGCACTAGTAGTGAAGTGAAAAAGCTGATCTGTGCCTTTGAGGTGATATAATTGACAGTGATGATGACGAGCCAAGCGAGGTATCAAAACTTACTCATTCAGAGTTGCTTATATATTTTCAAGAAGTAAATGGCTGTTTCGAATGACTTACGGAGAAATACACTAAAATTGAATCACAAAGAGATACTTTGATTGATTTAATTAAACAGCTTGATCAATTAGTCAAAACTATCAAACCAAGATCCCTAAGTGTGATAAGCATCCATCACTTAAAGAAGAGATTAAAAAATCGAAAATTAAAATTAAATCGCTTGAAAATGAAATTCTGATTTTGAAAGAAAGTGAAAATACTAAGAGAGAAAATTCAATTAAAAAGTGCATATAATTATTAAATGAAAATGAATCTCTCAAAACACAAGTCCAACAACTATCTACGACTCTAGGAAAATTTTCAAAAGGTGAAAGATCATTAAATATGCTGTTAGGGAAACAAACCGTTAATACAGTTAGAAAAGGACTTGGATATAATCAATATGAACTTGTTAGAAGCAAAATTAATCAAGTCAAATCAGAGTGCACAATTTGTAGAAAAATTGGACACAACCAAAACAATTGTTGGTATATACCCAAACGCATGAAAACGATTCCAATTTGGGTTCCAAAAGGCCCAAATAAAAAATCCCTTAAAGTCAAACAAATCTGGGTGCCGAAAGGAACAAATATAAATAGTTTCAGGTCTCTACAAACTTATTTTTCAAAATCTTTTGCCATTAACAATCATGGACCTATAAAAACAAATAGGACACAAAAATATTTTCTCACGTAGGTGTGGTGGTAGGCTAAGGAACTAAAACAGTGTTACCTAGATTATGGCTATTCCAAGCACACAACTGGCGACAAATCAAAGTTTCTTAGCCTAGTACAAAGGTGGTAGAATCACAATGGGCAACAATGAAAAATTATCGTAAAGGTATAGGTAACGGTATATTTATTTTGAATGATTTATTAAAAGTGAAAATCTGCCCCATAATCTGAATTAAATCAGCCAGTTATGTGATAAGGAAAAGAATGTTGATTTTGATTCCGACTTATTCAAAATTGTTGGCCAAGTATATTTTTTATGCCGAGAACACTATAAGTACCTCAAGAGTCTTTGAACTATTTCACATAAAATTGTTTGGAATAATGATGGTATTTTATCGATTGATGATAATACATTTGGTTATTTTACTGCTGACTCCATATTCACGGTTTTGATTAATGGCATGACTTCAATTAAAATCCAAAAGAATTTCATTTAAAAGTTGTAAAAAGGATTTCAAGAAATTGTTGCAAATTCACGGTTTGTTCTACGATATTCAACTAATGATAATCTTGAGCTTTAGAGAAATTCAAATGCAGATTACACTGGTAACTTAATTGATGGAAAAATTAATAGTGGAACGTGATTTATAATGAGAGATTTAGTAGTTGCACCATTTTCAAAGAAAATATCTACATATTTTTCATTTCAACTAATTTTCAAGTAGCAGACATTTTTATTATAAAACCCCTTCTAGAAAATTATTTTTGTTGACCTTGCTTCAGATTAGTCAGTTTGGAAATTTTGATTTTATAATTATTTGTGGATTTGATCTTAAATGACTACATTAATTAATCTGACTCCCTACTAATTATCGAAAAGATAAATAGTGGTTGAAAAAGTGATGATTGTTGATATTAATCATATATTATAACTTGAGACGGTATATTTAGTAAATTTCTTTAGAAATTTAAACAAGAGTTCTAAAAACTTTTTGTTAGTAAATATCCCATGACCGTCTCTATTTCTAACATATTTCTAACGACCATCGCTTATCAAAATTCAATATAGTTTGTCAATATGTGGTATTTTAGATGGGAAATCATTCGTTTTTCATTTAATTATATTTTTAGCAATAAAAACATCAAAAGTATTCACTCTCATTTAAAAGTCCTCACGATTATGCACGGATGGATTACTTGGAATGTTTGATTATGTGCTTCCATGCTCATTTAAAAGTCCTCACGGTTATGCATGTATGGAAATCATATCAAAATCGAAATAGACTAGTTGATTCTAATCCTATTTAAAAGTCCTTGCAGTTATGCGTGGTTAGAAGATACTTGAATTCATTTTTTTCAAAAATTAGGAATACTACTAATCTCATTTAAAATTCCTAACGGTTATGCATGGTTAGTAGATATTTAAATTCCTGATATAAATATACAACAAATAGACACAACTATATGGTTTTGTATGATGCCATTATCCCTATCATTCTAAAGTGGAATAAGCATCAAATAGAGTATTTATGATTTTTGTTTGATATTTTTTGAAATTTAATATTTATACTCGATTGGATATTAATACTGTACTAATGTTTATCACTTTATCTATAATTTTCTAACGCTGTTACTCTTTTGCTGATAATAAAAGGGGGAGAGAAAAGTTAAGACTTTGGCAAATAAAGGTCAAATATTCTATTTTGTATTTTTTATATCCATCTAGGTTCATTTGCATATTTTTTATTTATTCTCATGCATATATGAAGTGGGAGCTTTGTGTAGAGAAAAAACATTCAAATAGGGGTAGCAAATTGAATGATCAAATACATTTAATAAATTCAAAATCTAAAATATATGTTTGCTATCATCAAAAGGGGGAGATTGTCGAATATGCTAGTACATGATTTTTGTTTGATGATAATAAACATATATATATATATATATATATATATTCATTTAAATGTATTTGTTATTGTACTATTTTATTTTTCATATAATTAATAAAATATTTGCTGAATAAAATAAATAACACCGAATTTAAATTCAAACTAATATTTTATTCAAATAAATTTTTATTACAATTTTGAATAGTACAAATTTGAGCTCTCACTATAAATATACACAATTTCAATTACAATACAAATTCAATTACATCACAATTTATCATTTACATTAGCACCTTACAACATATCACTCTTTTACTCGTATTTAATCTTCAACTCTATTCCAAATTGAATCCAGCATCTGAGTTATCCGCAAAAAACAATGACGCGGTAAAATTGAAAAAGAAATATTTTTTCAGTGTAAAATAAAATGTATGTTGAAAATATTATTTGCCTCAGCTATTTGGGTTGTTTATCGTCATTTAAATTTGAATTCATCATACACGAACAGCTTTTGACATGCACAATGTATCACTATACATGCCACAAGGCCGTGCACACTGATTTACACTTGTAAAACTGTAGGGGCAGGTGAGCACAAGGTCAGACCCAATCAAAAGCCAAGTTCAACTCATGTGAAATACAAATAAAGTCATGATATTAGCACAAGGTCAAACTTGAGCTATAAGCTGGATTCAACACAGGTGCAATCCAAACGTACAATTTCAATAAAATGGTCAAGAAAACTAAAACATGCCTCGACCAAAAATTCAGTAATGTACACATAAAGCCAGCAATACCATAGACTATACAGTCCAACCAGACTTGAGACACACGAAAACTGAAATAAAATGATGTATATATGAAGTCCAAAATCAATAACAGCTTAACATGTTCATATGTACACAGTGAAGTCATGAAAAATCTTCATCCAGATTAATGAGCAAAGCCTCAACATAATAATCATATCAAGCTGCATCAGAGGCATGCACAACTACAAGCAATCTACTTGGCTGGAAAGACCAACCAAATGGAGCAAATCATATACAACTCAATAGTTCAGGTTTAACTCAATCTATACCAATCCATAAAAAAAACAAGTACCAACTCAAATCCCGACAACGTGAAGTATGAATTCAATGACCATAGGCAAGCCTAGTTATAATATGAAACTGGTTTGAAGCAATAAATGCAACTCAATACAGCATGCACTTATATACATATAAGACAGCAGCTATTTTGACAAAGAAAGACAGTAGAGTTCAAATGCAAACTGGCTCAAGGCTACAAGGCAGAGCACAAAATAGAAGCATGGATGAACACTAATGCATATAGACCAGAGCACTAATATACATACATGAACGTAATAGTAAATGACTCACATGACAACAGTAAACAGTATAATGCAAAGCAGGATGAACTCAACAAGACAGTCAGTGTTGAAAGAGCATCACAAACATACATATATACATGAGTGAACACACATGTATTCGGACATGCAAGCAATCAAGTATAGAATCAAATACAATGGTCATGTGAACACACACATACATACATAAATGTGTGTATGTATACAAGTAGTGAACAGAACATAAACGAGAGACGCAACTCATCACAATACAACACAGACTCAAATACAAAATGTACAAAATCAAACGCTACCAAGGACAGAGTTCACATGACAATCAGGCATGGTGAAAATGGAGTGCATCAGAGTAACAAATGTCCAGACCAGATTTCGAGATGACAATGCAGCTTCAAATGAAAAAAGTGTCACCAACTTACATACAGTTCAAGCCAGCGAAAATTGGATCCAAATCTAAGTCAAAGACAACATAAATACCTATGCAGTTCAAAGCAAAGCCGTGAAGCTATAAGGAAAAATTTTCAAATGACCGAATTAAGGTGATATCAAAAATTAAGTCCATCTTTAACATAAATGCCAAAGTCAACAAGCACAAAGAAAGGAACCAAAGTTAAGGCCGAATTCAATTTGAAATTATCAAGTCATGGAACAGCAGGGTACAAGTCAAACAAGTCAACATAATCAAATTCCAAAACAATTCAAAGCTGTGGTGGTGAATAAATTAAATAGTTCAAAATCAAAGCCGTGATAATCAAGTAATCACGAAAATTACAATTTGAATTGGTCTAAAGAAATCACAAGCATTCAAGCATAATCAAATGGCCGAGCTAAAAAATTATCAGACAAATTCGAAAATTCAATCGAACGAAATTATAGGAATTCAAATCCTATATAACCCAATCATCATCGGCCTAAATTCGTATTCAAGTTCAAGTAAAATAGATGAACAATAAATCATTAACACTCGAATCAAGTTGAGCATAAGAAAATCGGAAAAATAAAATCACATACCATTTTAACAATCGAACTCGACTAAATTGAAGAAGCTATGAACAATCAAAGTGATTGGAGGAAGAAATCAAAGCATCAATAATCAATTCAATAGAGCAGCGACTTCATCCGGAAGCCCTAATTGAGGAATGAAGCAGCCATAATCGCTGACAAAAGAAAAGGAACGGGCCGAAGAAACAAAGAGATAAAGGGGATATTTTTACTATATTTTTGTTTTTGGACCGACCTTTCCATTTGTGCTTTAATATTTTTAAATTAGGTTTTTTTAAAATTGTTTTTAATTCGTATTTTGTTTTTAAACTTTTATAAATTCTAGTCGTGTGACTAGGACACGAACTACGGTGGTGTAGTGAGAATTCGCAACTCACTGGCGAGTTGTAGCAGGGTTTTGAGCGTACACTTAGGTTAGTCGATAGCGGGTGTCGCGAGTTTACGTGAGTAAGCATCTAACTATATAATTTCTAGTAGAAACCTTGGGACATTACATAGGCAGGGTTTTTCCAAAACTAGGTAAATCTGTGTGTTCTATTTTCTGTTTTTATTATTCTACTATTATCTTGCTGCTATTATACTACTATATCTGTGTTGCAAATTTTTATAATTATTTGTATCACCCTATTCACTCCCCCTCTAGGATGAAATCAATCCTACAATACTCTCTACATATATTTTGTTTGTGATCTGTGATATGTCATTGGTGCTTTCACTTGCAATTTGTTGTTCATGACCTATTTTGGCACAAACAATCATTCTTATGGCTCCTTTCAATATCGAGTTTCCATCATCGGAATCTAACTCTATTCACCATCGAGTTACCATCATCGAAGTCCCAAAGCTATCATCCTTCATCGTGCTACTATATCGCCATCGAACCCCATGTGATAAAACTAGAAACTTTGGCATGATCTATAGGACATACACTCCCCCTCCAGAGGTTTCATCACCGAAGGCCCCCAAAATTCGTGTCGGTAACCAAAAAAAGGTCGGCATCGATATGAATTCCTTCACTTGTACTCAGTAAATTTTTTGGCTAAGTACTTTCCTCCTTGCGCCTGCTTAGGACTACTTGCTTTATTCCTTAAGCTCCAAAGCCCCATGTTCTAGCCCACGTGCCATAAAAATTGATCAGTATCAAGCTGAAGTAGTCGATATGGACATCCACACTTAGAAAATTTGCAAACTTTGACTTTTGGAGTTCCTTCCTAGCTTTATCTCGAAGCTTTCCTTGAAGTTCCTTAGCTATTTCCCTGAAGCACTCCCATCATCGGTCAAATCCGGAACTAATTCCACCGAGCAAATTCATCACATCATTGACCACCAGTTAGCCCCCTAAACCAACTTTAAACAACCTGCGACTAGATTCTTAAGATCCTCCATTCATCAAGAGTCCCTCCTCCAAGTTTCACCCAATTCTAATTAAACTTTCCTTTGTTTTACCCAAATAGATAATCTCTTTCCTTTCTACACTAAAAACCTAGCAAACCATATCAAAACATTCATCCAAGCATACATATCATTCATAATTGTTCATCAAACATATTCAATGCATCCAAACCAGATTAACATACATGAGTTATCCTAATCACGCTTAGTACCAAAATGATAGTACGGTCTAAAAGAGTTTGTAAAACCATTTAAAATAAAATCCAATCTTTTTAATTCATCCATAATCATCTTTAAAGGATTACTCATGATTTAAAATTATTTTAACATAGCATTCATATCAAAAACATCATTTATAACTATATGGACAAGCATAGAACGTTGAGAAATCTAGAATAACTCACCTAATAACCAACTTACCACTTTAGATCCCCAAATCCGATATGTACAGCCACGAATGTGAATTTTTAAGAACTAAAATAATGAATCTATGATCCCCTTCTCTAGTTACCCTAATAATGATGGATTTGACTATGATAAGTAAGGAAAAAAGAGCTTTTTGATGAAATTAGGGTCAACGGAGGGTAGGAAATGTTTTGGGGAAGTGGGAAATGATTTAAGTCTATCCCATCTTTCCCAAAATTACTTAATGGGTCTAAGTATGAGTTTAGTTTAATTATCCACTAATCTTTCCAATAGTAGAAGAATTTAAAATGGCCATATCTCCTAAATGGTAAGTCTGTTTTCATAATATGGCAACTCTACAAAAAGAGAAACCATAAGCCTAATCCAGTGGAAGTGGTTTTAGACCCTAGTTTGGCTCCTATAAAAAGTTATAGGCTTTACAAGAATTTCTGGGCTCAAAATATTCGATAAAAATTACAGAGATGGAAAATGTCCATAATAGTCATTTTCCAAAGCTTTAGAGTTATACGACCTTATATGAATTAAATAGAAATATTTTACAATCCTTCAATATCGAAAATATGGGTCGTTACACTCTCTCCTCTTTAGAAATTTTCCCCCCGAAGCCCTCAATTGAATTAAAAAATAGTCAGCCATAGTCACCCTACATGCCTGAATATGCAACCATTGAATATCAAACAAGCGCCTTGTAATAAATAATATATAGGTAAACCTATCCTAGATTAGAAGATACTAAACTATCCTATCTAATATCAAAGGCAAATAAAATGAACAATTGGCCTTACCATGCAAAGAGATTTAAATGTGCAACCCTTATTCTCTCTTTGGTTTTTTACGTGCAATTGCTTTTATTTCACCCTATTGAACCTCCACTACACTGTCTTCCTCCTAAGACGCTTCAAATCATGTCCGACAATATGAATCAACCTAAAATGTTATGAAGCTTCCAGTTCAATGCCAACATCATTAAGTTGATCCAATGTAATCATCATGCTTGAGTTATACACAAACTTTCAAATAAGAGAGACACGGAAGTAGTTGTGCACACTCTCCATCTTCTAAGGCAAGTTAACCCCATTTGCGAAGTTATCACTCTCTACTACCGAAAAAGGACCGACAAATCTGGGAGCCAACTTCCCCTTAACCTAATCGACTAACATTCTTTAATGGAGAAATCTTTATGAGCTCCATGTCGTCAACAGACAACTCTAAACCTCGACGTCTCTTATCAGCGTAGCTCTTCTGCCTGTCCTGGGCAGCTTTCATTCATTGTCGAATGATCTAAACCTTTTCCGAGGTCTCTCTAATCATATTCGGCCTAAGTATTAGTTTCTCGCCCACTTTTCACAACCATGAATGAGCATTACATGGTCGACCATATAATGCTTCGTGCGATGCTATATCAGTACAAGTTGCGAATTCTACCACATGCAAGTGACCGTCCCACGAGTCTTCAAAATCAAGTATGCAAGCTCACAAGAGATCACAATTATACTGTTCATCTTCTATATGTCTGCCCATCAGTTTGTGGGTAATAAGTTGTACTAAGATGCAACTCCATCCCCAATGCCTTTTGTAAGCTCGTCCAAAACCCACTAGTGAATAACAGGTCTCGATCACTCATAATGCTCTTCAGCACACCATGGAACCACTCCATCCATTTCACATACAACTCAGCCAACTTGGATACCATTCTACTAGTTTTGCTGGGTATGAATCGGGCACTCTTCGTCAATCTATCACTATGACCTAAATGCTATCGTACCCTACTATAGCCTCAATAATTCATCGATGAAGTCAATCGAAACTAGTTCCTATTCCCACTCGAGAATCTCGAGCTATTGCAACAACCCACTCGGCTTCTTCTGCTCTGCCTTCACCAACTGGCAGTTCATACACTTTGAGACGAATGTCTTGACATCCTTCTTATCCCCTCCCAAAAAAATATCTACTTCATATCACGGTACATCTTATTACCGCTGGGATGTGTAGTCAATCTAAAGCGATGGCACCCTTTAACACCTCATCTCATAATCCATCAACACCAGGAATACAAAATCTTCCATTCTTACGAAGCCAATTGTCTCGGTCTAGTCTGTATTCTTCATCTCTTTGGACTCTACTTCTTCCTCTATTTTTGCTACGACCTCTACTTATCTAGCATCTCACCTCTGACTAGTGTCGATCCGCTCAATCAAAGTAGGTCTATTCATCAAGCTTGCCAGCATCTCTAGCTCTAACTTGTAAGAAGATCTGAAGTCATTGCCAGCAATATTCTCTATCTGCTTCCACGTTAGGAGCATCGTTCCAAAACTAGCATGTCTCCTACTTAATGCATTAGTGGCTGCATTTCCATTGTCGGTCATATAGGAAATGCCAAACTTATAGGAGGTCATGAATTCCAACTATCATTGTACGCAAAGGTTGAGAACCTCATGAGAGAAGAGTATTTCAATGTTTTATGATCAGTGAATAGGTCGAACATCTCCCCTAGTAGGTAGTGCCTCCAGATCTTCAAAGAAAACACTATTATCATCAACTCCAAATCATGAGTCAGATATTTTTTCTCATGCAGTTTCAGTTCTTAACTAGCATATGAAACAACTTTTCTTTGATGCATCAACATTGAACCTAGTCTAGTCCATAGGCGCCTTTGTATACTGTCTGCTCCTCATTCCCGCTTGAAATAGTCAATACTGGTGTGCTCTTCAACCTCTCCTTTAGACTCACAAATGCATACTCACACTTTGTATCCCAAACGTTTGCCTTATTCTTCTTTTACAAATTTGTCAGTTGCACTGCTACCTTCTAGAAGTCCTTAATAAAATGTCTATAATATCCCTCCAATCCTAGAAAACTCCTCACATTAGAATCCCTCTTAGTTTTGTTCTAATCCTAAACTATTGCCACCTTTGTAGGAACCATTACGATGCCTTGCTCAGAGACACATGACCCAAGAATCTCACTTCCCTCCTCCAGAAGTGATACTTCGCTCCAAAATGTGATTCCTCAACTCTTCAAGCACAATCCTCAAATGCGTCATGTATTCCTCCTATGTCATAGAGTAAACCAAAATACCATCAACAAACACAATCATGAACTTGTTCAACTAATCCCTAAAGACATGGCTTATGAGATTGATGAAGTACTCCAAAATATTAGTTAGCATGAATGGCATAACCGACCACTCATAAAAACAAGACAACGAATGAAATGCAGTGATCGATACACTCTTCTTTGCCACTCTCAATCGGTGAAATCATGTCGCAAGATCCAGCAAAGAGAACACCTCTGCACCATGGAGCTGATTGAATAAGTCATCAATAAATGGGAGTGAATACCTTTCTCATCACCTTATTCAGCTCACGGTAATCTACACAAAGCCTCGAAGAGCCATCCACCTTAATGGTGAAAACTATAGGTGCACCCTATTTAGATATAATCATGCGAATGAATAATCACCTTAATAGGTCATTCACTTGTACCTTTAACTCCTTCTGCTCTTTGGGTGGCATATGCCTTAAAGACATAACTACCAACCTAGCATCCTTCACTAAGTCTATGCACAACTCAACCTCTTGGTGGGGCGGTAACTCGGTAACTTGCTCGAACACGTCCAAATACTTTGTAACGATAGGCACTAATGATAACTCATCTTGAGGGATCTTGAGCAAATATAGAAAGCTAACCATAACCATATCCTATGATAAGCATGATAATTACCTTATGCCCTTATTCAACCCCAATTATCACCAACACCTTCTCGTAGTCCACCACTACCGCATACTTTCCCAACCAGTCCATCCCTAAGGTAATCCCAAACCCAATGAAACTGAAAACAAAGAAATCATAAATAATAAAGCATCAAAGACTTGATATGATCAAACCATACAAATATTAGTGGGGCCTCTAACAAAGTTCGTCACAATCTAAGGTCAGTCAATAATTTAGGGTTTCAATCCTAACTTACATACCAATCACTAGATATGGAGGAATGTGAAGCCCGGTATCGAACAAAATACATATGGGAACACCATATATAGAAAGCATATATTGAATAGTGAAGCCCTTTGCCTCCTCCTTCGTCGAGGGAGCACTCAATAAAGTCGGGACAACATCCAAAGCATATGCCTACACCACTATTTTTGTTGTACTGGTTCTAGGAAATTCTTTTGCATATGTACAAACTTTCCACAGTCACAACACTTCTTCTTACCATTAGCTTTGAAATCTCTAATCAAGTGACCTTTATCCTCACAACCATAATAGAAAGAATCCCACTATGCCTTCTTCCGAGAATTCTTTCTTTGAAATAGCTTTCTTCTAAAATTCCATTTCTTCTTGTCTCCATCGCCTTGCTGTGGTTATGGCTCTTCCTTAGTAACAATAACATGTTTGTGTTTAGGGTAAAAGCTCTCAAGTCGTAGGGCTTTCTCAACCATATTCTTAAAACACTCATTAGTATGCTCTACAAGCTTCTCACCCAAGTAATCATCAAACCTCGTATTAAACTTCTCATGCTTCTTTAAAAGAGTGTAGATGGAATACATCCCGTATTTCCATAAGGCGTTGAACTCTGCAACATACTCGAGATAGATATGTCATCCCGCTTCAAATCAACGAACTTCCTAAATAGTATCGACTTTTGAGAAGTTGGGATAAACTTGTCCTAGAATCGAATTTTGAACTAGTCCTAAGTAAACCAATCCTCGAGAGTAGTAACTCAAAAGGCATTCCACCAGTTCATGGTTCTCCCTAAAGCTGTCGGGAAGCTAACCTCCTCTTCATTGCATCATCCAATTCAAGGTCATCAAAAATGCTTTTGTACGTATCCAACCAATCTTGCACATCCATAACCAGTTCCGTTCCTTAAATTGGTTTCCAACTAAGATGGAAAAATCCTTATTCAGCTTTGCACAATTGACTCTAGGTGCCTGTACTTGAACATCACCAACAATAGCAACATTAGGAACATCTGCTTGGGAATTTTATAGCATATTCACCATCATTATATTGAACATCACGTGCAAGTCAGGGTTAGCAACTGCCGACCCACTCCTTCAACTCAAGAGAAAAAGTTCCTCATAGTGTTTCGTGCATGCCAGCTCATTCTTTAAATATGATAACTCATATAACCATTACTTTGCCAGGGATTAGTGGATAAATCCCAGTTTCAGTGTGCTCGCTCATAGCCTAGAGCTGACAATAAACCCATTCCATCAATCCAATGTATGCTGATCCATTCCACCTGATCGGGGTAGCCATTCCAAGTACCCAATGAGCATCCTCACAGTACCTCTACTTTCAAGTACATCAGAAAGCACTCCTAGTATCAACGATCCTTTAACACACATATTCGAGCCTTTTCCTTACTCTGTTCAGTTTCTATTATCCTCAAGGAACCATTCAACATTTCTTTCTTTCTGCCATAGAACCATTCAACATTTTATCCGTAGGTCACCCTTCCTAGAGACCTCTCTTTATGGATAATCGTTCTCATGACTGCTTTCAACATTGAGCCACCATCATCAGAACCTAACTCCATTAACCATCAAGTTACCATCATCGAAGTCTCGAAGCTATCAACCTTCATCGTGCAACTACATTGCCATCGAATCCCAAGCGAGCAAACAAGCACCTTCAGTATGACCTGCAGGATAAACAATCCCTCTCCTGAAAGTTTCGTCACTAGAGTCTCCTAAAATTCAGGTCAATGCAGACCATAAGTGGTCCGTACTGATATGAATTCCTTCACTTATACTTAGCCAAAATTTTGCTAAGCACTTGCCTCCCTTATCTGTTCATCATTTCCCTTCTTAGGACCCCTTGTTTCATTTCTCACGCTCCTAAGCCCTAAGCTCCAGGCCACGAGCCTTAAAAAGTGATCAATATCGACCTAAAGTGTTCGGTACCAACATCCATATTTAGCTTTAAACTTTGGATTTTGGAGTTACTTCCTGGCTTCATCTTAAACTTTGCCTCAAAGTTCCTTAGCTTTTTCCTAGGGGCATTCTCCCATCACCGACCAAAACTTGAACTACCTCCAACGAACATATACATCTCATCACTGATCGCTAGCTAGCCCTCCAAAACAACTCCAAAAAACCATTAACAAGAATCTTAGGCTCCTCCCATCCTCCAGAGCCCATCCTCTAAGTTTCAGCCAATTTCGATCAATTTTGCCTTCAAAAATTCTAAAACCGACAATCTATTTCCTAACTCCACTAAAACACTTGCAAACCATATCAAAAAAAAATCATCCAAGCATACATATTATTCATAAGCATTCCTCAAACATATATAATCCATCCAAACAAGATTAATATACATGAATTAACTTAATCATTTTTGCCGCAAAATGGCAATATGATAAAAAAGAGATTTTAAATCCATTCAAACTCAAATTCAATCCTTTTTATTTCAACCATAAATATCTTCAAAGGTTTAACTAAAGTTTAAAATCATTTTGACAAGTATATCATATCAAAAACATTATTTTTAACTCTATGGACAAGCATAGAGTAGTAAGAGATCAAGAACCACTACTTTAGATCCCTTAATCCATATGAACAACCAAGAAATCAAATTTCCAAGCATCGAAATGATGAATCTATGATCCCCTTCTCTAATTACCCTTACAATGATGGATTTGGCTAAAATTAGTAAGGAAAAATGAGCTTTTTGATGAAATTAGGGTTAATGGAGGTTGGGAATTGTTTTAGGAAAGTGTGAAATGATTTAATTCTCTCCCATTTCCCCCAACTAGGCACAATCCCAAAATTACTAAATGGGCTTACGTGTGGGATTAATTTAATTACTCACTAATCTGTCGTACAACAAATAAAATTTAAAATGGTCATATTTCCTAAATGGTAAGTCCATATTCCTGTTAGGACCGCTCAACGATGAATGAAACTATAAGCCCAATCTAATGAAAATGGTTTTAGACTCTAATTCCGTTCCTATCAAAAGTTATAGGCTTTACAATAATTTTTGAGCTCAAAATGTTCAATAAAAATCCAGAGATGGAAAATGTCTATGGTAGTTATTTCCTTAAGCTTTAGAGTCATATGACCTCATATTAATTAAATAACAATATTTTACGATCCTTCAGTACGTAAAATATGGGTCGTTACATGGCATTTCTCAAATGTATTGTCCCTCGATATGATAAAATACATATCCATGAGAATTCCTTGGATACCCTACAAGCTTACATTAAACCGATATATCCTTAAGTTTACTAGGTTTTACGTTGTTAACTTAAGCAGGGAACCCCACATCTTGAAATAATTTTGGTGGGGTTTCTCACTAGTCCATAACTCGTATAAGGACTTAGCCATAGATCCGTATGGTGTGTTATTCAGCATATATCCTGCAGTTTCTTATGCATATCCCTAGAAGGAAATAGGCAACTCAATGCCACTTATCATCGATCGAACCATGTCCAATAAAGTTTGATTCCTCCTTCCTGATATATCATTTTGTTGAGGATTAGATGGAGGTGTGACTTAAGAGAGAATCCTTTTCTCTTTTGGGTACTCTTTGAGCTCATATTCAATGTGCTTATTGCCTCAATCGAATCAAAGTATATTAATTTTCCTATTTGTTTGATTTTCTACTTCGTTCTTGTATTCTATGAATTATTCATAGACCTCTTATTTATGTACATAGGATATATATATATATCCATATCAAGATAAATAATAAGTCAATGTACAAAGTAGACGGTTCAACCTCAAGTAATTAAAGACATACGACCATATTCATCAGTATATATAAGTCCTAAGAGTATATTAACTCTTTCCTTGCTCCTATTAAATGAGTACTTGGCCATTTTTCCTCTAAGACACGATGTGTAGACATCAAATGATTGTAGAATCCCTTTGTTTCTTAACTCGATCAATCATTTCTTACTAATATGGCCTAGTCAATAGAGCTAAAGGAAGTTATCATTTGTTTTAGGTGCATTTTTATTTTCAACAACAAATACATGATTATTGTTAAATATAATTCCATTACTCAAAGTACTATAATAAAAACTTTATACCATAAAAAATGTTTATTATATTGGCATTACACATAAAATTATACATGTTTCCCATCAAACGGGGAACAAGAATAAATCCACTAACAAAGTTCGATGCATAACGACAATTATAAAAAATAAAATCATGTCCATTAGCAAGCTTCGCATGACAATCTCTACTGCGATGACAACTTAGAATTCCATTGTTCCTCTTGCCTTGGGGTTCTTGCTCCTAATTCCCTGTAGCAAACTATAGATATAAGCTCCAGATTTGGTATTTAAAACCCAACTAGAAGCATTTATAGATAAAAAATTTCTACAAGGAAATACCTTTAGGAATAGAATAAGATTACTTTCCCTTGAGCATCTTTAGGTTATCCGAACTGTTCCTTTCCGAGTGTCCTTTTTTAAGAAAAAGTGATATTCACCCCTTTTCATAATTAAACCTAGTCTTACCCTTTCCTCCCTTTGAACTACATTTTCTATTCTTCGATCTATTCAAGAAAGAAAACCCTTTATAAAAAGCACCATTCTTTATACTTTTGTGGATGCACTCTCATCTATCCTTAACATATTTAAGGCGTTTCGTGACAATATTCTTCAACAAGTTCACATTGAAGTTCAATATGAACGAATCAAACTACGGAGTAAGTGAAGCAATAATCAAATGGCTCTATTGCATAGTGTCAAGAGTCGTTCCCAACCTAGCTAATCTATCAATGTACCCAATCATATTCAGCATGAGATAATTCGATGGAGTACCCTTTCTTATCTTCGTATGAGATCTCGTACCTTACAGTACAAGATTGGTCACCACATAATTTTATAAGTGTTTGAATATGCCTTAAATATCCATATTCTCGTGTTGTCTTTAGAGCTCGATGCCCATAATGATAATATCTTGATGCCCATAGTGATAATACGTACTATCGAGAAAGTCCACATTCAAGTGATCATGATTCGCAGACATTAATCTTTTTGACATGGCAACCTTACCAAGTTTAGCCATGGGATCTTTAGAGACAACATGTCATAGTTTCTCATAAGTGGGTGCAATTATAACATTCTTTAGTTTTAGTCTTTATAATTTGAGGTGGGTAGAGTGTTTTTTGTCTAGAAATAGCTTCGTACTTTCCATTTGATCGACACAAGTTTATTAGAGCAAATTAGATAAAATTTCATATGCTGTTTTACTTATTGGATTGGTTTATTATATTTACCTAATAAAGCTTCCACTGAATTCTACATCTCTTAAAAATCCTAAACGAGATATGAAAATTTCATATATTCTTCCAATGGGTGTTATAACCCATTTATCAAGCTACTACAACCTTAAGGGTGCTCAACAAATTATAGAACCCATAAACTTTAAGTAGCACTTTACTAATTGCATCTTGCATATAATTCCTAACATACTTTTACTTTTCTCTTAGTCACCTTGATGACCTTGAGAGTGCTCAAAAAATAATATAGCACATTAGATACCTTAGACTCATTATTTCGAGATAGCATAAGGGTAATTATTTAACATTGAAGGTGCTCAACAAATTATAGACCCTACAAACATTAAGTAACACTTTACCAATTATATCTCGTATATAATTCCTTACATACTTTACTTTTATCCTAGTTGCCTTTATGACCTTGAGAGTGCTTAACAAATCACAAAGTATATTAGATACCTTACGCCCATATTTTTTAGTTAGCCCAATGGTAATTATATGACCTTGAGGATGCTTAATAAAGTTACATAATATTTTTATCTGTCAAGTTAATATATAAACATCGCTATAAACATATATGGCTTGAGGGGCTCAACAACCATAGGTATGTATTTTAATTTATTTATACACTAAATGATAAAGAGAAATTTTTTTAAATTTATAATTTAAAATAATATTTACTAAGTATCATTGACATTATAAGGGAGATGGGCATAACTTATGACATCACATGTGTTTATGCATCAAATGTACACTCCATTAAGTCTACATGTGTTTTAATTCATTTAAACCTCCCGTTTTATTTATACATATAATATAAATTTTTAATTCATTGTAATGTTTGTAATTTATTAACTTATATATATGCATATATATTTATGTATCCTTTTATTAATTTGACAATTTAATTAACCATAAATATAACTTTTTATTTATATAAATTTAAAACAATTTTAAATTTTAGATTTCATAACTCCTTATAAAATTATGTAATACTTTATTCAAATTTAAAAAAAATTTAAATTTATTTTGTCATATTCAAATACGTATATTCATTTCAACCTAAGGCTTAAAATACTTATACACCTTTCACTAAGCATACCTTTGAAATAGACCATTTTGATGAACCATATAAAGGTGATGATATCGGGAGGTTTTCCATTCATAAGAACGTTCCTTGATTAGAATAACATTATCCTTAGTTTAAAAGCGGTTTCTTAGACACCCATCTAATTGATTCATCCAACCGACTACTCTATTCATGTGAACAAAATACATGTTCTGATACCCTAGTTGGATCAAGTGCACAAGATTGTATTTTTTGTTTACATGAATAACAATTTTGTACAAAATTATATTTTGTATTGATTAATAAAAGAGTTTGGGGATTTTAATGATTAAGGTGTTAAATCTTTTATGTTTATTTATAATGATTCGATTACAATGTTCAATTTTAATTTAGTTTAATCTAATGTTATATTTTACTATTGTAATATATTCATTTTCATAATAAAAACATTATAGCTATATTAAATTAGTAATCTAACCTAGTGTATGCATGATGAACATACATCATACATGTATAAAATCAACCATTGAGATTTATGGTTAATTAATAGGTTTTTAATGTTATAAGTTAATTATGTCACATTCGCATGTGTGTGTGTATAATAATATAAACAAATAGTTGAATTTTTGTTTCAACCACTAATTTTATTTATTAAAATTATACAACATAATATTATTTAAACAAACTATATTATTATATTTTATTTTCAGTGTATGTATATACATATATACATACATATTTTAAAAAGGATATCAGTTTAAGGGAGAGCTTGAGATCAATATTAATCCAAGTGACATAAGTTTTAAAATTTAGTTCGAAGGACAACATAAGCTATATTTATAAGGCATTACACATATATTTTGTTATATTCTTATGGCATCGCACATATAGAATGCTATACTCATGCAACAATACATACATATAATGCTAAGTTAATACATCATTGCATACGTAATGCTATGTTTATATGCATTACACATATAGAATGATTATTTATATAGCATTCCTTCCCCAGTTTATTTCAACACTCGTTCGTCGTCATCGTCACCTTCACCACTAATCACCTTCACCTCCACTCCACCGCCACTCACCTAAAGTTCACCATCGAAGTCATTGCTATAGGCACGATCATCGTAGTCATTGCCAATGTCACTAAACGCCATCGAAGTTATCACTATTGCCTGCACTCTACTACCTTTGGTTGCATGAGCCCGCCAATACCCGCCATGCCGCTGTTAAGCTTGAACTGTCGCCACCCGTTTTTGTGCTGCCACCCGTTTTTTTTGTGCTACTGACCTACATATGCATCTCAACTTATTCCTTTAACCTAAACTTTTTAGGCCGCATCCTTCATTGAAAAAGTCACATAACTTTTTCCTCCTTCCTATTTTCTTATATTTAAAATCTGTTGATTTAAAAATATATGCATATATATTCGATAATTTATATAAATATATATTTAAAATTAGAAATCAATTCGACTTTTCCAAATTATAAAAAAAATAACAAATTATTTTAAACGTCGTGATCCAAAAGTTTTTTATATAAATTATGATTTGTGCATATATATATATATATATTAAATTGAAGAAAAATATTATTCAATTTGAAACTAAGAATAAAAAGATTGCCTTTTTCAATTTTAAAATTGTGAAAATAGTTTAAAATAATTAAAATTTAAAACATACATGCATACATACATATACATATACATACATACATACATACATACATACATACATACATACATACATATATATATATATATGTATTCAGGTCCGTATGATATAAAAAAAATAATCCAAATTAAATATACATATATGTTATCAAATGTATTTACATATTATTTAATTATCAAGAACTTAAATTGATTTGTCAAATAATTTATTTACGGGAAAATAAAATTTAGGGAACATGCATACCTACACATATATGAATTAGTCATTGAAAATAGAATTTACCTTATTAAGATCTTGTCGATTGCCGACATCGAGTTTGCTAGTGATTTGTTTATCTGAAATTTTGGTCCTTTTCTCCTTAACCGAGGGATGCGACTCAAACTATATGACATCAGTAACATTCCAATAATATAGGAAATAGTTAGGGTTTTACGTGTGGAGACTAAGAAGGGGTTGGCTATTTACAGACATTTAGATCACAAATATCTAGCACCCTTTTCTCCAAATCTAAAGACAAACTCTCCACCCTCCTTACCTACACTATGGAACCCTTTGTTGATCTATGTATCCAAACTTTAGGCTAATTGACTTAACAATTAAGTCAATTAATTATTTAAATATTTGAGCCTAATCCTTAACTAAATCGATATATAACTTTTATACATCGTTCTAGTTATTTTTTAGGCTACAGAAAATAGTTAAAATTATATAAAAATTGAATATGACATTTGTATTAAATTATTAATTTACAACATTTATAAATTAATTTAAATTAGTCAACTCGGAAAATAACTAACAATATTGTTGTGTTTGCTCTTTAGTATTCATTTGGTCCTCAATCAATGTGTAAAAAACTTAAATACGGAAGTATGTATAAACATGGCTAAAGTACAGTATCAAGCACAAGTTAATTACTTATAGATCATTTATGTAGATATGTTGCTATTTAACTTAATGGTGGACGTATCCCCCATGGTTGTTAAGTTATCCATCTTAAATGGTGTTCTCGACAGTATTGGTAACAATATCACTAGCGATAATTTTCGATAATTCAATTAGCGAACGGTACCATTCTTTTTATCAAACATTTATCATACTACATCGTGGCTCTAAAATTTATTTTATATAGTTTTGAATTGCTTTCGAAGCTTAGGACAAACTTCACTAAGAGCTCTGTTTTAGTATTGACTAACGTGGATAACGTTGAAATCCTCGGTACTAACATGCTAAAATGCAATATCTTGAAGTTTCCAATACAGTAATTAGATTTCCTGATTAGACCAAAGAAGCATAAAGAAGAAGATTGGAAAATAATAATTGATTAAATTAATAGAAAATTATTGGACTAGAATCGTAGATTGTTATAGATAAGGTAAAATCATTTTTATTAACTAAGTTTTTATCATCTCTACCGATTTATTGGATGTCTTTTAATTTATCCCCA
Organism: Allium cepa; assembly: GCA_030765085.1. Lineage (NCBI taxonomy): Eukaryota > Viridiplantae > Streptophyta > Magnoliopsida > Asparagales > Amaryllidaceae > Allium > Allium cepa. The sequence goes on from CM060943.1 coordinate 466,773,036, forward strand.
AAATGGTTTGTTAATAAAATTGAAAAAATTAGAAGGAATTTCCTTTGGAGTGGGGATAGTTCCTATAGTGGTATGAACTCTCATGTTAGTTGGAAAACAAGTTATAAATCCAAGGAGGAAGGATGCTTAGGAATAATAAATCTACATAACCTTATCGTGTCTTTACTTATAAAGTGGTTTTGAAAATTTAGCAATAAAGTCAGAAAATTCAAAAACGATAATTTTTTTACCCCTTTTCAAGAAAACCAAATTTGGAAAGAACTGATTTTAAATCAATTCTACGGTGGAACTTTAACTTCACCGTACAGTTTCAAGTTCTATCATGTGTCTCAAGTTTGGAAATACGTTTTAACAAATTTAAAACATTTTTATCATGGGAGTTTGTAATATAGTTCATTCAAGTAATAACATATCCTTTTGGCATGATAACCAGATTTTGATTATTCCTCTTAAAGTCGACTTAAAGAACTTTTTGATATTTGTAGTTTTAAAATTTCCTTAATTTTGGAGATTTTTAGTCTACATGAAGAATTCCCTTGGAATTTCTACTTCAACTACTCTTTTGAAGGTATTACATTAACCCAATTTGTATCGCTTTGTACTAAACTAGAATATTATGATGTAGATAATGATAGTGACATTAAACTTGGACTTGGGAAAATGGCAACTCTTTTTCCTCAAAATTGATGTATAGTTTTTTAAAATTTTGTACACTAAAACAAATATTTTTAAAATAATTTGAAAAGTTAACGCTCCTCCAAAACAAGATTTCACATATGGCTAATCCTACGCAAGAAATTAAATGCAATCAAATTTCTTAAGAAAAAGAATTTACCCATGGATAAAAAATATGCTTTTTGCAACTTAGACCTAGAAATTGCAACACACCTATATTTGAGATGTCCATTAACTAACTCTGTTCTTGTACATACACTAAGATTTTTTGACTACAACATGACCAACTTTGACTTTAACTATGAGAACTACTAAAATGAATTCAAATTTCTATATGCAAAACTATTTATTTTTACTTGATGCTATCATCACTATTACCCGCTAATTTTTATGGTTTGAAAGGAACCAAAGAATGTCTAATAAAATCAATATTGCATCAAATAATCTAACCTATGCCATTGTGCTTTTTTTATAACTAGGTTGTAAATCCTAGCTTCAACTTGGTCAAATAGTTAGCTTCGAAGGTCTTCTTAAAAAAGCAAAAAGTCACAACGACACCTTGAAGGAAAATCATCTTTAGCAATGAGAGACCCAATATGGCCCAATGTAATGACCCAATAAATACTTTCAACAATGATAACTCTTCGAAGATTCATCTATTGATGGTAAATTAAGTATGCGCTATTATTTATGCTTTGCTTTTCTAACACATATACTGCATAGTTTTGATTACACGCAGATATATAAATACGTATGTATGTATGTATGTATGCATGTATGTGTTATTCTCATGTTTTCATTGAGATTTTCAGTTTTATTGGCTATTATGGATCGACCAACACACACTTGGGCATTTATATACTTAGATAGTTAACAGTGGAATGTGTGACTGGCTCCATTTTGTCAGCTCACATTGGAGTATTGGGTCATCATGTTACTGTCATTTTATTATGCTTGGTTTCCTACTTTTATTTTCATTGGGGAATTGAATTACGTAGTCTATGACTTCACATGCTCATATATATATACACACCTCTCCTTTTCTAGTTTGTGGATGGTGTAGATTTTTGTTCGCTTCTTCGGCTTTTTAGTTTCACTACAACTCTTTTGACTCTCGCCTTTGGACCTGAAGGGGAATTTTATTTTTTCTTTTCATTGTAGTGGATTTTCTACTTGCTAAGTTATTGGAAGATCCTTTTTGAAGTAAGCAATAAAATTTTATGATTTCTCTCCTTTTCAGAAGTATCACTCATTTTCCTTAAAAATAGATTATTTAGGAGAAACCTAATTTCCAATCTTTATTAAGCTACACCTTGTAATAATATTTTATGTATGATTTCTTTTCATCATCATAGTATCACTAGCATGGTCTATGGAAAAAACTATACTAATATCCATAGTTGATTGGATAAACTACTTTAAAATTCTTGTTTCAGTCTAATAACATCAACGATTGACCAATTTACTCTAGCCAGATGTTTTGACTTTAAGTTGACTACTAATTACAATTTGGCTACCAATTACACTGATATTAACCTTCTACAAAGAAGGAGATGAATCCTCTCTTTAGAAATGTTTCACTTCAAGTAGTTCAACATGTCCCAACTATGTTGGTAACATGATCATTATATCTTGTAATTGACTACAATCAAAGTATAGCCTAGCTATTTAAGACCGACAATACCGTCAAGTCTGAAGACAACTACACGTTGTTACAATAAGATTTTCTATTTTGACGTGGTTTTATTAACCTTATAGAAGAATCTCGTTGAGTCATTCTTTGATTGTACCACACAACCAGAAGTATTTAATCTTTTAGTGCTCCCAATAGTCATGAGTAATTCATCGTCTATCGTATATAGAGCATTACATACCCTTGTATCAATTGATGTATCAATATCCTTTTCGCGATACATCTTGACTTGGAATATTTAAGGGGTAAATATTTAAATATTAATAGATACTCAATGGTTATGAACACATTCATAACTGCAACCACGAAAATACTTCTCCTAAGGATTTTATATTGTGTATTTATTTAATGTATTTTCATTATTTATATCTCTATATGACAACACATATAAAAGAAAATAAAACCAAAAACATACATTATTTCGACTAAGATTATTTACAGAGTTAACATGCATAACCATTTAATAACTGCTCCTAGGGCACATCACATCTTCAATTTGTGCTATAGATAATGAGGTAGCATAAATTTAAAGGGAATTTTTCTAAGTGCCATTTTTGGAAAAAAAGTGAGAAATTCCTTGGTCATGTCGCAGTCAAGAATGGGTTGGCCAAGATCCATCAAAGATTAAGACTATCAGCAATTGAAAAGTCTAGACACAGCGACCGAGGTTGGAAGTTAATTTCTTGAGGTTGGCTAGCTACTATCAAGGATTCGCTAAGGAATTCTCGTGCACGGAAACACCCATGGATAAGTTGATGTAGAAGAATGAAAGTTTCATTTGGAAAAGCGAATGTGAAAAGTCTTTTAGGTACTTAAGCATTTATTAAGAACACTCCTTTTGTGGTTGTGCTCGAAGGGAATTAGGATTTGGTTATATGTACCAATGCTGATGGAAACAGATTAGCAGGCATGTTAATGTAAACAGACCTTCTATTAACTCTACATATTGGCAGTTAAGGTACCATATATTTGGATATTATACTCATGATTTAGTGTTAGCAGAAATAATCATTGCACTAAAAATTAGAGCATTATTTATTAGAAGAGAGGCTTAAGTTATTATGGACCATGAGTCCCTTAAGTATTTCTCTCTAAAAAATGATCTAATACAAGTTGGCATAGATGGTTAAACTTCTTACAGCATGTGATATTAAGATTAAGTATATGCTAGAAAAGGGGCATAAGGTTGTAGATGAGCTTAGTAGTAAGCTACAAAACGTCGGGTTGGTAACGATTTAAGAATGGAATGTGTTGGGGATATTAACATCTTATAATGCACACTCTAGATCAAAAGATGTGTTTAGTAATAATCAAGGCATGTTTGGGAGTTACTAATTTCACTTATCACTCAAAAGAAATATATCCGCAAGGTAGATGGATGACCAATTATTAGAGTAGAGGATCAAATGTTGAGAAATATGTGTTGATATAGAAGACTTAAAAGGATTGTAGTTAGATTCAAAGGGATGGCTAAGAATGCATACCTAATGTTGCGGTACTTAGGATGAAAGTGTTAGATGAAATTCATCGATCAATGTTTATAATTCATCTTAGAGGCACGAAGACGTATTAGATTATGAAATGTGCATTCTATTAAGAATGGATGAAGTGAGACGTCGGTGAATGTGTGAAGAGATGTTTTGCTGGTGAGCAAGTAAAACTGGAATATACTAAAAGTATAGTAGATTACTATATTCATTCGGAATATCAACTTGGAAGTGGGGTGGGATTTCATATCTATGGATTTTATAAGTGGTTTTCAATGTTCGATAGCAGGAGACGACAACATTTAGGTGATATTTGGTAGGCCGACTAAGAGTTTCGAGCAACATTGTGAGGTTTCATGGAGTTTGAAGCAACATTGTTTGGGATTGGTATCCGCTACACACTAATGAGTTTTGATGAATTTGCATAGTACCTCAGGTACATAGTTTAATTTGAGTACTGTTATCCCGCCCTTTAGCAAGGCCGTGACATCAAAAAATTGACTGACAATTGAAGATAATCTATCCCGAAGATCGGTTATACACTCGTTCGCTATGGATACTAACAAATTTTGCCCTAGTCCGAATCGAAGTTCATATGCTCAAGACATAATCAATGAAAATCAAGGAAGATAGCTACGATTCACATTCATGGAAGGAGTAAAACTCATTTGTGTCCACGGCCAATCAATGCTCTCATTCATATCCATCAGTTCAACAACCACCTCCTTCGTATCCACTTCATTTGAATCCATCTAGAAAGCCTCGGTCATATCCATCACACCAGCCACTGCCATATCCGTCTTGTTCGTAACCATCAAGTCTCAAGAAAAATGTGCCTAGTTCGTATCCATGGACAGAAGCATCACATTGTATCCATGTAATTCGTAACCGTAGCTGCATAACAATCTCGTTCTTATCCACTAAGTTTCAAGTAAAATGCAGCTAGTTCGTATGCATGGAGAAACCTTGTATCGTATCCATTGCATGAGGATCTTTCGTATTGCTTACCTAATTCATACTGACTTCAAACAATCGATATGGAACACTACCCATACATCATCGATATGAGTTGGGGTGACAGCTATCAAGACGAAGGATGAATGGAAACAATCGATGCGAAACAACACTTGAGAACATCAATACGAAGTCGAAATCGACACGAAGAGCCTATGTTTATATCGATACACATTGAAGTAGAAATTATCGATACAAAGTAGTCACAAATGTCGATGCAAAATAAAATTGGAACCCCGATGCAAAAAGAATACGCATGGATCGATATGAAATGGGGGTGTATTGGGTGGATACAAACGAGGCTAAACTGGTGGATACGAACGAGGCTAGTCCAAGAGAAAGACTCGGTCGCTCGGGATGAAAAGTGGATTGATCCTACAAGATAGCGCCGCGTCATCTGGTTAGCATGTGAATTTCATCGATAAGAAGTAAAGTGATTTGAATGGAAGTGATATGAATTCGGCAACATGTTACAAACACAAACTTGCATTGATCATATCTCAAAATCTACAAGTCCAAATGCTACCAAATTTTCACAGGAGCTTGCGTACAACCTCAAGAATGTTCATGATCAATCTCGACTCGATTGGGCTAAATTTTGAGCGATACGAATGTCATCCGTATTGATTATGGATCGAGTCCAAACAATCAAGAATCGATCACATGGACCCGCCCACGTGAGGGAAGGAGTCTTCTAAAGTTTGAGATAGATATTCTTAGCCTATGCCTAAAAATAGCAGCCCAGGGTCTTTAGAAAAGGGAACTCTCCTGGGTTCTTCTACGCCGTTACTCTACCAAACTCAATTGTAATTCAAAGATTATCAATTGCATATTTGTAATCAGCGAGTTATTATCAATGAAACATCAAAACCTTCAAAGTGGACGTAGGCTACAACGTCGAACCACTAAATCGTGAGCTCCTATTGCTTTCCTTTTAATTTTTTGAGTTATCTTCTTGTTTATATTCTCTGCATACTTGCTATTTGTGATCTGTGATTGTGAATGGGTGCTTTCATCGGTAATTGGGTGTTTGTGACCAATTTTGGCGCAAATATTTTGGTGCTTTCACCGAGAACGGCTAACATTCAGGGATTCTACAACTTGGACTTTGGATCCAAAAGTTGAAAGCTATGATGAAGCAATCAACAAGGAGACAAAGCACGGAGAGAAGTCAGCATGTAGGAAGCCAGGAAGCATCCTCAGGTGCTAATTAGACTTCGGCCTTCATGACCAGAGACGAGATGGAGATGATGATGGAAGCCATGCAGGAAGGAATGCTGAAAAGGCAAGAAGAAATGATACGGAACCTACTCCAACAGATTGGACAAGCTGGAGTGTAAAATCAAGGAGACACAACTACAGGAAGCGCTAGAAACAGAGATCAGGACCATGGAGCAAACGGGATTCATAATAGAGCGGGACTATAAGGCTGGGCACGTTCCATAGGAGCATGTCGATCCAACTTCTGATAGGATACCAGGCGGAGCTGTTCAACACAGCATTGATAGAGAAATGAATGCCCATCCAGGAGAGCAGATTCCAGGATTCCCTCGTGAACTTGGAGCGCAGATCAAAGGAAACTGACAAAGACTATAGCTTGACGAAGTGACAGATTGGCGAAGATGGTCACTTCACTCCCTTGCTCCCACATTAGGCATGCAAGGAATAGTGAATGGAGATTTGGAAGATGTCAACAAGAGCCCTTTCACTCCCGCAATTAGGCAGGCAAGGAGTCCACCAGAATTCAAGCTACTAACACTGGAGACGTACGATGGAATGACTGATCCTGCTGTTCATCTGACAAGGTATATGAGGCACATAGAGGTACTATGAGCATCGAAGGAGGTCATGGCTCGGTGTTTCCCATTGTATTTGACAAACATAGTAGCACTATGGTTCGGGCAATTGGAGAGCGACTCCATTGGAACCTAAACCGAGTTGACTGAGAAGTTTATGAGGCAATTCAATGTTCACATTTCGAGATCCAAGAATGTGATGTTTGAAAACACTGAAGAAAAGAACCGGGGAATCTTTGAGATGTTTTCTGACATGATTTAATGCAGCGGCAACATCGTTGGATCAACCAGATCCATCCATGGTTTTGGTGGCAGTTGTATTTGGCGTAGCTGATGGCATAGAATTTAAGAACTCATTGACAAGGGATCCACCCATAGATCTTTGAGAATTCTACCATGAGACAGAAAGGTTTCTATGACAAGAGGATGAAATGCTGAGAAAGAGGAAGGAGATGGAGTTGATGTTTATGCAGTCAAAAGCTGAGATCCGCCCTGAAAGGATTCAAGCAAGGATGAATGGAAACGGAAAGTAGAAGAGAGTTGTGACGAGCGAAAGCAGCCGTGAAAAGAGCCGAGATTCACCTCTTAGTCAGAGCTGAGCGAGACTTTGGAACGAATCTACCAAGACACCAAGTGGAATACTCCCTACCGGAGGCCAATGAGGAGGGATCCGACCAGCAACGATAGGAAATCAGTCAAGTACTATTTATTCCATGAGTTAAGAGGCCATAGTAAGAATGATTGTAGACACTTGAGGGATGTGATAGAAGGGCACATCCGAAACGGCATGCTTTTACAATATGTGAGCAGGAGGGCACCAATGGCGGAGCAAGAACGACCACCATCTACATCAACTAGGGACGGCTCAGGATCGAGGCATCAGCTTGTCATCAACTGATTGTAATCATGGAGAATAAGTTGCAAACTCCACACTAGTGCGGTTAAGTCGCTTACACACGTATAGGATCACAAACGATCCCTGGGCATGCTCCGAGATGACTATCAACCGCATCAGTACCGGTGTTTGCACTTTGACGTCTCTGTTTTGCTTTTGTTTTCTATTTTTTGCATATGTACTTGATTTTGTTAGACATTTTTGTTGAAAGACTCATTTGAATGGATATCTGGTTTTAATAATTCTATAATGGCCAAGTCACTTACACATGTATGGGATCGTGAACGATCCCTAGGAATGCTCTGAGATGGCGACAAACCGTTATAATAAATGATTCAAAAACTCACTCCAACGTGAAATCTAATGTTAATGATCTTAAGTCCCTCAGGCACACACACTTCGCCTCGAATGGCACCCGATCACGAATGGTCACAATTCGCCTCAAACGGCACCCGACCATGAGCAGTCACAATTTTCCTCGAACGGCACCCGACCACGAATGATCACCATTTGCAGTAAATGACACCTGACCTCGAATGGTTATATTTTCCTCGAACAGTAATACGATCTCGAACGATCGCTATTCATAGCCTGGTAAGATTATCAATCTCTTTATAGATCGTTTGTAGGATACGATATTCCAAATTATTAAATTACAAAAAAAACCTTCTTATCACAATGCATGTTTTGGGGAGCAAGTGTTATTCCGCCCTTTGGCAAGGCCATGACACCAAAATATTAACTGACAAATGAAGATAATCTGTCCCAAAGATCGGTTATGCACTCGTTCGATATGGATACTAACAAATTTTGCCTGAGTCCGAATCGAGCTACAATTGATATGGTACGACAAGCAAAGCTATAATAGTCAACATTTCAAATTTCAAGTCAATCGAAATTCATGTTCCTAAGATATGATCGATGCAAATCAAGGAAGACAGTTACAATTTGCATCCATGGAAGGAGTAAAACTCATTCGTGTCCATGACCAATCAATGCTCTTATTCATATCCATCAGTTCAACAACCACCTCCTTCATATCCACTTCATTCGAATCCATCTAGAAAGCCTCAATCATATCCATCACACCAACCACTGCCATATCCTTCTCGTTCATAACCATTAAGTCTCAAGCAAAATGCGGCTTGATCGTATCCATGGATAGAAGCATCACACTCGTATGCATCTAATTCGTAACCATAGCCGCATAACAATCTCGTTCGTATCCACTAAGTTCCAAATAAAATGCAGCCAGTTCGTATCCATGGAGAAACATTGTTTCGTATCCACTGCATGAGAATCCTTTGTATCGACTACAAACAATCGATACGGAACACTGCCTAGAAAGCATTGATACGAGTTGGAGTGATAGCTACCGATACGAAGAAGGAATGGAAACGATCAATGCAAAACAACACTTAAGAACATCGATACGAAGTCGAAATCGACACGAAGTGCCTATGTTCATATCGATACAAATTGAAGTAGAAATTACCGATAGAATAGTCTTAAATGTCGATATGAAATAAAATTGAAACCATCGATGTGAAAAGAATGCGCATGGATAAATACGAAATGGGGGTGTAATGGGTGGATACGAAGGAGGCTAAACTTGTGGATATGAATGAGGCTAAACTAGTGGATATGAACAGGCGCATCCAAGAGAAAGACTCGGTCACTTAGCGTAAAAGTGAATCGATCCTAGAAGATAGTGCCACGTCATCTGGTTGGCACGTGTTTTTCATCGATATTTAGCAAAGCGATTTGAATGGAAGCGATACGAATTCGGCAACATGCTACAAACTCAAACTTGCATCGATCATATCTCAAAATCTACAAGTCCAAATGCTATTAAAATTTCACAAGAGGTTGCGTAAACACCTCAGGAATATTCATGTTCGATCTCGACTCAATTGGGTTAAACTTTGATCAATACGAATGTCATTCGTATCAATCATGGATCGAGTCCAAACGATGAGGGATCATCACAGGGGCCAACCACCTGAGGGAAGGAGTATTCCGAAGTTTGAAATAGATATTCTCAGCCTACGCCAATGAATAGCAGCCCAGGGTCTTCAGAAAAGGGATCTCTCCTAGATTCTTCTACGCCATTACTCTGCCAAACTCGATTGTAACTCAAAGATTATCAATTGCATAATTGTAATCAGCGAGTTATTATCAATAAAACATCAAATCCTTCAAAGTGGATGCAAGCTACAACGCTGAATCACTATGAATCGTGTGCTCTTATTGCTTTCCTTTTAATTTTCCAAGTATTCTTCAAATTTATATTCTCTACATACTTGTTATCTATGATCTGTGATTGTGAATGGGTGCTTTAGTTGGCAACTGGGTGTTTGCGACCAATTTTGGCGCAAACAAGTACAATATATCATTCATAGATAAATGATTATACTAAAATGGTAAACCGAGTTCTTGAAGATTGTTAAGTGCATATGTTTTGGACTTTGGAAGATTTTGGCAAGACCGTGGTTGAGTTCACATATAATAATAGCCTCCAGTTGAGTATTGGTATGGCACTATTTAAGGCACTTAACAAAAGGTTGTGTAACTCACCAATTTGCTAGTTAGACAAGGGAGATAGCGATGCTGGGAAATAAATTGAGTTTGTTTTCACAAGGATGAAAGTTCTATCATATGGATAGGAAAGACATGTCGATAAATCACGAACAGAGCTAGCATTTGCAGTTACCAATTATGTATTCATAAAAGTTTCACCTATGCGAGATGTTATACATTTTAGCAAGGCATAGAAATTGGCTCCTAGATATGTATGTCCATTCTATATGATCTTTAGTAATGTTAAACTTGCTTATCAAGTAAATTACCGAGTTGTTTAGCAGGTGTGCATTCATGTTTCACATTTCATATTTGAGAAAATGTTAGCATGACCGTGGTATGGTAGTGGAACTGAGAGATATAGAAGACTAAACCATATGGTTTGATTTGACTTATTAGGTATAAAGACCGAAGGGTATACTTGTCTGGACATGAATGAGCTATGGTAAAAATTTATTAGAGTTGTTTGGATATAGTGAAGTGATGATCGAAATGATGCCACTTGGGAAGTGGAGGATAATATTGCGAATCTCTTTCTCTACATAGAGTTGTTTGATGTTAGTTACATTTAGTAGCATACTATTTTGATTGATTACTTTTACTAGTAGTGGCAATGGTACGTTTTTCGACTTTAATTAGTAGTTGACTGATGCATATAATTGATATTTTACATTAGTAGTAGTTAGTGTATTATATATACCACCTTGTGCATTATATGTACTTGCGTGTTTATTTGCATACCTTGCTTGAATTTTTGGGGTAAAATTCTTATGAGGAGGGAAAACTATAACATTCCATATTTTGGAGAGCCAATTTATGCTAATGTTATAGTTAATAATTAACAACTCAATAAAATTTATTTTGGAGACAATTTATGTACTCATATTATCCGGTTTACAAAGTGTAGTGACACTTAGATAGCAAATTGAGTTTAATATTGAGTATTTAATAAGGTTTCAAAAGAGGAATAATAAGAATTATATATATATATATATATATATATATATTGTATTCAATTTTAGCCTATGTACAAATTTACCTATTTAGAATGGTTATTGGTATTAGTGTATTAAGAGATATTAAAGAATTAACTGATTAGGTAAGTGAAAGCACTTGATACAAACCATTAAATATCTTAAGCTACTTCTATTCTATTCATTTTAAATTGTAACCCTAAACCTAAATGAAGAGAAAAAATTTGTGACATTATTTGTTAAGGAGTAAAAAAGTAAAGGAGTAGAACAAACATTATAAAAAAGCTTTATATATTTGAAAAGGAAAGGAAAATCAATTGATCTTATTCATCTATATTGGTGATATTACACCTTTTTCCCTCCCTAGTAAACTGTAACAACCCTGTATTTTATGATTATTTTAATTTTATATTTTAATTATTTTAATTGAAATTCCTGCTTTAAAAACTTTATTTTATTTATTAAAATGGATAAATTTTATTATTTTAAATTTAACTTTTGATTTTTGTGTGAATTATAATTCCAAACCTGAATAAATGGAATATTTCCAAAAATGTGGATTTGGTCAAAATGGTCAAACTTTGACTTTTAAATTTAAAATTTAAATTGTTGAATTTTTGAATTTTATCTTTTATTATGAAAATAGATTTAATTTCAAGAATACTTCTTTTCGTTTCGTTGAAACCAGATTAATATTGTGAAAGTTATGCTTTTTACAATATTGTGTGTAAATTGTTTTATTTAACAAAAATTATTTATTTTAATTAATATAAATAATATTTTTGGTTGATATATCATGTTATAATTGTTTGTGTATATGTAAAATTACATGTTATGTATATATTTACAACATTTGTCCATTTTTTTCATTTAATTTGGATGTATACTTTGTAAATTAAGTAACATACAAAGATGTAAATAGCAATTAATTTATACGTTTCTATAACCATTTTCTTATTTATTTCTTTAATGTTTATATAAATGGTATGTATTTATTGAATTATTTCTTTGGCATATATTTTATTAAATAGATGGGAAACAAATCAAATTAAGATACGTTACCTATTTTTAATTAAAGGCATACATTACGTTTTGATTTATTACCTCTTTTATCTTTCCATCCCTTGATTTTCTACCGTAACTTCATTTCCTTTGGTTGTTCCTTTTTTTTCTCATAGCCGTGTATTTGTATATTACATTAAAGAAAACATCTCTTTCTCATTCATCATTCACGCATGCTTCAGATTTGAGAAAAACTTGGTAATGTCTTCTTCTTCTTTTTCCACTTTCTCTTCTTTGTTTTGCCTTGTTTTTCACTTGAATTAGCCTTGATCTTCACCTATGTTGCTCGGCCCATACCCCTACCATCTCCTCCACCGACCACCACCACTTCCTTCCTCATATAACCCACAGCCTGACATTATTCTCCTCTGACATGAAAGTGCCTTGATCATCCCTTGCACAAATCTCCACAAAAAACAATGCCAAACTCCTTGAATTTATACCTAGCCAAGCCTATATTCACATCCACTTCATTTCCTTGCCACAGCCACCTCCTTAGCCTCCACCACCAGCGAGCACCACACCTAAACACCACTACTAACATTTTACCTGACCTGAATTAGCCCCTGGCCAAGCCCAAATGTGCCAAGGTCGGTCCCAAAATGATGAACAAACCACCTCCCTTTTGGTTGCCTTTTACCTTCCTCATGTTGTAACCTCTAAACCCTTTGCCTTCTTGAACAAGCCTTGTTATTTTTAGATCCTAACCTAACCATTACCACCTAAAAACATCCAAGGCCGAACCAATATAGCCTTGTGGCCGAGCCTATGTGGGTAAAGGTCAAGCAAATTTGATGGGAAAGCTTGGCGATGTCTCTTGTTATTTCTATTTCCATTTTGTTTCAATAGATTTTTGGTATTGTAAAAATATTTATATATGGTTTGTTTCATTGTTGAATATAAGATTTATAACTTGGCTCTTTCTCCACTCAAATCAGGTCGTACTATCGTGCTTTCTGCATATTTGTTCGTGTGTGTTTGATTTGCGAATTCCAACTTTAAAGATGTGAGTTTTCACTCATGACATTTATACTTATATAATTAGTGAAGAGACAACAAGTGAATGTGTAGAATTGTTATGTCATGTTATACCTGCCTGTGATGTTAATTATATGATGTTAAACCCTGTTATAAACTTGTCTCATCATATGTTATGTTTTATTTAGTTATACTGTGTATTTATTTCCATTTCTCACACTGCAAGTTCCTTGTAGAATAAAATCACTATGGGTTGATACATACCCGAACGGACTTTAGAATATGGAAAAATCATTACGGGCTGAAAAGATAGGCCTGGGTGATTTTTATTTATTTGTATTTGTCTTGGGATTTCGGGTTTGAAATAATCAAAACCCAAAATTTTTACGGATTACGGATTTAAATGATAATTTCCGTATCACTTGATTTAAGTATGAAATAATATCCGGACCCATGTTTGATTTCAAAATATGATTTCTTATCAATTCCATGTATTGTAAATGAAAGAAAAAAGTATGAAAATTGACTTGTATTGGATTTAAAATGGTTAAGCAGTGATTTTCAAAAAGGTTAAATGGTTTAAATTAATAGATGGTTTGAGTTGTAGTGTGAAAGTATGATTTAAATTAATAATGGACATTTAAGAAAAAAATGGAATTAAAAGCTTAACTTGGTAATTAATACAATTGATGTATGAATTTGATAAATATAAAGTAAAAGAAAATATCAAGTTATTTGTAAAATAAAGTTAATCAACTTACAATGTATTTTGAATTTATGTAATTAGTTTAAAATGTTAAATAAATGGATGGTTAAAAGTGTAATTTGAAATATAACTTGACTTAGAAATGTGAAGTTTGGTTTAAAAATAAAAGTCAAGTTAAGAAAATAAAATGGAAATTTAATTTAATTTATGAAATGGTAACTTAAATTAATGCGTAAAGTAATTGAAAGTTGGAAAAATTGTATATTGACCTTAATAAGTGAAACATTGAGATTTTTGAATTAATGTATAAAGTTTTACTTTATAAAAATCATAAGTTCAAGGGTATTTAAATGACCATTTTTATAGTGGAAATATGAAATGTTATAAGTTAAAAATGGTTTAAATTGAAGTTTATTTATGGCTGAAATTCTACTGTAAATCTGAAATTTCAATATTTGAAGTATTTAACTAAATAAATGAACTCAGAAAAGGCTAAACTTTTAGGAATTGAATATTTGATTTGAAAGAATAGTAACTTCACTTTTTAATGGTTTAAATGAATGATTTTAAATCGGAATTATAAATCATTTTGAAATTTAAAACCACGGGTACACTGCTTTGTGTATCATGTGATTTCCTTGTGATTGTTTGATGCACACCTTTGATTTTAAGAGTGTGGCTAGTGGTGAGCGGTTACTGCAGCTCTACGCTACCCTAGTCACATTTACACTGTTAGTTGCATGGTTTACTTTAATATGGACATTTATATGACAGGGTTTATTTCTGCTCAATTTATGGTTTAATAGATCCTTAAAGGATGAGCGATCCTAAGCATCCTTTAAGTTATTATGCAATTCTATTATAGTTCACTTGAGTTGGTTTACATTGTATAAGTAAGTATGTCCTGATTCGAGTGTTTTGTGTTTTACTTTACGCTCGGGTCTGCCTGGGAGTCACAACTTTGGATTCACCTTCTGGAGCTAGAGATTTGTTGGAGCTTATTTGACTATTTATTCGTCTATTTCTGATCCAATCTTTCCTATTCGGTATTGCTTCTGTATTATTAGTGATTTATGTATCCAGACTTCTATTGTATCCATTTTTAAACTATGATATTTTGTATATGTTTTGAGAGTATGTATATAGTAGCTTCATGAACTACTATAGTATTTTATTTCCACTGCGAGTTATTCTGATATTCTGTGTCTGTGATTCTGTGTTCGATTTTATTTGCTCCAAATTTTATCACAATATGTTATCTTGAATTATTCAAGTCCGACTTGTGTGGATTATTGTCGATTTGAATGGTCCAAAATAGTGGGATGTTACATTTGGTATCAGAGCTTTGTTTTTAGGCAAACCTTAGCCTGCGGATCAAAAAAAATCATTAGAGATGCGGTAGAAATACCCTAGAATGAGTGAAATCAATCTCAGAATCAATTCTTTGTGAGAGAACGTATTTTCAAAGTATAAAATGATTTTCAAATGATTTTGAAGGATTTTTAATGATTATTTTGGTATAAATTTTCTTGCTTTGAAATCAAGATTTTCTAAACTTCATCCCTTCTTTACCCACCTTGTTAGTAATCTTTTGGTTAGGATTCTTATCGATTAGGATTCCTTGAACTTTGGAACTCTCCCACTTGTTATGAAATCCATTCTTGTCTTTCCTTTTTTTTCCTTCTTATTTTGGGGCATTCCATGACTCCAATTTGAATGACCTCTATAAAGATTGGTGATTCCGCAAATCTTTGAATGATTTGTAAAGAGGTGAAACTCCTTTACAATTGGCAATGATCCACCGGAGATTTATATATCCTCAGATTTAGATGTTATCTATCTCCTGCTTTACTTGAATTCTATCTCTGGCGATCGAATGTCGATTTGCCTTAGTTTTTCGCATTGATTATATTCCTAAAGTCACGGTTGACCCTGTTGAGGTGCCCGCGATTTATATGGGCTTATCTATCTTCTATTTGATAATTAAATTATCTTAGCTTCGTTCTAGCTTATCTTCGAATCAGAAATTCTATTTGATTAGAGTTTCTCTAAATTTGAATCTCTGTTTGTTTTGAAATCCATTTTTGAATCATCCTTTGGAAATTTGTGTTTGGTTGTATTTTGAAATTGTGCATACATCGAAACTATTAGTTAGATAAGGATGACCACATTTTATATATAAGAGTGAAATGTTCCGATAAGGATTAGATACCATTTTAAAAATGGAAATTTAAATCTTTGAAAG
This sequence comes from Allium cepa, assembly GCA_030765085.1. Taxonomy (NCBI): domain Eukaryota; kingdom Viridiplantae; phylum Streptophyta; class Magnoliopsida; order Asparagales; family Amaryllidaceae; genus Allium; species Allium cepa. Next base: position 466,789,141 of record CM060943.1, read on the forward strand.
GATTTGAAATTTTGAAATTTTTATAAGAAATTGATTTATATAAAAATGATTTATAACTTAATGGTTTTGAATTTGAAATTTGAGAGATTGAACTCCGGTATTTTGAAAATTGGTTTTAAGGTTTTAAAAATATATGATAATATGATTTGAAAGTATTTTCCATATAAGAATTGTATCAAATGACTTCAAATGAGTTTCAATGATCCCAAAGAAATTTCAAGGAAGTTTTAAGAAAATAGAAGTCCAGAACCCACTGATGTCGTTGGAAAATAATCTCGGTGATGAGTGCATGCATCATCGACAATGATTTTCGAGTTTCAGAGTGGGGGAGAGGCCACTCTAGTAGCTTGGCTATGCGAGTTAGTTTGTGAATCCAATTTTGATTTCAGATTTCGAAGTATGATTTGATTTTCGAAAGATATATGTATATATATTTGAAATGATTTGAAGTAAGCCCGGTGTTCAGTCCTCAAGTTTCATATTTGATTTAGTATAACCCTATTTATAAAAATTGATTTACTGATTTGTTGCTGATTTCCAACTCTTGGATTTGAAATTTGATTTCACTGACTATTTTAAAGGTTCGAACACTTCCAAATCGAGGTTTAATTTTCAAAGCTAAGAAATTTCGAAGAGTATAAAATATTTGATAAAGAATATAAGTTTAGTTTTGAATGTTTAAAGTATGAAGAGTATGACTTAAATAAATTTGAAATTTCTATTAAATAAATAATTTGCAAAAGGAAAATTGGATCTTTTGAATAGAAATAAATAGTTTAAAGTTTTTAAGGGGATAGTTATAAATTTGGAAACCATTTTTGGGTATAATTCATTTTGAGAAAATATTTGGTTTTGAGAATAGATTGAAATGTAAACCCAGTATTTATATGATGATTTTGGAAATGAATTTGTTTGACCTAAATTATGTCGATTTGGAAACTTGGAATTATTTTCAAAACCTATCATTTGGAAACTTTGAAACTGGAGGTATTTAATTTGGAAGAAATAACTTGGTGAAATCGTATATGATTTTGAAAATGAATTGATATTGAAATGATTTGAAATTGAGAACCTTGTATTATTAAGTACTTGATTTGGGAGTTGTCAAATTTATATAATTTGATTTGTATAAGTATGAAGTTGATTTGCAAATTATTGATTTGAAAGATACTCAATTTGGAAAGAGAAATCTTATATAATCGAAGTCTATATAAGTATGATTTGATATACTACTGATTTTGGAAAGTATTCGATTGGAAAATGGAATCTTATATATAATGGACTTTATATAAGTATGTTATTTGAAAGTGATTTGAAAAGGTACCATATGATATATATTTTTGAAGTAAAGATATAGAAAGTTCCTTCTGCTTGATATCCGCTCTATTACCACATTGTGGATTCATTCTATCGATATTATTCTCTATGATATTTGGTTTTCCGAATGTGAAACTAGAGTGTCCTACCATAACGTAACCCATGGTTTTTTTCTTTCAAGCGCGACTGCATAGCGTAGTTTGCCGGGCTGAGATGGCCTAGGGGTACGGATAGTTTTCTGGAGGATTCAGGCATAATCATTGTGTATCATGTGAACTATGTAGGTTGCATTTGCAGCGAAATCCACCTGACTGAGAAGGCCTAGGGGAACAGATTGTTTCCTGGGGGATCCGGGCATAATCATTGTGTATTCTGCGGTCTACTAGTCATCATGGCGTAACTCGCAGGGCTGAGAAAGCTTTTGGATATGGATTGTTTCTTGGGGATCCAGGCGTAACCATTGTGTATCTGCGAACCATGGTTAGACAAAATTTTTGGTTTGGTTATTTTGTTTGGATTGTACTTTCCACATCTATTTTTAAAATGTTTTTGCAAGTATTTTCACTGGGTGTTGAAACAAGTCTACTAAGTACCTGGAGAATTCTAGCTTTGCGCCTGATCAACGCACTGCTAGAGTCTACGGAAACAAGGATAAACTTGTTAAGACATCGAGTCATAAGAGTATTTTGATAAAGTATTATATAATGGATATTTTGATCATTTATTTTACCCTTCCAAATAATTGAAATTTATATAGCTTTAGAATAATGGTTTATCCTTGTCTTTCAACCTATTTTCCCTTCTAGCCATTCCTACTTTCCACCTTGTTAAACTTACCTATAACAACAGTTATCAGGTATAATTTCAATCTTCTTATCATCTTGTCATAATCCTATTTCATTTTATCTTTTTTGTTTTTCCGTACCTCGTTCCTTTTCGAGGATGAAAAGATTTGAGTGGGGGAGAGTGTAACAACCCTGTATTTTGTGATTATTTTAATTTTATATTTTAATTATTTTGACTGAAATTCCTGATTAAAAACTTTATTTTATTTATTAAAATGGATAAATTTTGTTATTTTAAATATAATTTTGTTTTTTGTGTGAATTATAATTCCAAACTTGAATAAATGGAATATTTCCAAAAAGGTGGATTTTGGTCATAATGGTCAAAATTTGACTTTTAAATTTAAAGTTTACATATTTGAATTTTTTAATTTTATCTTTTATTATGAAAATAGATTTAATTTCAAGAATACTGATTTTCGTTTCGTTGAAATCGGATTAATATTGTGAAAGTTATGCTTTTTACAATATCGTGTGTAAATTGTTTTATTTAACAAAAATTATTTTTTTAATTAATATAAATAATATTTTTGGTCGATATACCATGTTATAATTGTGTACATATATGTAAAAATAAATGTAATGTATATATTTACAACATTTTTCCGTTTTTGTTTCATTTAATTCGGATATGTACTTTGTAAATTAAGTAACATACAAAGATGTAAATAGCAATTAATTTATACGTTTCTATAACTGTTTTCTTATTTATTTCTATAGTGTTTATATAAACAGTATGTATTTATTGAATTATTTTTTTGGCATATATTTTATTAAATAGATGGGAAACAAATCAAATTAAGATACGTTACCTACTTTTAATTAAAGGCATACGTTACGTTTTGATTTATTACCTTTTTTATCTTTCCATCCCTTGATTTTCTACCATAACTTCATTTCTTTTGGCTGTTCCTTTTCTTTGCTCAGAGCCATGTATTTTGTATATTACATGAAAGAAAACATCTCTTTCTCATTCATCATTCATGTATGCTTCAGATCTGAGAAAAACTTGGTAACGTCTTCTTCTTCTTTTTCCACTTTTTCTTCTTTGTTTTGCCTTGTTTTTCACTTGAATTTGCCCTGATCTTCACCTATGTTTCTCTGCCCATACCCCTACCATCTCCTCCAACGAACACCACCACTTCCTTCCCCATATAACCAATCGCCTGACATCATTCTCCTCTGACCTGAAAGTGCCTTGATCGTCCCTTGCACAAAACTCCACAAAAAACAATGCCAAACTCCTTGAATATACCTAGCTAAGCCTATATTCACATCCACTTCGTTTCCTTGCCACGGCCACCACCTTATCCTCCACCACCAGTAAGCACCATACCTGAACACCACTACTAACATTTGACCTGACCTGAATTAGCCCTTGGCCAAGCCCAAATGTGCCAAGGCCGAGCCCAAAATGATGAACAAACCACCTCTATTTTGCTTGCCAACCCTCTGCCTTCTTGACCAAGCCTTGTTATTTTTCGATCCAAACCTGACCATTACCACCTGAAAACATCTAAGGCCGAACCAATATAGCCTTGTGGCCGAGCCTGTGTGGGTAAAGCTCAAGCAAATTTGATGGGAAAGCTTGGAGATGTCTCTTGTTATTTCTATTTCCATTTTGTTTCAATAGATTTTTGGTATTGTAAAAATATTTATATATGGTTTATTTAATTGTTGAATACAAGATTTATATCTTGGCTCTCTCTTCACTCAAATTAATTCGTGCTATCGTGTTTTTTGGATATTTGTTTGTGTGTGTTTGATTTGCGAATTCCATCTTTAAAGAGGTGAGTTTTCACTCATGACATTTATACTTATATAATTAGTGAAGTGACAACAAGTGAATGTGTAGAATTGTCATATCATGTTATACCTTCCTGTGATGTTAATTATAGGATGTTAAACCCTGTTATAAACTTGTCTCATCATCACTTATGCTTTATTCTGTTATACTATATATTTATTTCCATTTCTCACATTGCAAGTTCCCTGTAGAATACAATCACTATGGGTTGAAATGATACATACCCAAACGGACTTTAGAATAGGGAAAAATCATTAAGGGCTGAAATGATAGGCCTGTGTGATTTCTATTTATTTGTATTTGTCTTGGGATTTCGGGTTTGAAATAATCAAAACCTGGAAATTTTACTGATTACGGATTAAAATGATAATTTCCGTATCACTTGATTTAAGTGTGAAATATTATCCGGTCCCTTGGCTGATTTCAAAATACGATTTCTTATAAATTCCATGTATTGTAAATTAAAGGAAAAAAAATGAAATTTGACATATATTGGATTTAAAATGGTTAAGTAGTGATTTTCTAAAAGGTTAATTGGTTTAAGTTAATAGATGGTTTGAGTTGTAGTGTGAAAGTTTGGTTTAACTTAATAATGGGAATTTAAGAAAAATAAGTGGAATTATAAGCTTTACTTGGTAATTAATATAATTGATGTATGAATTGGATAAATAAAAAGTAAAAGAAAATATCAAGTTATTTGTAAAATAAAGTTAAGCAACTTACAGTGTATTTTGTATTTACGTAATTAGTTTAAAATGTTAAATAAATGGATGATTAAAAGTGTAATTTGAAATATAACTTGACTTGGAAATGTGAAGTTTGGTTTAAAATAAAAGAAAAGTTAAGAAAATAAAATGGAAATTTAATTTAATTTATAAATGGTAAACTAAATTAATATGTAAAGTAAATTAAAGTTGGGAAAATTGTATATTACCTTAATAAGTGAAACATTGAGATTTTTGAATTAATTTATAAAATGTTACTTTATAAAAAACATAAATTCAAGGGTATTTAAATGACCATTTTTGCAGTGGAAATGTGAAATGTTTTAAGTTTAAAATGGTTTAAATTGAAGTTTATTTGTGGCTGAAATTCTACTGTAAATATAAAATTTCAATATTTGAAGTGTTTAACTAAATAAATAAACTCAGAAAAGGCTAAGTTTTTGGGAATTGAATATTTGATTTGAAATAATAATAACTTCACTTTTTATTGGTTTAAATGAATAATTTTAATTTGGAATTATAAATCATTTTGAAATTTATAAACATGGGTACACTGATTTGCGTGTCATGTGATTTCCTTATAATTGTTTGATGCACACCTTTGATTTTAAGAGTGTGGCTAGAGGTGAGCGGTTACTGCAGCTCTATGCTACCCTAGTCACATTTATACTATTAGCTGTATGATTTACTTTAATATGGACATTCTATGATAGGGTTTATTTCTGCTCAATTTATGGTTTAACGGATCCTTAAAGGATGGGCGATCTCAAGCATCCTTTATGTTATTATGCAATGCTTTTACAGTTCACTTGAGTTGGTTTATATTGCATAAGTATGCATGTCCTGACTCGAGTGTTTTGTGTTTAACTTTACGCTTGGGTCTACCTGAGAGTCACATCTTTGAATTCACCTTCTGGAGCTAGAGATTTGTTGGAGCTTATCTGACTATCTATTCTTCTATTTCTGATCCAGTATTTCCTATTCGGTATTGCTTCTGTATTAGTGATTTATGTATCCAGACTTCTATTGTATCCATTTTTAAACTATGATATTTTGTATATGTTTTGAGAGTATGTATATAGTAGCTTCATGAACTACTATAGTATTTTATTTCCACTGCGAGTTATTCTGATATTCTGTCTGTGATTCTGTGTTTGATTTTATTTGCTCCAAATTTTATTACAATCTTTTATTTTGAATTATTCAAGTCCGACATGTGCGGATTATTGTCGATTTGAATGGTCCAAAATAGTGAGTCGTTACATAAAATATCACATAACAATATGAGAAATTTATATTTTGATTCAACAATTTAATTTTACGTAAAGAAACATGTTTGTGATTTTGTATAAGTTTTTAGGAGCTTTTCCACAAATTTCATAATTCATATGAATTAATTGGTATAGGGGTTAATTGCTATAATTAATGAATTAATCAAGGTATTAATTAAATAATATGAAAGATAATGGAGAGTCTTACTAAACATCATTGGCTTTGCCATAGAATTTTAAGAGGAATAAATGAGAATATGCCAGGTGTTAGAAGTAAGTCAAAAATATATTACTCTATTAGTGTTTACACCAAAAGTGGGCACGAGCACTCAGGGATAGAATAGTAGAGAAATAAATGAAGAATGATTAATTTCAAGCAGAGATGTAAGTGAACACACAACAAGATTTAGGCAGTAACAAAGTCACGTGGATTTATAATGGTTCGGCGTTGTGTGCCTACGTTCATTTTGAAGAATTTACTTTATTCATCACTTGTAAATCTGATTACAATGTAGTAATGATAATAGCACTTGATTCCAATGGAATCCAAAGTAATAAGCAGCGTAACGATCCCCTAAATGAACAAATAAGCTAGTATTTATAGGTGAAAAAGACGAAATATCTCGTTGAAAATCCGATAGAAGACTCTCCAGATCCATAAGGGCCTACCCAAATGATCGCAGGCCCTTATCATGATCGTTGGAACGATTGGTGCCGACTGTTCATTTTTTCTCCAATGCATATGCGATCGTTTCTACGAGCTCTCCCACGCTTCTTCTTCATGCTCCCAAAGTTTGATGTCATTTTGAGTTATGGTTGGTGAGATATCGACCAATCTTCATCGAGTGGGATCGTTTGGCTGAGTTTATACATGAATGATGTATACCGATCATGCACCTTCACCCACTTTGCATGCGATCGTGTGGGGATTCCTATCTCCAATATATTTACATTTTGAAAGTTTCAAGTGCGCTAGACTTGTAGATTTTGAGATATCGATCGATCACCATTAAATTGAGTAGTGTAACCGATACCATATGATCCACAGTATTGAGTATGGATCGTGCTTAATTTAGCTTTAAGAAGTAGTGAACTTCCATGCTCTAAGTGTTTATTGAGTTTGCCTTTGGTTTCGACTTTGCTACTACTTCATATTACCATTTAAGCCTGATCTCTATTCTTTGTGATCATTAATCCGATACATCAATCCTAATGACCATTGCGTTTGCCTCATCTGATTGGTCCAGATATAGTCGGATCTAAAGACCGAATAACATTTTATCCCCAAAGGACATCTTGTTGGAACATGATGTGCTTTGAATCGCTGCAAAATTGAATCATCCGAAAGGATTCCATCGAATAGTCGCCTTCCTTCTATGGGATTGCTTTTTATGGAGAGTCGCATCTCCTTCTATTCATCATAAGTATTGGTCAATTCCTAACTGTATAAATCTTGGATTACGGCTTGTTGCTGACTATCTTGTTTTGTTTCCAATAATTATTAGGCTCCAGCAATTTGGCTTAGACACTTCTCCAATTGATTTTAGGTGGAAATTCTATTCCTATTGATTTCAAGAAACTAAATTTTTGGAACGTATGCTACTTCATGTTTATAGCCGACCCCCGATCATGGTCGCATGTTCATAGGTCCTTGTCAAGTTTTTATGAAAAATGATCACACCGGATCGTTTGCTGTTGAATAATTTAATGGATAGTTTCAGATACATTAAATATGGATTTTTTATTTATGATCGTTGTTTCTCTCCCCTTTTTTAGGAATAGTCGTATCCATTCGTTAGTAGGTTTGAGGGAATAATGAATCATTCTGAATGAATGATCGTCATACATCGATATAGAGCGATCGTTATAAAATGAGCAGTATGAAATGATCATATGGATTAACTTCAAGGGTTTTAAAAGTTTGGTCCATCCTCGTATACATACTTTTCACTTAGCCGTTCCATCCTCTCCTTCTTAACTTTTGCTTTTTTTACATCAGAACAAAAGGAGGAAATTTACTTCTCCTCTCCTTCTTCGTCATTCCAAATCACCATCAGAAGTCTAAATCAAAGAATGTACCTACTCCACTTAATTCAATCGAGCATCCTTCTCTCTATACCAATCATCGTTATAGCTACCTTTCTAGATCTCATAAAGAATCGAACTTGAACTGTTTCCCCCCTTCTAATTCTAATTTAGGTAGGTTGATTTTGATTTGTATGTGGATTTGATAGTAAGTTTTCGGATTTTGTGACCTCGAGGTATTCGATCAGGATGATGGAGTTGGCAGATTTAAAGATGGTTGGAAGAGGCGAGGCGTTACAACGATCGATCGCTTTATAACGATTTTTTTAGAGATGGAAAAGGGGTTGTATTGGATTTGAGAGTCGAAAATGATCATTCATGAACGATCGGTTGTATTCATAGACTTAGTGAACCGTTAATTAGATGAATCGACTTGTGAAACGATCATTTAGATTGATTGTATGGAGTAGATGTTGAATATAGTTTTGGTGTGGACTTATCATATTGGAACAATCATACGAGAACGATGTGGCATATGGAACGATCCTATGTTGATCGCTTGGTTTAAACAATCAGTTGAATGTTGATGGAACAATTGGAGCAAACAATCGTATGGAGGATCGAAGTGGATGAACAATCGGACATGGATCAATGGGAACCATTAGCTGGAGGAACGGTATAGCACCTGGCTTGATATGGACGATCATGATGGAACGGTCGTATATAAATGATCATTATGGAATGATTGGCTATACTTTGATGAAATGATAAATTGTGAATAACAAACTTTATTATGAAATTCAATCATTTGAACTTGGACTTAGAGATGTACTTCGTCCCTGAATGCTTGAGGTAATACATATGACTTGTATATGACTTGAAGTGCATATTGTGACACACGTGACGTTCGATCTATGATATAAAAAATGCCTCGGACAACTCTCTTGACTTTCATTATAACGACCAACTATTTTGGACTATTCGCATCCGTACATGTCGGACTTGAATAATTCAAAATACCGAATTGTTAATTTTAAATTTGGCAAAACTCAGATATAAGTAAATAAATAATCACAGAATCACAGACACAGAGTAATAATATGCAGCGGAAGTAAAATGAATAGTAGTTCATGAAGCTACTATGTAAATATATAAGATACATCAGAGTTTACAACAGAAGAGAAATACGGTACATCAAGTACAAACCAGAATACATCACTGGAATCATCGAATACTGAAAACAGAATAGATGCTGGATCTTCAAGCAAAGCTCCAACTCCAAAGGTGAGCCTCGAATACTGGTACACTCAGTCTGACCCGAGCGTAAAGCAAACACAAAACACTCGAGTCAGGATTAATATTCTCATATCAATAAATCCAACTCAAGTGAAATAGCAATTTAAATACAAGTAACTCAAAGGATGTTGGAATCACCATCCTCTAAGGATCCGTTAAACTATCTACTATGTAGTAGTGTACGCTAAATAGATAATGTCTATCAGTAATATAAAGTATCAAAATAGTGTTAAGGCGTTACCATTATCCCCCTTAACACATTTTATAAATGTCATAGTCTATACAGCACTGTAAACTCCACCGTAAACTAGTGGGCTATCAGGGAGTACTCCATAGGTATAACACAAAACAAATTCGTAGTGGTCGCGTATATAGGGATACAAGTATGACAAGGCACATGAGGCAATACCCAAGGTAGTGAAACTACCGTTTGCCTGATCCGGACTGGTGAGAACGCATCGCCGCAACGATCGCAACACCGCGAAACAACACTCCTGAAATTCCGAGGGTGCACCAATCAATCACAAGTAATGAGTAGTAGTTACGAAGAAGTGTGTTCGCTCGAGGTGGCTAACCCCATTTGGCCCGGCACGGCTCCTGATTTTAGTCATTTCCAATTTGACACAAGTGTCAAGGCTATCCATTATCGTTCTCTTTCTTCAGTCATCACGTACATCACTCCAACCACTTCATTCTGGATCATCACTCCGCGTATAGTTATTAAAGTGGTTTTCGGTTCAGATAGAGAGTATATCCATAACCAATTCCGGTTTCTTTAATAACTTTCGTAATTATTACACCGATTGGTCGTTTAACAAAATTTCAAAACCAAATCAAATTCAATTTCAATTAGAACTCGTACATCAACATTTCGTTAGTCTTTCGAAAGTCATTTCCATAGTTTACGTTTTAAAAACTTCCAAATTACCATTTCAACTCTTATAATTCAATTCCAATTCAAATATTGATTCAAGTTCGTATATAAATTTCATTCCGAAATCATTTAAATTAATTTAATTTAACATTCCAACCAATTTAAACTCATTTATCGATTTCATTAAATATTCATTAAGTTAATTTATCATTCAAAAACCATTTCCATTAAAATTTCCAATTCATTATATCAATTACTTATGTTCAACTCCATTATATCAAACTTCAAATTTAGTTAAATTAAATTCATCAATCAAATTCTCTAAATTACAAGTCTTACATTAATTCCAATAAATCACATTTTATTTCTTGTTAAAGAAATTCGATTTCACTTATTTATTTACTTAGTTACAAATTTCCAAAACTCAATTAGTAAAGAAACTAAATTCCATATATTCGAGAAGTTTCAATTTCACTTATTAACTTACTTAATAATTTTTCAAAACTTAATAAATAAAGAAACTCGGTTTTATTTATTAACGAAGTTCGAATTCACTTATTCAAAAGTTCAATTTCTCTTATCAAAGAATTAAATTTTTATTCAATTAACACATAATTCAATCTTCTTCAATTATTAAATAATTTCAATCTTAATTATTAATAATTTCAAAATTAATAATTACAAACTTGATTATCTATTCAAACTTAATTATTAAATCATTTCCACTTAATTATTAATTCAAACTTAATTATCAAATCATTCCAATCTTAATTATAAATTCAACTTAATAGTTTCAAACTTAATTATAATTCCAAACTTAATTATAATTTCAAATTTAATTATTAATTGATTTCAAACTTAATAATTTTCAAAACTCAATTATTACTAATTCCAAATTATTTATTAATAATTCCAAATTTAATTATTAGATAATCAAATTTCAAACAACGTTCATTCGTCAATTACTACGTTAATATTTGTTTCAGATTTCAATCTTTACATTTCTTTTCATAAACAAATTCCACTTCATTTCAAACTTATTCCTTATTCGAATAAAATCATTATTTTATTTTTAAATCAAATTATTGACCAATCGGATTTTATTTAATTTTCTATCCTAGGTCAAGTTCATTTGGGTATTTATCATTCAACCCGATTCCAATTTCAATTCAACAATCAAACATAATAAAGGGAACTTGCAGTGTGATAACAGGGATGGTGTCAAAGTAAATAAACAAGCAATAACAACAATCAATAACAATCCAATAATCAATTCAAATAATCCCGAAATAATCGTATTAATTTCGCATTGTTATTTGTGCGAATTAATATAATTATCTCTAGAATCTACACTATCATTTCATGTAGATTAAAGATTACTATATTACGGTTTTTCACTTGTCGTCAAATTTCAATTTCAATTCTACAACAATTTATTCAATATACGTTCAAGATTCAAAGTGTAATTTATCAAATTCTACGTGTCAATTAATTTAACATTTACAAGGGGTCATATTATTCAAATTAACTAATCAAATTCAACACATATGACGATTCAAAATTTTAAACTATCCTATGAAAAATTTCAATTTCAAGTTATTTATCACTTACAACATTAACAGTTTAACGTTCAATGTCAACATCACACAATCAATCAAATTATCAACCAAATTAGATTAATTTTGCATACATAACAGATAATAGTGTCAGATATCACAAATGAACTGATACGGGTCATAACATATATTTAACAGTGTAAATAACTAACAGTAGCAATATTTCAATTGTCGTTTCACTTGAAGTCAAATTTAATAAATAAAAGAACATTAATCGTGAGTGATTGCTCACCTTTCGAGGCTCGAGAAATTTGACGAAGAAATGAGTTACGTGTCCCAAAGCAAAGCGGGATTGGCGCGAATTCGATGAATAGGCTGATAACAGAAATTGATGAGATGATTAGAATCGGCTTGATAGAGACAAAAATATATATTTTATCGTTTCCCTGAAACAATATTTCATTTTACAATAAATATTAATATAAAATAAATATATATATATAATATATCTAATCATAATATATTTATAACCAACATACTATATGATACACAAAAATGCAAACACTTACAAAAATGAATTTACAACTATATGTGCAACTTTCAGGTTGTTATATATGCAGACGGCATTGGTTATACAAACCAATATATATACAGGCTGTTACTTTATGTCCGTATAAAGTAGACAAAAATATCATGCAATATATGTACTCTATACAGAACACATTTCAAATCAAATCTATGTATATATAACTGTAACTATTATAAACTAGCACACCGTATATATGACTCAATGTATAATATTATAACTTATATAAATTATTTCACAAACCATTTAGACACGCACGTTTATAAATTGAACATGTATATATATTACACGTAAATCAAGATATGAACATATAATGTAAACTCATACATACAATATATAGACTAATATCTGCCACCCAGAGAATATACACCGTTGTCAAAGTAAAGGCTCTGAGGAAAAATTAAAATATGTTTATAATATTTCTTTTGTAAATCATACGGATTATAAAACTCAACTATTATAAATCTTTTAAATTATAACAATATAAAAAATTTCAATGCTATATACCAGAGAACCACATGCTATCAGCCGAACCCAACTGCTATTATACCTACTTTTACATGGACACTAATATACATCCCCAAAACTTTAGCAAAACACATTTTATACAGGTGTATCCATTTGTGCATATCAAACTAAACATATAATATATAGACTCGGTTTAAATTTAAAAAATATATTGAATAAACACACCCAAAACTAAACACAACTCATCAGACCCTACATATAAACTAACATAGAAATAACATAACACTTAGAGCAAATAATTTTTTTTTTAAAGTCAAAAACTGTAACTTATATTATAACATCTACAGTATATAACTTACTGTAAAATTTGTAAAACATACGTATACTTTGCAGCATCTTTAATATAACTAACGCATATATAAATATACGTATGCTCACCTATATCGATACGGCGGAAGTAAACATGTGCGCATGGAAGATCAAAAGGAAGACTAGCAAAGCCGACGCAGAGCGAAGGGAAGAGGAGCACTTGCTGGCTGCTCGGTGAATCAGAGCCGAGAGGGTTTCAGAACGGTGGAGCTCGTTGGATGGGTTTGTGCGTCGGAGGCGGTCGCAGTGAAGCATGTTCGATGTGGCCTGGGCGCAGTTGCGGGATATGGCTTGCTCGGTTGGTGATGGGTTCGTCGGTGTGTGGTTCATGGCCGTCATGATGGAAGGGAAAAGGAAGTGTGGAGGCGGAGGTCATTGAGGTTTGTGGCTCGGGGGTGGAAGGTGGCGGTGCGGGTTCCGAGGCCGTGGGTGATGGCGGGGAGGCGGCGTGTCGGGTCGGTTCACGGCGAGGTGGTGATTATTATTATTATTATTATTATTAGTTTATTGAAGGCTAGAACGGAATTGAGAAGGGAAAGAGAGGAGGATATCTGGGAAAAAAATGGACATGTAAAATGAAGGGACGTGGCATGTGAAAAAGTTTACAGAGGAAGAGCTTCTAGTCTCTCTTTTTTTTTATAAAAAGAGGAGACGTGAGTAGGCATGAAGATTGAGGTGGAACAACATGTTGGGAAATGAAATGCATGGGAAAGTGAGGCAATGCATGGAAAAGTAACGTGCATGCTCATTATTTTCTCAAATGGACTAGTTAACATATTGAAACCGGTGAACATCTGTTAAACAAGCACGAGAATAAAAAAAATATAAATGTAACAGCTGTAAGGTACTGGTTAGGTAGGTAGAAAAAAAAAGTGAAACCAAAAGGTTTTAAAACAGGTGCCGATCCGGTTCCACATTTTACAGGTTTCGCCGTGCATCCGAACTCAAAAAACAAAAATAAATATACCGTAGAGATCAGCGCGACGAGATGATCAAAACGGTATATAGCAGTCAGTGGTACGATCGAATTATTAAAATTTCGTATTTTCTACTACGAAAAATGCAAGAAAATCGCAGAAAAATAAGACCGACGGAGCCAAAGATGTCCGAATTTGAAAAAATGACAAACTGACAACTTGCTCAAAAGATGATTTAGAATTTTTCTATGTAAAAATATTTTGGTTTTGAAAACGTTGTATTTTCATCGCTTTTTAACTGATTAAATTGAAGTAAATTTACGCACGAAATAAATTTTCATATTTTCGGACGAAAATTTATCCGTTGCTATGCTTAACTATACGCATTCCAAATATCAAGTTTCCGTTGCGAAATTTTATTGTTTATTTTTATTTAACGTAATTTTCATTTAACGCAAAACGCGCGTTTCTTACGTTAAAATTATTAAATATGGTTTCAGTTATTGGTTACGACTATTTCATATTATTACATTACGTTTTAATATGTATTACATTATTGGTCTTATTGAAATTGGTCGTCTACGAATTTGTATTTTGTTTGGATTTGTAACATATATACAAAGAGATTTCCATTTAATAATCGTAAAATTTTATTTCTATCGGATTTTTAATTAAAATTTTATTTAATTTAGTAATTTAAAAGCGTAAAAAAAAACAGGTCATTACAATCTCCCCCACTCAAAACTTTTCGTCCCCGAAAAGGAAGAAAGTAGGAGAATAGAAACAAACAGAAAGAAAATAGATTGAAAACAGAGTAAAACAATTAATTCAAACCATATAAATTTCAATTTAAATAAATTTATATTCAACAATTTGTTTTTAAATTCAAGATTATTTATTAAGTTGATTTCAATTCAATTTATTAATATTTGATAACAAAAGATTCCTTCTGAACAAATTTTATTTATTTATCTCATTTATTCATTATGTTATTATCCAATTATACCCTATTAATAATTAATCATATTTTATTCAACAAATTCAATTCTTCTTAATTTTAAATTACTATTAAATTACTTCACCTAATATATCCTACAAGCATATTTATAGTTATTATAACTATTCCAATTTTAAATTTCTTTTAACATCATTTCGCATTGTAAATTATTCAATTACATATTCAACATTTGGATGGTTTTTGGTAAGTCGTATTGTAATGTAATTGGGTATTATGCAAGTAAATTTTCTAATCCAATTTGTTAAGTTTCAATATTCATTCAAATTTTGGCTTCGCTTTAAAATTGAAATCATTATTAACATAAATTTTTAAGAATTTTCTTTTCAATTTACTTCAAACAATTTTGAAATAAATATATACACATCTAATAAATCACATCAAATCAATAATCATTTACCAATATTTATAAATCAATCCATAGTTTAGAAATTCAAATCTATTTAAAATTTTCAAATCAAAGTGTAGCAAGGCTACGAATAGTCTCTCCACTTCGAAACCCGAAAATGAATGTCGATGATGCGGCCGTCATCACCGGAATTATTTTCCAGCGACCAAGAGGAGACAACTGATTTAAACTTTTAAATTCTTTGAAAATGGTTTCTATTCGAAATTACTTATGTATTTTAAAATTTAAACCCAAAGTTTTGAAATCACCGAAAATGAAATTCTTAAATTCCTGATTTACATTCATTTAAATTTCCAAATCAATTTACAAATCAAGTTTTATAATTCCGTTTATTTATATGTTTGTAAATCCATGGTTTACAAAACAATAAATGAAAATCGAATAACATCATTTAGTTAACCAATTCATTTAACAATTATCAGAAAATTTACTTATAATCATACCAAATTTTAGTTTATTTACCAAATTTTGAGACAATATTGTGTCAGTTTGTTCTGCTCAGGTGTTTTGGAAATCCTATCGATAACGTTGATCAGACGAATCGATCGGAAACCCAAATCAGCATAACCAGCTCAAACAACACAGTATATATAAAACGTTTTAATATAAATTTCAAATACACTTCCTCGCTCGCCGATACAAGGATGGATTTCAAAGCAAGGATAGAAATTCAAATTTTGATAGACTTACTCAAAGAGAATTTTTTGATTCGATAATAAGTTTGAAACGGAAGATAAGATAATTCAATTAACAGAATTGCGAGATGGATACGCTTATTTAATTCACGGGCAACCTTAACCGGGTCAACCGTGACTTCAAGAATAAGATCGATGCAGAATTCTGAGGTAAATCAACATTCGATCTCAAGAAATAGAACTCAGGTATTGTTTGAGATAGATAGCATCGTAAACCGAGGATACAGAAATTTTTGGTAAATCGATGTCTATTGTAAATGAGTTTCACCCATTTACAAATAAATTTGGGACTGGCGAGATCGCCGACTCACTATAAAGATCATTCGAAGTGGAGTTATGGGGTACTCCGGAATCAAAAAAAGATAAATAGTGAGGGATATGAATGAATTTTGAAACCGAGGGAACGTTCCAAAATTCAAAGGAATTGAGTCAAAAGGAAGAGATTGAAACTCGAGTGGGAGTGGTTCTGTAAATACATTTACCATATATGCTAAGTTTTGCCTAGAGCTACCAAAAGCTCTGATACCAACTATAACGACCAACTATTTTGGACTATTCGCATCCGTACATGTCGGACTTGAATAATTCAAAATACCGAATTGTTAATTTTAAATTTGGCAAAACTCAGATATAAGTAAATAAATAATCACAGAATCACAGACACAGAGTAATAATATGCAGCGGAAGTAAAATGAATAGTAGTTCATGAAGCTACTATGTAAATATATAAGATACATCAGAGTTTACAACAGAAGAGAAATACGGTACATCAAGTACAAACCAGAATACATCACTGGAATCATCGAATACTGAAAACAGAATAGATGCTGGATCTTCAAGCAAAGCTCCAACTCCAAAGGTGAGCCTCGAATACTGGTACACTCAGTCTGACCCGAGCGTAAAGCAAACACAAAACACTCGAGTCAGGATTAATATTCTCATATCAATAAATCCAACTCAAGTGAAATAGCAATTTAAATACAAGTAACTCAAAGGATGTTGGAATCACCATCCTCTAAGGATCCGTTAAACTATCTACTATGTAGTAGTGTACGCTAAATAGATAATGTCTATCAGTAATATAAAGTATCAAAATAGTGTTAAGGCGTTACCATTATCCCCCTTAACACATTTTATAAATGTCATAGTCTATACAGCACTGTAAACTCCACCGTAAACTAGTGGGCTATCAGGGAGTACTCCATAGGTATAACACAAAACAAATTCGTAGTGGTCGCGTATATAGGGATACAAGTATGACAAGGCACATGAGGCAATACCCAAGGTAGTGAAACTACCGTTTGCCTGATCCGGACTGGTGAGAACGCATCGCCGCAACGATCGCAACACCGCGAAACAACACTCCTGAAATTCCGAGGGTGCACCAATCAATCACAAGTAATGAGTAGTAGTTACGAAGAAGTGTGTTCGCTCGAGGTGGCTAACCCCATTTGGCCCGGCACGGCTCCTGATTTTAGTCATTTCCAATTTGACACAAGTGTCAAGGCTATCCATTATCGTTCTCTTTCTTCAGTCATCACGTACATCACTCCAACCACTTCATTCTGGATCATCACTCCGCGTATAGTTATTAAAGTGGTTTTCGGTTCAGATAGAGAGTATATCCATAACCAATTCCGGTTTCTTTAATAACTTTCGTAATTATTACACCGATTGGTCGTTTAACAAAATTTCAAAACCAAATCAAATTCAATTTCAATTAGAACTCGTACATCAACATTTCGTTAGTCTTTCGAAAGTCATTTCCATAGTTTACGTTTTAAAAACTTCCAAATTACCATTTCAACTCTTATAATTCAATTCCAATTCAAATATTGATTCAAGTTCGTATATAAATTTCATTCCGAAATCATTTAAATTAATTTAATTTAACATTCCAACCAATTTAAACTCATTTATCGATTTCATTAAATATTCATTAAGTTAATTTATCATTCAAAAACCATTTCCATTAAAATTTCCAATTCATTATATCAATTACTTATGTTCAACTCCATTATATCAAACTTCAAATTTAGTTAAATTAAATTCATCAATCAAATTCTCTAAATTACAAGTCTTACATTAATTCCAATAAATCACATTTTATTTCTTGTTAAAGAAATTCGATTTCACTTATTTATTTACTTAGTTACAAATTTCCAAAACTCAATTAGTAAAGAAACTAAATTCCATATATTCGAGAAGTTTCAATTTCACTTATTAACTTACTTAATAATTTTTCAAAACTTAATAAATAAAGAAACTCGGTTTTATTTATTAACGAAGTTCGAATTCACTTATTCAAAAGTTCAATTTCTCTTATCAAAGAATTAAATTTTTATTCAATTAACACATAATTCAATCTTCTTCAATTATTAAATAATTTCAATCTTAATTATTAATAATTTCAAAATTAATAATTACAAACTTGATTATCTATTCAAACTTAATTATTAAATCATTTCCACTTAATTATTAATTCAAACTTAATTATCAAATCATTCCAATCTTAATTATAAATTCAACTTAATAGTTTCAAACTTAATTATAATTCCAAACTTAATTATAATTTCAAATTTAATTATTAATTGATTTCAAACTTAATAATTTTCAAAACTCAATTATTACTAATTCCAAATTATTTATTAATAATTCCAAATTTAATTATTAGATAATCAAATTTCAAACAACGTTCATTCGTCAATTACTACGTTAATATTTGTTTCAGATTTCAATCTTTACATTTCTTTTCATAAACAAATTCCACTTCATTTCAAACTTATTCCTTATTCGAATAAAATCATTATTTTATTTTTAAATCAAATTATTGACCAATCGGATTTTATTTAATTTTCTATCCTAGGTCAAGTTCATTTGGGTATTTATCATTCAACCCGATTCCAATTTCAATTCAACAATCAAACATAATAAAGGGAACTTGCAGTGTGATAACAGGGATGGTGTCAAAGTAAATAAACAAGCAATAACAACAATCAATAACAATCCAATAATCAATTCAAATAATCCCGAAATAATCGTATTAATTTCGCATTGTTATTTGTGCGAATTAATATAATTATCTCTAGAATCTACACTATCATTTCATGTAGATTAAAGATTACTATATTACGGTTTTTCACTTGTCGTCAAATTTCAATTTCAATTCTACAACAATTTATTCAATATACGTTCAAGATTCAAAGTGTAATTTATCAAATTCTACGTGTCAATTAATTTAACATTTACAAGGGGTCATATTATTCAAATTAACTAATCAAATTCAACACATATGACGATTCAAAATTTTAAACTATCCTATGAAAAATTTCAATTTCAAGTTATTTATCACTTACAACATTAACAGTTTAACGTTCAATGTCAACATCACACAATCAATCAAATTATCAACCAAATTAGATTAATTTTGCATACATAACAGATAATAGTGTCAGATATCACAAATGAACTGATACGGGTCATAACATATATTTAACAGTGTAAATAACTAACAGTAGCAATATTTCAATTGTCGTTTCACTTGAAGTCAAATTTAATAAATAAAAGAACATTAATCGTGAGTGATTGCTCACCTTTCGAGGCTCGAGAAATTTGACGAAGAAATGAGTTACGTGTCCCAAAGCAAAGCGGGATTGGCGCGAATTCGATGAATAGGCTGATAACAGAAATTGATGAGATGATTAGAATCGGCTTGATAGAGACAAAAATATATATTTTATCGTTTCCCTGAAACAATATTTCATTTTACAATAAATATTAATATAAAATAAATATATATATATAATATATCTAATCATAATATATTTATAACCAACATACTATATGATACACAAAAATGCAAACACTTACAAAAATGAATTTACAACTATATGTGCAACTTTCAGGTTGTTATATATGCAGACGGCATTGGTTATACAAACCAATATATATACAGGCTGTTACTTTATGTCCGTATAAAGTAGACAAAAATATCATGCAATATATGTACTCTATACAGAACACATTTCAAATCAAATCTATGTATATATAACTGTAACTATTATAAACTAGCACACCGTATATATGACTCAATGTATAATATTATAACTTATATAAATTATTTCACAAACCATTTAGACACGCACGTTTATAAATTGAACATGTATATATATTACACGTAAATCAAGATATGAACATATAATGTAAACTCATACATACAATATATAGACTAATATCTGCCACCCAGAGAATATACACCGTTGTCAAAGTAAAGGCTCTGAGGAAAAATTAAAATATGTTTATAATATTTCTTTTGTAAATCATACGGATTATAAAACTCAACTATTATAAATCTTTTAAATTATAACAATATAAAAAATTTCAATGCTATATACCAGAGAACCACATGCTATCAGCCGAACCCAACTGCTATTATACCTACTTTTACATGGACACTAATATACATCCCCAAAACTTTAGCAAAACACATTTTATACAGGTGTATCCATTTGTGCATATCAAACTAAACATATAATATATAGACTCGGTTTAAATTTAAAAAATATATTGAATAAACACACCCAAAACTAAACACAACTCATCAGACCCTACATATAAACTAACATAGAAATAACATAACACTTAGAGCAAATAATTTTTTTTTTAAAGTCAAAAACTGTAACTTATATTATAACATCTACAGTATATAACTTACTGTAAAATTTGTAAAACATACGTATACTTTGCAGCATCTTTAATATAACTAACGCATATATAAATATACGTATGCTCACCTATATCGATACGGCGGAAGTAAACATGTGCGCATGGAAGATCAAAAGGAAGACTAGCAAAGCCGACGCAGAGCGAAGGGAAGAGGAGCACTTGCTGGCTGCTCGGTGAATCAGAGCCGAGAGGGTTTCAGAACGGTGGAGCTCGTTGGATGGGTTTGTGCGTCGGAGGCGGTCGCAGTGAAGCATGTTCGATGTGGCCTGGGCGCAGTTGCGGGATATGGCTTGCTCGGTTGGTGATGGGTTCGTCGGTGTGTGGTTCATGGCCGTCATGATGGAAGGGAAAAGGAAGTGTGGAGGCGGAGGTCATTGAGGTTTGTGGCTCGGGGGTGGAAGGTGGCGGTGCGGGTTCCGAGGCCGTGGGTGATGGCGGGGAGGCGGCGTGTCGGGTCGGTTCACGGCGAGGTGGTGATTATTATTATTATTATTATTATTAGTTTATTGAAGGCTAGAACGGAATTGAGAAGGGAAAGAGAGGAGGATATCTGGGAAAAAAATGGACATGTAAAATGAAGGGACGTGGCATGTGAAAAAGTTTACAGAGGAAGAGCTTCTAGTCTCTCTTTTTTTTTATAAAAAGAGGAGACGTGAGTAGGCATGAAGATTGAGGTGGAACAACATGTTGGGAAATGAAATGCATGGGAAAGTGAGGCAATGCATGGAAAAGTAACGTGCATGCTCATTATTTTCTCAAATGGACTAGTTAACATATTGAAACCGGTGAACATCTGTTAAACAAGCACGAGAATAAAAAAAATATAAATGTAACAGCTGTAAGGTACTGGTTAGGTAGGTAGAAAAAAAAAGTGAAACCAAAAGGTTTTAAAACAGGTGCCGATCCGGTTCCACATTTTACAGGTTTCGCCGTGCATCCGAACTCAAAAAACAAAAATAAATATACCGTAGAGATCAGCGCGACGAGATGATCAAAACGGTATATAGCAGTCAGTGGTACGATCGAATTATTAAAATTTCGTATTTTCTACTACGAAAAATGCAAGAAAATCGCAGAAAAATAAGACCGACGGAGCCAAAGATGTCCGAATTTGAAAAAATGACAAACTGACAACTTGCTCAAAAGATGATTTAGAATTTTTCTATGTAAAAATATTTTGGTTTTGAAAACGTTGTATTTTCATCGCTTTTTAACTGATTAAATTGAAGTAAATTTACGCACGAAATAAATTTTCATATTTTCGGACGAAAATTTATCCGTTGCTATGCTTAACTATACGCATTCCAAATATCAAGTTTCCGTTGCGAAATTTTATTGTTTATTTTTATTTAACGTAATTTTCATTTAACGCAAAACGCGCGTTTCTTACGTTAAAATTATTAAATATGGTTTCAGTTATTGGTTACGACTATTTCATATTATTACATTACGTTTTAATATGTATTACATTATTGGTCTTATTGAAATTGGTCGTCTACGAATTTGTATTTTGTTTGGATTTGTAACATATATACAAAGAGATTTCCATTTAATAATCGTAAAATTTTATTTCTATCGGATTTTTAATTAAAATTTTATTTAATTTAGTAATTTAAAAGCGTAAAAAAAAACAGGTCATTACATTCATCTACTTAAGAATATATGAACAAATCTTCAACCTGCTAAGAATCGATGTTGAGGCTTAGGCCGAAACATTCCCCAATGATAGAAAACCAGTTGAGATGATCAGCAATGATGGTTACTCTGGTCAAACTTCAACATCTTGTCATCATTTTCGCTTTTAATTCTATATAACATGGCACTTCTCCACACAACACTAGAACTCACTCTGCACTGGGGGTATAAATTATTAATATAATAACGATTTTTTACTAAGTTTAATAGCAATGGATTCCAGACGTTTGGAACGTCTTGTAGCTATGTTCGCGGGACCATTTTCAGCGCTGCAATTCCGGTGCCGAGTTGAGTTCTGCCACTGAATTAGACAGTCCTTCTCCTAGCTATCAATCCGACCAACCAGAAAGATCTGGTCCAACATTTCATTTATTCTACACCGTCTCTACTCTTTCAGAAAAAATCATCGATCCTGCTCCTGACACTTTGGAGGATGCAGTCTTCTTGGAAGATCCTCTGGATTCCATGGCCTCGAAAATTAGTGAATCCGCTCTTCGCCGAATCTGTGAGAGACATGGTGATGTGCATGTAAATGTGCATATTTTAACCACCATATTTATTCTTTTTAAATTAAATAAATGATCATATTGGGTATTTTAAATTGTTTAAACCAAAATTCATATTATTTGAAATTGTCACATATTCATCTTCATATAGGGGCAAAACGGCCATTTAAGTGCATATTTTTTTTTGAGAAAAATTGATTGGAAATTTATATATATTTTTGTAGGAAAATGGTCTCAAATAGGAGTGGTTTCATGAAGATATGCATGCACAAAATTAATACAAAGGAATGAAGATGGAAATAATACAAAGTGAAGAACATGGAGGACCCCACCTACCCACCTACCTTAATGTACAAATTAAAGGCTAATGCACATGCTTTTGGAGTTAATGGCTTCATGTACACTTAATGGGGGATTAAGACATGTTACTGATAACTTGGCCTCCACACTTTCTAAGGGGCATTTTGGGCATTCCCCAAAAATATGCTTTAGGGTTTCTAACTTGTATAAATACCCCTTATGTTTCATGTAGCCATCTTCCTCTTAGTTAGTTAGTTTTAGTTTAGAAAATAAATCAAAGCTCTCTTTCTTTCCATGGCTACTTAGCCATTTTATTTCTTATGTAATTCTTTTCTTTTATGCAATGTTAATTATTGTTTCTTTTTAATTACATGTTCATTTCCTTTTATGCAAGTAGTGTAGATTTTCCTTTATGCAATTAGAATAGTTTTCCATTTCACTTTGCTCTCTTTTCCTTTTCTTTTTCTCTCATGTTGCAAGCTACATTTGTTCATATGATAACAAATATGAGAGGCTAAACCCCTTCAATTTAGGGGTAATGAAGCTCTCCAATCATGTAGCTTCAACTTAATTTGATGTTTATGCTCTCTTTTTATGCTTAATGAGAATGAATGAAGTGGTTTAATGATGTTGTTTAGCTTTGAATTTGATAGTCTATGTTGTTTATAACAAATAGGCTATGCTTAAACAAACAAAACACAAATTGCCTCTTCATCTACATATGATTATGGCAAAGAAGTGATTGTTGAAATTGAAATTTGATGGCTTATATTTCTAATTAATGGTTAATAGACCATGCTTAAAATAAATTTTGCTTTCAACTTTGTTGTCATATTTTATGAAATTTAAAAGTGTATTAGTGGTTGTGTTATAGTTTGATGGTTTATATTGAGCTAATTAATAGCACAAATATACCATACTTATGATAAGCACATCAACTAATTCACTAATGACAAGAAAAGAGAGATCATAACTTCATTTTGTTGATTTATGTGATCTAGAGAGTGGAAATTGCCTCTAAATTGTCTTAACACTCTCATATTTTTTATCTATTTTCTTTTGTCATTTTTCTTTTTTTTAGTTAATCACTCTCTCGACTTTGGCATAATTTGATTGAATAGAATTTTAAAATCATCAATTCCCTGCGGACCGACCCGTATTCGCCACGTGCTACATTCGTACACCATGCGCTTGCGGTTATTTTTATTACTAAATTCGTTCGACGGTTTTCTAAACCGATAGAATTTCCGTCGACGAACAAGTTTTTGGCGCCGTTGCCGGGGAATTGTTTTGATTTTAATTTTCTATTCTTCGCATTACTTTTGTCTGATTTTTGTGTGTTTCATTTTGTGTGTCTTGCATTTAAAAAAAATTGTGTTTGTTCTGTGATCTTTGTTTTCATTTTGTTGTGTGTTTGATTTTCTTGTTTGTTTTTGCATTTGTTTGTGTGATTGCTTGTTCTTTTTATTGCATCTCCATATTAAAAAAAATACAATCTCATTTGAAAAAGAAAAAAAAAATTCATTTCATTTTTCATATCAATTTCAATTTACACTTGTACAACTTTCATTGCTATTACACTCTCTGTTACACTGTTCTGTTACAATTTCATTTCTGTTTGTTCAACTGTTACATTCTCTGCTACAACAATTCACACTTTCAACCCATATCACACACAAACACCTCCCTGACCACAAAACTCCACAACCACGACAAAACAACTTCCCCCACACTTCATACCTTCTCTGTCAGCAGCAAAATCACCATCAACATCCACTTTTCCCCTGACTACAACCAAAGTCCCTAAAACCACCAGTCACAAGCACACAACCACCCTCATTTCCCCCATCAAAACCAACCACACTTCTGTTCTGTCTTCATATCACAACTGCTTTCAACAAACAGCATCATCACCGTTACCCACTGATACATCACCATTCCCTGAAAATCCTCCACTTTCACCTTCCTTATACCCACTGACATACACTGAACTACAAGTTATTGCTCTGCTATATTCTTCAATCAACCCACTTCACTGTCGCACCGACTTCTGTCTGATCATAAAAACCACCCAATCATTCATACTCCATCAACCACACTCTGTACCAAAGCCGCAACTACCATCTTCCCATTGCCATAACAAACCACTTCTGCACTCTGACATACAAGTAGCTGCACCCTTCTCAATCACCGACTTCTGCACATTCTCCACCTACTCCTCGCTATCTACAACCTTTATATCTGTTATCACTTCAACGGCAAACCATCAGTCCCTTCACTCACAATCTCCTACATCAAGCGCAACCATCTGCCTCCCTTGCAGTCAGTCACCCACTGAATCGACTACCACTTCACCTAATACTTCACAGTCACTACCACCAACCTGTGACCAAACACTACAATTCACAACTTCCTGTTCACTGTCTATCTCCCCCTTCATCGCCTTCAGCAACACCCCCTTCCACCACTGCTAACATTTTCAAATTCACTTGCATACTGTCTAAACTCCTCTTCCAAAATCCATCATTCTAACTGCAACTTCACCACTCCAAACAAGTCGCTGTGGCCTACCACAATTCCTGACGCCGCAACCCCATTGCCGAATCGCCTTCTTCCAGAAACTCCATCACGAAACCCAATAATCCCCAAATACTTCACCGCTGACAATCGCGTCCATTGCTAACCCAATCGCGACTTCAAATCGAGCAGCGTCACAGCCTCGAACTCCTACACGCTTCGACAAACCCGTAATACAACTTTCTGCAATCGAGACCACCATATCCCCAAATCGCCGAATTCAATTTCTCGACTCAAACACCTCGAAGACCACCGCAACTTCCACTACTCAACAACCAAAACCCCAGTCATCCAACAATTGAACTCCACCGCAACACGAATTCCATTTCGAACCACCATCCATGCCGAAACTGCCTTCATGAAAACCCCAATTCCAAATTATCCAACCTGCAGCTGCTACAACTGCCGCTATATTCTTGAATCGCAAATCACTGTTGATTTCAATTTTAAGTGGAAGAATTTGATTTCGATTTAAAGGTTGGGGAAGTTTTGAGAACATGGTTATTTTATTCTTGATTGAGAAGGCCGTATATTGTAAATAGTTTGTCTTGGTTTATATTTAGTGGGTCGGGCTTTTATTGTTGAAAGCAATTTTCTTCTTTTTAGTTGATTTTCTTTTCTTTTGTTTAGGTTGTGTTAGTTTGTTTTAGTTCAAAAAAAAAAAAAAAAATTTGTGTTTGTTTTAGTTGGTTTTCATTTTTTTTAAGTTTCGATTGTTTTGCTTTAGTTTCATTTTTGTTTTGTTTCCATTTGTATTAATTTTTACTTTGATATATACACAATTTTTTTTAAGTAAAACCCTACTTTTAATTTTCCTTTCAAAAAAAAATTGTACATATTCTTGTTTTATATTTCAGGTTGCCAAAGCAGAATTTCAGAAGGAAGACTGCTGCCAAAAAAAAATTGCCTGCTTGCTAATAGTTTTTTTATTTTATTTGCCTTACATTGTATATATCTCTTGTTTTTATTAGTTGCATTGTTGATTGCTTGCATTTGAATTCATATTTAAAAAAATTCAAAAAAAAAAACAAAAAAACAAACAAATAAAAACAAAATCATTTGTAGTTGCATTGTTAATACACGTTTATTTTCTGCTTTGCATTTCATCATAGAATTTGTTAATAATAATGATTAGACATCAATAACACTTAATTGTATATTGACAATTTGTCTTCTTTGAAAAATTTAATTTCTTGGTGTCTAGGCTACGGCAGAGCAATAACCGTTTATAAATCTTACGGTGATTCGTAAATATTATAGTGGTTGTTCCTCTGAAGGTACTTAAACCTTCGGCTGCATTGCTACGGTGATTCGTGGTGCACCGATAAATCCTGCCCGTTACCTGGCTGAGAACTATCTTGTTTATCTAAGACAATGTGTGATTATACAATTTTGGGTTAACTTAGGATAAGTAATTTGAAATTAACCTTGCATTCATTTAGTTGCATTAGTTCATGCATATTTAAAAAAAAAAAAAATTTCAAAAATCCAAAACTAAAAAAAAAAATAGTAAACATTCCTTTTCCTTTGAAATTTTTAAATCTTTTTCTTTGAAATTTCAAAAAAAAATCCAAAAAAAATTTAGAAAAACCAAAATTCGAAAAAAAAATTGAAAAATAAAAACAAAACAAAAATCGATTTACCTATTCAAAAATAAATTTTCTTTGTAAATATTTTTTGTTTATAAAAAAACATTCTTGAAAATGTCTGAATATCCATATCCACTTGAATTTTACAATAGTTGTGAAAATCAATATAATCCATATGATTTCAGTCCAAATTTGTATGGATATTTTAACAACAACTATTTTGTAAATGATTCAAATTTCGAACAACAAAATTTTCAAAACGATGACCAACGTTCGACTCTTGAAAATAGCATTGAAATGATTTCATCTTTACTCGAACTTTCTACACGACAAAATCAAGAGATAAATGATTTATGTAATTCTGATTTGTGTAATAACTCGAGTCAAGGATTTCAAAATTTGAATTCAATTCAAAATTCAAAAGATTACGATTATAACCCATGCCAATTTAATTTCGAACTCCAAAATGAATTCCAAACTCAACATGAAAATGAGAACAACTTTTCAAACGAATTTGGCAATGCGAATAATCTTTACCATGTTACGAGTGAAATTTTTTGTTCTCAACAAATCCAAATCGAAAATTCTCAATTTAATAACTATAAATTAGATTTTGTTGAACAAATGAATGAAATTTACGATGATCACATGGATTTGTTGTTTGAAACTTATATGAAACAACGTGAACAACAAAATCAAATCTCAACGTATGATGAGTCAAGTGATAATCCACCTTTTACCCAAATCGACGATTTTCAAATAACAACTTTTGAATTTGATAATGACGATCTTAATCAAGTTGTTGAAAATACGGTAATTGAGTTGGATTTCAATTCTTTTGAGGGTGCGAAACTCGATTTAAACTTCGATCTTCCTTTTTCTAAAAATTTGAATACGACAGCTTTGAAACTCGATTTACATGATGAAGTTGTTGATAATCCAACAAATGAAGTCGAATTTAATGAACATGAGTTTTATGGACTTTTTGAAAACGAGTTGTTGAATTTTGAAGGGGAAAATTTCGATCACCATTTTGGTTTTGAAATCGATACTTTGAAAGAAATTGAACTTCAACCAATTTTTCTATCTACCCCAAAAATCATCGAAAATAAAACAACTCGTATGATTTTCAATAAAATGACTTTCGTTTTTCCAAATCCACATTCAACTGCGAAATCTTTTACGATTTGGTTTTTCGTGCTTAAGCTGTGTCTCACACATTTGACGAGACAAATGAATCAGTCTTTAGAAGACCGTTTCATTTACTTTTTGACTGTATACTTTCTCATCTCTTGTAAATAATAATCTTTCATGTAAATATAGGATTTTTATTTTATTTTTCTCCTTCCACTTGGGTTGACTTTGGGGACACAGTCAAAATCAAGTGTGGGGGGGAGACTCACCTTCATTTTTTTTCATGGTTTATTTTTGCTTTAAAATCCCAAAAACAAAAAAAAATTAAAAAAAATCCCAAAAACAAATTTTCTTTTGATTTATTTTTAAAAGAAACACTATAAGATAAATATATGGCTTTGGTTTATTAAATTGAAATTTTTGAAAATTTATTGGTCTTAACAAAAATAAAAATGAAGTTTGATTACAAATAATAATGGTTCAACTAGTATATAGGAAGATTCATACGTGTTAATTATTAAGTACATCCTAATTGA
Source organism: Allium cepa (assembly GCA_030765085.1). Lineage (NCBI taxonomy): Eukaryota > Viridiplantae > Streptophyta > Magnoliopsida > Asparagales > Amaryllidaceae > Allium > Allium cepa. Next base: position 466,818,378 of record CM060943.1, read on the forward strand.
AAATCTTTTTTTTAAAAAGTGGTTGATTTAAAGTAAAGGATATAACATTTTTTTGTCTTCTAAGTTAAATGGTGCTAAGATGATTTTGCAAAACTCCCACTCAAAAAAAAATATAAAAATAAAAAATAATAACATCCAAGTATTCACTCTCATTTAAAAGTCCTCACGGTTATGCATGGGTGATTACTTGGAATTTTTGATTATGTGCTTTCATACTCATTTAAAAGTCCTCACGGTTATGATGTATGGAACACATGTAAAAAAAAAAGACTTAATAAAAACCACCTACGGTCTATAGTGTATGCATGAAAGTGTGTGCACTCGCCATGCTCTGTACTCCCCTCACATAAGCCCGAAAGGCAGTGCATGGGTGGTATATCTGGCCTCAGTTTACCTGAGCTAGGTGTGTAATTTTTCTTGCAAATAATGAGAGAGCAAGCAATTGAAATTCTAGCATTATTTTTACTTATTTGATTTGATTTGTTATTCAAAAGAAATGAAAATACCACTTTGATAAACTGATAATCAACTAAGGATCCATTTTATACTTACACTTTGTTGTCAACCGAAACAACAAGTTAAGCTACTGTCTATTTGTTATGATAACTTGATTTTTGTTGAAAATTTTGACGAGTAAATGACATAAATTTTCAAGATAATAACCAAAACCTATATTTAACTTATTTGTGTCAATTTAAAAATAAATCCTTCATTTGTAAATATTTTCAAAAATTTGCATTCATCTCTTTGTAAATAAATCTTGCATTTTGTAAATATTTTCATCATGCATTTGGATGTTGTGGGTAGTATCCGCTGAAAACCCTCACGAGACAACACTCATCCTACTGGGGACACCCAGAGGTTTAACGGCTTATTGCATACGCTCAATGCAATCGTGCTCCCTACGAAAACAGATTTACCTTAGTTTTAGTTTATTCGAGGATGAATAAAAAGATAAGTGTGGGGGTATTTGATGTGCATGTAAATGTGCATATTTTAACCACCATATGTATTCTTTTTAAATTAAATAAATGATCATATTGGGTATTTTAACTTGTTTAAACCAAAATTCATATTATTTGAAATTGTCACATATTCATCTTCATATAGGGGCAAAACGGCCATTTAAGTGCATATTTTTTTTTTGAGAAAAATTGATTGGAAATCTATATATATTTTTGTAGGAAAATGGTCTCAAATAGGAGTGGTTTCATGAAGATATGCATGCACAAAATTAATACAAAGGAATGAAGATGGAAATAATATAAAGTGAAGAACATGGAGGACCCCACCTACCCACCTACCTTAATGTACAAATTAAAGGCTAATGCACATGCTTTTGGAGTTAATGGCTTCATGTACACTTAATGGGGGATTAAGGCATGTTAATGATAACTTGGCCTCCACACTTTCTAAGGGGCATTTTGGGCATTTCCCAAAAATATGCATTAGGGTTTCTAACTTGTATAAATACCCCTTATGTTTCATGTAGCCATCTTCCTCTTAGTTAGTTAGTTTTAGTTTAGAAAATAAATCAAAGCTCTCTTTCTTTCCATGGCTACTTAGCCATTTTATTTCTTATGTAATTCTTTTCTTTTATGCAATGTTAATTATTGTTTCTTTTTAATTACATGTTCATTTCCTTTTATGCAAGTAGTGTAGATTTTCCTTTATGCAATTAGAATAGTTTTCCATTTCACTTTGCTCTCTTTTCCTTTTCTTTTTCTCTCATGTTGCAAGCTACATTTGTTCATATGATAACAAATATGAGAGGCTAAACCCCTTCAATTTAGGGGTAATGAAGCTCTCTAATCATGTAGCTTCAACTTAATTTGATGTTTATGCTCTCTTTTTATGCTTAATGAGAATGAATGAAGTGGTTTAATGATGTTGTTTAGCTTTGAATTTGATAGTCTATGTTGTTTATAACAAATAGGCTATGCTTAAACAAACAAAACACAAATTTCCTCTTCATCTACATATGATTATGGCAAAGAAGTGATTTCCGTCGCCGATAGAATTTCCGTCGACAAACACATGGGATTTCATTTGATGATATACTGGTCCCATTATGGGATGATAGAGCCTTCTGGAGTGGTATACAACATGCAATAAATTTTTATGTTGGGTTGTATGCAATCCATTGTACGAGGTTCTTAATTATTTGAGGATATCCTCGACGCAACTGCATTCAAATGGCTATGCCCTGCTAAACTGTATTTACATGGTGTTTATAGAGTTCTATATCACCCTCCAACTACTGAGGATATTCAATTCATATTTACCTTCAAGCAATGTATATGAAATCTCTCTCTTACATTTCTAGATTCAGTTGAGAGGTGCCAAATCTTAGCAAGCACATAGAAGAAATTAAGCACTTTCCAAAGCGAAGGGTTCATCATGTGATGTCCGCCTAGCTTCATGTGCTTGTATCCGGGTGGTATCCTAGACTAAGCAGTTTTCCTTATCTTTTACAGGCACTATCCTGCGGCCCGAAGGAAAACATCCTGAGGAGGTAGTCTCGACTCTTAAGGTTGTGCCGCTAGTAGATAGAGATATTGAGCGCCTCCCAACTAATGAACGTCTCATCACCTTTTGTCTAATGGAAGAAGGCCAGAGCATAAGGTTAGTGAATATCACTTGAGTTGCAGTGGAAAGACAACGGGCCGCAGTTGGTCAAGAAGCAACCTAGTTGATCTTGTCGTGTCCCCAGTCGCGAGAGCTCAAGAGGTCAACGATATAGATGCTGAAAAAGACGAAGGTGACGAGCCCGGTTGTGATAATGAAGAGTCTAGTCTCAGGGTTGCAGACAAATTCTCGCTGACCCCACAACCCTCAGCTCTCGAAAGAAAGAAATCGAAAAGAAACTCGTCTATCGATTTCCTAAGAGTCATCTCTACAATTAGCCCAAGCCGTCTACTACTACTCATGTTATTCCGTACGAGTACGCCACTCTATCATGTGATCATTTAGGCGAACCGCTTGACTCATTATCTAACTTGCTGATTCCACACGACTTTGAAACTTTTCACTTTGTTGGTATGAGCATCGGTGGGTCGAACTCTACTACCAGAACCTATTTAGAAATCCCACCTACCACTAAAGGAGAGGTTACTTCTATGAGAAAAGCTCCAACATCTAGTCCGTCAGGGGGAACACAAGGATACCTCTCATTCTTAGTGACTCAGTGATCGTCGTCGTCATAGCGAACATGTTGTTTCCTTCAAATCGGGCTAGGAAAGTGCTGACATTATAACAACTACCTAGCATGAAATTGATCCAGCCAATCACATGGCCCAGCTTTGGTAAGAGTTTCTGAACTTGTGCTTTGATGGATTTTTCTTCCCTTCTAATCTAAAAATGGCCCCTCGAAAATTTCTAAAAATGACTATGGATTGTGTTACTGATATCCACAGGCAGTATAATGATTGAATGAAAGCTGCAGAGAAAATTTCCAAAGTATCTTTCGAACAAGCGACGAAGATTGAAAAACTAAAGCATCAAGAGGCCTAAGATAAGAGGATCATTGACACTTTACCAAATGAGCTGGAAGCTTCAAGGAACTCTCAGGCTGAGGCTGAGAGAAACACTGAGACTGCCGTCAAGGCTTTAGAGGATTAGAAAACCAGACATATAGATGAAGTTAAAGTGATGCATCATCAAAACCATCAACTTGCACTTGAATGTCACATATCCCAAAAGAGGATAGCTAAAATTGACGTTAAACTTGAATGTGAAACTAAAGAGAAAGATGAGGCATAAAAGATTGGCTATGATGCCTACGAGGAGCTAGTGAATGTCAAGCTCGAAAGGGATGTGGCCATTGAGAAATCCAAAGATGATGATGCCCTCATTCAGTGTGAAGTGGATGCCTCTAAGAAGAAAACTAGAGAGGAAGTGATCAATGAGCATGAAATGTTACTTATTCTCTACAATGCCAATGTTCTTAAGTATAGAAACATAGAATGGCTTAGAGACGACTATCCCTATCATCTTTTGCATGCCTTGGGATTTTTTGTTGCTGAAGAGAAGAGGGTTCTCAATGCAGAGGAGATTGATCTGTTGAGATTTAAGGATCAGATCCTACTAGGCGATAAACCCAAAATTTTACATGATGCCCAACTTGTATTTCAATAAGAATTGGCTACTGCCTCTGATCATGAAGTGGGTGAAAGTTCCGAGCCTACACAACCCAATGTTGCAACTAATCTATCCCCATTATCTCATGGTATCCTTAGCATTGCCATGGATTCTACCATGGTTTAAGGATACAATCTGGACAAGCTTCGATATGAAATTCATAGCAAGCGTTTTCCAATTCCAGAAAGAAGTTTTGAAGGCACTTCAGCTCATCTCGGGTGATAGAATGAAGAACATATCTCATAGACATCTCCCGTCTTTCAAAAAGTTAGTGTGTCGTCGGTTGATATTTCTAATACTTTTAGCTATGTTTCCTTAACTTTGAGTCATCCAACTACAGTTCCTCCTCCTTAATAATTCCAGTTGGGGACTCAAGTACCCACAACAGAGTCTGTTACAGTTACAACTTCAGCTATGACTCAAGACGTTCCACAAGTGGATATTTTCATATTTGATGAGCACATGGTGGATGCATTGTTGAGGGAAAGTAGTGATTCTTGCAACGAAATCCCTATTGATGACGACGTTGTGATTATGGTTACCTCTGATCCCATTGATGAGCTAAGTCTAAAGGATCACATTGAGAAGGAAGAGTCATTGATGAAAAAGGCCGAGCCTGAGCCAATTGGCATGGACCCTAATGATCCAAATCCTACCTGCTTCAAGTCATTCCTCCAGGTTGCTCGATTCCTGTAATGACCTGCAAATCTGTACCCCTTGAATCAACACTACTCTACCTAAATCAACTCAAGTTGTACAGAAATACGAACCATTTGGTTAAAGAAGAAGAGGTAGAAGGAGAGAAAATAGAAAATAACATCAGAATCTAACCATCGCAGCAGAATAAAATATAAATATAATAACAGAACTTTACACAAAAGAAAACTATATCTGTTTTATACATACATCATCATCAGAGTACATCAGTCACAACTCAACATCAATAACATATCACTGGATACACAGCTGCTCAACACAGCGGAATATATATATATATATATATATATATATATATATATAGAACAAGTACGAAAGTACATATCGCCATCCGGCTCGTCTCTTGAGCTCCACAGCATCAAATCCTGTATCCTATAATACTCGGTCTTACCCGAGTATTGAAGTTAAATAACACCCGAGTCAGTCTGGAATACCAGTGTGAGAAAATCACACTTAATTGATTATTAAAGTTTCAAAAAATCTTTGAAAACAAAAGCATCTCGTAAGACCACGCCACAAATAAGCATGTCAGGTTTTTACCTTACGATAGCTAAAACAATTTTTATAGAAATCCTCTGATATTATAATAGGGTCTATATACAAATACTTATAAAATAGCCGAAATTGTTACGTTATTAAATTCCAGCTACTAGCCATAGAGTGGGTAGTACAAACAAAACTCGTACAAGGCCCATAGGGAGAATGGATTTCCAACTAATGACTAGGCACTGGGGTACCACCTGTCACAGTACGTCGCCTAGATCATAGTACCGAGGAGTACGCCCGCTCCTCTGCAACACAAGACCGGGACTACCCATTACTGGATAATCCCGAGTGAGATCACCCCAAGGTTGCGTTCAACAACCGCCCACTAAGCCGAAATAAAAAGGGACATCTAGATAGGGATGACCTCACCCTACTTGGGTGCTACCCACCTAGCCTTCCTGCATAACCCCTGATTTTCAGTCATTCCCATTTGATGAGGCTTGAGACTAAGTGTTACCTTTTTAGAACATATCCCTTAGAATGCCCATCGTGCACCTGACGATGTTCCGAAAGCATTCATCCATACAAGTCCGTCCCGGGTTCGAACGGAGCCGAAGGCACTATTCCTACTACATCCATTTTGGAAATATCCTCAGGATTAGTAGCGACTAGCCCTTGCACTTCACTGCTCCAACTTCAAATCCAAACTCGTTTACACGAAACGTACAAACCGGATCGAAGTGGTTTTTGAGAAATAAACCTCGATCCCGGTCTCTTCGAAACGATCAACGCATTTGGCCAATATTGATAGTCGGTGTTTTGTAGTAGTACCGTAGAGGCCTTTTGTAGTAGTACCGAGCTAGCCGCGCAAAAGAGACGCTGACAAAAATTTTCGGGAATTTAGAGAGTTAGAAATTTTTTGAGAAAATTTGGATAATTCTAAATTTAGTTTGAAATTGAATTTTGAACGATTGAGAAAACGGGCATTGATTGAAACTATAGAAGGTTTTGGGAAGTTGGTTTGATGTGATAAGGGGTTTTAATAAAGAATAGTTGGTAGGATGTTGTTAAAACTGTTGGTTTTGGGGGAAGGGTAAACGAGTATTAGTTCATTCTTCCTAATTAGTAATTTCGGGACGAAATTCTTTTAAGAGGGGAGGAATGCCACAACTCGGAATTTCTAACCCTTTAAATTTGAATAGTTAATTGATTTTAAAATACTTAAAAGTTAATTTTAACCTGAATTTAAGATATCAATAGTTACTTGGTAATTAAACCATTGAATGATATAGTTTAAATATTGAATTTAATAATTGAAATTGGGTAAATTATTGAATCTGAAATTTTTAAGTCTGTTTAAATTAATTTGAAGACTTATAAAATTTATAATGATGATACCGATGATAATAGAATGGTTGAAACTTAATTTGAAGGTGGTTTGTTCGGTTTTGAAATTATATCGTTTAAATTGAATTTAAAAATAGCCTTCCGAGGCACAATCTCGGAATTCGACGAAACCAGTTCCATTGGTAGAGGTGTGTCGCGATGAAGGGGGACAACAGGGATCGAAATTTGCGATCGAAGGCCACGTGGAAATTGGAGGAGCTGGGCCAAAGGGGGAAACTCGCTGCGGCGATCGTTGGGGAAGCTTGCCAAATTGAGTAGTGGAGGAATCTTCGACCTTGAGCTCGACTCGAGCGATATGGCGAAGGCCGTGAGGGTTTCTGGTAATCCCTTAACCATGTTTTTTTTTTACCCTAATCGAATTTTAGCCCTGAAAAGAAAATGCAAAAATGGAAAAAAAAGTTTATAATTAGCAAATTAAAGTTCGTTATTTACAGAAGAAAAATGTTTCCACACATATTTAGGTAATTTAAATATGCACAGATATGCGGTAAATATATAAAACTTTGGAAATTTAGAAATTTATATTAAACTTGAGTTTCAAACTTAGATAGACTATTTTATATGCTGTTTAGAGATGAAGGGAGGTAAAATGCAATTTATTAGGTTACGGAATTTTTATTAAGGTGATTAATTTGTTTAATAAGCTTAATAGAATTATATAGTTATTAAAGGATATTTTAAATGGAAAATTGGTTAAAACTAAATTATTAGTTGATTAATTTATTAAAAAGGGAAATTGATTTGTTCGATTATTAATAAATTTTTATAATATTTATACAAGGTCTAAAACATTGAGGAAACCAAGGCAATATGGGATAGATTGTAAAACAAAAGCAAAGGTGAGTAAATCTCACTTTATTAGATTCTATTTGAGTTTAAATGGTTATATTAAAATATTTGATTGAATGGTTTAATTTATTTGATATGCACTATGAATTGATGATTGGGTGATTTTGGTATTGGATGATTCTCGAGTTAATGGATGCTTAACTCGAAGTATTGGGAATTTTAAGTTGTTTTAAATTTAAAACAATAAATAAGAAAATATTTCCGTTTAAAAGTTACTAACGACTTAATGATTTGTGATACATTAAATTAGTAGGATAATTGAAATGGATAATTTAATTAATTAATGATTTGGGTTATTTAATTCAGTAACTAAAGGTTTGAATAAATAATAAATTAAGTTGTAAGTTAATTAACTAAGTATAAATAATTCAAAATAATCATTTGATGGTGTGATAATAATTACTTAATGAAATTAATAAAATATAGTTACTTTGTGAAATTTATCAAGAGATTAATTAAGATAATTAATTAAGGAGTAACTGATTTATTAATGAAGTTAATAAAAGAATAGTTAATTATATATTGGGATTAATCGAGAATGATAAATATTGGGGTTGAATTAAAGTAAAATATAATTGGAAATCATTAATTTATATAATTAATGAAGTAATTAAAGATTTGATTAATTGAGATTAATTAAATCATAATAAGTGACTTATGAAAAGTCAATTAAAATAAGTAATTAAGAATTAACGTAATTGATCATGGTTAATTAATTTGTGAAGAAATTAAAGATTACTCATTGATTTGGTAAGAATAATTAATATCGTGAAATTAATTAAAGAGAATTACGTGAATGGAATTGGAAGATAATTAATCCAGGGTTGTTAATTAAGATGAATGGATGTAGCGGAACTGATTAATTAATTGTTTTGGAATTAATTAATAATCTGAGCGAATGTGGTTAGAAAATTCAATTAGAATCAATTAAATTAATTTGTATGAGATTAAGCATTGCTTATGGATGATTGAATGATATGGGATACTTTGAATAAGTTGATATCGCTGATATGAAATGTTGTGTATTTCATTTGGATAATTTTGGGATTAGGATGACATGAGATCTGATAAGACCGGGATCGGGTATTCGGAAATACCCAAAACTACTTTGGATTAAAAATAAATTGATGTATGAAATCAATAGACTGGAATGAAATGATTTAAATTGAATTGGATTATTTTATCTAAGTTTTGGTGCTTAGAAAGTTATATGTGAAATAAGCATTGTCTATAGCAAATTGTGAATTGGTTAAATTAATAAAAGTTACCCCAGGTTTATATAAGTTGTTATTTTCGTACTACATGTTAGATGAGTTTACTCACGCTGGTTTCCAGCCTGACCCGGGTGTTACTTTGGTGTAATGCTCGGGTCAGGCCGAGTATTACAGATTTCCAGGTAGGTATGTTATGGAGCTCAGGAGGCGAGCTGGATGGCAATATCGTATAGAGTATTCCGTTGTATTTATATTATTGTAAATCTGAGACTTGATAATTGTAAGTATTCAGTGATTGTATATAATGTGAAACTCTGATGTATATTAAATGTAATCGATAGATACAGTATTTTTTTTGTAAACTGTTATTATTTATTATATTTTATCCGCTGCAAATGTGAGATGTTGTTGATTTTGTTCTTCTTCTTCTATCTCTTTCTTCTTTTTCATAACTATCTGGAATTTTTGGGATCGAAAATTTCGGGTCGTTACAAATATCGCGGTATATGGGATTAAATATAATATTCTCCGCTATTATGCGGTGCGTAGGGTCTCATCCGCTATATAATGCGGGAAATCAAACATTCTAAGATGTAGTATATACTATAATATAGCACAACGATTAATTCAACTATTCAACCAATTATTTAAATTTAATCATTTGAATTTAAATTAAAATTCAACCGAGTGAGAGTAACTCACCTTTGGCCTAAGATTTGCCATTCACCTCAAACTCGTCTTGTTTCCGCGATTTTTTAACCTTGTATAAACCAATTTACGATTTATTAATATTCGAAATATAAATCAAACCCTTAATCACCATTCAATTAAATTTTGAACTAATTTTCTTTTACTAAATCTTTTAGTAACAAAAATGCTTTAAATAGGTCGATTTACACAATTTAATTCCTATAATACATTATTATAAAACAAATCAGTGAAATTATATTTATTTTACTTATGAACTATACATTAACGAAATACCCTATATGGACATTAAATTTAAATAAAACAAATTTCATTTTCCCAACCTAGATACATGTATTACATTAAAAAGAAACAGATCTATTATTATTATTATTTTACCTGCGTACATACAAACCCATACATATTAGATTAAATTAAACAAATTTGATCGATACCTTATTGCTTGTTGAAATCGCGAGGCCCAATCTCCACGCATGCATTCGACCATCAAGCCTAGCATGCCCATCGCATGCCCAAACCCGATCGCCTAGGCCCACCTCGTACTATGCCTCATCACGGCTGTCAACGGCCGTTTCCCCCGAATCCTCTCGCCACGAAGACGATGCCAGAAGTCAAACATCGACATGCCTCACCCTCCATCGCTTCGGCACGTCCCTCGTACGTGCGCACGAAAACCCATTTACGAGCTTTCCTTTATGCGGCCTCGCGCTCGCGAGCTCGAGCTTGCCCTGGTTTTCTTCGATTAGGTCAGGGAAATTATAATTGAAAGAAGCGATGATTTTGTATGAAACAAATTTCGTGAATTATAAAAGGAATGGGGGAGAACAAAAAGGGTTTTCGATTTTTAGTTATATTAGAAGGAGCTGCGATTTTGTTTGATCGACCATTTATTATTTTCTTTTGACCCAACCGTATGATTTGAGAAGATGGGGATAAAAGAGAAAGGGAGTACGAAGGAACGAATTGGTGGCGGGTTGTATGTATTGTTGGTTTAAGAAAAAAAATATATTTTATTTAAATTTAAATTTGTTTCAAAACAAAGTTCAACGCGTTTATATATCGTACGCTCACACAACTGCTCCAATTACTACGAAATTTGAAATCCAATAATAATACAATATTACGGATCCAATGGAACTGGTTTCGCCAAATTCCGAGACTGTGCCTCGGAAGACTATTTTTAAATTCAATTTAAACAGTACATTTTTAAAACTGAACAAAACACTTTTAAACTCAAATTTTAAAAGTTCTATTATCTTCAGTATTATCAATATAAATTTATAAGTCTTCAAATTATTTTTAACAAGTTAAAAATCCTTGATTTCATATTTACTCAATTTCCAATAGTAATTCAAAATTAAATTAACCAGTAAATGGTGATATTTGAAATTCAAGTTAAAATTACTCTTAAATATTTAAAATCAATTAAATATTCCGATTTCATATGCCTAAAATTTCCGGGTCGTCACATTCCTCCCCCTTAAAAGAATTCCGTCCCCGAAATTACTAGTTAGGAAGAATGGTCCAATACCCATTTACTATTTTTCCAAAACCAAACAGTTTTTAACAACTTCCCAAAAAATCCTTTTTATTATTATTAAAGACACACTATCCCTCTTTCTAACCTTTTAAACTTATCCATAAGTCCCAACAATATCACTTACTTATTAGTTCAAATTTTAAATTATCAAAATTTCTCAATATTTTTCTAACTCCTTAAATTTTCGAAAATTTTTGCCAGCGTCTCCTATGCGCGGCTAGCTCGGTACAATTACAAAATGCCTCTACGGGCTCTAAAATTCCAAAAGAAAAAAAATCCAAGTGGCTAGATCCAAAACCCAATCAAATTTTATAGAAATTTAAACACATACTTTTTTGTCGAGCAATTCTAATTTATCTTCTGAAATCAAACCCATTTTTCCTTTCCCTTTATAATACCTGTGAATCCTATTTAGAAATAATATCCAATCACAACATTCTAAACATTTATTTGACTCTTTTACAAAATTTCAGTGTTCATTTCATTTAAGCCCGTACGATGTACCTATGTCATTCGTACGCAATACCGAATCCGATCGCTTATTCGATCACACAATTTCACTTCCGAACTAGTATCGTCCACCCGACTTCCTAGTGCGGACTGAGATTTGGTTTCTTGATCAAAAACCATCATTCCCCTTGCATAGCTGTAAACTATGATAGAGAATTTACAGTATCAATCAAAATCCATATGCAGGGTTCGCCGTCGAAAATCGAGTAAAAATCCTAAATTGGATCGATATAATTATCTCGAAATTCTGTGCTCGAATCTGGATCAAATAGCTATGCGAATAAAATAATATACGTACATCCTACGTATTTGCTCCAATTTATTATCAACTACACCAATTTCCTTTTATTCCCATTTATTTTGATTGTTATTCACTTATCCACACTTTCCCTTGCCACAACTTCCAATTTTAATCCTTTTTTATTCCAATTCCAAATAAATTCAATTTGCAAATTAATTTCAAACCTCAATACTTTTATTCTCATCCTTTATCCAAATTTCATTTTCAATTTTACTTAAGTTTAATTCACTTTCCAATTCATCACTGAGTTCAATTTATCTTATTTCAAATGATATTCGATTAATCATTCCTTAAATTAATTTCACTTACTAATTTGTTTTTATATCTCAAATAAAAGTTTGTTTGCAAAACTTTTTCTATCTTTAATTTCTTTGAACAATATCTTCAGTTCATCTTACTTTACATATACAATTTAAATTAGATTTCAACCTTTAGTTATAATTCTATTTGCTTAACAAATTTAAATCATTGGTCGTTAGTGAAAATTTTCAAAAGATTCAAAAAATTTCTAACTCCCAAAATTTTCGAATTTTTTTTGCAGAGTCTTCTTTGTATGGAGGAGCTTTTGCAATTTGACAAGAGATATAAATATATATACATTGACCCACACGGTCGAAAAATAGAAAAACAGTTCATATTTCCTATTTGTATTGCGTAGGCGTATCTTATATAGCATTTTAAGCAAACGACTTATTTATTTTAGCTGTTAGCGCGGGCAAAACCAGTCAACAGCTTTCAAAAACCTGTACTTACTCAATTTAAACATGTAAGTGACAAATGTACAAAATTTATCAACATTTCAATTAATTTCAACATCAAAACACATGTATAACGCAAGCAATATACACTAAACGTTGTCCATAAGTAAATTTATAAGGTTTCGACACAAATTTAAATGTTTTCAATCCATTCACCAACCATCTCACTTAATTGATTTTTATTTCGTTCCATTTAAATGGCTTACACTACATTTCTTACATTCAATTCATTTAATCCAAACGAACTCATTACATAATGTATTTACAAGCCAAACATTTGTCACATCAAATTGGTATTCAACATACACTTCAAATTTATTAATTAAACGAGTTTTATTTAAGATATTTCATTAAACTCGACACAATCATTTCACCATTTTGCCTAAGTCAAGCCTTTTATCCAAATATTACTTCAGTTATTTATTTCGTTCAAGATATTTCAACTTCAAAACTCAAGTTCTATTTTGTTTTTTTTATAAGCATTTCCCAATTTAAATCCTTAATTTGATTTTCAATTATCAAACCAAACTCCTTTACTAATTTAATTAAATTAGTTTATTCAGTCATTTCTTTAAACTTCCATACTTAATTCAATCTGAATTTATTCCTATCAATAACAAGGAAAGTTTTAAATTTGTGTCTACTTGGATTTTTATCCCAATTCAATCCATCATTGTTATAATCCAATTCTATTTTATTCGACTACACTTCCAATTATATTTAATTCACCAACAATCCAAGCTGAATTCATTTACACTTCATTGTTTACACTCAATTTATTTTTCATCCAAACAAGCCCATATTTATTACAATTGATTCAAAAACCAATTTTATTGGCTTCTGTTAACCTATAGAATTTATATAATCTCGTTTACGTCAAACTACAATTATTTTTATGCAAATTCAATGATATTTACTTAAAAGAATATCCATTCCTGTTTATAACTATTTTAAATTAATACCAATTCAATCTATACTTAATTTGATTTCATTTTAATTGATTCCGTTCAATTTATTTCGCATTCCATATCCACATTCAATTTATTTAAATCCATTTATTAATCTTGGAACATTTCATATTGGTTACATCAAATACTCATTTCATAATTTATTTGCAAACTAAACATTTGCCACATTAAATTGGTACTCGACTTTCATTTAACCAATTCAAGTTCTATCTCCATATTTCATTTCCAATTAATTATTAATTTGTTTATTCAAGGTTTATTCCCAATATTTTATTTTTATCTCAAAACCACTTTAACTATTTTACTGGAGGTCAATTTATTTTATAATTTAAGTTTTGAATTTTCATTCATTTTCAATATTCAGATCAATTTTATTTTGGCTTATTTATTTCACTTCTAAATTTTATAAGTCACAAACTATTTATTTTCATACTTCCATCAATGGACAACCAATCCCATTCACGTTTTACATTTAACTCAAAATTATACATTTTATTTAGCCAATATATTTTTATTGTTCCATAAACATTTAAAATAAAATTCCAGAGTTCAAACAATTTCCCAAAATCTCAAAATCACTTTTGAAATCAACTACATCCAAAATCCTTTGGCAAATTCAATTATACCTTTGGGTTTTCAAAACCAAACCCAGTTCGCAAACAATTCCAATTTAAAATATTCAGGTAGCAATTTCTCTTCTAGAAACTCGAAAATGAACATCGATGATGCTGCAGTCATTACAGAAATTATTTTCCAACGACCGAAAGGGAATTAGATGCTTTTATCTCTTCAAAATCCCTTTCAAATATTTTTTTTAAATTCCAAATCTTTCCATATTCAATTCCTATTCAAAAATATTTCCGAAATAATACCACTATTTTCTCCAAAACCTTTGAAAACCATTTTCAAATCCAAAGGAATTTAAACTTTTCCCCCAAAATTCCAAATTCGAAATCCATCCAATTTATATTCCAACCTTACTCTGGAATTTTCATCATAATTTATTTTCAAATATTCTCTGGAATTCTATTTCAAAATTTTAATCTCATTTATATATGAAGTTTATTTCAATTTATAAATTACATTTATAATCTATATTTCAAATTCCATTTTGTTATATAAATTTATTCTTCAACTTTGGTTATAAGTTTTCAATTTCTACACAATAATGTTAATAATTTAATATTATCATTCCCTAACAATCAAGCATCCAAATACTGTAATACTTCACAAAAATTATATCCTTTGTATACAAAAATAATTTGGGTAAAATTATTTCATTTACCATACTTTAAAACAATACTGTGTCGAATTATTCTATTCAAGTGTTTAGAGATGCCTATCAATAACGTTAATTACTTGTATTGACCAGAATCCATAAACTACTCAATAAACCAATCACCATTTTATATTCACTAACAAATACGCGCTCATATCTATTAATACACTCAACTCAGTCTAGAGTACTATTGACTCTATTTCAATGAGTAATTCCCACCAGAGCCAAGGTTATCACTAACCTAAGCTCTGATACCAACTGTAATGACCCGCAGATCCATACCCTTGAATCAACACTATTCTACCTAAATCAACTCAAGTTGTACATAAATACGAACCATTTGGTTAAAGAAGAAGAGGTAGAAGGAGAGAAAATAGAAAATAACATCAGAATCTAACCATCGCAGCGGAATAAAATATAATATATAATAACAGATCTTTACACAAAAGAAAACTATATCTGTTTTATACATACACCATCATCAGAGTACATCAGTCACAATTCAACATTAATAACATACCACTGGATACACAACTACTCAACACAGCGGAATATATATATAGAACAAGTACGAAAGTACGTATCGTCATCCGGCTCGTCTCCTGAGCTCCATAGCATCAAATCCTGTATCCTATAATACTCGGTCTTAGCCGAGCATTACAGTTAAATAACACCCGAGTCGGTCTGGAATACCAGCGTGAGAAAATCACACTCAATTGATTATTAAAGTTTCAAAAATACTTTGAAAACAAAAGCATCTCGTAAGACCACGCCACAAATAAACATGTCGGGATTTTATCTTACGATAGCTAAAACAATTTTTATAGAAATCCTATGATATTATAATAGGGTCTATATACAAATACTTATAAAATAGCCAAAATTGTTACATTACTAAATTCCAGCTACTAGCCACAGAGTGGGTAATACAAACAAAACTCGTACAAGGCTCGTAGGGAGAATGGATTTCCCACTAATGACTAGGCACTAGGGCACCACCTGTCACAGTACGTGGCCTAGATCACAGTACCAATGAGTACGCCCGCTCCCCAGCAACACAAGACCGGGACTACCCCTTACTGGATAATCCCGAGTGAGATCACCCCACAGTTGGGATCAGCAAACGTCCACTAAGCCGAAATAAAAAGGGACATCTAGACAGGGATGACCTCACCCTGCTTGGATGCTACCCACCTTGCCTTGCTGCATAACCCCTGATTTTCAGTCATTCCCATTTGATGAGGCTTGAGGCTAAGCGTTACCTTTTTAGAACATATCCCTTAGAATGCCCATCGTCCACATGACGATGTTCCGAAAGCATTCATCCATACAAGTCCGTCTCGGGTTCGAACGGAACCGAAGGCACTATTCCTACTACATCCATTTTGGAAATATCCTCAGGATTAGTAGCGACTAGCCCTTGCACTTCACTGCTCTAACTTCGAATCCAAACTCGTTTACACGAAACGTACAAACCGGATCGAAGTGGTTTTCGAGAAATAAATCTCGATCCCGGTCTCTTCGAAACGATCAACGCATTTGGCCAATATTGATAGTCGGTGTTTTAACTATCAATTAATATTCACAAACAACCATCAACCAATAAATATTCTCCCAAATTGTTTATTTATCCTAACAATATCTTCACAAGATATATTTCCACTTTTCAATCCTTTTGAAAACAGTTTCAAACTATCTTCCTTTTCTCAGAATAAATTCTAAGTATTTTCTATTTCCACTGAAATCACCAAGCACAAAATTTAAGATTTTTAAAATAATTTAAAACGCTTTACTTTGAAAAATACTATAAAACATTTAAGTTAAAAACTATTTCAATAATTTATTAAAAATATATATACTATACAAATATTTGAAAATAAGGTTACTTTATAAAATATTAAACTAGACTTTCTCTTTTAAACAAATATAAGTCACCTTCAAATAACTATTACAATAATAGATTTGAAAAATATCTACTTTAGAATTTTAATCATTCAGAAATAATAATTTTTTCTGAAACATGCTTTTTAAAACAACATTAAACTTTTATCTTATATTTCAAAAATTTCTTCGAAAACCATACTTGGCTATCCAGGGAAATACACTACTCTTTCGCATCCTTTAAAAATAAATCACCATTTATTTTTAAACATATTTACCATTCCATAAATAAATTCTCACCTTGAATTTATTTCCCAAATCCACTTCATTCTTATAAACTCAGTCTATAAATTCCAAAATCTCACTTTTCTTTAAATTTTAATTCTAAAACTTAAATAAATTTACAGTCGATTTCTACTTTTTCTTCACTTGAATGAATTCCTTTACTTGCTTCATCTATTTCAAAATCCATTAACTTTAAGATTTTATTTCTTTATCATGATTTAAAACCCTTTTAAAAATACCATTTATGATTTCCAAAATTCCTTCTTATCCTTTAATTAAATTTAATCCTTAAATTTAAAAATAATTTCTTTATTCTTTAAACTAATATCACTTTAGTTTAAAATTTATTATTCCCCTGTTAATTCAAAATCCCCTTCTTCCATATTGTTAGAAATTTGAAATCGCTTTTATTTTTATTTTATTTTTCAATTCATTATTAAATTTATTCAAATTCCCTAGAATTATTTTACTCAACATTTTACTCTTTTATTTCTTTTCAAAAATCCAATTCTATAGATTTTGATAACTCATTATACTGAGGTATTCAATACATCCATACCATCCAATATTTCAATTATCACTAAAATCATCACAGGATATCAAATATTCATAACACAGAATATTAAATAATCTAATAAATTTTAGGAATCCAGTTGGATCCCTACAACCTGTTTCCCTGCATCCACCGGTGTTAGCACAATATCAATTCCACTCCAAGGTGGAATATCACGGTATATGGGATTTAATATAATATTCTCCGCTATTATGCGGCGCATAGGGTCTCATACGCTATATAATGCGGAAATCAAAAATTCCAAGATGTTGTATATACTATAATATAGCACAACGATCAATTCAACCATTCAACCAATTATTTAAATTTAATCATTTGAATTTAAATTAAAATTCAACCGAGTGAGATTAACTCACCTTTGTCCTAAGATTTGCCATTCACCTCAAACTCGTCTTGTTTCCGCGATTTTTTAACCTTCTACAAACCAATTTACGATTTATTAATATTCGAAATATAAATCGAACCCTTAATCACCATTCAATTAAATTTTGAACTAATTTTCTTTTATTAAATCTTTTAGTAACAAAAATGGTTTAAACAGGTCGATTTACACAAATTAATTCCTATAATACGTTATTATAAAATAAATCAGTGAAATTATATTTATTTTACTTATGAACTATACATTTGCGAAATACCCTATATGGACATTAAATTTAAATAAAAAAAATTTCATTTTCCCAACCTAGATACATGCATTACATTAAAAAGAAACAGATCTATTATTATTATTATTTTACCTGCGTACATACTGTAACGACCCGGAAAATTTTAACAATTTTAATTGATTCTATAACGTATTTAATTTAATATTTGTGAAATCTTATAATAATTGAATTTTTAAATAAAATGTTTATATATTTAGAATACATATATTTAAATATAGCAGATTTTTAATTTTCAATTTATTTTAACAAAGTTTATTTCATTGGGAAATTCTATTAAATTCAAGCTAAAAATTGCTGATAATAAATTTATTATCAAGCAATAGCCACTATCCTTTACTTTAGTAATTATTTCATCAGTTGCTAAATTTTAGCCGTTGCCATCATTTCAAAAATTAAGCGTATAATTTTGTATACGTTGTATTTATCTTTTTGAACGGTTGATATGTTAATTGCCTTTATAGCTTTAATATTTGTCAGCTAAATAAATGGGTGACCGTTACTGCCAATATTTAATTTGATACGTTTCCCGGTTGCCTTTTTCATTCACTTGATTGATTGATTTGTTGTCGTCTCTGTTATTTTCTCTCTGTCTTCATTGCTTTTTAAAGGTAAGAAACTGTTCCCTCAAAACATAAATATTTGATTGTAGCCAGCAGTAACTTGTTTTAATAACCTTTTCCTAAATCAAAGCTTTTGAGCGTTACAATTTCTTTTGATTGGATATATGTGTTTAGGAGAAAATATTGCAGGTGACCGTTACAATTGATTTCGGTGACTTTCTTTCTTCCCATACATCATTATATATTTGCTTTCCATTTTTCCTGAATTTATGTTTAGCAGTTTCGAAAATCAAACGTATACATTTGTATACGTCGTAATTATTATTTTAAAACGATTCACTTTATTTTTCTTTCCCTTTTTAACTTCGTTTCTCTCTCTTTACTTTATATTGGGACTTTTGTTTTCTTTGCTTTTCAACCTGAGCCTTGCTTGCCAAGCAATAAATTTATTGCTTAAATAATTTTCAGCTGAAATCAAGAAATTAGACCGTTACAATTTTGGTTATATTGATTTCCCATTTATTTCTGGCTCGTATTGCTCTGACTTTTCCTTTTCCTTTTCTATACTTACGTTTCAAAAATAAATAGTACATATAATAACGTACATAATAAATTGCAGCCAGCTCATTTCTCACATATTTATTTCGTGCCTTAAAACCCCGTCACTCAACGCATCGATGACTACCTTTAATTTCGCCAGTTTTGAAATGTAAATGTTGGATACGTTGCATCCATTGCCTTATTCCTATATATTTACATCTGAACCATTTGCCTTTACCTTTTCACTTTCTTCCTCATTCATAAACCACTTCCTTCTCCTTCACGTAACCACTCACCAAACGTTACATCACTCCTTCTTCTTGCACTATCCACTCTCACGCCACCGAGGCCATCACCATCCACCTCTCCGTTTGTCTCCCCTCCTCTTCCACGCCGAAGCATGAAGCAGTGCCGTGCTCCCCTCCGAGCTCCCCACCACCCCTGACTTCGGCCTTTCTCCTTCCTTTTTGGGTTAGTATATGTATCTTAAATATAAGTATAGTATTCTGTGTAAATTATTTATATACATTAAGTAATAGATTCATAACTGTTGTATATATATGTCTAGCTTCTATTATAATATGAGTCTAGTATATAGGCAGATTGTATGGGTTGTCTGCATAGTTGTATAAGTTTATAAATAGTTTATATAAGATATTTTAGTTATATAGTTTACATATATATTGGTATAACTTTTGTGTGGTGTGCGTATGTTTTGGGTTATAACTTTTGTATGGTGTGCGTATGTTATGGGTAGTATTTCCAGTGTATGATTTCAGATATTATTATATTAAAGTGTACTAAGTATATTGGGTTCAAATTAAATGTAGTTTTAAATTTTTATGTTTTGAATTGATGTAAAAGCAAAAATATGAATAAGTTGTAAGATTTTGTTTCTGTTGGAGATAAAGCTGGACTTTAATTTTTTTTTTTTTTTTACATGTCTAAATTTAATATAATATATGTATAAAGTTTTAACTGTTTAAGAAAAATATATAAAGTTTTAAGTGTTGTTAGAAGTATTGTTTTATTCGCTAGAAGGAAAGTATTTTGTTTATATTACTTATATAAACGTTGTCAGTTTTAAATACATAGGTTATGGAAATTTGGTATTGAGTCTTTTCATTTGGGTAAGGTTACAATAATTTACTTATACATATAGCTGCATGTTCACCTGTATATGAATTTACCTTTTTGATTTAGGCTGCAACTACATGAATTTTGAATTCCCACGTTTTCTATTCTAAAGTTTTTTCCAGATTATATTAATATGTATAGGCAATTGTTTATACTTAAGTTTACAAGATTTTTTTTAGTCTGCGTAGTGAGTTAATATAAAAAGTATATTTTATTTATAAGCGGTTGTATACACATTAGTAGTTGTTTTAGTTAACAGTAATAAAAAAGAAAATTTATATAGCCTGTGTTAATTTATATATCTAAACTGTCAAGTTTATATGGTTATAAATGATTAGGTCAAAGTGAATATACAAGCTATAAAGATTTTATTGATTTTGCTTATATATATGAATAAAAATAAAAATAAAAAAAATTATTTGAGATTTATTTCAAATGAATACGTATTTTAAAATAATGGGTTTAAGTGAAATATTAATATAATATGCGTCTCGTCCAAAACTTTATATCAAGCTATTTTGATCCGTTCCCGTCGTTTCTGTTACCAGATTATGTTCATCAAATTCGTGTCAATTTTGCTTTGCTTGGATTTGTAAATCAAATGTCCATGTCCGTGTCAGTGTGTGTTTCCGTATCACCTTCGGTACCCTCCAGCCACGAAAGGTGAGCAATCACTCACGACTAACGTTCTTTTATTTATTAAATTTGATTCCAATTGAAACGACAATTGAAATATGCTACTGTTAGTTATTTACATTGCTATATATTTTGTTGTTTGCAAATGTGTTCACCTGTGGGATATGACACCATATCCCATTGTTATATTATACTGTTATTGATGATATATGTCTGTTATTTTATTATTTTTTATCACTCTGCAAGTTCCCCGTAGTTTAGAATTCAATATGGGTTGAAATGATACATACCCGAACGGACTTTAGAATAGGAGAACTTCGTTATGGGTTGAAATGATAAATCCAAGCGATTTTCAATAAAAATTGAATTTGGGATTACGGGTCGAAGTGATATCTACCCGTATCTTTAAATTTCGGATTGAAATCCGTATCCCTTGACCATAGGGTATGAAATTATATACAGACACCGTTGGTCCATATGTATAAATATTTTGAAAATAATTTCTATGGGTTGAAAATAAATATACGGTTTTAATAAATATTAATCTTTAAAAGATTATATGAAAATAGAAATTTTATATATAGTTTAATAGTAATATTTTGGAGATCGATTTAATCCGTATAATATGTTTAAGTATTTATTTAAATTTATATTTCAAAATTGATTGCTAATTTGGATAAGTTAACGTTGAGAAGATAAAGTTGAATTAATTGAAATTGTTTTTAGTTAAGTATTTTACTTAATTGGATTATTTGAACCAAAGAATTTGAAATTTAAGATTCGATTTATAACTTGATTTTGATTTAAATGATTAAATGGAGGTTTCAAGTTTAAACAAATCGAAAGGAATATTTAGTTTAAAGGTAAATTGGGTTATTAAATAAATATTGAATTTATTTAGTGAACATTTCAAGACTAAATAACAAGATTAAATCGAGATCTTATGAAACTGTTAAATCAAACTTTGAGTTGTTGAATATTAAAGCGTTGAAATATAGTAGAATTTAAACGGTAAAATTTTGATTTAGTTCTGTATTTGAAATGAATATAATTTGAATTTGTTTGATCAAAAAACTGAATTGTATAAAAATTTATAAATTGAGATTGAATTAGATTTGAATGGGATGGTCGGGTTGATTTTGAAAACGATTTGTTAAGTTGAGGAAACTACAAATATTCTACTCTAAATATTTATGTGTATATATATATATAATGAAAAGATATTTTTGTTGTGAAGTATAAATTAATTTGAAATGACCTCGGTATTATAGTGTATATTTCTACCTTATAGATAGTTCCATGGACCCTTAGAGGATGGTTATCCCAAACGTCCTTTAAGTTAATTATATTTCAGTTGATATTTCACTTGAGTTAGATTTATAGATATTAGAATGTTAATCCTGACTCGAATGTTTTGTGTTTTTGCTTTACGCTCGGGTCAGACTGAGAGATACAGCATTTAAGACTCACCTTCGAAGTTGGAGCTTTGCTTGAAGATCCAGCTATCTATCCCTTCAGTCATCCAGTTGATTGGTTCAGAGAAGCCATCTGTTGCATTGGAGACTTCATGGCATTTGAACAATTCGGTTGTATTTTATTTCTAACTCTGAGGTATATAGTAGCTTCATGAACTACTATTCTTTATCTATTCCGCTGCATTGTATTACTCTGTGTAAGTGATCTATGATTGATTTATTTACTGTATATTTTAAGTTTTGCCAAATTTTATTAACAATTCGATATTTTTAATTATTCAAGTCGGACATGTACGGTTTTATTGTCGATTTGAATGGTCCAAAATAGCGGGCTGTTACAGTTGGTATCAGAGCTTTGGCTCTAGGCAAAACTTAGCATATATGGTAAATTTATTTACAGAATCACTTTCGTTCGAGTTGAATCTCTTCCTTTTTGACTCAATTTCCTTTGAGTTTTGGAATGTCCCTCGGTTCCGAAATTCATTCTTGTCTCTTCCTATTTATATTCGTTTGATTCTGGAGTATCACATAACTCCATCGAATGTTTTGTAAAGGGGGTGAAAACACCTTTACATTTTGCATCGATTCACCGAAGATTTTTGTATCCTCGGTTTACGATGCTGCTATATCTTGATATGCCGAATTCCATCTCTGGCAATCGAATGTAGATTTGTTTTAGAATTCCGCATCGATCATATCCCTGAAGTCACGGTTGACCCGGTTAAGGTCGCCCGCTATTTATAGAAGTATATCCATCTTCTATTTTGTAATTTAATCATCTCATCTTTGATCGAGTCTATCTTCGAATCAGAATTCTATTGATTGGAGTTCCTCTAATTCAAATCTCTATCTTTGTTTTGAAATCCATTCTTAAAATTATTCTTTGAAAATCGAGTATATTTGCATTTTTGAAATTTTTTTTATATATCGAAATTATTATTTTGATAATTATGATTTTATTCTATATAAAAAGTGAAAATGTTTTCGATAAGGATTATATACCTATATATAAAATGAATAAGAAATGTTATTCTATATATAAAAGTTTTGAAAGGATTGGAAATTTCGAAAATTTATAAGAAAGTGATTCATATAAAAATGATTTATAACTGAAGGGTTAAATTTGAAATTCGAGAATTGAATTCCGGTATTTTGAAATTGGTTTTAAGATTTTGGAAAATATATAAAAATAATATGATTTAAAAGTATTTTTCCGAATAAGAAATGTTTCAAATGAGTTCAAATGAATTCCAATAATTTTGAAGAAATTTCAAAGAAGTTTTCAAGAAAATAGAAATCCAGAAATCACTTATGTCGCTGGAAAATAATTTCGGTGATGAGTGCAGGCATCATCGACATTGATTTTCGAGTTTCAGAGTGGGGGAGTGGCCACTTTAATAGCTTCGCTATGCAAGTGATTTTGTAAAACCGGTTTTGATTTCAACTTCCGAAGTATAATTTGATATTTTAGAAAGATATAAGTATATATTTGAAACAATTTAAAATGAGACCGGTGTTCAATCCTCGAGTTTCGGATTTAATAATTGGTTTATTGATTTATTGTTGATTTTCAACTGTTGAATTGAAAATTTGATTTCCCTAACTATTTCGAATGTTCGAACACTTCCAAATCGAGATTAAATTTTCAAAGCTAAGAAATTTCGAGGAGTATAAAATGTTTGATAAAGAATATAAATTTAGTTTTGAAATGTTTTGAAAAAAATATGGTTTTGAATAATGGTTTTCAGAAAGGTAAATTGGATATTTCAAATAGAAATAGATAGTTTAAAAGTTTTAAAGGGATGCTTCTAAATTTGGAAACTATTTTTAGTATAATTGATTTTGAGAAAATATTTGGTTTTGAAATTTAATTGAAATTAAAACCAGTACTTATATGGTGATTTTGGAAATGAATTTGTTTGACTTGAATTATTTTAATTTGGAAACTGGGATTATTTTCTAAACCTATTATTATGGGAACTTTGAAATTGAGATATTTAATTGGAAGAAAATTTGGTGAAATCATATATGATTTTGAAACTGATATTGAAATGATTTGAAATTTGAGAACCTTATATTATTAAGCACTTGATTTGGGAGTGGTCGAACCTATATAAAATGGATTGTATAAGTATGAAGTTGATTTGAAATCTACTGATTTGAAAGGTACTCAATTTGGAAAGAGATTTTATATAATCAAAGTCTATATAAGTATGATTTGATCTACTATTGATTTGGAAAGTATTCGATTTGGGAAAAATGAAATCCTATATATATGGACTTTATATAAGTACGATATTTGAAAGTGATTTGAAAAGGTACTATATGATATATATTTTCGAAGTAAAGATATGGAAAGTGCCTTCTGCTTGATATCCGCTTTATGGCCACATCGTGGATTCATTCTATCGATATTATTCTCTCTGATTTTTGGTTTTTCGGATGTAATACTCGAGTGTTCCCACCGTGGCCTAACCCATGGTTTTTTTTCTCTCGTGAATGCATAGCGCAATTGCCTAGCTGAGTCTTGCCTAGGGGTACGGATTGTTTCCTGGGGGATCCAGGCGTAACCATTGTGTATCTGCGAACCATGATCGGACAAAGGTTTTGGTTTGGTTGATTTGTTTGGATTGTACTTTCCATATCTGTTTTTAAAAGGTTTTTCAAATATTTTCACTGGGTGTTGAAACAGGTCTACTAAGTACTTGAAGAACTCTAGCTTTGCGCCTGATCAACGCATGGCCAGAGTCTGCAAGAACGAGGATAAACTTGTTAAAACATCGAGTTATAAAAGTATTTTCGAAAGAAAAATTGGTTTCGATATAAAAGTATTTTATTTATAAAGGTATTTTATTATAATAGTATTTTCAACAAAGAAATTTTGTATTAATATTTGAAATTTAAATTCTTATGGTTTGAAATAAATTATTCGTGCCCGATTCTGTTCTTTTGAATCTACCTCATCTGCTCAGCTTTATTTTTCACCTATATTCCGTTTTCGGAATCTACCTTCCTTTCCTTTTTGAATAAATCTTTTAAATATTGCTTATTTGTATACTACATTGTTTTATATAAAATTTTAGCGTTATATATATTTTTGAAGTTATAAATTAAATAAAACATCTTTATAGAAAATGATTATTAATTTATTGATAATATTTGAAAGGTATCTTGAGAAAAATTAAAAATTTCATACATTTTGGATTTAATATTTTCAATAGTCTTTGTAAATAGATGTAATAATGTAAATAATTGTTTGCAAAGGAGTTTGAGAAGTATTAAATATTAAATTTAATTTCAAATGAAATTTTCAAATAAATATTTTAAATAAAATTTATATAGTTTTAAAATTTATTGTTTATCTTGGCTTTCAATCTATTTTTTTTTCTGGTTGTTTTATTCTCCTACCTCCTTCCTTTTCGGGGACGAAAAGTTTTGAGTGGGGGAGAGTGTAACGACCCGGAAAATTTTAACAATTTTAATTGATTCTATAACGTATTTAATTTAATATTTGTGAAATCTTATAATAATCGAATTTTTAAATAAAATGTTTATATATTTAGAATACGTATATTTAAATATAGCAGATTTTTAATTTTCAATTTATTTTAACAAAGTTTATTTCATTGGGAAATTCTATTAAATTCAAGCTAAAAATTGCTGATAATAAATTTATTATCAAGCAATAGCCACTATCCTTTACTTTAGTAATTATTTCATCAGTTGCTAAATTTTAGCCGTTGCCATCATTTCAAAAATTAAGCGTATAATTTTGTATACGTTGTATTTATCTTTTTGAACGGTTGATATGTTAATTGCCATTATAGCTTTAATATTTGTCAGCTAAATAAATGGGTGACCGTTACTGCCAATATTTAATTTGATACGTTTCCCGGTTGCCTTTTTCATTCACTTGACTGATTGATTTGTTGCCGTCTCTGTTATTTTCTCCCTGTCTTCATTGCTTTTTAAAGGTAAGAAACTGTTCCCTCAAACATAAATATTTGATTGTAGCCAGCAGTAACTTGTTTTAATAACCTTTTCCTAAATCAAAGCTTTTGAGCGTTACAATTTCTTTTGATTAGATATATGTGTTTAGGAGAAAATATTGCAGGTGGCCGTTACAATTGATTTCGGTGACTTTCTTTCTTCCCATACATCATTATATATTTGCTTTCCATTTTTCCTGAATTTATGTTTAGCAGTTTCGAAAATCAAACGTATACATTTGTATACGTCGTAATTATTATTTTAAAACGATTCACTTTATTTTTCTTTCCCTTTTTAACTTCGTTTCTCTCTCTTTACTTTATATTGGGACTTTTATTTCCTTTGCTTTTCAACCTGAGCCTTTCTTGCCAAGCAATAAATTTATTGCTTAAATAATTTTCAGCTGAAATCAAGAAATTAGACCGTTACCATTTTGGTTATATTGATTTTCCATTTATTTCTGGCTCGTATTGCTCTGACTTTTCCTTTTCCTTTTCTATACTTACGTTTCAAAAATAAATAGTACATATAATAACGTACATAATAAATTGCAGCCGGCTCATTTCTCACATATTTATTTCATGCCTTAAAACCCCGTCACTCAACGCATCGATGACTACCTTTAATTTCGCCAGTTTTGAAATGTAAATGTTGGATACGTTGCATCCATTGCCTTATTCCGATATATTTAGATCTGAACCATTTGCCTTTACCTTTTCACTTTCTTCCTCATTCGTAAACCACTTCCTCCTCCTTCACGTAACCACTCACCAAACGTTACATCACTCCTTCTTCTTGCACTATCCACTCTCACGCCACCGAGGCCATCACCATCCACCTCTCCGTTTGTCTCCCCTCCTCTTCCACGCCGAAGCATGAAGCAGTGCCGTGCTCCCCTCCGAGCTCCCCACCACCCCTGACTTCGGCCTTTCTCCTTCCTTTTTGGGTTAGTATATGTATCTTAAATATAAGTATAGTATTCTGTGTAAATTATTTATATACATTAAGTAATAGATTCATAACTGTTGTATATATATGTCTAGCTTCTGTTATAATATGAGTCTAGTATATAGGCAGATTGTATGGGTTGTCTGCATAGTTGTATAAGTTTATAAATAGTTTATATAAGATATTTTAGTTATATAGTTTACACATATATTGGTATAACTTTTGTGTGGTATGCGTATGTTTTGGGTTATAACTTTTGTATGGTGTGCGTATGTTATGGGTAGTATTTCCAGTGTATGGTTTCAGATATTATTATATTAAAGTGTACTAAGTATATTGGGTTCAAATTAAATGTAGTTTTAAATTTTTATGTTTTGAATTGATGTAAAAGCAAAAATATGAATAAGTTGTAAGATTTTGTTTCTGTTGGAGATAAAGCTGGACTTTAAATTTTTTTTTTTACATGTCTAAATTTAATATAATATATGTATAAAGTTTTAACTGTTTAAGAAAAATATATAAAGTTTTAAGTGTTGTTAGAAGTATTGTTTTATTCGCTAGAAGGAAAGTATTTTGTTTATATTACTTATATAAACGTTGTCAGTTTTAAATACATAGGTTATGGAAATTTGGTATTGAGTCTTTTCATTTGGGTAAGGTTACAATAATTTACTTATACATATAGCTGCATGTTCACCTGTATATGAATTTACCTTTTTGATTTAGGCTGCAACTACATGAATTTTGAATTCCCACGTTTTCTATTCTAAAGTTTTTTCCAGATTATATTAATATGTATAGGCAATTGTTTATATTTAAGTTTACAAGATTCTTTTTAGTCTGCGTAGTGAGTTAATATAAAAAGTATATTTTATTTATAAGCGGTTGTATACACATTAGTAGTTGTTTTAGTTAACAGTAATAAAAACAAAATTTATATAGCCTGTGTTAATTTATATATCTAAACTGTCAAGTTTATATGGGTATAAATGATTAGGTCAAAGTGCATATACAAGCTATAAAGATTTTATTGATTTTGGTTATATATATAAATAAAAATAAAAATAAAAAAAATTATTTGAGATTTATTTCAAATGAATACGTATTTTAAAATAATGGGTTTAAGTGAAATATTAATATAATATGCGTCTCGTCCAAAACTTTATATCAAGCTATTTTGATCCGTTCCCGTCGTTTCTGTTACCAGATTATGTTCATCAAATTCGTGCCAATTTTGCTTTGCTTGGATTTGTAAATCAAATTTCCATGTCAGTATCAGTGTGTGTTTCCGTATCACCTTCGGTACCCTCCAGCCACGAAAGGTGAGCAATCACTCACGACTAACGTTCTTTTATTTATTAAATTTGATTCCAATTGAAACGACAATTGAAATATGCTACTGTTAGTTATTTACATTGCTATATATTTTGTTGTTTGCAAATGTGTTCACCTGTGGGATATGACACCATATCCCATTGTTATATTATACTGTTATTGATAATATATGTCTGTTATTTTATTATTTGTTATCACTCTGCAAGTTCCCCGTAGTTTAGAATTCAATATGGGTTGAAATGATACATACCCGAACGGACTTTAGAATAGGAGAACTTCGTTATGGGTTGAAATGATAAATCCAAGCGATTTTCAATAAAAATTGAATTTGGGATTACGGGTCGAAGTGATATCTACCCGTATATTTAAATTTCGGATTGAAATCTGTATCCCTTGACCATAGGGTATGAAATTATATACAGACACCATTGGTCCATATGTATAAATATTTTAAAAATAATTTCTATGGGTTGAAAATAAATATACGGTTTTAATAAATATTAATCTTTAAAATATTATATGAAAATAGAAATTTTATATATAGATTTAATAGTAATATTTTGGAGATCGATTTAATCCATATAATATGTTTAAGTATTTATTTAAATTTATATTTCAAAATTGATTGATAATTTGGATAAGTTAAGGTTGAGAAGATAAAGTTGAATTAATTGAAATTGTATTTAGTTAAGTATTTTACTTAATTGGATTATTTGAACTAAAGAATTTGAAATTTAAGATTCGATTTATAACTTGATTTTGATTTAAATGATTAAACGGAGGTTTCAAGTTTAAACAAATCGAAAGGAATATTTAGTTTAAAGGTAAATTGGGTTATTAAATAAATATTGAATTTATTTAGTGAACATTTCAAGACTAAATAACAAGATTAAATCGAGATCTTATGAAACTGTTAAATCAAACTTTGAGTTGTTGAATATTAAAGCGTTGAAATATAGTAGAATTTAAACGGTAAAATTTTGATTTAGTTCTATATTTGAAATGAATATAATTTGAATTTGTTTGATCAAAAAACTGAATTGTATAAAAATTTATAAATTGAGATTGAATTAGATTTGAATGGGATGGTCGGGTTGATTTTGAAAACGATTTGTTAAGTCGAGGAAACTACAAATATTATACTCTAAATATTTATGTATATATATATATATATATATATATATATATAATGAAAAGATATTTTTGTTGTGAAGTATAAATTAATTTGAAATGACCTCGGTATTATAGTGTATATTTCTACCTTATAGATAGTTCCATGGACCCTTAGAGGATGGTTATCCCAAACGTCCTTTAAGTTAATTATATTTCAGTTGATATTTCACTTGAGTTAGATTTATAGATATAAGAATGTTAATCCTGACTCGAGTGTTTTGTGTTTTTGCTTTACGCTCGGGTCAGACTGAGAGATACAGCATTTGAGACTCACCTTCGAAGTTGGAGCTTTGCTTGAAGATCCAGCTATTTATCCCTTCATTCATCCAGTTGATTGGTTCAGAGAAGCCATCTGTTGCATTGGAGACTTCATGGCATTTGAACAATTCGGTTGTATTTTATTTCTAACTCTGAGGTATATAGTAGCTTCATGAACTACTATTCTTTATCTATTCCGCTGCATTGTATTACTCTGTGTAAGTGATCTATGATTGATTTATTTACTGTATATTTTAAGTTTTGCCAAATTTTATTAACAATTCGATATTTTGAATTATTCAAGTCGGACATGTACGGTTTTATTGTCGATTTGAATGGTCCAAAATAGCGGGCTGTTACACATACAAATCCATATATATTAGATTTAATTGAACAAATTTGATCGATGCCTTATTGCTTGTGAAATCGCGAGGCCCAAACACCACGCACGCATTCGACCATCAAGCCTTGCATGCCCAACGCGTTCCCAAACTCGATCGCCTAGGCCCGCCTCGCAATATGCCTCGTTGCGGCTGTCAACTGCCGTTTCCCCCAAATCCTCTTGCCAAGAAGACGATGCCAGAAGTCAAACATCGACGCGCCTCACCCCCCATCGCTTCGGCACGTCCCTCGTACGTGCGCACGAAAACCCATTTACGAGCTTTCCTTTATGCGGCCTGTCGCTCGCGAGCTCGAGCTTGCCCTAGGTTTCTTCGATTAGGTCAGGGAATTTATAATTGAAAGAAGCAATGATGTCGTATGAAACAAATTTCGTGAATTATAAAAGGAATGGGGAAGAACAAAAAGGGTTTTTGATTTTTAGTTATATTAGGAGCTGCGTTTTTGTTTGATCGGCATTTATTGCTTTCTTTTGACCCAATCGTATGATTTGAAAAGATGGGGAGAGAAGAGAAAGGGAGTACGAAGGAACGAATTGGTGGCGGGTTGTACGTATTGTCGGTTTAGGAAAAACAAATATATTTTATTTAAATTTAAATTTGTTTCGAAACAAAGTTCAGCGCGTTTATATATCGTACGCTCACACAACTGCTCCAGTTACTACAAAATTTGAAATCCGACAAAAATACAATATTACGGATCCAATGGAACTGGTTTCGTAAAATTCCAAGACTGTGCCTCGGAAGACTATTTTTAAATTCAATTTAAACAGTACATTTTTAAAACTAAACAAAACACTTTTAAATTCAAATTTTAAAAGTTCTATTATCTTCATTATTATCAATATAAATCTATAAGTCTTCAAATTATTTTTAATAAGTTAAAAATCCTTGATTTCATATTTACTCAATTTCCAATAGTAATTCAAAATTAAATTATCCAGTAAATGGTGATATTTGAAATACAAGTTAAAATTGCTCTTAAATATTTAAAATCAATTAAATATTCCGATTTCAAATGCCTAAAAATTCCGGGTCGTCATAATTCCTGAGGATGATAACCCTTCTATTTCTAAAGATGACACTGCTTCGATCCTCTTATTTAGCGATGTCCCTTCGAAAAAAGGTAGAGGTGGTATAGGATCGAAGAGAGGGTTGGGTGATGCTCGAGTAGATCCATCCTTGTGAAGTTGAGGAAGAACAAGAAGTCCAAGAAGTAGCCACTGGGTCGGCTTGATGTGTAGATAGCTCATGTTGGTGCTCTTTCTCTCTTATTGGCCGTGTTTTGTAGGTACGATCCCCACCTGTAATTCACATATTTTGGATAAAATTATACTACAACGTACAAGTTTAATATGAACAAAAGTTCACTTGCTTTCGTAGAACTCTTATATATATTGGCTTAAGTGATTGAGCTATTGCAATTTCCATTCAATGTACTTGCAACTTGTTGCTTGCTAACTTGGATGTTGATTCGATTCATTAATCTTATGGCCTCACTAAGGTCGTGGCCCCGAGTCATATTCAAATGTTAGGTTTGAGCTTTAATGTTACACCATTGAACTTAGCAGTTAAGCAATTATGTTTCTGCCCTATCTTGGGTTGACATAATTAACTAGTGGATGGTCGAGCTCCATCTTCACTAACGTCGTTCTCATCCTTTCGAATTCAGGTCTGAGTTGGTTAAGTAGTAAGTGGTCGAATCGCACTTATTTATTTGTTTATACTCATATCCATGCTACATGCACACGTTGTTCTTCGCACCTGCTGATGTTTGTAACCTAATCCATACTCTAGGAATTTAGAGTTGTATGGGAAACCATCGAATTCAATTTCCCTTGGTCAGTCATCTCACCTTAAGTATGGGTTTCCATTCATCAATTGATTGGTCGAACCACAATCACTATCAAGCCATGTTGACTTCATTGTATGGTGGGATTTATTTGGGCGTATGTTACAACTAATATGCAATGCAATGGCAAATCATAGATATGAAACAAAATTCAAAGCTTTATTTGCCAAATGGAAAGAAATGCCATAATTTGTCTTAATACATACCTATAAACTTAAATGCAGAAGAAAATCCTGAAATTAAATGCAATCGAATAAAAAAGAAATAGATTAAGTAAAATATAACTGTAAATGCTCACCATTCCATGCCATTGGGATTGTGTTGAAAGTTCCCTCTCCAAGCCTTTATTCAATGACATATGATCCTTCCCAAGCAATAGTATTCATATGGAACGGGACCGAAAAACCCATTTTAGGATGGGATTGCCGATTTCAGAGGTTCTAGGTCACACTTTAGTGTTGTAGTATCGGGACACTTTGTGTCGGTGCGTAGTTACCCTCAAATCAGCTTCCTTGCGCTTCTTATCTACAAAGTTTATTGGTTCTAAGTAGAGATCTCTATTCATTCTGGGATCATAATAAGTCACTTAATGTGAAGGAACTTTGAGTTCAATAGGAAAAATGGCATTAGACCCGTACATAAGGGAGAATGGAGTATGACCAGTCGTGGACTTGTAGGTGGTTCTATAGGCCCATAATGCTATTGGGAGTTCATCCAACCACTTTCCTCTAGCCTTTTCCAAATGCTTCTTTACAATCGACTTCATGATTTTATTCATAGCTTCAACTTATCCATTCGCTTGAGGGTAAGTAATTGCCGCAACTCTTTTCAATATAATTCCATCGGTAGAAGTCTTTGAATACATCACTGTCGTATTGGGTTCCATTGTCAATTACTATAGTTTGCGGAAGGCTAAAACGACAGATGATGTTCTAGACGATGAAGTTGATTACTTTCTTTGTTGTGATCGTGGCTAAAGGTTCTGCTTCGGTCCATTTAGTGAAGTAATCAACTATGATGATGGTGTACTTCGCACCACCTTTAAAGATGGGTAAGGAACCGATATTATCTATGCCACAATTGGAAAATGGCTATGGGTTGACCATTTATGGGATTTCCATCGACGAAACTCTAGAAACTTTTGCATACATTTGGCACTTGTCGCATCGCCTTGCATAATCAATAGCATCTTGATTAACGGTCGACCAATAATACCCGCAATGGTGTATTTTCTTTGCTAGGGCTTGCCCCTCCAGTGTGATCGCCATATTCCCCTTCATGAACTTCCTTTAGGACTTGCTTTATTTCATCATAAGTGATACACCGAAATAGGGGGATGGCAAAACCCTTTCTATACATAACTCCTCCTGAATGATGTATGGTGAAGCTTTGTGAAGGACTTGTTTTTCATTCCTCCATTCTGGAAGAACTCCATGTAGCAAATAGTGTTTAATTGGAATCATCCACGACTCCTTCATAGGCTTTGTTTCTAGTACCCGGTCGATTTCAATTTGGTTTATGCTCAGAGCATTTAGTACTTCGTCTAGGACCAAGCCCATTTGTTGTGCATCCCCGGTGCTAGCAAACTTTGCCAATAAGTCGGCCTCTTTGTTTTGATCTTGAGGAATGTGTGTAATATCATAGTATTCAAAGTCTGTCAACGGCTCATGGACTCAAGTAAGGTACGGGGGGAGTCTTTGTACTTTAGCTTGGTAATCTCCCCTAACTTAGTATACCATCAATTATGAGTCAAAAGATTTCAAGAGATTTTATCCCTAGTTTTCTGGCAAGTTTGAGTCCAGATATCAGAGCTTCATACTTAGCCTTCGTTGTTTATTGCAGGAAAAACAAGCTTTAAAGTATAGAAAATTGACTGATCTTCTAGAGTTACTAGCATAATTCTGGTTGCAGAACAGCGATCATTGGATGCTCTATCAATATACAACTTCTATCTTATGGTTGGGGTTTCATCGCTCTTTGGGAAATCATCTTATGTAGTGATTTCTGCTATAAAGTCTGCAAGTGCCCATCCCTAGATAACACTTTGAGGAAGATAAGTGATGTTAAATTGGCTCTGTTTGATATTCCTCTTGAGTAACCTTCCAAACGTCTCAGGTCATTGTAGCATCGGTCGTAATGGTTGGTCGGTGTAAATGTTGATAGGATGAGCCTGAAAATAAAGGTAAAGCTTTCGTGAAGCTATCAACAAGTAGTATGTCAATTTCTCTATCTTTGGATAGTATCTTTCAGCACCTGTTAATCACTTGCTAACATAATAAACCGAGGTCTAGATTGGATTCTCTTCATGAAGTAATGCGACATTTCTAGCATGTACTGACATGGCCAAGTAGATATACAAGTCTTCAATATCTACCGACTTTGACAAGATGGGAGGTCTCTCAAAGTGGTTCACCAAATCTTGGAATGCATCTTTACAATCCTATGTCCATTCAAAATTCCTTTTTCCTCTTCTAATCAAGTAAAAGAAAGGAATGCATTTATTGGTAACTATGGAAATAAATCGACTTAGGGCGGCAACCTTCCCATTCAAGCTCTGTACTTGTTTGATTGTCTTTGGCACTTAGATGTCGCAAATACCTTGGATCTTCTCTAGATTAGCTTTGATTCCATGGGCATTAATGATGGAAAATAGGATTTTTCCTGATGCAACGCCAAAAGAACACTTCAAAGGATTGACCTTCATTTTGTAGTATCGAAAAATATCAAACATTTCGGCCAAGTCTCTAATGTGTCCCTAGATCATCGTGACTTCATGAGCATATCATCCACATACACCTTTCTTATCTTTCTGATCCAATCTTTAAAAATTATATTGATTAGGCATTGATCGATCGCTTTATCATTCTTTAAAACAAATGGCGTCACCACATAACAATATAATCAATGTCGGTAATGAAGCTAATGTGCTCTTTTTTAGGAATCTGCACTGGGATTTTCTTATATCCAGAGTACGCATCCATGAAAAACTGCAAACGCCCTATGGTTGGGTCTGCCAGCTAGTCGATCCTTGGAAAGGGAAAACTTCTTTCGGGCATGCCTTGTTCAAGTCCGAATAATCAATGCATGTCCATTGTTTCCCATTAGCCTTTCTCACAAGTACAAAATTTGATACCCAAAGGGTAGAGGGCATCATAAATAAAATCGTTGTCTTTGAGCATACCACCTCCTCTTTAAGAGGGGAAATCTCTTCGGATCCATGCTATGCCTTTTTGGTTTTACTGAGACATGCCTTGTATCTATATTCAATGCATGGCTCGCAATGGCAGACGAGATACCACATATATCATATTGAGTCCAAGCGAACACGTTGAAGTTCGCTCGGAGAAACCACCAAGTTCTTTAATCATAGAGGGGATGAGTTGTGATCCGATCTTTACGACCTATAATGAGTTTTTGTGGTTGACCATGATGCCAATGGTCAGCTCATCCTATGCACCCTTGGTCTCTTTGGGCTCCTCCTCATGATCCCTTGTATCTATGTCTCTATAGAACCGATTGTGGCACTCGAGCCAAGCCTCAGGCACTGGTTGTCAATCTTTAATGGCTTGGATATAGAGAGACTTGCCCACACCCTTATCTTTCTCCTTCCATTGGGTGTCCCTCAATTCAGCTACATAGCAGGCACATACGATCACCTGATCACCATAAACAACTCCAACTCCATTATCTGTCGGAAACTTTAAAGTCAAACACTATAGGATAAGAGCTGCCCGTAACTCTGCTAGGGTCGATCGGTAAAGAAAAGAAGTATGGAGAGTCAATAGTCAAAACAAAAAATGGCAAAATCCACACTGTCCTGCAGTCACATTCTCCAAACCCCACGGGCAATTCATCGTAACCAACAGCTTTGGTTGCAGCACTTTTAAAGCCATCAATGCAGGCTTTTGATAGTTTTAAGTCCTTGGCATTAATCTTCATCTGATCATTAGCTTTTTTTTGAAAATTATATTCACAGTGCTTCCACAATCAACTAGAATCCTCCTAACTAAGGCAAGGCCGATCATTGCCGAAATGACCATTGGGTCGATTGTCGGTGCCTCGACCTTGTCTGCATCTCTGTTTTTGTACACAATGTCATCTATCATTGTACGTTGTTGTTTTACCGGAGCTCCATCTTCTGTACTTGAACAACATTCAAAATTCACATGCTTGATCGTGCTAGCATAATGCTCCATCTCATACTCACTTTTATCGGCTAGATGCATTCCTCTGACAAATGTGTTGATTACTAATATTCCACTAGTCCACGCTAGCTCCTCAACCCTATGTGGTGCTTGTCATTGAATAGGATCAGATATCCCCTGCCTGTCATCCTATGAGGCTTTTACAAACTGTAATAACTTTCTTTCCTAAGTCATGTTTTCAATAATATCCTAGAGATGCCTGCCCTCATTTGTGTTATGAACATAACATTTGTGAAACCGACAATATTTTCCGGTTTGTTTCTGCTTCTTCATTGATTCTCTTAGAGGCAGCTTCCTGTATTGCATGGTATTGCATGTAGACAAGTAGACGTTCTCTTGAGATGTATTTTGTGTTGTGTAGGTACCATACATTGGAATTCTAGGCTTTCCTCTTCTAGAATCCCTTTATCGTTCATGGTTCCTATATCGCCGCCTTTCTTTTGTTGATATGATTTATTTCGGACATTCACTTGAACTTTTCCAGAACTATCACCAGACTGCTTCACAGCATTCTTACTTGGTACTCCCTCCCCACTTGGTTCCACAACATTCTTTTTCCTAGAGCATCTGGCTTCTTCTTTCCTTAAATACTGAGCCGCCTTTGCATTGAAGCGTTCCAATGTTGCGGGTGACTTGTCAGTTAACCAATCGCTAAAATCAAATTCTGGATCAATCCCTCTTGTTACCGCCATCAATATTGCATGTTCATTCGAATTACCGATTTTTCATGACAACTATATGGAATCTATTAAAATAATGTTTCAACGATTCTCCTAGAGCTTGGATTACGCTGGATAGGGACATTACATCTTTAGGGTGAGTTTCGTGCATGCGAAACTTCTCCATAAACTTCATTTCTAAGTCATCAAATTTAGAGAACTGCCATGGGGGAAATCTCATAAACAATATCGTTGCTATTTGAGAGAGAGTAATAGGAAAACATCTACACTTGGTTGCACCATCTGCTCATGTAGAATCCATCATCCATTCACGTCTCATGATATGCCGCTTAGGTTCAGTCTTTCCCTTATAGGCATGTATCGACGGTATACTGAACCTCCTTGGATACTCGACATGTAAGATATTATAAGTGAACGAGGTATGACTTCTCGAAATCTGCCAATCATCATTAGTTAAGCCTTGGCTTTACCTTATTAGTTGTCTAACTATAGCCTACAAGTCCAATGTTTGGATAGTCGAAGCCAAGCGGTAGTCGAGATCCACCTCACGGGAAAGGTTTGATTGATGTCTACTAGCTATTCGATGCCTTATTGGCTCGACATCCTCTTGATGTACATCATGTGAATTTACTTCATCATCGTTCCAAGGAGGTATCTGGCCCGCATTTGTTTGAACTCCAGCATCCAGATTGATCGCACCATCATCAGTATTTACCTCTACCGTCGTTGGTTCGTATCGTCCATCTAGAGAACAATCGGTACCGATCATTCTAGATGGATTGACAATGATCATTTTCACTCTATTTGGAACGATTGTAGAAGGACGGTTCATGCTTCAGTGTGGAATCTGTTCGTTCTACGGCGCTTGCGTCTGTTATAATGATTTGATGAACTAGAATTGTAATGACCCTAATTATAACTAACATTATTTAGACATTTAATTAGAAAAACTAAATGAAATAATGTAAAGGGTTAGAGGAATTGAGAATTGATACTAAACTTGAGCCATGCCTTAATCAATATATTAATAATGGATAAAATAGGAAGAGTCTTTAATTCTATACCCTAAACCCTTTAATTCTCTCCACTTCCTCATTCATTATACATTCACAAACTAAACAAAAATAATACTAAGTTTGGCCAGCCATCACAAGGAAGGAAAAAAAGAAATTAAAGCTAAGAGATTAAGGGAAAAGTATAGGAAATAAATCTTAATTCAAGTCTTAACTCCTAAATCTAGATCATGATGAATAATTAGTTTACATCTCTATTTTTGATGTATGGTTTCGGTTGAAAAGTAAACCCGTTTCCTTTTACAAGTATATGCCAATTATATGCTATTTTAATGATTTATAGTTTAAATATGATTAATTGTGTTATGTTTGAGTTAGAAAACAATTCATATGACATTCGATTGACTTGACATTTTGGTATAATATGAGAACCATCATTTTAGAAGTGAGTTTCAAGATTTATATTTTCTAAGTTAATATGGATTTATGATGAATTTTTTAAGTTTAGAAAATGCTTAAATCAGTTTCTAATGTTTAAGATATATTTTCAACCCGAAAATTTGGATATGGGGAAGAGAATGATTAAATTTTTGGGGATTTTTTCTAAGAGTTTAGGACGAGTGAATAAATTATTTTCAATGACAAGCACTTATTTGCTTAAGTGAAATGTTTAAATTTGGTCTTAACTACAAATTATTTGAGAATTCACGCATATAACATGTGGTAATATTTTCAAAGAAAGAAATTGGTAAAGTTTTATAAACTAATGAGATTTCGACAAAAATTGATGATTAGGTGAAAAAGGGTTTCTTTTAAAAACAAAGATACAGTTTTTAACTTAATTACACCTTCGCCACTTACCCAGGTGTTTGTATCAAAATTGGGCACAACACTCTTCGAAAGTATTTGAAGAGCTAAAATGAAGAAAGTAAATGTAAAATGTGGATTATCTAACAAACACTTCAAAAACAGATAAGAAAAAACACGCATAAACACATAGATTTAGAGTGGTTCAGCGTATTGCCTACGTCCACTACGAAATTGAAGATTTTATTGATGTTTCTTTGCTGGTTACAACTGATTACAGTGGATTACAGTAGTATATTTTCGAGTTCAACAGTGATCTTCGGGTGCAAAAATGGTCTCGGCAGAGTTCGGATGTAAGAGCGCCAAAGGTTTTTTTTTTACAGGCTCTAGGATGCTATTTATAGGCGCAAGGTGCAAATATCTCGCTCAGATCCTGGGAGACCTCTTCTGGCATGTGGGTTGGCCCATGCAATCTATCTCATATGGTTCGCACTCGATCCATGATCGATACAAACGAATTCCGTATCGATCAAGATTTGGCCCAATCGAATCGAAATTGAGCACGAACATTCTTTGGCTGTACGTAAGCTCCTATGAAAATTTGTTGGCATTTGGACTAGTAGATTGTGAGTTATAATTGATGCAAGTTTAGGCTTTTCGGTTGCCATTTCTTTGTATCGATGTTGTTGGAATCGGCCATTTCTCATCGATGATTATGCATATGATGCCAGTTGACATGGCACTTGCTTTACGTATCGATCCAAAGTTCATGCCGAATCAATCGAGTCATCCCAATGTTGTCGCCTCGTTCGTATCAATCTGACTTGGTCTTGTTTGTATCGAATGCAGTTGCTCTGTTCGTAACGAATGTAGTTGCCCTGTCGCATCGATGGCAGTTGAGTCTTGTTCATATCGATCGAAGCTGTTCTGTTCGTATCTATTACCATGGCCTTGTTCGTATCAATACTCATAGGCTACTTCGTATCGATAGCTAAGGGCCATTTCGTATCGATAGCCAGAGGTGTTTTCATATCATTTGTTTGATGTTTTATTCGTATCGATCGTTCCGAACTGTGCGACTAGGATCGATGCAAATTGACTCCAACTGATCGATACGAAGTTGAACCAACTTGATGGATACGAAGTAGAACCAAGTTGAGTGGACGCGCAATTGAGTGTACATGATGGATATGAATAATAGATAACATCATGGATATGAACAATAGATAACGTGATGGACACGAACAGATGGATGCGAAATGATGGATATGAACAGACAGATGCATGTGAGTTGATTTCCTTGTATTGCATCTATCGTATCTTGAGCAAACGAACTCCGAATGACTTGAAACTTGGAAAGTTGGCTTTTATAGCTTTGCTGGTCCAGTCACATCAATCATAGCTCGATCCTGACTTGGATAAAATTTATCGACATCCATAGCGAACCTGTGTATAACCGATCTTCGGGACGAACTGCCCTTGGTTTTTAGTCAATTCCATGGCATCACGACGTTGCCAAAAAGCAAGATAAAATTTGCCCTCTAAAGTACGTCTTGAGAAAATAAGACGTGCTTTGAAAAGTTGTAATCTTCATCCTAAATAGTTTTATTTGACTTATCTGAATGGTTGTTTCCTTTTCATTGAAAAATATAACCCTTGATTGATCTTCAATAATATGAACTGTTGACTGTCAACTGTTGTACTGCGCACTGTTTTAACTGAGCGTTGCATGATAGCTAACTGTTATCTATTGTTGTAATTATCATCTGGCGAGCATTCAAATCCTATGAATTTTGAAAATTGGATGTTAGCCCGACATACATGTACGTATGTTAGCCTTACTCCCGTTAACGTTTGCACGTTCATGAGTCATTGTCAGTTTTTCTTGCATCGAATTCTGTATCGATCCTCTTCTGAATCGACGAGAAGTTCTAGTTGTAACAATGTTTGACGGTTCTTTTAGAGTTTTTCTTCACATCAATCCTCTCCTGGATTGATGTGGAAGGTTGAAAAGTCATTTTCGTATCGATGGTGATCGACAGGGATTGGTTGGTCTCACTTTTTATTTTTTGTGTCTCGTATCGATGGATACGAGTACTCGTTGACCGCAGAGTTATGGATACGAATTTTTCATGTCACATCGATAGGCGTGAATTCTCTTGATCTACGATTGGATGGATACAAAATTATCATTTCGCATCGATGGAGTTAGAGATCGGTCGTCGATGGATACGAACAGCTACACTTTGGATTGCTTTGGATCGATGGATATGAATAAGCTTCTTCGTATCGATGGTAGTTGTGACCGTTCCAACCAGTACTTGGCTACTGGGAGACGCATCGTTTCCCTTTGGTTACGTATCCATATAAATACGTTTTGTACTTAGAATTTTTTCACATGCCCATTTTTTGACTCTCTGCTTTGTATCGATCAGGCAAAAAAGAAAGAAAGCTGTCTTCATCTCCAAACCGAGCAATCCATCAATCTTTCGAGCCGATTGTTTTAACTAGGTAATTAACCAATCTATTCAATTATAAAATGATGAGACTCGTGTTTCCATGCTAATTCGTTCATGGTTCTGGCCGATTCCGACAACATCATCACCGAAGTTGGGTTAAAGCAAGGTCGAGGAAGGAGCAATGGTGCTCAAATGGCTTGGGGAAGAAAATCGACTGATGGATTCGAAGTGGAATGTTGTAACATTGGAAAGTTATTCGCATCGATCTGGAAACATTAAGAGTGCATATCGATACCGAAAGTGCTGAACGGAAGGGTGAGATTTGGTATCCATCGAGGATGGTAGGAGTTCGTATCGATCTAGAGTGATCAATACGAAGATTTAGCTCGTGTTATCGACATGAAGACTCAGCCTACGTGATCGATACGAGCTCTTGACTCTAGTGATCAACACGAAGGCTAGGTCGGTGATTGATGCAAAATGAAGGTTTTACGATCAATGTGAATCCTACTCTTACCAGACCGATACGAAATTGAGTTGTAGCTGAACGATCTAAGTTTAAACCTTGATGGATAAAAAATCTCATGCATACTCGAACCTGACTCCGACGAGCTTCATCCTTGCATATCTGGACTTAACTATTAAACTGCATATTTGACTGCACTTCGAAGCTCGTCGATGGAAACATAACTTAACAAAATATTAACGGACTTTAACTTGGATCGGTCTCTATAGCCTGGATGGCATGGTTGTGACGATCAGCGATGACGGTCACTCCAGTTGAATTTCGAAGTCTTGTTGTTTTAATATTCTTTCAAACTCTATAGAATTTCTCAAGCAATATGTAGCACTGCACTGCACAACACATTCACGCATTTCACACTATTGAAGACATGGGCTTATTATCGTCTAATGATTGTTTTTGATAAGTTGATTAGCTATGGAATCCACAAGTTCTCAACAATAGGAAACCCGAAGTTCATCTTTTCCAATAATAGAGTTGTAGGCCATCACGGTCGAGGTCATGATCCAGCTCCGGACGAGTTTCCAGGAGCAACTTTTATTGCAAACCCACAAGATTCTATGCCATCTAACGTCTCCGAAGATATGTTGGGTCGGATATGCCTAAGACATGGCTTGTCATTGGATGACGTCTTATTACCGGGGCCGAACGGTAGACCACATGCTCCCCCGGAAGGGTTTACTACTTTCAATAGGAATTCATGCACAACTGGAACACTTCCCCCATTCAACCAATACATTCGGGAAGTTTTGGCTTTTTTTGAAATCCCCCCCCCCACAACTACACTCCAATGGATATGCGCTACTGAATAGCCTATTCATTGTATTCATGGAGCATCTTTTCCGACTCCCGACTCCGATCCAAATCAGATACCTATTTAATGTTAAGATTCGGGGAAATAGTCCTTCGTTCACATTCTTAGAGGTAGTTAGGAACTGTCAAGTGGTGACGGGCTCTTAGACTAGGCTCGGCTATTTCAAGACAGAATGGTTCTATGTCCGATGCCCCTCAGGATTAGCCATTCGATTGTTAGTTAGGCATAAGTGTCACAATTTTCTTCGGTAACTCATAAATTTGTCATAACCGATGTTGAATCTCTCATCTTATTTTCTTTTATAACTGTAATTCAAGGACCTGAAGGCGCACATTTCAAAGAAATAGTATGAGTTCTTCAAAAAGTGCTGAGTGAAATGAGGGACATAGGCTCGGTGCTAATAGATAGAAATTTGAGGACCGTCGGGCTAATCGAGCGAAATCAGAGCACTAGGCTTGAAGGAGCGCTAATGGTAGCTCCGGTGAAATGGGCTAAACGTAGAGCACCCGAGATCGTAACAATCGAAGAGGGTGAGGAAGAAAATACGCCCACCGATGATGAACCCATAGTCGGGCCTTCTGACAGCTTTCAAAGTCTTGAGGGAAGGAGAAAAGGCAAGGCTGTAGCGCTACAAATCTTTGAGATGGAAATCCATAATCGTGTCTTTTCCTGTTCCCGGTATTAATATTTCAGAGGCTCCTCCCTTGCAAGTGGAGAACCTTTTCAAAGGGCTTGCCGATATCTCAATCCTGGATTATGTGTCACTTCAACATAGCGCCAGATTGGACGAGCTTCAGAATGCTTTAGACAAAAGCGAGTCTCTTCCCATAAGCGTGGTTGACATTTTCGGTTGGTCAGGGGGTTTCATATACATATATACTTCACGACACTACATGATTTCCGATAACAAGTTGTTTACTTCAAGAGTTTACTAACTCTGTTCTTCTTTCTTCTTTGCAGATTCAATGACTAAAAGAGATTCTATGTTAGGAAGTCTCCGCTCTACAAGGCAAGAATCCTGCTCGTATTATGAGTCTCATCGAAGGGAGGGCGATAGAAACCGTGATGGCGATTATTTGAGCCAAGAATGTCACGAGAGAGAGAGAGGGATAGGGATTATAGATATCGATCCCGATCGCGTTCTCCTCCTCGTGCCCCCACACAACCATCGGTACATGGAAAAAAAACAGTAGAGCCTCCCCACCATAAATCTTCTTCTTAAACCTCTAGGCTTGAATGACAATATCATAGACATGAGGCCGAAATTCCCATTGCTGCTGAACAATCTATTACTGAGCCCACCGAGGAAAGGGCTACTAGAATTGGCCAGTTAAAGAAAGATTTTCCAAACTTATGCTTCGACTGCATCGTCTTTCCTCGACTTAATGAGAATTCCAGCAGAAGCAAAGAACATAATGCATGATTATATTCACGATATTTATACCCAGTACAAGAAGTGGAGGAAAGCTGTAGAAAAAGCATCTAAGGTGGCCTTTGAGCGGGCGAATACCTTTGAGAAATTAGAAGCCGAGCTCGCTCAAAAGGACTGGATTATTCAAGTGCTTAAAGACGATGCTGAATCCTCTCAAAAATCAGAAATATAAGCCACCCAAAAGGACGGTGAGGCGAATTTGGCAATAGAGAGGATGCGGTAAATACAATTTTTCCTTGGTGGAGGAGATGGACCACTGAAACACCACCGTCACAACCGAACGGGGTGCTGCTCTTAAAGATATTAACAAGCTCAAAGCCAAATTTTCCGAAATCATCAAAGAGAGGGATGATGCAAATAGTGCAGTCCAGTGGGCATATGGATAGGACGTAGTGCTTCAGGGAAAATGGGATGCGACAATGGCTAAGGTTCGGGAGG
Organism: Allium cepa; assembly: GCA_030765085.1. NCBI lineage: Eukaryota > Viridiplantae > Streptophyta > Magnoliopsida > Asparagales > Amaryllidaceae > Allium > Allium cepa. The sequence goes on from CM060943.1 coordinate 466,863,336, forward strand.
TGGAGATTGAGGTTGATTAGAAGATCCAAATGGCAGAGTCCAGGCTAGAGGATGACATTGAAGATCTCCTTATTACTTATAATGCTAACATCTTTAAGCATAGTAATCTAGCCTGGCTTGATAATTATTCGACAAATCTATTCAATGCCTAGGGCCGATAAGTAGAAGATGAGAAGGTTGCCCATCGGGGTGAACCGGTCGATGAATTCGAGCTTGAGAATCGAGTGCTGAATAAAGACGAAAGGAAAGTTCTCCATGACGCCATGATTTCATATGTGAAGGAGAAGCTTGGCGTTCAGCATTCGGAGGTCGGAGAAGGCTCTGGTGTCGAGCACCGTGACACAAGTCCCGAAACCCTTGTGCGACTTAGTCTGAACTGTCTTCTGCGTTTAATTCTCAATTCATTCCTACTTATAACCCGAATCAGCCGCAGATATCTCAAGCTAGCAGCAAATTTCCAAGGCCATTCCAATGTTGATGATTCAAACCAAGGAATGTACTATGAACATTTGGTATGTTGTTCATGATCGGGAGCTTCCTTTGAAGTGATTATTAATAGCTTTTCTTTTGTCTCTTTTCAGTGATCAGAGACACACCAGTCGCGCCTCCTGCAAATCAAGAGTCGCATCATGCGTAGGAGGCGATAATTACAGAAGCGACAAAGACATCGGCAACTGCACCTACAGATGATGTATTAGGGAGCACACTTTCATTCGATGAACATATGATGAAGGAACTTCTCAGTCATCATGCTGACCCTTTTTTGGATTTGCCGTTTTTCTTGAGTGGAAGCGCACCGATAACCAGCTCCTCAGGACCAACCGCTAGCATTTCCGGTGATGCACAAACACTTCATGAGGAAGAAATTATAGCCAAGATTAACATGAAAATGGAAGCAGTTGCCCAGGCCAGCAGCTTCGGAGGTGGAATGGCGGGCCTAGGTCCATCCCCGTTACAAATGATATATCCTGGTGGCACTATTGTCGATGCCAGCGTGCTTATTCTGCCTCCTTTAGTGGACCCGACCTCTTTGATTATGCCTTCCAGAAGTATTCCCATACACTTGAGTTCGGAGGAGGAAATCGATATAACACCCCCCCCCCCCAAAGGAGGTCAGCCGCCGAAAGGCAAAGGCTCAAAGAGGAAGATCATTGGCATTTCCAGCAGGTCTACGCCGAAGAAGAAACCAAGAAAGAAGAAAGAGTAGATATGCTTCTTTGGCTCATTTCTAAGTAGATAGGAATTTGTTTAGCTTTCATCGGCCGTGTATAGATGCGGGTTCGACCCTGCTAGTAGGATTTTTGGAAATAACTTGTACATAAATTCCTTCCACAAAGAGTTGAAATGAAATTCTATTTTGTCTTCAACTTAATTATCATTTATTTGCTTAAGTGTTCCAACATCTGAATTCTTGTTCACTAAATTTTGAAATTTTCAACCTTTGGATCGAGTTTTTGAGTATATTTGTTAAGTCTTGGAATCAGGGCCGCAAGTCTTGACCGGACACTAAGCTAAACTCAGATGCTGCACTACTTCAGTCAGTGATGGACACTTAAGTTCTAACCCCAATTTCAGGGATGAGTTGTAAAGATCGGCTAGCGACTGGATTTTGCATCCAATACATTGAGCTTAACATCGTTGAATTGATGCTGAAACATGTGGGGGTTGCATGGTCAAATCACACTCGCACACATATTGACGATCACATCCACACTCCTGGGATTTGCATTTGTGCATCGGCGGTCAGTCACGCCTATTTAAGTTTTAAGGATATGTCCACACTACGGGGATCAAGTTATTATATGGGTGGTCAATCACACTCGCTTGATACTTAGCACTTCGTCTACACTCTAGGGACTTAGATGTTTGCCGTTGGTCAGTCACACTCGTGTTGTGTTTAAACTCTGACCATACTCGGGGCACTCAGAGTTGTGTTACGGATGATCGATTCGGTTTCTGTTTAAACTCTAATCCACGCTCTGGGGATTTAGGGTTAGTTGATGTTTATTCTCCAATCCATGCTCTGTGAACTTAGAGTTAATTGCAGTCGATACTCTGGTTCGTACTCGAGGAATTCGGAGTTAGTTGACGTTTGTATTCTAGTTCGCACTCCGGGAACCTGAAGTTAGTTGATGTTGAAACTCTGATTGACATTTTGGGAATTCGAAGTTAGATGATGTTTATACTCTAGTTCGCACTCTGGGAACTTGGAGTTGGTGTTTATACTCCAATTCACAATCTGGGAATTTGGAGTTGGCCAATAGTCAGTCAGTCACGTCTGTTCAGGTGTTTCAATTTCGTTCGCACTCCAAGACCGATGGATTTATCAGGATCGTGGATAGTCGATTCATATCCACCCTGGGCTAACAAGCGAGGCCATTAGATGGACGGGTCTACCCGCCTCAAACTTGGTCAAGATACGGGAAAATTCATTAGGTGGACGGATTCACCCTCTTTGAAACTGCATTTATAAGTGTATACTCCAGCTCGCACTCTGGTAGATCGGAGTTAGTTAAAGGATTGTCGTGTATCAATCCTTTTTTGGCTTTAGTGTGGTGACTTGCCACTGAGCTCGGGTTTCACTTAGTGGGTGTCCGGTCATATCACAGTAACTCTCTATTTGAATAAATACCACCGTATGATGGAACTTTAGCTTTTCGTGCATCGTGATGATGTATGACACATTCAATAAATTACAGCATTGGCTCGAAGAGATTGCATTTTATTACTAAAATATGAAAATATGGAAAGTTGGTTTCCTTATCACAAATTCAAATTTCGAAATGCAGAAAAAAATTGCAGATGAAAAATAGACTAAATAAATAAAGCCTATCATGCGTAGTAGCGACGAAGGCTTTCGCTATTCCAGGTTCTTTGCAGAGTAAGACCATCAACGGTCGACAATTTAAATGTGCCATCTTCGAGCTTTTGTTCAATCACATTTGGCCCTTCCTACATTGGTTTGTGTGAAAGAAATAGGTAGATTCTTTTGAGGATGAGATCGCCGAGTTCGAAGGATCGGGGTCAAACCTTGGCATTGTATAATTGGGTGACTGGACTTCGGTATGCGGTTGCCCTCAAATTAGCATTTTCGTGCTTCTCATCCAATAAATCCAAGGATTTAGCAAGTAATATGGCATTTGTCTTCGGATCATAATAGGTCACACGATGAGAAGGTAATTCCATCTTAACTGGAATACCGGCTTCTGAACCATAAGAAAGAAAGAATGGAATGTGGCCGGTCATAGACTTATAGGTTGTTCGGTAGACCTATAAAGCATAGGAAGTTCGTCGACCCATTTGGCCCTGGCCTTCTCTAGTCATTTCTTCAGAATAGACTTGATAACTTTATTAACAGCTTCAACCTGCCCATTCGCTTGAAGGTGTGCAACTACAGAGAATTTTTTATCACTGTGGAATCTCTGGTAGAAGTTCTTAAATTCAACACTATCGAATTGGGTTCAATTATCTGTGATGATGGTATGTGGAAGACCAAATCGGCAGATAATGTTGCAGACTACAAAGTTGATCACCTTCTTTGTCGTGATTGTAGCAATGGGTTCAGCCTCAGCCTGCTTGGTAAAGTAATCAACTGTGGCGATGGCGTACTTTTCACCACCTTTGGCTAAAAGTAGAGAGCCAATGATATCGATGCCCCATACTGCAAATGGCCGTGGACTGACCATTTGGGTTATTTCGGCAGGAGGGGCTCTAGGAATTCAAGCGTGTTTTTGGCATCTGTCAAATTGTTTGGCATAGTCCGATGCATCACGATTCATGGTCGTAGTATCCATATTAGAGTAATTTCTTAGCTAGAGCTTGCCTCGTAGTGTGATCGCGACATTCTCCTTTGTGTACATCGTGCAATACCTAATTTCATCGTAAGCGATACATCGGAATAAAGGAACAGAGTATACTCTTCTATACATAACTCCATTATGAATAGTGAACCGTGAGACTTTTTGAAGAACTTCTCTTTTTTCACTCGTGCGCTCGGGCATTGTTCCATGTTCGAGATAATTTCTAAATGAAGTCATCCATGACTCCTTACCGAGAACGACTTCAAACACCCCATCTGTCTCCATTCGTTCGATGCTTGAGGAAGACAATATTTCCATAGGAACGAGTCCCATTTGTTGTGCTTCACCCGTGTTGGCTAGTTTGGCCAATGAATCAGCTTTTTGATTGCGCTCTCGGGAGATACAATAGATAGCATAATAATCGAACCAATTAAGTATCTCTTGGACCCGAGCTAGGTAAGCAGCCAATCTTCGATCTTTGGCCTGGTACTCCCCCAAACCTGACATACGATCAATTGTGAATCACAATAATTCTCTATGGCAATGATTTTCAAATCTCGGGCAAGCCTCAATCCAGCAAGTAAGGCATCATATTCAGCTTCATTGTTGGTCGCATGAAAATCAAGCTTTAAAGCATAGCATATGGATCGACCTTCAGGAGTTTCTAGTAAAACCCTGGCACCTGAGCAACGGTTATTTGATGTGCCATCAGTATGCAGCTTCTAGATATATATAGGAGATTCATTGGTTTCAGGAAAGTCCTCTGGGATGGTAAATTCAGCTACGAAATCTAGTAGGACTTGTCCTTTAATGGCTCGTCTTGGAGTGTGGGTAATATCAAACTGACTTAGCTCGATGTTCCACTTGAGTAACCTACCAGACGTCTCAGGCCGCGTAAGGACCTATCGTAATGGATAGTCAGTGTAAACGGTGATAGGATGAGCCTAGAAATATGGACGAAGCTTCCTTGAGGCAACAATAAGACATAAGCCAACTTCTCTAGCTTCAGATAATTTCTCTCAGCTCCGGTTAGTCATTTGCGAAAATAGTAGATCGTTTTCATACTCGCTCTTCCTCCCGAATTATGGCAGCACAGATAGCATTTTCTAATACCGCTATGTATAGGTACAATTTCTCATGATCGATGGGCTATGATGAAATAGATGGTGTGGAGAGTTGCTGAATTAACACTCGAAATGCGGCCTCACATTCCGTGGTCCATTCAAAGTTCTGTTTCCCTTTTTGGATTAAATCGAAGAAGGGCATGCATTTGTCAGTGGATTTTGAAATGAACCTGCTCAGCGCAGCTATTTTCCCATTTAAGTTCTAGACTTGCTTTATAGTTCTTGTGGTCTCAAGATTTCTGATCGCCCGGATCTTTTTGGGATTGGTTTCGATTCCTCGAGCGTTGACGATAAACCCCTGGAATTTTCCGAAGCAACCCTAAAGTGACATTTCAACGGATTGAGCTTCATTCTGTATTCTTGGAGGATATTAAACATTGACTCCAAGTCTTTTATATGATCAGTGCAGAATCATGATTTCACTAGCATGTCGTCCACAAATACCTCCATAGTTTTCCTAATCTGGATGGCGAACATCTGATTAACCAATCGTTGGTAATTTGCACCAGTGATCTTGAGTCCAAAAGGCATGACTTTGTAGCAATAGAGTCCCAGATCAGTCACGAAGCTGGTTTGCTTCTGGTTAGGCAAGTGCGTTGGTATCTCGTTGTATCGAAATATGCATCCATGAAGGATGGGAGTTTATGTCCAGTTGTTGAATCTACAAGCCGATCAATTCAAGGAAGTGGAAAACTGTTTTTGGGGTAAGCTTTATTCAAGTCTGAATAGTCGACACATGTTCTCCATTTCTTATTGGGCTTTCGGACGAGTACAGGGTTAGATCCCATTCTGGGTATAAGGCATCTCGAATAAATCCATTTGATTTAAGCTTATCAACCTATTTCTTAAGGGCGGCAGATCTCTCTGGATCCATACCATATCTTTTTTGTTTGACCGGGATGTACCGCGGGTCAATGTTCAATGCATGGCTCACAATGCCCAGGGAGATTCCAAATATGTCAAAATGTGTCCTAGCAAACACATCAAGGTTTTCTTGGAGAAATTCAACCAATTCCTCTTGCATTTGTTGGCTTAACTAAGATCCAATCTTTATCACTCAAGAATCGTCGCTATCGTCAATCAGAACATCGTCAGTTCGACTGAAGAAGTTTGACAGTCTTTACTTTCATCTTCGCTTTCGTTATCTCTTGGGTCATGATCTCTTTGGAATTGGTTGGTGTGCCCGTGCTTGGGCCCAGGCATATTGTCAATGTTCAAAAAATCAAACGTAGAGAGATTCCACTATGCCCTTTCCATTCTCCTTTTGTTGTGCCTCGTGTTGCTCAACAACATAACAGGCTCGTCCAGTAGTCTAATCTCCTTGAACGACTCCCACTCCACGATCGATGGGCAGATTTAGAGTCAAACCCATGGGCCAATGGCAATCCTGAACTCAGCTAGTGCAGCCGGTCTAGGAAAGCATTATACGGCGAGTCTATGTCTAGCACAACAAACTGCAACATCCGGACTCTCCGGCGTTCTTCGGTTCTTAACTCCACTAGAAATTCCACCACTATAGTGGGTATGGTTGCACTCCCATTGAAGCCATGAATATGGGATTGACAAGGCTTCAAATCTTTGGCCTACATCTTCAACTGGTCATAGGCTTGCTTTAACAATATATTAACAGAACTTCCACTATCGACTAGGATCCTCTTTATCCAAGAAGGACTTACTTGAGCTGATATGACAAGTGGATCAATATTAAGGGTTTTGACCCTGTCAACATCCCTATCCTAGAACATGATGTCTTCAGTCATCATCTTCTATTGTTTGGTCGGAGCCCCATCTTAAAGACTACTACAACACTCGATGTCTGCATGTCTAATAGAACTAGCATACGACTCCATTTCTTCCAGCTTCGATCTGCTGAATGAGGACCACCACTAACAATATTTATCACTAAGCTCCCGCTAGTATGAGCGGTTCCTCCTGTCTCCCATGATTAGGTACACGATTTTGATTTGATGGCCCCGCACCTCCAGACTGTGGCGCCAGCACAAACTGCTCTAACTTCCTTTCTCTTATCAAATTTTCAATGAGATTCTGAAAGTGACGACATTCATTCATGTTATGGCCGTAGCTATATGGAATCTACAAAACTTTCCCATCTATATTTGTTTCTCTGATGATGGTCATGGGGAAGGTTTCTTGTATAGAATGGTATTACAAGTCTGTAGTATACATTTTCCAGCGATGTATTCAAATGAGTGCAATTATCAAACATGGGAGCCCTACGTCGTGGACCACTATTCAGATCTCATTTCTTATTTAGATCTCCATTACCTCTCTGTTGATTCTGTTTATTTTGAATATTCAATTGCACTTTTTCAGAGCTCTTCCTGGATTGTTTAATAGCTGCATTACTCTGGAATCCTTCCACTCTGGTGCATCATCCTTTTTCCTAGACTGTTTCGCATCCTCCCTTCTTAAGAATTGGGCAGCCTTGGAATAGAAATGGCCCAATGATGCAAGGGGTTTTTTGGCCAGCCAGTTGTCGAATTTTGAACCAGGACAATCCCCTTAGTTAGTGCCATCAGAATAGAGTTATTGTTGGGATTGCTAATCTCAGCACATGTAGCATGAAATCTTTCTAGGTAATGCCTGAGTGTCTCTCCAGGAGCCTGAGTGACACTGCAAAAAGTGTTAACATCCTTCGGTCTCGTTATATGCATCCGGAACTGCTCAACAATTTGTCGCCAACAAATTAAAACATGTGGTAGATCGAGGTGGTAGACGGGTAAACCACATAGTAGCAATGCCCCTAAGAGAGATCAAAAACTTCGACATTTAACTACATTGTCAGCTCGTGCAGTATTCATCAACCATTCGTACTTCAAATTATGCCGATTGGGATCTTAGCTTCCTTCACAGATGGGTAAAGTTGGCATCCAGAATCACTGAGGTGGTTCAGCATAGAGTATGTCATCAATTAAAGGGGTATGATTTCGGGAGAATCCATAGTCGTCATTAGTGGGACCCTGACTATTACGGATCATTTGATGGATCATTGTCGGTATATCTAGCATTTGGACATTTTAAGCATGCTGGGTCAAGGTGTGGTCGGTTTTCACGATGTGAGGCTGGGCCGGACGTGGTCGACCGTCCAGGTCATGCCTCCTTAGTTCTTAGACTTTAGGAATGTAAGGTTCGAAAGCATGTTGACGCTGGATCAGATCTTTCCGGTTTCGGGCACCAATTCTCGGCTCAACTGCAGTGGCGGCAGTGCGGTTGTTTGCGACATGATATGGAATAGCACCTCCTCGGGAGGAGGGTCCAGTCTAGTGGCTAGTGGACGGGCCAACTCTTGGTTGCTCAAGGCTCAGTGCGTGCTGATGTCCAATAGCTTGGGTGTAACTCCCATCTAGTCGTAGGCGCGTGGATCTGTGATGATAGTCTGAAGAAGCTGAACTCTCAGTAGATGAATAAAAAGCCTGATCCCTCATGGATCTCCCACGCCTTTGGCGATTCAGCTGATTGGTTAATTCTGCATTGGCACACAGCTATTGAGTAAGTTGCTGACGGCTCTGTGTCAGCTCTTGCATTAGCATCTGAAACTCTTCCCTGGTGACAGGGCCTTGTGGATCCAATGGTCTAGTATCTTTTTGGTCAGTCGGAGGTGGTTGTACGAGATTCTATTGATCCCATCCTTCTAGATCTGCAGTAGTAGAAGTGGTCCTTGTGTTTACCATGATGAATAGAAAAGCTCTTTCCTAGATTTGATGAAAATCTGAATAAGATGGAAGAACTTTGAACTTGTGATCTGTATCTTCTTCTTAGATTTATGCAATCCGATATCGATAGTAGATCTAATGAGCGAGAGAAAAACAATGTTTCTTAATGGAAGCACCAAAGTGTTTGTGCCAAAATTAGGCACAACACTGTTCGGAAGTATTTGAAGAGATAAAATGAAGAAAGTAAATGTAAAAAGAGAATTATCTACCAAACACTTCAAAAACAGATAAGAAAACACGCATAACATAGAGATTTAGAGTGGTTCGGCGAATTGCCTATGTCCACTATGAAATTGATGATTTTATTGATGTTTCTTTGCTGATTACAACTGATTGCAGTGGATTACAGTAGTAGATTTCGAGTACAACAGTGATCTTCGAGTGCAAAAATGGTTTCAGCAGATTTCGGACATAGGGGAGCTAAAAGTCCTTTTTTGGGCTTCGGGATGCTATTTATAGGCATAAGGTGCAAATATCTCATACAGATCCCAAGAGACCTCTTATGGCATGTGGGTGGGCCCGTGCGATCGATCTAATGTGGCTCGCACTTGACCCGTGATCGATACGAAAGAATTTCGTATCAATCAAGATTTGGCCCAATTGAGTTGAAATTGAGCGTGAACATTGTTTGGGTTGTACGAAAGCTCATATGAAAATTTGGTGGCATTTGGACTTGTAGATTGTGAGTTATGATCGATGTAAGTTTGGGATTTTCGGTTGTCGTTCTCTTCATATTGATGTTGTTTGACTCAATTATTTCTCGTCGATGATTATGCACGTGATGCCAGTTGATGTGGCAATTGCTTTCAGGATCAATCCAAAGTTCATGCCGAATCGATCGAGTCTTCCCAATGTTCTCACCTCATTCATATCCATCTGACTTGGTCTTGTTCGTATTGATTGCAGTTGCTCTGTTAGTAACGATTGTAGTTGCTCTGTTCGCATCGATGGCAGTTAAGTCTTGTTCGTATCGATCGAAGATGTTCTGTTCGCGTCTATTGCCATAGCCTTGTTCGTATGGATACTCATAGGCTACTTCCTATCGATAGCTAAGGGCCATTTCGTATCGATAGCTGGTGGTTGTTTTCATATCTTTCTTTTGATGTTTTATTCATATCGATCGTTAATCGATCGATACGAAATGTGCGACTGGGATCGATGCGAATTGAATCCAATTAATTGATATGAAGTTGAACCAGCTTAATGGATACGAAGTAGAACTAGGCTTAGTGGACACGTAATAGAGTGTACGTGATGGATACGAACAACAGATAACATGATGGATACTAACAGATGGATGCAAGATGATGGACACGAACACACGGATGGGTGTGAGTTGATTTCCTTGGATTGCATCGATCGCATCTTGAGCACACGAACTCCGATTGACTTAAAACTTGGAATGTTGGCTTTCATAGCTTTTCTGGTCTTGTCACATCAATTGTACCTCGATCCGGACTTGGACAAAATTTATCGAAATCCATAGCGAACCTATGTATAACTGATTTTCGAGATGAACTGCCCTTGGTTTTTAGTCAATTACTTGTTGTCATAGCCTTTCCAAAAAGCCGGATAACACCAGGCAAGCTTCCATCAACATACTCCCGCACATAACTCCTTCCGCATCCATTTGAAACCACTATACATGGTATCAAGCCATTGGTATGTATTATACTGGAGTTAGGCGAAAGGAAGTGGTGGTGTCGATGGCATGCTTGCGAAAGGGGTAAAGCCGCTTTTTAATGCTTTCTAATATATGAACCCTCCTTTTTTTTAAAGTATGCTTGTGAATGGGTTTCCGTTTTTGGACCCCTACGACACCTTAGCTGCCACATTAATACCTTTCGCCTTAGTTAGAGGCTACCTTTTACAACCTTTAAATAGTGTATGAAAAATGAGAGACTTTTGTCTTCGTAGCTTCTACTAATATTGAAGTCGCCTTCCCTAATGTTTTGGAATGGATTGGCTTAGCTGCTTTTAGTAATAGTTTCAAAGGCAATAGCTTCGAAAGGATAGTTTCGAATCTACCACTTCTCCAATTATTTTACTTGAGACCAATGCTTTCGAATGTGATGCTTCCATTCATGTTCCCTTTGACCTTATAGATTTATTAAGTGTTGAACTCAATGATTTTGAAAGGGATGCTTTTAATGATTTCGAAAGGGTTGTTTATGGTTTTATTCAATGTTTTCAAAGGTATTGTTTTGGCTTTATAGCTTAATGTTTTCCAAGTTAAAAAGGGCTTTAAATTATTTTAAAGGGATAATAACCCTATTGATTTTAGGTTTCCATCAACATTATTTTTTGTAAAGTATATATCATGGCACAGTATTTTGAGTAAAGGAAAGAGTATAATTTCCTTGTTTAAGTATGATTTAAAAGGGATAAATCAACAGGAAATACATGCTTTCAAGAAAAATGAATGAGGTGGTTAGCCCTAAGTATATGAATCATACATATATATAAAAAACCAGATAGGACTGGTGTAGGGTCGCGTCCTATGCTTCAGCTAGCAGCCTCTAGCTAAAGTCTAAAATTTTAATGTGTGGGGCTTTGTTACTGGTAGGACTAAAATGATATTACATCAGAAAGGAATACACAGAGTAGAGATAGGTTATTGGTGAGCCTGCAAAACCATTATGATCCGTTGACCCTAGGAGAAGTAATTTGAGGATTGACCATCTAATATTATATCTAACAGAAGTTAGAATATTTATTATGTTTGGTAGGCTTGAGTCAGCCAGAGGTTAATATTCAGCATGATAAAACTATAATGTTCGGACAGATAGTCCATTGATTGCCTGATTTACATGTACATATATTATTACTATTATTTTTCTAATCAGTTTGATTGTAGGATTTTGATTTGCAAAAGATATATTTTTAAAAGGATAATAGTGAGGGGAAACCCATTCCACTAAGTAATGTGGTCTCGCTTAATATTAGTAAACTGAGATGTAATAGAATTATTCACATAGGCTTTATGTCCGACTCAAAGTTTATGTTTTTCCCTTAAACTCTCGGGTGCTTAGAATTAAATTTGAGTAGATTGAGATTTAAGGCATCTAAGATTTTAGTAGGTGATGAATAAAGCTTCCGAAGATATGTCAGAGGCGAGGATTAGCTATTTAGGAGTCTATACATTATTGTTTACGTTGTGATGTATTTATTGACTAATATGTCTATTTGTTACTCTGATCATCCAAGGGGGCATCTTCATATGTCGATCTTGTCGTATTATGTAATAATTATATTTACCTAAACCTAGGAATCGTTTTGGGATTATGTAATTAAAATATGAAATATTGTTTTGAATGTAATCAAAAAAGCTATTATGAAACCTGTATTGATTTTATTTCGTATTCATATGCTTATAATATTATGGATACTATTAATACTACCATATTTCATGACCAAAAGTTAATACTATAGATGACTGCAACATCTATGCGGTTAGCTTCGGGCTTCAAAATGAATGATATTACAATTTGGTATCAGAGCATAGATTTATGAAAACTAAAAAGAAATTTTAAACCTACAATGATTTTGAAAAAAACATAATCGTAAGGAATTAGAGAAAATATTGGGGTATGAGATAACACTATAGTAACGTACTTATATTTGTTATATGTAATTATATGTTTTATCTCTATCTTCCTATCTCACTTAGGTTATTCTTCCTTATCTTACAAAGGTTCGAATGTAGATTTAAAGGATGTAAGATATGGATGCTAGGAATGGAAGAGATAACCTTGGTGGAGGAAGCATCACAACCCATGGAAATGCCAGAATGAATACTCGAAGGAATTTAGGTTGGGCACAAGCTGCTAATATGGGAGCTGGAGCACCACAAGTTGATATGGGAGCTATGTATCAGTTCTTCATCAACGTGATGCAAGCTGGAGCTATGGAAGGATTAGTTGGAGGAAATGTTGGAGAAGGATCAGGAAGCTCTAGTGGTCAATAAGTATGCAGTATTGAACAGAGATTATTCTAGGCTTAGAGGGAAGTCGTTTATCCGGTCCGAGAACGCAATTGGAGTGGAGAATTGGTTGCTTTATTGCGAAAGGATAAAAGTAGATTAGCACCCAAACAGTCGCAAGGAGCAGCAATATACTGGTGGAACAGTGTTACCATAGGAGCAGTTGAAGAGACCATTACTTAGGCAGAATTTAGAAGGAGGTTTGAGGAAAGATTCATATCGAAGATTGCCAATCAGTGCTGCTCAAGAAGTTTGCTGAGGTAGTGCAGAAAGACATGACAATGCTTGAGTATGCTACTATATTTGAGGAATTATCGATAGATATGCTATAGTTGATACAATTGTCAAAAGGAATGAGAAGTTCATCATGGATTGAGACCCAAGCTTGCTACAGTAACTTTGCAACACATTAGGGATCTGTGTGATGTAGTTGTTGAGATGGCTTTGATGATTGTGGAGATGGTCACTTTCTTTAATGGTAACAAAGTAGTGGAAACTCAAGATGGGTAGAACCAAAAGAGAAAGATTTTCCACAAGAAGAGAGCTCAAAAGAGTGGAGCCTCCAAGAAAGGAAAGATAGAAGTTATCTACTACAAGTGTGATAATAAAAGAATCTCACTAACGAATGTCACTCAAGAGATGGAAAGAAGGTGATCAACAAGAAGAATATCAAATGCTTTAATTGTGATCAGATTGGACATTATAAGAACCAGTGCGAGGAACTAACCAAGGATGGAAAGGGAAAAATGTTTTCGTTGGAATCTGCTACCTCAAGACTAACAGAAGAGGAGAAAGGAAAAGTTGTGTTGGGAGGTATGCTTCTAATTCATGGTATGTCAGTTAGAGTTCTATTAGATACTCCGCGTCACATTCTTTTACATCCCAATGTTTGGTAGATAAGCTTAACCTAAAACCCTCCTATCCAGTTACATCCTTAAAGGTTTCGAATCCTATAGGAGGTATGCGATTCTTGGTATGAGATGTGACTACTTAGAGCTTGAATTGATAGGTTATATATTTGCTTGCAGTTTGCATGTGTTTGATATCATAGGTTTCGAAAATATTTTGGATATGGATTGGTTAATTAAGTACGATGCTAGGATATTTTTCCATGATAGGAAAATATCACTTAGACACCTTATTTGTAGTGATTAGATTATATACACTATAGAAAACCTAAATTTAGATTCTTGCGCTTTATGTGTTATATGGATAAAGAAGACGAGTTGAATTGAGTTTTCATTGTTAGTGAATTCATAGATGTCTTTGAGCCCGTGATAGGACTACCGCCAAAACGAGTCATTGAGTTTCAGATAGATTTAGTACTAGAAGATAAACCTGTGAACAGACCACCAAATAGAATGACACATACCAAGATGAAGGAGCTAAAGGTGCAATTTGTGGATTTATAAGGTAAGAATTTTATCTAACCGAGCAGTTTTCCTTGGGAAGAAGCTTCAGTGTTTGCAAGGAAGCTGGACGGATCGTTAAGGTTGTGTATCAATTATCATAAGCTGAATGAGAGGAAGATAAGGAATTAATAACTGTTACCTAGCATTGATGATTTATTCGACCAGTTGAGTGGAGCCAAAGTATTCTCTCAATTGGATTTGACTACTGTTTGTACCAAAATCGGGAACAACACTCTTTAGAAGTATTTAAAGAGATAAAATGAAGAAAGTAAATTTAAAAAGAGGATTATCTAACAAACACTTCAAAAAAAGATAAGAAGAACACATAGAAACACAGAGATTTAGAGTGGTTCGTCGTATCGCCTACGTCCACTATGAAATTGATGATTTTATTGATATTTATTCACTGATTACAACTGATTACAGCGGATTACAACAGCAGATTTCAAGTAAACAGTAATCTAAGAGCGCAAAAATGGTTTTGGTAGAGTCTGGACGTAGGAGAGCTAAAGGTTCTTTTTCTATAGGCTCTGGGATGCTATTTATAGGCGTAGGATGCAAATATCTCGCTCAGATCTCGGAAGACCTCTGTTTGCACGTGTGTAGGCCCACGTGATCGATCCTACATGGTTTGCACTTGATTCGTGATCGATACGAACTAGCTTCATATCGATCAGTATTTTGCCCAATCGAGTCGGGATCGATCGTGAACGATGTTGGGGATGTAACCAAGCTCTTGTGAAAATTTGGTGCATTTGGACTTGTAGATTGTGAGCTAGATCGATGCAAGTTCGTATTTTTCGGTTGTTGTTCTCTTCGTATCATTGCTGTTCGAATCGATCATTTCGTATCGATGATCATGCACGTGATGTTAGTTGATATGGCGCTTGCTTTCAGGATCGATCCAAATTTCATGCCGATTCGATCGAGTTTCCCAACGTTTACGCCTTGTTCATATCGATCTGACTTGGTCTTGTTCATATCAATTGAAGTTGCCCTATTCATATCGATTGCCATGGCCTTATTCATATCTATCGATATTGTTCTGTTCGTATCGATGTTGTGGCCTTGTTCGTATCGATACTCATAGGCTATTTTGTATCGATAGTAGAGGGCCATTTCGTATCGAAAGATGGAGGATTTTTTATTCGTATCGATCATTGACCGATCGATACAAACTGCGTGATTGGGAACAATGCGAATTGACTCTAAGTGATCGATATGAAGTTTAACCGATTTGATGGGTACGAACAACTGATGATGTGATGGATACAAAAGTAAGATAACATGATGGATACAAACAGATGGATGCGAAATGATGGATATGAACCGACGAGTGCATATGAGTTGATTTCTTTGGATTGCAACGATCGTATCTTAAGCATACGAACTTCGATCTACTTGAAATTTGGAACTTGGCTTTCATAGCTTTGCTTATCATGCCATATCGATTGTAGCTTGATCTGGACTCAGACAAAATTTACCGACATCCATAGAGAACCTATGTATAGCTGGTCTTCGAGACAAAATGTCTTTTATTTCTAGTCAATTTATCGGTGTCACGGCCTTGCCAAAAGGCGGGATAACATTTGCCCCCAAGTACGTCTTGTGAGAACATGACGTGCTTTGAATAAATTTATCATTCATTTTGAACAGTTCTGTCTGACTTGTTAAATGGTTGTTGTCTCATTACTGAAATATGTAATATTGTGCTGATTTTTAATAATGCGTATTTTTGATTGCCAGTTATTGTTCTGTGTGTTGTTGTAACTGAGTATTGGACGATGGCAGACTATTAACTGCTATTGTGATTGTCATCAGTTGAGCATTCAATTTCTGTAAATCTTAAGAATTAAACGGTGGGTTACGGTGTATAGGATATACATGAACTTGGCTCTCGTCAACGTTAGTTCGTTTACGAGTCATCGTCAAGTTTTTAGTTCTTGTTTAGATCGAATTTCGTATCAATCCTCCACTGAATCAATATGAAATTCAATTTGTAACAACACTTAGAGGTTGTTTTGGTATTTCCCTTCTTATCGATCCTCTCTTGAATTAATGTAAAAGGTTGAAAAATTGTTTTCGCATCGACGTCGATCGACACGAATTTACTTGTTTTAAGGTAGTTCGCATCGATACGCAGGAACTCATTCAAGTCATATAGATCCATCAAAAATTTATCGATATGAAATGACAATTTCATGTCCATCGATTTGAAGACAGCGTATGATTCGTATCGATAAGTCGCTGATGGATACGAACGGTGACATTCTAGATCGATGGTGAGTAGAGGCGAGCAGTTTGCGTTTAGGCCTAATATGCGTAGACGGATACGAACAAAGCACTCGTATTGATGGCATTATTGACCAATTTAGTTGGACGTCTTAGCTAGGAGACGAATCATTTTTCGCCTTTACCTTGTATTCATATAAATACTTTTGTACCTAGCCAAATTTTTATCTGCCTTCACTTTTCCTTTGGCTTTTGTATCGATAGAAGAAACAAAAAGGAAAACTACCTTCATCCCCAAAATAAAACAGTTCTCTAATCCCTCGATCAGCTTTTGAATTAGGTAATTGGTTAATAGCTATACTCTAGAAATGATGAGACTCGAGTTTAATTGCTAAACCATTCGTATCCACGGTCGATTCTGGTGATGAGGAGGCCATAGAAGGGTCGAAGTAAGGACTAGGAAGTTCAGAATGGCTTCGACATCATTTCGAGAAGAAGGAGGGTAGAAGGATAGGGAGTTTTCGTTCATATCGATTTATGAAATGTGCTTCATATCGTTCTGGAAAACAGTCAAAGTTCGTACGGATGGGTCACAAATAGAGTTTCACATAGAGGGATGGAGCGGTTTCATATTGATGGGTGATGGTTTGAGTTCGTTTTAATACATAGTGATCGATATGAAAATCTAATTATGCAATCGGTACGAAGCATCGGATCTACGTATCGATACGAAGACGCGAGATTGAGATCGATATGAATTGGCTCTTTGGTGATCCATATGAAGCCTTTCCCCCTATGATCAATATGAACATGACTCTCGATGATCGATCCGAAGTTGACAACACAGAATCGATATGAAATGGATGTTAAATGATCGATATGAAGTGGTCATTATGGATCGATTCGAAGCCGTTGGCGCTGATCGATACGAGAATAAGGCCTTTGATCGATATGAACTGTATACTTTTGGGCCGATGCGTGTTGAACCTTGATGAACTTGAAACTTCTTGCATATTTGAACACTTGACTCCGACGAGCTTCAATCTTGAATAATTGGACTTGACCGTTTCATTGCATATTTGTCTACCCTTCGAAGCTCGTCGATAGAACTGTAACTTAACACAATTTAAAAAAAATTAATTCGACTCAGTCTCTAAAGTTGGGATGGCACCGTTATGATGGTCAACGATGACGGTCACTTTGATTGAATTCTGAAGCCTCATCGTTTTAATATTCTTTCCAATTATGTAGAAATTCTCAAGTAAGATGTAGCACTGCACTACACAAAACACTCATTCACTTCACACTAGGGAAAAAATGGGCTTTTAATCGTCTAATGATGGTTTTTTGATAAGTTGGTTAGCTATGGAATCCAAAAGTTCTCAATAGCAAGAAACGCGAAGTTCATCTCTTCCAATAATAGATTTGCTGGCTATCGCGACCGAGGTCATAGATCCAGCTCCGAACGAGTTGCCAGGAGCAACTTACCCACAAGATTCTATGCCATCCGACGTCTCTGAAGATACGTTGGGATGGATATGCCTAAGACATGGCTTATTGTTGGAAGACGTCTTATTACCCAAGCCAAGTGATAGGCAACATGCTCTCCCAGTTTGGTTTACTTCCTTTACCAAGCACTCGTGAACAGCTGGGACGCTTCACCCATTCAACTAATACATTCGAGAAGTGTTGGCTTTTTTGGAATTCCTTCCTTACAACTGCACCCCAATGGATACACGCTACTAAATTGCCTATTCATTGTATTCATGGAGCATCTTTTCCGACCCCCGACTCGGTTCGAAATTAGATATTTATTTAGTGTTAAGAGTCAGGAAGATAGTCCTTTGTTTACATTCCTAGAGGCAGTTAGGAACTGTAAGGTGGTGATAGGCTCTTGGACCAGGCTCGGCTATTTCAAGACAGAATGGTTATATGTTCGATGCCCGCAGGATTCGCCAGTCGGTGGTTAGCCAGACCTAAGTGTCACAATTTTCTTCGGTAATTCATGAATTTGTCGTAACCGATGTTGAATCTCATATCTTTTTTCTGTTTACAGTCGTAATTCCATGGCCTAAAGGAGCACACTTTAAGGAAATTGTGCTGGTCCTTCAAGAAGTACCGAGTGAAACGAGGGACCTAAGCTTGGTGCTAACAGATAGAAATTTGAGGACCGTCGGGCTAATCGAGCGAAATCAGAACATTAGGCTTGAAGGAACGCTGAGGGGGGCTCCGGTGAAATGGGCTAAACGTAGAGCATCCAGGATCGTAATAACTGAAGAGGGCGAGGAAGAAAATACACCCACCGATGATGAAACCCTAATCGGGCCTTCTGACAGCTTTCAAAGTCTTGAGGGAAGGAGAAAAGGAAAGGCTGCAGCACATAAGCACCACAACTCTTTGAGAAAAATATCTGTAATCGTGTCTTTGCCTGTTTTCGGTATTAGAATTTTAGAGACTCTTCCCTCACAAATGGAGAATCTTTTCAAAGGGCTTGCCGATATCTCAATCCCGGATTACGTGTCACTTCAACATGACACCGTATTGGAGGAGCTTTAGAGTGCTTTAGACTTAAGCGAGGCTCTTCCCACAAGCATGGCCGACATTTTCGGTTAGTCGGGGGGTTGCACATGCATATACACTTGAAGGCAGTACATGATCTACGATCATAAGCTGCTTACTTCAGGAGATTACTAACTCTTTTTTTCTTTCTTCTTTATAGGTTCAATGAATAGACAATATTCCATGCTTGGCAGTCTCCGCTCTGCACGATAGCCATCCAGCTTGTATTACAAGTCCCGTCAAAGGAAGGAAGATAGAAACTGTGATTGCGATTATTCGAGCAAGAACGTCATGAGAGAGAGAGATAGGGATTATTGATATCGATCCCGATCACGTTCTCCTCCTCGAGCCCCCGCACAACCATCAGGACATGGAAAACAACCAGTAGAGCCTCCCTACTAGAAATCATCTTCTCAAACCTCTAGGCCTGAATCACAACGTCATTGACATGAGACCGAAACTCCCATTTTTGATGAGCAAGCTAACACTGAGCCCACTGGGGAAGGGGCTATTAGAATTACTCAGTTAAAGAAAGATTTTCTAAGCTTATGCTTTGACGGCTTCGTCTTCCTCCCTCACTTAAAGAGAATTCCATCGAAAGCAGAGCACACAATGCATGATTATATTTATGATACCTACACTCAGCACAAAGAGTGGGGGAAAGCTACAGAGAAAGCATTGAAGGTGGCCTTTGAGCGGGAGAACACCATAGAGAAATTAGAAACTGGGCTCGCTCGAAAGGACCGGATTATTCAAGTACTTAACGACGAACCCGAAGCCTCTCAGAAATCAGAAATAGAGGTCATCCAGAAGGTAGATGAGGCAAACCTAGCAATAGAGAGGATGCAGCTAACATATTTTGCCCTAGTGGAGGAGATGGGATACAGAAACACCACTGTCACAACCGAACGAGATGCTGCTCTTAAAGAACTAAATGAACTCAAAGCCAAATTTTACGAAATCATCACGGAAAGGGGTGATGCAAATAGGGCAGCTCAAGAGGGATGTGAACAGGCTGTAGTGCTTCGGGGCGAACGGGATACGACTATGGCTATGGTTCGGGAGGTGGAGACTGAGGTCAAGGAGAACGTCCAAATAGCGGAGTCCATGCTAGAGGCTAACATTGAAGATCTCCTCATTACCTAATAATGTCTTGAGGCATAGGAACCTAGCCTGGAACGATAACTATCCGACACATTTATAAAACGCCTGGTGCCGATTAATAGAAGATGAGAAGGCTGCCCATTAGGGAGAAACGGTCGACGAATTCGATCTTGAGAACCTAGTGTTGAATGAAGGTGAAAGGAAAGTTCTTCATAATGCTATGATTTCTTATGAGAAGCAGAAGCTTGGCACTCAGCACTCGAAGGTTGGAGAAGGTTCTGGTGTTGAGCACTGCGACATAAGTCCCGAAAAACTTGTGCTGACTCAGCCTGAACCGACTTCTGCGATTGATTCTCAATCCGTTCCTGCTTACTACCCGGATCAGCCGCAGGTATCTCGCGCTTGCTAGTAAATTTCTAAGGCCGTTCAACCGCTAACGAGTCAAACTGAGGGAGGTACTTCAAACATTTCGTATGCATGTTTACGATCAGGAGCTTTACTTGAAATATTCAATAATGTTTTTTCTTTGCTCTTTCCAGTTATTGGAGCCACATTTGTCGTGCCTTCTACAACTCAAGAGTCGCATCATGAGTTGGAGGCGATTATCACTGAAGCGACCATGACATCGGCTACTGCACCTACAGATGATGTACAAAGGTGCACACTTTCATTCGATGAACATATGATGGAAGAACTTCTCAATCATCACAGCGACCCTTTCTCTGACTTGCCGTTTGTCATGAGTGGAATAGTACCATCGACCAGCTCCTCTGTCCCAACAGCAAGCATTTTCGACGAAGTACAAACACTTCATGAGGAAGAAATTATAGCCGAGTAAAACGCAGAAATGGAAGCAGCTGCTCAGGCCAGCAACTTTGGAGGTGGCGGGGCCGTCCCAGCTCCGTTAAGAATGATATCTCCTGGTGGAACGATTTTCGACACCAGCATACCAATTCTGCTTCGTACCATTGATCCAGTCTCTCCAACTCCGTCTTCAAGAAGCATACCTATCCATATGTATTCAGAGGAGGAAGAGGTAGAACTAGTGCCTCCGGCAGGGAGTCAGCCGTCAAAGGGCAAAGGTTCGAAGAGGAATACAAGTGGTGGATCTAGTGGGTAAACACCAAAGAGGAAGCTGGAAAAAAAAGATAGAATATACATGCTTCCTTGGTGTATTTTTGAGTAGATAGGACTTCTTCTGTTCTTTTGTTGGCCGTGTATAGATGCAGGTTCGGCCCTTGATAGTAGGATTATTGGAAATAATTTGTACATAAATTTCTTTCAAAATGGTTAAAATTAAATTCTATTTTGTCTTCAACTCAATTATTGTTTACTTCCTAAAGTGCTCCAGCATTTGAATTCTTATTCAGTGAACTTGTGAAATTTTTGACCTTTAGATCAGGTTTTGAGTTTATTCGTTAAGTCCTGGAGTCACGGCTACGAGTCGTGCCCGGACACTAAGTTGAAATCTGATCTTCACTACTTCAGTCAGTGATTGACACTTAATTTCTGCCCCCAATTTTAGGGATGAAATATAAAGATCGGCTAGCGATTGCATCTTGCTTCCGATACATCGAGCTTAATATCATTGAATTGATGTTGAAATAATTGAGCGTCGAGTGGCCAAATCACAGCCGCTCACTTATTAATGATCATATCCACACTCCGAGGATTTGCATTTGTACGTCGGCGGTCGGTCATGCCTGTTTAAGTTTTAAGTATATGTCCGCACTCCAAGGACCTAAGTTATTTTATGGGTGGTCAGTCACACCCGAGTTATGTTTATACACAAACTGCACTCTGGGGGCTCAAAGTTGTGTTATGGATGATTGATTCATATCTGGTATGTGTTTAAACTTTAATCCACTCTATAGGGATTTAGGGTTAGTCGATGTTCATTCTCCAATCCGTGCTCTGGGGACTTAGAGTTAACTGCGGTTGATACTCCGGTTTGCACTCTGGAAACCTGAAGCTAGTCGATGTTTGTACTCCTGTTCGCACTTCGAGAACCTGAAGTTGGTTGATGTTGACACTCTGGTTCACACTCTGCGAATCCGAAGTTAGTTGATGTCTATACTCTAGTTCACACTCTGGGGACTTGATGTTCATGTTTATACTCCAATTCACAATCTGGAATTTGTAGTTGATGTTTATACTCCAATTTAGCACTCTGGGAACTTGGAGTTGGCCGACAGGCGGTCAGTCATGTCTACTTAGGCTTTAAGATTTCGTTCACAGTCTGGGAACGAAGAATTTATAAGGATCGTGGATGGTTGGTTTATGTCAACCCTAAGCTAATAAGCGAGGTCGTTAGATGGATGGGTCCATCCTCCTCAAATTTCATGAAGATATGGGTGAAGTCGTTAGGTGGATAGATCCACCCTCTTCGCAACCGCATTTATAAGTTTATACTCCAGCTCGCACTCTGCAAGACTGGAGTTAGTTAAAGGTTTGTCGTGTATCAATCATTATTTGGCTTCGGTGTGATGGTTTGCCCCAGAGCTCGGGTTTCACTTAGTGAGTAACCGGTCGAATCACAGTTACTCGTTATTTGAATAAATCCCACCATATGATGGAACTTAGCTATACGTGCATCATGATGGTTGTATGACAAATTCAATAAATCACAGCTCTGGCTCGAAGAGAATGAATTTCATTGCTGAAATAAGAAAATATGGCGAAGTCATTTTCCTTATTACAAATTCAAATTTCGAAATGCAAAAAAAAATTGGAGATGAAATAGACTAAATAAATAAAACATGTCATGTGTAGTAGCGACAAGACTCTCGTTGTTCCAGGCTCTTGGCAGAGTGAGACCGTCAATGGTCGATAATTTAAACATGTCATCTTCGAGATTTCGTTCAATCACATACGGCCCTTCCTAAGTTAGTTTCATGTGCGAAGGAAACGGATAGATTCTTTTTAGGACGAGATCATCGAATTTGAAGGTTCGGGGTCGGACCTTGGCATTATATAATTGAGCGACTCGACTTTGGTATGTGGCTGCCCTCAAGTCAGCCTCTTCATGCTTCTCATCTAATAAATCCAAGGATTCAGCAAGTAATATGGCATTTGTCTTCGGATCATAGTAAGTTACACGATGAGAAGGAAATTCCATCTCTACTGGAATAACGGCTTTTGAACCGTAAGAAAGAGAGAATGGAATGTGTCCGGTCGCGGACTTGTGTGTTGTTTGGTAAGCCCATAGATCCATAGGAAGTTCATCAACCCATTTTTCCCTGGCCTTTTCGAGTTATTTCTTAAGAATAGACTTTATAACTTTGATCACAACTTCAACCTATCGATTCGCTTGAGGGTCAACTACGGAGAATTTCTTCTAAATGTAGAACCGTTGGTAGAGATCCTTGAATTCAATGCTGTCGAATTGGGTTCCGTTATTGGTGATGATAGTATGTGGGAGATCAAATCAGCAGATAATGTTGCGGACTACAAAGTTGATCACTTTCTTCATCGTGATTGTAGCAAGGGGTGCAACTTCGGCCCACTTGGTAAAGTAATCAACTGCGATGATGGCGTACTTCATACCACCTTTGGCCAGATGTAGAGAGCCAATGATATTGATGCCCCAGACTGTAGTTGGCCATGGACTGACCATCTAGGTTATTTTGGTAGTGGGGGCTTTAGGAATCCGAGCGTGTTTTTGACATCCGTTACATTTTCTAGCGTAGTCTGATGCATCACGATTCACGGTCGACCAATAGTATCCATATCGGAGTACTTTCTTAACTATAGCTTGTCCCCTTGATGTGACCGCCACATTCTCCTTCGTGTATATCATGTAACACTCGTTTGATTTAATTGTGGGCGATACACTGGAGTAAAGGAACAGAATATCCTCTTCTATACATGACTCCATTCTGAATAGTGATCCATGAGACTTTTCGAAGAATCCATCTTCTTTCACTCCTTCGCTCTTGCTTGTTTCCATGCTCGAGATAATTTTTAAACAGAGTCATCCATTATTCCTTATCGGAAACGACTTTAAACACCCAATCTGTCTCTATCCGATCGATGCTTAGGGAAGACAATGTTTCCATAGGAACAAGTCATATTTGTTGTGCTTTACCTATGTTGGCTAGCTTTGCCAATGAATCGGCTTTTTGATTGTGCTCTCAGGGATATAATAGATAGCATAATAATCGAACTGATTCAATATCTCCTGGACCTATGCTAGGTAAGCAGCCAATCTTCGTTCTTTGGCCTGGTACTCTCCCCGAGCATGACATACAACTGATTGCGAATCACAATAAACCTCCACATCAATAATTTTTAAATCTCGGGCAAGTCTCAATCCTACAAGTAAGGCTTCATGCTCGGCTTCATTGTTGGTCGCACGAAAATCAAAATTCAAAGAATAGCATATAGATCGACCTTCTGGAGTTTCAATTACAACACTAGCACCCGACCAACGGTCATGTGATGCACCATCATTATGTAGCATCCAGATATATTTGGGAGATTCATTGGTTACAGGAAAGTCCTTTGAGATGGTAAATTCAGCTATGAAATCTGCTCGGACTTGTCCTTGAATGGTTCGCCTTGGAGTATAGGTAATATCAACCTAACATAGCTCGATATTCCACTTGAGTAACCTACCAGACGTCTCAGGCCATGTAAGAAGTTGTCGTAACGGCTGATCGGTGTAAACAGTGATAGGAAGAGCCCGGAAATATGAATGGAGATTCTTATGGCAATAACAGGACAATAAACCAGCTTCTCTAGCTTTGGATAATTTCTCAGCTGCTGTTAGTCGTTTGTTAATATAGTAGACCGGTTTTGTACTTGGTCTTCTTCCTAATTAGGGCAACACTGACTGCATTTTTTTATACTGCTAAGTATAGGTATAATTTCTCATGATCGATAGTCTTTGACAAAAAGGCAGTGTGCAGGGGTGCTATATTAGTTCTCGGGATGTGCCCTCACATTCCGTGGGCCATTCAAAAGTTCTGTTTCCCATTTTGGATTAAATCGAAGAAAGGAATGCATTTGTCAGTGGATTATGAAATGAACCTACTCAGCAATGCTACTTTCCCAGTGAGGCTCTGGACTTGCTTTATGGTTCTTGGAATCTCAAGATTTCTGATCTCCCGGATCTTTTTCGGATTGGCTTCAATTCCTTAAGCTTTGACGATAAACCGAAGGAATTTTTCGGATTCGACCCCAAAGTGATATTTTAATGGATTGAGCTTCATTTTGTATTCTCAAGAGGATATTAAACATTGTCTCTGAATCATTAATATGATCAGTGGAGAATCATAATTTCACTAGCATGTCGTCCACGTGTATCTCCATAGTTTTCCCAATCAGGTTGGTGAACACCCGGTTAACCAATCGTTGGTAAGTTGCACCGACGTTCTACAGTCCATAAGGCTTGACTTTGTAGCAATAGAGTCCCAGATCGGTCACGAAGTTTGTATTCTCTTGGTCGGGCAAGTGCATGGGTATGTGCTTGTAGCCTGAGTACACATCCATAAAGGATAGGAGTTCATGTCTAGGTGTTGAATCTACAAGCTGATCGATTCGTGGAAGTGGAAAACTGCCTTTGGGGCAAGCATTTTTCAAGTCTGAATGGTCGACACATGTTCTCCATTTCCCATTTGGATTTTGGATGAGTATAGGGTTGGATACCCATTCCGGGTATATGGCATCTCGAATAAATCCATTCCATTTAAGCTTATTTACGTCTTCCTTAAGGGCGATAGATCTCTATGGATCCATACCATGTCTTTTTTGTTTGACCATGATGTACCATGGGTCAATGTTCAATGTGTGGCTCGCGATGTCCAAAGAGAATCCATACATGTCAGAATGTGTCCAAGCAAACACGTCACGGTTTTCTTAGAGAAATTCAACCTGTTCCTCTTGCATTTGTTAGCTTAACTGAGATCCAATCTTTATCATTCTAGAATCGTCGCTATCGTCAATTGGTACATCGATCGTCAGTTCGACCGGAGAAGCTTGACTGTCTTTACTTTCATCTTTGTTTTCGTTATCTCTCGGGTCAAGATCTCTTTGGAATTGGTTGGTGTTCCCGAGCCCGGGCATTAATTGTCAATTTTCAACAAAGAGGACGCAGAGAGATTCCTCTACGCCCTTTCCTTTCTCCTTTCGCTGCGCCTCGCGCAACTTTGCAACATAACAGGATCGTCCAACAGCCTGATCTCCTTGAATGACTCCAACTCCATGATCGGTGGGGAACTTTAGAGTAAACACCATGGGGCAATGGCAGCCATGAACTCAGCTAGGGCCGGTCGGCCCAAGAAAGCATTGTATAGCGAGTCTATGTCCAATACAAAAAATTGCAATATGCGGACTTTTCAGCGTTCTCCAGTTCCTAATTCCGTTGGCAATTCCACCACCCCAGTGGGTATGGCTACACTCCCGTTGAAGCCATGAATACAGAATTGACAAGGCTTCAAATCTTTTGCCTCCATCTTTATCTGGTCATAGTCTCGCTTAAACAATATATTAACAGAACTTCCACCATCGACTAGGATCCTCTTCATCCAAGAAGGACCTACTTGAGCTGATATGACAAGTGGATCAATGTTAGGGGATTCAACCCTGTCAGCAACTCTATCTCAAAAATGATGTATTTAGTCATCGACTAGGATCGTCTTCATCCAAGCAGGACCAACATAAGCTGATATGACAAGTGGATCAGTAGTGTGGGCTTCTACCTTGTCATCTCTATCTCGGAACACGATGTCGTCGGTCGTCATCTTCTGTTGTTTGGATGGAGCCCATCTTCAAGACTATTACAACACTCGAAGTCTGCATGCCTAATAGAACTGGCATACGACTCCATCTCCTTCCAGCTTCGGTCTGCTGGATGAGGACCACCACTAACAGTATTTATCACTAACCTTCCGCCAGTGCGAGCGGGTTCCTCTTGTCTCCCCTGATTAGGTACACGATTTTGATTTGATGATCCGGCACCTCTAGACTGCGGTGCCTACACAAACTGCTCTAACTTCCTTTCTCTTGTCAACTTATCAATGAGATCTTGCAAGTAATGGCACTCATTCGTGCTATGGCCGTAGCTATCGTGGAATCTGCAAAACTTAGCCGTCTGGATTTGTTTCTTTGATGATGGTCTTGGGGCTGGTTTCTTATATAGAATGGTATTACAGGTCTGTAAGTAAACATTCTCCAACGACGTGTTCAGAGGAGTGTAATTATCAAACATGGGAGCCCTGCGTTGTGGACCACGATTCTGATCTTGCTTCTTATTTCGTTCTCCATTACTTTTCTACTGATTCTATTTATTTTGAATATTCAACTGCACTTTTCTGGAACTCTCCTCGGATTGTTTAACAGCTACATTACTCTGGATTCCTTTTACACTGGGCCATGCATCATCATTTTTCCTAGACTGTTTTGCATCCTCCCTTCTCAAGAATTAGGTTACCTTGGAATAGAAACGGTCCAATGACATAGGAGGCTTTCCGGCCAACCAGTTGCCGAATTCAAAATCGGGATCAATCCCCTTAGTTAGTGCCATCAGAATAGAGTTATCATTGGGATTGCTAACTTCAGCACACGCAGCATGAAATCTTTCTATATAATGCCTGAGTGTCTCTCTTAGAGTTTGAGTGACACTAAACAAAGTGCTAACATCCTTCGGTCTCGTTACATGCATTCAGAACTATTCAAAAAACTTTGTAGCCAGCTGATCGAAACACGATATAGATCGAGGTGGTAGATGGGTAAACCACATGGTAGCTATGCCTCCAGGAGAGATCGGAAAACTTCAGCATTTAAATGCATCGTCCGTGCCGCATTCATCAACCATTCATACTTCAAAATATGCTGATTGGGATCTGAGCTCCCTTCATCAACGGGTTGATTTGGCACCCTAAATTGCCGAGGTAGTTTAGCATAGAGTATGTCACCAGTGAAAGGGGTATGACTCCAAGAGATTCCCTAGTCATCGTTGGTGAGACCCTGACTTTCACGGATCATTTGACGTATCGTCGTCGGTATATTTGGCATCCGGACATTTTGAGCATGCTGGGCCAAAGTGTGGTCGAGTTCCACAATGCAAGGCAGAGCCGGACGTGGTCGATGGTCCAGCACTCGCCTCCTTTGTTCTAAGTCTTGAGGGATGTGAGGTTCGGGAGTATGTTGACGTTGGATCGGACCTGTCCGGTTTCGAGCATCAACTCCTTGTTCAGCGGCAGTGTTAGTAGCTCGGTTGTCTGTAACATGATATGGAATAGTACCTCCTCCCGAGGTGGTACTATTCCATATCATGTTACAGACAACCGAGCTACTAACACTGCCGCTGAACAAGGAGTTGATGCCCGCAACC
Organism: Allium cepa; assembly: GCA_030765085.1. Taxonomy (NCBI): domain Eukaryota; kingdom Viridiplantae; phylum Streptophyta; class Magnoliopsida; order Asparagales; family Amaryllidaceae; genus Allium; species Allium cepa. Next base: position 466,891,618 of record CM060943.1, read on the forward strand.
GGACAGATCCGATCCAACGTCAACATACACCATACATCACTTAAGACTTAGAACCAAGGAGGCGGTAGTAGCTCGATTGTCTGTAATATGATATGGAATAGTAGCTCCTCAGGAGGAGGGTCCAACCTGATGGCTAGTGGATGGGCCAAATCTTGGTTGCTTAAGGCTCAATGCATGCAAATGTCCAGTACCCTGGGTATAACTCCCATCTAGCCGTGGGCATGTAGATCTATGATGACTGTCTGAAGAAGTTGAACTCTCAGTAGATGAATAAGAGGTCTGATCCCTCCTGAATCTCCTACCCCTTTGGCGATTTAGCTGACTTGTCAATTCTATGTTGGCACGCAGCTGTTGAGTAAGTTGCTGACGGCTTTGTGTTAGCTCTTGCATTAGCATCTAAAACTCTTCCCAGGTGATAGGGTCTTGCGGATCTAATGGTCTAGTAGCATTCTGATCAATTGGAGGTAGTCGCACGGGATTCAGTCGATCCCGTTCTTCTGGATCTGCAGCGATGGAGGTGGTCCTTGTGTTTACCATGATGAACAGTGATGATATTTCCTACACCTGATGCAAATCTAAATAGGATGGAAGAACTCTAAACTTGGGATCTGGATCTTCTTCTTAGATTTATGCAATCCGATATCGATAGTAGATCCAATGAGCAGGAGAAAAACTATGTTTTCTGAGTGAAAGCACCAAAATGTTTGTACCAAAATTGGGCACAATACTTTTTAAAATTATTTGAAGAGATAAAATGAAGAAAGTAAATGTAAAACGAGGATTATCTAACAAACACTTCAAAAACAGATAAGAAGAACACACAAAAACACAAAGATTTAGAGTGGTTCGGCGTATCGCTTACGTCCACTATAAAATTGATTATTTAATTGATATTTTTTCGCTGATTACAACTAATTATAGCAGATTACAACCGTAGATTTCGAGTACAACAGTGATCCAAGAGTGCAAAAATGGTTTTAGCGGAGTCTGGTCCTATTAGAGCTAAAGGTCCTTTTTCTGTAGGCTCTTGGATGCTATTTATAGGCGTAGGATGCAAATATCTTGCTCAGATCTTGGGTGGCATCTTTTGGCACGTGTGCTGGCCCAAGCGATCAATCCCACATGGTTTGCACTCGATCCGTGATCGATACGAACTAGCTTCGTATCGATTAATATTTCGCCAAATTGCGTCGGGATCGATAGTGAACGTTGTTGGGGATGTGAGCAAGCTTCTGTGAAAATTTGGTGGCATTTGGAGTTGTAGATTGCGAGCTATGATCGATGTAAGTTCGTTTTTTCGATTATTGTTCTCTTCGTATCGATGCTGTTTAAATCGATCATTTTGTACCGATGATCGTGCATGTGATGCCAGTTGACGTGGCACTTGCTTTCAGGATCGATCCGAAGTTCATGTCGAATGATCGAGTCTTCCTAATGTTTATGCCTTGTTCGTATCGATCTGACTTGGTTTTGTTCATATCGATCGAAGTTGCTGTGTTCGTACCGATTGTCGTGGCCTTGTTCATATTGATCGATGTTGTTCTGTTTGTATCGATGTTGTGGCATTGTTTGTATTGATACTCATAGGCTATTTGTATCAATGGTAGAGGGCCATTTCGTATCGATAGTTGGAGGTCGTTTTATTCATATCGATCGTTGATCAATCGATACGAATTGTGTGATTGGGATCGATGCGAATTGACTCCAATTGAACGATATGAAGTTGAACCAATTTGATGGATATGAAAAAATGAAGACGTGATGGATACGAACGATAGATAACGTGATGGATACAAGTAGATGGATGCGAAATGATGGATACGAACATGCGGGTGCATGTGAGTTGATTTCTTTAGATTGCATCGATCGTATCTTGAGCATACGAACTCCGATTGACTTAAAATTTGGAACGTTGGCTTTCATAGCTTTGTTTGTCATGCCATATCGATTGTAGCTTGATCTAGACTCAGAAAAAATTTACCGACATCCGTAGGGAACCTTTGTATAACCGGTCTTCGGGACAAACTGTCTTTTATGTCTAATCAATTCATTGGTGTCACAGCCTTTCCAAAAGGTGGTATAACAACTACAAGGTTCCATCAACTTAAAGTAACAGAGGGTAGTATTCCTTTAACGGCGTTTAGGACAACATATAAATCATATGAATGGTTAGTGATGCCATTTGGACTAATTAATGCACCAGCATTCTTCGTGGACTTAATGAATAGAATCTTCCAAGAGCATCTTGGGTAGATTTGTATTAGTATCCATAGACAACAAATTGATATATTCATAGAATGAAAGAGATCATGAAGTTCATTTCAGAATAGTGCTTGAGACACCAAGGCAGCATTAGTAGAGGTCAAAGTTTTTTGAAGTGCCACTTTTGGAAGAAGGAAGTGAAATTTCTTGGTCATGTAGCATTAAAGAAAAGGTTGTCAGTAGATTCGACTAAGGTCGAGGTAGAGTAGTTAGAAGAGATTCAAGACAGTGACCGAGATAAAGAGTTTGCTTGGATTAGTTGGATACTACCGGAGATTCATTAAGGATTTCTTATGGATAGCATCTCTGATGACTAAGCTGACTAGGAGAGAGGTGAAGTATGTTTAGACCGATAAATGTGAGGAAGCGTTCTAGAAGTTTAACATTTATTGACTAATGCTCCTATGTTAGTTATTCCAGCGGGGAGTAAGGACTTTGGCATATTGATGCATGTGGAATAGGATTATGAATGGTGCTAATGCAAAAGAGTAAAGTGATTGCCTATGCTTTTTGGTAGCTTAGATCGCATGAAGTTGGCTATTTAACTCATGATTTGGAATAGTTGCGATAATTTTTGCATTAAAGATGTAGAGATATCACCTTTTGGGAGAAAGATTTGAGTTGTTTACGGATCTTAAGTCACTCTCAGAAGGAGTTGAATATGAGACAACAGAGATGGTTAGAGTTCATAGCTACACACGACTTTGGTATTGAGTACACACCAGGAAAAGTAAATAAGGTTGTAGATGCACTTAGCAAAATACATCAGAATGCAGTATTGGCAATGATAGCTGAGTGGAATGATTTAGAAGCATTGACTACATGTGGAGTACAATGGAGATCTGTGGCTAGTTCTAGGCGAGAACCCACCTGTTATCATGTTTAGAAGTTCGATCGATGGTGATCGAATGGATTGTTTCTAAATAATAAGAAGATCCATTATTAGCCGAGCAAATCAGAAGGTTAAGGAATGGAACAGAGAGCAATAACATGAAAGATTTCATTGTTTGAAGTTCCGAGTGTGTGAACAATTAGGAAGGAAGTTCTTAGAGAATTCCATCGTTTGAAGCTCACTATTCATCCGATGGAACTAAGAATCAAGATATGAAAAGTAGTTTCTTCTGAGAAGGTATGAAGAGAGATGTATGCCTATGGGTGAAGTAATGTTTGAACTGTCAACAAGTAAATGTAGAGCATCAGAAATTGAGTGGATTACTTCGACCTTCGGATGTTCTAGTCTGGAAATAGGATTCTATCCCAATGGATTTCATAGACGATTGCCAACATCCTATAGAGGAAATGAGAGTATTTGGTTTATAGTGGACAGATTGACTAAGTGTGCGCACTTTATACCCATTAAGTTGACCATACAGCACCAATTTGGCTAAGTTATTCATGGGTAATGTAGTTAGACTGCATGAAATTTCCAATAGTATATTTAGTGATAAAAATTCCTTATTTACGAGTGAGTTCTGAAGAGTCTCCAAGATAGTTTAGGTACAAAGCTTAGTATGTTTATCGCTTACCATCCGTAGACAGATGGGCAAACTGAGTGAGTTAGCAAAGTCTTAGAGGATTTGTTAAGAGCATATGTGCTAGATTTTGAAAGATCGCAGCAAGACCATTTACACTTAGTCAAGTTTTCATATAACAACAGTTATTATACTAGTATAGGGATGGCACCGTTTGAAGTTTGTACAGAAGGGCATGCAAATCTCCAGTTTGTTGCTTTGAGGCTGAGGATTGATTAGTTCTTAGTCCGAATTTGGTTAAAGAAGCTATATCAAAGATTGCGTTATTTCGGTCTAGAATAAAGGAAGCTCAGTTTAGGTAGAAGAGTTATGCTGATAAGAGATGGAAAGACTTAGAGTACTTAGCTAGAGATCATGTTTTCGTCAAAGTGTTACTGATGAAGAGTGTGATTAGATTTGATAGATCACAGATGTTGGCACCAAGGTTAGTTGGATCATTTCCTATTATAGAAAGGATTAGGAAACTCACGTATAGGGTAGAGTTGCCGAATAGTTAGGCAGGAGTCCACAATGTGTTCCATATTTCTCATCTAAGGAAGTGTATTCAAGATCCCGAGATTAATATTACACTGACCGTGTTACAAGATCTAGTTGTGGAATCAGATATGACTATAGTTAGAAAACCAGTTCGTATAGTTACAAGAGATAAGAAGATACTAAGGAACAAGACAGTTAGATTAATCAAATTCTAGTGGAGTGACGACGAGAGAGACTGTACTTGGGAAACCAAGAGCGGGATTGGGGACACTTATCCTGACTTGTTTGATAGTGTGTTTTACCATTATGTTTGATTGTTGTGGGTACCTTATCGTAATATCGAGGACAAAATTCTTTAAGGAAGGGAGTTTGTAACGATCCTAATTTTAACTAACTTTATTTAGACATTTAATTAGACAAATTAAATAAAATAATGTAAAGGGTTAGACAAATTGAGATTTGATAATTAAACTTGAGACGTGCCTTAATCAATATATTAATGAAGGGTAAAATAGGAAGACTCTTTATTCCCATACCCTATACCCTTCCATTTTCTCAACTTCGTCATTTATTCTACATTACAAACTAAATGAAAATAATCCTAACTTCGACCATCCATTACAAAGGAAAATAAGAGGTTAAAGCTTAGAGATTAAGGGAAAAGCTTAGGAAATCTATCTTAATTCAAATTTCAACTCCATGATCGAATCGGTGAATAATTAGTTTACATCTTTATGAATGACTTCGTTTTAACGGTAAGTTCGTTATATTTTGCAATTGTACGTCATGTTTATTGTTTAAAAGTGATTATATGCTATGTTGATGATTTATGGTTTAAATATGATTTATTATGTTATGTTGAGATAGAAAACAATTCATATGACATCCGATTGGCTTGAGATTTTGATATGATATAAGAATCATTATTTTAGAAGTGATTTTCAAGTTTTATAATTTTCCTAGTTAATATGGATTTATGGTGAATTTTCTAAGTTTAAAAAATGATTAATTCAGTTTTAAATATTTTGAATGGTTAAAATATGCCCAAAAATTTGGATATAGGGAGAAGAATGATTAATTTTATTTATAATGATTTTTGGAGATTTTTCCTATGAGTTTAGGATGAGTAAATAAATTATTTTTAATGACAAGGGCTTATTGCTTAAGTAAAATGATTAAGTTTGTGCTTAGTGTAAATTGTTTGAGTATTCATAAATATAACATATAACAGTATTTTTAGAGAAAGAAATTGATAAAGTTTTATAAACTAATGAGATTTTGACAATTATTGATGGTTAGTTGGAAAAGAGTTTCTTTTAAAAAAAATAGTTTTTAACTTAATTATTACTTCGCCACTTACCTAGGCAAGCTTACGTCAACATACTCCCACACATAACCCCTTCCGTATCCATTTGAAACCAATATACATGGTACCAAGTCATTGGTACGTAGTGTATTGGAGTTAGGTGGAAGGAAGTGGTGGTGTCAATGACATGCTTTGTGTAAAGCATATGTCATGGCATTGGCATTTTGAGTAAAGCAAAGAGTATAATTTCCTTATTTAAGTACGATTTAAAAGGGTTAATCAATTCGAAAGAAATGTTTTCATGGAAAATTTAATAGGGTAATTAGCTCTAAGTATATAATTTAGATATTTAAAAAACTTGATGGAACTAGTTTAGGGTCGGCCCTATACTTTAGCTAGTTCCCCGAGCTAATATAAGTCCAAAATTTCAGTACGTAGGGCTTTGTCATAGATAAGATTAAAATAATGTTACACAGAGAAAGGAATACACAGAGTAGAGACAGGTTATTGGTGAGCCCGCAAAACTATTAGGATCAGTTGACCCTAGGAGAAGTAAGTAAGGACAGACAGTCCAGTATTGTGTCTAACAGAAGTTAGAATATTTATTTTGTTAGGTAGGCCTGAGTCAGCCAGTGGTTAATATTCGGCTTGATAAAACTATAGTGTTTGTACGGATAGTCCATTTATTGACTGATTTATATGCATATATTTTATTGATATTATTTTTATAATCAGTTTGATTGCAGGATCTTGATTTGCAAAAGATATGCTTTTAAAAGGATATCAGTGTAGGGGAACCCATTCCACTATGCAACGTGGTCTCACTTGATATCAGTAAACCGAGACGTAATAGAATTATTCACACCAGGTTTTATGTCATGCTTTAAGTTTATGTTTTCCCCTTGAACTCTCGGATGCTCAAAATTTAATTTCAGGTTTTAAAATATTTCAGGTTTTAGCAGGTGATGAATAAATCTTCCACAGATGTGCAAGAGGCGAGATTTAGCTATATAGGAGTTTTTTCATTTTTGTTTCTGCTGTAATGTATTTATTGATTGATATGTCTATATAATACTCTGATCATCCATGAGGGCATCATTTTATGTTGCTCTTGGCGTATTTTGTAATAATTATATTGATTTAAACATGGGAATCATTTAATGTGGGCATAAACACTCAAGAATAGAATAGTATAGAAGTAAATAAAGAATAATCAACTTTTACATAGAGGGAATAAGGGAACAAGCAATCAGAATTAGGCAGTAACAAAGACACAAGGATTTATAGTGGTTTAGTGTTGTGTCCCTACGTCCACTTTGAAGAATTTGCTTTATTGATTACTTATAACTCTGATTACAATGCAGTAGCTTTAATCGCACTTGATTACAATGGAATCCAAGGCAACAAGTACAGTACAGATCCCTTAAATGAACAAAGAAGCTAGTATTTATAGGTGAAGATGATGAAATATCTCGCTAGAAATTCGGCAGAAGACTTTCCAGATCCGTAGAGGCCCACATAAACGATTGCAAGCCCTATCTCGATCATTGGAACGATCAGTATCGATCATTCATATTTGCTCCAACACATATGCGATCTTTTCTGCAAGTTCCCCTATGCCTCTAATCCATGCTTCCAAAGTTTGGTGTCATTCCGAATTATGGTTGGTGAGATATTGAACAATATTCATTGAGTTAGATCGTTTGGCTGAGTTTATACGATCATCTGTGAACAATGTATATTGATCATTCACCTTCACTCACATTAGCATGCGAGCATTTGTAGGGACTCCACTCTCTAATATATTGACATTTGAAAAGTTTCAAGTGTGCTAGACTTGTAGATCTTGAGATATCGATCAAACGTCATTGAATTTGGCTATGTATTCGATACCATACGATCCATAGTATTGAATATGGATCGTACCCAATCTAGCTTTAGAAAGTAGCGAACTTCCATGCTCTAAGTGTTTATTGAGTTCGACTTCACTTTTTGCTTTGCTACTGCTTCATATTACCATTTAATCCTGATCTCTAGGCTTTGTGATCGTTAATCCGATACATAGATCCTAATGACCATTGAGTCTATCTTGCCTGATTGGACCAAATATAATCTAGCCAAAAAGCCGGATAACACTTAGGTAATGGACCATTTTAGCGCGTTAATAAATAGGTACCATTGTGCACCTATCATAAACCGACAATAGCACCTATAAGCAAAAACAATAACAACCCTTAACGTTGAAACCTACAGTAGCACCTATCAACAAAATCGATAGTAACCCCCATTGTCAGAACCAGTAGTAGAACCCATCATTAAAAGTGATAGCAACACCCATCATATGTTGAATGATTACTGCCACCATACGTTTTAGTTGCTATGTCAATAAGTTAAAAAGAGTGGACTATAATGATAACATTGTATGGGAACTTAATAATATGCTGAATGATGGAAATCATTATAAATTGAGATAACTTAATCAACAATACCTCTTGCTTGATTTGGCAGAGCCCATTAGTTAAATGTAATAACAACCATCACTAGGCATGATGACGGTCATTGCCTGAATGTGATAACACCTATTGCTAGATAGGATAGAACACATCAGTTAGATGCGATAGTGCCCATCGCTAAAGACCATACCACATATTGTAAATTGAGATAACTTAACTATTATCTATCATTTGAACCAAGAAACTTCTTGATGAATATGGGCTTTAAGATGATAAATGAATGGATCTAGGAGCTCAAGTAACGCAAGAAATGATGAAAAAAATAAGTATAAGAAGTTTGATAAGTTTTTGCGTATACCACATCATGTCGGTACCGACATGATCAACATGTCAGTACCAAGATGTTGTTTGATACGGGGTCCATTTTTTGAGTAGTTGGTGGAGATGCAATGTACTGTGAGGAAATGGATAAGATTTGCATAGGACAAATCATATCGGTACCGACATGATTTGTAGGAGAACTTTTTACAACAAAGTTTGGAAACATGAAGACTAGGACAAATGTGGAGAAAACATGGAGATACAAGTTTCATAATCATGTTGGAACCACATGATTGGAGTTACAAATTTGACTCATTATTCATGCATGAAGGCTTGAATCTAATCTAATTCCTAATCTTCTGCATGTTAGCAACTTTAGTGGATGAATTCGCTTATAAATATCCATCCTAAAACAATGAAAGAAGGATCTTGGATCTTTTCTCTTTTTTACCTCTATTTGGCCATGAAGTGTAGTTGAACTCAAGTTTACATTGCTTTCTAGATCTGAAACTTTGTAACCCGGTTACACTTGTGCAGAATCCTTTGAAATAAAAGTATTCAAGATTTTATTCTCATTTTTGATTTATTGGGGGTGTTGTTCATTTTTTGACCCAATAATTTTAGGGATTTCATTGAGTAAGAAGATTCTTAGGCCCAAATCTAGCTTTAACTTTGGATTTGAAGAGTCTGTAAGGGATCCATAGATTGTTTACTGTGTATCCACTATCATTTGGATTTTCACAAAGATTCTACTAGAGATCTTATAAGAAGCGGCCTCAAGGATTACTGCTTCTAAATCTAGAGTTGCTATTGGAGGTAATAAAGTATTCTCTCGGCGTAATGAAGAAACTACTCAACCTTTGAATGCACTACTAGTACCTTCATTTCAACCGAAGATGGTGACAAAGGCCGAGATGGGTAGAATGATAGTTGACGTGAATAAGAAAAAATGCTGAAGAGCTAGAATGCCATCATGAAAAAGATGGAGAGAAGGTTTGCTAAGTTGTTCCAGCTACCTTAAAGATGTAGGAGAACAAAAAATGGGTTCATCGTGTTTAGATTCCAAGTGAGAAAGTTCATCATCGTTAGATCAAAATCAAAAAGATAAGAAGCAAATATGAAGATGAAGGGGCCTGGAGCATCAAGAAGGCAGAGCACAAAAGATGGAACCAATCGGGCAAAAGATGAAAGCATCAAAAAGGAAGGGTATCGATTTTATTTGTAATGTCGGTACCAAAATGAATGCTGAGGCATTAATTTGTCTAATAGAATAGAAGTTAGCGAAGTAAACACAAAATGAACCGTGAGCTTTGCAAAGTTAAATGCTCTAGGCTACGCTTGACACTTGTCGTCCAAACACCCAATGTAGTGAGGAGTACACTGTTAATATGGTTAAGAGGTCATTGAATGAAAATCAAAAAAGAAATATCGATGAGTGGGGATTATCGTAAAGCCGAAACCCATTCATCGAAAACATTTTAATAGAGAGGCATGTAAAGAAGTTCATAATGTTGACTATGTCGATTTATGATAGAACCACTTATCCAAAGTGGCAATTGTTAAAGTATAGATGGCATATGGACTGTATCCGTGCTAAAGATAGTGTGAGATATAGAAATTTTCCTATATTTCTAGGCGAAGAGGTTATGATGTGGTTCACTCAGTTCATGCTAAGATCTATATCCTCATTTGATTAGCTTCTAAATAAATTCGTGGAGCAAATCCAGTTCCATACTGCTCGACCAAAAGACGTGATGTCTGTCAAATGTTAAACGGAGTTTCAGAGATACTTTGAAAGAATTTTTGAAGAGGCTCAATACTACAGTGGTACAAGTAACAAATCCTAGATAGGAGATTTTTTATGGCAATGGTTAATGGGTTTAACCCATAGATTGATTCTTGTAGAAGGTTGAAGAGAAAAAAACCATCAAATATAAAGGAGTTTATCGAAAGTAATCCCAATTTCTATGCTTGGAATAGGCAGATTTGGCTGCTACTGATCAAAAGGGACAAAGTGATGTAGTACAAAGTAAATTGGCATTCAAACAGAGCGGTGATAGTGCTGGAAACATTGCCGGGAATATAGGGAACAATAATAATCCTAAAAGAAAGAACCAAGGCTCCAAGGCTCAGAAGCAAAACAATAAGAAGCACACAAGGTATGTGAGTTGTGGAATTATGGATCTTAAGATTAATTTAACGCTGGAGGGGGTGAATATTGTTTTCTAGTTTATGTAAATCATTTTAAAATTGGTTTCAATATTGATTTCATAAATTATCAACATAGATTTATACTAACAATTAGTCACATATGCAATCAAAGATAAACATATAAGAAATAATGTAAAGTAAGAGAGAAGACATCAGGAATTTATACTAGTTCGGGTTATCTAATCCTACACCCAGTCCTGTATAATTGCTTATATAGATTTATTTTCAAATGCAAACTTTAAACCAGGTAGAAGGCAAACTAGAATACAATTCGGATTTCAAGGCTACGAGGCACACCCTCTTGAATTTTGAGTCTAGGGAAAACTCTCTTGATTTACTATCTATAAGATCAACCACTAGATTCACCGAGCTACTAAGCACACCTACTTGATTTGAATGGGCTAGAAACACACCTATACAAACAAGAGTAGAGTTGATATTTTTCCAAAGGCAAGTAGTTGTACTTTGGGTACAATGGATCCTATAGCTCTTTAATAGGACTTTCATCTTTATAATGAGAGAGACGTCCTTGCAATATAGAATGTAAATAGTAGCGGATCAACACAATGAAATATGAATTGATTCTGTATGATTTTGAATAGATCAGAGTATATTTTCAAGAGAATTTTTGAAAGAGTAAGGGGTGAGAAGAAAGTAAGTTATTAGTTAATGAAAATTTGTTTTGCACTCCCCTATGAATGAACAGATGTATCCATTTGTGAAGGGTTGTGTTGAAAGTCACTTCCATTCAAAATCTAAAAAATCAATTGGGCAGCAGGTATGTCGACATACATATATACATACATACATACACATATATGTATGTATGTTGACATACGCTAGTTAAAACTGAAGAATGTTTGACCCAGAATGTTTTGAAAATTCTATACTTTGTAAAATAATTTTAACATAGTCTAAATATTTTTAAACTTAAAAAATTTATAAAATATTTAATATATATTTTTTGAAAATTAAAATAATTTATTTTTGCTTAAAATATCAAACATTGGAAAGGGAGATAGAGACCAGAAATTGCTATCAAGGACTTTAACAATATATAATAACGAGTCTACATACTAAATTATGATCTTGAACTCTTCAAATCTTTGTCTTTGAACTCCCTAGTATTCAAATTTTATACCGAGTCTTCATACTGTACAGACTTCGATTCAGCACTTGTGTAATATTCTGCAAGATTATTATATAACTAGCAAAACATTAGCATCTATATTTTATATGGTTGTTGTCATCAAAATAAATAATTGAGTTATTAACAAGGTATACTGGACTAGGATATTAAACCCCATTGAATGATTCTATCGAAAAAAATCTACCTTGCTACGTAAGTTACTGAAAAACTATAAGAAGTCGTTTCGTTGGGAGGAAAGTGAAGAAGAGAGACATTCGAGGAAGTATTGTTTCTTTCATGTAACATATAGGAACAATACCTATAAATGCCAAAATTTAAGAGATGAGGTTGAAGTTTTGATAAAGAAGAAAAAGCTTTAATGGTATGTAAGGAACCCACAAGTTGGCGGGCAAATGAATAATAGGCCCTAAGGGTAATATGCACGAAGGATCCAAGTTGGGTCTAGTGGGGAGGGACCAGACTACCGTCTAGGGGAATAGTGATTAATATAATCTCTACAGGCCTACATCTACTAGAGAAAGGCTAGAATGAGATGGAGCAATATGGCAGCTCATTGAGGCATGTGCCTTAAGAAACATGTTTTTCCAAAGAGTATTGGACTTCAGCAGAATAACAGAGAATGATAAATAGTGACATCATATTTAGAAATAGAGATGCAAATGAAGTGTAGGCGGTGATGCTTGACCCCATGGTGATTACGGTCATGTCAGGGACGATGATCGTGCATCAAATCTTCATTGATTATAGGAGCTCGGCTAATATTTTGCTCAAAAATACGTTTGATTAGATGCGGCTCGGCAAGATTGATTTGAAGCCTTGTAAGATTCATATCTAGGGATCTATCGAAGATGCCAAGGAACCTGCTAGCTGCATTGAGTTACCAATTAAATTCGATGAAGGAGACCGTAAGTTAGTGCGGTTGCAAATATTTTTGTGGTTGATGGATTCTCGACCTATAATCTTTTCTTGGGGAAATCGCCTTCCTTGTTTTAGAATTTCCCATGATACATGGTGTCTAATGATGAAGTTCCCAAAACCGAGAATGGTGTAGGAGAGATACAAGATCGAGAATGTTTGTCGTAGAGCTTAGAGAGGAAAAGCAATGAGGGAAAGGAAAGGATGTAGAGAAGTCTCTTTTTATCAGGAGTGATGATGCATTTAAGTTACCATCCAAGCTTTGGCTTGGTTTCCAAAGTAAGTTCTACATGCCTGTAACGATCTGAAAATTTTAACAGTTTTAATAACGTAATTAGCTGAACTTTTGCTTAATTTTTTTTAATTTTATTTAGAAATAACAATTTAATATTTGGAATACATCTATTTTAACACATCAACTTGTAAATTTTCAAGTTATAATATGGAAGTTTATTTCATTGTTAAATTTATTTCAATTTAAATCGATTAATATTTGATGATTATAAAATATTTTCCAAACCTGAAATATTTTTCTATAGAAAATATATAAATCGTCTTTTGAGTGAGACGTCGTATTTCGTTTCTTCAAATTTGGACTGTATTGCTCCGTCTTCCTTATTTTCGAAAAAATAGCAGCATTTTTGGTACCGATTATCGACTTTTCATCGGATGATCATACAACTGATATCTGTATACCGTTTTGATCGTCTAGTCTTGCTGATCTCTACAGTATATTTATTTCTGTAAATTGAGATCTGGACGTAATGGTGATGAGGAAACAGCTCGTCGTAATGGTACCCGAAGTTTGAATTCATATTTTTTTGTGCTTTCAAATCTGAAATGTGATGTCCAAGCAAGCAATAGATTGTTTTAAATATCCAATGTGTCACCACACTCGACCTTTGGAATTTCATTGTTCTTTCTTCATTTATTTTGGTTAGGGTCTGTTTTGGCTCTCCCTATTCATTATGTTTTGAAATTTTTTATATAATAGTTGTTGCTCTGTTCTTCTCCCCCCTCATTTCTTTTTCTTTAGCCTTCCCCTCAGACCTCCGCCTAAAGCTTTTTTCCACCTCGATTTCCTCACAATGTCGAGCATCCTCATCTTCTGTAGATGGAATGCATTTATATGTAATATATATATATATATATATATATATATATATATTCTGTGTATGTAAAGTCATACCATAAATAATATTAGTAGCTTTACTTGTTTGATTATAGAGTCAGGCCAGTCAAATGGGTTGGGTTGGGTCAAAATGGGTTGGGTCGAGTTCGACCCAACCCATTTATGACCCATTCTCTTTTACCCATTTATGACCCAACCCATTTATGACCCAACCCACTTAATAAGTGGATTGCCCATTTAACCCATTTAAAGATTTAAATTTAGTTTGACTAATAAAAAACAAATAAATATAAAATAATTCTAATTCCAAGTTTTATGTTTTGAGATCCGACAAAAATTTAAAATTTTAATTCTAATTTTCATCAAATTAAAATATGGGGATGGGGTAGCTTATTATTTTCTAAGTACAACCGTCGGTCTCCTTGGAGAACTACAGTGTGCGTTCACACGATAAAGTGACCGAGTGTTCCATACTATCCGTAATTTAGGTGGTAGTTAATCAGTCGAAGTCCCTCCTGATTCCACAAAGAAAAAGAGAAGGTGATGCTGAAGCAGCAGAGTTTGGTGATAATAAACATGATGATGCAGCAATGGTGAAAGCAGATGAAGATGCATTTGTCTTAAAAGATGGCGATGATGAAGAAGAAGAGGAGGAGGAGGTGGAGGAAGAGGAGGAGGGTGTTACAAAAAAGCAGCGGACAGAGCAAGCTGAAAATGTAGAGATGAAAGATTCAGAAGGTGGACGTGTGAATGCTAGTGTGAAAGAAGCTACAAATGGCATACCAAATTAATCTAAACATTAGTATAATATTTGAACTGCTAAATTAATGATAGCATTATGCTTTTTGTACCATCGAAATTTTCCTTTACTGAAAAATATTTTTGAAGACTTATTTCTGCTCAAGTTTTTTGGAAATGCGATGCTCAAGCTTTTGTACCATATATTTGATATCCAAAGCTATGGTAAATTATTTTTTACTTCAAATAAAAAAAACAAAAAAACAAAAATATAAGGTATACGTATATATATTTTATCTATTTGACTGTATATGTAAATTTTGTTTTGCTGGTTCTGTATAATATACCAGTTATATATATATATATATATATTAGTTTAGAAGCATATGAGTTCTGTTTTGTTTTTGTATATAAAGTTATAAAACATAAGTCTTTGTATAAGTATATTATATATATATACCGCATATATGTTGTGTATGTACATATATATATAATGTTTAGATTTTTAAAGTTGTTTATAATATCAAAAATTTATATATATAGAATTATACATTTTGTGTGCATACTATCATACAGAGGTGTATCATATTACTTATATTACATCATATGTTTGTTCCTCTGTTCGCATATGTATTATCCTCTGTTCGCATATGTCTTAGTATTCACATCTGTATATTCAATCTCGTGTATGTCTTATTATTATTATTATTATTTTATGTTTTATACATACATATATATATAGATATAATAGTTATAATATGTTATGTTTTTATATATTGATACACATTAAGTAGTTATTTCCAGAAGTATATTTATGCGTAGGTTTCAAATGTATAGACTGCATCTTTTTTTTTTGTGTAGGACCAAATACAGATTTGAAATTTTATGTTTTATTCAACCTTGTAGCAAATGGATTTTGTGTTTTGATTCTTTAATGTAATATATATGATTAGAATTCTTTTGAGAAACTTGCTCTTATATGGTACATTATACACAAATTTATAAGTGGTCTGCATATTTTTCTCTATACCGGGTTTATATATATGGGTACTTTTAAAATATATATATAACAAGTATAATTTCGTGTTTGTGATGTCTGTAGAAACTATATATACATCTATACATAAGCTGCAGTCTCTTCTCTTTATATATATATAGGAAAGTTTAAAAATATAGTGTAGTTTATATATCAGTACATATTATAAAAGCTGTTTATATGTATGGGACCGTACAAAAACTTGTTGTTTGTATATAAGATTTTTCTGTTGTGTCATATGCGTTCTACAATAAAGTAAGTCTGTATTGTTTCTATAATAAATATTGATTTAAAACTAGAACAGTTATGTAAGTTTATAAACATATATATATATATATATATATATATATATCTATGTGTGTATGTATATTAGTTAATATATACATGAGTTTGGCTTTTGAATATGAGAATAGAGATTTTATTTTGTTATGTGTTTAAATTAAATATTATTTTGAAATTATATATATATTGTATATACTTTGATTTGTAATATATGTGTTTAACTAAATTACTGAACTGAAATGCATATTTTATTTTTGAATATATGTTTTAAATTTTGGCTTTAGAGAAATTATATATATATATATATGTATGTATGTATATATAACATATATTTATTCGATTATAACCAACTATTTGATTTTTCTCATCGATTCTATCTAACAGCTCTATCAGTCGAATACGTGCCAATTTTTCTTTGCTTCGGAATTTGTACATGGATTCGTAACCCATCTTCTTGTCTCTAGCTTCGAAAGGTGAGAAACTACTCAGGATTAACTTTCTTATATTTATTAAATTTGATCTCAATTGAAATGACAATTGAAATATGCTGCTAAGTTGAACTGTTAATTTTAAATTGTTATATATGATGTGCATTTATATGTAATTGTTCACCTGTGGGACATGACACCATATCATGTTGTTTATATTACATTGTTATTGATGATGTATGCATGTTATGTTGTTATCATATCTGTTATCACTCTGCAAGTACCCTTTTAGTATAGAATTCCTAATGGGATGAAATGATGCATACCCGAACGATCTGTATAATAGGAGAAATCGTTATGGGTTAAAATGATAAACCCAAGCGATTTCCATTTGAATTGAATTTGGGATTGTGGGTTGAAATGATATATACCTGTATATATTTAAATTACCAATTGAAATGATAACTATTTGTATCACTTGACCATAGGATAGAATATTATATATAGACACCGTTGGTCTATATATATAAATATTTTGAAAATGATTTATATGGTTTTGAAAGGAAATGTGTGTGTATATATATATGGTTATTTAAATTTGAAAATATTATATATATACACACATATATATGAATAAGTTTTAATATAAAATAAATTTAATTATAAGCTTTAAATTTAATAAAGTTCGATTTGAGTAAAATACAATATGTGTAAGTAATTATTTAAAAATATATTTTAAAATAGATTTATAATGATTTCTATAAGTTAAGGTCAGAAAGATTAATTTGAATTTATTCGAAGTTGTATTTAATTAAGAAGTTTGTTTAATTAAATCGATTTGGAACTTATTGAATTTGAGGGTTTCAATATATGATTTTATAAAATTATTTCGATTTAAAGTGATTAAATGGATATTTCAAGTTTAAATAAATTGAAGGAAATATTTGATGATTTGTAATTTGGGATTTCTTTTATGATTTTAGATTTTATTATGTAAACATTTCAAACTAAATAATAACGAAGTTAAATTTTGATATATATGAAATTATCAAATCTAGTTTTGAAAATGTTTGAATATTAAAGCTTTGAAATATATTGAAATTTAAATGGTTTATTTTGTGGTTCTACTCTTTATTTAAAATCGATATAATTTGAAATCGATATAATTTGAAATGATTATTGAGAAACTGAATTGAATCGAAGTTGAAGAATTGAGATTGAATTAAATTGGAATTTTGGAATCCGAAATGATTTGAATCAATTTGTGAAATTTGAGAAAACTATTTTATTATATAAAGTATTTTTAAATTATATTTTACTTTATAAACTATTTTAATATAAACTATTTTATGTAGAATATTTTTTTACTATTTTATTATATATTATTATTAATATCTAAACTATTTAAGTGATGGAAGTTATGATTTCAAAGTTATGGTTTTGCAAAGTATTATGATTTCAAAGTGTTTTGGTTTTGAAAGTATTATAACCTTGAAAATAATATGATTTTTGGAAATGGATATATTTGAAATAGAAATGACATTGTATTGATATGGTTTTGAAATGAAAATGATATTTGGTTTGAAATGTAAACTATTTTGAAATGACCATGATGTTATAATAACGTTTGGTTGTTAAAGAGACCGGGATCAGATATTGTCATACTCTCTGCCAATACCGAAAACCACTTTAACAACTGTGTACGTGGTGGAGATTCCAGAAATGAAGTAGGATGGTTTGGCAATGATTCTATATGGTATGACGTGACCCTGACTCGGGTGAGTCAGCTTAGATGTGACTAAAATAAGGAGCCATGCCAAACTAAGTGAGGTCATTCCTTTGATCGGGCACATTCCTTCGATATCATTCTCTTACTTTTGTGATTATTTTGGTGGCCACCCCTCGATTTTTGATATAGGAGTGTATCCGAGGTGGGCGGTTGTAGCTGTTATGCGTTACCACCTGCCCGAATCAGCAAACGGTATATCTACCCTGGCATTTCCTCGTGTGTCGTGTTCACATGCCCTAGAGCGCTTTCTACGAGTTTGTTTTGTACCGTACCTATGTGATGTCCTCAATGTAAACCACTCGGAGGAGCGCACGGTATTGTATAGACTACGGAATATATAAAATGTGTTAAGGGGGGATATGGGTAACGCCTTAATGCTATTTTAATATCTTTTACTTTACTATAAACATATTATAATAGCGTATATTACTACATAGTAGATAGTTCCATGGATCCTTAGTGGATGGTTATCCCAAACATCCGTTAAGTTACTTGCATTTCATTTGATATTTCACTTGAGTTGGATTTACTGGTATAAGAATGTTAATCCTAACTCGAGTGTTTTGTGTTTTGCTTTACGCTCGGGTCAGACTAAGTGACACCGTGATTGAGACTGACCTTTGGAGTATGGAGCTTTATTTTGAACCGTTTCATCTATTCAACTTTCCAGTTGATTGATTCAGAGATGCCATTTGTTTGTATTCGAGATTTCATTGTATCTGAGATATTCTGATGTATTTTATTTTAAACTCTAATATGTATATAGTAGCTTCATGAACTACTATTTATCTATTCCGCTGCTTATTATTGTAATACTCTACGTCTGTGATTTTGTGGTTTACTTATTTACTATATATGCTGAGTTTTGCTAATTTTATATTAAAAATCTGATATTTTGAGCAATTCAAGTCCGACATATGCGAAGGCAAATGGTTGAAAATACCAGGTCATTACAAAGCCTATAAACCTACGAAAAGAGTCGAAGGATGCAAAGAAAGCACTAACAAAGTAGGTGATCAACATTTTGATTAGGACAAGAATCTAATAAGGGTTCTCAAGATCGGGTGCCAGCCTGAAATAAAGGAAAGAGCTGTATGGTTTCACCGAGAAAACACGTATATATTTTCTTGGGCTTATCCGATATGTATGGAATTTCGCTAGAGATAGCATGCCATGCATTGAATATAGACCCAAGATACCCTCATGTTAAACAATCGAGGCACGGTGTAGAACTAGAGTGATCTGCTAAATTAGAAGAAGTAAATTAATTGAAGGCAAATGGCTTCATCCGCAATGAACTATAGTCGGAATGGGTATCGAATTATGTATTAGTCAAGAAGGCGAATTGGAAGTGACCAAAATGCATTGATTATTCTTACTTGAATAAAGCGTAACCAAAGGGTTGCTTCCCATTGCAGCCGATTGACCAACTTGTAGAAAAAACTATCGTACATGAGCTGCCATCCTTTATGGATGCATACTCTGGCTACAATTAAATAGCGTTGCACATCATAGACAATGTGCATACAAGCTTCATAATCAATTTAGGATTTTATTACCATCGAGTCATGATGTCTGGTCTAAAGAATGCTAGAGCTACTTACCTGGGCCTGGTGAACAATATGTATAAAGATCAAATCGAATGAATTATGGAGGTCTATGTAGGCGATATGCTTGTGAACTCGCAATGATCGATGAATCACATGGGCGATCTCTCTAAATGTTCATTATACTTCCGAAGTATGGAATGAAGCTTAATCCATTGAATTGTTCTTTCAAAGTAGCAATGAGAAGGTTTTGGGTTTTATTGTAAACTCGATGTGCATTGAAGCTAACATAGAAAATATTAAAGCGTTAAAAGAGGTTACTGCCAGGAAAATGAGGCAGGAGGTGTAGAGCTTGAGCAAGAAGGTCATAGCACTGAGTAAATTCATCTCAAAGGCTATTGATATGTGGATACCATTCTTCGATATACTTAAAAACAAGAAGGGAAAGTTTTTTTGATGAGGGAATGTCGGGACAGTTCAGAATCTACTGGAATGCATAGAAAGATCACTTATGTTATCAAAGACGTTGGAAGGGGATCTGTTCATTTACTTAGTTGTCTCTGTTCACACGTTGAGTGTAGCCTTGGTATGTGAGGAGAGTAAAAATACAAATCATCATGTATTACATCAGAAAATGTTTTGTTGAAGCTGAAAATAATTGCCTAAAGTGGAAAAAGCTAGCATACTGTTTGTTGATAGCTACGAGGAACTTGATGCCATATTTCCAAGTTCATCTAATTAAGGTGTCAATTGATCAGCCATTAAAACAAGTATTGCATCAACCCAAGACTTTGAGAAGATCAATAAAATGGAATATCAAGTTGTGCCAATATGATATATATCTTACCATCCTAGGAAGGCGGTTCGAGGAAAGGCACTAGTTAGTTTCATTACCGAGTTCACCATCAAGGATGATGAAAAGGAAGATGAATGGGTTCAACTTTCTTGATGACATTTATACATAGACGGAGCCTCCAACGAGCATAGTTCTAGAAAAGGAGTTATACTATTAACCCCAAGTGGAAGGAGGGTCTGTTATGCCTTAAAGCTAGAGTTCCCGGTGACAAAAACGAAACTAGATATGAAGCGTTGACTACGAGACTCAAGATAGCAAAGGAACTAGAGTAAAGACTTTGCAAATGTTTAGTGACTTCCGATTTGTGGTCTAAAGATGGAAATCTAAGCAATGGGAACAAGACTTGACCATTACTTTAATAAAGTGCTAGAATTACCGAGCGATATCGTAAATTACACAGTAACATATCCTTAGGGAAAAAAATATGAAGGCTGATTCAGTGGCCAATTGGCTAGCTCTAAGGATGCACAGCTTTTGGGTATCATTCAAATTTAAGAATTAACAACTCCAAGTATAGATGAGATAGATGTTGGTTGGATCTTAGATGTCGAGGTAGAAAAGGTGTAATAGATGACTCCAATTAAAGAGTACTTGCCAAAAGGGACTCTTCCAAATGGAAGAAATGAATGAAAAAAAACTTTTGCGTAAAATGTCTCAATTTATTATGAAAGAAGGAGTGTTATATACGAGATGATTCTCGATTTCCTTGTCAAAGTTTATCACCAAAGATGAAGCTAAGAGATTTCTTGCAGTTGTGCTTGAAGGCAGCTTTCTTTGGGCAAACATGAGTACAGAAGGTTCTTTGCTATGGATACATTTGGCTAATGGTCGGCCAAGGTGTAGCCTACTGTTTTGTAAGATGCGAGAAGTGCCAGAGATTTGCGGAGATACCAAGAGCCCCATCCATTAAGCTTGCACAAATGGTTTCCCATGGTCATTTGTGGTATGGAGAATTGATATTGTTAGTGTGCTCCCAATATCGAGAGGCGAAGGAAAATATGCTATTATGGGTATGGATTACTTAACAAAGCAAGCAAAAGAGGAACCACTCACATCGATTACTTCAAAGGAGGTGGCCAACTTCATAGTGAAATTCATTTTGTGTAGACATAGAATTCCACAAAAGATCAGCACTGACAATAGAACTCCTTAAGAGTGTTTGGTTCATGGAAATCTATTCTTTGCATCGAGTGGAGAAGAGTTTCTCGACAGTAGCACGCCCGCGTTGAATAGATAGATGGAGGCAATGAACAAGATCATCAAATCCGTCATCATGAAGAGATTTAAGAGAGTAAAGTACAATTGCGTTGACGAGCTACCACTTGCATTATAGGCTTATAAAACAACCCACAAGTTCGCAACTAGCCACACTCCATGCGCCCTAGCCTATAGAACTGAAACCATGATACCGATCGAATCGCAAGTCCCTTTTTATCGTAGATTGCACTACGTTCTCAATATGAAAGAGGAACTCTTGCTTGAGTCCCTTGACATCATCGAAGAGAAATGAGAAGAGGCTGCTCTGAGGGTAGCTTCTCACTAGATATGAGTAGAGAAATGATTTAACACCAAGGTCAGAAATCATACCTTTGAGATAAGATAACTCATTTTGAAACGGGTATTTCCTAGTACTGGGGGACTTGGCCTGGATTGGGAAGGTCCCGATGTAATTGAATAGAAGCTTAGGGACGGAACTTTCAAGCGATCAACAATTGATGGGACCTTAATTCCACGGGCATGAAATAATGAGCATTTGAAATGCTATTTTAATTTTAAAAAAAATCAAATGAGAAGTATGAATTAATAGGACTTGAAGTAATAACGTAGATATTGGCATTCTTTCATAAATAAAATTGCCTTTTAAAATCAATTAAACCGTATTCTTAGAAGTCTAACTTTTTTCTACGTAATCAACGATAATATCGAACATTTTATGTTTTAAAAACTAAATGTACATTTTATGTTTTAAAAACTAAATGTACAGGAATCAGAGATAGGTATCGATGAACTCCTTTAATCCATTATCGAGTCGTTGGAATATAACCTTACTAAGGTCAATCATATGATTTCACTTACATGTCTAAACTTTGACCAGTGCTCAAAGATAGGCATGGTCAAAGATTAATGTACAGAGGTAGGCATCAAGATGCTGGTCCCGAAGACATGAACCGGCTTAGAATTGTAACTTTTTGCAATTACGACGCTGCTTATGGCTGGAAATACACGCCCAACCGTGATAAACAAAGATGGCTGATAAAGTATTTTTGATCAATACCAACAGGCAGAAGGGGTTAAAAGTCGATATCTAAAGACAAAAATCGTAGATACCAATTCTAGAAGATAAGAGTCGATGTAGATGTAACGACCCAGAATTTATGTCAATTGAAATTCATATATTCAATTGATTTTAAATATTAACAAGTGAAATTTGTAGGTCGAATAAATTTTATTTTGAATATCTGGATTTAATTGGAAAATTAAATCGATAATTTAATATTTGAAATTATAGAAATAATTGGAAATTGGGTTTAAAATGATTTAAAATTGATTTATAAAGTTGTATTAAATCATATTGAAGTTAGAATGATGTTGTAGAACTTTTAAAATTGAATTAAAAGTTAATTTGTAAGAATTGAATATTTTAATATTTAATTGACGAGTTAAAATAGTCATTTTTCAAACAGTCTCGGATTTCGATGAAACCAGTTTCATCGGATCCATAATGTTATATTATTGTATGGTTTCAAATTTCGTATCAATCGGATTTACGGTTTGTCCGGGGCAAGCCAAAACGCATAGAAATTAGCTTAACCGATTTAATTTAAATTTAATCATTTAATTCCATAACTCGCACATATGACCGAATTAGCTTTCGAAACATGTTCCATTGTGTCCGGAACGCGGGGTAAACCCTAGAAATGCCAGTCGGCACGCTTCGTTTGGAGTTCGGAAAATTTGGGATGAATAGTGTTTTGTGAAATTTTCTATATAAGCACCTCTAATTTCACATTTGCAAACAAAAATAAAACCCTAGGGTTTCAACAGAGCCGCCACCACTAATAGTAAACGACTAGAAATTCTTTTCTTTCTTCCTCGATTTCCTTCTAATCCACGCATCAATTCGTGAAATCATCAACTGGAGATTTGTAGAGGGCAGCGAGATTTATCGATTCAACGGTTGTGATCGATTTTGGACCAGCTGATCGTCGGCAATACTCAATCAAAGCTGCGTGTTTCAAGCACGTTTTTCTCGTTATTTTCACCACCGAACTCGGCCGGCCACTGGGCGCTGGGAGTAGGCGATGGCGGCTTCGACGTGGGGTTCTTCGATCGTCGTTAAGATCGAGGGAGTAGGCGCGTTAATTCACGGTAGGAAGGCGGCTTTGGGTTTCTTCGGCCTGTAGATTCACGATGGGGAAGAAGGTTAAAAGGTGCAGCCTTGATTTCATCCTTCAAAACAAATGGCCCAGGGTAGATGTAGGTTTTAAAATGAAATAAGGAATTGAAATTATTATTTTATAAATTCGTGTGATATTAAAAATGCTGTAACTCTTTCATACGAGGTCCGTTTTGGATGAAACAAATTGCGTCGGGTTAGTATGGACGAACACTGCGCGATGGAGATGGATTGGGATCGATTGGAGCTAGTGAAAATTTCAGGTAAAATTAAATGCGTGTTTAATTTTATTCGAAACAAACACTGCAACTGTTATAGAAACCAAGTGAGAACTTCTCACTCAATCGAAATTGTTTTGATTTAAATTTTAAATAGTTAGATTTAAAATTTCTTGATTGTGTGATTGAATGATAAATTATTATCTGTTGTTTTAAATAGACCCTATACGCCGTATATTAAGCGGATGTTATTTATTAAAAACATATACCGCGATAATTCCAACTTGTATGGAATTGGTACTATATATGTACTAGGAGTTGATTTTCCTGCATTATGTAGCGGATGAGACCCTATTGCGCCGCAAAATAGCGGATAATATTTTATAAATCCCATATACCGTGATATTTCGTATTGGAACGGAATTGGTAATGTGCTAACGTCTGTGGATGCAGGGAAACAGGTTGGAGGGATCCAGCTGGATTCCTCACCAATATTTATTTGATTTCAGATATTGTGATATTTGTTGATTATCATATGATGGCATATGATGTTTGGATGCCGTGATTGATTATTTGGTATTGTTGCATCATTGGGCCTATTTTGGAGTTTTAAAAATGTTAAAGGAATGATTTTCAAAATTTAAAAGGATTTTAAAGTGATTTTTGAAAGTATACATTTTATTAAATTTTTGAATTAATTCATTTTAAATAAATAAACGTTAAAATTTTTATGTTATAAAAATTATGATTCTTGTGAAATATAACCGAAATGTGATTTTTGAAATATGGAATTAATGAATTTTATAAAATAGTTTAAATTGAGATTGTGAATTATTATAAACGGTTTGTATAAAAGATCTATAAAATTGATATTTATAAATTAAAATATTGGAATTATAAAACAAGTTTTTATAAGTGTTAAAAAGAAGTATAAATGGATTTCGTAAGTAAATGAAATTTATAGATTTATAAATTGTGAAGTTATAAAATGAATAGATTTTGTAAAATAGAAAATTATAAATAATTAACTTGAAAATTTGATTTTTGGCATTTAAATGAGATTTAAATAGAATTGGTTAATAAAGAGATTTTTATAACTTGAATTTTTATAATATATAAATGTGAATTTATAAACATTGATTTATAAATTCAAGATTGATTGAATTTGATAAGTTAATTTTTATAGCTTATTAAAGGAGTA
Source organism: Allium cepa (assembly GCA_030765085.1). Classification (NCBI taxonomy): domain Eukaryota; kingdom Viridiplantae; phylum Streptophyta; class Magnoliopsida; order Asparagales; family Amaryllidaceae; genus Allium; species Allium cepa. The sequence goes on from CM060943.1 coordinate 466,916,869, forward strand.
TATTCATAATTTTGAACAGTGAATAATATATTAAAGTGTTTTAGGGAAGTGATATTTTAAATTGAATTAAAACGATTTGAAGTTGTTTTAATATGAATTAAGTGTCGAAACCATATATTTCAACATTCATTGTTGAAATAGATGTTTTCGAGAAATAAGGAAAAGATGGACTATAACACCGTTGTTATAGTAAATAATTTCCGAAAGGAATTTTTTTTGTATGGTATTGGGATTTATATATCTATCTTAATTTCGAATCCCTATACTAGTGATTTTGGGTTTTCGTAACGATGTTTTACGTAACATTCGTTTGGACCCAAATAAATGTGTTTAAGAGAATGTTTTCCTTAAAGAATGAAATATATACTTAATTGTGATTTAAGTATATTGAATATTTTCTAAGTACTGAAAATAAGTAGATTTGTGAATTACTTATCGTTAAATAAGTATTTGGAAATGTTTTCCAATGTAGAAATTGAAATGGTCTAGAGAATACATCTTTTCAAAGATAAATTGAAGTGAATATCTGGCAAGTTATTTATTTATGGAAGATTAATAACAAGGGCCTAATGATTGTTATGGTGCTAAATATTTGTTGGTTTGCTTTGATAGTTAAATAACCGACTATCAATATTTACCTTTAAATAGGTATTTGATGTGATTTGCTTGAATTTGAATGCTACAATTATTTTTGAAAACAAGCGCTCGTTATTCGGTTTAGCCGGGAGAGGACTTTTGTGTCATAAATCCCATTCTGAATAAGTGATATGTCGTAATGGATAGCATTTGAAGACCGGTGTTGAAGATCGGACGGAAGGATTACCATCGAATAACTCTACATCAGCTGATCTCTGATATAGAGATTTTATCACCCTTTGTGATGGGAAATCCGGTCGTGATTAGAGAATATCCGGATTGCAAGGGCTTCTGTGGAAGTGCCTTCGGTTCTGTTCGATCCCGTAATGGACTTGTATGGATGTGTGTCTGACGTTACAATTTGAGATGTAAAGCTGGTTTCTATCAAATATATTTCTGTTGGTGGCGGAGAATTTATTCTCTTAGCTTAACACCCTTCTCTGAGATGTACGAGCTTAGAGATTATGTAGTTGATGGTTACTAGTGATATATTCCCAAATTGGTAATGTGGCATACGAAGTGCTGTTGAGCATTTGTTGATCAAAGCGTGGCTTTTGTATAAAGCGTAGCTTTGTGGATGAGACTTCGTCGGACCTCACACCCCGAAAATGGTCAAAACAGGAAAGATGCGGCAAGGTTATTAGGGGATAGCGCCCCCTTAGTGTATGTCATTTCCTTCTGGATAGAGGTGGTATTATGGTATGGAACCCTGATACTTAACCTATGTTGTTGCTGCAAACTTATTACTTTATGGTTGTTGATGAATCTCGGGATTTAGGTCGGTTGCGACCGGGGGATAGCATATTCGTGTCAGTAGTTACCCAGCTAGGGGTAACCCGGCCTTGTGTTGGCAGAGATCTAACCGTAATGTTAGGTTAGATTTTCGGGGCGTCTTTCCAAAGGCGTACTCATGTGGCAATGGGAAGTTCCTTGGCCTGACCATTTGTTGGAAATCCAAAGATACAATACGAGCCTTGTACGGTTTTAGTTGTAGAACCTGCCATCTAATATGGTAGCTATAGTAAGCATACTATAATGGTACCTGTGCTGGCTAAGATTTATATTCTACTTTCGAAATGTTTTCCTACACTTTGCACTTATAATAATAATATTGAAAAGAAATTTGCGTATCAAGCATGTTTGACTATCATAAGGAGAAATCTCCTCCAATTCTGCGTTCGCATTGTGTGTGTGGCAGTAGGCCTTATAGTAGTCTCATTTTTAAAAAGCATTGCGAATCTAATATAAAATATTTCTTTGTTTACTTTTAAAGATAAACTATTTTAAGTTCTCATACCAGTCCCATGACTGACCTGGAGTTTATTGTTTCCTTCCTAAACTCTGGGGGCCCACCAATTTTAACACGGGCAGTCTAGAGTTAGGTTATCAGGTCATTCTGGAGATTCAGGAGTTGCTGTGGAGATCAGGAGCAGGCTGGATGGCTTGGCATATCAATAAGTATATAGTATTCTTTTCCGCTGTTTGTTGTTGTAAACTCTGATTATGTAATGTAATGTGATGTAATGTAATAACTGATATAGTTCTTTGTTTTAAAGACATTCATTTATCTATTATATGTTGTTCCGCTGCGATTGTGAGATTCTGATATTGTTTCTGTTGTTTTCTTTTACTTTTTCTCTTCTTCTATCTTCTACCTCTTCTTTAACCCTAATGGTACGGTTTTCCGGCCTTCGATTGCTCGGCAGTTGATGCTGTGGACGTATTAATGTCGACCTTCGTAGACGAAGAATCGCGATGTTACAGTAGAATTGAGTCTTTTGCAAGTGAAACCTAATTTACATCCCAATGGGACACGTTAATAAAGATTGTTTGACGAAATGTCTTTGATCATCGCCCAACGGTAGGTAAAGTCAAAGACGGATGCCTAAAGACAGGTATCCGAGATTCCAACTCCTAGAGACATGAGCTAATGTAAAATTAAGTCTTTTGTTAATACAACTTCATTTATGGCCAAACGAAATATGTCCGATCGAAGATAAAGGACGTCAGCATTGGACTTGGCAGAAGGAATACAGCTTTGTGTATGGGTGAGAGAGATATGCACATCCAAAGATAAATAGGGTTCGCCAATGAAATATTGTTTTGTTTAGTCAAATGAGAAACATATGTGCAATGATAAACAAAATTATGTAGTTAAACAATATTGAGCAATCGTAGAAATTTATTTATATGTTTGGAATTACATAGCATTGCACATATCATAAAATCATGCATTGAATAATATATATATATATGTGTGTGTGTATGTATGTATGTATGTATACATATATATATGTATGTATTTATGTATGTGTATGTGTCTAAGTAATTGAATCGCAGACAATTACATTTAACACGTAGACAAGTATGTATGCAACATAAATAAAAATTGTAGTAATGTAAATAATGAAACAGTTAAACGGAAAACAATCTTTTTATTAAAAAAAGTTTTTATATAAGGTTTGAGGGGGCCACTTTCGCATAACATCAGACTACATAAAGACTAAAGCCAGTGTAGAAGAAGCTAAAGAACTATCCTCAAAGGTGCTTCTCCCTCCTCACTTTCTTCTTATCCTTCATATTTTCATGGAGGATGGTAGTGTTCTCTTCAAAGGGTCAGTGTCCTTTGGAGGTGCAAAATATCCCTTTGGGTTATTAACCTAGTCATAATCACTGTCTGAGTCGGTGAAAGATTTTGGGGTGCCGACTGTTATGCCAAATGCACAAAAAGTGGAAGTTGGTGCAACAAAAGGGGCCCTCTTTATGTCCAGCTTTTGTTTGATATTGATCATGAATATATCAGTATTTCCTTTAACAAATAACCCTAATTCGCTCGTAGGAATAGGCTAGTACAAAAGAGTTTCTTTGACAAACTTTGTGTTCCAAATAACATAGATATTGACTCCTGGTATAATTCTTCGTACAATATCCTTGGTAATGTGGAAGTGTATAGTTTGTGATTATGGAAGTAGTTTGAGTGAATATTGATAATTGAACTGCAATGAGTACTAAGGATCAGAGAATATAGAAATAGCAAGTAAGCAAGTTAGATTTGGAATTCTGATCTTATAGTGTATTTATTAAAATCAAAGTGTCATAGCAAAAAGTTGCAATTATTCGTAGATGATTATTACATTTAGAGAGGTTGCAACTTGTAAAAGTGACTCTTCAGAAAATATAGTCATTGTGCAGCATTTAATCAGCTTAGTATAAAATTCAGTCTATTAAATAAGAATATAGGAGTTCACGCTAAAATTTCAAAAATTCTGAAGTATGGTAAAATAATAAGGTTCATTCGATTGAGTTGTTTTCTCAATCGACTACACCTAGTCAATTAAGAAAATACCTCAGTTGACTGAACTGGGTAAATTTAGAAAACTTATGAGTTTTTACTTTTTAAAAACATTGATATAACATTCTCTATGTATCCAGTTGTGTATGCAGGCGTGTATATATGAGATACCAAGGAGATTTTACATATAATTATATGACCATGTACATGCTCTAGTTTGACGATTGTTGAATTTCTTGGATGTGATCAATCCTTTTTGGTAGTAGTCATATTGTCTCTTTGGTAGCTCTTTCGATAAAAACATAGTTATATGCTAGAAATATATGATGATATAGTGGTCACTATTAAAACACTAGAAACAGAGATTTAACAATCTCCCCCTTTTTGATGATGACAACTATATATATATATATAAGCAAGTAAGTCTCCCACTACGTGTACGGTCCCCCTATTACAAATCTCTCCCCTTTTGTCATCAGCAAAAAAAAACAATTTTGACATTGAAACAGCACATAGCCAAAGATAACATTAACTAGTACACATAACAGAAGAGTGATTACATATACAAACGCTGAAACAGAAACATAAGTTCATAGATACATAGTTTTTAGACAAGTTCAATCAACAAACAAACAAATACATAACAAAATATGACAAGAGTTCTAAAGATTACATATTCATAATAACAAATAGATTGATGAGCATGGAACATAGAAAGAGGTAGTAATAGATAGTCTTACCTAAGTATCTAAGATTTCGGCTCCGTGCTTGATGGTGAAGTAGAACGAGAACATGAAGTAAGTTTGTTCCAATTCTTCTCTAAGAATCCGAGAGTAGCCTTTTCAAAGGTTTTTTGGCATTTTATCAATTTCTTTTGTTGATTGAAGATTATTTCCTGATTTTTTAGAATAGCGTCCGAAGTGGTTACATTTGTAGATAATTTAAACAAAGTGATTCCTTAATCGCTATCCATGCTCTATTGAATTTCTTCTGGATTTTCTTGTCGAATATCCTATTATTCCACTTGTTGATTTAAAGATTGTCCTATAGTGTCATGTACAAGACGAGAAACATATTCTTGATATGGAGGAAGAGTCTCCATTTTAGATGGAAGCTTCATTAGAGAAATATAATTTTGGCTACAATTTTTTGATGAAGCAAGTCTTGTAGCATTTCAACATTGATTCCAAAATGAGTGAAGATCTTCGTTAAATAAGCACCATAAAATATAGTATGATGTGAACGAGCGTGATTGCTTTAGATTTCATCATGAATGATTTAAGCCCAATTCAACTTTTGATTTGAGTAAATCATGTACAAAATTTTATAGTTGTCATCATATATCTTTTCATAAATTCTAGTTCAAGGTGGAATAGCGTAAAGTATCATTTTTTTAATTACAGATGCTTGAGGTCGTAAATTGACCGAAATGTAAATCAGTAATGTAAATGCAGCGGAATAGTACAGTAGATCACACAGTCGTTTTTATACTGATACAGACCTCCTATCCTACGTCCAATACCAAGCTTCCCTTCAGTATTTCACTATCAACACCCTCACTTAACCCAAACAATTGAACAGGACTTCAAAAACAATTACTAGTTTAAAAAATGTTACTTTCTAACACAACGTATCTTGATATACAAAATGTCACTTTGACGTACAATAACTCCTATAACCAGATCAAACTATATTGAGTTGATGTGTAAAGGCTAAGGAATTTAATCGACTAGAATATGGGATGTGAGAATGAAGTACAGTCGTCGAAATCTCTGAGTCACATTAATTTATGGGAATTTAGAGTATTGCATAAGAATTGAGAATTTGAGGCCTAGAATTCAAAGCAGAGTCGTGTTTCTATCGATAGTGATTCAGGAATGGTTAAGGGATTACATAGCTATTGTGGGGATGCCAATGTAGGGCAGCCTTCTAAATTCGCCATTGTTGAAGAGAAATGGCTGCAGGAGTTAAGAGATGCAACTTCTAGAGCGAAGAGACATGAAGGCACTAATTCAAAAAAATATCCGTTTTTATACTAGCTCAGTCGACTAAGGACCAAATTCAGTTGATAGAAGGTGGCTAATTTTTTCCAAAACTTCAGGCTTGATTCAATAGGTTGTTTTTGATAAGTTAATCAAGTTAGGCAAGTTCAATCAATTGAGCAAGAGTTTTAGTCGACTGAATAAGCATATTTTCCAACAGCGTACTTAGTTTAGTGGTAAAAGCATGTGCTCATCTCTCAACCCACTTGGGTTTGAGCCCAAGCTTTACATATTTTTAGCCAATTTATTTTTCATCTTTCTATCATCATTTTGACTTGAAATAACTTAATAAATATATTAGTAGCACTGTTTTATGGTTGTTATCATCAAAACACCATATATGGTTCTCTTAGTTTTAAAGTGAAACCTAAATCAAAAACGAATTTAAAATATTTTAAAGTGTTCTAACCATGTCAGTTTGATGTGTAGTTTCCTTCATGTTTGTTAAGCTAGGTTAGAGACATATTAAAAGATGATTTGCAACGAATTGTTGTATGCTTGCATGTTTGAATGCTGTTTTGTGCATGTAGGGTGATTACTTATATCGTTGAAAATACTCATCGAAGCAATTTAGAGTTAGGAACCATGAAACCGAGGCTTCGACGGATTGAGTCATCGTTGAGAGTTATATTGCTGTATGTGGAATGCACACGGGTCAAAGAAATGGGAGTAGCGGTGAAATCGGCATGAAACTGAGACTCGAGGGCACTACAGGAACTTGGTTCGGCTATGTATGCTTCGGGTTGGAACGCTGTTACTTTGGATTCAATGGTCGAATGTGGAAATTGGTTCGGTGGTAGGGCCGTTTCGGTAGCTAAACACGAAAATAAGTTCGATGGTAAGGCTAGTTCAATGGTCGAACACAAAAACTGGTTTGGTGGGTGACTCTTCTAGATGGTGAAATTGGTTCAATTGTCAAATGTGGAAATTGGTTCGGTCTTTCTTGGTTCAGTCTGAGGTTGGAATCAACAAAGATGGAACATGGAGTTTTGGATATAGGCTTTGGGTATGGCATGGATGTACTTTGGGGCCGAGTTTAGAGGTCCTTGATGAGCAAGGATGGATGACTATGGGACAACTGGGGATGAACTTGGACTTTATGCACCTACTAGCGAGGCGATGATGTTGTGCTTTGACGTTGATGGCTTTGCAGCATTAGTATGATAGCTCCACGACTTACGATCAGTGTCCAAAGGCATTTTGAAGATGATGATTTAATAATGGGAGTCATGGCGGTGATCCACAAGGGCAAGTTCAACGATGGAGGCTTGCGAGTAGGATTTTGATTATGTCCTACTGTGTAGATAGTCGTGATGGAATAACAATTGAGTTCCATTATAGAGATGCAAGCAAAGGGAACATTGATAACTTGGAGACTTTTAGTGTGCTTGTAAAAATGGTTATGTGGGGACACCTACCTGGATTTGTGATTGTGTACGGATCTTGCGATAGTAGACTACCCTAGGATTTGTGATTGTGGGCCTAGTTCCTAACTTTTTGAAGTGGCATGGATTCGAGCACCAACAAAGCCAGAATTACGAGGGTCTTTGGTTTGCAATTTTTTCATACAAGTTATCATACATCGAACGCACATAAGTGATGGTGAGGATGGCCTGATTGATGCTATGTTTGTCATGGTTGTTTGTCACTCTATGGTGTTAGACAATGTATGTATTTTCAGCCACATACCTAGACACTAGACATTGTACTTTGACTGTAATACAATTATATAGTTGTGATATTAGATTAGCATATATCGACTGTTATGTGCTAAATCTTTGGATGGAGGGACACGTCAAGTGTGGTTCTTCATACCCTATGCTCATATTTACTATGTACAATTTTATAGTACTTTTGAGTTGATGTATCACTCACACCAGACTGTTTTTTGATCTGAGATTTTGTGCTTTGCTTCGTATTATCTCGAATACTGTTAAATAGTTGAATAGGGAAAAACAAGTTTGGACAGCACATGGAGTTGTACGGAGTACGAGCAGGAGGTCACGCTTTCATGTATCTATATTTAGAGCCTACTATTGCTTATATTCAACTATTTGGTACTATGGTGTTATACTAATACTTGTATTTTGGGAGATAGTTAAAGTGTTTATTTTGGAGATTTGGGAGGTATAAATCTTTATTTCAATTTTTGTATATTCTATGGACCCGATGCACTTTGATGTACCTATTTATGGATCATTTGATTATATTACCATCTCTCATGTTTCACATCTATGTTATTATATAATATCTTGTTTATGCTATGAGATGTTCTACAGGTTTTGTATTTGGATTTTTCTCTACTTCATATTCTTGGCTATTATCCTGCATCGGCCAGGTACCTACATAGAGTGTTATATAGGTATAATGGATATCGAAGGTGTAGGGTGGTCATAACATTTGGTATCAGAGCTTTGGTTTCGTAGAATACCTTGGTTGATGCTCGGATCTATTAGCGATAAGGAAGGAGCTATTGCCTTGGAATGGAACAAGTGATATTTGAGAGAGCATACTTTCACTTTTCAAAACTATATAGTAGTTTCTGTGTGTACGTGTCTCTCTATGTTTGGGTGTGCGTGTATAGTATACATGTCACATTGCATTCATGAACACCACTTATTCCTTCTAAAGAGACCGATCATTCTTACTACAATTTATAAGAATGTGCCACCTAACGAGGAATGCTACTAGGAACTCCATCTCTAGAGTTAATGAGCGACGGAAACGGGGGCTACTAACCCTAACTTACAGAACATGTTTGCTGAGATGGTACGAAACATGGTCCGAAATGCCTAAGTTTCTCCTACTAAGGTTGTTGTGGTAGTGCTCCAGTGCAAAAGCCAAAGGCTGACTTATCCAAACTAAGAAAGGATTATTATACTTTGAGAGCCAACCCGTTCCTTGAAAAAAAATCAACCATCGAAGTGAAGGATTGGTTAGACATCTGCATATGCATCTTTGAGGATATGGAATTAGAGGATGTGATGAAGAGGAATCTGGCCTCTAGACAGCTTCTGGGTAAAAACCAAAATATTTATACCAAAATCTGGCACAAACACTCAAGAAATTATAGAAGAGAAATAAGTGAAAAAACAAAAGAAAATTGGTAAAAACAAGACACAAACCTTTATTGTGGTTTAGCTAAACATTTCCTATGTCCTCTTAGCTTTGTTGCTGATTATATTACTATTTACCAACGTTGTTATAGATCAATAATAGTCCTTGAGATTACAAGAACCCGAAGGAAATTCGTAAAAAACTGATAAAGATCCTTCAAAACATCACCCTTGCCCTCTATTTATTGCTGAATGTCACATAAAATTCCTCTACCATATTCATAGCCACATTCCTCATGTTTAGGAAGAGGGATGCTTGGAAGATTATGGCCACGTTGTCCATATTCAAGGATAGGTAACGACCTATGCACGGGGATCAATACCGATCTATAAGTTCACTTAATGATCTTCTTTGTGGCTTTGGTGGATGTGAATGGCTTGTGACTACATTTTTTTCATCTTGATTTCTTTTCCAAAAGTTTTTTTCTGGGTGAATTTGTCAGATCGTTGGTGGAATGGAGTCCTTTGCTTCATGTGTTGGGGATGGTTGATGTTTATTGCATGCGAATGATCAATTAAAACTTGGGATAGGTTGTGAACACCATGGGTTGGAAGTTTTGTAGTTAATGCCCCTCTATTTCCCCGCTATATCTCATAGCGGATTTCTACCGCTACGATTTTTCCATGTAGCCCTAATATATAGCCTTTCCGCTTTAAGCCCCGCTATTTCCGCTATATCCCGTTGTTCCCGCTATATTCCACTATTTCCGCTATATCTTCTTTAATAAAATGAAATGAAAAATTGCATTTATACATTATAAAAATTATGAAACTAATTTATTTGATTTAGTTTTTAATATATTTTCAGAAATGAACATACTCTATTATTCTACTAAATTTAATTATGTTATATAACAGTTTTACGTTTATTAAAAATATATTCGCACATGTTTTTATTTAAAATTATTTATGTACTAACTATAATTCAATTTGAATGATAATTTTTCATTTAATTACCATTTATATATTTGTAAAAACATTAAGTATAAGTTTTATATACTATTTTAGAGTTATCCGCTATATCCCGCTATATCCTCGTTGTATCCCCGCTATGACTTTTTGCACCTCCACCACTTTGAATCTACCGAACGCTTTAACTGCACAGGTTGGAAGTAGAGGGGATAGGGGATGATATTGATAAAATTATAGGTATTGCTGTGCACTGCAGTTTTTATAATGGCAGGCAAGATGTTGTGATGAATGGTCAAAGACGCTACATTTCACCAAAATAATCCAAAGAAGGGATAACAACCATTTGAAGTATAGATTTGAATCTGATATAGGAATCCTAGCTTGTTTCCATTTATAGCTTATCAAGTTAAAAATAAGATGTACTTTGGGGGCAAGCGTTATCCAACCTTTTCACTAGGCTGTATTCAGACGAATCTGACTAGTCGAACTAGAAAGTTATCAAGGTTGAGAGACCAAAGAAATAATTAGCAAATCCAAAAGCCATGTACGACCAAGATTACAAGCCCAAAGCACAACAACTAGCTTCCAAGAAAAGCCAATATCCAAAACATCAATGAGAAAACATTCAACATCACTTAACAATCAAAGTGATGGATCGGTACCGATCCATGATGGGGATCGGTATTATGTCACTCTAATTAAGTAGCTTTTTTAACATATTTCTTTCTTGGATTCTATAGGTTTGAACTCTTTGCCTTGAGCAAGTATGCATGGGCACATGTACATAAGCTGTCCACCATGCTTCCACCAAGCATACACACCTAAGTTATTATGTCTACGTATTTATTCCTTTCTTTCCTTTTTTTAATACCAGGGTTTGATATTGATCACTGACCAGGGTCTGGTACCAATCCAACACTTCGAAACATTAGGCTACTTTGCAGCCTAAACCTTTGGGCTCGGTGTTATAAGAACCGATCCTACACTTCTCTTCTCCTTACTCTCTTCGTCCTTAGGAACCCAAGCTCTAGGCCGCCATTAAAGTCCTTTTGCATCAAATCAGAGTACACAATGCCACCGCCTACCCTCAAGCATCGCCGCCTGCTTTGGTCTCCAACCCACAATGCCTTGTCGATCCTTAACTTATTATCTTTGAGTTCACACCCAAACCATCATATAGATCTCAACTTCGATCTTGTTAGGTAGGTAGAAATGCTAGTGGGAGATATGGAGGGGAGCTTACATCGTTAGCCATGCTTAGAAAGGGGAGGAAGAAGAAGGGGATGGTGAAATTTCAACCTAAAGCTATGGATCGGTGCCGATCCAACCCTTGGTGAAATTCCATTATAAGGAACATGAAAAAACATGCAATATAATCAAAGCTAATGCACTCTCAAGAAAAATCTTCTGAGTTCCATGGTGTTTCAATGCATGGTGGACGATGTGAAGCCCATTAGGATGGCTAGAGAGGACGACCACTTCGGATAGCAACTTGGCTTTCAAATGAACTATCGCATAGCATCAGACAATGACATTGCATGACACTATAACTTGCATCATACTTCATTAGACTTACAATTTAGCATGGGACACAACTTTTAATTTTTCTGAGATCAGTTGTATGTTGAGCCCTAATAGCAATGGATCGTAGATGCTCTAAGCATTCTCCACGACGATTGCATGCCTATCAACTTCTAGATACGCCGAATCAGACACTAAGTCAAGTTCAACCATAGTTCATATTGCAATACATACTCCACTAAATCAATAAGACAAACAACCTCACCAGCAGGTCCCTCCTAGGTCAGCAAAAGGTCCTGAGATGGAGGCTGCTCTAAATAGTCTCTTGGACACAATTATATTGGATGACCTTGTAGATTCTACTACTTCTAAAACTAAGATGGGACTTTAAGAGAATATGTGACAAACATGGCATCCTGTTCAAGGGTGTTCTAGTTCATATGTATCATCAGCGGGAAAAACATGCCCTAGTATAGTACACCGCATATAATTGGTATATGTGCCTAGCAGGGTGTGTCCCACCATTTAATCGATTCATTCGTCGGGGGATCCTGACTTTTGTGAAGGTGGCTCCAACGCAGCTGCATCCTAATTGCTACGCCTTTTGCATGGCACTTATATTATGTTTGCCCGACACTTAGATCGTGTCCCAAGTGATGAAAAGATCCAGTACTTGTACAACTTAAAACATCAAAAGGGAAACACTTCTCTTACATATCTGGAACATTCTAGAGGTTGCAGGATTGTCGTGGGCACTTGGAATAAATTAATCTATTTCAAGGATGAGTTCTTTGTTCGCTTCCCACATGGATTCACGCAACGGTGGCTATCTAGACGTAATTCTTGTTTTCAATCCTTTTCATTTGAGGACATTTTATAATTCCATCTTCTTAAATCGTTTTCTTTTATCGTTTCAGCTATACCAAGGAGAGCTAGCAACGTGGCTCGCACAAATATTTTTAGGGTTCTTCTCGAAGTTACGGCCGTTGACAGTATGGCAAGAGCACTCCATACTGATGAGAACCTCATATCTTATAATTTTCTAGCAGTAGGTTATAACATTTGTCAAATTCTAGGGGTTACCGATAGTGACGAGGATAACCCCTTATCCGGGAATAATAACGAAGACCTAGTGGTGCCCCCAGTCCAGAGTCATGTCGCTGGAGCTAAAGAAGTGCATGTGCACATTGAAGAAGGTAAAGGTGGTGGAGTAGGCCACAATGACACCGAGGTAGGTCGCGAGCCTTCCAATGACGTTGGCAATGATGGCCAAGAATTTCTTTTAAGAAAGTGACCCAAGATAAATATTGTTACGTGGCGGGCGTAGACTACGCTTACCAATGTAATAGAGGAGACTACTATCCTTCCTTTTAATGGAGTAAACCAAGGCATTGGTTTGATTTCGGATGAATTTGATTCATTTGGTTTAGTAAACATGATTCTTAGAGATGTAGACTCCCCTATCTATTTGCAAGGTTACTTGCCAACAACCGCGCGAGGGAGAGCACCTCCGTTAGCAAAGTTCAAACTCACGGTCCGTCGGGGGACCTTTGGACACTCACACACACACATGCACTACAGTTACTTAGCTTGCATCATGCTTTTCATCCTGTTAAAGTTAACTCATCTCGGTTTCATTTGCAGGTTCAATGGAGCACAAGACTATGTTTGATTCCCTCAACGCTCAAATAAGGAAGCATAAGAGAAGCAACCTGCGTAGACATTCTCACGGCACCAATCATGACTCAAATGACAACAGGCACTTGAGTCGGGATCGAGGGAGTTGAGGTAGGGGTCATCACTCTCATGATTCATCATCAAAGCAAAAATCTAGGTCTAGATCACCTCTACCTAAAAGCTTATACATGTTCTTAGATCGACCCAATGACATTCCACACGAGAATGTTTCTTGCACTGCCCCATGCCTGTCAACAACTTGAGCAGTCACTCAAACTTGTTACCCCCGACTCTTCTTGCCATGAGGCTAATAACAAAGCTATTAAAGATCATGCTGTGATGATAGAGCAACATGTCTTTTTCGATCCAAACATGGCTGATCTGAAGCGTCGTTTTATGAAAATTTGTTTTGATGCATTCAAGTTTGCTCTAGATCTAAAAGGCGTCCACCTGCACATCCAAGGTGATGCCACGGCCTACATTAATGACACTTATGAATGGTACTTTAAATGGAAGAGATTAGCTGAGGTGATCTTCAAATATGCTGAAAGAAAAATGGTAGAGGTTGCATGACTAAAGCTCGAGCCTGACCGGGATAATGAGACTATAACCCATCCTGATGAGTAAGTCACAGGGCTGAAAAAGTCATCGAAAGAACTTGAGTAGTAAGTCAAAGACCTGACCAAATCGGTTAAGCTAAGGAGGCAAAACCATCAAAGTCAAATTGACTCTACTCATCATAGAAATCATCTTCTATCGGAGGAGAAGGAGAACCTAGAAAATGAGGTAGCGGAGATGAAAGCATAGTAGGAGAGCATGAAAGAACAACTAGAGAAAGAGAAAAAGGAAAAAGGCAACGCTCCCATACAAGCTTATAACTATCGTGAAGGGTTTCTTGATGCTTATAAGGAGTAGGATGAGGTGGTAGCTCATGCCAAAGGAGTGGATGAGCAGGTCGAGGCTGCAAGGAGGCAAATTAAGGAGAAATTCGAGCCAATCATCATCAACTACAATGCCAACATAATCAAATTTAGAAATCTGGAGTAGCTTGACAAGGACTATCCCAAGGCTCCAGCCTTGGCATGTGATTAGATAGTAGAAGAAGAGTGGGAGTCCTTGGACGGAGGTTAAGTAAGCTTGGAGGAGTTGGAATGCAAGCTATTGGATGCAAACATGATTGAAGCACTTATAGTTGGTGAGCTTATCCTTCATCCAAAGCTGGCTACATCCAGAAAAATCAAGCTGAAGGTTTTGGGACTACACCTCAAGGTGCCACCATTGGTCTCAGTTTTAGGCTTCCAGTTATCTCAATCTCTCTATCGAAACCTCCATACAATCCATATGCACTTCGCATGTGAAAGAAAATTATTATATCCCCTATTTTGGAGGGGAATTCTGTTGCCACTCTTGTTCATACCGAGTTTAAGTCTGGTTAAGGTATCTCGCTAAACTCACCCATATTTAAGAAGGCTCACATGACATGGTCGATATCGCTAATCTCTCCTTTTAAGTTTCTCAACTCTTAGGTCAGCCTGCCATCATCACCCTCTCTGAGGAAGGTCTCCAACTAGGGTAGCAATCATCAGTGACTGAATCGGTGGTTGTGTTTGACATTGAGACCATTTTGAATATTCCAACTAGCACGACCCCCAGACCTGGTGCATAAATGAGTCATGCCCTAGAAAAGGAGAGGACTAGCGATCTCTTAGGAACACAGGCCAAGGAGGATGTTTTATGACTGGGTTTTTTGAGCCTTTTTCAGGGTCCCAATATGTAGGACTTACTCCTGACTCAAGTTTTATTGGCCAAAGGAGATTAAGAAAGAGCCAATTGAATTCATTCCTGCTCCTCTGTCCAAAGCTTTGCCTGACCAGTCCATCTTTGCTCCAGTCACTGTTCCTATGCTTAGAAGCACTCAAAGTGTACCTACTAGACCATCGCAAAGTAACACCTCAAAGGGTTATGGAAATGAGAGGAGAGGTTGAAGGAAACCAGAGGAGCCTGGTGCACACTCCTCTAAAGAGGAGCCAAGGAAAGGAAGAAGAAGAAAAATTAGTTGTACCTGTTCATTTTTTTTATTATATAGTAGTAGGATTTGCTTTTTTGTATATGATGTTTTGTGCAGGCTAATCCCCCACTTTTGTTTTGGATGTTTTGTGAAAATAAACTTGGTCTTCTTTTCAAGCTATATGTTGAATTAATAAAGTTATGAGAAATGCGCATAGTACTCCTGTTGATATACTCATGAAACATTTCTTTATTGTCACTCGATTGAATCGTTGGCTTGTCTTATTTGGCTTCAACCAAGCTTCAATTAAATTGCAATAGTGATTTGTATTATGCGGAATTGGTCATCAAGAACTCGTTGGTTCAAGTGCACCTCTCTGGGCACCCTTCTGTGATCATATTTGATTCTAGGTCTGTTTGTATTTTAATCACCTAAAACAATGGTTTGAACATATCTCTTTAGAATCTATTCCCTTGATCGTGCCTAATACTGCGCATCCATCAGAGTTAGTCGCATTGAAGGATGAATCGAATATCCCGCATGAGGATGTTCGTTACTAACTATGCCAAACTTCGAGCATCGATTAGAGTTGACCATGCAGGATGGTGGTTTAATCATCGCTCTTTTGAATGTTAGTCTTTGACCATGCATGACTTTGGGCGTTGATTGAGTTTGGAATGAGATCTCGCCTTCCTCCTGGCAAGGTATACGTGTTTTGAACAAGGCCCCGCCTAACGTTGAGCGTTAGCCTTTCGTTTGGCCATCCTTCGAGCTAGGTGTTAAGACTTTGCTAAACTCTGGACACAAGCCTTTGGGGTGAATTTTCTCATTCCACGCTCGAATGTTTATACTTCTACGCCTAAGTTAAGAGTTAAATAGGTAGTAGGCATCTCCCTTTGGGTGCCAGGTTGATTTTACTTCATTTTACTTCAAATGTCCAATCATGGACCATAGAAATTCAGTTGGCACCTATTTCTAAGTACCTGCATACCTGCATTATACTTATGTACATTCGTTCATATTCACCATAATTCACAACTTATGGTTAGATGGAGATACAATAATAGATTTAGTGTGACTTTCCATTTTATATTCACAGGAAACGATAGATTCTATTTTGTTACATCAAACTTGACTAGATATTTACAAATTCAAATCTCAAGTTAAATTCTATTGTAGTTGTTCACTATTCTACGTTCGCGGGATTGAAATCCTGTCTATGGTTGCCTGCTTGAATGTTCCATCTTCAAGCTTATGTTCGATTGTATACACACCTTCCTATATTGGGCCCATATTCATGGGGCCTGGGAAGATTCATTTGAGGATGAGATCGCTAATTTAAAGGTCTGACTCCTGACCTTGGTATTGTAATATCGTACAGCTCATTTTCAATGTGTTGCTGCTCCAAAGTCAGCTTCATCTTTCTTCTTATCGATCATGTCGAGAGAGTCCCATAGAAGTTCCCTATTTGTTTAAGTGCTACAATGATTTGTTCAATGAGAAGGTTCTTCAAGTTCAACTAGAATCATAGCCTTCGATCCGTAGGCAAGAGAAAAAGGAAAGTGGCCAGTCGTGGACTTATAAGTCTTCCTGTAAGCCCAAAATGCTAGGGTATTTAAACGACCCACTTTCCATTGGCTTTCTCTAATCTCTTCTTTAAAATGGACTAAATTATCTTGTTCATAGCTTCCACTTGTCCATTCGCTTATGATGCACTACCATTGGAAATATCTTCTTAACATGCTGTCTGCAGTAGAAATCTTTGAACTCCACATCATCGAATTGGGTTTCGTTATCAGAGATGATTGTTTTGGGACCCCGATGCGCCAGATGATATTTATGACTATGAAGTTGATTACCTTTTAGTAGCGATTGTGGCTAGTGGCTCCACTTCAGCCCAGTTCATAATATATCGACAAGAATGATGGCATACTTCGCGCTACCCTTAGACATTAGCAGCACACCAATGATATCTATTCTCCAAACTGCAAATGGCCAAGGACTAACCATCTGCATAATCTCTGTCGGTAGGGCTTTAGGAATTTTGGCGAACCTCTGGCATTTGTCACATATTCTGGCGTAATTAGCTGCATCCCAGTTAACTTCAGCCAGTATCCATAGTGAAGAATCTTCTTCGCTAAGATTTACCTCCCCTAGTGTAATCACCGCAAGCCCTTCGTCCACTTCCATCAGGACCTGCTTGGCTTCATCATTGGTAATGCATCAAAACAATGAGACCGAATTTTTTTTTCCTATGTAACACTCCTTCCTATAGGATGAATCTGGATGCTTTGTGAAGGAGATGTCGTTGCTCGTCCTTCCTGTGAGAAAGGATTCCTCTTTGTAAATAATTCTTGATTGGAATCATCCACGACACCTCACATCCGGCCTCCAATATCAAATCGACATTCATCTGATTGATGCTTGGATCTAACAATACTTACATAAGGATCAGGCACATGAGTTACGTGTCTTCTGGGCTAGCCAACTTGGACAACGAATCAAACTTTGCATTCTCCTCTCTAGGAATATGTGTTTTCATGTAATACGCGATATCATTGAGAAACTAAAGGGCTCTGTTCAGATAAGAAGTTAGTCTCGCCCTTTGTCTGAAACTCCATTCTCACCTGGCATGCAACAATTGGGAATCATAAAAGATGTGTAAAGTTTGAACTCCCAACCCTTTTGCGATCTTAAGTCCTGCGATTAATGCCTCATATTCCACTTCATTATTGGTCGTAGAAAGTTGAGTTTCAAGGCGTAACAGACTGAACGTTCTTTAGGGGTTACCAACACAACTCCTGCCCTGGAGGAATATTCGTTGGATGCACCAACAGTGTACATCTTCCATCTAGCATCCCGCTCTCCACTGCTCTTCAAAGTATCATCTCGTGTAGTGTACTCGGCCATGAATTCTGCCAACGTCGGCCTTGGATTGCCATTTAGGTTATGTCACATTGGTTTAATTCAATGTTCCATTTCAACTGGCTTCCAAATGTATACGGTCACTGCAAGAACCGTCTCAAAGGCAGATTGGTAAGAACCTAGATCGGATGAGCATGGACGTATAGGCGGATTTTCCCAAATGCGATCAACAAGTAGTATGCTAGCTTCTCTAGCTTTGAGTAATTGCTCTCTGTCCCCATCAACTACCTGCTAATGTAATACACTGGCCTCTAGATTCAGGATTCCTCATGCACAAAGCATGCACCCTGTAACACCTCATATTTTAGTGATATTATTTAGGATATTTAATTAATTAAATAAATTAAAATAATGTGTTGATTATGGATTGAGATTTGTGATTAAAGATTAAGGGGTAGCCAAGCCATGCTAATGAATAAATAAATGAACTAATATGGAATTAAGGTGTTAGGAAATAAGAAAGGGCAAAATAGGAAAATGATTAAACTTATACCTTAAACCCTTAGAAAATCAAACACATGTTCATTTCATTATTCTCAAACAAAAATCATTCTAAGGCCAGCCACCATGTTCAATCTCAAGAGAAGATAAAGCTAGAAATTTTAAGAGGAAGAAGTAAACCAATTAACCAACATCGGATCTCACATCTTAATCACAAAGCTAAGGTGAATAATGACTACATCTGACTTTTCTATATGTTTAGGTTTTAAGATGTAATCCAAGTTTATCTTGCATGATTTAGGCATATATTGAAGAGAAAAATGTTTATATATACATATTGATGAATTATGCTTGTTCATATGGATTGACATGTGTTGATGTGAAAACACAATTTAATGGCATCCTAATGCCTTTCTATTCTAGATATAGACCAAAAATGTTATTTTAGAGATCGGTTTCAATTTTCATAATTTTACGAATTAATGTGGATTTTATATTAGTTTTCTAGTGAAGAAAAACGATTATTGGGTTATAAATCACTTATGGCTAAATAAATAATTATTTGTGTCTAAAATTTATATATGTTAGAAAACATATAGAAAAGGTTTTTTAGAATTTTGTAGAATTTTCTAAAGAGTTTTGATGAATATATAAAATTATTTAAGGTATGTGACTTAAATGTTTTATATATTTAATTAAGGAGAATGGACATTTTCCAAATGATTTAAATAAATAAATTATGGAATTACGACAATACTTTTAGGAAAGAAAAATTAGCAACCAATAAAAGATTAACAAACAAGGCGGGTTAGTTAAAATGTTTAATTAAAAAGATTTAAAATCAGAAATTCATGTTAAAAGTATGTTTCGCCTGTTTTGGTTCTGCCCAAGTAGATTTCGACTAAGGCACTCCACCACTTTCTTAAACCTATGCACATAGTATCAACATGTTGGTACGTAGTGAATTGGACAAAGGCGGAAGGTAAGAGTTGAAGACAAGAGGTTCCGAAGGGGTTGAAGCGCCTTTTGTTTTAAAAGAGAAAAGCGCCTACTTTGCTTTTGACTAAGATGCTTTCGATTTAATTGGCTTCCGACTAGGTCAATTAATTTAAAGAAAAGGTTTTAAGGTTGCACCTTTGTACTAACTAATAACTTTCCAGTAAGTCTGCTTTCGACTAAGTCAATGGTTTTAAAGACTGGTTTCGAAATAGTTGTACCTTTGTTTTTAAATGATAGCTTCCGACTATGTCGAAGCCATTACTGTTGCTTCCTACCTTTCGAAACAGTGCTTTCGAAGGGGACTGTTTTTTTTATAAAAACCCTACCACTTCTCCAATGCTTTTGAAAGGAGGTCGACACCATCACTTTCTTACTTAAATTATAGCTTTTGAAAGGGTAAGCTTTCGACCCTGTAGTTTGTGACCCTTAGTGACTTTTAAAGAATAACCCAAAGGTTTCAACAAGATAGTGTTGAATGATTTTGTAAGGTGTTTTTCCACATGTTTTAAATTGAACCCAAGTGCTTTTGAAATTTTTTATTTTCTAAAGGTTTAACGCTTTTGAAAGGTTCTGAAAATGGTTTCGAAGGGGTGGTTCACAAGGGTTTCAAAGGAGTCGAAAGGTACAATTTTATAATGGTGTTGAAAGGTCTAAAGACCATTAGGATCAGGTGACCCTGGTTGATGTTAAGTTAAAGGCAGATCATCTAGAAGAGAAGTATTTAACAGATAGTTAGGGAAGACCACCTAGAAGAGGTGTCTAACAGATGTTATATTATTTTGTTATATTATCCGGTAGGCCCAAGTCACCTAAAGGTTAATAGTAAGCCAAACAAAACTATAGTGTTCGGACCGATAGTTCGTTTGTTCCTGACATATATTTGTGTGCTTACATAATGATGCTTTACAATTTTAACCAGTTTTGGTTGCTAGATAAAGATTTACAAAAGATATGTTTTAAAAGTATACCAGTGAGGGGAAACCCGTTCCACCAAGCCGCATGGTCTCACTTAATACCACATAACCGAGATGTGTAGTATCATTCAATCTAGGATTTATGTCTAATTCGAAGTTTATGTTTTCCTCTTAAACTCTTAGGCGCTCAAAATTTATTTGAGTAGGGTGAGGGTTGAGGTTCTTACAGGTTTTAGTAGGATGACAAATAAAGCTACCGGAGGCGAGCAGGGGTTTAACGGATAGCTATTAGGAGTTGTAGTTCTTTGTTTTGTTGTTTATTTCCATTGTGTATGTATTAATTCTATTAGGACTATATGACTCCTATCATCCAAAGGGGATCTTCATACGTCGCACTTAGCATATTTTGTAATAAGTACATTTTATCATTGCTTGGGAAACATTTGGGATTATGTAATCTGAATATAGAACATCCAATTTGAAATATAATGATGAATGTGTTTTGAAATCAATGATTTATTACATATTCAAGTGCTTATGATATAATAGATACAATTAACATGGCATTATTTAGTCGTCGGAAATTAATACTATAGATGACTGCAGCATCTGTAGCGTTGAGCTTTGGGCCTCTAAATAGGGGATTTTACAACTTGGTATCAGAGCATAGGTTTATGAAATACTTTAACTAAAAATGATTTTTGAAAACATAATCCTTAGGAATTAGAGTTAATATTGGGTATGGGATAATGCTATAGTAATGTACTTGTATTGCTATATGTAAGTACATGCTTTATCTCTAATCTCCTCTCCTTATTCGGATATTCTTCTGTATCTCACGAGGCTTGAATACAGAAATGGATGGAAGAAGAGGAAGAGTTAACCTAGGAGGAGAAAGTACCATTACAAATGGAAATTCCCGATCAAATGCTCGGAGAAGATAAGGTCAGGCCCAGGCAAAGAATGCTGGTGCTGGGTTCCTGCAAGTGGATATGAGAACCATGTATCGGTTTTTTATAAATATAATGCAAGATGGAACTGCTGCTACAGTTGTGGAGGAAATGCTGTGGGAGAATTTCAAGAAGCTCAAGTGGTCAACCAGTATGCTAACTTGAGCAAAGATTATGCTAGGCTTGGAGGGAATCCATTTATCGCAATCGAAGTTGCTATAGAAGTAGAAAACTGCTTCTACAGTGTGAAAGGATACTTGCTGATTTAGGGCTCAATGACGACAAAAGAGGAGGCTTGCCTCAAGACAGCTTTAAGGGACAACTTTGTTTTGGTGGAGTAGTATGACAGTCGGGGTAAACGAAGAGGAGATGACGTAGGCTGACTTTAGAAGAAGATTCCAAGAAAGGTTCATGTCAAGAATGGCATAACCTGTATTGATTTGGAAGTTCGCTAAGTTGGAACAAGGAGAAATGAAAGTTCTAGAGTATGTTAACAGGTTTGAATAATTAGCTAGGGATGGGTATGCCACTGTTGACACGGTGATGAAAAGAAATAAAAATTTCATTAGAAGTTTAAAGCCAGAATTGGCGATGGCTACTTTGCCGCACATCAGAGATCCATGTGGCATTGAGACAAGAAGAGATGCTTGCTTGTATGGAGAAAAAGAAGGAAAAAGAGGTCTAGGTTGGGCAGGGCCAAAAGAGAAAGTATTTCCACAAGAAGAATGCTCAGAAGGAAGGAGCAGTGAAGAAATGAGAGTCTGAGTTGGTCTGTTACAAGTGTGATAAGAAATGCCATTATGATCATGAATGCCCGACAGATAGTCCATTTTTACATGATATATATATATATATATGTATGTATGTATGTATGTATGTATGTATGTATGTATGTATGTATGTTTACATAATGATGCTTTACAGTTTTAACAAGTTTTGGTTGTAGAATAAAGGTTGGCAAAAGATATGTTTTAAAAGGATATTAGTGAGGGGAAACCCATTTTTCAAGCGGTGTAGCCTCACCTAATATCACATAACCAAGATATATAGTATTATTTACACCATGCACTATGTCTGACTAGAATTTAATGTTTTCCCCTTAAATTATTGGGTGCTCAAAATTGATTTCAATAGGCTGAGGGTTGAGGTTCGTACAGGTTTTATTAGGATGATGAATAAATCTACCGGAGGCGATCGAGTGGCTAACAGATAGCTATTAGGAGTTGTATTTCTTTGTTTCATTTTTTATTTCCATTTTGTATGTATTAAGTCAATTATGAATACATAATTCTGATAATTTAGTGCGACATCTTCATATGTTGCTCTTGACGTACTTTGTAATAAGTATATTTTATCATTGCCTGGGAAACATTTGGGATTATGTAATCTGAATATGGAACATCTTTTCTGAAATATAATGGAAAATGTGTTTTGAAATCTATGATTTGTTTCATTTTCAAGTGCTTCTGATATTATAAATACCAGTAACATAGTTGTATTTTGTTGCCTAAGTTAAAACTATAGATGATTGCAGCATCTGTAGTGGCTTAGCTTTGGGCCTCTAGGGGATGTGACACACCGACACTGCCCAATATACAAACAATCCAAGGGCTTTAATAGGATGTGAGGCCTCTCTAAGTAATCCACCATAGTTTGGAAAGCATCTCGACACTGATGTATCAAAGGAAAATTTATCTTCCCTTTCTCGAGGATATCGAAGAAAGGCTTACACCTCTCGATGACTCTTGAAGTGAAACGGCTTAGTGCGGCCACCTTCCCATTCAAACTTTGTACTTCCTTTGTCTACTTCGGGACTTCGATATTCCGTAATGCCTGAATCTTCTTCGATTTAGCTTCTATCCCTCTCAAATTCACTATAAAACCAAAGAACTTCCCCGTTGCAACCCCGAATGAACACTATGGTGGATAGCATTTCATTCCATACTAACAGAGTATACAAACCATCTTTAGCAAGTCATCAATGCGGTTCATCAATCATCATGACTTCACAAACATATAATCTACATAGAATTCCATTGAACGCCTAAGCTTTTCTTTGAACATCGAGTTCACTAGCCTTGGTAAGGTTCTCCAGCATTCTTCAAAGCAAAGAGCATAACAAGATAACAATATAGTCCCAAGTCAGTTATAAAGCTACTGTGTTCTTGGTCTGGGACGTGCACTGGAATCTGGTTGTAACCTGAGTAGGCATCCACGCATCATAGTAGTTCCTGTCTAGCATTAGAATCTACTAGCTGATCAATCTTTGGGAACGAGAAGCTATCTTTCGGACATGCCCTATTCAAATCAGAATAGTCAATGTGCATTCTCCACTTCCTGTTGGACTTCTATACTAGTACTAGATTGGATACCCCATTCTGGGTACAGAGCGTCGTGAATAAAGTCGTTGTCATTCAGCATATCGACCTCTTCTTTTAGTGCAGTGGATCGCTTCAGACCTGGGCTATGGCATTTTAGTTTCACAGGAATGCATTTAGGGTTCACATTCAATGTTTGGCGTGCTATCTCCGACGATAATCCTCACATATCGGAAGGTGTCCCGGCAAACACATATAGGTTCACCCAAAGAAAACCAGTTAACACCATCACCATCATTTCGCCAAGTTGAGATCCGATCTTTAAGACCCATGTAGGATCATCCTGATTGACCGGGATGTTGATCATCAACTCTATGTGAGCCGCCTCTGCATCTTTTGGTGCTTTTTCTTAGATCCATATCCTTATAAAACCGACTGTACTACCCAAGCCAAGGCTAAGGCAGTTGTTGTTATGCATCCAAAGATTTAAGACAGAAAGTCTTCTTCGCATCATTTCCTTTCTCTTGTCATGTTGTCTCTTTTATTTCTATGATGTTGCATTCACGTCCAAACCCCGGTCTCCCTACACAACTCCCACTCCATTCTCCATCGGGAATTTCACCATCTAGCACCATGGAGCAATGGCCGCTTGGAAATCAGCTAGGGCCAATCAACCCAGAAATGCATTGTAGGCTGAGAAAATATCCAATATGATAAAGGTCACAACATGCACTTTCTTACGCTCACCTTCTTCCAGCACCACGAGTAAATCCACACATCCGATGGGTTCAGTTGTTATCCTATTAAATCCCTAGATATGAGATTTAAACGATTTCTAGCCTTTTCCTTCCAAGAGCATCTGGTCATAAGCTTTCTTAAATAATGTTGATTGAACTGCCATAGCCAACCAGTACCTTTCTTATAATAGCTGGCCCAATCATGGCTAAAATCACCAAGGGATTCAATGTTGGGTTTTCAACTCCATTGGCATTCGTATTTTGAAAACGATATCATCAGTCATTGTCCTAAGCTACTTTGTCAGAGCTTCGTCTTCGATGGCAAAGTAACTCTCGTTACCATTGTACTTCGAAGCACTTGCATATCTTTCCATTTTATTCTAGCACTTCTTCGTTGGATTTATCCTCTAGAAATAATGTTGATGATCAATCTCTTTTCAAGCTGCCTGGGCTCATCCTAAGCAGACATGGCTTATCCCCATTGGAATAACGGTCCTTGGGTTAGAACTTCATTGCCCGCCACCCTGCGAGATTTGACAAATGATGTAACTTTTTCTTTCTTATCGAATCTTCGATCAGATAAGGCAAGCATCTACACTCGTTTTTGTTGTGACCATGGGTTTCATGGAACCTTCAATACTTCCCAGATTCCTTCTCCTTTTCGGTCGACTCCCTTGGAGCCGGCTTCTTGTACTGCTCTATAACTTAGGTCGTAAGGTATATGTTCTTAATCGAATTGTATAGCTAGGTGTAATTGTCGTACTTTGGAAATCTAGGGCATCTCTAGGAATCAGACATTCGGTCCCTGGTCCCGTTATCGTTCCTTCTATGACCACCACTTTTATTCTGAACATTAACATCAAGGTTCCTAGAATCCCTCCAGACTGCTTTGCTTCCATGTTACTTTGAATAACGTCCACCGACTGCCTGACACTGACCTTCCTGGCAGTAGTACTTGCCTGTTCCAAGCATATAACTCCATCGTCGATGGAGTTTTCATTTTCTACCATCTCCCGAAATCAGTATCGAGATCAATCCCCCTTATCAGTGCCATTAAAATGATATCTTCCTATTTATTGCTTACTTCCATCATAGCCGTTTGGAATCCATTCAGGAAATCCTTCAGTGACTCTTCTATCTCTTGGAATAGGTTTGTTAGCAACATCACGTCTTTCGGATGGACAATGTGTAGATGGAATTGCTTAATAAATATTTGTGCCAACTGATCAAAACATGATATGGATCTTGCGAGAAGTCGGGTGAACCACATCATTACAACACCTTCAAGGAAAATTGGCGAAGCATTAACATCTCAAAGCATCGGTTGTCCTAGCAGAATCCATATGCCAGTCATACTTCATTAGGTGCTGCCTCGGATCCATCTTCCCATTGTATGACATCATCATCGGCATCATGAACCTCCAATGTTACTCCTCATGCAGCGGCTACTTAGTGAACGGATTTCTTCCAGGGGAAGAAGCCCATTCATCATAACTCCGATGTTGATTCTCACTCACTAACATCTTACCTATATCAGCCAAATAATCCGACTCTATAGGGTCCACTGAACGTCGGTGATCGGGTACCGTCCTAAATGTTTGGCTCGGTAAATGCTCTCGGTTTGGCTCATGATACCTGGGTTCACCTGACTACGGAGACCATTCTTCCAACAGCCCTAGTAGTTTTCTCTCTGCACAACAGATCGATAATAGCCGCCTAATCTCTAGTATCCATCAGTAGCACAACTAAAACACGTCGAACATCATCGTTCACCACGTCAACTCGTGAACTCATTAACCTAGAAACATGAGGTTCGGTACCGATCCTCACACATTGGCCGTGGCTAGTCTCCGGTCTTTGCCTTTAAGTATGGGCCTCCTTTCTGACCATCTTTTGCTTCCTGTACTTCTATCTATGTCTCCATAATGAGGAACTATAATAATCTAAGTTGGAAGGCACTAAATCCCTCATACTTCTTCTACAGCCTTAGGCTAACTCATTCAACAAGTCGAGCCTCCCCTACATCTGTTGTTTCATCTCGTTCAGCTCTCCTACAATTTATCTTACATCTGTTTCATTATATAGTCCATCTCAACCCACCTTATCACCTCCGATGGGTTTTGGACTTCAACAATGGTTGTCCGTACAACCTCTTATGCATGTTGAGATCTAGTGTTCTCAACATTATCTACAGCTCTAGATTTATGGAATGGTCTCTTCGTTGGACCGTCGTTCAAAATAGCTTTCTATAGATTTGATGGAAATCTAAGTTTTTTGAATGCAAAAACAAAGAAAATGGATCGTTCTCTTGGAGTAAAGCAATCCAACAGTAGGTGATTGATCCAAATATCCTAAGAATAATGTTCTCCATGAAAGCACCAAAATGTTTTTACTAGAATGTGTCACAAGAACCCAAGAAATTGTAGAATATAATTAAGTGAAGAAAACAAATGAAAATGGGTAAAATGAGACACACAAACTTTATTTCGATTCCGCTAAACGTTGCCTACATCCACATCGCTTTGTTGCTGATTCGATTGCTATTTTCAAAAGTTTTTATTATGCATTGGTAAAGATCCTCGGGATTACAAGAACTCTAAGGAAATTCGTAAACAACTGACAATGATCCTGCAAAACATCACGATCACCCTCTATTTATAGCTAAAGGTCATTGGAAATTCTTTCACCAAATTCATAGCCACGTTCCTTACGTTTAAGAAGAGAGATGCTTAAAACATTAGGGTCACATCATCTATTTTCAGGGATCAGTGCTAGCCTATGGCTGGGGATCGGTACCGATCCCTAAGATCACTCTGTGATATTCTTTGTGGCCTTGGATGGATGTTAATGGCATGTGAATTCATGTTTTTCATCCTGATTACTTTGCCAGAAGTTTGTTACTAGGTGAATCAGTTAGATTGGTGATAGAATGAAGTTACTGGCTTCTTGTGTCAGAGACGCTTGATGTTTATTGCATGCGAACAATCCATAGGTCTATGGGTTGGAATAGAGGTGATAAGAGATGGTATTGATGAAATTGTAAGGAGAAGATCAGTATCGGTCCATCACTTTGATTGTTGAATGATGCTGAATTTTTGATCGTTGATGTTTTGGATGTTGTCCTTTTCTCGAAAGCTAGTTGTTATGCTTTAGGCTTGTAATGTTAGTCGCACTTGGTTTCTAAATTCACTAGTTATCTCTCTAGTCTCTCTGCCTCAATAACTTTCCAGTTTGACTAGTCAAATTCGTCCAAATACAACCTGGTCCAAAGAATGAGTAACAATGATTGATTAAAAAATTATTAATAACATATACAATTGAACTGAATTAAAGAAAGATAAATAAAAATACAAAATATACCTACTACTAAATGCTTACACTACAAGAAAAGTTAATTTTGATAACGCCAATTGATAACGCCAATTTCTATAGTGTTATTGTTTACATTGAATTTTTTTTATTCAAAGTTGGGAATTAACATGTAATGCTTTAAAAAAAACCAGAATCTTCAATTATTTTGATGGCCGCCAATACTTTCAATTATTTCCCTCTCTTTTCATTCCCTTTCTTCCCCCTTCTCTCTCTCAAACCAGAAGAAACTGTCCTCTCTGCCTTACAATGCCTAAATAACTCATTCGTAAACCCTTATTATTAAACATTAGATCTATCTGTTTCCTGTCAATCTCCTTCGTTGATTTCTGAATCCCTCATCGAATTCCCTCCTTTGGTTGCTCGTTGTTGCGGTTCATCTGGTTTGGGGAATTTGAGCCAATTATGTCATGTTGTTGAGTCTCGCACGACTATCGATTCCTTAGTTTCTCCTCTCTCAGGTATGAATGATTCAATCGGTGCCTCTATGCGGCTCTATCTTCGATGCTTGTTGCTGCTTTGCTAAACAGTGACGGTGTTTAGAATAAAAAATATATTACACAGTTGTGTCCAATGTTGCTGCTGACGTTGCTTACGCATCAGTTCTTGTTGGGCCTGTTGCAGGTGGCGTTTCAGGCCTTAGTGATGTTGTTGACCTTGTCGGATTGGATAAGGTAGTTGAAATTTCTAATTCTATGCGAAGCACTCCATCTACTTGTGTTAATGCCCCAAAATCTGGTGCAAGTTTAATTCCAGATTTTGTACATGTTTAGCCACATCAGTCCTCTTCTAACGACATATATTAGGAGATATTCGTAAAATCCTAATGTTGATATTTACTGCAGATGAATACCAAAGATTTATGTGTATTCAACAGTCTACTTGCATCTTTAATTAATAAGGTAAAACTGACATTTGATATGCTTGAATATAAGTTGACATTATTAGATTTAGTACCATTTCAAATTTTTGACTAGGTATGTACAGAATTTTAGTTATTAAGAGATGGAAGTGATTTCAATTTTTATTTGGTAGTTATATCAACACATCCTCTCATTCTCATGGAGTAAATTCAATAACTTAGAACATTATATAACAATGTCATTTGATGAGAACTTGGTGATTTAGTTCGTTGTATTTGCGACTTTTTGTGTGTGCGTTTTCGCATTCTCCCTTATATGTCATCCTGCTAATTTTTAAATCAAATCGTAATTTATAAATTAGCCTCAAGGTGAACAATGAATCGCCATAATTCATAATATGTCTTTGTACACCGAACACAACATTTAATTGATTTTCTTCTAACGACGTATATTAGGAGATATTCGTAAACTCCTAATGTTGATTTTTGCTGTAGATGAATACCAAAGTTTTATGTGTATTTAATATTCTGGTTGCATCTTTAATTAATAAGGTAAAAACTTTGAAGTATTAATCATGCTCTTCTACTCTTCCAGTTTGCAGGCTGCTTTCATCACCCACTTGCATTTTCTGATGCTATCTATATATTAGTTCCAATCTCTCCCATTTCCTCAATGTTTTGATCAAAACATTTGGGAGAAAGGGAGAGGAAGAATTAGGAAATTAATTTGACCTTCTTATTTTGTTTTTCTGTTTATTCTGTTGATTTATTTTCATATGCAGGCGTATGTATTTATTGTTTATAGGACAATGAAGGATAAAAATAGTATTGAATGTAATGTATATTTTCTTTTCTATTTTCTATTTTTATTTTCAAATAAAAGGAATAACAAAAGGCATCATAATTGTGTCGATAGCCTTTATTTGCATGTGTTGCAAGGATCTCAAAAGGGTGTCTATTTGGATACAAAATACAAGATAAAATGTGAGATAGTAGATCATTACACTTTTCTTGTAAAGCTCTTTGTTTACAGAGACATAAATGATTGAGAAAGAGTTGGGGGATACTGCCTCAAAGACCCTTATGTTGTTCAAATCATGACCTTGCCAATATAAAATGCCACCGTCTAGCACCTTGTTAAGTTTTTCGTTGTAGTCACAAAATAATATGTGCTTCCTAGAATTAAAGAAGATGATGAGTGTTTAAGTAAACTTATTTACTTGGTAACTGAAAACTGTTAAGGATGCGGATTAAGGATCTTAAGGCAGAAATAACACTAGAGGGGGGATGAATAGTGTTCTAAAGAATATATGAACTATATGACTAAATTAAAACTTTCAACACAAATCTAAACAGATTTCTAACACAAAATGATCACAGAACATACAATAAATGCAAATAGTAAAGTAAAGCAAGTAAAAGGAAAGAACACACCGGATTTTATACTGGTTCGGAACCCTCCTATCTCCGAGTCTGGGGTAAACTCTCTTGATTTACGGGACATAAGATCACTCTAATAATTCTTAATAACAATCCTTTTGAATGGATAGACTATAGGACTTTTTGAATACAAATTAATCTTATAACGCTGAATAGCACTTTGATCTTTAGTAGAATGATGGAGAATCAAATAGAGAGAGTATCTAAATGATTTCCTATTGAGAATTTGGCAGAATGATGGCACGATCTTGAAAATATGAAGTTTTATGGATATGGAATGGTGGAGAAGAAAGAGTGAAGAAAATAAGAAATTAGTCGTTAAAAAAATTCGTTTTGGAAGCCTTTATATAGATGCACAACAGTCATAACCATTGGCGAAAGGTTTTCGAACGAATGGACACTTCTTTTGAAAATTGAATTTTGAATCCAACTGTCACCATGTCGACATGGGGTATCCCCTTATGTCGACATCCCTTAGTTTAAAATTATAGAGATGTTGTTTTGTAAAGACAGTTGAATTTAAAACAAGTTGAAACTTCTCTGAAGCAAAGTAAAGTGTTTAAACAATATTTTGAGATAGAGAATGAATATAAAACATTATTTTAAATATATATATAATTGATATAGACCGTCAATTATATAAGTAATATTTAAAATCAGAATAAGTTTTGATGTTTTAAAAATAGAAGTTTTTAAAATCAGAATAGAGGAATATTTCAAGGCTAAAACAAAGTTTGAAAATATTTTTGAAAACATGATTTTGAAAGCTAAAACATTTTGAAAACAGATTTAAAAACATTTTGAAAAATCTATTCAAACTGAAATTGCAAGAACCTTCCTACAGAGCTCCTCCATAGGACTCGAGAACTTGTACATAGTAGTTTAAATGATTTTGATTTTCGTGGGTTTGTAAGCCACTTGTCGTAGGTTTATAAGCTACTTGTCATGGGTTTGTAAGCCACTGGTTTCGATAGAAATTGGGTTCCATCCCAAAAGAAAATTGGAAGAAAGATGAGAGTGCTATTATGAAGTTTTAACAAAATACTAGACACGTATCTTGAGATCTTGAAATCTTGATTCTCTAGAGTCTTGAATCTTGAATATCTAATCTTCATCTTGATGCTTGAGTCTTTATACTGATCAGTCTTTGATGATACCTGCATATACTTCCTATATACATACATACATATATATGTGTGTGGAAATGTTTGTATATATTTTATAAAGTAAAGTATAATAACTATATAAGGTTGCTGTCATCAAAACATCATCAACTCAGTTCCTAACAAAAACAACATTGTTTGACATGAGCAATGTTGTCTACATCGAATTTCTATATTCCAAACCCAAGCTTACCCTGAATTCTCCATGGTTTTGTCTTTTTATGCTCCCCCACCTCCTCCTCTCCTACTTAAAATTAAAGTTACTAAAGATGCAATTTTCATTTTCTGCTTTAAATGCCCCAATTTCTCATAAATCAATAAAGCTTCTAAGTTAAGTTAGGATTCAAAGGACATAATTTCTAAGTTAAGTTAGGATTCAATAGGATTTCGGGTTATTATTGCAAGTTATAAGCTTGCAGCTCCAAGTTTCCTGCAACTTACAAGCTTGCAACGGGAAGTTGCATGCGTGCAGTTGGAAGTTGTCTGTTGCAAGCAAGCTTTACATAATGGTTATAATTTTATAATCTTAGTTAAATGGGATATCCTTTCTTCATATTTCGTTTCACCAATTCTATATTTTTAATGGTTGAAAATAATAGTACCGTTTGTTGTAGGGTCAACATCGAAACTATTTCTTCACTTAATGAATGTTAAAGGACTTTCCATTTATCATGTTAAAAGTCATCTTCGGGTGAAAAATATAAAACTGTTTGTTTGTTTATTTATTTTTAACTGTATTTTTTTCTCATGTTAAAATGTCATCAGATTTACAGAAGCATGAGACACATATAGGCAGTAAAGGTATTGAATTTTCTATTTTACTAGTACATACTTTTAAATGTTGATAACCTTTCAATTTTTCATTTGTTACCAAATATATTGCAATATCAGGTTTTCTCTTATTGCTAGGCATATAATATATGGTGCAATCTTAGTAATAAATGCTTGGTTTCTGTTGCAAGATTTAAAAATTTTCAAAATCTATGCCATTTCTCACTTTTTTTGTCTAATAATTCTATGGATATCATTTTTTATAAAAGCGCAAATTATTAAATCATTTTATGCTTCTCATTATTATTTTGCAGGTAAATTTTTGTGATGGTAACTCATAAGCAATTCCAACTCCAGAAAAAGCATGCTTAGACAACCGGAGAAGAAACTGATATTACTATCTTGTGTAAAATATATTAAGGTATTGTCCTACAATAATGATTTATTTTTTTAGAAAAAACGATAATATATTAATTGTAGCAATTATAATTTGTTGATCTATTAGACATAGTTCTGATAAATTAATGATTTTTGCCCTCTTTCTTGCAAAATACACATACCGGATTAACTTCCATGAACAATTTATCATTCTTATATTAGTAAATTTTCTAGTTTGCATTGCTATGACTCTTTGTTCCATAGACTAACTGGAAAAATAAATTCATGATTTTGCCTCCGATTTAGGGCGGTTGTTGAGAGGTAGACTATTATTTGCCCAATTAATTTTTTATTTGTCGAATGATGATGGCTTATTTGTCATGAGTTAAAAGCTAGTTTCCAAATATTAATAAAGTCTAAAATATTAATTAGATATTAATAAGTCTAAAATATTAATAAAGCTAGTTTCTAAAATATTATCTGTCATGAGTTAAAATTATACTAACAACAAGAGTCGAATTAGTAATAATAACAATAAACAACTAAGTTTATAAATATTAATTAAGTTTCATAATAATTAATAAAGTCTAAAATGATAACAACAACAATAATAATTAATAAACCAACTGTAAGTTTTATAGAAATTAACTAAATGTATATTAATAATAATACTACTACTTGTTTATTTCTAAATTAACTAAATTAACTAATTTATGGTCATGTGCTTTTGGTTTCAGTATTGGTTGTGCATTTCTCTGTTGTGTGTCCAAACTACTTGCATTTATGGCATATGAATGGCTAGAGATCATACTCAACTTTAATAGTGCATTCACCATTACTTGATTTAACAGTTTGTTGTTCCAGGTAAGTAGAGTTGATATTGGTTTGAACTAGAATATGTGCATAACTTGTTTATTTCATTGTCGCAGTTACACTATCAGCCCTAATTGGATGGCCTGTTACACTACTGATGTGGCTGATTCTTTTCATCCCAATGTTCCCAGTCGTAAAATATTAGCATTTCCTATAATCATTCCCTGATGAAGTCAATGCCGGGAGACCATTGCTTAATAACAATAAATCTAGAGTTGAACGTGTAAAGGCCCATTGTTAATAACTTTTAATACTTCTGAAGTTGTAGAAAAGTGTACAATGAAATGTCCAGGTTTTTAAATTATGAGATATTATACGTATAAATATTTTGTATGTTTAGTATAACGTGTTACATCTCTTAGCTGCATTATAAAATATTATATGTATAATGCTTAATGGTGTTATAAAGATTTCCAATTCCGTTGAGATTTAGCTGTATTATAGCGGCTACAATGAGCTATTGAATAAATATTTTATAGCGGCAAAATGGTGTTGTAAAGATTTCCAATTCCGTTGAGATTTAGCTATGTTATAGCGGCTATAATGAGCTATTGAATTAACGTACCATAGCGGTGAATTTGCGTTATAAAACTAAGCTCAACCGTAGCGGCATATTTTGTGTCATAAATATTCAACAATTTTTTATAACATGTCGATATAACCATTATGGTTGTGATTAATAGCGGCTATATGTCGCTATAAAAGACACTTTTTGTTGTAGTGTTATTTCATGTTAAACTTTCGACATACATGAAAGTACTTACTTTACAACTAGTTAAAACATTCATAATTTGGTCGCTTATATTATTATTTGGTCAAGACCCTATATTGCATTTTATGAGCTTTGAACTCTAAAAGCACTAAAAGACTATGAATATTTGATCCATATACTATCGAATGTATGTGTTATATAGGGAACGATCATAGTTAACTTTGATGAAATTAGTTCATTCAAAATAAGCCATTAAATAGTACTATTAGATTGAGAATTCAATTTTATTTGTTATAGAAAGATCATATTGTGTAATATGTAACATAAGGCCAAAATTACAATATAAATCTAGGAACTCAATCATTGAAATATCGGTTTGATCGGTTTACGTAAAGTGCAACACATTTGATGTCCTTGAATGTTAAGGATTATCAAATGCATTTTTATAAAGAGTTCATTATGATATTGTAGTAAGGGTTTCTTTTGAATGGTTTAACCATTTAGAAAGGAAAACGAATGTACAAGAGAAAATGTGATCTAAGGTACAGTTGGGATGAAGAGAGTGAATAGTCATTTCTAC
The DNA here is from genome assembly GCA_030765085.1 of Allium cepa. NCBI lineage: Eukaryota > Viridiplantae > Streptophyta > Magnoliopsida > Asparagales > Amaryllidaceae > Allium > Allium cepa. Next base: position 466,951,505 of record CM060943.1, read on the forward strand.
TTTATAAAGCATTAGAAACAAGAATTGAATAATAATGGTTGATACTTAACATTAGAATAAGAAATAAGATTTGTATTCCAATATGTATTTTCATGTAGAAATCGTTTTCTATGAGATTTATTTCATTGAGTTTGAGTATTTGATCAAATAACTCTTCACTATAAATTAGTTGTAGTATATGAAATAAATAATCTATATTAAGTGAATAATGGACCTCTAAATTCAATATGCGATTATAGTAATGGCATAAATAATGGGAGTATGGCATATGGCAATTAGTGATTACATTAAGGTATGAAAATTGATTTCATAAAATATACCATTCGTTATTTATGAAATAGTGATTATTTTTCGGTATCGACTAAAAAATAAAAATAGTTATATTGAAACGAGAATATTATTGATATTCATTATGAAATAGAACTATAATGAGGTATTTGTTTTCATAACAAAAGTGATACATTGGAAAATACAGAAGTATCTAAAATTGTTTATAATTATTTTAGAATTATAGAGTAAGCCGTATTTTTGAGAAATAATATCACTATATGATTATGAATCACATGATACCGATTACTTATATCTAGGACAAATTAAGGACCACCCTTTTAGTGGGAGCATCTTAAGAGTTAATGAACTCTTCGGATTGATACTTATTGATTATGTAATTGCAAGTCTATAAATACAAAAATGGTTCCATACACTTGATTATATTAATAAATGATTTATCATCGACATTGATGTGTGTATTTGATACACATGTGATATGTCTATGATACGATCATAGAATATAAAATGAAAGTAAATAAAATAACGTGCAATAAAATAAAATGATTCGATCTGATCGAATAGGTGAGTATATTGGAAAGAGTTCCAAACGTACCCAAAAATGAATGAAGATTCAATATCAAAAGTCACTCCTCTCTATGATACATAATGATATATCGATAAGGAGTGATCGAACTTTATTGGACAAACTGCGATTAATTGTGGGTGAAGTTGAGTTAATTTCTTTCTATAAGGTCATGTACTTAAGACTAGTATATAAGGTTAGCACTATTTCATCTAAATAATAGTTTACTAAATCATGCAAGATACAGGTTTATATGAAACCCCTAATTTCCTAGGACAAAGAGTTGACTGGTTGTGTAGTTCAAAAGATTGCATGTAATAATTGTATATAAGAAATCTTGTGTGAATTGACCTAAAAGAAATTTTGGAACGATAGTCATTAGATGACCAAGTTATTTTTTTAACATAAGTTTTGTAACCAAAAACCAAATCAGTTTTATATAAAAGGAAATTCATAAAATGTTTATGAATACCTATTCCGTTGCATAAAGAAACAATTGTTTTCCAAAAATACCAACTTTGGAGTGAAGAATTTCATTGAGGAATTGTTGATAGTAAAATGGAATCGGATATGATCCAAAGATGAAACTGATTACACATGGAGAAGTGAAATTAACTAACCTAAATGAACATATCACAATAGAATGACTAATAAGTATTCTCGCACATTAGAGAATCTTTGAGTTTCTCATCAATGTCGAAAATATATATAATAATTCGCAGCTTTTTAATTAAACCATTAAGAGTGTTGACTCTATAACATGGTACGATGCGCAGATCCTAAATAGATTCCAAGTACTTTATTAAAATATGATTTTGATAGTTGTACCTAAAAGGATATGATCCATTGGCTGCAAATGTATCTTTAAGAGAAATAGAAATGCAATTGAGATAGTGAGTTGCATAAATAAGAATAATACGATGAATTTCAATTGTTGAAATTAACATAATATATTCAATATTTGGTGTGCTTAAGTTAATTCGAATTTACTCACAAAATTATCGCTTGGTATGACTTTGTATTTGTACATATGTGCTAAAATAGAAAATTCTAAATAATGATTTAGAATATAGTATTTACACATGATAACCCAAGTGTCTCTGAGTCAATGTGGTCTATATGTAGTTTGTGAGTTTATGGATATAACCCAAGAAAAGATAAAAAGTATCATTTTTAAGCATCAAAATTAATTAAATATTTTGATAAAATTGTCAAATAGTATGATTATCAATCAAAATGAAGGGGAAACATGTTTTCATAAGAGAGAATGCTAAAAAGGTACATTAATATTTCTAAATTATAAGTAAATAGCACAATGCTAATTTTTATGTTAAATTAGCCTTAGTTGTTTTGATACTAGAGGGTGGATTTGTAAACGACGTCTTTTATAGTAAGTATAAAAGATATTGGGAATGACCCAAATCGATATGCAAGGAAACCTAAAACGTTTAATATGGAACATACAAGATGGATTCCTTGTGCATTGACAATAGGAATTATCATACATGTTATGTTGTCTATAATACCATGATTTGTTTATGTATTTAATGAATAAAGAAAATATCATATGCTAACTGATATTACAAAATGTTTATTTGAAGTATTCTCATTTATTTATGAAATACTGGAAAATTATTTATAGAAAAACCGAATCTTCTTATGAAGGAGTGTTCGAATTCAAACTTCCATAAGTGATATTGAGTACAATATGTCTATAATAAATTCAAGTTAAAAATCGTTAAATTGGAAATGTTCCAAATGAAATATTATGGCCGATTCAATGAAAAAGGCTAAGTACATGGCCTTGGATGGCGCTACAATAAAAAATTGTATATAAATATATCTGCACAAAATTATAACTGAGCTAAAGGTAACTCTGAATGTTGAGAATCCCATAACATTGTTATATGATAACATGTAACAATATAGTTCATAAGGGAACATAGAGCTCATTGACAGTCGAGAGACATACTCTGAATTGTTCTATATGATAAACGTACTTTATCAGCATAGGGGAGGGTTAATTGACAGAGTAGGTATTAAACATTATAGCATAATTGTTCATTGAGGCACTGGTCGGATTAATTTTGAGGAAACCAATTGGATAAATTAGAATAAGATTCCATAATTGACCGCAAGTGCAAGTGGGAGACTGATAGAGTTAGGGGTACATCCTAAAGTCAATTATATAATTTATTATATATATCTAACTCAATGACCAATCTTTTTCGAATAAAGGCGTTTTCTATTATATACTTGATATAATGTGTTGTATTGGTTAATTAATTAATGAAAAGTATATTTAGTAGAAAATCCATAAATGATATGTTTTGTGATAATAGTTATAAAGTGTTGTAACCATGAGTAATTTATGACAATAAAAATAAATGTCAATTTCAATATTATTGGTCAAGATGTATCAAGACTAGATACTGATAAATCCATTGAGATTAGAGTACTTAAGCTCTCCAAATGTTGGGCAGTGTATTACTCATGACCGCTGGGGACATCAAGGGATTATGCACCGATAGTTATTGGATAAATATGGAATGACTCACTTGATAGTTTTCTGTTGGTTAATATTACTAATTTCGAGAAGAAAATATTGATGTGACTAATTTACATAGTTTGCTCGACTTGAGAATACTGTTGATCTTCAATGTGGAAACTTCGCTTGGAATATAGTTAAATTGTGGCACGATGACCACCGAATGACTATAGTTGGATTGAGAGGAAGAATTGGAAGTGAAATACTATTCAAGAGAGGATTCATCTCCTTAGTTATATAAGGGCTAGTTCGGTGGTCGAACACGGAAACCGATTCGGTTGGAGGCTCAGTTCGATTCTAGTTAGAGAAATCGGTTCGGGTCTTTCTTAGTTCTGTCGAAGGTTGGACTGAACAAAGGTGGAGCACGAGGCTTTGGCTATAGGCTTCGAACATGGCATGGACGTACTTCAAGGAAGAATTTTGGGGTCTTTGATGAGTTGATATGGAGCAACGATGGATGACTTTGGGACAAATCAGGATGACCTTAGACTTTGTGAAGTAATTAGTGAGGCAATGGCGTAATGCTTCGACTTCGATGATGAAGGCTTCGGGACTTTATTATAACGGCTCTACAACTTATGATTTGTGTCTAGAGGCATTTCGAAGATGACAATTTAATGATGAGAGTCAAGGTGGTGATCCTAAGGGCAAGTTCAATGATGGGGCTTGCGAGTGGGATTTGCAAATGTGTCCAACTGTGGAGATAGCCATGATGGAATAACGATTGAGTTCCATTATGGAAATTTGAGGAAAGGGATCATTTATAATTTGAAGCCTTTAAGTGTGCTCATAAAAAAGGGGTACATGGGAATGCCCACTTGGATTTGCGGATGTGTCTGGATTATGTGATAGTAGGTTACCTTGGGCTTTGCAATTGTGGGCCTAGTTCCTGGCCTTTCGATGTGGCATGGATTCGAGCACCGATGAAACTTGGATTATGAGGTCCCTAGTTTGCGATTATTCCATATGATTTATCATATATCCAATGCACGTGAGTGATGGTGAGTATTGCTTGATGGATGCTATATTTGCCATGGTTGTTTATCACTTTAGGGCGTCATACGATTTAGGTATTTTCGACTGCGTACTTGGACACTGGACATTGCATTTCGACAGTAGTACACTTATATCGTTGCAATACTAGATTAGCATATATCGATTGTTATATGGTAACTTTTTAGATGCACGGATAGGTCCTGTATGGTTCTTAATACCCTATGCCCCTGTTTACTATGTACGATTTTATAGTATTTTAAGATGACGTATCACTCACACATGACTGTTGCCTGACCCGAGGTTTTATTCTTTGCTTCTTGTTATCTCAGGTCCTAAAGAGTAGATTAGGGATAACAGGTTTGGATAATGAATGGAGATGTACGGAGTATGACTAAGAGGCTATGCTTTCATATATCTATGTTTGGAGCTTATTATCGCTTATATTCTACCGTGCAGTACTATGAAGCTATATCAGTACTTGTATTCTAAGAGATAGTTGAAGAGTTTATTTTGAAGATTTGGGATGTATAAACTCTTTATTTCAATTTTTTTATAGTTTATGAACTTGATGCACTCTGTTGTCCCTATTTATGGTTCATTTGATTGTATTATTGTCTCGCCTATTTTACATCTATGTTATTATATTATATCTTGTCTGTGCGCTGTAAGGTGTTTCTACAGGTTCTGCATTTGGATTTTTCTTTACTTTGCATTTTTGGCTACTGTCCTACATCGGCTTGGTACCTCCACAACGTGTTATATGGGTATATTGGGTATTGGATGTGCAGGGCAGTCCATACATCAGGATCGTATCCCAAGGAAGTGATGATGTCAGGAGCTGTAGATGTGGGCATTTGAGTCACGACAACCTCTGGAGTGGTTGAAGAAGAAATGAAAATGTTTACTATAGAATCTTTTTGTACTAGAGTGGAGTCTTCTGCCTGATTTGGAAAGCTGGGATCAACGAGAGTCTCAATTGGCTTCTGTTCTTCAACTATAGCCCTTGATTCTAAGATTTTGGGTCCCTCGTACAGGGCTATTAGGTCCTTTTAATCCAGAAACTTCCTCTTCAAAGCTTCTTCGTCAACGTCGCTACCTGATTCTCTAGCCCTTCTCAAGATTTCATGCAATGCCTTAGCTAATGTTTTGGACAGTCGCCCTTCAGCTATTTGAGGTTCTTTATCTATATGACATTAGGAAAAGCTGGAGGAGGGTGGCTTTATCTTTGCTTCAGTTTTGACTACTTTAGCCATGAGATGTGTGTTTTCCTTCTCTATGATAGCCAGCTTGGTCTTTGGTTCAACAAAATCATCTTGGGCCCGCTCTTTTGTTTCTTGTTCAGCTTTTTGATCAGCTTCATGCTTTGCAACCTGGACTAAAAGTGTAATTTTTTAGCTTATTTTGTCTTAATTGCCTTCTTGCTAATGATGTTGGTGGCTTCAGCATTCTTCAACTACAAGTTTAGGGTTTCCGACGCATGAGAAGAAGCTAACTTGGATAGTCTTGTTGGGAATCCATGTCAGATTTGGCTTCTCATCCTATACTTTCTAAACTGTGGTTAACTCTATCGAGAATGGTCGACCTTGTCTAGGTCAAAAGTATGGACAATCAATTGGTTAACATGGTTGACGTCGGAGAGGCCCTTAGCCAGTTTCTTTCACTTACATTATTTTCCATGACCTTTTCATGTCTTGCAAGGCCTTCATTTGCATTATTGCATGGGAAGTTGTAACGACCCGCTATTCTGGACTATTCGCATCCGCACATGTCGGACTTGAATAGTTCGAAATACCGAATTGTTAATTTAAATTTGGCAAAACTAAGAATATACAGTAAATAAATAATCACAGATCACAGATACAGAGTAATAAATGCAGCGGAAACAAAAGATAGTAGTTCATGAAGCTAACAGAGTTTAATAAGGTACGACAGAAGTTTCGAATACAATAGTCAAATACAATATCAGAAAACATCACTGGAATCAACTGAATATCTAAAAGCTGGACAGATAGCTGGATCTCCAAGCGAGGCTCCAACTCCACAGGTGAGCCTCAAAAGATGAACCACTCAGTCTGACCCGAGCGTAAAGCAAAACACAAAACACTCAAGTCAGGATTAACATTCTTATATCAATAAATCCAACTCAAGTGAAATAACAATCTGAAATACAAGTAACTCAAAGGATGTTGGAATAACCATCCTCTAAGGATCCGTTAAACTATCTACTATGTAGTAATATATGCTAGATAGATAATGCCTATCAATAATATAAAGTATCAAAATAGTGTTAAGGTGTTACCATTATCCCCCTTAACACATTTTATATAAGTGTCATAGACTATACAGCACTGTAAACTCCACCGTAAACTAGTGGGGCATTAGGGAGTACTCCATAGGTATAACACAAAACAAATTCGTAGGGGTCGCGTATATAAGGATACAAGTATGACAAGGAACATGAGGCAATACCCAAGGTAGTGAAACTACCGTTTGCCTGATCCGGACTGGTGAGAACGCATCGCCGCAACGATCGCAACACTGCGAAACAACACTCCTAAAATTTCGAAGGTGCACCAATCAATAACAAGTAATGAGTAGTTTACGAAGAAGTGTGTTCGCTCGAGGTGGCTAACCCCATTTAGCCCAGCACGACTCATGTTTTAGTCATTTCCAATTTGACACAAGTGTCAAGGCTATACATTATCGTTCTCTTTCTTCAGTCATCACATACATCATTCCAACCACTTCATTCTGGATCACACTCCGCGTATAGTTATTAAAGTGGCTTTCGGTTTAGACACAGAGTATGTCCATAACCGACTCCGGTCTCTTTAAAAACTTTCGTAATTATTACACTGATTGGTCGTTTTATATATTTCAAAACCAAATCAAAATTCAATTTCAATTAGAATTTGTAAACCAACATTCGATTTGTCTTTCTATATCAATTTCCATAATGTATGTTCAAACTTCAAAATTACCATTTCAAAATCTTATAATTCAATTTCAAACTTTTATTTAATCAATTCAAATATTGATTCAAGTTCGTATATAAGTTTCATTCTGAAATCATTTAAATTAATTTAATTTAACATTCAAATCAATTTAAATTCATTGATCGATTTCATCCAATATTTGTTAAGTTAATTTATCAATTCAAAACAATTACTATTTCATTTCCAATTCATTAAATCAGTTATTTAAGTTCAACCCCATTATATCAAAACTTCAAATTGAATTAAATTAGATTCGTCAAATCAAATTCTTTAAATTTACAAGCATTACATAATTTCAATAAATCACATTTTATTTCTTGTTAAAGAAATTCAATTTCACTTATTTATTTACTTAGTTACAAATTTCAAAACTCAATTAATAAAGAAACTTAATTTCACTTATTAAAGAAGTTCAATTTCAATTATCAAAGAATTCAATTTTATTTAATTATTAAATAATTCAATCTCATTAAATTATTAAATAATTTCAAAACTTAATTAATAAATAATTTCAAAACTTAATTATTAAATAATTTCAAAACTTAGTTCAATCATTTCTTAAATTAAACAACGTTCTTTCATCAATTACTTTGTTAATATTTTGTTTCAGATTATTAAATATTAACATTTAAATTTCACTGGAATTCAAATTCCAACTTCATTTAAAACACTTATTATTTTATTCAAATAAAATCTTTATTTTTATTTTTAATCAAATTATTGACCAATCGAGTTTTTATTTAATTCTCTATCGTAGGTCAAGTTCATTTGGGTATTTATCATTTCAACACGATTCCATTTCAATTCAAAAAAAAAATTAAAGTATAGCAAAGGGAACTTGCAGTGTGATAATTGGGATGGTGTCAAAGTAAATAAACAAGCAATAATAACACTCAATAACAGTCCAATAATTAATTTAAATAATCCCGAAATAATCGTATTATATTACACTTGTTGTTTATGCAAATTAATATAATTATTTCTACAATCTACACTATCATTTTATGTAGATAAAGATTATTACACTATTATTTTATGCGGTTCTACACTTGACATTTATTATTCAATTTCATACTATAACGATTTAAACAACATACATTTAAATGATTCAAGGTGTAATTAACCATATTTCTTCATGTCGATTTATTTAAACATTTAAAGGGGTCATATTATGCAAATGCCATCTAATCAAATTTAACACATATATCCAATCTAACTATCCTACGTCAATTCCAATTTCAAATTATTTATCACCTACTACATTAACAATTTAACGTCCAATGTCAACATCAAACAATCAATCATTTATCAACCAAACTGGATTATCATTGTATAAATAACAGATAATGGTGTCAGATGTCACAGTTGAACTGATACAGGTAATCAACATATATATAACAGTGTAAATAACTAACAGCCGCATATTTCAGTTGTCATTTCAATTGAAATCAAATTTAATAAATAAAAGAACATTAACCATGAGTGATTACTCACCTTTCGAGGTGTGAGAGATTCGACAAAGAAATGAGCTACGAATCGAAGCACGAATCCCGAATCGGAGCAAGATTGGCATGAATCCGATGGACAGATCTGCTAACAAAAATCGATAGGATCGAATCAAATTAGCCGAAAAAATTAGGCAAGATGTATATTCTATTATTATTTCACTTAAACCCTATTATTCAATTTCAAATACATATACATTTAAACAAATCTTACATTCAGATATACATTGAAATCAAACATATATACACATTATATTCTTAAATCGATATATATACTTGTTTAAAATGTCAGGTACTTAAATTTATATATATAAATATATATTATTATTACATTATGTATATTGCATTTAAAGATCAAAATAAATTTTCTTTATTTCCATAAATATAAACCATCACTTTATATAAAATCCCACACATTGAAATAGAATTCCTATACATAAATATACATATAACCTATATGGTATAACACTAATAAATCATAACTTTATATATATATAACTAGAAATCAATAGAAAAAGGACTACAATATATATACGAACTCATATATATGCTTGAAATCTAACCGAACATACTTTCTTCCAATTAAATACCAAAACATTTCAAAACACCTACTTACAAACACTGCTTCTACTAATATCAGTCCACTAAAGCAAATGTGTGTACCAACTTATATATAAACCACTAAATAAATATATACGCACTCAGAAAATGATATATCAGCTCATGCTTTTTATAAATAAACAAACCGGTTAATATAACCTATAAAACTTTAAGTTTTGAACTTAACCGTTTATATATATATATATATATATATATATATATATAAATATTTACAACAATATATATCACACCTTATTCACATATTATACTCAGATCTAATTATAATTGTACCCAAATATATAAAGTTATAAATATCACACCGATACATATAACATAGCATCCTTCCTACGAGAGCGAAAGGAAGTCGGTTGGAGGCTGCGTTGCCTGTCGCGGCCATGCGGAGGAAGGATGATGAGTGAGCGAGGTCAAGCAAGGTGATACATGTGATGGAAAGGCCGGTGAGCGGTGATGAGATCGCTGCGGTGAGGGATGCTTCGGCATGGCGGAAGGTCGGAGTCGGATGGAACTACGGGCGGAGGTGACAAGGTCTGCGTGCCTTGGGAGATGAGGCGGAGGCGGTGTGGAAGATAAAGGCGCTGGGTGTTCGAGTGGAGGCGTGGGCGATGGCCGCTGTACATAAGGAAAGGTGATAGGAAATAAGGGTTGAAGCGATGGAGGAAAGTAGTGGCGGAGACTGGTGTAGGCTGTGAAGTCGGAGGCAAAGAGCAGCTCTGCCTTGCTGATGGTTGCGTGCTCGAATAGAATAAGGTGGAGGTCGGTGAGATGGCTTCAAGGTTACGAAGTGAGAATTAAAATGAGCTGTCACCTTTTCCTTTTTTTTATTGATAGGTATGTTGCATAAATTAAAACAGAGAGAAAGGAGGAGAGAAAAAAGGAAAGGACGTGTTTAGCAGGAAGAGAGAACTGTGAAGGTGAATAGGCTTGTAAAGGTGAATAGGGAATAGATACAGTCTTTAATTTTTTTCGAACGGCAACACTAACAGACAATCTAAAATAACGTGTATTATAAATGGAAGTAGGAATACTAAAAGTTACACGCTGTATTCTAGAAATCATAAAGTTGAGGCTATTGGGTTATGCATGGCAATAGAATGGTCTCAAGAAGGTTTTAGAACAAAAATTTGAAACCAATACGGTTGACCGTTTTGCGTGTTTCACTGCATGCCGGATACCGAAACACAGAATTGAATATAACGCATAGCTCAGCATGACGACATGTTCAAAACGGTATACAGATGTCAGTGGTACGATTGAATTATAAAAAATTCGAATTTCAACTAGCGGAAAATGGAACAAAAACGCGGAAAAATAAGATCGACGGAGCTAAAAATGTCCAAATTTGAAAAAAAGGAAAAATGATGTCTTGCTCAGAAGATAATTTAGAATTTTTCTATGTAAAAATATTTAGGTTTCAAAAACATTTTATTTCATCAATTCCTAACTGATTAAATTGAAATATCACGCACGAAAATAAACTTCATATTTTCGGACGAAAATTTACCAGTTGCTATGTTTAACTAGACGCATTCCAAATATCAAATTTACATTTCAAAACTTTATCATTTAAAATTTCACAAAATTTCGATTAATAACATTATTAAAACCAGTTAAATTTATGGGTCATTATAAAGTACCTAGCATTGCATTCGAATCAAACCAACTCAAGGAAGCATAAGAAAAGAGCTGCTTAAATCTTAGTAATAAGAGTAGTAGATTGGTCTTTGAGAAATAGTGGAGGAGCAGCTTGACGTGAGCTTACTTCTTTTCCATTCCTATAGGATTGCTAAGACTAAGAAGGGATGACTGTTTTAGATTATTTGGGAACTGAAGTAGTAGTGGTAGAAGGATGGGTTGATGCAGGATGTTCATGGTTGGAGGATGCTCCTTGCTAGAAAAATTGAGAATATGAGTTCTACTGATAATAGGTGTTCAAGTCGCACTTAGAGAGGTCTAGCAATTACCTTTGTTCATTGGGTCAACGTTGTCTTTCCTTAGCGTTACGCTCTTCCTTATCACTGCTCTTCAATCCCCCCATCTATGATTTACAGTAGGAGGGTCCTAGAGTTTGGGAATAGTGATGTTCAGTGCGTTATGTATGCCTTTCCATATGGTTGCATCTCCCATTGTACTTGAAAAAGAAAATAGATCATATCGGAATTGAATTAACGGATTAAAATTAAGTGTGGAGTGTTTGTACTTGTGATCCTAAAAGCGTGTGAATAATGGCATGCCTCAGTTAGCCTATGGACCATGTTTGACGGAGTCTAGAGATGGAGTCTTGTCATCCTCGGTGGACTGGAAAATATCACCTGGTGGGAAAATGAATTCACGATGGCTGATGTTTAAATTTTTTGAAATTTATCACGTCGGAAGGAAAGTCGAAGCAGTTCCTAAGATCACTAAGAGAACAGAAGATATTTTCAGATGCAGCCACTTGAGAAGTAGATTCTTTAATAGGTTTGTGGCATGGTTCAAGTGCAAGCTAGGAAGACCTGACCACCAATCATTTTGTCCTAGGAGGTGAAGTGATAATGGTGCCTTTGAGGATGCTCGAATCGACTCCACTAGATTGTAATCCTCGTCAACATCTTCCATTTTTGTCCCTCTTCCTCTCCTCTATCTACTTCTTTCCCCTTGCTTCTTCTATATTCTTTCCACCTTTTTTCGCTTCCTCGTCTAAGTTTTCGAAGCCTTTATTTTCTTTCTCCCTTATAAGATTTGACTCCAATCCTTGGCCTTCTGCTGCTTTGTTCATTATCTTCGAAGTCGCTCGTCGAAGAAGAAAGACCAATTGTGGCAGGAGTTACTACAATAGGAACATGATTAGGGATAATGCTTCTTCTATTATAGAGGGGATGAAACTGTCATAGTCAAGCATTTATAAAGAGGTAAGAAGTTTTTCTCTGATCTGGATCAACCCACTTTTGAAATTTCAATGTGTTTGCAAGTAATTTTTCTGGGATTAATTTCGAGAGATCTAACAAAGATATGGAAAGCTTGTTAGATGCTTGATGAAGAAATCGAAGTGTATGAAAGGTAACAGATGAGGAAAGTTATGTCTAGATAGCAAAAGATGGCTGATGAAGCACTCGAGGCGTCGAAAGAAGAAATATTCACTCTTGAAATAGCTTTGCCTATTATGGAGCGCCTGAACAACTTTGTAGTGGTCAAAGGCCTCAACTATTAGCATAAATAGGGTCCCTCTTCTCTTTTTGAAGCTGAGAATATAAGTAAGCTCTTCGAGGGAAGGAAGCAACCTAAGTGCATCATGAAAATAAATAGAGAGAACTAAGCTTTGGTTGCACTTAGGTTGGAGCGAGCCTAAGTTCTTGATGGAAGAATTTAAGAAATTCTTTAAATGGGGCACAACTCTCGAAGGGAACATATATCTATTACATATGGTGTAGTCTACATCTAGGAGATGATCCCTTTGATGGGGTTTAGGTAGAAGGACCTCATCTTCAGTGATCATGTGCTTGATATGGATAGATTTAAGTTCCTTAGCAGTCAGATTGGAAAGTATCCGATCTAGAGGGTTACATAAGATCGCAAGAACTGGCCATTCCTTCTTTCGAGGGTAGGGCTAAGAGGCCGAGCTATCTGAACAGCTTGATGTTGAAGCACTGGTGTAATTGGACATCTTTCTCTTGATAGAGTAGATGTATACACTTAGGCAGTATTCGAACCCACCTCCAAGTAATGGAGTCGGTTCATCAATGGGAAGATCATCTCAGGTTGATAATTTTAAATTGAAAATTTTGGTGGCGTACGTGGTCAGATATTTTTTATTTAATGTTCTACTTTGATTAAAACCAGTGTAGTCGATGTACAAAGTCCAGCAGATATTGGCATGTGTTGACCAATTAGTTCTGCACATTGACCGAGGTAGTGCAAAGTGTCAGTCTATGTAATGTATGTCCTGTGTCTATGGCATAGTATATGTAAATTATAACACCCTTAATTTTTATTCGCAATATTCAGAAGATTTAATTACATAAATTAAATAGAATAATGTTGCGAATGGAACGGTAAGGGTAATGAGAATTGAAAACTAATTAAGGTCGTGCCTTAAGCAAGTTCGTGCCTTAATTAAATGAACATATAAGTGTGATTTATAAATTAGAAATTTAAGTGAACTAGGCAAGGGCAAAAAGGGAATAGCTGTATACCATAATCCCTAAACCCCTCACCTCATTCTCATCCACATTTTTATAAACCAAAAACATAAGCAAAGAGAGTTGAGGCTGGCCATAACCTTAAGAAGAAGAAGAAGATCTAAATCCAATTATAGCTAAGATTCAAGCTAGGAAGAATAAAGTAAGAACAAATCTCAAGTTCCTTCTCCAAGCAAGGTGAATAATGATCCTAACCATTGCATATAATTCATCTTGAATGTTTAATTTGGGTTTAAGGTTTGAAACCATATTTTTGGATGAATGTTGATATGCTTTAATTTATATGTCATGTTATAATTTAATCAAGGATTTCTATGGGATAATATAATTCGGCTTTAAGGTTAAAATCATGCAAATTGATTTCCAAATGCCATGATGTTTGAATATATTATGTAAAACATTATTTTGGAGATGAGATTAAATTTTCATAATATTCCAAGCTATGGATAATTTGACTTTTTAATGAAAAGAAATAGTTATTTTGGGTTTAAATTATTTAAGGTAGTTAAGTAATGTTTTTGAGTTAGAAATTTATATATGTTAAAAAGCATAAAAATGAATAACTATTATTTTTAGGGATCTTTCCTAAGTGTCTTACTATGATTTTTAAATTATTTAGTTAGAGGACTTAAATGTTTTAATTTTTTTGTTAAGAGAAGGGCTTATTTGCTAAAACAATTTCAATTGTTAATCATTGAATTCGGCAACCTTTCTAAAAAAGAATTTTGATAAAGAATTGGAAACCGATAATATTTTGAAAAATTAGGAAAGTTAAGTAACAAGGAATTATTTGAAAGGCCAAAAATCAGTTTTGTTTTGAATTACAACTTTACCGCTTCCATTTGCTTGTTTCCATCACAATGCCCAACAGACCTTTCGCACCTATTTGAAACCAATGCATATGGTATCAAGCAATTGGTACGTAGTTGATTGGAGAAAGGCGAAAGGGACTATGTCGAAGGCATGATTTCGTAGGGGTTGAAGCCATTTTTATTAGCCTTTAAATCAATCAACTTGCCTTTGTTTTGAAAAAAGCTTTCAAAATAGTTGCCGCTTTTAAACCTATTCGATACCTAGCTGCCACATTCATACCTTCCGAATCAATTAGAGGCCATTTTTTTATAGTATTCGAAATGGAAGTTTTTATCCTTTTAAATTTTAAAGTCGCTTCCTCATTGCTTTCAAAGGGTTTTTTTAGCCACTTTTAATAAGAATTTTGAAGGCAACAGTTTCGAAAGGTTGGTTTTGAAGCTATCCTCTTCCCGAATTCTTTTATTTAAGATCAATTCTTTCGAAAGGATTACTTTCGCTTCTATTCTCTTACCTTATAGTTATCCTAAATGTTAAGCCCAATTGTTTCAAAAGGAATAGTTTTAAATGGTTTCGAAGCTATGCTTCCATAAACTCTTACATGTACCCAATGCTTTCGAAGGGTATGCTTTAAGTGTTTCAAAAGGTATATTTTTCAGTGTTTTGAAAGAATTGTTCGAAGTATCCGAAAAATATGTTGGATGGTTACGAAAGGGAACTTCTAAGGTATTAACTAATGATACAATGGATATAGTCGAAAGACTTAGTTTCAAATTTGGGAACCCAATCTGATTTTTAAAGTAAATATATGGCAATACGAAAGAGTTTTGAAATGGTATTTAACTATGGAATTTTTGAGGAAGCTTTCGTTGATAAAAATAATAAGTTAAGGTTATTAACCATATTTCATTAGAAAATTGATTACAAGGAATTTAACCATGGATGTCTATATCGTTATGTTATTTGATCAGTTATCATTAATTCTTATGTAACTATATTCAATTTATTTATAACACATAACTGCATCTTGGGGTAAGAGCATAATAACAGGCTAGGTTGGCCCAATAGTGAATACGTATATATAGAATTTATCTCCCATGTGAGCAGAATTGCATCTAGGAGGTCAGAGAGACCAGAATATAGGATGCTAAGATTGATCAAAGATTATTGGTCGACTGGTTCTTAGTAAGCCTATAAAAACATGTTATGGAAATTGTTATTGGTAGTGGCCAATAGGTTTTTAGTGATCCCATGAAAACTATATCCGGAATAAGTTATCGAGAGAGATCAATAGATTCATAGACAACCCATGAAAACTATGACATGAGAGATGTTATTGGTGGAAACTAATATGTTCATAGTGATCCCATGAAAACTATACTCAGATGATAGTATTGGTAGAAACTAATTTGTTCGTAGTGATCCCTTGAAAACTATGATTGGATGATAGTACTGCTAGAAACCAATATGTTCATATTGATCCCATGAAAACTATGAAAGTGGATAGGAAGTTCATAAAGAATTAAATAGGTTATTAGTCAGCCCATGAAAACTAATAGGTTAATAGTGACCCTAGAAACTGTAAATTGAGATAGATAGGTAAATGGGAAATCCATAGTATATTGAATGTTTTCATATCATCATGATACATTTCATTATTTTATGTATCAATCATTGTGGATGCAGGTGCACAGTATATGCTTATTATAAATTGGGTTAAGATACTAGTGAGGGAAATACCTCTTCCGCTAAGCGGCATGGTATCACTTGATATCTATATGTTTTGAGATGGTAGGTTATTATTTACACCAGACTTTTTGTCTGACTTGAAGTTTATGTTTTACCCTTAAACACTCGGGTACTCAATTGATTTTGAGTAGTTTGAGAGTTAAGGTTTTTAGGTTATCCTTTGGACAAATTACCTTCCAAAGATGTGCCGAAGGGAAACTGGCTATTAGGAGTTCTTTTTGTTTGATTCCACCAATTTATTGGATGCAATGGAAAAGTTGTTTAGTGCCTATATTTAGGCTCCGTTCAACCAAGAGGGCATCTTCACGTGTCGCTTTTGGTGTATTTTGTAAGAAATTGTGATTTCCACGAACGTGGCTTACATATTGGATTATGTAATGAATCTAAAATGAAATGAGAAATTTGTTTTAAATTGATTTTAACTTTTTCTTCATATTTATATGTTTCTGTTATATCTATGTATCTAACATTACCACATTTTCTCACCCTGTATTAATTACTATAATGACTACAGCATCCGTAGTAGTTAGTTTTGGATCTCCAAATGAGGGATGTTACACAAACACTCTATGTGGTTAGCCCTCTCCTTCTAGCAAATAAGCTTGGTAACGTTAAGGAACTGTGCGTTGGATTTTACTTATTATCATAGAATATACAATAATGGAATTGTCAAATAGAGAAAAATGGAAATTTGTTTGCAAGATTGAAGTATTGTGATGTTTGACTGAAAATGTTGAAGAATGTTTTCACTCGGATGCCTAAGCGCATTCGATATGACCATTTCTTGTAACATATTGTCGAAATTGGGTTGACAATCCATATTTCACTGAAATTTGATGAAAATCAATCACTCCTCTTTCATATGCGAAAGCTCGTCACATACAGAGTTTCATAGAAACTTGAGAAAACTCAGAGTAAGGACCTTGAGGACTTGAAGTGGACACCAAGAAAAAGTAAGAAAAAAGAATTGGGGTTGGGTTCGATGAGTTTTGGAGTTTACTTCGAACAATGGTAAATCACATCCAAATTTCCATTTGAAATAAGTAATGGTTCAAAATAATAGCACAAATTTAGAGTTTGATGTGAATAGACGACCGTGGAACAACATCGGCAATGAAAAAATGATGATGAAAAAGTGGCGGTGATGCTAGCAGTGCCAAGATCAAAATCCATTGAGTCTTGATCGAGATCTAGTGATAGAAACTTCAAGTTGGTAAATGATGAGTTGCTAAGGTGTCTTAAATTACAGTGGCGCTAGATTTAAAGGAGTGGTCGTTGAATTGGCCATTGCGATAGTAGCAAAAGCAAAGGACAGTGGTGGTTAAAATCATTATAAGCAAGATGGAAATGCCGATCAAAGAAGTATGGACTTAGAAAAAAATTTAAGTACCGATTTTATACCTAGTTCATAAATCATGTCGATACAGATATGTTTTGCTTTTAAAAAATGGAAAAATAAGGAAAAAGTAAATCAACCTGATTAAGATATGATGTACATTCTAGAAAATCAAAGGCTTCAACCTTGCTTAAGAAGAAAAACGATTCAGCGACTAGTTGAAGCAATAAATGGATGCTCTTGGAATAGACTTGATGCTTTGAGATGAATATTAATCGATTGAGGACTCTCCTGGAACTAACATTTGATTGCTTATCTCGATCCAAACATGCTTTGTATTCATGAAAGCATACTTTAGAAGGGAGGCAAATGTTATCCAGCTTTGAATGAGTAACTTCTTAATGAATGCGAGCTTTAAGATGATGAAGAAATGGATCAAGGAACTCAAGAAATGCCAAGAATGACGAAAAGAAGAAGTATAAAAAGTTTGATGAGCTTCTGCATATGCCAAATCATGCTAGTACCAACATGATCAATCAGGTCGTACGGAGATGATTTTTGATGTGGGGTCCAATTCTAAGTAGCATGTGAAGATGTAGCATATATGGCAAAAAAGGACAAGATTTGCATAGAACAAATCATGTTGGTATTAACATGATCTGCTAGAGCAATTTTTACAACGAAGTTTAAATAATAAATGATTTGGACAAATATGGAGAAAATTTGGAGAAACAAGTAGCAAAATCATGTCGGCACAGACTTGATCATGTCGGTACCGACATGATTGGAGTTACGAATTTGACTCATTATTCATACCTAAAAGAATGAATCTGGCATCTTATTTTATCTTCTACATTCTAACGACATTGGTGGATGAATTCGTCTATACATATGCTTTCTACAACAAAGAAAGAAGGATCGTGGAACTTTTCTCTTCTTTAACTATGTTTGGCCATGATATGCTATTGAACTTGAGTTTACTAAGCTTTGTAGACCTGAAACATCGTAACCTGATTATACTTGTACAAAATAATCGGAAATAAAATTAAAGTGGACGTAGGCAGTGATTTGAGACCTGACAATATAAAATTCCTTATGCTCAAGCATTTTTTTTCTTATTTCTAGATCTATTGTTCTCATTTTTTATTGATCTAGGGCATTGTCTCATTTTTGGACCCAACATTAATAGATAGCTCCAATCAGTAAATATGATAGCAACCATTGGTTGAATGTGAGCACGCATCACTAAAGATGTAACGACCCATAAATTTCGATGGTTAAATTGGTTAGTTTAATAAAATTTTGGTAATTAAATATGGATGGAAAAAAATTTAGTTGTTAATGAATTAATAAAGGGGATAAAAGGCAATAATGTTAACGTAGGTTAATAAATTACTAATTTAGTGCAATCCCAATTAAGTGAACAATTGTAAAGTTATAATTGTTTGGAAATAGTAAATTGAAAATAAATTCAAAGTTATATTAATTGATGAAATAATACGTAATAAACTGTAATTTGAAAAAATCAACATTAGATAAGTTATTATAATAATTGTTGGTTGATAATGAAGCACGTATAGGATTAAATTAGGCAAATAGTAATAATTATTAATTTTTTACCCATTTATTTAATATATTGAATTAGAACTACATCCATTGTAATTAAACGTAATTAAATACTACGTTAATATGAATTTAGTTGATGACTGGAAAACATTAGGGAAATTGGATATATTGTAATGTTAAATTTACCCATAAAATAATGATTGATTTAATAAAAAGAATGAGAATTAAAATTTATTAATTTAAATTTGATAAATTGGATAATTGAAACTAAATGAAATTTAATATTTAAATATTGCATAAAGAGGAATTAAGATGAAATTGGGAAATATTATTGCACCAAGGTATAACCCAATGTTAATTATATTTTTATTGTATAAAAGACTTGAATAGCAAGGTATAAAATTTAATAAATGGATTTTGGAATTTTAAATTTATAAATTTCAAAATTTAATGAAATTGAAATTTAATGCTAAAATTGATGAATGGATCAACGTTAAATTGACATGTAAATTTATTTAAATTATTGTAAATGATTAAGAAATAAAAAAATGATGGAATTTGTGAATTATTAAATTTGAAGTGAAAAAGTGATTTATTATTTAAATATTAATTTAATTTAATAAGGTGAAATATAGCCATTTTGGCAACTGACTCCGATTTCGATGAAACCAGTTTCATCAAATCTGTAATGGTGAATTATTGTAGGATTTCAAGTTTTGTAGCGATCGGATATGTCGTTTGATCACATAGGCTCGAAACGCCTAGAAATCAATTAAATTGAAATCAATTGAAATTAATTTGAAATTACTTGATTTTAGCATAACTTCTTCATAAGATGGAATTAGGACTTGAAACCTATTCCAATGAATTTGAAATATTTAAAAACATCTATTTTGATATATGGTTTGATCCATTTTCGTTTCGGAGGCAGAATGGGCTTTTCGAGTCGCCTATAGTTCAATCAAATCGTGTCCATTATCCCTATTTCTCACCTATCTATAAATACCTCATTATAAACCCTAGCCACTCATCATATTCATTTGTCTGTGCGTACATCTCCTTCCTAACTCCTCATTCCAATGGTAGACAAACCTAATTCCCAAACCCGCAAATTCATTTTCAAAACCAAATCAAAATTCGAACTCCGCAAACACTATCGAATTATATATCAATATGAAGATCTCAACGAGCGCATCTCAGATCTGTAATTCATTTTTCAATTTGAGCCTCTATTTGTCCACAAATTGGATAAATTTTCAAGGTCGTTCATCACACTCCAATGAACTCGGTTTGATCGACAAATCGATGGTACCATGGTATGGAGAGCAGCGTACGTAGCCCATCGGCGTAGTTCGTTTTTCGTTTAGACGGTTGGATTTGGTGCAGAAATTCGATTAGGGTTATTCAAAAGTGGCAGCTATGGGGTTCTCGGCCATTGTTCGCAGTTCGCCATGACGTCGCGGACTTGGTGTACGTGAGGAAGAGGCGACGTGCCTAGCCCTGGACAAAACGATGATTGGCGTTCGAGAGGAATTTGTGGCGGCTGCGAGGATCGTGGTCGCGTACTGATAGGCTAGGGCTTCTTCGGGTGTGCAGCTGAAGATGATGATGTGCATATTTTTTTTATTTGTTTCAAATTTAAAAATAATATAACTTCAAACTTTTATAACTTTTACACACAAGTTTCGAATTACGTGCGGTTTGATCCGCTGGGATCGTATCGAAATTGCAGGTATTTTAACGCTGGTTTGGACGAATTCTGAGACTATTTAAAATTTTGGGTTTATTTGAATTTAAATTTAATTTAAATTCAAAGATGAGTGTTTTAACCCACTCACAACTTCTAAAAAAATTTATGTTTGTTAAATTAAATTTATAAAGCGATTAGAAATTTATTGATTGTTGTTTGTTTTGTTAAATCATCGTTCTGATTAAAATTGACTTTTATCGCATTTAGTTATCAAATAATTTAATATTGAATTTAAGTTATCAATTTAATACCTGTATTGATTACTAGTTATATATTGATGCTTATTGATTGAATTGGATGATGTTTGTGATGAATGCTTAGTTGTTGAATTTGATGAATGAATGTTTTATTTTAAATCAGTATAAACTGCAAGATCGTTATGGGCTTTTATTACTAATTCGGGATTGCGGTTTGAAATGATATACAACTATAAAATATTAAATTACGAATCGAAATGATAAATATCCGTATCACTTGACCCTAGGATAGAAAATTATATATGGACACCAGAATATTAAATTAAATGATTTTAAAATCCTTAAATTTTTAAATTTAATAAAGGGATATTTTAGAATAAAAATTTGTTTTATCTAAATTGAAGTGTTATTGAAATCAAGTTTTATGTTAAATGCGAATTGGTTTAAAGGAATGATTTAAATAAATGAAATTGAAATTTTAGATGTCGAATTTGAGATATAAATGAAATTTGCCAGAATTGCGTTATTTGAGTTGTTGGAAAATATAACTTCTGAAATGTATCGGTTATGGAATAATTTAAACTGATATTTTGAACATGGTTTGGAAGCGATATTGAATTGAATGATTTATTGAGAATTGAAAATTTTGAAATCTGAATTTGAGTTTGAGAAATTGAAATGGTTTGAATTTGTTGAAAAGAAATAAATAGTTTAAATCTATAGTAATTACAAATTCATGTTTTCAAACATAAACTGTTTTAAATTATATTATGTTTAAGACTCTAAATTTTGTGATTTTCAGATTTATAGACTATTTTAACCTATATTAACTATATTAAATCAATGTAACCTATTTTAAAACCATTAAATTTATTTTTAAAACTAATCAAACCATTTAACTCATATTAAATCTAATTAATCTATTTTGAAACCTATTTAATCTATTTTAATTTTGTTTAACCTATTTTAAATCTATTTATAACTATTTTATCTATTTATAACTAGTTAAACTATTTTCTAAACTTTCAGACTAAGTGAAAAAAGAAGTATTTTTATTCAAATTCATTGGCTTAAAGGCAAAAATCATTAAATGATGCTCTAACACAAATTGGAATTTAAATGTTATATTTAATTAAGTATGATGATTTTTAAGTAAAGATTTAACCTATTTCGAAAATATGGTTTTGGAAGGAATTATGACTTTTGAAAGCAAATACGGAATTTAAAGTGAATATGATTTCAAAATGAATATGATTTCGAAAGTATTATGGTTTTAAGAATATGATATTTTGATATCAATTGTGAATCGAATTTTGAAATGTAAAAGAACCATCTGGTGTGTAATAAGCGATTGGTTGTTAAAGAGACCGGGATCAGATATTGTCATACTCTGCCAATACCAAAAACCACTTTAACAACTGTGTATGTGATGGAGATTCCAGAAATGAAGTAGGATGGTTTGGTAAACGATTTCTGTATGAGGTATGACGTGACCCTGAATCCCGTGAGTCAGCTTAGATGTGACTAAAATCATAAGCTATGTCGGGCCATGTGAAGTCATTCCTACGATCAGGTACATTTCTTCGATACTATATTCTGATTTTTGTGATTGTTTTGGTGGCCACCCCTTGATATTTGATATGGGAGTGTGTCTGAGGTGGGCGGTAATAGCTTCTATGCGTTACCTCCAGTCCGGATCCACAAACGGTATATCTACCCTGGCATTTTCTCGTGTGTCTGTTCACATGCCCTAGCGCGCTTTCTACGAGTTTGTTTTGTGTCGTACCTATGGAGTGCTCCCTGATAGCCCACTTGCGAGTGGAGTTTACAGTATTTATATAGACCATGGCATTATATAAAATGTGTTAAGAGGGTTATGGGTAACGCATTAATGCTATTTTAATACATTTACTTTACTGTAGACATTATTATAATAGCATATATTACTACATAGTAGATAATTTAATGGATCCTTAGAAGATGTGAATCCCGAACATCTCTTATGTTATTGCACTTACGTTAGACACTGGATAGGAGATGTCAAACCCCGTAAACATCTCCTCCGCTGTTTACACTTACACTTACTACCGTTGATTTAACTTACATAAGATCTTTTATTTCTAACTCGAATGTTTTGTCTTTTCAATTCGCTCGGGTTAGCCTGAGCATTTCAGGAATTGAAGACCTTGTCTCTGGAGGACGAAGATGAAGATTGTACTACTACTATTATTTATTCTATTATTCCACTACATTCATATTGTTCCACGGCATTTTTATTATTCTCTGGTATGTGTAACTCTGATCTGTGTTATATAAGAAAAATCAAATGTTTTGTACAACAGCTTCATGAACTGTTTATTTGATTATTATATTGTCATTCCGATGTAAAATTCTGTTTTCTTTTTCTTTTTTCTCTACTTTTGCTTATTCACCCCAATAACAATCCGTCCTTCTATATGGTTTGAGCCGGCGTGTGTGTCTGCCTAAAACGTACAATAAGGCGGGATGTAATAGTTGGTATCCGAGCTTTGGTTTAGCGATAAATCTTAGCTTTGTGGGGTCTGACTCTTTATTAATAGGGTAGTAATACCCTATAATGAGTCGCTGGTGTAAATATATATGAGAGAGCGTATTTGTTAGTGTTATAAAAGGTTTTGATATTGTGTTAATTTGTTCCTTTCTGTATTTATAAATTATGTTTAGTGCATAGGACGCTATGACATCAATAGGGATTTCTAAACACTTAATAGGATAGACCGATAGAATATTTGTTTCGAATATATGTGAATCAAATGATTTTGCCTATTGTATATTTTTGTATATAAAATATTGATTTATAAATGATATATTTGGTTGTAATATATTGCTTGTTAGGCAGTGAAATTTATAAATATTGGCTGGGAGTAAGATTTAAAAACAAAATAAATGAAAACTGGAAATTTAGAACTTAAAGTTCCGGGGTTTTGAAAATTTCTTTCGAATGATTTTGGAATATAATAATAATATTATTTAGAAGTATTTTCTGATATAAATATTTCAATACAATTTGAAAGAATTGTTTTAAAGAAATTTTGGAAAGACATAAGTTCTGTACTCCCCTCTCTGTCGCTGGAAAATGATTTCGGTGATGAGTGCATGCATCATCGATATCCATTTCTGAGTCTCTAAGTGGGAAGGTCACTATAGAAGTTTTATTGCAGATTTATTTTGATAAACAAATATAAATTTTAAATTGTTTTAAATATACTTGGATATATATAAATTGTAAGTATATACATTTATCTGTTATTTTAAAATGATTTGAAATTTAACCCGGTCTTTAGTTCTTAAGTTTCCGTTAATTAATAGTTTCAATTATTGTAGTGAAATGCAATGTAAATAATTAATAATTGGAACCTCTAATTAAAATAAGAAATTAAATGCTAGGTTATAAATGAAATATCAAGAAATTTGAAATTTGTTACCTATAAAAACAAAAGATATGATTATTGAACGTTTAATTTATTGAAAGAAATGAGATAAACTTGTATAATTTTCAATTGTATACTTAAAAAGCATATATATAACTTACCAAAAATATTATAAGTTGTAATGTTTAATAAGAAAATGTAATGGAAATGGTACTAGTAAATTTATGTAATGAAAGTGTACAATAAATTGCTTTTATTAATAAGAATCGATGTTATAATTGTTATAAACTTAAGTTATAATTTGAAACGTTACTGTAATAAAACATGATAGAAAGGGGATCATTGTAAGTAAAAGATTATAAACTTAAGTTAATAAATTGATATGCCAAGTAACTAAATTGAACATGAATACTATAAATAAATGGATGTAAATAAATGAAACTATGTTGTGAATAAATGAATATAATGTAACAAAAAGAAACTGACATGATATGAATGAATGAAAATAAGATTTTGTAAGTAATGAATAAAGTAAATGAAAATAAGTGCTTAATGAATAAATGGGAAAAAGAAAATTTTGTAAGAAAAGAATGTAAGTTAAAGAAATAATCCTTGTATGAATGAAAAAGAAAAAATAGAAAGTTGTAAATGTGGTGAAAGGAATTTAGTAAGAATAACTCATTCTAGATTATTGTTTGTTTTGGTTTATGGTTGTTTGGACAAGCGTACTTTAAAATTGTTTGGATGTATCAATAATGTATTTAGTTTCATCTAAGACTATTGAGTAAATGGTACACTTGGTAGTTTATTTGTCATTCTATGCAACTTAAAAGTGTCTAAGCCCGAACAAACTATTTGTTTTGGTTGACATGAATGGACAATTGATTGTCTTGATTTTATATGATAATTGTATATTGGTTGCAAGTGATTATTGTTTATATTGATTTGTTTGTTAGTTGTTGAAACAACTCTAAATATTTCATTTTATATAATTATTTACCTTTTTGGATTATATAAGTGAAATACAGGTTATGTAAGCAATTGCTAGTGCTTTTGGTTTCATAATTAAGCGTTGTTTGACCGAAAATAGGTACGTTATCGGATTACGGCTTTCTAGCGATATTATATTGTTTTTCCCCGTAATGGGATATATTGTTTTGGAAAATATATGTTAATGTTATATTTGATATTATATTTTCTCCCGAGCCTCTCGTACAAAGAAGACTCTGCCGAAATTTTTCATGAATTTTGGACTTAGAAAATTTTATGATAATGTCTTCCAAACTTCTGTTAATTTGAAAATAAAAGATTTAATTGTTTATGAATTTATATATATTTTGTTTAAATTATTTTATTTTTTGAATTCATTGTTTATAAATTTAATATTTTGAATAAGATATATTGACCATTTAATTTTTTCTTTTCCCTTCTTTTTCCTTTTCAGGGACGAAAAGTTTTGAGTAGGGGAGAGTGTAACGACCCGTAATTTTCAATGGTTAAATTGGTTAGTTTAATAAAATTTTGGTAACTAAATCTGGAAGAATTTTTTTTATTTGTTAATGAATTAATAAAGGGGATGAAAGGTAATAATGTTAATGTAGGTTAATAAATTACTAATTTAGTGCAATCCTAATTAAGTGAATAATTGTAAGGTTATCATTGATTTGAAATAGTAAATTGCGAAATAATTTCAAAGTTATATCAATTGACGAAATAATACGTAATATGCTGTAATTTGGAAAATCAAAGTTAGACAAGTAAGTATAATAATTGTTGGCTGATAATGAATCATGAATGGGATTAAATTAGGCAAATAGTAGTACTTGTTAATTTTTTACCCATTTATTTAATATATTAAATTAGGTATAAATACATTGTAATTAAACGTAATTAAATACTACGTTAATATTAATTTAGTTGATGACTGGAAAACATTAAGGAAATTGGATATATAGTAATATTAAATTTACCCATAAGATAATGATTGATTTAATAAAAAGAATGGGAATCAAGATTTATTAACCTAAATTTAATAAATTGGATTAATTGAAATTAAATGAAATTTAATATTTAAATATTACGTAAATAGGAATTAAGATGAAATTGGGAAATAATAATGCACCACGTATAAACCAATGTTAATTATATTCTTATTGTAATAAAAGACTT
Source organism: Allium cepa (assembly GCA_030765085.1). Classification (NCBI taxonomy): domain Eukaryota; kingdom Viridiplantae; phylum Streptophyta; class Magnoliopsida; order Asparagales; family Amaryllidaceae; genus Allium; species Allium cepa. Next base: position 466,978,186 of record CM060943.1, read on the forward strand.
GAATAACAAGGTTTGAAATTTAATAAATGAATTTTGGAATTTTAAATTTATAAATTTTTGAATTTAATTGAAATTTAACGCTGAAATTGATGAATGAATCAACGTTAAAGTGACATCTAAATTTGTTTAAATTATTGTAAATGATTAAGAAATAAAAAAATGATGGAATTATGAATTATTAAATTTGAAACAAAAAAGTGATTTAATTAATTAAATATTAATTTAATTTAATAATGTGAAATGTAGCCATTTTGGCAACTGACTCGGATCTCGATGAAACCAGTTTCATTAGATTCGTAACGGTGAATTACTGTAGGATTTCAAGTTCTGTCGCGATCGGACTTGTCGTTTGATCGCACGAGCTCGGAATGTCTAGAAATCAATTAAATTGAAATCAATCGAAATCAATTTGAAATAACTTGATTGTAGCATAAATTCTTCGTACGATGAAATTAGAACTTGAAACCTATTTTATTGAATTTAAAATATTTACAAGCATCTATTTTGATATATGGTTTGATCCATTTGCGTTCCGAAGGAAGAATGGGCTTTTCGGGTCGCTTATCGTTCAATCAAATCGTGTCCATTATCTCTATTTCTGACCTATGTATAAATAGCTCATTATAAACCCTAGCCACTCCTCCTATTCATTTGTCTGTACGTACATCTCCTTTCTAGCTCCTCGTTCCAATGGCAGCAAACCTTATTCCCAAACCCTCAAATTGAATTTCAAAACCAAATCAAAAATTCAAATCCGTAAACACTATCGAATTATATATCAATCTGAAGCCCTCAACGAGTGCTACTCGTATTTGTAATTCGTTTTTCAATTTGAGCCTCTGTTTGTCCACAAAATGTAGAACTGTTCAAGGCCGTTCATCATGCTTTTATGAACAAAGTCTGATCGACAAATGATGGTACCACGGTGTGGAGAGCAGCGTACGTAGCCCATCGGCGTAGTTCATTTAGTGTTTAGACAGTTGGATTTGGTGTAGAAATTTGATTAGGTTTATTCAAAAGTGGCGGCTATGGGGATCTCGGTCGTTGTTGGCAGTTCGTCGTGACGTTGCGGCCTTGCTGTTCGTGAGGAAAAGGAGGCACGCCTAGCCCAGGCCAAAACGATGATCGGCATCCGCATGGAATTTGTGGTGGCTGCAAGGATCGTGGTCACGTACTGATCAGCTAGGGTTTCTTCGGGTGTGCAGCTGAAGGTGATGACGTGCATATTTTTTTTGTTTCAAATTTAAAATCGTATAACTTCGAACTTTATAACTTTTACATACAAGGTCCAAACTATGCGCATTTTGATCCGCTGGGATCGTATCGAAATTTCAAAGATTTTGACGCTGCTTTAGACGAATTCTGAGACCGTTCAAAATTTTGGGCTTATTTGAATTTAAATTCAATTTAAATTCAAAGGTGAGTGTTTTAACCCACTCACAACTTCTAAAATTTCTTATGCTTGTTAATTTGAATTTATAAAGAGACTGGAAATTTATTGATTGTTGTTTGTTGTGTTAAATGGTCGTTTTAATTAAATTGACTTTTATTGCATTTAATTATCTATTAATTTAATATTGAATTGTAGTTATCAACTTGATACCTATATTGATTATCAGTTATATATTGATGCTTATTGATTGAATTGGATGATGTTTGTGATGAATGCTTAGTTGTTGAATTTGTTGAATGAATGTTTTACTTTATATCAGTATAAACTGCAAGTTCGTTATGGATTATTATTATTAATTTGGGATTGCGTTTGAAATTATATATAACCGTAAAATATTAAATTGCGGATTGAAATGATAAATATCGGTATTACTTGACCCTAGGGTAGAAAATTATATATGGACACTGGATTGGTTAAATTAAATGATTTTATAATCCTTAAATTTTTGAATTTAATAAAGGGATATTTTGGAATAAAAATTTGTTTTACATAAATTGACGTGTTTTGAAATCAAATTTTATGTTAAATGCGAATTGGTTTAAAGGAATTATTTTAAGAAATGAAATTGAAATTTTAAAAGTCGAATTTGATATATAAGTGAAATTTGTTAGAATTGCGTTATTTAAGTTGTTGAAAAATATAACTTCTGAAATGTATCAGAATTGGAATAATTTAAAGTGATATTTTAAACAAGGTTTGAAAGAGATATTGAATTGAATGATTTGTTGAGAATTAAAAATTTTGAAATCTGAATTTGAGTTTGAGGAATTGAAATGGTCTGAATTTGTTGAAAAGAAATAAATAATTTAAATCGATATAAATTACAAATTCATGTTTTCAAACATAAACTGTTTTAAATTATATTATGTTTAAGACTTTAAATTTTGTCGTTTTCAGATTTATAAACTATTTTAACCTAAAATAACTATATTAAATCAGTTTAACCTATTTTAAAACCATTAAATTTATTTTTAAAACTAAATAAACCATTTAACTCATATTAAATCTAATTAATCTATTTTAGATCTATTTAATCTATTTTAATTTTATTCAACCTATTTTAAATCTATTTATAACTTTTTTAACTATTTATAACTGTTTAAACTATTTTCTAAACTTTCAGACTAAGTAAAAAGGGAAGTATTTTTATTTAAATTCATTGGCTTAAATGTAAAAATGATTAAATGATGTTTTAACGCAAGTTGGAATTTAAATGTTATATTTAATTAAGTATGATGATTTTGAAGTAAGGATTTAACCTGTTTTGAAAATAAGGTTTTGGAAGGAATTTTGACTTTTGAAATCGAATACGGATTTTAAAGTTAATATGATTTCAAAATGAATATGATTTTGAAAGTATTATGGTTTTGAGAATATGATATTTTGATATCAATTGTGAATCGACTTTTGAAAAATAAAAGAACCATCCGGTATGTAACAAGCGATAGGTTGTTAAAGAGACCGAGATCGGATATTGTCATACTCTCTACCAATACCGAAAACCACTTTAACAACTGTATACGTGGTGGAGATTCCAGAAATGAAGTACACATGGTGGAGATTCCAGAAATAAAGTAGGATGGTTTGGTGAACAATTTTTATATGAGGTATGACATGACCCTGGCTTCCGTGAGTCAGCATAGATGTGACTAAAATCAGGAGCCCTGCCAGGCCAAGGGAGGTCATTCCTTCGATTGGGCATATTTCTTCGATACTATATTCTGATATTTATGATTTTTTTGGTGGCTACCTCTCGATTTTTGACATGGGAGCGTGTTTGAGGTGGACGGTAGTAGCTGCTATGCATTACCACCAGTCCGGATCCTCAAACGGTATATCTACCATGGCATTTCCTCGTGTGCCGTGTTCGCATGCCCTAGCGCGCCTTCTACGAGTTTGTTTTGTGTCGTACCTATGGAGTGCTCCCTGGTAGCCCATTTGCGAGTGGAGTTTACAGTATCTGTATAGACTACGGCGTTATATAAAATGTGCTAAGGGGGATATGGGTAACGCCTTAACACTTTTTAATACTTTTACCTTACTGTAGACATTATTATAATATAGTATATTACTACATAGTAGATAGTTTAATGGATCATAAGGAGATGTGAATCCCGAACATCTCTTAAGTTATTCCACTCATTTTAGACACTGGATAGGAGATGTCAAATCCCGTAAGCATCTCCGACGCCGTTTACACTCATATTTAACTTACATAAGATCTTTTGGTTCTATCTCGAGTGTTTTGTGTTTTCAATTCGCTCGGGTCAGCCTGAGCATTTCAGGAATTGAAGACCTTATCTCTGGAGGATGAAGACGAAGATTGTACTGCTACTATTATTTATTCTATTATTCCACACCCTTCATATTATTCCGCTGCATTTTTGTTATTCTCTAGTATGTGTAACTCTGATCTGTTTTGTATAAGAAAAATCAAATGTTTTGTAAAATAGCTTCATGAACTGTTTATTTGATTATAATATTTTGTCATTCCGTTGCAAGATTCTGTTTTGTTTTTCTTTTTTCTTTGATTTTTCTTATTCACCCAAATAACAATCCTCACTTCTATATGGTTTGAGTCGACATGTGTGTCTGCCTAAAACGTACAAAAAGGTGGGATGTTACAAAAGACAATATCACTCATTGGTCAAATGGAATAACACACATTGCTAGAGATGGTAGCACCCATCAGTTAATAGGATAACACCCACCTTTAAATACAATATCACACATCAGTTAGATGTGGTATCTAACATCTTAAATGATGATACTACCCATCAAATAACTTCGATTGCACTCATCAGTAAGTCATGATGGTACTCAGCCTATGTTGCGATAACCCGATCTAAATCACCCATCGCGTTATGCGGTAACATACATCGATTACACCTACCAAAAGGATGGTAAAGTAATGGAACCTATTGTTGATATGATAGCCACAACCTAATATTTACATCGCCGGTTTTGGTATTTGACTACTAATAGCTTGAAGTAAAAGGAATCTGATAGTTACAACAATTAAGACCTGATTGCTTTAGGTTTTTTTATGAGTGATGAGTGTGTGGAAAATCCAAGAAACCAACACCAGATAGTACAAGAAGTTGGGATCGATGATATTCAAAAGCAATAGTAGTAAAGTTGTCAATCATGTAGTGGACCTTGATGGTGTAGTGGATGATAGATGTCATAGTCCTATGTGGTAGTGTGTGATGTAATAGCCAATGGTTAAATAATAAAATAAAATTGACAATCTATTAAATTAACATGCAAAAATATTTTTAACTCAATAAGATGTCTAATAAAGTTATGGAAATATGAATTGGCTAAATGTAAGCTAACAATATAAATAAGGAATAAAAATTAATCTATTTAATATGATTAAAATACAAGAAATTTATCATGTATGTGTGTAACTGTTACTAGGTAATTTTTTTTGCTTACTGATTATATAAATACTATATGATTATTATGTGAACCCTAGTAATTTATTTATATCCACTATTGATATTTCTCTTATCATAAATGATAGATGAATATAACTAAGGAAAGTAATTAAAGTGGGTATAATTGGAACTCTCATGTGAGTAGAATTTTATCAAAACATCACACAGATCTGAGCTGGGATAAGATAACCAATTATAATGGATGAATCACGACATAAAACTATGAATTTGGGGAGTAAGAGAGCTTCATAGGATATAGTCAAGGATGCTTGTTTGGCCGTGCTTGAGTGTGCTTCAAACTCCTAAGTACGTCGGGTTAGATAAGATTAATGGATCCCCCGAAGTGAACAAAAGTGTTCATATATGTGTTATAGAAACAAATGAAATATAAAAACCTAATTGTGAGGACAATAATTTTGAATGTGAAATTACTCGACTCTTAATAATGAAGCCTAAGTGACATTAGGGAATTGGTTATACAATGTCATATAAATAGATTATGAGAAAATGTTAGTATGGAACATTACATTAACTGTTAACTGCTCTTTATTAGCGACCTAAGACCTAAAGATATGGAGCGACCTAACAACAGGAATGACTTAGCGACTTAAAGATGTCTCGACCTAGGAAGGGGGGCGACCTATCAGGCTTTGCGACCTAACAGGAAGCTACGACCTAAGAAAGGCCGCGACCTAGCGGTTCTCAGCGACCTAAGGAATGCCGCGACCTAACGATTCTCAGCGACCTAAAGAAGACCGCAACCTAGCGGTTTAAGGGCTCCACGACCTAACGACTTAAGAGGATCAGCGACCTAAAGGCTCTTGTAGCTTCACGACCTAAATCATGTGCGACCTAAACAAAGCCATAGCCTGCCGACCTAAGAACGAAGTGATCTCAGCGACCTAAGTCTCAGCCGACTTACGACCTATAATAAGTCGTACGCGACCTACCAACTCGTTGAGAAGAGAGCCGAGCACAATTGAGATAAGTCAGATCCCATCCCCTAGGTCGTTGCCCACCTACGACCTACTTTAGGTCGAAGACGACCTAGCACTTGGAGATAAAGATACTACCCAACGACCTAACGGAGTACTTCGACCTAAGGAAGGTCACGACCTAAGAGACACAACGACTTAAAGACTCCAGCCATGACTACAGGAAAGTTCCCACGACCTATGATAGGTCGCTAACGACCTAGGATAGGTCGCTCTCGACCTATCTGCATGAATAAAGAAGTCGCCTATTGCATGCCGCTAGGGGATAGGTCGTTCACGACCTTGGACTTGTACAAATTTGCACGTATGTTCTTATGGAAGGAGGGCCAGTGCTTTTTAGGTCAACTGCGACCTACGACCTTACTTAGGTCGGTCATGACCTACGACCTAACTCCGATAAAAGCCTATAAATACAGCCCTAACTCGGACTAAGGGGGGACCTTTTGGGGCTCATTCTCTTCAAGCGCCGTTACCCTGCCGAATTCCAGACGACTTCAAAGCTTTTTAGATCCAACAAACTTCTAAAGGAACTCCATGAAGGAATCATCCACATTCACCATGGATTTGAAGATGATTGTCAACATCAAAGCTTGAGCTACTTGTTTCACATACCCTATCACTTGAAGTGTGTTGTAATTGAAAGATCTTGTAAAGAATTGTAATCAAACTAGTGATAAAAAGATTAAAGTGGACGTAGGCTGGATTATAAGCCGAACCACTATAAATACTGTGTCTCTTACCGTTTTTCTACATACTTTCTGCTTATTTCTGTTTCCCGTACAAACGGGTGGTGCTTTCACAATCACATCTTATACACCAGGGTGTTAGCGTTAAAATTTTTTCGTTAACATTTTGGTGCTTTCACTGAGAATTGAACTCAGGAATACCTTCACCGTTGCTTCGTGAAAGTTTGTTGGAAGAATCTCTCTAAGGACTAGAAGTTTATCCGAGGTAATGACTACTGGAAGACAGCTTAGATCTGATAGATCCGGTGATGCTCATGAAAATACTACCACTTCTCTTGCTCCAAATGAAGCAGCTCCGAGTGTTGGAATTACACGAGCAGAATTGGACGCCATAGTTTTGGGATTGAATCAGCAATTGAATGCTCAAAATGCGCAGTTGGAAGCCCAGAATGCCCAGAATGCCTTGATTATGGATAGGTTAAACGCCCTACTTGAGGCAAATCACCAACGACAGGATAATGAAACAATCTATGCTGAAGATGCCCGTGACCCCCAAGAGAAAGGTATTCCTCAAAAAGCGAACAACACCGCCGCAAGGGGACCTTCCCAAGCTGAAGGTTCAAGGCCGCAACCAATTTTTCGCGAATATTTGCCCAGGCAAACTTCCGAAAGAACAGCGGACGCAGACGTCTGCCCGGCAAGACCTTTGAACGATGAGGAGTACCTATCAGGGATGGTTCGCTCAATTGTGAAAGAAAGCATGCAAAGGCAAGAGGATGAAAATGATTGGGGATTTGCCCCGAGTAAGACGCCTTTCACCGAAAAAATCTTGAAGGCAGAGTTTCCCAAGAAGTTTGTACCTCCTACCATCCCGGCTTATCGAGGGGCAAGCGACCCTAACCATTTCCTGTACAAGTATGATTGGCATATGACTGGGGCAAGTGCAACTGATGAGATCAAGTGCCGTTACTTTCCGGTATACTTGGAGGGAGTGGCCTTACTTTGGTTCACAAAGCTGCCAGTTAGATCCGTGGATCAATTCTCTGACTTAACACGGAAGTTCAAGGATCAGTTCAGGCTATATGCTACAAAAGCCAAGGATATAATGTCCCTCTCGAGTCTAGAACAAAACCCCGGAGAATCTACCAGATCATTCTTAAATCGTTTCAATATAGCCCTAGCTGAAGTCGAGAACGCAGAGCCAAGGATGGTTTTGACTTATCTAATGCGGGCTATCGATAAATCGAGTGAATTCGGTAAATGGCTAAAAATGAAGGAGCCAAACTCACTTGAGAAATTCTATAAGAAGGCTGATGAATTTATGCGTTTGGAAAGCTTCCCTGCGACATCAAGAGCAATCGAGGCCAAAATCTTGAATGTCAGTGTTACTTCTGATAAAAGAGAATCTAGAGGTCAGAAAAGGAAGAATGATGGTGGAAAAGAGCAGAGAGACTTGAAGAAAGCTCGCCGCTTTAAACCTTCAGACTTTACCCCCTTAGCTGATACTCTGGAAAACATCTTTCTCGCAACTAAGGATACTTTTGATTATCCTAAGCCACCTGAGTTGAAGGTTGGGAAAAATGCTATGCGTAATGGGAGGTTCTGTCAGTTTCACAACCAACCTGGTCATAACACCAACGAATGTCGTCATTTAAGGAATTTGATTGAAGAACTATTGAGACAGAATAAACTCCAGCAATATGTCAAAAGAGACAGGAATGACCCATCCTCATCCAATCAGGGGAGACTCTCACCCGACGGGCAGGAATCATGATGGGATGGAAGGATACGCTCGTGCTCTAAGAAAAACCCCGAAGGGAGAGAATGCTCTTGTTCTTACACCGGAGATTCGATCCCAGGAAGCTTGGGACAGCAATGATTTGCATCCATGTTTTACTTTAAGGCTTTGTTACAAATTGTAAAAGAATGATGGATTTATCATTCTCATATTAAAAGCCATTGTAAAAGCATTGCAAATGAAACATAGGAACTATAAATCTTGTGTTTTCTATTACTATAAAAGACCTGTTTCATTTCGATATGCCAAATATCTTGAATATATTGCTAAAATATCGATTTAATATTGCAGGCAATCAAAGCAAAGCTTACCTAGTCAGCACTTCGCAAAGCAAAGCGATTCCTATAAGTCAATGAGCAAATAAATGTCAAGCCAGAAAAGGTTCCAAATTGAATTCCTGCATAAGAAATGTTCCTCACGAACAGTTGATACAACCAAAAGGGCACCTTCCCAACGCGAAGAGTTCAGGCCCTCACCAACCGACAAAGTTCGTTTGTGCAAACAGACATCTAGTCAGGTAGTTTGGGTCTACCCTATGGATTCACTTAACAATGAGAAGCATTCCTCTGGAAAAAAGACAAATAACTGGCAAAGAAAAGAACATGGCTGTGGAAAAGATAACGAGGGATCGCTAAGGAGCAGATGGTGAAGAGGCATGGGCAAGCAGACAGAAAACACACAAGCCCTCTTCGGAGGCACAAGTCCTCCAATGGGGCACACTTCCCAAGTTTGAAGTGCAAATTAAAGTCCCCCAATGGGGCACGCTTCCCATGTTTGAAGCGCAAACTAAAGTCCCCCAATGGGGCACGCTTCCCATGTTTGAAGCGCAAACTAAAGTCCCCCAATGGGGCACGCTTCCCATGTTTGAAGCGTAAACTAAAGTCCTCCAATGAGGCACACTTCCCAAGTTTGAAGTGCGAACTAAAGACCTCCAATGAGGCACACTTCCCAAGTCTGAAGTGTAAACTAAAGCCCTCCAATGAGGCACGCTTCCCATGTTTGAAGCTTAAACTAAAGCCCTACTCAACGGCACAACCCTTCAGAGGATAAAGACCTCTTCGGGGGCACATTTCACCAAGAGTCGGAGTAGTTACTCTTCGGAGTTTCACTTCACCAAAGTTGAAATGCAAACAAAATGGAAAACCTCTACGGAGGCACGATCAAGAAGAAAGACCTCTTCGGAAGCCCGCGTTTCACCGAGATTGAAATAAAACTTCCAAGTGTTGAAACGTGAAAAGGCTTTCCTCAAAGGCACAACTCTTTGGAGGTACACGTTTCACCGAGATCGAAATAAAACTTCCAAGTGTTGAAACGTGAAAAAATCCCTCCCCAGAGGTACAACTTTCTATATAAAAAAAAAAAGACCTCTTCGGAAGCCCGCGTTTCACCGAGATTGAAATAAAACTTCCAAGTGTTGAAACGTGAAAAGGCTTTCCTCAAAGGCACAACTCTTTGGAGGTACACGTTTCACCGAGATCGAAATAAAACTTCCAAGTGTTGAAACGTGAAAAAATCCCTCCCCAGAGGTACAACTTTCTATATAAAAAAAAAAGACCTCTTCGGAAGCCCACGATTCACCGAGATTGAAATAAAACTTCCAAGTGATGAAACGTGAAAAGGCTTTCCTCAAAGGCACAACTCTTTGGAGGTACACGTTTCACCGAGATCGAAATAAAACTTCCAAGTGTTGAAACGTGAAAAAATCCCTCCCCAGAGGTACAACTTTCTATAAAAAAAAAAAATCCTCGTCAAGAGCATACTTTAACTTCCAAAGGAAGAGTAATTTACCTGTTCTGGAAAATGATCTTCCTCAAAAAAGAAAAAAGGAAAGAGTTAAAGTACCCTTCAGAGGTCCGCTTTGCCGCGTAAAAGAATTCACTTAGCAAAATATGTACATAAGCAAAAGAAAGAAGTGATTTCTTCGAAGGACAAAGCGTGAAAACTTATACGAAGGGAGTTGTACTTTACAAAAATTTTCTCCAAAGAATAAAATAATTATTCTTCGGCAAATAAGAGTGCAAGTCCCCTCGAAGTATAAAATATTACAACAAGCTTATGGTATGGGGGCAGCATGGTATGGTTACATACAAAACGGTATAGCTACGACGGTAAGGTAATACTCAAGCAACATACCATAAGCCCGTTGCAATATCATAAGTAAACATTGTGCAGAAATGAGTAATAAATGCATTCTCAAATTCAAATAAGAGTCTGTGCAAATAATAGATCATTTTATTCAAATATATTGCAGACACAGGTTTCCAAAATAAAGAAAAAGCGGGGGCCGGTACCCGCACAATTCTCGACCAGTGCATGCAAAACACAAAAAGCTAGAAACTGAAGTCCTCATTTCTTCTTACTGCCTTTGGACCCTTTGCCCGGTCGAATGATTAACTTTTCTGGTCGGTCTGTAGGCATAAGAGAAGGAGAAGTCTGAGGGGCAACTGGTCCAACTTCTGGCTTTTCCTCGGCTGCAATAATTCTCTTTCCCCTCCTCTTCGACGTTCCATGCTTCTTTTTCCTCTTCGAGGAAGACTCACTCCCTGGAGTAGCAAGAGCAGACAAAATTATGTCGTCGGAAGGAGTCCGCTCCGGAGAGATCTCGCCTCCTTCGAGTCCTTCGCCTTTCTGCTCTTGAGAAGCGGTAGGATCATCCAGGCCATGAAGAGCCTCTATTTGCTCCTCTTGTGATCCAGGCTGTGAAGCAGAAGGAGGAGTCGCCTGAAGAGATGGAGGAGGGATAACCTGAGGAGGTACTTTCTCTACAGAAGGAAAGAGGTTAAAGTCAGTAAAAAGAGGAGGTAAAGGTTCGTCAAGGTCCAGAAAGTAGTCAAGAAGCCCGTTGAACCCATAAGAAACAAGTGGGCAGTCCACTTGGGTGAGGTTTATAGTAGCAAGATTAACGGTGGAATTACCTGGAGAAGTTGATTTCCTGATATCAACTTCATAAGCTTGTACGTCAGCGCTCTCATTGGTAGGAGATGCAAAATGGGAACTGGAACCAATAATATTGATTTCAGACGAAGAAGGTGGCTGGACTAGAGTAGTTGAAGTGGTTTTTCCCAGCCGGTCCCCTTCCGTCGCTTCAGTTCTTAATTTAGCAAGTTGTTCCCTTCCCTTGGCAAGGGCAGCGCGAGCGTCGTCATCAAAGTAATGCCTTTCCAGGGCTGATTCGTCATAACCAGCGCCCTCAGCACCAAGCATGTCAAGTGCGGCCTCCCACACCTCAGCTAAAGTGATTTCATACTTGGGACCTAGAAAAGCGAGGCTTCCACGCCCCAAGACGCTGTGCAAGTAGAAGTCGAATAACGTCGAGCTGATGCTGTTTTTGGTCGCCTCGTGAGATTCTTCAGCTGAGATTCTGCCAGCGACAGCCTCATCGCGCTCCCTTTCAGTTTTGGAAAGCTGAAGCTTAAGCATTTGAATCTCCGCTTCTTGAGAAATGTTTTTCGTTCGGAGCTCTGCAACATCAGCAATGTAGCCCTCGTTGATTCTTTTTTGCACTTCAAGCCTATCCTCAGCATCTCTTTGGCTGGCATGAGCATCTCTTACTTGTCTTAGAAGCACTTCTTCTTTTTGAGAATATGAAGTAGAGGAAGCAGCAAGCTCATGTTTCAACTTCTCAACCTTTGCTTCGAGCTCCTCATTGTAGGAAGCAATGCTCCTCATTTCAGTATCATGTTGCTCAAGGACCTTTTGCCATTCAGCCTTGTCATTTTCCATAGTGAGCATGGCTTCTATGTTGGCACGATTAACTCTTTGAAGCTCATCAACAAGCTTCTGCCAGTTTGACATCCTCTCGATATCAAGTTTGATGGCGTCAAGATTCCGTAGCATGGCAGGCTTGTCAATAGGGACCAGGTCAAGGTCGAACCTCACACCCTTTAAGCACCACTGTGGAAAACGACTCTGTAAGGTGGCTGGGCCCGGTCCAACTTGAAATTTGGGCCTGCTTATTATTGTTTGGATGTCCGCCTTTCCGAGAGCAGGAGAGTCGGAAGGAATGTCAAGAGGGGCAGGGGCAGTAGTCTTTTCGGGAGAAGTGGAAGCATGTTTCTCACCATATCGGGCTCGTTTGCCTGAATCTTCGACTACATGACCTTTTCCTCGGTCATCGTGAGATTTCCTTTTGTGAGAGTCGTCACCTCTCTGCAAAGAATCGTGGTGCTCATCCCTATCCCTTCTGTCATAACGCTCTTCTTCATCCCTCCTTTCACGAGCCCTTCGAGCAGCCCTCTCTTCGTCAGACTCTCTATAGGAGGTGAAGTAGCGCCCATAATTATATTGGCCACGCCCCCCGTAGCGTTGGAAATCCTGATAATATGATCCGCTGCGTTTCATTGAAGGATCTGAAATAAGAAAAGATAAGCTTTAGAAATCTTTAAAGTATAAGAAGATGAGTGCATAAATGTGCTGGAAAATCCTTAGTTGTGTGTGAAGTGCAAGCTACTCGCGTTGGACTAACGAACCACTCCTCTGTTGGGGGGAAGTAATAGATTTCACTGTCGGTGACAATTCCTGGGATAAAGGAGTTGGAGTCTGTTGGAGGGCAAATGTCGCTTCAATCGTCGGAGGTACAGCTTTACCACAGGCAGGGTCATCCTTAAAGAGCTCTTGGGAAGTGATAATTATGTCACTTAAATCCCCAAAGACGTCATCACCATCATGCCCAGCCTGATTCCCTCCATCAGTTCCTTTATCGGCACTCTTCCTGGTTTGAGAGGGGGGCTCCTCTTCTTCTTCAATAATGGGGGCAAGCGCGGGTTTTTCGGATGGCCCCATGTCATCTCTTGGAACGGAACACTTTATTAGTGAAGTTTTTACAGAAGTTTCTCCTTGTATGTGCTCTTTAGTAGAGACCAGGGCGTCAGGAGTTTTCGTCGGAGAATCGGGAACTTCTGTTGGGGCTTCATGAATCTGGGTAAAACGAGAAGGGTGTAAAAGCTCAAATTGATGAAGTAGCTCATCTGTTAATAGAAATTTGGCACTTCTTTCTTCAGCAGCCACAGCACTTAGCCTCTCAAAAACTGACTTATGGCTAGAATCTCTGGAAGGAGGAGGAAGTGCTGTAAAGATAAGAAATGGAATCAGCACTTAGCAATATGAACAACAAAAAATTTAGAGTGAAATTGAAGGAAGAAGGGAAAAAGATCTCACTTCCTACTCTCCAGCTTGCGTAAAATTCTGCGGGACAACGAATGTAGAAGTATTGATTCAGGAAGCCATGTGCACTCTCCGGCAAATCTAAAATAAGTTTGCGGTTCCTCGCACCTCTTACAAGTACAATTGAAGGGTGGTCCTTGTTCTTTGCAAACGTGCACAAGTAACAAATCTCATCAAAGCTCGGAAGTCGGTCAAGTGTTCTCCTAAATAGAACGCACAATCCCATCAAAATGGCATAACCATTGGGATGCAACTGGAAAGGAGAGATCGTCAATCGGAGAAAGGTTTGTCGAAGAAATTCATTAAAAGGAGGAATTGCTCCACTTGAGCACATTTGGCGATTTATGGCAATATAACCATAAGGCGGTCTGTCAGCAAAATCACCAGGTCCAGGAAGCAAAACTTCTGCCTCGGCAATGCCAAATTGAATGCATAATTGATTAAGCGTCCGCTGTTTCAGAAGAGTAGGAGTTTTTTCTGGAGGGTTTTCTATTGGAATAGCAATCGGGAAGGTCCCTTCGGCGTATTCTGTCATCTCTTCTTGTTCTTGTTGAGAAGTCATTCTACACAAGCAACTGGATATTCAAATATGAAGGTGCACGTTTCCTAAAAGTGTGAAGTGTTGTGCGGAACTAAAAAAAAAAAAAAAAAAAAAAAAAAGAAGAAGAAAACAAGAGGAATTCAAACATTACTGGAATTAAACTGGTTGACGATTAGTCGACTATGAGATTTCAGGACTTGTTAATCTAAAACTCAAGTATTGTGTTAATGCAAACGAATCAGCTTTAACTGGATATTCTAAGTTTTGCTTTAGCACTTCACTTGAGTTCATTGGTTCACAACATTTCACTCACACAGTTCATTTAAGTTAATTACCCTTTATCGACTAATCTGTCATTTGATGTGGGCAGTCAATGGCAGTATATTCGTCCCAGTTTTCTGCAAATATTATGTTTAACAGGTTATTAGCATTAGAGATAGTCTACAACAAAGCGCAACAGAATTCGAGATTAAACAATCCAGTTCAATTCAACCAAGTCCTCACAAGAATTTCACAAGTCATAGGTCGTCCAGCGACCTAGCATAGGTCGAAGCCTTCTTAAGTCGTGCTGTGAAAAATAAAGGATGAGGCATTTCAAGACAGTGATAGTTCGGCCGCGACCTAGAGTCTATGTCGCAAGAAAGTTAGGTCGCGCAGGCCCTGGCTAAGTATAGCTCTTAGCTCATGGAAAATCTTAGGTCGATCAGCGACCTAGTGTAAGTCGAGACTACTCCTTAGGTCGCAGGGGTTCTTAGATCGCAAATTGTCTTGGATCGCTCACATTCACTAGGTCACTAACTTCCTCTCCACGCAATGCTTCACCGGACCCTATAACCCGCTATCCACTACACTCATACCCATCATCCTATTCATGAGATCCATCGTCTTTCCATACCACTAAACCATTTGAAAACTGACTCAAAATACCTCCGATCTATCATAAATCAAATTCATTATTGTGCGTTTGTGAGTCGCTGCTACAACAATAATCACTGACAATCGAAAATCGATCACAACGCGGCTTAAAGTGGAGCACAACGTACAAAATTGATTTGGGGTTCGGAGGTTAGAGCTTGGGATTCAATGATGATCGTGGAGTGGAAAGAAATTGAAGACACTTACGTAATTTGGTAGCAAGGATGAATCGGAGAATGAGTAAACTTGAATTCGCCTTTTGAAGTTCAGAGAATCGTTAATGGCGGTAGGAGGTCAGAGCAATGAGGTGAAGAAGAATTAAAGCGACCTAACATATTTATATGAGGCAAACAGGCACGCATGATTGATACAAGTGTTAGGTCGCTCACGACCTAGCTAAGTCGAGTCGAAGCACGCGACCTATGTCATAGGCCCATACTTCGAGGGGCAAATGTTAACTGCTCTTTATTAGCGACCTAAGACCTAAAGATATGGAGCGACCTAACAACAGGAATGACTTAGCGACTTAAAGATGTCTCGACCTAGGAAGGGGGGCGACCTATCAGGCTTTGCGACCTAACAGGAAGCTACGACCTAAGAAAGGCCGCGACCTAGCGGTTCTCAGCGACCTAAGGAATGCCGCGACCTAACGATTCTCAGCGACCTAAAGAAGACCGCAACCTAGCGGTTTAAGGGCTCCACGACCTAACGACTTAAGAGGATCAGCGACCTAAAGGCTCTTGTAGCTTCACGACCTAAATCATGTGCGACCTAAACAAAGCCATAGCCTGCCGACCTAAGAACGAAGTGATCTTAGCGACCTAAGTCTCAGCCGACTTACGACCTATAATAAGTCGTACGCGACCTACCAACTCGTTGAGAAGAGAGCCGAGCACAATTGAGATAAGTCAGATCCCATCCCCTAGGTCGTTGCCCACCTACGACCTACTTTAGGTCGAAGACGACCTAGCACTTGGAGATAAAGATACTACCCAACGACCTAACGGAGTACTTCGACCTAAGGAAGGTCACGACCTAAGAGACACAACGACTTAAAGACTCCAGCCATGACTACAGGAAAGTTCCCACGACCTATGATAGGTCGCTAACGACCTAGGATAGGTCGCTCTCGACCTATCTGCATGAATAAAGAAGTCGCCTATTGCATGCCGCTAGGGGATAGGTCGTTCACGACCTTGGACTTGTACAAATTTGCACGTATGTTCTTATGGAAGGAGGGCCAGTGCTTTTTAGGTCAACTGCGACCTACGACCTTACTTAGGTCGGTCATGACCTACGACCTAACTCCGATAAAAGCCTATAAATACAGCCCTAACTCGGACTAAGGGGGGACCTTTTGGGGCTCATTCTCTTCAAGCGCCGTTACCCTGCCGAATTCCAGACGACTTCAAAGCTTTTTAGATCCAACAAACTTCTAAAGGAACTCCATGAAGGAATCATCCACATTCACCATGGATTTGAAGATGATTGTCAACATCAAAGCTTGAGCTACTTGTTTCACATACCCTATCACTTGAAGTGTGTTGTAATTGAAAGATCTTGTAAAGAATTGTAATCAAACTAGTGATAAAAAGATTAAAGTGGACGTAGGCTGGATTATAAGCCGAACCACTATAAATACTGTGTCTCTTACCGTTTTTCTACATACTTTCTGCTTATTTCTGTTTCCCGTACAAACGGGTGGTGCTTTCACAATCACATCTTATACACCAGGGTGTTAGCGTTAAAATTTTTTCGTTAACATTAACCTATTTAAGTTAAATTATTATGACCCATTTACATGTTTATGATAAACTGTATGTTATAATATAACAACCATGTTATGATAATGCGGGGAAAACTCATTTCGTTTTGCTGTATGGTCTCACTATTATAAAAATACATACATACATACATTCATATGTACATACATGCTACATATATGTCTTAGGGAAACAATATTATTCAAAGTTTTAAAAGAACAATATTATTCAAACAAGACTGTTCTCTGACTTGTTGTTTATTACTATTATCTCGATAAAATCACAATTTCTCGATTGAGTAAGTTGAGTTTATGTTTAGTAGGAAAGACATGTTGCTGTTTTGAATTTGTGAATATAGAATCCCCAAGACGAAGCTAGAGGGTTATTATTATATTTAATGGTTTATTTAATTTCTGATATGCGCTAAACTAGAATATAAAACTAGTTAGATGATATATGGCATCTTCATGTATTGGCGTTCCACCCTTATTTCTGTTTTTTTTATTTACCACTACATGACAATCATTGAATTAAACTTTTAAAGAACATGTTGTAAATGTAATTTTAATTTAACCTATTTTATCGCTTGAAAATATTTTGGTGATGACTGCAACATGATTAGAGTTCATTTTTGGGTTTTGAAATTGAGATGTTAGAAATAACCATCTATTACATGAGGATCTTTAGAAATAAGATTGGCTTAGTTGAAAAGGTTGAGACTATAAAGAAAATTGTTTGAAAAAGGATTACGTCAAATTCAAGGTGTTGATTATGACAAACTCGTTTTACCAGTTGCTATTGTAGGATCCATTCAGATTCTACCTTTAATTTCCACAAAGTATGAATATTAAATATAGGAAACGGGTGTCAATATGTTTTTTCTCTATGAGGATTTTTAGCAGACATTTATATGTAGTAGCGTAATTATTTTTTGAAATAATTGTATTGGTAATAAAGTATTTCGACTCATTTGATCAATTGATGGTTTGAAAACAAGCACCTAGAAATTAGAACAAGTATTTAGACATAGTAATTGTATATCTTGATTTCAAATAAAATACAGAGGAAACAAGTGTCTATAAGAAGAAATAGGAAGGTGATGTGACATTGCTAGTATTATATGTAGCCAACTTGCTATTGATTTGTAATGATGTATCCATGTTACAATCATCTAAAGCAAGGTTGTCTAATCAATTCTTGATGATAAAGTTAGTTGGGATATCTTATATACTTGGTATAATAATCTATAATGATAGATAAAGAAGTCTATATATACATAAATACTAAGAAGCATAGTATAGAAAATTCCAATTAGGGAAACATTAATGTACAACTTGGAATTTTTCTATCTTAAAAGAGATCCCCATCTACGGATACGGAGAGAGCATATGATAATGATTCCTTATGCATCTTCAATAGCATCCATCATGTATTCTATGCTATGTAGTAGACCTGGTACTACTTATGCACTTGATGTAGTAATAGATATCAGTAAAATACTAGAGAAAACCATTACATTATTGTTAAAGGTATTCTTGAGTATTTATAAAATGTCAACGACTTGATTCCATTAAATGGAAATAATAAACTATTGATGAAGGCTTCTCAAGCTTCCAAAGTGACATTGACGATTGTAGGTCACTCTTAGATGTTTGTTAACCATCGATGGAGAGGTCATCAGTAGAAAATGTTTTAAATAAGGTGTGGCAAATTCAACTATGGAGGTTGAGTACCTCACCTCAGACATTACTGCAAAGGAAGTAGTATGTATATGTAACTTTATATGAGAGCTAGAAAGATTCCAACCATTAAAAATCCAATATTCATGTGTTATGATCAAAGTGATGCAATTAGATTGTCCATGAGCTAAGAGCGCATAATAAGCCAAGAAACATTATATACATGTACCACATGATAAGATAGTTTACTAAAGAGAAGGAAGTAGCCAAGAACGAGTAGATACTTAATATAATATTATAAATGCATTAGCTTAGGACCTCCCTAGGTTAATATATGAAACCTAATCAATGGAATGGGCTTGAGGTACCATAACTGGCCCAAAAAGAAAGTGCGATATTAATATAGTTAAGGCTATGCCCTAGAGGCAATAATATGATTTGATTATACATATAACTCTTGTAGGCTTGAGATGAAAGTATGCTTTTTGATTTTATGTCTATTATATATATCATTATTTATATCTATCTATAATATTTTGAGGGTACTATATAATATAAAAGTCAAATTCCCTAAGACAAAGAGTTTAGTCGGTTGTTGTTACAAAAGCGTCCATAACTATTAGTATTGAATTATACTAATAAACAATCACCCTTAAATGTTTCTAGCAAAAACTGGTTTGAGAACGTAATACCAATACACCAGTTAGACTAGTGTATGTTATGTTCTACCACATGGATAGTGATTTACTCATAACTGTTGGGACATTAAGAGTTATGTACTAATATTTGTTAAGGAACAACTATAAAATGACTAATTGATAGTCTTATATGGGTTATTATATCCAAGTCAAATAGAAGATCCCATAAGACAATGTGCAATAGTCTTTTCACTTAAGCTTACAATGGATCTTACATGTTGGGAACTTATGATCATGTTCAGTCACATGACAAATGGACCATGTCATTGATAGATTTAAAGGTGTGCCCTATAGGTAATTATTTAACTAGATTATATAAATTTACTCTTATAGTGAATCTTGTTTGAAATAAAGTAAGCTTTGGTTTTATTATATATTATGCATATTGTAATATAAAATTATAGATAATGTTATAAATACAATACATATATAGATGAAGAAATTCCTTAAGATATAGGATTAATTGATTACAGTTATGGATGTGTTTGTAACCATGAGTATGGAATAATATAAAATAACTTCTTGCCCTTAAAATTTTTAGTTAAGATGTATCAAGAACAACATATTAATACATCGTTGAGACAAATGTATGTATGATTTTCCATATAATGGAAGGTGGATTACTCATGACCGTTAGGAGTACCAATGAATTACATATGTTTACTTATTTAGAACAATTACAGAATTACTCTCAAGTGACGATGTGCGGTGGAATATTGACTTGAGAATACTGTGAGTCTTAAGAGTCTGGGCTATACTTTGATTATGGTCAATCACATAATAATCATGACCATGTTAAGGCCATAGTTAGGTATAAATTAAACCACTTGAAGTGAAACACTATTTGAGACAAGGAACGGTCTCCTATGAACAGAAGGTTAGTATTACCATAATTGACAGTCAAATTAAAGTCAAAGTACTTTGCCAAAGCAAGCCGGTTAATCAATAATTGTTATCAAGTAGAACCATGGAATTTAATGTAGGACTTCACAGTGAAATATGGATATTGTATAATTAACTTTTAGCCTAACATCGGAATGCTTTAAAAGAAGTAAAATTTGAAGAAAATTTCAATATACTCATAATCAAAATAATGTAAATTCGAAATGTCCAAAATTCCCAAAATGTTCAAAGTTCAAATCATTCTTCTTTTAAATGCAATTGAAATGAAATTCATGAATATTTGCAACATTCATTGTTCAATAGTCGATATGCAAGAAATTCGGTTCATCCACTTTGAACTAGTCTAAAGATCATGGATGAAGTCAATGTGCAAATTCTTATTTCTATGGGTACTTATGCTAAAAAATTAAAGTCATCTTCTACTTCATCGGCTATTAAAGGATGTCTCGGGCTCTCAAAGGAGCTTAGAAATGTCAAGCCCTAAATAACGATTTAAGCAAGAAAGAGAAAAAGAAGAGAGGAGCCCTTATAAGGTAGGGTAGGTCTCTATTTATGGTGATTGGAGAGTGATGAAGCTTACTTTGATTGGTTGATCGAAGTTGACGTGGATCGATGACTTGGCAAGATGGATGGTCGTGATGGTGTCATTTGTCATCATCTCAATACAATGTTCACACAAATCACTCTCCCGACCACAATATCAAGAAAGGTGGCATGGTTATATAGGAGTGCTTCGAAGTTTTGGTACATAAAATTCCCTTCATATCAATATACTACTTCTACATATGGGCTATTGCTAGAATTTTACCATTATGTAATGGCTTTTAGTTTTTCAACACATGATGGCATTACTTGCGTTGGCTCATAATGTCCACTTACAATGGCATATAGCATCGTTTGCGACAGCTCTATTTCCTAATATATGACCATTCATATGCCATAATCTTTAATAATTTGAATAATCATCTAATGATAGCTTAAAAAATTAACTCATTATGGCTTGAATCATCAACTCATGAAGGCTTGAATCATCAAATCATGATAGCTTGAACATCCACTCATGATGGCCTAAATTATCAACTTATAATAGCCTAAATAATCAACTCACTATGCTTGAATAATCAAATCACGAAGTCTTGCATCAACTCACGATGTCTTGTATCCACTCACAACGGCTTGAATAATCCACTCAAGATTGCTTGAATAATCAACTCCCGATGGCTTGAACCATCAAGTTAGAATGGCTTGAATAATAAATTCACGGTGGCTTGAATAATCAACACATTATGGCTTGGCTTATCAACTCACTATGGACTGAATAATCAACTCACTATAGCTTGAATCATTAACTCATGATGGCTTGAATAATCAACTTGCGATAGCTTTAATAATCAACTTATGATAGCTTGAATAATCAACTTGTGATGGCTTGAATCATCAACTCATAATAGCTTGAATCATTAACTCATGATGGCTTAAATAATCAACTCACTATGGATTGAATCATTAATACACAAATGGCTTTGATCAACAATCGACGTCTCTTATAAGTACATGATAACTTTAATCAACACATGACAACTTTTATCAATACGCGATGACTTTAATCAAAACATGATGGCTCTTATTAATAAAGGATCACTTTAACCAACATACAGTGTCCGTTGATGTCAACACGCGATAGAGTTTTCTTTTGTCAAATTGTTTTTGGAATTTTGGGTGTAACACTTGCCCCTCCCATATAAGAAGTTTTATTATGCTTTAGCCTAAGTAATATTCTGCTCTTATTTTGTTTCTTCTCCTCTCAAGTTGTCATTCTTTGTTTTTGCATTTTCCATCATTAATTGCTTGTGCCACCTTATCTAACGATAACTTTTGTGCTTAGACATTGTTGCTTTCCATTTGTCGTTTTATAAATGTAACATCCTAAAATTTTGGTAACATTATTTAGGATATTTAATTAGCTAAATTAAATCAAATAATGTGT
Source organism: Allium cepa (assembly GCA_030765085.1). Lineage (NCBI taxonomy): Eukaryota > Viridiplantae > Streptophyta > Magnoliopsida > Asparagales > Amaryllidaceae > Allium > Allium cepa. Next base: position 467,000,210 of record CM060943.1, read on the forward strand.
TGATTAGGGGATTGAGATTTGATTTTAATTAAGGGGTAGCTGTGCTATTTAATAATGAACTAAGAGAAGAGTAATATGAAATACGAGAGGGGTAAAATAGTAAAGAGGCCATTCCTATATCCTTTCCCTTAGGCCACGTATTTCTATAAACAATCATTACATTTGGAAAAATTAATAACTCAAGAGGTTGGCCACTATTAACAAGGAAAAGAGGAAGAAAAGCTAGGAAAAAGCTTAAGCAAATTAAATCTATTCATATCTCAATCTATTTAATCACAAAGGATAAGGTGAATAATGTTTACATCTCATTTCTGATTGTGTTTTTGGTTTTAATATCAATTTCGAATATTTTGCAATGATTTGTCATGTTAATGAATAATAGATTGATTATATATACTTGTTGATGAATTATTGTTATTCATATTTAATGTATGACATGTTTTAAGGTGAAAATCCTATTAAATGACATCCAATTGCCTAGTGAATTTTTATGACGGTCACAAATATTATTTTTAAGATAGATTTCAATTTTTATAATTTTTGGAATTAATGTTGATTTTATATGAATTTACTAATAAAGAAAATGGTATTTTGGGTTATAAATGTTTATGGGTAAATATTTAAAATAATTGGGTCTAAAATTTTTATATGTTAGAAAACATAGTAAAAGTGTTTTTTTTGAAATTTTTCTGTATTTTTCCTAAGTATTTTGATAGGTATATAAAATTATTTAAGGTATGAGACTTAAATATTTTATATAATTTAAAGAGGAGAAAGGTCTTTTTTGTAAAAATAATTTAAATTATTAAATCTGGAAAGTCGGTAGCCCTTTTGACAAAGTGCGGTACTTTTTATTGGTAAAGAAAGAGGCAACTAATTACAATTAGACACATGAAGCAGGTTAGGTGAAAAGAACTTTTTGCTACATGTTTTCCACTGTTTCGTCTCCTTCGGCACCAGGTTCCGCCTCCATACTATCGCCTCTGACACAACCGAAACCATCTGACACAACTGAAATAAATGCATATGGTGTTAGGCAACTAGTACGTAATGAATTAGATGTGGGCGAAAGATATAGGGTCGAAACCAGGGTTTTCGAAGGGGTTAAGGCGGTCCGTTGTTTTAAATATAGAAATACGCATGCTTGCTTTCGACTAAATAGCTTTCGACAAAGTAGCTTTCGGCCAGGTCAAATGACTTACACAATATGGTTTCGATTGGGTTGCACCTTTGTTTTTAAATAATTGCTTTCGACTAGGTAGAAACTTTAGCTGCCGCTTTCAACCTTTTGATCCAAATGGTTTTGAAAGGGTTCTTTTTGGTTTTTAAAAATATAGCCACCTCTCCAATGCTTTCGAAGGGATGGTTTTAAAACCATCACTTCATTAATTAGGAGTTGGTTTCAAAGCAGTAGCTTTCGACTAAAATGCTTTAAGATCCTTTTTCTAAAGTGAAGTAAAACCCAACGACTTTAATGGTTTCGAATGAGATGGTTTCAAAGGGTTTCGAAACTGAGGCATTTGACTTTAATGATTTCGACCGAAACAATCTTCCAAGGTTTTGAAAGGGTAAAATTTTGAATTGTTTTGGAAGGTTTCAACATGTTTTAAACTGAACACAAAGTGCTTTCGAAAGGATTGAGTTTTGACTGTTTCGAAAGGTTTTGATGAATGATTTCAAAAGGGGTGGTTTCCCAGGTTTTCGAAAAGGTTGAAGGAAAAGTTTTTTCCCTTTGTTTTCAAAAGGCATTACTTAAAGGTTTTAAAGAAGAATGTCTACATGTTTTAAAGGTTTCGAAGGAAGACTTTTATTGGTTTCGAAAGAGTGGTTTTCAATGGTTTCAAAAGCTAAGATTTGGCATTTTGGCCTTGATTAAGTAAAAGGTTTTACTTGGTTTCGAAGGGGTTACCTTCAGGGGTTTCGAATAGGTTTTTTAAAGGTTTAAACAATATTTCGAACATATTGAACAGGTAGATTAACATAAGTATTTACAAGTTAAAACGGACTTTAACTTATGGGAAAGAATAGCTAATCCTTATTAAAATTCATCAACATTATTTTCAATAATGTGTATATATCATGGAAAAATAGCTTAGAGTAAAGCTAAATATTTCTTTTCCTCGTACACACATATATATATATATATGAATGATTTGAAGGACTAAATTATTTTTAAAATGTTTTTAAGGACAATTTAATGGGTAGTTAACCCTATGAAAGATTTCGGATAGTTAGTCGAGTTTGCGGGCAGTCAGCCTAGTTTTATGAACAGGTGGTTCATTTTTAGCATAACGGACCTTGCTATTATGTATGGGTACATAGCCCATATATTACTTGTTTTACAGACATATAGTCCATTTGTTTAGCATGATGGATATTGCTATTTTGATATAATAAGTTTGACGGACAAGTTGTCTATTTATTTAACATAACGGGTATTACTATTTTGATATAATCGGTTTGATTAACAAGTTTTGTTGCAGGAAAGGATTACAAAATATATGTTTTGAAAAGGAAATTAGTGAGAGGAAACTCGTTCAGCTAAGTGACGCAGTCTTCCTTAATATCAGTAAACCGGGATGTAATAGAATTATTCACACCAGGCTGTGTATATTAAGCCAGTTATGACTATATTGCTTTGGTCATCCAAGGAGGCATTGTCATATGTCGCTCTTGGATAATTTTGCAAATGATATATTTAATCATTGCTTGGGAAATGATATGTGATTATGTAACATGGATACAAAATGTTGTTTTAAAATGTAATCAGCAAAATGTTATTTTTTGAAATAAGTGATTTTGTTCATATTCATGTGCTTCTGATATTATGGGTACCATTATCATTACCGTATTTCATTACCAGAAGTTAATACTATGGATGACTGTAGCATCTGTAGCGCTTAACTTTTGGCCTCTAGATATGGGTGTTACAAAAAAGTTCTCTAAAACGCATAGACTCTTGTAATCCTTTAAATATTATTTTTATATTTGCAATGATTATTTTAACCGAAATTGTTCTTTATGGCAAAAAAATTCACACAAACTTATTTAAAGGTATTTTTAATAAAAATATTACATAACTTCTTTATGGACCATTTAATAAGAAGTTCGAATATATATATATATATATGTGTGTGTGTGTGTGTGTGTGTGTGTGTGTGTGTATGTATGTATGTATGTATTAAAGTATAATTTTCAGAAAAATAGATTTATGGAAGTAAGTAGATCCTCTTAAAACCTTTTCGCAGTTGTTTTTACCAAAACAAACTGAAGTAGCCGTAAGTATAAATTCTCATAGTCTTGTGGGAATACATTTTATCTTTTGCCTATTCTAAATTAGTTTGTTCATCGAATCAAAAGTTTAGTTGATATCCATTTGTTGGATGGTTTCTTTCGAAGACCTAATTTGATTATCGAAAACTCTATCAATCATTTCCCTTGGATGGGTGCATTAACCAGGTCCGGTGGCGAGATCAAATACTTACTGACTATCATTCTTTGGATGATTGCTTCGGCCAAGCCCTATAGCGGGACTGAAGGCTACTCATCCGTCTCGCTTAGATGGATGCTTTGACCAACCATGATGGCAAGATTAAAGCCTTAATTAGCCATCAATTATTTTTAGATGATTCCTTCGGACAAGCCTTACGGCATGACTTAAGGCTTCTCGTCCATCTTCCTCGGATGCGTGCTTTGGCCAGGCCCAGTAGTGGGATCAAAGGCTAAATCGACCATCACTCTTTAGATGATTGCTTAAATTAGGCCTTTGCGGCAGAACTAAAGGCTTCTCATCCATCTTATTTGGATGGGTGCTTTGATCAAGCCTATTAATGAGATCAAAAGCATGATCATCAATTTGGATGGTTGCTTCAGCTAGACATTATGGTAGGACTGAAGGCTTTTCGTCCATCTCCCATGGGTGGGTGCTTTGGCCAGGCCTCATAGCGAGACCAAGGCTTATTTGACCATCACTCTTTGGATGGATGCTTCGCCAAGTCTTACGGTGGGAGCGAAGGCTTCTCGTTCATCTCCTTTAGATAGGTGCCTTTTCCACGCGTGGTAGTGAGACCAAAGGCTTATTTGACCTCTTCCAGATATGAGATATGCCTCTGCTTAAGTAATCTTGCTAACCTCGTCAGGTTAAGAACTAAGTCAAACATATCATATCTCAGTCCGAGAACTAATTGTTAGAAGGAACCATTTAACATTCTTTATCTCTTTCCCTTAACTATTGGAATTCTGTATCATTGATATTGCATTTTCATTTAGTCCACTTGAGCAACAGAAGTTTAAGAGTTAAGATTCTTTCCAATGTGAACTTCGCTGGTTATCTGCCTTATCTTTGATTCTTACTATTGCCTTTTGCTATTGTTGTTGACTTTCCACAGGTCACAATTTGGTTTTGGTTAAACCGAAGGATTTCCCTATTAGTTTTTAACACAACTCATAAGGAAACATGATTTCTTACCATGGTTGAACCTTTACTATATTCGGTAACATCACTTTAAAGTTTTATGTTGGCGGAATCATTATGTTTATGGCACTTTTGTTTGGGTATTATCAAACTAAAAAACTTGGGATAGCTCCTCTATCCAGTCCCTTGACCGAAGTACCCTTTATGGGTTTCCTTTGTTGAGTCCTAATTAACGGTCGTATCCACTTATTTTGGATTTGCTTCTTTTAGATATGGGACCGACTAATCTTTTCCCATAATGCCTTGCTCATCATGGTATTGAAAGGCATTTGGCTTCTTTAATTTCTCATATTTATTCCTACTTGACTAATGTTAACCCAACTACCAATATGCCTAAATTTGCAACACTTATTCCTAGTACTCTTTTAAGTTACTTTGTGATGATTTACCTTCCTAAAGTTTTCTTTCTCGATGTATCTTCGTACCACAACATCCTGAGAATGTTCATCAAACAAGGAATCAAAGTTCTATTTCATCCAAATCATGTGATGATAGGAGCCGATTATGAAGAAAAGACCATTATTTGATAAAGAAATTTAATCTTTTGTAGATTTATACCTTTGATTAATGATCCTTGGGGAACCAAATAATGAAGAATGTTTATTTATTTGTAGTTTCGTTTGAAGGAAATTGTCAAGATAACCCCCCTTTAACATACTTTGTTGAGCCATAGTCCGTGAGTGACATGCATTTATAACAGAGTTTTCTATCCAGGTAATAACAAAAAATCCATTTTAATGTGTGGCTTGAATTTTTTTTTCAAAATAGAAGGCTTGATCTCTTAATTAACCTTTTTTGTTGACAATTAATTTGATGCTTTTGAACTTCATTATAAGATAATTAAAGAGCTATATTTGTTAGGAAACCGTATGACCTCATTGATTACACAAAGATAGATTATTTCTTCTCCAATGAATATTACCATAGTCAAATGGAGTCATGCTTTAAATTTCATTGTTGAATAATGATTTATTTCCACTAGGAGAATTCAAGAATATATATAGTCTTTCCTAAAGAAGTGCAATCCCTGTAGATAACTCTTATAGCACTTGATTTATTGAAAATCTCAATATCTATTCTAAAAAAATAGGTATTCGGACTTAAACGATGGGTTTTGCAAGTTTGGATGAATAGAAATTTATACTTCTTTATATTTCTAGGAGTTTTCTTGAAATAAAAGGTCATATAGATATTTAATAAATTCTGTTGCTCTAGAAGCTTGGTCGCATGCATTTTGATAATAGGATTTTTGTCGTCCAAGGTATCATAAATAACTTCAGAAACCCGTTCAATAACGAGATTCGCTACTTTTTAATATGAAAATTATGTTTTTGTTCAATAGTCATAATTTGAGACCTTTTTCAATTTGACAGCTCAAAGAATAATATTCAGAGCTCCATTACCAAACACATTTAGCGCTTAATGAACCCATCAGGAATTTTGTAGATTCACTATTTTAATAATAAGGTATATGTAATCTCACATTTATTTTCGTTCGAACTAAAGATCTCTAAAGAAGTTGATAATAATAATAACATCATATCTTCGAAAGTCTGTACATAACAATGAGAAGTGCATATTCTAATAGTAGGAGTCTTATAGCCTAAATGATAACAATAATAAAACCAGAAGTCAATATGGAAAAGTGATCCATCATCACATAGAAAAGATCTCCTATTCAAGTTCTTCAAGAATTTATGTAATGTAGGAAATTATAATAATATCTTAACTCAAGAATCCAGCAAACCATGAATGAAAATTAAAAAATTCAATATCGAGAGCTCTGTCATCTAGATGATGATAATAATAAGAAATCAAAAGTCCATAAAGAATTCCACTGTCATGTAGAAGAACATTGAAACTCATTCATTTTCCTTTCTTTATTTTATAATTTAATTTATATTCAGCTATTTCAAATGCTTAAAACATTTAAATTTTCGAATCTCAAAGTTAATCGTTATTTGAACTTTTGAACTTCAACTTGCAATTTCTCTCACATACACATAGACAGAGTGCATGGTGTTTACAATTGTTCATATTTTTATAAGATCCTTCAAATGATACCAATTTGGTCAAAAGCTACCCTTACCTCTATTTCCACGAATGAATATGGCCAATCACGGCTGTCCATTAGCAACTTTTAATCCGTTGTTCCATTTATCAAATTGATTAAATAGCCTCGTAAATCTCATCGAATGTACCGGATTTATAGTGTTCGATCATCTTATCTCCTCGTAAATCAACTTGAATTTTATTTAAAATTTTCAAAATCTAGGTCCGTTTTCCAAATTTTGTGTCACCGTCGTTCATTTATGGTCCGTCGTGTCATCATTTGGGGTGGAGGTGAGTCAAGGCTATTTATGGTGGTTTTTTTGAATTTTTAGGATGATAGGTAGGGAGATTTTAGCCATCGACCAAAGCTAACTTTCCTGATCAAAACCCTAGCAGTTTTTGAATTCTTATGGCGATTAGGGCAGCAATTGAAGGTCGGAGGCAAGGGATCAAGTTTGTTGGAGCTTCTTTTATTCAACGATAATTTTTTCAATGATTATTGCCTCCCTAATCATCATCGATGGTCCATGTTGGAAAGTTCACCATTGATGAACTTCATATTCATTAACTTTAAGATCATTGAAGCCTTTGATCATTCATTTCAGGCCATCGTGAATTGACCTTCGTATGATGACCTATAGTCTTCATGTGATAAGCTATAATATTCATGTGAAGGTCTTCGTGCGACGACTAGGCTGTAATGAGGGGATGGATTATGAGTTGTCATATGGTGATGAGGGTGTATGGCAGGCTATCATGGTTTAATAGGGAAGGAACAAGCTATTGGGGATTAAAGGAGCTTTCGTGGAGTGACGAAATCTTCGTAAGGTGATTCAGTCATCGTGATTTGATGGATCGGGAGTTGTCATGCGGTGAAGAAAAGGGAGCCATCGCATGCGAAGGAAAAAATATACTCAATTAGTTTAAAGTTTTAAAAAATTTCAAAATTTTATTTGTTCTTCAATAATAATCCAATTTGAAAACTTTTAAATTATTTCAAAAAATTTGAATTTTTTTTGAAAGTAAGGACATTTTGTTTGTTTTTTTGAAAATCAAGAGGCCTTAACTACTACTTCCAACGAAAGCACCAAAATGTTAAATCAAATTTTGGTCTAACATCAAAATGCTTTAAAAAAAGTAAAATTCAAAGAAAAATTTAAATATACTCATAATCAAAATAATATAAATTTGAAATTTCTAAAATACCCAAATTTTTTAAAGTTCATATCGTTCTTTTTCAAATGCAATTGAAATGAGAATCATGAACATTCATTGTTCAATAGTCAATATGCATGAAACTCAAGTCATCCCCTTTGATTTAGTCCAAAGATCATGGATGAAGTGAATTTGGAAATTCTTGTTTTTATAGGTCCTTATGTTTCAAAGTTCAAGCCAACTTCTTCTTCATCGGTAATTAAAGGAAGTTTCAAGCTTTCAGGGGAGCTTAGAAGTTTCAAGCCCTAATAATGATTTGAGCTAAGAATGAGAAAGAAGAGAAGAGTCCCTTTTTAGATTGGGGTGGGTCATTGTTTATAGAGGTTGGAGAGTGCTATGACTTTCTCGGTTGGTTGATCAAAGTTGACATGGATCAATGATTTGGTAAGATTAATGGTCTTGATGGTATCACTTGCAATCGTCTCAATACCATAATAGTTCATAAATATCTCTATTTGGCCCACAGTATCAACAAAGGTAGCATGGTTGTATAGGAGTACAATGAAGCTTTATTACATAGAATTCTTGCTAGAATTTCACTATTATGTGATGACTTCTAATATTTCAACATGTGATGGCACTACGTGTGATGTCGCATAACTCCCACTTGCAATGGCTTATAACAATAATCTGTGATAGATCTACTTCCTAATATATGAACATTCTTCTCCTTAACCTTCGGTAACTTGAATAATCAACTCATGATGGCTTACATAATCAACTCATTATGTCTTGAATCATCAACTCACGATGGCTTGAATCATTAGCTCACGATAGCTTGAATAATCAACTCACGATAGCTCGAATAACCAACTCATGATGGTTCGAATAATCAACTCATGATATCTTAAATAATCACCTCACTATAGCTTGAATAATCAACTCACTATAACTTCAATAATCCACTCACGAGGGCTTGGATCATCAACCTAATATAGCCTTGAATAATCAACTCACTATGGCTTGAATAATCAACTCAATATGGCTTAAATCATCAAGTCATGATGGCTCGGATCATTAATTCATGATGTCTTGAATAATCAATTCATGATGGCTTGAATAATCAATTCATGATAGCTGAATCATCAACTCACTAAGGCTTGAATCATCAACTTACGACGACTTGAATAATCAACTCACTATGGCTTGAATCATTAACATGTAAGTTGATCAACACTCGATGGCTCTTATCAACACATGACGATTTTTATAAACACATGACCCCTCTCATCAATACACAATGACTTTAATCAACATAGATGGCCCTCAAGATCAACACACGACAACCTTTTCTTTTGTTAAGCCACTCTTAGAATTTTGGATGTAGCATATATTAATTGAATTTTGACCTTTGACCGAGCTCTAGATACCAAAGTGATATATTAATGATGAAGAGAAAACATGCACAATATATCATTGTTTTAGGGTGTCACTTTAACAGAAGAGATATTTGATTACACCTAAATAATCTATAAGCAACTGAACTTGTCTCAAACTATTATGCTTTAGCAAATTTCATACATGTTTTAATATTTAAATTGTTTAAACATTACTAATGGTCAAGTTTGAACCAGGAGTCACACAAGTGCAACCCTTAGTTTTCGACCAAAAGTAATTTACTGAAATACTACATAAAATTTATAAATTATTTTAAGGAGGAATTAACCTAGTGGTTATATTAATTAATAATTAATTATTATTATAGGGCTTAGAGTTAATTGATAAAACATATATTTGTTGTGTATTAATTTAATTAACTTTTGGACTGTAAAATAAATTGAATTTAATAAATAAATAAATAATATCTTTGGTAGCCAAAATTTTAAATTAGATGGCCAAAATATATGTGGGTACGAATTAATCAAATGAGGTAAGATCTCTTTTATAATGGACTATATCCTGAATGGTGGATCTAGCTAAGCAATTTACATAACCCATTAGTAATGATATAAATAGGCTTATATGCCCCCAATTCGCTAAAAAAGGAATTCATTCGCTCGATAAAAATAAATTATATATTAGTAGTGGACTTTTCAACTCCACTTTTACTTTAGAAATAGAATTTCTTTGGGTCTAAGCTGATGGTTCAAATGTATACGATTGGTTGGATTATAGTGGATCTACTATAAAATTATTTTTAATAGAATTGCTTTATTTCAAGATTATTTCTAATTATATATCTATTTATTGATTAATAAAAATATTTTAATTATTTCATTAAAAGAAGAGATGCGTGCATACCAAGAATGTGTGCTTGTTTTTACAACATGACTACATCATCAAAGTTAATTGGGATGACATGGAGAGCGAAGTTGTGTTATATAATGATCGATGGAAAAAGAGGATATAACTAACACAATGATAATATCTCCATTTTGTCCAAAAATCAATGGCAGTAGATTCATTTACTTAGGGTTCAAGAAAGCCAGGGTCATAGATAAATCTAATGACCTAGCTATTAACGTCTTAGCAAGACGGAATCAAAAGTGATAAAGGTGGTGTACTTGACAAATTGTAGCAGCAACAGTATCAAGCTAAATTGTGAGGTCATTTGGCGGTACGGCTAGGTCTATGGTAGATGGAGGTAGTACTCTTAAAAAAATCCTACTATTATACTTTGTTTTTATAATTGCACTAAACCCCTTTAACTTATATGCTTCATAGATTGTTCGTACAAGAACTATTTTACATTTGTTTGCATCATTAGGTTCATACTAAAATTCTATACCTTTTGATCATTTTACTTATATATTATGCACTTGTAAATTAGAATCTGGCATATTAATTTGTGCCATCCAGCTTTTTGACCAGACAATATTTAGACAGATTGGATGAAATGAACTTGAAACCATTAAGGAAGGAAGTCCAAAGAGATAGCCCAGGAGCTCAAAACCCAACTACTTATAAAGCCGTAGGACAAATGATAAGCCATCACAAGAATCCAAGTACAAAAATCCAAATATATTTTGGATCGGTATCGATCCACATCCTTTACCCCTTTTTTCCCCATTCATGTGACTCGCTCTACTTATGCTAGAATCATGTTCCAAGTATTATTTTGTTGATCCCATGCAATGCTCTATCGATCTCCACGAGCATTTGAATTAGCAACTCCTTTCTTCCATGGATCCGTTATTTGGTCTTAGAAAACAAGCTAATAATGGCATAAACAAGTTTGAAATAACGAAGCTAATCATGAATCGAGCTTAGAAAAGGAGTTTATGGCAACAATTTGGCCATCTTATCGATCGTTACCGATCCAAGCCCATGGATCGGTACCAATCCATATGTTTTGCTAAGATGTTCGCCTATTTTCTTGGAAAATTAGTCTATTGCATAGAAAACGAGGTGGAGATCATGAGGGCGAGATATTAAACTTCCTACATCTATAAATAGAGGTGTAGTGCTCATTTTTATGGATCATTTTGTCCCTTGCCTTCTCTGCTCTAATTTCTTGTAACCACCCATGGATTTATACCGATTTGTAAGAACAACTACTTATAATTCAGTGATCTAAGCGATAAAATCACTAAGTGGATGCCGGCCAAGATTATTCGATCCACTATAAATGTTGTATGTACTTTCCTTGCTCAGTTTTCATTTATTTTCTTCACTTTTTATTCTCTACACAATCTTTTGGGTGTTTGTACCATTTTTGGTTCAAATCTTTTGTTGTTTTCACTAAGAAAGATATTCTCAGGCTACTTGGATCCATTATCTACTATGGTATTTCTTAGATCCGAGAGATAGATCCAATCTTCCAACCTTACAATTTTACTATTCATATTTTTAGCAATCTATTTGCTATTGCCCCATCAAGGAAAGGCTATAACTTCCGAAGCTACTAATGATCCTGAAAACCAAGGCTGTCACCATGTGGATGAAGTTGGCCAACAAAAATAGGCTGAGATCTAGAATCCAACTAAAGTCACGACTAGAATGGAGATGGATCGTATGATGAAGATGATGGAGGATAGATTCCAGGAGACTCATAATGAGATTAAGCAGAAAATGCAGCAAAGCTTGAGGCTATTGAATAAACTACCTCAGAACAGCCATAGGTGGAGTGGGAGGGACTTAGACCATTCGAGTTCAGAATAGCAAAGTTCCTCATCGTCCAAGAAAAGACATAGGGATAAGAAGCAGGAGAAGATGCAAAACACAACTAGGACCTCGAATCAAGGGACGAGATAAACTCGTGGCTTAAGTTTGTGGATTGGTACCTACCCAAGAGGATGGATCGGTATCGATCCAACTTTCGTTGGAGCTAGATCTCACTTTCTGGACGGTGGCATAGATATGACATCCGGACGAGCTATTGATGATCAGAATCTAGAATATCGAGCTAATGCTAATGATACAATGCACGTGAATCAAATAGGAGAATGCTGGATGAATGGATATCTCGAAGTATGTACAACATAGGTATCAAGAACCTACCTAAGAGCATTCTTCGGACCAAACACTCGGGATGGACCTCGATTACTGCCATTCAGTCGAACCTATAAACTCGGAGCACTTGGAAAATATGGTCAGGAGATTTGTAATTGAAAACCAATTCAGAAGCAGTGGTGAATGGAGTACTTCTCCTAGTTGATATCCATTTACTGATAACATTTTACAAGTGAAGTATCCACAAAAGTTTGTGATGCTAACAATGTCATTGTACAATAAAAAGACAGATCCAAGGCAACACTTGATGAAGTACGAATGGCATATAGACTTTGCTAGAGCCTTTGATGCTGTGAGATGCCGTTGTTTTCCAATTTTCTTGAAAGGGGGAGCAACAATGTGGTTCACTTTGCTCCTACTGAGATCCATATCATCTTTCGTTATGTTTTCACAAAAATTACAGGAGCAATTCTGTTTACATGCTTCGCTTTTTAAAGATGTAATGTTTTTAATAAGCCTCTTCCATAAAGCAGGAGAGTCGTTAAAGGATTTCTTGAACCGGTTCCATATAGCTGTGAGCAAGTAACAAATCCTAATGATGATATAGTATTGACGGCATTGATTAGGGGGATTCATCCTGAGACTGACATTGGGAGATGGTCGGAAATGAAACCCTTATCCACGATAGTTATTTTCTACAGGAAGCCTAATCAATTCCTATGTTTGGAGGAGGCACGCAATCGTGCTCGAAGAAGTGAGGTTGGGAGTTAAGCTAAAGTGATATAGAGAAATATTACTATAAAATGTCTCGAGGGATTTTCGAGAATATGGATGTGATGTTGGCAATAATAGTTGTGGTCAAAAGCAGAATGATAATGGGGCAAGAAAGGAAAAGCCTTGGAATCGTCCCAGGATTCCTAAGTATGATAATTATACCGATTTGGATAACTCAACTGAGAATATCTATCTGGAAACTCAAGGTACTGAGCAGTACATGAAGCCAGCTCCAAGGGAGTCAATTGAGATGGAGAAGAGATCTAGCAAGTTCTACAGGTTTCAAGAGATTCATGGTCATAACATTAATGAATGTAGGCAGTTGCGTGATATGATAGAGGAGCTGATTTGAAAGAAGAAATTGCAACAATTCATGAAAGCCCTATAGGATAGCGGGCAAGGAAACTCTAGGCCTCTTGGTTTGACATCCCTATAGGGGTAAGCTGGTCCTAATGGTGAGGAGCCTAGGCAGCTTGAAAAGCATTTAATTATTAACACAATCATCAGTGGAGCATATCCAACCGATAAAAGTTTAAATGAGATGAGTAGGTATGTTGGTGCTTTGAAGCATGCAGGGGATAAAGGCTACTTTGCCATAGAAAATGGAGCTTCGGCAAAACAATTCCAAACCAAGACTGATGATATTGTTTTCCAAAATAGAAATGCCGATGGGGATGAAGACCCAACAACTGATTCATTGGTTATAACGGCCATGATTGGCCCTGTTATTATTTAAAAGGTGTTGGTTGACTGTGGAAGTTCGGTCAACATTCTGTTCAAAACAGCCTACAACCAGAAGCTTCTGGAGGGTAAGGACTTGAAATCATGTAAATCTTCAATCTAGGGATTTAATGGGACAACTACAGAGCTAGTAAGATATATGGAACTGCTAATAGTACTTATTTTAGTTCCAAAGGTGATAGTTTTAATGACAACAACCGTAAGACTTGTTATAAAGTATAAATACTAATATCTTTGTCCAGATATATGTATATGAAGACTAATGAGTATCAAGATTATCAAAAGTTCAAGAGTACAAGATATCAAGATAAGTAATAGAGTTGAGTTTATGTAAAAAATTCATAATAGCAATAAAATCTTTATTTGGATTTTAATTGTGGAATGGAATCAACCTTCTCGCTTTAATAGTGGGATGGAACCCACAACCTCTTTAGTGGGATGGAACCCACAACCTCTTTAGTGGGATGGAACCGACGACCTACTCTAGTGGAATGGAATCCACGAAATTTTCAAAATGACTTATTTTTAGACTTTTCCAAAACTATCTTTTTAAAAAGACATCTCTCTCGGTTTAAATATTTTAGCCATAATTCACAAACTATTTTTAATCATATTAATTTCAAAATCATATCTTTTTTCAAACTATCTCCTGGTTTTAATGTTTTAGCTTTGATCTCAAAATGTTTATATATTTAGTTTTAATTACTTTTATATTTTGTAAGATAACTTTTCAAAGGTTTTTATAATCATAAAGTATATTCAAAATAGTTTACAAATTCTAAGATTGTTTTGACAAGCTTTAGAAAGAAATTTACTTTTTAAAAAAAATCAATTTTCAAAAAATACTAAGGGATGTCGACATGCCTATACCCCCCATGTCGACATGACAGCCGTAGATTTTAAAATTCGAATTTTCAAAACAAGTGTCTATTCATCATAACCTTTCAATGATAGACATAACCGTTATTCTCCTATATATACACCAGTAGTTTTCGATGAATTTTCACTTAAGATTTCTTTGTTTTCTCTTCTCTTTCTCTTCCATTCTTATTTTCAAACATTCTTAACAAAACTCTGTAGAAATCCTAAGTGAATCAAACTCGATCGTCTCTAGTTTTATTCTCTACTACTCTCTCTCAAAGATCTCAGTGTTATTTAGAGTTATAAGATCATTTGTAATCAAAGAACAAAAGATCAAAGTGTATCGAGTCTCTCTCTATCTAATTGTGATTGGAAATGGTGTGATTATGGCCCGTAAATCAATTGGGTGTGATCATAGACCGTAAATCAATTAGGTGATCTTGTAGCCTAGTTAAATCAGGAGAGTTTGCCCTGGACTCGGAGGCATGAGGGTGTATATCGTGGCCTTGAAATCGAGGTTGTAATATTGACACAATATTTGAAAAGAAATCTGCATAAGAAATTATGTGGGACTAGATGTAGGGTAACTTCGAACCAGTATAGAATTCCAGTGTATTCTTTCATTTACTGGTTTTATTAACTATTTGCTTCTATGTCTAGTTCTATGATTGTCTCTATGTTTGTGAATTATATCTGTTTGGATTTAATTTTAAAAGATTTCAAAAAGATTCATAAAATTAGTTAAACATTATTCACCCTACTCTAGTGTTAATTCTTCCTTAAGGTCCGTAATTCGCATTTCTTACATTCGGTATCATAGCATAGGTTTTCAAGGTTATCATAATCTGAATTTTGAAATAGTTTAAAACGAAATTTTTTGGGGATTCAGTTAACACTAGCTCAAAACTGTCCATATCATCATTGTCCCATAAGTCTTCATATTGTTATTACAGAAAATCAATTATCTACCGAATTGGAATGTTGTTCAGGAACAGATGTATTATATAGCTTTTGAAGATTCAACACTCAACCGACAAATGATGCAAATCAATAAAAACAAATGGATACTTGATAGTGGATGTTCAAGGCTCATGATTAGTAATCCGGAGATGCTGAATGACATAATTTACGAAGATGGAGGAATAGTCAACTTTGGAGTCAATTGAAAAGGATATGTGATTGGCATTAGCAATGTCGGTAACTCTAAAACTCCTACTATTTCTAATATTCTATTAGTTAGGAATCTAAAATACAACTTAGTTAGCATAAGTCAACTATGTGATAAGGGCTACAAAATCAAATTTGAAAAGGATAAGTGTCACATCAAAGATAACAAATCAAATATTATCTTTGAAGGAATTAAGAAGATAAACATCTATATTCTTAGTATGAAAATCTCAAATGATAACCTATGTCTTTTGAATAATACAAGTGACATTTGGATTTGGCATAAAAGATTTGGGCTTTTGAATTTCAAACTCTTATCTAGACTACCAAAACTTGATCCAGCAATAGGTCTTCCAAAAATGGATTTTAAAGTAGATAGTATGTGATACTTGTCAATTAGGAAAATTTAGGAAGAGTTCATTCACATTGAAAGATGGGATTTCAACTTCAAAACACTTGAGTTAATTCATCTCGATCTGTTTGGTCCATCTTATATTCAGTCAATAAATTACAGTAAATATGTTTTCATAATTGTAGATCATTATTCTAGGTTTACATGGATAATTTTTCTGAAACATAAAAGTGGTGCTTTTAATTTACTTAAAACTTTTGCAAAAAGAATTCAAGATAAACTTTCCTTAAAAATCAAAACTATTCGTAATGATCACGGTAGAGAATTTAAAAACGAAAATTTTGTGAATTTCTGTAATAAAAAAGGAATAAATCGTAATTTTGCTTTTAAAGAACTCCACAACAGAACAGTGTGGTAGAGCGTAAAAATTGGACGATTCAAGAGTGTTCAAGAACTATGCTTTCAGATAGTAAATTACCATAAAATTTTTGGGTTAAAGCAGTCGCTATAGCTTGCTACATTTTGAATAGTATTTTAATTATATCTCTAACCAATAAAACACCATATGAACTTCTTTTCAATAAAAAACCAAAGGTATCTTATTTTTAAAGTTTTTGGAAGTAAATGCCTTATTTTAAATACAAAGGGAAATTTGGACAAATTTGAGCCTAAATCCGACAAAGTAATCTTTATCGGATATTCAAATAGAAGTAAAGCTTACCGAGTTTTCAATTTAAAAACTAACACCATTGAAGAAACAATGCATGTTTCTTTTAATGAAAATTTCAAAGATTTTGTTCAAATAAATGATGAAGAATATTTTGTTACTTTAAATAATGAATCAAATGAAATAAATTGTGAAATTGCTCATCCTAATAAAAGGATCAGGCTTTTAATACATCATCCTATAGAAAATATACTAGGAAATATTGAATATGTTGTTAGAACTAGGAACCAACAAAACAAGAAGAGTAATGTTGCTTTATATCAACTATTGAACCAAAAAATCTAAAGGAAGTGTCATTTGATGATTCATGGATTCTTGCTATGCAAGAAGGACTGAATTAATTCACCAGAAACGATGTATGGGAACTTGTTCCTAGAACTGAGGACAAAACTATAATAGGCACTAAATGGGTTCATAAAAATAAAATGAATGAACAAGACGAGGTTGTTAGAAATAAAGCTCGGTTAGTCGCGCAAGGTTATTGTTAAGAAGAACGAATAGACTTTGATGAAACCTTTGCACCTGTAGCAAGATTAGAAGACATTAGAATTCTACTTACTTTCGCAAACCACAAAAATTTCAAATTACTTCAAATGGATGTCAAAAGTGCCTTTTTAAATGGTTTTATTAAAGAGGATGTTTATGTTGAACAACCTCTACTTTTTAAAGAAGAAAAGTTTCCAAATCAGGTTTACAAATTAAAGAAATCTTTATATAGTCTGAAACAAGCTCCTAGAGCCTGGTATAGTAGACTAAGATCGATCTTACCTATTACAATCAAAATTTGAAATTGGTAGAGTAGATAATACTCTTATTATTAAAAGAAACAAAAATGATATCCAATTAGTACAGATTTATGTAGATGATATCATTTTTGGATCAACAAACAACGAAATGAACAAAGAGTTTATTAAAAACATGACAAAAGAGTGTGAGATGAGTCATATGGGTGAATTTACTTTTTTTATAGGATTGCAATTGGATAGTGGTATTTTGGTTAGTCAAGAAAAGTGTGCTAGGGATCTATTAGTAAGTTTGGTATGACCACTACGAGTGGAAAACCCACTCCTATGGCAACCAATGAAGCCTTGAATAAAGAAGACATGTCAAAAGATGTTGATAAAAAATTATACGGAGAACGATTGGATCGCTACTCTACATGACTGCGAGTAGGCCTGATATCATGCATAGTGTCTGTCTCTGTGCAAGATACCAATCTCAACCCATTTAAGATCCGTTAAACGTATCCTAAGATATGTTAAACACACTTTAGACTATGGCTTATTTTACCCTAAAAATGATTCAATTGATTTAATCTCATATAGAGATGCTGACTATGTTGGTCGTAAATCAGACCGAAATAGTACAATTGAAACTTGTCACTTTTTAGGACATTCTCTGGTTTCCTGGTTTAGGAAAAAGCAAAATACTGTCTCACTATCAATAATTGAAGCAGAATATATCTCTACTACGTTGGCTTGTTCTTAAGTTATCTATATGCAGTAGACCCTAAAGGATTTTGGATTAAATATTTCAAAATCACCAATTTATTGTGACAATATAAGTGCAACAAATTTATCAAAAAATCCTACTCATCATGTCAGAACAAAACATATTGATATCAAACATCATTTTCTTAGAGATAATACAAGTAAAGAGATTATTTCTCTTGAATTTATCAACATTGAAAATCAAATAGCTGATATTCCGACCAAAACCTTAAATCAATCAACCTTTACTAACTTAAGAAGAGAACTAGGTATTTATTCTATAACTGAGATATAAAATATAGACATAGTAACATATATATTTAAATAAATAGAGAAAAACAAAATTGTCAAATATTTCAATGGGATGTAGACATGTCCCTACCCCCCATGTCGACATATAACGGTCAGATTCGAAATTTTGATTTTCCCTCTAAAATCTGTTTGGTGGTTTTTATAACCACAATATTTTGAATTCATCTGTCTTTTCGCTTCATTTCCTCTATAATAAACTTTTGAAAATACGAAGTAATTGCCTCCTCTTCTAAATCAAACCAAAATGCAATCATTTCCTTCCCTTCTACTAATTTTAGTCCATTCCAACATACTACATTGGCTTGAGTAATGAAGATCGTGGAAATTATCAAGGATTCTCTACAAATGCTGATTGAATTGCAAGTCATGCAAATAAGGATGGCAAAGGAACAAGAGAAACGAGGCAAGATTCTTAGAAATTGGAAAAAAAATTATAATGGATAATCATGCAGGCCCTATTGTAATTAAAGATGATTCCTCTAAAAATACATGTTCATAACCCATTAGAGGACAATGAAGAAAAATAAGAGGAAGAAGCACAAATGGACGAGGACAATAATATTGTTTATGTTGGAGAAGTCTGTTTTGACGAAAATGGTAATTTTATCGAACAACATGGAAACTTTTGTCTCCATTACCTTAATTGTTCGATTCACAGGTCACCAATCATCAAGGACTCTCGTTAGATTGTTATTATATTGATGATTTTATATTTTTTGTACATCTATATATTCGTGCTTATGTTTCATATATATGTGTAATGTAACATCATATATAATAAAATTATATTTATGTGTCGCTTAGTATAATTTGTTATTAGCATTTAGTTCCATAGTATTAGTTTAAGGGGGGAATTATGTAGTTTAGGCTTAGTTTATATGGATGACAAAGGGGGAGAATTATAAAATAGGATAGTTAGGATGTTAGTTAGGATGTGATTAAGGGGGAGTTAGTAGATTGAAGGGGAGTTGTTGGAATAAGGGGGAGTCAGAGTAGAATCAGAGTTTGATGGAGTATATTTTATAAACATAGGTTGTCACCATCAAAAAAGGGGAGATCATTAGTTCTTGAGATGATGTTTTGATGAAAACAACCTTAAGACTTGTTATAAAATATAAATATTAATATCTTTATTTAGATATATGTATATGCAGAATATATATATACATATTATATGCAGGAACTGAGAATGAAGACTGGACAGTATAGAGATTCAAGACTGACGAATTCAAGATTGTAGAAATCAAGACAGAAGACTAATGAGTATCAATATTATCAAGAGTTCAAGATATCAAGATAAGTAATAGACTCTAGATTTATGTTAAAACTCCAAAATAGCACTAAAATCTTTATTCGTTTTTTAATTGTGGAATTAAATCCACCTTTTCGCTTTAATAGAGGAAGGAACCCACAACCTCTTTAGTGGGATGGAACCCACAAACTTCTCTAGTGGAATGGAATCCAAATTTTTTTTAAACTGGCATATTTTTAGATTTTTTTCAAAACTATCTTTTTAAAATGACATCTCTCTTTCGGTTTAATTATTTTAGCCTTAATTTAAAAACTATTTTTAATCATATTAATTTCAAAATTATTTCTTATTTTTAACTATCTCATGGTTTTAATTTTTTAGCTTTAATCTCAAAATATTTATATATTTAGTTTTTATTACTTTTACATTTCGTAAGATCATTTTCCAAAGGTTTTTATAATCATAAAATATATTTAAAATAGTTTACAAAGTTCTAAGATTGTTTCGAAAAACTTTAGAAAGAAAATCTCTTTTAAAACAAAAATCAATTTTCAAAAAATAATATGGGATGACAACATGCCTATACCCCCCCCCCCCCCCCATGTCGACATAGTAGCCGTAAATTTTAAAAATCAAATTTTCAAAAGAAGCGTCCATTCATCATAACCTTCCTTGAATAGACATGACCGTTATTCTCATATATATACCAGAACTTTTCAACTAATTGACACTTAAGATTTCTTTGTTTTCTCTCCTCTTTCTCTTCCATTATTATTTTCAAACATTCTTAACAAAACTCTTTTGAAATCCTAAGTGAATCAAACTGGATCATCTCTAGTTTGATTCTCTGCCACTCCCTCTAAATAATATCGGTGTTTTTCAGAGTCGTAGGATCATTTGTAATCAAAGATCGAAAGATTGAAGTGTATCGAGTCTTTCTCTATCAAAGTGTGATTGGAAACGCTGTGATTGTGGCTCGTAAATAAATTGGCGTAATTGTAGACCGTAAATCAATTAGGTGATCCTAAAGCCTGGTTAAATCAAGAGAGTTTACCATGGACTCAGAGACAAAAGGGTGTATTTCATGGCCTTGAAATCGAGGTTGTAATATCGACATTATATTTGAAAAGAAATCTACACAAGAAATTGTGTAGGACTAGATGTATGGTAACTCTGAACCAGTATAAATTCTGGTGTATTCCTTCCTTTACTCCTTTTATTTACTATTTACATCTATGTTTGGTTCTATAATTGTCTCTGTGTTTATGAATTGCATCTGTTTGGGTTTAATTTGAAAATATTTCAAAAAGATTCATAAAATTGATTAAACACTATTCGCCCCCCATCTAGGGTTAATTCTGCCTTAAGATCCGTACGTCACATTTCCTACAACTTGGAGAAGGCAACCGCAAGCGAGTGTGGGTTATGCCTTTTGTGGTGCTGGATATTTACTCTGCTTATAATGAATTTTTGGGTCGATCTGCCTTGGCTGAATTCAGAGTGGCTATAGTGACTTGGTGTTTGATGCATAAATTTCCTATAGATAACGATGTAAGAGTAGTGCATAGAGATCAAGGGCTTGGCCGTGGGTGTTATGTCGATGAGATAATAGAGGCAGGGCGGAAAGAGAAAGGAAAAGGTGTAGAGGGGACTCTCTACATGAAGGCTTGAGACACATAGTAACTATTGTCGAGGCTTGCCTTGAGTAGCACAATTGAACCCATAAGGATATGGATCTACAAAAAGAGCCATTGGATGGAAGAGCAGCTCCTATCAAATTGGTAATCTATGTTTCGGTCAGCCAGGATGATCCAACACGGGTTCTTAAGGTAGTTCACAGCTTGACCTTAGAATGGGGAAGGAGTTGGTTGGTTTTCTCCGAGCGAATCTGAATGTGTTCGCCTGGTCACACTCTGACATGTGTAGGATCTCATCGAAGATAGCGAGCCATGCATTGATTATAAAACCCAAATGTGTTCCTATGAAACAAAAGCATCGTAGCCTGGGTCCAGAGAGATCCGCTGCACTCAAAAAAATAAGTGGAGAAGTGGAAGGATAATGGCTTTGTTCGCGACGCCTTATACCCGAATGGATAAAATAATCGTTCTTGGTGAAAAAGTGAGACGAAAAGTGGAGGACATGCGTCAACTATTCTGATCTGAATAAAGCATGCCCGAAGGATAGCTTCCCGCTCCCAAGGATTGATCAGTTGGTAGATTCGACAACTGGAAACGAAGTACTATCGTTCATGGATGCACATTTTGGATACAATTTGATTCTAATGAACATTCTGGACCAAGAACACACTAGGTTTGTCACTGCCTTGAGAGTGTTTTGGTAGTTGGTTATTCCCTTCGGATTAAAAATGTGGGAACAATCTACCAGAGGCTGGTAAACAAGGTATTCAAAGATCATATTATGAGTTCGATGGATGTAACGACCCGAAAATTCGATGATTATAATGAGTTAAATTAATAAGACTTTTAATTAAATTTAGAAAGAAATAAAAATCTTATAATTTATATTGGAACGAATGTTAGAAACTAGATGTAGCAAATGAAATTAAAATTAACAATTTAAAATTTATATTGCAATCAATTGGAAATAATGTAAATTGAATAGAAATGTAAGTTTATTTATAGGGCAGTAATTGATGAATAAAAAGTTTGAAACCAAGTAAATAAATTTATAGAGAACATTTAATAGTAATCAATGTATATATTAGGCAACTGACAATTTATGGATTTGTTAAGATTGCAAAGTTATAATTGAGCGTAAATAGGAATATTTGGTAACTAATTAAAGTAAGAAAGAAATGTAAATGTTATAACTTGGTTACAAAATTTTTATACGGAAGTGGATGTAAATATGAATGAATTAATGTGCGCATAAATTTAAGATGGGATAAAATGTAAATTAATGTAATAAGGATGACGTAGGTTGATAAGTATTCATAATGTCTGTGTTGTTCATAAACGTTACTTTAATGATTTTAAATGTAACGACGCAGAATTTCTGTCATTTGAAATTTGTATATTTAATTGATTTTAAATTTTAACAAGTAAAATTTGTAAGTCGAATAAATTTTATTTCCATTATCTAGATTTAATTGGATAATTAAATCGATAATTAATATATGAAATTACAGAAATAATTGAAATTTGGATTTAATTTGATTAAAATTGATTTGTAAAGTTGTATTTAATCATATTGGAGTTAGAATGATGTTATAGAACTTTTAAAATTTAATTAAAAGTCAATTTATGAAAATTGAATATGTTTAATATTTAATTGACGAGTTAAAATAGCCATTTTTCAAACAGCCTCGGATTTGGACAAAACCAATTTCATTGGATCCTAATGTTAAATTATTGTATTGTTTCAAATTTCGTGTCAATCGGACTTACGGTTTATCCGGGGCAAGCTAAAACGCGTAGAAATCGATTCGAGTGAATTTTGAATTTTAAATAATTCGATTTTGAATTTTAAATAATTCGATTCGAAAGATTTCTTTCAAATTTGATCGAATTGGCTCCCGATATATATTCCATTGCGTTCGGAATATGGGTAAAACATTATAAACGCCAGGCGGCATGCTTTGTTTGGAGTTCGGAAAAATATCGGGTGAATAGTGTCGCGTAATTTTCTATATAAGGACCTCATATTCTTTATTTTTCACAAAACCCTAACCCTAGAGCTTCAGCCGCCACCTCCCAAATTAATGGCCAAAAATTTCGATTTTTCTTCTTCAATTATCTTCCAATCCACACGTTAATTCAAAAAAACTTCAACTACAAACTTCTAGATCGTATCAAGATCTATATTCTCAACGGTCATGATTGGAAATGACGCGACGGATTGATGGCAAATCAAGTGAGAACGTATGGAAGTCGCGCACGTTTATCGAGAGCAAGGGGGAGCCGAGCTTCAAGCTGTTTCAGCCGATGGTGGCACTCGAGACGTGCTTCGATGTGGCGGTGGTAGATCGACCTGGAATCGATTGTAGAGGCCGCGATATCTAACCCTAAGTGGCGGCTCAATGGGTTATTTCGAATGTATGCAACATGGAAGGAGATGATAAACGCACGGTCTTGATTTGGTAAAAGGATTTGGACGGCCCAGATGCAGTGAGGTTTAAAAATTAAAAGAAAGTTGAAATTAATTTATATATTAATTCGTTTAAAACTTTAAACTATCGTAACTTGTTCATATGAGGTCGGAATTTGACGAAACGAATTGCGTTGGGTTCGAATTAACGAGCACTACGCAATAGAGCTGGATTGGAGTTGACTGGAGCTAGTGAAAATTTTGGGTAAAATTAATCGCGCGTTTAATTTTATTCGAAATAAAACACTACGACTGTTATTGAAAACAAGGTGAGAACTTCTCACTCAATCGAAATTGTTTCGATTTAAATTTTAAATAGTTAGATTTAAAATTGCTTAATTGTGTGATTGAATGATAATTTGCTATCTGTTGGATTGAAATAGACCCAATACGCCGTATATTAAGCGGATGTTATTTATTAAGCACATATACCGCGATATTTCACCTTGAAGTGGAATTGATATTATATATGTACTTGGAGTTGATTTTTCCGCATTATATAGCGGATGAGACCCTATTGCGCCGCATAATAGCGGATAATATTTATATAAACCCATGTACCGCAATATCCCGTATTGGAACGGGATTGGTATTGTGCAAACATCTGTGGATGCAGGGAAACAGATTGGAGGGATCCAACTGGATTCCTCAACAGTATTGATCTATTTACAGATATTGTGATATATTTTATTATCATATGATATATGATGTTTTGGATGCCATGATTGTTATATTTAGTGCTGTTGTAGCATTGGGCCTATTTTTGGAGTTCTAAAAATGTTAAAGTAATGATTTCGAATTTAAAAGCATTTTTAAAGTGATTTTTTGAAAGTATACATTTTTATTGAATTTTCAAATTGATTCATTTTAAATAAATAAACGTTAAAATTTTAGTTATAAAAATTTATGATTTTTGTGAAATATAACCGAAATGTGACTTTTTTTTGAAGATAAATAGTTGATTAATTTATAAAATGGTTTAAATTGGGATTTTTGAATTATTATAAACAGTTTATACAAAAGATTTATAAAATTGATACTTATAAAATTAAAATATTGGGATTATAAAACGAGTTTTTATAAGTGTTAAAAATGAAGTATAAATGGATTATATAAGTAAATAAAATTTATAGATTTATAAATTGTGAAGTTATACAATGAATAGATTTTGTAAAATAAAAGATTTATAAGTAATCAACTTATAAATTGGATTTTGGCATTTAAACGAGATATAAATAGAATTTGTCAATTTTATAAGTTGTAGTTTTTATAAAATATATATGAATGTGAATTTATAAATGTTGTTTTATAAATCTAAAACCATGTTGAAATTGACAAGTAAATATGAAAGCTTATTGAAGGAGATATATCCACGATTTTGGACAGTGGATAATCCTTTAAATTAAATGTGTAGAAATGTTGAATTTGGTTAACGAAGTATATTCACGATTTTGGATAGTGAATAATATATTCAAGAAATGTTTTAGGAAGTGATCTTTTGAATAGGATTAAAATGATGTGAAGATGTTTCAGAATGTACTAAGAATCGAAACCATAGACTTCGACATTCATTGTTGAAATAGACGTTTTCGAGAAATAGAAGGAAATGGTGGACTATAACACTCTTGCTATAGTAAATGATTTTCGAAAGGAAATGTTTATGTAGTATTGGGATTTATATATCTGTCTTAATTTCGAATCCCTATACTATCGATTTTGGGTTGTCGTAACGATGTTTTATGCAACATTCGTTTTGACTCAAATAAATGGGTTTAAGAGAATGTTTTCCTTAAAGAATAAAATATATACTTAATCGCGATTTAAGTATATTGAATATTTTCCAAATGTTGAAAATAAATAGATTTGTGAGATTACTTATTATTAAATAAGTATGGAAATGTTTTCCAATATGAAGTGGAAGGTATTGAGAATATATCTTTTAAAGATAAATTGAAGTGAATATTTGGCAAGTTATTCAATTTATGGAAGATTAATAACAAGGGTCTAGTGATTGTTATGGTGCTGGATATTTGTTTGTTAGCCTTGATAGTTAAATAACTGACTATCAATATTTACCTTTAAATGGGTATTTGTTGTGATTTTCTTGAATTTGAATGCTACACTTATTTTAAAATAAGTGCTTGTTATTTGGTTTAGCTGGGAGAGGACCCTTGGGTCATAAATCACATTCCGAATAGTGACACGACGTATATGGATAGCATTGAAGACCGGTGGTGAAGACCGGGTATTTTCGAGAACGAGAGGATAACTCGTTGATTGTCTCTGCATTGAGTCGTGCCAGTATAGAGATTCCCTAAGTGATGGGAAGTCCGATCGGGATTGTGAATACCTGGATTGCAAGGGCTTCTTGGGAAGTGCCTTGGTTCTGTTCGAACCAAGAATAGACTTGAATGGATTGTATGTCTGACATTACAAATTGAGATATAAAGCAGATTTCTTTCAAATACATTTCTGTTAGTGGCGGAGAATTTGTTCTCCTAGCTTAAAACCCTTCTCTGAGACGTACGAGCTCAGAAATTATGTAGTTGAAGGTTATCGGAGATAAATTCCCAATTTGGTAATGTGGCATGCTAAGTGTTGCTGATCATTGTTGATCAAAGCGTGACTTTTTTGAAAAGCGTAGCTTTGTGAACGAGACTTCGTCGAACCTCACACCCCGAAATGGTCGAAACAGGAGAGATGCGGCAAGCTTATTGGGTGTAGCGCCCTTTAGGTTATGTGCATTTCCTTCTGGATGTAGTTACTGAGAATTTATTACTTTGTGGTTGTTGGTTGTCGGGATCCCGGGAAAGGTCGGTTACGACCGGGGAATGGCATACTCGTGTCAGTAGTTAACCAGTTAGGGGTAAGCCGGCCTTGTGTTGGCAGAGATCCGGTTAGGTTATCGGGGCGTCTCTCCATAGGCGTTTCCATGTGGCAATGGGAAGTTCCTTGGCCTGACCATTTGTTGGAAATCCAAAGAAACAATACGAACCCCTTACGATTGCAAATTGTATAACCTGCCTCCTCAGGAGGTAGCTATAGCAGGCATAATATAATGGTACCTATGCTGACTAAGATTTATATTCTAATTTCGAAATGGTTTTCCACATTTTGCGCTTATAGTAATAACATTAAAAAAAATCTCTGCGTCGTAAGCATCTTTGACTATCATAAGGAGAAATCTCCTCCAAGTTCTGCGTTTGCATTGTGTGTGTGGCGGAGGCCTTATGGTAGTTACATTTTTCAAAAGCATTGTGAATCTATTTAAAAATATTTCTTTGTTTATTTTTAAAGATATAACTGTTTTAAGTTCTCAATCCAGTCACATGACTGACTTGGAGTATATTATTCTCTTCCTAAACTCTGGGTGCCCACCAATTTCCACACGGGCAGTCTAGAGTAAGGTTATCAAATCATTCTAGAATTCAGGAGTAGCTATGGAGCTCAAGAGGCGAGCTGGATGGCATGGCGTATCAACTAGTATATAGTATTTTTTTCCGCTGTTTGTTGTTGTAAACTCTGATAATGATAATGTAATGTAGTGTGATGTAATGTAATAATTGATATAGTTCTTTTGATTTAAAGATTATTCATTTATCTATTATATGTTGTTCCGCTGCGATTGTGAGATTCTGATATTATTTCTGCTGCTTTTTCTTCCTTCTTTCTTCTTCTATCTTCTACCTCCTCTTTAACCCCAACGATTCGGTTTTCCGGCATTCGATTGCTCGGAAGTTGATACAGTGGACGTATTAATGTCGACCTTCGTGAGTCGAAAAACCCCACTCATCACATTTGGTATCAGAGCATTTGGTTAAGTGACAACCTTGGCTCTGTTGGGAATTACTCATTAGAGATAGAGTCAGTAGTACTCTAGAATGAGTGTGAGTGTAATAATAGCTATGAGAGCGTATTTGTTAGTGAATATAAAATTGTTGTATATTGTGATGATTGGTTTGTTGAGTGGTATTGTTTTAAAAGCGGGTAAATGAAATAATTTTACCCAAAATTATATTTTACATATAAAGTGAATAATTTTTTAGAATTGTTAAAGTGTATATAAAATTGATTGTTTGATAGTTGAAAATGTAAGAATATATATAAGTTAATTAAAGGATGTTTGAATAAATTAAATAAAAACAATTGAAAAAGAATAAATCGTATAAGCGAAGAATTATAAGTATGGAATTATAATTATTATGATTTACAATTGTGAAATAATCTTATATATAAGAAGTGAAACTATATGAATATATGTATAAATATGAGTTGTAAATAAAAGTAAAATAGAATTTACTTTAGAATCGGAGTCTGAATTGGATTTGGAAATTCAAGTTAAGTTAAACAAATGATTTTTAAATGGAATATAACTTAAGGAATGTTGAATGAAGTTGATTTTGGAATCGAAGTAAATTAATAAAGTGAAGTGATGAATATAAACTTGAGTTATGTAATGAACTTCAACTTTTATGGTTAAATTAATTAGCAATTGAATTAATAAATAAATTGATATGAAATAATGGATGTAACTGTTAATTCATTAAAGCTAATTAAAAGTGATGAACCAAATTGAAAGAATGTAAGAAAAGTAAAATGAATTTGATTGTATTCGATATACATTGTTTGTTAGATGATGGTTAATTGATTGTATAGAAATCTATATGAAATTGGATTATGAAATTGAAAGCTAAAGTAATTGAAATCAAATTGGAAGCTAAGTGAATCTTAAATAAAATTGAATTTGATTTTGAAGTGAACCAACTTGAATATGAATTAGTGAATATAAACTAATTGAATATGAATAAATGAATGTTAGTAAAAACATCCAATGTTAATGAATCAAATGTGATTTAAAATGAAAAAAAAACCAATTCATTGAATATTAATGAGAAGTGCATGAATATTGATTTAGTTATGGATGTTAATTGGATGATAGTTGGTTGATGGTTGGATTTGTTGCTTTTGTTACATTTGCTATAGTGGCACACGTAATTGTTGTAGTGATATATGTTGTATATCGATAATTATTTTCTATATACATGTTTCTCATTGTTATTGAGTGTTTGGTAGGTGTGGATGGCGCTTGCTTCGCTTTTGGAGTTCGCTTTCGTGCTATATTAGCCGTATATGCTCGCTAATAATATATAAGGTACATATCTCGGATTACATATCGTACTTTTACATTTTTTTCCATGTGGGATGCCTCATTACTTGATGAAATGTATATTTGTGATATATATACTGCCATTTTTTTCGGATCGAACCGCGCAAAGGAGACTATGGCAAAATTTTCTGAAAATTTAAGGCGTTAGAATATTTTCGAGAAAATTGGGAAAATTTTGAAAACTAAGTTTTGATTTGGAGTTAAAAGTTAAACAATATTTGTTGGTTTTGAAAAGATAACTAAGTAAGATTTAAAAACTTAGTAAATTTATTGTAAGGAGTTTAACTATGGATTTTGGAAAATTTAAAAAGTTTAAATGAATCTGAAATCAAGTTGGAACGTTTTTTTTTTGGAAAAAAGTTAATGGATTATGTATTTTCTTCCTTGGTAATTTCGAGGACGAAATTCTTTTAAGGGGCAAGTTTGTAACAACCCAGAATTTCTTTCATTTGAAATTCGTATATTTAATTGATTTTAAATATTAACAAGTAAAATTTGTAAGTCGAATAAATTTTATTTCCAATATCTAGATTTAATTGGATAATTAAATCGATAATTAGTATATGAAATTACAGAAATAATTGGAATTTGGATTTAATGTGATTAAAATTGATTTGTAAAGTCGTATTTAATCATATTGGAGTTAGAATGATGTTATAGAACTTTTAAAATTGAATTAAAAGTTAATTTGTGAAAACTGAATATTTTTAATATTTAATTGACGAGTTAAAATAGCCATTTTTCAAACAGTCTCGGATGTCGAAGAAACCATTTCATTGGATCCTTAATATTAAATTATTGTATTGTTTCAAATTTCGTGTCAATCGGACTTACAATTTGTACGAGGCAAGCTAAAACGGGTAGAAATCGATTCGAGTGAATTTTGAATTTTAAATAATTCGATTTGGAAAGATTTCTTTCAAATTTGATCAAATTGGCTTCCGATATATATTCCATTGCGTTTGGAATAGGGGTAAAACATTATAAACGCCAGGCGGCGTGCTTCGTTTGGAGTTCGGAAAAATTTCGGGTGAATAGTGTCGCGTAATTTTCTATATAAGGACCTCATATTCTTTATTTTTCACAAAACCCTAACCCTAGAGCTTCAGCCGCCACCTCTCAAATTAATGGCCGAAAATTTTTAGTTTTCTTCTTCAATTGTCTTCCAATCCACACGTTAATTCAAGAAAACTTCAACTACAAACTTCTAGATCGTATCGAGATCTATATTCTCAACGGTCATGATCGAAAATGACGCGACGGATTGACGGAAAATTAAGTGAGAATGTATGGAAGTCGCGCACGTTTTTTGAGAGCAAGGGGGAGCCGAGCTTCAAGCTATTTCAGCCGATGGTGGCACTCGAGACGTGCTTCGATGTGGTTGTGGTTGATCGACCTGGAATCGATCGTAGAGGCCGCGATATCTAACCCTAAGTGGCGGCTCAATGTGTTATTTCGAACGTATACAACATGGAAGAAGATGATAAACGAACGGTCTTGATTTGGTAAAAGGATTTGGACGGCCCAGATGCAGTGAGGTTTAAAAATTAAAAGAAAGTTGTAAATTAATTTATATATTAATTCATTTAAAACCTTAAACTATCGTAACTTGTTCAAACGAGGTCGGAATTTGACGAAACGAATTGCGTTGGGTTCGTATTGACGAGCACTACGTGACGGAGCAGATTGGAGTTGATTGGAGCTAGTGAAAATTTTGGGTAAAATTAAACGCGCGTTTAATTTTATTCGAAATAAAACACTACGACTGTTATTGAAAACAAGGTGAGAACTTCTCACTCAATCGAAATTGTTTCGATTTAAATTTTAAATAGATAGATTTAAAATTGCTTGACTGTGTGATTAAATGAAAAATTGCTATCTGTTGTATTGAAATAGACCCTATTTGCCGTATATTAAGAGGATGTTATTTATTAAACACATATACCGCGATATTTCACCTTGAAGTGGAATTGGTATTATATATGTACTTGGAGTTGATTTTCCCGCATTATATAGCAGATGAGACCCTATTGCGCCGCATAATAGCGAATATTATTTATATAAACCCATGTACCGTGATATCCCGTATTGGAACGGGATTGGTAATGTTCTAACATCTGTGGATGCAGGGAAACAGGTTGGAGGGATCCAACTGGATTCCTCAACAGTATTGATCTATTTACAGATATTGTGATATATTCTATTATCATATGATATATGATGTTTTGGATGCCGTGATTGTTATATTTAGTGTTGTTGCAGCATTGGGCCTATTTATGGAGTTCTAAAAATGTTAAAGTAACGATTTCGGATTAAAAAGCATTTTTAAAGTGAATTTTTGAAAGTATACATTTTTATTGAATTTTGGAATTGATTCATTTTAAATAAATAAACGTTAAAATTTTTACGCTATAAAAATTTATGATTTTTGTGAAATATAACCGAAATGTGACTTTTTTTTAGATAAGTAGTTGATTAATTTATAAATTGCTTTAAATTGGGATATTTGGATTATTATAAACAATTTATAGAAATGATTTATAAAATTGATATTTATAAACTAAAATATTGGGATTATAAAACGAGTTTTTATAAGTGTTAAAAATGAAGTATAAATGGATTTCGTAAGTAAATAAAATTTATAGATTTATAAATTGTGAAGTTATAAAATGAATAGATTTTGTAAAATAAAAGATTTCTAAGTAATCAACTTATAAATTGGATTTTGGCATTTAAATGAGATATAAATAGAATTTGTTAATTAAAGGATTTTATAAGTTGTAGTTTTTATAAAATATATGTGAATGTTAATTTATAAACGTTGTTTTATAAATCCAAAACCAAATTGAAATTGATAAGTAAATATTAAAGCTTATTAAAGGATATATATCCACGATTTTGGACAGTGGATAATCCTTTAAATTAAATGTATATAAATGTTGAATTTGGTTAACGAAGTATATTCACGATTTTGGATAGTGAATAATATATTAAAGAAATGTTTTAAGAAGTGATCTTTTGAATAGGATTAAAACGATTTGAAGACGTTTCAAAATGTATTAAGAATCGAAACCATAGATTTCAACATTCATTGTTGAAATAGACGTTTTCGTGAAATAGAAAGAAATGGTGGACTATAACACTGTTGTTATAGTAAATGATTTTCGAAAGGAAATGTTTATGTAGTATTGGGATTTATATATCTATCTTAATTTTGAATCCCTATACTAGCGATTTTGGGTTCTCGTAATGATGTTTTATGCAAAATTCGTTTTGACTCAAATAAATGTGTTTAAGAGAATGTTTTCCTTAAAGAATAAAATATATACTTAATCGTGATTTAAGTATATTGAATATTTTCCCAATGTTGAAAATAAATAGATTTGTGAGATTACTTATTATTAAATAAGTATGGAAATGTTTTCCAATATGAAGTGGAATGATTTGAGATTATATCTTTTAAAGATAAATTGAAGTGAATATTTGGCAAGTTATTTAATTTATGGAAGATTAATAACAAGGGCCTAGTGATTGTTATGGTGGTGGATATTTGTTTGTTAGCCTTGATAGTTAAATAACCGACTATCAATATTTACCTTTAAATGGGTATTTGTTGTGATTTGCTTGAATTTGAATGCTATAATTATTTTTAAATAAGCACTCGTTATTCGGTTTAGCCGGGAGAGGAACCTTGGGTCATAAATCCCATTTCGAATAGTGAGACAACGTATATGGATGCATTGAAGACCGATGGTGAAGACCGGGTATTTTTGAGAACGAGAGGATAACTCGTTGATTGTCTCTGCACTGAATCGTGCCGGTTTAGAGATTCCCTAAGTGATGGGAAGTCTGATCAGGATTGTGAATACCCGGATTGCAAGGGCTTCTTCGGAAGTGCCTTCGGTTCTGTTCGAACCCAGAATAGACAAGAATGGATTGTATGTCTAACATTACAAATTGAGATGTAAAGCAGATTTCTTTCAAATGCATTTCTGTTGGTGGCAGAGAATTTATACTCTTAGCTTAAGACCCTTCTCTGAGACGTACGAGCTCAAAGATTATGTAGTTGAAGGTTATCGGTGATATATTCCCAATTTGGTAATCTGGCATGCTGAGTGCTGCTGATCATTGTTGATCAAAGCTTGGCTTTTGTGAAAAGCATAGCTTTATGGTTGAGACTTCGTCGAACCTCACACTCCAAAATGGTCGAAACAGAAAAGATGCGGCAAGGTTATTGGGGGTAGCGCCCTTTAGGGTATGTGCCTTTCCTTCTGGGTAGAGGTGGTATCATGGTATGGAGCCCAGATATTTAACCTATGTAGTTACTGCGAATTTATTACTTTGTGTTTGTTGGTTATCGGGATCCCGGGAAAGTTCGGTTACGACCGGGGGATGGCATATTCATGTCTGTAGTTACCCAGTTAGGGGTAACCCGGCCTTGTGTTGGCAGAGATCAGGTTAGGTTCTCGGGGCGTCTTTCCATAGGCGTTTCCATGTGGAAATGGGAAGTTCCTTGGCCTGACCATTTGTTGGAAATCCAAATAAACAATACGAACCCTTTACGATTGCAAATTTTATAACCTGCCTCCTCAAGAGGTAGCTATAGCAGGCATAATATAATGGGACCTATGCTGGCTAAGATTTATATTCTACTTTCGAAATGGTTTTCCACATTTTTCACTTATAGTAATAATATTAAAAAAAATCTCTACGTAGTAAGCATCTTTGACTATCATAAGGAGAAATCTCCTCCAAGTTCTGCGTTTGCATTGTGTGTGTGGCGGGAGGCCTTATGATTGTTACATTTTCCAAAAGCATTGCGAATCTATTTTAAAATATTTCTTTGTTTATTTTTAAAGATATAACTGTTTTAAGTTCTCACACCAGTCACATGACCGAGTTGGAGTTTATTGTTCTCTTCCTAAACTCTGGGTGCCCACCAATTTCCACACGGGAAGTCTAGGGTCAGGTTATCAAGTCATTCTGGAATTCAGGAGTAGCTGTGGAGCTCAAGAGGCGAGCTGGATGGCGTGGCGTATCAACTAGTATATAGTATTCTTTTCCGCCGTTTGTTGTTGTAAACTCTGATAATGAGATTGTAATGTAATGTGATGTAATGTAATAATTGATATAGTTCTTTTGATTTAAAGATTATTAATTTATCTATTATATGTTGTTCCGCTGCGATTGTGAGATTCTAATATTGTTTATGTTGCTTTTACTTCCTTCTTTCTTTCTTCTTCTATCTTCTACCTCTTCTTTAACCCTAACGGTTTGGTTTTCCGGCATTCAATTGCTCGGCAGTTGATACAGTGGACGTATTGATGTCGACCTTCGTGAGTCGAAAAACCCCACTCGTCAGATTAAATATAAAATAACGGAAGTGTGAATGGAAATTAATAGAAATGTAAACTTATTTAAAGGTAGTAATTGGATGTAGATTTATGGAATGGAGTAAACTCAAATCAATGGAATAAATAAAGATGTATGCGTAGCAACAAATTGAATATATGAAAACAAAATGTAAGCATTGGATTAAATTAAGGAAATATTAATAAATGGTCATTTAATAAAACCAATGTTCTAGGAGTAATTATAATAGTGTTTGAAATATGTATACACTTTGATTTGGAAATCAATTGGATTTAAGATGAAATTTGGTATTATATTAGTGGGTTTAAATGTTTGGTTATTTTGTAAAGTAATAAATGGTGTAGATTAATATACATTACTTATTTAGGGTAGCGACTAAAATTGGTAATCCATTTGCAATTAATGATAATAGTGTTGATATAAGCTAATAAATTTAAATGTCAATGCAATACAAATTAATGGATTGAATGTGATTACGAAATTGGAATTAGATAAATGTAGTAACTAATTTAGGGTAAATAAATTTATGGAACAAATGTTATGATCTTAACTGATGGTGATTAATAATTAGAGATAATGTAAATTCCATTTATAATATGACTATTGGTTAATGAAAAGATTATAAATCAAGATTTGTTTATTTATTTGAATATAAAGAATTAAGGTAATTGAGTTTATTGCAATTAAGTAAAATTAAACATTTATTATTACGTTAATTGAAAGTTTAGTTGAAATTGGAGAGTATTAATGCAATAGTTTTGAATCCAATGTTTAATCCATCCATAATATGACTATTGGTTGATTTAAGGAGTGAAAACCAAGAATTATTAATTTATTTGAAATTAAAATTTAATAAAAGGATTTAATTGCAACTAAATGGATTTAATATATTAAATGGGAATTTAGATGAAATGTGAGGATATTAATATAAATAGTCTTGAATCCAATATTAAATCCATCTATTGGACAATAATGAATGGAAAAAAATGATTTGTTAATTTAATAGAAATTTTGGATATTAAATTTATAATTTCTGAATTTGAATGGAACTGAGGAAAATACTGAAATCGATAAGAAAATCAACTTTAAATTGACTTTTAATTTGTTTAAACCATTGAAATTTATTGAGAAATATAAAAGTGATAAAATTTGTCAATTTTAAGATTGAAATTTAAAATTGGATTTAATTAATTAATTATTAATTTATTTAATTAATGGAAAAATAGCCATTTTGTCCACTGACTCGGATTTCGACGAAACCAATTTCATCGGATCTGTAATGGTGAATTGTTATAGGATTTCAAGTTTCGTAGCGATCGGACTTGTTGTTCAATCGTACGGACTCGAAACGCCTTGAAATTTATGAAATTGAAACCAATTTGAAAAATATTGATTTTAGCATAACTTCTTCATACGTTGCCATTTGAACCTGAAACCTTTTCCATTGAGTTTAAAATATTTTAAAACACCTATTTTGATATATGGGTTTACCCAATTTCGTTCCGGAGTCGAAACGGGCTTTTTGGGTCACTTTAGCGTTAGCACGTATATCCAACCTTATCCATCCATTCTAATTTCTGACCTACCTGTATAAACCCCGTTATAAACCCTAGCCTCCCTAATTCTCATTTGTATGTACGCAATTCAGTTATCTCTCCTCCTCAATGGTAGACAACAAAATTTTAGATCCAATTCCAATTCAAAATCAAAGTCAAAAATCCAAACTCCTCAGAAAAATTCGAAAAAAATATATGTTGAAGATCTCGAGGTGCGTAATCTTCTGGTACTATTTGTTTCTTGATTCGAGTTATCGTTTTCCCTGGAATCAGCGATTTATTGTCGGCTGTTCGTATTGGCTTGTGTGTTGGACGGTGGATCTTCATCAATGGGGCGATCGTAAGTGCAGTATCGTAGAGTTTCGTGTGCAGCATGCATCAGCACAGTTACTTTGGTCGAAGGGTGCTCGGATTCGCCAGAAATGGCAGCCCTAGGCACGGCGGCGCGACCCATGTCCAGGCGTCTAAAGGCGTGCGCGACTCTTGGCCTAGGGGTGGCTCGCCGAGCTCCGATCAACAGTGTTGCCTGATTGGGTTGCAGGCGAAGGTGGTGACGGCAAAAATTGGGCTAGGGGTGGCGGCTCATTAGGGATTCCTGGAGGAGCGGTTCAAACATGATGAAGCGGGTTGCGTGTTACTAGGTAACGAAAGTGACGTGTATAATTTATTATATTATCTAATTTAATTTAATTTAAACCGTGTGATGAACTTATATCTATAATATTTGCATATGAGGTCCGTTTCACGTGTGGTTTTCTCCACTAGGTTCGTATTGGAATTCCGGACTTGATGACGCTGGTTTGGATGAATTCTGAGACAGTCAAATTATTGGGTTTAAATCGGATTTAAATTCGATTTAAATTCAAAATGTGAGTGTTTAAACCCACTCACAATTTCTAAAACTTCTTATGTTTGTTAAATCGATATATAATGGGATTTAAAATTTATTTATGGTTATTTGGCATATTTGATCATCATCTCAGTTAATTTCATTTATTTAAATTAAATTGCTATTAAATTTATTCATTGCATTTAAACTGCCAGTTAAATTGTTAATTAATTATTCATTTTATATAAACTGCCAGTTAAACAGTTATTTAATTTATTTTTAAATATAAACTGCTATTAAGTACCTGTTGTTTATTATCCGTTCTATATTGATGCTATTGGTTGAATTTGATGATGATTGTGATAAATGGTTGATGGTTGATACTGGATGAATAGATGCTGTATTTTTATTTGTTATAAACTGCAAGTTATTATGCATTTTCATTTCATTGGGGATTGCGGTTTGAAATGATATATGATCGTAATTTTTTTTTAAATTACGGATTAAATATCCGTATCACTTGACCATAGGATAGAAAATTTTATATAGGCACTGCGGTATATATATATATATATATATATAATTATTTTTGAAATGATTTTCTATGGTTTTGAAAAGAATACGGTTTAATAAATATTAAATTTTGACGTTATAAAAATATTATTTATATATAAATTGTTAAATTCTTGAATTTATGCTATGTATAAAATTGACAAATAAAAAAAGTTAATAATGGAGTTTGATTGGTTATATTATATGGTTTAATACCTATTTAAGACATTGTATATATAGAGTTTTAATTGACTTAAATGAAATTTAAGTTGAAAGATAAATATGAAGTTGGTTTAAATTGAATTATTTAAGAACTGTACTTGAATAAATTGATTTGGAATTTAAATAAAAATGGAGACTTTAATGGATATGATTCTTATAACTTGATTTGGTTTAAAGTAATTTAAATGAATATACAGTGGAGATAAATGAATTTGTCAAGTTAAATAAATTGAAAGAATATACAGTTGTTTGAAGTTAAAAGTTTTACTTGAACTATATTGGGTTTATTAAGTAAACATTTCAAATCTAAATGATAGTAATTAAATTTGATATATGAATTTATCAAAGAATTAATTTTTAAACGGTGGAATATTTAAAGCTTTGAGTTATATGGAAATATAAAATGGTTTAATTGGAGTTTTAAATTGAAATTTGGAAATTTATTTGTGAAATTAAAAAGCTATTTTATTAGTAATTTAGTATTTAAACCACTTAAGTATTCGGAGTTATATTTCAAAGCTATGGGTTTCAATATATATAGATTTGAAAGTGCTATGACTTTTGAAAAAGGATATATTTGGAATAAAATAATGTCATATTGCTTTGGATTTTTAAAATAGAAATGATATCGTATTTAATGGTTTTGAAATGAAATGTTTATTCTGGTTTTGAAGTATAATTATTTTAAATTGACCGCAGTGTTTTAATAACGTTTGTTTGTTGAAGAGTCCGAGATCGGAAGTTGTCATACTCTCTGCCAACTCCGTAAACCACTTTAACAACCGTGTATGCGGTGGAGATTCCAGAATGAAGTAGGATGGTGGCGGCGTTTCCTTTGAGGTAAATACGTGGACCCGACTCCCATGAGTTGGCATAAGGTGGCTAAAACAGGAGCGATTCTCGAGCCAATGAGGTCATTCCTCTGATCGGACGCACTCCTTCGATATTATACTTTGACATTTGGATTTGATTCGTTGGCCACTTTTGATTTTTGATTTTAGGGGTGTTGTTCGAGGTGGGCGATAGTAGCTGCTATGCGTTACCACCAGCCCGGATGCGTAATTGGTATATCTACCATGGCATTGCCTGGTTGTACCGTGTCACCTACCCTATCGCGCCTTGTACGAGTTTGGATTTCTCCCGTAGCCCGTATGGTTTCCTCTGGTGGCTTCTCGATCAGGAGGGACCATGATATTGGATGGACTACTAGGACTATTACATGTTACGGGCTATACGCGTGACCCCTTAATGCTAAGAAAAAAGTAAGTTTATTTTACAATT
This sequence comes from Allium cepa, assembly GCA_030765085.1. Lineage (NCBI taxonomy): Eukaryota > Viridiplantae > Streptophyta > Magnoliopsida > Asparagales > Amaryllidaceae > Allium > Allium cepa. The sequence continues at coordinate 467,039,106 of CM060943.1, forward strand.
GGACACTATTATAATAGCGAAATATTCTACATAGTAGATAGTTTAACGGATCCTTAGGAGATGTAAATCCCGAGCATCTCTTGTGTTACTGCACTCATATTTATTTCTATTGATTTAACTTACATAAGATCTTTTAGTTCTGACTCGAGTATTTTGTCTTTTCAATTCGCTCGGGTCAATCCGAGCATCTCAGGATCAAAGATTTTACTTCTGGAGGACGAAGATGAAGATTTCATTATTATTATTATTATACTATATTGTTCCACTACACACTGTATTCCGCTGCATCGATTTTTATTCGTTGGTATGTGCAACTCGGATATATATTATATAGGTAAAATTAAATATTTTGTAAACAGCTTCATGAACTGTATATTTGATTATTATATTTTATCCTTCCGCTGTGAGATTCTGTTTTGTTCTTTTTATTACTCTGCTTTTTCTTATCTACCCCATAACAATCCGCCCTTCCGTATGGTTTGAATTGGCACATGTGTCAATTTAAAGCGTGCGAAAAGGCGGGACGTTACAATGGAAGTCTTTTTCAATGACGTGATTATGAAGTCATAGTGCTCAGGAAGCCATATAAATAATTTGGTAGAGATGTTTATCATTCTCCATAAATAAAGGATGAAGCTAAACCTATTAAAAGGTTCATTTGGCATTGCATCATGGAAATTATTAGGCTTCATTGCGGACTCCCATAGGATCGAAGCTAATTCGAAAAAGATCTAGGCCTTGAGAAATGTTGGGGCCCAAAAGATGATCAAGGAGGTCTAGAGCTTGAATGGGAAGGTCGTCGCTTTGAGTCGATTTGTCTCTAAAGCCATCGACAAATGCATCCCTTTATTTGACTTTATTAAGAAGGGAAAAGGGAACTTCGCTTGGACATAGTAGTGTAAAGACAGATTCCAGGATCTGGTGGATCAGTTGGAGAGACCCCCTTCTCTTGAAGACGGTGGATGACAAGGACCTTTTTATATAACCGGCAATGTTAGTGCATGCACTGATCACTGTGCTAGTTCGAGAGGAATACTACATCCAACAACCAGTCTATTACATCAGTAAATGGTTAAAAGGAGTAGAAAGAAATTACTCAAAGCTGGAAGAGCTTACATACTGCCTATTGATTGCCTTAAGGAAGCTTAACCCATAATTTTAAGCTCATCCGATCAAAATTCTTACACAACCAGCCTTTGTGACGAGGCTTGTAATGACATGACACTTCTGGAAGACTGTTGAAATGGAACATTTAATTGATCAAATAGGATATAATCTATCACCCTCAAAGAGCTGTCTAGGGTCAAGCTTTGGTAGATTTTATAGTCGAATTCACTGTGCGAGATGATACTCCGAAGAGTAGTGGTGAGCAATATGGTAGGTGAACGATGTGCATGGATGGTGCATTAAATGAATGTTGTTCCCATGCTAGAGCTGTATTTGTCACTTCCGAGGAATATTCAATCTATTATGCCCTGAGACTCAACTTTTTTGTAAGAAAAAACGAAGCAGAGTAAGAAGAATTGATTGCAGGACTCAAAATTGCTAAGGAACTAAGAGTTAAAGCTTTACACATCTTTCACGATTCCCAACTGGTGGTGTGTCAAGTCAGGAAAGAGTTTCATGCAAAAGGAGCAAGGCCGACTTATTATCTATACTGGACCCTTGAGTTACTCATTAACATTGAATATTACACAATAACGCATATTTCCAGAGATGAAATTGCGAAGGCGACTCACAAGCCAAACTGGCCAATTTAGGAGTTGCGCAGCTCATGGGCCTAGTATCGGTAGAACTATTGTCGACTCCAAGCATCGACCATATGGATGTCGATTGGAGTATGAAGGCCGAGAAGGAGAAAGAGTCATGGATGACTGCCATATAGAATTATTTGTAAAGGGGAATCCTGGTGGACAAGAAGAGCGAACGATGGAAGCTCCTTCGCCAAGTTTCGAGATACGTCTTTTTACAAGGGGCTCTTTACAAGAAAGGATTCTTAGTCCCACTACTATAATGTGTTTCCTATGATGAGGCCGAAGAAATCCTAAGAGAAGTGCAATAAGGGCCTACGGCGATCATATTAGGGGGCAGATCCCGCAAAGAAGATTCTCTACTACGGCCAGCTGTCAACCGAGATGCAGCTGATTACACTAAAAAATGCTACAAGTGCCAGAGGTTTTCTAAGATTCTGAGTGGCCAATCGACGGATATTACATAATTGTCGATCCTTGGCGATTTATGGTCTGGGGAATTGATATTATCGATGTATTGTCGATATCTAACGGCAATGTGAAGTACGCAATCACTGCAGTTGATTAGTTCACCAAATGGGCTAAGGCAGAGCCATTGGCTACAATAACCATAAAGAAAGTAATCAACATTAGGGTTCGGAATATCATATTTCATTTTGGAGTTCCATGAACAATCATTACCGATAACGGAACCCAATTCGACAGCATCGATTTTGAGAATTTCTACCGTCGACATCGTATAGAGAAGAGATTTGTTGCGATGGTACACCCCTAGGTGAATGGACAAGCTGAATCTATAAACAAGATTATCAAGTCCATTCTAAAGAAGCGATTGAAAAATGCAAAGGGCAAGTGGATTGGTGAACTTCCATTAGAACTTTAGGCTTATCGAATAACCTACAAGTCATTGATTAGACACTCTCCATTCGCCTTAGCCTATGGTTCAAAGGCTATGTTTCCAGTTAAACCAAAAATATCGTCTCATTGAGTGATTCACAACAATCCATGGATGAATAAATAATTTCTACAAGAATCATTTTACATGATTGATGAGAACTAAGATGAAGCTGATTTGAGAGTAGCTATGCACCAAAACCGAGTCGCCCAATATTATAACACCAAGGTTGAAAATTGGACCATTAAGATTGGTGATCTAGTTCTTAAACGAATCTTCCCAGGACCTAGAAAAAGGGGATCGACGTGGGAAGTTCTACATGCAATGGAGTAAAAGCTTAGAGATGGCACTTTCAAACTAGTAAAGGTTGATAGAATCTCACTCCTAAGGGCACGGAATGGTGTGCATTTATGACACTATTTCACTTAGAAATAAATTTATAAAGCCATGTAATAAGACAGAACCTGTCATTTCTCATCTTCAATGAACAAAATAGCTCTCTAGATATGTATTTCTATAATTATATTGCTTAATAGCTATGAAATATGACCGACTCAAATAAATCTGCATATGTGTAATGCAAGTACGTAGGTACCCGGAGTTAGATGCCAACCAAACTTCCATGGTGCATGATCAGACCCTAGGAGTTCAACCATTCTTGGTGCCTGGAGATGGATGCTAGCTAACTCTTGTCTTAATGTAGGGGTAGGAGTATAAATCAAATAGTACATGATTTGACCGTCCTCCAATTAACTATTGTCCTTGATGTGCGGTAGGAGTACGAACCAAAATGGATGTGATATGACCATCCAATCACTAACATCTTGCTTGGAGTAGGCAAGATGAAAGATCCATGCCCGATTTAAGGTGGGATCTTACCGATAAACTTTGATCAATACCCAAAGTTCGACATGATTGAATGTAATACATCCTAGATGAGGATTTACAAACTACGATCTTAAGTAGTTAGTTCAAACCAGTTCCCAAAGCATGGCGTGATCGGATGTCACTACCCTGGAAAAGGATACCGGAATTGTTATACTAAATGGTTTATCCCAATTAATACCTAGAGCTTAGTGCTTCAACAATTACTTTGCATTCACTAGAACGATAAAAGGCCGGCAGATCATGGAACAGTCTAACGAATTAGTCTGATAATGACAATGAAAAGAATGGATCGCGAGTACATTGAATCAAAAGTGCATTTCATAAATACTTAAATGAATTCCATGAAAAAAACAATAGTCTTTGTTATTCACATTCATAGTGGAACTTGGAAGGAGAAGTATAAGTTTTATTTACATCTAAAGTAAAGAGCAAAAGCGAAGGCCGAATCCACAAAACACCAGTTGGAAAAAAAATAGAAAGAAAGAAAGTGCCTAACTATACAACAAAGAAAAAAAACTAGCAATCACAACTTATGCTTTGGCTTCTTGGACCTTTTATTCTCTTCCTTCAAAGAAGGCGTAACTTGATCAGTTTTCCTCTTGCCTCTTCCTAAACCCAGAGATGGAGTGCTCTGCGGTGAACCCGCAAGCATGCTCTGGGTGCTTCCGGGCAAAGGAAGAGTGACTGGAGCAAAGATAGTCTGACTAAGTAGGATATGGATAGAGGAGGGATATTATCTTCTCTAGCTTGACCTCTTTGGCTAGGACAAGTTCTTGCTTAAGAAAACTCTTGATGCAACCCGATATGGGCTTGGAGGAACTAGTGATAATAACATCATCATCGGTTTAAGCTCCCTCAAGCACACCATACCCTCCATTCTGTAGAGCGTCTATCATTCGCTCATTAGGCCCAAGAGTCTCACCTGTCAGGATACTTGACACTGTAATTGAAGTGGCTACAGTCACTAATTCTGTTGTATAAGCCTGTTGTACCAATTGGAAACCTTTGTCGAGAAGCGGGACAAACTAAAACTTAAGAGAAATAAAAAGAGAGATTAGCGATGTCAATCGGTGACATATGGACACGCTGAAATACAGGTGAGGTCAACGAGATACCTTCTTCAGTTTGGGGTTCAGTGTGGATCAGAGTGCTGTTGGAATTCAATTCCAAGATGGGAAAAGTGATGGTGGACTTTAGCATTTGGGGTCAATCTGGATAACATCCCAGGACCAAAGATGAATCATGAGCATTTTTGGTTCTGATGGCATCCCCAGTAATGGCATTTTGAGGCGATTATCTAGAGCCTTCACCTAAGTCTTCCTACACTGTATCGGCTACCTCTGATTAGAGAACCACCTTTTAAGAATTCCCTTTTTTCCTTAATGACTTGTTCCCAAGTGAGGGAAAGAATTCTCGGGTAATCACGATCGAACCACTCTAAGTTGTGGTATTTGAAGAGTTGGCATTGTGCTTGTTTAGCGTTTGGTTTGAACTTCTCCATCATCCACTTCTCTATGGCTCCAACCCCCCTCTTAACAAGTGCATCCACATCTCTGTCGTGTTTAACTGCCTTATCCCTTTCCTTATGAGTGGAAACCAGCTCTTCTCAATACAACTAAGCTTTTTGGAAAGCATCGTTCTTTTCCTATTTGTCGGTCTCAAGCTTGGATGACAGCTCACTTACTTTTGTAGTCAGGACATCTATTTCTAGCACCAAGTCACAGTTCCGATGGTGTGTAATCTCCATCTCTTTGCAATCCTTGGTCCTAGTTTGCACCAAAAATGGTCACAAACACCCAAGAATAGTTTTTGTAGAGAAGTAAATGAAGAAAAGTAAAATTAAAATGAGTAAATGAATAAGCAGGCAACAGAGAATAAGAAGTAATCAAAGACACAGAGATTTATAATGGTTCAACATTGTATACCTACATCCACATTGAAGATTATACTTTATTACTCTCTTGTGAATCTTCTTACAGTGGTAGAACAAAGCATGCACTTAAGTACAATGGAGCCTAAAGTAACAAGTAGCGTAAAGATCCTAAAAATGAAACAATACATCTGAATTATAAGGAGAGATGATGAGGTATTTTTCTAGGATTTCGGCAGAGGGTACTCCAGGTCCAAAGAGGCCCACCATAATGACCAGTAGTCATCATGCATCATTTTGGAACGATCGGTGTAAATTATATCGATCATTGCTTTTGTTTTGATTGCTATGCGATAGTTTGTAAGGGTTACCACATGCCTCTATACCTTGCTCCTAAAATATAAAGTCGTTTTGAGTTGTTGTTTACAAGAAATGGATCAATCTTTGTTGTTTTTGGGTTGCTTGCTGAGTTACACCAATCTTTAGGAATGATTTGCACAAAACGATCAGTATTTCTTGAACCTAAGAGTTTTGGCCTACGATAATTTTTGTAGGCTCCACTCTTTAATATATTGGTGCCTTGAATGTGTCAAGTGAATTAGCCTTGTGGATTTTGGGATATCGATTGATCTTAGCTGATTTGAGCTATTGTATGGATCGTTCTCAATCGATCCATATAAATTTTTTCTTTGACCGTAATTTTAGCACATTAACTCTGATTGACTTGAAATTTGGAATGTAGCTTCACGTGGCTATGCCTATCACTCTGTATTGATTGCCCCTTGATTGGGTCCCGATCTAAATTTTCTCGACCGTCATCCATAGTATCATATACAGCTTATTCTCAAAGGTGGTAACCATCCATTTCTAGCCAAGTTGATGATATCTCGGCCTTGCCAAAATGCGGGTTAACATTTCCCCCCTAAAGTATGTCATGTTTGAACACGACGTGCTTCGATCCGTCTCGAGCACCAATTGTTGTAAAGGATTCCATCTAGTTCATTAAATGGACGTTACCTTTCCTTTGAGTCGCTTTTTGCTGATGGTCGTGTCTCATTCATTTCATTATAACTATCGGTCGACTTCTAATAGTATAAATACGGTATAACAACTTGTTAATGATCATCTTGTTTTGGTTTGGGAGATTCCTAAGCTTCATTAGTCTGATTTCAACTTTTCTCTGGTCGATTTTAGGTGAAAATCCAATTTCTGTCGATTTCAAAAAAGTAAATTTTGAAATGTTTACTAGCTCGTATATGTGTTTTCAACTAACCCTCGATTACGATTACACGTTCACATGTCATTTTCAAGTTTTAAAAAGTTTATAAACAATCTCTACCAATTATTATTTGTATTTTTCATAAAAACGGTCATCACAGAATGTTGTTCCTTCTCTCCTCTAGTTTTCTCCTTTTTTCACGATCATTACCGATTGATAGTTCATACAAAGGAGTTTCGGATCATTCGGGTTGTGGAATGATCGATAGGAATTCTTGTTTGAACGATCTATATATCTCATGGGTTGAACGATCAGTATACACTCTTCCTATAAAAGCTTTCATACTTAACCATTTTTAATGATCTTTTTTCTATCATTTTTGGGATTGCATAATTTTGGATCATTTAAAACGATTGGTGCAACCTTTTGGGCTATAAAGGATCGTCATTCTATTTATATAAAAGCATCTTACTTAGCAACTTCCATTCCCACTTCTCACTTTTGTATCGTTCAAGCTTTCAACTAGAAAAGAAAAATGAATCGTCCTCCCTCTTCTCCTCCATCGCTCCAAACAATGATTCGAATTCTCCAACCAAGAGTCGTCTCTTCTTCTTTCAAACTCTAGTCAATCATCTTTTTCCTCTTATCCATTGTTGTTGCTTCAGATCTCATGGAAAATCAAGTTTGTATCGATCCCATCCTTCAAATCTAGACTTGGGTAGGTTGATCCTTGGAATCGTATTGTGATTCGAATACGAGATTTCGGGTTTCATTAATTTGCTGGTACTTGTTTTGGTTGATGGGGTCAATGGATTTAAAGTTGATTGGAGGAAATGTGGTTGAAGGCGATAGTTACTTTAGCCGGTCGTTTTTTGGGGAAGATGAAGTTGAGGAGGGCTGTTTTATTGTGGAATGATCGTTTACAAATGATCGGCCATAGTAGTGGACTTAAGGAATTTTTGGAGTGGGCGACTTGTTCAAAAACTCTGTTGGATGGCGATGAAAAAAACAATCAGGTGGAAGTGCTGGGTCAAACGATTGGTGTGAATGTTCAAAGTTAACGATCGATCTTGCTTGGGGAATGTTTGGTTGTCAACAATGAACTTTGAAAATGGAACTTGAAAAGGTGAACTTGAACTAAATGATGAGCTTCGACCTTGCATACCTGAACGAACATTCGAACATGCATTCGACTTGAACTGCATATTCGATAATATATGACATTTGAATTTCGGCGTGAACCAATGCCTCTGATAAAATTTTTGAAGCTCGTCTTTGACTTGAACATAAAAATCAAACTTTTCTTTGCTCACAGTCGATCATGAATCTCAAACCGCATCATTCCCTACTGTCATAGAGAAATGGTTGAGATGGCCAGGAATGATGATCACTTCGGTTGAACCTCGAAGTGTTGTCTTCTATTATGTCTTCAGTTTCGTGCATCTTGTTAATGTATTGTATGGCACTTCAGCGCATCACACTAGCACTCACTATACACTATAGTTTACTTTATCTTATCATGATTTTAACTGATTTTAATTGCAATAGGTTCTAGATGTCCGGGGCGTCTTAAAGCTATTCCAGCTAGATCATCTTCTCAACATGATAACCTTGACGTGGAATTAAGTTCTACAACCGAGTCTGATAGTCCATCCTCTAGTCGTCATTCAGAAAAACCAGAAAGCCCAGGCCTATAATTTGATTTTTCTGATGCAGTTCCCATTCTTCCACCAGAAGTTGTTGATCCTACTCCAAACACTCTGGAGGGTGCAGCTATTTTGGAGGATCCTGCTGATTCCATAACCTCTAAAATTAAGGAAGATGCTCATTGCCGAATCCGCGTAAGGCATGGAATTCCTTTTGACGATGTATTGGTTCCATCACAGGATGATAGAGCTCACAGACCTCAAAAAGGATATACGGTGCACAACAAATTCATGTGTCGAGCCAAATGTGTCTCTCCATTTAGCTCATAAATCTGGGCAATTCTCCATTATCTAAGGATAGCTCCAGCGCAGCTTCAATTGAACTGTTGCACTCTTCTCAATTATATTTATATGATATTTATGGAGTTCTTGCATTATCAGACCATGACATTCGGTTCATATTCTCTTTCAAGCAACGGATAGGGAGTCTTTCATTTACATTTCTTGAGCCAGCGAAGAAGTGTCATATTCTAACTGGCACATGGAATAAAGTAAGTGCTTATAAAAGCAAGTGGTTTCTTGTTTAATGTCCTCCCGGTTTTGCTCGACAATGGCTGGAAAGACATAAGTGTTATCCATTAGTTTTATATTAACAAGGAAAATTGATTTTCAGGCCATACTCTTGACTAAATGATCCTTTTTACAAGCATTATCACATGGCTCGGTGGTAATCTTTATGAGGAAGCGGTCATGACTCTAGAAAAATGCACCACCTGAAGACAAGAACATCGAATGTCTTCTCATGGATGACCGCCTTGTTTCTTTTTGTTTGATGGAAGAGGGCCTCAGCGTAGGGCTAACGAAAGTTGCTCAAACTACAAGGGTAGGACAATAGACTACAGCTGGCCAAGGGGGGAATCGAATCGATCCTTTCGTGCCCTCAACTATGAGCGCATAGGAATTCATAGATATTGATGTTGAAGGAAATAAAGGTAATGTGCCCGGTCGCAATGATGATGGATCTTGTCATGGAGTCAAGTTTAGACCCTCGTAGACCTCACAGCCTTTGGCTCCTGATAGAAGAAAAAGGAAAACATATGTTTATAAATTTCCCAAAAGTCACATTTTCTTATCAACTCAAGTTATTGATGACTACCAAGGCCATTCAAGATGAATCTTCTTCTCTACCATCGAAGCGTTCATGTCTCCGTTTGATTCTTCGTCCGGTCTTCTAATCCCGCATGACCTTCACTAACGTGAGTATTGATGTGTTGGAATCTCCGACCATAACTGGCACTAAAATTCCATCTTCTAAAGGGAAAATTACTCCAATGAGCAAAGTTCCTGCATCTAGTCCATTATGGGGAAACACAAGGACACTTGCACCCATCAACATTGCATTGTGCTCAACTTGTTCCCTTTAATGCTTAAAGTGGATTAACTTTTGTTTTCCTTTATAAAAACGATGGTGAAGAAAAAGACCAAGTTCAATTCCTTTGGGATATATACTACCAAAACTTTGGTTCACGTTCTAGCTCATACTATTAAGGTAGTAGTCGAGACTAATATGATTCTAGTTATAGCTTCAGTCAGGACCGAGGGCATCAGGATATGGATGATAGGGATAAGCCATCATAAGGTAAACATCAATCAAGATCTAGGTCCCTTCCTCCAAAAGGTTCCGATAAGCCAATTGATTATTGGGAGCCACATGTGATTCCTCTCTTGGTCCCCCTCCAATTTCATTTCCTCAATGGCCTTTAGTTCCTTTTCATTTTAGTGGTCTAGTAAACATCGTTGCCATAGCTAACATGTTGTTACTCAAAGGCTCGGCAAGGAAAGCACCGAAGTGGAAATCGCTGCCGGAGATCCCATGATCAATCTAGTTGATCACAAAACACATCTTCGAGAAGCCTTTCCAAACCTATGCTTTGAATGGTTCTTTTTCCCTCCTAATTTAAAGAGGGTCCAAGATCATGCCCAAAAAATAATTATCGATTGAGTTATCGATATCCACAAGCAGCACCGTGAATGGATGAAAGCTGCGGAAAAGATGTCGAAAGTATCTTCCAAGCATGCGACATAAATTGATAAGTTAAAATGCGAGGAAGCTCAAAATAAAAGAATTATTGACACTTTGACAAATGAGTTAGAGGCTTCTAGACCTCTCAAGCAGAGGCCGAGGGTATAGCTATTGCTTCCATTAAATATATAGAGGAGATGAAGTCTAGTCATCTAGATATGGTCCAGATGTTACATCATCGAAATCAAGAAATAGCACTCGAAAGAGACACGGCTAGAAGTAATGAATCTGCAGCCTTGAAGGACATAGCAAAACTCAAGTCTAAGCTTGAGTATGCAAACAAAGAGAAAGACGATGCTCCGAAAAAATTTCAAGGTACATACGATGAAATGGTGAATGTTAGACTTAATAGAGATACGACTGTTGAAAGGGTGAAAGATGTAAATGAACTAGTTCAGTGCGAAGTAAAACCTGCCAAGGATAAGGTTAGGGAAGAGATAATGAACGAGCTCCGCCTGATTCTTATTCTTTATAATGCCAATGTTTTCAAGCATAGAATCTGACATGGCTTGGTGATGATAATCCTTACCAACTTTGGCGCATGTGGGAATTTCTTGTTGCGGAGGAAAAAAGACTCCTTAACACCAAGGAAATCAACCTGTCCAGGCTTGAAGGTGAAATGGTATTGGATGATGAATCGAAAAAATTGCATGATATCCATCTTACACTTCAGAAAGAATCTGTTGCTGCCTTTTTTCATAAAGTGGGTAAAGGATCAGGGTCCGCACTACCCGATGTTACCACTGAATTGCCCCCAACATCCCAGACTATCCCAAGCTCCATGGAAGATTCTTCAACCATCCCCATGTTTGATGCGTACAAGCCTTAGCTTTCTCCATTTCTTGAATGCAGTTCTGAGGGTATTTTGGTTCAACTTGGGAGCCAAACTGAGAAATGTGTTTCGCTGACATCTTCTATCTTTCAAAAGGTTTAAGTGCTATCAATTGATATTTCTAATCTTTTCGCCTATTTTTCTTTAGCTTTAAATCTGTCTGGTTTCTTGTAACACCCCATATTTTTATAATATCATTTAGGATATTTGATTGAATAAATTAAATAAAATAATGTGAAGATTAATAGGTTGATATTTGATTTAATTAAAGGTAGTCATGCCATGTTAAAGTGCAAATTAAAATGAGATAACATAAACTAATGTGTTAGGAAATGAATAAGGGCAATATGGGAAATAGGAGAGGTTTATACCTTAAATCCTTAGGAATGAAATGTATGTTCGCTTTCATTTTATCAAACTAAAATGTCTAAGGTTGACTACCATTATTGTTCTCAAGAGAAGATAAAGCTAGGATTCAAGAGAAAGAAGATTAATCAATATATTCAACATGAAATCTCACATCTTTTAATCTCAAAGCTAAAGTGAATAGTTAATACATTCCATTTTCTTATGGTTTTTTGTTTCAAGATATATCTGAAATGTTTTTGCAAGTTTATGCTATGTTTGGATGACTAAAGTTATATACATATATACCTGTCGATGAATTATATATGTTCATGTTAGTTTTTATGATATATTTGACATGAAAACCCTATCAACGACATCTAAATGCCTTCAAAATTTAAATATAGACCAAAAATAGTATTTTCGAGATGGGTTTCAATTTTCATAATTTTCTAAATTAATGTGGATTTTATATAAATTTTCTAGTGAAGAAAGAGAATTGTTCGTTTATAAATTATTTACGACAACATAAATAATTGTTTGGGTTTGAGATTTTTATATGTTGGAAAAAACATTAAAATAGTTTTTCTGGGATTTTTCCATATTTTTCCTAACTGTTTTGATGAATATATAAAATTATTTAAGGTATATGACTTAAATGTTTTATTTATTTAATTAAGAAGAAGGGGCATTTTATAATAAATTGATTACTTTATTCAAAAATTAAAAGAATCACTTTTTTGAAAAGTATTTTTTAACCGACAAGAATTTGACAGACAAAGGCTTAGTTGAAAAGTTATCTTTTTTAAGTGAAAAACAAGAAAACATACCTTTGGCATATTTCAGCCTTTTACGGCAACAAACCTTCCGACCTAGATCATTCGACAAGGTCGAAAGGTTATAGCTTTCGACAAGATCAAACACAAATGCATATGGTATCAAGTATCTTAGTATGTAACGAATTGGACAAGGTCGAATGGTATTATTCAAATGGTTATTTGCCAAAGAGGTTGGAGTATGTTTGTTTTATAAGCCAAAGGGATCACCTACTTTGCTTTTGAAAAGAAGCTCTCGACTTGGTCACTTTTGACCAGGTCAATTATTTAAAATAAAGATTTAAACCTTTCGACAAGGTCGAAAGGTTAACAACCATTTGAAGAGGTCAAAATCCCCTAGCTACCGACTTTCACATTTCGAAGTCATGCTTTCGACAAGGTCGGGAAGTTTGCCTATTTTTAAAACCAGCCGCATTTCGGAAGGAAGCTTTCGAAAGGAAGCTTTCGACTTAGATGGTATACCCTTTTAATTCTAATTGAAGTATAACCCAAGGTTTTGAAGGAGATATTTAGAGTATCAAAAGGCTAGAGCCTATTGTTTTAAAAAGAAATGTTTTAAAGCTTTCGAAGGGGAGCTTCCGAAGGGGTCGAAAGCTAAGCGTTCGACATAGACGAAAGGTTGCTTTTGATGAAGTCAAAAGGTTTTAAAAGAGGATGTACCACATGTTTTTAAATTGAACCCAAAGAGCTTTCGAAAGGTTTATGTTTTAAGGGTTGAATACTTTTGAAAGGTTTTATTTTCTGAATGGTTTCAAAGGGGTCAAAAACCAATCTTTCGAAGGGGTCGAAAGGTAGCTTTTGAAGTGGTCGAAAGGTAGCTTTCGACAAGGTCGAAAGGTTCTATTTTATAAATGATTTCAAAAGGTTTAAAATGGAAGGTTTCCCTAAGGTTTTCTAAGGCAATGTTTTAAAGTGTTTTAAAGAAGGATATCTGAAGTTTTATTGCCTTCGAAAGGAAAGATTTCAATAGTTTCGAAAGTTTTGAAGTAAGGTTTCAAATGGTAAGGTTTTGGCCTCTTGGCCAAGATAATTGAAGGGTTTTGCTTGGTTTAGAAAGAGGTATTTTCAATGGAATCAAAAGGGGTACTTTCAAATGTTTAATTGTTTTCATCAACCAAGGTTTGAGTAAAGTATATATTATTAACATGGCAATGTGGTTTTGAGTAAAGCATAGAGATTATATATACTTTCCTTGTGTCAGTTTGATTTAAAGTTTTTAAATCGATTTGAAAAGGCTTTCGAGGAAAATTACGGGAGGGGATCCTAAGTAAAATGACTCAGATATAAGAATACCAGATGGGACTAGTATTGGGCCGTGCCCTATACATTAGCTATTAGCCCCAGCTAATTGTTGTCCAAAATTTCAGTGTGTAGGGCTTTGTCAGATAGACTAAAATTATGATTAAACATAGAAAGGAATATATGTTTGTATACAGATAAGTTATTGGTGAGCCCGAAAAACCATTAGGATTAGGAAGAACTGTAAGATGATTAAGTTAGTGATAAACTGCTTAGAAGGGAAGTATTTAACAGATAGTTAAGAACAGATGTTTGGAAGCGGAGTATCTAACAGATTTCGATTAATTTTATTTATATTATCTGGTGGGCCCGAGTTAGCCAAAGGTTAAAAGTTAACCAAACGAAGCTTATGTGTTTGAACAGATAGTTCGTTTATTATCTGATATTTATGTATGTTTACATAATGATGTTTTGTAGTATTTACCAGTTTTGGTTGTAGGAATAGGTTTTGCAAAGATATGTCTTAAAAGGATGTTAGTAAAGTAAAACCCACTCTGCCAAGCGGCATGGTCACACTTGACATATTAAATCAGCATGTATAATATCATTCACACCAGGCTTTATGTCTGAGTCAAAATTTATGTTTTCCCCTTAAACTCTCAGGTGCTCAAAATTGATTTGAGTAGGCTGAGGAGTTAAGGTCTTTTTTATGCTTTAGTAGGATGATGAATAAGGCTATCGAAGGCATGCAAGATGCAAACAGATAGCTATTTAGGAATTGCAGATTTATTTTTTTATGTGTTTCCTTTGTGTTTGTATTTAAATCTATTATGACTATATGACTCTGATCATCCAAGAGGGCATCTTCATATACTGCTCTTGGCGTATTTTGTAATAAGTATATTTTATCTGTGTCTGGGAACATATTAGGATTATGTATTGAGAATATAAAACATCTATTGAAATTTAATAAATAAAAAAGTTGTTTTAAATCTGTTTTGTTTCATATTTAAGTGCTTCTAATATTATAGATACCATTAACACAACCGTATTTAGTCCCCGGAAGCTAATACTATAAATGACTACAACATCTGTAGCGCTTAATTTTAGTCCTCTAGATAGGGGATGTTACAGCTTGGTATCAAGCATGGTTTATGAAATACTTTAAATAAAAATGATTTTTAAAAACATAATCCTTAGTAATTAAGTTAAGATTGGGGAATGGGATAATGCTATAGTAACGTACTTGTATTTGTTATATACAAGTATGCGCTATATCTCTAGACTCCTATCTCAGTTAGGCTATTCATCTGTATCAAATGAAGCTTGAGTACAGACATGGAAGGAAGAAGAATCAGAGTTAATCTTGGAGGAGAGAGAACCACCACTAATGGAAATGGTCGACCAAATGCTAGAAGAGTTCTAGGTCAGGCTCAAGCTGAAAATACTGGTGCTAGAGTTCCCCAAGTGGATATGGGATACATGTATTAATTTTTCGTAAACATGATGTAAGCAAGAATTGCAGCTGGAATTATGAGAGGGAATGCTGATGGAGGAGGAGTTCAGGAAGCTCCAGTGGTCAATCAATATGCTAACTTGAGCAGAGACTATATTAGGCTTGGAGGAAAGCCTTTCATTTAAACTAAAGATGTGATTGAGGTAGAAAACTGGCTGTTGCACTATGAGAAGATTTTCGCTGACTTACGATTGAATGACGTGCAGAAAAGGAGACTAGCTTAAGACAGCTTCAGGGGCCTTCTCTATTCTAGTGGAATACTGTTTTAGTTGGTGTTGATGAGGAAACCATGACAAGGGTGGAGTTTAGGAGAAGATTCCAGGAAAGGTTCATGTCAGTGATGGCACACTCGGTGTTGCGTAGGAAGTTTACCAAATTGGAGTAAAGAGAGATGTCTATTCTAGAGTATGCTATAAGATTTTGAAGAGTTATCCCAATATGAGTATGCTAATAAAGAGAAATGAGAAGTTTATAAAGGGTCTGAAGCTAGAGTAGGCAAGGGCTACCTTACCATACTTAAGAGATCTAAGTGATGTAGTGGAAGAAATGGTGCCAAGGAAGGAAGAGGCATTAGCTTGTTTGGAAAAGAAGAAAGAGAAGGAGGTCCAGAGTGGGAAAGGATAGAAAAGAAAGTTTTCCATAAGAAGAATGCTCAAAAGGGAGGAGCACAAAAGAAGGAAAAATCTAAAGTGATCTATCATAAATGTGATAAGAAGGGACATTATGCAAATGAGTGTCATACCGTAAAAGGAAAAGGGAAGGAAGTTATGATGCTTTAATTGTGATTAGATCAGTCATTATAAGAACTAATGCAAAGAGACCATCAGGGTAGCCAAAAAGGACGGACGCATGCATTGGAGCCTGCAACTTCGAGGCCATTTGTGCAGGAGAAAGGGAAGGATATTAGGGGAGGCTCGCTACATATTCACGATATGTCTGTTAGCATTATGTTTGATGCTGGTGCATTACATTCTTTCATTTCTCGATGTTTAGTAGATAAGCTTAACCTAGAGCTTTCATACTTAGTTACTTCCTTAAGGGCTGCAAATCCGATAGGAGGGTATGCGACACTTGGGATGAGGTGTGACCATTTAAAGTTTGATTTTCTAGGTCATACTTTTAATTCTTGTTTGGATGTATTTGATTTTGCGAGGTTTGGAGTCATCCATGGGATGGATTGGTTAAGTAAATATGATGCTAGGCTATTTTTCCATGATAGGAAAATATCACTTAAATACCCAGATTGTAGTGATCGGATAGTTTATACCATAGAAAACCCTAGTTGTGAGGTGAACGCTTTATTGGGTATCTTGGAGATAGAGGATGAGTTGCATCGAGTCTTTGTGGCTAGAGAGTTTGATGTTGTGTTTGAGCCTGCAATTGGGTTACCACCGAAATGAGACTTTGAGCTTTGGATTGATTTAGTGCCTGGAGGAGAACCGGTGAGTATGCCGCCAATAGAGTGACACCTGTAGAGACGAAAGAGTTGAAGGTGCAGGTGCTGGAATTGGAAGGTAAAAATTTTATTCGACCAAGTAGTTCACCTTGGTGTGCGGCTAGGGCTGTCAATGGATACTTTTGGATATGGATAGTGCCATATCGGTATTCGTTTTCGAAAATCTTTTTTGGATATCGAATATCTGTATCCGCTCAATTTTCGGATATTGGATATCCAGATCCGTTTAATTTTTGGATACGGACAAATATCGGACATTTATCCGCTCCGCCCATAATCAGTAAATTTAAAAGTATAAATGAAAAGGTTTGGATCAACATAAAATAGTTTTTATACTAATGTTCATTAAAACCAAGGAATAAAAAAATGTGATGATAAAACATTGTTTTATACAAATATCCGTATGTGTATCCAAAAATATTCGAAAATTAAACACTAAAACTGTATGTTTTCACTAAAAATGAGCAAAAAACCATGTCATAGTAACATCCAATGGTTAAGAAATAGTTGGAAAAACATATATTAATTAAATATAATTTTAATTAAATATATATATATATATATGCATTAGCTAATCAGACAGATATTTTTCGGATACAGATACCACAATAACCATATCTGTATCCGGAAAGCTTTTCGGATATCGGATATCCATAACCGCTTTTTGGACAACGAATATTTTTCATATTTTCAGATACGGATTCGGACAGATACCGGATTTTTTGGGTACCCATTGACAGCCCTAGGTGCGGCGGCGGTATTTGCAAAGAAGCCGGACGGATCATTGAGGCTATGTATCGATTATTGTAAGTTGAATGAGAAGACGATAACGAACTGATATCCATTGTCGAGAATTGACAATTTGTTCGACCAGTTAAGTGGAGCCAAGGTATTCTCTCAATTTGACATGACGATAGGATTTCATCAACTTAGAGTGGAAGAGGATAGTATTTGATGGCATTTAGGATGAGATATGGATCTTTCGAACGGTTAGTTATGTCGATCGACTAACTAATGCGCCAGCATTCTTTATAGATTTGATGAATCGGATTTTCTGAGAGCACTTTGATAGATTTTTTTTTGGTCTTCATAGGTGATGTTCTGATATACTCTAAGGATGAGAAAGAGCATGTAGTTCATCTTAGAGTTGTGCTTGAGACGCTAAGGGAGCATAGGTTGAAGGCTAAGTTTTCTAAGTGCCATTTTTGGAAGAAAAAAGTGAAGTTCCGTAGTCATGTAGTCTCAGAAAAAGTGTTATCTATAGATTCGGCTAAGATTGAGGCAGTGAATAATTGGAAGAGACCAGAGATGGTGACCGCGATAAAGAGCTTTCTGGGATTGGATGGATATTACCAGAGGTTTATAAAGGATTTTCATAAATAGCTATACTAATGACTAAGCTTA
Source organism: Allium cepa (assembly GCA_030765085.1). Lineage (NCBI taxonomy): Eukaryota > Viridiplantae > Streptophyta > Magnoliopsida > Asparagales > Amaryllidaceae > Allium > Allium cepa. The sequence goes on from CM060943.1 coordinate 467,057,086, forward strand.
CACAAAAAGAGGTGAAGTTTGTATGGATCGATAAGTGTGAGAAAGCATTTCAGAGGTTGAAATGCTTATTGACGCATGCATCGGTATTTCTGGTTCCGAAGGGGAATTAGGATTTAGTTGTTTATACTGATGCATGTGGAACTGGATTGGGAGTTGTATTGATGCAAAGAGGAAAAGTGATTGCTTATGCTTCTAGAGAGCTCAGACCACATGAAGTTTAATATCCAACACATGATTTGAAAATAGCTGCCATTATATTTTCTTTGAAGGTGTGGAGACATTATCCTTTGGGAGAATGGTTCAAGCTTTATACGGATCATAAGTCATTGAAGTATTTGTTCTCTCAAAAGGAGCTGAACATTAGACATCGGAGATGGACTGAGTTTATTGTTGCTTATGATTTTCGAATTGAGTACACACCGGGAAAAGGAAACAAGGTAGCGGATGCACTTAGCAGGAAACATGAGAATGTAGAATTGGCTATGATTGCTGAGTGGAAATATTTAGAAGTATTGTTAGCTTGTAGAGTGCAGTATAGATCCGAGGCAGGTTCTAGTGCAGGAAGTCTGTATTGTCTTATTTAGAAGTTCGATAGTTGATGATTGAGAAAATAGCTTCTAAATAGAAGAAGGATCCAGTTTTGGTTGAATGGGTTAGAAAGCTAAGGGAAGGAACAAAGATCAATGACTTAAAGGATTTTAGTCTTGATCAGAATGGGTAGTTGAGAAAGAAGGGAAGGTTGTGTGTTCCGAATGTAGGAGACATGAGGAAAGAGGTTTTGGATGAGTGCCATCGTTCGAAGTTCACTATCCATCCAGGAGGATCGAAGATGTATCAGATATGAAGAGAAGTTTCTTTTATGAATATGTGAAATGGGACATTGGATTATGTGTTAGCGGTGCTTGAATTTCCAGCAGGAAAAGGCTAAACACTAGAAGCCAAGTAGGTTGCTTCAACCGTTGGATGGTCCGTTGTGGAAATGGGATATTATCTCCATGGATTTTATTGATGGGTTGCCAAGATCTGGTAAAGGAAATGAAAGTATATAGGTTATAGTGGATAGACTAATCTAGAGTGCCCATTTCATTTCAGTAAAGTCAACTAGGATGGCACCTATTTTGGCAAAGTTGTTCATGAAGAATGTGGTTAGACTACATGGAATGCCTAGTAGTATCGTTAATGATAGAGATTCTTTGTTTACTAGTGAGTTCTGGAAGAGTCTATAGGAGGCTTTAGGAACCAAGCTCAACATGAGTATCACTTACCATTCGCAGACTGATGGGCAAAAGGAAAGATTTAACAAAGTCTTGGAGAATTTGTTAAGAGCTTATGTATTGGACTTCAAGGGATCATGGGAACACCGTCTCCATTTAGTCGAGTTCTTGTATAACAATAGTTATCGGACTATTTTTGGGATGGCACCGTTTGAAACTTTGTATGGAAGACCATGCAAATCTCCCGTATGTTGGTTAGAGACCGATGATAGATTGGTTCTTGGTCCGAATTTGGTGAAAGAAGCCATAGAGAAGATTGAGTTAATCAGAGCTATGATGAAGGAAGCTCAGTCTAGGAAAAAGAGTTATGAAGACAGAAGAAGGAAGGACTTGGAGTTCTCTGTGTAGACTACGTATTTGTTAAGGTTTCACCAATGAAGGTTGTGATTAGATTGGGAAAATTAGAAAAATTAGCATCTAGATTCATTGTGCCTTTTCGTATTGCTGAGAGGATCGGGAAACTCGTGTATAGAGTGGAGTTACAAAATAGTATGGCAGGAGTCTATGATGTTTTCCATATTTCTCATCTTAGAAAGTGTGATCGACACCCGAAGACTATTATAACATCTACAATGTTAGAAGACTTAGTAGTAAAGCCCGATTTTACCATTGTTATAAAGTTGATTCAGATAATCAATAGAGATGAGAAGAGGCTAAGGAACAAGACAATCTGATTAGTAGAAGTCTAGTGGGGTGACGATGCTAGAGACTGTTCTTGGGAGACTGAGAATACGACTAGAGAAATTTATATTGACTTTTTTGATGACATGTTTTACCTTTGATTGTTTTGTTGTGTACCTTATCGTAATTTCAAGGACTGAATTCTTTAAGGAGGAGAGTCTGTAACACCCCATATTTTTATAACACTATAGAGGATATTTAATTGGTTAAATTTAAAACATAATTTAATATTAATAGTTTGATATTTTATTTAATTATGGGTAGCCATGCCATGTTAATGTGCAAACTAAAATGACATAACATAACATAATGTGTTAGGAAATGAGCAAGGGAAATATTGGAAATAGGAGAAGTTCATACCCCAAACCCTTAGGAATGAAATGCATGTTCACTTTCATTTTATCAAACTAAAAACACTATGGTCGGCCACCATTATTGTTCTCAAGAGAAGATAAAGCTAGGATTCAATAGAAAGAAGATTAATTAAATATTCAACATCAAATCTCACATCTGTTAATCAAAGCTAAGGCGTATAATCACTACATCCCATTTTCTTATGGTTTTCGGTTTTAAGATAGATCCGAAATGTTTTTGCAAGTTTATGCCATGTTAAGATGATTAAACTTATATATATATATATATATATATATATATATATATATATATATATATATATATATATATATGCTTGTTGATGAATTATATACGTTCATATTAGTTTTTATGACATGTTTGGCATGAAAACCCTATTAAACAACATCTAAATGCCTTGAAAATATGAATATACACCAGAAATGCTATTTAAGAGATGGATTTCAATTTTCATAATTTTTTGAATTAATATGGATTTTATATAAATTTTCTAGTGAAGAAAATGAATTATTAGGTTATAAATTATTTACGGCTAAATAAATAATTATTTGGGTATACGTTGGAAAACATATTAAAATAGATTTTCTAGGATTTTTCCAGATTTTTCCTAATTTTTTTGATGAACATATAAAATTATTTAAGGTATGGGACTTAAATGTTTTATATATTTAATTAAGGAAAAGGGGCATTTTATAAAATAAAAAGATTATTAAATTCTAAAACTAATGGTAGCGCTTTTCTGAAAAGTATTTTGTAACCAACAAGAATTTGACAAATAAAGGCAGGTTTGTTGAAAAGTTATTTTTTATGTTAAAAACAAAAAACATACTTTTAGCATGTTTCTGGCTTTTACGGCACTAAACCTTCCGACCCAGACCTTTCAATAAGGTCAAAAGGTTATTGATTTCAACAAGGTCAAAGACCAATGCGTATGGTATCAAGTACCTTGGTACGTAACTAATTAGGCAAGGTCGAAGGGTACTTAGTCGAAAGGTTAGTTTCCAAAGAGGTTGGAGTATGTTTGTTTTATAAGCCAAAAGGATCGCCTGCTTTGCTTTCGAAAAGAAGCTATCGACTTGGTTTCTTTCGACCAGATCAATTATTTAAAATAAAGGTTTAAACCTTTTAACAAGGTCGAAAGGTTAACAAGCTTTCGAAGAGGTCAAAGTCCCATAGCTGCTACCTTTCAACCTTTCGAAGTCATGCTTTTGACGAGGTCGCGAGGTTTACTTTTTTTTAAAACCAGCCGCTTCTCCCATGCTTTTGAATGGAAGCTTTCGACTTAGATGGTTTACCCTTTTAATTCTAATTGGAGTATAACCCAAGCTTTCAAAGGAGATGTTTAGAGTATTAAAAGGATGGAGCCTATTTTTTTAAACAGAAATGTTTTAAAGCTTTTGAAGGGGAGCTTCCGAAGGAGTCGGAAGCTAAGCATTCGACACAGTCAAAAGGTTGCTTTTGACGAAGTCGGGAGGTTTCAAAAGATGATATTCCACATGTTTTTAAATTGAACCCAACGAGAATTTTGAAAGTTTCATGTTTTAAGGGTTGAATGCTTTTGAAAGCTTTTATTTTCTGAATGGTTTCAAAGGGTTCGGAAGCCAAGCTTTCAAAGGGGGTCAAAAGCAAAGATTTCGATGGAGTCCAAAGGTAGCTTTTGAGGCGGTGGAAAGATAGCTTTCGACAAGGTCGAAAGGTTCAATTTTCTAAATGGTTTCAGAAGGTTTAAAATGGAAGGTTTTCCTAATGTTTTCTAAGTCAATGTTTTAAAAGTATTTTAAAGAAGGATGTCGAAAGTTTTATTGCCTTCGAAAGGAAAGATTTCAATGGTTTTGAAAGTTTTGAAATAAGGTTTCGAATGGTAAGGTTTTGGCCTCTTGGCCTAGAAAATTGAAGGGTTTTACTTGGTTTAGAAAGAGTTACTTCGAATGGAATGGAAAGGGGTATTTTCAAATGTTTAATTATTTTCATCAATAAAGGTTTGAGTAAAGTATAAATATCTAACATGGCAATGTGGTTTTAAGTAAAGCATGGAGATTATATGGTCATGTTTTATTCGAAGGAATAAAATGGAGATTACCTCTGGGAGAGGTTGGCGATGAATCAACAATTTGAAGTGCTTTTCTTGCATATTCTTGATGAACCAGTGTCTAGATATAGATGTAGAAGAATTTATATGGGAAGTAATATGCCCCTATATATTTTCCTTGTGTTAGTTTGATTAAGGTTTTTAAATCATTTTGAAACAGTTTTCAAGAAAAATTATAAGAGGGGGTCCCTAAGTAAAATAACTCAGATACTAGAATACCAGATGGGACTGGTATTGGTCACACCCTATACATTAGCTATTTTCCCCAGCTAATTGTTATCTAAAATTCCAGTGTGTAGGCCTTGGTCAGATGGACTAAAATTATGATTACACATAGAAAGGAATATATGTTTGTATACAGATAGGTTATTGGTTAGCCCGAAAAACCATTAGGATCAGGAAGACATGGAAGATGATTAAGTTAGGGATAGACCATCGATAAGGGAGGTATATAACAGATAGTTAAGGACAGACCGTCTAGAAGAGGACTATCTAACAGATGTTAGATTCATTTTGTTTATATTATCTGGTAGGCCCGAGTCAGTTAAAGGTTAAAAGTTACCCAAACAAAACTTATGTGTTTGAACAGATAGTTCATTTATTACCTAATATTTATGTATGTTTACATAATGATGCTTTATAGTATTTAACCAGTTTTGGTTGCAGAAAAAAGGTTTTTCAAAGATATGTTTTAAAAGGATGTTAGTGAGGGGAAAACCGTTCCGCTAAGCGGCATGTTCTCACTTAACATATTAAACCGAGATGTATATTATTATTCACACCAGGCTTTATGTCTGTCTTGAAGTTTAGGTTTTCCCCTTAAAATCTCGGGTGCTCAAAATTGATTTGAGTGGGCTAAGGGATTAAGGTCTTTTTCAGGTTTTAGTAGGATGATGAATAAGGCTACTGAAGGCATGCAGGAGGCAAACATATAGCTATTTAGGAGTTGCATTTTATGTTTTAATGTATTTCCACTGTTTTTGTATTAGGTCTATTATGACTATATGACTCTGATCATCCAAAGGGGTATCTTCATATACCGCTCTTGGCGTATTTTGTAATAAGTATATTTTATCTATGATGTGGAATGTATTAGGATTATGTATTGAGAATATAAAACATCTGTTGAAATTTTATGAAGAAAAGGTTGTTTTTTAAATCTATGTTTTGTTTCATATTCAACTGCTTCTGATATTATAGATATTATTAACAAAGCCGTATTTAATCGTTGTAAGCTAATATTATAGATGACTATAGCATCTGTAGCGCTTAGTTTTGGGCCTCAAGATAGGGCATGTGAGATGTCTTTCCTCCTCCATCGTAAGAACCTCAATTAGGATCACAGGCGGCCGCAACGATATCCATTAAAGTTATGACTTCAGCCGCTGCTTACGGTGCTTAAGAAGAAACCTTCGTTATTGACGATCAATTCATAGGGGCCCTGTTCAAGGAAGGAGACGACTCATACCATGAAATTCCGTTTGGTGAAGATAGCATAATCATAAGCTCTTCCAACCATATCGATGAGATAAGCATGAAATGGCATGTTGAGAAGGAAGAGTTGTTGAAAAACAAGGCGAAAGCTGAGCCTATTGATATGGATTTCAATGTGCCGATTCCTATCCCACTTAAAATAATCCCCTATAGCATGACAATTCCCCGAGATGAGGTCCGCCTGCTTCCGGTGTTGAGAGTGCCTCAATCCCTCCTACTTCTAACGATGATGCCGCCTTGACCCCCAAAGCTGAAGATGTTTCTTTGAAGAAAAACCGGGGCAGAAAAGGATCGAAGAGAGGACCAAGTGGCAGTTCAGATGGTTCCACTCCCATGAAACAACATAAAGAGAGAAAATCAAAGAAAAAATCATTGGGTTGACATGATGTGTAAATAGCTTGGATGGCTACGTTTTCTTTTTGTTGTTTATGTTTGTATGGGTACAACCCCTGCTTTTACTTCTCATTTTAGATAAGCTTGTATTGCGAATAACAAGTTCAGTGTGAATAAGAGTTCTTTTATTCTTATGTAGAATTGATGTACATGCTTGTTTAAAGGATCAAGCTATTACATTTTCCATTTAATGTATTTGTGGTTCATTGCTCATTGGGTCGGACATCGATCTGATTTATCCATCCAAAGGCCTTCCAAAGGTTGTGGCCTCAAGTCGTATCAAACGCTGGGCACGAGCCTTAGTGTTACGCCATCGAATTCAACAACTTGAGTAATTATACTCCTGCCTCTAGTCTTAGGTTACCAGAGTTAGATAGTGGATGGTCGAACTCCATCCTTAGCGAGTTTATACTCCTTATATCAGTTTCAGGATGGAGTTTATGGAATAGTGATTGGTTGAACCACGCTTATTTATTTGTTTATACTCATATCCATACTCTAGGGACAAGAGTTATTAGCCGGCGATCGGATCATACCTTTTTTATTTCGTTTATGCTCATATCCACACTCTGGGGACGAGAATCATTTCATAGGTGGTCACTCACACCCATTTAGCATTTCTACTCATATCCGCACTCTAGGGACATGATATATTTCATAGGTGGTCAGTCGCACCCATTTAGCATTTATACTCATATCCGCGCTCTAGGGATGCGAGTTATTTTGAAAATTGTTGAGTTATGTTCTCTTTAGTAAGTCATTCTGCCCTCAAATATGGGGTTTGACTCAACAAATTACGGGTCAAATCTCAACCATTCCCAAGTTATGTCGGCCCCGTCGAACAGTGGGATCTAGTCGTTCTTATATCGCAACTAACATGTAATGCAATATAGGTCACATGTATGATGGAAAATTCATAACTCTATTGCTAAATGGAAAATAAATGACATAATTTGTCTTATTACATATCTGAAAAACCAAATGCTAAAGTAAATCCTAAAATTAAGTACAGCTAAGTGAAAAGGAAATAAATAAGTGAAATAGCACTGTAAATGATCGATATTCCACACACTTAGGTGTGTGATGCCATCAACAGTCGCTAGTTTGAAAGTTCCCTCTCCAAGCCTCTGCTCAATGACATATAGTCCATCCCAAGTTGGATTCATATGCGATGGGGTAGAAAAAACCCATTTTAAAACAAGATCGTCAATCTCAAAAATTCAAGGTCGGACTTTAGTGTTGTAGTATCAGGCGATTCAGTGCTGCTGTACAACTGCCCTCAAATCAGCTTCCTCACGCTTCTCATCTATAAAGTCTAGAGATTCCAAAAGGGATCTTTATTTGTTCTAGGTTCGTAGTAAGTTATTCAATGAGAAGGAACCTCAAGCTCAATAGGAATAACAACCTCGAAACCTTAGGTGAGGGCGAATGGAATATGGCCAGTCGTGGACTTATGAGTGGTCCTGTAGGCCTATAGTGTTGTCCGATGTTTATCCACCCACTTGCCTCTAACCATTTCCAAATGCTTCTTCAAGATGGATTTTATGGTTTTGTTCACAACTTTAAATTGTCAATCGCTCGAGGGTGAGTGACTGGCATAAATCTTTTTTCAATACAATACTGATGGCAAAAGTCTTTAAATTCGATACTGTTGAATTGAGTCCCATTTCTGTTACAATAGTTCATGAAAGACAAAAATGACAGATGATGTTTCAAACAATGAAGTTGGTAAAGTAATCAATTGCAACAATAGAGTACTTTGCACCACCTATAGAGATTGGTAAGGAACCGATAATATTTATACCCTACATGGAAAATGGCCATGGGCTGATCGTTTTTGTAATTTCTATCGGTAGAGCTCTTGGAACATTTTCATATATTTGGCACTTGTCGCATCGCCTTACATAATCAACACTATCTCGATTAATGGTTGGCCAATAATACCCATAATGGAGTATTTTCTTCGCTAAGGTTTCCCCTAGTGTGATTGCCACATTCCCCTTCATGGACTTCTACTAGGACTCATTTTATTTCATCATGAGCAATACACTGGAGAAGGGGAACGGAGAAACCCTTTCTCTACATAACTCATTCCTTCAGGATATACTATGAAGCTTTGTGAAGGACTTGTCGCTTTTCATTCCTTTGTTCGGGAAGAACTCCTTGTAGCAAATAGTCTTTAATCGGAGTCATCCACGATTCCTTTTTAGACTCTGTCTCTAGAACCTAGTAAATTTCCTTCAGGCTTATGCTAGGAGCATTTAATACCTCAACGGGAACTAAGCCCATCTGATGTGCATCCCAAGTGCTAGTAAACTTTGCCAATGAATAAGCCTCTCTATTTTGATCCCAAGGGACGTACGTAATGTCATAATACTCAAAGTCAGTCAATGACTCTTGGATTTAGGCAAGGTATGGAACAAATTGTTGCCCTTTAACTTGGTAATCTCCCCTGACCAGTATACTACCAATTATGAGTTGCAAAAGGTTTCAAGAGACTTTATTCTAAGTTCTATGGCAAGTTCAAGCTCATAGATCAAAGCCTCATACTTGGCTTCATTGTTTGTTGAAGGGAAATCAACCCTTTAAGCATATCAAATTGATCAATATTTGGGAGTTACAAGCATAATTCCAGCTTCAGAACAATGATCGTTAGACGCTCCATCTGTATACAACTTCCACTATATGGTAGGGATTTCATTGCTTTTTGGAAAATCATCCTACACAGTAAATTCTGCCATAAAATCTACCAGTTCCTAACCCTGGATAATCCTCTAAGGATGATAAGTGATGTCGAACTGGTTAAGTTCAATATTCTACTTTACTGACCTTCCAAACATCTTAGGTCGCTGCAAGATCTGTCGTAACTGCTGGTAGGTATAAACTTTAATAGGGTGTGCCTGGAAGTATGGGAGGAGCTTTCATGATGCAATCAGCAAATAGTATGCCAGTTTCTCTATCTTTGGATAGACCTTTTCGGCTCCTACTACTCGTTCGCTGACATAATACACCAGTCTCTGAATTTGATTCTCTGTAGGAAGCAACGCGGCACTATAGCATGTACCGACACGGTTAAGTAAATGTATAAATCTTCATGATCTGTTGGCTTTGATAAGATGGGAGGTCTCTCCAAGTGGTTCAGCAAAGTTTAAAATGTGTCATTAAAATTTTGTGTCCATTTAAAGTTCTTTTTTCCTCTCCTAATTGTGATATCCCGGAATTTTTGACAATATCAATTAATAATCTTGATATAAAATTAAATTGATATTGACAATATTGATTGGTAAAATATGTTTTGGTTTAATAATCAGATTTAAATAATATTTAATTTGTGGTTTGTATTTTTAAAATGCTAAAATAAATGGGGCTGCAAGCATTTTTTTCTTCCAATCTGAAAATTTTCTGAAGCAAGTGATCAAGGCATGCATGCATCTGGGTTGGTCAGGAATTCAAATGCAAGCCTGCATACTTGAATCAGAGAGTCATATCCCTTCAACAATTAAAATCAATTGATTAACTCCTCCAAGTTTTAAAATTGGATAGCTCTGTTCTTCAAGTTTCTGGTGAGTAACCTTTTTGTTAAAAATTACTTAAGTATAAAGTGTTGCATGATGTTTTCTGTGAAAATTGTGTTTTTGTATGGTTATGTTTGGTAATTTTTCTGTATATATATGAATGTGTGCATCTGTGTATACGTGTATTGCCAGTAACATCTCAGATTACCAGATTTTAAGTTAAAGACTTATTCAAAAATTACTACCTATTGATTCAATCTATATTTGGATTTAGGTATTAAACAAAATATGTTTTTCAGATCATAGAGTAGACTTTAATAATAAAAAATTAAGTTAAACAAATTTTGAAATAGTTCTGGAAATAAAGAAAACAAGAGTGATTAAGTTTTTAACAAAAGTTTAAACCTTGTAAATTATTGATTCAGGGTTTTAAATCGAATCCATATTCAAAATTATGATTTTTAAAACTGAAATCTCAATATTTAGAGGTAGATTGAGTAAGCAGTGCTGGGTTGATCAGTAATGAGAACTTTTGGGGTTACTGATGATCCAAGTAATCAAGGTTGATGGGATTTCCACTGGAGGTAGTGGAGTAAGGTGTGTGCTCGGAAGAATTGTCAGAAAGGAAAATAGATCATCGTGGTAGTGGCGGTGGGGGGTGGAAGTCTGTAGCCCTAATTTTGTTTAGGTTGGGTATTTTGATTGTCACGACTTCAATGGTGAATCGAGTGTGACCAAACTTGAGGGAATGAAAGTATGGGGGTAAGAGATGGAGTGGCCGGAATTTTTGCTTGAACGATGGTCGGAGTGATGTGAATTTGCCGTTGACAGGTGAGGAGTTCGGGCGGTACTGTGGTTTCCAGGTTTTGAATGTGGGATTGGTTTCTGGGAATTATAGGGAATGTGTCTCGGGGAATACCTGGGTAATCTGAGATTGTGACTCGAAGCAGCAAGGCATGAAACTCGAAGTAGGTTAGCATTTCACTCGGGTAGCTTTTGTTTCAGGTTGTACCTGAAATCTAAACTATTTTCAGGTTTTCAAATTTTTAAAACTAATTTGAATCTGAAAAGGAAAAAAAAGCTAAGCAAGTTTAAGTCTAAACTTAAAGCAGGATTCAAACTATGAATTCAAATAGATTTTGAATTTCAGATTTTAAAAAAAAAATCAAGATTTCCAGAAAATAAAATATTTAAAAATTTTAAAAAAAACCTGCACAATTTTTATTGAGTGTGTTCTGTAACCTGAACTGTTTCAGGTTTAAAAATCTTTAAACTAAATTTTAAAAGAGAAAAGCAAAGCCTGATTTAAAATAGGGATTGAAGCAAGTTTTAAGTTATTGATTCAAATTGAATTTGAATTTGAATTTTAGTTTTTGAAATAAATAAATTTATAAAAGGTGAAATAGTTAGCAACTTAAAACCTACACAGTTTTTTTTAAAAGAATTTATATGTCTGAAATTAAGATTTAAACCAGATTAAAAATTTAGTTTAAATCTGAATTTGAAATCCTGGATTCAAATTTGAATTTGAATCTGAAAGTTTCAAAAAGAAATAGATTGATAAATTCAAATGTTATATTTTAGTTTGAGTATTTTACAAAATCTGAAATGAAGATTTAAAACAGAGTTTTAAATTTTAATCTGTGTATTTAAAATCTGAAACATGGTTTAAAATTTTGGGTTGTAATAAAAATAAGATTTGAATTTATATGTTTCAATACCATTTGAAATATTTAAGGTAATTTTATTTAAATTGAATATAGGCTTAGGTAAACTATTAGCCTAAAATTACTTTAAGAGTTAAGTGAATTTGTAAAATGAAAACTGAAGAATTTTTAATACTTAAAATCTTGTTTAAGTTTAAATTTAATTTCATTTTCATTTTAATAGAATTTAAAGAAATTTAAAAGCAATTGGTCTTTAAATTTCTTTGATAATGATAATTGAATCATTAATGAAATTAATGTTTATCATTAAGTTGTTTTGAACTTAGTGATTTATTAATTAATCAAGGTAATTAAGTTTATAATGAATAAATTTAATAAATAATTGGGTTAATTAATTAAATAATTAAGGGTTTATTTAATTAATTAAAAGTTTAAGAAAGTTAATTAAATTTGATTATAGTATGATTTAGAAATTAATTTAAATAAGATTGGATTAATTTAATTTAATTAATGAATTGAATTATATTAATCAAGTAATTAATAATTAATTAAGTTTAATTATCACTTGATTAATTTAATAATTAGGAATTAATTAATGAGTTTTGTAAATAAATTAAGAATTAATATTGATTAATTCAATTAATTACTTTGAAAAGGTAATTAACGATTTATTATTGGTTAATGAAGACCATTAACTTAATATTATTTTTTTATAATTAATTAATGTAATTAATTTTAATAATTAATTTAAGATAATCCTTTGAACTGTTTAAGTATAATTACTTAATGAAAGTAATTAAGGAAATTAATTACTAATTGTAATTAATTAAGTTTATTTTGATTAATTAAGTTTAATTAATTTAAATTAATCATTGATGTGATTTGAGAAGTAATTACAAATGGAAAATTACTTAGTGAAGAAAATAAATTACTGGATGTAATTTAATGGAGGAGTTTTGGAATTAATTACTTGTGTAATTAATATGTAATTAGTATGTTGAATAATTACTTAAGTAAGTAATTAATAATTACTTACTTAGTGTAATTAATTTAGGTTTTGGTAATTAATTTAATGGAGTTATTTAAAATAATTGGAGACCATCAATTTATATAATTAATGATACGATTAAAGATTTATTAATTAAGAAAATTAAACAATGAAGGTATTAGTTAATTAATTAAGGATTAATTGATGAAGTAATTACAGGTTAATTACAGGTTTGGTTCGGAATAATTAATTTGTGAAATTAATTAGAGGTTAATTACTTGAATATTATTAAAGGACAGTTAATCAAGATGATTAATTAGGGTAACTTGTTAAGAATAATAAATTGATATGTAAGCAAGATTTATATGGATGAGAAATTAATTTAATTTATTTTAAATTAATTTAAGGAAGAAGTAATTAATTTAATTCATTTTAAATTAATTATAGATTGGATTGATAAGTCATTGCTTATGAATAATTATTGATTTTTATTACCCTGGATGGTTGAAATCTCAGTTATGAGATAAATGTTGTTGTGTGATTTGGATGTTATGGTTGCATTAAGTTGATAATATGATTTATCTGTTTGAGTTATAATATAGATTATCTGATGTGATGGTAATATTGATTATCTATTATGATGTTGTGAATTATCTATCTGTGTGTATATAGATAATATTGAATTGAATTGTTTTAAACTTTAAAACAACTTGGACCTAAAAGACACGCTTTGGATTTCGATGAGACCGGGATCGGGTTTCCATATTTGGATATCCGAAAAACACATCGATTCCAAATAACGTTAGGTCGTGAATCCAAATGGAGCTTTGTGAAGACTCGAGGTGTAAAGGCTATACGTCAGTATAACTCTGTGGGTGATTCCGTAATAAGTTTGACGGAATAGTACTTATAGATTCGAGATGGTGGTTTAGAGTGCAAGGGTTATTGTCGTTAACTCTAAGGGTGATTCCAAAATGGGTGTAACGAGATAATGCCTTCGGTTTCGTTCGAACTTGGAACGAACTTGTATGGATTGAATGCTTTCAGAACATCGTCAGGTAGACGATGAGCATTCTAAGAGATGTGTCCTATAAAGGTAATCGTAGCCTCAAGCCTCATTAACCGGAAATGGCTAAAACAGGGGAGGTGCAGCAAGGCTTCGTGGGTAGCTCCCACTGGAGAGCAAGATTTACCCCTGTCTAGAAGTCCCTTTATATTCGGCTGTGTGGGGCAGTTGATTGCAAAAACTGCCGGGGTTGTCTTGTTCGGGACTGTTCAGTAAGGAATGGTCCCGGTCTTGTGTTGTAGGGGAGTTAGGGTGGCTCCTCGGTACGGTGATCTAGGCCACGTACTGTGACGTGCGGTACCCCAGTAGCCCTGCCATTGTATGGAATCCAAAATCCAATAAGTGCCAACGGTTTTGATTGTATTACCCACTTTTGTGGCTAGTAGCTGGAATTTAATAGATGTAACAATTTCGGCTATTTCATATTTACTTGAAAACCCTAGACACTATTATAATATCATCGGATTTCCTATCAAATGTTTTGGTTAGCGTAAGGTAAAAACTTTTCCATGTTTATGTGTGGGAAGTCTTACGTGATACCTTTTCTTTTCAAAAGGTTTTTAAAGTTAAGCAACCTTAACCTGTTACTCACACCAGACCCATGTCTGACCCAGAGTTTATTTTTGTTTTTCATAAACTCTTGGGTACTCAAATTTTTATGAGTAGCCAAGGGAATTCAGGTTAGGATTCAGGTTAGCTTTGACGAATATGGAGGAGCAATGGAGCAGGAGGCTTCTGCGTTGTAGATATTAGTTCCGCTGTGTGTTCTCTGTGCTGTGTTGTATTGAGTTGTAAATACTAGACAGGTGTTTATAACTGTCTAGTATATGTGATGTGTATGCTGTGTATCTCTGATTGGTATTGTATATTATGTAAATACTTATGTTATTAATATAATTTATTCGTTCCGCTATTGAGATTCTAATGTTGTTTCTTCTTTCTCTTCTTTCTTTTCTTCTTCTGTCCCTTTCTTTCTTAATTCATGATGCGTCTTTCTGGGTAGTGGAAGACGGGTCGTGACAGGTGGTATCAGAGCGTTAGGTTGAGTGAATACCTAGGCTCTGGAGTGGTGCCTATCTTGAGAGAGCGTATTTGTAATTTTTAATATATATATATATATATATATATATATATATATATATATATATTTCTACCTATCTGTTGGGTTACCTGTTCGGGTTTTCCAATATGGGTTATAAGGTAGTTTTGTGTAGAACACGACTGCGATTGGTTGGAGTTTGAATGTTTGGTTGGAAGTGTATTTTTCAAGACCGTAGACCTAATACCATCTCGAATGAGATTTGCAGTGGTATAAGGACATCATTGATCTTTGAAGGTAACCTGTTAAGGTTTGGAGTTCATCTTTGAAGTTGGATGAGTAGAGTTTGAATCTGTTGGCTGAACAGAAGTGAGTGATGATATCTTAATATCTCAGGGAATAGTAGCTGCGTGATGAGATGCAGTGACTATGGATGTTTCCGAAGATATTTCTTTGGAACAAGTTTAAGGAAGCAGGTCTGCTTTGGTGCTGTGGCTGAATTCAGCAGGGTGTTTTTGTGTTGTTTGAAGTCCGAGTTTCTCGAAGAGCTTTGGATTGAGGATTCTTTGGAATTGATGACAGCAGTGCAGCTTGGAGTATTCTGTGTGTTGGCTGAGTTTTCTGGCTTAGCTGTTTTCTAGAGATGGAGTTCAGAAGCAGCAGAGTAGAATCCATTTCTTTGATGGATTGGCAAGACCAGCATAAGCTATTCTGATTGGTAAAGAGAGAACAGTTTTCTTTGGATTTTAGATTGAGTTGATCGCAAAAGTTACTTGCGATGGTTGAGTGTTCCCTTGGAATTGTTGGAGATTTTTTTGAATATTTTCAGAGAAGTCAAGAATTTGTCTTCATCTAGAAATTCAGTGGTACCGGTGGATCAACTGGTTGAAGGTTGGTTCCTTGAGATGGAGTTTATTGAAGCAACTCAGGATTTGAGAAAATTCTGAATTTTCTCTGGATTATCGGAGATCTTCTTGGTTATGTTGTCCAGTTGTGCTTGTGCTCTTCGTTAGCATTCTTTTCTGCTCCAAATCAGAGTTGTGCAGCGGAAGCAGTTTGGGAGTGAATCTGTTTTTCTTTTCCGGATAGGAGAAGTTGTTTTCTTCTGATAGTTGTGAGTGGAGTTGTTTTTGATCTGGATTGATCGTGGAAGATCATTCTGGTGGATTAGGTTTGGTCTAGTTTGTTTCTAGAGTCATCAGCAAGGATTTAGCTGATCAGGTAGGATGTGGGCAGCTCAAGACCGTCCGAAGAGTTTTGTGGATCTGAAGTCTGGTTTTGGATTAGTTTTCCCAGTTTTAGGAGCTATAAATTTTGGTAAGATTGGGTAGGCTAGCTCTGAGATGTTTTGGATTTCTTCTGTGTTCTGTTTTGGATTAGTGTTTGATTTTCTGGATTGAATTGCCAATTTGGACAACTGGAATTCGATGTGTTTCACGTATCTCTGAGGGAGTACGTGTATATCTATTTCTGGTTTTGGAATCAGCTGTTCTGGGAGATATTGGTTGTTGAGTCAGACTTGTCTATAGTCTGATGTCTTGTTCAGTTATAGATATAGATGAGTAGGAGTTCTGTAACTTTGTAGTGTTGATTGTTTGGGTTTTATAGAGCGAGTAACCCGGTGTTTACTGGGGAAACTCGAGGAAACTCTATCCAGAATTTTGTCTGGATAGTTAATTTTGTTTGATTGGATGAATTGATTGCTATGGATGTTAGCATATGTTTGATATATGCATGGTTTTAAAATTTAAAATCTAAAATAGGTTATTAAATTACCTTTGTTTTAAATTTCGGGGACGAAATTCTTTTAAGGGGGAAGGAATGTGATATCCCGGAATTTTTGACAATATCAATTTAATAATCTTTATATAAAATTAAATTGATATTGACAATATTGATTGGTAAAATATGTTTTGGTTTAATAATCAGATTTAAATAATATTTAATTTGTGGTTCGTCTTTTTAAAATGCTAAAATAAATGGGGCTGCAAGCATTTTTTTTCTTCCAATCTGGAAATTTTCTGAAGCAAGTGATCAAGGCCTGCATGCATCTGGGTTGGTCAGGAATTCAAATGCAAGCCTGCATACTTGAATCAGAGAGTCATATCCCTTCAACAATTAAAATCAGTTGATTAACTCCTCTAAGTTTTAAAATTGGATAGCTCTGTTCTTCAAGTTTCTGGTGAGTAACCTTTTTGTTAAAAATTACTTAAGTATAAAGTGTTGCATGATGTTTTCTGTGAAAATTGTGTTTTTGTATGGTTATGTTTGGTAATTTTTCTGTATATATATGAATGTGTGCATCTATGTATATGTGTATTGCCTGTAACATCTCAGATTACCAGATTTTAAGTTAAAGACTTATTCAAAAATTACTACCTATTGATTCAATCTATATTTGGATTTAGGTATTAAACAAAATATGTTTTTCAGATCATAGAGTAGACTTCTATATAAAAAATTAAGTTAAACAAATTTTGAAATAGTTCTGGAAATAAAGA
This sequence comes from Allium cepa, assembly GCA_030765085.1. Lineage (NCBI taxonomy): Eukaryota > Viridiplantae > Streptophyta > Magnoliopsida > Asparagales > Amaryllidaceae > Allium > Allium cepa. The sequence continues at coordinate 467,074,165 of CM060943.1, forward strand.
AAACAAGAGTGATTAAGTTTTTGACAATAGTTTAAACCTTGTAAATTATTGATTCAGGGTTTTAAATCGAATCCATATTCAAAATTATGATTTTTAAAACTGAAATCTCAATTTTTAGAGGTAGATTGAGTAAGCATTGCTGAGTTGATCAGTGATGAGAACTTTGGGGGTTTACTGATGATCCAAGTAATCGAGGTTGATGGGATTTCCACTAGAGGTAGTGGAGTAACGTGTGTGGTCGGAAGAATTGCAGAAAGGAAAATAGATCATCGTGGTGGTGGCGGTGGAGGGTGGAAGTCTTTAGCCCTAATTTTGTTTAGGTTGGGTATTTTGATTGTCACGACTTCAATGGTGAATCGAGTGTGACCAAACTTGAGGGAATGAAAGTATGGGGGTAAGAGATGGAGTGGCCGGAATTTTTTCTTGAACGATGGTCGGAGTGATGTGAATTTGCCGTTGACAGGTGAGGAGTTTGGGCGGTACTGTGGTTTCCAGGTTTTGAATGTGGAATTGGTTTCTGGGAATTATAGGGAATGTGTCTCGGGGAATACCCGAGTAATCTGAGATTGTGAAAGTTTTTTTTAAAAGAATTTATATGTCTGAAATTAAGATTTAAACCAGATTAAAAATTTAGTTTAAATCTGAATTTGAAATCCTGGATTCAAATTTGAATTTGAATCTGAAAGTTTCAAAAAGAAATAGATTGATAAATTCAAATGTTATATTTTAGTTTGAGTATTTTACAAAATCTGAAATGAAGATTTAAAACAGAGTTTTAAATTTTAATCTGTGTATTTAAAATCTGAAACATGGTTTAAAATTTTGGGTTGTAATAAAAATAAGATTTGAATTTATATGTTTCAATACCATTTGAAATATTTAAGGTAATTTTATTTAAATTGAATATAGGCTTAGGTAAACTATTAGCCTAAAATTACTTTAAGAGTTAAGTGAATTTGTAAAATGAAAACTGAAGAATTTTTAATACTTAAAATCTTGTTTAAGTTTAAATTTAATTTCATTTTCATTTTAAAGGAATTTAAAGAAATTTAAAAGCAATTTGTTTTTAAATTTCTTTGATAATGATAATTGAATCATTAATGAAATTAATGATTATCATTAAGTTGTTTTGAACTTAGTGATTTATTAATTAATCAAGGTAATTAAGTTTATAATGAATAAATTTAATAAATAATTGGGTTAATTAATTAAATAATAAAGGGTTTATTTAATTAATTAAAAGTTTAAGAAAGTTAATTAAATTTGATTAAAGTATGATTTAGAAATTAATTTAAATAAGATTGGATTAATTTAATTTAATTAATGAATTGAATTATATTAATCAAGTAATTAATAATTAATTAAGTTTAATTATCACTGGATTAATTTAATAATAAGGAATTAATTAATGAGTTTTGTAAATAAATTAAAAATTAATATTGATTAATTCAATTAATTACTTTGAAAAGGTAATTAAAGATTTGTTATTGGTTAATGAAGACCATTAACTTAATATTATTTTTTATATAATTAATTAATGCAATTAATTTTAATAATTAATTGGATTAATTAATTTAAGATAATCCTTTGAACTGTTTAAGTATAATTACTTAATGAAAGTAATTAAGGAAATTAATTACTAATTGTAATTAATTAATTTTATTTTGATTAATAAGTTAATTAATTAAGTTTAATTAATTTAAATTAATCATTGATGTGATTTGAGAAGTAATTACAAATGGAAAATTACTTAGTGAATAAAATAAATTACTGGACGTAATTTAATGGAGGAGTTTTGGAATTAATTACTTGTGTAATTAATATGTAATTAGTATGTTGAATAATTACTTAAGTAAGTAATTAATAATTAATTACTTAGTGTAATTAATTCAGGTTTTGGTAATTAGTTTAATGGAGTTATTTAAAATAATTGGAGATCATTAATTTATATAATTAATGATGTGATTAAGGATTTATTAATTAAGAAAATTAAACAATGAAGGTATTAGTTAATTAATTAAGGATTAATTGATGAAGTAATTACAGGTTAATTACAGGTTTGGTTCGGAATAATTAATTTGTGAAATTAATTAGAGGTTAATTACTTGAATATTATTAAAGGACAGTTAATCAAGATGATTAATTAGGGTAACTTGTTAAGAATAATAAATTGATATGTAAGCAAGATTTATATGGATGAGAAATTAATTTAAAATAATTTAAATTAATTTAAGGAAGAAGTAATTAATTTAATTCATTTTAAATTAATTATAGATTGGATTGATAAGTCATTGCTTATGAATAATTATTGATATTTATTACCATGGATGGTTGAAATCTCAGTTATGAGATAAATGTTGTTGTGTGATTTGGATGTTATGGTTGCATTAAGTTGATAATATGATTTATCTGTTTGAGTTGATAATATAGTTTATCTGATGTGATGATAATATTGATTATCTATTATGATGTTGTGAATTATCTATCTGTGTGTATATAGATAATATTGAATTGAATTGTTTTAAACTTTAAAACAACTTGGATCTAAAAGACACGCTTTGGATTTCGATGAGACCGGGATCGGGTTTCCATATTTGGATATCCGAAAACCACATCGATTCCAAATAACGTTAGGTCGTGAATCCAAATGGAGCTTTGTGAAGACTCGAGGTGTAAGGGCTATACGTCAGTATAACTCTGTGGGTGATTCTGTAATGAGTTTGACGGAATAGTACTTATAGTTTCGAGATGGTGGTTTAGACTGCAAGGGTTATTGTCGTTAACTCTGAGGGTGATTCCAAAATGGGTGTAACGAGATAATGCCTTCAGTTTCGTTCGAACCCGGAACGAACTTGTATGGATTGAATGCTTTCATAGCATCGTCAGGTGGACGATGAGCATTCTAAGAGATGTGTCCTATAAAGGTAATCGTAGCCTCAAGCCTCATCAACCGGAAATGGCTAAAACAGGGGAGGTGCAGCAAGGCTTCGTGGGTAGCTCCCACTAGAGAGCAAGATTTACCCCTGTCTAGAAGTCCCTTTATATTCGGCTGTGTGGGGCAGTTGATTGCAACAACTGCCGGGGTTGTCTTGTTCGGGACTGTTCAGTAAGGAATGGTCCCGGTGTTGTGTTACAGGGGAGTTAGGGTGGCTCCTCGGTACGGTGATCTAGGCCACGTACTGTGACGGGCGGTACCCCAGTAGCCCTGCCATTGTATGGAATCCAAATTCCAATAAGTGCCAACGGTTTTGATTGTATTACCCACTTTTGTGGCTAGTAGCTGGAATTTAATAGATGTAACAATTTCGGCTATTTCATATTTACTTGAAAACCCTATACACTATTATAATATCATTGGATTTCCTATCAAATGTTTTGGTTAGCATAAGGTAAAAACTTTTCCATGTTTATGTGTGGGAAGTCTTACGTGATACCTTTTCTTTTCAAAAGGTTTTTTAAGTTAAGCAACCTTAACCTGTTACTCACACCAGACCCATGTATGACCCGGAGTTTATTTTTGTTTTTCATAAACTCTTGGGTACTCAAATTTTTATGAGTAGCCAAGGGAATTCAGGTTAGGATTCAGGTTAGCTTTGACGAATATGGAGGAGCAATGAAGCAGGAGGCTTCTGCGTTGTAGATATTAGTTCCGTTGTGTGTTCTCTGTGCTGTGTTGTATTGAGTTGTAAATACTAGACAGGTGTTTATAACTGTCTAGTATATGTGATGTGTATGCTGTGTATCTCTGATTGGTATTGTATATTATGTAAATACTTATGTTATTAATATAATTTACTCGTTCCACTGTTGAGATTCTAATGTTGTTTCTTCTTTCTCTTCTTTATTTTCTTCTTCTGTCCCTTTCTTTCTTAATTCATGATGCGTCTTTCTGGGTAGTGGAAGACGGGTCGTGACACTAATCAAGTCAAAGAAAGGATTGCATTTATAAGTAGCTCTGGAAATGAATCGGCATATGGCAGCGACATTCCCATTCAGGCTATGTACTTATTTGACGGTCCTTGGTGCTTTGATATTGCGAAAAGCTTGGATCTTCTTGGGATTAGCTTCGATTCTGCAGGCATTAATGATAAAACCCAGGAACTTCCCTTATGCAACGCCGAAAGAACACTTTAAAGGATTAATCTTCATTTTGTAATGTCAGAGAATGTCAAACATTTCTTCCATGTTTCTATTGTGGATGATAGACTGTCGTGGCTTCAAGAGCATATTATCCACATATACCTTCATCGTTTTGCCTATTTGATCTTTAAACATTCTATCAACTAGGCATCGGTAGGTCGCCCCTGTTGAATATGCGTTTATATGATTTTTGTTTGATGATAATAAACAAATATACATTCGTTTAAATGTATTTGTTAATATACTATTTTATTTTTGTAACGATCCCGATTTTTAATTAAATTTAAGTTGATAATTAAAATGAATTTTTGGAATAAAATTGTAGATTAATTTGATTTTTTCAAATTAAAATAGGATATTTGTTATTTGAACATTGATTTTTAAAATTTAACTATGGATTTGAAGTTCCATATTTAATACCTTATAAATAAAATAAAATAACATCCTGAAATTTGTCAATATAAAATAATGATATATTTTAAAATTTTGAAATTTAATTTGAAAATAGATTGAAAGGAAGTCTCAATCAAGTGAAATAAGTAATAACTATACATGAATAAATTCCAATTTCTTTTGATCTTAGAAATCTTGAAATAATAAATATTTTGAAAGAAAAAAAAAGCATTTGAATTCAAATTATATATGTATATAATACCTACCTTCTTTTGAAAAGAAAAGAAATTCACTTATTAATGAAATTAGTTTTAAAAATCATTTCCTCAAAATTGGAATAAATTTAAGTAATAAACATGAATGAATTTTTATTCAAGTGAATTCGAATTTGAAAATTTTAATTAAAAAAAATGTTTTAAGAAAAATTAGTGGCATTTAAAAATGTTAAGGAATAATGTATGTAGTAAAATATTGGTTAAAGCAATCCACTTTTTTTTTACATTGTATATATGTATATGCTAATGGATAAAAGGTAAATTCATTTATAAAATAAATGTGATATAAAAAAATATATAACAATAATCATTCTTTTGTCCTTTAAAATTTAAATGTAAACATATACATAAAGAAGTAAACATCACATGGGCATATCATGATCAATTTCATACAAATGGCATCATTACCTTTATAAAATAATCAAATTTAAAATTACAAAAGAAAGAAATAATTATATTCAGCTATGAAACAAATAAAAAGAAGACAAAGTTAATCAATGGCATATCTTTTGTACACAAGAGGATATCAATAGCCACCAAACACCCCCTATTGGCCACCCAGCAAATCTGCAAGTCAAAGATTTGGACAAGAAAAAAAATAAAAAAAATAAAAAGCATAGATATCAAATGAAGATCAACACCAGGTTCTCAAACTATATTCTCAAACCTGGGAATTCAAAAATAAGCAAAACCAGGTTTAATCTTCCACAGACCTGAAATGAAAAAAAAAATCATCTCAAAATAGAAAATGAAATCAAAACTTGAGCAAAAACAATAGCCTGCTTCCAATCTTTGAACCAGATAAAAGCATGCAAGATCATTTCAAAATCAAGCTGCAAATAAAAAAAATGCTTCAACCTGGGAAGCAAGTGCAGGGTTTCTGAAGATAAATAAAGGCAAGTAACCTTCTTTTTAAAATTGGAATTTGAATATGTTAAACAATAATAAAGCAAGAATCTAAGCAATCAAACTAATTACTTGCAGGAAATCAAGTTCAAGACTTAAAAAAATTCTGTTTTCAAGTTGTAGAGGAAAACAAATTTTTTCTGTCATTAACCTGTAAGTAATTCAAATTGTTTGAATTTAATGGATTAAGTACAACAAGGAATAATAAAGATCTGTATTTATAATTTATAGATCTAAACTCTACGATCTAAAGAAGAAGAAAAAAAGCTTCAAGCTTTCCTTCTTTGAAACTGTCAAACACTCCTATGTTTTTCTGGAATTTCCAGGTGAGCAAAGTCACTTATATTTACCTATATTCTTTGATATGGGGTTGATGCTTAAATATGTTCTGGGAAGGTTGTCTGTTATGCTTGTGTGTTTGAATATATCTTTGCATGTTTGGGTTTGATCCTCTGTTGAGTAACAGGTTTGAAATCCCTAGTATAAATCCAATAATCTTCATGCAATTGATTTCAAGCTATAATTTATAAATGAAAATGTATGGTAAGGTCATAATAGTATTCAAAAAAAATTAGTAAATATTTCAAGAATGGGAAATTGCAGTGGAAAATAAATTAAGGTCAAGAATCAACCAATTCAATTCTAGGCTTAAACTTCTCCTCTGTCTTCAACAACAAGATCAACATTAAAAATAAAATTCCAGATTTCAGAACAAAGATCTGTTCTCTCTGTTCTTTTGGAATCCAGGTGAGTAAACACCATGCTTTATTCTATTATTTGTGTTTTAATTCCTGCATGAATGTGAGTAGCTTTTGCTTGCAAATAGATTGCTATGCTTGAGTTTTTTTTGCCTGGAAATGTGATTTCTACTTCCTGTTTTGATACTGGGTTTTAAATTTTAAAAACAAAAATGCCAGTTCTCTTTTATATGATCATTATTAAACCTTGCTTCAACAAATTAGCTGAGTTTAATTTAAGCTAAGATTTAAAAATATGTTCAAATGCTTTAAATTTAAATGTGTTTCAAAAAATCTGGAAGTGAATAAAGTCTGGGAATAAATATAAGCAACCTGACAACCTCAACAAAAAAAAATTATGTGAAACCTGGTTGTTTGTTTGTATCTGGAACTAGGTGTTTTTGTGTGAACATATATAAGTATGTAATTGTTAGTATATATGTATAATTGTAGAGGGATGTGCAGGCCTCTGTGTTTCTGTTTTTTCCAGAATCATAATCTTTCTTCAAAAAAAAACATTTCCTATTGATCTGATCCTTGTCGGGGTTTTAGATTCAAACAGAAGTTGTTTGTTTCAACATACATTATTGATTAAAAATTATGATTAAGTAAATTAAACTCTAGATATCTCTAAAATTCCAAAAAGAACCGAACCAGTCTGATATTAGTGGAAACTCACACGTTTTAATTTGGCAATCCAGTAATATTTATTGAAACCTTATCCCAAAATACGATTTTTAGAAGTGAAATTACAATTTTTAAAGTTAGCATTCGAGAGCAGTTCGAGTTGAACTGGATTTGGTATTTTGAGTCCCCTCTGACGATTTTCTCGATCGGGATACTTGTGGTTCTTTCTGGAGATGCAATGATGATCGGAGAATCAGGGAAAAATATCAGAACGGTGATCAAGTGAGGGTGGCGTTGGTGGTCGATCTGGGAAGTTCATAGACCTAGTTGGATAGGTTGAATAGATTTGATTGGCACGGCCTCAATTGATGATCGAGTGCTACCAGTCTCTGGGAAATAGAAGTAGGGGTGTTGACGAGACCATGGACGGAGATTCAGGAATTCTAGTGGTCGGAGCGTCGTGATCGAGGCGTTGCCAGGTTTGGGTATGTATAGGAATCACTTTTGTTTGGTGAAGGTGGGTTTTGGTTTTCTCGAGTTGGTTTCACGTGTAACTCGAAGTAAGGTGATGCTTTGCTCGAAGCAAAATAGGTTAGCCTCGGGATGAAATTTTGTTACAGTTTTCAAAACAAAACCTGTAATGTTTGTTTTAAAAATCTAAACTGAAGTTTAAAATAAAAGGTAAAGTTTCAAACAAGTTAAATCCAAGTTTTAAATCTGGTTCAATGTTAGCTTGAATCTCAATTTTAAAAATAGAATAAAGTTTTCAAATTTAATTTGTTTTAGCTACTTTAAAATGGGAAAATGGTTTGAACGTTAAAGTTTTAAAATGCAAGAAAGTTTTCTCTTAAATCAAAGTTAAATCTGGAATCAAGACTTAGTCTGAATTCTAGTTTTAGAAATTAAAGAGAGTTTAAATAAAAAAAATGATTTAAATAACTTTGAATATTAAAGTGTATTTTTTTTAAATTGATTTGAATTAAGAAAATGGATTTGGTTTAAATTCCTTTAAAACTTCTTTTATAAAATAAGTATTTCCTTAACATAAATTTTCAAAATGTGTTTGAATTGTTTTTAACTTTAATTTGTGCTCATTTTAAATTTAAAATTTAAAATGAAATTTGCAAATAAATTTGAAAGAAAATAGTTAAAATACTTTGTTAATGATAAATTTAATCATTAATAAGAATAATGCTTTCCTTGAAATTTAATTAGGAATTAATGATTTGAAATTCATTGAATTACTAAGTTAATTAAAATGAGAAATTTATTTTTCAATTAATTTTTGATTTGGGTTAATTAAATAAGTAATTTAAGGCTTAAATTAATTAAGTGAGGTTTAAGATTAATTAATTAAGAAATAATTTATTTGTAATTAAGGATTTATTTATTTATTTATTTAAAGACTGAATTAAATCAAGTGTTTAAAGGATAATTAATTTAAAAGAATAATTGATTTATTTGATTAAATAATTAAAGGTCATTAATTTAAAGTAATTAAGTAAGAATAATTAATTTATAGAAGTAATTAAGATTCAATTAATTACAATTAAGGTTTAATTAATGAGGGTGATTAATTAAAGAAATAATTAATCAATGAAGAGGATTAAGGCTTAATCAATTGAATTTAATGATAATTAATCATTGATTAAAAAAATTACTAATGAAAGTGATTATGTGAGGAATAGATTTAAAACCACACAGATTTATTCATCTTAATTGTAGATGTTTGATTGCCAATTGAATGCTTTGTGATGGATTGATATATTTGATATGTGATGTGATGCTTTGTGCTGAGCTGATATATATAATTGTGATGAATATACCGTTATATGAATATAAAAACCCCTTGACCCGTAGAACGACATTTGAATTTCGATGCGACAGGGAGTCGGATTCCAGTTGGTTATCCGAAAGCCACATCGAATCATATTAATGAATCTTTGTGATTGATAATTTATTTATCTATGAATTTGTGAATAACGATAAGCGCTATGGGATATACCGCTTATCGATATGATTGAATCTGTGATGATGATGTTGTGCACTATTGTGTTGAACCCTGGACCACACTTATACACACACAAATATGGATTTCACATGGAAATGGTTAAGTCACAGATTTCGAAATAGTTTTAAAGATTGAATTTTTGAATCCAAATTAGTTTTGGAATTAGAATTGAAAGCTTTTGAAAATGAATTTTAAAAAAAAATAATTATGTGGAACTTGATTGAGTTTTGAAATTCAAATAATTTGATTTAAATTTGAATTCAATATTTGAAATTGAATTCTATGAATTGGGAACTAGAGTTTAAAAAGGTTATCCAACTTGTAAATATGTTTATATGGGTTTTTAAACCATTTTAAAAGCGTTGATTGGGAATTTAAATTCTAAACCCAAAGATTTTAAATTGTATAAATGTAATTGAATTTTTCTGAAACGGAAACTATATGTTTTCAAATAAAGAGCTTTCGCAAAGGAAATGGATTTCCAATTCGGGTTAAAAGGATTTCAAGTCTAAAATGGAAATGGTTTTCCAAGTTATAGATAAATCTTTGGAAACATGCTTTGAAAGCTATAAATTAAGTCTTTGATTTAAAGATTTAAATGAGTCAATCCATTCGAAATGGAAATTGTTTTGGGAATCTTTAAATAGATCTTTGTGAAACTATGTGAAACTTTCTGAAATGAATCTTTTTATTTTAAAGATTTAAAATGGTAATTTGTTTAACCATTTAAAAGAAAAACTTTGGATTTTCAAGTTGTGACTTAACTAAAATCCCATATCCATATGTTTTAAACTATCGCGCTCATTATTCGGTTTAGCCGGAAGAGGACCTTGTGTCATATAATCCATTCCGAATAGCGATACGACGTTATGGATTGCATTTGAAGTCCGGTGATGAAGACCGGGTGTCTTCGAGAACGGTAGGATAACCTGTCGATTGACTCTGCACTGAGTTGCTCCGGTATAGAGTTCTCCCTTAGTGACGGGAAGTCTGATCGGTATTGTGGATACCCGGATTTGCAAGGGCTTCTTCGGAAGTGCCTTCGGTTCTGTTCGAACCCGGAACAGACTTCTATGGTTTTATGTCTGACACTACACTTTGAGATATTAAACTGATCTCTATCAAATACATTTCTGCTTGGTGGCGGAGAATTTATTCTCTTAGCTTAACACCCTTCTCTGAGACGTACGAGCTCAGAGGTTATGTAGTTGATATTTATCAGTGATATATTCCCAATTTGGTAGTGTGGCATGCTAAGTGCTGCTGTGTGTTGATGATCATTTGTTGATCATTTATGATCAAAGCATGGCTTTTGTATAAAGCGTAGCTTTGTGGACGAGACTGCATTAGGACCTCACACCCCGGAAATGGTCGAAACAGGAAAGATGCGGCAAGGTTATGAGGGTCGCGCCCTTTAGGGTGTGTCATTCCCTTCTGGTAAAGGGTGGTATCATGGTATGGAGCCCAGATACTTACTCATGTGGATACTGCAGATCTATTACTTTGTGATTGCTTTGTGGTTTTGAGGCGCCTCGGATAAAGGTCCCAAAGGACCGGGGGATGGCATGCTCGAGTAATAGTTACCTAGTTACAGAGGTAACCCGGCCTTGTGTTGGCAGAGATCCGGTTAGGTTCTCGGGACGTTCCGCCAGAGGCGATTCCATAGGCAGTAGGAAGTTCCTTAGCCTGACCATTTGTTGGAAATCCATTCATCCAATACGCGCCGTGTACGGTTTTAGTTGTAGAACCTGCCATTTACTTATGGTGGCGCCCCACTGTTTAGATGGTAGTTATAGTAGGCATACGATACTGGTCGTATGTTGTCTAGGATTTATATTATACTTTCGAAATGGTTTTCCACACTTTGCACTTATAGTAATAATATCAAAGAAATTTTCTCGTATTAAGCATATTTGACTATCATAAGGAGAAATCTCCTCCAAGTCTGCATTTGCATTGTGTGTGTGGCGGGAGGCCTTATGGTAGTTTCACTTTCTAAAAAGCATTACGGATTTCAAATTTAAATTCTTTTGTTTGTTTGAAAAACCCAAATGTTTTTGTTTGCTCATACCAGTCCCATGACTGACCTGGAGTTTATTGTTCCTTTCCTAAACTCTGAGTGCCCACTATTTTCCCACACGGGCAGTCTAGAGTTGGGTTTTTCAGATAGTCAGGTCTAGTAGATTATCTGGAGCTAGTTCAGTCTTTGGATCATGACTGTACTTGCTTATCTTTGTGCATCATTATTGGGAGTTCGAGCTATTTCTGGATTGGTACCTTGGAGATGGAGATTATCGATGCTGGAGTCCTTTCTTGAAGACCATATTAGTGTTTCTTTCCGCTGCTATTATCTTGTATCATATCTTTGATGTATATTCATTGTATCTCCTGTTGTATCATATTGTATCTGATATTGTATCAAATGTTGTATATGAAATGTATATTCATTTTTCTTCCGTTGTGTTGTTATACTTAGTGTGTTATAAGCTCCGGCAAGCCAGATTCGGCGTTTGAATCTGCGGCACTCTAGTACGAGTGGTAGTACGGGTGTCGATTTTCGAAGGCCGAGTCGGGATCGCTACATTTGGTATCAGAGCTGAAGGTTAAAACTTTGGCTCAGGAGTATAACACATTAAGTAGCTCATTAGAGATAGGGTGAAGTATACCCTAGAATGAGTAATCCCTAAGATATTCGTTCGAATGCCTCAGTAAATTCTCTTACTATCCACTAATAGTAAGTATGAGTGCGAGAAGAGAACGAGATAGGGGACATGGGAGTACCACTATAAATGGTCAATACCCTGCAACAGTGGAAACAACTTTCTTCTCAATCTCCTTTGATTCAATTCCAAAATTCTTTTCATTGCTTCGTGACAGCTCCAGAAAGAAGCTTTGGTGTGATGGTGGCCCTATGAATCGTTGTAGGAAATTCTTACTTCGTATCTTTATCCGTTCTTATCAGCTTTTCAACTCTAATGAAATTGATAATTTAAATTTAAATAAATGGGAAATTTTAAATTGAATAAATTGATTAACAAATATAAGAATAAATTTGAATTGTATCGATAATACGATATCGGTTAAAATCAAATTTGAAATTCTATCGTAATTTCTTGTGTGTATCAATCTGAAGAGGGACAAACTGATATATATTTTGGAATGTTCCGACCTGAATTTGGAATCCATATCTAGTGTTTGAGAATTATGGAAGATTAAATCCGTCTATCTATTCTCTGGGATCCAATATATTCTACGAACGATTAGTTATCCCTTCGAACTAATCAATGCCCTTGCATATTCGTAGACCGATGGACCCGAATATCTTATGTAATATTATATGAGTTTTTTCTCATATTGTTGATATTCTTATTTGTTAAGCCAAATACAGAATTGATATCCAGTTTGATTTGGAAAGATTTCTCTATCTATCATCTATTCTTTGTCGTCTTCCTTGCAAATTTCGAGGACGAAATTTTTTTTAAGGGGGGAATCTGTAACGATCCCGATTTTTAATTAAATTTAAGTTGATAATTAAAATGAATTTTGGAATAAAATTGTAGATTAATTTGATTTTTTCAAATTAAAATAGGCTATTTGTTATTTGAACATTGATTTTTAAAATTTAACTATGGATTTGAAGTTCCATATTTAATACCTTATAAATAAAATAAAATAACATCCTGAAATTTATCAATATAAAATAATGATATATTTTAAAATTTTGAAATTTAATTTGAAAATAGATTGAAAGGAAGTCTCAAACAAATGAAATAAGTAATAACTATACATGAATAAATTCCAATTTCTTTTGAGCTTAGAAATCTTGAAATAATAAATATTTTGAAAGAAAAAAAAAAGCATTTGAATTCAAATTATATATGTATATAATATCTACCTTCTTTTGAAAAGAAAAGAAATTCACTTATTAATGAAATTAGTTTTAAAAATCATTTCCTCAAAATTGGTATAAATTTAAGTAATAAACATGAATGAATTTTTATTCAAGTGAATTCGAATTTGAAAATTTTAATTAAAAAAATGTTTTAAGAAAAATTAGTGGCATTTAAAAATGTTAAGGAATAATGTATGTAGTAAAATATTGGTTAAAGCAATCCGCTTTTTTTTACATTGTATATATGTATATGCTAATGGATAAAAGGTAAATTCATTTATAAAATAAATGTGATATAAAAGAATATATAACAATAATCATTCTTTTGTCCTTTAAAATTTAAATGTAAACATATACATAAAGACGTAAACATCACATGGGCATATCATGATCAATTTCATACAAATGGCATCATTACCTTTATAAAATAATCAAATTTAAAATTACAAAAGAAAGAAATAATTATATTCAGCTATGAAACAAATAAAAAGAAGACAAAGTCAATCAATGGCATATGTTTTGTACACAAGAGGATATCAATAGCCACCAAACACCCCCTATTAGCCACCCAACAAATCTGCAAGTCAAAGATTTGGACAAGAAAAAAAAATAAAAATAAAAAATAAAAAGCATAGATATCAAATGAAGATCAACACCAGGTTCTCAAACTATATTCTCAAACCTGGGAATTCAAAAATAAGCAAAACCAGGTTTTAATCTTCCACAGACTTGAAATGAAAAAAAAATCATCTCAAAATAGAAAATGAAATCAAAACCTGAGCAAAAACAATAGCCTACTTCCAATCTTCGAACCAGATAAAAGCATGCAAGATCATTTCAAAATCAAGCTGCAAATAAAAAAAAATTGCTTCAACCTGGGAAGCAAGTGCAGGGTTTCTGAAGATAAATAAAGGCAAGTAACCTTCTTTTTAAAATTGGAATTTGAAGTTGTTAAACAATAATAAAGCAAGAATCTAAGCAATCAAATCAATTACTTGCAGGAAATCAAGTTCAAGACTTAAACAAATTCTGTTTTCAAGTTGCAGAGGAAAAGAAATTTTTTCTGTCATTAACCTGTAAGTAATTCAAATTGTTTGTATTTAATGGATTAAGTACAACAAGGAATAATAAAGATCTGTATTTATAATTTATAGATCTAAACTCTACGATCTAAAGAAGAAGAAAAAAAGCTTCAGGCTTTCCTTCTTTGAAACTGTCAAACACTCCTATGTTTTTCTGGAATTTCCAGGTGAGCAAAGTCACTTATATTTACCTATATTCTTTGATATGGCGTTGATGCTTAAATATGTTCTGGGAAGGTTGTCTGTTATGCTTGTGTGTTTGAATATATCTGTGCATGTTTGGATTTGATCCTCTGTTGAGTAACAGGTTTGAAATCCCTAGTATAAATCCAATAATCTTCATGCAATTGATTTCAAGCTATAATTTATAAATGAAAATGTATGGTAAGGTCATAATAGTATTCAAAAAAAATTAGTAAATATTTCAAGAATGGGAAATTGCAGTGGAAAATAAATTAAGGTCAAGAATCAACCAATTCAATTCTAGGCTTAAACTTCTCCTCTGTCTTCAACAACAAGATCAACATTAAAAATAAAATTCCAGATTTCAGAACAAAGATCTGTTCTCTCTGTTCTTTTCGAATCCAGGTGAGTAAACACCATGCTTTATTCTATTATTTGTGTTTTAATTCCTGCATGAATGTGAGTAGCTTTTGCTTGCAAATGGATTGCTATGCTTGAGTTTTTTTTGCCTGGAAATGTGATTTCTACTTCCTGTTTGGATACTGGGTTTTAAATTTTAAAAACAAAAATGCCAGTTCTCTTTTATATGATCATTATTAAACCTAGCTTCAACAAATTAGCTGCGTTTAATTTGAGCTAAGATTTAAAAATATGTTCAAATGTTTTAAATTTAAATATGTTTCAAAAAATCTGGAAGTGAATAAAGTCTGGGAATAAATATAAGCAACCTGACAACCTCAACAACAACAAAATTATGTGAAACCTGGTTGTTTGTTTGTATCTGGAACTAGGTGTTTTGTGTGAACATATACAAGTATGTAATTGTTAGTATATATGTATAATTGTAGAGGGATGTGCAGGCCTCTGTGTTTCTGTTTTTTTCCAGAAGCATAATCTTTCTTCAAAAAAAAAACATTTCTTATTGATCTGATCGTTGTCGGGGTTTTAGATTCAAGCAGAAGTTGTTTGTTTCAACATACATTATTGATTAAAAATTATGATTAAGTAAATTAAACTCTAGATATCTCTAAAAATCCAAAAAGAACCGAACCAGTCTGATATTAGTGGAAACTCATACATTTTAATTTGGCAATCCAGTAACATTTATTGAAACCTTATCCCAAAATACGATTTTTAGAAGTGAAATTACAATTTTTAAAGTTAGCATTCGAGAGCAGTTCGAGTTGAACTGGATTTGGTATTTTGAGTCCCCTCTGACGATTTACTCGATCGCGATACTTGTGGTTCTTTCTGGAGATGCAGTGATGATCGGAGAATCAGGGAAAAATATCAGAACGGTAATCAAGTGAGGGTGGCGTTGGTGGTCGATCTGGGAAGTTCATAGACCTAGTTTGGATAGGTTGAATAGATTTGATTGGCACGGCCTCAATTGATGATCGAGTGCTACCAGTCTCTGCGAAATAGAAGTAGGGGTGTTGACGAGACCATGGACGGAGATTCAGGAATTCTAGTGGTCGGAGCGTCGTGATCGAGGCGTTGCCAAGTTTGGGTATGTGTAGTAATCACTTTTGTTTGGTGAAGGTGGGTTTTGGTTTTCTCGAGTTGGTTTCACGTGTAACTCAAAGTAAGGTGATGCTTTGCTCGAAGCAAAATAGGTTAGCCTCGGGATGAAATTTTGTTACAGTATTCAAAACAAAACCTGTAACGTTTGTTTTAAAAATCTAAACTGAAGTTTAAAATAAATGGTAAAGTTTCAAACAAGTTAAATCCAAGTTTTAAATCTGGTTCAATGTTAGCTTGAATCTCAGTTTTAAAAATAGAATAAAGTTTTCAAATTTAATTTGTTTTAGCTACTTTAAAATGGGAAAATGGTTTGAACGTTAAAGTTTTAAAATGCAAGAAAGTTTTCTCTTAAATCAAAGTTAAATCTGGAATCAAGACTTAGTCTGAATTCTAGTTTTAGAAATTAAAGAGAGTTTAAATAAAAAAAATGATTTAAATAACTTTGATTATTAAAGTGTATTTTTTCTAAATTGATTTGAATTAAGAAAATGGATTTGGTTTAAATTCCTTTAAAACTTCTTTTATAAAATAAGTATTTCCTTAACATAAATTTTCAAAATGTGTTTGAATTGTTTTTAACTTTAATTTGTGATCATTTTAAATTTAAAATTTAAAATGAAATTTGCAAATAAATTTGAAAGAAAATAGTTAAAATACTTTGTTAATGATAAATTTAATCATTAATAAGAATAATGCTTTCCTTGAAATTTAATTAGGAATTAATGATTTGAAATTCATTGAATTGCTAAGTTAATTAAAATGAGAAATTTATTTTTCAATTAATTTTTGATTTGGGTTAATTAAATAAGTAATTTAAGGCTTAAATTAATTAAGTGAGGTTTAAGATTAATTAATTAAGAAATAATTTATTTTTAATTAAGGATTTATTTATTTATTTATTTAAAGATTGATTTAAATCAAGTGTTTAAAGGATAGTTAATTTAAAAGAATAATTGATTTATTTGATTAAAAAATTAAAGGTCATTAATTTAAAGTAATTAAGTAAGAATAATTAATTTATAGAAGTAATTAAGATTCAATTAATTACAATTAAGGTTTAATTAATGAGGGTAATTAATTAAAGAAATAATTAATCAATGAAGAGGATTAAGGCTTAATCAATTGAATTTAATGATAATTAATCATTGATTAAAAAAATTACTAATGAAAGTGATTATGTGAGGAATAGATTTAAAACCACACAGATTTATTCATCTTAATTGTAGATGTTTGATTGCCAATTGAATGCTTTGTGATGGATTGATATATTTGATATGTGATGTGATGCTTTATGCTGAGCTGATATATATATTTGTGATGAATATACCGTTATATGAATATAAAAACCCCTTGACCCGTAGAACGACATTTGAATTTCGATGCGACGGGGAGTCGGATTCCAGTTGGTTATCCGAAACCCACATCGAATCATATTAATGAATCTTTGTGATTGATAATTTATTTATCTATGAATTTGTGAATAAAGATAAGCGCTATGGGATATACCGCTTATCGATATGATTGAATCTGTGATGATGATGTTGTGCACTATTGTGTTGAACCCTGGACCACACTTATACACACACAAATATGGATTACACGTGGAAATGGTTAAGTCACAGATTTCGAAATAGTTTTAAAGATTGAATTTTTGAATCCAAATTAGTTTTGGAATTAGAATTGAAAGCTTCTGAAAATGAATTTAAAAAAAAATTAATTATTTGGAACTTGATTGAGTTTTGAAATTCAAATAATTTGATTTAAATTTGAATTCAATATTTGAAATTGAATTCTATGAATTGGGAACTAGAGTTTAAAAAGGTTATCCAACTTGTAAATATGTTTATATGGGTTTTTAAACCATTTTAAAAGCGTTGATTGGGAATTTAAATTCTAAACCCAAAGATTTTAAATTGTATAAATATAATTGAATTTTTCTGAAACGGAAACTATATGTTTTCAAATAATAAGAGCTTTCGCAAAGGAAATGGATTTCCAATTCGGGTTAAAAGGATTTCAAGTCTAAAATGGAAATAGTTTTCCAAGTTATAGATAAATCTTTGGAAACATGCTTTGAAAGCTATAAATTAAGTCTTTGATTTAAAGATTTAAATGAGTCAATCCATTCAAAATGGAAATTGTTTTGGGAATCTTTAAATAGATCTTTGTGAAACTAGGTGAAACTTTGTGAAATGAATTTTTTATTTTAAAGATTTAAAATGGTAATTTGTTTAACCATTTAAAAGAAAAACTTTGGATTTTCAAGTTGTGACTTAACTAAAATCCCATATCCATATGTTTTAAACTATCGCGCTCATTATTCGGTTTAGCCGGAAGAGGACCTTGTGTCATATAATCCATTCCGAATAGCGATACGACGTTATGGATTGCATTTGAAGTCCGGTGATGAAGACCGGGTGTCTTCGAGAACGATAGGATAACCTGTCGATTGACTCTGCACTGAGTTGCTCCGGTATAGAGTTCTCCCTTAGTGACGGGAAGTCTGATCGGTATTGTGGATACCCGGATTTGCAAGGGCTTCTTCGGAAGTGCCTTTGGTTCTGTTCGAACCGGAACAGACTTGTATGGTTTTATGTCTGACACTACACTTTGAGATATTAAACTGATCTCTATCAAATACATTTCTGCTTGGTTTTATGTAGTTGATATTTATCAGTGATATATTCCCAATTTGGTAGTGTGGCATGCTAAATGCTGCTGTGTGTTGATGATCATTTGTTGATCATTTATGATCAAAGCATGGCTTTTGTATAAAGCGTAGCTTTGTGGACGAGACTGCATTAGGACCTCACACCCCGGAAATGGTCGAAACAGGAAAGATGCGGCATGGTTATGAGGGTCGCGCCCTTTAGGGTGTGTCATTCCCTTCTGGTAAAGGGTGGTATCATGGTATGGAGCCCAGATACTTACTCATGTGGATACTGCAGATCTATTACTTTGTGATTGCTTTGTGGTTTTGAGGCGCCTCGGATAAAGGTCCCAAAGGACCGGGGGATGGCATGCTCGAGTAGTAGTTACCTAGTTACAGAGGTAACTCGGCCTTGTGTTGGCAGAGATCCGGTTAGGTTCTCGGGACGTCCCGCCAGAGGCGATTCCATAGGCAGTAGGAAGTTCCTTAGCCTGACCATTTGTTGGAACTCCATTCATCCAATACGCGCCGTGTACGGTTTTAGTTGTAGAACCTGCCATTTACTTATGGTGGCGCCCCACTGTTTAGATGGTAGCTATAGTAGGCATACGATACTAGTCATATGTTGGCTAGGATTTATATTATACTTTCGAAATGGTTTTCCACACTTTTCACTTATAGTAATAATATCAAAGAAATTTTCTCGTATTAAGCATATTTGACTATCATAAGGAGAAATCTCCTCCAAGTCTGCGTTTGCATTTTGTGTGTGGCGGGAGGCCTTATGGTAGTTTCACTTTCTAAAAAGCATTGCGGATTTCAAATTTAAATTTTTTTGTTTGTTTTAAAAACCCAAATGTTTTTGTTTGCTCATACCAGTCCCATGACTGACCTGGAGTTTATTGTTCCTTTCCTAAACTCTGGGTGCCCACTATTTTCCCACACGGGCAATCTAGAGTTGGGTTTTTCAGATAGTCAGGTCTAGTAGATTATCTGGAGCTAGTTCAGTCTTTGGATCACGACTGTACTTGCTTATCTTTGTGCATCATTATTGGGAGTTCGAGCTATTTCTGGATTGGTACCTTGGAGATGGAGATTATCGATGCTGGAGTTCTTTCTTGAACACCATATTAGTGTTTCTTTCCACTGCTATTATCTTGTATCATATCTCTGATGTATATTCATTGTATCATCTGTTGTATCATATAGTATCTGATATTGTATCAAATGTTGTATATGAAATGTATTATTCGTTTTTCTTCCGTTGTGTTGTTATACATAGTGTGTTATAAGCTCCGGCGAGCCAGATTCGGCGTTTGAATCTGCGGCATTCTAGTACGAGTGGTAGTACGGGTGTCGATTTTCGAAGGCCGAGTCAGGATCGCTACAATTTTTCACAGATTAAATAAATATTTGCTGAATAAAATAAATAACACGGAATTTGAATTCAAACGAATATTTTATTCAAACAAATATTTATTACAATTTTGATAGTAAAATTTCAAGCTCTCACTTTAACTATACATTTTAAATTACAAAACAATTTCTGATTACATCACAATTCTTTTCTACATTCAGAACCTCATTACATATCACTCACACTCGTATTTTTATCTTCAACTTCTTTCCAGTTTGAATCCAGCATCTGAGCAATCTGCAAAAATATTCACTAACGCAGTAAAATTGAAAAAGAAATATTTTGTAATATAAAATGAAATATGATTTTTGAAAATATTATTTGCCTCAGTTATTTGGGTTGTTCGTCATGATTTATTTTAATTCATCACATACGAACAACGTGACATGCACAGTGTATCACTGTACATGCCACAAGGCCGTGCTCACTGATATACACTTGATAATGCTACAGGACAGGTGAGCACAAGGTCAAACCCAAATATACAGACAGGTTCAACTCAGGTGCAATATATTCAAAATCTCAGTAACAGCACAAGGTCAAACCCGAGTTTTTGAAACTGGATTCAACAGAAGTGAAATTTCAAAAATCAACATGAACGGATGCAAAGACCAGTAATGCAACAGTGATATGCACAGATGCATTCAAAGTCAAAACCAGTTGCAACATGGATGTCACAAGCAAAGACCTAGTGAACAACTACATGTTGAACAAATGAAAATAGTATGCAAGCTCGAGCACAAACTATGAATACTGCAACAATATCCAGTATGAAGTATCAGACTCAATAGCAAGTTCAGAATGACACAAAGACACAGCAGCGACCGAAGACAAGATGCAGTGAAGCATGTACATAGGCCACCAGTGAAACAACTCATATACAAGAACCAGTAAATAACATGGAAAAGTCAAGGGCACATGAAGATCAACAAGCCAACATAGCTGCAGTATGCATCAGTGCATATATGAAGTGACTCAAAACAGATAACCAGTGATACAAGTAACATGAGCAGACCCAAACAATACATACAGCAGCCTCAATAATGAAGATACCAAAACCAGAATGCAAGTGGATGAACAGAGAGATATACAAAATGAAGGCAAGAACAGTAGCCTCGACACAAGTACACATAGGTGGTGAAATTACAAAGACCACAACAAACTTTAAATGACACAGTGTACATGAAAATTCGACAAGCACATGAGAAACTATTTTTCACAAGCAAGAAGCTGACAGCAAGGATTAGAATGCATCAGTGTGCAAAGAGCTCGAGTAAAAGATATGGCAACTCAACAATACAAAAACTACAACAATCAAATGAAGACAGCATCTTGTACAACTGAAATGCAAGTAGATCAAATGATGTGTTAAGAGCTACAACCAAACAAGTATACAAGCAACTGAAGACAACATGGCCAAGGTCAATGAAGCCACAGCAATCAGATGCCATCAAAAACCAACAAAGACCAAGGCTACGGCATAGTGCACCAGAGGAATGCAACAGTATAAACAAAAAAACTCACCATGTAAGTGACAGCAAAACCGAAATGAAATCAGGGATTCACAGAAGCAAGAAAATGCAAGAAATCAAATGACCGAAGTAAACACCAAGTCAAGGCCGAAGCAGAATCAAATGAACAAGTGAATGTGTAGGCCCAACTGACTACAGCAAATATGTTAAAAACATATGAACCAGCAAAGGCCAAAATTTAACGAAGGAAAATGTACCAGAGAATCATATGTGCAGAGGAACAGTGATGATCGACTTAATGCAGAGTCGTGGAGTGGATATGATTCATGAAGTCAACACAGTATAAAAATACAAATCAAACCGAAGTCAAAAGTTAGGTGCACATCTTTGAAAAAGTCAGGAAGTAAAAGGGGAAAGTTGTTGCCGTATCAATCAAGTAAGTATCGAACGCATCAAAATCAAGGCCGTGAGTAACAAGTCACAAAAATATCAGGAAAGTCGTGTGCATCAGGAAAGTGAATTTCAAGAAAGTGTCGAATTAATTAGTGTATTCGAATTCATATAAATACCAGTACCAAAGTATCATCATCGGCAATGAAAAACCAATCGAATTCAAGCAATCAAACCTGAAAGAAAAAGATACAAATAACATACCAGAAGAAAAAGCGAATTCGATTATCTCGAAGCAACCAAGCCGAACCCTAATTTCATAAACAAATCAAGAGAAGCAGCCGAGCGCGACTCCAAGCAAGCGGATCAATAGAGCATCAATATCAATCGACGAGAGCAACGAGATAAATTGGCATCCGAAACCCTAAGTTTGATCGAAGGACAAAAGCCCTAAATTATGATCGAAGAAGCCGCCATTTTCCAAAGGAACGAATAGAAAAGGATCGGGTCTAAATAATAAAAGGGGCCGTCATTAAGTATTAGGGTTTTAGTATTTTAAACAAGGGCTTTAGTTTTTAAATAAGGGTTTTATCTTATTATTTGTTTTAAATTTGTCTTTAATTTTAAATCTCTTTTCAAACCGTTGTATTTGCTAGTCGTGTGACTAGGGGACAAGCTACGTGGCGTAGCTTGAGATTTCGCAACTCAGTGGCTGAGTTGTGGTAGGGTTTGGAGTGTAGAGTTAGGTTAGTCCGTAGCGGGTGTCGCGAGTTTACGTGTGTAAGCATGTGACTATCTAATTTCTAGTAGAAACCTTGGGGGAAGCACGTAGGCAGGTTTTTGCCGAAGCTGGGTAAATTATGTGTCGTTCTATTTCTGCATTTATTATTCTGCTTTTATCTGTGCTGCTACTATTCTGTGATCTGTGTTGAAATTATTTTATAAACTTCCGCAATTAATTTTTATAATTAATACTATCACCCTATTCGCCCCCCTCTAGGGTGAAATCGATCCTACAGCTCTTGCATTTTCTAGTCCAAATGGCATCACCATATAGAAATATAACCCAACATCGGTAATAAAGCCGGTATGCTCTTGATTGAGAATATGCATCAAGATTTGGTTATATCCTGAGTGAGCATCCACAAAAGATAGCAATTCATGTCCCGCGGTCGAGTCTACCAACTGGTTGATTCTTTTAAGGGGGAAACTATCTTTTGGGGATGCTTTGTTCTTGCTTGAGTAATCTATGCATGTTCTCCATTTCCTGTTTGCCTTTCTCATAAGTACATGGTTAGATACCTATTTAGGGTAGAGGGCATCGTGAATAAACCCACTATCTTCTAGTCTATCCATCTCCTCTTTAAGAGCGGTAGATCTCTCCTTATACATGCCACATCTTTTTTGTTTCACAGGGACATACCTCAGGTCGATATTCAATGCATGGCTCGCAATGGAAGACGAGATCCCATACATGTCAAAGTGTGTCCAAGCGAACACGCCTAAATTCGCTCGGAGAAATCCCGCAAGTTCTTTCATCATTGGGGCTGAGCTGTGATCCAATCTTTAGGACCCTTGATGGGTCATCGTTGCTAACTATAATGTCAATCGTCGGCCCATTGATGCAGCCTTATTCTCTTTGGGCTCCTCTTCGTCATCTCTTGGACCTATATCTCTATAGAATTGACAGTAACGTTCGAGCCAAGGCTCAGGTGTGAGTTTTCAATCTTCAATGGCTTGGATATGAACTAACTTGTTCACACCCTTACCTTTCTCCCTCCGTCGAACATCCCTTAACTCAATTACATAACACGCACGTCCAGTCGCCTGATGACCGTAAACAACTTCAACACCATTATCTGTCAGGAACTTCAAAGTCTAACACTAAGGAGCAAGAGTTGTCCAGAATTCAGTTAGGGTCGATCGGCCTAAAAAACATTGTATGGAGAGTAGACATCAGAAACAACAAAGGGTAGGATATGAACCCTCCTACGGTCAACTTCTCCCAACTCCACAGGTAATTCAACGTAATAGACAGCTTCAGTTGCAGAACTATTAAATCCATGAATGCGAGCTTTAGACATTGTCAAATCCTCGGCTTCCATCGTCATCTAATCATAAGATTTTTTCAAAATTATGTTTACAGTTCCACAGTCAACCAATATCCTTTTGACAAAAGCGGGGCCGAACAAGGCTGAAATGACCATTGGGTCGATCATTGGAGCCTCCACCTTGTCTGCATCTCTGTTTTTAAACATGATATCATCTGCTATTATATGTTGCTATTTTGTTGGAGCTTCATCCTCCGTATTTGAACAAAATTCAAAATCCACATGCTTAATCACGCTAGCATAGTGCTCCAACTCATGCCAACTTTTATCTGTTGGATGTCTTCCTCCGACTATCGTATTGATCACCAATCTTTTATCAGTCTATGCAGGCTTCTCAGCCTTGTATGGTGCTTGTCCTCGGATGGGGTCGGATTTCCACTGCCACCATCCTGTGGGGTTTTAACATACGGCTGTAATTTCCTTTCTCGAATAAGCTTTTCAATAATATCATAGAGATGCCTGCATTCATTTGTGTTATGCCTATAGCATTCGTGAAACCGACAATATTTCCCTGTTTGCTTCTACTTCTCTGTTGATTCTTTTGGAGGAGCCTTCCAGTACTATATGGTGTTACAGGTAAACAATAGACAATCTCTAAGGATGTATTTAGTGGCATGCAAGTATTGTACATTGAAATCCTAGGCTTCCCTCTTCTGCAAACCCTTTTCATTCTTGGCTTTAATGTCCGCCTTTCTTTTATTAATTTGGTTTATTCTAGAAATTCACTTGAACTTTTCCAAAGTTTTCATCAGACTACTTTACAGCAATACTACTCTATACCCCCTGTCCATTCGGTCCCGTAGCATTCTTCTTCCTAGAGGATGTGGCTTCCTCCTTCCTCAGATGTCGAGCTACTTTTGTGTAAAAGAGTTCCAACGCTGTAGGAGGTTTGCTAACTAACCAATCGCCAAAATTAGATTCTTGATCAATCCCTCTTGTCACGACCATCAATATTGTGTGGTCATTCGGATTACTAATTTCTATAACAGATATATGAAATCTCTCCAAATAATCTAGATTCTCCTAGAGCCTGGATCATAGTGGACATGGACATTATATCCTTCGGGCAAATTGCATGCATTCGGAACGCTCCACAAACCTTGTTACCAAATCATCAAATTTAGAGATTGACCGTAGGGGATGTGTTGTCTGGGTTCTATTTTTCCCTCATAGGCAGGCATGGACAGCATGTCAAACCTCCTTGGATACTCTGCATGTAGTACATTATCAGTAAATGGGGTATGGTTTCTCGAGATTCCTCAATCATCATTGGTCAAGCCTTAGCTCTCCCTTACTAACTGTCTGACCATAGTTGACAAGTTCGACGTTCGAATAGTTGGTGCCAAGCGGAGTTCGTGGTCCACCATACGTAAATGGTTCAGTCGAAGTTTATAGGCTATTCAATGCCTTCTTGGTTCAACATCTTCTTGATTTGTATCTCGTACATTCACTTCATCATCATTCTGGGGAAGCATTTTTTAACATTTAACTGAACTCCATCATCTGAATCGGCCGCAGCAGCTCTAGTTTGAATCCCAACATGCATAGGTAAGTTTCCTTCTCTAAAGGAGGGATCAACACTGATCATTCCTAGCAGACCATAATGGTCTACCTGTTGATGCCCTGAATTTTTTATGTGATATTCATCTGTTCTGCGAAGCCTATGCTTGTGGTACTCATCCGATAAACTAGAACTCTATGATGTAGAGTAAGGGTAGGCTCCCTTCTTCCTTTTCCTCGCTATTGCTGAGTGAGTTGGTTCATTAGGTTGATATTGTCCTGAATCTACTGATTTAATTGTCGAGTGATATCCATTAGCTCTCTCATTAGATTTTGGAATTCAGCTCTTGTAATAGAATCAGTTGCATTTTGGACTTCAACTAGTTCAACATTTACATCCTTTGGTGGACTGCTCGGGCCTTCTTGTTGGATACTAAAGTTTTCGTTTCCTTCCACGTTATAAGAAGTAGATCTAGTGTCCCTCACCAATGTTGATAGTTTTGCTTAGATTTATGAAAATCTAAGCAGAACGAGAAAATTTTCTGAAGATAACTATGGATCTCCTCCGAGGATTTATTCAATCCAGTAGCAACAAATGGATACTAATAAGTTGAGAATCAAGGTTCTTAGTGAAAGCACCATATTGTTTGCACCATAAATGATCACAAACACCCAAGAGTAGTTTTTATAGAGAAGTAAATATAGAAAATTAAAAATAAAATAAGTAAATGAATAAGCAAGAAATGGGGAATAAGCAGTAATGAAAGACAGAGAGGTTTATAGTGGTTGGCATTGTATGCCTACGTCCACTTTAAAGATTATACTTTATTACCCTCTTGTGAATCTGATTACAATGGTAGAACAAAGCTGGCACTTGATTACAATGGAATCTAAAATTGAACCAATAGGTCAGTATTTATACGGTGAGATGAATAGATATTTTTCTAAGATTTTGGCAAAGGGTTCTCCAGGTCCACAGGGGCCTACCATAACGACCGCTAGTCATCATGCATTATTTTGGAACGATCGATATAAATTATACCGAGCGTTATTTTTTCTTTTGACTGCCATGCGATCGTGTATGTGGGGCCCCACATCCCTCTAGATCTTGCTCCTAAAATATGAAGCATTATGAGTTGTCATTTATGAGATATGGATAAATATTTGTCGTATTTTGTTGCTTGCTAAGTTATACCGATCGTTAGGAATTGTCGACATAAAATGATTGGTATTTATGGATCCTGAGAGTTTTGGCCTGGGATCATTTTCATGGGCTCCACCCTTCAATATATTGATGCCTTGAAAGTTTCAAGTGAATAGGCCTTGTGGATTTTGAGATACCGATCGATCTACGCTGATTTGAGCTGTTTTATCGATCGTTACCGAATGATCCATATAAATTCTTGCTTTGTCTATAACTCGAGCATATGAACTCTGATCGACTTGAAATTTAGAATGTAACTTCCTGGGACTATGCCTGTCATTTTATACTGATTGCACCTCGATTGGGTCCCACTCCGGATCTACTCAACCATTGTCCATAGTATCCTATATAGCTGATTCTTAAGGTCTATAACCATCCGTTTCTATCCAAGTTAATGATATCATGGTCTTGCCAAAAGGTGGAATAACAGTCCTCTCATTTTCTAGTGCCTAGGTAGCATCCTTTGCACTTTTCTCGGCTTCATGTTGTGATTTTCTCAAGTTTTCAACTTCGGCATCGAGATTAGCAATGATTCTTTTATCTTGCGCCTCTATAAGTATTAGATTTTCAATTTTAAGCTTCTTTCGTATGAGACCGTAGAGATTTTTCCGGTTGTTAACTTCCATTCATTTTATTGATCAAAAGTATCTGATACATAAGCGACCGTATTTTCCTTTACCGCTGACGGGATGTCCTTCAGATTGGGCATAATCATAAGTTTGTCAAAGCATATTTACGAAAACCATTCCCTTAGTTCAGTCATTCGAGCATCGGCGATAAATTGTTGCTTCGCCATGACAACTAAAGCTTTGATCGGTTTCTTGCCAGCCTTATGATGAGAGGTCTCAGAACTGCTCTAATGGTGTCGACGTCAGAAGATCGACTAGAATATGATGGCATCAAATTCTATATAGGAATAGGAGCTGGATGGGTGCTAGTGTAGCATCGCCTGGTGGCAATTCATTGTGGTGATTAGGGTGCCTATCTGATCCTCTGGGTGGATGTGATCTAGACCTAGAACAATGCCTAAAAGCAAAGTCTCACGACAGATAATCTCTGTAATAAAAACCTCTGTCCCAACTACCCCTATCATGGCTAGACCAATAGCTACATTCATATTCTCGACCGCTTCCTTAATGGTACATTCTAGGACGATGCCTATGTGATCGGGATACGTTTTCCTCTAAGGATTGAAATATATACTTCTTCCACCCCATGGATCCTATAGATGAAACAAGAATGAATTAGTTCCAACTAGAGGGGATGCAAGTGCAATGCAGTGCATGTGTGTGCGAGTGTCCTAGTGTTCCTCAGATGGACCATGTTCTAGAGCATTGCTTATGGGAGTTATCTCTCCCATGCTGGTAGGAATGATGTCATCATCAAAGCGAAGGGGAGAATCGAGACCCTCTAGGCTTATATTCCCAATACTGAAGGAGACAAACTCGGTAGGAATTTTCTCTAAGTTAGAGAATGTATCTATTGAAAGAAGAGAAGGAGTTTTCTCCATAGTTATGACTAATGGAGCCTGGGTGGAAGTCTATGCTTTGGTAATCATCACAACTAGCATTTTTTCAATATGAACTATTGGTCGTCCTTGGACTGCTCAGCCGAAAGCTCATGGTCTACATCAACATCATCATGGCTAGCTTCACCACCATCACCTATGATTTTGCCCTCTTCAGCATGTTCTTTCTCTTTTTGAACTTTAGCCCCTGTACTTAAGAATAGAGGCACATCAAGGTTTATATTGCCACCCATAGGCGAGTTATTATTATCGTCATCAAAGTCCACCTGGACTAGACCAATGCTATGGCCCACTTCTAGCAAGTTGTGAGATAGGAGATTCTTATTTGTGAGAAGAACTCCAATATCTCTATCCCCCTTCGAAAACATCATAAGAACTCTGATCGCATTTGCAAGAGGCATGTCATTGGGTTTCGCTGGAACATTTGAATGCAAAAAAGAATATGAGTTAAGCTTGTAAATTCACTAATCGAATTCACAGCGAACAAATAAAGTATGACTTATGTCCAAATAGTCATCTTTGTGCAAATCTGGGTGGACAGCAAACATAGAACCATTTACTATTGAAATAGCTCAACTTATTCCATGTATCGGTAATAATTCTACATCTCTTGTTCGTTTCTAGATAGATCAGAGAAAAGCTTCCTTTTGGCCCTTGAAACTATATATATACAAAATCTCCTCATCACTGGGCACTCAGTGCAAATATTGATTAAAGACAATATATGTGTCGTGAAGGAAGGCATGGCTATTCGATGTAATTGTATCGGAGCTAATCTTATGAATTTCATGACTGAATGAATAATTTGGTTGAAGGGCGTGATGCGACCTCCCAAACACATCTGTCTATTACAAGTAGTGTAACCCTCTAAGGGTGTAACGACCCTAATTTAGGTTAACTTTACTTATGACATTTAATTAGTTAAATTAAATGAAATAATGAAATGGTTAAGGGAATGAGATTTGTGTTAATAGAGGTAGTCATGCTAATTTAAAACAATGAACTAAGGGAATCTAAAATGAAATAGGTAAGGCAAAGAAGTAAGGGGCATGGTGGGAATAAGACATATTCTAATAACCTAAACCCTTCATGCCCATTCATTTTACACATTCAAAACAAAAACAAAATATAAGTGAGGTCGGCCACCATTAGGGGAAAGTAAGGCGATGATAAGCTAGAATCAAAAGAACGAAGCCAAATCAACTTAATCCAAGATCAAATCTCAACTACTTAATCAAAAGCTAAAGGT
Source organism: Allium cepa (assembly GCA_030765085.1). Classification (NCBI taxonomy): domain Eukaryota; kingdom Viridiplantae; phylum Streptophyta; class Magnoliopsida; order Asparagales; family Amaryllidaceae; genus Allium; species Allium cepa. The sequence continues at coordinate 467,103,456 of CM060943.1, forward strand.
GAATATTAGGTAACATCTCATATTATTGATGTTTTGGTTTCTAGATCAAATCCGAATATTTTTGTGAAGTATATTGTCATGTTTTTTATTATTAAAATGGATATATATGCTTGTTGATGATTTATGTTATTTCATATGGCTTTTATGATAAGTTTAATGCGAAAACTCAATACGATGACATCCAAATGCTATGCGATATTGAGAAAGCATCGGAAATAGTATTTTAGAGACGAGTTTCAAATTTCTTAATTTTCTGAATTAATGTGGATTTACTATTAATTTTCTAGTGAAGAAAATAGTTAATCGGGTTTTAAATTAATTACAGCTATTATATATATATATATTGGGTCATAAATTTAAATATGTTAAAAAACATGTTAAAAAAGATTTATGGGAATTTTTGTAGAATTTTACCAAGTGTTTTGATAAGTATATAAAATTATTTAAGGTATTGTACTTAAATGTTTTATATATTTATAAAAGGTGAAGGGGCATTTTGTAAATATTTTAAATTGTTTCTTTCTGAAAATTCGGTAGCACTAATAGAAAAAAATTTGGAAAAGAAATTCGCAACCAATTATATATTGAAAAACAAAATAGGCTAGTTAAAAAGAATTACTTTTTAAAGTTAAATTCAGTTTTAACCATACTCTTGTTGTTTCGCCACGTTCGGCACCTACATTTCGACTAGATACTTCTGCCTCCAACCAATTCAAAACAAATACACATGGTATCAAATACTTGGTACGTAGTGGATTAGTGAAAGGCAAAAGGTATAAAGTCGAAACTGGGGTTCCAAAGAGGTCGAAGCCTTGTTTTGCTTTTAAAAGGAAAAGCACCTACTTTGCTTTCGAGAACAATGCTTTTGACTTAGATTGCTTTCGATTTGGTCAAATTCTTTTAAAGAAAGGTTTCGAAAGAGATTACGCCTTTTGTTTTACAAAGAAACTTTCAAAAGGGTAGAAACCCTTTGTCATTTCATCCTACCTTTTGAAGCAATGCCTTTGAAAGGGTTTCTTTGTTTTAAAATCTAAACCGCTTCTCTGGTGCTTTCGAAGGGATTGGTTTCGACACCGTCCACTATTTTTACTTGGGAAATTGCTTTCGAAAGAGTACTTTCGACTTAGTTGTTTTAAGACCCTTTATTCTATTGAAAATTAAACCTAAAGGTTTCGAAAGGTTGTTCCAAATGTTTTACTTGAACCCAAATGCTTTTGAAAGGTTTGATTTATGTAAAGAACTTAATACTTTTGAAAGGTTAAGATAAATGTTTCGAATTGGTGGTTCCCTAGTATTTTCGAATGGTTTTAAATGGAAGGTTTCAAATGGTTTTGAAAGGCATGTTTAAAGTGTTTTGAAAGGAGGATGTCTATGGTTTTTAAAGCTTTCAGAAGAGATGATTCCAATGTTTTCAAAAGGTTTAATGTAAATTGCTTCGAAAAGTATGTTTTGGCCTTCGGGTTAGGTTATAAAGTTAAGTAGTTTATTCATATCGAAAGGGTTACTTTCAAGTTGTTTCGCAAGGGGTACTTTCAAAGGTTTCAAATGTTTTCATCAACAATGTTTTGTGTAAAGTATATATAACATGGTAAAATGATTTGAGTAAAGAATAGAAAATATTTTCCTTGTTTAAATATGATTTAAAGGGTTAAACGATTTTAAAGTAATGTTTTCAAGGAAAATTTTATGGAAAGATTACCCTAAGTAAAATGACTCAGACATTAGAATACCAGATGAGACTGATATGGAGTCACGCCCTATACTTTAGCTAGTAGGCCCTAGCCAATATAAGTCCAAAATTCCAGTGTGTAGGGCTTTGTCACAAGTAAGATTAAAATTGTGTTACACATAAAAAGGAATATACAAACTTAAGGTAGGTTATTGGCGAGACCGCAAAACCATTAGGATCAATTGACCCTGGAAGAAGTAAGTACAGGACAGACCGTCCAAAAGAGTATCTAACAAAAGCTAGACTATTTGTTTATTTTGTCTAATAGTCCTAAGTCAGCCAAAGGTTAGTAGTTAACCAAACAAAATAATAGTGTTCGGACAGATAGTCCATTTATTACTTGATTTATATGCATACATGATTTTGCTATTATTGTGTTAACCAGTTTGGTTTTAGGATTTTTATTTGCAAAAGATATGTTTTTAAAATGGGGTTTTAATGAGCGGAAACCCATTCCGCTAAGCGGCATGGTCTCACTTAATACTAGTAAATCGAGATGTATAGTATTATTCACACCAGGCTTTAGGTCTGACTCAAAGTGTATGTTTTTCCCCTTAAACTCTCGGGTGCTCAAAACTGATTTGAGTAGGTTGAGAGTTAAGGATTTACAAGTTTTAGTAGGTGGATGAACAAAGCTTCCAGAGACGAGCAGGAGGCTGATTTTAGCTACTTAGGAGTTGTTATGTTTTTATTTCCGTTGTGATGTATTAAGATTTTTTTTTTCTATTTAGTACTCTTATCATCCAAGAGGCATCCTCATATGTCGCTCTTGGCATATTTTGTAATAATTATATTTGATCTGAACTTGGGAAATGATTTGGGATTATGTAATTGGATATGAAACATGATTTTGTGAAATGTAATCCGAAAAATGTTTTTGAACTCTGTGATTTTCTTTCATGTTCATGTGCTTTTAATATTATGGATACAATTAACATTACCCTATTTTATCATCGAAAGTTAAAACTATATATGACTACAACATCTATAGCACTTAGCTTTAGGCCTATAGCGCTTAGCTTTAGGCCTCAAGATAGGGGATGTTATGACTTTGTATCAGAGCATAGGTTTATGAAAACTTTATACTAAAATGACTTTGAAAACATAATCCTAAGGTATTAGAGAAAAGATCAGGGTATAGGATAATGCTATAGTAACGTACTGGTATTTGCTACATATATAGGCATATGATTTATCTCTATTCTCCCATCTCTCTTAGGTTATTCTTTTGTGTCATATGAAGACTCGAATCTAGATATGGATGCTACAAGTGAAAGATTTAACATTGTTGGGGGAAGCACCGCAACTAATGGAAATGCCACATCAAATATGTGAAGGAATCCAGGTCAGGCACAAGCTGCAAATGTTGGTGCTGGAGTCCCGCAAGTTGGCATGGGAGCGACGCATCAGTTGTTTGTAAACATGATGAAAGTGGGAGTTTCTGCTGGAGTAGATGGAGGAGGAAATCAAGAAGCTCCGGTGGTGAATAACTATGCTGTTTTGAGTAGGTATTATGCTCGGCTGGGAGGAAAGCCGTTTATTGGTATTGAAGACGCAATCGAAGTAGAGACTTGGTTACTTAGTTGAAAGAGGATTTTCGTTGATTTAGGGCTTAATGGTGAGCAGAAGAGAGGGCTCGCTTCTTGACAGTTATAAGGAGAAGCATTGTATTGGTGGAACAGTGTTACGATCGGAGTTAATGAAGAGATGAAGACATGGGTTGAGTTTAAAATAAGATTTGAAAAGAGATTTATGTCGAAGATCGTTAAGTCTACTCTGCTTAGGAAGTTTGCTAAATTGGAGCAGGGAGACATGACTGTGCTTGTGTATGAGATGAGCTTGGAGGAGCTAGCAAGATATAGCTATGCTACTGTAGATACTGTTATTAAGAGAAATGAAAAGTTCATTCGAGGGTTGAAGCCTGAGCTTTCTAAGGTCACATTACCGCATATTAGAGATCCATGTGATGTTGTAATGGACATGGCTTTGAGGCATAAGGAGATGTTTTCTTTTCTAGAAAGGAATAAGGCAAAGGAAGTCCAAGTGGGGCAGAGATAGAAAATAAAGTTTTTTCATAAGAATGCAGCTCAGAAGGGTGGAGCTGCTAAGAAGGGAAAGGCGGAGGTTACTTGTTATAAATGCGACAAGAAAGGGCATTTTGCGAATGAATGTCGCCCAGGAGATGGAAAGAAAGTGATCAGGAAGAAGAATATTAGATGCTTCAACGACGATCAAATTAGACATTAGAAGAACAAGTGCAAAGAGCCAGCTAAGGATGGAAATGGTGAAGTGTTTGCATTAGAGCCAGATACCTCGTGGCCAACAACAGAGGAAAAGCGAAAGGCTGTGTTGGTAGGTATGCTTATGATCTGTGCAGCTAATGCGCTCGGCAGATTCAAAGCGGTGGAGGTGCAAAAAGTCATAGCACAGATACAACGAGGATATAGCGGATGGCTCTAAAATAGCATATCAAACTCATACTTAATGTTTTTACAAATGTACATAAATGGTAATTAAATGAAAATTTATCATTCAATTGAATTATAATTAATAAATAAATAATTTTAAATAAAAACGTGTGCGAATATACTTTAAATAAACGTAAAACTATTATATAACATAATTGAATTTAGTAGAATATTAGAGTATTTTCATTTCTAAAAATATATTAAAAATTTAATCAAATAAATTAGTTTCTTAATTTTTATAATGTATAAATGCAATTTTTCAATTCATTTTATTAAAGAAGTTTTAGCGGAAATAGCGGAATATAGCGGGAATAACGGGATATAGCGGAAATAGCGGGGTTTAAAGCGGAAAGGCTATATTTTGGGGCTACATGGAAAAAGCATAGCGGTTGAAATCCGCTATGAGATATAGCGGGGTTATAGCGGGGCATTAACTACACAGCTTATGATTAATGGTACGTAAGTTAGCGTTCTATTTGATACCGGTGCAACGCAATCTTTGTATCTCACTGTTCGGTAATAAGCTTAACCTAGAATCCTCTTACTTAGTTACTTCCTTTAAGGCCTGCAAATTCTACATGAAGGTATGCAACACTTGGGATGAAGTGTAACCATCTAGAGTTTGAAATGTTAGGTCATACTTCTGTCTGGAGTTTGCACGTGTTTGATTTTGTGGGGTTTGGAATTTTTTTGGGTATGGATTGGTTAAGTAAATATGATGCTAGGACATTTTTCCATGATAGGAAAATATCGCTTAGACACACTGACTGTAGTGATCGGATTATATACTCCATAGAAAACTCTAGTTGGGAGGTTAATGCCTTATTGGGTGTTGTGGAGGTAGAAAATGAGTCGAATTGAGTTTTCGTTGTTAGAGAATTCACAAATGTTTTAGAACCCACAGTAGGTTTGCGCCGAATGTGCTATTGAGTTTCGAATAGATTTGGTACCAGGAGAAAAACCAGTAAGTAGATTGCCAAGCAGAATGACACCTATCGAGATGAGGGAGCTCAAGGTGCAGTTGGTAGATTTGGAAGGAAAGAATTTTATCCAAGCAAGCGATTCACCTTGGGGAGCAGTTGTAGTGTTTGCTAAGAAGCAGGATGGATCGTTAAGTCTGTGTATCGATTATCCTAAGTTGAATGAGAAGACAATAAAGAATCGATATTCGTTGCCTAGAATTAATGATTTGTTCGATCAGTTTAGTGGAAACAAAGTATTTTCCCAGTTGCATCTAGAGACAGGGTTCCATCAGCTTGTAGTAACGGAGGATAGTATTCCTTTTTGAGCCAGATATGGATCGTACGAATGGTTAGTAATGTCGTTCGGACTAACTAATGCGCCAGCATTCTTTGTAGATTTAATGAACCTAGTTTTCTGAGAGCACTTGAATAGGTTCATGTTGGCTTTCATAGATGATATATTGATATACTCTAAGGATGAAAGGGAGTATGAAGTTCATCTTAGCGTTTTGCTTAAGATGTTGAGGCGGTATCAGCTGAAGGCGGAAATTTCGAAGTGTCATTTTTGGAAGAAGGAAGTGAAGTTTCTTGATCATGTAGTCTCAAAGAAAGGGTAGTCTTTAGATCCCACTAAGATTGAGGTGGTGAATAGTTGGAATAGACCTAAGATAGTGACTAGGATAAAGAGTTTTCTTCGATTAGCTAGTTAATATCGAAGATTTATTAAGGATTTTTCACGGATAGCGGCATCGATAACTAAGTTAACACGAAAGGATATGAAGTTCATTTGAACTGATAAGTGTGAGGAAGCGTTTAAGAGATTGAAGCAATTATTGACTAATGCACCTTTATAAGTCGTTCTAGAAGGAAATTAAAATTTAGTAGCGTATACAGATGCACGTGGAACAGGGTTAGGTGTTATGTTAATGCAAAGAGATAAAGTGATTGCCTATGCGTCCCAACAGCTTAGACCGCATGAGGTTGGTACCCAACTCATGATTTGGAGTTAGCTGCAGTAATTTTTGTGTTGAAGATGTGGAGACATTACCTTTTGGAAGAAAGGTTTGAGCTGTATATCGATCATAAGTCGTTAACATATTTATTCTCTCAAAAGAAGTTGAGTATGAGACATCAGAGCTGGTAATATTTTATAGCCGCTTATGATTTTGGTATTGAGTACACCCCAAGAAAAGGAAACAAGGTTGCAAAAAACATCATAATGCAATGTTGGCGATGATAGCTTAGTGGAAAGATTTGGAAGTGTTGACGACTGTAGAGTACAGTGGAGATCTAAAGCTAAATCTAGTAAGGTGACGGTTATGTTGTCATGTTTAGAAGTTCGACCAGTAATGATCGAAAAGATTGCTTCTAAGCAAAGGGAGGATCCATTATTAGTAGAATGGATTAGGAAATTAAGGGATGGAACAGGTCAATGACTTGAAAGATTTTAGTCTTGACCAGAATTGGTGGATGAGGAAGAAAGCAATGTTATGTACTTCGAATATGCGAGACATTAGGAAGGAAATTCTTGAGGAATGCCATTGTTCGAAGTTCATTATTTATCCGAGAGGAACTAAGATGTATCAGGACATGAAGAGGAGTTTCTTCTGGGAACGTATGAAGATAGATGTAGGCATATGGGTAAAGCAGTGTCTTAACTATCAACAGGTGAAAACCGAACATCAGGAACCAAGTGGGCTACTTCAACCTTTAGATGTTCCAGTATGGAAATGGGATTCTATCTTAATGGATTTTACCGACGGGTTCCATGATCAAATAGAGGAAATGAGAGTATATGGGTCATAGTGGACAGGTTAACCAAGTGCGTGCATTTTATTCTAGTTAAGTTAAACCGGATGGCACCTGCTTTGGTTAAGTTATTTATGAAGAATGTAGTCAAACTGCATGGAATTTCTAGTAGTATAGTAAGTGATAGTGATTTCTTATTCTTTAGTGAGTTCTGGAAGAGTCTATAGGAGATTTTAGGAACCAAGCTTAAGATGAGTACCGCTTACCATCTACAGACCGATGGGCAAACGAAAAGAGTTAACAAAGTCTTAGAAGATTTGTTACAAGCTTATGTGCTAGATTTTGGAGGATCATGGGAAGACCACTACACTTAGTCGAATTTCGTATAACAGTATTTAACAGGCTACTGTAGGGATGGCACCATTTGAAGCTTTGTATGGAAGGCCATATAAATCTCCAGTTTGTTGGTTATAGACCGAGAACAGGTTGGTTCTTGGTCCAGATTTAGGTAGAGAAGCTGCATAAAAGATTGAGTTAATTCAAGCTAGAATAAAGGAAACTCGGTCTAGGCAAAAGAGTTGCGCTGATAGAAGACGGAAGGACGTAGAGTTTTTAGTTTGAGATCATGTTTTCGTCAAGGTATCACCAATGAAAGGTGTAATTCAATTCGAGAGATCCGGAAAATTGGCATCAAGGTTCATCGGACTATTTCCTATTGTAGAGAGGATCGGGAAACTCGCATATAGAGTGGAGTTACCGAACAGATTGGTAGGAATCCACGACGTTTTTCATATTTCTCATCTAAGGAAGTGTATTTGAGATTGGAAATGACTATAGCACTGACTGTGTTATAGGATTTCGTAGTGGAACCGAACTTGACTTTAGTCAGGTTGCCAGTTCATATAGTCGCAAGAGATGATTAGAGGCTAAGGAACAAATAGTCAGACTAATTAAGGTCCAGTGGAGCGACAGTGAGGGAGAGATAGTACATGGAAAACTGAGAGCCTGATTAGAGACATTTATCATGATTGTTTCGTGGTATGTTTTACCTTTATGATTGATTTATTATGTACCTTATCGTAATTTCAAGGACGAAATTCTTTAAGGAGGGGAGTCTGTAACGACCCTAATTTTGATTAACATTATTTAGGATATTTAATTAGCTAAATTAAACAAAATAATGAAATGGTTAAGGGATTGAGATTTGTGTTAATAGAGGTAATCGTGCCAATTTAAAACAGTGAACTAAAAGAAACTAAAATGAAATAGGTAAGGAAAATTGATAAGGGGCAAAGTAGGAATAAGACATGTTCTAATGCTTAAACCCTTCATGCCCATTCATTTTACATATTCAAAAAAAAATATAAGTGAGCCCAGCCACCATTAGCGGAAAGTTAGGAGAAGATAAAGAAGGAAGCCTAATCAACTTAATCCAAGATCAAATCTCAACTCCTTAATCACAAGTTAAAGGTGAGTAATAGGTTACTTCTCAATGTTTTTGGTTTCTAGATCAGATTCGAATATATTTTCATAGTATGTTGCCATGTTTTTATTGTTAAAATGGATATATATACTTATTGATAATTTATGCTATTTCATATAGGTTTTCTAATAGGTTTTAATGTGAAAACCCTATCAGATGACATCTCAATGCCTTTTGATATTAAGATAAGGTCAGAAAGAATATTTTAGAGAAGGGTTTCAAATTTCATGATTTTCTGAATTAATATGGATTTATTATTAATCTTCGAGTGAAGCAAATAGTTAATCGGGTTTAAAATTAATTACGGCTATTATATATATGTTTTGTGTCAGAAATTTAAATATGTTAGAGAGTATATTTAAAACGATTTATGCGAATTTTGTAGAATTTTCGTAAGTGTTTTAATAAGTGTATAAAATTATTTAAGGTTGGAACTTAAATGTTTTATATATTTATAAAAGGTGAAGAGGCATTTTGTAAATATTTTAAATTGTTTATTTCTGAAATTTTGGCAGCTCTTTTAGAAAAGAATTTGGAAAAGAAATTAGCAATTAATCATATGTTTACAAACATAGTAGGTAAGTTAAAAAGAATTAATTTTTAAAGTAAAAATTCAGTTTTAACAATACTCTTGTTGTTTCTCCACTTTCAGCACCTACCTTTCGACTAGGTACTTCTGCCTCCAACCAATTCAAAACCAATACACATGGTATCAAATAATTGGTACATAATGAATTGGAGATAGGCGAAAAGCATAGAGTCGAAACTAGGGTTCCGAAGAGGTCGAAGCCTTGTTTTGCTTTTAAATGGAAATGCACCTGCTTTGCTTTCGAGAAAAAGTCTTTCAACTTAGAAAGATTTCGACTTGTCCAAATGGGTTTGAAGAATGGTTTCGAAAGAGGTTGCGCCTTTTGTTTTATAAAAAAGCTTTTGAAGGGGTTAAAACTTCTTGCTCCGCATCTTACCTTTCGAAGCAATGCCTTCGAAAGGATTTCTTTATTTTAAAATCTAATCCGCTTCTCCAATGCTTTCGAAGGGATTGGTTCTGGCACCATCCACTTCTTTCACTTAGAAAATTGCTTTCGAAAGAGTGCTTTCGACTTAGTTGTTTTATGACCCTTTTTCTACTGAAAATGAGACCCAAAGGTTTCGAAATAAATGATTTAAATGGTTTCGAAAGGTTATTCCATATGTTTTACTTGAACTCAAATGCTTTCAAAAGGTTTGATTAATGTAACAAACTTAATGCTTCCAAAAGTTTTAAGATAAAGGTTTCGAAGGGGTGGTTCCTAATGTTTTCAAAAGGTTTTAAATGGAAGGTTTCCAATGGTTTCAAAAGGCATGTTTAAAGTGTTTTGAAAGGAGGATGCCTATGGTTTTATAAAGCTTTCGAAAGAGATGATTTTAATGTTTTCGGAAGGTCAAATGCAAGCGGTTTCGAAAGGTATGTTTTGGTCTTTGGCCTAGGTTATAAAGTAAAATAGTTTACTTGTATCAAAAGAGGTACTTCCAGTTGTTTCGAAATGGGTATTTTCAAAGGTTTCGAATGTTTTCATCAACAATGTTTTGTGTAAAGTATATATAACATGGCAAAATGATTTGAGTAAAGCATAGAGTATTTTTTTCCCTTGTTTAAGTATGATTTAAAGGTTTAAATCAATTTGAAAGAAATGTTTTCAAGGAAAATTTTAAGGGTTGATGACCCTAAGTAAAATGATTCGGATATTAGAATATAGATGGGACTGGTATGGGGTCGCACCCTATACCTTAGCTAGTAGGACCTAGCTAATACAAGTCCAAAATTCCAATGTGTAAGGCTTTGTCACGGGTAAGACTAAAATGATGTTACACATAGAAAGGAATCTACAGAGTTAAGGTAGGTTATTAACGAGCCCACTAAACCATTGGGATCAGTTGTCCCTAGAAGAAGTGAGTTAGGACAGGTCGTCTAGAAGAGTATGTAATAGAAGTTAGACTATTTTTTTATTTTGTTTGGTAGACCCGAGTCAGCAGAAGCTTAGCGGTTAGCCAAACAAAATTATAATGTTCGGATAAGTGGTCCATTTATTACCTAATTTGTGTGCATACATGATATTTTTTTATTGTTTTAACAAGATGGGTTGCAGGATTTTGATTTGCAAATGATATGTTTTTAAAAAGGGGTATTAGTGAGGGGAAACTCGTTCTGCTAGGCGGCATGGTCTCACTTATTTCCAATAAAATGAGATGTATAGTATTGTTCACACCAGGCTTTATGTCTGACTTGAAGTTTATGTCTTTTCCCTTAAACTCTCGGGTGCTTAAAATTTATTTGAGTAGGTTGACAGTTGAAGATTTATAGGTTTTAGTAAGTGGACAAATAAAGCTTCCAGAGACAAGCAGGAGGCTGATGTTACCTACTTAGGAGTTGTTATCTTTTTATTTCCACTATGATGTATTGAGACAGTTTTTTCGGGATCTAGGAAATGATCTGATATTTTGTAACTGGATATGAAACATGATTTTGAGAAATGTAATTATAAAAGTTGTTTTTGAAATCTTTGATTTTCTTTCATATTTATGTGCTTCTGATATTATGGATACTGTTAATATTACCGTATTTTACCTCGAAAGTTAATACTATAGATGAATGCAGCATATGTAGCGCTTAGCTTCGGGCTCAAGATAAGGGATGTTACAAAGGGATATGAGCTCTGGTGGCGAGTAAGGACTACTACATCTTCTAGTAGAATTTCATGCTTATATCTGATTATGTGTAGAGACCTCTCTTCTATCTTTCAAGTAATGGAATCGACGAGATCATCTAAAATGATGGCATCCTCAAAAGCGTTAGGTTTAGGCTCTAGTTCTTCAATAGGCTCTACTTGATTTCCAAGATCTGTTGCTCTGCTTGAGGATTTTCTGTCTTAGGTACTAGCTGCATGGAGTTTGTTTTGCAAGTGGAACTATAGTCGAGCTCGACTCGGTATCAGATTTACCATATTTGGAAGTAGATGGACCTACAGCATGAGTGGCAAGACATTTGGAACGTCTATGATCTATTTCTATAAATACTCGATAGAAATCAACATCAATTGATTATAAGTCATACCCCTTTTGCTAAAGTGAAACCTAGTATTGTGTTGTGCAGTGTCGTGTAGTGCAAATTTCCAATATTATATAGCCTTTCATTTCAAGAATTTGGATATTGTTCGAAGTGAACGTCATCACTGACTGTCCCACCCAACTTTACATCAATGGCTCTGCATTGAGAATGCTTTGGAGTTGAAGAGGAAATATTTGGCACTTATGGTCGACAAAAGTTCAATAGGAATTTTGAAAATAAAAAACCCACCAAAGGTTGGACCGACACCGAGCCAACCCCTTGGCTAGATTTTTGACATTTTCATCCATCCTTCCCTGATCCAATACACGGCCGCCAACATCATCATCCACGTCCAAATCCAACTCCGTTCATGTGTGATTCCAGGCCATCAACCACCTAATGTGATTCAAGGTTTAATATAGGAGCGGGTTTGGTAGCAAAGTGGAGCTAGGTTTAATCAAGGCGAGATGAGCAGTGTGAGGTTCAGGCGAGTAGGCAACCACGGTCTTAGGATCGATCGAAGGCAGAAAACAAGTTAGGAGGAAGGTAAAAGCGAACGGGTTTTATAAACCGAAGACCAGATTCTCCAAGCAGATAAAATGGGAGATTTTCTCCCAAGTCCTGGGTCAGTACCAGCCCAAGGAGCTGGATTGTACTGAATCTTACTTAAAAAAAGAAAAGGAAAGACCTATGGTCACAGTTGAACAATACATGCCTACATAAGTATGATCATATTCTTAGGATTCAATAAGGATGTGCATGTGCGTACAAGTGCATGTACATATCCAACCCCGATGGCTAGAGTCAAATAAAATCAAATTTCAACCTGGAAAGTTCATTAAATGAATCAATTCAAAATTATAGAATTTGGAATGATAGATTATGAGAACATACTTTGGACTTATAGTATCATATGCTGTTAAAGCGTCGCGATGAATAACTGTAGATATAAATCTTCATAGAAATGATCTACAAGAAGGATAGCAACCATTCAGTGCATAGAATGGAGTCTTTCATAGAAATCCCAACTTGTCTTGATTCAAAGCACATCATGTTTGAAACCTGGGAGCAAGTGTTATCCAGATTTTTGATCAGGCAGTATTCAAGCAGATTAGACGAAATGAACCTGGAAACAATCAAGGTAGGTATCTTGGATGGTGTAAAAGTCCAAAAACAAAGTACAAACAAAGCTACAAGATGAAAGGAAAGCCACCACAAGAAGCAGAGCACAAAAGTCCAAATATATGTTGGATCGCTACTGATCCAACATCATGGATCAGTGTCGATCCACGTTCCTTCACCCATTTTCCCCCCATTTTTGTGTTTCATTCTACTTGATAATAGAAGCCTGTTCCAAGTGTTATTTTGTCGTTCCCATGCAATCCTCTCTCGATCTCCACAAGCATTTGAATCAGCAACTCCATCCTTCCATAGATCCATCATCTAGTCTCAGAAACAAGCTAATTATGGCATAAAAAAGTTTGAAATCATGTAGCTAATCATGAATCGAGCCAAGACAAGGAGTTCAAGACAACCATTTTGGCCATCTTACGGATCGGTACCGATCAACGTATTTTACTGAGGTGTCCACCTATTATCTTGGAGAATTGGTCTACAACATGGAAAACGAGGTATAGATCATGGAGGCGAGATTTTAAGCTTCCAACGTCTATGAATAGAGGGGCAATGCCCATTTTTATGAGTTTTTTGTCTCTTTCTATACTCTAATTTTTTGTAACTACCCATAGATTTTTACCAATCCATAAGAATAACTTCTTGTAACCCAGTGATCTAAGTAGTAAAATCACTAAGTAGACGTAGGACAAGATTAGCCGAACCACTATAAGTGTCGTATGTTCTTTCCTTGCTCATTTTTCATTTATTTTCTTACTTTTTATTCTATACACAATCTTTTGAGTGTTTGTACTATTTTTCTTCAAACAATTTGTTAATAGGATATATGTAAATCAGCACTATTAATTAAAAAATTCAAAACAAAATTTGTCATCTAAATGTTTCATATTTAATATATATTATTAAATAAATAATTTATAATTTACTTTAATGTATTATAATGAAAAAAAATGTGTTTAGGTTGAAAATAAAATTGGTTGTTAAATACAACATTGAAGTAAATATATATATATTAAATTAGTGATAAATTTCTCTAAATATATGTCTATGAATAAACTTTATACAAATTAGCAATGAAATTACTACGTAAATCTTGTATGTTAAATGTTATTTGTATTAATAATAGTATAGATTGAAACTCAAATCAAAATCATCTAATAAATATTAAATATAATGTGAACGACATCATTCATCAAAACACTATAAACGATCTAGTGCATAACCAATTAAAAGGATTATTTTGAAATTGACCCATTTTGCTTTACTACTAGATGCACTTGATCTAATAATGTTACTAGAGGCTACATTATGTTATTATGAATAATATATAAAATTTGTATATAAAATTGTTTTAAATTTAAATTTATAAAGGTTATAAATAAATTTAAATATTATAAAATTAGTATTTATAAAATTTATAAAATGATTAATTTAGATTGTTTAAATTAAAATAATTTTTTTAAAAGCTATGATTGAAATTTAAGTTATTCTAACATTTTATTCATAAAGGGTGTAACTAAAAAAATTAAAAGAGTTTAAATTTTAATTTATAAAGATTAATGTAATAATTTAAAATTGTTTCAATTTAAACCAATTTATAAGGTTTTGAATATAATTTAAAATTATTTTAAATTTATATCCATAAGGGATGTAAATAAATAAATTTAAATTGTTTAAATTTAAATTTATAAATGTTATAAATAAATGAATTTGAAATTGTTTTGAATTTGAAATTATTAAATTCATAGATAAACAATTCAAAATAATTTTAAATAATAAAGTGAATGAGTATTGTACTTGAATAAAAGGATTAATCTTAGTATTAAAAATTTAATATAAAAGCAATTATAAATGCTATAATTTACAAAAGGTTGTAATATTAATTAATAGGAATTAACAAAAATATATGCGTAAATATAAGATTTAATATGATATTATAAATGTCGTAATTAAATAAGATAATCTTTTACAATGTATATTGTTTGCGTCGAAAATGGCCACAAACACCCAATTGTCGATGAAAGAACCAGTACACAATCACAGATAACAAGTATATAGAGAATTAAAAATGAAGAACACTCGGAAAATTAAGAAGAAGCGGTAAAGAACACAGAGTTTATAGTGGTTCGGCAATCCGGCCTACGTCTACTTTGAAGTTGATCACTTTATTAATGTTTTCTTGCTAATTACAATTGATTACAATGGATTACAGTAATGAATTTCCAGTACACAACAATAGACTTGAAGTGCAAAAAGGGATTCGGTAGAGTCTGGACGTAGAAGAATCAAAAGCCCTTTTCTGTTTTCTCTAGGATGCTATTTATAGGCGTAGGATGCAAATATCTCGCTCAGATATCGAGAGACCTCTTTTGGCATGTGAGTGGGCCTATGCGATCGATCCCAGGTGATTTTGACTCGATCAGTGATCGATACGAACGAATTTCGTCGATCAAGATTGATCCAATCGAGTCGAAATTTGGCATGAACATTCCTTATGTCGTACGTAAGCTCCTGTGAAAATTTCATAGCATTTGGAAATGTAAATTGTGAGTTATGATCGATGCAAGTTTGGATTTTCAGTAGGCTATTTGGTACGTATTGATCCTTTCGCATCGCTCTGTTCACATTGATCCGAGCACGTGTCCTCATGTTGACATGGCACTGAATTCTTGGATCGATCCACTTTCGATGCCGAATTGAGCGAGTCATTCTACGGTTTTTGCCTTGTTCGTATCGATCTTAACCATTCTGTTCGTACCGATCAGTTGTGCCGCCTTGTTCGCATCGATTGGTTGCGTTGTTCTATTCGTATCGATTGATTGCATTGACTTAATCGATACGAACTAGACACTCGCGCTTTCGTTGATGGAGTAGACCATCTACGATAGGTATGAACAAGATAATCTTCGATGGATATAAATAGGACAGTCTTTGATGGACGCAAATAGGACAGATGCATGGTGATGGATAAGAATAGATAGGCATGTGATGGGTAAGAAATCGACCGATGCGAAGAGATGGATTGTGGCTTGATCGATATGAAATGTTGGATACATACGAGTTGGTTTCCTTGACTTGTATCGATCATATCTTAAGCATATGAACTCGGATTGACTCAAAATTTGGAACGTTGTCTTTTATAGCTTTGCTTGTCATGTCTCATCATATCAATTGTAGCTCGACCCGGACTCGATCAAAATTTACCGACATCCATAACCGACCTGCACATAACTGGCAATCGAGGAGAACTGTATTTTGTTTCCAGTCAATTTTTTGGTGTCACGTCCTTGCCACAAGGCGGGAAAACATTTTCCCCCCAAAACATGTCTTGCGTTAGGAAGGCGTGTTTTGTAATACCATAAGCTGGATGTCCATATCCTTTTGATGACCTGTAAAATAGATTGATAGTCTTACCTGACTGTGAATGACGATCATTCGAGATCATATGTCATTTGAGGTGGTATGTGACCGTTCGAGGTCGGATGCTGTTCGCGGCAAATGGTGACCATTCGCGGTCGGGGTGCCGTTCGAGGCGATTTGTGATCGTTCATGACCAGGTGCCATTCTCAGCCAATGGTGACCGTTCGTGGTCGGGTGCCACTCGCGGCGATTTGTCACCGTTCGTGGTCGAATACCATTCGAGGTGAATTATGACCGTTCGTGGTCGGGTACCGTTCGAGGTGAGTTGTGTGTGTCCGGGGGGCTTAGTATCATTAGTGTCAGATTTCACGTTCGAATGAATTTCTTACTTGTTCGTTATGGCAGTTTATTGCCATCTCAGAGTATGACTGAGGACCGTTCGCGATCCCGTACATGTGTAAGCGGCATAGCCGTTATGGGATCTAAAATAGCAGATTTACATTCAAAATGAGTCTTTTAACAAAAATGTCCAACAAAACCAAATCCAAACATGAGAAATAGAAAACAAAAACAACACAGAGACGTCAAAGTGCCAACACCTACACCGATGCGATTAGTAGTCGTATCAAAGCATGCCGAGGATCGTTCGTGGTCCTGTACATGTGTAATTGACTTAATCGCACTGGTGTGGAGTTTGTGACTTATTCATCACTATTTCAATCAATTGATGACAAGCTGACGCCCTGATGCTGAGCCGTTCCTAGTTGATGCAGGTGGTGGCCGCTCTCGTTCCACCGTTGTTCTTCCCCTTCTCACATACTACGATAGCGGACCATTCTAGATATGCCCTTCAACCTCATCCTTCAAGTGCCTGCAATTATTCGTGCTATGACCATTCAGCTCGTGGAATAAGCAATACTTATCTAATCTTCTTTCATTGCTGGTCGGATCCCTTCGCATTGGCTTTCGATAAGGAATCTGCCCCTTGGTATCCTGGTAGATTTGCTTCAAAGTCTCGTTCAACTCCGTATAAGAGGTGAATTTTTGTTCCTTTCGTGGTCGCGTTGGTCCATCACCGTTATCATCAGCCTTCCGTTTCCCTTTATCAATTCCTGCATCTTTTTTAGGAGGATTTCTGCCCTTGAATGCATAAACATCGACTCCTTCTCCTTCCTCTCTTTGAGCCTTTGCATCCTCTAATCACAAAAATCCTTCAACCTTATGATAAAATTCTCCTAGATCCATAGAGGGATCCCTTGTCAATGAATTCTTGAATTCTATGCCATCAGCTATGCCAAATACAGCTGCCATCAAAACCACGGATGGATCTGGTCGATCCATCGATTTTGCGGTTGCACTGAATCGTGTCAGAAAGCTCCTCAAAGGTTCCCCAGTTCTTTGCTTTAATGTTGCCAAAATCATCACATTCTTGGTTCTCGAGATGTGAACTCTGAATTGCCTCACCAGCTTCTCGGTCAAATCGGTCCATGTTCCAATGGAGCCACTCTCTAGTTGTCTAAACCATAGCGCTGAATGTTTGTCAAGTACAATGGAAAGCCCCGGACCATGATCTCCTCTGATGCCCCCAATACCTCCTTATGCCTCATGTATCGTGTCAGATGAACTGCGAGGTCCGTCCTCCCATCATACGTTTCCAGTGTTGATAGCTTGAATTCTGGTGAGTTCCTAGCCTGTCTAATTGCGGAAGCGAAGGGCTCATATTCATGTTCTCCAAATGTCTATTCATTTGTCTACCTCTCATGGCTCGCCTGACCATCTCCGCTAGTCTGTTGTTGTTGCCAAGCAGTGTTCCTTATCCGTTGCCTCTGAACTGCCCCCGAGTTCACGAGGGAATCTTGGAATTTGGTCACCTGGATGAGCGTCCATCCCTCGATCAATGCCATGTTGAACAGCCCCATCTGGTATCCTATCTGAGTTGGATCAACACGCTCCTGGTGAGTGCTCCCTAACTCTAGGGACGCTCTTGATGGTCCCACTCTGTTTCGGGCCTGATTGCTCCATGCTCCTGACCCCTATCTCTAGCATCTCCTGCCGCTGTGTTAGCTTGATTCTGCACTCCAGTTTGTCCAGTTTGTCAAAGAAAATTCTACATCATCTCCTCTTGTCTTTTAAGAAGTTCTTCATGCATAGATCCCACCATCATCTCCAACTCATCCCGAGGGATGAAGACTAAAGCCTGACTCTCTCTCGAGGAAGCCTCCTGATTCCCTTCATGCTGACTTCTTTCAGTCTGATGTCTTCTTGTTGATTTTTTGGCCATAACCTTCTATATCTAAGTCTTAAAGTCTTCAAATTCAAAGTCCAGGTTGTAGAATCCCTGAATGCTAGTGTTCTCAGTGAAAGCACCAAAATGTTTGCGCCAAAAATGGTCATAAACACCCAATTGTCGATGTAAGCACCAGTTTACAATCACAGATCACAGATAAAAAGTGTGTAGAGAATTAAAAATGAAGAACACTAATAAAATTAAGAAGAAAGCAGTCAGGAACACAGAATTTATAGTGGTTCGACAATTCGGCCTACGTCCACTTTGAAGTTGATCACTTTATTGATGTTTTCTTGCTGATTACAATTGATTACAGCGGATAACAGTGATGAATTTCGAGTACAAAAATAGCATTGAAGTGCAAAAACGGATTCGGCAGAGTTTGAATGTAGAAGAATCAAAAGGTCCCTTTTCTGTTGGCTCTAGGATGTTATTTATAGGCGTAGGATACAAATATCTCGCTCAGATCTCGGGAGACCACTTTTGGCACATGAGTGGGCCCATGCGATCGATCCTAGGTGATTTTGACTCGATCCGTGATCGATATGAATGAATTTCGTATCGATCAAGATTTGATCCAATCGAGTCGAAATTTGGCATGAGCATTCCTTAGGTCGTACGTAAGCTCTTATGAAAATTTCATAGCATTTGGACTTGTAGATTGTGAGTTATGATCGATGCATGTTTGGGTTTTCGATAGGCTATTTGGTTCATATCAATCCTTTTGCATCGTTGTTCGCATCAATCCGAACACATGTCCGCATATTGACGTGGCGTTGAATTTTTAGATCGATCCACTTTTGATGCTGAATAGATCGAGTCATTCTAAGATTTTCACCTTGTTCGTATTGATCTTAACCATTTTGTTCGTATCGATCAGTTGTGCTGCCTTGTTCGCATCGATTGGTTGCGTTGTTATGTTCATATCGATCGATTGCATTGACTTAATCGATACGAACTAGACACTCATGCTTTCGTTGATGGAGTAGACCGTCTTCGATGGATACAAATAAGACAGTCTTCGATGGATATGAACAGGATAGTCTTCGATGGATACGAATAGGACAGTTGCATGGTGATGGACACGAATAGATAGGTATGTGATGGATACGAAATCAACTGATGCGAAGAGATGGATTATGGCATGATCGATATGAAATGATGGATACGAACGAGTTGGTTTCCTTGACTTGCATCAATCTTATCTTGAGCATACGAACTCAGATTGACTCGAAATTTAGAATGTTGACTTTCATAGCTTGCTTGTCATGTCTCGCCATATTAATTGTAGCCTGATCCGGACTCGGTTAAAATTTACCGACATCCATAACTGACCTGTACATAACAGGCAATCAAGGAGAACTGTTTTTGGTTTTCAATAAATCTTTTGGTTTCATGTCCTTGCGATAAGGCGGGATAACACATATAAAATAAAATTATGATTTTAAAAGTTAAAACCAAAGTAAAATCTATTACAGTTACAATGAACTAATACGCATGTATATGATTATATGTGTGTGTATAATGGAAAATGGCGTAACTGGTTATTGTGAACACACATTATTCCTTATAGGTGATAATACTCATTATTATTATTTTGATATTAAGAATCCCAAATATGGTTGCTCCTCATCATTTACAATATAAATACAGTGTACGTACATACAGTTTTCGAGCATCCTGAAGCCATGAAAAATTTATGGTGGTGTATATATTATCCTTGGATTGAGAAGAATATTTTATAACTTTGTTGATCACCTTCAAGGTTTAAAAGATTACCCTTAGGCTTTCATGAAATGATGGGTCTAGAGTATCTAATGTACTTTACGATTTGTAGAGCACCCTTAAAGTGATAAACTGATAGGAGCAAAGAATATTTGGTTAGGAACTATATGCAAGATATAACCAGTAAAGTTTTACTTATCATTTAAGGAACTACAATTTTTGGAGCATATTCTAGCTGGTAGTAACATGATAAGTGGATCCTATCACTTACTAGTGGAATTTTTGAAATTCCCACATCTTATTTAGGATTTTTAGGACATGTAAAATCTAATGGGTATCGTACTAGAAAAATATAATAAACCATTCTAATAAATATAAGAACTTATGTGATATTATAATAATCTACTACAATAAATTTGGACAGAAAATATAATTGATAAAACTGTTATTCAAATATAATACACTAAATGAGCCGAATTAAAGATTAATGGATGAAATATAATATTTACTTACCAGTTTATGTTTTTGCATGTTGTCACCTTAGTACTCATGTAAGAGACGAAAACTACAATCATTGAAAACTTTCATCTCTTTTTCGCTTAAATGTGAATTTGATCGAAACTGTGCATTGTCTTATATGAATTTTGAACTTTAAAGTATTACAAAAGTATGGATATTCGATCCATATTCGATCACATTCAAAAGTTGTATCGTGAACAATCGCGTTCGTAATATATGAAATTTCAATGAAACTATTTCATTTGAAATGAGCAAGTAAACTGTAGTGCAAGATCATGTGTTCGATTTGATTGAGTGCAACGTTGATCTTGTTGTGTTGGAAACAATACTACACCAAGGACTATAGAGACATACCAAAGTATCTAATCACTGAAATGTTAGTTGTGATATGATTACACAAGTGCTATTCAACCCTTAACATATGTTACCGATTTTTTTTCCATAGTCTTGGAATTGACTCAAATCAGTGGAAAAAAGTCCATAGTGCGAACTGATGAACATCGGTTGAAACAACATCCAAATCTATGTTGTTATGACCAAGTCATAATTTGATGATGGATCATCTGTTTTTCTTAGTTGGGCTCACCTAGGATAAGCCATTGGGTATTTTGAAGGTAAGGCAATAGAGAGTGCTAGAGTATTCCCTAAGATGATACAATACGAATGATTTAAATATCAAGAGAATCTGACATAAAACAGAGGGGTTAAGGATCGATCATCCTTATTCCTCCTAGTCCGTTTGATGGATCAACCTTGATCTATCGTAATAATCCATCCTACCAATTCAACCTACTGATCCACAAGGATGGATCATAATCAACCCACATGGATGGGTCACCACCAATCCATATGGATGGATCACCGTTGTTCCACATAGGCCGAGTCAACATATTCTTCGACCTATCTGATTTTGACATTGTACCCAATAACATTTCGATAGAATAGTAATACAAAATGATACGGGAATCGACTCTGAACTTCAACATTATCATCTATAAAGAGAAAGGGAAGGAACGGGTGAAATTCAGCTAAGTCCATGGATTAGTGTCGAACCATCAAAATGTCCAAATTACCACTAAAGTTCTACTGCAATGGATCCCCAAGCCGAATTGAAGAAATAGACAAGCTTTGCTCTGAGTAACATGTTGGTACTGATCCATCATAAAGTCCATTTTTCCTCTGAAACTCAAAAGCACGGAAAATTAAAGTATTTTAGAAGGAAGCATAATATTTTAGGCCAAGGCTATAGACCAGCGATGATCTATGGATGGATCAGTACCAATCCATCAAGCCTCGATATTGGGTTCAGATTTCACCTGATCACTTTCTTAATATTCAAAACTAATAGATAGATAAATCCAAACAAGATCCGATGAATTTGAAGGCTTGGAACAACCTAAAGAATTTATAAATAGGCATCATCTTACTCAAAGAGGATTGATTGCTCTATGCTAAATATCTACCAAAACTCATTTTCTTTACCAAATTCTACCAAAAACCAATCAAATCAAATCAAATATGAAAATCTGCTATTTAATGATAGTCGAAACAAGCTCCCTATCTTCAACACATGGCGTATGCATATACGTTGTCATACATTATAATGTAACAAAAGGAATCCTCATTGTTACATGCCTACCAACCCATATTCATACATTACTTCTCCAAGTTATTTAGTGATGTGGGACTACTCCAATTCTAAACTAATGTTCCTCTTTATATCATGCGAGACAATCCTAACAGTCTCCCCTTTGACTCTTATTCCCTTAGAGTACCATTGAGATCATAATTTGTTTGTTTCGCCCCACGCATAACCTTCGGCTTTGATACCAATTGTTATGATGACAATCAGACTAAGCTCCCTATCTCTAACATGTTGTGTACACATACAAGTTGACACACATTTTATGATAACAAAAGGAATCTCCAACTTTACATGCCTACCAATCCATATTTATACATCACTTCTCCAATTTATTTTAAGATTTGGGACTAGTCCATTTCCAAACCATCATTCCTTCTTGTAGCATGCAAGACAACCCTAACAAAATCATTATACTTCTTATTATTGTAATAGAATTTTAATAATAAATGATCAAAATGTACTTAAGTCAGAAATTTGTCGAACCACTATTAAAATTGTGTTATTTCTCACTTTTGATCCATTTATTCTCTACTTTGTATAATTTTATGAGAACGATTGATATTTCATGCTTAGTGTTTATCTTCTATTATCGATCAACAATGCACCATGAGACCTTCATTGATCTGATCCTATGGTAAAAAGAGGATCCACAAGAATGCTTTAAATATCCATAATACAACAAATTTGGAATCATGCCAAGAAATTTGGAATCATTTGGATATCAATATTTAGACTATTGGGCTCTCTTTTGGACGAACAACATGTTAAGGATGAGTGAATACATTTTTGTAATGAATTCAATGCAGTCTTGTGGTAAAGGGTATCCTTTTAAATGGTTTGACCATTTAAAAGAGAAAGCAAAAGTTTGATTATGGTAGTTGCAAACTGGGCCCTCGGGGAGAAACACTAGGACACACACACTAACACTTACATTTCACCTTGCACTTAAACTTCAGCCACCATGTTATTCTTGCGAACTTGTCCTCGCTTAAATTCTATGCAGGTTGAGACGACCCGTCTTCCTATCGCCAGGAAGACGCGTCACCAATTAAGAAAGAAAAGGATAGAAGAAGAAAAGAAAGAGAAAGAAGAAACACAACAACAGATAACTCACAGCGGAATGAATGAAATATAATATATCACATAAAATATTACATAGTATCATATCAGAGTACACAACTATATCAACATATATAGACAATTATAAACATCTGTCTAACTATATAACTCAAAACACACAAGATACAGATACTATACAAACATAGCGGAACCATAATATATCTACATATGGAAGCCTCCTGCTCCATATCTCCTCCAGAATTCGTCAAGCTAACCTGAATCACTCGACTACTCATACATAATATGAGTACCCAAGAGTTTAATAAAACAGAAAATAAACGCTCGGGTCAGACAGGGGTCTGGTGTGAGTAAACGGGTTAAAATTGCTTAACTTTAGAAAATCCTTTGAAAAGAAAAGGTATCACGTAAGACTTCCCACACATAAACATAGAAAAGTTTTTACCTTACGCTAACCAAAACATTTGATAGGAAATCCAGTGATATTATAATAGTGTCTAGGGTTTTTAAGTAAATATGAAATAGCCGAAATTGTTACATGATTAAATTCCATCTACTAGCCACAAAAGTGGGTAATACAAATAAAACCGTAGGGTCTCGTAGGAAGAATGGTTTTGCATCAATGGCAGGGCTACTGGGGTACGGCCCGTGACAGTACGTGGCCTAGATCACTGTACCGAGGAGCCACCCTAACTCCCCTACAACACAAGGCCAAAACCATCCCTTACTGGACAGTCCCGAACAAGACCACCCCGTGGTTGGCGCGACCAACCACACACTAAGCCGAAATAGAAAGGGACCTCTAAACAGGGGTAAATCTCGTCCTACTTGGGCATGACTCACTTAACCTTGCTGCGCCTCCCCTGTTTTACCCTTTCTCGGTTGATGAGGCTTGAGGCTGCGATTACCTTTATAGAACACATCTATCTTAGAATGCTCATCGTCCACCTGACGATGTTCTGAAAGCATTCAGTCCATAGAAGTTCGTTCCGGATTCGAACGAAACCGAAGGCACTATCTCGTTGCACTCATTTTGGAATCACCCTCAGAGTCAATGACCATATCCCTTGCACTCTAAATCACCATCTTGAACCTATAAGTACTATTCCATCAAACTCATTACGGAATCATCCCCAGAGTTATATTGACGAATAGTTCTTACACTTCGAGTCTTCACTAAGCTCCACTTGGATTCACGACCTAATGTTTGATTGGAATCGATGTGGTTTTCGGATATCCAAATATGGAAACCCGATCCCGGTCTCACCGAAACCAAACGCCATTTTAATGTCCAAGTTGTTTAAAGGTTTAAACATTTTAACTTATATTCAGGATGATATAAACAGATAGATGAATCACATTATCACAATAGATAATTCATATCAAACATTCATCTCACAAAGCAGCATATCACATAACAGAGATATCCAAATCATCCAGTATCAACCAATCACCCAATATTAATCATCCAAGACCAATCAATCGTCCAATACCAATCAATCATCTAATACCATTCAATCAATATCTACCAATCATCCAAAAGTAGAATTGATTAACTCTTAAACAATTGGATTACCTAAATCCTTCTTCATTTATTTATTTCAAATAAATAAATTAATCATCTCTTAATGATCTTTAATTAATCTCCTTTGATTAATTATACTTAATTACATCCAAGTAATTATCCTTAACCATATACAGTAGTTAACCTTTAATTACTATCATTAATTCCGATAATTAATGGTCCTTCATTTACTTCCATTTATTAATTAACTATGATTAATTGCATTAAACCTCAATTAACTAGAATTAATTAATCGCATTTTAATTAATTACTTTCATTAATCAACCCTGATTAATTAATTATATTAACTAATAATCCTTATTAATTAATAATTACTTTAAACTAATTGAATAATTAACTTGTAATTAATCATCCTATTAATCATAAACAGTAATTAACAACTTGTAATTACTTATCTTAATTAATTAACTTCTTAATTAATTATGTTAACCCTTGATTGATTAATCTAATTAATCTTTAATTACTTCATTAAGTAATTATCAATCAATTACATTAATTAATAATCCTTAATTCCTTCCCCATACCTCCGATCTCCTTCGTCCCCAGTAAATATAACACCATCCTCAAACGTCCTCTTGCCTCCGCGGCCGCATGTATTCCTCCTCCGCTCTCAACCCAATCAACGTTGCCCACTCCCGTTCCCAACCAACCTCTTTGCATTGAGATCCCCATAGCCAAAACCTTTGCCCAGGTGGTGGCCACGGCACCACGCTCTCCCCTTCTGCTCAACCCCCGTCCAAGCGGAGCCTCCCCTTGCCGCTTTTCAAAAACGTGCGTCACACTGTTGAATTTTTGAAATCGAAGAGCCGCTGCCTTCGTTGCGTGGGCTCGAGACACGTGGCGAAGAATTGTAGGTACGCAAAGATTTGTTACAAATGTGGATTTTTCGGGCATCCACAAACTCATTGTCCCGATAAATTCATTAAACCCACCCATGCACAAAAAAACAGTAGCGGCTTCTCCTCTCCCGCTAAAAACAAATCCATCTTAGTCCAGTGGGTCCCCAAGTCAAATCCCCTTTCAGCTTAACAGAAACCTTCCCTCTCCCCAATGCACTCTCTCCCCACTCCAGCTCCCCAAAATCTGCCACAATCCCCAATGCACCTTCATAACACAAAAATTAATTTAAAAACTTTTTCAAGGATGGAACCAACTTTACTCCTCACCGCAAAAATCATCAGTGGCGCTTGGTCAATCGACTCCGTTCACCATGTGCTCACCTCCACCTTTCATCACCATGACTGGCCGCTTTGGCTCCTGACCAATTATAGCTTCATTTTTTGCTGTTCCTCACATGCAATCCGATATCAGATCCTTCAGCGTTCGACCATTACTAGAGCAGGTGATGTTGTACAATTTTAGCCATGGCCCGAACTAGATTATCTAGCTCCGTCTTTGGATCCACCATCATGGGCATGGATTACGGGTTTTCTTGAACTCATGCGGTTTTATTCGGAGGCCATTTCCGAAGCTGCCAGTTCAATGGGAAGATTCCTGGTGCAAGACGACTACGAGTGGGCAAATTTCGACCATCGCTTTTTATACATCAAAATGCAATTCTATAGCGGCATCAACTCCCCAAACTCTTTTGTCGCTGTTTTGAACAATGTGGAGTACCTTCTGACCTTTGAGAAATAGGAGCACGAGCACCCGAATAGGCGGTCGGAAAACAACTTGCTTGGAATTGACTATGAGATGGACTTCCCCCAATTCAAGCAGCGTATCCCGATTGAAGATTTGGATTCAGATGACAGGTTCGACGCAATGAACTACGATCCTCTCTTCTCAGAATCCCCATCGGAATTTGGCCAATTCAACGACCAGTCAATTGAAGTAGTAGGTCCAAGGGGCTGGGAACCATGGCCAGTCCAGGAGCAAAGGTGGGACCCGTACGCAGACATGGACCTCTCAACCCCCATTTCTCAGTATATCCCACCACCACCAATAACCCAAACACCGCCTCAACCGCCCCCACATTGTAGCCCCTCAGCCAGATTGTCAATCTTCCCCTCATCAATTCCCTATTCCAGCCTGTTGGGCAAAGCCAAGTGGCCCATCCAGCGACAGGTCAGTGGTCCCAGCTCGTCACTCCAACGTCTGTCCGCCGGAGCTCCAGACTGGACAAAGCGCCACCACACCCTGGTAGTTTCTTTAAACATGTTGTTTTCTCCTTTCTTAATAAAAGTCTAAACAAAAAAATGGCACGTTGCATGGGTGTGAGTCTGCGTGATGAACACTACACCTCCATGCATGCACTCGAATCGGAGCGCTTGTCGTTATCCGAATGAAGCTAATTTCTTGGAATGTAAGAGGGTTGGGGGAACCCCAGTAAAAGACATTCTGTTAAACTTATAATAGCCCCACATAAAATTGACATCCTATTCCTGCAAGAAAACTATCAAACCCATACCCTAACCTTCTCAGAAAAATTGGTGGGACATTCCTATCTAGGTGGGCCCACCTGAATGCTGTCGGCTCTAGTGGAGGCATTATGACAGCCTGGAATGAATCCGTGTGGTCCCACTGCCAAACTTTTTACCACACATCAGCCCTACACGTAGCCCTTTGTCACTTGCAAACTGGGACGATCTTTTTCTTCTCCAATATCTATGGTCCACAAAATACTCAAGATTGAAATGATCTATGGACGAATTGCCTCACCTTCGCCTCACACATTAATGGCCCTTGGGTGGTTGGTGGAGATTTCAACACCACCCGATCCTCAGTCGAAAGAAATTCGGGCAATTTTTCCCATGACTCTGACTCCTTCAACTCTTTCATCAACCTCTGCTCCTTGATTGACCCACCCATCAGCAACCGCCTATTCACCTGGTCAAGCCACAGATCCGAATCTTCGTTAGCCAAACTGGAGCGTTTCCTTTTCAATCCATCCCGGGATGACTTATACCCACTTTCCGTGGTCTCTAGCCTAGCCACAATCATCTCCGACCATTGCCCACTCCACCTCGACACTGGCTCCTCCACCTGTCCTACCCGACCCTTCCGCTTCAAGCAACTCTGGCTACTTGAGCCGTCATTCGACAACTTCATCAAAGAAATATGGTCACAGCCCTCCCTCATCCCCTCATCCACCGCCAGAGTCGTCTCCAAACTTAGATCACTCCGTAAGATTATCAAGCCCTGGGCCAAGTCAGTTTGGGGCTCCATTCGCTCGCGTATTTCAGCAATTCAAGATGAAATTTTAGACCTAAATATACTTGAAGAATCTAACCCTCTTATCGAATCGAATCGGACTCGCCTGAGAGACCTAGAAGCGGAACTGGATAGATTGACATTGCAAGAGGAAATAGGCTGGAAACAACGTTCCAAAGCGAAATGGATAGAGGATTGCGAGAAAAACACTTCCTATTTCCACCGCCTTGCAAACGGTAGGCAGATGCACTTTCATCCCCGAAATCACCTACAGCGGCATCTATGTCACCGATCAGTCCGACATCCTCAATCTGTTCTCCGACTATTATCGAAACATTTTGGGAAAACACCACCCGCTCTCCCACTCATAGACTGGAACCTGCTCTACCCAGATTGCTCCCCCATCCCTATTGACCAACCCTTCAAGGAGGCGGGAATTTGGGCTGCGTTGAATGAAATGTCAGATGACAAAGCTCCTGGCCCAGATGGCTTCGGCCCACTATTCTTCAAACATTATTGGGAAACCGTTAAGTACGACATTATCGAGATGTGTTCTGAATTCCAAGTCGATCCATCATCTGTTGCTCGCCTTAACTATGCTAATATCATCCTCCTCCCCAAAATCCCAGGAGCCACTACCCTTCCATCCTTCCAACCCATAAGCCTCCTGAACACCACCTTCAAAATCATAACCAAAGTTCTAGCCAATCGCCTTCAAGCCGACATCACCCCCTTATTGGAATTGAGCAATCCGCATTCATCCTCGGCCGTAACATCATGGACTGCGTGGCGTCTACCCAAGAAGTCATTTCCTTCTGCCACCCAATGTCAACGCCAGGTATACTCCTTAAACTAGATTTCTCAAAAGCTTTTGACACTGTTAATTGGCAATTCATTCTGGAGCTTATGGAGCATAGATGTTTCCCCACAAAATGGTGAATTTGGATCCAATGCATTCTTAGCTCTAGTTTTTCCTCAGTCTCGATTAATGGTGCTACTGGTGGCCTATCAAGTCTGCTCGTGGCCTGCGACAAGGCGACCCACTTTCTCCTCTGCTCTTCGTCCTTGTCGCTGACATATTCAACTGTATTATCAAGTTAGCTATATCGACAACCTCTTTGAAGGCATCAAGCTCCCCAACTCGAATCTGGCCATATCCAACCTTCAATTCGCTGATGACACTATCCTTTTTGCATCTCCCAACGTTAACCACATCCACTGCCTTAAAATAGCACCGTACTCCTTCGAACTCATATATGGCCTCTCCATCAACTCCAATAAAAGCTCCATCATCATGCTTGGAAACTCCGATCACCTTGGGCCTACATTTTCCAATCTGCTCAACTGCAACATCGTGCAATTTCCTATCTCATACCTCGGTATTCCCCTCCGCCCAACCAAACTACTCAGAGCAGACTAGCTCCCCCTCATTACCAAAATTGAAAACAGACTCCTTTCCTAGAAGGCACATTCCCTTTCTTCAGCTAGTCGCCTTGTCCTCGTTAAGTCAGTCTTATTGGCCATCCCTTCATATTGGATGTCATTTTACAAGCTTCCAACCTGGGTAATCAAAAGAATCGACAAGATCAGAAGTTCCTTTCTATGGAACGGGGGAAGAATAAAGAAGCTCGTAAACTGGCGGACCGTTTGTATGCACACTGACAACGATGGTCTTGGAATTGTTAACTTATACTACTTCAATCTCGCGCTTCTCGCAAAATGGCTCTGGAGATTTCTCACCCCCGGAACCTTCCTTTGGAAAACATGGATTACCACACTTCACTACCACTCCAATCCACACCTTGTCCTTCACTCCACCACCAGCCTTAAACCATCCCCATTCTGGACTGGAGTCCTCGCCACCCTCCCAGGTGTTAAATCACTCTTCCATGTCAATTTGGGTAATGGGGCAAACTGCCTCTTCTGCTTAGATATCTGGTACGGCCAACTACCCCTTTCCTTTATCCTACCCAACTTATATTCTCACTCTGCCACAATCCATGCTACCACATCCGATTCCTTCAGCTTGGGCCCTGCCTACCTCTTTCCATCCTCCTACTTTGACCTTGCCATCTTAGCCGAGCTTCACCAAGCAGCCTCCATCCTCCAATCCATCCAATTCCACCCCTTGCTAGATAAGTTCCTCTAGGCCCCTAATCCCACAGCTGGTTTCTCCGTCGCCTCCTGCTATGCTCATCTAAACAACCCTGGACTCCTCTTCAACTTCCCTAGACTTTGGAATTGTCAGCTCCAACCTCGCATGGCTTTCTTCCAATGGTGCCTTATCCACGGCCGCATTAACACCAGAGACAGACTCATTCGTAATAACATCGCGGTGGACCCAAACTGTGCCTTATGCTTTAACGCAACAGAGAGTATACAACATCTATTCATAGAATGTGATTTTTCTTTTAGGGTTTGGGTTGCAACGTCCGTTCACTTACTCGGTCATGTCCCAACAATCACTTCATTTTTTGAATATTGGCAGTATAACCCCCCCCCCCCAAACAAGCACTTAGATCCCTTTGTGGTTATATTCAGTTGGTGCATTTGGGTCGAGCGAAATGCACAGGTGTTCCAGAGGCCCAAATCTCACTTTGATGGAACATGCAGGCATATTATTTACTATTTCTCATCTTTAACAGGCCACAGTTTTTCAGCTCCATTCAGGCTTAGTATGCCATTCTCTAGATCTTCGTCAGCTGAATCGGCAGGCAGCTCTTTCGTAACTCCTACCTGTAGGCAACCTAGACACCACCGCTGAACATTCTGCAGTTTCTATCTACTATAAATACTGATATATGTATTAAGCTTTTATGTATCTATGCCTCTGCTATGTAGTTGACTGTCTGTGTGACTGTTGTACAGTCTTCTCCCATTTTGGCCAGCGATCAGGCTTGTTGATCGTACTATTTACATATTTTTATGCTATATAACCGGCTGTGTAGTGCCACGCTACACAACCCTCTTGCTTAAAAAAAATCCTAAATTAATTACTTTATTAATCAATTTCATTTTAATTAATTACACTTAGTGATTAATCTTAAATTAATCTCATTCATTCATTAATTAATCACATTAATTAATTAATCACATTAATTAATTATCTAAATTAATTAAGCAATTAACCTTTAATTACTTACATAAGCAATTATCTTCTAATTACTTCCATTAATAAACCTTGATTACTCTATTAATTAATTACTTAACAAGTAATTAATCCCATCATTAATTAACCTTAATTCTTTAATTAATTAATTACTCCATAATTAATTAACTTCAAAACAATTCAATTAATCAATTCCTAGATTAATAATATCAAGTGATTATCCAATAATCACTTTAACTTTAATTACTCCCATGAGTAATTTCTACTAATTACTTCCATAAGTAATTACCATTCTTAATTACATTCAATAATTAACCATTGATCACTTCATTAAGTAATCACACTTAATTAATCCATAATTAAGTGATTATTAAAAATTAAATAAACAATTAACTAATTATTTAAAATTAATTAAATAATCAATTAATTAACTTCTTATATTTCAAAATCCTTAATTAATTAAGAAAATCATCGTTCTTAATTAAACTTTACTTATTAACAAATTATATTAATTAAGTATTCTTACATTCATAACAAAGATGAATTAATCATACTTATCTTCATAAATAAGTTATTTGAAATAAATCAAATTTTAATAACTTAAAAACAAACTATTTTATTTGGTTTACAAAATTATAACTTAAACTTTATTTGAAAATAAAGCATTTAGAAATCAAATTTGAAATTTAAAACACTTTAATTATCTATTTTAAACTTATTCATTTAAAATAAATTTTAAAATCTAATTTAAACATTCCTTTATAATTACCTTGGATATATCTTATTCCTTATTTTAAAACTCCTTTGAACTCCCTTAATCTTGATCTTATATTTTAAATTGTAAATATCTTGAATTAAAATTCAAAATAAATTTAGTTAATTTCTTTCGAAATCGACTATTTTAAACATTACTTTAAAATTTACTTTAAAAACTTTGATTTAATACTTCAATACAAACACTCTTTTAAATTGAACTTCAAAATTTAATAAAGTTAATCACCTTTAAAAGAAATCATCTTAAAACATTTTTAAATTTGAAAATA
The DNA here is from genome assembly GCA_030765085.1 of Allium cepa. NCBI lineage: Eukaryota > Viridiplantae > Streptophyta > Magnoliopsida > Asparagales > Amaryllidaceae > Allium > Allium cepa. The sequence continues at coordinate 467,135,569 of CM060943.1, forward strand.
AATTCAGTTTACATTTTTGAAAGATTGATTAACTTTTACTTCAACAAGTTTTAACTTTGAAAATTCCTTTCTTTTTATAAAACTTAACTTGATTTATTTATTAAGAATAACAAGTTTAATCCTTTAAACTTATCTTCTTCTTAAAAAAAACTTATGCATAACGAACACCTAAGAACGTCTCGGGTCAAACCCGAGTAGGATTCACAAAAACCCGAGCAGGTCTCGAGGCAATCCCATGCCCCTCGAGTAACCCACCCATCAGCATACTTCGAGCCAAACCCTATGAAATTGCGAGCGAAACTTCGGTTAAAACCTTCTTCCCTAAATCAAGATTTCCAGTGCACAGCATATACACGCGTGCACGTGTCCCCTCACCTCCGGCCACCAACGCTCGTAGCGGTTGACGTTGACAGTCACTTTAACACACGCGAGCACGATAATACACCCTGATCGAAGAATACTCGATCGAGTCAAAATTCCAGCATAACCTCCCCTTTGCCGACCATCACGACGCCGATGGTCCTTGCCGACCACTCCATCGTGATGCCACGACCAAGATCGTCAACTTCCCCAAATGCGATCGAACTCGATCCATCTTCCACGACGAAATCAACTCGACAGTAAAGCCGAACAAAAACTAAAATAAAACCCCAGTTTAAACAAATTCGAACAATTCATCCATTTAAAAATTCCAATTATATTTTTCCATCATCCATAACATACAAGCAAGCTTCGATCAAAATTCAAGCTGCAATCATCATCTGGATCTTCGGCAAATCACTAAAACCCAATTTTCGAACAAACCCCAAATACATACGAAATACCCAACTAAAATTTATGAGTTGCATGTCAAAATTCATGATTTCTAATCATGATTACCTGCATGTGATTCAATTTATAATTTAAGATAGTTGATTTTTTTACAAAAATCCTAGTTTACTGTTAATCCCTTGTTTATAATTATCTGTTGCTTTAAAAATTATGAAACTAATTTTAAAATTACTATCAAACTATAACATACATTTTTCATTTATATAACAAATTCAAATAAGGTATAGATTTGAAAGATTTTGAATTTAGAGATAAAAAATCAAATTCTGCTTAAACAACAGAAATTCAATTCATTTGCAAGCACGCACTAAATACTTATTATAATCATGCATTCAAATATTCATTACCAAAGCAAGAATTCATTTGCATGCATCATTATTTAACCATAAATTAAACTAAATATGTTTTTAAAATGATTACTCACCTGTTCATTTTGCAGAGCAGACGGCAGATTTTAATTCATTATTCATTCCAGGCCTTTGAAATAATAATCTGAAAAAGTGCTTTGATGGAATTGAATCCATGCAAGCCTTCAATTTGGTGATCTAAATGTTGAAACATATCTTCATTTGAATTGCAGGTTGAATTCCATTTTAGTTTGCAGGTTGATTTTGCAGAAGAATTGAATTGCAAGATTTTGATTGTTGAGAAGAACTTTAATTTGCAGATTGACATTTGCTTTTGGATTTTCCAGTTTCAGGTTTGCTTTTGATTTTGGAATTCAAGTTTCAGGTTTACTGATTATTTTTTTCTTTGTTGAGCTAAGAAAAATGGAAGAAGAGATGCAAAGTTTCTATTTTTAAATTGAATTAGGTTATGTTTATAAAAATTAAAGAAAGTAAAATTTAAAAATGAAGACACTTGTCACATATACCTCTTAATTAACTAACATGTGTTATTAAGGAAATTAACATGTTTACACATGTCTTTAAGTGTTTTTAATAAATTTTTATTTAATTTAAAATGTAAATATAGCTTACTTAATTTAATCCTCTTAATAAATAAAATTTACATATGTATATATAAATTTACTTTTAAAAGAAATTTTTATAAAACTAATTATAATACAAATAAATCTTTATACCTATATTTTTATAACCATTTAAATTAAACACTTTTAAAGAAAACAAAAATAAAACTTTAATTAAATCCCCTTTTGAACTATCATATTTAAAATAAATAAATAATTATCTTATATTTTGAAAAAAACAATTAATCTTTAAATTAACTTTTGAAAAATATTAAGTTTTAAAACAAAGCTTTAAATTACAATTCATTCATATATAAATTATCAATAGATTAAAATTAAATTTCAAATAATTCCAAATTATAACATATACATACATATATATTACAATTTGAAAATTCAATCTTTATTTAAAAAAAAGATTTTCCTATTCACAATATATATCAAATATAAATATATATACACATATATATATATATATATTATAAATAGAATAAAAAATTTATTAGCTTTGAAAAATAATTCTTATCAGTATTGCCAAATTAAAAATTTATTAACCTTTAAAAGAAATTAAATTTACTAATTTAAATTAAACTTATAAAGAAAAATCATCAAACCAATTTAGTTATTAATACAGATTATTAAATTGATATTGCCTACAATTCCGGGTCGTCGCATTCCTCCCCCTTTAAAAGCATTTCGTCCCCGAAATTTAAAAGCAAAGGTAATTTAATAACCCAGTAAAGATTTCAATTTTAAACAGCAAAGCATTCCTATTATCCAGTTACTAACAATCATAGAAATCAATCAAACAAACATACCTAACCAATTATCCTGACACAAATCAGAATAAATCTTACTAATACTATCTCGAGCTTCCCAAGTATAAATCATTGGGAAACTCGCTCTACAGACACTAAACTAACTACCCCGCCTAAAATCCAGAGCTCCTCTCATCTCTATATCCACCAATCTGAATAGATCATCAGATTATGCTCAAGTTCAGCTCAACTTCCGAAATCCAACTGAACTGTAGATTCAACAACCAATGATGAATCATACACGTACTCCCTCAGAGATACATGAAATACAATAAATTCCGGCTATCCAAACTGGCAATTCAATCTTATCCTATCAAAACACAGATAAGAAATCCTAAATGCCTCAGAGCTAACCATCCAACCTTATCCAAGTACTGTTCTCTTACCCAAAGAAATCTTAACAACAACGAAGTCTCCAACTTCGAATTCCAAACTCCTTATCTCATATCTGCATAACTCAATAGACAAACCTAGGCTGCCAATTTCTTGATCAGCTCAACCTGTGCTGATGCTTCCAGAAACAACTAAACCAAAACAAACCAGTTTATGAATCCTATTCAACAGAAAAGTCTTCCAAAATCCTTCGAAATACAGAATTCAAGCTCTACTCCTCAAGTAATAGCAAACTGAACTTTCTTCCTTCCTTGTACACCTGCTACCTTGCTTCTGTTGCACAACTCTGATTCTGAAATAGATGAGAATACTGTTGATGAACACGAATACAAAATTATCCAATATATCCGGAAACTTTGTTCATCAAATCCATAAAATTTGAGTGACTCATCTGACTCGGTCACACTACCTTACAGCAGAATTCCAAACTCAAAAACTAGATCTGACTATTCCAAAGATTCTGAGCTACTACACCAACTCTCCTTCTCCAAGAACCATCCTACAACCAGGCTAATCACCAAAATCACTTCTGGAACCAAAACAATATGGAACTCAATTCCAGATGAAGACAAACTTCTGATTACTTCAGTAGCTCCTATTTCCACATGAGAACCCTTTGTCTCAAACAAAAGATTGCCCAATAAAAATTCCCAAACTAATCGCAAGTCACTTTTGCGATCCTACCTTATTCGGATTCCAAAGAAACTGTCCTCTCTCTACTAATTAGAACAGCTTTAAACTTCTCTAAATAAGTTTAACTCTTCAAGAAAACATTCCAACTGCCTGGACTGCTGATAGAAGAACCACAAAGATTCCCGAACCATCGGAGAAACGGCCACACTGCTGCTTCCACACTCTACCTCGATGATACTGCAAAGCTAAAAGACCTTCCCAACAGCACACCGAACACTTCGAACTGCACTGCTACCATGGCTAACCAAAGACTTCTAATCCAAAGGCTCTTCAAAACCAAAACGATCAACAAACCACACAACGGACCTCCGAGATGGCAGACATCCTCTCAAGAGATTCGAGCTCCAAACCAAGCATCAACATCTCGCTTACCTTAAGAAATGACAAATGAGACCATCCCAAAGCGAAACAACTTATAGACCTTAGTCTCATATTCCAAAGGAGACAGCCTCCTTGCTAAAGATCATGATAACTTCTATACGGATGAATCTTCTCTGTGGCAGGTAAAAACTGCTCCTCAACCACTTCTAAACCAGCTTCAAGAGAAAACATCTTCGAAAAATATCCATGGATACTGCATCTCATCACGCAGTTATCAAGATATCATCACTTACTTCTGCACTTCCGACAGATCCAAACTCACACTTCAAAGATAAACTCCGAATCTTTAAAAAATCTCCTTCGGATATCAGAGAAATCCTTACTCCAAGCTACAAATTTCACTCGAGACGGTATTAGGTCTACAGTCTCGACAAAAATACTTCCAACCCCAAACATATGGACCTCTTCCATCAGTGGTAGTCGTGTTACACACACACATCACTAATCCATCTACCTCTAAAACTTATGTTGGAAAATCCGAACAGATAACCCAACAGATCAGGTAGATATATATAGTTATATATAAAAATACAAGTACGCTCTCTCAAGAAAGACACCACTCCAGAGCCTAGGTATTCACTCAACCTAATGCTTTGATACCAAATAAGACGACCCGTCTTCATATTGCCAGGAAGACGCGTCACCAATTAAGAAAGAAAGGGATAGAAGAAGAAAAGAAAGAGAAAGAAGAAACATAACAACAACAGATAACTCACAACGGAACGAATGAAATATAATATATCACATAAAATATTACATAGTATCATATTACATCAGAGTACACAACTATATCAACACATATAGACAGTTATAAACATCTGTCTAACTATACAACTCAAAATACACAAGATACAGATGCCATACAAACACAGCGGAACCATAATATATCTAAACGTGGAAGCCTCCTGCTCCATATCTCCTCCAGAATTTGTCAAGCTAACCTGAATCACTCGACTACTCATACATAATATGAGTACCCAAGAGTTTAATAAAACAGAAAATAAACGCTCGGGTCAGACAGGGGTCTGGTGTGAGTAAACGGGTTAAAATTGCTTAACTTTAGAAAATCCTTTGAAAAGAAAAGGTATCACGTAAGACTTCCCACATATAAACATAGAAAAGTTTTTATCGTACGCTAACCAAAACATTTGATAGGAAATCCAGTGATATTATAATAGTAGGGTTTTCAAGTAAATAAGAAATTGCCGAAATTGTTACATGACTAAATTCCAGCTACTAGCCACAAAAGTGGGTAATAAAAACAAAACCGTAGGGTCTCGTAGGAAGAATGGGCTTCCATCAATAGCAGGGCTACTGGGGTACCGCCCGTTATAGTACGTGGCCTAGATCACTGTACCAAGGAGCCACCCTAACTCCCCTGCAACACAAGGCCGAAACCATCCCTTACTGGACAGTCCCGAACAAGACCACCCCGTGGTTGGCGCGACCAACCACACACTAAGCCGAAATAGAAAGGGACCTCTAGACGGGGGTAAATCTCGTCCTACTTGGGCATGACCCACTTAACCTTGCTGCGCCTCCCCTGTTTTACCCTTTCTCGGTTGATGAGGCTTGAGGCTGTGATTAACTTTATAGAACACATCTATCTTAGAATGCTCATCGTCCACTTGACGATGTTCTGAAAGCATTCAATCCATAGAAGTTCGTTCCGGATTCGAACGAAACCGAAGGCACTATCTCGTTGCACTCATTTTGGAATCACCCACAGAGTCATCGACCATAGCCCTAGCACTCTAAATAACCATCTCGAACCTATAAGTACTATTCCGTCAAACTCATTACGGAATCACCCCCAGAGTTATATTGACGAATAGTTCTTACACTTCGAGTCTTCACTAAGCTCCACTTGGATTCACGACCTAATGTTTGAATGGAATCGATGTGGTTTTTGGATATCCAAATATGGAAACCCGATCCCGGTCTCACTGAAACCAAACGCCATTTTAATGTCCAAGTTGTTTAAAGGTTTAAACAGTTTAACTTATATTCAGGATGATATAAACAGATAGATGAATCACATTATCACAATATATAATTCATATCAAACATTCATCTCACAAAGCAGCATATCACATAACAGAGATATCCAAATCATCCAGTATCAACCAATCACCCAATATCAATCATCCAATACCAATCAATCGTCCAATACCAATCAATCATCTAATACCATTCAATCAATATCTACCAATCATCCAAAAGCAGAATTGATTAACTCTTAACCAATTGGATTACCTAAATCCTTCTTCATTTATTTATTTCAAATAAATAAATTAACCATCTCTTAATGATCTTTAATTAATCTCCCTTGATTAATTATACTTAATTACATTCAAGTAATTATCCTTAACCATATACAGCAATTAACCTTTAATTACTATCATTAATTACAATAATTAATGATCCTTCATTTACTTCCATTTATTAATTAACTATGATTAATTGCATTAAACCTCAATTGATTACAATTAATTAATCACATTTTAATTAATTACTTTCATTAATCAACCCTGATTAATTAATTATATTAACTAATAATCCTTATTAATTAATAATTACTTTAAATTAATTGAATAATTAACTTGTAATTAATCATCCTATTAATCTTAAATAGTAATTAACAACTTGTAATTACTTATCTTAATTAATTAACTTCTTAATTAATTATTTTAACCCTTAATTAATTAATTTAATTAATCTTTAATTACTTCATTAAGTAATTATTAATCAATTACATTAATTAATAATCCTTAATTAATTACTTTATTAATCAATTTCATTTTAATTAATTACACTTAGTGATTAATCTTAAACTAATCTCATTCATTAATTAATTAATCACATTAATTAATTATCTAAATTAATTAAGCAATTAACCTTTAATTACTTACATAAGTAATTATCTTCTAGTTACTTCCATTAATAAATCTTGATTAATATCTTAATTAATTACTTAACAAGTAATTAATCCTATCATTAATTAACCTTAATTCTTTAATTAATTAGTTACTCTATAATTAATTAACTTCAAAACAATTCAATTAATCAATTCTTAGATTAATAATATCAAGTGATTATCCATTAATCACTTTAACTTTAATTACTCCCATGGGTAATTTCTACTAATTACTTCCATAAGTGATTACCATTCTTAATTACATTCAATAATTAACCATTGGTTACTTCATTAAGTAATCACACTTAATTAATCCATAATTAAGTGATTATTAAAAATTAAACAAACAATTAACTAATTATTCAAAATTAATTAAATAATCAATTAATTAACTCCTTATATTTCAAAATCCTTAATTAATTAATAAAATCATTATTCTTAATTAAACTTTACTTATTAACAAATTATATTAATTAAGTATTCTTACATTCATAACAAAAATGAATTAATCATACTTATCTTCATAAATAAGTTATTTGAAATAAATCAAATTTTAATAACTTAAAAACAAACTATTTTATTTAGTTTACAAAATTATAACTTAAACTTTATTTGAAAATAAAGCATTTAGAAATCAAATTTGAAATTTAAAACACTTTAATTATCTATTTTAAACTTATTCATTTAAAATAAATTTTAAAATCTAATTTAAACATTCCTTTATAATTACCTTGGATATATCTTATTCCTTATTTCAAAACTCCTTTGAACTCCCTTAATCTTGATCTTATATTTTAAATTGTAAATATCTTGAATTAAAATTCAAAATAAGTTTAGTTAATTTCTTTCGAAATCGACTATTTTAAACATTACTTTTATAATTTACTTTAAAAACTTTGATTTAATACTTAAATACAAACACTCTTTTAAATTGAACTTCAAAATTTAATAAAGTTAATCACCTTTAAAAAAGATCATCTTAAAACATTTTTAAATTTGAAAATAAATTCAATTTACATTTTTTAAAGATAGATTAACTTTTACTTCAAAGAAACAAGTTTTAACTTTGAAAATTCCTTTCTTTTTATAAAGCTTAACTTGATTTATTTATTAAGAATAACTAGTTTAATCCTTTAAACTTATCTTCTTTTTTAAAAAAAAACTTATGCATAACGAACACCTGAGAACATCTTGGGTTAAACCCGAGTAGGATTCACCAAAAACCCGAGCAGGTCTCGAGGCAATCCCATGCCCCTCGAGTCACCCACCCATCAGCATACTTCGAGCCAAACCCTATGAAATTGTGAGCGAAACTTCGGTTAAAACCTTCTTCCCCAAATCAAGATTTCCAATACACGCATGCACGTGTCCCCTCCCCTCCGGCCACCAACGTTCATCGCGATCGACGTACTTTAACAAACGCGTGCACGATAATACACCCAGATCGAAGAATACTCGATCGAATCAAAATTCGAGCATACGAACCAAAATACTGATGAAACAACTCCCACCAAACCTCCCCTTTGCCGACCATCATGACGCCGATAATCCTTGCCGACCACTCCATCGTGATGCCACAACCAAGATCGTCTACTTCCCCAAATGCGATCGAACTCGATCCATCTTCCACGACGAAATCAACTCGACAGCAAAGCCGAACAAAAACTAAAATAAAACCCTAGTTTAAACAAATTCAAACAATTCATCCATTTAAAAATTTCAATTATATTTTTTCCATCATCCATAACATACAAGCAATCTTCGATCAAAATTCAAGCTGCAATCATCATCTGGATCTTCGGCAAATCATTAAAACCCAATTTTCCAACAAACCCCAAATACATACGAAATACCCAGCTAAAATTTATGAGTTGCATGTCAAAATTCATGATTTCTAATCATGATTACTTGCATGTGATTCGATTTATAATTTAAGATAGTTGATTTTTTACAAAAATCTTAGTTTACTGTTAATCCCTTATTTATAATTATCTGTTGCTTTAAAAATTATGAAACTAATTTTAAAATTACTATCAAACTATAACATACATTTTTCATTTATATAACAAATTCAAATAAGGTATAGATTTGAAAGATTTTGAATTTAAAGATAAAAAATCAAATTCTGCTTAAACAAAAGAATTTAAATTCATTTGCAGGCAGGCACTAAATACTTATTATAATATGCATTCAAATATTCTCTACCAAAGCAAGAATTCATTTGCATGCATCATTATTTAACCATAAATTAAACCAAACCTGTTTTTAAAATGATTACTCACCTGTTCATTTTGCAGAGCAGACAGCAGATTTTAATTCTTTATTCATTCCAGGCCTTTGAAATATTAATCTGAAAAAGTGCTTTGATGAAACTGAATCCATGCAAGCCTTCAATTTGGTGATCTAAATGTTGAAACAGATCTTCATTTGAATTGCAGGCTGAATTCCATTTTAATTTGCAGGTTGATTTTGCAAAAGAATTGAATTGCAGGATTTTGATTGTTGAGAAGAACTTTAATTTGCAGATTGACATTTGCTTTTGGATTTTCCAGTTTCAGGTTTGCTTTTGATTTTTGAATTCAAGTTTCAGGTTTATAGATTATTTTTTTCTTTGTTGAGCTGAGAAAAATGGAAGAAGAGATGCAAAGTTTCTATTTTTAAATTGAATTAGGTTATGTTTATAAAAATTAAAGAAAGCAAAATTTAAAAATGAAGACACTTGTCACATATACCTCTTAATTGACTAACATGTGTTATTAAGGAAATTAACATGTTTACACATATCTTTAAGTGTTTTTAATAAATTTTTATTTAATTTAAAATGTAAATATAGCTTACTTAATTTAATCTTCTTAATAAATAAAATGTACATATGTATATATAAATTTACTTTTAAAAGAAATTTTTATAAAACTAATTATAATACAAATAAATCTTTATACCTATATTTTTATAACCATTTAAATTAAATGCTTTTAAAGAAAACAAAAATAAAAATTTAATTAAATCCCCTTTTAAACTATCATATTTAAAATAAATAAATAATTATCTTATATTTTGAAAATAAATAAATTAATCTTTAAATTAATTTTTGAAAAATATTAAGTTTTAAAACAAAGCTTTAAATTACAATTCATTCATCTATAAATTATCAATAGATTAAAATTAAATTTCAAACAATTCCAAATTATAACATATACATACATATATATTACAATTTGAAAATTCAATCTTTATTTAAAACAAAAGATTTTCCTATTCACAATATATATCATATATATATATATATATATATTATAAATAGAATAAAAAATTTATTAGCTTTGAAAAATAATTCCTATCAATATTGTCAGATTAAAAATTCATTAACCTTTAAAAGAAATTAAATTTACCGATTTAAATTAAACTTATAAAGAAAAATCATCAAACCAATTTAATTATTAATACTGATTATTAAATTGATATTGCCTAAAGTTCCGGGTCGTCACACAGGTGATATGGGACGCTCTCATGAATTCAACGCCTTCACGGGTCCTCTATTTGCCATCATTCCAGTTGAGACTCGGGGTCCGATAAACGCCAAGATAGAGACGACAACAGCGATAGAGATTATCATCTCCTAGATTCATCGTCGTCTCGAAGGAAAACTTACAGCCATTCTTCATACCTTAATGATCCTCCTCCTCAACTAGAACAAAGCAGGGAGAAATCGCTCAAATGGGATCTCGATCTGAGGCTCCTCGCGGCCAATACTCTGGTTCATCAAGCACTAGGCAAACTCGCTAGCGTCACAAGAAGTCCATGGTTTCGACTAAGAAAACTTCTTTACCCCCGCACATGATCCATCGATAGCAGAGAAGCTAGCTGAGCTTAAACCACATTCCTAAAAATATGCTTTGATGGATTGAAATTTCTTCCTGCGATCCATCCTATTCCAGGGCACGTTAAACAAAGTGCCATTGCTTACAACAACGATGTCTACGTCCAACATGACGCGTTCGTTCACTTAGCCAAAAAAGTTTCTGAAGTTTCTATGGAGCGCAAGCATGAAATCAATCGCCTGAAGCTTGAGGCCATTCATGATAAAGACATCATCAAAGCCTAGGATGAAGAGATTTCCTTGTATAAATCTCAGCTTGATGCTAAAGATACTTCTGAGGCAGTCAATCGCTTGGAGGCTACCCATAAAAAATAAATTGATAAAGTGGTTCAACGCTGCGGCACCTTAGCCTTAGAGAATGACTCCATTATAAAGGAGAAAGATGTCCTCTCTCAATGAGTCAAAGAATTGGTGGAGATACTTCTCAAAAGGGAGAAAAGACTTCCGCTCAAGAGGAGTCACAACGATATTGTGAGGAGATTGTTGCTACACAACCCCTAAAAACAAAGCTCGATGAGGAGCTCTCCAAGGCTGAAACGCTAAAGGATGAAGCCCGTGAGGAGGGCAAAAGAATGGTGCACTCGGAAATCGATTCTCACCTTGAGGCAGTTGTTAAGGCTGGCAATGTTTGATCCACTCATATCCGAGTACAATGCTCGAGTCCTTCGTGACCTAACATTTCTTGGCGAGGGTTACCTCGAATCTTTGGCCGAAGCATGGGACACTTCAATAAAAATAAAAAAGGTTGAGTTGGGAAATGAAGAGGTTGATGAGGATTCCCTTGTGAAAGAAGTTCTTCGCGAGAATGAGCGCACTAACCTATCCACGGCAAAGGCCCTTTACGGAAGGGACTCTTCCTCATCAAAAGAAAAAAATGACATTTTCAGTCCAATCGACGAGTCCTCGGTTCCTCCTCCTATTCAGCCCGAGTGGTCGCACACACCATTCGATCCCTTCGAGTAGCACATTGGCTGCGACCCAAAGGAGCATGGACTTAATATTCACACTCTTTCTCCTATTCTAGAAGTTGAAACTCCCCGAACAGTTAAGAGTCAGCTAGAAACTGCTACATAGCTTTTTCTTCCTAGAATTCAAAGGACCATCGTTTTTGGCGAGTAGTAAATGTATTCTAACATTTGACTCTTATGATTTCAAGCAGGCCATTCTGGTCCTGAGCTAACTCCAAGGAGCGATGCCGCCATGGAGATGGAGGAGAAAACGGGAGAGGCAATTCAAACGGGAGAGACTCCCGGACCTGATGCTTAAGTGATCGAGGCACTTGATGAAGACAAATCTAAAAATCCATCATCCATCAAAGAACATGATGAAGTTCAAATTATAAGAGCCTCCGAACATACTTCAAAACAGAGCACGGAGGTACGAACCATCGAAGAGGTGAAGAAGAAATCCAAAATTAAGGCTGAGCCCCAAATGGTGGAACTTGATGACCCATTGAACATGCCTTTGAAGGTCATTCTCCTAAATTCCTCTCCCTTCCCCAGGCACTGCTTCCCTAGCAAGCAAGGTGTCCAAGAGAAAAAGCCTGGGGGAGGAGTCTTCAAGAAACCGAGGAAGGAAAAAAAGCCAAAAAAATAGCTATCTTGCCTCGTTCAATGCGAATAGGCATGGATCATGTAATTATTTCTATTTATTTTCATAGTCATGGATTTTTTGTTCCGACTTCGGGAGAAGTTATAGTGGAACTTCAGTTTGGATTAGTGAATAAAACTTTGTTTCTTTGCTTTCGATGATTTTCATTGTTCAGCTTAGTGAATAACTTGTAGCCAAAATTCAAAATCTTGTAAGTTACACAAGCTTCAGTTTACTTTCATATGACTCAGAAATTTTTGGAATCGTAGATCCTCTAGTTTACGCTCTGGGTACCTAGAGTATACTTTTAGTCCGCATTCTGGGGACTTAAAGATTTTTTAGTCGTTTATACTCTAGTCCGCACACTGAGGACTCGGAGTACTCCAGTCCACACTCTAAGTACTTAGAGATTTTAAAATCGTTATACTCTAATCTACACTTTGGGGACTTAGAGTGCTCCAATCCGCACTTTAGGGCTTAGAGATTTTGAAACCGTTTATACTCTAGTTCGCACTTTGGGGACTCAGAGTACTCCAGTCCGCACACTGAGGACTTAGAGATTTTGAAGTCGTTTATACTCTAGTCCACACTCTGGGGACTTAGAGTGCTACAGTCTGCACTCTAGAGACTTAGAGATTTTGAAGTCGTTTACACTCTAGTCTTCACTCTGGGGACTCAAAGTACTCCAGTCCGCACTTTGGGGACTTAAAGATTTTGAAGTCGTTTATACTCTAGTCTGCACTCTGGGGACTTAGAGTGCTCCGGTTTGCACTCTGGGGATTTAGATATTTTGAAGTCGTTAATAGTCTACTCCACACTCTGGGGACTCAAAGTGCTCCAGTCCGCACTCTGGGGACTTAGAGATTTTAAAGTCGTTTATACTCTAGTCGGCACTCTGGGGACTCAGAGTGCTCCAGTCCGCACTCTTCGGACTTAGAGATTTTGAAGTCGTTTATACTCTAGTCCGCGCTCTGAAGACTCAAAGTACTCCCGTCCGCACTCTGGAGACCAAATGATTTTGAAGTCTTTTGTACTCTACTCCGCACTCTGGGGACTTAGAGTACTCCAGTCTGCATTCTGGGGGATTAGAGGTTTTGAAGTCGTTTATACTCTAGTCCGCACTCAATGGACTTAGAGTACTCCAGTCCGCACTCTGAGGACTTAGAGATTTTGAAGTCGTTTATACTCTAATCCGCACTTTGGGGACTAAGAGTACTCCAGTCCGCACTCTGGGGAATTAGGGATTTTGAAGTCGTTTATGCTCTAGTACGCACTCTAGAGACTCAGAATACTCTAGTCCGCACTCTGGGGACTTAGAGATTTTGAAGTCGTTTATGCCCTAGTCTGCACTCTGGAGACTAAGAGTACTCCAGTCCGCACTCTGAGGACATAGAGATTTTGAAGTCTGTGTGCGCGCGTTCATATGCCAGATAGAATAATATAACTTAAATTTTTCCATGGAATTACAACATACTGAAATATCAATAGTTTATGGAAAAGATGCCTTCAAGCCTTTATTAATAAAAAATCTAAATTGTCCTATTACATGTTGAAAACTATGAACAAAAAAGTAAACATACACTGGAAATAATTGCAAGTAAAATGCAAAAGAACTAAAAAAAAGTGTAATAATGTTGTAGATGCTCTCTATTCCATGCTCGTAGGAGTGTCATGCCATTAACGGTCGCTAGCTTGAAAGTTCCCTCTCTAAGCTTCTGTTCGATGACGTATGGACCTTCCCATGTGGGATTCATATGCGATGGGATCGAAAAACTTGCTTCAAAACGAGATCGCCCACATCAATGATTCTCGGTCGGACTTTTTCATTATAATATCGAGTGACTTGGTGCCCATATTCAACCGCCTTTAAATAAGCTTCTTCACGTTTTTCGTCAAAAAGTTCAGTGATTCCAGCAAGAGATTCTGATTCATCTTAGGGTCATAATGAGTTACCCGATATGAAGGAACTTCAAGTTCCATAGGTATAACAGCTTTCGTGCCATATGCCAACGTGAACGGAGTATGGCCAGTCGTGGATTTGTGGGTGGTTCTGTAAGCCCAAAGTGTTGTCAGAAGCTCATCCACCCACTTTCCCTAGCCTTATCCAAACGTTTTTTAATATGGATTTGATTATCTTGTTTATGGCTTCTACTTTTCCATTGTCTTTCAGATGAGCAACCGCTGCAAGCCTTTTATCAATGCCATACTTTTGACAAAATTCTTTGAACTCCTTACTTTCGAACTGAGTCCCATTGTTTATAATGATAGTTCACGAGAGGCCATAACGGCATATGATGTTTCGCACAATGAAATTAATGACCTTCTTGATGGTGATTGTAGTTAAGGGTTCTGCTTCCACCCACTTGGTAAAGTAATCGACCGCAACTATTATGTATTTTGCACCACCTTTGGAGATTAGCAAGAAGCAGACTATATCGATTTCCTATATTGCAAATTGCCAGGGACTAACCATTTGCGTGAGTTCCGTCGGCGGAGCTCTCAGGATTTTCGCATACTTTTGACATTTATTGCATTTTCTTACGTAGTATGCAGCATCTCGATTTATAGTTGGCCAATAGTATCCATAGCGGAGGATCTTTTTTGCTAGTGTCTACCCCCCAGTATGGTCGCTACATTCTCCTTCATGAACTTCCCTCAAGACTCGTTTTATCTCATCGTGGGCGATGCACTGGAATAAGGGAATCGAGAATCCCCTCCGATATATTATTCTGTCTTGCATTATATGTCGTGAAGCTTTGCGAATGACTTGTCATCTTTCGTTCTTTCTATCGGGCAAAGTCCCATGTAGTAAGTATTATTTGAATGGGGTCATCCATGACTCCCTTTCGATTTTCGTTTCCACCATAAAATCTACTTCCATCTCGTTTATACTTGGAGATTGTAAAACTTCGACGGGAACCAAGACCATCTGCTGTGCATCGCCAGAACTTGCGAATTTTGCCAACGAATCGGCTTCCCCATTTTGTTCACGCGGGATGTGTGAAATATCAGAATATTCGAGGTTTGTCAACTGCTCTTGAACCCAAGCAAGGTAAAGGGCAAGTCTCTGCCCCTTTGCTTGATAATCTCCCTGCACCTAGTACACTACCAATTACGAGTCGCAAAAGATTTCAACGATTTTACTCCAAGTTTTCTGATAAGTTTCAAGCCGACAATCAATGCTTCATACTCGGCTTTGTTGTTTGTAGCTGGGAAATCGAGCTTCAAAGAATAACAAATTGATTGGTTTTCGGGAGTTACAAGAATTACACCAGCCCCAGAACAACGATTGTTGGATGCCCCATCGGTGTATAGTTTCAACCGAATGGGGGAAATAACATCATCATTGTTTTGTGCGTCTGATATGGTGAATTTTGCGATGAAGTCTACTAGTGTTTGCCCTTGTATGCCCTCTATGGAAAGTTGGTGATATTGAATTAACCCAACTCAATATTCCATTTTAACAGTCTTCCAGAGGTTTCTGGTCATTGAAGTACCTATCGGAGGGGTTGATCGGTATAAACACTGATCGGGTGTGCCTAAAAGTACGGGCGAAGCTTGCGTGATGCAATCACCAAATAGTTGGCTAGCTTTTCAATTTTAGGATAATTTCTTTGTGCCCCCTTTAAATGTTTACTGACATAGTACATTGGCTTTTGAACTCGGTCCTCCTCGCGAACCAAAGCCGTACCGATGGTGTGTTGAGATACGACCAAGTATACATTCAACACTTCATGGTCTATAGGCTCCAACGGCACCGGGGGACTTTCTAAATGCCTTACCAAAGCTTGGAATGCATCCTCGCAGTTGGGCATCCATTCAAAATTTCTCTTTCCTTTCTTTATTACATCGAAGAAGGGAATACACTTGTCTGTCGCTTTGGATATGAATCGACTCAGCGCGGCCACTTTTTCGTTCAGGCTTTGTGCTTGCTTTATAGTTCTGGGCACTTGTATGTCTCGAATAGCCTGAATCTTTTCTAGATTAGCTTCAATTCCTCGTGCATCAACAATGAAACCCAAAAACTTTCCTAACACAACGCCAAAAGAACACTTTAGAGGATTGATTTTCATTCCATAATACCTAAATATATCAAACATTTGTGCCAAGTATCGAATGTGGTCATTTGACTGTCGTGACTTCACGAGCATGTCATCCACGTAGACTTCCATCGTCCTACCAATTTGGCCTTTAAACATCCAATTCACCAGATGTTGATAAGTTGTTCCTACATTTTTCAATCCGAAAGGCATCACTACATAACAATACAGTCCAACGTTTGTGACAAAACTAGTGTGATATTGATCTGGAATGTGCATCGGGATTTGATTATATCCCGAGTACACATCCATAAATGACAATAACTTGTGTCCCGCTGTCGAGTCAACCAACTGATCAATTGATCTGAGTAATCTACGCAGGTCCTTCATTTCCCATTCTCTTTTTTTACTAGTATCGGGTTAGAAACCCATTCTGGTTAGAGGGCATCGCAGACGAACCCATTGGCTTTGAGTTTGTCCACCTCCTCTCTGAGAGCAGCGGACCTCTCCGGGTCCATGCCTCTCCTTTTTTCCTTCACCGGCATATATTTCGGGTCTATGTTTAACATATGACTCGTAATGGCGGGAGAAATCCCGCACATATTGGAATGTGTCCAAGTGAAAACATTTAGATTTGCTCAGAGGAAATTAGCAAGGTCCTCGATCATCGAAGGGTTGAGTTGTGATCCAATCTTAAGTACCCACGACGGGTCAGCGGGGATGACCGGAATGTCAATCGTTGGTTCAATCGGTGCTGCTTTTTCCTCCTTGGGTTCCTCATCGTCGTCCTTCAGATCTATGTCTCTATAGATTCGATCATGTTGCCCGAGCCAAGGCTCGGGCATTACTTGTCAATCTTCAGTGACTCGGGTGCGGATGAAGTTGTCCACAACCTTTCCTTTCTCTCTTCGCTGGGCCTCTCTCAGCTCAGCCACATAACATGCACGACCAATCGCCTGATCGCCTTGACAACATCATCTCCTTTATCTATCAGAAATTTCAAGGTTACACACCACGGGGCCAAAGCTGCCCTAAATTCTTCCAAGGCTAGTCGACCCAGAAACACATTATACAGAGAATTGACATCCAAAACAACGAATGGTAGGATCCACGCCCTCCTACGTTCACCTTCTCCAAGTTCAAATGGCAATTCAACAAAACCCACTGTATCAGTAGTCACACCATTAAAGCCATGAATCCGGGATTTAGATGGTTTTAGATCCTTTGTCTCCATCTTCATCTTGTCATATGCTTTTTTAAAGATGATGTTAATAAAACTTCCACAATCAATCAAAATCCTTCTCACAAATGCTGGCCTAATCGTTGCCGAGATGACCATCGGGTCAATGGTGGGTGCCTCTACCCGATCAACATCTCTACTTCTGAACACTATACCATCAGTCAACATTCACTGCTGCTTAGCTGGGGTCCCATCTTCCGTGCCTGAAAAACATTCAAAATCTGCATGCTTTAGGAAATTAGCATACCACTCCATTTCTTGACAATTCTTGTCTACAGGGTGAGGTCCACCAACTATCATGTTTATGACTAGTCTACCTATAGTCCAAGCAAGTTCCCCTAGATGGCATGGAGCATGCCCGCGACCGGGGTCTGATGTTCCTTGTCTGGCTTCCGCGGATTCTTGACAAACTCCTGTAACTTTTTCAATCGAATCAGATTTTCTATAGCGTCGTGGAGGTGCCTACAATCCTCGGTATTGTGCCCGTAAGTCTCATGGAAGCGGCAGTACATCCCAGTTCAATTTTTTTCCTCAGCAGAATCCTTTGGGCATGGATTTCGATATTGCAAAGTGTTACAAGTCGATAGAAATAATTTCCAGAGCTATATTCAGAGGAGTGTATTCGTTGTAAGTTGGGATCCTTGGTTTCCACTTTCCTGCTTCCTTTTTCTTAACGGATTTTCCTCCTCCGAATCCTTTACATTCCCCTGGCTTGTTCTGAACATTGACATGGACCTTCCCAGAATTATCACCAGATTGTTTTACAACAATGTTGCTCTTCACAGTCTCCTTACCAGGCCCTGGTGCATTATCTCGCCTCATCCACCTAGCTTCCTCTCTTCTTATGAATTGATGTACCTTTGAATAAAAATGTTCCAGAGTAGTTGGAGATTTTCCTGCCAACCAACCACCAAACTCTGAATCTGGATTTACTCCTTGCATCAAGGCCACTAGAATAGCATGGTCATTCAAGTTGCTGACTTCAGTAGCAGCAACGTGAAATCTTTGTAAGTACTCCTTTAACGACTCCCCTGGAGCCTGGATCACATTGGACAAGGACATCACGTCCTTAGGATGAGTGGCATGAACCCAGAACTATTCCTCAAATTTCGTTGCTAACTCATCAAAGTTGGAGATAGACCATGGAGGAAGTTGGGTGAACCACATGGTAGCGATTCTAGATAAAGTTATTGGGAAGCATCTACACTTAGTTGCATCGTTTTTCCTAGCTAAATCCATCATCCACTCATATCTCATAACATGCCGTCGGGGATCAGTCTTCCCTTCGTAGGCTGGGATAGTCGGCATGTTAAACTTCCTAGGGTATTCAGCCTTTAGGATAGCATCTGCGAATGGAGTATGGCTCCTAGATATGCCCTCAATCATCATTATATAAGCCTTGATTTTCCCTCATCAATGGTCTGAGCATAGCTGAAAGTTATGGGGTTTGTATGGAAAGTGGAAAGTTGGAATATGTCTTGTGGGACCGTTCAGATTAGTGTCTCCTCGGTTGGCGATCTACCAAATGCGTGTTCTAGGGACCTGCTTCATTGTGACGATGGTGAACCAGTCGTCAAGCCTCCACTCGTGCCCCAGATCCTAAGTTTCTTGTTCCAACATGAGTACAATTACCCCGGTGTGAATAAGGGGCCATGGCTCCAGGTAGGGAACCCGGATCATCCCTGGTGGATCATTCAGCTGCACCTGTTTGCATTGTTTCAGTTCTACGGCGTCTACACCTGTCAAAGCGGAGGTGTCGGGTGAGGAATAGCCAATGGGACTTCCTCGGCATTCTGATTTTGTTGTTGAGTAAGGTGAGTCATGAGGTTGGTGTTCGCTTGAATTTTCTCATTAAGCTGTCTCCTGATTTCGATTATTTCTCTTATCAGCTCGTTGAACTCCGTTCTGGTGACAGCCTCTGTTTGGTTTAGGGCAGTAGCGTCCCTTACACCTGGGTTGGCTCGTTGATTGTTGGGTCCTACTTGTTGGACACTAGCCGTCTCGTTGACATTCGCATTGTGAGAGGCTGATCTGGTACAAGATCTTTCCATTGTAGAGTTATTGGTGGGAACTCTAAGTAGAATCAATGGACTTCTTGTGAATGAACTTGGATCTCCTTCGGGGGATTTCTTCAATCCAGTAGCGACAAAGTAGATCCTACTAACCTGAGAATGCTGTTCTCAGTGAAATCACCAAAATGTTAGCACCAAAATTGGTCACTTACGCTCTTGAGTAAGATTGTGTAGAGAGATTAATGAAGAAGGTAATTAAAACAAAGGAAATATCATAATAGAATGTAGTTAGAAAAGTAAAAAAAGAACATCAGAATTATAGTGGTTCAGCATAACTATATATGTCCACTGCTAATACAATCTTTATTACTTCTTCAAATAATTGAATACAGATACAATCCATACACCCAACAACTTGAATACAATTTTTAGCAGAAAAGAAACAAGTCTTGAAAATGGCAGAGTCTCCTAAGTGTTCTCGAAAAAAGGTCCCCTTTCACTGCACCCTTGCCTCTCTATTTATAGACGAAGATAGGCTGGACTTCCTTCTCAGGCCTAGGAGCAAAGATGACTCAGCTCAAATATGTTAACCCCAGGCTGGCCAAACCAAGGGTGCCGAGCGATCCTCGGTCAAGCGAGGAATGCCGAACCATCGCAGCTGATTATTGGTTGTTAAGCAATTGTCCTGAAGTAAACCTCTAAAGAATTCGGAGCGACTCGTAGTGGATCTTGGAGAAAAACAATGTCGACCTCCTTGCCACGATATTGGCTTCCAAGAATTGGCTAAATCTTTCACCTTGCACCGAACCACTCCTGACCGAACGGCAGTAAATCCCATTTTACAAACAACACCTGCTAACCTGTCTAGGCCGAGCCATACACGACTTACGTTGTTAACCGAGCCACGTCATCCTATACAATCTGACTGAGCCATGCATTCTGAACCACTTCGACCGAGCCACAAGCACTGAAAGTGGACTGAGCAAAAACTCCTTTGCCGAACCATATATGGCTTCACTCCCTCGACCGAGCAGCGCATGCCGAAGCAACTGGACCGATCGACACATATGTAATTACCCAATCCGAACGAACAACATATCTCCCAACTGAGTGACGAATTTCCCCTTTAAGCCGAGCGATATATATGGAGTTCCTACCATCATCTTCCTTTGGGTGTGCGACATACGTTATCTTACAAGACCGTGTGGCACACATCTCACCTCCCCCGGACGAACCGTGCATACAGGACGACCCATGTATATAGGTCGAGCCGTGCTTTCGTGCTGAACGATATGCATATATGCTGAACCTCTCAATTCGAGTCAACCTTTTACATTTTCCAACCTTTCACTGGCTCGAGTATCATTTTGATTCAACCAAAAACTCTACAATTAGAATCTAGTAGCCGGGCCAATCAGCTGGGTAACACCATCCATATTAAAACACTATTAATGATACACATAAAACAATCAGCATGGTAGCCCATACACAATCAGTGTGGTTTGATTCCCTATAACTCATTCAATGTCTTACTAGTTCACTCATATATTAGTTTATAGTTCATTGTCTTATCTATACACGGTTTCATTGATTTATTAGCAATGATAAACCGTACAATCATGTTCATATCATTATTACAATCCCAAACCAATTTAAGTCAACTTTGAAATATATTAAACCACTTACCCCACCCCCCCTCTCCCCCACATACACATAGTTATGTATGTATTATGTATGTATGTATAACATTTAACATATCAAATCCATTACATTAAGTGTTCATCTTATAGAATTCATTCTCTTTCTTACTATCTTTTTAACATATTGGTATATTGATTCATTGTTGATCATATAATTTTCCAATCATGTTCATAGTATTAATATGACACGTAACCAACCTAAATCAACATCCTACCATTGCTTCATAAACGAGAATTATCGTAATGTCCTACTAACTTGTTTAAATGTCATATTAGGGTTCAAGTTAACAAAATGAGAATATAATCATGTTTATATCATCCATATAACATCAAACTATCTCAATTCAACATTAAGGAATATTAATTTAAGTTCATTGTTCATATATGAGAAAATAGAAATTTTTGAAATAAATAATGCGAGTAGAATCATTCTCGTTCTCCTAAAAACTAATAACAACATAAATTAACAAGCAAACCACTCTTTAAATTTTCATCCCAATTTGACTATAAATCAATTGTTCTTCAATTCGCCTAAAACAAATTGGGTTTTCTTCTTTTCTTTTAATTAGAATTATGATTTTTAAAATTTGATTTTAGGATTTTTCTTTAGGGATTTACGAGGAGATTATGGAAAGAGAAACTTAGGAAAGAGGAGGAGGTAGAGAAAAAGAATGAATTGTGTTTTTCAAATGAAACGGGAAGAGAAGGCAATAGACTAAAGAGCTTGGCATCGTTTGGGCTTTGGTCAACCGGTTTGCTCTCTGAAATATTACGCAACTCGTTTCCTTCAAATCTTCTGATCCTTAACTCTAAATGACTAAATCTTTATGTTTTCCTTCATCCAACCGACGTTTTGGACAAAATGGAAAATGCTTTAGATCCAAATTCATCCACTTTCAAAAAAAAAAATTTTTTAATTCGTATGTCTGCATCAACTGTATACAATTTAAATCAACTATTTAAATTCCTAGGAATTAAATATAGACTGTTGCATAAATGATTGTTATTGATACTATTTATACACATTACCTGCATGATATGTTTATTTTGTGCACAAAAAGTAAATCTGAATAATAAGCTTTTATGCACTATCAGTAGTACATATATAGTTATTTCTAAATATAATAGTTTCTAAATGAAAATTAAAAGATATAGGTAGTAATCACAAATAAAATTATAATGGTACAAATACAGTTATGCATTGAAACTTCGCTTTCGTAAGGTATCGGTGTACCAATCTATTCTCTATTGCAATAGGACTTTTAAGATTATAGCATTCTTGAGTGCATTCTTCTATAATAAGAAAAAAATCATCTTTATGTCTACTATTAATAAAGATAATTCATCTGATAGAATTTCCATCATATCCTTTTGAAATTCCGAAAATACCCTACTATACATCGACAGAATCTCACAAACGGTTTGCAACTTGCACCATCATCCCCTTCCTGACCATCTATCAATGGAATGTCACCATCAATCTGCATTCAATGCCACAAACAAAACTGTTTGAAATAAAGGTGTTATAACAGCCAAATTTTTTTGCAACTATAGCACATATCCGTCCATTAATTTTTTCTTAGCTAAAATGTAAATTTCTCATGATATTAGATGTATGTACTTGCGATTTGAACTAATATGATAAAAAAAATCTTTGTCCTGCCAATAGAATTTGCTATGTTCATTGATTGTTCAAATTACAAGCTTAAAAATTATGAAGTTGGATGCGTTTGCGGACAAGCGGTTGCAGCAGTGGTTTTTGACATCGAAAGTGTCTTCGAAAAAATTAAATCAACGGCTGAGGAAGAGTAACGCTTTGACTCTCAGAGTTATTCTAAGACTTAGTTTTACATAACGTTGGACGTAAAAATTGTTACATCATGTTTTTTGAAATTTTATTTTTTACATCCTACCCGACATCTAACCAACTCTAATCAAAAATTTATCCATGAATGCTCTAACATTAGACCTTTAAATCAATTTGTCCGCAACGTACAGGCATATTTTATATAGTCCACATCAGCCTGCGGTAGTATTTATCTATACTATAATGTAAAACCTTGGTCAAACCGGTCAAAGTGAAGCCTTTTTCACACTCCCCATTTTACCCCACATTCTACCCAATATCAAACTGTTCGCACAAGGGCACTTCTGCCTTTTTCCTACCTGCCACGTTGCCCCATCTTCTTTTCGGTTCCCCTTCCCTGCTTTCCACTCCTACTTTTACCTAACCCTAACTTAAATGGCGTTCTCCCTCCTCCACCTCCCTAACACCAATTCCTATGATGCCTCCCTTTCTTCCCCTTCCCTTTCTTCCTTCTTCCTCTGCGCCGTCCTCTCCCCTCCTCACCAATTTCCACTTCAACCAGTTCACCGTCGCCATCCTCTCCCCCTCCTCACGAATTTCCACTTCAACCAGTTCAACCGCCATGCATTTTAACCTAACCGTCCCTGACTACAAATTATGTCATCGCCTACCCAAAACCTCGCGAATCGATCACCACCCCAAAAAGGAACTACTGCCCTTGCCATTCTGTGCCGTACCTACGACGCTACTGATGAGATGGTAATGCTCCTCCCCATCGCATCGCAATTTCTGCCTATTCTGCTAAAGACCACGGTCGTTAGTTGCCTTCTGCCTCTGCGCGCAATGTCAGCAAGGTACGATATCGACCTCTCTCTCTCTCTGTTCGTTTTTTATTTGTTCTGACTTTTTCTTCCCGTTCCGCTATACGATTCCTCCCCAATTTTCCCTTCCCTCCGCCTCCACTTCCTTCTGATCTATCGCACTGTCTTTGCGCTAACTGTTTCATAATTTTTTCCACCTATCCAACGGCCCTACAAACCTACACTGAACATAAACATCCCATCTCATAACTGTTTCCATCCCATCAACGGTGTTATGGCCGTTGAGCCCACCTTTTTTGCCGATTTACATGCCTTAGACTCCTTCAACCTTTTCTCCTCTCCATATGTCAGTTGTATAAACGTTTACTCCCCTCTATAAATACGTATGTGCTTTCCACTGCTACCTCCACCCAATTGTTCCCTTCATACCCACTCCTTCCCCATAAACTTCCACATCAATACTTCCCCATGTCTATGCAACTACCCACTACTGTTTCCACCTTTCCCTTTAATAACTGACATTTGTGCTATCTTATGGACCAGCATCAGAGGGAAAGACGACGACTTGCTCAGCGTGCACGGCTTCAACATGCTAGGCAGACTGCCCTTGCAGGTAGAAGGACAGGCATGGATGAAAGCCAACGTCCGCAGCATTCGTCAGGTTTTTTCCTCATCAGTTTATATGTTTCATTTTAAATCACTGCTGCTTCACATACGCGCATTGCTGTTTCGTTATTATCAGCTGTGTAACAATTCCTGATTACTTTTTTGGTCCACAACATATTAAAATGTGCTTGAGACCATATTAAAATGTGTTTACATACTATACATTAATTTCCACATTTTTTTGCAAGCTCAAATATATCGTTTAACCATGCCTTTACTTAACCTTGAATTAAATTTAGTGGCCATGCTAACAACTATATCCACAGGTTGAAAGTTGAAACAAAGCATTATAATATTTTATTTTATTGTCAAATATATAATTTTGTGAACTTTGAAAAGACGGTACCTATATTCAATAATATCAATTACCAACTTCAATACAAGCATGTCTTCATATATATTCTGTTTTGTTTCCCTGAATAACATCAGTCATCGTATAAAAAGTTAGTTTCATGTTTTAGAAATTTTCTACTTTTCAATTTATCAACCTCGCACGATTTTTTTCATGTGTTAAAAATGCGTCGTAATCACAGATATGAGGACTATACTTTGAACACCAAAAATATGCTTTTTTACAACCTTTTATAATATTACAAACTATACTTTCATTATGCTTACTCCATTTGATATGCATCTATCAACTGTGTAACATTTACTCAATTTTAAAACTATTACTATCTTCAATAAAAATAGTCCTTCAACCAAAACATCTTCTGATATATATTTCACTGAAACTATACATTTTTCAGCTTTGATTTTTGATCTTAGTTGATTCTTATAGATTCGTACATCAGTTCCTGCAATTTGGTTTCTAATTTTCTCACTTATTTGATATAATTATCAATTTTTTAACAGAGCATTAAACTGAATTCCTTTTATGTACATTTCTATGTTTGAACAAGCAATGAAATGCAAATTTGTGATTACAGTGTAAAATCTTTATTTGAATGGCATTCATTTTCATAAATCGTAATTTTGACTGGACTATCGCATTAAGTAATTTTCGCACCAAAATACAAGGGTTGTTTTGTAAAAAAACTTGATTATTGGCTTGCATGTACAGGATAAAATAAAATGACATCATATGTTACTGCAATGCTTTCTCAGCATACTCAAATAGTCATATATAATTGACCAGTACAAAAAAATAATTTCATCGAAAAAAACAAACAAACTATTACTATCTTCAAAACAAATAGTCCTTCGACCAAAACATCTTCTGATATATTTTATTTTATTCTGAAATATATAATTCATTTCTAAACTTTGAAAAAGACGGTAGCTATATTGAATAATATCAATTACCAAGTTCAATGCAAGCATGTCTTCATATATATATTCTGTTTTGTTTCCTTGAATAGCATCAGTCATCGTATAAAAAATTAATTTCCTTATTTTTAGCCTTTAGCCTTTTTTCAACTGAATGTTTACTTACTTCTACTGCCAATTTATTTTTTATTTACAATTAGTGGAATTTGTGCTCTACCCCGCTTTTCTGCCTTTTAAATTCCAAAAAAAAAATCCCTTTACCCATAACATCTTCTACTTTATATTTTTACTCCAAATGCACATTTCACACAAACAAATTTGTTTGGTCTTTTTTAACTTCAAAACTGTCATTGTCTTCATATACATTCTGTTTTCCAACTGAATAACTTCATTTGCTGTCGGCTTCCCCTGCAATTCAAATTCTTTACAAAAATATTCTTACTCCATATATTTTTTTCCAAATTTTTCTATTTTCTTCATTGCAAAATCTTACTGAATGACTTGAGCAACGTAATAAAAGAATGATATGATATAGTTTTGATGCTTACTTTTCTTTCAGCAATGTAAACTGATTTTATTCAATCTTTTCTTCTATTTTCTTCTGACATTTCAATGTTTAAAATTTAAAATGCATGTGCATTACATAATTGTGAAATCATTAACTGAAAATTGTACTAGTTGCTCGATACTATCAGTATTACTAAGCACACGAACGGTAGCTTAAACCGTGAAATATATACATATATGTGAACTGAGAAACATAACATGACCAATTCTGCATTACAACTCACACCTTTCAAAACTCAGTTCTTTATTTACATATATATTCATCTGCGGTTACAAATTTAATCTCTGGATTCTAACGGCAGTTTAAAATTCCAAAAACCTGAACAATCACTAACATTCAACAACGGATAATCTGTTCTTTCAAACATACGCTTTTTTGTTTACTATTACCCTTAAAAATTATAGTTGTAAAAAAAAATAATTTCCTAATTTTAAACCTTTAAACTCTTATAGTTGAATCTTTATTTCACTTTACTGTCAATTTAATGTTTACTTACAATTACTGGAATTTGGTTGCTCCACTGCTTTTCTGGCCTTCAAATTCCACAAGAGAATAGTCCTTTACCCATAACGACCACTGACTTCTATTTTATCCACATTGCACATTTTTAAAACGTAAATTAATTCGCTGTTTTAAAACATAAAGTCCACAATTATAGTTGTACCAAATTAATTAATTTCCTGCTTTTTTCGTTTAAACTTTTACAACTGACATAGTATTTATTTCCACTATCCACTATGCGCACTTCTTATTATTGAAATTTCTGTAGTCACCAGCTTCTCTTCCTTATGACTTCCAAAAAAAATTAACTTACTGCAACTCCGCTATGCATAGTGTACTCATTTAAACTTAGCATCTTCTATTTCATATTTTACTTCCAACAATACATTTTCAGAAAAGAAACTAATATGGTATTTTTTTAACATTTAAAACTTTCATATATCAGTCAATACTTAATTTTACCTTCAAAAAGGCAAATGTGTTTGCATATTACTGATTTCATATATTCATGTCAGTTGTGTACAACTTTTTTGCCTGCCATGTACCATTGGTTCAACGTTAACAGTTTCACGTTTTACACAATTCCATTTGCAATTCACTATCCACTGCAAACAGATTTGTTATTAAGACCAAAAAAAAATTTGTTTGTAACCATGTGGGTTAGTTACAACTTCTGCTTTTGCAATTCACTTTTTTGAACTATCTTCGTTCGTTCCTTTATTTTTAATTTAACTACTCAATTTTCTACTTTTTGATTTATCCACCTCGCATGATTTTTTTTCACGTTTTAAAAATGCATCCTAATCACAGATATGAGGACTATACTTTGAACACCAAACATATGCTTTTTTACAACCTTTTTTAATATTACAAACCGAACTTTCATTACGCTTACTCCATTTGATATGCATCTATCAACTGTGTAACATTTACTCAATTTTAAAACTAATTTTGACCCTTTAAACTCTTATAGTTGAATATTTATTTCACTTTACTGTCAATTTAATGTTTACTTACAATTACTTCTACTTTATATTTTACTCCATACGCGCATCATACAAATCTCATGTTTCCTAAAAGTTAAGGTACATGACATTTATTCAATTCGTTTCGAATCATAAATGATCATCTTAATATTCAATTACAAATGAAAGGCTAAGATGAAAAATAATAATCTATCCTTATCTATATACAGTAGCAAAACCTTAATTTGAAGCTTTGGAAATTGCTAAAACATCCTTAACATCTTTCATGCTTCATAGCGCACTTTCGTGCTTCCCACTCTACAAAAGCATCTTTTTTTCATTGTTTGCACGTCTCATTTCATCCCCGGTTCAATGGCTGCTCCATCTTCTTCTTTACTTTCTTCATTTATCAAAAGAGTAAATCAGTTGATAAACAAAATATTTCAATCTAATATTTGAAATTTCAAATCTCATCCCAATTCAATCCCTAGACAGCTCTGTCCATAGCTAACTCATAACGTTTTTCTTCATCAATTTTCTATAAAGCATTACTACTACAACACAAAGAAATTAGATTTGAAGGTTAAAAAGCAAAAGGTTTTGCTGTTAAATGGAAAAGGAAATCGCTAATTCGCTATATAATTTCTTTTTGTATGTTCAACTTAAAAGGTATTCTAGTTCCTTTTGGGTTTTCAAGATAGTGTATATCTACATAACTACTATAATCATCGTGAATGCATTTTTTTATGTTAAAGTCATGTACGACATCTAAGATTCATTTCATACTATCATATTGTAACTTTTATCATAATTTATATTTGTTTTATTTCAGATCAAAATAGTTAACTAAACAGCATAGAACATCAAGTCTTTAGTAAAATAGTAGGTGAGTTAATTTCTATTATCTGATCGATTTTATTAGTTATTTTTTATTATATCAATAATGGAACATATTAAATTTATTATTTGTCCATATTGAGGTGGTTGTCACAAAGGAGGAATTAGAATGCCATCCTCTTATTTATTGATCAGAGATCGGCTTAATGGATAGAATTTTTTAGGAATTCCATGGTTACCTAAACTTGATAAGTCTATTTGTCGGGTCAGTATATACTAAGCTAGCAATTTAGGTACAGGCTTCATTGTTAGATCTTAGATAACTTTGAGGAGATAATTTTAATATCTATCGTTTGTTTCTTATTAGAAATTATTGTGCGTAATATATAAAATATCCCTTCTTCATAGTGTTAGATAATGTTTTTTCTACTGGCACAATTTGTTTTCTTGGAAAAAAAATGATTTGCATGTTCTTTGCTTTTCCTCATTTAGTAGTTCATATTTTTGTTTATGTCTATGTCAGTTAAAGAAAAGATTTATTATTAAATTTCCTCTTATGAATTCAAATGAAAAAGTCAAGACAAAACATGAATTTCATGATAGAATTTTGCGTGCATGGTTCACATAAATTAGTTTACACGTTGATTGAACCATATAGCTTCCAAACAACTGAGGAATCTCTAATTGTTATCTCACTGATGTACTTTAGGATATATTTTAACAAGGAAAATCTCACTTCAAATATTTGTACCAAACTATAGCAAGGGTTTCTAATCAGGCTGCATCACGTTGTCTGGGTTAAAACTTTTGAAAGCTGCATTTCTTTATTTTAATCAAAAAAGTTAATGAAGAAAGAAAAGGTCTCAAATGAATGATTCAAAATAATTGTTAAAATTTGGAAGGTTATGCTTTATTATGTATAAAATTTATTACCCAGCATAATGCCCAAATGGTACCGTGGCATTTGTACCTGAGGGAAAACTTCATACAATGACACTATAAGATAATTGAGGGAAAACTGCTTTATTCTTCAATGTTGTTATGTACTCTAAATTATTTTATATATATGAGGTGAAAATGATGCATACAAGAATCAAATAGCACTATTTATTTGTTTGCTTTGCTTTCTACTCTTTAAAATTTCGAGCTCATTTTTGGTGGCAAAATTATTTTCTTTTTTTATAGGAAAAGCGAACAATTTATTTTCTTAATAGCAACAAATTTGAATTGTAGTTTCGCCTACTTCTCAATGATCTAAATCCTAACCGTCTTACACTTAGAAATATTTGTATTCCCAAACTCAAAAATTACATCTTTGCCATTTCTATACAAGATCTCTTTTTTCTTAGTATTGTTGTTTTCATTTTGACAACTTTAGATGAATAATATAATGTTTTTTTATATTTGCTTATTCTAACCTTTTTATCAAATGAAGGTTACTTAATTTTCTTTTAATATTTATTTTTTAGTATTATATTATTCAAAATTTCTTATATCTATTCTTTTCATTTCTATATATCATTTCTCTTTTTTTCTAGAATTTCAACTATATATCATTTCTCTTTTTTTCTAGAATTTCAAAATTGACTTCTTGTTATTGAAATTTCTGTGCTCGCCAGCTTTTCTTCCTTATGACTTCAAAAAAAAAATTAACTTACTACAACTCCGCTATGCATATTGTACTCATTTAAACTTAGCATCTTCTATTTCATAATTTACTTCCAACATTACATTTTTAGACAACAAATTAATATGGTATTTTTTAATGTTTAAAACTTTCATATATCAGTCAGTACTTAATTTTACCTTTAAAAAGCCAAATGTCTTTGTATATTACTGATTTAATTTTTATTTGTCATTATTACGTATGACGAATGCTTGACCTGCTTAGGTTGTTACCAAAGTCAAACGGACTGCTACACAAATGTTTACCCCATTTCATCATATTTTAACAATCCAAACTGCGTTTCTCATCGTGTTTGAGTTAAAAAAACACAGATCGCACATGTAAAACTGGAACTTATAGCCTACAACGTACCAAAGTTACGTCCTCCTAACAATATCTCCCTTCAATTGCTATCCGCAACTGTAACATTTTTTCCCTTTCATGATGGAAAAATATCTGAAATTTAAACTTATTACAACCGTTTTAACATTGTCCACATGATTTCTTTCATGTTACAAAAATCGTTCCCCTAATTTCTGTCTTCCACTACCACTGCAGGACATTCCTCTACCAACGCCCGAACCATGGCAACGCAGGTAGTCAACCACCCCTCAGCTTCTGCGACAGATGATTCGGTTATTTTTTCTCCGATTCAGTCCTCAACTGTCTTACATGATAGTACATGCACTGTTTACCAATTATTCGTACTCATACTGCAGCCACAATTACGTCCACTCCCCAACAACTACTTCTAAATCGATCTATCATTCCGACGCGTTATAACTGCGGTCGGAATTTTACTGTGACCCAAACTTTCGCCCATCATTTCGTACCTCAACCCTCTTCCTGCAGACACTGTAACGCAAAATTATTTTCCCGCGAACCAACCGGAAATTGTTGCTCCGGTGGTAAAATTAACATTCACCACCCTCCACCGCCTCCTGAGCTTTTCACTTTGTACACTGAAGATACTGAACATGGGTCATATTTTCGAACCAATATTCCATCTTACAACAATGCTTTCGCATTCACGTCTATGGAGGCTAACGTCGATCAACACTTAGCTTCTGCTCGAAATGGAATTTACTCCTACCATGCATGGGGTTCCATCTACCACAGCATCGAAAGTGTTCTCTCTATGCCTAGCACTAGACCCATATACCTCCAGCTTTACATCTACGATACTGATCATGAGATTCAAAATCGACAGCAGGATAGTGCAGTATTATGAGAAGATATTCTACAAACGGTGCAACAAATTTTGGATTTTTACAATCCTTATGTCCATGTGCTGAGACAGTTAGGGCAGCGTACTGATTTACAGGATTGTAGTTTGATAATAAAAGAAGTTATCATTGACCATCATTTCCACCAACTTCCCACCGCATCCCAAGTCGTAGGTATCGTTGTAGGAGACGATAACTCATACAATTCGAGCGACAGGGATATTATAGTTGTAACAAGATCAGGAACGCTACAACGTGTTGCAGATACAATGGGATTTTACGACCCACTACAGTATCCTCTTCTTCTACCTCGCGGTGAACAAGGATGGGATCTAAACATCCACAATACTGGACATAACCCAATCGGTTGTAGAGCCTACTACTCCCATTTGTTGTAGGTACCTACTTCATTTTTATACTTTTCTATCCAAACCTCACACATTTACTCTCTCCCGAACCTTCCACACTTAACTGTTTGTGCACATCATAGGTACGACCTATGGAACAGCCCCTCCTACTTCTCAGTGGTCGCCTTCTCCAACAATTTGTTGTTGATACGTACGTCAAAATTGAAACTATGCGACTACGGTATCTTCGAGACCACCAAGATACTATACGTGTGGACTTATATCAGGGCTTACAAGACGCTCTAGCCAGTGGGGAGACAACTGCCATTACGAACTTTCCCTTCTACTCATTTCGAACTACTAAAAAAATAACCTACATATTTAATTTTGTATGCACCGGTGCTGTCTGCGGGAAACGTTGGAGTTAGAAAGGTTCTTCCATCCTCACATGTTGGCAGTCCACGTGATATGCATCAACGGTACTAGGACGCAATGGCAATAGTCCGAAGGTATGGAAAGCCCGACTTATTTATTACTATGACATGTAATCCTAATTGGTTAGAAATTACACAAGACCTACTTCCCTTTCAACAACCACACGATCGTCCTGATTTAACTACTCGAGTTTTCTGTGCAAAATTGGAACAGCTTAAAACTGATTTGTTTGATAAGCATGTCTTAGGTAAAGTCATTGCACATGTTCATGTCATAGAGTTTCAAAAAAGAGGGTTGCCACACGCTCATATCTTGCTTATTCTTTCGGAAAATGATAAACTTTACACTCTCGATGACTACGATAGTATGGTTAGAGCAGAAATTCCAAATGTACAACTAGAACTAGATTTGCACACATTAGTTGCTAAACATATGATTCATCATCCATGCGGTAGTTTCAACTGTTGAATATGCGCTTATATGATTTTTGTTTGATGATAATAAACATATATACATTCACTTAAATGTATTTGTTAACGTACTATTTTAATTTTCACAGAATAAATAAATATTTGCTGAATAAAAATAAATAACACAGTTTTTGAATTCAAATGAATATTTTATTCAAACAAATATTTATTACAACTTTGATAGTACAATTTCAAACTCTCACTATTCACTATACAATTTTGATACAAATTTCATTACATTTCATATTTACAGTTCACCTCACTACATATCACTCACACTCGTATTTATCTTCAACTGCATTCCAATTTGTATCCAGCATCTGAGCAATCTGCAAAAATATTCACTAACGCAGTAAAATTGAAAAGAAAATATTTTTGCAATATAAATTAAAAGATGATTTTAAAAATATGATTTGCCTCAGTTATTTGGGTTGTTCGTCATAATTTAAATTTGAATTCATCATACACGAACAACTTGTGACATACACAGTGTATCACTGTATATGCCACAAGGCCGTGCACACCGATATATACACTTGATTGATTTACAGGGACAGGTGAGCACAGGTCAAATCCAAATAAAAAGCAGGATTCAACTCAGGTGCAACATGCAATATATCACGACTTCAGCACAAGGTCAAATCCAAATAAAACTGGATTCAACACAGGTGCAGTTCGAATAAACAACAGTGGCAGATAAAGCAACATCAAGTTGAAACAGACTCAAGTTCAATAATTATGACCAAAGAGAAGCTTAAGTCAATGCACAGTGCTAACATATGCATCTAAGTGACACAGTGAACAAGCAATATGCAAATGCATACACAAGAGGCAACATGAATGGAAACTGCACCAATGCAAGTCAAAACTGCGAGTATGGTGATGCAGTCAACAAGGCAATAGTACAAGTGAAACAAGCAATGAAGTCAAGACACTAAGCACTGAAAGAAAGATAGTCAAAGACAGAAGCACACTAATATGCAACAGTATGGCTATATACATGCATATGGAATACAAGGCAACAAGTACACATGAATGCTATGATCAGCCTCAAATCAATGGACATGCAGTACATCAACTACAAAGTGCAAACGAGAATCAAGTGAAGTATTTCTGTCAAAAGTACAGCAACTCAAGGAGCAATACAATGAACAAATTCATACGAGCTCAGACTACAAGTTCAAGTGAAAGTGCAGACAAATGACCAAGCACAGCCTCAACATCACAGGACCAGACCACAACAAAGACCAAGTGCAGCATCAGTTCGTACATGATTACAACAACAGGTGGATGTGCAGACCCAACCAGTAACAACAACAACAATGCAACAGTGTCAAGATGCACCAGCCCACTTACAAAGTGAAGAACCGAGACTAAAGCAGGCACATGTGGTAAACCAAAATGCCAACAGAGAAAATACCAAAGCCAAGGCAGCAATGATACAAGAATACTCAGTTTAAAATGTTCAGAATAAAATCAAGTGATGCTTAAATCAAGTCAAAGTTTTTCTTTTATCAAAGTCAGATTCAAAGCCGTGATTATCAAATTCAAAACCAAGATGAACGAGTCAAGGCCGAAGTTGAACAGGTACAAAATTGAAGCCGTGACAATCAAGAAATCAAATATACGTGAATTGAAGAAGTCAGCAATCATCTCAAACATCCAAGCTAAAATCAACGGCCGAACAAATTAATTGACAAATTCAAATCAATCTATACGAACGCAAAAATAGGAATTGGAATCCTATATAAAACCCAATAATCATCATCGGCATTGCAGAGAGTTCGAGTACAACAAAGAAGAACAAATAAAAAGGAAATCACATACCATATCACTTAGCCGAACTCAAAGTAGCCGTCTACAATTCAAAGCAACAACGAATCGAAAAGGCAAGCAACTAAAAATCATTAGTTTCGATTCGACCAACCTGAAGCGGCGCTTCAATAACCCTGAATTTGGATCAGAGAAACAAAAGCCCTAATTTTGCAATCAGGAGGAACGAAGGAAGAAACAGAGATAGCCGACATTATCACAAAAGAAATAGGGCCGAAGAAAATAAAAGGAATAAATATTGGGCCGGCCTGGTTTTTCTTTCTTTGTTATACAAAGGGTTTTTTTAATTGTTTAAATAGGGTTATTTTATTTTATTTTGTTTTTAATTTGCATTTTCTTTTTTAAACGATTTTTATTTTCTAGTCGTGTGACTAGGGTGCAAACTACGGAGTGTAGTTTGGGAATTTGCAACTCGGTAGTTGAGTTGTGGTCAAGGTTTTGAGCGTAGAGTTAGAATAGTCAATAGCGGGTATAGCGAGTTTACATGTGTAAGCGAGGGACTTTCTAATTTCTAGTAGAAACCTTGGGGCAGCACGTAGGCAGGGTTTTGCCGAAGCTGGGTAAATTCTGTGTTGTTCTGTTCTGCATTTTATTTACTATTTCTGTGCTGGTAATATTCTGTGATCTGTGTTAATATTAGTTTATAAGCTTCCGCGATTAATTTTTATAATTAACACTATCACCCTATTCACCCCCCCTCTAGGGTGAAATCGATCCTACAAGTGGTATCGGAGCTAGGATTAGAAGCCAATTTATTTTGAAAAAATTCGATTTTTCAAAAATCAGTTTTGTTTTAAAAAAAAAAAAAATTCAATTTTTCAAAAGTCAGTTTTTGTTTTAAAAATTTGATTTTTCAAAAACCAGTTTTTGTTTAAAAATTTGAATTTTTAAAATGGCTTCTTTTAATAACGCTTTTGCAGAGGGGCAGTCGATAGTTAGACCACCAATGTTCAATGGTGAATATGCTTATTGGAAAAATAGGATGGAAATTTTTCTGAAAACCATTGACGCATGGAATATTGTTGAGACAGGTTATAGAATACCAACTATAACTGTAGATAATCAGGAAATAGAGAAACCAAAGGATCAATGGACAGAACTAGAAAATAGATTACAAAATACTAATGCTAGAGCTATGAATTCTATTATCTGTTCATTAGATCAATTTGAATTTAATCGTGTCTCACATTGTCTAACTGCGCAGGAAATATGGCACACGCTCGAAGTGACTCACGAAGGAACATCTCAAGTTAAAGAATCTCGCCTTGCAATGCTAAGCAGCGAATACGAGAACTTCAAAATGGCGAAGGAAGAAAATGTCAAAGAGATGTACGGACGACTCTCCAATATCGTATACAAATCAAAAGCTCTCGGAAAAACATATACCGAATTGGAAATAGTCCGAAAAATACTCAGAGTCCTTCCACGAAACTTTGAAGCAAAAGTAACTGCCATACAAGAATCGAAAGATTTAAAACAACTCAAAGTTGAAGAACTCATCGGAAATCTCACCACATATGAGCTAGAGATGAAATTCAAAGAAGAGCGTGAAGAAGGAGATACTCGAAAGAAATCGATAGCTCTCAAAGGAACAACTAAAAGTGATGACGATGACGATGACGATGGTGCAGAAGAACTAGAGTTGTTAATAAAGAAATTCAAAAAATGGCATCGTAAACACGGAAATCCAGCTCGAAATCAGGAATTGAAAAGCAGAATATGCAAAGCATTTGACCACTCAGAAGAACAGAAGATCATCTGTTACAAATGCAACAAACCCGGCCATATCAAGCCCGATTGTCCACAAATTAAACTCAGCCATGGAAAGAAACAGAAAAAGAAAAGTTTTGCAGCCACTTGGGATGAAATAGACGAGAATGATCAAAGCACTGGCAGTGAAAGCGAAAAAGCAGAATTGTGTCTTCAAGGTGATACAACTGACAGTGACGATGACGAGCCAAGTGAGGTATCAAAACTTACCCATTCTGAGTTGCTTATATATTTTCATGAAATAAACGGCTGTTATGAACGACTTAGGGAAAAATACACCAAACTTGAATCTCAAAAGGATACTTTGATAGAATGTAATGAACAACTTGACCAATTAGTTAAAACCTATCAGAGTAGGATCCCTAAGTGTGATAAGTGTCCAACATTCGAAGAGGAAATTAGAAAATCAGAAATCAATATAAAATCACTTGAAAATGAAATTCTGATTTTAAAAGAAAATGAAAATACTAGGAGAGAAAATTCTATCAAAAAGTGCACTCAATTGTTGAACGAAAATAATTCTCTCAAAACACAAGTCCAACAATTATCAACGACTTTAGATAAATTTTCAAAAAGTGAAAAATCGTTGAATATGCTATTAGGAAAGCAAACTGTTAATACGGTTAGACAAGGACTTGGATATAATAATTCGAAAACTGTTGAAAGCAATATTAATCAAGTTAATTCTATGTGCACAATTTGTAGAAAATATGGACACAATCACAATAATTGTTGGTATAGACCCAAACATGAGAAAACTATACCAATTTGGGTTCCAAAAGGCACAAATATAAAAACTCTCAAAGTTAAACAAATTTGGGTACCGAAGGGAACGATTATAAATAGTTTTGGGTCTCCACAAAATTATTGTTATAATTATTCTGCCACTAACAACCATGGACCTATAAAAACAAATAGGTCACATAAAACTTCTCCCATGTAGGTGTGGTGGCAGGCTAAGGAACAACAACGGTGTTATCTGGTTTTTGGCTGTTCCAGAAACACAAGGGGCGACAAAGCAAAGTTCCTTAGCCTAGTATAAAGGTGACAGAATCACAATGAACAACGTCGGAAAATATCGTAAAGGTAAATCAGGTAAATTTATTTTTGAACGATATATTATTTGTGAAAATCTGCACCATTTTCTGAATAAAATCAGCCAATTATGCAATGATAATATGATGATGATTTAATGATGATTTTGATTCTGACTTTATTCAAAATAGTTAGCCAATTATATTCTTATGCCAAAAACACTATAAAATTCTCTAGAATAACTTGATATATAGGTTTGGGATAAAAATAGTGTTTTGATTGGATAATACTTTTTGTTATAATATTTTTGGCTAAATCTAAATTCATGGTTTGACACGGCCTAAATTTAAAATCCTAATGAATTCTGTTTAAAATTATAAAAAGGATTTTAAGAAATTTTTTTAAAATTCAAGAAATTGCTTGGAATAAAAATGAAGTTTGATGGATTGTAAAATTGACACTTTAATATATGTTTGTTTGTTGACACGGTTTTTCATTTCAAATCTAAGAGAATTTCATTTAAAATTTGTTGATAATAATCATGAGAAAATTTGTTGAAATTTCTTAATCTGGTCTTTGACATTAAACGAGTGAATATTGAGTGAAATTTAAATTCAGATGCAGATTACACTGGTAATATGGTTGATAGAAAAATTATTAGTGTAACGTGATTAATTTTTGAAACATTCATTTGCTGCATCATTTTTTTTTCAAAGAAAATATCTGCATATTCTTCATTTCAAATAATTTTCAAATAGCAGAAAATTTTCTTTTAAAACCCCCTGGAGAAAATCATTTTTGACCATATTTTCAGATTATTCATTTTTGAAAAATTAATTTCATAATTATTTTTGAATTTGATTTTAAATGACTATTATGACTAATCTGACTCCCAAATGATTATCGAAAAGAAAAATAGTGATTGAAAAAGTGATGAGTGTTGATATTGATTATATGTTATAACTCTAGATGGTATAATTAATAAATTTCTTTAGAAATTTAAACAAGAGTTATAAAAACTTTCTGTTGATAAATATTTCATGACCATTTCTAATTCTTTCATTTTTCTATCGACCATCACTCATCAAAATTCTATATAGTATGTCAATATGTGGTATTTTAAACAGGAAATCATTTGTGCTTCAATTTATTATATTTTTAGCAATAAAATAAATATCCAAAGTGTTCGCTCTCATTTAAAAGTCCTCACGGTTATGCATGGGTGAATTACTTGGATTTTTGATTATGTGCTTCCATGCTCATTTAAAAGTCCTCACGGTTATGCATGTATGGAACGCATATCAAAATTAATTGGTTAAATAGACAAGTTGATTCTAATCCCATTTAAAAGTCCTCACGGTTATGCGTGGTTAGAAGATACTTGAATTCATTTTTAGAATAAAAATAAAAATTGTGAATACTACTAATCTCATTTAAAAGTCCTAACGGTTATGCATGGTTAGTAGATATTCAAATTTCCTGAAATAAATATACCACAAATAGACACGACTATATGGTTTTATTTGATGAAATCATTCATATCATTCTAAAGTGGAATATGCGTCAATTAAAGGATTTATGATTTTTGTTTGATTTTTTATCGAAATTTAATTTTTATATTCAATTGAGTTTTAATGTTGAATTAATATCGATCACTATAACTCTACTTTTTCTATTACTATTATTCTTTTGCTGATAACAAAAGGGGGAGAGAAAAGTTAAGATTTTGTAAAAAGGAAGAGAAAAGGTCAAAGAAGTTTTCAATATGCATATAGACTCATTTGCACATTTTATTTGTATGCATATATGTAGGGGGAGTCATATATGTAGGGGGAGTATCATATAGAAAGGAAGCATTCAAATAGAGGGAGCAATTGAAATTATCAAATACATTTAATATATTCAAAATCTTAAATATATGTTTGTTATCATCAAAAGGGGGAGATTGTTGAATATGCGCTTATATGATTTTTGTTTGATGATAATAAACATATATACATTCACTTAAATGTATTTGTTAACGTACTATTTTAATTTTCACAGAATAAATAAATATTTGCTGAATAAAAATAAATAACACAGTTTTTGAATTCAAATGAATATTTTATTCAAACAAATATTTATTACAACTTTGATAGTACAATTTCAAACTCTCACTATTCACTATACAATTTTGATACAAATTTCATTACATTTCATATTTACAGTTCACCTCACTACATATCACTCACACTCGTATTTATCTTCAACTGCATTCCAATTTGAATCCAGCATCTGAGCAATCTGCAAAAATATTCACTAACGCAGTAAAATTGAAAAGAAAATATTTTTGCAATATAAATTAAAAGATGATTTTAAAAATATGATTTGCCTCAGTTATTTGGGTTGTTCGTCATAATTTAAATTTGAATTCATCATACACGAACAACTTGTGACATACACAGTGTATCACTGTATATGCCACAAGGCCGTGCACACCGATATATACACTTGATTGATTTACAGGGACAGGTGAGCACAGGTCAAATCCAAATAAAAAGCAGGATTCAACTCAGGTGCAACATGCAATATATCACGACTTCAGCACAAGGTCAAATCCAAATAAAACTGGATTCAACACAGGTGCAGTTCGAATAAACAACAGTGGCAGATAAAGCAACATCAAGTTGAAACAGACTCAAGTTCAATAATTATGACCAAAGAGAAGCTTAAGTCAATGCACAGTGCTAACATATGCATCTAAGTGACACAGTGAACAAGCAATATGCAAATGCATACACAAGAGGCAACATGAATGGAAACTGCACCAATGCAAGTCAAAACTGCGAGTATGGTGATGCAGTCAACAAGGCAATAGTACAAGTGAAACAAGCAATGAAGTCAAGACACTAAGCACTGAAAGAAAGATAGTCAAAGACAGAAGCACACTAATATGCAACAGTATGGCTATATACATGCATATGGAATACAAGGCAACAAGTACACATGAATGCTATGATCAGCCTCAAATCAATGGACATGCAGTACATCAACTACAAAGTGCAAACGAGAATCAAGTGAAGTATTTCTGTCAAAAGTACAGCAACTCAAGGAGCAATACAATGAACAAATTCATACGAGCTCAGACTACAAGTTCAAGTGAAAGTGCAGACAAATGACCAAGCACAGCCTCAACATCACAGGACCAGACCACAACAAAGACCAAGTGCAGCATCAGTTCGTACATGATTACAACAACAGGTGGATGTGCAGACCCAACCAGTAACAACAACAACAATGCAACAGTGTCAAGATGCACCAGCCCACTTACAAAGTGAAGAACCGAGACTAAAGCAGGCACATGTGGTAAACCAAAATGCCAACAGAGAAAATACCAAAGCCAAGGCAGCAATGATACAAGAATACTCAGTTTAAAATGTTCAGAATAAAATCAAGTGATGCTTAAATCAAGTCAAAGTTTTTCTTTTATCAAAGTCAGATTCAAAGCCGTGATTATCAAATTCAAAACCAAGATGAACGAGTCAAGGCCGAAGTTGAACAGGTACAAAATTGAAGCCGTGACAATCAAGAAATCAAATATACGTGAATTGAAGAAGTCAGCAATCATCTCAAACATCCAAGCTAAAATCAACGGCCGAACAAATTAATTGACAAATTCAAATCAATCTATACGAACGCAAAAATAGGAATTGGAATCCTATATAAAACCCAATAATCATCATCGGCATTGCAGAGAGTTCGAGTACAACAAAGAAGAACAAATAAAAAGGAAATCACATACCATATCACTTAGCCGAACTCAAAGTAGCCGTCTACAATTCAAAGCAACAACGAATCGAAAAGGCAAGCAACTAAAAATCATTAGTTTCGATTCGACCAACCTGAAGCGGCGCTTCAATAACCCTGAATTTGGATCAGAGAAACAAAAGCCCTAATTTTGCAATCAGGAGGAACGAAGGAAGAAACAGAGATAGCCGACATTATCACAAAAGAAATAGGGCCGAAGAAAATAAAAGGAATAAATATTGGGCCGGCCTGGTTTTTCTTTCTTTGTTATACAAAGGGTTTTTTTAATTGTTTAAATAGGGTTATTTTATTTTATTTTGTTTTTAATTTGCATTTTCTTTTTTAAACGATTTTTATTTTCTAGTCGTGTGACTAGGGTGCAAACTACGGAGTGTAGTTTGGGAATTTGCAACTCGGTAGTTGAGTTGTGGTCAAGGTTTTGAGCGTAGAGTTAGAATAGTCAATAGCGGGTATAGCGAGTTTACATGTGTAAGCGAGGGACTTTCTAATTTCTAGTAGAAACCTTGGGGCAGCACGTAGGCAGGGTTTTGCCGAAGCTGGGTAAATTCTGTGTTGTTCTGTTCTGCATTTTATTTACTATTTCTGTGCTGGTAATATTCTGTGATCTGTGTTAATATTAGTTTATAAGCTTCCGCGATTAATTTTTATAATTAACACTATCACCCTATTCACCCCCCCTCTAGGGTGAAATCGATCCTACATCAACCCCCAATGTCGTATGCATGCGAGTTGGAATATGTAAGAAGGGGTTTCCTAAACCCTTCGCGTCATCAACTTTACAAGGAACTGATTCATACCCCATTTATAGGCGACGGATATTCGAATACACGATCAATCAACTTCTACAACAATTGATAATCGTTGGGTCGTTCCGTATAACCCGTATTTACTTCTAAAATATGACTGTCATATAAACGTTGAAATTTATTCCAGTATTAAATCTGTCAAATATCTATATAAATATGTTTACAAAGGATCAGATCGTGTTTCCGTAGGCGTATCTTCTTCATCAGAGGCAATCGATGAAATTTATGAATTTGTTAACGCCCGATGGATTTGCGCACCAGAGTCGATGTGGAGAATATTTAAGTTCCAACTTAGCAGCATGTCTCCGTCTGTAATAGGACTGCAGATACATATACCTAACATGAAACAAGTTCAATTTAACGCAAATGAAGCGTTACACTCTGTTCTCACCGATGAACGTAGAACTAAAACTATGCTCACAGAATTTTTCAACCATAATTTAGCGAACGAGGAGGCATGCCGTACCTTTACCACGAATTCCCAAAAAAGTATTGGTGGAACTACGAACATAAACAATGGGTACGTAGACGTATTAACCGTAAAGTAATTGGTCGGATTTACACCGTACAACCAACCGAAGGTGATCGCTACTATTTACGTTTGCTACTAACTCATATCCCAAGTCCAATTTCCTTCATAGACTTACTTTCGGTCAACGGAACTGTTCACCGTACATTTAAAGAGGCAGCAAAAATATCGAGGACTACTAGAAAATGATGACGGTGTTAACGACTGTTTAACTGATGCTTCGAACACCCATATGCCTACTGCTTTACGGCAACTGTTTGTTACCATTTTAGTACATTGTGAACCATGTGTTGTACGTGAATTATGGGACAAATTTTGGCCCTCTCTCACTGAAGATTACCAAACTGCGTCTTCTGTCACCATTCCAACTTCATACTTAATTGGTCAATGTCTCTCTGATATTAACAACCTTCTAAAACAATATAATAGAACCATATTTGATTATGATTTACCACATAGCTCCCTACGTCCACCTGAGCAGCACAATGTATCCACACTTATTTTAGAAGAATAGTCAATTCAAATACCGTTACCAGATTTACAAGCCATACATAAGTTAACCCCTGAACAAAAGGAAGCGTTTGATACGATAATGCTTTCCGTAAATTCAAAAAAGAGCTCCATTTATTTCATTGACAGTCCTGGCGGGACGGGAAAAACTTTTCTATATAAAGCAATTTTAGCTCATTTACGAGATCGAGGAGTTATTGCAATTGCAACTGCTACTTCAGGAATA
The DNA here is from genome assembly GCA_030765085.1 of Allium cepa. Classification (NCBI taxonomy): domain Eukaryota; kingdom Viridiplantae; phylum Streptophyta; class Magnoliopsida; order Asparagales; family Amaryllidaceae; genus Allium; species Allium cepa. The sequence goes on from CM060943.1 coordinate 467,179,128, forward strand.
GCTTCTATTGCTTTGCCCGGCGGTAGAACTGCACACTCACGATTTAAAATCCCGATTAACTTAGACTCTTCCTCCACATGCCATATCAGTAAACAATCTGACACTGCAAAACTTTTATCCGCGGTAACCGTTCTCCTATGGGACGAAGCAACCATGGCTCACCGCCATGCATTCGAGGCTTTTGACCAGACATTACGAGACTTGATCGATTCAGACGTTCCGTTTGGTGGAAAATTTGTTATCTTAGGCGGTGATTTTCGGCAGGTTTTACCTGTTGTTCCCAGAGGGACTAGAGCTCAAACAACTGACGCACGTATAGTTCGGTCATATTTGTGGTCGACTGTTAAAGTATTTCATCTAACTTAAAATATAAGGGCATGCGCTGACCAACCATACGCTGATTTTGTTCTGCGCATTGGAAACGGTACCGAACCCACCATACAGGAAGACATGATCAAACTACCACCGGATATTGTCATACCATGGGACAACACAAGTTCAATATACTCTTTGATACGTGAAATCTTCCCCGCATTAAATGATAATTTTTCCAACACAGAGTACATACTACAATGACAAAATTTATCACCAACAAACGAAATGACGGATGAAATTAATAACATGATAATAAAAAAATTCCCCGGCGAAGAACATGTTTATTACTCTTTCGACAGAGCCGAAGACGACATGTCTAACTTATATCAGAGTGAGTTCTTGAACTCACTCAACCCGTGTGGTATGCCACCTCACAAATTAACTCTTAAAGAAGGATCGCTAATAATGTTACTCCGCAACATTGATCCGCGAATTGGGCTGTGTAATGGGATGAGATTACTCTGTCGTGCCTTCCATCCAAACCTTATAGACGCTGAAATTTCTTTCGGTCAGTTCCAAGGTACACGGGTGTTTATTCCACGTATACCATTAAAGCCTTCTGAAAGCATAAGCCTACCATTCACCCTTATCCGTAAACAATTCCCTGTTCGTCTGGCGTTCACGTTAACAATTAACAAATCACAAGGACAAACCATCCTCTATGTTGGAATTTATCTTCCGAACCACGTTTTCTCTCACGGCCAACTTTATGTCGCTTTAAGCCGAGGTATTTCAAGTACAACGACAAAAATTTTGGTTCAGAATGGAAAGCTTCATCGTAAAAAAGGGAAGCATACTCGAAATGTTGTTTACAAGGATGTTTTGTTCACATGTTCTCAAATTATGAATATCTCTTCCACAAAACCAACCTAACAAACCATCCTTCCTTCCCCGCAGTTCCTTTCCAGCTCACACTTCCCACATCTTCCCATTCCCCTACTTTACTTCTCCACCGACATAACAACATCCTCCTATTTCGCAAACCTCTTCCACCGTGTGCATTGCCTTGCATATATTATCTCCTTCTCCTATAGTTGACGTACCGGGGCTGCATACGGCACTACCTGCACCACAACCTCCACCACACCGCCTGTTCTGCTTATCAGCCTACGCATCTTCACTAAAATATCGACCGATCACCTCATTTTTGAAATCATTAACTGTTATGTGCGCATACTACATAATTAGCAGATGCTGAACTTCTGCTCTACTTTTTTTAAACTCACTCTATTTCTTCTTCCTTTTCTCAACAACGAACCACTGCTGATTTACTTCGCCACCCACAACTGGAGGTTCACGGTCTGAGCTTGACCAAGGCAGGTGGTTGCTGCACTCATTTATTCGCGACGGTGACCAGTTATGGAAGCCACACATTTACCATCCAACATGAATTTCATTGTTCCACCCTACGATTACCATTCTACTCTGAACTGAACTGACGGAACTAAAATGTAAGTGCTGAAACTAGCAGAATATAACTTTTTAATTATTACACCGTACTCTTCTTCCACTACATTGCCCGATCGGTTTTTCGTTGCAGGAATTAGTCAGCAGTCGTTGTACGTGCAAAGTTTGGCCAATTTAAAATACAAACAATTCGACAACATGTGCACTGCACCCTAACGCTCCGCTGTCACTTCGGCTGTTACCAACAGCACAACTGCTCATACACTTCACAGGATGCCACCTGTTACAGTGCATTCAACGAGAAAAATACTGTTTTTATCCCCTGCAGACGCCAGCGTGCGTAGTAATTACCGATTACAGTGCACCGTTCCTTCCCTTTTATTACGCGCCCGCGGACCCAAGCCCTGCTGCGCCAACGCTTTCCTCCACAGGTACAATCTTCCATCATTTATTACCTTCATTTACACATATATCGCCGCTGTAATGCATGCGTACTCACAACTACATTTGTTGTCGTAACGAAATAGCTTTGGTATTCTCTCCTAACATAACTGCTGTACATTTATTTATCTTTTTCTATTCCGCTTTTACTGTCATACTTTTGAACTTAATAAATAAATTTTCATTTGATCCACCAGCTTTGTCTTAAATTGCTTCACTTCAGGTTTCTGTAACTACAAACATGGGAAGATACACTACAACCACTCGCTGCAAAATCATCTCCATTTACATGGTATGCTTATGCATTTGGACAGTGCTTGCTTCGTCCCCTGTTGGCACACATTAACTCAACCATCATGCTTCATCGTTTTAACCTACATGAAGCTACCACTGCAGCTAAGAAAACATATTGTTAACATTTATTTCCGCATGCTAAATGATATGTAACATTTATTGTAGCTACATATGTCGCAACTTAACAAATTTATTTACAAATTCCTGCTGCCGTGACATATATATTTCTCCTCCCGCTTACACATGTACAACATAATTTAACAGAATAGATACACTTCTGCTGCATACCCTGATGTGATGTCTACATTTACGCATTTTGCTATACATCCATGTTTATGTCAGTACGCTCTGTGCTCTGTTTGAATTTTTAATTAGCATATTGTCGCAAACTCTATTTATTCCGCCGTTGTAAACTTCTTATTTTCTGCAAAAAATTCCTATTAACTTACATCCCTGCCATATACAGGCACGTTCAATTAATTAACACCTACCGCAATGTTCTGTTGACAAGATGATGTTTAATTCACTTCCTCAATGTTCACTTTGTACGTTCAAACTTTTTCATACTCACACCTGTCAACTTATGCCTTCACTTGCTGCATCAATCATAAATACCAATCGTACTCCATTACAAAGCAATTTTATAAACATAGCTACAGTGTAAAATACACAGCATTTGTTAACCATACTTCTACTACGTGGGACACTGTCCTTTCAACACACACACAGAAAAAACATTGAACATTACAGCAAGAACGGACAGATGTACAACATAATTTAACCGCATAAATAAACTACCTCATCCACTCACCAAAATTTACCACATCTCTCATACAATATATTTTTATTACTGCGTTTTTTGCCGATACACTTCACCTTCACAATGTCCCACTGTACTATTTCTGCAATTTTCTGACCCCCCCCCCCCCCCCCCACCCCGCTATTTTTCAGTTCTTCACATGCTTTCAACAAAGTTCACTTCCATTGTACGTCGTACCAATTCACACCCCTCTGCAAATGTCTCGCTGCACAGTTTGAATACAAATTAAAACTTAATAAAATACTATTTTTCAACCATTTTTTTAACTCCTTTCACCGCGCATGCTACTCTTCCGCACACTTTATTATAGAACAGCTTTACTCTTCGTGCACGCAAGTGTTACTACATCACCTTGCTCTGTTTTCCACGCACAGTACTGCCACGTACACAAACACACGAGACGTCCTATTCTACAGCAATTTTTCCCCCATCACACACCGGTTTCCATTTCCTTCCCACTTACGTGTTTCCCTCACAACCATTTCAACATATTCCCACTGACACCTACTTACCCCAATTGCTGCGTTATACTGATTCAACTATTGCAGTAACTACCTCATTCCCTCCCATGTTCTCCTCCTCCCCTTACTACCTGACATCCCCACCAACTTATAAACTCCTCAACGCCGTACACTTTTACTGTCTGCTTAATACAACCTCCGCCTTCAATGACAAAGGTAACTTCGTCCACATTTTACAAATAAAGATGTTCACTGTTACTGCAGTACTTTTTTGCATATTTCATTTGCTTCTAACTCACTAACGACTTCCTCAACTGCAGACCAAATGTTCAGCATCCACTCAAGAGAGTACGCTGAATCTTTCCACCGAAAGGAATAAAAGAAAATGCACCCGTTCAACAAAGCTTCTTCAAACTCTTCCTACCGAAATAACTGCTTCTCCTGCTGCCTTACTGACACCTCCTGACCAACAACACGATTCAGACAATGGTACCAACACAAAACGACTACACCATCTACAAATCAACAATGACCATCATTCCCATGCACCTTACCCAACAGAAGGTAATTGGGATGATTTTTTCACTTCCGAAGTGGTGCGCAACACATAGTAACATATACTTCAACATATCTGCATATTTTTCAACACAAATGTCAATCGTCTAACTTTCAACTCCTTTAACCTTCTCATGCAGATCGAAGAGTGTGATCGAGCTGTTGAGCGCTATCTTGCACAACGTTCGCAGAACTGATTACTCCATGTATAACTACAACATTTAATAAATTCCATGTTATGCTGCATATTTTCTCCATCTGTACTTTGACAATAAAATAACAATTACAACTGTTGTGTCATATACACTGCTGCTTCACTTGCATAATTTGATTTCCATCTACACGTTTTCTAACTGTACGACTTCTTATTTTCTGTTGTACCTACACCAACAACTAATCTGCTACTAGAACAGTAAATTTTTTCCCCTACAACACAACAGCATTAACTATATCTATACAACACACTGGCATACTCGTTTTTAATAATACTAGACTTGTCTTTGAATTGAGATTCGTTGTTTTTCTCTAATTGGACATAAACGCAACCACATGATGTCCTCCACGTTCCAATCCATACGAACACATCATAAGTTCTGGTACTTTTTAGAAACCATAACTCGAAAAACCTCTGTAAAACCTCACATGATGGCCCCCACGTCTTAGATTATATTATATTTTCAAACTTCAAATTTGTGACTTTCCTTTATAAATATCACATACATCCGGTCATTTCCTCTTGTCAGAAACCTTATCTCTCTTTCTCAAGCTAGCTGTCATATTTTATCTTTGTAAGCTTATTTTTTAGTTTCATTTCGTTCTCCTTTTCTTCTCATGATGAATGATTGATACCTAAATGTGTGTTTGTATTCAATTAGTTGGATATGTTAATATACTACATTAATTTCTGTTTCCTCTTTGTTTCCTGATAAATGATTATTTTTGGTAACATTATTTTTGCGCATTTTCACGTTCCTAATCAGATGTCAAGAGTTCTATGTTTCTTCAGTGCTCAAGATAGTTTATTTCGTTTTAAACATTACGTTTCTTCAATGCTAAATAGAGTTGCTTTGTGTTTTTCTTTTCTATAGTTTAACATTCTATATTCTATTGTAAATTTTGGATAATATTTCTACCTTTTTATTACTCAAATAACCCATTTTTAGTCTTCTTTTAACAAGTTTGAATGCTTATATATGTTTTTTCATGAATGTATTTCCACCAAATCATCCAAATTCAAAAAAATGTACTTCATGGACAGTAAAACTGTGGAATATGATAATCACATTGATTTCTTATGCTAAAAAGATCTGCTTTTCTCACAATAAAGATCTGTTTCATAATATTCAAAATGAAACTCTTGAACTTATTGAACTTTACAGAGATAGTTACAGTTACATTTACCTTTTAGATTTTGGATAGTTACAGTTACATTTTAGATTGTGGACATTTACAATAACATTTTAGAGTTTGCTTAGAGCTGTATAGAGTTTGTATTAATCAGTTCTAACTTCTCTTTCTTCTCCAAATATGTAGGGAGATCTTGGGAGTATTCCAAACTCTGATCCAAAATGGCAAATTTACGTTTCATTTTCCACGGCATTTTACTTATGTTATTAGTATCAACATCAAGATCTGAGTATTTGAAATACAAGGACCCAAAACAACCACTTGGGGCTCGAATAAAAGATTTGATGAAGCGAATGACACTAGCTGAAAAAATCGGCCAAATGACCCAAATCGAGCGCAAAGCAGCTTCATCTCAAGTCATGAAAGACTACTTCATTGGTAAAAGAAACGAGTTGTTTATTGTTTCTGCATTACAGCATTATAACCTGAAGTAAGCATATATGACGAGATGATATTATTGGTTATAGGTAGTGTATTAAGTGGTGGAGGAAGTGTTCCAGCTCCACAAGCATCTGCTGAGGTTTGGGTGAACATGGTAAATGATTTCCAAAAGGGCAGTCTTTCAACACGGTTAGGAATTCCAATGATATATGGGATTGATGCTGTACATGGTAATAACAATGTCTACGGTGCAACTATCTTCCCTCATAATATTGGACTAGGTGCTACTCGGTGAGCTATTTCACCTAATATACTTCTGTCATTCAAAGTTGGGTTCACATTTTATGTACAGTGTAACAATATGTTACATAAAGAGTATATGTTCATGTATATAACTGAGTTTTAACCTTGTTATGAGCAGAGATCCTAATCTAGTGAAAAGGATAGGCGCAGCGACCGCTCTCGAAGTCAGAGCAACTGGCATTCCATATACATTTGCTCCATGCATTGCAGTAACTACTAAACATATATGCATTGTATAACAAACTTGATATATCATTTCATATGCTGACATTTTTGATGATATGTTTGATAAGGTATGTAGAGACCCAAGGTGGGGCAGATGCTTTGAAAGCTATAGCGAAGATCACACTATTGTTCAGGCAATGACAGAAATCATCCCTGGGTTACAAGGGGATGCTCCTAAGAATCACAAAGGTCCTTACGTTGGCGGAAAGTAATCAACTTTATTCACTATATAGCCCTTCAATATTAGTACAAATAGTCTATACCTTTTGGTAACTGTAATATATTTGGATATCAGAGACAAAGTTGCTGCTTGCGCAAAACACTTTGTAGGTGATGGTGGGACTTATGAGGGCATCAATGAGAACAATACTATTATAGACCAACAAGGACTTTTCAAGATTCATATGCCAGCTTATTATAACTCCATAGCGAAGGGTGTTTCCACTGTCATGGTTTCGTACTCCAGTTGGAATGGAGTGAAAATGCACGCTAATCGTAAACTCATTACCGAGTTCCTAAAAGACACTCTTAAGTTTCGAGTAAGTGGAAAATGCATCTATAATGATATTAGATGGTGACCTTTTGTGATATAACATAGGAAATGAAAAGAAAATGCAGGGATTTGTTATTTCAGATTGGCAAGGTATTGACAGAATCACCAGTCCACCAGGTGCAAATTACACATATTCTGTTCTCACTGGAGTTAATGCAGGGATTGATATGGTTAGTTCAGCCAAAATTCAAGAAGATTGAAGCTGTAATTTATTTGATCTTTGTTCATGACTGTGTTATTTGTCTGTGTTGCAGATAATGGTACCCAATGACTACACTCCATTCATCAATGATCTGACTGCTCTAGTGAAGAGCAAAGCAATCCCTATGAGCAGAATCGACGATGCTGTAAAACGAATACTTCGTGTTAAATTTTTGTTGGGTCTTTTCGAAAACCCGCTTGCTGATTTAAGCCTAGCTAAGGAACTCGGTAAACAGGTAAATTTATAACAAAAAATGCTGCCTTTTTTGTATACAGCATACTGTAATCAAAATGCATGAACAGGAACACAGAGATTTGGCCAGAGAAGCAGTGAGAAAATCGCTTGTGCTATTGAAAAATGGAAAATCAAGTAAAAAACCAATGCTTCCACTTTCGAAGAAAGCTTCTAAGGTTCTTGTAGCTGGAACTCATGCCGATAACTTGGGTTATCAATGTGGTGGATGGACTATTGACTGGCAAGGTGTAAGTGGAAAAATCACTATTGGTTAGTGTTCTGGTTTGGTCTTTCTATCAGTTAACCATGTCATAACACATAGATTCACACATATTCATATAACATATTAAATTTTTATAATGCAGGAACTACAATTCTTGATGCAATAAAATCGACGGTGAATCCTACAACGACGGTGATCAACTCGGAAAATCCAGACCCTGCCTTCATCAAAAGCAATAACTTCGACTACGCTATTGTTGTAGTTGGTGAACCACCATACTCAGAGACAAGTGGAGACAGTTTCGATTTGACGATCCTAGAACCGGGTCCAACGACAATTAAAAACGTGTGCATGAATGTGAAGTGCGTGGTGGTTGTGGTTTCAGGCAGGCCGGTTGTTATGGAACCGTATGTTAAATATATGGATGCACTCGTTGCTGCATGGCTTCCAGGCACGGAAGGGAAAGGTGTAACCGATGTACTTTTTGGAGATTATGGGTTTGTTGGTAAATTGCCGAGGACTTGGTTTAAGAATGTGGGACAGTTGCCGATGAACGTGGGCGATTCTCACTATGATCCTTTATTTCCATTCGGGTTTGGGTTGAGGACTAAAGGGGTGATGTAGAATAGTTTGTGCAATGAGGGTTTTTTGAATATATGATTTGTGTTCGGCAGTTAATGGAATGCTGAATATTGTGGTGTATTGTTCTGTTGGGATATTTGATTGGGAAAACATCGATCAAATTATGAGGTCATGATTGCATTTGTAATGTACTGTACTGTTCTGTTCTGTTCGAGTTCTGCAAATCAAAATCATGCATTCTTGCTTGCATGTTGCATCATTATGCATCATTTCAGAGGGACTTTTATGAAAAAATTATGCATTTATTTTATATTGTTTTTGGATTCGGCTTGTTTGAATTGAAGAAAAGAGTGTAATAGAAGAGCGGCAACTAGATCTAATCTAATAGATCTAGATCCGTTCCTTGGATCTTGGTTCTCAATATTCAATTTAATACAACAGAATCAGTGTGCAACGATAAATAAACCGATCGTTCACTTTATAATGATATTTGATTGTAAATAATGATATTTTTCAATTTGTTGTAAATTTTCAATTGATTGTAAATAATGATATTTTTCCTTACCTGAAAAATATATAAAGAAAATGCACAACATGAACAATTAATAATTAAAAGCTAATGATACAAATCTATTAAATAATAGCAAAGTAGAAATATTTAAAGCTCTCTTATTTAGTTTAGGAATTCCTCGTTTCTTCTTGGTTCTCTTTAGATATTGTGTTTTCACATTCTTACTATTTATTGTTATTATAATTGTTACGATGTTTCTACTAGTTCTCTTTTCTATCGTTGGAATTTACAGGAAAATAGGCACAAGGGCAAGCTTAGAAAAAATTTAAATTGTAGGACAACAACTTTGTTTTTAAGGCTGAAGGACAATGCTAGTTATAATTAGTATTTTGTATAGCGTAAAACTGAATATAATGCTAGATATAAATAATTTCATGTTTTGTATATTTTTAGTCCTAATGACACGACCTCAATATTTTAATCACAAGGACAATCATTTTCCTAAAAATTATTCATAAGGACAAATGTTCTTTCAAAACTGCAACCGAACAAAAAACTGATACTTAAAAACTGTTACCGATAATTACAAACTGATATCTAAAAACTAATACCTAAAGAAAGTTGTTCTTCATGCTAAAATACTAAAGGTCTGTTTCTGAGGCTAAAACGCTGAGAAATTTTGTCCTTGACAATAATTTCATGTTTTGTATAGTGTAAAAGTTGAATATAATACCAATTATAACTAGCATTTGTTCTTCATCTTACAAATGAAACTTTTTGTCCTTCAGCCTAATTACTTTTTCAAAGTTTTTCATTTTTCTCAATTCCCTCTAAAATTTAATACTAACTTTTACAATTATTTACATATTTCTTTTAAGTTTTTTCAGTTATTTTACATTTAAATCCACATATATTAAATTTAGTTTGGTGATCTTAAATTTAAGCTTTTTAAATAAACACAATTAATGAATATTCATTAATTGATCTAACAAATTTTTAAAAATGACAATCCAATATGTGTACCCCATTCATACTAAAAAAATGGTAAAACTAAATTTTCATTCAAGTACAAATAGTTTTAAATTTCCACAATTATATACAAACTATTACGACATTCTACTAATATTCTATCCTATTATTTTGCATTTAAATACCAATATTCAATAATTTTTACAATTATTTGTGAATTTCTCCTAAGTTTTCTTATATTATTTTACATTCAAGTCATCTATTTAAATTTATTAATTGGTCCTGAATTAATATTTTTTAACTAAATCCAATTAATAAATATTTATTAATTAATCTAAGAAACCATAAAAAATGATAATTCAATTCGTATATCGTATTTGTGTTGACATAAATGGTAAAACTATATTTTCATTCAAGTGCATATAATTTAATATTTTCACAATTATATACAAAATTATCTTTGAAACTTTAACATTTTTCTATATTTAAGTTCATAAAATTTCTTTATTTCAAAAATTAGCGATTCAATACAAAGAAATATGTACATAATGTTTTCTTTCTAAAGTTGGTATTTCATTACAAACACATATATACAAAAAATTGTTAAATTGATACATCATAACAAACATATATATCGTTTTTCCTTTGCAAATTTGGTACGTCAAATGGACTCTTTATCATTATTAAATTACATTTTATGAAGAATAACATTATAATTAATGATAAGTGATGAATGTCTGCATTCTATAATATTGGAAAAAGAATAAATATTTTCAATTAGTACGTTTTTGTACAAAAAGTTACATTTTAATTATTTATATTTGTAATCTGAGTTAATCAATGGACAAGAAATATACCATATTTTGATTAGAAGTATTTTTCATCGATATTTTATTATCTTTTTTCACATAAATGTTAAATATTTTTGAAAGTGTTATTCTAAAATAAAAATAGTAAGTTATGAAACAATGGATTAAAAATCATTTTTTTACATAATTAAAATGACAATGTGATTTGTAATGGTTCGGGTCTTATCTATTAAATAATAGTAAAGTAGAACAATTTAAAGCTCTCTAATTGATTCTAAGAATTTCCACCTCGCTCCTTAATTCTCTTCGGATATTTTATGTTCATATCCTCACAATTTGTTGTTATTATGATTATTACACTGTTTCTATTGGTTCTCCCTTCTATCGTTAAAATTTAGTACTAATTTTTACAATTATTTTCAGACCTTTTTCAAGTTTTTATTTTATAAAGTCTATATATATAAAATTTAGTTAGGTGATTTTAAATTTAAATTTTTTAAATAAATACAATTAATGAAATTCATTAATTGATCTAATAAATTTTGAAAAATAACAATTCAATATGCGTACTACATGCATATTGACAAAAATGATAAAACTAGTTTTTTATTTAAGTCCACAAACTTTTAAATTTCCACAATTATATAAAATTATTACAATGTTCTACTAATATTCTCTCATATCATATTGCATTTAAATGCCAATATTTTATAATTTACACAGCTATTTAGGAATTTCTCCTAAGTTTTCCTTTATTATTTTACATTCAGGTCGATATATTTGACTTTATTAATTGATGTTCAATTTAAACTTTTTAAATAAATCCAATTAATAAATATTTATTAATTGATCTAATAAATCATAAAAAATGATAATTCAATGTGTATATCGTATTTATGCTGATATAAATGATAAAACTAGTTTTTCATTCAAGTCCATATAATCTAATATTTTCATAATTATATACAAAATTATTTTTGATATTTTTACATTTTTTACATTTAAGTTCGTAAAATTTCTTTCTTTCTAAAATTAGTTGTTTAATACAAAGAAATATATGCATAATTTTTATTTCTAAAATTAGTTATTTAATACAAAGTAATATATACATAATTTCTTCTTTCTAAAGTTGTTATTTCATTACAGACAAATATATACAAAAATACTCTATCCAAAATTGGTACAACATTGCAAACATATATCATGTTTTTCCTTTCTAAAACTGCTCATCAAATGGACTCTTTTTCAATATTAAATTATATTTTGTGAAGAATAACATTACAATTAATGATAAGTGATGAATGTTTGTATTTTATAATGTTGAAAAAAGAATAAATATTTTCAATTAGTATGTTTTTGCACAAAATGTTACCACTTAATTATTTATATCTGTAATCTGACACTTAATTATTTATATCTGTAATCTGAGTTAATCAAGGAACAAAAATTATACCATACTTTGGTTACAAATATTTTTCTTTCATATTTTATTATCTTTTCTACATAAATGTTAAATATTTTTTGAAATTTTTTACTATATATTCTATTAAATAATAGTAAAGCAGAAGAATTTAAAGCTCTTGTGTCGACCCATAATTTTCGATAATTAAATTTTGTTAATTTAATAAGTTTTGATATTTAATTCGGAAAGAAAATAAAATTTTGAATAATGAAATCACTAAAATAAAGGGTAATAATGTTAATGCAAGTTGATAAATAATTAGTGCAATCCCAATTAATTGAAACATTGTAAGGTTATAATTGATTGTATTTAGTAAATTGGGAAATAAATTTCAATAAATGTAATTAAATATTATGTTAATGTACTTAATATTTGAAAATAATGTCAATTTCATTTATAATATGACAATTGATTGATAAAAAGAATGGAAAATCAAGATTTATTAATTCGTTGGAATTTAAATTTAATAATTAGATTAATTGCAAATAAATGGAACTGAATATTTAGATATTACGTTAGTGGGAAATTAAGATGAAATTTGAAGATTTTAACGTAATAAAGCATGAACCAATGTTAGTTGCATCCTTATTGTAATAAAGGACTTGAATAACAAGGTTTAAAAATTAATAAATGGATTTTGGAATTTTAAATTTACAAATTTCTAAACTTAATGTAACTGAAATTAAACACTGAAATTGAGGAATTAATCAATTTCAAATTGATAGTTAATTTTTTTAAATTAGTGTAAATGATTAAGAAATTTAAAAATTATAAAAATTGTCAATTATAGAATTGAAATTGAAAATTTGATTTAAATAATTAAGTATTAATTTATTTAATTAATGTAAAAATAGCCATTTTGGCCACTGCCTCGGATTTCGATGAAACTAGTTTCATCGGATCCATAATGGTAAATTATTGTATGGTTTCAAGTTTCGTAACGATCGGACTTGTCGTTTGATCGTACGGGATCGAAACGCCTATAAATCAATTTAATCGAAATCAATTTGAAATAGCTTGATTTTAGCATAACTTCTTCATACGATGGAATTTGGACTTGAAACCTATTCCATTACATTTAAAATATTTAAAAACAACTATTTTGATAGGTGGGTTGAGCCATTTTCATTCCGGAGGTAGAACGGGCTTTTTGGGCCATTTATCGTTCAATTTTTCCTTACCAAATCGAGCACGTCTGTTCTATTTTGTTCTACCTATATATATCCGGTTATAAACCCTAGCAGGCTTTTTATTTCTTATTTCTGTACGTATAGAAATTTATGTTGCTCCTCTTTCTCAATGGCAGAAAAACCCTAAATTCCCAATTGCAAATTTCAAAATCAAATTCAAATCAAAATTTCAAACTCCACAAACCATGTCGAATTTTTATCGATTTGAAGCTCTTGACAAGCGTAATCCAAATCTATGATTTGTTCTTCGATTTGCATCATGGTTTGGTCAGAATAAGCCAAAACATTCTCGGCCGTTCATAGGCCACAACCTCAATTAACGGCTGATCTACGACTATAGAACGATCGGGCAGCGCCATTGCAAAGAAGGAGTCCAGCAGTCTGAGGGGAGGCGTTCGTTCGTGCTGCGATGGCCGAAGTTTACCAGTTTTTGCCTTAAAACTCACGGCGGCAGAGGGGGTTTCTGGAGGCCGCAGGCGCGGCAGGGCCAGGTGTTGGGTTGGCCGGTGATGGGGTAGCTCGTGGTGTGGCTGGATCTTGGTGCGATGGGTTGGTTGGTCGGCGAATTTTGCATGTGGTTGGCGGCGATATTTTTCTGCACGGGTTCGCTTGTGTCGGGACTTCGCTAGGGTTTCTGACGTGAAGAAAGGTTACGTGGCAAGGTTCTATTAGTTTGTTTTCTTTATTTTAATTATTTCGTATTTTAAAATCGTTCACCTTCTAATCAATATAACTTTTACATATGAGCTCCGTTTCACGCGCGGTTTCTTGCATTGGGATCATATTAAAATTTCAGACATTTTGACGTTAGTTTGGATAGATTCTGAGACTGTTTGAATTTTGGATTTAAATTGGATTTAAATTCAATTTAAATTCAGATGGTGGGTGTTTTAACCCACTCACAACTTCTGAAATTTCTTACGGTTGTTAAATGGATTTATGATATGATTTGAAATTTATTTATGACTATTTGGCATATTTTGAATCATCATTTGAGTTTATTTGAATTTATTTGGATAAATTGTTTTTTAATTTATTATTGTATATAAACTGCCAGTTAAATTGTTATTTAAATTATTATTACATATAAACTACTAGTAAAATTGTTATTTAATTTTATATTGAACGTAAACTGCAAGTAAATACCTGTTATTTATTATCTGTTCTATTGGAGTTTTTGACTAGATTGGATGATGAGTGTGATAAATGTTTGATGGCTGATATTGGATGAATGGATGTTGTATTTTATATTGTTATAACTGCAAGTTGTTATGGATTTTATTTCATTTGAGATTGCAGTTTGAAATGATATATAACCTTATTTATAATTTAAATTACGTATTGAAATGATAAATATCTGTATCACTTGACCATAGGATAGAAAATAATATATACAGACACCGCGGCCTATATATAACAATATTTTGAAATGATTTCTATGGCTTTGTAAAGAATATACGGGTTATATAAATATTCATTTTAGATGTTATATAAATGTTATTTTATTATTGATTTTTTTAGCTATGTATAGATTTGTTTTGAAATATAAAAAAGGTTAAGTAATAAAGTTTGATTGCTTTTATATAATATGGTTAAGTATCTGTTTAAATTATATTGTTTATAGAGTTTATAATGACTTAAATAAAATTAAGGTTGGAGGATAAATATGAAATTGATTTGAATTAAATAATTTAGGAATTATACTCGGATAAAATTGATTTGAAATTTAAATAAAATTGAGATTTTAAAGGGTATGATTTTTTATAACTTGATTTTGGTTTAGAGTGATTTAAATGAACATCAAGTTGATTTAAATGAATATATCAAGTTAATTGAATTGAAAGAATATCCAGTTATTTAAAGTTTAAAGGTTTTACTTAAATGATATTTGATTTATTAAAGTAAACATTTCAAAATAGTAATTAAATTTTATATATATGGAATTATCAAAGAATTAGTTTTGAAATGGTGGAATATTTAAAGCTTTGAAATATATGGAAATTGAAATGGTTATTTGGGGGCTCAAATCTGCATTTGGAATTGATTTGTGAAATTGAAGAAGTTATTTTATTATATAAAGTATTTTAATACATAAACCATTTAAGTGATGGAAGTTATGTTTCAAAGTTTTGAGTTTCAAAGTATTATAATTTGGAAGTGTTATATTTCAAGTGTTTTGATTTCGAAGTGTTATAACGTTGAAAGTGCTATGGTTTTGGAAAGGACATATTTTTAATAAAAATGATACCATATTGATTTGGTTTTGAAGTGGAAATGATATCATATTGATTTGGTTTTTGAAATGGAAATGGAATCGCATTTATATGGTTTTGAAATGGATATATTCTGGTTTTGAAATATAAATTATTTTGAAATAACCGCGGTGTTATAATAACGTTTGGTTGTTAAAGAGACTGAGACCGGAAGTTGTCATACTCTCTGCCAACTCCGAAAACCACTTTAACAACCGTGTATGCGGTGGAGATTCCAGAATGAAGTAGGATGGCGGCGGCGTTCCTTTGAGGTATATACATGGACCCGACTCCCGTGAGTTAGCATAAGGTGGCTAAAACAGGAGCGATCGACGGGCTAAGAAGGTAGCACCTTTTATCGGACACACTCCTTCAATACCATTCTATTACTTTTTGATTGATTTGGGCCCTTTTGATTTTGGGGGTGTGGCTCGAGGTGGGTGGTAGTAGCTGCTACACGTTACCACCGGTCCGGAAGCATAATTGGTATATCTACCCTAACATTCCCTATTTGTGCCGTGTCACCTACCCTAGCACGCCTTGTACAAGTTTGGTTTTCTCCCATAGCCCGTATGGCATCCTCTGGTGGCTTCCCGATCAGGAGGGAACATGATACTAAATGGACTACTGGGACTATTATGTGGTAAGGGCTATATGAGTAACCCCTTAACACTATTTAAAAGTAAGTTTATTTTACTATAGACATTATTATAATAGCGAAATATTACAACATAGTAAATAGTTTAACGGATCCTTAGGAGATGTGAATCCCGAGCATCTCTTAAGTTACTGCACTCATGTTAGACACTTGATAGGAGATATAAAATCCCGTAAACATCTCTAATGACGTTCCACTCATATTATTTACAGTTGATTTAACTTACATAAAATCTTTTAGTTCTAACTCGAGTGTTTTGTCTTTTCAATTCGCTTGGGTCAGTCTGAGCATTTCAAGATTCGAAGACTTTATTTCTGGAGTACGAACATTGTATTCCTATTATTTATCATATTATTCCACTACATTCATATGTTTTGTTGCATCACTTATTATTCTTTGGTATGTGTAACTCTGATTCTGTGTTGTATAAGTATAATCAAATGTTTTGTAAAACAGCTTCATGAACTGTTTATTTGATTATTATATTTTGTCGTTCCGCAGCAAGATTCTGTTTTGTTTTTCTTTCTCTGCTTTTTTTATTCACCCTCAATAACAATCCACCATTCTGTATGGTTTAAGTCTGACGTGTGCGGTTTATCGTCGATTTAAAGCGTACAAAAAGGCAGGATGTTACACGTGGTATCAGAGCTTTGGTTTAGCGATAAACCTTAGCTTTGCGGGGTCTGACTCTTTATTTATAGGGTAGTAATACCCTATGATGATGAGTCACTGAGAGTACATATATGAGAGAGCGTATTTGTTACTGTTATAAAAGGTTTTGATATTGTGTTGATTTGTTCCATTTTGTATTTATAAATTCTGGTTGGTGCATAGGACGCTATGAAATCAATAGGGATTTCTAAACACTTAATAGGACAGACCGACACAATATTGTTTTAAATATAGGTGAATGAAATAATTTTGCCTATTATATTTTCTATATATATAAAATAAATTTTTATGAGTAAGATATATATTTGGTTGTATTATATTGGTTGTTAGGTGGTGAAACTTAGATATTAGTTGAAAATAAGATTGAAAATAAAATAAATGAAAGATTGGAAATTTTAGAACTTAAGTTCCGGGATTTTTGAAAATTTCTTTCGAATGACTTTGGAATATAATAATAATGTTAATTAGAAGTATTTTTTTTGATATAAATATTTCAATATGATTTGAAAGAATTGTTTTAAATAAATTTTGGAAGAAATAAGTTCTGTACTCCCCTCTCTGTCGCTGAGAAATAATTTCGGTAATGAGTGCACGCATCATCGACATTCATTTTCGAGTTTTAAAGTGGGAAGACCACTTTAGTAGTTTTACTGCAGATTTATTCTGATAAACAAAAATAAATTTTAAATTGTTTTAAATATAATTGGATATATAAGTTGTAAGTGTATATTTATCTATTATTTTAAAATGATTTGAAATTAAACTCGGTATTTAGTTCTTAAGTTCCGTTAATTAATAGTTTCAATTATTATAGTAAAATGAAATTAACTAATAAATAATTGGAACCTCTAAAGGAAATAAGAGATTTAATGATATGTTATAAATGAAATTTTAAGAAAGTTTAAATTTGTAACTTATAAAACAAAAGATATAAACTTACCAAAAGATGTAAGAAGTTGAAATGTTAATAAGAAAATGTAATGGATATTATACAAGTAATAAACTTGAGGTAATGAAAGTATTTAATGAAATTCTTTTATAAATAAGAATTCGATGTTGTAATTGTTGTGAACTTAAGTTATAGTTGAAATGTTACTGTAATAAAGGTAATAGGAAGTAAGTATTGTAAGTATAAGATTATAAACTTAAGTAAATGAATTAATATGCAAAGAAATTGAATTAAACATGAATACTATAAAAAAAATGAAAACGAATATTTGTACGTAATAAATGAAAATAAATGAAATAAACATTGAATCATTGAATAAAAGTAAAAGTTAGTAAGAAGTAGATGAAAATTTAAAGGATGAATCATTATATACTATAAAAAAAGAATGAAATAATAAATGTTATGAGATGAAATTAATAAGAATGAACTTAATTTATTGTTTGAAATTGTTGTTTGTTTGGTTTATGGTTGTTTGGGCAAGGATACTTTAAAATTGTTTGGATGTATAAATAATCTATTTAGTTTCATCTAAGACTGTTGAGTAAATGGTGCACTTAATAGTTTATTTTCCATTCTGTAAAATTTAAAGTTTTGAACCCGACCAATTATTTGTTTGTTGATATGAATGGATAATTGATTTGTGTTGATCTCATATGATGGTTGTATGCTATGATTGCAAGTGATTATTATTGATTTGTTTGTTAGTGGTTGAAACAACTTTAAGTATTCCATTTTATATAATTATTAACTCTTTCTGGATTATATAAGTGAAATACAGGTTATTGAAGCAATTGCTACTGCTTTTGGTTTCATAATATAAGAGTTGTTTGCCCGACAAATAGGTACGTTCTCGGATTACGGTTTTATACGCTATCGTATTATTTTTCCCATTGTTGGGATATATTATTTTGAGATATTGTGACATATATTGTTATATTTGATATTATATTTTCTTCCGAGTCTCCTCGTACAAAGGAGACTCTGCCAAAATTTTCTATAAATTTTGGACTTAGAATTTTTTTGGAAAATGTTCTCCAAACTTTATTAATTTTAAGTATAAAAAGATTTAACGGTTATAAATTGGTATATTAGTTACATTAATTAATTTTGTAAATTTATTTGTTTATAAAGTTAATATGTTTGAATAAGATGTATTGTCTACTCAATTCCTTCTTTTCCCTTCTTTTTCCTTTTCGGGGACGAAAAGTTTTGAGTGGGGAAGAGTGTAACAACTTGTAATTTTTGATAATTATATTATGTTAATTTAATAAGTTTTGACAATTTAATTCGAAAAGAAAATAAAATTTTGAAATTTAATAATGAAATCACTAAAATAAAGGTAATAATGTTAATGCAAGTTGATAAATAATTAGTGCAATCCCAATTAATTGAAACATTGTAAGGTTATAATTGATTGTATTTAGTAAATTGGGAAATAAATGCAATTAAATATTATGTTAATGTAGATTAAGATAATATTTGAAAATAATGTCAATTCCATTTATAATATGACAATTGGTTGATAAGAAGAATGGAAAATCAAGATTTATTAATTTATTGGAATTTAAATATAACAATTGGATTAATTGCAAATAAATGGAATTAAATATTTATATATTAAGTTAATGGGAAATTAAGATGAAATTTGAAGATTTGAACGTAATAAAGCATGAACCAATGTTAGTTGCATCCTTATTGTAATAAAAGACTTGAATAACAAGGTTAAAAAATTAATAAATGGATTTTGGAATTTTAAATTTATAAATTTCTGAATTTAATGTAACTAAAATTAAACACTTAAATTGAGGAATTAATCAATTATAAATCGATAGTTAAATTTGTTTAAATTAGTGTAAATGATTAAGAAATTTAAAAATGATAAAAATTGTCAATTATAGAATTGAAATTGAAAATATGATTTAATTAATTAAGTATTAATTTATTTAATTAATGTAAAAATAGCCATTTTGGCCACTGACTCGAATTTCGACAAAACCAGTTTCATCGGATCCGTAGTGGTAAATTATTGTAGGGTTTCTAGTTTCGTAACGATCAGACTTGTCGTTTGATCGTACGGGCTCGAAATGCCTATAAATCAATTTAATTGAAATCAATTGAAATCAATTTGAAATAGCTTGATTTTAGCTTAACTTTTTCATACGATAGAATTTGGACTTGAAACTTGTTCCATTATGTTTAAAATATTTAAAACATCTATTTGACATATAGGTTGACTCATTTTCGTTTCGGAGGCAGAATGGGCTTTTTGGGCCATTTATCGTTCACTTTTTCCTAACCATATCGAGCCCATCTGTTTTATTTTGTTCTACCTATATATATCCGGTTATAAACCCTAGCAGCCTTTTTCATTTCTTATTTCTGTACGTACAGAAATTTCTGTTGCTCCTCTTTCTCAATGGTAGACAAACACTAAATTCCCAATTGCAAATTTCAAAATCAAATTCAAATCCAAATTTCAAACTCCACAAACCATATCGAATTTTATATTGATTAGAAGCTCTCGACGAGCGGAATCCAAATCTATGATTTGTTTTTCAATTTGGATCATGGTTTGGTCGGAATAGGCCAAAAAATTCTCGGTCGTTCATAGGCCACAACCTCGATTAACGGTGGATCTGCGACTATAGAACGATCGGGCAGCGCCATTGCGAAGTGGGAGTCGAGCAGGTCTGAGGGGAGGCGTTCGTTTGTGCTGCGGTGGCCAAAGTTTGCCAGTTTTTGGCCTTAAAACTCACGGCGGCAGAAGAGGTTTTGTGGAAGCCGGAGGCGCCGCGTGGCCAGGCGTTGGGTCGGCCGGTGATGGAGTAGATCGCAGTGTGCTGGATCTTGGTGCGGCAGAGTGGTTGGTCGGCGAATTTTGCATGTGGTTAGCAGCGATATTTTTCTGGATGGGTTCGCTTGCATCGGGACTTCGCTAGGGTTTCTGACGTGAAGAAAGGTTACATGGCAAGGTTACATTAGTTTTGTTTTCTTTATTTTATTTATTTCGTATTTTAAAATCTTTCACCTTCTAATCGATATAACTTATACATACGAGGTCCGTTTCAAGCGGGGTTTCTTATGTTGGGATCGTACTAAAATTGCAGAGATTTTGACGCTGATTTGAACAGATTCTGAGAATTTTTGAATTTTGGGTTTAAGTTGGATTTAAATTCAATTTAAATTCAGAAGGTGGTGTTTTAACCCACTCACAACTTCTTAAATTTCTTATGGTTGTTAAATGGATTTATGATGTGATTAGAAATTTATTTATGACTGTTTGGCATATTTTGAAACATCATCTCAGTTTATTTGAATTTATTTAGACAAATTGTTATTTAATTTATTATTGTGTATAAACTGCCAGTTAAATTGTTATTTAAATTATTATTTCATATAAACTACCAGTTAAATTATTATTTAATTTATTATTAAATGTAAAGTACTAGTAAATACCTGTTATTTATTATCTGTTCTATTGATGTTGTTGACTGGACTGGATAATGATTGTGATAAATGTTTGATGGCTGATATTGGATGAATGGATGTTATATTTTATATTGTTATAAATTGCAAGTTGTTATGTATTTTATTTCATTCAGGATTGCGGCTTGAAATGATATACAACCGTATTTATAATTTAAATTACGGATTGAAATGATAAATATCCGTATCACTTAGCCATATGATATAAAATTATATACAGACGCCGCGGCCTATATAGAAAAATATATTGAAATGATTTCTATGGTTTTGTAAAGAAATATACAGGTTATATAAATAATGATTTTAGATGTTATATAAATTTTACTTTATTACTTATTTTTTTAGCTATGTATAAATTTGTTTTGAAATATAAAAAAGGTTAAATAATAAAGTTTGATTGCTTTTATATAATATGGCTAAGTATATGTTTAAATTATATTATATATAGAGTTTATAATGAATTAAATAAAATTATGGTTGGAGGATAAATATGAAATTGATTTTAAATAAAGTATTTAGGAATTATAGTCAGATAAAATTGATTTGAAATTTAAATAAAATTGATACTTTAAAGGGTATGATTTTTTTATAACTTGATTTTGGTTTAGAGTGATTTAAATGAATATCAAGTTGATTTAAATGAATATATTAAGTTAATTAAATTGAATGAATATCCAGTTATTTGAAGTTTAAAGGTTTTACTTAAATGATATTTGATTTATTAAGTAAACATTTCAAATCTAAATAATAGTAATTGAATTTGATATATATGAAATTATCAAAGAATTAGTTTTAAAATGGTGGAATATTTAAAGCTTTGAAATATAGGGAAATTGAAATGGTTATTTGGGGGTTCAAATCCGTATTTGGAATTGATTTGTAAAATTGGAGAAGTTATTTTATTATATAAAGTATTTTAATATATAAACCATTTGAGTGGTGGAAGTTATGTTTCAAAGTTTTGAGTTTCAAAGTATTATAATTTGGAAGTGTTATATTTTAAGTGTTTTGATTTTGAAGTGTTATAACGTTGAAAGTGCTATGATTTTGGAAAAGGCATATTTTTAATAAAAATGATATCATATTGATTTGGTTTTGAAGTGGAAATGATATCATATTGACTTGGTTTTTGAAATGGAAATGATATCTTATTTATGTGTTTTTGAAATGGATAATCTGGTTTTGAAATATAAATTATTTTGAAATAACCATGGTGTTATAATAACATTTGGTTGTTGAAAAGACCGGGATCGGAAGTTGTCATAGTCTCTGCCAACTCCGAAAACCACTTTAACAAATGTGTACGCGATGGAGATTCTAGAATGAAGTAGGATGGTGCGGCGGCGTTCCTTTGAGGTATATACGTGGACCCGACTCCCGTGAGTAAATAGTTTAACGGATCCTTAGGAGATGTGAATCCCGAGCTTCTCTTAAGTTACTGCACTCACGTTAGACACTTGATAGGAGATGTAAAATCCCGTAAACATCTCTAATGCCGTAGCACTCATATTATTTACAGTTGATTTAACTTACATAAGATCTTTTAGTTCTGACTCGAGTGTTTTGTCTTTTCAATTCGCTTGTGTCAGTCTAAGCATTTCAGGATTCGAAGACTTTATTTCTGGAGGACGAAGACGAAGATTGTATTACTATTATTTATTATAATATTCCACTACATTCATATTGTTCTATTGCATTATTTATTATTCTTTGGTATGTGTAACTCTGATTCTGTGTTGTATAAGTGTAATCAAATGTTTTGTAAAACAACTTCATGAACTATTTATTTGATTATTATATTTTTTCATTCTGCTGCATGATTCTATTTTGTTTTTCTTTCTTTGCTTTTCTTATTCACCCCAATAATAATCTGCCCTTCTGTATGGTTTAAGTCTGACGCGTGTGGTTTATCGTCGATTTAAAGCGTACAAAAGGCAGGATGTTACAGCTTTCTTATTCATTATAGGAATTTCCTTATCTCTTCTTAATTCTATAAAGATATTATATTTTCACGTCCTCGCTATTTATTGTTATTATAATTATTACAATGTTTCTACTGGTTCTCACTTCTATCGTTAAAATTTAATACTAACTTTTACAATTACTTAAAGATTTCTTATAAGTTTTTTCAGTTATTTTACATTTAAGTCCATATATATTAAATTTAGTTAAGTGATCCTAAATTTAAGCTTTTTAATAAACATAATCAATGAATATTCATTATTTGATCTAATAAATTTTTTAAAATGACAATTCAATATGTGTACCGCATTCATATTGACAAAAATGGTAAAACTAATTTTTCATTCAAATTCAAATAGTTTTGAATTTCCACAATTATATATAAACTATTACAATATTCTACTAATATTCTCTCCTATCATTTTTCATTTAAATGCCAACATTCAATACTTTTACAATTATTTGCAGATTTCTCCTAGGTTTTCTTAAATTATTTTACATTTAAGTCCATCTATTTGAATTTACTAATTGAACCTGAGTTTAATTTTTTAACTAAATCCAATTAATAAAAATTTGTTAATTAATCTAATAAATCATAAAAAATGATAATTCAATGTGCATACTATGTTTGTACTAACATAAATGGTAAAACTATATTTTCATTCAAATCCATATAATTTAATATCTACACAATTATATACTAAATTAACTTTGATACTTACACTTTTCTATATTTAAGTTCATAAAGTCTTCCTTTCTAAAATTAGTTATTTAATACAAAGAAATACGCACCTAATTTTTTCTTTCTAAAGTTGGTATTTCATTACAAACACATATATACAACAAATTTATTTTCAAAATTGATACATCATTACAAACATATATAACGTTTTTCCTCCGTAAAATTGGTATGTAAAATTGGCTCTTTATGAATTTAGATTATAATTTTTGAAGAATAACATTACAATTAGGAAAAGTGATGAATGTTTATATTCTGTAAATTGGGAAAAGAATAAATATTTTCAGTTAGTACGTTTTTGTACAAAAAGTTATATTTTAATTATTTATGTTTTTAATCTAAGTAATCAATGGACAAAAATTATACCATATTTTGATTAGAAATATTTTTGTTTCATATTTTATTATCTTTTTTTACATAAATGTTAAGAATTTTTTGAAATGTAATTACAAAATAAAAATAGCAAGGTATGAAATAATGGATTAAAATCATCTTTTTGCATAATTAAAATGATAATGTGATTTGTGATGGTTCAGATCTTATCTATTAAATAATAGTAAAGCAGAAGAATTTAAAGCTCTCTTATTAATTCTAAGAATTTCTTCCTCCCTCCTTAATGCTCTCCTGATATTTTATGTTCATTATTATAATTTATTTTTATTTTTTAAAATTTTATTATAAAATAAAAATACCAAGGTATGAAACAGTGGATTAAAAACCATTTTTTTGCATAATTAAAATGACAATGTGATTTGTATGGTTCGGATCTTATCTATTAAATAATAGTAAAACAGAAGAAGTTAAAGCTCTCTTATTAATTCTAAGAATTTCTTCCTCCCTCCTTAATTCTCTCTAGATATTTAATGTTCATATCCTCGCAATTTATTGTTATTATAATTATTACAATGTTTCTATTGGTTCTCTCTTCTATTGTTAAAATTTAATACTAATTTTTACAATTATTTGCAGATCTTTTCCAAGTTTTTTCTTTTATTTTACGTTTAAGTCTATATATATTAAATTTTATTAGGTGATATAAAATTTAAGCTTTTTAAATAAATACAATTAATGAATATTCATTAGGGGATTTTAGGCTCAAGGAAAAAGTTGCAGAAATTTTTTGTTCTAGGGACAAGAAGTTTGCTTTTTAGGCTGAAGGACACTTTCTAGTGTAAATTACAGAATGATAGTTGTAACTATCATTTTCTGTTTACACTATTAAATGTCTTTCAGACTAAAAAACAATCTTTTTGTCCCTGAGACTAAATTTTTTTGTAACTTCTTCCTTGCGCCTATTTTCCTGTATTCATTAATTGATCTAAATTTTTTTGAAAGATAACAATTTCGATATGCATACTCCATGTATATTGACAAAATTGGTAAAACTTATTTTTTATTTAAGTCCATATATTTTTAAATTTCCACAATTATATACAAACAATGTTGTACTAATCCCACCTATCATTTTACATTTAAATGCCAATATTTAATAATTTACAAAATTATTTTCTAATTTCTCCTAAGTTTTCTTATATTATTTTACATTAAAGTCCAAATATTTGAATTTATTAATTGATCTTGTATTTAAACATTTTAACTAAATCCAATTAACAAATATTTATTAATTGATCTAATGAATCATAAAAAATGATAATTCAATGTGTATACATCATTTGTACTGATATAAGTAGTAAAACTATTTTTTCATTCAAGTCCATATAATCTAATATTTTCATAATTATATACAAAATCTTCTTTGATACTTTTACATTTTCTACATTTAAGTTCATAAAATTCTTTCTTTCTAAAATTAGTTGTTTAATACAAAGAAACATGTAACGTCCTGAAATTTTCGACCTTGAAAATTCAACACTAATACATCCACTGTAAAAGTGCAAAGCAATCGAACGTCGAAAATTCCAGATTGTTACTGTAAAGAAGAAAGAGGTAGAAGAAGAAACAGAAAACAACAGCATCTCACATTCGCAGCGGATTAAATATAATATCAAATAATAGCATTTACAAAGAAAGCTATAATTGTCAATTTATATACAATACATCAGAGTACAACCATACACGCATAAGCTGGATAGTTATAATTAACTTGGCCTAGAATAAAAATAATACACAGCGGAATATACTCCATATGTTCCTGCCTTCCAGCTCGCCTACTGAGCTCCAGAACGTCCTAACCTGAAAATCTATAATACTCGGTCTGACCCAAGCATTACATCAAAGTAACACCCGGGCCAGGCTGGAAACCAGCGTGAGTAAACCCATATAAATTGAAATACTAAGATATTAAATTTATTTGAAACCCGGGGTAACTTGTACTTCACAATGAGTTCTTAACTTGTTATAGTCAATCACTTATTACCAAACAATAATTTAAACTATTACTCAGTTTAAATGGCCATGTTTTATAATTTATTCCATTCCAGCCTATTTGATACTAAACTCGAATCTATAAAGAATCGAAGTGGCTTCAGGTATTTGCTGATACCCGACCTCGGTCTCTTCGAATCTAATGTCTTCTTAATCCAAGTTGTTTTTAATGACATAAAATTTTCGACCTTGAGATTTGACACTAATACGTTCACGGTAGAAGTGCCAAGAAATCAAACTCTAGAAATTCCATATTGTTAAAGAAAAGAAGAAGAAGAAGGTAGAAGAAGAACAGAGAACAACATCTCACTTTCGCAGCAGATCAAAATATAATACCAGAATAATAGCATTTACAAAGATAACTGTAATTGTTACTTTTACAACAATACATCATAGTACAACCATTTACAAATAAACTGGACAGTTATAATAAACTTGTCCAGACTACAGTCAAAACAAACTCAAATACACAGCGGTAAACTCCATACATTCCTGCCATCCAGCTCGCCCTCCTGAGCTCAAGAACATCTCAACCTAAAAATCAGTAATACTCAGTCTGATCCGAGCATTGCATCAAAGTAACACCCGGGTCAGGCTGGAAACCAGCATGAGTAAACTCAATAATTTGAAATACTAAGCTATAAAACTTATATATGAATACCAAGGTAACTCGTACTTTTCTACGACTTCTTAACTTGTTATGGTCAATCACTTATCTTACTAAACAATATCCAAGTACCATCCGGTTTACTTAATTTATTACATTCCAGCCTACTTGATTCTAAATAGAATTTAGATTACTCATAGAAGTGGTTTTGGGTATTCACTAATACCTGACCCCGGTCTCTTTGAATTCAATGTCATCTTTAATCCAATTAATTTAATTCAGAACATCGTATTCACATAGCAACTACATCACAGATAAATAACTTATTTTTGTCACAACTATACCTAAAGTATATTATATCATAGAATATCACAGATTATCATACTATAAATATCAATCAATCCAGACATTCTATACAATCAATCATCCATAAGCAAGACTTATTAATCCACAATTATAATTAATTTAATTTAACCAATTAAATTAATTACTTATGAATAAATTACTTAACCCAGCTTAATTAACATTAATTAATTACAAACCATTTGTTATTACTTTAATTAATTAATGATCGTTAATTACTTTCATTAATTAACTATCCCTTAATTACTTATAAATTATTTATCCTTACTTAATTATATCAATTAATTAACCTTAATTAATTACGTGGATTAATTAAACCTAATTAATTATCCATCAATTAATCACATTAATTAATTATCCTTTAGTTATTAACTAATTTCCTTTAATTATTAATTAATAATTAATCTTTAATCACTCTCATTAATAAATCTTTAATTATTAATCATTAATTAATTAATTATCCTTTAATTACCTTTATTAATAAATCTTTAATCACCCGAACCTTAATTAATTAAAAGAATAAGTCATTTTCGTAATTAACTTCTTAATTATCATTTACAATCTTATTTAAAAAAATCTTGAAATTAATTACCATTAGCTTATTAACTTAAGACCTTAAGTTTATTAAATGATAAAAACAATACATCTTCTTAATTACTACTAAATTATATTATTAATTAAGTTAAATAAACTTTAAGAATTTACCTATATTAGTTAAAATAATATATACAACTTTTAACTAACAAAATATTTAAATAACATCATTATTTAAAAGGAATAGTTTTAAGAAATTAGTTTTAAAACTTAATTTTTGTTTTAACTTAAAAACTTGATAACACCTTATATTAACTCGAGACAACCCAGGGTTTACTCGTGCTCAAACCTTCTTTTCTTAAACTTTGTTTAAACTTTAAACAGCTATAAGCTGGATAACCCATGCGTACAACATGAATATGAACCCGAGACCAACCCAATATTTCCCGAGATCGACCCCGAGGCACTCCCCTTCTTCTTCCTCTCCAAGCAAATACTGATACCACAGATACCTATGCACATGCACCGACCATCGACGACATTCCGACCACCCAAGCCATCGTTGACAAGTCGTCCTCGACTTCCTCTAGCCATCTGACCATCCAGATATCCCAATCGATCTCGAAGTCAAATTGAGTTCGATCGAACCCAGACGCCCACAAATCCACCTCATCTTGCTACCTCAGACCATCGGAGGCTTCGAAACTCCGGCCATACCCTCAACGATGATCCACGCTCCATTTCCCCCATGATCGATCAACTTCGAAGCCTTGTCGTCGACGCAGCAGCCCAATTCCAACCCCGACCAAAACTGAGCTAAAACCTTACTTCGACTTCGTCCCGGCACCATGGTGGACAAGAATTTCTCTGACCATTTTTGTCGTGACCTCCGACCTCCCAGCTTGCTTCAGTAATGGCCTTGACCACCCAGTTCACTCCGATCACTAGAAATCAACATAAACATGAATTTCGTTCATCCCTCGATCTCACTCGAATTACAACCTTAAAAATCATGATTCTTTCTTTAAAAATCATAATTTTCGAAGATAAAACAGATTATATTCATGAAACAACAAATTATTTAGATCAAGATTTTGATATAATTTAAGTTTCACTGTACTTCTTCCTTCTTGTTAAAACTAGCTACAGATTTAACTTGCAAATATTTTTAAAACTGGTATCTTGTTATAACAAAAAGATTTTGTTTATATATTGAAGACTAAAGAGAATCAGGGGAAGAGATATGAATTTTTGATCAAATTTTATAACCTGTATAATAAGAACAGAGCCAACGTTCTGTATACACACATGCACATCCATATATTCGGATATATATGCATACAATTCATATTTAAAAATCATGCAAACTATTATCACACTTTACTTCAGATATTTATTGCATGCATCCAGATTTTAAAACAGATTTGAACCCTTTAAAGAAAATTGTTTGCTCAGCTAAAAATATGTTGAACAGAGAAGGTTTGAAGCAGTTTTTATTTTGAAAACTTGAATGCTTGGTGATCTGGAACTTAGTTGAGTTGCTCCTGCTTTTAATCTGAAATGATTTGCTTGATTTGCTACAGTTTTTTGAAAAAGTTGTTGCTGATATCTTTTGGTTTGCTTGTTTTCTTACAGGCTTTTGATTTTCTTTGTTTTGAAATAGATGAAAAGGTTGTTGCTTTGAAAAGATTATTGTTTGAATAAATTTTCTAGTTTGAAGATGTTTACATGCTTTTAGTTTTCTTGTTTGAAAATGAAGATAGGAAAGGATTGAGAAGAGAAGAGTATAAGTATATCTATAGCTTAATTTATGATTTTTAAAAATAAAGGAAAAGAAAAGAAAATGGTGACACTTGTTTAAAAATCTTACATTTGTCATTAGCTTGTGATAATTAACTTACATTTGTTAAAACAACATGTTAATATCTCAACACTTGTATTATGCATGTGTTTATTATTTTTGAATGTTTTTATAAAACTTTTATATTTAATTTTCTATTTAGTTATTACATTTCTTATTTTATATTTATGAAGTCTCTTAAAAGAAAATAATATAGAAATAATTGTATACTAATAAAAATTATATATATATAATTTTTTTAATCCAATTTATTTTAAGATATTTATCTTTTGAATTTCAAATTCAAGTTCAATTTAAAATCAACTCACATATATGTGTTTGTTTAAATGTGTGTGTATATATATACATTTAAACAAACACATATTTAATTTGTTTGAAAATAATTTTTTTTGCTAATTTTAAATAATTTATAAAAGAAGATTATCAAATAAATATTTATCCAAATATAAATATTTATTATCAGACTTATTTGTTCAACTTACAAATCAGTGTTTTCAATAGCTAAAATCAGATAATTATCCAATTATCTGATGCCCAAAAATCCGAGTTATCACATTCCTCCCCCCTTTGAATCTTTTCGTCCCCAAAAAGGAACGAAACCAAAATTTATTCAATACTTATTATCAGATAATTTACTCTTTGAACATTTTAACTAGAAATTCCTTTTACTTAATTTTTTTAAAACACTTTAAAATCTACATAATATTACCAAAATAATTTTAACAAAATACTTTTATAACTCGATGTTTCCACAAGTCCATCCTTGTTCACACCGAAATTCGGTCATACGTTGATCAGGCGTAGGACTGAAAATCTATAAGTACTTGGTAAACCCGTTGTCAACATCCAGTGAAAATACTTGGGAAAACATTTAGTTGAAAATACAGAAAACATTTTTTGAAAATAGAGGAAACATCTTTGGTGGGAATGCTCTGGAAATCATCACCCCCTCTATAGTTGCAGTTAACCCGATGGTTACATTGCCATCCCAGAAAAATCTACAGATAAATGTAGGAACTATGCGCCCCTCGATTACGCCATGGAACCCACCATAGATCGCAGCTACATCCAGGGTTATGTCGCCATCACGGCCAAAATCCATGTAACTATAGGGATCAGCGCCCTCGAATTTTACTGCCAAATGAAACTTCACCACTCCTACATAGATCACAAACAACATCAGTCGAGTCCCAATGTAGCCTTAGGCCCTCACTGCCTCACGACTTTCACTGTGTCTTCATAGATCATTGTCTACCGATGTTACGTTACCATCACGGCAAAATCAAACGTAGACCGTTGGCTCTCACAGCCACACGACTACTGCTATGGTCCGCAGTAGATCACAGTGACATCGACTTACACGGTCGTCACAGCATAACCCAAATATCTCTATAGGCATCAGCGCCCTCGACTTTCGCTACCCACACACATAATCTTCAGGAACTTCAGTTAGTCCAGACTTCCTCCCATGATCCAATTTAGAGCCTCCCCCTTAGGGCTCAAGGCAGAACCTGTAACGTCCCGGAAATTTTGATCCAGAAATTTCCAGATAGTTAGTGAAAAGAAGAAAAGAGATAGAAGAACAGAAGAATAGAAAACCAGCATCTCACAATCGCAGCGGATAAAATATAATATCATATAATAATAACAGTTGTACAAAAGAAAACTGTATCTGTTAATTTACATTTTACATCAGAGTTACAACAATTTCTCAACACTGGACAGTTTAAAATAACTTGTTCCATATAAATAACAATATATATCACAGCGGATAAACACTCAATACGATTCTGACCTTCAGCTCTCCTCTTGAGCTCCAGAACATCCTCACCTGCAAATCTGTAATACTCGGTCTGACCCGAGCATTACATCAAAGTAACACCCGGGTCAGGCTGGAAACCAGCGTGAGTAAACTCATCTAACTTGGAATACAAAAGCATACAATTTATATAAACCCGAGGTAACTTATATCAATTACAAGTTCACTAATTGTTATAGACATTACTTACGTCACACATCAATTTCTAAATACCAGGACTTAGATCAAAAGGTCCAATTCACTTAAATCATTCCATACCAGCTTATTTATTTCACATAGCAATATATAAAGAATCGAAGTGGTTTTCAGATATTTCTAATACCCGACTCCGGTCTCTTCGAACCAAATGCCAACTTGGCTTAAATTATCCAAGGGAAAAACAATTCAACTTTATATACAGGATGTCACAGCAATTCATCATCAATTAGAAAACCACATCATCATATTTTAAGTCAAACATACATTATCACATAGCATCCGATCTACATATTAGGGATAACAATAAATCAAAGGCTTCTAATATCATTCTATTTATCCCTTAATTAATTTCACAAATTAATTTATCCTTAACCAAATACAGTAATTAACCTTAAATTACCTCATTAATTAATTATTAACCATGATTATTAATCACCCTTGATTAATAACATCTAGTCATTAACTAACCTTAATTACTTTATTGAATAAATTAATCCTTAATTTATTCTCTAATTAATCCCTTGATTAATCCCTATTCAGCTATCCTTAATTACTTATTTCAAAATTTAATTATCCTTAATTAATTATCTCAATTAATCCTGTGATTAATTACATAGGACTTTAATCCAAATTACTTCATCATCAACATCTTTAATTATATCCAGTAATTACCGTTAATTACTTCCTTAAGTAATTACACTTATCAATCTCATTAAGTAATCGCTAAATCAATTACCAAGGGACCATCTTTAATAAATTAATTAAATTAATTAATCACCTTCATCTCATTAATTACAACTAGGTAATTTATTACTTAATTTCCCTATAAACTAATTAATTAATCTTTAATTATAGATTAATTATTCTTTAATTATAAATTAATAAGTCTTAATTATCAGCTAATCTCCTTCCATACGAAGTGAACAAACACAATTACTTATAATCAATTAATTAATCTAATTAACTGATTAATTAACCTTTATCTATTGATTAATAACCCATAATTATTAATCAATATCTCTCAACACAAGTTAATTAATTTTTCTCAATTACTCTTAAGAAATGAATTCTTAATTACTTCCATAAATTAATTACTTCTTTAATTACTTCCTTTAATTACTTAGATTAATTAACCTTAATTTTTTTTAAGTAATTAACAAACCAATATTCTAATTAAATACTTTATTTCATCATTATACTTTATTAGTAAATATTTAGTAATCAAATTTTATAATTTGGAAATATAAAATTTCCTTTAACATAAACAATTTAAACATTTGATTCTACTTTGACCACTTATTATCATTACCTTTAAGTAAATTAAATAAATGCTTATTCGAGTAAATTTTAGTTTGGAAAACAAAACTTATTATGATAAAACTTGCATCCTTCCTTGCGTTTAAAACTTGGAATTCATGCTTTAATATAACCTGTACTTCAAACCCTATACACAGCATGCTTACAATCCCGAGCCAACTCCTATTTTACCCGAGACACACACGAGCAATCTCTCACGAACACCAGGGCATTCACTAATCATACTACTTCGAGTCGCACTGAAAATTCTCTCGTGTTCAACCCGAGATTTCTGCTTCTTTCCCAAACTAATCAGCAACCCAAGAACGCACTGACACACAGTGACGTCGTGCACATGCACTGACCATCGAAGTAATTTCGACCAACTTCGACGTCTCCAGCAAGTCGCGATCGATCCCTACATCTCAACGCTCAACCTAGAAAATCGAATATGAACGCGAAACGAAAAATCACCATCGAACCCAAACTGTTCGAAACACCATTTGTAGGATCGATTTCACCCTAGAGGGGGGGGGGTGAATAGGGTGATAGTGTAAATTATAAAAATTAATCGCGGAAGCTTATAAATTAATTTCAATTCAGATCACAGAATAGCAGCACAGATATCGCAGAATATAAATAACAGAATAAAACAGAACAACACAGAATTTACCCAGCTTCGGCAAAACCCTGCCTACGTGCTGCCCCCAAGGTTTCTACTAGAAATTAGATAGTCCCTCGCTTACACACGTAAACTCGCTATACACCGCTATTGACTAATCTAACTCTACGCTCAAAACCTTGACCACAACTCAACTACCGAGTTGCAAATTCCCAAACTACACACCGTAGTTTGCACCCTAGTCACACGACTAGAAAATAAACGGTTTAAAAGTAAAATACAAAACAAAAACAAATTAAGTAAAATAAAGCCCTATTTAAAATAATAAACTAAAGCCTTTTAATAAAAGAAAGTCGGCCCCTTGTTCACTTCAACCCGTTTCTCTCTTTTTTTCTTTCGTGAAAAAATGGCCGCTCCTTTTTCAGATCTAGGGCATCGTCCCTTTGATTCAATTAGGGCTTTTGAAGTGCCGATCCTACTTCGATCGATTTTGTGATTGTTCACGTGTTGCCTTGCTCGATCGATTCTCGTTGGTCTCTCTCTGGCTACTTCAAGTTGATGGAGTTCGACTTTGATTTGGTATGTGATTTCTGCTTCGTTACTGTTTGATTTTCGTATTCGAACTTCCATGATTATGCCGATGATGATTTTGGTTTATATAGGATTTGAATTCCTATTATTGCGTTCGTATATGTTTTATTTGAATTTGTCAAATAATTTGTTCTGGCCATTCGATTATACTTGAATGCTCGTGATTTTTCCTTGACTAAATCATACTCGATTGCTTGATTGACACGGCTTTACAAATTGTGACGAGCACGGCTTTAATTTGACTTTGTCATATTCGTATATTTCATGTTGATTTCTTGGTATTTTTTACTTTGACTTGTTCAAACTTGACATGGCGATCTCTGTTGGTTCTTCTCAAAAATTTGCCGTGCCACTTTTCATGATTTTAACTTCTCTGTGAACTTTTGCTTGTTGCCTGTTGAACTTGTTTTGTATCACTGCAAAATTTGTTGTCTGTACATTTCATATACTTGCAACCTTGCTACTGCATATTGTTGTATTTGGACTTGATGTACATCTGAGTCACTGTTGCCTTGTCGCTGTGTCATACTCGATGTGTTTGCACTTTGATATTGTTTCTGGCCTGTGCTCGGTTACTGATGCATATACGAACTGTTGCTCGTATTGTTTCTTCATATACATATGTCTCTGTTCGTCATGTTGGTTCGAATTGCACTTGGTCTTTGTTGTGTTAGTGACAAGTCTTGTTCTCTGGTATCTTGGTTCACTTCATGTTGCCTTCTTCACTGTGTCACTTATGTGCATATGTTTGCACTGTTTTATGTTGTCACTTGATCTGTTATATTTGGTTCATAATTGACTGTTGTCACTTGCATGCATTTAGCTCGATGGTTGTTGCATATTGCAACTTGTACATGATTTTGGTCTTCAATGCATTCTTATATTCTCCTGTATCATGCTTGGCACAGGCTTGCATAGTTGTGGCATGGTCATTTGTGTATGATTCACTGTTGGTCTTGTTCATCATTGATGCTGCAGCTTGGTCATTTGTATGCACTTTCACTTGAACTTGTAGATGATGGTTCATTTGACTTGGAATTGGATGTTTGTTCATTCCAGTGAGTTGTCTGGATTTATTCAACATAGTTGTATTTGTACATTGCCTTTGTTGTGGTCTGGAGTGTATGTTGGCAACTTGTTCGGTGCATTTGCTGGCAGTTGGTCTTTATTGCATTCATGTCATATTTGAACATAGTTGCATTATATTGGTCGAGCTTTGATTCTTTGTTGGCACTTGCTTGAACTTGATTTGTTTATCTGCACTGTTGTATATTCGAACTGCACCTGTGTTGAATCCAGTTTTATTTGGATTTGACCTTGTGCTGAAGTCGTGATATATTGCATGTTTCACCTGAGTTGAATCCTGTATTTTTATTTGGGTTTGACCGGTGCTCACCTGTCCCTGTAACTCAATCAAGTGTATATATCGGTGTGCACGGCCTTGTGGCATATACAGTGATACACTGTGTATGTCACAAGTTGTTCGTGTATGATGAATTCAAATTTAAATTATGACGAACAACCCAAATAACTGAGGCAAATCATATTTTTAAAATCATCTTTTAATTTATTTTGCAAAAATATTTTCTTTTCAATTTTACTGCGTTAGTGAATATTTTTGCAGATTGCTCAGATGCTGGATTCAAACTGGAATGCAGTTGTAGATAAAAATACGAGTGTGAGTGATATGTAGTGAGGTGAATATGTAAATGTGAAATGTGATGTAATTGTAATCAAAGTTGTATAGTTATAGTGAGAGCTTGAAATTGTACTATTCAAAGATGTAATAAATATTTGTTTGAATAAAATATTCGTTTGAATTCAAATTTCGTGTTATTTATTTTATTCTGCAAATATTTATTTAATCTGTGAAATAAAAATAAAAATAGTATATT
This sequence comes from Allium cepa, assembly GCA_030765085.1. Taxonomy (NCBI): domain Eukaryota; kingdom Viridiplantae; phylum Streptophyta; class Magnoliopsida; order Asparagales; family Amaryllidaceae; genus Allium; species Allium cepa. The sequence goes on from CM060943.1 coordinate 467,215,421, forward strand.
ATCAAATACATTTAAACGAATGTATATATGTTTATTATCATCAAACAAAAATCATATAAGCGCATATTCAACAATCTCCCCCTTTTGATGATAACAAACATATATTTAAGATTTTGAATATATTAAATGTATTTGATCATAGTTATATCCTAATTGCTCCCCCTATTTAAATGCTCCTCTCTACACAATACTCCCCCTACATATATGCATACAAATAAAAATGAGCCTAGATGCAAATGGAAAATTATTTGACCTTTGCTTGATTTTATTTGACAAAATCTTAACTTTTCTCTCCCCCTTTTGTTATCAGCAAAAGAATTATAGTGTTAGAGAAAATAGAAATAAAGTGATTGATATTAATTCAACTTTAAAACTCAATTGAATATAAATATTAAATTTCGATAAAAAATAAAACAAAAATCATAAATATTTTGTTAGGCGCATATTCCACTTTTAGAATGATGGAAATGATGTCATCATATAAAACCATACAGTTGTGTCTATTTGTGGTATATTTATATCAGGAATTTGAATATCTACTAACCATGCATAACCGTTAGGACTTTTAAATGAGATTAGTAGTATTCCAATTTTATTTTTAAAGATTGAATTCAAGTATCTTCTAACCACGCATAACCGTGAGGACTTTTAAATGGGATTAGAATCAACTTGTTTATTTTAAAAATAAACTTTTGATATGCGTTCCATACATGCATAACCGTGAGGACTTTTAAATGAGCATGGAAGCACATAACAAATTCCAAGTAATTCACTCATGCATAACCGTGAGGACTTTTAAATGAGAGTGAATACTTTGGTATTTATTTATTTATTATTATTATTATTATTATTTTTTTAAAAAATGTGAAAATGAAAAAACGAACGATTCCTGTTTAAAGTACCACATATCGACAAACTATATAGAATTTTGATGAATGATGGTTGATAGAAATATGATAGACATAGAGATGGTCATGGAATTTGTACCAACAAAAAGTTTTATAACACTTGTTTAAATTTCTAAAGAAATTTTCTATTTATACTTTCTCGAGTTATAATATATGATCAATATCAACACTCATCACTTTTTCAATCACTGTTTTTCTTTTCGATAATCATTTGGGAGTCAGATTAGTCATAATAGTCATTTAAAATCAAATTCAAAAATAATTATGAAATTAATTTTTCAAAAATGAATAATCTAAAAATATGGTCAAAAATGATTTTCTCCAGGGGGTTTTAAAAGAAAATTTTCTGCTATTTGAAAATTATTTGAAATGAAGAATATGCAGATATTTTCTTTGAAAAAAAAACGATGCAGCAAATGAATGTTTCAAAAAATTAATCACGTTACACTAATAATTTTTCTATCAACCATATTACCAGTGTAATCTGCATCTGAATTTAAATTTCACTCGTTGAATGTCAAAGACCAGATTGTGAAATTTCAACAAATTATCTCAGAATGAAATTCTCTTGAATTTGAAAATGAAGCCAGTGTTAACAATCAATCATATATTAAAGTGTCAATTTTAGAAGCCATCAAACGTTATTTTTATTTCAAAGCAATTTCTTAATAGTTTCAACAATTTCAAAAAAAATTTAACATCCTTTTCACAATTTTTAAAATAGAATTCATTAGGATTTTAAATCGAGGCCGTGTCAAAACATGAATATAGATTTAGCCAAAAATATTATAACAACAATATTATTATCAATCAAAACACTATTTTTCTCTCAAACTTATATATCAAGTAATTCTAGAGAATTTTATAGTGTTTTTGGCATAAGAATATAAATGGCTAACAATTTTGAATAAAGTCAGAATCAAAATCATCATTAAATCATCATCATATCATCATCGTATAATTGGCTGGTTTTATTCAGAAAATGGTACAGATTATCACATTTAATATATCGTACAAATAAATATACTTTTACCTGTCTTTACCTTTACGATATTTCTCGTCGTTGTCCATTGTGATTCTGTCACCTTTATACTAGGCTAAGGAACTTAGCTTTGTCGCCCGTTGTGTTTCTGGAACAGCCAAAATCCAGAGAACACTATTGTTGTTCCTTAGCCTGCCACCACACCTACACGGAAAAGGATTTATGTGACCTATTTGTTTTTATAGGTCCATGGTTGTTAGTGGCAGAAAATTTTGAAAAATAATTTTGTGTAGACCCAAAACTATTTATAATTGTTCCCTTTGGCACCCAAATTTGTTTAACTTTGAGAGATTTTATATTTGTGCCTTTTGGAACCCAAATCGGTATAGTTTTCACATGTTTGGGTCTATACCAACAATTATTGTGGCCGTGTCCAAATTTTCTACAAATTGTGCACATAGAATTAACTTGATTAATCTTGTTTTCAACAATTTTCGAATTATTAAATCCAAATCCTTGTCTAACCGTATTAACAGTTTGCTTTCCTAATAGCATATTCAACGATTTTTCACTTTTTGAAAATTTATCTAAAGTCGTAGACAATTGTTGGACTTTTGATTTGAGAGATTCATTTTCGTTTAACAATTGTGTGCACTTTTTAATAGAATTCTCTCTCCTAGTATTTTCATTCTCCTTTAAAATCAGAATTTCATTTTCAAGCGATTTTATTTTAATTTCTGATTTTTTAGTTTCCTCATCAAATGTTGGACACTTATCACACTTAGGGATCCTACTTTGATAGGTTTTAACTAATTGATCAAGTTGTTTATTACATTCTATCAAAGTATCTTTTTGAGATTCAAGTTTGGCGTATTTTTCCCTAAGTCGTTCAAAACAACCGTTTACTTCATGAAAATATATAAGCAACTCAGAATGGGTAAGTTTTGATACCTCACTTGGCTCGTCATCGTCACTGTCAGTTGTATCACCTCGAAGACACAATTCTGCCTTTTCGCTTTCACTGCCAGTGCTTTGATCATTCTTGTCTATTTCATCCCAAGTGGCTGCAAAACTTTTCTTTTTCTGTTTCTTTCCGTGGCTGGATTTAATTTGTGGACAATCGGGCTTGATATGGCCGGGTTTGTTGCAATTATAACAAATAAACTTTTGTTCTTCTGAGTAGTTTAGTGCTTTGGCTATTCTGCTTTTTGCTTTTTGAATTCGAGCTGAATTTCCATGTTTTTGATTCCATTTTTTGAATTTCCTTATTAACAGCTCCAATTCTGCTGCTCCATCATCTTCATCGTTATCATCATCACTTTCGGTTGTTCCTTTGAGAGCTATTGATTTCTTTTGAGTGTCACCTCCTTCACGCTCTTCTTTGAATTTCATTTCAAGCTCATAAGTGGTGAGATTTCCGATGAGTTCCTCAACTTTAAGTTGTTTTAAATCTTTCGATTCTTGTATGGCAGTTACTTTTGCTTCAAAGCTTCGTGGAAGGACTCTGAGGATTTTCCGGACTATTTCTAATTCGGTGTATGTTTTTCCGAGAGCTTTTGATTTGTATACGATATTGGAGAGTCGTCCGTACATCTCTTTGACATTTTCTTCCTTCACCATTTTGAAGTTCTCGTATTCGCTGCTTAGCATTGCAAGGCGAGATTCTTTGACTTGAGATGTTCCTTCGTGAGTCACTTCTAGTATGTGCCATATTTCCTGCGCAGTTAGACAATGTGAGACACGATTAAATTCAAATTGATCCAATGAACAGATAATAGAATTCATAGCTTTGGCATTAGTATTCTGTAATTTATTTTCTAGTTCTGTCCATTGTTCCTTTGGTTTCTCTATTTCCTGATTATCTACAGTTATAGTTGGTATACTATAACCTGTCTCAACAATATTCCAAGCGTCAATGGTTTTCAGAAAAATTTGCATTCTATTTTTCCAGTAAGCATATTCACCATTGAACATTGGTGGTCTAACTATGGATTGTCCTTCTGCAAAAACATTATTAAAAGAAGCCATTTTAAAAAAAATTCAAATTTTTAAAACAAAAACTGATTTTTTCAAAAAAAACGAATTTTTAAAACAGATGTTGACTTCTATTCCTGTCCTAGCTCCGATACCACTTGTAGGATCGATTTCACCCTAGACGGGGGGGTGAATAGGGTGATAGTGTAAATTATAAAAATTAATCGCGGAAGCTTATAAATTAATTTCAATTCAGATCACAGAATAGCAGCACAGATATCGCAGAATATAAATAACAGAATAAAACAGAACAACACAGAATTTACCCAGCTTCGGCAAAACCCTGCCTACGTGCTGCCCCCAAGGTTTCTACTAGAAATTAGATAGTCCCTCGCTTACACACGTAAACTCGCTATACACCGCTATTGACTAATCTAACTCTACGCTCAAAACCTTGACCACAACTCAACTACCGAGTTGCAAATTCCCAAACTACACACCGTAGTTTGCACCCTAGTCACACGACTAGAAAATAAACGGTTTAAAAGTAAAATACAAAACAAAAACAAATTAAGTAAAATAAAGCCCTATTTAAAATAATAAACTAAAGCCTTTTAATAAAAGAAAGTCGGCCCCTTGTTCACTTCAACCCGTTTCTCTCTTTTTTTCTTTCGTGAAAAAATGGCCGCTCCTTTTTCAGATCTAGGGCATCGTCCCTTTGATTCAATTAGGGCTTTTGAAGTGCCGATCCTACTTCGATCGATTTTGTGATTGTTCACGTGTTGCCTTGCTCGATCGATTCTCGTTGGTCTCTCTCTGGCTACTTCAAGTTGATGGAGTTCGACTTTGATTTGGTATGTGATTTCTGCTTCGTTACTGTTTGATTTTCGTATTCGAACTTCCATGATTATGCCGATGATGATTTTGGTTTATATAGGATTTGAATTCCTATTATTGCGTTCGTATATGTTTTATTTGAATTTGTCAAATAATTTGTTCTGGCCATTCGATTATACTTGAATGCTCGTGATTTTTCCTTGACTAAATCATACTCGATTGCTTGATTGACACGGCTTTACAAATTGTGACGAGCACGGCTTTAATTTGACTTTGTCATATTCGTATATTTCATGTTGATTTCTTGGTATTTTTTACTTTGACTTGTTCAAACTTGACATGGCGATCTCTGTTGGTTCTTCTCAAAAATTTGCCGTGCCACTTTTCATGATTTTAACTTCTCTGTGAACTTTTGCTTGTTGCCTGTTGAACTTGTTTTGTATCACTGCAAAATTTGTTGTCTGTACATTTCATATACTTGCAACCTTGCTACTGCATATTGTTGTATTTGGACTTGATGTACATCTGAGTCACTGTTGCCTTGTCGCTGTGTCATACTCGATGTGTTTGCACTTTGATATTGTTTCTGGCCTGTGCTCGGTTACTGATGCATATACGAACTGTTGCTCGTATTGTTTCTTCATATACATATGTCTCTGTTCGTCATGTTGGTTCGAATTGCACTTGGTCTTTGTTGTGTTAGTGACAAGTCTTGTTCTCTGGTATCTTGGTTCACTTCATGTTGCCTTCTTCACTGTGTCACTTATGTGCATATGTTTGCACTGTTTTATGTTGTCACTTGATCTGTTATATTTGGTTCATAATTGACTGTTGTCACTTGCATGCATTTAGCTCGATGGTTGTTGCATATTGCAACTTGTACATGATTTTGGTCTTCAATGCATTCTTATATTCTCCTGTATCATGCTTGGCACAGGCTTGCATAGTTGTGGCATGGTCATTTGTGTATGATTCACTGTTGGTCTTGTTCATCATTGATGCTGCAGCTTGGTCATTTGTCTGCACTTTCACTTGAACTTGTAGATGATGGTTCATTTGACTTGGAATTGGATGTTTGTTCATTCCAGTGAGTTGTCTGGATTTATTCAACATAGTTGTATTTGTACATTGCCTTTGTTGTGGTCTGGAGTGTATGTTGGCAACTTGTTCGGTGCATTTGCTGGCAGTTGGTCTTTATTGCATTCATGTCATATTTGAACATAGTTGCATTATATTGGTCGAGCTTTGATTCTTTGTTGGCACTTGCTTGAACTTGATTTGTTTATCTGCACTGTTGTATATTCGAACTGCACCTGTGTTGAATCCAGTTTTATTTGGATTTGACCTTGTGCTGAAGTCGTGATATATTGCATGTTTCACCTGAGTTGAATCCTGTATTTTTATTTGGGTTTGACCGGTGCTCACCTGTCCCTGTAACTCAATCAAGTGTATATATCGGTGTGCACGGCCTTGTGGCATATACAGTGATACACTGTGTATGTCACAAGTTGTTCGTGTATGACGAATTCAAATTTAAATTATGACGAACAACCCAAATAACTGAGGCAAATCATATTTTTAAAATCATCTTTTAATTTATTTTGCAAAAATATTTTCTTTTCAATTTTACTGCGTTAGTGAATATTTTTGCAGATTGCTCAGATGCTGGATTCAAACTGGAATGCAGTTGTAGATAAAAATACGAGTGTGAGTGATATGTAGTGAGGTGAATATGTAAATGTGAAATGTGATGTAATTGTAATCAAAGTTGTATAGTTATAGTGAGAGCTTGAAATTGTACTATTCAAAGATGTAATAAATATTTGTTTGAATAAAATATTCGTTTGAATTCAAATTTCGTGTTATTTATTTTATTCTGCAAATATTTATTTAATCTGTGAAAATAAAATAAAAATAGTATATTATCAAATACATTTAAACGAATGTATATATGTTTATTATCATCAAACAAAAATCATATAAGCGCATATTCAACACCATTGCCAGAAAAACCATCAACGCCGATCATCCCCCACACGTGACACCTCGCCACCTCAACCCTAGCTCTGCCTCACTCCCCAGTGTCTCCAGAACCACAAGCGGTCGACTTCGATTGCATCACGTTGCCGACAATCCCAATGGAACAACCTCGACACTAAAAGCATACAAACCCTACTCACTCAAATCTCCGGCCAACACCTACCCTAAAATTTTCCCAATTAATTTTCTGATGATCACCGTCGCCCCCTCCACCTTCATGCTCAACCACGTCGGCCAATTTGTCGCCGTTCGTCTCAGATTGGCCAAAAAGCCCAAATCAGTAAATCCCAAAATTCTCTTCACTTTCTAATCTAAAAATCATGATACAAATCTCAAAAATCATGATTTTGCACTATGAATTCAATTATGTAATTCAAGCTCAAAATTTATTCGATTAAATTTTGACCCATATTAAGATTTTACTGTAAATTTTAAAATTTGAGCTACATATCCTTCATAAAATCCTATAATTATTTTTAGAAGTAAGATTACATGATTTCAAGCAACATTTGTTTACAAATCATAGGCCAATTCAAATTCAACTTTGAGTTATTGAATTTATCATGCAATTGAAAACTGTCAATTTACACAGAGCATAAATTTTAAGTCTACAGGCAATCCAATATTCACATTTCAAAACATGCATTCACTTTGAATCAAATATTTCATATAACATCATGATATCATTCATATGAACAAGTTGAAACCAAGTTAAAAACTGTTTTTAAAATCTTAGTTTACTCACCTTGTTTGCAGAAGACAGAACTGTATATTTGTTTCCAGGCCTGAAATTTCACTACCCTTTCCAAATTTTCACTTGCATGTTGAAGTTTAGTTTTCTTGTCTACATTTTCCACATTTTACATATTTGCACTTGAAGATCTTGCCTATGATCTGAGATTCCAGCTTATCTTCTGATTTGAACTTTCCAGATTATCCTCTTTTTGTTTCAGACTCTACTTCTTCTTCTAATTTCAGATTTTTACAGTTTTTTTTCAAATTTTGTTTCTTTTGATTTTTGATCTTTTTTTTGATTCAGAATGAAGAGAAACATTTGCTGAAAATAAAACTCTTCCTCTCTTTTACAATTTGATTTTAAATTTAATTATTAAGAGAATTTGACATTTGTCCCTTGGATGATTTAATTTCATTACACCTAAGCTTATATGCTTACAAGTGTTTTTACATGTATTTTAAATGTTTTACAAGTGTTATTTTATTTTTTATTATTAAATTTTTTATATATAATTTATTTAAACCTTGCATGTAATATGTATATGTATGTAATATTTACATGGTTATAAAATGTTTTTATCTTATATAAATTAGATTTTAGATTTCATATAAATGTAAAAGTGATTTCATATTAACAATTATTAACAAATAACTTATGCCTTTTTATTCAATTTATATAACATATGTTTATAAGCTTTAGATATCTATTTTAATTCTTTATATAATTTTTTTTTAAATAAATTTATCTTATGTTAAAACTAAAATGAAAGAATATTAAACAAATTAACTTTTAATTTAAATCTTAAATATCATTTTTAAAAGTATTAAATCAAATTAACATTTCAACTTACAAATTATATAAAATAAAGTTTGAAAACACTTATTAAATTCGAACCAATACTTCGCTATTTCTAATATATACAAATATATATATATATATATATATATTACAATTTGAATATAGAGCTTTTATTACATTAAAACTTCCTATTTATAAGATATATCAATACATATATATTATAAATAGAAAATATTTTGATTAACTTTTGAAAAATAAATCTTACCAATTTTAAATTGCCAAAATAAATATTCCCAAATCATTAGCTTTCAAAAGAATTAAACTTACCTATTTATATTATTAAGAAAAATATTAATAGATATTAACAAATTATTATTATTAGCCTCTTTAAAATAATTTTAACTTATCAATTTATAATGTAAAATGATCATATCAATTTAATTATTATCAAAGATTATTAAATTGATATTGCTCAAAATTCTGGGTCGTCACATTCCTCCTCCCTTTGAATCTTTTCGTCCTCGAAAAGGAACGAAGCCATATTTTATTAAATATTTAAAATCAGTTAAAATATTCTTTGATCATTTTAAAATATTTTTATAACTCGATGTCTCAACAAGTCCATCTTCGTGCTTACAGAAATTCGGTCATACGTTGATCAGGCGTAGGACTGAAAATCTATAAGTACTTAGTAGACCCATTTTCAACACCCAGTGAAAATACTTGGAAAATAATTTTATTGAAAATATAGAAAACAGTTTTTTGAAAATAGAGGATATATCTTTGGTGAGAATGCTCTGGAAATCATCACCCCCATCCATGGTCACAGTTACATCCAGGGTTACGTTGCCGTCGCAGCAAAAGTCCATGTAACTGCAGGCTCTCAGCGACCTCTCGATTACGCCATGGATCCCCACACAACAGATCACAGTTACACCCAGGGTTACGTTGTCGTCGCAGCAAAAGTCCATGTAACTGTAGGCTCTCAGCGGCCCTTTGATTTTCGCTGTCGAAATGAAACTTCTCCACTCCAACATAGGTGGCAGTCTACCGATGTAAAATCAAACGTAGACTGTTGGCTCTCAGCGACGCACACGACCTTCACTATGTTATCACAGGTTGCAGTCTGCCGATATAAAATCAAACGCAGACTGTTGGCTCTCAACGACGCACATGACCTTCACTATGTTACCATAGATCGCGGTCTACCGATATAAAATCAAACGTAGACCTTGGCTCTCAGCGACACACACGACTTTCGCTATGGTAACCCCTACTCAAGATCCCCAGGAACTAGTTTTGTCCGGACTCCTCACAGGATCAACTTTAGAACCCCCCCTTGGGGCTCAAGGCAGCACCACCTGGTACTCCTGAGAAGTCTATTCCAAGGGAGCGCCTTTTTCTCCAGAGCATCATCAAAACATTTTATACTATACATATATAGTATCTTTAAATCATACACCTAGTATGATCTCATACAAATCTCCTTTACTTAAAATCGATTATCCCAAAATCGATAATTCTCAAACTAGGCTTTCCAAATTCAATATTGATTTTACCCAAAAATCAAAAGCCTTTCCAAATCCATAGGTTCCCAAAACCTTTTTCCAAAAATCCTCATAAGATCCTTTGTACATATATATACAGATATATATAATTTTCAAAACCTTGGATCATTTCAAAGCTGTATAAAACTCTTTTTATATTTCAAACATTTTCAAAATCCTTTCCTTCTGGCAAAAGATTCATCAAGGGGAGTTTTATCTTATAAAATAAAGATACTTACTTTGTTTACTCAAAATCAAATATTCAAATTTGATTATTCCTTTCAATATCAATTTCATTCAAATCCGTACGATGTACACATATCATCCGTACGCTATACCAATCTGATCGCTCACTCGATCACACAATTTCATCTCCGAACTAGTATCGTCCACCCGACTTCCTAGTGCGGACACAGATCTGATCTCTTGATCAAAAACCGTCATTCTCCTTGCATAGCCTAACTATGATAGAGAATATCCAGAACCAATCAACAATCCATATCCAGGTTCGCCGTCGAAAATCGAGTGAAAAATTCCAACTCGGATAGACATATTATCTCGAAATTCTGTGCTCGAATCTGGACCAAATCACTATGCGAATAGAATAACATACGTACACCCTACGTATTTATCTTTATTGGTTATTAGCCAAATCAATTTCATTTCCATTCACATTCACTTTGATTTTCATTCACTTACTCACATTTGCTTCAAACTATATGGATTATCATCTCTATTTTATCTCGATTGGGTATTTAACCAATAACAGTTTAAACTCTGACCAGTTTATTTAGAAAATAGCTTGAAAAATTTGAAAATAGATAAGTAGTTGAAAATAATTACTAGTTCGTAAAATAGATGTAAAATAGTTAGAAAATAGTTAAAATAATTATAGAAATTTTAGATAATTGCAAAATAATATTATGATAGTAATTAGTTTTGTAAAACAGTTTCAAGAATAATTGTAAAACAAATATAGGATAGTTTGGCTTTTAAAAGAAAAGTTGTATATATAATAAATAGCTTTGAAAATAGGTTTATATTAAAACAATTTATATTAAAAATAGTCCAGAGTCAAAACTGTTCACTTCCCAATCTTCATTCTCATCAATCAAATTAAAATTCCACTTCCATTTAAATTGACCAAATTCTAATTTAAATAACTTCAATTTCCATTGAACTTGATTTATTCCCAATTCAAGTTGAATTAATTCTCTATCCCTTTCAAATTTAAATCAAATTCCATTTGATTTTAAACATATTCAACTTTAATTACAATCCCAAGTTATTCCAATCACTTTGGACTAATATCCATTTAATTGAACCCACTTCAATTCCAATCCATTTCAACTCCAGTTTGAATTAATCCCGATTTCAAATTCCATTTCCAAATAAAGTTGAATTATTCTTGATTTCCTCCCAAATTTAATTCAAATTCCACTTGAATTTAAAACTATTCAATTTTAATTACAATTCCAAATTATTCAGATCAGACTAATTTCAAATTGAACCCTCTTCAATTTCAAATTGTTTCCAATTAATCTAATTCAAATTTTCCATTTGAATTTTTTATACTTATACATCTTCAATCACCATTTCAGTTGATTCAAATCAAATTCAATTTGAACTAATTCAAATTTCAAATTTAAACCATCTCGAATTATATAAATTCGAGTTAATACTTTAAATGTTGATTTAATTCCTTTAAATCAATTTTCCTTTTATCTCAACAATGGATTACCATACTCCATCTCTCATTCATTTAAACAAATTCAATTCAAATTTTGAAGATTATTATTAGCAATAGGATGATATTATCCAATTTATTTTAAGACATCCATTTATTTCAAATTTCCAGATCTCAAACCCATTTTGAGATCACACAAACTCCCAATTCAAATCAACCATTTAACTTCCCAAGTTAAATTCAATTTACTTAATACAGTTAACCTTTCCCAGTTTGAACTTCAATTTCAAATTTAAAATTCTCATAAACAATCTTCCCACTTATTAAGTTCAAAAACTTATCACTTTGGGTATCACATCTTATTCCAAATTCAAAACTCACCATTTAGAGTTTATTTCAAACCACCTTTGATATAATGTATATCTACATATACACATATTAATTTCTTTTACCAAGTTATACTTTAAAAATTTAAACCACCTTTGGTTTTAATTCAAAACAAATTTCTTTTTAAATTTCAAACAACTCTTGTTTGAAATAGGACCATTTCATTCATATGCATTAAATAATATTATTTGTTATTTCTTTAAATTAATTACATCATTAATTAATCACATTCGGTAATTAACTTATTTCTTAATTACCTTCATTAAGTAATTTTCCCTTAAATTACTTATCTCCGGTTATTTCATTAAGTAACTCCCTCTTTATTTATCATTTTCGATTATAATTATCTTATTCTAAAACTCTTCTCCAATTCAAGATTTCAATTTTAGTTTGAATCCATTTCAAACTTATTTTTATTTAATTCCAATTTCAATTTGGTTGCATTCTATTACTTCTTAATTTAATTCTTACTATTACTTTTAATTTAATTAATACTACAACCAATTTCCTTAATATAATAGATAATCTATTTCTTATATAAGATTCATTTACTTTTGAAATCATTTATCTTCCTATAAGAAAATAACAAGTACGCTCTCTCATATATATATACACTCAACTCATTTTAGGGTACCACTTACCCTATCCTTAATGAGTAATCCCACCAGAGCCAAGGTTCTCGCTTAACATTCAGCTCTGATACCAAATGTAACGTCCCGGAAATTTCGATCCAGAAATTTCCAGATAGTTAGTGAAAAGAAGAAAAGAGATAGAAGAACAGAAGAATAGAAAACCAGCATCTCACAATCGCAGCGGATAAAATATAATATCATATAATAATAACAGTTGTATAAAAGAAAACTGTATCTGTTAATTTACATTTTACATCAGAGTTACAACAATTTCTCAACACTGGACAGTTTAAAATAACCTGTCCCATATAAATAACAATATATATCACAGCGGATAAACACTCAATACGATTCTGACCTTCAGCTCTCCTCTTGAGCTCCAGAACGTCCTCACCTGCAAATCTGTAATACTCGGTCTGACCCGAGTATTACATCAAAGTAACACCCGGGTCAGGCTGGAAACCAGCGTGAGTAAACTCATCTAACTTGGAATACAAAAGCATACAATTTATATTAACCCGGGGTAACTTATATCAATTACAAGTTCACTAATTGTTATAGACATTACTTACGTCACACATCAATTTCTAAATACCAGGACTTAGATCAAAAGGTCCAATTCACTTAAATCATTCCATACCAGCCTATTTATTTCACATAGCAATATATAAAGAATCGAAGTGGATTTCAGATATTTCTAATACCCGACTCCGGTCTCTTCGAACCAAATGCCAACTTGACTTAAATTATCCAAGGGAGAAACAATTCAACTTTATATACAGGATGTCACAGCAATTCATCATCAATTAGAAAACCACATCGTCATATTTTAAGTCAAACATACCTTATCACATAGCATCTGATCTACATATTAAGGATAACAATAAATCAAAGGCTTCTAATATCATTCTATTTATCCCTTAATTAATTTCACAAATTAATTTATCCTTAACCAAATACAGTAATTAACCTTTAATTACCTCATTAATTAATTATTAACCATGATTATTAATCACCCTTGATTAATAACATCTAGTCATTAACTACCCTTAATTACTTTATTGAATAAATTAATCCTTAATTTATTCTCTAATTAATCCCTTGATTAATCCCTATTCAGCTATCCTTAATTACTTATTTCAAAATTTAATTATCCTTAATTAATTATCTCAATTAATCCCGTGATTAATTACATAGGACTTTAATCCAAATTACTTCATCATCAACATCTTTAATTACATCCAGTAATTACCGTTAATTACTTCCTTAAGTAATTACACTTATCAATCTCATTAAGTAATCACTAAATCAATTACCAAGGGACCATCTTTAATAAATTAATTAAATTAATTAATCACCTTCATCTCATTAATTACAACTGGGTAATTTATTACTTAATTTCCCTATAAACTAATTAATTAATCTTTAATTATAGATTAATTATTCTTTAATTATAAATTAATAAGTCTTAATTATCACCTAATCTACATCCATACGAAGTGAACAAACCACAATTACTTATAATCAATTAATTAATCTAATTAACTGATTAATTAACCTTTATCTATTGATTAATAACCCATAATTATTAATCAATGTCTCTCAACACAAGTTAATTTATTTTTCTCAATTACTCTTAAGAAATGAATTCTTAATTACTTCCATAAATTAATTACTTCTTTAATTACTTCCTTTAATTACTTAGATTAATTAACCTTAATTTTTTTTAAGTAATTAACAGACCAATATTCTAATTAAATACTTTATTTCATCATTATACTTTATTAGTAAATATTTAGTAATCAAATTTTATAATTTGGAAATATAAAATTTCCTTTAACATAAACAATTTAAACATTTGATTCTACTTTGACCACTTATTATCATTACCTTTAAGTAAATTAACTAAATGCTTATTCGAGTAAATTTTAGTTTGGAAAACAAAACTTATTATGATAAAACTTGCATCCTTCCTTGCGTTTAAAACTTGGAATTCATGCTTTAATATAACCTGTACTTCAAACCCTATACACAGCATGCTTACAATCCCGAGCCAACTCCTATTTTACCCGAGACACACACGAGCAATCTCTCACGAACACCAGGGCATTCACTAATCATACTACTTCGAGTCGCACTGAAAATTCTCTCGTGTTCAACCCGAGATTTCTGCTTCTTTCCCAAACTAATCAGCAACCCAAGAACGCACTGACACACAGCGACGTCGTGCACATGCACTGACCATCGAAGTAATTCCGACCAACTTCGACGTCTCCAGCAAGTCGCGATCGATCCCTACATCTCAACGCTCAACCTAGAAAATCGAATATGAACGCGAAACGAAAAATCACCATCGAACCCAAACTGTTCGAAACACCATTGCCAGAAAAACCATCAACGCCGATCATCCCCCACACGTGACACCTCGCCACCTCAACCCTAGCTCTGCCTCACTCCCCAGTGTCTCCAGAACCACAAGCGGTCGACTTCGATTGCATCACGTTGCCGACAATCCCAATGGAACAACCTCGACACTAACAGCATACAAACCCTACTCACTCAAATCTCTGGCCAACACCTACCCTAAAATTTTCCCAATTAATTTTCTGATGGTCACCGTCGCCCCCTCCGCCTTCATGCTCAACCACGTCGGCCAATTTGCCGCCGTTCGTCTCAGATTGGCCAAAAAGCCCAAATCAGTAAATCCCAAAATTCTCTTCACTTTCTAATCTAAAAATCATGATACAAATCTCAAAAATCATGATTTTGCACTATGAATTCAATTATGTAATTCAAGCTCAAAATTTATTCGATTAAATTTTGACCCATATTAAGATTTTACTGTAAATTTTAAAATTTGAGCTACATATCCATCATAAAACCTATAATTATTTTTAGAAGTAAGATTACATGATTTCAAGCAACCTTTGTTTACAAATCATAGGCCAATTCAAATTCAACTTTGAGTTATTGAATTTATCATGCAATTGAAAACTGTCAATTTACACAGAGCATAAATTTTAACTCTACAGGCAATCCAATATTCACATTTCAAAACATGCATTCACTTTGAATCAAATATTTCAGATAACATCATGATATCATTCATATGAACAAGTTGAAACCAAGTTAAAAACTGTTTTTAAAATCTTAGTTTACTCACCTTGTTTGCAGAAGACAGAACTGTATATTTGTTTCCAGGCCTGAAATTTCACTACCCTTTTCAAATTTTCACTTGCATGTTGAAGTTTAGTTTTCTTGTCTGCATTTTCCAGATTTTACATATTTGCACTTGAAGATCTTGCCTCTGATCTGAGATTCCAGCTTATCTTTTGATTTGAACTTTCCAGATTATCCTCTTTTTGTTTCAAACTCTACTTCTTCTTCTAATTTCAGATTTTTACAGTTTTTTTTCAAATTTTATTTCTTTTGATTTTTGATCTTTGTTTTGATTCAGAATGAAGAGAAACATTTGCTGAAAATAAAACTCTTCCACTCTTTTACAATTTGATTTTAAATTTAATTATTAAGAGAATTTGACATTTGTCCTTTGGATGATTTAATTTCATTACACCTAAGCTTATATGCTTACAAGTGTTTTTACATGTATTTTAAATGTTTTACAAGTGTTATTTTATTTTATTTTTTATTATTATATTTTTTTTATATAATTTATTTAAACCTTGCATGTAATATGTATATGTATGTAATATTTACATGGTTATAAAATGTTTTTATCTTATATAAATTAGCTTTTAGATTTCATATAAATGTAAAAGTGATTTCATATTGACAATTATTAACAAATAACTTATGCCTTTTTATTCAATTTATATAACATATGTTTATAAGCTTTAGATATCTATTTTAATTCTTTATATAATTTTTTTTAAATAAATTTATCTTATGTTAAAACTAAAATGAAAGAATATTAAACAAATTAACTTTTAATTTAAATCTTAAATATCATTTTTAAAAGTATTAAATCAAATTAACATTTCAACTTACAAATTATATAAAATAAAGTTTGAAAACACTTATTAAATTCAAACCAATATTTCCCTATTTCTAATATATACAAATATATATATTATTATATTACAATTTGAATATAGAGCTTTTATTACATTAAAACTTCCTATTTACAAGATATATCAATACATATATATTATAAATACAAAATATTTTGATTAACTTTTGAAAAATAAATCTTACCAATTTTAAATTGCCAAAATAAATATTCCCAAATCATTAGCTTTCAAAAGAATTAAACTTACCTATTTATATTGTTAAGAAAAATATTAATAGATATTAACAAATTATTATTATTAGCCTCTTTAAAATAATTTTAACTTATCAATTTATAATGTAAAATGATCATATCAATTTAATTATTATCAAAGATTATTAAATTGATATTGCCCAAAATTTCGGGTCGTCACAGAACCACTCCGTGGATCTCCTATGAAGTTCATTTCAGTGGGAGCGCCATTTTCCTTGGAGCCAATCCCAAAACATTTTATATCATACACTTATACTATCTTTCAAATCATACCTTTTATGATTCACATCAAAATCTCCTTTACACAAGATCGATATCCCAAATCGATAGTTCCGACTTGGCTTTTCAAAGTCCCAAAATTGATTTTTCTCAAAAATTAAAAGCCTTTCCAAAATCCATAGGTTCCAAAACCTTTTCCATAATCATTCTCATAAAATCCTTTATATATATATATATATATATATATATATATATATATAATCTTGAAAAACCTAGGATCGCTTCATACTTATATAAATTCCCTTTTATACTTCAAATATTTTAAAAAATCTTTTCTTTTGGCTATAGATTTAACAAAGCGAAATTTATCATATATAGCAAATATATATAACTTTATTTATACCAAATCAAATATTCAAGTTTGATTCCCCTTATTTGTTCACCATGCCACTTACTTTTCATAAAGTGAATTTCAAAAGATATCCAACTTCCACTTTTATTCATATATATTTCTCAAAATAAACTTTTCTTTTCAAAAATCATTTTTACCTTTCAAAATTTCCAATATCAATTCCATTTAAGCACGTACGATGTACATATATCATCCGTATGCAACATCAAATCTGATCGCTCACTCGATCACATAATTACACTTTCGAACTAGTATCGTCCACCCGACTTCCTAGTGCGGACTCAAATCTGGTTTCTTGATCAGAAACCGTCATTCTCCTTACATAGCCTAACTATGATAGAGAATTTCCAAAATCAAATCAAAAATCCATATCCAGGTTTCGCCGTCGAAAATCGAGTGAAAAATCCCAACTTGGATCGATATACTATCTTGAAGTTCTATGCTCGAATCTGCATCAAATCACTATGCGAATAGAATAATATACGTACATCTTACGTATTTACCTTCATTGATTATTAGCTGAATAAATTTTCTTTTTATTCACCTTCAATTTTGATTCTATCACTTATTCATAATTGCTTCATTCTACTAGATTAATCACCTCAATTTTAAGCAGTTTGCACTCTGACCACTTGATTTAGAAAACAGCTTGAAAAGTTTAAAATAGATAAGTGGTTGTAAAATAGCTATTGGTTGTAAATAGTAGTAAAATAGTTAAGAAATTTTAAAATGGTTGTAGAATAGTTGGATAGTTGCAAAATAGTAATTAGTTTGTAAGTAGTTGTAAAATAGTGATTAGTTTTCAAAATAATTGTAAAATAAGTAGAAGATAGTTTGTGCTTTTTAAAAAGAAAGGCTGTATAGTGATAGTTAAGAAAATAGATTTAAAATAGTTTATATTAAAACAATTTATTTGAAAATAGTCTCAGTGCCAAACTGGTTCAATTTCCCAACTTCTCGTCACTTTTCAATTTCCACTTCCATTGATTCAATTTCAATTTAATTTGAATTAACTTCAATTAATATCCCAAATTCAAATCAATTCTAATTTGAATTTAAACTTATTCAACTTCAAACACAGTTCCCACTTAATTCAAATCAAATTCAATCTAAACTAATTCAATTCAAATCTCAACTTTACACCATCTCGAACTATACAAATTCGAGTTAAATTTTTAAATGTTGATTTAATCCTTTAAATCAAATCAACCTTTACTTTTAAATTAACAACTTAAATATTTAAACCATTTAATTTTGAGTCCAAATTCAAAATTCCATTTTAAAATATCTTTACTTAACTTATTTCAAAGTCCAAATTAGAGTTCAAGACTTTTTAAAAGATCTAATCTTCAGAATCTAATTTATTCCCCAATTTTAACTTCGAAACCAATTCTTAACAAATTTTCAGCAAGCTCATTTCTAACATTTAAATCTTTAAGTTCAAAGCGGTTTCCTTTTCATAAGTTCAATCTTATTTCTATTTTATTTCAGTAATGGATGTATATTACCTCAATCCATTTCTTAATTCATCTAAAATAATCCAATTCTCAGTTTTATAGATTATTAATAACAACAGGATGATATCAGGATAAGCCAAGGTAAATAAACATCCAAATTATCAAATTTTATTCCTAATTAATTTAATTCAATTTCAAATTTAAATTATTTCATTACAATTTCACCTTTGAATTAATTCCGATCTATTCACAAATAAATAAAGATAATTTTATATTAGATTGCACTGCCACAAAATATTCCATACATTGATAGACTACACACAAGTAGTTCAAACATTACATCCATTCATCCAAAATAAGAGTCATACAGAAGTCATAAATCTAGATGCCTTCCCTATTTCCTAGGGGTTTGGAAAATAACAAAGCCTTAGTATTCATACAAGAATCCTTTCTATGAACTTCCGTCGAAAGGGCAAAGCCCGAACATACACTTTTCAACAGGATGTCCCCACTTATAACATTTACCACAAAAGTTTCTAACCTCCCATCAATCTGGATAACCTTCACGCCTCCTACAGGACGTTCCACAACCTTATTCTTCTTCTGTCTCTTGAGACAATTCCTAGCAATGTGTCGCGACTCCTTACAATGATAGCAAATATCGACTCGTTGACATGTTCTATAGGTTTACGCTTCACCTTTCTCACTTCAAGGCAATGGTTTAGGAAATATCCTTTCTTATGACACTTAAAGCACAAGATCTCAGAGCGAAACCGTTGGAATGTACCCTTCAATTCCTCCCTTGTTTTACAGCACTTGGCTACGTAATGACCCCTTATTGAAACATCTGTAGCAGGTGACATTATCATAAGGTCCTGGTCCAGCCCTTTCCTTAACTTGTTTCTCATACTCCTGAATTGCTTCTTCTCGATCCTTACGTGCAGCTGCTATTCGCTCTCCGCGTCTTCACTCTTAGCCATCTCTCTCTAAGACTGGATATAGTGGTACTTCCTAACCTATATCAGACTTAATTAGTAGAATCCCAACCTATATTCTTATTATTCTATTCAATTTCAATAACCAACAACCAATTTCCTTAATATTTAGAAAAACCATTGCTTTATATCAAGATATAAGTTTATAAAAAACTAATTTTAAAACTATTTTAAAATCTTTATATAAGAAAATAAGAAATATAATACGCTCAACTCATTTTAGGGTACTATTGACCTTATCCTTAATGAGTAAACCCACCAGAGCCAAGGTTCTTGCTTAACCTTCAGCCCTGATACCAAAATGTAACGACCCAAAATTTTCGACCTCGATATTCGACACTAAGACGTTCACAGTAGAAGTGCCGAGCAATCGAACACTGGAAATTTCGTATTGTTAAAGAAAAGAAGAAGAAGGTAGAAGAAGAACAGAAAACAACAGCATCTCACATTCGCAGCGAATCAAAATATAATATCAGAGTAATAACGTTTACAAAGAAAACTGTAATTGTTACTTTTACAACAATACATCAAAGTACAAACTTTTACAAATAAACTGGATAGTTATAATTAACTTGTCCAGACTACAGTCAAATCAAACTCAAAAACACAGCAGTAAACTTCATACGTTCCTGCTATCTAGCTCGCCCTTCTGACCTCCAGAACATCTTAACCTAAAAATCTGTAATACTCGGTCTGACCCGAACATTACATCAACGTAACACCAGGGTCAGGCTGGAAACCAACGTGGGTAAACTCGGTAATTTGAAATACTAAGCTATAAAACATATATGAATAATAGGGTAACTCGTACTTTTCTACGAGTTCTTAACTTGTTATGCTCAATCACTTATCTTACAAGACAATATCCAAGTACCGTCCAGTTTACTTCATTTATTACATTCCAGCCTATTTGATTCTAAAAGGAACTTAGATTACTCATCGAAGTGGTTTTGGGTATTCACTAGTACCCGAACCCGGTCTCTTCGAATTCAATGTCATCTTTAATCCAATTAATTCAATTCAGAACATCGTATTCACATAGCAACTACATCACAGATAAATAACTTATATTTATCACAACTATATTCAACGTTTATTACATTACAGAATATCATAGATTATCATACTATAAATATCAATCAATTCAGACATTCTACACAATCAATCATCCATAAGAAAGACTTATTAATCCATACTATAATTAATTTAATTTAACCAATTAAATTAATTACTTATGTATTAATTACTTAACCCAGCTTAATTAACATTAATTAATTACAAATGTTTGTTATTACTTTAATTGATTGACTTTTGTTAATTCCTTTCATTAATTAACTATCCCTTAATTACTTATTAATTAGTTATCCTTAATTACATTAATTAGTTAACCTTAATTAATTACATTGATTAACTAACCCTAATTAATTATCCATTAATTAATCACATTAATTAATTATCCTTTAGTTATTAATTAATTTCCTTTAATTATTAATTATTAATCAATAATTAATCTTTAATTACTCTCATTAATAAATCTTTAATTATTAATCATTAATTAATTAATTATCCTTTAATTACCTTTATTAATAAATCTTTAATCACCCAAACCTTAATTAATTAAAAGAATAAGTCATTTATCTTAATTAACTTCTTAATTATCATTCAAAATCTTATTTAAATAAATCTTGAAATTAATTATCATTAGTTTATTAACTTAAGACCTTAAGTTTATTAAATGATAAAAACAATACATCTTCTTAATTACTACTAAATTATATTATTAATTAAGTTAAATAAATTTTAAGAATTTACCTACATTAGTTAAAATAAAATATATAACTTTTAACTAACAAAATATTTATATAACATCATTATTTAAAAGGAATAATTTTAAGAAATTAGTTTTAAAATTTAATTTTTGTTTTAACATAAAAACTTGATAACACCTTATATCAACTCGAGAAAACCTAGGGTTTACTCGTGCTCAAACCCGAGCCCTTACCCTTTTTTTTTAAAAAAACTTTGTTTAAATTTTATACAGCTATAAGCTGGATAACCCATGCATACAACATGAATACGAACCCGAGACCAACCCAATATTCCTCGAGATCGACTCCGAGGCACTCCCCTTATTCTTCCTCTCCAAGCAAATACTGATACCACAAATACCTGTGCACATGCACCGAGCATCGGCGACGTTCCGAATACCCAAGCCATCGTCGACAATCATTCTCGACTTCCTCTAGCCATCTGACCACCAAGATATCCTAATCGATCGTGGAGACAAAATTGAGTTCGATCAAACCCAAAGGAACAAAACTAGACACCCAGAAATTCACCTCGTCTTGCCGCCTCAGACCACCGGAGGCTTCGAAGCTTCGACCATACCCTCGCCAATCACCCACGCTCCATTTTCCCCATGATCGATCAACTCCGCATCCTTGTCGTCGACGCAGCAGCCCAAATTCCAACGTCGACCAAAACTGAGCTAAAACCCTACTTTGACTTCCCCCGCCACCACGGTGGACAAGAATTCCTCCGACCATTTTTGCCATGACCTCCGACCTTCCAGCTTGCTTCAGTAATGGCCTCAACCACCCCATTCACTCCGATCACCAGAAATCGACACAAGCATGAATTTCGTTCATCCCTCGATCTCTCTCGAATTACAACCTTAAAAATCTTGATTCTTTCTTTAAAAATCATAGTTTTCGAAGATAAACAAATTTTATTCATGAAATAACAAATTATTTAGATCGAGATTTCGATATAATTTAAGTTTCACTGTATTTCTTCCTTTTTGTTAGAACTAGCTCCAGATTTAACTTGAAAATATTTTTAAAATTGGAATCTTGTTATCACAAACAGATTTTGTTTATATATTAAAGACGAAAGAGAATCAGGGGAAGAGATATAAATTTTTGATCAAATTTTGTAACCTGTATAACAAGAACAGAGCCAACATTCTATATATACACATGCATATCCATATATTTAGATATATATATATATACATACATACAATTCATATTTAAAAATCATGCAAACAAATATCACACTTTACTTTAGATATTTATTGCATGCATCCAGATTTTAAAACAGATTTGAAGCCTTTAAAGAAAATTGTTTACTCACCTTTGAAGCAGTTTTTATTTTGAAAATTTGAATACTTGGTGATCTGAAACTTAGTTAAGTTGCTCCTGCTTTTAATATAAGGTGATTTGCGTGATTTACTATAGGTTTGTTGAAAAATTTGTTGCTGATATCTTCTGGTTTGCTTGTTTTCTTACTGGATTTTGATTTTCTTTGTTTTGAAATAGATGAAAAGGTTGTTGCTTTGAAAAGATTATTGTTTGAATAAATTTTCTAATTTGAAGATGTTTATAGGCTTTTAGTTTTCTTGTTTGAAAATGAAGATAGTAAAGAATTGAGAAGAGAAGAGTATAAGTATATTTATAGCTTAATTTATGATTTTCAAAAATAAAAGAAAATAAAAGAAAATGGTGACACTTGTTTAAAAATCTTACATTTGTCATTTGCTTGTGATAATTAACATACATT
This sequence comes from Allium cepa, assembly GCA_030765085.1. Classification (NCBI taxonomy): domain Eukaryota; kingdom Viridiplantae; phylum Streptophyta; class Magnoliopsida; order Asparagales; family Amaryllidaceae; genus Allium; species Allium cepa. Next base: position 467,238,875 of record CM060943.1, read on the forward strand.
TGTTAAACTACATGCTAATATCTCAACACTTCTGTCATGCATGTGTTTATTATTCTTGAATGTTTTGGTAAAAAATTTATATTTAATTTTATATTTAGTTATTACATTTCTTATTTTATATTTATGAAGTCTTTTAAAAGAAAATAGTATAAAACTAATTATATACTAATAAAAATTACATATTTTTTTTTTAATCCAATTTATTTTAAGATATTTATCTTTTGAATTTTGAATTTAAATTCAAATTCAATTTAAAATCAACTCACACACACATATATATACATTTAAACAAGTGGAAATTAGCCACAAGGGCCTCTTTAGCATGTGCAACTAGTTTCTAGGACACACAACTGAAATAATTACTTTTAAGGACAAAATGCAAAATAATTAGTTTCTAAGGCCTAAAAACCTATGAAATTATGTCCTTGAAGGTAATTGGATTGTTGACTTTGTCCTTAAAGTAATTAATCTGCTGACTTTGGCCTTAAAATTAATTCTTGTGGACGTGTGTCCTAGAAACTAATTGGACTGCAAAGTTCGTCCTTCTAGTGCCCCTTTAAACAAACACATATTTAATTTGTTTGAAAATAAATTTTTTGCCAATTTTAAATAATTTATAAAAGAAGATTATCGAATAAATATTTATCCAGATATAAATATTTATTATCAGATTTATTTGTTCAACTTATAAATCAGTGTTTTCAATAGTTAAAATCAGATAATTATCCAATTATCCGATGCCCTAAAATCTAGATTATCACATTGTTCAAGTGAATACAATTCAATTTTAAATACAGGGTGTCACATTTACACAGCAATTCATCACAGATAGATAACTTACATCATCACAGTTCAACCTAGCACTGCATACCAAAGAGTATCACAAATCACATATCAGAGATATCAACAATCCAAGGCAGTCAATATCACAGAGTATCACAAATCACATATAAGAGATATCAACAATCTAAGGCATTTAATATCACTTTTAAGCAAGATTTAATAGTCATTTACACCTAATTAATTTAATTTAATTACCAAATAAATTAAATTAATCACCCTTAAATCCTGCTTAATTAACCTTAATTAATTTTAAACAATTTATTATTATTTTAAATAATGAGATTAATTAATCATCCTATAATTATTCACATTAATTAATTAACTTTAAATTGATTCCATAGATTAATTATCCTTTAATTAATTAATTACCTTAATTACATTAATTAATTAATCAATTACCTTTTTATTTAATTTCATTAGGTAATTATCCTTTATTTACCTATGTTAATTAATTAAAGCTTAATACACTTATCTTAGTCACCGACTTAATTCAATCATTATTAAATTCCATTTAAAAAATACTTAGGAATTAATTTATTATTAACCTAGTATACCAAATTAACTTTAAAACATTTAATATTTATAAATTTAATCTTTGAAACTTGTTTTGAAACTTGATAAATACTTGATTGGAGACTTGTACACATTCTTTTGCTTTGGAAACTTATTTATTTGCTTATGTTTTTAAAACTTTTTCAAACTTTTATTTTATTTTTAAAACCTGGTTAATGATTTACTTGAAAACTTAGCTAATACTTTACTTTTATTTTTGAGCAATGAAAACTTATTTAACAATTTTGATTTTACCTTTTAATATCTGCATTTCCCTTTGCTTTGAAAACCTAGTACATAATTTCCTCATATTAAAAAAACTGGATTACAAAACAAAGCAACCCGAGCCAAACTAAAACTTCACAAGTCCCAACCCGAGCCATCCTTCCATCTACCCATACACGAAACCGAGATCAACCCTTCTTCCCAAGCTCAAACAACAAGACATCTCCATGCACACGTACACGTGCACTAACGATCTACTCGGCTCCGACCAACGCTGCGATGACTCGCATGTCGACGACGACCCTCACGAAAGCTACGACCATCTAGAAACTCTATACCACCAACTAAATCGAATTCGACATTCAACCATTCCTGGAACAACAACGCTGTCACTAGAACATCACGCTCCACCCATCTCCTATCATTTGAAATCCTGCCACCACGTCCAGATCCTCGTTAAAGACCTGTGTTGCCTTTCCCCCACCTCCGATCGAGTTCGACGTGATGACGATGCCGCATTGGCCTCAAATCCAACATCAACCCAGACTAAATCTTAAACCCTAGATCAACCTTAAATCGACACCACGATCCCCTATATGTTCTCAAACTATTTTTCCATGATGTGCCATGGTCTAAGGCTCCTCCTCGCCAAATAGTTCACCTCGCAATCCATCGTGCCGCCGAAATTCGGCTTCTTACCCAATTCCGATCAACATACAATTTCCCCTCAAATTTTAACTTATAAATAAACAAAATCATAATCAAAATCCTAATTTTCCCAGTCGAATCCAAACATATAGGTGAAACATAAAACCATGATTAACGAAAATTTTGATTTATCTTGTTTTTACTGTAATTTCTTCCTTCCGAAACAATTACTAAGTATATTCATCTGGAACTATTTTTAAAAGTAATATAACATTCATGTAGTCGTTTTTCTTTTAATGATCATACCCTGAAAATAATTAAAGCAAGAGAATTTGATTTTTTTTTAAAACTTGTTTAACCTGTTGAAAATTAACAGAGGCAAGTACATCCATTCACTCAGACATGCATGGACATATACATAAAAAAACTCATTTCTACATCCATGCAAACATTTCACATGCAACCAGATATAAAATAGATTAAACTTAAAAAATAGATTTGTTTACTCACCTGCAAAAGATGATAGTAGAGAATAGGGCTTTATTCTTTTCTCTAGAAATTTGATCTGATCTGGAACTGGATTTTAAATCTGAAGTTTGATTTGCCTCAGGTTGAACTTTGTTTGATTGCATCAGGTTTGGATATTTAAAAAACTTTGATTTGCTTGCTTTTGTTTGAATTTTTCTCAGGTTAAAAACAGTTTGATTGCTTTGAATTTCAAAGAGCTGTTTGCTGTTTGTATTTTAATTCTCTGCTTTTTAAGTTTTCACAAGTTTTAGCTTTGAAATTTTTTGAGAACATAAGAATGAAAGACTTAAGAAGGTAGGAGTGGATGTGTACATATTATAGCTTGTTTTTCCTTATTTTTTTTAAAAAGATAATCAAAAGGTATGACATTTGTAAATTTGCATGATATAATTGTTAACACTTTTTAATCTTTTTGTTAAAATACTTACACGTGTTAAATTTCATGTTTAAAATCTTAAAATTGTAATTTGTATGTATTAATTATCGCACACTTGTCTTTATATGTTTTTATTATTATTTCAATTTAGTTTTATATTTATTTAGGTTTTTATAATATTTTATATTAAATTTAATATTTAGTTTTAAATGTATATATGTTTTATTTTTTTATTTTTATACTTATAAACAAAATTTATTTTTCATGTGTAAATTTTAAAAGAAAGTATACAACCCCTTTTATCAATTCTTATTTTAAACTATGAAACAGCCAATGCTTCTTATTCGCAATATATATACATAAGATTTGAAATATCTTATGTGAATTTTGATATATATATAGGTATCCACACCTTTTCAAATTTTCATATATCCTACTACTCGTGGCATATATATATATATATATATATATATATATATATATATATATGTATGTATATATATATATTTACACACTTATATATTTGTATATGTATACATTTAAATTTTTATAAAATTTGCATATATCTATTTATATACATATCCAAATATTTAACTGAATTTTATTTGTTTAACTTACAATTCTGTATTTTAAATAAATTAAATCCTGCTAATTATCAATTAACAGATATCCAAAATCCAGGTTATCACATTGCGGGTTTTCACAAAACAGATACATAATTTTTTGTTTCTAAAATTGGTTATCTAATATAAAGAAATATATACATAAATTTCTTCTTTCTAAAGTTTCTATGTCATTACAGACAAATATATACAAAAAGTTATTTCTAAAATTGGTACATCATTGCAAACATGTATAACAATTTTCCTTTCTAAAATTGCTACATCAAATGGACTCTTATCATTATTTTTTTTGTGAAGAATAACATTACAATTAGTTATAAGTGATGAATGTTTGTATTCTATAGTAATGAAAAAGAATAAATATTTTCAATTAGTATGTTTTCGCACAAAAAATTACAATTTAATTATTTATTTTTTGTATTTTTGTAATCTGAGTTAGTAAATGGACAAAAATTATACCATATTTTGATTAAAAATATTTTTCTTTCATATTTTATTATCTTTTTTACATAAATTTTAAATACTTTTTGAAAAGTTTTACTATAAAATCTATTAAATAATAGTAAGTAGAAGAATTTAAAGCTCATTAATTCTCTCTAGATATCAAATTTTCGCATCCTCGCCATTTATTGCTATTATAATTATTACAATGTTTCTATTGGTTCTCTCTTCTATCATTAAGATTTAATACTAACTTTTACAATTATTTGCATATTTCTTTTATGTTTTTTCAGTTATTTTACATTTAAGTCCATATATATTAAATTTAGTTAGGTGATCTTAAATTTAAGCTTATTAAAAAAAACACAATTAACGAATATCCATTAATTGATCTAATAAATTTTTAAAAATGACATTCAATATGTGTACCTTATTCATATTAACAAAAATGGTAAAAATAAATTTCCACTCAAGTCCAAATAGTTTTAAATTTCCACAATTATATACAAACTATTACACTGTTTTACTAATATTCTCTCCTTTCAGTTTGCGTTTGAATGCCAACATTCAGTAATTTTTTCAATTATTTGCATTTCTCCTATGTTTTCTTATATTATTTTACATTCAAGTCCATCTATTCGAATTTATTAATTGATCCTGAATTTAACTTTTTTACTAAAATTAATTGATAAATACTTATTAATTAATCTAATAAATCAAAAAAATCACAATTCGATGTGTATACCGTATTTATATTGAAATAAATGGTAAAACTATATTTTCATTCAATTCCACACAATTTAATATTTTCATAGTTATATACAAAATTATCTTTGATACTTTAACATTTTTCTACATTTAAGTTCACAAAATTTCTTTCTTTCTAAAATTAACAATTTAATACAAAGAAATATGTATATAATTTTTTCTTTCAAAAGTTGGTATTTCACTACAAACACGTATATACAAAAAATTTGTTTTCAAAATTCATATATCATTACAAACATATATAATGTTTTTCCTTCGTAAAATTGGTACGTCAATTGGACTCTTTATCATATTAAATTATATTTTATGAAGAATAACATTACAATTAATGGTAAGTGATGAATGTTGTTATTCTATTATATTGAATTTTTTTTCAATCAGTATGTTTTTGTACAAAAAGTTACACTCTAATTATTTATTTGTAATTTGAGTTAATCAATAGACAAGAATTATATCATATTTTGATTAGAAATATTTTTCTTTCATACTTTATTATCTTTTTTTACATAAATGTTAAATATTTTTTGAATGTGTTATTCTAAAATAAAAATAGTAAGGTATGAAATAATGGATTAAAAATCATTTTTTTTACATAACTAAATTGACAATGTGATTTGTAACGGCTTAAGCCTTATTTTCACTTAATATTTCTTTTAGTAGCTAAATGAATATATTTTTATCACTTTGATATTATGACATGATTATTTTGATAAATATGTGCGGCAAGAACCATAAATGCATACAAATACATCGAGCCTTTGGTATTGCACTTTTATTTTTAGGTCTTTGTCGTCATTCTATATCATTTATCTATCAAATGTTTCAAAATCTGAATGTCAATTTCAGAATATATGTACATGAATATTTATTTATGAAATTTTATATAAATATTAATTTCAAAATTTATTAAGAATACTTATTTTCATTTATTTTATTGATAAATAATGAATCCTAAAAAATATCATACATTGTAGTACAAAATTTTATTTTTTTACAACTTTTAAATGATAAATTTTGTATTTTACAACATGAGTATGGAAGCATGGATTACTCTAATAAAAATTAGGTTATATAGACATTCTCATTTTCAACATGATATTAAAACTTACCCAAGCCATTACTCAAATTAACGCTACAGATTTGTTTTGGCAAATAATGAAGTTGTAAGCATGGCACTCCTACAACAACATGAAATTTATGATTAACTACAAAGTTAGAAAAAAGGTTTACTGATTGAAATTTCAAATAATGAATAAAAGTTCATGAGTAGATAAGTTGATTGTAATATTTGATTCCCGAGCCTTACTCTATACAGGGTAGATATAGATAAAAGCTTATGTTGCCTAAATCACTTATTTAGATTCCCCACTACCAGGTATATATTCGATTCGATACCATCTAATGAAGACCAGCTATTAGCTTATTAGAGTCTTTATGGCCACCTGATCTTCTCAGCTATAGTTACATACAAAACTCTTATCATTTTTCCCTACTTTCTAACATTCATATCCATATATTTAGTTAGTTAAGTTGATCATTGATTTAAAATATTTAAATATATTCAATTATTTAATATTTGCTATTTCATTATAAATCCTTAGAAATATATATAAAATATCCATACTAATATAAATGGAAAATTCATTTTTTCATCCATATACATAAAAAATACATATACCACATGGGATCGATTATTTACGTTTATAATGATTTTCTATATATTGTGTTTTCTATTACCAAGTTAGGACAATAATTCCAACAAAATACGTGGTTAGCGACCCTCTGCCTTACATTTGAGCGTTGCATGTTATTTTAAATTATAAATTCCTTTATTTCATTAAGTTTAGCATATACTACTTAAAAAAATTCTGTTTTTAGCAGTAATTAAATTTTAAATATTATTTTTTAACAACATTATCGTGTGCAACGCATGGATTACACACTATTAAAAATAGTAAGGTATGAAACAATGTGATTCATAACGTTTCAGGTCTTATTTTTACTTAATATTTCTTTTAGTAGTTAAAAAATAATTTTATAAATATGTGCTACAAGAACTTTAAATGCATACAAATATATTGAGCCTTTGGTATTACACTTCTATTTCTAGATATTTGTCATCATTCTATCAATTAATATTTGATATTTAATGTATATAACATTTATTTTTTAGTCAAATGTATCAAAAGCTAAATGTCAATTTCAGAATACATATACACGAGTATTTATTTATGAAATTTTATAAGAATATTAATTTCAAAATTTATTAAGAATACTTATTTTTATTTATTTGATCAACAGATAGTAAATCATAAAAAATGATAAATCAATATATAACTCATTTTTATCACCAAAATTATACTTAATTTTTATTCAAATATAAAAATATACAAATGTCATAAATATATACACACTTATATAATATAGTAATTTCAAATTATAATTCATTTATCTTAACAAATTCATCATATATTGCGCAATAAATTCTATTTTTCAAATATAGTTACAATGTTATAATTTTTCTACAACATACTATGTACAATGCACGTGTTACACACTAATACTAATAATAATAATCTCTACTATTAATAATAAGAATTCTCCGAACTATTTTCAATCGTTTCTTTTGAGAATCCTAAAATATCCTCATATCTTTTCGTGGTTCACACTTCTCATTTCATGCTAGTAAATAGCCCCGATCACTCCCAACTTAAACATCGCTATCATTATCTCTGATAATCAATCACCAACCACTTCGCTAACCGCTAATTGATTAGGCAACCGTTGCTTCAGGATCGAAGTTCGACCATGATACTAACCAACCACTTCCTATAGAAGCGTTATAAACTCCAAATATTAGATAAGCAAGCATAACCACAACTTATAAATTCACAGCCGAAATCGAGCAAACCAGATTCAGAGTATCGTGACTCCGATTTTGAGGAAGTTGACATTTTTTTGATTATATTTATTCCTTTTCTCAACAGAGGAATTTCGACTTGACGAGATTTCAGGTAGTATTTTATTTTATTTACTATCTTTTATTTCAATTTACCCATTGATTCTTAATTTTCATTTAAGTGTTGCATTTAATGGATTTCTAGGGAAATTGTAATAAAGGATGATTTGTTTACCGGTTGAATAGCACTTATCGTATGTTCAAGTCTCTTAGTATTTGATATGTTTACATGAAAGAGTTGACAAAGAATGATAAGCATTTATCATATGTTTAAGCCTCTTATTACTCAATATGTTTGCATGAAAGATTTGACAAAGAATGGTACTTACTATTTGAATTGTAAACTAAACCTAACTATAAACCTAACCGCTATCCGCTAATCGATTAGGCAGTTATTGCTTCAGTATTGAAGTTCAACCATGATTTAGGTATGTTTTAAACCTATGCCCCTGATTTCTAAATATGATGTACATTTTTTATTTTCTTCTCAATAGTGCCTCACCGAACAAGATTTCAAATAGTATTCTATTTTTTTTAGTGTTTTTGCTTTTAATTTACATGTTTATTCTTGATTTGATATAAGCGTTAAATCAATTATAAATAAAAATTTCGTTGTATATTGGAGATTGAATCATGTGCATATATATTATGCGTTGTTAAATCAACATATTAGGATATGTCTTTAAATATCAAATTTGTGATATTATCATAAAAAATAGCCAACCAAACCATGAATATGAACTCTGATAGGCTTTTGATTATTTTTTATGAAAGTACAAAACAAATTATGTTTTACAAACTTTGTTCCAGTTCCTCATCAGGCTTTCCCACAACCGTTGCATCTACTGTTAACAAGCCACGTTGCTAAAAAAATTTAATTCAAAACGCTGTCCCAATATTCATATACTTAATTAAACTACTTGAAAGTAAAAAGAGCCCACTCATGATGGATTGCCTTAGAAATCAACTTAAAGAGTGCAAAAATGAGTTTGAGGAAATACTCAAGGTTCTTCATCTAGATCTATATCAACCATGTATTCATTCTCTAACACTTTCATTTGCAGATTTATTGCTAATTTTGATGATATTTTTAACCACTTAGTTACTATTGATTATTGTTTGCTTTTACATTGTCTAATTACTGATATATTGTAACAACCCGCATATTTTATGATTATATATTTAAAGATTTTATTTAAATATAACATCGTTAGTTGGATTAAATTCCAAAATATGACTTTTTGTAAACAATCGAATCCGGACTCAAGATCACTTCCATTGAGTTTAAAATGACATTTACAACTTGTTTAAGTACAAACATCGATACATTTGGAGCTGATTAGCATTTTGATATTTTCATTTGGGCTTTCATTTGGGCTTTGGGTTGGGTTCTAGCCCATTAACCCAATAAGCTAACCCAAACTCTTCTATCAAATACCCGAACTCCTCTCCACTTCATTCATTTTACTTATAATAATTCCTAACACTCAAGCCCTAGGAAGAATGGTGGGAAGAGGAAATTAAAATTCCTAAGCCCTAATTTCTCTTAGGAATTCAAGTTCTAGTTCTAAAATCAAAGAGAAGCTTAGGTAAGCATCCTCTTCATCTTCTCCATCTCAACCCCCCTCCAATTTTTATAATTTTCTAAATCTAACTTAGGAAATATTTGCATATGATCATAGTTTGGAGCTTCTAGGGTTGTGATTGAAGTGGAGTTGATCTTTCCTTGTTTAGCTTCTCAATTGTTATTTTTGAGTTTAAAGGTGAGTTCTTGAACTCACATCTATGTCTATAGCTTTCATTGTTGTTAGTTATGAATTCCTAACATCTATTCCATGTTCATTTGCTTTTAATTTAAATTGGTTTGGTGAATTTTCCAATTTTGGTTTTTGAAGTTAAAATTTATGAAAATCCTACTATGGATGTTTGGACATGATATTTGGGGTGTATCGAAGAACCTATAGGGCTGGGTTGTCGTTTGGCATAAATCATTATCCTCCATCGCTCGTCCGATCACTTTTGAATTGATTTAGCCATCATCGGCCTAGGAAAATTTTGCTCAGCATAGGCAACCAGACTTCTGGTTGAAAAAAATCCAAACGTCTGGTAGGGGCTTCTGAGAAAAAAAGAGACGATAAAAAAATAAAATGGCAGAGCCCATGACCAGACGTCTGGTTAAACCCAACCAGATGTCTCGGAGGCTTCAGGAAATAAAAGGAAAAAGGAGAAAAAAAATGTAAACTTTCAGAACCCAGGTTCAGATGTCTAGCCAAACCTATCAGACGTATGGTCCTTTTGAATTTTGTCTATTTTTCCTGTTTTTGAGTGGATTTTCAATTTTTATCGATTTTTGTTGATTCGGTTAGTTGTTGTCATTTATTATGACTTTGATGAATTCTTTTCTGGATTTTTTGGAATCTCAATTTGATGGATTTGATACCAATTTTCGTGGTTTTAATTCACATCGTCGAATGTAAATTTTTGATGATAGATTGTTTTACAATCGTTTCTATGATTTGTCACTTTAAAATAGAAAGGTTTCTATACTAGTAGTAGATACCCAAATCCTTTCACAAAAATGATTTCAAAATTATTTTTAATACAAAACTCGTTTTAAAACTGTTTTCCAATCGATTAGTATATACAAACCTTTACTTCATTCATATGAGAAGTCCAATTAAACGACTTAGCAAAACAAGTGGTATGAAACGCTTGCGTTTACTTCGTCGGTTAATTCTTGGACTTGTTCGATTGAAATTTCGTGACAATTTTAGAGTGAAGATCCACAATTTGTTCGTAAATATTTAAGTTAAGCTAGTGTTTATGAGATGTGAAGCCTGACTCATTTATTTACTAGCTTAGTGTAATTTACACTTTTATTGATCAATGATGATCATTTTTATGGGCTAGCAGTCCACGGTCTTTCAACCGTTTTATGGAGTTCAGTGCATGGGGCGTATCTTTTTAAGTGCTTCGATGATCGGCTCAACGAGTCAGTGCATGGGGCGTATCTTTAGGTGCGTCGATGTTTGGCTAAATAAGTCTGTGCATGGGGCTTATCTTTTTAAGTACGTCGATGTTTGACTTGAATCTGTGCATGGGGCGTATCTTTTAGGTACATCAATGTTTGACTCATTTTATGGCTAACGACCTATGGGATAGCGTCCCGTTTATGATACACATGTTGGTGAGCTTTCATGCTCCGTTTATGATAAGCTTTCCCCCCTTTTATGTTTTTTGGATTTCTAAATATTGATTTTTGGAATTTATGTTTCACCAATTTTTTCAATTTGCATTGATATGTTTTGTTAATATTTGAGGTTTGTTGAATAAACTAAAGAATATGACATTCTTTTTGGGTATTTGAGACAACTTGAGATATTATATGATTTTCATTATTATCAAATGTATACTTGTCATAGTATAGAATTATTGTTATCATACATTTATGTCATAAACCTTATCCTATCTCATCTTATATGATATTTATAGCTAGACCGATACGTTTATTATCTTCCTTCTTAAATAATACCTGAGTCAGACTGAGGTGTTTCGAGCGCTTCCACTTGACTTCTTAGCAGGGACTAGCTTCTGATTTTTAGCTAACTACGTTAGCTCGGTAGTTTTTATTTTATACATTGAGATAGAGACTCCTTGATGTATACTTATTCTTTTGTGATGTATTGGATCTTGTATAACCACTACTTTGATGTTCACTTCTATGTGTTATATTCATATCCATTTTCGCCTTAGTGATATGAATATCTGTGACTGATTTTGTGTTATGATTATTTTATATTTATTTTCGAATGTCACATAACACTGTGTAGTAGCTTTGAGTTTGTATTTGATATGTCAGATTTCCTCTTGGAATGAAATGCATGACCATCTATTTGGTATATCGCTACTCGCACAAATCAATTACATAGATGGTCACTCATCAATAGCCTTATTCTTCATGCTTGTCGACGACATTACTCTGTAGTGTCCTTGGCTAGTGTGAGTATAGAGGTGGGGCGTCACAGCTTGGTATCATAGCCAAACTTTGGAACAATATGGAATAATCTAGTAAGGATCATTGTCCTAAGTCTCTCTTAGGAATCGTGCCTTAGGATTTAATTCGAGTCTTAGGACCTGTTCTATCCTATTTACCTTTATGATGCTTTGTTTTACCAATCATGCTTATTTGAATTCATTCCTAGAATAACCTTTTTCCACTTCGTTCTTTCTTTCTTCCTTAAAGAAGAAGAGATGGTTAGACTTGGCAGTCCTAACGCCGGTCAATCTAATGGTCCTCCTCCGGATGGCATATTCACGTCTGCCCAACAACTTTTGGATCTTGTAAAGAATCAAAGGTTTATTCCTGCTTTGAGTAAGAACCCCAAAAAGGTTTTACCTCTGAAATCAGAGGTGCCTTTCGACCAGCTTGTAGATATCATTCTTCGACTTGAAGAGGCCGATAAAGGAAGTGATAGTGATGTTGGAGGTGCCAAGAAGAGCCTCAATAACAACAAGAAGATGCATCCTGATAATAAGTCCAAACCTAATCCTAACAAGAAAGGGAAGCAAGCAACTTCGATAGCAAAGACTTCTACCCCTGGTTGTGGAGTATGCTACAATTGTGTATTTAAGGACCACTATGCAAATAAGTGTCCGAAGTCCCTTACTTGTCACTATTGCAAAAGTTCAGGTCATCTTATATCTTCATGTCCCAAACTTCAAAGCAAGAAAGAGGAAAAGCTGTTGCGCAAGCTTCTAGTAACCATTCTCTTAGTCAAGGTATTTCTCATTCTGTGCTTGATGGCATCATTTTGATTCATGATTATCCTATTCGAATTATTTTGATACGGGTACATCTCATTCTTTTATATCTAAAGAATTTGTTGACACTTTTTCTTTAAATATTATGGGCTTGATGACTTCATTGAGAATTGCGAATCTGGTTGGTGGATCCGGAACACTCATTTTACTTTGTAAAAATGTCGAGATTATTTTATGTGATTATGCTTTTCGATCTGATTTGCATGTTATACGCTACTTAGGTTTTGGAACTAATTTTGGGAAAGGATTGGCTTAATCGTTATAAAGCCCGTATCCTACATCTCGAAAGGACTATCCATCTTCGACATCCTCAATCTATTAAACAGATTTCTATTGTTCTTAATGATTTCGATTCCAATTCGATAACATTATTTTATTCTTTAAACCCATATGATGAGGAAGATATTATTTCCCTCATTCACGTAGTTCGTTAATTTCCCAATTTCTTTGAGCCTGTCTTAGGATTACCACCTAAGCGATCAATCGAGTGGTGCTAAGGTCTTTTCAGCTCGACCTTGCCACTGGTTTTCATTAGCTACGAGACATGAAGAATAGCGTTTCACTTTGCGCATTCCGTACTCGTTTTGATTCTTATGAGTGGCTCGTCATGTCATTCAGTTTGACGAGCCCTCCAACTTATTTCATCCATCGTATGAATTGAGTACCCTGCGAATATATCAATGAGTCCATCCTTGTATTCATTGATTAAGGGTTAAAACAGCAATTTAAAATTGCAAATCTTTCTAATAAGATACATTTATAACTATAATTGGATTTTGTTCTTAAAACGAGCAAAGAATGTTCGTAAATTTTTTGAGAGAAATGTTTTATAGAAGATGATTTTGTGTATTCTTGCCCGTTCAGTGCTTTAAGAATTCTGGTTGATGTGCCTGATCAATGTTATCGATAGGAGTCTTCTAAACGCTATGATGAGACATTCTAACACAGTAAATTGACTTGTAATAAGTAAATTTTCTTTCTAAAAAAGATGGATACATAAAGTTAATCATAATTTTGAATGTCTTAGCTTTTCGGGAAAGAGTATCGTAAAATAAATGATTTAGCATAGAAGCTACTTTTTAGAAATAAAAAGAACTCCCCGATGCTCTTATTCTTGTGATTCTCGGAAGGAACCGAGACTTTACTGTTTGTACCGATGCTAGTCGTATTGGTTTGGGTGCCGTTCTCATGCAAAAGGGAACGTATAATCGCTTATGCTTCTAGATAATTAAAGCCTACTGAGACTAGATATACCACTCATGATCTAGTGCTCTCGGCCATTGTTTTCGCTCTTCGAGTTTGGCGTCATTACCTTTTAGGAGAGAAATTTGTTCTTTATACCGATCATAAATCTTTGAAGTATTTATTCTCTCAAAAGGAACTTAATCTACGTCAACAATGTCGGCTCGAATTCCTTGCATGTTATGATCTTGATATTCTTTATACTCCTTGAAAGGGAAATTATGTTATTGATGCCTTTAGTTGTAAGAAAGCGGTTGTTTCCATGATGATATCGGAATGGAATGATCTCGAGACTTTGTCTACTTGTGAGATTTGAGATCATGAATCTGATTCATGTTCATCTCTTGTTTGATGTAGCCTTGAGGCTCATCCTTCTCTTCTAGACTGCATTCTTGAAGCTCAAAAGCATGATCCCGAATTGGCTCATCTTAGCTAAAGTCGTAGGGATAGAAATATTGATGGTTTGAAATTGTTTGGTGAAATTTCCAGTTTTGGTTTTTGAAGTCAAAATTTATGAAAATCCTACTATGGATTTTTGGACATGATATTTGGGGTGTATCGAAGAGCCTATAGGGCTGCGGTGTTGTTTGTCATAAATCTGTATCCTCCATAGCTCGTCCAGTCACCTTCGAATTGATTTGACCATCATTGGCCTAGGCATTTTTGCCTAGCATAGGCAACCAGACGTTTGGTTAAAAAAATCAAGACGTCTGGTTGGAATCCTGAGAAAAAAAAAGAAACGATAAAAAATAAAATGGAAGAGCCCATGACCAGACGTCTGGTTAAACCCAACCAGACGTTTGGAAGGCTTCAGGAAATAAAAATAAAAAGGAGAAAAAAATATAAACTTCCAGAACCCAGGTTCAGACTTCTAGCCAAACCTAACAGTCGTCTGGTCCTGTTGAATTTTTCTTATTTTGCTTGTTTTTGAGTGGATTTCCAATTTTTATCGATTTTCGTTGATCTGGTAGTTGTTGTCATTTATTATGGACTTTAATGACTTCTTTTCAAGATTTTCTGTAATTTCAATTTGATGAATTTGATATCAATTTTCATGGTTTTAATTCACGTCATCGAATGTGGATTTTTTGTGATAGATTGTTTTTACAATCATTTCTATGATTTGTCACTTTAAAATAAAAAGGTTTCTATACTAGTAGTAAATATTAAAACCCTTTCAAAAAAATGATTTTAACATTATTTTTATTGCAAAACTCATTTTAAAACCATTTTTCAATCTATTAGTATATACAAACCTTTACCTCATTCATTTGAGAAATCCAATTTAATGACTTAGCAAAACAAGTGGTATGAAACGCTAGCATTCACTTCGTCGGTTAATTCTTGGACTTGATTGGTTGAAATCTCGTGATAATTTTCGAGCGATAATATACAATATGTTAGTAAATATTTAAGTTAAACCAGTGGTTATGGGACATGGAGCCTAACTCATTTATTTACTAGCTTAGTGTAATTTACACTTTTATTGATCAATGATGATCATTTTTATGGGCTAACGACCGAAGGTCTTTCAACCATTTTATGGAGTTCGGTGCATGGGGGTTATCTTTTTAAGTGCGTTGATGATCGGCTCAACGAGTCCATGCATGGGGCGTATCTTTAAGGTGCGTCGATGTTTGGCTCAACAAATTTGTGCATGGGGCGTATCTTTTTAAATGTGTCGATATCCGACTCGAGTCTGTGCATGGGGCATATCTTTTAGGTGTGTTGATGTTCGGCTCATTTTATGGGTTAACGACCTATGGAATAGCGTCCCATTCATGATACACATGTTGGTGAGCTTTCATTCTTCCATTTATGATAGACTTTCACCCCTTTTTTGTTTTCTGGATTTCTATATATTGATTTCTGGAATTTATATTTCACCAATTTTTGTGATTTGCATTGATATGTTTTGTTAATATTTGAGGTTTGGTGAATAAGCTAAAGAATGTGACATTCTTTTTGGGTATTTGAGAAAACTTGAGGTATTATATGATTTTTGTTATTATCAAATATATACTTGTCATAGTATGGCATTATTGTTATCATATTTTTGACATATCTCTTGTCCTATCTCATGATATTTATAGCTAGACTGGTTCGTTTATTGTTATTTTTTTTAAATAATACTCGGGTCAGACCGAGGTGTTTCAGGTGCTTCCACTTGACTACTTAGCAAGGACTAGCTTCTGACGTTTGGCTAACTACTGTAGCTCAGTAGTTTTTGTTTTTATACATTCGGGATAGAGACTCTCTGATGTATACTTATTCTTTTGTGATGTAGTGGATCTTGTATGACCACTACTTTGATGTTCACTTCTATGTGTTATATACATATATGTTTCTGCCTTAGTGATATGAATATCTATGACTGATTTTGTGTTATGCTTATTTTATATTTGTTTTCAAAGGCTAAATAGCCACTGTGTAGTAGCTTTGAGTTTGTATTTGATATGTCAGATTTCCTCTTGAAATGAAATGCATGACCTTCTATCTGTCATATCGGTGCCCGCACAAATCAATTACACAAATGGTCACTCCTTAACAGCCTTATTCTTCATGCTAGTCGACGGTATCACTCCGTAGTGTCCTTGGCCAGTGTGAGTATTGAGGTGGGGTGTCACATATGCTTAATAAACTCAACTTTTCAATGTTTTTCTTTTTGTTCAAATTACATATACCTTCAAATTAATTTTAGACATATGCATGTACATTTATGTATTTGTATACATATACATATACATATACATATACATATACATATACATATACATATACATATACATATACATATACATATACAATACATATACATATACATATACATATACATATACATATACATATACATTGTTAGCACCAAAATTGGTCACTAACACCCTTAGAGAGATTGTGTAGAGAGATTAATGAAGAAAGTAAATTAAAACAGAGAATAGAGTGCAAATTTAAATGCAGAGAACAAGAACACCAAATTTATAATGGTTCGATGTAACTTCCTACATCCACCTTGAAGTTGATTTCCATTGATTTCCTTGATGGGTGATTACAGATACAATCCGTTTTTAGTTACTAGAATACAATTGCAAAGTAAAAGAAATAAGTCTGGAATGAGTCCTGAAAATGGCAGAGTCTCCCTAGTGTTCTCTAGAATCTGATCCTTTTTTCTGTGCCCTTGCCCCTCTATTTATAGACGAAGGTGGGTTGGACTTCTCTGGTGGGCCAGGTAGCTGGATAACTCGGTCCAGGTAGGACGTGCCCTGTGCGCCGAACCGAACAGACCGAACGGTTAAAGGCCGAACCCTTCTTTCCATGTCGAATGATTTCTTCGTTGTGTGGGAGGGATAGGCCGAGCGATAATCGAGGCCGGACGTGCTGGGGAGAAGGCCGAACCACCTTTGATTACCGAACATTCTTGGGAGGCCCAACGCGCTTTGGTCCGAACGATGCGATGCCGAGCAGTATAAAATGTTGATATGCCAGGCCGAACGTTCAGAGACGCCGAACATACTCTACGCCGAGTGTTCCTTGTAGGCCGAACGTTTACTTTGGCCGAACGTTCACTTTAGCCGAACGTTCGCTTTGGTCGAACGTGCTTGCGAGGTCGAGCATCCTTTGGGATGCCGAACGTTTACTTTGGCCGAACGTTCACTTTGGCCGAACGTGCTTGCGAGGTCGAGTATCCTTTGGGATGCCGAACGTGCCAGGGAGGCCGAATGATATGGCTGAATGTACTGAATGCCGAGTGGATCAATTGTGCCGAACGTTATCTTTGGCCGAACAATGGTGCTGAACCACTTAAAGGCCAAACGCCCTTGGTATGCCGAGTACTAAGTTGCCTGGTCAAATCTCCAGGAAACACTTGCCCCCCAAAATGTGTTACGTGACCGAACGTGATACGCTTTGGATTACTCGCCTTCCATGCTTCGCTTCGAACCTTGGTCATCACTCTTGGGGGACGCATGAATTTCCTATCCGAACATGTTGTAGATTCCAAACGATCCACGTTTGCCGAACGATCCACGTTAGCCGAATGATCCATGTTAGCCGAACGATCCATGTTAGCCGAACGGTACCGCTTTGACCGATAGAACCGATCACAGTCTCTTCAACTTCTTCTCCTTCCTTGTAAAACCTGACCTCTCCTTCTTCCTCCTTTTTCTTCACTTTCACTTCTGCAATTTTGGACTTTCGAACTACCCCTTTCATCAGATTCTAAGGACCTCTCAACCCTTCCTAAAGCTCGATCCACGAACTAGGTAAAATCCCTTTATCCAACTACTTTCCCTGATAAGTTTCGATCAATCGGCTTAGGTCAGAATTGTGGTCGAACGGGCTACGTGGGTGGAGGACCCAAACTCCGATTAGGATATCTCCAAGGCCGAGTGAGGTGAGGTAGGGAGAAGTGGTTAGGGATGATCACTTGTAGGGGTCGTCTAGTCGTTTGGGAGAGATGCTGTCGCTCGGCACGGCACCCTTGTATCGAACGAGTTTTGGGAAAGAGAAAAGGTGGAGGAGAGGAAAATTTGAAGGCCGTGCCGAGCGTCGAAGCTCGGCCTAACCTAGGTTTGGCACGGCACATCATTGGCCGAACGATGGGATGGAAGGTTAGGGAGTTAGCGTGAGTCAGTGGGGAGGCTGAGTGTTGTTTCGGCCGAATGGTATTTTGGCTGAACGATACCCTGCCGAGCGCTACCCAGTACGAACTTTAGTCAGGCCGAACGAGAGTTGTAGGCCGAGCGATAACTTCGTCGAACAATAGCATAGCCGAACAAACATCAATGCCGAGCCATATCAAGGCCGAGCAACCTTACACCGAACGATGCATAAATGCCAAACCAAACACGCCGTACAGTGCATAGCCGAACCACACATAAATGCCGAACAGACGTGTCGAACAATGCCTAACCAAACCACACTTAAATGTCGAACAAACTTGCCGAACAAAGCATGTCGAACGGTCGTAAAACAAGGGCAACGACTCTAACATGCTAGCATATCGAGCCGATTTGAACTAATAACCTCCTACTTCCAGTAGCCAAAAATCTGAACTTTACTTGACGTAATCGGATAACTTCCCCTAATGCTCCCCGGACTTGAAACTGTAATCTCCGTATGGCGGGCTTTTGGAGACAGTCAGCGATGACGGTCTCCGAAGGCGAGGGTTATAATCTTAGTTTCATATTAGTTACCTTGTGACTTCCAAATTTTCATTGCGTATACAAGATTGATTGCACTAGTTCACACACCACGTGGGGGGATTATTCGTGTTGTTAATTCTGACATCGATCATTTTTCAAGTATAGTTCACACAGGTGTTTGGTCAGATCTACTATTTATTGAAGATGTCTAAAAGATCCAGCTCCGCCACCATCTCAGACAGGCCCGGGCCGTCTTCCAAAAAAGGGGGCACATAGCCGTCGACCTCCCCCGCTCATGATTTTGCTCCTGATACCCTGGAGTCAACGATCCTCTGGATAATCCGATCGATTCACAGGCTTCGAGGATTAACGAAGCCGCGCTCCGGCGGATATGTTCAATTCACGGAATCCCTTTCGCTAACGTGTTGGTTCTGTCGGGCCGTGATCGTCCACACCTGCCCCCGGTCGGATACACCGCCTGCAATAAATTTATGTGCTGGGTAGGCAGCGTGCCTCCGTTCAATTTGTTCCTTCGGGATGTGTTGCAACATATCGACGTCGCCCCGTCGCAGCTACACCCCAACGGACACGCGTTCATATATAGGACTTACCTCCTCTTCATGGCCATCTTCTCTAGACCTCCAACTTCCAACGACATCAGATATATTTACATGATTAAGAAGCGGAAGGATAGCCCCTCTTTCGTGTTCCTCGAGTCCTATCACAAGTGCCAAATTCTAACCGGAGCGTGGAGCAAGTTTTCCCTGTACAAACAGAAATGGTTCTATGTGCTCTGCCCTCCCGGCTTCGCGAGGAGATGGGTTGAAGGAAGTAAGTCTTCATATGGTGCTCGTGTTTTTATTGATGCTATGCTTTTCCTAACTCTTATTTTATCTTTCCAGATGTCAGTCCCCGTCCTGAGGACGGTGGTCACTCTAAGGCTGTTGAAGCTATCAGGGCTCTTCCTGCCGAAGAACGAGACATTCAAACTCTCATCTCGAATGAGTCGTTGTCGAGGTTCAGGCTGTTAGCCGAAGGTCGTCGAGTGAGTCTTCCCGAGGGCGTATCCTCTCCTAAGCCCAAATCTGGTAAAGGGAAAAAGTTGGCTGGATCATCATCGCCACACCCCCGGTGCACAGGAGGAGGGGGGATCAAAGAGGGTGAGCCCCCTGAAAAACAAGGTGAGAATGTGGGTCCCACTCCGGATCCACTGGTCGAGGTGCACGATATTGATACATCATCTTCCCCTTCGAAGGGAAAAAAGAAGTTGATGTATAGGATAAGGAAGGAGAAGGTTGGCGGAACTTCCAAAGTTACACTCATCCCGGCAGAGAAAGAGGCTTCTTTACAGCGAGTGGAAAGTTCTTTAAAGAGCCTATCGAATCTCTCCATCCCAGATGATCTGCTTAACTATGTGGCGATCCGGAGGCATTCAAATTCCATTCGCCCGTCAGAGGCGATGTGGGCATTCCGTACCAAAGTCAGGGAGAGAAAACCCCTATTAGCAAGGCTACTGGTCCATCGAGGGGAAACACTAGGACACGCACGAACACTTACACCTCAAGTCTTACTTAGATTTTTTTTTATATAACTCCCCTTGTTAATTCGCTATTATTTGAATTTCGTGCAGGTAACATGGGACACTCGCACGAATTCGATCGCCTATGTGGCTCTTCTATTTTTAATCTGTCCGGACATGACTCGGGTCCCGAGGGACGTCGAGATAGAGATGGTGGTGGGGACCGTCATTCTCGGGACTCATCATCTCGAAAGAAACCGTATTACCAGCCCAAGCATCACCGACACCCCCTTCTCATTCAGGGCAAAGTCAGGACCAGCCTGGTTACAAGGAGTCGCAGTCTGATATCCCCCGAGATCAACGCTCTGATTCTTCTTCCACTCGACAGTCTCGAGATTCTCATAGAAAGGGCAAACTTGCAAAGCCGTCTCCTCCTGCTCCTGCATCGGATCCCGCAGTATCAGAGCGACTGAGCGAGCTCAAAGCTACATTTCCCAAGATCTGGTTCGATGGGTTGAAGTTTCTTCCGACGATTCATCCTATACCCGGAGATGTTAAGCAAAACACCATTGCCTGCACCAACAACGTATATGTTCAACATGACGCGTTCGTCCACCTAGCTGAGAAACTCTCCGAAGTCTCTGTGGAGCGCCAGCATGAAATAGACCGCTTGAAACTTGAGGCTACCCACGATAAAAACATCATTAAGGCCCAGGACGAAGAAATCGCCACTTATAAATCTGAACTCGAGGCCACCCACCGGAGTGCCAGGGATACTGCCGAGGCTGTCACTCGCTTGGAATCAACTTACAAGAAAGAGCTTGACGAGGCGGTCCAACGATGTGGGGCTTTGGCCTTGGAGAAGGACTCCGTTCAAAAGGAGAGGGATGCGCTCAGCGCTCGAGTCAAGGAAGTTGAAGAGCTTCTTCGTAGAGAGAGGGAGGAGAAAACAGCTGTCCAGGAAGAGTCACAGCGATACTGTAACGAGATCGTCGCCACCCGACTTTTAAAAGAACAACTCGAGGGCGAGCTCTCCAGGGTTGAGATGTTAAAGAGTGAGGCCTGTGAGGAGGGCAAGAGGACGGCGCTGACGGATATCGATTCCCTCCTTAAGGCTGCCAGGGAGGAAGGTAGAGAGGAGATCAAGACTGCGTTCGACCCACTCATTGCCGAATTCAACGCCCGCATGCTCATGCACCGTGACCTAACTTTTTTAGGCGATGGCTATCTTGAATCGTTGTTCGAGGCATGGGAAACTTTAATTCAGATCAGGAAGGCCGAGCGTGGTGTCGAGGAGGTTGACGAGGAGGATCTAATAAAGGAATTTCTAAAGGGAAATGAGCCTTCGGACCTATCGGCGGCCAAGGCTCTTTACTGCAAAGGCTCCCCCTCGAGGAAAGGGAAAGAAGTTGTCGCCAGCCCATCCGGGGCCGAGTCTCCTGTTCACATACCTTCCCAACCGGCCGGTTGGCCGACACTTGATCCCTTTGAACAACACACTGGCTATGATCCGGAAGCCCCTGGCCTGGGCATTCATGTTTTGTCTACTATCCCAGAGGGAGAAACTCCTTTGACGGCAGGGAGTTTGCCAAGGCCTGGTAGATAACTTTCCACTTTGAGATTTTGAAAGTCGTCATTCTTTGTGAAGTACTACTGCATTCTAATGCTCATCTTTTCTGATTTTGTGCAGGTCATTCCAACCCCGATCCCACTCCGAGGAGCGATGTCGCCAAGGAGGTGGAAAAGTCTGGTGGGGGTGCTCATGCTGGTGAGGTTCCTAGGCCAGATGCTCAAGTGATTAGGGCGCTTGACGAAGGCAAATACGATTCCTCCTCTGGGAGTTATGAAGTAGAAGTCACAAGCGCCCCTGAGCATACATCTGAATTGAGCATGAAGGAGCGGCTCGAGAATGAGAAAAGAGATACAGTCACGGTCAAGATTGAGCTGTGTGAAGTGGACCTAGATGATCCCTTGAACAAGCCATTGAAGGTCATCCTTCCCGGCAGGTCCAAGGCCTTGGATGTTCCCCCTACTTCTTCAGTGGTTACTCCTCCATCAAGGAAAGGTTCCAAGGGTAAACACTCTGGGGAAGAGTCGTCTGGGAAGAAGCTGAAGAGGCACAAGAAATGATTACTGTCTTCGTTCAATGAGAGTCAGTTTAAGTCACGTAATAATTTTTGTAATTTTTGTAGATAAAACGTTGGCTTTGAATTTTGGAGTGCTTTTAGCAGAAAACTTTTCCTGAATAAAGTTTAGTTCCCTTTTCTGTCTTTTCAAAAGATTCTTATTATTCAGTTTTCCTTGTGATTGTGATATATTCCAGTCCGCATTCTGGGGACTTGGAGAATTTTTACTGTTCATACTCGAGTTCGCGTTTCGGGGACTTAGGGTATCCCAGTCCGCACTCCGGGGACTTGAGGATTTTGAAGTCGTTTATACTTGAGTCCTCGCTCAGGGGACTTGGAGTACTCTAGTCCGCACTCCTGGGACTTAGAGTTTTTTATTCTCTTATGCTCGAGTCCGCACTCCGGGGACTTCGAGTAATCCAGTCCGCACTCCGGGGACTTGGAGATTTTTATTCGTTTATACTCGAGTCTGCATTCCGGGGACTTCGAGTACTCCAGTCCGCACTCCGAGGACTTGGAGATTTTTATTCGTTTATACTCGAGTCCGCACTCCGGGGACTTCGAGTACTCCAGTCCGCACTCTGGGGACTTGGAGATTTTTACTCGTTTATACTCGAGTCCGCACTCCGGGGACTTTGAGTACTCCAGTCCGCACTCCGGGGACTTGGAGATTTTTACTCGTTTATACTCGAGTCCGCACTCCGGGGACTTCGAGTACTCCAGTCCGCACTCCGGGGACTTGGAAATTTTTATTCGTTTATACTCGAGTCCGCACTCCGGGGACTTGGAGATTTTTATTCGTTTATACTCGAGTCCGCACTCCGGGGACTTCGAGTACTCCAGTCCGCACTTCGGGGACATGGAGATTTTTACTCGTTTATACTCGAGTCCACGCTCCAGGGACTTAGAGTACTCCAGTCCGCACTCTGGGGACTTGGAGATTTTTATTCGTTTATACTCGAGTCCGCACTCTGGGGACTTCGAGTACTCCAGTCCGCACTCCGGGGACTTGGAGATTTTTAATCGTTTATACTCGAGTCCACACTCCGGGGACTTCGAGTACTCTAGTCTGCACTCCGGGGACTTGGAGATTTTTATTCATTTATACTCGAGTCCGCACTCCGGGGACTTGGAGATTTTTATTCGTTTATACTCGAGTCCGCACTCTGGGCACTTCGAGTACTCCAGTCCGCACTCCGGGGACTTGGATATTTTTACTCGTTTATACTCGAGTCCGCGCTCCGGGGACTTAGAGTACTCTAGTCCGAACTCCGGGGACTTAGAGTTTTTTATTCGCTTATGCTCGAGTCCACACTCCGGGGATTTGGAGATTTTTGTTTGTTTATACTCGAGTCTACACTCCGGGGACTTCGAGTACTCCAGTCCGCACTCCGAGGACTTGAAGATTTCTTAACTCACTATGCCATAAATGGCCTTCTGCAACACAAAAAAAATGTTGGCTCAGGCCCGAAAAAAGTTGTCATAGGTCTATGGCAACACTTTTAGGGTGATGCAATTTTTGCCGTTGCCTTAGACCTCAAAGGCAACATTTTGACCATCTAAGGCAACATAAGTAATATTGTTGCAATAGAACCCTATTTGGGTCTATGGCAACACCCATAGGTATCTGTAGCAACATTCAAAAAATGTTGCTATAGATATTAACTTTCTGAAGTTATGGGGCCCACATCTTGTGGGGCCCACAATTAGGGCCCACGATCCAACTGGGTCCATCCCTATGGCAACACCTTGAATGACTATTGCAACATTATTTTAAGCAACATTTATAACCCGGTGGCAGCACTATTATGAAGCCACTGCAACACTATTCTGAAGCTACTACAACACTATTCTGAAGCTACTGCAACACTATACTGAAGCTACTGCAACACTATACTGAAGAGACACTTAGAGCACATAGAACAGTACAATATCACATAGAACACTAGCATAATACACAATACAATATCACATAAAACACTTGCATAATACACAACATAATACATAGTACAGATAACAATTCATACAGCAGTACACATCACAATTCATGTCAGTTACCCCAAAATACTACAAGGCTACCCCAAAATCTCCGGTACACATAGTAATTCATAAATGAGACTTAAGAGCTGGTGCCTCCAGTCAGATTATCAGTCTCACTGGACATGATTGTGGAAGTTAGATCCTCTACATTGATGTTCATCTCCGGGTTGGCATCACCTAATTTCTTAATCACCCTAGTCAAATTCTCTTGTACCTTCTGATTTACCTTAGATTCTAGCAAATTTACTTTATTTGCATCCAACTCATGTTCCTCTAGCTAGCTAATATTCAATGGTTCTGCCTCTGGATTTATCTCCTTCATTGATATATGCTTTACAATGCATCAGTGATGTGAGTAGCTAGCTAAAGATATTGGTGTAGTTAATGAATACGAACACTAGCGAAAATGTTTATCAAGCAAAGTTAGATGGCAAATACAACTATGCTTGCTCTTTGCTAACGTAATATCATTTCGATCCCATCTCTAGTTTGATTACT
Source organism: Allium cepa (assembly GCA_030765085.1). Lineage (NCBI taxonomy): Eukaryota > Viridiplantae > Streptophyta > Magnoliopsida > Asparagales > Amaryllidaceae > Allium > Allium cepa. The sequence continues at coordinate 467,264,225 of CM060943.1, forward strand.
AAAGTACTATGCTTTTGAGTTAAGGTTACTTCAGAAAGATTTTTTTTTGAAGTGGATGTAAAGTTCAATATGAGCAATTTGGCAAAAAATATTGTCTATGGGTCACACCTATATTAGATAAGCATGGGTCGTTACTAAATGAGATAACAGTAATTAGCGATTGGCCATGACCGTGTGTTAAGCTATCATATTCTTGACTTAGATACAAAAACATTTCACACATGAATGGTGTATTAGGGAACATTACTGATCGGGAAATTGATAAATGCATTTTATTATGTAAACAGATCGCTTGTACACATTACCAATTGGTTTTGAACTAAATAAGTGATATTAAAATTCAAGATAGCTAAGAAAATAGAATAAAATTGTTAAAAACTTACTTGCTCTGTGGACTTCAGCAACCACCATAAGGCGCCTTTGCATGACTGAAGCCATAAATTGGAAAATGGAGCACATGCCAAACATAACGGTGATTGGAAATGCATTCACCTGTAATGGTGAGAGGGTATTAAGAAACAATAATTTTTCAGTCATAATTTTACGCCTGCCAATTATTCATGGTCCCTGCCATTCGGATGAATTACGAATATAGTTCTTGTTACATTTAAGGACTTCTTTTTTAATATAAGCTACTTAAAATAAAATATTACCAAAACATGCTGATTAGCAAACTTACTATCAAAATAGGTTTATTTTTGCCTAGTCAGCCAAACTCAGCAAACTGTAACTGTCTGGTATACAACTACAGGCTGTGCAAAAAAAGTTGACACTATTATGCACAACTTTGAGCGGTAGATGGAAAATACTTTGCACCTGCGAAGTACTTAATTGTCTAATAGTCTCATATGCACAGTTCAAAGTTGCAGAAACCATTGTCAACATTTTGCACAACTCATAATTATTCATATACCAGATAGTTTCAATTTCCTGAGTTAGCTGTTGAAACTAGCTCGATTTGATAATAAGTTTGCAAACCGGCATATTTGGCTAATGAGTTTTTTTGAATAGCTTATATAAAAATTTGTCCTATAAATAACGATGTTAAGTCTAAAGATAAATAACTCAAAAGTTTAGAGTTTACATTGTAAAGAACAACACACACAAAAATATTTAAGGGGATGCGGGAGAAATTCATGATGGTTCTCCTAGCCTCCTCGGGAATGTATTGTGACCTCATGTTCATAATAGATGGCCAAAATATTCCACAACATGCTTCAAATGTGCAAAAACCAAAGAGCTGCATACATGTAGCGAAGGATATACTTCCACCTTTAACAGATGGAGGTATAGTCAAAAACTGCAGCACAATAAAATCAGATAAGGTACAATAACTGAAATGATTATCATAAATTGCATGTTTTTAATAGCTAGTTATGTCTATGAAAATAAAAGAGGATTTACCGTGGTTAGAATAGGAAGGAGAAGAGTGAATGATGATACAAGAAAAACAACTTGCATGTAACTTTCAACTCTAAGTACAGGACGGGCCATGAGCCTTGATGCAATAGAACTTAATGCTTCTAAAATTTTCTATTTGTAACTGATAATGGACACAAAAATATACATGAAGGTAGACCTTCATTTGAAACTGATGACAATTCAAGAGTCAAGTTCTCAGAACTGGAAATTCATGTACCTCAAATTAATTAAGCATGGTATTAAAACTAAAACTTATTCAAAGATCTATATTATAAGCAACTTCGAAATCTGGTGTGTATCAAAATTCGTATATACTTAAAAAGTGAAAATACAAATCTATTATGCCTAAAAACTATAGGTTTAATACCCAAAAATCGATTCTAAATCTTTCCCCATTTTTCGACATTAATAAGCAAGTTGTAAACATTTAAGATAAAATACTTTTCAAAATTAATTTTGTTATCACTTTTGGAACTTAAAGCATTTTTTTTAGATCTGGGAAATTTGATATTAATTTCTAAATGTTTATGAGTTTCCATAGCGCAACCTCTAATTTAGGGATAAAGTCCCATACCCTAGATTATTTGTTTTGGAAATGGACAGCAACTTGTAAAACAATGGTGAGAGTAGATCTGGAGCACTGTTGAATAACCATGACACCTGATTACTTTCGTTGATGTTGACGGAAGCAAATGCTAATAATGGTGGCTGCAGTTCCGTTGGAAATCAAAGTAACCTCCTTCCGCCAATACTTACAAAAGCTTCATCAAATCCAACAAATTTGAAAGCTAACCCTACTATTACGAGAGCATCTCAATCGAACAAAGGCAGAAGCGAAATCGCTGAACAAAGCTTGAACCCCCAAATCGAAGCCCTAATCGAACCGAAATCGCTGAACCCCAAATTAAGAATGTTCGCTTGAACCTTTGTAAGAAGACAGAGAAGAATGAAAATAAAAAGTTATTTGCGGGGACTATTTTTCTTCGCGGCTCTAAAAGATCAAGGAGTAGTGTACAGATTGATGAGGTGTCACGTTCTCCAACGTGGGATTTGCCTTGGTAGATTGGCGTGGATCGGTGCGAAAGATATGCAAAGGTCTGCTATAGCAACACTATAAAAAAATGTTGCATCTATTACACTTGTTTAGCTAGAGCAACACATTTTTATGGATAAGGAAACACCAAAAATTCAACGTTGCAGTAGGACCAAAATTGTATAGCTATCGCAACATTTTACCTGGCAACACCTTGCAAAAAAGTTGCAGAAGGCCATCTATGGCATAGTGACTGCTTTGAGCGTTCATACGCCAGCCAGAATAATATAATTGTAATTGCTTGTCACAGGATTATCATATGCAGAAACATTAATCATTCATGAAAAAGATGGCTTCAAGCCTTTATTAATGTAAGCACTAGACTGTTTCATTACATGCCAAGAACTAGGAATAAAAACATACTGGAAATAGATGCAACTACTGCATGAAGGGAATAGATTAGGTGTAATAACGCCGCAAGTGCTCGCTGTTCCATGCTCGGGGGAGTATCGTACCATCGACGGTCGCTAGCTTGAAAGTTCCTTCTCCAAGCTTCCATTCGATGACGTATGGGCCTTCCCATGCGGGATTCATGTGAGATGGAGGTGGAAATACCTATTTCAAAACGAGATCTCTCACATCAAAGGTTCTTGGTTGGACTTTTCCATTATAATATCTAGCGACCCGGTGTCTGTATGAGGCCGCTCTCAAATCAGCTTCTTCGCGTTTTTCATTAATAAAGTCCAATGATTCCAGTAAGAGATCCTGATTCGTTGCAGGGTCGTAATAAGTTACCCGATGTGATGGAACCTCAAGTTCCACGGGTATGACAGCTTCCGCGCCATATGCCAATGCGAATGGAGTATGGCCAGTCGCGGTCTTGTGGGTAGTTCTATAAGCCCAAAGCACCATCGGGAGTTCATCTACCCACTTGCCTCTAGCCTTTTCCAAACGATTTTTTAATATGGACTTGATTATTTTGTTTACGGCTTCCACCTGTCCATTCGCCTTTGGGTGTGCAACTGCTGCAAACCTTTTCTCAATGCCACATTTTTGACAAAATTCTTCGAACTCCTTGCTTTCGAATTGAGTTCCATTATCAGTTATGATGGTCCGTGGAAGGCCAAAACGGCATATGATATTTCATACAATGAAATTAATGACTTTCTTGGTGGTGATCGTGGCCATAGGCTCTGCCTCTGCCCATTTGGTAAAGTAATCGACTGCCACTATTGCATATTTCACGCCTCCTTTGGCTATGGATAAAGAACCAATCAGGTCAATTCCCCACATTGCAAACGGCCATGGCCTAACCATTTGTGTGAGTTCCGTCGGCGGAGCTCTTGGAATTTTCACGTATATCTGGCATTTGTCACATTTCCTCACATAATCCGCAGCGTCACGATTCACGGTTGGCCAAAAGTATCCATAACAGAGGATTTTCTTTGCCAATGTTTGCCCCCCGGTATGATCACCGCACTCTTCCTCATGGACTTCTTTCAGTACCCGTTTTATCTCATCATGGGCCACGCACCGGAGTAAGGGGGTCGAGAATCCCCTCCGATACATTATCTCGTCCTGTATTACATAACGCGAAGCCTTACGAAGGACTTGGCGTCTTTCGCTCCTTTTTTCAGGCAAATCCCCTTGTAGCAAGTACTGTTTGATCGGGGTCAACCACGATTCCTTTTCGAGTTCGGTTTCCAACACGAAATCTATCTCCATCGTGTCTTATACTTGGAGCAAGCAGGGTCTCAATAGGGAACAATCCCATTTGCTGCGCATCGCCAGTGCTTGTGAATTTTGCTAACGAATTAGCTTCCATATTCTGTTCGCGTGGGACATGGGAGATGGCATAATATTCGAGACTTGCCAGTAACTCTCGAGGCCGAGCGAGGTATGGAGCCAGTCTCTGTCCCTTTGCTTGATAGTCTCCCCGCACCTGGTATACTACCAGCTGTGAATCGTAGAAAATTCCAATCGACTTCACTTCCAGTTCGATAACAAGTCTTAAGCCAGCCATCAATGCTTCATATTCGGCTTTGTTATTTGTTGCTGCAAACTCAAGCTTCAAAGCTTAGCAGATTGATCGGTCTTCCGAAGTTACGATGACTATGCCTGCCCCCGAGCGATGGTCGTTAGATGCCCCATCGGTGTACATCTTCCATCAAACGGGAGGTATGACCCTGTGACTGCTCGGTTCATCTAGTAGAGTGAATTCAGCGATGAAGTCAGCTAGTGCTTACCCTTGTATGGACCTTCACGGCAGGTAGGCAATGTCGAACTGGCTCAACTCAATATTCCATTTTAACGTCCTTCCAGAAGTTTCCGGTCATTGGAGTACTGGTCGCAGGGGTTGGTCAGTGTATACACCGATTGACTGTGCTTGAAAGTAGGGACGAAGCTTGCGTGACGCAATCACCAAGCAATAGGCGAGTTTCTCAATCTTTGGATAATTCCTTTCCACCCCCGTCAAGAGTTTACCAACATAGTAAACTGGCTTTTGAACTCGGTCTTCCTCGCGGACCAAGGCTGTGCTGATGGCATGCTGGGAGATAGCCAAGTACATGTACAACGTCTCGTGGTCTACTGATTTCGATAGTACCGGGGGACTTTCTAAGTGCCTTACAAGAGCCCGAAATGCTTCCTCACAGTCGGACGTTCATTCGAAGTTTCTCTTTCCTTTCTTTACAACTTCGAAGAAGGGAATACACTTATCTGTAGCTTTGGATATGAATCGACTTAGCGCAGCCACTTTTCCATTCAGGCTTTGCACCTACTTTATGGTTCTGGATACCCGTATATCTCGGATAGCCTGGATCATCTCCGGTTAGCCTCAATCCCTCGTGTGTTCACAATGAAACCCAAGAACTTTCGTGAAGCCACGCCGAATGAGCACTTCAGAGGATTGATCTTCATCTCGTAGTGCCTGAGTATATCGAACATTCTGCTAAGTCTCGAATGTGGTCGTTTGACTGCCGCGACTTCACAAGCATGTCATCCACATAGAATTCCATTGTTTTCCCAATCTGATCTTTGAACATTCGATTTACCAGACGTTGATAAGTTGCTCCTGCATTTTTTAATCCAAAGGGCACTACTATGTAGCAATACAACCCGACGTTGGTGACAAAGCTGGTGTGTTCTTGGTCCGAGATGTGCATCAGAATTTGATTGTAACTAGAGTATGCGTCCATAAATGATAGTAACTCGTGTCCGGCCGTTGAGTCGACTAGTTGGTCAATCCTTGGTAATGGAAAGTTATCCTTCGAGCATGCTTTGTTTAGATCAGAGTAATCGACACAAGTTCTCCATTTTCCATTCGCTTTCTTTACTAACACCGGGTTAGATACCCATTCAGGGTAGAGGGCGTCGCGGACGAACCCGTTGGTTTTTAGTTTGTCCACCTCCTCTTTGAGGGCTGCGGACCTCTCTGGATCCATGCCCCTCCTTTTCTGTTTCACAGGGATATGTTTTGGGTCTATGTTCAACATATGACTCGCAATTGCAGGTGAAATCCTGCACATATAGAACGTGTCCAATCAGAAACATCAAGGTTCGCTCGGAGGAAATCAATGAGGTTTTCAGCTGCTACGGGGTCTAGCTGTGATCCTATTTTAAGAACTCGTGATGGGTCGTTGCAGCTAACTGAGATGTCAATGGTCAGTTCGACTGGTGCTGCATTTGTTTCCCTGGGTTCCCCATCATCATCTCTCAGATCTATGTCTCTATGGATCCGAGATTGTCGCCCAAGCCAGGGCTCGGGCGCTAGTTGTCAATCATCAGAGTTTTGGATGCGGACCGAGCTGTCCGCAACCTTTCCTTTCTCCCTACGCTGCGCCTCTATGAGCTCAGCCACATAGCATGCACGACCGGCTGCCTGATCGCCGTGCACTACTCCTACTCCTTTGTCTGTGGGAAATTTTAAGGTCAAATACCATGGGGCCATGGCTGCCCTGAATTCCGCCAGGGCTGGACGTCCTAGGAACACGTTGTATGGGGAATCACCATCTAGTACTATGAATGGTAGGATTCGCACTCTCCTGCGTTCACCTTGACCTAGTTCGATGGGTAATTCCACATATCCCATGGCATCAGTTGCCGCGCCGTTAAAGCCATGGATCCTGGCTTTGGATGGTTTCAAATCCTTAGTTTCTAGTTTCATTTGGTCATATGCCTTCCGGAAGATTATGTTAACGGAACTTCCGCAATCAATTAGAATTCTCTTTACAAATGCCGGCCCGATGGTCGCGGATATGACCATTAGGTCGATAGTAGGGGCCTCTATCTTATCCACATCTCTGCTCCTGAACACAATGTCATCATTCATCGTGCGTTGCTGCTTTGCGGGAGTTCCGTCCTCTACATTCGAACAACACTCATAATCCACATGTCTCAGAGAGTTAGCATATCGTTCCATCTTTGCCAATTCTTATCCGTAGGGTGAAGTCCGCCAGCAATTGTGTTAATGACCAATCTACCCACAGTCCGAGTAGGCTGTTCTGGTTGGTGTGTGGCTGGCCCTCGCCCAGGGTCCGATGTCTCTTGCCTTCCGTCCTGTGGGTCTTTGAAAAATTCCTGTAGCTTCTTCTGCCTAATCAATTTCTCAATAGCGTCATGAAGATGTCTGCACTCCACTGTGTTGTGCCCATAAGACTCGTGAAAGCGTTCCTGTCAGCTTTTGCTCCTCTGTTGATTCCTTTGGGCATGATTTTCTATATTGAAAAGTGTTGCAGGTTGATAAGTAGATGTTCTCAAGAGATGCATTCAGTGGAGTGTATTCGTGGTAGGTTGGGATTCTTGACTTCCATCTCCCCGTTTCCTTCTTCTTTCCGGGATTTCCACCTCCGGATTCTTTAGACTGCCCGGCCTTGTTCGGGATGCTGGCTTAAGTCTTTCCAGGGTTATTGCCAGTTGTCTTCACGGCGATGTTGCTCTTTGCAGATTCCTGAATGGGCCCTGGTGCCTTGTCTTTCCTTGTCCATCGAGCTTCTTCTCTCCTTATGAACTGATGAGCTTTCAAGTAAAAACGCTCTAGTGTGGCTGGAGGCTTTCCACCAACCAATCTCCAAATTCAGAATCGAGATCCACTCCATGCATCACTGCCATCAAAATTGCATGGTCGTTAGGATTGCTCATTTCGGTAGCAGCAACATGAAATCTCTGCAACTATGCTTTCAGTGACTATCCTGGAGCTTGGGTCACACTTGATAAGGACATCACATCCTTTGGACGGGTGGTGTGTATACTAAATTGTTCTATGAATTTCATTGCTAATTTTTCGAAGCTGGATATTGATCGTGGGGGAAGTCGAGTAAACCACATGGTGGCAATTCCAGATAGAGTAATCGGGAAGCACCTGCACTTGGTTGCGTCATTTGCTCTTGTTGAATCCATCATCCACTCATACCTTATTACATGCTGTCTAGGGTCAGTTTTCCCTTCATAGGCTGGAATGGTGGGCATGCTGAACTTTCTCGGATATTCAGCCTATAGAATGGGGTCTTGAAGGGAGTATGGCTTTTCAACACTCCCCAATCTTCATTAGTAAAGCCTTGATTTTCTCTCGTCAACTGCCTGATCATAGTTGTCAAGTCCGGGGTTTGTATAGAAGAAGGGAAGTGGGGTTCCATTTTACGGGCTTTATTTCTAGTAGATCGATCAGTGGCACATGCTTGTGCATTTTCATCCTTGCGGCATCTGCGCTTAGGCGGTTCATCAGCTGAAGTCGAACTATCATCTTCAGAGTAAGTGACAGGGCTACCTCCAGCTTATTGATGCTGCTGCTGAGTAAGCTGGGTTATGAGGTCAGCATTGACTTGCATTTGCTCAGCAAGCTTCTTTCTACTCTCCTTAAGTTCTCTTATCAAGTCATTGAATTCCGCTCGGGAAACAACTACTGCTCGGTTTTGGTTGGAGGGTCCTGCACCTTGAGCAGCTTGCTGATTGCTAGGCCCAAGTTGTTGCACACTAGCAGTTTCGTGGGCATCTGCATTTTGAGAGGCTGATCCTGTCCGTGGTCTTCCCATGGTAGAGTTATTGGTAGTAACTCTGAGTTGAATCAACAAATGCCTACGGATGATTATGAATCTCCTTCGGGGGACTTATGCAATCCTGTAGCTACAAAGTAGTTCCTAATAGCCCGAGAATTCAACTCTCAGTGAAAGCACCAAAATGTTAGCACCAAAATTGGTCACTAACACCCTTAGAGAGATTGTGTAGAGAGACTAATGAAGAAAGTAAATTAAAACAGAGAATAGAGTGTAAATTTGAATGCAGAGAACAAGAACACCAAATTTATAGTGGTTCGGCGTAACTGCCTACATCCATTTTGAAGTTGATTTCCTTGATGGGTGATTACAGATACAATCTGTTTTTAGTTACTAGAATACAATTGCAAAGTAAAAGAAATAAGTCTCGAATGAGTCCTGAAAATGGCAGAGTCTCCCCAGTGTTCTCTAGAATCTGATCCTTTTTTTAATGCCCTTGCCCCTCTATTTATAGACGAAGGTGGGTTGGACTTCTCTGGTGGACCAGGTAGCTGGATAACTCGGTCCAGGTAGGACGTACCCTGTGTGCCGAACTGAACAGACCGAACGGTTAAAGGCCGAACCCTTCTTTTCATGCCGAACGACTTGTTCGTTGTGTGGGAGGGATAGGCCGAGCGATAATCGAGGCCGGACGTGCTGGGGAGAAGGCCGAACCACCTTTGATTACCAAACATTCTTAGGAGGCCAAACGCGCTTTGGTCCGAACGATGCGATGCCGAGCAGTATAAAATGTTGGTTTGCCAGGCCGAACGTTCAGAGACGCCAAACATACTCTACGCCGAGTGTTCCTTGTAGGCCGAACGTTTACCTTGGCCGAACATTCACTTCGGCCGAACGTTCGATTTGGTCGAACGTGCTTGCGAGGCCGAGTATCCTTTGGGATGTCGAATGTTTACTTTGGTCGAACGTTCACCTTGGCCGAACGATCAATTTGGCTGAACATGCTTGCGAGGCCGAGTATCCTTTGGGATGACGAACGTACCAGGGAGGCCGAATGATATGGCCGAACGTACTGAATGCCGAGTGGAGCAATTGTGCCGAATGTTATCTTTGGTCGAACAATGGTGCTGAACCACTTAAAGGCCGAACGCCCTTGGTATGCCGAGTACTAAGTTGCCTGGTCAAATCTCCAGAAAACATACATATACATATACATATACATATATATACATACACAAGCATGTGTTTATATGCATTATGAAAAATTTAAGGACTGTTATTTGTATTCTACTATAAGGTTTTTCACCGAAATTTTGCATCAACTCAAAGGTTAAAGTTCCCTAATTTTTTAAGGATTCTCACTTACAAATCATATATAGTAATGACGTTTAAAGGTTCCCTATACAAATAGTAATTGTATTCTTTTTACATTAACATTTCTAAAGGTAATATATATCACACAATAAGTTAAGGTAATGTTGATGTTTCCCAATTGGGTTTGCGCATTGATGAAGCGTGACACTGGTTTGTTGTTATGTTTCTATCTGTTTTGCAAAAAATGATTTTACCTATTGAACACTGTGAGTTCATTTTACAAACTTTTAATAATGTTAGTTTTAATTACTGTAAAATTATTTAACTCATAAATTATTCCACACAATACATGCTTTACTCTGCCACAATGTTCATCATTTTAAATTAAAATTATTTCTTCAGTTGAAACTCAACTTAATTCCTTAATTGTTACTTTGACACAATTATCATCATTTTATGTTAACATTACCTTTTTATTTGATTACCTATAATGAAGTTATTAGAAGATTTAAACATGAACATGCCACTTTCTCCTAACTATTTAGTGAACTATAAACACTACTTAACCACACATTTGTCTTAATTTTAAAGCATTATTCTTAATATTTAGCTTCTATCCCAGTTCATTTTCTGGATTATCTTTTAAACAATATATGTTAACTTTGTAAAAAAGTGTCCTTTTAAATTAAAATTACTATGAATTATGTTGAGGTGGTTATTTCTAAAAGGTGTGCGGATTAAGGATCTTAAGGCTAATTTAACACTAGAGGGAGGATGGTGAATAGTGTTTAATGGATTCTAAGACTTATATTAACTAATTTAAAAATTATGATATAAAAAATGCAGAACTTAATTATAGAACAATCATAGAATCAAACACATGTAGAAAGTAAATAAAAAGCAGTAAAGGGAAAGAATATAGCGGATTTTATACGGGTCGGAGTTACCCACATCCAGTCCTGTACCAAGGCAACCACCTCATACAGATTTTTGTTATATCAATGTCAAGATTACAATCCTTAATTTCTAAAGGCCTTGAGGTACCCTCCTGTCTCACGAGTCCGTGGAAAACTCTCTTGATTTACGAGACTCAAGATCGCCCAACTGAATTCTAGGCAAACCACACCTTATAGAGAGACTCGATAAACTTTTGATTACAAATTGATCCTATAACTCTGAATAACACTTTGATCTTTGAGAGAGGGCAGAGAATCAAACAAGAATGAGATTCTAATTTGATTCACTTGGGAATTCGGTAGAATTTCGACACGATCTTAAAAATATGAAAATTTTAGAATATGGATTTGTGGACAAGAAGAAGTGAAGAAAATAGTTAGCTAACAAATTCATTTGTGAAGGTTATTAATAAAGCACCAATGATCATAACCATTCGTGAAGAGATTTAATCGAATAGACGCTTCTTTTGAAAATTGAAACTTTTGAATTCAACGGCCACCATGTTGGCATGGAGTATCCCATGATGTCAACATCCCTAGTTAAAATACAATGTAAATTTTTTTTTGAAAATGAAGTTTAAAACAAGAGTTTATTTAAAAAAAACAAATAATATTTTTAATGCTAAAATATCTTTTTGAAAATCATTCGAAAAGATAATTTTAAGGCTAAAATTTTAAAAAACAGTTTTGAAAATCATTTTGAAGTAATTTTTCAAGCTTCTTCCTGTAGAATATCTCATCACATCAGGACTCGAGAACTTGTGCAAAACCAGGATATTCGTGGGTTTTTAAGCCACTCATCGTAGATTTGTAAGCTACTTGTCGTGGGTTTGTAAGCCACTAAGAAGGTAGAAATGGGTTCCATCCCAAATGAAATTTGGAATGAAGATTTCCGTGCTATTATGAAGTTTTAACAAAAAACTAGACACTAATCTTGAAATCTTGATCTTGATACTCATGAGTCTTCAAACTTGATTTCTTCATTCTTGATCTTTATACTGTATAGTCTTCAATAATCAGTACCCGCCTTATATACCCTGCATAATAACATTCATATATATATATATATATATAGAAAATAGTGTTAGTATATAAGTTATAATAAATTAAGTTACAAAGGTTGTTGTCATCAAAACCACTATCTCCAGTTTCTAACAATCTCCCCTTTTTTGATGATGACAACCTTATAAAATATACTTACCACTTTGATCATACCATAACTCCCCCTTACACCAACAAATCCCCCTTACTCCAAGCCTATTATTTTAAGTAACTTAATCTTACACCAACAACTCCCCCTTACTCCAAGCCTATTATTTTATATAACTTCTCCCCCTTTGTCATCAACAAAAATAACCTATATACCTTGAACTTAATAGAAAATGAGATAAACAAACATATGACATAAGAATAATAACATATTAAATATAGCATCCTACCTGGAATTCATGTTTCTATTCACCTAGCAATGTTTTTAGAAGAACATTAATTAAGATAGCACTTATACACAAATTAAGAAACCAATATATAATCAAGAAAGAGAAAAACGATAAACGCTTAACGAGGACATTTAACTATTGGTGATTTATGGACCGAACAATTTGGATAGTGGAGACAAAAGTTTCCACGTTGTTCCATCAAGTTCCCGTTAGTGTCAAAGAGGACCTCTCCAACACAAATCACACCATCTTCTTCGTCCATATGAACATCTGGGTTCAGCAAAGGATGTTCTTCTTCTTGACCTTCTTGAGATTCTTCTAGAGGCTCTTCTTCTTTAGAGTCCATTGCTTGTGATGATTCTTTGATGACAATGGGATTGGCATGGTTATCCGTAAGGAAGTTTTTTAAATTCCTAAGGATTCTGCCCTGCCTAGCTTGTTCCCTTGCCATTCGCAGTTGACTCACTTGAATCTCTGCCATTATTTAAAGAAAACATTTCATCTTCTCTTGAAATTTGATAACTTGTATGTGTATGGTGTGTGAAAAGGACTAGAATGGGGAGAAGTGGGTGAAGAAGGTTCATTATTAAAAGAGGAAGCCATTAATTTATTGTTTCAGATGTTGATTACAGAAAATGAAACAGAGAAAAGGAGTAAAAGTCGAAATATATAAATATATAACTTAATAACTAATTTGTAGAGCGAAATTTAAATTTGAAAATTTCGGCCTAACATATGGGGATGGGTCAGGTCGACATGCCCAGTTCAATTTTTGAGAAAATTTTATTTGTATTAGTTATTAACTATACTTGTATTATTTATAATTTATATTTCAGTTAATTAACATATACCTAATTCTCTTTTAAATTTAGTAAAGTTTTGTTCATTTAATGGTTTGGTCAATATATCAGCAATTTGTCTTTTATTTTTAATATATTCAAGAGTTATGACTTCTTTACTTATATTATCTCTAAGAAAATGATGTCTAATATCAATATGTTTTGTTCTAGCATGATGAATTGGATTCCTAGATAGATTTATTGCACTAGTATTATCACAATAAATTGGTGATTTAGTTATAGTTAATCCAAAATCTTTTAAAGTTTGTTGCATATACATAACTTGAGAACACGCCAAAGCAGCAGCTATATATTCTGCTTCAGTTGTTGACAAGGATACAGTGTTTTGCTTCTCATTAAACTAGAAAACCAGAGAATGTCCTATAAAGTGACAAGTTCCACTTATACTTTTTTGGTCTGATTTACAACCAACATAATCAGCATCACAATATGAAATTAAATCAAATACGTCATTTTTAGGGTAAAATAAACCATAATCTAAAGTGTGTTTTATATATCTTAAAATTCTTTTAACAGGTTTAAGTGAGTTTCTTTAGGTTGAGATTGGTATCTTGCACTGAGACAAACACTATGCATGATGTCAGGATGACTTGCTGTTATATAAAACAGCAAACCAATCATTCCTCTACATAATTTTTGATCAACATCTTTTGATTTATCTTCTTTTCTTAAAGCTACATTAGTTGTCATTGGAGTTGGTTTTCACTAGAAGTGGTCAATCGAAATTTATTAAATAAATCCTTAGCATATTTTTCTCGACTAATCAAAATTCCTTTATCTAATTGTTTGATTTGAAGTCCTAAGAAGAAATTTAGTTCTCCTATATGACTCATTTCAAATTCTTTAGTCATTATATATGAAAATTCTTTATTCATTACGTTATTAGTTGATCAAAATATTATGTCATCTACATATATTTGTACTAATTGAATATCAATTTTGTTTCTTTTAATAAAAAGAGTTGTATCTATTTTACCAAATTCAAAACCAGATTATAGTAAATGAGATCTTAGTCTTTCAAACCAGGCTCTAGGATCTTGTTTCAGACCATATAAAGCTTTCTTTAATTTATATACATGTTTTGGAAATTTATTATCTTCAAAAGGTGGAGCTTATTCAACATAAACATCTTCTTTTACAAAACCATTTAGAAAAGCACTTTTAACATCCATTTGATATAATTTGAAATTATTGTAGTTTATGAAAGCAAGTAGAATTTTGATAGCTTCTAGTCTTGCTACATGTGCAAAGGTTTCGTCGTAATCAATTCCTTCTTCTTGACAATAACCTTGCGCGAGTAAACAAGCTTTATTTCTCATGACATCACCAAATTCATTCATTTTATTTTTATAAACCCTTTTTGTTCCAATTATACTTTTATCCTCCGGTATAGGAACAAGTTCCCAAACATCATTTATGGTAAACTGATTCAGTTCTTCTTGCATAGCAAGAATTCATGAATCATCAGACGATGCTTCCTTTGGATTTTTAGGTTCAATAGTTGATATAAAAGCTAATTGCTCATACTATTTAGTTTATTTCTTGTTTTAACTATAAATTCAATATTTCCTAGTATATTTTCAACAGGATGATCTTATAATAGCCTAATTCTTTTATTAGGTTGAATAATTTCATAATTACTTTCATTAGGTTTATTATTTAAAGTTACAAACTCTTCTTCATCTTCTGTTTGTACAGTATCTTTAAAATTTTCATCAAAATTTACATGCATTGTTTCTTCAATAGTGTTAGTTCTTAAATTATAAGCTCTAAATGCTTTACTTTTATTAGAATATCCGATGAAGATACATTTGTCGGATTTAGGTTCAAATTTATCTAAATTATCTTTTGTATTAAGAATAAAACACTTACTACCAAAAATTTTAAAATAAGCTACTATGGGTTTCTTATTGTAAAGTAATTCATATGGTGTTTTATTAATTAATGGTCTAATTAAAATCCTATTTAGTATATACAAGCTGTAGCGACTGCTTCAGCCCAAAAGTTTTTAGGTAAGTTACTATCAGAAAGCGTTGTTCTAGCACACGCTTGAATCGTTCTATTTTTACGTTCTACCACTCCATTTTACTATGGAGTTCTTGGAAAAGAGAAATTATGGGTAATTTCTTTTTGATTACATAAATTCTCAAAATTTTCGTTTTCAAATTCTACACCATGATCACTACGAATAGTTTTTATTTTTAAAGAAAGTTGATTTTGAATTCTTTCAGAAAAATTCTTAAATAATTCAAAAGATTCACTTTTAAGTTTAAGAAAAATTGTCCAAATATATATAGAATAATCATCTACAATTACAAAAACATATTTATTGTGATTAGTTGATTGAACTTAAGATGGACCAAATAAATCTAAATGAAGTAATTCTAGAGGTTTAGATGTAGAAATCATATCTATTAATTTAAATGAACTTTTTTAAGTTCTCCTAATTGGCAAGCATCACATATACTATCTGCTTTAAAGTTTAACTTAGGAAGACCTCTAATTAAGCCATGTTTTGATAACCTAGATAATAGTTGAAATTTAAATGACCAAATCTTTTATGCCAAATCCAAGGGTCACTTGTATTTGCCAAAAGACATAAGTTATCATTTGAAACTTTCATACTAAGGATGTAAATGTTTTTCTTCCTAATTCCTTCAAAGATAATATTTAACTTCTTATCTTCGATGTGACACTTAACTTTTTCAAATTTTATTTTAAATCCTTTATCACATAGTTGACTTATACTAAGCAGATTATGTTTTAAATTCCTAACTAGCAGAAATATCAAAAATAAGAAGAGTTTTAGAATTACCGACACTGCCGATGCCAATCACATATCCCTTTGAGTTATCTCCAAAGTTGACCAATCCACCATCTTGATATATAATGTCATTGAGTATCTCGAGATTTCCAGTCATATGTCTTGAATAGCCATCATCAAGTATCCATTTATCTTTCTCAATTTGCACAGTTGTCCATTAGTTGTTGATTCTTCAAAAGCTATGTAACATGTCTATTCCTACATAACAAACCAATTCGATAGATAACTATGATTTTTCATAAAAACTATATGCAGACTTATGATACTTTGATGAATTACATAAATTCAAACTATTATTAACAAAATTTCCTAAAAATGCCATATTTAACTTTTCAAGTTTCAGATTATGAAAACTATTAAAACCTATGCTTTAGTACCAATTGAAAGGGAGTGCGGATTAAGGATCTTAAGGCTAATTTAACACTAGAGGGGGGGAGTGAATAGTGTTTAATGGATTCTAAGACGTATATGAACTAATTTTGTAATGATCCCAATTTAAAGACGAATTTGAAGTTATAATTTAAATTGAATTTTTGGATTAAATTATGGATTTGTTTGAATTTTTCAAATTTAATAAGAGATATATGCTTATTTATTTTAAAATTTGGTATTGAAACTCAAAATAAATGTTTTCAATTGAATTGGATTCTAAATAACATTTTGATTTAGAAATTCAAAAATAAATTCAAAATGAGTTCAGAATAAATTGGATTTGAAGATTTTACTTTGGAAAAAAATATTATATGTATGATTAACTATTGAATGCAATATAGACACTAATGTTTAAAATAAAATTTATCTTATCAATATAAATATAAGTATACAAATATGAGGATATAAATTTAATGTTTGAAAGTTAGACTTTAAATAGAAACAAAATTCAAGATTATTTTAGTAGAAATAAAATATTAATACTTAAGTAAACATATGAAATACATATATATATGTATGTGAGTTGTGTAATCTATGAATAAGCTAGGCAAGAAGATAGATAAAAATCTGTGTACAAAACAAATGCAAGAGATAAAGAAAACATCTATGTACAAAAGCTTGTAAAGGAAGATAATGAAAAAAAAATCAACAAAATATAAACAAAGAAGTACAAAGCAATAGATTTATTGTAAACAAACTTAGAAACACATCTATCTAGTAACATCTTCTCAGCATAAAACATATCTTCTCAGCCGAAATAGGATCAAATCATATCAGTAAACAAATTGAAACAAATATCTTAGTCAAACAAAAAGGGAAAAAAATCTTACCAACAAAGAAGCCTATACCAGATAACACCCATTTATCCAAACTACTCTTTCTATATATATATATATATATATATATATATCAACCCTATCCTAATTCGTTAAGTAAAGAAAAAAATAACTCAACAAGCTGAAAGAAAAAAGAAAAATAAAGTAAGCATCATCATCCACAAACTCAAAAATCACTCAATTCAAAGGAAAGCTAAACAGGATTCAAAGGGAAGATTCAATCTGCAGTTTCAAACAATAGTTTCTTTCTGTTCAAATCTTGTTTTCAGGTGAGAAAATTTTCTTTAAAAACTCAATCTTCTATCCTATTTTTGTTCAGTGATGATAAATGAGAAACCTTATCTCAAAACCTGGTTGGTTACTGCTCTGCTGAACAGTGAATATGTATGTTCATTTCTGTTTCAAAATTTCATATCTTTTATTCCAGTTCAAATGTGATGATGCTGTGAACTAGAAAAAGGGTTATTTATGTTTGTAGTATAAGTTAAAAATAGTTTGAAAGCAAATTATATTATGTAGTGGTCTTAGGCTTGTTTTTACAGTAGGTGACCCTGGTTTTGTGTAAATTCAACTTGATTAAAACAAACATTCAAGCATACAATTCGATTTCTTTCATAAAATTTAGATTTTTAGAAGTTGAATTGAAATTTTTAATTGAACATAGTGTAAGAAATTTCGAATAATGGATTTTCGGTTAAAAAAATATTTCCTGAAGATCTCATCGTCGAGAGGGGCTACGACCGGTTCTGGAAGAAGCAATGGGTCGTAGGGAAAGGTTTAACTGAGGCGAAATTTTCGATTTGGCCTTTGGTTGTGCCTGTATGTTGTTTTTAGGGTTTGAGAGCAGTTTTGGGGTAGAATCGCGTTCGATTTGCGGCATGATAGGGTGATCGGAGTTCTAGGGGTTTCGACACGAGGGGAGCTGCATGAGTGAGCATTCGATCATGATAGATGGCGTTCGAGGTTGCGGTCAGTTGTGGAAGCAGTGGGTGGTTTTGTGACGGAGTGTGGTGTTCGCGGTTTGAAATCTTCGAGCTGGTGATCGAATTTTGATCAATGGTGCAGTTTGCTTCGGGCGAATATCATGTTGGATTCAAGCGATGATGTGGAGATGGGAGGAGTTGTCATGGCAGTGAGATGGCCGGAGTTGAGGCCGTACACGTGCACACGTTTCAGTGCACGTTGCTCATGGTATATTGTTGTGAGATGCTGGTCGTCGCGATGGGTGCGAGGCGATAGGGGTAGGTGCTGGACTTGTTGTGTTTCGTGAGCAATTCTTTTTTTTATTCATGATGTCGACGTTCGGTGATATGGTGATCTAGGTAGGGGATCTGGAACTAAATTTTTGGGGAAGAAAGGAGTGGATGTTTTAGTGTAACCTTATGGGCTTCAGGCCGATTTCTATTGCATTATGTTGGGTCGAGTCTATAGTTTGGGTTGCGCTTAAGGGCTTGATTTATTTAAATGAAGTTCATTATTTTTGAGAACCTGTTATATAAAAAGTTTTAAACCCAATCGTTTTTCAAAATTTTAATAAGTATGATGATAAAGTGAATCTTAAAAACAAACATCCTTGACGTTAAATATTATTTAAGGTTAATTAAAACAAGGCTTTTAATAATAATAAATTTGTTTATATTAATAATTAATTAAGGTTATTTAAGTAAACTGGTTATCAGTATTTGATTTAACTTTAAGGACAAAATTTTACTCAAAGTTTATTTGATTAATTTGAGTAAAGTAAAGATGATTAAGAAGATCATTGTAATTAAACTTTTGAATTAATCAAGTAAATACTTAAGAAAGTTTTAAAATCTTAATTAATATTTTAATTAAGTAGTTAATATAAGATAAGTTTTAACTTTAATTAAAAATTAAAGTTTCAAGTTAGTAATAATTTAATTTTCAAAGTTTAAAGAAGATTTTTAAAATGTTAATTAAGATAAATAATTATAAAAAAGGGGTAATTAAGATGATTAATTAATTTAAAATTGTAATTAACTAAGTGACTAGAGATTAGTCAATTTGAAACTAAAGATTTGGTTAATTAACAATTAAGCGTTTAATTTATTTTTAAGAATTGTTAATTAGATTAATTAAAGTTAATTAATCTATAATGAGCAGTCAATTAAGTTAATTGATTAAGGAATAATTAATTAATTTATTACTAACAATAGTTAATTATTGATTTAAATAAATCAATAAAAAAATAGTTATATGGTTAATTCTGTTAATCACCTTCACCTTAAATTAAAGATAATTGACTATCATCAAATATTTTGTACTAGATTGATATTTCTGTTTAGGATTGTGATGCTACGTGATGTGAATTGCCTTATGCTGTACTTTGATTTGTGATTCGTTTCTGTAAAACCCATTTTGCCCGTAAAACGGAATTTAAATTTCGATGCGACAGGGAGTCGGATTCCAGTTGGTTATCCGAAACCCATATCGAATTGTAATGATGAATCTTTGTGATTGATAAATTTACTTTATATACGAATCTGTGAATGAAGATAAGCGTTATGGATTATATTGCTTATCGATATTGATATCTCTATGATGATTGATGTTGTGCACTATTGTGTAAACCCCTGGACTACACTATACACACACAAATATGGATTGCACGTGGAAATCTATTAAGTCACAGATTTTTAAAATAATTTGAATTCGAATTTTAAATTCAAATATTTTTGGGAATGGATTGAGTTTAGTATGAAAAGTTTTTGAAATAGGGGTTCTAAAAATGGAAGTTATTTTGAATAACTTAATAAAGATTGAAATTTGAACAATTTGATTTAAATTGGAATTCAATATCTGAGATTGAATTCTATATTCAATATTTATGATTTAAAATGATTTTTACAAGTCTATATGGGTTTTAGACCATTTTTAAAGTGTTGTTTTGGGAATGGAATTAACCCCAAAGATGCTAACTTGTATAAATAAAATCGGATTTTTCGAAATGAAAACAGTTTGTTTTCAAATAAAAGCTTTCATATGAGTAATGAACTTTCAATTTATATTAAAGGAATTCCAAGTTGAGTTGAAATAGTTTTCCAAATTATGGAAGAATCTTTTGAAACGAGTTTTGAAAGCTATAAGTTAAATCTTTGATTTAACGATTTAAGTAAATTAATCTAATTGAAACGGAAATTGTTTTGAAATCCGTGAATGAATCTTTGTGCAACTGAGTGAACCTTGTGAAACAAATCTTTTTTTAAAAAGATTTGAAATGGTAATTGGTTTAAACCATTTGAAAGAAAGTTTGGAATCATTAAGTTGTGACTTAATTGAAATTCCATATCCATATGTTTTTAAATATTGCGCACGTTATTCGGTTTAGCAGAGAGAGGACTTTGTGTCATATAACCCATTCCGAATAATGATATGTCGTTATGGATAGCATTTGAAGACCGGTGGTGAAGACCGGGTATTTGCGAGAACGATAGGATGACCTATCGATTGTCTCTGCACTGAGTAGCTACGGTATAGAGATTTCCTAAGTGATGGGAATTCAGATCGGGATTGTGAACACCCAAATTTCAAGGGCTTCTTCGGAAGTGCCTTCGGTTCTGTTCGAACCCGGGACAGACTTGTATGGTTGTATGTCTGACACTGCACTTTGAGATATAAAGCAGATTTCTTTCAAATACATATCTGTTGGTGGCGGAGGATTTATTCTCTTAGCTTAACACCCTTCTCTGAGACGTACGAGCTTAGAGGTTATGTAGTTGAAGGTTATCAGCGATATACTCCCAATTTGGTAGCGTGGCATGCTAAGTGCTGCTGTGTGTTGATGATCATTGGTTGATCATTTGTGATCAAAGCATAGCTTTAGTGTAAAACGTAGCTTTATGGACGAAACCTCGTCGAGCCACACAAACCAGTAATGGTCGAAACAGGAATGATGCGGCAAGGTTTTAGGGGTAGCTCCCCTAGGGTGTGACCATTCCTTCTAGAAAAAGGTAGTGTCATGGTATGGAGCCCAGATACTTACTCATGTGGGCACTGTAGTATACTTATTACTGTGTGATGTTGTTGGTGTTGAGAGCTTTCGGATATGGTCCCAAAGGACCGGGGGTGGCATATCTCTAGGTATTACTCCCGGGCACGGAGGAAACCGGCCTTGTGTTGGCAGAGAGCCGGGTAGGTTCTCGGGGCGTCCCACCAGAGGTGTTCCCATGTGGCAGTCCCAAGTTCCTTTGCCTGACCATTTGTTGGAAATCCAATCAAAATAATATGCACCATGTACGGTTTTAGTTGTAGAACCTGCCATTTAAAATGGTAGCTATAGCTGGCATAATATAATGGTACCTATGCTAGCTAAGATTAATATTATACTTTCGAAATGTCTTCCACTATGCACTAATAATAATATCAAAATAGTTTTTGCGTATCAAGCATGTTTGACTATCATAAGGAGAAATCTCCTCCAATTCTGCGTTTGCATGGTGTGTGTGGCGGGAGGCCTTATGATAGTTTCATTTTCAAAAAAAAGCATTGCGGATTTCAAATTTAAGTAGTTTTATTGTTTTAAAAGACCAAATGTTTTCGTTTGCTAACACCAGTCCCATGACTGACCTGGAGTTTATTATTCCATTTCTAAACTCTGGATGCCCACAATTTTCCACATGGGCAGTCTAGAGTTGGTTTTTCAGATAGTCAGGTCTAGTAGATTATCTAGAGTTAGTTCAGTCCTTGGACGACTGACCTTGCTTGTCTTGGTGCAACCTTGATGGTGGATCGAGCTTGAAGTTTTGGGCTTTGCCTGTGGCGTTTTTGCACCAGAGTTGCAGTTTTGGATTCTGTGAAGACTTATCTCATATTGTATCGTGTTCCGCTATATTCTGTAATATATATATATATATATATATATATATATATATATATATATTCTCTGATGTTCATGACTATCATTGTATCAAATTAATGTATTGGATATTGTATTCTTGTTGTATCAGTGATATCATCTTTTATTCCGCTGTGTTATTTATCATCTAATGGGTGTTGCAAGCTCCCGCGATACGAATTTGATGTTGTTTATCGGACATCGAGTTTGGGTCGTGACAAATTTAAAAATTATGCTATAAAAAATGCAGAACTTAATTACAGAATAATCACATAATCAAACACATGCAGAAAGTAAATAAAAAGCAGTAAAGGGAAAGAACACACCAGATTTTGTATTTGTTCGGAGTTACCCTACATCCAGTCCTGTACCAAGGCAAACCACCTCATACAGATTTTTATGATACCAATGTCGAGACTACAATCCTCAATTTCTAAAGGCCTTGAGGTACCCTCCTGTCTTACGAGTCTAGGGCAAACGCTCTTGATTTACGGGACTCAAGATCACCCAACTAATTTCCAGGCACAACCATACCTTATAGAGAGACTCGATAAACTTTTGATTACAAACTGATCCTATAGCTCTGAGTAGCACTTTGATCTTTGAGAGAGGGCAGAGAATCAAAGCAGAATGAGATTCTAATTTGATTCACTTGAGAATTCGGCAGAATTTCGGCACGATTTTAAAAATATGAAAATTTTAGAATATGAATTTGTGCAGAAGAGGAAGTGAAGAAAATAAGAAAATAGTTAGTTAAAATATTTGCTTGTAAAGGCTATTTATAAAGCACCAACGGTCATAACCATTCGTGAAGTGATTTAAATGGATAAACACTTCTTTGAAAATTGAAACTTTTGAATTCAACGGCCACCATGTCGACATGGGGTATTCCATGATGTCGACGCCCTAATTAAAAATAAAATGTAAAATTTTGTTTTGAAAATGAAGTTTAAAACAAGAGTTTATTTTAAAACAAAAACAAATAATATTTTTAAGGCTAAAACATGTTTTTGAAAATCATTTGAAAAGATAATTTTAAGGCTAAAATATTTTGAAAAACAGTTTTGAAAATAATTTTGAAAAATCATTTTGAAGTAGTTTTGCAAGCTTCTTCCTGTAGAGTATCTCATCACATCAGGACTCAAGAACTTGTACAAAACCAGGATGTTTGGATTTTTAAGCCACTTGTCGTGGGTTTGTAAGCTACTTGTCATGGGTTTGTAAGCCACTAAGAATATAGAAATGGGTTCCATCCTAAATGAAATTTGGAATGTAGATTTCCGTGCTATTATGAAGTTTTAACAAAAAGCTAGACACTAATCTTGAAATCTTGAACTTGATACTCATGAGTCTTCAAACTTGATTTATTCATTCTTGATCTTTATACTGTACAGCCTTCAATAGCAGTACTTGTCTTATATATATCCTGCATAATAACATTCATATATATCTAGACAGTAGTGTTAGTATATAAGTTATAATAAAATAAGTTACAAAGGTTGTTGTCATCAAAACCACTATCTCTAGTTCCTAACGATTTCTTTATATTTGAGCTCTAATGTGTCAAATAAAACTAATCGAAACAAACATATGTTTTGCTTTTTTTATTGTGCAAGTCCAACACAAGAATGAGTCAAAAAGTTCACAAACTCATCAATGGATACAGAGTCTTTTATGCACATTATTTTTTAGGTTCGGTTAAAATAGTAAACAATACATGCATCAATTTACCAAAAATCTGATAGTCACATTATTGACTTTACACACTTACACGTATTACATGGATCAGATTTTAGAAGCTATTGTAATTTATTATTTTTCTTTTACACTCCTAAATATTTGACAGAAAAAATATTCTCAATCTAAACACATATGTGTTTAAAACCAAAATATTCTCTATCCGAGAATCTTAAAATTTTGATAATTAACAATGATGCATATTTCTCCCTTTACTTTAGGTGTTCAAGTCATTCATCAGCCTTTCCCTCCTCAAAAATTTACATCTACCTCTCATATTTGTTATACGTGTAACAAAATAACTTGATTACAATTGAATTTACCAACGAGTTCAATGGTAAGTTTGCACACTTTGTTGGATTAAACATAGGTCGGGGAAAATCCCTTCAGATGATCAGTTTAAGGGAATAAAAAACTCATGCAACAGAAAACAACTGGATCTTGATTGTAGCGAGACGAAACAAACAGATACAAACACCAGAACAGACAGTCACAGATCTATGCAACGTAGAAAAATAAATAACACTACTATTTACAGCGGTTCCACAACCGCGAGGCAGTATATGTCCACTTGGGAAGAGGAGATTTTATTAATCACTGAAAGATTAGAGCTATAAGATTGATACACTTCTGGAGGCTATACATAAGAAGAATTGTAAATACAGAAATAATTCTACAGAGTTTCAGCTCTTTAGGATGGCTTCCATTGTTGTCCAAAAGCCCCATTATTTATAGAGTGAAGATATGAGAAGGGGTAGCTGCTATATAGTGGCCCTGGGGTTTGGTTCGGCACATCTGGTCCGGCAAACGAAACAATAGTTTGGTCCGGCATGCTAACACCGAACCATAAATTTGGTTCGGCCTTCAGCATCTCAAATCTGGACCGGCAATACTTTGTTCGGCACACGGCATTTTGAAGTAGCATCTTCTGGTTCGGCACTAGCACTTCTATTTGGAGCGGCATAGCATTGAATACAGGACGAGATATTCCATTTGGCATCACATGGAGCAGCAAAGGAAATCTTCTCCTTCACCAAATCATCATTCTCCACCACCGAACAAACTATTTGGTTCGGCATGAGCTTCACCTCCAAAGCAAGCTCGACCGGCATCACTGCCTTCCATCGGAACAATTCCCTTCTACCAGACCATCCATCTGGTCTGGCAAGCTGCTCCTCCATCGAACCACTTTGCTGGTTCGGTCTTCAACTCCTGCTCCTAGGGCTTCACCTGCTTCTCCTCCTCCACGACTTCTACTTCTCCAGCTTCCTTCAATCTCCACCTTGTTATATATTCCATCAACCCTTCCAACTCTATCTACACCACTATACTCCAAGAAATGAATACTTACCCAATGAGCTTCAGCAATGCCATCACCCATTACACTTTGTCAACGAACTTTGGCAAGGCTACCTCTTGTTAACAAAGTGTTCGAAGTACCCAGGCTGTGAAGAACCTATCAATCTCCACCATGAAAAAAAAACGTCTCCATGAACCATCTCAACTCTCCCCCCGTGACACCCCATTGTACCTTGCACTTCATTAAGAAAATCAAGTCCGAGTAACGCTCGAACTTAGCAACAAGCAGTGACTTGGTAAACATATCTGCTACATTCTCCTTTGTGTGAACTTTCTGAAGACGAACTAGCTTCTCTTCACTCATCGAGACAAGGAATGACTCTCTCATCAATATGCGTCGTCCATAAGCTGAATGCTAGATTTTCAGCTAAGTGAATTGCACTCTGACTATCATAGTACCCATCTACGTCTTCATATACGAAGCCCAAATCACATAACAGTCGCCTCAAATAAAGTGCCTCCTTAGCTGCTTCGACTGCAACTATGAGCTCTGCCTCAGTAGTAGACAAAGCCGCAATCGTCTCCAACCTCGCTCTCCAACTGATTACTGTCCCACAATGGTGAACACATGTCTGGAGGTTTACTTCCTTCGATCTCTATCACCGGCATAGTTGGAATCACAAAATCCAACTAAGCTGAAATCTCTTCCATTGCCGCCAAAGGAAAGTCCATGGTTTGGAGTTCCTTTGAGGTATCTGAATATATACTTCACTGCTTCCCAATGCGTCTTTCTTTGATTTTCCACGAACCTACTAACCAATCCAACTGCATGTGCAATGTCAAGCCTAGTGCAGACCATGGCATACATCAAGCTGCCAATTGCACTTGCATAAGGGACCTTCTCCATGTAGGTCTTGTCCATTTTTGAGATCGAAGAACCTTTACTAGAAAGCTATATGTGTAAAGGCATGCGTGTGTTGATTGCCTTTTCCTCTTCCATGCTAAATCGAGAAGCACCTTTTGAATGTACTCATTTTGAGTGAGGCTCAAAAGTCCTAGCTTTCTATCCCTTTGGATTTCCATACCAAAAATCTTTTTTACTTCTCCAAGGTCTTTTATTTCGAATTCCACTTTTAGGTTTCGCTTTAAACTATCGATTTCAGTTTTATCCTTGGAAGCAATCAATATATCATCCACGTGCAAGAATAGGTACATCCATCTACCATTCTTTAAATGCTTGGAGTATACACAAGCATCTTTGATACTACGATCAAAACCAAGTGAAAGCATAAAAGAGTCAAACCTCTTGTACCTTTGTTTAGGCGACGCCTTAAGTCCGTACAATAATTTATTTAATTTGCAAACCCAATTTTCTTTTCCATCTACAACAAATCCTTCTGACTTCTTCATATAGATGGTCTCATCCAAGTCTCCATGCAAGAAAGCTATTTTCACATCTAGTAGCTCTAGCTCCAAGTCATGGGCAACGACGATAGCGAGCAAAATGCAGATGGATGTATGCCTCACTACTAGAGAGAATATCTCATCATACTCCAATCTCATTCTTTGTAAAAACCCTTTAACAACTAGTCTAGCCTTGTATCTTCGATCATCCTTCACCTTGAACACTCACTTGCAACTTATTGCTCGGCTTCTTTGAAGAGGTGGTACTAAATCCCAAATCTTGTTCTTCTTTAACGACTCTAACTCCTCTTCCATAGCGCACATCCACTTCGAACTGTCACATGCTTTAAAGTTTCATCAAGGTCATGCGGCTCCTCAAGAATCACATGTAGGGCATAGTCAAACTGATTACCAAGGCTAAGGTTCGCAAACTGCCAATCACCATACCTTTCGAAAGGCTTAATAGTCCTACGACTGACCCGGGCATGTACTGTTTCGTCTAAACTCCTTTCAGTTCCACCTTGAACTGAACTTCCTCTAGATTCATGCACATTACCGTCAATATTAGAAGGCACCTATGGATTTTCCTGTGATGTTTCATCAACTGTGTTTTCCTCGACAGAATCAACAACTACTCTACTATTCGGTTGGAATATGGAAACTTCTTCCTTCTCCTTAGGCCTATCAGAATCTTTTGATGTGGTAGGTAGCTTCTCCTTTGAATTTAACGTAGTAGACCCATCAAAAGTAAAATCTATGGAACAAACAATCTTTCGGTCAACAAGGTTCCAAATTCGATACCCTTTGATACCATCGGTGTATCTCATTAATATGCCCTTGTATGCTTTTGCCTCTAGCTTGTCATCACCAGTATGGTGAACGAACACAGGACAACCAAAAATTTAGAAGTAACCAAGATACACTGCTTTACCTCTCCACTTCTCCTCTAGAATCTTCTCATCTATGGCTGAGCACGAAATTCAATTTATGATATGCACCGTAGTTGACATTGCCCCAACCCAAAAGCCTCTAGACAAGCCCACCATCAATCTTAAGCAACGAGCCTTCTCCAGTAGAGTCTTATTCATTCTTTGTGCAATCCCATTGGATTGTGGATTGCCGGGTGTACTAAAATGTCTCTGAATGCCATGCTGTCTATAGAAATCGAGGAACTTTCTAGAGACAAATTCACCGCCATTATCAAATCTCAGCACCTTCAACCTAGAAATGGATTTGTTCTCAACAAGCGCTTTATAGTCTTTGAACTTCTCAAAACTCTCTGATTTGGCCTTCAACACATACACCCATAATTTCCAAGAAAATTCATCGAGAGATAAAATATTTTGCTCCTCCAAGAGAAGGAGTAGTAACGGTACCCAAACATCTGTATGCACGTACTGTAGTACTCGCCTCGACCTATGGAGTCCAACTCTAAAAGATGCTTTAGTTAGCTTGCCTAACACACACTTCTGGCAAAAGTCCTTCTTGTCGTAGCTTTCTCCTTTGATCATCTTCCACTCCGAAGCAACTCTAAGGCCTTCTCTGAAATATGACCCAACCTAAGATACCAAAGCCTTGTGGCATCCAAAGCATGAGAACTGTCTACTCCAACAGGCTCTCCAAGAGCTGTGGTTCCTTTCAGCAAATACAGATTTTGAAACACATCTCCTTTCACAAGAACTAATGCACCTCGCGAAACCTTCAAACTATCCTTCTTGATAGTTAACTTGCATCTCAAAGATGTCATTTGTCCTAAAAATTAAGGACTTCCTAAGACCTAGAACATACCAGACACCTGTCAAAGTGCATATTACTCCATCAAACATCCTGATCCTTACTTTACCTTCACCCATTGCTCTACAGCTAGCATCATTATCCATAAGAATAGAGCATCCCTCTCGTCCAATGAAAGAACTGAAGTAATCCTTATTAGGCGTCATATGGAAAGACGCCCTGAAGTCCAACATCCAATTGTTTGAGACATCCAATACCACTACAGGCAACACAACATCAGATACATACTTCTCCACCGCGAATGATAAAGATCCATCTTCTTCCTTCTTCTTCAAATCTGAACAATCCTTTTTCAATGACTAGGTATCTTGTAGATAAAGCACTTCCCACCCTTAGACTTTCCTCTCCTGCCATTACCGGGCTTCCTGGACTTGGAACGCCCTCTAGAGTGCCAATTCTTCTTTCCTTCTCTACCTCTTTCAACAAATAGGCTGCGACTACTACTTCCACCTCTACTTCCTTCACTTATCTCCTTCATCTAATCTCTCAAGCCCTTAGATAGAAGGCATGACTTTACATCTTCCACTGTCAATGTGACTCTAGGAAGATAAAGCTGTTAGCAAAACCTATGTATCGCTCTGAAAGAGAACACAAAAGAATCATTGTCATTTTCTCCTCATCCATCTTCAAGTCAACAGTCTTCATCTTCATCACGAGATCATTAAAAAAATTAAGATGTTCCTTCACTGAAGTACCCCTTGCCTCCGTATGGTGAAAAATGTTTTCAGTAATATTAGACAGTTAGTTAGAGATTTCTTAAAGTATAGATTTTCTAGCTTGGTTCAAATGCATCTAGCAATGGTATCACTACTAGATCACATTCTCTCACATAACTAGTTGTAAAGTAGTAAATGCCCATTTCTTTATCTTCTTCCTTTTCACGACTGAGATGTCAGCCATCAAATTCTCAAAGGCAAACACTACTGGATGGACTTCATTCCTCATTAGAACAGCCTTCGTCCTCCATTGGCACTTCTCGAAGTCTTTACCCCCATTCCATTTCTCAATTGCCAACTATGATCCTAATGCGGTGTACATCCATCTAGTATATGGTTTTGTAACGACTGGAGTCGCTTCATCTCTTGCCATAGCGTCTAACACTCCTCAATCAACCTTGCAGCTTCGATACCATATTTTTGGGGAAAATCCCTTCAGATGATCAGTCTAAGGGAATAAAAAACCCAGTGCAGTGGAAAACAACTGGATCGTGATTATAGTGAGACGAAACAAAGAGAAACAAACACTATAACGACTCGTAATTTTACCACTTTGAAAATGGAATATTTAATTTATTAAATATTCAAATGTAGAATTTCAAACTTAAACAATCATTTTTTATATGATAAATAAGAATGGTAAACTTATTTTATATATTGAATAAAGATTTTGGATTTCCATTGTAAAATTGTCAAAAGTCGGATTCCAATAAAGTAGGATAATATTCATGAAATTTTTTTCAAGGAAAATAATTCTTTTTAAATATATATGATCGATATCATACTCATTTAATAATAATAGTAATTTAATTTATAATGGTTCGATAAATATATTAAACTTGTTTTATAAAATTGACAAATTTCGTCGCATACCGATAAATCGATGTCATATTTTTCCATATAGATCTTGATATTATTTTAGATCATTTTATAAGTCAAATATTCTTGTTTTAATTATTTAAATATAATAATAAATTTATTTTGAAGTTTGGTTTGCATGAATAAATAGTTTAACAAAAACGTCAAAATGTGACTGTCAAACGTTTTATCGAAAATCAACATTTAATTCAAAATAAGTTGCCGCAACGTTATCGCACCTTTGTCAACATGTTTTAACATATATATTACACATTTTAATAAATAAACATGTTTACTTTTACTAAATAGGATCAGCAAACTTCTAGAAGTCGTTAGTAAAAGTAAGTAAGAATTAACAAAAGTAAGAAAAAGCAAACATCAAATCACATCAAATCATAGCCAACTTAATTATGATATTCTTTTCTTAATCTTTAAGTGACTAAGAAATAAAGTAAGATGCAAAATATGATGTTAAGTATTGAAAAAGTGGAGATTGCTTTAGGTTTAAGTAAGGTTAGTTTTGTAATTTGGTAAGAGGTTATTTTGATAAATTTATCACTTCTTTCTTTTTCTATAAATACCCACCTCCTTCTCACTTTCATTCACATTTCTTCTTCTTTTTTTCAAGCTTCTTCACCTTCTTCCTTTCTTATTTAATGGCTTCCAATCCATAGGAAAAATTAGGAAGAAATAATGTCAAAATATTTACAAAATATTCAAAAGAAATCAATCTTCATTCTCTTCAAATCAAACTCATTTTTTCTTCAAATTTTACCTCTTTTCTCTTGGCCATAACTTCTTCAAAACCGAACCAAAATACAAAATTCATTTTTTCATATTATATATTTTTCCAGTGGCTACAAATTTCATGTTTTCCACTTTGTCTCATTCTAAACTTAACTATGTCAAAAATATACTTCTTCCCAGTACATTTTTTGGCCCAGTATTAAGCTAGAAAATAGGCCATTTTGTTTTGATTATAACTTGATCATAATTGAACCAAATTAAGTAGTTCCTTTTTTTAAACCTTATGAAATTCCAGTGGCTACAATTTTTATGTTTATCACTCTTTCCTCTTTTGAGATTTGCTATATCTGAAACTCATTTCTTTGAAGTGCATTTTTAGGCCTCATTTTTATCAATCCGACAATACCTCTTATTCATTCTATTATATCTTCCTCGAAAAAAATCAAAATCAAGTGATTATTTTTCTAAGATTCAAGAGAAAATAATTTTCAACAAATTTTCAGCAAAAATCTTTTTCAAATTTTGAGAGTAAGAGAGTCAAAAACAAGAGGGAAGATGACCTATTTTTTGGGTCTAATTTTGAGAATTCAAGTTCAAAGGTCTACCTCTTCTTCTCTATGCTTTCGGCCAACCTCCATCTCAAGCCCCAGCCAAGATATTAGAAGGGAGAGAGTGTTGTTTTCTAGTGTTTAAATGGTGCATGGATTAATTAGTGAAGTTTTGGTTGATTAGAATGTTGGTAAGAAGTTAATCGCTTTGGTCTATGGTGAGAAACTCTATTTAATATCTCTATTTATATATACACAAGTTTGATGATGTGTTATGATTGCTATGGAAGCTTAATATTCTTTGATAATCAAGACTTGATTGTTTAAGATGATTATTAAAATGTTTTACCAAGTCATGTTAATACACGTCGATAAGCACAAAGGACATCACTTTCCTTTTAAAGATGAAATGGTGTATATGGAATGCTTAAACCTTTTGGAAATAGTTTTAAAATGAGTTAGAAATATTTTATGAACATTTAAATATGTTCAAATAAATAAAGAAAGAAAATTAAGATTTCATCTTGTACATTTAAATATGTCCAAAACAATTTTCAAAAAAAATCGCGCTTTTGTAGTAAAGCGATCAAAGTTTAAAATTGATATTTTAAATGTTTGAAAAATATGAAATAAATTCTAAAAATATTTTAAAATATTTTAAAGGTGATTTAAGTTCAAAATATAGACATCTAAATGACATAAAAGTCGTTTTGAAGAATATCGTTTTTAAAACACTATTTGCAACACTTTTCGCAACACTTTTCATAGTAGTTTTTAGTAACTTTTAAAATGTAGTTTTAAACTTAACAATTCTTTCCTATATATTTTGTAAATGATTTTAAAAGAATAATTAATTCATTTAAAGATGATTTGAAAGTTTTAATAAGAGTATGAAAAAATGGTTAAGAGGAATTGTTTTTACCACTTAAACAAAAAAGTGAAGAGTATTGAATGTAATAACAAGTTGAGTATGAGGAAACGACTAGTACGTTTGTCCCACTTATGAGATATGGAAAGAAAAACAAGGTGTTCAACTAAGGTTAGGGATGGACCAACCAGTGCCCTAAACTTACATGGCCTATGTTTTCTTTTCTTAGGCAAGGGATGGAACATGTCACGACTCGAATTCCAACATTCGAAAATCGACATCCAATACCTCACTTGTATTGGAATGACGGAGATTCAATCGTCGGACTCCAGTTCGGTGGAGCTTATAACAACATTAGATGATACAACACAATGGAAAAAAAAATTACATTAATAGACAACACAGATACACATGGATACAACATTTGATTACAACAACCACCACCATCGTCAGAGTAGGATGTAGACGACACAACAACAAAACAATAACAGCGGAGCAACAGCAGGGCTATCATAACGTCAATAGAGTCTTCCAAAAGAAAGAGATCAAAAGCGAGAATCCAGCATAAGCACCTTCAAACCAAACTTCAAAGCTTCCAAAAGATTTCTAAACCAAAAGCTTCCTAAATCCGACAACTTTCAAAAGACTTCTAAATTCGAATCTACTATCCAAGCTATCTCTAGAACACGGATAACCTGCATCTAGGCTGTCTGTGTGGAAAATTATAGGCACCCAGAGTTTAGAAAGCGAACAATAAACTCTGGGTCAGTCATGGGACTGGTATGAGTAAACAAAACAGTTGTTTGAACAAAAAAATTTATAAAAGAAATCCATTATGCTTTTTGGAAAATGAAACTAGCATAAGGCCTCCCCGCACACACACAATGCAATCGCACAATTGGAGGAGATTTCTTCATATGATAGTCAAACATGTTTGGTACGAGGAAAACCTCTTTTGATATTATTATTAGTTCATAGTGTGAAAACATTTCGAAAGTATAATATTAATCTTAGTCAGCATAGGTACCATTATATTATGCCTACTATAGCTACCATTTAAGAATAACAAGTTATACAACTGAAATTGTAAAAGGCTCGTATTGGGTGATTGTATTTCCAATAAATGGTCAAGGCTAAGGAACTTCCTTTAACCGAAAGGGTACGCCTCTGGAGGGACGCCCCGAGAACCTAACCGGATCTCTGCCAACAAAAAGTTGGGCTACCTCTGTAACTAGGTAACTAACTGTCATGAGTATGCCATCCCTCGATCGTAACCGACCTTTATCGGGGGCCCTAAACACCAACAACCACAACGTAAATTATTTGGGCACCATACCAGAATACCACTTTTATCCAGAAGGAAATGCAGTGCGACCCTCATAACCTTGCTGCATCTTTTCTTTGTTCGACCATTTCCGGGGTATGAGGTTCGATGAAGTCTCGTCCCACAAAGATACACTTTCACAAAAGCCATGCTTTGATCAACAAATGATCAGCACTCAACATGCCACACTACCAAATTGGGAGTATATCATTAATAACCATCAACGACATAACCTCTAAGCTGGGTGTTAAGCTAAGAGAATAAATTCTCCGCCACCAAACAGAAAAGTATTTGATAGAAATCAGCTTTATATCTCAAAGTGTAATGTCAGACATACAACCATACAAGTCCATCCTAGGTCTTAATGGAGCTGAAGGCACTTCGTCCAATAAAAGAAGAAGCCTTTGCAAATCCGGGCATCCACAATCCCTTTCGGACTACCCATCACATATGGAGATCTCTATACCGGAGCAACTCCATGCAGAGACAATCGACAGGTAATCCTACCATTCTCGAAAATACCCGGTCTTCACCACCGTCTTCAAATGCGCTCCAGTTTTGTCGTATCATTATTTGGAATGGGTTTTATGACACAAAGTCCTCTCCCAACTAATCTGAATAACGAGTGTTTATTTTAAAAAACACGTGGATAACACAAAGATTTACTATTAAGATTCGATGTAGGTTTCGGATAACCATTTGGAATCCGACTCCCCGTCGCATCAAAATTCAAATGTCGTTTAAAGGCCAACAGTTTTCACATTCACACAGAAATAGATCTCAGATATCACAGTTCAATTCACAGCAATTCATATCACGAAGTATCACAATCACATATCAGAGGTATCAATCAATTCAAGGCATTCAATAATAATTCAACATCTATAAGCAAGATTAATTAATCATGTGATTATAATTAATTAATCACATAATTACTTTCATTAATTATCCTTAGTTAATGATTAATTATCCTTAATTATAAATTAATTAATCCTTAATTACTACTTAATTATTTATTAATTAATCTTAATTACTAATTAATCTTAATTATTATTTAATTAACCTTTAATTTTATAATTTCATTAGTCTTTAATCATCAATTAATAAATAAATAAATTATTCTTTAATTACTGTCATTAAGTAATTATACTTTAAATAATTATCTTTTAATTACTGTCATTAAATAAATAAATCTTTGATTACTTAAACTTTGATTAATTAATTAAAAGATAAACCATTCACTTAATTATCATTAATATCTTTAATTAATAAATCTTGTAGTTAATTAACATTAACCCATAAATTAACTTAAGGGGTTTGAGGTTAATTAATAATTTAAAAACATTTCATCTTAATTAACTCTTTAATTACATTATTTATTTAAAATAAATTGAGAATTAATTAATAAATAATGACAAAAAAACAAATTAAACTTAATTACTTTTGAAATAATTTACTTTTAAAACCTTAAACAAAATCACTATTTAAAAGAACAAGTTAAACATGTTTTAAATTTGAATTTGTGTTTTTTTAAAATTTTGAAAATTATTTTATACTAACCCGAGATTGACTCGAGTGTTACCCCGAGCCAAAACCAATATTCCCCGAGTCATGCCCGAGTAAAACCCTTCCCTTCTCTTTTTATACTTTTTATAATTTTAAAAACTTAAAACCTTTTTTTAGCTCGTGAAACACTCGAATTAAATCCCGAGCCAGCAACATAATCTCCTGAAGTCTACTTCGAGTCTTTACCCTTCTTCCCAAACTCCTATCTACTGACACAACCAAGGACATATGCACGTGTAACAGAGTTCTAGCCACCTTCGATCCAAACTTGGGCCATCTTCGAGTCAGCGACAACCTGCCCTAACCACCAGACCGCCCAGAAACCTGAAACGGCGACTAACTCGCTAACGAGCAACCTGACCCAAACTAGAACATAACTGAACCACCAAAGATCGCCTGATTCTATCACCTCAGACCACCAGAGGCCACGCAATGCCGTCCAGAGCTCCTTCAATCAACTACGCATCAATTTCACTCTTTCCGGTCCAGTTTGATACAACGTCCACGTCGTAGTTAGTCGAATTCCAACCTTATCGAAAACTTAGGCTTAAACCCTAAATGATCAACGTTCGGCCACCACGACGATCAGGAATTTTTTTGATCATTTTTCCCATGTTCATCCATCACCCAGCTACCCTCAGCCACGATGCCGAGACCACCACTTTCATCGATCACCAGAATTTGCCACAAAATTCGAAACCGTTCACCTCGAATTTCTCAAAAAGTACGACATAAAAAAATCTTGATTCTTCCTTTAAAATTCATGGTTTACCAATATGAATTTGGTAATGTAGGTGAATCAATAAATTATGAGATTTGAGTTTAACATGTTTTTAAAATTTTACTGTAAAATTAAATTTTCCAGATAAACTTAAACCAATTATTCTCAATTTTTTTTAATTTAGGTCTTTATTTTACAAATATGTTTCATTCAGATTGTAGAACCTAACAAGAATCATAGGAAGAGAATTTTGATTTTTAAACGGGTTTTGAAAACCTGTAACAAATGAGAGGCAAAATTCCCAGACATGCACAAATATATGTATACATATTTGTATACATGCAACATACTTTCATACATTTAACATTATTCGCGGCTTCCACTTTCACAATATCAGGTTTTGAAATTAGATTAAAGTAAGGTTTACTCACAGATTTGTTGAAACAGAGAAGGAGCCTAGAACTTTAAAAACTGGAATTTGAATTTTTGATAACTGGAAGCTTTGATTTTTGATCTGCCATGCTACTTGATTTGATTTGAACTTGTTCTTGAGTTGAAACTGATTTTGATTTGCTGAGTTGAATCTTTGAATTTGCTTAATTACTTGAGATGATCTCTACTTGCTTAAATTCTGGTTTGAGATGGATTATAGCTTTAAATTTGTTTTTGAATTTTAAATTTGCTGGTTTGAGGTTGTTTGCTTTGATGTTTTCTTTTGTTTCTGATTTTTTTACAAGTTTGAGTTTTGAACAGATAAAGAAAAATGAGAAGGGAGAAGATAAAGATATAGATGGCTTTGTTTTTCTTATTCATAAATTTTAAAAATAAAAGAAAAAATTAGACACTTGTAAATATGCATGAGAGATTGAATTAACACTTGTAGTTACTTATGTTAAAATTTTAACACTTGTTATTTGTATGTCTATTTAACTTACACTTGTATTTAGCATGAATTAAAAGAAAATTGTATTACATTAAATTTAGTCTATATTTATATGTTTATGTTTTAATACATTTCCTTATTTAATTATTTATATAATCATAAAAGAAAGTGGTTTAAAATTAAATCATATACTAATAAAAAATCATATGTATATTATTTTTAAATTCCATTTATTTTCAAGATATTTATTTATAAATTTTAAATTCAAATTCAAATTACAATCTATTCCTATATATAAAAATCAACACTTATCTTATTTGTATTTGAAAATTTCAAATTAATCACAAAATTTTATATTAATTGCTTATTTAAATATGATTTAATAGGGGGATCGTTATAGATTCCCCTTTAAGAAAATTTCGTCCTCGAAATTTGAAAGAGAGAGACAAACAAAGAATATATGAATACATATAAAAAAAATAGAGAAACGGCTTACCAGATTAAGATAAAATATCCACTCTACACTTGGGATAGGACTTTTGCATGCTATCCTCTATTTTCCAAGTAAAGTAATTTGGATCTCCACTCCATTGCACTTTTACCAGTTTCGCCACTTTATTTCTCAACTGCTTTTCATCTCGATCAATGATCTTCAATGGTTCCCTTTTTACTGCCAGATTTTGTGTGATCTCTAAATCCTGCTAAGCGGCCTCCTCATTGATATAGTCTGGATAGTGCATATATTTCCGAAGGTGTGAAACATGAAACACATTATGTACGCCAGATATCCAATTGGGTAACTGCACTGATAGGCCAAAAGACCGATCCTCTTAAGTATAGGAAAAGGGCATATATACCGCGGTGCCAGTTTACCAGTCTTTCCAAATCTCAACACTCGACGCATTGGAGAAACTTTTAGGAAAACAGAATCTCTAACTTGAAACTCTAGAGTTCTCCTTATGCGGTCGGCATAACTTTTCTGTCGACTTTGGGTAGTTTTCAATTTCTTTCGAATAAAATCAACTTTCTCAGTAGCTTCCTTTATCATATCTAGACCAAGGACAAGCCTATCATCCGACTCAATCCAACAAGCAGGTGATCGACACAGACGCCCATACAATGCTTCGAAAGGAACCATTTTGATACTAGTCTGATAACTATTATTATATGAAAATTCAACCAGATGCAAATGGTCCTCCCTTGAACCACCAAAGTCAAGAATACAAGCATGCAAAAGGTCTTCTAAGATTCGATTTATCCTTTCTGTCTGCCCATCAGGCCGTGGGTAGCAATACTAGAGTTCAGCTTGGTTCCTAGTCCGGCTTGAAATGCCTCCCAAAATCTGCTAGTGAAGATCGGGTCACGATCACTCACTATACTACTTGGTATTCCATGGAGATGAACAATCTCTTTCACATACAACTTTGCAAAACTTGCTTCCATTTGGGTAGATTGTACTAGGATAAAGTGGGCAGTCTTGGTCAGGCGATCCACGATAACCCAAATTGCCTTATTACCTTTCTGAGTTCGTGGCAGACCATCTATGAAATCCATAGACACTTGGGCCCACTTCTATTTAGGCACTTCCAACGGCCGAAGTAAACCCGCCATCTTCTTTTGATCACCCATTATTTGCTGACAAGTAGCACAACGACTGACATAAATAGATATATCTCTCTTCATTGTTTCCCACCAGAAGGTACTTTTGATATCTCGATACATCTTATTAACCCGTGGGTGGATACTAAGCTTGGACTTATGGCATTCATCCAACACTTCCCATTGGAGATCAGGGATGTCTAAAACACAAATCCTTCCTTTCAGTCTTACAATTCTATTCTTATCGATTTCAAAATTGGAATCTTCACCTTGATGAATTCTTCTATAAATTTCTAGAAGAAAAATTGTCTTCTTTTTGCTTACTCGCGATCTTCTTAAGAAGAGTAGAAGTGACAACAAGGTAAGCGAGAACATCATGTCTTCTACTCAAAGCGTCGGCTACCACGTTGCTCCAGCCATATACAGAATATCCAGGTCATAAGACGCTAGAAATTCCAACCAACGTTTTTGCCTAAGATTCAAATCCTTCTGGGTAAAAAGATACTTTAGAGATTTATGGTCGGTGAACAATTCGAATTTTTCACTTAAAATAAGGAGGGTTTATTAAGTGTACATATTAAGTTAAGTTAAACTTTTAAATTTTTAGAGAAGCTGAAAGAGATTCTTACCCAGAAGATAATGACGCAAGTTTTTTAAAGCAAAAATAACAGCCAAGAGCTCAAGTTCGTGGGTTGGATAGTTTTTCTCATGTGGTCGCAATTGTCTACTCACATAAGGAATTACTCTACCTTCCTGCATTAGAACAGCACCCACACCCTCACCACATGCATCTGTATAAATAGATAGACCTTAATTCCCATAAATAATAGCAAGAATGGGAGCGGTGGTCAACCTTCTCTTCAACTCCTGGAATGCTTCTTCGAATTTCGGAGTCCAGTCAAACTTAGCATTTTTCATAGTCAGTT
Source organism: Allium cepa (assembly GCA_030765085.1). Taxonomy (NCBI): domain Eukaryota; kingdom Viridiplantae; phylum Streptophyta; class Magnoliopsida; order Asparagales; family Amaryllidaceae; genus Allium; species Allium cepa. The sequence goes on from CM060943.1 coordinate 467,303,176, forward strand.
TAGTTAATAGACTGGCTATCTTGGAGAAATCCTGAACAAACTTTCTGTAATATCCGCCTAAACACAGAAAATTTCCGACTTCCTTCGGAGTAGTGGGTTGCTTCCAGTCTAGGATAGCAGAAACCTTGCCATGGCCTACAGAAATTCCCTCTTTGGTGACAATATGCCCGAGAAATCTAACTTTCTTGACCCGAAAATGACATTTATAAAATTTGCCAAATATAATGTTTGTCCTCAATATTTCCAAAACAATCCTTAAGTGTTCAGCATGTTCTTCTTCGGTTTTGGAGTAGACTAGAATATCATCAATGAATACAAGAACAAATTTGCTCAACACTTCTCGGAATACTTGGGTCATCAAGTCTACGAAATACGCGGGAGCATTGGTTAGTCCGAAAGGCGTATCTAACCATTCGTAGAACGTGTTAGGACCTCTAAAAGCAGTTAAATGAATACAGTCTTCAGCAATTCTTAGTTGATGGAACCCTTGGGATAGATCCATCTTAGAAAAGAATCGACCGTCATGCAATTGATCGAAGAGGTCGTCCAATTTGGGTAAAGGAAATTTATTTTTGAGAGTTAGTTTATTGAGATATCGGTAGTCTACGCACAGTCTCAGAGATCCATCGGACTTGGCTATGAATACCACAGTTGAACCCCAACTAGAATTACTGCGACGTATTAATCCTTTCTCCAGCAAATCTCGGGTTTGCTTGACCAGCTCTATTCTTTCCCTTGGTTCCATCCTCCGGCTTGCATTAACAACATGATGAGCATTGGGAACCAAGTCGATTCTTAATTCAATTTTTCTATGCAGAGGTCAAGATTTAACCTCTTCAAATACGTCGGGAAATTCCCGGACAATAGGTATAGATTCCAAACTTGGTTCGGGATACCCCAAAGTATACATTAACTTGTCCCTCTTTGGACTCAGGTCCTCACAAGGAATCACAATGAAATTCCCAAGTTATGTTTTGACCGAAATCGTTCAATTGTTACAATCTAATTTAGCTTCGTATTTCGTTAACCAGTTCATTTCACGTAAGATTTCAAATTCATTAAAATCGAGGACAAAAAGACTGATAGAAATCGATGACGAGAATACGAGATAGGAACCTCTCTACAACGTAGACAAAGGTTCGCAGGGCCACCAACCGGATTCTTCACGCAAATGGGCTCGTCGACAAATTCGAGTTCAAGTTTTAATTCGTTTATGGTTTGTTGGGAAATAAAGCTATATGTGGATCCAATATCGAACAGAACTCTAACAACTCTATCATAAATAAGAAGGTTACCTTTTAAAACTCTTTTTCCTTTGTCTGCTCCAGATGTTGAAGGTTTATCCTTGATCGCGTATACTTTCGCTACTTGTTATTGCTTCTTGTCGGGCAATCTTTAACTACGTGACCTAGCTTGTGATAGTAATAGCATTCCCTGGTTCCTTAACTTGCCTTCATGGGCTGATCTTTCTTTCCTTCTTTCTTTGGCTTTTTGCAACTATTTGAATAATGGCCTTTCTCCAAACAATTGAAACAAGTAATATCATTTGCCTGGTTCTTCTGATTATTCTTCTTTTCCTTTCCTTGTCTCGGTTTCTTCCCTTCGATCTTCTATTTCTTCTAATTCGGATTGCTTGCGCTTCCCTTCTCCTCTGGAACTTCCTACTTATCTAGGGTAGCATATCTATATCCCATATATATCAAATCAGAAAAAAAATCCTTCACGTGGGTTGTCATTCTCTCATGGAACTTCTTATTCATCCCTCGGATAAATCTTTCATTCTTCTTCAGAGGGGTGTTCACCAGCTTCGGACCAAATCGAGATAACTCGTTAAACTTGTTCACGTACTCTTCAAATGATAGACTCCCCTGCTTCAAGTCAGTAAACTCCTGGTACGTTCTGGAGATACCAACAGACGGCATATAATGTTGCTCAAACACCTCTTTGAATCAATCCCAAGTGAACTCATCCTCCGACTCATCCAATGTAAAAGTCTCTCACCAGGCTAGAGCTTCCTCCTAGAGTTGCCAAGAAGCTATCAATCTCATCTGGTCATCCTCTAACTTCAGTCTTTTGAAAATCCTTTCACACGATCGAATCCAGGCTTGTGCTTCGATAATAGACTCCTTCCCTATGAATGGCTTTCCACCAAGTCTTGAGAAACTTCGATATAAATCAGCCAGATTCGGCAGTGGTTGAGTGGGAATAGCTGCTTCTGTTGTTGCAGGGCCTTGACCAGTTGTAGTGGTACTTCCTCGTCCCCTACCTCATCCTCTTCTTGCGCTCATTCTCACTATCTATAAATAGTAAAAAAAACTTAATTTAGGCATATGGACGAGATATCTTAGGGATATACTTATTCTAGGGTGTTTCTAACCCTATCTCTAATGAGTCACCTAATGTGTTATACTCTAAAGCTAAAATTCTTACTCAATCTTTAGCTCTCATACCACTTGTCATGACCCAAAATTCATCATTCGAAAATTGACATCCAATGCATCACTTGTAGTGGAATGCCAGAGACTCAATCGTCGGACTCCAGTTCTGTAACGACCCAGGATTTTTGATCTCGAAAATTCCTAATAATTAGGGAAAAGAAAAAAGAGATAGAAGAAAAAGAAGAAATAGAAACACCAATATCTCACATTCGCAGCGGATAAAATATAATATCACATATAATAACAGTTTACAAAACAAAACTGTATCAGTCAATTACATTTGAGTACATCAGAGTTACATTCATTTGTACAACCACTGGAAAGTTATAACAACTTGTCCCAGATAAGCTACAATAAATCGCAATGGAATACACTCCATACGTTCCTACCATCAAGCTCGCCTCCTAAGCTCCAAAACGTCCTTACCTGAAATTCTGTAATACCTGGTCTGACCCGAGCATTACATCAAAGTAACACCCGGGTCAGGCTAGAAACCAGCGTGAGTAAACCCATCTAATCATGGAATACCAAGCAAACAACTTATTTAAAATTCGGGGTAACTCGTGAAAAATTTACAAATTCAAAATCTGTTATAGACAACACTTATTCCACATATCAATTTCTAAGTACCAAAACCTAGATTAAATGGTTCAATTCACTTAACTTATTTCATTCCAGCCTACTGATTTCACATATCAAATCTATATATTATTATAGATTACAAATCGAAGTGGTTTCGGGTATTTACTAATACCCGACTCCGGACTCTTCGAATTCAATACCATCTTATCCCAAATTATTCAAGTGAAACATAATTCAAACTTAAAATACAAGGTGTCACATATATTCATTAATTCATCATCGATAGATAACCACATGATCTCAGTTTAAACCCAACATATCATATCACATAGCATTATCAGAGATAGCAATTAATCTAAGGCACACGATATTTTCAATCATTCATAAGCAAGATAGATTAGTCATACCATTTCTAATTAATTTAAACAAATTAAATTAATTACTTCAACCACCCTTAATCCTGCTTACTTAACATTAATTAGTTACAAATAAATTAATTAATCATCCCTTAATTAATCATCCTTTAATCATCCATTTTAATTATCTTAATAATTTAATGAATCCAAATCATTAAATTCTATTTACCTTTAAGATAAAACATTTCTTACTTAATCAATGCATTTAAAAACAATTTGCTTCAAATTTACTTTAAATTTCATTTTAAATTTAAGATTTTAAAATGAATACAAATTTAACTTTAACAAAGTTCAAAACAATTCAAAAACCTTTAATTTCACATGTTAAAGAAATATTCATTTTATAAAAGAAGTTTAAAAGAATTTAAAACCCAATTCATTTTTAAATTCAAATCAATTTAAAAATACAATTTAAACATTCAAAGTTATTTAAAACAATTTCAATTTAAAAACTTCCTTTAATTTCAAAACTGAAATACAGATTAAATCTTGATTCCAGATTTAACTTAAATTTTAAAAGCTTTACTTACATTTTAAATCTTCATTTTAAAATTCAAACCATTTAACCATTTTTAAAGTGGTTAAACAATTTAAATTTAAAAATTCATTTTATTTTAAAACTGAGATTCAAACTCAACTTCCAGATTTTAAAACTTAGATTTAAACTTATTTAAACCTTTACTTTACAATTTAAACTTTCAGTTTTAAATTCAAACCAAATATACTTTAAATGCTTAAAAGTTGTTAAAACCAATTTAAATTTCAAAAACTTAAATCATTTTAAAACTAGGATTCAAACTAGATTGAATCTAGATTTAAACTTAGGTTTAAATCTTTGTTTAAAATTTTGATTTACAGTTTAAATTTTAAACAGGATAGGTTTCTAAAATCTGTTACAAAACATTACCCGAGCCATGACCAAAATGACTTCGAGTCGAAACCTAAACTGCCTCGAGTTAATCACCAATTTACTCGAGAACAAACCCACTGCAAAAACCCCAACGTCATCATAAAATCAACTGTGCAACGTGCACTTGCACGGTGGCACTGATCGACTTCGATCATCTACGATGATCTCCTCCCGTCTTCAATCACCTCCATACCCTCTCGCAATCATCAGATCACTACCCAAACTCGAGATCGAAGATCGAGCTTCACATTCAACTTGGAGCAAGAACTGGAATCCACCATAACCAAACCTAGAAACACCTCGCTCCCACAACTCCTGCCACCAGAATATCAACGACTCCGGCCACACATTCGCCAACTACCCTGCTATCATCCCCCAAAACCTTGTAACACTCGGTCAATCCAATAGGCCGTGGTGATCGATTTTACCTAGCCTAGTTAAATCAGGGTTCCAGAACTCCAAACCACAACCACTAACTCCAACATAATCTGACCTTCTTCCTACTAATTTTCCTATCAACTCCGATCACTCCTCCGAGGAAGCTCAACCCCTCCGATCACTTGTATCAACAGAGATACCCCGAAATACACAATCCAGACAACCCAGAATTGCTCTTTGATTCAAACACTAGAAATTGTGATTTTGTTTTTAAAAATCATGATTTTGTATGATGATTCAGATCCTAATCCTGAAACAATAGATTGTGATATTTAAATTTTTACTTATTTTAAACTTGATCAGTAAATTCGGTTTCCAAAGTCAAATAAATATTATTTTGACATAAGTACAATTTAAAACTAAAGTTTATAATTAAGCAAACAAGTTTGATTTGCATATTAAGTTTAAACAGAGACAAGATCAAAATGGATAATTAAAGGATGAATAATTAATTTTTTTGTTATTAATTAATGCTAAGTAAGCAGGATTAAGGGTGATTGTAGTAATTAATTTAATTTTTTTAAATTATTAGAAATGGTATGACTAATTTATCTTGCTTATGAATGATTGAAAATATCATATGCCTTAGATTAATTGCTATCTCTGATAATGCTATGTGATATGATATGTTGGGTTTAAACTGAGATCATGTGGTTATCTATCGATGATGAATAAATGAATATAGGCGACGCCCTGTATTTGAAGTTTGAATTATGTTTCACTTGAATAATTTGGGATAAGATGGTATTGAATTCGAACAGTCCGGAGTCGGGTATTAGTAAATACCCGAAACTACTTCGATTTGTAATATATAATAATATATAGATTTGATATGTGAAATCAATAGGCCGGAATGAAATAAGTTAAGTGAATTGAACCATTTAATCTAAGTTTTGGTACTTAGAAATTGATATGTGGAATAAGTGTTGTCTATAACAATTTTGAATTTGTAAATTTGTCACGAGTTATCCCGGATTTTAAATAAGTTATTTTCTTGGTATTCCATGATTACATGGGTTTACTCACGCTGGTTTCCAGCCTAACCCGAGTGTTACTTCGATGTAATGCTCGGGTCATACTGGGTATTATTGATTTTCAGGTAAGGACGTTTTGGAGCTCAGGAGGCGAGCTTGATGGCAGGAACGTATGGAGTGTATTCCACCGTGATTTATTGTAGCTCATCTAGGACAAGTTGTTATAACTGTCCAGTGGTTGTATAAATGAATGTAACTCTGAAGTATTCAAATGTAACCGTCTGATATAGTTTTATTTTGTAAACTGTTATTATATGTGATATTATATTTTATCCACTGCGAATGTAAGTTGTTGGTGTTTCTGTTTCTTCTTTTTCTTCTATCTATTTCTTCTTTTCCCTAACTATCTAGAATTTTCAGGATCGAAAATCCTAGGTCGTTACGTTTGGTATCAGAGCGAATTAAGCGAGAACCTTTGCTCTGGTGGGTGTACTCATTAAGTAAAGGGTAAGTAGTACCTTGAAATGAGATGAGTTTATATATATATATAAGAGCGTACTTGTTATTTGTATATGATGGTTTTAAAAGTAAAGGATTTTTATATAAGTTATATATATAAGGCAATAATTGGTTGTTGATGGTAAATATATATGTATATATATATATATCCAAATAAGACTTGAATAGAATGTACATATAAGGAAAATTAGAATTAAATTTGGTTTCAAACCAAAATAAAATAAAATGGTTATTGCATCAAATATTGAATGTTTGTTTCCTAATAATGATAAAGCAAAATGAAATGTGTTAAGGAAGTAAATTTTTAGATAGGTATGACTTGTAAATTGAAGTGGGGTTTTAAATTGTGAAGTTAGAATCCTAAGATTTAAAAACATTTGAAATTTGTTTTCAAACTGTTAAAAGGAATGATAAATAATACCATTCATAATATTAAGTTTAAACAGAGACAAGATCAAAAGATTTGAATTTTCAAATCAAAACTGGAAAACTGGAAGGTAAAAGCAGAGAGTATCTTGAAGAAACAAAATGCATACTATATATTAACATATACACGGTAGATATCATACAATTCACATTCATTTCAGATTAACTAGCATGCAACCAAATTTTACCTACTTAAATTTTTAAAAGTGGAGTTACACACAGAAATGTTTTGATAGGAAACACTAGCTTTTGCACTGCTGCTTATTTTGCTCTTGATTTGGGTTTGATGATCCTTGTTGAGTTGAGCTCGTATGTTTTTAAGTTGTAAAATGGCAGAAATGCTTATCTTTTGTTTAACTTACTTAGTTTCCCAAAAAAATGAAGAAGGCGGTGGGGTATTAATAAGAAGATAGGATGCATTCTTTTGTTGTACTCAGTAAGCTTCCTTTTTATTTTCCTCTTACCTTTTCTTTGGTCAGAGGTCATTTTCGATTTGATTTTCACTTTAACACGAGCTGACCTGATTTGTGTTTTTTGTTTTTGTTTTTTGTTTTGTAAACTTGAAATGATATATTGTATTCTTGAGTTGAAATGTGCATTAAATGCTTGTCTCCTTAGGTTCATACATATATATACATAGATTTCATATGTATATTTGTTTTACCCAATGCATTTGTATTTGTTATCCTATATATATTCACACACACTCATACATTTCCATATTGGAAATAATATATACATCTTAACTTTTGTAGATATACTTTTATTTATTTGTTTGCCTAATAAGATCAATATTTCAAACTTAAAATCAATTAATTGCCAATTACCAGATGTCAAAAATCCGGGTCGTCACAAGTTTGGTGGAGCTTATAACAACATTAGATGATACAACACAGCGGAAACAAAATAAATTACATTGATAAACAATACAGATACAACATGGATACAACATTTGATTACAACAACAACTACCATCATCAGAGTAGGATGTAGATGATACAACAACAAAACAATAACAAAGGAACAACAACAGGCCTATCATAATTTCAATAGAGTCTTCCAAAAGAAAGAGGTCGAAAGCGAGAATCCAGGGTAAGCACCTTCAAACCAAACTTCAAAGCTTTCAAAAGATTTCCAAACCAAAAGCTTCCAAAATCCGACAGCTTTCAAAAGACTTCTAAATTCGAATCTACTGTCCAAGCTAGCTATAGAACACGGATATCCTGCTACTAAGCTGCTCGTGTGGAAAATTACGGTCGCCCAGAGTTTAGGAAGGGAATAATAAACTCCGGGTCAGTCATGGGACTGGTATGAGTAAACAAAACAGTTGTTTGAACAAAAACAGTTTATGAAAGAAATCCATTATTCTTTTTGAAAAATGAAACTACCATAAGGCCTCCACGCACACACACAATGCAATCGCACAATCGGAGTAGATTTCTCCTTATGATAGTCAAACATGCTTGATACGACAAAAACACTTTTGATATTATTATTAGTGCATAGTGTGAAAACATTTCAAAAGTATAATATTAACCTTAGCCAGCATAGGTACCATTATTTTATGCCTGCTATAGCTACCATTTAAGAATGGCAGGTTATACAACTGAAATCGTAAAGGGCTCGTATTGGGTGATTGGATTTCCAACAAATGGTCAAGGCTAAGGAACTTCCTTTAACCCAAAGGGTACGCCTCTGGAGGGATGCCGCGAGAACCTAATCGAATCTCTACCAACACAAGGCCGGGTTACCTCCGTAACTAGGTAACTAACTATCATGAGTATGCCATCCCCCGGTCGTAACCGACCTTTATCGAGGGCCCTCAACACCAACAACCACAAAGCAAATTATGTGGGCTCCATACCAGAATACCACTTTTATCCAGAAGGAAATGCACATACCCTAAAGGGAGCGACCCTCATAACCTTGCTGCATCTTTTTCTATTTTGACTTTTTCCAAGGTATGACATTCGATGAAGTCTCGTCCTGCAAAGCTACACTTTTCACAAAAGTCATGCTTTGATCAACAAATGATCAGCACTCAGCATGACACACTACCAAATTGAGAGTATATCACTAATAACCATCAAATACATAACCTCTGAGCTCGTAAGTCTTAGAGAAGGGTGTTAAGCTAAGAGAATAAATTCTCTGCCACCAACTGGAAAAGTATTTGATAAAAATCAGCTTTATATCTGAAAGTGTAATGTCAGACATACAGCCATACAAGTCCATCCTGGGTCTGAATGGAACCGAAGGCACTTCGTCCAATAAAGGAAGAAGCCCTTGCAAATCCGGGCATCCACAATCCCATTCGGACTCCCCATCACATATGTAGATATCTATATCGGAGCAACTCAGTGCAGAGACAATCGATAGGTAATCCTATCGCTCTTGAAAATACCCGGTCTTCACCAAGGTCTTCAAATGCACTCCAATTTCGTCATATCATTATTCGGAATGGGCTTTATGACACAATGTCCTCTCCCGGCTAATCCGAATAATGAGCGTTTATTTTTAAAAACACGTGGATACACAAGTCACAAAGATTTACTATTAAGATTCGATGTGGGTTTCGGATAACCATTTGGAATCTGACTCCCTGTCGCATCGAAATTCAAATGCCGTTTAAAGACCAACAGTTTTCACATTCACACAGAAATATATCACACATATCACAGTTCAATTCACAGCAATTCACATCATAAAGTATCATAATCTTATATCAGAGGTATCAATCATTCAAGACATTCAATAATAATTCAACATTTATAAGCAAGATTAATTAATCATGTGATTATAATTAATTAATCGCATAATTACTTTCATTAATTATCCTTGATTAATGATTAATTATCCTTAGTTATAAATTAATTAATCCTTAATTATTACTTAATTAACCTTAATTATTTATTAATTGATCTTAATTATTAATCAATTAATCTTAATTATTATTTAATTAACCTTTAATTTTATAATTTGATTAATCTTTAATCATCAATTAATAAATTAATTAATTATTCTTTAATTACTGTCATTAAGTAATTATACTTTAAATAATTATCTTTTAATTACTGTCATTAAATAAAGAAATCTTTAATTACTTAAACTTTAATTAATTAATTAAAAGATAAATCATTCACTTAATTATCATTAAAATCTTTAATTAACAAACCTTGTAGTTAATTAACATTAACCCATAAATTAACTTAAGGGATTTGAGGTTAATTAATAATTTAAAAACATTTTATCTTAATTAACTCTTTAATTACATTATTTATTTAAAATAAATTAAGAACAAATTAATAAATAATGTCACAAAAATAAATTAAACTTAATTACTTTTGAAATCATTTACTTTTAATACCATAAATAAAATCATTATTTAAAAGAACAAGTTAAACATGTTTTAAATTAGAATTTGTTTTTTTTAATTTTGAAAACTGTTTAATACTAACCCGGGATTGACTCGAGTGTTAACCCAAGCCAAAACCAATATTCCCCGAGTCATGCCCGAGTAAAACCCTTCCCTTCTCTTTTTATACATTGTTTTCATTTTTTAAAACTTAAAACCTTTTTTTAGCTCGTGCAAACACTCGAATTAAAACCTGAGCCAGCAACATAATCTCCCGAAGTTTACTTCGAGTCTTCACCCTTCTTCCCAAACTCCTATCTATTGACACAACCAAGGACATCTGCACGTGCACCAGAGTTTTGGCCACCTCTGATCCAAACTCCGGCCATCTACGAGTCAGCGACAACCTGCCCTAACCACCAGACCACCCAGAAACCTGAAACGGCGACGAACTCGCAAACGAGCAACCTTACCCAAACTGGAACAAAACCGAACCACCAAAGATCACCTCATTCCGCCGCCTCAGACTAACAAAGGCCACGCAACGCTGTCCAGAGCTCCTCCGATCAACTGCGCATCGATTCCACTTGTTGCGGTCCAATTCGATACAACATCGACGCTGCAGTTAGGCGAATTCCGACCTTATCAAAAACTTAGGCTTAAACCCTAAATCATTAATGTTTGGCCACCACGATGATCAGGAATTTTCCGGATCATTTTTTCCAAGTTCATCCATCACCCAGCTATCCCCAGCCACGACCCCGAGACCACCACTTTCACCAATCACCAGAATTTACGACAAAACTCGAAACCATTGAACCTCGAATTTCTCAATAAATACGACATTAAAAATCTTGATTCTTCCTTTAAAATTCATGGTTTTCCAAGAGGAATTTGGTAATGTGGGTGAATCAATAAATTATAAGGTTCGAATTTAACATGTTTTTAAAATTTTACTGTAAATTTAAATTTTCTAGATAAACTTAAACCAACTATTCTAAAAAATATATTTTTAATTTAGGTCTTGATTTTACAAACATGTTTCATTCAGATTGTAGAACCTAACAAGAACAATAGGAAGAGAATTTTGACTTTTAAACAGGTTTTGAAAACCTCTAACAAAGTAGAGGCAAAATTCCCAGATATGCACACACACACACACACACACACACACATATTTGTATACATGCAACATACTTTCATACATTCAAATTATTCACAGCATCCACTTTCACAACATCAAATTTTTAAATTAGATTAGAGTAAGGTTTACTCATAGATTTGTTGAAACAGCGAAGGAGCCTGGAATTTTAAAAACTGGAATTTGAATTTTTGGTAACTAGAAGCTTTGATTTTTGATCTACCTTGTTGCTTGATTTGAATTGAACTTGTTCTTGAGTTAAAATTTATTTTGATTTGCTGAGTTGAATCTTTGAATTTGCTTAATTATTTGAGATGATCTCTGCTTGCTTAAATTATGGTTTGAGCTGGGTTATATCTTTAAAGTTGTTTTTGAATTTTAAATTTGCTAGTTTGAGGTTGTTTACTTTGATGTTTTCTTTTGTTTTTGATTTTTTTACAGGTTTGGGTTTTGAATAGATAAACAAAAATGAGAAGGGAGAAGATATAGATATATATATAGCTTTGTTTTTCTTATTCACAAACTTTAAAAATAAAAGAAAAAATTTGACACTTGTAAATATGCATGAGAGATTGAATTAATACTTTTAATTACTTATGTTAAATTTTTAACACTTGTTATTTGTATGTCCATTTAACTTACACTTGTATTTTGCATGAATTTAAATAAATTTTTATATTACATTAAATTTAGTTTATATTTATATGTATTTATTTTAATACATTTCCTTATTTAAATATTTATATAATCGTAAAAGAAAGTGGTTTAAAATTAAAGCTTACACTAATAAAAAATCACATATTTATTATTTTTAAATTCCATTTACTTTCAAGATATTTATTTTTAAATTTTGAATTCAAATTCAAAATACAGTCTATTCCTATATATAAAAATCAACAATTATCTTATTTGCATTTGAAAATTTCAAATTAATTCCAATTTTTTTTATTAATTACTAGTTTAAATTTGATTTAGAAGCGGGATCGTTATAGAACAGATCGAAAGAAAAGCCCGGATGCTCTAAAATAAAAGGGTTGTGCTAAGTTTCCCAATTAAAAGAAGATCAGTATTATCCAAAATTTAAGCAGTATCTAAAATGAAACAAACTACGACTTGGATTGCATAGAGATAATCTTATTATACTTAGTATTAAAATCGGAATAGGGAACTCGGCATATTCTTGGAATTTAAAAGGTGATTTCACCGTTATTCCGCCCATAGCACTTGTTGAATACGGATATTGATGTTGACAAAAATTAAAATGATTTCTATGATCCTATTTACTCAAAAAAAAATTCATAAAAATTGATTTAGGGTTTATCATAAACAATGTCTTAAATAACATTGTTTTTGACCCACCTAAAAGTTAAGGAATTTGGATCGAGAGATAAGTGAGGGAAACTGAAATATTATCCAAAGAAAGAGAATGAATTGCTTAGAATTACTCTAAGACAAAATAAGGAGATTTTGAAATCATCCGAAAACCCCTTTAAACTAATTTTCGTAATAAAACATATGAAGACAAAGATCGTTGAAGACAAAGATATTCATGATGTAGGATTACTAGCCATTAGTCCCTGGAGGTGAAATTTACCATATTTTAAGTGGCAGTAGTACTTTGTTATGAAAATCTTAGATTTGCAAGAATATGATTTAAAGTTAAGAAAGAAATCTTTTATTAAGATTTAATAAATGATTTGGGAATACTTTCCCCTAAGCTAAAAGTCATAGCTTGAATATAAGAAATCTTTGATTAAGATTTAATGAATGATTTAGAAAAATTTTCCTAAGTAAAAGAGAAAATGATTTGGAATTATTCTAGGATTTAAGAAAGGTTTAAATAAACCAAATGATTTGGTAAATGAGGCTTAATGATTCTATATACTCTTGAAAAGAAAATGGAATAAATGTAAAAGAATATATCTAAGAAAGATATTTTATAAAAGATGAAGTAGTTGATTGATTATTGATATCCACATATGAACTTAACATCTTTTAAATCGATAATTTGCTTCGAAGGAACTGGGGTCGGATTTGGGTTATTCCTATCCGAAAAACACTTCGAACCAATGTGTACTTTCGAATGTGAAGACATGTTGATGATGATGATTATAGAAGACCGTAGATATTCATAGCGTGAGGACTGCTTGTTGACATGCTCTGGGTAGCTTCCATTATAGAGTTATTTATAGCAGTGGTCTCCTCGTTGTGGAGATTTTTCGGATTGCAAGGAGTACTTGCTACTAGTGGTAGTAGGAGAGTGCCTTCTGTTTGTCCTGTTCCTGGACAACTTGTATGGACGTTTGTCTGACATTGCATTCTAAAAATTACGTACATTGATTTTTACAAACGTACATCAGTGGTGGCGGAGAAGGAAACTTCTCTTAGCTTAACACCCTCCTAGAGACGTACGAGCTTAAGTGTTGTATTTTTGTGGAAGGCAATTAGTAGTCAATGGGAATGGCAGTGCGGCATTCAAAGTGAAAGAAGATGTGCTATGTGAAAAGGTAATCATTGGCTCGAGCCCCATCAACCGGAAATGACCGAAAAAGGGTTAGACGCAACAAGGCCAAGTGGGTCATTTCCAATTAGGGTATGATCATCCCCTTCTAGGTTTATTTCTTCCCGCTATGACGTTCGGGACATAAATTAATGTGGTTTATATGCTTGGGCGTCCGGTTTAAGGTCGGTAACGACTGGGGGATGACATATTCAGTACTATCTAGTTACAGAGGTAGGCTAGTCTTGTGTTGGTAGAGGGCAGATGTTCTGTACCTTGGGACATCCATCTAGATGTGTATCCATTGGAAGGTAATCACTTCACCTGGTCATGTTTATGGAAATCCATCCTCCAATAAGAACCTACTTTTTGTTTGTAGAGCCTAGTATGCTTGAATTTAATAATGGTAACAATTTCGGCTAAGATTAGTAAGTTTATTTGCGAATGTTTCCAAAGAGATGTCATTAGAAATAATATCAAATTTTTTGATATAAAAGTATTTTAGTTATGATATGGTAAAAACCCGTCCGTGTTTATGTGTGGGCGTGGTCTTATGAGATACTCTTTCTTTTCAAATGATTTTTTTCAAAGGCTGATATATGACACTGTCATTTATTATTGAGTTTTTCTCATGCTAGTTTATCAAGCTTGATCTGGATATTTTCAATACTTGGGTCAGATCCGAGCAGTTTCAGGTTTAATTGAAGTTTCCAAAGGAGAGCGGGAGATATTCATCTATGTACGGACATATTCTATTATCCACTTTTGTCTATTTGTTTTTGTTCGATGCTTGTCAGCAATTGTAAGGATAGGTGTTTATAATTGTAAAAAGCTGAATTTAAGTTAGACTCTGGTATATGTATTTAAAAGTTTTCCACTATAAAGATATTTATTCAATATTATATATTATTCCGTTCGTGTGAGATTCGGTTCTGTCTTATTTTGTTTATTACCCCAAATGTTCCGTCTTTTTGTACAAATTGAGTTGGACATGTGTGGTTTTTTGTCGATTCAAAGGGTACGGGAAAACGGCTCGTCACAAACACCATAATAGATAGCCATAGATCTATGCAATGCAGAAAAATAAATAACACCATTTATAGCGGTTCCACTACCACGAGGCAGTGTACATCCACTTGGGGAGTCGAGATTTTATTAATCACTGAAAGATTAGAGTTGATGCAGTCTTCGTTTATTAATGAATTTGTTATCAATTTATTAGGAACTTCACTTGCATTATTATCTTCATTTGTAATTATATGAACTATCAAGCAACAATCCACTATTGAATTGTTATCTTCATTTGAGGTCTGATAAACTTTTTATTTGAGGTCTAATTGAACTGGCCATATGCCTAATTTTTGTTGAAAAACTTCATGATGTAAGGGTATAAACCCGATTTCTCTTGAATCTTTGATGTCCTGGATATGTCGTGTGATTTTTTGGACATCCTATACTTTGTTAATTATGGTATCTTTGATAGTTTTGTATATATTTGGTTGATTACTTTGGTTTCAATTTATTAAAAAATTGCGTTTCTTCTAATTGGTTACAATTTATTATCATAGATGATGGTAAAAAGTTTATTGTGCCAAAAAATAAATGGTACCAAATTAATTATGGCATGTGTGTATGCATTTGGTACATGTTTACTTTTTTCCTATACCACTGTACATGGAAAAGGTTATTGACAGTTTGGTGTGTAATAGTTTGATATATGGCCAGATGTCAACGTTTGTACTTAATGTTAGCAGCGATACATTTCTTGGTACCAAAATATTGTGTTTGTTTTTGCAAGAGTTGAGCTGGCTACAGAGCATTTATTAAACTGTTATATCTCTTGGTTGTTTACCTTTTATGTGATAATAACCATCTATCTTTACTCTACACCTCATCCAAATATTTTTTTTGAATTAATGCATGAACATTGTGATTATAACAGATCCATCTGGACGTGCATATATACTCATAATAATAATAATAATTAATGTTACCTCACTTTGGAGAGCACTATTATCATATGGTGCAGGTCTAACCTTTTCAACTCAATGCTAAAGCAAGCCAAATTCGATGATAATATTACAAGCAACATTTAGCTTTTTAGTAGCATATAGACATATGATCTAACGCACATTCATTGACATGACATGAGAAATAATATGAAAAAAATAAATATACTTGAATATTCATTTACAAGAATCTACCTTATTTTAAAGTAAAATGCAACTATTTTAGCCAAATACAATAATACTTCACTCATCTAAAGAATGTTGGTTCATTGAAGGAAAATTAATGCATTTAGTTACAAGTTCTCTGAATTATTATACACAAATTGAAGTTTATTCATTTCAGTAAGCACTCAGTGTCCTCAAAATTGGGTTATGCTAAGGAAAAAGAATGTTTGCATCACATCATAATCTAGATCCAACTTTCTTTGTCATCTCTATGCATCATTCATTGAATCTACCAAGCTACATAGAAATGATACTATACATATAAAAGGAGCAAAACTTCGAACACATGGCTTACTACCTAAAGGGATCAATTGTAGAAATAAAATATACCTAAAATGGTATTATAAGATCTTTGGGATGGTAGAATGATAATGGTAGAAAGGAATCTAATGCAATCCAAATTCAAACCAATATAACTAGATGCATGTATAATAGTTTGTGGATCTCAGAAGAATTTTTGATAATACTTGCATTCGAATCCATCAAGATACAAACATTTAAGCTTTTGCCAACTTAATATTGTTTGAGATATTTATTTTGGCCATATATTTAACTAAATTACCACTACCTATTTGAAAAAAGTTCTAATTAGTGTAATGCACATAAGAAATATAAATAAATATATTAGCCGATATGAATTAAAATCACTATTTCAATTCAACTAATGAAGGACTGTCCATAAACATCATATCTTAAGCAAGTTTATCCAACATGAACTTAAGTTTTCTACTAAACCATATATCAAATTATTGCATAAATTAAACATTAAATTCAGAATTTCAAAAATTTTAATAAATTTTAGGAGGCATATCATGTTTTCGAAATTATAGCACATGTTGTAATGCAAAATAAGAATTCTTAAAGTAGAATGATGATGCAAGACTGATCCATTTAATATAAATATTAAACCACATGGAAGAATTTTTTTTGTTAACGGAAAAATGGGTTACCCTGCTAGATTTACCACCAAGTGGCTGAAGTGCATCCGTGTGGTGTGCACACAATGCGTGTGCATGTGCACGTGCATTCATGTGGTGTTTGCGCATGTACATGGAAGCATGTGTGGAAGACAACTATAATTGCTCGATGTGAATGGATTCATATGAAAAATATACCGATGTACAGTAAGAAGATGGAAATTTGACAACATCAATTGAAACTCGGATAACTAAGGCTATGCTACAAAATTATAAAAAAATTGGTTATATAATATAATGTGGTCTCCATTCATCTAACAAAATATAATATTTTCAGTACACAGACACTGACTACAGATGACTTTACGAATATATTTTTTTCATTATACTGACATATGATATCCATGGTTGCTACATGTATTGATGCCCCTAATTATTGTATTATGCAAAAGAAAAAATAAATAAGTTTTGATAAGAACAAATATTCGATAAAACTTATGTAACTGAAGAACACATGATTTAATTCAGAAAGTAAATTAAAAATATTCTAAATTAAAAAAATGGATATATGTGTATGAGTAAAAGAGCTCCCTAGCACAGTAGCATTCAAAAAAATTAGAACCATATGATCCATCCCAATGCATCAAATACACAAAGCCATCCATAAATTCTCTCTATATTTAACTATGTATATGTGATAACCCGAATTTATTTGAATTAATATTAAATTATCTTTTAAATTGAATTTGAATTTAGATTTAAATTTGAATTGCAATGAATATATATATCTTAAAGATATTTTGATATATGGATAAGTTTTATTTAAGATAAGATTTGTTTTCCTTTAAAAGAAATTATTTATACAAATTAAGTTAATGTTTATTAAATAGTAAAGTAAACACAAAAGTTTTATATATTTACATTTAAAAGATATTAAATATATTATATAAGGTTTAATTTAAACTATAATTGGTTTATACTTTATTTTTCTTTAAAGAAAATTTATTTATATAAATTTTGAAAAGCATTTATTTATTTACAAAGGTATTCATTAATTAGGAAAATTAATATAAAAGCTTTAAAAATCTTTTAAAATTAATATAAATATAAATTGTTGCAAGTGTTGAGATATAAACCCTTAAAGTAACATGTGTTAAGCAATTAGCTAGGGTGAAGACAAGTGTCATTAGTTATTTTATTTTCTTTTCATTTTAAAATTAATTCTAATTTAATCCATATAAACATTTACTTTCTTTCTTCAACTCTTTTCTCCATTTTCATTTCTAATAACAGAAAAAAAAGACATGAACTTCATATCTCAAATCAGAAGAAAAAAAATAATGCAATCAAAACCTGACAACTTTTCCTGAAAATCAAAAAAAACTTGAACTAAAAAGCCTGAAATTCATTCCTCACGGCAAATGCAAAACCAGGAAGCTGTCGTAACCAATTTTCAGCAAGACTGTACCAAGAATACATTATCAAATGCATAGGGACAAGAAATCTCCTCAACAACAACGCAATAATCAAGCCTCTGATCTGTTTTAACTCTGTTTCATTTTTTTCAGGTGAGTAATCTACTACACTTGATAAATGCTTAAATCTGTTTTGAGATTTATGCTTGTGAGTAAAATCATCACATTTAAGTTCTTAATTTGTTTAAAAATCGAATGCATACAATTTAATATCTGAAGCAATTCACGATCGTTGCATGATTGTTTAATATATGTTGTATGTATATAAGTATCTGAACATAGGGATGTATATGTTTGTATGCAGAGTGATGTTGTTCTTGGTATATAGGATACAAACTGGATCAAAAATTCATATTCCTCTCTCTGTTACTTTTTATACATGGGTTTATAAACAAAAATTTGTTCGTAGAAACAAGATGGTGGATTTAAAAATAGAAAAGAAGAAAAGCTTCGAGTAAGAAAATTTATGGTAGTTGAAATACAAGGGAAGAAGAACAGTAGATTTAAAGTATATCAAAATTTCGATCGTAACAATTGAATGTTTCAAATATACACTTTGGTTTGTTATTGGAATTGATGATTTTTAAAATTAAAATCATAATTTTTAGATATGTAAATCACAAGTTATTTTAGGTTGAACAGTTTGGGGTAAACTGTCGATTGTCAAAGATCTGGAGGATATTGGGATTCGTGATTTATGAAGGATGATCATCAGGGGTTGATGAAGCCTAGAAAAATGCTAGATAATATTTCTAATGGATGGAATGTTTTGTTGAACGTGATTTAGGGTTTAAGAGAGGACTGTCTGTTTCTAAGTTTGTTGGGCCACGGCGAGATGATAGTGAAGCGATGAACGATCGCTTAAGGGGGTCTCGGTGGATGAAGTAGTGTAGATGTTCTGACCGAAGTCTGATGACCGATGGTGGGGTAAAGTGGCGGGGTGAGACGAGATTGCGAATCGTGTGTTTTCCGTTCCAGGTTTCTGTTTAGGTAAGATGCTCGTTTTCGAATGAGCGACCACCGTTGATGTTCCAGGCGATGACCATAGGCACGGGGCCGAGTGAGACTGGGAAGGGGGGTCGTCGGCAGGAACTGATGAACCAAGGCGTCGTACACGTGCACATTCGTGTGTGCATGCTTTTTCTGGTGCAAGCTGTTAAAGGAAAGAAGGAAGGAACAGAAGAAGAAAAAGGTTTGGGAAAGATTGAT
This sequence comes from Allium cepa, assembly GCA_030765085.1. NCBI lineage: Eukaryota > Viridiplantae > Streptophyta > Magnoliopsida > Asparagales > Amaryllidaceae > Allium > Allium cepa. Next base: position 467,322,710 of record CM060943.1, read on the forward strand.
TTTTTCCCAGGGCCGAACTCGAGTAAATGGGCATGTTTCTCAAAGCAGAGAAATTTTGTATTGGGCCAGAGAATAATGGGCCGAACTATAAGAAGAGGGGAATTTGTTGAAGCTAGCTCAAAAATCGGGATTATGAAGACGTAGCAGAACTAGTTTGCCAAGTAAAATTCTCTAACAAATTCTTTGATATTGAATGTTCACCTAGGTATCGTATGGTTAAGGGTAATAAGCAAATAAATTATGTTTAACAAGCATGGATTAATTGAGTTATATATATCATTAATTAATTTAGTTCTTGAATCTGTTTAAATTAAATTAATGGTGTAATTTGGTCAATGTTAAGATAAATGTTTTAAACTTTTAAGCAATTAAGTCTTAAGTGATTGTAATGATAAGAAATTAATCTCAATGATTAATTTAAAATAATATAAAAAGGATGGAATTAGGCAAAAATAATTAATCCAGGACTAAGCGATTATTTTTGTGTGAATTAAAATTTATTTAAAATTTGTGTGACTAGCATATCTATCTTATAGATAATTACTGGGTGTGATTGATTTAGATTAATTTATGGATATGAATAATTAAAGATTAAAGAAGAAGAGGTTAGAGAATTAAACTTAATTAATTAAGGGTAACTAAATCAAGGAAGATATTTAAGGGTTGATTAATTAAGGATTAATCAAAAAATAATCAAGGGTTAATCAATATAAGTTAAAGGTTGATTAACTGTTTAATCAATTGGTGATTAAGGATTAGTTAATTTGTAATTAAGGTTGTAAATTAATAATTAAGTTTTATTAATTAAAAATAAAGACATAATTGATTTGTTCATTGGTAATTAATTAATTAATTATAAGAATAATTATGGATTAATTAATTTGTATTAAGAGATATTGATTAATAATTAAGGTTATTAGTCAATAGTTAATGGTTAATTAATCAGTTAATTAAAGGATAATTAATTGATTATAAAGTAATTAAGGATTGATTACTTTGTATTAAAGTTTGATATATTAATAGTTGAGATTTATTAACTGATAATTAAAGGATAATTAATCTACGATTAGAGATTAACTAATTCATTTATAAGGTAATCAAGGAGTGGTGAATTAATTAAATGATTGTAATTAATTAATGGTTGATTAAGCAGGATTAGTTGATTAATTATGATATGAATTGATAATGCTTGCTTATGGATGATTGTTTGTTGAATGTCTGAATTGAATGATACCTATTGAATGATATGTTGTGACATTCTATTGATATTGGCTATATCAATGATAAATGGGTGATGTTTGTCTGTGTTATTGCCATGTGCAAAAGTGACATCAAGTATTTGAATTTAATCACTTGAATAACTTGGGTTAAGATGACATTGGATTCGAAGAGATCGGATTCGGGTATTAGTAAATACCTGAAACCACTTCGATTCTTTGGAATTTGATATATGAAACCCATAGGATGAAGTGTAATGACTTAAGTTAATTGGACCATTTAATCTAAGTTTTGGGCACATAGAAATTGAGGTATGGAATAATTGATGTCTATAACAACTTGTGAAGTTGTAAACTGATATAAGTTACCCCGGGTTTACATAAGTTGTATGCTTTTGTATTCCATATTAGATGGGTTTACTCACGCTGGTTTCCAGCCTGACCCGGGTGTTACTTTGATGTAATGCTCGGGTCAGACCGAGTATTACAGATTTTCAGGTAAGGACGTTCTGAAGCTCAGGAGGCGAGCTGGAGAGTAGGAACGTATGGAGAGTTTTCTACAGTGGTATATTTTAGTATCTGAAACAGATTGATTTATCCGTCCTGTGTTTGTAAATATGTTGTAACTCTGTTATATATTAAAGTGTAATTTAACAAGTACAGTTTTCCTTTGTATAATTATTATTTATGTGATATTATATTTTGATCCGCTGCGAATGTGAGGTTCTGTGACTTGTTTCTTTTCCTTCTTCTTTCTCTTTCCTTCTTTTCTTAACTATCTGAAAATTGCGGGATTGGAATTTCCGGGTCGTTACATTTGGTATCAGAGCTGAAGGTTAAGCGAGGACCTTGGCTCTGGTGGGATTACTCATTAAGGATAGGGTAAGTGGTACCCTAGAATGAGTTGAGTGTATATATATGAGAGAGCGTACTTGTTATTTTCTTATACAAAGATTTAAATGATTTTATATAAGATTAAATTTTGATATATAAAGCAATGATTCTTTCTAATAAACATTAAGGTAATTGGTTGTTAAATTATTGGAATTAAATTAAATGTTAATAGAAATACAACCAAATTGAAATTAAATAAAGATAAGTTTGAAATGGATTCAAACTGAAATTAAATCTTGAAGTTGGGGAAGAATTTCAAAATAAGATTAATTAGAATTGTTTTCAAACCAGAGAAATAGAATGGTTATTGTGTTTAACAATGAGATGATTTGTTTTCCTATAAACAATAATGTTTTAAGGAAGTAACCATTTAAAGAGAGTAACTTGTAAATTTGAAGGATATAAATTAGAGTGGGTTTCAAATTGTTAAGTTCTGAATTCTAAATTTAAACATTTGAATTGGTTTCAAAATTTTAAAGGAAATAATATTATTCAGATTATTTTGAATGTAATCTTATTCTATAATAAGAAGTTGATCTAAGTTGTGAAGTTTGAATCTTAAGATTTAAAAACATTTGAAATTTGTTTTCAAATTATTAGAAGGAATAATACTTAAGTATTATTTGAATAAAAAGGGACTTATTACAAACAATGGGTTGTTTGAAGATTGGACTTGAAATTAAATCAAGGGTGGTTTAAATTTTAAAGTATAGTCTGGTTGGTTATATATATATATATATATATATATATATATATATATATATGTATGTATGTATGTATGTATGTATGTATGGATATGCATAATACTAAAGATGGTTTAAAATAAACTCTAAATATTGAGTTTTAAAATCTGGAATGAGATATGATACCCAAAGTGATAAGTTTTTGAGCTTAATAAGTGAGAAGATTATTTATGAGAAGTTCAAAATTTGAAATGGAAAATTCAAATTGGGTAAGATTAACTGGATTAAGTGAATTGAGTTTAACTTGGGGAAAAGTCAAATAAGTAGGAATGATCAACCTGATTTGGAAATTTCAAGATGAAATTGGAATTTAACTTGGAAAGTTAAATGGTTGATTTTAATGGGATGTTTGTATGATCTCAAAATGGGTTTGAGATCCGAAAATTGGAAATGGAGGGATGTTTTAAAATAATTTGAATGATATCATTCCATTGTTACAAATAATTTATGAAATGTGAATTGAATTTGTTTAAATGAATGAAGAAATGGATTGTGGTAATTTATAGAGATAAATAAAATTTAACTTAAATTTAAAATTAAGATATGGAATTCCTCTGAACTTTAGATTTGAATGTTAAGAAATGGATTTGTAAATTAAAATTGTTTGAAACTCTTACTTGAACCTTGTAATGAGTTAAGTAAAGATAATTTAAAATGGAATCATTTTGGATTTAAAATTTGAACGTTTAAGATAAAACTTCAAAGGTTTGGTTTCAAAATTGAAATTTTGATGATAAATTGAATTTCAAAGATTTAAGGGATTTGAATTATTATTTAAACTATGAAATAGGTTAAAAATGGAATAACTTGGGATTGTAATTAAACTTGAATATGTTTAAAATCAAATGGGATTTGATTTAAATTTGGAAAGAAATTGAGAATTAATTCAACTTGGTTTGGGATTAAATCAAGTCCAATGGAAATTGAATTTATTTAAACTGGATTTGAGCCAATTTAAATGGAAGTAGAAATTTAAATTGGATTGTTGAGAATGAAAATTGGGAAGTGAACAGTTTTGACTCTGGACTATTTTTAATATAAATTGTTTTAATATAAACCTATTTTTCCAAGCTATTTATTATATATACAACCTTTCTTTCAAAAGCCAAATTATCTTATATTTTTTTTACAAATATTTTTGGAACTATATTATAAACTATGTTATCCCGCTTTTTGGCAAAGCCGTGATACCAAAAGATTGGCCAAAAACAAAGGGCAATTCGTCTCAGAGATTGGTTGCACTTCTCTTCGCTATGGATATCGATGAATTTTGTCCGAGCCCGGATCGGGCCGCAATTGATAGGGCATGGCAAGAAAGACCATAGAAGCCAGCATTTCAAATTTCAAGACGGTCCGAGGTCGTATGCTCAAGTTATGATGGATTCAAGATGAGACGGTGCACATTGCTTGGTTCGAACCCATCGTGTTCGAACCCATCATGTTCGAAACCACCATGTTCGAACCCATCCTGTTCGAACCCGTCATGTTCGAAACCATCTGTTTCGAACCCATCAGTTTCGAATCCATCCTTTAACTTCGAAACCATCACTACTTCGAACCCATCAGAAGCTCCGACTCCATCGCCTTCGAATCCATCCAAGCTTCGAATCCATCCTTTAACTTCGAAACCATCACTACTTCGAACCCATCAGAAGCTCCGACTCCATCGCCTTCGAATCCATCCAAGCTTCGAATCCATCAGGAGCTTCGAATCCATCAGAAGCTTCGAATCCATCAGCTTCGACTCCATCAGCCATCGGTTTCGAATCCATCCACATCGCATACGAAAGCATGGATTCGAACCATATGGAGTCGAACCATATGGATTCGAACCTATGGATTCGAATGAATCAGTGGAGTCGAAGCGACCAGCATAACGAACACCCAATTTCGAACCGATCATAACTCCAAATCTACTGATCCAAATCCCATGAAATTTTTACAGAAGTTTGTCTACATGATGAAGAACGTCCACGCCAAGTTTCATCGTAATTGGACAATTTTTTGATCGATTCGAAGTTCACTTCGAATCGATCCCAAACTGGGCACGCACTTCAAGAACGCGGGCCTGTGGGCCCCCCGTCACGCGCCAAGCAGCCTCTCCATGATTTAGGCGGGATTTTGGCCTTCCACACCTATAAATAGAGCCCCTGGTCATTCAGAAGAGGGGTCGGAGAATTTGGAGAGAAAGAGTACGCCTAAACGCTGCCAGAATCATTCCATACCGCCATCTTGGCTGCTGATTTCGAATTTAAGTCTGTTGTCTGCTGTAATTTGCCTCAAAACACTTGTAACCTTCAAGTATTAAGCAATAAAGTGATCAAACTTCATAGTGGACGTAGGCGCATCGCCGAACCACTCTAAATTCTTGTCTTCTATGCAATTTACTTTTCTATAACTTGGAGTTTTTGTTAGATAATTTTCATTTCCAATTTAAGTTCTTCACTTATTATCTCTTCAAAGACTTCCGAAGGGTGTTGCCCAATTTTGGTGCTAACATTTTGGTGCTTTCACTGAGAAAGAAAAAGAACCAGTTCTTTCTCCCGCTCCGTGGATCTATCTTCGATACCGGATTGCACAAATCTAAGAAGGAGATCCAGACTTCAAATTCAGATTCCACCCATTCTTTTCAGGTTTGCTCAAAATCTAGGATAGGAATCTAACCTACAGGATGGTTAGTACGAGAACCACTTCCAACATTGGTAACCAAGAAGGTCAGGATAGGCAGAATCCCGCACAGCTACCGTCAGCCAATCAGGATACCGTTGGGCAAGCGGATCAGTCAGGTCCGGTTACAAGGCAGGAGTTCCAAACATTACTGCAGGAATTAACTAAAAGCCGACAACAGCTAACTGAGCAGCTACGTATCAATGCTGAATTAGCTAACCAACTAAACCATCAAGGGCGAAGGAGATCAAAGAGGGACCACGCTCCGCATTCTTCCGCGGAAAGCTCTGCCTCATCCGACTATAACGGCAGATCTACGCGCCCCAGGCTAGACGGAAATCATGCGCATGCTTCTGGCCTCCGGCAGACATTGACTGTAGGGCAAATAAGAGTTGGCCCCTCCGCCAGTTTTCATACGGGACCCTCCTCTCGAGGAGGCACTGTGCCACAGCACACCGCAGATAACCAAGCCGCCGCAGTTGGCACAGGAGTCGACACCCGAAATCACTCCAGTCCAAACTGCCACCCACAGGAACGTGTCCCAGGACCGAATATCCCGGAAGATGTCGAGCCAAGGAGGCGAGATTCGGATCGTCGACAGCGCCCGATCCCACCTCGCACTGTGGAGCCCGACCACACTTTGGCTCGACACCCTTCAAATACAGCAACACCTGATCTCTCAGCTATGGTCCGCCAAATGGTTCGCGAAAGTCAAGGTTTGACGAATGACGATTGGGGGATCTCTCGAAGTCACACCCCGTTCACCGATGACATATTATATGCTGAGCCTCCCCGGCGATTCAGAATGCCGGCTTTTCCCATGTATGAAGGAAACTCCGACCCTAGCCAGCATATTCTAAAGTACGAGTGGTCAATGACTGCTGCAAGAGCTGATGATGCAGTAAAGTGCCGTAGTTTTCCTATTTCCTTGGGAGGGATTGCGACAATGTGGTTTACACGATTACCACCACGGTCTATCTCCTCGTTTGACCAGTTGGCGACCAAGTTTATCGAACAGTTCCGTATGCACATCGCCAGGCCTAAAGACGTAAACACTTTATCTAGTGTCACTCAAGTTCCCGGGGAAACACTCAGGCGATACCTGGAAAGATTCAACGCCGCCTGCGCAGAAATCACTAACCCCAATGATAATTCAATCTTGATGGCTCTTACTAAGGGGATTGACCCCGACTCTGATTTTGGAAACTGGCTAGCTGGAAAACCTCCCGCGTCGTTGGATCGTTTCTATTCCAAAGCCGCCCAATTCCTAAGGCGTGAGGATGCGAAACAATCTAGGAAGCAGGACGATGCAAGGCCCAACAAGGAGGGGGTTCAAAGCAATGTGGCGGTTAAATAGTCAGGAGAGGGCTCAGGAAGGGTGCAGTTGAATATTCAGAACAAGCAAACCCAGCCAAGGAATGGCGATAATAGGAATAAGAAGCAGGATCAGAACCGTGGCCCCCGACGTAGGGCGCAGATGTTTGAAAACTATACACCACTGAATACGACATTGGAAAACGTATATCTACAAACCTGTAATGCAATGCAATATAAGAAGCCGGCTCCGAAATTATCATCGGAGAAACAGATTCAAACGGGGAAGTTTTGTAGATTTCACGAAAGCTATGGACACAACACCAATGACTGCAGGCATCTGCAAGACCTTATTGAAAAACTGATCAGAGAGAGGAAGTTGGATCAATTTGTGCGAGCACCACAAACCGGCGGTGTGGGCCCGTCAAACCAAAATCGTGCGCAGAACCAAGAAAAACAGGAAGAGCCCGCCCGTACAAGCGGAAGGTTGGTCATAAATACAGTCAGTGGTGGCCCTCATCCAGCGGATCGAAGTTGGAGGGAAATGGAATCATACGCCAATTCGATCAGGCACGTAAGTTTTGAAAGCTGTAGTACACTTGATGAAGGGACTCCGGCTAAACAACAGAAGACGATGACGGATGATATCATCTTTAGAAACCGAGATGCTGACAAAGTCGAAGCCCCGACCATAGACCCACTGGTCATATCCGCACAGGTTGGTCCTGCTTGGATGAAGAGGATCCTGGTAGACAGTGGAAGCTCAGTAAACATCTTGTTTAAAGGGGCATATGATCAGATGAAGATGGAAGCTAAGGATCTAAAGCCTTGTCAATATAGGATCCACGGCTTCGACGGAAGTGCTAATATACCCACCGGGATGGTGGAATTGCCAGTAGAATTGGGAAACGGAGAATGCCGTAGAGTCCGAATGTTACAGTTTGTTGTCCTGGATATCCATTCACCCTATAATGCCTTTCTGGGCCGACCAGCCCTTGCAGAATTTAGGGCAGCAATTGCCCCGTGGTGTCTGACTCTAAAGTTCCCTACTGACCACGGGATTGGGGTCGTTCAAGGGGACCAGGCTGCTGGGAGAGCCTGTTATGTTGCTGAACTACGAAAAGCGCAAAGGAAGGAGAAGGGAAAGGGCGTGGGGGAATCTCTCCGCGTCCGCTTTGCCGACGATTGACAATTAGCGTCTGGGCCTCGGCCCGGGCACCACGACCAATTCCAGAAGGATCTTGACCCTCGAGACACTGAAGATAATGATGAATCCAAAGAAAATCAAGCTTCTCCAGCCGAGCTGACGATCGATGTTCCAATTGATGACAATAACGATTCGAAAATATTGAAAATTGGGTCTCAGCTAAACCTACAAGCACAACAGGAATTGGTCGAATTTCTCCAAGGGAATCTAGACGTATTCGCCTGGACGCACTCCGATATGTGTGGAATCTCGTCGGACATCGCGAGCCACACCTTAAATATTGACCCGCGATACATCCCGGTCAAGCAAAAGAGACGCGGTATGGATCCAGAGAGATCTGCCGCCCTCAAAGAAGAAGTCGATAAGTTAAAGACGAATGGGTTTATCCGAGATGCTTTATACCCGGAATGGGTATCCAATCCTGTACTTGTCCGCAAACGAAATGGAAAATGGAGAACGTGCGTCGACTACTCTGACTTAAATAAGGCTTGTCCAAAAGACAGTTTCCCACTTCCTCGAATCGATCAACTTGTGGATTCAACGGCCGGACACGAATTATTGTCTTTCATGGATGCTTACTCTGGGTACAATCAGATACCCATGCATGTGCCTGATCAAGAACATACAAGCTTCGTAACTGACCTAGGACTATACTGCTACATGGTCATGCCTTTTGGTTTAAAGAATGCCGGAGCAACTTACCAACGCTTAGTCAACCGGATGTTTGCCGATCAGATCGGGAAAACCATGGAGGTTTATGTAGATGACATGTTGGTAAAATCACGGTACTCCATTGATCATGTCAAGGACTTGGAGTCAATGTTCGATGTCCTCCGGAGATATGGGATGAAGCTAAATCCATTAAAATGTCATTTTGGGGTTGCTTCTGGAAAGTTCCTTGGATTCATCGTCAACGCCCGGGGAATAGAGGCCAACCCCGAAAAGATCTGGGCAATCAGGAATCTTCAAACCCCGAGGACCATAAAACAGGTTCAGAGTCTCAACGGAAAGGTTGCAGCGCTAAGCAGGTTCATCTCAAAATCAACAGATAAATGCATACCCTTTTTCGATCTGATCCGAAAAGGGAAACGAAACTTCGAATTGACCACGGAATGTGAGGGCGCGTTTCGATCACTAATCCAGCATCTTTCCACACCACCGATTCTTTCAAAACCTGTTGATCACGAGCAATTATACCTTTATCTGGCTGTATCTGAAAACGCTGTTAGCGCTGCATTGGTTCGTGAGGAAGACCGAATACAAAAACCAGTCTATTACGTCAGTAAACGATTAATCGGGGCCGAGAAAAATTATCCAAGGCTAGAAAAGTTGGCATACTGCCTAGTCATCGCCTCGAGGAAGCTCCGTCCATATTTTCAGGCTCACCCTATCATTGTATACACCGACCAACCGTTACGACAGGTCCTCACACGACCTGAGACGTCTGGCAGGTTACTAAAGTGGAACATTGAGCTGAGTCAGTTCGACATCGCATATGTTCCAAGGAGAGCCATACACGGTCAAGTCTTGGCAGATTTCATTGCCGAATTCACTGTTCCTGAAGACTTACCCGAAACTGGTGACTCCCCCGAAGATATATGGAAACTATACACCGATGGCGCATCCAACGATCGATGCTCAGGCACAGGGATTGTGCTTGAGACCCCCGAGGGCCGATCCATCTGCTACGCCTTAAAGTTTGACTTTCGGGCAACCAACAACGAAGCTGAATACGAAGCCTTGCTCACCGGGTTGAAGTTGGCCCGAGACCTGAAAATTATCGCTGTGGAAATCTACTGCGATTCCCAGTTGGTGGTATGTCAAGTTCGGGGTGAATATCAGGCCAAGGATAGAAGGCTAGCCGCTTATCTAGCCCGGGTCCGAGCAATACTGGATCAGTTTGATTATTATACCATTTTCTACATACCCCGAGAGCACAATCAGAAAGCCGATTCATTGGCAAAGCTGGCAAGTACAGGCGAAACTCAACACTTGGGACTCGTCCCTGTCGAGACATTATCCTCTCCGAGCATTGATCGAACGGAAAATGAATTCACATTAGAAGCTACATCCGAGAAGGAATCATGGATGACTCCCTACCAAGATTATATTAAGCATGGCACACTGCCCGAACGACGAAGCGAGAGAAGACAGATTCTTCGAAAGGTGTCGCGATTTGTCATTCAAGACGGAGTTATGTATCGAAGAGGTTACTCTGTTCCTCTTCTCCGGTGTATCGCGCATAACGAAATCAGGCGAGTGTTGCATGAGGTGCACGAAGGAGAATGTGGCGATCACACTGGGGGGCAAGCGCTTGCCAAGAAAATACTTCGAAACGGATATTACTGGCCTACCGTTAACCGCGATGCTATGGATTATGTCAAGAGGTGTGATAAATGCCAGAGACACGCTCGGATCCCTAGAGCCCCGCCTTCTGAAATAACCCAAATGGTCAGCCCGTGGCCATTTGCAATGTGGGGGATGGATATAATCGGTGCATTGCCTTTAGCTAAAGGGGGTGCAAAGTACGCCATAGTTGCGGTCGATTACTTCACCAAATGGGCTGAGGCTGAGCCCCTTGCAACAATAACAACAAAAAAGGTGATCAACTTCGTGGTGCGCAACATCATCTGCCGGTTTGGTATCCCGCATACTATTATCACCGATAATGGAGCCCAATTCGACAGTACTGAATTCAGGGATTTCTGTCTGCGATTTCACATCCATAAGAGATTCTCAGCAGTAGCGCATCCACAAGCAAACGGTCAGGTCGAGGCCGTCAATAAGGTTATCAAGTCTATATTGAAGAAAAGATTGGAGAAAGCCGGGGGCAAATGGGTCGATGAACTACCAATGGCTCTGTGGGCATACAGAACAACTCACAAAACTGCGACCGGACACACCCCTTTTTCTCTATCCTATGGCTCCGAAGCAGTTATCCCGGTCGAAATGGAAGTTCACTCTCACCGTGTGACATACTACGACCCGAAAACGAATGCTATATTACTTGCTGAATCCCTAGATCTGCTTGATGAGAAACGTGAAGAAGCCGACGTGAGGGCAGCTGCATATCGAAGTCGAGTCGCCCGAATATACAACGCCAAGGTCCGCCCACGGACTTTTGAATCCGGCGACCTGGTACTCAAAAGAGTTTACCCGGTCCCTTCGCACATGAACCCAAATTGGGAAGGGCCGTATATGATTTCACAAAAACTCAGAGATGGCACGTTCAAGTTATCGACCGTTGATGGTCTCACTTTACCAAGAGCCTGGAATAGCGGAAGCCTCCGTCCCTACTACACCTAACAGGCTTTATTTATCTTTCTATCAATTTCTTCCTTAGCATTTTGTTTTTCGCATTTTGAAATTTGAGCTTGTAATAAGGCAACTGATGTTGTCATGCTTCTTTTGTTTCAGCAATGAAACGCCATCTCTTCGAGCCAAAAGTTGTGATTCACTGAAAATAGCACATAATATCACATTGCACGAAGAGCTAAATTCCATCACACGGTGGGATTTATCTAAATAGGGAGTAACTGTGATACGACCAGTAACTTACTAAATAAGACCCGAGCTCGGGGGCAAAACACAATACCAGCATTCACAGGGATTGATACACGACAATCCTTTTACTAACTCCAACTTCCCAGAGTGTGAATTGGAGTATAAAACGTCCAATAAGTCGTTCCCAGAGCGCGAACGGACTCCAACTTCCCAGAGTGTGAATTGGAGTATAAAACGTCCAATAAGTCGTTCCCAGAGCGCGAACGGACTCCAACTTCCCAGAGTATGAATTGGAGTATAAAACGTCCGATAAGTCGTTCCCAGAGCGCGAACGGACTCCAACTTCCCAGAGTGTGAATTGGAGTATAAAACGTCCAATAAGTCGTTCCCAGAGCGCGAACGGACTCCAACTTCCCAGAATGTGAATTGGAGCATAAAACATCCAATAAATCGTTCCCAGAGTACGAACGGACTCCAACTCCCCAGAGTATGAATCGGAGTATAAAACATCCAATAAGCTGTTTCCAGAGCGCGAACGGACTCCAACTTCCCAGAGTACGAATTGGAGTATAAACATCTAATCCAGATCCCCGAAGCACGAATCAAAGTACAAGTAACAATTCGAAGTTCCCAACATACGGGCCGAAATATCAATATCAACTCCCAATTCCCATAGCGTGGAATGGAGTGTAAACATCGATAACCCTCAGATTCCTGGAATGCAGGACAGATTATTAATCTCAAATTGTCATGAGTCCCCAGAAGGGGGGGAGGCGTGTGTTCAGGGCTTGCAATAAACGCAATCAGCCACCAGGATATGAGTATTACTCCCCACAACTAAGGGGCAAAAAGCTGGGTGCTAAACGCTGGCTTAAGTGATAATATACTCAGAATCCGACTCATTCATTAAATCACGACACGAAGCTATATAAATACCAAGCGAATACAACACAAATACTGCAAGGCATTCAGATAAGAAGAAAAGTGTAACTTCCCATTTCATCAACCAACAAAAACAAGTTTGATTACATGGCAAGTAAAGATGTTTCAATTAAGTGGAGGCCGCATCCGTACATACACATGGCCCAAGAAAGAAAAAAAGAAAAGGCAAAAGAATTGTTATCTGTAAATCTCACGACAAAGCGAGGGGCTCACTCTTTCTTCCTCCGGTGCTTCTTCCTCGGAGTTGAGCCGCTAGACCCACTGCCTGGCTTCATACGAGACTTTTTGCCTTTCTTTGGAACATCCTCCGGTTCCGGCATGATATCAACATCTTCCTCAGAACTGGAAGGGATGGAGATCCTTTTATAAGGACGAGCCAGGGGCACGGGAGCAGTAACGGATACTTGTTCAGCAACACTCGAGACGGTTACTGTGCCACCAGGAGAAATCATCATTAGAGAAGATAAGCTTGAAGGAACGGCGTCACCATCGGGGCCAACTGTCACTGTCTTGGCCATCTCGGCACTTATCTCTGCTAAAATCTCCTCCTCTCGAGACAGTTGAGGTGCGCTAGGTACGCCGGTGGTCGTCACGATCGAGCCAGAAACAGAAGTAGCTCCGCTCGTCACGAAAGAGAGGTCGGGCATGGGGTCAAGAGGATGACCAAATAGCTCTTCAAACATTTGAACATCGAATGATATTGAGCCTCCTTCTCCCGTATCACCAACCATGGCGGCAGTTGAAATCGCCTCGGTGACGATAACTCCACGTGTAGGATGTAAAGCCGAAAGGGCAGGGAGCACGGGTGCGACACTCTCGGTCACTAAACAACCAAAATTAGAGCTATCAGACCAAGAAATTCCCTCGAAAATCAATATTTTAAGACGTAAAGGGAAATACCTACTTTACCTTGCCTTGGAGCTTGAACAAGCTCGGGGACGAACGTCTTGCCCGAAGACAGTTCCGGTTGGTCCGGATTGTAGGCGGGAATAACTTGTGAATCAACCACGGCAGCAGCTTCGGGTGAAGTCGAAACAGGGACTTCAGTATTCCCGCTATGGTGCACAACACCCGAACCTTCGCCAACCTCCGTTCGATGGACGACAAGTCTTTCTTTTTCAACAGAAATGATTGCTTCATGAAGGGTCCTCCTCTCATCCTCGCTGAGCAGACGTGACTCGAGCTCAAACTCATCTAATACCGAATCCGGACAAGACGTCCTCTTGTTTTCCACTAATTTCTTCCAAGCATTGTAGAGAGGCATCGAGTAATCCCCTAGCCAGGATAGATTTCTATGCTCCAACACATTGGCATTATATGTGTCCAAAAGATCGTCAAATTCGGCCTCCATTTTGAACCTCTCTGCTTGGACTCTATCCTCCAACTCCGATTCAACCTCCTTAACCCTTGCAATTGCCACATCGCGCTCGGCCCGAAAAGATACAGCCTGCTCACACGCCTCTTGCGCAGCCACGTTCGCGTCGTCTTTTTCTTTATTCATGTCAGCAAACCTAGCCTTTAGCTCCTCTAGTTCCTTAACTGCCGCATCCCGCTCAGATTCAACGTTCTTGTATCGATGACCTAAGTCTTCAACTAAAGTACAATGTGCCTGTTGCATTTTCGCCATTTCAGCTAATGTCTCATCAACCTTCTGTAACGACTCGACCTCGGCCTTGCGGGAAGATTCCGCCTCAGATTGGAGTATGTCGACGATGCGACTCTTTTGAGCCAAGTCGGCCTCTAGCTTCTCAATGATTTGGGCCCGGTCGAAGGCAACTTTGGAAGCCTTAACAGCCGCTTTGTACCATTCTTTGTACTGGGCAAAAAAGTCGCGGGTATAGTTGAGCGCCGAAGTCGCGGCATCATCGGGAATTCTTTTAAGATTGGGAGGAAAAATACAAGCATCAAAGCAAATCTCTGGAAAATCTTTCCTCAGTTGTGCAAGCCTGATGGCCCCTTCGCCAGAAGACTCAACAAGGGTCTCCTCCCCAGATATAGACGTTGCGACCCCGGTTCGAGAATGATGTGGCTCAGGCCTCGAAACCTGCGAAGATGACTGATGTCGCAGAGGCTCGGATGCCTGGACATGACTTCGGGATTGCGGAGGAGATCGAGATAGGGAGCGATGCCTACGATCTCTGTCCGATCGTTCCTGGCTGGAGTTACCACGGCGATAATCCTTTGCATAATACCCCTGGCCATATTGCCTCCAGTCACGATCACGGTCGGGGCCTCCACGACGAGATTCATAATAGGTTGAGGGGTGATGCACTCTCCGGAGTTTGTCCAATGTAGTCTGACGACCAGACATGTTACCTGGAAAAGAGATACAGTTCAGTTAAGTTCCAGGAAAAATCAATAAGACGAGTGAAGCAGTCATGTAGTGTCATGAGAGTGTATGCAAATGTGCAAAGCCCCCGACCAACCAGAGGTTTCGACTGCACTAATGGGTAAAAGCCCGCTTATGTCTAACGCTTCCCGGAGCTCAACCAGCCCGGACTTGTGATAAAGAGAAACGCACTCCGGTATGGGAACGTCATCCAGCCCTGTGAAAATGTTTCCTGATTGACAAAGAGCGGAGTCAGAAGAAATAATTCCAGAAGTCAAGCGAGACACGATTACGGACTTCCGTCTCGCAAATTTAGGAACAACGGCCTTGCCTTTCCATTTTTTCCCTGCTTGGGGAAAATCAGCCGCTAGCCCGGTGTCAGTAGGCGTCCTCTCATCATCGCCCATTCCTCTTATCGCTACACCGGTCCTCTTTTTTGCCTTCGGAGCTGATTTCACAAACCCTTCAACGACAATACTCTGGTTCGACTCAATTAAGCCCAGCGTCCTTAAGTTATCATCGGTTAAGACCAAGTCAATATGCCGCAGGTCACTCGGAACCTCTTGTAGACTTCGGATGATGTTTCTGTATCGACCACCGTCTGGCCTTGATATGATAGCTGCAAAAAAAAAAAAAAAAAAAAAAAAACAGAAAATAAAAAAAAAAACCTGATGTCAGTTCAAGTGGTGACAATGACCATTAAAGAAGGCTAACACGATTTACGATACTTATGTCTGGACAGCCATCGCCTAGCGAATCCTGGAGGGCATCGGACAAAGAACCATTCGTTCTTAAAGTAACTGAGTCTGGTCCAAGCTCCCGTCACAATCTGGCAATTTCTAACTGCCTCCAGAAAGGTGAACGATGGACTATCACCCCTGCTCTTGAAGTTGAATATATGTCTAATTTCAGCTGGCCTAGGCGGACGAAAAAGGCGGTCCATGAATAAGATGAAAACACTGTTCAGTAACGCGTGTCCGTTAGGGTGAAGTTGTGCGGGAGCGATTCCAATGAACGATAGCATCTCCCTGATATATTGGTTAAACGGGGGGAGAGTTCCAGCCGCACAAGCGTGGCGATAAAAAGCAGTATAGCCCTCGGGTGGATTGTGAGGCCTATCATCAACTCCCGGTAGCAAAACGTCATCCGGGGATAAGCTATGCTTCGAACATATCCGACCCAATAATGCTCCAGAAATATTAGATCGGACGGAATCTATGGGATCCTCGATAAATAAGGCCTCCGGCAATTCGTCCGGAGCAGGATCTATTACTTCGGGAATGATCTCTGGAATTTCTAGCATCAGAGGAGGCAAGCTTTGTAACTCTAGTTGTTCAGAACCCGAAGACTCCATAACTAACTAACTCACGAAAAAGCAGCGTTAAAAAACGAAGAAAGCCCGTATATTCCCCGGTGTGAAGCATATGGATATGTCGTGCAATGCGAATACATAACTAAAACAAATTTTACAAGAGTAAAACGCGGTATCTGAACGACTAGGCTTTTGGATCAGAGAACGAAAACGACCGTCATCACTGACCGTCGCTTTCGCGTCCTTCGGATACTGCTGGCCGATTCAAGTGTGGATTCGTTTAAGTCACGGTGCCATCGACGAGCTCAAAAAGACAGGTCAGGTCAACCTTGATCATGCGAAGGACGAAGCTCGTCGGAATCAGATATGCTAAAAATTTAGTGAGTTCGTTAAAAGTTCGATTTAAAAGTGGTCATAGTTCAGAAGCAAGAACGTTCGAATCAATCAACATGATTCGACACGAGTCAGATCGATGAACCTCGAATCAGCGCAGCTCGAACCCATGGAGCCCCACCTGACTTCGAATCCATCAAAGTCGGGCTCCTTCGAACCAATCAAGAGCGGTTCGAATCCATGGAGCTTCGAAACCATCGAAATCGTGCTCCTTCGAATCCATCAAGGGCGGTTCGAACCCATGGAGCCCCACCTGACTTTGAACCCATCAAAGTCGGGCTCCTTCGAATCCATCAAGGGCGGTTCGAATCCACGAAGCCCCACCTAGCTTCGAATCCATCGGAGTTGAACTCCTTCGAATCGATGAACGTGTCATTGCTTCGAATCGATCAGTAGTGAGCTCCTTCGAATCGATCAGAATGCCACTGTTTCGAATCCATCACAGCTCGCCTTTTTTGTTGTGTTCTCCTGCGATCATCGGCTCGAAGCTACCCATTCGAAACCAACTCAAAGCGCGCACCCCTGATCGATACGGCTCAAAGTTTTGCATTCCTCAGTTCCATGGAGTCAGCCTACTTCATTCAAACCTCGTCACTCTCCAAAAATTTCCAGAAGGAGGGGTTGAATCAATGCCAAAAAAAAAGATTAATCTATCATTCTCAAAGCCGAATCGACCCCTTGATTACCTGATTTAGTTTGATCACAAATGGAAGCTAGAAGGAATTTGGTCGATTCGTGAAAAAGCACGTTTGATTTGGCTCTGGGAAATCGATTCAGAGAAGCAGCTAAAACAATGGTAAAAGGTAAAAAGTGAAAATGAAGTCAACCTCGTATATTTATACGGATTCCAAGAGGGATTAGTGTCACTTCAACTCCCATCGATTCGAACGACCACTTTCGAATCCATCCCAGTTTCGAATCCATCGGAGTCTTCGAACCCATCACTGATTCGAATCCATCCAAGTTTTCTTCGAACCCATCACTGATTCGAATCCATCCAAGTTTCGAATCCATCAAGAGCTTCGAGTCCATCAGGGTCCTCGAATCCATCATTGATTCGAATCCATCTAAGCTTCGAATCCATCAGGAGTTTCGAATCCATCAGAAGCTTCGACTCCATCAGCAAACAAAGACCGACATGACTCATGGACACACGACGTTAATAAGGGCGGAGCTAATGTATGTGTACACATAACGAACTAACGTTCGATTTTGAACATTCACAGGGATCAAATATTCACCCTGTTATAGCAACGACAGCCAACGATTAAGCACAGTCGCACAATAATCAATCATATCAAGGCAAGGTTACGGCAATACGGTATATGAGTCTCAACAAAAAGAGGGCAATGATTTTTCAGAAGGAAATGGCAGCTATTCAAAGCACGTCATGTTCCCACAAGACGTACTTTGGGGGGCAAAATGTTATCCCGCTTTTTGGCAAAGCCGTGATACCAAAAGATTGGCCAAAAACAAAGGGCAATTCGTCTCAGAGATTGGTTGCACTTCTCTTCGCTATGGATATCGATGAATTTTGTCCGAGCCCGGATCGGGCCGCAATTGATAGGGCATGGCAAGAAAGACCATAGAAGCCAGCATTTCAAATTTCAAGACGGTCCGAGGTCGTATGCTCAAGTTATGATGGATTCAAGATGAGACGGTGCACATTGCTTGGTTCGAACCCATCGTGTTCGAACCCATTATGTTCGAAACCACCATGTTCGAACCCATCCTGTTCGAACCCGTCATGTTCGAAACCATCTGTTTCGAACCCATCAGTTTCGAATCCATCCTTTAACTTCGAAACCATCACTACTTCGAACCCATCAGAAGCTCCGACTCCATCGCCTTCGAATCCATCCAAGCTTCGAATCCATCCTTTAACTTCGAAACCATCACTACTTCGAACCCATCAGAAGCTCCGACTCCATCGCCTTCGAATCCATCCAAGCTTCGAATCCATCAGGAGCTTCGAATCCATCAGAAGCTTCGAATCCATCAGCTTCGACTCCATCAGCCATCGGTTTCGAATCCATCCACATCGCATACGAAAGCATGGATTCGAACCATATGGAGTCGAACCATATGGATTCGAACCTATGGATTCGAATGAATCAGTGGAGTCGAAGCGACCAGCATAACGAACACCCAATTTCGAACCGATCATAACTCCAAATCTACTGATCCAAATCTCATGAAATTTTTACAGAAGTTTGTCTACATGATGAAGAACGTCCACGCCAAGTTTCATCGTAATTGGACAATTTTTTGATCGATTCGAAGTTCACTTCGAATCGATCCCAAACTGGGCACGCACTTCAAGAACGCGGGCCTGTGGGCCCCCCGTCACGCGCCAAGCAGCCTCTCCATGATTTAGGCGGGATTTTGGCCTTCCACACCTATAAATAGAGCCCCTGGTCATTCAGAAGAGGGGTCGGAGAATTTGGAGAGAAAGAGTACGCCTAAACGCTGCCAGAATCATTCCATACCGCCATCTTGGCTGCTGATTTCGAATTTAAGTCTGTTGTCTGCTGTAATTTGCCTCAAAACACTTGTAACCTTCAAGTATTAAGCAATAAAGTGATCAAACTTCATAGTGGACGTAGGCGCATCGCCGAACCACTCTAAATTCTTGTCTTCTATGCAATTTACTTTTCTATAACTTGGAGTTTTTGTTAGATAATTTTCATTTCCAATTTAAGTTCTTCACTTATTATCTCTTCAAAGACTTCCGAAGGGTGTTGCCCAATTTTGGTGCTAACAAACTAATTACTATATTTCAACTATTTTACAAAACTAATTACTATCTTACAATTATTTTGCAATTATCTAAAATTTCTATAATTATTTTAACTATTTTCTAACTATTTTACACCTATTTTACAAACTAGTGATTATTTTCCAACTACTTACCTATTTTTAAATTTTTCAAGCTATTTTCTAAATAAACTGGTCGGAGTTCAAACTGTTATTGGTTAAATACCCAATCGAGATAAGAATAAAGGCGATAATCCAATGGATTGAAACAATTGTGAATAAGTGAATGAAAATCAAAGTGAATGTGAATAGAAATGGAATTGATTTGACTAATACCCAATAAAGATAAATACGTAGGGTGTACGTATGTTATTCTATTCGCATAATGATTTGATCCAGATTCGAGCACAGAATTTCGAGATAGTTATATCGATCCGAGTTGGGATTTTTCACTCGATTTTCGACGACGAACCTGGATATGGATTGTTGATTGGTTCTGGATATTCACTATCATAGTTATGACTATGCAAGGAGAATGACGGTTTCTGATCAAGAAACTAGATCTGAGTCCGCACTAGGAAGTCGGGTGGATGATACTAGTTCGGAAGTGAAATTGTGTGATCGAGTGAGCGATCAAATTGGTATAGCGTACGGATGATATGTGTACATTGTACGAATTTGAATGAAATTGATATTGAGAAATTGTGGATGAGTAATATGAAATGGTTTTTGAAATGAAAAGTATATTTTGTGAAATATATGATGAAATAAAATAGAAATTGGATATTTCTATGGTAAAAATTTACTTTATGGGAGTGAGTAAATTGGGTAAGTGACTTTATAAAAGAGTGATCAAATTTGAATATTTGATCTAGAGTAAACAAAGTAAAATATCCTTGTTTTATAAAATAAAACTCTCCTTGTTGAATCTTTTGCCAGAAGAAAAGGGTTTTTGAAAACGTTTGAAGTATAAAAGAAGTTTTATACAAGTTTGAAATGATCCAAAGTTTTAAAAAAAATTATATATACCTGTATACATAATATATAAAGGATCTTATGAGGATTTTAGAAAGGGTTTTAGGAACCTTTGGATTTGAAAAGGCTCTTGATTTTTGGGTAAAATCAATATGAGAATTTGGAAAGCCAAGTTCGAGAATTATCGATTTTGGAATAATCGATTTTGTGTAAAAGAGCTTTGTATGAGATCATACTAGGTGTATGATTTGAAGATACTATATGTGTATAGTATAAAATATTTTGATGATGGCTCTGGGGAAAAAGGCGCTCCCTTGAAATGAACTTCTCAGGAGTGCCACCGGGTGGTGCTGCCTTGAGCCCCAAGGGGGGGTTCTAAAGTTGATCCTGTGAGGAGTCCGGACAAAACTAGTTCCTGGGGATTATGAGTAGAGTATACCATAGCGAAAGTCGTGTGTGCCGCTGAGAGCCAACAGTCTGCGTTTGATTTTATATCGGTAGACTGCGGCCTATGTAGGAGTGGAGAAGTTTCATTTCAACAGCGAAAATCAGAGGCCGTAGAGAGCCTGCAGTTACATGGACTTTTGCTGTGATGGCAACGTAACCCTGGAATGTAACTGCGATCTGTTGTGGGATCCATGGCGTAATCGAGAGGCCGCGGAGAGCCTAAAGTTACATGGACTTTTGCTGTGATGGCAACGTAACCTTGGAATGTAACTGCTACCATGGATGGGGGTGATGATTTCCAAAGCATTCTCACCAAAGATATTTCCTCGATTTCAAAAATGTTTCTATATTTCCAATAAAATTATTTTCAAAGTATTTTCACTGGATGTTGAAAACGGGTCTGCCAAGCACTTGTAGATTTTCAGTCTTATGCCTGATCAATGTATGACCGAATTTCTTTGAGAATAAGGATGGACTGGTTGAGACATCAAGTTATAAAAAGTATTTTATAAAACTCTTTTGGCAGTATTACAGATTTTTAAAGGTGTTTTAAAATGATCAAAGAATATTTTAACTGGTTTTAAAATATTTAATAAATTCTGGTTTCGTTCCTTTTCAAGGACGAAAAGATTCTAAGGGAGAAGGAATGTGATAACCCGAATTTATTTGAATTAATATTAAATTAGATTTTAAATTGAATTTGAATTTAGATTTAAATTTGAATTGCAATGAATATATATATATCTTAAAGATATTTTGATATATGGATAAGTTTTATTTAAGATAAGATTTGTTTTCCTTTAAAAGAAATTATTTATACTAATTAAGTTAATGTTTATTAAATAGTAAAGTAAACACAAAAGTTTTATATATTTACATTTAAAAGAGATTAAATATATTATATATGGTTTGATTTAAATTATAATTGGTTTATACTTTATTTTTTTTTAAAGAAAATTTATTTATATAAATTTAGAAAAGCATTTATTTATTTACAAAGGTATGCAGTAATTAGGAAAATTAATATAAAAGCTTTAAAAATCTTTTAAAATAAATATAAATATAAATTGTTACAGTGTTGAGATATAAACCCTTAAAGTAACATGTGTTAAGCAATTAGCTAGGGTGAAGACAAGTGTCATTAGTTATTTTATTTTCTTTTCATTTTAAAATTAATTCTAATTTAATCCATATAAACATTTACTTTCTTTCTTCAACTCTTTTCTCTATTTTCATTTCTAATAATAGAAAAAAAAGACATGAACTTCATATATCAAATGAGGAAAATAGTTTAATGCAATCAAAACCTGACAACTTTTGCTGAAAATCAAAACAAACTTGAATTAAAAAGCCTGAAATTCATTCCTCACGGCAAATGCAAAACCAGGAAGCTGTCGTAACCAATTTTCAGCAAGACTGTACCAAGAATACATTATCAAATGCATAGGGACAAGAAATCTCCTCAACAACAAAGCAATAATCAAGCCTCTATTCTGTTTTAACTCTGTTTCATTTTTTTCAGGTGAGTAATCTACTACACTTGATAAATGCTTAAATCTGTTTTGAGATTTATGCTTGTGAGTAAAATCATCACATTTAAGTTCTTAATTTGTTTAAAAATTGAATGCATACAATTTAATATCTGAAGTAATTCACGATCGTTGCATCATTGTTTAATATATGTTATATGTATATAAGTATCTGAACATAGGGATGTATATGTTTGTATGCAGAGTGATGATGTTCTTGGTATATAGGATACAAACTGGATCAAAAATTCATATTCCTCTCTCTGTTACTTTTTATACTTGGGTTTATAAACAATGTTTGTTTGTAGAAACAAGATGGTGAAATTAAAAATAGAAAAAAAGAAAAGCTTCTAGTAAGAAAATTTATGGTAGTTGAAATATAAGGGAAGAAGAACAGTAGATTTAAAGTATATCAAAATTTTGATCGTAACAAATGAATGTTTCAAATATACACTTTGGTTTGTTATTGGAATTGATGATTTTTAAAATTAAAATCATAATTTTAGATCTGTAAATCATAAGTTATTTTAGATTGAACGGTTTGGGGTAAACTGTCGATTGTCGGAGATCTGGAGGATATTGGGATTCGTGATTTACGAAGGATGACCGTCAGGGGTTGAAGAAGCCTAGAAAAATGCTAGATAATTTTTCTAATGGATGGAATGTCTTGTTGAACGTGATTTATGGTTTAAGAGAGGACTGTCTATTTCTAAGTTTGTTGGGCCACGGCGAGATGATAGTGAAGCGACGAACGATCGCTTAAGGGGGTCTCGGTGGATGAAGCAGTGTAGATGTTCTGACCGAAGTCTGATGACCGATGATGGGGTAAAGTGGCGGGGTGAGACAAGATTGGGAATCATGTGTTTTCCGTTCCAGGTTTCTGTTTAGGTAAGATGCTCGTTTTCGAATGAGCGACCACCGTTGATGTTCCAGGCGATGATCATAGGCACGGGGCCGAGTGAGACTGGGAAGGGGGGTCGTCGGCAGGAACTGATGAACCAAGGCGTCGTACACGTGCACATTCGTGTGTGCGCGCTTTTTCTGGTGCAAGCTGTTAAAGGAAAGAAGGAAGGAACAGAAGAAGAAAAAGGTTTAGGAAATATTGATTTTTTCCCAGGGCCGAACTCGAGTAAATGGGCATGTTTCTCGAAGCAGAGAAATTTTGTATTGGGCCAGAGAACAATGGGCCGAACTATAAGAAGAGGGTAATTTGTTGAAGCTAGCTTAAAAATCGGGATTATGAAGACGTAGCAGAACTAGTTTGCCAAGTAAAATTCTCTAACAAATTCTTTGATATTGAATGTTCACCTAGATATCGTATGTTTAAGGGTAATAAGCAAATAAATTATGTTTAGCAAGCATGGATTAATTGAGTTATATATATCATTAATTAATTTAGTTCTTGAATCTGTTTAAATTAAACTAAAGATGTAATTTGGTCAATGTTAAGATAAATGTTTTAAACTTTTAAGTAATTAAGTCTTAAGTGATTGTAATGATAATAAATTAATCTCAATGATTAATTTAAAATAATATAAAAAGGATGGAATTAGGCAAAAATAATTAATCCAGGATTAAGCGATTATTTTTGTATGAATTAAAATTTATTTAAAATTTATGTGACTAGCATATCTATCTTATAGATAATTACTGGGTGTGATTGATTTAGGTTAATTAATGGATATGAATAATTAAAGATTAAAGAAGAAGGGGTTAGAGAATTAAACTTAATTAATTAAGGGTAATTAAATCAAGGAAGACATTTAAGGGTTGATTAATCAAGGATTAATCAAAAAGTAATCAATGGTTAATCAATATAAGTTAAAGGTTGATTAACTGTTTAATCAATTGGTGATTAAGGATTAGTTAATTTGTAATTAAGGTTGTTAATTAATAATTAAGTTTTATTAATTAAAAATAAAGACATAGTTGATTTGTTAATTAGTAATTAATTAGTTAATTATAAGAATAATTATGGATTAATTAATTTGTATTAAGAGATATTGATTAATAATTAAGGCTATTAATCAATAGTTAATGGTTAATTAATCAGTTAATTAAAGGATAATTAATTAATTATAAAGTAATTAAGGATTGATTACTTTGTATTAAAGTTTGATTTATTAATAGTTGAGATTTATTAATCGATAATTAAAGGATAATTAATCTATGATTAGAGATTAACTGATTGATTTATAAAGTAATCAAGAAGTGGTGAATTAATTAAATGATTGTAATTAATTAATGGTTGATTAAGCTGGATTAGTTGATTAATTATGATATGAATTGATAATTCTTGCTTACGGATGATTGTTTGTTGAATGTCTGAATTGAATGATACCTATTGAATGATATGTTGTGACATTCTATTGATATTGGTTATATCAATGATAAATGGGTGATGTTTGTTTGTGTTATTGCTGTGCAAAAGTGACATCAAGTATTTGAATTTAATCACTTGAATAACTTGGGTTAAGATGACATTGGATTCG
The DNA here is from genome assembly GCA_030765085.1 of Allium cepa. Taxonomy (NCBI): domain Eukaryota; kingdom Viridiplantae; phylum Streptophyta; class Magnoliopsida; order Asparagales; family Amaryllidaceae; genus Allium; species Allium cepa. Next base: position 467,347,432 of record CM060943.1, read on the forward strand.
AAGAGATCAGATTCGAGTATTAGTAAATACTCGAAACCACTTCGATTTTTTGTAATTTGATATATGAAACCCATAGGATGAAGTGTAATGACTTAAGTGAATTGGACTATTTAATCTAAGTTTTGGGCACTTAGAAAATGAGGTATGGAATAATTGATGTCTATAACAACTTGTGAAGTTGTAAACTGATATAAGTTACGTCGAGTTTAAATAAGTTGTATACTTTTGTATTCCATATTAGATGGGTTTACTCACGTTGGTTTCCAGCCTGACCCGGGTGTTACTTTGATGTAACGCTCGGCTCAGACCGAGTATTACAGATTTTCAGTTAAGGACGTTTTGAAGCTCAGGAGGCGAGCTGGAGAGCAAAACGTATGAAGAGTTTTCTGCAGTAATATATTTTAGTATCTGAAACAGATTGATTTATCTGTCCCGTGTTTGTAATATGTTGTAACTCTGTTATATATTAAAGTGTAATTTAACAAGTACAGTTTTCCTTTGTATAATTATTATTTATGTGATATTATATTTTGATCCGCTGCGAATGTGAGGTTTCTGTGACTTGTTTCTTTTCCTTCTTCTTTCTCTTTCCTTCATTTCTTAACTATCTGGAAATTTCGGGATTGGAATTTTTGGGTCGTTACAGTATAGATATAAGAACATCAACTATACCAGACTAGGGATAACGCAATCAAAAAGCTCCCCGGATGTTCCTAGTTCCTAAAGATGCATGATGTGCTGGAGTCCCTTAAATATCCAACATAAGCAGTCTATTACTACCATTAAATGCAAAAGCAGTAACTCTATTAATCTCAACATGCTTGGCAGAGAGAGGCACGCGCCACGTAGTTCCATGACCTATGGCTGACTGGTCGCCACACATAATATTTAGCAATTGCAAAATTGTCATAATCTTAGTGTATTAGTACACAGACACTGACCACGGATGATTTTAAGAATAAAAAATGTTCATTATAGTGGCATATGACATCTACGGTTACTACCAGTATTGATGCCCCCAAATACATGTATTATGCAAAAGAAAAAATAAGTTAAGTTTCGATAAGAACAAATATTCGATAAATTAAACTTATGTAACTGAAGAACACATGATTTAATTTGGAAAGAAAATTACAAATATTCTACATTAAAAAACTGGATATATGTGTACGAATTTCTAGCGCAATAGCATTCAAAACAATTAGAACCATATGATCCATTCCAATGCATCAAATACACAGAACCATCCATAAGTTCTCTCCATATTTAACTATGTACAGATACATAAATATTGACCATACCAGATTAGAGACAACGCCATCAAAAAGCTCCCCGGATATTCCTAAAGATGCACGATCCGCTGGAGTCCCTATAAAAGTAATAACCATTATAATCATAACCGTAGTTGATTGCAATATTCAGAAAATATAAGTCCGAAGTACAAATATCCAACATAAGCATTCTTTTACTACCATTAATTGTAAAAGCAGTAACACTATTGATTTCAACATGCTTGACAGAGAGAGGCACACGCCACATAATTCCATGACCTATGGTTGACCAGTCGCCACACATAATATTCAGCAATTGCAAAATCATAATCTTAGTGTATTATGGTTAGCTTAGTGTTGAAAAATAAAACATACTTATTATTCTAGAAGAGTTTTGGATAATTTATCTGGTCACTTTGATACAGCTATAAATATTTTGTTTTTATTCAGATCTGTGATGGCATGTTATTACAAATAGGTATAAAAATGATTATAACTAAATTTAATACATCCAACTCGTAACCCTCATCTTGTTATAAAATCAATAATTAAACACAAGTTGTAGATAAAAAGAAAGTTACGACACTAAAAACTGAATGTGAAATGACGAAAAGATTATGTAGCAGGAGCACAAACTAGAATGCGATATCGATTTAATGAGACAAGAAGATGAACAAGATGACGCAACCTAGGCACGTCGATTCCATCATCATTGTGACCATCACTGATTGCTTTGAAGCCATTGAAGAATCGTTAGAGGACAACAATCGAAGTGGGAGGGAGATCGTGAAAACCCTATTTTCATTTTCCTTTCATACAGTATCTAACTGATTTTGATTGAGACAAAATTAGAGATTATGATTTTGACCATGCCTAAAAATAGGTATTAAAGCCAAAAAGATGGAAACGTTTGTGGAGCTTTGAGGAAAATAGAACGTAGAAAAATGATTTTGGTATTGCTAAAACAATGTGAATAGAAAAAGTTAGCATACATTCCAAAGACACGGATTAAAATGGTTAAATTATAATTCTTCTTGAATTTTACCTATTTATTTATGTTACAAGGATAGAATTGGTATTTGAAATAAATTCTTTTGTATTTTTTTAAATAAATATAATTTTAAATATGTTTCTTGGGTTACACATTAACAATGCCAATATAGTTTTACAACTCCAGTTGAACTATTTTATGAAGTTTGTTGCCCCTTTTGAACTTCTTATAAGAAGTTTTCTTCAGTACGAGTTTGCTTATAAGCTATCTTTACTTGCACTCCATATCCAATCGAACTTTATTTTGACGTAGTTATCATCCCATCGGAAAGACTATTATTTTTAAAAGGATAGTTGGAACATTATCATACTTTGCATATTTTACCGTGATCAGATTGCATAACAACTTAAATGAAATATGATACAAAAAAATTACTTCTTAAAGTTTACATTGTGTTAAAGTGGAAGTTAAATTTGAGGTTAAGTGTTATGATGAATTTCTCATTGACTCTTTGAAGTAGAAAAACAAGCGATTAGACGACCAAATTGATAGAATCTTCACCTCAGTCTTGATTAACATCCAGTACTGCATTAGAAGTATCATTGAAATCAATGTGGGCATAGATAAATAAATATGGTATAAAATAATCCGAGCGTGATACGATACTTATTAACAGAAAAAGACCTCTTGATCTGAGTAGCAGAAACCACATGGACACCATTTGTCACCCAATCTAGTACCCAAATTATAACCAACCATTTGGAACGAAGCATATGAAGGAGGAATATTAGAATCTCAAATCTAGCATATGGAGGAGGAATATTAGTGTCCAGATGGTAGAACCACCTGGATTTTCGTCGAAACATTAGTTGAAAATTTGTCAAGATGTGCAGTGCACCAAGTATTTTTAGCTCTTTAATTTTTAGCGGTCAACACAAATTCCTTCGTACTCCTTTCTTCCCTGTCCCATGTCCTCACTGCATCATATTTATTCAAATTTCATTTATTATTTAATTTATTTATTTTTATTTGATAAATGGATGGATGTGTTGTAATTGGCACATGTTGACATGGAATTTAAGGACAAGGATAATTGATCTCAAAAAGGAGGAGAATTGATTATTTGAAGCTAATATAAATAAGATTTGGTTCCGTGAAATCTATATATGCAATCTAGAGACATATCACTTCCCTGAAGGGAAGATTCAAAACATAGATAAGAGGCGTACCACTTCTCTAAAAGGGACATTCAAAACATATACTGCAATTCATAGTATTTGTTTAATTGGATGAAAATGCAGCTGTCTTGCATTACGTCCAGGGTTATTATGATAATGGTATCATTACCATTTTGTAAATACCATTATCGTATCGTTTTTATTGATAAACTAAAATTGTTTACCGTTACCATTACCGATTGACTAGTATACCAGTGACTGATATATCGATAAACTAGTAACTGTTACACTGGTAATGATATATTATAGTTTGTGTAGAAAAATAATTCGATATATTTTTACACTGAATGATGATTAAATATATATTTTATTGGATCACTTAATAAAGGACATAAAAATGAAGTGTATTTATCATCATTTAGGTTGAATTACTAAAATAAAGTGAACTGTTTTCTTGCTTCTAAATGCCCATAATACAACATCTTGCATTAATATCAATGTATAATGAATGGACTCGTAAATTATAACTACCGCTGGTTTTGAAAAAACATTACCAATGTTTTACCATAAAAATGGTAAATTTATCATTACTATACGATTATACTAGTATACTGACTTTACTTTTAAATAATAACCGATTAATTGGTAATGGTATTGTAATGATAAATTTACGTTACTATAACAGCCCTAATTAAGCCATCCTCACAATAGAGATATTTATCCTTAATTTCTAGATTAGACAAAAATAACAATTTTATTGGTACGGGTAACATCCCCATTTCAAGTTCCAAAATAATAACGTGGAAGTCTAGTATTATTTTCAACCGCCAAAATGACATTCTTTGTTTTACATTTGACATTATATTGTAATAATAAATAGAACGTTTCATTATGATTTACAGTTTTAAATTTAATCCACCTTAAAGATGTATGTTGGATAAATAGATTGTAAATAAAACATAAAGATTCTTTACAAGTATGACATACGAAGATACCTCATGAATGATCAGAGTCATAACTACTAGACAGTTATAAACTCCTTCATTATTAAATATAAAAGTGACTATGTTGCACAACCGAAATACTAAATAGTAATAAATAACCACATGTCTCTCTCACGTTTTCACTAAGCTTTATCTATCCAAAACAAAGCTGAATTATCCCTTACCCTTAACCTATCCAATAGAGCACTTGTGGGTTTAAGGACGAAAAAACCGTGGATTAAACTAAAATGCTTTGTATGAATAACATTAGCCAACCAAAACAGTAATAACAATAAATAGTGTAGACTACGCAGCCTAGCGGAACGTATTTCTTCATCACTAGTATCTTACTATAAATCATAATGAAAAAGTCTTAATAGGCATTTGATCCTACACATATAAGGTTTTACATACAATGAATACAATAATACAAAATTATTTTCAATGTGAATAAATGAAAATATATATATTAAAGTTTATCATGTTACCGATACCAAAAAATCCAGTTATCTTGTTAATTATTGTTCTTCAAAACTTCATCAATAAAAATATGTTACCAGCTTCCTAATGCCACCTACACATTTTATTAAGTGGTTAATTATTAAAAATTAGTTTTATAGGCTAACCTATGGCCCGTTAGAATGACACAAACCTAAACCCATTGGGTGTTCTTTCATTTATTCATGGAGGTTATTAAATCTGGGCCAGTGCACAGCAGGTTAAATTGATGAATTTTAATTTTTTTCCACCATTTTGGCTTTTATTGGGCCGGTGAAATCTAAATTGATTTAGATCCGATCTAAATAAAATTTAAATAAATTCAATATTTTATTTATTAAGAAAAGTTTGGCTTGACATTATATTTATATTATATAATTTGTACATGTGTATCATAAACACATGTATTTGAACGTGAACATGCAGCATATACAATGTGCATGGTTTAACTTGCCTATATGTAAGTGTTAGGATTTACATCGCAACTGACATATTAGCCCCTCTATTACATATGTGCAATCTAACACACACCCACACATATAAGATATATAAGAACATCTTTATGTATACATATATATATATATATATATATTCAATGTGAAAGAATATTAATATATAGGGGTATACATATGTATATACATAAAGTAATATTTATAAATAAATATGGATAGTTACATTTCAAATTTCAAAATTTAAAACTAGATCAAAATTTGGAAATATCTTTTAATTTCAAATTTAAAATGAATTATATTTAATAATATAAACATAAACATACAAAAATATATATATATATATATACATTCTCAATGTAAATAAGTATGCGTGTGTGTATTAAATAACTATTTGAAAATCTTTTATAATATTAAATGATATTATACAATTAAGTAAGCAAACAGGTAACATATATCCATTTATATATTATTTTTGCCAAATTATTTATGACAACATCAACTTTTGTAAACTAAATCCATATGGACTTAACTTCTATTTTTTAATTCAATTTTCGTACGAAAATTATAACAAAAATTCAATTTTTTTACGAAAAAATGAATTTTTTGCAATATATGTAAACTTGTGTAAATTTAAACATATATGTATATAATATATAAATTAGTGTATTATATTTGTAAAATAATATATATATATATATATATATTCGAATTTTAATACATTTATATACACACACATAATTTTTTTATTTTCAAAATATTAACATGTCTATAATGTAAGAACAATTTACATATATTATATGCGTATGTTTATACAATTTAGAAATCAATTTCGTCTGAAAAACCTTTTTAAATCATTTTTTATTTTAATTTTTTATTTCTGGCCGAAAGCATATATCCATGTATATAATTATTTATTTATTTATTTTATAATTATAATATGTTTATATATTCATATTCTAGGTTGAACTCACGTATATGTTAAAATTCGTGATATATACATTTAATCTAATCATCTATAAATCTGAATAAATGACAAGTATATACATACATACATACATACATACATACATACATATATTAGAATATTACCTCAACTATAGACTAACAATAACAACTTAAATTCTGAAATCGAACTCCGTAGGTCTGAATCCAATTGCTTATAAAAAGCGCTACCAGATTGAAAAATCTACGCACCTTTGCTCTGTTTGATTTGAATTTGTGTTTTAAACTTGAAAATATTGAGAAGAAGGTAGTAATAATTTTTCGCCAAAGCTAGGGGTGGGAGAAGAGAAAATGTCAACTAGAAAATTGAGGGGTAGTGGTGTTTAAATAAGGGAGAAAAGAGAGAATAAAATATGGATCTAGATATATGTTTTCCCCATCAATTCAAACCCCATAAATATCTAATACATTCCCTACTCCCCTCAAGTCTAGCCAACCATACCAAGAGCTCAAATAGCCTCCATTCCGGTACTTCAAGTCCAATCAGATAATTCACATTTAAATTAAATTTATATGTACAACGATATCACCAATACGTATGTATACAGCTTTTATATACACACTATTTTCAATATTGATCAACACAAATCAAATAAATTTTATAATTAATATTTCATAAATATTTATTATTTTAATTAAGTTATAGCAGTTATAATTTAATTAAATCAAGTGGTAGTCAGATAATACAACATTGCATTTATGTGACCCTTAAGTGTAAACTTGATCAACAATTAATATCGAATAATCTGAATATTAACGTCACACGTCATCTAGCTAGTGGAGTGACAGTTTGGCAAAATATTGCTTACATGGTTTTGATAAAGTCCAATGTTACTTATTTAAGTAGTTACCAGTGGTAACAACTATTTACACTAATTTTCTTCGTCAAAACTATATCACATTAGGACTTATAGAATTTGGTGTTAGTCAAATTTCTTATCTTCCAAATTCAATTTGTATAATCCAAAAAAAGTCTTTGGATCAAGAATAACAATTGTTTATTAATTGAATTGCTCTGACCCAAGACTTTTACTTTGGGATGGCTACAGTATATCGTGATACTATAACCTCATATAATTGAGGAGATGAATTCTCCATTGAATAGTGTTTTGCTTTCAATGCTTCAACTTGACCCAACTATAGTCCTTCGATGGATAGCATGTTACGATTAACTATAATTAAAGTGGAATTTCCACATTGAAGTTCAAAAGTATTTTTAGGTTAAGAGAATTGTGTGATATTGTCACATCGGTATTTTCTTTTTGACCTTGGTTACATTAACCAATAGAAAACTATCGAGTGAATTATTCCATGATTATCCAATAACTATGATGCCCCCAACCGCCAGGAATAATGCATTACCTAATATTTGAAGAGTGTTACATAATCTTGTATCAACGGATCTATTGATATCCATCTTGATCAACTTAACTAAATATTTAAAACGATATGTTTATTTTTATTACGATAAATTTCTCATAATTACGACACGTTGTAATTACCATCACAAAACATACCATTTACGGATTTTCTATTAAATATACTAAATTGAATTAATTGTTTAACATATCACACTATATATATAATAGAAAGAAAAACATATTTGAATGATATTTCTTACAGAGTTAATAATTTACTATAAATTACAGCTTATCCTTAGAGCATATCCCTAACTCCATCAATCTCCCACTTTCACTTAGGGCCAATATGGAATCTTAGTTGCTTCCCTTCGATTGGCTTGATGAAAATGGATTTAGGTAGTCCCTTCATGAATGGATCTGCTATATTATTTTAATAATCTACTCTATCAATCAATTCTCTTCGATGATAAACTACTTGTATTATGTGCAAGTATGTTCTCGACTTCTAGTAAGCTCTCATCATTATATTGTTATCATATAACAATGATGTCGTATTCTTAATTATTAGAATCGCCCCTAGTTCAATTATAAATTTGTGCAATTGTATTTATACATTGCTTTTGTTGTGGCTCTATTCAAAGTGATGTACTTAGCTTTTTCGTTAGATCAGCCACAACATTTGTTTGGAAATTTTTTAAATTAATGCTTCATATTTAAGATTTAAGCATGAATATAATATTGATACATTATACTCAATATCATTTATTAAGTTTGAGTCTGAATACTCCTTCATAAGGAGTTCGTTGTCTCGATAAACAGTTCTTTGGTATTTCGAAAATATTCGACTAAACACTTTAACTACCATTTAGTGATCATAATCTGGATTTGTTATTTTCTTAATATATAAAACATATTAGCTAAATGCGATATTGTACACAATACATCATTTTCGATATACAATTCGTATTGACAATGCATAAGGAATTCATCTTACATGATCAATATTGAAACATTTTAATATGCTGTTTGTGTATGGCATTTGGGACTTACCCAACATCCTTTATACTTATCATAAAAGATATAATTTACAAATCCAATACTGAGTATTAAACAACCAAACTAGAATTGATTTTAACATAAGTACATTGTTAATATTCAATAGTATGTTGTTTATTATAGTTTTGAAATATCTATGTACCTTTTAATATTCTTTCTTGTAGATACGCGCTTCCATTGCATTTTGACAGAAAATAAAGCTATTTGATATCTCTTTCAAAACACCTGTTCAACTTCAATGCTTATCGAGTGATACTTTCACATTAGTTTTTGGATTATATCCGAAAATCCACAAATTCAATATAGCTCTTGCTACCACTGACTTTGAGACACTTTGGTAGTTATGTGCAAATAGTCCATTCTAAATCATTATTTAAAATATTTCGTCACAACACATATGTACCAAGCTGCAAAGTCGTACATGTGACAATTTTGCGAATAAAATAAGAATTAACCCGAGCACATGATGATTCTATTATGCCGATTTCAACAATTAAAATTATGACGTCATTCTTATCAATATTTCTCACTATATTCCCGGTGGAATTGGGTTATCCCGCAGTGGTTGTAATGAGTGAATTTCATTTTTTTTTACCATTTTGGATCTTTATTGGTCCTTGAAATCTAATTTATTTAGAATATTTCTAAATTTCTTTTTAAATAATTTTGTTTAAATTTATAATTTGTTTTTATTTATGGTATTAATACTACATTATGTACACACATACAGATGTATCTCTCTCTCTCACACACACACACACATATGTATGTGTGTGTTGCATAGTAATCCGTGCAAGGTATAACATATCCATATATAAATGTTGGGATTTACACTACAACAGACATGTTAACTCATCTCGTATGCAAATATATTGTCCAAATGCATGTCTAAATAGTTTGATTAATATATAAAAAATATTACAATTGCAAATATATATATTATATAATGTTTATATTTTCTAAATAATTATATGTATATAAAATATCCGTATTGATATTGTGTAAAACTAATATAAAATTATTGTTTTGAAACAAACATTAAATTTTAAATTTTTAGTAAAATTCTAAATGATATTTTGTTGTTAGTGTATTTAATACATAATTTTATAATTTAAAACAAATTTTATAATCTATTTTAATTTTCGGCTGATATTTAAAATATTTAAAAATAAATAAAAATTGTTTTTTATCAAGAATCTACCTAGTACTACTTTGAATTTATAAAACATTAAATATACTTTATATAAATATATGTTAATATAATTAATTTACATAATAATTTTAAAATAATATTTAAATTATATATATATATATATATATATAAAATATTATGGGCACTTTTGGCGCAGATCCTTGATAGGTTTCAAATTTCACAAAAGCCCCAGTGGAAAAAAGTATGTAAATTAGGTCCTTATTTTTTGAAAATCATCAAAAACATATAGAAAAAAAAATACTTTTAAATTTTAAAACTTATTTCAATTAATAATTATCTTCGTATTCATGTCGAAAAAATCAAAAAACAAGGATGAAAAAGGAAAAAAATGGCACATAGTATGTTTTAGGAATAATTACAGATTTGTCTGCACTTATTCTGGATAGCACGCCTTTGCAACTAAAAATTGCAGATATGTCTGCAATTTTAAGGAATAAGTGTAGATATTTACGTAAGTATCCTGATTGTTAAATCTAGATGCTGTTATTCAATGAATAATTGCATACATGTCTGCACATATATGGAATAATTGCATACATATCTGCAATTATATAGATTTTTATTCAACACAGTTATTCAGTGAATAATTGCGTACATGTCTGCAATTATATCGAATAATTGCATATATATCTGCAATTATTCAAATGTTTGTCGAATCCAATTATTCAGTGAATAATTGTAGACAAATCTGCAATTATATGGAATAATTGCAGATATGTCTGCAATAATTGCAGGTATGCCTGTAATTTCTTTTTTTCTTTCAGAAACCTAGTTATAATATTTACAATTTTTTGAATTTTATTTAAGCACTAGTGCAAAAAAACACGAAAAATACATGCTGCTACAGTAAAATAATTATAGGGACCCGCTTTACAACTTTCTTTTAGGGAGGATGTCTTTTGAATTAAATTTGGTTTTAGAGATGCGTGACTAATATTCACTAATATTATTTTGTCCCTGCCGAAAATATTTTATATATGATACTACTTGTATAAAATTATAAAATCATATTTTTCATATAGTAATATGTAGTGTTAAATTTATAAAGCTTATATGTATAATTAAATATTGTATATTAAATTAATTAAAAAATTGTGTGTTTTTTTATTTGAGTTGTGCACTTTATAGGTATGTAAATGATGGAAATTTTTTAAATATAAAAGAATATAAACATCCAACTAATCAAATTGTGACATTATATTTATATCTTATAATCGTCACCTAACTAACAATATAATATACATTGTTTAAATATTATATAAACAACAATATTCCTAATTCCATTATAGATTTACCTTATCCAATGTTTGTAAGAACACCTTAAAACATTGAGATCTACTCCTCGAACAAGTTTCCAATCCAATAGAGTGCTAGTCCCTGAACCGATGACCACCAACTGTCGAATAGAATATGTTATGCTATGATTTGACTTTGGAAATGGAGATATGGGGAGCACCAGAGTTTAGCCAGGGATAGGAGATAAGGTGGCTTCGTAAAGTATGAGATAAGAATGGGTTGAGATGTTTATGTAGAAGAGGAATTAAGAGAGAAGTTAGGACCAAAATCCATGTTTTTCTCTTTCTCCTTTCCCTCTTGTCTACTCAATCCTAGCCCACCTTAGCGAATCATACGGCCGCCCTTATGTCCTAATATAGTCGAACCAATCAGCCCCCATCATTGATTGCAAACCCATTTAATTCCCAAACAAAATATATTGCATTTAAATCCAATTTAAAGGTGTATCGATATGTTTATCCATTAATATATTTATAACTAATATAAATACATTTAATAATATTTGTTCATCAAGTTAAAATAAAATTATATAACTAATATTTCATAAATATTAATTAATTTATAACAATCGCAAATTAATTATATCATTTGGTCAATGGAGAATTCAATGTTTCAGTTGTGTGACCCGTTAAGTGTAAATTTGACCAGCGATTAATATCGAACTATGCGAATATTAACATTCATACTTCAATTAACGCGTGGTTTGATATTTTATTCAAATTTATCACTTGCTTGGTTTCGGTAAAATCTAATTTTACTTTGTTAAGTGTTTACCCGATTGTAGCTATTATTTATAGTAGTTCTCTTCGTCAAAACTATAGCGCTTGGGACTTATAGAATTTGGTAATGGTCAAAATTGTATTATCGTCCATATTCAACTCTATAGTCCAAACACAGAGTCCTTAGTACAATAAATATAATTATTATTAACCGAACTACTCTGGTCAGAAATTATTACTTTGAGTGACTTGAGTTCACCGTGATACTAACCTCATATAACCGAGGAGACGAATTCTCTTTTAAATAATGTAGTACTTCCAATACTTTCATTCAACACAACTATGGTCACTCGATGAACACCTTGACTATAATCAAAGCGGAGCTTTCATAATTGAAAGTCAACGGTATTCTCAAGTCAAAAGTACTTTGTAAATTAGTCATATCAATATTTTCTGTTTAACCTTACACTACACCAAAAAGACCAATTTGAAACGACAATAAAACGTTGCAAAAATTTATGGTAACACTTTACAAGTGTTGCAGGTTACGAATTATTGTAACATTTGTATTGTGTTTCAAATTGCCTATTTGAAACACCAATTGTGTGTTTCAGATTGATAAATTGAAACATCCATTAGATGCTGCAGATTAACACATATGGAGTGTTTCAATTAACAATCCGCAACACTAAACGGTGTGTTTTAAGTTGATCATCAGCTACATCTACTATATGTTTCGAATTGATAATTTGCAACACTTAGCACATGTTTCAAACTGACAATCTACAACACTCACGGGATGTTTTGAATTGAAAATCCACAACACTAACAAGGGGTTCTAGAATTGAGTTCCTACCAAAAGCAAATTGTCCTTGTCAGATTAAACATATATATATATATATATATATATATATATATATATACACACACATATACATACATATATATATATATATATATATATAGACATGAGCAATATATAAACAACACATAAACAATATGTAGCAATATGTATCATAACTCTGCTTTCAAATAGAATATTAAACAGCATAACAAATACCGTTTAAAGTATCTCAAATCCAACACATAAAGAGGTAATGTAGCAGTAGTCATCATTATGATTATTAGCAAGTTTAGAAACGTCATAAGTACTTGTAAATCTACCGTTGCATATTATTAATACATCAAAATCAAATCTACCAAACAAACCCATCTCCTCCGTGTTAAACTCAGCCAAGCCCATGAAATAAAATGCTTTAGCCCACTGTAATCCAAATAACCCAGCACATGCAAAAAGCAACTCAGCTGAAAATATCCAGGCCGAAATAGAATAGCTTAAGGTACCCACACCCATAGCTCACTCATCATCCACCACCCAGCTACTTGCCCAGGTGCAAACCCAACTCCATTGCCTACAAACCAAGATGTTAATCAACTGGCCCTACCAAACCCTACATCAGTTACTACCCAACCAACGACAAACAACAATCAGAACACCACGGCCCTACAAATGAAAGCTGATTCCCAAATATTTTTGACCCAGCCCATCTGACAACTGCAAACCCAGTTTTCCATCAGCCGGCCTAACCTACTCCTACAGTAATTGCAGCCCAGCCTACAGCCAATAATATCGAGAATTTACATATCGAGATGGGCCAAGCGTTACAGTCCAATCTTAGACTCACTTCTTAGTCCATGACGACACAAGCATTAGTTAAATCCATTAACCAACCTGATCCCCTAGCTGCAAGCTCTAAACCTGGAAAAGCAACCCACAATGTCACTGCTCATAAACATATAAATCCTTCTACTAACCTAAAAAATGTTGTCTGACATGCATATTTCCTCAAGAAGTTTACAGTATCTGATTTATCTGGATATTAAAAGTAAATTTCGACTCTTACAAAACACTCAAACTGAAAATGATGATGCAGTAATACTAATACCAACAGCAAGAGAGTTGTCATGCCAATCAGGTATTCAAAGAGCTCCCATTCTTCATCACTTTGTAGAATCTCTATCCGGGGCGGCAAACTATAAGCGCATTTGGACAACACGAACGCTTTACAAATGCAAATCTTTCTCTCATTAATAGACATTCAAGACCGTGGTTTCATAATGTTACTGCAATGGAATGGCTTCATTTAGACTTAATGTCCTGTCAAATTTCGTGTTTGCCTTTTCTCTAGTTTTACTTGTGAGCTTGCCTGAAGGATTCATCAATCCAAGTAAGTTTGGAAAATATAGTTTAAGCTTATTATGTAAATATTTTGGTATACTAAAAGATCTCCAAATTTTTTGTCTTTATAGGCATTGCTGGACTGGCTGTAAGTTATGGATTAAACCTGAACTCACAATTAGCATCAATCATATGAAATGTTTGTAATGCAGAAAATAAGATGATTTCGGTAGACAAAATAATGCAGTATTCAAGAATTAAAAGTGAAGCTCCTCTATCCATTGAAGGATGCAAACATTGCTAGCATTGTAGTTATATAGTAATATAGGAATGCTAACAGTAAGTGTTCCACAAATAAATAAATTTTAAACCATGGAAACAAATTAATTAAACATGCAATAATGGTAGACATAAAAAATGGAACTTGCCTCCTTCATGGTATATGGAGTTGTAGTGCACCTCATCTCAAAAGCTTAAGAAAGTAACTATACTTACAGAAAGCAAAAAAGGCTTAATAAATTAGGTAGTCACCATATTTAAGTAAAACATTCAAAAATTAATTGCTGAAACCTCGGTTGATTATTTCTAAGGCTTAATAAATAAGTTCATCATTTGAAAATACTGCTTATGTAAAAAAATTCTATATTAACAATTTAACATATACAACTACCGTCATCGGTATTTCCTGCATGACATTACTTCTAATCAGCACAAATGAATTTCGATATATGTTTAAATAAGTTGCTTAAGTTTATAAATTAGTTTCTTTCAAATTCAAATGAGTCGCACATAAATCAGACTTTGTACCCTGTTTTTACATCCCTTTGGTTGATTCAGAACGCATTCACCCTCTGTACAAGATATTTAAGAATATTAAGTTGCCCTCATATGAGAACACATGACAGGGGTAATTAAATTTATATGATATTACTGTAGAGGGAAAAGCTATTGACAGGGATAAGTCAAAATGACAATGCTGATAGAAAAAAAGTGTAAATGCTGATATGTAGGAGGAACGATGCAACTCAGTCCACTACTCATATCTTAAATATATAAATGCTACTAAAAGTATCAAGAAGTATTCTATCAAAATTTTGATGCTTAAATTGAATAATAGAAGAAGTTACAAAATACTATATAGATTTTGTTCCAACTGGAATAGTACAAAGCAAGAGATTAGAAAATGCCAGATATTAATATAGTACGCTAACCTTGAACATGTTGGGATCCCTCCTTAATTGAAGAGTTTTTAGAAAATTCTAGACGTTTCTAGAGAAATTTAGAATTTCCTAGAATGTTCCGGAGAACTCTAGAGGAGTGTAGAACTCTCTAGAAGCTTGTGGAAGAGTGTGGAACCCTCTGAAATATTCTAGAGATGTGTGGAACCTTCTGGAACCTTACGGAAGAGTATGGAAGAATAAATAAGGGAATGAAAGAGTGTAGAGATTCTTAGAGAGTGTGCAGCATTCTAGAGAATCAATCTCTACCGTCGGATGCATGTAATCTCCACCATTCATTATGAAGGTTGAGTAGTATAAATAGAAGATGGAGCCCTATTACTAGCCATCCAAGAATCCAAGGTACAAGCCACTTCTTAGAGTGAGAAAAAACTTGAGAGTTAGAGAGATCCTCTTTAAGAGAAAAGAGTGATAGCTTGAGAAGTCTTTATCCTCAAGCTTGAGTGAGCCACAAAGTGTGAGTTACTTTTGTAATCATATTATTGTAATCCTACTATTTTTTCGTATAGTGGAAGAATCTCCATATTGGAGAATTATAAACTCTTGTGCTTCCATTGCTACTTTTAATCTTAAAGTACCTATCTTAACTTCACGAAGCAGGGAAGACTGAGATTTCCCCAACAGTGGTACCAGAGCCAGGTTCATCCGTAGCCGTAATCAAGCTCGTGTAAGTTCAAGATGGAGGATATTGTCGCTCATGATGGAGACATGTTCAAGCTCACAGATAACAACTACTCCTATTGGAAGCCAATAATGGAGGACCACTTGTATTGTAAGGATTTGCATGAGCCCATCATGTACAAAAATAAGGTGGAAGGAAAGAGTGATGCTCAGTGGGAACTGTTAAACCGTAAGGCTGTTGCTATGATCCGTAAGTACATCGACAAAACTCTCTTCGAGCATGTTTCTACTTATACCAATGCCTATGAATTATGGACAAAGCTTGAGTCCATTATTCAGAAGAAAACGCCTCGCAACAAGGCCAATTTAGTTCGACGGTTGGTGAAATTGGAGTATAAGGATG
The DNA here is from genome assembly GCA_030765085.1 of Allium cepa. NCBI lineage: Eukaryota > Viridiplantae > Streptophyta > Magnoliopsida > Asparagales > Amaryllidaceae > Allium > Allium cepa. The sequence continues at coordinate 467,363,893 of CM060943.1, forward strand.
GTCATAGTATGATTGAGCACTTGAATAACTTCAAGTGGCTCGTAAATCAACTAACAAAAATTGATATGAAGATCGATGATGAGCTACAAGCCCTTCTACTCCTTAGTTCCTTACCGGAAAGTTGGGACACACTTGTTGTCACGCTAAGTAACTCAGCTCCGGAAGGAAAGTTAACTATGGATACCGTCAGTGACAGCCTTCTTGGTGAAGAAGAAAGGAGAATGGAACGAGATGAGTCTATCCATCCCGAAGCTAATGTTGTTGAGAATCAGGGTAGGAATGAAACCCGTGGACGTAGTAAGAGCCGAAATCCCCATCAATCTAGAGGTAGATCCAAGTCACGCTTGAAGATTGCATGCTATTACTGTGGAAGGATGGGTCACAAGAAAATGGAATGTCGAAGCTTCAAAAGAGACCAAAAGGCCAGTAATGTTAAGCCTAACCAAATAAGCCTAACAAAGAAGTAAGAAGAAAAGAGTACTACTACCATAGTATTAAAGGAAGATCTGCTATATCTCGTTGGTGAAAGTAACATTCTAAACATTGCTTGTGATGAGAGTTCTTGGATTGTTGATTCTGGTGCTTCCTTCCATGTTACTCCACATGAAAACTTCTTCTCATCCTACCAAAGAGGTGACTTTGGCACGGTGCAAATGGGAAATCAAGATAGAAGCAAGATTGTTGAAATAGGAGACATCACTCTGACGACAAGCACCGGGTGCAAGCTTGTTTTGAAAGATGTGAGGCATGTCCCGACCATGCGCCTCAGTCTTATCTCCGCTGGAAAGCTAGATGATGACGATCTAATGAATTACTTTGGTGAAGGGAAGTGGAAGCTCACCAAAGGAAGTTTGATAATAGCTCGAGAAAAGAAGGTAGGATCATTGTATGTAATGCAAGCTACGCTATGTAAAGGAGAAGTAAACATCTCTACTGATGATATGGACACATGACATAAACGACTTGGGCACATTAGTGAGAAAGGTCTTCACATACTCGCTCAGAAACAACTCCTTCCTGACGTGAAAGGTAAACCACTTCATCCTTATGCTCATTGTTTAGCTGGAAAACAACATAGGGTTGCTTTCCAAAGATCTTCTCCGCCCACAAGAAGAAAGAACATTCTAGACCTCGTGCACACTGACGTATGTTCGATGTCTGAGAGATCCATTGGTGGTGCTCTATATTTTGTTACCTTCATTGATGATCATTCAAGGAAAGTATGGTTGCACCTATTAAAATCAAAGGATCAAGTGCTTGATGCCTTCAAAGAATTCCATGCTCTGGTGGAGCGTGAGACTGGACGGAAGATCAAGTGTGTACGATCAGATAACGGAGGTGAGTATAGAGGTCCTTTTGAAGACTATTGCAAGAAATATGGCATTAGGCTAGAGAAGACTCCACCCAAGACACCATAATTGAATGGGCTAGCTGAGAGAATGAACCGAACCATTGAAGAAAGAGTTCGTTGTGTGCTCTCTCATGCTAAGTTATCCAAATCATTCTGGGGTGAAGCTATAATGGCTGTGGCCGACATTGTCAACCTCACACCATCAGTTCCTTTGGATAGGGCCATTCCTAAGGAAGTTTGGACGGGCAAGAGGGCTTCATATAATCATCTCAAGGTGTTTGGGTGCAGGGCATTTGTTCACATCCCCAAAGATGAGAGAGCTAAGCTTGATGCAAAGACAAAGGAGTGTATTTATCTTCGTTCACCTAAGGATGAATTTGGGTATCGGTTGTGGGACCCAATTAACAAGAGAGTTATTCGCAGTAGAGACGTTGAATTCTTTGAAGACCAAACAATTGAAGATATCAAGAATTCAGAGAGGCCAAGATTGAGAAGCAGTAAGAACATTGAACATACTCTGGTTCGACATGAAGATAACAACACACAAGAAAGCAGTGAAGCTGAAGATCATGAAATTCATGATGAACCAGTTCAGGAAGAACCTCAATCTAGCACTCCAATCGCACCAGAGCCAAGACGATCCTCAAGGGACAGAAGACCATCCACCCGATACAACACAGAGGAGTACGTTACGCTCACTGATGAGGGGGAGCCTCAAAGCTATAAAGAAGCAATGAGTGATTGTCATAAAGAAGAGTGGAGAATAGCCATGCAAGAAGAAATGCAATCCTTGCATGAGAATAACACATATGAACTAGTGGAGCTACCAAAAGGGAGAAGAGCTTTGAAGAATAAGTGGGTGTATAGAATCAAGACCGAAGGGAACTGTTCAAAGCTACGCTACAAAGCTCGATTAGTCGTCAAAGGATTTGGACAAGAAAAAGGTACTGACTTTGAAGAGATATTCTCTCCCGTGGTAAAGATGTCATCAATCCGAGTTGTGCTTAGCCTAGCAGCCGTGCAAGATTTGGAGATTGAACAACTCGATGTCAAGACGGCGTTTCTACATGGTGACCTAGAGGAAAAGCAAATACATCTTGACAAGGTTCACACAGATGAGAACTGGTCTGACATGATGACCAAGGTAGTACCAACAAAGAAGTTTGAAGACTGCTGTCAAGATGCCGGTGTACTACTACCCCCCAATTAAGTCGGGAGGGGGAGATTTGTTGGGATCCCTCCTTAATTGGAGAGTTTCTAGAAAATTCTAGACGTTTCTAGAGAAATCTAGAATTTTCTAGAATGTTTTGGAGAACTCTAGAGGAGTGTAGAACTCTCTAGAAGCTTGTGGAAGAGTGTGGAACCCTCTGGAATATTCTAGAGATGTGTGGAACCTTCTGGAACCTTACGGGAGAGTATGGAAGATAAATAAGGGAATGGAAGAGTGTAGATATTCCTAGAGAGTGTGGAGCATTCTAGAGAATCAATCTCTACCGTCGGATGCATGTAATCTCCACCATTCATTATGGAAGTTGAGTAGTATAAATAGGAGATGGAGCCCTATTACTAGCCATCCAAGAATCCAAGGTACAAGCCACTTCTTAGAGTGAGAAAAAACTTGAGAGTTAGAGAGATCCTCTTTGAGAGAAAAGAGTGATAGCTTGAGAAGTCTTTATCCTCAAGCTTGAGTGAGCCACCAAGTGTGAGTTACTTTTGTAATCATATTATTGTAATCCTACTATTTTTTTGTATAGTGGAAGAATCTCCATATTGGAGAATTATAAACTCTTGTGTTTCCATTGCTACTTTTAATCTTAAAGTGCCTATCTTAACTTCACGAAGCGGGGAAGACCGAGATTTCCCCAACAGAACAGCAGCTGAGCCCTTTATTTGGATGCCTCAAAATCCTTCTAGTAACAACCACCCAACTTCTTCTCTAACTTTTGAATATCTATATCAACCTCTATAATCTTCTCTTGATACTGCACAGTCTTTTTAATCAACACCTGTCTAATATCATGCACTATATATTGTATATAACTTGATAAAAACATTAGTATTTATATTTTATATGATTTCGTATGGTTGTTGTCATCAAAATTAATGCCTAAGGTACTAACAATCTTTTTTTTTGATGATGACAACTATGTTTATATAATATGATATAACTTCCCCGGGTTACAAAACTTCCCCTTAATCTATGCCTAGATATTTTATATATTTCTACCCCTTTGTCATTAACAAAAATATAATCAAAACTCCCTCTAATTAAGGTACTTATGGTATATACAAGAGTGAAATGTAAATAGGAAGTAATAACATAACCCAATTTTATTAATAGCACAATTCCATTACATTAATATTATTATCGAAATCAAATTCAATACAAATCAATTAATTCAAACAAATCAATCTAAATAAATCAATCCAAACAAATCAATTTAATCTAATAAGTTTATACACACCAATACATATTTGTAATATATTTGGTATACAATGACTAACCAATCGATCTTAGACTTCCCTAGGAACTTCTACCTAACCATTAGAATCGAAAATTGGATCCGCTTTGATGGCGTTCCAATCTCCATTGTCTTTGTTGATTTCACTTAGGATTATTGGTTGGTTCGTCTTTGATAAGGAAAGAAATCATCTATCGAATGGCGTCAAAATGCTTTTCTTGTTCTTTTATCATTTGCATTTGACTCATTTCTAAGTGTTTTTGATTTCTAAGGATAAAAGTAAGGATATTCTTAAACGATTGTAGAGTTTATTCGAGATTTTCACATAATTTTTGGTGTGGAGAAACCATTTTTAATAAGATAAGTTTTAAACGTGAAAAGGGAGAAAAAAGATAATAGAGATGATGTTTTTCTGGAGTGAATAAGTTTATATAAGGGTGGGAAGTTGTTTGAAATGAATATATGTTTGGTAGTCATTTTATTTTGAACTCTTAAAAAAAAAAATTGAAATTTGTTACTGTATGTGGACATACAGGGTAGACATATGTCAACATTTGTATCATAATTTTCAAAAACATCTTATTTTGCTATTATATTGTAATTGGCCTATACTATAGCACTTGTATGACTTTCAGAGACCAATAACACTGCATAACAGTAAGGAATAAGATTTTACTGATAATAAAGGAAGAGTACATGGAACTCAAACATAAATGATACATAGATTAAAAACTAGAAAAATCCAAACTAAAAGCTAGAAAAATAGAGAAATGCAACTAGGAAGAAGTAGATGAAGCTTTTCCACTAATCTTTCGAATGATCTTTCCAAAATACTTGTCTACTTGTTGAATAGAGAAGTGAATTTCTTACAAAAATGATCTCTTAAGCTTCTTTTGGTTGAAAAATCTTCTCTTGATTTTTAAAAAGATCATGGATGAGATGGCATTTTGATACTTTCTAATAAAGTATCTTCCTCCTTTCCTTGTTCTTCTTCCTCCACTTCTGTTTCTTCTCCTTACTCTTCCACCTCCTTTTCTCTAATCGCACGCTCCTCCTCCCAAGCCAATCTTTCTTCTTATGCAAGTATTTCATAAGACTCGAATATGAGTGAAATTTGCATCAGAGAGATGTTGGTCTTGTTAAAAAAATTCAAAGGAACGATTTCCACTCCTTTTAGGTCAACACCAAAATATGTGAATACTCTAATAAGATACACACCATGAAAGAGCGTGTTCTCGTGCCTAGAAAGATTCTTAGAAAAGAATTCATTCAAAATAATTTATGACCAATTTATATCGTAATGAACATAAATGGAAAAAGGTGCTTTTAAAACCTTTTAAGTCGGGTTATTATAATTTTCCATCCTCGGAGTTACATTTTGTTGCAAAACAGACTTAAAATTCTTGCTTTAGGATGCAAATTTTTCTTTTTGAACTCAAAATCATCATCACATCAAAAATATCATAAAGAAATTCACGATTTTGAATATATATTTTAAAAATTGAAAGGCCCATTCCATTAGATTTGCATCTTAGAGTGTTACCTAAAATTTCATAATTTAAAACAATTGGAGTGCCTTTGACACTCTAAACTTCACTTTCATTCTCTTCATAAAAGTTTCCTTTCAAATTCACATAAAACATTTTTTTATATAAAAGAATGAAGAACATTTTCTGAGTGTGACATGATATTTCGTTTCGCCAAATTTGGGTTGCTCTAGCCCCGTTTATATTATTTTCGGCGTTTTAGCAGTAGTTTGGTAGCGAAAATCAAGTTTTGATAGTATAATCATATCTCTAATATATGTGTACCGTTCTGTTCGTCTTATCATGCTGATCTCCATTGTATATTCGTTTGTGCATTTCGGTGTTCGGTACGCGGCAAAATCTACGAAACGATTAGCCGTATCAGTTCCGCATTTGGGTCCTTTGGGATTCTATGTCCGTACATTTGTCCATCGGCTGAAAAAAACAGCCATTTGAGAAATTTAATGTTTGACTGTCACTATTCCAACCATTCCAATATATTATTTTCTGGTTCGTCCTTTTAGTCTCCACTTTCTTTCTCTAAATTTTCTCTTCTCTCTGATTCTTTCTTCTCAAATGAAAAATAATATATTTATATATATATTGTTTGTATATATATGGCCTGAGAAACTTGCATCTCCTTCATGCTCAACCTTCCCCCTTCTCTGACTGCTTCGATCCTTCCAACCACCATTCCTTCCAACTCCGCTCCACCACACCCTCCTCTCTTTATCTCGACCTTATCCATCTTCTTCCCCAATAGCCGAGACAACCCTCCGAAGCACACAACAACACAGCCATACACAGCCCGCTAAGACATTCGAGCCACCCACGCAACAGCCACCGCCATCTTCCCTTGCCGAACCAACAGTAGTCCTTCCCCTTCATTTTCGAACTAACCCCATCGCCGAAGTGTAGCCATCCCCACTCAGCCATCTCTAGCCACCAAACTACACTCTTCCTCTCCACTACCCTTGCTGATTGCCTGACACAACCCCTCACTTCCTCCGCCGCACACTAGTTCATCCTAATCCCTGTCCTCCACCTTTAACCTACCCCTCACCAAAAGCCTTCCCTTCACGCAACTCCAGCAGTACCTCTCTGCAGCACAGCCTGACCACAATGAACGCGCCAAACACCCTCCACATCGCCACCTTCTCACTCTGCTTTCCTCCAAACAGCAACTCTATGGCCTCCATCACCCCTCTCTACAACACCCTCTCTCTCTTCGCCTACCACAGCTGCTCCAAACCCTATCCTCTCTGACTTCTTGCAGCGTATTGACACCCAGCTAGCCTCCCTCCTAACCACAACAAATTTAGCTACCACGTCGAACACAACAACCACTTGTCTTCCCTCGCCTTATCCTACCTGGCCGATACCACTAGCCTTAGCTCTTCTCTACATATAAAATAATAATAAAGAGAAGTATATATTATATATATATATATATCTATCTTTTGTTTATCAATTTTCAAATCCAGTTCTTAGCGCTTCGCTTTGCTTTGGTTTTGCTATGGAGTTTGCCTTCAAGCTTGGTTGTTGATTCGTGTTGTTGTAATTGGTTTTGCTTCAATCTTGAATTTGATTTGTTGTAGATCTTCGCTTTGCTTCATTATTTTATCATCGCCTTCATAGCCTCGAAAGGTGAGCGATCACTCATGATTGACATTCATATGCTAGTAAATTTATATTCACATGTAATGACGATTGAAATATGTTGTTGGTTAGTGATTTGTTTGTTGAATATGATATGTTATTTAAAAATTTTAACCTATGTTAATTGACATACGATAGTATAATATGTTGTAATATGTTAAATATAAATTTTTAATAATTATATATGCTAGTAATTGATATGTTATTCTATGCTACGTCATTCTATTTTTCTTACACTGCAAGTTCACTGTTAGTTTAGAAATCCCTATAGGTTGAAATGATACATACCTAGATGATATTACATATTAGGAAAAATCATTATAGGTTGAAATGATAAGCCCAAACGATTTTATTGATTTTGAATTTTGAGATTGCGTATTGAAATGATATATACTTACAAATATTAAATTATTGCGCATTGAATTGAGAGATATCCGTATCACTTAACCATAGGTTAGAAAACTATATACGGGCACCGTTGGTCTATTTTCTGAAAATGATTTCCAAGATTTTGAAAGAAAATATATGGGTTTTAAAAAATATTGATTTTAATATAATATAAACATTTATTTTAATATGTGTGTAAATTTAGATTTTTAAAATTATAAGTTACGTTTTAAAATATAAATTATAAATTTTACTTATAACTTTATTATTTCTAAAATATATAAAATAAGATTTAAAATACATTTAATAATAATAAGATTTAATTTAATAATAATTAATATAATAAGAATTTAATTTAACTAATATATATATATATATATAATATGCTTTAAATATTTATTTACAATTATTATTAATAGTTCAAAATAAATTTTGTACTAACTTAAATAAATAAAGTTGGAATGATAAGTTATAGTGGACTTGAAATTTTATTTGTTTAAGAACTGTATTTAAATAAAAATTGATTTGAAACTTTTTAATTTTGAGATTTTAAAGATATGATTTTATAACTTAATAACTAGATTTTGATTAAAGGTGATTAAATGAATATTTTCAAATTTTTAATAAAATTAAAGTCGAATTTTGAAATATAATTCAAATTTATCAAACTGAGTTATTGTAAATGTTTGAATATTGAAACTTTGAAACCTATTGAATTGGAAGTGGTTTAAATTTATAGCTCAAACCTGGATCTGGAATCGATAAATTAAAATGGTTTTAATGAGAATTTGAATTGAACCTTTAATTTTTTAATTGAAATTGTCCAACTGAGATTGATTTAAATTGAACTTTGGAACTAAAGTTGATTTTAATTGGTTTGTGAAATTGGAAGAAAAAATTCTAATTTGAAACTATTTTCGGTATAAACTCTTTTAAATCTATAAAGTATTTTAATATATATTATTTTAAATTTATAAACAGTTTCAAATATATATATTTTAATACATAAACTATTTTTAATATATAAACTATTTTAATCTATAACCTATTTTTAAATATAAACTATTTTATTGTATAACTATTCCAATATATATACTACTTTCAATATTCAAACTGTTTAAGTTGGAACTGTTAAGATTTAGATTTAATGAATTCAAATGCGAATACTTGATATGATGGTTTAAACTATTTTGTGGTTATGATTTTGGATATGAAAATGATTTCGAAAGTGTACATGATTTTGAAATGATTATACTTTGGAATTTAATATGATTTTCAAGTGAATAATGGTTTTGAAAGTGATATGATTTTTAAATGAATATGATATATTGATATGAAGTATGAACTGTTTGCAATATAAAATGACCATGGTGTGAAATAAGCGTTTGATTGTCAAAAAGATGGGTATCAGATATTGTCATACTCTTTGCTAATATCGAAATCCACTTTAACAACTGTGTACGTGGTGGAGTATCCAAAACGAAGTAAGATGGTTTGGCGACATCTATATGTGGTATGAACGCAGCAGCCCTAACTCCCACGAGTTAGCTTGATATAACTAAAACAAGCGCTATATTTGGGCCAAGTGAGGTCGCACCTCCAATCGAGCATGCTTCTTCGATACCATTTCTATTACTTTGTGATTTGATTGGATACACCTTTAATTATGGAAGTGTGTCTCAAGGTGGGTGGTAGTAGCTGCTATGCGTTACCACCAGCCTAGTTCTGCAAAACGATAGTATCCTATCCTGGGCATTGCCTTGCGTGCCTTGTCACATGCCTTATTGAGCTCATTACGAGTTTGGTTTGTATTGTACCTATAGAGTGCTCATTGAGTATCCCACCGGGTAGGTGGAGCTTACAGTATCTATATAGACAGCGATATTTACATAAATGTGTTAAGGGGAATATGGGTAAAGCCTTAACGCTATTTTCATATTTTACTTTACAGTAGACATTATCTATGTAGCATATTGTACTATGTATGTAGATAGTTCCACGGATCCTTAAAGGATGGGAATCCCAAACATCCTTAAGTTATATTGCATTTCACTTGGGTTGATTTACTTGCATAAGAATGTTAATCCTGACTCGAATGTTTTGTGTTTTTCATTATGCTCATGTCAGACCGAGTGTCATAACATTTGAGACTCACCTTTGGAGCTAGGAGCTTTGCTTGGATATCTATCTTTAATCCATTCAGCTTCCAGTTATTTCAGTTATTTCCAATTATTTATGTTCAGACTTGTAATTTGCTTATATACTGAGACTTCTATGTATTGGATTATGTTGTATTTTGCTTTAGACTCTGATGTTCTGTAGTAGCTTCATGAACTACTATTTATCTATTTCGCTGCTTATTGTTATATTACTCTATGTCTTTGATTCTACGATTAATTTGTTTACTGTATATTTTAAGTTCTGCCAAATATAAATTAATAATCTGTTGTTTTGAGCAACTCAAGTCTGATGTGTGTGGATCATTATCGATTTGAATGGTTCAAAACAGCGGGTTGTTACACCAATTCAATTTATTTAAGATTGAGTGAAATTTTATTTCATTTAATCCGTTGCTCATTTTATTCAATTTTATTTTAGTTCAACTTCTTTTTTTCTTCTCTTATCATTCGTATTCAGCAAATTTAAATTTGTTTTTAGCCTAATATTACTCAAATCTATAAGTTATACAAATTAATTCACTTAAAATTCATTTCATTATTTTATCTAACTCGTTTTAAATACAATTCATTTTTATTTAAGCTTTCTTGAGTTAAGCTTCATTTTACTAACTCAATTTATTTAACATTCTTAAGTTAATTATTTTATATCATATCTCAAATTGAATCTTCTTTTGTTTGCTTAACCAAAAATATTCAACAGTTTTAAAATTAATTTTATCTTCTTGTTCAAATCTATAAGCTATAAGCTTATTTTTGTCTATACTATTTTAAATTTATAAGTTCAAAACTATTTACATATATTTATCAAATCATACTTGGAATATTTTTACCAATCAAAACTTTTTTTCACTAGAAATAAATTTCTTTTGGTTGCAATTCTCACTAGGAAAATCTGAAATGATTACTGGCGATGCTGCGGTCATTCGCAGGATTATTTCTTAGCTACCAAAGTGAGTTAATGCTTCTATTTCTTTCAAAAAAATCTCTTTAAAATATATTACTAATCAAAACACTTTCAAATAATAATATTATTAATATTTGAAGGCTTTGAAAACAAATTTTGAAAGCAAAAGGTTTTAAATTCTATATTCTCGATTTTTAAATCCTTTTTATATATGATATAGCCTATACGATTCCATTTATTTATTATGAAAATATTTCATTGATTTACATCTTTGTCATTATAAATAATTCTTATTGTACTTATATCGCAATCCAATTTAATTATCAAATGCTTCGTGAAATAAAATTCATAAAGTATTCGTTTTATTTAATTCAACCAATAACCAATGATAACTAAATATTATCATCTTATAACAACAATATTCATTAATAATTACATTATATATATAATATAATTTAGGTAAAATTATTTCATTTACCCTATTTTAAAATAATATTATGTTGACTTGTCTCATTTAAGTGTTTAGAAACTCATATCGATGTCATGGTGTCCCACGTACCTACTAGAATTTATAAACAACTCAACATATAAGTAAACACAATATAATTTTTTTATAACACTAACAAGTACGCGCTCTCATTTATATACGCTAAAAACAACATATTCTAGGGTATTACTACCATATCTCTAATAAGTCAAACCCCACAAAGCTAAGGTCATCGCTAACCCAAAGCTCTGATACCAAATGCGACGACCCATATTTTGAAAGGTTCGAATCGACAATAATCCACACATGTCCAACTCAGACAATTCGAAACATAGATAATCAATGGGGTTAATTAAGAAAAATACGGAAAGAAGAAGAAACAAACATAGAATCTCACAGTGGAATGACAAAATATAATAATCAACTAAATAATTCATGACTATACAATTGATTATAATTTATACAACATTTATCAGGGTTATATATACAACAAGGCTAAATAAGATAATGCAGCAAACAACATGATGCAGGAATAATAATAGTAATAATATACTAAATCTTCATTACCGTCCTCCATAAAATGATCTTCAATGCGCTGAAATACTCAGGGTAACCTGAGCGTATTGAAAAACAAAACACTCGAGTCAGGACTAAAATAATTTTATGTGAGTCAAATCGATATCACATAACATGAGTGTAATAGCATCAGAAATGTTTATGGGATTTCACATCTTCTATCCAGTGTATAATGTGCATGCAATAACTCAAGAGATGTTACAGGATTTTCCATCTCTTAAGAATCTGTCAAAATATTTTTATCTAGTAGAATACACTACATATATAATGTCTAATCAGTAAAATATAAAAATTTCTTAGCGTTCAAGCTTTACATTAATCCTCCTTAACGCGTTATCAAGCATTGTCATACATTTTGCATATAACTCCTCAGTAAAACATCGGGGGATAGGGATGCATCGTGATAGGACAACACTAAACCAAAATAGTAGGGGTCTCATATAGGGTTAAAAGTATGACAAGGCACGTGAGGCAATACCCAAGGTAGGATACTACCAGTTCGGGTTGCAGGGCTGGTGGTAATGCATCGTAGGCATGACCGCCCACCACGTACAATCATCCCATATCTAGTCAAAGGAAGGCTATCCCAAAATCAAGGTGCACCAATCGAAGCCACCAACAAGAGGAATATTATGGACCAAGTCCATGAACAAAAATAAGAACGGATGTCCAATAGGGGTAGCTAGCCCGCTTGGCCCTATCAAGACGTACTGTTTTAGTCATTTTAAATTGGTATAAGTGCCGGGGTCTATCCATCATCGTTTTATTTCTTCAAATCCAACAACGACGCCAAATCCTACAACTTTGTTCTGGAGGCTCCTCCGCGTACACAGTTGTTAAAGTGGTTCCAATATTGATGTAGAGTGTGCCAATAAGAGGCATTGGTCTCTTTAACAGCCAAACGTCATTTTACACGCTGGTTGATACTTTTATTTTTCAAAGACAATTCATACTTAATATCAAAATATCATATTAGCTTCAAAATCAAATTCATTTTGAAATCATCATATTTACTCAAAATATGTCAATTTCCACTTGAAAGTCATTTTCACTTCAAAATTCGATATGAATTACAATTTGGGTTATAACTTCATTTTAATCCAATTCGCATTTAAATCCATGATTTAAAAATAAAATTCCACTCTTTGACCAGTTTGAATTTAGAAAATAGTTTAAAAATTTTAAATTGTTTAAAAATGGTTTAAATAGTTAAAATAGTTTGATACAAAATGATTTAAGTATTTAAAATGTTTTAGAAAGTAAAATAGTTTGAAAAATCAAAATAATTTGAATATTTAAAAGGTAGATTTTAAGTAGTTTATATTAAAATAATTTATTTGAAAATAGTTTCAAAGTCAAACCGTATCAACTTCAAAATTTTCCAATTAAAATCAATTCCCATTTCAATTTAATCGATTCAATTCTGATTTCAATTCGAATTAATTTCGATTCCAATTTCCATTCAAATCAATTTCAATTCGAAATAAGTTTCAATTTCAATTCCAATTAATTTCAATTCCAATTAATTTCAATTTCACTTCCAAATCGATTTCAATTTCAACTTCAACTATTTGACTCAATTGTTAAATTTCAACTCAATTCCCAATTTTAAACCATTTCAATTTATATTAATTTCGAGCTTGATTTTCAAAATATCGATTTAAATCATTTAAATCAACTTTTACTTCGATGTTCAATTAAATGTTCAAAGCCTTTAAAATAATTCAACTTCGAGCCCAAATTAGAAATATCCACTTATATCACTTTCGCTTAGCAATATTCAAAATTCGAATAAATGTTTAAATATTTAAACAAATCAATTTCTAAAATTCAAATTATATTTCAATTAGAACTTCAAAATCTCAAATTTTATTTTTAAACAATTTCGTTTAACAAATTTTTAATTCCACATTTTGAGCTCAAGCTTGAAAATAATTCGATTTTTCTTCTTTAAACCAAATCATTTAAATAATTTCAAATCAAAAATATCTAAATTATTTAATTTAACTTAATCCGGTGTCCGTACATAATTTTATATCCAAAAGCCAAGTGAATCAGTTATTTCAATTTAATTCAGGGGATGTATATATATCATTTCAATCTAGAATAAATGTCACAGGTATATATCATTTCAACCTGTTTCTTAATTTATTCGAAATAATTCGATTTGCAGTTTTTTATATTGTATAATATACATGATGATAATGGGATATATATAAATAAATAAACATCCAAATCATCCAAAATCTCAACCAATTAGCATTCATCACAAACAATCATTCAAACAGTCAATAAATCGCATCAATTAACCAATTATCAATAATCAGAAATTTTACTAGCAGTTTAATTCTAATTTCCATTTAACTACTAATTCAAAATTTCTGCATCAATTTTCATGTCAGTTTAATTTACCAAACAACAATCAATAATTTAAATCACTTCAAAATTTTAATTTAACTAACATAAAAAAGTACGTCGTGAGGATTATAAAACACTTACCTTCCATTTGAAAATGAAATATCTTAGGAGTCAAATAAATTCCAGATCCACACCGCACTGTAGACGATGTCGATATGGTTCCCACGTAATTCGTTTCACTCGAAACAGACCTCGTATGCACCATATATGATTTTATTAATATAATGATGTGAAAAAATTCAATTAACTTAATTAAGATAATTACTTAACCTAATCACCCCTCTCTTCACGTACGCGATACTCTCTTGCTCGCAAACCCATCCCCATACCCAACTATCACCGCAAGCGAGCCTCGCCCGGGCCACCAGAGCTGTCGCCGCTCGCTTCCCTCATCTTGCCAGCCTGCCGCACGCCCACTCCGAGCTCCAGATCGCCGATCTCCTCCATGTACACAGTGCATGTGATCACATACCTCGACCCAAACCCCAAACGAGGTTCCATCGATAAGCCTCCATCAACCCCTTCCCCCTCAACCCCCCAGCTTGCATACAAACTCATCAGCAGATTTGATTTTATATATTTTTTAAAATGATATGTTGCTCGCTTACTTTTTTTTTTACTCGTTTGATCTGCACGATTTGAAATAAAGGAGAGGGTGTATGGTACAGGGAGACACGATAGTGGCTGTATGTGTATGATATGCTGGAGGTGAGAGTAAATATATTATTATATTAGAAAATATCTAGCTTACGACGTCCATAATTCTCGAACTCCAAACGAAGCATGCCACTCGACGTTCATAAAGTTTTACCTCCATTCCAAACAAGGAACTAGTCTCGACGCCTAATTTGACTGTATGCAGAAGATAGCTTTTCAAAATTAATTAATTTTAATTAAATTCTAAAATTAATTTCTACGCGTTTCAAGTTCGCACGGCCAAATGGTAAGTCCAACCACTACAAAACTTGAATCCTACAATAGTTCACTATTATGGATCTGATGAATCTGCTTTCGTCGAAATCTGAGATAGTGGCGAAAATGACTATTTTTACACGTTAATTAAAACCAGAAATTTCCAAATTTGGATTTAGTCACTTTAAATTTAATTTTTAAGTTTGACAATCTTCATTGTTGTTTAGATAAAATTTAAATCAACTCCTGATATCATTTTTATTCACATTAGATCCAGAATTCAATTATTTAAATAATTTCTAATATTAAATTTAAACAATTCAATTATCTAATTAACCACATTAATAAATCATTATATTTCAAACGAATTTTAATCATCAACAATTATTTCATTTTCATTGTAAATAATTCAACATTTATTATTTAAGTCCAGTTATTGATTATAAACACAGTCACACATAGAATTTCATCTATCTATTATTGTCAAAATCTTCGAAATTGCTTATTTTAAATTTTTATTCAAGTTCATTTTCAATAACTTACATAAATAAAACATTAAATTTTTTATTTCCAACCATTTTTATTCAATAATCGTGTTAAATTTAATAATTTAAATAGAAAAAAATGCGGGTTGATACAATAATAGAAAGAAAATACCTTATATTTTGAACAAGATTAGTTATCAATTTTATATATATATATATATATATATATATATATATAGCAACTTACATAATTTCCCCTAGGGCATACCCTTAGCTCCATTAAATACAACAAAGTACATGGAATATTTTGGTATTAATAGACTTTTGATTATATACACCTATATGCATCAATTCGAAGAGTTCATTAACCCTTATACTGCTCCTAATAAACGGGTGCCTTATCCTTAGTTCCAAAACAATTGTAAAACTTTTAGATACTTCTGTATTATACGGCTAATGCAACAAATATTGTTATTTTTATAGATTTATTTTATAATTAATATTCAAACATTCATAACAAAATAATTCTATATTCACTTTCGATCAATACTGAAATTAGTTATTATTTCAAAAATAATGTTTGGTACATTTTCAAAAATGTATATTGATGCATCCACTAATAAGTATTACATGGAATGCTCGCACTATTTCAGCCAATACTACAGTAACATATGAAATACGAAGCTCCATTCAACTACTTATCACGTGCTATTTATTTCTTCTATTGTAACTAGTTTATAATTCAGAGTTATTAATCAAATATCTTTAACTCATAGAAATAATCGTTACAGAAAGCAATATTCTCTATTATAACACAATTGGAATAGAAATCACATTTTGTATTCCATATTAAGTATCCACTAGCTTTTTGTACAATTCTTGTTTCCAATATCACTTTATAAAGAAGTATCGACTATTCACTCTCTTCATCCCAATTGCACCCAAGTTACATCCACTCTTTTACATTCGCTTTCCTTTTCTAAATGGTTGAACCATTCTAAAATAAATCCTTATTGTAATCAATCATATTGAATACACGATTTTGCATTATGGTTTATTTTCTTATTTCCAATGAATTAATTTCATTGAAGCTTTGTACATTACAAACTATGACTGTTCACCATATAACAGTTATATGTGATTGAATACAGGTCAAGTATCCATATTCTTATTTTTTTTTAAAAGTTCAAAACTCATTAAAGGCAACATATAGTCATAAACAAATAAACTCTTAAGTGATTGAGGCATGAATGTTTAAATGGTTGCAGATTTAGGCGCTTGCATGGGTATTGAAAAATAACATGCAAGACTATTACTATGTATATTTTATTCTTTAATTCCGTTCATTTGTATATCATAATTGATAAATATTTTATCAATTATATTGATTGTGCAAATTTATCAATGTCGAATATTATAACTTTATATAACAGATGTTCTTACAATATTAGAAAGATTAAATGTTTCAATTTAATTCTCCTAACAAGGCTTCCAATATATTTTTATGTTTCTCAAAAGCATAAGAAAAACATAGAAACTTTCCATTTCTCTTGTGGCTGTTGGGACTCATATGTCCAGGGATTCTAACCGTGAGAAAACTCAACAAATCACGGGTCCAGTAACGATCCAGAATTTGACCACTCCAAAATATAATATTTAAAGTGATTTTAAGTATAAAATATGTAAGGTCTTATGATTCAAATAATATTAGATAGGATTTGGAAATAGAAATATACATAAAAATATGAACAATTGCTTAATCAGTAAAAGTGACAAAATCCCAATTTCAAAATAAGTTTCAATTGTTAAATAAATTATTTTAATTAATTTATGAGTGTTTGTATTTTTAAATAGCAATATACAAATATATTTTTATATTTGGTTTACATAAATGAATAGTTTAACTAAAACGTCAAAATATGACCGTAAAACATTATGTCGAAAATCAACGTTTTGTCGATTTAAAGTTATTGCAACGTTGTTGCACCTTCATTTTCTTGTTTATGAACATATATTCAAATAGTATAAGTATTAATCAAGTTATTAATCAAGTTTAATTTTATTTAACATACTTAGAAAATTCTAAAATATAATTAAGAAAAAGTAAGTATGAAAAAAAGAGAGTTATAGAGTCAAAAAATAAACATCAAATCAACCAAACATAATTATTACTTCATTTACTTAATACTTAAGAAAAAAATGACATAATGTAATGATTTGAAATATGATGTTAAGTGTTTAAAAAATTAGTTTGCTTAAAGTATAAAAAAAGGGTATTTTGGTCTTTTAACAAAATATTATTTTAATCCAAATCTTTTTCTATAAATAACCATCCACTTTCTTCATTTTTCACAACTTCTTCTTCCTTTTTCAGGCTTTTCTCCACTTCTCTAATGGCTTCTCTCCTTAATAAAATAATGATAAAATATTCCAAAAAAAATTACTGAAGAAATATCCACTCAAACTCCCTTTAAACCACTTCAAACACCTCCTCCTTCTCTCCACTACCCATGGCCCACCTCTCCACAACCCATAGCCGAGCATTCCTCCCCTTCCACCTTGGCTGTGAGCACCATCTACATCCCCTAAGCCAAATCAAGCCATCCGAGTCCACAAAGATTCGTGAGCGAAAAACAACGAGTAGCGAAGCTATGGCCGATTTCCCTTTCGTCGAAACCAAATAAAGTGAGAACTCCTATTTATATGTATATATTTGGTTGTGATGTTGTGATATGTTTGTTTATATGTTTGGTTATGATATTAATTTCCATATGTTGTTTATTGCATGTAAATATTGAAACAGGTCAAGATATACATGCCATTGATGCACATGGAAAACACTTTTCAAAAATAAATTGAAAAGTGATATGGAATCATTTAATGCCTTTTAAAATGATTAAAAATGTATTAGAAATGTTTTATAAACATATAAACTTGTTTTAATAAAGTTTGGATGAAAAACATGAAACATGTCAAAACTAGGCGTGTCGCGCAACTGTAGTTCAAGATTTTACGCCGAAAAGTTTAAATAAGCATATGGAATGGAATTTAGCTTGGAATTCTTCAAGATAAGAATTTTCGGACTATTATATCCCTATCTTTCAAATAAAGAAAGAAAATCAAGATTTCATTAAGTAGATTTTAAAATATGTCCAAAACAATTTTCTAGAAAAATCGCGCTTTTGTAGTAAAGTGACCAAAGTTTAAAATTAATATTTTAAATATTTTAAAAATATGAAATAAATTCTAAGGATCTTTTAAAATATTTTAAAAGTGATTTAATTTGAAAATATGGATTTATAAATGATGTAAAAGTCGTTTTAAAGAATATAGTTTTTAAAACACTATTTGCAACACTTTTGAAGCAATGTGGCATTCAAAGAAGAAAGAAGATGTGTTATGTGAAAGGTAATCATTACCTCATGCCTCGTCACCCAAAAATGGAAGAAACTGAATAGAAGCAGCAGGGCCAAGTGAGTTGCTTCCATTAGGAGATGCTATCACCCTTCTGATTACTCTACACATGTCTAAGTATAAGGTGAATGTATGACTCGGGATCCCATTAAAGGTCCGTAACGGCCGGGGTGATGACATATTCGATACTATCTAGGAAGGGGTAGGTCGTTTCTTTGTTGGTTTAGGCGCCCAGTATCTGGACCGTAGGTGTATCCCTCTAGAGGTGTACTGTCAGAAGGTAGTCCCTTACCTTCTCATTTATATGGAATTGAATTTTCGATAAGTGCTTTTGGACTAGATTGTAAACCTAGTATGCTAAATTTAATAATGTATCAATTTCAGCTAAGAATAATAAGTTTATTTCCAATTTTTTTTCAAATTAACGATAATATCCCTTAATTTCATGTAATAAAGATTTTGGTTATCATAGGGTAAAAACTCGTTCCATGTTTATGTGCAGCGTGGTCTTATGAGGTACCCTTTTATTTTCAAATATCGTATGTTGAGTTCTCACACAGTCTCATGACTAACCTGAATTTTATTTTCCTTTCCCTTTAAACTCTGGATGCCCTATTTTTCCGGGTAGCCAAGTAGTTAGGAAAGCTTGGAGCATTTGGGAATGGAGCATGGAGCCTGGAGCATTTTGGATCTTTTGTAGAAGACACCTATTTATTCCATTGTGTTATGTAGTTACAAGCATATGTAAGGATAGGCAGTTATGACTATCCCAATTGGATTTGTATTAAATCTGATGAAGGAATTTGAAGTTATGCCATGTATGATTATCAGTTGAATACGATGTGAGATTCTATTGTTGTCTTGTCTACTATCTTTATATTTTTTTCATTACCCCATATAATCCGCCTCTCTGGTACTTAGATTTACGGCACGTGAATTCCAAGGACGTATCAGTGTCAATTTCTGAGTATCGAGGAGGTAGGGTCGTCTTATTTGGTATCAGAGCTTATGGTTGAATGAATAGCTAAGACTTGGTGGTAACGACCCAATTTTTCGACTTCCAAAAGTCGACATCAATACGCCCACTGTATCAAATGCCACATGATCAAATGTCAGAAAACCGAACCGTTAGGGTTAAAGAAGAAGAAGATAGAAGAAGAAACAGAAACAACAACATAATCTCACAATTCGCAGCGGAACAAATATAATAGATAAACGAATAATCTTTTAAAAAAAGCACTATATCGGTTTATACATACATCATCAG
Source organism: Allium cepa (assembly GCA_030765085.1). Taxonomy (NCBI): domain Eukaryota; kingdom Viridiplantae; phylum Streptophyta; class Magnoliopsida; order Asparagales; family Amaryllidaceae; genus Allium; species Allium cepa. The sequence goes on from CM060943.1 coordinate 467,383,921, forward strand.
TGTGTACAACAACAACACAAAGCTGACAATTATAATAACTTGTGTACAAGCAATTTTGACTTGCACTAACCCAAACGCAACGGACACTACATAGTATAAGTGATACGCTTCGCCATCCAGCTTGCTTTCAGATCTCCACAGCAACTCTTTTTCGACTTTGCTCCAGAATGATGATAACCTAACTCTAGGCTGCCCATGTGGAAAATTATGGGCACCCAGAGTTTAGAAATGGAAAAATAAACTCCAGGTCAGTCATGGGACTGGTGTAAGATCTTAAAAACAGTTATTTTCACAAAGAAAGGAAAAGAAATCCGCTATGCTTTTGAAAAATGAAACTACCATAAGGCCTCCACGCACACACATAATGCGAGCGCACAATTGGAGGAGATTCTCCTTATGATACTCAAACATGCTTGATACGTGAAATTCTTTTTAATATTATCATTAGTGCATAGTGGAAAACATTTGCAACTATAATATTAATCTTAGCCAGCATACGTACCATTATAGTATGCCTACTATAGCTACCATATTAGATGGCAGGTTCTACAAATAAAATCGTACAAGGCGCGTATTGGAGATTGGATTTCCAACAAATGGTCAGGCTAAGGAACTTCCTACTACCACATGGGTATGCCTCTGGAAGGATGGCCCGAGAACTTAACTAGCTCTCTGCCAACACAAGGCCGAGTTACCTCTGTAACTAGGTAACTACTACACGAGTATGTCATCCCCCGGTCGTTTGCGACCTTTATCCGAGGATCCTCAACCACAAAGTATAATAAATTTACAGCAACCACGTTGGTTAAGTATCTGGGCTCCATACCATCATACCACCATTTTCCAGAAGGAAATGCCATACCTTAAAGGGCGCAACCCTCATAACCTTGCCGCATTCTTCCTGCTTTGACCATTTCCGGGGTGTGAGGTCCGACGAAGACTCGTCCACAAAGCTACACTTTTCACAAAGTCAAGCTTCGATCAACAAATGATCAGCAGCACTTCGTATGCCACATTAACAATTTGGGAATATATTAATAATAACCATCAACTACATAACCTCTGAGCTCGTACGTCTCAGAGAAGGGTGTTAAGCTAAGAGAATAAGTTCTCCACCACCAACAGAAATGTATTTGATAAAAACCAGCTTTACATCTCAAAGTGTAACGTCAGACACCCATCCATACAAGTTCATTCCGGGATCGAACGGAACCAAAGGCACTTCAAAGAAGCCCTTGCAAATTCGGCTATTAACTAATCACGTCCGGAATCCCCGTCACAAAGAGTGATAAAATCTCTATACCGGAGCAACCCGGTGCAGAGACATTCGATAGGTAATCCTTTCGTTTTCGAAAATACCCGGTCTTCAACACCATCTTAAAATGCAATCTCATTTCGTCGTATCATTATTCGAAATAAGTTTTATGACACAAAGTCTTCTCCTGGCTAATCCGAATAACGAGCGCTTATTTTAAAAATAAGTGTTACATTCAGGTTTCAAACAAATCATAACAATTTCCACTTTGATCTTTTAAACAAAAGATCCATCACAATCACAAAGGTTCGATGTGGTTTTCGAATATCCATTTGGAATCCGACCCTCGGTCGCATCGAAATTCAAATGCCATTTAAAGGCAAATATTGATAGTCAGTTATTTAACTATCAATCAACATTCACAACAATCACTGGATTTCAAATAATTTCCCCCAATTATTATTTTCACAATATCTTCGCAAGATAAAATTCTAACACTTCAACCATTTGAAAACAAATTTCACATCACCTTTTACCTTTCGATATTTTGAAAACAAATTTCAAATCATTTTCCTTACGCGGAATATATTTTCAAATATTTATTCATTTCCACTAAAAATCTGTCGAGTTCAAATACTTCAAAATAATTCAAATCACTTATCCAAAATATTCTTGGAGACATTTAAAATAAAACTATCTTAAAAACTTACTTAAATATTGGTTATGAAAACATTATACTAATTTTCACATATAAGACTTCAAATCCAAACTAATTTTTAAAATAAAATTAGTAGATAGGGTATAACTATATAAATAACCATTTTCTAAATTAAATATTAATTAAATCTTTGAAATAATCATCTCTATAATTAACTAAATAAATCTTTACTTTAAAGATTTTTAAGACAACTTAAGAACATAATTTCTCCACATTATTCTTTTAAAACCGACTCTAGAACTTTTAATTTATACTTCAAAAGTTACTTTTAAAAAAATATACTCGGCTTTCCAAGGAAGAATTCTCTTTCCACTTATATCAATTAATAAATCTTCTCGATTTATTTTAATTTACATTCCAAATCTATAAATTTCTTTTCACACCTTTAAAAATAAGCCGACATTTATTTTAATACAAAATTCCCTTTTCTTTATAAAATTCCCATTGTGAATTTTAAATTTTCCAAATATCTAATGATATACGATTTCCAAATTGATTTCAGAAATCATTTCCAGACACCAAATCAATTTTCAAATTGATTTCAAATTTTATTTTAAACACCAAATCAAATTCAAAATTGATTTCTAAATTTATTTCAACACCAAATCGATTTTCATTCAAACACCATATCAATTTTCATATTGATTTCCCAAAGATTTATTCTTTTAAAATAAATTCCTTTATCTCTTCCAAATTATTTAAAACCCGTATTTTTAAAATAAATTTTCCACCTTTTGAATATTATTACTTGAAATCCATTTATTAAACCTTTTCCATATTTTGAAATTTATTCAATAGGATTTCACTATAGATTTTCTACTTAAATTTTAAAAAAATTCCAGTTTTATCTTTTCTGGTATCGCACGATACCAAAAATATATTCGGCTAATTTTAGCCTTTAACGATCTCAATCACAATATAATCACACATAGATTATAATTATATCAACACACAATATTGAAACAAATTCAATTATTTGAGGAATCCAGTTGGATCCCTCCAACCTGTTTTCCCTACATCCACAGACGTTAGTACAACAATTAAATACCCATTCCACTTCGAGGTGGAATATTGCGGTATATGGGATTATTATAACATCATCCGCTATTATGCGGCGCATTGGGTCTCATCCACTATATAATGCGGGAAATCAATCACTCCAAATACATATATAATACCAATTCCACTTCGAGATGGAATAACGCGGTATATGGGTTTATATATGATACATTCGCTATTATGTGGCGCATAAGGTCTAATTCAATGCAACTGATAACAATCATTATCCAAGCAAACAACCAATAATTTAAATTAACTATTTAAATTAAATCGAGTACCCGATTGAGGGAGAAGATCTCACCTTTACTATGCATGCAACCTATTTTCCATTCCAGACTGTTTTCCCTATAATTTTGACCTTGTATAAACAATTTTATATAGTTGATTAATATTCAAATAGTCGAATAATAAATTTCCATTTAAATAGATTTAATTAACTAATTATTTAAGTTGAACTATTCTTCCTTATAAATAAATTGGAGAACTAAATTATTTTAACAACTTACTGTATATTATAGTAAACTAAATCAAATTGGCTTTACATATCCTAAAAAAATATTTTCCTATTCTCAAAAATTAAAACATTCATGATTTAGTTTGTGTATACATATATATTTAATTAAACCAAAGGAAAATCTCTTACTGTTAACAACCCGAGATCTCCTGCGACCATGCCTACTCGAAACCATGACCCCACGCATGCGCTCCTCCATCGTGAACGCACTGCCTAAGACCAACGCGACGAACTCCTCGAGCCCACCTCGACCACTCGTGCTTTGCCGAAACCCAATGCAAACGCGAACCCTAAACCAAAATGCTGCAACTCCTTCCTACAAACGCATTGCGAACCTTAACGACCATGCGACGCCCACATGCTCGAGCTACCAATCTCGAGACTCCGCCTCTATTCGAAATTGACTTCGATCGAATCCTGCTGGCACCCCAACGTGTTGCTGCACCTCTCGACTAAGCATCATCAATATCATGCATGTCCTCCCTCCTCGCGCTGCTCCGCCTCGAATTCGAGCATGCAATGATCGGCCGGAGATTCTGACTTCCCTTCGATCTTTTTGAAAAGCCCACTTTTTTTTCTACTCGATTGAATTTTGATTCCAGGAAGAAGAAAATGGCGGATCTGATTTTTTTATTAGTAGAAGGAAAGGCAGTAGATTTTAAAAGCTTGGCATTTCAAAACGAAGGGAAGTTTGATTTAAATTTCTGGAGGAAGGTAATGAATTCTATCAGTAATGAAATCGATTTAAGGAGAACGAGATTATTGAAATGTTCGACAATTTTTATTTTTCAGAAGCTACTGCGTTTACTTTTGAATGAAAAAGGGTTTTCGTTTCTTTTATTATCAATCAAAGACGCGTGTTAAATTTTGACAGAGAAAGGTAAAAACGTGTTTGAATTTTTTTTTCAACGTGTCTGATGAAATATTATTATATTAAACATATATAAATATTTAATATAAATTCAAATTCAAATCGTTCCGATTTCCGTGACTCAAAATTTCGATCTCCAATCGAGGCATGCCACCAGGCATTTATAAGGTTATACCCATATTCCGAACGCAATGGAAAAAGTTTCGAGCCCAAATACGATCGTATGGAGAAGATAGCGTTTTGAAGCTGTTAAAACATTGAATTTTCAATTAAAATTTCAACGCGTTTGTTTATCGTACGGCCAAATGATCACCCCAAATACTACGAAAATTGAATCCAATAATAATAAAATATTATCGATCTAATGGAACTAGTTTCGTCGAATTCGGAGACTTTTCCTCGGAAGGATATTTTTAAATCTCGATTTAAATGATATAAATTCAAAACCGAACAAATCATTTTCAAATTCAATTCTAAAGCTTCCATTATCTTCAGTATTATCAATATAAAATTTTCAAGCCTTTAAAATATTTTTTAATTAGCTTAAAATTGAAGATTCAAATTTTTACCCAACTTTAATAAACTAAATTCAATAATTTAATTGTCAAATTCATAGTTACATTTGAAATTCAAATTTAAAATAACTCCCAAATATTTACAATCAATTAAATATCTCGATTATAAATGTTAAAATTTCTGGGTCATCACATCTCCCCCTTAAAAAAATTTCATCCCGAAACTACAAGTTAAGAAGAATTATCCTAAACCCGTTCATTATTTTCCCAATCCAAACAGTTTTATCAACTTGCCAAAACAAAACTTTTTACTAAAGACTCATTCACTTCAAATAACTTTGGAAAGTCTTCCATAGTCTCTGTTAGCACCAAAATTGGTCACTAACACCCTTAGAAAGATTGTGTAGAGAAATTAATGAAGAAAGTAAATTAAAACAGAGAATAGAGTGTAAATTTAAATGCAGAGAATAAGAACACCAAATTTATAGTGGTTCGGCGTAACTGCCTACATCCACTTTGAAGTTGATTTCCATTGATTTCCTTGCTGGGCGATCACAGATACAATCGGTTTTTAGTTACTAGAATACAATTGCAAAGTAAAAGAAATAAGTCTGGAATGAGTCTTGAAAATGGAAGGGTCTCCCCAGTGTTCTCTCCAATCTCTCTATTTTCTATGCCCCTGCCCCTCTATTTATAGAAAAAGGTGGGTGGGACTTCCCTGGTGGGCCTGGTAGCTGAATAACTCGGTCCAAATAGGACAAGTCCTGTACGCCGAACCGAGTATGTCGAACGGTTGAAGGCCGACCCGACCTTTTCATGCCGAGTGATCTCTTTGTTGTGTGGGAGGAGTAGGCCGAGCGACAATCGAGGCCGGACGTGCTAGGGAGAATGCCGAACGTCTTTGATTACCGAATATTCCTTGGAGGCCGAAAGTTCCTTGTGCCGGATGATGTGATGCCGAGCAGTATAGAATGTTGGTTTGCCAGGCCGAACGTCCGGAGATGCCGAGCATACTTTACGCCGAATGTTCCTTATAGGTTGAACGTTTACTTTGGCCTAACGTTCACTTTGGCCGAACGTACCTTGTGCCGAGCGCTTCTTCTAGACCGTATGATTACTTTAGGCCGAACGTGCTTGGGAGACCGAGTATCCTTCAGATTCCGAACATGCTTGGGAGACCGAACCATCTAGGTTCACCGAACGATAGCTCTAGTCGAGCATGCTCGGGTGGCTGAGTGATCTCTGATCTTCGAATGATCTTAGGTCGAGCGCCTCCTTTTGGCCGAACGGTATTCAATGTCGGGTGCATCTTGATGCCGAACGGGGGGAGTCTGAGTACTAAGTTTCCTGGTCAATTCCTTGGGAAACACTTGCCCCCCAAAGTGTACCACGTGACCGAATGTGATACGCTTTGATCGAACCTTGGTCATCACCCTTGGGGTCGCATGGTCCTTTTGGCCGAATGTTGTAGAGAGGGCCGAGCGATACACGTTACCCTGAGTGACTTCGTATGCCGAACAATCTAGCCGAATGAGATGAGTGTCGAACGATCCATGTTAGTCCAGGCCGAACGAACAGAGATGGCCGAACGAGATGAGTGCCGAACGATATCGCCTTGACGGGCAGAACGGGTCATAACCTCTTCAACTTCTTCTTCTCTCTTATAAAGCCTGGCGCCTCCCCCTTCTCTTCCTTTTCACTTTTATTTCTTCCATCCTTCAAGAGTTCACGATTTCGCTTGTTAACCCGATATCAAGAGGCTAATCGATCCCTCCTAACTTCGCCTTTACGAATAAGTATAATCTCTTTCATCTATCCCCTATCCATGGTTAAACTTAGAGCCGTAGGCTCGTGGGTTGAACTTCGACCCTTATGACTGTAGGTAAGGAGGAACGATTTGAGGCGAGTTTGGTAGGGGGCCGTGGTTAGGTGTGTGTCGGTGTGTCATAGTTCCCTCGTGCCGAACGAGATTGGAGGAAGAGAAGGTGGAGGAGGAGCAGGAGGTAGTGGGGATGCTAAATGGCATGTCCTGGTACAACTTGCCGAACGGTTGGACCTTGCTATTCGGCAGAGGATGGTGGACGAAAGGGAAGGATTTTAGGGAGGAGTGCCGGACGATGAGCTCAGCATAGTTCTGGTTCGGTATGACACATCACATGCCTAGGAAGGAAGGTTTGGGAGGATGCATGAGTTAGCGGAGAGGTTAATGAGTGTGGCTTCGGCCGAATGGTATTTCGACCAAACGGTTCTCTACCGAGCGTTAATCGATACGACCTGTAGTTAGGCCGAACGATAGTTTTAGGCCGTACGATAACTTCGCCGAGTAACAGCTTAGCCGGACAAACTTCAACGTCGAACCATATATGAATGCCGAACAAACGTGTTGAACAATGTATAGCCGAACCACATATAAATGCCGAGCATACTTTATTGGCCGAACATGACCTAAGCCAAACGAACGTAAATGCCGACCATACTCTATTGGCCGAACATAACTTAAACCGACCAAACAATTGCCTTGCCCAATTTCATAATTGGGTAAGGACAGAAACTACAGCATACTTGTATATCGAACTAATTTGGACTGATAACCTTCCCAACAGATATAAACTTGAATTTTACTTGATGTAATTGGATAACTTCCTCTAGCGTTTTCTGAACCTGAAAGTGTAATCGCCATAAGGAAGGCTTTTGGAGACGGTCAGCGATGATGGTCTTCGAGGGCGGTGATTTTAAACTTAGTTTTTTATCAGTAACCCTACGACTTACAAATTTTCAATGCTTATGCACGATTGATAGCACTAGTTCACACACCACGTGGGGGGATTATTCGTGTTGTTAATTATAACATCGATTATTTTTCGAGTATAGTTCACACAGGTGTTTTGTCAGATCCACTATTTATTGAAGATGTCTAAAAGATCCAGCTCTGCCACTATCTCAGTCAGGCCCGGGCCATCTTCCAAACAAGGGGGCATAGACATTTCTAATCCGTCGACCTCCCCCGCTCATGATTTTGCTCCTGATACCCTGGAGTCAACGATTCTCCTGGATAATCCGATCGATTCACAGGCTTCGAAGATTAACGAAGCCGCGCTTCGACGAATCCGTTCGATTCATGGAATCCCTTTCGCCGACGTGTTGGTTCTGTCGGGCCGTGATCGTCTGCATCTGCCCCCAGTCGGATACACCACCTACAATAGTTTTATGTGCCGGGTGGGCAGCGTGCCTCCATTCAATTCTTTTCTCCGGGACGTGCTACAACATATCGACGTCGCCCCATCGCAGCTACACCCCAACGGACACGCGTTCATATATGGGACTTACCTCCTCTTCATGGCCGTCTTCTCTAGACCTCCAATTCCCAGCGACATCAGATATATTTACATGATTAAGAAGCGGAAGGATAGCCCCTCTTTCAAGTTCCTCGAACCATATCACAAGTGCCAAATCCTAACCGGAGTGTGGTGCAAGTTTTCCCTGTACAAACAGGAATGGTTCTATGTGCGCTGCCCTCCCGGCTTCGCGAGGAGATGGGTTGAAGGAAGTAAGTCTTCTTCTTTTAATAGTGCTCATGTTTTTATCGATGCTATGCTTTTCCTAACTCTTGTTTTATCTTTCCAGATGTCAGTCCCCGTCCTAAGGACCGTGGTCACTCTAAGACTGTTGAAGCTATTAGGGCTCTTCCTGCCGAAGAACGAGACATTCAAACTCTCATCTCGATAGTCGTTGTCGAGGTTCGGGCTGTTAGCCGAAGGTCATCGGGTGAGTCTTCCTTAGGGCGTCTCCGCTCCTAAGCCCAAATCTGGTAAAGGGAAAAAGTTGGCTGGATCGTCTCATGCCACACCCCCGGTGCACAGGAGGAGGGGGAGATCAAAGAGGGTGAGGCCCCTGAAAAACAAGGTGAGAATGTGGGTCCCACTCCGGATCCACTGGTCGAGGTGCACGATATTGAGACATCATCTTCCCCTTCGAAGGGAAAAAAGAAGTTGATGTATAGGATAAGGAAGGAGAAGGTTGGCAGAACTTCCAAAGTTACGCTCATCCCGGCAGAGAAAGAGGCTTCTTCTTAGCAAGTGGAAAGTTCTTTAAAGGGCCTGTCGAATCTCTCCATCCCCGACGATCTGCTTAACTATGACTTTGGCAATCCAGAGGCATTCAAATTCCATTCGCCTGTCAGAGGCGATGTGGGCATTCCATCCCAAAGGCAGGGAGAGAAAACCCCTGTTAGCAAGGCTACTAGTCCGTCGGGGGGAAACACTAGGACACACACGAACACTTGCACTTCAAATCTCACTTAGATTTTTTTATAACTCCTCTTGCTAATTTGCTGTTATTTGAATTTCGTGCAGGTGACATGGGACGCTCGCACGGATTCGATCGTCTCTGTGGTTCTTCTATTTTTCATCCGTCCGGACGGGACTCGGGTCCCGAGAGACGTCGAGATAGAGATGGTGATGGTGGTGGGGACCGTCATTCTCGGGACTCATCATCTCAGAAGAAACCGTATTACCAGCCCAAGCATCACCGACACCCCCTTCTCATTCGGGGCAAAGCAAGGATCAGCCTGGTTATAAGAGGTCTCAGTCTGATATCCCCCGAGATCAATGCTCTGATTCTTCTTCCACTCGACAGTCCCGAGATTCTCATAGAAGGGGCGAACTTGCAAAGCCGTCTCCTCTTGCTCCTGCATCGGATCCCACGGTATCAGAGAGACTGAGCGAGCTCAAGGCCACATTTCCCAAGATCTACTTCGATGGGTTGAAATTCCTTCCGGCGATTCATCCTATACCCGGAAATGTTAAGAAGAACGCCATTGCCTGTACCAATGATGTCTATGTTCAACATGACGCGTTCGTCCACCTAGCCGAGAAACTTTCCGAAGTCTCTGTGGAGTGCCAGCATGAAATAGACCGTTTGAAACTTGAGGCTACCCATGATAAAAACATCATTAAGGCCCAGGACGAAGAAATCGCCACTTATAAATCTGAACTTGAGGCCCTCCATCGGAGTGCCAGGGATATTGCTGAGGCCGTCACTCGCTTGGAATCAACTCATAAGAAAGAGCTTGACGAGGCAGTTCAACGATGTGGGGCTTTGGCCTTGGAAAAGGACTCCGTTCAAAAGGAGAGGGATGCGCTCAGCGCTCGGGTCAAGGAACTTGAAGAGCTTCTCCATAGAGAGAGAGAGAGAGGAGAAAACGGCTGCCCAAGAAGAGTCACAGCGATACTGTGACGAGATCGTCGCCACCCGACTTCTAAAAGAATAACTCAAGGGCGAGCTCTACAGGATTGAGATGTTAAGGAGTGAGGCCCGTGAGGAGGGCAAGAGGATAGCGTTGACGGACACCGATTCCCGTCTTGAGGAGCCAGGGAGGAAGGTAGAGAGGAGATCAAAACCGCGTTCGACCCACTCCTTGCCGAATTCAACGCCTGCGTGCTCATGCACCGTGACCTAACTTTTTTGGGCGATGGCTATCTTGAATCGTTGTTCGAGGCGTGGGAAACCTTAATTCAGATTAGGAAGGCCGAGCGCGGTGTCGAGGAGGTTGACGAGGAGGATTTGATAAAGGAATTTCTGAAGGGAAATGAGCCTTCGGACCTATCGGCGGCCAAGGCCCTTTACTGCAAAGGCTCCCCCTCGAGGAAAGGGAAAGAAGTTGTCGCCAGTCCATCCGAGGCCGAGTCTCCTGTTCACGTGCCTTCCCAGCCGGCCGGTCGGCCGACACTTGATCCCTTTGAACAGCACATTGGCTATGATCCAAAAGCCCCCGGCCTGGGCGTTCATGTTTTGTCTCCTATCCCGGAGGGCGAAACTCCTTTGACGGCAGAGAGTTTGCCAGGGCCTGGTAGATAACCTTCCACTTTGAGATTTTGAAAGTCGTCATTCTTTGTGAAGTACTATTGCATTCTAATGCTCATCTTTTCTGATTTTGTGCAGGTCGTTTTGGCCCCGATCCCACTCTGAGGAGCGATGTCACCAAGGAAGTGGAAAAGTCCGGTCAGGGTGCTCATGCTGGTGAGGTTCCTGGGCCAGATGCTCAAGTGATCGGGGCGCTTGGCGAAGGCAAGTCCGATTCCTCCTCTGGGAGTTATGAAGTAGAAGTCACAGGCGCCTCTGAGCATACATCTGAATTGAGCATGAAGGAGCATGAGCCGCGTGAGGTGGACCTAGACGATCCCTTGAACAAGCCATTGAAGGTCATCCTTCCTCGCAGGTCCAAGCCCTTGGACGTTCCCCCTACTTCTTCAGTTATTACTCCTCCATCAAGGAAAGGTTCTAAGGGTAAACGCTTTGGGGAAGAGTCATCCAGGAAGAAGTTGAAGAAGCACAAGAAATGACTAGTGTCCTCGTTCAACGAGAGTCAATTTAAGTCGTGTAATGATTTTTTTGTAATTTTTGTAAATAGACTGTTGACTCCGAATTATGGAGTACTTGTAGCAGAAGACTTTTCTTGAATAGAGTTTAATTTCTTTTTTTATCTTTTTAAAAGATTCTTATTATTCAGTTTTCCTTGTGATCGTGATTCGAATCCATGCTGTTGCGCGTACCATAGACTTTTGGTTTGTCTTCACACGGCCCGTTGATTCTCGGAGAGTTATTTGTTTTCCTCCTATGCTACAAGCACTTAGAATCATTTTTTAATCTGCACAATGGGATCTTGGAATATCCCAGTCCGCATTCTAGGGACTTGGAGAATTTTTACCGTTTATACTCGAGCTCATGCTCTTGGGACTTCGAGTACTCCAGTCCGCATTCTGGGGACTTGGAGATTTTTACTCGTTTATACTCGAGTCCGCGCTCTGGGGACTTAGAGTACTCCAGTCCGCACTCTGGGGACTTGGAGATTTTTACTCGTTTATACTCGAGTCCACGCTCTGGGGACTTAGAGTACTCCAGTCCGCACTCCGGGGACTTAGAGATTTTTATTCGTTTATACTCGAGTCCACGCTCAGGGGACTTGGAGTAATCCAGTCCGCACAGCGGAGACTTGGAGATTTTTATTCGTTTATACTCGAGCCCACGCTCTGGGGACTTAGAGTACTCCAGTCCACACTTTGGGGACTTGGAGATTTTTACTCGTTTATACTCGAGTCCGCACTCCGGGAACTTAGAGTACTCCAGTCTGCACTCCGGGGACTTAGAGTACTCCAGTCTGCACTCTGGGGACTTGGAGATTTTTATTCGTTTATACTCGAGTCCGTGCTCTGGGGACTTGGAGTACTCTAGTACGCACTCCGGGGACTTAGAGATTTGTATTCGTTTATACTCGAGCCCGCGATCTGGGGACTTAGAGTACTCCAGTCCGCACTCTGGGGACTTGGAGATTTTTATTCGTTTATACTCGAGTCCGCGCTCTGGGGACTTAGAGTACTCCAATCCGCACTCTGGGGACTTGGAGATTTTTATTCGTTTATAGTCGAGTCCGCGCTCTGGGGACTTGGAGTACTCCAGTTCGCACTCCGGGGACTTGGAGATTTTTATTCGTTTATACTCGAGTCCGCACTCTGGGGACTTCGAGTACTCCCGTTCGCACTCCGGGGACTTGGAGATTTTTTATTCGTTTATACTCGAATCCGCACTCCGGGGACTTCGAGTACTCCCGTCCGCACTCCGGGGACTTGGAGATTTTTTATTCGTTTATACTCGAATCCACACTCCGGGGACTTCGAGTACTCCCGTCCGCACTCCGGAGACTTGGAGATTTTGAACCGTTTTGAGCGTTCGTACGCCAGCCAGAATAATATAATTGTAATTGCTTGCCACAGGATTATCATACGCAGAAACATTAATCATTCATTAAAAAGATGGCTTCAAGCCTTTATTAATGAAAGCACTAGACTGTTTTATTACATGCCAAGAACTAGGAATGAAAACATACTGGAAATAGATGCAATTACTGCATGAAGGAAATAGACTTGGTGTAATAACGCCGCAAGTGCTCGCTGTTCCATTCTCGGGGGAGTGTCGCACCATCGACGGTCGCTAGCTTGAAAGATCCTTCTCCAAGCTTCTGTTCGATGACATATGGACCTTCCCATGCGGGATTCATGTGAGATGGAGTTGGAAAGACTCGTTTCAAAATAAGATCTCCCACATCAAAGGTTCTTGGCTAGACTTTTCCATTATAATATCTAGTGACTTGGTGTCTGTATGAGGCTGCTCTCAAATCAGCTTCTTCGCATTTTTCATCAATAATGTCCAATGATTCTAGTAAGAGATCCTGGTTCATTGCAGGGTCGTAATAAGTTACCCGATGTGATGGAACCTCAAGTTCCACGGGTATGACAGATTCTGTGCCATATGCCAATGCGAATGGAGCGTGGCCAGTCGCGGTCTCGTGGGTAGTTCTATAAGCCCAAAGCGCCGTCGGGAGTTCATCTACCCACTTGCCTCTAGCCTTTTCCAAATGCTTTTTTAATATGGACTTGATTATTTTGTTTACGGCTTCCACCTGTCCATTCACCTTTGGGTGAGCAACTGCTGCAAACCTTTTCTCAATGCCACATTTCTGACAAAATTCTTTTAACTCCTTGCTTTCGAATTGAGTTCCATTGTCTGTTATGATGGTCCGTGGGAGGCCAAAATGGCATATGATATTTCGTACAACGAAATTAATGACTTTCTTGGTGGTGATCATGGCTATAGGCTCTATCTCTGCCCATTTGGTAAAGTAATCGACTGCCACTATTGCATATTTCGCGCCTCCTTTGGCTATGGGTAAAGAACCAATCATGTCAATACCCCACATTGCAAACGGCCAGGGACTAACCATTTGTGTGAGTTCCGTCGGCGGAGCTCTTGGAATTTTCACGTATAACTGGCATTTATCACATTTCCTCACATGGTCTGCGGTGTCACGATTCACGGTTGGCCAAAAGTATCCATAACGGAGGATTTTATTTGCCAATGTTTGCTCCCCGGTATGATCACCACACTCTCCCTCATGGACTTCTTTCAGTACCCGTTTTATCTCATCATGGGCCATGCACCGAAGTTAGGGGGTCGAGAATCCCCTTCGATACATTATTTCGTCCTGTACTACATACCGCGAAGCCTTACGAAGGACTTGGCGTCTTTCGCTCCTTTTTTCAGGCAAATCCCGTTGTAGTAAGTACTGTTTGATCGGGGTCAACCACGATTCCTTTTCGAGTTCGGTTTCCAACATGAAATCTATCTCCATAATGTCTATACCTGGAGCAAGCAGGGTCTCAACAGGGAACAATCCCATTTGCTGTGCGTCGCCAGTGCTTGCGAATTTTGCTAACGAATCAGCTTCTCTATTATGTTCGCGTGGGACATGGGAGATGTCATAATATTCGAGACTTTCCAGTAATTCTCGAGCCCGAGTGTGGTAAGGGGCCAGTCTCTGTACCTTTGCTTGATAGTCTCCCCGCACCTGTTATACTACCAGCTGTGAATCGCACAAGATTTCAATCGACTTCACTCCCAGTTCGATAACAAGTCTTAAGCCAGCAATCAATGCTTCATATTCGGCTTCGTTATTTGTTGCTGCAAACTCAAGCTTCAAAGCATAGCAGATTGATCGGTCTTCCAGAGTTACGATGACTATGCCTGCCCCGAGCGATAGTCGTTAGATGCCCCATCGGTGTACATCTTCCATCGAATGGGAGGTATGACCCTGTGACTGCTCGGTTCATCTAGCAGAGTGAATTCAGCAATGAAGTCAGCTAGTGCTTGTCCTTGTATGGCCCTTCGCGGCAGGTAGGCAATGTCGAACTGACTCAACTCAATATTCCATTTTAACATCCTTCCGGAAATTTTCGGTCGTTGGAGTACTTGTCGCAAGGGTTGGTCAGTGTACACACCGATTGAATGTGCTTAAAAGTAGGGACGAAGCTTGCGTGATGCAGTCACCAAACAATAGGTGAGTTTCTTAATCTTTGGATAATTCCTTTCCGCCCCCGTCAAGCATTTACCAACATAGTAAACTGGCCTTTGAAATCGGTCTTCCTCGCGGACCAAGGCTGTTCTGATGGCATGCTGGGAGATAGCCAAGTACATGTACAGCGTCTCGTGGTCTACTGGTTTCGATAGTACCGGGGAACTTTCTAAGTGCCTTACTAGAGCCCGAAATGCTTCCTCACAGTCGTACGTTCATTTGAAGTTTCTCTTTCCTTTCTTTATAACGTCAAAAAAGGGAATACACTTGTCTGTAGCTCTGGATATGAATCGACTTAGCGCAGCCACTTTTCCATTCAGGCTTTGCACCTGCTTTATGGTTCTGGGTACCTGTATATTTTGGATAGCCTGGATCTTCTCAGGGTTAGCTTCAATCCCTCGTGCGTTCAAAATGAAACCCAAGAACTTTCCTAAAGCTACGCCGAATGAACACTTTAGAGGATTGGTCTTCATCCCGTAGTGCCTGAGTATATCGAACATCTCTGCTAAGTCTCGGATGTGGTCGTTTGACTGCCGCGACTTCACAAGCATGTCATCCACATAGACTTCCATTGTTTTCCTAATCTGATCTTTGAACATTCGATTTACCAGACGTTGATAAGTTGCTCCTGCATTTTTTAATCCGAAGGGCATTACTACGTAGCAATACAACTCGACGTTCGTGACAAAGCTGGCGTGTTCTTAGTCCGGAATGTGCATCGGAATTTGATTGTAACCAGAGTATGCGTCCATAAATGATAGTAACTCGTGTCCGGCTGTTGAATCGACCAGTTGGTCAATCCTTGGTAATGGAAAGCTATCCTTCGGGCATGCTTTGTTTAAATCAGAGTAATCGACACAAGTTCTCCATTTTCCATTTGCTTTCTTTACTAACACCGGGTTAGATACCCATTCAGGGTAGAGGGCGTCGCTGACAAACCCGTTGGTTTTTAGTTTGTCCACCTCCTCTTTGAGAGCTGCGGACCTCTCTGGGTCCATGCCTCTCCTTTTCTGTTTCACTGGGACATGTTTCGGGTCTATGTTCAACATATGACTTGCAATTGCAGGAGAAATCCCGCACATATCAGAATGTATCCAAGCAAAAACATCAAGGTTCGCTCGGAGGAAATCAATGAGGTTTTCAGCTACTACGGTGTCTAGCTGTGATCCTATCTTAAGAACTCGTGATGGGTCGTTGCAGCTAACTGAGATGTCAATGGTCAGTTCGGTTGGTGCTGCATTATTTCCCTGGGTTCTCCATCATCATCTCTCGGATCTATGTATTTATGGATCCGAGATTGTCATCCGAGCCAGGGATCGGGCGCTAGTTGTCAATCATCAGAATTTTGGATGCGGACCGAGCTGTCCGCAACCTTTCCTTCCTCTCTACGCCGAGCCTCTCTGAGCTCAGCCACATAGCATGCACGACCAGTTGCCTGATCATCGTGCACTACTCCTACTCCTTTGTTGGTGGGAAATTTTAACATCAAACACCATGGGGCTATGGCTGCCCTGAATTCCGCCATGGCTGGACGTCCTAGGAACACAATGTATGGGGAATCAACATCCAGCACTATGAATGGTAGGATTCGCATCTCCTGCGTTCACCTTGCCCCAGTTCGACGGGTAATTCCACATATCCCATGACATTAGTTGCCGCGCCGTTAAAGCCATGGATCCTGGCTTTGGATGGTTTCAAATCCTTGGTTTCCAGTTTCATTTGGTCATATGCCTTCCTGAAGATGATGTTAACGGAACTTCCGCAATCAATTAGATTTCTCTTTACGAATGCCGGCCCGATGGTCGCGGATATGACCATTGGGTCGATAGTAGGGGCCTCTACCTTATCCGCATCTCTGCTCCTAAACACGATGTCATCATTCATCGTGCGCTGCTGCTTTGCGGGAGTTCCATCCTCTACATTCGAACAACACTCATAATCCGCATGTCTCAGAGAGTTAGCATATCATTCCATCTCCTGCCAATTCTTATCCTCTGGGTGAGGTCCGCCAGCAATCGTGTTAATGACCAATCTACCCACAGTTCGAGTAGGTTGTTCTGGTTGGTGTGGGGATGGCCCTCGCCCAGTGTCCGATGTCTCTTATCTTTCGTCCTGTGGGTCTTTGACAAATTCCTATAGCTTCTTCTGCCTAATCAATTTCTCAATGGCGTCATGAAGATGTCTGCACTCCTCTGTGTTGTGCCCATAAGACTCGTGAAAGCGGCAATACTTTCTTGTCCGCTTCTGCTCCTCTGTTGATTCCTTTGGGCGTGGTTTTCTGTATTGAAAAGTGTTGCAGGTTGATAAGTAGATGTTCTCAAGAGATGCATTCAGTGGAGTGTATTCGTTGTAGGTTGGGATTCTTGACTTCTATCTCCCCGTTTCCTACTTCTTTCTGGGATTTCCACCTCCAGATTCTTTAGACTGCCCGAGCTCGTTCTGGACGTTGGCTTGAGTCTTTCCAGGGTTATTGCCAGTTGTCTTCACGGCGACGTTGCTCTTTACAGATTCCTGAACGGGCCCTGGTGCCTTGTCTTTCCTTGTCCACCAAGCTTCTTTCCTCCTTATGTACTGATGAGCTTTCGAATAAAAACGGTCTAGTGTGGCTGGGGGCTTTCCCTCCAACCAATCTCCAAATTCAGAATCGGGATCCACTCCACACATCACTGCCATCAAAATTGCATGGTCGTTAGGATTTCTCACTTCGGTAGCAGCAACATGAAATCTCTGCAAGTATGCTTTCAGTGACTCTCCTGGAGCTTGGGTCACACTTGATAAGGACATCACGTCCTTTGGACGAGTGGTGTGTATCCTGAATTGTTCTATGAATTTCATTGCTAATTCGTCGAAGCTGGATATTGATCATGGGGGAAGTCGAGTAAACCACATGGTGGCAATTCCGGATAGAGTAATCGGGAAGCACCTGCACTTGGTTGCATCATTGGCTCTTGCTGAATCCATCATCCATCCATACCTCATTACATGCTGTCTAGGGTCAGTTTTCCCTTCATAGGCTGGAATGGTGGGCATGCTGAACTTTCTCGGATATTCAGCCTGTATAATGGGGTCCGTGAAGGGAGTATGGCTTTTCGACACTCCCCAATCTTCATTAGTCAAGCCTTGATTCTCTCTCATCAACTGCCTGATCATAGGTGTCAAGTCCGGGGTTTGTATAGAAGAAGGGAGGTGGGGTTCCGTTCCATGGGCCTGATTTCTAGTAGATCGATTAGTGGCACTGTAACGACCCATAAATTTTCGATAATTAAAATAGCTAATTTAATAAGATTTTGTGATTTAATGTTAGAAAAAAAATTTGTAATTCGTTTGGAATAATAATAACTGGAATGAATTGCGATAATAATTATCCAAGTAATGAAAATAAAAGCTACTTAGTGAATGCCTTTGCAATCAAAAGTTGAATAGGATAATAAATGTTGAATTCATTGGGTATAATAGAGTGATTGATTGATAAGTAAAATCTATTTAAAATCAAATATTCAATATTGAATAGGTAAAATGTTTAAATGAAATATTTAAAACTTATTGAATAATTGAATAACTGTAAAATGAAAATAGTGTTCTAAATTGTGAATTGGTTTTAAAAGTTGATTCTTATAAGTTCAATTTCAATATTTCAAAAGATAATGAATAATTGGATAATCAAAATTGTTTAAATTTAATATTTGGAATTTATTGAATAATTTAATAATGGGAATTGGATAACCGTATAATGGAAATGGTTGTTCTATAATTTGAATTTGTTAAATTTTAAGTTCGTTTTGAGTATCTCAAAAGATAGTGATTTAGAATAATCAAATTGTTTAAATTTAATATTATAGATGTTTGAATAATTAAATTTCGAATTCGATATGATCAAATTTGATATTGAAATTTAATATGCGAAATAGAGTGAATAATTAAAATTTGATTTAATATGATTCAAATTGGTTTCCAAAGTGAATGTAAGTTATATCGGGATTATAATGGAGTTAATAAGATTTTAAAATTGAAATTTATTGGATAATTGAATAACGGGTTTAATATGATTAAAAATGATTTGTAAAATTTTATTTTATCATATTGGAGTTATAGTGATGTTATAGAACTTTTAAAATTGAATTTAAAATTTATTTGTGAAATTGAATATTTCAATATTTAATTATCGACTGAAAAATAGCCAATTTTGAACAGTCTCAGAATTGGACGAAACTAGTTCCATTGGATCCGTAATAATTTGTTATTATCGGATTTCAATTTTTGTAGCAATCGGAGTTGTTGTTTGACTGTGGCAGCTCGAAACGCATCGAAATGGTTTTAATATTAATTTGGCGAGTTAAAATAGTCATTTTTCAAACAATCTCGGATTCTGATGAAACCAGTTTCATCGGATCCATAATGTGATATTATTGTAAGATTTCAAATTTCGTGTCAATTGGATTTACCGTTTGTCCGGGGCAAGCCAAAACGCCTAGAAAATCGTTTAATCGGTTTAATTTAAAATTGATTGTTTATTGCCGTAACTCGCACAGATGATCGAATTAGCTTCCGAAACCTGTTCCATTGTGTCCGGAACGCGGGGTAAACCCTAGAAACGTCAGTTACTGCGTGAAATTCAGAGCTTGGAAAAGCCGGATAAATAGTATTCGTCGTTTCCTATAAATAGCCTCTTTATTCACAAAAAAAAAGAAGGCTAGGGTTTGTTACAGCCGCCGCCGCTTATAATTCCAAGGGCCGAAATTCAATTCTCTTCTCCCTCAAATTTCTCCAAATCCGTTGATTATTTCGAAAAGTTTTCAACTGCAACATGGTAGAGCACATCGAGTACTCCACGTCCAACGGCTATGATCTGAATCGGAGCCACGGATCGTCGGCAATCCTCGTTGGAATGACCGAGGTTCGCACGCGTTTCTGTGGTGGTAGAGTTGACCGATCTCCAAGCGGCTCTGGCCTGGGTGGCTCTCGCATGGGCGCGCGTATTGGTGGTGTTTGATCGGGTCAAAGTTCATCGAAAGGAGGTGCGTGATTTAGGGTTTAGGCCGGCTATGGGTTATGTTGCGTGCGTCGTTACTGGGAGTTTTCACGCGAACGTGAAGAAGGAGCAGAAGAACGGCCACGATCTGCAGTTGCATGATGAACGACCCTGATTATTTGAGTTTGAAATTAGAAAAGAAATTGTGAATTTGATTATATTAAAATGTGTACGAACTTTAAAACTGTGTAACTTTTCCATGCGAGGTCCGTTTTGGACGACACGAATTGCGTTACAATCGTTTTGTCGAGCACTACACAATGGAGCTGGATTGGAATCGTTTGGAGTTAGAGAAAATTTTGGGTTAAATCGAACGTCGTTCGATTTGATTTAAAATCGTAAAAATCAAGGTGAGTGTTTTATAACACTCACAACGTACTGAATATCTTTATGCTTGTTAAATTTGACATTATGAAGTGTTATAAATTTTATTTGTCGTTGTTTGATAAATTTAATTTTCATATAGATTGTCCTTTGAATTAACCGTTGAAAATTAAATTGACCGTTAAAACTGAAATTGAAATTGAATTGCGATAAAATTACCTGACATTGATAACTATGAAATTGCTATGAATTGTATTGTCTATTGGATGATTTATTTCGATGGATGCTATTGGTTGATATTTAAATGTTTGGATGCTTATTGCTTATATATAACCTGTTATGCATACATATGACACTATGATTGATTTAAGTGATATATATTCATCCCTGACATTTAATTGAAATAAATAATTACTTGGTCATAGGATAGAAAATTATATACAGACACCGAATTGGCTAAATTAATAATTTTTAAAATCGTCGATTTGAAATTTATTTAAATGTTTTGATTTAAAAGTTATAAATAGAAATAAATTTATAGAAATCGAATTTATCAGAAAATTGAGTTTGGAATGTTGAAATAAATTTTGGTTAAAAGAAATTATTAAATAATATAAGTCGAGACTTTGAAATTTAAAAATGGGGATTTGATTGAATTTCAAAAATTGATTTGTTTAAAGATTTAACCTTAATTTGAGCTTTGGATATTACCAAGTAAAAGTGACATATAAATGATATTTTAAAGTCGAGCTTGGAGTTGAATCATATTTGAAATTTGGATTTAAACTCGAAAATTGATGGATAATTTTGTTAAGTGTTATAAATGGATATTTTGAAAAACCAAGCTCTAAATCAATATAAATTGAAATTGAATAAATCAAAGGTGAATATAAAATTGAATAAATTTGAAGTCAAAGTTGACATTGGTTTGAATTGAAATCGAAATTGAATCGGTAGAATGGAAATTGAAATTGATTTGAATTGGGAAGTTATAAATTGAAATGGATTGGTTTTGAAGCTGTTTTATTTTGTTTTCCAAATTACTCAGTTATATAAACCATTTTGAATACTTAAATTATTTTAATATATTTTAAATCTACTTAATCCAATTTGAATTATTTTAAACTAATTTATCTATTTTAAATCTGTTTTAGTTTTTAAGTATCTTTTACTATTATAATTATTTAAACTACTTTTAAACTACTTAAACTATTTTCTAAAAGTTTCAAGCTGATTAATAAGGTGAAATGTTTATGTTTAAATCTTGAATTTGAATACGAATTGGATTAAATGAAGTTGCAACCTAAATTGAAATTCGAAATCATTTTGAAATCGAAATGAGATATTGATGCGAAAAATGATTTTTGAAATGGAATCTGACATTTTAATAGATACGATGATATTTGAAATGGATTTGATTTTTGAAGCGAATATGTTATTTTGATATCAATTATGAATCGATTGAAATGTAAAAGAGCCAACGGTGTAATAATACATAGTTATTAGAGAGACCGGGGTCGGATATAGACATACTCTCTGTCGATACCGAAAACCACTTTAATAACTATTATACGCGGAGTGTTGATCCAGAATGAAGTGGATGGTTTGGTGGACGCGTTGACTGAAGAAAGAGAACGATATTGGATGACCCCTGACATGACTAAAACAGGAGCCGCGCCGGGCCATTGAGGTTCGCCACCTCTAGCGGACACACTTCTTCGATACCATATCTATTACATTTGTGATGCGATTTGGGTGCACCCCTTGATTTGGGAGTGTTGTTTCGCGGTGTTGGGGTAGCTGCTGGCTATGCTCAACATCAGTCCGGATCACGCAACTACTAGTATTCTAGTTGGTATCACCTCATGTACCTTGTCATACTGATTATCCTATTCGCGGCCACTACGTTATGTTTTGTGTTATACCTATGGGGTACCCTCTGATAACCACCAGTTTACGGTGGGGCTTACGGTGCTGTATAGACTATGGCATTATAAAAATGTGTTAAGGGGGATTATGGTAACGCCTTAACGCTATTTTGATACTTTATATTACTGATAGGCATTATCTACTTAGCGTACATTACTACATAGTAGATAGTTTAACGGATCCTTAAGAGATGGAAAATCCCGTAACATCTCTTGAGTTATTGCACGCACGTCGACACTGGATATGAGATGTCAAACCCCGTAAACATCTCTGACGCCGTTACACTCATATTTATTTACGATTGATTTAACTTTCATAAGGATATTTTAGTCCTGACTCGAGTGTTTTGTCTTTTCATTACGCTCGGGTCAGTCCTGAGTTTTTCAGATTTTTGAAGATCTATCCTGGAGGATGAAGACGAAGATTTGGTATACTATTACTATTATTACCCTTGCATCATGCTATCTGCTGCATTATTTTGATTGTTCTGTTGTATATGTATAACTCTGATAAATGTTGTATAAATAATTGTCAAAGTATAGTAAGCAGCTTCATGAACTGTTTATTTGACTATTATATTTTATCGTTCCGCTGCGAGATTCTGTGTTGTTCTTTTCCTTTATTTCTCTTTCTTTTCTTTTCTTATTTACCCCAATAACCATCTGCCCTTTTGAATGGTTTGGAATCGGCATGTGTAGTTGATCGTCGGTTTAAACTGTCCCAAAAGGCGGTCGTTACAGGCACGTGCTTGTGCATTTTCATCCTTGCAGCGTCTACGCTTAGGCGGTTCATCAGCTGAAGTCGAACTATCATCTTCAGAGTAAGCGACAGGGCTACCTCCAGCATTCCGATGCTGCTGCTGAGTAAGCTGAGTTATGAGGTCAGGATTGACTTGCATTTGCTCAGCAAGTTGCTTTCTACTCTCCTTAAGTTCTCTTATCAAGTCATTGAATTCCTCTCGGGAAACAACTTCTGCTTGGTTTTGGTTGGAGGGTCCCGCACCTTGAACAGCTCGCTGATTGCTAGGCCAGAGTTGTTGCACACTAGTAGTTTTGTGAGCATCTGCATTTTGAGAGGCTGACCTTGTCCATGGTCTTCCTATGGTAGAGTTATTGGTTGTAACTCTGAGTTGAATCAACAAATGCCTACGAATGATTATGGATCTCCTTCGGGGGAGTTATGCAATCCAGTAGCTACAAAGTAGATCCTAATAGCCTGAGAATTCAATTCTCAGTGAAAGCACCAAAATGTTAGCACCAAAATTGGTCACTAACACCCTTAGAAAGATTGTGTAGAGAGATTAATGAAGAAAGTAAATTAAAACAAAGAATAGAGTGTAAATTTAAATGCAGAGAACAAGAACACCAAATTTATAGTGGTTCGGCGTAAGTGCCTACATCCACTTTGAAGTTGATTTCCATTGATTTTCCTGATGGGCGATTACAGATACAATCCGTTTTTAGTTACTAGAATACAATTGCAAAGTTAAAGAAATAAGTCTGGAATGAGTCTTGAAAATGGCATAGTCTCCCCAGTGTTCTCTCCAATCTCTCTATTTTCTGTGCCCCTGCCCCTCTATTTATAGACAAAGGTGGGTTGGACTTCCCTGGTGGGCCTGGTAGCTGAATAACTCGGTCCAAATAGGACAAGTCCTGTACGCCGAACCGAGCGTGCCGAATGGTTGAAGGCCGACCCTACCTTTTCATGCCGAGTGATCTCTTTGTTGTGTGGGAGGAGTAGGCCGAGCGACAATCGAGGCAGGACGTGGTGGGGAGAACGCCGAACGTCTTTGATTACCGAATATTCCTGGGAGGCCGAACGTTCCTTGTGCCGGATGATGTGATGCCGAGCAGTATAGAATGTTGGTTTGCCAGGCCGAACGTCCGGAGATGCCGAGCATACTTTAAGCCGAGTGTTCCTTGTAGGTTGAACGTTTACTTTGGCCTAACGTTCACTTTGGCCGAACGTACCTTGTGCCGAGCGCTCCTTCTAGACCGTATGCTTACTTTAGGCTGAACGCTCTTCGGAGACCGTGTATCCTTCGGATTCCGAATGTGCCTAGGAGACCGAACCATCTAGGTTCACCGAACGATAGCTCCGGTCGAGAGTGCTCGGGTGGCCGAGCGATCTTTGATCTTCGAATGATCTTAGGTCGAGCGCCTCCTTTTGGCCGAACGGTATTCAATGCCGGGCGCATCTTGATGCCGAACGGGGGGAGTCCGAGTACTAAGTTGGCCGGTCAATTCCTTGGGAAACAGTCTCCAAATATCTTTATTTTCCCAACAATTCAAATTTAAATTCAAAATTTAAATTTTCAAAATTCTCTCAAAGTTTTTATAACTCCCTAAATTTTCGAAAAATTTCGCCAGCATCTCCTTTGCGCGGCTAGCTCGATAGGACTACAAAATGGCACAACGGGCCCCTAGATTTCAAAAAGAAAACGAAAAGCCAAGCGGCCAGACAAGAAAGTCATCAAATTTCATACTGAAATTTAAATACATACATTTTTCGGGCAATTTAAATTATCTTCAAAATCAAATCCAATTCCCTTTGCATTTAAATTACCTGTATATTCTACTAGCTTTAGTATCCAATTACAACATTCAAAACCATTTTGCACTTTTCTTTACAAAAGTTCGAATACTTGCTTCTTATACCATTTTTACTTCACTATTGAAGTTATATATCCATTTTCATTCAATCTTATATTTTCAATTTCATTTGAATTCAATTTACACTTTCAATTTTATTTGGATTCAACTTACCTTCCGAATATTGAATTTTATCAACTATCATTCATTCATAACTGATTTATATCACAATTTTAAATTAGTTTCATTTACTAATTCATTACAAATTCCAATTCATTTTTTTCTCATTCCCACCTTTATCATCTTTAGTTCACTTCGAACTAATTTTACAACTTCATTTTATTTCACACAATTCAAATTGGTTTTCAATATTCAGTTTCAATTCCAGTTTTATTCTTTTGTTCATTCCCAAAAATTTATTTTCAACTTAATAAATTTTATTTAAGTGATCATTTCACTCAATCTCCTTAGACTTTTCTTTAAATTCACATCATTTAATTGATTCACTTATACTTACTTTAATTTAACTCCAACCTTTAAGTTAAATTTATTCTATCAAAATTCAAATTGTATAAGTTATCAACTCATTCATATTCCATAAATATTTTAAATATGATTCCAGAGCCTTTCCAATCTTTCAAAATCATCTTTGAAATCAATTCAAATTATCCTTTGAATTTCTCAAAACCAAACCTTATTTTGCAAACAATTTCAATTTAAAACATTTTGGCAGCAATTTATCTCCTGGAAACTCGAAAATGAACATCGATGATGTTGCAGTCATCATCGAAGTTATTTTCCAACGACCGAAAAGAGTTTAGAGCTTTCATCCCTTAAAAACATTTTTCCAAAACCTTTGAAAAACATTTTCAAATTCAAAAGGTATTTTAAATTTCCCAAATTTTCCAAATTTCAAATCTTTTCAAATCCTTTCAAATTCTTTCAAATATATTTCTGGAATTCTATTTCAAATTATATATCTCATTTACAATTTATATTTACAAATTCTATTTGTATATGGATTTTTATTTCTCAATTTTAAGTTATGATTTCAAAATTTTATACAATAATTAATGATAATAGTTTAATATTATCACTTCCTATCATCCAAGCAACCATATACTATAATAATTTACAAAGATTATTTCCTCTTATATACGAAAATAATTTGGGTAAAATCATTTCATTTACCCGATTTTTAAACAATACTGTGTCGGTTTATCTTGTTTAAAAGTTGAGAAACTCTTATCGACACATTTAGCTAGACTGCACCGACCAGGATTTATAAACACTCAACCGATAAGTCAACACAATATAAAACAATTTTATATTCACTAACAAATACGCGCTCATATCTATTATTACGCTCAAACTCATTCTAGAGTACTACTGACACTATCTCTAATGAGTAATCCCCACCAGAGCCAAGGTTGTTGCTTAACCAAATGCTCTGATACCACATTTATAATGACGAAATTTTTTGACTTTCGAAAGTCGACATCAATACGTCCACTATATCAAATGTCGCACAATCGAATGCCGGAAAACCAAACCGTTAGGGTTAAAGAAGAAGAAGATAGAAGAAGAAATAGAAACAACAACAGAATCTCACATTTCGCAGCGGAACAAATATAATAAATAAATGAATAATATTTTAAACAAAAGCACTATACCATTTTATACATACATCATCAGAGCGTACAATAACAACACAAAGCTGGCAGTTATAATAAATTATGTACAAGAAATTTTGACTTGCACTAACCCAAACGCAACGGACACTACATAGTATAAGTGATATACTTCGCCATCCAGCTTGCCTTCAGATCTCCACAGCAACTCTTTTTCAACTTTGCTCCAAAATGATGATAACCTGACTCTAGGCTGCCCGTGTGGAAAATTATGGGCACCCAGAGTTTAGAAAGGGAACAATAAACTCCAGGTTAGTCATGAGACTGGTGTAAGATCTTAAAAACAGTTATTTTCACAAAGAAAGTAAAAGAAATCCGCTATGCTTTTGAAAAATGAAACTATCTTAAGGCCTACATGCACACACACAATGCAAGCACACAATTGGAGGAGATTTCTCCTTATGATAGTCAAACATGCTTGGTACGCAAAATTCTTTTTAATATTATCATTTGTGCATAGTGGAAAACATTTGCAAGTATAATATTAATCTTAGCCAGCATACGTACCATTATAGTATGCCTATTATAGCCACCATATTAGATGGCAGGTTCTACAACCAAAACCGTACAAGGTGCGTATTGGAGATTGGATTTCCAACAAATGGTCAGGCTAAGAAACTTCCTACAGCCACATGGGTACGCCTTTGGTGGGACGCACCATGAACTTAACCAGCTATCTGCCAACACAAGGCCTGCTTACCTCTGTAACTAGGTAACTACTACACGAGTATGCCATCCCTCGGTCGTTTGCGACCTTTATCCGAGGATCCTCAACCACAAAGCAACAACCACAAAGTACAATAAATTCGCAGCAACCATATAGGTTAAATACCTGGGCTCCATACCATGATACCACCCTTTTCCAGAAGGAAATGACATACCTTAAAGGGCGTGACCCTCATAACCTTGCCGCATTCTTCCTGTTTTGACCATTCCGGGGTGTGAGGTGCAACGAAGACTCGTCCACAAAGCTACACTGTTCACAAAGTCATGCTTCGATCAACAAATGATCAGCAACAATTCGTATGCCACATTACCAATTTGAGAATATATCACTAGTAACCATCAACTACATAACCTCTGAGCTCGTACGTCTTAGAGAAGGGTGTTAAGGTAAGAGAATAAATTCTCCGCCACCAACAGAAATGTATTTGATAGAAACCAGCTTTACATCTCAAAGTGTAACGTCAAACACACATCCATACAACTCCGTTACGGGATCGAACAGAACCAAAGGCACTTCAAAGAAGCCCTTGAAAATCCGGCTATTTACTAATCACGTCCGGAATCCCCATCACAAAGAGTGATAAAATCTCTATACTGGAGCAACCCGGTGCAGTGACATTCGACAGGTAATCCTTTCATTTTCGAAAATACACGGTCTTCAACACCATCTTCAATTGCAATCCCATTTCGTCGTATCATTATTTGAAATGGGTTTTATGACACAAAATCCTCTCCCGGCTAATCCAAATAATGAGCGCTTATTTTAAAAATAGGTGTTACATTCAGACTTCAAAAAAATAACAACAATTTCCACTTTGATCTTTTAAACAAAAGATCCATCACAATCATAAAGATTCGATGTGGTTTTCGAATATCCATTTGGAATCCGACCTCCGGCCGCATCGAAATTCAAATGCCATTTAAAGGCAAATATTGATAGTCGGTTATTTAACTATCAATCAACATTCACTGGATTTCAAATAATTTTTCCCTAATTAATCTTCGCAAGATAAAATTCTAACCTTCAACCATTTGAAAACAATTTCGAATCACTTTTCACCTTCAATCTTTTGAAAACAAATTTCAAATCATTTACCTTACGTGGAATATATTTCCAAATATTTATTCAATTCCACTGAAAATATGCCGGGTTCAAATACTTCAAAATAATTCAAATCACTTATCCAATATTCTTGGAGACATTTAAAATAAAACTATCTTAAATACTCACTTAAATATTGGTTATGAAAACACTATACTAATTTTCACATATAAGACTTCAAATCCAAACTAATTTTTAAAATAGAATTAGTAGATAGGGTATAACAATTTAAATAACCATTTTCTAAATCAAATATCAATTAAATATTTGAAATAATCATCTCTATAATTAAATAAATAAATCTTTACTTTAAAGATTTTTAAAACAACTTAAGAACATAATTTCTCCACAATATTCTTTTAAAACCAACTCTAGAACTTTTAATTTATACTTCAAAAGCTACTTTTAAAAAAAATATACTTTGCTTTCCAGGGAAGAATTCTCTTTCCATTTATATCAATTAATAAATCTTCTCGATTTATTTTAATTTATATTCCGAATCTGTAAATTTCTTTTCACACCTTTAAAATAAAAAAACATTTATTTTTAAAACAAAATTCCCTTTTCTTCATAAAATTCCCATTGTGAATTTTAATTTTTCCAAATATCTACTGATATACGATTTCCAAATTGATTTCAAAAATCATTTCCAAAACCAAATCAATTTTCAAATTGATTTCAAATTTTATTTTAAACACCAAATCAAATTCCAAATGGATTTTTAAATTTATTTCAACACCAAATCAAATTTCATTCAAACACCAAATCAATTTTCATATTGATTTCCCAAAGATTTATTCTTTCAACACCACATTAGTTTCCGAATTTATTTTTAAAATGAATTCCTTTATCTCTTCCACATTATTTAAAGCCTGTATTTTTAAAATAAATTCTTTACATTTTGAATATTATTACTTGAAATCCATTTATTAAACCTTTCCCATATTTTGAAATTTATTCAATAGGATTTCACTATAGATTTTCTATTTAAATTTAAAAAATTCCAATTTTACTTATTTTTGGTATCCTACGATACCAAAAATATATTCTGCTAAATTTTAGCCTTCAAGATCTCAAACACAATATAATCACACACAGATTATAATTAAATCAACACACAATATTGAAACAAATTCAATTATTTGAGAAATCCAGTTGGATCCCTCCAACCTGTTTTCCCTGCGTCCACAGACGTCAGTACAACAACTAAATACCCTCCACTTCGAGGTGGAATATCGCAGTATATGGGATTAATATAATATCATCCGCTATTATGCGGCGCATAGGGTACCATCTGCTATATAATGTGGGAAATCAATCACTCCAAATACATATATAATACAAACTCCACTTCGAGGCGGAATATCACGGTATATGGGTTTATATATAATATCATCCACTATTATGCGGCGCATAGGGTCTAATTCAATGCAACTAATAACAATCATAATCCAAGCAAACAACCAATAATTTAAATTAACTATTTAAATTATATAGGGTATCCGATTGAGTGAGAAGATCTCACCTTTAACTATGCATGCGATCCATTTTCCATTCTAGACCGTTTTCTCCACAATTTTGACCTTGGATAAACAATTTTATACAATTGATTAATATTCGAAATAATCGAATAATAAATTTCCATTTAAATAGATTTAATTAACTAATTATTTAAGTTAAACCATTCTTCCTCATAAATAAATTGGAGAAATAATTATTTTAACAACTTACTATATGTTATAGTAAACTAAATCGAATTGGCCTTATATATCCTAAAAAAATATTTTCCCGTTTTCAAAAATTAAAACGTTCATGCATTTAGTTTATATATATATGTATATATATATCGAATTAAACCAAAGGAAAATCCCTTACTGTTAACAACCCGAGATCTCCTGCGACCATGCCTACTCAAACCCATGACCCCACGTAAGCGCTCCCCCATCGTGAATGCCACCAGGTCACACTACCCAAGACTGACGCGACGAACTCCTCGATCCCACCATGGCCATTTGTGCTTTGACGAAACCCAATGCGAACATGAACCCTAAACCAAAATGTTGCAACTCCCTCCTACGAACGCATTGTGAACCCTAGCGACCACGCGACGCCCACATGCTCGAGCTACCAATGTCAAGACTCCGCCTCTATTCGAAATTGAGTTCGATCGAATCCTGCTGCCACCCCAACATGTCGCTGCACCTCTCGACTAAGCATCATCAATAGCGCGCATGTCCTCCCTCCTCGCGCTGCTCCGCCTCGACTTCGTACATGCAATGATCGACTCGAGATTCTGACTTCCCTTCGATCGATTTGAAAAGCCCATTTTTTTCGACTCGATTGAATTTTGATTCCAGGAAGAAGAAAATGGTGGATCTGATTTTTTTTATTAGTAGAAGGAAAGGCAGTAGATTTTAAAAGCTCGGCATTTCAAAACGAAGGGAAGTTTGATTTAAATTTTTGGAGGAAGGTGATGAATTCTATCAGTAACGAAATCGATTTAAGGAGAACGAGATTACTGAAATTTTCGGCCATTTTTATTTTTCAGAAGCTACTGCGTTTTCTTTTGAATGACAAAGGGTTTTCGTTTCTTTTATTATCAATCAAAGATGCTTGTTAAATTTTGACAGAGAAAGGTAAACACGTGTTTGAATTTTTTTTCAACGTGTCTAATGAAATATTATTATATCAAACATATATAAATATTTAATTTAAAATCAAATTCAAATCGTTCCGATTTTCGTGACTCAAAATTTCGATCTCCAATCGAGTCATACCACTAGGCGTTTATAAGGTTATACCCATATTCCTAACGCAATGGAAAAAGTTTCGAGTCAAATTTGATCGTATCGAGAAGATAGTTTTTTGAAACAGTTAAAACATTGAATTTTCAATTTAAATTTCAGCGCGTTTGCTTATCGTACGGCCAAACGATCTTCCCAAACACTACAAAAATTGAAATTCATAATAATACAATATTACATATCCAATGGAACTAGTTTCGTCGAATTCCGAGACTGTTCCTTGGAAAACTATTTTTAAATATCGATTTAAACGATATAAATTCAAAACTGAACAAATCATTTTCAAATTCAATTCTGAAGCTTCCATTACCTTCAGTATTATCAATATAAATTTTTCAAGCCTTTAAAATATTTTTTAATCAACTTAAAATTGAAGATTCAAATTTTTACCTGACTTCAATAAATTAAATTCAATAATTTAATTGTCAAATTCATAGTTACATTTGAAATTCAAGTTAAAATAACTCTCAAATATTTACAATCAATTAAATATCTCGATTTCAAATATTAAAATTTCTGGGTCGTCACACAACCCATTAGAGATAGGGTTAGTAATGCCCTAGAACGAGTTTAGTTTAAGATAGCATATTAGAAATCTTTATCCGAATAAGTATATTTGAGTTATCAATACTCAAAACCCACTCCCTAGGAAAATCTCGTCTATGTGTTCTAAAAAGTTGTCTTACTATACTCACGTAGTCGGAAATGAATACTAAGAAGGGAGGAGGAAAAGGAAACAAAGGGGAAGTTCCGGTACAAACTACGGTTAACCTGCCAACTTTTTCCCAACTTTACCAACCTGGGCAGGAAACCATTCAAGGGTACATAATCAATTATTGCAGTTCAGAATTGGCTCCGCTCATATGAGAGAATTTTTTAAGGATTAGAAATAAAGGATGAGCAAAAGCGCTTCTTGGCATCTTGGCAATTGCAGGATGGCGCTTTGGCTTAGTGGAAGTCAATTACTATCAATGAACCAGAATATGATATTTCATGGGAAAGATTTAAGTAGGTTTTTGAAGAACGATACCTACAAGATGCAGGGAAGTCCTGTCTCCATAAAAGTTTTATCGATCTAAAGCAAGGAGAAATGTCAATGGAAGAATGCTTAAGGAAGTTTGATGAATTATCTCTCTTTGGGTCTGGACAGATAGATACTCCACTTAAGAAGAATGAAATGTTTATTGCTGGGATGAGAAAAGAGTTTCATGATAGAATGAATGCTCACCTTAAGGGTCATTCACGAACCTAGTAGATATGGGTTTTCGATATGAAATTCTTGACAAGGAGAAACCGACATCAGTACTGAATATTATTAACATTAGCAACTATCCCAACAAGATGGAATTTAATCTAGAGGAAAAGAAGCAACAGGGAGGGAAGAAGAGAAAGAATTCAAAAGGTGTCAAGTGTGGACATTGTGGGAATAAAGGGCATATAGTTGGGAATTGTAGGAAGAAGCAGAAAGCAAATAATATTTCTTCTATGTCACACTGTTCCAATTGTCACCACAAGGGCATATGATGATCGGTTGCCCATTTATAGAGACGATCTGGCTAGTTAAGGTCTATGCCACTGGAGCAGAACTATTAACTTTGGAAGAAACCAAAGAAAGAGGAGTTCTGGTGGGTGCTATTTGCGTTGAGGGTATTATGGTTAAATTATTATTTGGTACCGGAGCTTCCTGTAGTTTTATTTCCAAAGAATTCGTTGAAAAATTAGAGCTTACCACCAAAATAATAGGTATCCCTATCTGCGTATTAAATCCCATAGGTTGTACAACAAACCTTTGTATGATTTGTAAAAATGTCCAAGTTACCTACATTTCCTATTATTTTTCATGTGACATGTTTGTCCTTGATGTTAATGGATTTGAAGTTTTGCTTGGTATTGATTGGCTATCCAATTATGAAGCGGTTCTTGATTACGTTAGGAGGATAGTATCGGTGAAGACAACGTTAGGGAACATGGTTGAAATATGTTGTAAGGAGCCTGGTCCGGTAAGGGATAGTTTCCAATATGCACTTGATTCATCCCAAGGAAATATAGCGACCATACCGATAGTTAAGAAGTTTTCAAATGTTTTTGAAGAGGTAAAAAGTTTTTCCCCACATCGGGAAATTGAGTTTCGTATCGATTTAATTCCCAATGCAAGACCCGTTGTTCATTAAAAGCAAAGAATGGCTCTCAGAGAGGTGGATGAATTAAGGGAACAAACCGATGAATTGTTGAAGAATGGATTGATAAGACCAAGTCGCTCAAATTGGGGAGCAGCAATTGTTTCCGTTGCCAAGTCTGATGGTTCCTAAGGCTATGTGTAGACTACCGAGATCTGAATAAGCAAATAATTAAGAACAAGTATCCCCTTCCCTGTATAGATGACTTGTTTGAAAAACTTCATGGTGCTCGGGTATTTTCAAAATGGATCTATCCTTAGGATTCCATCAACTTATATTAGCATAAGACTGCATTCATTTAACTGCATTAACAGGTCCAGATTTCTTCTACGAGTGGTTAGTTATGCCTTTTAGGTTAACTAATACCCTGCTTATTTTGTAGATCTATTGAATAGAGTATTCAGAGTTGTGCTTAATAAATTCGTGTTAGTCTTTATAATTGATATTCTTATATATTCAAAGACTGAAGAGGAACTCGAGAGGCATCTAGAGATTGTGCTGGAGATATTAAGAAGGAATATGCTTAAAGCCAAATTTTCAAAGTGCCATTTTCAGGAAAAAGAAATAAGATTCCTAGGGAATGTAGTATTAGGAGAAGGAGTTTTGGTTGATCTAAGGAAAGTTGTAGTAGTCCAAGATTGGAAGAAGCTACAAACTCCAAAAGACGTCCGTCGCTTTTTAGGATTGGCAGGATATTATCGGAGGTTCATCCAGGACTTCTAGAAAATTTCCTCCCATATTACAAGGTTAACGAAGAAGAATGTTAAATTTGAATGGACACCAAAATGTGAAGAAGCATTTAATGAGTTGAAGAAAAGGTTGACTAGCGCTCCAGTCTTAGCTATAGCTGATAAAAGTGGCGGTTTGACCATTTATACTGATGCTTGTAGAGAAGGAGTAGGTGTGGTGCTAATGCAACATGAGAAGGTTATTGCTTATGCAAGTAGACAACTAAAGATTTGTGAGAAGAATTATGCAATGCACAACTTGGAGTTATTAGCAGTTGTGTTCATATTAACAATATGGAGGCATTATTTGCTGGGTAAGAATTCTTTATAGTTTATTTTAATAAACTTTGTTTGACCTTGGTAAATAATATTCCCTCTTTAAATTGGACAAAAGTTTGAGCTCTTCACAGATCAAAAATCTTTGCAGTATCTTTTCACCCAGAATGACTTAAATATGAGGCAACAGCATTGGCTAAATTTCTTGCATCATATGATCTTGATATCTTATACACATCCAGGAAAGCCAATGTAGTAGCAGACGCATTGAGCAGAAAGCATGTCGTTATAGCCTATTTAGTTGTACATTCAACCTTGATTGATCATATAAAAGAAAAGAAATCAGCTCAGAGATCCATTTATTCCAAGGATAATCAAAGCATTGAAGGATAACACGATACTAGGAAGATGGGTAGGATTCGAGGTGGATAGTTAAGAATGAATGGAAGGGTATGTGTTCCAAATGTTAACGGGATAAGGCAAGAAGTTTTAATAGAATGTCATAATTCTCGACTTACAGTACATCCTAGAATTACCAAAAGTATCGCGATATGAAGAAAACTTTTTGGTGGGATGGCATGAAATGGAATATCTCTATCCATGTTAGCAGATACACAAATTGTCAACAGATTAAAAGTGACCAGCAAAAATTGCAGGGCTACTCCAACCTATTGAAACTCCAACATGGAAATGGAACCAAATATCAATGGATTTCATCCATAGCTTGCCTCGAACGAAAAAGGGAAACAAAGGCATTTGGTTTATCATAGATCGATTAACTAACCCAGTAAAGGCAACAGGAACTTCTACAAGCCTTGCGGAGATATATATGAAGGAAATTATTCAATTGCATGGAGTTCCAAGTAGTATAGTAAACGATCGGGATCCAATCTTCACTAGTCAGTTCTGGGAAGCATTACAAACATGTTTGAAAATGAAGCTGAATATTAGCATTGCATATCATCCCCAAACTAATGGACAAACTGAAAGGGTAAATTGAGAACTAGAAGATCTCCTGAGAGCATGCATAATAGATTATGGAGGTTTCTTGGGAAAATTATCTTCATCTTTTGAGTTCTCATATAATAACAGTTATCGGGCTTGTATTAGCATGACATCGTATGAAGCTTTGTATGGTCGTCCAGGTAGATCCCCAGCATGTTGGATTGAGACCAGTGATCGATTAGTACTTGGCCCTGATATGATCCAAGAAGCATCATAGAAAGTTGACATGATCAGAAAGAAGATGAAAGAAGCCCAGAGCAGGCAGAAAAGTTACATAGATAGGAGGCGTAGAGATTTGGAATTCTTAGTTAGAGAATTTGTATTGTTGAAAGTATTTCCAATGAGAGGAGTTGTAAGATTTGGTCGAACGGGAAAGTTAGCACCTCAATATATTAGACTTTTTCCCATTCTCGGGCGGATCGGCCCACTAGCCTATCGAGTGCAGTTGCTAGAAAGATTGTCAGGTGTGAACAACGTTTTTCACGTATCTCATTTACGGAAGCATGTGTATGACTGTAACAACCCGCATATTTGTTGATTTTATATTTAAATATTTTATTAAAATATTTTATCGATACTCGGAATTTTGTCCGAAAAGCTACATTTTGCATACGGTCGAATTAGGACTCGGGACCACTCCCATTGAGTTTAAAATGCCGTTTGCGACCTTTTTGAGTATAAGCTTTGATATGTTTGGAGAAGGTTGATTTTTGCTACTTTTTCACTTAGGGTTTTGGTTTGGGCTGAGCCCACTTATGTATTCAGTCCCAACCCCTCTCCTCCTCATTTACTTCATTTCCAATTCCTAATACTCAAGCTAAAGCATCAATGGTGGGAGAGATTGGAAATTAAAACTCCAAAACCTTAGTTTTCTCTTGCAAATCAACTCTTGCTCCAAACTAATAGAAGAACCCATTGGTAAGCTTCTCTTCTTCTTCTCCAACTCAATCTATTATCAATTTCAGAAATTTCTAAACCTAACTTTGGGAATGTTCTTCTTTTAAAAGCTTAGAATCAAGCTTCTTGAGTTGCATTTGAAGAGTGGTTGATTCTCCTTTGCTTTCAAGCATCTCCTTCAACCGTTTGGGTTCAAAGGTGAGATTTTTAATCTCACATCTAGGTCTATGATTATCTTCGATTGTTAGGTATGAATTCCTAACACATATTCATGTGCATTTGGTGTTGGTTTGGATTGATTTGGTGTATATTCCAATTTTTAGTGTTTTGAGTTCAAGTCTTCAAAAATCATAGCTTTGTTGTTTGAACATGTTTTTGGTGATGCATCGAAGAACCTATAGGGCCGAGTTGCTGATTGGCATAAATCCCTAGCGCCATTGCTCGTTCGGTCGCGAGTTGGATGGGATTGCACATCCCATTTGTAGGCTAAGAAACTGCCTTGGCTCCAGTCAGTCGACTGGACTTTGAATCCAGTCAGTCGACTGGACTTTGAATCCAGTCGACTGGCTGTAGCCAATAGGCGCACCAAAGGCAGAAAACAGAGACAGGAGTCTCTGTTTCCTGCAGTCAGTCGACTGAACTCATTGGGCCAGTCGACTAACCTGCTCTTAAATGCCTATTATGCCTATTTTGGTCTATTTCTCTTGTGTTTCCAAATTAAATCGATTCGGGTTTATTCCCACTTGTTGTATCAATTGTTATTCGACTTTGATGACTCCTATTTTGGGATTTTTGGAAGTATCCATTTTGATGGATTTGATATCGATTTCTTTGGAATTTATTCACGTCTTCGTATGTGAATTTTGGTGGTTGATTGTTCTACAATCATTTTCGTGTTTTGTCACTTTAAAAATATAAAGGTTTCAATACTAGTAGTAAATATCAAAACTCTTTCCTCAAACGATTTCAATTCTATTTTAATACCAAATTCGTTTACAAAACCGATTTCCAATCTATTAGTATATACAAACCTTTACCTCACTCGTATGAGAAATCTAATTAAACAGCTTAGTAAAACAAGTGGTATGAAACGCTTGCGTTTACTTCGTCGGTTAATTCTTGGACTTGTTCGATTGAATCTCTTGTGACAATTTTCTAGTGGAGATCTACAATTTGTTCGTAAATATTTAAGTTAAGCTAGTGGTTATGGGACATGAAGCTAAGCTCATATATTTACTAGCTTACTGTAATTGACACTTCTTGATGATCATGACGATCATTTTTGTGATTTAGACTAGCAATGTGCGATGTCTCTTTGTCTACGAGGGAGACTAAACCCCGTTTGTGTGAGTTTCAACTCACATATGTGGGGTATGGCCCCATGGTCTTCGGGCCGTTCGTGTGTCAAAAATTAATGGCTAGCTACCATGAGATAGCGTCTCGTTCGTGTGATACATATGTTGGTGAGTTTTCATGCTCCCGTTCGTGTGATAGGCCTCCCCCCTATTTTGTGTGATTTCTAGATTTCGTGTGTCGAATTCTGGAATTTTCTCCTTCACCTATTTTTGTGATTTCTATTGATATGATTTATCAATTTTTGTGCATAGGTGAATTCGTGTGTCATTGACTGGATTTCTTGAGATGATTTCTAGAATTTATGCTTCACCAATTTTCGTGATTTCCATTGATAAGTTTTATCAATATTTGTGCATTGGTGAATTTGTGTGTCATTGACTTTTGTGATTGACATTGATATAATCGTCAATAATTGTGGTTTGATGAACGAAATAAGGAGTAAGACATTTCTTTGATTCTTGTGTAGATTTTGTGACATTGATTAATCCCTTGATGATTTTCAACTACTTATATATATCACAGCTTGGCATTGTGATTATTGTGTGTTTAGTCATATCTCTTATTCTATATCGTTTCATCTGATATTTATAGTTAGACCGATCCGTTTATTATTTTCTTATTAAATAATACTTGGGTCAGACCGAGATGTTACAGGTGCTTCTGCTTGACTTCTCCCCAGGGATTCATTACTCTGACTTCTGGCAAACTACTTAGATTAGTAGTTTATTTTGTTATATACACTTGAGATATAGACTCATAGTTGTATTCTTTTGTATAGCACGTGTTGCTATTCTTTTGTATTATTGTGGATCCTTTTGACCACTACTCTGATATACACTTCCATGTGTTAATTATATATTCATATCTTCTTCCGCCTTTGTGATATGAATTATCTGTGACTGATTTATGTTATGTTTATTTCTGTATTTGTTTCCGAAGATATTATTGCCACTGTGTAGTAGCTTTGAGTTTGCGTCGGTATGTCGGATTCTCTTGATAAAGTATTGCATGTTATACTATCTGACATATCAATGCTCGCATAAAGCAATTACACGGATGGTCGCTCCTCAACAGCCTTATTCTCCGTGCTAGTTGACAGCACCACTCTTTAGTGTTCTTGGCTAGTGTGGGTATAGAGGTGGGGCATCACAGCTTGGTATCAGAGCCAAACTTCGGAACAATATGGAATATTATAACAAGGATCATCGTCCTAAGTCCATCTTAGGAGTCGTGCTTTAGGATTTAATTCGAGTCTTCGTACCGTTCTATCCTATTTTGTTTTATGATTCCTTGTTTTATTTATCAAGATTTCTTGATAGTTATTTGGTGAATAACCTTTTTCTTCTTCTTCTTTCTTTCTAAAGGAAGAGAAATGTCTAGACCAGGCCGTCCCAGAGCCGTACCGTCTAGTGTTCCACCCCAAGATGGATTTTTTATGACTGCTCAACAGCTTCTTGATTTAGTGACAAATGCTCAAGCAGCTGGAGCTAACCCGGAACCTACTCACCCAAAGTCGGGATTTGCACGCTTGTGCAGCGATTACACTAACTTGGGTGGGGAGCCATTCAAAGGTTCCGAAACTATTATTGAAGTACAGGCTTGGATAAGGTCATGCGATCGAATCTTTTCTCGCATGAATCTTATTGACCTTCACCGAGTTCAGGTGGCCTCTAGTATGCTCCGAGAAAGAGCATTGGACTGGTACGAGCTTCTTATTTCTGAGATTAATGAAGCGGATCTCACCTGGGAGCAATTCCGGGAACGCTTCGAGTTGAAATTTGTGCCAGAAGCAGAGAAAGTGACATTGGCTCGACGATTTATAGACCTTGTTCAAGGTGAGTCCTCTGTGACTGATTACGTTGCCTCCTTCGAGTCGCTTTCCAAATATGGGGTTGAATACATCAACACCCCTTTAAAGAAGAACCAGAGGTTCATGTATGGCTTAAACAGAAATCTCAAGAAGCCATTACTTCTAAAGTTAGAAGTTTCTTTCGACCAACTCATTGATATCGCTCTTCGTCTTGAAGAGGCGGATAGGGAGAATGATATTGAAGTGGTGGGTTCAAAACCAAACTTCAACAACAAGAAGAGGCCAAACAAATTCAAAGGCCCTTATCCCAATAAAAAAGGGAGGCAAGCAACTCCTGTTGAAAAGACCTTTTCCTCTACTCAAGGGAAATGCTATAATTGTGGTTCGAAAGACCATTTTGCGAACAAGTGTTCAAAGCGTCGTACTTGTCGCTATTGCAAAAGCCCGGACCATTTTATGCATGTATGTCCCAAACTTCAAAATAGGAAGGAGGGAAAGCTTAATGTTGCTCAAGCCCGTGGCAACACATCTCGTGGTCAAGGTATTTCTCATTCTATTCTGGATGGAATTATTTTATTTCGTGATCATCCTATTCGAGTTCTTTTTGATACGGGTGCGTCCCATTCTTTTATATCAAAAGAACTTGTTGATACTTTTTCTTTGGATGTTTTGTGTTTAATGACTTCTTTGAGAATTGCGAATCCGGTTGGTGGATCCGCGACAATCAGTTTATTGTGTAAAGATGTCGAGATTATTTTGTGTGATTTTTCTTTCCGAGCCGATTTGCATGTCATGCGTTATTTAGGCTTTGGAATGATTTTGGGAATGGATTGGCTTAACCGTTATGAAGCTTATATCCTATGTCCTAAGCGGACTATTCATCTTCGACATCCTCAATCTGTTAAGCAGATTTCTATTAATCTTAAAGATTCAGATTCCAGCTTGGTTGCATCTTTATATTCTTTAAATCCTCGTGATGACGACGATGATGATGAGGGTGATATTATTTCTCTTATTCACGTCGTTCGTGAATTTTCCTACATATTCTAGCCCGTTTTAGGATTACCACCTAAGCGAGCAATTGAGTTCAGAATTAATCTTATTCCTGGAGCTCAACCTATCACTCGTCCTCCGTATCGTATGTCCAATAAAGAAAACGAGGAGATGCGTAAACAATTATCCGAATTGGGGACGAAGCAATTTATTCGCTCTAGTTCCTTGCCTTGGGGAGCTTCAGCTATTTTTATGAAGAAATCCGATGGTACACTTAGGCTTTGCGTTGACTACCGTAAGCTTAATGATCTTACTATCAAAAATAAATATCCTTTATCTCGGATTGATGATCTATTCGATCAACTTAGTGGTGCTAGAGTCTTTTCACAATTAGACTTAGCTACTGGATTTCATCAGCTTCGTATTGCAGAGGATAGTATTCCTTTGACATCGTTCCGTACTCGTTATGGATCTTATGAATGGCTTGTTATGCCATTTGGTCTAACGAATGCTCCGGCTTATTTCGTTGACCTTATGAATAGAGTTTTCAAAGACTTCCTCGACCGGTTTGTTCTCATCTTTATCGATGATATTCTTGTGTATTCTAAAACCGAGGAGGAGCATGGAAAACATCTTCGGATTGTGTTGGAAACTCTTAGGAGTAATCAATTAAAGGCAAAATTTTCTAAATGCCACTTTTGGCAATCTCGTGTGTAGTTTCTCGGTCATATTATTTCCGAATCCGGAATTTCCGTGGATCCTTCAAAGATTGAAGCGATTCAAGATTGGAAGAAACCGGAGAGTGTGACAGAGGTTCGTAGTTTTCTCGGATTGGCGGGCTATTACCGTCGTTTTATCAAAGACTTTTCTAAGATTGCCATGGCTCTCACTAGCTTGACGAAGAAAGGTGTTAAATACATTTGGTCGGACAAATGTGAAGCTTCTTTTCAGAAATTAAAAGAACTTCTTTCTGATGCTCCTATTCTCGTTATTCCCGAGGGGAATCAAGATTTCGTTGTTTATACCGATGCTAGTCGCGTTGGTTTGGGTGTCGTTCTTATGCAAAGAGAACGTGTTATTGCTTATGCTTCTAGGCAATTGAAGCCTGCTGAGACTAGATATACCACTCATGATTTAGAGCTCGCGGCTATTGTTTTCGCCCTTCGTATTTGGCGTCATTATCTTTTAGGAGAGAAATTTGTTCTTTATACCGATCATAAGTCCTTGAAGTATTTATTCTCTCAAAAGGAACTTAATTTGCGTCAACAGCGTCGACTCGAATTTCTTGCACCATATGATCTTGATATCCTTTATACTCCCGGAAAGGGAAATCGCGTTGCGGATGCACTTAGTCGAAAGCAACAAGCGGTTGTTTCTATGATGATATCCAAATGGAACGATCTCGAGATTTTATCCACTTGCGAAATTCGAGACCGTGTTTCCGATTTATGTTCATCTCTTGTTTTATGTAGCCTTGAGGCTCATCCTTCTCTTCTAGACCGCATTCTTGAAGCTCAAAGGCTAGATCCCGAATTGGCTCTTCTTGGCCAAAATGTTAAGGATAAAATTGATATTGAAGGTTTGAAAGACTTTGATATCGATTCTCGTGGCGGCATTCGAAAATTTGGTAGACTTATCGTACCAAATATTGGTGATCTTCGTAAAGATATTTTTAGAGGATTCCCATCGTTCTAAATTTACCATTCATCCTAGTAGCAGTAAAATGTACGCGGATATGAAGCGACTTTATTATTGGGAGGGAATGAAACTTGACATCGCTAACTTCGTTAAGCGTTGCATAACTTGCCAACTCGTTAAGGCCGAGCATCAAAGGCCCTGTGGGTTATTGCAACCTTTAGAAATTCCAATTTGGAAGTGGGACCAAATTTCCATGGATTTTATAGATGGCCTTCCCCGTTCTCGTTCAGGTCATGATAGCTTATGGGTGATTGTTGATAGACTTACTAAATCCGCCCATTTTATTCCCGTTCGGTCTAACCGAACCGTTCCTCTTTTGGCCAAGCTCTTTGTTAAAGAGATTGTTAAATTACATGGAGTTCCTACTTCTATTGTTAGCGACCGTGATCCATTGTTTACTAGTGGATTTTGGAAGAGTCTTCAAAAAGCTTTGGGAACGAAGCTTAATTTTAGCACCGCTTATCATCCTCAGTCCGATGGACAAACCGAGCGTGTGAATCAAACTCTTGAAGATCTTCTTCGAGCATGTGTTCTTGATTTTGGTGGAAGTTGGGAAGATCATATTTCTCTTGTTGAATTTTCCTATAATAATAGCTTCCAATCTGGTATTGGTATGGCACCTTTCGAGGCACTCTATGGAAGGCCATGCCGATCTCCTTCTTGTTGGCTTGAGGCCGGTGAGAAGCTGGTTTTAGGTCCAGATTTTATTCATGATTCCACAGAAAAGATTGATCTTATTCGTCATAGGATGAAAGAAGCCCAAAGTAGACAAAGATCCTATGCCGATAACCGGAGAAGGAAGTTAGAATTTTCTGTGGGAGATTTTGTGTTTGTTCGTGTTTCACCTATGAAAGGTGTTGTACGTTTTAGTCGATCGGGAAAGTTAGCGCCTCGATATATTGGGCCATTTCCTATCGCTGAACGTATTGGTTCCATGGCATATCGCCTTTTATTACCGGCTCAATTTTCTGCTATTCATGACGTGTTTCACGTTTCTCAATTACGGAAATGCCTTCGAGATTCCGATGCCATTCTTGAGCCCGGCATTGTGGAAGAGATTGAAGTTTCGCCTAATTTAACTTATGAGCAGCATCCTATTCGAATTATTGCTTTGGAGGTCAAACGACTTCGAAATAAAGATGTTCCGCTTGTTAAAGTTCAATGGTCTTCAAATCCTAAGGATTGTTCTTGGGAATCTAGAGAGTTCATCGAGCGAACACATCTGGAC
The DNA here is from genome assembly GCA_030765085.1 of Allium cepa. Lineage (NCBI taxonomy): Eukaryota > Viridiplantae > Streptophyta > Magnoliopsida > Asparagales > Amaryllidaceae > Allium > Allium cepa. The sequence goes on from CM060943.1 coordinate 467,427,121, forward strand.
TTACTTTCCCGTGCTCTTTAAGGTGAACTTCTTATTTCAAACTTCTTTTGTGTTGAATATGCTTTTATGTTTGTTACTATATATATCTTCTTCTTAAATATTGCGAGGACGCAATTTATTTAAGGAGGGGAGTCTGTAACAACCCGCATATTTGTCGATTTTATATTTAAATATTTTATTAAAATATTTTATCGATACTCGGAATTTTGTCCGAAAAGCTACTTTTTGCATACGGTCGAATTAGGACTCGGGACCACTCCCATTGAGTTTAAAATGCCGTTTGCGACCTTTTTGAGTATAAGCTTCGATATGTTTGGAGAAGGTTGATTTTTGCTACTTTTTCACTTAGGGTTTTGGTTTGGGCTGAGCCCACTTATGTATTCAGTCCCAACCCCTCTCCTCCTCATTTACTTCATTTCCAATTTCTAATACTCAAGCTAAAGCATCAATGGTGGGAGAGATTGGAAATTAAAACTCCAAAACCCTAGTTTTCTCTTGCAAATCAACTCTAGCTCCAAACTAATAGAAGAACCCATTGGTAAGCTTCTCTTCTTCTTCTCCAACTCAATCTCTTATCAATTTCAGAAATTCCTAAACCTAACTTTGGGAATGTTCTTCTTTTAAAAGCTTAGAATCAAGCTTCTTGAGTTGCATTTGAAGAGTGGTTGATTCTCCTTTGCTTTCAAACATCTTCTTCAACCGTTTGGGTTCAAAGGTGAGATTTTTAATCTCACATCTAGGTCTATGATTATCTTCGATTGTTAGGTATGAATTCCTAACACATATTCATGTGCATTTGGTTTTGGTTTGGATTGATTTGCTGTATATTCCAATTTTTAGTGTTTTGAGTTCAAGTCTTCAAAAATCATAGCTTTGTTGTTTGAACATGTTTTTGGTGATGCATCGAAGAGCCTATTGGGCCGGGTTGCTGATTGGCATAAATCCCTAGTGCCATTGCTCGTTCGGTCGCGAGTTGGATGGGTTTGCACATCCCATTTATAGGCTAAGAAACTGCCTTGGCTCCAGTCAGTCGACTGGACTTTGAATCCAATCGACTGGCTGTAGCCAATAGGCGCACCAAAGACAGAAAACAGAGACAGGAGTCTCTGTTTCCTGCAGTCAGTCGACTGAACTCATTGGGCCAGTCGACTAACCTGTTCTTAAATGCCTATTATGCCTATTTGGGTCTATTTCTCTTGTGTTTCCAAATTTAATCGATTCGGGTTTATTCCCACTTTTTGTATCAATTGTTATTCGACTTTGACGACTCCTATTTTGGGATTTTTGGAAATATCCATTTTGATGGATTTGATATCGATTTCTTTGGAATTTATTCACGTCTTCGTATGTGAATTTTGGTAGTTGATTGTTCTACAATCATTTTCGTGTTTTGCCACTTTAAAAATATAAAGGTTTCAATACTAGTAGTAAATATCAAAACTCTTTCCTCAAACGATTTCAATTCTATTTTAATACCAAATTCGTTTACAAAAACGATTTCCAATCTATTAGTATATACAAACCTTTACCTCACTCGTATGAGAAATCTAATTAAGCGGCTTAGTAAAACAAGTGGTATGAAACGCTTGCGTTTACTTCATCGGTTAATTCTTGGACTTGTTCGATTGAATCTCTTGTGACAATTTTCTAGTGGAGATCTATAATTTGTTCGTAAATATTTAAGTTAAGCTAGTGGTTATGGGACATGAAGCTAAGCTCATATATTTACTAGCTTACTGTAATTGACACTTCTTGATGATCATGATGATCATTTTCGTGATTTAGACTAGCAATGTGCGATGTCTCTTTGTCTATGAGGGAGACTAAACCCCGTTTGTGTGAGTTTCAACTCACATATGTGGGGTAGCGCCCCATGGTCTTCGGGCCGTTCGTGTGTCAAAAATTAATGGCTAGCTACCATGAGACAGCGTCTCGTTCGTGTGATACATATGTTGGTGAGTTTTCATGCTTCCGTTCGTGTGATAGGCCTCCCCCCTATTTTGTGTGATTTCTAGATTTCGTGTGTCGAATTCTGGAATTTTCTTCTTCACCTATTTTTGTGGTTTCTATTGATATGATTTATCAATTTTTGTGCATAGGTGAATTCGTGTGTCATTGACTGGATTTCTTGAGATGATTTCTAGAATTTATGCTTCACCAATTTTCGTGATTTCCATTGATAAGTTTTATCAATATTTGTGCATTGGTGAATTTGTGTGTCATTGACTTTTGTGATTGACGTTGATATAATCGTCAATAATTGTGGTTTGATGAACGAAATAAGGAGTAAGACATTTCTTTGATTCTTGTGTAGATTTTATGACATTGATTAATCCCTTGATGATTTTCAACTACTTATATATATCACAGCTTGGCATTGTGATTATTGTGTGTTTAGTCATATCTCTTATTCTATATCGTTTCATCTGATATTTATAGTTAGACTGATCCATTTATTATTTTCTTATTAAATAATACTCGGGTCAGACCGAGATGTTACAGGTGCTTCTGCTTGACTTCTCCCCAGGGATTCATTACTCTGACTTCTGGCAAACTACTTAGATTAGTAGTTTATTTTGTTATATACACTTGAGATATAGACTCATAGTTGTATTCTTTTGTATAGCACGTGTTGCTATTCTTTTGTATTTTTGTGGATCCTTTTGACCACTACTCTGATATACACTTCCATGTGTTAATTATATATTCATATCTTCTTCCGCCTTTGTGATATGAATTATCTGTGACTGATTTATGTTATGTTTATTTCTGTATTTGTTTCCGAAGATATTATAGCCACTGTGTAGTAGCTTTGAGTTTGTGTCGGTATGTCGGATTCTCTTGATAAAGTATTGCATGTTATACTATCTGACATACCAATGCTCGCATAAAGCAATTACACGAATGGTCGCTCCTCAACAGCCTTATTCTCCGTGCTAGTTGACAGCACTACTCCGTAGTGTTCTTGGCTAGCGTGGGTATAGAGGTGGGGTGTCACAATGACCCAAAACAAATCATAGAAACAGCTGCCTAAGAAGATTTAGATGTTGAACCCAATGTGGCAGTTATTAGATGACCTGTTCGAATCGTTGGTCACGATGAAAAGTGATTTAGAAGGAAGATTGTAAGGTCGGTTAAAGTTCAATGGAGTGGAGATGCAGATGATTGCACCTTGGAAACAGAAGACAGAATGAGGAAAGCATATCCTAAGTTTAGGATTGATGTATAGGCTGTGCCTATCAACGTAGTGTACATAGTGTACCAACCGCTTATGGTGTAGTCATTTATTCATACTCTTATATATATATTCTATCTTATCAAATATATTTCCTTTTCGAGCAAGCTTCTTCCTTAATTTCGGGGACGAAATTCTTTTAAGGGGAAAGAATGTAATGACCTAGAATTTGACCACTCCAAAATATAATATTTAAAGTGATTTGAATATATAATATATAAGATTTTACGATCCAAATAATATTAGATAGGATTTGGAAATAGAAATATACAAAATAATATGAATAATTGCTTAAATCAGTAAAAGTGACAAAATCCTAGTTTCTAAAAAAAATAAGTTTCAATCGTTTAATAAATTATTTTAATTAATTTATGAGTGTTTGTATTTTTAAATAGAAATATACAAAAGTTTAATTTTAAATTTGGTTTACATAATAAATAGTTTAACTAAAACTCAAAATGTGACCGTAAAACATTTTGTCGAAAATCAACGTTTTGTCGATTTAAAGTTGTTGTAACATTGTTGCAGCTTTATTTTCTTATATATGAACATATATTCAAATAATACAAGTATTGATTAAGTTAGTAATCAAGTTTACTTTTACTAAATATATGTAGAAAATTCTAGAATATAATTAAGAAAAAGTAAGCATAAAAGAATAAAAGAGCTATAAAGTCAAAAAAGAAACATCAAATCAAAAAAAACATAATTATTAATTTCTTTAATTAATATTTAAGTGAAAATTACATAAATTAATGATTTGAAATGTGATGTTAAGTGTTGAAAAAAAATTAATTTGCTTAAAGTATAAGAAAATGGTATTTTGTCTTTTAGCAAAATATTATTTTAATCCACAACTATTTTTATAAATAACCATCCACTTTCTTCACTTTTTTCACAACTTCTTCTTCCTTTTTCAAGATTTTCTCCACTTCTCTAATGATTTCTCTCCTCAATAAAATAATGCTAAAATATTTTAAAAATAATTACTGAAGAAATATCCACTCAGACTCCACTTAAACTACTTCAAACACCTCCTCCTCCTCTCGTCTACCCACAGCCCACCTCTCCACCACCCATAGCGGAGCACTCCTTCCCCCTCTACCTTGGCCGTGAGCACCATCCACCTCCCCCAAGCCAAGTCAAGCCATCCGAGTCCAAGTGCGCAACGATTCGTGAGCGAAAAACAATGAGTAGCGAAGCTATAACCGATTTTCCGTGCGCCAAAACCAAACAAAGTACGAACTCATATTTATATATTTATATTTAGTTGTGATGTTCTAATATGTTTGTTTAGATGTTTGGTTAGGATATTGATTTCCACATGTTGTTTATTGCATGTAAATATTGAAACAAGTCATGATATACACGACATTGATTCATGTGGAAAACACTTTCCAAAATGAATTGATAAGTGAATATAGAATCTTTTAAGGCCTTTTAAAATGATTAAAAATGTATTAAAAATGTTTTATAAACATATAAACTTATTTTAACAAAGTTTGGATGAAAAACATGAAACATGCCAAAATTAGGCGCGTCGTGCAACGATAGTTCGCGATTTCGCGCCAAAAAGCTTAAATAAGTATACGTAACGGAATTTAGCTCTAAATTCTTCGAGATAAGAATTTTTTGGACTATTATATCCATATATTTTAAATAAGGTAAGGAAATTAAGATTTTATTAACTAGATTTTAAAATATGTCCAAAATAATTTTCTAGAAAAATTGCGCTTGTGCAGTAAAGTGATCAAAGTTTAAAATTGATATTTTAAATGTTTAAAAAATATGAAATAAATTCCAAAAATATTTTAAAATGTTTTAAAATTGATTTAAGTTGAAAATATGAATTTCTAAATAATATAAAAGTTGTTTTGAAGAATATGGCTTTTAAAACACTATTTGCAAAACTTTTTCGCAATGCTTTTCTATAACTTTTGAAATAAAGGTTAAAAATTAACATTTATTTCCCAAATCTTATATAAACATTGTTAAGTAAATACTAAAGTATTTTAAAAGAGATTTAAACAATTGAAAAATTATTTCAAAGGTGGTTAAACAAATAATTAAGTAATTTAAAAAGAAAAAATGAGTATGCGGAAACGATTAGTACATTTGTTCCGCCTGTGAGAGCTAAACGGTAAAACAAAGTGTGTAACTAAGGTTAGGAATGGAACAACCAGTGACTGAACTTACCTGGCTCTCGCTTTATCTTTTAGATGAGGTGTGAAACAGATCGACGGGAAAGCCCGGATGCTCAACTTGTGTTTTATAGGAATAATCTTCTTATACTCATTATTAAAATCCAAAGAGGGAACCCATCCTATTTGTGGAATTTAAAAGGTGATCTCACTATTATTCCGTCCATAGCACTTGTTAAATACGGAATTTGATAGTGAACAAAAGTAGAGTGATTTCTATAATCCTACTTTCTCAATGGAACTCTAAAAAAATGATTTAAGAAATATTCAAAAGAGATGTTTAACTGAGTCTTTTTTTAAAGAAGAAGATTTTAAAAAATATATATCTCTTGAAGGTACCTTGATAAAGAGGAATGAATTAATTAACCAATAATCATCTACTTATAATTCAACATTTTTATCAATGATTGGATTCGAAGGAACTAGGGTCGGATTTGGGTGATTCCTATCTGAAAACCACTTCGAACCAATCTACGTTCGAAGTAAAACGTATTTGAAGACAAATGATTTTAAAGATGAATATCTTCATGACGTAGGGCTGTTTGTCACTAGTCCCTTGAGGTGAAAATTACCATATCATATGGCGGCAGTGCTCTGTTGTGAAAATCTCTGATGCAAGGACTTCTCGCTACAAATGAAGTAGGAGAGTACCTTCAGTTTGTCCTGTTTCTGGACAACTTATATGGACGAATGTATGACATTGCATTCTAAATTTTATTGAGTGATCTGTATGAAACGTATATTTATAAGGTGGCGGAGAAAGAAACTTCTCTTAGCTTAACACCTTTCTCTGAGACATACGAGCCGACAGGTTATATGTTTGTAGAAATCAGTCATGTGATTATGGAATGGCAACGTGGCATTCGAAGAAGAAAGAAGATGTGTTATGTGAAAGGTAATCGTTACCTCATTCCCCATCTCCTGGAAATGAAAGAAACAGAATAGAAGCAACAGGGCTAAGTGGGTCACTTCGATTAGGATATGTCATCACCCTTCTAGATTACTCTACACATGTCTATGTATGCGGTGAATGTATGACTTGAGATCCCGTTAAATGTCGGTAACGACCGAGGTGATGACATATTCGGTGCTATCCAAGAAGGGGTAGGCCGTTTCCATGTTGGTCAGGTGCCTAACATCTAGACCCTAGGTGCATCCCTCTAGAGGTGTACCGTCGAAAGGTAGTCCCTTACCTTGTCATTTGTAATGGAATCGATTCTCCGATAACTACTTTTGGACTAGATTGTAAACCTAGTATGTTGGAATTTAATAATGTAACAATTTTAGCTAAGATTAATAAGTTTATTTGGAAATGTTTTTCAAAGAATGTTAGTAAAGATAATATCCCTTAGTTTCACGTAATAAAGGTTTTGGTTATCATAAGGTAAAAACCCATTCCGTGTTTATGTGCGGCGCGGTCTTATGAGATACCTTTTTGTTTCCAAACATTGTATTTTTAGTTCCCACTCCAGTCCCATGGCTGACTTGGAATTTATTTTCTTTTCCCTTTAATCTCTGGATGCTCTATTTTTCCAGGCAGCCAAGTAGTTAGGAATGCTTGGAGCATGGAGCCTGGAGCATTTTGGATCTTTTGTAGAAGCCACCTATTTATTCCGCCGTGTTATGTAGTTACCAGCATATTTGAAGATAGGCACTTATATCTATCCCAGATGGATATGTATTTACTCTGATGAAGCAATTTGAAGTTATGACATGTATGATTGTGAGTTGAATACGATGTGAGATTGTATTATTGTCTTGTCTTCTATCTTTTTTTCTTTGTTTACCCCATGATAATTTGCCTCTTCGGTACTTAGATCTACGGCACATGAATACCAAGGATGTATTAGTGTCAATTTCTGAGTATCGAGGACGTTGGTCGTCTTAGGTCCACATACAATAGATAAGTCTTTATCGGTTGCAGCACACATAAACCATGATTTCTTATTCTAATCTCATATTTACCTTGAGGAAAGCTCAACAAATAAAAGATATTATTCACTTATGTACACCTTTATGCGACAACCTAAGTATAATGCACATACCTTGGGGAAAACTCAACAAATATGTCTAGCTATCTTTTCTCATCTATTCAATATATTAACAGTACTGAATATAACATCCTTAGTTTGAGGAAAGTTCAATACTTAAGGAGTAGGTAAATAATCTATTAATGTACAAATGATAGAGGATGATTTAATATTAATGATTGATAATCTTTAATATTTTTTAATCGAGTGATGTCCACCTATGAGATAATGTATTTCTTATGAAATACCTTCGTGATTGAAGTGTTGGACACATTGGAAGCCACGGTTTACGTACTATACGTATGTATTTATCCCTTAAATCTCAATTTGGGGCTCTTACTATTCCACCTTTTATTATACACATGCATATCATACAAGTTTAATTATAATATGACTATTAAAACTTAATTAACTTATATAATAGTCATATATATATTATGTTAATTAATTTTATTGATTAACGTTTTAATTAATTTTAAGTTATTCAATTAAACATTTTCGTTGAATATGTATACCATAATGTTATAAACATATATCTTTATACATATATATATGTTATTTTTTAATTAAGTTATTTAATTAAAAAATTTACGTAAGTATTAATTTTAAAAATTTCTCATGTATATACATACTTATATCATCTTAAACAATTCAAGGTATTGTACTATATATGTATTATACATGTATGTACTTTAGTTAATTTACTATTTAATTTACTGATCTTATTTATAAATATTAAATTTTTTGAAATATGTATATTATACTTTAAAAATACTTTTGAAAACTATATTATAACAATAATGATGTACAGAGTTTTCAAAACTAGTTTTAAAATCACATAATAACATTTAAATGTAACTCTTACTTTAAATTAACTTTTAAATTTAAAATCTTGTTTTAGTTTCAAAACAATTTTAAAAGTCACATTATAACATTTATGATATGCTTATTATTTTAAATTTAACCTTTAAATTTAAACATTGTTTTAGTTTTCAATTTTTTTTTTGAAAATTATCTTAAACCCCAATTCAAACAAGACCTTTTCTATCAGGAGCAATTTCTTGGCTCACCTCACTTTTTGGGCTAGAAAGGGCAGGGTACTCGATGACCCAACCTCAAGTCTAAATACTACTTTTCTAAACACGCTACTAAATTGGTAAGCTTAATTGGTTAGCCTTAACATGACTAATTTAGACTGCATAGACTATTTGGCTCTGATTCCATTGAAGGAACCAAGCCAATTGAAAGTGGGTGAAGTATGGAGATTTCAAAATTTTCTGCTACTTTAGACCTTAATTAGGACTATGAAGTCTAAATTGATTTTGGACCTAATCTAAAACTGTGAATAAAATCTTCATTTTATTTCATTTTTTAAAAAGTAGTATAAGTTTAATTTGATGTTACGATGAATTAGAGTATATCAATATATGTATGTGATGGTTAATTGCTTTGTGTTATTGTTTTGGCAAGTGAAGAGCTAAGTTGTTAATTATGTGAACTATTTAATGTGTCATTGATATCATATTTAATTAATCTTATTAATCTAAAGCATTTAGTGTAAATCAAATTCAATTGAATGAATGCAGGCGGTTTTGTTTTATATAGAAAAGGAAACTGTTTGTTTCACTCTCTTAAAACCCCCTTGTTAATTAGAGGAAGGTTCTGTTTTATTTAAAGAGAAAATTTCATTCCTCTGTCTTGATTAAATTAGTAGGTTGATTTGTTTAAATGATAATTTTAGCAAATTAATATTTGATATATTTTGTAAGCATATCTAATTATAATCAAATGTACATAGTGCAAGTGTAACTTTTCAAATTCTTGTATATAGTTAATGTGTATGTGTTTAGGTGCTGGTATTTACACCGCAGCGGACACATTCGCACTACATATACACATTCGCTATCGAAAACATTGCACGCAAATAGGTAGCATGTGTGTATGTATATACGAACATTTCAATATTTCTGTTCAATTAAATCTCCAAACGAATCTAAGCTGTTTTTGACAAAATTAACAATCTAAATTCAAAATTTTTGTGATGCCCCACCCCGAGACCCGCACTAACAAAGAGAATTACTAGGTAATTGTAACAACCCAATTTTTCGACTTTCGAAAGTCGACATTAATACGTCCACCGTATCAAATGTCGAACAATCGAATGCCGAAAAACCGAACCGTTAGGGTTAAAGAAGAAGAAGATAGAAGAAGAAACAGAAACAATAACAGAATCTCACATTCGCAGCTATAATAGATAAATGAATAATCTTTAAAACAAAAGAACTATATTTGTTTTGTTTACATACATCATCAGAGTCATATACAACACAACAGTGGAAAAGAAATAACATATACTAGTGATACGTCTCGCCATCCAGCTTGCCTCCCGAACTCCACAGCATACTTTCCTGATTTCGCTCCAAAACAACTAATAACCAGACTCTAGGCTGCGTGTGTTGAAAATTTATGGGCATCCAGAGATTTGAATGGGAACAATAAACTCTAGGTCAGTCAGGGGGGTGTGAGATCCTAAAACATTTATTTGTACAAAAGGAAATAAAAAGAAATCCGCTATGCTTTTGGAAAATGAAACTACCATAAGGCCTCCCCGCACATACACAATGCAAGCGTACAATTGGAGGAGATTTCTCCTTATGATAGTCAAACATGCTTGATACACAAAATCTTTTTGATATTATTATTAGTGCATAGTGTGGAAAACATTTAAAAAGTATAATATAAATCTTAGCCAGCATACCATTGTATTATGCCTGCTATAGCTACCTCCTTAGGAGGCAGGTTATACAACTGGAATCGTAAAGGGCTCGTATTGTTTTGTTTTGATTTTCAACAAATGGTCAAGGCTAAGGAACTTCCTTCACCGAATGGCTACGCCTCTGGAGGGACGCCCTGAGAACCTAGCCGGATCTCTGCCAACATAAGGCCAGGTTATCTCTGTAACTAGGTAACTAACTGTCACGAGTATGCCACCCCCTGGTCTAGACCGACCTTTATCCGAGGCGCCTCTCAACCAATAACCACTAAGTAAATAATCTGGGCTCCATACCAGAATACCACTTTTTATCCACACAAGTTAAATACCTGAGCTCCATACCAGATACCACTTTTTATCCAGAAGGAAATGTACATACCCTGAGAGGCACGACCCTCATAACCTTGCCGCATCCTTCCTGTTTCGACCATTTTCGGGGTGTGAGGTCCGACGAAGTCCCGTCCATAAAGCAACGCTTTTCACAAAAGCCATGCTTCGATCAACAAATGATCAACACTTAACATTCCACATTACCAAATTGGGAATATATCACTAGTAACCATCAACTACATAAACTCTGAGCTCGTATGTCTCAGAGAAAGGTGTTAAGCTAAGAGAATAAATTCTTCGCCACCAACAGAAATCTATTTGATAGAAACCAACTTTACATCTCAAAGTGTAACGTCAGACATGCATCCATACAAGTCCATTCCGGGTTCGAACGGAACCAAAGGCACTTCCTCCAATTAAATGTTTCCATATACATCCATACTAATCACGTCCGGACTCCCCATCACAAAGGGTGATATAAATCTCTATACCGAAGCAACTCGGTGCAGAGACATTCGACAGGTAATCTTTTCATTTTTGAAAATACTTGGTCTTCAACACCATCTTCAAATGCAGTCCCATTTCGTCGTATCATTATTCGGAATGGTTTTATGACACAAAGTCCTCTTCCGGCTTAACTGAATAATGGGCACTTGTTTCGAAAACAAATTCAAGTGCCGTTACAAAGGCCAATATTGATAGTCGGTTATTTAACTATCAAACAACATTCACAACAACAAACAAGCCTTAATAATTTCACAAATTTTTTATATTGATAGTCGGTTATTTAACTATCAAACAATATTCACAACAACCATCAAATTTAAATAATTTCCCCAAATTATTTATTTTCAAAATATCTTCGCAAGATATATTTTCACACTACAACCCTTTGAAATCAATTTTCAAAACACTTTCCCTTTTGCGGAATAAAATTCCAATATTATTTATTTCCACTGAAAATTTACCAAGTCCGAATGCTTCAAAATCACTCATCCAAAAATATATATGGAAACACTTAAAATAAAAAATATTTTTAAACACTTTATTTAAAATATTAATTATGAAATTTCTATACTAATATTTCATATAAACTCAAGTCCAAACTAATTTTAAAAATAAAATTATTTGATAGAGTTTAATTATTTAAATAACCATTTTCTAAATAAAATATCAATTAAATCTTTAAAATAATCACTTCTATAATTAACTTGATAAATATTTATTTAAAGGTTTAAAAATTGTTAAAGAAAATAATTTCTCCAACAATATACTTTTTAAAACCAACTTTAGAATTTTTAATTTATATTTGAAAGCTACTTTAAAAACATACTCGGCTTTTCAGGGAAAATACACTTTCAATTCTAGAATGGTCCATTTAAATCAATTAATAAATCCTTCTCGATTTATTTTAAATTTAAATTCCAAATCCATAAATTTTCTTTCCACACTTTAAAAAAATAAACCAATATTTATTCTTTAAAACAAATTTCCATTTCCTTTATAAATTCTCGTTATGAATTTAAATTTCCAACTATCCACTGATATACGATTTTCAAATCGATTTCCAAATATTCACTTTCAAACACCAAATCTGTAACGACCCAGAAATTTTATTAATTAATATTTGAGTATTTAATTAATTTTAAATATTAAAAAGTGAATTTATAAGTCAAATAAATTTTTATTTGAATTTTTGGATTTAATTGAATAATTAAATCGATAATTTAATACGTTAAATTATGGAAATAATTGAAAATTGAGTTAAAGATGATTGAAAATGATTTGTAAAATTTTATTTTATCATATGGGAGTTAGAATGATATTTTAGAACTTTTAAAATCGAATTAAAAGTTAATTTGTGAAAATTGAATATTTTAATATTTAATAATCGACTGTAAAATAGCCAATTTTTGAACAGTCTCAGAATTGAACGAAACCAGTTCCATTGGATCCGTAATAGTTAGTTATTACCGGATTTCAATTTTCGTGTCAATCGGAGTTACCGTTTGATCGTGGCAGCTCGAAACGCATCGAATTGTTTTTAATTTAAATTTGGCGAGTCAAAATAGCCATTTTTCAAAAAGTCTCGGATTTCGACGAAACCAGTTTCATCGGATCCGTAATGTGATATTATTGTAAGGTTTCAAATTTCAAGTCAATTGGATTTACCGTTTGTCCGGTACGAATTAAAACGCCTAGAAATCGATTTAAATCGGTTTAATTTAAATTGAACGTTTTTAGCCATAACTCGCACAGATGTCCGAATTAGCTTCCAAAACCTATTTCATTGTGTCCGGAACGCGGGGTAAACCCTAGAAACGCTGGTTACGGCGCGTAAATCGGAGTTCGGAATTTCCGGATGAATAGTGTCGAACGAAACTCTATAAATAGGCCTCATTCACAAATAAAAAAAAAATAGATCAAAACCTAAACCTAATTTGCCCTAGCCGCCAGTTGCAATATGAACGGCCGAAATCTTCCCATAGTCATCCCCAAATATCTTCAAATCCGTGCAACGATTCAACAATCTTTCAACATGAAAGTGGTAGAGGGTAGTGAGATCTACGATGTGAACGGTCATGATCGAAAATAGTTGAGTGGATCAACGGGAAAATGGAGATGAAGGCGTCGAGTTTATGCACGTCGTTCGTGCTACCTAGGGGGCCGAGCTCCACCATGGGGGGGGCGAAGGAAGCTTTCTTCGAGGGCTACAGCATGGAGCAACCTGATCGTGTTAATATCGAGCGTTGGAGGAGCATAATCAAACCCTAGTATGGATGGAGTTGGGTTGTTGTTCGGCTTTGACCTGTAGGGGACGTGAGGGAGAGAAGATGAAATGCACGGTGATGATGGGGGGGGCTTGGATCTTGCGGCTGTAATTAATATGGGTTTAAAAATTATAAATTTTGTTGTAATTTGTATATAAATTAATTCGTTAAACTTTAAACCGTGATATCTTTTTCATACGAGGTCGAAAAAATGCGAAACCAGTTGCGTTGGAATCGTATGGACGAGCACTACGCGATGGAGTTTGTTTGAAGTCGTTTGGAGTTAGTGAGAATTTTGGGTAAAATTAAACGCACGTTTAATTTTATTCGAAATAAATCGCTAAAACGGAAATTAAAACCAAGGTGAGAACTTCTCACTCAATCGAATCAGTTTCGATTTTATTTTAAGTAGTTAGATTTAAAATATTTGAATGCATGTTTGAATGATGATTGATATCTATTGATTGTTAAAATAGACATTATACGCCGTTAGTAAGCGGATGTTATTTATTAAAAACATATACCGCGAATATTTCGTAAACAGTGAAATTGGTATTATATATAATATCAATATATATATATATTAGCATATGTATATATTGCAGTTGTTGATTCCCCGCATTTTTTTAGCGGATGAGACCCTATTGCGCCGTTATTAAGCGGATAATATTTATTAAAAACATATACCGCGATAATTTCGTACTGGAGCGAAATTGGTATTGTGCTAATGTTTTTGGATGCAGGAAACAGGTTGGAGGGATCCAACTGGATTCCTCAATAGTTTTTATTTAATTTCAGATATTTTGATATTTGATTGATTATCATATCGATATATGATATCGTTGTTGTCGTGATTGACTATTTGGTATGTAGCATCATTGGACCAAATTTGGAATTTTAAAATGATTTTTAAAGTGATTTTAGAAAGTTTACGTTTTATAAAATATTTTTGGAATTGATCCATTTTAAATAAATAAACGTTATAATTTTTCATGTTATAAAAACTATGATTTTTGAGAAATATAGTTAAAGATTGATTTTTGAGAAATATGAAGTAAAGATGTTATAAAATAGTTTAAATTGGGATTTTTTTTGGATTTATTATAAAAAGTGAAAATATAGGATTTATAAAATTTAATTATTTTATAAATCAAGAGAATGATGAAATTATAAAGGGATTTAAAGACGTTTTAAAGAATAATATAAATTGATTTATATTAAGAGATTTATAAATGGATATTTATAAATTGAAATATAGACATTATAAAACGAGTTTTTATAAGTGTTTGAATTAAGTGAAAATGAATTTCATAAATGAATGAAATTTATATAAGTATAAACGGTGAAGTTATAAATGAAATTTATAAATAGTAAGATTTATAAATTTGGTGAAATTATTTGAAGAATAGATTGGTTAAATAAATGAATCTTATAAGTTATAAGATTTATAAATTGGAAAGTCTTTAAAAGAACGATTTGGTAAAATAATCGTTTTATAAGTAATTAACTTATAATATAAACTTTTAGTTTATAATTGAGTTATAAACTGGAATAAGTTAATAAAAGAATTTATAAAAAAAAAAGTTTTTATAAATAAATAGAAATGGAATTTATAAACGTTGTTTTATAAATCCGCAAACAACTTATTTTGATAAGTTAATTGTTATGACTTATAAATGGAGTTATATTCACGTTTTAGACAGTGAATAATCCTTTGAAATAAAATGCATAGAATTGATGAAATTTGTTAATGGAGTATATTCACGTTTTTGAATAGTGAATAACACGTTAAAGAAAATGTTTAGATTTGATGTTTAAATAGAATTAAAACGATCTAACGATGTTTTTAAACATGTTGAGATTCGAAACCATAGATTTCAACATTTATTGTTGAAATAGATGTTTCGAGAAATAAAAGGGAATGGTGGACTATAACACTGTTGTTATAGTAAATAATTTCCGAAAGGAAATGTTTTGTATAGTATTGGGATTTATATATCTATTTTAATTTCGAATCCCTATACTAGTGATTTTGGGTTGTCGTAACGATGTTTTACGTGACATTCGTTTTGGCCCAAATAAATATGTTTAAGAGAATGATTTCCTTAAAGAATGAAATATATACTTAATCTTGATTTAAGTATATTGAATATTTTCCAAGGTTGAAAATAAAAGTATTTGTGAATTACTTATTTTTAATAAGTATGGAAATGTTTTCCAATATGAAGTGAATATTTAGAATTTATCTTTTTGAAGATAAATTGAAAATGGATAGTTGAAATCGTATATGCATGAATATTTTTGAATATAAATTCACTAAGGAATTTATAAAAGAAAGTGGAATTTGTTAAAAATAAATATTGATTTATTTTTGAAGTGTTGAAATTTTATATCTTGTAAAGATATTTTTGAAAGATAAATAATTTGGAAAATTATTTGGAATCTGGTGATGTGTGCATATCCATTGATAGTTCAATAACCGACTATCAATATTTCCCTTTGACTGGGTATTTGATGTGATTTGTTTGAATTTGAATGTCACACTTATTTTTGAATAAGCGCTCACTATTCGGGTTAACCGGAAAAGGACCATGGGGTCGTATAACCCATTCCGAATATGTGATACGTCATTGTGAATTGCATTTGAAGATCGGTGTTGAAGACCGGATATTTGCGAGAGCGATAGGATGACCTGTCGATTGACTCTGCACCGAGTTGCTCCGGTATAGAGTTCTCCCTAAGTGATGGGAAATCCGATCAGGATTGTGGATATCCGGATTGCAAGGACTTCTTTGTAAGTGCCTTCGGTTTTGTTCGAGCCCGGAACAGACTTGTATGGATTGTATGCCTGACATTACAAGTTGAGATATAAAGCCGATTTCTTTCAAATATATTTCTGTTGGTGGCGGAGAATTTATTCTTTTAGCTTAACACCCTTCTCTGAGACGTACGTGCTCAGAGGTTATATAGTTGAAGTTATCAGCGATATATTCCCAATTTGGTAATGTGACATGCTGAGTGTTGCTGTAAATGATCATTGTGTCGATTATTGTGATAGGATCGTTTATTTGATCGTCTATCCTTGTGATCATTGTGTTGATCATTTGTTGACCCAAAGCATTGCTTTTGTATAAAGTATGTTTTTGTGGACGTGAATTCGTCGAGCCTCACACCCCGTGAATGGTCAAAACAGGAAAGAAGCAGCAAGGTTATGAGGGGTAGCACCCTTTAGGATGTGTCCATTTCCTTCTGGAAAAGGGTGGTATCATGGTATGGAGCCCAGATACTTACTCATGTTGAAAACACTTTGTTATGATTGTGTGAATTGATTACGAGCGCTCGGTGAAAAGGTCCCAAAGGACCGGGGGATGGCATATTCGGTCAGTTGTTACTCAGTTAGGGGTAACCCGGCCTTGTGTTGGTAGAGATCCGGTTTGGTTCTCGGGGATGTCCATCCAGAGGCATTCTCATGTGGCAATGGGAAGTTCCTTGGCCTGATCATTCGTTGGAAATCCAAAGAAACAATACGAGACTTGTACGGTTTTAGTTGTATAACCTGCTATGGAATGTGGCGGTAACCTGCTATTGAACATAGTAGCTATAGTAGGCATAAGTGCGGAATGTCTATGCTGGCTAAGATTTATATCTTTATTTTTGAAATGATTTTTCTATACTATGCACTAGTAATAATATCAAATGTTATTTTAAATGCGTATCAAGCATCTTTGGCTATCATAAGGAGAAATCTCCTCCGATTCTGCGTTTGCATTGTGTGTGTGTGCGGGAGGCCTTATGGTAGTCTCATTTTTAAAAAGCATTGCGAATTGACTTTAAAAATATTCCTCTATTTTGATTTTAAAAATAAATAAACTGTTTTGAGTTCTCACACCAGTCACATGACTGACTCGGAGTTTATTGTTTTCCTTCCTAAACTCTGGGTGCCCACCAATTTTCACACGGGCAGTCAAGAGTTAGGTTTATCAGGATATCCTGGAATTGCTGGAGGCAAGCTGGACGGCATGGCGTATTACTACTATATAGTATTTCTTTTTCCGCTGCACTGTTTGTTGTTGTATGATGTTGTACACTCTGATGATATGATGTAATGTAATGTATAAAATGTAATAACTGATATAGTTCTTTGTTTAAAGATTATTCATTTATTATTATATGTTGTTCCGCTGCGAATTGTGAGATTCTGGTGTTGTTCTGTTGTTTCCTGTTCTGTTCTATGTTCTTTTCTCTATTTTCCTTTTCCCTATCTCTCTCTTCTATCTTTTCCCTATCTCTCTCTTCTATCTTTTCCCTCTTCTATTTTCTATTTTCTTTTCTCTCTATTTTCTATCTTCTCTCTTCTTCTCTTCTCTTTTCTTAAATTTTTCTTAAACCATAACATTTCGGGTTTTTGGCCTTCGATTGCTCGGCAGTCGATAAAGTGAGTATCGATGTTGAATTTTCGAAAGTCGAAAATTTTCGGGACGTTACAAAATCGATTTTCAAATCGATTTCTCAAAGATTTATTTTCAAACATCAAATCAATTTTCAAATTGATTTCCAAATTTATTTTCAAACACCAAATCAAATTCCAGTCGATTTCTAAATTTTTACTTCATTCAAAAATTACCCCTTTTACTTATCCAAATTATTTTAAAAACCCATAAATTCGATATTCACACTTCTATTTAGAATTTAAAATCTGAATTAAAGTAAATTCTTCAACTTTTAAACAATACTACACGAAATCCATTTATGAAAATCTTTTCCCCATATTTTAGAATTTATTCGATAGGATTTCAAAAATCAACTTTTATACTTTTAAGTTCCTTCTTTTAAATTTATCAAATTCTCTAAAATGAATTTACTTAAAATTTTCTACTTTAGTTTCCAAAAATCCAATTATATATCCTGGTTTTTTAAAACACCAGAATATATTCGGCCAAACCATAGCCTTCAATAAATTTTAATCACCAATATAATCATTCATAGATTATCGATAATCACATCACAATATACAAAAAATAAATTCAACAATTTGAGGAATCCATTTGGATCCCTCCAACCAGTTTCTTTGCATCCACAGATGTTAGCACAATAATTAAATACCAATTCCACCTTCGAGGTGGAATATCTTATATGGGATTATATCGTATCATCCGCTATTAAGCGGCGAATAGGGTCTCATCCGCTATATAATGCAGGAAATCAATCAATCCAAACAATCAATCAATAAATTTGAATTCCAACATTTTCAATTGAGTGATAAGATCTCACCTTTGCTTTTATTTTGCAATTCTGATCCAAACCGGCTTGTTCCTTTAAAGATTTTTGACCTTGTATAAACATTAGATAATTTTTATTAATATTTGAACAAATCAAACAATTTTTTTTATAGCTGATAATTTTAATTAGCTAACGATTTATTTTAAACTATTAACTTTTCCTTTTAAAAATTCTTAGTAACTAAATTAAATAATTAGGTTAATTGAACAAATTCAGCACCCAATCCATTATTTTAAAAAATATGAACTAGTGATTAAAAATGGATGTTTGTATATTTATTTTTTAGTGTAAGACCAAAAACAATTTTTAGATTTCAAAAACTAATTTTACATAGAATTTTCAATAATTTAAAATTTCTATATTTCTTTTAAAACTTTGTCTAGATATAAATATACATATTTACCAAATCTTATATATATTTATATATGTATATCCTGTTTACCATAGTACTTTAAACGTGCATGTACATTTATACATGGATATTATTTTATTTTACTCTGTTAAGTAAACAAACTAGGTTTTATATTGCTGTAAAAAAAATTTCCTCTATAAAAATATTCATGCATGTATTAAAATTGAAGAAGAAAAACAATTGGAAATAAATCTCACCGCCCAAAATTTTCGTGCTCGAGTTCGAATGCCATTGAGCAACTGCAAACGTCACAACCTCACATATGCTCAAGATTCACTGGCTTCTATGGCCTCCAGTTTTCTCACTGAAGCCTCCACCGATGCTCGCGCTACTTTGCCGACCAATCTCGATCTAAGTGAACTGTAGCCGTCACCTCGATAGTCTCGACATCGCGATCGCCCTCAAACCACCACGACTCTAATCCACCATCCCCTCCATCCCGAGGCCGCCCTCGCTAAGATCCTCCTCAATGAAATTGGAAATCACAACTTGTCCCATTCTCGAGTTCGATTATGATTTCGAACTCGCGATTTTCTTTCTGCCCAATTTTGAATTACGAGGTGATTCCTTGATACTGGATGTGAGGGAAGAGACTCGAGATGAATTGGACAAAAGGGGGATTTCCAGATGAACTGAAAGGATACACGCATTTAAAGGGAGAAGGAGAAGAAAAGGGGAGGGAGCCATGTGCGATTTCTAATTATCGTCCATTAATTTCAATTTGAAGCTTTGTATTTTTTTTAATTGAACGAAGATGGTTTCGTTTATATTCCTTTTCCTTTCGATTTTCATTTTGAGCGAGATAATTTTTTTAAATAACGCATTTCTCAAAAATGCCAAGTGTTTGAAGAATGAAGAAACGTGTAAAAATTTGTTTTATGAAAACGTTATTAAATACATATATACATATATTTAACTTAAATACAAATTCAAATCATTTCGATTTTCGTGCCTCAAAATTTCGATCTCCAATTGAAGCGTGCTACCAGGCATTCATAGGGTTATACCCCTATTCTGAACGTTATGGAAAAGGTTTCGAGTCCAAATTCGATCGTATGGAGAAGATTGCCTTGTGAACCCAGTTATTAAATTAAATTTCGGTATAATTTTCAGCGCGTTTGCTTATCGTACGGCTAAACGATCACTCCAAACACTACAAAAATTGAAATCCGATAATAATACAAAATTACGAACCCAATGGAACTGGTTTCGTCGAATTCCGAGACTGTGCATCGGAAGGTTATTTTTAAATATCGATTTAAACAATATAAATTCAAAACTGAACAAATCACTTCAAATTTTTAAAGCTTTCATTATCTTTAGTATTATAAATATAACTTTTCCAAGCCTTTGAAATATTTTTAATCAGAAGAAAACTAAAGATTCAATATTTTACCCAACCTTTAATAATTAAATTCAAAAATTTTAGTTGCCAAATTCATTCTGATATTTGAAATTCAAGTTAAACTAACATTCAAGTATTAAAAATCAATTAAATATTCTAATTTCAAATGTTCAAAATTTCCGGGTCGTCACATTCTTCCCCCTTAAAAGAATTTCGTCCTGAAATTACTTTTAAGAAGAATGATCCTTAACCCGTTTATCATTTTCCCAAAACAAACAATTTTCAACAAATTCCCCAAAACAATCTTTTTATTAAAGATCCATTATCATTTCAACTAATTTCCAAAATATTCCATAAATTCCAAACAATATCGTTTTCTCAACAATTCAAATTTAAATTCAAAATTTAAATTTTCAAAATTTTCTCATAATTTTTCAAACTCCCTAAATTTTCACAAAATTTCGCCAGCGTCTCCTTATGCGGCTAGCTCGATACGACTACCAAATGCCACTACGGGCCTCCAGATTTCAATAGGAAACAAAAAGCCAAGTGGCTAGACAAGAAAATCATCAAATTTCATATAGAAATTTAAATACATACCTTTTGACGAAAAATTTCAAATTTATCTTCGAAATCAAAAATCCAATTCTCTTTTCCTTTACAATACCTATATGTCCTACTTAACAATAATATCCAATTACAACATCCAAAATTATTTTGCACATTTCTTCACGAAAGTTTCAATATTTATTTCTTTCAAGTTCCTACATTATCCGTATATCATCCACATGCAATACCAAATCCGACCGCTCACTCGATCACACAATTCCACTTCTGAACTAGTATTGTCCACCCGACTTTCTAGTGCGGACTCAGATCTGGTTTCTTGATCTGAAGCCGTTAATCTTCTTGCATAGCCGTAAACTATGATAGGGAATTTCTAGAATCAACCAAAAATCCATATCCAGGTTCGCCATCGAAAATCGAGTGAAAAATCCCAACTAGGATCGATATACTTATCTCGAAATTATGTGCTTGAATTCTGGATCGAATCACTATGCGAATAAAGTAATATACGTACATCCTACGTATTTATTCTCGATTGATTATTAGCTATATCAATTTTCTTTTCTTTTATTCACATTTATCTTCATTCCCTTATTCACAATTACCATTTCACAACTTCCAGTTTGACTTTCACTCAATTGTTAACTTTGTATATTTCCAATACCAAATTTACTTAAGAATTTCACCATTTGTTTCTTAAGTTCGATATAAGCATTCAAGTTTTCATTTTCAAATTCATTTGAATTCACTTTATCCTTATTTACAAATATTGGATTCAATTCATTTCGAATCATATTTAATTTGTCATTCCTTCAATTAGTTTCACTTATAATTTTTTTTCAATACTTTGCTTCATTTGATTCAACTTGACAAATTTTCCATTTCCCTTAATTTTACTCAATCCAAATATTTAGTTTTCAATTCAATTTTTTCTAAGTTTTCAAACTTATTTATATTTCACACTTATTTTAATTTTAACTTTTCTTTAAGTTAGATTTTATTCTAACAACTTCAAATTTATAAGTTGCCAAACTCAATTATATTCTATAAATATTTTAAATAGGATTCTAGTGTCTTTCCATCATTCCAAAATCATTTTGAAATCAATTCAAATTATCTTTGAATTTCCAAAACCAAACCTAGTTTTTTCAAACGATTTCAATTTTAAAACATTATGGCAGCAATTCCTCTCTTAAAAACTCGAAAATGTACACCGATGATGTTGCAATCATCATCATAATTATTTTCCAGCGACCGAAAAGAGCTTAGTGCTTTCATATCTTCAAAAAACATTTTTTTTCCAAATATTTTAAATTCCAAATCCCACCATATTTCTAATCCAATTCAAAAATGTTACCCAAATAATCTCACCCTTATTTTTCCAAACCCCTTGAAAATCATTTTCTAACTTAAAGAGATTTAATTTCCAAAATTTCCAAATTTCAAATCCTTTCAATCCACTTTCAAATATTTCTCTAGAATTCTATTTCAAATTATAAAACACATTTACAATTTACGTCTACAAATCCCATTTGCATATGAATTTAATTTCTTAGCTTTTTAGTTATGATTTCAATTTTTTATTCAATAGTCAATGATAATAATTTAATATTATCATTTCCAAACAAACAATCAACCATATACTATAATAATGCACAAAGATTATTTCCTTTTATATACGAAAATAGTTTGGGTAAAACTATTTCATTTACCTTATTTTAAAACCATGCTGTGTCGGTTTATCTTGTTTAAGAGTTTAGAAAGCCCTATCGATACAGTTGGCTAAACTGCACCGACTAGAATCTTTAAACAATCAGCCGATAAGTCAACACAATATAATATAATTTTTTAATTCACTAACAAATACGCGCTCATATCTATTATTACACTCAAACTCATTCTAGAGTACTACTAACTCTATCTCTAATGAGTAATCTCCCCATCAGAGCCAAGGTTTTCGCTTAACCAATTGCTCTAATACCAATCTGTAACGAACCAATTTTTCGACTTTCGAATGTCGACATTAATACGTCCACTGTATCAAATGCCGAACAATCGAACGCTGAAAATCCAAACCGTTAGTGTTAAAGAAGAATAAGATAGAAGAAGAAACAGAAACAATAACATAATCTCACATTCGCAGCGGAACAATATATAATAGATAAATGAATAATCTTTAAAATAAAAGAACTATGTCTGTTTTTTTACATACATCATCAGAGTCATATACAACACAACAACGGAAAAGAAATAACATATACTAGTGATACATCTCGCCATCCAGCTTGCCTCCTGATCTCTATAACATACTTTCCTGACTTCGCTCCAAAACAACTGATAACTTGATTCTAGGCTGCCCGTGTGGAAAATTTATGGGCATCCAGAGTTTAGAAAGGGACCAAGAAACTTCATGTCAGTCATGGGACTGGTGTGAGGTCTTAAAACAGTTATTTGCACAAAAGGAAATAAAAAGAAATCCGCCATGCTTTTGGAAAATGAAACTACCATAAGGACTCCCCATACACATACAATGCAAGCGCACAATTAGAGGAGATTTCTCCTTATGATAGTCAAACATGCTTGATACGCAAAATCTTTTTGATATTATTATTAGTGCATACTGTGGAAAACATTTCGAAAGTATAATATAAATCTTAGCCAGCATAGGTACCATTATATTATGCCTGCTATATCTACCTCCTGAGGAGGCAGGTTATACAACTGCAATCGTAAAGGGCTCGTATTGTTTTGTTTGGATTTCCAACAAATGGTCAATGCTAAGGACACCGAATGGGTACGCCTCTGGAGGGACGCCCCGAGAACCTATCCAGATCTTTGCCAACACAAGGCCGAGTTACCTTTGTAACTGGGTAACTAACTATCACGAGTATGCCACCCTTCGGTCTAGACCGACCTTTATCCAAGTCGCCTCTCAACCAACAACCACTAAGTAAATAATTTGGGCTCCATACTGTAATACCACTTTTTATCCACACAAGTTAAATATCTAGGCTCCACACCAGGTACAACTTTTTATATAAAAGGAAAAGTACATACCCTAAGGGGCACGACCTCCATAACCTTACTGTATCCTTCCTGTTTCGACCTTTTTGGTGGTGTAAGGTTTGACAAAGTCTCGTCCACAAAGGTACGCTTTTCACAAAAGCCATGCTTCGATCAACAAATGATCAACACTTAGCATGCCATATTCCTAAATTGGGAATATATCACTAGTAACCATCAACTACATAACCTCTGAGCTTGTATGTCTCAGAGAAGGGTGTTAAGCTAAGGCAATAAATTCTCGCCACCAACAGAAATGTATTTGATAGAAACCAGCTTTACATCTCAAAGTGTAACGTCAGACATACATCCATACAAGTCCGTTCCGGGTTCGAACAGAACCAAAGGCACTTCCTACAATTAAGGAAAGAAGCCCTTAAAAATCTGGATATTCACTAATCACGTCCGGACTCCCCATCACAAAGGGTGATAATAATCTCTATACCGGAGCAACTCGGTGCAGAGACATTCGATAGGTAATCCTTTCATTTTCGAAGATACCTGGTCTTAAACACCGTCTTCAAATGCAAACCCATTTCGTCGTATCATTATTCGGAATAGGTTTTATGACACAAAGTCCTCTCCCGGCTTAACCGAAAAATGAGCGCTTATTTTGAAAACAAATTCAAGTGCCGTTACAAAGGACAAAATTGATAGTCGGTTATTTAACTATCAAACAACATTCACAACAACAAACAAGCCTCAATAATTTCACAAATTTTTTATACTGATAATCCGTTATTTAACTATCAAGCAATATTCACAACAACCATCAAATTTAAATAATTTACCCGAATTATTTATTTTCAAAATATCTTCGCAAGATATACTTTCACACTACAACCCTTTGAAATCAATTTTCAAAATACTTTCCCTTTTGCAGAATAAAATTCCGAATGTTATTTATTTCCATTGAAAATTTGCCATGTCCGAATACTTCAAAATCACTCATCCAAAAATATATTTGGAAACACTTAAAATAAAAGCTAATTTTAAACACTTTATTTAAAATATTAATTATGAAATTTTTATACTAATATTTCATACAAACTCAAATACAAACTAATTTTAAAAATAAAATTATTTGATAGAGTATAATTATTTAAATAACCATTTTTCGAAATTAAATATCAATTAAATCTTTAAAATAATCACTTCTATAATTAACTTAATAAATATTTACTTTAAAGATTTAAAAACAGTTTAAGAAAATAATTTCTCCAGCAATATTCTCTTTCAAAACCAACTTTATAATTTTTAATTTATATTTGAAAGCTACTTTAAAAACATACTCGGCTTTCCAGGAAAAATACACTTTCCATTCAAAAATGGTCCATTTAAATCAATTAATAAATCCTTCTCGGTTTATTTTAAATTTACGTTCCAAATCCTTAAATTTTCTTTCCATACTTTAAAAAAATAAACCAATATTTATTCTTTAAAACAAATTTCCCTTTCCTTTATAAATTCCCATTGTGAATTTAAATTTTCAAATACCACTGATATAGGATTTTCAAATCGATTTCCAAATATTCACTTTCAAACGCCAAATCGATTTTCAAATCGTTTTCTCAAAGATTTATTTTCAAACACAAAATCAATTTTCAAATTGATTTCCAATTTTATTTTCAAACACCAAATCAAATTCTAGTCGATTTCTAAATTTTTACTTCATTTAAAAATTAACCCTTTTACTGATCCAAATTATTTCAAAAACCCATAAATCCAATATTCACACTTTTATTTAGAATTAAAATCTGAATTAAAATAAATTCTTCAACTTCTAAACAATACTACTCGAAATCCATTTATGAAAATGTTATCCCTGTATTTTGGAATTTATTCGATAGGATTTCAAAAATCAACTTTTATACTTTTAAATTCCTTCTTTTAAATTTATCAAATTCTCTAAAATGAATTTACTTAAAATTTTCTACTTTAATTTCCAAAAATCCAATTATATATCCTGCTATTTTAAAACACCAGAATATATTCGGCCAAACCATAGCCTTCAATAAATTTTAATCACCAATATAATCATTCGCAGATTATCAATAATCACATCACAACATATAAAAAATAAATTCAACAATTTGAGGAATCCAATTGGATCCCTCCAACCTTTTTTCTTGCATCCACAGATGTTAGCGCAACAATTAAATACCAATTCCACTTTGAGGTGGAGTATCGTGGTATATGGGATTATATCATATCATCCACTATTATGCGGCGCATAGGGTCTCATCCGCTATATAATGCAGGAAATCAAGCACTCCAATATATATATATATATACACACACACTATCACATCCAAACAATCAATCAATAAATTTAAATTCCAACATTTTCAATTGAGGGAGAAGATCTCGCTTTTGCTTTTATTTTGCGATTTCGATCCATACCGGCTTGTTTCTTTATAGATTTTTTGACCTTGTATAAACATTAGATAATTTTTAGTAATATTTGAGCAAACCAATAAATTTTTTTCTATTTGATAATTTTAATTAACTAACGATTTATTTTAAACTATTAACTTTTCCTTTTAAAAATCCTTAGTAACTAAATTAAATAAATAGGTTAATTGAACAAATTCATCACCCAATCCATTATTTAAAAAAAAACTAGTGATTAAAAATGGATGTTTGTATATTTATTTTTCAATGTAAAACCAAAAATAATTTTTAGATTTCAAAAACTAATTTTACATAGAATTTTCAACAATTTAAAATTTCTATATTTCTTTTAAAACTTTGTCTAGATATATATATACACATATTTACCAAATCTTATATATATATTGTATATCCTATTTACCATAGTATTTTAAACATGCGTATACATTTATAAATTGCTATTATTATTTTATTTTTCTATGTTAAGTAAATAAACCAGGATTTATATTGCTGTAAAAATATTTTTTCCCCTGTAAAAATATTCATGCATGTCTCAAAACTAAAGAAGAAAAACAACTGGAAATAAATCTCACCACCTAAAATTTTCATGCTCGAGCTCGAGTGCCACTGAGCAACTGCAAACGTCACAACCTCACATGAGCTCAAAATTCACTGGCTTCCCTATCGAAATCACGGCCTCCAGTTTGCTCGCTGAAGCCTCCACCGATGCTCGCGCTACTATGCCGACCAATCTCGATCTAGGTGAACTGTAGCCTTCACCTTGATAGCCTCAACATCGTGATCGCCCCCGAACCACCTCGACTCGAATCCCACCATCCCCATCCATCCTAAGGCCGCCCTCGCCAAGCTCCTCCTCAATGGAATTGGAAATCACGACTGATCGCATTCTTGAGTTCGATTATGATTTCAAACTCGCGATTTTCTTTCTGCCAAATTTTGAATTACGAGGTGATTCCTTGATACTGGATGTGAGGGAAAAGACTCGAGATGAATTGAACGAAAGGGGGATTTCCAAATGAACTGAAAGGATACACGCAATTAAAGGGAGAGGGAGAAAAAAAGGGGAGGGAGCCGTGCGCGATTTCTAATTATTGGCCATTAATTTCAATTTGAAGCTCTGTATTTTTTTAATTGAACGAAGATGGTTTTGATTTTATTCCTTTTTCCTTTCGATTTTCATTTTGAATGAGATAATTTTTTTTAAACGATGCGTCTCTCAAAAATGCCAAGCGGTTGAAGAATGAAGAAACGTGTAAAAATTTGTTTTATGAAAACATTATTAAATACATATACACATATATTTAATTTAAATACAAATTCAAATCTTTTTGATTTTCACGACTTAAAATTTCGATCCCCAATCGAAGCATACCGCCAGGCGTTCTTAAGGTTATACCCCTATTCCGAACGCGATGGAAAAGGTTCCGAGTCCAAATTCGATCGTATGGAGAAGATAGCTTTCGAACCCAGTTATTAAATTAAATTTCGATATAATTTTCAGCGCATTTGCTTATTGTATGGCCAAACGATCACTCCAAACACTACGAAAATTGAAAACCGATAATTATACAATATTACGGATCCAATGGTATTGGTTTCGTCGAATTCCGAGAATGTGCCTCGGAAGGTTATTTTTAAATATCGACTTAAGCAATATAAATTCAAAACTGAACAAATCACTTCAAATTTCAATTTTAAAGCTTTCATTATCTTCAGTATTAAAAATATAAGTTTTCCAAGCCTTTGAAATATTTTTAATCAGCATAAAACTGAAGATTCAATATTTTACCCAACCTTTAATAATTAAATTCAAAAATTTTAATTGCCGTATTCATTCTGATATTTTAAATTCAAGTAAAACTAACATTCAAATATTAAAAATCAATTAAAAAATCTAATTTCAAATGTTCAAAATTTCCGGGTTGTCACATTCTGACTGCTAATACATAGAATAGGGCTGGTTAGGAACGACAATCTATAATCTTGTCTCAAACATCTACTGCATATGTCGATAAATGCTTTATGTTTTTTTTCTATTTCCAGTGGATCAACATATCTAATAAATGCTTAATACAAAAACTATAAGTGACTCATGGATTGATCAGAACAAAATATAATAACAAAATGCATGTCACATCACAGAACGGTAATCATCATATATATAAATACATATACACAGATACATCCCTATATGATACAAACTGATACACAAAAGTGGTACAGAGGCCACACTATATACATCTAATCAAATACATATTATAATGACCTACCATTTTGGACGGTTTAAATCGACGATAAACCACACACGTCAGACTCAAACCATACAAAATGGAAGATTATTATTGGGGTAAATAAGAAAAATCAGGGAAAGAAAAAAACAAATATAGAATCTCGCAGTGGGATGCCAAAATATAATAATCAAATAACAGTTCATGAAGCTTTATAAATACATTTGATTATTCCTTTACAACACAAAAATCAGAGTTACATAACATGGATAGAGAAATAAATAAATAAATGCAGCGGAATAACATGATGCAGTGAAATAAATGAAATAAATAGTAATCGTACAAATCTTCTTCTTCGTCCTCTAGAAATAAGGCCTTCAACCCTAAAATGCTCAGGCTGACCCAAGCGAATTGAAAATGCAAAACACTCGAGTCATAACTAAAAGATCTTATGTAAGTTAAATCAACGATAAATATGAGTGTAACGGCGTCAGAGATGTTTACGGGTTTGACATATGTTATCCAGTGTCTAACGTGGGTGTGGTAACTTAAGAGATGTTCGGGATTCACATCTACTAAGGATCCATTAAACAATCTACTATGTAGTACAATACGCTATTATAATACGTCTATAGTAAAGTAAAGTATTAAAATAGCATTAAGACGTTACCCATACCGCCCTTAACACCTTTTATATAATGTCGTAGTCTACACAGATACTGTAAACTCCATCCGTAGATGGGCTATCAGGGAGTACTCCATAGGTACAACACAAAACAAACTCGTAGAAGGCGCTCTAGGGCATGTGAACACAGCACTCGAGGCAATGCCATGGTAGATATACCAATTGTAGATTCGGACTGGTGGTGACGCATAGCAGCTGCTACCGCCCACCTTAGACACACTCCCAAATCAAAATCAAGGGTGGCCCCCAAATCAATCACAAAGTAATAGAATGTTATCAAAAAATTTACCCGATCAGAGGTGCGACCTCACTTAGCCCGCCATGGCTCCTGTTTTAGTCACATCAAAGCTAACTCCCGAGAGTCCGGGTCACATCATACCTCATACATAAATCGTTCGCCAAACCATCCAACTTCATTTCTAGAATCTCCACCACGTACACTGTTGTTAAAGTGGTTTTCTGTATTGGTAGAGAGTATGACAATATCTGATCCCGGACTCTCTAACAACCAAACATTTATTTCATACCGGATGGTTCTTTTACATTTCAAAACCATTTCATAATTGATATCAAAATATCATATTCAATCGAAACTATATCACTTACGAAATTATATTCACTTTGAAGTCGTATTCACCTTTGAAATCATATCACATTTGAAATCATAGTATTGAAATTATATTTCTTTCAAAACTCATATTTTTTCAAAATATGTTAACTCTCATTTCAAAATCACCATATTAAATCAAAATAGTTATTTAAATCCCAACTTAGGTTATAATGTCATTTAACCATATTCATTTTAAAATCAAGGATTTGAATATAACACATCTACTTTACTTAGTTTGAAATTTAGGAAAATTGTTTAGATAGTTATAAATAGTTTGAAAAAGTTAAAAATAAATTTTAGGATAGTTAGAATACTCTAAAATATTTTAAAATAGACTAACAATAGTTCTTAAATTGATTTGAGATAGTTAAATGGATTTGAAATAGATTAAATATAATTAAAATAGGTTAAATAGCTTTAAAATAAATTAATTAGATTTAAAATAAATTATAATGGTTTAATTGGTTTAAAATAAATTAAATTGGTTAAAATAGGTTAAAATAATTTATATAGTTAGTATAGGTTAAAATAA
Organism: Allium cepa; assembly: GCA_030765085.1. Classification (NCBI taxonomy): domain Eukaryota; kingdom Viridiplantae; phylum Streptophyta; class Magnoliopsida; order Asparagales; family Amaryllidaceae; genus Allium; species Allium cepa. Next base: position 467,457,598 of record CM060943.1, read on the forward strand.
TTTAATAGTTTGGATATCTTAGTAATTAAAATCTTTAAAATAATAAAATTTTAAAACAGTTTATATTAAAAATATGAATTTTGAAATTAATATCGGTAAACTATTTATTTCACTTCAACACAATAGAACCATTTCAATTTCTTAATCAAAAATCAAATTCACATCTCCATTCACATTCTCAAATAAATATTTGATTTTTATATCGATTTCGATTCATGTTTGAAATATCAAATTTAAGCTACTACGATATCAATATATATCATAGTTATATTTCACAATTTTAATGACTCAATTCCGATAACTTCCATTTACACTTAAAAATCCAACTTAAAATTTCAATTTAGTTTCTTTTAATAATTTCTTTAAAATAATTTCAACTTTAACATAAAACTTGAATTTCGATGATAATTCAATTTATATAAATCAAATTTTATTTCAAAATATCATTTAACTAAATTCAAAAATTTAAGATTTAAAAATCATTTAATTAATTAATCTATTGTCCGTACATAATTCTCTACCCTAGGATCAAGTGATATAGATATTTTTCAATTCAAATCGCAATTTAAAATCCTACAATTATATATAATTTCAAACTGCAATCCCGAATCAAATAAAATCCATAAATCGTTCGAGTCTATCATTTCAACCTATAACGATTTTTCCTTAATCTATAGATCATTCGGGTATGTATCATTTCAACCCATAGGGAAATTGCAATATTATAACAATATAAAATACAACATCCAGTCATCCAATATCAAAAATCAAACATACATCACAATCCTCATCCAAATAAATCAATGAACAACAATAGATAACTGTTAATCAATACAGGTATTAAATTGACAATTTAAAATTCAATAATAAATTAAACGATAATTAAATGCAGTAAAAGTCTAATTTTAACCACAAATTTAACATACCGAACATCAATCAGTAAATTTCTAACCACATCATAAATTAAATTTACCTAACATAAGATATGTTAGAAGTAGTGAGTGGGTTAAAACACTCAACTTTGAATTTAAATCGATTTAAAATCCAAATTAGGCCCAAATTCAATCAGTCTTAGAATTCGTCTAAACTAGCTTCAAAATGTCTGGAATTTCGATACAATCCCGGCATAACAAACCGCGTGTGAATTGGACCTCGAATGCGAAAGTTATGCATTTTAAAATGTTGAAAAATCAAAATTCAAATTAAAATAAAATAGAAAAAGAGACTTCCTCCCCCTCGCCCACGTCAGCCAGGAGGATTGGACCTAACAGCATATGAACGAAGGCCCAACATGCGCCATGCACACACCGCCACTACATGCCGATCACCACGTGATAGTTGGCTGCGTCCTACCAGGTCGAGTCGCCTTCTCCTCCTTTACTTCCCCCGGCCACTATTGCCTCCCCTAAAAGTGCCGTTCGACGCCTCAAATCGCCCAGCGCCGACTTTATTATGGAACCCAAGGAAAATAGTTCTGGTCGATCTGAACATCAATTCAACGAATGAATTTCACCGATGCACTCCCCTCGGTCCTCACTACAAAACTGTACTAATGATTGGATGATCAGGCAATGTTCATCAGAACGTGATGAACGATCGAGAAAAAACCATCGAATTCTGGGCACATAGAAACTTAGATCGAGAAATGGATCGCTGATTTGACTGGCACTCGTCGAGAGTTTCAAATTGATATATAATTCGATATATTTTGAGGAGTTTAAATTTTGGAATTGAATTGAGGGTTTTTGGTTTTGGTTTGTCTGCCTTTGGTATGAGGAGTTGAGAAGGAAATGTACGTACAGACAAATGGAATAAGAAATAACTAGGGTTTATAACAGACTATTTATAGGTATAGCTGAAATGGAAAAGAATGGAATAGATCGAATTGGAAGTTGAACGATAAACGACTCGAAAAGCCCGTTTCGTTCTCGAAATGAAAATGGATCATCCCATATATCAAAACAAATATTTTCAATATTTTTAAACTCAATGAAACAGGTTTTAAGTCCTAATTCCATCGTATGAAGAAGTTATGTTAAAATCAGCTTACTTCAAATTGATTTCAATTAAATTAATTTCTACGCGTTTCGAGTTCGTACGATTAAACGACAAGTCCGATTGTTACAAAACTTGAAATCATACAATAATTCACCATTATGGATCCGATGAAACTGGTTTGATCGAAATCCGAGTCGGTGGCCAAAATGGCTATTTTCACATTAATTAAATAAATTAATAATTAAATTAATTAAATCACCTTTTAATTTCAAAGTTAATAACTAACAATTTCCATCATTTTTGATTGCTTGGACATTTATAATAATTCAAAGTAAATCTACATATCAATTTCGGTGTTAATTATTTCAAAAATTACAGTGTTCAATTTCAACTTCAGTTAAATCCAGTTAATTATAATTTAATTCCAATAAATTGATTTGATTTAATTTCAAATTTTTTATTCAATCAATTGTCATATTATAAATACAATTTACATTGGGTTACATCTTATTGAGTTAATATTCTACAATTATCAATGTAATCTACATTAACTGCATTAAGTAAGTGAATTAATTGCAATTGATTTCCAATATATTATTAATGAATTAAATAGTGAATTTATAATTACCGCTGTTATAACTTACCAATTCAAACACATTTCTATGTTTAGTGTTAGTAAACAAACCAATAAATTCACGTACGGATTAATTTTTGTATTTTAATCAGTTCAAATTAATTACATACAATTTTACCGTTTAATATAACATTTGATTTATCTACTCATTTACAGTTTATACCCAATTTTAACTTTACAATCATTCAGGTTAATTTATTTATCTTGGTTACATTCTTTTATTAAATCAATTATCATCTTATGAATAAAATTAATATTTCTATTCATTTTATTTCATTCACAATTTACAGTTATCGTCTTATCTCACATTACTTTAACATTAAATTACATTAAATTATAATTTATTTCCAATTTGATTTAACAGACTAAATAAATAGGTCACATATGATAATTATTACCATTGACCTTTTAACACACTTATAAGTTTATTATATTCAACAAATATTATAATTACTTGCATTTAATTCAATTCCATTAATTATATATTATTTCATTAATTGATTCAATATTTACATTTGTTTTCTTATATTACATTTATAACAAAGTATAACATTTATATTATTTCAATTAGTTGGAATTTCATTCAAATTGTTGATAATTTACTTAAATTAACATTTTTACATTTCATTTTAGTTATATTCCTATTATTAAATCACAAAATTTTATTTTCTTCAAACACTAAATTATAAAACTTTAATAAATTTACAATTTTTAATTATAAAAAATTACGGGTCGTTACACTCTCCCCCACTCAAAACTTTTCATCCTCGAAAAGGAAAAAGAGAGGAAAAGAAGGAATTAAGTAATCAATGTATCTTATTCAAAATATTAAATTTATAAACAATTGGTTTGCATAATTAAATAATTTTAAATAAAATATATCAATTTATAACAATTAAATCCTTTATACTCAAGTTAATCTAAGTTTATAGTCATTTCACAAAAAATTTCTAAGTCCAAAATTCACAGAAAATTTCGGTCGAGTCTACTTTGTACTGAGAGGTCTGGGAGAAATAGTAATATCAATAATAACAATTTATATCATATTTTCAAAGTAATATATCCTAAACCGTGGGAAAAATAATATAATACCGCTAGAAAACTATAATCCAAGACATACCTATTTGTCGGGCAAACAACGCTTAATTTTATGGAACCAAAAGCAGTAGCTATTGCTTCCATAACCTGTATTTCACATATATAATACGAAAGGAGTTAATAATTATATAAAAGAAAATATTTCGAGTTGTTTCAACAAATAACAAAACAAATCAATGCAACATAACAACAATCACTTGCAAACAAGCATACAATCATCACAAGGTATCAATGTAGTCAACCATTCACCACATCAAGCCTGACTTTACACACTTTTAGTCATATAGAATGACAAATAAACTACTAAGTATACCATCTTGTAACATCCCAAAAATTATTATTTAAATTTGGTAATTTATTCGAACTTTTGAACTTTAATTTGAAAAGTTTCAAAACAAATCAAATATTATTAATATTGAATATTACAAAAACATATGGATATAAATAAAGTATTTGGTAGTTTAAGCTTTAAATAAATAATAATAAAAATTATAAAAAACTAGGATTTGTGTTAAACATAAATATATAAGGTAACTCATATGGATAATTCTAGTAAAAATAACATATGAAATACATGTAGATTTGCATGTGGATTATGTAAACAAGGAGATAACAAAAATAAAAATGTATGCAAGGATAAAATAAATATCTATGTATAAAACAAAAATATACATATAAAAAAATAGGGTTACATGTAAACAGAAATGGGAACATAAGCATTAAATGCTATCTTCTCAAGCACAAATAAAAATCATTTCAGCCACTAAAAGGAAAAAATATCTGATCAAATAAAAAAATAAAAACTGACCAAAAGAAGTAAACTACACCAGAAACACCTACCGGTACAATTTGTCTTCTCTATATATACATCTATTCCATTTCGTTCAAGCATAACTTAGCAAATCACAAAAAAGAAGTAAACATCATTATCTTACAAACTTAAGCAATTCATTCAACTGAACCAAAACAAAAAATAAAAGGTTTAAAGGAAGATCAACTGTAGGCTTTCAAAAACAAAAAGTGTTCTGTTCAAACTTACTTTCAAGTGAGTAAACATACAACTTTAAAAATTTAAATCTATGTATTGATTCATGAATAACTTTGTGTTTTGCTGTATATTTTTTAAATAATTGGTTCTGTATATGTATATGTTGTACTATGTAGTTGAAATGGCCTGTTCTTCTTGTTTTTGGTTACAGATAAAGCAAATTAGAAAAAAATTAACACATCTTCATACAAAGATTATTAAGCTTAGGGATTCAAACAAAATAGGCTTGTTTAAACTTAAATTAAGGTTTAGAATTTGTTTTAGGCTTGATATTAAAATATTGACTCTGTAAATTTGATTTTATAGTAAAAATTTAATTTTAGGATAAATTCTAATATTGTGAAATATTAATTTGATTTTATAGCTTGAACCAAGATTCAAAAACAAGATTTTTTTTAAAAAATTGGTGATTTTTAGTGAAGTACTTTAAGTGCAGTTCCAAGTTGAACCGAAAATGCTTTTTCACCCATTTCCATCATTCAAGGAATTGTTGAATCTTACGATCTTGCTTGAAGCTTGTTTGAACTTTGATGATTTCAAGAAAATTGTCGAATAATTTTTCTATTGCACGAATTGGTGGGACAAGTTCAATTTAAGGTTTATGCTCGAGTTTTGGACATGGTCAGTGGCAAGGTGATTACATCTCCTTGGAGTGATCGAGCTGCACGAAATTGAGAGGGAGAGTAGAGTGAGGTATCGGTAACGTGAAGCCGGAGTAGTGGATTTTCTAATGAACGGCGTGAGGAGGATGAGGCATTTTCGTTCTGGTGAGTTCGAGTTACAGTTTCGAACGAAAGGCTAAATTTCATTTTCGAGTTTTTGACTTCAAATCGAGTTTGGATTTCGAGTATGGGTGAGTTTTGCGACTTACCGAAGGTCGTGAAGTTCACCGGAACGATGGTGCGACGTCGTGCACGTGCACGACATCGATTTTGTGTCAGGAAGTTTGGGCTGGGGAGGAACTCGAAGGAGTGCTCGAGTAGGAGATGGGTAGGCTCGGATTTCTCGCGTTCGTATGGAATTGATTCAGCTGTTTATAAAAAACAAAAAAAACAAAAAAAAGGGAAGAAGAAGAAACGAAACTGAGGAAGAGAGAGGTCTCGGAGAAAGGTACAGAGGAACTCGAGGTATTACTCGAGTAAACCGGCATTTCGCTCGGGTTTAATTCCCAACCTACAACGAAATGAAAAGTAAGTTAAGCAAATTTTTTTAAAAAACAATTTTTAGTAGTAATGACTTAATTAATGTTTGACAAATTAAGTTAAGAATTTATTTCAAGTTTTAGTAAATTAAGTAAATACTTAACAAAGTTTAAAATCCAATTAATACTTTAAGTAAGTAGATAATTTCAATTAAGTATTAAATTTAATTAACATTGAAGGTTTTCTAAGTTAGTAATAAATTGATTTCGAAGTTTAGAGAAGATTTTAAAAATATTAATTAAGTTAAATAATTATTATTAATTAATTGTTTAAAAAAGGGTAATTAAGAATGGTTAATTAACTTATAATTGTAATGAATTAAGCAATTAGGGATTTATCAATTTGTAATAAAAGATATTGGCTAATTAATAATTAAGTGTATAAATTATTTGTAAATTAAGAATTGTTAATTAGATAATTTAAGTTGATTAATTATAATTGGCAGTTAATTAAAATAATTAAGTAAGGAATAATTAATTAATAAAGATGATTAGGATTTAATTAATTTATCATTAAGAATAATTAATCATTTATTCAAAGTAATCAGTAAAAATAGTTATGTGGTTAGTTCACTTAAATCACATTCTCTTTAACTAAAGATGATTAACTATTATCAAATGTTGTGTACTGGATTGATATTTCTATTGTGATTGTGATACCGTGTGATGTGAATTGCTCTATGCTGAACTGTGATTTGTGATTTGTCTCTGTATTTATGTGAAAACCCTTTTTTCCCGTAAAACAGCATTTAAACTTCGATGCGATAGGGAGTCGGATTTCAGTTAGTCATCCGAAACCCACATCGAACCCTAAATGTGAATCTTTGTAATTGATACACCCACGTATTTTAAACTTAAATGCTCACTATTCGGTTTAGCTGGGAGAGGACCTTTGTGTCATATAATCAATTCCGAATAGTGACACGTCAAAATAAATAGCATTTGAATATGATGGTGAAGACCGGGTGTCTTCAAAAATGATAGGATAACCTATCAAATGTCTCTGCACTGAGTTGCTCCGGTATAGAGATCTCCACATGTGATGTGGAGTCTGATCGGGATTGTGGATATTTGGATTTGGAAGGGCTTCTTCCTTTATTGGACGAAGTGCCTTCGGTTCTGTTCGAACCCGGAACAGACTTGTATGGTTGTATGTCTGACACTACACTTTGAGATATAAAGCAGATTTCTTTCGAATACATATCTATTGGTGGCGGAGAATTTATTCTCTTAGCTTAACACCCTTCTCTGAGACATACGAGCTCAGAGGTGATGTAATCGAAGGTTATCAGTGATATACTCCCAATTTGGTAGTGTGGCATGCTAAGTGCTGCTGTGTGTTGATGATCATTTGTGATCAAAGCATGGCTTACGTGTAAAGCGTAGCTTTGTGGACGAGACCTCATTGGACCTCACACTCCGGAAATGGTCGGAACAGGAAAGATGCGGCAAGGTTATGAGGGCCGCAACCTTTAGGTTATGTCATTTCCTTCTGGAAAAAGGTGGTATCATGGTATGGAGCCCAGATACTTTACCTATGTGATTGCTGCAATCTCATTTACTGTGTGGTTGTTGCTTTGTGGTAGAGGGCCCTCGAATAAAGGTCGCAAATGACCAGCGGGGGGGGGGGAGGGGAGGAGGGGGGGTGGGCATACTCGAATAGTAGTTACCGAGTTACAGAGGTAACCCGGCCTTGTGTTGGAAAAGAGTCGGGTAGGTTCTCGGGACGTCCCTCTAGAGGCGTACCCATGTGACAGTAGGAAGTTCCTTAGCCTGACCATTTGTTGGAAATCCAATTCCCAATACGAACCCAGTACGGTTTTAGTTGTATAACCTGCCATTTACTTATGGTGGTCACCACTGTTTAGATGGTAGCTATAGTAGGAATAGTACGGAATGTCTATGCTGGCTAAGATTAATATTACACTTTCGATATGACTTTCTACACTATGCACTAGTAATAATATCAAAGAATTTTTCACGTATCAAGCATATTTGACAATCATAAGAAGAAATCTCCTCCAATTCTACGATTGCATTGTGTGTGTGGCGGGAGGTCTTATGGTAGTTTCATATTCCAAAAGCATACTGGATTTTCTTTTATAAATCTTGTTTATTTAAAAGCAACTGTTTTGGTTTACTCATACCAGTCCCATGACTGACCTTGCTTATCTTTGTGAAACGTTATGGGGGGTTCTCGCTTTTTGATTGGTGGCGAGCAAGAGACTCTTACCCCTACATGTCCTCTTTAAGGGGTTGGTTAGCCGTAAGGTGTGACAGTCGAAAGGTTGGCCGTAAAAGCAAGGGCAGGGTACCGGTTTCATGCCACGGTGGGGGGTTACCCACTGTCGAACGGCCGAAGGCTTAGATCGTGACATGTGGTATCAGAGCTGAAGGTTGAGTACGAACTTTAGCTACAGAGTATAACACATTAGATGGCTCATTAGAGATAGGGTGAAGTATACCCTAGATTGAGTATAACCGAGACCGAAACCCTAAAATTTTCTTAGTCTATTTCCTTTTAACTGCTGATATTCCTTAAGATATCTCGTCCGAATATCTAAACCAATTTTCTTACTAATTACAGATAGTAAGAATGAGCGGACGAAGAGGAAGAGCTGGGGGGCGAGGAAATGCCATAACACCTAGCCAAGTTCCGCTAACAGTAGAAGCAGCTTTATCTATTCAGCATCGGCCGAATCTGGCTGATTTATATAAGAGTTTCTCAAGGCTTGGTGGTAAGCCGTTCACCGGTAAGGAGTCGATTGTTGAGGCCCAAGTATGGATCAGATCATGTGAAAGAATCTTCAGAGGTCTGAAGTTGCATGACGATCAGATGCGACTCATAGCTTCTTGGCAACTTCAAGAAGAAGCCTTAGCATGGTGGGAGATAGTTACTGTAGATTAGCCAGAAGACGAGTTTACTTGGAGAGATTTAAAGCAGTATTTGAGAAGCGCTATATGCCATCAGCTGGAATTTCTTGAATGTACCAGGAATTCATGGACTTAAAGCAGGGGAGTTTGTCATTCGAGGAGTATCTAAATAAATTCAATGAATTGTCTCATTTTGGTCCAGAATTGGTTAACACACCTTTAAAGAAGAATGAAAGGTTCATTCGTGGGATGAATAAGAAGTTCCACGAAAGGATGACTGGCCACGTCAAAGAATCCTTTTCAGATTTGGTTGATATGGGGTACATATATGCTACACTTGATATGCAATAAGCCCCGGTGGAGAAAGGAAATTTGAGCAATCAAAATTGGAAGAAGAGGAAATTTGGAGGCAAGAAACCGTGGCGGGGTAAGGAGAAAAAGAAGAGAAATGAGGGGAGCACAGCAGAGAATGTTACTTGCTTTAATTGTCTCGAAAAAGGCCACTACTCAAACAGCTGCAAGAAGCCAAAGAGAGATCAATACATTCAAGCGTAACCCAGGAAATGTTATTATTGTCAGAAATTGGGACACGAAGTTAAAGACTGCCCAGTCATGAAGCAAGCTTAGACAGCCAAGGTGTACACAGTCAAAGACAAACCTGCATCTTCCAAAGCAGAAAAAGGGAAAGGAGTTCCGGAAGGTAATCTCACTATTTATGATAGCATTTTTAGAGTTCTGTTTGACATGGGTGCTACACACAGTTTTATCACTCGGCAAGCTATTAATGAATTAAATTTTGAACCCGATTTTATTGATGAACCTATATGCGTAAAGAATCCAGTTGGAGGTCCCGTGAACCTCTGTCTTCGATGTAGAGATGTTCCTATCTCATATTCTTGCTACCAATTCCCTATCAGTCTCTTTGTCCTTGATTTTAACAAGTTTGAAGTCTTACTCGGAATGGATTGGCTAGCAAAATACGAAGCCAAATTGGATTGCAATAATCGATTGATTTCGATTAAAACCAAATTTGGAGACTCTATTGAGATTTCTTGTGAGGACCCTAGTCCTAAAAGAGATGGGTTGATGTATAATTTGGGTTATCCCGAACCCAGTCTGGAGTCTATACCCATTGTTAGAGATTTTCCGGACGTGTTCGAAGAAGTGAAATCTCTACGTCCACATCGAGAAATTGAATTCAGAATTGACCTAGTACTCAATGCTCGTCCTGTCTTTCATGCAAGTCGTAGGATGGCGCCAAGCGAAAGGTTGAATTAGTCAAGCAAACTGATGATTTGCTAGATAAAGGGTTAATTCGGCCCGGTGTTTCTGAATGGGGTTCAGCCGTAGTGTTTGTTGCTAAATAGGATGGATCTTTGAGATTGTGTGTGGATTACCACAATCTCAATAAGCTGACTCTCAAGAATAAATTTCCACTACCTAGAATTTATGATCTGTTTGATCAATTGCACGGCGCTCGTTTCTTTTCAAAGATGGATCTAGCCCAGGGGTTCCATCAACTATGAATCGTCGAAGATTGTGTTCATTTGACCACTTTTAGAGGCCCTAACCTGTTCTACGAATGGTTAGTCATGCCTTTCGGGCTAACTAATGCTCCAGCATACTTCGTAGATCTTATGACTCGTGTATTCCGGGAAGTATTGAATAAATTTGTGCTTGTGTTTATTGATGATATTTTGGTCTATTCCAAGACCGAAGAGGAGAATGCCGAGCACCTTAGAATCGTTCTGGAGATATTGAGGAGAAATGTTCTATTCGCAAAATTTTCCAAATGCCATTTCTGGGTCAAAGAAGTTAAATATCTCGGCCATGTTGTTAATGAAGAAGGAATTTATGTTGATCCTAGCAAAATTTCCGCTATTCTTGATTGGAGGAAACCCACTACTCCAAAAGAAGTTCGAAGCTTTTTGGGTTTAACAGGTTACTATCGGAAGTTTGTTCAGGACTTTTCTAAGATAGCTAGTCCGTTGACTATGCTAACAATGAAGGATGTAAAATTCAATTGGACTCCGAAATGTGACGAAGCTTTTCAGGAGTTGAAGAAGAGATTAACCACCGCTCCTGTTCTCGCTATTATCAACGGGAATCAGGGATTATCTGTTTATACCGACGCTTGTGATGATGGTTTGGGTGCAGTATTGATGCAGAAAGGGAAGGTAATTGCCTACGCGAGTAGACAATTACGTCCTCATGAAAGAAACTACCCAACCCACAATTTGGAACTCTTAGCTGTTATCTTCGCTTTGAAAATATGGCGACATTATCTTCTGGGTGAAAAATTCGAATTATTCACCGACCACAAATCTTTGAAATATCTCTTCACCCAGAAAGATCTAAATCTGCGACAACAACGTTGGTTGGAATTTCTGGCATCTTATGACCTAGACATTCTATATACGCCCGGAAAAGCCAATATAGTTGCCGACGCCTTGAGTAGAAAGCATGCTATTCTTGCTCATCTTGTTATCGCTCCTACTCTTCTTAAGAGGATCGCAAGCAAACAGTATGAAGACGAGTTTCTTTGGGGAATTTATAAAAGAATATGCCAAGGGGAAGATACTAGTTTTGAGATGGATAGTAGAGGAGTTATAAGATTAAAAGGCAGATTATGTGTTCCAGACTTGTAACAACCCTGTATTTTCTGATTATTGTAATTGTATATTTTAATTATTTTAATTTAAATTCCAAATTTAAAAACTTTATTTTATTTATTAAAATTAATATATCTTGTTAATTGAAATATAAATGTTGATTTTGATGTGGATTATAATTTCAAACATGCATAAATTGAATATTTCCAGAAAATGTGAATTTTGGTCAATCGGGTCAAACTTTGACTTTTAAATTTAAATTTTAAAAAGTTTGAAATTTTGAATTTTATCTTTTTTATGAAAGTGAATAAAATTTCAAGAACAATGCTTTTCGTTTCGTTGAAATCCGAATAATATTGTGAAAGTTATGTTTTTTACAAAATTGGGTGTAAATTGTTTTATTTAACAATATTGTTTATTTTAAATTATATAAATAATTTTTTTATTTGTCATATATTATTATAAATTCTATTATATGTTATGTTACATATATATTTACCTTTTAAATATTTTGAAAGTGATGTTTGAATTTTTCCAAAGCTCACTGAATTTATTTTCTATTTTTAAAGGTTAGTTTCCATTTTTCTGCTATTTTCTTCATTTAAATTATATTTAATTAAAATTTAATTATTCATTTTTATGTATGAATTTTATTTTTATGTTTTTATCTTTATTTATAGATATTTTTCATGCAGATACAATTTTTCCAAAGTTCATTTCATTTATTTTCAAATTTTCAAGCCTAATTTACATTTTTCTTTGTTATTTTCTTAATTTAATTATATTTAATTAATATTTATTTATTTATTTTTGTTTATTTACTATATTTTCGTGTTTTATCTTTATTTATACATATTTTACATGTATTTAAATTTTAAAAAGAAATGGTGGAAATTTGAAAGGTTTATGACTCTTTATTTGCTTAAGCCTTTTTGTATTCTGTCTTTTCATTTCCCAACCAGCATCTCTTCAATTGGCTGCCTTAACTCCATTCTTCAGCCGTGTATTCTTCTTTCTTTTTCACGTGATAGGGAAGACTTATCATCACCTAAAAATCACGACTTCATCAAGAAAAAAAAAAAGAAAAAATAATGGCTTCACTCCTTTCTCTTTTCATTATTTTTCTAAGTTTTGCCTTCCTCTTCCACCTTGTTTGCTCGGCCCTACCACCCATCATCACCACCATCCTCTCCACCATCACCAGCCACAGCAACCACCACCTCCTATTCTGACCACCACCTCAAGCAATGACCTTCAAGTGGACCAAACACCACAATACTTTGCACCTAACCCCTTTAAACCTTGCCTAGCCGAGCATAACTCCACTATCACCTTCATAGTTGCCTTGGCCACCCCCTATCTCCACCACCACCTACTGACCTGACCTATAAACATCACTCAAGCAATGACTAGACCTGAAGCATGTAGGGCCGAGCCCCACTTGATCCAAGGCCGAGCCTTGTTGAGCCCAGAACTCTACTCCTCTTTGCCTTGTCCCTTTATTTTTCCCATGTTGCAACTCCTATCCATCATCAACTATTTCATCTCCATTTTAACATGCATTTTTGATGCCATACCTGATCCAAACCAGAGCCTATATCATCAGCTATGGCCGAGCAAAAGAGCCCCTTGGTCGAGCTCTTGAATGATTAAAGCAAGGTCTAATCATTCTTGTCTTTGTTGCTTTGTATTTCCGTTTATTTCAATGTTGTTTTGTGTTAAGTAATTCATATGTTATATTGTTTGTGTCTATTGGATTGTTACAAGATGGTCATCTTGGCTCTCTTCACTCAATTGAATCACTAGTCATGCTATATCGTGCTTGTCGTTCCCTTGGAATTGTTTTGTGTGCCGTAGTGGTCTTCAGCTTGAAAAGGTGAGTCTTTCTCACTCTGACATTTATACTTATGAAATAGTGAATTGATGACAAGTGTTTAGTAATATAAAATGTTTATGCAAGTTAATGATGATCATATGATATGCTATGCCATGTTATTACCATGTTAAAACTGTTAATTATCACCTGACATCTGATATAGGACATTATATTGTGACATTGGCATTGTTTATATTGTTTATGCATATATTCACACTGCAAGTTCCCTGTTAGAATAGAATCACTATGGGTTGAAATGATACATACCCGAACGGACTTTAGAATAGGGAAAAATCGTTATGGGCTGAAATGATAGGCCTGAGCGATTTTTATTGTATTTTTTTTGACTTGGGATTGCGGGTTTGAAATGATAGAACCCGGGTTTTCTTTGTAAACTGCGGATTGAAATGATATATATCCGTATCACTTGACCTAGGTTAGAAAATTATATACAGACCCCGTGGTATATTTTTAAATGATATTTATTAAAATATGTATTTTTAAAAGTATGAAATTTTGATTTAAAAATATATATTTTATGGTTTTAAGAAAATTAAATATTAAGTCTTGAAATTAAGAATTTGAGTACGTAAATGTGAAATAATTGAGATTTTAGACTTTAAATTTTATTTTAAAATGTAAATAAATAATGGAAATTAAATTTAAAGTTTTAAAATTATATATGAAGTAAAATTTTAAGTTTTATTTAATTTATACGTTAATAAACAGTGAATTTTGATTTAATAAATGAATGGAGTTTTTAAATTGAATATTTGATCTAAAAATTTTATTGTGTTAAATCATACGTTAAAATGATTTTAAATGTGAAATTTTGAAGTCTAGAAATATGATTTTTAAGTTATAATAAAAATTTGGAGTTTTATTATTTTATTTTTTTTGAAAAGCTAAAATGAAATCTGGAATTCATAGCATTTTCAAAATGTTGTAGTCTTTTGACAGCATTTTTAAATGCTATTGTTTTGAATCTAACAATGTTTGAAATAACTAAATATCTATTACGACATTTTATAAATGCCGTTATTCTTGAACTAAACCATTTTGGAAGCTATAAGCTACGATAGCACTTTATAAATGCTGTCGTTGCTATAATTTGACAATGTTTGAAATGTTATAGTTTTAACACTGTTTGAGTTATATTTTAAAGTGTTAAATGATTTAAATTTTGGAAATTGATTAATTGTGAAATTTAAGATGTTTTGAATATATTTTAATATTTAAATTTGAATTTTTAAGGAATTTAAATTTGAATTTGAATTTAAGTAAGGTTTACTTGGTTATGTGTTAAATGGAATGAAATGTAATGAGATAAATGAATTTTGAATGGAATTTTTAATGTATTTTGTAATGATACTTGAAATAACAAATGAATGACTTATTTGATTTAAAAATGATATTTAAATTTGAGTATTTGAATTTGAATTCAAATAATGATTTGATAATAAGGTTTGGAAATGATTTGATCTTTATTTTGATAAAGAATATGAATTAGAATGATATGTACTTTTGATAAATGAATATTTGAAGTTTATATTGGTATGAAAGGATATTTAGTTTAATTGTAAATTGAGTTTATTTAAATAATATTGGATTTATGAAATGAATATTTCAAAACTAAGTAATAATGAAACTAGATTTGGGATATATGAAATTATAAAATTTAGTTTTTGAAATGCGGGATATTAAAGCTTTGAAATATATTAAAAAAATTGAATAGTTTAATTTGTGGATCAAATCTATGTTTGAAATTGATATGATTTGAAATGGTTATTGGGAAATTTAATTGAAACTGATGGTTTGAATTGAATTAAGTTGGAAATTGAAAATTTGGTATCAATTGAATGAATTGTAAAATGTAAAGAATTAAATGAATATCCCATGATTTCAAATGTATGATTTTGAAATGTTATGAT
Source organism: Allium cepa (assembly GCA_030765085.1). Taxonomy (NCBI): domain Eukaryota; kingdom Viridiplantae; phylum Streptophyta; class Magnoliopsida; order Asparagales; family Amaryllidaceae; genus Allium; species Allium cepa. The sequence goes on from CM060943.1 coordinate 467,472,870, forward strand.
TTTCAAAGTGTAATTGTTTCAAGTATTTTGGTTTCGAAAGAGTTATACTTTGAAAATATTATGATTTTGAAGTGAATATATGTTTGAAATGCTTTTGGTTTCGAAGTATAAACTATTTTGATTGAATAAATAGTTTTGAAATAAAAATGGTTTATGGTTTCGAAGTATAAACTATTTTGAAAGAAATATAGTTTGAAATGAAATGATTTGATCCTTTTGAAATATAAACTATTTTGAAATGACCAACGCGTTATAATAACGTTTGGTTGTTAAAGAGACCGGGATCGGAAGTTGTCATACTCTCTGCCAACTCCGAAAACCACTTTAACAACCGTGTACGCGGTGGAGATTCCAGAATGAAGTAGGATGGTGGCGACGTTCTTGAGGTATGTTACGTGGACCCTACTCCCGTGAGTTGGCATAAGGTGGCTAAAACAGGAGCGATCTCAGGCCAAAGGAGGTAGCACCTCTGGTCGGACACATTCCTTCGATACTATACTCTTACTGGTGATTGATTAGATGGCCATCCTCCGATTTTGATTGGGAGTGTGTTCCGAGGTGGGCGTATGTGGCTGATGCGTTACCAGCAGCCCGTGTGCGTAATTGGTATATCTAACCTGGCATTGCCTTGTGTGCCGTGTCACCTACCATACCGAGCCTTTACTACGAGTTTGTTTTTCTCCCGTAGCCCGTGTGGTATCCTCTGACAGTCACCCGGAGTGGAGATGGCATGATATTGGATGGACTACTGGGACTATTATGTGTGAAGGGTGATATGGGTAGCTCGGAACGCTATTTAAAAGTATGTTTATTTTACTGTAGACACTATTATAATAGCGCAATATTACTACGTAGTAAATAGTTTAACGGATCCTTAAAGGATGGGCGATCCCAAGCATCCTTTAAGTTACTGATGCATTTTTGTTACTGTTCACTTGAGTTGATTTACAGTTCATAAGTATTTATGTCCTGACTCGAGTGTTTTGTGTTTTGCTTTACGCTCGAGTCAGATTGAGTGAGTTAGCATTCAAGATTCACCTTTGGAGCTGGAGCTTTCCTTGAAGATCTAGCCATCTATTTTGCTTTTTGTATCCAGTGATTTCAGTGATGTATTCTGATTTATACCTGATGTATCTTGTTACTCTTCTGTTGTATCTTGTTTAACTCTGATGTATCTTATTTTTATATAGTAGCTTCATGAACTACTATCTCTTTTATTTCCGCTGCATTATTATTTACTCTGTGTCTGTGATCTGTGACTATGTATTTACTGTATATTCTGAGATTTGCCAAATTTTATTTACAACGCGGTATTTTGAGCAATTCAAGTCCGACATGTGCAGATGCGAATGGTTGAAAATATCGGGTCGTCACAGTTGGTATCAGAGCTTTGGTAGCTCTAGGCAAAACTCAGTATATAGGGTAAATGTATTTACAGAATCACTTTCATTCGAGTTTAAACCTCTTCCTTTTTGACTCGATTCCTTTGAATTTTGGAACATTCCTTGTGGTTCCAAAATCCATTCGTGTCCCTCACTATTTATCTTCTTTTATTTCTGGAGTATCCCATAACTCCACTTCAAAAGATCTTCATAATGAGTCGGCGGTCTCGCCAACCTCAAATTTATTTGTAAAGGGGGAAAACTCCTTTACAACAACATCGATTCACCAGAGATTCTATATCCTCGGTTGAGATGCTAGTATCTCTTATAATTTCGAACTCTACATCTTGAGATCGAATGTCGATTTACCCAAGAAATCCACATCGGTCTTATTCTTTAAGTCACGGTTGACCGGGTTAAGCTTGCCCGCGATTTATATAAGCTTATCCATCTTTCTATTCTGTTATTTAATTATCTCATCTTTGTTTCCAACTTATCTTCAAATTATTCTTGAAGTGTATTTGTAAACTAATATTTAAAATGTTTTATATATTGTGTTGTTTGAGTTGTTGATGTTGATTTGGGTTTCTAATCGATTCGTCTGATCAACGCTATCGATAAGATTTCCAAAACACTTGAACAGAGCAAACTGACACAATATGTTTTTAAAATTTAGTAAGGAAATAAATTTTGTGAAATAAATTTTGTAACTATATTATAAATCTTTATCTGGATATTATTTGAATTGGTTGTTAAGAAATAATATTTGTTTTATATATCATTTTCTATTGTTTCATATATCTAATTGAACTATAAAACATGGTTATAAATTTATTTGGAAATTTAAAATGAATGTAAAACAAGAATTTGAGAATTTAATTTTCGATGGATTTCAAACTTTGTGTTCAAAGTTTTAAAGGATATATTATTTAAAGTATTTTCGAATAGAAATTTGCTTCCAAAGAATTTTAAATTTAAATTTAGCGCTCTTCTCTTTGTCACTGGAAAATAATTTCGGTGATGACTGCAGCATCATTGACATTCATTTTCGAGTTTCGAAGTAAAGAGACCATTCTGTAGTCTTGCTACAGTTTTGTTTTGGGAAAATTTAATTGATTTTAATTTCTAAAATAAGACTGGATTTATAACATATGATGATATATGATTTAAATTTGAATGGATATTTATATATATAGTATATGTGCATTTAGTTATCTCTAAATAGTTTGGAATTTATTGGAAATTTAATTCCTAAATTTTATCTTCAAAGATAATTTTTAAGTATGATTTCAAGATTTGGATAAATATTCAAGCTTGAAATGATTAAATTAGAAAGTTTTATTTGTATAATACATAATTCATTACAATATAACTTACCTTAAATTTTAGAAGTTGAACATGTAATCGGATAATATATAATATGAAAGATTTTATAAATAAAATTTGAGTGATTATAATAAATGTTATACACTTAAATTTAAGTTATAAAAGGATTAACAGAGGTAAATAAAGAAAAAGGGTAATGGAATAATTTATAATATAAAATGATGATAAAGGAACTAAGAATAAATTTAAGGCAGTTGCAATGAGTGTGAGTATATTTAACATAGGTGATAAAATATATTGAGAGGAATAATTTTAATTTTAATTAGTAGTGAAGAAGAATTAAATTTTATTTGGCACATTTTGAGTATAATAAAAGATTTTTCAAATACATGATTTTAGGGATTTGTTAATTTAAGATAATTGGATGATAAGATAATGAAATTAGAGACGCTCAAGATTTATTTGACTTATGTAAAATTAATTTTCAGTTTAAGTTGAAATTTTATGGTTTTAAATTCATTATTTTATTTTGTTTTTCAAACTATCTTTTGGTTGTCCTAATTTCCCTTATCTTGCTACAGAATGAGAGGCTATTGCATATACCAGTCTGTTTAGAAATCTTTCTAAAATCTTTAATAATCTTTGGCACTCATCTTTGAATCTAAGCACCGCTTGCCATCCACAGACCGTCGGTCAAACGGGAAGGGTGAATCATATTCTAAAAGATTCTTTTCATGCTTGTGTTCTTGATTCTGGAGGATGTTGGAAAGATCATCTCCACCTTGTTAAACTTACCTATAGCAACAGTTATCAGGTATAATTTTAATCTTCTTGTCATCTTGTCTTAATACTATTTCATTCAATCTTTTTCTGCGCTTTCCCGTACCTTATTCCTTTTCGGGGACGAAAAGTTTTGAGTGGGGGAGAGTGTAACAACCCTGTATTTTCTGATTATTGTAATTGTATATTTTAATTATTTTAATTTAAATTCCTAATTTAAAAACTTTATTTTATTTATTAAAATTAATATATCTTGTTAATTGAAATATAAATGTTGATTTTGATGTGGATTATAATTTCAAACATGCATAAATTGAATATTTCCAGAAAATGTGAATTTTGGTCAATCGGGTCAAACTTTGACTTTTAAATTTAAATTTTAAAAAGTTTGAAAATTTGAATTTTATCTTTTTTATGAAAGTAAATAAAATTTCAAGAACAATGCTTTTCGTTTCGTTGAAATCCGAATAATATTGTGAAAGTTATGCTTTTTACAAAATTGGGTGTAAATTGTTTTATTTAACAATATTGTTTATTTTAAATTATATAAATAATTTTTTTATTTGTCATATATTATTATAAATTCTATTATATGTTATGTTACATATATATTTACCTTTTAAATATTTTGAAAGTGATGTTTGAATTTTTCCAAAGCTCACTGAATTTATTTTCTATTTTTAAAGGTTAGTTTCCATTTTTCTGCTATTTTCTTCATTTAAATTATATTTAATTAAAATTTAATTATTCATTTTTTTGTATGCATTTTATTTTTATGTTTTTATCTTTATTTATAAATATTTTTCATGCAGATACAATTTTCCCAAAGTTCATTCATTTATTTTCAAATTTTCAAGCCTAATTTACATTTTTCTTTGTTATTTTCTTAATTTAATTATATTTAATTAATATTTATTTATTTATTTTTGTTTATTTACTATATTTTCATGTTTTATCTGTATTTATACATATTTTACATGTATTTAAATTTTAAAAAGAAATGGTGGAAATTTGAAAGGTTTATGACTCTTTATTTGCTTAAGCCTTTTTGTATTCTGTCTTTTCATTTCCCAACCAACATCTCTTCAATTGGCTGCCTTAACTCCATTCTTCAGCCGTGTATTCTTCTTTCTTTTTCATGTGAAAGGGAAGACTTATCATCCCCTAAAAATCACGACTTCATCAAGAAAAAAAAAAGAAAAAATAATGGCTTCATCTCCTTTCTCTTTTCATTATTTTTCTAAGTTTTGCCTTCCTCTTCCACCTTGTTTGCTCGGCCCTACCACCCATCATCACCACCATCCTCTCCACGATCACCAGCCACAGCAACCACCACCTCCTATTCTGACCACCACCTCAAGCAATGACCTTCAAGTGGACCAAACACCACAATACTTTGCACCTAACCCCTTGAAACCTTGCCTAGCCGAGCATAACTCCACTATCACCTTCATAGTTGCCTTGGCCACCCCCTATCTCCACCACCACCTACTGACCTGACCTATAGACATCACTCCAGCAATGACTAGACCTGAAGCATGTAGGGCCGAGCCCCACTTGATCCAAGGCCGAGCCTTGTTGAGCCCAGAACTCTACTCCTCTTTGCCTTGTCCCTTTATTTTTCCCATGTTGCAACTCCTATCCATCATCAACTATTTCATCTCCATTTTAACATGCATTTTTGATGCCATACCTGATCCAAACCAGAGCCTATATCATCAGCTATGGCCGAGCAAAAGAGCCCCTTGGTCGAGCTCTTGAATGATTAAAGCAAGGTCTAATCATTCTTGTCTTTGTTGCTTTGTATTTCCGTTTATTTCAATGTTGTTTTGTGTTAAGTAATTCATATGTTATATTGTTTGTGTCTATTGGATTGTTACAAGATGGTCATCTTGGCTCTCTTCACTCAACTGAATCACTAGTCGTGCTATATCGTGCTTGTCGTTCACTTGGAATCGTTTTGTGTGCCGTAGTGGTCTTCAGCTTGAAAAGGTGAGTCTTTCTCACTCTGACATTTACACTTATGAAATAGTGAATTGATGACAAGTGTTTAGTAATATAAAATGTTTAAGCAAGTTAATGATGATCATATGATATGCTATGCCATGTTATTACCATGTTAAAACTGTTAATTATCACCTGACATCTGATATATGACATTATATTGTGACATTGGCATTGTTTATATTGTTTATGCATATATTCACACTGCAAGTTCCCTGTTAGAATAGAATCACTATGGGTTGAAATGATACATATCCGAACGGACTTTAGAATAGGGAAAAATCGTTATGGGCTGAAATGATAGGCCTGAGCGATTTTTATTGTATTTTTTTTTGACTTGGGATTGCGGGTTTGAAATGATAGAACCCGGGTTTTCTTTGTAAACTGCGGATTGAAATGATATATATCCGTATCACTTGATCTAGGTTAGAAAATTATATACAGACCCCGTGGTATATTCTTAAATGATATTTATTAAAATATGTATTTTTAAAAGTATGAAATTTTGATTTAAAAATATATATTTTATGGTTTTAAGAAAATTAAATATTAAGTCTTGAAATTGTGAATTTGAGTACGTAAATGTAAAATAATTGAGATTTTAGACTTTAAATTTTATTTTAAAATGTAAATAAATAATGGAAATTAAATTTATAGTTTTAAAATTATATATGAAGTAAAATTTTAAGTTTTATTTAATTTATACGTTAATAAACAGTGAATTTTGACTTAATAAATGAATGGAGTTTTTAAATTGAATATTTGATCTAAAAATTTTATTGTGTTAAATCATACGTTAAAATGATTTTAAATGTGAAATTTTGAAGTCTAGAAATATGATTTTCAAGTTATAATAAAAATTTGGAGTTTTATTATTTTTTTTTTTTTTGAAAAGCTAAAATGAAATCTGGAATTCATAGCATTTTCAAAATGTTGTAGTCTTTTGACAGCATTTTTAAATGCTATTGTTTTGAATCTAACAATGTTTGAAATAACTAAATATCTATTACGACATTTTATAAATGCCGTTATTCTTGAACTAAACCATTTTTGGAAGCTATAAGCTATGATAGCACTTTATAAATGCTGTCGTTGCTATAATTTGACAATGTTTGAAATGTTATAGTTTTAACACTGTTTGAGTTATATTTTAAAGTGTTAAATGATTTAAATTTTGGAAATTGATTAATTGTGAAATTTAAGAAGTTTTGAATATATTTTAATATTTAAATTTGAATTTTTAAGGAATTTAAATTTGAATTTGAATTTAAGTAAGGTTTACTTGGTTATGTGTTAAATGGAATGAAATGTAATGAGATAAATGAATTTTGAATGGAATTTTTAATGTATTTTGTAATGATACTTGAAATAACAAATGAATGACTTATTTGATTTAAAAATGATATTTAAATTTGAGTATTTGAATTTGAATTCAAATAATGATTTGATAATAAGGTTTGGAAATGATTTGCTCTTTATTTTGATAAAGAATATGAATTAGAATGATATGTACTTTTGATAAATGAATATTTGAAGTTTATATTGGTATGAAAGGATATTTAGTTTAATTGTAAATTGAGTTTATTTAAATAATATTGGATTTACGAAATGAATATTTCAAAACTAAGTAATAATGAAACTAGATTTGAGATATATGAAATTATAAAATTTAGTTTTTGAAATGCGGGATATTAAAGCTTTGAAATATATTAAAAAAATTGAATACTTTAATTTGTGGATCAAATCTATGTTTGAAATTGATATGATTTGAAATGGTTATTGGGAAATTTAATTGAAACTGATGGTTTGAATTGAATTAAGTTGGAAATTGAAAATTTGGTATCAATTGAATGAATTGTAAAATGTAAAGAATTAAATGAATATCCCATGATTTCAAATGTATGATTTTGAAATGTTATGATTTTCAAAGTGTAATTGTTTCAAGTATTTTGGTTTCGAAAGAGTTATACTTTGAAAATATTATGATTTTGAAATGAATATATGTTTGAAATGCTTTTGGTTTCGAAGTATAAACTATTTTGATTGAATAAATAGTTTTGAAATAAAAATGGTTTATGGTTTCGAAGTATAAACTATTTTGAAAGAAATATAGTTTGAAATGAAATGATTTGATCCTTTTGAAATATAAACTATTTTGAAATGACCACGGCGTTATAATAACGTTTGGTTGTTAAAGAGACCGGGATCGGAAGTTGTCATACTCTCTGCCAACTCCGAAAACCACTTTAACAACCGTGTACGCGGTGGAGATTTCAGAATGAAGTAGGATGGTGGCGACGTTCTTGAGGTATATTACGTGGACCCAACTCCCGTGAGTTGGCATAAGGTGGCTAAAACGGGAGCGATCTCGGGCCAAAGGAGGTAGCACCCCTGGTCGGACACATTCCTTCGATACTATACTCTTACTGGTGATTGATTAGATGGCCATCCTCCGATTTTGATTGGGAGTGTGTTCCGAGGTGGGCGTATGTGGCTGCTGCGTTACCACCAGCCCGTGTGCGTAATTGGTATATCTACCCTGGCATTGCCTTATGTGCTGTGTCACCTACCATACCGAGCCTTTACTACGAGTTTGTTTTTCTCCCGTAGCCCGTGTGGTATCCTCTGACAGTCACCCGGAGTGGAGATGGCATGATATTGGATGGACTACTGGGACTATTATGTGTGAAGGGTGATATGGGTAGCTCGGAACGCTATTTAAAAGTATGTTTATTTTACTGTAGACACTATTATAATAGCGCAATATTACTACATAGTAAATAGTTTAACGGATCCTTAAAGGATGGACGATCCCAAGCATCCTTTAAGTTACTGATGCATTTTTGTTACTGTTCACTTGAGTTGATTTACAGTTCATAAGTATTTATGTCCTGACTCGAGTGTTTTGTGTTTTGCTTTACGCTCGAGTCAGATTGAGTGAGTTAGCATTCAAGATTCACCTTTGGAGCTGGAGCTTTCCTTGAAGATCTAGCCATCTATTTTGCTTTTTGTATCCAGTGATTTCAGTGATGTATTCTGATTTATACCTGATGTATCTTGTTACTCTTCTGTTGTATCTTGTTTAACTCTGATGTATCTTATTTTTATATAGTAGCTTCATGAACTACTATCTCTTTTATTTCCGCTGCATTATTATTTACTCTGTGTCTGTGATCTGTGACTATGTATTTACTGTATATTCTGAGATTTGCCAAATTTTATTTACAACGCGGTATTTTGAGCAATTCAAGTCCGACATATGCGGATGCGAATGGTTGAAAATATCGGGTCGTTACAAGACTTCCCTGATATGAAATGAGAAGTTTTGGACGAATGTCACAAATCTAAACTTTGCATCCATCCAGGAGTTAACAAGATGTATAGAGATATCAAAAGAACTTTCTGGTGGAAGACAATGAAAAGGGACATATCTATATATGCGAGTCGCTGTGTTACTTGCCAATAAATCAAGAGCGATCAAAAGAAAATGGCGGGTTCACTTCAGCCTTTAGATGTACCCAAGTGGAAATGGGACGAAGTGTCGATGGATTTCATCGACGAGTTGCCTCGTACTCGGAAAGGCAATGAAGCAATTTGGGTCATTGTAGACCGTTTGACTAAGACAGCCCACTTTTTGCCAGTGAAATATACCCGCACGGCAGCAAGTTTAGCCGAGTTATATGTGAAAGAAATTTTCCGTCTCCACGGTATTCCTAGCAGCATAGTGAGTTATCGTGACCCGATCTTCACTAGTAGATTTTGAGAGGCATTTTAAGATGCTTTGGGAACAAAACTGAATTTCGACACTGCTTATCACCCATAGTCTGATGGGCAGACGGAGAGGATTAACTGAATCTTGAAAGACCTATTGCGTGCTTGTATACTTGATTTTGGTGGTTCTTGGGAGGACCACTTGCATCTGGTCGAATTCTCATGTAACAATAGCTATCAGGCCAGTATAGAGATGGCTCCTTTTGAAGCTTTATATGGTCGTCCGTGTCGATCACCCGCATGCTGGATTGAGGCAGGTGATATACTCGTCCTTGGACCGGATATGATAAAGAAGCCACAAAGAAAGTAGATTTTATACGAAAGAAATTGAAGACAGCTCAGAGTCATCAAAAGAGTTATTATGATCGTAGAAGAAGGGATTTGGAATTCCAGATTGGAGATTCTGTCTTTCTTAAAGTATCTCCAATGCGAGGAGTATTAAGGTTTGGGAAGACCGGTAAGCTGGCACCACGGTATATTGGTCCTTTTCCTATTCAGGAGAGGATCAGTTCTTTAGCTTATCGAGTGCAGTTGTCTAGCTGGTTATCTGGTGTGCATGATGTGTTCCACATTTCTAATCTTCGGAAGTATGTGCACGATCCAGATAGTATTATTGAAGAAGCTACTCAATAGGATCTCGAAATCACTCCCATTTTAATAGTTAAAAGAGAACCGATAAAGATTGTAGATTGTGATGAAAAAGCAATTGAGAAACAAAGTTGTGAAACTAATTAAAGTTCAATGGAGTGGCAATCCAAAGGACTACACTTGGAAACCAAAGGTAACATGCAGAAATCATATCCCAATTGCAGAGTGGATATCTCGGCTGAGGTGCATGTAAATGTGCTTATTTTAACCATCATCTTTATTCTTTTTAAATTAAATAAATGATCATATTGGGTATTTTAACTTGTTTAAACCAAAATTCATATTATTTGAAAATTGGTTCATATTCATCTTCATCCAGGGGCAAAATTGTCATTTTTGTGCAGATATTAATTTGAGAACATTTAATTGAAAATTTTTATATTATTTTGTAGGAAATTACACTCAATTAGAAGTGGGTTCATGAAGGAATATGCATGCACAAAATGAATACAAAGGAATGAAGATGGAAATAATTCAAAGTGAAGAACATGGAGCACCCCACCTACCCACTACCTAATGTACAAATTAAAGGCTAATGCACATGCTAAAAGACATTTAAAGCTTCATGTACATTTAAGTGGGGGATTATTAAAGCTAACGATAACTTGGCCACCACACTTCCTCCAAGGGCATTTTGGATACTCCCTAAAAATATGCATTAGGGTTTCTAACTTGTATAAATACCCCTTATGTTTCATGTAGCCAGCTTCTTCTTAGTTAGTTTTAGTTTAGAAAATAAATCAAAGCTCTCTTTCTTTCCATGACTACTTAGCCATTTTATTTCATGTAATTTTCTCTTCTTTTATGCAATGTTAATTCTCTTTTATTTACATGCTTCTTCTCTTCTTATGTAATAGTGTAGATTTACCTTTATGCAATTAGATTAGTTGTCTTTTCCATTAGCTTTCATTTTCCTTTCTTTTTGCTTTCATGTTGCTTTCTACATTTGTTGATTTGATAACAAATATGAGAGCTTAATCCCTACAATTTAGGGGTAATGAAGCTCTCTAGTATGTAGATGCAACATTTTGATGTTTATACTCTCTTTTGTGCTTTAATGGAAACACTTGAAGTGATTTAATGATGTTGTTTAGCTTTGAATTTGATAGTCTATGTTGTTCTTAACAAATAGGCTATGCTTAAACAAACATAACACAAATTGCCTCTTCATCTAAATATGATTATGGCAAAGAAGTGAATGTTGAAATTGAAATTTGATAGCCTATATTTCTAAACAATAGTTAATAGGCTATGCTTAAAATAGATTTTTATTTCAACTTTGTTGTCATATTTCATGAGAGTTAAATGTGTATTAGTGGTTGTGTTATAGTTTGATGGTTTATATTGGGCTAATTAATAGCACAAATATATCATACTTATGATAAACACATCAACTAATTACACTAATGAAAAGAAAAGAGAGATCATAACTTTATTTTGTTGATTTATATGATCTAGAGAGTGGGTTTATCTCTAAATTGTTCTTTTGACTCTCATATTTTTATCATTTTCTTTTGCTTGTTTTTGTTAGTTTCTTACATTTCTAACTATACACTCTCGACTTTGGTATAATTCGTTTGAATAGAATTTTAAAATCATCAATTCCCTGCGGATCGACCCGTATTCGTCGCGTGCTACATTCGTACACCGTGCGCATGCGGTAAATTTTATTTCAAAATTCGTTCGACGGTTTTCTAAACCGATAGAATTTCCGTCGACGAACAAGTTTTTGAAATGGAGACTCATCTTAATTTTTTTCTTTCATGGTTTATTTTTGCTTTAAAATCACAAAAAAAATTAAAAAAAATCCAAAAAACAAATTTTCTCTTGATTTATTTTTAAAAAAAACACTACAAGATAAATATATGGCTTTGGTTTATTAAATTGAAATTTTTGAAAATTTATTGGTCTTAACAAAAATAAAATTGAAGTTTGATTACAAATAATAATGGTTTAACTAGTATATATGAAGATTCATACGTGTTAATTATGAAGTACATCCTAAATGAAAATCTTTGTTTTAAAAAGTGGTTGATTCAAAGTAAAGGATATAACATTTTTTTTGTCTTCTAAGTTAAATGAAGCTAATATGATTTTGCAAAACTCCCTCTCAAAAAAATAAAAAAATAAAAAATAATAACATCTAAGTATTCACTCTCATTTAAAAGTCCTCACGGTTATGCAGGGGTGATTACTTGGAATTTTTGGTTATGTGCTTTCATACTCATTTAAAAGTCCTCACGGTTATGATGTATGGAAAACATGTAAAAAAAAAATACTTAATAAAAACCACCTACGGTCGATAGTTGTGACGAGTCGGATTTTGCCCGCTCAAAAATCGACATCCATACTTCAAATCGTATTCGAATGCCGTAGATTCGACCGTTCAAATCCGATTCGCCGGAGCTTATAACAATCATTAAGTAAACAACACAGCGGAATAAAAGAATAATACATTGATATACAGCTTTGATACAATATCTGATACAACAGATGATCCAATAGATATCCATATACATCAGAGATATGATACAATAAAATAGCAGCGGAAAAGAAAATAGATAACATCTAGCAGTGGAACAAATAACTCTAAGATAGTCTTCAAGGAAGAACTCCAGAAACTGCAACTCCATTTCCAAGAATCAATCCAGCAATAGCTCGAACTCCCCATAACAATGCACCAAGCTCAGCAAGACTGGTGTGGTCCAAAGACTGAACTAACTCCAGATAATCCACTATATCTAACTATCTGAAAAACCCAACTCTAGACTGCTCGTGTAGAAAATAATGAGCACCCAGAGTTTAGGAAGGAAACAATAAACTCCGGATCAGTCGTGGGACTGGTGTGAGCAACAAAAACAGTTTATCTTTAAAAACATTCAATAAAAGATTTTCAAAGTCAATTCGCAATGCTTTTTAAAAATGAGACTACCATAAGGCCTCCCGCACACACACACAATGCAAACGCAGAATCGGAGGAGATTTCTCCTTATGATAGTCAAAGATGCTTGATACGCATTAAAAAGAAACACTTGATATTATTACTAGTGTATAGTGTAGGAAAAATTCATTTTGAAAGTAGAATATAAATCTTAGCCAACATACGACCATTATCGTATGCCTACTATAGCTACCATCCAAACAGTGGTGACCACCATAAGTGAATGATAGGTTCTACAACTAATACCGTACAAGTTTCGTATTGGTAATTGGATTTCCAACAAATGGTCAAGCCAAGGAACTTCCCATTGCCACATGAGAATGCCTCTGGAAAGACATCCCCGAGAACCAAACCGGAACTCTGCCAACACAAGGCCGGGTTACCCCTAACTGGGTAACTACTGACACGAGCACGCCATTCCCCGATCGTAAACGACCTTTCTCACGGGATCCCGATAACCAACAACCACAAAGTAATAAATTCGCAGTAACCACATAGGTTAAATATCTGGGCTCCATACCATGATACCACCCCTATCCAGAAGGAAATGTACATACCCTAAAGGGTGCTACCCCTCATAACCTTGCCGCATCTTTCCTGTTTTGACCATTTCCGGGGTGTGAGGCTCGACGAATTCACGTCCACAAAAACATACTTTATACAAAAGCCATGCTTTGGGTCAACAAATGATCAACACAATGATCACCAAGATAGACGATCAAATAAACGATCCTATCACAATAATCAACACAATGATCATTTACAGCAACACTCAGCATGTCACATTACCAAATTGGGAATATATCGCTGATAACTTCAACTATATAACCTCTGAGCTCGTACGTCTCAGAGAAGGGTGTTAAGCTAAAAGAATAAATTCTTCGCCACCAACAGAAATATATTTGAAAGAAATCGGCTTTACATCTCAACTTGTAATGTCAGACATACAATCCATACAAGTCTGTTCTGGGTTCGAACAGAACCGAAGGCACTTACAAAGAAGTCCTTGCAACCCGGATATTCACAATCCCGATCGGATTTTCCCATCACTTAGGGAGTTTCTATACCAGGAGCGACCCAGTGCAGAGACAATCGATAGGTCATCCTATCGCTTTCGCAAATACCCGGTCTTCATCACCGGTCTTCAAATGCTATCCATAACGACCTATCACATATTCGGAATGGGTTATACGACACAAAGGTCCTTTCCCGGTTAAACCGAATAGTGAGCGAAATAGTTCAAAAACATATGGATATTGGGATTTCAATTAAGTCACAACTTAATAATTCAAACTTTCTTTCAAATGGTTTAACAAATTACCATTTTCAATCTTTAAACAAAAAGATTTATTTTCACAACCTTTAACGGTTTAAACAATTTTCACATTTAAATCTTTTAAACAAAAGATTCATTCACATATTTTCCAAATCAATTTTCATTTCAATTTGATTTAACTCGTTAAATCTTTAAATCAAAGATTTAACTTATAGCCTTCAAAACAATTTCATTTCAATTTGATTTAAACAAATCATCAATTTAAATCTGTTAAAAATAAACAGATTTAATTCATAGCTTTCAAAAAGAATTCATTCATAACTTAGGAAAATCATTTCTCTATTCAATCTTGCAATTCCCCTAATTAACTGGAATCTCAGCTCTTATCTAAAAGTATTTATCATTTGAAAACAACAGTTTTCATTTTGGAAATCTGATTCATTTATACGAGTTGAAATCCTTGAGTTAAATTCAAATTCCCAAAAATAATACTTTAAAAATGGTTTGACTCATAATGACTAGTATAATATCATTAATCCCTAATTTCAAATTACAGAATTCAATTTCAAGTATTGAATTTAAATTTAAATCAACTTATTTAAATTCCAAAACTTAATCAAGTAATTTAAAAATAAAAAAATTCTATTTTGAAATTCCATTCCAAAAGCTTTTCATATTTATTCCGATTCCATTTCCAAAACATTTGAATTTAAAATTCAAATTTAACTATTTCAAAAATCTGCGACTTAATCGATTTCCTCGTGAAATCCATAATTGTGTGTGTATGGTGTGGTCCAGGGGTTTTAACACACAATAGTGCAACAACATTCAATCATCACAGATTAACAGATAATATACAGATGTATCATCCATAAATGAATAAATTTTACATACCACAATCTACAGAACAAAATATCACATATCAGATAGGACAATCATTTCAAGGCATCTCATACAATACAATCATTCATAAGTAAGGTCAAGTATTCAATAATCATTTATAAGCAGAATTAATCAATTGATTAATCCTAATTTATTCAATTATTTCCAATCAAATTTATTCAATTCTGATTTATTAATTTCAAATCATTTGATATAAATTAATTTATCAAACAACTTAATTATTTAGATTATTCTTAATTAATCATATTTATTAAATTGATTTTTTTTCTTTAAACCAATTTCATAATTAATTAACCCTAATTATTTAAATAAATTTAACCTTTAATTACTTACCATAAAGTAATCATCTCATAACAATTCATCATTAATTCCCAATATATCTAATGATCTTCTTAAATTAATTAAACTAAATAAATTAACTTTAATTAATCAATTTATCCAAAATTAATTTCAATAAGTGATAAATCTTCAATTACTTTCATTAAGTAATTGCATTTTGCAATTTATAATTTTGATTATCTGGATTAATAAATCCAATTAACTATTAAAATTAATCACCTTAATTAATATTTGACAATCCTTAGTAAATCGTCTTTATTAACTAATAACACTTCTTTAATTACTTACTTAAGGAAATTTCATAGATTAAAATCATTATTAATCATTGCTAATTCATTAATTTATAAATAAAATAAATCATTCTTTAATTACCTTATTAATTAAATTATTTTCACTACCTTAATTATTTCTAAGATAATTAATTTCTTTATTAATGACTTCATTAATATTTAAGTGTATTTCTATCATTGCACTTTAAATTTTAAATTCAATTTAATTTAAAAATACACTTAATCATTCATGTTATTCAGAACAAGTTAAAATTCAAAAAAACTTCTTTTATTACAAAACTAAAATTCAAATTTAGATTTGAATTCCAGATTTAAACTTTGATTAAACCTTTATTAGAATTCATTTCCTTAAAATTTCCAAATTCCATTTTTAATTCAAATTCTTTAAAACATACTTTAATTGCTTAAACTCTTTTATTTAAAACAAATTTAAATTTTTTAAACTAAGTTTCAAACCTGAACTTGAGTTATGTTAAGCTTTGATTTTTTTTTCCTACATAGATAAACTTTTGCTTTTGAACTTTAAAATTCAGTTTTATATTCAAATAAAAAAAAAAAAGAAACAGGTTCTGTTAAAACCTGTACAATATTTTCGACCCGAGACACCCCTGTTCTTGCTTCGAGACCAACCCACATCGTCTCGAGTACAACTTCGAGCAAACACGCGAGAGTAAACTCTATTCTTCCCAGGCAAAAGCAAAACAAATTTTTCCAGATGCACAACATTTTCTTACGTGCATGTGCACCGCTCCACCGCCTCCCTCCGGCCATCACCTCACCTTTGAGCAAATCGAAGACCATCCCCCAATCGACTTCCAATCGCCAGAACTCCCTTATCTCATCAAAAACGAATTGAAGCCCAAAAGCCCAAACCTGGAAACACGATCAGGTCCACGCCCCAAAACCTGTCATCGCCCTGTTCACCCAACCTCGGCCATCGGAGTTCGTGCAACTCCGGTCACGTGATCATCAACTACCCCTCTACCATCACCCACGGTCGCATGCAACTCGGTGCACGAGTGAAACCACGTCACTCGATTCCCTGACCACTCAAAAAATTAGGTTTACAAGCTTAAACCTTGCGCCGCCGCCAACACCGTCATCACTGACGCACCACCCATTTTTCCCAGCATCACTGACCACCCACCTACCTTCAGACAAAACCCCGAGCATGCCGGTCCACTTGATCACCCAAGAAACGAACATAACCCATTTTTGTTCAACTCAAAATTTCTCATTCAATACTTAACAAAAAAATGTGAATTTAGTTTTAAAAATCCTAATTTCAGATGAGAATTCAAGTTATAAACCTGAATTTATATTTTTAAGATGTTCGAAATCATCACTTATTTTCAACCCTTAACTGTTCTTAAGTTTTAGAGCAGACTCTAATTCATTTAACTTAAAATTCAAGTTTAAAATTTTACTTTATAATCAAACAAACATAACTTGTTAAGATACTAAGTCCTAATTTCCAATGGATCAAGCAGAAAAGGTTTTCTTTGAGTAAATCCTAAGCTTGAAATTGAAACAGAGGTATTCTACAGGCCTTGTTTTCAGCATGCATTCAATCATACAGGTATCTCTTCCATATATATATATACTCATATCAAACATAAATCAAGCAATCAGTTTTATAAAAAAAAAAAAAAAACTTAAACTTTTTAACTAGAAGTTACTCACTTGTCATGGTTGAACAGAGACAGTGCTTTTTGTTTTTAAGTTTCAATCACCAGGTTTCATTCTTGAAGAGGAATGAATGAGCCTTGTTTGAATTGAGCTAATTGTTGTTCCAGTTGAATTTGTTTAAGATCTAGATGGTATTGCTTCAAAACTCAAGTTTGTATGCAGAAACAAATTTCCAGATTGAAGAAAAATATGCACAGGCTTTGATCAGATTTTTTTTCTTCTTCTTAGCTTTGAACTGACCAACTGATGATAAAGAGGGTGGATATATAAAGAGAAGTTGACTGTGTGATGCACAACTTTGTACAGGGTATTATATTGGTTTGTACACAATAGGTATGGTTGAAGTTGTTGTATGTACTTCGGCTGATGGTTTACATTTTGATGGGGTTTAGGTATGCTATGGTGTACTAAAGCAAGGATATTAAATGCAAGTGTCTCCCATTTTGTTTACAGTAAATCCATATGCTTTGTATTTCTTTGTTTTGTTTATTTCTTGCTTTGTTACTTAGTACTTTGCATATTTATTCTCTTTAGTTTTGTTTTATACTTATTGTTTTTGTTTTATATATCAATGTTCTTATTTTATTCATAGCTTAAGTATAAATTGTTTTACTTTACAAAATAGGTGAACTTCTATTTTTATTGCCTAGCTTGTATTTGTATTTGTTTTGTTAGTTTGTTTTTATCATTTTCATTCGACTATGTATATCTTTGTTTTGTTAATTTAGCTTATACTTTGTTTCATTGATTTGCTCACTTTTTTTTTCCTTTATATACATTTGTTTTTCAAAACTAAATGTATATATAATAAAAGTTGTTCTAGTTACGTTTGTTTCTAATTTGTTTAATGTATTTTATTCTATGTTTTATTTCTTTTATGTTTTTATTGTTAGTTTAAATATTTATCATAAATTTTACTTTTAAAAATTATTGTTTTATATTTATCTATATACACATACATATATAGTATTTAAATTCAAATCAAATATATATATCTATATATATAAAATTTTAAATTTACTCACATATGCTCAAATACACACACATATATATATATATATATATATATATATATATATATCATATATATACATATATGCAAATTTTCAAATAAATTTGACTTAATATATTTTCTATTTGAATCGGGGAAACTCGCATCTCTTAAATCGATAAACTTACAATTTTAATTCAAAAATTCATTTAAATTATCAATTTAAATTCATAAAAATTTGGGTTCGTTACAAACTTCCCCCCTTAAAAGAATTTCGTCCTCGAAATTCGCAGGCACGAAAACCACACAGATAGATGAAAGATAGAAGAAATATCTTTTTAGATCAAACTGGATATCAGTTCTGCATTTGGCTCACCAAATCAGAATATCAACAATAGATAAAAGAAATTATAATAGAATTTCGAATTTTGGCTTTAAACAAAAATCATATTATCGATACAATTCAAATTATCCTTCATATTCTATTAATAAATTTAACTCAATTTAAAATTTCTAATTCATTTAAAATTTTAATTCTAAATTTCAAATTCATATTCATTAAGGTTTAAAATCAAAACTGATAGGAAACCGATAAAGTTACGAAGTAAGAATTTCCTACAACGATTCATAGGGCCATCATCGCATCGAAACTTCTTCTTGTAGCTGTCACGAAGAAATCAAAAGAATTTAGAAACGAATCAAAGAAAATTGATAGAGAAAGTTATTTCTACTGTTGTTACAGAGTATTGACCAATTATAGTCGTATTTCCCTGTCCTCTATCTTGTTCTCTTCTTGCACTCATACTTACTATCAGTGGATAGTAAGAGAATTTACTGAGGCATTCAAACGGATATCTTAAGGATTACTCATTCTAGGATATACTTCATCCTATCTCTAATGAGCTACTTAATGTGTTACACTCCTGAGCTAAAGTTTAACCCTTAGCTCTGATACCACATGTGACGAGTCGGATTTTGCCCGCTCAAAAATCGACATCCATACTTCAAATCGTATTCGAATGCCGTAGATTCGACCGTTCAAATCCGATTCGCCGGAGCTTATAACAATCATTAAGTAAACAACACAGCGGAATAAAAGAATAATACATTGATATACAGCTTTGATACAATATCTGATACAACAGATGATCCAATAGATATCCATATACATCAGAGATATGATACAATAAAATAGCAGCGGAAAAGAAAATAGATAACATCTAGCAGTGGAACAAATAACTCTAAGATAGTCTTTAAGGAAGAACTCCAGAAACTGCAACTCCATTTCCAAGAATCAATCCAGCAATAGCTCGAACTCCCCATAACAATGCACCAAGCTCAGCAAGACTGGTGTGGTCCAAAGACTGAACTAACTCCAGATAATCCACTATATCTAACTATCTGAAAAACCCAACTCTAGACTGCTCGTGTAGAAAATAATGAGCACCCAGAGTTTAGGAAGGAAACAATAAACTCCGGATCAGTCGTGGGACTGGTGTGAGCAACAAAAACAGTTTATCTTTAAAACATTCAATAAAAGATTTTCAAAGTCAATTCGCAATGCTTTTTAAAAATGAGACTACCATAAGGCCTCCCGCACACACACACAATGCAAACGCAGAATCGGAGGAGATTTCTCCTTATGATAGTCAAAGATGCTTGATACGCATTAAAAAGAAACACTTGATATTATTACTAGTGTATAGTGTAGGAAAAATTCATTTTGAAAGTAGAATATAAATCTTAGCCAACATACGACCATTATCGTATGCCTACTATAGCTACCATCCAAACAGTGGTGACCACCATAAGTGAATGATAGGTTCTACAACTAATACCGTACAAGTTTCGTATTGGTAATTGGATTTCCAACAAATGGTCAGGCCAAGGAACTTCCCATTGCCACATGAGAATGCCTCTGGAAAGACATCCCCGAGAACCAAACCGGAACTCTGCCAACACAAGGCCGGGTTACCCCTAACTGGGTAACTACTGACACGAGCACGCCATTCCTTGATCGTAAACGACCTTTCTCACGGGATCCCGATAACCAACAACCACAAAGTAATAAATTCGCAGTAACCACATAGGTTAAATATCTGGGCTCCATACCATGATACCACCCCTATCCAGAAGGAAATGTACATACCCTAAAGGGTGCTACCCCTCATAACCTTGCCGCATCTTTCCTGTTTTGACCATTTCCGGGGTGTGAGGCTCGACGAATTCACGTCCACAAAAACATACTTTATACAAAAGTCATGCTTTGGGTCAACAAATGATCAACACAATGATCACCAAGATAGACGATCAAATAAACGATCCTATCACAATAATCAACACAATGATCATTTACAGCAACACTCAGCATGTCACATTACCAAATTGGGAATATATCGCTGATAACTTCAACTATATAACCTCTGAGCTCGTACGTCTCAGAGAAGGGTGTTAAGCTAAAAGAATAAATTCTTCGCCACCAACAGAAATATATTTGAAAGAAATCGGCTTTACATCTCAACTTGTAATTTCAGACATACAATCCATACAAGTCTGTTCTGGGTTCGAACAGAACCGAAGGCACTTACAAAGAAGTCCTTGCAACCCGGATATTCACAATCCCGATCGGATTTTCCCATCACTTAGGGAGTTTCTATACCAGGAGCGACCCAGTGCAGAGACAATCGATAGGTCATCCTATCGCTTTCGCAAATACCCGGTCTTCATCACCGGTCTTCAAATGCTATCCATAACGACCTATCACATATTCGGAATGGGTTATACGACACAAAGGTCCTTTCCCGGTTAAACCGAATAGTGAGCGAAATAGTTCAAAAACATATGGATATTGGGATTTCAATTAAGTCACAACTTAATAATTCAAACTTTCTTTCAAATGGTTTAACAAATTACCATTTTCAATCTTTAAACAAAAAGATTTATTTTCACAACCTTTAACGGTTTAAACAATTTTCACATTTAAATCTTTTAAACAAAAGATTCATTCACATATTTTCCAAATCAATTTTCATTTCAATTTGATTTAACTCGTTAAATCTTTAAATCAAAGATTTAACTTATAGCCTTCAAAACAATTTCATTTCAATTTGATTTAAACAAATCATCAATTTAAATCTGTTAAAAATAAACAGATTTAATTCATAGCTTTCAAAAAGAATTCATTCATAACTTAGGAAAATCATTTCTCTATTCAATCTTGCAATTCCCCTAATTAACTGGAATCTCAGCTCTTATCTAAAAGTATTTATCATTTGAAAACAACAGTTTTCATTTTGGAAATCTGATTCATTTATACGAGTTGAAATCCTTGAGTTAAATTCAAATTCCCAGAAATAATACTTTAAAAATGGTTTCTCATAATGACTAGTATAATATCATTAATCCTTAATTTCAAATTACAGAATTCAATTTCAAGTATTGAATTTAAATTTAAATCAACTTATTTAAATTCCAAAACTTAATCAAGTAATTTAAAAATAATAAATTCTATTTTGAAATTCCATTCCAAAAGCTTTTCATATTTATTCCGATTCCATTTCCAAAACATTTGAATTTAAAAATTCAAATTTAACTATTTCAAAAATCTGCGACTTAATCGATTTCCTCGTGAAATCCATAATTGTGTGTGTATGGTGTGATCCAGGGGTTTTAACACACAATAGTGCAACAACATTCAATCATCATAGATTAACAGATAATATACAGATGTATCATCCATAAATGAATAAATTTTACATACCACAATCTACAGAACAAAATATCACATATCAGATAGGACAATCATTTCAAGGCATCTCATACAATACAATCATTCATAAGTAAGGTCAAGTATTCAATAATCATTTATAAGCAGAATTAATCAATTGATTAATCCTAATTTATTCAATTATTTGCAATCAAATTTATTCAATTCTGATTTATTAATTTCAAATCATTTGATATAAATTAATTTATCAAACAACTTAATTATTTAGATTATTCTTAATTAATCATATTTATTAAATTGATTTTTTTTCTTTAAACCAATTTCATAATTAATTAACCCTAATTATTTAAAGAAATTTAACCTTTAATTACTTACCATAAAGTAATCATCTCATAACAATTCATCATTAATTCCCAATATATCTAATGATCTTCTTAAATTAATTAAACTAAATAAATTAACTTTAATTAATCAATTTATCCAAAATTAATTTCAATAAGTGATAAATCTTCAATTACTTTCATTAAGTAATTGCATTTTGCAATTTATAATTTTGATTATCTGGATTAATAAATCCAATTAACTATTAAAATTAATCACCTTAATTAATATTTGACAATCCTTAGTAAATCGTCTTTATTAACTAATAACACTTCTTTAATTACTTACTTAAGGAAATTTCATAGATTAAAATCATTATTAATCATTGCTAATTCATTAATTTATAAATAAATAAATCATTCTTTAATTACCTTATTAATTAAATTATTTTCACTACCTTAATTATTTCTAAGATAATTAATTTCTTTATTAATGACTTCATTAATATTTAAGTGTATTTCTATCATTGCACTTTAAATTTTAAATTCAATTTAATTTAAAAATACACTTAATCATTCATGTTATTCAGAACAATTTAAAATTCAAAAAAACTTCTTTTATTACAAAACTAAAATTCAAATTTGGATTTGAATTCCAGATTTAAACTTTGATTAAACCTTTATTAGAATTCATTTCCTTAAAATTTCCAAATTCCATTTTTAATTCAAATTCTTTAAAACATACTTTAATTGCTTAAACTCTTTTATTTAAAACAAATTTAAATTTTTTAAACTAAGTTTCAAACCTGAACTTGAGTTATGTTAAGCTTTGATTTTTTTTTCCTACATAGATAAACTTTTGCTTTTGAACTTTAAAATTCAGTTTTATATTCAAATAAAAAAAAAAGAAACAGGTTCTGTTAAAACCTGTATAATATTTTCGACCCGAGACACCCCTGTTCTTGCTTCGAGACCAACCCACATCGTCTCGAGTACAACTTCGAGCAAACACGCGAGAGTAAACTCTATTCTTCCCAGGCAAAAGCAAAACAAATTTTTCCAGATGCACAACATTTTCTCACGTGCATGTGCACCGCTCCACCGCCTCCCTCCGGCCATCACCTCACCTTTGAGCAAATCGAAGACCATCCCCCAATCGACTTCCAATCGCCAGAACTCCCTTATCTCATCAAAAACGAATTGAAGCCCAAAAGCCCAAACCTGGAAACACGATCAGGTCCACGCCCCAAAACCTGTCATCGCCCTGTTCACCCAACCTCGGCCATCGGAGTTCGTGCAACTCCGGTCACGTGATCATCAACTACCCCTCTACCATCACCCACGGTCGCATGCAACTCGGTGCACGAGAGAAACCACGTCACTCGATTCCCTGACCACTCAAAAAATTAGGTTTACAAGCTTAAACCTTGCGCCGCCGCCACCACCGTCATCACTGACGCCACCACCCATTTTTCCCAGCATAACTGACCACCCACCTACCTTCAGACAAAACCCCGAGCATGCCGGTCCACTTGATCACCCAAGAAATGAACATAACCCATTTTTGTTCAACTCAAAATTTCTCATTCAATACTTAACAAAAAAATGTGAATTTAGTTTTAAAAATCCTAATTTCAGATGAGAATTCAAGTTATAAACCTGAATTTATATTTTTAAGATGTTCGAAATCATCACTTATTTTCAACCCTTAACTGTTCTTACGTTTTAGAGCAGACTCTAATTCATTTAACTTAAAATTCAAGTTTAAAATTTTACTTTATAATCAAACAAACATAACTTGTTAAGATACTAAGTCCTAATTTCCAATGGATCAAGCAGAAAAGGTTTTCTTTGAGTAAATCCTGAGCTTGAAATTGAAACAGAGGTATTCTACAGGCCTTGTTTTCAGCATGCATTCAATCATACAGGTATCTCTTCCATATATATATATACTCATATCAAACATAAATCAAGCAATCAGTTTTATAAAAAAAAAAAAACTTAAACTTTTTAACTAGAAGTTACTCACTTGTCATGGTTGAACAGAGACAGTGCTTTTTGTTTTTGAGTTTCAATCACCAGGTTTCATTCTTGAAGAGGAATGAATGAGCCTTGTTTGAATTGAGCTAATTGTTGTTCCAGTTGAATTTGTTTAAGATCTAGATGGTATTGCTTCAAAACTCAAGTTTGTATGCAGAAACAAATTTCCAGATTGAAGAAAAATATGCACAGGCTTTGATCAGATTTTTTTTCTTCTTCTTAGCTTTGAACTGACCAACTGATGATAAAGAGGGTGGATATATAAAGAGAAGTTGACTGTGTGATGCACAACTTTGTACAGGGTATTATATTGGTTTGTACACAATAGGTATGGTTGAAGTTGTTGTATGTACTTCGGCTGATGGTTTACATTTTGATGGGGTTTAGGTATGCTATGGTGTACTAAAGCAAGGATATTAAATGCAAGTGTCTCCCATTTTGTTTACAGTAAATCCATATGCTTTGTATTTCTTTGTTTTGTTTATTTCTTGCTTTGTTACTTAGTACTTTGCATATTTATTCTCTTTAGTTTTGTTTTATACTTATTGTTTTTGTTTTATATATCAATGTTCTTATTTTATTCATAGCTTAAGTATAAATTGTTTTACTTTACAAAATAGGTGAACTTCTATTTTTATTGCCTAGCTTGTATTTGTATTTGTTTTGTTAGTTTGTTTTTATCATTTTCATTCGACTATGTATATCTTTGTTTTGTTAATTTAGCTTATACTTTGTTTCATTGATTTGCTCACTTTTTTTTTCCTTTATATACATTTGTTTTTCAAAACTAAATGTATATATAATAAAAGTTGTTCTAGTTACGTTTGTTTCTAATTTGTTTAATGTATTTTATTCTATGTTTTATTTCTTTTATGTTTTTATTGTTAGTTTAAATATTTATCATAAATTTTACTTTTAAAAATTATTGTTTTATATTTATCTATACACATACATATATAGTATTTAAATTCAAATCAAACATATATATATATATATATATATATATAAAATTTTAAATTTACTCACATATGCTCAAATACATATATATATATATATATATATCATATATATACATATATGCAAATTTTCAAATAAATTTGACTTAATATATTTTCTATTTGAATCGGGGAAACTCGCATCTCTTAAATCGATAAACTTACAATTTTAATTCAAAAATTCATTTAAATTATCAATTTAAATTCATAAAAATTTGGGTTCGTTACAATAGTGCATGCATGAAAGTGTGTGCACTCGCCATGCTCTGTACTCCCCTCACATAAGCCCGAAAGGCAGTGCATGAGTGATATATCTGGCCTTAGTTTACCTGAGCTAGGTGTGTAAGTTTTCTTGCAAATAATGAGAGAGCAAGCAAATGAAATCCTAGCACTATTTTTACTTATTCGATTTGATTTTTTATTGAAAAGAAATGAAAATACCACTTTGATAAACTTTGATAATCAACTAAGGATCCATTTTATAATTACACTTTGTTATCAACCGAAACAACAAATTAAACTATTGTCTATTTGTTATGATAACTTGATTTTTGTTGAAATTTTGACGAGTAAATGACATAAATTTTCGAGATAATAACCAAAACCTATATTTAACTTATTCGTGTCAATTTAAAAATAAATCCTTCATTGTAAATATTTTCAAAAATTCGCATTCATCTCTTTGTAAATAAATCTTGCATTTTGTAAATATTTTCATTATGCATTTGGATTTTGTGGGTAGTATCCGCTGAAAACCCTCACGAGACAACACTCGTCCTACTGGGGACACCCAGAGGTTTAACGGCTTGTTGCATACGCTCAATGCAATCGTGCTCCCTACGAAAACGGATTTACCTTAGTTTTAGTTTATTCGAGGACGAATAAAAAGATAAGTGTGGGGGTATTTGATGTGCATGTAAATGTGCTTATTTTAACCACCATATTTATTCTTTTTAAATTAAATAAATGATCATATTGGGTATTTTAACTTGTTTAAACCAAAATTCATATTATTTGAAAATTGGTTCATACTCATCTTCATCCAGGGGCAAAATTGTCATTTTTGTGCATATATTAATTTGAGAACATTTAATTGGAAATTTTTATATTATTTTATAGGAAATTACTCTCAATTACAAGTGGGTTAATGAAGGAATATGCATGCACAAAATGAATACAAAGGAACGAAGATAGAAATAATTCAAAGTGAAGAACATGGAGAACCCCACCTACCCGCTACCTAATGTACAAATTAAAGGCTAACGCACATGACATTTAAATCTTCATGTACATTTAAGTGGGTGATTATTAAAGCTAATGATAACTTAGCCACCACACTTCCTCCAAGGGCATTTTGGGTACTCCCCAAAAATATGCATTAGGTTTTCTAACTTGTATAAATACCCCTTATGTTTCATGTAGTCAGCTTCCTCTTAGTTAGTTAGTTTTAGTTTAGAAAATAAATCAAAGCTCTCTTTCTTTCCATGGCTACTTAGCCATTTTATTTCATGTAATTTTCTTTTCTTTTATGCAATGTTAATTCTCTTTTATTTACATGCTTCTTCTCTTCTTATGTAATAGTGTAGATTTACCTTTATGCAATTAGATTAGTTGTATTTTCCATTAGCTTTCATTTTCCTTTCATTTTGCTTTCATGTTGCTTTCTATGTTTGTTGATTTGATAACAAATATGAGAGCTTAATCCCTACAATTTAGGGGCAATGAAGCTCTCTAGTATGTAGATGCAACATTTTGATGTTTATACTCTCTTTTGTGCTTTAATAGAAACACTTGAAGTGGTTTAATGATGTTGTTTAGCTTTGATATTGATAGTCTATGTTGTTCATAACAAATAGGCTATGCTTAAACAAACATAACACAAATTGCCTCTTCATCTAAATATGATTATGGCAAAGAAGTGAATGTTGAAATTGAAATTTGATAGCCTATATTTCTAAACAATAGTTAATAGGCTATGCTTAAAATAGATTTTTATTTCAACTTTGTTGTCATATTTCATGAGAGTTAAATGTGTATTAGTGGTTGTGTTATAGTTTGATGGTTTATATTGGGCTAATTAATAGCACAAATATATCATACTTATGATAAACACATCAACTAATTACACTAATGAAAAGAAAAGAGAGATCGTAACTTCATTTTGTTGATTTATATGATCTTGAGAGTGGATTTATCTCTAAATTGTTCTTTTGACTCTCATATTTTTATCCTTTTCTTTTGCTAATTTTTGTTAGTTTCTTACATTTCTAACTATTCACTCTCGACTTCGGTATAATTTGATTGAATAGAATTTTAAAATCATCAATTCCCTGCGGATCGACCCGTATTCGCCGCGTGCTACATTCGTACACCGTGCGCTTGCGGTAAATTCTATTTCAAAATTCGTTCGACGGTTTTCTAAACCGATGGAATTTCCGTCGACGAACAAGTTTTTGTGGTGTGGCTGCTGGGATGAAGTGTTGTCTTTGGCGATGGTGAAGTGTTTTGACATGAAGTTGATTTTGTTGCAGACTTGTGGGAAGTGGGAGATGGTGACTGAAATATAGTTTCGATGATGAAGTGGTGTGGGAGCAGAATTGAAGGTGGTTTGACTGTTGTGGTGGCTTTTCTTGAGTGGATGGAGGACGAGTTCAGGCACTTGGCCAGGTAAGAGGATGTGAAGTTTATTGTTGTGTTTGGTTAGAATATGGTTGAATGCAACAGTTCGATGGTGGAGGTTTGGACAACAGTGTAGTTAGTTGTTGGAAAATGTGAAGTTCAGGGTAGTAGGAGGGTGTGTTGTAGTCTGCAGTGTGGAGGAGTGGTAGTGGTTGTCACGAGTTTGTATTGGAAGAGGTGATGCTAGCAGATGCAGTGCAACAGTGGAATGGGAAGTGATGTTTGTAGCAGAAGTGATTGGATGATGGTCAGCAGTGGTGAATGAAGTAGTGGGAAGGCAAGTGCGTAGGTTGGTGGTGGTTGTCAGGTTGATGAGTGGTGGAGCTTTTCGTATGAGATATGTCACAGATGGTAAGCAGGCAGGCCAAAGTTGAATAGAAATACAAGCAAAGACAGCCAACAGTTCAAAGCAGAATGTAATGTTGAAGTGAAATTGAACAGAGAGTAATGTAAACAGTGAACAGTGTAATGTAAATCAAAGAGCAATTGTAAACTCAAAAACAAAATGTAATGAAAGTGAATTTTTCTTAATTGTGTATTTTTTTTTATGAAATGCAAATGAACGAAACAACTAGAAACAAATGCAAACATACACTCAAACAAATGCCAACAATCACACAAATATTTTTTAACAAATATGCAAATACACAAAAAATAAAAACGCACAAAAATAAAACAAAAATAATTCGAAGAATAGATATCAAAATCAAAGCAATTCCCCGGCAACGACACCAAAAACTTGTTTGTCGACGGAAATTCTACCGGTTTAGAAAACCGTCGAACGAATTTAAATTTAAAAATAATCGCAAGCGCACGGTGTACGATTGTAGCACGCGGCGAATACGGGTCGATCCGCAGGGAATTAATGATTTTAAAAATCTATTCAATCAAATTAAACCAAGGTTGAAGAGAATGTTAAACTAGAAAAGAAGAAAAAAAAGCAAAGGAAAATTGATAAAAATATGAGTGTTAACAATTTAGAGGCACTTCCACTCTCTAGATCATATAAATCAACAAAATGAAGTTATGATCTCTCTTTTCTTGTCATTAGTGAATTGGTTGATGTGCTTATCATAAATATGGTATATTTGTGCTATTAATTAGTTCAATATAAGCCATCAAACTATAACACAACCACTAATACACTTTTAAGTCTCATAAAATATGACAACAAAGTTGACAGCAAAATTTATTTTAAGCATGGCCTATTAACTATTGATTAGAAATATAAGCCATCAAATTTTAATTTCAACAATCACTTCTTTGCCATAATCATATGTAAATGAAGAGGCAATTGGTGTTTTGTTTGTTTAAGCATAGCCTATTTGTTATGAACAACATAGACTATCAAATTCAAAGCTAAACAACATCGTTAAACCACTTCAATCATTCTCATTAAGCACAAAAAGAGAGCATAAACATCAAATTAAGTTGAAGCTACATGATTAGAGAGCTTCATTACCCCTAAATTGAAGGGGTTTAGCCTCTCATATTTGTTATCATATGAACAAAGGTATCAAGCAACATGAAAGAAAGAAGAAAGAAAAATGAAAGCAAATGAAAAGAAAACTTTTCTACTTGCATAAAAGTAAATCTACACTACTAGCATGAAAGGAAATGAACATGTAAGTAAAAGGAAACACTAATTAACATTGCATAAAAAGAAAAAAAAGTTACATAAAATAAAAATGGCTAAGTAGCCATGGAAAGAAAGAGAGATTTTAACTTCATTTTGTTGATTTATATGATCTAGAGAGTGGATTTATCTCTAAATTGTTCTTTTGACTCTCATATTTTTATCATTTTCTTTTGCTAGTTTTTGTTAGTTTCTTACATTTCTAACTATTCACTCTCGACTTCGGTATAATTTGATTGAATAGAATTTTAAAATCATCAATTCCCTGCAGATCGACCCGTATTCGCCGCGTGCTACATTCGTACACCGTGCGCTTGCGGTAAATTTTATTTCAAAATTTGTTCGACGGTTTTCTAAACCGATAGAATTTCCGTCGACGAACAAGTTTTTGGCGCCGTTGCCGGGGAGTTGTTTTGATTTTAATTTTCTATTTTTCGGATTATTTTTATGTGATTTCATTTGTGTGTTTGTTGTGTGTGTTTGCATTTATAAAAATAAAAAAAACAATTTGTGTTTTTGTTTGATTTTTACTTGCATTTTCATTTGTGTGTTTGTTATTGTTCTAATTCCATTTGCATTTGCATTTCATACTCTAAAAAAAATCACTCACACAATCTCAATTGAAAAAAAAATCATCCTATTTTCAAATACATTTACATTTTCAATTTGGCATTTTATCTTTGCATCTACAACTTTCATTTTGTTTACCACTTTCTCTGCTTCACAGTTTTTCCTCTCTGCCCTCTGTCAACTTACTGTAACACAACAATATACAGTTTTGTGCACTCTTCCTGCACACAGTCCCCCAACCCATTTCTTCATACTTCCCATACATCACTCCACATCTAAACCTCAAACTTCACAATTGCAAGATCATCCTAAACTTCCCCTGTACAACTGCCTGCTGCCACAGCAACTACATCCACCATTGCATATTCATCCACCAAATTTACATACAGACCACTTCTTACTCCAGACAAACTGTGCATCACCATCACACCCACATATCACCAGCGTTGACGACTGCCTCCACTTCCATTGCCTTTCAACCATCCCACTGCCATTAACAAATATCAACCCACTGCATCTGATGTTACCACTTCATTGATTCACCGACTTCCTCACAGTCACTGACCAAACAACTGCTGCAGCCATTCAATTCCATCACCGCACTGCATCCTCATCTCTGCATTCATCTACTTCCATCATCCAATCCAACTCTCCTTCCACCTCCCAATTTCCAATTCAACTCGCAACTAGCCGCGAATTACCACCGAGCAACACAACTACTCCAACAATCCATCGCCCCACTGCAACTTTAATCGCAACTTCATACAATACCATACAACAAACATACCTCTGCCTACAAACGCATCCACTTCATACAAGCTCTGGCAAGCCATCAAAACTGCTACTATTCTTACCATT
Source organism: Allium cepa (assembly GCA_030765085.1). NCBI lineage: Eukaryota > Viridiplantae > Streptophyta > Magnoliopsida > Asparagales > Amaryllidaceae > Allium > Allium cepa. Next base: position 467,504,035 of record CM060943.1, read on the forward strand.
CTCTCTGCTGCCAACTTCATCAAATTCCTCCGACCTGAAATCATCAAGCGCAGTTTCCAACATCGCCTGAAACCATCATCAACATCACTAACTCACAAATCCACTTCTCAAACTCTCCCAAGCTAAACTTCGGACCAACAGTTGCCTCTGTAAACACCATTGAGACCACCTTGATCGAGACTGCAAGCTCCAAGCATTCTTCCCTGCTGCCTCAAACCAACATAACCAAATTTCACCAACAAATCGGAAAAAAAAATTAAAAGAAAAAAATAATTCTCACTTTGTTCATCTCCGACCACCGCCTGAACAACATCTACACCTCTGCATCGCTACTTCAAAACCAACACCCCAGCATTCACTACCCATAAGCAACTGCAAACGCACACAATCGACCTCCATTGAGCCACACACGCAACTCAAGAAAAACCCAAATCCAATCAAACCATCCTCTGCCGAGCAACTCTGCATTCGAGCATCATCCTCACCAAAATCGCCGACTCCAAAATCCAAGCCTCCCAAGTCGCCATCGAACAACGGAACTACCAACGAGCATCGAAACTTCCAGAACCTATTTCTTCACGAAGTCGTCACCATCAGCTCGCCGAACCCCAAAACCACAACCACGAACCAACCATCACCTCTCATCACTTCACCTATAGCCAAAAAACAAGTCGAACAACCTCATCTTGCCTGAGACTGCGACGCCTGCAACCACAACCAGTTGCATAAACTTTCGATTCTGATTCCAATTTTCGATTGCGACTTTCAATTTTACTGAGTTTGGGATTTTCAATTCTACTGCATACTTTCTCCTCGTTTAGAAAAAAAAAGGGAGTTGTGGGCCGGGTTGTAAGTTGAAAGTGGTTAGGGAAATGATGAATCAATTAATGTTGGGCCGGGTTTAAAAAAAAAGAGTGGTTTGTTTAGTGTTAGTTTTGAATCAATTAATTCCGGTCCAAACAAAAAAAAAATTAATAATTCTGTTTTGTTTACGGTTTTATTTGTTTTGAGTTTGGTTGTGTTGTGATTTGTTGGATTTTGTTATCCTCCATCAAGCAAGTTTATATTTTTTTTAAAAAAAAATAAAAATAAAAAAAGGTTAAAAGGAAAATCTTCTTTTTCCTTTTTGTTTTATTTTCATTTGTTTTGTTTTTCACTTGGTTTTAGTTACTCCGTTGATATTTTTTTTCTTATATATATCTTGTTTTTATTTTTAGGTTTCCAAAGAAGATTGAAAGAGTTGCTAGCTTCGCTCTGCTGCCAAAAATAAATTGTCAACTTGCTTATATAAAAAAAATTTTGCTGCTTTAATCACTAGTTTTATTTAAATTGCATTGTTGTTTGCTTGCATTTGCATTTTGTAAAAAACAAAACAAAAACAAAAATCCATTCGTAGATGCATTGTTAGTACACGTTTAATTTCTGTTCTGCATTTCATCTTAGATTTTGATTAATAATAACGGTTGGAAATCAATAACACTTAATTGTATATTGACAAGTTGTCTTCTTTGAACAGTTTAATTTCTTGGTGTCTAGGCTACGGTAGAGTAATAACCATTTATAAATATTACGGTGATTCGTAAATATTAAAGTGGTTGTTCCTCTGAAGGTACTTAAACCTTCGGCTGCATTGCTACGGTGATTCGTGGTGCACTGATAAATCCTGCCCGTTACCTGGCTGAGAACTATCTTGTTTATCTAAGACAAAGTGTGAATATACAATTTTGCGTTAACTTAGGATAAATAATTTGTAATTAGACCCTTGCATTTATTTAGTTGCATTAGTTCATGCATATTTAAAAACAAAAACAAAAAATCAAAATTCAAAACTTAAAAAAATTGTAAATATTTCTTAACTTAGTTTTTTTTCCTTTTCCTTTGAAAATTTTCAAATCAAAATACCAAAAATCCAAAAAAAAATCTTTTCTAAAATCAAAAAAATTGAAATCCAAAAACAAAACATAAATCAATTTTCCATTTTGAAAAATAAATTCTACTTGTAAATATTTTTCTTTATAAAAAAGAACCAAAAAAAAAAAAATTCTTCAAAATGTCCGGATTTCCTTTTTCTTACTCACTTGAATTTAGTTGTGAAAATCAACATAATCCATATGAGTTCACTCCAAGTTCGTATGGATATTTTAACAACAACTTTTGTTTAGACAATTCGAATTTTGAACCACCAAATTTCAAAAATAATGGTCAACCCTCAACTCTTGAAAATAGCATTTCGTCGTTACTTGAACTCTCTACGCAACAAAATCAAGAGATAAACGAGTTGTGCAATTCATATTTGTGCTATAACTCGAATCAAAGTTTTCAAAATAATCAAAATTTGAATTCACTTCAAAATTCAAATGATTTCGAGTGTAAACCATGCCAATTCAATTTCGAGTTTCAAGATGAATTTTAAAATCAAGACGAAAATGTGAACCAATTTTCAAATAATTTTAACAATGGAAATAGTTTCAATAATGATACGATTGAAAATTTTGGTTATCAACAAATTCGAAATGAAAGTTTTTGAATTAATAATCATAAATTTGAATTTTTTGACCAAATGGAAGAAGATAACGGGGATTTAATACTTGAAAAATACAAAAAAATTTGTGAAAATTGTAATCAAATCTCAACCTGCGAAGAATCAAATAATAATCTACCATTTATCGAAATTGACAATTCATGTTCTCAACGAGTCCAAATCGAAAATTCTCAAGTTAATAACTATAAATTGGATTTTGTTGAGCAATTGAACGAAATTTACGATGATCACACGAATTTGTTGTTTGAAACATATATGAAACAACATGAAAAACAAAATCAAATTCCAACGTGTGACGAGTCAAACGATAATCCATCTTTTACCACAATCGACGATTTTCAAACAACTTTTGAAATTGATAATGACGATCTTAATCAAGTAGTTGAAAAATACGGTAATTAAGTTGGATTTCAATTCTTTTGAGGGTGCAAAATTCGATTTAAACTTCGATCTTCCTTTTTCTGAAAACTTGAATACGACAACTTTGAATTTTAAACTCCATTTACACGATGAAGTTGTTGATAATCCAACAAAGGAAGTCGAATTTAACGAACATGAGTTTTATGGACTTTTTGAAAATGAGTTGTTGAATTCTAAAGGGGAAAATTTCGATCACCGTTTTGATTTTGAAATCGATAATTTTGAAGAAGTTTTCAATGATAAATTTGAACTTCAATTTGGTGAAAATAAACTTGAATTTCAATCAATTGTTTTATCAACCCCAAAAATCATCGAAAATAAAACAACTCATACGACTTTCAATAAAATGACTTTCGTTTTCCAAATCCACACTCAATTTCGAAATCTTTTACGATTTGGTTTTCCGTGCTTAAACTGCGTCTCACACATTTGACGAGACAAATGAATCGGTCTTTAGAAGACCGTTTCATTTACTTTTTGACTGTATACTTTCTCATCCCTTGTAAATAATAATCTTTCATGTAAATATTGGATTTTTATTTTATTTTTCTCCTTCCACTTGGGTTGACTGTGGGGACACAGTCAAAATCAAGTGTGGGGGGAGACTCAACTTAATTTTTTTCTTTCATGGTTTATTTTTGCTTTAAAATCACAAAAAAAAATTAAAAAAAATCCAAAAAACAAATTTTCTCTCGATTTATTTTTAAAAAAAACACTATAAGATAAATATATGGCTTTGGTTTATTAAATTGAATTTTTTGAAAATTTATTGGTCTTAACAAAAATAAAATTGAAGTTTGATTACAAATAATAATGGTTTAACTAGTATATAGGAAGATTCATACGTGTTAATTATGAAGTACATCCTAAATGAAAATCTTTGTTTTAAAAAGTGGTTGATTCAAAGTAAAGGATATAACATTTTTTTTGTCTTCTAAGTTAAATGATGCTAATATGATTTTTCAAAACTCCCTCTCAAAAAATTAAAAAATAAAAAATAATAACATCTAAGTATTCACTCTCATTTAAAAGTCCTGACGGTTATGCAGGGGTGATTACTTGGAATTTTTGATTATGTGCTTTCGTACTCATTTAAAAGTCCTCACGGTTATGATGTATGGAAAACATGTAAAAAAAATACTTAATAAAAACCACCTACGGTCGATAGTGCATGCATGAAAGTGTGTGCACTCGCCATGCTCTGTACTCCCCTCACATAAGCCCGAAAGGCAGTGCATGTGTGGTATATCTGGCCTCAGTTTACCTGAGCTAGGTGTGTAAGTTTTCTTGCGAATAATGAGAGAGCAAGCAATTGAAATCCTAGCACTATTTTTACTTATTCGATTTGATTTGTTATTGAAAAGAAATGAAAATACCACTTTGATAAAGTTTGATAATCAACTAAGGATCCATTTTATAATTACACTTTGTTATCAACCGAAACAACAAATTAAACTATTGTCTATTTGTTATGATAACTTGATTTTTGTTGAAATTTTGATGAGTAAATGACACAAATTTTAAAGATAATAACCAAAACCTATATTTAACTTTTTGTGTCAATTTAAAAATAAATCCTTCATTGTAAATATTTTCAAAAATTCGCATTCATCTCTTTGTAAATAAATCTTGCATTTTGTAAATATTTTCAATATGCATTTGGATTTTGTGGGTAGTATCCGCTGAAAACCCTCACGAGACAACACTCGTCCTACTGGGGACACCCAGAGGTTTAACGGCTTGTTGCATACGCTCAATGCAATCGTGCTCCCTACGAAAACGGATTTACCTTAGTTTTAGTTTATTCGAGGACAAATAAAAAGATAAGTGTGGGGGTATTTGATGTGCATATAAATGTGCTTATTTTAACCACCATATTTATTCTTTTTAAATTAAGTAAATGATCATATTGGGTATTTTAACTTGTTTAAACCAAAATTCATATTATTTGAAAATTGGTTCATATTCATCTTCATCCATGGGCAAAATTGTCATTTTTGTGCATATGTTAATTTGAGAACATTTAATTGGAAATTTTTATATTATTTTGTAGGAAATTACACTCAATTACAAGTGGGTTCATGAAGGAATATGCATGCACAAAATGAATACAAAGGAATGAAGATGGAAATAATTCAAAGTGAAGAACATGGAGAACCCCACCTACCCACTACGTAATGTACAAATTAAAGGCTAATGCACATGCTAAAAGACATTTAAAGCTTCATGTACATTTAAGTGGGGGATTATTAAAGCTAATGATAACTTGGCCACCCCACTTCCTCCAAGGGCATTTTGGGTACTCCCCAAAAATATGCATTAGGGTTTCTAACTTGTATAAATACCCCTTATGTTTCATGTAGCCAGCTTCCTCTTAGTTAGTTAGTTTTAGTTTAGAAAATAAATCAAAGCTCTTTTTCTTTCCATGGCTACTTAGCCATTTTATTTCATGTAATTTTCTTTTCTTTTATGCAATGTTAATTCTCATTTATTTACATGCTTCTTCTCTTCTTATGTAATAGTGTAGATTTACCTTTATGCAATTAGATTAGTTGTCTTTTCCATTAGCTTTCATTTTCCTTTCATTTTGCTTTCATGTTGCTTTCTGCATTTGTTGATTTGATAACAAATATGAGAGCTTAATCCATATAATTTAGGGGTAATGAAGCTCTCTAGTATGTAGATGCAACATTTTGATGTTTATACTCTCTTTTGTGCTTTATTGGAAACACTTGAAGTGGTTTAATGATGTTGTTTAGCTTTGAATTTGATAGTCTATGTTGTTCATAACAAATAGGCTATGCTTAAACAAACATAACACAAATTGCCTCTTCATCTAAATATGATTATGGCAATGAAGTGAATGTTGAAATTGAAATTTGATAGCCTATATTTCTAAACAATAGTTAATAGGCTATGCTTAAAATAGATTTTTATTTCAACTTTGTTGTCATATTTCATGAGAGTTAAATGTGTATTAGTGGTTGTGTTATAGTTTGATGGTTTATATTGGGCTAATTAATAGCACAAATATATCATACTTATGATAAACACATCAACTAATTACACTAATGAAAAGAAAAGAGAGATCATAACTTCATTTTGTTGATTTATATGATCTAGAGAGTGGATTTATCTCTAAATTGTTCTTTTGACTCTCATATTTTTATCATTTTCTTTTGCTAGTTTTTGTTAGTTTCTTACATTTCTAACTATTCACTCTCTACTTCGGTATAATTTGATTGAATAGAATTTTAAAATCATCAATTCCCTGCAGATCGACCCGTATTCGCCGCGTGCTACATTCGTACACCGTGCGCTTGCGGTGAATTTTATTTCAAAATTCATTCGACGGTTTTCTAAACCGATAGAATTTCCGTCGACGAACATCGGCTTAAACTGATAAGCCATTTCTCTATCCTTTTCTGAATTCATATATTCTTTGTTTGCTTTTCTCTCTCTTTCAAATTTCGAGGACGAAATTTTCTTAAGGAGGGGATATTTGTAACATCCCAAAAATTATTAATTTAAATTTGGTAACTTATTTGAACTTTTGAAATTTAATTTAAAAAGTTTCAAAACAAATCCAATATTATTAATATTGAATATTACAAAAAATATGGATATAAATGAAGTATTTGGTAGTTTAAGCTTTAAATAAATAATAACAAAATTATAAAAAACTAGGATTTGTGTTAAACATAAATATATAAGGTAACTCATATAGATAATTCTAGTAAAAATAACATATGAAATACATATAGATTTTCATGTGGATTATGTAAAAAGGAGACAACAAAAACAAAAATGTATGCAAGGCTAAAATAAATATCTATGTATAAAACAAAAATGTACATATAAAAAAAAGGGTTACATGTAAATAGAAATGGGAACATAAGCATTAAAGGATATCCTCTAAAGCATAAATAAAAATCATTTCAGCCACTAAAAGGAAAAAAATTCTGATCAAATAAAAAAAAAAGAAACTGACCAAAAGAAGTAAACTACACCAGAAACACCTACTTGTACAAACTGTCTTCTCTATATATACATCTATTCCATTTCGTTCAAACGTAACTTAGCAAATCAGAGAAAAGAAGTAAACATCATTATCTTACAAACTTAAGCAATTCATTCAACTAAACAAAAACAAAACAGAAAAGGTTTAAAGGCAAATCAACTGCAGGCTTTCAAAAACAAAAAGTGTTCTGTTCAAACTTGCTTTCAAGTGAGTAAATATACAACTTTAAAAATTTAAATCTGTGTATTAATTCATGAATAACTTTGTGTTTTGCTGTATATTTTTTAAATAATTGGTTCTGTATATGTGTATGTTGTATTGTGTAGTTGAAATGGCCTGTTCTTCTTGTTTCTCATTACAAAGTAAAGTAAATTAGAAAAAAATTAACACATCTTCATACAATGATTATTAAGCTTAGGGATTCAAACAAAATAGGTTTGTTTAAACTTGAATTAAGGCCCAGAATTTGTTTTAGGCTTGATATTAAAATATTGACTCTGTAAATTTGATTTTATAGTAAAAAGTTAATTTTAGAATAAATTCGAATATTGTAAAATATTAATTTGATTTTATAGCTTGAATCAACATTCAAAAACAAGATTTTTAAAACAAAAATGGTGATTTTTAGTGAAGTATTTTAAGTGCAGTTCCAAGTTGAACCGGAAATGCTTTTTCACCCATTTCCATCATTCAAGGAATTATTGAATCTTAAGATCTTGCTTGAAGCTTGTTTGAACATCGATGATTTCAAGAAAATTGTCGAATAAATTTTCTATTGCACGAATTGGTGGGACGAGTTCAATTTAGGGTTATCCTCGAGTTTTGGACATCGTCAGTGGCAAGATGATTGCGTCTCCTTGGAGTGATCGAGCTGCACGAAATTGAGAGTGAGAATAGAGTGGGGTATCGGCAACGTGAAGCCGGAGTTTTGGATTTTCTAATGAACGGCGTGAGGAGGATGAGGCATTTTCGTTCTGGTGAGTTCGAGTTACAGTTTCGAACGAAAGGCTAAATTTTGTTTTCGAGTTTTTGGCTTCAAATCGAGTTTGGATTTCGAGTGTGGGTGAGTTTTGGGACTTGCCAAAGGTCGTGAAGTTCACCGGAGCGATGGCGCGACGCCGTGCACATGCACGACATCGATTTTGTGTCAAGAAGTTTGGGCTGGGGAGGAACTCGAAGGAGTGCTCTAGTAGGAGATGGGTTGGCTCGGGTTTCTCGCGTTTGTATGGAATTGATTCAGCACTTTACGAAAAAAAAGGAAAAAGAAAAAAAATGGAAGAAGAAGAAACGAAATTGAGGAAGAGAGAGGTCTCGGGATTAGTACAGAGGAACTCGAGTTGTTACTCGAGTAAACCGACATTTCGCTCGGGTTTGATTCCCAACCTGTAGCGAAATGAAAAGTAAGTTAAGCACATATTTTTTAAAAACAATTTTATGTAGTAATGACTTAATTAATGTTTGACAAATTAAGTTAAGAATTTATCAAGCTTTAATAAATTAAGTAAATACTTAACAAAGTTTTAAAATCCAATTAATACTTTAAGTAAGTAGATAATTTCAATTAAGTATTAAATTTAATTAACATTGAAGGTTTTCTAAGTTAGCAATAAATTGATTTCACAGTTTAGAGAAGATTTAAAAAATATTAATTAAGGTAAGTAATTATTATTAATTAATTGTTTAAAAAAGGGTAATTAAGAAAGGTTAATTAACCTATAATTGTAATGAATTAAGGAGTTAGGGATTTATCAATTTGTAATAAAAAATTGGTTAATTAATAATTAAGTGTCTAAATTGTTGTAAATTAAGAATTGTTAATTAGATAATTTAAGTTGATTAATTATAATTGGCAGTTAATTAAAATAATTAATTAAGGAATAATTAATTCATAAAGTTGATTAGGATTTAATTAATTTATCATTAAGAATAATTAACCATTGATTCAAAATAATCAGTAAAAATAGTTATGTGGTTAATTCACTTAAATCACATTCTCTTTAATTAAAGATTATTCACTATTATCAAATGTTGTGTACTGGATTGATATTTCTGTTGTGATTGTGATACTGTGTGATGTGAATTGCTCTGTGCTGAACTATGATTTGTCTCTATATTTATGTGAAAACCCTTTTTGCCCATAAAATGACATTTAAACTTCGATGCGACAGGGAGTCGGATTTCAGTTAATTATCCGAAACCCACATCGAACCCTAAATGTGAATCTTTGTAATTGATACACCCACGTGATTTAAATTTAAGTGCTCACTATTCGGTTTAGCCGGGAGAGGACCTTTATGCCATATAACCCATTTCGAATAGTGATACGTCGAAATAAATAGCATTTGAAGATGGTGGTGAGGACCGGATGTCTTCGAAAACGATAGGATAACCTATCGAATGTATCTGCACTGAGTTGCTCCTGTATAGAGATCTCCACATGTGATGGGGAGTCCGATCGGGATTGTGGATACCCGGATTTGCAAAGGCTTCTTCCTTTATTGGACGAAGTGCCTTCGGTTCTGTTCGAACCCGGAACAGACTTGTATGGTTGTATGTCTGGCACTACACTTTGAGATATAAAGCAGATTTCTTTCAAATACATATCTGTTGGTGGCGAAGGATTTTTTCTCTTAGCTTAGCACCCTTCTATGAGACGTACGAGCTTAGAGGTTATGTAATTGAAGGTTATCAGTGATACACTCCCAATTTGGTAGTGTGGCATGCTAAATGCTGCTGTGTGTTGATGATCATTTGTTGATCATTTGTGATCAAAGCATGTCTTTCGTGTAAAGCGTAGCTTTGTGGAGTCATCGGACCTCACACCCCGGAAATGGTCGAAACATGAAAGATGCGGCAAGGTTATGAGGGTCGCACCCTTTAGGGTATGTCATTTCCTTCTGGAAAAAGATGGTATCATGGTATGGAGCCCAGATACTTTATCTATGTGGTTGCTGCAATCTAATTTACTGTGTGGTTGTTGCTTTGTGGTAGAGGGCCTTCGGATAAAGGTCGCAAACGACCGGGGGGTGGCATATTCGAGTAGTAGTTACCTAGTTACAGAGGTAACCCGGCCTTGTTTTGGCAGAGAGCCGGGTAGGTTCTCGGGACGTCTCTCCAGAGACGAACCCCTGTGGCAGTAGGAAGTTCCTTAGCCTGACCATTTGTTGGAAATCCAATTCCTAATACGAACCCAGTACGGTTTTGGTTGTATAAACTGCCATTTACTTATAGTGGTCACCACTGTTTAGATGGTAGCTATAGTTGGCATAGTATGGAATGTCTATGCTCGCTATGATTAATATTATACTTTCGAAATGACTTTCTACACTATGCACTAGTAATAATATCAAAGAATTTTTCTCGTATCAAGCATATTTGACTATCATAAGAAGAAATCTCCTCCAATTCTGCGATTGCATTATGTGTGTGGTGGGATGTCTTATGTTAGTTCCATTTTCCAAAAGCATGCCGGATTTACTTTTATAAATCTGGTTTATTTAAAAGCAACTATTTTGGTTTACTCATACCAGTCCCATGACTGACCCGGAGTTTATTATTTCTTTTATAAACTCTGGGTGCCCATAATTTCCACACGGGCAGCCTAGTAGCAGGTTCCCGTGTTCTAGTGTTAGCAGTATTTTGGAGGCTTTTACCTTGGAGATATTTCGGAAGCTTTGGATATCAAGCTGCTTAGTTTTTGGAAGTTCGCTATCGCTTCATTCCTTTGAAGACTTTTTGGCATATGATCATTTGTTGTTCTATTTGGAGTTGTGATATATGTATAAAAACACTCTGATGTAGTAATGGACATTATGATGATGTTATATCTGTGATGAAATGAATGTTATTCATTTTGTTTCCGCTGTTTTATATTCATCTGATGTTATTATAAGCTCCATCCGACTGAAGTTTGATGTTTGAATTTTCGACAGTCGAATACAAGTGAGGTATTTAGTGTCAATTTTCGAACATTGAATTTCGGGTCGTGACAATCTACTCAACCATCTTAGATAAAACTCAACAAATTATTCATACATCCAAACAATTAGAAGTATCTGTTCCCAAACAACCCATAAGCCAAGCAAACGACAAAATCCAAGCATTATTTAAGTTTATTTTTACATATTTCTTTCATATCATTTATTGTTTGTCTATTTTCATTCATCTATTGACTATTTTCCTTAACTTACATTTATTCCTACAAAATTTCAATTTCCATTCATTACTTACAAAATTCATTTTTCCTTTTATTCATACAATGTCATTCATTCCTTTACTTTATATTCATTTCTTACACAAGTTATTTCCATTCAATTGATTATAAAAATTAATGAATCCATTATTTAAGTTTTACATACATTTTATTGCAATTTAGTTTACACTTATTAACTTATATACTTGATTTCCATTAGATATTATATTCATTTGTGCATAAGTTCATATTTAAGTTTCTTACTTTTTAATTTACATTCATTCTTCATAGATAGTATCATAGGATATTAAATTTATTTCTAAGTCAATTTAATGTTTTCAGAAGTTATAATTATTCAATTAATATAGCACTCACTTTAATTATAAATGGCTTCAATATTAATTCAAGTTTATAATCATTTACTTACAGTATTCACCTTTTCCATTAAATCTGATTATAAATAGCTTAAAATGTAACTTAAATTTATAATCATTTCCTTGCATTATTCACTTTTATTACATTTAAACAGTAGCATTTCAAATTGTTAGCTTTAGTTTATAACAAATTTATAACATTAGAATTTCTAATTTATAGAAGTAATTCCATTGAACACTTTCATTTTCTGAAGTTTTACTTGTATAATATTCTACTACAAATCCTATTGACATTATAACTTTTTACATTTTGGTAAGTTATATGTGTGTGTGTGTGTGTCTTTTTAGAATGCCATAAAAAATGACAGAAGTATCATATTTATTTTTATTAACAAAATGTTCAATAGTTACCATTTCTTATTTTCTTCTTCTTTCTATTTACAGTTTACAAATTTTCAATTTGTTATCTATTTCATTATCATTTAGCATCAAATTTCTTATTTTCATTTTAGAAGTTTCCAATTATTAATATAGTCAAGGTTCCATTTATTACACTAATTTCAAATTTCTAATTTACAGATACTTAAGAACCAAACAGCCGGGTTTCACTTCAATTGTTTTAAAATAATATATATATAATCATATCTTTATATATATATATATCAACCATATTTGGAAATTAAAACTAAGACTAATTTATCAAACAATTGTGCTGTAAAATTACTACAAGGGTGTTCCCCCCTTTGAAACTCGAAAATGAACGTCGATGATGCTTGTACTCATCACCTAAATTATTTTCCAACGACGGAGAGGGGAGTACAGGATTTATTTATTTCTAAATTTCCTTTAAAACATTTCTTCCAAATCACATTGAAATATTTATATCAGAAAATACTTCCAAATAATATTAATATTATATTCCAAAATCTTTTGAAAGAAATTTTCAAAACCCCGGAGTTAAGTTCTCAAATTCCAATTTATATTCATTTTGTTGGTAACTCTTATTTTTCCATCAGCATTTATAGAATTTCACTACCTAACAAACAACATATTACATCCAATTATTTCATTTATAACATTTATTATTTTATATGCAAAATATACCATATGCAAAATTATTTCATTTACCTATATTTTAGAACAATATTGTGTTGGTCTGCCGTATTAAGTGTTTAGAAATCCCCATCGATGTCATAGCATCCTATGCACCAATCAGAATTTATAAATACAAAACAGAACAAATTAACACAATATAAAAACCTTTTATAACACTAACAAATACGCTCTCTCATACACACACACACACACACACTCAATGACTCATTCTAGGATATTACTACCCTATTTCTAAAGAGTCAGACCCTACAAAGCTAAGGTTATCGCTAAACCAAAGCTCTGATACCAACTGCAATGACCTGCCTTTTTGGATGGTTTAAATCGATGATAAACCACACATATCAGACTCAAACCATACAAAAGGGCAGATTGTTATTGGGGGTAAATAAGAAAAAGCAGGGAAAGAAAAAAATATATAGAATCTCGCAGCGGAATGATAAAATAAAATAATCAAATAACAGTTCATGAAGCTGTTTTACAAATACATTTGATTATTCTTTTACAAGATAAAAATCGAAATTACATAACAGGAATAGAGAAATAAATAAATAAATGCAGCGGAACAACATGATGTAGTGGAATAAATAAAATAAATAGAAATAGTACAAATCTTCATCTTCGTCCTCCAGAAATAAGGCCTTCAACCTTGAAATGCTCAGGCTGACCCAAGCAAATTGAAAAGACAAAACACTCGAGTCAGAATAAAAAGATCTTATGTAAGTTAAATCAATGGTAAATATGAGTGTAACGGCATCAGAGATGTTTATGGGGTTCGACATCTCTTATTCAGTGTCTAACGTGGGTGCAATACTTAAGAGATGTTTGGGATTCACATCTCCTAAGGATTCATTAAACTATCTACTATGTAGTACAATACTCTATTATAATATGTCTATAGTAAAGTATTGAAATAGCGTTAAGGTGTCACGACCCGAAATTCAACGTTCGAAAATTGACATCAAATACCTCACTTGTATTCGACTGCCAAAGATTCAAACATCAAACTCTAGTTGGATGGAGCTTATAACAACAATAGATGAATATAAAACAACGGAAATAAAATGAATATCATGCATTACATCACAGATACAACATCGTCATAATATCTGTTACAACATCAGAGTATCATAATATATGAATCACAACTCCAAATAGAACATCATAATAGAGCAATAAGTGATCATATGCCAAAAGTCCTCAAGAAAATAGAATGATAGCGAACATCCAAACTAAGCACCTTGAGATCCAAAAGCTTCCAAAATGTCTCTAAGGTAAAAGCCTCCAAAAAAACCGATAATCTCCAAACCAAAAGTCTCCAAAATACAGCTAATGCCAAAATACGGAAAACCAGCTACTGGCTACCCGTGTAGAAATGGTGGGCACCCAGAGTTTAGAAAGGAAACAATAAACTCCGGGTCAGTCATGGGACTGGTATGAGTAAAGAAAACAGTTGCTTTTAAAACAAAACAGATTCTAAAGAAAATCGTTCATGCTTTTGGAAAATGAAACTACCATAAGGCCTCGGCACACACACAATGCAATCGCACACTCAGGGGATATTTCCCCTTATGATAGTCAAATATGCTTAATATGATAAAAGTTCTTTGATATTATTACTAGTGCATAGTGTGAAAACATTTCAAAAATATAATATTAATCCTAGCCAGCATAGGTACCATGATACTATGCCTACTATAGCTGCCACCTGAGGTGGCAGGTTATACAAATTGAAATCGTAAAGGGCTCCTATTGTTTCTTTGGATTTCCATCAAATGGTCATGCTAAGGAACTTCCTATTCCACATGGGTATGCCTTTGACGGGACGTCTCGAGAATCTACCCGGCTCTCTGCCAACACAAGGCCGGGTTACCTCTGTAACTAGGTAACTACTACTCGAGTATGCCATTCCCCGGTCCTTTGGGACCTTTATCCAAGGGCCCTCCATCACAAAGCAACAACCACACAGTAAATGAGATTGAAGCAACCACATAGGTAAATATCTGGGCTCCATACCATGATACCACCTTTTTCCAGAAGGAAATGACATACCCTAAAGGGCGCGACCCTCATAACCTTACCGCATGTTTCCTGTTTCGACCATTTCCGGGATGTGAGGTCCGATGAGGTCTCGTCCACAAAGCTATGCTTTACACGAAAGCCATGCTTTGACCACAAATGATCATCAATATACAGTAGCACTTAGCATGCCACACTACCAAATTGGGAGTATATCTCTGATAACCTTCAACTACATAACCTATGAGCTCGTACGTCTCAGAGAAGGGTGTTAAGCTAAGAGAATAAATTTTGCGCCACCAACAGATATGTATTTGAAAGAAATCGGCTTTATATCTCAAAGTGTAGTGTCAGACACACAACCATACAAGTCTGTTCCGGGTTCGAACAGAACCGAAGGCACTTCGTCCAATAAAGGAAGAAGCCCTTGCAAATCCGGGCGTCCACAATCTCGATCGGACTCCCCATCACATGTGGAGATCTCTATACCGGAGCAACTCAGTGCAGAGACAATCGATAGGTTATCCTATCGTTTTCGAAGACACCCGGTCTTCACCACCGTCTTTAAATGTTATCCATTTCGTCGAATCACTATTTGGAATGGGTTATATGACACAAAGGTCCTCTCCCGGCTAATCCGAATAGTGAGCGCTCAATTTTAAAACATGTGGGTGTATCTGTGACGACCCGAAATTTTTGAGCATTTTAATCGGAATATTTAATTGATTTTAATTATTTAAAGGTTAATTATCAACTTAAATTACAAATATCATAATTTATTTCACAATTAGATTGTTGAATTAAATAATTTGAATTGGATAAAATATGGAATCTGATATTTTAAGCCTGTTAAAAATATAATTTGAAAGCTTATAAAATTTATATCGAGAACATTGAATATAATAGAAGTGTTAAAATGGAATCTAACACTGAACTGGTTAGTTTTGAAATTTAATCGTTTAAATTGAATTTAAAAATAGCCTTCCGAGGCATAGTCTCGGAATTTGACGAAACGAGTTCCATTGGGTCCGTAATATTGAATTATTATCGGATTTCAAATTTCGTATTGATCGGAGTTAGTATGTGTGTGTACAATATATAAACGCGCTGAAAATTTAATTGATAATAATCGATTCGAATTTGAATTCAAAATAAGTGAACACTGTAGCAAGGCGTCTTCAACACGCTTCCTTTGCCTTCTCGAACACACCATACCTTATCCTGTTTCTTTTCGAACACGAGACCCTTATCCTTTCAGTTCACATAACAATTCGAAAAAAAAACAATAATTAATGGCCAAAGCCTAAACTTCTCAAATCAAAATTTAGATCTAAAAACAAATGGCGAACGAGTGTATATAAAAAATTGGGAGGATCGAATCAGGTCGGCATCTTCACGCGATCTCTTATCGCAACCGAAGCCTGCAACCTTAGCTCGAGATTGGTGATGAGAGATTTGGGAACGTCGCGATTTGGGTGGATTCCTGGAAGCTCGTGCGAGAGGGGTGAGAGAGGAGGAAACGAGTTGGTTTAGATTGCTAGGGTTTCGCCGCATGTGACCGAGGACGCACTCACCTGAATCGAGGAAATCGAGATTGGGAGGCGACTTCAACTTGTAGCCGCGATAGTTCGTACGTCTTCTGGGTTTTAGGATCATCGCGAGCTCGAGCGGGCTGACGTCAAGATCGTTGGTGTTGTTAGGGTTCAACTGCGTAGTGAGATGACGACGTTCGGGATAGCTTATTGACAACCGATGCAGTAAGGTATTGCAGTAATTTTGTTTCAATTTAATTAATTAGTAATTGTGCACATATATATTTGTAGGTAAACAGAAAATAGAAAAGGGAATAATTACAGTAGAGAAAATGTTTATTTACTGGAAATATACATATTTTAAATTTGCTAAGTTTGTTTTAAATAAATAGATTTGGAAATAAATCTGCTCAGTTAACTTAGCTAATTTATTTTAACCACTAAAAGATTCCTTAAAAAGAGATAATTATTTAGCTAGGATTGAATTGTTAACTAATTAATTTATAAAAGGGAAATCAGTTTAAAATTTTAAATTTTTGGTTTAAAATAAATTCATTGGTTAATTAAATTTATAAATGAGGGATAAATTGTTAGGTTTATTCAAATATTAATAAATTATATAAATTGTTTATTTAAGGTCAAACACCTGGAAGTCCAAGGCAATATTGAAGTGGATTACAAAACGAATCAAAGGTGAGTTACTCTCACTTGGTTAAATTTAAATTTAAATTTAAATGATTGAATTTAAATAATTGTTTGAATGATTGGATTGATTGATGTGACATAGTATGATATTTTAGAATTGGTGTATTATATTGTGCTAACGTCTGTGGATGCAGGGAAAATAGGTTGGAGGGATCCAACTGGATCACTCAACATTTATTATTTAATATTCTCTGATGTGATTACTTGATATTCTATGATGAATATATAGGAATATTGAATATTATGATTTGATTGGATATATTTGGATATAATGAATTACCGAAAATATATAAATTTGATTTTTGGAAAGGAAATGAAAGGAAGTAAAGTTGTAAACGAAGTAATCTTAGAAAATTTAATAAATTAAGAATGAATTGAAAAAAAAACGGAAATATGTTAAATACTAATAAATAACTTCGAGTATGAAAAGACAAGGGTTTAAATAAACAATAATTAATGAATTGTAAACTTATGTGATATTAAATTAAATGAATAAAGAGAATTATTTTAAAACTTAAAGTTTTAAATTTATTTAAAGGTATAAGAAGTAAATTGAGAAATATAAATTGGTATTTCAATTAAAAGTATTTTAAATCATAGTTAAGGAATAAAGTCTGAAATTAAAGGATTTTTGACTAAATGAAGTAAATTGGAAATCAATTTGGAAATTGATTTAAGGGTTTGAAATTGGATATTTGGAAGAATAAATTCAAGGTGGGAATTTATTAAAGGAATGACAAAAATTGTTTAAAAGTAAATAGTGATTTATTTTTAAAGGTTGTGAAGTGAAGTATATTTCTCTGGATAGCCAAGTACGATTTCAAAGTAAGTTTTTAAATAAAATAAAGGTTTGAATGTTGTTTTACCAAGTATTTTCTTGGAAATTTATTATTTCTAAATGTTTAAATTCTAAAGTAAATATTTATGCAAATCTAGTACCGTAGTAATAATTTATAAAGAGGGACTTGGTAATTCTGTCTTAAAGGTGAAACCCTAGTTTATATTTATAAAGTAACCTTATTTTCAAATATTCATATAGTGTATATTTTTAATCAATTATTGAAGTAGTTTTAATTTAATTATTCTAAAATAAATTCTAAAGTAAATAATTTGTTAATCTATGATCATAATAATTATTTTAAGAATGATTTAGTATTTTGTTTAAAGAAGAAAATCTAGTTATATTTATAAAGTAAACTTATTTTAATTTGTTTCTAAAGTATTATTATAAATTAAGTACTAAAGTAAAATTTTCCAAATTAAATATTAAACATACTTTACAATTAAAGTGTTTTGAAATTATTTTAAAAATCTAAAATCTTGTACTTGGTGATTCCAGTGGAAATAGAAATATTTGGAATTTATTCTGAGAAAGGAAGATAGTTTGAAACTATTTTCAAAAGGGTTTGAAAGTGAAAATATATCCTGTAAAGATATTTTGACATAAATAAATAATTTGGAAAATTATTTATTGGCTGATGGTTGTTTGTGAATATTAATTGATAGTTAAATCATCGACTATCAATATTGGACAAATGCGTTGATCGTTTCGAAGAGACCGGGATCGAGATTTATTTCTCGAAAACCACTTCGATCCGGTTTGTACGTTTCGTGAAAAACGATTTTGGATTCGAAGATGGAGCAGTGAAGTGCAAGGGCTAGTCGCTATTAATCCTGAGGATATTTCCAAAATGGATGTAGTAGGAATAGTTCCTTCGGTTCTGTTCGGACCCGGGACTGACTTGCATGGATGAATGCTTGCGAAACATCATCAGGTGGACGATGGGCATTCTAAGGTATATATTCTAAAAAGGTAACGCTTAGCCTCAAGCCTCATCAAATGGGAATGGCTGAAAATCAGGGGTTATGCAGCAAGGCTTCGTGGGTAGCCCCCACTGGAGGGTGAGGTCATCCCTGTCTAGATGTCCCTTTTATTTCGGCTTAGTGGGCGATTGCTGATCCCAACCACGGGGTGATCTTGCTCGGGACTGTCCAGTAACGGATGGTTTCGGTCTTGTGTTGCAGGGGAGTTAGGGTGGCCCCTCGGTACGCTGATCTAGGCCAGGTACCGTGACAGGTGGTACCATAGTGCCTAGCCATTAGGTGGAATTCATTTTCCCTACACGCCCGTATGGTTTTGATTGTGTCCAACTATTGCTGAAACGTGAGATGCAAGCATTTCAGCTAGATTCTATTTTACTTTCTATAGACACTATTATAATATTAGAGGACTTTAATAAAAATGTTTTAGCTATCGTAAGGTAAAAACCCGACCATGTTTATTTGTGGCGTGGTCTTACGAGATGCTTTTGTTTTCAAAGGATTTTTGAAACTTTAATAATAAATTGTGTGTGATTTTCTCACGCTGGTATTCCAGACTGACTCGGGTGTTATTTAACTATAATGCTCGGGTCAGACCGAGCATTATAGGATACAGGATTTGATGATGTGGAGCTCAGGAGACGAGCTGGATGACGATACGTACTTCCGTACTTGTTTATACATATATTCCGCTGTATTGAGTTGCTGTGTATCCATTTGTATGTTGTTGTTGAACTGTGATTGATGTACTCTGATGATGTAATATATATAAACAGATATATTTAATTTGAATAAAGATCATTATTGTCTATTGTATTTTATTCCGCTGCGATGGTTAGATTCTGATGTTGTTTTTTATTTTCATCTTCTACCTCTTCTTATTTAACCCAAATGGTTCGTATTTCTGTACAACTTGAGTTGATTTTAGTAGAATAGCGTTGACTCAAGGGGTACGTGATTTGCGGGCTTTTACACTTGGTATCAGAGCTTAGGTTGGTGATAACCTTGGCTTTGGTGGGAACTACTCATTTCAATTAGAGTCCGTAGCACTCTAGGATGAGTTTGAGTGTATTAATAGATATGAGCGCGTATTTTTTAGTGAATATAAATTGTTTTAATATTGTGTTGATTGGTTTATTGAGTGGCATATGAACCTTCGTCGGTACTGTCTGGACAACTGTATCGAAGGGGTTTCTAAACACTTGAATAGAACAATTGACACGGTATTGTTTTAAATATGGGTAAATGAAATAATTTTACCCAAAACATATTTTGATATAAAGAATAGTTTTTGAAAACTATTTAGCTAATATATGGATGCTTGGATGTTAGAAATGATAATATTAAAGTATTATCATTGTTAAGTGAAAATTTTACTAGAAATTGAAATATAACTAAAATTTAGGGGAATAAATTCATTATAAAATGAAATTTATTAAATATGAATTATAAACGTAAATTATAAAAGGAAATATAATCAAATTAGAATTTGTATAAGCATAAATTATACAAATGCATTATAATTAAAATTTGAATTAAAATAGAATTTGAAACTTTAAAACCCTGGAGATTTTGGTAGTATTTTGAAGATAAATAGTAGCATTGTTGTTTTTGGGGTATTTTTGAAAGGAAAATTGTTTCAAATAAATTTTGGGAAGAGATTTAGCATTGAATTCACTTTAGTCGCTGGAAAATAATTTCGGTGATGACTGCAGCATCATCGATGTTCATTTTCGAGTTTCTAAGTGACAGATTGCTGCCAAATTGATTTGTTTAGAAAAACCTGTTTGTTTTTGAGAATTTCAAAGGAAATTTGTTGAGGGTAAACCCATGATTGGTTTGAATTTTGAGAAATGTGATTTGAGAAGTTTGGAGATTCCAAAATAATTTGAAACCAAAGGTCGGGTGTTTTAAAACCCTAATGAGATAGGTTGTAAGCTTATAAATTGAGATGATTTTTAAATCAGAGTGGAAATATAATCTTTTAAATGTTGGAATTTAAATTTAAAGGGAAAAGTTAAAAAAATAATATAAAATTGACTTGGATGGGAAATAAAAATTTAACTGGATTGAAAATTAATTAAATAAGCTGAAAATTAATACCCAGTTGTTTCCGAATTAAGTTGAAATCGAATTGAGATTAAATAAATCTGAGTTAAAATAGAATTGAATTGGGATAAAGATTCAATTAAGTTATTGAATGGAATTAGATTCTTACCTGAATAAATGGAAAATAAGTTGGATAAGGATTGAACTGAAATAAATAAATTAGAATAACTTATAAAAAATCAGAATTAAATTGCATGGAATAAAAATATGCTTGGGATATAAATAAGCATAAGGCTTGAGTTAAAATAAAAGAATAATATATTCAAGCCTAGAATGAATGTGATTGTATAAAGTAATAAGTTATGACTTATAAAATTGAAAATGGAATACAAAGCCCAAAATTAATATTTTGATGAATTGAAAAATAAAATGAAAATCAAAAACTTGAATTATAAAATAAATTGAACTTAAGAAAATGTAATGAAGTGATATTGAAATTGAAAATCAAGTATTGAACTATAAATAGGAGGGAACTGATTTATAATAAATTAGTTAATAAAATGTGTAAATGGGAATGTAATGTTGTTTAATAGAATCTGATTTGTGAACTTATGACGAAATTTGGAAATAAAACTCAAGTTATAAATTGAATTCGACTTGAATTGTCAGTAAAGTAAAATTGAATTGTGAGATCATGAAATTGGGTGGCAAATTGAAAATGGATAGTGGATTCAGGACTTGAGTTTTAAATTAAAATTTAACTTGAAGTGTTAACAAATTAAATATAATTGAAGTGTATCGAATAAAAATGTAAATGGATTAAAATAGTAATGGTTTAAATGTGCAAATAAAATCCAAATAAGTGGAAATAAATTGGAAATGGCCTTGTAAATAATTGAATGAGCTGAATCTAAAAAGTTAAAATGTATAATGACTAATCAAATAAATTTGTAGATTTAAAACGAGATTTAATTGAGGTAGAATCAAGTTGAATAAAAGAGAATATATGGAATTCATAATGGATTGAGTGGCTAAAATAATCATACTGAATGAATAAATGGAAGGGAATTCTCAATTAAATAATTGTAAACCATTTAAAATGTTAAAGAATTGAAACAACTTGGAGACAATAAGTAAAAAAATAAAATAGAATGTTTCAAGTTAATAGAATGGTTTTAAATGAATCGCAAATGAATAAATTGTGAATAAAGTTGAAATGAAATGGGTCGAGCTAAATAAATGGTCGTGAATGAATTAAAATAAAAAGGAAAATTTGATTGGTAAGGAAGATGAACCACCCTTGTTAATGGTTTTGAATGAACTAGTTTGGTTAATAAAATAAAATGTAAGTGAATGGATTCAACTTAAAATGCAATGAAAATGAGAATATACAGATTGTGAATAAATCCGAAATGGAATATAATTAAGTGTAAGTTGAGTCGGAATCAATTTAAATTGATTATAAAACTCAAGTGCTTATTTATTCACATAGATCTCGTCAAATTGCAAAGAATAAATTGTTATTGAATGTAAATGGAAGTTATTAAAATGCCATGGATGGATAGGAGTAAAATAAATTGATTTTGAGAATAATTGGATTAAATATGAGTTCGGTTTGCTTAAAAATAAATTAAATGTAAGCGATTGAGTTTTAAACCATTCAAATTGAATGAAAATGGTTTGTAAATTAATTGAAACAGCTGAATTAGTATGAAAATTGTATAAATTGCTTACGGAAAATGTTTGATGTGCATTTCTTTTAGAATTCATATGTTTTAACCATTGCAACTATGTGAAATATAGTTAAACTGCGTATATTTGGCACTTACATGTTTAAATTGAGTAAGTACAGGTACCTGCAAGCCGTGTGGCTGGATTTGGTTGCGCTAACGGCTAAATAAATAAGCTACTTGCTTAAAAATGCTAGATAAGGTACGCCTACGTAATAAAAATAGAAAATATGAACTGTTTTTGATTTTTTTCGACCGTGTGGGTCGATGTATATATATTTATATCTTTTGTCAAATTGCAAAAGCTCCTCCGTACAAAGGGGACTCTGCCAAAAAATTTCATAAATTTTGGGAGTTAGAGAATTTTTGGAAAATTTTTTGTTAACGACAAAACGATTTCAAAACTGGAAATTGAAACTAGTTAGTGTATGAAACTAATTTAAATAATGACATTAATTAGTTATAAATGGAAAAAAATAAAACTCAATATTTAGAGTTAAAGATAAATTGAATTCATATGGAAATGAAAGAACCAAATTGAATAGAAATAGATATAAACTAAAATGGAAAATGAAAATAAATATAAGAAGCATATAAAGTGCTCATATTAAACTTAAGAAAGGAATGGTGAATTCTTAATTGGAAATTGAATATTACAAACATATTCTAAGATGATATTTGAATGAATAGATATTGACATTGATAAGAAAGTCGATTAAATGTGTTGAAAGTTGTGACTGGATATTAGTGCTAAGCAGGATATGCAGGTATTATAAAAGGAAAATGAAAATTTGGTTTTTATTTCAGAAGATAAATTTGAAATGCTCGACAAAAAGGTATGTATTTAAATTTGGTGTGAAATTTGATTAGGTTTTTGGATCGAGCCACTTGGCCTTTTGTTTTCTTTTTGGATTTGGGAGCTGTAGAGGCCTTTTGTAGTTGTACCGAGCTAGCCGCGCAAAGGAGACGCTGGCGAAATTTTTTCGGAAATTTAGGGAGTTAGAAAATTTGAGAAAATTTTGATAGTTCAAAATTGGTTTTATGATTAAAATTTGAATGGTTGGGCAAATAGGATTGTTTGCAAACTAGGGAAGGTTTGGAAAGTTAATAAGGATGATGATGGTCCTTTGTAAAAAGATAGTTAGTAAGATGTTGAATTGTTAGTTTTGAGGAAAGATAAACGGGTATTGGACCATTCTTCCTAACTAGTAATTTCGGGGACGAAATTCTTTTAAGGGGGGAGGAATGTGACGACCCGGAATTTTCGAGCATTTAAAATCAGAATATTTAATTGATTTTAATTATTTAAAGGTTAATTATCAACTTAAATTACGAATATCATAATTTATTTGACAATTAGATTGTTGAATTAAATAATTTGAATTGGATAAAATATGGAACCTGAGATTTTAAGCCTGTTAAAAATATAATTTGAAAGCTTATAAAATTTATATTGATAACATTGAATATAATAGAAGTGTTAAAATGGAATCTAACACTGAATTGGTCAGTTTTGAAATTTAATCGTTTAAATTGAATTTAAAAATAGCCTTCCGAGGCACAGTCTCGGAATTCGACGAAACAAGTTCCATTGGGTCCGTAATATTGAATTATTATCGGATTTCAAATTTCGTATTGATCGGAGTTAGTATGTGTGTGTACGATATATAAACGCACTGAAAATTTAATTGATAATAATCGATTCGAATTTGAATTCAAAATAAGTGAACACTGTAGCAAGGCGTCTTCAACACGCTTCCTTTGCCTTCTCGAACACACCATACCTTATCCTGTTTCTTTTCGAACACGAGACCCTTATCCTTTCAGTTCACATAACAATTCGAAAAAAAAACAATAATTAATGGCCGAAACTTAAACTTCTCAAATCAAAATTTAGATCTAAAAAAATGGTGAACGATTGTATATAAAAAATTGGGGAGTACCGAATCAAGACGGCATCTTCACGCGACCTCTTATCGCAACCGAAGCCTGCAACCCTAGCTCGAGATTGGTGATGAGAGATTTGGGAACGTCGCGATTTGGGTGGATTCCTGGAAGCTCGTGCGAGATGGGTGAGAGAGGAGGAAACGAGTTAGTTCAGATTACTAGGGTTTCGCCGCATGTGACTGAGGACGCACTCGCGTGAATCGAGGAAATCGAGATTGGGAGGCGACTTCAACTTGTAGCCGCGATAGTTCGTACGTCTTCTGGGTTTTAGGATCTTCGCGAGCTCGAGCGGGCTGACGTCAAGATCGTTGGTGTTGTTAGGGTTCAACTGCGTAGTGAGATGACGGCGTTCTGGATAGCTTATTGACAACCGATGCAGTAAGGTATTGCAGTAATTTTGTTTCAATTTAATTAATTAGATATTGTGCACATATATATTTGTAGGTAAACAGAAAATAGAAAAGGGAATAATTACAGTAGAGAAAATGTTTATTTACTGGAAATATACATATTTTAAATTTTCTAAGTTTGTTTTAAATAAATAGATTTGGAAATAAATCTGTTCAGTTAACTTAGCTAATTTATTTTAACCACTAAAAGATTCCTTAAAAAGAGATAATTATTTAGCTAGGATTGAATTGTTAACTAATTAATTTATAAAAGGGAAATCAGTTTAAAATTTTAAATTTTTGGTTTAAAATAAATTCATTGGTTAATTAAATTTATAAATGAGGGATAAATTGTTAGGTTTATTCAAATATTAATAAATTATATAAATTGTTTATTTAAGGTCAAACGCCTGGAAGTCCAAGGCAATATTGAAGTGGATTACAAAACGAATCAAAGGTGAGTTAATCTCACTTGGTTAAATTTAAATTTAAACGATTGAATTTAAATAATTGTTTGAATGATTGGATTGATTGATGTGATATAGTATGATATTTTAGAATTAGTGTATTATATTGTGCTAACGTCTGTGGATGTAGGGAAAACAGGTTGGAGGGATCCAACTGGATACCTCAACATTTATTATTTAATATTCTCTGATGTGATTACTTGATATTCTATGATGAGTATATGGGAATATTGAATATTATGATTTGATTGGATATATTTGGATATAATGAATTACCGAAAATATATAAATTTGATTTTTGAAAGGAAATGAAAGGAAGTAAAGTTGTAAACGAAGTAATCTTAGAAAATTTAATAAATTAAGAATGAATTGAAAAAAAAACGGAAATATGTTAAATACTAATAAATAACTTCGAGTATGAAAAGACAAGGGTTTGAATAAACAATAATTAATGAATTGTAAACTTATGTGATATTAAATTAAATGAATAAAGAGAACTATTTTAAAACTTAAAGTTTTAAATTTATTTAAAGGTATAAGAAGTAAATTGAGAAATCTAAATTGGTATTTCAGTTAAAAGTATTTTAAATCATAATTAAGGAATAAAGTCTGAAATTAAAGGATTTTTGACTAAATGAAGTAAATTGGAAATCAATTTGGAAATCGATTTAAGGGTTTGAGATTGGATATTTGGAAGAATAAATTCAAGGTGGGAATTTATTAAAGGAATGAGAAAAATTGTTTAAAAGTAAATAGTGATTTATTTTTAAAGGTTGTGAAGTGAAGTATATTTCTCTGGATAGCCAAATACGATTTCAAAGTAAGTTTTTAAATAAAATAAAGGTTTGAATGTTGTTTTACCAAGTATTTTCTTGGAAATTTATTATTTCTAAATGTTTAAATTCTAAAGTAAATATTTATGCAAATCTATTACCGTAGCAATAATTTATAAAGAGGGACTTGATAATTCTGTCTTAAAGGTGAAACCCTAGTTTATATTTATAGTAACCTTATTTTCAAATATTCATATAGTATATATTTTTAATCAATTATTGAAGTAGTTTTAATTTAATTATTCTAAAATAAATTCTAAAGTAAGTAATTTATTAATCTATTATCGTAATAATTATTTTAAGAATGATTTAGTATTTTGTTTAAAGAAGAAAATCTAGTTATATTTATAAAGTAAACTTATTTTAATTTGTTTCTAAAGTATTATTTTAAATTAATACTAAAGTAAAATTTTCCAAATTAAATATTAAACATACTTTACAATTAAAGTGTTTTGAAATTATTTTAAAAATCTAAAATCTTGTACTTGGTGATTCCAATGGAAATAGAAATATTTGGAATTTATTCTGAGAAAGGAAGATAGTTTGAAAACTATTTTCAAAGGGGTTTGAAAGTGAAAATATATCCTGTACAGATATTTTGACATAAATAAATAATTTGGAAAATTATTTATTGGCTGATGGTTGTTTGTGAATATTGATTGATAGTTAAATCACCGACTATCAATATTGGACAAATGCGTTGATCGTTTCGAAGAGGCCGGGATCGGGATTTATTTCTCGAAAACCACTTCGATCCGGTTTGTACGTTTCGTGAAAAACGATTTTGGATTCGAAGATGGAGCAGTGAAGTGCAAGGGCTAGTCGCTACTAATCCTGAGGATATTTCCAAAATGGATGTAGTAGGAATAGTGCCTTCGGTTCCGTTCGAACCCGGGGCGGACTTGCATGGATGAATGCTTGCGAAACATCGTCAGGTGGACGATGGGCATTCTAAGGGATATATTCTAAAATGGTAACGCTTAGCCTCAAGCCTCATCAAATGGGAATGGCTGAAAATCAGGGGTTATGTAGCAAGGCTTCGTGGGTAGCCCCCACTGGAGGGTGAGGTCATCCCTGTTTAGGTGTCCCTTTTATTTCGGCTTAGTGGGCGGTTGTTGATCCCAACCGCGGGGTGATCTTGCTCGGGACTGTCCAGTAAGGGATGGTTCCGGTCTTGTGTTGCAGGGGAGTTAGGGTGGCTCCTCGGTACGCTGATCTAGACCAGGTACTGTGATAGGTGGTACCCCAGTGCCTAGCCATTAGTTGGAATCCATTTTCACTACGCGCCCGTACGGTTTTGATTGTGCCCAGCTATTGCCGAAACGTGAGATGCAAGCATTTCAGCTAGATTCTATTTTACTTTCTATAGACACTATTATAATATCAGAGGACTTTAATAAAAATGTTTTAGCTATCATAAGGTAAAAACCCGACCATGTTTATTTGTGGCGTGGTCTTACGAGATGCTTTTGTTTTCAAAGGATTTTTGAAACTTTAATAATCAATTGGGTGTGATTTTCTCACGCTGGTATTCCAGACTGACTCAGGTGTTATTTAACTATAATGCTTGGGTCAGACCGAGCATTATAGGATACAGGATTTGATGATGTGGAGCTCAGGAGACGGGCTGGATGACGATACGTACTTCCGTACTTGTTTATACATATATTCCGCTGTATTGAGTTGCTGTGTATCCATTTGTATGTTTTTGTTGAACTGTGATTGATGTACTCTGATGATGTAGTATATATAAACAGATATATTTGATTTGAATAAAGATCATTATTATCTATTATATTTTATTCCGCTGCGATGGTTAGATTCTGATGTTGTTTTCTATTTTCTTCTTCTACCTCTTCTTCTTTAACCCAAATGATTCGTATTTCTGTACAACTTGAGTTGATTTTAGTAGAATAGAGTTGACTTAAGGGGTACCGATTTGCGGGCTGTTACAGTATCAATTACAAGAATTCACATTCAGGGTTCGATGTGGGTTTCGGATAACTAACTAAAATCCGACTCCCTGTCGCATCGAAGTTTAAATGCCGTTTTACAGGCAAAAGGGGTTTTCACATACATATAGGAACAAATCACAAATCACAGTTCATCACAAAGCAACCACAGTATCACAACATAAATATCAATCCAGTACAGAATATTTGATGAAAATCAATCATCTTTGATTAAGGTGATTGTGATTAAAGTGAATTAACCATATTATTATCTTTATTAATTATTTTAAATCAATGTTTAATTACGAATTAATCTAAATCTTAACCAACTTTATTAACTAATTATCGTTCAATTAATTATTTAAATTCATTAATCCTTAATTGTTAACTGATTAAGTTTAATTACTTTTGTAAATTGACTATTCTTTAATTAATCAATTATTAATTATAAAATCATTACAAAACATTAATTTTTAATTACTATATCATCATTATAAATAAATTTGGTTTAAAGTTAACACTTGAATATTTGATTTACTTTTCAAAATTTTTTATAAAGTTAATTGTAAAACAAATTTTTATTTAAAAATATGAATTTGAAATATCCTTGAATTCCATAAATTTAAAAATAAACATTCAATATCATTTACTACATCCTCCATTAACAACTACTTCCATTTTGTAACGAATGTATTCAAAGAATTTATTTAACTTAAGTTTTCAAAAAAAAATTTTTGTTAAAAAATGGATTTTTGCTGATTCATAGCCAACCCGAGACTTCCTTGAGTTGTCCTTGAGACAAACATTCCCCTGCTTTGAATTTTAACCAAATTTGACCCGAATGACAAATTTTCACGAAAATTTGTTTAAGTGTTTAAAACAACCCGATGCAACGTTAAAACGACACGAGCTCGCCTTTGAGTTTTCACCCCAATCCCTCGAATAATGCTTCGAGTTGCCTCCCTTCTTCCCTAAACCCATCACAGCTGACACCACGACCACCACGTGCACGTGCACGGCCAAATTCGCCACCGT
The DNA here is from genome assembly GCA_030765085.1 of Allium cepa. NCBI lineage: Eukaryota > Viridiplantae > Streptophyta > Magnoliopsida > Asparagales > Amaryllidaceae > Allium > Allium cepa. Next base: position 467,533,176 of record CM060943.1, read on the forward strand.
TGGTCGGAGCTGCAGCCATCCATGAGTCGACGACCATCCCTCAAAACACCACAAACACCCAGAACGTGAATTTATTTCGTAAACAAGAATCGAGACATCATGACTCAAACAACCCATCAAAAACATCATCAGTAAAACATCTTGCGCCACCTCCTCTGAGTGTCAGCGGTTACCAAACTTCGACCCGAGCCCCATCATCGTGCGACACCTCGATTGGCACCATTGTCACGCAGTCCGATCACCCCTTGATGGCGTAGCACCATCTTTTCGATCGTGAACAGAAAAGGGCTCTTAAACCCTAATTTGACCTCGAATCAGAAATTTAAGAATTTATAAATTATACTCATATTTTTCTAGAGATCACGGACATCCAACCTAGCTATGACGACGAACTCGAGGCTCACCATCATTTGGATCATCTGATTTTGACAAAAATGCATGTTTTTCGGATCAACCCCAATATCTCAGTGAAAAGTTGATGAAAAATTTAAATTTTTATTTCTGAAATCATTATTTTTGAAAGGGATTCAATTAATATTACTGAAATGAAAATCCAAGAGATTGGAATTTTTGCAAAAAATGGAGTGGTGACTGCATTTCATAATTTCCAGGAAAAAGAACTATATATAACTTGCTTTAATTCATTACTGAAATATGATACAGGGTTAAACAATATATTTAACTCGTTTACTATCATTTTCAGAAGCAAAGAAGGGAGAGAGAGAGATTTGATTTTTTTTGATATGGTTATTCTGTAAACCTGATACTCAAATGTAACTATGTTCTCATAGTTTACAGTAAAGAAAACCACATGACTTTGCTTCAATCTGTTACTGGAACACAATGCAGTGTTAAAAAACATATTTTAACTTGTTTTACAACCCATTTTCCAGAAGAAATGAGGAAGAGAGGGAGATTTGAATTGACCATGGTTTACCTCTATAAACCAGAAACTCAATATTGCTGTGTTTTCACAGTTCCTAGAAAGAAGGAAACTTCAAAACTTTGCTTTGATTAATTACTGAAACACAAAGCATGTCCAAAACCATAGTTTATCATTCAATTTCAATAGAAATAGAGGGAGGTTTTTTTCTTTTAATTTGGCATGGTTTACACTGTAAACCAGAGTGTTTAAAGGAACAGAAGAACAAAAAAAGAAACCAACATTTCCAGACAAAGAAAAACACAAGCATAACAATCCATTCACAAGCAAGGCTTTTAGCATCATTTAGGAATCCATACAATCAACAATTTAAAAAAAAATCAAGGGTTTACTCACCTCTTCCCTTAAGACAGAAAGGCTCTTGACAGATTTAAAAGATAGGGATGAAGGCCTATAACTTTTCTTCTTTTTCTACTTTAAAATTTGGAGTTTAGACCTGCAAATTATAAACACAGATCTTGGTTTACTCTTTGTTATTTTCATTTACATAATTCATTAATAACAGTGGTTTTTTTTAGATTACTCACAGTTAGGATTTTTATATAACAGAGAAGTTCCTTTTTTTCTACAACTTGAAAACTAGAAGTAGATTAAAGCTTTGATCTTGATTTTTCCTGCAAATAATTGACCCAATTACTCAAATTCTTACTTTACTACTTTAATATTGTTTAGCAAACTTCGAATTCAAATTAAAAGAAAAGATTCGCTTTCCTTAAAATATTTTAGAAACCTTACACTGCCAAAAACCTGAAGCCCCCTTGTTCAAAGCTAATCTGCAGTTTTGTACTTTGTTTGTGTTAAAACTTGATTTTAAAAATCATAATTTCACTAACTAAAAGTTTTAAAAACTTACCTGATAGATGTTAACACATACTACAACTGATGCTTTAAGAAAGATCTCAGATTTTAGCTTTTGAATTGAAGAAGATAGGCAGTTTTTTCTTCTTCTGATTTTTACTTTTTCTTGAGTGTTGGAGTTGGAGATTGCTAAATCTTTTGATTACTGAACTTTTAAGAGATTTGGAGCTAATTAAATGTGAATTTGGAAGCTGAAAGGTTTTCTGAAATTTTTAATTCGATTATTTTATTAAAGTAATGATGTTTCATGCCATTTGTAAAAAGATAATCATAAGATCTAAATTTTGTTAATCACCTTACTCCATCTCCCATGTGAATGTATGTTTACATTTGTGATTTTTACAAGACAAAATGAATTGTTTTTTGAATTTTTTTACATCATATTCATTTGTGTATATATGTATACAATTGTTAAAAGAATTGTTTTAACCAATATTTATATCATATACATTACTGCTTAATGAATTTTAAATGCCACTTATCTTCAAAGACATTTATTTTTAATTTAAATTTAAACTTTAATTTTTTAAACTTGAAATATAACATTTATGCCCATTTATATATTCACACATATCTTGAATAGATTTATATTAAATTTCAATATGTATCAACTTTACTCATATATGCGATGTACATATATGCATATAATTTTTAAATCCAAATGACTTTTTAAAACATTCATTATTTCAAAATTTTAAACTCAAAATAAATTGGAATTTTATTTATATATTATTATCACTTATTTTTATTTGTTTTAAGATTTTTTCCAATTTATTTTCAAATTAAATTCCAAGGGTTTTAAATATATTATTAATTTTAATTGCTAAATTTTTGGAACAAATATCCCCTCCTTATGAAAATTTCGTCCTCGAAATTGAAAGAGAGAGAAAAACAAACAAAGAATATACAAATTCAAAAAGGATAAGGAAATGGCTTACCAGCATAAGCCGAGATATCCGCTCTGCAATTGGGATATGATTTCTGCATATTATCTTCAGTTTTCCAAGTGCAATCCTTTGGATCGCCACTCCACTGAACTTTAACTAGCTTCACAACTTTGTTCCTCAATTGCTTTTCTTCACGATCAACAATCTTTATCGGTTCTCTTTTGACCGTTAAATTGGGGTGATTTCGAGATCCTGTTCGGCAGCTTCTTCAATAATACTATCCGGATCGTGCACATTCTTTCGAAGGTCAGAAATGTGGAATACATCATGCACGCCAGATAACCAGCTAGGCAACTGCACTCGATAGGCTAAAACCCAATCCTCTCTATAATAGGAATAGGACCAATATATCATGGTGCTAGCTTACCGGTCTTCCCAAATCTCAATACACCTCGCATAGGAGACACTTTAAGAAAGACAGAATTCCCAATTTGGAATTCCAAATCCCTTCTTCTACGATCATAATAACTCTTTTGACGACTCTGAGGTGTCCTCAATTTCTTCCGAATAGAATCAACTTTCTCTATGGCTTCTTTAATCATATCCGGACCAAGGACGAGTCTATCACCTGCTTCAATCCAGCATGCCGGTGATCGACACAGACGACCATATAAAGCCTCAAAAGGAGCCATCTCTATACTGGCCTGATAGCTATTGTTATAAGAGAACTCGACCAGATGCAAATGTCCTCTTAAGAACCACCAAAATCAAGTATACAAGCTCGTAATAGGTCCTCCAAGATTCGGTTAATCCTTTCAGTATGCACATCAGATTGTGGGTGATAAGCAGTGCTAAAATTTATTTTCGTTCCCAATGCATCTTGAAATGCCTCCCAAAATCTACTGGTGAAGATCGGATCACGATTGCTCACTATGCTGCTAGGAATGCCATGGAGAGGGACAATTTCTTTCACATACAATTCGGCTAAGCTCGCTGTCATGCGGGTATATTTCACTGGCAAAAAGTGGGCTGTCTTAGTCAAACGATCCACAATGACCCAAAATGCTTCATTACCTTTTCGAGTACGAGGCAAACCGTTGTTGAAATCCATCGATACTTAGTCCCATTTCCACTTGTGCACTTCTAAAGGCTGAAGTAAACCCTCCATTTTCTTTTGGTCGCTCTTGATTTATTGGCAAGTAGCACAGCGACTCGTATATATAGATATGTCCCTTTTCATCGTCTTCCACCAGAAAGTTCTTTTGATATCATGATACATCTTATTGACTCCTGGGTGGATGCAAAGCTTAGACTTGTGGCATTCGTCTAGAACTTCACGTTTCAGATCCGGGATGTTAGGGACACAGATTCTTCCTTTCAACCTTATAACTTTATTGTCGTCGACTTCAAAACTATTATTTTCACCACGACGCATTTTCTCATAAATTTGATGAAGGAACTCATCTTCTTTTTGTTGGCTGGCGACTTTCTCAAGAAGAGTAGGAGCAATGACAAGGTGTGCAAGAATAGCATGCTTTCTACTCAAAGCGTCGGCAACTACATTGGCTTTTCCGGGCGTATATAGAATGTCTAGGTCATAAGATGCCAGAGATTCCAACCAACGTCGTTGTCGCAGATTCAGATCTTTCTGGGTGAAGTGATATTTCAAAGATTTGTGGTCAGTGAATAATTCGAATTTTTCACCTAGAAATAAAGAGAGTTCAATAAGTATATTTGTTAAGTTAAGTTAAATTCATAAATTGTTATAAAAGCTGAAAAGATTCTTACCCAGAAGATAGTGTCGCCATATTTTTAAAGCGAAGATAACAGCTAGAAGCTCCGAATCATGGGTTGGATAATTTCTTTCATGAGGACGTAACTATCTACTCGCGTAGGAAATTACCTTCCCATTCTGCATCAATACTGCACCCAAGCCTTCACCACAAGCATCGGTATAAATGGATAAACCCTGGTTCCCGTTGATAATAGCGAGAATAGGAGTGGTGGTTAATCTCTTCTGCAACTCCTCAAAAGCTTCGTCACATTTTGGAGTCCAAATGAACTTTGCATTCTTCATTGTTAGCTTGGTCAATGGACTAGCTAACTTCGAAAAGTCCTGAACAAACTTCCGATAATAACCTGCCAAACCCAGGTTCCCATTGATAATAGCAAGAATAGGAGCGGTGGTTAATCTCTTCTTCAACTCCTCAAAAGCTTCGTCACATTTTGGAGTCCAACTGAACTTTGCATTCTTCATTGTTAGCTTGGTCAATGGACTAGCTAACTTCGAAAAGTCCTGAACAAACTTCCGATAATAACCTTCCAAACCCAAAAAGCTTCGAACTTCCTTTGGGGTAGTAGGTTTTCTCAAATCAAGAATAGCAGAAATTTTGGTAGGATCAACAGAAATCCCTTCTTCATTAACAATATGGCCGAGAAATTTAACTTCTTTAACCCAGAAATGGCATTTGGAAAATTTTGCGAATAGAATATTTCTCCTCAATATCTCCAAAACGATTCTAAGGTGCTCGGCATGTTCCTCCTTGGTCTTCGAATGGACCAGAATATCATCAATAAATACAAGCTCAAATTTATTCAATACATCCCGAAACACACTGGTCATATGATCTACGAAGTATGCTGGGGCATTGGTTAGCCCGAAAGGCATGACTAACCACTCGTAGAACATATTGGGACCCCCGAAAGCTGTCAAATGAACACAATCTTCGGCGTTTCGTAATTGATGGAACCCTTGGGCTAGATCCATCTTCGAAAAGAAACAAACGTCATGCAACTGGTCAAATAAATCATCAATTCTTGGTAGAGGGAATTTGTTCTTGAGAGTCAGCTTATTGAGATCACGGCAATCCACACACAACCTCAAAGATCCGTTCGATTTAGCAACAAATACAACCGCGGAACCCCATTCAGAAACACTGGGTCGAATTAACCTTTTTCTAGTAAATCCCTGGTTTGCTGAACTAATTCAACCCTTTCCCTGGGTGCCATCCTTTGACTTGAATGAACGACAGAACGAGCATTGGGTACAAGGTCGATTCTGAATTCTATTTCTCTGTGTGGAGGCAGAGATTTCACTTCTTCAAATACATCTAGAAAATCCCTAACAATAGGTATGGACTACAGACTGGGTTTAGGATAGCCCAAATTATACATCAACCCTTCTCTTTTAGGACTAGGGTCCTGATGCAGCGCACCATGATAACTCGTGTGCTTTAGGTCGTTCGGTTGCCTTAAGTCATTTGCTTGCCTTAAGTCACACGCGACCTAACGAGATAGATGATGCAGTGGAGGAAGATGCAGCGCGCCATGATGACTCATGTGCTTTAAGTCGCTCAACCAATATAGGTCGCTTGGTCTTAAGTCGCTCGGCCTACTATGAATCGCGCCATGTTGAGTCGCAACCACTTAAGTCGCTCAACGACCTAACGGATCAAGGAAACAAAGCTGCATCTCTTAGGTCGTTTCCTGAAGCCACATTCCTTAAGTCGCACTTCTTAAGTCGTTCGCGAGCTAACCAACCTATGCCGCATTGACTTTTTAAGCCGTTGATTTCTTATGTCGCGTGAAGGCAGATTTAAGTCGCTCAGCTATGCTGCTTCCTTAGGTCGCATCTGTTATGTCGCTCAACTTATGTCGCTAGTTCGCATATTTTCTTATGTCGCTCAAGCTGTGTTATCAACTTATGCCGCTTGAAGCTTAAGTCGCGTGGTGTTAAGTCGTGTATTGTTATGTCGCTAAGTCGCATAGTGTTATAACTTGTATTGTTTTATTAGGTCGTATGTCGTGTTATTTGTTAAGTCGTGTGATGTTGTGTTGTAACATGTATGTTGTTAAGCCGTAACTCGTATGTGTTATGTCGTGTATTGATGTAAGTCGCCTGTGCATGTTAAGTCGTAAGTCGTCTGTTGAGTTGTAAATTGCTATAAATAGGGGTGTGGTGTCACTTGTAAAGAGAGTTGATTTTGAATAAAAATTGTTTGTGTGCTTTTGCCACTTTTGTTGAAGTTGAGTGTGATCTCCTTCTTCTTCCATATTCGGATATTCGAGTGCGCTCGATTCAACGAATTTGAAGCCAATTCACGGAATCTCGTGCGCGAGATCAACGTCGAAGGATCGTAGATCTTCTAACGCGGAATCGCGATCAACGTGTTGGAGATAGCTAGAATCCGATATCTCGAGAGATCAACGGATTTGGGCACTTATCGTTCTATCAGGTTTACTTGACACGAAATCATTTCGTGAGGAAGAAAGCCGCGTCAATTTGTACCAAAACATTATTAGCACCTCAAAGTGTTAATCCGCTGCGTCACTTATTTGGCATCAGAGCTAAGTAAGATCAAGGTCGAGTAAGAGCTAAGTCAATTCAGGTCCGAGACATATCAGTTCAATCTAGTTCGAAGCCGAGCTATGTCAAAGCCGAGCCGAGTTAAGGAAGTTAGATCAGAGCTAAGTTAAGGAAACGAGATTGTTTGAAGATCATGCCTCCGAGACGTGCTAATCGTTATCATAATGTTGAGGATGTGTATAGAAGATAAGAAGCTGAACAGATGGACCAGCGTATCAATGAAAAGTTCAATGAGGGTATTGAGAAATTGGAGAAATTGATGAAAGACATGAATCAAAGTCAAAGGAGAACGTCACCAGTTTCACACCAGAGTGGAAACAGGGTTTCACCATCAGTTTCGGGAGAAAGGAGAATGTCACCCCAGTCTTATCGAGATCGGAGAGAATCTTCAGTTTCAATGAGGCGAGAACACCATGAGTATAGAAATGAAGAAAGAAGAACCTCATGTGAGTTTGACAATGAACCTTATCGTGATGTTGAAAGACAAGGTAGAAGGGACATGCATAGTCGTAGAGATGTAGATGGACGGGATCGATACCGAAGTACATATGATTTTGAGGAGGATGGCGATGAGGTAGTATTCATTATCGAGATCGAGGCCAAGTGCGAAATCGATATCCAGATTTAGAGAATGATCGTAAATGGGAGTCAGGTATGAGGATGGAAATTTCAGAATTCAAAGGTCGTATGCAAGCAGAAGAATTCCTTGATTGGTTGTCTAATGTTGAAGAAATTTTGGAATTCAAAGAAGTGCCTGAGAATCACAGAGTTCAATTAGTTGCTATAAGACAAAGGGGAAGAGCTATGGCATGGTGGCAGCAAACTAAACTAACTCGAGAGAGAATGGGAAAATCAAAAGCTGTCACTTGGGAGAAAATGAGAAAGATGATGAAAGCGACTTTCTTGCCGTACAATTATCAATCACTTATGTATCAACGTTTGCAGAACTTGAGACAAGGGACGAGGATAGTGAATGATTATGTAGATGAATTCTATCAATTGATTGCAAGGAATGATATTATGGAAACCGAGGAATAGCTAACAGCTAGATATATTGGAGGGTTACGAATGCAGATTCAAGACATGTTGAATATGTTTAGTCCAATGTTTGTTGTTGAAGCACATCAGAAAGCTCTAGCTTAGGAGAAACAAGGGAGACGAGGAAGTGGTGTGTTTAAGAGTTCTAACAATCAGAATAAGGGTGCTAGTAGCAGTGCTAATGTTTCCAAGGCAGTCAGTAAACCAATCGTCAATGAAGCCGCTAAAGAGAAGGTCAACAACTGTATCAAGTGTTATAATTGTCAGGAGTTTGGTCATAAAAGCAATGAATGTACAAAGCCAAAGAAAAGAACCTTAGTCGCAGAGGAATGTGAGTATGAGGATGTGGAAGCTGAAGTTGACTATTCTCAACCATCGAAGTTTGATGAAGAAGTTGTGTCAGGAGATGAAGGATGTAACTTGATGATAAGAAGGTCTTGTTTAGTGCCAAAGCATGAGAATGATTCTAGTTGGCTAAAAAGCAATATCTTTCAGTCCACATGTACTATCTTGGGAAAGGTTTGTCGATTTGTTATTGATGCGGGAAGCTGCGATAACATCATTTCTGAAGAAGCCATTACGAAGTTAGGGTTGAAGACTGAAAAACATACTAGACCTTATAAATTGACATGGTTAAAGAAAGGTGGAGAAGTTATAGTGGGAGGACGAGCATTTGTTACATTTTCTATTGGGAAGAAGTACAAAGATGATATATGGTGTGATGTTGTGGATATGGATGTGTGTCATTTACTATTGGGAAGACCATGGCAATATGATAGAGCTGTACAACATAATGGTCACATCAACAGCTACAGTTTCATGTTCGAAGGTACGCAAATTACTTTGGTTCCTATGAAGCGTGAACAAAGTGAAAGCAAAGTAGAGAAGAAAGTGGAATCAACTAGCCTATTATCTACGAAAGAATTTGTTGAAGAAGTGAAAGATAGTGCTGAAATGTTTATGTTGATTGGGTATGAAATAAGTGAATATGTTGAAATTCCTGAGGAGGTTAGACCAGTGTTGAATGAATTTGAAGATGTTTTTCCTGGGGAATTACCCAAGGAATTACCGCCACTGAGAGATATACAACATCAGATTGATCTAGTGCCAGGTGCTGTTTTACCGCATAGGCCACATTATCATATGAGTCTGAAGGAGCATGAAGAGTTGAGGAGACAGGTTGAGGAGTTGCTTGAGCAAGGGCGTGTTCGAGAAAGTCTCAGTCCTTGTGCTGTACCAGCTTTGTTAGTGCTGAAGAAAGATGGTTCATAGAGAATGTATACGGATAGCAGGGCACTCAACAAAATAACTGTCAGATACAGATTTCCTATGCCAAGATTTGATGATTTATTGGATCAACTTAGCGGGTCTGTAATCTTTTCAAAGATCGATCTTAAAAGTGGTTATCATCAGATTCGCATTAGACCAGGTGATGAATGGAAGACAGCATTCAAGACTCGGGAAGGATTGTATGAATGGCTGGTCATGCCGTTTGGTCTATCTAATGCACCAAGTACATCTATGAGGGCGATGAATCAAATTTTCATACCTTACATTAGGAAGTTTGTTGTTGTTTACTTTGATGATACCTTGATATATAGTGCGAGCACAGAAGAGCACATTCAACACTTGCGAAAGGTGTTAACTATTCTTCGTCAAGAACAGTTCTATGCAGCGACGAAGAAATGCGTGTTCATGACGCCAAGTAATTTATTTCTTGGTTATGTCGTGTCTAAGGAGGGAATACAAGTGGACCAGAGTAAAGTTGCCACAATCAGAAATTGGCCACAGCCCAAAACTATAATAGAAGTCAGAAGTTTTCATGGGTTAGCTATATTTTATAGAAGATTTATCCCACACTTTAGTAGTGTGATGGATCCTGTTACTGATTGTATGAAGGGAAAGAAGTTTTCATGGACGGAAGAGGCAGGATTTGCTTTTGAACAAATCAAGGAACTTTTAACCTCAGCACCAATTCTAGTGTTGCCAGATTTTCAGTTACTATTTGAGTTACATACGGATGCATCGAAAGTTGGAATTGGAGGAGTGTTGAGTCAGAAGGGTCGTCCAATTGCTTATTTCAGTGAAAAACTTTCTGGAGCAAAGATGAGATACAATACTTATGATATGGAGTTTTATGCTATCGTGCAAGCTGTGAAACATTGGAGACATTACTTGTTCTATAAAGAATTTGTTTTGTATACGGACCATGAAGCATTGAAACATTTACAAGGGCATGATAAAATTGCAGCTAGGCATGCATCGTGGATAGCTTATTTGCAGCAATTTACATTCATCGTCAAGCATAAGTCTGGAGTAACTAATCGCGTTGCTGATGCATTGAGTAGGGGGAGTAGTTTACTAACAACCATGCGAGTAGAGGTGATGGGTTTTGACTTACTTCCAGATGTGCTTATTTCAGATTCTTATTTTTCCAAGATCTTAGACAAAGTCAAGCAGGGAAGCATGGATGGATATATGCTAGTTGATGGTTTTCTGTTCAAAGGAAATCAGTTGTGTATTCCAGATTGCAGTTTACGAATGAAAATTATCAAAGAATTGCATGAAGAAGGACATGTAGGCCGCGACCGTACTATGCAGTTGATCGCAAAGTCTTATTTTTGGCCGTCAATGAGAAAAGAAGTTGAAAGGTTTGTTCAAAGGTGCCATATTTGTCAAGTTTCAAAGGGGACCGCGACAAATGCAGGGTTATATTTGCCGTTGCCTATGCCTACTAAGCCATGGGTGGATGTTAGTATGGACTTTGTATTCAGTTTGCCAAGGACGCAACGTGGCAATGATTCTATCCATGTGGTGGTTGATCGATTTTCAAAGATGGTACATTTTATCGCATGCAAGAAGAAGGGAGATGCAGTTAATGTCACACAGTTATACTTCAGAGAGATCTATCGTCTTCATGGGTTGCCTGAATCTATCGTATTAGATAGAGACACTCGTTTTCTGAGTCATTTTTGGATGAGTATATGGAGAATGGTCGGGACAAAGCTGAAATTTAGTAGTGCTTATCATCCACAGACGGATGAAAAAACAGAAGTTGTCAACAGATCCCTGGGTAATCTATTGAGATGCCTCGTGAATGATAATTTGAAAAGTTGGGATTCCAAGCTGTGTCAAGCTGAGTTTGGACACAACCATGCAGTTAATCATAGCACTGGTTTCAGTCCATTCCAGGTTGTTTATTTAACAATTCCGAATTGACCATTGGATTTATCTATAGTACCACAGCAGAAAGGAGTGATCAAACGAGCTAGTGATTTGGTGAATGAGTTGCAAGAATGCCACAAGGTTGTCCAAGAACGATTGCTTAAGGCGAATGAGAAATAAAAGCAATCCGTAGATGGTAAACGATGACATGTTGAATTCAAAGAAGGAAATTTTGTATATGCAGTATTGACTAAGGATCGATTTCCTATTGGTGCTTACAACAAGCTAGCTGCCAGAAAGATTGGTCCTTTGGAAGTCGTAAAGAAGATTAATGAGAATGCTTATCAGTTACGACTGCCCGATCATATCCATACTGTTGACGTTTTTAACGTCAAACACTTGATTCCATATCATGAGAATAAGTACGTCGAAGAAGAGGAAAGTGTGAATTCGGGGTCGAATTCTTTTCAACCAGGGGAGGATGATGCAGCGCACCATGATAACTCGTGTGCTTTAGGTCGTTCGGTTGCCTTAAGTCGTTTGCTTGCCTTAAGTCGCACGCGGCCTAACGAGATAGATGATGCAGTGGAGGAAGATGCAGCGCACCATGATGACTCGTGTGCTTTAAGTCGCTCAACCAATATAGGTCGCTTGGTCATAAGTCGCTCGGCCTACTATGAGTCGCGCCGTGTTGAGTCGCAACCACTTAAGTTGCTCAATGACCTAACGGATCAAGGAAACAAAGCCGCATCTCTTAGGTCGTTCCCCGAAGCCACATTCCTTAAGTCGCACTTCTTAAGTCATTTGCGAGCTAACCAACCTATGCCGCATTGACTTTTTAAGCCGTTGATATCTTATGTCGCGTGAAGGCTGATTTAAGTCGCTCACCTATGCTGCTTCCTTAGGTCGCATCTGTTATGTCGCTCAACTTATGTCGCTAGGTCGCATATTTGCTTATGTCGTTGAAGCTGTGTTATCAACTTATGCCGCTTGAAGCTTAAGTCGCGTGGTGTTAAGTCGTGTATTGTTATGTCGTGTATTGTTATGTCGCTAAGTCGCATAGTGTTATAACTTGTATTGTTTTGTTAGGTCGTATGTCGTGTTATTTGTTAAGTCCTGTGTTGTAACATGTATGTTGTTAAGCCGTAACTCGTATGTGTTAGGTCGTGTATTGATGTAAGTCGCCTGTGTATGTTAAGTCGTAAGTCGTCTGTTGAGTCGGCTGTGTGAGTTGTAAATTGCTATAAATAGGGGTGTGGTGTCAATTGTAAAGAGAGTTGATTTTGAATAAAAATTATTTGTGTGCTTTTGCCACTTTTGTTGAAGTTGAGTGTGTTCTCCTTCTTCTTCCATATTCGGATATTCGAGTGCGCTTGAATCAACGAATTTGAAGCCGATTCACGAAATCTCATGCGCGAGATCAACGTCGAAGAATCATAGATCTTCTAACGTGGAATCGTGCGCGATCAACGTGTTGGAGATAGCTAGAATCCGATATCTCGAGAGATCAACGGATTTGGGCACTTATCGTTCTATCAGGTTTACTTGACACGAAATCATTTCGTGAGGAAGAAAGCTGCGTCAATTTGTATCAAAACATTATTAGCACGTCAAAGTATAATCCGCTGCGTCAGGTCCTCACAAGAAATCTCGATGAAATCTCCAAACTCGGTTTTGATTGAAATCAATCGATTATTGCAATCCAATATGGCTTCATATTTTGCTAGCCAATCCATTCCGAGTAAGACTTCAAACTCGTTAAAACCAAAAAAAAAGACCAATAGGAAATTGGTAGCTAGAATATGAGATAGAAACATCTCTACATCGAAGATGAAGGTTCGCGGGACCTCCAACTGGATTCTTTACGCATATAAGTTCATCAACAAAATCAGGTTCAAGAATCAATTCATTAATAGCTTGCTGAGAGATAAAACTGTGTGTAGCGCCAATGTTAAAAAGAACTCTAACAATTCTATCATAAATAGTGGGATTACCTTCCAGGACTCCCTTCCCCTTTTCTGCTTTGGAAGATGCGGGTTTGTCGTTGACTGTGTACACCTTGGCTGTCTGAGCTTGCTTCATAACTGGGCATTTAACTTAATGTCCCACTTTCTGACAATAATAACATTTCCTGGGCTTTGCTTGAACGGATTGATTTCTCTTTGGCTTCTTGCAGCTGTTATAATAATGGCCCTTCTCCAAGCAATTATATCAAGTGACATTATCTGCAGTGCTTCCCTGATTACTCTTCTTTTTCTCCTTACCGTGCCTTGGTTTCTTGCCTCCAAATTTCCTCTTCTTCCAATTTTGATTGCTCAAATTTCCTTTCTCCACCAGGGCTTCTTGCATATCAAGTGCAGCATAACGGTATCCCATATCAACCAAATCTAAGAAGGATTCTTTGACGTGGCCAGTCATCCTTTCGTGGAACTTCTTATTCATCCCACGAATGAACCTCTCATTCTTCTTCAAAGGTGTGTTCACTTATTCTGGACTAAAACGAGACAATTCATTGAATTTGTTTAGATACTCCTCGAATGACAAACTCCCCTGCTTTAAGTCCATGAATTCCTATACATTCAAGAAATCCCAGCTGATGGCATATAGCGCTTCTCAAATACTTCTTTGAATCTCTCCCAAGTAAACTCATCTTCAGGCTCATCAATAGTGACTGTCTCCCACCATTCTAAGGCTTCATCTTGAAGTTGCCAAGAAGCTATGAGACGCATCTGATCATCTTGCAGCTTAAGCCCTTTAAAGATTTTCTCATATGATCTAATCCATGCTTGGGCCTCAACAATCGACTCCTTGCCGGTAAACGGCCTACAGCCTTGAGAACTCTTATATAAATTAGCCAGATTCAGCTGATGCTGAGTAGGTAAAGCTGCTACTACTATAGGGGGAACTTGGCTAGGTGCTATGGCATTTCCTCTCCCCCAGCTCTTCCTCTTCGTCCGCTCATCCTTACTATTTGTGATTAGTAAAAAAAATTATTTAGATATTCGAACGAGATATCTTAAGGAATATCAGCAATTAAAGGAAATAGACTAAGAAAATTTGAGGTTTCGGTCTTGCTTATACTCATTCTAGGGTATACTTCACCCTATCTCTAATGATCCATTTAATGTGTTATATTCCGTAGCTAAAGTTCTTACTCAACCTTTAGCTCTGATACCACATGTCACGATCCGAAATCCAACATTCGAAAATTGACATCAAATACCTCACTTGTATTCGACTGCCAAAGATTCAAACATCGAACTCTAGTTGGATGGAGCTTATAAAAACATTAAATGAATATAAAACAGCGGAAATAAAATGAATATCATGCATTACATCACAGATACGACATCATTATAATATCTGTTACAACATCAGAGTATCATAATACATGAATCACAACTCCACATAGAACATCATAATAGAGCAATAGGCGATCATACACCAAAAGTCCTCAAGAAAATAGATTGATAGCGAACATCCAAACTAAGCACCTTGAGATCCAAAAGCTTCCAAAATGTCTCTAAGATAAAAGCCTCCAAAAACATCGATAATCTTCAAACCAAAAGTCTCCAAAATACAGCTAATGCCAAAATACGAAAAACCTGCTACTAGGCTGCCCGTGTAGAAATGGTGGGCACCCAGAGTTTGGAAAGGAAATAATAAAGTGCGGATCAGTCATGGGACTGGTATGAGTAAACAAAATAGTTGCTTTTAAAACAAAACAGATTCTAAAGAAAACCGTTCATGCTTTTGGAAAATGAAACTACCATAAGGCCTTCCGGCACACACACAATGCAATTGCACACTTGGAGGAGATTTCCCCTTGTGATAGTCAAATATTCTTAATACGAGAAAAGTTCTTTGATATTATTACTAGTGTATAGTGTGAAAACATGTCGAAAATATAATATTAATACTAGCCAGCATAGGTACCATGATACTATGCCTACTATAGCTACCACCTGAGGTGGTAGGTAATACAAATTGAAATCATAAAGGGCTCGTTCTTTGGATTTCCAACAAATGGTCAAGCTAAGGAACTTCTTATGCTACATGGGTATGCCTCTGGCGGGACGTCCCAAGAACCTATCCGGCTCTCTGCCAACACAAGGCCGGGTTACCTCTGTAACTAGGTAACTACTACTCGAGTATGCCATTCTCCGGTCCTTTGGGACCTTTATCCAAGGTTTCTCAATCACAAAGCAACAACCACACAGTAAATGAGATTGAAGCAACCACATAGGTAAATATCTGGGCTCCATACCATGATACCACCTTTTTCCAGAAGGAAATGACATACCCTAAAGGACGCGACCTTCATAACCTTGCCGCATCTTTCCTGTTTCGACCATTTTCAGGATGTGAGGTCCGATGAGGTCTCGTCCACAAAGCTACGCTTTACACGAAAGCCACGCTTTGATCACAAATGATCAACAAATGATCATCAATATACAGCAGCACTTAGCATGCCATACTACCAAATTGGGAGTATTTCGCTGATAACCTTCAACTACATAACCTCTGAGCTCGTACGTCTCAGAGAAGGGTGTTAAGCTAAGAGAATAAATTCTCTGCCACCAACAAATATGTATTTGAAAGAAACCGGCTTTATATCTCAAAGTGTAGTGTCAGACACACAACCATACAAGTCTGTTTCAGGTTCAAACAGAACCGAAGGCACTTCGTCTAATAAAGGAAGAAGTCCTTGCAAATCCGGGCGTCCACAATCCCGATCGGACTCCCCTTCACATGTGGAGATCTCTATACCGGAGCAACTCAGTGTAGAGACAATCGATAGGTTATCCTATCGTTTTCGAAGACACCCGGTCTTCACCACCGTCTTCAAATGTTATCCATTTCGTCGAATCACTATTCGGAATGGGTTATATGACACAAAGGTCCTCTCGCGGCTAATCCGAATAGTGAGCGCTCAATTTTAAAACATGTGGGTGTATCAATTACAAGAATTCACATTCAGGGTTCGATGTGGGTTTCGGATAACTAACTGAAATCCGACTCTCTATCGCATCGAATTTTGAATGCCGTTTTACAAGCAAAAGGGGTTTTCACGTACATATAGGAACAAATCACAAATCATAGTTCATCACAAAGCAATCACAGTATCGCAACAGAAATATCAATCCAGTACAGAATATTTGATGATAATCAATCATATTTGATTAAGGTGATTGTGATTAAAGTGAATTAACCATATTATTATCTTTATTAATTATTTTAAACCAATGTTTAATTATGAATTAATTTAAATCTTAACCAACTTTATAGAACTAATTATCCTTAAATTAATTATTTAAATTCATTAATCCTTAATTATTAACTGATTAAGTTTAATTACTTTTATAAATTGACTATTCTTTAATCAATCAATTATTAATTATAAAGTCATCATAATACATTAATTTTTAATTACTATTTCATCATTATAAATAAATTTGGTTTAAAGTTAAGACTTGAATATTTGATTTACTTTTCAAATTTTTTTATTAAGTTAATTGTAAATCAAATTTTTATTTAAAAATATGAATTTGAAATATCCTTGAATTCCATAAATTTAAAAAAAAAACATTCAATATCATTTACTACATCCTCCATTAACAACAACTTTCATTTTGTAAAGAATGTATTCAAAAAATTTATTTAACTTAAGTTTTCAAAAAAAATTTTTTTTTGTTAAAAACTGGATTTTTGCTGATTCATAGCCAACCCGAGGCTTCCTTGAGTTGTCCCCGAGACAAACGTTCCCCTGCTTCGAATTTTCACCAAATTTGACCCGAGTGACATTTTTTTAAGAAAATTTGTTTAAGTGTCTAAAACAACCCGATGCAACGTTAAAACGACACGAGATCGTCTTCGAGTTTTCACCCCGATCCCCTGAGTAATGCTTCGAGTTGCCTCCCTTCTTCCCCAATCCCATCACAACTGACACCACAACCACCACGTGCACGTGCACGGCCAAATTCGCCACCGTTGGTCGGAGCTACAGCCATCCACGTGTCAGCGACCATCCCCCAAAACACCACAAACACCCAGAACGTGGATTTATTTCGTAAACAAGAATCAAAACATCACGACCCAAACAACCCATCATGAACATCATCAGTAAAACGTCTCGCGCCACCTCCTCTGACCGTCAGCGGTCACCAAACTTCGACCCAAGCCCCATCATCGTGCGACGCCTCGATTGGCACCATTGCCACGCAGTCCGATCACCCTTTGATGGCGCAGCACCATCTTTTCGATCGTGAACAGAAAAGGGCTCTTAAACCCTAATTTGACCTCGAATCAAAAATTTAAGAATTTATAACTTATACTCATATTTTTCTAGAGATCACGAACATCCAACCAAGCTATGACGACGAACTCGAGGCTCACCATCGTTTGGATCATCTGATTTTGACAAAAGTGCATTTTTTCCTGATAACCCCAATATCTCAGTGAAAAGTAGATGAAAATTTTAAATTTTGTTTCTAAAATCATCATTTTTGAAAGGGATTCAATTGATATTACTGAAATGAAAATCCAAGAGATTGGAATTTTTGCAAAAAATGGAGTGGTGACTGCATTTCATAATTTCCAGGAAAAAGAACTATATATAACTTGCTTTAATTCATTACTGAAATATGATACAGGGTTAAACAATATTTTTAACTCATTTACTATCATTTTCAGAAGCAAAGAGGGGAGAGAGATTTGAATTTTTTGATATGGTTTACTCTGTAAACCTGATACTCAAATGTAACTATGTTCTCACAGTTTACAGTAAAGTAAACTGTATGACTTTTCTTCAATCTATTACTGGAACACAATGTAGTGTTAAAAAACATACTTTAACTTGTTTTACTACCCATTTTCCAGAAGAAATGAGGAAGAGAGGGAGATATGAATTGACCATGGTTTACCACTGTAAACCAGAAACTCAATATTGCCGTGTTTTCACAGTTCCTAGAAAGAAGGAAACTTCCAAACTTTGCTTTGATTAATTACTGAAACACAAAGCATGTCCAAAAACATAGTTTATCATTCAATTATAATAGAAATAGAGGGAGTTTTTTTTTTTAATTTGGCATGGTTTACACTGTAAACCAGAGTGTTTAAAGGAACAGAAGAACAACAAAAAAAATCAACATTTCCAGGGAAAGAAAAACACAAGCATAATAATCCATTCACAAGCAAGGCCTTTAGCATCATTTAGGCATCCATATAATCAACAATTTAAAAAAAATCAAGGGTTTACTCACCTCTTACCTGAAGACAGAAAGGCTCTTAACAGATTCAAAAGATAGGCCTGTAACTTTTCTTCTTTTTCTACTTTAAAATTTGGAGTTTAGATCTACAAATTATAAATACAGATCTTGGTTTACTCTATGTTATGTTCATTTACTTAATTCATTACTAACAGTAGTTTTTTTTAGATTACTCACAGTTAGGATTTTTATATAACAGAGAAGTTCCTTTTTTCTGCAACTTGAAAACTAGAAGTAGATTAAAGCTTTGATCTTGATTTTTCCTGCAAATAATTGATTCAATTACTCACATTCTTACTTTACTACTTCAATATTGTTTAGCAAACTTCGAATTCAAATTAAAAGAAAAGATCCACTTGCCTTAAAATATTTAGAAACCCTTGCACTGCCAAAAACCTGAAGCCCCCCTGTTCAAAGTTAATCTGCAGTTTTGAACTTTGTTTGTGTTAAAACTTTATTTTAAAAATCATAATTTCACCGACTACAAAGTTTTAAAAACTTACCTGAGAGATGTTAACACATACTACAACTGATGCATTAAGAAAGATCTCAGATTTTAGCTTTTGAATTGAAGAAGATAGGTAGTTTTTTTCCTTCTGATTTTTACTTTTTCTTGAGTGTTGGAGTTGGAGATTGCTAATTCTTTTGATTACTGAACTTTTCATAGATGTGGAGCTAAATAAATTTGAATTTGGAAGCTGAAAGGTTTTCTGAAATTTTTAATTTGATTATTTTATTAAAGTAATAATGTTTCATGCCATTTGTAAAAAGATAATCATAAGATCTAGATTTTGTTAATCACCTTACTCCATCTTCCATGCGAATGTATATTTACATTTGTGATTTTTACAAGACAAAATGAAATGTTTTTTTTTAATTTTTTTTTACATCATATTCATGTGTGTATATGTGTATACAATTGTTAAAAGAATTGCTTTAACCAATATTTATATTATATACATTACTCCTTAATGAATTTTAAATGCCACTTATCTTCAAAGACATTTATTTTAAATTTAAATTCAAACTTCAATTTTTTAAACTTGAAATATAACATTTATCCCCATTTATATATTCACACATATCTTGAATAGATTTATATTAAATTTCAATATGAATCAACTTTACTCATATATGCAATGTACACATATGCATATAATTTTAAATCCAAATGACTTTTTGAAACATTCATTTTTTTCAAAATTCTAAACTCAAAATAAATTGGAATTTTATTTATATATTATTATCACTTACTTTTATTTGTTTTAAGATTTTTTCCAATTTATTTTCAAATTAAATTCCAAGGGTTTTTAATATATTATTAATTTTAATTGCTAAATTTTTGGAATGTTACATAAGGCGTTACCCATATCCACCTTAACACATTTTATGTAGTGTCGTAGTCTATAGAGATACTGTAAACTCCACCCGCAGGTGGGCTATCAGGGAGCACTCCAAAGGTACGACATAAAACAAACTCGTAGAAGGCGCTCTAGGGCATGTGAACACGGCACTCGAGGCAATGGCAAGGTAGATATACCAATCGCGGATCCAGACTAGTGGTAACGCATAGCAGCTACTACCGCCTACCTTGGACGCACTCCCAAACTAGAATTAAGGGTGGCCACAAAATCAATCACATAGTAATAGAATGATATCGAAGAAATGTGCCCAATCGATGGTGCGACCTCACTTGGCCCGGCATGGCTCCTGTTTTAGTCACATCTAAGCTGACTCACGGGAGTCAGGGTCATGTCATACCTCATGCAAAGATCGTTCGCCAAATGATCCTCCTTCCTTTCTGGAATCTCCTTAATGTACACAGTTGTTAAAGTGGTTTTCGGTGTTGGCAAAGAGTACGACAATATCCGATCGCAGCCTCTTTAACAACCAAATGCTTATTTCACACCGGATGGTTCTTTTACATTTCAAAACCATTTCATAATTGATATCAAAATATCATTTTCAATCCCAACCATATCACTTACGAAATTATATCCACTTTGAAATCATATTCACCTTTGAAATCATATCACATTTGAAATCATAGTACCGGAATTATATTTCTTTCAAAAGTCATATTATTCAAAATAGGTTAACTCTTATTTTAAAATCACCATATTAAATTAAAATAGTTATATAAATCCCAACTTAGATTATAATGTCATTTAACCATATTCATTTTAAAATCGAGGATTTAAATATAACACATCTACTTTACTTAGTTTGAAATTTAGGAAAATAGTTTAGATAATTATAAATAGTTTAACAAAGTTAAAAATAAATTTTAGGATAGTTAGAATATTCTAAAATATTTTAAAATAAACTAAAAGTAGTTTTAAATTAATTTGAGATGGTTAAATGGATTTAATATGGATTAATTAAATAGGTTAAATAGCTTTAAAGTAGATTAATTAGATTTAAAATAAATTAAAATGGTTTAATTAGTTTAAAATAAATTAAAATGGTTAAATAGGCTAAAATAATTTATATAGTTAATATAGGTTAAAATAGCTTAATGGTTTGGAAATCTTAGAAATTAAAGTCTTTAAAATAACATATTTTTAAAATAGTTTATATTAAAATATGAATTTTGAAATTAATATCGATTTACTCTTTATTTCATTTCAACAGAATGGAACCATTTCAATTTCTTAATCAAAAATCAAATTTCATGTCTTCATTCACATTCTTAAATAAAATTGAATTTTTATATCAATTTCAATTTATGTTTGAAATATCAAATTTAAGCCACTATGATTTCAATATATGTCATAGTTATATTTCACAATTTTAATGACTCAATTCTGATAAATTCCATTTATATTTCAAAATCCAACTTAAAATTTCAGCTTAATTTTAACAATTTCTTTAAAATAATTCCAACTTTAACATAAAACTCGAATTTCGATAATAATTCAATTTATAAAAATCAAATTTTATTTCAAAATATCATTTAACTAAATTCGAAAATTTAAGATTTAAAAATCATTTAATTTAACTAATCTAGTGTCCGGATATAATTCTCTAACCTAGGGACAATTGATATGGATATTTATCATTTCAATCCGAAATTTAAAATCTTATGGTTATATAATATTTCAAACCGCAATCCAAATTAAATAAAATCCATAAAATCGCTCAAGTGTATCCTTTCAATCCATAACAATTTTTTCTTAATCTATAAATCATTTGGGTATGCATCATTTCAACCCATAGGGAACTTGTAATATTATAACAACATTAAATACAACATCTAGTCGTCCAATATCAAAAATTAAACATACATCACAATCATCATCCAAATCAATCAATGAACATCAATAGATAATCGATAATCAATACAGGTATTAAATTGACAATTTAAAATTCAATAATAAATTAAACGTTAATTAAATGCAATAAAAGCCAAATTTTAACTCGAATGACAATTCAACATACCGAACAATGATCAATAAATTTATAACCACATCATAAATTAAATTTTAACTAACATAAGATATTTTAGAAGTTGTGAGTGGGTTAAAACACCCATCTTTGAATTTAAATTGATTTAAAATCCAAATTAGGGCCCAAATTCAAATAGCCTAAGAATTTGTCCAAACCCACGTCAAAATGTCCAGAATTTCGATACGATCCCGACAAAACAAACCGCGCGTGAACTGGACCTCGTATGCGAAAGTTACACATTTTAAAACATTGAATAATCAAAATTAAAATTAAAATAAAATAGAAAAAGAGGCTTCCTCACCCTCGCCCACGTCAGCACAGGAGGATTGGACCTAACAACATATGAACAAAGACCTAACACACCCTACGCACGCACCACCGCTACACGCCGATCACCACGTGATGGCCAGCCGCGTCCTACTAGGCCGAGTCGCCTCCTCTTCCTCCACTTCCCCCGGCCACTAGCGCCGCCCCCCAAAGTGCCTTTCGACGCCTCAAATCGCCCAGCGCCGACTTTATTATGGAACCCTACGAAAATTGTTCTTCTCGATCTGACCATCAATTTGACGAACGAATTTCTCCAATGCACTCCCCTCGGTCCTCTCCACAAAAATGTACCATTGATTTGACGATCTGGAGAAGTTCATCGAAACGTGATGAACGGCGGAGAATAAACCATCAAATTCTAGGCACATAGAAACTCAGATCGAGAAATAAACTACTGATTTGAATTGCTCATCGAGAGCTTCAAATTGATATATAATTCGATATATTTTAAGAAGTTTAAATTTTGGAATTGAATTTGAAATTGAATTGAGGGTTTTTGGTTTTGGTTTGTCTGCCATTGGTATGAGGAGTTGAGAAGGAAATGTACATACAAACAAATGGAAGAAGAAATAACTAGGGTTTATAACAGGCTATTTATAGGTATAGCTGAAATGGAAAAGAATGGACCATATCGAATTGGATGTTGAACGATAAACGACCCGAAAAGCCTGTTTCGTTCCCGTAACGAAAATGGGTCATTATCAATATAGATGTTTTCAATTTTTTTAAACTCAATGGAACATGTTTCAAATCCTAATTTTATCATATGAAGAAGTTATGTTAAAATCAGCTTACTTCAAATATTTCAATTAAATTAATTTCTACGTGTTTCGAGTCCGTACGATCAAACGACAAGTCCGATTGCTACGAAACTTGAAATCTTACAATAACTCACCTTTATGAATCCGATAAAACTGGCTTCGTCGAAATCCGAGTCAGTGGCCAAAATGGCTATTTTCACATTAATTAAATAATTTAATAAATTAATTAAATCACCTTTTAATTTCAAAGTTAATAACTAACAATTCCATCATTTTTGATTGCTTGAACATTAAAAATCATTTAAAGTAAATTTACATATCAACTTCAGTGTTAAGTATTTTAAAAATTACAGTGTTAAATTTAACTGCAATTAAATCCAATTAATTATAATTTAATTCCAATAAATTGATTTGATTTAATTTCAAATCTTTTTATTCAATCAATTGTCATATTCTGAATAAAATTTACATTGGGTTACATCTTATTGAATCAATATTCTACAATTATCAATTTAATCTACATTAATTGCATTATTTAAGTGAATTGATTGCAATTGATTTCTAATTTATTGTCAATGAATTAAATAGTGAATTTATAATTACCATTGCTATAACTTACCAATTTAAACACATTTCTATGTCAATGTTAGCAAACAAACCAATAAATTCACGTACGGATTAATTGTTCTATTTTAATCGATTCAAATTAATTAGATACAATTTTACCGTTTAATATAACATTTGATTTATTTACTCAGTTATAGTTTATACTTAATTTTAACTTTACAATCATTCCAGATAATTTATTTATCTTAGTTTCATTCTTTTATTAAATGAATTATTATCTTATGAATAAAATTAATATTTCTATTAATTTTATTTCATTCATAATTTACAGTTCTCGTCTTATATCACATTACAATAACATCAAATTACATTTAATTATAACTGATTTCCAATTTAACTTAACAGACTAAATAAATAGGTCACGTATGATAATTGTTTGTGTCAAAATTGGACACAACACTCTTCAGAAGTTTTTGAAGAGATAATAAATGAAGAAAGCAAATTAAAATGAGGATTATCTAACAAAAACTCCAAGCAACAGAAAGTAAATTGCACAGAAGACAACAATTTAGAGTGGTTCGGCGATTTGCCTACGTCCAATATGAAATTTTGTTATTTTATTGCTCGATATTCGGAGAATACAACTTTTATATGACTAAGTACAGCATTTCTTAAGCAAAAATTCGAAGTCAAAGGCAGCGGTGGTGCTCTGAAGCAATTCTGGCAGCGTCCGGGCGTGCTTTTTCTCTAGAAATTCTCCGATCCCCTTTCTGAATGACCAGGGGCTCTATTTATAGGTGCTGGAGGCTGATATTTCTCCTAGAATTCGGGAAGACCACTTCTGGCACGTGTGGGGGGCCCACATGGCCGAATTCTGGAGATCCGGGCCCACTTTTGGATCGATTCGACCCTTGGTTCGAATCGATCAAAAAAGTGTCCGATCGTGATGAAACTTGGCATGGACATTCTTCTATGTACGTGCAAGCTCCTGGGAAAATTTCATAGCATTTGGACTTGTAGATCTCAAGTTATGATCGATTCAAGATTGCATTTTTAGTTGATATGCGTGCTTCGAATCCATGTTCTTCAAATCGATAGGGTCGAGTCCTTGGCTTCAGCTGCTACAACTTGATGGATTCGATGTGTTAGATTCGAGGGTTATCTTCTTTCGAATCGATGATGTTGGCACTTGTTCGGATCGATCGTTGTTAGCTACTGTAGATCGATTCGAAGTTGCTTCAGTATGTTGGATTCGAAGAACTCTCGCTTGATGGATTCGAAGACAGGAACACTTGATGGATTCGAAACAAGGCGTTCCCTCGATGGATTCGAACCTACATTCTTTGGATGGAGTCGAACTGAGACATACATAGATGGATTCGAACGTATATATGTGAGATGGGTTCGAGGCAAGGGCTCGCCCCTGGGTTCGAAGCTATGCGTGCCTTGAGGGATTCGAACTCTGATCGATTCGAGCCTGGGTCTCTCGTATGGATTCGAAATAAGGCCTACCCTCCTTATTTTCTTTTTGCGACATCTTGAGTATACGAACTCGGATTTCCTTGAAATTTGGAACGTTAGTTTCTAAAGCTTTGCCTGACGTGTCTTATCAATTGTAGCCCGATCCGGACTCGGATAAAATTCTTCGATATCTGTAGTTGCCCAACGATCACTCAAAGCTGAAGATGTATGATCCTGTTTCTTTCTAGTCAGTTCCTAGGTATCTCAGCCTTGCCAAAAGGTGGGATAACATTTGCCCCCTAAAGTACGTCTTGTGTAAACATGGTGTGCTTTGAAAAGCTAAAATCTAATGCCGGACAATTAGGACATGCTTTGCTGAAAGCTGTATTCTTTATTGCTGTTATCAACTGTCGTATGATTGTGATCGGTTGTTCGTCATTGAGACCATGACAAGATGGATATCCGATCCCTGTGAATGATAAAGATCAAATATTAGTCAAACATATGCGTCTACGTGTATTGCCTTGACCTTGGTTAACTTTGCGTGATTGCAAGTTGTTGCCGGTTTGGTTTGTTATTGAATTCTGCATCGGCCCTCTCCTGAACCGATTTGGGATTAGGGTTAACGTATTGTTGTTATAGCCATCTATGATCATCCTTTTGTATCGATCCTCTCCGGAATCGGTGTAAAAGGTAGATCAGTTAACTTTTCATATCGAAGTGTTGTATTCATTCTCATCGACGGTGCTAAATGGATTCGAAGCATGCTTGTTCGAACCGATAGGGTTTCGAATTGATGGAATTGCTGGTTATGGAATAGGTTGTTCGAATCGATAGGATTTTTCAACTCAGTCCTCATTCAAGTGCTTCGAATCGATACTGTCCTGATGGATTCGAAGTCATGTATTTTCGAATCAATGGTCTTACCTTTGCTCAGTGTTTCATCGAATCGATGGTGCCTCGCATCGATTAAACTGGGATGGATTCGATTGTGTAAAAGATTGGAAGGTAACGGGTTCGAAGTGGAGTATGGATTCGGCCACGTGATGGATTCAAAATCACGACTTTACACTGTGATGGATTCGACTGCAATGGGTTATCGAGCGTTTGTTCGAATCGATGGGGTTTGGCTAGTGACCGGCGGTAGGGAGTAAACACAACCGGGAGTCGAAGAGCCACGCATTTTCTGTGGAACCCATATAAATATCCAAGACCGTCTTCATTTTTAACTTCTTACTTTTCACTTTTTACTGTGGTTATATCTCCGAATCGATCCTCCAACGCCAGATACAACTGCATTCTGCACGAATCGATCCAATTTTTCCAAGTTTTTTACCTGTAATCGAATCCAATCAGGTAAGTCAAGGGATTGATCCGAGTATAGAACGATGAAAGCTGAAAATTTGACATCGATTTCGATCTTTTCTTTCGAAAACCATGAGTGATAGCGAGATCTGAAATGGGTTGACTCGATGGATCTGGGGATCGAAACCATTCAAGTCGTATTGATTCTGAGTGTTATCAGGGAGAAGTGTAGGCAATGTTGGATGTCATCTTCCTTCCCTGCTTCGCATCGATTAGGGCATAAGTAGTTCGAACCGATCAAGAAGGCGAGACTTCGAATCGATGTAGGAATAGGTAGTTCGAATCGATCAAGGTTGTGAGATTTCGAACCGATGGATTCGAAGGACCGTGCCGATCGATTCGAGGTGATAATACCCTGATCGATTCGAAGGTGCTCAGTGTGGATCGATTCGAAGTTATGCATAACTCATGGATTCGAAGTACTTCTCCACCCTAAAGCTGCATCGAGTCGACCTTCTTGGATTCGAGGCGCATGGATTCGAATGTCTTCGATTCGACCCGTATCGATTCGAGTCGATCGATTCGAACGTTCGAACATCTGAAACTTCTGATTCCACGATTGGATCCAACTTCTGAGCTATAACCAATTTCAAGTTTGAACTTTTTGTCGAGCTTAATGAACTTTAGCATACTTGACCCCGACGAGCTTCGGCCTTGCATAATCGAATTTAACTTGACCTCTCCGTTGAAGCTCGTTGATGGCACCATGACTTAAACAAAATATAACGAATTTATTACTTGAATTGGCCAATAGCTTCTGGGAGGCGTGAAAGTGACGGTCAGCGATGACGGTCGTTTTCATTCTCAAATTCCAAAGTTTCGTAGTTCGGACACCTCGTTTCATCTTGTAAAATCTGCTTAAATTTTTTTTTGCTTAGCACTTGCATTGCACTACATACTCATACACTTTGCACCGCGGGAATGCATGGGTTTTTTACGTTTTTAACGCCGCTTTCTGGTGAGTTAGTTAATTATGGAGTCTTCGAGTTCTCAACAACAAGAAGCACAAAGCTCGCCCCTTCCAGCACTTGAGATTCCGGACATCCCTCCTGAAGTCGTAGATCCGGCCCCGGATGAATTGCCGGAGGCCATATTTATCGAAGATCCGGTTGATTCTGTTCAATCCAATATTTCAGAGTCTCTGTTGGACCGGATATGCTCGAAACACAACATATCTCTGGACGATGTTTTATTACCCAGTGCTAGTGATAGACCACACAACCCTCCTGAAGGATATACTGCCTTCTACCGCCATGCCTGTGCGGCTGGATCTCTTCCTCCTTTTAACCAATATATCAGAGAGATGTTGTCGTATTTAGGAATCGCTCCTTCACAGCTTCATCCCAACGGGCATGCACTACTAAACAGTGTCTTCGTCATATTTATGGATTGCCTTTTCCGCCCGCCAAGACCTAACAAGATCAGGCACATCTTTAACTTTAAGAGTAGGGGTGATAGCCCGTCTTTCACTTTTCTGGAGGCGGTCAGGAACTGTCAGGTCGTGACTGGGGCCTGGACCAGGCTTAATTATTTCAAGAACGAGTGGTTTTTTGTCCGATGCCCCCCAGGGTTTGCCAGGAGATGGTTATCCAAACGCAAGCATCATAATTCGTTATTGAGTGGTCACTTGTAATACTTTACACTAATACTCTGCCACTCTTGCAGCCATCATTTCGAGACCTGCTGGTGGGCATTATAGGGGTGTCGTTCAAAGCTTGCAAAGGGTTCCCCATGACTTAAGGCACATA
The DNA here is from genome assembly GCA_030765085.1 of Allium cepa. Taxonomy (NCBI): domain Eukaryota; kingdom Viridiplantae; phylum Streptophyta; class Magnoliopsida; order Asparagales; family Amaryllidaceae; genus Allium; species Allium cepa. The sequence goes on from CM060943.1 coordinate 467,561,380, forward strand.
GATTTGCTATTGACTGATGATAACTTAAGGACATTGGGTTTGATTGAGATGGGCCAGAGTATTGTGATTGAAGGTTTGGCGAAATCGGCCTCGAGGAAGAAGAAGAAAGTGGCAAAGAGAAAACCTGGCGTTGTAATAAGAGAAATGAGCGATGATGAAAGAACGCCCACAGACACTGATATAGCAGCCGACCTTTCCCGAATAGAAGAGGGTCAGAAAGGCAAGGCTTCTGTACCTAAGTTTAAGAGATGGAAGTCTGTAGTCGTAACCCGTTCCCAACCCGGGGTTACTGTTTCCAGCGCCTCTCCTTGTCAGTCCGGAGACCTTTTCACAGGGTTGGATGATATTCCCATTCCGGACTACGTATCTCTCCACCACGGGTCCGGTTTGGAAGAGCTCCGGGGAGCGCTTGATATAAGCGAATCTTTACCCGTTAGTGTAATCGACGCTTCTGGTTGGTCGGGGGGTTTGCGCATTTATACACTTTTCACAACACTTCACGACTTCCACACGCATTGCAGTGTTTTTTCTTGGTACTTAATCGAATTGTTCCTTTTTTACAGGTGCTATGTCGAATCGTCCTTCTACACTTGATAAACTTCGGCGAGTACACCATTCTTCATCCTACTATGAGTCTCGCCACAGGGATTCTGACCGAGATCGTGAGCGGAGGTATTATGAGCAGGAGCATCGTGATAGGGACCATTCCCGACACTATTCTAGCCAGGAGCATTCTGATAGGGACCGAAGGTATCGTTCACCCTCTCGTTCTTCTCCGTCATTCAGGGGCCAAGCACCTGCAGTCGAAACTTCGCGGCAACAACCATCTCAACAAATTTCTAAACCCGGTCCACATCGTTCAAGGACCGATACAGCCACGACCGTAACCGTAGAGGAGGCACCTCTTGAACCGTCTGGTGAAGGGGCTATTAGAATTGCTCAGTTAAAAAAAGACTTTCCAGAAATATGCTTTGACGCCTATATCTTTCCACCCAACCTTAAGAGAATTCCAGAAGAGGCCGTGCACACCGCCCTCAGCTATACCCGGGATTTTTATGCTCAGTATAAAGAATGGTACAGGGCGGCTGTTAAAGCCTCGAAAGTAGCCTTCGAACGAGCCAAAGTTATTGAGAACTTGGAAGCAGACTTGGCTCAGAAGAACCGTATTGTTGACGTACTTCAATCTGAAACGGAATCTTCTCGCAAGGCTGAACTGGAGTCGCTACAGAAGGTTGATGAGACACTTGCTGAGATGGCGAAAATGCAACAAGTGCATTGTACTTTAGTTGAGGATTTAGGCCATCGGTACAAAAACGTTGAGGCCGAGCGAGATGCGGCGGTCAGGGAACTTAAGGAGTTAAAAGCTAAATTCGCCAGTTTAAACAAGGAAAAAGATGACGCTAATGTGGCCGCACAGGAAGCGTGCGAGCAAGCTGTGTCTCTCCGAGCTGAGCGAGACGCGGCGGTTGCTAAGGTTGAAGCGGTGAAAGCAGAGGTAGAAGGGAGAGTTCAAGCGGAGATATTCAGAGTAGAAGCTGAGTTTGACGATCTTCTCGACACTTATAATGCTAATGTACTTGAGCACAGGAATCTCTCGTGGCTCGGAGATTATTCTACGCTTCTGCTCAGTGCTTGAAAAAAATTGATGGCGAATAAAAGAGCATCTCTCCCTGAAGGCGCCGTAGACGAATTTGAACTTGAATCTCGCTTGTTGAGTGAAGAGGAAAGGAAACTCCTCCATGATGCGATGATCTCTGCTGAGAGGGAGAGACTTGGGTTTCATCATGTAGAGACTGGTGAAGGTTCTGGAGCCGCACATTACAGTGAGAATGTTCCAGTTGATGCCCCAACCTCATCTGGAGTCGTCACTATAGCTAGTCCACAGGTTATCCCTGCTTATAACCCGGATCAACCGGAAATGTCTCTCGGTACATCTACCGTTTCTGAACCTGTTCTATCACCGAGCCGCAGCAAAGAAGGTATTATAAATGTTGCTTAAGTGTTTCTGGAATTTTGAACTTGTAGCCGATCGTTTGACTAATCATCTTCTTTTCGGTTTGATCAGTGACTGAAAGCGATGCGCCAGCACTTCCAATACCACAAGTTTCGCAGCCAATGCTAGGAGTCGTTGTTACTGAGGCCATCACGACCACTGTTTTTACCAGCGAGATAGGAGAAGGGAGCTCGATGTCGTTTGATGTTCAGATGATTGAGGAGCTTCTCAAGCAACCTTGTGAACCTTTTCCTGATCCTTCCTTTACAATGGGTGGAGTTGCCTCATCTTTTAGCTCATTTATGCCGACCGCCAGTGTTTCCAGCGCTGCTCGATCTACCCGAGAAGAAGAAATTCTTGCTGAGATAAGCGTCGAAATGGCTACGGTGACGGCAGTTGGTGGTTCTGGAGGCGATGTTGCTCCACCAAGCTTAACTCCTTCAATCGTTACTTCTCTCACCAGCACTGTTATAACTTCTAGCGTCGAAGCTTCGCCACCTGCTACGGCTCCTCCGCCTTCGGTTCGCCCTCTAAAAAGGATCTCTGTCCCTTCTAGCTCTGAGGAAGACGTAGATATCATGCCAGACCCTGAGGATGCTCCAAAGAAGGACAAGAAATCTCGTAAGAAGCCGGGTAGCGGGTCTAGCGGCTCAACTCCAAAGAAGAGACATCGGAAGAAGAAGGAATGAACTTCTTGTCTTGTCATGCAGTTGCGAAGTGGAACTTCTTTTTACTTCTCTTTTTGTAGGCCGTGTATGAGTGTGGATTCGGCACCCACTTTATGAGTTTTTTTTTGGTTTTATCATGTAATCAAACTCTTTTTTCGTTTGTTAATAAAATAGAAAACAGCTCTTTTCTTATTTGCTTAAGTATTGCATTGATTAGCTTATGCCCACATATGCTATAAGCCTTGTATACATGTCCACACTTCGGGGACTTAACATAATCTGTAGTTAACAGTTTGGTGTACTTGTGGTGTTTTCACCGTCAACTAGAGTTTGTTTTTATTCGCCAAGTTTAAGAATCTTGGTCGCTAGTTATGATCGATGAATAACCGAATTTCGGACATTGTATCACTTTGGTCAGTGATTAACACTTAGCTTTTTCGCCCCCTAGCCTCGGGGAACAACATTTGCATTTTTGTGGTTGAGTGCATTTATTGCAAACTTTAAACACGTGTCCACATTCTGGGGACTTAAGACAATTTGAGATCGATAATCCGATTCGCACTCCGGGAACTCGAGGGTTATCGACGCTTGTAGCACGGTCCGCACTCCGGGAACTTGGAAATGACGTTCACATCCCAACTCGCGCCCTGAGAAGTTGGGGTCCGTTCGCGCTCTGGAAACGACTTATTTAATGTTTATACTCCAATTCGCGCTCTGGGAAGTTGGAGTCCGTTCGCACTCTGGGAACGAATTGTTTAATGTTTATACTCCAATTCGCGCTCTGGGAAGTTGGAGTCCGTTCGCACTCTGGGAACGAATTGTTTAATGTTTATACTCCAATTCGCGCTTTGGGAAGTTGGAGTCCGTTCGCACTCTGGGAACGAATTGTTTAATGTTTATACTCCAATTCGCGCTCTGGGAAGTTAGAGTCGGCTCACACTCTGGGAGCGGTGGTTTTGTACTCCGGTTCGCGCTCCGGGAACCGAGAGTTGAAGTTTATGTTCCAATTCACACTCTGGGAATTTGGAGTTGGCGGAGGGATTGTCTTGTATCAATCCCCGTGAATGTCGATGTAGTGTTCTGCCCCCGAGCTTGGGTTTCACTTAGTGAGTGACCAGTCGCATCACAATCACTCCTTATTTGAATAAGTCCCACCGCGTGATGGGACTTAGCTCTTCGTGCATTGTAATATAGTGCGTCATATTCAGTAAATCACAGCTCTGGCTCGAAGAGATGGCATTTAATTGCTGAAACGAGAAAATATGGCAAAGTCAGTTGCCTTATTACAAATTTAAGTCTCAAAATGCTAGAATAAAATGCAAAGAAATAAATTGACAGAAAGTAAATGAGTAAAATCTTTCATATGTAGTAGCGACGAAGACTTTCGCTATTCCAAGCTCTCGGCAAGGTAAAACCGTCAACTGTTGATAATTTGAACGTGCCATCTCCAAGCTTTTGTGAAATCACATATGGCCCTTCGCAATTTGGCTTCATGTGTGAAGGGACCGGATAAACTCTTTTGAGTACGAGATCGCCGAGTTTGAAGGTTCGCGGACGGACCTTGGCGTTGTACAATCGGGCGACTTGATTACGATATGCGGCTGCCCTCAAATCAGCCTCTTCGCGCTTTTCATCGAGTAAATCCAAAGATTCAGCAAGTAATATGGCGTTTGTTTTCGGATCGTAATACGTTACACGATGAGAATGCACTTCCATTTCGAACGGAATAACGGCTTCAGAACCATAAGGTAAGGAAAATGGGGTTTGACCGGTTGCAGTTTTATGAGTCGTTCGATAGGCCTATAATGCCATAGGAAGTTCGTCGACCCATTTGCCCCCAGCTTTTTCCAGTCGCTTCTTTAGAATGGACTTGATAACTTTATTAACAGCTTCAACCTGACCATTTGCTTGAGGGTGCGCTACTGCAGAGAATTTCTTATGGATGTGAAATCGTTGACAGAAATTTTTGAATTCAGCACTGTCGAATTGAGTTCCGTTATCGGTGATGATAGTATGTGGGAGACCAAAACGGCAGATGATGTTACGCACTACAAAGTTGATTACTTTCTTTGTTGTAATTGTCGCAAGGGGTTCAGCTTCAGCCCATTGGTGAAATAATCAACTGCGACGATGGCGTACTTCGCGCCACCTTTGGCCAGAGGCAATGTGCCGATGATATCCATTCCCCACACCACAAATGGCCAAGGACTGACCATTTGGGTTATCCCAGTAGGCAGGGCTCTTGGAATTCGAGCATGTTTCTGGCATTTGTCACATTTTCTAGCGTAGTCTGCAGCATCGCGATTAACAGTAGGCCAATAATACCCATATCGAAGTATCTTCTTTGCTAGTGCTTGCCCCCCTGTGTGATCACCACATTCTCCTTCGTGTACATCGTGTAACACTCGTTTGATTTCATCGTGTGCGATACACCGGAGGAGAGGGACAGAGTATCCTCTCCGATACATGACTCCATTCTGAATAACAAATCGTAAGGCCTTTCGCAGAAGTTGTCTTTTCTCACTTCGCCGCTCGGGCAATACACCGCGTTCGATATAATCTTGATAAGGAGTCATCCACGACTCCTTGATGGAGGTAGCTTCAAATGTGAAATCAGTCTCCCTTCGATCAATGCTCGGAGATGATAGGGTTTCAACCGGAACAACCCACAACTGTTGAGCCTCACCCGTACATGCTAACTTTGCCAATGAATCAGCTTTCTGATTGTGCTCTCGGGGTATGTAGAAAATGGCATAGTAATCGAATTGATTAAGTATCTCCAGAACTTGAATTAGATAAGCGGCCAGTCTTCGATCTTTGGCCTGATATTCACCTCGAACTTGACACACTATCAATTGGGAATCACAGTAGATCTCTACAGCGATGATTTTCAGATCACGGGCAAGTTTTAGTCTGGTAAGTAGAGCTTCGTACTCGGCTTCATTGTTGGTTGCGCGGAACTCGAATTTTAAAGCATAACATATGGATCGTCCTTCGGGGGTCTCAAGCACTATCCCAGCTCCTGAGCACCGATCGTTTGACGCACCATCGGTGAACAACTTCCAGATGTATTCGGGAGATTTGCTAGTTTCGGGCAAGTCTTCAGGAATAGTGAATTCGGCTATAAAATCTGCTAGGACTTGGCCGTGAATGGCTCTCCTTGGAGTATAAGTGATGTCGAATTGACTCAGTTCGATGTTCCACTTCAGTAACCTACCAGACGTCTCAGGCCGCGTAAGGACCTATCGTAACGGCTGATCGATGTACACAGTGATAGGATGAGCCTGGAAATATGGCCGGAGCTTCCTCGAGGCAATGACTAGGCAATATGCCAACTTTTCAAGCTTTGGATAATTTCTCTCGGCTCCGGTCAATCGTTTACTCACGTAGTAGACCGGCTTTTGCACTCGGTCTTCCTCCCGAATCAATGCAGCACTGATTGCATTCTCTGATACTGCCAGGTAAAGATATAACTGTTCATGATCTACAGGCTTTGAGAGGATTGGTGGTACGGAAAGATGTTGGATTAGTGATTGAAATGCGCCCTCACATTCTATGGTCCATTCGAAGTTTCGTTTCCCCTTTCGAATTAAATCGAAAAATGGAAGGCATTTGTCGGTCGATTTTGAGATAAACCTGCTCAGTGCTGCCACTTTCCCGTTAAGACTCTGAACTTGCTTTATGGTTTTCGGAGTTTGGAGATTTCTGATTGCCCAGATCTTTTCGGGGTTGGCCTCTATTCCTCGGGCATTGACAATGAACCCAAGAAATTTTCCGGATGCGACTCTGAAATGACACTTGAGTGGATTAAGCTTCATTCCGTATTTCCGGAGGATGTCGAACATTGACTCCAAGTCCTTGACATGATCACCAGAGTACCGTGACTTCACCAACATGTCATCTACATAGACCTCCATAGTCTTTCCAATCTGATTGGCAAACATTCGGTTGACTAAGCGTTGATACGTCGCGCAAGCATTCTTTAATCCAAAAGGCATGACTTTGTAGCAGTACAACCGCAAGTCAGTTACGAAGCTTGTGTGTTCTTGATCCGGTACATGCATGGGTATCTGGTTTTAACCTGAGTAAGCATCCATGAAAGATAACAATTCATGTCCAGCGGTTGAATCTACCAGTTGATCGATCCGGGGGAGTGGAAAGCTGTCTTTCGGGCAGGCTTTATTCAGGTCAGAGTAATCGATACACGTTCTCCATTTTCCATTTGGTTTCCGGACAAGTACGGGATTGGACACCCATTCTGGGTATAAAGCGTCTCTAATGAGCCCATTTGATTTCAACTTATCGACCTCTTCTTTCAGGGCAGTAGATCTCTCTGGATCCATACTATGCCTTTTCTACTTGACCGGGATATACCGCGGGTCAATGTTCAAGGTGTGGCTCGCGATGTCAGGCGAGATTCCGCACATATCAGAGTGTGTCCAGGCGAACACGTCAAGATTCGCCCGGAGAAAATCAACCAATTCCTGTTGTGTCTTTTGGTCAAGTTGAGACCCAATCTTCAATATCCTCGAGTCATCGTGATCATCATCAATCGGGACATCAATGGTTAGCTCGGCCGGAGAAGCCTGACTTTCCGTAGATTCTTCTTTATTATCATTATCCCTTGGATCAAGATCCTTTTGGAATTGGTTGTGGTGCCCAGGCTGGAGCTCAGGCACTAATTGTCAATCGTCGGTAAAACGGACGCAGAGAGATTCCTCTACGCCTTTTCCTTTCTCTTTCTGCTGCGCCTCCCGCAGCTCAGCAACATAACAGGCTCTTCCAGCAGCCTGATCTCCTTGTACAACCCCTATTCCGTGGTCAGTAGGGAACTTCAGAGTTAAACACCATGGGGCAATAGCAGCCCTAAATTCGGCAAGGGCCGCTCGGCCCAAAAAAGCATTGTACGGGGAAGGAATATATAAGACAACAAATTGCAACATCCGAACTCTTCGGCATTCTCCCGCTCCCAACTCTACTGGCAATTCTACTATTCTAGTTGGTATTGTTGCACTCCCATTGAAGCCGTGGACTCGTGATTGATAAGGCTTTAAGTCCTTAGCTTCCATTTTCATTAAATCATATGCTCTTTTAAATAATATATTTACGGAACTTCCGCTGTCTACCAAGATCCTCTTCATCCAAGCAGGACCAACTTGAGCGGATATAACCAATGGGTCAATTGTGGGAGCTTCGACTTTATCAGCATCTCGATTGCTAAACACGATTTCATCAGCCATTGTCTTTTGTTGTTTAGCCGGTGTTCCGTCTTCCGAGTTGCTGTAGCATTCAAAGTCTACATGCCTGATTGAGCTGGCATATGACTCCATTTCTCTCCAACTTCTGTCTGCCGGATGAGGACCACCACTTATTGTATTGATAACCAACCTTCCGCCCGTGCGAGCAGGTTCACCTTGTCTTTCCTGATTCTGCGTTCGATTTTGATTAGATGGGTCCGCTCCACCAGACTGCAGTGCCTGAAAAAACTGGTCCAACTTTCTTTCTCTGATCAACTTTTCAATGAGGTCTTGCAAATGTCTACACTCATTGGTATTATGCCTATAACATTCATGGAACCTACAGAACTTCCCTGTCTGAATTTACTTCTCCGATGAAGGCTTCGGAGCAGGCTTCTTGTATTGCATAGTATTACAAGTCTGTAAGTACACGTTTTCCAGTGACGTGTTAAGCGGTGTATAATTGTCAAACATTGCGGCCCTACGTCTCGGACCACGATTCTGATCTTGCTTCTTGCTTCGGTTATCACCGTTTCTTGATCGGGGGGCCTGTTTATTTTGGATATTCAATTCGACTTTTCCCGAATTTTCTCCGGATTGTTTAACCGCAACATTACTCTGAATCCCTTCACTGCTGGGCCTTGCATCGTCCTACTTCCTAGACTGTTTCGCATCCTCTCGCCTCAAGAATTGAGCAGCTTTGGAATAGAAACGGTCCAACGATGCGGGAGGTTTCCCGGCTAGCCAATTTCCAAATTCGGAATCAGGGTCGATTCCTTTAGTCAGGGCCATTAGAATGGAATTATCATTAGGGTTGGTGATCTCTGCGCATGCAGCATTGAATCTCTCCAAATATCGTCTAAGTGTTTCTCCGGGAGCTTGAGTGACACTTGATAGGGTATTAACATCTTTAGGTCGGGCAATATGCATGCGAAATTGTTCAACAAATTTAGTAGCTAACTGGTCAAACGAAGAAATAGATCGTGGCGGTAATCGGGTGAACCACATTGTCGCAGTTCCCCCTAAGGAAATAGGAAAACTGCGGCACTTTACTGCATCATCAGCTCTTGCAGCAGTCATTGACCATTCATATTTCAGAACATGTTGATTTGGGTCGGAATTTCCTTCATACATGGGAAGGGTTGGCATTCTGAATCGCCGAGGAGGTTCAGCATACAATATGTCATCAGTAAATGGGGTATGACTCTGGGAGATTCCTCAATCGTCATTTGTAAGGACTTGACTTTCGCAAATCATTCGTCGTACCATGGCTGAGAAGTCTGGTATTGGAAAATTCTGTGGGTGGTGAGCCAAAGTATGGTCGGGTTCCATAGTGCGAGGTGGGATCGGACGCTGTCGACGATCCTCATCTCGCCTCCTTGGCTCAATGTCTTCTGGGACACATGGCTCTGGAGCCTGTCCCTGCTGATGATAATTTTTATTGGAGTGATCTCGAGCATCAACTCCTATGTCAACTGCAGCGGCTGTAGCAGCTCGATCGTCTACAGTGTATTGAGGAATAGTGCCTCCTCGGGAGGAGGGTCCAGTATGGAAGTTGGTAGATGGGCCAACCCTTATTTGCCCAACGGTTACCGCCTGTTGACAGTCAGCAGCTTGCGTATGATTTCCATCTAGCCTGGGACGGATAGATCTGGCATTGTAATCAGAGGAAGCGGAGCTTTCGGTGGAAGAACGAGGAGCTTGATCCCTTCTGGATCTTCTTCGCTTTTGGCGATTTAGTTGGTTGGTCAACTCAGCAATAGTGCGCAATTGCTCAGTTAGATGTTGTCTTCTTTGGGTTAATTCTTGGAGTAGTGCTTGGAACTCTTGCCTTGTGACCGGACCTGACTGATCCGTATGCCCAACAGCATCTTGGTTAGTGGATTGCAGCTGTGTGGGATTTTGCCTATCCCGGCCTTCCTGATCACCAATGTTAGAAGTGGTTCTTGTACTCACCATTTTGAAATGTTGAATTCTTTCCTAGACTTTTAACAAATCTGAGTAGAATGGAAGGAATTTGAATATGAGGTCTGGATCTCTCTCTTAGATTTATGCAATCCGGTATCGAAGATAGATCCAAGGAGCAGGAGAAAAAACTGGGTTTTTTCTCGGTGAAAGCACCAAAGTGTTTGTGTCAAAATTGGACACAACACTCTTCGGAAGTTTTTGAAGAGATAATAAATGAAGAAAGCAAATTAAAATGAGGATTATCTAACAAAAACTCCAAGCAACAGAAAGTAAATTGCACAGAAGACAACAATTTAGAGTGGTTCGGCGATTTGCCTACGTCCACTATGAAGTTTTGTTATTTTATTGCTCGATATTCGGAGAATACAACTTTTATATGACTAAGTACAGCAGTTCTTAAGCAAAAATTCGAAGTCAAAGGCAGCGGTGGTGCTCTGAAGCAATTCTGGCAGCGTCCGGGCGTGCTTTTTCTCTAGAAATTCTCCGATCCCCTTTCTGAATGACCAGGGGCTCTATTTATAGGTGCTGGAGGCTGATATTTCTCCTAGAATTCGGGAAGACCACTTCTGGCACGTGTGGGGGGCCCACATGGCCGAATTCTGGAGACCCGGGCCCACTTTTGGATCGATTCGACCCTTGGTTCGAATCGATCAAAAAAGTGTCCAATCGTGATGAAACTTGGCATGGACATTCTTCTATGTACGTGCAAGCTCCTGTGAAAATTTCATAGCATTTGGACTTGTAGATCTAAAGTTATGATCGATTCAAGATTGCATTTTTAGTTGATATGCGTGCTTCGAATCCATGTTCTTCGAATCGATAGGGTCGAGTCCTTGGCTTCAGCTGCTACAACTTGATGGATTCGATGTGTTGGATTCGAGGGTTATCTTTTTTCGAATCGATGATGTTGGCACTTGTTCGGATCGATCGTTGTTAGCTACTGCAGATCGATTCGAAGTTGCTTCAGTATGTTGGATTCGAAGAACTCTCGCTTGATGGATTCGAAGACAGGAACACTCTGATGGATTCGAAACAAGGTGTGCCCTCGATGGATTCAAACCTACATTCTTTGGATGGAGTCGAACTGAGACATACGTAGATGGATTCGAACGTATATATGTGAGATGGGTTCGAGGCAAGGGCTCGCCCCTGGGTTCGAAGCTATGTGTGCCTTGAGGGATTCGAACTTTGATCGATTCGAGCCTAGGTCTCTCGTATGGATTCGAAATAAGGCCTACCCTCCTTATTTTCTTTTTGTGGCATCTTGAGTATACGAACTCGGATTTCCCCGAAATTTGGAACGTTGGTTTCTACAGCTTTGCCTGACGTGCCTTATCAATTGTAGCCCGATCCGGACTCGGATAAAATTCGTCGATATTTGTAGTTGCCCAACGATCACTCAAAGCTAAAGATGTATGATCCTGTTTCTTTCTAGTCGGTTCCTTGGTATCTCAGCCTTGCCAAAAGGTGGGATAACAATAATTGTTACCATTAACCTTTTATCACACTTATAAGTTTATTATGTTCAAACAAATATTATAATTACTTACATTTAATTCAATTCCATTAATTATATATTATTTCATTAATTGATTCAATATTTACATTTGTTTCCCTATATAACATTTATAGCCAAGTATAACATTTATATTATTTCAATTAATTGGAATTTCATTCAAATTGTTCATAATTAACTTAAATTAACATCATTACATTTCATTTTAGTTATATTCCTATTATTAAATCAAAATATTTTATTTTCTTCCGACACTAAATTACTAAAATTTATTAAATTTACAATTTTTAATTATCGAAAATTACGGGTCGTTGCACTCTCCCCCACTCAAAAATTTTCATCCCCGAAAAGGAAAAAGAAGGGAAAAGAAGGAATAAAATAATCAATATATCTTATTCAAAATATTAAATTTATAAACAATTAATTTACATAATTAAATATTTTTAAATAAAATATATCAATTTATAACAATTAAATCCTTTATACTCAAGTTAATCCAAGTTTAAAATCATTTCACAAAATTTTTCTAACTCCAAAATTCACAAAAAATATCGGTAGAGTCTCCTTTTTACGAAGATGTCTGGAAGAAATAGTAATATCAATAATAACAATTTATATCATATTTTCAAAATAATATATCCCAAACCATGGGAAAAATAATATAATATCGCTAGAAAACCGTAATCCGAGCACGTACCTATTTGTCGGGAAAACAACGCTTAATTTTATGAAACCAAAAGCAGTAGCTATTACTTCCATAACATGTACTTCACTTATATAACCGAAGGGAGTTAATAATTATATGCTTCTGTTATGTGTTTATCCTACTTTGTTCTGAATCTAGCTCTGATACCAAGCTGTGCCGCCCCACCTCGAGACCCACACTAACAAAGAGAATTACTGGGTAACTTTGTCTGCTATGCGGAGAATAGGGCTTTTTAGGAGAGACCATCTATAATCTTGTCTTAAACATCTACTGCATACGTCGATAAATGCTCTATGTTTGTTTTCCTATTTCAAGTGGATCGACATATCCAATAAATGCTTAATACAAAACTATAGGTGGCTAATGGATCTATCAGGACAAAATACAATAACAGAATGCATATCACATCACAGAATAGTAATCATCATATATATAAATACACATACACAGATATATCCCAGTATGATACAAACCGATACACAAAAGTGGTACAGAGACCACATTATATACATCTAATCAAATACATACCGGAGTCTAGCGGAAAGAAATATAAACTATACAAAAGTGCTAGGCTGATATCCAAGCATATGCATCAAAGCTAAGTCCCGTAACTAATAGCTAACATGAAACAACTCGGTCTGGCCCGAGTATAAAATACATAAGTCAATCTAGCTATAACAATCAGTTAATAAGGATAGACGATAATATGAAGCATAAGATACAAGGTGATAATTCTTTCCCGAATGAGAAGAGGCAACAGAAAGAATACAATCCATGACTTAAGTGAACTAATGTCACTTAAGTATAAAAGGCCTCAGAAGAGGTAAATTCAACAATAATACTCAAATAATATAAACATTCATCTCATATCATCAGCGACATCCCGAAATGTCTACACGGTTTCCGTGAATCATATCTCTTCAAAAGGAGAAACATGAATACAAACTCTCACCAAAATGGAAAACATAAAATATTCTCAAATAGGATGATCCAAAACTTAAATATAAAAGAATCTCCAAACTCAATTATACCTCACCTCATCGGCATAAATGTATATAAATCTCAATCTCAACTCGCCAAAATGGCAAAACCCAAAATATCCCATAAAATCATGAAAATCATCCAAACTCATAACTCAAGGAACTCGATAAGAGTTCAAAATGTTATAAATGAAATCACTATATATATAACATCTCATATAGCACTAGGCTATCGATGTAATAAAACATCTTAAGATGGTGAAATCATAATAAAACAGAAAACTCAAAAAACCCGATTGGCCAGATCCCCGATTACATGCCGAAGCAATGTTGCACGTGCCAAACTCAAAATGCTGAAGCCTCTACAAGGTTGCTAATACCTCCCAAAGCAGTTCGTCCTCATGACAAGGTTATTGACACCTCCCCAAGCCGTTTTGTCAGCCCTAACAAGTTTGCTAACACCTCCTAAAGCAGTTCATCATCATGAGTTGGTCGTGAACGCGTCTCAAAGCGGTATTGTTAGGTAATCATCATGGATGTGTCACAAACTCACGGGTAGAAACCCGAAAAGTGTTAATGTGTGTCCCATACCACACGTTCGCACTTAGCGGTTTACTAGCCACTAGTCGATGCCACACTAGGAACATCATAAAACTCAAAAAATCATATCTCGCATCATCTTATTGGCATGTGATAAATATACACCATACTCGTCCCATCTCATCGACAAGTATTAAAAGGCATCGTAACTTGTCTCATCTCATCGACAAGTGAAAACATCATGATGGTTCCTCATAAACCATAAATCTCAAAGTAGAAATCTCAAAATCAAGACTTGTCCCGTCTCATTGGTAAGTATATAAAAAAACATAGTGATGGCTCTCATTGACCCTACTTCTAGAATATGATTTCTCAAACCATAAAACTCGCCAAGTATTGGCCATCTTAGATAATTCCTATAAATAGGAATTATAAATCCTAAAACACGCCATAAATGGCAATCAACCCAGAAATCAATAGCCTCTAATAGCTTCAATCTTACAAGTCTGGAATTAACAGAAATAGCAAATGCATGTGTCCCATACCACGTGTTTTACTAAATTGTTAATTCTCTTTCTTATGCACTCGAATAGTTCAAAAATATATGTTTTATACTTAAAATAATTTACTTTAAAAACAAGCTTTTAAAACCAATTTCTGAAATCAATTCAAAAACAATATTTGAAAATTCCTCTTATTATAGAGAATAAATAGATTTCATAAATACTTGAAAATATTATATAATAATTATTTTCAAATGCCCATGAATTTTAAAAATCATTCCAAAAAATTTTGGAGAAAACCGTGCTCAAAAACAAGTAAAAACGAGGAAGATAGCTCAAAACCGATAACTTGAATTCAATTCGAATTTATTTCAAAATCAATTCAAATTCAATTTAAATTTGAATTTCAAATTCTTCAAATATAGCTAGCCTATTGATAGGAATCATAGCTCTCACAACATCTCAAAACAATATCAAAGTCGAACAAGAATGAGAGCAAAAATAAACTAATACAATTCTCAGGTCAATGATTGTTACTGTTGTCGTTTTGCTCTCGTGACAGCAACAAACAAACACAGTTTTGACCAAGCTAACTTTGAAATTTCAAAAAACTCAAAACAAAAAACTTTTAGTACAAATTCTATGCTTTCCGTAACATCTAAAATTAATGAATTTGGATAAGAAACGTGAAAGATATGGCCAATATAATTCTCAGATTTTAAATTTACTGTCGCTGTTGTTTATTATCAGGGCAGCAACAAAGAAATAAGGTTTCGACTATCTTAGTCTCAAAATTTTGCAAAAATCATAACAAGAAAATTTTATAAAATAGTCTAAGCTTTGTAGAACATCAAGAACTATCTAAATTTGACCATAAACGAGAAAGAAACGCCTAATTTACTAACTGTATTCGGTTTAGATAGTGTAATTATCAAAGTGACAGAGCTGGGAGTTTGTTATAGAATTTCAATCAACCTACACTAAAAATTTGCAAACATGTTCGACATGAAAGTTATCCTATATAAAGAAAGCTTTCCAGAAAATAAAATATTATCAAATTCTAATGAATAGCGAAAAAGATATGGCTACATCAATTTCAGACTCAAACTCAGGAAATTTAGTTAAAGACCGAATTATACTCTTATTTTCAATTATGTTTCGGGTCAATAAAATTGTGAAATCTCGAAAAGTAACCGTAATAGAAATCGTTCCTTATTGAATCTATTTTCTAACAAAATGTGATTGACCACAAACGGATAAGAAACGTGAAAGTTATTGTTGTTTTACTTCAGCGCATTCTTATTATATTCCAGCAATCATCCAAAGTAAGCATTAAATATAGTTACAGTAAACGATTTCTTCCTCATTTTTGCAACTGCAGGCAATATTTAGTTAGAAATGTGAGTTAATAAACTCATCTTGATATTAGAGATGATCAAACCTCGAATTTATGTGGAAAGGTGGAATCTTGGAGGTAGAATTGGCTTCAGATATTTGTAAAAACTCAAAATTAGAACACGCAGGCAAAGAGATTTACAGTTAATAGATAATCTATTTCAAAAATTGATTTTTGATGAAATATATGGTTTTAGATTTGATTACCTATTGACTTAGCTCCAATTTGATTTTAAAAACACAAATATGTGAATTTAATTGAAGAAAAGGGCTTGAATTTGCAATTTGGTGGAGTGGGTTCTAATTTCTCAATTACTAGCTAAGGAAGAAGAAGAGGGATGTGAGGAATTGAACGTACCGGTATACTTTTTCTCACATTCTCTAGCCACGCTAAACAATAATGGGCCATTAGGACCCAAAAGAAGAAAATAAATTACTTAACCTAAGTAATTAATTAACATAAGAAACAGATATTCACATATTTACACTATATAGAAAAACAAAGTCATTTTCTTTCAATTTTCACACAAATAAAATTTTAAACTCACACACACATGAAATAAATTATTTTGCACCATATAAAAAGATTAATTTTTATTTTTAAAACATTTTTACGATGAAAATCCTTTATTTTTCACAAATACACTATTTACTCAAAATAAATGAATAAAACTCTATTTTCAACTTCTAAAATTCCATAAAATACTTTTCTTACTTAGAAAAATATTTTAAACCATTTTAAACTAAAATTTATAATTAAAATCATTTTAAACCAATTTCCATCTTTTTATTTAAATAATCAACTTTTAAAAATCTCATACTTCTTTTAAAAATTATTAAAAGAAGTACTTGGCAATAATGAATACAATTATTGCATTTTCTCCAAATAAAACCCATTTTCCAATCATTATTAACCCAAATAAATAAAATAAAGTTTCAAACTTTATTTTTCTCATTTATTTTCAAAATTCACTGTTTATTCCAAAAAAATAATATAAAACTTCCAATTTTATTTAATTTACAATATTAAATTATAACTACCGTTATAATTTAATATTAACAGGTAATCTTCAAAACCAGGGTTGTTACAATTTTTTTTCCAAAATATCATATTATCTTATTTGGTAATACAATGTGAAAGCAGATCAAGAAATTAAAAATAAATTATATATCAATGATATAAAACAAAATGAAAATGAAAATAAAGAGCTTTTGTAAATATATTTTCCAAAGCCATAAGCTATCGGTTTAATCCAAAAGAAAAGTTTTATCAAACAAGATTAGGATGTTACTTTATGTATGTTTATAAATTAAGACGCGTCTCCTTTAATATTAATATATGTATGTATGTGTGTGTGTGTCTAAGTGTGTGTAATCCTTTTTTCATATAAAAAAAGTATTATGAAATAATTTTCAAATTAATTTTAATATATTTACACACACAAATGTTTGTTTGAAACAGAAAACCAACTATGAATCAATAGAAATTAATGATGATATTTAAATAAATAAATATATGTAAAATAATAAATTAACTATTAGAATATATTTAAAACAACAACCACGTCAATTTCAAAGCCAAATCAAATGTTGGCAACTTATAAATTATTCAAATCTACACATACATATAAAAAAGGGACAACAAAATTTGTCAAAGTAAATAAAGTTATAGATCTACAACACCATAATATATATAAATAAAATTAAATGGAATATACCTTGTTGATGTTTCCCTTTTGAATGCACCTTTATTGATAGATTCAATATTAGATCCGATCTCCTTGTTCCTAACTTTGCAATGGCTTAGAATACCACCTTTTTTTGATTGATTTAATTTGATGCCATTAAAATATTTTTTCATTTTTTATTGCTCTAAATTTTCAACAATGAAAGTGGAAGAAAGAAGGTGTGAAAGAGAATGATTGAGAGATGAAATGAGGAGTTAAGCATGGTATTCGTAGAGGGAATCGAGCAATGAATTTCATCCTTTAATTTCTTAACTTTTGAATTAAAAAACCCTTTTACCTTCTTGTCCATAATAAAGCTTCCGTGGGCTTTTAAATGTTAACCAAACATTTTGCAATTAATTGTATCTAAATCCAATTTAAGTGTGCATCGATATCGTATATCGATCAATGCATATATAACTTCTATATATGCACTTAATTAATTACTAATGGCATTTAATAAAATACTAATGGCATCCAATTCAATAAAAAATAAATAATATTTCATAAATATTAATCGATTTAATTAATTTATAACTATTTATAAATCGAATTAATTATGTGGTATTTTGGAGAATCCATTGATGTGGTTGTGCTACTCGTATGTGTTAATTCAGTCAGCAATTAATATCAAACTATTCGAATATTAACGTTCACTCATCACCTTTGTTTGGAGTAACATTTTGACCGAATTTATCGTTTATACATATTTATTGGTAAAATCTAATTTTAATTATTTAAGCATTACCCGGTAGAGACAATCATTTACACCAATTCTCTTCGTCAAAACTATATCATATTAGGATTTATGGAATTTCATTTTGGTCAAAATTCCAATATTTTCCACATTCAATTTTGTAAGTCCAAGCACAAAATCCTTGGTTCAATAATAACAATTATTATTAATCGTACTGCTCTGGTCAAAGGCTTTGACTTTGAGTTAATTTGACCCCATAATACTAATCTCTTATAACTTAGGAGTTGTATTCTCTCTTAAATAGTGTTTCACTTCATATTCTTCCACTCAACCCAACCATAGCCGTTCGATGGACGTCGTGCCATGATTTAACTATAATCAAAATAGAGTTTCCACTTTGAAGCTCGATGGTATTCTCAAGTCAAGCGAATTGTGTAAAATTGTCACATCATATTTTTTAATTTGACCTTGATTATATTAACCAACATAAAACTATCAGTGAGACCTTTCATAGTTATCCAATAACTACAAATATGTAGCCTCTCTGTGCCATTGGTAGCCATTAGTAATACATCTCCTAATATTTGAAGAGCACTGTGTACTCTGCTCTCGATGAATGTATCGATATCCAGTCTCAATACATCTTGACTGGAAACACTTAAATGAGCATGTTTATTTTATTCTGATAAATCACTCAGGATTACTACACATTGTAACTATTATCACGAACTACAGTGTTTTATGAATTTTCTATTAAATATAATTTTAATTAAATAAATAACTAATATTACACATTATATTAAGTATATAATGGAAAAAACACCTTTTATTTTGAACAAGATTAGTTATCGAGTTAGATATATGTAACAAATTGTATAATTTCCCCAAGAGCATTCTTCTAATTCTATCAGTATAATCAAAGAATCATCTCTCAAAACCATGGCTTGGTCTATAATTTCAAAGTAACTGCAAATAATTTTAGATATTTTTGTATTTTCTAATGCATCGGTTTTATTATGAAAACAAATATGGGTAATATATTATTATTTTATAACGAATATTCAAAATATTCATATTGAAATATAAATATGTTTATTTTTTTAGTCAACACAAATAATAGTTATTATTTCATAAATAATTAGTATATGAAATACGAAGCTTCATTCAACCACTTAATATAAACTATTTATTCCATCTATTGTAACCAGTTTACAATCGAGAGTTTTCTGATTAAATATCTTGAAATCATAGAAATAAATCTCATAGGAAACAATTTTCTATATGAAAATACATTTGGAATAGAAACCATATTTCTCATTCCATGTTAAACGTCTGATATTATTTTGTTCAATTCTCGTTTCCATTATACTTCCATGAAGTAGAAGTGATTATTCAATCCCTTTATCCTAACCGTGTCTTAGGTTACATCCACTCTTGTACATTTTCTTTCCTTTCTAAATGGTCGAACCATTTAAAGGAAACTCTTACTACAATGTCATAATGAACTCTTTAGAAAGTTGCCTCTGGTCATACTTAACTTTAAGGATGTCAAATAAGTTGCGCTTTACGTAAACTAATCAAGCTGACGTTTCAGTGATATATTTTTAGGTCTATCTTGTAGCTTTTGGTCTAAGGTTACATTTAACACAACAAGATCTTGATTGTATTTGATTATACTATATACATATTCTCATATTATAGTTTACTTGCATATTTCGAATGAAATAATTTCATCAATATCTCGTACATTACGAGCTGCAACCGTTCATCATATAACATTTATATATGTCCGGAGACTGATCAAATGTTTATAGTTGTATTGCTTTTAGAGTTCGAAACTAGCTAAAGACAGTACGCATCCTCGGACAAGTAAACATGTAAGTGACGAAATTATGAACGTATCTAGTAGTTTTATAATTAGGCATTTGCATGGGTCAACATGCAAAAAAAAATTGTAAGTACATTTTTTTATATTTTATTTTCAATATTAGTTCAGCTCATTTGTATACTTTAATTGATAAACATTTTATTAGTTATATTTAATGCATAAATTTATTGATGTAGACTAGTTTAATTTGTACATAGCTGATGTTTTTATATTATTAGAAAGGTGAAATATTACTATTTTATTTTTCTAAAAAGGTTCCCAATTGCCTTTTATGTTTCTCAAAACCCTAAAAGAAACATTGAAATCTTTCGATTTCCCTAATGGGTGTGAGGATTGGTAAGCCTTTAGATTCTAACTTTGAGAAAATTTAATTAAATCATAGGCCTACATATGATGGATGGTGCCTTAGCAGTTGTATCAATACAACTCTTACGTCTAACCTTGTGATCTTTGTCTTAATCTCATCTTTACCTTGAAAAAAGCTCAACAAATAAAGAGAGATTATTCACTCATACCAACCATTTCGAGATGGCCTAAGTATAATGCACATACCTTAAGAAAAGCTCAACAAATGTGTGCATGTATCTTACCTCATATGTTCTATATATTATTAATAGTACACATAACATCCCTAACTCGAAAAGCTCAACAACTAAGAAGTATGCAAGCAATGAATTAATATATAAATGGTAGAGCACAACATTTATATTAAAGATTCCTAATCCTTAACATATTTAGATTAAGTGATACCGGCTTATGAAATAATGTATTTTTATGAACCGCACTCGTGATTCAAGTGTTGAGCACATTTGAAATCATAGTAGATGTATTATACGCATGCATTTATTCCTTTGATTTATTTTGATTTTCTTACCGTTCCACCTTTTATTATAAATTCATATTATATAATTTTAATTCTTATATAACATTTTATACTCTATTAACTTATATAATAATCTTATGCATGATTCATATTAATTTTATTAAATGTTTCTTATTTTATTGATTTGATTAAATAAAATATTACATATCTTATTTTACATTTTAAATTAAATATGTGCGCTGTAACATTTATAATTATACACATATATCTGATATATACTATATTATTTATTAGTTAACATCTAATTTATTTATTTAATTATAACAATTTTAATTAATTATGATTAATTTCCATATACATACATACATACATACATACATACATACATACATATATATATATATATATATAACCTTAACATTGTTAAATTCGAGCCTTACACATTATTTTTCTAGACACCAATTTAAATGGGTAGCTATAATAAGTTAGCCCTAAACTTGCTATTTAAACTGCATAAGCTACTGGACTATGATACTGTAACGACCCGCCTTTTTGACCCTTGAATTTTAACACTAGTACATTCACAGTATTAACGTGTCGAGCACCCAAAATACCTGAAAGATAAACATTTGGGTAAAAGAAAAAGAAACGGAAATAGAACAAGAAAAAAGAACATAATATCATAATCTCACATATGGAATGATAACATATAATATCTCAAAAGGAATTTATTAAAATAAAATTTTAATATACATATCAGTTGGAGAAAACTAACATATCATCGGCCTAGACAGTTACAACAGCCTGTCCTCATAAATGCCGATCGATACAAATCAAGTAATGCAGCAGAAAATAAATATGGTAAGAAATCATCCAGCTCCTCTCTAAGAGTTCCAATGAACCATGGCTAAATCTAGAAACATATTCTAGTTGACCCGAGCATTAAAAGAAGATAATAACTAGATCAGTCTAGTAAACCGACATAATAAATTCAATCATATGGATTTCCATATTTATAAAATACTTCAAATGTAAAGGTATTTCATAAGATCATGCTGCCAATAAACACGATCCGTCTTTTACCTTACGACAACCAAATCATTTCTATCATAAAATCGCATAATAATAAATAATGTGCAACGTACAAAATATAAATAATCATGTAGCTGCGATGCATGTGAGTGTACATCAAAAAAAACAATAGGTATATAATCACAACTGCTAAGGCAAGTTCAATGATTGCGTAGGATTCCATGGAGGTGACCTCGGTATTTCAAGAATGGTCCCCTTGCATAGAGATATCCTTCCAAGTATCATATAACTCTAGATAAAATATATTATAGGAAAACATAGCTAGTCCATGCCGAAGCATGTGACACCAGGTCACATCACTCCTGCATGGATATCTGAAAGTATCAAAAAAATGGAGTGTCTACACCCTTTAAGTTAGCTAAACCCCATAGGTTGTGTCTCCTATCTCTGGTTTCTATCGTTATCGATGGTGAAGTCACATTCAGCATTCCAACACACGAGTCACAGCTCGAACATATCTCGACAAATGAGTTCCTAACTTGAACAGATCTTGGAACTACACATGGATTCACATATCTCAATGTGATATCCCGTATATTTCTAAGCAAATAAGTAATGTAATAATCTTCTTTAATAATATAAAAATGTATTCTTTTTCCTATAGCAAATAAAATAAGTATTAATTTGTATTTATATGTGAAATTTAAAAAGAGAAAAAAAGAACTTGAATTTGAAATTTCAAGTGTAAACATTTTAAAAATAAATTGAGTTTAAAATAATATGTATATATGATAAGTTTTATATCATTGCCTTTAAAGATTTTATAAATATAAATTAATAACATATTAAACTAGTATAATTATTTTTAAGAGTGTAAATGGATTTTATATTATTATCTTTTAAAATTACATAAATAAATAAATAAAGGGAAATTTAAAACAATACATATTGAAGACATTTATAAATATATATAACTAAATTAAATATCTATTAATACACATGTTAGCTAATAACATTATCAAATTAACAAATGTTAACAAATTAGATAAGAATAATGACATGTGTCCCATTTTCTTTTTCTTTTTAAAAATAGTTACTAAAAAAATAGAATAGCTTATATTAACATTTTTCAATTCTTTCCTTCATTTTATTCTCTGATCTATTTTTCCAAAACTAAACTAAGAAACAAGAAAAAATCTGTAATCAGTAAAACAAATCAAAGAAATTCAAATCTGAAGCTCTCCACAAATTCAAGTAGAACTAATCAAATATGTAGGCAAATTCAAGCCTGAAGCAGATAAGATCATCTCAGATCAAATTCCACCTTCAGTTTCAAAGGTAAAGAAGCTTTCAAGGTTTCAATTTTTCAAAACTGTTCTGCTCATATTTTGACGGTGAGTAAACTTAAATCTTAGAACAGTTTTAAATTTTGATGTATGTGTAATGTTTGAGGTAAATCTTGTGATGCATGTTTAAATTTATGTATGCATGTTTGTTTAAATTTGAATATATGTGTATATGTGAATATACTAGAGTACATGTCTGTGATCCTCTCCGTTTACATCTTATAGTAAAATTTTAGACAAAATCTCAATTCCTTTCCTCTAATCTCTGTTAGGTTGAAGTATTCAAATAAATGTTGTTTGTTTATATATAATCAAAGTTTTAAAATTTTATTTATAAGAAATAAGTTCGAAAATGTATCTGGTAAATGCAAAGAACAGTGGAACTTAAGAATATGTTAAAATCAAACACAATTTTTTGATAATTCATCTATATAATCTGAATCCTCTTTACAAATTAGGATTTTTAAAGCAAAAATCTCGATTTTTAGTTGAATGTTATAGGAGCAGTTCGAAGATGATCAGTAGTGGTTTTTGGGGTATTTCTGGTGATAGACGAATTTGGAGTGGCCAAGGATATTGTCAAAGCTTTAATGGTGATCGATAATGTCATAAAAAATAGTGGAGGCGACGATTGTTCGTCGTGGCATCGGTAATCGATAGAACTAGGGTTTTAGGTACCATAATGGTCGAGGTCAAAATTTCACTGACATGGCGTCTTTGGGTAATCGAGCTCCACAAAACTATGGGAGATGGTAGCGGAAAGGCTAGGGAGGGTATGGACGGAGTTTGGGAAGGACCGGTGGACGGCGTCGGTGGTTCGAGGCGGTTTTTCTGGCAATGTTTGTTCCAGTTTTGGTCAAAGGAGCTTGTTTTCGATTTGAGTTTTGTGGTGATAAATCGATGGTCGGAATCGACTGTATGGATGATTGTTGACGTGCGGAAGTTGTCGTCGGTGGTCACGGTAGCGTGGATCGTCGGTGCATGTGCACGACGATGTTTGTGTGTCAGTGGTTTGGAATCGTGGTCGACTTGTAGAGGTACTCCGGTAGGAAGGATGTTTGGCTCGGGGTTGAACTCATGTTTGTGAGGGTTTAACATAATAGTTTTGTAACGACCCGCCTTTTTGGACAGTTTAAACCGACGATCAAATACACATGTCGATTCCAAACCATTCAAAAGGGCAGATGATTATTGGGGTAAATAAGAAAAGAAAAGGAAGAGAAATAAAGGAAATGAAACAACACAGAATCTCGCAGCGGAACGATAAAATATAATAGTCAAATAAACAGTTCATGAAGCTGTCTACTATAATTTGACAATTATTTATACAACATTTATCAGAGTTATACATATACAACAGAACAATTTAAATAATGCAGCAGATAGCATGATGCACAGATAATAATAGTAATAGCGTACCAAATCTTCGTCTTCGTCCTCCAGAATAGATCTTCAAAAATCTGAAAACTCAGGACTGACCCGAGCGTAATGAAAAGACAAAACACTCGAGTCAGGACTAAAATATCCTTATGAAAGTTAAATCAATCGTAAATAAATATGAGTGTAACGGCGTCAGAGATGTTTACGGGGTTTGACATCTCATATCCAGTGTCAACGTGCGTGCAATAACTTAAGAGATGTTACGGGATTTTCCATCTCTCAAGGATCCGTTAAACTATCTACTATGTAGTAATATACGCTAAGTAGATAATGCCTATCAGTAATATAAAGTATCAAAATAGCGTTAAGGCGTTACCATAATCCCCCTTAACACATTTTATATTCCCAAAATCATATACAAGACCGTAGCTTCCCCAAAACCGGAAGTCACCAGAGGGAAATCCATATACTCAAGGTACAAATCAAAACGTAGTGGTCGCGAATAGGATAATCAGTATGACAAGGTACATGAGGCGATACCAACTAGGATACTAGTAGTTGCGTGATCCGGACCGATGTTGAGCATAGCCAGCAGCTACCCCAACACTGCGAAACAACACTCCCAAATCAAAGGGGTGCACCCAAATCGCATCACAAATGTAATAGATATGGTATCGAAGAAGTGTGTCCGCTAGAGGTGGCGAACCTCAATGGCCCGGCGCGGCTCCTGTTTTAGTCATGTCAGCGGTCATCCAATATCGTTCTCTTTCTTCAGTCAACGCGCTCACCAAACCATCCACTTCATTCTGGATCAACACTCCGCGTATAATAGTTATTAAAGTGGTGTTCGGTATCGACAGAGAGTATGCCCATACCCGATCCCGGTCTCTTTAATAACTACGTATTATTACACCGTTGGCTCTTTTACATTTCAAATCGATTCATAATTGATATCAAAATATCATATTCGTTCAAAAATCAAATCCATTTCAAATATCACCGTATCTATCAAAATGTCAGATTCCGTTTCAAAAATCAATTTTAGCATCAATGTCTCATTTCGATTTCAAAATCATTTCGAATTTCAATTTAGGTTGCAACTTCACTTAACTCAATTCGTATTTTAAATTCAAGATTTAAATATAAACATTCCACTTTATTGACCAGCTTAGAATTTTAGAAAATAGTTTTAAGTAGTTTAAAAGTAGTTTTACATAATTAAAATAGTTAAAAATACTTAAAATCTTAAAATGGATTTGAAATAGATAAATTAGTTTAAAGTAATTTAAATTGGGTTAAGTAGATTTAAAATAGATTAAAATAGTTTAAGTATTCAAAAATAGTTTATATAACCGAGTAATTTGTAAAACAAAATAAAATAGCTTCAAAACCAATCCATTTCAATTATATCTTCCCAATTCAAATCAATTTCAATTTCCGTTCTACCGATTCCAATTTCGATTTCAATTCAATTCAACGTCAACTTTGACTTCAAATTTATTCAATTTTATATTCACTTTCAATTAGTTCAATTTCAATTTATATCGATTTTTTAGCTTGATTTTTCAAAATATCAATTTATAAAATATTCAAATTTAAATCACAATTACAAATATGATTCAATTTCAAGCTCAATTCAAAATATCATTTTTGTCACTTTTACTTAGTAATATTCAAAACTCAAATTTAATGTTCAATCTTTATAACAAATAAATTTCCAAAATTCAATCATATCCAAATTTTAAATCTCAAAGTCTCCACTTAAATTTATTCAACCATTTCTTTTAACCAAAATTTTATTTCAACATTCCAAACTCAAATTTTTTCGATAAATTCGATTTCTATAAATTGATTTCTATTTATCACTTTTAAATCAAAACATTTAAATAAATTTCAAATCGACGATCTTAAAATTTATTAATTTAGCCAATCCGGTGTCCGTATATAATTTTCTATCCTATGGCCAAGTGATTAGTTATTTCAATTAAATGTCAGGGATGAATATATATCACTTAAATTAAATCTCGGTATCATATGTATGCATAACAGGATATATATAAGCAAATAAACATCCAAACATTCAATTATCAACCAATAGCATCCATCAAAATACATCATCCAATAAACAATACAATTCATGGCGGTTTCATAGTTATCAATGTCAGGTAATTTAATCGCAATTCAATTTTAATTTCAATTTAACTGTCAATTAAATTTTCAATGGTTAATTCAAATGGCAAGCTATATGGCAATTAAATTTTTATCAAACAACGACAAATAAAATCATAACACTTCACAATATCAAATTTAACTAGCATAAAGATATTTAGTACGTTGTGAGCGTTATAAAACACTCACCTTGATTTTCACGATTTTAAATCAAATCGAACGACGTTCGATTTAACCCAAAATTTTCTCTAGCACCAAACGATTCCAATCCAATTCCATAGCGTAGTGCTCGTCGATACGATTCCAACGCAAAAAGTTTCGTGCGTTTTCGACCTCGTATTAACAAGTTATACACGTTTAAACATTACATGATTTACAATATAATTAATTCACTTTTAATTAATTACCAAACCCTACTATGCAATCAAGTCCGTTGATTCTTGCCCCCAGATCTGGGCCGCACGCGCATTTCTTCCACTTCGTTCCAGATGATACGCGACAACCCACCAAGGCCGCCCAAAACCCTAATAGCCGCAACCCCTATGGTCGACTTCGCTCCGATCAAGTAGCGCCATTCACTTCGTCATGCCGTGCTCCCCCTACGCCGTGAGTATAGGCGAGCTCGGCCTCCCCCTGACCTCGCTACACGTGCACGAACGCACGGCATTCCATGCCAAATTGCCGTCAAACGGCTCCTCTAAAAATGATCATCACCGTTGAAGTCGTAGATCTCGAAACGATCTACAACATTGCAGTTGAAACTTTCTTGAATTGATTTGTGGATTGTGAAATAATTGAAGAAGAAAAGGAGAGAATTTCGGCCATTAATTTGTTTCTCACGGGTGGCTGCAATAAACTAACCAGGGTTTGCTGAAGAACGAGCCTTTATAGAAAAACGACGAACCCTATTCACTCCAAATCTTCGAACTCCGATTCACACGAGGCAACTAGCGTTTCTATGGTTTATCCCGCGTTACGGACACAATGGAACAGGTTTCGGAAGCTAATTCGATCATATGTGAGAGTTACAGCGATAAACGATCAATTTAAATTAAATCGATTTAAACTAATTTTGTGCGTTTTTGCTTGCCCCGGATAAACGGTAAATCCGATTGACCCGAAATTTGAAATCTTACAATAATATCACATTACGGATCCGATGAAACTAGTTTCGTCGAAATCCGAGACTAATTGAAAAATGGCTATTTTAACTCGTCAAATTAATATTAAAACAATTTCAACGCGTTTCGAGCTGCCACGGTCAAACGACAACTCCGATTGCTACGAAAATTGAAATCCGATAATAACTAACTATTACGGATCCAATGGAACTAGTTTCGTCCAATTCTGAGACTGTTCAAAATTTGGCTATTTTCCAGTCGATAATTAAATATTAAAATATTCAATTTTCACAAATTTACTTTTAATTCGATTTTAAAAGTTCTACAACATCATTCTAACTTTAATATGATAAAATAAAATTTTACAAATCATTTTTAATCATATTAAACCCGTTATTCAATTATCCAATAAATTCAAATTATTAAATTCTTATTAACTCTATTATAATCCCAATATAACTTACATTCACTTTGGAAACCAATTTGAATCATATTAAATCAAATTTCAATTATTCACTCTATTTCATATGTTAAATTTCAATATCAAATTAATCATATCAACTTCGAAATTTAATTATTCAAACATTTGTAATATTAAATTTAACAAATTTGATTATTCTTAAATCACCATCTTTTGAAATATTCAAAACGAACTTAAAAATTTAACTTTTGAAACGAATTAGAATTATAGAACAACTATTTCCATTATACGGTTATTCAATTCCCGTTATTAAATTATTCAATAATTTCCAAATATTTAATTTAAACAATTTCGCTTATCCAATAATTCATTATCTTTTGAAATATTGAAATCGAACTTATAAGATTCAACCCTTAAAACCAATTCACAATTTAGAACACTAATTTCATTTTTCGGTTATTCAATTATTCAATAAGTTTTAAATATTTAATTTAAACAATTTACCTGTTCAATATTCAATATTTGATTTAAATAGATTTTACTTATCAATCAATTACTCTATTACACCTAATAGATTCAACATTTATTATTATTCCAAACGACTTACAATTTTTTTTCTAACACTAAATCACGAAATCTGATTAAATTAGCTATTTTATTTATCGAAAATTTACGGGTCGTTACACTCTCCCCCACTCAAAACTTTTCGTCCCCGAAAAGGAAAAAGAAGGGAAAGGAACCAAGTATAGAATTCAACATTAGATATATTTTATTCAAAGTTACCAACTTATAAACAATGAAATTTCATTTATAAATCGTTACTACACTACCACTAAGTTACTCCGAACGGCTTTCTAACTTTAAATGTTAGTTATCAAAACAAGTTATATGTATATAAAAAAAAATTAAAACTTGAAAAATTTTCTAACACCCGGATTTACGAAAAATTTCGGCAGAGTCTCCTTTGCGCGGCTCGATCGGTACAACTACAAAACGCCTCTACAGACCCCAAACCAACAAAAGAAAATCAAAAAGCCAAGTGGCTCATCAAAAATCACCAAATCCAATGACAAAATAAACATGTACGTTATATTATTTTAGCGAGCATATACGACTAATATAGCGCGAAAGCGAGCTCCAAATGCGAAGCAAGCGCAATCCGCACCTACTAAACACTCAACAAACAATGAGAATCATGCATATATGAAAATAGTATCAATATACATCTTATAGCAACATAACAACTACATGTGCCAACATAGCAAATGCAACAAAACAACAAATGCAACCATCAATCAACTATCATCCAACAAGTCCATAACCAATCAATATAAATTCACTTTTTATTAATATTTATTCACTTGGTTTTCAATTTTAATCATAGTTGATTCATTAACGTTGGATTTTTTTACTAACATTCATTCTCAATTCACTTAGTTAACATTCACTACTTTATATTTACATTAGTTCACTTCCAATTTGAATCAAATTAAATTCTATTTAAATTCATTTAACTTCCAATTTGATTTCAATGATTTATAGCTTTCAATTTCATTAGCACTTAGTGAATTATATACAATCAACTAACAATCAGATAACAACCAAATCATACCCAACATAACTAAATTATTAATTTCACATTCAATTTGGTTTATCTCTTTATGTTATATAATTTTAAAAGAATCATCTTATATTTGGCATCTTAAATTCCAATATTAACTTTAATTAAGTTCGTAAGCCGTACATATATCATCTGTGAGCAATATCAATCTAATCGCTTATTCGATCACACAATTTCACTTCCAAACTAGTATCGTTCACCCGACTCTCTAGTGCGGACTCAGATTTGGTTCCTTGATTGGAAACTGTTACTCTCCTTGCATAGCCATATACTATGATAGAGAATTCCACAATCAAATTTTAAAATCCATATCTAGGGTTCGCCATCGAAAATCGAGTGAAAAATCATAACTTGGATCGATATAAATCATCTCGAAATTTTGTGCTCGAATTTGGATCAAATCGTTACGCAAATAAAATAATATACGTACAATCTCACGTCTTACCTTCCAATGGATTTCTATCCAATTTATCTATATTAAATTATTTTATTGACTTTCATTTTATTTATAATTAATTATTCACAATCCATTATTCAGTTAGTATATTCATTTCTTTACATAGCATATTCTTCAACATTTTCTTTTCTTAAACATCATATCATAGAATTTTCCTACTTAAGTTCATTTTAGACATTCTATATAATTTTAATTAAATTCAATTTCATCTTCCGATTGATTCTTAGCTATAAGAAATTCCTTTGTTTATATTTACTTCAATTTCAAATTTTAGTTAATAATAAATTTCTTTATGGAACAGTTTATTAACCAGCACTTTAGTTTATTAATCATCCTATAAAAGTCTAACCTCTCATAAATGACTTTTCTTAGTTTACAGTTATCTTAAAGGTTACAAATTCAATTATTATTTTTCTATGCAATTTATATTTATTTTCTATAACCAATTTTCAAAAGATATTATACAATTCATTTGTCTTCTTTCTTAAGTTCACTTACTTGTTCCATTTATCCATTCATCATTTCATGTTATTATTTAAGTATATAACCTTTTTATCACAACCAAATTTTCATTTATATACATTTTAATTCCTTTTTGAGTTTTCCTTACTTGTATACTTCAATTATTTTCAGGTTCTGTTTTTTTGTACAATATCTTATCACATATCCAAAACATTATTTCAACTTTTAACATTTGGTAAGTCTTATTATATGTTATCAGAATGTAATTTTGGTATTATACAAATTTATAGAATTTCATTTTACTTAATTAGAATGTTCACAAATTTAATTTGTAAAAATCCTCTTTACCTTTCAACTTTAAAGTTTTCCCAAACAATAGCTTAGATATTGCAATCCTCTTATTTTATAAATTCTGGTTATTCACACTTCATTAAAATAATTTGAAAATTATTAATTAACAGAACCTAGAAATTTAAATGCCCGGTTCTTTCAAATCGTTTGAAATAAATATATACACTTATATCTTTAATATATCAAACCATACCTTTGGAGTTTAAACCAAACCCATTTACCCAAAATAATTTCGAAGAAAAGCAAAGCTTCTTAGAAGTCTCCCCCACTTTGAGACTCGAAAATGAACGTCGATGATGCTGCGCAGTCATCACCGAAATTATTTTCCAGCGACATAAGAGAGGAGTACTGAATTCATTCCTTCTTAAAATCCTTTCAAAATATTTCTCATAAATATCTTCCAACTAATATCACAAATATATTTTCTTCAAAGCTTTTGAAAACCATTTTTCAAGATCTCCGGGTCTTAAATTCAGTATTTCCTAATTTAAATCTATTTTAATTTATAAGTCACCTTTATAAAACATTCTTATAGGATTTTCTTTCTTAAAACATTCCACAAGTGTTTTATCATTGTTCATTTTGTAATTCACCTTATTTATTAAATTACAATATCAAATTAATGATAATAACCAATATTATCATTCCAAACTACCAGGTAAGCTTGATAAGTCACAATAAATTTATGAAAATTTTCCTTTATATACAAAATATAATTAGAGCAAAATTTTTTCATTTACCCAATTTCAAAACAATACTATGCCGAATTGTTCTGTTTAAGTATTTAGAGATCCCTATCAATGACGATAATTACTCGTATTGACCAGAATCCATAAGCCACTCAACAAATCAACCGACACAATATAAAACATTTTATATCACTAACAAATACGCTCTCTCATATATATATATATATATATATATATATATATATATATTCACTCAGCGACTCATCATAGGGTATTACTACCCTACTTATAAAGAGTCGTACCCCACAAAGCTAAGGTTATCGCTAAACCAAAGCTCTGATACCAACTGTAACGACCCGCCTTTTTGGACAGTTTAAACCGACGATCAAATACACATGTCGATTCCAAAACATTCAAAAGGGCAGATGGTTATTGGGGTAAATAAGAAAAGAAAAGGAAGAGAAATAAAGGAAATGAAACAACACAGAATCTCGCAGCAGAACGATAAAATATAATAGTCAAATAAACAGTTCATGAAGCTGTCTACTATACTTTGACAATTATTTATACAACATTTATCAGAGTTATACATATACAACAGAACAATTTAAATGATGCAGCAGATAGCATGATGCACAGTTAATAATAGTAATAGTGTACCAAATCTTCGTCTTCATCCTCCAGAATAGATCTTCAAAAATCTGAAAACTCAGGACTGACCCGAGCGTAATGAAAAGACAAAACACTCGAGTCAGGACTAAAATATCCTTATGAAAGTTAAACCAATCGTAAATAAATATGAGTGTAACGGCATCAGAGATGTTTACAGGGTTTGACATCTCATATCCAGTGTCAACGTGCGTGCAATAACTTAAGAGATGTTACGGGATTTTCAATCTCTCAAGGATCCGTTAAACAATCTACTATGTAGTAATATACACTAAGTAGATAATGCCTATCAGTAATATAAAGTATCAAAATAGCGTTAAGGCGTTACCATAATCCCCCTTAACACATTTTATATTCCCAAAAGCATATACAAGACCGTAGCTTCCCCAAAACCGGAAGTCACCAGAGGGCAATCCATATACTCAAGGTACAAATCAAAACGTAGTGGTCGCGAATAGGATAATCAGTATGACAAGGTACATGAGGCGATACCAACTAGGATACTAGTAGTTGCGTGATCTGGACCGATGTTGAGCATAGCCAGCAGCCACCCCAACACCGCGAAACAACACTCCCAAATCAAGGGGTGCACCCAAATCGCATCACAAATGTAATAGATATGGTATCGAAGAAGTGTGTCCGCTAGAGGTGGCGAACCTCAATGGCCCGGCGCGGCTCCTGTTTTAGTCATGTCAGGGGTCATCCAATATCGTTCTCTTTCTTCAGTCAACGCGCTCACCAAACCATCCACTTCATTCTGGATCAACACTCCGCGTATAATAGTTATTAAAGTGGTGTTCGGTATCGACAGAGAGTATGTCCATATCTGATCCCGGTCTCTTTAATAACTACGTATTATTACACCCTTGGCTCTTTTACATTTCAAATCGATTCATAATTGATATCAAAATATCATATTCGTTCAAAAATCAAATCCATTTCAAATATCACCATATCTATCAAAATGTCAGATTCCGTTTCAAAAATCAATTTTCGCATCAATGTCTCATTTCGATTTCAAAATCATTTCGAATTTCAATTTAGGTTGCAACTTCACTTAACTCAATTCGTATTTTAAAATCAAGATTTAAATATAAACATTCCACTTTATTGACCAGCTTAGAATTTTAGAAAATAGTTTTAAGTAGTTTAAAAGTAGTTTTACATAATTAAAATAGTTAAAAATACTTAAAATCTTAAAATGGATTTGAAATAGATAAATTAGTTTAAAGTAATTTAAATTGGGTTAAGTAGATTTAAAATAGATTAAAATAGTTTAAGTATTCAAAAATAGTTTATATAACCGAGTAATTTGTAAAATAAAATAAAATAGCTTCAAAACCAATCCATTTCAATTATATCTTCCCAATTCAAATCAATTTCAATTTCCGTTCTACCGATTCCAATTTCGATTTCAATTCAATTCAACGTCAACTTTGACTTCAAATTTATTCAATTTTATATTCACTTTCAATTAGTTCAATTTCAATTTATATCGATTTTTTAGCTTGATTTTTCATAATATCAATTTATAACACTTAACAAAATTATCCTTCAATATTCAAATTTAAATCCCAATTACAAATATGATTCAATTTCAAGCTCAATTCGAAATATAATTTTTTTCACTTTTACTTAGTAATATTCAAAACTCAAATTTAATGTTCAATCTTTATAACAAATAAATTTCCAAAATTCAATCATATCCAAATTTTAAATCTCAAAGTCTCCACTTAAATTTATTCAACCATTTCTTTTAACCAAAATTTTATTTCAACATTCCAAACTCAAATTTTTTCGATAAATTCGATTTCTATAAATTGATTTCTATTTATCACTTTTAAATCAAAACATTTAAATAAATTTCAAATCGACGATCTTAAAATTTATTAATTTAGCCAATCCGGTGTCCGTATATAATTTCTATACTATGGCCAAGTGATTAGTTATTTCAATTAAATGTCAGGGATGAATATATATCACTTAAATTAAATCTCGGTATCATATGTATGCATAACAGGATATATATATATAAGCAAATAAACATCCAAACATTCAATTACCAACCAATAGCATCCGTCAAAATACATCATCCAATAAACAATACAATTCATGGCGGTTTCATAGTTATCAATGTCAGGTAATTTAATCGCAATTCAATTTTAACTTCAATTTAACTGTCAATTAAATTTTCAATGGTTAATTCAAATGACAAGCTATATGGCAATTAAATTTTTATCAAACAACGACAAATAAAATCATAACACTTCACAATATCAAATTTAACTAGCATAAAGATATTTAGTACGTTGTGAGCGTTATAAAACACTCACCTTGATTTTCACGATTTTAAATCAAATCGAACGACGTTCGATTTAACCCAAAATTTTCTCTAGCTCCAAACGATTCCAATCCAATTCCATAGCGTAGTGCTCGTCGATACGATTCCAACGCAAAAAGTTTCGTGCGTTTTCGACCTCGTATTAACAAGTTATACACGTTTAAACATTACATGATTTATAATATAATTAATTCACTTTTAATTAATTACCAAACCCTACTATGCAATCAAGGCCGTTGATTCTTTCCCCCAGATCTGGGCCGCACGCGCATTTCTTCCACTTCGTTCCAGATGATACGCGACAACCCACCAAGGCCGCCCTAAACCCTAATAGCCGCAACCCCTATGGTCGACTTCGCTCCGATCAAGCAGCGCCATTCACTTCGTCATGCCGTGCTCCCCCTACGCCGTGAGTATAGGCGAACTCGGCCTCCCCCTGACCTCGCTACACGTGCACGAACGCACGGCATTCCATGCCAAATTGCCGTCAAACGGCTCCTCTAAAAATGATCATCACCGTTGAAGTCGTAGATCTCGAGACGATCTACAACATTGCAGTTGAAACTTTCTTGAATTGATTTGTGGATTGTGAAATAATTGAAGAAGAAAAAGAGAGAATTTCGGCCATTAATTTGTTTATCACGGGTGGCTGCAATAAACTAACCAGGGTTTGCTGAAGAACGAGCCTTTATAGAAAAACGACGAACCCTATTCACTCCAAATTTTCGAACTCCGATTCACGCGAGGCGACTGGCGTTTCTAGGGTTTATCCCGCGTTCCGGACATAATGGAACAGGTTTCGGAAGCTAATTCGATCATATGTGAGAGTTACAGCGATAAACGATCAATTTAAATTAAATCGATTTAAATTAATTTCTGTGCTTTTTTGCTTGCCCCGGATAAACGGTAAATCCGATTGACCCGAAATTTGAAATCTTACAATAATATCACATTACGGATCCGATGAAACTAGTTTCGTCGAAATCTGAGACTGTTTGAAAAATGACTATTTTAACTCGTCAAATTAATATTAAAACAATTTCAACGCGTTTCGAGCTGCCACGGTCAAACGACAACTCCGATTGCTACGAAAATTGAAATCCGATAATAACTAACTATTACGGATCCAATGGAACTAGTTTCGTCCAATTCTGAGACTGTTCAAAATTTGGCTATTTTCCAGTCGATAATTAAATATTAAAATATTCAATTTTCACAAATTTACTTTTAATTCGATTTTAAAAGTTCTACAACATCATTCTAACTTTAATATGATAAAATAAAATTTTACAAATCCTTTTTAATCATATTAAACCCGTTATTCAATTATCCAATAAATTCAAATTATTAAATTCTAATTAACTCTATTATAATCCCAATATAACTTACATTCACTTTTGAAACCAATTTGAATCATATTAAATCAAATTTCAATTATTCACTCTATTTCATATATTAAATTTCAATATCAAATTAATCATATCAACTTCGGAATTTAATTATTCAAACATTTGTAATATTAAATTTAACAAATTTGATTATTATTAAATCACCATCTTTTGAAATATTCAAAACGAACTTAAAAATTTAACTTTTGAAACGAATTAGAATTATAGAACAACTATTTCCATTATACGGTTATTCAATTCCCGTTATTAAATTATTCAATAATTTCCAAATATTTAATTTAAACAATTTCGCTTATCCAATAATTCATTATCTTTTGAAATATTGAAATCGAACTTATAAGATTCAACCCTTAAAACCAATTCACAATTTAGAACACTAATTTCATTTTTCGGTTATTCAATTATTCAATAAGTTTTAAATATTTAATTTAAAAAATTTACCTGTTCAATATTCAATATTTGATTTAAATAGATTTTACTTATCAATCAATTACTATATTATACCCAATGGACTCAACATTTATTATTATTCCAAACGACTTACAATTTTTTTTCTAACATTAAATCACGAAATCTGATTAAATTAGCTATTTTATTTATCGAAAATTTACGGGTCGTTACAAGTTTTTTTTTTAAAATAAATTAACTAAGTTTAAAAAAAAGGAGAAGAAGAAAGAAACTCGAGTCAGAACTCGAGCAAAGGTCAGGTTGAACCCGAAGCATGAAGTTTGAGCAGATTTTTTTAAATTTTTTTATAAACAAAGTTTTGAAATTTCAAAAGAAATTTAGTTTAAACATTCTTTAAATAAAATTTATTTATACATAATAAATGTATGTTTAACATTTTAGTTTAGGAATTATATGATTTGATTAACTTTAATTTGTCAAGATTAATCTTTAAGTTATTTTAAAACTTAATTTTTTTAGATATAATTAAGTGTTAGTTAAAGAATAAATGTTTTAAAAATAAGGTGATTAGATAATTAATAAAGGAAATGTTTTTATCTTAAACTTAACCAAGGTTTGATAATTAATGAGGTAAATAAAGAGTCATTAATTTATTTAATTAATTTAGGATTAATGGATTTGTAATTAAGTTTTATTAATTAATAATTAAGGTTTATTAATTAATAATTAAAGGATAATTAATCTGTAATTAAAGATTAATTAATTGATTAATCGACAGGTAATTAGATTAATTGATTTGTAATTAAGTTTTATTAATTAATAAGTAAGGTTTATTAATTAACAATTAAAGGATAATTAATCAAGGGTGATTAATTAAAAGATGATTGAATAACTGAATTGTAATTAATTATTGTTAAGTAATCAGGATTAAAGTGATTAAAGTAATTGATTTAATTTATTTAAATTAATTAGAAATGATGTGAAGAATTAATCTTGCTTATGAGTGATGGAAGGATATTGTATGCCTTGGATTTTTTGATAATCTTTGATAAGTGATTTGTGATGTTATGTGATATGATATGTTTGGACTGAACTGTGATAATATGGTTTGTCTATCTATGATAAATGGCTATGTAAATATGTAATTCTAGATATAAATGGAATTATTTAAACTTAAGCAGCTATGTTTTTAAGATGATATTTAATTCGAAGAGACCGGGGTCGGGTATCAGTACATACCCGAAACCACTTTGATTTGAATCTACAATAATTCTTTATAAATTTGATTTGTGAAATCAATAGGCTGAGATGGGATAATTTAAGTAAACTGGACCACTGAACTATGTAGTGGTACTTAGATATTGATGTGTGAAATAAGTGTTGACTATAACAAGTTTTGAACTTGTAGTGAAGTACGAGTTACTCCAGGTTTTCATTTAAGTTTTATGGCTTGGTATCCTATATTGTATGGGTTTACTCACGCTGGTATCCAGCCTGACCCGGATGTTACATTGATGTAATGCACGGGTCAGACGGAGTGTTACAGATTTTCAGGTAAGGACGTTCTACAGCTCAGGTAGCGAGCTGGAAGGCAGGAACGTATGGAGTGTATTCCACTGTGATATATTGTAGTTTGCCTGGGACAAGATTGTATATGTCCAGTGTATATGTTGTAACTCAGATATGTTAAAGTGTAATATGACAAGTACAGTTTTCCTTTGTATAACTATTATTATTTGATATTATATTTTGATCCGCTACGAATATGAGATTCTGAGACTTGTTTTATGTTTCTTCTTCTATCTCTTTTTCTTCTTTTCCCTAACATCTGTAATTTTCGGGATCGAAGATTCCAGGTCGTTACACTCAACAGATCTCACAACCACACATGGTTCCCTAATAAATCTTGAAATCACACATGGATTCCTATCTCTCAAAAGATCTCAAAATCACGCATGGATTCACACATCCTAAATAGATTATGGACAACTACATGTGTTCAAGCATCTTAAAAAGATCTCAAATCTCTATATAGATTTCAACATCTCGAACCAATCACGATCCTGTTCCAAACCATTAAACACATATATGATTTTCGAATAGTTATAGTTTCAAGCCATCTAATATAAGTACACTCCTACGTTTACCAGACGCACAAAAACCAATCAATCAATTTCCCAGTAACTCAACCCCGGTTCTGTGATTGGAGATCACCTCCTAACCATTTAAGTATATGGATTTCCTTATTATTTGTCCTAGAAGAGCAAACCAAGTTTATATATACAGTATAGTATCACCGAAGATAACGATACCATATAATTTTCATATTTCTTTTAGATATTTCCAAGGTATACTTGGTCAAATCAAATAACAATGAGAATAATCATATACAGGAAACTCGTTTCCATATACTGTCCATAAGCAAGTAACATACAAAGCATGATCGAAACAAACAAGCATGATCAAGTCATATAAACGACTTCTAATCTCCTTTTTAGTTAATCTTCCTTTACTAACTAAAGTCCACTTTTACTAGTAAAACTCATTTTACTCAATAAACCCTTTATAAATGAAACTTCGTTTATTAATTAAACTTCACTATTTAATTAAAATATCACTAATCATTTCAACACATTTCAACACTTCTCAAAAGTATTCATATTATATCAATCATATAAGTATATTCACAAATCAATTTCAAAGGGCTTAAGAAAAATGTTACTCAAAAATTGTCACTACAAACTCAAATCCATTTTATTTATGATTTTATTTAAAACGTTCCTTTGAAAGATCTATTTACATTAATAAGTGTAATTAAAACGGATCAAAGGTTAATGTTACTAACACATTTCAACAACAAACCCAATACCAATTCATAGTTGTTATCCTCTTTAAAAATCCATTATTAAAGGTCCAGGTATTTTTCCCAAAATCATTTAACAATATTTTAGCACTTTAATATATTATACGAGCGTATAAAAATAAATGTTAATTAAAACGTTGTTTACAACAAACCCAAAAAATTCCGCTATTCCGTTATCTTTAAAATTCCATTTTAAAGATCCAATCACTTTTCAAAAGTATAGTTAAATGGGTTAAATCAAATGTCGCACAAACACCATTAATATAAACCCAAAATCACTGTCATTTATTTGAAACATTTATTTAAATCTCTAAGTACTTGTCCACTTATTAAACAAGGTAATATACCTTTTTCAATAAATTTATAAAATAATCCATTATAACATAAGTGGTTATAACCTAAAAGCTCATTTATATTCATTTAGATATACTAAACCTCCTTTTTATAACTTTTAAATATACTAAAAACCTTTAAAAAGATATATATACATACATACACACACATATATTTTAATTTATCTATAAAATTAAGATGTTTAATAAAATACTATGATCCATTAGTAAAATATTATAATATAAAATCCTTTTATTTCTTAAATAATACCTTTAAGAATTTATAAAATCATATATATACTAAAAAATACTTCTAAAATAATTATACATATTTTAAACATTATTTAAAAACCTGTTTTACAATTCAAAACCATTACTTTAAAAATCCATAAATGGTTATCAGTAATACATTTAAATCCTTATATTTTCTAATAATAAGTATGCTCAGAGTACTTATTATAAATATGGAGAAGCCCTAGGATGTCCTCCAAAGTTAACTTTAAAATCATCGACCATTGGGATTTCAAAGTACATCCATAGCGACCTTTTCGCTTCTTACATTTACCACTTTCATTTCCAATTTCCACAAATTTCCAAACCATTTTCTCTGTGTCAAATACACCAAAACATGGGTAACCAAATATATGTACATATATATTTCCACAATATACCACAATCTATCAAATTTAACATCAATCAAATATCAGGGATTTCAAAGCACGCTTATAACAACTATGTCACTTCAAACATTCATAACACAATTTCCAACTCAATCAAATAGTAATATCAAATATGTAAACAAGTAGTTTAGGCCATGATAAATGTTACATATGATTAAAAGAGAGACTATACACTATAATAATGTTGTCACATATCTTACAAAATAAGGCGGCGTCCAAAAGTAAGAACTTGCTTTGTTGGTTATAGATTTTATATTTTAGTACAACAACAATTATATATGTGATAATTGTATAATCAACTATTGGATAATCTCACCTAAGACCAAATCAATCCTAAAAGTAGAGAATCCTACTACGAGTGCAATGGTGAAAATGGCGTCTCAACCGCACCTCGTATGAACAAGATACGATTTATACAAGAATTTGGATTTAATTAAATAATTAATTGAACTAATTATTAATTAACCTTTTAATTACCTTCCTCATCCCTTATTTAATTCATTTCCTTGTGCTATTAGCTGACAGGTTGAAACCTATTTACCCCATGCACGTTTCAAATGATATGGTGAATCACTCCACAAAACCCAAATCCAATCGTGACGGTGACCATCTCTTATCGCGCTCAACCTACCAACACCCATTTCGATGCCATCGCCATCCCCGATCAATTTTTGACCTATCGTAATTCACCTTAGTGCACTGGAGTTCACCAAAAGCTGCCACCAGAGCGTCTTCAGATGACAACCCAAACACCGCCAATGCTCAAGGCTATCTTCTCCCTAATCACGTGAAAACTGGAACCCTAACTCGCGATTGCTAAAAATCACGCACTACAAAGTATCAGCACACCATCAATCATCTACACAGATTTAAATCCCTTGCCATCCTGAGTGCAATGGATCCAACGGTGCTAAAAATTATTGCTTAAATCTCCTTAAACAATTGATTGAAGGAAAAATGATGGTGGTGGCTACTTTCAAATAGAAGAAGAAAGAAAGAGGGAATTTTAAAATTTAGGTTAAGCTTTTAAGTTTATTTATAGGAAATTTATACTATACTTTACTCTCTATTTTTAATCGCTACATGTTCCGAGCACGCACGACCGCACAACACTTCGATTGTCATGAAACTCGTCGATGTACAACAATTCATTATTCCATATCCAATGGCACTTTCATCAAAATTTAAGACTGTGCCGAAGAATGATAAATTCACCCGTTAATAATAAAAAGAATTATTATTAAAACCAGTTTAATCACTTTAATTATAAATTAAAGTTTATAATAACCATTTATTATTTAAAAAGAATTTAAATAGGCTTTTAAAACTATTTTTATTCACATTGAATCCATGATTAAATATTTAAATAATTCTGATATTTAATTATAATCGTTCGAAAATCCGAATCGATACAGATACCATTATTGAATCTAGGCCAGCATGCAGTGGGTTAAATAGGTGAATTTTAATATTTTTTTTTATCATTTTAGATCTTATTAGGCCAAGAAAATTAAATTGATTTAGATCTGATCTAAATAATACTATTATTTTATTTTTTAATAAAATTTAGCTTGATATTATATAATATTATATAATGTATACATGTGTATTATACACATATGTATATTTACGTACATGTGATGATCGCCCTAACCACCGACACCAATAATATTTAAATATTACGCTGTCATGCCAGGTCGAAATAAGACGATCATTAAGGTTGAAATAAAACCAATATAACATATAATCTATCATATCACATGGCGCATAAATAAAATAATATTACTGATATAACTAAAGAGAAGGTAATAACTATATGAACAAATTATCATCAGAGCAATAGATCCACAATGTCATACAGCAAATGCAATAGCGTTTATACAATAGAAGTAAACTCAAATAAAATGTCTCAACAAATAGTAATAAGCAAGCGATGTAAGGGCTCTATAAGGAACTAGAATTTCAATCATTCGAAATTGGAATTGATTTTAAATATTGAAAAGTTAATTTTATAAGTTAAATAACTTATATTTCAATTATAATGATCTATTTGATAATTCAATTGTTTAATTTAATATTTGAAATTATTTAAATAAATGAATCTTGAATTTAATACGAATGAAAACAATTTCTAAAGTTGATTTAAATTCTATTTAAATTTGAATAGAGTTAGTAAGCTTTTAAATTTGATTTAAAAATAATTAAAATGATTTTGGAAATTACTCTTTTAAATTAACGTGTAAAAATAACTATTTTAGGATCTGTCTTAGATTTCGACGAAATTAGTTTCATAGGATCTGTAATAGTGAATTATTTTATGCCGTTGAATTTGGACGTACCTTTTGGTTGTGCGAGTCCGAAATAGAAATGAATTAAAGGAATTTAATCAAAATAAATTGATTTTGAAAAGCTATCTTCTATATATGATAGAATTGGCTTCCAATATATATTCCACTGTGTTTGAAATAGTGGTATAACATATAGAATGCCAGGCGGCATGTTTCGTAAGGAGTTCGAAATTTTTGCTGATGAATAGTATCGAGTTTAATTTTCTATAAATAGCCATCAAGTATCTTTATTTGCAGATCCTAAATCTAAAAATAATTTCAGCCATTATTTCCATTAACTAAATCCAATAGCCTTAGTCGATCTGAGGCTCTAGGGGTCGAATTAGCTATCGACTTTAACTAGGGAAATGTAGAGCATGTCAATACGAGGCAAACTAACGGTTGTATCGAGTGGTCGTCGACCGAGGCAGCGGAAATTTGCCCGAGTTTATCTATAGTTTTTGGGTTCTCGTGTGTGATTTCATGCATTTACGCACACGGTGGAGGGAAAGCGGCTCGGCGTGTGGAAGAACGACAGGAGGCAGCGGAGGCAAGTGGTCAACGGTGGCCTGGTTTGAACGAGCCATCGACGTTTGAACGAAATTAATAAAAAATGATGAAACACGCATGTCTACAGTTGTGAACGAGAGGGAGGTAAAAGAAAAGGTTAAATTTTTAAATGTTACTTAATTATGTTAATTAAAATTAATTATATCGTATGTTAATAAATCCATAACCTACTCATACGAGGTCATTTTCGAGCACAACAAGTTGCATTGTGTTTATATCAACAAGCACTACTTTATTGAGTTGGATTGGATGAATTTGGAGCTAGTAGGAATTTTGAGTTAAATTGAACGACCATTCAATTTTAATTCAAATCGGAGTGCTTAGGCGATTTCTGGAATTTTTGTGAGTAAACTCACCTCT
Organism: Allium cepa; assembly: GCA_030765085.1. Lineage (NCBI taxonomy): Eukaryota > Viridiplantae > Streptophyta > Magnoliopsida > Asparagales > Amaryllidaceae > Allium > Allium cepa. The sequence continues at coordinate 467,605,029 of CM060943.1, forward strand.
ATGGCCTGCTTATATTTTTATATAAGTAGGAATAATTTTATTTATGCTATTTCTTACTTGTTTGGATGATATACTACATATATTAGGTAGTTTGGATATATATTCCCACCTATTGGAGTGGATGAGACCCTATTACGTTCCCGTATAAGAGCAAATAACCCTTTGTACACGAATCCTGCTTCGAAGCGGTTGCTTTATATTTTATGATTATATTTTGTATTTGATGAGGATAGGTTGAAGGGATCCAATAGGATTCCACACCACTGTTGATTTACTATTCATATACTTTGATATATGATGTGTTGGATGCCATATTTGATGACATAGATATGTTTTGCTTATTTAGTGTTTTAGTAGAATTGGGCCTTATTTTTGGTATTTTAAAATGCTAAAATGATGATTTTGATTTAAAAAGGATTTTGAAGTAATTTTTGAAGTATATATGTTTTAATGATTTTTAGACTATCAAAAGGAATGAATTTATTTTTAAATAAATCAAAAGTTATGATTTCTGATTTTATAGAAGTATAGTTTTGAGAAATGCTTTGAATACAAATTTTTAAATAAGTTTATAAAAGAAGGATTTATAGAAGTGATATTTTATAAAATAAGGAAATAGATTTATAATCGAAATTTGTGAATGTTTAGTAAATGGATTTGAAGTTGTTTGGTAAAGGATTTATAAATGGATTTTATAAATAAATTTGATTTATAAAGAAATAGATTTTGATAATAAAATTAGTTTTTATAAAAGAATGATTTGTAAGTAGAATTTTGTAAATAAAGGAATTTTATAAAATAGAAGTTTTATAAAATCAAAAGGAGATTTCTAAAAATAGTTTTAAAAATATGAAAGTGACATGTTGAGATTTAAATATGGATTTTTATTTAAAGTAATGTTTTGGAAAAAAAAAAGTTCCAAATGGAATTTATTGGTTTTGAAAAAACATGTTCTAAAATGTGATGTATCGAAAACATAGATTTCAACATTTATTGTTGTAATAGACGTTTTCGGGAAAGTAAGAAAGAATGGACTATAACAGTGTTGTTATAGTAAAGGATTTCCAAAAGGAAATGTTTTATATAGTATGTGGGATTATACATACATACATACATATATTTAATTTGTCAAATCCTTATACTAATGTTTTTGGATTGTCATAACGATGTTTTATGAACATTCAATTTGACCCAATAAATTATGTTTTGACCTTCCATCGTGAAATGCATGAATTGGTTCTTGTAATTGTACTAAAGGCTTGGTGGTGTAGGAGCATTGTTCTTATACTTAACTCCCTTTCCTGAGATGTACGAGCGTAGGAGTTATACGTTTGTAGAAATCAGTTGTGTGATGATGGAACAGCAATGCGAATTCAAAGAGGAAAGTGACATGTGCTATGTGAAAGGTAATCGTGACCTTAGGCCTCACACCCCAAAATGACCAAAACATGGTAGATATGGCAAGGCTATATGATTCACAACCATTAGGATATGATCATCCCCTTCTAGATATATTTCTTCCTGCTATGATGTTTGGGTTTTAAATTATTGTGGATGTATGCGATGAAGGCCCTCAGATAGGGAGGTAATGACCGGTGTGATGATGTATTCGATACTATCTAGTAAGAGGTAGGTTGGTCTTGTGTTGGTAGAGGACAATCAATAGGGCCTTCGTACATTCCTCTAGAGATGTTTTGTCAGAAGGTAGTCACTTCACCTGGTCGTTTGTGTGGAAATTAATTATCCACTATGTGCGTGCCATTTTTTTATATAACCTACTTTGTAGTTTGTATGCTGGAATTTAATCAATGTAACAATTTCGGCTATGATTTATATTATTTGTATACTAGACAATAGTACAATATAATAGGATTTCACATGAAATGTTTTGGTTACTGTAAGGTGAAAACCCATCCGTGTTTATGTGTGGGCATGGTCTTATGAGATAACTTTGTTTTGATAAAGGAAAATATTTGTACCAAAATTGGGCACAACACTCTCTGGATGTGTTTGAAGAGATAAAATGAAGAATGTAAATGTAAAATAAGGAAGATCTAACAAACACACCAATTGATGAATAAGAAAAACGAACAAAAACACGCAGATTTAGAGTGGTTCGGCGTGTGGCCTATGTCTACTATGAAATGGCTGGCTTTTATTGATTTTTTCTTGTTGGTTACAAGGAGTTACAACATTAGAATTCAAGTACAATAGTAATTTCAGCAGAGTCTGGATGTAGATGAGCCAAAAGTCCCTTTTTAGTAGGTCCCGGGCTGCTATTTATAGGCGTAGGCAGCAAATATCTCACTCAGATCTCGAAAGACCTCTTCTCTTATGTGGATGGGCCTACATGATCGATACCTGATCAATTGGACTCGATTCGTGATCGATACAAATTAAATTCGCATCGATCAAGATTTAGCCCAATCGAGTCGAGATCGATCATGAACATTCCTGAGGTTGCACGCAAGCTCCTGTGGTAATTTGGTGCCATTTGGTCCTGTAGATTTTGAGTTATCATCGATGCAAGTTTGGATTTGTTGAAGGTTGCTGAGTTCGCATCACTTCTGTTCGCATCGCTTCTGTTCACATCGCTTCTGTTCGCATCGCTTCTGGGCTCGTGATGCCCGATGACGTGGCGCTAAATTTAAGATCGATCCACTTTTCATGCCGAGTGACCGAGTCGATCATCTTCATGTGTTCTCTTCGTATTGCTTTCATTTAATTGCTTCGTATCCATGTTGTTCGTGTCCATTGATATGGCTTGGTTTGTATCCATTAATAGCCACGCTGTTCATATCGATGATTATTGCTCCATTTTGTATCGATCATTGAGGGTGTCATTCGTATCGATCCATCTTGCATTATTCACATCGATCACTGGCCGATCGATACGAATAGGGCGCATCGGTGGATCGATATGAAACTATAGGTTTTTCTAGCTTTGATGGATACGAAATAGATATTAGCCGATTGATAAGAACAAGTTGTGGGATGATGGATGCAAAGTAATATAAGTATGGATGGATACGAAGTGGAACATACCAAATGGATTTGAACTAATGGATGTTTGGTGGATACGACTGAGGTTCCCTGGATGGATATGAATGAAAGCGATACAAAGGAGGCAAAATGATGGATACGAAGGAATTCATTTTAGTGGTTTGCATCGATCGTAACTTAAGCATAAGAACTCCAATTGACTTGACATTTGGAACATTGGCTTTCATAGCTTTGATTGTCGTGTCATGTTAATTGTAGTTCGATCCAAACTCAGGCAAAATTTACCAGCATCCATAGCGAATCTATGTATAATCGTTTTTCGAGATGAACTGTTTTTTATTTCCATTCAACTCCTTGGTGTCACGGCCTTGCCAACAGGTGGGATAACATTTTCCCTCCAAAGTATGTCTTGTGAGTACATGACGTGCTTTGAAAAGTTGTAGTCTTCATTCTGAAAAGTTCTATCTGACTTGTTAGAACGGTTGTTGTCTTCTCGTCGAAAGATGTAATCTTTGATTGATCTTCAGTAGTACAAATAACGAATTGTTGACTGCTAATTGTTGTAATGTGCACTGTTGTAACTGAGTATTGAATGATACCAACCTGTTGTTCATTGTTGTAATTGTCACCAGGCGAGCATTCAACTCCTACGAATTTTGAAAATTGAATATTAGCCTGTCATACATGCACTATGTTAACTTGACTCCCGTTAACGTTTGTGCATTCACGAGTCATTGTCAAGCTTTTTTTGAATCGAGTTTCGTGTCGATTTTCTCCTGGATTGATGTGAAGTTCGAATTGGGAGATGGATCAACACTTGCCTAGTATATAAGGTTTTTGTACTTAGCATATTTCCCACTTGCTCACTTTCCTGCCTTGCTTTAGCATTCATTTCGCTCTAAGAAAACCAAAACTACTCTTGCCCTTGAACCAAATTAGTCATCCAATTCCTCAAACCAACTATTAAATCTAGGTAATTCATTGAACGAATCCAACGTGTAAACGATGAGACTCGAAATCTTTGCCATTCCATTTGTTTCCATGATTGACTCTGGCTAAGTGGAGGCCGGAGATGGGCTAGAGCAAGGTCGAGGATGGAGGAAGGAAATGGAGTTAAGGAGATTTAGGGAAGAAGGAGTGAGGAGGGATACGAAGGAATTGGTGGAAGTTTGTTCGGCCTTAATTACGTATCGATGAAGGGTTAGAGAAACTTGATTTCGCATCGAACCTCAACCGGGAACTTCGTATCGATCACCTGCCTTGGGTTTCGTATTGATTGTTGACTCTTGGATTTTGTTTTTATCACTTCGAATCGGTATGCATACGAAGCATATAAATGATGGATACAAACTCTGTTGTAATCTGATTGAAGCGAAGTCAATGTGATCTAATCGATACGAAGCCAGTGGATTCAATCGATACGAAGTTAAGGCTTCCTTGATCGATAAGAAATGAATGTTTCTGATCGGTATGAAGTGAATGTTTTGGATCGATACGAAATGAAGGTTTCGTGATCGATATGAAATTAAGGCCTTTGCGAGGAACGATCCAAGTTTGGACTTCGATGGATATGAAATTTCATGCATACTTGAACACCTGACTCCAACGAGCTTCCGCCTCGCATAATTGGACTTTAACCATTTTATTGCATATATGACCGCCTTTCGAAGCTCATCGATGGAACTATAACTTGACCAATTTTTATGAACTTTAACTTGGATCGGTTTCTGAATTCAGGACGACACGGTTGTGACGGTCAACGATGACGGTCATTCCAACTGGATTTTGAAGTCTCGTCATTCGAACACCTTGTTAATCTATATAGAACTTTCTTAAGCACTTTACAATATTTCACTGCAAAACACATCCATGCACCACACTTTGGGGCACACACGAGATTATTTTCAACTAATGATGGTTTTTACTGAGTTGATTAGCTATGGAACCCGGGAGTTCACAGCAACATGAGGTTCGTATTCCACCTCCTTTGATAATAGAGATGCCGGTCATCGCGGCCGAAGTCATAAGCTCCAGACAAGCTGCTAAGAGCAATCTTTATCGAGAATCCACAAGACTCTGTACCGTCTAATGTCTCTGAAGATATGGTGGGGAGGATTAGTCTAAGATATGGGCTATCACTAGATGACAATCTACCACCAGGGCCAAACGATAAGCCATATCTCCCCGTGAAGGGTACACTGCTTTTAAATAACATTCGTGCACAACTGGATCACTTCCTCCATTTAACCAATATATTCAAGAAATGTTAGCTTTTATAGGGATCTCTCCATCACAGTTGCATCCGAATGGATATGCGTTGTTGAACAGCTTATTCATTATTTTTATGAAGCATCTCTTACGGCCCTCGACTTTGGAGGAAGTCAGATTCTTGTTTAATGTCAAAAGTCGGGGAGATAATCCCTCGTTTACATTCTTGGAGGCGGTGAGGAATTGCCAAGTTATGACCGCATCCTAGACCAGACTTAGCTACTTCAAGACCGAATGGTTCTATGTTTGGTGCCCGCCAAGATTTGCTAGACGGTGGTTAGTTAGACGTAAGTGCCACAATTTCTGTAGTGACTAACGAGGTAGTTGTAATTGATGCCGAGTCTAATATTTTTCTTTCCTTTACAGCCGCAATTCCACGGCCCGAGGGTGCCCGATTTAAAGAAATAGTGTGAATCCTTCAAGAGGTGCCTGGTGAGATTAGAGGGATTGACTCGGTGCTTACAGATGAGAATTTGAGGGTCATTGGGCTAATTGACCGAGATCAGAGCATAAGGCTTGAAGGATCGCTTAAGGTAGCCCCAACAAGGCTGGCTAAGCTTAAGGCACCTGGGATTGTAATAATTGAGCGTTGAGACGAAGAAGTTATGCCCACCGAAGACGAACACATAGCCAGGCCCTCAGATTGTCCTCGGTATTCAGAGGGAAAAAGGCAATTGCTCACAAGCTTCATAAATCTTTAAGATGGAAATCCGTGGTCATGTCTCTGTCAGCTACCAATGTTATTATTTCGAAGGCTTCTCCCCTACAAATGGAGAATCCCTTCGAAGGGCTCGCTGACATTTCAATTTTGGACTATGTGTCACTTCAACGAGACAATGGATTGGTAAAGCTCCATAGCACTTTAGATTTAGACGAGTCACTTCCTACGAGTACGGCCAATATAACTAGTTGGTCGGGAGGTTGCATATGCATACATACACTTCACGGCACTACACGATTTACAATCATGAGCTATTCATTTCTGGAGATTATTAACTCTACTTCTCTTTCTTTTTCGCAGATACGATGCAAAGGCGGGAATCCATGCTCGGTAGCCTTCACTCAGCACGCCAGTCATCTAGTTCATATTATGAGTCCCGCAGAAGAAAGGTTGATACAGACCGCGATCTCAGTTATTCTACCCAGAAGACTTATGAAAGGGAGAGTGGTAGAGAGAGAGAATATAGGATTCGATTCCGGTTATGCTCTCCGCTACCTCAAGCCCCAACACAACCCTCCGGTCATGGTAAACAACCCTTGGAGCGTTCACGCCAAAGACCGCCTTCTCAAGTACCAAGGCCTAATCCAAAGTACTGAGAACTGAAATTGAAACTCCTACTATCACCGAGCCAGCTGTCACAAAGCCCACCGGGGAGGGGGCGATCAGAATTGCCCAGCTGAAAAAAGATTTTCCAAACAACTGTTTCGATGGCTTCATCTTCCTTCCACATTTAATGAAAATTCCAATTGAGGTTGAACAAACAATGCACGATTATATCCATAATATTTATATCCAATACTGGGAATGGATGCTGACCGCGAACAAAGCATCAGCGGTGGCCTTTGAGCGGGAGAAAACAATTGAAAAATTAGAAGCCAATCTTGCTCAAATGGACCGCATAATTTAGGCGCTTCATTATGAGAGCGATTCCGCGAGAAACTTGGAGACAGAGGCCAACATAAGGGCTGATGATGCTACTCGAGGATGGAAGAGATAAGGCAGGCACACTTAGCCCTGTTTGAGGAAATGGGGCATTGTACCACCACAGTCATGGACAAAAAAGATGGGGAGCTTAAAGAGCTTGACGAGCTTAAAGCCAAACTTGCCAAAATCGTCAAAGAAAAATATGATGCAAACAAAGCTGCCCATAAGGCATGTGAGAAGGCTGTGGTGTTTAGGAATGAGAGGGACGTGGTAGCACTCAAAGTTCACGAAGCCGAGGCCAGGGTTGAGAACGAAGTGAAAGCGGCGGAGACCAGGTTAGGGGCTGACATCGAAGATCTTCTTATTAGGTACAACGCCAATGTATTGAAGCATCGAAACCTAACTTGGCTCGATAACTATCCTTCACACTTGTACAATGCTTGGTGTCGCTTAGTGGAAGATAAAAGAGCTGAACATTAGGCTGAATATGTAGATAAATTTGAATTGGAGAACCGGGTGCTAAGTGAAGATGAGAGAAAAGTTCTCCGCGACATCATGATCACATATGAAAACAAAAAACTCTCTACTCAACATTCGGAGGCTAGAGAAGGTTCTGGTGTTGAGCACCATGATGCGGGTTTTGAAACTCTTATGCCAACCCTGCCCGAATCCACATCTACGGTGTTAGTACCTGAGAAGTTGGTTTTGATGACAACAACTTTAGAATAAGATTATAAAATATAAATACTAACATTATTGTTTAGATATATATGTATATGCAGGATATATATACAGGTACCAAAGAATAAAGACTATACAGTACTCAAGATCGAAGATATCAAGATTCAAGACACATGAGTATCAGGATTATTTAAGAGTTCAAGATTTCAATAATAAGTAATTTAATTAGTAATTCTGTTAAAACTCCTAGAAAAGTACTTACATCTTAAAATCCATTTTATTCGTGGAATGGAATCCACTTCGAGCCCGTTAAAGGGGTGGAACCCTAAGTAGTATGGAACCTATGAAAAATCCAATGGAACATTGTTTTGTATCCACTAACTTTTATTCAAATGTTTTACAAAATTATATCTTATTTCAAAATGATTTTCAAATCTTCTTTTAAAAAGACCGAAAACAACTATCCTGGTTCTAAAATACTTTTAGCCTCAAAATAATCTTTATTTTCAAAATCAAATTATCCTTGGTCTTAAACCATCTTTTAATTGTAATATATTTAACTTTTAATATTTATACTTAGATTTAAATATAAAATTATAGTAAAATTTTATATATACCAAATTATTATTCTCTATACTTATTTATGTATTTTAACTATAGTTAAGTATATTTATAAAGTTTAAAATTGTTTTAATACAAGATAGAAGTTATTTTCAAAGAAAAATAAATTACCAAAAATAACTTAGGCCTGTCGACAACCCCAAGATATCCTTGTCGACAAGATGACACTTTATTTCAAAAATTTGAATATCAAAGGATGTGTCTATTCGTCATATCCTTTCATGAGTGGACATGGCTGTTGTTCTACTATAAATATGGGATGTTTTAAACGAATTTATATTCATATATTTCTCTGATTTCACTCCTCTTTTTCTTCACATTTCTTTATATACATTTTTATCATTACTCTGCCGAAATCACCATTGAATCTAGCCAGATCATCTATGGTTTGATTCTCTATCACTATCTCAACAAGATCTGTAACGACCCAGAATTTTTAATAATTAAAATTTGAATATTTAATTAATTTTAAATATTAATAAGTGAATTTATAAGTCAAATAAATTTTTATTTGAATTATTGGATTTAATTGAATAATTAAATCGATAATTTAATACGTTAAATTATGGAAATAATTGAAAATTGGGTTAAAAATGATTGAAAATGATTTGTAAAATTTTATTTTATCATATGGGAGTTAGAATGATATTTTAGAACTTTGAAAATCGAATTAAAAGTTAATTTGTGAAAATTGAATATTTTAATATTAAAATCGACTAGTGAAAATAGTCAATTTTTGAACAGTCTCAGAATTGAACGAAACCAGTTCCATTGGATCCGTAATAATTAGTTATTACCGGATTTCAAATTTCGTGTCAATCGGAGTTATCGTTTGATCGTGGCAGCTCGAAACGCATCGATTTATTTTTAATTTAAATTTGACGAGTGAAAATAGCCATTTTTCAAAAAGTCTCGGATTTCGACGAAACCAGTTTCATCGGATCCATAATGTGATATTATTGTAAGGTTTCAAATTTCAAGTCAATTGGATTTACCATTTGTCCTGTACGAATTAAAACGCCTAGAAATCGATTTAAATCGGTTTAATTCAAATTGAGCGTTTACAACCATAACTCGCACAGATGTCCGAATTAGCTTCCAAAACCTGTTCCATTGTGTCCGGAACGTGGGGTAAACCCTAGAAACGCTGGTTACGGCGCGTAAATCGGAGATCGGAATTTTCGGATGAATAGTGTCGATCGTTTCTTTATAAATAGCCCCAACACCTTCATAAATTAAAAAAATATATACAAAACCCTAATCTAAAAACCTAGCCGCCACCCTTGCTATGAATGGCCAGAATTTAATCTCTTTCTCCCCTCAATCATTCACAATCCGTTGACATTCACGCGAAGTGTTCAACACGGAAGTCGAAGAGCACGAAGAGAGCTAGAGATCCATACGGTTGAGATGGTGTTTAGTTGACCAGAGGAGGAGAAAAAGGGGCCGAAACCTGCAGATTTTCGCACGTTTTCCTAGGCACATGATGAGGCCGAGCTTCATGATGTGGATGGTGGAGGTAGCTCTCGCGAAGAGCTTCGATTTGCAAGTGGTTTGATCGAATTTCGTCGAGAAATGAGGGTGTATTATCAAACCCTAGTTCTATGGCTTCATGGGTTCAAGTGCGGCCTCAAACCTGTAGTTTGAACGTGAGAGGAAGAAGCAACAGGGACGGGCCTGATGTGGGGAAGCAAAGATCAAGGGCTAGGATTGGATGAAGGTTGTAAATATAAAGTTAATGTTGTAAATTTGTTAATATAAACTCGTGTAACTTCAAAAATTCATAACTTTTTCATACGAGGTCGAAAACGCGCGAAACCAGTTGCGTTGGAATCGTATAAACAAGCACTACGCGATGGAGTTGGTTTGGAGTCGTTTGGAGTTAGTGAAAATTTTGGGTAAAATTAAACGTCCGTTTAATTTTATTCGAAATAAATCGCTAAAACGGAAATAAAATCAAGGTGAGAACTTCTCACTCAATCGAATCAGTTTCGATTTTATTTTAAATAGTTAGATTTAAAATATTTGAATGCATGTTTGAATGTTGATTGATATATATTGATTGTTAAAATAGACATTATACGCCGTTAGTAAGCGGATGTTATTTAATAAAAACATATACCGCGAATATTTCATAAACAGTGAAATTGGTATTATATATAATATCAATATATATATATATTGGCATATGTATATATTGCAGTTGATTGATTTCCCGCATTTTTTAGCGGATGTGACCCTATTGCGCCGTTATTAAGCGGATAATATTTAATATGAACATATACCGCGATAATTTCGTACTGGAGCGAAATTGGTATTGTGCTAATGTTTTTGGATGCAGGAAAATAGGTTGGAGGGATCCAACTGGATTCCTCAACAGTATTTATTTGATTTCAGATATTTTGATATTTGATGGATTATCATATCGATATATGATATCGTTGTTGTCGTGATTGACTATTTGGTATGTAGCATCATTGGACCAAGTTTTGGAATTTTAAAATGATTTATAAAGTGATTTTTGAAAATATACTATATTTTTGGAATTGATCCATTTCAAATAAATAAACGTTATAATTTTTAAAGTTATAAAATTATGGTTTTTGTGAAATATAGTTAAAAACTGATTTTTGAGAATATGATGCTATTGAGTTTATAAAATAGTTTAATCGAGATATTTTAGAATTTTTGTGAAAAGTTTAAATATAGGATTTATAAAATTTAATTATTTTATAAATCAAAATGGTGAAATAATAAAGGAGATTAAGGACGTTTTAAAGAATAATATAAATTGAATTATATTAAGAGATTTATAAATGGATATTTATAAATTGAGATATTGAAATTATAAAACGAGTTTTTATAAGTGTTTGAATGGAGTGAAAATGAATTTCATTAAAGAATGAAATTTATAGAACTATAAACGGTGAAGTTATAAATGAGATTTATAAATAGTAAGATTTATAAATTATGAAGTTATTAAAAGAATAGTTTTGAATAAATCATTGAATCTTATAAGCTATAAGATTTATAATTATGAAGTTCAAAGAACGATTTTGTAAAATAATCGTTTTATAAGCATTTAATTTATAATATGAACCTTTGTTTTATAATTGAGTTATAAAATCGAATAGGTTAATAAAGGAATTTATAAAAGGAAGTTGTTATAAATAAATAGAAATAGAATTTATAAACGTTGTTTTATAAATTCACAAATGACTTATTTTGATAAGTAAATTGTTATGATTTATTTATGGAGTTATATTAATGTTTTTGAATAGTGAATAATCCTTTGAAATAAAATAAATAAAAGGATGAAATTTGTTAACAAAGAATATTCATGTTTTTGAATAGTGAATAATATGTTAAAGAAAATGTTTGAATGAGATGTTTAAATTGAATTAAAACGATCTAACGAAGTTTTAATTGTGTTGAGATTCGAAACCATAGATTTCAACATTTATTGTTGAAATAGACGTTTTCGAGAAATAGAAGGAGATGATGGACTATAACACTGTTGTTATAGTAAATGATTTCCGGAAGGAAATATTTTGTATAGTATTGGGATTTATATATCTATTTTAATTTCGAATCCCTATACTAGTGAATTTGGGTTGTCGTAACGATGTTTTACGCAACATTCGTTTTGACCCAAATAAATATGTTTAAGTGAATGATTTCCTTAAACAATGAAATATATACTTAATTTCGATTGAAGTATATTGAATATTTTTCAAGTGTTGAAAATAAATAAAAATTGTGAATTACTTATGAATAAATAAGTAAGGAATTGTTTTCCAATATAAAGTGAATATTTTAAGAATTTATCTTTTTGAAGATAAATTGAAAAGAAAATTGAAATGAATAATTGAAATCGAATATTCATTGATATCTTGGAATTATAAATTCGCTAAGGAATTTATAAAAGAAAGTGAAATTGGTTTAAGAATAAATATTGATTTATTTTTGAAGTATTGAAATTATATATCTAGTGAAGATATTTTGGAAAATAAATAATTTGGAAAATTATTTGGAATCTGGTGATGTGTGCATATCTATTGATAGTTCAATAACCGACTATCAATATTTCCCTTTGAATGGGTGATTGATGTGAATTGTTTGAATGTGAATGCTACACTTATTTTTAAATAAGCGCTCACTATTCAGGTTAACCGGGAAAGGACCATGGGGTCGTATAACCCATTCCGAATATGTGATACGTCGTTATGAATTGCATTGAAGATCGGTGTTGAAGACCCGGTATTTGCGAGAGCGATAGGATGACCTGTCGATTGTCTCTGCACTGAGTTGCAGCGGTATAGAGACTCCCTAAGTGATGGGAAATCCGATCAGGATTGTGAATATCCGGATTGCAAGGACTTCTTTGTAAGTGCCTTCGGTTTTGTTCGAGCCCGGAACAGACTTGTATGGATTGTGTGTCTGACATTACAAGTTGAGATATAAAGCCGATTTCTTTCAAATATATTTCTGTTGGTGGCGAAGAATTTATTCTTTTAGCTTAACACCCTTCTTTGAGACGTACGAGCTCAGAGGTTATATAGTTGAAGTTATCAGCGATATATTTCCAATTTGGTAATGTGACATGCTGAGTGTTGCTGTAAATGATCATTGTGTTGATTATTTGTGATAGGATCATTTATTTGATCGTCTATCTTGGTGATCATTTCTATGATCATTTGTTGACCCAAAGCATGGCTTTTGTATAAAGTATGTTTTTGTGGACGTGACTTCGTCGAGCCTCACACCCCGGAAATGGTCAAAACAGGAAAGATGCGGCAAGGTTATGAGGGGTAGCACCCTTTAGGGTATGTACATTTCCTTCTGGATAGAGGTGGTATCATGGTATGGAGCCCAGATATTTAACCTATGTGGTTACTACGAATTTATTACTTTGTGGTTGTTGGTTTTCGGGATCCCGTGAGAAAGGTCGTTTACGATCGGGGAATGGAGTGCTCGTGTCAGTAGTTACCCAGTTAGGGGTAACCCGGCCTTGTGTTGGCAGAGTTCCGATTTGGTTCTCGGGGATGTCCTTCCAGAGGCATTCTCATGTGGCAATGTGAAGTTCCTTGGCCTGACCATTTGTTGGAAATTCAAAGAAATAATACGTGACTTGTACGGTTTTAGTTGTATAACCTGCTATGGAATGTGGCGATAACCTGCTATTGAACATAGTTAGCTATAGTAGGCATAGTTCGGAATGTCTATGCTGGCTAAGATTTATATTCTACTTTCGAAATAAATTTTTCCTACACTATGCACTAGTAATAATATCAAATGTTATTTTAAATGCGTATCAAGCATCTTTGACTATCATAAGGAGAAATCTCCTCCGAATCTGCGTTTGCATGTGTGTGTGTGCGGGAGGCCTTATGGTAGTCTCATTTTTAAAAACATTGCGAATTGAATTTAAAAATATCTCTCTATTTTGATTTTAAGATAAATAAACTGTTTTGAGTTCTCACACCAGTCACATGACTGACTTGGAGTTTATTGTTTTCCTTCCTAAACTCTGGGTGCCCACCAATTTCCACACGGGCAGTCAAGAGTTAAGGTTTATCAGGATATTCTGGATATTCTGGAGTTGCTGGAGGCAAGCTGGATGGCATGGCGTATTACTACTATATAGTATTTCTTTTTCCGCTGCACTATTTGTTGTTGTTGTACACTCTGATGATATGATTAATGAAATGTAATGTATAAAATGTAATAACTGATAGTTCTTTGTTTAAAGATTATTCATTTATTATTATATGTTGTTCCGCTGCGAATTGTGAGATTCTGATGTTGTTCTGTTGTTTTCTGTTCCGTTCTATGTTCTCTATTCTCTTTTTCTTCTATTTTAAAATTCTGTTCTATTTTCTCTTTTCTATTCTATTTTCTAATTTTCTATTTTCTTTTCCCTCTATCTTCTACCTTTTTCTCTCTTTTTCTTTTCTTAAATTTTTCTTAAACCCCTAAGGGTTCGTATTTTCGTTCATCTTGAATTAATCAATGGAGATTAGTGTCTATTCAAGGAGTACGGATTTACGGGTCTTTACAGTTGGTATCAGAGCTTATGGTTAAGCGACAACCATGGTTCTGTTGGGTATTACTCATTAGAGATAGAGTCAGTAGTACTTTAGATTGAGTTTGAGTGTAATAATAGCTATGTGAGCGTATTTGTTAGTGAATATAAAATTGTTTTATATTGTGATGATTGGTTTGTTGAGTGGTATATGAACCTTCGTCAGCACGGTATGTACAACTTTGCCGAAGGGGTTTCTAAACACTTGAATAGAACAATTCGACACAATATTGTTTTAAATTGGGTAAATGAAATAATTTTACTTGATTATATTTTATATATGAAGAAATAATTTTTCAGAATTATTAAAGTGTATATAAGTTGATTGTTTGGTTGTTGAATAAGTTGTTTGAATAATCTAAATAAAAGAATAATTATATAAGCAAAAGAATTATAAGAATTGAATTATAATTAAAGTAATTTGCAATTGTGAAATAAAACTTATATATATAAGAAGTGAAACTATATGAATATATTTATGAATATGAGTTGTAAATATAAAAAAAAAGGGAATTTAAGTTAAGTAAAAACAAGTGATGTTTGTAAATGAAGTATAACTTAAGAGATCAAAGTAAAATTAATAAAGTTAAGTGATGAATATAAACTTGAGTTATATAAATGAATTGGATTAATGGATTGAATATTAATCAATTAAATGTGAATAATTGATATGAAATAATGAATGTAAGTGTAATTCATTAAAATCTAATGTTATTAGAAGTTGAATAATTGAATGAAAATCAATTTAATTAAACCAATTGATAAGCAAAAGAATTTGGTTGTAATTAATATACATTGATTGTTATATGGTTGTTAGTTGATTGTTTATAATTCATTAAGTATTAATGAAATTGGAAGTTAAGTGAAACTTAAATAGAATTTAATTTGAATTGGAAGTGAACCAACTTGAATATAAATTAGTGAATATAAGCAAATTGAAGATGAATGTTGATAAAAATCCAATGTAAACGAATCAAATGTGATTAAATTTGAAAACCAATTCATTGAGTATTAATGAGAATATGAATGAGTATTTAGTTGGTTGATGGTTGAATATATATTTCATTTGCTATGTTGACATATATAGTTATTATGTTGCTATATGTTGTATATTGATACTATTCTCTATATGCATGTTCTCATGTTGTTTGTTGAGTAATTAGTAGGTGCGGATCGCGTTTGCTTCGCATTTGGAGCTCGCTTTTGCGCTATATTAGCCGTATATGCTCGCTAATAAAAATATAAGGTACATATCTCGGATTAAATACAGTACTTTTACACTTTTTTCCCTGCGGGATGCCTCATTACTTGATGAGATGTATATTTGTGATATATATACTGTCATTTTTTTTTCGGATCGAGCCGCGCAAAGGAGACTATGGCGAATTTTTCCGAAAATTTAAGGCGTTAGAAAAATTTTGAGAAAATTTGGAAATTTTGAAAACTTTAACTTTGATTTTGGAATTGAAAGTTAAATGATATAGTTTGGTTTTGGAAAAGATAACTAAGTATGATTTGAAAACTTAGTAAAGTATTGTACGAAGTTTAACAATGAATTTTGGGAAAATTAATAAATTCTGTAACTTTTCTTACTAATAATTTCGAGGACGAAATTCTTTTAAGTGGGGAAGATTGTAACGACCCAGAATTTTTAATAATTAAAATTTGAATATTTAATTAATTTTAAATATTAATAAGTGAATTTATAAGTCAAATAAATTTTTATTTGAATTATTGGATTTAATTGAATAATTAAATCGATAATTTAATACGTTAAATTATGGAAATAATTGAAAATTGGGTTAAAAATGATTGAAAATGATTTGTAAAATTTTATTTTATCATATGGGAGTTAGAATGATATTTTAGAACTTTTAAAATCGAATTAAAAGTTAATTTGTGAAAATTGAATATTTTAATATTAAAATCGACTAGTGAAAATAGTCAATTTTTGAACAGTCTCAGAATTGAACGAAACCAGTTCCATTGGATCCGTAATAATTAGTTATTACCGGATTTCAAATTTCGTGTCAATCGGAGTTATCGTTTGATCGTGGCAGCTCGAAACGCATCGATTTATTTTTAATTTAAATTTGACGAGTGAAAATAGCCATTTTTCAAAAAGTCTCGGATTTCGACGAAAACAGTTTCATCGGATCCGTAATGTGATATTATTGTAAGGTTTCAAATTTCAAGTCAATTGGATTTACCGTTTGTCCTGTACGAATTAAAACGCCTAGAAATCGATTTAAATCGGTTTAATTCAAATTGAGCGTTTACAGCCATAACTCGCACAGATGTCCGAATTAGCTTCCGAAACCTGTTCCATTGTGTCCGGAACGCGGGGTAAACCCTAGAAACGCTGGTTATGGCGCGTAAATCGGAGATCGGAATTTTCGGATGAATAGTGTCGATCGTTTCTTTATAAATAGCCCCAACACCTTCATAAATTAAAAAAAAATATACAAAACCCTAATCTAAAACCCTAGCCGCCACCCTTGCTATGAATGGCCAGAATTTAATCTCTTTCTCCCCTCAATCATTCACAATCCGTTGACATTCACGCGAAGTGTTCAACACGGAAGTCGAAGAGCACGAAGAGAGCTAGAGATCCATACGGTTGAGATGGTGTTTAGTTGACCAAAGGAGGAGAAAAAGGGGCCGAAACTTGCAGATTTTTGCACATTTTCCTAGGCACATGATGAGGCCGAGCTTCATGATGTGGATGGTGGAGGTAGCTCTCGCGAAGAGCTTCGATTTGCAAGTGGTTTGATCGAATTTCGTCGAGAAATGAGGGTGTATTATCAAACCCTAGTTCTATGGCTTCATGGGTTCAAGTGCGGCCTCAAACCTGTAGTTTGAACGTGAGAGGAAGAAGCAACAGGGACGGGCCTGATGTGGGGAAGCAAAGATCAAGGGCTAGGATTGGATGAAGGTTGTAAATATAAAGTTAATGTTGTAAATTTGTTAATATAAACTCGTGTAACTTCAAAAATTCATAACTTTTTCATACGAGGTCGAAAACGCGCGAAACCAGTTGCGTTGGAATCGTATAGACGAGCACTACGCGATGGAGTTGGTTTGGAGTCGTTTGGAGTTAGTGAAAATTTTGGGTAAAATTAAACGTCCGTTTAATTTTATTCGAAATAAATCGCTAAAACGGAAATAAAATCAAGGTGAGAACTTCTCACTCAATCGAATCAGTTTTGATTTTATTTTAAATAGTTAGATTTAAAATATTTGAATGCATGTTTGAATGTTGATTGATATATATTGATTGTTAAAATAGACATTATACGCCATTAGTAAGCGGATGTTATTTAATAAAAACATATACCGCGAATATTTCATAAACAGTGAAATTGGTATTATATATAATATCAATATATATATATTGGCATATGTATATATTGCAGTTGATTGATTTCCCGCATTTTTTAGCGGATGAGACCCTATTGCGCCGTTATTAAGCGGATAATATTTAATAAGAACATATACCGCGATAATTTCGTACTGGAGCGAAATTGGTATTGTGCTAATGTTTTTGGATGCAGGAAAATAGGTTGGAGGGATCCAACTGGATTCCTCAACAGTATTTATTTGATTTCAGATATTTTGATATTTGATGGATTATCATATCGATATATGATATCGTTGTTGTCGTGATTGACTATTTGGTATGTAGCATCATTGGACCAAGTTTTGGAATTTTAAAATGATTTATAAAGTGATTTTTGAAAATATACTATATTTTTGGAATTGATCCATTTCAAATAAATAAACGTTATAATTTTTAAAGTTATAAAATTATGGTTTTTGTGAAATATAGTTAAAAACTGATTTTTGAGAATATGATGCTATTGAGTTTATAAAATAGTTTAATCGAGATATTTTAGAATTTTTGTGAAAAGTTTAAATATAGGATTTATAAAATTTAATTATTTTATAAATCAAAATGGTGAAATAATAAAGGAGATTAAAGACGTTTTAAAGAATAATATAAATTGAATTATATTAAGAGATTTATAAATGGATATTTATAAATTGAGATATTGAAATTATAAAACGAGTTTTTATAAGTGTTTGAATGGAGTGAAAATGAATTTCATTAAAGAATGAAATTTATAGAACTATAAACGGTGAAGTTATAAATGAGATTTATAAATAGTAAGATTTATAAATTATGAAGTTATTAAAAGAATAGTTTTGAATAAATCATTGAATCTTATAAGCTATAAGATTTATAATTATGAAGTTCAAAGAACGATTTTGTAAAATAATCGTTTTATAAGCATTTAATTTATAATATGAACCTTTGTTTTATAATTGAGTTATAAAATCGAATAGGTTAATAAAGGAATTTATAAAAGGAAGTTGTTATAAATAAATAGAAATAGAATTTATAAACGTTGTTTTATAAATTCACAAATGACTTATTTTGATAAGTAAATTGTTATGATTTATTTATGGAGTTATATTAATGTTTTTGAATAGTGAATAATCCTTTGAAATAAAATAAATAAAAGGATGAAATTTGTTAACAAAGAATATTCATGTTTTTGAATAGTGAATAATATGTTAAAGAAAATGTTTGAATAAGATGTTTAAATTGAATTAAAACGATCTAACGAAGTTTTAATTGTGTTGAGATTCGAAACCATAGATTTCAACATTTATTGTTGAAATAGACGTTTTCGAGAAATAGAAGGAGATGATGGACTATAACACTGTTGTTATAGTAAATGATTTCCGGAAGGAAATATTTTGTATAGTATTGGGATTTATATATCTATTTTAATTTCGAATCCCTATACTAGTGAATTTGGGTTGTCGTAACGATGTTTTACGCAACATTCGTTTTGACCCAAATAAATATGTTTAAGTGAATGATTTCCTTAAACAATGAAATATATACTTAATTTCGATTGAAGTATATTGAATATTTTTCAAGTGTTGAAAATAAATAAATATTGTGAATTACTTATGAATAAATAAGTAAGGAATTGTTTTCCAATATAAAGTGAATATTTTAAGAATTTATCCTTTTGAAGATAAATTGAAAAGAAAATTGAAATGAATAATTGAAATCGAATATTCATTGATATCTTGGAATTATAAATTCGCTAAGGAATTTATAAAAGAAAGTGAAATTGGTTTAAGAATAAATATTGATTTATTTTTGAAGTATTGAAATTATATATCTAGTGAAGATATTTTGGAAAATAAATAATTTGGAAAATTATTTGGAATCTGGTGATGTGTGCATATCTATTGATAGTTCAATAACCGACTATCAATATTTCCCTTTGAATGGGTGATTGATGTGAATTGTTTGAATGTGAATGCTACACTTATTTTTAAATAAGCGCTCACTATTCGGGTTAACCGGGAAAGGACCATGGGGTCGTATAACCCATTCCGAATATGTGATACGTCGTTATGAATTGCATTGAAGATCGGTGTTGAAGACCCGGTATTTGCGAGAGCGATAGGATGACCTGTCGATTGTCTCTGCACTGAGTTGCAGCGGTATAGAGACTCCCTAAGTGATGGGAAATCCGATCAGGATTGTGAATATCCGGATTGCAAGGACTTCTTTGTAAGTGCCTTCGGTTTTGTTCGAGCCCGGAACAGACTTGTATGGATTGTGTGTCTGACATTACAAGTTGAGATATAAAGCCGATTTCTTTCAAATATATTTCTGTTGGTGGCGAAGAATTTATTCTTTTAGCTTAACACCCTTCTCTGAGACGTACGAGCTCAGAGGTTATATAGTTGAAGTTATCAGCGATATATTCCCAATTTGGTAATGTGACATGCTGAGTGTTGCTGTAAATGATCATTGTGTTGATTATTTGTGATAGGATCATTTATTTGATCGTCTATCTTGGTGATCATTTCTATGATCATTTGTTGACCCAAAGCATGGCTTTTGTATAAAGTATGTTTTTGTGGACGTGACTTCGTCGAGCCTCACACCCCGGAAATGGTCAAAACAGGAAAGATGCGGCAAGGTTATGAGGGGTAGCACCCTTTAGGGTATGTACATTTCCTTCTGGATAGAGGTGGTATCATGGTATGGAGCCCAGATATTTAACCTATGTGGTTACTACGAATTTATTACTTTGTGGTTGTTGGTTTTCGGGATCCCGTGAGAAAGGTCGTTTACGATCGGGGAATGGCGTGCTCGTGTCAGTAGTTACCCAGTTATGGGTAACCCGGCCTTGTGTTGGCATAGTTCCGGTTTGGTTCTCGGGGATGTCCTTCCAGAAGCATTCTCATGTGGCAATGGGAAGTTCCTTGGCCTGACCATTTGTTGGAAATTCAAAGAAACAATACGTGACTTGTACGGTTTTAGTTGTATAACCTGCTATGGAATGTGGCGGTAACCTGCTATTGAACATAGTTAGCTATAGTAGGCATAGTTCGGAATGTCTATGCTGGCTAAGATTTATATTCTACTTTCGAAATAAATTTTTCCTACACTATGCACTAGTAATAATATCAAATGTTATTTTAAATGCGTATCAAGCATCTTTGACTATCATAAGGAGAAATCTCCTCCGAATCTGCGTTTGCATGTGTGTGTGTGCGGGAGGCCTTATGGTAGTCTCATTTTTAAAAACATTGCGAATTGAATTTAAAAATATCTCTCTATTTTGATTTTAAGATAAATAAACTGTTTTGAGTTCTCACACCAGTCACATGACTGACTTGGAGTTTATTGTTTTCCTTCCTAAACTCTGGGTGCCCACCAATTTCCACACGGGCAGTCAAGAGTTAAGGTTTATCAGGATATTCTGGATATTCTGGAGTTGCTGGAGGCAAGCTGGATGGCATGGCGTATTACTACTATATAGTATTTCTTTTTCCGCTGCACTATTTGTTGTTATTGTACACTCTGATGATATGATTAATGAAATGTAATGTATAAAATGTAATAACTGATAGTTCTTTGTTTAAAGATTATTCATTTATTATTATATGTTGTTCCGCTGCGAATTGTGAGATTCTGATGTTGTTCTGTTGTTTTCTGTTCCGTTCTATGTTCTCTATTCTCTTTTTCTTCTATTTTAAAATTCTGTTCTATTTTCTCTTTTCTATTCTATTTTCTAATTTTCTATTTTCTTTTCCCTCTATCTTCTACCTTTTTCTCTCTTTTTCTTTTCTTAAATTTTTCTTAAACCCCTAAGGGTTCGTATTTTCGTTCATCTTGAATTAATCAATGGAGATTAGTGTCTATTCAAGGAGTACGGATTTACGGGTCTTTACAAGATCCCAGTGCTATTCAGAGTTATAGACTTCTTTGTAATTAATTGAGTGAGAAAAGGTGTGATTGTAGCCTGTAAAATCAATCAAGCGAGAAAAGGTGCGATTGTAGCCTGGAAAATCAATTGGGTGAACTTATTTCCCGTAAAATCAAGTATCTCCACCCAGAGGATTGTGAATCTGGAGTGGTGTACCTCGAGGCCTTGAAATCAAGGGTGTAATTGTAAGAACTGATTTTGAAGGGAAATCCATACTTGTGTCACGGGACTGGATGTAGGGTCACTCCGAACCAGTATAAAACTCAATATGTTCTTTCCTTTATTGCTTTTTACTTTATATATGCATCCGTGTTTGATTCTGTGATCATACATGTGTCTAAATATTTCATACATTTGTGTTCAAATTAATATAAACTCAAAAAGAATTAGTAATTCCTTAAAACACTATTCAACCCCCTCTAGTGTTAACTCTCTTCTTAAGATTTGTAATCCGCATTTCTCACATTTGGTATCAGAGCAAGTTTTTCAAAGTTTCATAATATGATTTTTGAAAAAGCTTTTAAAATGGCCATGTTTAAAAACTTGTTAATACTAGTTTAGAAATATTCAAATCATCATTTTCTCTTGAGTCTGCATATAATCAATATTCAAATTCAAGTTGTCTACCAAAATTGTATGATGTGCAGGAAATATGTTTTATGGGTGTTGAGGAATCAATCCACAATGGACAAATTGTGCAGATCAAAAAGAATAAATGGATACTCGATAGTGGGTGTTCTAGACACATTACTGGTAATCCAGATATGCTGCATGATATAATATACAAAGACAGAGGACTGGTTAACTTTGGAGACAACTCAAAAGGATATGTGATTGGCATCGGCGAATTTGGTAACTCTGAAACTCCTATTATTACTAATGTTTTTCTAGTTAAGAATCTAGAACATAATCTGCTAAGTATTAGTCATCTTTGCGATAAAGGATATAAAATTAAATTTCAAAAAGATTATGTCACATTGAAGAAAATATTTCAACCATAATATTTGAGGGAATTAGGAAAAAGAATATTTATATTCTTAGTATGAATGATTCAAATGATAACCTGTGTCTTTTGGCAAATACAAGTGACCCTTGGTTTGGCATAAGAGATTTGGGCATTTGAATTTCAAACCCTTATCTAGACTGTCAAAACATGATCTAGTAAGAGGTTTCCCTAAAATGAATTTTAAAGTAGATAGTTTATGTGATGCATGTCAATTAGGAAAACTTAGAAAAAGTTCCTTTAAATTAAAAGATATGATTTCAACTTCAAAACCTCTTGAATTACTTCATCTTGATTTATATGGTCCATCTCAAATTCTGTCAATAAATCATAGTAAATATGTTTTTGTAACTATAGAGGATTATTGTAGATTTACATGGACAATATTTTTGAAACATAAAAGTGATACTTTTGAATGTTTTAAGAACATTACAAAAAGTATTCTAAATCAACTTTCTGTAAAAATTATAACCATCTATAGTGATCACGATAGTGAATTTGAAAATGAAAAATTTGGGGAATTCTACATTAAAAAGGGAATAACTCACAATTTTTCATTTCCAAGAACTCCACAACAAAACAGAGTAGTAGAACGTAAAAATTGGACGATTCAAGAGTGTGCGAGAACTATGCTTTTAGATAGTAAATTACCAAAATATTTTTGGACAGAAGCAGTTGCTACCCGCCTGTTATATTTTAAATAGAATTTTAATTAGACATTTAACTGATAAGACATCTTATAAACTTCTTCACACAAAGAAACCTAAGGTATCTTATTTTAGAATTTTTGGAAGTAAATGTTTTATTTTAAATACAAAAGATAACTTAGATAAGTTTGATCCTAAATCCGACAAAGGTACCTTTATCGGATATCCTAATAGAAGTAAAGCATATAGAGTGCTTAATTTAAGAACTAACACCATCGAAGAAACAATGCATGTTTCATTCGATGAAAATCTCAAAAATTTTGAAGATACAAATGATGAAGAGGATTTAATCACTCAAAATCAAGAGTCAACTGAAACTAATAATGAAATTAATCATCCTAATAAAAAAGTTAAACTTTTGAAAGATCATCCTATAGAAAATATACTAGGAGATATGCAATCTATTGTTGCAACTAGAAATCAACTAAGTAAATGAGCAGTGTAGCCTTTATATCAACTATAGAACCCAAAAATCCAAAAGAAGCATCAACTGATGATTCATGGATTATGACTATGCAAGAAGAATTAAATCATTTCACTAGAAAGGATGTTTGGGAACTTGTTCCTAGATCTGAAAATAAAACTATAATTGGAACTAAATGGGTTTATAAAAATAAAATGAATGAACAAGGTGAGGTTGTTAGAAATAAAGCCCGGTTAGTCGCTCAAGGTTATTGTCAAGAAGAAGGAATATATTTTGATGAAACATTGCTCCCGTAGCAAGATTAGAAGCCATTAGGATTATACTTGCTTTTGCAAATCATAATAATTTCAAATTATTTCAAATGGATGTTAAAAGTGCCTTTTTAAATGGATTTGTAACAGAGGAAGTATATGTTGAACAGCCACCACTTTTTGAAAGTGAAAAATTACCAAATCATGTTTACAAACTTAAGAAAGCTCTATATGGTCTAAAACAAGCTCCTAGAGCCACGTATGATAGACTAAGATCTTACTTATTACAATCAAACATTGAAATTGGTAAAGTGGATAATACTCTTTTTACTAAAAGAAATAAAATGATATTCAAATTGTACAAGTTTACATAGATGATGTCATTTTCGGATCAACTAATTTTGAAATGAATAAAGAATTTTCTGAAATAACGAAAAAAGAGTTTGAGATGAGTCATATGGGTGAATTAAACTTCTTTCTAGGATTGCAAATAAAACAATTAGATAATGGTATCTTTATAAGTCAAGAAAAATATGCTAAAGACCTAGTTAGTCAATTTGGTTTGACCACTGCAAGTGGAAAACCCACTCCCATTGCAACCAATGAGTACCTAAGTAAAGAAGATCTCTCGAAAGATGTAGATCAAAAGTTATATAGAGGAATTATTGGATCACTACTCTATATCACTGCTAGTAGACCTGACATCATGCATAGTGTTTGTCTTTGTGCAAGATATCAATCCCAACCTAAAAGAGACCCACTTAAAAGCTGTCAAACGTATCATAAGATATGTTAAACACACCATTGATTATGGCTTATTTTATCCTAAAAATGATTCTTTTGAATTAATATCTTACTGTGATGCTGATTATGCTGGTTGTAAATCAGACCGAAAAAGTACAAGTGGAACTTATCACTTTTTGGGGCGTTCTCTAATTTTCTGGTTTAGTAAAAAGCAAAACACAATTTCTTTATCAACAACCAAAGCAGAGTATATTCCTGCTGCTTTGGCTTGTTCTCAAGTAATATACATGCAACAAACTTTAAAAGATTTTGGTTTAAATATTTCAAAATCACAAATTTATTGTGATAATACTAGTGCAGTAAATTTATCCAAAATCCTACTCATCATGCTCGAACTACACATATTGATATCAGACATCATTTTCTCAGAGATAATATAAGTAAGGAAGTAATTACTCTCGATTATATCAATTCCGAGAACCAAATTGCTGATATCTTAACAAAACCCTTAAATGAATCTATATTTACTAAATTAAGAAGAGAATTAGGTATTTGTTCAATAACTGAAATATAGAATATAAATAACAAAGTATAATTAAAAAATTAAATTAAAATAAATCAAATAGTAAAAATTTAGGTACCTTGTCGACAACCCTCCTTTACCCCTGTCGACATATAACAAATTTTTTTCTTTTGAAATTTTCCCACCCAAATTCAAATGGGTGGTTATATATTCTTCTTATTTCGAAATTTTGTTCATTCTTTCTGTCCTTTCTCTAGTCTAACTTTTGATAACAATAAAACAATGGCCTCCTCCTCCAAATCAAATAAAAATTCAACCTTTTCGTTCCCTTCTCCTTCTACTGGACCATTTCAACGAACTACGCTTGCACGAGTGATAAAAATGGAGGATTCCTTGAAGGATGCACTGTAACTTATGACTAAAATTAATGTAGTGCAAATCAGAATGGCCAAAGAACAAGAACGGCAAAGCAAAATTCTTAGAAACTTACAAAAGTTTCTAATGGACAATCACGCCAATCCCATCTTGATTGATGAAGAATCTACAGGTGATCAAGTGCAAGAGGACAGCGAGGAATAAGAAGAAGAAGCCCTCATGGAAGAAGAGCACATTGAAGATGACGACAAAGTTATTCGCATTGGCGAAGTGTGCTTTGACAAGGATGGAAATCTAGTTGAACAACGTGGAAATTTCTGTTTCACTACCCAAATTGCTCGGTTCATAGATCTCCCATTTTCAACGACACACATTAGTTTATTTTCTCTCTTTCTTATCATTATATGATTTAACTTATGTTTTCTACGCAAATGTAAATATAACAATATATAATTAACAAATGATTTGTGTTCTATATTTGAATTCTCACATCATCACTATTATAAGTATTATCATATATGGATTCTTAGCTAGGATAGTTAGTAATTAAGGACTAAGTTTGTAATGACCCGCCATCCGTCTCCACAGAATGACGCATCATTAATAAGAAAGAAAGGGATAGAAAAGAGAAAAGAAAGAAGAAAAAGAAGAAACAACACATAATTTTAACATCGGACTGAATAAATTACATTAATAACATAAATATTACATAGATTACAATCATTAACAGAGTTACACATATTACACATCAATACTAGACAGTTATAAACACCTGTCTAGTTATACAACTCAAAACAATACAAGAGAACTACTCGGAGAAACCAACACAGCGGAATTACTATATATCTACTCGTAGAAGCCTCCTGCTCCATTGCTCCTCCATAATTCGTTAAAGCTAACCCGAATCCCTTGGCTACTTGTAAAAATTTGAGTACCTAAGAGTTTAAGAAAAACAGAATAAACTCCGGGTCAGACAAGGGTCTAGTGTGAGTAACAGGTTAAGGTTGCTTAATTTTCAAAACCTTTGAAAGAAAAGTATCACGTAAGACTTCCCACACATAAACATGGAAAAGTTTTTACCTTACACTAACCAAAACAATTGATAGGAAATCCAGTGATATTATAATAGGTCTAGGGTTTTCAAATAAATATGAAATAACCGAAATTGTTACATTTATTAAATTCTTGCTACTAGCCACAAAAGTGGGTAATACAATCAAAACCGTTGGCACTTATTGGATTTTGGATTCCATACAATGGCAGGGCTATTGGGGTACTGCCCGTCACAGTACGTGGCCTAGATCACCGTACCAAGGAGTACGCCCGCTCCCCTGCAATACAAGGCCGGAACCATCCCTTACTGGACAGTCCCGAACAAGACAACCCCGACAGTTGGAACTCACAACTGTCCACACAGCCGAAATAGAAGGGACCTCTAGACAGGGGAAAATCTCGTCCTACTTGGGCATGACCCACTTAACCTTGCTGCACCTCCCCTCTTTTAGCCGTTCCCGGTTGATGAGGCTTGAGGCTACGATTACATTTAGTGAACACGTCACTTAGTATGCTCATCGTCCACCTAACGATGTTCTGAAAGCATTCAATCCATACAAGTTCGTTCCGGGTTCGAACGAAACCGAAGGAATTATCTCGTTACACTCATTTTGGAATCACCCTCTGAGTTAACGACGATAACCCTTGCACTCTGAATCTTCATCTTCACTTAAGATTCACGACCTACCAATAATTTTGGATCGATGTGGTTTTCGGATATCTAAATATGGAAACCCGATCCCAGTCTCATCGAAATCCAAGCGTGTCTTTTAGGTCCAAGTTGTTTTAGAGTTTAAAACAATTCAATTATCTATATACACACAGATAGATAATTACAAATCATAAGTGATAATCACATTATCAAATAAACAGGTAATCCACATTTTCATCAAAATAGGTAATCCATAACACCATCACAATAGATGATCTATATTATCATCGCAATGCAACCAAAGCATTCATACCACACAATATTACTTATCTCATTACTGAGATCACAATCATTCAAGGCAATCAATATCACCCATCCATGCATAAGCAAAGATTTACTTAATCACAATATAATTAATTTAAAATGAATTAAATTAACTATCTCCATCTCTAATTAATTTAAAATGAACTAAATTAATTACTTCATCTTTAATTAATTTAAAATAAATTAAATTAATTACTTCACCAATATAAATCTTGCTTACTTAACCATTTAATTGATTTACAATCAATTGATTAATCATTCAAATTAGTCACCTTAATTAATCATCCTTGATCAATTATTCTTAATTACATTCATGTGATTATCCTTAATTAATTTCACAAATTAATTATTCCCAACCAAAAACAGTAATCAACCTTTAGTTACTTCAATTAATTAATTAACTAAAATTAATTACCTTAATCCTTAATTAATTACATTAATGAATTACCTTTAATCACTTGTCATTGATTAATTAATCATAATTAACCAACTTTAATTACATCATTAATTGTATTAATTAATGATCCTTAATTATATTTAATTAATTATCCTCTTAAATTAATTTCTTAAGTAATTAATCCATAATTATTAATCCCCTCTGATTAACCATATCCAGTAATTAACTAACTTAATTACTTCATTAAAACAAATTAATTATTCCTTGATTAATTTCTTAATTAATCCCTTGATAAATTACTAAGTAATTTAATTCAAATTACTTCCTTATTAAAACATCTTCATTAAATTACATTCAGTAATTACCAAATCAATTACTTCACCAAGTAATTTTCCAATCCATAAATAATTATCATTAAAACATCAAGTGTTTAAAATTAATTAAACTTAATTAATTAAATTAAACAATCACATTTAACACAATTAATTACCTTAAGAAATTAATTTCTTAATTACTTCATTAAGTAATTACACTCAAAAATTCACAAATGATTATTATTAAATTAATTAATCTAATTAATTATAAAAATTGACCACACTAATTATTATTAAATAATCTTGGTTAATGACCTTCATTAACCATTCTCTAATTATTCCATTAAGTAATTAACTTAGATTACTCACAAATTAAATTATCTTTAATTATCCATTAATTAAAGTCTAATTATTTAATTAATTAAGTGTTAAGTGTCACTTAATTAATCCTTAATTATTTAATTTATTAACCTTGATTAAAACTTAATTAATAATTCATTAATCATTAATTTAAAAATCTAATTAATGATCTTAATTACAAATTGATTAACTCTTAATCAATATTTATTAATTCCAAATCATTATTTAATTAAATTAATTAACCATTCCTTAATTACTCCATTAATTAAATTTATTTCAAAACATTAATCTTAATTAATTTTAAGATAAAACATTTCTAAATTATGTTTAAAAACAAATTTATTTGAAAACAAATTACTTTTGAAATTACTTTTAAATTTCATTTTAAAATTTCAATAAATTTAAATTTACAATTTCATTAAATCTTTCAAATTTAAATCTTCTTTTAATTTCAAAAACTGAGGTTCATATTTAACTTTTTATTTCCAGATTTAAAATTAAATTTAAAACTTGCTCAAATTTTAAAAATTTCAATCTTAAAAGGTTTAACTTCTTTCCAAAATAAAGTAGTTAAACAAGTTTAAAGTTTAAAGTTTATTTTTATTTAAAACTGAGATTTTAAATTTAAACCTGAATTTCGAAAATTCAAACCTGAATTTAAAACTAGGTTTAAAATTTCTTTACATTCATATGTTTCAGAGTTTTAAAAAGTTTTAAATACTGAAATTCAGGTTTCTATAAAACCTGAAATACTGACCAACCCAAGGCATTACAAAATCACTTCGAGTCAAAATCCATCTTTCCCGAGCGAATCAATCTACTGCTTCGGGCAACTCACTACATCAGCTCGAGCAAACCAAACTCAAGCCAACCAACAACATATACATCTCATCACCGTGCATATGCATGGTGACTACGACCACCGTTGATCGTCAGAGATGATCTCCACAAACTAGAAAATGACCCAGCAACCCACCACAACCATTGATTCATGCAACCATTCACGAATTCGAGTTCGAACTCGAAATTACCAAAACCTAGAAAACAACCATCAGTTTTCCTTCAAACCTGTCAACGGCGAAAACTTGCCGCTCCGACCACCTGAAGACTAGCCCCTCCAGCCTCAACTTCAACTACGGCCATGCTATCAATTCCCAAAATATCTCAACACTCGATCATCTCTACAACCCGAAATTGCCGATTCTTCGAACCATTTAAAAACTAGGGTTTTAAAAAGAAAATCAATACCGCAACTTTCTTACTGAATTCCATCACCACCTATGATTTTTCTTAGCATCACCTAACACTACTCTATCACCCAGAAGAAACCCAAGGCTCCTCAATTCAAAAATCACCAGAATTTGCTAAAAATTCATTATCAGTTCAAAACAAAACTGCAACTTCAACTTATCCTTAAAAATCCTAATTTTTTATTTAAAAATCTAGCTTTAGTTAATGATTTCTATCTATAATACTGATTTGATAAATTATCCAGTTTTGAATTTTTGTTTAAGTCAACATATTCTAATGTTTTAATGTTTTCCAGAAGCATCAAGCTTAAATTAGGCTTGATTAAATTTTTAAAGCTATAGTTTAAGCTAATCAAACAACTTCCTTTTATAAATTTCATTTAATCAGAATCATAATTAATGATAAAGATTGAAATCAAAGTTCTGCTTGGAAAACAGAACAGAGCAAGTGATTTACAACATGCACACAAAAATATATCACATTAGACTTTAAACAATACTTATTTATATCAAACAAACTATCATGCAACCTAAGTAAGAATTTAAGATTTAAAAGTTACTCACTTGAAACTAATTGAAAAATAGAGCATTCCTTTATGAAACAGTTTTTGAAAGCTTTTGAATCTCTTTAAACTGAAATGCCCTTTTGCTTTAAAACTTGGGTGCTTTAATAAAATGCTTTGATTAAAGACTGCATGCTTACTTTAGTTTGAAAAGAAAATGCACGGGCTTGATTTAAACTGCATTTGCTCTGGGTTTTTTTTTGAAGGTGTGCAGAGTTGCATTTGAACATGCACTACAAGTTTGAAAAGAAAATGCCTTGCTTCCAGTTTGAAAATAGCAGGGCATTGATTTTGAAGAGGTGCAGGCTTTTTTTTTAAAAGAAGATTTGATATTGCAGGGATTTGTATTTTTTTTGAAAATGCAGGTTTGATTTGAAGAATTTGTAACAGATTTGGTTTTTGAAGATTGTTTACAGATTTTGCCTTTGATTTTGGGAAGCAAATTACAGGGTTTTGTTTTGATTCTGGAAGGTGAATATAGGGAAAATTATTCTTCTAGTTTGAGAAGTGAATTACAGGGAGTTGAGAATGGTTACAGGGTAGTGACTTTCTGGTTTGAGAATATAAAAATGGCTACAGGATTTTGTTTTGAGCTAGAAGAATGTTTTACTGATTTTCTATGATTAGAAAAAAAAATGAGAAAAGAAGCAAGAGTAAGAATGCATGTTTATATAGGTGTATTTTCAGATTTTAAATAAAAGAAAAATTAAAACAAAATTGACACTTGTACATAATCCTAACATTTGTCACATTTGAGAGTTTAATTTTTTAACACTACTTAAATGGTGCTTAATATTCATACACTTGTCTTTTTAAAGTAGTTAGTAAATTACTTTAAATGTTAATATAATAGTTATGCCTAATTACTTTGTTAATTAGTATTTTATATGTATATAAATTTATAAAAGAAATAAAAACAAATCATGTTTATAAATAAAACTTATACATATAAAAATTAAAACAATTAAAAATCTATACTTTGGAATTTTAAATTCAAATCAAATTCAAAATCAATTATTTAAAAATCAAGTTATATATATAAATTTAATTTGAAATAACAATTGCAAATTTTATTCAAAATCTATTTATAAAGACAATACACTATCAATATTGTTTTTACAATATCTTATTATTAAATTAAAATAATTCTAAAAGAAATTATTCTTTTATTAATAGATTACTTATTTGATTAAGCCATAAAACTCTTTGTTAATTCATTTAAATTTAAAACTCAAGCCAAAATTATTTTAATCATTTAAACATTTTTATTAATAATTTAAAAATCATATATTTATTTATTAAATAGCTTTGAAAACTTAATATTTAATTAAAATCAAAATTTCCAAATTATTAGTGTATATATTAGAATTTTAAATCATGATTCATTTATTAAATTTTAAACCAAGATCATTTATTTAATAACTTTTAAAAGCTAATATTAAATAAAAACAAATTTCCAAATTACTAAAAATATTAGAATTAGAAAATATGCTTTATTTATAAATTTTGAAACAAAGTTAGTCTATTTACAATATAATATATATATTTATATTATAAATAGAAACCAATTTATTATTTTTAAAAGATAAAATAATCAATTAAATATTTATTGAAGAAGATTACCAAATCAATTCGAATGATTATTAACAAAAATATCAATATCAATTTAATTCTAATACAGATTATTAAATTGATATTGTTAAAAATTCCGGGATGTTACAATCCTTCCCCCTTAAAAGGATTTCGTGCCCAAAATTTAAAACAAAGGTAATTTAATAATCTCATTAAAGATTTTAAATTTTAAAACACAAGCATATATCAAACATATGCTAACAACCATAGCAGCCAATTCATCCAATCAAACAAATCTAGTTATCCAGACAAAATTCTGGATAAAATTTTCTCGAGTTTCCCTAATATAAATACTGGGATACTCGCCCTAGAGAATCCAAACAATCAATACTACTAAGCTACAAAGCTACTATTCAACCATATCTATAACACTAGACAAGATATCAGACTACAGACGGGTCTGACTCAACAACCATAACTCCAGAACTACTGGTTCCACAACCAGAGATAGATAATACATGTACTCCCTCAGAGATACGTGAAACTCATCGAATCCTAGTTATCCAAACTGGCAATTAAATCCTGTAGATCAATCACTTATTCTCCAAAATCACAAAAAAGATCCAAAATACTTCAGAGCTAGCTTCCCAACCTTACTCAAACTTATAGCTCCTTTTCGATCGGAGAAAACTTATCCAAAATCAAATTTTCGATTCCGGAATCCAAATTCCTTCGTCTCTTATCCACAAAAATCTTTGGACGATCCTGGGCTGCCCACAACCTTACTGATCAGCTCATCCCTTGCTGATGCTTCTAGAAACAAACTAGACCAATCAACTCAACAAAATGATCTCCTCAAGATCAACCCAGATCCAGGTACACAAACTCTACTCCTCAAATATCAGAAGACTAAACTCACTTCTCCTGTTCGAAAAAGAAAAGAAGATACACTTCCCAACTGCTTCCGCTGCTCAACTCTGATTCAAAATAGAAGAGAATGCTAAAGAAGAACACGAGCACAACTCAACAACACACCCCAGAAATATGGTTCATCAGATCCATAAAGAAAACTCAAAAGCTTCTCCAAAACCAGAGCTGCTTCACCACTCAATCTCCTGGAACCATTCTTCCATTAAGCTGAACCACCGGTAGTACTCCTGGAAATCTCAGTCGATAAGCAAACTCAATCTCCAGATGCGGACAAAACTCTGACTTCTCTGAAGACAACCAGAAAAACTCTGATAACCCAAGAGAACACTCAAACAATCGCAAGTCACTTTTGCGATCAATCCAAACTAATTCCAAGGAAAACCGTTCTCCCTTTTACCAAACAGAACAGCTTACACTTAACTAGCCAATCTATCGAAGAAACGGATCACTCTGCTGTTTTTGAACTCCATTTCAGAAAAAATGCTAAGCCAGAAAAACTTCCTGCCAACACAAAACACTCCGAGCTGCACTGCTGACACATATGTCAAAGATCTCCTAATCCAAAGCACTTCGAGAAATTCGGATGTAACGCTTCGATTTTTCGTTGCCGAAAAACCGAATAGTTATGGGTTTTTAAAAAGAATTTAAGGAAAGAAAAAGAGAGAAGAAGGTAGAAGATAGAGGGAAAAGAAGATAGAAGAATTGAATAGAAAACAGAATAGAAGGTAGAAAATTTTAAAATAGAAAGAAAAGAGAAGAGAAAGGAAACGGAACACAGAAGAAAATAGAACGGAACAGAAAACAAACAGAACAACATCAGAATCTCACAATTCGCAGCGGAACGACATATAATAATAAATGAATAATCTTTAAACAAAGAACTATATCAGTTATTACATTTTATACATTACATTACATCATATCATCAGAGTGTACAACAACAACAGCAAATAGTGCAGCGGAAAAAGAAATACTATATAAACTAGTAATACGCCATGCCATCTAGCTTGCCTCCAGCAATTCCTGAATATCCAGAATATCCTGATAAACCTAACTCTTGACTGCCCGTGTGGAAATTGGTGGGCACCCAGAGTTTAGGAAGGAAAACAATAAACTCCAAGTCAGTCATGTGACTGGTGTGAGAACTCAAAAAAGTTTACTTAACTTTAAAATCAAAATAGAGGAATATTTTTAAATTCAATTCGCAATGCTTTTAAAAATGAGACTACCATAAGACCTCCTGCCACACACACAATGCAAACGCAGACTTGGAGAAGATTTCTCCTTATGATAGCCAAAGATGCTTGATACACATTAAAACCAAATCAATTTTGATATTATTATTAGTGCATAGTGTAGAAGAAATTCATTTCGAAATTAGAATATAAATCTTAGCCAGCATAGGTACCATTATATTATGCCTACTATAGCTACTTCCTGAGGAAGCAGGTTCTACAACTAAAACCGTACAAGATCGTATTGTTTCTTTGGATTTCCAACAAATGGTCAGGCCAAGGAACTTCCCATTGCCACATGAGAATGCCTCTGGAAAGACATCCCCGAGAACCAAACCGGAACTCTGCCAACACAAGGTCGGGTTACCCCTAACTGGGTAACTACTGACACGAGCACGCCATTCCCCGATCGTAAACGACCTTTCTCACGGGATCCCGATAACCAACAACCACAAAGTAATAAATTCGTAGTAACCACATAGGTTAAATATCTGGGCTCCATACCATGATACCACCTCTATCCAGAAGGAAATGTACATACCCTAAAGGGTGCTACCCCTCATAACCTTGCTGCATCTTTCCTGTTTTGACCATTTCCGGGGTGTGAGGTTCGACGAAGTCACGTCCACAAAACATACTCTATACAAAAGCCATGCTTTGGGTCAACAAATGATCAACACAATGATCACCAAGATAGACGATCAAATAAACGATCCTATCACAATAATCAACACAATGATCATTTCAGCATCACTCAGCATATCACATTACCAAATTGGGAATATATCGCTGATAACTTCAACTATATAACCTCTGAGCTCGTACGTCTCAGAGAAGGGTGTTAAGCTTAAAGAATAAATTCTCCGCCACCAACAGAAATATATTTGAAAGAAATCGGCTTTATATCTCAACTTGTAATGTCAGACACACAATCCATACAAGTCTGTTCCGGGATCGAACAAAACCGAAGGTACTTACAAAGAAGTCCTTGCAATCCGGATATTCACAATCCTGATCGGATTCACCATCACATATGGAGAACTCTATACCGTAGCTACTCGGTGCAGAGTAAATCGACAGGTCATCCTATCGCTCTCGCAAATACCGGGTCTTCAACACCGATCTTCAAATGTAATTCACAACGACGTATCACATATTCGGAATGGGTTATACGACCCCATGGTCCTTTCCCGGTTAACCCGAATAGTGAGCGCTTATTCAAAAATAAGTGTGGCATTCACATTCAAACAAATCACATCAATTACCCATTCAAAGGGAAATATTGATAGTCGGCTATTGAACTATCAATAGATATGCACA
Source organism: Allium cepa (assembly GCA_030765085.1). Lineage (NCBI taxonomy): Eukaryota > Viridiplantae > Streptophyta > Magnoliopsida > Asparagales > Amaryllidaceae > Allium > Allium cepa. The sequence goes on from CM060943.1 coordinate 467,640,636, forward strand.
CATCACCAGTTTCCAAATAATTTTCCAAATTATTTATTTCACAAAATATCTTTACAAGATATATAATTTCAACACTTCAAAAATAAATCAATATTTATTTTTAAACAAATTCCACTTTCTTTATAAATTCCTTAGTGAATTTATAATTCCAAAATATCAATGAATATTCGATTTCAATTATTCATTTCAATATTCCTTTTCAATTTATCTTCAAAAAGATAAATTCTCAAAGTATTCACTTTATATTGGAAAATATTTCCATACTTATTAAATAAGTAATTCACGAATTTTATTTATTTTCAATACTTAGAAAATATTTAATATACTCTAATCGAAATTAAGTATATATTTCATTCTTTAAGGAAATCATTCTCTTAAACATATTTATTTGGGCCAAAACGAATGTTACGTAAAACATTGTTACGACAACCCAAAATCACTAGTATAGGGATTCGAAATTAAAATAGATATATAAATCCCAATACTATACAAAACATTTCCTTTCGGAAATCATTTACTATAACAACAGTGTTATAGTCCACTATTTCCTTTTCATTTCTCGAAAACGTCTATTTCAACAATTAATGTTGAAATCTATGGTTTCGAATCTCAACACAATTAAAACTTCATTCGATCGTTTTAATTCAATTTAAACATCTCATTCAAAACATTTCCTTTAACATATTATTCACTATTCAAAAACGTGAATATAACTCCATTAATAGGTTACAACAATTTACTTATCAAAATAAGTCATTGCGAATTTATAAACAACGTTTATAAATTCCATTTCTATTTATTTATAAAAACTTCCTTTTGATAAATCCTTTTATTAACCTATTCCAGTTTATAACTCAATTATAAACTAAAAGTTCATATTATAAGTTAAATACTTATAAAACGATTATTTTACAAAATCGTTCCTCTGAAGACTTTCCAAACCATAAATCTTATAACTTATAAGATTCATTTATTTAACCAAATCTATTCTTCAAATAACTTCACAAATTTATAATTCTTACTATTTATAAATTTCATTTATAACTTCACCGTTTATAATTCTATAAATTTCATACTTTAATGAAATTCATTTTCACTTCATTCAAACACTTATAAAAACTCGTTTTATAATATCAATATTTCAATTTATAAATATCCATTTATAAATCTCTTAATATAAATCAATTTATATTATTCTTTTAAAACGTCTTCAAATTCCTTTATTATTTCACCATTTTGATTCATAAAATAATTAAATTTTATAAATCCTATATTTAAACTTTTCACAATAATTCTAAAATATCTCGATTAAACTATTTTATAAACTCAATAGCATCATATTCTCAAAAATCAGTTTTTTTAACTATATTTCTCAAAAATCATAATTTTTATAACTTTAAAAATTATAACGTTTATTTATTTACAATGGATCAATTCAAAAATTATTTTATAAAACGTATACTTTCTAAAATCACTTTAAAATCATTTTAAAATCCCAAAATCTGGGTCCAATGATGCTACACATCAAATAGTCAATCACGACTACAACGATATCATATATCAATATGAAAATCCATCAAATATCAAAATATCTGAAATCAAATAAAAACTATTGAGGAATCCAGTTGGATCCCTCCAACCTGTTTCCTGCATCCACAAACATTAGCACAACACCAATTTCGCTCCAGTACGAAATTATCGCGGCATATGTTCTTAATAAATATTATCCGCTTAATAACGGCGTAATAGGGTCTCATCCGCTAAAAAATACGGGAAATCAATAATTGCAATATATACATATGCCAATAAATATATATTGATATTATATATAATACCAATTTCACTGTTTATGAAATATTCGCGGTATATGTTTTTAATAAATAACATCCGCTTACTAACGGCGTATAATGTCTATTTTAACAATAAATAGATATTCAATCATCATTTAAACATGCATTCAAATATTTTAAATCTAACTATTTAAAATAAAATTGAAACTAATTCGATTGAGTGAGAAGTTCTCACCTTGGTTTTAAATTCCGTTTTAGCGATTTATTTCGAATAAAATTAAACGTGCGTTTAATTTTACCCAAAATTCTCACTAACTCCAAACGACTCCAAACCAACTCCATCGCGTAGTGCTCGTCCATACGATTCCAACGCAACTGGTTTCGCGCGTTTTCGACCTCGTATGAAAAAGATATGAATTTACGAAGTTTGTACACGATTTATATACACAAATTTATAACTAAATTAACAATTTTAACACCCTAATCAACCTGGGCCCTTGGATCTGCACTGCTCAACATCAGGCCGTGCGTCCCCTTCTCCCTCTCACGTTCTTCATTCTCCAGACATTCACACGCACAAACTAACCCAACATCAAATATTAGGGTTAAATTATGCATCGCCTACGTCGCACTTGAACGCGATCAGGTATTTCCAAATCGAAGCCACTCACCTCCTCTACGTTCGGCCCCAATAGGGTGGAGCTCGGCCATCTTCCTCACCTTGGAGTGCGTGCGTGACTGGCCATGAACGGCCTCGTCTATCTCCCCCTCCGTTGCACCAAAATCCATCATCACCGTATGGATTTAAAGCCCTCTTCATGCTCTTCAATGTTGTAGTTAACAACTTTGGCTAATTCTTTGTAGATTGAGAGAGATTGAGGGAGAAGTGAGATTAAATTCTGGCCTTAGAAATTGGGGGTGGCGGCTATGATATTAGGGTTAGGGTTTGGAATGATTTTTCTAAATTATGAAGAGGTGGGTGCTATTTATAAAGAAAAATCGAACACTATTCATCCGGAAATTCCGAACTCCGATTTACGCGCCGTAACCAGCGTTTCTAGGGTTTACCCCGCGTTCCGGACACAATGGAACAGGTTTCGGAAGCTAATTCGGACATCTGTGCGAGTTATGGCTATAAACGCTCAATTTGAATTAAACCGATTTAAGTGATTTTCTAGGCGTTTTAATTTGTACCGGACAAACGGTAAATCCAATTGACTTGAAATTTGAAACCTTACAATAATATCACATTACGGATCCGGTGAAACTGGTTTCGTCGAAATCCGAGACTTTTTGAAAAATGGCTATTTTCACTCGTCAAATTTAAATTAAAAATAAATCGATGCGTTTCGAGCTGCCACGATCAAACGATAACTCCGATTGACACGAAATTTGAAATCCGGTAATAACTAACTATTACGGATCCAATGGAACTGGTTTCGTTCAATTCTGAGACTGTTCAAAAATTGACTATTTTCACTAGTCGATTTAAATATTAAAATATTCAATTTTCACAAATTAACTTTTAATTCGATTTTAAAAGTTCTAAATATCTTTCTAACTTCCATATGATAAAATAAAATTTTACAAATTATTTTCAATCATATTTAACTCAATTTTTAATTATTTCCATAATTTAACGTATTAAATTATCGATTTAATTATTCAATTAAATCCAAAAATTCAAATAAAAATTTATTTGACTTAAAAATTCACTTATTAATATTTAAAATAAATTAAATATTCAAATTTTAATTATCAAAAATTCTGGGTCGTTACAATCTTCCCCACTTAAAAGAATTTCGTCCTCGAAATTATTAAGTAAGAAAAGTTATAGAATCTATTAATTTTCCATAATTCATAATTAAACTTCTTACAATAACTTACTAAGTTTTCCAAATCATACTTAGTTATCTTTTCAAAAACAATTACTATTGTTTAACTTTCAACTCTAAAACAAAGTTAAAGTTTTCAAAAAATTTCCCAATTTTCTCAAAAATTTTCTAACGCCTTAAATTTCCGGAAAAATTCGCCATAGTCTCCTTTGCGCGGCTCGATCCGAAAAAAAAATGACAGTATATATATCACAAATATACATCTCATCAAGTAATGAGGCATCCCGAAGGGAAAAAAGTGTAAAAGTACGGTATTTAATCCGAGATATGTACCTTATATTTTATTAGCAAGCATATACGGCTAATATAGCGCGAAAGCGAGCTCCAAATGCGAAGCAAACGCGATCCGCACCTACTAATTACTCAACAAACAACATGAGAACATGCATATATGACAATAATCTCAATATACAACATATATCTCCATAACAACTATATATGCCAACATAGCAATTGAAACAAAACAACAAATGCAATATATTCAACCATCAACCAACTATAATCCAACAAATTCATAACCAATAAATATTCATTTATATTCTCATTCATATCCAATGAAATGGTTTTCAATTTAATCACATTTTATTTATTAACATTGGATGTTTTTACTAACATTCATTTTCAATTAGTTTATATTCACTAATTCATATTCAAGTTGGTTCACTTCCAATTCAAATTCAATTCCATTCAAATTTATTTACCTTTAATTTGAATTCAATTACGTAGCTGTCAATTTCATTAACACTTAATGAATTATATATTATCAACTAACAATCATATAACAACCAATGTATATCTATCACAACCAAATTCCTTTGCTTACAATTGGTTTAATTTAATTGATTTTCATTCAATTATTCAACTTTCTAATAACATTAGATTTTAATGAATTTCACTTGCATTCATTATTTCATATCAACTAAATTCACATTCAATTGATTAACATTCAATTCATTCATTCAATTCAATTACAATATCGAATTTCATTTACATAACTCAAGTTCATATCTATCACTTAATTTTATTAATTTACTTTGATACTAATATCAATTTCATTCAATAACACTTAAGTTATATTCCATTTACAAACATCACTTTGTTTTACTTAACTTAATTTCCTACTTGTAAATAAATTCAGCTTCCAATTCTAAGTAAATTTTTCCATTTAACTTTAAATTAAATTTTTGTTTACAACTCATATTCATAAATATATTCATATAGTTTCACTTCTTATATATATAAGTTTATTTCTCAATTGTAAATTACTTTAATTATAATTCAATTCTTATAATTCTTTTGCTTATACAATTATTCTTTTATTTAGATTATTCAAACAACCAAACAATCAACTTATTTACTCTTTAATAATTCTGAAAATTATTCCTTTATATATAAAATATAATCAAGGTAAAATTATTTCGTTTACCCAATTTAAAACAATACTGTGTCGAATTGTTCTATTCAAGTGTTTAGAAACCCCTTCGGCATAGTTGTACATACCGTGCTGACGAAGGTTCATATGCCACTCAATAAACCAATCATCACAATATAAAACAATTTTTATATTCACTAACAAATACGCTCCCATAGCTATTATTACACTCAAACTCATTCTAGAGTACTGCTGACTCTATCTCTAATGAATTATACCCAACAGAACCATGGTTGTCGCTTAACCATATGCTCTGATACCAGATGTAACGCTTCGATTTTTCGTTGCCGAAAAACCGAATAGTTATGGGTTTTTAAAAAGAATTTAAGGAAAGAAAAAGAGAGAAGAAGGTAGAAGATAGAGGGAAAAGAAGATAGAAGAATTGAATAGAAAACAGAATAGAAGGTAGAAAATTTTAAAATAGAAAGAAAAGAGAAGAGAAAGGAAACGGAACACAGAAGAAAATAGAACGGAACAGAAAACAAACAGAACAACATCAAAATCTCACAATTCGCAGCGGAACGACATATAATAATAAATGAATAATCTTTAAACAAAGAACTATATCAGTTATTACATTTTATACATTACATTACATCATATCATCAGAGTGTACAACAACAACAGCAAATAGTGCAGCGGAAAAAGAAATACTATATAAACTAGTAATACGCCATGCCATCCAGCTTGCCTCCAGCAATTCCTGAATATCCAGAATATCCTGATAAACCTAACTCTTGACTGCCCGTGTGGAAATTGGTGGGCACCCAGAGTTTAGGAAGAAAACAATAAACTCCAAGTCAGTCATGTGACTGGTGTGAGAACTCAAAACAGTTTACTTAACTTTAAAATCAAAATAGAGGAATATTTTTAAATTCAATTCGCAATGCTTTTAAAAATGAGACTACCATAAGACCTCCTGACACACACACAATGCAAACGCAGACTTGGAGAAGATTTCTCCTTATGATAGCCAAAGATGCTTGATACGCATTAAAACCAAATCAATTTTGATATTATTATTAGTGCATAGTGTAGAAGAAATTCATTTCGAAAGTAGAATATAAATCTTAGCCAGCATAGGTACCATTATATTATGCCTACTATAGCTACTTCCTGAGGAAGCAGGTTCTACAACTAAAACCGTACAAGATCGTATTGTTTCTTTGGATTTCCAACAAATGGTCAGGCCAAGGAACTTCCCATTGCCACATGAGAATGCCTCTGGAAAGACATCCCCGAGAACCAAACCGGAACTCTGCCAACACAAGGCCGGGTTACCCCTAACTGGGTAACTACTGACACGAGCACGCCATTCCCCGATCGTAAACGACCTTTCTCACGGGATCCCGATAACCAACAACCACAAAGTAATAAATTCATAGTAACCACATAGGTTAAATATCTGGGCTCCATACCATGATACCACCTCTATCCAGAAGGAAATGTACATACCCTAAAGGGTGCTACCCCTCATAACCTTGCTGCATCTTTCCTGTTTTGACCATTTCCGGGGTGTGAGGTTCGACGAAGTCACGTCCACAAAACATACTCTATACAAAAGCCATGCTTTGGGTCAACAAATGATCAACACAATGATCACCAAGATAGACGATCAAATAAACGATCCTATCACAATAATCAACACAATGATCATTTCAGCATCACTCAGCATATCACATTACCAAATTGGGAATATATCGCTGATAACTTCAACTATATAACCTCTGAGCTCGTACGTCTCAGAGAAGGGTGTTAAGCTTAAAGAATAAATTCTCCGCCACCAACAGAAATATATTTGAAAGAAATCGGCTTTATATCTCAACTTGTAATGTCAGACACACAATCCATACAAGTCTGTTCCGGGATCGAACAAAACCGAAGGTACTTACAAAGAAGTCCTTGCAATCCGGATATTCACAATCCTGATCGGATTCACCATCACATATGGAGAACTCTATACCGTAGCTACTCGGTGTAGAGTAAATCGACAGGTCATCCTATCTCTCTCGCAAATACCGGGTCTTCAACACCGATCTTCAAATGCAATTCACAACGACGTATCACATATTCGGAATGGGTTATACGACCCCATGGTCCTTTCCCGGTTAACCCGAATAGTGAGCGCTTATTCAAAAATAAGTGTGGCATTCACATTCAAACAAATCACATCAATTACCCATTCAAAGGGAAATATTGATAGTCGGCTATTGAACTATCAATAGATATGCACACATCACCAGTTTCCAAATAATTTTCCAAATTATTTATTTCACAAAATATCTTTACAAGATATATAATTTCAACACTTCAAAAATAAATCAATATTTATTTTTAAACAAATTCTACTTTCTTCATAAATTCCTTAGTGAATTTATAATTCCAAAATATCAATGAATATTCGATTTCAATTATTCATTTCAATATTCCTTTTCAATTTATCTTCAAAAAGATAAATTCTCAAAGTATTCACTTTATATTGGAAAACATTTCCATACTTATTAAATAAGTAATTCAAGAATTTTATTTATTTTCAATACTTAGAAAATATTTAATATACTCTAATCGAAATTAAGTATATATTTCATTCTTTAAGGAAATCATTCTCTTAAACATGTTTATTTGGGCCAAAACGAATGTTACGTAAAACATTGTTACGACAACCCAAAATCACTAGTATAGGGATTCGAAATTAAAATAGATATATAAATCCCAATACTATACAAAACATTTCCTTTCGGAAATCATTTACTATAACAACAGTGTTATAGTCCACTATTTCCTTTTCATTTCTCGAAAACGTCTATTTCAACAATTAATGTTGAAATCTATGGTTTCGAATCTCAACACAATTAAAACTTCGTTCGATCGTTTTAATTCAATTTAAACATCTCATTCAAAACATTTCCTTTAACATATTATTCACTATTCTAAAACGTGAATATAACTCCATTAATAGGTTACAACAATTTACTTATCAAAATAAGTCATTGCGAATTTATAAACAACGTTTATAAATTCCATTTCTATTTATTTATAAAAACTTCCTTTTCATAAATCCTTTTATTAACCTATTCCAGTTTATAACTCAATTATAAACTAAAAGTTCATATTATAAGTTAAATACTTATAAAACGATTATTTTACAAAATCGTTCCTCTGAAGACTTTCCAAACCATAAATCTTATAACTTATAAGATTCATTTATTTAACCAAATCTATTCTTCAAATAACTTCACAAATTTATAATTCTTACTATTTATAAATTTCATTTATAACTTCACCGTTTATAATTCTATAAATTTCATACTTTAATGAAATTCATTTTCACTTCATTCAAACACTTATAAAAACTCGTTTTATAATATCAATATTTCAATTTATAAATATCCATTTATAAATCTCTTAATATAAATCAATTTATATTATTCTTTTAAAACGTCTTCAAATTCCTTTATTATTTCACCATTTTGATTCATAAAATAATTAATTTTTATAAATCCTATATTTAAACTTTTCACAATAATTCTAAAATATCTCGATTAAACTATTTTATAAACTCAATAGCATCATATTCTCAAAAATCAGTTTTTTTAACTATATTTCTCAAAAATCATAATTTTTATAACTTTAAAAATTATAACGTTTATTTATTTACAATGGATCAATTCAAAAATTATTTTATAAAACGTATACTTTCTAAAATCACTTTAAAATCATTTTAAAATCCCAAAATCTGGGTCCAATGATGCTACACATCAAATAGTCAATCACGACTACAACGATATCATATATCAATATGAAAATCCATCAAATATCAAAATATCTGAAATCAAATAAAAACTGTTGAGGAATCCAGTTGGATCCCTCCAACCTGTTTCCTGCATCCACAAACATTAGCACAATACCAATTTCGCTCCAGTACGAAATTATCGCGGTATATGTTCTTAATAAATATTATCCGCTTAATAACGGCGCAATAGGGTCTCATCCGCTAAAAAATACGGGAAATCAACAACTGCAATATATACATATGCCAATATATATATATTGATATTATATATAATACCAATTTCACTGTTTATGAAATATTCGCGGTATATGTTTTTAATAAATAACATCCGCTTACTAACGGCGTATAATGTCTATTTTAACAATAAATAGATATTCAATCATCATTCAAACATGCATTCAAATATTTTAAATCTAACTATTTAAAATAAAATTGAAACTAATTCGATTGAGTGAGAAGTTCTCACCTTGGTTTTAAATTCCGTTTTAGCGATTTATTTCGAATAAAATTAAACGTGCGTTTAATTTTACCCAAAATTCTCACTAACTCCAAACGACTCCAAACCAACTCCATCGCGTAGTGCTCGTCCATACGATTCCAACGCAACTGGTTTCGCGCGTTTTCGACCTCGTATGAAAAAGATATGAATTTACGAAGTTTGTACACGATTTATATACACAAATTTATAACTAAATTAACAATTTTAACACCCTAATCAACCTGGGCCCTTGGATCTGCACTGCTCAACATCAGGCCGTGCGTCCCCTTCTCCCTCTCACGTTCTTCCTTCTCCAGACATTCACACGCACAAACTAACCCAACATCAAATATTAGGGTTAAATTATGCATCGCCTACGTCGCACTTGAACGCGATCAGATAGTTCCAAATCGAAGCCACTCACCTCCTCTACGTTCGGCCCCAATAGGGTGGAGCTCGGCCATCTTCCTCACCTTGGAGTGCATGTGTGACTGGCCATGAACGGCCTCGTCTATCTCCCCCTCCGTTGCACCAAAATCCATCATCACCGTATGGATTTAAAGCCCTCTTCATGCTCTTCAATGTTGTAGTTAACAACTTTGGCTAATTCTTTGTAGATTGAGAGAGATTGAGGGAGAAGTGAGATTAAATTCTGGCCTTAGAAATTGGGGGTGGCGGCTATGATATTAGGGTTAGGGTTTGGAATGATTTTTCTAAATTATGAAGAGGTGGGTGCTATTTATAAAGAAAAATCGAACACTATTCATCCGGAAATTCCGAACTCCGATTTACGCGCCGTAACCAGCGTTTCTAGGGTTTACCCCGCGTTTCGGACACAATGGAACAGGTTTCGGAAGCTAATTCGGACATCTGTGCGAGTTATGGCTATAAACGCTCAATTTGAATTAAACTGATTTAAGCGATTTTCTAGGCGTTTTAATTTGTACCGGACAAACGGTAAATCCAATTGACTTGAAATTTGAAACCTTACAATAATATCACATTATGGATCCGATGAAACTGGTTTCGTCGAAATCCGAGACTTTTTGAAAAATGGCTATTTTCACTCGTCAAATTTAAATTAAAAATAAATCGATGCGTTTCGAGCTGCCACGATCAAACGATAACTCCGATTGACACGAAATTTGAAATCCGATAATAACTAACTATTACGGATCCAATGGAACTGGTTTCGTTCAATTCTGAGACTGTTCAAAAATTGACTATTTTCACTAGTCGATTTAAATATTAAAATAATCAATTTTCACAAATTAACTTTTAATTCGATTTTAAAAGTTCTAAAATATCTTTCTAACTTCCGTATGATAAAATAAAATTTTACAAATCATTTTCAATCATATTTAACTCAATTTTTAATTATTTCCATAATTTAACGTATTAAATTATCGATTTAATTATTCAATTAAATCCAAAAATTCAAATAAAAATTTATTTGACTTAAAAATTCACTTATTAATATTTAAAATAAATTAAATATTCAAATTTTAATTATCAAAAATTCTGGGTCGTTACATCGGATTTCAAAGCAAACAGAAACACCAGCTGAACACAGCCACAACACCGAAGCAAACTCACTTCCTTAAACTTGCTCCAAAGAAAACATCTTCGGAGACATCCATAGTCACTGCATCTCATCACGCGGCTACTACTTCCTGAGGTATCCAAAATACCATCACTCGCTTCTACCCAACCGACAGATCCAAACTCTACTCATCCAACCTCAAAAATAGACATAACAGGTTTCCTTCAGAGATCGATGAAGTCCTTCATCACTACAGAACTCACTCGATACAGTGTTAGGTCTATAGTCTTGACAATTACACTTCCTACCTCAAACATTCGAACTCCAACCAATGGTAGTTGTGTTACACACACTACTACCCATCTACCTTTATAACTTATATTGGAAAACCCGAACAGGTAACCCAACAGATAGGTAGAAATAAATATGTATATATATATAAAGTTACATATAAAAATTACAAATACCCTCTCTCAAGATAGACACGACTCCAGAGCCTAGGTATTCACTCAACCTAACGCTCTGATACCACAGTAATGACCCGCCATCCGTCTCCACAGAATGACGCATCATTAATAAGAAAGAAAGGTGTAGAAAAGAGAAAAGAAAGAAGAGAAAGAAGAAACAACACAGAATCTTAACAGTGGAACGAATAAATTATATTAATAACATAAATATTACATAGATTACCATCATTAACAGAGTTACACATATTACACATCAATACTTGACAGTTATAAACACCTGTCTAGTTATACAACTCAAAACAATACAAAAGAACTACTCAGAGAAACCAACACGGCGGAATTACTATATATCTACTCGCAGAAGCCTCTTGCTCCATTGCTCCTCCATAATTCGTTAAAGCTAACCTGAATCCCTTGGCTACTCGTAAAAATTTGAGTACCCAAGAGTTAAAAAAAATAGAATAAACTCTGGGTCAAATAAGGGTTTGGTGTGAGTAATAGGTTAAGGCTGCTTAATTTTCAAAACTTTTGAAAGAAAAGTATCACGTAAGACTTCACACACAAAAACATGGAACAGTTTTTACCTTACGCTAACCAAAACAATTGATAGGAAATCCAGTGATATTATAATAGGTCTAGGGTTTTCAAATAAATATGAAATAACCAAAATTGTTACATTTATTAAATTCCAGCTACTAGCCACAAAAGTGGGCAATACAATCAAAACCGTTGACACTTATAGGATTTTGAATTCCATACAATGGCAGGGCTACTGGGGTATCGTCCGTCACAGTACGTGGCCTAGACCACCGTACCGAGGAGTACGCCCGCTCCCCTGCAACACAAGGCCGGAACCATCCCTTACTGGACAGTCCCGAACAAGACAACCCCGACAGTTGGAGCTCACAACCGTCCATACAACCGAAATAAAAGGGACCTCTAGACAGGGGGAAATCTTGTCCTACTTGGGCATGACCCACTTAACCTTGTTGCACCTCCCCTCTTTTAGCCATTCCCGGTTGATGTGGCTTGAGGCTACAATTACCTTTAGTGAACACATCACTTAGAATGCTCATCGTCCACCTAACAATGTTCTGAAAGCATTCAATCCATACAAGTTTGTTCCGGGTTCGAACGAAACCGAAGGCATTATCTTGTTACACTTATTTTGGAATCACCCTCAGAGTTAACGACGATAACCCTTGCACTCTGAATCTTCATCTTCACTTGAGATTCACGGCCTACCGTTAATTTGGATCGATGTGGTCTTCGGATATCCAAATATGGAAACCCGATCCCAGTCTCATCGAAATCCAAGCGTGTCTTTTAGGTCGAAGTTGTTTTAGAGTTTAAAATAATTCAATTATCTATATACACACAGATAGATAACCCACAAATCACAATTGATAATTACATTATCAAATAAACAGGTAATCCACATTTTCATCAAAATAGGTAATCCATATTACCATCACAATAGATAATCTATATTATCATCGCAATGCAACCAAAGCATTCATACCACACAATATTACTTATCTCATTACTGAGATCACAATCATTCAAGGCAATCAATTTCACCCATCCATACATAAGCAAAGATTTACTTAATCACGATATAATTAATTTAAAATGAACTAAATTAACTATCTCCATCTCTAATTAATTTAAAATGAATTAAATTAATTACTTCATCTTTAATTAATTTAAAATAAATTAAATTAATTACTTTACCAATAAAAATCTTGCTTACTTAACCATTTAATTGATTTACAATCAATTGATTAATCATTCAAATTAATCACCTTAATTAATCATCCTTGATCAATTATTCTTAATTACATTCATGTAATTATCCTTAATTAATTTCACAAATTAATTATTCCCAACCAAAAACAGTAATCAACCTTTAATTACTTCAATTAATTAATTAACTATAATTAATTACCTTAATCCTTAATTAATTACAGTAATTAATTACCTTTAGTCACTTGTCATTGATTAATTAATCATAATTAACCAACTTTAATTACATCATTAATTGTATTAATTAATGAATCCTTATTTATATTTAATTAATTATCCTCTTAAATTAATTACCTTAAGTAATTAATCCATAATTATTAATCCCCTCTGATTAACCATATCCAGTAATTAGCTAACTTAATTACTTCATTAAAACAAATTAATTATTGATTGATTAATTTCTTAATTAATCCCTTGATAAATTACTAAGTAATTTAATTCGAATTACTTCCTTATTAAGACATCTTCAATAAATTGCATTCAGTAATTACAAAATCAATTAATTCACCAAGTAATTTTCCAATCCATAAATAATTATCATTAAAACATCAAGTGTTTAAAATTAATTTAACTTAATTAATTAAATTAAAAAATCATATTTAACACAATTAATGACCTTAAGTAATTAATTTCTTAATTAGTCCATTAAGTAATTACACTCAACAATTCACAAATGATTATTATTAGATTAATTAATCTAATTAATTATAAAAATTAACCACATTAATTATTATTAAATAATCTTGGTTACTTCATTAACCATTCTCTATTTATTCCATTAAGTAATTAACTTAGATTAATCATAAATTAAATTCTTTAATTATCCATTAATTAAAGTCTAATTATTTAATTAGTTAAGTGTTAACTGTCACTTAATTAATCCTTAATTATTTAATTTATTAACCTTGATTAAAACTTAATGTCTTAATTAATAATTCATTAATCATTAATTTAAAAATCTAATTGATGATCTTAATTACAAATTGATTAACTCTTAATCAATATTTATTAATTCCAAATCATTAATTAATTAAATTAATTAACATTCCTTAATTACTCCATTAATTAAATTTATTTCAAAACATTAATCATAATTAATTTTAAGATAAAACATTTCTAAATTATGTTTAAAAACAAATTTATTTGAAAACAAATTACTTTTGAAATTACTTTTAAATTTCATTTAAAATTTCAATAAATTTAAATTTACACTTTCATTAAATCTTTCAAATTTAAATCTTCTTTTAATTTCAAAAACTGAGGTTCATATTTAACTTTTTATTTGCAGATTTAAAATTTAATTTAAAACTTGCTCAAATTTTAAACATTTCAATCTTAAAAGGTTTAACTTCTTTCCAAAATAAAGTAGTTAAACAAGTTTAAACTTTAAACTTTATTTTTATTTAAAACTGAGATTTTAAATTTAAACCTGAATTTCAAAAATTCAAACCTGAATTTAAAACTAGGTTTAAAATTTCTTTACATTCCAAAGTTTCAGAGTTTTAAAAAGTTTTAAAAACTGAAATTCTGGTTTTTGTAAAACCTGAAACACTGACCAACCCGAGGCATTACAAAATACTTCGAGTCAAAATCCATCTTTCCCGAGCGAATCAATCTACTGCTTCAGGCAACTCACTACATCAACTCGAGCAAACCGAACTCAGGCCAACCAACAACAGATACATCTCATCACCGTGCATATGCACGGTGACTACGGCAACCGTTGATCATCGGAGATGATCGCCAAAAACCAGAAAATGACGCAGCAACCCACCACAACCATTGATTCATGCAACCATTCACGAATTCGAGTTCGAACCCAAAATTCCCAAAACCTGAAAAATAACCATCAGTTTTCCTTCGAACCTGTCAACGGCGAAAACTTGCCGCTCCGACCACCTGAAGACTAGCCTCTCCGGCCTCAACTTCAACTACGGCCATGCTATCAATTCCCAAAATATCTCAACACTCGATCATCTCTACAACCCGAAATTGCCGATTCTTCAAACCATTTAAAAACTAGGGTTTTAAAAAGAAAATCAATACCGCAACTTTCTTATTGAATTCCATCACCACCTATGATTTTTCTTAGCATCACCTAACACTACTCTATCATCCAGAAGAAACCCAAGGCTCCTCAATTCAAAAATCACCAGAATTTGCTAAAAATTCATTATCAGTTTAAAACAAAACTGCACCTTCAACTTATGCTTAAAAATCCTAATTTTTGATTTAAAAATCAAGCTTTAGTTAATGCTTTCTATCTATAATACTGATTTGATAAATTATCTAGTTTTGAATTTTTGTTTGAGTCAACATATTCTGATGTTTTAATGTTTTCCAGAAACATCAAGCTTAAATTAGGCTTGATTAAATTTTTAAAGCTATAGTTTAAGCTAATCAAACAACTTCCTTTTATAAATTTCATTTAATCAGAAACTTAATTAATGATAAAGATTGAAATCAAAGTTCTGCTTGGAAGCCAGAACATAACAAGTGATTTACAGCATGCACCCAAAAAATATATCACATCAGACTTTAAACAATACTTATTTATATCAAACAAACTAGCATGCAACCTAAGTAAGAATTTAAGATTTTAAAGTTACGCACTTGAAAACAATTGAAAAACAGAGCATTCCTTTATGAAACAGTTTTTGAAAGCTTTTGAATCTCTTTAAACTGAAATGCCCTTTTGCTCTAAAACTTGAGTGCTTTAATAAAATGCTTTGATTAAAGACTGCGTGCTTGCTTTAGTTTGAAAAGAAAATGCACGGGCTTGATTTAAACTGCAGTTGCTCTGGGTTTTTTTTTTGAAGGTGTGCAGACTTGCATTTGAACATGCACTACAAGTTTGAAAAGAAAAATGCCTTGCTTCCAGTTTGAAAATAGCAGGGCATTGATTTTGAAGAGGTGCAGGCTTTTAAAAAAAACAGATTTGATATTGCAGGGATTTGTATTTGTTTTTGAAAATGCAGGTTTGATTTGAAGAATTTGTAACAGATTTGGTTTTTGAAGATTGTTTACAGATTTTGCCTTTGATTTTGGGAAGCAAATTACAGGGTTTTGTTTTGATTCTGGAAGGTGAATACAGGGAAAATGATTCTTCTAGTTTGAGAAGTGAATTACAGGGAGTTGGGAATGGTTACAGGGTAGTGACTTTCTGGTTTGAGAATATAAAAATGGCTACGGGATTTTGTTTTGAGCTAGAAGAATGTTTTACTGATTTTCTTTGATTAGAAAAAGAAATGAGAAAAGAAACAAGAGTGAGAATTCATGTTTATATAGGTGTATTTTCAGATTTTAAATAAAAGAAAAATTAAAACAAAATTGACACTTGTACATAATCCTAACATTTGTCACATTTGAGAGTTTAATTTTTTAACACTTGTTAAATGATGCTTAATATTCATACACTTGTCTTTTTAAAGTAGTTGTAAATTAATTTAAATGTTAATATAATAGTTATGTCTAATCACTTCGTTAATTAGTATTTTATATGTATATAAATTTATAAAAGAAATAAAAACAAATCATGTTTATAAATAAAACTTATACATATAAAAATTAAAACAATTAAAAATCTATACTTTGGAATTTTAAATTCAAATCAAATTCAAAATCAATTATTTAAAAATAAAGTTATATATAAATTTAATTTGAAATAACAATTGCAAATTTTATTCAAAATCTATTTATGAAGACAATACACTATTAATATTGTTTTTATAATATCTTATTATTAAATTAAAATAATTGTAAAAGAAATTATTCTTTTGTTAATAGATTACTTATTTAGTTAAGCCATAAAACTCTTTGTTAATTCATTTAAATTTAAAACTTAAGCCAAAATTATTTTAATCATTTAAACATTTTTCTTAATAATTTAAAAATCATATATTTATTTATTAAATAGCTTTGAAAACTTAATATTTAATTAAAATCGAAATTTCCATATTATTAGTGTATATATTAGAATTTTAAATCATGATTCATTTATTAAATTTTAAACCAAGATCATTTATTTAATAACTTTAAAAAGCTAATATTAAATAAAAACAAATTTCCAAATTACTAAAAATATTAGAATTAGAAAATATGCTTTATTTATAAATTTTAAATCAAAGTTAATCTATTTACAATATAATCTATATATTTATATTATAAATAGAAACCAGTTTATTATTTTTAAAAGATAAAATAATCAATTAAATATTTATTGAAGAACATTACCAAATCAATTCGAATTATTATTAACAAAAATAACAATATCAATTTAATTTTAATACAGATTATTAAATTGATATTGTTAAAAATTCCGAGATGTCATATAACATTAGATTAAAGGGGAGTTATATAGTTTGAAGTTAGTTTTTGTTGATGACAAAGAGGGAGAATTATGAAATAGGATAGTTAGGCATAGATTAAGGGGGAGTTATTAGTTTTAGGGGGAGTTATTAGGATAGAAGTAATATTTTATAAACAAAGGTTGTCATCATCAAAAATGGGGAGATTGTTAGTCCCTGAGAAGTTGGTTTTGATGACAACTACCTTAGAATAAGATTACAAAATATAAATACTAACATTATTGTTTAGGTATATATGTATATGCAGTATATATGTACAGGTACCAAAGAATGAAGAATGTACAGTACTCAAGATCGAAGATATCAAGATTCAAGACTCATGAGTATCAAGATTATCAAGAGTTCAAGATTTCAATAATAAGTAATTTCATTAGGAATTTGTTAAAACTCCTAGAAAAGCACTGACGTCTCAAAATCCATTTTATTCGTGGAATGGAATCCACTTCGAGCCCGTTAAAGGGATGGAACCCTAAGTAGGATGGAACCTACGAAAAATCTAGTGGAACATTGTTTTGTATCCACTAACTTTTATTCAAATGTTTTACAAAATTATATCTTGTTTTCAAAATGATTTCAATATCTTCTTTCAAAAATATCAAAAACTTCTATCCTGGTTTTAAAATACTTTTAGCCTCAAAATAATCTTTATTTTCAAAATCAAATTATCTTTGGTTGTAAACTATCTTTTAATTATAATATATTTAACTTTTAATATTTATACTTAGATTTAAATATAAAATTATAGTAAAATTTTATATATACCAAAATATTATTCTCTATACTTATTTATGTATTTTAACTATAGTTAAGTATATTTATAAAGTTTAAAATAGTTTTAATACAAGACAGAAGTTATTTTCAAAGAAAAATAAATTACCAAAAATAACTTAGGCCTGTCGACAACCCCAAGACACCCTTATCAACAAGGTGACAGTTTATTTCAAAAATTTGATTTTCAAAGGAAGTGTCTATTCGTCATATCCTTTCATGAATGGACATGGCAGTTGTTCTACTATAAATAGGGGCTGTTTTAAACGAATTTATATTCATATATTTCTCTGATTTCACTCCTCTTCTTCACATTTCTTTATATACATTTTAATCATTACTCTGCCGAAATCACCATTGAATCTAATTAGATCATCTCTGGTTTGATTCACTATCACTATCTCAGCAAGATCCTAGTGCTATTCAGAGTTATAGACTTCTTTGTAATTAATTGAGTGAGAAAAGGTGTGATTGTAGCCTGTAAAATCAATCAAGCGAGAAATGGTGTGATTGTAGCCTAGAAAATCAATTGGGTGAACTTGTTGCCCGTAAAATCAAGTATCTCTACCCAGAGGATTGTGAATCTGGAGTGGTGTACCTCGTAGCCTTGAAATCGAGGGTGTAATTGTAAGAATTGATTTTGAAAGGAAATCCGTACTTATGTTGCGGGACTGGATGTAGGGTAACTCTGAACCAGTACAAAATTCGGTGTGTTCTTTCCTTTATTACTTTTTACTTTATATTTACATCTATGTTTGATTCTGTGATCATATCTGGGTCTGAATATTTCATACATTTGTGTTCAAATTAATATAAACTCAAAAGGAATTAGTAATTCCTTAAAACACTATTCAACCCCCCCTCTCTAGTGCTAATTCTAGCCTTAAGATCCGTAATCCATTTCTCATATGCGGTTGATCTTCAGTCTGTTTCGGAGTACAATCCCGATCAGCCCCAGTTGCCTCCAGCTCGTGAGCAAGTCTTTGAGGTTTCTCCACCTCTCTTAAGACAATCTGAGGAAGGTATTTTGAACATTCTTATGCTTACTCAAAGTCGGAAGCGTAACTTGAAGTAATCACTAAAAGTTTTTTCTTTGTCTCTCTCCAGTGATTGGAGCTACATTGGCCGTGCCCCCTACAACTCAAGAGCCACATCATGAGTTGTGCCATCATAATAGAGGCGACCACCACAACGGCCACTGCACCAACCGATGGAGCATAGGGGAGTACGTGTACTTTTGATGAACAGATGATGGAGAAACTTCTCAGTTATCAAAGCAATCCTTTTGCCAATCTGCCATTTGTCATGGGCAGAGGCGCACCCGTGGTCAGTTCCTTGGGCCCAACTGCTAGCATCCCCGGCGATGCCCAAATAATCCACAAAGAGGAGATAATAACTGAAATTAACACCGAGATGGAAGCAGCTGTGTGGGCCAGTGGCTTTGGAGGTTGGATGGTGGGCCCTTGTCCAGCCCTATGCGAATGATTTCTTTTGGAGGCACGGTCGTTGACACCAGCATGCCTCCTCCGCCTTCTACCATTGATCCTATCCCTCCGACTCCGTCTTCAGGAAGCATTCCAATCCATATGAGCTAGGAGGAAGAGGTTAACATAATGCCCCCGACTGGAGATCAATCGCCAAAAGGCAAGGGCTCAAAGAGACATCCAAGCGGCAGTTCCAGCGGATCAATGCCGAGGAAGAAGAAGAGGAAAACGAGAGAATAGACATGTTTTCTTGGATCATTTTTGGGTAGATACGCAGGAATTTCCTTTTGTTTTTTGTAGGCCATGTATAGATGCAGGTTCGGCCCCTGCTAGTAGGATTTGTTAGAATAATTTTGTACTAATCATTCTTTTCCAAAGAATAACTGAAATAAAATTCCATTTTTGTCTTCAACACAATTTTATGTTTATCTGTTTAAGTGTTTCAGCGCTCGAACTTCCATTCAATATACTTGTGAAGTTTTAGCCTTTGAATGGGACCTAAATTCAATTATTAAGTCTTGGAGCCACAGTTTAGGGTGACGGTCGAAAGTTAAGTCGAGTCCCAATACTGCACTGTCTCGATCAGTAGTTGGCATTCATGTTTTGCACCAAATTCCACGAATAAACTGAAAAGATTGGTCAACAATCACTTTTTGCATTTAATACATCGAACTTAACTCTGTGAAACGAAGCTTAAACAAGACGATTTCGGATAGTCGAATCACACTCGCTCATCAATTGGTGATTGCATCCACACTTTGGGGATTGCACTTGTATGTCGACGGTCAGTTACACCCACTTAAGGTTTTGAGATATGTCCGCGCTCCGGGGACTTAAGTTATTTTATGGATGGTCAGTCACATCCCTTTGATATTTAGAGTTTCGTTCGTACTTTGATGGTCGTATGACGCACATTAAAAATCACTGCTCTGCCTCGAAGAGATTGCATTTTATTGCTGAAATAAGAAAATATGGCAAAGTCAGCTGCCTTATTACAAATTCAAATTTTGAAATGCATAAACAAATTGCAAATATAAAGCAGACTGAATGAACATGTTATATATAGTAGCGACGAAGACTCTCCCTGTTCCAAGCTCTCGGCAGAATGAGACCGTCAACGGTCGATAATTTAAATATGTCATCTCCAAGTCTTCTTTCAATTACATACGGCCCTTTCCACGTTGGTTTCATATATGAAGGGACCAGGTAAATTCTCTTAAGGACGAGATCGCCGAGTTCCAAGGTCCGAGGTCAGACCTTGGCATTGTACAATCAGGTAACTTGACTCCGGTACACGGCTTCCCTCAAATCATCCTCTTCTCGCTTCTCATCCAATAAATCTAGAGATTCGACAAGTAATACGGCATTTGTCTTTGGATCATTATAGGTCACACGATGAGAAGGTACTTCCAACTCGATCGGAATAACGACTTTTAAACCGTAGGAAAGTGAAAATGGAGTGTGGTCGGTCGCGGACTTATGGGTTGTTCGATAAGCCCATATAGTCATAGGAAGTTCATCGATCCATTTGCCCCTGCCCTTTTCCAGTCGTTTCTTCAAAATGGATTTTGTAACTTTATTAACAGCTTCAACCTGCCCATTCGCATGAGGGTGTGCAACTGCAGAGAACTTCTTCTGGATGTGGAATCGTTAACGAAAATTCTTAAATTCAACACCGCCGAACTGGGTTTTGGGTTCAGTGATGATGGTATGCGGGAGACCAAATCGACAGATAATGTTGCATACCACAAA
Source organism: Allium cepa (assembly GCA_030765085.1). Classification (NCBI taxonomy): domain Eukaryota; kingdom Viridiplantae; phylum Streptophyta; class Magnoliopsida; order Asparagales; family Amaryllidaceae; genus Allium; species Allium cepa. Next base: position 467,662,211 of record CM060943.1, read on the forward strand.
ATTGATCACTTTCTTCGTTGTGATAGTAGCAAGGGGCTAAACTTCCATCCATTTTATGAAGTAATCAACTGCAATGATGGCGTACTTTGCACCACCTTTGGCTAGAGGTAGAGAATCAATAATGTCAATGCCCCATATTGAGAACGGCCATGGACTGACCATCTGATTTATTTCAGTAGGCAGGGCTCTCGGAATCCGAGCATGCTTCTGACATCTATCATATTTTTTGGCATAATCTGATGCGTCGTGATTTACAGTCGGCCAATAGTATCCACATCGGAGCACTTTCTTGGCAAGAGCTTGCCCCCCGGTGTGATCGCCACATTCTCCTTCGTGTACACCATGCAATACTCGTTTGATTTCATTGTGGGAGATACACCAAAGTAAAGGAATAGAGTACCCTCTTCTATACATGACTCTATTCTAGATGGTGAACCGCGAAGCCTTTCTAAGGACTTGTCTTTTTTCATTCCTGCGCTCCGGCAGTGTTCTATGCTCGAGATTGTTCCTGAACGAGGTCATCCATGACCCCTTATAGGGAATGACTTCAAATACCCACTCGGTCTCCATCTGATCAATACTTGGGGAAGATAATGTTTCTATGGGAATAAGTCCCATTTGTTGCACCTCACCGGTACTAGCTAACTTTGCTAGAGAATCGGCATTTTGATTATGTTCTCGGGGTACGCAATAGATGGCATAATAAGCAAACTGATTCAATATTTTCTGAACTCGAGCAAGACAAGAAGCCAGCCTTCGGTCTTTGTCCTAGTACTCCCCCTGAACTTGGCACATGACCAATTGTTAATCGTAGTAAATCTCCAGAGCAATAATTCTCAAATCTTTGGCAAGCCTTAATCCAGCGAGTAGGGCTTTGTATTCAGCCTCGTCGTTGGTCGCATGAGAATCGCAATTTAAAGCATAGCATATAGATCGGCCTTCAGGATAGTGAACTCAGCGATGAAGTCTGCCAGGACTTGTCCTTGGATAGCTCACCTTGGAGGGTAAGTGATGGCGAATTGACTCAGCTCGATATTCCACTTGAGTAATCTACCAACGTGAGGGCTTATCGTAATGGCTGGTTGGTGTACATAGTGATGGCATGAGCCTAAAAATATGGACGGAGCTTCCTCGAGGCAATGACAAGACAATAAGCTAACTTTTCCAGCTTCGGATAATTTCTCTCTGCTATGTTTTGTCGTTTGCTAATGTAATATTCCGTCCATTGTATCCGGTCTTCCTTCTAAATTAGGGTTGCACGGATTGCATTTTGTGACACCGCCTAGTAGATGTACAACCTCTCATGATCAATTGTCTTTGACAGAATGGTTGGTGTGGAGAGATGTCAGACCAGTGCTTGGAATATGCCCTCACATTCCGTTGTCCATCCAAAATTCCGTTTTCCTTTTTGATCAGGTCAAAGAAAGGAATGCATTTGTCGGTGGATTTTGAAATAAGCGTGCTCAGTGCTGGTACTTTTCCATTGATGCTCTGAACTTTCTTTATAGTCCATGGAGTTTAAGGGTTTCTGATTGCCCAGATCTTTTCAGGATTAGTATCAATTCCTCGAGCATTGATGATAAATCCAAGGAATTTTCCAGAAGCGACCCCAAAGTGACACTTCAACGAGTTAAGTTTCGTTCTGTATTCTCGCAAGATGTTGAACATCATTTCCAGGTCTTTGATGTGATTGGTGGAGAATCGCGACTTCACGAGCATGTTGTCCACATATACATCCATGGTTTTTCCGATCCGGTTAGCATACATTTGATTAACAAGCCGTTGGAAGGTCACTCCAGCATTCTTGAGTCCAAATGGCATGACTTTGTAGCAGTAAAGTCCCAGATCGGTGACAAAGTTGGTATGCTCCTGATCGGGTGAGTGCATGGGTATCTGATTGTAACCAGAATACGCATCCATGAAGGATAAGAGTTCATGTCCAACCGTTGAGTCTATGAGATAATCGATTCGGGGAAGTGAAAAACCGTCTTTAGTGCAAGCTTTATTCAAGTCTGAGTAGTCAACGCATGCTCTCCATATCTCGTTGCGCTTTCTGACAAGTACAGGATTGAACACTCACTCCGGGTTTAACGCATCTCAGATAAACCCGTTCGATCTGAGTTTATTTATTTCTTCCTTAAAGGCGGAAGATCTATCTAGATCCATACCATGCCTTTTTTGCTTGACCGGGGACATGCCGCGGGTCAATATCTAATGCGTGGCTCGCGATGTCTGGGGCGATCCCACACATGTTAGAATGCATCCAAGCAAACACATCAAGGTTTGCCTAGAGAAATTCAACCAATTCCTCCTACATCTGTTGGCTTAGCCGAGATCTTATCTTTACCATTTTAGAGTCGTCATTATCATCTATCGGGACATCGATTGTTAGCTCTATCGGGGGAGCCTAACTGTCTTTAACTTCATCTTCACTTTCGGTATCTCTCAGGTCCAGATCCCTTAGGAATTGGTTGGGGTGCCCGACCCTTGGCTTAGGCGTTAGTTGTCAACTCTCAGCAAAGCGGACGCGGAGAGATTCCACTACGCCCTTTCCTTTTTCTTTTCGCTACACCACCCACGGCTCAGCAACATAACAGGCTCGTCCAGCAGCCTAGTCTCCCTGAACGACTCTAACTCCATTGTTAATAGAGAATTTAAAGTCAGACACTAAGGGACAATAGCAGCCTTGAATTCAGCTAGGGCCGGTCGGCCCAAGAAAGTATTGTATGGAGAGTCTATGTCCAATACAATAAATTGTAATATCCGGACTCTCCGGCATTCTCCAACTCCCAACTCCACTGATAGCTCCACTATCCAAGTGGGTATAGTTGCACTCCCGTTGAAGCCATGAATATGAGACTAATAAAGCTTCAAGTTTCTTCATCTGATCATAAGCTCACTTAAACAATATGTTCACTGAACTCTGACTGTCCACTAAGATCTTCTTTATCCAAGCAGGACCTACTTGAGCTGATATGACAAGTGGATCAATGGTTAGGGCTTTAACCCTATCGGCATCCGTATCTTCAACTACGATGTCGTCTGTCATCATTTTCTGTTGTTTGACCGAAGCACTATCTTCCAAATTACTACAACATTCTAAGGTCGCATGCTTAATAGAGCTGGCATATAACTCCATTTCCTTCCAGCTCCAATCAGCTGGATGAGGACCACCATTAACAGTACTAATCACTAGCCTCCTACTGGTACGAGCGGGTTCCTCCGGTCTCGCCGGATTTGGTCTATGGTTTTAATTCGATAGGCTCGCACCTCCAGACTGCGGTGCTCGAACAAACTACTCCAACTTCCTCTCTCGTATCAACTTATCAATAATATCTGGTAAATGACGACACTCTCGTTCGTGTTGTGGCCATAGCTATCATGAAATCTGCAAAACTTCCCTGTTTGAATCTATTTTTCTATTGATTTCTTCGGAGCAGGTTTCTTATATTGAATAGCATTGTAGGTCTGCAAGTATAGATTTTCCAGTGATGTATTTAAAGGAATTACGGGTCAAACATAGGAGCCCTATGTTGCGACCCACGATTCTGATCCAATTTCTATTTTTGATTTCCATTGCCTTTTTGTTGATTATGTTTATTCTGTATGTTCAATTGCACCTTTTTGGAACTCTTCCCGATTTGTTTAACGGTGACATTGCTTTGGATTCCTTCCACATTGGGCCCTGTGTCATACTTCTTCCTAGACTGTTTCTCATGCTTCCTTCTCAAGAACTAAGCTGTCTTGGAATAGAAACGGTCCAATGACGCATGGGGTTTTTCAGCCAACCAGTTACCGAATTCGAAATCGGGATCAATTCCTTTACTTAGTGCCACCAGAATTAAGTTATCATTAGGATTACTAATCTCAAGGCATGCAGCATGAAACCTCTCCAGATAACGTCTGAGTGTCTCTCCAGGAGCTTTAGTGACACTAGACAAGGTATTAATATCTTTCGGCCTTGTGACATGCATGCGAAACTGTTCAACAAACTTTGTTGCTAACTGGTCAAAAAATGAGATAGATTGAGGTGGTAAATGAGTAAAACACATAGTTGCTATGCCTCGTAGGGAGATTGGGAAACTACGACACTTGAAACCGAATCACCAGCTCGTGCAACATTCATCAACCATTTGTACTTTAAAATATGCTAGTTAGGATCGAAGCTGCCTTTATAAACAGGTAAAGTTGGCATTTTGAATCACCAAGGTGGTTCAGCATACAAAATATCATCGGTAAAGTGGGTATGACTTTGGGAAATTCCCCAATCGTCATTGGTGAGGCCTTGACTTTCATGGATCATCGTCGGGATGTCCAACATTTGGATATTTTGAGCATGTTGAGCCAAGATGTGGTCGAGTTCCACAATGCAAGGATGGGCCGGTCGTGGTTGACGGTCCATATTTCGCCTCCTTGATTCTAGTATTTCAGAAACATATGGTTTAAGAGTATATTCATTTTGGTGATGGTTCAAATCTGTCCGATTTCAGGCATCAACTCCTAACTCGGTAGCAGTGGTGCAGTGCGATTGTCGGTAATACGATAAGGAACATTACCTCCTCGGGAGGAGGGTTCGGTCTAATGTCTGGTTGATGGCCCAACTCTTAGGTGCCTAAGATTTAGTGTATGCTGATGTCCAGTAGCCTATGTATAGCTTCCATCAAGCCATGGGCGAGTGGATCTACGGTTAAAGTCAGAAGAGGCTGAACTCTCAAAGGATGAATATGAAGCTTGATCCCTTTTGAATCTCCTTCGTCTTTGATGATTCAGTTGGTTGGTTACTTCCGCGTTAGCACGGAGGTACTGAGTAAGATGCTGGTGTCCTTGATTCAACCCTTGCATTTACAGTTGAAACTCTTCCCTGGTGACAGGGTCTTGCGGTTCTGAGGGTTCGGCAGCAGTCTGATCGGTAGAAGGAAGTTGTGTGGGGTTATGTCTATCCCATCCTTCTGGATCCGCAGCTATTGAAGTAGTCCTAGTGTTGACCATTGTGAATAGCAAAGCATCTCCTAGACTTGACGCAAATCTGCATAGGATGGAAGAACTTCTAGACTTAAAATCTGAATCTTCTCCTTAAATTTTCGCAATCCAATATCGGCAGTAGATCCAACGAGAAAGAGAAAACTGGGTTTTTCTCAGTGAAAGCACCAAAGTGTTTGTACCCAAAATTAGGCACAACACTCTTAGGATGTGTTTGAAGAGATAAAATGAAGAATGTAAAATGAGCAAGATCTAACAAACACACCAACCGATGAATAAGAAAAACACATAGAAATATGCAGATTTATAGTGGTTCGATGAATGGTCTATGTCCACTATGAAATGGCTGACTTTTATTGATTTTTGCTCACTGGTTACAAGGAGTTACAATATTAGAATTCAAGTACAATAGTAATTCCAGCAGAGTCCGGATGTAAAAGAGCCAAAAGTCCTTTTTTAGTAGGTCATGGGCTGGTATTTATGAGGGTAAGCGGCAAATATCTTGCCCAGATCTTGGAAGACCTCTTCTGTCACGTGGGTGGGCCCACGTGATCGATCCCTGATCGTTTAGACTTGATCTGTGATCGATACGAATGAAATTCTTATCGATCAAGATTTAGCCCAATCTAGTCGAGATCGATCATGAACATTCGAGGTTGCACGTAAGCTCCTGTGAAAATTTGGTGGCATTTGGACATATAGATTTTTAGTTATGATCGATGTAAGTTTGGATTTGTTGAAGGCTACTGAGTTCGCATCGCTTCTGGGCACGTGATGCCAATCGGCATGATGTTAACTTTTATGATCGATCCACTTTTCATGCTGAGCGACTGAGTCAACCATCTTCACGTGTTCTCTTCGTATCGCTTTCATTTAGTTGCTTCGTATCCATGCCTTTCGTGTGCATTGATATGGCTTGGTTCATATCCATTAATAGCTATGCTATTCGTACCGATGATTATTGCTCCATTTCATATCGATAATTGAGGGTGTCATTAGTATTGGTCCATCTTGCATTATTCACATTGATCACTGGCCGATCGATACGAATAGCGCGCATTGGTGGATCAATATGAAACGATGGGTTTTTATGGCTTTGAAGGATACGAAATAGGCGTTGGCCGATTGATACGAACAAACTGTGGGACGATGGATGCGAAGTAATATGAGTATGGATGGATACAAAGTGGAACATACCTAATGGATTTGAGCTAATGGATGTTTGGTGGATATTACTGAGGTTCCCTGGATGGATACAAACGAAAGCAATATGAAGGAGGTAGAATGATGGATACGGAGGAGTTGATTTTCCTGGTTTGCATCAATCATAACTTGAGCATACGAACTCTGATTGACTTGATGTTTGGAACGTTGGATTTCATAGCTTTGATTGTCATGTCATGTTTATTGTAGCTCAATACGAACTTAGGAAAAATTTACCCGCATCAATGCTGACCTATGTATAACCGTTTACCGTAATGAACTGTCTTTGATTTCCGTTCAACTCCTTGGTGCTACGACCTTGCCCAAAGGCGGGATAACAGAAAGTTTTGAACTAAAAAATTTAGTTGAGGTGTGTTTTCTCATACTGGTTTACCAGACTGATCCGGGCGTTCTTCTCTTCAATGCTCGGGTCAAATTGAGTATAATTATGTATTTAGATTTGGATGCTTTTAAGCTTTCGCATATGAGCCTGTGTAGTTAATGCCCCGCTACAACCCCGCTACAACCCCGCTACAACCCCGCTACATCTCATAGCAGATTTCTACCGCTACGATTTTTCCATATAGCCCTAGAATATAGCATTTCCACTTTAATCCCCGCAATTTCCGCTATATCTCGTTATTTCCTCTATATTCCGCTATTCCCGCTATATCTTTTTTAATAAAATGAATTGAAAAATTGCATTTACACATTATACAATTATGAAACTAATTTATTTGATTTAATTTTTAATATATTTTCAGAAATGAAAATACTCTAATATTCTACCAAATTCAATTATGTTATATAACAGTTTTTCGTTTATTTAATGTATATTCGCACATGTTTTTATTTAAAATTATTTATGTTTTATTTATAATTCAACTGAATGATAATTTTTCATTTAATTACCATTTATATATTTGTAAAAACATTAAGTACGAGTTTTATATACTATTTTAGAGCCATCCGCTATATCCTGCTATATCCTCGTTGTATCCCCGCTATGACTTTTTGCACCTCCACCGCTTTGAATCTACCGAGCGCATTAACTGCACAGATATGAGCTGAAGGTCTTCTAGTCGTCTTCATGTATATGTTTATTTTTTTGCTGCATTGTTGTTTAAGTTACTAGCGTGTGTGAGGACATGTTATTATAATTGTCCTAACTGATGATTAGTGATTGTGATTTGTTGTGCTTTGATAGATGTATGTATATTGCAGTTTCTGTTTTGTAAAACTCATTGATATTATATTATACGTTGTTCCACCGTGTTTGTGAGATTCTGCGATTGTTTTACTTTCTTCTCTCTTCTTCTTCTCTTTTAGTCTCCTTTTCTTTTCTTTTTCTTCTTCTTCTCTTCTCTTCTATCTTTATTCTTTCTTTCCCTAAAGTGATTGGTTTTTCCAGCATTCGGTTGCATGACACATAATATAGTGGACGCATTAGTGTCGATTTTCGAGGGTCGAAAATCTCGGTTCATCACATGCTCTACATAATTTCTCATCGAAATAAGCATAGACTCATTATATGTATATAATATGAGATAGATCCATCCAACTCATCTTTGAAATAGTTACTACGTCACCTAGACCTGTTATCTGGTCTACTCATTTAAAAGTACCCAAGATAATAAGAGGCGAAGCATAAAACCTTGGGTCAGACAACAGACTGGTGTGAGCGGTAAATGAGTCCAAAAATTCTAAACAGGTGAATATGGTAAGGAACAAGAGTACACAAGCCATACCTAACATGTCCCTACAATTAAGGAGTTAGCATACAACACTATAATATGCTACTTTGCAATATCATTAGGATATACCACAAACCAAATAAAGGATATCATTTTTTTAGGTATTCCTATCTCTAATACCTACTTCCGTTGATACCTACGAGTGATAGCCTACTAAAGAGAATGACGAAAGAAACCATAGCATCCATCAACAATCCAAACTATCGCTCTATGTGCTCTAGATATATGCGAACTTGTATTACCCCCAAGCTAGAAATTAATGGAAATCCCAGTTCTCTGTTGTACTCTCGTATCTCGCAGCCCAAAGCTGGATACGTGTCTCGCAGCCCAAACCTGGACACTAGACCTAAAGCTACAGGTCCAAGGTATACGGGTAGGGATGGCAACAGGGCGGGTTTAGGGTCTAACCTAGTAGAACTGTCCCTGTTTGGACCCGTCAAGATCCGCCTCATTGGGTCAACTGGGCGGGTAGACCATGAACCATTTTTAAGAGATCCGGGTCTAGGGTCGGGTCGATGCTTGGCTGACGTGCACCACTGCAATATCATAAAATCGTTTAATTGCTATAAACATTATTTATTGATCCTTCTATACATAAGCAATTATAACATGGATATTCTAATGTTCCATTCAATAAGTTATGTGATTTTTATGCCATTAAGTTGCATTGCGAATAATTATATAATAACATATGCATGTTTTCTTCAACTGCAATCATATACCTCATTCTTATTACCTTACTTATCATTGTAAACGCATTGATATCTATATTTATTGTATCATTTGGTACTAACCCCTTTTACTGATAAAATAAATATATGTAGATTAATACATAATTTTGAATGGATATGTAAAGCCTCACCGGGTCTTGGGGCGGGGCGGGTCTACCCTAACCTATATAGGTTCTGGGTACGGAGCGTAAGTCTAGACCCACACCGGGTTTATGGGGCAAGTCTAGGGCAAGGGTATAAATAACCTGGTGTGGGTCTAGGGCATAAAAAACCCTCCCCAACCCATGCTAATGCCATCCATATATATATAGGTCCCCTTATTGACTCATGGACGTCCCCACTTATAATATCACTACATCGGGTACAACTAAAAACTATCCTAGTCATCAATGCTTCCTTAGCGTATGCACCTAAGCCCATCTTTGCTCCATTTGGATATCAAGCCCTTCTTGCTCAATCTATTTTCCATTATTCATGAGGGACCCTTCCATATTCCCTAATCATAAGGCCCACCCCTTTACGAGCCGCCGTCTTCGGAACCTACTCCCAACACGAGCCAACATCCGAAGACCATAAATTTTCATCATGCTATTATCATTCAACCTGATATGAAAGAGCCCACACCTCCAGCACGACCTACATGACCACTACTTCACATCATAGAATTTCCATCACATTTGGACTTAAGCCTAAAACTTGATACCATCTTCTCAACTCGGCCCCGACCTCTCTATTTAGCCAATGTATGGCTAAGTTTTCTTCCACTCCTTCCTTGCTTCTAGTAATCCATTCCCAATTGTTTTGACCCTGGCATCTCCACACAAATCAAGTCGTCATAGAACGAATCCTCTCTTCAAAGCACCCTACTTCATATTCTAGAAACAAATTGTCATAGCCTCTAATACTTAGCCAATAACATATCCATCACCTCAGGCAACTTTTAGTAGCAACACCATTACTCTCCCCAAAGCCACCGACTTGTTGGACCAACCCACAGAAATGGGTACTGACCTCTTATATAGGTACTGACTTTTGTACTTAAAGATTCTAGACTTGAACCCCAAGCTCCTCCCATACTCCAGAACTTCTCCTCCAAGTTTTTTCCAATTGCGATCAATTTTACCTCTGATTTGCACAATTCTCCAACTTAACTTTCTATGCAATCACAACACTAGCAAACAACATCAAATCATATCATCCAACATAGAATAATAAGCAATTCATCTAATCAAACACGTAATCCATCAGAATAAGACAAACAAGTTAGTTTCTAGCATAGATGTACATATAGTATGAATGTATGAGCATGAGCAAGTGTGATTTCTAATCAATCTAGATCATACATAGTTTAACATGTAATTAAAGTTAGAAAATGTTTATGGCAATTTTTTTTCATAATATCTTAAATGCTATGATTCTATCATATATACAAGCATAATATAGTGAGATGGCATAAATCATTCACTATTTATCAAATTCGACCAATTTGTCTATAGATGTAATCTGGATAGTGAAGAAAAACATTTCTAATCAACCAATTTGATTATCTCTAGCTTTTAATTGAAGATCTAATCTCTAGTCCACAATCTTGTTTGATTTAGAGAGAAATTTGAATGAATTAGGATAGATTTAGGACTAATTAGGGTTTAAACCATATTTGGAATGAAAGGAATAGTTTTAACTTGATTTTTCAATCCTCTATTTATGGTATTCTTTGATTAGACAAATGGGATTACTAATAGGCTTAATTAATTACACAATAACCATGGCTATTAGCTTTAAAAAATTAAAACAGACATAACGTTCTAACCGCAAGTCCGTTTTTCTACTATGACCACTCTGTGGAATAGGAACCACCATCCTAAAGCAGCGAAACTAGTTTGAGACCCTATTTCCACTCCTATAAAAAGTTATAGCCCAAACAAGAATTTTAGGGTCAAAATTATCACACTGAAATACGGTAAAAATCATAAGCATGTAAAATGTCCCTAAAAGTCATATCCTAAAATTATAAAATCATACGACTTCATATGAATAAACTAAACATATTTTACGGTCCTCGGATACATAACATATGAGTCGTCACATTCTCCCTCCAACCTTTAGGAATTTCCCCTTGAAATTCCAAAATAAGCCAAAGCATAAGCAACCATGGTCATCCCACATGCCTGTCAATCATAAGCAACCGTCAAACATTTCAAACAAGAAACCATGTAACCAATAGTACAGTTAATCTATCCTAGCATGCGGTACTAACCTATCAAGTATAGTATACAATGGTGAAAATAGACGTGATAAACGAAGGGCTTACCATTTAAAGAGCACCAAATACATAGTCCTCATGCTCTCCTCCATCTCCCACGTACAAGCATCATCAGTTCTGCTCCATTATACTTTCACTAGCTTCACCATCTTTCTCCTAAGTTGTTTTGTATTGTACCCAACAATACGAAGTGGCCTACGAAGTATAAAATTTATGGTTCTACCCTTTAGGAATTTCCCCCTGAAATTCCAAAATAAGCCAAAGCATGCCCACCATCTTTTGAGGTAAGCCAACCCTATATGCTAGCTTCCCAACTCTTTCAACTATCGTGAAATGTCCTACAAATCTCGATGCCAACTTGCCTTTTCTACTGAATCGAACTACATTCCTTAGAGGAGAAACCTTTATAAACGCTGCATCTCTGACAAAAAACTCTAACTTCCTTCGTCTCTTGCCCGCTTAGCTTTTATGTCGATCCTGAGTAGGTTTCATTCGTTTTCGAGTGACCTCAATCTTCTTCGTAGTCTCCCTAATCATATCTGGTCCAAGTATCAGCTTCTTACCCACTTCCCACTAACATAAAGCTGCGTTACCTAGTCGGCCATAAAATGCTTCATACGGAGCCATACTGATAACTATTAGTGTATGCAAACTCCACCAGATGCAACTGATCATCCCATGATCCACCTATAATGCATGCTCTTAAGAGATCTTCCAATATATAATTTACTCTTTCGGTCTTCCCATCTATTTGTAGGTGATAAGCTATACTAAGGTGCAGCTCTATCTCTAACACCTCTTGTAAGCTCTTCCAGTACCCACGATTGAACAACGGATCTCAGTCGCTCATAATGTGTTAGTCCTTGAGATGATGGTTTTGATGTCAACAACCTTAGAATAAGATTATAAAAGATAAATACTAACATTATAGTTTAGATATATATGTATATGTAGGATTTAACCATGCAGGTGCCAAGAATGAAGACTGTACAACATAGAGATTCAAGGTATCAAGATTGAAGACTCATGAGTATCAAGAATATCAAGAGCTCAAGATTTCAATAATAAGTAATCTAATTAGGAATTTTGTTAAAACTCCTAGTAAAGCACTGGCATCTTAAAATCCAATTTATTCATGGAATGGAATCCACTTCGAGCCTGTTAAAGGGATGGAACCCTAAGTAGGATGGAACCTATGAAAAATCTAATGGAACATTGTTTTGTATCCGCTAAACTTTTATTTAAATGTTTTTACAAAATTATATCTTGTTTTCAAAATGATTTCAAAACCTTCCTTCTAAAAGAATAAAAAACATCTATCCTGGTTTTAAATACTTTTAGCCTCAAAATAATCTTTATTTTTAGAACCAAATTATCCTTAGTTTTAAACTATCTTTTAATAATAATATTTTTAACTTTTAATATTTATACTTAGATTTAGAATTATAGTAAAATTTTATAAATATACCAAAATATTATTCTCTATATTTACTTATGTATTTTAACTATAGTTAATTATATTTATAAAGTTTAAAATAGTTTTAATACAAGATAGAAGTTATTTTCAACGAAAAGAAAACTACCAAAAATACTTTAGGCATGTCGACATCCTCAAGTACCCCTTATCGACGTGGTAGCAGTTTATTTCAAAAATTTGAATTTTAAAGGAAGTGTCTATTCATCATATCCATTCACAAATGGACATGGATGTTGTTCTACTATAAATATGGGTAGTTTTGAATGAATTGGTATTCATATTTTCTCTGATTTCACTCCTCTTCTTCTTCCACATTTCTTTATATATATTTTTGCCAATACTCTGCCGAAATCAACATTGAATCTAACTTGATCATCTCTAGTTTGATTCTCTGTCACTATCTCAACAAGATCTCAGTGCTATTTAGAGTTATAGGCTTCTTTGTAATATACTAAGCGAGAAAAGGTGTGATTGTAGCCTGTGAAACCAATCAAGTGAGAAAAGGTGTGATTGTAGCCTTGTAAATCAATTGGGTGAACTTGTTTCCCGTGTAATCAAGTATCTCTACCCATAGGATTGTGAATCTGGAGTGGTATACCTTATGGCCTTGAAATCGAGGGTGTAATTGTATAATTGCTTTTGAAAGGAAATCCATATTTGCGTGCGGGACAGGACATAGGGTAACTCCGAACCAGTATAAAATCTGGTATGTTCTTTCCTTTATTGCTTTTACTTTATTTCTGCATCTGTGTTTGTTTCTGTGATCATATATGTGTCTGAATATTGCATACATTTGTGTTCAAATTAACAAAAACTCAAAAAGATTTAGTAATTCCTTAAAACACTATTCACACCCCCTCTAGTGTTAATCCTAGCCTTAAGATCCATATTCTGCATTTCTCGCATTTGGTATCAGAGTAAGGTTTTCAAAGTTTTCATAATCTGAATTTTGAAATTTTTTCAAAATGGCTACCAACACTGGTACTGTTAACACTACCAACATTGGTTCTATTATCCCTGTCACTAGTTCATTTATAGAAGGTCAGTCTACCGTCAGACCACCACTTTTTAGTGGAAACACCTATGCATATTGGGTATGTAGGATGAAAATATATTTACAATCTATAGGACTAGACACTTGTAATGTCACACAGACTGAATATTCTGAACCCACAACCGATTTTGCACATTGGACTGTTGAGCAAAAGACTGTTGCACAAAATAACTCTAAAGCTATAAATATTCTGTTTTGTTCACGTGATAGAAATGAATTTAATAGAGTGTCAATTTGTAAGTCTTCATATGAAATCTGGAAAACTTTGCAAGTTACTCACGAAGGAACAAGCAAAGTTAAACAGACCAAAATTTCCATGCTCACAAACCAGTTTCAATTATTTATAATGAATTCTAATGAGTCTATTTTAGATATGTATAGTAGATTTCAGAACATTGTGCATTCTCTAATATCCTTGGTAAAGGAATTTTCAGAAGAAGATCAAGTCAGAATTTTTTTATATTCTCTTACTCCAGAATGGGATTAAAAGACACTTGCGATCGAAGAGGCAAATGATATCAGTACCTTAAAGATAGAAAAATTAATTGGAAATCTAATGTCGTTTGAAGTCCAAATGATTGAGAGAAGAGAAAGCAAAGCATCTGAAAAGAAATCAATGGCGTTCAATGCATTAACCGATGGATCAGACTCAAACAACGATAATGATGAAGAGATAGCCCTTATAAGTAAGAATTTTCGAAAATTCCTGAAATACAGAAAGATGAACAATCTCAAGAAAAACAACTATAAGAACTACGGAAATCAGAATGTAGTGCCAAACAATATCAAATGTTTCAACTATGACGAACCAGGCCATATCAAAAGAGACTGTCCGTATCTAGATAGGAAAAATCTTCCTATAAACAATGATTCCGTAAAGAAACGAAAACGTGCATTACTGCTACTCTAGATGACTCAAACTCGTCCTCAAGCGATGATGATCAGAAGGCAGATAATTCAAATATGTGTTTCATGGCAGCTCACGACTCCGACGAATTTAGAGAAACGGACTCAAAAAAAGGTACACATTTACAATACAATTTGTTGAAATTGCATGCTTAGAATTAGTTGCTTGATTGATTGATTTTGAATTGGTGTCTTGTTTGAATTTTAAATTTTTTATTATTTTACTATTTTACTATTATTATTATTATTTTTAATAGTATCGTAATATTTTATGGAATATACTATAATTCTAGTAATATTCCAGATATATATAGACATTAAAAATAATAAATAATATATATATATATAATATATATTAGAATACTTAAGAAAAACAATTATGGAAATTCAAAGACACATGTGACATGGTCCCCACCATAATGTCGACAAAGGTACAGAAATTTGAAATTCAAAATTTGAATTCAAATACTGAATTTCCCTTCATCTTTTCACTTCATTCAATTCTCTGAAAACCCACCTTTTGACCAGAGAATATGTCCTTGAGAATTTATTTATTCACTATCTCTTATCACAACTTTTTACTCTCATTTTCAAATTCAAACTCTTATCTCAAAACTTCAAGCTCTCTACTCTCTACTCTAATGGCTTCATCAAGCAGCCCTTCCACAATGAGAATTTTAGAAAGATAAAAGAGCAACTCTATAATGATACGGAGGCTATAAAAGCATATATCAACTATGCTAACAACGGAAAAGTCCGTCCCGGGAAGTTTGCTATATTTCAAGATTTCTCTACTTATGAAATCGATTCACTTTTTGCAAGTAACCAAGTTCTTAGTCTTGTTGATGCTTCTCAAAATGATTTTCTTTGTTATCCAAGTCTTGTTAAAATTTTCTATGCAAATCTTAACCGTGGATTTTATAATGGAAATGATGATGAAATTTGGAGTAGTGTCAATGTAACGACCCAGTATTTTCAACCATTCGCATCCGCACATGTCGGACTTGAATTGTTCAAAACACCGCGTTGTAAATAAAATTTGGCAAATTT
Organism: Allium cepa; assembly: GCA_030765085.1. NCBI lineage: Eukaryota > Viridiplantae > Streptophyta > Magnoliopsida > Asparagales > Amaryllidaceae > Allium > Allium cepa. Next base: position 467,677,629 of record CM060943.1, read on the forward strand.
TAGAATATACATTAAATAAATAATCACAGAATCACAGACACAAAAATCAGAATACTCGCAGCGGGATTTGAAATAACTTAGTGGTTCATGAAGCCACTATCACAGTCTCAAAATAAGAAATTTTTACATAGTCATTAAAACCAAATATAGTTTGAATCAACCACGGAAAAATCCACATTTATTTGTCTCCATTACAAAATCTAAGATAAAGAACTGAATGGGAAATTTGACAGCAGCTTGAAAGATGAACAGCAGAAGTCCTAGCTTCGGGGATGAAGTCCGAATTGAAACTCAAGCTGACCCGAGCGTAAATAAAAACATAAACACTCGAGTCATGACATACATACTTATACAGTGTAAGCTAATTCAAGTGAACTGTAATATAGATACAAGTAACTTAAAGGATGCTTGGGACTGCCCATCCTCTAAGGATCCGTTAAACTATTTACTATGTAGTAATATTTTGCTATTATAATAGTGACTATTGGTAAAGTAAATTTACTTTTAAATAGCGTTAAGAAGTGACCCAATAATCCCCTTAACACGTAATAGTCCCAGTAGTCCATCCAATATCATAGTCCCTCCTGATTGGGAAGCCACCAGAGGATACCACACGGGCTACGGGAGAAAACCAAACTCGTACAAGGCTCGCTATGGTAGGCGACACGGCACAACTAGGCAATTCCATGATAGATATACCAATTATGCATTCGGACTGGTGGTAACGCATAGCTGCTACTAACACCCACCTCGAACAACAATCCCAAATCAAAGGTGCTCACCAAACAATCACAAAGTAATGGGATGGCATACGAAGAAGTGCGTTCGATCAAAGGTGCTACCTCATTATTCCGAGAATCGCTCCTGTTTTAGCCACCTTATGCCAACTCACGGGAGTCGGGTCCACGTATTTACCTCAAAGGAAATGTCATCGCCATCCTACTTCATTCTGAAATCTCCACCACGTACACGGTTGTTAAAGTGGTTTTCGATATCGACAGAGAGTATGCCTATATCCGATCCCTATCTCTTTAACAACCAACGTTATTATTACCCGTGGTTATAAAGAAATCAAAATAGTTTTATGTTTCAATCAAAATACTACATTTAAAACTATTTAAAAGTGAAGTTATAATTCTTACAAAATCCAATATAAATCCCAAAAGTTTAGCCTTAGTTCATTTGTATCAACTACAGCACTTGCGCAGTGCGGTAATATCCTTTACAACAGATTTGAGTAAATTAAATTTTAGACTTCAATATAATTTCAACAACAATTAAACCTTACATTAAACCAATTGAGCTTATATAATCATAATTTCCACCTTTGCATAGTCATTTAAATTACTCAATAATTTACGATTATTTTAAAGTAAAATTTTCAAATATATATCTAACTTCTCTATACTTTACTTATTAAAATCAAGTGAAAAATTCTCTATAAATTTTACTTAATAATTAAGCTGAATTACCACTTCAAAAATAAACTAAACTTCTAATCAATTTCTTAACTTACCTTTATTCCTAAACCACTTTACATTCTAAATTTGGTTATATTTCAACTTCCATTTTTAAGTATTCACCTTACTTAACTGTTTAATTCATAGACAACTTTACCCTTTATTTATTTACCTATTCAAATTTAGCCAAAACATCATAATTTATTTCTTAACTTGAATTCCATTTTATTTTACAATTCAAAATTTACAAGAATAAATTCATACTTTAAATTCGGAACATTTATTTATCTACATTTTTAATTTGTACAATATCACTATACTTATAAGAATCATTTTTAAATCAAATTTTTAAGCAAAATATTATAACATTCTAATTTAAAAATATTTAATATTTCCAAATATATATATATATATATATATATAACCATGGGTCTGTATAATATTCTCTAACCTTGGTCAAGTGATATGGATAATATATCATTTCAATCCGTAATTTACAAACAAAATCCGGGTTCTATCATTTCAAACCCGCAATCCCAAGTTAAATAATAAATAAATAAATAACAAATATCGTTCAGGCCTATCATTTCAGCCCGTAACGATTCTATTCTACAGGGGACTTGCAGTGATAAACAGTAAATAAATAAATGGTATAACAACATAATATAACAATATAAAATATAACTGATGATGGGTAAATTTAATAACGGAGTTTTTTAAACATCATAAATTTATCACAGGCAATTAAGATATGAAATAAAATCATTCTACAATTTCACTTGTTAATAATTTACAAATCTATAAGTACGTTTGTCGGGTGAGAAATACTCACCTCTATGCTGCTGAAGATTAGACTCAAAACTAGGATAACCACACCGGTAACAGCGTATAGAAAGCACGATCAAATATTGGAAGATGAGACAAACCGATTTCGACCTTGAAATAAGATAAATAAATAATCTGAGTACGCGAATTCAATTAAGGACAAAGAAAATTTTAAATAAAACAAAATTGGAAAGGGATTAAATAAAGGATAATTGGACCAAATTTTCTCGACTACATCACCACACAACTCCCCCAATTCCCCACGTACCCTTCCCTGTCCACGCTCATGTTATAAAATGCATGCATGCACGGTAGGGGAAATCTTCCCTTTTTTTCTTTCTTTTTAAGTCAAGAGGTTGTAATGAATACACAGGCGATGCAAGCGTTTTATATGCTCAAATGTTTGTTCATAGTTGCTACATGGCTCGGCCACTGCATGTCAGAGGAGAGGTGGTGCAGCTGTGGTGGGGTGGAGGGTTGTAGGTGGTTGAGCATTCATGTTAGCCAGTGGAACAAGCGTGAAGCAAAAAGGAGAGCACAGGATAATAATAGTAAGAAAAACATGCGCCATTACCTGATAGCCCAAAAGCTCCTGCAAATAGAAGGAAGAATAAGGCTGAAGCAAAATGAGATGCAAGAAATATTTGTGACGTGCTGGAGTATTTATAAGGAGAAGTTTTTGTTGCTTATAAATATGAGAGAGGGTGCACAAATCAAGGCAAACTTTTGGCCAAAAATTTTGTACGTGTGAAAACAAATTAAAAAAATGGCAAGCAAATCTTTGATTGATACGTGATGTTTTCTTAACGTTATTAGGGGGGAAAATGTGCTAATTTAGGTGAGAGAATATAGGTAAGAAAGATTTGAGCGAATATTTAAAGTGGTATTGATTGCGTGAATTTAGCAAAAGAAAACTGCAAGAAATCTTTGGCAAATATTTTGTAAATGTTTAAAATTTATTAGGAAGTAAATGCGTTAATTAAAATGCAAGAAATATTTATAAAATGGGAAGGTGGTGAAATTTATTTGCGTACAAGGTTGAGTATTTAAATGAAAACTAGTATTGATTGCTTGGAGAAACGGCAGGAAATAATTTACTTTGAATCTGTCAGGAGGAATTTGCTCGTGATGTTTGATTTAGGAGATAATTGCGTTCATTAAAAATGCAAGAAATAAATATGTTTGAATGGCAAGGAACACGCACGTGATTAGCTTATTTATCAGTGGTTGCGTTGATCAAGGGGAAGAAAAATGGTAAGCAATAAATTTAGAACGTTAGGGGAAATCAAAGATTTCATACTTATTAAATAAATTGAAGTAAAGGAAAGTGAGATATCTTTAAATGTAAATGGCCAGTCACGGTTGATTCCCCCCCCCCCACCCCAAAATGCACGGAAATTTATTTTTCAAATAGCAATGTTAAGGAAAGAATGAGCGCGTACTTATTTCAATTTGTGTGAAGACCCGCAAATCCGTACTCCTTGAATATACACTAATCTCCATAGATTAACTCAAGATGAACAGAAATACGAATTCTCAATGTTTAAGAAAAAGAAAGAGAGAAGGAGAGAGAAAGGATAGAAAATAGAGAGAAAAGAAAATAAATAGAACGGAACAGAAAATAACAGAACAATATCAGAATCTCACAATTCGCAGCGGAACAACATATAATAAATAAATGAATAATCTTTAAACAAAGAACTATATCAGTTATTACATTTCATACATTACATTTCATTACATCATATCATCAGAGTGTACAACAACAACATCAAACAATGCAGCGGAAAAAAGAAATACTATATAACTAGTAATACGCCATGCCATCCAGCTTGCCTCCAGCAACTCCTGAATATCCAGAATATCCTGATAAACCTTAACTCTTGACTGCCCGTGTGGAAATTGGTGGGCACCCAGAGTTTAGGAAGGAAAACAATAAACTCCGAGTCAGTCATGTGACTGGTGTGAGAACTCAAAACAGTTTATTTATCATTAAAATCAAAATAGAGGAATATTTTTAAAGTCAATTCGCAATGCTTTTAAAAATGAGACTACCATAAGGCCTCCCGCACACACACACAATGCAAACGCAGAATCGGAGGAGATTTCTCCTTATGATAGTCAAAGATGCTTGATACGCATTTAAAAGAACATTTGATATTATTACTAGTGCATAGTGTAGGAAAAATTCATTTCGAAAGTAGAATATAAATCTTAGCCAACATACGACCATTATCGTATGCCTACTATAGCTACCATCCAAACAGTGGTGACCACCATAAGTGAATGGCAGGTTCTACAACTAATACCATATAGGGTTTCGTATTGGGGATTGGATTTCCAACGAATGATCAGGCCAAGGAACTTCCCATTACCACATGAGAATGCCTCTGGAAGGACATCCCCGAGAACCAAACCGGATCTCTGCCAACACAAGGCCGGGTTACCCCTAACTGAGTAACAACTGACCGAATATGCCATCCCCCGGTCCTTTGGGACCTTTAACCGAGCGCTCGCAATCAATTCACACAATCATAAAGTGTTTTCAACATGAGTAAGTATCTGGGCTCCGTACCATGATACCACCCTTTTCCAGAAGGAAATGCACATACCCTAAAGGGCGCTACCCCTCATAACCTTGCCGCATCTTTCCTGTTTTGACCATTCCCGGGGTGCGAGGCTCGACGAAGTTTCGTCCATAAAAACATACTTTATACAAAAGCCATGCTTTGGGTCAACAAATGATCATAGAAATGATCACCAAGATAGACGATCAAATAAATGATCCTATCACAAATAATCAACACAATGATCATTTCACAGCAACACTCAGCATGTCACATTACCAAATTGGGAATATATTGCTGATAACCTTCAACTACATAACCTCTGAGCTCGTACGTCTCAGAGAAGGGTGTTAAGCTAAAAGAATAAATTCTCCGCCACCAACAGAAATATATTTGAAAGAAATCTGCTTTATATCTCAATCTGTAACGTCAGACATACAATTCATACAAGTCTGTTCCAGGCTCGAACAGAACCGAAGGCACTTACAAAGAAGTCCTTGCAATCCGGATATTCACTAATCACGTCCGGACTTCCCATCACATAGGGAGTCTCTATACCGTAGCTACTCGGTACAAAGACAATCGACGAGTTGTCCTTTCGCTTTCAAAAATATCCGGTCTTCAACACCGGTCATCAATGCTATCCATTACGTCGTATCACTATTCGGAATGGGTAATCCGAATAACGAGCGCAATAATTTAAAAATAAGTGTAGCATTCAAATTCAAGCAAATCACAACAAATACCTTTCAAAGGTAAATATTGATAGTCGGTTATTGAACTATCAATGGATATGCACGACATCACTAGATTCCAAATAATTTTCCAAATTATTTATTTTCCCAAAAATATCTTTACAAGATATAAAATTTTCACACTTCAAAAATAAATCAATATTTATTTTTAAACAAATTCCACTTTCTTTTATAAATTCCATAGTGAATTTACATTCTAAAATATCTATGAATATACGATTTCATTTATTCATTTCAATTTATCTTCAAAAAGATAAATTCTCAAAATATTCACTTTATATTGGAAAACATTTCCATACTTACTTAATAAGTAATTCTCAATCCATTTATTTTCAACACTTGGAAAATATTCAATATACTTCAATCGAAATTAAGTATATATTTCATTCTTTAAGGAAATCATTCTCTCAAACATATTTATTTGGGCCAAAACGAATGTTGCGTAAAACATCGTTACGACAACCCAAAATCACTAGTATAGGGATTCGAAATTAAAATAGATATATAAATCCCAATACTATACAAACATTTCCTTTCGGAAATCATTTACTATAACAACAGTGTTACAGTCCACCATTCCTTCTATTTCTCGAAAACGTCTATTTCAACAATGAATGTTGAAATCTATGGTTTCGAATCTCAACACATTTTAAAACATCGTTTTAATTCTATTTAAAACATCACATTCAAAACAATTTCTTTAACATATTATTCACCATTCAAAAACGTGAATATATCGTGTTAACCAATTTCATCTTTTCTATACATTTCATTTTAAAGGATTATTCACAGTTCAAAAACGTGAATATAACTCCATAAATAAGTTATAACAATTTACTTATCAAAATAAGTCTTTGCGAATTTATTTAACCAAATCTATTCTTTTAATAACTTTACCAATTTTATAAACCTACTGCTTATAAAATTTCATTTATAACTTCACCGTTTATAATTCTATAAATTTCATTCATTTATAAAATTCATTCACAATTCTTTCTAACACTTTTAAAAACTCGTTTTATAACTCAAATATTTTTAATTTATAAATATCAATTTATAAATTCTTTTATATAAATCAATTTATATTATTCTTTTAAAACATCTTTAATCTCCTTTATAATTTCACCATTTTGATTTATAAAATAATTAAATTTTATAAATCCTATATTTTCAACTTTTTATAATAATTTCAAAAATCCCGATTAAACTATTTTATAAAATCATTAGCCTCATATTTTCAAAAATCAACCTTTAACTATATTTCTCAAAAATCATAATTTTTATAACATTAAAATTATAACGTTTATCTATTTAAAATAAATCAATTCCAAAAATATAGTATATTTTCAAAAATCACTTTAAAAATCATTTTAAAATTCCAAAATTTGGTCCAATGATGCTACACACCAAATAGTCAATCACGACTACAACGATATCATATATCGATATGATAATCCATCAAATATCAAAATATCTGAAATCAAATAAATACTGTTGAGGAATCTAGTTGGAACCCTCCAACCTGTTTTCCTGCATCCACAAACATTAGCACAATACCAATTCCGCTCCAGTACGGAATTATCGCGGTATATGGGATTTAAAATATTATCCGCTTAATAGACGGCGCAATAGGGTCTCATCCGCTATACAAATGCGGGAAATCAATAACTGCAATATATACATATGCCAATATATATATATTGCTATTATATATAATACCAATTTCACTGTTTATGAAATATTCGCGGTATATGTTTTTAATAAATAACATCCGCTTACTAACGGCGTATAATGTCTATTTTAACAATCAATAGATATCAATCATCATTCAAACATGCATTCAAGTATTTTAAATCTAACTATTTAAAATAAAAATCGAAACTGATTCGATTGAGTGAGAAGTTCTCACCTTGATTTCAATTTCGTTTTAGCGATTTATTTCGAATAAAATTAAACGGACGTTTAATTTTACCCAAAATTCTCACTAACTCCAAACGACTCCAATCCAATTCCATAGCGTAGTGCTCGTCCATACGATTCCAACGCAACTGGTATCGCGCGTTTTCGACCTCGTATGAAAAAGTTATGAATTTTTGAAGTTTACACGATTTATATTTACAAATTTTACAACATAATTAAACTTTTAACCTTCATCTAAATCCTAGCCCTTGGATCCAAACCCCCCCCCCCCATCAGGACCGTAGAACGCACCCTCCCCATCTCCTTCCTCTTCACGAATTATCTTCAGGCCGAACAACCCATTAAACCACGAAACTAGGGTTTAAAAATTCGACCACCACCATGCATGAAAAAACGATCAGGAAGCGCCATCTTGACCGCCTACGCGAGAACCATGCTCGGCTGGAAGGTCCTCAAGCTCGGCCTCATATCTAGCACGAATTTCGAGGCCGAACGCATGGCCTTCATCTCCTTTTTGCCGTCGATCTAAGCCACTTCAAACGATCATAACCGTTGAACTTCAAGATCTCGTCGCCCTCTACAAAGTTGCAGTTGATAATTTTTCGAATAGATGTATAGATTTGGAGAAAATTGGAGGAGAAAGTAGGTGATTTTCGGCCATAGGTTTCTGGTGGAGGCGGCTGTAGAATTAGGTTTAGGGTTTTGTTATTTTTTTTATTTTTTTGTGAATTTAGGCCCTATTTATAGGAAGAACGAAAGACACTATTCATCCGGGTTTTCTAAACTCCGATTCACGCGCCGTAACCAGCGTTTCTAGGGTTTACCCCACGTTTCGGACACAATGGAATAGGTTTCGGAAGCTAATTCGGACATCTTTGCGAGTTATGGCAATAAACGTTCAATTTAAATTAAACCGATTTAAACGATTTTCTAGGCGTTTTAATTTGTACCGGACAAAAGGTAAATCCGATTGACACGAAATTTGAAACCATACAATAATATCACATTACGGATCCCATGAAACTGATTTCGTCAAAATCCGAGACTTTTTGAAAAATGGCCATTTTAACTCGCCAAATTAATATTAAAACAATTTAGATGCGTTTCGAGCTGCCACGATCAAACGATAACTCCGATTGCTACGAAAATTGAAATCCGGTAATAACTAACTATTACGGATCCAATGGAACTGTTTCGTCCAATTCTGAGACTGTTCAAAAATTGACTATTTTTACTAGTCGATTAAATATTAAAATATTCAAATTTCACAAACTAACTTTTAATTCGATTTTAAAAGTTCTATAACATCATTCTAACTTCAATATGATATAATAAAATTTTACAAATCATTTTCAATCATATTTAACCCAATTTTCAAATATTTCCATAATTTCACATATTAATTTATCGATTTAATTATTCAATTAAATCCAATTATTCGAAATAAAATTTATTCGACTTATAAATTTCACTTATTAATATTTAAATTCCATTAAATATTCAAATTTTAATTAATAAAAATTCAGGGTCGTTACAATCTTCCCCCCTTAAAAGAATTTCGTCCTCGAAATTAACAAGTAAGAAAAGTTATAGAATCTATTAACTTCCCCAAAATCCATAGTTAAATTTCTTATAACAACTTTACTAAGTTTTCAAATCATACTTAGTTATCTTTCCAAAAACAATTACTATTGTTTAACTTTCAATTCCAAATCAAAGTTAAGTTTTCAAAAATTTTTCCAAATTTTCCAAATTTTTTCCAAATTTTTTCTAACGCCTTAAATTTCCGAAAAAATTCGCCATAGTCTCCTTTGCGTGGCTCGATCCGAAAAAAAAATGACAGTATATATATCACAAATATACATCTCATCAAGTAATGAGGCATCCCAAAGGGAAAAAAGTATAAAAGTACGGTATGTAATCCGAGATATGTACCTTATATTTTATTAGCAAGCATATACGGCTAATATAGCGCGAAAGCGAGCTCCAAATGCGAAGCAAACGCAACCGCACCTACTAATCACTCAACAAACAACATGAGCATCATGCACATAGACAATAGTATCGATATACAACATATAGTAACATAATAACTATATATGTCAACATAGCAATTGAAACAAAAGCAATATATTCAACCATCAACCAACTAACATCCAACTAGCATTACATTTTAATGAATTACACTTACATTTATTATTCCATATCAACTTAATTTACATTTAATTGATTAACATTTAATCCATTAATTCAATTCAATTACAAAAGTTGAATTTCATTTATATAACTCAAGTTCACATTTATCACTTCACTTTATTATTTTACTTTGATACTAATATCAACTTCATTCAACATCTCTTAAGTTATATTCCATTTAACTTTAAATTCATTTTTACTTACAACTCATATTCATAAACATATTCATAAAGTTTCACTTCTTATATATATAAGTTTATTTCACAATTGTAAATCACTTTAATTATAATTCAATTCTTATAATTCTTTTGCTTATACAATTTATTCTTTTATTTAGATTATTCAAACATCTTATTCAACAACCAAACAATCTACTTATATATCCTTTAATAATTTTGAAAAATTATCCCTTTATATATAAAATATAATCAAGGTAAAATTATTTCATTTACCCAATTTTAAAACAATACTGTGTCGAATTGTTCTATTTAAGTGTTTAGAAACCCCTTCGGCATAGTTGTCGAGACCACGCTGACGAAGGTTCATATGCCACTCAGCAAATCAATCATCACAATATAAAACAATTTTATATTCACTAACAAATACGCTCTCATAGCTATTATTACACTCAAACTCATTCTAGAGTACTACTGACTCTATCTCTAATGAGTAATACCCAACAGAACCATGGTTGTCGCTTAACCATATGCTCTGGTAACACCTGTGAAGACCCGCAAATCCGTACTCCTTGAATATACACTAATCTCCATAGATTAACTCAAGATGAACAGAAATACGAATTCTCAATGTTTAAGAAAAAGAAAGAGAGAAGGAGAGAGAAAGGATAGAAAATAGAGAGAAAAGAAAATAAATAGAACGGAACAGAAAATAACAGAACAATATCAGAATCTCACAATTCGCAGCGGAACAACATATAATAAATAAATGAATAATCTTTAAACAAAGAACTATATCAGTTATTACATTTCATACATTACATTTCATTACATCATATCATCAGAGTGTACAACAACAACATCAAACAATGCAGCGGAAAAAAGAAATACTATATAACTAGTAATACGCCATGCCATCCAGCTTGCCTTCAGCAACTCCTGAATATCCAGAATATCCTGATAAACCTTAACTCTTGACTGCCCGTGTGGAAATTGGTGGGCACCCAGAGTTTAGGAAGGAAAACAATAAACTCCGAGTCAGTCATGTGACTGGTGTGAGAACTCAAAACAGTTTATTTATCATTAAAATCAAAATAGAGGAATATTTTTAAAGTCAATTCGCAATGCTTTTAAAAATGAGACTACCATAAGGCCTCCCGCACACACACACAATGCAAACGCAGAATCGGAGGAGATTTCTCCTTATGATATTCAAAGATGCTTGATACGCATTTAAAAGAACATTTGATATTATTACTAGTGCATAGTGTAGGAAAAATTCATTTCGAAAGTAGAATATAAATCTTAGCCAACATACGACCATTATCGTATGCCTACTATAGCTACCATCCAAACAGTGGTGACCACCATAAGTGAATGACAGGTTCTACAACTAATACCGTACAGGGTTTCGTATTGGGGATTGTATTTCCAACGAATGATCAGGCCAAGGAACTTCCCATTGCCACATGAGAATGCCTCTGGAAGGACATCCCCGAGAACCAAACTGGATCTCTGCCAACACAAGGCCGGGTTACCCCTAACTGAGTAACAACTGACCGAATATGCCATCCCCCAGTCCTTTGGGACCTTTAACCGAGCGCTCGCAATCAATTCACACAATCATAAAGTGTTTTCAACATGAGTAAGTATCTGGGCTCCATACCATGATACCACCCTTTTCCAGAAGGAAATGCACATACCCTAAAGGGCGCTACCCCTCATAACCTTGCCGCATCTTTCCTGTTTTGACCATTCCCGGGGTGTGAGGCTCGACGAAGTTTCGTCCACAAAAACATACTTTATACAAAAGCCATTCTTTGGGTCAACAAATGATCATAGAAATGATCACCAAGATAGACGATCAAATAAATGATCCTATCACAAATAATCAACACAATGATCATTTCACAGCAACACTCAGCATGTCACATTACCAAATTGGGAATATATTGCTGATAACCTTCAACTACATGACCTCTGAGCTCGTACCTCTCAGAGAAGGGTGTTAAGCTAAAAGAATAAATTCTCCGCCACCAACAGAAATATATTTGAAAGAAATCTGCTTTATATCTCAATCTGTAACGTCAGACATACAATCCATACAAGTTTGTTCCGGGCTCGAACAGAACCGAAGGCACTTATAAAGAAGTCCTTGCAATCCGGATATTCACTAATCACGTCCGGACTTCCCATCACATAGGGAGTCTCTATACCGTAGCTACTCGGTGCAAAGACAATCGACGAGTTGTCCTTTCGCTTTCAAAAATATCCGGTCTTCAACACCGGTCATCAATGCTATCCATTACGCCGTATCACTATTCGGAATGGGTAATCCGAATAACGAGCGCAATAATTTAAAAAAAAGTGTAGCATTCAAATTCAAGCAAATCACAACAAATACCTTTCAAAGGTAAATATTGATAGTCGGTTATTGAACTATCAATGGATATGCACGACATCACTAGATTCCAAATAATTTTCCAAATTATTTATTTTCCCAAAAATATCTTTACAAGATATAAAATTTTCACACTTCAAAAATAAATAAATATTTATTTTTAAACAAATTCCACTTTCTTTTATAAATTCCATAGTGAATTTACATTCTAAAATATCTATGAATATACGATTTCATTTATTCATTTCAATTTATCTTCAAAAAGATAAATTCTCAAAATATTCACTTTATATTGGAAAACATTTCCATACTTACTTAATAAGTAATTCTCAATCCATTTATTTTCAACACTTGGAAAATATTCAATATACTTCAATCGAAATTAAGTATATATTTCATTCTTTAAGGAAATCATTCTCTTAAACATATTTATTTGGGCCAAAACGAATGTTGCGTAAAACATCGTTACGACAACCCAAAATCACTAGTATAGGGATTCGAAATTAAAATAGATATATAAATCCCAATACTATACAAACATTTCCTTTCGGAAATCATTTACTATAACAACAGTGTTACAGTCCACCATTCCTTCTATTTCTCAAAAACGTCTATTACAACAATGAATGTTGAAATCTATGGTTTCGAATCTCAACACATTTTAAAACATCGTTAGATCGTTTTAATTCTATTTAAAACATCACATTCAAAACAATTTCTTTAACATATTATTCACCATTCAAAAATGTGAATATACCGTGTTAACCAATTTCATCTTTTCTATACATTTCATTTTAAAGGATTATTCACAGTTCAAAAACGTGAATATAACTCCATAAATAAGTTATAACAATTTACTTATCAAAATAAGTCTTTGCGAATTTATAGAACAGCGTTTATAAATTCCATTTCTATTTATTTTATAACTACTTCCTTTTATAAATTCCTTTATTAACCTATTCAATTTATAACTCAATTATAAAACAAAGGTTCATATTATAAGTTAAATGTTTATAAAACGATTATTTTACAAAATCGTTCTTTTAAACTTCCCAAATTATAAATCTTATAACTTATAAGATTCATTTATTTAACCAAATCTATTCTTTTAATAACTTTACCAATTTTATAAACCTACTGCTTATAAAATTTCATTTATAACTTCACCGTTTATAATTCTATAAATTTCATTCATTTATGAAATTCATTCACAATTCTTTCTAACACTTACAAAAACTCGTTTTATAACTCAAATATTTTTAATTTATAAATATCAATTTATAAATTGTTTTATATAAAACAATTTATATTATTCTTTTAAAACATCTTTAATCTCCTTTATAATTTCACCATTTTGATTTATAAAATAATTAAATTTTATAAATCCTATATTTTCAACTTTTTATAATAATTTCAAAAATCCCGATTAAACTATTTTATAAAATCATTAGCCTCATATTTTCAAAAATCAACCTTTAACTATATTTCTCAAAAATCATAATTTTTATAACATTAAAATTATAACGTTTATTTATTTAAAATAAATCAATTCCAAAAATATAGTATATTTTCAAAAATCACTTTAAAAATCATTTTAAAATTTCAAAATTTGGTCCAATGATGCTACACACCAAATAGTTAATCACGACTACAACGATATCATATATCGATATGATAATCCATCAAATATTAAAATATATGAAATCAAATAAATACTGTTGAGGAATCCAGTTGGATCCCTCCAACCTGTTTTCCTGCATCCACAAACATTAGCACAATACCAATTCCGCTCCAGTACGGAATTACCGCGGTATATGGGATTTAAAATATTATCCACTTAATAGACGGCGCAATAGGGCCTCATCCGCTATACAAATGCGGAAAATCAATAACTGCAATATATACATATGCCAATATATATATATATATTGCTATTATATATAATACCAATTTCACTGTTTATGAAATATTCGCGGTATATGTTTTTAATAAATAACATCCGCTTACTAACGGCGCATAGTGTCTATTTTAACAATCAATAGATATCAATCATCATTCAAACATGCATTCAAGTATTTTAAATCTAACTATTTAAAATAAAAATCGAAACTGATTCGATTGAGTGAGAAGTTCTCACCTTGATTTCAATTTCGTTTTAGCGATTTATTTCGAATAAAATTAAACGGACGTTTAATTTTACCCAAAATTCTCACTAACTCCAAACGACTCCAATCCAATTCCATAGCATAGTACTCGTCCATACGATTCCAACGCAACTGGTTTCGCGCGTTTTCGACCTCGTATGAAAAAGTTATGAATTTTTGAAGTTTACACGATTTATATTTACAAATTTTACAACATAATTAAAATTTTAACCTTCATCTAAATCCTAGCCCTTGGATCCAAACCCCCCCCCCCATCAGGACCGTAGAACGCACCCTCCCCATCTCCTTCCTCTTCACGAATTATCTTCAGGCCGAACAACCCATTAAACCACGAAACTAGGGTTTAAAAATTCGACCACCACCATGCATGAAAACACGATCAGGAAGCGCCATCTTGACCGCCTACGCGAGAACCATGCTCGACTGGAAGGTCCTCAAGCTCGGCCTCATATCTAGCACGAATTTCGAGGCCGAACGCATGGCCTTCATCTCCTTTTTGCCGTCGATCTAAGCCACTTCAAACGATCATAACCGTTGAACTTCAAGATCTCGTCGCCCTCTACAAAGTTGCAGTTGATAATTTTTCGAATAGATGTATAGATTTGGAGAAAATTGGAGGAGAAAGCAGGTGATTTTCGGCCATAGGTTTCTGGTGGAGGGGGCTGTAGAATTAGGTTTAGGGTTTTGTTATTTTTTTTATTTTTTTGTGAATTTAGGCCATATTTATAGGAAAAACGAAAGACACTATTCATCCGGGTTTTCTAAGCTCCGATTCACGTGCCGTAACCAGCGTTTCTAGAGTTTACCCCGCGTTCCGGACACAATGGAACAGGTTTCGGAAGCTAATTCGAACATCTGTGCGAGTTATGGCAATAAACGTTCAATTTAAATTAAACCGATTTAAACGATTTTCTAGGCGTTTTAATTTGTACCGGACAAACGGTAAATCCGATTGACACGAAATTTGAAACCATACAATAATATCACATTACAGATCCGATGAAACTGGTTTCGTCATTTCCGAGACTTTTTGAAAAATGGCCATTTTAACTCGCCAATTAATATTAAAACAATTTAGATGCGTTTCGAGCTGCCACGATCAAACGATAACTCCGATTGCTACGAAAATTGAAATCCGGTAATAACTAACTATTACGGATCCAATGGAACTGTTTCGTCCAATTCTGAGACTGTTCAAAAATTGACTATTTTTACTAGTCGATTAAATATTAAAATATTCAAATTTCACAAATTAACTTTTAATTCGATTTTAAAAGTTCTATAACATCATTCTAACTTCAATATGATATAATAAAATTTTACAAATCATTTTCAATCATATTTAACCCAATTTTCAATTATTTCCATGATTTCACATATTAATTTATCGATTTAATTATTCAATTAAATCCAATTATTCGAAATAAAATTTATTCGACTTATAAATTTCACTTATTAATATTTAAATTCAATTAAATATTCAAATTTTAATTAATAAAAATTCAGGGTCGTTACAATTTTAGTCGTTACTTATTCATTAAGTAAATATGCAAAAGAAAATAACGTACTTTATGGCGTCAAATAAATCAGCCAAACGGATATGAACGTACACTTTAAACTTACAAACTAAAGGTGTAATTAAATAGATTATTTATACACTATAACTTTTAAAATTATAATAAAATATTATTTGCTTACATTCTTTTTAATCATTTACCATTTACTAAAAATTTATTACTTAAATGGATGTATATAAGTAAAATATTAATTACTTAGTTTTAAAAGGTATATAATCCATTTTTTTTAAAGAACAAAAAATGAAATAAAACGTTGTTACGAATATATTCAGTTATTATAAAAGATTAGGAAGTTAGGATTAAAAATTTAAAACTTCAATAAATGTTAGACTTTAACCAAACTAGGAATTATAGACATTTGTTTATATTTATAAAATTTGGGTGATTAAAAATTCAAATTTTTGTTTTAAAATAAAAATCAAAGTTTAAAATAAAAGAATAAAATAAGTTCTTAAGAATAATATGAAATAAATAAAGAATTTCTTAAATTAATTGAAGTTGGAAATTAGAAATTGTAAACAAAATACAACTGACACTGAAAAATGCCAATTACACTTTTAAAAACATTTTAAAACCAAAATATATACAAAACAAGTTATTTTACCCCCTAAAAACATAAATTAGAACATTACATGACTAAATAAAATATTATTTATATAATCTAAAGTAAATAATTTTGTTAAATACAGCAAATTACACACAATAGTCAAAAAGGCATAACTTTCACATTATAAATCAGATTTCAACGAAACGAAAAGTAGTATTCTTAATATTTTATTTACTTTCAAAACAAAAGATAAAATTCAAATTTTTTAAACTTTTAAATTTTTAAATTTAAAAGTCAAAGTTTGACCATATTGACAAAATTCATATTTCCGGAAAATATTCTATTAATTCATGTGTGGAATTCTAATCCACACCAAAATTTATATTTTTTAAAAAAATTATCGAAATTAAATAAATAAAACATTTATTAAAATTTTTGGGTCGACACATAGATGGTTTGGATGGAAAGCAAAGTGAGAGTAAATGCTAAGAAACAGAAAAGGCATAAGTTTAGGAGAAAGAAACGTATATATGTTTTATTCTTAAATGCAAATGAAAATAAGGAGTTTTGAAATGAGAATTAAATCTTCTTGTACATGATTTGTAAATGAGAAATACATGACTAGGAAAAGGGTTTGTATGGATAAAGCAAGAAATAAAGAGGCCATGTAGAAAAAGGCAAGAAATCAAGCAATGACCTGATGGATTTAATTAATTTCTTTCCTTTGTATTAATAGTTGTTCTTAATTATATTCAATTTGTTAATGTGTACATTTATTATGATTGAATCCTCAAATAAATTCATTTAGATAAGTTTCATTCTTTTTTATATTACCTTATGAATAAAATATGCATTTCCACTTTAACATTCCTTCCTTATTTTATTACAAAGTTTATTTTTCATCATATTAAATTACCAAAATTTTATCAATTTAACAATTTTAATTATTAAAAATTTATGGGTCATTACACTCAACCCCACTCTAAACTTTTCGTCCTCGAAAAGGAAGAAGGTAGGGGAATAGAAACAACCTGAAAGAAAACTAAATTGAAACTCAAAATAGAATCATTACTCTAAACCATACAAATTCAATTTTAAATTTATAATTGATTTCATCTATTTAATTTCACTTAAGTTAAATTTAACTATTTCAAATTTCATTACTTCATCTTCAAAATTTCTTAAAATAAAAATTTCTAAAATCATAAGTTTGAAAATCATTTGTTATACTCGAAAATGCGTTCAATAAATTAATTTCTTCTTTATTTCTAATTATAATTAATTTTTTTTCTCCCAATATATTTTTATCATCTATGTTAAATATGTTTACACTTATTACAACTGCTTAAAATTATTCTTAGTTCCTTTAACATCATTTTATTTTGTAAATTATTCCATTACCCTTTTATTCTATTTACCTCTGTTAATCTTTTTATAACTAGAATTTAAGTGTATAACATTTATTATAACTACTCAAATTTTATTTATGAAATCTTTTTATATTGTATATTATCCAATTACATTGTTAACCTCTGAAAATCAAGGTAAGTTATATTGAAACGCAATTGAGTATTATACAAATAAAACTTTCAAGTCAATTATCTCAAGTTTGAATCATTTATTCAAAATTTTGATTTTCTTTTTATAATTGAAATTATTCTTCATGATAAAGTTTAATAATTTAATTTCTGATTCCCTTCAAACCATTTAGAGATAAATAAATATCTGTACATAATATGTCAGATCAAATTTAAATCATATATCTATATATTATAAATCAAGTCATATTTTAGAGATTCAAATCAATTAAATTCTCAAGATAACACTGTAGCTTGACTACAGAATGGTCTCTTCACTTTGAAACTCGAAAAAAGAATGTCGATGATGCTACCGTCATCACCAAATTATTTCACAGCGACAAAGAGAAGAGCACTGATTTTTAAACCTTTAAAATTCTTTGGAAACAAATTTCTGTTCAAAAATAATTTAAATAATATATCCCTTTTAAAACTTTAAACACAAGATTTGAAACCATCCGAATTTGAATTCTCAAGTTCTTGTTTTAATTTCATTTCTGTTTCCAAATTAATTTATAACCATTGTTTATAGTTCACTTATTTATATGAGACAAAACCCAAGGCCATAAATAAAATCAAAGATTATTATCTCTTGACAACTAGTTAAATTAACTATAAAAATTCTGAAAATTGTACTTATATATATAATATTAGATTTTTTTCCAAATATAGGAACAAAATTTTCAAAACAAGGATAGAGATTCAAATTTGATGGACTCAAATCAAAGAGAATTTTGATTTAAAGGTAAGTTGGAATCAGAAGATCCGATGATTAAATAACAGAACAAGGAACTAGATAAGTTTATATAAATCACGGGCAACCTTAACCGGGTCAACCGTGACTTAAAGAATAAGATCGATGTGGATTTTCCAGGGTAAATCTACATTCAATCTAAAGAGATAGAGTTCGGAATAACCAAAGATACTAGCATCTAAACCGAGGATAAATATAAATCTCTGGTGAATCAATGCTAATTCTAAAGGAGTTTCACCCCTTTATTAGAATATTGGTGAGACCGCCAATTCACTATAAAGATCATCCGCAGTGGAGTTATGGGATACTCCAGAATCGAAAGAAGATGAATAGTGAGGGACATGAATGAACTTTGGAACCACATGGAACGTTCCAAAATTCAAGGGAAATCGAATCAAAAGGAAGAGATTCAAGCTCGAATGAAAGTGATTATGTAAGTCAAATTTACCATACATGCTAAGTTTTGCCTAGTGCCAAAGCTCTGATACCAAATGTAACGACTCGGTATTTTCAACCATTCGCATCCGCACATGTCAGACTTGAATTGTTCAAAATACCACGTTGTAAATAAAATTTGGCAAATTTTAGAGTATACAGTAAATAAATAATCCCAGAATCACAGACACAGAAATTAGAATACTCGGAGCGGAATTTGAAACAACTTAGTGGTTCATGAAGCCACTATCACAGTGTCAAAATAAGAAATTTCTACATAGTCTTTAAAACCAAATATAGTTTGAATCAACCATGGAAAAATCCATATTTATTTATCTCCATTACAAAATCTAAGATAAATAACTGAATGGGAAATATGACAGCAGCTTGAAAGATGAACAGCAGAAGTCCTAGCTTCGCGGATGAAGTCCGAACTGAAACTCAGGCTGACCCAAGCGTAAATAAAAACATAAACACTCGAGTCAGGACATACATACTTATACAGTGTAAGCTAATTCAAGTGAACTGTAATATAGATACAAGTAACTTAAAGGATGCTTGGGACCGCCCATCCTCTAAGGATCCGTTAAACTATTTACTATGTAGTAATATTTCGCTAATATAATAGTGTCTATTGGTAACGTAAATTTACTTCTAAATAGCATTAAGGAGTGACCCAATATTCCCCTTTACATGTAATAGTCCCAGTAGTCCATCCAATTTCATAGTCCCTCCTGATCGGGAAGCCACTAGAGGATACCACACGGGCTACAGGAGAAAACCAAACTCGTACAAGGCTCGCTATGGTAGGTGACATAGCACAACTAGGCAATGCCAGGGTAGATATACAAATTACGCATCCGGACCGGTGGTAACGCGTAGCTGCTACTACCGCCCACCTCGAACAACATCCCAAATCAAAGGTGCGCACAAAACAATCACAAAGTAATGGAATGGCATACGAAGAAGTGCGTTCGATCAAAGGTGCTACCTCATTAATCCGAGAATCGCTCCTGTTTTAGCCACCTTATGCCAACTCACGGGAGTCGGGTCCACGTATTTACCTCAAAGGAAACGTCACCACCATCCTACTTCATTCTGGAATCTCCACCGCGTACACGGTTGTCAAAGTGGTTTTCGGTATCGATAGAGAGTATGCCTATATCCGATCCCAGTCTCTTTAATAACCAACGTTATTATTACCCGTGGTTATAAAGAATTCAAAATAGTTTTGTGTTTCAATCAAAATATACATTTAAAACTATTTAACAGTGAAGTTATAATTCTTACAAAATCCAATATAAATCCCAAAGGTTTAGCCTTAGTTCATTTATATCAACTACAGCACTTGCACAATGCGGTAATATCCCTTACAACAGATTTGAGTAAATTAAATTTTAGACTTCAATATAATTTCAACAATAATTAAACCTTACATTAAACCAATTGAGCTTATATAATCATAATTTCCACCTTTGCATAGTCATTTAAATTACTCAATAATTTATGATTATTTTAAAGTAAAATTTTCAGATATATATCTAACTTCTCTATACTTTACTTATTAAAATCAAGTGAAAAATTCTCTATAAATTTTACTTAATAATTAAGTTCATTACCACTTCAAAAATAAACTAAATTTCTAATCAATTTCTTAACTTACCTTTATTCCTAAACCACTTTACATTCTAAATTTGGTTATATATCAACTTCCATTTTAAGTATTCATTTTATTTAACTATTTAATTCATAGACAACTTTACCCTTTATTTATTTACTTATTCAAATTTTAGCCAAAACATCATAATTTATTTTTTTACTTGAATTCCGTTTTATTTTACAAATCAAAATTTACAAGAATAAATTTATATTTTAAATTCTGAACATTTATTTATTTACATTTTTAATTTGTACAATATCACTATACTTATAAGAATCATTTTTAAGTTAAATTATTAAACAAAATATTATAACATTCTATTTTAAAAATATTTAATATTTCCAGAAATATATATATATATATATATATTTATATAACCACGAGTATGTATAATATTCTCTACCCTAGGTCAAGTGATACGGATAACATATCATTCCAATCCGTAATTTACAAATAAAATCCAGGTTCTATCATTTCAAACCCGCAATCCCAAGTTAAATAATAAATAAATAATAACAAATACCGTTCAGGCCTATCATTTCAGCCCGTAACGATTCTATTCTACAGAGGACTTGCAGTGATAAATAGTAAATAAATAAATGGTGTAACAGCATAATATAACAGTATAAAATATAACTGATGATGGGTAAATTTAATAACGGGGTTTTTTAACATCATAAATTTATCACAGGCAATTAAAATATAAAATAAAATCATTCTGCAATTTCACTTGTTAGTAATTTACAGATCAATAAGTACGTTTGTCGGGTGAGAAATACTCACCTCTATGCTGCTGAAGATTAGACTCAAAACTAGGATAACCACACCGGAAATAGCGTATAGAAAGCACGATCAAATTTTGGAAGATGAGACAAACCGATTTCGATCTTGAAACAAGATAAATAAATAAACTGACTATGCGAATTCAATTACGGACAAAGCAAATTATAAATAAAACAAAATTGGAACGGATTTAAATAAAGGATAATTGGACCAAATTTGCTCGACTACTTCACCACACAACTCCCCCAACTCCCCACGTACCCTTCCCTGTCCACGCTCATGTTATCGAACGCATGCATGCACGGTAGGAGAAATCTTCCCTTTTATTCTTTCTTTTTAAGTCAAGAGGCTGCAATGAATACAGAGGTGATGCAAGCATTTTATATCATCAAATGTTTGTTCATAGTTGCTACATGGCTCGGCCACTGCATGTCGGAGGAGAGGTGGTGCAGCTGCGGTGGGGTGGAGGGCTGTAGGTGGTCGAGCATTCATGTGAGCCAGTGGAACAAGCGTGAAGCAAAAAGGAGAGAAAAAGATAAAAATAGTAAGAAAAACATGCGCCATTACCTGATAGCCCAAAAGCTCATGCAAATAGAAGGAAGATGAAGGCTGAAGCAAAATGAGATGCAAGAAATATTTATGACATGCTTGAGTATTTATAAGGAGAAGTTTTCGTTGCTTATAAATATGAGAGAGGGTGCACAAATCAAGGCAAACTTTTGGCCAAAAATATTGTACGTGTGAAAACTAATAAAAAAAATGGCAAGCAAATCTTTGATTGATACGTGATGTTTTCCTTAATGGGGAAAAATGCGCTGATTTAGGTGAGAGAATATAGACAAGAAAGATTTGAGCGAATTTTTACAGTGGTATTGATTGCGTGAATTTAGCAAAAGGAAACTACAAGAAATCTTTGGCAAATATTTTGTACACGTTTAAAATTTATTAGGAAGTAAATGCGTTGATTAAAACGCAAGAAATATTTATAAAATAGAAAGGTGGTGAAAATTATTTGTGTACAAGGTTAAGTATTTAAATGAAAACTACCACTAATTGCTTGGAGAAACGGCAGGAAATAATTTACTTTGAAACTGTCAGGAGGAATTTGCGCGTGATGTTTGATTTAGGAGATAATTGCGTTTGTTAAAAATGCAAGAAATAAATATGTTTGAACGGCAAGGAACATGAACATGAGTAGCTTATTTATGAGTGGTTGCATTGATCAAGGGGAAGAAAAATGGTAAGCAATAAATTTTGAACGTTAAGGGAAATCAAAGATTTCATACTTATTAAACAAATTGAAGTAAAGGAAAGTGGGATATCTTTAAATGTAAATGGAAAGTCAAGGTTGAATGCCCCCCCCCCCCCAAAAATGCATGGAAATTTATTTTTCAAATAGAAAAGTTAAGGAAAGAATGAGCGCGTACTTATTTCAAGTTTAGTCGTTACTTATTCATTAAGTAAATATGCAAAAGAAAATAACGTACTTTTATAGGGTCAAATAAATCAGCCAAACGGATATGAACGTACACTTTAAACGTACAAATTAAAGGTGTAATTAAATAGATTATTTATACACTATAACTTTTAAAATTATAATAAAATATGATTTGTTTACATCCTTTTTATTCATTTACCATTTACTAAAAATTTATTACTTAAATGGATGTATATAGGTAAAATGTTAATTACTTAATTTTAAAAGGTATATAATCCATTTGTTTTAAAAGAACAAAAAATGAAATAAAACATTGTTACGAATATATTCAGTTATTATAAAAGATTAGGAAGTTAGAATTAAAAATTTAAAATTCAATTAATGTTAAACTTTAACCAAACTTGGAATTATAGACATTTGTTTATATTTATAAAATTTGGGTGATTAAAAATTCAACTTTTTGTTTTAAATCAAAACCCAAAGTTTAAAATAAAAGAATAAAATAGGTTCTTAAGAAAATATGAAATAAATAAAGAATTTCTTAAATTAATTGAAGTTGGAAATTAGAAATTGTAAACAAAATACAACTGACACTGAAAAATGTCAATTACACTTTTGACGAGTTTTGAAATGAGAATTAAATCTTCTTGTACATGATTTGTAAATGAGAAATACATGACTAGGAAAAGGGTTTGTATGGATAAAGCAAGAAATAAAGAGGCCATGTAGAAAAAGGCAAGAAATCAAGCAATGACCTGATGGATTTAATTAATTTCTTTCCTTTGTATTAACAGGTGTTCTTAATTATATTCAACTTGTTAATGTGTACATTTATTATGATTGAATCCTCAAATAAATTCATTCAGATAAGTTTCATTCTTTTTTATATTACCATATGAATAAAATATGCATTTCCACTTTAACATTCCTTCCTTATTTTATTACAAAGTTTATTTTTCATCATATTAAATTACCAAAATTTTATCAATTTAACAATTTTAATTATTAAAAATTTATGGGTCATTATAGTCAAAGGCACTAGAATCGTTTTAAATTGTGATCTTTTGGGTAAATTCTCAATTGGAAAAGAACGGGAATGGATATATCTAGTTTTAATATCGATGAAAATGATCGTGAGACATTTCATCACATTTTCGAAGGAAACGATAATTTTGAGTTCAAAAATCGAAACTTTCAACCAAAACCTAGAATTGTTAATCTTCTTTTACAACAAACTTTGACCCTAAGATCGGGGAATTTTAACAATCCAACTTCAAAAGTTTGCAAAGCACTTTTGCTATTTTTGAAAATTATGATATTAATTGGGCGCAAGTTAAATTGGATGAATTTCGTCCCAAAAACTTGAAATGGGTGAAAACACTTTATATCATGGAATCTACCTCACTCGGATTTTTAACTATTTTGGAGTAGATTTCAAAGGAGAAGAATTTGTTTCAAGAAAGGTTATTAATCACTCAATCATTTCTTTTATGAAAATTCCATTTGTTTTCCAATCATATGAGACTCTTGCCGAAAAGGAAGAGCGTTCGGCTCATGAGGAGATGGAAGAGGAGGAAGAGGAAGAAGAAGAAGGGGATGAAATGGAAATAGAAGAAGAAGAAGAAGTGAAACCTCTTTGGAAAGCATTGACTATCTTCCTAACCCAACCAAAAAAACGTTACTTAAAAATCAAAAGACTATTGTCGAGAATCAACGGATTCTTAAACCGTCCGTTAGTAAGAAATTGGATAAAATATCATCTAAGATGAACAAGTTTTCTCCTAAGTCAGCAAGAAGCTTGGATTACCTTCATCTTCGTCATCCTCTAACTAGTTCTACCTTTTCATGTCTTGTTGTATTTGTTTTAGTTTGTTTTGATTTGAATGTTCAGGTAGTTCTTAATGTTTAATCATTGTATCGTTCTATTATGAAATGAAATTGAATTACTTTTCTATTATCTAGCTTATCTTATCTCTAGAATAAATGTTAGTTTATTATACAAATATGTATATACACACAATTATTCAAAAAATCAAAATAAGTCATCAAAATTCACTGAACCATGTCGACAAACCCCCCTTGACCTTGTCAACATGTACTGGTCAGAAATGACTTTTCATTTGAAATTTGAATAACTACCTTATGTCTATTCATTTCAAACGAATTTCTACACCTATAAATACCTATTTCATCCAGAATTCATCACTCAAAATCATTTCTTATCTACATTTCTTCTCGCAAACTCATAAACGACCAATCCAATTCATAATTTAACCGAGAATCTTGAAGAAACCCTTAATTCTTTCAAGAATATTCTCTCTTTCATTCTTCGTAACCAACGACACTTAGAGTTGAGTCAAATGCAGATGATCAAGGAGCAAGAAAAGCATTTTAATGCGATACGATGGATGATTTCCTCCCTGCACAAAGATGATAATGAAGCACATCCTCCTTGTTGAATATGCGCTTATATGATTTTTGTTTGATGATAATAAACATATATACATTCATTTAAATGTATTTGTTAATGTACTATTTTACTTTTCATATGTTAAATAAATATTTGCTGAATAAAATTAAATAACAAAGAATTTGAATTCAAACAGAAATTTTATTCAAACAAATATTTATTACAATTTTGAATAGTACAAATTCAAGCTCTCACTATTCACTATACAACTTTGATACAAATTAAATTACATCACTATTTTACATTTACAGTTGACCTCACTACATATCACTCACACTTGTATTTATCTTCAACTTCATTCCAGTTAGAATCCAGCATCTGAGCAATCTGCAAAAATATTCACTAACGCAGTTGTTATCCCATTTTTTGGTCGAAACTGGAATATCGACGAATTGGCAAGGAATTATGAATATCAGGATTGTAGATCGGTTGGAATCAAGGCTACGATCGATATCGCCAAATTTTGTTGAACTCCGATCGGGACAAAATTGATTGGAGATGATGATAAGGACTAGGAAAGGCTATGTTTCAAATTTCAAGTTAGTCGGAGTTCGTATTGAGGAAATATGATGGATTCAAGGTGGGGAATGCATGTTGTTCGAATCCATCAAAAGGGACAAAGTGGTGCTCGGTTCGAATCGATCAGATTCGAACCCACCAGGATGGATTCGAACCCAACAGGTTCGCATCGATCAAGAGGCGTTGCGCAAGGACAGTTCGAATCGATACACTTCGTATCGAATGGCATGGTTTCAGCTTGGTAAAGTTCGCATCGATGGTTCTTCGAATTGATGGACTTCGACTCAATGGAGAGGCATAAAGGTGTATACTGGTTAGTTCGCATCGATGGTGGTTCGAATCCATGGGAACTCCATGGATTCGAAGGAGAGGAATTCGAAGGAGGGGAGTCAGCTTCGTGGATTCGAAGGAGATGGATACGAGGGACATGGATTCGAAGGACGTGGATTCGAAAGGGATGGATTCGAAGAGGATGGACTCGGAGGGTATGGACTCGAAGAAGATGGACTCAGAGGATATGGACTCGAAGGAAACAGGCTCGAAAGTCATGGACTCGAAGGAGGTGGCTTCGAAGAGTGTGGGTTCGAAGCATGGGTTCGAACCATTCAGAACGCACGGATCCTTGAACTTGAAACGATCATATCTTCCAAACCGTTGATCCAAATGCAATGAAATTTTTACAGGAGCTTACATACATGTTGAAGAATGTTCTCACCAAATTTCAGATCAATTGGATGATTTCTTGATCGATTCGAACCTTACTTCGAATCGATCCTGATGTGGGCCCGGACCTCCAGATTTCGGGCATGTGGGCCCCCTCACGTGCCTGAAGCGGTCTTCCTGGATTTTACGAGAAATATCAGCCTCCTACGCTTATAAATAGAGCCCCTGGTCATTCAGAAAAGAGGTCGGAGAATTTGGAGAGAGAAAGCACACCCGGACGCTGCCAGAATCATTCCTTAACATCATTACTGCTATTTATTTCAAGTTTTGGACTTTGTAACTGCTGTAATCATCTGTAATCATCAAGGATAATCAATAAAAGGATAAAAACTTTGGAGTGGACGTAGGCCGGAGATAGCCGAACCACTATAAAACTTGTGTTTTTGTTCTTTACTTTTGGACTGCTGTTGAATATTTGCTGAGATCTGAGATTTGTGTTTCGAATATTGCTGATTTATATTCATACACTGGTGCTTTCACGGTATTCGGGGTTTGTGACCAATTTTGGCACAAACAGCAGTAAAATTGAAAAGGAAATATTTTTGCAGTATAAAATAAAATGTGATTTTGAAAATAATATGTGCCTCAGTTATTTGGGTTGTTCGTCATCATTTAATTTTCAAATTCATCATACACGAACAGCTTGTGACATACACAGTGTATCACTGTATATGCCATAGGGCCGTGCACACCCATATATATACACTTGATAATGTTACAGGGACAGGTGAGCACAAGGTCAAACCCAAAGTAAAAGGACGGGTTCAACTCAGGTGCAATATAAATAAAATCTCGACACGAGCATAAGGTCAAACCCGAGCGTTTAAGCTGGATTCAACTCAATGTACAAATCACAATACAAAATTGTCTGGATTAAATGCCATCAAGAAAGCAAGACCAAACAGCAGTAAATAGAATATATGCAAAATGATTTGAACAAGGCAATATGGCAACACGATTATCAAAGAAATGAAACCAGAGTTCAATGCATATGAGACCAGCAATGCTCAAGTGAAGTTCAGGTCTGACCACACATAAATATGCATTAGCAAAGCAATCCAGACCAAGCAACACAATGCAAATGAATTCGACAAAGTATGTACACAAGTAACCGAACTTAAGCTGGATTCAACTCAGTTTCAAGTCAAAGTGCTCGATCAATATGAAAAAGGGCAGTGGACAGTGACAATGTGGCTGCAGCAGAAATATGGTAATACAACAAAGCTCAGCCAGTTCAAACATATATCGAAGTGGACAATGCAAGCAAGCCTCAACTCTAAATACATAAGCACATGCACCAGTGATACTAGCGAAGACCACAACATATCAAGCAACATGTATGCAACAGGGCCAGAGCAACTCAGGGAGTACATGCAGAGTCAAGGAAACATGAGGTGAATGGAGTGACATGACCAACAGATCCAAAATGAAACATACCACAATCAATTGTACACGACCAACATCAGGTGATATTGAACACACATGAAACAGTGCAGACTCAAATGTATAGATCAAGTGAAGTATACAAGAGAAGCCTATAGACTATCATGAAGCAAAACCAAGTATGGAAGTAACTCAAAACAGAGAGTACAATATGAATCAGCATGGTACACTGCAAGTGCAGCAACAGTATCAAAATGATCAAGACCAATACCACTGACTCCATTGAACAAATCAATAATGAAGCAAACCACTTCAACAAGACACACATGAATATGAAGACCATCAAGTGTCAACCAGACATCACAATGATACAACTTACAAGCCCAAATGACAACACAGCAACTACAAACAACTCACAACAATGCACCAAACAACATGAAGAACATCAATCCAACAGTGGTGATGTAATGAAAATAATCGAAGTCATGGAGCTGCAGTCAATACACAATGATGAACAAAGCCACAAGATACCCAGTAACCAAATGAAACAATGAACCAGTGGCCATAAACATGTGTGATCAACAAACACAAAGCTAACAACACTCAGATGAACACATGGCCGAGGTCAATGAAGCCAAAGCAAACAGAAGGGATGACTGAAGTGCAGCCACAAATGTTCACTGACTCGAAGGATGAATCAGAATACAAATGCAAGTGAAGCTACACAACTATATACATGTATACAAAGCCAAACTGCAACAAGGCCAACTACAACCAAATGCCAACGAGTGATCTAGCCAAGCTAAACAATGAACAGAGGCAACAAAGGTCAGGCAACAGTACTGGTTACAGTGATATAAAAATTCATGTACAAAGCCGTGTGTAACCAAGTCAAGGCCGAAGCCAGCAGAAGCATTAAATTCACGAAATCAAAAATTGGGCA
This sequence comes from Allium cepa, assembly GCA_030765085.1. Lineage (NCBI taxonomy): Eukaryota > Viridiplantae > Streptophyta > Magnoliopsida > Asparagales > Amaryllidaceae > Allium > Allium cepa. The sequence continues at coordinate 467,706,903 of CM060943.1, forward strand.
AAGTCAAAGGAAATCAAAGCCGTGTTTCAAATCAAAGTCAACACCGTGATGATCAAGAAACCAAACAAGTCAGATTCGAAGCCGTGTGAACCAAGCTACTAGAAATTATACGAAATTGACAAAGTCAAATAAATCATGAACGTTCAACAAAGCCGAAAGCATGATATTGAATAAATCAGACGAACTAATATTAAGGAGTTCGACTCCTATAAATTGCAACAATCATCATCGTCATATGAGGTATCGAGTTCAAGCAAGCCAAAACTAGAAAAGCAAAAAGAATAAAGTACTTACCGAAATTGTAATCGAACTCGATCAATTTCAAAGAGCCGTGAGCAAAACAGAGAAGCAAGCGATCGACGAAGCAAATAAAGTAATAAATCTTCTATTCGATCTAGCAACCAAAAGCCGGCATCTTTGAAATTTCCAAAGCCCTAATTTCGTAAACAAGAACGAACAAGGAAAAGGAATAAAGCCGACATTATCTCGAACAAAAGGAACAACCCAATTATTATAAAAAGGGAAAAAGAGGGCCGGCCTTTTATAAGGGTTATAGTTTTTTAAAAATTAGGGTTATTTTAATTTTAAATTGTTTTTAATTGTATTTTTCTTTTTAAACCGTTTAAATTTCTAGTCGTGTGACTAGGGGACAAACTACGTGGCGTAGTTTGAGAATTCGCAACTCAGTGGCTGAGTTGTGGTAGGGTTTTGAGCGTAGAGTTAGGTTTAGTCGATAGCAGGTGTCGCGAGTTTACATGTGTAAACGTCTGACTATCTAATTTCTAGTAGAAACCTTGGGGGCAGCACGTAGGCAGGGTTTTTCCGAAGCAGGGTAAAATCTGTGTCGTTCTATTTCTGCATTTTATTATTCTGCTATTTTTCTGTGCTGCTATTCTATGATCTGTGTTGAAATTATTTATAAGCTTCCGCAATTAATTTTTATAATTAACACTATCACCCTATTCACCCCCCTCTAGGGTGAAATCGATCCTACAAGTGGTATCAGAGCTAGGAATAGAAGTCAACTTCTGTTATAAAAAATTCGTTTTTTAAAAACCAATTTTTGTTGCAAAAATTTGAATTTTTAAAACGGCTTCTTTTAATACTGCTTTTGCTAAGGGTCAATCCATAGTTAGACCACCAATGTTCAATGGTGAATATGCTTATTGGAAAAATAGGATGGAAATCTTTCTGAAAACCATTGACGCTTGGAATATTGTTGAGACAGGTTATAGAACACCGACTATAACTGTAGATAATCAGGAAGTAGATAAACCAAAGGAACAATGGACAGAACTAGAAAATAAATTACAAAATACTAATGCTAAAGCTATGAATTCTATTATCTGTTCATTGGATCAATTTGAATTTAATCGTGTCTCACATTGTTTAACTGCGCAGGAAATATGACACACACTAGAAGTGACTCACGAAGGAACATCTCAAGTCAAAGAATCTCGCCTTGCCATGCTAAGCAGCGAATACGAGAACTTCACAATGGCGAAGGAAGAAAATGTTAAAGAGATGCATGGACGACTTTCCAATATCGTATATAAATCAAAAGCTCTTGGAAAATCATACACAGAGTTGAAGATAGTCCGAAAAATCCTCAGAGTCCTTCCACGAAAATTTGAAGCGAAAGTGACTGCCATTCAAGAATCAAAAGACTTAAAACAAATGAAAGTCGAAGAACTCATCGGAAATCTCACCACTTATGAGCTAGAAATGAAATTCAAGGAAGAGCGTGAAGGAGGAGATACTCGAAAGAAATCAATAGCGCTCAAAGGAACAACCTAAAGTAATGATGATAACGATGATGATGATGGAGCAGCAGAGCTGGCACTACTAATAAAGAAATTCAAAAGGTGGAATCGCAAATACGGAAATCCAGCTCGAAATCAGGAATTGAAAAGCAGAATAGGCAAAGTATTTGACTACTCAGAAGAACAGGAGATCATCTGTCATAAGTGCAACCAACCCGGACACATCAAGCCCAATTGTCCTCGAAATCGACGCGACTTTGGAAAGAAACAGAAAAAGAAAAGTTTTGCACCCACTTGGGATGAAATGGATGAGAATGATAAAAGTACTAGCAGTGAGAGTGAGAAAGCAGATATGTGCCTTCAAGGAAATATAACTGATAGCGACGATGACGAGCCAAGCGAGGTATCAAAACTTACTCACTCTGAATTACTTATTTATATCCACGAAGTAAATTGTTGTTTTGAACGGCTTAGGGAGAAGTATGCCAAACTTGAATCGCAAAATGATACTTTGATAGAATTAAATGAACAACTTGACCAATTAGTTAAAACCTATCAAAGCAGGATCCCTAAGTGTGATAAGTGTCCAACATTTGAAGAAGAAATTAAAAAATCAGAAATTAATATAAAATCACTTGAAAATGAAATTCTGATTTTGAAAGAAAGTGAAAATACTAGAAGAGAAAATTCTATTAAAAAGTGCACTCAATTGTTGAACGAAAATGAATCTCTCAAAACACAAGTCCAACATTTGTCAACGACTTTAGATAAATTTTCCAAAAGTGAAAAATCGTTGAATATGCTATTAGGAAAGCAAGCTGTTAATACGATTAGACAAGGACTTGGATATAATAAATCAAAAATTGTTGAATGCAATATTAATCAAGTTAATTCTATGTACACAATTTGTAGAAAATATGGACACAATCACAATAATTGTTGGTATAGACCCAAACATGTGAAAACTATACCGATTTGGGTTCCAAAAGGCACAAATATAAAATCTCTCAAAGTAAAACAAATTTGGGTGCCGAAATGAAAAATTGTAAATAGTTTTGGGTCTCCACAAAATTATTTTTCAAAATATTCTGCCACTAACAACCATTGACCTATAAAAAAATATAGGTCACATAAATATTTTCCCGTGTAGGTGTGGTGGCAGGCTAAGGAACAACAATAGTGTTCTCTGGATTTTTGGCTGTTCCAGAAACGCAACGGGCGACAAAGCAAAGTTCCTTAGCCTAGTTCAAAGGTGAAAGAATCACAATAGACAACAACGAAAAAATATCGTAAAGGTAAAACAGATAATGGTATGTTTTAAACGATATATTAAATGTGATAATCTGCACCATATTCTGAATTAAAATCAGCCAATATTGAGATGATGAAAAGATGATGATTTTGACTTTGACTTATTCAACATAGTTGGCCAATTATATTCTTATGCCAAATACACTATAAAATTCTCTAGATTCTTTGAATTACTTCATATATAAATTTGGATTAAAAATAGTGTTTTGTTGGATAATAATACATTTGGTTATAATTTGGTTAACACTATATTCACGGTTTTTGATTATTAACACGGCTTTAATTCAAATTCAAGAGAATGTCATTTAAATTGCTGTTAAAATTGAGTTTGAAATTTTTGGTGTACGCTTCATGGTTTGGTTGATCAAATTCAATTAATGATAATTTAGAGTAAAAAAGAAATTCTGATGCAGATTACACTAGTAACATAGTTGATAGATAAATTACTAGAGGAACGTGATTTTTGTTGAAACATTTAGTAACTGCATCATTCGTTCAAAGAAAATATCTGCATATTTTTCAAATCAAATAATTTTTCAAATAGCAGAAAATCTTCTTATAAAACCCCTTCTAGAAAATCATTTTTGACTTTGTTTTTCAGATTGGTCATTTTTTTTGGAAAATTGATTTATAATTATTTCTGAATTTGATGATTACTCTGACTAATCTGACTTCCTACTAATTATCTGAAAAGATAAATAGTGATTGAAAAAGTGATGAGTGTTGATATTGATCATATATTATAACTCGAGAAAGTATAATTAGAAAATTTCTTTAGAAATTTAAACAAGAGTTATAAAACTTTTTTTTGGTAAAATTTCCATGACCATCTCTATATCTATCATATTTCTAACGACCATCACTCATCAAAATTCTATATAGTTTGTCGATATGTGGTACTTTAAACAGGAATCGTTCGTTTTTTATTTTTACATTTTTTTTAAAATAATAGAAAAAATTTATATAGTAAAAAAAAATTAAAAAAAAAATACCAAAGTATTCACTCTCATTTAAAAGTCCTCACGGTTATGCATGGGTGAATTACTTGGAATTTGTTATGTGCTTCCATGCTCATTTAAAAGTCCTCATGGTTATGCATGTATGGAATGCATATCAAAAGTTGATTTTTAAAATAAACAAGTTGATTCTAATCCCATTTAAAAGTCCTCACGGTTATGCGTGGTTAGAAGATACTTGAATTCATTTTTAAAATAAAATAAAATTAGAATACTACTAATCTCATTTAAAAGTCCTAACGGTTATGCATGGTTAGTAGATATTCAAATTCCTGATATAAATATACCACAAACAGACACAACTGTGTGGTTTTATATGATGACATAATTCCCATCATTCTAAAAGTGGAATATGCGCCTAACAAAATATTTATGATTTTTGTTTGATTTTTTTATTGAAATTTAATATTTATATTTAATTGAGTTTTAATGTTGAATTAATATCGATCACCTTATCTCTATTTTCTCTAACACTATTATTCTTTTGCTGATAACAAAAGGGGGAGAGAAAAGTTAAGATTTTGTCAAATAAAATCAAGCAAAGGTCAAACAATTTTTCTATTTGCATCTAGGCTCATTCGCATATTTTTATTTGTATGCATATATGTAGGGGGAGCTTTGTGTAGAGAGGAAGCATTTAAATAGGGGGAGCAATTAGAGCATATCAATGATCAAATACATTTAATATATTCAAAATCTTAAATATATGTTTATTATCATCAAAAGGGGGAGATTGTTGAATATGCGCTTATATGATTTTTGTTTGATGATAATAAGCATATATACATTCGTTTAAATGTATTTGTTAATGTACTACTTTACTTTTCATAGGTTAAATAAATATTTGCTGAATAAAATTAAATAACACAGAATTTGAATTCAAACAGAAATTTTATTCAAACAAATATTTATTACAATTTTGATTAGTACAAATTCAAGATCGCACTATTCACTATACAACTTTGATACAAATTCAATCACATCACTATTTTACATTTACAGTTGACCTCACTATATATCACTCACACTCATATTTATCTTCAACTTCATTCCAGTTAGAATCCAGCATCTGAGCAATCTGCAAAAATATTCACTAACGCAGTAAAATTGAAAAGGAAATATTTTTGCAGTATAAAATAAAATGTGATTTTGAAAATAATATGTGCCTCAGTTATTTGTGTTGTTCGTCATCGTTTAATTTTCAAATTCATCATACACGAACAGCTTCTGACATACACAGTGTATCACTGCATATGCCATAGGGCCGTGCACACCCATATATATACACTTGATAATGTTACAGGGACAGGTGAGCACAAGGTCAAACCCAAAATAAAAGGACGGGTTCAACTCAGTTGCAATATAAATAAAATCTCGACACGAGCATAAGGTCAAACCCGAGCGTTTAAGCTGGATTCAACTCAATGTACAAATCACAATACAAAAATTGTCTGGATTAAATGCCATCAAGAAAGCAAGACCAAACAGCAATAAATAGCATATATGCAAATTGACTTGAAGAAGGCAATATGGCAACACGATTATCAAAGAAATGAAACCAGAGTTCAATGCATATGAGACCAGCAATGCTCAAGTGAAGTTCAGGTCTGACCACACATAAATATGCATTAGCAAAGCAATCCAGACCAAACAACACAATGCAAATGAATTCGACAAAATATGTACACAAGTAACCGAACTTAAGCTGGATTCAACTCAGTTTCAAGTCAAAGTGCTCGATCAATATGAAAAAGGGCAGTGGACAGTGACAATGTCGCTGCAGCAGAAATATGGTAATACAAAAAAGCTCATCCAGTTCAAACATATATCGAAGTGGACAATGCAAGCAAGCCTCAACTCTAAATACATAAGCACATGCACCAGTGATACTAGCGAAGACCACAACATATCAAGCAACATGTATGCAACAGGGCCGGAGCAACTCAGAGAGTATATGCAGAGTCAAGGCAACTTGAAGTGAATGGAGTGACATGACCAACAGATCCAAAATGAAACATACCACAATCAATTGTACTCGACCAACATCAAGTGATATTGAGCACACATGAAACAGTGCAAACTCAAATTTATAGATCAAGTGAAGTATACAAGAGAAGCCTGTAGACTATCATGAAGCAAAACCAAGTATGGAAGTAACTCAAAACAAAGAGTACAATATGAATCAGCATGGTACACTGCAAGTGCAACATCAGTATCAAAATGATCAAGACCAATACCACTGACTGCATTGAACAAATCAATAATGAAGCAAACCACTTCAACAAGACACACATGAATATGAAGACCATCAAGTGTCAACCAGACATCACAATGATACAACTTACAAGCCAAAACGACAACACAATAACTACAAACAACTCACAACAATGCACCAAACAACATGAAGAACATTAATCCAATAGTGGTGATGTAATGCAAACAGTCGAAGTCATGGAGTTGCAGTCAATACACAATAATGAACAAAGCCACAAGATACCCAGTAACCTAATGAAACAATAACCAGTGGCCATAAACATGTGTGGTCAACAAACACAAAGCTAACAACACTCAGATGAACACATGGCCGAGGTCAATGAAGCCAAAGCAAACAGAAGGGATGACTGAAGTATAGCCACAAATGTTCACTGACTCGAAGGATGAATCAGAATACAAATGCAAGTGAAGCTACACAACTATATACATGTACACAAAGCCAAACTGCAACAAGACCAACTACAACCAAATGCCAACAAGTGATCTAGCCGAGCTAAACAATTAATAGAGGCAACAAAGGTCAGGCAACAGTACAGGTTACAGTGATACAAAAATTCATGTACATAGCCGTGTGTAACCAAGTTAAGGCCGAAGCCAGCAGAAGTATTAAATTCACGGAATCGAAAATTGGGCAAAGTCAAAGGAAATCAAAGCCGTGTTTCAAATCAAAGTCAACACCATGATGACCAAAAAATCAAACAAGTCATATTCGAAGCCGTGTGAATCAAGCTACTAGAAATTATACGAAATTGACAAAGTCAAATAAATCATCAATGTTCAACAAAAATCGAATGGCCGAAAGCATGATATTGAATAAATCAGACGAACTAAAATTTAGGAGTTCAACTCCTATAAATTGCAACAATCATCGTCGGCATAGGAGGTTTCGAGTTCAAGCAAGCCAAAACCTGCAAAGCAAAAAGAATAAAGTACTTACCGAAATTGTAATCGAACTCGATCAATTTCAAAGAGCCGTGAGCAAAACAGAGAAGCAAGCGATCGACGAAGCAAACAAAGTGATAAATCTTCCATTCGATATAGCAACCAAAAGCCGGCATCTTTGAAATTTCCAAAGCCCTAATTTCGTAAAGAAGAACGAACAAGGAAACGGAATAAAGCCGACATTATCTCAAACAAAAGGAACGACCCAATTATTATAAAAAGGGAAAAAGAGGGCCATCCTTTTATAAGGGTTATAGTTTTTTAAAAATTAGGGTTATTTTAATTTTAAATTGTTTTTAATTGTATTTTTCTTTTTAAACCGTTTAAATTTCTAGTCGTGTGACTAGGGGACAAATTACGTGGCGTAGTTTGAGAATTCGCAACTCAGTGGATGAGTTGTGGCAGGGTTTTGAGCGTAGAGTTAGGTTTAGTCGATAGCGGGTGTCGCGAGTTTACGTGTGTAAGCGTCTGACTATCTAATTTCTAGTAGAAACCTTGGGGACATCACGTAGGCAGGGTTTTGCCGAAGCTGGGTAAATTCTGTGTCGTTCTATTTCTTCATTTTATTATTCTACTATTTTTCTGTGCTGCTATTCTGTGATCCGTGTTGAAATTATTTATAAGCTTCCGCAATTAATTTTTATAATTAACACTATCACCCTATTCACCCCCCTCTAGGGTGAAATCGATCCTACACTCCTGCCTCTCTCACCAATGATAATGAAAATTGGGATGCCATTAAAGCAGACCCTATATTTGGAGAAGAAGGATGGGTGGAAGTTCTTGTAATGTTTGATTTATTAGATTGCTTTATTTGATTTTAATTGATTGCTTGGATTGATTTGATTTGATTTGTTTTGATTTGGTTTGGTATGGATTGATATTTGGTGTGGATTGATGTTTGGTGTGCAAAATATGTATAAAAATACATTGATATTTATATGATCTTTGATTAGTATCAATATAATTATTTCTTATTCTATCTATTATATAATCCATTGAATATAATATTAATGCAGGTATTTTAGTACAAGAATAAGGGGGAGTTCTATAGTTTAGAGTCAGTTTTTGTTGATGCCAAAGAGGGAGAAGTATAAAATAGGACAGTTAGGCATAGATTAAGGGGGAGTTATTAGTTTTAGGGGGAGGTATTAGGATAGAAGTAATATTTTATAAACAAAGGTTGTCATCATCAAAAAGGGGAGATTATTAGTCCTTGAGATGATGGTTTTGATGACAAAAACCTTAGAGTAAGATTATAAAATATATATACTAACATTATAGTTTAGATATATATGTATATAGAGGATTTAACCATGCAGGTACCAAGAATGATGACTGTACAGTATAGATATTCAAGAAATCAAGATTGAAGACTCATGAGTATCAAGAGCTCAAGATTTCAATAATAAGTAATCTAATTAGGAATTTTGTTAAAACTCCTAGAAAAGCACTGGCATCTTAAAATCCAATTTATTCGTGGAATGGAATCCACTTCGAGCCTGTTAAAGGGATGGAACCCTAAGTAGGATGGAACCCACAAAAAATCTAATGGAACATTATTTTGTATCCGCTAACCTTTTATTTAAATGTTTTTACAAAATTATATCTTGTTTTCAAAATGATTTCAAAACCTTCCTTTTAAAAGAATCAAAAACATCTATCCTGGTTTTAAATACTTTTAGCCTCAAAATAATCTTTATTTTTAAAATCAAATTATCCTTAGTTTTAAACTATCTTTTAATAATAATATATTTAACTTTTAATATTTATACTTAGATTTAAAATTATAGTAAAATTATACATATTTATATATATACCAAAATATTATTCTCTATATTTACTTATGTATTTTAGCTATAGTTAAGTATATTTATAAAGTTTAAAATAGTTTTAATACAAGATAGAAGTTATTTTCAAAGAATAGAAAATTACCAAAAATACCTTAGGCACTTTGACATCCTCAAGTACCCCTTGTCGACATGGTAGCGGTTTATTTCAAAAAATTTGAATTTCAAAGGAAGTGTCTATTTGTCATATCCTTTCACAAATGGACATGGCTGTTGTTCTACTATAAATAGGGGTAGTTTTGAACGAATTGGTATTCATATTTTCTCTGATTTCACTGCTCTTCTTCTTCCACATTTCTTTATATATATTTTTACCATTACTCTACCGAAATCAACATTGAATCTAACTAGATCATCTCTGTTTTGATTCTCTATCACTATCTCAACAAGATCTCAGTGCTATTTAGAGTTATACGCTTCTTTGTAATAAACTAAGCGAGAAAAGGTGTGATTGTAGCCAGTGAAATCAATCAAGTAAGGAAAGGTGTGATTGTAGCCTTGGAAATAAATTGGGTGAACTTGTTACTCATGAAATCAAGTATCTCTACCCATAGGATTGCGAATCTAGAGTGGTGTATCTCATGGCCTTGAAATCGAGGGTGTAATTATACAATTGCTTTTGAAAGGAAATCTGTACATGCGTGCGGGACTGAATGTAGGGTAACTCCGAACCAGTATAAAATCCAGTGTGTTCTTTCCTTTATTGCTTTTACTTTATTTCTGCATCTATGTTTGTTTCTGTGATCATATCTGTGTCTGAATATTGCATACATTTGTGTTCAAATTAACAAAAACTCAAAAAAAATTAGTAATTCCTTAAAATACTATTCACCCCCTCTAGTGTTAATCCTATCCTTAAGATCCGTATTCCGCATTTCTCACGCAATGCTCTTCGGCACACCATGAAATTGTACTATCCATTTTATAAACAACTCTGCTAGCTTGGACGCTGTTCTACTTGATTTGACAGTTATAAATCTTGCACTCTTCGTTAACTGATCTAGTGTGACCCAAACTCTATTTTACCTTGCTGGATTCCTCGACAATCCATCAATTAACTCCATCGACACTTGCTCCTATTTCTATTCAGGAATCTCTAAAGGTTGCAATAATCCACTAGGTTTCTTCTGCTATGCCTTTATAACCTGCCAGTTCATGCACTTGGAGACAAATGCCCCAACATCCCTCTTTATGCCTTTCCAATAGTAAGATCGTTTCATTTCACGATACATCTTCTTATCGTTAGGATGAACAGTCAATCTGGAATGATGATACTCTCTTAGCACTTCATCTCTCAACCCGTCAACATCGAGAACAAATAATCTACTATCCTTACGAAGCCAACCTTCTCGATTGAGTTTGTATAACTTCATGTCTTTATGCTCTACTCCTTCTTCTATCTTTGCTATGATTTCTGCTAGCCTAGCATCCTGATTCTGACTAGTACCGATCCTTTCAATTAGAGTAAGTCTAATCAACAAACTTGCCAACATTTCAGGTTCTAGCTTGCAATGAGGCTTGAAATCAAATACAGTAATACACTCTATCTGCTTCTAATCCAAGAACATTGCTCCCAACTACGCATGTATTCAACTTGATGCATCGGCGACTACATTCCATTTTCTTAGAGTGTAGGAAATACTTAAATCAAAAGAGGCCGAGAACTCCAACCATCATTGCTATCAAAGGTTGAGATCCTTCTGAAAGAAAAGGTACTTAAGGGATTTTTAGTTCGTAAATAGCTCAAATCTTTCTCCTAATAAACAGTGCCTCGACATCTTCAAAGTAAAAACAATTGCCATCACTTGCAAAGCGTAGGTCAGATAATTCCTTTCGTGTGGTTTCAGCTATTACCTAGCATATGCATCAAATTTCCCTTTCCGCATCAACATTGCACCCAATCTAGTACCACAAGCATCGGTGTATACTGTCAACTCCTCATTTCCACTTGGAATTGTCAACACCAGGTAACTCGTCAACCTCTCTTTCAAACTCACAAATGTATGCTCACATGACTGATTCTTCTTTGTCAAATTGGTCAACGGTGCCGCTACCTTCGAGATGTCCTTTATGAAGCGTCTATAATATCCTGCCAATCCTAGAAAACTTCTCACATCCGTAGCATTCTTGGGTTGATTTCAATCTTGGACTACTATCTTCGCAGGATCCACCACTGTACTCTATCCTGAAACAACGTGACCCAAGAATCTATCTTCTTCTCTCTAAAAGTGACACTTAGAGAACTTCGCTCTCAACTTGTATTTCCTCAATATCTCTAGCATAATCCTCAAGTGCTTAGTGTGATCCTCTTTAATTCTAGAGTAGATCATAATATCATCCATGAACATAAGCACGAACTTATTCAACTAGTCTCTGAAAACCCAATTCATGAGATCCACAAAGTAAACCAGAGCATTAGTCAACCCAAATGGTTTCACCAACCACTCATAGAAACACAAAGGCATACGAAATGTGGTAATAAACACACTCTCGTTCCCTACTCTCAACTGGTGAAATCCCATCACAAAATCCATTTGGGAGAACACCTTCACATCGTGCAGTTGATCAAATAAATCATCAATGCATGGGAGTGGATATTGGTTCTTCTCTGTCACTTTTTTCATCTCACGGTAATCCATACATAACCTCAAAGAGCCGTCCGTCTTCATTGAAAATACTACAGGTGTGCCCCACTGAAATATGTTTCTTCAAACGAATCCTTTCCTTAATGGGTCATTCACTTGTACCTCGTTTTCCTTCTACTCTCTAAGTGCCATATGCCTCAAAGGCATAACTATCAGTCTAGCTTCCTTTACAAAGTTTATCGAAAACTCGATCTCCCTATGCGGCGGCCATTTGGTCACTTCCTAGAAAACATCTGGATACTCTCTAGTGATACGTGCAGATGACAATCCCTCTTATAGGTACAGAAGCACCGGTATCAAACAAAATTTGAATAGAAACATCACCAATAGAAAGCATACCTTGAATGACGACTCCTTTCCCCTTCTCCTTTGCCAAGGGAGCACTCGATGAAGTTGGGACCGCGTCCAAAGAATATGCTTTCACCACTCGCTTATCCTTCATCGGTTCTGCACAAATCTTCTTTAAATGCCCAGGCTTATCACAATTATAGTGTTTCTTCTTCTCACTTGTCTTGCCGTCTTTAATTGGATGACCCTTGTCATTACATCCGAAGCAAGTAAGTCCCTATTTACCCTTCTTCTTGCCACCCTTACCCTGCGGCTGCTTCCTCTTCCCATTCCACTTCTTCTTGCTTTTATTGCCTTGCAATGGCTTTGGATCCTCTTTATCAGTGAAAATAACAGTCGTAATCTTAGCTTTAGGTTACAAATTTTCATGGAGAAGTGCCTTCTCTATAAGCTTCTAAAATGGCTCATTTTTATGGTCCACTAGCATTTCTTCCAAGTAGTCATCTAAAACAATGATAAATCTCTCATTCTTTCTCAAAGGAACATCGATGAACAATATTCCATACTTAGAAAAAGAATCAAATTCTGCCACATATTCAGAAATTGCCATCTTTCCCTGCTTGGGATCAGCAAATTTTCTAAAGAATTGATTTCTGAGTAGTCGAAATAAACTTCTCTTCAAACCTCATCGTAAACTGGTCCCTAAAAAACTAGTTTCCCTAAGTAGCAATAGTGACAGTAGTCCACCAATTCATAGCTCGGCCATGAAGCTATCTTGATGCCAATTTTCTCTTTATAGCATATTCTACCTCCATATCACCAAAGATGTGCTCATAGGTATCCAAAAAATCTTACACTTCTATGGTAGACTCTATCCCATGAAAGGGCTTCCCTTAAAGAGTAGAATAATCTTTGCTCAGCTTAGTGAAATCATCCCTAGACGCTTACACTGGAGCACCTCCTCCTGTCAGCATTCCATGAGCATTCCTTATTATATTAGCCATCATAGCATTGAACACGGCTTGGACATAGGCATGATAGCTCCTGATCCTGCTCCTTCCTCTACTCCTAAAGCAAAATTCCTCACAACATTCCTTTTATGTTGGCCCATTCTTATCTATAACAAGAATGATCAGTCTCTCATAAAGAAAACTATGTCTATAGTGTGTGCATGCGACTTATACTATATAATATATTATATATAGTTTTGAAAACGAAAGTTATAATATGTATGCATTCTCTCGTATGTGTATGTGTGTATATAACCTCGATCCAGTCTAAGGCGATAACTCCTTCCCTATCTCTACTAGATTATGGTATCAACTCCAGTCAATCATGTAACCAAAGCTATGATACCAAATGTGATGAGCGCCCTATAGCACTAGCACCAATAGTATATAAATAGTGCATTGTCCATGCCCGAGCGATATAGGATAATCATCAAGATTGAAATAAACCAATATAGCATATGACCTATCATATCTTATGGCGCATGGATAAAGTATAATATCAGTGATATAATAGAAGAGACAGTAATAACTATGTGAACAAATCATCATCAGAGTAATAAATCTACAAAGTCATAAATCAAATGCAATAGAGGTTATATAACATAAGTAAATTCAAATAAACAGTGTGGTTCCCCACCCTGAGACCCACACTAACAAAGAATATTACAAGGTAATAGTATCGGCTAGTGTGGAGAATAGGGCTAGTTAAGGGTGAACTTCCATGAATTTTACTTATATACATCGATTTATTACAATTAAGGCTTAAAACAAAGCTATATGGTTGTAATATAATCTAGAACAACATATGATAAATACATATCATAGAATCATAGATCATACATAGTGGAATAAAAATAGATACAAGCCCGAACCGACCCAAAATAGATACATGATGTAGACTACACATATATAAGGCGCTACATCTCAAAATATTAATACGTACATAAAAGGAGTCTAGCTGGGCATAATATAACATAACATCACATATATACGTAGATGACAAAAGTATCAACTAGATAATAGATTGGACATCCGTTCTAAAGCATCAAGCTGGAGGACCTAAAACATCACGATATGGTATGAGTATTGTTATCCGGGTATTTTAACCCAGTATAAACCCATAGAAAAGCTAGGACAAGGGACCAACAAGGGTCAAGCTATATGACTGAAACAACGACTGGAATCAACGAGGACGAGAGATCAGCATTCTTTCAGTCTAATCAGTAGCTGAATGTAAACAGCTAGCGACCATCAAAACGTAGCAACAACGATAAAAGGCTATAAGAACATCTCCGATTCCAGACCCTAGAAAAATCCAAGTACTTAGATCGTCAAAGACCTATACTTCACCTCGAACCTTCAAACCAACCAGCTGTTGAACACCACAAAAGAGGCAAGATGCTGGCCCAAAAAACGAACCAAGGCCATGGGTCACTAGCGACCCATAGGCCATGGGTCGCCAGCAACCTATGGTTTTGGATCGTTTTTCGAGCCAAACCCCTGAGGTCGCTAGTAACCTACCTACGAGCTGATAAAGACGAGCCTAGCCTAGAAGATTCCTAATCTCTATAGCATCCTACCTTCAATATAAATAGGATCTTCTCCGTACCGGTTGGTTAAGCTATACTGGAATTATTCTTCACTCTCTACCTCCCTTACAATAATCTCCAAAGGAATACACTATGATTCTCTAGTGGATTCCTACTCTGGAGGTCCAATCTAGCTAAGAAACAATCAAAGCCTTGTAATTAAACCACTCTTGTAACAGCAATTAGTCTACAGTAAAGCTATAAAGTGGACGTAGGCTTCAATAACAGCTGAACCATTATAAAAGTTCTCTGTCTTCTTTATTTTACCGTTCTTTTCTTATATCTGCGGTCTGTGATATTGCTCTATCAAAACAGGGCTGGTGATTTCAAACTCTAGCCAGGGTGTTAGTCCATTTTTGGGTCAACATTTTGGTGCATTCACCGAGAACTCCAACTCAGGATCTAGATCTAGCTATCTACTTTGGATCTCATAGGTTCAGAAGTTAGATCCCCAATCTTTGCTTGAAGAACTTACTGTTTTAGAGTCAATGGCTCCTAGGAGAAGAATAGGTTCTGGAAGATCCATAAGGGCAATAATAGCTGGAGAAGGAGCTAGTCTCCAACAAGCTGAAGGAAATGGTTCTAACTTATGAAACAAGGCACGGACATCCTCCAGTCAGCATGAAGTTGTCACCAGAGATGAGCTAAATAAGATGGCTGAGGAGATCAATCAAAAAATGGAAAATAGTCAAAAGTCCATGATAGAGAAGCTCAATGCTCTATTGACCCTATAGTCAAACCCTGCTCCAAGGGCGGTGCCTGAACTAATGGCTGTTGTAGAACAAGAGAATTCCTCCGTCTCCAGCCTGCATAGAAAGAACAGAAAGCAGCCAAATGGTAACAAAAGGATGCGGCATGGAGGAGAACGAGAATACTCCACCCGGCATATGGCAACCAATCTTGAATTTGAATCAGGGTCAAAACCCCGTAGGAAGATATAGCTGTTAATCTCTCTGATTTAGAAGTTGGAGAGCAAGGTAATCAAATGGAAGAGAGCATCAATGCATTCGGTAATGCTAGAAATGTCCAAACTGCCCCGGTTAGGCCAACTGCAAGCCAACGGGGTCCTACGGGAGTGGATCTGCAAGACACAGGAGAGCCTAGGCATCAACCCACGTGCCAAGACCATTTGTAGAACCGAACATTTAGTGCAATGACTGATTGCTGCCCCCAGGACTACCAAACATCTGAGGCTCACATAGCAGACACAATCAAATGGTTGATACATGAAAGTAAAAGCTGAAATAATAATGAGTGGGGATCTTCCCCAAGTCGGACCCCTTTCACCGACGAGATCTTGAATGTAAGATACCCGGACAAATTTACTATGCCAACTATCCCCACCTACGGCGGAATGAAGGACCCAAAACCCCATTTGTACAAGTAGAGTTAGTAAGTGGACGGAGCCAATGCACCAAAGTTCGTCCGCTGCCCATGTTTCCTCATTTTTCTAAAAGGAGTTGCATCTATATGGTTCACTAGACTTACCCCAAGATATATCTCTACCTTTGACCAACTTGCAACGAAATTCCTTGACCAATTCGGGCTCCATACCGTGCAACCAAAAGATGTTATGTCCCTATCTGGGCTAGTTCAAGGATGTAGTAATTGAGATCATTCAAAAATAGGTTTAACACTGTAGTGACAGAAGTGAGTAATCCTAACGAGGACATGGTTTTTATAGCGTTGCTGCACGTTATCCATCCGGAAATGGAATTCGGGAAATGGATCAATATGAAGAAACCTACCAACAAGAAAGACTTCAATCACATAGCAAGCCATACTTGAGGTTGGAAGAAGCACAGGAGCTGGAAAGAAAGGTTGTTGGAGTACAACAGATGAACACCGAGCAGAATGGCACGATGAAAAACCAACACACACATGATTCTGGAAATAAGCAGGAAGTCACAAGAAAGAGTGGGAACCAAAAGAGAAGAAATCAGAATTCTGACAAGAGAAATAATGGTGACAACAACAAAAGATTTAGACTAGGAGACTATACCCCCCTTGAATGACACTCCGAATAATATTTATCTCGGAACACAAGGAACTGAAGGGTACAGGAAACCTCTTAGAAAGGAGGCAATGGAACATCAAAAGCTCTCAAGAAATTTTGTCGCTTCCACAAGACGCATGGGCACAATACAAACAAATGACGCCACTTTAAGGACCTCATCGAGGGGTTAATCCGAGATAATAAACGTCAGCAATATGTAAAGAAGCCACAAATACTCAATCAACCTATGGTCCCTTAACCTCCTAGAGGGAAAAGGAATCAAGCTAGAACCAGCGAAGAAGGGTTGAAGTGAACTGACCAAAGACTTATTATTAGGACAATATCTAGAGGACCACATCCCGCGTAAAGAAGTTGGGGAGAGATGGAGTGATATGCGAGTTCATTAAAGCATACTTCAAAGGAATTATGTTTGAGAAGTAGATGATGAAACTCTGGCCAAGCAGTAAAAGGTTCTGAGTGATGACAAAGTGTTCTATAATCGGGACACCGAAGGGATTGAAGCTCCAATTCTTGACCCAATGGTGGTGACAGTAGGAATCTGTCCAGCCATAGTCCAATGAGTGCTGATTGATAGTGGCAGTTTAATTAACATACTTTTTAAGCAAAATTTTGACCAAAAGAAGATTGGCATGAAAAGTGTATTCGCGTGCCAAACTAAGATTCGAGGGTTAACCGAAGAACCCAAACAACCGGTGGGTACAATCGACCTTCCTGTGAAGCTTGGAGAGGGTGAGCGACAAGTAACCCTCATTCAGACTTTGTAATCGTGGAAGAAATGTCAGCATACAATGCATTCTTGGGATGGCTCGCATTAGCCAACTTTAGAATAGCATCTGCCCAGTGGTGCCTTACAATGAAGTTCCCTGCTGAGCATGAAATCAGAATAGTGAAAGGAGACCAAAGCACTACCCGAGAATGCTACATCGCAGAGTTGCATGAGTCAAGAAGAAAGGAAAAAGGAAAGGATGTGGGAAAGGCCATTCACATTCGTGAGCCCTCCAAATAGCGATTACAGAGTCGTCCCTGGCTTGACGACCATAGCTGACGCAGCGGATTAACACTTTGACGTGCTAATAATGTTTTGATACAAATTGACGCAGCTTTCTTCCTCATGAAATGATTTCGTGTCAAGTAATCCTGATAGAACGATAAGTGCCCAAATTCGTTGATCTCTCGAGACATCGGATTCTAGCTATCTCCAACACGTTGATGGCGCACGATTCCACGTTAGAAGATCTATGATTCTTCGACGCTGATCTCGCACTTGAGATTCCGTGAATCAGCTTCAAATTCGTTGATTCGAGCGCACTCGAATATTCGAATATGGAAGGAGAAGGAGATCACACTCAACTTCAACAAAAGTGGCAAAAGCACATAAAATTTTTTATTCCAAAATCAACTCTCTTTTTACAAATGACCATACACCCCTATTTATAAGGAAAGTACAACACCACATGACTCAAGACAATTACAACACGAATTAACAAACAAACAAACGACTCAAGAAAATACAAACATTCAATGAATCAACAATACACAGCGACATAACATCAGACGACTCAACACGCTTCGGTAGTGACGTAAGACTTCGGCAGCGACATAAGATAATTCGCGACTTAGGTTGTCAGGCAACAAAGTAATGGCCGCGACTTAGCAAAATGAAGAAATCTCGCGACATAAGGCTGGAGCGACCTAAGGCTTCGCGACATAGGGATTCTGCTTGCGACTCGCGACATAAGGATTCAGTTCGTTCGCGACCTAAGCTGGAGCGACCTAAGGCTTCGCGACATAGGGATTTTGCTCGCGACCTAGGGAAGCGCGATTCAGGGAAGCGACTTAAGGTAAGTCGTTTATCTCGCGCTGCATCATCCTCCCCTGTTTGAAAAGAATTCGACCCGAATTCACTCTTTCCTCTTCTTCGGCATGCTTATTCTCATGATATGGAATCAAGTGTTTGACGTTGAAAACGTCAGTCGTATGGACATGATCCGGCAATCTTAACTCATAAGCATTCTCATTAATCTTCTTTATGATTTCCAAAGAACCAATCTTTCTAGCAGCTAATTTGTTGTAAGAACCAACAGGAAATCGATCCTTAGTCAATACTGCATACACAAAATCTCCTTCTTTGAATTCAACATTTCGTCGTTTAATATCTGTGGATTGCTTATATTTCTCATTTTCCTTAAGCAATCGTTCCTACACAACTTTGTGGCATTCTTGTAATTCATTCACAAAATCACTAGCTCGTTTGATCACTCCTTTCTACTATGGTACGGTAGAAAAATCTAACGGTCCTTTAGGCATTGTTCAATAAACGACCTGAATGGACCGAACCCAGTGCTACGATAAACTGCATGGTTGTGCGCAAACTCAGCTTGACACAGCTTGGAATCCCAACTCTTCAAATTGTCATCCACGAGGCATCGCCATAGATTACCTAGGGATATGTTCACAACTTCTGTCTATCCATCCGTCTATGGATGATAAGCACTACTAAATTTTAGCTTTGTCCCGACCATTCTCCATAGACTCATCCAAAAATGACTCAAAAAACAAGTGTCTCTACCTGAGACAATAGATTCAGGCAACCCATGAAGACGATAGATCTCTTTGAAGTATAACTGTGCAACATTAACTGCATCAGCTGTCTTCTTGCATGCGCTAAAATGTACCATTTTTGAAAAACGATCAACCACTACGTAGATAGAATCATTGCTACGTTGCATTCTCGGCAATCCCAATACAAAGTCCATACTAACATCCACCCATGGTTTAGTAGGTATAGGTAACGGCATATATAATACTGCATTTGTTGCAGTCCCCTTTGAAACTTGACAAACATGGCACCTCTGAACCAACCTTTCAACTTCTTTCCTCATTGACGGCCAAAAATAAGACTTTGAGATCAACTACATAGTACGGTCGCGACCCACATGTCCTTCTTCATGCAATTCTTTGATAATTTTCATTCGTAAACTGCAATCTGGAATACACAACTGATTTCCTTTGAACAAAAAACCATTAATCAGCATATATCCATCCATGCTTCCTTTCTTGACTTGGTCTAAGATCTTGGAAAAATAAGAATCTGATGTAAGAAAATCTGGAAGTAAGTCAAAACCCATCACCTCTACTTGCATGGTTGTTAGTAAAGTATTCCTCCGACTAAATGCATCTGCAACGCGATTAGTTACTCCAGATTTGTGCTTCACGATGAATGTAAATTGCTGCAAATAAGCTATCCACGATGCATGCCTAGCTGCAATTTTATTCTGCCCTTGCAAATGTTTCAACACTTCATGGTCCGTATACAAAACAAATTCTTTGTGGAACAAGTAATGTCTCTAATGCTTCACAGCCTGCACAATTGCATAAAACTCTACATCATAAGTATTATATCTCATCTTTGCTCTAGAAAGTTTTTCACTGAAATAGGCAATTGGACGACCCTTCTGACTCAACACTCCTCCAATTCCAACTTTCGATGCATCCGTATGTAACTCAAATAGTAACTGAAAATCTGGCAACACTAGAATCGGTGCTGAGGTTAAAAGTTCCTTAATTTGTTCAAAAGAAAATCCTGCCTCTTCCGTCCATGAAAACTTCTTTCCTTTCATACAATCAGTAACAGGAGCCATCACACTACTAAAGTGTGGTATAAATCTTCGATAAAATGAAGCTAAACCATGAAAACTTCTGACTTCTGTTATAGTTTTGGGCTGTGGCCAATTTCTGATTGCGGCAACTTTACTCTGGTCCACTTGTATTCCTTCCTTGGACACGACATATCCCAGAAATAAAACACTTGGCATCATGAACACGCATTTCTTCGTCGTTGCATAGAACTGTTCTTGACGAAGAATAGTTAACACCTTTCGCAAGTGTTGAATATGCTCCTCTGTGCTTGCACTATAGATCAAGATATCATCAAAGTAAACAACAACAAACTTCCCAATGTAAGGTCAGAAAATTTGATTCATCACCCTTATAAATGTACTTGGTGCATTAGATAGACCAAATGGCATAACCAGCCATTCATATAATCCTTCTCTAGTCTTGAATGTTGTCTTCCATTCATCACCTTGTCTTATGCGAATCTGATGATAACCACTCTTAAGATCAATCTTTGAAAAGATTATAGACCCGCTAAGTTGATCCAATAGGTCATCAAGTCTTGGCATAGGAAATCTGTATCTGATAGTTATTTTGTTGAGTGCCCTGCTATCCGTACACATCCTCCATGAACCATCTTTCTTCGACACTAACAAAGCTGGTACAGCACAAGGACTGAGACTTTCTTGAACACGCCCCCTTGCTCAAGCAACTCCTCAACCTGTCTTCTCAATTCTTCATGCTCTTTCAGACTCATGCGATAATGTGGCCTATGCGGTAAAACAGCACCTGGAACTAGATCAATTTGATGTTGGATGTCCCTCAATGGCGGTAACTCCTTGGGTAATTCCGCAGGAAAGACGTCTTCAAATTCATTAAACACTGGTCTAACCTCCACAGGAATTTCAACATCTTCACTTGTTTCATACCCAATCAACATAAACAACTCAACACTATCTTTCACCTCTTCAACAAATTCTTTCGAAGATAACAGACTAGTTGATTCCACTTTCTTCTCTGACTTGCTTTCACTTTTCTCACGCTTCTTAGGAACTAAGGTAATTTGAGTTCCTTCGAACATGAAACTGTAGCTGTTGGTGCAACCATTATGTTGTACAGCTCTATCATATTTTCATGGTCTTCCCAATAATAGATGACACACATCCATGTCCACAACATCACACCATATATCATCTTTGTACTTCTTCCTAATAGAAAATGTAACAAATGCTTGTCTTCCCACTGTAACTTCTCCACCTTTCTTTAGCCATGCCAGTTTATAGGGTCTATGGTGTTTTTCAGTCTTCAACCCTAGCTTCGTAACGGCTTCTTCAGAAATAATGTTATCACAGCTTCCCGTATCAATAACAAACCGACAAACCTTTCCCAAGATAGTACATGTAGACTGAAAGATATTGCTTCTCAGCCAACTAGAATCATTCTCATGCTTTGGCACTAAACAAGACCTCCTTATCATTAAGTTACACCCTTCATCTCCTGACACAACTTCTTCATCTTCATCAAACTTCGATGGTTGATAATAATCGACTTCAGCTTCCACATCCTCATACTCACATTCCTCTGCAACTAAGGTTCTCTTCTTTGGCTTTGTACATTCATTGATTTTGTGGCCAAACTCCTGACAATTATAGCACTTGATACTGTCATTGACCTTTGCTTTAGCGGCTTCTTTGACAATTGGTTTAGTGACTACTTTGGGAACATTAGCACTGCTACTAGCACCCTTATTCTGATTGTTAGAACTCGTAAAAAAACCACCTCCTCGTCTCCCTTGTTTCTCCCAAGCTAGATCTTTCTGATGTGTTTCAGCAACAGACATTGGATTAAACATATTAACCATGTCTTGAATTTGCATTCGTAACCCTCCAATATATCTAGCTGTTAGTTGTTCATCGGTTTCCATAATATCATTCCTTACAATCAATTGATAGAATTCATCTGCATAATCATTCACCGTCCTCATCCCTTATCTCAAATTCTGCAAACGTTGATACATAAGGGATTGATAATTGTACCGCAAGAAAGTTGCTTTCATCATCTTTCTCATCTTCTCCCAAGTGACAACCTTTGATTTTCCCATTCTCTCCCGAGTTAGTTTAGTTTGCTGCCACCAAGCCATAGCTCTTCCCCTTAGTCTTGTAGCAACTAATTGAACTCTGCGATTGTCAGGTACCTCCTTGAATTTCAAAATTTCTTCAACATTTGACAACCAATCAAGAAATTCTTCTGCTTGCATACCACATTTGAATTCTGGAATTTCCATTCTCATACCTGACTCCCATTTACGATCATTTTCTGAATCTAGATATTGATTTTGCACTTGGCCTCGATTTCTATAATGCATACTACCTCCATTACCATCCTCCTCAAAATCATATGTACTTTGATATCGATCCCGTCCATCTATATCTCTACGACTATGCATGTCCCTTCTACCTTGCCTTTCAACATCACGATAAGGTTCATTGTCAAACTCACGTGGGGTTCTTCCTTCTTCATTTCGATACTCATGGTGTTCTCTTCTCATTGAAACTGACGATTCTCTCCTATTTTGATAAGATTGGGGTGCCATTCTCCTTTCTTCCGAAACCAATGGTGAAACCCTGTTCCTACTATGGTTCGAAACTGGTGATGTTCTCCTTTGATTGTGATTCATATCTTTCGTCAATTTCTCCAACTTCTCAATACCCTCATTGAACTTTTCATTGATACGTTGTTCCATCTGTTCAGCTTCTTGTCTTCTATACACATCTTCAACATTATGATAGCGATTAGCACGTCTCGGAGGCATGATCTTCAAACAATCTCGGTTCTTTGACTTGGCTCTAACTCGACTCTAACTTTGGTTCGGCTCTGACCTAACTTGCTTTAACTCGTCTTTGACTTAGCTCGGTTCTGACTTGGATTGACTTGGATCTTACTCGGCCTTGATCTTACTTAGCTCCGATACCAAAAAAGTGACGTAGCGGATTAACACTTTGATGTGTTAATAATGTTTTGATACAAATTGACGCAGCTTTCTTCCTCATGAAATGATTTTGTGTCAAGTAAACCTAATAGAACAATAAGTGCCCAAATCCGTTTATCTCTCGAGATACCGGATTCTAGCTATCTCCAACACGTTGATCGCGCATGATTCCGCGTTAGAAGATCTACGATTCTTCGACGTTGATCTCGCGCACGAGATTCCGTGAATTGGCTTCAAATTCGTTGATTCGAGCGCACTTGAATATCCGAATATGGAAGGAGAAGGAGATCGCACTCAACTTCAACAAAAGTGGCAAAAGCACACAAACAATTTTATTCCAAAATCAACTCTCTTTTTACAAATGACCATACACCCCCATTTATAGGGAAAGTACAACACCACACGACTCAAGAAATTACAACACGACTTAACAAACAAACAAAAGACTCAAGAAAATACAAACATTCAATGACTCAACAATACACAGCGACATAACATCATACGACTCAACACACTTCGGTAGCGACGTAAGACTTCGGCAGCGACATAAGATAATTCATGACTTAGGTTGTCAGGCAACAAAGTAATGGCCGCGACTTAGCAAAATGAAGAAATCTCACGACATAAGGCTGGAGCGACCTAAGGCTTCGCAACATAGGGATTCTGCTCACGACCTAAGGCTTCGCAACATAAGGATTCAGTTCATTCGCGACCTAAGCTGGAACGACCTAAGGCTTCGCGACATAGGGATTTTGCTCGCGACCTAAGGAAGCGCGATTCAGGGAAGCGCCTTAAGGTAAGTCATTTATCTCGCACTGCATCAATAGCTGATTCGACAAGGCCTTGGACCCTATGAAGAAGAGCTCAGGGGAGGATTAGGCAGCACGGGTAGAGTTAACCGTGTCTATCCTAGTCTGTATGGATGACCCAACACGGGTCCTGAAAATTGGGTCGCACATGGGAAACAAGATGCGATCAGAATTATCACAAATTTCTCTACGCCAATTTGGACGTGTTTGCTTAGATGCACTCCAATATGTGTTGGGTGTCACCTGAAATTGCCTACTATGTGCTCAATATTGACCCCAGATTCACACCTGTAAAGTAGAAAAGGCACAGCATGGACCTCGAGCGGTCCAAAGCACTAAAGGAAGAGCTAGATAAACTGATGGCCAACGGCTACATCCGAGATGCAACTTAACCTGAATTGGCATCAAATCCGGTCCTAGTCAAAAATTCAAATGGAAAATAGCAAACTTGTTTTGATTTCTCGGACCTCAACAAAGCCTATCCGAAGGATAGCTTCCCACTCCCGAGGATTGATTAACCGGTGGATGGAATAGCAGAACACGAGTTGCTGTCATTTATGGATGCATACTCGGGCTATAACCAGATCCTGATGCATGAACCGGACTAAGAGAACACGAGCTTCATCACTAATTTGGTACTGCACTGCTATACAACAATGCTATTCGGCTTAAAAAATGAAGGGGTAACGTACCAAAGGCTAGTGAATGTTATGTTCAAACGCCAGATTAGG
This sequence comes from Allium cepa, assembly GCA_030765085.1. Classification (NCBI taxonomy): domain Eukaryota; kingdom Viridiplantae; phylum Streptophyta; class Magnoliopsida; order Asparagales; family Amaryllidaceae; genus Allium; species Allium cepa. The sequence continues at coordinate 467,731,752 of CM060943.1, forward strand.
AAGACTATGGAGGTTTACGTGGACGATATGTTAGTCAAATTATGAGTAGCTGCTAACCATCTAGATAATCTTGCTGAAATGTTCGAAATACTCTGTAAATACAGAACGAAGCTCAACCCACTTAAATGTCACTTCCGAGTTGCCTTTGGGAAATTCCACGGAATCATAGTAAGTTTCAAGGGCATTGAAGAAAATTCGAAGCAAATAACAGCATTACGATAAGTCCCAGCCCCTAAAAGTAAGAGAGAACTTCAGACCTTGAATGGAAAAGTCACGGCACTGAGTCGGTTCATCTCTAAACCCATAATAAGTGCAAACCGTTCTTCGATGCACTGAAGAAAGGAAGGAAAAACTTCAAATGGAGTAAAGCTTGCCAGAAAGCAGGAAGTACTACGAACATGGAAGATCCCCCCATTTTATCAAAGCTGGTGGATGGAGAGGACCTAATTATTTATTTAGCGGTTTCCTCACACGCACTGAGGGCGGCTCTCATGCGGGAAGAAGCAAGAATCCAGTGATCTATGTACTATATTTGCAAATGATTCACCGGAGTTGAGAAGAATTACCCAAAGTCAGAAAAGCTAGCGTATTATCTTTTGATCGTATCCCGGTAATTACGACCATACTTCCAGGCTCATCTGATTAAAGTATCGACTCACCAGCCCCTGAAACAAGTTTTATACCAACCATAAACATCCGAACGACTACTCATATGGAATATAGAGTTGAGTCAATCAACCGGAAAGTGTTGGCCGACTTCATTGCCTAACTTACCGTAAGGGACGACAAGGAGGAAATTCAGTCGGAAGTAGACATGCAATGGAAGCTCTTCATCGACGATGCATCAAAAAACCTCTATTCGGGAGCAGGGATTGTGCTTGAAACCCCCGAGGGGCGAGCCGTTAGCCATGGTTTTCATTTGGAATTCCCAACAACAAGTAACGAAGCAGAATATGAAACCTTGATCGCTGGACTAAAGGTTGTGAAGGAACTCGGGATAAAATATATTCACATATAGAGCAACTCCCAACTAGATGTCTGTCAAGTGAAAGGAGAATACCATGCGTGTGGAGAAAACCTTGCCTCATACTTATCCAAAGTACAAGAGTTGTTTAGAAATATCGAACATTACATCATAACTGACATTCCAGGAGAGAAAAACACTAAAGCATACTACTTGGACAAGCTGGCAAGTTCCAAGGAAACCCAACCATTGGGATTGGTTCAGGTTTGAAACGTTAACCAACCTAAGCTTAGACGAAATGGACGTGGACTGGATTCTAGAAACCACATTCTAGCCAGGCACATAAATGACACCGATAAAGGACTATACACTTGCAAGAACCCTACCAACTGACCAAAATCAATGGAAGAAGCTCCTCCGTAAGGCGCCAAGGTTCATGATACAGGATGGGATACTCTATCGAAAGGGATTCTCGATCTCTCTTCTTAGGTGTGTGACCGATGATGAAGCACGACAAATCCTGAAGGAAGTGCATGTAGGCAAATGCGGAGACCACATTAAGGGGGGGCAGACGCTAGCAAATAAAGTCCATCGATACAGATACTTTTGGCCATAAATAAAACGCGATGCCGTAGATCATGCCAGAAGATGCGATCGCTATCAAAGATTCAGCAAAACTAAGAGAACTCCTTTAATGGAACTGACACAAATGGTCAGCCCATGGCCATTTGCGATATGGGGGATCGATCTGATTGGTGTCCTTCCAATAGCTAAAAGAGGAGCCAAATATGCTATAATTGTCATAGATTATTACACATAATGGGCCGAAGTGGAACCGTTGGCCACCATAACCACAAAGAAAGTTATTAACTTTGTCACTTAAAACATCATTTGTAGGTTCGGTGTGTCGCAAAAAATCATCACTGACAATGGAACTCAATTCGAGAGTGCCGAGTGCAAAATCTTTTATAGGCGCTTCCGAATAGAGAAAAGCTTTTCCGTAATGGCTCATCCGCAAGAAAATGGGAAAGTGGAAGCAATAACAAAACCATCAAATCCACTATCAAAAAGTGATTAATAAAGGCGAAAGGAAATTGGGTTGATGAACTTCCACTCGTACTATAGGCATACAGGACAACACACAAAGCGACAACTGGCCCCACTCCATTCGCATTAGAATATGGTTCAGAAGCAATGATTCCTATTGAATTAGAGGTCCCCTCACACCGAAGATAGAATTTTAATCAAGCACAAAATGAGTAACTCCTACTTGAATCGCTAGACATGATTGATGAAAAAAGAGAAGAAGTAGAGTTGAGAAAAGCCGCCCACCAAAAAAGGGCTACACGGTACTTCAGCTCCAAAGTTCATAGTAAGACCTTCGAGGTTATAGATCTTGTGTTCAAGAAAGATTACCATATACCAGGAAGCTTCAGACCAAACTAGAAAGGACCGTATATCGTTTATCAAAAGCTTAATGATGGGACTTTCAAGCTAACAACCGTCGATGGAGTTACGGTTCAAAAGCCTGAAATAGCGAATCGCTCCGCCGTTATTTCATCTAAAAAACTATTTTATGTACTTCATATTCTCTATTTTCAGCAAATAAGCCATCGTGGAAATGCCGGTGGCATTGTAAATAGGCAAAGAATCTGCCATGCTTTCTTTAATAAAGTTTTCTTCTTGAACCAACAGAACTGTGTTCATAATGATTACCTACCAAGTCGAAAGAAGAAAATCAACTCAAATCGTTGGATCGATGAAACTCGATCCTTGCCTCTCAAAAAAAATCTCCTCGCGTTGCCTGAAGATAGGCAATGCTAAGGAGCATCGAAAACTAACATCCTCACATTGCTCAGAGATAGGCAATGCTGAGGAACATCAAAAACAAACTCCTCACCTTGCCCGAAGACAGGCAACGCTAAGGAGCATCAAAAACTAACTTCCTCACATTGCCCGGAGATAGGTACATCGAGGAATGTTGAAAAAAACTCCTCGCGTTGCCTGGAGATAGACAACGTCGAAGAGCACCGAAAACTAACTTCCTCAAGTTCCCCAGAGATAGACAACGCCGAGGAATGTCAAAAACAAACTCCTCGCATTAACCGGAGATAAGCAACATCGAGGAGCATCAAAAACTAACTTCCTAGGGTTGCCCGAAGATAGGCAACGCCGAGGAACATCGAGAACAAACTCCTAAGATCACTCGAAGATAGGCGACGTCGAGGAGCATCGAAAACTATCTTCCTCTCATTTCCCGGAGATAGGCAACGCCGTGGAATGTCAAAAACAAACTCCTCGCATTGCTCGGAGATAGGCAACGCCGAGGAGCATCGAAAACTTACTTCCTTACGTTGCTTGGAGATAGGCAACGCCGAGGAACATCGAAAACAAACCACTCACGCTGCTCGGAGATAGGCAACGCCGAGGAGCATCCAAAGCCGCACACTACACAAGCGAGGCTCTAAATCTCAAAGTAACACCCCCTCATGCATATAATCGGGAATAATTGGTGCTAGAAGGAAGGCACTCGATGATTGACCATACATACCCATACGTAAACTACATACTTACTAGAGTTCTTCTATAAACCAAGAGTATATGCTAAGTTTGCAAAACTTTCGAAGAATTGAAAATTAGGTCTTGACTTAGCCAGATTTTCAACAGAGATCATCTAAACCCCAAGCTATCGGCTATTTGAAAGTTGTTTGAAGTGAACAGCCCTATGAACTGGGGGCATATACCTATACTAAGACAGAACCAAATAGATACAATAAGCTCACAGGTTCTATCAATCCAAACAATAACAAGTTCACAAGTCCTTTCCCAAAGTTTTGCCAACTTCCAAATAAATTCCTAAAATAGAAGCTTTCATGTGAGAGTAAATTTCTAAATCTAAATTTTTTTTACAAGTTTAGTGAACTTCTAAAACTCAGAAGTTTCCAAACAAAAATCAATTCCAAATGAAAATTGTTAAAACTTGAAAGATTTTCTATAGTATTGTGAATTTAATTCTAAATAGAAATCTGCTAAGTGCTGTCAGTTTCTAAATTTTATTAAAATTTTGTTACTTAAAACGAAGGATCTTGGCGATAATCATAGAACCAGCAAAGTATGAGATGAAATGAGCATAAATACATGAAGCATGTACAAATAGATAGATAAAAATAAAGTCAAAATATCATTGTATTGTTTGTGACTTTCTATATGCAGGATCAAAATGTGGGGGCGTTACCCACATAGCAGTGGCCAACAAAGAAAAAATACGGACTCTACAATCAAGACACAAAGTGCAGACCCTGCACTTGAACAAAACAATTCAAAAAGCAAATTAAGCAAATCTTCTTGCCTGTTGTTAGCCAAAATCAAGTCCATCCTCACGACAGCTACACAGCGCTTCTTGCTACCGCTTCCCTTTCCGCCTCTAGTTTCCAGCTTCTGCTTCTTTTCGGGAGAGGTATCGCTGCCAGTAATGTCAACATGCACTTCAATGGTAATCTCCTCCTCCTCCTTTGAATGTTTTTTATAAGATCTTCCCTTTCCTTTGCATTTTCACGACTTCCAGGAGCTCTTCGAAGCTATGACAGCCTCCACATTTTCCTCCTTGATGGCAACCAAATCATGCCGAGTCTTCTACGGCTCCTTCATATGTGTTCCTGCTCCTTAACCCAAGCTGCAGTTGTATCACCTTCTAGAGATGCTGAAAGGTCATCCAAGCCGTGGAGCGCCACAATCTTCTCAGCCTCTGGCCCTGGTTGTAAGCTAGATGTGGATGTGGAAACTAGAGCAGGAACGAATACAATCTCATAGGATGTGAAGATGGCAGGTTGCACAAGCGCCAAAGTAGTTGGCGCATCAAGGGGAAAAGTGGATAGACCTATAAGATCAAAAAGGAAAGCATTAAACTCCGCTTGCTCCTGTGGCGTCAGATGAAGGCTCTCGAAGTCAGAAGAAGCATGGACGTTACCTACAACAGAGGAAGGATCACGAATGGCGACCTCGAATTCATCTCCTTTGCCTTCTTTGGATGATTCCACCACATAAGGAACAACATCAAGCCCCAAGCTCGTTAGCTGGTTATGGAGTTGCTTTAATGGTTCACCCCTACTGTAGGAAGAAGGCCTGGTAAACACGTCAGTAGTAGACGTCAGGGCAGCATCAGTGGCCTCCTTCTCTTATTCAACCCGAAGGCTCTCCTGGGCCTTAAGTAGCGCCTTCTTGGACTCCTCATTGAGATAATCATCCCATAACTCTTGATCTATGTAAATGTCACCGCTCTATGCAAAGAGGGACAAGATCTCCTCCCAAACAAGGGTAAGAGTGCGTGAGTACTTTGGGTTGAGGTAGCTAAAGCTCCCCTGATGCAACAGAGAGTTCACGTAAAAGTTCAGAATTGTTGCGTCCAGTTTCTCCATTTTCCGATCAAAAGCGTGTTGAAGGTTCAAATAATCTGTCGTCACCGCAACCTTCTCAATCTCAACAACAGTTTTATTGCAATTGAGCTATGCAACTTGAGCCTGCAACTTTGCAATGGCCTTGGCTTGATCAAAGATCGTTCCGTTGTGCCCCTAGATAATTAGATCATGGTCGATGATTGTCTTTTGTTGGGCTTCGATGGTAGCATTGCAAGCGATCACTTCCTCTTTTAATTTCGCCTCCACCGCATGAGTCTTTTTAATGCTCACAGTCTGTACCGATGCAAGTTATCATCGGTCAGTAGAACTTTAACGCTCCTTTCCTCGGGACTAAAGCCTTTAAAGCCTCACAAACTTCATTAAGTGTCACATCTCTATTCGGCCTTGATACAACTCTAAGAGACATATAATTAGTTAGAGACTCCATCACGATGTTTTAGAGCTCGATAAGTAGAAAAGAGAAGCTTACCCCTTATCTTCCATTGACGATTGAACCCCTTAGGGCACTTAATGAAGAAGTTATGCTTCTTAAAATATGATAGATTGCTTTGGAACCACAAGAAGATCTTCTAGTTCCTCTGGGCTTCAATTATGATTAGAGAGGGACATTCATCTCTCCTCTTGAATGCCAGGAAATACCGTAACTCATCAAAACTCGGAGTGCGGTGGAACGTCCGCATGAAAAGGACATGCAAGCAAGTAAGGATGGCGTAACCAGTCGGATGAAGCGGGAATAGGGAAGGCATGGCTCCATTCAAACACATGTATCTATGGTAAGCGGTGTACCCCGGGGGAGGCATATGAGCAAACTCATCATTCATAGCCAAACGCACATCTTCCTCGGGAATCCCATGCTACATACATATATTATAAAGAACCTTAGCAGAGACCACTGATGAGGCTCGTTCATGCGGATTGAGAAGAACCCGAAAGTTGGGAGATGTGCAGTCCACAATGGGCTCGACTGGAACTAACTGACCGTACTGGGCTTGTGAGGTGGATGATGACTCAGCTTTGGAGAGTGTTGGGCTTCGCCCACTTGACTTACGACATGTAGAAGGCTGCTTTATTTTATATAATAGAACTTGCGTCCGAAAAAGGTCAGGCAACTCTATCCTAAAATTCATAAGTTTCCTCAATCGCACTTGAATTTCGAATAATCGTTAACTTGTGATCGACAAGTCGGCTTTCAATTGCGAACTTGGGCAAGTGTGCAAGTGAAGTGTGCTGTCTATATAGGATATACTTAGTGCTCGATGCACTGCAAATGCTCCAGCCAATGTAGATAGTTTGCTCACAGCAGAAAAAGAGAAGAACCTCCCATGCTAGTTCGTTTTTAATTTGCTGTTTACTTCTTGTACACTTACTCGTTATCGATCAATGGTCGATAATGACTCCATCATCCAAAGCGATACAGGAAACTCTTCCCATTACGGAAGCACTGAATTTGGAACAACCAAGCAAGATAAGCTAAAGTTCTCTAGAAAAATTGAGACAGACTGGTAATACGATGTGTAAGTAGCATCTGCAAAACTGGAGACAAGTCAATTCTGATGGATGAAGATAGCAAAACGCATCAAGCCTTGGGCCAAAATATGAATGTCATTCCATGAGACAACTCAAGACTCGATTTACTCTCTTCCTCCATTATACCACAATCAACTCAAACTTCTTATGATCAACGTCACAAGTGAAGGCTAGATGTCAAATTATTGTACCAACATAGCAATTATCTAATAAATTAAGCAAACCCACCTGAAACTGATTTAAACGCACAAGAAGAATCATGACTCAAACTCAGCGAATTAAGGATTGGATTATTGGTCGGCTATTGATGGCTCGGCAATAATCGAATAGCAACCTAGGGGTTGGATTCAGGCAAGATGGTGGATCGGCAAGGGTTTCACAAAAGAAGCAACGCTTGAAGGAATCGTGGACTCGAGTGAACAAGCAGATCGAATCGATGCTGAGGTTGCTTGGATTTGAGTCGTAGAAGAATTGAATCACTGAAGGATAGATCACGTAATGATGCAAAGTCGGATCGAGTCATAGTGAAGAAACAGGGACAGTTCGAGTATAAGTAAGCAGTAAGAGGGAGCAATTTTTTTTGCTAAGTGTTCAGGTTGCCAGCGACCCGAACCATCATGCGTCACCAGCGACCCGACCTAGCTTTATAAGAAAAAAATTTGTTTCATGTAGATATGTCGCTAGTGATCCATCTCACATGGATCGCTAGGGACCCACTAAAAAAGGGAGAGAACTATGATGACAAAAGATGCATATATTCATTCAAAGGGAAAGAAGAAAGAAAGCTTCATCTATTGTGGCAGGTGATAGTAGTCAGAACCAAAGTAAAAGATTGATGACGTTGGGCTAAATATTCGTATAACTCCAAAGCAATCACTTGGAAATCAACAAATGGATAGTGAAAACGATAACTTCTAGAGCATGCCTTGTTTACAATGAAGACATACTCTAGGAAGCAAATGCTATTCGGGTTTTTAACCCAGGAGAAACAAATAGAAAAGCTAGGACAAGGGACCGACAAGGGTCAAGCTATACGACTAAAACAATGATTGGAATCAACGTGGCTAAGAGATAAGCATTCTTTCGGTCCAATCGGCAGCTGAATCTAAACAGCTAGCAACTTGCCATTAAAACGTAGCAACAACAATAAAAGGCTATGGGAACATCTCCACTTCCAGACTCTAGAAAAATCCTAAGTACCTAGATCATCAGTGACCCATACAACCTTGAAACCAACTAGCTGTGGAACATTACAAAAGAGGCAAGACACTGGCTGGAAAAATGAACCAAGGCCATAGGTCGCCAGAGACCCATGGTTTTGGCTCATTTTTCAAGCCAAAGCTCACTAGGTCGAATGCACCTACTTGCGAGCTAATGAAGACGGACTTGGCCTAGAAGCTTCCCTATCTCTATAAATAGCATCCTACCCGCAACATAAATAGGATCTTCTTCGGACTGGCTGCTAAACCTCTGCTAGAATTATTCTTCACTCTTTACCTCCCTTAGAATAATCTCCAAAGGAGTACACTGTGATTCTCAAGTAGATTCCTACTGTGGAGATCCAATCTAGCTAGGAAACAGTCAAAGCCTTGTAATCGAACAACTCTTGTAACAACAATCAATCTCTAGCAAAGCTATAAAGTGGACGTATGCTTCATTAACAGCTGAACTATTATAAAAATTCTCTGTCTTCTTTATTTTACTATTCTTTTCTTATATCTATGATCTGTGATATTGCTCTGTTAGAACAGGGCTGGTGCTGTCAAACTCTAGCTAGGGTGTTGATCCATATTTTGGGTCAATAAGCATTATAAAAAAAATAAGGGTACATCTAGGCTAAGATAAATGATTTAGAAAAAATGAACGATAGATAAAGTGAACTAGATCTCAAATATAGTCATATATCGATAAATATCAAACATGCATTAATAACTTCAAATCACCAAATACTAAAACTCAAGATAGATTATCGAAGAAAAAAAATCCCGAAAATGATTTGGTGATGATTCAAACAACATCAAATATAGAAATATGATAAATAGAAATCCAAAAATCTCACAAAAAAGAGGAAGGCACCAAACTCCAAGATTGGTAAAATAAATTCATCAATATGCGTGTAACTTTAAGATAGACGTATAAGTCTACAAACATCAAGATAAGTACAAGACCTATAAACACCAAGATAGGAACAATTCCTATAATCTCCGTAATAGGTATGAGACTTATAAATATCAAGATAGGCATGAGACCTATGAACATCAAGGCACAAGTCCTATAAACATCAAGATACGTACGAGACCTACGAACTCCAATATAGCAACAGGTCCTATAAACTCTGAAGGTGGGTAAAAAAACTCATCAATAAAAGTGTTAAATAATTTCATATAGCAACCGAATAGATAATGACCATATGTCCCATAACACATAGCTTTACCCAAATGTTTACTATACAATCCTAAACTCCACTTGTGTCTAGAAATGGTTCGGTCGAGCAAGTCCAAGAATTAACCAGTAAAACAAATGCGAGCATTGCATACCGCTCGTTTTATTTAACTGTTTGAATCAATTCCTCATTCGATCAATTTCGTGCAACTTTTATATAATTTTTCACTTTAAAATCATTTTTTATAAAACATTGATTTATAACGAAATATATATATATATATAGTACACTTTTCAAATCATTACTTTAAATCATTTTTAAAACCACTTTCAAAGAGAATAACAATATATATATATACACACACACTACTAAAAATATTTATATAAAAATTATATTTGTACTTAAAAAGATTTCAATAAAATGGATTGATTTAGAAATCAATCTTTTACGAATTCGATTTAAAAATATGCATCAAAAGTGTGTCTTACTCTAAAAATCCGTAGAACAACTCTATGGTACAAAACATAAAAATGAATTAATCAACTCCTAAACAAAATCCGAAAATATCAATGAAATTGATATGAAATGAAACACCAAAATCAAGCAATCAATCTCAAGGAATCGACTAGGAAAACAAGTGGCGAACGAGTCGATCGAAGAACACCAGAACATAGCCTGGGAGTCAAGTCCAGTCTGCGATTAGTGCATCGATAGGGCATACCGGTCCACTGGTTGCCTCGCTTGGGCTGAATCCTAGATGATTATGGTGGCTCTCCGATGATCGAATTCTTGTTTCTCACGTGTTGTTTCTCTAATAAGCTGGGGTACTGAACTAGAAAACATGCAAGCATATATACATGTATAATTGAATGAAAATCATGATTTCATAAGTAGGTTTTCAGCAAAAAGAGAATCCAATTCAAGCAGCCAAAGGGTTCATTGATATATTGAGATCATATTTTCTAGAGATTCAGCCAAGTTTATACAGCAAACGTTCATCTTAGACTAGAAATTGTGAGACAAACTCACCTAAATTAACCTGGAATGGAGGATACTAGTTTAGAACCTCCTTTGTCTTCTTATTTCAACTTCAACTAGGCTATAATCAATGATTGGATAGGAATGATCAAAATCAAAAATTAAAACAGAATTAAATCCCTAATTAGATGTATAAAAAGGTATTAGAGATTACCTCTTCTCAATGTATACTAGAATTGAGAAAAAACACTTCGATTTCAATCTTTAATTTGAAAATTTGGGAACTAGGGTTTTTGGACTAAGAGTTTTTTATTTATTTTCTAGTTTCGTGGTTGACATGAGAATGAGAAACAATATACGTGTGTTCTCATTTCTTATTTCTCTAGGTTGGGCTAAATGGATTAATATGTGGATCCGTTTAGCCAAGTGTTACTAATTTTCCTAAAACAAAAGTGTTGCCAACTTGTATTGTTTCATTTTAACACTTTATGAATACTAATTTGATTTAAACAATGTTCAAATTTTACTAACATTGATTTCTATAAATTTATCGAAATAAATAACGTGTCAAAATCTCATTTTTTTTAACTAATATCGAAATATATCAAATTAAATACAACCTTTTAAAACGAAAAGTTACTCTCCATATTTTTAATAAAATAAACCATTAACTGAGAAATCATATTTCGAAAAATGAAATTATTTCCATACAATTTATTTATTCATTTTCTCCAAATTGTTCTTATATTATTAAATATAAGAATTAACTAGAAAAAGGAAACTTCAATTAATTCTCAATTTATTCTTATTCCAAGGCCCTTTTAAATTTGGAAACACAATAATCATGAATTCCCCAAATTTATTCAATTAATTAATCAAAATTAATTCAATCATATTTCAAATTTTAATTTTAGGTAATCTCAAAAGGGTTGCTACACACTCCCCCTTATAAAAATTGCATCCCTATAATTTTCCTTAAGGGAAGGTCAATAACGTTACAACGATGCATCTATCAAAGAGGATAAAATCATAATCACAAAATAATTCAAAGCAAAAGTATCACCACTAATAAGCACAAGAAAATAACTTAGGATGCATTCGCTTGACAAACTCTCTGGTCTTCCACGAATAGTTCTTCGGATTGTTAGGCCATTGGACTTTAACGTGCGAAACTTCTTTATTTCGAAGGCGTTAAACCTCCGATGTAACAATATTTATAGGTCTCTGCTCATAAGTAAGTTCGGGTGAAACCTCAAGCTCCTCATGAATTCTTGGCTCAAGAATAAAATCCAAACCACGAAGACACTTCTGAAGCTGAGAAAATTTAAATACATCATAAATCCTAGGGAACTGGGCCGGAAGAGATATGCGATAAGCAACAGGACTGATACGTTCAGTGATTGAGTTTGGTCAAATATATCTCGGTGCCAACTTCCCAAAACGAATGAACTACATCACATCCTTCAATGGAGATACACAAATGAAGACTTGATCTCCTACAAAGTATTCTAATGCTTTCCTTCTATTATCGGCATAGGACTTCTACATGCTCTGTTCCTCTTTCATTCTTTGTTGAATGAGATTATCTTCTAAGAATCTTTATGAAAAGAGTTAGGGCCTAAAATGAGTTTCTCTTCGGACTCGAGCCAACCATAAGGTGTCCGACATAGCCTTCTATAAAGGGCCTCGAGCGGAGCTATGTCGATACTTATTGTAAATAAACTCAGCAAGGTAGATATGATCTTCCCAACTCCCACAAAGTCGAGAATACAAGCATGAAGTAAGTCTTCCAGTGTCTTGTTAACTCGCTCTGTCTGCCTATCTATCCTCGGTTGATAGGCAGTGTTGAAACTAAGCTTCGAACCCAAAGCTTTCTGCAGATCTTTCCGGTATTTGCTTGTAAACATGGGTTCCCGGTCACATTTTGCACTAAAGAAACCATAAAGTCTTACAATTTCCTTAACATAGATCTTAGCAAGCCCAAAAGCAATCCGATTGGACTTAACAGTAATAAAGTGGCTAATTTGGTCAACTGATCAACAATCACCCATAAGCTATCATGGCAAGCCCTCAAACGAGGAAGACAATCGATGAAATCCATAGAAACCTATAAAGGAAAAAGGAAGAATAAGGTTAAAATCATTATAAGATCGACACAAAAGAGGATTGAAATATGAACTTATGAAAGTAAGCTTATAATACTTGGTCCTATTTCCACATCGAGACCTCCAATGGTTGCAAAAGACCACTAGGGGACGCTGATGTTCGGCTGTAACAAACAGACAAGTCAAGCAATGCTTCAGAAACTCCACCGCATCCCACTTCATACCTTCCCAATAATAAAGACGCTTCATATCGGCATGCATCTTACTACTACGAGGATAAATAGTGTAACACTCTTAATTTTAATAACATTATTCAGGATATTTAATTAGATAAATTAAATATAATAATGAAAATATTAAGTGATAAGGGAATTGGGATTCGAATAAATTTTGGTGATCGTGCTTGTTAAAAGAATGAGTTTAGAAGAATGGTTTTTGTACTAATTAAAGTATGTAAGGGTGTAATAGGATTTAACTACACCTAACCTAACCTTTATACATACACACACACACACACACACACACACATATGTGTGTGTGTGTGTGTGTGTGTGTGTATGTGTGTCTATATATATATGTTTACCCATAAGCCATTCACAATCAGATTCATTTTCTCACAAAAGAAAAACGTAAGAAAAAGAAGAGAAAGACTAGCCATTAATTGGAAGAAAAGAAGTGGAAATTCAAAAGGAAAAAGTTAAAGAATTAAAAAGGGGAATAAAACTAGCCTCAATCCACATTCCTTATCAAAGATTAAGGTGAATAATAATTGCCATCTCTATTTGTTGAATATATGTTTCGGATTTAAGTTTGAATTCATATATATAATGTTTGATAATGATGTGCTTGAATTATAGTTTATTTAAATTTAAACAAGTTGTTAAAATTATGGTTCATACGGTTTTAGACCAAAACCGTGTGATATTGATGTTTAAATGCCATGGAAAAATTTTATGCTATGCAAAACATGATTTTTAGAGTCGGTTTTTAAGTTTGATAATTTTTCAAGTTATGGAAAGATTATTATGAATTTTTGAACAAAGATATAGCACGTTGGGTTGATAACTTATTTTAGAAAAATATATTGAAAATTTGGGTCTGAAATTTTTGATATGTTAGATAACATGATCAAAGTAAATTTCTGTGATTTTGGGGATTTTTCTTAAGTGAATTGATATGCAAAATAAATTATTTTGAGAAGAGGATCAAAATGACTTATGTGTAAATTAGAAGGAAGGTTTTGTCTTCAGAAGTATAAGTTTGATACTTATCCAAATTAAAAAGGCGATTAGTTTTGAAAAGCATGGGAATAGCTAAGGTAACCAATAAAAAATTTACACATAGGTATGTTAGTTTATACAAGTTGCTTAATTTAGTATTTAACCTAGAAAAATAGGTTTCGCCGCTATTCAGAGTACCTTTCGCCCCTTACCGTTTGCCTTCGACTATGTCAAAAACCCATTAAGCTAAATTTAATACACAAGATATCATCTAGGTGATACGTAGTGCATTGAAGAAAGGCGAAATGTATGGTGTCGAAAGCATAGCTTCCAATAGGGTCGTTACCTTAGTTTATTTTAAAAATATAAGCCCCTACCTTTATTTTACTAAGCTTTCGAGTTAGTCGATACATATGTTTTCGAAAGCAGTTTATAATGGCTTTCAAAGGAGTTGCCATGTTTGTTTTAAAGAAAAAGGGGTTTTAAAGGAGTTCCTTTAATTATAAATCAATGCTTTCAAAAGAAGGAGTTCTGATCAAGTCAAAGCCCTACCGTTGATTCTTTTGCCTTTCGAGTGTATTGAAGTCATCAATGCTGTCGAAAGGTATTATTTGTTTTAAAGCCATATTAAGCCGCTTTCTAAATTCTTTCGAAAGGGTTATGGGTTTCGAAGGCAATGGTTTCGAAAAGGGGTTCGAAGCTATACTTCAATATTTCAAATTATATGCTTTCAACTCTGTCGAAAGGAAGGTTTCGACGCTATCATAAATTTCCCAATATTTTTTGTATGATAAAGAATGGTTTTGAAAGAGATACTTTCATTTATATATTTACTTGGACCCCAAATGATATTTTTAAAGGTAAACTCAATGATGTCGAAAGTGGGATTTTCAATGCTTTAGGAAGAGATACTTCCAATGGTTTCAAAGCTATGCTTCTAATAATTAATAAATAATTCTATATTATATTCAAAATGTTTCAAAAGAAGGATTTTAAAGTGTTTTTAAAGGCGGAAGCCTAATGTTTTGAAAAGAGATATATGCTTTCAAAGGAGGCTATCCAGTGAGGTCGAAAGTAAGGTTTCGAAGGTTTCAAAAGTATAGTTTTCAAAATAAATAACCCAATCTCATTTAAAAGTAAAATTATGGCATATTAATAAACAAAGTATTTTGAAATGGAATTTATGAAGAAGTCTTAATGTTTTAAAGGAGTTAACCAAGTTATATTGGTTTCTTCTTCATATATGTATATATTCACATTGTAATAAACCCGTAACAATACTTTGGGTAAGCGCAAAATAACCAGCTAGGTTGACCCAGCAGTGAACATAAATTAAGTATATTGGCAGGGGCCAATAAGTTCATGGTTAGCCCATGAAAACTATGTAAAATGAAAAATGTTAGTTAGATAGGTTTATAGTTAGCCGATGAAAACTATGTCCGGATAATAAAATGCAATATTGATAGATGGTCAATAGGTTCCTAGTTAGCCCATGAAAACTATGGAAAAAAAGATATTGACAGTTAGTCAATAGGTTCCTAGTCAGCCCATAAAAACTAGGATAAAAGAAAAGACATTAACATTGACAGTTAGTCAATAGGTTCCAAGTAAGCCCATGAAAACTACGATAAAAGAAATGATATTGGAGTTACCAATAGGTTCGTAATGATCCCATGAAAACTATATAACTAGATAGGGAGTCTTTAAATGTTAACCGGTTATCAGTCAGCCCTTGAAAACTATTTGGTTAATAATAATCTTAGAAACTATAATTATGACAGACAGTCAAAATGAATGGGGATGGGTAATCCAAAATTGATTCAATTGTTTTGCATATCATCACATAATAACGTTTTGAATTGATTTAACCATTTTGGATGCAAGAGCGTAGAAAATGGTTTATAAAGGTTTTACGATACCAATGAAGAAAAACTCATTCAGCTAAGCGGTGTAGTCTCACTAGATATCTAAATAATTTGAGATGTAGATTATTATTCATACCAGGCTTTATTTCTGACTCAAATTTTATGTTTTCCCCTTTAACTCTTGGGTACTCAACTGGTTTGAGTAGCTTGAGATTTGAGGTTTTCATGTACCTCTTAAGACGAATAAGCTTCCAAAGTCATGTAGGAGGCGTTTAGTTATTTGAGTTCTTTCTCATGTGATTCTTATGTTGTTTTGTTAAGGAAAAGCTGTTTATTGCCTATTATACACTTTGATCATAAAAAAGGCATCTTCATATGTCGCTCCTGGAGTATATTGTAATAACTATATTTTTTTGAACGTGATTAACGTTGTGGGATTATGTAAAGAATGTTGAAATGGTTTTTGGAATGGAATGTAAAAGTTGTTTTGAAATTTTAAACTTTTTCCATATCCATGTGTTTCTGGATATCCATGTGTTTCTGGATATCAATTTATCTAAATTACCGTGTTTGGTCACCGAGGATAAATAATTGTGGATGACTGTACAATCAATAGCCGTTAGTTTTGGGCTTCTAAGTGGGGAATGTTACAAGTTTGTATCAAATCATAGGTTTATGAAAACATTAGCAATTTAAACCTAAAAAGATTTCTAAAACATAATCTAATGAATCAAAAATATAATCGAGGTTCGGGTTAACACGATTATAATGTACTTGCATTTGATATATATATATATATATATATATATATATATAGGTATATACATATATAAGTACGTAATTTCCCTTTCTCTTAGACTATTCATCTGTATCTTACTAAGGCTCGTATACAGATTTACAAGAAAGAAGATATGGAAGCAGGGAACGAAAATGGAAATCTAGATTGAGGAAGCACCACCACTGATTGTAATGATCGACCAAATACCCAGAGGGATTAAGGTCGACAGGCTAACGCTAATCAAAATGTAGAAGCCAATGTGGGTGCTGGGAATCTGCCAGTAGATGTGGAGATGACGTATCAGTCCCTTGCCAACTTGATGCAAGCAGGAGCTGCTGGAGTGGTTGGAAATATTGGAGGAGCACATTCATGGTTCCCATTGGGAATAATTATGCCAAGCTAAGCCGAGACTACAACAGTTTGGCTGGAAAGCCGTTTATGGGAACGGAAGATGATATAGAAGTGGAGAATTGGCTGTTACACTGTGAAAGGATTTTCTCTGATTTGGGTTTAGAAGATGAGCAGAAAAGAAGGTTGGAATCTAGGAAGTTGCAACGGTCTTCGTTGGTGGAATGGTATGACTGCCACAATTACGGAGGAAGAGTTGACTTGGGTTGATTTTCGAAGGAGATTTGAACAGAGGTTAATTTATGAAGTTGCCAAGTCAGCATTGATGAGAAGATTTATGGATTTATTTCTGGAAGACATGTCAATTATTGAGTATGGAAATAGATTTAATGAGCTATCTCGATATGGATACGCTATTATAGACACTGATGTCAAAAGGAATGAAAGGTTCACTCGAGGACTGAGGCCCGAGCTTGCTAGGGCGACCCTGACTAATATCCTTGATCCCCATAATGTGGTGGTGGAGATGGCCATTCGCCATAAAGAGATGCTTGATATTTGTGCTACAGAGAAGCTAGTTGAATCCCAGGAACCTTAGGGAAAGAAGAGGAAGTTCTTCAAAAAGAAAAGAGCCCAAAAGGGGGATTCAGCCAAGCAGTCTAAAGCTGATCTAGTCTGCTACAAATGTGATAAGAAGGGACATTTTGCGAATGAGTATCGGTCAGGCAAGGGGCAGAAGTAGGCTGCGGATAAGAATCATGTTAAGTGCGGTTAGGGCTAAAAAATGAAAGGTTTTTGCTATTGGACCACCGTTTTCTTCCAGACCAAGAACAACAGACAAGGGAAAGACTGTGATGGAAGGTACATTTTTGATCAAAGTATTCCAGTTAGGATACCATTTGATTCCGGTGCACCACATTCATTTGTATTCTATAATTTGGTTAGTAGGTCATGCTTAGAAGCCATTTACCCTGTTTCTTCCTTAAAGGTTGCGAATCCAATAGGAGGGTATGTAACTCTAGGGATAAGATATGACTAGTTAGAACTTGATTTGTTTGGTCATATGTTTACATGTAGCCTGCATGTTTATGATTTCGTAGAATTTTGGGATTATTTTGGGTATGGATTGGTTAGGTAGATATGAGGCTAGGATACTGTGCTAGGATGGGAAATATAATTAAGGCATCCAAATAGTCAGAACCAAATCATCTTCTCAGTAGAGAATTCTAACTAAAGTGTTTATGTTGTGTTAAGTGCCTTGGTAGCAGCAGAGAGATAAGTCAGGTTAGAGTTGCAAGAGAGTTGGAAGATGTATTTGAGCGGATCACAGAACTACCACCGAAACGAGCTATTGAGTTTTGGATAGATCTTTTGCCAAGAGCTGAACCTGTCAGTAGACCACTTAGCAGGACGACAGCGACTAAGATGAAAGAACTGAAGGTGTAGCTAGTGGATCTAGAAGTATGTAATTTTATTAGACCAAGCAGGTCACCTTGGAGAGCAGCTACCGTTTTCGTGAAGAAGCCAGATGGGTCATTGAGGATGTGCATTGACTACCGTAAGCTAAACGAAAGAACGATCAAGATTAGATATCCTTTGCGGAAAACTGACGATCTGTGTGATCAATTGAGTGGAGCAAGAGCATTTTCCCAATTAGATTTGGCGACCGCTTTCCATCGATTGAGAGTGGAAAAGGACAATATTCCTTTGACAGCATTTTGAACTAGGTATTGTTCGTATGAATGGTTAGTGATGCCATTTGGGTTGGTGAATGCACCTTCTTTTTCATGGACTTAATGAACGGGCTTTCCAAGAGTACTTGGATAGATTCTTGTTGGTATTCATAGATGACATTTTAGTGTACTCGAAAGATGAGAGAGAGCATGAGGATCATCTGAGAGTGGTGCTTAAGTCACTGAAGCAGTATCGGCTAAATGTGAAATTTTCCAAATGTCATTTTTGGAAGAAAGAGGTCAAATTTCTCGGTTATGTAGTTTCGAATGAAGGTTTGGCAGTAGATCCAGTTAAGATTGAAGCTTTCAATAATTGGAAGAGACCAAGACGGTAACCGAGATCAGAAGTTTCCCGCACTTACTGGCTATTATCGGAGATTCATAGAGATTTTTCACAGATAGTAGCACCTTTAACCAAGTTGACTAGGAAAGATGTAAAGTTCAGTTGGTGTAACAAATGTGAGGAAAGGTTCCTTAAGTTAAAGCATTTGTTGACCAATGTGCTAGTGTTAGTTGTTCCAAGTGGAAACCGAGGGTTGATGGTGTACACTGATGCATGTGGAATGGGATTGGGAGCTATGTTAATGTAGAATGGTAAAGTCATTACCTACGCTCCTCGACAGCTTAGACCACACGAGGTCAGATATCCTACTCATGATTTGAAGTTTGCTGTGGTGATCTTTGCATTGAAGAGTTGGAGACATTATCTCTTAAAGGAGAGATTTTAGCTATACACTGATCATAAGTCCTTAAGATATTTATTCTCCCAGAAAGAGTTGAATATGCGATAGCAAATTTAGCTGGAGTTTTTGGTTGCTTATGATTTTGGTATAGAATATACTCCTGGGAAAGGAAATAAGGTAGCGGACACCCTTAGTAGGAAACTTCAAAATGTGTTGTTAGCTATGTTGGCGGAATGGAAGGAGTTAGAAGTTTTGGCTACGTGTAGTATAAAGTCGAGATCGACTGTTGATTCTACTCAGAGTATTGCTATGTTGTCCTGTTTAGAGGTTCGATTAGTGTTGATCGAGAGGACAGCTTCTAAATAGAAAGAGATCTAGAATTAGCCGTGGAAATTAAGAGACTCAAGGTAAGATCCGAGATTGATGATTTTAAAGGTTTTGGCATCGACCAGAGAGGATGGTTAAGGAAGAAGGGATGATTATGTGTTCCATGTAGGGAACTTGAGAAGAGAAGTTTTAGATGAGTGTAATCGATCCAAGTTTACTATTCATTCCGAGGAACCAAAATGCATCAAGATATGAAGAGAAGCTTCTATTGGGAAGGCATGAAGAGAGATGTTGGCTTGTGGGTTAGACAATGTGCTAACTATCAACAAGTGAAAGCCGAACAATAGAAGCCAAGTGGGTTGTTTCATCCTTTAGAGATTCCAGTTTGGAAGTAGGATTCTATATCCATGGATTTCATAAACGGGTTGCTAAATTCGAATAGAGGAAATGAAAGCATATGAGTCATAGTGGATAGATTAGCTAAGAGCATCCATTTTATTCTAGTTAAGTCAACCAGGATGACACTTATTTTGGCGAAGTTATTGGTGAAGAACATTATTAGACTTCATGGAATTCCTAGTGGCATAGTCAATGACTGAGATGCATTATTCACTAGCGATTTTTTGAAAAGTCTACAGAGAGTATTAGGTAAAGCTCAAAATGAGTATAGCATATCACCTATAGACGGATGTGTAGACTGAGAGAGTCAATAAAGTACTCGAAGATTTGTTGAGAGCTTGTGCATTAGACTTTTGTGAATCTAGGGAAGATCACCTGCATTTGATTTAATTTTCCTATAACAATTGTATCAAACTAGTACAGGGATGGCGCTTTTTGAAGCTTTGTATGGAAGGCCATGAAATCACCAGCATGTTGGTTAGAGACTGGAGACAAATTAGTCTTAGGTCCAGATTTGGTTAGAGAGGCATCAGAAAATATTGAGTTGATCCGAAAATGGATGAAGGAAGATCAATCCAAACAGAAGAGTTACGTAGACAAAAGGCGTAAAGACCTAAAGTTCTCAGTAGGAGATAGGTTTTTTATTAATGTGCCACCGATGAAGGGAGTGATACGATTCAGAAAGTCAGGGAAGCTGGCACCGAAATATGTTGGTCCATTCCAGATTATAGAAAGGATTGAAAAGCTCGCATATAGAGTAAGATTACCAAGCAATACGACAGGTGTCCATAATGTATTTCATGCATCTCATCTTCGCAAGTATATGCATGATCCAGAGACTACTATTCCTCCAATAGGGTTATATGAGTTGGTAGTAGAACCTAATTTGACAATTGTTAGACAACCAGTCCGGGTTGTGCCATGAGATGAGAAAATATTGAGGTCCAAGGCAGTCGAGTTGGTGAAAGTGTAGTGGAGCGACAACGAGGACTGTACATGGAAGACCAAAGACTGGATTCAAGATACTTATCCTTATCTGTTTTAAGAGTATATCTATATTAGATTTATATATAGATGATCACTAGTCAAATAGACTAGTATAGTTGTTAGGAGTTGTTACAAATAATTGCTATGATTAGTATTTGTAGGATCGATTTCATCCTAGAGGGGGGGGTGAATAGGGCGATACTATTAATTATAAAAAATTAATACGAAAGTATATAAAATAATTGCAGCACTGATAATAGCAGAATAACTGCAGCATAGATAATAGTATAATATTAAAAGAAGAAATAGAGCAACACAGATTTACCAGCTTCGGCAAAACTCTACCAACGAGCTGCCCCCAAGGTTTCTACTAGAAATTAATTAGTCAGACGCTTACACACGTAAACTCACGACACCCACTATCGACAAACCTAACTCTATGCTCAAAACTCTGCCACAATTCAGCTACTGAGTTGTGAATTCTCGAACTACATCACCGTAGTTCGTCCCCTAGTTACACGACTAGAATTTTACTAATGTTTGAAAATAAATTCAAAATAAAAAGAAAATACAAATTAAAAAAATTACAAAACCCTATATAATATTTAAGACCAAATCGTATATAGAGGTCGGCCACTTTATTTTAAATCACAAGAAAAGACGTCCCCCTTATTTTCTTTGGCCCGTCCTTTACTTCATGAAGTTATCTGCCTCTTTTCTTTTCTCGTTCACTCTTCTTCCAAATAATTAGGGCTTTTCTTTTTTTCTTTGAAGCCACTGACTTTAGTTGTTGATTGAATGATGAATTATTTACAGTTTGCTTCGTCAATCAATTTATCACTTTGATTAGCAAACGGCTGCTTCAATTCGATCGAGTTCGAACTAAAATGGTATGTGATTTATGTATTTTACTTTTCTGGTTAGCTTGCTTGAACTCGATGCCTTTAGCTGCCAATGATGGTATGGGTTATATAGGAATGAAAACACTAAATTTACGTTCGAATATATTTTTGAATTTTTCAGTTAAAAATTTGACTCGACCGTTGATTTTGCATCAATGCTTGTGATGTTTTCAGACTTCTTCAATTCGTATAATTTCATTGCTTGAATATCATTGATTTGATTTTTACTCGTTCGATTCCTTGGCCACCAAGGCTTTGAATTTTGGATTTTGTTACTTTGTGCTGTCGTTCGATTTATCTTGGATATTGGTGATGTTCTCTTACTAGTTCAATTTTTCTTGCTTACCTTAGCATCATGAAAACTGCGTTTTCTTTGGGAATTGACTTTGTTTGAAAATGTAACCAATAGTTGCTTCTAAACTGATGAACTTTGGTCGTTGTTTGATTTGAACTATACCGTTGAGGTTTTGTTCGATAAAGTGATATTGGCCTGGGTTCACTTTGTGTCTGACTGCATTTGGTCTTGCATATTTTTACATGTGTGAACTTGTGCTAGTATGTGTATCATATGCATACATATAGATTTTATAGCTCTGGCCTACATTGCTCATCTGTTGTCTATATTCGTGCCTGTACTGATTTTGAAATTCATGTACATATTCATGTTATATATCGCAGTCTTGAATCTTGTGTAGTTTCATGTGTTGTTTTGGTTTGACTTTGAATCGTCTAGAGTCTGAATGCAGTGTTGTCAGTACAAATGTACGTTATCTCGCATTTTGGTCAAGGCCGGCCATATCTACAAATTAGCTGGAAAGGATGGATGCTAGGATTAGAGATCGATTGAAAACAAGGCTATGATCGATATCGTCAAAATTTGATCGGGATCCAATCAAGACGGGATCGACTGGGAATGATGATCAAGGCTGGGAGAGGCTACGTTTCAAATTTCAAGTCAATCGGAGTTCGTGTGCTCAAGATATGATCGATGCAATTCAAGCAACCAACTGTTCGCATCCATCCATCCCCTACTGTTCGTATCCATCAATCCTCTACTGTTCGTATCCATCAATCCCAAACTGTTCGTATCCATAAATCCCTTACTGTTCGTATCCATCAGTCCTCCACTGTTCATATCCATCAAGCCTCAACTGTTCCTATCCATCAATCCACTGCCGTTCGTATCCATCAAGCCTCCACTGTTCGTTCCATCAACACAAAATTGATCGATACGAATAATGCAACATCGATCGAGTACGAATAGTGCAATATTAATCGAGTACGAACAGTGCAACAGCGATGGATACGAACAGTGCAACATCTATTGAGTACAAACAGTGCAACATCGATCGATACGAGCAGTGCAACATCGATCGAGTAGGAACGATGCAACATCGATCGAGTATGAACGGTGCAACATCGATCGAGTGCGAACAGTGAACATCGATCGAGTATGAATAGTGCAAAAACAATCGATACGAACAGTGCAACAGCGATCGAGTACGAACAGTGCAACAACGATCAATACGAAGGAGACAGCCTTCGAAAAACACAAACTTGCATCGATCATATCTCACAATATACAAGTCCAAATGCTACGAAATTTTCACTGGAGCTTACGTACAACCTAAAGAATGTTCATGCTCGATTTTGACTCGATTGGGCAAAATCTTGATCGATATGAAATTCGTTCATATCGATCATAGATCGAGTCAAAATCACATGGGATCGATCGCGTGGGCCCGCACACGTGCAAGAAGAGGTCTTCCGAGATCTGAGCGAGATATTTGCGGCCTACGCCTATAAATAGCGTCCTAGAGCCTACACAAAAGGGACTTTTGGTTCTTCTACGTCCATACTCCACCGAATTCATCATTGTACTTGAATTTTGCTATTATAATCAGTTGTAACTCATGGTAATCAGCAAGGATACATCAATAAAATAATCAAATTCAAAGTGGACATAAGCCGGATTTCCTAACCACTGTAAACTCTGTGTTTTTTACTGTTTTCTTCTTAATTTTCTGAGTGTTTTTAATTTTTAATTCTCTACATACTTATTATTTGTGATATGTGATTTTAAACGGGGTTTCATCGACAATTGGGTGTTTATGACCAATTTTGGCACGAATATTTTGGTGCTTCCACTGAGAAGGCTAACACTCAGGAATTCTACAACTTAGACTTCAGATCTGAAAGTTTAAAGAATTGGATCTGAAAAGCTATGGCAAGGCAATCGACAAGAAGATAAAGAGCCGAAAGGAGTCAACATGAAGGGAGTTAGGAGGCTTCCTCTGGAGCAAATCGGACCTCAGTCTTCATCACCGGAGACGAGATGGAGATGATGATGGAAGCTACGTAGGAGGGAATACTGAAAAGACAAGAAGAGATAATGCAGAACCTACTCCTACGGGCTAGACGAGCTAGAGTGCAGAATCAAGTTAACGCTACTGTAGGAGATGCTGGAGATAGAGATCAAGAGTATGGAACAACTAGAGTTCAGAATAGAGCAGGACCATCAGAAGCAACACCAGAACTTGGGGGCACTCGCCCGAAAGATGTTGATCCAACCTCAGGCAGAATATCAGGCGGATCTATTCAACATGGCATTGTAGAGGAATGGACGCTCGCCTAAGACAATAGATTCCAGGATTCCCTCGTGAACTCGAGGGCAGGTCGGAGGCAACAGACAAGGGCTACAGCTTCACGACAGTGACTGATTGGCGGAAATGGTCAGACGATCCATGAGAGGCGGATTAGTGAATAGAGATCTGGAAGATGTTAATAGGAGTCCCTTCGCTCCTACGATCAGGCAAGC
This sequence comes from Allium cepa, assembly GCA_030765085.1. NCBI lineage: Eukaryota > Viridiplantae > Streptophyta > Magnoliopsida > Asparagales > Amaryllidaceae > Allium > Allium cepa. The sequence goes on from CM060943.1 coordinate 467,756,184, forward strand.
TAGGAATCCATTAAAATTCAAGCTACCAACATTAGAGATGTAAATGGAAGGACAGATCCTTCTATTCGTTTGACGAAGAACATGCGGCATATGGAAGTAATGGGGCATCAGAGGAGGTCATGTCATGATGCTTGCCTTTGTATTTGACAGATATAGCAGCGTTGTGGTTCAGACGAGTGGAAAATGGCTCTATTGGTACATGGATGGAGTTGATTGAAAGGCTTATGAGACAGTTTCGGGTCCACATAGGCAGACCCAAAAATGTGATGAATTTAACATCAATGAAATAATGGAAAGGAGAATCACTTTGAGATTTCTTGACCAGATTCAATGCAGCAATGGCTTCGGTGGATTGACCTGATCCGTCGATGGTTTTGATGGTTGCGGTTTCAGGAATTGCAGACAATTCAGATTTCAAGATATCATTGGAACGGGACCCACCAAGAGATCTTAGGGAGTTCTATCATGAGGCGGAAAGATTTCTAAGGCAGGAAGATGCGCAGGCTGAAAGAGAAGGGAGAGAAGTTGAAGCTTATGTAGTAAGTGATGGAGGTCCACCAAGAGAAGACCCAAACAAAGACGATAAAGGCAAAAGGAAAATGAATGACAATGGTAGCACTTCAAAGAGGCCATGGAGGGAGTAAAGTTTTCTTCGTACATAGATTTAACCGAGATTCTGGAAAGGATTTACTTGGATAATCGAGGGCACCTCCAGTATCAAAGGCCAGCAAGAAGGGAAACTTCTGATTACGAACGGGCTTCGAGAAGATACTGCCTATTCTATGAGCTGGATGGGCATAACACAAACGATTGCAGGCATTTGAAGGACATCATTGAGGAACATGTAGGGAATGGTCATCTACAAAAATATGTAAGGAGCCAAGCTATGGCAGTGGAACAAGAGCGGCCACCGCCCACCTCAACGAAGAAGGCACTGGATCTAGGCAGCAACAACTTGTTATCGACTAAATAAATTTATAGCGTTGAATAAGTAATAGAGCTCGAAGTAATACGGCTAAGTCACTAACATATGTATGGGATCGAGGACAGTCCCTAGGCATGCTTTGAGGCTATGATAAACTGTGTTGCTCGAGCCTATGAAATCTTGTTTTTCTTTTTTTTCGAAAATTATGAAATCCTATTTTTCTTTTTTTCCTAAAAACTTTGGTTTCTTCTTTGGATGTAGAGACATTTATTTGATTTTCCCTAGCTGTAAAAACTCTTATTTTTTATGATTGGATTTGGATCAATGTAATATGTTATACAGGTCTCGCAATTACGATCCCGACCGAAGGGACGAGGCAGTAATCAAAATTACGAGTCCCTTCGCTGGAGAGCAATGGAATGGACTCAAACACAATATCAAATTCCTTCGCCTGAGAGCCAAGGCCGGAGAATATCGAAGTCCTTAGCCAGAGAGCTGAGGCCGGAGAATATCGAAGTCCTTGGCCGGAGAGCCGAGGCCAGAGAATATAAAAGTCCTTGGTCGGAGAGCCGAGGCTGGAGAATACAAAAGTCCTTGGCCTGAGAGCCAAGGCCGGTGAACATAAAAAGTTCTTGTCCAGAGAGCACAGGCCGAAGAGCATAGAAGCCCTTGACTGGAGAGTCGGGGTCAGAGCAAGATAACGTGACCGGCGAGGTCTATGGATTTAAAGTCAAACCCGAAGAGATGTTGGATTTGAATTTCAGCTTGGGATCAATGGACCCGGAGAGGTCCTGGATTTGGCAAAGGACTCGTACCAGTCCTGAATTTGGATGTCAACCAAGAAATGTTATGGATTTGGATATCGGATATGGATAGATCAAAGCTCGGTTTATGGACCCCGATAGCTATGGAATTTTCTAGGGATTTGGTTACTGGATTCGGAATCGGACATCGTCTCAAAGCAGTCGTGGATTTGGAACAGGATATGGCTGTGGCACTCAGATAGGATGGCTTAGTAATGGATTGGACTAAGAATCGGATGATGCGGCTATGGATGAAATATGCACTTCGGATGTCGGGCTCAAAGCTTTTCAAAACACACCTTCTTACCAAAAAGGCATGTATTGGGGGGGCAAATGTTATCCCACCATTTGGTCAAGGCCGGGATATCAACAAATTAGCTGGAAAGGATGGATGTCGGGATCATAGATCGATTGAAAACAAGGCTATGATCGATGTCATAAAAATTTGATCGGGCCCCAATCAAGACGGGATCGATTAGGAATGATGATCAAGGCTGGGAGAGGCTACATTTCAAATTTCATATTAATCGGAGTTCGTATGCTCAAGATATGATCGATGCAATTCAAGCAACCAACTGTTCGTATACATCAATCCCCACTATTCGTATCCATCAATCCCCTACTGTTCTTATCCATCAAGCCTCCACTACTCGTATCCATCAATCCTCTACTGTTCGTATCTATCAAGCCTCCACTGTTCGTATCCATCAACACAGTAGTGATCGATACGAATAATGCAACATCGGTCGAGTATGAACAGTGCAACATCGATCGAGTACGAACAGTGCAACAACGTTCGATACGAACAGTGAAAAACGATGGAGTACGTATAGTGAAACATCGATCGAGTACGAACAGTGCAACATCGATCGAGTAGGAATAGTGCAACAACGATCGATATGAACAGTGCAACATCGATCGGGTATGAACAGTGCAACAGCGATCGATACGAACAGTGCAACATCGATCGAGTATTAATAGTGCAACATCGATCGAGTATGAACAATGCAACATCTATCGAGTACAAACAGTGCAACAACGATCGATACGAACAGTGTAACAGCGATCTAGTACGAACAGTGCAACAACGATCGATACGAAGGAGACAGCCTTCGAAAAACACGAACTTGCATCGATCATATCTCACAATCTACAAGTCTAAATGCTACAAAATTTTCACTGGAGCTTACGTACAACCTAAAGAATGTTCATGCTCAATTTCGACTCGATTGGGAAAATTTTTAACCGATACGAAATTTGTTCGTGTCAATCACGGATCGAGTCAAAATCACATGGGATCGATCGCATGGACCCGCACACATGCCAGAAGAGGTATCTCGAGATCTGAGCGAGATATTTTCAACCGACGCCTATAAATAGCATCCTAGGGCCTACAAAAAAGGGATTTTTGGTTCTTCTACGTCAACGCTCCTCCGAATTCATCATTGTACTTGAATTTTGCTATTGTAATCAGCTGTAACTCGTGGTAATCAGCAAGGATACATCAATAAAATCATCAAATTCAAAGTGGACGTAGGCCGGATTGCCAAACCACTATAAACTCTATGTTCTTTACTGCTTTCTTCTTAATTTTTTGAGTATTCTTCATCTCTAATTCTCTACATACTTATTATCTATGATCTGTGATTTTAAACGGGTGCTTTCATCGACAATTGGGAGTTTGTGACCAATTTTGGCGCAGACAATGTGCTTAGTTCTCTTGTCTCTGTAGCATTGTATCTTCTGTTGAAGTGTGTTCATTAGTCTGCACTATGTACTTTGTTGCACTGTATGTTCCAATTCTGGTGCACATGCCTGAATCTCTAGTTTTCAATTGAACTTGTTCATTTGGAAATTGTGAGTCTGGCCATATTGTTTCACTTGAATTTGTGTTGTATGTTGTCATGTTCTCAAGTCACGCATCATGTGTATGTTTGGTTGCCACTGCTGTGTGGACTTGAAGTCTGTATTCATGTTATAGCTGGATTTGTTTCACTTGTTGCCAGATCTGGTTTGGTTAGATGCATATATATATATATATATATATATATATATATATATATATATATATATATATATATATATATATATATGTTACTTGTTGTGGCCTTTGCCTTATTTTATATTCTTTGGCACAGCTTCGGGTTGCACTCCTTGATCATAGTCACTTTTCCACTGGTCTTTGTGAGTCTGAATGTGCTTCTGTACTTCATTGTTTACTGGTCTTAGATGATCTGATCTCTGGTTGTGTTTATGGAGCCTGGTTGTATATGACTTGCTCCATTGGTGCTTTGCACTTGTAGTCCGTAGCTTGTGTGGCCTTCTTTAGGTGTTGTTCAACACTTTGTGTATTGATTCATCGTTGATTTTGGAGTTGACCAATTTGAACTGTCTTTATGTGTACATCAATACCTGGGTTGCTTCTGGCCATGTTATTGAACTTGTACATTTGGATTGCACCTATGTTGAATCCAGCTTATAGCTCGGGTTGGACCTTGTGCTCACCTGTCCCTGTAGTTTTGTCAAGTGTATATCGGTGTGCACGACCTTATGCAATGTATAGTGATACACTATTCATGCCATGAGCTGTTCGTGTATGATGAATTCAAAAATGAATATGATAACGAACAACCTAAATAACAAAGGCAAATAACATTTTCAAAATACACATTTCATTTTACATCGCACAAATATTTCTTTTTCAATTTTACTGTGTCAGTGTGTATTTTGCAGATAACTCAGACGGTGGATTCAATTCGGAGAAAAGTCGAAGATAAAATATGAGCGTGAGTGATATGTAGTGAGATGAACAATGTAAAGTGAATTTTGTGATGTAATCGAAATTGTATTGTAATTCCAAATTGTATATATAGTGAGAGCTTAAATTTGTACTATTCAAAATTGTAATAAAATATTTGTTTGAATAAAATATTTATTTGGGTTTAAATTCTGTGTTATTTATTTTATTCACAAATATTTATTATGTGAAAATAAAATAGTACAATGACAAATACATTTAATGAATATATGTATATATATGTTTATGTCATCAAACAAAAATCATATACTAGCATTTTCAACAATCTCCCCTTTTTGATGATAACAAACATATATTTAAGATTTTTGAATTTATTAAATGTATTTGATCATTCAATTTGCTTCCCCTATTTGAATGCTCCCTCTCTGCATAAAGCCCCCCTTTCATATATGCATATCAATCAATAAAAATATGCAAATGAACCTAAATGAAAATTATAAAATATTTTACCTTTATTTGTCAAAATCTTAACTTTTCTCTCCCACTTTTGTTATCAGCAAAAGAATAGTAGTGTGATAAAAATAGAGATAAACTGATAGACATTAATACAACATTAATACCCAATGAAGTATAAATATTAAATTTCAATAAAAAATCAAACAAACATCATGAATACTCTGTTAGGCGTATATTCCACTTTAGAATGATAGGGATGATGTCGGTATATAAATCCATATAGTTGTGTCTATTCGTGGTATATTTGTAGCACAAATTTGAATATCTACTAACCATGCATAACCATTAGAACTTTTAAAAGAGATAAGTAGTATCCCAATTTTGAAAAAATGAATTCTTAGCATCCTCTAACCACGCATAACGATGAGGACTTTTAAATGGGATTAGAATCAACTTGTCTATTTAATAACCAATTTTGATATGTTTTCCATACATGCATAACCATGAGGACTTTTATATGAGCATGAAAGCACATAATTAAAAATTCCAAGTGATTCACCCACGCATAACCATGATGACTTTTAAATGAGAGTGAATACTTTGGATGTTTTTATTGCTAAAAATAACATAAAATGAAAGCAAATAATTTCCCGTTTAAATACCATACTGGATTTTTCGAATAAATATCCGGGGCTCCTATTAAATTGACATACAATATTGGATTTTGATGAGTGATAGAAGTATGATAGCAATAGAGATGGTCATGGAATTTTTACCCATCAAAAGTTATTATAAGTCTTATTTAAATTTTGAAAGGAATTTACTAAATATAACTATCTCAAGTTATAATATATGATTAGTATCAACACTCATCACTTTTTCAATTAATATTTATCGTTTTGATAATCAATAGGGAGTCAGATTAGTTAATGTAGTCATCTAGGATCGAATCCAAAAAATAATTATCAAATTTTCTAAAAATAACTAATCTGAAACAAGGTCAACAAAATGAATTTCTAGAAGGGGGTTTATAAGAAAAATTGTCTGCTAATTGAAAATCAATTGAAATGAAATTTATGTAGATATTTTCTGAAAATGTGATGCAGCTAATGAATGACTCTACATAAAACACGTTCCACTAGTAATTTTTCTATCAACTAGGTTACCAGTGTAATCTGCATCTGAAGTTTCCTTTGACTCAAGGTTATCATTAGTTGGATGTTATAGACCAGACCGTGAAGTGTGCAGCAAAATATCTTAAAATCATTTTTAACAGCTTTTTAAATAAAATTTAATTGAATTTGAATTGAAACCGTGCAAATAAAAAAACAGTGGACATAATGTCAAGTCTAGAACAAAAAGACATATCCACGTGTTTCTAGAATCATTATCAACCAATAAAACAACATCATTAATCCAAACTAATCTATATAAATTAGTTCAAAGACTCTACATGTACTTATAATGTTCTCGACATAAAAATATAATTGGCTAACATTTTTGCAGAAATCAGAATCAAAAAATAAGAACATATCAAATAAGAATAGGTCAGAATCAAAATCAACATTTATTTTATTATCACATAACTGGCTGAATTAAATCAGATTAGGGTGCAGATTTTCACATTTAATGTACCGCTACCTATTTTACCTTTATGATAATTTTTCGTTTTTGTCCTTTGTGATTCTGCCGCCTTCATACTAGGCTAAGGAACTTTGATTTGTCGCCTATTGTGTGCCTGGAACAGCCAGAATCTAGGTAACACTATTGTTATTCCTTAGCCTGCCACCAACCTACATGAGAAAAGATTTTTATGATCTATTTGTTTTTATAGATCCATGGTTGTTAGTGGCAGATGATTTTGAAAAATATGTTTGAGTGGACCCAAAACAAGTTATATTTGTTCCCTTTGGCACCAAGATTTGTTTGACTTTCAGGGATTTTATATTTGTGCCTTTTGGAATCCAAATTGGTATGGTTTCCATATTTTTGGGTCTATATCAGCAAATATTGTGATTGTGTCCAGTTTTTTCACATATCGTGCACTTTGAATTGTCTTGATTAATTACATTTTTAGCACTTTCAGATTGATTATATCAAAGTCCTTGTCTAACAGTATTAATAGTTTGTTTCCTTAATAGCATATTTAACGATCTTTATCCTTTGGAAAATTTTCTAAAATTGTAGACAATTGTAGGACTCGTGTTTTGAGAGATTCATTTTCATTCAATAATTATGTGCACTTTTTAATAGAATTTTCTCTCCTTGTTTTTTCACTTTCTTTCAAAATCAGAATTTCATTTTCAAGTGATTTAATTTTAATATCTGATTTTTTAATTTCTTCTTCGAATGATGGACACTTATTACACTTAGTGCACTTGTTTTGATAGTTTTTAACTAATTGGTCGAGTTGTTTATTTAATTCTATCAAAGCATCCCTTTGTCATTCAATTTTAGGGAATTTCTCACTAAGTGTTTTGAAATAGCCATTTACTTTGTGAAAATATATGAGTAATTCCGAATGAGTAAGTTTTGATACCTCACTTGGTTCGTCATCATCACTATGAGTTATATCACCTCGAAGGCATAGATCTGCATTTTCACTCTCACTGCTAATGCTTTTATTATCATCATCAATTTCATCCCAAGTTGCTGCAAAACTTCTCCTTTTCGGTTTCTTTCTTTGGCTGAATCGATTTTAAGGACAATTAGGCTTGATATGACCGGGATTGTTGCAATTGTGACAAATGATCTCCTGCTCTTCTAAGTTGTCTAGTACTTTGGCTATCCTACTTTTCAATTGTTGATTTAGAGCTGGATTTCCATATCTGCAATTCCACCTTTTGAATTTCTTTATTATCAGCGCCAATTCAGCTGCTCCATCATCATCATCATCACCATCATCATCATCATCATCATCATTACTTTCTGTTGTTCCTTTAAGAGCTATTAATTTCTTTCGAGTATCACTTCCTTCTTGTTCTTCCTTGAATTTCATTTCTAGCTCATAAGTGGTGAGATTTCCAATGAGTTCTTCAACTTTGATTTATTTCAAATCCTTTGATTCTTGAATAATAGTGAATTTGGCTTCAAAATTTCGTGGTAGCATTTTGAGGATTTTTCGGACAATTTCTAATTCTGTGTATGGTTTTCTAAGAGCTTTTGATTTGTAAACGAGATTAGAAAGTTATCTATACATCTCTTTGACATTCTCATCCTCGGCCATTATGAAATTCTCAAATTCGCTACTAAGCATGGTAAGGCGAGATTTCTTAACTTGAGATGCTCCTACGTGAGTCACTTCAAATGTATGCCATATTTTCAATGTAGTTGGGCAATGTGAGACACGATTAAATTCAATTTGATCCAATGAACTAATAATAGCATTGATAGCTTTATCATTAGCATTATGTAACTTATTTTCTAGATCTATCCATTGATCCATTGGTTTTACAATTTCTTGATTATCTACTACTATAATTGGTGTCCTATATCCTGTCTCAACAATATTCCAAGCATTAATGGTTTTCAGAAAAAATTTCATTCTATTTTTCCATTAAGTATATTCACCATTGAACATTGGTGGTCTAACTATGGACTGACCCTCAGCAAAAGCATTATTAAAAGAAGACATTTAATAATTCAAAATTTTAAAAGAAAATTTGGTTTTTGAAAAATCAAATTTTTAACAAAAAAATTAACTTTTGTTCCTAGATTTGATACCACTTGTGGGATCGATTTCACCCTAGAGGAGGGTGAATATGGTGATACTATTAATTATAAAAAATTAAACAGAAGTAAATAAAATAATTGCAACATTGATAATAGCAGAATAATAACAGCACAGATAATAGAAAAAGATTAAAAGCAGAAATTGAACAACACAGATTGACCCAGCTTCGATAAAACCCTACCTACGTATTGCCCCCAAAGTTTCTACTAGAAATTAAGTAGTCAGACGCTTACACACACAAACTCATGACACATGCTATCGACTAACCTAACTCTATGCTCAAAATCCTGCCACAACTGTGATGACCCGCCCTTCATTCCACAGAAAGACGCATCATCGATAAGAAAGAAAGAGGTAGAAATAGAATAGAAAGAAGAAAGAACTCAACAATATCAGATTCTCACAGCGGAACGGAATAAAATATAATATATCACATAAATATTACATAGTCATTTACAGCAGAGTTACACAGATACATCAACCTTTCACATTAGACGGTTATAAGGTTATGTCTAATCCATTACATTCCAAATACAACAGACAAAGACTACAACACAACCCAGCACAGCGGAAATATAGAGATAGCTACGTCTGGGCTCCAGCTCCATGCTCTCCAATATTCGTCAAGCCAAAACCTGATCCCTTGGCTACTCATAAAAATTTGAGTACCCGAGAGTTTAAGAAAAACAGAAATAAACTCCGGGCCAGACATGGATCTGGTGTGAGTAAACGGTTTAAAGTTGCTTAACTTTTGAAACTTTTGAAAACAAAAAGGGCATCACGTAAGACTTTCCACACATAAACACGGGCAAGTTTTTACCTTACGGTATCCAAAATCTTTGATAGGAAATCCAGTGATATTATAAAAGTGCCTAGGTTTTCAAGTAAAATATAGAAATAGCTGGAAGCTTACATATCACGTTCCAACATAGTTCGGCACAATCAAAACGTACGGCACTTATTGGAGATTGGATTCCATACAATGGCAGGGCTACTGGGCACCGCCCGTCACAGTACGTGGCCTAGATCATCGTACCGAGGAGCCACCCTAACTCCCCTGCAACACAAGGCTGGAATCATTCCTTACTGAACAGTCCCGAACAAGACAACCCCGCAGTTGGCTGCATACCAACTGCTCACACAGCCGAATAAAAAGGGACATCTAGACAGGGGAAGCTCTCGTCCTACTTTGGCATGACCCGCTTAACCTTGCTGCACCTTCCCTGTTTTAGCCATTCCCGGTTGATGAGGCATGAGGCTACGATTACCATTATAGAACACATCTATCTTAGAATGCTCATCGTCCACCTGACGATGTTCTGAAAGCATTCAATCTATACAAGTTCGTTCCAGGTTCGAACGAAACCAAAGGCATTATCTCGTTACACTCATTTTGGAATCACCCTCAGAGTTAACGATGATAACTTTTGCACTCTGAATCTTCATCTTCACTTAAGATTCACGACCTAACGCTTAATTTGGATCGATGTGGTTTTCGGATATCCAAATCTGGAAACCTGATCCCGATCTCATCGAAATCCAAAACGCCATCTTTTAGGTCCAAGTTGTTTTGAAGTTTAAAACAATTCATTTCAATTCAATTCAATACTTGAATTCACACAGCATTTAACATAGATAAATATCACACATTTATCACTGATATATCTAAAATCATATCACAAAATATCACAACATATCATCCAATAGATATCATCCAATAGATATCATCCAATAAATATCATCCAGTGGATATCATCCAATAGATATTATCCAATATATGTCATCCAATGGATATTATCCAATATAGATATTCTACACAAACAATCATCCATAAACAGGAATTATTAATCCATGTTATTATTAATTTAATCATCTTAAATTAAATTAATTACGTAAGAATTAATCTCCTAATCCCGCTTAAACAATCATTAAGTAATTACGAACATCTAATAAATTAATCACTTCTTGATTATCCTTATCAATTAATCAATTAACCTTTAATCACAGATTAATTACTCTTTAATTCTCAATTAATAAACCTTAGTTATTAATTAATTTCCTTCAATACAAAGTAATCAACCCTTAAATACTTTTATAATCAATTAATTAATCTTTAATTAACTGATTAATTATCCATTAACTATTAATTAATAACCTTAATTATTAATCAATATCTCTTAATACAAATTAATTAATCCATAATTAATCTTATAATTAATTGATTAATCATTAACTAAGTAATTAATTATCTCTTAATTATCAATTAATAAAACTCAATTATTAGTTAACAATCTAAATTACAAATTAATTAATCCATAATTATTAATTAATCAATCCTTAATTAACATTGATTAATTCTTAATTACCTCTGATTAATCCTTAATCATCTTTGATTAATCTTTAATTAACTTTGATTAATTCTTAATTACCCTCTGATTAATCCTTAATCACCTTTGGTTAATCTATAATTAACTTTGATTAATTCTTAATTACCCTCTGATTAATCCTTAATCATCCTTTGATAAATCAATTAATTAATATTTAATTGTGGATTAATCATCCTTAAAGTATTAATTAATAAAACTTAATTATTAATCAATAAAACTTAATTTAAAATTAAGTACATCTTAAATATTAATTAAGTAACCTCTAATTACTTAATTAACAACTCTCCAATTACAAATTAATCAAATCTTAATAACTTGGTTAATTAATCCTTAATTACTTAATTACCCAATTAATTAATCTCTGATCATTAATTAACAATCTTTAATTAATAATCCTTAATTATAATTAATTAATCTTAAATTAATTAATTAATAACCTTTAATTAACTATTAATTAAACCAATTAATTACTCTTAATTAATTACTCAATTAATCCTTTATAATTAAATAAATCAAATTAATTAATTATACTTAATTTCCACAATTAACTTAGTTTATCTCAAGGTATTAAATATTTAATCACCTTAAGATAAAATATTATCTTATTAATACCTTTATTATCATTAACACTTAAAAGCATTTTAACATTTATAATCTATCTTTACTTAATTACATCATTTTTTTTGGTAAGGCCAGCCGGTTTTATAGTGGACCGTCCACTTTTTATTACGAATGTAATAAAAACGTGAAGTACATGAGTCAGGTAGAGGCACCTTAACTACTAACAAATAAGAAAATACAGCACATGAGTGTGACTGACATATCATAGCTACAGCTAACAACTATCAAACTAAGACTCCTCCGAAGAGATAGTAAGACGTACATCATCTCCAACGTGGGAAGAAACCAAAGTAGCATTCCCAAGAAGAACAAAATAGGGGCGAAATAGGAGAGCAAGAGACGGATCATAAATCTCAGCATCAGAAGAGTAAATAAAAGGTCGATCCCAGGTAGTATCAGCAAGCAAGACAGAATTAACCTCAGCATACGTACCATCCAAGTCAAGAACCAAGGAATCACCAGAAGGTCGATAATAAAGGCGTTGTAGGTCCATTAGATCTCCGGATACAAATCTAAAATATGAATCATCCACGGGGTTAAATCGCAAATCAGACCGACAATCAACCCAACATCTCTCAAATTCAACCCAAACAACAAGCAACTGAGACGGAACAAGATCCTGAGCAGCAGTGGAATCCACAGAAACATCACCAGGGACAATGGATACAGATGGAGATGCAGGCCGAGCTAGTGAAGAAGTCGAACAAGGAACGGGTAATGGAGGATCAGGAGGAGGAGCACCCAGAGAAACTTTGGGTACCCATTTCCTGAGCGGAGGCCGAGGGAGTGGAATCTTAGGCGCAACAGCGGAAAAACAGGATGCGTGCAAGCAGAAACTAAGTGGCCAAATGAGAGACAGGAGGAACAAATGTCCGAGACCCAACCATATCGAACACGGACTTCCACCACATGGCCAACAGCTGGCTGAACAGGAATAGAGGTAGGGAGAGTCTTGCAGGTGGAAATCTCAATCAGAGCCTTAGCGTACACTAGCTTATCACGCGCAACGGTATTAGCGTCAAAACATTTCAATTTTCCAACATTGCAAGCAAGCCAATTCAAACCAAGCAGCGGTTGTAAAGTAGAAGGAATTTGAGAAAAATAAACCCAAACGGGGATAGAACGTACTTGTTCGCGAGCACTAGCTACCGTAGGAGACCATGGGTAATAATAAACGGTTTCCCATCAAAAAAAGAAGGCTCGGCCTCAAGAACTCGACTGCCATCCTCAGAGGAGGAGAACAACAGGAAATACATTGTGTCAACCAGCTTAACACGAAGATTCCCATGTAGCCTCCAAGCCCTACCACAAACTGAACACGCATCATGAAGGCGTTGTTTTGGGTCCAAAAAGAATCCAACCAAATATTCCGACCAAAAGTCCTTACCGTCTTGCATAACATTCGGCGGAGGGATCATCACGCCATTTTCCTCAACAATATCAAATATATAATTACATTATTAATTAAGTTTTAAAATAGATAATCATTTAACTTGATAATTCAAAAGTTATCAAAACTTAACATCCTTCAAAACTTAAAACATTTCAAGTAAAGGTTTCAAAACTAATTATAATTTGTATTTTAAAACATTCTTTTATATAATCTTAACTTACATTTTAAATTAATGGTTTAAATCACTTTAAAATTTCATTTAACAAAATTTAATTTAAACATGTTTAAAACTTCATAACCAATTGTTTAAGAAATACTTATTATATATAAAGTAAGTCTATATAGAAGTTAAAACTAGATTTAACTTCAAATTTCAAAACTATTTGATTTTAAACATTCTAAAAACTGTTTTTAATCAGTTGTTTCGGGTTTTACCCGAAGGCCACTCGGGCCTATCCCCGAGTCAAATCACATTCTACCCAATTTAAAGAAAATTTAGTCAAAAATTTAAGTTTTAGACTTACAGGTTATTCCCACTAAACTACTCGAGTATGAACTCGAGTTATCTGCCCCAAAACCCGATCATCTCTTCGAGTTCAAACCCAATACAACAACAAACAACCCAAAACAACACTGTGCACATGCACAACCCAAATCAACGATGTTGATCACCACTGGTGACGTCAATACTTCAACCATCATCTCAACTTCAATTTCCAATCGAACAAACACATCCACAAGCCTCCATTCGAAATCGAGAAATGCAGGAGAACCAAAAACCCAACCATCACCATAAAACAGTTCGCATCCACGTCTCCGACCATGGGAGTTGCTGAAACTCTGGCCACGCCGTGTCGACAACCTACGCTACCCTTTCCCACAATTCCAAGCCACTCGATCACCCATAGAACTCGCGGTGACCAAAACCCCGATCACAATAAAACTAGGTTTAAAAACCTATCCTGCTTCGCTGTCAACGCCATGGTGGTCAGGAACCCCTTCTACCATTTTTCTCCGCTCACAGTCCTCCACCACCAGACAAAGCCTCGACCCCTCTAGACCCTTAGGCCATCAGCAGTTGCTCAAAACTCAAATCCAGTTGACACTGAAATTCTCTTCTATCCTATTACTAAAAATCTGAATTTTTGTTTTAAAAATCTTCATTTTCTATCTAGATTCAAATTATGAAATTAGATTATCAAATTATAACATTTGATTTATCATGCATTTTAGAATTTGCCACTGCATTTCTTGGTTCCAGAACTAAATTTAAACCTATATTGTTTTAAATAAATTTTAAACTTCAATTTATGATTAAACAAACATGTATTGTTTATATCTTAAAACCTAACAAATATTGAATGATTTGATTTTGATTTTTGATCAAACTTTTGTTTCCTGAACTAAAAACAGAGATGTAAAAGTACAACAGACATTCACATATACAATCATTCATATCATATATATGCACAATCAAGCATTATTATCTTAACTTCACAAGCAATCAGAAGTATATTAACTTAATTTTCAATTAAATTTGTTTACTCACCAGATTTTAAAAGATGCAGAGGCTTGAATGCTAGAAACTTTGAAAACTGAAATTGCCTAGGTTTTTGATTTCTTTAAAACTGCTAGTTGAAATAATTGTTGTTGAGAAGATTGACTTTGATCATGAACTTCAGGTTGCATTTAGACTTGAAATGGTTGCGAACACCAGATTTGAAAATGGTTCAGGCTCTTGAATTTTTTTTTTCAAAAATTTGAATAGAGTGGTTATTTTTGTTCTGAGGAGAAATACAAGCTTTTATTTGATGATTCTTTACTTACAAATTTGAAAACAAATGCTTGAGGAAGAATTAGTTTACAGGGTTGCATTTGAACATTTGAATTCTGTATTTTGAAAACCTGCTGTAATACTTTCAGAATTCAATTTGTTTTGAGGATGTGATTTCAGGTTTATTTGCAAATTACTAATTTGAAAAAAATGGTACAGGGTTTAGTTTTATTAAATTTGAGATCAGGGTTGAATTGTTTGAGGATTTTTCAGATTTTGATTCTTGAATTTGAGGTGTTAGCATTTGAAATCTGAAGTTTTGAAAATCTTTGCTTACAGATTTAAAAAGAAAGTTTACAGGATTGCATTTGTTTTGAGGAAAATGGTTTCAGGTTTAATGCAAAAGAATTTTTTTGTTTCTGAAGATAGAACATGGTTGAGTTTCTTAAAAATGAAATAAGAAAGGAGATGGGAAAAGAAGAGTTAGGTTTATATAATGTAGATTAGAATTTATTTAGATTTAAAGAAAAATAAAAATAAAATTTTGCCACTTGTCTCACTTATTAACACTTGTCACAACTCATAATTAATAAACTTATTTTTATAAGCTTTAATAAATTAACACTTGTAATCTTTCATTTTTATTTATCTTTAAGAGATTTTAAATGCTTTAATATAAATTTTCTAAATTAATAAATACATTTTAAATAAGTAAATGCTTTCTAAATTTTATAAAAATAAAATCTTTAAAAGAAAATAAAGTATAAACAATTATAATTTAAATAAAATCATATATAATATTTTTAATCCATTTTAAAATGTTAGCATTAACCTTTTTATATTCATTTTTAAATTTAATAAACACAACCTTAATTAATAACAATAAATTCTTTTTAAGGAAAACAAATTCTATTTTAAATAAAACTCATTCATATATTTTATATCCAAAATAATTTCAAAATATATATTCATTTAAATTATAATTTAAATCTAAATTCAAATTCAAATTCAACTTTAGAATCCAACTTAAAATTAATTCAAATATATATATTAATTATAAACAAACACATTATTACTTTTGAAAGACAATAACTTTATTTTAAAAAATCTATTTTTAAAATTAATCTTAATTACATATATAAATTTCTTATTGACTCAAAAATAATAATTCTATTTTAGAATTCATTTATAGATCAATACCAACTATATTTGAAAATAATTATTCCATTTAAAAATTTATTTATAAAACATTAACAATTAAATTTGCAAATAATTATTCTATTAAGAATCCATTTATAACTATAATTAAAATCATCATGTTATTAATTATTTTGATTATTTATATTTGAAATTTACAATTTAATCAATTTTAAATAATTTATTAAGAAGGTTATCACATTTTAAATTCCTCGAAATTCCAAGATATCACAACAACTCACCCACCGAGTTGCAAATTATCAAACTACACCATCATAGTTCGTCCCCTAGTCACACAACTAGAATTTTACTAAAGTTTGAAACTAAATTACAAAATAAAAGGCAAATACAAATTAAAAATAATTACAAAACGCTATATAATATTTAAGCCCAAATAATATACAGAGGCCAGCCACTTTATTTTAAATCACAAGAAAAGATGTCCCCTTTATTTTCTTTGGCTCGTCCTTTACTTTGTGAAGCCATCTGCCTCTTTTCCTTTGCTTGTTCGTTCTTCTTCCAAACAACTTTGAAGCCTCCAAATTTAGTTGTGAATTATTTATAGTTTTCTTCGTCAATCAATTTATCACTTTGATTTGCAAACGGCTGCTTCTATTCGATCGAGTTCGAACTAAAATGGTATGTGATTTATGCTTTTTGCTTTTCTGGTTAGCATGCTTGAACTAAAATGATGATATGGGTTATATAGGGATGAAAATCCTAAATTTACGTTCGAATATATTTTTGAATTCGTCATTTAAAAATTTGGCTCAGCCATTGATTTTGCATCAATGCTTGTGATGTTTTCTAACTTCATCAATTCGTATAATTCATTGGTTGAATATCACGGCTTTGATTTTTACTCATTCGATTCCTTGGCCACCACGGCTTTGAATATTGGATTTTGTTACTTTGTGCTGCCGTTCGATTTATCTTGGATGTTGGTGATGTTTTCTGACTAGTTCAGTTTTTCTTCCTTACCATGGCTTCATGCAAAATGCACTTTCTTTAGGAATTTGACTTTGTCTGAAACTGTAACTAATAGTTGCTTCTAAACTGATGAACTCTGGTAGCTCTTTTATTTGAGCTATAGTGTTGAGGCTTTGTTCGAATATGAAATTGGTTTGGGTTCACTTTGTGTCTGACTGCATTTGTTCTTGCACATTTGTACATGTCTGAACTTGTGCTAATATGTGTATAATATGCATACATATCTATTTCGTAGCTCTGGCCTTCATTTTCTCATATACTGTCTGCATTCATGTATGTACTGATTTTGAAATTCATGTACATATTCATTTTACATGTCGCAGTCTTGAATCTTGTGTAGTTTCGTGTGTTTTTTTGGTTTGACTTTGAATCACATAAAGTCTGAATGTAGTGTTGTTAGTGCATATGTGCTTAGTTCTCTGGCCTCTGTAGCATTGTGTCTTCGGTTGAAGTGTGTTCATTAGTCTGCACTATGTACTTTGTTGCACTGTATATTCTAGTTCTAGTGCACATGCCTGAATCTATGGTTTTCAATTGAACTTGTTCATTTGGAAATTGTGAGTCTGGCCATATTGTTTCACTTGAATTTGTGTTGTATGTGGTCTTGTTCTCGAGTCATGTATCATGTGTATGTTTGGTTGCCACTAATGTGTGGACTTGAAGTCTATACTCATGTTATAGCTGGACTTGAAGTCTATACTCATGTTATAGCTGGACTTGTTTCACTTGTTGCCAGATCTGGTTTGGTTAGATGCACATATGTGTGTGTGTTTATATATATACATACATATATATACATACATACATATATATATATATATATATATATATATATATGTTACTTGTTATGGTCTTTGCCTTTTTTATATTCTCTGGCATAGCTTCGGGTTGCACTACTTGATCACATCACTTGTTCACTGGTCTTTGTGAGTCTGAATGTGCTTGTGTACTTCATTGTTTACTGATCTTGGATGATCTGATACTCTGGTTTTGCTTATGGAGTTCGGTTGTATATGATTTGCTCCATTGGTGCTTTGCACTTGTAGTATGTAGCTTGTGTGGCCTTCTTTAGGTGTTGTTCATCACTTTGTGTATTGATTCATTGTTGATTTTGGAGTTGACCAATTTGAATTGTCTTTATGTGTACATCAATGCATGGGTTGCTCCTAACCATTTTATTGAACTTGTACATTTGGATTGTACCTGTGTTGAATTCAGCTTATAGCTCGGGTTTGACCTTGTGCTCAAATGTCCCTGCAGTTTTGTCAAGTGTATATCGATGTGCACGGCCTTGTGGCATATACAGTGATACACTGTACATGTCACAAGTTGTTCTTGTACGATGAATTCAAAAATGAATATGATGACGAACAACCGAAATAACCGGGGCAAATAATATTTTAAAAGTACACATTTTATTTTACCCCGCATAAATATTTTTTTTCAATTTTACTATGTCAGTGTGTATTTTGTAGATAACTAAGATGTTGGATTCAATCTGGAGCAAAGTCAAAGATAAAATACGAGTGAATGAGTGGTATGTAGTGAGGTGAACAATGTAAAATGAAATTTGCGATGTAATCGAAATTGTATTGTAATTGCAAATTGTGTATATATAGTGAGAGCTCAAATTTGTACTATTCATCATTGTAATATAATATTTGTTTGAATAAAATATCTGTTTAGATTTAAATTCTGCGTTATTTATTTTATTTAGCAAATATTTATTATGTGAAAATAGAATAGTGCAATAACGAATACATTTAAATGAAGATATGTATATTTATTATCATCAAACAAAAATCATATACTAGCATATTCAACAGTATTTAGTCCTTATTGAATTTTAAGAACGAAATTCTTTAAGGAGGGGACCTTTAACACCCCTAATTTTAATAACATTATTTAGGATATTTAATTGGATAAATTAAATAGAATGACGAAAATATTAAGTGATAAGGGGATTGGGATTTTAATAAATTTGGGTGACCATGCTTGTTAATAAGAATGAGTTTAAAAGAATGGTTTGTATACTAATTAAATTATGTAAGGGCATAATGTGATTTAACTACACCTAACGTTACCTTTATATATATACACACACAGACACACTCTTAAGCATTCACACTCATATTCATTTTCTCATAAAAGAAAAAGGTAAGAAAAAGAAGAGAAAGACCGACTATTAATTGGAAGAAAAGAAGAGCAAATTCAAAAAGAAAACGTTAAAGAATTAAAAAGGTGAATCAAACTCATCTCAATTTACTTTCCTTATCAAAGATTAAGGTGAATAATAATTTCCATCTCTATTTGTTGAATATATCTTGCGGATTTAAGTTTGAATTTATATAATGATGATATGCTTGAATTATGGTTCGTTTAAATTTATACACAATTGTTTAAATTATGGTTGATACGGTTTTAGACCAAAACCGTGTGATATTGATGTTTAAATTCCATGTAATTGTTTTATGTTATGCAAAACATAATTTTTAGAGCTGGGTTTTAAGTTTGATGATTTCCCAAGCTATAGAAAGATTATTATGAATTTTTGAAGATATAGCACGTTGGGTTGATAATTTATTTTAGAAAAATATATTGAAAATATGGATCTGAATTTTTTATATGTTAGATAACATTATCAAAGTAAATTTCTGTGATTTTTGGTGATTTTTCTTAAATGATTGCATACAAAATAAATTATTTTGAGAAGAGGATCAAAATGATTTACGTGTAAATTAAAAGGAAGTTTTATCTGCAAATATTTGAGTTTGATACTTATCCAAAATAAAAAGGCGGTTAGTTTTGAAAAGCATGGGAAAAGTTAAGGCAAACAATAAGAAATTTACACGTTGATAGGTTAGTTTATATAAGTTTCTTAATTTATTATTTAACCTAGAAAAACAGGTTTCGCCTCTATTCAAAGTACCTTTCACCCCTTACCTTTCACCTTCGACTATGCTGAAACCCCATTAAGCTAAATTCAATACATAAGGTATCATCTAAGTGATATGTAGTGGATTGGAGAAAGATGAAAGGTATGTTGTCGAAAGTATAGCTTTTGATGGGGTCGTTACCATGGTTTGTTTTAAAAAGAGAAGCGCCTGCCTTTATTTTACTAAGTTTTCGACTTAGTCGGTACGTATGTTTTCGAGAGAAGTTTTATAATGACTTTCGAAGAGGTTGCCATATTTGTTTTAGAAGAAAAAGGGGTTTCAAAGGAGTTCCTTTAATTATAAATCAATGCTTTTTAAAGAAGTGGTTCCGACCTAGTCGAAGCCCTACCGCCGATTCTTTTGCCTTTCGAGTGTATTCAAGTCATCAATGCTGTCAAAAGGTATTATTTTTTTAAAGCCATATTAAACCGCTTTCTAAATACGTTCAAAAGGGTTATGGGTTTCCAAGCTATCCTTTAATATTTTAAAATGTATGCTTTCGACTCTGTCGGAAAGGATGGTTTCGACGCCATCATAAATTTTATCATATTTGTATATGATAAAGAATGGTTTCGAAAGATATACTTTCGTTTATGTATTTAATTAGAACCAAATGATATATTTAAAGGTAAACTCAATGATGTCCAAAGGGGGTCTTTCAATGCTTTAAGAAAAGATGCGCCCAGTGGTTTCAAAGCTATGCTTCTAATAAATAATAAATAACACTTTATTATATTCGAAAGGTTTCGAAAGAAGGTTTTAAAATGTTTATAAAGGCAGAAGCCTAATGTTTCGAAAAGAGATATATGCTTTCACAAGAGGCTATCCAGTGAGGTCGAAAGCAAGGTTTTGAAAGTTTTGAAAGTATAGTTCCAAAATAATTAACCCAATCTCATTCAAAAGCAAAACTATGCCATATTAATAAACAAAGTATTTTGAAATGGAATTTATAAAGAAGTCTTAATGTGTTAAAGGAGTTAACCAAGTTATGCTGGTTGCTTCTCCGTACGTGTTTATATTCACATCATAATAAACCCATAACAGTACCTTGGGGAAGGGCATAATAACCAGCTAGGTTAATGCAGTAGTGAATATAAATTAAGGATATTGGCAGGGTCCAATAGGTTCATAGTTCGCCCATGTGTTAAATGTAGGGTGTATTTATTTAGCATTTATACCTTTCCTATTATAAACTTTCCTGGTTTAACTATTTGGTGTGATATATAAACACCTCTCCTTGTAAATCAATTGGAGTGGAATAAATAAAATAAGTTGCTTTCTCCTCTATGTTTGTCCGTATAAATTATATTTGATACCTTACTAATTAACATGGTATCAGAGCTATCTCAAAAAATTATCTTAAATCAATTCAAAGTTAGGTATTGAATAATCAAAAAATTAATCAAACCATTATATCTCCTATTCAGAAAATCAGAAAGTTATCTCAAATCAGAAAATTCAGTTTCATACTCCTTTCCTTCTTTAAATCATAAAGTTATCTCCTTCCTTTCTTTAAATCTCGTATTCAATCTGCTTCAAAAGTATCCGAAGTTCCCTCTCAGAAAATTCGATCTTTGTTTCTGAAACCTTGGACATCTTCTCTGTGTCAATTTTGGGGATTTCTTATCAAGTATTTGGTTTTTTCTAGGTTTAACTGGGGGTAAAAAAGGTATCCACTATGATAGATGTCGTGCCGATGCTATCAAAATTCACTGACCACAAGTTAAACAGAGCCAACTACCTAGATTGGAGCAAAACTGTGCGCATCTATCTCAGGAGCATTGAGAAAGATAATCATCTAAGTGACGACCCACCGCAACCAGATTCAACTGAGAAAGCCCACCTGAATTGCCTTCGTGACGATGCTCGCCTCTTCCTTCAAATTCGAAATTCGATTGATAATGAGGTAATTGGCTTAATCAATCACTACAATTCATTAAAGAACTATTAGATTATCTAGAATTTTTGTACTTTGGAAAAGGAAATCTGTCTCGAATGTATGAGGTCAGTAAATCTTTTTACCGTGTTGAGAAGAATGAACAATCAATGATGACCTACTTCATGAATTTCAAGAAGACCCATGAAGAGTTTAATTTGCTTTTGCCATTAAGTTCAGACGTAAAGATTCAACAAAAATAGCGTGAGAAGATGGCGATCATGAGTTCTCTTGGTGGATTGCCTTTTGATTTTGATTCTACTAAAGCCCAAATCCTATCTGGAACTGACATGTCTTCGTCATAGGATGTGTTTAGTCGACTTCTTCGAGCAGAAAACATGGCTTCTTCGGGTAATAACTCTATTCACAATAATGCTCTTGTCTCTAGAATTATAAATTGGAAAAATCAGAACTTAAGCAAACCTGATTCTCGAAATGTTGTATGTAACTACTGTAAGAAAACTGGGCATACGAAGTTGGAATGCAGAAAACTTCAGTATAAAAATATGCGGAGGCAATGTGGTATTGGCACTGGTCAGTCTGGATCGAGTCAGTTTGGAACAGGGCAGTTTGGAGGCAATAGGAAAATTGCAAATTCAAATTTTGCATGTGGTAATAACTTAGATCAGTTGAATGATGGACAAACAAATATTGGGGCCAGTCAAACTTTGGGAACTAAAGATCATATCCTTGGAACATTTGATTACATCGATGAATTTGCTAAGTTCCTAAAACATCAAGAAACTACAAAGGAATCTTCATCAGTAACTGCTCTAGCTAATTCAGGAAATAGATGGGTCATTGATTTAGGTGCAACTGAACATATGATAGGTAGCTCCTCACTTTTTTCGAACTATCATTCAAACACTTCCAATCATTCAATTATTTTATCCGATGGATCTCTTTCTCATGTCCAAGGGACCGAGGTTGTTAACCCTACTTCTTCTCTCTCTTTACCCTCTGTCTTACATTTTCCATCATTATCTTTTAATTTACTTTCCGTTAATCGGATCACTCGTAATCTAAATTGTTTTATATCTTTTTTTCGAATCATTGTATTTTTCAGGATCTAACAACGAAGCATATTATTGGTAAGGGGCATGAGTATGGAGGGTTGTATATTCTTGATTCGTCACCTTCCATAACTTGTTCAAGTATCACCTCTGCCCTCAAGATTCATTACCGGTTAGGCCACCCATCTCTTTGTCTCCTCAAGAAGCTTTGTCCTCAATATAGTTCTTTGTCTACACTAGATTGCGAAGCATGTCAGTTTGCTAAACATCATTGTCACAGTACAAGTCTTAGAATTAATAAACGTGCTAGTGCTCCTTTTGAACTTGTACATTCTGATATTTGGGGCCCTTGTTCAATTTTGTCTAAATCTGGATTCAGATACTTTGTTACATTTGTAGATGATTATTCTCGTACAACTTGGCTTTATCTTACGAAAAATCGATCCGAATTATTTTCTATATTCTCTGGCTTCTATGCTGAAATCAGAAATCTATTTAATACTTGCATTCGTACATTACGAAGTGATAATGCTAAAGAATATACGTCTGCTATATTTCACTCTTATATGACTCAGCATGGAATACTTCATGAAACATCATGTGTTGACACCTCATCACAAAATGGTGTGGCAGAAAGAAAAAATAAACATCTTCTTGAAATTGCACGTGCTCTTTTATTTTCAATGAATGTTCCTAAAAATTTCTAGGCCGATGTAGTTTCTACAGCCTGCTTTCTCATAAATTGTATGCCATCTTCTATACTTAATTGGGGAATTCCATCTAAAATTTTGTTCCCCAAAAAACCTTTATTCTATGTTAGTCCTAAAATTTTTGGTAGTACTTGCTTTATTAGAGATGTAAGGCCACAAATTAGTAAACTTGATCCAAAATCTTTGAAATGTATTTTTGTTGGCTATTCATGACTTCAAAAAGGATATCGTTGTTTTTGCCCTAGTCTTAATATATATATATATATATATATATATATATATATATATATATATATATATATGCCAATTTTTTAGAAAACACACCTTTCTTTTCAAAATCTGATTCTACCACTACCTCTCCTATTCAAGACAGTGATGATTTTCTTATATATCTTACTCAAACTGTTCCTATTGACCCATCCACCCAAAACTTTGAAACATCTTCTCACCAAAATACCGATATCTCTAATATATCTCCTCCAGTTGATCCTATTACGGAACAAAACATATTCACTTCCTCTGATTTAGATCTCCCAAATGCTTTAAGAAAGGGAAAACCCAAATGTACTTTCCCTATCTCATCGTTTGTCTCATATAATAACTTATCCACTTCTTCATATTTTTTCATTACTTCTCTTGACTCAATTTCAATTTCTAAATCTGTTACTAAAGCCCTATCTATTTCTGGTTGGTGAAAAGCAATGATTGATGAAATGAATGCTTTGGAGTTTAATAATACATGGGATTTAGTAAAATTACCTATTAGTAAAAAAGCTATAGGATGCAAATGGTTATTCTCTGTGAAAATTTATTCAAATGGATCAGTTGCTCATTTAAAAGCTAGATTAGTTGCGAAAGGATTTGCTCAAACGTATGGAGTGGATTATTCTAAAACATTTTCTCCTGTGCAAAATTAAGAACAATACGATTATTTATTTCACTTGCTGCTACATATGACTGGTCTTTACATCAACTTGATATTAAAAATGCTTTTCTCTATGGTGACCTTAAAGAAGAAGTATATATGGAGAAACCACATGGCTTTGTTGCTCAGGGGGAGAATGGTTTAGTATGTTGCCTTAAAAAAAATTTGGACTAAAACAAAGCCTCATGCTTGGTTAGGATAATTTAGTCAAGCTATTGAGAATTTTGGTTTGAAGAAAAGCAAAGCAGATCACTCAGTGTTCTATAAAGTTTCAGAGAATGGAATTATTTTGCTAGTTGTTTATGTAGATGATATTGTTATCACAGAAAGCAACAAAGTAGGGATTGAGTCTCTTAAACAATTTATTCATACTCAGTTTCACACAACAGATTTGAGAGAACTAAAATATTTTTTAGGTGTTGAGGTTTTAAGGAGCAACAAAGGTATTCTCTTATCTCAAGAAAGTATGTGCTTGACTTACTAAAAGAAACAGTAAGGCTAGGATCAAAACCATGTTGTACTCCAATGATTCCAAATATGCAACTAACAAAAGAAGGAAAATTATTTGAAAATCCAGAAATGTATAAAAGGTAGGTGGGAAAATTGAATTATCTTACTGTTACTCGTCCAGACGTTGCATATTCTGTTAGTATTGTAAGTCAATTCATGTCATCTCCAACAGTTCATCATTGGACTGCTTTAGAACAGATTTTGTGCTACTTAAAAGGAACAGTTGGGCTTGGTATTGTATATATAAATCATGGGCACAACCATGTTGAATGCTTTTCAGATGCTGATTGGGCAGGGTCTAAGATTGATAGAAGATCTACAACAGGTTTTGTGTTTTTGTTGGAGGAAACTTAATTTCATGGAAAAGTAAGAAGCAAAATGTTGACTCACGTTCAAGTGCAGAATCAGAGTATCGAGCCATGGCAAAATCTGTATGTGAGATAGTTTGGATATATCAACTTTTGAATAAAATAGGACTGAAAACTATTATTCCAGCTAAATTATGGTCTGAGAAAGATGCTATTTATATCGCATCTAATCCTGTGTTCCATGAACGAACCAAACACATAGAGATTGACTGTCACTTTGTTCAGGATAAAATTCAAGATGGTTTAATATCTACAGAGTATATGGAGACTGAAGAGCAGATTGCAGATATCTTCACCAAAGCTTTCAATGGAGTCAGAATTAATTACTTGTGTAACAAGTTGGGCATGATTAACATCTATGCTCCAACTTGAGGGGGAGTGATAAATATAGGGTGTAATTTTTTAGCATTTATTACCTTTCTTATTATAAACTTTCCTGGTTTAACTATTTGGTGTGATATATAAACACCTCTCCTTGTAAATCAATTGGATTGGAATAAATAAAATAAGTTGCTTTCTCCTCTATGTCTGTTCTTATAAATTATTTTCGATACCTTACTAATTAACACCATGAAAACTATGTAAAATGAAAAATGTCGGTTAGGCAGGTTTATATTTAGCCCATGAAAACTATGTCCAAATAAGAAAATTCAATATTGGCAAATAGTTAATAGGTTACTAGTTATCCCATGAAAACTAGGGAAAAATAAAAATATCGACAGTTAGTCAATAGGTTCCTAGTCAGCCAGTAAAAACTAGGATAAAAGAAAAGACATTGATAGTGACAGTTAGTCAACAGGTTCCTAGTCAGCGCATAAAAACTAGGCTAAAAGAAAAGACATTGATATTGATTGTTAGTCAGTAGGTTCCTAGTCAGCCCATGAAAAATAGGATAAAAGAAATGATATCGGAGTTACCAATATGTTCATAACGATCCCATGTAAACTACATAATTGGACTGGGAGTTCTTAAATGTTAACCGGTAATTAGTCAGCCCATGAAAATGATTAGGTTAATAGGAATCCTAGAAACTATAATTATGATATGTAGTCAAAATGAATGGGGATGGGTAATCTAGAATTGATTCAATTGTTTTTCATCTCATCACATAATAATATTTTGAATCGATTTAACCATTGTGGATGCAGGAGCACAGAAAATGATTTATAATGTTTTTACGATACTAGTGAGGTGAAACCCATTCCGCTAAGCGGCATTGTCTCACTCTAAATAATTTGAGATGTAGATTATAATTCATACCAAGTTTTATGTCTGACTCAAAGTTTATGTTTTCCCCTTTAACTCTTGGGTAGTCAATTGATTTTGAGTAGCTTGAGATTTGAGGTTTTCAAGTACCTCTTAAGACGAATAAGCTTCCGGAGTCGTGCAGGAGGCATTTAGTTATTTGAGTTCTTTCTCATGTGATTCCGCGGTGTTGTTTTGCTAAGAAAAGTTGTTTATTGCCTATTATACACTCTGATCATCAAGGGGGCATCTTCATATGTCTCTCTTGGAGTATATTGTAATAATTATATTTTCTGAAAGTGATTAACATTGTAGGATTATGTAAAGAATGTTGAAATGGTTTTTGGAATGGAATGTGAAAGTAGTTTTGAATTTTTAAACTTTTTCCATATCCATGTGTTTTTGGTATATAAATTTATCTAGCATTACTGCATTTGATCACTAAGGATTAATAACTATGAATGGCTGCATCATCCATGGCCGGTAGTTTTGGGCCTCTAAGTGAGGGATGTTACAAATAGTGTAATTGGAGCGATAACACTCCTCAAGAATATCTGTCCTAAGATCACCGACATCAAGAATTCCAAACCTACCTCTCCTATGAAGACAACCACAAGCATCAACAACAAAATCCCATAACTAATCACTCCGGGAACACTACCACATTGCTGAAAAAGATGAGATAGATCAGGATCACGCTTATGGGCTTCCGCAATTCGATCCAAAAGACTCGAGTGAGCCTCCATGCTAAACAATAAGATGGAGGAACCAGAATCTAGAATATGATCTCTAATCTCACAAGAAGATAAAATCTCAAGATCCTACCACTTGGCTAACATCAAAGAGACAATAGCATGCTGCTTGCAACTAAGAGCATTCGCTACTCGATTCCCCTTCCCAGAAGTGTACTGAATATCAAAATCCAAGGAAGCGAGGAATTTTAGCTTTCTCTATTATTGGATGTTAAGCTCCTTCTTAGTGAATAAGTGCTTTAATGACTTATAGTCATTATAAAGTACAAATCTCTCACACAAAAAATAATGACACCAAATCTTCAAAGCAAAGACAATAGTTGCAAGCTGTAAATCTTTAATGGCATATCTAACCCCATTCGGCTTCAATTTCCTTGAAGCAAATGCAATAACACAGTCTTGATGCGTAAGAACAACACCCAAACCAAATATGCTTGCATCCGTGTAGACCACACGATCTTGGTTCCCACCCGGAACCACAAGAACATGAGCGTTGGAAAAGAGTCCTTCAACTTATAAAAGAAGCTTCACACTTATCGCAAAAATATACTTAACTACTTTCCTAGTCAAAGATGTAAGAGGTAAGACGATCTTGGAAAAGTCCTTTATGAATCGATGGTAATAACCCGCTAATCCAAGAAAACTGCAAATCTTCGATACATTCGCAGGCCTCTTCCAATTCCGAGTAGCTTCAATCTCCGATGGATCAACAAAAATGCCTTCTTCGGAAACTACACTCCCCAAAACTTCACTTGCCTCTTTTGGAAATGACACTTAGAAAAGTTTTCTTTCGACTTATTCCTTCTAGGTAACACCAAAATAATCCTAAGATGCTCCTCATGATCCTCCTCATATTTAGAAAAAACAAGAATATCATGAATGAATATAAGAACGAATTGATCGAAAAATGCTTGGAAAATATGATTCATGAGATCAACAAAATAAGCTGGAGCGTTCGTTAAATAGAAGGGCATAATGGGCCACTCAAAAAAATCATAATGGGTACAAAATTAAGTTAGAGGAATGCTATTCTTTGCCACACGAAGCTGATGAAAATCGATCGCTAAGACTAACTGTGAAAGGACCTTAGTACCGCAAAGTTATCAAAAAGATCGTCGATCCTTGGAAGGAGATACTAGTATTTAATGTTAAGCTCATTAAGCTTGCGATAATCTACGCAAAGCCTAAGAGTACTATCAGTTTTCTTCAAAAAAATGACAGAAGATCCCCAAGGAGAAGAAGTGGACTGGATAAAATGCTTTACTTCTAAATCCGATAACTACTTCCTCCACTCCTCATTCTCCTTAGTAGACATCCAATAAGGAGGATGACTAACTAGTTGAGTTCTAGGGATAAGATCAATTCAAAACTGAATAGTCGGCTTGGGAGGCAACCCCGAAACAGGTTTAAAGATATTAGGATAATTACAAACAATAAGGATTCGGGAAATATCATCGTCTTCCTGAGACTCAAGAGAAAATAAGGATGCTGCCGAATCAGGATCAACATCATTAAGAATAATAGAAATCCGCTCAATAGATTCTAGATGTTGAAGGTGAATAGTTCTTTTGAGACATGGGATATGCGCTTTATAATGATTAAGCCAATCCATTTCCAAATTCCAAATCCAAGGTAAGGTATCACATGAAGATCGGCACAAAAAGTATGGCCGCATAAGATAATTTCATTGTCTCTGTAAAGCATACAGAGGGTTGCGGACCCACCAACTAGGTTCATAATTCTCAATGAAGTCACTAAGCACACAACATCTAAAGATAGAGCATCAAGAAGTTCTTTTGATATGAATGAGTAAGATGCACCTATATCGAAGAGAATCCGAATAGGAAGATTCTGAATAACAATAAAACATTCAAGAATAGAAGGAGATATACCTCGACACTGAGAAGCTCCACTAGAAGATTGCACAACATTAAGCTTCCCAAAAGTGAGTCCTTTAACTTCTCAAGGATAAGATGCTACAAGATGACCTTCCTTCTTGCAATAAAGACAAATTAGAGCATTAGGACAATCCTTAATGAAATGCTCGTTGGAACCATAATTATAGCGTTCTCCTCGAGATGGTTCTATTGGAGTGGAACTAGAACCATGCTTCTTGATCATCTTATTATGATGAAAAGGCTTGGAGTTGTTAAAAGGTCGTTTCTTCTTAGGATGAAGGCTCTTCTTCTCTGCTACATCTATTTTACTACTATCTTTCTCAGTCACCTCAAGCCTAAGGGATGAATCAACTAACTCTTCAAAAGAAACATTCAACTTTAACAACACCACCTTCCTAAGATGCTTTCTTAACCCTTCCATAATTTCTGATTCTTTTTTAGCAGTGTACTAATGTGCTCAACCTCATATTTGGAAAGGAATTTGAAGGCCGACACATA
Organism: Allium cepa; assembly: GCA_030765085.1. Lineage (NCBI taxonomy): Eukaryota > Viridiplantae > Streptophyta > Magnoliopsida > Asparagales > Amaryllidaceae > Allium > Allium cepa. The sequence continues at coordinate 467,786,012 of CM060943.1, forward strand.
CTCCACTGTAAAAGACTTCCCTTGCTTCAACTCGATAAACCTCTTAGCGAACAAGGCCTTCTCGAATTCGAGAATGAACTTTAACTCAGAACACTCCCGAAACTTCTCTAAATATAAGGTTGACTCATCTATCTTACAATAAGAAGCTCATACCAATTTAGAGCTCGTTCTTGAAGCTGACTAGATGCTACATGAACTCCATACCGATCAAAAAGTTCCATGCGACAAAATATCCGCTCACATGTCCTAAGCCTGCACCACAATCACACTCTCAGAACCTCTAAAGGGCTTGCCACTAAGATGTGCAAAGTCACTACACAAGCGTGCAAAACTCAACATGCAAATACAAAGATACAGAGGAGGTTTGGAAAGCTGAGTATTCCTAACGAGTTCAATGAAGTCGGCGGACATAAACACTCCGTCCTAAGGAGGGCCAGTGGACTGCCCACCAATAGAATTAGTAGGTGGTCTACCGCCAGCCATCTAAGATTCTGAAAGAAATAAGATAGGATAAAATATTACTCATGAGTCATATGATTCAATATTAGGAATTCTAAAGATAGACACAAAAGGATATACTATCATGAAAACCTAAGGGACGATTCCTAAGTATTTCCTAAACCACGATTTGTATTCGTAATATTATAATTCATTCTGAACTCAGCTCTGATACCAAGTTGTGAAGACCCACCCCAAGTCCCACACTAACAAAGAATATTACAAAGTAATATTATCAGCTAGTGTAGAGAATAGGGGTAGGTTAGGAGCGATCATCCATGAATTTTACTTTAAGCGAGCACCATTATGTTGATTAATATGTTATACATTTCTTTAATCAAGTGGAATTAACGTATACAATTCAAGCTTAAAACATAACTATGGTGGCTATGATAAAATCCAAAAAAAATATATAATAAATACAGAATCACAAATCAAACACAACGAAATACAAACAGATACAAATCTTAACCAACCCAAAATAGATACATGATGTTGACTACACAAAAACAAGGCGCTATATCTAAAAATATGAATATGTACATAAAAGGAGTCTAGCTTGACATAAGATACAACATAACATCACATACATACATACATACATACATACATACATACATACATACATAGATGATAAAAGTAACTACTAGTTAACAGATAGGACATCCACTCTAAAGCATCAAGCTGGAGGACCTGAAACATCTCGATTTGACCCGAGTATTATAAAAATAATAAACGGGTCGGTCTACACTAAGATAAATGAGTTAGCAAAAATGAATGATGGATAAAGTAAACTAGATCTCAAAAATAGTCATATACCGGCAAATATAAAACATGCATCAATAACTTCAAATCACCAAATAATAAAACTCAAAATAGCTTATCAAAAGCAAAATCTCCAAAATGATTAGTGGTAATTTAAACAACATCAAATCCAAAAATCTCACAAATATAAATCCAAAAATCTCACAAAAAAGGGGTAGGCGTTGAACTCCAAGATTGGTAAAATAAATTCACCTACAAGAATATAACTCCAAGATAGACGTATAAGTCTATAAACATCAAGATACGCATAAGACCTATAAACATCGATATAGGAACAAGTCCTATAATCTTCGAAATAGGTATAAGACCTATAAACATTAAGATAGGTATGAGACTTTTAAACCTTAAGATAGGAACAAGCCCTATAAACATCAGGATAGGTACCGGATCGATAAACTCCAAGATAGGATCAAGTCCTATAAACTCCAAAGGCGAGTCATAAACTCGTCGATAAAAGTATTAAATACTTTCATATAGCAATCGAACAGATAATGACCATGTGTACCATAACACATGGGTTTACCTAAATGTTCACTATACAATAGTAAACTCCATTTGTGTGGAGCAACGGTTCGGTTGAGCAAGTCCGAGAATTAACCGGTAAAACAAACGCGAGCGTTCCATGCCACTCGTTTTATTTAACCATTTAAATTAATTCCTCATTCAATCGATATCGTGCAATTTTAATAAAAAAATTCACTTTTTAAAATCATTTTTGGTAAAACAATGATTTATAACATAAATATATATACAAGTACACTTTTCAAATCATTGCTCCAAATCATTTTTAAAACCATTTTCAAGGAGAATAATTTATATATATATATATACACATACATACATACATATATATCCAAAATTATTTATATATAAATTAGATTTGTACTTAAAAAGGTTTTCATAAAATGGTTTGTTTTAGAAATCAACCTTTTATGAATTTGATTTGAAAACGTGCATCAAAAGTGTATCTTACTTCCAAGATCCATAGAACAACTCTATAGTATAAAACATCAAAATGAATTCATCAACTCACAATCAAATTCCGGAAATATCAATGAAATTGATATGAAATGCAATGCCAAAATCGAGCAATCAATCTCAAGGAATTAACTGGGTAAACAAGTAGTGAGCGGGTAGATCAAAGAACACAAGAACACAGCTTGGGAGTCAAGTCCCGGGTGCGATCGATGCACTGGTAGGGCATACTGGTCCACTGGTTGCTCGCCTAGGCTGACTCCTAGGTAATTCTGGTGGCTCTTCGACGATCGAATTCTGCTCATTTCTTCTATGTTGCTTCTCAAATGATCTGGTGTACTGAACCAGCAAACATGCAAGAATATGTACATGAATAACTGAATAAAAATCATGATTTCATAAGTGATTTTTCAACAAACAGAGAATCCAATTCAAATAGAGAAAGGAATAATCAATATATTGAGATCATATACACTATGATTCAACCAAATTCATATAACAGCAGCAAATATTCATCCTATACTAGAAATTTTGAGATAAACTCACCTAAACAAACCCGAAATGGAAGATATTAGCTTAGAACTTCCTATGTCTTCCATTTTCAACTTCAACCTAGGCTATGATCGATGATTGAATAGTGATCAAATTCAAAAACTAAAACTGAATTAGATCCCTAATTAGATGCATAGAAAGGTAGATGAGATTATCTTTTATCAATATACACAAGAATTGAACAAAAGCCCTTTAATTTCAATTTTTTAATTTGGAAATTTGGGTACTAAGGTTTTTGGACTTAGAGTTTATTTTATTTTCTGGTTTTGGTGTTGAAATGAGAATGAGAAATAATATATGTATGTTTTCATTTCTTGTTTCTCTATTTCGGGCTAAATGGGTTAATATGTAGATCCATCAGCCAAGTATTACTAATTTTCCTAAAACGAAAGTGTTGCTAAATTATATTATTTCATTTTAACACTTTATAAACACTAATTTGATTTAAACAATATTCTAGTCTAACTGACATTGATTTCTACAATTTTCCCAAAATAAATGACATGTCAAAATCGCATCTTTGACTACAACTTTTTAAAATGAAAAGTTATTCTCCATATTTTTAGGAAAATAAACCATCAACTGAGAAATCATATTTCAAATAATGAAACTATTTCCATACAATTTATTTATTCATTTTCTTCAATCTTATTTTATTAAATATAAGAACTAACTACAAAAAGGAAATTTCAATAAATTCTCAGTTTATTCTCATTCTAAGTCCCTTTTAAATTTAGAAACACATTAATAATAAATTCTCCAAATTTATTCAATTATTCTATTAATATTAATTAAATCATATTTTAAATTTGAATTCTAGGTAAACTCGACCAAGGTTGCTACAAATAGTAATAAGCCAGCTCTGTCGCGGGCTCTACTGTGTTGCTCAATGGAATAAGCACAGACTTCATATATGTATACCATCTTGTCCTTCGAACAGCTACCGCGTCACCTAGACCTGTTACCTAGTCTACTTATTTAAGAAGACCCAAGATAATATAAGGTAAAGCATAAAACCTTGGATCAAACAACAGTCTAGTGTAAATGGTAAATGAGTCTCAAAATACTAAACATGTAAATATAATAAGGAACCATATCTGATCTGTCCCTGCAACTAAAGATTTAGCATACAACACTGTATTATGCTACTTTATAGTATCATAAAGATATACCACAAACCAAATAAAGGATACCAGTTTTTCAGTTATTCCTATCTCTAATACCTACTTCCCCTGATACCTACTAGTGATAGCCTGCTAAAGAGCACATCCAAAGAAACCAAAACATCCATCAAACAATCCTAACTTTCACTCTATGTGCTTTGAATATGTGATAACATGTAGGAACCTTAAGCTATGGACTAATGGAAATCTCGATTCTTAGTTGTACTCTTGTATCTCGCATCCCAAATGTAACGATTCAAAATTTTGGTCTTTTGGTTTTGAATATTTAGTTAATTTTAATTATTGAAATATTAGTTTAAAAGCTTAAAACTTGAATTATAGAGATTGTTAAAATGTTTCAATTATGAATAAATATTTGCATAGTGATTTAAATATCGGGATTGTAACTGAATACAAATTTAATGGATTTATTTAAGTCCTTTTAATTAATGAATAGTAACGGTAAATACATTTTGTAGTCTATTTAAATTAATAAATTGCTCGAACAATTAATAAGAAATTAATTTTTATTTTTACAACTCGATTTTAATTCACGTAATTTTAATTAAATTTATGTGATTTTTCCATAATTTTTGATTTGAAAATTATTTAAATAATGTTTTAACGATTTTTGGCAAATGATAATGTTTTTTATGATTTTTCCAATACAACAACCGATGTATATTATTATTGTTTTGGAATCGCGTCGTTGTTCTGAGTATAACCATATTTTTTATCGTTCGAGGTCCGTGCACGAACGAAAAGCTATGCAGCAAAATGCAAAAAAATTAAACTATAAATCTAACTCTAGATATTCAGTACAAGCAACATGCATTCTCGTTTTTTGACTACCTATGCTTCTATTTTCATTATCCTATAAATAAACGTAAACTTCTCCACCTTTCCAAATTCAAAACAAAATCAAAGAAAAATCATAAGTATATAAAAATAATATTTTTGAGTGTAGAAAGCTTAAATCATCATGTCGATGGGTTCCAGAAAGTCATGGCATCAATTTGAGGAGATCGATGGTTTCATGGTGCAGCTAGGTTCGACATTGTCATTGATTCGAGGGAAGGTAGGAGGATAGGCGAGTTCCATTGCATTTTTCGTGCGAAGGGGCACCCTTACCTGAGTTTTGGTGTGGTACGATCAGGTTTGGATGATTGCATCATGGTGGATCAATGGAGCAAGTAGCAAGTCAGAGTGAGGGGAGGTGCTTGGAGGTCAAATTGTAGAGAGCATTGGATTCATGGCACGATGGGAGTTGACTGGGGTTCGTTGGAGGCACTTCAGAAGGTCAAATCAAAATGGATCCTGTATGGTCGAATTTGAGGGGCAACGGTGGGAAATCGCACAATGTTGATGAAGGCGAGATAGTTGGGATGAATGCATAGCACTTGCAAAGAGGGAGAGGAGGATGATTTCATCGTGTGTGGATAGAGTATGGTCATGCATGCACGAAGGTAGGAGATGGGCTTAGTGCACACTATGCATTGTACAATGAGATGCTTTAGAGTGGGGAAGAAGATTTAAGTAGGGGATTAAATGTTTATGAGGGAAATTAAGTTTTAATTGAGTATTTAATTATATTATTTAATCTGAAATCTTATTGCCCATACAAGGTCGGATTTGGACATGGTCAGTCAAGTTGGATTCGTGATGATGATGTCCACATTTTGGAATTGGATTAGTAGAGATTGGAGTTTGTAGAATTTAAAGCTAAACAGAATCAGAACACTTCGGCGATAATTGGAATTTTGGTGAGTTAAACTCAACTTTTCGGTTAATCGGTAAGATAAATATTGTAGATAAAATTTACTCTTTGTGTTTAGTTGAAATTATTGGCCGATAGGTTAAAATATTCAGTTATAAATCTATTATATAGATTTGTTGATTGTTGAATATTGATTGTTTAGCACTACTAGTTATGACATTGTTATATGTTCAAAACTTAACCCCTATAGTGATAAAAATCAATAACAACATTAAGTGCATTGGTGGCTATTGGCCTTAATTTTGTATTTTGGAAATACTACTGATTGTCTTTTAGCTTGAAATTGGTTTTTGATTTGGAGAATGATTTTAAATCTAACCCTTGGGTTTTCTGGAATATTTTTATTTAAGTGGATTTTTAACTTCTCTAATTTACCCCAACCTTTCTATTTGTCTTTTCTAAACCATTTAGAGATGTGTTAAAGTAGTTTAACTATTGTTTAATAGTTTTTTAAAAATTGTTTATTTATATATGATTATTTAAAGTTATTTATCAATATTTTAATATTGTAAAAAGTTATTTATTTAAATAATTAATATTATTTAAAGATAATTAATAGTCATACTAAAATGTATTGGAATTTATAATAATTATTTATTAATGATGTTTTTGGAATTAATAATTATTATTTACTAATAACATTTTGGAAGTTAATTATTATTTAGTATAATACTGTTTAAGGTTAATTATTGTTGACGCCAAAAATGATCAACAACACCCAATAGAATCTAGTAGAAGTTAAATGAAGAATGAAATTAAAACAAAGCAAAAATGGTAAAGAAACACACAGATTTTTGTAGTGGTTTGGAAATCTAGGTCTACGTCCACTTTATATTTTTATTGATCTTCCACTTGATTATGATTACAAGAGTGTTTGGATCGGCTGAGATCCTTTAATACAAAAGTGAAGAATAAAAATGGAAAATCCTCGACAGAGAAAGCATGATCCCTTTTCTGATGCCATACTTGCTGTATTTATAGGGGAAGACATGCATGGATTGGACCGAAATTTTGGAAAAAAGTTCAAGAGACCAAGACGAGGCTACCCAAAAATTTGAAGGCCCATCGAGGCCTCCAATAGGGATCGGTACTGATCAATATTAACGCATCCAAATAGGCTGTAATCCCTTAGAGGGATGCCTCATGATGTTAGCTACATGCTCTCCATTTTCATGCAATTTTGACGTACGGTTTGTGAGATATTACATTTTTCGTAAAGTAGTGTTGCTTGAATTCTGATTTCTTTCGATCCCTCCAAATGGAGTTATAACGATACCTTCAGCTTCCTCCAATTAGAATGAGATCCTTAGGGGTGTTTGACATGCTTTTTTAAGCTTATGCTCTAAGTATCATATTGATAGCGTGTGCAGATTTTGAGTTACTGATTGATCATCGCTGCAAAATTGAGTTGTGGAACTGATATTGGATGATCGATACTGTTAAATATGGATCGTACTTGATCCATCTTCGGGGAGTAGTGAGCTTTCATGCTTCTGCTTCATATTATCATCTATTCTTGATTTTTGGACCCCACAATCATCTTCTGGGCTACTGGCCTTGATGATAGTTGAGTCTAATTTGTCCAGTCAGTTCAGATATAGCCGGGTCAAAATGTAAGATAACATTTTCCCCCTAAAGTACGTCTTGTTGCCTACAGGGCTAGTAAGCTTTGGCTATATGATCTAGTCTTTTCTTTAATAACTTAAGGTGAAAATTCAATTTTTTCGATTTCAAGAAGTTGAATTTTTTGAATATACATTTGCACGTTTTGGTACACCTTCTTGTCATTGGCTCCGAGATGCGTCTGTACGTTCATGAGTTATCACCAATTCCTTCTAGTATGATTGCAATTGGATTGCAATTCCTTCTTTATATATTATTTTGTAATGAAATAGAGGTTGTAATTAGTCATTCGATGAGAGGAGACTTGAAGTCTATAAGGATGACGGCCTCGGAGCCGTAACGAAGGGCGAATGTAGTATGGCCACTCATGGACTTGTGGGTGGTTTTGTATTCCCATAATGCTGATGAGAGTTTGTCGATCCACTTTCCTCTAGCCTTTTCCAAATGCTTCTTCGGAATGGACTTTATGATTTTGTTAACAGCTCGATTTGTCCGTTAGCTTGAGGAGCAATGGTCACAAATCTCTTTTTAATATGCCATCGGCAGAAGTTTTTGGATTTAATGCCATCGAATTGGGTTCCATTATCAGTTACAATGGTTCATGGAAGGCCAAAATGATAGGTGATGTTACGGTCAATGAAGTTGATTAATTTTTTTATTGCGGCAAAAGGTTCAACTTCAACCTATTTGGTGAAGTAATCCACTATTATTGTGGCGTATTTCGCACAACCTTTAGAAATCCGCAAGGAGCTAATGATGTCAATACACCAAGTGGAAGACGGCTATGGAGTAACCATTTGAGTAATTTTGGTCGGCGGGGGCCCTCAAAATTTTTGCAAACATCTAGCACTTGTCGCATTGAATAGCTTGATCAACTACATCTCGATTGACAGTTGGCCAATAATACCCCTAGCGGAGTATTTCTTTGTCAAGGTATGCCCTTAGTATGATTGCCACATTATTCTTCATGGACTTCTCTCAAGACTCATTTGATATCATCGTAGGTGATACACCAAAGCAGGGGAATGGAGAAAGCCCTTTCCATATATGACTCCTTCTTGGATGATGCAGCATGAAGCTTTAAGGAGGATCTATCATTTTTCATTCCTCCATTTAGGAAAAATTACCCATTGTAGATATTCTTTGATAGGATTCATCCATGACTCCTTTCTGGCTTCGTCTCCAAGATCTAGTCAATATCCATCTATCAATGCTTGGAATGTTCAGCACTTCAACAAAAACAAAGTCTACTTTGTCGGCATCCCCGGATCTGGCCAGCTTGGCCAGTGTCATTTCGTTCTCTGAGATGTGCATAATGTTGCAATACTCAAAGTTAGCTAGTAGCTCTTGGACCCGGCCGGGATAAGGAGCAAGATGCTTCCCTCGAGCAATATTAACTTCCCTGACTTTGCATGCTACTAACCAGGAATCACAGAAGATATGTAAAGTTTCCACTTCCAGTTCTCTAGCAAGTTTGAGCCTGGCAATCAAGGCTTTATACTTAGCTTCGTTATTTATTACAGGGAAGTCGATTTTCAGGGCATAGCAGATCGATCATTCCTCAAGAGTCATTAAAACAACTCTGATGCCAAAACATCGATCGTTCAAAGTTCCATCTGTGTAAATTTTCCGTCGATTGGTCGGTTCTCCACTGCTCTTTAGTATAGTCGTCTAATGTAGTGAATTCAGATATGAATTTTGCTAATGTTTTTCCATGGATAGCTCTCCAAGGGAGATAAGTGATATTGAATTGGCTTAGCTCGATATTCCATTTGAGTAACCTTCCAAACGTTTATGGTTGCGGTAGGACCAGTCATAACGGCTGGTCGGTATAGACGTGAATGGGGTGAGCCTGTCATTCGCTTGCTTACATCATATACTGGTCTTTGGATTCGTTTCTCTTCGCATAGCATTGCGGTGCTTATGGAGTGTACGGACATAGCTAAATGGATTTATAAGTCTTCACGATCCAGTGGCTTGGATAAGATGGGAGGTCTCTCTAAGTGATCTACTAGAGCTTGAAACGCATATATGTAATCCTACATCCATTCAAAATTCCTCTTCTCCCTTCTAATCAAGTCAAAGAAAGGAATACACTTGTCAATGGCCCTGGAGATAAGGCGCCTTAAGGCAGTAACTTTCTTATTTAAGCTTTTCACCTGCTTAATCGTCTTTGGTACCAAGATGTTTCGAATAGCTTGAATCTTCTTAGGGTTGGCTTCAATTCTGCGAGAGTTTAACATTAAACCTAGGAACTTCCCTGATGCAATGCCGAAAGAGCATCTCAAGGGACTAAGTTTCAATCTATATCTTTGGATAAAACTAAACATCTCTGCTAAGTCATCAATGTGGTCATTTGATCATCGTGACTTCACAACTGTATCATCCACATATACATCCATCAATCGCCTGATATGATCTTTGAACATCCAGTTGACTCGTCTCTAGTCAGTAGCTTCAGCATTATTTAGTTCAAATGGTATCACAACATAATGATATAACCGAAGATCAGTAATGAAGTTGGTATGCTCTTGGTCGAGGACGTGCATCGAGATCTAGTTGTATTAGGAGTACACATCCATAAATGAAAGCTGTTCATTTCCAACGGTTGAGTCTACCAGCTAGTCGATCCTTGAAAATGGAAAGCTATCTTTTGGGCATGCTTTTTCATGTAGGAATAGTCGACGCATGTCTTCTACTTTCCATTAGCTTTTATCACAAGAACTGGATTGGATACCAATTTCGGGTAGAGGATGTCATGGGTAAACCTATTTTATTGAGGTTATCTACCTCCTCTTTAAGTGCAGCAAATCCCTCTAGATCCATGCCGTGTTGCTTTTGTCTCACCGAGACATACCTTGGGTCAATATTCAATGCATGGCTCACGATAATCGGTGAGATCACACTCAGGTCAGAATGGGCTTAGGCGAACACATCAAGATTCTTTCAGTTAAAACGGGCTAATTCCTTCATCATCATTGCACTGAGCTGTGATCCGATCTTCAGTATCTGTGATGGGTTGCCATGACTGGTTGTAATGTCAATTGTCAGCTCAATAGGTGCAGCCTTGTATTCGTTGAGTTCAAACGTAACTATTTCGTATAATAATCAACATGAAATCTGGTTGGGACGTTCAATGATGATGATTACTCCAGTCGAATCCCAGAGTGTTGTCATGAGTTATTGTGTCTGGTAGTGATGGGCTCTAAGTGCTTTGAGAAATCATCTACAAACGGCCGAAGACAAGGCTTAGAAGCACATTGTATCAAATGTTGAGTAGGGTTCAGCCCCGTGTTGCACACAACTGCATAGCTGGCTCTTGCTTTGAGTTTGAATCTACTTGTATATTCGAGTAACGCACTTTCTATTCAACGTATTCATGATCCGTTACTTGTCGTTTGGGTTGGAGTAATGGTCAATTACCCATGAGCTTGGGCATTGATTCGATGATTCTATCCCTAAGCATCCTTTCGGTCGTAGCCTTGGTACGTCGTAAACACTTGGTATGAATCGCAATATTGAGCTATCATAGTCAGTCTTTGGATGATCACACTTCCATCCCCGGTCTCGGGTTGATAAATGTACTACATGGACATTTGAGTCTCGTCCTAGTCGTGTTTATACTCCCACTAAGCTCCAACGTCTTAGAGTTGACCGATGAATGGTCGGTTCACACTCGTCTTGTTTTTCACTCGTCCTATCAAGTATGGGGCATACATCGATAAGTAGGAAGTCAAGTCACGTCCAATCAGTGATTGATGCTCTCCCTACCAGAAATAGCATGGATCAGTGTGCAGATGGTCGAGCCATGTTCATTTCGTATTTCCCTTCTAGTCAGGCTATGGTGAGAGTCAACAAATGAACGGTCGTGTCACATTCATTCGGAGCTGAACGGTTAGTCGTGTCCATTTTGATTCATATTCTCAGTCAAGATCTAGAGATCATGTTGACTCTAGTGCAGTCGAGTCATGCTCATCTGATTTCATACTCCTTCCAATGGATCGAAGGAGGTGCTAGAGAATTAATAATTAAGTAGCACTCATTCGTGGTTTATTCTCTTATCCATGCTCTAGTGATTGGAGTTATTAATGGACATTCGGATCACATCCATTTATGGTTAGTGTAGATCGATATTGACCCTCGATCTGATGATATAATATAGTTGGTCACCCATAACTTCAGATGTCATTTCGATTGGTTATGTACTAAGCCTCCCAGAGATCTTTTCCTTAAATCATAAAGAACACAAAGCCGGAGCTATAGTGAGCTGTTGAATTCAGCTTTTTATGAGTTGTACCCCTTCCACCACGCTTAGTTAATGGAGTTAGTACATTGATGGTTGAATTCCATCCATAGTGAGTTTAAACTCCTCCTACAGAGTTCTAGTCAGAGTTTATGGAATATTGAGTAGCCGAATTGCACTCATATATTTGTTTATACTTATATCTGCACTCTGGGGATAAGAGTATGTTGGCGGGCGATTGAAACGCACTTAATTTGTGTTTATACTCTAATCTGTACTAGGTTACCAGAGTTATTTCGCGGGTGGTCGACTTACACTCAATTTATGTTTATACTTCAATCCGCACTCTAGGGATTTAGAGTTGTCTCACGAGCGATCGGTCTCCACCCAATTTATGTTTATACTCCAGTCCGCACTCTAGGGACATAGAATTATTTCATGGGTGGTTGTTCTCCACTAGATTTATATTTATACTCCATTATGCACTCTGGCTATTTAATTTTGTTTTGGGGCGATTAGTCTCCACCCGATTTATGTTTATATTCCATTTCATAGGTGTGACGGCTCGTAAATCCGTACCCATTGAATCGAAAATAATCCACACATTTCCGACCGAAAAAGCATAGATTGACGAAAAGTCAAGAGAAAGAAATGAAGACAGAAGAAGAGAAGAGAAGAAAGAGAGAAGATAGAACCAAATAGAACAATACAGAATCTCACATCGCAGCGGAAAATATATAATATCATATCAATGATCTTTACAAAACAAAAATTGTATATATATACACATCAATCAAAGTTCAACAATCAGTCAATAGTTATAATCCTGAACAGTTATAATAACCTGTCCTTACAAATGCCGATAATATAAAACAACAACCAAGCAATGCAGTGGATAATCAAGCAAATACGGATGTACGAAAATGAAGATCTCCAGCTCGCATGCTGAAGCTCTAAAAGCATCAAACCTGATCCTGTAAATATACTCGATCTGACCCAAGCATTGAAAGGGAAGAACGCCCGGATCAGTCTGGTGAACCAGCGTGAGAAACACACTCAACTAAATTTATTAGATTACCAAAACTTTTCCTTTATCTAAACAAGAGTTTCTCGTAAGATAGGTCCACACATAAACACGGACATATTTTTACCTTACGATAACTAAAACATATCATATCAAATCTCATGTTATATTATAGTAGCGTCTACTATATACAAATAATATTAATCATAACCAAAATTATTACATTGATTAAATTCCAGCATATAGCCCAATTGGGTAATACAATCAAAATGGCAAACACATAGTGGAGTTTGGGTTTCCATACAAATGACCAGGTGAAGAGACTACCTTCCGGCAGTACATCTCTAGAAGAATGCATCGAGAAACCATCACAAAGTTTCTCTACCAACACAAGATTGACCCACCTCTATAACTAGATGGTACCGAATATGTCATCCTCCGGTCGTTACCGACCTTTACCGAGGTCCCTCTAAGCATACAAAACCACATAATCAGATACATGACGTCATAGCGTATAAAGATATATCTAAAAGAGGATGATCGTATCCTACTTGGGAATGACCTACTTAGCCTTGCTGCATCTAACCCTGTTTTGGTCAATTTCGATTGATGAGGCTAGAGGTAATGATTACCTTTCACAATCACAATCACATCACTTAGAATGCCACACGGCCATTTCCGTTGACTACTAATTGCCTTCCATAAAAATACAACCCTTAAGCTCATACGTCTCAAGGAGGGTGTTAAGTTAAAAGAAGTTGCCTTCTCCGCCACCACCGATGTATGTTTGTAAAAACCAATGTACGTAATCTATAGAAATGCAACGTCAGACAAACATCCATACAAGTTGCCCAGGAACAGGACAAACCGAAGGTACTTTCCTACCATATCCTATCGGGAAATCCCTAGGATTAGTACCGAATAGTCCTCGCTTTAGATATTTCATAATGAAGAGACCACTGCTACTGGATGTATATTGGGATTTTAACCCCAAACGATCAACAAGAAGTCCCCCACTATGAAACTCTGAAAATCAATACCATCAAAGCAACCTGCACAATCGTCGCATATACGTTGGTCCGAAGTGGTTTTTGGAAAAACCGATCCCGGACTCTTTGCACCAACAACACAAAAGTGTTTCTCAATCTCACGCAGCAACTAAGTCTCGCAGACTTATCACATCTCCAACTTTGAAATTGCTATCCTTCGGGCCAAGAAGGAAGCTCGATAGATTGGGATAATACTCCGCACTATACAAATTAACATCCTCAACACAAACGATAATCAAGCCTACATAGAAGGGAACATACTAAGTGTACGATTAAATAGTTCCCACATCAAGTCGAGTAACTAAAATTTTAGGCCAATTTGATAGTCGGCTATTTAACTATCAAAAAAACAAACAAATATTTAGCATCATAACAATCACTAGGCCCTTTTAATTAATCTTTTATTAATTAAATTACTTGCCAAATATTCACTTCAATTTATCTTTAAAAAGATATATTCTCAAAACTTTTCAACTTTCTATATTGGAAAACATTTCCAAATACTTATTTAATAATAAATAATTCACAAATCTATTTATTTTCAACACTTATAAATATTCAGTATACTTAAATCAGGATTAAGTATATATTTAATCTTTTAGGAAAACATTCCCTTAAATATCTTTTATTTGGGGTAAAATGAATGTTGTGTAAAACATCGTTACGACAACCCAAAATCACTAGTATAGGGATTCGAAATAATATAGATATATAAATCCCAATACTATACAAAAAATTTCCTTTCGGAAATCATTTACAATAAAACAATGTTATAGTCCATCATTTCCTTATACTTTTCGAAAAACGTCTATTTCAACAATGAATGTTGAAATCTATGGTTTCTATCCTTAACACATTTTAAAACATCTTTAAATCATTTTATTCCATTTAAAAATATAACTTTCCAAAACATTTATTAAAAGATTATTCACTGTCCAAAATCATGAATATAAATCATTTACCAAATCCAATATTTCTATACATTTATTAAAGGATAATCCAATGTCCAAAATCGTAGATATAATACCTTTAAATAAACTTCTATATTCAACTTATCAAATTCAATTGATTTTGGATTTATAAAACAATGCTTATAAAATCACATTTATAAATTTTATAAAAACTTCAAGTTATAAATTCCTTTTATTTACTAATTCCATTTATAACTCAATTATATACCAAAAATCAAATTTATAAGTTAATTCACTTATAAATCATTTATTTTACAAATTCATTATTTTGTAACTTTACAATTATAAATCTTATTCGCTTATAAAGTCCATTTGTAACTTCATTTTAACACTTATAAAAACTCATTTATTATTCCATTATTCCGATTTATAAAAATTCAATTTTATAAATCTTATTTATAAACCATTTATAATAATTCAAAAATCTCAAATAATACTTTTTCACAAAGTAGTTAACTTTACATTTCAAAAATTATATTCTGGTTTTATTTCATAAAAACCATAATTTTTATAACATAACAACTATAACATTTATTTATTCAAAATAAATTCAATTCCTTTTCAATTCAAAAATCAATAAAAAGTTTATTTCAAAAATCAATTTCAAATCCTTTTAAATTTGGAAATCATCACTTCTACATTTTTGAAATTCCAAAAATAGGTCAATGCTGCAACAGCACCAAATACATCAATCACGGCATCCATAACATCATATATCATATGATAACAGAATATATATAATATCTATGAATAAATCGATACTGGTGAGGAATCCAGTTGGATCCCTCCAACCTGTCACCTGCAATAAATATACATATTAGAATATGTGTACAATGTCCTCTTCAAGGCAGACGCGCGTACAAAGGGTCATCCGCTCATACACGGGAACGTATAGGGTCATCTGCTCCACTAGGCAGGAATATGTCCAAATACCAATCAATATATCATATATCATCCAAACAATCATCATATAATAAATTATTTCTCACTTATATAAAAATATCAGTGAGTTAGAAAGAGTGATTTGTACTCACATTGCGTCCAATAGCAGTTGCAGTGTTTTATTCCAAATAAAATTAAACGAGCGTTTAATTTTACCAAAAATTCACACTATCTCCAGTCAACTCCAAACCAGTTCCATCACGTAATGTTTGTCAATACGAACCCAATGCAATTCGTTTCGTGCGAAATGGAACTCGTATGAAAAAGTTATCATGTTTTAAAGATCATACGAATTTTATAAAACAAAATTTACAATTTCTTTTTAATTTAAACCTTCACTTTAGTCGTGGCCATCCAATTCCTTTGTCCAAGATCTGGGCCGTGCCTTCATGCTTCTTCCACATCTGGCTTATCACGTAACCGAACCCACCACACGTTTGCTTCCCTCGAGACCGATCACACTTCGTTCGTCGAGAAGTCGATCAACCCCTGTCATCGCGAGCGCCATTCCACGCTACAGCCACGGTGGCCGACCCACACCCTTATAGTGCTACCATTGCCTCGATTTTACCCTCCAAATGTGCGACCTTCCAACTGAAATTGCCACCAATCCGTAGCGTATTTTATGATCGTAGCCGTTGATTTCAAAGTTTTCGCGATGATCTACAACTTTCGTGTTTAAAGTTTTTCATAATAGTCAATGGATCAATCAAAATTTGAGGAAGAAGATGACAACATTTCGGCCATTGATATTGAAAGTGACAGCTACCCTAGTTTATTTAGGGTTGGTGCAAATGAAAAAAGTTAGGTCCTTATATAGAAAATTTTCATGCACTATTCACCCGAAATTTTTTGAACTCCAAACGAAGCATGCCGCCTGGCATTTATAATGTTTTACCCTCATTCCGAACGCAATGGAATATATATCGGGAGCCAATTCAATCGTATTTGAAAGATAGGTTTTCAAATCGAATTATTTAAATTTAAAATTCACTTAAACAGTTTTCTACGCGTTTTAGCTTGCCCCGGACAAACCGTACATCCGATTGACACGTAATTTGAAATCCTACAATAATTTAAGATTACGGATCCAATGAATCTTGTTTCGTCGAAATCCAAGACTGTTTGAAAAATGACCATTTTCAATCGTCAATTAAATATTAAAATATTCAATTTTTTTTAAACTTTTATTTCAATTTTAAAAGTCCTGTAACATCATTCTAATTCAACTAGGATGTAATTCAACTTTACAAATCATTTTTATTCATTTTAAATTCAAATTCTAATTATTTACGCAATTTCAAATATTAAATTAACAATTTAATTATCCAATTAAATCGAGATATTCGAAATATTATTTATTCAGCTTATAAACTTAACTGTATTTAAAATCAATTAAATATACGAATTTCGAATGGCAGAAATTCTGGGTCGTTACACTAGGACTTAGAGTTGTTTCGCTGGCGGTCTATGTTTATACTCTAGTCCACACTTTGGGGAATTAGAGTTGTTTCGTGGGTATTTGGCCTCCATCCAATTTATGTTTATACTCCAGTCCGCGCTTTGGGGACATAGAGTTATTTCGTGGGTGGTCGGTCTCCACCTGATTTATGTTTATACTCCCGTCTGCACTTTAGGGACTTAGATTTGTTTCGTTGGCAGTAGGTCTCCACCCGATTTAAGTTTATACTCCAGTCTGCACTCTGGGGAGTTAGATTTGTTTGATGGGTGTTCAATCGCACCTGTTTTCTATTTATACTCCATCTTCCAAATCGACGTAAGAGTTATCGAATGAACGATTGAATCATGTTCATTCATGGAATGGAATTCTGCCTCCAACATCAAGGACAGAACTTGGCAAGTGAGACGATCGATTTGTATCCACTTGGTGGTTGTAGCTTTTCTTATCAAGTCAAGGAAGGGAGTAAGCGATGGATTGTCGGATCACATCGATGCTTGGGTTGGACGGTCAATTCACATCCACCTCAAGCTACAGTCGTGTCCATGTGTTGAGGGCGGTGGTTGATTAGTAGGAAGTCAGTCACGCCTACTTTAAGTCGACTTTTCAAACTGCCTTCTGTTTTCAGGGCAGGACTTAATGTGTAGATGGTTGAATCGCATCCACTTTAGTTGGACCTCAGTCATGCTAAGCTTTCGAAAGAGGCATAAGTATTTTGGCGAAATTTAAGTATGAGTCAGGGAGTGGATATTTGGTTTGCATCCACTCCAAGTCTTTCTTTGGTCTCCAAGTCAAGCGCGGAAGTTGATGATGAAAGTCTACGGGATGGATCGTGTAGTGTATATGCAAGAACATATGACAAAATATATGATGCAACTAAAATAATATTTTATACTGGTTCGGACCTCCCGTCCTACGTCTTGTCCCAAAGCTCCCCTTCGGTATTCGCATATCAAAAACCCTCGCTTCGCCCGGATGAATATGCTCGGTTACAATGAGTTGTTCTTGTCAAATGCGTGTTCTAATATAACATGGATGTTGACTAATTAGTACAATTGGTTCCAATATATTTCTAAAGAATATTGTTTATGAAGTATTGAATATATGGAAGAGTGAATACAAGTAAAGATTGCTAGAGTGCAGATATCAAGAATATAGGATAGAGTATAGAATTAGAAAGAGTAAGTAAGTGAAGTTAATTTGTTCTCTTGATTCTTGATGCTATATATAGTTGTAGATAGGTATCTTGAGTAGTTACATCCATTAATGAATCCTCTAAGGGTTCTTCTATTGATGGTGAAGAGTTGTGGCGAAGAGAAGCGGAGATGTTTGTTCATATGTGGTAATTGCAGTTCATTTCTGAAGTTCGAGTTTGAATTCAGACGTCTGGTATTTATTTTATACATCTGATACTATATGTTTTTTGAATATAGCAGAGGATCAGACATCTGGTTTAGCCTATTTGTTGTTTCAGAGAACTATTTCAGACGTCTGGCTTTTGCACCCAGATGTCTGATAGGGTGCATGTCATTTTTTGTGCATCCTTTCATTTACTTCCTTGTACCTATCGACATGTAGTCTCTTGTATTGTCCTTTGAGCCTCGTTCTTGTCTTTCTAGTGATGTTAGGAAGCACCTATATATATAAATATATTTGTATATTCAATTTCTATTATATAGTTGTTGTCATCGAAACTCTAGATTGGATTTCCAAACATTCTCCCCCTTTTTGATGATGACAACAACTACATAATGTACTTAGATATAATTTTATAAATTTCCCCCTGAATATGTGCTTACCATTATTTCTCCCCCTTTGGCATTATTAAAAAGCATTAATACAAGAATATGTATGATACAATGAATAATCATGCCCTTAGATAATATGTACACATTAATTGAAAAAATTATCCGACCGCCATTTTTTTTGAAGTTAGCAATATATCGTGTGTACTTTCCATTTAATCTTAATTTAGATAGCATGTACATTTGATTAATCTAGAATATCATGAATAGATGAATGGTAAATAAATACGCATAAGTAACAAGTCAAAGGAATTTTTATAACCATTAAACATAGTGATTACATGATTAGATTTTTGATTCCATTACAATACAAAATATGGAACCTATAAAAATATCTAAGGATTTTTGGGGGAAGCTTTGGCTTGATCATCTCCTTCATCTTTATTCTTGGAAGAACTAGCTTGCATTGTAGGAGATTTTGGAGTATGTTCTAGAGGTTCTTTTTCCTCTTCAAAAAGTTTAGAATGTTTTGAAGGAGGAGGAGAACGCATTGGAGTTGGCCAATCTTCCGAAGGTGGTGTAGGGCCATGGACTCGTTGGAGAACCTCTTTTAGAATAGATAATTTTGTTGAAAGAGATGTTTCAACTGTGGCTAGGCAAGAAGCAAATGTTGTGTCTAAGCTATCCATATGCTAAGCCAATAATTTTTGATTTCTTGATAAGATAAATTGATTTTGGAGAGTTAAATCTGGAATGCTTTCATTTGGATTAGTTTCAGTGCGAGTCTTCAAAATGTCGTTTGGCCTGAATAATCAAAAGGTGGAGGAGGAGTGTGTTCGTGATGTTGTTCTTCTTCTTGTGATGGTTGTGGTGGTTGTTGTTGGGGTTGAGGCCTAGCTAGTCTAGCTTGTTGACGACGTTGCATCCATTCTTCAAATGAAATAAAATCCAGGGGATTTTCTGGTAAGTGCATAAGAGAGAAGAATTTTGTAGAGGCGTACTTGGGGCAATCTCCTCAAAAGTCGATAAATATGAAGGAATGTTGTGGGCTTACAGAAGGCGCATGATGTAGGTAGGGTAAATGATTGATGGACATGATCGAGTCGAATAATTTTTAAGCTCGTCAAATATAAATTTCGCCCAATTTACCCTCATACCACTAAAGATAGAATGTAGAGCTTTGTGCTTCAACTCTGTTATTTGCTCATGGCTGCCAAGTCGAGGAATGATTGTGTTGATAATCATCCAGTAAGTAGCCTTGCCTTAGGTCGTAAGTCTTTTGAAGCAAATCGTAGCATTTCATCTTCCCAAATTTGATGGGTAATATTATTCCTTGGTTTGAAGCACATATCCGGGATGTCGTTCGAATCTTCTCTAGAGTCGGAACAACCTAGAGTATGGCCTATAATTCCCGAAGTAAGTCGAATAGTATTGCTGTAAAAACTCGACCAAAGCCAGTTACCATCATTATCGGTATTTCATACGGCAGTGCTATCTAGATTAGCGTAGGAAAGGAATATTGCAAGCTGATCGATTTGGACATTATTCGAATTCTAGGAAATCAACTTTTGTAACCCAGCATTTTCTCACATCTCATACAAATCATACATAGGGAATTTAAGCAAACTATAGAAGGGACCTGTGTGTAGCTTTTTCTTTTGGATATCTTCGTATCTTTTGATAGAATGGGGCACTTGATTCATCCACTTCTCAATCTGATCACCAGAGCATACTTGTGGGTTGGAGGATGTAGCTTGTTCTTGCTTTCTCTTAGAAACTCTAGGCTTTTAGTTTTGGGCGCCATGAAATCATGCAAAATTAAGTGGATAGTGATTTGGATTATTAGGGTTTCAGATTTAAAAGAGGAAACGAAATAAATGTGAATTTGAAACTTGGTAAAAACAGTCGTTTTAAGGTCACAAATAGGTGTCGATTGAATTTCAGACATTTGGGAAGTGAATCAGACATCTGATTTAACCCTAGTTTGAAGATAGTAAACATTTTCAGACGTTTAGGTGTTATTGGCAGACGTTTGGAATAGGCAAAATTGTAAATTTTAAAGACAACGAGTTTTGTCAGACGTTTGAAATTAGCCTTTTTTATGTTAAGAAGGCAGAGACAATTTTCAGACATCTGATTATTTATATAAGACGTCTGATATATGCATAGGATTAAAAAATGGTGCGATACAAGGGTGTCGACGTCTGATGGTATTGATCTCCAAAAACAGTCTTATTTTGGATGGTTTTGCTTGATTTTCAAGGGATCGATTTTATTGAAACATAATGTTATTATTTTTGAAAACAAATACAAATATAATTAAATGAAAATACAAAAAGTAGACAAATTTATTTAGATGAAGATGAAGCATTGCGATCTTCAAATTTGCTATCCTTCCATGGCTTGAGTGGATTTCAAATATTTCCACGTTTGTTGGTTCTTGGGGAACCAGAGAATTGCCCAGGTGGAGGATCCCAAGGTGTACGATAAGAGGCAGAAGGATCTAGAGGATTGCAAGGAATCGGAAGTGGTTCATGTACATCCTTTTTTCATGAGTTGCAAAATTTGATCGCTACTTGCTATAGAAAACTCAGTCGTCTAGCAGTGACTTTTTGTTCGAAGTATATTTCTCGTTGTAAACCCATTTTTTGCTTTTGGCAATGATGTATATCATCGATTTTCTCCTTGGTGTTAGGAGAGACAAATAGAGATCGTTTGGACCATTTTTTATCGGGAGTGAATCTCGTGTGGTAGGAGGACCATTTATAGATCGGCTCTTGACCTGGTGTAGGAGTAAGAAATCGATGAGGGGTATCTGCTGAATTATCCAGGGTTGGCATTGAAAAAGAAAGGTGAGAGTTGTTGGAAGACATGTTTTTGTTTTGCTTTTATTTGTTTTAAAAGTAACCAATATAAATTCTGTATTTTGTTTGTAAAAGGAGGAGCTATTATTCATGTTTCAAAAGGTTATAAATAGTTATTTTCAGAAAACATTCTAAAGAAATTGTTGGTCAGTGTTAAAAGATTTTTTTTGTGAATTAAAACTTTATAACCAAAAAATAGAATGAATGAAATTTAGAATTAGCTGATAAGATCATTAAGAGAACATATTCCTATATCGCGTCGTAGTTTAACAAATGTTTGTTCATTTAATGGTTTTGTGAAAATATCTACTATTTGATTCTCAGTATTTACGTATTCCAATGTAATAATTCCTTTTTCTACACTGTCGCGTAAAAAGTGATGTTGTATATCTATGTGTTTAGTACATGAGTGATTTACATGGTTTTTCGATAAATTTATTGCACTTGTATTGTCACAATATATTGGTGATTTATCGACAAATTTTCCAAAATCCTTAAGTGTTTGTTGCATGTATATCAGTTGTGCACATGCTAAGGCCGCTGTTATATTTTCGGCTTCGCAAATGGATAAAGAGACACGGTTTTGCTTTTTGCTAAACCATGAAACCAATGATTGTCCGATAAAATGACACATTTTGCTAGTACTCTTACGATTTGTTTTACATCCACCGAAATCTATGTCGCTATATGAAACAAGTTCAAACGATGAACCCTTAGGGTAAAAAAAACCGAAATCTACGTCGCTATATGAAACAAGTTCAAACTAGATAAATATCATAAGATACGTTTAACAGCTCTTTGGTGAATCTATTTTGGTTTTGCTTGAAATCGGACACAAATACATACGCTCATCATAATGTCGGGTCGACTAGCCGTCAAATATAGTAAGGAGCCAATCATACTACAATATAATTTTCCATCAAAATCTTTTCCATGATCATCTTTTTCTAAGTGAACACTAGTACTCAGTGTTGGTTTGCTTAAAGTTTTATCCATTCCAAAATGACATAATAAATCGTTATAATATTTTTCTTGATGAATAAAAATACCATTTTCAAGTTGTTTTATTTGTAAACCTAGAAAGAAATTTAATTCACCCATGTGAGACATTTCAAATTCACTTTTTATAATATTTGAAAATTGAGTACAAATATTTTCGTTAGTTGAACCAAAAATAATGTCGTCTACGTAAATTTGTACAACTAAAATGTCATTATTTTCTCCTTCAATAAATAAAGCCATATCTATTTTACCTATTTGAAAACCAGATGTAATTAAATGATTCTTAAGACTTTCGTACCATGCACGGGAGGCTTTCTTTAAACCATATAGAGCTTTGTGCAATTTAAAAACATGATGGGGATATTTTTCATGAACAAATAATGGAGATTGTTCAACATATACGTTTTCTTTAATAAAACCATTTAAAAAAGAACTTTTGACGTCCATTTGAAATAATTTAAAATTGTGATGGCTTGTAAAAGCAAGTAATGTACGTATGGCTTCGAGCCTTGCTACTGGAGCAAAAGTTTCATCGTAATCGATACCTTCTTCTTGATTATAACCCCGAGCGACTTAACGTGCTTTATTCCTAACTATATTTCCGTTTTCATCTGCTTTATTTTCAAATACCCATTTTGTTCCAATAACTGATTGAATTTATGGTCTTGGTACTAATTACCAAACACTTTTACGTTCAAATTTATTTAATTCTTCTTGCTTGGCTATTATCCAAAAATCATCGTTTGAAGCTTCTTTATAATTCTTTGGTTCAAAATTTGACACAAATGCAATATGACTTATTTGGTTAAGTTGATTTCTAGTTACTATGGAATTAAGTTCCCCAATGATATTATATTTTGGATGATCTTTTAGAATTCTAGGGGTTGACACTAGAGTACTATTTTGTGCATTTGTCTCATTATTAGATGAGTTTATTGTATTTGTTATAGAAATAATTTCTTAATCGTCGTTAGTATGATTGTTAAGAAAAAATTTATCAAATGAAACATGTAAACTTTCTTCAATTGTGTTAGTACGTTTGTTAAAAATTCTATATGCCTTGCTACGATCCGAATATCCAACGAAGATTCCTTCGTCGGCCTTCGGGTCGAATTTTCCTAAATTATCTTTTGTATTTAATATAAAACATTTTGATCCGAAAGTTTTAAAGTATGGTACTTTAGGTTTTCTTCCAAAAAATATTTCGAAGCAAGTATGTTTAGTCATAGGTCGTATGGTTACTCGATTCAAAACATAACAAGCCATAGCAATAGCTTCAATCCAAAAATGTTTTGGTAAATTACTACTATTTAACAGTGTTCGTGCACATTCTTGTAACATGCGATTTTTTTCCTATTACACCATTTTGGTGCGGTGTGTGGGGAAAAAGAGAAATGGTGACATATGCCCTTTTTATTACAAAAATTGGTAAAAGGATCATTTTTGAATTCTCCACCGTGATCACTTCCAATATTCTTAATTTTCAAATCCATTTGAGTTTTAATTCTTTTAAGAAATTTTTTAAACATACCAAAAGTGTCACTTTTATGTTTTAAAAATAAGGTCCATGATATCTTTAAAAACCATCAACTATTACGAAAACATATTTGTTGTGATTTATATATCGTACTTGAGTTGGACCAAATAAATATAAATGTAATAATTCTAACGTTTTTTGTAGAAATATTATTTTTGGATTTAAAAGAGTTTTTCTTCAGTTTATTGATTTGACAAGCGTCACATAAATTTTCTAATTCATAATTTGTTTTAGGTAAACCTTTAACTAGTTCATATTTTGCTAATTTATTAATATATTTAAAATTAATATGACAGAATCATTTATGCAACAACCATGGATCGTCATGTTTGGCAGTTAGGCATAAGTTTGAATTTCTATTTATATTTATTTTTAAGACATAAATATTTTGCTTCTTCCCCACCTCCTTCCCCGATCCCTCCTCCTCCCCCTCCGATCCCTCCTCCTCCTTCTCCCTCTCTGATCCCTCCTCCCCCTCCGATCCACCCTCTTTTTCCTTCTCCTTCTTCCTTGATCCCACAATCTCTGTTCCCTTCCTCTGCTCCTTCTCCCTCTCCCCCTCATCTCTTTGTTCCTTCCATTTCTCCTCATCCTTCTTCTTGTCCTTCGAACTCCTTGATTTCTCCTAATTCTTTGTCTGGTTTGAATTCATGCTTGGAATCTGGAAATCTTTCTTCCTCTATTTTGGATAAGCATTTTCCATCTTTGACTAATAATTTGGTTTCTTGATTGGATATTAAGCAGGATAGACCTTCTTTGTCTTCTGATTCTGTGTTAAAATGGTCTTCCTTATTCAAGAAGACACCTAAGAACGCTGGATCTTTTGTTCCTAGGCATTTTGATATCTTGAAAAATGGTGTTCCGAGTGCACTACCTGAAGCAGTTAAAAATGAAGGTATGAAATTTTAGAGTAATCATTTAGTTGGTTTTTTTTGGATGGCCCTCTATCATATCTGACTGTTTCAAGGCATTTAAGAAGTATTTGGAGTTTGAAAGGTAAAGTTGACATTAAATCTGATAATGAGAATTTCTTTTTCAACTTTTCAAATGAACAAGACCGAATGAAAATCTTGCAATCTGATCCTATTTTCATTAAAGGTAAAATGTTCATTATTACTACATGGGATCCATCTTATGGTTACTTTCACGAATCCATTAAAAAAGTGCCAGTATGGGTCCATTTTTATAGGATACCTTTGATTGCTTGGACTTTAATTGGTATAAACTGGTTAGCATTTCATGTAGGAAAACTTATTTGTCTCGATGAAAGTACTGAAAGATTAACTAGATTCAAGTATGCTAAAGCTTTGATTGAAGTATCCCCGGACCAAGAATTACCTGATTTCATTCCTATTGATGGTTTAGGTGAATGTTGTCCTTATGTTAAAGTTGAATATGATTGGAGACCAAAAATTTGCAGTAAATGTAAAGTGTTTGGACATGAAACATTATATTGTTCTGGGAATAGTAAGATTAATGGAAACAATATTCAGTCTGGTAATGATTCTGAGGTTAACAGAGAATGCATGGAACAAGAAAATGATGGAGAAAAGGTACAAATATCTAACATTACTAGAAAATTCAAGATGAAATCTTCTAAAGTGTGGAAAAGGAAGGAAAAGGAACAATTTATAGGTATCAATAATTTGGATTCCAAATTGGATGATCAACTAGATGTTGTTGGAGTAATGAATAAAGGTCTTGATCAGAATAAGCAAAAGGAAATAGAATTAAATGGTGGAAATATGGTTTCTGAAATAATTTCTGAGGAATTGGGTAATAAGGAAAAAATTCATACATCAAATGCCTTTCTAGTTTTATCTGATTTAGATGAAGAAGTAGTCAACAATGAGTCAATAATCCATTCTGGAAATAAGCAAATTAGTAATGTTTTTACTGTGAATTGTAATACTGTTGATGATTGTATGCATGCTTCTGTAGTACATTCTGAAAGTTTAGCCAGTGGTTCTGATACTACTAATGATATTCAATAAGAAACAGTGAACATTGAAGTAATTACAGAGAAAACCTCACCTTATATCAATATATTACCTCCTAATCATCTGATTCTTCCTCCTCCATGCAATTCAAGGGATAATTCTGATGACCAAGTTGTATCTAATAAAAAAGGAAGAAAAGGAAAAAAGAAAGTCTCATTTCATGAAATTACCGAGGATCTAAACAATGGGAAAAATTATACTATTGATGAAATTATGCCAAGGAATAACAAAGAGTCTGTAACATTCAAGGATACTTCTGCTCAATCCAGTAGCATTAGACATACAAGGAAACATCCAACTATACTTATTTCTCCTAAACAGTTATGATGTCAAGCAATAACATAGCATATTGGAATATCAGAGGAGGTCATCTACCATCAAAACAAGTTGAAGTGAAGCATTTTATTAGAAATCAAAAGATTCAATTGCTAGTCATTGGTGAAACTAAATTAAATAAGGAAAAATCTGTTTTGGCATGTAAAAATATTGCTCCTAACTGGAAATATGAAGATAATCTACAAAGTGCCCCATATGGAAGATTATTGGTTTTGTGGAATCCAGATGTTTTCAATCTGACAAATCTGCAGGAGAATGATCAGTTCATTCATTTCAATGCTGTTACTCTATCTTCAAATATTTCATTTCTTCTTACCTCAGTTTATGCTCAAAATAACCTTGAAAAAAGACTACCTTTCCTATCAAATCTCTCTTCCTTATCTCATCCTACATTGCCATGGATTGTTCTCGGTGATTTTAACTGTATATTTTCCTCTGATCAAAAAATTGGAGGAAATCCTCTCTCTCTCTTAAGGACATTGCACCTTTAAACCAAACTCATATCAAATCTTCCCTCTGTCATATTCCTTCATTTGGAGCTGTGTTTACTTGGAATAATAAAAGTAATCTTGGCCCTAGAACTTATTGCAAGCTTGATCATGCTTTTCACAATATTCACTCTATTAATCAATGGCCAAACCTTTTTTGCAAATTCTTAGAACCCACTGTTTCTGATCATTCTCCATTCATCATAACATGGGGGGATAATACTACTAGTAGAAATCCATCTTTCAAAATTTTCAAAACCTGGACTAATCATAAATGTTTTCTTAGCATTGTTATGCAGGTTTGGCAAGAGGAAATTTATGGAAATCCTCTTTATATTCTAAAAGCTAAACTGCAAAGATTAAAGATAAAGCTTAAAAGTTGGGCTAAGGAGAATTTTGGTGATGGCTATAATATCTCAAATGGAACAAGGGACAAATTAATTAGTATTCAACAACAGCTTCATGATGATCCGCTGAATACATCCTTAGCTATCCAAGAAGCAGCCATATCAAAAAGTTTAATTGAAGCTTTGGAGTTTGAAGCTTTAATGATGAAAGAAAGACTGCATGAGATTATTGACAAACAAGGTGATAGGAACACAAAATATTATCATAACTTGATCAAGATCAAAAAAAGAAAAGATAGAATTATGAGTATTACTGATATGAATGGAGTTATTCAAGATAATGATGATTCTATATCCAAAGCATTTATTGATTTTTTTTCACATCTATTCTTGGCAATCCATCCCCTATGATCCCAAATCTATCTCCTTTATTTTCTATGCAGCTACCCTATCTGAGTGATAAACAAGCAAGTGATTTGATAAGTGAAATTCTTCCTGAGGAAATTAAATCTGCTGTTTTCTCATTAACATCTGATAGTAGTGGGGGCCCCGATGGTTACAATGCTTTCTTCTTTCAACACTCTTGGAAAATTATAAAGCATGACGTAGTCAAAGTTGTTCTTTATTTCTTCACACATAATAAACTATCAACTGGCATGAATTCTACTAATATAGCCCTTATCCCCAAAACTCCAAATGCAAGTTGTGTTTCTGATTTTAGACCAATCTCTTGCTGTAATGTCCTGTACAAGATAATATCGAAAATCATTGTTAATAGATTTCAGAATATCCTGCCTTCAATTATATCTGCAAACCAAGTAGCTTTTATGCCTAATAGAAATATCAGTGACAATATAATGCTCACTCAAGAACTTTTAAGAGGATATGGATCAGAGAATATTTCACCAAGATGAATGTTAAAGCTTGATATACAAAAGGCCTTTGATTCCATCTCATGGAGCTCTATTATAGCAATTCTATCGAGAATGAATTTCCCAAAACCTATGCTTGCTTGGATATATACATGAATTTCATCATCCCATTATTCTATTCTAAGGAATGGATGTTCAAAAGGTTTCTTCAAAGGTACACAAGGGGTTCGGCAAGGTGATCCTATATCTGCATATTTATTCATTATTGTAACGGAAGTTTTAAATTCTATGTTTCTTGAGCAAGTGAAATCCAAGAAATTAGAACTACATCCAAAGTGCAAGGAGCCTCTCATCACCCATTTACTTTTTGTTGATGATCTTGTTATCTTCACAAAGCCAACATCTTCAAATATTTTTGCTATACTTGAGGTAATGGATAATTTCTATACTCTTACAGGGTTAAAGATTAATTTTAATAAATCACACATATTGGTTGCTAGGCTTAATGATAGTCTGAAAGCAGAAATTATTAATTTCTCTGGCCTTAAAGAAATGCAAAATAATACAAAGTACCTTGGATTACCTCTTACATGTGCCAGAATTACTAAATCTGACTGTTTACCTTTGTATGAAAAAATTACAAGAAAGCTTTCCATTTGGCCAAATACAAAATTATCTCAAGCAGGAAGATTGGTTGTCATACAAAGTGTTGCATCTACCATGACAAATTATTGGATGAGGCATTTTACTCTACCATGTAAACTTATTTCAATGATAAATAGTGCTCTTAACCGATTCTTATGGCATGGTGATCCATTCTCAAAAAAAATGGTGCCAATATCCTTCAGCAAAATTCAATTACCAAAGAAATATGGAGGTCTGGGGATTGTAAATCTTAAGACTTGGAATTCTGCAGCTTTCTCTACCTACTTTAACAAGATTTTATCAAAATCTGAAGACTTATGGACACAATGGACTATTAAAAATCTCATAAAAGGAAAGGCTTTCTGGTTAATGGAAGTTCCTAACCTTTGTAGTTGGAGAAATATTTTAAAATTAAGACCTTCCTTCTTACCAATCATTCAATGTAATCCATCTGTGGAAAATGATCTTATTTTTTGGTCTTCACCATGGGCTAAACCTGGCTTGATTCTACAGGAAAACCTTCCCCATTCTTTAGTCTTGCAGTCAGGTATTCCAATCAAAACCAAAGTATCTTCTCTTATTTCTGATGGAACAATTTCTCTGCCTTATTGTAGTTCCTTTCAAGTCCGATCTCTATGGCAACATATTCAATCCCTGTCTCTCCCTTCTTCAGACATAAAAATTTTATGGACAAACAAAAAGAAAAAGCATGAAGTTTCTTTAGTCTATAAAGCTTTGTTAAATCAAGCAGACATATTTCCATGGGCTACAAGAATTTGGAAGGATAAATCCCCTGCATAGGAAATTTTTTTGTTATGGAAAATCATGGCTAATGCTATCAACACAAAACAGAAATTGGCAAGTATGGGTATCATTAACAATGAAGATTGTGTATTCTGTCATAGGCATCCTGAAGCTAATATTCATATTTTTTTTGAATGCTATTATACATTTGGAATCTGGTGTAGGTTATTAACTAATGGTGATTTTCATAAACCAAATAAAAGCTCGAAATTAGAATTGTTTAATATTTTCAAAGCTACTCGGTGGAAATCCCCAAAGTCTGATGTTATGATGATTATGTTGAAGGCTTTTGTATATGAAATCTGGAGAGAAAGAAATAGGAGGATCTTTGATTTGAAGGTAGAACCTGCTGCAGCTGTGTTTAAAATTATTGATAGGAAAATTCGAAAATGGTTAGGAAGGCTGTAGTGATATATTTCATGTTATTTGGGCTATCATGTTTCATTTTGATTTACTGATATGTAACTGTTTGTATGTGATGTAATTCATATTATGAATCATGTATATGCATGTAATCATAAACGAGTCATCAAATAAAATTGGGCAGGGCTCCCTTAGCCTATTGCTTTTCAAAAAAAAAAATTGACTAATGCTAAGTAGGTTGTGTTTTATATTTTCTATTAACAAAACATTTGTAATAATAGGAGAGTTATAAATACCAGAGTCGATGACTTCTCTGATGCCAATGACGTATCCTTTTGAGTTATCTCCAAAAGTTACTGTTCCACCATTGATGTATGTTATATTTGATAGAATTTTTGCATTTTCGATCATATGCTTGGAGCAGCCACTATCAAGTATCCATTTCTCCATATTTTTTATTTTGGGTACCTGCAAGATAAAAAATGATTTAATTGGTACTCGTATACTTTGTTATGGTCCTAGACGTTAGGAGGAGAAGGTAGCCACACCCAAGAAGGTTTGGTACCTTTATGAACATAATTTTTATTATAGACTACATTATCTAGAAAATTATTAATATGTTTTTGTCTAATCAAATTATTATTTGTCTTAGGAATCTAAATTTTTATGTTTTTGGTATTCGTAATAGACTTACGTGATCTTTTAGTCTTTTGATAAATAAAACTATACTTCTTAATATTATTCCCTTTTTGTTTAGGAATATTTCAAAATCCTATTCCATTTCTATTACCTGAAGGTTTTGAAGTTTTGATAAGATTTTCCAAATCTTGTTTTCCTTTGTTAAATATTGAAACATTATTTGTAATTTTATATAATTTTTCTTTAATTCAAAATTTTCAATTTTTAATGTTTCTATATTACTCTTCAAGTTTATATTTTCTTTTAACAAGTTATCTTTTTCTAGTTTAACTTTTCCAAAATCAATAGATATAGTCTCATATTCAACTAAACTACTTTTAATTTTTTCTTGAGATAATTCTAGTTCCTCCTCTAAAATAATTTTTTCATCTTTTAACATTCCTATTTCAAGTTCTAAACGATTTATTTTAGCTATTTGTTTATTATTCAATTTTTTAACTTGTCTAAATTTAATATCTAATTCCATGCCAAGCTCTATAATTCATCATAGCTAAGTTCAGGACATACCTCATCAGTTTGAGCCATAAAACATACATTAGCTTATTCTCTGTCACTATCGCTGCCACTTTCTGATGATGATGAAAAATCCGAGTCATCCCATGTTACTTTGAAAGCTTTCTTCTTTTTAAAATTTTCAAATTGGTTCTTGTTTTTATAATTGTTGAGCTTGGGACAATCTTTATTCATATGTCAAAATTGATCACATTCATAGCATTTGATTGACGTTTGGTTTGTTGAGCTTGATTTTCCTTCTTTCTGAAATGTGGTCATTTTCCTAAACTTCTTGAATTTGTTGTAGTTTTTGGCAATATATACAATTTCTTCTTTATCTAAGTCGGGGTCTTCATTTATTGCTGGAAATGCTATGTTTTCTTCTTTGAATTTTGTTCTTTTCTTGCCTGCAGAGTAGCTTCATAGGACATTAAATTTCCTATCTATCCTTCAACTAAGAGTGTTGAGAGGTCATTAGCTTCTTCGTTAGCTAATACTTTTCTTTCCCACTCTAGAGTTAAAGCACTGTGTATTCTAGATACAAAATCAAAATTTGTGAATTTAACTCCTAGTGACATTAAATCATGTTGAATAGTTTGGAATCTAGAGTATATGTCCACTATAGATTCATTTTGTTTCATTTTAAATGATGAAAATTTATTTTATAAAATTAAAATTTTAGTTTGCTTAACTTTGTTCGTGCCTTCGTGTGTAACTTGTAAGGTACACCAAATAACATATACAGTGTTACATAACAAGGCACGTGAAAATTCATTCTTATCTAATGAACAAAGTAAAACATTCATAGCTTTGGCATTATTAGAAGCTGCAGTTTGTTGTGCATCATTCCATATGTTCATAGCAGTGTCAGGTGCTTTATATTTATTTTGAGTGGCTGACCAAATTTCTAATTCATTAGCTTCCATAAAAATTCTCGTATGTGTTGACCAATATGAATAATTAGAACCATTAAAAAGTGGGGCGTGTGCTGTGGATTGGCGTTCTTGAAACATACTTGCCATATTAAAGTGATTCAAATGCGTGTTACTGTACATTGATCAAACCTTGCTCTGTTACCAATTGAAAGTCTACGGGATGGACCTTGTAGTGTATATGTAAGAATATGTGACAAAATATATGATGCAACTAAAATAATATTAATCTAAGTAAATATAGAATAAGCACACCAGAATTTTATATTGGTTCGGACCTCCCGTCCTACATCCAGTCCCGAAGCTCCTCTTTGGAATTCGACTATCAAAAACCCTCGCTTCGCCCGGAGGAATAGGCTTGGTTACAATGAGTTTTTCTCGTCAAATGCGTGTTCTAATATAACATGGATGTTGACTAATAAGTACAATTTCTTCTAATATATTTCTAAGGAATATTGTCTATGAAGTAATGAGTATATGGAAGAGTGAATACAAGTAAAGATTGCTAGATTGCAGATATCAAGAATATAAGATAGAGTATAGAATTAGAAAGCGTAAGTAAGTGAAGTTAGTTTGTTCTCTTGATTCTTGATGCTATATATAGTTATAGATAGGTATCTTGAGTAGTTACATCCATTAATGAATCCTCTAAGGTTGCTTCTGTTGATGGTGAAGAGTTGTGATGAAGAGAAGCGGAGATGCTATTCACATGTGGTAGTTGCAGTTCATTTCTGAAGTTCGAGTTTGAATTCAGACGTTCGGTATTTGTTTCATACGTCTGATACTATATTTTTTGAATATAGAAAAGGATCAGACGTCTGAGTGCTACTACCGGATGTCTGGTTTACCCTGTTTGTTGTTCCAGAGAACTATATCAGACGTCTGGCTTGTGCACCCAGACGCCTGATATGGTTCATGTCAGTTTTTGTACATCCTTTCTTTTATTTCCTTGTACCTATCGACTTGTAGTCTCTTATAGTGTCCTTTGAGCCTCGTTCTTGTCTTTCTAGTGATGTTGTTCTAGCAAGTACCTGTATATATAAATATTTATGTATATTCGATTTCTATTGTATAGTTGTTGTCATCGAAACCGTAGATTGGATTTCGTAAGAGATGAGTGGACGATCAGTCGTGTCAACTTTTTGTTGGAGCCTAACCTTGTCAGGTTTTTCCCTTTCTAGTCCTTAGCCCAAAGTTAGGGGCATATGGTAGCTGATGAGTGGTTGAATCACGCTTATCCTGATGAAACTCCAAAGGTCGGATCATAGTCCGCAGAGATTGGTTGGGGCCCAAATGTAAGTATTTGGTCACGTGCATTGTTTGGAAGTAGTTTAGTTCAAGTTAGTCATAGCTCATAACACAATTGAAACTATAATAGAAATAATTCGAAGATCGTAATAAATCTCATTGATAAGTGAAGCAATGCCGTATGCTCGCTATTGCACTTTGTCCTAGCCCTTCTCAACTGGAATTCAACCGTGGGTAGTCCAATTAAAAATTAAAGTTCTTTATTGATAGGGGTTGGATGTTCCATGCCCATTGTTCCATAGGGCTTGTATATATCATTGAAGCTTTCCTTTTTGAATCAGCTTTCCGATCACATCTTGGAGGTGGCTGTAATCGACGGTGTTATGACCGTGTGTATCTTGAAATATACAACATTTCTCGGATTTCTTATGGGTTTCGATGGACTCTCTCGAGGATGGTTTCTAGTACTGCTTCGAGTCATGAGTCTCTATGCCGATGTTTTTCATTGATTTGTTTAGAGGATTATATGAGTCGAATTTTGAGATTCTGGGTCATCTCCTAGAATCTGAGTCCTTGGCCGATTGGGCTGTAGTATTCTTTCTCCTAGTCCACTCTACCTCCTCCTTGCTTTAGTTTTGATTCACTTTGTAAAAGAAACGATCGAAGGTCATAGAAGGATCTCCAACTAACTAGCAACCAAAATCTATTTGGTGGTCGATTACCCTCATCAATTCCATCAGTATGATATCTTCATTAGGATTTCTTGCTTTAGTGACGGTGACGACGACATTGGATCTCTATAGGAAGTCATTGAGTGGCTCACCTAGCATCTGGGACAAATTGGATAACGACATCACATCCTCAGTGTGAGTCACATGCATTCTAAACTGCTCGACAAACTTCAAATCCGGTTGATTGAATGAGGAGATGGATTTGGGCGATAATTGCATAAACCGCATGATTGATACACCTTCGACCAATATAGGAAAGCGTCTGCATACGATGGCACATATCACTCTGGCCAATTCGCATGCCACTCGAATTTCATGAGATGTAGTCCAAGGTTTGTTTTCTCTTAGTAAACTGATATGATTGGTACATTGAATCTTCTCGGATATTCTTCACACTAAATGACTTTAATGAATAGGCTTCGATTAGGGGAGATGCTTTAGTCATTATTAATCTGACAACTGCTTGTTATGCTTGTGAATGATGTATGCATGCCCGAGATATAAGCAAAGCAAGATGGACTGATATTGATAGATCAATGGTAAGTTACTTAGATTTGGACCCAAGAAAATCTTCTATTTGCGTGGAGTTGGTAATTGGTTTGCTTGGAGTCATTGAATTCGAAGTGCTAGGTCAGTGAAGAATGGTGGTTGGAGTCATCTTGGCGTTTTCTTAGAGAAAATCTTGGTTTTATCCGAATTTGGCTTTGGCCAAAGTCTTTTGGGTTTGCTTAGAGTCACATCACTTATGTTCTCTAACCTTTGAGAGTATCATTTGAGTAGTGGTTGCTTGTACATTATTTGGTTACAATTCAGAAGTTGCCACTTGATCCTCTATGCCCCGATCAGTCACAAGACATAAGGGAAGTGGATAAAGCAATTTTTTATAAAAATGGTTCATATCCGATCCATAAATTTGTTTTAAAAAAAGGATCATACCCGATCTATATTTTCATTGAACAAGGATCTGTTAAAAAAGGGTTCGGTTCTGGACGAATGCGACATATGGATCGGTAGTGGGTAGACCGATTGGTCATGACTTGCTCGATCCCTTAGCAATCAACATTGAATGTTTTGTTAGAGTTATTGGTCATACAAAGTACGGAGGGATCGGTAATATGAAGGGATTGGTGGAATAGGGATCGGTATACTTGCAGAGGGATCGGTATATATACTTTGTAGGGGGATTGATATACATACTTTGGAGAGGGATTGGTATATAGACCATGGAGAATTGGTATGTATACCGTGTAGAGGGATCGATATATATACTTTGGAGAGGGATTGATATATATATATATATATATATACATACCTTGTAGAGGGATCGGTATATATACTTAGCAGAGAGATCGTTATACATACCTTTGAGAGGGATCGGTACATACGCCTTGGAAAAGGATCGATATATATACCTTGTAGAGGGATCGATATATATGCTAGAGGGATCGGTATACATATATGCTGAAGGATCGATATAGCTATTTCGGAGGGATCGGTATTGATCTCTTTAGGGGGATCGGTATTAAGCATGCACATGTAAATAGGGATCGGCAGTAGGTATGGAGTGGTTGGCCATTTTGGCCTTGAGAGAGGGATCAACTATTTTAGCCTTGACAGAGGGATAAGCTATTTTGAGGGATGGCCATTTTAGCCTTGAGAGAAGGATCAGCCATTTTAGCCTTGAGAGAGGGATCGGCTATCCCCTAACTTGAGTGCAAACTTCAACATTATATCCCAAGATCTTGCATACATGAGTGAATCCAATCTCTTCCAAATGGGTATGAACACATAAACAACTCCAAACAAGAACTCTAGCATTATCATTTCCTTCAAATCTACGTCAAGTTGATTTAATTCATCTAACCATGGATATCAACTTCCTTTAGATTTCCTTCAAATCTGAGTAGAATAGGAAGTTTATCATTTGAAAGCCGGATCTACCTCTCGAATTTGGGAATCCACAAGTAGATAATGAGATCCAATCAAGCTGAGAATTCGGTTCTCAATGAAAGCACAAAAATGTTAACGCCAAAAATGGGCATCAATACCAAATATAATCTTGAAGAGATTAAATGAAGAATGAAATTAAAACAAAGCAAAAATCATACAGAAACACATAGATTTTTACAGTGTTTCGGCAATCTTGGCCTACGCCCACTTCATAT
Source organism: Allium cepa (assembly GCA_030765085.1). NCBI lineage: Eukaryota > Viridiplantae > Streptophyta > Magnoliopsida > Asparagales > Amaryllidaceae > Allium > Allium cepa. The sequence continues at coordinate 467,822,383 of CM060943.1, forward strand.
TTTTATTGATTTTCCACTTGATCATGATTACAAGAATGTTTGGATTAGCTGAGATCCATTAGTAAAAAAATGAAGAATAAATATGGAAAAGCCTCAACAGAGAAAGTATGATTTATTTTTCTGATGCTATGCATGTTGTATTTATAGGACGTGCACGGATCGGATTGAAATTTTGGCAGAAGGTTCGAGAAACCAAGGCGAGGCTACCTAAAAATTTGCTGGCCCATCTGGCGCCACAATAGCGATCAATACCGGTTCCTATTAATGTATCCAAATGGACTGCAATCCCTAGAAGGTTGCCCTATGATGTTAGCTACTTGCTTCCCAAATTTCGTGTAATTCCGATGTACGGTTTGTGAGATATCGCATTTTCTGTGAAGTAGTATTGCTTGAATTTTGATTACTGCCAAACCCTCCAAAAGGAGTTATGTCGATCCCTTCAACTTCCTCCAATTTGAATGAGATCCTTATGGGGTGTTCCACGTGTTTTAATAAGCTTATACTCAAAGTTTCTTGTTGATAACATATATAGATTTTGAGTTACTGACCGGTCATCGCAACAAAATTAAGTTGTGGAATCGATATGGTATGATCCATACTATTGAATATGGATATACTTGATCCATCTTCGGGGAGTTGTGAGCTTTCATGCTTTTGCTTCATGTTATCATCTATGCTTGATTTTTGGACCCTACAATCATCTTCTGGGCTACTGGCCTTGATGACAGTCGAACCTAACTTGTCTAGTCAGTACGGATATTGTCGGGTCAAAATGCCGAATAACAATTATTATTGTTCTATTTATAATGTTTGAAATTTTAACTGTTATATTTATAATGTTTGAGGTTAATAATTATTATTTGTTAGTAATTTTGAAGTAAATAATTACTATTTATTTCTAATGTTTTGAAGATATTAATTATTAAATTAGCAATGTTTTGGAGTTAATAAATTACTTATTAATAATGTCAGAAAGTTAATTGATTATTTGTTTTGGATGTTTAAGGTAAACTAATTTATCTGATTAATTGTATTTATAGATAATAAATTAATTTATAAAAGGCATCTCATTAAACAAAAGTGATTTATTACAAAGTTTATAAATGAAAATGGATTTTGGATTTATAAGAATTTTCATAAAGGCTTTATAAAGAATTTTATAAAGGGAATTTAGAAAAGATTGTTACAAAGTAATTCTAGAAGAGATTTTTATGAAGGATCTTTATAAATGAGTCTATAAAAGAATAATTTTTTATAAATGGATTTATAGATTTATAAAAGGAATTTTATAAATTGTTTTAGAGATTTATAAAAGCATTCTATAAATAATTTCAGAGATTTATAAAAAGTGTTTATAATAGATTTTAGTGTTATAAAAAGAAAAGAAATTTATAAAAGAAATCAAAATTGGACTTTCCCAAATCTACCTTCTTATTTTGGTGGTGTGGACATTCGCTCTCTACTTAACACCGAAGAAATAGTGTTTGGGTTTATGCTTATCTCCATTTTTTTAAAATAATATTTATTTTAAATCCTTTGATTTGACTTTGAAATAAAAAAATCTTTCACAATGTTTTTTTAATATACTTATACCGTTGATATAAGTATATTAATACATTTTCTAAGTAGGAAAAGTGTAGTGTTTTGTGAGTATACATATACTATTGAAATAAGTACAGGGATACTTTTTCATGTATTGAAAGGAGTATAAAGGATTTGTGAATATATCTTCATAAAAGTATTTTAATATAAGTGTTTGTGATTTTAATAAATGAAAGAACTAATTAAAGAGACCAAAAGGTGTTTTGTGCTTAGCCAGCATTATTTTCCTTTGGAAATTAAATCTCTGGTTGGATTGTTTATTATTTGATAATTAAATAACTGACGATCAAATGTTGGCCTATTTTAAACTATCGTTGTAGGTTCGGAGAGACCGAAATCAGATATATTATCCGAAAAACACTTTGAAGCGGCATAAGCGTTTTGAATTGTAATATCTTAAAGACAATCGAAGACAGAGCTCTTTGGAGTGCAAGGGCTATGTGATACTACTCCTGATGGTGATTCCAAAAAAGATGTGGTGGATGTAGTGCCTTCGGTTTCATTTAGACCTAAAACAAACTTGCATGGATGAATGCTTGCATTACATTGCTGCTTAGAGGGTGGTGTTAGAATTCCAAGGGGGGTTGCTTTATAAAAGATAAAATGTAACCTCAAGCCTCATCAACCAGGAATGACTAAAACATTGGATATGCAGCAGGGCTAAGTGGGTCGCACACATTAGGGTATGGCCATCCCTTTCTAGAGTTGATATCATTCTTTTATATTTATGCTTCAAATCCATTATGGTTATTGAATATAACCCAGGGATGATCGTATTAGATATTATCAAGTAAAGGGTAGGCCGGTCCTGTGTTGGCAGGTAGTCCATGTGTGGCTCTCGATACATTTTCTAGAGGTGTACAATGGTAGGTGGTACCCGGTGCTTTGTCATTATATGGAAATCATTCTCCAATAAGTGCCTTCGGACTTAGTTGTATACATATTATGCTAGAATTTAATTAATGTAACAATTTTGGTTATGATTCAATATTTATTTTAAACCCTAGACATTATTAAAATATCATTAGATTTTCTATAGTAATGTTTTGGTTATCGCAAGGTGAAAACCCATCCATATTTATGTGCGACATGGTCTTACGAGATACCTTTCTTTAAAGGTTTTATAACATTAAAATCCATTTGAGGTGTGTTTTCACATGCTGGTTTACCAGACTGATCCAAGCATTATTTTTCATATAATGCTTGGGTCGGACCGAGTATATTTACAGCTTAATTTGGATGCTTTGTAGCTTCAGAAGACGAGCTGGATGCCTCCAAGACTTACAAATGTATATTATATTTACGCTGCATTGGTTTTTTTATTTATCAGCAATTATAAAGATAAGTAGTTATAACTATCTTGGCTGATGATTAATGATTAGTGCATTCCGATTGATGTACGTACATTATAGTTTTCCTTTGGAATTATATAGTACTCGTCACAATGTGAAATAATGTTATGTCTTTTCTTTGCTTTTCCCCAACAATCTATCTTTCCGACACTCGAATGCTTAGCACATAAATGTCGTGGATATATTAGTTTGAACATCTTAAGGCTGAAAAGGTTGTTCGTTACACCAATGCTAGATACCTGTCTCGCAACCAAAGCTAGACACTGGACACAAAACTAAAAGTCCCTTAGTTGACCCATGGGCATCCCGATTTACAATACCGCTGCTTCGAGTACAACTAAAAACTCTCTGAGTCGTCAATGATTCCTTACCACATATCCCTGATGTGACGCCCTGTCTCTAGTCACCAAAATATCAGAGGGATTTTGCCGTTCGATAGCTCGGATCAGTGGACACTAAAGGAGTGATCACTCGTATACACTACTTTGGATTAACTTGGATATGTTTAAAATACATGAACATTTCTGAAGTGATACGTATCTCATCTTGACACAATATAGTATGCATGAGTTTAGGGAATTTGTATCTAAATAACATATTAGAACATAATATATAATGGTTTCACAAAACAACGGACCAAAAAGATAGATAAATATACATAAGTACAGACTGACGTTTGACTATCACCATATATCTACAACTAAGTCATCAGGCATTTTATACGTAACTGCTCCAAAATGACATCCCAATACATAAACAGATAAATATATACAAAGGACATATAACATGACTACACAAAATCAACTTAGCATAGTTCAACGGACTCCAAAATGTATCTCTCTAACACCTCTCCTCTAGATGACTCTAACAGTTCCTTTGAAGCATGTAGCAAATGTGCATCCGTGAAGCTCTAAATCTACAGCGACCTTAAATTTATATACTATATGTCAGTTCCATCCATCTCAATGTCAGTTGAAATCACCTCAAAAAGTGCAAAGGTAGTCATCCTAAAAGCCTCGGTCTGACCTGAGGAGTTGTCAAAAATAAAACCTCGAGTCAGGCTATAAATCTAGTTGTGAGTATAATAGTGTAACAATGTTTTATATAAATTATGGAATTGGGTTATATATGTGATACTAAAAGAAATAAATATGTCATGCACTCCATAATCTAAACCCGCCCACATCCCATTAAATTATTTCAATTCAAATACACGTGTCATGGCACTGTTTAAAGTGATTCACAACTGAAACTCTAATCAACCGGGATATCACATCCTATTCATTTATAAGTTGCATCCATTTTTCAATATTTCATTGTCAAGTTATTCATATACGAGGTCTGGAATTACTAGTGAATCCTATTCATTATTCACTCTTACTAGACGCTGTATCGAACTGACATCATGACCTTTTTCTTCCGTATATCTTTCGATCAGAAATTGTGGGTGCCCCTGCATGATCTATTAGTTGCACTATCTTCCTATTCACCGTTGGCACTCACCCTGTTGTGCTGTAATCTTAATCTTTGTTTCATCACATATCCATCAATGAGATTACTCTGGATTCTTCCTCGTTTCCCGTTTGTACTGCGCCTGTCACTGTGGTTGTGTCCGTGCAATAGATCATTTGGACCATAAGTGAGGAGGGACCAAGTCATCACGATTCAAGGAGCGACCCTGAATCTGTCCGCTAGGATGGATTCTAGCGTCTAGTAGTCTCACCTCGTCTCCTTTGCTTCATCAGTTAAATTCATTCAAATTCTTTTGTATTTAACTTCGCGATATACCATTATCCCTAAAATGGTATCGTTTTCTATTTTATATCACATATAATTGTCGTGTTCGTGCAACATAACATTAACTTGCAGTATATAGCATTATATATATAATGAACATTCATAAACATAAGATGTAAATATAACTTAGAAGATTTCATCGGATTTGAATTTAAATTATAATAAAATGCACGTTTCAAATGTGGACTTAATGTTTGATGACGTTATTTTAATTTAATTTATAGAATTTTTCCATAAATTTTAATATAGAAAATATAATATTTTCGGTTGATGCGTTTTGCGTCAGTGTCGGTTCTTTTGAAATTTTACAAAATAAGTTAACTGGTTTATTTTATTGTTGTTTTGTGATCGCATAACGTTATCATGCACAATCATATTTTTATTTCGGTCGTTCGCGGTCCATACGCGAATAGAATATTACGTAGCATGGTAGTCTAAATTTTTTTGGTCATGGTTACATCTCTACATGCCTCCGACGATCGAACCAAGACCATCGTTGTGTTCAGCAATGCAATACGGTCCTGCCAGTACCTTCCATTTTGGCTGTAACACTCCCATTCACCAAATGGACACGGACATAACGGTGTCACTTTTGATCACCACGGGGTCCAATGGTCGGACGAAAGCTAGTCGATTTATTCATCTCACTTCCCTCTACATGTTTCCTTTTGGTTGCATGCTCAAAATCATCGTAGATTTTGAGTTATTAATATTTAAAGTTTTGAAACAAAACTTGTTTTATGTTATAAAGTTTGCATGGATACTCTTTATAACATATTATAAAGCATGCACGTCATTTTCTGAAGTAAAAAGGTATGTCATTTTCCTTAGCAACAGTTTTATCATTATGTAGAAATAATCTAGGTTCATATTACTTGTTTAGAAATGTAGTTTTCTTGATGATACTGATTATAATATGACATATTGCCAAATTGATAGACGTGTGTTTGCATAGGCCGAATATGATGAGTCGGATCCTTTACTAGTGCATAGAAAATGCTTTTAAAAGTTTTAAAAAGACAAGGAAGAGGCATGGTCAAATTGCTGGAGATGCAATTTGATTTTCATTCTTTTCTCATATTCTTTTTTTTGGATATTGTAATCCCAATTTTTATCCAATATAACATTTAAGATAAATACTCTCACAAACACGAACAAACACAGTCTGAAACAATGTGAAGGTATAAATATTGAAATATATATGCACGCGTATTTGAACATAAGATGAACACTAATTATAATATATATATGTATATACAACTAGAAATGTTAACTATAAGTATTGTTAAAATGATTCACTCAGTAGAAATAAGTAGAAAAAAAAGTTATACTCACTTTGATTTTGTTGAGGAAACAAAAACTTGATCTATATAGATGAAGTAGGTGGAAGATGTTAATGTTACAGACTTAAGATTTTCAAGAGGAAGAAAACGAATGGGGCGGTGGTTTATATAGCAGAGAGAGATTCTTCATAAATGAAAGGTTAAACATATAAATTAGTTTACCATCATCAAATAGATAAGAATGGTGAGGCATAATTATGAAAAAGATAGGATTGCTGAGATATGTCGAATTAATAGAACCGACTAGTTTTTTTAGTAAGTTAATAATTTCTCTCTCTTTAAACAAATTTGATACACCCTTAACCACGTTATTGTCCTACCGCAATTTGGTCTTCGATTACAATTTTATTGGAGGTGTTTTTCTCTAAATGTTATTTTATTCTTGCAACGATTTTCTTTTTTAATAAAACGTCACTTTTCAATTTTCAGCAATTATAAAATATTTGTTTTATTTTCAAAATAATTCCCAAACTTCACAATTATATTACTAACCAAATAGCTAGATGTCACGGGCTTCCCTCCTAAAAAAATAGCAACCGTGCAATTTACTAGTGAGTACTATAAGCTATTTTTATATTAAATATCGTCATATCAATTAACAAAATTCATACATCCATGACTCGGCGAATATATATAAATACGTACCCAATGATTTTCAATTAACTAAGGATGTAATTTTCTAATTTTCTCCTCAATTTTCCAAGTACGGTCTTTAGGATTATCTGACCATTGAACTTTGACTAGTGGAATTTGCTTGTTTCTTAACCTTTTCATTTTTGAATCCACTATTCTGGCTGGCTCAATGGTAAATGTCAAGTTTGGTTCAATCTCTAGTTCCTCTAACTGCTTTGGTTCTATGATAATATTGGAATCCCGTAAACATTTCATTAATTGGGATACTGGAGCACGTTATGAACTTTGGATAGGTATGTTGGTAACTCAACTCAGTAAGAAAGGCTTCCAATACGATCCATAACTGGATAAGGTCCAATATACTTTGGAGCTAATTTTCCTACTTTGCCAAATCTTACAACTCCTTTCATTTGGGGATACCTTTATAAAAATGTAATCTCCGATCGTAAATTCTAGATCCTTTCTATGTTGGTCAGCATAGCTCTTCTGTCGTGATTGAGCAATCTTCATATGATCTTTGATAAGCTCGATCTTCTCGATCGTTTCTCGAACCATATCTGGTCCTAGTATAAGTCTGTCTCTAATTTCTAGCCAACAGGTTGGAAAACAACACTGTCTTCCATACAAAGCTTCAAATGGTGCCATACCAATACTGGATTGGGAACTATTATTATAGGAGAATTCAATCAAATGAAGATATTATTCCCATGAATCCCTAAACTCTACGATACATATCCTGAGTAGATCTTGTAACGACCCGTTGAATTTGGTAATATTAAATGAATTAATATAATATGTTCTAATCTAATTTAGAATGAAATAAAGTCTTAAGATTTTATTTGAGTAAGTGTAGAAATTTGTTATAGTAATTGGAATTTAAAGTAACAATAAAATTTATGACAATAGATTTGTATAATGTAAATTGTCACATTTTGTTGAAAGTTAATTTTAAGAAACATACAAATGTTGAATTAGTGGATATTAATAAAAATATTTACTAGAATGGAATTCAATTAATATAAAATAAACAGTGGTGATTGTACATTTGGTTGTAATTATAAATAGAGACTAAGTAAAAGTGACCGTTGAATAAACCAATGCAATATGTGAAGGTAAGTAATTTTCATAAATGGTCAATAATAAACGCACTTAAAAGGGTAATAAAATTTGTTTGTTTAGGTGATTACGTATTGATAAGCTATAACTAAATCTGCAGTTTGGTAGTAAATGGGATATGAGAAGACAAAGGCATTTAGAAAGTAATAGATGGGATTCATAATAACAAGTAGTAAATTTATGCATATATTTGGGCGTTTGCCATAATTACCAAATTTTACCATTCATATAATTTATTTTATTAAAGTCTATAGCAACATTGTTGTTAATAATGTTGTTAGTGAATTTGGATATAAAAGAATGGCAAGTGTAGGTTAACCATTTATTTTATTTTGTTAAGAATGGAAATAGTTTGAAATAGATCTGAATAGATTTTTTTTGGGTTGTTTATGTGCCTAGTTAATAAGGGAGAGTTTATAAAAATAAAAAGGAATGCACAAGTGAAATGTATATAAGCAAAGGTTATTTATACCCACAAATTTGTTTAATTACTGTATAGGAGATTTAAATGTATAGTTAATTATGAATTGTAGAAACGGTTATTTAATCTAATTGTTGAAAAATTAGGTGAAATATAAATAGGGAAATAGCGTAATTGTTGCACTTGAATAAAAAATAAATTTAAGAATTTATGACAAGAATTTAAATTTCCTATGTGTTTATATATATTGGTAAAATTGTAACTATATGGGAATTTAGGAAGTAAAATAAATGGCAGTGAGGGATAACCAATTTAATGCTATACAAAGGTGATTGGAACGACTGTTGGGTTTAATGGAGTATATATAAACAGTGAAAATCATTATAATCTCTTAATTTAATACGATTGTTTAATTAATACTAAAAGAATAAAGTTGAAATAGTATTAATGTAATAAAAACTTTAATAGATTGCAATTGTATTATGGAAGTAAATTGTTAATAAATGAATGTAAATATTAACAAATTTATGGAAATAAAATATAAAGGAATGTTGGATAGAACATAAGTGAATGAAATTTGATAGTACGTTAATTTGGAGGTAAATTTAAGAAAGAATAATAACCATTATAAATTTCCTAACTTATTTGTCAATAAATGTATTTGGGAATAGAGTTATTTTATATGTTGGATAGTTATAATGTTGTTATTAAGAATGAACGTTACTTTATTAAGCATAAATATAGTAACGGAAGTATGAATAAATTTATAGAAACGTAAGACTTACTTTAAGGTAATATTTGAGTGTAGACTTTTGAAATAGATTTGACAACAATAATTATTGTTCGTTACCTATCTTATTTGTTGTTAAGTTTATTTCGAAATCAAATCCCAAATGTATTCACAAAATTTTTGCAGTTGCGTAGTTTTGGTTTGTAATTGCAGTAGTTAGTTCTATAAGGTGAGGTCTATACTAATTTTATTTTAATTGGACCATTAGTTGATATAGACTTTAGAAAGCGAGATTTATAATTTTTAATTTGAGTATTTAATTCAACAAATGGTATTTATTATTACAAATAAAATGGAATTAAACGTAAAATATTAATTAAAATGGAATTTGTAAACATTATAGTGAAATCTTGAACTAATGTTAGTAGCATCTTTATTTTAGGTAAAAGTTTAGAATATAAAGGTTAAAAAAAAAAAATCTTAAGTATGGGTTTTGAGGATTTAATTTATAAAATTCTTAAATATATGAAAGTGTAGAAATTAACATTGCAATTAATGTACTTGTCAACTTTAATTCACAGCTAAACTTGTTAGGTCATTTAAATTGATTATGAATTTTTTTTGGCGATAAAATTTAGTCAATTATAGAGTTTTAATATAAAATTGGATTTTTATAATTTATTTAATTTATGTAATGAATATTAAAAATAGCCATTTTGGCCACGGACTCGGATTTCGACGAAACCAGTTTCATCGGATCCGTATCGGTGAATTATTATAGGGTTTCAAGTTTCGTATCGATCGGACCTGTCGTTTGATCGTACGGACGCGAAACGCCTTGAAATCGAATTAATTAAAATCAATTTGAAAACAATTTGGAAATTTTGTTTTCACCATAACTTCTTCATACGATCAAATTTGGACGTGAAACTTTTTCCATCGCGTTCAGGATATTTTAAATTACCTATCTGGATATATGGGTTTGATAAATTTCGTTCCGGGGTCAGAACGGGCTTTTTGGGCCAACTACAGTTTAGCGCGTTCGTTAACCGTACCCACCTAGCCTTCTTCTATTTGTCTATATATATGTGATCATAAACCCTAGCCTCCTTCCTATTGTCATTTGGTTGTACGTACATTTTTCTTCATCTCCTTCTCAACTCCTCATTCTAATGGCAGAAAAAAAAACCTAATTCTCAAATTCCAAAAAAATAATTTCAATTTCAAAAAAAAAAAAAAAAAAATGGCGGATCTGCAGCAACTTCTGGTCGCGCTTCGGGTTTCAGGGGAGAAAACCCTAGAGCAACTTCGGGTCAGGAAGAAAATGACTCGGGTCGCTCCGGGTCATTTTGCGAAAACTCCAAGCAAGCACCGGGGAATTGAGGCGGCGCACCGAAGTCGAACCCGAAGTCGACCCAGGACCAGAATTTTTCATTTTTCAAATTTTCATAACTTTTGCATACGAGCTCGGATTCGCGCGCTGTTTGTTTTGATGGGATCGTATCGGAATTTCTGACGTTTTGGCACTAATTTGGATGAATTTGGAGACTATCCAATTTTTGGGTTTAAATTGGATTTGAATTCGATTTAAATTCAAAAGGTGAGTGTTTTAACCCACTCACAACTACTAGAAGCTTTTATGTTTGTTAAATTAATTTTAGAAATGAATAGAATTTATTTATGAGTATTTGGCATGCTTATTTCATTCATATCTGCTGAATTGCATTTATTGAATTTAACTGTTAATTTAATTTATTTATTACGTATTAATTGACAGTTAGAATTTGTGTTTGCATGAAACTGCTAGTTAACAGTTATATAATTTATTACTGAATATAAACTGTTAGATTAATAGTCGTTAAATTTAAATTGAATAAAATTGCCAGTTATTACCTGTTATATATTATCAAATATAAATTGTTATTGATTGATATTGCTTGATGATTGTGATTGGATGATGGGTGATGTTGATGAATGGATGTTTTATTTTATATCATTTAAACTGCAAATTATCATGCATATTTCCTTTCATTCGGGATTGTGGTTTGAAATGATATACAACCGCAAAATTTTATATCTTTTAAATTGCGGATTGAAATGATAAATATCCGTATCACTTGACCATAGGATAGAAAATTATATACAGGCACCGCGGTCTATATATAACTATTTTAATGTGATTTCTATGGTTAGGATGGAATACGATTTATAATAATCTTAAATTTTATATTGTATAAATATTATTCTTCCATATATATACATATGAAGTTGAAAATTTTGAAATTAAAAGGTGTATAAATCTCTTTATTAAAAATGGAAAAAAAATTAAGAAAATGGAGTTTGATAATTTATATCATATGTTTAAATGTTAAGTTTGGAAATTTTAAGATATGATATTTATAATTGGATTTTTTCCAAGATAAATTGAAATGAATATTCTAGTATAATTTGAATTGAAAAAAATATATATATTTTATTACTAGAAATTGGAGTTTTTATTTATTTATGGATTTTATGTGAATATTCAAGACTAATTAATAGAACATTCGATTTGTTGAAAGAATAAAATCCAACTTTAGTTTGAAATATTCATACTCCAAATGGATATACGTATATATCTATAAATTGAAGTGGTTTTGGAACTTGAGAGAGATAATACAAATTTTGGTTTAGACTTTAATAAAAAAATGTATTTGTAAAGCCATGAGAACTATTTTCTTTACAAAGTAACATTTAAGTTAAACCATTTTATTCATATACCGTTGAATGTCTAAACCATTCAAGTTTTTAGAAGTTATGGTTTTAAATTATGATTTTCAAAATATTATGCTTTGAAATATTTGATTTTCATACGTTATGAAGTTAAAGCATTATGATTTTGGAAAAGAATTATATTTGGGATAAGTGATAAAATATGGCTTTGGGTTTGAAATGATATCGTATTCATGGTTATGAAATGGAATGTTTATTCTGATTTTTAAAGTATAACCTATTTTTAAATGACCGCGGTGTTATAATAACGATGGGTTGGCAAAGAGACCGGGATCGGATATGGACATACTCTCTGTCGATACCGAAAACCACTTTGACTAACCGTGTACGCGGTGGAGATTCCAGAATGAAGTAGGTGGTGGCGACGTTTCCTGTAAGGTAAATACGTGGACCCGACTCCCGTGAGTTGGCATAAGGTGGCTAAAACAGGAGCGATTCTCAGGCCAATGAGGTCATTCCTCTGATCGGACCCTCCTCTTCGATATTATACTTTGATTTTGGATTGATTCAGTGGCCACTTCTATATTTTGATTTTGGGGAGTTAGTCCGAGGTGGGCGGTAACTGCGGCTACGCGTTTCCACCAGCCTGGATAGCAATTGGTATATCTACCCTGGCATTGCCTAGTTGTGCCGTGTCACCTACCATACCGAGCCTTTACTACGAGTTTCTATTTGTGTCGTACCTATGGAGTATCCTCTGGTAGCCTCCCGATCAGGAGGTATTACGGTACTGTATAGACTATTGGCATTTTACGTGTTAAGGTGGAAAATGTAAAGCCTTAATGCTATTTAAAAGTAAGTTTATTTTATAAATAGACACTACTATAATAGCGCAATATACTACATAGTAAATAGTTTAACGGATCCTTAGGAGATGTAAATCCCGAACATCTCTTGAGTTACTGTACTCATATTTATTTCTGTTAATTTAACTCACATAAGATCTTTTAGTTCTGACTCGAGTGTTTTTGTCTTTTCAAATTCGCTCGGGTCAGTCCGAGCGTTTCAGGATCGAAGACTTTAGCTTTGAAGGACGAAGACGAAGGAGTCGTATTATTATTATCTATAGTATTGCACCACACTCATACTGTTTCGCTGCATTGATTGTATTGGTATGTGTAACTCTGATATTTATTGTATAAAGCAAATCAAGTGTTTGTAAACTGTTTTGAACTGTATATTTATTATTATATTTTATCCTTCCGCTGTGAGATTCTGTTTTGTTTTTATTTCTTCTCTGTTTTTCTTATTTACCCCATAACAATCCGCCCTTCCGTATGGTTTGAACTGGCACGTGTGTCGGTTTAAAGTGTGCGAAAAGGCGGGATGTTACAGTTGGTATCAGAGCTTTGGTTTAGCGATAAACTTGGCTTTGTGGGGGTTTTGACTCTTTGTTAATAGGGTAGTAATACCCTATGGGAGTCGCTGAGTGTATATATATGAGTGAGCGTATTTGTTAGTTTTATAAAAAGATTTTAATATTATGTTACTCTGTTCCGTTTTGTATTTATAAATTCTGGTTGATGCATGGGACGCTATGCCATCAATAGGGATTTCTAAACACTTAATAGGACAGACCGACATAATATTTGTTTTTAATATAGGTGAATGAAATAATTTTGCCTATTATATTTTCTATATATAAAAATATTTTTATAAAGATATATTTTGGTTGCTATAGTTGGGTGTTAGGTAATAAAAATATTTGTAATGAATTAAAGCTAAGTTGAATTTTTATAAATCAAATTGGAGATTTTAGAACTTAAGTCCGGGATTTTTGAAATCTGCTTTCAAAGGATTTATGAAATATAATGATTTGGTTTATAAATATTTTCTTATATAAATATTTAGTATAATTCAAAAGAATTGGTTTAAGAGGATTTTGAAGAAAATAAGTTTGTACTTTCCTCTCTGTCGCTGGAAAATAATTTCGGTGATGACGGCCGCATCATCGACTTTCATTTTCGAGTTTCGAAGGGAAAGGCCACTGTAGTAAACTCTACTGCAGATTTGTTTTGAAATTATTTAAAATTTTAATTGTTTAAAAGTAATTAGAGATATAAAAGTTGTAAGAAATTAATTATCTATTATTTTAAAGAAATTTTGGAATTTGACCCGGTATTAATTCTTGAATTTCCATTAATTAGTTGTAAAAATTTAGGTTAAGTAATCAATGAATTAAAAGGGTTGAGATTAAACTTGTATAAGTTCTTTTGCTTTTTCTTTAACATAAATAACTTACCAAGTATAAAAAGTTGAAATGTAAATTAAGAGTGGAATAGAATATTATGCAAGTAGAATTTTTGGAAATAATGAAGTATTCAATAAATTACTGTTATAAATAAGAATTTAATGGTATTAACTTAAGTGATGATTGGAATTTTGCTAAAAATTAAAGGTTGTATTATTAATAGGTGATATGAACTTAAGTAGATAAAATGAAATTCTTTATTAAATAAGGATTGATGTGTAGGGTTATAATATTTAGTATGAGTCAAATGCTACTAGTTGAATAAAATAAAAAGTAGGTAATATAAATAATGAAGTATTCAATAAATTACTGTTATAAATAAGAATTTAATGGTATTAACTTAAGTGATGATTGGAATTTTGCTAAAAATTAAAGGTTGTATTATTAATAGGTGATATGAACTTAAGTAGATAAAATGAAATTCTTTATTAAATAAGGATTGATGTGTAGGGTTATAATATTTAGTATGAGTCATATGCTACTAGTTGAATAAAATAAAAAGTAGGTAATATAAATAATGAGTAAAATCTTTCACTTATAGGAATGCAAGTTATAAGGTTAATAAATTAAGTGTAAGTAGAGGTGTAACGACCCAGAATTTTAATTTATTAAAATTTGAATATTTAATTTATTTTAAATATTAATAAGTGAATTTATAAGTCAAATAAATTTTTATTTGAATTTTGGATTTAATTGGATTATTAAATCGATAATTTAATATGTGAAATTATGGAAATAATTGAAAATTGGGTTAAATATGATTGAAAATGATTTGTAAAATTTTATTTTATCATATGGAAGTTAGAACGATATTTTAGAACTTCTAAAATAGAATTAAAAGTTAATTTGTGAAAATTGAATATTTTAATATTTAAATCGACTAGTGAAAATAGTCAATTTTTGAACAGTCTCAGAATTGAACGAAACCAGTTCCATTGGATCCGTAATAGTTAGTTATTACCGGATTTTAATTTTCGTGTCAATCGGAGTTATCGTTTGATCGTGGCAGCTCGAAACGCATCGAATTATTTTTAATTTTAATTTGGCGAGTTAAAATAGCCATTTTTCAAAATGTCTCGAATTTCGACGAAACCAGTTTCATCGGATCCGTAATGTGATATTATTGTAAGGTTTCAAATTTCAAGTCAATTGGATTTACCGTTTGTCCGGTACAAATTAAAACGCCCAGAAATCGATTTAAATCGGTTTAATTTAAATTGAACGTTTGTAGCCATAACTCGCACAGATGATCGAATTAGCTTCCGAAACCTGTTCCATTGTCTCCGGAATGCGGGGTAAACCTTAAAAACGCTGGTTACGACGCGTAAATCGAAGTTCGGAATTTCCGGATGAATAGTGTTCGAATTTTTCCTATAAATATACCCCCTACCCTTCATAAATAAAAAAAAAAATACATATGAAACCCTAGCCGCCAGTTACAAATGGAGGGCTGAAAATTGTCGTCGTTCTTCTCTTAATTTCATCAAATCCATCAACAATTAGCCTTAGGTTTCAACTAGAGAATGGAAGAGCACGACGAGATCTTTCAATCCATACGGATTTGATGGGTTATGGTCGATCGAAAGGGAAGCAACAGGGCCGCGTCCTCCTTGACTTGCGCACGACTTTTCATGCAACCTAGGGGGCCGAGGTCCTCCCTATTGTGGCTGAAGGCAGGTGGTGGAAGGGGCTTCGAAGTGGAGCTTCCTGATCGAATTCAAGTTGAGCGAAGATGGTGAAAAAATTAACCCTAATATACTATACATGGGTTCGGTTTTTAGTTTGCTACCTGGAGGCAAACGCGTGGGAGAAGAAGCTTTGCGTGCGGCCCAGATGAGAAGGGGATGGATCCTGTGGCTATGGTTTAGTTAGGTATAAAATTAGTTAATTAATGTTGTAATTAGTTTATAAAAAAATCGAGTAAACTTCAAAAATTGATATCTTTTTCATACGAGGTCGAAAACGCGCGAAACCAGTTGCGTTGGAATCGTATGGACGAGCACTACGCGATGGAGTTGGTTTGGAGTCGTTTGGAGTTAGTGAGAATTTTGGGTAAAATTAAACGTCCGTTTAATTTTATTCGAAATAAATCGCTAAAACGGAAATAAAATCAAGGTGAGAACTTCTCACTCAATCGAATCAGTTTCGATTTTATTTTAAATAAGTTAGATTTAAAATATTTGAATGCATGTTTGAATGTTGATTGATATCTATTGATTGTTAAAATAGACATTATACGCCGTTAGTAAGCGGATGTTATTTATTAAAAACATATACCGCGAATATTTCATAAACAGTGAAATTGGTATTATATATCATAGCAATATATATATATATATATATATATTGGCATATGTATATATTGGAGTTATTGATTTCCCGCATTTTTTGTTTAGCGGATGAGACCCTATTGCGCCATTATTAAGCGGATAATATTTAAATCCCATATACCGCGATAATTTCGTACTGGAGCGAAATTGGTATTGTGCTAATGTTTGTGGATGCAGGAAAACAGGTTGGAGGGATCCAACTGGATTCCTCAACAGTATTTATTTGGTTTCAGATATTTTGATATTTGATGGATTATCATATCGATATATGATATCGTTGTTGTCGTGATTGACTATTTGGTATGTAGCATCATTGGACCAAATTTGGAATTTTAAAATGATTTCAAAGTGATTTTTGAAAGTATACGTTATAAAATATTTTTGGAATTGATTCATTTTAAAATAAATAAACGTTATAATTTTTAAAGTTATAAAAATTATGATTTTTGAGAAATATAGTTAAAAACTGGTTTTTGAGAATATGATGCTAACGATTTTATAAAATAGTTTAATCGGGATTTTAGAATTTATTGTGAAAAGTTTAAATATAGGATTTATAAAATTTAATTATTTTATGAGTCAAAATGGTGAAATAATAAAGGAGATTAAAGACGTTTTAAAAGGATAATATAAATTGAATTATATTAAGAAATTTATAAATGGATATTTATAAATCGAAATATTGAAATTATAAAACGAGCTTTTATAAGTGTTAGAATGAATTGTGAATGAATTTCATAAATGAATGAAATTTATAGAATTATAAACGGTGAATTTATAAAATTTGAAAAGTTAATTTAAGAATGGATTTTTGATTAAATGAATCTTATAAGTTATAAGATTTATGAATTGGGATGTTTAAAAGAACGATTTTGTAAAATAATCGTTTTATAAGCATTTAACTTATAATATGAACTTTTAGTTTATAATTGAGTTATAAATCGAATAGGTTAATAAAGAAAATTTATAAAAGGAAGTTGTTATAAAATAATTAGAAATGGAATTTATAAACGTTGTTTTATAAATTCGCAAATGACTTATTTTGATAAGTAAATTGCTGAAACCTATTAATGGAGTTATATTCACGTTTTTGAACTGTGAATAATCCTTTAAAATAAAATGAATAAAAGGATGAAATGTGTTAACGTAGTATATTCACGTTTTTGAATAGTGAATGATATGTTAAAGAAAATGTTTAGAATGTGATATTTTAAATTGAATTAAAAACGATCTAACGATGTTTTAAAATATGTTGAGATTCGAAACCATAGATTTCAACATTTATTGTTGAAATAGACGTTTTCGAGAAATAAAAGGAAATGGTAGATTATAACACTGTAGTTATAATAAATGATTTCCAAAAGGAAATGTTTTGTATAGTATTGGGATTTATATATCTATTTTAATTTCGAATCCCTATACTAGTGATTTTGGGTTGTCATGACAATGTTTTACGTAACATTCGTTTTGGCCCAAATAAATATGTTTAAGAGAATGATTTCCTTAAAGAATGAAATATATACTTAATTTTGATTTAAGTATATTGAATATTTTCTAAGTGTTGAAAATAAATAAAATCTGTGAATTACTTATGAATAAATAAGTATGGAAATGTTTTTCCAATATAAAGTGAATATTTTGAGAACTTATCTTTTTGAAGATAAATTGAAATGAAGAATTGAAATCGTATATGCATGAATATTTTGGAATATAAATTCACTATGGAATTTATAAAAGAAAGTGGGATTGGTTTAGAAAAATAAATATTGATTTATTTTTGAAGTATTGAAATTTAATATCTAGTGAAGATGTAACGACCCGTTAAATTAATAATGTTTAATGAATTGAATTTAATAGAATTGCTAATCTAATTTAGAAGGAAATATAAGTCTTAAGATTTTTATTTGAGTAAATATAGGAATTGATGTGGTGATTATAATTTAATGTTAACAATTAAATATTTATGTGGCATAGATTGGATTAATGTAAATTGGTGGGTAGTTATTAGTTATAATTAGTTGATTTAAAAGGTATTAATGAAATGATAGCTGAATCGGATTGCCAATATATAAACATTAGAAAATTTATTAGGTGGACTAAATTTGTTAAAGTTCATAAGTTGTATAATTCAATTTAGTAGAAACTCTAAATTTATAAACGGAGATTTAAATAAACGCTAAATATGTAAATGGTGACTGAAGACCTAGTTATAGGAATTGGAATATAATCCAATTTGGATTAGGTATAAAAAGGATTTGATTTATATGAAAGTTATTTTTCACAGTATTGAATAAAAATTTGGAATCCAATTATAATTGATGATAATAACGTTAGTATTAGTAATAAATAGATTTCAACGCAGTAACCAAATGAATGGAATAAAAAAAAAAAAAGAGTATATATTGCATAGAAATGAAATGTAGATTGTCACATTTGGTTGGAGTAAATTTTAGAAACATAAATGTTGAATCAGTAAATATTAGTAAAAATTATTACCTAGAATAAATTCCATTTAATATAAGAATTCAAAAGTGGAAGATTTACATTTGGATTGGAAAATGGATAGTTACTAATTAAAAGTGACCATTGAATAAATTTATGCAAACGTGATATAATGTAAATAGATGGGGATCAACTTTTATTTATGTGGTTAATGGAATTTAATTTCTATAGTATGATAATCGCAATTAATGGAAGTTGGAATAGCTAATTTATATGTTAGTTGGAATTTAGCTAGAATATGTAGATATTGGATGATAGTAAAATTAAATGGATATAAAGGTTTCAATTATACATTGAAATTCATACTCGCCATAAAAGGTTAATTGAGACCAAAGAAGCTAATATAGGAATCAAGCCTTATTTATTAATCTGGATTTATTGCAATAGTTAATTTCATAAAATAAAGGTAAAGCTAATTCAAATTTAACTGGACCATTGTTGGTATAACTTTAGAAGCAAGATTTATTTAAGATTTGAGTATTTAATTCAACAAGTGGTATTTACGACAAATAAAATAAGAATTGAACGTAAAATATTACGTTATTAGATTGAAATAGAATTTAGAAACATTGAGTGAAATCTTAAACTAATGTTAGTATTCGTCGTATTTACAACAATAACTTTGGATAATAGAAAGGAAGTGAATATAACAAATTAATCAAATTTATAGTGTTGAATTCAATTAGATTGGAATTAGTAAATAGTTAAGAAAATAAGGGTTATTAATAATTTGGAATTTAATTATGGTAAAAAGGTTAATTGCAATCCAAAGATGAGTTGGAATGGAAATCAAGTATTTATTTAATTTGATTTAAGAGGAGAGTATAAAAGTATAAGATTAAATAATTGAATTTTTGAGAATAAATTTTTTTAATTCCAAATAATAAGAAGTGCAGAAATTGACACTGCAAATTTATATATTTATATATTTTAATTCACATCCAAGATTGGTAAATAATTTAGAATTGATTGAAGTATATAAATAATGAAATGGGGCCTATATTAGAAGTTGAAATATAAAAATTGGATTTTTAATTTATTTGATTTATTTAATAAATATTAAAAATAGCCATTTTTGTCACGGGCTCGGATTTCGACGAAACCAGTTTCATCGGATCCGTATCGGTGAATTATTATAGGATTTCAAATTTCGTATCGATCGGACTTGTCGTTTGATCGTACGGACGCGAAACGCCTTGAAATCAATTTTATTAAAAATCAATTTGAAATCAATTTGGAAATCTTGTTTTCAGCATAACTTCTTCATACGATCGAATTTGGTCGTGAAACTTTTTCCATCGCGTTCAGAATATTTTAAAACACCTATTTGGATATATAGTTTTAATAAATTCGATTCCGGAGGCATAGCGGGCTTTTTGGGCCAACTACCGTTTAGCACGTTCGTTATCCGTACCCACCTAGCCTTCTTTTATTTGTCTATATATATGCGATCATAAACCCTAGCCTCCTTCTTCTGTCAATTGAATATACGTACATTTTCTTCATTCCTTTCTCCTCTCCAATGGTTGAAAACCCTAGATCTATCTACAGTTCAAAATCAAAAGCCAAAACTCAAAAATTTCAGAAAATTCCAGAAAAAAATATATGTTGAAGTATTCGATACGTGTAATCTACTGATGCAATTCGTTTTTCGACTCAAGCTACCGTTTGTCCAGAAAAATTCAGAACAATTTCGGCCTCTCATCATCGTCGCGACAAACGGAGTCTGATCGAGAAACCCCTTCTGGGTATTGTGGAGAGCACCAAGGAGAGTCGATCTGGGTGGTTCGTTTGGCAATTCAACGGTCAGATCGTCATTAAAATTTGAATTAGGGTTTCGTCCCTAAGTATAGAGGCGGCAATCAAAGGGGTGCGCAGGTGGTCCACTGGGTGCGGCCGGTCAGGGGTTTGGCAGAGGGGGCGAGGTCTTGGCGTATGGGGGGTCGCGGCGGCCTCTAGGCATGGTCAAAGGCGGTCAACGTATGGGTCAAGGCTGTGTAAATGGGTCGCGACCTGTAGATGGAAGCATGCGTGAGGAGGGGGATGCACGTTCACGTGTTGACGTGTTTATTGAGGTTATTTTATTTTTTGTTTGTTTGTTTTAAATTTTATTCGATTTTCAAGCACGTTTTAACGAATATCTTGCTCATACGATATCCGTTTCGAACAAAATTTTTTTTGTTAGGTTCGTATTTAAAATCCGGATCTGATGACGCTGGTTTGGACAGATTTGGAGACCGTCAAATTTTTGAGTTTAAATCGAATCTAAATTCGATTTAAATTCGGAAGGTGAGTGTTTTAACCCACTCACAATTACTAGAAGCTTTTATGTTTGTTAAATAAATTTTAGAAATGAATAGAAATTTATTTATGAGCTTTTGGCATGTTATTTCATCCATATCTGTTGAATTACATTTTTTTGAATTTAGCTGTTAATTAAATTGATTGATTGCGTATAAATTGGCTGTTAGAAATTATTGTTGCATATGAACTGCTAGATTAACAGTTATATAAATTATTGGGGAATATAAACTGTTAGATTAATAGTTGATAAATATAATTTGAAATAAAACCGCCAATTATTACCTGTTGTATATTACCAAACATATATTGTTATTGATTGATATTGATGGATGTTTGTGATTGGATGATGGACGTTTGTGATTGGATTATGGATGTGTTGTTGAATGGACGTTAAATTGGATATCATTAAACTGCAAGTTAGCATACATTTTACATTTCATTCGGGATTGTGGTTTGAAATGATAAAACCGCAAAGTTTTATTTTTAAATTGCGGATTGAAATGATAAATATCCGTATCACTTGACCATAGGATAGAAAATTTTATACAGGCACCGCGGTCTATATATAACTATTTTAATGTGATTTCTATGGTTTGGATTGAATACGGTTTATAAATCTTAAATTTTATATTGTATAAATATTTTATTCCATATTTATATACCTATGAAGTTAAAATTTAGGAATTTAAAAGGTGGATAAATTTCTTTATTGAAATGGAAGAAATTTAGAAAATGGAGTTGGTAAATTTATATCCTATGTTTAAATGTAAAGTTGGAAATTTTAAAGATATGATATTTGAAATTGGATTTTCCCAAAATAAATAGAAATGGATATTCTAGTAAAATTTTGAATTGGAAAATTTATATATATATTTTACTAGAAATTGAAGTTTTATTAATTATGGATTTTATGTGAATGGTCAAGATTAATTAACAGAATATTGAGTTTGAAAGGATAAAAATCCAACTTTAGTTGAAATATTAATGATCAAAAATGGATATAAATATATATAAAATTGAAATGGTTTTGGGACTTGAGGTAATATTTTGGATTTTGGTTTAACTTTAAAAGAAGAAATATTTGGAAAGCCGTGTAATTTATTTCTTTATAAAGCAACAGTAAAGTTAAACCCTTTTAATTCGCATACCGTTGAATATCCAAACCATTTGAGTTTAAAAGTTATGGTTTGAAATTATGGATTTCCAAAAATATTAAGCTTTGAAAATATTCGATTTTCAGATATTATGAAGCTAAAGCCTTTTAATTTTTGGAAAGGAATTATATTTGGAATAAGTGGTAAAATATGGTTTTGGGTTTTGGAATGATATCGTAATATTATGGTTTTGAAATGGATTATATTCTGGTTTTAAAGTATAAACAATTTTTAAATGACCGCGGTGTTATAATAACGATTGGTTGGCAAAGAGACCGGGATCGGATATGGACATACTCTCTGTCGATACCGAAAACCACTTTGACTAACCGTGTACGCGGTGGAGTTCCCAGAATGAAGTAGGTGGTGGCGACGTTTCCTGTAAGGTAAATACGTGGACCCAACTCCCGTGAGTTGGCATAAGGTGGCTAAAACAGGAGCGATTCTCAGGCCAATGAGGTCATTCCTCTGATCGGACGCTCCTCTTCGATATTATACTTTGACTTGGATTTGATTCAGTGGCCACTTCTATATTTTGATTTTGGGGAGTTAGTCCGAGGTGGGCGGTAACTGCGGCTACGCGTTTCCACCAGCCTGGATAGCAATTGGTATATCTACCCTGGCATTGCCTAGTTGTGCCGTGTCACCTACCATATCGAGCCTTGTACGAGTTTGGTTTTCTCCCGTAGCCCGTGTGGTATCCTCTAGTTGCTTCCCGAGTAGGAGGAGCTATGGTATTGGATGGACTACTGGGACTATTACGTGTTAAGGTGGAAAATGTAAAGCCTTAACGCTATTTAAAAGTATGTTTATTTTACTATAGACACTATTATAATAGCGCAATATACTACATAGTAAATAGTTTAACGGATCCTTAGGAGATGTAAATCCCGAACATCTCTTGAGTTACTGTACTCATATTTATTTCTGTTTATTTAACTTACATAAGATTTTCTAGTCTGACTCGGGTGTTTTTGTCTTTTCAAATTCGCTCGGGTCAGTCCGAGCGTTTCAGGATAGCAGATTTTAGCTTTGGAGGACGAAGACGAAGAATCAGTATTATTTTATATATAGTATTGCACCACACTCTTCCTATTCCGCTGCATTGCTTGTATTGGTATGTGTAACTCTGATTTTTATTGTAAAAGAAGAATCAAGCTTTTGTAAACTGTTTATGAACTGTATATTTGTTATTATATTTTATCCTTCCGCTGTGAGATTCTGTTTTTGTTTTTATTTCTTCTCTGTTTTTCTTATTTACCCCATAACAATCCGCCCTTGCGTATGCTTTGAATTGGCACGTGTGTCGGTTTAAAGTGTGCAAAAAGGCGGGATGTTACAGTTGGTATCAGAGCTTTGGTTTAGCGATAAACCTTGGCTTTGTGGGGTTTGACTCTTTGTTAATAGGGTAGAAATATCCTATGGGAGTCACTGAGTGTACATATATGAGAGAGCGTACTTGTTAGTATTAATAAAAGGGTTTTAATATTGTGTTAATCTGTTCCGCTTTGTATTTATAAATTCTGGTTGATGCATGGGACGCTATGCCATCAATAGGGATTTCTAAACACTAAATAGGACAGACCGACATAATATTTGTTTTTAATATAGGTGAATGAAATAATTTTGCCTATTATATTTTCCATATATAAAAATATTTTAGAAAGATATATATATTTTTTTTGGTTGCTATAGATTGGGTGTTAGGAAATAAAATATTTATAATAACTGAAGCTAGGTGAAATCATAATAAACCCAATTTGGAGATTTTAGAACTTAAGTCCGGGATTTTTGAAATGTGCTTTCAAAGAATTTATGAAAAGTAATGATTTGGTTTATAAGGAATTTCTTATATAAAAAGTATAATTTGGAAGTATGATAATATTGTCATATATATATTTTCCGATATGAATATTCCATTTTAAATTCGGGAAAATTGTTTTAAAAGAAGATTTTGGAGAAATAAATTTTGTACTTTTCTCTCCGTCGCTGGAAAATAAATTCGGTGATGACGGCCGCATCATCGACTTTCATTTTCGAGTTTCAAAAGGGGAAAGGCCACTGTAGTAAATTCTACTGCAGATTTATTTTGAAATTTTCTAAAATTTTTCTTTTATTGTTCTAAATATAATTAGAGATATTGAGTTGTAAGAACTTATTTATCTATTATTTTGAAATATTTGAAATTTAACCCGGTATTTAATTCTTAAATTTCCATTAATTAATTGTTTAAATTATTTTAGTTGAATAAAAAGATAAGTAATTAATAAGTTGAAACCTCTAATTTAAGTAAGAGAATTAATGCAATATTATAAAGAGAAATTTGAAATTTTTAACATATGAGATAAAAGAGTAATATGGATAAACATTAAATTTAATTAAAGAATGGAGATTTAACTTGTATAAGTTCAATTGCATTTCTTTAACATAAATAACTTACCCAAATATAAAAGTTGAAATGTTAAATCAGAAACTAGAATTGAATGTTTTACAAGTAGGAATTTAGGAAAAATGAAGTATTCAATAAACTACTGTTATAATAAGAATTTAATGGTATAAACTTAGGTTATAATTGAAATTTTATGGAAAATAAAGTTGAGAATTATTAATAGATGATATGAACCTGAGTATATAACATGAAATTCAAAATAAGAATTTATTATATGATTATTCACTTAAGTATGTTTTAATCTCCCCTATTCCAATATAATGGAAAGTAGGAAAAATTGAAATGTCTACAATTAATAGTTAATGGATAAATAAAAACTTCCACTTATAAGAATGAATGTTAGCAGATTAAGAATTTAAGGGAAACCTTACAAGAGAAGATATTCAAAATATTTGTTGTTATTAATGAGAATTTATTTTATAGACTTAAGTAATAAAAGGAAACTTAAGTAATAAAAAGGAAATACAAATAAAATGAATTTGGTGATAATTGGAAAATAAAACTTGTAAGAAATAAAGAAATCCCTCCATAAATAAAGGGAAGAAAATCAAAACACTGAATTATGAAATGAATGTATAATCAGCTATTTTGGTGTTGGTTTGAATTGTTTGATGTATGATTGTTGGGTAAGGAATGGTGGAGTTGTTGGATGAACAAATAATCTATCTTTGTTCCATCTAAGGCTGTTGAACAACGGATGCACTTGATAGTTATTCTTCATTCGTACAACTTCAGAATTTGAGCCGAACAACTAATTATTTGTTTGATTTAATGATTGTTTGTTGTGGTGTGTGCTGTTTGCTAAAATCTATGGTTGTTGCATTTGATTGGATACGAATGATTGAATCTACCAAAACATTCACTGTAAAATAAATATTTAACCTTTTAGATTTTATAAGTGAATACAGGTGTTGGAAGCCACTGCTACTGCTTTGGTTCCACAAAAATATAAGCGTATATTGCCCGACAAATAGGTACGTTTTCGGATTACGTTTAAAGCGCTATTTTATATATTTTTCCCGTGTGGGATATTTTATTTTGGATATATATGTAATATATTTGTATATTTGGATATTATATTTTCTCCAGAGTCCCTCCGTACAAAGGAGACTCTGCCGAAATTTTTCGTAAATTTTGGACTTAGAATTTTGTTGAGAATATTTTTCCAACTTTAATAATTCAAGTATATAAGGATATAATAATTATAAAACCAGTGTATTTCATTTAAGGAAATTAATCCAGTAAAATATAAGTTAATATTTGAAGTAAAATGCACTGTTATTCTTCCTCCTCCCTTCTTTCCTTTTCGGGGACGAAAAGTTTTGAGTGGGGGAGATTGTAACGACCCGTTAAATTAATAATGTTTAATGAATTGAATTTAATAGAATTGCTAATCTAATTTAGAAGGAAATATAAGTCTTAAGATTTTTATTTGAGTAAATATAGGAATTGATGTGGTGATTATAATTTAATGTTAACAATTAAATATTTATGTGGCATAGATTGGATTAATGTAAATTGGTGGGTAGTTATTAGTTATAATTAGTTGATTTAAAAGGTATTAATGAAATGATAGCTGAATCGGATTGCCAATATATAAACATTAGAAAATTTATTAGGTGGACTAAATTTGTTAAAGTTCATAAGTTGTATAATTCAATTTAGTAGAAACTCTAAATTTATAAACGGAGATTTAAATAAACGCTAAATATGTAAATGGTGACTGAAGACCTAGTTATAGGAATTGGAATATAATCCAATTTGGATTAGGTATAAAAAGGATTTGATTTATATGAAAGTTATTTTTCACAGTATTGAATAAAAATTTGGAATCCAATTATAATTGATGATAATAACGTTAGTATTAGTAATAAATAGATTTCAACGCAGTAACCAAATGAATGGAATAAAAAAAAAAAAAGAGTATATATTGCATAGAAATGAAATGTAGATTGTCACATTTGGTTGGAGTAAATTTTAGAAACATAAATGTTGAATCAGTAAATATTAGTAAAAATTATTACCTAGAATAAATTCCATTTAATATAAGAATTCAAAAGTGGAAGATTTACATTTGGATTGGAAAATGGATAGTTACTAATTAAAAGTGACCATTGAATAAATTTATGCAAACGTGATATAATGTAAATAGATGGGGATCAACTTTTATTTATGTGGTTAATGGAATTTAATTTCTATAGTATGATAATCGCAATTAATGGAAGTTGGAATAGCTAATTTATATGTTAGTTGGAATTTAGCTAGAATATGTAGATATTGGATGATAGTAAAATTAAATGGATATAAAGGTTTCAATTATACATTGAAATTCATACTCGCCATAAAAGGTTAATTGAGACCAAAGAAGCTAATATAGGAATCAAGCCTTATTTATTAATCTGGATTTATTGCAATAGTTAATTTCATAAAATAAAGGTAAAGCTAATTCAAATTTAACTGGACCATTGTTGGTATAACTTTAGAAGCAAGATTTATTTAAGATTTGAGTATTTAATTCAACAAGTGGTATTTACGACAAATAAAATAAGAATTGAACGTAAAATATTACGTTATTAGATTGAAATAGAATTTAGAAACATTGAGTGAAATCTTAAACTAATGTTAGTATTCGTCGTATTTACAACAATAACTTTGGATAATAGAAAGGAAGTGAATATAACAAATTAATCAAATTTATAGTGTTGAATTCAATTAGATTGGAATTAGTAAATAGTTAAGAAAATAAGGGTTATTAATAATTTGGAATTTAATTATGGTAAAAAGGTTAATTGCAATCCAAAGATGAGTTGGAATGGAAATCAAGTATTTATTTAATTTGATTTAAGAGGAGAGTATAAAAGTATAAGATTAAATAATTGAATTTTTGAGAATAAATTTTTTTAATTCCAAATAATAAGAAGTGCAGAAATTGACACTGCAAATTTATATATTTATATATTTTAATTCACATCCAAGATTGGTAAATAATTTAGAATTGATTGAAGTATATAAATAATGAAATGGGGCCTATATTAGAAGTTGAAATATAAAAATTGGATTTTTAATTTATTTGATTTATTTAATAAATATTAAAAATAGCCATTTTTGTCACGGGCTCGGATTTCGACGAAACCAGTTTCATCGGATCCGTATCGGTGAATTATTATAGGATTTCAAATTTCGTATCGATCGGACTTGTCGTTTGATCGTACGGACGCGAAACGCCTTGAAATCAATTTTATTAAAAATCAATTTGAAATCAATTTGGAAATCTTGTTTTCAGCATAACTTCTTCATACGATCGAATTTGGTCGTGAAACTTTTTCCATCGCGTTCAGAATATTTTAAAACACCTATTTGGATATATAGTTTTAATAAATTCGATTCCGGAGGCATAGCGGGCTTTTTGGGCCAACTACCGTTTAGCACGTTCGTTATCCGTACCCACCTAGCCTTCTTTTATTTGTCTATATATATGCGATCATAAACCCTAGCCTCCTTCTTCTGTCAATTGAATATACGTACATTTTCTTCATTCCTTTCTCCTCTCCAATGGTTGAAAACCCTAGATCTATCTACAGTTCAAAATCAAAAGCCAAAACTCAAAAATTTCAGAAAATTCCAGAAAAAAATATATGTTGAAGTATTCGATACGTGTAATCTACTGATGCAATTCGTTTTTCGACTCAAGCTACCGTTTGTCCAGAAAAATTCAGAACAATTTCGGCCTCTCATCATCGTCGCGACAAACGGAGTCTGATCGAGAAACCCCTTCTGGGTATTGTGGAGAGCACCAAGGAGAGTCGATCTGGGTGGTTCGTTTGGCAATTCAACGGTCAGATCGTCATTAAAATTTGAATTAGGGTTTCGTCCCTAAGTATAGAGGCGGCAATCAAAGGGGTGCGCAGGTGGTCCACTGGGTGCGGCCGGTCAGGGGTTTGGCAGAGGGGGCGAGGTCTTGGCGTATGGGGGGTCGCGGCGGCCTCTAGGCATGGTCAAAGGCGGTCAACGTATGGGTCAAGGCTGTGTAAATGGGTCGCGACCTGTAGATGGAAGCATGCGTGAGGAGGGGGATGCACGTTCACGTGTTGACGTGTTTATTGAGGTTATTTTATTTTTTGTTTGTTTGTTTTAAATTTTATTCGATTTTCAAGCACGTTTTAACGAATATCTTGCTCATACGATATCCGTTTCGAACAAAATTTTTTTTGTTAGGTTCGTATTTAAAATCCGGATCTGATGACGCTGGTTTGGACAGATTTGGAGACCGTCAAATTTTTGAGTTTAAATCGAATCTAAATTCGATTTAAATTCGGAAGGTGAGTGTTTTAACCCACTCACAATTACTAGAAGCTTTTATGTTTGTTAAATAAATTTTAGAAATGAATAGAAATTTATTTATGAGCTTTTGGCATGTTATTTCATCCATATCTGTTGAATTACATTTTTTTGAATTTAGCTGTTAATTAAATTGATTGATTGCGTATAAATTGGCTGTTAGAAATTATTGTTGCATATGAACTGCTAGATTAACAGTTATATAAATTATTGGGGAATATAAACTGTTAGATTAATAGTTGATAAATATAATTTGAAATAAAACCGCCAATTATTACCTGTTGTATATTACCAAACATATATTGTTATTGATTGATATTGATGGATGTTTGTGATTGGATGATGGACGTTTGTGATTGGATTATGGATGTGTTGTTGAATGGACGTTAAATTGGATATCATTAAACTGCAAGTTAGCATACATTTTACATTTCATTCGGGATTGTGGTTTGAAATGATAAAACCGCAAAGTTTTATTTTTAAATTGCGGATTGAAATGATAAATATCCGTATCACTTGACCATAGGATAGAAAATTTTATACAGGCACCGCGGTCTATATATAACTATTTTAATGTGATTTCTATGGTTTGGATTGAATACGGTTTATAAATCTTAAATTTTATATTGTATAAATATTTTATTCCATATTTATATACCTATGAAGTTAAAATTTAGGAATTTAAAAGGTGGATAAATTTCTTTATTGAAATGGAAGAAATTTAGAAAATGGAGTTGGTAAATTTATATCCTATGTTTAAATGTAAAGTTGGAAATTTTAAAGATATGATATTTGAAATTGGATTTTCCCAAAATAAATAGAAATGGATATTCTAGTAAAATTTTGAATTGGAAAATTTATATATATATTTTACTAGAAATTGAAGTTTTATTAATTATGGATTTTATGTGAATGGTCAAGATTAATTAACAGAATATTGAGTTTGAAAGGATAAAAATCCAACTTTAGTTGAAATATTAATGATCAAAAATGGATATAAATATATATAAAATTGAAATGGTTTTGGGACTTGAGGTAATATTTTGGATTTTGGTTTAACTTTAAAAGAAGAAATATTTGGAAAGCCGTGTAATTTATTTCTTTATAAAGCAACAGTAAAGTTAAACCCTTTTAATTCGCATACCGTTGAATATCCAAACCATTTGAGTTTAAAAGTTATGGTTTGAAATTATGGATTTCCAAAAATATTAAGCTTTGAAAATATTCGATTTTCAGATATTATGAAGCTAAAGCCTTTTAATTTTTGGAAAGGAATTATATTTGGAATAAGTGGTAAAATATGGTTTTGGGTTTTGGAATGATATCGTAATATTATGGTTTTGAAATGGATTATATTCTGGTTTTAAAGTATAAACAATTTTTAAATGACCGCGGTGTTATAATAACGATTGGTTGGCAAAGAGACCGGGATCGGATATGGACATACTCTCTGTCGATACCGAAAACCACTTTGACTAACCGTGTACGCGGTGGAGTTCCCAGAATGAAGTAGGTGGTGGCGACGTTTCCTGTAAGGTAAATACGTGGACCCAACTCCCGTGAGTTGGCATAAGGTGGCTAAAACAGGAGCGATTCTCAGGCCAATGAGGTCATTCCTCTGATCGGACGCTCCTCTTCGATATTATACTTTGACTTGGATTTGATTCAGTGGCCACTTCTATATTTTGATTTTGGGGAGTTAGTCCGAGGTGGGCGGTAACTGCGGCTACGCGTTTCCACCAGCCTGGATAGCAATTGGTATATCTACCCTGGCATTGCCTAGTTGTGCCGTGTCACCTACCATATCGAGCCTTGTACGAGTTTGGTTTTCTCCCGTAGCCCGTGTGGTATCCTCTAGTTGCTTCCCGAGTAGGAGGAGCTATGGTATTGGATGGACTACTGGGACTATTACGTGTTAAGGTGGAAAATGTAAAGCCTTAACGCTATTTAAAAGTATGTTTATTTTACTATAGACACTATTATAATAGCGCAATATACTACATAGTAAATAGTTTAACGGATCCTTAGGAGATGTAAATCCCGAACATCTCTTGAGTTACTGTACTCATATTTATTTCTGTTTATTTAACTTACATAAGATTTTCTAGTCTGACTCGGGTGTTTTTGTCTTTTCAAATTCGCTCGGGTCAGTCCGAGCGTTTCAGGATAGCAGATTTTAGCTTTGGAGGACGAAGACGAAGAATCAGTATTATTTTATATATAGTATTGCACCACACTCTTCCTATTCCGCTGCATTGCTTGTATTGGTATGTGTAACTCTGATTTTTATTGTAAAAGAAGAATCAAGCTTTTGTAAACTGTTTATGAACTGTATATTTGTTATTATATTTTATCCTTCCGCTGTGAGATTCTGTTTTTGTTTTTATTTCTTCTCTGTTTTTCTTATTTACCCCATAACAATCCGCCCTTGCGTATGCTTTGAATTGGCACGTGTGTCGGTTTAAAGTGTGCAAAAAGGCGGGATGTTACAGAAGATATTTTGGAAAATAAATAATTTGGAAAATTATTTGGAATCTGGTGATGTGTGCATATCCATTGATAGTTCAATAACCGACTATCAACATTTCCCTTTGAATGGGTATTTGATGTGATTTGATTGAATTGAATACCACACTTATTTTTGAATAAGCGCTCACTATTCGGGTTAACCGGGAAAGGACCATGGGGTCATATAACCCATTCCGAATATGTGATACGTCGTTGTGAATTGCATTGAAGATCGGTGTTGAAGACCGAGTATTTGCAAAAGCGATAGGATGACCTATCGATTGTTTCTGCACTGGGTAGCTCCTGGTATAGAGATCTCCTAAGTGATAGGAAATTCGATCGGGATTGTGAATACCCGGATTGCAAGGGCTTCGTAAGAAGTGCCTTCGGTTTTGTTCGAGCCCGGAACAGACTTGTATGGATTGTATGTCTGACATTACAAGTTGAGATATAAAGCAGATTTCTTTCAAATATATTTCTGTTGGTGGCGGAGAATTTATTCTTTTAGCTTAACACCCTTCTCTGAGACGTACGAGCTCAGAGGTTATGTAGTTGAATGTTATCAGCGATATATTCCCAATTTGGTAATGTGACATGCTGAGTGTTGCTGTAAATGATCATTGTGTTGATTATTGTGATAGGATCGTTTATTTGATCGTCTATCCTTGTGATCATTTCTATGATCATTTGTTGACCCAAAGCATGGCTTTTGTATAAAGTATGTTTTTGTGGACGTGACTTCGTCGAGCCTCACACCCCGTGAATGGTCAAAACAGGAAAGATGCGGCAAGGTTATGAGGGGTAGCGCCCTTTAGGATGTGTCCATTTCCTTCTGGAAAAGGGTGGTATCATGGTATGGAGCCCAGATACTTACTCATGTTGAAAACACTTTGTTATGATTGTGTGAATTGATTACGAGCGCTCGGTGAAAAGGTCCCAAAGGACCGGGGGATGGCATATTCGGTCAGTTGTTACTCAGTTAAGGGTAACCCGGCCTTGTGTTGGTAGAGATCCGGTTTGGTTCTCGGGGATGTCCATCCAGAGGCATTCTCATGTGGCAATGGGAAGTTCCTTGGCCTGATCATTCGTTGGAAATCCAAAGAAACAATACGAGACTTGTATGGTATTAGTTGTATAACCTGCTATGGAATGTAGCGGTAACCTGCTATTGAACATGGTAGCTATAGTAGGCATAAGTGCGGAATGTCTATGCTGGCTAAGATTTATATTCTACTTTCAAAATGAATTTTTCCTACACTATGCACTAATAATAATATCAAATGTTCTTTTAAATACGTATCAAGCATCTTTGACTATCATAAGGAGAAATCTCCTCCGATTCTGCGTTTGCATTGTGTGTGTGTGCGGGAGGCCTTATGGTAGTCTCATTTTTAAAAAGCATTGCGAATTGATTTAAAAATATTCCTCTATTTTGATTTTAAAGATAAATAAACTGTTTTGAGTTCTCACACCAGTCACATGACTGACTCGGAGTTTATTGTTTTCCTTCCTAAACTCTGGGTGCCCACCAATTTTCACACGGGCAGTCAAGAGTTAAGGTTTATCAGGATATTCTGGATATTCAGGAGTTGCTGGAGGCAAGCTGGATGGCATGGCGTATTACTAGTTTATATAGTATCTCTTTTTCCGCTGCATTGTTTGATGTTGTTGTTGTTGTACACTCTGATGATATGATGTAAAGTATAAAATGTAATAACTGATATAGTTCTTTGTTTAAAGATTATTCATTTATTATTATATGTTGTTCCGCTGCGAATTGTGAGATTCTGATGTGATTCTGTTGTTTTCTGTTCCGTTCTATTTTTCTGTTCTCCTTTTTCTTCTATTTTAAAAATTTCTATTTTCTGTTTTCTTTTCTTTCCTCTCCATCTTCTATTTCCTTTTCTCTATGTTTTCTCTTTTCCCTCTCTATCTATCTTATCTTTTTCTCTCTTCTTCTCTCTTCTTCTGCCTTTTTCTTTTCCTAAATTTTTCTTAAACCCCTAAGGGTTCGTATTTTCGTTCATCTTGAATTAATCAATGGAGATTAGTGTCTATTCAAGGAGTACGGATTTACGGGTCTTTACATTTGGTATCAGAGCTGATGGTTAAGCGACAACCATGGTTCTGTTGGGTATAATTCATTAGAGATAGAGTCAGCAGTACTCTAGATTGAGTTTGAGTGTAATAATAGCTATGAGAGCGTATTTGTTAGTGAATATAAAAATTGTTTTATATTGTGATGATTGGTTTGTTGAGTGGTATATAGATTCTGGTTAATACGAGTAATTAACGTTGTTGATAGGGATCTCTAAACACTTGAATAGAACAATTCGACACAGTATTGTTTTAAATTGGGTAAATGAAATAATTTTGCCTTGATTATATTTTATATATAAAGGAATAATTTTTCAAAATTATTAAAGTGTATATATGTTGATTGTTTAGTTGTTTGAATAATCTAAATAAAAGAGTAATTGTATAAGCAAAAGAATTATAAGAATTGAATTATAATTAATGTGACTTACAATTGTGAAATAAACTTATATGTATAAGAAGTGAAACTATATGAATATATTTATGAATTTGAGTTGTAATAAAAGTGAATTTAAAGTTAAATGGGAATATAACTTAAGAGATGTTGAATGAAGTTGATATTAGTATCAAAATAAATTAATAAAGTGAAGTGATAAATATAAACTCAAGTTATATATATGAATTCAACTTTGAAATTGAATTGAATGAATGGATTAAATATTAATCAATTAAATCAAATTGGTATGAAATAATGAATGTAAGTGTTAATTCATTAAAATCTAATGTTATTAGAAGTTGAAAGTTTGAATGAAAATCAATTAATTAAACCAATTGTAAGCAAAGGAATTTGGTTGTAATTAATATACATTGATTGTTATATGGTTGTTAGTTGATTGATTGTATATAATTCATTAAGTGTTAATGAAATTGAGTCAATGAAATTGGAAGCTAAAGTAATTGAAATTCAATTTTGAAGTTAAGTGAAACTTAAATAGAATTGAATTTGATTTGGAAGTGAACCAACTTGAATATGAATTAGTGAATATAAACTAATTGAAAATGAATGTTAGTAAACATCCACTGTTAATGAATCAAATGTGATTTAAATTGAAAACCCTATTTCATTGAATATTAATGAGAATATGAATGAATATTATTGGTTATGAATGATAATTGGTTGATGGTTGAATATATTGCAATTGTTGTTTGTTTACAATTGCTATGTTGACATGTATAGTTATTATGTTGCTATATGTTGTATATCGATACTATTGTCTATATGCATGATTCTCATGTTGTTTGTTGAGTGTTTAGTAGGTGCGGATTGCGTTTGCTTCGCATTTGGAGCTCGCTTTCGCGCTATATTAGCCGTATATGCTTGCTAATAAAATATAAGGTACATATCTTGGATTACATACCGTACTTTTATACTTTTTCCCTTCGGGATGCCTCATTACTTGATGAGATGTATATTTGTGATATATATACTGTCATTTTTTTTTTCGGATCGAGCCGCGCAAAGGAGACTATGACGAATTTTTTCGAAAATTAAAGGCGTTAGAAAAAATTGGAAAATTTTGAAAACTTTAACTTTGATTTAGAGTTGAAAGTTAAACAATAGTAGTTGTTTTTGAAAAGATAACTAAGTATGATTTGAAAACTTAGTAAAGTATTGTAAGAAGTTTAACTATGGATTTATGGAAAATTAATAAATTCTGTAACTTTTCTTACTTGTAATTTCGAGGACGAAATTCTTTTAAGGGGGGAAGATTGTAACGACCCAGAATTTTAATTTATTAAATTTTGAATATTTAATTTATTTTAAATATTAATAAGTGAATTTATAAGTCAAATAAATTTTTATTTGAATTTTGGATTTAATTGGATTATTAAATCGATAATTTAATATGTGAAATTATGGAAATAATTGAAAATTGGGTTAAATATGATTCAAATGATTTGTAAAATTTTATTTTATCATATGGAAGTTAGAACGATATTTTAGAACTTTTAAAATCGAATTAAAAGTTAATTTGTGAAAATTGAATATTTTAATATTTAAATCGACTAGTGAAAATAGTCAATTTTTGAACAGTCTCAGAATTGAACGAAACCAGTTCCATTGGATCAGTAATAGTTAGTTATTACCGGATTTCAATTTTCGTGTCAATCGGAGTTATCGTTTGATCGTGGCAGCTCGAAACGCATCGAATTATTTTTAATTTTAATTTGGCGAGTTAAAATAGCCATTTTTCAAAAAGTCTCGGATTTCGACGAAACCAGTTTCATCGGATCCGTAATGTGATATTATTGTAAGGTTTCAAATTTCAAGTCAATTGGATTTACTGTTTGTCCGGTACAAATTAAAACGCCCAGAAATCGATTTAAATCGGTTTAATTTAAATTGAACGTTTGTAGCCATAACTCGCACAGATGATCGAATTAGCTTCCGAAACCTATTCCATTGTGTCCAGAACGCGGGGTAAACCTTAGAAACGCTGGTTACGGCGCGTAAATCGGAGTTCGGAATTTCCGGATGAATAGTGTTCGAATTTTTCCTATAAATATACCCCCTACCCTTCATAAAAAAAAAAAAAATACATATGAAACCCTAGCCGCCAATTACAAATGGAGGGCTGAAAATTGTCGTCGTTCTTCTCTTAATTTCATCAAATCCATCAACAATTAGCCTTAGGTTTCAACTAGAGAATGGAAGAGCACGACGAGATCTTTCAATCCATACGGATTTGATGGGTTATGGTCGATCGAAAGGGAAGCTACAGGGCCGCGTCCTCCTTGACTTGCGCACGACTTTTCATGCAACCTAGGGGGCCGAGCTCCTCCCTATTGTGGCCAAAGGCAGGTGGTGGAAGGGGCTTCGAAGTGGAGCTTCCTGATCGAATTCAAGTTGAGCGAAGATGGTGAAAAAATTAACCCTAATATACTATACATGGGTTCGGTTTTTAGTTTGCTACCTGGTGGCAAACGCGTGGGAGAAGAAGCTTTGCGTGCGGCCCAGATGAGAAGGGGATGGATCCTGTGGCTATGGTTTAGCTAGGTATAAAAATAGTTAATTAATGTTGTAATTAGTTTATAAAAAAATCGAGTAAACTTCAAAAATTGATATCTTTTTCATACGAGGTCGAAAACGCGTGAAACCAGTTGCGTTGGAATCGTATGGACGAGCACAACGCGATGGAGTTGGTTTGGAGTCGTTTGGAGTTAGTGAGAATTTTGGGTAAAATTAAACGTCCGTTTAATTTTATTCGAAATAAATCGCTAAAACGGAAATAAAATCAAGGTGAGAACTTCTCACTCAATCGAATCAGTTTCGATTTTATTTTAAATAAGTTAGATTTAAAATATTTGAATGCATGTTTGAATGTTGATTGATATCTATTGATTGTTAAAATAGACATTATACGCCGTTAGTAAGCGGATGTTATTTATTAAAAACATATACCGCGAATATTTCATAAACAGTGAAATTGGTATTATATATCATAGCAATATATATATATATATATTGGCATATGTATATATTGGAGTTATTGATTTCCCGCATTTTTTGTTTAGCGGATGAGACCCTATTGCGCCATTATTAAGCGGATAATATTTAAATCCCATATACCGCGATAATTTCGTACTGGAGCGAAATTGGTATTGTGCTAATGTTTGTGGATGCAGGAAAACAGGTTGGAGGGATCCAACTGGATTCCTCAACAGTATTTATTTGATTTCAGATATTTTGATATTTGATGGATTATCATATCGATATATGATATCGTTGTTGTCGTGATTGACTATTTGGTATGTAGCATCATTGGACCAAATTTGGAATTTTAAAATGATTTCAAAGTGATTTTTGAAAGTATACGTTATAAAATATTTTTGGAATTGATTCATTTTAAAATAAATAAACGTTATAATTTTTAAAGTTATAAAAATTATGATTTTTGAGAAATATAGTTAAAAACTGGTTTTTGAGAATATGATGCTAACGATTTTATAAAATAGTTTAATCGGGATTTTAGAATTTATTGTGAAAAGTTTAAATATAGGATTTATAAAATTTAATTATTTTATGAGTCAAAATGGTGAAATAATAAAGGAGATTAAAGACGTTTTAAAAGGATAATATAAATTGAATTATATTAAGAAATTTATAAATGGATATTTATAAATCGAAATATTGAAATTATAAAACGAGCTTTTATAAGTGTTAGAATGAATTGTGAATGAATTTCATAAATGAATGAAATTTATAGAATTATAAACGGTGAATTTATAAAATTTGAAAAGTTAATTTAAGAATGGATTTTTGATTAAATGAATCTTATAAGTTATAAGATTTATGAATTGGGATGTTTAAAAGAACGATTTTGTAAAATAATCGTTTTATAAGCATTTAACTTATAATATGAACTTTTAGTTTATAATTGAGTTATAAATCGAATAGGTTAATAAAGAAAATTTATAAAAGGAAGTTGTTATAAAATAATTAGAAATGGAATTTATAAACGTTGTTTTATAAATTCGCAAATGACTTATTTTGATAAGTAAATTGCTGAAACCTATTAATGGAGTTATATTCACGTTTTTGAACTGTGAATAATCCTTTAAAATAAAATGAATAAAAGGATGAAATGTGTTAACGTAGTATATTCACGTTTTTGAATAGTGAATGATATGTTAAAGAAAATGTTTAGAATGTGATATTTTAAATTGAATTAAAAACGATCTAACGATGTTTTAAAATATGTTGAGATTCGAAACCATAGATTTCAACATTTATTGTTGAAATAGACGTTTTCGAGAAATAAAAGGAAATGGTAGATTATAACACTGTAGTTATAATAAATGATTTCCAAAAGGAAATGTTTTGTATAGTATTGGGATTTATATATCTATTTTAATTTCGAATCCCTATACTAGTGATTTTGGGTTGTCGTGACAATGTTTTACGTAACATTCGTTTTGGCCCAAATAAATATGTTTAAGAGAATGATTTCCTTAAAGAATGAAATATATACTTAATTTTGATTTAAGTATATTGAATATTTTCTAAGTGTTGAAAATAAATAAAATCTGTGAATTACTTATGAATAAATAAGTATGGAAATGTTTTTCCAATATAAAGTGAATATTTTGAGAACTTATCTTTTTGAAGATAAATTGAAATGAAGAATTGAAATCGTATATGCATGAATATTTTGGAATATAAATTCACTATGGAATTTATAAAAGAAAGTGGGATTGGTTTAGAAAAATAAATATTGATTTATTTTTGAAGTATTGAAATTTAATATCTAGTGAAGATATTTTGGAAAATAAATAATTTGGAAAATTATTTGGAATCTGGTGATGTGTGCATATCCATTGATAGTTCAATAACCGACTATCAACATTTCCCTTTGAATGGGTATTTGATGTGATTTGATTGAATTGAATACCACACTTATTTTTGAATAAGCGCTCACTATTCGGGTTAACCGGGAAAGGACCATGGGGTCATATAACCCATTCCGAATATGTGATACGTCGTTGTGAATTGCATTGAAGATCGGTGTTGAAGACCGAGTATTTGCAAAAGCGATAGGATGACCTATCGATTGTTTCTGCACTGGGTAGCTCCTGGTATAGAGATCTCCTAAGTGATAGGAAATTCGATCGGGATTGTGAATACCCGGATTGCAAGGGCTTCGTAAGAAGTGCCTTCGGTTTTGTTCGAGCCCGGAACAGACTTGTATGGATTGTATGTCTGACATTACAAGTTGAGATATAAAGCAGATTTCTTTCAAATATATTTCTGTTAGTGGCGGAGAATTTATTCTTTTAGCTTAACACCCTTCTCTGAGACGTACGAGCTCAGAGGTTATGTAGTTGAATGTTATCAGCGATATATTCCCAATTTGGTAATGTGACATGCTGAGTGTTGCTGTAAATGATCATTGTGTTGATTATTGTGATAGGATCGTTTATTTGATCGTCTATCCTTGTGATCATTTCTATGATCATTTGTTGACCCAAAGCATGGCTTTTGTATAAAGTATGTTTTTGTGGACGTGACTTCGTCGAGCCTCACACCCCGTGAATGGTCAAAACAGGAAAGATGCGGCAAGGTTATGAGGGGTAGCGCCCTTTAGGATGTGTCCATTTCCTTCTGGAAAAGGGTGGTATCATGGTATGGAGCCCAGATACTTACTCATGTTGAAAACACTTTGTTATGATTGTGTGAATTGATTACGAGCGCTCGGTGAAAAGGTCCCAAAGGACCGGGGGATGGCATATTCGGTCAGTTGTTACTCAGTTAGGGGTAACCCGGCCTTGTGTTGGTAGAGATCCGGTTTGGTTCTCGGGGATGTCCATCCAGAGGCATTCTCATGTGGCAATGGGAAGTTCCTTGGCCTGATCATTCGTTGGAAATCCAAAGAAACAATACGAGACTTGTACGGTATTAGTTGTATAACCTGCTATGGAATGTAGCGGTAACCTGCTATTGAACATGGTAGCTATAGTAGGCATAAGTGCGGAATGTCTATGCTGGCTAAGATTTATATTCTACTTTCGAAATGAATTTTTCCTACACTATGCATTAATAATAATATCAAATGTTCTTTTAAATATGTATCAAGCATCTTTGACTATCATAAGGAGAAATCTCCTCCGATTCTGCGTTTGCATTGTGTGTGTGTGCGGGAGGCCTTATGGTAGTCTCATTTTTAAAAAGCATTGCGAATTGATTTAAAAATATTCCTCTATTTTGATTTTAAAGATAAATAAACTATTTTGAGTTCTCACACCAGTCACATGACTGACTCGGAGTTTATTGTTTTCCTTCCTAAACTCTGGGTGCCCACCAATTTTCACACGGGCAGTCAAGAGTTAAGGTTTATCAGGATATTCTGGATATTCAGGAGTTGCTGGAGGCAAGCTGGATGGCATGGCGTATTACTAGTTTATATAGTATCTCTTTTTCCGCTGCATTGTTTGATGTTGTTGTTGTTGTACACTCTGATGATATGATGTAAAGTATAAAATGTAATAACTGATATAGTTCTTTGTTTAAAGATTATTTATTTATTATTATATGTTGTTCCGCTGCGAATTGTGAGATTCTGATGTGATTCTGTTGTTTTCTGTTCCGTTCTATTTTTCTGTTCTCCTTTTTCTTCTATTTTAAAAATTTCTATTTTCTGTTTTCTTTCCTCTCCATCTTCTATTTCCTTTTCTCTATGTTTTCTCTTTTCCCTCTCTATCTGTCTTATCTTTTTCTCTCTTCTTCTCTCTTCTTCTGCCTTTTTCTTTTCCTAAATTTTTCTTAAACCCCTAAGGGTTCGTATTTTCGTTCATCTTGAATTAATCAATGGAGATTAGTGTCTATTCAAGGAGTACGGATTTACGGGTCTTTACAAGAGGGTTACTGTAATTAAATATAATGGAAACTTCAACATTAAATAAATGAATGAGATTAAAGGTAAGTTGAAATTGTAATTTATAAAACAAATATATATTAATTAAAGGAATGGAGAAAAAACTTGTAAACTTTCACTTACATTCTTAAACATACATAACTTACCATATAATAAAAGTTGCAATGTTAGTAAGAAAATGTAAGGGAAATCTTACAAGTGAAGCTTGAGGAAATTAAAGTATTCATTAAATTTGCTGTATTAATGAGAATTAATTGTATAAACTTAAGCTAAATTGGAAATTTTACTATATAAGAAAAGGTAAGTAGTATAAATAGATGATATAAACTTTAGTCAGTAAATTGGAATACAAATATAATGAATTTTTTAATAAATGGAAAATGAAATTTGTAAGAAGTAAAGAAATTCCTCCATAAATGGAAAAAAAGAAAATCAAACCACGGAAGTATGAAATAAATGTATAATAAGTAATTTGGTTGTTGGTTTGAATTGTATTGTTTGATTTATGTTTGTTGGGTAAGAAATTTGAAGTTGTTGGGTGAATAAATAATCTATCTTTGTTCCATCCAAGACTGTTGAGTAAAGGATGCACTTGATAGTTAATTTCATCTCATACAAATTTCAAGTTTGAACCCAAACAACTATTTGTTTGATGGATTAAATGGTTGCTTTGCTTTGTGTATGTATGCTGTTTGTAAGGCTGATGGTTGATTTGATTGGTTGATTAATGGTTGAAACCACCTAAACATTTCACTTTAATATAAATATTTAACCTTTTTAGATTATATAAGTGATTGCAGGTGATGGAAGCAACTGCTACTGCTTTTGGTTCCACAATAATTAGCGTAATTGCCCGACAAATAGGTATGTTTCCGGATTACGTTTTAGCGCTATTTTATATAATTTTTCCCGTGTTGGGATAATATTTTGATAAT
This sequence comes from Allium cepa, assembly GCA_030765085.1. Lineage (NCBI taxonomy): Eukaryota > Viridiplantae > Streptophyta > Magnoliopsida > Asparagales > Amaryllidaceae > Allium > Allium cepa. Next base: position 467,864,390 of record CM060943.1, read on the forward strand.
ATATGAAATATATTTGTATATTTTGATATTATATTTTCTCCAGAGTCTCTCCGTACAAAGGAGACTCTGCTAAAATTTTCCGTAAATTTTGGACTTAGAATTTTGTGAAAATGTTTTCCAGCTTTAATAATCTAAGTATAAAAGAATATAATGATTATAAACAGGTATATTTTATTTAAGAAAATAAATTTAGTAAATTATTGTTTATAAATAATATTTGAAATAAGATGTACTGTTTTATTCTTCCTTCTCCCTTCTTTTTCCTTTTCGGGGACGAAAAGTTTTGAGTGGGGGAGATTGTAACGACCTGTTGAATTTGGTAATATTAAATGAATTAATATAATATGTTCTAATCTAATTTAGAATGAAATAAAGTCTTAATATTTTATTTGAGTAAGTGTAGAAATTTGTTATAGTAATTGGAATTTAAAGTAACAATAAAATTTATGACAATAGATTTGTATAATGTAAATTGTCACATTTTGTTGAAAGTTAATTTTAAGAAACATACAAATGTTGAATCAGTGGATATTAATAAAAATATTTACTAGAATGGAATTCAATTAATATAAAATAAACAGTGGTGATTGTACATTTGGTTGTAATTATAAATAGAGACTAAGTAAAAGTGACCGTTGAATAAACCAATGCAATATGTGAAGGTAAGTAATTTTCATAAATGGTCAATAATAAACGCACTCAAAAGGGTAATAAAATTTGTTTGTTTAGGTGATTACGTATTGATAAGCTATAACTAAATCTGCAGTTTGGTAGTAAATGGGATATGAGAAGACAAAGGCATTTAGAAAGTAATAGATGGGATTCATAATAACAAGTAGTAAATTTATGCATATATTTGGGCGTTTGCCATAATTACCAAATTTTACCATTCATATAATTTATTTTATTAAAGTCTATAGCAACATTGTTGTTAATAATGTTGTTAGTGAATTTGGATATAAAAGAATGACAAGTGTAAGTTAACCATTTATTTTATTTTGTTAAGAATGGAAATAGTTTGAAATAGATCTGAATAGATTTTTTTTGGGTTGTTTATGTGCCTAGTTAATAAGGGAGAGTTTATAAAAATAAAAAGGAATGCACAAGTGAAATGTATATAAGCAAAGGTTATTTATACCCACAAATTTGTTTAATTACTGTATAGGAGATTTAAATGTATAGTTAATTATGAATTGTAGAAACGGTTATTTAATCTAATTGTTGAAAAATTAGGTGAAATATAAATAGGGAAATAGCGGAATTGTTGCACTTGAATAAAAAATAAATTTAAGAATTTATGACAAGAATTTAAATTTCCTATGTGTTTATATATATTGGTAAAATTGTAACTATATGGGCATTTAGGAAGTAAAATAAATGGCAGTGAGGGATAACCAATTTAATGCAATACAAAGGTGATTGGAACGACTGTTGGGTTTAATGGAGTATATATAAACAATGAATATCATTATAATCTCTTAATTTAATACGATTGTTTAATTAATACTAAAAGAATAAAGTTGAAATAGTATTAATGTAATAAAAACTTTAATAGATTGCAATTGTATTATGGAAGTAAATTGTTAATAAATGAATGTAAATATTAACAAATTTATGGAAATAAAATATAAAGGAATGTTGGATAGAACAGAAGTGAATGAAATTTGATAGTACGTTAATTTGGAGGTAAATTTAAGAAAGAATAACAACCATTATAAATTTCCTAACTTATTTGTCAATAAATGTATTTGGGAATAGAGTTCTTTTATATGTTGGATAGTTATAATGTTGTTATTAAGAATGAACGTTACTTTATTAAGCATAAATATAGTAACGGAAGTATGAATAAATTTATAGAAACGTAAGACTTACTTTAAGGTAATATTTGAGTGTAGACTTTTGAAATAGATTTGACAACAATAATTATTGTTCGTTACCTATCTTATTTGTTGTTAAGTTTATTTCGAAATCAAATCCCAAATGTATTCACAAAATTTTTGCAGTTGCGTAGTTTTGGTTTGTAATTGCAGTAGTTAGTTCTATAAGGTGAGGTCTATACTAATTTTATTTTAATTGGACCATTGGTTGATATAGACTTTAGAAAGCGAGATTTATAATTTTTAATTTGAGTATTTAATTCAACAAATGGTATTTATTATTACAAATAAAATGGAATTAAACGTAAAATATTAATTAAAATGGAATTTGTAAACATTATAGTGAAATCTTGAACTAATGTTAGTAGCATCTTTATTTTAGGTAAAAGTTTAGAATATAAAGGTTAAAAAAAAAATCTTAAGTATGGGTTTTGAGGATTTAATTTATAAAATTCTTAAATATAAGAAAGTGTAGAAATTAACATTGCAATTAATGTACTTGTCAACTTTAATTCACAGCTAAACTTGTTAGGTCATTTAAATTGATTATGAATTTTTTTTGGCGATAAAATTTAGTCAATTATAGAGTTTTAATATAAAATTGGATTTTTATAATTTATTTAATTTATGTAATGAATATTAAAAATAGCCATTTGGGCCACGGACTCGGATTTCGACGAAACTAGTTTCATCGGATCCGTATCGGTGAATTATTATAGGGTTTCAAGTTTCGTATCGATCGGACCTGTCGTTTGATCGTACGGACGCGAAACGCCTTGAAATCGAATTAATTAAAATCAATTTGAAAACAATTTGGAAATTTTGTTTTCAGCATAACTTCTTCATACGATCAAATTTGGATGTGAAACTTTTTCCATCGCGTTCAGGATATTTTAAATTACCTATCTGGATATATGGGTTTGATAAATTTCGTTCCGGGGTCAGAACGGGCTTTTTGGGCCAACTACCGTTTAGCGCGTTCGTTAACCGTACCCACCTAGCCTTCTTCTATTTGTCTATATATATGCGATCATAAACCCTAGCCTCCTTCCTATTGTCATTTGGCTGTACGTACATTTTTCTTCATCTCCTTCTCAACTCCTCATTCTAATGGCAGAAAAAAAACCTAATTCTCAAATTCCAAAAAAATAATTTCAATTTCAAAAAAAAAAAAAAAAAAATTGCGGATCTGCAGCAGCTTCTGGTCGCGCTTCGGGTTTCAGGGGAGAAAACCCTAGAGCAACTTCGGGTCAGGAAGAAAATGACTCGGGTCGCTCCGGGTCGTTTTGGCGAAAACTCCAAGCAAGCACCGGGGAATTGAGGCGGCGCACCGAAGTCGAACCCGAAGTCGACCCAGGACCAGAATTTTTCATTTTTCAAATTTTCATAACTTTTGCATACGAGCTCGGATTCGCGCGCTGTTTATTTTGATGGGATCGTATCGGAATTTTTGACGTTTTGGCACTAGTTTGGATGAATTTGAAGACTATCCAATTTTTGGGTTTAAATTGGATTTGAATTCGATTTAAATTCAAAAGGTGAGTGTTTTAATCCACTCACAACTACTAGAAGCTTTTATGTTTGTTAAATTAATTTTAGAAATGAATAGAATTTATTTATGAGTATTTGGCATGCTTATTTCATTCATATCTGCTGAATTGCATTTATTGAATTTAACTGTTAATTTAATTTATTTATTGCGTATTAATTGACAGTTAGAATTTGTGTTTGCATGAAACTGCTAGTTAACAGTTATATAATTTATTACTGAATATAAACTGTTAGATTAATAGTCGTTAAATTTAAATTGAATAAAATTGCCAGTTATTACCTGTTATATATTATCAAATATAAATTGTTATTGATTGATATTGCTTGATGATTGTGATTGGATGATGGGTGATGTTGATGAATGGATGTTTTATTTTATATCATTTAAACTGAAAATTATCATGCATATTTCCTTTCATTCGGGATTGTGGTTTGAAATGATATACAACCGCAAAATTTTATATCTTTTAAATTGCGGATTGAAATGATAAATATCCGTATCACTTGACCATAGGATAGAAAATTATATACAGGCACCGCGGTCTATATATAACTATTTTAATGTGATTTCTATGGTTAGGATGGAATACGGTTTATAATAATCTTAAATTTTATATTGTATAAATATTATTCTTCCATATATATACATATGAAGTTGAAAATTTTGAAATTAAAAGGTGTATAAATCTCTTTATTAAAAATGGAAAAAAAATTAAGAAAATGGAGTTTGATAATTTATATCATATGTTTAAATGTTAAGTTTGGAAATTTTAAGATATGATATTTATAATTGGATTTTTTCCAAGATAAATTGAAATGAATATTCTAGTATAATTTGAATTGAAAAAAAAAAAATATTTTATTACTAGAAATTGGAGTTTTTATTTATTTATGGATTTTATGTGAATATTCAAGACTAATTAATAGAACATTCGATTTGTTGAAAGAATAAAATCCAACTTTAGTTTGAAATATTAATACTCCAAATGGATATACGTATATATCTGTAAATTGAAGTGGTTTTGGAACTTGAGAGAGATAATACAAATTTTGGTTTAGACTTTAATAAAGAAATGTATTTGTAAAGCCATGAGAACTATTTTCTTTACAAAGTAACATTTAAGTTAGACCATTTAATTCATATACCGTTGAATGTCCAAACCATTCAAGTTTTTAGAATTTATGGTTTTAAATTATGATTTTCAAAATATTATGCTTTGAAATATTTGATTTTCAGACGTTATGAAGTTAAAGCATTATGATTTTGGAAAAGAATTATATTTGGGATAAGTGATAAAATATGGCTTTGGGTTTGAAATGATATCGTATTCATGGTTATGAAATGGAATGTTTATTCTGATTTTTAAAGTATAACCTATTTTTAAATGACCGCGGTGTTATAATAACGATGGGTTGGCAAAGAGACCGGGATCGGATATGGACATACTCTCTGTCGATATCAAAAACCACTTTGACTAACCGTGTATGCGGTGGAGATTCCAGAATGAAGTAGGTGGTAGCGACGTTTCCTGTAAGGTAAATACGTGGACCCGACTCCCGTGAGTTGGCATAAGGTGGCTAAGACAGGAACGATTCTCAGGCCAATGAGGTCATTCCTCTGATCGGACCCTCCTCTTCGATATTATACTTTGATTTTGGATTGATTCAGTGGCCACTTCTATATTTTGATTTTGGGGAGTTAGTCCGAGGTGGGCGGTAACTGCGGCTACGCGTTTCCACCAGCCTGGATAGCAATTGGTATATCTACCCTGGCATTGCCTAGTTGTGCCGTGTCACCTACCATACCGAGCCTTTACTACGAGTTTCTATTTGTGTCGTACCTATGGAGTATCCTCTGGTAGCCTCCCGATCAGGAGGTATTACGGTACTGTATAGACTATTGGCATTTTACGTGTTAAGGTGGAAAATGTAAAGCCTTAACGCTATTTAAAAGTAAGTTTATTTTATAAATAGACACTACTATAATAGCGCAATATACTACATAGTAAATAGTTTAACGGATCCTTAGGAGATGTAAATCCCGAACATCTCTTGAGTTACTGTACTCATATTTATTTCTGTTAATTTAACTCACATAAGATCTTTTAGTTCTGACTCGAGTGTTTTTGTCTTTTCAAATTCGCTCGGGTCAGTCCGAGCGTTTCAGGATCGAAGACTTTAGCTTTGTAGGACGAAGACGAAGGAGTCGTATTATTATTATCTATAGTATTACACCACACTCATACTGTTCCGCTGCATTGATTGTATTGGTATGTGTAACTCTGATATTTATTGTATAAAGCAAATCAAGTGTTTGTAAACTGTTTTGAACTGTATATTTATTATTATATTTTATCCTTCCGCTGTGAGATTCTGTTTTGTTTTTATTTCTTCTCTGTTTTTCTTATTTACCCTATAACAATCCGCCCTTCCGTATGGTTTGAACTGGCACGTGTGTCGGTTTAAAGTGTGCGAAAAGGCGGGATGTTACAGATCTTCTGTAACTCAATTTATTCTTTCAGTTTGTCCATCTGTTTGAGGATGGTATGCTATGCTAAAATTGAGTTGTACACCTAAGACAGAATGCAAGCTTTGCTCGAATTGACGGGTAAATATCATATCAAGATCGCATACTATATTGTTTGGAATTCCATGCAATCATACAATATGTTTCAGGAATAATCTGGCTAAACTTTCAATAGTTTTAATAACAGGAATGAAATGGGCACTTTTAGTTATTCTATCAACTATCACCCATATACTTTCATTTCATGACCTTGATCTGGGAAGCCCATCAATGAAATCCATAAAAATTTATTCCTATTTCCATTGATGAACTTCGAGAGGTAATATAACTCCACTGGGCTTTTGATGCTCACTCTTTACCAACTGACATGTAATGCATATTTCACATATTCACCGATGTCCTTCTTCATGCTTTCCTAATAGTACATTCACTTTATATCATTATACATCTTTGTACCACCGGGATGTATAGAAAATAAAGATCGATGACATTCGTCTAGAACTTCTTTTCTTAAATCGGCTGTGTTAGGAACACACAGTCTTCCTTAAATTTCATGTTCCCCTTCAAGTCTAACTCAAACCCGCTGAGATCTTCTGATGCATTTCCATTCTTCAATTTATTAATTTGATCGACTAGGATTGGGTCATTTCTTTGATTAGCTTGAAATTGATCGAGTAAACTTGGTCGAATATCCAAACTTGCCAACATGGTTCTTGTTTCTTCCATTATTCTGAACTGGAGGTTACAAGAAGATAACACTTCTAATTCTTTCCATTCTATGAACATCATTGATAATACGGCTTGGTGTTTTCGACTGAGAGCATCTACCACCTTATTGCCTTTACTTGGAGTATACTGAATTTCTAGATCATATGTAGCTAGAAATTCTAGCCATCGTTGTTGTCGCATATTCAAATCTTTTTGAGAGAATAAATGTTTTAACGATTTGTGATCTGTGTACAAAGCAAACTTTTCTCCCAATAGATAATGTCGCCAATATTTCAAGGCAAATACGACGGCTGCTAACTCAAGATCGTGAGTTGCATACTTTACTTCATGAGGCCTAAATTGTCTAGATGCTAGGTTACAACTTTGTCTCCTTTCATTAATACTGCACCAAGCCCTGTTCCACAGGCATTTGTGCATACTACCAGATCCTGATTTTTTCTGGAACTACTAGTATTGGAGCATTAGAAAGTAATTCTTTCAACTTCTGGCAAGCCCTTTCAAATTTATCTGAGTAGATAAATTTAACCTTTTCTTTGTTAAATTAGTTAGTGGAGCAAAATCCTTGGAAAAATCTTTTATAAATCTTCTATAATATCCTGCTAAACCCAAGAAACTTCTGATTTAAGGTATTGATTCGGGTCGCTTCCACTTTTGAATAGTTTCGACCTTAGCTGGGTCGATTGAAATTCCTTTCTCCAAGACTGTATGTCCCAAAAATTTCACTTTATTCTGCCAGAAGTGACATTTTGAAAATTTCGCTTTAAGTCGGTGCTCTCTTAATGTTTTTAACACTATTTCAAATGAATCACATGCTCTTCTTCTGTCTTTGAGTAGACGAGGATATCTTCAATAAAAACTAGAAAAAACTTGTCTAAATAGCTTATGAAAACTCTATTCATCAAATCAACAAAATAAGCTAGAGCATTCGTTAATCCGAATGGCATTACTAACCATTCGCATGAACTATATCTACTTTGAAATGCTGCTAAAATACTATCCTTTGCAACTCTTAGTTGATGAAAACTTATGACTAGATCTAGTTGTGAAAATAACTTTGCACCACTCAGTTGATCGAATGGATCATCAATCCTTGGCAGTGGATATTTATTCTTGATAGTATGGTCATTCAATTTTCTATAATCTATACAAAGTCGAAGTGATCCATCTGCCTTTTTAACAAATAAAGTCGATGCTCCCACGGAGAAATACTCGTTCTAATGAAATTCTTTTGCTCAAGATCTTCTATTTGAGATCTTAATTCTTCCATCTCACTAGGGCACTTTCGATTAGGTGGTCTACTAAAAGGTTGAGTTCTAGGTTTCAAATCTATTCTGAACTCAACTGCTCGATGTGGTGGTAGACCAGTAACTGGTTCAAAGATATCAGAAAAATCTCTAACTACTGAAATATGTCCTATTTCATCTTCTTTAGATTCCCAAGCAAATAAAGAATAACTTGAACTTGCATTTTCTCTTTCTAGAGCTATAAGGATTCGGTTGGGGTAATTGGGATGTTGGAGAGTGATTACTCGTTTCGAACAGTATAATTAAGCTTGATAGTGCTCGAGCCAGTCCACTCCCAAAATAACTCCATAACTCGGCGAATCCATAATAAACAAATCACATGAGAAAGAATTCCCACATAAGCAAATTACGACTCCACTACATTTCATCTCTAGGGTAATGGATCCTCCAAAAGGATTAGCCACCCGAAGAGAATTATTAAGAGAAAAAACATCCAATTTTAACTTTTCTACTATTCCTTTCGATATATATGAATGTGATGCACCTGTATCGAAAAGAATTCCAATATATAATCCATGCCATAAAACAGTACCTTCAAGGATAGAAGCTTTTTTTCCCTCATCTGGTTTCATTAAACTGGGACCATCTAGTGCTAACATTTTCCCTTGAGTTTGCTTCTTCGGCTTTGTGCATTGTCTCGCTATATGTCCTATTTCATTGCAATTGTAGCATTTCTTCATAGTACCTTGACCTATGTTTCTACATTCATTGGCATAATGACCCATCTTTCCACATGAGTAACAATCCACTTGCGATTTAGCTTGTTGCATTTTCTGGTCCTCTTACTTAGGTTGGAGTGGTCACTTATTCTTTATAAAGTTTGCATTATTCTTCGAGAAGAATGGCCTCTTCCTTTGTTGTTGGATTTTTTGAGTAAGTTGACTTTCAGAAACTGAATCTCCCTCTCGTACCTTTTCAAATCTTAAAGCCATATCTACAATCTCCTCAAATGGAAATCTGAGTTGAGTAAGTAACTAATATCCAGTTCATTATTTAGACTAAACACAAACTTCTCAATATTTTCCAATGGGGTGCAAATGAGTGCTGGTCCATACTTTGATAATGCATTAAACTCATTGACATACTCAGTTACAGATAAATTTTGCTAGGTAAGGTCAATAAATTTCCGAAGTAGTGCTGCTCTTTCTACTTCAGATATAAAACGGGCTTTGAAAATATCATTGAATTCTTTCCAAAATATGTCTTCCTTTGGGGTTGCAGCAGTTATGGCTTCATACCAATCTAAGGCACCTCCGTGTAACTGTTGAGATGCTAACCTTCTATTGTCCTGATTGGAGAGATTCAGATCTTCAAAGATTCTTTTGCATGTTCTCAGCCATGCATGAACTCTCATTATGCCTTCATTTCCCAAGAATGGTTACCACCTAAACTTAAGTAGTCTTTGCAAAGCTTAGTAAACTTTGATTCGGTATTTTGAATATTGTCTCTGAGCATGCCTATATCTTTAACACTCTTAATGACTTCAACAAATTGATCCATAGTTAAAAGTACATTTTGATTGCGTGATTGAGCATTTTGTGACTCAACTATCGAACTTGTTCTAAGTCTACCTGGTCCTACCATTTTCTGATAAAGAACATTTGTTATTTGATTATTTAATAAAATTTCACTAACAATTACATATGTAATACAAATACATATCAAGTATTATCCTAATATTTTCCCTTTAAAACATTCTTAGAACTCGTCTATCACCTATATGAGTTAATCCCAATTCCGGGGGGGTTATTCCGACTGGGTAATAAACTAAGTCCAACTCCCTTATAGTCAAATGTGTTCTGATTACTAATTTATAAAAATTCTTTGAATCCTCGCTCTGATAACATGCTATGATGCCCCGGCTGTAGTGACCGAAATATTAGTGGGATTTTACCGCCCAATAGCTCGGACCAATGGGCACTAAAGGAGAGATCGCTCGTATACACTACTTTGGATCAACATGGATACGTTTAAAATACATGAAAATTTCTGAAGTGATACGTATCTCATCTTGAAACAATGTAGTATACACGAGTTCAGAGAATTTGTATCTAAATAACATATTAGAATACAATATATAATGGTTTCACAAAATAGCGAGCCATAAAGATAGATATATATATATACACATATACATAGGTACAAACGGACGTCTGACTATCACAATATATCTACAACTAAGTCATCAGGCATACTATACATAACTGCTCCAAAAATGACGCCCTAATACATACACACAAAAAATATACAAAGGACATACGACATGACTACACAAAATCAACTTAGCATAGTTCGTCGGGCTCTAAATGTATATCTCTAACATCTCTCCTCTAGATGACTCTAATAGTTCCATTGAAGCATGTAGCAAACGTGTGTCCGTGAAGCTCTAAATTTACAACTACCTTAAATTTATATATTTTATGCCAGTTGTCATCCTTCTCAATGTCGAATGAAATTAGCTCAAAACATGAAAAGGTAATCATGCTAAAAAGCCTCGGTCTGACCCGAGGAGTTGTCAAAAACAAAACATCGAGCCAGGTAATAAACCTGGCTGTGAGTATAGTAGTGTAACAATGATTCATATAAATTGTGGAGCTAGGTTATATATGTGATACTAAAAGAAATAAATATGTCATAAACTCCATAATCTAAACCCGCCCATATACCATTAAATTATTTCAATTCGAATACATGTGTCACGGCACTATTTAAAGTGATTCATAGCTACAACTCTACTCAATCGGGATATCAGAACCTATTCATTTATAAGTTTCATTCATTTTCAATATTTCATTATCAAGTTATTCATATACAAGGTCTAGAATTACTAGTTAATCATATTAATTATTCGCTCTTACTAGGCTTTGTATTAAACCAATATCAAAGCCTTTTTCATCTGTATATCTTTCGATCAACAATTGTGGGTGCCCCCACATGATATATTAGTTGTACTATCTTCTCCTGGTCACCATTGGCGCTCACACCGTTGTGCTGTAGTTTTCATCTTTGTTTCACACATATCCATCAATGAGATTACTCTTAATTCTTCCTCGTTTCCCGTTTGCACAACGCCTGTCACCACGGTTGTGTCAGTGCGACAGATTGTTTCAACAATAAGTGAAGAGAGACCAAGTCATCATGATTCAGGGAGCGACCCCGTATCTTTCCCTAGGATGGATTCTAGAATCTAGTAGTCTCACCTCATCTCGTTTGCTTCATCGGTTAAATTCATTCAAATTCTTTTGTATTTAACTTCCCAACATACCATTTATCCCCAAATGGTATCGTTTTCTATTATATATCGCATATAAATGTCGTGTTCATGCAACATAGCATTAACTTGCTGTATGTAGCATCATATATATAATGAATATTCATGAACAAAACAAGTAAACATAACTTGGAAGAATTTCATCGGATTTGAATTTATATTACAATAAAATGTACGCTCCAAATTTAGACTTGATTTTTGATGACGTCATTATAATTTAATTTATAGAATTTTTTCATAATTTTAAATTTGGAAATTAAATATTTTTGGTTAATGCATTTTGCGTCAAAAATCGGTTCTTTTGAAATTTTACACAACAAGTTAACCAGTTTATTCTATTGTCGTTTTGTGATCGCGTAACGTTGTCGTGCGCGATCATATTTTTATTTCGGTCATTCGTGGTCCATACGCGAATAGAATATTGCGTAGCATCATAATATAAAACTCTTTGGTCATGGTTACATCTCCACACGTCTCTGACGACCGCACCAAGACATCGTCGTGTTCAGCAACGCAATACAGTTATGATGGTACCTTCCATTTTGGTTGTAATGCTCCCGTTCACCATACAAACGCGGACACAACGGTGTCATTTTTGATCACCATAGGGTCCGATGATCAGGCGAAAGCTAATCGATTCGTCTCACTTCTCTCTACATATTTTCTTTTGGTCGCATGCTCAAATTCATCATAGATTTTGAGTTATTAATACTTAAATTTTTGAAACAAAACTTGTTTAATGTTATAAAGTTTGTATGGATACTCTTTATAATATATTATAAAGCATGCATGTCATTTTTTGGAGTAAAAAGCTATATCACCTTCCTTAGCAACAGTTTTTATCATTATATAGAAATAATCTAGGTTCATATTACTTGTTCAGAAATGTAGAATTCTTGAAGATACTGATTATAATATGACATATTGCCCAATTGATAGACGTGTGTTTGCAAAGGTTGGATATGATGAGTCTGATCGTTTACTAGTGCATAGAAAATGATTTTAATAGTTTTAAAAAGACAAGGAAGAAGCATGGTCGAATTGCTGGAGATGCAATTTGATTTTCATTCTTTTCTCATATTCTTTTTTTTGGATATCATAATCCCAATTTTTATCCAATATAACATGAAAGATAAATACTTTCACAGATGCAAACAAACACACGTCTGAAACAGTGTGAAGGTATAAATATTGAAATATATGTGCATGCATATTTGAACATAAGATGAACACTAATTATAATATATACAAATATATATATATATATATATGTACAACTAGAAATATAAACTATAAGTATTGTTAAAATGATTTACTCGATAGAAATAAATAGAAAAAAGTTATAATCATCTTGATTTTGTTGAGGAAACAAAAACTTGATCTATCCGGATGAAGTAAGAGGAAGATGCGTACATTACAGACTTCAGATTTTCAAGAGGAAGAAAATAAATATGGTGATGTTTATATAAGCAGAGAGAGATTCTTCATAAATGAAAGGTCAAATATACAAGTTATTTTACCATCATCAGATAGAGAAGAATGGTGAGGCATAATTATGAAAAAGAAGATTGCTGAGATATATCGAATTAATAGAACCGACTATTATTTTTAGTAAGTTAATAATTTCTCACTCTCTAACAAATTTTATACACCCTTAACCACGTTGATTGTCCTAACGCAATGTGATCTCCGATTACAATTTCGTTGGAGGTGTTTTGCTCCAAATGTTATATTTTATTCTTGCAATGATTTTTCTTTTTTAATAAAACGTCACTTTTCAATTTTCAATTTTCAACAATTATAAAATATTTGTTTTATTTTCAAAATAATTCCAAAACTTCGCAATTATATAACTAACCAAATAGCGAGATGTTACACCTGAGCCCATCTTTGCTTCATTTGGATATTGAGCCCTTCTTGCTCATTCCAGTTTCAATTATCATGAGAAACCCTTCCACAACCCCCAATTATATGGCCCACCCCTTTACGACCACCATCTTCGAAACCTACTCCCAACATGAGCTAACATCCGAAGACCATAATTTTTCATCATGATGTTATATCATCATCCAACCTGATCCAAAAAACCTAACACCTCCAACACGATCTACAAAACCTCTACTTTACCTCCTCGAAGTTCCATCCCATTTGGATGTAAACCTAGAACTCGATACCGACCTCTCAACTTAGCCCCGACCTCTCTTCCTAGCCAACCTGTTGCTAAGTTTTCTTCCATTCCTTCCTTGCTTCTAGTACTCCATGCCCAGATGCTTTAATCCCGAGTTCTCTACACAAATCAAGTCGTCATAGAACAAATCCTCTCTTCAAAGCATCCTACTTCATATTCTAGAAACAAGTCATCATAACCTTCGACATTTAGCTAATCACTTATCCATTACCTTAGGGAATCTCTACTAGCAACACCATTGCTCTCCACAAAACCATTGACTTGTTGGACCAACCCATAGAATTCAATACCGACCTCTCATGTAGGTACCAAATTATATACTTAGAGATTCTGGACCTAAACTCCAAGCCCCTTCCATACTAGAAGACTTTCCATTCAAGTTTTGTCCAATTCTGACCAATTTTACCTCTGATTTGCTCAATTCTCCAACCTAACTTTTTATGCAATCACAACATTAGCAAACAACATCAAGTCATATCATCCAATATAGAATAACAAGCAATTTCATCCAATCAATCATGCAATCCATCAAAATAAGAAAAACAAGTCAAGTTCTAACATAGATCTACATATAGCATGAATGTATGAGCACAAGCAAGGATGATTTCTAATCAGCGTAGATCATATACATAATTTAACATGTAACTAAAGTTAGAAAATGTTTTATGGTTAAAAATCGATTTAAAGCATGTTAAATCCTATATTCTACCATATAAACATGCATAGTGCAGTAAGAAGGCATAAACCACTCACTAATTACCAAATTCAACCAGATTGTAAGTAGATCTAATCCGAATAGTGAAGAAAATCACTTCTAATCAACCAATTTGATCATTTCTAGCCTCTCATTGAAGATCTAATCTCTAATCCACAATCTTGTTCGATTTAGAGAGAAATTTGAATGAATTAAGATGGATTTAGGAATAATTATGGTTTAGACCAGATTTGAAATGAGAGGAAAAAGTTTTTACTTGACTCTTTAGCACTGTATTTATAGTACTCCCTAATTAGACTAATGGGCACACTAATTGGTTTAATTAATTACACACAAATCCTAGTCAATAGCTTTAAAAACATAAAATGGACATAACTTTCTAACCGTGAGTCCATTTTTATACTATAACGTAACCACTCTATGGAATGAAAAACCATCATCCTAAAGCAGTGGAGCTAAGTGGAGACCCTAATTCAACTCCTCTTAAAAGTTATAGCCCTAACAAGATTTCCAAGGTCAAAATGGTCACATAGAAATTCGGGAAAAATCATAGGTGTGTAAATGTCCCTAAGAGTCATATCCCAAAATTATACAATCGTATGACTTCATATGAATAATACAAACTTATTTACGGTCCTCCGTTACGTAAAATACGAGTCGTTGCATTCCCCCCAACCTTTAGGAATTTCACCCCGAAATTCCTAAATGAGCCAAAGCATAAGTAACCATGGTCGTCTCACATGTCTGTCAATCATAAGAAACCATCAACCATCTCAAACAAAGCAACCATGCAACTAACGGTGTAGTTAATCTATCCTAGCATGCGAAAATCTAATATATTAAGTAAAGTATACAATGGTGAAAGTAAACACGTTAAACGTTGGGTCTTACCATTCAAAGAGCTCCGGATACATAGTCCTCGTGCTCTTCTCCATCTCCTATGTACAATTGCCATCACTTGCGCTCCATTTTACTTTCGTTAGCTTCACCATCTTTCTCCGAAGCTACTGCGTATCGTACCCAACATTACGAAGGGGCCGACGAGGTACATAAACTTCTGGTTCTAGCTCAACATCTTCTAGCTGATCTGGTGTGATCATCATGCCTAGTTTGTGCATAAACTTCGGTAGATAAGAGATGAAAAATGTTGTGCACACCCACCATTTTCTGAGGCAATATGACCCTATATGCTAGCTTTCCATTTCTCTTGACTATCGGAAAAGGTCCTCCGAATCTCTGCACCAACTTCCCTTTTCTACCAAACCGAACTATATTCCATAGAGGGGAAACCTTTATAAACAGCGTATCTCCTATAGAAAACTCTAGCTCTCTTTTTCTCTTGTCCGCATAGCTTTCCTATCGATCTTGAGCAGCTTTCATTCATTGCTGAATGACCTCAATCTTCTTTGAAGCCTCTTTAATCATATCTGGCCCAAGTATCAATTTCTGGCCCTCTTCCTACCAACATAAAGGAGCGTTACATGGTCGACCATAAAATGCTTCATATGGAACTGTACCAATACTCGACTGATAACTATTGTTGTATGCAAACTCCACCAAATGCAAATGATCATCCGATGATCCACCAAAGTCTATAATGGATGCGCATAAGAGATCTTCCAATATAAGATTTACTCTTTTGATATTCCCATCCATTTGTGGGTGATAAGCTGTACTAAGATGCAGCTTCGTCCTCAACGCCTCTTGTAAACTCTTCCAAAACCCACTAGTGAACAACGGATCTCAGTTGCTCACAATGCTCTTCGACACACCATGAAATTATGCTATCTATTTTACATGCAACTCTGCCAACTTAGATGTCATCTTGCTTGATTTGATAGGTATAAACCTTGCACTCTTCGTTAACCGATCTACTTTAACCCAAATGCCATCATACCATGCTCAAGTCCTCGACAATCCATCAATAAAATCTATTGATATTTGCTCCTATTTCAATTCAGGGATCTCTAATGTTTGTAAAAATCCACTAGATTTCTTTTGCTCTGCCTTTATCAACTGCCAGTTTAGCACTTGGAGATAAATGCCCCCAACATCCCTCTTCATGCCTTCCCAGTAGTAAGTTCGATTCATGTCTCAATACATCTTATTACCACTAGGATGAATAGTCAATCTGGAATGACGACACTCTCTTAGCACTTTATCTCTCAGTCCATTAACATCGAGAACAAATAATCTTCTATCTATATGAAGCCATCCTTCTCAGTCGATTTCATATTGCTTCATGTCTTCAGACTCTACTCCTTCTTCTATCTTTGTTATGATCTCTGCAAGCCTAGCATCCTGCTTCTGACTAGTACTGCTTTCAATTAGAGTAACTTTAATCAACAAACTTTCCAACATTTAAGGTTCTAGCTCACAGTGAGGCCCGAAATCAAATCCAGCAATATACTTTATCTACTTCCATTCCAAGAACATTACTCACAACTCTGCATGTCATCTATGCATTAATGACTGTATTCTCTTTTCCTAGAGTGTAGGAAATAGTAAGATCAGAAGAGGCCAAGAACTCCAACCATCACTGGTATTGAAGGTTGAGATCCTTCTGAGAGAAAAGGTACTTAAGGGATTTGTGGTCCATGAACAGCTCAAATCTTTCTCCCAACAAATAGCTCCTCCACATCTTCAAAGAAAAAACAATTTTCTCCAATTCTAAATCATACGTCGTATAATTCCTTTTATGAGGTTTCAGTTATCGACTAGCATAGGCAATAAATTTCCCTTTCTGCATCAACACTGCACCCAATCCAGTACCACAAGCATCGGCGTATACTTTCAACTCTTCATTTCCACTTAGAATGGTCAACACTGGTACACTTATCAACCTCGCTTTTAGACTCACAAATGCATGCACACATGCTTAATTCTTCTTCATCAAATTGGTCAACGGTGTCGTTACCTTCGAAAAGACCATTAGGAAGTGTCTATATATATATATATATATGTAAATTGTTATTGAATTATGTACATGTTAATATTTCAAACATATAGATTGAAAGATCTATGCACCTTTTCGCCATTTGATTTGAATTTTTGTTTCAAACTTGAAAATATAGAAAAGAGGGTAGCAATGATTTTTGGTCGAAGCTAGAGGTAGGGGAAGTGCAAATGTCAACTATAATAGTGAGGGTGGTGGTGTTTAAATAAGAAAGAAAAGAGAGAGTAAAATGTAGATCCAAATCCACTCCTTCCCCTACCGATTCAAACCCACAAATATGAAATATAACCCCTCCTCCCCTCAAGTCTAGTTGGCCAACAAGAGCCCAAATGGGCCTCCATTCCACTTCAAACGCGATATGATAATTCACAATTAAATTAACTTTAAACATACATCAATAACGTATATCAATACGTATGTGTACAACTTTTATATACGCACTATTTTTAATACTGATCAACACAAACCAAATAAAATTTTATAATTAATATTTCGCAGTTATTAATTAATTTAATTAACTTGTAATAATTATAGTTTAATTAAATCAGGTGGTAGTCTTTGCGTTTGTGTGACTCCTAAGTGTAAATTCAATCAGCGATTATTATCGAATAATTTGAATATTAATGTTCATACGTCACCTTAGTTAGTGATGTGACTATTCGGCTAGATTTGTCGCTTACACAATTTTGGGAAAACCCAGTTTTTACTTATTTTAAGCGTTCCCAGTAGTGACAATAAGTTACACCAATTTTCTTAGTCAAAACTATATCACTAGAACTTATGGAAGTTGGTATTGGTCAAAATTCCAATATAGACCACATGCAATCTGTATAGTCCACAAATAAAGTCTTTGGTTCAGTAATAACAATAATTATTAACCGAACCACTTTGGTCATAGACTTTGACTTTGAATTAATTATAATCGACCGTGATACTAACCTCATATAACCGAGGAGATGATTCACTATTGAATAATGTTTTACTTCCAATACTTTAAATTGACCAATCCATAGTCATTCGATAGACGTCGTGCAATGATTTAACTATAATCAAAGCTGAGTTTCCATAATGGGGATAATTCCTTACTTTACTTCATTCCCCCAAATCCTTCCTCTCTCATTCATTTTCATTTCATTTTCTAAAATCTAAAAAAACTAAAAGAAAGGGTCGGCTGTTACATTAAGGAAAAGAAGGGGAAACCTAATGGATTTAAAGGGAAAAGCTTAGGGAAACTAATCAACATCGAATCTCAATCTCTCTTGTCAAATCTAAGATGAATAATAATACCCATCTTATTTGTTATATTTTTTTTCGGACCAATGTTCGATTCTCAAATTGATTGTGATAATATGACATGCTTAGTTTGATGATATTATTATTGGATAGAATGATGGATTATTGGAATTTTATGGAAATTATTTTCATGGTTTTAAAAGGTAAAAACTAGTTTTGATCTTCAATTAACTTGAAATTTTTAATAAATTTTGTATAACATTATTTTGGAGACGGATTTTCAATTTCATAATTTTTCAAGTTCATATAAATATTTTATAAATTTCTTAATGGAAAAATGTACATATTTTGGGCTTTAACTTTTTAAAAATAACGAAGTTAATTTTTGGTTCCGATATTTTTATAGATGAAAGAAGGAGTACTAATTTTTGGTTATTTTTTCCCAAATGGTTATGATTTTCTATGAATTTACTATTCTAGAAAAGTGTTTGATTAATATAACTAAAATGTATTAATTAGAAGGGCATGCAAAGATATTTGAAAAGGTGGAATGTGATCTACCAGCAATCTTTGAAAAGAAAATGAAACGTAATTGTATTATCTAATGAAAATTTGACATGGGGGCAAGAGTTGGTAGAAAGTTTTAACTTTAAAAAAATCAGTTTTTAAATTATATGTAGATACGCCATCGGCATATATACATAGAGTTTTGACAGCACCATTTTGATACTTAAAGGGCTGATACATATGATAATTATTTGATAGCCATGTGATGTATCTGCTGTCTTAGGGGTTCAATACCTCGTATTATTGAAACGTGAAATCCAATGTTTTATGAGGCTCGACAACCCTATGGTTTAGAGACTCGGCATCTTTTTTATTATTAAGACTTGACATCTTCAAGTTTTATGGGCTTAGCACCCTCAAGCCAAGATGATCGATAACCCTAGGTGTTTTAGAGGCTCGGTACCGCAAGGATTTTAACTCGACACCTCATGTATTGTAGAAACTCAATATCTTCACTATAGATATGCGATAACTATATTTTAGCGGCATGATCGTCGAATGTTTTACAAAATCGATACTATGTTTTAGAGACTCGATAGCCTTATGCTTTATGAATCTAATAGCTATATTTATTGGCTCGATAGCCTTGTGTTTTGTAAATCAAATAAATGTATTTATAGGCTCGACGGCCTTATGTTTTACAAATTGAATAGCTATATTTATAGGCTCGATAGCCATGTTTACTAAAGGCATGATAGCCTTATATTTTACAAACTTAAAACAAATGTATAGAGGCTCCAAAGCCCATGTTTTCTAAGGGTTCGACATCCAAGCTTTGATAGCAAAAATTTTGAAAGCAATTTAAAAAAGATAGTTCTTTAGCACAAGATTTTGGCTAAGTACATAGCAGTATTTTTCTTATTTTTAAAAATAATTTCAAGTGGTTTATCATTTCTAAAGATAATTGTTTTCAAAAAATGAATTAGTATTTTAGTCCAATTTTATACGGGTTTTGCCAAAAGAAAATTACAACTTAAACCTAAATAATTTTATGATGGGTGTGACTATGGATTGAACATATTTTGATGGATGATATTATATGTACTTATTATCAATTAATTAGTTGAATTTACATGTTTATCATTGGTCATACTCACATTTGGATTATCCAACATTGCATCCTAGGATTTAGGAATAGAATTACTAGTTAGGTTGTTCGAGTAGTGAGTACGGTTGGACTAAACTCCTGAGTGAGTAAAATTACATTTAGGAAATTAGATATATCGATTGTGTTAGATGCCTTAAACTATTCAAAAAGATGATTTATGGATTTAAAACAAGATAAGTCTAATGTGGGATTGGTGTAGGGTCACGTCCTATGCTTTAGCCGTTAGCCCCCGACTGATAAAAGTCCATGATCCCAGTATATGGATTTGTTAGTTGTAAGAAGAAAAGATGTTTATGCACAGAAGGGAACTTATAGCTCTCTATGCTCATAGAATTGGAGATATTTGGAACATCCGGTTGTGTTTTGGCCCGAGTTAACCCGATAGGTTATTAGTTGGCCTATGAAAACTAACATATTCATAGTGACCCTAGAAAAACTATAACTTGACATAGATAACCCATTTTATGGATCAGGTATATTTTGGGAATCCATAACCCTATAATGACTGACTGTTCAGACTTACCCATGTAGCATGCATGCATTTAATCACATCATGTTTTTTAGCCATTGTTGTTGCAGGTGCATGAATTATGTTCAAATTGACATATTTGATAAGATACTAGTGAGGGGAAAACACGTTCAGTTCTATGGCATGGTCTTAGTAGATATCTATTTTTGGTTCGAGATGGTACATTATTATTCTCATTAGACTTTTTGTCTGATCCAAAGTTTTTATTTTTCCCCCTAGACTCTCAAGTACTCATTTGAGTAAGCCAAAAGTAGGCTTTTCAGGTTAAGGCGAATAAGCTTCCAAAGATGTGTACGAAGAAAACTAATATTATATGTTTATTTTCGCTGTGTTATTTAAAGTTTAAGCTTTGTTTGAATGGATGTAATGACCAAAATTATAAATGTAAAGTAGTTAACTTTGATCATCTAAGGGGGCATCTTCATATGTCGCTCTAGGAATATAATTATATTTATTATATTTTTTCAGAACGTCGAATCTATGGGATTATGTAATAAATGTAAAAGTTTATTAGAAAAAAGTGTTTGGAGAATTTTCATATTCACGTGTTGCTGATGTTATAGATACAATTAACTGATCTCTTTTTTGTAGCATCGATTTCACCCTAGAGGGAGGGCGAATAGGGTGATACTATTAATTATAAAAATTAATTCGGAAGTATATATAAAATAATTTCAGCACAGATAATAGTATAATAATAGCAACATGGATAATAGCAGAATATTAAAAGCAGAATTTGAACAACACAGATTTACCCAACTTCAGCAACACCCTGCCTACGTGCCGCCCCGAAGGTTTCTATTAGAAATTAAGTAGTCAAATGCTTACACACGTAAACTCATGACAGCCGCTATCCACTAACCTAACTCTACGCTCAAAACCCTGCCACAACTCAGCCATTGAGTTGTGAATTTTTGAACTGCACCATCGTAGTTCGTCCCTTAGTCACATGACTAGAATTTACAAAAATTTAAAATTAAAATAAAAAATTAAAATAACTAAAAGAAATAAAAACCTAAATTTACAATTTAAAGCCCAAAAGGAACTAAAAGATGCCCGCCCAATAAGTAAAGTAATAAAAATATCCCCTTCTCCTTTTTTTATTATTGGCCTATAATCTTTCTTTGTGAAAATGGTTGCTTCTTCGTTGCTCATTCATTCCTCTTTAAAAAATTAGGGCTTCCTGATAATTTGAAGTCGCCGCTTGAATGTTGGCCGACATAATTGCTATTGCTTTGATTTGCTTCAACAATCGACTCACTTTGATTTGCACACGGCTGCTTCAAAATTGTTGAACTTGAATGTTTAAAATGGTATGTCATTTTTGCTTTTCCAATTTGCTTATGCTCGACTTGATTTGAGTTTTAATGATTTAGTGCTTCTCTGTTTTGCTTGAACTCGAATGTATCTATATGCCGATGATGTTAACGAGTTTTGTATGATTAAAACCCTAAATTTTCGATCGAATATATTATTTGAATTCGTCTGATAATTTTAGCTCGGCCATTTGATTTTGATTGAATACATGTGATTCATCCTGACTGGTTCAATTTCGTATAATTTCATTTGCTTGATTCTCACGGCTTGCATCTGATTTGATCGATTCTTGTTATCACCTTGGTCACCATGGCTTGTTTGATTTTTTAATTTTTCATTCTTTTTTCTTTTGACTTCGACCACTTGATTTTGTGAAAATATTTACTTATTTGATTCGTTATCACCTGACATTGACTTGTGTTCGCCTGTAGCATTTTCAACCTGATGCTTGTGGTTGTTGTGTGATATTAGTTTTGGTTGCATTGAGCTCTGTCCACTGTTCATTCGAGTCTGCACTGGATTGTTGTTGTGCACTGCATATATATCTGCATACATGTGTGTTCATATGTACGTATGTATGTATGAATGTATGTATGTATGTATGTGTGTGTGTTCGAGTAGTTCTTGTTGCCAGGTCTGATTGTTTTGTTTGTTCATTAGCTTAGTATGGTTCCATTGTTGCTAGGTTTGGTTCCATACGTGTACAATCTGAATGGATGTATATCCTTTGTCCTCTTTGAGTACTTGCATTTGAACCTGTGTCCTTTTTTGTGTGATTCTACAATTGGTTTGGTTTCTTTTTGGAGACTGGGACTTGTTGGTTTCATGTGTTTGCATTTATTTGTTGCTTCAAGCCAGTTCATTGCATGAATATCAGTGTACATTTTTTTTCTGATTACATTTCATGTGAGCTTCAAGTGTGTTGTCCACCTCTTTTTGTACTGGTTTATTGATGATGCTTTGAGTCAAGTCCATATGTATACATATGCCATTTTATTTTCTACTTCACTGCAACCATATAGTCACTGCAGATGTGTACATGTTGTTTACTCATGTATATATGTATGCTTGTGATTTTGCTTGAATTGTAGCCTTGCTAGCTTATAGTCAGATTTCCTCGAGTACATATGTATATACGATGTTGTGTTCATTTGTTTGAGACTTTTGTTTCACTGGTTATCTTGTAATCTGGTTCACCCCAGAATAGTTGTTTCCACTACATGTTTAGAACTTGAACTGATGTTGCCATTGATATTTGTATCTGCTCTTTGTTGTATATGTGATAGTCTCTGGTTATTCATGTCTCTGACTTTTGTAGTTTTGTTCTTGACTCTGGTTTGAGTCATGCATGCATTTTTTTGCAGTTTGGTTTGATATTGACTCATTAGAACTGTCTTCATGTGTACATCAATGAATTTTTGGTCGAGGCTTGTTTCAGTCATTAAAATTTGACCATTCTGTTTTTGTTTTTGTATTGCACCTAAGTTAAACTTGGCTTTGGCTCGAATTTGACCTTGTGCTCGTATTGTGACTTTATTTGTGTTGCACTTGAGTTGAACCTAGCTTTTGATTGGGTTTGACCTTATGCTCACCTGTCCCTGCAATTTTATCAAGTGTATATCGGTGCCCATGGCCTAGTGGCATGTACAGTGATACATTGTGCAAGTCACAAGCTGTTCGTGTATGATGAATTCAAAATAAATATGATTTCGAACAACCTAAATAACCGAGAAAACTAATATTTTTAAAAACACATTTTATTTTTCACTGCACAAGTATTTCTTTTTTCAATTTTATTGCGCCTACTTTGTAGATAATTCAGATGTTGGATTTAGGCTGGAGCAGAGTCGAAGATAAAATATGAGTGAATGAGTGATATATAGTGAGGTGAACAATGTAAAGTGAGATGTAAACGAATTCGTATTGCAATTGAAAAACATGTATATATAATGAGAGCTCAAATTTGTACTATTCAAAACTGTAATAAATATTTGTTTGAATAAAATATTAGTTTGAATATAACTTCTGTATTATTATTTTATTCAAACAATATTTATTTAGTTATGTGAAAATAAAATAGTACAATAAAAAATACATTTAAATGAGAATATATATATATATATTATCATCAAACAAAAATCATATACTAGCATATTCAACAATCTTCCCCTTTTGATGATAACAGACAATATTTAAGATTTTGAATTTAATAGATGTGTTTGGTAACTGATGAACTCTATTTTCTCCCTCTATTTGAATGCTCCCCCTCTATAACAAATGTAACAGTACGGATTTTCGTTGCCGAAAAACCGAGATGTTATGGGTTTTTAAAAGAATTTAAGAAAAAGAAAGAAGAGAGAAGAGATAGAAAATAGAGAGAAAGAAGATAGACAATTTTATTTTTTTGAAAACAGAGAAATGGAAAAACAGAGAATTTGAAAATAGAAGATAGAAGAATTTTTTTTTAAAATAGAACGGGACAGAAAGGAACAACAACAGAATCTCACAATTCGCAGCGGAACAACATATAATAATAAATGAATAATCTTTAAACAAAGAACTATATCAGTTATTACATTACATTTCATTTCATTACATCATATCATCAGAGTGTACAACATCATACAACAACAAACAGTGCAGCGGAAAAGAAATACTATATAAACTAGTAATACGCCATGCCATCCAGCTTGCCTCCAGCAACTCCAGAATATCCAGAATATCCTGATAAACCTAACTCTTAACTGCCCGTGTGGAAATTGGTGGGCACCCAGAGTTTAGGAAGGAAAACAATAAACTCCGAGTCAGTCATGTGACTGGTGTGAGAACTCAAAACAGTTTATTTATCTTTAAAATCAAAATAGAGGAATATTTTTAAATCAATTCGCAATGCTTTTAAAAATGAGACTACCATAAGGCCTCCCGCACACACACACAATGCAAACGCAGAATCGGAGGAGATTTCTCCTTATGATAGTCAAAGATGCTTGATACGCATTTAAAATAACATTTGATATTATTATTAGTGCATAGTGTATAACAAATTCATTTCGAAAGTAGAATATAAATCTTAGCCAACATACGACCATTATCGTATGCCTACTATAGCT
Source organism: Allium cepa (assembly GCA_030765085.1). Taxonomy (NCBI): domain Eukaryota; kingdom Viridiplantae; phylum Streptophyta; class Magnoliopsida; order Asparagales; family Amaryllidaceae; genus Allium; species Allium cepa. The sequence continues at coordinate 467,889,372 of CM060943.1, forward strand.
ACTATCCAAACAGTGGTGACCACCATAAGTGAATAGCAGGTTCTACAACTAATACCGTACAAGTTTCGTATTGGGAATTGGATTTCCAACAAATGGTCAGGCCAAGGAACTTCCCATTGCCACTGAGAATGCCTCTGGATAGACATCCCCGAGAACCAAACCGGATCTCTACCAACACAAGGCCGGGTTACTCCTAACTGAGCAACAACTGACCGAATATGCCATCCCCCGGTCCTTTGGGACCTTTTTCCGAGAGCGCTCTCTAATCAATTCACACAATCATAACAAAGTGTTTTCAGCATGAGTAAGTATCTGGGCTCCATACCATGATACCACCCTTTTCCAGATGGAAATGGACACATCCTAAAGGGTGCTACCCCTCATAACCTTGCTGCTTCTTTCCTGTTTTGGCCATTTCCGGGATGTGAGGCTCGACGAATTCACGTCCACAAAAACATACTTTATACAAAAGCCATGCTTTGGGTCAACAAATGATCAACACAATGATCACTAAGATAGACGATCAAATAAATGATCCTATCACAATAATCAACACAATGTTCATTTCAGCATCACTCAGCATATCACGTTACCAAATTGGGAATATATCGCTGATAACTTCAACTATATAACCTTTGAGCACATACGTCTCAAAGAAGGGTGTTAAGCAAAGAATAAATTCTCCGCCACCAACAGAAATATATTTGAAAGAAATCGGCTTTATATCTCAAATTGTAATGTCAGACATACAATCCATACAAGTCTGTTCCGGGCTCGAACAGAACCGAAGGCACTTACAAAGAAGTCCTTGCAATCCGGATATTCACAATCCTGATCGGATTTCCCATCACTTAGGGAGTTTCTATACCGGCGCGACTCGGTGCAGAAACAATCGATAGGTCATCCTATCGCTCTCGCAAATACCGGTCTTCAACACCGATCTTCAATGCAATTTCACAACGACGTATCACATATTCGGAATGGGTTATACGACCCCATGGTCTTTTCCCGGTTAACCCGAATAGTGAGCGCTTATTCAAAAATAAGTGTGACATTCAAATTCAATCAAATCACATCAAATACCCATTCAAAGGGAAATATTGATAGTCGGCTATTGAACTATCAATTGATATGCATACATCACCAGATTCCAAATAATTTTCCAAATTATTTATTTTCCAAAATATCTTTACAAGATATATAATTTCAACACTTCAAAAATAAATCAATATTTATTTTCAAACTAATTTCACTTATTATTTATAAATTCCATAATGAATTTATATTCCCAAAATATCTATGAATAACCGATTTCAATTATTCATTTTCAATTTATCTTTTCATATTGGAAAACATTTCCATACTTATTTATTCATAAGTAATTCACAAATCTTTTTATTTTCAACCTTGAAAAATATTCAATATACTTAAATCAAATTAAGTATATATTTCATTCTTTAAGGAAATCATTCACTTAACATATTTATTTGGGTCAAAACGAATGTTGCGTAAAACATCGTTAGATCGTTTTAATTCTATTTAAAACATTCACATTCTAAACAATTTCTTTAACGTGTTATTCACTGTTCAAAAACGTGAATAAACTACGTTAACAAACTTCATCATTTCTATTCACTTTAACTTAAAGGATTATTCACTGTCTAAAACGTGAATATAACTCCATTTATAAGTTATAACAATTAACTTATCAAAATAAGTCGTTTGCGGATTTATAAAACAACGTTTATAAATTCCATTTCTATTTATTTATAAAAACTTCTTTTTTATAAATTCCTTTATTAACATATTTCAGTTTATAACTCAATTATAAACTAAATGTTTATATTATAAGTTAAATACTTATAAAACGATTATTTTATAAAATCGTTCTTTAAACTTCATAATTATAAATCTTATAACTTATAAGATTCATTTATTTAACCAAATCTATTCTTCAATTAACTTCACAAATTTATAAATCTTACTATTTATAAATTTCATTTATAACTTCACAGTTTATAATTCTATAAATTTCATTCATTTATGAAATTCATTTTCACTACATTCAAACACTTATAAAAACTCGTTTTATAATGTCTATATTTCAATTTATAAATATCCATTTATAAATCTCTTAATATAAATCAGTTTATATTATTATTCTAAAACGTCTTTAAATTCCTTTATAATTTCATCATTTCGATTTATAAAATAATCAAATTTTATAAATCCTATATTTAAACTTTTATCATATATTCAAAAATCCAATCTAAATTATTTTATAAAATCATTAGTTCATATTTCTCAAAAATCGACTTTTAATCGTATTTCTAAAAATCAGCTTTTTAACTATATTTCACAAAAACCATAATTTTTATAACTTTAAAAATTATAACGTTTATTTATTTATAATGGATCAATTTCAAAAATATAGTATATTTTCAAAATCACTTTTAAAATCATTTTAAAATCCCAAAATCTGGGTCCAATGATGCTACACACCAAATAGTCAATCACGACTACAACGATATCATATATCGATATGATAATCCATCAAATATCAAAATATCTGAAATCAATAAAAACTGTTGAGGAATCCAGTTGGATCCCTCCAACCTGTTTCCTGCATCACAAACATTAGCACAATACCAATTTCGCTCCAGTACGAAATTATCGCGGTACATGTTTTTAATAAATATTATCCGCTTACTAACGGCGTAATAGGGTCTCATCCGCTAAACAAAAAAAAATGCGGGAAATCAACAACTGCAATATATACATATGCCAATATATATATATATTGATATTATATATAATACCAATTTCACTGTTTATGAAATATTCGCGGTATATGTTTATATTAAATAACATCCGCTTACTAACGGCGCATAATGTCTATTTTAACAATCAATAATTTACAGTCATCATTCAAACATGCATTCAAATATTTTAAATCTAACTATTTAAAATAAAATCGAAATCTATTCGATTGAGTGAGAAGTTCTCACCTTGGTTTTAATTTCCGTTTTAGCGATTTATTTCGAATAAAATTAAACGCGCGTTTAATTTTACCCGAAATTCTCACTAACTCCAAACGACTCCAAACCAACTCCATCGCGTAGTGCTCGTCGATACGATTCCAACGCAACTGAGTTTGCATTTTTTCGACCTCGTATGAAAAAGATACGAATTTTACAAGTTTGCACGAATTTTATAACAAATTTACTAACTTAAATAACTAATTTATAACTAAACTAAATCAAGGCCGTTAATCTCACCCCCTTCTCATCTGGGCCGCACGCATCTTCACCCTCTCCCTCACGTTCTTTTCCAGATACAAGCCGAACGCAAGAACCCATCTCAAAGGAATTAGGGTTACAATTTTCTACACCACCTCTCGACTAAACTCCATCACAAAACCACCATCGCGAAGAGCACGACTTGCTCTATGTTCGGCCCCCCTATGGTGGAGCTCGGCCACCTCTAGATGTGCGCGCACGTGTAATGAACGGCCACGTTCACACTCCATTTCCCATCAATCCGTGAAGCCATTTACGATCTCCACCGTTGGATAGGAAGTACTCGAGGAGATCTTCAACTTTGTAGTTGAACTTTCTTGCTAATTCTTGATGGATTTCGAGTAATTGGAGGTGGAAGTTCATGGATTTCTGGCCATTGGTTAATAAGTGGCGGCTACAATAGATTAGGGTTAGGGTTTTGGTTTTTTTTTTTATTTATTTTCTTGAGTTATGGGGGTATTTATAAGGAACGAGCGACACTATTCATCCCGGAAATTCCGAACTCCGATTTACGCGCCGTAACCAGCGTTTCTAAGGTTTACCCCGCGTTCCGGACACAATGGAACAGGTTTCGGAAGCTAATTCGGAAGTATGTGCGAGTTATGGCTGAAAACGCTCAATTTGAATTAAACCGATTTAAGCGATTTTCTAGGCGTTTTAATTTGTACCGGACAAACGGTAAATCCAATTGACTTGAAATTTGAAACCTTACAATAATATCACATTACGGATCCGATGAAACTGGTTTCGTCGAAATCCGAGACTTTTTGAAAAATGGCTATTTTGACTCGCCAAATTTAAATTAAAAACGATTCGATGCGTTTCGAGCTGCCACGATCAAAAGATAACTCCGATTGATACGAAAATTGAAATCCGGTAATAACTAACTATTACGGATCCAATGGAACTGGTTTCGTTCAATTCTGAGACTGTTCAAAAATTGACTATTTTACAGTCGATTATTAAATATTAAAATATTCAATTTTCACAGATTAACTTTTAATTCGATTTTAAAAGTTCTAAAATATTTCTATAACTCCAGTATGATTAAATAAAATTTTCCAAATTATTTTCAATCATTTTTAACTCAATTTTCAATTATTTTCATAATTTAACATATTAAATTATCGATTTAATTATCCAATTAAATCCAATAATTCAAATTAAAATTTATTTGACTTATAAATTCACTTTTTAATATTTAAAATTAATAAAATATTAAAATTTTAATTTCTAAAAATTCTGGGTCGTTACAATCTTCCCCACTTAAAAGAATTTCGTCCTCGAAATTACAAGTAAGAAAAGTTACAGTATTTATTAACTTTCCCAAAATTTATAATTAAACTTCTTACCATACTTTACTAAGTTTCCAAATCATACTTAGTTATTCTTTTCAAAACAAACTATATCATTTAACTTTCAATTCCAAAATCAAAGTTAAAGTTTTCAAAATTTTCCAATTTTTCTCAAAATTTTTCTAACGCCTTAAGTTTTCGGAAAAATTCGCCATAGTCTCCTTTGCGCGGCTCGATCCGAAAAAAAAAAATGACAGTATATATATCACAAATATACATCTCATCAAGTAATGAGGCATCCCGAAGGGAAAAAAGTATAAAAGTGCGATATTTAATCCGAGATATGTACCTTATATTTTATTAGCGAGCATATACGGCTAATATAGCGCTAAAGCGAACTCCAAATGCGAAGCAAACGCGATCCGCACCTACTAAACTCAACAAACAACATGAGAACATGCACATATGCAAATAGTCTCAATATACAACATATATCTCCATAATAACTATATATGTCACATAGCACATGTAGTAAAACAACAAATGCAATATATATTCAACCATCAACCAATTACATCCATAACCAATCAATATTCATTTATATTCAATGAAACAGATTTTCAATATCAAATCACATTTGATTCATTAATGTTGGAATTTACTAACATTCATTCTCATTAATTTCAATTAGTTAACATTCACTAATTAAATCCAATTCACATTCAATTCTATTCAAATTTATTTATCTTTAATTTGAATTTCAATTACTTTAGCTTTCCACTTCATTAATACTTAATGAACTTATATAAAATCAACTACAATCATATAACAACCAAAGTATATTAATTTCAACCAAATTCCTTTGCTTTAAATTGATTTTCATTCAATTTTATTCAATTTCTAATAATATTAGATTTCAATGAATTAACACTTTCATTAATTATTTCTTATCAACTTAAATTACATTCAATTGATTAAACATTCAATCCATTAATTCCATTAAATTACCAAAGTTGGATTTCATTTATATAACTCAAGTTTATATTCATTTAATCCACTTGATTATTTACTTCGATACCAAAATCAATTCCATTCAACAACACTTAAGTTATATTCCATTTAACTTTAAATTCACTTTTATTCACAACTCATATTCATAGATATATCCATATAGTTTCACTTCTTATATATATAAGTTTATTTCACATTTGTAAATCACTTTAATTATAATTCAATTCTTATAATTTTTTTTTTTACTTATACAATAATCCTTTTATTTAGATTATTCAAACCACCTAACAATCAACTTATATACACTTTAATAATTCTGAAAAATTATTCCTTTATATATAAAATATAATCAAGGCAAAAATTATTTCATTTACCCAATTTAAAACAATATTATGTCGAATTATCTTGTTTAAGAGTTTAGAAACCCCTATCTACGATAGTTAGCTAGACTAGATCGATCAGAATCTATAAACAATCAACCGATAAGTCAACACAATATAAAACAATTTTTTTTTTATTCACTAACAAATACGCACTCGTAGCTATTATTACACTCAACTCATTCTAGAGTACTACTGACTCTATCTCTAATGAGTAATACCCAACAGAACCATGGTTGTCGCTTAACCATCAGCTCTGATACCAAATGTAACAGTACGGATTTTCGTTGCCGAAAAACCGAGATGTTATGGGTTTTTAAAAGAATTTAAGAAAAAGAAAGAAGAGAGAAGAGATAGAAAATAGAGAGAAAGAAGATAGACAATTTTTTTTTTTGAAAACAGAGAAATAGAAAAACAGAGAATTTGAAAATAGAAGATAGAAGAATTTTTTTTTAAAATAGAACGGGACAGAAAGGAACAACAACATAATCTCACAATTCGCAGCGGAACAACATATAATAATAAATGAATAATCTTTAAACAAAGAACTATATCAGCTATTACATAACATTTCATTTCATTACATCATATCATCAGAGTGTACAACATCATACAACAACAAACAGTGCAGCGGAAAAGAAATACTATATAAACTAGTAATACGCCATGCCATCCAGCTTGCCTCCAGCAACTCCAGAATATCCAGAATATCCTGATAAACCTAACTCTTAACTGCCCGTGTGGAAATTGGTGGGCACCCAGAGTTTAGGAAGGAAAACAATAAACTCCGAGTCAGTCATGTGACTGGTGTGAGAACTCAAAACAGTTTATTTATCTTTAAAATCAAAATAGAGGAATATTTTTAAATCAATTCGCAATGCTTTTAAAAATGAGACTACCATAAGGCCTCCCGCACACACACACAATGCAAACGCAGAATCGGAGGAGATTTCTCCTTATGATAGTCAAAGATGCTTGATACGCATTTAAAATAACATTTGATATTATTATTAGTGCATAGTGTATAACAAATTCATTTCGAAAGTAGAATATAAATCTTAGCCAACATACGACCATTATCGTATGCCTACTATAGCTACTATCCAAACAGTGGTGACCACCATAAGTGAATAGCAGGTTCTACAACTAATACCGTACAAGTTTCGTATTGGGAATTGGATTTCCAACAAATGGTCAGGCCAAGGAACTTCCCATTGCCACTGAGAATGCCTCTGGATGGACATCCCCGAGAACCAAACCGGATCTCTACCAACACAAGGCCGGGTTACTCCTAACTGAGCAACAACTGACCGAATATGCCATCCCCCGGTCCTTTGGGACCTTTTTCCGAGAGCGCTCTCTAATCAATTCACACAATCATAACAAAGTGTTTTCAACATGAGTAAGTATCTGGGCTCCATACCATGATACCACCCTTTTCCAGATGGAAATGGACACATCCTAAAGGGTGCTACCCCTCATAACCTTGCTGCTTCTTTCCTGTTTTGGCCATTTCCGGGATGTGAGGCTCGACGAATTCACGTCCACAAAAACATACTTTATACAAAAGCCATGCTTTGGGTCAACAAATGATCAACACAATGATCACTAAGATAGACGATCAAATAAATGATCCTATCACAATAATCAACACAATGATCATTTCAGCATCACTCAGCATATCACGTTACCAAATTGGGAATATATCGCTGATAACTTCAACTATATAACCTTTGAGCACATACGTCTCAAAGAAGGGTGTTAAGCAAAGAATAAATTCTCCACCACCAACAGAAATATATTTGAAAGAAATCGGCTTTATATCTCAAATTGTAATGTCAGACATACAATCCATACAAGTCTGTTCCGGGCTCGAACAGAACCGAAGGCACTTACAAAGAAGTCCTTGCAATCCGGATATTCACAATCCTGATCGGATTTCCCATCACTTAGGGAGTTTCTATACCGGCGCGACTCGGTGCAGAAACAATCGATAGGTCATCCTATCGCTCTCGCAAATACCGGTCTTCAACACCGATCTTCAATGCAATTTCACAACGACGTATCACATATTCGGAATGGGTTATACGACCCCATGGTCTTTTCCCGGTTAACCCGAATAGTGAGCGCTTATTCAAAAATAAGTGTGACATTCAAATTCAATCAAATCACATCAAATACCCATTCAAAGGGAAATATTGATAGTCGGCTATTGAACTATCAATTGATATGCATACATCACCAGATTCCAAATAATTTTCCAAATTATTTATTTTCCAAAATATCTTTACAAGATATATAATTTCAACACTTCAAAAATAAATCAATATTTATTTTCAAACTAATTTCACTTATTATTTATAAATTCCATAATGAATTTATATTCCCAAAATATCTATGAATAACCGATTTCAATTATTCATTTTCAATTTATCTTTTCATATTGGAAAACATTTCCATACTTATTTATTCATAAGTAATTCACAAATCTTTTTATTTTCAACCTTGGAAAATATTCAATATACTTAAATCAAATTAAGTATATATTTCATTCTTTAAGGAAATCATTCACTTAACATATTTATTTGGGTCAAAACGAATGTTGCGTAAAACATCGTTAGATCGTTTTAATTCTATTTAAAACATTCACATTCTAAACAATTTCTTTAACGTGTTATTCACTGTTCAAAAACGTGAATAAACTACGTTAACAAACTTCATCATTTCTATTCACTTTAACTTAAAGGATTATTCACTGTCTAAAACGTGAATATAACTCCATTTATAAGTTATAACAATTAACTTATCAAAATAAGTCGTTTGCGGATTTATAAAACAACGTTTATAAATTCCATTTCTATTTATTTATAAAAACTTCTTTTTTATAAATTCCTTTATTAACATATTTCAGTTTATAACTCAATTATAAACTAAATGTTTATATTATAAGTTAAATACTTATAAAACGATTATTTTATAAAATCGTTCTTTAAACTTCATAATTATAAATCTTATAACTTATAAGATTCATTTATTTAACCAAATCTATTCTTCAATTAACTTCACAAATTTATAAATCTTACTATTTATAAATTTCATTTATAACTTCACAGTTTATAATTCTATAAATTTCATTCATTTATGAAATTCATTTTCACTACATTCAAACACTTATAAAAACTCGTTTTATAATGTCTATATTTCAATTTATAAATATCCATTTATAAATCTCTTAATATAAATCAGTTTATATTATTATTCTAAAACGTCTTTAAATTCCTTTATAATTTCATCATTTCGATTTATAAAATAATCAAATTTTATAAATCCTATATTTAAACTTTTATCATATATTCAAAAATCCAATCTAAATTATTTTATAAAATCATTAGTTCATATTTCTCAAAAATCGACTTTTAATCGTATTTCTAAAAATCAGCTTTTTAACTATATTTCACAAAAACCATAATTTTTATAACTTTAAAAATTATAACGTTTATTTATTTATAATGGATCAATTTCAAAAATATAGTATATTTTCAAAATCACTTTTAAAATCATTTTAAAATCCCAAAATCTGGGTCCAATGATGCTACACACCAAATAGTCAATCACGACTACAACGATATCATATATCGATATGATAATCCATCAAATATCAAAATATCTGAAATCAATAAAAACTGTTGAGGAATCCAGTTGGATCCCTCCAACCTGTTTCCTGCATCACAAACATTAGCACAATACCAATTTCGCTCCAGTACGAAATTATCGCGGTACATGTTTTTAATAAATATTATCCGCTTACTAACGGCGTAATAGGGTCTCATCCGCTAAACAAAAAAAAATGCGGGAAATCAACAACTGCAATATATACATATGCCAATATATATATATATATTGATATTATATATAATACCAATTTCACTGTTTATGAAATATTCGCGGTATATGTTTATATTAAATAACATCCGCTTACTAACGGCGCATAATGTCTATTTTAACAATCAATAATTTACAGTCATCATTCAAACATGCATTCAAATATTTTAAATCTAACTATTTAAAATAAAATCGAAATCTATTCGATTGAGTGAGAAGTTCTCACCTTGGTTTTAATTTCCGTTTTAGCGATTTATTTCGAATAAAATTAAACGCGCGTTTAATTTTACCCGAAATTCTCACTAACTCCAAACGACTCTAAACCAACTCCATCGCGTAGTGCTCGTCGATACGATTCCAACGCAACTGAGTTTGCATTTTTTCGACCTCGTATGAAAAAGATACGAATTTTACAAGTTTGCACGAATTTTATAACAAATTTACTAACTTAAATAACTAATTTATAACTAAACTAAATCAAGGCCGTTAATCTCACCCCTTTCTCATCTGGGCCGCACGCATCTTCACCCTCTCCCTCACGTTCTTTTCCAGATACAAGCCGAACGCAAGAACCCATCTCAAAGGAATTAGGGTTACAATTTTCTACACCACCTCTCGACTAAACTCCATCACACAACCACCATCGCGAAGAGCACGACTTGCTCTATGTTCGGCCCCCCTATGGTGGAGCTCGGCCACCTCTAGATGCGCGCGCACGTGTAATGAACGGCCACGTTCACACTCCATTTCCCATCAATCCGTGAAGCCATTTACGATCTCCACCGTTGGATAGGAAGTACTCGAGGAGATCTTCAACTTTGTAGTTGAACTTTCTTGCTAATTCTTGATGGATTTCGAGTAATTGGAGGTGGAAGTTCATGGATTTCTGGCCATTGGTTAATAAGTGGCGGCTACAATAGATTAGGGTTAGGGTTTTGGTTTTTTTTTTTTTATTTATTTTCTTGAGTTATGGGGGTATTTATAAGGAACGAGCGACACTATTCATCCCGGAAATTCCGAACTCCGATTTACGCGCCGTAACCAGCGTTTCTAGGGTTTACCCCGCGTTCCGGACACAATGGAACAGGTTTTGGAAGCTAATTCGGAAGTATGTGCGAGTTATGGCTGAAAACGCTCAATTTGAATTAAACTGATTTAAGCGATTTTCTAGGCGTTTTAATTTGTACCGGACAAACGGTAAATCCAATTGACTTGAAATTTGAAACCTTACAATAATATCACATTACGGATCCGATGAAACTGGTTTCGTCGAAATCCGAGACTTTTTGAAAAATGGCTATTTTGACTCGCCAAATTTAAATTAAAAACGATTCGATGCGTTTCGAGCTGCCACGATCAAACGATAACTCCGATTGATACGAAAATTGAAATCCGGTAATAACTAACTATTACGGATCCAATGGAACTGGTTTCGTTCAATTCTGAGACTGTTCAAAAATTGACTATTTTACAGTCGATTATTAAATATTAAAATATTCAATTTTCACAGATTAACTTTTAATTCGATTTTAAAAGTTCTAAAATATTTCTATAACTCCAGTATGATTAAATAAAATTTTCCAAATTATTTTCAATCATTTTTAACTCAATTTTCAATTATTTTCATAATTTAACATATTAAATTATCGATTTAATTATCCAATTAAATCCAATAATTCAAATTAAAATTTATTTGACTTATAAATTCACTTTTTAATATTTAAAATTAATAAAATATTAAAATTTTAATTTCTAAAAATTCTGGGTCGTTACAACAAAGCTCTCCTTTCATATATGCATGAAAAATAAATAATATAAAATATTTGACTATTATTTGCCAAAATCTTAACTTTTCTTTCCCCCTTTTTTTTATGAGCAAAAGAGTAATAGTATTAAAATATAGAAATAAAGTGATAGAAATTAATTCAATATTAATACCCAATCAAGTATAAATATTAAATTTTAATAAAAAATCTAACAAAAAACATAAATACTGTGTTAGGCGCATATTCCACTTTAGAATGATAGGGATAATGTCGGTATATAAAACCATATAGTTGTGTCAATTTGTGGTACATTTATATCACGAATTTGAATTTCTACTAACCATGCATAACCGTTAGGACTTTAAATGAGATTAGTAGTATTCCCAATTTTTATAAAAAAATGAATTTAAAGCATCGTCTAACCACGCATAACCGTGAGGACTTTTAAATGGGATAAAATCAACTTGATTATTTAATCATCAATTTTGATATATGTTCCACACATGCATAACCGTAAGGACCTTTAAATGAGCATGAAAGCACATAATCAAAAATTCCAAGTAATTCACCCATGTATAACGGTGAGGACATATAAATGAGAGTGAATACTTTGGAAGTTTTTTATTGCTAAAAATAAAATAAAATGTAAAACGAATAATTTCCCATTTAAAATACCACATATTGACATACTACGTTGGATTTTGATGAGTGATGGTTGTTATAAATATGATAGAAATAGAGATGGTCATGGAATTTTTACCTATCAAAAGTTATTATAAATCTTGTCTAAAGTTCTAAAGAAATTTACTAAATATACTATCTCAAGTTATAATATATAGTTAATATCAACACTAATCACTTTATCAATCACTATTTGTCTTTTCGATAATCAATGGGGAGTCGGATTAGTTAATGTAGTCATTTAAGATCAAATCCAAAAATAATTATAAAATCAAATTTTCTAAAACGACTAATTTGAAAAAAGGACAACCAAAAAAATATTTTTTGGAAGGGGTTTTATAAAAGTGTCTGCCAATTGAAAATTATTTGAAATGAAAAATATGCAGACATTTTCCTTCAAAATGTGATACAACTAATGAATGTCTCTACATAAAACACGTTCCACAAGTAATTTTTCTATCAACTGGATTACTAGTGTAATCTACATCTAAATTTCCTTTTGACTCAAGATTATCGTTAGTTTGATACGATAGACCAAACCGTGAAGTTGCATCAAATACCTTAAAATCCTTTTTACAGCTTTAAAATGAAATTCTTTCGAATTTGATTGAAATCATGCAAATAAACAAACAGTGAACATAATGACATATTAGAAATAGTAAGATAAACAAATATATCCACGTGTATCAAGAGTAATCATCAACTAATAAAGCAACATCATTAGTCCAAACACATCTATATGAATTAGTTTAAAGACTCTAAAGGTCCTTAAAGTGTTCTTGGCATAAAAGAATAATTGGCTAACAATTTTGAATCAATCAAAGTCAAGAAACATCATTTATTTCTTTATCACAGCACTGGCTAATTTATATCAGATTATGGTGCAGATTTTAACATTTAATAGATTGTTCAAAATAATTATACTGTTACTTATTTTACCTTTGTCGATAATTTTCGTTGTTTCCCATTGTGACTCTGCCACCTTTGTATTAGGCTAAGGAACTTTGATTTATCGCCCTGGAATAGCCAGAATCTAGGTATCACTGTTGGTGTTCCTTAGCCTGCCGCCACACCTACACGAGAAAAGATATTTGTGACCTATTTGTTTTTATAGGTTCATGGTTGTTAGTGACAAAAGATTTTGAAAAATAGATTTGTGGATACCCAAAAATATTTCTATTTGTTCCTTTTGGCACCCAGATTTGTTTGACTTTCAAGAATTTTATATTTGTGTCTTTTGAAACCCAAATTGGAATGGTTTTCACGTGTTTGGTTCTATACCAGCAATTACTATGATTATGTCCAGTTTTTCGACATATCGTGCACTTTGAATTGACTTGATTAATTTCTTTTTTAACACATCCAGATTGATTCTATCTAAGTCCTTGTCTAATAGTATTACCAGTTTATTTCCTTAATAGCATATTTAATGATCTTCCACCTTTTGAAAATTTTCTTTAAGTTGTAGACAATTGTTGGACTTGTGCTTTGAGAGATTCATTTTCATTCAATAATTGAGTGCACCTTTTAATAGAATTATCTCTTTTAGTGTTTTCACTTCCTTTCAAAATCAAAATTTCATTTTCAAGTGGATATATTTTAATTTCTGATGTTTTAATTTCTTCTTCGAATAATGGATACTTATCACACTTAGGGCTTTTGTTTCGATAGTTTCTAACTAATTAATCAAGTTGTTTATTTAATTCTATCAAAGTATCTCTTTGTGATTCAATTTTGGCGTATTTCTCCCTAAGACTTTCAAAACAGCAATTTACTTCGTGAAAATATATAAATAATTTCGAATGAGTAAGTTTTGATACCTCGCTGGGCTCGTCATCTTCACTGTCAGTTGTTTCTCCATGAAGGCACATATTTTCTTTTTCACTCTCACTGCTAGTGCTTTTATCATCTTCGTCAGTTTCATCCCAAGTGGCTTCAAAACTTCTCCTTTTTGGTTTCTTTCTTTGGCCGAGTCGATTCTGAGGACAATTAGGCTTGATATGACCGGGTTTGCTGCCCTTGTGGCAAATGATCTCTTTCTTATCTGAGTTGTCTAACATTTTGGCTATATTGCTTTTCATTTTTTGATTTAGAGTTGGATTTTTGTATTTGTGGTTCCACTTTTTGAATCTTTTTATTATCAACTCCATTTTTTCTGCACCATCATCATCATCATCTTTATCTTCACTTTTGGTTGTTCCTATAAGAGCTATTGTTTTCTTTCGAATATCTCCTCCTTCTTGTTCTTCCTTGAATTTCATTTCTAGCTCATAAGTTGTAACAACCCTGTATTTTGTGATTATTTTAATTGTATATTTTAATTATTTTTAATTGAATTCTTGATTTAACTTTATTTTAATTATTTAATTTAGATAATTTTGTTATTTCAAATATAAACTTTGATTTTTATGTGAATTAGAATTCCAAAACATGACTAAAAAAAGAATATTTTCCAAAAAAGTGAATTTTGGTCAATATTGTCAAACTTTGACTTTTAAATTTGAAAGTTTGAAAATTTTGAATTTTATCTATTATTATGAAGGTAAATAAAATTTTAAAAATACTGCATTTCATTTCGTTGAAATCTGATTTATAATGTGAAAGTTATGCCCTTTTAACTATTGTGTGAAATTTGTTGTAGTTAACAAAATTGTTTATTTTAAATTATAAAAAATTTCATTTGGTCATGTAATGTTCTAATTTATATTTATATGGGTAAAATAACATGTTATGTATATATTTTGGTTTTAAAATATTTTTAATAGTATAACTGAATTTTTCAATGTCAGTTGTATTCTGTTGTAAATTTTAATTCCAAGTTTCAATTAATTAAAGCAATTTTTTATTTATCTTTATATTTTTCTTAAGAACTTATTTTATTCTCATTCCTACTTTATTATGTTCCTCGTTTATTTATTTATTTGACTTTTTATTTGTTTTAAAGTGAAGTATGAATTTCTCTAGAGTTGATGGTAATGTTTTTGTAATTTTCATGCCCTATTTTCAATTTTTAAACAATTTCTTTAGCTCTTTTTCTATTTTTCTCCAATTTAATTATTTTTTTCATTTAAGAAATGATAAATAAATTTTTTTATTTCAAATATTTTCAAAATGAAGTGGATATTTTCCAAGTCTAGTGATGATTTATTTGCAATTTTTGAACACTGTTTTGAATTTTTAAGCAATTTCCTTAATTATTTTTATATTTTCTTTAAATATAATTATATATTTTCATTTTATTTCATTTTGTTTTGGTTTTTAAATGTATGTGAAATTATTTTGTTTTATTTGTTTTAAAAAGAAATGGTAAATAGAAGGGACAAGATTCTTCGTTTTCCTATGGCTTTTCATTTCTAGAATTTTCATTTTATTTAACTTCTCATTTACTTTTTGTTTTGGTCGTGCATTTTGTTTCTTAGCTATGAATTTTCATTTATATTTCACGCACAAAAACATCTTCCTCACTTTCCATTCATGGCTAGAGAATATTATTGGTAATGGCTACATCTCTTTATTCATTTTCTTCTTATTTTTCATATATTTTGCCTTGTTTTCTCATGTGTATTGCTCGGCCTCTCCTCCATAGCCATGGCCACCACCTCCTTCATCACTAGCTATCCCTCTGGTCTTGACCAAGGCCGAACCCACCATGGTGAAAAAATCCACCAAAATGCGACCTAAAGCCTTGAAAGCATGTTGTTTGACCACCACTTGTTCACCACTTCCATTTCCACCACCACCGTCACCTTAGGCCGCCACCACCACCTCTGACCTGACCACCACACACCCCTCCAGCCCCTGACCAGACCCCACACTCACTGGCTTAGCCAAGTGCCTCCAAGGCCGAGCCCTTTTGTTGACCAAAATCACACTACATTGCCTAAAACCCCTTCACCTTCTCATGTTATAAACTCCCCTCCATGTCCTAGCATTTAGGCCATGCATTCCTATGCTTATACGTGAGCCTAATCATGTCCAAACCCAAGCAAATCCAACCCCTAGGACGTGCAAAATAATATAGGAAGCAAGGCAAAAAAAAATTGTTGCATTCAAATTGCTTTTGATTTCAAAGTTACTCAATTTCAATGTTATGTTGAATTTTAATTTGTTTGATTTTGTTTTGGGTTGTAACACAAGGTTTATAGCATTGGATCTCGCTCTCCACTCAAATCCATAGTCTTGTCATTATGCTTTGATTCCGTTGTGTCATTTGTATTGCAATCTCCAGCATTTAGAGGTGAGTAAATGTCACACGGCACTATATACTTATGCAATTGTGAAGCGACAACATTTGAATGTGTAGAATTATAAATGATGCTATAACGGCTTGTGATTATTTATGTATGATGTTAAATCTGTTAAATGACATGTCATCTCATCTATTATTGTATTATTGTTAACAGTTGATTTATATCTGTTTATCACACTGCAATTTCCCTGTAGATTAGGTTCACTATGGGTTGAAATTATACATACTCGAACGGACTTTAGAATAGGGGAAAATCGTTATGGGCTGAAATAATAGGCCTGAACGGTTTTTTATTATTTATTTTGACTTGGGACTACGGGTTTGAAATGATAGAACCCGGATTTTTCTTTTTAAATTGCGGACTGAAATGATATATATCTGTATCACTTGACCTAGGTTAGAAAACTATATACAGGCACGTGGTTATTTTAAAAAGTATTTTGAATATTTTAAAAGTGTAAAATTATGAAAATTTGATTTAAAATAGATTTTATATGTTTTAAATAAAGAAATTTTGATTTTTCTGTAAGTTAAATTTTTTGAATAGTTAAATGATTAAATTGAATTTTTGAAATATAACTTAAATCTGGGAATTTGGACTTTGGCTTTAAAATAAACTTTAAGGTATATAAATAAAAAATTTAGTGGTTTAAAATGCAAATTTATGAGAATTTGATTTAAATAGATTTTAAAATGTTTTAAATAAAGAAATTATGATTTTTACTATAAGTTAAAATGTAAATAAATGACTAGTTAAATTGAAATTGGGAATATAACATAGGTTTGGAAATTTGGAATTTTGGTTATAAATGATATTTAAGTTATATAAATAAAATGGAAATTTAATTTAATTTGGAAAAAGGTAAATATGATAATTTGATTTAAATTTGAATTTAAGTTATTTATTAAAGTATTATTGATTTTTTTTTCCTATGAATTTAAATGGTTAAATAAATGAATGCTTATATGTGTAATTTTAAAATACAACTTGACTAGGAAATGTGAAATTTGGTTTATTTAAAGGTTTTAGTTAAATGAGATCAATTGGAAATTTAGGTTAATTTGTGAAATGGAAATTTAAAAGTGTAAGTGTTAATAAATTGCATATGTGAAGGAAAGGAAATTATACACTTGAATTTGTTAAGTAAATTTATTGAAAAATTTGATTTATTTATAAGAAATTTATTTTATAAAAATCATATGTTAAAGGTATGTTAATAAACATTTTGAATGTTAAAATATGATTTTTATAATGTTTAAAGGGTTTAAATTGAAGTTTATTATTTGTTGGAAATACATTAAAATCTGGAAAATACTTTTAATAGCATTCAGAAATGCTATGGTTTCTGTAAATGAACTAAAAACCTAATAAAAAGGCTATTACAGCAATTCTGAAATGCTGTAGTTGCTGAAGTAAACTAAAAGGCTAAAAACTTGATAAAGGCCTATTACAACAGTTCTGTAAATGTTGTAGTGGTCTGCTGTCTTTGTTGTTTTAAACTAAAATTTCAACTAAAATGAGATTTAACAGCAGTTTTTAAATGTTGTCTTTGCTGAATTAAAATGTTTTCAAGTATAACTTATAACAGCCTTTTCTAAATGCTACGTAAGGCTTAAATTTTCAATGTTTATGTTTTTAACTAAGTAAATGAGCTCAAAATGGTTTGAAACATTGGAAATTGAATATTTAATTTGAAAGTATAATAACTCTGCTTTTAAATGGTTTAAATGAGTTAATTTGATGGAATATAAATCATTTCAAAAGGTCATTCGAAAGGATAATAAATGAATGTTATCTTGAATTTAGAAGGTATTCAAAGTTGAATATTTGGATTTGAACTTAAATAATGATTTGAAAATGAAGTTTTGAAAGATATGATATTTTAATATAAATTGATTTGAAATTGAAGTTCTGAAAGATATGATATTTTAATATTAAAATGATTTGGAAATGAAACTTTGAAAGGATATGATATTTTAATGTATTAAAATGATTTGAAAGGAAGTTTTGAAAGGATATGCTAATTGAATATATTGAAATGGTTGGAAATGACTTGATATTTATTTTGATAAATATTTGAATTTGAAAGATATGGTATATTGATATATTGAAATGGTTTGGAAATGATTTAATCTTTATTTTGATAAAGATTTGGATTGAAATGATATTTTATTTTGACATATAAAATATTATTTTAAAGTTTTGACCATGGGTTATAATAACGATTGGTTGGCAAAAAGACCGGGATCAGATATGGGCATACTCCCTATCGATACCGAAAACCACTTTGACAACCTTGTACACGGTGGAGATTCCAGAATGAAGTAGGATGGTGGCGACGTTCTTGAGGTATATTACGTGGACCAACTCTCGTGAGTTGGCATAAGGTGGCAAAAAAAGGAGCGATCTTGGACCAAAAGGGGTAGCTCCTCTGGTCGGAACGCATTTCTTCGATACCATTCTATGGCTTTTTTGATTGTTTGGGCGCCCCTCCAATTTTGGGAATGTGTTGCGAGGTGGGCGTATGTGGCTGCTGCGTTACCACCAGCATGAGTGTCGTAATTGGTATATCTACCCTGGCATTGCCTTGTGTGCCGTGTCACCTACTCTATCGAGCCTTTACTACGAGTTTGGTTTTCTCCCATAGCCCATGCGTATCTTCTCGTAGTCTCCCGATCGAAGATATGTAGATATTGGATGGACTACTGGGACTATGACATGTTAACGTGGAAAATGTAAAGCCTTAATGCTATTTAAAAGTAAGTTTATTTTACTATAGACATTATTATAATAGTGCAATATTACTACATAGTAAATAGTTTAACGGATCCTTAGAGGATGGGCGGTCCCAAGCATCCTTTTAGTTACTTGTACTTTTACTACAGTTCACTTGAGTTGGTTTACATTGCATAAGTATGTATGTCCTGACTCGAGTGTTTGTATTTTTATTTACGCTCGGGTCATCCTGAGTATTCACGGATTTTGATTTCCACTTTCTGGAGATTGGAATCGCTGGAGATTATCTACTTGTCTAGTTTTATCTTTTTCAGTATGTTGTTCCTTTTCAGGTCTTGTATTAGTAGGCTTCTATGTATTGAGACGTCTGTTGTACTCTATTTCTTCTGTTGTATCTTATGTAACTCTGATATATTTACATAGTAGCTTCATGAACTACTATTTCTTTTACTTCCGCTGCATTATTATTACTCTGTGTCTGTGATATGTGATTTTTATTTACCGTATATGCTGAGATTCACTAAATTTTATTTACAACGTGGTATTTTGAGCAATTCAAGTCTGACATGTGCGGATGCGAATGGTGGAAAATATCGGTTGTTACATTTGGTATCAGAACTTTGGCTTTGAGGCAAAACTTAGAATGTAAGGTAAATTATTTACAGAATCACTTTCGTTCGAGTTTGAATCTTTCCTCTTTGATTCGAATTTCCTTCGAATTTTGGAATGTCCCCTACAGTTCTAAAATCCATTCATGTCCCTTGCTATTATTCTTCTTTTGATTCTGAAGTATCCCATAACTCCGCTTTGAATGATCTTTTTAGTGAGTCAGCGGTCTCGCCAATTTCAAATTGAATTGTAAAGGGGGGAAACTTCTTTACAATTAGCATCGATTCACCAAGGATTTATATATATCTTTGGTTTAGATGCTAATATCTTTTGTTATTCCAAACTCTATCTCTTGAGATCGAATGTAGATTTACCCCAGAAAAATCCACATTGATCTTATTCTTTAAGTCATGGATGACCCGATTAAGGTTGCCCGTGATTTATTTAAGCTTACCCATCTCCCTACTCTGTTATTTAATCATCTTGTCTTTTGTTTCCAATCTATTCTTCCAAACATTTTGAATTGTACTTGTAAATCTATGTTTTGTTTTATATATTGTGTTGTTTGAGTTGTTGATGTTGATTTGGGTTGCCAATCAATTCGTCTGATCAACGCTATCAATAGGATTTCTAAAACACTTTGATAGAACAAACTGACACAATATTATTTTAAAATTTGGCTAATGAAATAAATTTTTGATATATAAGTAAATTTATGGAACTTAATAAACTGATTTAAATTGATTATTTGAAATGATAATACTTGATTAATCATTTATTGTTCTATAAATGAAATTATAAATAGTTGTTTATAAATTGATTTGGGAACTGAAATGAATTTAAAACAAGAAATTTGAGAATTTAATTTCTGATGGTTTCAAACCTCATGTTTAAGTTTTAAAGTATATTATTTAAAGTAATTTCGAATAGAAATTTGTTTTCAAAGAATTTTAAAGTCTAAAATTAGTGCTCTTCTCTTGGTCGCTGGAAAATAATTTCGTTGATGACCGCGGCATCATCAACATTCATTTTCGAGTTTCGAAGTGAGGAGACCGTTCTGTAATTTTGCTACAGTTTTACTTTAAGAAATTAATAGATTTGAATTTCTAAAATAAGACTGGATTTATAACATATACTAATATATGATTAAATTTGAATGAATATATATATAGTGTATGTGTATTTATTTATCTCAAAATGGTTTAAAGGAAATCAGAAATTTAATTCTTAAATTTTATTTTATAGAATAATTTCAATTATAAAAAGAAAATCAAATATTTGGATGAATATTCAAGCATGAAATGATTTAATTGGAAAATTTTATTTGTATAATACAATTGCATTCAAATATAACTTACCTCAATTTCAGAAGTTAACAATGTAATTGGATAATATACAATATAAAATGATTTTATAAATAAAATTTGAGTGGTTACAATAAATTTTATACACTTAAATTTTAGTTATAAAATGATTAACAGAGGTAAATATAATAATGGGTAATTGAATAACTTACAATAAAATAATGATAAAAGAACTAAAAATAGAACAAAGTAGTTATAATAAGTGTAAGTATATTTAACATAAGTGATAAATATATTGAGAGGAATAAATTTAATTTTTATTAGGAATAAAGAAGAATTAAATTTATTAAGTACATTATGAGTATAATAAATGATTATTTTTCAAACCCATGGTTTTAAAAAAAATTAATTTAAGATGATTGAATAATAAGATAATGAAATTTGTGATAGTTAAGATTTATTTAACTTGTGTAAATATTTATTTTCTATTTATGTTGAAATTTCCATGGTTTCAAATTTATTTTCTTATTTTGTTTTTCAAACTATCTTTTGATTGTCCTTATTATCCTTATCTTGCTATAGACTGGTATAGGAATCTTTCTATAATCTTTCTGTTTAGAAAATCTTTATATAATCTTTGGTACTCATTTTGAATCCACCTTTTCGTGCTTGTATTCTTGATTCTAGAGGATCTTGGAAAGATCATCTCCACCATGTTAAACTTACCTATAACAATAGTTATCAGGTATAATCTCAATCTTCTTGTCACCTTGTCTTAATCTTATTTCATTTCTATCTTTTTTGTGCTTTCCCGTACCTCATTCCTTTTCGGCAACGAAAAGTTTTGAGTGGGGAAGAGTGTAACAACCCTGTATTTTGTGATTATTTTAATTGTATATTTTAATTATTGTTAATTGAATTTTTGATTTAACTTTATTTTATTTATTTTATTTAGATAATTTTATTATTTCAAATATAAACTTTGATTTTGATGTGAATTAGAATTCCAAAACATGACTAAAAATAGAATATTTTCCAAAAAAGTGAATTTTGGTCAATATGGTCAAACTTTGACTTTTAAATTTGAAATTTTAAAATTTTGAATTTTATCTTTTAGTACGAAAGTAAATAAAATTTTAAGAATACTGCTTTTCGTTTCGTTGAAATTTTATTTATAATGTGAAAATTATGCCCTTTTAACTATTGTGTGAAATTTGCTGTATTCAACAAAATTATTTATTTCAAATTATAAAATTAATATTTCATTCGGTCATGTAATGTTCTAATTTATATTTATATGGGTAAAATAACACGTTACGTATATATTTTGGTTTTAAAACATTTTTAAAAGTGTAACTGACATTTTTCAATGTCAGTTGTATTCTGTTGTAAATTTTAATTCCAAGTTTCAATTAATTAAAGCAATTCTTTATTTATCTTTATATTTTTCTTAAGAACTTATTTTATTCTCATTCCTGCTTTATTATGTTCCTCGTTTATTTATTTATTTGACCTTTTATTTGTTTTAAAGTGAAGTATGAATTTTTCTATAGTTAATGGTAATTTTTTATAATTTTCATGCCCAGTTTTCAATTTTTAAACAATTTCTTTAGTTCTTTTTCTATTTTTCACCAATTTAATTATTTATTTCATTTAATAAATGATAAATAAATTATTTTATTTCAAAAATTTTCTTTATAATATTTTTAAAATGAAGTGGATATTTTTCTAATGCTAGTGATGATTTATTTGCAATTTTTGAACACTGTTTTGAATTTTTAAGCAATTTCCTTAATTCTTTTTATATTTTCTTTAAATATAATTATATATTTTCATTTTATTTCACTTTGTTTCATTTTTTAAATGTATTTACTGAAATTATTTTGTTTTATTTGTCTTAAAAAGAAATGGTAAATTGAAGAGACAAGACTCCTCCTTTTCCTATGGCTTTTCATTTCTAGACTTTTAATTTTTTTTAACTCCTCATTAACTTTTTGTTTTGGCCGCGCATTTTGTTTCTTAGCCATGAATTTTCATTTATCTTTCATGCAAAAAAACATCTTCCTCACTTTCCATTCACGGCTAGAGAATATTATTGGTAATGGCTACATCTCTTTATTCCTTTTCTTCTTATTTTTCATATATTTTGCCTTGTTTTCTCATGTGTATTGCTCGGCCTCTCCTCCATAGCCACAGCCACCACCTCCTACACCTCTTCCCTATCATCATCACCAGCTACCCCTCTTGTCTTGACCAAGGAAGAACCCACCGTGGTGCAAAAATCGACCAAAATGCAACCTAAAGCCTTGAAATCATGTTGTTTGACCACCACTTGTTCACCACTTCCATTTTCACCACCATCGTCACCTTAAGCTACCACCACCACCTCTGACCTGACCACCACACACCGCTCCAGCCCTTGAACAGACTCCACTTCCACTGGCCGTGCCAAGTGCCTCCAAGGCCGAGCCCTTTTGTTGACCAAAATCACACTACATTGCCTAAAACCCATTCACCTTCGCATGCTATAAACTCCCCTCCATGTTCTAGCATTTAGGCCGTGCATTCCTATGCTTATACCTGAGCCTAATCTTGTCCAAACCTAAGCAAATCCAACCCCTAGGCCATGCAAAATAATATAGGAAGCAAGGCAAAAAAATTGTTGCATTCAAATTGCTTTTGATTTCAAAGTTACTCAATTTCAATGTTATGTTGAATTTTAATTTTTTTTGATTTTGTTTGGGGTTGCAACACAAGATTTGTAGCATTGGATCTCGCTCTCCACTCAAATCCGTAGTCTTGTCGTTGTGCTTTGATTCCGTTGTGTCATTTGTATTGCAATCTCCGGCATTTAGAGGTGAGTAAATGTCACACGACACTATATACTTATGCAATTGTGAAGCGACAACATTTGAATGTCTAGAATTATAAATGATGCTATAACGGCTTGTGAGTATTTGTGTATGATGTTAAATCTGTTAAATTCCATGTCATCTCATCTATTATTGTATTGTTGTTAACTGTTGATATATCTGTTTATCACACTACAAGTTCCATGTAGATTAGGTTCACTATGGGTTGAAATTATACATACTCGAACGAACTTTAGAATAGGGAAAAATCGTTATGGGCTGAAATAATAGGCCTGAACGGTTTTTTATTATTTATTTTGATTTGGGACTACGGGTTTGAAATGATAGAACCTGGATTTTTCTTTCTAAATTGCGGATTGAAATGATATATATCTGTATCACTTGACCTAGGTTAGAAAACTATATACAGGCCCTTGGTTATTTTATAAAGTATTTTGAATATTTTAGAAGTGTAAAATTATGAAAATTTGAATTAAAGTAGATTTTATATGTTTTAAATAAAGAAATTTTGATTTTTCTATAAGTTAAAAATTTTGAATAGTTAAATGATTAAATTGAATTTTTGAAATATAACTTAAATCTGGGAATTTGGACTTTGGCTTTAAAATAAACTTTAAGGTATATAAATAAAAAATTTAGTGGTTTAAAATGTAAATTTATGAGAATTTGATTTAAATTGATTTTAAAATGTTTTAAATAAATAAATTATGATTTTTCCTATAAGTTAAAATGTAAATAAATGACTAGTTAAATTGAAATTGGAAATATACTTAGGTTTGGAAATTTGGAATTATGGTTGTAAATGATATTTAAGTTATATAAATAAAATGGAAATTTAATTTAATTGGAAAATGGTAAATATGATAATTTGATTTAAATTTGAATTTACGTTATTTATTAAAGTATTATTGATTTTTTTCCTATGAATTTAAATGTTTAAATAAATGAATGCTTATATATGTAATTTTAAAATACAAATTGACTGGGAAATGTGAAATTTGGTTTATTTAAAGGATTTTGTGAAATGAAATCAATTGGAAATTTAGGTTAATTTGCGAAATGGAAATTTAAAAGTGTAAGTATTAATAAATTGCATATGTGAAGGAACGGAAATTATACACTTGAATTTGTTAAGTAAATTTATTGAAAAATTTGATTTATTTATAAGAAATTTATTTTATAAAAATCATATGTTAAAGATATGTTAATAAACATTTTGAATGTTAAAATATGATTTTTTATAATGTTTAAAGGTTTTTAATTGAAGTTTATTATTTGTTGGAAATACATTAAAATCTGGAAAATACTTTTAATAGTATTCAGAAATGCTATGGTTTCTGTAAATGAACTAAAAACCTAATAAAAAGGCTATTACAGCAGTTCTGAAATGTTGTAGTTGCTGAAGTAAACTAAAAGGCTAAAAACTTAATAGAGGCATATTACAGCAGTTCTGTAAATGTTGTAGTGGTCTGCTGTCTTTGTTGTTTTAAACTAAAATTTCAACTAAAATGAGATTTAACAGCAGTTTTTAAATGTTGTCTTTACTGAATTAAAATGTTTTCAAATATAACTTATAACAGCTTTTTCTAAATGCCGTGTTAGACTGAAATTTTCAATGTTTATGGTTTTTAACTAAGTAAATGAGCTCAGAATGGTTTGAAACTTTGGGGATTGAATAATTAATTTGAAAGTATAATAACTCCACTTTTAAATGGTTTAAACGAATTAATTTGATGGAATATAAAACATTTTAGAAGGTCATTTGAAAGGATAATAAATGAATGTTATCTTGAATTTAGACGGCATTAGAAGTTGAATATTTGGATTTGAACTTATATAATGATTTGAAAATGAAGTTCTGAATGATACAATATTTTGATATTAAATTGATTTGAAAATGAAGTTCTGAAAGATATGATATTTTGATATTAAATGATTTGGAAATGAAGCTTTGAAAGGATGTGGTATTTTTATGTATTAAAATGATTTGGAAATGAAGCTTTGAAAGGATTTGATATTTTAATGTATTAAAATGATTTGAAAGGAAGTTTTGAAATGATATGATAATTGAATATATTGAAATGGTTGGAAATGACTTGATATTTATTTTGATAAATATTTGAATTTGAATGATATGGTATGTTGATATATTGAAATGGTTTGTAAATGATTTAATCTTTATTTTGATAAATATTTGGATTGAAATGATATTTTATTTTGAAGTATAAAATATTATTTTAAAGTTATAACCACGGGTTATTATAACGATTGGTTGGCAAAGAGACCGGGATCGGATATGGGCATAATATCTATCGATACCGAAAACAACTTTGACAACCTTGTATGCGGTGGAGATTCCAGAATGAAGTAGGTTGGTGGCGATGTTCTTGAGGTATATTACGTGGACCCAACTCCTGGGAGTTGGCATAAGGTGGCAAAAACAGGAGCGGTCTCGAGCCAAAAGGGGTAGCTCCTCTGGTCGGACGCATTTCTTCGATACCATTCTATTGCTTTTATGATTGTTTGGACGCCCCTTCGATTTTGGGAATGTGTTCCGAGGTGGGCGTATGTGGCTGCTGCGTTACCACCAGCCCGAGTGTCGTAATTGGTATATCTACCCTGGCATTGCCTTGTGTGCCGTGTCACCTACCCTATTGAGCCTTTACTACGAGTTTGTTTTCTCCCGTAGCCCATGTGTATCTTCTCGTAGTCTCCCGATTAGGAGATATGAAGATATTGGATGGAGTACTGGGACTATTACGTGTTAACGTGGAAAATGTAAAGCTTTAATGCTATTTAAAAGTAAGTTAATTTTCTATAGACATTATTATAATAGCGCAATATTGCTACATAGTAAATAGTTTAACGGATCCTTAAAGGATGGGTGGTCCCAAGCATCCTTTAAGTTACTTGTATGTTTACTACAGTTCACTTGAGTTGGTTTACATTGTATACGTATGTATGTCCTGACTCGAGTGTTTGTATTTTTATTTACGCTCGGGTCAGCCTGAGTATTCACAGATTTGGATTTCCACTTTCTGGAGATTATCGACTGTCTTATTTTATCTTTTTCAGTCTTCTGTTCCTTTCAGCTCTTGTAATAGTAGACTTCTATGTATTGAGACTTCTATTGTACTTTATTTCTTCTGTTGTATCTTATATAACTCTGATATATTTACATAGTAGCTTCATGAACTACTATTTCTTTTACTTACACTGCACTATTATTACTCCGTGTATGTGATCTGTGATTTTTATTTACTTTAAATTCTGAGATTTTTCAAATTTTATTTGCAACGCGGTATTTTAAGCAATTCAAGTTCGACATGTGCGGATGCGAATGGTGGAAAATATAGGTTGTTACATAAGTGGTGAGATTTCTGATGAGTTCTTCAACTTTAATTTGTCTCAAATCTTTTGATTCTTGAATGGTGGTGACTTTTGCTTCAAAATTTCATGAAAGGACTCTGAGAATTTTTCGAACTATTTCCAACTTTGAGTATGATTTTTCGGAAGCTTTTGATTTTATACAAGATTGGAAAGTCGTCCATACATCTCTTTGACATTTTCATCCTTGGCCATTGTGAAGTTCTCGTATTCACTACTAAGCATGGAAAGGTGAGATTCTTTGACTTGAAATGTTCCTTCGTGAGTCACTTCAAGTGTGTGCCAGATTTCCTACGCAGTTAGACAATGTGAGACACGATTAAATTTAATTTGATCTAATGAACATATAATAGAATTCGTAGCTTTAGCATTAGTATTCTGTAGTTTATTTTCAAGATCTATCCATTGATCCATCGGTTTTTCTATTTTCTGGTAATTTACCACTATAGTTGATGTCCTATATCCTGTCTCAACAATATTCCAAGCATCAACGGTTTTTAGAAAAAAATTCATTCTATTTTTCCAATCAGCATATTCACCATTGAACATTGGTGGTCTAACTATGGACTGACCCTCAACAAAAGCATTATTAAAAGAAGCTGTTTAAAAATTTAAAATTTTAAAACAAAAATTGGTTTTTGAAAAATCAAAATTTTTTAAAAAAAATAAAAAATTGGCTTTTGTTCCTAGCTTTGATACCAATTGTAGGATGGGTTTCACCCTAAAGGGGGGTGCGTAGAGTGATACTATTAATTATAAAATTTATTACGGAAGTGTAAATAAAATAATTTCAGCATAGATAATAGTAAAATAATAGCAGCACGGATAATAGAAAAATATTAAAAGCAGAAATTGAACAACACGGATTTACCTAGCTTCGCCAAAACCCTGTCTGCATGCTGCCCCCACGGTTTCTACTAGAAATTAAGAAGTTAGATGCTTACACATTCAAATTCGTGACTCTTGCTATCGACTAACCTAACTCTACGCTCAAAACCCAACAACAATTCAGCCACTGAGTTGTGAATTTTCGAACTACACCACCGTAATTCGTCCCCTAGTCACACGACTAGAATATAAAAAAATTTAAAAGTAAAATAAAAAATAAAAACAACTAAAAAACAATAAAATCCTAATTTTACAATTTAAAGCCCAAAAAGGAAATAAAAGATGCGGGCCAATAAGTAAAGTAATAAAAATATCCCCTTCTCCATTTTGTTATTATCGGCATGTAATCTTTCTTTGTGAAAATGGTTCAATTTCGTATAATTTCGTTTGCTTGCTTCTCACGACTTGCGTCTGATTTGATCGATTCTTATTATCGCCTTGGTCACCATGGCTTGTTTGATTTTCTGATTTTTCGTTCTTTTTTCTTTTGACTTTGG
Organism: Allium cepa; assembly: GCA_030765085.1. Lineage (NCBI taxonomy): Eukaryota > Viridiplantae > Streptophyta > Magnoliopsida > Asparagales > Amaryllidaceae > Allium > Allium cepa. The sequence goes on from CM060943.1 coordinate 467,918,230, forward strand.
CCGCTTGATTTTGTGAAATTATTTACTTATTCGATTCGCTATCACCTGATTTTGAATTGTGTTCACGCCTGTAGCATTTATGACCTGATGCTTGTAGTTGTTGTGTGATATTAGTCTAGATTGCATTGATCTCTGTCCACTGTTCATTCAAATCTACACTAGATAGTTGTTGTACATTGCATATATTAGCATATATGTGTGTTCATATATATGTGTGTGTGTATTTGTATGTGTGTGTGTGTTCAAGTAGTTCATGTTTCTAGGTCTGGTTATTTTGTTTGTTCATTAGCTTGGTCTAGTTCCATTGTTTCCAGGTCTAGTTCCATATGTATACAGTCTAAATGGATGTATATCCTTTGTCCTCTTTAAGTACTTGCATTTGAACCTGTGTCCATTTATTTGTGATTCTGCAATTGGTATGGTTTCTTTTTGGAGACTGGGTCTTGTTGGGTTCATGTGTTTGCATATGGTTGTTGCTTCAAGCCAATTCATTGCATGACTTCAATCAGTGTACATTTATTTGTCTGATTACATTTCATGTGAGCTTCAAGTGTGTTGTCCACCTCTCTTTGTATTGGTTCATTAATGATGCTTTGAGTCATGTCCATATGTATACATATGCTATTTTATTTTCTGCTTCACTGCAACCATATTGTCACTGTATATGTATACATGTTGTTTACTCATGTATATATGTATGCTTGTGATTTTGCTTGAAGTTGTAGCCTTGCTTGCATATAGTCTGGTTGCCTTGAGTACATACGTATATACGATGTTGTGTTCATTTGTTTGAGACTTTTGTTTCACTAGTTATCTTGTAATCTGGTTTACCCCAAAACAGTTGTGTCCACTGCATGTTTTGAACTCGAACTGATGTTACCATTGATATTTGTATATGCTCGTTGTTGTGTTTGTGATAGTCTATGGTTATTCATGTCTCTGACTTCAAGAATTGTTTGCAATTTTGTTCTTGACCCTGGTTTGAGTCATGTGTACATTTGTTTGCAGTTTGGTTTGATATTGACTCATTAGAACTATCTTCATGCATACATAAATGAATTTTTGGTCGAGGCTTGTTTCAGTCATTAAAACTTGGCCATTCTATTTTTGTTTCTGTATTGCACCTGAGTTGAACATAGGTTTGGCTCGGATTTGACCTTGTGCTCGTATTGCAACTTTATTTGTGTTGCACTTGAGTTAAACCTAGCTTTTGATTGGGTTTAACCTTGTTCTCACTTGTCCCTGCAGTTTTATCCGATGTATATCGGTGTGCATGGCCTAGTGGCATGTACAATGATACACTGTGCATGTCACTAGCTCTTCGTGTATGATGAATTCAGAATAAATATGATGACGAACAACCCAAATAATTGAGGCAAATAAAATTTTCAGAAACACATTTTATTTTACACTGCATAAGTATTTATTTTTCAATTTTACTGCGTCTATGTTTACTTTGAAGATAATTCAGATGCTGGATTCAGGCTGGAGCAGAGTCGAAGATAAATACGAGTGAATGAGTGATATGTAATGAGGTGAATAATGTAAAGTGAGATGAATTCGAATTTGTATTGTAATTAAAAAATGTAAATATATAGTGAGGGCTCAAATTTGCACTATTCAAAATTTTCATAAAATATTTGTTTGAACAAAATATTTGTTTGAATATAAATTTTGTGTTTTTATTTTATTCAAAAAATATTTATTTAATTATGTGAAAATAAAATAGTGCAATAACAAATACATTTAAATTAATATATATATGTTTATTATCATTAAAAAATCATATACTAGAATATTTAACACTTTTATCATCGAAAAATAATACTATGGATGACTGCAGCATCGATATCACTTATTTTTGGGCCTCAAAATAGGGAATGTTACAACTTGGTATCAGAAATAGGTTTACGTAAAACTTAAAATATTTTAGTGAAATAAAACTTTAAAATTTTGAAAACATAATCATAATAAATCAGAGAATAAGATTTTGGTATGGTATAACGCTATAATGACGTACTTATTATATGTTATATATAAGTATGTACTATCTCTATTCTCCCCTCTCTCTTGTATCATTCTTTTATATCTTACGAAGACTTGTATCCAGATTACATGAAAGCAAGATATGGAAGCAGGAACTGAAAGAGTGAATCTAGGTGTAGGGAGCACCATAATTAATGGAAATGTTCAACCTAATACTAAAATTAATCCAAATCGACGGGTAAATGCTAACCCAAATGCAAATGCTTATGTGAGTGCTGAAACCTCACCAGTAGATATAGGGCCTATGTATCAGTTCTTCGTAAATATGATGCAAGTTGAAGCTGTTGGTGGTATGCTTGGAGGAAATGCTGATATTGCAGGAGACGCTAGTCCCGAGGTATCTGCTCACAATAATTATGCTATGCTGAGTTATGATTGTACCGGTCTAGAAGGAAAGCTTTTTCATGGAACGAAAAGTGTTATTGAAGTTGAGAATTAGCTGTTGCACTGTGAAAGGTCATTGCTGACTTATGCTTGAATGATGAGCTAAAAAGGAGGTTGACTTCTAGATAGTTGTATGGAGATGCTTTGTATTGGTGGAGCAGTGTGACTATAGGATTACCAGAGGAGAATTTCACTTGGGTTGAATTTAGAAAGAGATTTGAAGAAAGATTTTTTTTCGAGATAGTTAAGTCAACTTTGCTCAGGAAGCATATGGAATTGGAACTAGAAGAGATGTCTGTACTAGAGTATGCAACTAAGTTTAATGAGTTGTCCAGATACGGAAATGTTGCTATTGATACTGTGGTTAAAAGGAACAAGAAGTTCATTAGTGGATTGGAGCTCGAGATTGTCAGGGATACTATGCCGCATCTCATAAATCCATATGATGTGGTGGTGGAGATGTCATTAAGGAATGAGGAAATGGTTTCAATATTTGGAAGTGACAAACCTGTAGAGACTGAAGGTTTTTAAGGCAAGAAGAGGAAGTTCATTAATAAGAAAGGAGCTTGGAAGGGCGGAGCTTCCAAGAAAGGGAAGGCTAATGTTGTTTTCTATAAGTGTGATAAGAAATGGCACCTCGCTAATGAGTGTCGATCTGGTGATGGAAAGAAGGTTGTGGGAAAGACGGGCATAAAGTGTTACAACTACAACTAGATTGGGTATCACAAGAATAAATGTACAAAACCGACTAGATTAATAAACGGAATTTTTTTTCTCTGAAACCATCAGCTTCTGGACTGACTGCAGAAGAGAGAGGAAAGTCTATGATGGGAGGTATGCTTTTGATTTATGGTATGTGAGTTATATTATTATTTGATATTGCTACATCACATTCTTTTATCTCGCAATGTTTGGTAGATAACTTAAATATTGAACCAGCATACCTTATTACTTCCTTAAAGATTACAAATCCAATAGGAGGTTATGCAACTCTTGGGATGAAATATGACAATTTAGAAATTGAGCTGTTAGGTCATGCATTTACTTGCAATTTACATGTGTTAGATTTTGTGTGTTTTTGGTAAAGATTGGTTAAGCAGATATGATACTAGGATATCTTTCCAGGATAGGGAGATATCATTAAGACACCATAACAGTCATGATCGAATTATATACTTAGTAGGAAATTTCTAGTTTAGATTTATGTGCTTTGTTGGGTGCAATGGAAGTAGAGGACGGGATGAATCTGGTTTCCATTGTAAGAGCGTATACAGTTGTCTTTGAGCCAATAATAGGACTACCACTAAAATGAGCTATTAAGTTTCAAATAGAACTTGTACTTGGAGCTAAACCCATAAGTAGACCGCCTAGTAAAACAACACATACAAAGATGAAAGAGTTAAAGGTGCAGTTGTTGGACTTAGAAGGAAAATCAAGCAGTTTTCCATAGGGAGTTGAGCAGTCGCGATGTTTGTGAAGAAACTGAATGGGTCATTGAGGATGTATATTGATTGTCATAAGTAAAATGAGAAGATGATAAAAGATCATTATCCTTTGCCGAGAATGGATGATTTGTTTGATCAGTTGAGTGTAGCCAAGGTATTTTCCCAATTGGATTTAGCAACATTGTTCCATCAATTGAGAGTGACATAGAACAACATTCCATTAATGGCCTATCGAAAAAGTTATGGTTGAATGGTTACTCATGCCCTTTGGACTGACCAATGCGCTTGGTTTCTTTGTGGATTTGATAAACCTGATCTTCCAAGAGCTTTTGGAAGGATTCATGTTAGTATTTATAGATGACATTCTGATATATTCTAAGAATGAAAGAGATCGTGAGATTCCTCTTAAAATAGTGCTAAAAACAATAAGGTAGCATCAACTAAAAGCGAAGTTTTCGAACTGTCTTTTTTCAAAGAAAGAAGTGAAGTTCCTTGGTTGTAACGATATGTTTTTCCGTACTTTTTAAATCCACAATAAACCATATATGTACAACTCAAATTGCACGAATAAGTAGATCATTAAGGGTGGAAAGAAAAATAAAGATAGAACGGAATCTCACATGAATGGAATAACATATATTATTTCAATAATAATCTTTATAGCAAAAATTTTAATATACAATATCAGAGTCTTACCTAGATTCAGCCTGGATAGTTATAAACCCAAGCCCTTACAAATTCTAAAAAGAACAAATCAAATGCAATAGATGAAGAGGATATTAGAATACATCCATACGATGATGAAGATCTCCATCTCTCCTCTAAAAACTCCAACTATCTTCAACTAAACCTGAAACTACTTGGATTTGACCCGAGTATTAAAAATATCTGGATCAGGCTTGATAAAATAGCGTGAGATACACGAAATTTAAAATGACTATGTTATCAAAACCTTTGAAAAGAAAGGTATCTCATAACACCACGCCCACACATAAACACGGACGGGTTTTTACCTTATGATAACCAAAAGATTTTTATACCAAAATACACTTGATATGATTTTTAATGGAATTCCTTTGAAAACACTTTCTAATAAACTTATTCATAAGGTATCAATACCCAGACTAAGTCTAATGGAATATATCCGGACTGGGTTAATGGAATATACCGAACAGAATATATGATACCAAAAGGGGTAGCTGAAATGTTTGCAAGTCATTACAGCTACTTTAGGAATAAAATCAAAACCGTAAATCTCATATTGGGATTGGATTTCCAACATGATAAGGAATTGGTGGAAAGATCGATCTGCATCCACGGCTAATGTCCAAGAATTAGACGCTGTTATACAACAACACAAATAGATAAAAGGGGATACAATCTCCGAATAACATCCATGGACTCAGGCTTTGCGCATCCCCGCCATGAGCCAGGCGTATCGGGTACCTAAGGCTAAGAACATCTGATAACCAAAATCACTACTATCCAAAATGCGAGCATACATCTGACCATATAGAATCCCATCATAACCGAGATGTGAGGCTCGCTAGGCTACGATCACTTTCTTCAAAGCCACGCTTTCCATACAAAACCATGCTTTGATCATAACAGGCTCCACATTGAATGTCATACTGCCATTCCTTTAATCACTATTTGACCCCTACAAGCATACAACCCCTGAGCTTGTATGTGTCGGAGAAGGGTGTTAATCTAAGAGAAGATGGCTTCTCCGCCATAAGCAAATGTATATTTGTAAAAGTCAAATGTTGTATCTTAGAAATGCAATGTCATACATTCGTCCATACAAGTTTGTTTTGGGACTGAACGAAACCGAAGGCAATATCCTACTACCAATAGTAGCGAGTACTCCTTGCAACCCAAAAAATCTCATCAACGAGGAGACCACTGCTATAAATAACTTTATAATGGGAGCAACCCAGAGCATGTCAACAAGCAGTCCTCACGCTATGAAGATCCACGGTCTTCAATATTTATCATCTTTAACATATCTTCACTTTCGAACATATACATTGGTTCGAAGTGTTTTTCAGATAGGACACCCAAATCCGACCCTGGTTCCATCGAAGCCAATTATCGATTTAAAAGATGCTAAGTTCATATGCGGATATCAGTCATCAATGAATTACTTCATCTTTTATAAAATATCTTTCTTAGATATATTCTTTTCAATTTATTCCATTTTTTTTCAAGAGTGTATGGAATCATTAAGCATCATTAAATCATTTGATTTACTTAAACCTTTCTTAAATCTTGCAATAATTCCAAATAATTTTCTCTTTTACTTAGGAAAACCTTTCCAAATCATTCATTAAATCTTAATCAAAGCTTTCTTATATTCAAGTTATAACTTTTAACTTAGGGAAAATATTCCCAAATCATTTATTAAATCTTAATCAAAGATTTCTTTCTTAAATTCAAATCATATTCTTGCAAATCGAAGATTTTCATAACAGAGTATTACTGCCACCTTAGATATGGTAAATTTCATTTCCAGGGACTAGTGGAAAATAATCCTACATTATGAAGATCTTTGTCTTCAATATGTTTTATTTCGAAAATTAGTTTGAAGTGATTTTTGGATTGGAATCACCCAAATCTGATCCTGATTTTTCGAATAGAAATCACCCAAATCCGATCTCTGTTCCTTCGTGCTAATCATCGATAAAAAAAGATTTTAAGGCCATATGGGGTTTCGAAAATTAGTTTGAAGTGATTTTCAGATATGAATCACCCAAATCCGATTCTGGTTCTCCGAATAGGAATCACCCAAATCTGATCCTGATTCCTTCATACCAATCATCGAATAAAAGACGTTAAGTGGTTAGTTAACATTCTAAGAATTTGTTTCTTCTCTTTTCTTTTGGAAAGACTTAAATATGATCTTCTAAAGCATCTGAGCTTTCCTTTCGATCTATTCCACCCCTAGCCTAAAAAGAGAAAACATAGAGTTGGTAAGTTCAGGGCTTTGGTTGCTCCATCCCTAACCTTAGTTAAACATCTTGTTTTATCTTCCTAGATCAAATAGGCGGGACAAATGTACTAGTTGTTTCTTCGTACTCAGTTCATTATTACATTCAATATTCTTCACTTTTTGTTTAAGTGGTATAAACAATTCCACTTAACTGCAATGATTCGTAAAAAAATTTAATAATATTAATAACGTAATTAACTGGAATTTTTTGAAATTTTAGATAATTGAATTTTGACATAAAAATTTGATATTTGGAATACCTATATTTAAACATAACAATTGATAAATTTTTATCAGATAATATAGAAGTTTATTTTATATTGTAAAATTTATAATCAGTTAATATTTGATGATAATAAAATGTTTCATAAACTTGAATATTTTTATATAATAAATTTGTAAATCATCTTCTGAGTGAGAGGTCGTCTTTTGTTTCGTCGAATTTGGATTGTTATTGCTCTGTTTATCTTATTTCCGGCGTTTTAGTAGCATTTCCGATAACAATATCGACTTTTGATTCGATGATCGTACCACTGATATCTGTAAACCATTTTAATCGTCTTGTCATGTTAATTTCTACAGTATATTCAATTCTTTGTTTTGAAGTTCGGTACGCAGCGAAATCCGTGAAGCAGTTAATTGTATCGGTATCAGTTTCATGCCTTTTGGTTCTTGCGACCTTTCAATTATCCACCGTTCAAAATCAATCCATTTATTATAAATATTTTCTAAATTTACGTTTTAGACTTTTGCTATTCCCATTTATATTTATTTCTAGTTCATTCACTATTCTCTGGCCTTCCTTTCGTTCTGCTCTAAAAAAAAGAATAAAAAAATATACATGTGAATTGAAGGTAATTGTCCATTTCCATTATTCTTCCACCTAAGATAGTGCTCCTAGCATATTCATTTCTTCGATTCACCTTTCCCCTGAACTTCTTTCCTCCCCTCCACATAGACCATCGGCCAATGATCAGTCTCTCACGTCCAGATCCGAGCGGCATTCCCTCCACCAAGCTAGCTTCGGCCATTTCCCTTCGCGACTTCATCCCAAACACCTAACTTCGGCACCACCACCACCTCTAGTAGCCGTGCCTTTAGTGTCTCCGCCTTTTACCCTGACTACCTCCTTGCACCTTGCTCCGCTTTTTCCTTCCACCCATAGCCATGCGTAGCTTAGGTAAATATATAGTAAGTTATATATTTGTTTGTGTAAATATACATATTTCTATACAAGCTTCTTTGTTCCTTTTGTTACATTATAAATATGTGAAGGTATATGAGATCTGGCTTACAATATTTTTGTATAAAAATATTTTTATATATGCAAGTTTTAAGTATAGTTGTTTATAATATATTACTTTATAAATAGTCGATTATATATATATATATATATATATATATATATATATATTTCTTATATAAAGGACTGCTTATATTTGGTTAAGTGTGTATATATACAAACATTGTTTTAAATGTTACTTTGTACTGTTTATTTTATATACATGAGTTTATTGATGTTTATGATCTGTTGAGATTTATATATAAGCTCTGTTTATATATTAGTTCAAATCTGTATATTTTGTAAGGTATGTATTATCCTATACGTATGTGGCTTTTTGAAAGAATATATATATATATATATATTCGGTTCTTTATGCATGTAAGTTGTAATAACCTATCACTTTTATGTAAACTTATGGAAGTTATATAGGATTTGTTTATTTGTATATATTTTAGCTTATGCATTGTTTATATGTAGAGTTTGGTAAGTTTAAATATATATTATGTTTTGTTAAAGGAAGGTATAGTTAAGAGTCTGCGAAAATATATGTGTGTGTGTGTGTGTGTCTATATGTGTGTGTGTGTGTGTGTATATATATTGTCCGCATAAGTATTTATCTGTTAGTTTATATTTTTCAATTTGTATATATGTTCATAAACATTAGTTTATATATTAGTATACAAATATATGTATATATATATTGTTATGATCAGTTATATATATAGTATAATAACAATGATCTGTTAGATTTTATAAAGTATACACAAGTTAGTTTATAATATTTATACATTAGTATATATTCTACGTATTCAAGCTAGGCGTATAGGTGCTATAATTCTATATATATGTAAGTACTTACAGTATATATTATTATTGCATAAAGGAAGTATATATATTAGTCTATTTTACTTTATGTAAGTATATATATGAGAAAGTTCTATAAATATATTTTGTATAAGATATATCTTTTTCTGTAACATGAAATATATTTGACGGTTACATATTTGTGTGTGTTTTATGTTATATGTATGTAAGTTATATTTTACTACATAAGTCTGCATACATATATTGTAAATATATATATATATTGATTTATTTGTTTGAATGTATGTGTAAGTTATATGTTGTATGGTATATAACTTATATATTAGTGATATATATATATTACTGATTTTAAAGAATATATATATATATATAAGTTTATTTCCAAATATATTATGTATATATGTTTAATTTAAAATGTGTTTGAATTTAGAATATGTTTTATATATGTAATAGTTACATATATATAATTCACTTATACCATTGATCTTCATCAATCCAGTTTGATTTGATTTCGTCAATTCTGAGTTATCAACTATGCTCGTCAAATTCGTGCAATCTTGCTTTGTTTTGGCATTCATGCCTGGATTCGTAACTCAGTTAATTGTCTATTTTCTCTAGCCTCGAAAGGTGAGCAATCACTCACGATTAATATCCCTATATTTATTAGATTTGATTTCATTTGAAATGACAATTGAAATATGTTGTTGGTTATTTACATTGCTATATATGTTGTTGTCTATATCTGTTCACCTGTGAAATCTAACACCATTATCTGTTATTTATATTAATGATATATGCTTGTTATTGATATGTTATATTATTATCGTCACTGTTCTCACTCTGCAAGTTCCCTGTTAGTATAGGTTTCCTTATGGGTTGAAATGATACATACCTGAACCACTTGCAGAATAGGAGAAAATCGTTATGGGTTGAAATGATAAAACCAAGCAATTTTCATTGAATTGAATTTACGATTGCGGGTTGAAAAGATATATACCCGTATATACTTAAATGCGGATTGAAATGATAAATATCTGTATCACTTGACCATAGGATAGAAAATTATATACAAACACCGTTGGTATATATATTTTGAAAATGATCTCCAAGGTATTGGAAATAATATATGTGGTTTTAATAAATAATAATTTTTAAAATATTATATATATAAATGTTATTTTATAAAGGTTTTAGTTTTAGATTTTTAAAATTATTTGTTTTGGAAATTATAAAGTTACAAGTTAGTATTGAAATTTATAAATTTTAAGAATTTACTTATAATTTTTCTATTTTAAAGATATAAAATAAGTTTTAATACAAAATAAGTTTAAAAATAAGTTTTAACTTAAAAGTTTGATTTAATTAATATATATTATGTTTAAGTATTTATATAAAAATTATATTTTAAAATAGATTTTCATAGTGATTTTATAAGTTAAGGTTGGAAGATAAATTTGAATTTATTTGAAATTGTATTTCATTAAGAATTTTATTTAACTAAATCGATTTGAAACTTATTTGAATTTGAGATTTTTAAAGGATATGATTTTAAAATTTAATTTTGGTTTAAGGTGATTAAATGAATATTTCACGTTTAAACAAATTGAAGGAAATATTTAGTTTATTGTAAATTGGGTTTTATTTAAATGATATTGGATTTACTAAGTGAATATTTCAAAATAAAAAAATAATGAAGTTAAATTAAGATACATACGAAATTACCTAACTTAGTTTTGAAAATGTGGAATATTTAAAGCTTTGAAATACATTGAAATTGAAATGGTTTATTTTGTGATTAAATCTGTGATTGAAATTGATATAATTTGAAATGGTTTATTGAGAAACTGAATTGAGTTGAAACTGATGAACTAAGATTTGAATTAAATTTGAATTTTTGAATTCGAGTTCATTCGAATTAATTTGTGAACATTGAGGAAACTATTTTTATTATATAAAGTATTTTAATACATATAAGCTATTTTTATTATAAACTATTTTAATACTAATTCTTTTAATATAAATATTTTAACTTACAACTATTTTTAATATACTAACTATTTTATTATATACACTATTTTCTATATCAAAACTTTTTTAGTAGAAAGTGTTATGATTCTAAAAGTATGATGTTTTCAAAGCGTTATGATTTCCAAAGAGTTATAATTTCTAAGTTTTATAATTTCGAAAGTGTTATGACTTTGAAAGTGCAATAATTTTAGAAATGGATATATTTTAAGTGATAATGATATCGTATTGCTATAGTTTTGAAAGGGGTATGATATTTTGAAATGACCACGGTGTTATAATAACGTTTGGTTGTTAAAGAAACCGGGATCGATTATTGTCATACTCTCTGCCAATACCGAAAACGACTTTAACAACTGTGTACGCGGTGGAGATTCCAAAATGAAGTAGGATGATGGCGACGATCCTATATGAGGTATGACGTGATCCTGACTCCCGTGAGTTAGGTCAGATGTGACAAAAATAGGAGAAATTGATGGGCCAAGTGAGGTCATTCCTCTAATTGGGCACATTCCTTCGATACTATATTCTAACTTTGTGATTTATTTGGTGGTCACCCTTGATTTTGATTTGGGAGTGTGTTCCGAGGTGGGTGGTAGTTGCGGCTATGCGTTACCACCAGCCCAGAAGTGTAATTGGTATATCTACCATGGCATTGCCTAGTTGTGCCATGTTCACATGCCCTAATGCGCCTTCTACGAGTTTGTTTTGTACCATACCTATGGAGAGCCCTCTGATATGTCCAGTTTACTAGAAGTTACGGTACTGTACAGGCTATGGGACTATATGAAAATGTGTTAAGGGGGATATGTGTAACGCCTTAATGCTATTTTAATAGTTCACTTTACTATCGACATATTATAATAGCGTATTGTACTACGTAGTAGATAGTTCCACGGATCCTTAGAGGATGGTTATCCCAAACATCCTTTGAGTTACTTGTATTTCAGTTGATATTTCACTTGAGTTGGATTTATTGATATAAGAATGATAATCCCGACTCGAGTGTTTTGTGTTTTGCTTTACGCACGGGTCAGACTGAGCGCCACAGTATTAGAGATTCACCTTTGGAGTTGGAGCTTCGCTTGGAGATTTATCTATTTATTCAGCTTGCGGTTATTTAGTTGACTCATGTGATATATTATGATCTTGTATTTGACTATTGTATTGAGTCTTCTATGTATTCGAGACTTCTGTTGTATCTTCTTTTAACTTTGTTCCATAGACACACACACACACACACATATAGTAGCTTCATGAACAACTATTCTTTTATTTCCGCTGCTTATTGTTATACTGCTCTATGTCAGAGATTCTGTGATTGATTTGTTTACTGTATATGCTAAGTTGTGCCAAGTATAAATTAATAACCTGATATTTTAAGCAATTCAAGTCTGACATGTGTGGATGCGAATGGCACGAAATACCGGGTTGTTACATTAACCATTTATTCAAACTCTTATTAAAACTTCCAAATCATCTTTAAATTACTTAATTATTCTTTTAAGTTCATTTATAAAAGATTTAGGAAAGAATTGTTATGTTTAAAACTCATATTCAAAAGGTTGAAGAATTTGTAGGATAAAAGTGCTGCGGAAAGTGCAATATGAGCTTATTTGATTTAAACAACATTTCAATATTCAAAAATTCATATTTTCAATTCCAAATCTCTCTTAAACCATTTTAATAGATTTATAAAACTTATTTCATATTTTTAACCATTTTTAAAATATCATTTATAAATAAATCTCTTTTTGGATTCCAAACTGTCAAACCTCGATGTTTTTAGAAAATTGTTTTGAACATATTTCAAAATCTACTAAATGAAATCTTGATTTTCATTCTTCCCATGAAAACTATTATCATTGTGAATCAAAAAAAATTATTTTGAATAAATCTGACTAATAAATCATTCTCTGCATTATTTTAAGTTACGGGTTGAAATTTACGAACTACCGCTACGCGACGAGCTCAATTTTGACCAATTTTGTGAATTACTTCAAAACTTGTCCAAAACACTTCAAATTTATTTTAAACCATATTTAAACTATTTTAAACTCATTTAAAACAATATTTTCATCATTTCAAACTCATTTTTCATTTCATTTCATATTATAATATTGCATTATTATAATATCATTTTCATTCTTTTTAGACTATTTTGAAATCATTAAGAGGTTAAATAATTTTCATACACATATTTAAATGCATTTAATTTCCATATTTAATTTGGTTAATTACTAACCATTTATCTTATTATTTATCAAACCAAGGTATCAACTATTTCACAAACTTACAATCAACCATAATATCAACCAAATTATCATCCAATATTAACCAATATTCAACATATTAATTCCTAATCTAATATGTGTATTATAAACTTAAGTTTTATTAAAATAAAACTATGATTTAAGTACGCACGATTAGTTCCACTCCACCAATCTTTTTTGTAGACTTTCCGTTTGATTCCGGCAGCACTTCCTTCTCTTTTTCTTGCACCGGACCTTTCTAACTTGCTCCTCCCTCCTCTATAGGTTCGGCATCCGTTTATTCCACCCCTTCCTCCATCATTTCTTCACTTCATAGATGCTAAATCATGTTTTAATGATATTCTAAGGTCTTTGGTAAAGTTTGGTGGTGTTTGAAGTTGAATTTGATATGATTTTATGAAAAATTAGTAAGAAAAAGAGAGAAGAAGAAGTCATTAAAAAAGTGAAGAAAAGCATGAAAAAGAAAGAAGAAGAAGTGAAAAAAAGTGAGAAAGTGGATGCTTATTTATAGAAAAAGTTTTGGATTAAAATAATATTTTGTAAAAAGACCAATATAACATTTACTTACTTTTTAAGCAACCTTCTTTTTTTCAACACTTAACATCGCATTTCAAATCATTACTTTATGTCATTTTCACTTAAGTATGAAGTAAGAAATATAATAATTATGTTTGTTTGATTTGATGTTTACTTTTTGCTTTGAAATGACATGTTTGTCTTTTTATGCTTACTTTTTCTTAATTATATTCTATAACTTTCTAAGTATGTTTAGTAAAAGTAAACTTGATTAATGAATTAATTAATAAATATACTATTTGAATATATGTTTCTATATAAGAAAATAAAGGTGTGACAACATTGTGACAACTTTTAATCGACAACATTGATTTTCGTAATCTTCATAAAGACATTTTAGAAGATTCCCATCGCTTTAAATTTACCGTTCATCTCGGTAGTAATAAAATGTACGTGGATATGTAGCGACTTTATTATTGGGATGGAATGAAATTCGATATTGCTAACTTTATTAAGCGTTGCATGACTTGCCAACTCATTAAGGCTGAGCATCAAAGGCCCGGTGGGTTATTGCAACCTTAGACATTCCCATTTGGAAGTGGGATCAAGTCTCCATGGACTTTATCGAAGGTCTTCCCAGTTCTCGAATGGGTCATGACAGTTTATGGGTGATTGTTGATAGGCTTACAAAATCCGCCCATTTTATTCCCATTCGGTCTAACCGAACTGTGCTTCTTCTGGCCAAACTCTATGTTAGAGAAATTATTAAATTGCATGGAGTTCCTACATATATTATTAGTGATCGTGATCCATTATTTACAAGTGGATTTTGGAGGGGTCTTCAAAAAGCTTTGGGAACGAAGCTTAATTTTAGCACCGCTTATTATCCTGAGACAGATGGATAAACAGAGCGTATGAATCTAACTCTTGAAGATCTCCTTCGTGCATGTGTTCTTGATTTTGGTGGAAGTTGGGAAGATCATATCTCTCTTGTTGAGTTTTCCTATAATAATAGCTTCCAATCTAGTATTGGTATGGCACCTTTCGAGGCACTCTATGGAAGGCCATGTCGATCTCCTTCTTATTAGTTTGAGGCTAGTGAGAAGCTGGTTTTAGGTTAGATATTATTCATGATTCCATAGAAAAGATTGACCTTATTCGTCATAGGATAAAAGAAGCTCAAAATAGACAAAAATCCTAGGCCGATAACCGAAGAAGGAAATTAGAATTTTCTATGGGAGATTTGGTATTCATTCATGTTTCCCTAATGAAGGGTGTTGTGCTTTTCAATCAATCGGGAAAATTAGCACCTCGATATATTGGTCCATTTCCCATCACCGAATGCATTGGTTCCATGGCTTATCGCCTTTTATTACCGACTCAATTTTCTGCTATTCATGACGTATTCCACGTCTCTCAACTATGGAAATGCCTTAGAAATTCCGATTCTATTCTTGAGCCCGGTGTTATTGAAGAAATTGAAGTTTCACCTAATTTGACTTATGAAGAACATCATGTTCGTATCATTGCTATGGAGGTTAAATGACTTCAAAATATAGAAATTCCTCTTGTGAAAGTTCAATGGTCCTCAAATCCTAAAGGTTGACCTTATTCGTCGTAGGATTAAAGAAGCTCAAAGTAGACAAAAATCCTATGTCGATAACCGAAGAAGGAAACTAGAATTTTCTATTGGAGATTTGGTGTTCATTCATGTTTCACCTATGAAGGGTGTTGTGCATTTCAATCAGTTGGGGAAATTAGCATCTCGGTATATTGATCCATTTTCCACCAACGAATTCACTGGTTCCATGGCTTATCACCTTTTATTACCGGCTAAATTTTCTTCTATTCATGACGTATCTCTCAACTACAGAAATCACTTAGGGATTCCAATTCTATTATTGAGCCCGGTGATATTGAAGAAATTGAAGTTTCACCTAATTTGACTAATGAGCAACATCCTATTCGTATCATTGCTACGGCGGTTAAACGCCTTCGACATAAGGATGTTCCGCTTGTGAAAGTTCAATGGTCCTCAAATCCTAAAGATTGTTCTTGAAAATCCAGAGAATTCATCGAGCAAACACATCCGGACTTACTCTCTCGTGCTCCTTAAGGTGAACTTCTCGCTTAAAATTTTATGGAAATTAGCCATGTGACGACCCGGCTTCCTACGCCTAGAAAACCATTTCGTCTTGAAGAAAGAAAGGGATGAGAAAATAGAAAAGATAGAGAAGAAAGAACAACAACATCAGAATCTCACAGCGGAACGAATAAATTATAATTATCACATAAGTATTTACATAATATACAACATCAATCAGAGTTATACAGATAATACATATCATACTAGGCAGTTATAAACATCTGTCTAGTTAATACAACTCAATACAGAAACAACACAGAGACACCAACACAGCGGAACTATATATATACATCTACAACGCTGAAGCCTCCTGCTCCATTGCTCCTCCAGAATTCGTCAAAGCTAACCTGAATCCCTTGGCTACCCGTAAAAATTTGGGTACCCGAGAGTATATGAAGAACAAAATAAACTCCGAGTCAGACATGGGTCTGGTATGAGTAACAGGTTAAAGTTGCTTAACTTTGAAAATCTTTTGAAAACAAAAGGTATCACGTAAGACTCCCCACAAATAAACATGGGAAAGCTTTTACCTTAGGCTAACCAAAACATTTGATAGGAAATTCAGTGATATTATAATAGGTCTAGGGTTTTCAAGTAAATAGAAAATAGCCGAAATTGTTACATCTATTAAATTCCAGCTACTAGCCACAAAAGTGGGTAATACAATCAAAACCGTTGGCACTTATTGGATTGTGGATTCCATACAATGGAAGGGCTACTGGTGTACCGCCCGTCACAGTACGTGGACTAGAACAACGTACCGAGGATCACTCCCGACCCCCTGCAACACAAGGCCGGAACCATTCCTTACTGAACAGTCCCGACCAAGATAAACCCCGCAGTTGTTTGCAACCAACTGCCCACACAGCCGAAAAATAAAGGGACATCTAGACAGGGGAATATCCTTGTCCTGCTTGGGCATGACCCACCTAACCTTGCTGCATCTCCCCTGTTTTAGCCATTCCCGGTTGATGAGGCTCGAGGCTGCGATTACCTTTAGAGAACATTTTCTTAGAATGCTCATCGCCCACCTGACGATGTTTTGAAAGCATTCAATCCATACAAGTTCATTCCGGGTTCGAACGAAACCGAAGACATTATCTCGTTACACTTATTTTGGAATCACCCTCAGAGTTAACGACGATAACCCTTGTATTCTGAATCTTCATCTTCACTTCAGATTCACGACCTATCGTTAATTTGGAATCGATGTGGTTTTCGGATGTTCCAAATGTGGAAAACGGATCCCGGTCTCATCGAAATCCAAAACATGTCTTTTCAGGCCAAGTTGTCTATTTAGTCTTAACAGTTCAATTCAATATAATCAATATACACACAGATAGATAATTCACAATATCACAATAGATAATCACAGATAATCTCATAAACAGATAATCTATATTATCATCCAAACAGATAATTAAATATTATCATATTTAAACCAAGCATCCATGTCACATAGATATTATTCATGTCAGATCACAATCATCAAATGAAATATCAATATCATTCATAAGCAATGATTTATAATCATACCATTTGTAATAATTTAAAATGAATTAAATTAACTACTCCTATCTCTTATTAATTTAAAGTAAATTAAATTAATTACTACATTTATAAATCCTACTTATACAACCATTTATTAATTAATTATAAATCAAATTAATTAATTAATCTCCATATATTCATCTTGATTAACACCTTTGATTAATCATTTTCTAATTACAATAAGTAATTAGTCTTTAATTAATTTCATAAATTAATTATCCTAAATTATTTATAGTAATTAACATTTAATTAGTTCATTTATAATTGAATACATTTATTCTTAATTAATTACATAAATTAATCTCCACATTATTAGTTATTTCTTAAGTAACCAATTCTTAATAACATCATTAATTATATTAATAAATGATCTCTAATTTAGATTTAAATTAAATTACTTTGGTTAAATTAATTACATTAAGTAATTAATCTTTAATTAAACACAATTATTAATCGCCTTCGATTAATATCAACCAGTAATTAACTACCCTTAGTTACTCATATAAATAAATTAATTATCCCATAATTAATTATCTCCACTAATTAATCCCAAGATTAATTATAAAAGTAATTATCCAAATTACTTTATTAACACATCATCTTTCATTAATTACATTCAGTAATTAACATTAATTACTTCCTTAAGTAGTTGTGCTCCATTGCATACACTAAGTAATTACACTTATCGATTTATCAAATGACTTTCTTAAATTAATTAAACTAAATTAATTAACTTAAATTAATCATTTATCAAAATTAATTACACTTAACCACTTAAAATAGATTTGTCTAATTAATCTGATTAATTACCAAAATTAATCACATTAATTAATTAATTAGTAATCTTTAGTTAATTATCTTTATTAACTAATATCATCTCCTAATTTACTTCTTAATTTATCTTTATTTATAAATTAATCTAAATTATTAATAAATTACCATTCCTTTATTATCTTATTAATTAAATCATTTAATACCTTAATTATTCTTAAGATAATTTATTTCTTATTTAATGACTTAATTAATATAAAAGTGTATTAGAACATTACACTTTTTAAATTGAAATCCAAATTCCATTCTGAGTTTAATATTCAAAAGGATTATTTATTAAACATTATTCAAATTTAAATTCAATTTTTAATCTTGTAAATAACATTAATCTCTAATTTAAATTTCTAAAATACATTAATATTTAACTTGCAAATTTTCAAGTTAAACAATTTATTTACTTTCCAAAAAAAACTTTTCTCAACAAATTTACTTTCAAAATTATTTTATTTGAACTTATCTTTAAACAAAAACTGATTTAATTTTCAGATTTTAAATTCGAAGCAAACTCGAATCCATCAATTTATCTTTGTTTTTAAAACTTTGATTTAAACTTCCCATTAATAACTTAAATTTAGAATTTTGATTTTTCAAAGCCAAATCTATTTTAAAACCTTAAGATTCAATATTCATTTGAATCAATACTTTTAAAATTCAAATTTAAACTATTGTTAGAGATTTTATTTCAGGTTTAAATCATTTTGTTAAAAATCTTGAAATTCCAAGTTTGTAAACCTGAAAACTCATTTAAATATTTAAAACTTTATTTTAGATTTCAAAATATAAGTTTGAATTCATTCTGCAAACTGAATTTAAACTTAGTTTAAATCTATTATTTATTTTTAAATAGGTTTCATCTGAATTTGTTTTTTTTTTTACAAACAAACTCTGCTTCCAGATTAACACTGCCTGAACAAATACAGGCGCGACACAACCCAAAATGCTCCGAGGTTCCCCCTTCTTTACTTCGAGTCAAATACTCGAACGACTCGAGTATGTCCCGAGTAAAAAAAACCCTGCACCACTCACTGATGCTTCAACACCGAAATGAGCACGGTGCACGTGCACCGTGGCTCTTGTCACCTCCGGTCGTCCACTCAGGCATCCACACACCGACGACCCTCACCTGACGTGATCGCGGCCCCTCCGAAGCCACCCACTCGCTCGAATGAAGATCGAGTTCATAATACAAAACCTGGAAACATAAACAGGCTTTCCCCTCGAACCTGTCAACACCTCCTCCTCGCTGCTCCGACCGCCAGACCACCAGAAACTCCGGCATCAGCTTCGACCATCACACCTCTAGCCACCTCCAAGACCCCATAACACTCGGTCAACCAGAGAGGTTGCACTGATCCAAAACTTCAAAGCATTCAAAACTAGGTTAAAAAAAACAAATCCCCACCGCCGCTTCCTCGACGAACTGGAGCAACTCCAGGCATTTTCCCCCACACCTCTGGTCACTCCCCTATCACCATCCACAAACCCGACCTCCCAATCCCCTTAGATCACCAGAAACCCCCAAGTTTGCATTTTTAATTCATTTCAGCACTGCTCTCAACTTCTGGTATTAAAAATCTTGATTTAAGTTTTAAAATCCATATTTTGTTATAGAGATTCAAAGTATGTTCTTGATTTTATGATTTAAAGTGTTTGATTTTTCTCTTAATCAACTTTTCCTCTATTATTTTGATTTCCAGAATCCATATTCAATTTATATTCAACTTAAATATACTTAAACTCTAAATCATATTGAAATAAACAGTTTCTATTTGTATTATAAATCCTAAAAGCTATTAGATCAAGTGGTAAAATAATTTGAAACAATTCAAGCCTGAGAACAAAATGGATAAGCTTGTTTACAGAGACATTAATATGTACTCTGACCACATCCATATGCACAAAAGGTTTTATACATACAAATCACACTTATTTCTGGTTTTAAACTTGCAACTAGTTTAAACACTTAAGTTAGAAATTAAAGCTAATCACAGCAAATGTAAAACAGAACAAGTTCAATGAAGGCAGTTTGATTTTTTTTTTGCAGGTTTTGAAACATACAGAGTTTCATCCACAACACCCAGAAAATAATGAGTAAATAAATATTCACACCATATATTTAAGCATCCAATATCAACATGCAACAGATTTTAAAACTTAAGTAAATTTTAAAAGAGTTACTCACAAATGCTTGAGAATGACAGAGCACTTCTGGTTTGACAGTTTTGAACTTAAAAACTGGAAACTGTTTTGCTTTCCAAAACTTCTTGCCTTGTTGATGATGCTTCAGTAGTAAACAAAATAGAAATGCTACTTGTATATGTTAAGTTTACTATGCTATGTTGAACGAACTAAAGAAGAAAGACAGGTATATATAGAAGTTTATAGGGGAGGTGATAACTGAGTTAAGCACATACAGGTACACTACTTGTTTTTGTTTGTATTAGGAAAAATCTTTTAATTAGGGGCTGAGTTGATTTTTAAAACAGTTCGAATTGACTTAAGTTGTGCTAGCATTAAATGTTTAAGTACTTATGTTCCCTACTAATACAATCTTATGTCTAGATATTTACTTTATACATTAATCTTGTCTGCCCTGATTTATTTTACTTTGCTTTGTTAACTTGACTATGCAATTTAAAATCTACAGACTCCCCCTTCTTTTTATTTTTACTTTACTTTGCTTTGTCATTTCTTTTATTTTTCTTGTCTGCCTCTTATATTTACTTGCCTTTGTTTTATACTTCCTTTGCATTTTATTTTATTTTGTTTAGTTGCTACATAACTATAGTACAGACATGATTACTTGCCTGCATACTTTATTTACAAGCTACAAGCATTTTATTTTTATTTTGTTTAATTGCCAACATAATTATTGTATAGACATGATTACATGTTTCTTTTTCTTAGCTTTGCATTTTATTTTACATGTTTTGCTTATATACTTACCTGATTTGTTCTTGTATTCAAAACAGTTACAAGTTACATACAAATGTTTTCACTTGCCTGGGAATGCTTACATCCTATATACATAGCTGTTTTATTTTGCTTGTTTAAATATTTTATAAAATTTATTTCATCTTAGACATTCTTGAAAGAATTTATTTTATACCCAAATCATAACTTCATATGTATATGTATTTAGACTTATGTTTAATATGTATAAGATTTATTTATTTTTTTTTTTTAAATATTCTTGAAAGACTTAATTTTAAATCTTTCAAATTATAGCTTCCTCCAAAATACACATACATGTATTTGAATAATTTTCCAATAACCATTTCTATTTGTATTGAAATCCATTTGTAAAAATATTACATTATTTAGATTATTTTAAAATAACTAGTTATTAAATTAAAATAATGAAATTATCACTACCTAAATATATTACTAATTTTATTAACCACATTTAAAATCAAAACAACCTTTGTTAAGTTTAAATTTAAGTTAAAATCATTTAAACAAATTTTAATCTTATCTTGAGTATCTTTAAACCATATTTTATCAAATTATACTAAAAAGAAAATAAACAATCTTTTTATTTAAATTTAAACCTTGACTAGAATTTATTTTTAAACAATTAAATTTATCTTGAGTATTTTTAAAATCATATTATTATTTATTCAATATTAAATTTCCAAATTATCTAAAATAATAGAATTAGAAAACATAGCTTTATCTATTTAAATTTAAAAACAAAACTGATCTATTTATAATATATACCAATATATACATATATACATTATAAATAGAAACAATTTAAATTAGCCTTTAAAAGATAAATTATCAGTTAAATATTTAGTAAAAAGGAGATTATTTAATCAATTCAAATATTATTAACAAATATTATCAAATCAATTTAATTTTTAATGTAGATTATTAAATTGATATTGCCCCAAATTTCCGGGATGTCACATTCCTCCCCCCTTAAAAGAATTTCGTCCCCGAAATTTAAAACAAAGGTAATTTAATAATCTAGTTAAAGATTTAATTCTAAAACATAAGCATATATCAATCATAAGCTAACAATCATAGCAACCAATCCAAACAAACAAATCTAACTATCCAGACAAGATTCCGGATAGAATTTCCTCGAGTTTCCCCGAGTATAAATACCGGGTTACTTGCTCTATAGAATCCAAACAAACAATACTACTAAGCTACAGAGCTTCCACTCATCTAGATTTACAAAACAAGATAGGATATCAGACTATAGACAAGTCTGAATCAACAACCAAAACTCCCTGAACTGCTGATTCAACAACCAAAGATAAATCTTACACGTACTCCCTCAAAGATACGTGAAACACAACGAATTCCGGTTATCCAAACTGATAATCCAATCCTGAAGACCAAACACTTATCCAAAATCAAATCTCCGATTTCAAAAATCCAAATTCCTCCGTCTCCTATCCACAAAACTCTTCGGACGATCCTGGGCTGTCTACATCTTCCCTGATCAGCTCAACTCTTGCTGATGTCCTTAGAAATAAACTGAACCAAAGACAACCCAACAAGATGATCCTTCCAATATCAACTAAAACTCAGAACACAAACTCTACAAATCAGAAAACAGAACTCACTTCTCTCATCCGGAAGAGATAAAACAGGTACACTCCAAACTGGCCTCAGATTCAGAGAAATCTCCTGTAGAACTCTCCAATCCAAACACTGCAACATTCAATTGCTTCCAAACTAAAACAGCTACCACCATGCTTCCACTGCGCAACTCTGTTTAAGCAAATGAAAATGCTGAAGTCGAACACAAACTGGACAACACATTCCAAAATAAAGTTCACATATTCAAAAATAAAACTCCGAGATTCCTCCAAAACTTGAGCTACTTTCCCAAACTCAAAAACCATCCTAACACTAATCTGATCCATCAGTACCACTCCTGAAATCCAGACGATACCAAACTCAATCTCCAGATGCTGACAAAACTCTAACTTCCAGAAGACATCCAGAAAAATATCTCCGAAACACAAGAGAACATTCAAATTATCGCAAGTCACTTTTGCGATCAATCCAGCCTAATTCCAAAGATACTACTTTCTCTTTACCAAACAGAACAGCTTACGCTTATGTGGTCAATCCATCGAAGAAATGGAATTATTCTATTGCTCCTGAAGTTACCCAAGAAAAACTTGCTAAGCCAGAAGACTTCCTAACCCAAAGCTCTTCGAGAAACTCGGACCTCCAACCAAACAAAAACTCCCAGCTGAACACAGCCACAACCGAAACAGACACTCTTCCTTAACTTGTCCCAAAGAAACATCTACGGAGACATCCATAGTCACTGTGTCTCATCACACAGCTACTGCACCTTGCTGTATCAAGATATCATGACTAGCTTCTGTCCACCCGACAGATCCAAACTCTACCTCAACCAAATTACATTTCATAGATGAACTCTGAACCTTAACAGGTTTCCTTCAGAGATCGATGAAATCTTACACCATTCAAAGTTTACTCGAGACGGTACTAGATCTACAGTCTCGACAATTACACTTCCAACCTTAATCATGAAACTCCAACCATCGGTAGTCGTGTTACACACACCACTACCCTATCTACCTTTATAGCTTATTGGAAAACCTGAACAGGTAACCCAACAATAGGTAGAAATAAATATATATATATAATATATAAAAATTACAAATACGCTCTCTCAGGAAGAAATCACTCAAGAGCCTAGGTATTCACTCAACCTAGCGCTCTGATACCAACTGTGACGACCCGGCTTCCTACGCCCAGAAAACCGTTTCGTCTTAAAGAAACAAAGGGATGAGAAAATAGAAAAGATAGAGAAAAAGAACAACAACATCAGAATCTCACAGCAGAACGAATAAATTATAATTATCACATAAGTATTTACATAATATACAACATCAATCAGAGTTATACAGATAATACATATCATACTAGGCAGTTATAAACATCTGTCTAGTTAATACAACTCAATACACAAACAACACAGAGACACCAACACAGCGGAACTATATATATACATCTACAACGCTGAAGCCTCCTGCTCCATTGCTCCTCCAGAATTCGTCAAAGCTAACCTGAATCCCTTGGCTACCCGTAAAAATTTGGGTACCCGAGAGTATATGAAGAACAAAATAAACTCCGGGTCAGACATGGGTCTGGTATGAGTAACAGGTTAAAGTTGCTTAACTTTGAAAATCTTTTGAAAACAAAAGGTATCACGTAAGACTCCCCTCAAATAAACATGGGAAAGTTTTTACCTTATGCTAACCAAAACATTTGATAGGAAATTCAGTGATATTATAATAGGTCTAGGGTTTTCAAGTAAATAGAAAATAGCCGAAATTGTTACATCTATTAAATTCCAGCTACTAGCCACAAAAGTGGGTAATACAATCAAAACCGTTGGCACTTATTGGATTGTGGATTCCATACAATGGCAGGGCTACTGGGGTACCGCCCGTCACAGTACGTGGCCT
The DNA here is from genome assembly GCA_030765085.1 of Allium cepa. Taxonomy (NCBI): domain Eukaryota; kingdom Viridiplantae; phylum Streptophyta; class Magnoliopsida; order Asparagales; family Amaryllidaceae; genus Allium; species Allium cepa. The sequence continues at coordinate 467,943,016 of CM060943.1, forward strand.
AGAACAACGTACCGAGGATCACTCCCGACCCCCTGCAACACAAGGCCGGAACCATTCCTTACTGAACAGTCCCGAACAAGATAAACCCCGTAGTTGTTTGCAACCAACTGCCCACACAGCCGAAAAATAAAGGGACATCTAGACAGGGGAATATCCTTGTCCTGCTTGGGCATGACCCACCTAACCTTGCTGCATCTCCCCTGTTTTAGCCATTCCCGGTTGATGAGGCTCGAGGCTGCGATTACCTTTAGAGAACATATTTCTTAGAATGCTCATCGCCCACCTGACGATGTGTTGAAAGCATTCAATCCATACAAGTTTGTTCCGGGTTCGAACGAAACCGAAGGCATTATCTCGTTACCCTCATTTTGGAATCACCCTCAGAGTTAACGACGATAACCCTTGTATTCTGAATCTTCATCTTCACTTCAGATTCACGACCTATCGTTAATTTGGAATCGATGTGGTTTTCGGATGTTCCAAATGTGGAAAACCGATCCCGGTCTCATCGAAATCCAAAACGTGTCTTTTAAGGCCAAGTTGTCTATTTAGTCTTAACAGTTCAATTCAATATAATCAATATACACACAGATAGATAATTCACAATATCACAATAGATAATCACAGATAATCTCATAAACAGATAATCAATATTATCATCCAAACAGATAATTAAATATTATCATATTTTAACCAAGCATCCATGTCACATAGATATTATTCATGTCAGATCACAATCATCAAATGAAATATCAATATCATTCATAAGCAATGATTTATAATCATACCATTTGTAATTAATTTAAAATGAATTAAATTAACTACTCCTATCTCTTATTAATTTAAAGTAAATTAAATTAATTACTCCATTTATAAATCCTTCTTATACAACCATTTATTAATTAATTATAAATCAAATTAATTAATTAATCTCTAGATATTCATCTTGATTAACACCCTTGATTAATCATTTTCTAATTACAATAAGTAATTAGTCTTTAATTAATTTCACAAATTAATTATCCTAAATTATTTATAGTAATTAACATTTAATTACTTCATTTATAATTGAATACATTTATTCTTAGTTAATTACATAAATTAATCTCCACATTATTAATTATTTCTTAAGTAACCAATTCTTAATTACATCATTAATTATATTAATAAATGATCTCTAATTTAGATTTAAATTAAATTACTTTGGTTAAATTAATTATATTAAGTAATTAATCTTTAATTAAACACAATTATTAATCGCCTTCGATTAATATCAACCAGTAACTAACTACCCTTAATTACTCATATAAATAAATTAATTATCCCATAATTAATTATCTCCACTAATTAATCCCAAGATTAATTATAAAAGTAATTATCCAAATTACTTTATTAACACATCATCTTTCATTAATTACATTCAGTAATTAACATTAATTACTTCCTTAAGTAATTGTGCTCCATTGCATACACTAAGTAATTACACTTATCGATTTATCAAATGACTTTCTTAAATTAATTAAACTAAATTAATTAACTTAAATTAATCATTTATCAAAATTAATTACACTTAACCACTTAAAATAGATTTGTCTAATTAATCTGATTAATTACCAAAATTAATCACATTAATTAATTAATTAGTAATCTTTAGTTAATTATCTTTATTAACTAATATCATCTCCTAATTTACTTCTTAATTTATCTTTATTTATAAATTAATCTAAATTATTAATAAATTACCATTCCTTTATTATCTTATTAATTAAATCATTTAATACCTTAATTATTCTTAAGATAATTTATTTCTTATTTAATGACTTAATTAATATAAAAGTGTATTAGAACATTACACTTTTTAAATTGAAATCCAAATTCCATTCTGAGTTTAATATTCAAAAGGATTATTTATTAAACATTATTCAAATTTAAATTCAATTTTTAATCTTGTAAATAACATTAATCTCTAATTTAAATTTCCAAAATAAATTAATATTTAACTTGCAAATTTTCAAGTTAAACAATTTATTTACTTTCCAAAAAAAAACTTTTCTCAACAAATTTACTTTCAAAATTATTTTATTTGAACTTATCTTCAAACAAAAACTGATTTAATTTTCAGATTTTAAATTCGAAGCAAACTCGAGTCGAACCCACATTTCCTCAAGCTTGAACTCGAGTCCTCCTCTTCTTCCCAATCCACAACATTCCCAGATGCACCAAATTCCACGCGTATACATATACGATCATCAGAGCCATTTCCGATCATCACCAATGTCATCAGCAAGTCGACGATCCTCTCTACGTATGCTCCTACCCTCTAGAACCTCCAAATTCACCATATATCAAAATCGAGCTTCTCAATTCAAAACTGGGACCAAAACCCATCAGAAAATCACCTTACGCCGATGATCCGAACCTCGCGACTCTTCGCCAACCTCACCATAGATTCACCATGACGCAACGCTTCGATCCCATCACGAACGAATGCCTTTGATGATCAATCGAAGCTGCATGAAGCTCATAAGTTACCTCGACCAAAACGAGTCTTCGAACCCTAGTTTGTCGTCGTTTGATAATCTCGGCCAACTAAAAATTTAGTGACCATTTTTCCAGTGGCCCACGGCCAGCAAGCTACCCTTACCCCTAAGCTCGTTGAAAAACCATTATTCATTCATCAGGATTAGGCAAAAATGCCCATTCCGATCAACTCCAATTATCACGATCATTACTATGTTAAAAATCATGATACTATCTTTGAAATTCATTATTTACCATTTCGAATCAGGAAGGATAATCAAAACATGGAATTGAAATGGCTGATTTCTAATCAAATTTGATTTTTCTACCGTGATTTCCCAAGTTTGAATTTATTTCTAACTAAAAAATTCTGAAACCATTTTTATAATTAACACTATACTATAACAATCAATTTTTATTTTAAAATCAGATGTTAATATGGATTGTAGATAAAGAGCTTGATTTTTTTAAAACAAAATTCTGAATCATGTAACTAACAGAGGCCAACATATTTACATATACAGGCATGTTTACACTACACAGAGATGTTCATCTATTTTCAGAAAAACAAACATTCATGCCAAACATAATTCAAGTCATCATCCCAAGCATCCAAAAATCAAGCATATCAGGTTTTAAAAATAAGATTTGCTCACCTTGTATGAAGAGCATAGACTAGGTTTTGAAAGATCTAGGAATGTTTTTGAGTTTGATCTTTAACTTGATTTCAGCTTGATACAGGTTTGAGTTAGTTGTTGTTGAATCTGATCTGAAGACTGGTTGTTTTATGAGCTGAAGCCTCGATCTGATTTGCATTTTCAATTCATCTTGCTTTTGAATTTGACTTGCTTGCTTCTGAATCAGAACTTGCTTTGCTTCAGATCTTTGAAAGCAGGTTTTGCAAACTGAAGTTTTGATTTTTTTAGTTCCAGGTTGAAGCTGAACTCTGGATTGCTTGTTAATGTTGAACCTTGAGGCTTTGGTATGATCATCTTTTAATTTCTTGATCAGGTTTTGATTTTTAAACTTGCTTCAGTTTGGAACTGAAGTTGTTGTTGCATTTGATTTTGCTTATGTTTTGATCTGGAAATTATATTTGAGCTTGAACTTTGCTAATCCAGGTTATAGTTTATCTGATTTATTAGGTTTGATCTTTACATTTTCAGTTTTTGAAAAATAGGGGAGATAGTTTCCAAAGAGCTGATTACTATTCTCAAATTCATATTATTTTTAGCTAATTCAAAATTATACTATTTCAAGTTACATTACCTTTACACTTGTAAATGCAATTTATTATTAAGCAACACATGTTAATATATAAGCATTTTATGTTTTTATCCTTGTTTGTAATTAATTTAAAACTTTGTTTTAAATCCTTACTTTATTATAAATTACTTAATTTACATACAAACTATGTTTTAGCCCTTGTTTTTATTTTATTTTAAAACTTTTAATTTTATTATTTATAACTTAACATATGTAAATGTTTTACATTTTAAACTCATGAATATACAAACTATATTTATTTATTTCAAAAGATAATGTGTTTTCAAATCTAATAAATAAGTATATAATATGTATATATTTGGCTTTAACTTTTCAAATGGCTTTTGTAAATTTATTTGTATCAATTTCAAAATATAACTTTCAAAATATAGATATACACATGTATTATAATTCTAAAACAGATTTTTATAAATTTTATATTATAGAGTTTTTTTCAAACTCAAATTTATTTTTCAAAGGTTTTTATTTTGGAATTCACAAATCAAAATTTCTATTCATATTCTATTGGATTTCAAATCAATTCCTTTATTTACAATCTTTTGATATATATTTATTCTCTTCAAATTAATCCACAAATAATTTTATAATTAAAATATTATTCAAAATATTTATTTTCTGAATTTCCAAATTAGAAATTCTATTTAAATCACATTTATATATATTAATATTAATAAACAAATATCTAATTTGGGAAATACCAAATTAATTCACAATTTAATTCCAAAAATTAAATTAATTTCCAATATATAATTGCTTTAAAAACGGGAATGTTACACTAGCTTAGTGTAATTCACACTTGTTATTGATCTGTGATGATCATTTTATGGTTTAGACTAGTGATATGCGATGTCTCGTAGTCCGCGTAGGGGACTGTACCCCGTTCTTTGGAGTTTCGACTCACTTTTATGGGATAGCGACCCATGTTCTTATGGAATTCGGCTTATCGGGCGTTCCGATGTACCAAGTCATTGTTCCGGCTTATCGGGTTCATCGGACGTACCGTTGTACTACGTCGTTGTTCCAAATTGTTTGTGTTTTAGGTTCCTCGAGTGTACCGTTGTACTACGTCGTTGCACCGACTCTATGTTTAACGACCATGGGATAGCGACCCGTTTGTGATGCACGTGTTGGTGAGCTTTCATGCTTCCATTTTTGATAGGCCTCCCCCTTTGTGATATCTGGATTTCTAATTGATGATTTCTAGAATTTGTGTTTCACCAATTTTTGTGATTTATATTGATAAGCTTTATCAATATTTGTGGATTGATGAATAAAATAAAGAATATGACATTCTTTTTTTGGTGTTTTGAGAAAATTTGAGATATTATATGATTTTTTGTTGTTATCAAATATATTTGTCATATCTCTTATCCTATCTCATTTTATATGATATTTATAGCTAGACAGATCCGTTTATTATTTTTCTCCTTAAATAATACTCGGGTCAGACCGAGGTGTTTCAGGTGCTTCCACTTGACTTCTTAGCAGGACTGGCTTCTGACTTTTGGCTAACTACTTTACCTTAGTAGTTTTTGCTTTTATACATTCGAGACAGAGACTCCTTGATGTATACATATTCCTTTGTCTAGCACTTGTACCTATTCGTTTGTGATGTAGCGGATCTAGCATGACCACTACTTTTATGTACACTTCTATATGTTATATTCATATCTGTTTCTGCCTTAGTGATATGAATATCTACGACTGATTTGTGTTATGTTTACTTTATATTTGTTTCCGAAGACCACATAGGCACTGTGTAGTAGCTTTGAGTTTGTACTTGATATGTCAGATTTCCTCTTTAAATGAAATGCATGACCTTCTATCTAGCATATCGGTACTCTCACAAAGCAATTACATGGATGGTCGCTCCTCAACAGCCTTATTCTTCGTGATAGTCGACGACATTACCCCGTAGTGTCCTTGGCTAATGTGAGTATAGAGGTGGGGTGCCACAATTTATTTATGTAAACCAAATTTAAAAATAAATTTTTATAATGTTATTTAAAAATATAAACACTTATAAATAAATTAAAATAATTTATTTAACCATTGAAACATACTTTTCTGAAATTAGCATTTTGTCACTTTTGTCGATATAGGCAAATCTTACTATTTTTGTGTATATTTCTCTTTCCAAATCCTATCTAATATTGTTTGGATCATATAACCTTACCTATTTTATATTTAAAATCACTTTAAATAGTATATTTTTAAGTGGTCAAATTCTTGGTCGTTACATTCTCCCCTACTTAAAAGAATTTTATCCTCGAAATTACTCAAACAAAAGCTTGCCTAAAACATTTATCTTTAAACTTAATTCCATATAATATACATAGATCATCCGTATGAAATATCTTATTCGATCTCTTATTCGAGTACACAACTTTATTTCCGAACTAGTATTGATCCCTCGATCTTCTAGTAAGGACTCTGATCAGGCTTCTAGATCGGAATCTTTTCTTTTCATGCATAGTTCTCAACTGTGATAGAAAACTTAAGTACCTAATTGTAAACCCTTATCAATGTTCGTCGTCAAGAATCGAGTGATAAATCCTTTTTTGGACCAGTCTAAACACCTCAAAGTTCCGAACTCGAATCTTAGATTAACATTTGTGTGATGAGATGATCTATAATATATGTATTTATTAACTTTCAAAAACTTTTCACAAACTTTTATCTTAAGTTCACACATTTTATAAAGGTGCTTCTTATATAATCCCATTAAATATTTATTTCCTAATATTTTTATGAAAGGAAAATATTCCAAAGAAACCATTTTTTACTTAAAAGATAATTTATCTTTATAAAAAAGTTTTCCCACAATCTTTTAACTCGGTATATTTCCTTTAACACTAATATTATGTTATGAATCGTTTCGTAAAATTATTAGTTAAGTTTATTTCATCTTATAACTTATGCAAATCAATCACTTTTAAGTACTTAAGTCCAAATTCTTATTTACTGCTGGAATTCATTAATATAACATTTTCGATGTTATAATTACCTTTTTAAAGAGTCATTATTTTACTTAATAGTTCATGAATTAAATCTTTATTTGTATAATATACCTTTATATCCTAAAAGTATATACAAATCCCAAATTTCGAATTGGTTTTACTTATCTCCGTCTGTCTAACAAATTCAAACTTTGTTGTAATTTACTATTATCTCAAATTCATAAGTTATAAAACTTATTTCTTATTAAATACTATTATTAGTTTTCAAGCTTTGAAAAAAACAAATTTCTAAACTACCCGTATTTAAATCCTCAAACTCTTAACTCTTAAAAAAAATTTATAAATCAGATTTATAAATTATCCTTATTTTATTTCATTCACTCAAAGTATTTCAATCTTTTACCAAAAGCTTTCACAAATTTCGTAGCTTTGAGTTAGGTATGATTCGGCAATTTTCGACTGTCCAAAATCATCGAAAATTTAGCAAACAGCGATTCCAATTTATCTTTAGTTTAAACACTCTTATAAAGATTACAAATCAATGATTCACAATATTTTTTTAACTTAAGAAAATTATATAGATCGAGTAACTCCAAAATAATCCAAGGAATTGGGTGCTACCAATAGTATCATATATCCTCTTAATAAGAAGAGTAATACTTAAGAGAAGTGTTTACCATCCGAACCCATCTTTGCCCATTTTTAGTTTATTTTCGAGCCAATTGAATTAGTTATCATAAAATACCTCTTTTATTTGAAATAATACCATTTTCAAAATCCTTTAGTGATTACTTTATAAAACCTGTTTTATAAATTAATTTTATCTTATATTAAATAACTTCATTTAAATTACCACAATTCTTTTACTGGAATTTAAATTCTCATTCCTTTTATATGTTTTCCCATTTACATAACCATTTTCTACTATTTATCTTATATTATTTTTATCTTATATGCCCATTCCTTAAATAAATCTTATTATCAAACATCTTATAGTCAAATCGTGAAACTTAGTTCACAAGGTATTTGTACTTAAACTTTTAAATCAAACAATTGATCAATTTATGATTGTAACTTAACATTATCATTTCTTAATTTATTATTTTGGAATAAATATTAAAGATTTTAATTACTTTATCCGACTTCATAATTATCAGTTACCTTTTTGAAGCATCTTATAGTCAAACTGTGAAATTCTAATCATAAGATGTTCATATATAAATTTAACTAATCATGATTTCAAACTATACAATTTTTCAAAATATGTACTTTATATTCAAAATATAATCCTATGTGAAATTATTTCACTTACAAATTTTTTTCAAAATCAATGTGTCGATATGCCTTGTTAAGAGTATAGAAATACCTATCGATACAGTTATACTTCCCATATGTACCAGAATTTATAAACCGCTCAACCGATAAATCAACACAAAACATTTTTACGTCAAATAACAAATATGCGCTCATATATAATACACTCAAACTCGTTCTAGGGTGTTACTAACCCTATCTTTAATAAGTCACTCATCCTATGGTATTACTAACCCAATCTCTGATGAGTCTTTACCCCCCCCAAAGCCAAGGTCCTCACTTAACCTTAAGCTCTGATACCAAATGTAACGATCTATTTTTCCGTACCTTTTGAATCGACAATAAACCATACATGTCCAACTCAAATTGCACGAAAAAGCGGATCATAAGGGTAGAAAGAAAAATAAAGATAGAACAGAAGCTCACACGAATGGAATAACATATATTATTTCAATAATAATCTTTAGAGCAAAAACTTTTAGATAAAATATCAGAGTCTAACCCAGATTTAGCCTGGATTGTTGTAAGCCTCTGTCCTTACAAATTCTGAAAACAACAAAACAAATGCAATAGATATAGCAGATAATAGAATACGTCCATACGATGATGAAGATCTCCATCTCTCCTTTGGAAATTCCAACCATCTTCAACTAAACCTGAAACTATTTGGATCTAACTCGAGTATTAAAAATACCCGGGTCAGGCTTGATAAACCAGCGTGAGATACTAGAAATTTAAAATGACTATGTTATCAAAACCTTTGAAAAGAAGGGTATATCATAAGACAACGCACGTATATAAACACGGATGGACTTTTACCCTATGATAAGAAAAACACTTATATACCAAAATACACTTGATATTATTTATAATGACATTCCATTAAAAACACTTTTCTAATAAACTTATTCAAATAAGGTATCAATACCCGAACTAAGTCTAAGGGAACATATCCGGACTGGGTCAACGGAATATAATGAATAGAATATATGATGCCAAAAAGGGTGGCTGAAATGTTTGCAAGTCGTTACAGCTATTTTGGGAATACAATCAAAACCATAAATCTCGTATTGGGATTGGATTTCCAACATGATAAGAAACTGTGAAAAGATCAATCTGTATCCAGGCTTAACTCCAAGACTCAAACGCCGTTATACAACAACACAAATGGCTAAAATGGGATACAATATACGAATAACATCCAAGGACTCAGACTTCGCGCATCCCCGCCATGAGGCCCAGATTTATCTGGTACCTAGGACTCAGAACATCTTATAACCCAAATCACTACTATCCTAAAAGCAAGCATACATCTGACCACATAGAATCCTATCATGACCGGGGTGTGAGGCTCGCGAGGCTATGATCAATTTCTATAAATCCACGCTTTTCATACAACACCATGCTTTAATCATAACATGTTCCACTTTGAATGCCACACAGCTAATCCTTTAATCACTATTTGACTCTCACAAGCATACAACCCCTGAGCTCGTGTGTCTCGGAGAAGGCTGTTAAGCTAAGAGAAGTTGCCTTCTCTGCCACCAAGCAGATGCATATTTCTAAAAGTCAAACGTTGTATCTCATAAATGCAATGTCAGACATTCGTCCATACAAGTTCTTGTTGGGACTGAATGAAACCGAAGGCACTCTCCTACTACCACTAGTAGTGAGTAGTCCTTGCAATCTAAAAAATCTCCACAACGAGGAGACCACTACTATAAATAACTCTATAATAGGAGCGAACTAGAGCATATCAATAAGCAGTCCTCGGGCTATGAAGATCCATGGTCTTCAATAATCATCATCTTCAACATGTCTTCTCTTTCGAACATATACATTGGTTCGAAGTGTTTTTCAGATAGGAATTACGCAAATCCGACCCTGGTTCCTTCGTAGCCAATTATCGATTTAAAAGATGTTAAGTTCATATGTAGATATCAATCATCAATCAATTACTTCATATTTTATAAAATGTCTTTCTTAGATATATTCTTTTTAATTTATTCCATTTTCTTTTCAAGAGTGTATGGAATCATTAAGCCTCATTTATCAAATCATTTGGTTTATTTAAACCTTTCTTAAATCCTAGAATAATTCCAAATCATTTTCTCTCGTACTTAGGAAAACCTTTCTAAACCATTCATTAAATCTTAATCAAAGATTTCTTATATTCAGGTTAAAACTTTTAACTTAGGGAAAATATTCCCAAATAATTTTTTAAATCTTAATCAAAGATTTCTTTCTTGAATTCAAATTATATTCTTGCAAATCGAAGATTTTAATAACAGAGTACTACTGCCACCTTGGATATGGTAAATTTCACTTCCAGGGACTAATGGAAAGTAATCATACATCATGAAGATATTTGTCTTTAATATGTTTTATTTCGAAAATTAGTTTGAAGTGGTTTTCGGATAGGAATCACCCAAATCCGATCTCGGCTTTTTGAATAGGAATCATCCAAATTCGATCTCGGTTCCTTCATGTTAATCATCGATAAAAAAGATGTTAAGTTCATATGGGGTTTCGAAAATTAGTTTGAAGAGATTTTCGGAAAAAAATCGCGCAAATCCGATCCTGGTTCTTCGGATAGGAATCATCCAAATCTGATCCCGGTTCCTTCATACCAATCATCGAATAAAAGATGTTAAGCAGTTAATTAACATTCTAAGAATTTGTTTCTTTTCTTTTATTTTGGAAAAACTTAAGATGATCTTCTAGAGCATCCGGGCTTTCCTTTTGATCTATTCCACCCCTCGCCTAAAAAGAGAAAACAAAGACCAGGTAAGTTCAGGGCACTGGTTGCTTCGTCCCTAACCTTAGTTAAACACCTTATTTTATCTTTCCAGATCTCATAGACGGGACAAACATACTAGTTGTTTCTGCATACTCAGTTTGTTATTACATTCAATATTCTTCACTTTTTGTTTAAGTGGTATAAACAATTCCTCTTAACCATTTATTCAAACTATTATTAAAACTTCCAAATAATCTTTAAATTACTTAATTACTCTTTTAGAATCATTCACAAAAGATTTAGGAAATAATTGTTAAGTTTAAAACTCATATTCAAAAGGTTAAAGAATTCGCAGTATAAAAGTGCTACGGAAAGTACTATATAAGCTTATTTGATTTAAAGAACATTTCAATATTCGAAAATTCATATTTCCCATTCCAAATCTCTCTTAAACCATTTTAATAGATTTATCAAATTTATTTCATATTTTTAATCATTTTAAACATATCATTTATAAAGAAATTCCTTTTTTGATTCCGAAATGCAAAACCACGATGTTTTTAGAAATTTGTTTTGGACATATTTTAAATCTACTTAATGAAATCTTGATTTTCTTTCTTCCCTAGAAAACTATTATCATTGTGAACCAAAGAATTTTTATTTCGAAGAAATCCAAATAATAAATCATTCTCTGCATTAGTTTGAAGTTATGGATCGAAATTTACGAACTGTCACTACGCGACGAGCTCGTTTTTGACCAATCTTGTGAATTGCTTCGAACTTGTCCGGAACACTTTAAATTTGTTTTAAACCATATTTAAACTATTTTAAATTCATTTAAAATAATATTTTCATCATTTCAAACTCATTTTTCATTTCATTTCATATTATAATATTATATTATTATAATATCTTTTTTAATTCTTTTAGACTATTTTTAAATCATTAAGAGGTTAAATAATTTCCATACACATATTTATACGGATTTAATTTCCATATTTAATTTGGTTAATTACTAACCATTTCTCTTATTATTTAATAAACCAAGTTATCAACTATTTCACAAACACATGATCAACCAAGTTATCATCCAATATCTACCAATATTCAACATATTAATTTCTAATTTTACATGTGTATTATAAGTGTAACGACCTGCTATTTTGGACTATTCGCATCCGCACATGTCGGACTTGAATAATTCAAAATACCGAATTGTTAATTTAAATTTGGCAAAACTAAACATATACAGTAAATACATAATCATAGAATCACAGACACAGAGTAATAATATGCAGCGGAACCAAAAGATAGTAGTTTATGAAGCTACTATATATAACCGAGTTAAATAAGTTACAACAGAAGTCTCGAATACAATAATCGAATACAAGAATCAAAATACATCGCTGAAATCAACTGAAACTCTGAAAGATGGATAGATAGCTGGATGTTCAGGCGAAGCTCCAACTCCAAAGGTGAGTCTCAAAAGCCGAACCACCCAGTCTGACCCGAGCGTAAAGAAAATACAAAACACTCGAGTCAGGATTAACATTCTCATATCAATAAATCCAACTCAAGTGAAATAACAACTAAAATACAAGTAACTCAAAGGATGTTAGAATAACCATCCTCTAAGGATCCGTTAAACTATCTACTATTTAGTAACATACGTTAAATAGATAATGTCTATCAGTAATATAAAATATAAAAATAGTGTTAAGGCGTTACCATTATCCCTTTTAACACATTTTATATACGCGTTATAGTCTATACAGCACTATAAACTCCACCGTAAACTAGTGGGATACCAGTGAGTACTCCATAGGTATAGCACAAAACAAATTCGTAGTGGTCGCGTATATAGGGATACAAGTATGACAAGGCACATGAGGCAATACACAAGGTAGTGAAACTACCGTTTGCCTGATCCGGACTAGTGAGAACGCATCGCCACAACGATCGCAACACCGCGAAACAACACTCCCAAAAGTACGAGGGTGCACCAATCAATAACAAGTAATGAGTAGTTACGAAGAAGTGTGTTCGCTCGAGGTGGCTAACACCATTTGGCCCGGCACGGCTCCTGTTTTAGTCATTTCCAATTTGACACAAGTGTCAAGGCTATCCATTATCGTTCTCTTTCTTCAGTCATCGCGTACATCATTCCAACCACTTCATTCTGGATCACACTCCGCGTATAGTTATTAAAGTGGTTTTCGGTTTAGACAAAGGGTATGTCCATAACCGATTCTGGTCTCTTTAATAACTTTCGTAATTATTGAATCGATTGGTCGCTTACCAAATTTCAAACCAAATCAAATTCAATTTCAATTAGAATTTGTAAATCAACATTTCATTTGTCTTTATAAATCAATTTCCGTAATTTACATTTCAAAACTTCCAAATTACCATTTCAAAATCTTATAATTCAATTTCAAGGTTAAATTTAAACAATTCAAATATACTTTAAAATTTGTATATAAGTTTCATTCCATAATCATTTAAATTAATTTTATTTTATATTCAAATCAATTTTAATTCATTGATCGATTTCATTCAATATCCGTTAAGTTAATTTATCATTCAAAACAATTTCTATTTAATTTCCAATTCATTAAATTAATTACTTAAGTTCAACTCCATAATATCAGAACTTATAAATTTACTTAAATTAGATTCGTCAAATCAAATTCTTAAAATTACAAGTCTTGCAATTATTTCAATAAAACGCATTTTATTTCTTGTTAAAGAAATTCAATTTCACTTATTTATTTACTTATTTACAAATTTCAAAACTCAATTAAATAAGAAACTAAATTTCACATATTCAAGAAGTTCAATTTTAATTATTAACTTACTTAAATAATTTTCCATAACTTAATAAATAAAGAATCCCAATTTTATTTATTAACGAAGTTCAAATTCACTTGTTCAAAAGTTCAATTTATCTTATCAAAGAATTCAAATTTTTATTCAATTATCAATTAATTCACACTTATTCAGTTATTAAATAATTTCAAAATTAAATTAATTATCTCAAATTTAACTACCAAATAAATTCCAAAACCTTATTATTAAATAATTCCAATCTTAATTATTAAATAATTCCAAACTTAATTATTAAATAATTTCAACTTAGTTATTAAATAATTTCAAAAATTAATTATTAAATAATTTCATAACTTAATTCAATCATTTCTTAAATTAAACAACGTTCTTTCATCAATTACTACGTAAATATTTTGTTTCAAATTTCAAGTATTCACATTTCTTTGCATTAAAATTTTAAATTCCAATTTTATTTCAAAACCTTATTATTATTCAAATAAAATATTTATTTATTTAAATCAAATGATTGACCAATCAGGTTTAATTTAATTCTCCATCTTAAGTCAAGTACAGTTGGGTATATATCATTTCAACCTGATTCCAATTTCAACTCAAACTCAAGCATGATAAAGGGAACTTGCAGTGTGATAACTGGGATGGTGTCAAAGTGAATAAACAAGCAATAACAACAATCAATAAAAATTCAATAATTAATTCAAATAATCCCGAAATAATCGTATTAATTCACATTGTTGTTTGTGCAAATTAATATAATTATTTCTAGAATCTACACTATCATTTCATATAGATTAAAGATTATTACACTATTATTTTACACGGTTCTACACTTGTCATCCATTATTCAAATTTATACTACAATAATTTATACAATAAACATTCAACAGTTCAAGGTGTACTTAACCAAATTCTACGTGTCCATTAATTTATCATTTAAAAGGGGTCATGTTTAACTAATCACATTCAACATATAAATCCATTTTAAATTGTTAACTATCGTATATCAAATTCAATTTCATACTATTTATCACTTTAACATTTACAATTAACGTCCAATTTTAACATCATACAACAATCATTTATCAACCAAACTTGTATACTCATCGCATAAGTACAGATAATGGTGTGAGATGTCACAGGTGAACTGATACAGGTAATAGCATATATAATAGTGTAATTAACTAACAACAGCATATTTCAATTGTCGTTTCAATTGAAATCAAATTTAATAAATAAAAGAACATTAATCGTGAGTGATTTCTCACCTTTCAAGGCTAGAGAACACATAATGAGCAACGACTGATATCGATACGCACACAGACATAGGAACGACACGGGACACGACAAGCTAGGGATTGCTGCGACAAATCGATATTGAGCTGGTAAGTTAAGATGGCAGGAGATCGATGGAACAAGATATATTGCATATGTATAAATTTCTAAAATAAATTTAAAACATATTTTGAAATTAATATTTATTGCAAACATAGACACACCCACACACACACACACACACACACACACACATATATATATATATTTCAAATCATTACTACTTAACACGTATTAAAAATTTAAACAAACTTCCATACTATAATTAAAAACCAAACAAATATATAATTTATGTATATAAACTGATATATAACATATATATAACTTATATACCCATTTTATATATCAATATTTATTATAAAAATGATACAAACTTACAATTCGAAATCTACACATATATCACTATGTCATTCACAGCAAACTAACAACATATTATATATATACATGATATATGAAATTTCTTATAAAAATACAGGCATATCTCGGTAAACTTATATATACAATTGCAAAATATATACATTCAATAAAATATGTAAACCTGACATACATACATATCTTAAAATATAATGTCTATAAAACTGCAATATAAACATTATATATTATAACTATATATACTTAATATTTACACATACACGCAAACCTATAAAACATATACATAACTTTATATAAAACAAAGAACAGTAATTACACAAAAGAAATATTATACCCTTGTAAGTTCCCTGGCGTAAAACAAAACCATATATACATAAACATACTTCGCAACAATGCCTTAAAACATAGATTGACCACTTTAATTATATCCTCCTATAAATCTAACATACAATGTAACATATATAGGATTTTTCTTCTTTAAAAAGAAATAAAATAAAATAAATTGCAAGCTAGGAGGAAGGCTCGACCAATAGGACAGTGAAAAAGGTGGCCAATGCAAGGAATTCGAACCTGATAGTGGCGAGAAAAGATGAAGGCTCGGCAACGTGGTGATGGAGGAATCTGCCCTAGGGAAGCTCGGCCGGGGTGGTAGGTAAGGTGGAGGTTTGGCATGAGGTGGTGGCTTCGGCTGAAGAGATGTTCGCAGTGGAGGGTGTATGCCAAAGTAACGGGTTGTCATGTTGGGTCAGAGCGACTACTGAAGTAGGAGGGAAGCGAGGCCGGTTGTGGTAACGGTGGAGGAGGAAGGCTGAGCGGCTAACCAAATATGCAAACGCACATGAATTTGTGTTGCATGAATTCAAAAGGAGCAGGTGCAAATATGATTTCCTTTCTCTTCATTTTTTTTTTGATGAGAGTTGCTGACAGATTCGGCCATGGGAGAACAAAAGGCTTGAGAAAACATAGATAAGGAAAGGGGAAGATGTGCAGCTCCTTATAAACGAACAAGAGAATACAGTTTTATATTTATTTTATGTTATTTTTTTATATATTTGCAGAGAAACGAATAGAAATAAGAAGAAGAGGAGACAGTACGTTTTACTAGAACACGGCTCTGATGAGAATGGACAGTTACTATTATTTTTAAATATTTACGAAGTCAGTACAGAATGAGAACGGGAAACAAATCAACAAAAATTACTTGAAGTGATGAATGACAACCGGCAACAGTTGTAATTTGGAAATTTGAAAAGCGAGTTGCTGCAAGAATTTACACGGCAGATAAAAGAAGAGTATCGGTCGTGGTGAAATGTGGATTGTTTGGGGAAGTTTTCACAGTTGCAGGTTTGGTGAGATTTTGAAAGTTGTTGTGTCGCGTTGGCAGGGAGGTGAAGGAATTTAGATGTGTTAGTGACTGTGTTTTTGTTTTTTTAGGTTTGCAACTGTATATGGCGGAGTTTGAACTGATGTAGTCGCGTGATGCTATAGGTTGAAAATCATGTGGAGGAGTTGGACTTGGTGAAGTGTGCAAATACTAACAGCAAATGATATGAAATGTTGATGAGGAATTGGTTTGTTCGTAAAATTTTAAATTCCAATTTTATTTCAAAACCTTATTATTATTCAAATAAAATATTTATTTATTTAAATCAAATGATTGACCAATCGGGTTTAATTTAATCTCCATCTTAAGTCAAGTTCAGTTGGGTATATATCATTTCAACCCGATTCCAATTTCAACTCAAACTCAAGCATAATAAAGGGAACTTGCAGTGTTATGACTGGGATGGTGTCAAAGTGAATAAACAAGCAATAACAACAATCGATAAAAATTCAATAATTAATTCAAATAATCCCGAAATAATCGTATTAATTCACATTGTTGTTTGTGCAAATTAATATAATTTTTTCTAGAATCTACACTATCATTTCATGTAGATTAAAGATTATTACACTATTATTTTACCCGGTTCTACACTTGTCATCCATTATTCAAATTTATACTACAACAATTTATACAATATACATTCAACGGTTCAAGGTGTACTAAACCGAATTCTACGTGTCGATTAATTTATCATTTAAAAGAGGTCATATTTAACTAATCACATTCAACATATAAATCCATTTTAAATTGTTAACTATCGTATATCAAATTCAATTTCATACTATTTATCACTTTAACATTTACAATTAACGTCCAATTTTAACATCATACAACAATCATTTATCAACCAAACTTGTATAATCATCGCATAAGTACAGATAATGGCGTCAGATATCACAGGTGAACTAATACAGGTGATAGCATATATAATAGTGTAATTAACTAACAACAGCATATTTCAATTGTCGTTTCAATTGAAATCAAATTTAATAAATAAAAGAACATTAATCGTGAGTGATTGCTCACCTTTCGAGGCTAGATAACACATAATGAGAAGCGACTGATATGGATACGCACACGGACATAGGAACGACACGGGACACGACAAGCTAGGGATTGCTGCGACAAATCAATATTGAGCTGGTAAGTTAAGATGGCAGGAGATCGATGGAACAAGATATATTGCATATGTATAAATTTCTAAAATAAATTTAAAACATATTTTGAAATTAATATTTAATGCAAACACAGACACACCCACACACACACATATATATATTTCAAATCATTACTACTCAACACATATTAAAAACTTAAACAAACTTCCATACTATAATTAAAAACCAAACAAATATATAATTTATGTATATAAACTGATATATAACATATATATAACTTATATACCCATTTTATATATCAATATTTATTATAAAAATGATACAAACTTACAATTTGAAATCTACACATATATCACTAAGTCATTCACAACAAACTAACAACATATTATATATATACATGATATATGAAATTTCTTATAAAAATACAGGCATATCCCGGTAAACTTATATATACAGTTGCAAAATATATACATTCAATAAAATATGTAAACCTGACATACATACATATCTTAAAATATGATGTATATAAAACTGCAATATAAACATTATATATTATAACTATATATACTTAATATTTACACATACACGCAAACCTGTAAATACATATACATAACTTTATATAAAACAAAGCACAGTAATTACACAAAAGAAATATTATACCCTTGTAAGTTCCCTGGCGCAAAACAAAACCATATATACATAAACATACTTCACAACAATACCTTAAAACATTGATTGACCACTTTAATTATATCCTCCTATAAATATAACATACAATGTAACATATATAGGATTTTTCTTCTTTAAAAAGAAATAAAATAAAATAAATTGCAAGCTAGGAGGAAGGCACGGCCAACAGGACAGTGAAAAAGGTGGCCAATGCAAGGAATTCGAACCTGATAGTGGCGAGAAAAGAAGAAGGCTCGGCAACGTGGTGATGAAGGAATCTGGCCTAGGGAAGCTCGGCCGGGGTGGTAGGTAAGGTGGAGGTTTGGCATGAGGTGGTGGCTTCGGCTGAAGAGATGTTCGCAGTGGAGGGTGTATGCCAAAGTGGCGGGTTGCCGTGTTGGGTCAGAGCGGCTGCTGAAGTAGGAGGGAAGCAAGGCCGGTTGTGGTAACGGTGGAGGAGGAAGGCTGAGCGGCTAACCAAATATGCAAATGCACATGAATTTGTGTTGCATGGATCCAAAAGGAGCAGGTGCAAATATGATTTCCTTTCTCTTCATTTTTTTAGATGAGAGTTGCTGACAGATTCGGCCATGGGAGAACAAAAGGCTTGAGAAAACGTAGATAAGGAAAGGGGAAGTTGTGCAGCTCCTTATAAACGAAACAAGAGAATACGGTTTTATTTTTTATTTTTTTTATTTTTTTATATTTGTAGAGAAACGAATAGAAATAAGAAGAAGAGGAGACAGTACGTTTTACTAGAACACGGCTCTGATGTGAATGAACAGTTACTATTATTATTAAATATTTACAAAGTCGGTATAGAATGAGAACGGGAAACGAAGCAACAAAAATTACTTGAAGTGATGAATGACAACCGACAACAGTTGTAATTTGGAAATTTGAAAAGCAAGTTGCTGCAAGAATTTGCACGGTAGATAAAAGAAGAGTATCGGTCGTGGTGAAATGTGGATTGTTTGGGGAAGTTTTCACAGTTACAGGTTTGGTGAGATTTTGAAAGTTGTTGTGTCGCGTTGGCAGGGAGGTGGAGGAATTTGGAAGTGCTAGTGATTGCGTTTATGTTTTTTTTAGGTTTGCAACTATATATGGCGGAGTTTGAACTGATGCTGTCGCGTGATGCTATGGGTTGAAAATCATGTGGAGGAGTTGGACTTGGTGAAGTGTGCAAATACTAACAGCAAATGATATGAAATGTTGATGAGGAATGGGTTTGTTCGTAAAATAGAGACTAAACTTCTAATGGAATAATTAGTGATGCTTTTGTATGGACTGTATGAAAATAAGAGAATAGAGTTGAGTTGTGAAAATAGGAATAATGAATAAAAAAGTGTTCTGGTTGCCAAATGGAATGAAATAGTAAGATGAAAACAAATGCAAAGTAGACAACAGAGAGCAAACAGTGAGAAGGATTGAAATGCACAAACAAAATGTAGCCAATACGAAAATCGTTCCGTAGATTTTTCCATCTTTCGGCATATGAAACACATAAACGAATATACTGCGAAGATTAGCATGACGAGACGATCAAAACGGTATACAGATAGTAGTGGTTCGATTGAATTGTAAAAATTCGAATTTTATACTAGCGGAAAATACATGAAAAACACAGAAAAATAAGATCGACGGAGCTAAAAAAGTCCGAATTTTAAAAAATGAAAAATGACGTTTGCCCAGAAGATGGTTTAGAATTTTTCTATGTAAAAATATTTAGGTTCCGAAAACATTTTATTTTCATCGCTTTTTAACTGATTAAATTGAAGTGAATTTACGCACTAAATAAACTTTCATATTTTCGGACGAAAATTTACCAGTTGCTATGTTTAACTAGACGCATTCCAAATATCAAATTTATATTTAAAAATTCTATCGTTAAAATTTTACAAAATTTCAATTAATTATGTTATTAAAGCCAGTTAAATTACGGGTTGTTACACTCTCCCTTACTCAAAACTTTTCGTCCCCGAAAAGGAAGGAAGTAGGAGAATAGAAACAACCAGAAGAAAATAGACTTGAATTACAAAATAAAAAAATTAAGTTAAACCATATAAATTTCAATTTAAATAAATTTATATGCAACCATTTTTTTCTAAATTCAAGATTTTCATTAAATTGATTTGATTTCACATTTATTAACGTTATGTACAAAAGGTTTCTTCCAAATGAAATTCAATTTATACTCAAGTAATTCAAGATACTCTCTTAAGTTGATTTAATTCAATTTATTAACTTTCAAAATAGATTTTTCTTCTATTAATCATACCTATTATTTATTTAACTTATTATTCTATTAATCTCCATAAACATTTTATAATTTAAATTTAAGTGAATAACATTTATTATACGCACTCACATTTTATTTATGAAGACAATTTATATTGTATATTATCCAATTTTCTTAAATTAACAATTTCAAAGGTCCTAAATTTGAATAGTCATTTATTATAATCATACTTTATTCGATAAATTTAATTCTTCTTTATTTCGAATTATTATTAAATTTATTCTACTAAATACATCTTATCTCATATTAGGAATATTTACACTTATTTTAACTCCTCAAATTTATTCAAAAATTCCTTTGATAACATTTTATATTGTATAATATTCAATTACATAGTTAACTTTATAAAATTTAGGTAAGTTATATATAATGCAATTGAGTATTATCCAAATAAAATTCCTAATTCAATTCTCTCAATTTTAAATACTAATTCAAAATTTTGGTTTCATTTTTAATTGAAATCATCTTTTATCCAAATTTTAAGAATTAAATTTCTGATTAACTTTAACCATTTTAGAGAATAAAAATAAATATATACATATATATATTCATAATATATCAAATCAAATTTAAAATCTTCAATATATATTATAAATCAAGTCATGTTTGAAATTTAAATCAATTTAATTTTCAAAATAAACCGTAGCAAAGCTATAGAATTGTCTCTCCACTTTGAAACTCGAAAATGAATGTCGATGATGTGGCCGTCATCACCGAAATTATTTTCCAGCGACAAAAGAGAAGAGCTCTAATTTAGTCATTTAAAATTCTTTGAAAAGATTTCTATTCGAATTTTTTTTAATAATATACATTTTAAAACTTTAAAACCATAGTTCAAAATTATCGAAAATTAAATTTTCAAATTCTAATTTGAATTCACTTCAAATTCCAATCAAATTATACACAAGTTTATAAATTCATTTATTTATATTGCAATAGTTGATGGTTTACAAACAATAAATGAAATCAAATATTATCATTTCAACAATCAATTTTTTTTAGCTATTTAATTTCAGAAAACTTACACTTATATACATAATATAACCATACAAAATTTATTTCGTTTACTAAATTTGAAAACAATATTGTGTCAGTTTTCTCTGCTCAAGTGTTTTGGAAACCCTATCAATAGCATTGATCAGACGAATCGATCGAAAACCCAAGTCAACATCAACAACTCAAACAACATAACATATAAAACAGTTTTAATATTAATTTACAAATACAATTCCTCGGTCGACGATACAAGAATAGATTTCAAAACAAGAACAGAGAATCAAATTTGATGGACTCAAATCAAAGAGAATTTTGATTCGAAGATAGGTTCGCAACAAAGATATGATGATTAAATAACAAAATACGAAGATGATAAGTTTATATAAATCGTGGGCAACCATAACCGGGTCGACCGTTAAGATTGATGCAGAATTCCGAGGCAAATCGACATTCGATCTTAAGAAATAGAATTCAGGTATAGCAGGGAATAGATAACATCGTAAACCGAGGATACAAAAATCTCCGGTAAACCAATGCGTACTATAAAGAAGTTCCACTCTTTTACAAATCATTCGAAGATTGGCGAGACCGCCGATCTATTATAGATATCATTCGAATTAGAGTTATGGGATGCTCCAGAATTGAAAGAAGACGAATAGTGAGGGACACGAATGAATTTTGAAACCGTAGGGAACGTTCCAAAATTCAAGGGAATTGAATCAAAAGGAAGAGATCTGGGACTCGAATGAGAGTGATTCTGTAAATACATTTACCCTATATGATGAGTTTTGCCTAGAGCTACCAAAGCTCTGATACCAACTGTAACGACCCGCTATTTTGGACTATTCGCATCCGCATATGTCGGACTTGAATAATTCAAAATACCGAATTGTTAATTTAAATTTGGCAAAACTAAACATATACAGCAAATAAATAATGAAAAAATCAAAGACACAGAGTAATAATATGCAGTGGAAGCAAAAGATAGTAGTTCATGAAGCTACTATATATATAACAGAGTTAAATGAGTTACAACAGAAGTCTCGAATACAATAATCGAATACAAGAATCAAAATACATAGCTGAAATCAACTGAAACTCTGAAAGCTGGATAGATAGCTGGATCTCCAGGCGAAGCTCCAACTCCAAAGGTGAGTCTCAAAAGCCGAACCACTCAGTCTGACCCGAGCATGAAGAAAATACAAAACACTCGAGTCAGGAATAACATTCTCATATCAATTAATCCAACTCAAGTGAAATAACAATTAAAATACAAGTAACTCAAAGGATGTTGGAATAATCATCCTCTAAGGATCCGTTAAACTATCTACTATGTAGTAATATACGTTAAATAGATAATGTCTATCAGTAATATAAAATATCAAAATAGTGTTAAGGCGTTACCATTATCCCCCCTAACACATTTATATAGGCGTTATAGTCTATACGTCACTGTAAACTCCACCGTAAACTAGTGTGATATCAGGGAGTACTCCATAGGTATAATACAAAACGAATTCATAGTCGTCGCGTATATAAGGATACAAGTATGACAAGGCACATGAGGCAATACCTAAGGTAGTGAAACTACCATTTACCTGATCCGGACTGGTGAGAACGCGCCGCAACGATCGCAACACCGCGAAACAACACTCCCAAAAGTACGAGGGTGCACCAATCAATAATAAGTAATGAGTAGTTATGAAGAAGTGTGTTCGCTCGAGGTAGCTAACCCCATTTGGCCCGGCACGGCTCTTTTTTTAGTCATTTCCAATTTGACACAAGTGTCAAGGCTATCCATTATCGTTCTCTTTCTTCGGTCATCGCGTACATCATTCCAACCACTTCATTCTGGATCACACTCCGCGTATAGTTATTAAAGTGGTTTTCGGTTTAGACAGAGAGTATGTCCACAACCGATTTCGGTCTCTTTAATAACTTTCGTAATTATTAAACCGATTGGTCGTTTACCAAATTTCAAACCAAATCAAATTCAATTTCATTAGAATTTGTAAATCAACATTTCATTTGTCTTTCTAAATCAATTTCCATAATTTACGTTTCAAAACTTCCAAATTACCATTTCAAAATCTTATAATTCAATTTCAAGGTTAAATTTAAACAATTCAAATATACTTTTAGATTCGTATATAAGTTTCATTCCATAATCATATAAATTAATTTCATTTAATATTCAAATCAATTTTAATTGATTGATCGATTTCATTCAATGTCCGTTAAGTTAATTTATCATTCAAAACAATTTCTATTTAATTTCCAATTCATTAAATCAATTACTTAAGTTCAACTCCATATATCAAAACTTACAAATTTACTTAAATTAGATTCGTCAAATCAAATTCTTAAAATTACAAGTCTTACATTTATTCCAATAAAACGCATTTTATTTCTTGTTAAAGAAATTCAATTTCACTTATTTATTTACTTAGTTACAAATTTCAAAACTCAATCAAATAAGAAACTAAATTTCACATATTCAAGAAGTTCAATTTTAATTATTAACTTACTTAAATAATTTTCCATAACTTAATAAATAAAAAACCTAATTTTATTTATTAACGAAGTTCAAATTCACTTGTTCAAAAGTTTTGGTTTCTCTTATCAAAGAATTCAAATTTTTATTTAGTTATCAATTAATTCAAACTTATTCAATTATTAAATAATTTCAAACTTAAATTAATTATCTCAAATTTAATTACCAAATAAATTCCAAAACCTTATTATTAAATAATTCCAATCTTAATTATTAAATAATTCCAAACTTAATTATTGAATAATTTAAACTTAATTATTAAATAATTTCAAAAATTAATTATTAAATAATTTCATAACTTAATTCAATCATTTCTAAAATTAAACAACGTTCTTTCACCAATTACTACGTAAATATTTTGTTTCAAATTTCAAGTATTCACATTTCTTTTCATTAAAATTTTAAATTCCAATTTTATTTCAAAACCTTATTATTATTCAAATAAAATATTTATTTATTTAAATCAAATGATTGACCAATCGGGTTTAATTTAATTCTACATCTTAAGTCAAGTTCAGTTGGGTATATATCATTTCAACCCGATTCCAATTTCAACTCAAACTCAAGCATAATAAAGGGAACTTGCAGTGTGATAACTGGGATGGTGTCAAAGTGAATAAACAAGCAATAACAACAATCAATAAAAATTCAATAATTAATTCAAATAATCCCGAAATAATCGTATTAATTCACATTGTTGTTTGTGCAAATTAATATAATTATTTCTAGAATCTACACTATCATTTCATGTAGATTAATGATTATTACACTATTATTTTACACGGTTCTACACTTGTCATCCATTATTCAAATTTATACTACAATAATTTATACAATATACATTCAACAGTTCAAGGTGTACTTAACCAAATTCTACGTGTCCATTAATTTATCATTTAAAAGGGGTCATGTTTAACTAATCACATTCAACATATAAATCCATTTCAAATTGTTAACTATCGTATATCAAATTCAATTTCATACTATTTATCACTTTAACATTTACAATTAACGTCCAATTTTAACATCATACAACAATCATTTATCAACCAAACTTGTATAATCATCGCATAAGTACAGATAATGGTGTCAGATGTCACAGGTGAACTGATACAGGTAATAGCATATATAATAGTGTAATTAACTAACAACAGCATATTTCAATTGTCGTTTCAATTGAAATCAAATTTAATAAATAAAAGAACATTAATCGTGAGTGATTGCTCACCTTTCAAGGCTAGAGAACACATAATGAGCAGCGACTGATATGGATACGCACACAGACATAGGAACGACACGGGACACGACAAGCTAGGGATTGCTGCGACAAATCGATATTGAGCTGGTAAGTTAAGATGGCAGGAGATCGATGGAACAAGATACATTGCATATGTATAAATTTCTAAAATAAATTTAAAACATATTTTGAAATTAATATTTAATGCAAACACAGACATACCCACACACACACACACACACACACATATATATTTCAAATCATTACTACTCAGCACGTATTAAAAATTTAAACAAACTTCCATACAATAATTGAAAACCAAACAGATATATAATTTATGTATATAAACTGATATATAACATATATATAACTTATATACCCATTTTATATATCAATATTTATTATAAAAATGATACAAACTTACAATTTGAAATCTACACATATATCACTAAGTCATTCACAGCAAACTAACAACATATTATATATACACATGATATATGAAATTTCTTATAAAAATACAGGCATATCTCGGTAAACTTATATATACAATTGCAAAATATATACATTCAATAAAATATGTAAACCTGACATACATACATATCTTAAAATATAATGTAAATAAAACTACAATATAAACATTATATATTATAACTATATATACTTAATATTTACACATACACGCAAACCTGTAAAAGCATATACATAACTTTATATAAAACAAAGAACAGTAATTACACAAAAGAAATATTATACCCTTGTAAGTTCCCTGGCGTAAAACAAAACCATATATACATAAACATACTTCACAACAATACATTAAAACATAGATTGACCACTTTAATTATATCCTCCTATAAATCTAACATACAATGTAACATATATAGGATTTTTCTTCTTTAAAAAGAAATAAAATAAAATAAATTGCAATCTAGGAGGAAGGCACGACCAACAGGACAGTGAAAAAGGTGGCCAATGCAAGGAATTCGAACCTGATAGTGGCGAGAAAAGATGAAGGCTCGACAACGTGGTGATGGAGGAATCTGCCCTAGGGATGCTCGGCCGGGGTGGTAGGTAAGGTGGAGGTTTGGCATGAGGTGGTGGCTTCGGCTGAAGAGATGTTCGCAGTGGAGGGTGTATGCCAAAGTGGCGGGTTGCCTTGTTGGGTCATAGCGACTGCTGAAGTAGGAGGGAAGCGAGGCCGGTTGTGGTAACGGTGGAGGAGGATGGCTGAGCGGCTAACCAAATATGCAAACGCACATGAATTTGTGTTGCATGAATTCAAAAGGAGCAGGTGCAAATATGATTTCCTTTCTCTTCATTTTTTTTTAGATGAGAGTTGCTGACAGATTCGGCCATGGGAGAACAAAAGGCTTGAGAAAACGTAGATAAGGAAAGGGGAAGATGTGCAGCTCCTTATAAACGAACAAGAGAATACGGTTTTATATTTATTTTATGTTATTTTTTTATATATTTGCAGAGAAACGAATAGAAATAAGAAGAAGAGGAGACAGTATGTTTTACTAGAACACGGCTCTGATGTGAATGAATAGTTATTATTATTATTAAATATTTACAAAGTCAGTATAGAATGAGAACGGGAAACGAAGCAACAAAAATTACTTGAAGTGATGAATGACAACCGGCAACAGTTGTAATTTGAAAATTTGAAAAGCAAGTTGTTGCAAGAATTTACACGGCAGATAAAAGAAGAGTATCGGTCGTGGTGAAACGTGGATTGTTGGGGGAAGTTTTCACAGTTGCAGGTTTGGTGAGATTTTGAAAGTTGTTGTGTCGCGTTGGCAGGGAGGTGGAGGAATTTGGAAGTGTTAGTGATTATGTTTTTGTTTTTCTAGGTTTGCAACTGTATATGGCGGAGTTTGAACTGATGCAGTCGCGTGATGCTATAGGTTGAAAATCATGTGGAGGAGTTGGACTTGGTGAAATGTGCAAATACTAACAGCAAATGACATGAAATGTTGATGAGGAATTGGTTTGTTCGTAAAATAGAGACTAAACTTCCAATGGAATAATTAGTGATGCTTTTGTATGGACTGTATGAAAATAAGAGAATAGAGTTGAGTTGTGAAAATAGGAATAATGAATAAAAAAGTGTTCTGGTTGCCCAATGGAATCAAATAGTAAGATGAAAACAAATGCAAAGTAGACAACAGAGAGCAAACAGTGAGAAGGATTGAAATGCACAAACAAAATGTAGCCAACACAGAAATCGTTCCATAGATTTTGTCGTCTTTCGGCCTTTGAAACACATAAACAAATATACCGTGAAGATTAGCATGACGAGACAATCAAAACGGTATACAGATATCAGTGGTTCGATTGAATTGTAAAAATTCTAATTTTTATACTAGCGGAAAATGCATGAAAAACACAGAAAAATAAGATCGACGAAACTAAAGAAGTCCGAATTTTGAAAAAGGAAAAATGACGTTTGCCTAGAAGATGGTTTAGAATTTTTCTATGTAAAAATATTTAGGTTCCGAAAACATTTTATTTTCATCGCTTTTTAACTGATTAAATTTAAGTGAATTTACGCACGAAATAAACTTTCATATTTTCGGACAAAAATTTACCAGTTGTATTGTTTAATTAGACGCATTCCAAATATCAAATTTATATTTAAAAATTCTATCGTTAAAATTTCACAAAATTTCAATTAATAACGTTATTAAAGCCGGTTAAATTACGGGTTGTTACAATAGGCTTAAGTTTTATTAAAATAAAACAAAGATTTAGTTATCACGATTAGTTCCACTCCACCAATCTTTTTGTAGACTTTTCGTCTGATTCCGACAACACTTCCTTCTCGTTTTCTTACACCAGACCTTTCTAACTTGCTCCTCCCTCCTCCATAGGTTCGGCCTCCTTCTATTCCACCCCTTCCTCCATAATTTCTTCACTTTCTAGATGCCAAACCATGTTTTAATAATATTCTAAGGTCTTTAGTAAAATTTGGTGGTGTTTGGAGTTGATTTGATATGATTTTAAAAAAAGTTAGTAAGGAAAAGAGAGAAGAAGAAGCCATTAAAGAAGCGAAGAAAAACTTGAAAAAGGAAGAAGAAGAAGTGAAAAAAGTGGGAAAGTGGATAATTATTTATAGAAAAAGTTTTGAATTAAAAATAATATATTATAAAAAGGCCATAATATCCTTTACTTACTTTTTAAGTAGTCTTATTTTTTCAACACTCAACATCACATTTCAAATCATTAATTTATGTCATTTTCAATTAAGTATTAAATAAGAAATATAATAATTATGTTTGTTTAATTTGATGTTTACTTTTTGCTTTGAAATGATATCTTTGTTTTTTTGTGCTTACGTTTTCTTAATTATATTTTAGAATTTTCTAAGTATATTTAGTAAAAGTAAACTTGATTAATGAATTAATTAATACTTTACTATTTGAATATATGTTCCTATATAAGAAAATAAAGGTGCGACAACATTGCGACAACTTTTAATCGACAAAATGTTGATTTTCGACAAAATATTTTATGATCACATTTTGACGTTTTAGTTAAACTGTTTATTTACGTACACAAAATTTAAAAATAAATTTTTATAATGTTATTTAAAAATATATACACTTATAAATAAATTAAAATAATTTGTTTAACCATTGAAACTTACTTTTGTGAAATCAGTATTTTCTCACTTTTGTCGATATGGGCAAATGTTACTATTTTGTGTATATTTCTCTTTCAAAATCCTATCTAATATTGTTTGAATCATTTAACCTTACCTATTTTATATTTAAAACAAATTTAAATAGTATATTTTAAAGTGGTTAAATTCTGGGCCGTTATATTGGTCATGTAGTTTCATAAAAAGGTTTATCAGTAGATGCAGCTATGATTGAAGCTGTTAATAATTGAAAAAGATCTGTAACTGTGATTAAGGTAAGAAGTTTTCTTGGGTTAACTGGCTATTATTGGAGATTGATCAAGGATTTCTCTTGTATAGTCGTACCAATGACTAAACTAACGAGGAAGGATGTAAAGTTTTTTTAGAACGATAAATGTGAAGAAGCATTCTTACAGCTTAAACATTTACTGACCAATGTGGCCGTGTTAGTTTTTCCAAATAGAGAATAAGATTTAGTGGTGCATATTGATTCATGTAGGATAGGGTTAGAAGCTGTGTTAAGGCAAAAGGGTAAAGTAATTGCCTTCACTTCTTGACGGCTTCGTCCACATGTATTTTGATATCTGGCTCATGATTTAGAGTCAGTAACAATGATCTTTGCTTTGAAATGTGGAGGCACTATCTTTTGGAACAATGAATCGAGTTGTTTATAGATCATATGCCTTTGAAGTATTTATTCTCTTAGAAGGAGTTGCATATGAGATGGCAAAAGTAATTGAAATTTTTGGTTTCTTATGATTTCAGTATTGAGTATATGCGAGGAAAAGGAAAAAAAGGTTGCAGATGCACTTAACAGGAATCATCAGAGTATGGTGTCAGCTATTTTAACGGAATGGAAAGATTTAGAGCTATTGACTACATTTGTTGTGTGGTTAAGGTCAACTGTTAATTCTAATCGGAATACCGCAATTTTATCCTGTATGGAAGCACAACTAGTAATGATTGAAAGAATTGCTTCTAAACAGAGAGATAATCCATTACTAGCTAAACAGATTAGAAGACTTGAAGAGGGAACTAAGATTAATGATTCAAAGGATTTTAGTCTTGACCCGAAGTAATGATTGAGGAAGAAGGAACGGTTGTGCTTCCAGATGTTTGTAACCTAAGAAGGAAATTCTTAGGGAGTGTCATCGACGAAGTTTACTATTTATCCTGGAGGAAACAAAATATATTAGGATATGATGAGGAGTTTCTTTTACAAAGGAATGAAAAGAGATGTAGGCTTATGGGTGAAACAGTGTTTGAATTGCCAACAAGTAAAAGCCAAGCATCAAAAACCAAATGGATTGCTTCAACCATTAGAGGTGCCACTTTGGAAATGGGATTTTGTATCCAAGGATTTTATTGATGGGTTGCCAAAGTCGAATAAGGGAAATGAAAGTATTTGGGCCATGGTAGATGTGCTAACCAAGAGTGCACACTTGATTCCTGTTAAGTCAACAAGGATGACACCTACTTTGGAAAAGTTGGTTATGAAGAATATTGTAAGATTGCATGGGATTCATAGCAGTATAATCAGTGATAGAGATACTTTTTTCACTAGTAAATTATGGAAGAATATATGAGAAGTAATAGGTACCAAGCTGAAGATGAGTATCGCTTACCATCCACAAACGGATAGTCAAATGGAAAGAGTTAACAAAGTTCTTGAACATGTGTTAAGGGGGCTTGTGTACTAGACTTTGGAGATCATAGAAAGACCATTTGCACTTACATGAGTTTTCCTATAATAATTGTTATCAAATGTTTAGAAAGGGCACCTTTCTAAGCTCTTTATGGAAGGTCATGCAAAACGCTAGCATATTGGTTGGAGATCGGAGATAGATTGATTCTTGATCCAAATATGATGAGTGAAGCGACAAAAAAGATTGAGTTGATCTAAGCAAGGATGAAGGAAGCTCATCGTAGGCAGAAAAGTTACGTAGAAAAGAGGCGCAAGGATTTAGAGTTCTCAGTTGGGGACCATATTTTTTTTAAGTTTTCACCGATGAAGGGTGTAATATGGTTTGGAAAGTTAAGGAAATTGACACCTAAATATTTTAGTCTGTTTTCTATCATAGAAAAGACTGGGAAACTTGCTTATCGGATAGAGTTACCAAATGTTTGGTAGGAGTCCATAATGTTTTTCATGTTTCCCATCTTAGAAAGTGTGTTTTTGATCCAGAGACTACTACTGCACCGACTAACTTGGAAGATTTAGAAATGGAAACAGATATGACTTTTGTTAGACAACCAATTTGTATTATAGCAAGAGATGAGAAGAAACTAAGAAATAATACAGTCAAGTTAGTGAAAGTCCAGTGGAGTAAAAACGAAAGAGACTGTACCTGAAAGACAGTAGACAAGAATAGAAATACTTATCCTAAGTTGTTTTGATGGTATGTTCTATATATGTCATATAGAGACATTTTGCTAGCACGATATTCATTGTTGTTATATGTTTGTCACATACGTTTGCATGATTGTTATACTTGTCAATCTCTTTATATTAATTTCGAGGATGAAATTATTTAAGGGGGGAGCCTGTAGCACCCCTAATTTTTGTTTAACATTATTCAAAGAATTTAATTAGATAAATTGAATAGAATAATGTGATGTAATGTGATGAGATAAGGAGAATGAGATTTGTTAACTAATTTAAGTCGTGCCTTAAGTAATCAATTACAAAGATTGTTTTAAACATAAAATAGAATAGCGTTAATGAGAGGGACATAATGGGAATAATTCCCTACTTAATTCCCTAAACCCTTCCTCTCCCATTCTTTCTATTTCATTACCTAAAGTTTAAACAAAATTAAAAGAAGGGGCCGGCTATTACATAGAGGAAAAGAATGGGAAACTTAGGGGATTCAAAGGGAAACGCTTAGGGGAACTAATCAACATCAAATCTCAATCTCTCTTATCCAATCTAAAATGAATAATAGTATCCTTCTCATTTTTTATATTTGTTTTTGGAGTTATGTTTGATTTCTTAATTGATTGTGATAATATGTCATGCTTGGTTTGATGATATCATTATTGGATTGAATGATGGATTATTGTAATTTTATGGAAATTGTTTTAATGGGTTTAAAGGTAAAAACCTAGTTTTTGATGTCTAATTGACTTGCTATTGGAATACGCTGTGTATAACATTATTTTATAAATGGATTTTCAATTTCATAATTTTCCAGGTTCATATGAATATTTTATGAATTTCCTAAGAGGAAAAATGTGTATTTTGGGTTTTAATTGTTAAAAATAATTAAGTTAATATTGCAGTCCTGGATTTTTACATATGAAAGAAGAAGGAAATTTTGGTTTTTGATTGTTTTTGGGGATTTTTCAAGATTGTTAGGATTTTCTATGAATTTACTATTCCAGAATAGTGTTTAATTGATATAAGTAAAATATATTAGTTAGAAGGGTTTGTAAAGATACTTGAGAAGGTGAATGTGATCTACCAACAAATCATGAAAAGAAAAATGAAAAGTAATTTTATTATCCAATGAAAATTTAACATGTGCCAAGAGTTAGTTGAAAGTTTTGACTTTAATAAGAAATAAATCAGTTTTTGAATTATTTACAGATACATCATCAACATATATAATTAGAATTTTGATACTCACATTTTGATACGTAAAGCATCCATGCATGTGATAACTATTCGATAATTGTGTGATGTATCTACTATCTTAGGGGTTCGATACATTGTATTGTTAAAACTTCAAATATAATGTTTTGACGAGGCTTGACAACCCCAAGGTTTAGAGACTCAGTATCTTCTTAGTTGTTAAGACTTGACATCTTTAAGTTTTATAGGCTCGGCACCTTCAAGCCAAGCGAGTCGATAACCCTAAGTGTTTTAGAGGCTTGGGAACTCAAAGACTTTAAGAACTCGACATTCCATGTATTTTAGAAACTCGATATCTTCAGTATAGATATGCGATGGCCATATTTTAGCAGCATGATAGCCGAATGTTTTAGAAACGCGATATTATGTTTTAAAGGATCGATAGCCGTTTGTTTTATGAATCTAATACCATGTTTATAGGCTCGATAGCCTTGTGTTTTGCAAATCAAATAGCTATATTTATAGGCTCAACAGCCTTATGTTTTACAAATTAAATAGCTATGTTTATAGGCCCGATAACGATGTTTTCTAAAGACACAATAGCCTTATGTTTTGCATACTTAAAAGTGGTGTTTAGAGGCTCAAAAGCCCGTGTTTTCTAAAGGTTCGACATCCATGTTTTGATAGAAAAAGTTTCAAAAACTATGTAAAGAAGATAGTGCTTTGGCACAAGATTTTGGTGTAGTATATGGGCTATAATTTCCTTGATTTTAAGAATGATTTCAAGTGGTTTATCGTTTCAAAAGGTAAATATTTTCAAGGAAATGAAATAGTGTTTTGATCCAATTTTTTATGAATTTTGCCAAAGGAAAATTACTACTTAAACTTAGTAATTTTGTGATGGACGTGACTATGGATTTAACATATTTTGATGGATGATATTATATGTTCTTGTTATCAATTCATCAGTTAAATTTACATATTTATCACCGGTCATGCTCATATCTGCATTACAAAACATTACATCCTAGGACCTAGAAACAGAACTACCAGTTAAGTTGTTCTAGTTGTGAGTAAAATTGCATCTAGAATATCAGATAGATCATTCGTCTTAGGATGTCTTGAGCTGATCAAAAAGATATGACTAACGGATTTAAAACCATATAAGATTAATGTAGGACTGGTATAGGGTCAAGCTCTATGCTTTAGCTGTTAGCCCTTGGTTGGTAAAGGTCAACGATTTCAGTGCATAGGGCTTTATCAACGGTAAGACTAAAAGATGTGTACGCACAGAAGGGAGCTTGTAGCTCTATATGCTCAAGGAGTTGTTTGTTTCTCCTAATCGTATTTGGTGACCTCTTAACCATATTTAGAGATTTATAGGACATCTGCTTATGTTTTGGACCGAGTTAACCTGATAGATTATTAGTTGAGCTGTGAAAACTAATAGATTCATAGTGACCTAGGAAAACTATGACTTGAGATAAATAGTACATTTTAAGGTTTGGGTAAATTTTGGGAATGCATAACCCTATAATGATAGAGTAATCAGACTTACCTGACTTACCTATGTAGCATGAATGCATATGATCATATCATGTTTTGTTTTAACCATTTTGGCTGCAGGTGCATGATTTATGTTCAGATTGACATATTTGATAAGATATTAATGAGGACCCATTCCGTTCTACGGTGTTCTCTCGCTAGTTATCTATTTTTGGTTCAAGATGATATATTGTGATTCACACCAAACTTTTTGTCTGCCCCAAATTTTTTTTTACCTCTTAAATTCTCAGGTGCTCATTTGAGTAGGTCGAGATTGTGGGTCGGCGAAATAGAGATCTTAAGGATAAATTAACACTAAAAGGGGTGAATAATGTATAATATATTACATAAATATTTATCAAATTCTTTAAGATTCTACTTGAAATGATGCAATTAAAAATCACAAAATCAATAACAAAATCAAATTGCAAGTAAAAGTAAATCTAGTAAAAGTAAAAAGGAAAGAATACATCAGAATTTTATACTGCTTCGGATTTACCCTATATCTGGTCTTGCACAATGTGTTGTTATGGATTTCTTTTCAACTAGTAAATGCAAATACAACCTCGATTTCAAGGTTATGAGACACACACTCTAGAATCTTGACCTCTGGGTAGAGTCACTTGATTTTCAGCTATAAGAAAACCACTAGATTTACAGGCTACTAAGCACGCGCAATCGATTTTATGGGCTACAATCGCACCTATAAGTATAGTAATATGATTTGATAGAGTTTTACAGACTCGGATTTTCAATCTTGATTACAATTGCTCTATAACTCTTGAGTAGCACTTTGATCTTGGTTTGAGTGAAAGAGATGAGAGAAATTAGAGAGTAGATAAAGGAGAATCAAACTAGTAATGATTGAATTGGCTGAATTTCGGTAGAGTTTGGGTATTTTTGATTTAGAAAATGAGAGAGAGGAAGAATGAGAGATGAATAAGGAAATTACAATTGAAAATTCATTCTGGTATTTATAAAGAAACAATGGTCATATCCATTCGTGAAAAGATACGATGAAAAGACACTTCTTATGGAATTTAAATTTTGAAAAAAATGGTCATTATGTCGACATACATACATAGAGTATGTCGACATACTCTTTTTAAAGTTTAAAAATACATTAAAACATTATTTCGAAAACTCTTTATTTTGTAAAATAGTTTGATATTCTGTAAAATCATTTAATCTTAGTTTATACAAATTTTAATCATAATAATACTTTATATAATAATTTCTAAAATTTTAATATATTGTAAATAATATATATAATCAATATAATTATAAATTATTCGGTTATAAATAAAAATTCAACATATATATATATATAAACTTAAAAACACTAAAATAACATCTTTATAAGCATAGGAGATTGAAAACCATTTTGAGAAATATTTTGAAAATATTATTTTAAAACCTGGACAGTTGGAAAATAATTTAAAACAAAATTAAAGAAGGAGTGAGAGATCAGGAAAGTGCTGTCAAGGTTTTAACATAAATACTATGACTCTATAACTTATTTGGAATATCCTGAAATCTTGAACTCTTCAATATTCATGAGTCTTCGTTCTCTTGATGTTCTATATCTGTGACAACCTTAGTTTTGGAGATTACCTGTTAATATTAAATTGTAATGGTAGCTATAATTTAATATTGTGAATTAATATAAAATTGGAAATTTTAAATTGTTTATTTGGAATAAACAATAAAATTTAAAATAAAATGAGAAAAATAAAATTTGGAACTTTATTTTATTTATTTGAGCTAAAAATGATTGGAAAATGGGTTTTATTTAGAGAAAAAACAATAACTGTATTAATTATTGCCAATTTCTTCTTTTAATACTTTTTAAAAGAAATATGTGATTTTTAAAGGGTGTTTATTCAAATAAAAAGATGGAACTTGGTTTACAAAAGAGCTTAATGATAAATTCAATTTTAATATGGTTTGTAATATTTTTCTAAGCAAGAAAATGATTTTTCTTGAATTTTAGAAGTTAAAAATGTAGACTTTTTCATTTATTTGGTGAAAATTTTATATTATTGTGAAATAAAGATTCTAATAATAATAATGTTTTAAAAATAAAAATTAATCTTTTCATATAGTGCAAAATAATTTATTTCATGTGTTTGTGAGTTTATAATTTTATTTGTGTGAAAATTGAAAGAAAATGGCTTTTGTTCTTTTATATAATGTGATATTTGTGCATATTTTAGTTAGTAATTAATCTTAGGCCATTTTATTTTCTTTTGTTTATTGGGTCCAAAGCCCATTAACACTTAGGCAAAAATTGAGATAGTGAGAAAAAGAAACCTTCTATACGTTCATTTTTCACTATCTATCCTCTTCTTCCATCAGAAACAAAGTACAGTAATCCACCTTTTCAAGCTTCCAAAAATTTCAAGTTATTTCTTCAATTAAATTGAATCAAATTGAATTCTTTTGCAAACTAGAGTATTAATTCAAAGGTAATCAAACTCCAAACTTATTAATTTCATCAAATTCTTATTTGATAGATGGTTTTTTTTAATTTACTGTTTATCTTCTTCTTGCATGTACTGTTTTTGAGTTCTACAAGTTATTGGAAGCTTTTCTCTCCTCAAAGCTTCAAACTTTCTGCATAAATTCAAGTTTTGCATTGCAACAACAAGATGAGTTGATTAACTCATGAAATCTAACAAAAACAATGCTTCAAAATGCAAAAAATGTGAAGAAATTTGCTTTGGTAGATAGATTTCTAAACTTGTTTTCTTCTTGTTCAAAACTACTTTGTACCGTTTCTTTGGAGGCTTGTATCTTTAGATTCCGATAGCGAAATGCTGTCGGACTCTTTTAGATGATAGATTGCCTATTATACTCTGTCTCTGCAAAAATTCACTGCAAAATAAGGTCGTATGCTATGTCGAAATTTTGTTATAAAATCATGTCAAAGCTATAGAAATAAAGCCAAATAGGTCGACCGTACGGTCGACCTAGAGGGGAGTGAGGTCGACCTGCATGGCGACCTCTGAGGCATATTTACTTAGGTCGTTTTCTCTTGTGTTGTGTGTATCTTGATGCTTATTCTAAATTGGTTTGTTCTCTATTTTGCTTGATTCTTATGAAGTTTTTTGATGGTTTTGATTGTACTTGAAGGTCATGATGTCTATCAATAGACTAGCCAAATTTTGGAGACTTTGAAATTCAAATTTTGGATTAAATTTGAATTTAATTCAAATATCGATTTGAGTGATTCTTTGGGTTTTTATTTGTTTTCGACCACGGATTTTTCCAAGAGGCTTGAAATAATTTTTAAATAAATGGGAATTTCAAATAATTATAATATGATATTTTCAAAGTATTTTCCATTTATAAAATCTATTTATCCTCTATAATAAGGAAATTTCAAATATTATTTCCAATAATCACTTTCTGAAGATGGTTTTAAAAGCCTGTTTTCTCAAGTAAATTATTTTGTATATAAAACACATGTTTTTGCACTATTCGAGCAAATGAGAAGGATAATTAAATGGTTGGTAAAACATGTAGTATGAGACACGTGCGTTTATCTTATCGGTTAATTCCGAACTTGTCCATTTGATCGTTTTGACCTTCGGGTCGAGTTACCGATGAGTTGAGGTGTTTTTTACTGCTTTGAGTGTGAAATTTACTAGCGGTTAGTAAATAGTTTAGTGCGAGCGTGTGGAGTGCCAATACTGGACCTTCGGGTCATTGCCATTGTAGCATTTGCCATTGCGGCATATTTGCTATTGCGGTGCATTTTCCATTGTGGCGTATTTGTCATTGTGATTTTTTGCCTTCGGGCGAGGTAATTATTTGAGATAAAAAGTGCATGGCAAGGCTTCAGCCACATGCACGTGCAAACACTTTTGAGATGATTTCTTTGACTATTTTCCCTAGTGTATCGCCTCTTTCCATAATTGGTCCTTTGAACCATTCGATATATATTTGTGGCGATTACCTTTCGAGAATTTGAACTCTTGGGAGTTCTATTTTTGAGATTTGAGTTACTTACACTGGCGTTATTTAAGACTTTCCATTTAGTGTTATAATTAAGATTTTTCTATTGGTGTTATTACATGAGATTTTCCTTTTGGCGTTTATTTAGAATTATATTTCCTACGTTGGAGAGTTATATTTGATTGGCTTGTGGTGTATTTTTAAGATGGTGGTTTCTTTGAAATTTCTTTGAGTTTATCGATATGGCAGGTTTGGGATTTCTCCTTTTTAGGAGTTATATTTTCCTTAAATCACTATTGATGATTTGTGATATGCCGATGATATGAGGCTTGCTATATTTAACGTTTTATGGATTTTCTTATCTCTTTTGAGATTATATATTTGTGTAAGTGATATCATCCCATCACTTAAAGTAACCATACCATACTTATACTCATGCTTATACTGGTATTATTCCTTCTTGTTCAAGAAGAACATTACCCTTATCCTTATGCATCTATTACTGCTTGTCCTTATAAACCGATATGTTTAGCTAGACTACCCCATGTATTTCCTACCCTTATGGACTTAGCCCATTCTGCTTATGCATGGATTAATCTGCTAACCCTTTTTGTTGTAGTATTTTTGTCACTACTCTGGTATGTATATTGTTTTGACTCGTGTGTATATTGTGGTCATCATACCACTTATGATGTATTATTTGTATTGTATTGGGATGTATCAGTATATATGTGTGTGTGTGTGTGTGTATCCGTTTGTT
Organism: Allium cepa; assembly: GCA_030765085.1. Lineage (NCBI taxonomy): Eukaryota > Viridiplantae > Streptophyta > Magnoliopsida > Asparagales > Amaryllidaceae > Allium > Allium cepa. The sequence goes on from CM060943.1 coordinate 467,982,130, forward strand.
GTTCTGTGATGTGTTATGCATTTAAATTATTGTGTTTTTTCCTGATAGATCATTTATCCATCTATGGATTTGTATTAAGTATTTATTGGATATGTCGATCCACTTGAATTAGAAGAAAAAAATATAGAGCATTTATCGACGTATTCAATAGAAATTTAAGACAAGGCTATAGATGGTCGCTCCTAACCAGCTCTATTCTCCGCATTAGCACACGGTATTACCCTGTAATACTCTCTGTTAATGTGGGTCTTGGGGTGGGGCGTCACAATATCAGTATTTTGAATCTACTCTTGATATTGTACAGTCTTCTTAATCAACACACGTTTATTATCATGCACTATATAATATATACAACTTGATAAAACATTAGTATTTATATTTTATATAATGTCTATAGTTGTTATCATCCAAACCACAATGTTGTATAAAAAAATATTGTAACTCCCCTTGGTTACAAAACTCCCCCTTAATCTATGCCTACATTTTATATGTTTTTCTCCCTTTGTCATTAACAAAAATAACCAACTAAAACTATAACCTTAACACTAACTCTTACTCTGAGTCTAACTCTAACTCCCTTTAAATAAAATTCTAATTGATATATATAAGAATTATATATAATGATGATGAGAATTACTGTATAAAAACAATAAGTGATACGTCAAAGGAAATATCATAATCAATCTAAATATTCATCCAATCCAACAAAGTTAATGTCATACACCATTTAAACAAATCCACACAAATCAATCAAATCCAAACCAAATCAAGTATTATTATTTATATATAATCAAACCTATTTAAAGTAGACATTTCAAGGAACTTTAACCCATCCCAAAGATTGGATCCGCTTTGATAGCATGTCAATCGTTATCATTTTTGTTGATGGTACATTCTGGATTGGTGATTGGTTCTTCTTTGTTCAAGACAGAAATCATCCATCGAATCGCATCGAAATGCCTTTCTTGCTCCTTGATCGTCTACATTTGACTTAATTGTACGTTCCTTTAGTTTCTTAGGATGAAAGAAAGAATGTTCTTAATTGATTCAAGAGTTTTTTTGAGATTTCGCAAAGTTTTTGATGTGGTGAAGAAATTATTGAAGAGATAAATTTATATATGAAAAGGAGTGAAGATAGAGACTGAAAATACTAATTTTCTGGAGTGAATATGTATATATAGGGGTAAGAAGTCGTTCGAAATGAATTATTGTTTGGTAGTTATTATTTTTTTAATTTTAATTTTTTTTTAAAACTAGCCATTATATGTCGACATACATGATTTGCATATGTCGAAATATGCAATATATTTTTCAAAACTACTTTATTTACAATTCTATTGTTTTGGCCTATACTATTATATTTGTATGACTTTCCAGATATAATTGACAATGTATAACAGCAAGAAATAGAATGTTCATTGATAATAAGTATGGACACAAGGAATAAAAGAAAGTTACATGAGATTCAACATAATTTAAAACTAGAAAATCCAAAGACAAATATAGCTTAAACAAATAATTAAAGAGATGTGGATGAAGCTGAAGAAGAACCACCAAGCTTGCGGATATACTTTCCAAAGAATTTATTCATTTTGTTGGAAACTAGAGTAAATCTCTTTGAGAATGATTTCTTAAGCTTTCTTTGGTTGTGAATGACCTTCTCTTGATTTTTGAGAAGGTCTTTGTTGGATGGCTTAGGTGGCATATTGATACTTTACAAGTAAGTATTCTCCTCCTCTTCTTGTTATTCCTTCTCGACTTTCATTTCCTCTCCTTCCTCTTCCTCTTCTCTTCCTTTTCTCTTATTTCTTGCTCCTCTTCCCAAACTAATCTTTGTTCCTTTTCTACAAGCGGTTCATAAGGCTCGAAAAACGGTGAAATTTGCATAAGTGAAACTTTGGCCTTATCAAATATTTTTCGAGGAATTGTTTCCTCTCCTTTAAGGTCAACACCAAAATAATTAAAAATACGAGTAAGAAGCACATCATGAAATAGTGTGTTTTCATGTTTAGATTTTTTTTTAGAAAAAAGTTCATCCAAAATGACTTTAGACCAATTTATGTCATATCAACCATAATGGTGAAAAGAGCTTTGAAAACTTTTTGTGTCGAGTTATTATAATTACCCGTTCTAGGAGTGATACTTTTTGCAAAAGAAACCTGAAAATTCTTGCTTTTTGATGCAAATTTTTGCTTTTAAATTCAAAATCATCATCACTTCTGAAAATGTCATGGATTACTTCACAATTTTGAAAATCAATTTGAAAAGTTGAAAAGTCCATTCCACTAGATTTGCATCCAAGAATGTGACCTAAAGTTCACAATTTAAAACAATTTATGTCCCCTTGACACTACTCCAAACCTCACCTTCTCTTCCATCATAAAACTTTCCTTTTAAATTGGCATAAAACATCTTTATCAATTTTGGATAACAAATGAAATTATTTTGAGAAGCATCAATTAAACCAAGAATTTCATTTTGAAAACAAAGATTAAAAAGATCATAAGTAGAAAAATCTTCAAAAATAGCAAAATCTTCCAGGAAAGACTTTTTTGAAAGATATATGCTCAATATAGGCTTGCATGACTTCTTGATCATTAAAAACATATTCTTTTATTTTCTTAGAAAGTCACATGGTTGCCTTAGTATTGCTTGAGAATGTCATTGAAGAGTATTTGAAGAGATAAGAGAGTTTATGATTTTTTAATTTGAAAATGAAAGTGAAAATTTAATGGACGAAGATAGACTAAATAAATAGAGAATCAAAGAACATGTTCTCTGGTCAAGAGACATCTTTTTAGAATATAGGCGTTGGTGAAAAGGTGGAGGGAAATTCATATTTTGAAATTGAAATTGAAATTCAAAATTTGCCTACATATATCGACATATGCATGTGGGATATGTCGATATATAGATCAAAATGTAACATCCCAGTATTTTGAACCATTCGCATCTACACATGTCGGACTTGAATTGCTCAAAATATCAGATTATTAACTTATATTTGGCAAAACTCAGCATATATAGTAAATAAATAATCACAGGATCACGGATACAGAGTAATATAACAATAGCAACGAAAACAAAAGAATAGTAGTTCATGAAGCTACTATATATATAACATAGTTGAACAAGATACAACAGAAGTCTCGAATACATAGAAGTCACAATACAATAGTCAAATACAAGACTGGTGTAAAAACCCAAAATTTCGTAAATATTTTTAAATTTAATTTATTTGAAAACTTTGATTTTAATCATTAAAATTTGAATTTTTGGAATTTTTCCAATGTAATTTTGGATGTGTTTGTATTTTATCTTCCAAAAATGATAAAATAAAAAATTTCTGAAAATTTTATATTTTGGTCAAACTTTGACTTTTATTCGAAAATTATAAAATTTAATATTTTAAATTCTAATCTTTTTATTTGAAGCTGGATATAATTCTGATATTCGTTCTGCTTTTCGTTTCGTTAAATTCTGATTTATACTTCTAAAATTGAATAAAATACAGCGTTTTACATGCAACTAATTTCTGTATTTTATTTTATATTTTTCCTATGTCCATCTCTTTATTTCATTTTTCTATTTTGTTTTGTCTATACTTTATTTTATTTATTGAATTTTACTTGTGTATATCTTTTTATTAATGGCTTGGGAAAATCAAAGAGACATACGTTACATTTTTTAACTCTTGCCTTTTTATTTGCCTACCCTCTTTATTACTTCATAGCCGTTCATTCCCTCAAACCCTAGCCGTCACTCCCTTGTGTAAATCATGTACAAAAACATCTCATCCCATCTCATTTCTCATTTTCTTCCTGAAGAAAAATACAGTAAGTTCCATGGCTTCTCCTTTCTCCTTTTCCTCTTTTTCCATTTGCTTTTCTTTTATTTCTTCCTCTATGCTCGGTCTCTACCTTTCACCATCCACCCCTAGCCGACCTTCACCATCCTCCACCTCCTCACATCTCCTCTATGCCATAGCCATGACCTAGATCTAGATCCATCACCAAAAGTAACACAAAATCCATCACAAGCCTATTTAATCACCACCTCTTATGCTATTTGCCACGGCCTCCTTTATTCCTCCACCATATGTTCCCTTGACAACCATACTTCATTGTCAAGCCGTGCTATGTTGACCACTAGATCCAAACATGCACCATAGCCGAGCCATTTAGACCATAGGGCCGAGCATATATGTGAACCAAACCCCTCTTTTGCCTTGACTTTTTGAATTCCATGGTTGTAACCTACCACTTATCCACTTACTCAAGCCTTAGCCGTGTGTACTTGATCCATAGCCAAGCCTAGTTGCCTCAAAAATGTCATGGTCGAGCATATGTGGGGTGTGGCCGAGCCTATGTCCATGATGGTTGAGCACTCTTGTGTTTAAAAGCATATTTATGTCATTTCATTTCATTTCATTTCATAAATTTTTATTGTTTTAATTTATTTTGTTGTGTGAAACATACATTTATAATTTTTATATTTATTTGTTTCCAAGATTTGGATTTGGGTGCCACTTCTCTTCGAATCTAGTGCATGCTTGTCGTGCCTTTCTGTGTTTGTTGGGTGCCTTTACTTCGTAATCTCTAGCTTCAAAAAGGTGAGTTTATGACTCTCGACATCCGTACTTATATAATTGTGAAACGATGACAAGTGAATATGTAATGATTGATATACTATGTTCATATATGTCTATGATTTTTTTATATAATGTATAACCTGATTTTATACCTGTTACATCATCTGTTATAATATTATATGCTATACTGTTATTTTATTTTTCTATATCTCACACTGCAAGTTCCCTTATTACTATGGGTTGAAATGATACATATCCAAACGGACTTTAGAATAAGGAAAAATCATTATGGGCTGAAATGATAGGCTCGAGTGATTTTTATTGTATTCGATTTACTTGGGATTGCGGGTTTGAAATGACAGAACCGGATTTTTCTTTTAAATTACGGATTAAAATGATATATTATCCATATCACTTGACCTAGGTTAGAAAATATTATACAAACCCATGGTTAATTATATATATTTTCTGAAATTTATAAGTATTTTTAAATGTAAAAATATGACACTATAACTTAAATTGGATTTAAATAATTTAAATGAATTTATAGTGATTTTCTATCAGTTAAATTTATAAAGAATTAAATGGAAGTTGTATTTTAAAAATATGACTTAACTTGGAAATTGGAAATATGGTTTTAAATGGAAATTTTTAAGTTAAGTAAATGAATGGAAATTTAATTTTATTTATGAAATGGGTATTTTAACATAAAGTATTAAGTTAATTGTTAAAAATAAAAAGTTCAAAAAATAGTTTACTTTTGACTTAATAAGTGAATTATTGTTTAAATTGGATATTTATTTATTAAAGGTTTATTTAATTGAATCATAAGTTAAATGATATCCAAATGAATATTTTTGAAGGGAAAAATATGATTTTATGAGTTAAAATGGCTAAAATTGAAGTTTTAATGTTTCTGAAATTTTATATTAAATCTGAAATTAGTACTGGTAGCACTTCAGAAATGTTGTGGTTCTAAGACAGCATTTGTTAAGTGCTATAATTTTTGAAAATAAACTAACTTCTAGAATAATAAAGAGCTATTGCAGCACTTTGTAAGTGATGTTGTCGCTGAAACTAAACTACATTTTGAAATAACTAAATAGCTACTATAGCACTTTGTAAGTGTTATTGCTGCTGAAAGTAAATTATTTTGAATAACTAAATAGCTAATGTAGCATTTGGTAAGTGCTATTGTTGCTGAAATGAAACTGAACTGTTTTAAATTACTAATACTTACTATAGCACTTTGTATGTGCTGCTGTTTTTGAAATTGAGCCATTTTGAAATAACTAAATACCCATCGTAGCACTTTATAAGTGCTACTATTTTTGAATTTGACAATGTTTTTGAAATATTACTATATCTACCGTAACATTTTATAAGTGATGTTATAGCTGAAATTTACAATGTTTTGGAAATTTTATAATTGAATGAATGAATTTAGAAATGTTACAACTTTGAAATGAATATTATTTATATTGAATTTAAATGGTTTAAAGGAATATGTTTTGAAGTGAAATATAAACCATTTTTGAAATTTATAACCACGGGTAATAATATTGTTGGGTTGGTAAAGAGACCGGGATCGGATATGGGCATACTCTTTGTCGATACCAAAAACCACTTTAACAACCATGTACGTAGTGGAGATTCCAGAATGAAGTAGGATGGTGGCGACGTTCTATTGAGGTATATACGTGGACCCGACTCCCGTGAGTTGGCATAAGGTGGCTAAAACATGAGTGATTGACGGGCTAATGAGGTAGCTCCTCTTATCGGACACACTTCTTCGTATGTCATTCTATTACTTTATCATTGATTGGTGCATACCTTTGATTTTGGAAGTGTGGCTCGAGGTGGGCGGTAGTAGCTACTATGTGTTACCACCGGTCCAGAAGCGTAATTGGTATATCTACCCTGGCATTGCCTAGTTGTGTCGTGTCACCTATCCTAGCGCCTTGTACAAGTTTGGTTTTGTGCCGTAGCCTATGGAGTATTTAGGGTAGCCTCCCGATCTAGAGGTATGCTGATACTGGATAGACTACTGGGACTATGTATGTGTTAAGGTGGAAAATGTAAACCCTTAACGCTATTTTAAAGTAAATTTATTTTACTTTTAGACACTATTATAATAGCCTATATTACTACATAGTAAATAGTTTAACGGATCCTTAAAGGATGGGTGGTCCCAAGCGTCCTTTAAGTTACTTGTGCATTTATTTTACTGTTCACTTGAGTTGGTTTACATTGTATAAGTATATATGTCCCAACTTGAGTGTTTTTGTTTATTTTCTTACGCTCGAGTCAGCCTGAGTATTCCAGCTTCGATCTATCTTCTGGAAGCTAGAGATTTCTGGAGTTTATCTGCTTACCTAGTTTAATCTATTTCAGTTCAATCATTCTATTTCAGCTTATGTATTAGAGACTTATGTATTTGGGATTTCTACTTTATTTGTTTCAGAACTGTATTTGTTTTTTAGACTATGTACTTTGTACTTGTTTGAGACTGAGTTTATAGTGGCTTCATGAACCACTATGGTTATTTTTATTTTCGTTGCGAATATTCTGATATTCTGTGTCTATGATTCTGTGATTGGTTTTATTTGCTCCAAATTTTATTACAATCTATTGTTTTAAGCTATTCAAGTTTGACATATTTGGGTTTTATTGTCGAATTTGAATGGTGCAAAATGGTGGGTCGTTACATTTGGTATCGGAGCTTTGGTTTTTAGGCAAACCATAGCCTGCGGAGCAAAAACTAATTAGAGATAGGGTAGAAATACCCTAGAATGAGTAAAATCAATCCTAGAATCCTTTCACTGTGAAAGAACATATTTTAAAGTATAAATATTTTTTTCAAATTATTTTCAAGGGATTTTCAAAGAGTATTTTTATATAAAAACTTTTCTTGCTTTGAAATCAAACTTTCCTTAACTTCTTTCTTTTCCTTATCCACCCTGTTAATAATTTATTTGTTCGGGATATTCAATTCTCGTTGCATATTATCATATCTAATCTTGTCTTTGTTCTCATTTACCTCTGTCCTAAAATTCATTCTTGATTTTTCAGGATGAGTCATAGGAATGCAAGAGGTAGGGGCCGTGGTATTTCCCCAGCTCCTGAGCCTGCTGCCCCAGTCAGGTTCACTAAACTATGTAAGGAATACACTGAGCTTGGTGGCACCAAGTTCACCGAATCTGAGAGCATTATTGAAGCTCAACAGTGGTTGAAGGACTCGGAGAGCATTTTCTCCGGTCTTGAGATCACTATGCCCAGCAGCGTCAGTTGGCAGCTTGGCAATTGAAAGGAACAGCTTTGGATTGGTAGGAGTCTGTCACAGTCCAAACTGTTGAGGCTGACATTTCTTGGGAACAGTTTAGGTATCATCTTTGTTTGTCTTGAATTTGGTTCAGTTTCTTTTTGTGAAATCTGTCTTATGCCCTTTATCGTGCTTTAGGGATGCTTTTCTTGTAAAATAGAATGCCCGAGGCAGGAAAGTCTCTGCTGTATCGGGAATTCATGGATTTGGAACAGGGTGATATATCTTTTGCTGAATATGAGAGGAAGTTCAATGAACTTTCTAAGTTTGGCCTTAATTTGAGTGACACTCCTTTCAAGAAAAATGAGAAGTTCATTGCTGGTGCTCGCCCGGAATACTATGATCGACTCATCGCTCATGTGCACAGTCCTTTCGCTACTATGATGGACATGGCCATTAGATATGAGAGTCCTACTTCTAAGGAGCCTCCAACTGCTCATCCTGCTTCATCTCAGTCAATTTCTGATAATCATAGGAAGAGGAAGCCCAACTTTCACCATCAGAAGAAGAACCGGAACAAGACTCCAGGGTTGGGATCATCTTCTTCGTCTTAGAGGCAGTCTGTAGACCTATCTGCCATCACTTGTTTCCGATGTAATCAAAAGGGACACTATGCTAATAGTTGTCCTACTTTAGATGGTGTTGCTATCCCTCCTCCCCCTCAGCTGAACAGGCGCGATCTTTGTCGTATTTGTCTTCAGCCCGGTCACTTTAGGAAGGGCTTTCCTACCCAGCAGAAGGGCAAGCCTTCTGGTATTTTTGCTGTTACTTCTGCATCTTTGCTAGCTCCACCACCTGCACCTGTTCCTGTTCCTGTTCCTACTCCTGGTGATAACCAAGGTACACTTCAAGGCACTTTTTCTCTGTTTTATTTTCCTGTTCGTGTTCTCTTTGATACTGGAGCTTTCCATAGCTTTATCTCGGTGGAACTTTGTAATAAATTTGAGCATCTTCTTTCTCCTGAGTTGGCTTATGTGTCTTTGTGTGCTTCAGATCCTATTGGTGATCCTACGAACCTTAGTAGTATTTCTAGAAATGTAAAACTCTTCCACTCTAGCTATCGGTTTTCTGGTGATTTCTTTGTTCTGGGTTTTGATGCTATTGATCTACTGCTTGGGGGTGATTGACTGAAGAGGCATGATGCCTTTATCTCTTGTAGTACCCAAACTGTTTCTCTTATGGAAGATTTTGGTAATTCTTTGGTGATTCAGTGTAGTTTGCCCCATGATTTTGCTGGCAGCTTTATTTATTCTCTTGATTCTTCTCCTAGTGATCTTGACCCGACTCATGTGGTCAAACTCTATCCCTATGTATTTGGTGAAGCCACTTTTTTACCTCCTAAGTGGGAAATTGATTTTCGTATTGATCTTATTCCTGGAGCTCGACATGTAGTTCTTTCACCCAGAAGAATGGCACCCCCTGAGAAGGTTGAGTTGAGGAAGGAAATTCAGGACTTGTTCTCCAAGGGTCTGATCAGACCTAGCCATTCAGAATGGGGAGCAGACGTGGTTTTCGTCACTAAGTCCGATGGTTCTTTGAGAATGTGTGTTGATTATAGGGAGCTGAAAAAGCTCACTATAAGGAACATATATCATATGCCTGCATCAATGATTTGTTTGATCAGCTCCATGGAGCTACTATTTTCTCTCAGCTTGATCTTGCCACAGGTTTTCATCAACTCAGAGTTGCAGAGGAAAGTATTCCCAAGACTGCTTTCCATACTGAGAATGGTTTTTATGAGTGGTTAGTTATGCCTTTTGGTTTGACTAATTCTCCTGCTTTCTTTGTTGATTTGATGAATAGTGTCTTTTGTGATGTGCTTAATAAGTTTGTTCTAGTCTTTGTTGATGATATCCTTGTCTTCTCCAAGACAAGGGAAGAGCATGAGTCAAATTTTGTTCTAGGGACTATTAGAAATCATCAGTTGAAGGCTAAATTCGCGAAATTCCATTTCAGGAGACATGAAGTCCGATTTATCGTGCATATTATTACTAGTAATGGAGTTTCTGTTGATCCAGTCACGATCGCTGCGATCAGTGTGAATCTTTCCTTTCTTTTCTTTCTTTAATTTGATCATTCTATCTTTTCCGTGGTCCTTATTTGTCCCTATTTTGTTACAGGATTGGGAAACTTCTAGGACTCCAACTGATATTCGCAGTTTTCTGGGCCTTGCCGGTAACTATCGGAGATTCATTAAGAACTTTGCTGGGATTTCTGCATCTCTCAGTTCTTTCACACGAAAGAATGCTAAGTTTATATCGAGTGATAAGCGTGATGCTGCATTCAATGAGTTAAAGCGTAAGCTTACTTCCGTACAAGTGCTTACCGTTCCAAATGGAAATGAGGGATTAACGATGTACATTGATGCTTGTCGTAAGGGTTTGGGAGCTGTTTTGATGCAAGATGGGAAGGTGATTGCTTATGCTAGTCGCTAGACCCATGAGGCCAATTATGCTGATCTAGAATTGCTTGCCTTTGTCTTTGCTTTGAAGCTTTGGAGGCATCATCTTTTGAGTGCTAAGTTTGAGCTCTTTACTGATCATCGGTCTTTGAAATATATCTTCACCAAAAAGGATTTGAATCAGCGTCAAGTTCCGTGGCTTGAGTTCCTTGCTTCTTATGATCTTGACATTAGCTATACCCCTGGGAAAGCTAATATTGTAGCTGATGCTTTGAGTAGGAAAAAGGCCATGTTGTGTCAGCTTGTTGTTTCTTCTTCTCCTCTTTTGGAGCGTATCATTGCTAAGCAGGATGAGGATAAGATCATCAGATTGATTAAGGAGAGTGTTCGTAGCAGAGTTGGTGGTAGTAGTCCTGTTGGTAGTGGAGCTCAGATCGATGAAAGAGGTATTTTGAGGATTAATAATCGGATTTGTGTCCCGAATGTTGATGGATTGAAGCAAGAGTTACTTCAGGAACATCATCGGTCCAGAGTTTCTATTCATCCTGGTGCGTCGAAGATGTATCAGGATATGAAGAAGCTTTATTGGTGGAAGGGTATGAGGCGAGATATCTCTATCTTTGTTAGTAGGTGTGCGACTTGTCAGCAAGTCAAGGCAGATCATTAGAAGACCCTTGGTTTGCTGCAGCCCCTTGAGGTTCCCAATTGGAAATGGGAGCAGGTTTTCATGGATTTTATTGATGGTTTACCGAGGACTCGGATGGGATATGAAAGCATTTGGATTATTGTGGATAGATTGTCCAAATCAGCTCATTTCATTCCGGTCAAATTTACTCATTCTGCTTCCATTCTGGCTGAGATTTATATGAGGGAGATTGTTCGTCTCTATGGTGTTCCTATCAGCATTGTTTGTGATTGGGATCCTATCTTTACTAGTAATTTTTGGAAAGCTTTCCCGGAATCTTTGGGTACTCATCTGAATCTGAGCATTGCTTACCATCCGCAGACCGACGGTCAAACGGAAAGAATGAATCATATTCTAGAGGATCTTCTTCGTGCTTGTGTTCTGGATTATGAAGGATCTTGGGAAGATCATCTCCATCTTGTTGAATTCACCTGTAACAATAGTTATTAGGTATATTTTCAGTCTTTTATTTTTAATCTTATCTTAATCTTGTGTCCATCTCATTTCAAATTTGAATTCAGGCTAGTATTGAAATGTATCAGTTTGCTTCTCTTTACGGAAGACCTTGTAGATCTCCATCTTGCTGGGTTGAATCTGTTAATCATTTGGTTCTTGGTCCCGACGTGATTTTCGAGGCTTCGGAGAAGGTTGAGGAGATTAAGAGGAAGATGAGAATTGCTCAGGATAGGTAGAAGATGTTAGGAAATCAATTCTATGGTTTCAATGACGACAACTATACAGTGGAAATCGAATACGCATATATATATTTCTATTCACAGGTAATTGTTAAAGTAACATCACCAAAGAGACAAGAACAAGAGTCAAAGAAAGTATCAAGGGGCTACAATTCCATAAATCAGAAGAGCAATGACAAAGACACAAGAAAAGCAACATGCATAAGTTCAGACGTCTGGGTGCACTAGCCAAACGTTTGAATGAATCTTCTGGATCACAAACCAAAGAGAATCATACGTCTGGTTAATGTACTTAGACGTCTGAAAAGCTATTATATACACAAAATATATAAGATCCATACGTCTGATTTTGAACTCGGGTGTTGGCATTCAAAGTACAACTGTCACAATTGAAAAGACACTTTCGCTCCTCTTCACTACAACTCTTCATCACCATCAGAAGCGACCATAGAAAACTTGTTAATGGATGCAACTACTCAAGGAATCTCTCTACCTCTATAAATAGCATCAAGAATCCAAGAGAAGATCTCACCTTACTTGCTTGTGTTCTTTACTCTTTTACTTTGATATATTCTGATCTCTAGCAATCATATATTTGTATTTCACTCTTCCATATATACATAATTCTTTAATCAATATCCTCCATATAAATATATATATATATATATATATATATATATATATATTGGAAGCATTTGCACTTAATAGTTATAGAACTGTAACATCCTGCCTTTTCGCACACTTTAAACCGACACACATGCCAATTCAAAGCATACGCAAGGGCGGATTGTTATGGGGTAAATAAGAAAAACAGAGAAGAAATAAAAACAAAACAGAATCTCACAGCGGAAGGATAAAATATAATAATAAATATACAGTTCATAAACGGTTACAAAACAGTTAATTCTTCTTTATACAATAAATATCAGAGTTACACATACCAATACAATCAATGCAACGGAACAGTATGAGTGTGGTGCAATACTATAAATAATATAATACGGATTCTTCGTCTTCGTCCTCCAAAGCTAAAATCTTCGATCCTGAAACGCTCGGACTGACCCGAGCGAATTTGAAAAGACAAAACACTCGAGTCAGACTAAAAGATTTTATGTGAGTTAAATTAACAGAAATAAATATGAGTACAGTAACTCAAGAGATGTTCGGGATTTACATCTCCTAAGGATCCGTTAAACTATTTACTATGTAGTATATTGCGCTATTATAATAGTGTCTATTTATAAAATAAACTTACTTTTAAATAGCGTTAAGGCTTTACATTTTCCACCTTAACACGTAAAATGCCAATAGTCTATACAGTACCGTAATACCTCCTGATCGGGAGGCTACCAGAGGATACTCCATAGGTACGACACAAATAGAAACTCGTAGTAGAGGCTGGATATGGTAGGTGACACGGCACAACTAGGCAATGCCAGGGTAGATATACCAATTGCTATCCAGGCTGGTGGAAACGCGTAGCCTCAGTTACCGCCTACCTCGGACTAACTCCCCAAAATCAAAATATAGAAGTGGCCACTGAATCAATCCAAAATCAAAGTATAATATCGAAGAGGAGGGTCCGATCAGAGGAATGACCTCATTGGCCTGAGAATCGCTCCTGTTTTAGCCACCTTATGCCAACTCACGGGAGTCGGGTCCACGTATTTACCTTACAGGAAACGTCGCCACCACCTACTTCATTCTGGAATCTCCACCGCGTACACGGTTAGTCAAAGTGGTTTTCGGTATCGACAGAGAGTATGTCCATATCCGATCCCGGTCTCTTTGCCAACCCATCGTTATTATAACACCGCGGTCATTTAAAAATAGCTCATACTTTAAAACCAGAATAAACATTTCCATTTTAAAATTATGAATACGATATCATTTTAAAACCCAAAACAATATGATATCCTTTATCCCAAATATAAACCTTTTCAAAAATCCAAATGCTTTAAAATTTATAACGTCTGAAAGCCAAATATCCTTTCAAAGCATAATGTTTCGAAATTCATAATTTAAAACCATAACTTTTAAAACTTGAATGGTTTGGATATTCAACGGTATATGAATTAAAAGGTTTAACTTAAATGTTACTTTGTAAAGAAAATAGTTCTCATGGCTTTACAAATATATTTCTTTATTAAAGTCTAAACCAAAATTTATATTATCTCTCTCAAGTTCCAAAACCACTTCAATTTATTTATATATACGTATATCTATTTTGAGTAACAATATTTCAAACTAAAATTGGGTTTTATTCTTTCAACAGATCAATTGTTCTATTAATTAGTCTTGAATATTCACATAAAATCCATAAATAATAAGACTTCAATTTCTAGTAATAAAAAATATATATTTTCCCAATTCAAATTATACTAGAATATTCATTTCAATTTATTTTGGGAAAAATCAAATTTTAAATATCATATCTTAAAATTTCCAAACTTAACATTTAAACATATGATATAAATTATTAAACTCCATTTTCTTAATTTTCTTCCATTTTTAAATAAAGATTTTTATACACCTTTTAATTTCAAAATTTTCAACTTCATATGTATATATATGGAAGAATAATATTTATACAATATAAAATTTAAGATTATTAGAAACCGTATTCCATCCAAACCATAGAAATCACATTAAAATAGTTATATATAGATACCGCGGTGCCTGTATATAATTTTCTATCCTATGGTCAAGTGATACGGATATTTATCATTTCAATCCGCAATTTAAAAAATATAAAATTTTGCGGTTATATATCATTTCAAACCACAATCCCGAATGAAATGAAATATGCATGATAATTTGCAATTTAATGATATACAATAAAACATCCATCAACATCACCCATCATCCAATCACAATCATCAAGCAGTATCAATCAATAACAATTTATATTTGATAATATATAACAGGTAATAACTGGCAATTTTATTCAGATTAAATTTTACAGTTATTAATCTACAGTCTATATTCAGTAATAAATTATATAACTGTTAACTAGCAGTTCATATACAAACAAATAAATTTTAACTGTAAATTTATACGTAATAAATTAATTAAATTAACAATTAAATTTAATAAATGCAATTCAACAGATATGAATAAAATAAACATGCCAAATACTCATAAATAAATTTCTATTCATTTCTAAAATTAATTTAACAAACATAAAAGCTTCTAGTAGTTGTGAGTGGGTTAAAACACTCACCTTTTGAATTTAAATCGAATTTAAATTCGATTTAAACCCAAAAATTCGCCCTTCTCGGAATTCGTCCAAACCAGCGTCATCAGATCCGGAATTTAATAACGATCCTAACGAAAAAAATTTCGTGAAAAACGGATAACGTATGAAAAAGTTATGTCAAAAATTCGATTGAAACAAATTTAAAAATAAAATGCAAAAAGAGAACACATTGGATACCATGCCACGTCATCAGCGTGCAACGTCCCGAGCATCACGCGGTTTCTTCCAGCAACCCCCCTTTTGCACGCACGAAACCCACCATGACCGTGCCTTTGACCAAGCTTGCACGCCACCAGGCACCACCATACGCCGTGCCGCCACCACCATTGGCTCCAGCTCGCCGAGCTGCACCTCCCTATATAGGTCCGGTCGCCTATTGGCTCGCCCAAAAACGTGAATGCCGAACCCTAATCGCAATTTCACGAAGATCTGACCGTTGACTTGCCATGAAACCCATATAGATGCGATCCCCTCGGCCTCCTCTACAATACCCAGAAAGGAAATGGCGATCAGACGAACTTTGATGCGACGCTGATGAACGGCCGTAACTGATTTGCTCAGATCTGGACATACTGAAACTCGAATCGAAAAACAGACCACAGATCTGAGTTACGCTTGCCAAAATCTTCAACATATATTTTTTTCAGAATTTTTGGAGTAGTTTGAAATTTCATTTTATTTTTGAACTGGCTGGATCTAGGGTTAGCCCCCATTGAAGTAGAAGAGAAGCTTGAAGAAAATATACGCGCAGATGAAATGAAATTAAGCGGAGGCTAGGGCTGAATAGCTGGGTTTATAACTGTATATTTATAGTTAGGATTGGGTTAGAGCGTATAGACTAAAAGGATGAACGTACGCCACAAACTATGGCCCAAAAACCCCGTTTAGACTCCGGAACAAAATTCGTCAAACCCATATATCCAGATAGGTGTTTTAAAATATTCTGAACGCGATGGAAAAAGTTTCACGTTCAAATTCGATCGTATGAAGAAGTTATGCTGAAAACAAGATTTCCAAATTGATTCCAAATTGATTTTATTAAAATTTATTTCAAGGCGTTTCACGCCAGTACGATCAAATGACAAGTCCGATCGATACGAAACTTGAAACCCTATAATAATTCACCGATACGGATCCGATGAAACTGGTTTCGTCGAAATCCGAGTCCGTGACAAAAATGGCTATTTTTATATTCATTAATTAAATTAAAATAAATTACAAAAATCCAAATTTTATATTATATTCTTAAATTGTCCAAATTTTATTACTTATAAATTAATCAATTTCAAATGATTTAACAAGCTTGGATGTGAATTAAACTTATAAGTATATCAATTTGCAGTGTTAATTTCTGCACTTTCCTATATTTAAGGATTATAAAATTAAATGCTCAAAACCCCATATATTAGATTTTTAACTTTTATATACTCGTTCTTTATCCAAATAGGGATGCCATATACTTTGGTTCATGATTCAAAATATTATTCTTAAAGTCTATTTTAAATTTCAGTAACGTAGTATTCAACGTTAAATTTAATAAATCCTGTTATTTAATAATTATTGCTTAGAACCTGATTTTAATCTTCCCATTATCTATTTAATTCCTTCTAGAATCATAGCTAATATTTGTCATCCCTTCATTACCCAAATGTTCTTATCCTATCAAATTTTAAGTTATCGAAATATTAAATGTCAATTTCTTTAATTGCACTAAATTTATCTATTAAAGGTTGCACTTAACCCAAATACATAAAACTTGCCCAATTTCTCCTTAAATCAATAACCTTCATATACAAATATGTTTATCATAAATTTTATCTACTCTTCCTTTTTAGGTAATGTCCTATATATTAGATTTCCATGTAATTTGCAATAAATCATACTCTTAGTTATATCACATTAAATGAATAAATAAGTGTTGACTCTATTCTTTTGATTCAATATTGGTTTACGTTATATTTCATTAATATCTCTACACACATCAGGATTTTTAAAAATGGTTGTAACGTGAAATCTCGTCTACTTCCCATTTTATATTTAAGGCTTCTAAAACCGATTCATATCATTTCTCTAGTCCAAATTTTATTAATATAATCTTAAATTTAATTCATTCCTATCGATGTAATGGTTAAACACAAATTTCACTTATTTGCAATAAATCCACAAATTGGATTTCAAATTTTCAAATAAATAAATTTTAGTTTATCACTTCTTAAATACCCAAATGTCAATGCCTTAATTTAAACTGCATTTATTACATTTTATAAAATCCTCCATCTTAAGTGACAAATCAAAACTACCCTAACTACACAATTTATGGTAATTAATTCCAATTGCTTTTCCATTAAACTACATAAATTGTCCAATTGTAACCTACGTAGAATGTTTATTTATTTACAATCCTACTGTTTAAATGAATTGATCCTTTACGGTATAATTCACATTTGACTTGATTTCTCATTTATTTTGCAAAACAGTAAATTTCAATTGCTACCAACATTATATTTAATATTAGATTTCCAATTAATTCTATTGGAATCAATATATCTTTATATATATACTTTACGTATAAATATCTAAATTACCAAATCAAGTACATTTATTAGAGACAACATTCAATAAAATTACTTATCACACTTATTGCATTGATTTATTCCAACGGACACTTTTTATTTAGTCACTATTTATTATTACAACCAAATGTACAATCTCCACTATTTATTTTATATTAAATGAATTCCATTCTAGTAAATATTTTTATTAATATTCACTGATTCACATTTATATTGGTTTCTTATATTTAACTTATAACAAGGTGTGCAAATTTACATAGTTCAAATCTATTTCCATGTAACTATTAAATTGTTACATTAAATTCCAATTACTATAACAAATTACTACATTTTCTCAAATAAAATCTTAAGACTTTTATTTTATTCTAAATTAGGTTAGAAATCGTATTAAATTAATTCATTAAATATCATCAAATTTAACGGGTCGTTACACTCTCCCCCACTCAAAACTTTTCGTCCCCGAAAAGGAAAAAGAAGGGAGAAGGAAGAATAAACAGTACATCTTATTTCAAATATTAACTTATAAACAATAATTTACTGGATTAATTTCCTTTAATGAAATATACCCGTTTATAATCATTACAACCTTTTATACTTAAATCATTAAAATTTGGAAAATATTCAACAAAATTCTAAGTCCAAAATTTACGAAATTTTTTGGCAGAGTCTCCTTTGTACGGTGAGGCTCGGGAGAAAATATAATATCAAAATATACAAATATATTACATATATTATCAAAATATTATATCCCAACACGGGAAAAATAGCGCTTTAAACGTAATTCGAAAACGTACCTATTTGTCGGGCAATATACGCTTATTATTTTGGAACCAAAAGTAGTAGCAGTTGCTTCCATCACCTGTATTCACTTATATAATCTAAAAGGTTAAATATTTATTTTAAAGTGAACTATTCAAGTGGATTCAATCATTAATCAACCAAACAATTCAACAACCATCAACCTTACAAACTGCATACATACACAAAGCAAAGCAACCATTTAATCCATCAAACAAATAGTTGTTTGGGTTCAACTTGAAATTTGTATGAGGTGAAATTAACTATCAAGTGCATCCTTTACTCAACAGTCTTAGATGGAACAAAGATAGATTATTTATTCACCCAACAACTTCAAATTTCTTATCCAACAAACATAAATCAAACAATACAATTCAAACCAACAACCAAATTACTTATTATACATTTATTTCATGCTTCCGTGGCTTGATTTTCTTCCTTTCATTCATGTAGGGGTTTCTATATTTCTTACTATTTCATTTTCCATTTATTTCAAAATTCATTATATTGGTATTCCAATTTATTGACTAACGGTTATATTATCTATTTATACTACATATTTTTACTTATATAGTAAAATTTCCAATTTAACTTAAGTTTGTACAATTAATTCTCATTACTAACAGCAAATTTATTGAATACCTTATTTACCTCAAACTCCACTTGTAAGATTTTCCCTTACATTTTCCTACTAACATTGCAACTTTTTATTATATGGTAAGTTATGTATGTTTTAAGAATGTAAGTGAAAATTTACAAGTTTCTTCTCCATTCCTTTAATTAATATATATTTGTTTTATAAATTACAGTTTCAACTTACCTTTAATCTCATTCATTTATTTAATGTTGAAATTTCCATTATATTTAATTACAGTAACCCTCTACTTACACTTAATTTATTAACCTTATAACTTGCATTCCTATAAGTGAAAGATTTTACTCATTCATTAACTATGGATTGCAGTCATTTATATTTTTCCTACTTTCCATTATATTAGAATAGGGGAAATTAAGGCGTACTTAAGTTAATAACCCTACAATCAAACTTTATAAATTAAGGAATTTCATTTTTTACTTTCTTAAGGTTAAAATCACCAATTAATAATACAACCTTTAATTTTAGTAAAATTCCAATCATCACTTAAGTTAATACCATTAAATTCTAATTTATAACAGTAATTTATTGCATACTTCATTATTTCCAAAAATTCTACTTGCATAATATTCTATTCCACTCTTAATTTACATTTCAACTTTTTATGCTTGGTAAGTTATTTATGTTAAAGAAAAAGCAAAAGAACTTATACAAGTTTAATCTCAACCCTTTTAATTCATTGATTACTTAACCTTTATTTTACTAATTAATGGAAATTCAAGAATTAATACCGGGTCAAATTCCAAAATTACTTTAAAATAATAGATAATTAATTTCTTACAACTTTTATATCTCTAATTACCTTTAAACAATTAAAATTTTAAATAATTTCAAAACAAATCTGCAGTAGAATTTACTACAGTGGCCTTTCCCTTCGAAACTCGAAAATGAAAGTCGATGATGCGGCCGTTATCACCGAAATTATTTTCCAGCGACAGAGAGGAAAGTACAAACTTATTTTCTTCAAAATCCTCTTTTAAAACAATTCTTCCGAATTATACTAAATATTTATATAAGAAAATATTTATAAACCAAATCATTATATTTCATAAATCCTTTGAAAGAAGATTTTCAAAATCCCGGACTTAAGTTCTAAAATCTCCAATTTGATTTATTATAATTTCAACTTAGCTTTAATTTATTATAAATATTTTTATTTCCTAACACCCAATCTATAGCAACCAAATATATATATCTTTATAAAAATATTTTTATATGTAGAAAATATAATAGGCAAAATTATTTCATTCACCTATATTAAAAACAAATATTATGTCGGTCTGTCCTATTAAGTGTTTAGAAATCCCTATTGATGACATAGCGTCCCATGCATCAACCAGAATTTATAAATACAAAGCGGAACAGATTAACACAATATCAAAATCCTTTATTAATACTAACAAATACGCTCTCTCATATATATATACACTCAGCGACTCCCATAGGATATTTCTACACTATTAACAAAGAGTCAAACCCCACAAAGCCAAGGTTTATCGCTAAACCAAAGCTCTGATACCAACTGTAACATCCCGCCTTTTCGCACACTTTAAACCGACACACATGCCAATTCAAAGCATACGCAAGGGCGGATTGTTATGGGGTAAATAAGAAAAACAGAGAAGAAATAAAAACAAAACAGAATCTCACAGCGGAAGGATAAAATATAATAATAAATATACAGTTCATAAACGGTTACAAAACAGTTAATTCTTCTTTATACAATAAATATCAGAGTTACACATACCAATACAATCAATGCAGCGGAACAGTATGAGTGTGGTGCAATACTATAAATAATATAATACGGATTCTTCGTCTTCGTCCTCCAAAGCTAAAATCTTCGATCCTGAAACGCTCGGACTGACCCGAGCGAATTTGAAAAGACAAAACACTCGAGTCAGACTAAAAGATCTTATGTGAGTTAAATTAACAGAAATAAATATGAGTACAGTAACTCAAGAGATGTTCGGGATTTACATCTCCTAAGGATCCGTTAAACTATTTACTATGTAGTATATTGCGCTATTATAATAGTGTCTATTTATAAAATAAACTTACTTTTAAATAGCGTTAAGGCTTTACATTTTCCACCTTAACACGTAAAATGCCAATAGTCTATACAGTACCGTAATACCTCCTGATCGGGAGGCTACCAGAGGATACTCCATAGGTACGACACAAATAGAAACTCGTAGTAGAGGCTCGATATGGTAGGTGACACGGCACAACTAGGCAATGCCAGGGTAGATATACCAATTGCTATCCAGGCTGGTGGAAACGCGTAGCCGCAGTTACCGCCCACCTCGGACTAACTCCCCAAAATCAAAATATAGAAGTGGCCACTGAATCAATCCAAAATCAAAGTATAATATCGAAGAGGAGGGTCCGATCAGAGGAATGACCTCATTGGCCTGAGAATCGCTCCTGTTTTAGCCACCTTATGCCAACTCACGGGAGTCGGGTCCACGTATTTACCTTACAGGAAACGTCGCCACCACCTACTTCATTCTGGAATCTCCACCGCGTACACGGTTAGTCAAAGTGGTTTTCGGTATCGACAGAGAGTATGTCCATATCCGATCCCGGTCTCTTTGCCAACCCATCGTTATTATAACACCGCGGTCATTTAAAAATAGCTCATACTTTAAAACCAGAATAAACATTTCCATTTTAAAATTATGAATACGATATCATTTTAAAACCCAAAACAATATGATATCCTTTATCCCAAATATAAACCTTTTCAAAAATCCAAATGCTTTAAAATTTATAACGTCTGAAAGCCAAATATCCTTTCAAAGCATAATGTTTCGAAATTCATAATTTAAAACCATAACTTTTAAAACTTGAATGGTTTGGATATTCAACGGTATATGAATTAAAAGGTTTAACTTAAATGTTACTTTGTAAAGAAAATAGTTCTCATGGCTTTACAAATATATTTCTTTATTAAAGTCTAAACCAAAATTTATATTATCTCTCTCAAGTTCCAAAACCACTTCAATTTATTTATATATACGTATATCCATTTTGAGTAACAATATTTCAAACTAAAATTGGGTTTTATTCTTTCAACAGATCAATTGTTCTATTAATTAGTCTTGAATATTCACATAAAATCCATAAATAATAAGACTTCAATTTCTAGTAATAAAACATATATATTTTCCCAATTCAAATTATACTAGAATATTCATTTCAATTTATTTTGGGAAAAATCAAATTTTAAATATCATATCTTAAAATTTCCAAACTTAACATTTAAACATATGATATAAATTATTAAACTCCATTTTCTTAATTTTCTTCCATTTTTAAATAAAGATTTTTATACACCTTTTAATTTCAAAATTTTCAACTTCATATGTATATATATGGAAGAATAATATTTATACAATATAAAATTTAAGATTATTAGAAACCGTATTCCATCCAAACCATAGAAATCACATTAAAATAGTTATATATAGATACCGCGGTGCCTGTATATAATTTTCTATCCTATGGTCAAGTGATACGGATATTTATCATTTCAATCCGCAATTTAAAAAATATAAAATTTTGCGGTTATATATCATTTCAAACCACAATCCCGAATGAAATGAAATATGCATGATAATTTGCAATTTAATGATATACAATAAAACATCCATCAACATCACCCATCATCCAATCACAATCATCAAGCAGTATCAATCAAGAACAATTTATATTTGATAATATATAACAGGTAATAACTGGCAATTTTATTCAGATTAAATTTTACAGTTATTAATCTACAGTCTATATTCAGTAATAAATTATATAACTGTTAACTAGCAGTTCATATACAAACAAATAAATTTTAACTGTAAATTTATACGCAATAAATTAATTAAATTAACAGTTAAATTTAATAAATGCAATTCAACAGATATGAATAAAATAAACATGCCAAATACTCATAAATAAATTTCTATTCATTTCTAAAATTAATTTAACAAACATAAAAGCTTCTAGTAGTTGTGAGTGGGTTAAAACACTCACCTTTTGAATTTAAATCGAATTTAAATTCGATTTAAACCCAAAAATTCGCCCTTCTCGGAATTCGTCCAAACCAGCGTCATCAGATCCGGAATTTAATAACGATCCTAACGAAAAAAAATTCGTGAAAAACGGATAACGTATGAAAAAGTTATGTCAAAAATTCGATTGAAACAAATTTAAAAATAAAATGCAAAAAGAGAACACATTGGATACCATGCCACGTCATCAGCGTGCAACGTCCCGAGCATCACGCGGTTTCTTCCAGCAACCCCCCTTTCGCACGCACGAAACCCACCATGACCGTGCCTTTGACCAAGCTTGCACGCCACCAGGCACCACCATACGCCGTGCCGCCACCACCATTGGCTCCAGCTCGCCGAGCTGCACCTCCCTATATAGGTCCGGTCGCCTATTGGCTCGCCCAAAAACGTGAATGTCGAACCCTAATCGCAATTTCACGAAGATCTGACCGTTGACTTGCCATGAAACCCATATAGATGCGATCCCCTCGGCCTCCTCTACAATACCCAGAAAGGAAATGGCGATCAGACGAACTTTGATGCGACGCTGATGAACGGCCGTAACTGATTTGCTCAGATCTGGACATACTGAAACTCGAATCGAAAAACGGACCACAGATCTGAGTTACGCTTGCCAAAATCTTCAACATATATTTTTTTCAGAATTTTTGGAGTAGTTTGAAATTTCATTTTATTTTTGAACTGGCTGGATCTAGGGTTAGCCCCCATTGAAGAAGAAGAGAAGCTTGAAGAAAATATACGCGCAGATGAAATGAAATTAAGCGGAGGCTAGGGCTGAATAGCTGGGTTTATAACTGTATATTTATAGTTAGGATTGGGTTAGAGCGTATAGACTAAAAGGATGAACGTACGCCACAAACTATGGCCCAAAAACCCCGTTTAGACTCCGGAACAAAATTCGTCAAACTCATATATCCAGATAGGTGTTTTAAAATATTCTGAACGCGATGGAAAAAGTTTCACGTTCAAATTCGATCGTATGAAGAAGTTATGTTGAAAACAAGATTTCCAAATTGATTTTATTAAAATTGATTTCAAGGCGTTTCACGCCAGTACGATCAAACGACAAGTCCGATCGATACGAAACTTGAAACCCTATAATAATTCACCGATACGGATCCGATGAAACTGGTTTCGTCGAAATCCGAGTCCGCGACAAAAATGGCTATTTTTATATTCATTAATTAAATTAAAATAAATTACAAAAATCCAAATTTTATATTATATTCTAAAATTGTCCAAATTTTATTACTTATAAATTAATCAATTTCAAATGATTTAACAAGCTTGGATGTGAATTAAACTTATAAGTATATCAATTTGCAGTGTTAATTTCTGCACTTTCCTATATTTAAGGATTATAAAATTAAATGCTCAAAACCCCATATATTAGATTTTTAACTTTTATATACTCGTTCTTTATCCAAATAGGGATGCCATATACTTTTGTTCATGATTCAAAATATTATTCTTAAAGTCTATTTTAAATTTCAGTAACGTAGTATTCAACGTTAAATTTAATAAATCCTGTTATTTAATAATTATTGCTTAGAACCTGATTTTAATCTTCCCATTATCTATTTAATTCCTTC
This sequence comes from Allium cepa, assembly GCA_030765085.1. Lineage (NCBI taxonomy): Eukaryota > Viridiplantae > Streptophyta > Magnoliopsida > Asparagales > Amaryllidaceae > Allium > Allium cepa. The sequence continues at coordinate 468,006,771 of CM060943.1, forward strand.
TAGAATCATAGCTAATATTTGTCATCCCTTCATTACCCAAATGTTCTTATCCTATCAAATTTTAAGTTATCGAAATATTAAATGTCAATTTCTTTAATTGCACTAAATTTATCTATTAAAGGTTGCACTTAACCCAAATACATAAAACTTGCCCAATTTCTCCTTAAATCAATAACCTTCATATACAAATATGTTTATCATAAATTTTATCTACTCTTCCTTTTTAGGTAATGTCCTATATATTAGATTTCCATGTAATTTGCAATAAATCATACTCTTAGTTATATCACATTAAATGAATAAATAAGTGTTGACTCTATTCTTTTGATTCAATATTGGTTTACGTTATATTTCATTAATATCTCTACATACATCAGGATTTTTAAAAATGGTTGTAACGTGAAATCTCGTCTACTTCCCATTTTATATTTAAGGCTTCTAAAACCGATTCATATCATTTCTCTAGTCCAAATTTTATTAATATAATCTTAAATTTAATTCATTCCTATCGATGTAATGGTTAAACACAAATTTCACTTATTTGCAATCAATCCACAAATTGGATTTCAAATTTTCAAATAAATAAATTTTAGTTTATCACTTCTTAAATACCCAAATGTCAATGCCTTAATTTAAACTGCATTCATTACATTTTATAAAATCCTCCATCTTAAGTGACAAATCAAAACTACCCTAACTACACAATTTATGGTAATTAATTCCAATTGCTTTTCCATTAAACTACATAAATTGTCCAATTGTAACCTACGTAGAATGTTTATTTATTTACAATCCTACTGTTTAAATGAATTGATCCTTTACGGTATAATTCACATTTGACTTGATTTCTCATTTATTTTGCAAAACAGTAAATTTCAATTGCTACCAACATTATATTTAATATTAGATTTCCAATTAATTCTATTGGAATCAATATATCTTTATATATATACTTTACGTATAAATATCTAAATTACCAAATCAAGTACATTTATTAGAGACAACATTCAATAAAATTACTTATCACACTTATTGCATTGATTTATTCCAACGGACACTTTTTATTTAGTCACTATTTATTATTACAACCAAATGTATAATCTCCACTATTTATTTTATATTAAATGAATTCCATTCTAGTAAATATTTTTATTAATATTCACTGATTCACATTTATATTGGTTTCTTATATTTAACTTATAACAAGGTGTGCAAATTTACATAGTTCAAATCTATTTCCATGTAACTATTAAATTGTTACATTAAATTCCAATTACTATAACAAATTACTACATTTTCTCAAATAAAATCTTAAGACTTTTATTTTATTCTAAATTAGGTTAGAAATCGTATTAAATTAATTCATTAAATATCATCAAATTTAACGGGTCGTTACAAGAACACGCACTTGACAAGAATAAGCATTTGTAACCAAGCCTATTCCATCGGGCGAAGTGAGGGTGTTTGATAATCGAATTCTAAAAAGGAGCTTCGGGACTTGACGTAGGACGGGAGGTCTGAACCAGTATAAAATCCTGGTGTGCTTATTTTCATTTACTTTGCTATTATCATCTGTTAATTTTATATTAGATATGTCATATAGTTAGTCACCTATACTTGCATATATACACTACTCGATCCATCGTATAAACTTTCAATTGGTATCAGAGCAAGGTTTGATCAAAGAACAGTAACACATTTTTGAATCACTTTAATATGGCAAGTATTTTTTAAGAAGGACAATCCACAGCATGACCTCCACTTTTTAATGGATCTAACTCTGCATATTGGTCAACACGTATGAGAATTTTATGGATGCTAATGGTCTAGAAATTTGGTCAGCCACACAAGATAAATATGAAGCACCTACTACTGCAATGAACACATGGACTGATGCACAAAAGACCTTAGCATCAAACAATGCTAAAGCTATGAATGTTTTATTTGCTCTCTAGATAAAAACGAATTTTCACGTGTCATGTTATGCACAACTGCATTCGACATTTGGCGTACCTTACAAATTACACAAGAAGGAACAAAAAAGGTCAAGCAAACTAAGATTTCAATTTTGCAAAACCAATTATCATCATTCAAAATGAAGCAAAATGAAACTATTGTTGACATGTATTCTAGATTTCAAACTATCCAACATGATCTTATGGCATTAGGAGTTAAGTTTACTGATTTTGATTTAGTTTCTCGAATACTCAACTCTTTGACTTCGTATTGGAATGAAAGGTATTAGCTATTGAAGAAGCTAATGATCTCTCTACTCTCAAAGTTGAAGAGTTGATAGGAAATTTAATGTCTATGAAGCTAATTTGCAAGCACGAAAAGAATTAAATTCGGAGAAGAAGAACATAGCATTCCTAGTAACAAAAAATGATGACTCTAATTTAGATAAAGATGAGATAGTCTTCATTTCCAAGAATTATAACAGATTCAAGAAATTTAGAAACATGACCAAATTCCAAAAAGAAGGGAAGTCCAACACAACAAACCTATCGCAAATCAAGTGCTATGAATGTGATCAATACGGACATATAAAGAAGGATTGCCCCAAACTCAATAATGATAAAAAATAAAAACAAATTTGAAAATTTCAAAAATAAGAAGGCTTTCAAAGTAACATGGGATGACTCAGATTCTTCATCATTTGAAAGTGATAGCGATAGTGACGTAGAATAAGCTAGTGTGTGTTTTATGGCACAAACTAATGAGGTATATCTGGAACTTAGCTATAACGAATTATTAGAACTTAGCATGGAATTAGATGATAAATTTAGACAAATTAAAAAATTAAACAAAGAATATATAGTCAATATAAATAGATTAGAACTTGAAGTAGGAATGTTAAAAGATGAAAAAATCATCTTAGAAGAAGAACTAGAATTATCTCAAGAAAAAATTAAAAATAATTTAATAGAAAGTGAGGCTATTGCTATTGATTTTGAAAACACTAAAATAGTGAAGGATAATTTGTTAAAATAAAGTGTCAATTTAAAAAGCAATATTGAGTTATTGAAAATTGAAAATTTAGAATTAAAAGAAAAATTAGATAAAATTACAAATAATGTGTCAACATTTAATAAAGGAAAACAAGATTTGGAAAATCTTATCAAAACTTCAAAACCATCAGCAAATAGAAATGGAATAGGATTCAAAAATATTTCTAAACAAAAAGGAAATGATGATAAATATTTTAGTTATAAAAAAACTAAAAGTTTACCTACGTCTAACATGAATACCAAAAATATGAAAATTAGGATTCCTAAGACAAATAATAATTTGATTAGACAAAAACATATTAATAATTTCTTAGCGAATGTAGTATATAATAAAAATTATATCTATAAAGTTACCAAACCATCTTGGGTATGGCTACCTTCGCCTAACAATTAGGACCCAAACAAAATATATAGGTACCAATTATAAAATCTTTTATTTTGCAGGTACCCAAAATAAAAAATAAGGAGAAATGGATACTAGATGGCAAATGTTCCAAGCATATGACTGAAAATTCAAAAATGTTATCAAATATAGCATACATCGATGGTGGAATGGTAACCTTTGGAGATAACTCAAAAGGATATGTCGTGGGCATTAGAGAAGTCATCAACTCTGGTATTTCTAACTCTCATATTATTTCAAATGTTTTATTAGTAGAAAATCTAAAACACAACCTACTAAGTATTAGTCAATTATGCCATAAAGGTTTTCAAATAAATTTCGAAAAAGATAGATGTAATATTTTCGATAATAAGAAACAACTTGTATTTGAAGGTTTTAGAAACAAAAATATTTATGTATTATACATGAATAGAAATAAAAATTCAAATTTATGTTTTACCGCCAAACATGATGATCCATGGTTATGGCATAAACGATTTTGTCATATCAATTTTAAAAATATTAATAAATTGGCAAAATATGAGGTAGTTAGAGGTCTAGCTAAAATAAATTGCAAAGTAGAAAATTTATGTGACGATTATCAAATTGGAAAACTAAAGAAAAGCTCTTTTAAATCTAAAAATAATATTTCTACAAAACAACCATTAGAATTATTACATTTAGATTTATTTGGACCAACACAAATATGATCTATAAATCACAACAAATATGTTTTCGTAATAGTTAATGATTCTTCAAGATATACATGGACTTAGTTTTTAAAACATAAAAGCGTTACTTTTGGTATGTTTAAGATATTTGCTAAAGGAATTAAAACACAAATGGACTTGAAAATTAAAAATATTCGATGTGATCACGGAGGAGATTCGAAAATGATCTATTTACTAATTTTTGTAATAAGAAAGGAATAAGTCATAATTTTTCTTTTCCTCGCACACCTCAACAAAATGGTGTCGTAGAAAGGAAAAATCGAATGTTACAAGAATGCGCACAAACATTATTAGATAGTAGTGGTCTACCAAAACACTTTTGGGCTGAAGCTATTGCTACAGCTCGTTATGTATTGAACTGAGTAACTATACATCCTATGACTAAACAAACTTATTATGAAATATTTTTTGGAAGGAAACCTAAAGTATCATATTTTAAAACTATTGGTTCAAAATGTTTTATATTAAATACAAAAGATAACTAAGGAAAATTTGACCCGAAAGCCGATGAAGGTATCTTTGTTGGATATAGAATTTTTAATAAACGAAATAATACCATTGAAGAAAGTTTACACATTTCGTTCGATGAAAATCTTTTTAATCATCATACTAATGATGAAGAAGAAATTATTCCACTAACAAATTCTATTAATAATAAAACAAATTTAGAAAATAACACTTTGATGTCATCCCCTAGAATTCTTAAGAATCATCCAAGAGATAATATCATTAGAGATCTCAATTCTAGAGTAACTAGAAATCAACTTAATCGAATAAGCCATATAGCATTCGATCAAATTTTGAGCCAAAAAATTATGAAGAAGCCTCAAAGGATAATTTTTAGATAATCTCTATGCAAGTAGAATTAAATCAATTTGAACGTAATAATGTTTGGGAATTAGTACCAAGACTTGAAGAACAATCTGTTATAGGAACAAAATGGGTATTTAAAAACAAAGCAGACGAGAATGGAAATATTGTTAGGAATAAAGCACGTTTAGTTGCTCAAGGCTATAAACAAGAAGAAGGTATCGATTATGACGAAACCTTTGCTCCAGTAGCTAGATTAGAGGCCATTCGTACATTACTCGCTTTGCAACTCATCATAATTTTAAATTATTTCAAATGGATGTCAAAAGTTCTTTTTCAAACGATTTTATTGAAGAAAATGTATATGTAGAACAACCCCCATTATTTGTTCACGAAAAATATCCCGATTATGTTTTTAAATTACACAAAGCATTATATGGATTAAAACAAGCTCCACGAGCATGGTACGAATGTCTTAAAAATCATTTAATTACATCTGGTTTTCAAATAGGCAAAATAGATACAACTTTATTTATTGAAAGAGAAAATAATAATATTTTATTTGTACAAATTTATGTTGAAGATATCATTTTTGGTTCAACTAATGAAAATCTATGTAATCAATTTTCCAAAATTATGAAAAATGAATTTGAAATGTCACATATGGGAGAATTAAATTTCTTCTTAGGTTTACAAATAAAACAACTTGAAAATGGAATTTTTATTTATCAAGAAAAATATTGTAACGATCTATTACGTCCTTTTGATATGGATAAAACTTCGAGCAAACCAACACCAATGAGTACCATTATTCACTTAGAAAAGGATGATAACGAAAAATATTTTGATGAATAATTATATCGTAGCATGATTTGTTCCTTACTTTATTTAACGGCTAGTCGACCCGATATTATGATGAGTGTATGTCTTTGTGCTCGATTTCAAGAAAAACCAAAAGCATCTCATCTAAGAGCTATTAAGCGTATTTTACGTTATCTATCTAATACTAGAGATTATGGTTTGTTTTACCCTAAAGGATCATCGTTTGAACTAGTTTCATATAGCAATGCGGACTTCGGTGGATGTATAACAGATCGTAAGAGTACTAGTGGAACATGTCACTTTATCGGACAATCATTAAGTTCATGGTTTGGCAAAAAAGAAAACTTGTGTTTCTTTATCTACTTGCGAAGCCGAATATATCTCAGCAGCTCTAGCCTGTGCACAAGTGATATACATGCAACAAACACTTACCGATTTCGGCAAATTATCAACAGATCTCCAATATATTGTGATAACACAAGTGCTATAAATTTAATAATAAAAACCTTGTTAATCATTCATGAACTAAGCATATAGATATACGATATCATTTTTTATGAGACAATGTTGAAAGAGGAACTATTTCATTAGTATACGTAAATACCGAAAATCAAGTAGCAGACATCTTTACAAAACCACTAAATGAACAAACTTTTACTAAACTCGGACGGAATTTAGTGATTTTCTCACTTCATGATCTTCTCCCTTAAATAATCACTGCTTCATTTAGGCTATGATTAGTCATTTATTTTATTATCCACAAATTATAATTAATAACTTCTGAACCTTTAAGTTTTTAGATAGTTAGTTTTTCTAATAATAATTTTTTCAACTTATATATAAATAGTTATATAACAAGAAAAACTATAAACACACAATTCATATTCTCTTCAAGAAACAAAATATAGCCATGTCTTCTGAGAACTCTTATATATCCATCTCGACACCTACGACGGATAGCTCAGCTGATACGCTACAACGGCTTCCTACACCTACACCAAAGCAGGAACCGACGTATAGGTGGTCCTCATATCACATATGATTTACCCCCGATAACAAGAAGACCAAAATATCTATGTTTGTTTCTCTTATCACAAAGGAGAAAATTGATGAAATTCATCACTATCAGAAACAACAGATAGATCTACAACAAGAACTATATTTTGAACAAAAAGTTACATCACGACGACTAAGCTTTTTGGAGCAAGTAGCGATGAATTTTTGTACGTCAAGGAAGAAAGATGTCCATGAACCATTTTCAAAACTTTGTAGTTCTTTGGATCCCTCGTCTTTGTATCGTACTCCTTCAGACCCTTCACCAAGACAATTTTCTGGCTTCACAAGAACTCCCGAACGTGGAAATATATGGTCTCTACTTAAACAATGAAAGGATAACAAGTCAGGAGATCATAAAACTCCATCGCCTTCTAAATAAATTATATTTGTTATTGGATGTATCTATGTTTATTTACACAAATAATAATATTTTTTATTCATAAAATAGATAATCGAAAAATAAGCGAAAACCATCAAATTTTAGGCTATTTTTAGAAAAACTGCCTATTTCAGACGTCAGGATGTTTGACCTCAGACGTTTGACACTCTGATAGATGTCTAATTTTTAAGCAATGTGCATATGTCAGACGTCTGATATACCCCCAGACGTTTGAAAATTTGCTCTGTCTCCTCGAAATAAAAATCAAAAAAATTCAGACTTCTGAAATTAGACGCAGACGTCTGAATTAGTTCTCTACCACAAAGTTTTTTACAAAATTGACCTATTTCAGAAGTCTGATTCTTAACCCAGACGTCTGGTTAAACTCTCTGCCTATCAAATTATGCAAATTCGATCATACCAGACGTCTAACCAAAAAACCAGATGACTTAATTTATCTGCTGTACTCAATTTAGGGCAAACTAGACGTCTGATTTGAACTCCAGATGTCTGAAATTCAATCGACTCTTTAAATTAGCCCAGATAACATCTTTTTTTTTCTTTTATCTCAAAATTTTTCAAACCTCTGATTCCTCTAGTGATGATTTTTTTCAAAAATTTCATCTTTATGCAATCAAATCACAATGCCTCCTCGAACTAAGAATCTCAAGATTTCCAAAAGAAAACAAGACCAACCAACATCATCTTCAAATCCTCAAGTTTGCTCGGATCATCAAATTGAAAGATGGATGAATAGAGCACCACATTCAATCAATAGGTATGAAGATATACAAAATAAAAAGCTTTACATAGGTCCATTCTATAATCTACTTAAATTTCCAATGTATGATTTGGATGAAATGAGTGAGAATGCCAGGTTAGAAACCTTGATTTCATTCACTCCTAATGACATCCAAATCGATCAATTGGTGATATTTCTATTCTATGCGAATTTGGATGGCACTTCAATGTGGAACACTGAAGATGAAGGTACCTGGCTCTAGTCTAGCGTGTATGGCAACACGATTAGACTAACTCCTGGCATAATACGTAGAAGCCTAGGATAGTCTGACACGGGCGAAGATTTATACAACATTCCCGATATACGCTTTAAGACGAGAAATAGTATAACGCATCAAATTTGGAAAGATGAAATGCCAAAGTTTGCCTCAAAATATCTACATCCAAAAGCTCGAATCCTTGTTCGAATGATAATCAATATCATCGTTCCATGTATGCGAAGCCACGAGCAAATAACCAAGCTAGAGCACGAAGCCCTATATGCTCAATTTAGTGGAACAAGGGTGAATTGGGTCAAATTCATTTTTGACAAGCTCAAACATTTCTGGACTCGATCACGGCCATCAATTATTTACCCAACATATATTATGAGACTTCTTCGTGCACATAACATCCCGTCCTACCTATCGACCTTCGAAGAAATCTCACGAAAATATGCTACCACCAAATTTTTCTCCCTTATGCACCTACCTGAGAATCCCCCAGAATTTATAACTTTTGAAGATTGGATGCACAATCATCAATTTAGACATGTTAAGCCTCACCTCAACCACACATTGAACCATCTCAAGAGGAGGAACAACGTCAAGAAGCAACTCCACCTCCTCCTGCGCCATTCTATTATCCAGGACAGGATAAGATTATGGAGACTTGAATGGATACAAATCCAAATGAAAGTGTTCGAGATCTCACTCTTAGAAATTAACATATATTATCTCAAAATCGAAAATTTTTGGCTAAGCGGATTGACAACTTCGGAACATCATTTGCTACACGCCTAGCCACAGTTGAAGAATCTCTTTCGACTGTCTTGTCGGTTCTCAAAGACGTACTACAACCGGTTCGCGGTCAAACACCACTTTCTGAAGATTGACCAACCCCGGTACCTTCTCCTCCCGTAAAACATTCCAAGCTTTCTGAGGATGAACCTCTCAAGCAAGCTTTGACATCTCCTACAAAGGCTAGCACTTCTGAAAAAGAAGAAACAAAGGAAGATGATCAAGATAAAGCTTCTCCAAAGGAATCATAGATTTTGGGAATCATAGATTTTAGGTTTTTGGGATATCAACTTTTGTAAATTTGACAAAATCTATGCATGCAATCACTTTCGAATTATTAATGAAATTTTCCATTTTGTTTGACGATTGGTTATATTATTTATAATTCTTTTTGATAATGCCAAAGGGGTGAAATATAAGTATAACTATAAAACATTCAGAATAAGCATATATTCAGGGGAGAGTTATAATTTATATATAAAGTACATTGAATAGTTGCCATCGTCAAAAAGAGGGAGATTATTAGGAAATCAACTCTATGGTTTCGATGACGACAACTATGCAATGCAAATCGAATATGCATATATATTTCTATTCACAGGTAATTGTTAAAGTAGCATCACCAAAGAGACAAGAACAAGACTCAAAGAAAGTATCAAGAGGCTACAAGTCGATAGAATCAGAAGAGCAATGATACAGACACAAGACAGGCAACATGCATAAGTTCAGATGTCTGGGTGCACTAGCTAGACGACTGAATGAATCTTCTGGATCACAAACTAGACAGAATCAGACGTCTGGTTAATGTACTCAGACGTCTGAAAAGCTAGTATATACAAAAAAAATATAAAAGCCAGACGTCTGAGACATATTCCAGACGTCTGATTTTGAACTCAGGTGTTGACTTCAAAGTACAACCGTCACAATTGAAAAGACACTTTTGCTCCTCTTCGCTACAACTCTTCATCACCATCAAAAGCGACCATAGAACATTTGTTAATGGATGCAACTACTCAAGGAATCTCTCTACCGCTATAAATAGCATCAAGAATCCAAGAGAAGATCTCGCCTTACTTACTTGTGCTCTTTACTCTTTTACTCTATATATTCTTGATCTCTAGCAATCATATATTTGTATTTCACTCTTCCATATATACATAATTCTTCAATCAATATCCTCTATATATATATATGTATATATATACATATATTAGAAGCATTTGTACTTAATAGTCAATATTCGTGTTATAGAACACACAATTGACAAGAACAAGCTTTTGTAACCAAGCCTATTCCTCCAGGCGAAGTGAGGGTGTTTAATAGTCGAATTCCAAAGAGGAGCTTCGGGACTGGACGTAGGACGGAAGGTCCGAACTAGTATAAAATCCTGGTGTGCTTATTTTCATTTACTTTGCTATTATCATTTGTTAATTTTATACTAGATATATCATATAGTTAGTCACCTATACTTACATATATACACTACATGATCTATCATATAAACTTTCATAAGAAGTATACTGATTGGCGTAGGAGGAGTTTGGAGTTTGTTGTTGGCGATTTGGTTTTCCATAAGGTCTCTCCCTTAAGGAATGTGATTCGATTTGGTCGGAGAGGGAAGCTTGCTCCTAGATTTGTTGGCCCTTTCTGTATCTCTGAGAGGATTGGTTCTCTAGCTTATCGTCTAGTTTTGCCTGAGAAGTTTTCTGGGGTACATAATGTATTCCATGTTTCGCATCTTCGTCTTTATCTGCATGATCCATCTTTAGTTGTCCAGCCTTCTGCTCTCGAGAGTTTGGATATTGAGCCTAACCTTACTATCGAGAGAAGCCACTTCGTCTAATCGAAAGAGGTACAAAGCAGCTGAGAAGGAAATCTGTCAACCTGGTCAAAGTGCAGTGGAGCACAAATTATCGGGACAGTACCAGGGAGACGGAGGAGAGCATACGTGCTTAAATCCGAAATTGTTTGTTTTAGGTACTTTTGCCTAGCTATCATATCTTTCTTTGTTTTCCTTGTTTCTTTCCTTTTCGAGGACGAAAAGTTTTGAGTGGGGGAGGGTGTAACAACCCAAAATTTTGTAAATATTTTTAAATTTAGTTTATTTGAAAACTTTGATTTTTAATCATTAAAATTTTAATTTTTGGAATTTTTCCAATGTGATTTTGGATGTGTTTGTAATATATCTTCCAAAAAGTATAAAATATATAATTTCTGTAAATTTTATATTTTGATCAAACTTTGACTTTTATTTTAAAATTTTAAAATTTAAATTCTAATTTTTTTTATTTGAAGCTGGATATAATTCTGATACCCGTTCTGCTTTTCGTTTCGTTAAATTATGATTTATACTTTTAAAATTGGATAAAATACAGCGTTTTACACGCAATTAATTTCTGTATTTTATTTTATATTTTTCCTATGTCCATCTCTTTATTTTATTTTTCTATTTTGTTTTGTCTACACTTTATTTTATTTACTGGATTTTACTTGTGCATATGTTTTTACTAATGGCTTGGAAAAATCAAAGAGACATACGTTACATTGTTTTAACTCTTGCCATTTTATTTGCCTACCCTCTTTATTACTTCATAGCCGTTCATGCCCTCAAACCCTAGCCTCCACTCCCTTGTGAATCATGTACAAAAACATCTCATCCTATCTCATTTGCTTCCTGAAGAAAAATACAGTAAGTTCCATGGCTTCTTCTTTCTCCTTTTTCTCTTTTTCCATTTGCGTTTCTTTTATTTCTTCCTCTATGCTCGGCCTCTACCTTTCACCATCCACCCCTAGCCGACCTTCACCATCCTCTACCTCCTCACATCTCGTCTATGCCATAGTCATGACCCAGATCTAGATCCATCACCAAAAGCAACACAAAATCCATCACAAGCCTATTTAATCACCACCTCCTATAATATTTGCCACGACCTCCCTTATTCCTCCACCATATGTTCCCTTGCCAACCATACTTCATTAGCTAGCCATGCTATGTTGACCACTAGACCCAAACATGCACAAGAGTCGAGCCATTTAGACCATAGGTCCGAGCCTATGTGTGAACCAAACCCCTCTTTTGCCTTGACTTTTTGAATTCCATGGTTGTAACCTACCACTTTTCCACTTCCTCAAGCCTTATCCATGTGTACTTGATCCATAGCTAAGCCTAGTTGCCTCAAAAATGTCATGGCCGAGCCTATGTGGGGTGTGGCCGAGCCTATGTCCATGGTGGCCGAGCTCTCTTGTGTTTAAAAGCATGTTTATGTCATTTCATTTCACAAATTTTTATTGTTTTAATTTATTTTGTTGTGTGAAACATATATTTATAATTGTTATATTTATTTGTTTCCAAGATTTGGATTTGGGTGCCACTTCTCTTCGAATCTAGTGCGTGCTTGTCATGCCTTTCTGTGTTTGTTGTGTGCATTTACTTCGTAATCTATAGCTTCAAAAAGGTGAGTTTATCACTCTCAGCATCCGTACTTATATAATTGTGAAACGATGACAAGTGAATATTTGATGATTGATATACTATGTTCATATATGCCTATGATCTGTTTATATAATGTATAACCTGATTTTATACCTGTTACATCATCTGTTATAATATTATATGCTATACTGTTATATTATTTTCTATATCTCACACTGCAAGTTCCCTTATCACATGGGTTGAAATGATACATACTCGAATGGACTTTAGAATAAGGAAAATTCATTATAGGCTGAAATGATAGGCTCAAGTGATTTTTATTGTATTTGATTTACTTGGGATTGCGGGTTTAAAATGATAGAACCCGGATTTTTCTTTTATATTACGGATTGAAATGGTATATTATCCGTATCAGTTGACCTAGGTTAGAAAATATTATACAAACCCGTGGTTAATTATATATATATTCTGAAATTTATAAGTACTTTTAAATGTAAAAATATGACACTTTACTTAAATTGGATTTAAATGATTTAAATGAATTCATACTGATTTTCTATAACTTGAAATATATAAAGAATTAAATGGAAAGGTGTATTTTAAAAATATGACTTAACTTGGAAATTGGAAATTTGGTTTTAAAAGTAAAATTTTAAGTTAAGTAAATGAATGGAAATTTAATTTTATTTATGAAATAGGTATTTTAACATAAAGTATTAAGTTAATTGTTAAAAATAAAAAGTTGGGAAAATAGTTTCCTTTTGACTTAATAAGTGAATTATTGTTTAAATTCTATATTTATTTATTAAAGGTTTATTTTATTGAATCATAAGTTAAATGATATCCAAATGAATATTTTTGAAGAGAAGAATATGATTTTTATAAGTTAAAATGGCTAAAATTGAAGTTTTAATGTTTAAGAAATTTTATATTAAATTTAGAATTACTATTGGTAGCACTTTAGAAATGTTGTGGTTTTAAGACAGCATTTGTTAAGTGTTGTCATATCTGAAAATAAACTAAGTTCTGGAATAATAAAGACCTACTGCAGCACTTGGTAAGTGTTGTTGCCGCTGAAACTAAACTACATTTTGAAATAACTGAATATCTACTGTAGCACTTTGTAAGTGATGTTGTTCCTGAAAGTAAACTGTTTTGAATAACTAAATAGCTACTGTAGCACTTGGTAAGTGTTGTTGTTGCTAAAATGAAACTAAACTGTTTTACATAACTGATATTTACTATAGCACTTTGTAAATGCTGCTGTTTTTGAAATTGAGCTATTTTGAAACAACTAAATACCTACCGTAGCACTTTATAAGTGCTGCAGTTTTTGAATTTGATAATGTTTTGAAATATTACTATATCTACCGTAACATTTTATAAGTGATGTTATAACTGAAATTTACAATGTTTTGGAAATTTTATAATTGAATGAATGAACTTAGAAATGTTACAACTTTGAAATGAATATTATTTGATATTGAATTTAAATGGTTTAAAGGAATATGTTTTGAAGTGAAATATAAACAATTTTTGAAATTCATGACCATGGGTAATAGTAACGTTGGGTTGTTAAAGAGACCGGGATCGGATATGGGCATACTCTCTGTCGATACCGAAAACCACTTTAACAACCATGTACGCTGTGGAGATTCCAGAATGAAGTAGGATGGTGGCGACGTTCTATTGAGGTATATACGTGGACCCGACTCCCGTGAGTTGGCATAAGGTGGCTAAAATAGGAGCGATTGACGGGCTAATGTGGTAGCTCCTCTTATCGGACACACTTCTTCGTATGCCATTCTATTACTTTATGATTGATTGGTGCGCACCTTTGATTTTGGGAGTGTGGCTCGAGGTGGGCGGTAATAGCTACTACGCGTTACCACCGATTCGGAAGCGTAATTGGTATATATACTCTTGCATTACCTAGTTGTGCCGTGTCACCTACCCTAGCGCGCCTTGTACGAGTTTGGTTTTGTGTCGTTGCTTATGGAGTATTTAGGGTAGCCTCCCGATTTGGAGATACGCTGATACTGAATAGACTATGTATGTGTTAAGGTGGAAAATGTAAAGCCTTAATGATATTTTAAAGTAAGTTTATTTTACTTTTAGACACTATTATAATAGCGTATATTACTACATAGTAAATAGTTTAACGGATCCTTAAAGGATGGGCGGTCCCAAGCATCCTTTAAGTTACTTGTATATTTATTTTTACAGTTCACTTGAGTTGGTTTACATTGTATAAGTATGTATGTCCTAACTCAAGTGTTTGTGTTTATTTTCTTACACTCGGATCAGCCTGAGTATTCCAGCTTCGATCTATCTTCTGAAAGCTGGAGATTTATGGAGTTTATCTGCTTATCTAGTTTTATCTATTTCAGTTCAGTCATTCTTTTCAGCTTATGTATTAGAGACTTATGTATTTGGGATTTCTACTTTATTTGTTTCAGAACTGTACTTGTTTTTTAGACTATGTATTGTGTACTTGTTTGAGACTGAGTTTGTAGTGGCTTCGTGAACCACTATGGTTATTTTTATTTCCACTGCGAGTATTCTGATATTCTGTGTCTATGATTCTGTGATTGGTTTTATTTGCTCCAAATTTTATTACAATCTATTGTTTTGAGCTATTCAAGTTTGACATATTTGGGTTTTATTGTCGAATTTGAATGATGCAAAATAGTGGGTCGTTACAACTAGTATACATCACTAGAATCTGAATGTTTGAAAGCTTAATAGATTAATGGATCTCCAAACTCCAAAGGAGAGCCTCGAATGCTGTGACACTCGGTCTGACCCGAGCGTAAAGAATAACACAAAACACTCGAGTCAAGATTAACATTCTTATATCAATAAACCAGGTAAGGTGAAGTGCGACTCTATATGCTGAGTTTTGCCTAAAACCAAAGCTCTGATACCAACTATAACGACCTGGTATTTTCCACCATTTGCATCCGCACATGTCGGACTTGAATTGCTTAAAATATCAAATTATTAATTTATATTTGGCAAAACTCAGCATATGCAGTAAATAAATAAATCACAGAATCACAGACATGGAGTAATGTAACAATAAGCAGCGGAAACAAAAGAATAGTAGTTCATGAAGCTACTATATATATAACAAAGTTAAATAAGATACAATAGAAGTCTCAAATACAATAGTCAAATACAAGATCAGAATACATCACTGGAATCAACTGAATAACTACAAGCTGAAAAGATGTATATGGATCTCCAAACGAAGCTCGAACTCCAAAGGTGAGTCTCAAAAGTTGTATCACTCAGTCTGACCCGAGTGTAAAGCAAAACACAAAACACTCGAGTCGGGATTAACATTCTTATATCAATAAATCCAACTCAAATGAAATATCAACTGAAATACAAGTAACTCAAAGGATGTTTGGGATAACCATCCTCTAAAGATCTGATAAACTATCTACTATGTAGTAATATACGCTATTATAATAATGTCTATAGTAAAGTAAACTATTAAAATAGCGTTAAAGCATTACCCATATACCCCTTAACATATTTTATAGTGTCAATAGTCTACATAGTACCGTAATACCTCCTTATCGAGAGGCTATAGACGGCAATCTATAGGTACAACACAAAACAAACTCATGGTGGTCACGCTAGAGTAGGTGACACGGCACAACTAGGCAATGCAAGGGTAGATATACCAATTTCACTTTCGGGCTGGAGGTAATGCATAGCAGCTATTATCGCCCACCTCGGAACACACTCTCAAATCAAAATCAAGGGTGTCTACCAGACCAATCACAAAGTCAGAGTATAGTATCGAAGGAATGTTCCCGATTGGAGGAATGACCTCACTTGGCCCATCGATTGCTCCTATTTTAGCCACCTTGTAATGACCTGGTATTTTCAACCATTCGCAACCGCACATGTCTGACTTGAATTGCTTAAAATATCGTATTTTTAATTTATGTTTAGCAAAACTCAGCATATACAATAAATAAATAAATCACAGAATCACAAACACAGAGTAATGTAACAATAAGCACCGAAAAAAAAGAATAGTAGTTCATGAAGCTACTATATATATAACAGAGTTAAATAAGATACAACAGAAGTCTCAAAAACAATAGTCAAATAATCAAAATACATCACTGGAATCAACTGAACAATTGCAAGCTGAAAAGATGTAGATGGATCTCCAAACAAAGCTCCAACTCCAAAGGTGAGTCTTAAAAGTTGTATCACTCAGTCTGACCCGAGCGTAAAGAAAAACACAAAACACTCGAGTCAGAATTAACATTCTTATATCAATAAATCCAACTCAAGTGAAATATCAACTGAAATACAAGTAACTCAAAGGATATTTAGGATAACCATCCTCTAAGGATCCGTTAAACTATCTACTATGTAGTAATATACGCTATTATAATAATGTCTATAGTAAAGTAAACTATTAAAATAGCGTTAAGGCTTTACATTTTCCACCTTAACACATTTTATATATTCTCATGGTCCATACAGTATCGTAATCTCCCCCATACTGGGCGTCGCCAGAGGGCACTCCATAGGTATGGTGCAAAACAAACTCGTAGTGGTCTCGCTAAGGTATGTGACATGACACAACTAGGCAATGCCAGGGTAGATATACCAATTACACTTCCGGGTTGGTGGTAACGCATAGCAGCCACTACCGCCCACCTCGATCCAGACTCCTAAATCAAAGGTGCGCACCAAATTAATCACAAAGTAATAGAATGGAAATCGACGAAGTGTGTCCGACCGGAGGAGCTACCTATCTTGGTGTGACGCCCCACCTCTATACCCACGCTAGCCAAGAACACTACGGTGTAGTGTTGTCAACTAGCACGGAGAATAAGGCTGTTGAGGAGCGACCATCCATGTAAGTTCTTATCACACGGTGGCTATAAATAAGCTTCGGAAACAAACATAGAAATAAGCATAACACAAATCAATCATAGACATCCATATCACAAAGGCGGAAGAAGATATGAATATAAAACTAACACATAAAAGTGTACATCAGAGTAGTGGTCAAAAAGATCCACAATAATACAAAAGAATAGCAACACGTGCTATACAAAAGAATACAACAATGAGTCTATATCTCATGTGTTTACAACAAAACTGCTAATCTAAATAGTTAGCCAAAAGTCAGAGTAGCTAATCCCGAGAAGAAGTCAAGCAGAAGCACCTGTAACACCTCGGTCTGACCCGAGTATTATTTAAGAAAATAATAAACGGATCAGTCTAGCTATAAATATCAGATGACATGATATAAATTAAAGGATATGGCATAAACCAAAAATATCCATACTGACATACTACTATAAGTATGCAAATGATGATCAATAGAAGATCAATCAAAAAGAGATAAACGATATCACAAGAATCTTCTCAAAGATCCAAAGAGGGCATCATACCCTAAACTTGTACTCATAACAAGTCAATGACATAAATTCCAGAAATCAACACAAGAAATCCAGAAATCACAGAAAAAGGGAAAGAGGCCTATCATATGACGGTCCAAAGACCATGGGGAGCTACCCCATATGTGTGAGTCGAAATCACACAGATGAGGTCTAGACTAACCAAAAATCAAAAAGGTATGTGTGAGTGAAATCACACAAGTGGTGTCTAGTCTGACCTCGCAAACAAGAGACATCGCACAATTGCTAGTCTAAATCATAAGAATGATCGTCATGATCAACGAGAAGTGTCAATTACACTAAGCTAGTAAATATAAAAGTTTAGCTTCATGTCCCATAACCACTTGCTTAACTTAAATATTTACGAACAAACTGTAAATCTTTACTAGAAAATTGTCACAAAAAGGTTCAATCGAACAAGTCCAAGAGTTAACCGACGAAGCAAACGCAAGCGTTTCATACCACTTGTTTTACTAAGCCGTTTAATTCAATTTTTCATACGAGTGAGGTAAAGGTTTGTATATATTAGTAGATTGGAAAACGGTTTAAGAAAAGAGCTTTGTTATTGAAAATAGAGTTGAAATCATTTTGTTGAAAGAGTTTTGATATTTACTACTAGTGTAGAAAACCTTTATATTTTAAAGTGACAAATCATAGAAGTGATTGTAGAAACAATCAATCATAAAAATTCACATACGAAGACGTGAATAAAATCCAAAGAAACCGATAAAGAATCCATTGAAATAGATATTCAAAAATCCATAAAATCGACGGAGAAGCCAAAGATAGTTTGTCTCGAAGAGTGGTCAATCTCAGCATCTCAACAAAGCAAGTTCTGTTGAATGCTCTTCAGATAAGATCCCCTATGAAGGGGGGGTCCGGGGGGGTGGCAACCCCCCTAGGTGGGGGTGCGGGGGCAACGCCACCGCTACGGGGTTCAATAGGGACTCAACCAGGTAAGGTGAAGTGCGACTCAACCAGGTAAGCGACCTAAGGGAGACGAGCGACCTAAGGAACTCGCGACCTAACAATAGCACAGGTCAAGCGACCTAACGTTTTAAGGCCGAGCGACCTAATTAAACTCGCGACTTAATGGTGTGAAAGGCGTGCGACCTAAAGTGTTACGACCTAAGGGTCGAGCGACTTAGTGGATCAAGGTCATACGACCTAATACTTGTAGTAGGGTTGGACGACCTAACGGAGTAAACGGTCGAGCGACCTAACAGGTTATAGGTCATGCGACCTAGTGGGTTAACGGCCTAACGACCTAAGGGTTATAGGCCCAACGACCTAACGGGTCATAGGTCCAACGACCTAGCGGGTTAGAAGGTCATGCGACCTAAAAATGGAAGGCAAGGCCGAGCGACTTAAAAAACCAAGGCCATACGAGTTAAGGCCTAACGACCTGACGACCTACGACCTAAAGGCCCACGACTTACGACCTAAGGAGCCAGAGCGAGCGACCTAAGGCTGTATAGGGGATTTAAGGCCAGAAACGACCTAAGTGTTTACGACCTAACGACCTAAAAGCCCACGACCTACGACCTAAGAGCCATACGACCTACGACCTAATTCCAAGTGCCGAGCGACCTATACGCCATTTTAAGGTCGGAAACGAGCTATTTTGAGGCCGAGACTTTTCCACGCGAACGACCTAGCATAGGCAGAACGACCTAAGTGCAGAATTTCACCAAAAACACTTAAAATTGGAGTTTTTCGCCAATTCGATTCAAACCAAATGCAAATGTGCATGCAAAAGTGATAGGGAATCATTCCCAACAGTCCAATATAGTTATAGACTAGAATTGTGAGATAAAAATCTCACCTTTTCACCAAATTTATGAAGAAAGAGCTTGAAGGCAATGGAGAAGCAACCACAAGCTTGAATCAATGTCTTCTTCTTGAATTTGGAGTTGAATGATGAATTGCAATTGAATTTGAGCTTTGGAGTTTTAATTTCCCATTCCCTCCTCCATTTTTGATAAAGCAAATAGAATGAAGTTATGAAGAGAAGGGGTGAAGGTTGGGTCTAAATAGGCAAAAAGCCCAAACTAAAGTCCAAAGCGAAAAGTAGCGAAATTCCATTAACTCCAAACATATCAAAGCTTATACTCAAAAAGATTGCAAACGTCATTTTGAACTCAATGGCAGTGGTCTCGAGTCCTAATTTGAACGTATGCAAAAAACTAACTTTTCGGACTATAATCCGACTAATGATAAAATATTTAAATATAATATTTAAATATAAAATCAATAAATATACGGGTTGTTACAGATGGCCTGTCAATTGCTCCTGTTTTAGCAACCTTATGCCAATTCACGGGAGTCGGGTCCACGTATGTACCTCATATAGGATCATCGCCACCATCCTACTTCATTCTGGAATCTCCAACGCGTACACAATTGTTCAAGTGGTTTTCGTATTTAGCAAAGAGTATGACAACTTCCGATCCCGGTCCCTTTAACAACCAAACGTTATTATAACACCGCGGTCATTTCAAAATAGTTTATACTTCAAAACCAAAATATCATTTCCATTTCAAAACCATATCAATACGATATCATTTCACTTCAAATATATTCATTTCCAAAATCATAGCACTTTCAAAGTTATAACACTTTCGAAACCAAAACACTTGAAATTATAACACCTCTGAAATCATACAATTTGAAATCATAGTACTTTGGAAAACCATAACTTTGAAATCATAACACTTTGAAAAACCATAACACTTTCCTTTAAATAGTTTAGATATTGATAATAGTATATATATAGTAAAATAGTTTATAAAATAAAATAGTCTATTTAAAAATAATTATAAGTTAAAATAGTTTATGTTTAAAATAATTAGTATATTAAAATAGTTTACATTTAAAATAGTTTATTTTTAAAATAGTTCATATAATAAAGAAAATATAAGTAGTTTAAAATAAAATCTTTAAAAAAATAGCTTCCTCAAATTTCACAAATCGATTCAAATCAACTTGAATTTCAAAATTCAAATTTAATTCAATCTCAATTCATCGATTTCAACTCAATTCAGTTTCTCAATAAACCATTCCAAATTATATAAATTTCAAATATAGATTTGAACCACAAAATAAACCATCTCAATTTTAATATATTTCAAAGCTTTAAATATTCAACATTTTCAAAACTAAATTTGATAATTTCATATATATGTATGTATGTATGTATGTATGTATATCAAATTCACTTTAATATTATTTAGTTTTGAAATATTTACTTAATCATTCAAATATCATTTAAATCAAATTTCAACTTTCAAATTTAAATAAAACTAAATATACCATTTCAATTTACGTAAATTTGAAATATTCATTCAAATAGCTTTTAAATCAAAATCAAGCTATAAAATCATATCTTTAAAATCCAAAATTTAATAAATTTCAAATCCAACTTATTTGAGTATAATTCTTAAATAAATTCAATTTCAAACCAATTTCTATTTCACTTTCTAACCTGAATTTTTTTAAATCATTATAAACTCTATATTTGAAAATATAAATTTTAAACAAATACTAAAACATATTATGTATTAATTAAATCAACTTTATTAAATCAATTTTAGTAAAGCAAATCTTATTATTAAACTTATTTTATATATTTTAAAATAGTAAAATTTCAAGTAAAATCTTAAAATTTATAATTCCAAAACTAACTTATATTTTTAAAATTTTCAAAACTTATAGATTTAAAATCAAGAATTTAACTATATATAAAATAACATTTATAAATAATATTTAAAAATCAATATTTATATAAACCATATATATGTCTTTTGAAACTTTTAAAATCATTTCAAAATATATATATACCACGGTGTCTGTATATAATTTTCTATCCTACGGTCAGGTGATATGGCAATTTATCATTTCAATCCGCAATTTAAAATATATACAGATATATATCATTTCAACCCACAATCCCAAATTCAGTTTAATGAAAATCACTTGGGTTTATTATTTCAACCCATAACAATTTTCTCTTATTCTACTGATCGCTCGGGTATGTATCATTTCAACCCATAGGGAATTCTATACTAAAGGGAACTTGCAGACTGATAACAGATATGATAATAATATAACAGGCATACATCATCAATATAAATACAAATAAATTGTGTCAGATGTCACAAGTGAACAGAGACAGATAATAGCATATATATAGCAGTGTAAATAACTAACTACAACATATTTCAATTGTCGTTTCAATTGAAATTGAATTTAATCAATATAAGAACATTAATCGTGAGTGATTGCTCGCCTTTTGAGACTATAGAGTTTGGCAAAAAATAGAGTTACGAATCTAAGCAAAAATTCCAAAGTAAAGTAAGATTGGCACGAATCCGACGATCAAAGTTGATAATTGGGATCGATGAGAACTAATCAGAATCAGTTGATGTCATTAAAATGAATGTATATTATATTAATAATTTTCTTATACAATACTCAATTTAAATATATTTTTGAAATGACATATTTATACATTGCATTTATTAAAAATCAAACGTATACCTTATAAATGTAAGTTATTAAAATATCTATATTAACATATGTCATTATCTTGTAAACAGCATATCAATCATAAAAATATATATACACAGGCGATGTAAAAGAGATATCGGCATCAGGTAAATATACTAGCAAAACCGATATTATGGTTTATCTTTATATATGTATGTATGTATGTATGTATGTATGTATGTATGTATGTATGTATGTATGTATGTATGTATATAACAGTCAAAATTTATACCTTTTAAACAACAAAATACAATATCATTGTTTTACTTAAAGTATATCCATTGAGAAATACTAGCAACACATATATATATATACACACACACTCTGACATAATATAAATATATATATATATATATATAATAATACCTTTATAATGTAATATACTTCGAAACCCAGAACAAATATATAATTTTGTATACACAAATATATATAGGCTTAAGTATAATTAGATAAAATATGGATATAAACTAAGGAAGTTATATATATAGCTTACTTTATTAAATTACATATTATTATTAAACTTATATACTTATACTATAAACTCATATTTTAAAACAAAATATCTATCATATAACCGATAGCAGTTTACAAAACATATATATATCACAAAATCAACAGATAAGCTTATAACACATAACTTTATAATACAAACAATTTTAACCTGCTTACAAAACTTTAGAAGTATATTTAATAGGATTATGTACGGATCTTGACTAACACATAAAATTTAAAACAAAACCTATAAAGGCAAGCTATACAAACAAATATAATATATATACACACTTCATCTTCTAATCAATATATAACAATAGCATATCTCTTAACAGTTAAAATAGTAAAGTGGAATATAAACATGAACAAAATATGGTAGCCTCAGAAATTCATGTATAGACATACATATATAAAACAGCTCATAGCTTTACAATATGCATATATATATATATATATATATACACAAACTTATACATATATATAGATTGAGTTTTAATACGTAAGGTAACAGTTTGCCAATCATATATATATATATTATTATATATTTATATATATATATATATATATATATTTATATATATATATATATATATATTACTATAAACAAATGTAAACATAGTTAATATCTTATCAATAATACAGATTATACTATAACTCATATATACATATATACCTATCCAGAGAAGAGGTGGAGGAGGCTGCTGCACAGGAGATGTTCGGCATCGAAAGGCCAGAGGGTGGAGGCCGGTGAAGTAATGGGTTACTATGGTGGAGATGGTTAGGGAATGGGCTACCGTGGCTGTGCTTGGAGATAGTGACGTTTTCGGGATTGAAGGGGAGGTGTTTATCGAGGAGGCTTTGGTTCGTATGGAGATGTTGAGTGGACCGAGGCTGGTAACATGGGTAATGGAACCGGTGGAGGGGCAGGTGCACAGGAGAGAAACGTAGAGGGGTTTCGGCCATGAAATAGATCTAAGAAGAAGTATGTATAAGCTTGATTATTTATGTACTTTATTTACATTTGATAATGTAAGTACAAAAGAAGAAAGGAAAAGGCAGAGCAATACGAACCAGAAATATGTATCAGGACTAGTGGAAAAGCAAAAGTCACATCTGCTGAATTCAAGCATATTAATGACAAATGGCTAATTGATGAATATGGTGGAAAGTGAATGGTCATTGCAAACCAAAAGACGTACCGGTGTGGTTAACCATTTTACGGGTTTCGCCACATACCAGATAGCAAAACACAGAATTTAATATATTGCAGAGATCAGCACGGCGAGATGTTCAAAACGGTTTACAGGTGTTTGTGGTACGATCATCCGGTCAAAAGTCGATGTCGGTACCTAAATTGCTGCTAAAATACCGTAATTAAGATAAATGGAGCAATAGCGGTCCAAATTTAAAGAAACAAAATATGATGCCTTACTCAGAAGATGATTTACAAATTTATTATATAAAAATATTCAGGTTTGGAAATATTTTATTATCATCTAATATCAACTAATTTGAATTTTAAATAAAATTACACAATAAAATAAACTTCGATACTATCAAATGAAAATTTACCAGTTGCTATGTTTAAATATACGTATTTCAAATATTAAATTTTTATTTCAAAATTCAATTATTTAAAATTTCACAAAAATTCAGTTGATCGCGTTATAAAAATCAATAAAATTTACGAGTCGTTACACTCCCCTCCACTCAAAACTTTACGTCCCCGAAAAGGAAGAAGGTAGGAGAATAGAAACAACCAGAAAGAAAAATAGATTGAAAAACAAAATAACAATTAATTTAAAACTATATATTTTCAAATTAAATTAATTTATATTCAACAATTGATTTTAAATTCAAGGTATTTCATTAAGTTGATTTAATTTCAATTTATTAATTTTCTCAAAACAGAATTTATTATACTCGTTTCATGTATTCATTATTTTATTATTCAATTTATCTTAATTAACACTTCTATAATCATAAAATTAAGTATAAAACATTTATTATAAATACTCAAATTTATTTATAAATTTTTTTGACATCATTTTATATCATCTTACATTGTAAATTATTCAATCAAATGCTCAACTTCTGGATGATTAAGGTAAGTTATGTTGGAAAGCAATTGAGTATTATACAAGTAAAAAAATTCCTAATTTAATTATTTCAAAAAAAAATTCAAAGATTTTGGCTTCATTTATAACTGAAATCATCCTTAACATAAAATTTAAGAATTTAAATTTTCGATTAACTTCAAACCATTTAGAGATAAATATATATATATACACACACACACAATATATATATATATATATCAAACAAAATTTATAAGTGTATATCTATATATATTATATATCAAGTCATATTTGAATATTCAAAGCAATATGATTTTCCAAAACAAAGTGTAGCAAAGCTACAGGATGGTCTCTCCACTCTGAAACGAGAAAATAAATGTCAATGATGTGGCCGCCATCACCGAAATTATTTTCCAGCGACAAAAGAGGAGAGTGCTGATTTAAACATTTAAAATTCTTTAGAAATGATTTCTATTCGAAAATACTTTAAATACTATGTATTTTAAAACTTCAAAACCAAAGTTTGAAATCACCGGAAATTAAATTCTCAAATTCTAAATTTTAATTCATTTAAATTTCCAAATCAATTTATAAACCATGTTTAAAATTTTCATGTATTTATCATTTGGCAATAGTCGAAGGTTTACAAATAATAAATCAAATATTATCATTTTAACAATCAATTCGGTTAACTATTTAGTTTCAGAAAAATTTATACTAAAATATAATATAATCATACAAATTTATTCCATTTACCAAAATTGAAAATAATATTGTGTTAGTTTGCTCTGTTCAAGTGTTTTGGAAATCCTATCGATAACGTTGATCAGACGAGTCGATCGAAAACCCACACAACACAATATATAAAACATTTTAATATTAATAACAGATACACTCCCTCACTCGATGATTCCAGAATGGATTTCAAAACAAGGGTAGAGATACAAATGTTGAGGGACCCTAATTCAAAATAATTCTGACTAGCAGATAGGCACGAAACAAAGATAAGATGAGTAAATAGCAGAATAGGAAGATGGATAGACTTATATTAATTACGGGCATCCTTAACCGGGTCAACCGTGACTTCGGGGATAAGATCGACATAAAATTCTAAAGTAAATCGACATTCGATCGCTAGGGATAGAATTCGGGCATAGCAAGAGATAACAGCGTCTAAACCGAGACACATAAATCTTCGGTGAATCAATGCCTGTTGTAAAGGAGTTTCGCCCCTTTACAAATCATACAGTTGAGCAATGGGGTGCTCCAGAATCAAGGAAATACGAATAAGGATAGGAAAGAATGGATTTTGGAACCAAGGGAACATTCCAAAATTCAAAGGAAATCTAAGTCAAAGAGGGAGAGATTCAAGCACGAAGGAAGGTGATTCTGTAGTTAAATTTACTCTATATGCTGAGTTTTGCCTAAAACCAAAGCTCTGATACCAACTATAACGACCTGGTATTTTCCACCATTTGCATCCGCACATGTCGGACTTGAATTGCTTAAAATATCAAATTATTAATTTATATTTGGCAAAACTCAGCATATGCAGTAAATAAATAAATCACAGAATCACAGACATGGAGTAATGTAACAATAAGCAGCGGAAACAAAAGAATAGTAGTTCATGAAGCTACTATATATATAACAAAGTTAAATAAGATACAATAGAAGTCTCAAATACAATAGTCAAATACAAGATCAGAATACATCACTGGAATCAACTGAATAACTACAAGCTGAAAAGATGTATATGGATCTCCAAACGAAGCTCGAACTCCAAAGGTGAGTCTCAAAAGTTGTATCACTCAGTCTGATCCGAGCGTAAAGCAAAACACAAAACACTCGAGTCGGGATTAACATTCTTATATCAATAAATCCAACTCAAATGAAATATCAACTGAAATACAAGTAACTCAAAGGATGTTTGGGATAACCATCCTCTAAAGATCTGATAAACTATCTACTATGTAGTAATATACACTATTATAATAATGTTTATAGTAAAGTAAACTATTAAAATAGCATTAAGGCTTTACATTTTCCACCTTCACACATTTTTTATGTTTCCATAGTCTATACAGTACTGTAATCTCCCACGTACTGGGCGTCGTCAGAGGGCACCCAAAGGTATGGTACAAAACAAACTCATAGTGGTCATGCTAAGGTACATGACACGGCACAACTAGGCAATTCCAGGGTAGATATACTAATTACACTTCCGGGCTAGTGGTAACGCATAGCAGCCACTACCGCCTACCTCAAGCCACACTCTCAAATCAAAGGTGCGCACCAAATCAATCACAAAGTAATAGAATGGCAATCTAAGAAGTGTGTCCGATCGGAGGAGATACCTCACTTGACCCATCAATTGCTCCTGTTTTAGCCACCTAATGCCAACTCACGGGAGTCGGGTCCACGTATATACCTCATATAAGATCGTCGTCACCATCCTACTTCATTTTGGAATCTCCACCGTGTACACAGTTGTTAATGTGACGACCCAGAATTTCAACGTTTAAATATTCAATTGATTTCAAATATCTGAATTGTTAATTTAAGCTTGAGTTTCAATTTTAAACTATGAGTTTAGCAATTTAATTGTTAAATTTAATTTATAGAAATTTGAGTAGAATTGTAAATCTTCGATTTTGAGCCTGTTAAAAATAATTTGATGGCCTAGAAAATTTATATTGATAATACTGAAGATGATAGAAGCTTCGGAATTGAATTTGAAAACTGTTTTGTTCAGTTTTGAAATTATATAGTTTAAATTGATATTCAAAAATAGCTTTCCGAGGCACAGTCTCGGATTTCGACGAAACCAACTCCATTGGATCTGTAATATTGTATTATTATCAGGTTTCAATTTTCGTGGCATTCGGAGTGATCGTTTAGCCGTACGATAAGCCAACGCGTTGAAAATTTAATCGAAATTTAATTTAATAACTGGTTCAAAAAGCTATCTTTTCCATACGATCGAATTTGGACTCGGAATCTTTTCATTATGTTCGGAATAGGGGTTTAACATTATCAACGCCTGGCGGCACGCTTCGATTGGAGGTCGAGATTTTGCATTGCGAAATTTGAATGATTTAAATTCAAATTTGAATTTGAATTTAATGAATTTACATGTTCTTAGGAAATTGGTATTTTTTTACATGTTTCATTATTTCCTACACTTGGCAAAGAATTAGAACACGCATCTTCTCTCATTCTTACAATTAAGTTCGTTCATGTAAACAAAAAGACAAAAATCAGAACAAAAAAATTCAAGAGGAAACTAAATAAAAAAATGGCGTCCCTCATTCAATTCCCTTCGTTCAAACGAAAACCCTTCTTCCATTCCAATAACAACCCAGCATCGATTCGAAATTCAAATATACCAAATCAAATCGAAATCGATTCAATCAAAGCACGAATTCGTCACTGGAGAGGAAGCGCGCGCTCACGCACGTGAGGCACTGGCGAAGCTCGCAGCAAGGGGAATTGATGCAAGGGTTTCATGGTAGATCTGGGGAAGGCTAGGTGGATGTTTGCTGATCGATTTTGAATTCGTTTGGCTCGAACTCGCGTGCAAGTGGAGAGGCGCATGTGAATGATGGTGATCGAGGCCGTGAGCGATTGGCCGTGACGAAGGCGTGGTCGCGATTGATTAGGAGGTCGCGCGATGGATGTGATGGCGACTTCGATGGCGATTTCAATTGCGGCATCGATGCGAGCTAGCTAGGCCTCAGCAACAGGCGAAGGGAGGCGATTGATTTGGGTGGTTCGCGATTTTCCTCTTCTACAAGGTAATTTGTTTCTCAATAAAATAAGTATTTTTACAAATTTTATTCATCAATATTTTCGAGATAAAATAATATAGAAGATATGTAGTTATAGTAAGTATAGATTTCTGTTTATCTGAATTTAAATGAAATTAACATGTTTCATCAGAAAAATGTTTATGCCATTTTCATATTTTAATATGCATGCAAGGAAATATAATTTTTAAGGTAAGAAGAAAAGCAAATGTTTACTGTTTGTTTATTTACAGAAGATAAAGTATAAATGTATTGTTTAATTTATTTATCTAAAACTATTTAAATTACTAAAGAAAATTTATATAAAGGGAATTTAGTTTTGAATATAAATTTTTGAGTTGAATAAATTTATTAAAAAGAGATTGTTTAAAAAATTTAAGGTATTAGTTTCTTTGCTTTCAAATTTCAGTATTTTAAATATGAGATTAAGTGAACTTTAATTTAATTTAAGTAAATTGTTTATTTATTTAGCTATCAAACATTAACAGTAAGTTTATTTTGGAGATAATTTATTAAGGTAGCTTATGTGGTTAATGAATTTATTTCAATTTTTTAGTTACCAAATTAGTTATAAAAGGAAAATTAGTTAAGATAAAAATTTTGGTTAAGTAAATAAATTAAACGATAATTTAATTGTTCGATTTAATTCGAATATTGATAAATTGTGTAAATATTTATACAAGGTATAAATCGATAAACAAACCGGAATGGGAAATGGATTGCATGCATAATCCAAGGTGAGATCTTCTCACTCAATCATTGATTTTATTTTTTATAGTTAAATTTAAAATTGATTGATTGTGTGTTTGAATAATTAACTAATTATTAGTTATATTAGTTTAGACCCTATGGGCCGCATAATAGCGGAGGTTATTATATTAAACCCATATACCGCGATATTCCACCTCGAAGTGGAATTGGTATCATATATGTATGTGGAGTAGTGGATTTCCCGCATTATATAGCGGATGAGAACCTATTATGCCGCATAATAGCGGGTAATATTCTATAAATCCCATATACCGCGATATTCCACCTCGAAGTGGAATGGGTATTGTTATCCCAACTTTTGGCAAAGTTGAGATACCCAAAATTTACTAAAAATCAATGATTATTATTCTTGAATATCAACTATGCATTGCAGGGTAACCATGGATATCGATGAATTTTGTCCGAGTCCAGATCAGGCCACAATTTTGATATGACATGACAAGCAAAGCTGTAGAAGCCATCGTTTCAAGTTTCAAGTCAATCCAAGTTCATATGCTCAAGGTATGATGGTTTCAATTTGAGAAAGATAGCCCCTTTGTTCGGTTCGAACCCATAGGGTACCCATGGTTCGAATCGATGGCCAGAGGTTATGTTCGAACCCATTGCTTCGAAACCATCTACTCCGAACCCATTCGGTATCCTTGCTTCGAACCCATGAAGTTCGAAGCCATCATCCTAGCAGTAGTTCGAACCCACGAGACATAGCCATGCTTCGAATCCATCAGCCACCATGAACTCTGAATTGATTGCATTCGAATCCATCAGCACGTTCGTATCCATGACTAGAGCACTGTTTCGTGTCCACCAATGGGTCGCGTCTTCGTGTCCATGAACTTCTTATCGATAACGCCAACACCTAGTATGAATCGATGATCGTTCGAACCCATCACAGGGCTTCAGTTCGTATCCATCACATGTATCGATGCGAACTTACCATCGATGCGAAGGAAGCCCCCTCTCCTCGATTCGAACTAGGCAGATGCAGGCCAATACGAGACTTAAGTAGTTGATTGATTCAAACTATGAAACGGCCATAGATACAAACGAGGCGAAGAACATGGGTGCGAAGCGTTTAACCCGGAGAGAAGACCGGATCGACTCGAAGGACGTGCGCCACGTCACCACTGAACCACGTGCATCCATGGATTCGAACTCAGGGGTTCGAAGCGATCGATTCGAACAACACAGCCAACCGAAAAACTCCAATTCGAATCGATCGTATCTCCTAAACCGCTGATCCAAATGCAACGAAATTTTCACAGTAGCTTCCATGCAAGATAAAGATTGTTCCTGCCAAGTTTCAGCTCGATTGGACCATTTCTTGATGGGTTCGAAGTCACTTCGAATCGATGTCAGATCGAGTCGAAACTTGGTGGGGTCGGTCGCGTGGGCCCACTCACGTGCCAGAAGAAGTCTCCCGAAGTTTGAGCGAGATCTGGACCTCCTACGCCTATAAATAGCACCCTTAAGCCTTCAGAAAAGGGGATCTTTTGGAGCTTCCACCACTGAACGTCCAGACTCTGCCGGATTCAATTCTACTCATAACCATCACTGTTGTAAACGATTTACTTCACTATAATCGCTGTAATTGATTGTAATCAGGAAGGATAATCAATAAAAAGGAAAACCTTTGAAGTGGACGTAGGCCGGAGATAGCCGAACCACTATAAATCGTGTGTTCTTATTCATAATTTCTATATTGCTGCGTGTTGCTTGCTTAGATCTGTGATTTGTGTTTGAATATTGCTGATTTATATTCCAACACTGGTGCTTTCACAATACTTGGGGTTTGTGACCAGTTTTGGCGCAAACACTTTGGTGCTTTCACTGAGAAGGACTAGCACCCGCTACATCAGATTCAGAGTTCAGATTCGAAAGTTTAAAGAATTCCAATTCAGAAACAATGACTCGACAAACAAGACAAAGAGTTGATAGAAGCCAACAGGGAGGAAGCCAAGAAGCATCCTCAGGATCAAGAGAAGGGCAAGCTTCCGTCTACATCACTAGAGACGAGAAGGAAGCTATGGCTAATTCATTACGCGAAAGCATGATGAAGGCTCAACAGGAGATGCTGCAGAATTTCCTCGAACAAATGAGGGCGACGAACGTGCAAAACCTTGGACCAACTACAACAGCTGCAAGTGCGGGACAAGGAATCAGGATTGCAGAAGCTAATGAAGGTCAGATTCAAGACCAGAATGCAGGAGTTGAAGGTGATCAACAAGGACTTGGGGGCAGACCCTCAGGGTCCGATACTGGAAGACCAATAGACGGAGCTCAACAAGTTGGAGTCAATGCATATGCTAACGAGCCGCCAGAAGAATACGTACCAGAATTCCCTTTAAGGCTCGGGGGGCAGGATAGGAACTTGACAAGGGGCCAACCCCTAGATGGAGATGAGAGAATGATTGGCCTGATGCGACGAATCATGAGAGGAGGATTGCCTAGTGGAGGGCTGGAAGAAGTCAGTCGGAGTCCATTCACTCCGAATATCCAAAACGCAAGGAACCGTCCAAAATTCAAACTACCAATCCTAGAGCCTTATGACGGGAGGTCAGACCCGACCATGCATATTACCAGATATATTAGGCACATGGAAGTGCTGGGGGCATCCGAGGAAGTGATGGCACGATGCTTCCCTCTATATTTGTCAGATTTGGCAGCACTTTGGTTCAGGCAACTAGAGACTGGATCAATCAGGACATGGAGCTAGCTTGTAGACTGCTTCATGAGACAGTTCAGGGTCCACGTGACGCGACCCAAGAGTGTGATGACTTTAGCCTCGATCAAGCAAAGGACCGGAGAGTCCATAAGAGATTTTCTACTGAGATTCAATGTGACAGTGACTTCTGTAGATCGCCCGGATCCATCAATGATTTTAATGGCGGCGGTAGCAGGAGTCGCGGAAGGTA
Organism: Allium cepa; assembly: GCA_030765085.1. Lineage (NCBI taxonomy): Eukaryota > Viridiplantae > Streptophyta > Magnoliopsida > Asparagales > Amaryllidaceae > Allium > Allium cepa. The sequence goes on from CM060943.1 coordinate 468,039,242, forward strand.
CCAAATTTAAAGATTCTCTAACTAAAGATCCACCGCAAGATCTTGGAGAGTTCTTTCATAAAGCTGAAAAGTTCATCCGATTAGAAGAATCACGAGCCGAGAGTCGAGAGATAAATGCCACACAAAGCGTAGGAACCTCCAGAGAACAGTCCAGAGCGGACAAGGGAAAGAGGAAACAGGATGAAAGATATGATGGTCCTGATAAACAGAAGAAATTCCGAGAACCAAGATTCAGGCATTACACCGATCTGACTGCAGGCCTAGAAAGAATCTACACTGAAACTCGAGGGCAACTCCCCTATCGAAAGCCACCTATAAGGGATCCCACTGAGCGGGAGCGCACGACTGGAAAATACTGCCTATTCCATGAGCTGGATGGGCACACTACAGATGAATGTCGCCACCTGAAGGATGAGGTGGAAGAACATGCTAGGGGTGGTAGGTTGCCGCAATTTGTCAGAGAACGAGCAACGGCAGCAAGACCTGAACAACTACCGCCTCCAAATAACAGGAACGATCCTGGAACGGGATCATGACTCGTCATCCACTGATTGAAGATGGCAAGGGCCAAGTCCAGGATTGGGACTTTGGTCGAATAATTTTATTTAGATTTGTTTTCAGAATAAACGGTTACTCCACCTACACATGTACGGGAACCGGAGAGATCCCTAGGCATGCTCTGAGATGGAGATAAACCGATATGCCCGGAGAGGCAATGCTTAGCTTTTTCTGATGTTTGAGATTGAACATCTAGAACTCGAATCTTAATAAATAAATTAGAATCTCTTGCAATAAATCATTTTGACCGGAGAGTCAAAGAATGGGCATTAAATGCCAATATGAACATGATCGCTTTATGACCCTACCCGGAGAGACGGGGTCCGGAGTGCAAGAAGTGAGTTGCTTCGCCGGAGAGCGACAGGATCAACTCGCTTAAGCGCTGTTTCCCCTTCACCGGAGAGTGACAGGATGGGATCCAGCAAGAGCCCGGAGAGGCTATGATCGGTCTCGAACGACCAAGACATCGCTTAATGTTCAGATACACTGAACCGGAGTGCAAGAAGTGAGTTGCTTCGCGGAAGAGCGACAGGATCAACTCACTTAAGCGTTGTTTCCCCCTTCACCGGAGAGTGATAGGATGGGATCCAGCAAGGGCCCGGAGAGGCTATGATCGGTCTAGAACGACCATGATATCACTATACGCCCTAACCGGGACCAGAGTGCAAGGGATAGAAGGCAACGCCGGAGTGCAATAGGATCTTTCTATTCAATCACTAAGTTTGGAATGGACTTAGTAAGGGTTCAGAGTAGCCATTAATAGTCCAGAGAGACTACGGAACTTCATCCTCAACTTCTACGAAAAGAATGAATGCTGATTCGGCTTCGAACAGTCACAAACTTGATTGATAATACTGCAGCTATCAATGAAACATGAATTTACTGCACTCGATTTAAGACCATTCAAAACATACCTTTTACAAAGAGGCATGTTTTGGGGGGCAAAGTGTTATCCAAACTTTTGGCAAAGTTGAGATACCCAAAATTTACTAAAAATCAATGATTATTATTCTTGAATATCAACTATGCATTGCAGGGTAACCATGGATATCGATGAATTTTGTCCGAGTCCAGATCAGGCCACAATTGATAAGACATGACAAGCAAAGCTGTAGAAGCCAACGTTTCAAGTTTCAAGTCAATCCAAGTTCATATGCTCAAGATACGATGGTTTCAATTTGAGAAAGATAGCCCCTTTGTTCGGTTCGAACCCATAGGGTCCCATGGTTCAAATCGATGGCCAAAGGTTATGTTCGAACCCATTGCTTCGAAACCATCTACTCCGAACCCATTCGGTATCCTTGCTTCGAACCCATGAAGTTCGAAGCCATCATCCTAGTAGTAGTTCGAACCCACGAGACATAGTCGTGCTTCGAATCCATCAGCCACCATGAACTCCGAATCGATTGCATTCGAATCCATCAGCACGTTCGTATCCATGACTAGAGCACTGTTTCGTGTCCACCAATGGGTCGCGTCTTCGTGTCCATGAACTTCGTATCGATAACGCCAACACCTAGTTCGAATCGATGATCGTTCGAACCCATCATGGGGCTTCAGTTCGTATCCATCACATGTATCGATGCGAACTTACCATCGATGCGAAGATAGCCCCCTCTCCTCGATTCGAACTAGGTAGATGCAGGCCAACACGAGACTTAAGTAGTTGATTGATTCAGACTATGCAATGGCCATAGATACAAACGAGGCGAAGAACATGGGTGCGAAGCGTTCAACCAGGAGTGAAGACCGGATCGACTCGAAGGACGTGCGCCACGTCACCACTGAACCACGTGCATCCAGGGATTCGAACTTAGGGGTTCGAAGCGATCGATACGAACAACACAGCCAACCGAAAAACTCCAACTCGAATCGATCGTATCTCCTAAACCACTGATCCAAATGCAACGAAATTTTCACAGTAGCTTCCATACAAGATAAAGATTGTTCCTGCCAAGTTTCAGCTCGATTGGACCATTCCTTGATGGGTTCGAAGTCACTTCGAATCGATGTCAGATCGAGTCGAAACTTGGTGGGGCCGGTCGCGTGGGCCCACTCACGTGCCAGAAGAAGTCTCCCGAAGTTTGAGCGAGATATGGACCTCCTACGCCTATAAATAGCACCCTGAAGCCTTAAGAAAAGGGGATCTTTCGGAGCTTCCACCACTGAACGTCCAGACTCTGCCGGATTCAATTCTACTCATAATCATCACTGTTGTAAACGATTTACTTCACTATAATCGTTGTAATTGATTGTAATCAGGAAGGATAATCAATAAAAAGGAAAACCTTTGAAGTGGACGTAGGCCGGAGATAGCCGAACCACTATAAATCGTGTGTTCTTTTTCATAATTTCTGTATTGCTGCGTGTTGCTTGCTTAGATCTGTGATTTGTGTTTGAATATTGCTGATTTATATTCCAACACTGGTGCTTTCACAATACTTGGGGTTTATGACCAATTTTGGCGCAAACAGGTATTTTATTGGTGTGCTAACGTTTGTGGATGCAGGGAAACAGGTTGGAGGGATCCAACTGGATTCCAAAAAACATTTTGATTTGTTTCAATATTGAATGTTTATTATTTATAATCTGTGTGTGGCTATTTGTGATTGAAACCATTGAGGGCTAAAATTAGCCGAATATATTTTTAGTATCGTAGGATACCAGAAATATGAAATTGGATTTTTGGAAATTAGAGTAGAAAAGCCTAGACCGTTACAATTAAAGTATTAAAGTTGATTTTTATAATTCGATCGAATTAATTCCAAAAATATGGGAAATATTTTTTATAAAGGAATTTCGAGAATGTAGCTTAATAGTTGAAGAATTTATTTAAGATACGGATTTTAAATAATTGAAAGAGATAAAGAAATTCAAAAGGAAATAAATTTAGAAATTAAATTTCGACTTTAATTTAGAGTTGAAATTAATTTTAGAAATCGATTCGGGAATAAATTTGGAGTTAGAATAAATCTTAGGAATCGATTTGGAAATTTGGTTATATGTTTTGGAAATAATTTGGGAAATCAATTTGAAATTGATTTGATATGGGCAAATTAATTTGGGAAATCAAATTGGAATTTGATTTTGTGTTTGAAATAAATTGGAAATCAATTTGGGATTTGATTTGGTTTGAAGGTGATATTTGGGAATCGATTTAAAATTTGTATATCAATTGATATTTGAAAATGTAAATTCACAATCGGAATTTGTAAAGAAAAGGGAAATTGTTTAAAAATAAATATTGGTTTATTTCTAAAGTGTGGAAAGAAATTTACAAATTGGAATGTAAATTAAAATAAATCAAGAAGATTTATTAATGGACCATTTTGTAATGGAAAAAGAATTCTTCCCTGGAAAGCCGAGTATATTTTTAAAATAGCTTTTGATATAAAATTAAAAGTTTTAGATTTGGTTTTAAAATAATATTATTGGAGAAATTAGTTTTGGAAATTGTTTTAAAGTAAAAAAAAATTATTTAATTAATTATACAAGGGATTATTTTAAAGATTTAAATTGATAGTTTATTTAGGAAATAGTCATTTAAATATTCATACTCTATCTACAAATTTTATTTTAAAATTAGTTTTGGACTTGAATTTTTATATGAGATATCGGTATAATATTTTTCATAACTAGTATTTAAGCAAATATTCTAAGCTAGTTTATTTTAAATGTTTCCAAGTATATTTTATATAAGTATTTTATATTATTTTAAATATTTGAACTTGGTAGAATTTTCAGTGGAAATGAATAAATATTGAAAATGTTTTCTGCGTAAGGAAAAATTGATTTGAAATTTTTTTCAAAGGATTTAAGTGTGAAATTTTATCTTGCGAAGATATATTGAAAAAATAATAATTGGGGGAAAATTATTTGAAATCTAGTGACTGTTGTGAATGATGATTGATAGTTAAGTAACCAGCTATCAATATTGGCCTTTTTAAATGGCATTTGTATTTCGATGCGACCGGGATTCGAATTCCAACTGGATATAAGAAACCCACGTCGAACCTTTGTGATTGTGATGGATCTTTTGTTTAAAAGATCAAAGTGAAATTGTTGTGATTTGTTTGAATCTGAATGTAACACTTATTTTTAAAATAAGCGCTCGTTATTCGGATTAGCCTGGAGAGGACCTTGTGTCATAAAACCCATTCCGAATAATGATACGACGAAATGGGATTGCATTTGAAGATGGTGTTGAAGACCGGGTATTTTCGAAAACGAAAGGATTACCTGTCGAATGTCTCTGCACCGGGTTGCTTCGGTACAGAGGTTTTATCACCCTTTGTGATGGGGATTCTGGGCGTGATCAGTGAATATCCGGATTGCAAGGGCTTCTCTTGAAGTGCTTCGGTTCCGTTCGATCCCGGAACGGACTTGTATGGATGTGTGTCTAACGTTAAACGTTGAGATGTAAAGCTGGTTTCTATCATATACATTTCTGTTAGTGGCGGAGAATTTATTCTCTTAGCTTAACACCCTTCTCTAAGACGTACGAGCTTAGAGGTTATGTAGTTGATGGTTACTAGTGATACATTCCCAATTTGGTAATGTGGCATACGAAGTGCTGCTGATCATTTGTTGATCGAAGCATGGCTTTTGTGAAAAGCATAGCTTTGTGGACGAGACTTCGTCGAATCTCACACCCCGGAATGGTCAAAACTTGAAGGATGCGGCAAGATTATAGGGGGTAGCGCCCCTTAGGGTATGTACATTTCCTTCTAGATAGAAGTGGTATCATGGTATACTCGTGTAGTAGTATGAAGCCCAGATACTTAGCTTATGTGAATATCGCAAATATATATATATATATATATATATATATATATATATATATATATTACTTTGTGATTTTTGTTGTTGAGGATCCTCGGATAAAGGTTGTTTACAACCCGGGGGATGGCATACTCGTGTAGTAGTTACCTATTTTTGCGGAGGTAACCCGGCCTTGTGTTGGCAGAGATCTGGTTAGGTTCTCGGGACGTCCTTCCAGAGGCGTACCCATGTGGCAATAGGAAGTTCCTTAGCCTGACCATTTATTGGAAATCCGAAGAAACAATACGCGCCCTGTACGGTTTTAGTTGTATAACCTGCCATGGAATGTGGCGGTAACCTGCTAATGAACATGGTAGCTATAGTAGGCATAAGTGCGAAATGCTTATGCTTTCTAAGATTAATATTATACTTTCGAAATGTTTTCCACTATGCACGAATAATAATAATATCAAAAGATTTTGCGTATTAAGCATGTTTGACTATCATAAGGAGAAATCTCCTCCAATTCTGCGTTTGCATTGTGTGTGTGGCGGGAGGCCTTATGGTAGTTTCATTTTCTAAAAAGCATTGCGGATTTCTTTTAAATTCCTTTGTTTTTCTTTTGTAAAAGAATTACTGTTTTAAGATCTCACGCCAGTCTCATGACTGACCTGGAGTTTATTGTTCCCTTCCTAAACTCTGGGTGCCCATAATTTTCCACACGGGCAGCCTAGAGCTAGATTATCAGGGCATTCTGGAATTCAGGAGTTGCTGTGGAGATCAGGAGCAAGCTGGATGGCGTAGCGTATCACTAGTATATGTTATATTTCTTTTTCGCTGTTGTTGTTGTAACACTCTGATAATGTAATGTGATGTAATGTAATAACTGATATAGTTCTTTGTTTTAAAGATAGTCATTTATCTATTATATGTTGTTCTGCTACGATATGTGAGATTCTGTTATTGTTTTTCTGTTTCTTCTTCTACCTTTTTCTTCTAAAACCCTAATGGTTCGGTTTTCCGGTGATCGATGGTTCGGCAGTTGATACAGTGGACGTATTAATGTCGACTTTCGGAAGTCGAAAAATCAGGTCGTTACAAATTTGGTATCAGAGCATTTGGTTAAGTGACAACCTTGGCTCTGTTGGGTGTTACTCATTAGAGATAGAGTCAGTAGTACTCTAGAATGAGTTTGAGTGTAATAATGGATATGAGCGCGTATTTGTTAGTGAATATAAAAATTGTTTTATATTGTGACGATTGGTTTGTTGAGTGGTATATGGATTCTGGTCGGTATAGTCTGTACAACTCTATCGATAGGAATCTCTAAACATTCGTACAGAACAATTCGACACAATATTGTTTTAAAAGTAGGGTAAGTGAAATAACTTTACCCAAAACTATTTTGTATATAAAAAGAATAATTTTACGTAAATTATTATAGTACATGGCTGCTTGTTTGTTAGGAAGTGATATTATTAAATTATTATCATTGAAATTGAACAAGAAACTGAAATCATAATCAAAAGTTTAGCAATAAAACCCATATACAAATGAAATTTGAGAATATAAATTATAAATGTGATTTATAATTAGAAATAGAATTCCAGAGAAGTTTTTGGAAATTTTTTTGAAAGGAATTTGAATTTTGGAATTCAATTCCATTGAGTTCGAAAATGATTTTCATAGGTCTTGGAAAAGTGTTTTGAAGGGATGAAAGCTCTAAACTCTTTTAGGTCGCTGAAAAATAACTTCGATGATGACTGCAGCATCATCGATGTTCATTTTCGGGTTTCCAAAAGAGGAATTGCTGCCAAATTATTTAAAATTTGAAGTTGTTTGCAAACTGGGTTTGGTTTTGGAAATTCAAAAGATAATTTGAATTGATTTCTAAAAAATATTTTTGGAAGATTGAAAAAAAAATCTGGAATTTTATATAAAATATTTATGGAATATCATTAAGTTGATAACTTGTAAAGTTTGAAGTTGTTAAAATAAAAATCTAACTTAAAGAGAAGTTAGAAAAAGGTAGACGTGGGAACAAAATAAGTTGGAAGGAAAACTTAAATCAAGTGGAATTGGAAATGAAAATTGAATAAAAGAATTGAGATTGAAAATTTAAGTCAAATAAAATGATGATATGGATTTAAAATGAAATTGAAATTGAAGATTGAGTTAATTTGTTTGAAGGTGAATCTGAGAAGTCTTATAGACTAAATGGTTGGAATAAAATTTGTTAAGATGGACAAATAAAATTGTGAATGAATGAATAAATTTACAATTACAATTAAATGAAAGCAAAATTGAATGTTGAAATTCATTTCGAATTTGTAAGCAAATAGAATAGAATTAGAATTTGATTTGATTTGTTATAAGCAAAGCGAAGTATTGAAATAAAATTAGTGAGTGAAGCTAATTGAAGAAATGACAAATTAATTTCGTTTGAAATGAACTGAATTCAATAATTATAAATAAAAAGTAAATTGAATTCATATGGAATTTGAAATCCAATTTAAATATAAGTGGTTGTGAACCCAAAATGGTGAATTGAAATTGAATTGTGTTTGGGAACGAACAAAAGAATAAAATTGGGATTGGAACTGAATATTTAAAACCAATTTGAATTATGTGAAATAAAATGAAGTTGTAAAATTAGTTCGAAGTGAACTAAAGATAATAAAGGTGAAAAAATGGGTTGTGATGAATTGAATTAGAACTTGTAATGAATTAGTAAAAGAAACTAATTTAAAATAGCAAGATGAATCAGTTGTGAATGAAAGATAATTGATAAATTCAATATTCAGAAGTTAAACTGAATCCAAAATAGAATTGAAATTATAAATTGAATTCAAATGAAATTGAAAGTGCAAGATTTAAAGAAAATGGATATTAACTTCAATAGTAAAGTAAAAATGGTATAAGAGGTATATATTGAAGATTTTGTAAAGGAATGTGCAAAATGATATATGAATGTTGTAATGGATATTATGATAAGCAGGATATACAGTTGTATTAAAGGAAATGGAATTGGGATTTCGATTTCGAAGATAATTTTGAATTGCTCGACAAAAGGTATGTATTTGAATTTTAGTATGAAATTTGATGATCTTCTTGTCTAGCCGCTTGGCTTTTGCTTTTCTTTTTGAAATCTGGGGGCCTGTGATGCCATTTTGTAGTCGTACCGAGCTAATCTATACTCAACACAAGATACCAGACCAAAGACAAGTCTGATCTACAACTAAAACTTCACAGAACTATTGGTCTCAAAACCAGTGATGACCAAACACGTACTCCCTCAGAGACACGTGAAATAATTTGAATTCCAGTCTTCCAAACTGGCAATTCAACTCTTCAATCCAAAACAATGATCCTACAAAACTCATAAGAATCCTATATATTTCGGAGCTCACCTCAAATCTCATTGCTCCCTTTACCAGAGAAAACTAAACAACATCGAAGTCTCCAACTTCGAATTCCAAATTCTTCTGTCACTTAACCTCAAATCTTTACCGGATGATCCGGGCTGCCAACAGATGCCAAAGAATTCCAAAACAAAGCTCTCCGAGAAACTCGGACCTCCAACTTACTCTAAGATATTGTTTAGTTTGTATGTGATGTTTAGTTTGGTTTATGAGTTATCTATCTGAATGTATATAGATAGTTAAATTGTTTTTAAACCTTTAAAACAACTTGGACCCTAAAAGACACGCTTTGGTTTTCGATGAGACCGGGATCGGGTGACCTCACCCTGCTTGGGTGCTACCCACCTAGCCTTGCTGCATAACCCCTGATTTTCAGTCATTCCCATTTGATGAGGCTTGAGGCTAAGCGTTACCTTTTATAGAACATATCCTTAGAATGCCCATCGTCCACCTGACGATGTTTCGCAAGCATTCGTCCATACAAGTCCGTCCCGGGTCCGAACGGAACCAAAGGCACTATTCATACTACATCCATTTTGGAAATATCCTCAGGATTAGTAGCGACTAGCCCTTACACTCCACTGCTCCATCTTCGAATCCAAAATCGTTTTCTACAAATCGTTTCGAAGTGGGACGCTGGCGAAATTTTTCGAAAATTTAGGGAGTTAGAAAAAATTTGAGAAAATTTGAAATTTAAATTCAAATTGTCAAGAAAACAGCGTTGTTTGGAATATGTGATTAATTTTGGAAAGTTAGTTGAAGCGATAATGGGTTGTTAATAAAAAGGAATTCTTTTGGCAAATTGACAAAACTGTTTTGTTTTGGGAAAATAACGAATGGGTTAAGGATCATTCTTCTTAACTAGTAATTTCGGGACGAAATTCTTTTAAGGAGGGAAGGATGTGACGACTCAGAATTTTCAACGTTTGAAATTGAAATATTCAATTGATTTCAAATATCTGAATTGTTAATTTAAGCTTGAGTTTCAATTTTAAACTATGAGTTTAGCAATTTAATTGTTAAATTTAATTTATAGAAATTTGGGTAGAATTGTAAATCTTCAATTTTGAGCCTGTTAAAAATAATTTGATGGCTTAGATAATTTATATTGATAATACTGAAGAAGATATAAGCTTCAGAATTGAATTTGAAAACTGTTTTGTTCAGTTTTGAAATTATATAGTTTAAATTGATATTTAAAAATAGCATTCCGAGGCACGGTCACGGATTTCGACGAAACCTGCTCCATTGGATCCGTAATATTGTATTGTTATCAGTTTTCAATTTTCATGGCATTCGGAGTGATCGTTTAGTCGTACGATAAGCAAACGCGCTGAAAATTTAATCGAAATTTAATTTAATAACTGGTTCAAAAATCAATCTTTTCCTTACGATCGAATTTGGACTCAAAATCTTTTTCATTAGGTTCGAAATAGGGGTTTAACATTATAAACGCCTGGCGGCACGCTGCGATTAAAGGTCGAGATTTTGCATTGCGAAATTTGAACGATTTAAATTCAAATTTGAATTTGAATTTGAATTTAATGAATTTACATATTCTTAGGCAATTGGTAATTTTTTTACACGTTTCATTATTTCCTACACTTGGTAAAGAATTAAAACATGTGTCTTCTCTCATTCTTACAATTGAATTCGTTTGTGTAAACAAAAAGAAAAAAATCAGAACAAAAAAAATTCAAGAGGAAAATCAATAAAAAAATGGCGTCCCTCATTCAATTCCCTTCCATTCAAACGAAAACCCTTCTTCCATTCTAAAAATAACCCAGCATCGATTCGAAATTCAAATATACCAAATCAAATCGAAATCGATTCAATCAAAGCACGAATTCGTCACTGGAGAGGAAGCGCGCGCTCACGCACGTGAGGCACTGGCGAAGCTCGCGGCAAGGGGAATTGATGCAAGGGTTTCACGGCAGATCTGGGGAAGGCTAGGCGGAGGTTTGCCGATCGATTTTGAATTCGTTTGGCTCAAACTCACGTGCAAGTGGAGAGGCGCATGTGAATGATGGTGATCGAGGCCGCGAGCGATTGGTGGTGACGAAGGCGTGGTCGCGATTGACTGGGAGGTCGCGCCATGTGATGGCGACTTTGATGGCGATTTCAATTACAACATCGATGCGAGCTAGGCTGGGCCTCCGCAACAGGCGAAGGGAGGCGATCAATTTGGGCGGTTCACGATTTTGCTCTTCTGCAAGGTAATTTGTTTCTCAATAAAATAAGTATTTTTACAAATTTTATTCATCAATATTTTCGAGATAAAATAATATAGATGATAGGTAGTTATAGTAAGTATAGATTTCTGTTTTTCTGAATTTAAATGAAATTAACATGTTTCACCAGAAAAATGTTTATGCCGTTTTCATATTTTAATATGCATGCAAGGAAATATAATTTTTACGGAAGAAAAGCAAATGTTTACTGTTTGTTTATTTACAGAAAATAAAGTATAAATATGTACTGTTTAATTGATTTATCTAAAACTATTTAAATTACTAAAGAAAAATTATATAAAGGGAATTTAGTTTTAAATATAAATTTTTGAGTTGAATAAATTTATTAAAAAGAGTTTGTTTAAAAAATTTAAGGTATTAGTTTCTTTCCTTTTAAATTTCAGTATTTTAAATATGAGATTAAGTGAACTTTAATTTAATTTAAATAAATTTTTTATTTATTTAGCTATCAAACATTAACAGTAAGTTTATTTTGGAGCTAATCTATTAAGGTAGCTTATGTGGTTAATGAATTTATTTCAATTATTTAGTTACCAAATTAGTTATAAAAGGAAAATTAGTTAAGATAAAAATTTTGGTTAAGTAAATAAATTAAACGATAATTTAATTGTTCGATTTAATTCGAATATTGATAAATTGTGTAAATATTTATACAAGGTATAAATCGAGAAACAAACCAGAATGGAAAATGGATTGCATGCATAATCCAAGGTGAGATCTTCTCACTCAATCGCTGATTTAATTTTTTTATAGTTAAATTTAAAATGGATTGATTGTCTGTTTGAATAATTAATTTATTATTAGTTATATTAGTTTAGACCCTATGCACCGTATGATAGCGGAGGTTACTATATTAAACCCATATACCGCGATATTCCACCTCGAAGTGGAATTGGTATTGTATATGTATTTGGAGTTGTTGATTTCCCTCATTATATAGCGGATGAGACCCTATTGCACCGTATAATAGCGGATAATATTTTATAAATCCCATATACCGCGATATTCCACCTCGAAGTGGAATGGGTATTTAATTGTTATACTAACGTTTGTGGATGCAGGGAAACAGGTTGGAGGGATCCAACTTGATTCCTCAAAACATTTTGATTTGTTTTAATATTGAATGTTTATTATTTATAATCTGTGTGTGGCTATTTGTGATTGAAACCATTGAAGGCTAAAATTAGCCGAATATATTTTTGGTATCGTAGGATACATGAAATATGAAATTGGATTTTTAAAATTAGAGTAGAAAATCCTAGACCGTTACAATTAAAGTATTAAAGTTGATTTTTATAATTCGATCGAATTAATTCCAAAAATATGGGAAATAGTTTTAATAAAGGAATTTCGAGAATGTAGTTTAATAGTTGAAGAATTTATTTAAGATACGGATTTTAAATAATTGAAAGAGATAAAGAAATTTATTTCAAAAGGAAATAAATTTAGAAATTAAATTTGGAATTTAATTTAGAGTTGAAATTAATTTTAGAAATCGATTCGGGAATAAATTTGGAGTTAGAATAAATCTTAGGAATCGATTTGGAAATTTGGTTAGATGTTTTGGAAATAATTTGGGAAATCAATTTGAAATTGATTTGATATGGGAAAATTAATTTGGGAAATCAAATTGGAATTTGATTTTGTGTTTGAAAAAAATTGGAAATCAATTTGGGATTTGATTTGGTTTGAAGGTGATATTTGGGAATCGATTTAAAATTTGTATATCAGTTGATATTTGGAAATGTAAATTCACAACGGGAATTTGTAAAGAAAAGGGAAATTGTTTAAAAATAAATATTGGTTTGTTTTTAAAGTGTGGGAAGAAATTTAAAAATTGGAATGTAAATTAAAATAAATCAAGAAGATATATTAATGGACCATTTTGTAATGGAAAAAGAATTCTTCCCTGGAAAGCCGAGTATATTTTTAAAATAGCTTTTGATATAAAATTAAAAGTTTTAGATTTGGTTTTAAAATAATATTATTGAAGAAATTAGTTTTGGAAATTGTTTTAAAGTAAAAAAAAATATTTAATTAATTATACAAGGGATTATTTTTAAGATTTAAATTGATAGTTGATTTAGGAAATAGTTATTTAAATATTCATACTCTATCTACAAATTTTATTTTAAAACTAGTTTTGGACTTGAATTTTTATATGAGATATCAGTATAATATTTTTCATAACAAGTATTTAAGAAAATATTCTAAGATAGTTCATTTATGTAACAACCCTAGTTTTGACTATATATTTAAATTTGACTTTATTTCATTTTAAAATTATTTTAAATTTGTTTTATTTGTGTGATATCATTTGTAAACATTTTTAAAATGATAATATAATTTTTCCAAAATTTACTGTATTTATTTCCTATTTTTAAAGGCTGTTTTCTAATTTTCTGCCATTTTCTTCATTTTTAAATTTCTTTATTTTATTTTAAATTTTTTTTATTTGTGAAAATTCATCTGGGTGTTGAAACAAGTCTACTAAGTACTTGGAGAATTCTAGCTTTGCGCCTGATCAACGCATAGCCAGAGTCTGCAGGAACGAAAGTAAACTTGTTAAGACATCGAGCTATAAAAGTATTTTGATAAAAGTATCTTGATAAAGTACTGTATAAATAATATTTTTATCAATTATTTTCCCTTCTAAAAATTTAAAATGTTTTAAATATTGTTTACCTTGAACCATCAGATTTGAATCAAATGACTATTCATCATATTATAAAATATTTAAAATGTTATGAAATTTTAATTGAAATGTATAATGGTTAAATAATGGTTCACCCTTGTCTTCCAACATGCTTCCCTTCCTAGCTACCTTTTCCCTACCTTTTTTCGAGGATGTCTTCCAACCTATTTCTCTTTCTAGTTGTCTCTCCACTTCCTTCCTTTTCGAGGACGAAAAGATTTGAGTGGAGGAGAGTGTAACAACCCTAGTTTTGACTATATATTTAAATTTGACGTTATTTCATTTTGAAATTATTTTAAATTTGTTTTATTTGTGTGATATCATTTATAAACATTTTTAAAATGATGATATAATTTTTCCAAAATTTACTGTATTTATTTCCTATTTTTAAAGGTTGTTTTCTAATTTTCTACCATTTTCTTCATTTTTAAATTTCTTTATTTTATTTTAAATTTGTTTTATTTGTGAAAATTCATCCCTAAATATTTTTAAAATAATAATATAATTTTTCCAAAAATTACTGTGTTGATTTCCTATTTTTAAGGGCTGTTTTCCCATTTTCTGCTATTTTCTGCATTAAAATTTTATATTTAAATTAAATTTTAAATATTTATTTTGTGAATATATTTTTATTTTATGTTATTATTTATGTTTAAAAATACTTTACAAGCTTATATGAATTTTCTAAAAATTATTTCATTTAACTTCAAATTTTGCTAGTCTAGTTCACTGTTTTAACTATTTTCCTTAATTTTACTTTACATAATTGATAAATATTATATATATTTGTATATTGGTTAAAAATTTCGAAATCTTATCTGATATTATTATTATTTCAGCTACATAAATTTATATAAATAATAAAAGGTAATTTGAAAGGTTTTGTGACCTTTTATTTCTTAAGGCTCTTTGTATTCTCACCTTTTCAACTCCAACCATTACTTTTCATTCAATTGGCTGCCTTAACTCATTTCTCCAGCCGACTCCTCTATCATTTCACGTGATTTTCTTTCTCAAACTCTGAAGAAAAGTACAGCCTCTCCTATGTGAAAAGCTTGGTAAAAATTTTCTTCTTTTCTTTGCAACTTCCACTTGTTTTCTTATGATTTTGCACTTGTTTTCTCACCTTTTATGCTCAGCTCCTCCTTCCTCCTCCACCTTGGCCTCTTCCACCACCACCACATCTGGTCAGCACCTCCTCCAGCCCAGGCCCAAGCCATGGCCGTGCCCCTTGATGAAGAAGACCCACCTAAAAATGAACAAAACTCCACCTAAATGTTCATAGCCTAGCCTAACTTGTTCCACCACCTCTCTCCATCACTTTGGCCGACCATACACCACCACCACCAGCAAATTCCTGACCTGAGCCCACTGCCACATCATCCTCCAGCCCACTACAGACCTGGCCGTGCCCTCCTTGGCCTTGGCCGAGCCCTCTAGTGCATAGGAATCCATGATATTTGCCTTGTAGTGTTAGTTCATGCTCATATATCTTTGCTCCATCATTTTGCCATGCTAGGCCGACCTTTAAGAACCCAAATTAGATCCAAACCATGCCTTTAGCCGTGCCATTTCAGACCTGGAGTTGAAGTATAGGTGGTAGAAAGCAAGTGCAAACACTTCGGTGATGTTTTGTGTATTCATTTCTAGCTTTGTTTAATTGAATTTGGGTTGAAAACTTATGTTATACTTATTTGTTTTGTCTCATGTATCCAAGGAGAATTAATCTTTGGCTCTTCCACTCATCTTTGTGTCGTGTTATCGTGCTTGTTTGGATCTCATTCGTGGATTTCGTTGTTGTGTCTCCAGCTCAAAACAGTGAGTAAATCTCACCAGACTAATATGTACTTATATAGTGATAAACTGACATCACATGAATCTGTAAATGCATATCATCCTGTTATAACTTCTATATTATATTCATATGAAGTTCACACCTATATTTACACTTGTTATACCATATGTTACTGTTATTTCATGCTATTCTGTTATTTTCATCAGTTTATCACACTGTAAGTTCCCTGTAGACTAGAATCACTATGGGTTGAAATGATACATACCCGAACGGACTTTAGAATAGGAGAAAATCGTTATGGGCTAAAATGAAATGCCTGAATGATTTTCAATTATTTTCTTTTACTTGGGATTGCGGGTTTGAAATGATCAAACCCGGGTTTTCTTTGTAAATTACGGGTTGAAATGATATATTACCCTTATCACTTCACCTAGGCTAGAAAATGAAATACAGACCCGTTGTTAAAATATGTTTTTCTAAAAAAAATTAAATTAATTTAGAAATGTAAATATTATAATATTTTGATTTAAATTTGATTAAAAATGATTTTTTGTAAAGCATTATTGATTTTTTGAAAATTTATAAGTGAAATAAATAAATGGTAAAGTTAGAAAATCTGAAATGTAAGTTATTTTGGAAATTAGAATATGGTGATAAATGGAATTTAAATTAAATATGAAAATATGATAAATTTATGATATTTTGAATTAAACGAATTTAAAATGATTTTATAATACATTAATGATTTTTGAATAAAGTTAAAATGTGAAATGAATGAATATTTAGGTTGAAATTTGGAAATATAACTAAAATTGGAAATGTGTGAATTTGGCTTAAAAGTGAATTTTAAGTTAAGTAAATAAAAATGAAATTAAGTTATATTTGAAAATTTTAAACTTAAATTTTAAGTTAAATTTAATTTAATGAATTTAAAATTTAATGTTGGAATTTAATAAATGAATTATTATTAAATTTTGATTTTTGAATGGAGATTTAACTTTATAAAATCATGAATATAAGGTTATTTGAATGACTGTTTTAAAAGTGAAATTATATGATTTTATAAGCTAAAAATGATTAAAATAAAAATATAATTGTTTGTGAAATTATATTGAATACTTGAAGTTAATTAACTGCATTTCTGAAATGCTATTAATTCTAATGTAAATGATAATACAGCATTTGTAAATGCTGTAGTTGATAATAATGAACCAAATGGCTGAGTTTAATTAAAGGTTATTATAGCATTTTTGTAAATGCTATAATTTTTGAATTTCACTAAGTTTTATTTGAAACTAATGTAACCCTATTACAACATTTTTAAATGCTATCTTTTGTTAAATTGAACTGTTTTGAATGTAACTTTCTGTAGCAATTTCTAAATGCTGCGAAAGTTGAATTTTCATCTGTTTTAATAAATTAAGTGGATAAATGAATTTTGAAAGACTAAATTTTTGTAAATTTAACAATTTAATTATTAAATATAATAACTTCATTTTATGATTTAAAATGAAGTAATTTGTTTTGAAATATAAACTATTTTGAAATGTGTTTTGTAATGGTATTTAAATTAAATAAAAATGAGTGTGGTTTGGAAGATATTATATTTTTGATATTTTGAAATGGATTTTTGAATGATATTGAATTTTGAAATGATATTTGGTTTTGAAGTATAAAATATCATTTCGAAATTTTAACCACGGGATGTATTTAATTTATAGTTTAACTGATTCTTAAAGGATGGGCGATCCCAAGCATCCTTTAAGTTATTGTGCATTTCTACTACGGTTCACTTGAGTTGGTTTACATTATATAAGTATATATTGTCCTGACTCGAGTGTTTTGTGTTTTACTTTACGCTCAGGTCAGCCTGAGTATTTACAGCTTAGCTTTGGATTTCTTTCTGGAGCTAGGAATTGCTGGAGATTCTGCTTGTCTAGTTATCTATCCCTTCAGTTTCAGTTGTTCAATTTCAGCTTTGGTATTGATAAAATGCTATGTAATTGAGATTTCTATTGTACATGTTTTTCAGACTGATATTATGTATTATGTTTTGAGAGTTTGTTATAGTAGCTTCATGAACTACTATGGTATTTTAATTTCCGCTGCGAGTTATTCCGATATTTCTGTGTCTGTGATTGTATTTCATTTGCTCCAAATTTATTTACAACGTGGTATTTTGAGCAATTCAAGTCCGACATGTGCGGATGCGAATGGCTGAAAATATCGGGTTGTTATAGTTGGTATCAGAGCTTTGGTTTTAGGCAAACCTTAGCCTGCGGGGCAAAAACTCATTAGAGATAGGGTAGAAATACCCTAGAATGAGTGAAATCAATCTCAGAATCCTTTCTTTGTGAGAGAACGTATTTTCGAAGTATAAAATGATTTCCAAATGATTTTAAAGGATTTTCAAAGATTATTTTGGTATAAAAATGTTCTTATTTCGAAATCAAGATTTTCTAAACTTCATCTCTTCGGTATCCACCTTGTTAGACATCCCTTGGTTAAGATTCTTATCGATTAAGATTCCTTGAACTGTGGGACGCTCCCACTTGTTCTGAAATCCAGTCTTGTCTTCCCTATTTTTTTCTTTTGATTCGGAGCATTTCGTAACTCTACTTTGGAATGACCTCTCTAAAGGGCGGTGATTCTGTAAATCGTTGAATGATTTGTAAAGGGGTGAAACTCCTTTACAATTGGCTTTGATTCACTGGAGATTTCTTTATCCTCGGATGTCGATGCTATCTATCTCATGCTCTACCCGGATTCTATCTCTGGCGATCGAAGGTCGATTTGCCTTAGATTTCTGTATTGATTATATTCCTAAAGTCTCGGTTGACCGGTTAAGGTCGCCAGCGATTTATATAGGCTTATCTATCCTCTATTTGGTAATTAAATTATCTCATCTTCGTATGAGTTTATCTTCGAACTAGAATTCTATTTGATTAGAGTTCCTCTAATTTTGAATCTTTGTTTGTTTGAAATCCTTCCATAAATCATCCTTTGGAAATTTGTGTTGGTTGTATTTTGATATTGTGCATACACCGAAATTATTAAGGATGGCCATTTTCCTATATATAAAGTGAAATGTTTTCGATAAGGATTATATACCTTTCAAAAATGAAAATTTGAAATTTCGAAAGGATTTGAAATTTTGGAAATTTATGAGAAATTTAAATTTATATAAAATGATTTATAACTGAAAGGTTTTGAATTTGAATTTCAAGGAATCGAACTCTGGTGTTTTGAAATTGGTTTTAAGATTTTGGAAAATATATAATAATAATATGATTTAAAGATATTTTCTGAATAAGAAATATTTCAAATGTATTTGAATGAATTCCAAAGATTTTGAAGAGATTTTAAAGAAGTTTCAAGAAAGTAAAAGTCCAGAGCCCACTTATGTCGCTGGAAGATAATTTCGGTGATGAATGCATGCATCATCAACATTTATTTTCGAGTCTCTGAGTGGGGAGAGGCCACTCTAGTAGCTTTTCTATGCGAGTGATTTTGTGAAACCAATTTTGATTTTTGATTTTGAAGTATGGTTTGATATTCGAAAGATATATATATATATATACACACACACACATTTGAAATGATTTAAAGTAAGCCGGTGTTCAGTCCTCGAGATTCAGATTTGTTTTGGTATAACACTACCTTTTGAAATTGGTTCACTGATTTAGTGTTGATTTCCAACTCTTGGATTTGAAAATATGATTTCTTCAACTATTTTTAAGATTCGAGCACTTCCAAATCAGGGTTAACTTTTCAAAGCTAATATATTTGAAAGGTATAAGTTATTTGATAAAGAATATAAGTGTAGTTTGTATGTTTCAAGTATGAAATAATATGATTTGTATAAGTTGAAACTGTTTTGTTAAGTAAATAAATAGGACTATTTTGAATTATACTAATATGAAATTTAGTTTTGAAATCTTTTGGATAAAAATTAGTCTTCAAATGTTTGAGAAAAATTTGGTTTTAAATGTTTTAACTTAGTAACATCTTTATAAAACTATTTATTTAACAAGTTGGAATAGATACGTAAGTTGTACGTATGCTGTTTTATTCGCATAATTAATTTGATCCAAGTTTGAGTACACAAGTTCGAGGTGAATTACACCATTTCGTGTTAGGATTTTTCATTTGAGTCTTGATTGTGAACATTTGATATGGATTTTGGGCTTGATTCTAGAGTTCTCTATCATAGTATATGGCTATGCAAGGAGACTGATGGCTTCTAGTCGAGAAACCATATCGAAGTCCGCATTGGGGAAGTTGAATGGACAATACTAGTTCGAAAGCGAACTTGTGTGATCGAGCGAGCGATCGAAGGTAATGTTGCGAAATGATGACATATGTACATCTTATATCCTAATATCATTGGTATACTTGATGCTGAAATTGAAAGTTGTCGGGTTGGATATCTTTGTAATTTAATTGGAATTTTTCTTTTATGAAAAACCATAGTTTAAGAAAAAGAAAAATAGTTTTGAAAAATGGTTTTAAATTTGATAGTGGTTTTTCATAAAAACTATTTTATATACAAAACTATTCTTAATTAAAAATCTTTTAGTAAGCAAAGATGTTCAATCCCATATAGCTTTTCATGCAGCGAAAATTATTTTTTTTTTTTTTGAAAATTTTGATCCTTATATAAGATAAACTTTATGTAAGTATAAGATGATTTTGAAAATCATTGATTTTGATAAATGAATAATTGAAGCTTATATTAGTGTGAAAGGATATTTGGTTTACGTGTAATTTGAGTTTATTTACAAATAATGGATTTATGAAATAAATATCTCAACACTAAGTAATAATGAAGTAAAATTTGAGATATATGAAATTATAAAATTTAGCTTTGAAATATAGTATATTTAAGCCTTGAAACATATTTAAGATTTAATAGTTTATTTTGTAAATCAAATCTATATTTGAAATTTGATAATATTTGAAATGGTTCGTTGGAAAACTAAATTGAACTGAAACTGATGGTTTGAATTGAATTAAAATCGAAAATTTTAGATTTTGGTTTAATTGAATAAATTTTTGAAATGTAAAGAATTAAGGGAATGTTTCATGATTCCAAATGTATGATTTCAAAATGTTATGATTTTCAAATTGAAATGATTTTAAGTATTTTGGTTTCGAAAGATTCATAACTTTGAAAGTATTATGACTTTTGAAGTGAATACATGTTTGAAATGGAAATGAATTTATTTGACCTAAATTTTGTTGATTTGGAAATTTGGGTTATTTTCTAAACCTATTGTTTTAAGAAATTTTGAAACTGAATATGTATAACTTGAAAGAAATGATTTGGTGAAATCATATATGATTTTTAAACTGAAATACTATTGAAATGAATTAAAATTTAGAACCTGTTTTATTTAATACTTGATTTGGGAGCTATCGAACTTATAAAAAAATGATTTATATAAGTAAACCATTGATTTGAGAACTGTTGATTTGAAAAGGTACTCAATTTTGAAAAATGAAATCTTATATAATCGAAATTTATATAAGTGTGATGTGATATACTATTATTTTGGAAAGTATTTGATTTGAAATGAAATCTTATATATATGAACTTTATATAAGTATGATATTTGAAAGTAATTTTGAAAGGTACTATATGATACATATTTTCAAAGTAAAGATATGGAAAGTGCCTTCTGCTTGATATCCGCTTTGTGGCCACACTATGGATTCATTCTATCGATATTATTATCTCTCTTTGATTTGGGTTTTTCGGATATGATACTCGAGTGTCCATCGAATTCCACGACGATCCCCATGGTCTTATGATCGCGACTACATAGCGCAACTGCCTGGCTGAGTCTTGCCTAGGTGTGCAGATTGTTTCGTGGGGGATCCAGGCGTAACCATTGTGTATCCTGCATTCTACTCATCATCATGGCGTAACTCGCAGAGCTGAGAAAGCTTACGGATACGGATTGTTTCCTGGGGGATCCAGGCGTAACCATTGTGTATCTGCGATCCATGGTTAGACAACTGTTTCGGTTTGGTTGATTTGTTTGGATTGTACTTTCCATATCTGTTTTTAAAAGTGTTTTCATTATTTTCACTGGGTGTTGAAACAAGTCTACTAAGTACTTGGAGAATTCTAGCTTTGCGCCTGATCAACGCATAGCCAGAGTCTGCAGGAACGAAAGTAAACTTGTTAAGACATCGAGCTATAAAAGTATTTTGATAAAAGTATCTTGATAAAGTACTGTATAAATAATATTTTTATCAATTATTTTCCCTTCTAAAAATTTAAAATGTTTTAAATATTGTTTACCTTGAACCATCAGATTTGAATCAAATGACTATTCATCATATTATAAAATATTTAAAATGTTATGAAATTTTAATTGAAATGTATAATGGTTAAATAATGGTTCACCCTTGTCTTCCAACATGCTTCCCTTCCTAGCTACCTTTTCCCTACCTTTTTTCGAGGATGTCTTCCAACCTATTTCTCTTTCTAGTTGTCTCTCCACTTCCTTCCTTTTCGAGGACGAAAAGATTTGAGTGGAGGAGAGTGTAACAACCCTAGTTTTGACTATATATTTAAATTTGACGTTATTTCATTTTGAAATTATTTTAAATTTGTTTTATTTGTGTGATATCATTTATAAACATTTTTAAAATGATGATATAATTTTTCCAAAATTTACTGTATTTATTTCCTATTTTTAAAGGTTGTTTTCTAATTTTCTACCATTTTCTTCATTTTTAAATTTCTTTATTTTATTTTAAATTTGTTTTATTTGTGAAAATTCATCCCTAAATATTTTTAAAATAATAATATAATTTTTCCAAAAATTACTGTGTTGATTTCCTATTTTTAAGGGCTGTTTTCCCATTTTCTGCTATTTTCTGCATTAAAATTTTATATTTAAATTAAATTTTAAATATTTATTTTGTGAATATATTTTTATTTTATGTTATTATTTATGTTTAAAAATACTTTACAAGCTTATATGAATTTTCTAAAAATTATTTCATTTAACTTCAAATTTTGCTAGTCTAGTTCACTGTTTTAACTATTTTCCTTAATTTTACTTTACATAATTGATAAATATTATATATATTTGTATATTGGTTAAAAATTTCGAAATCTTATCTGATATTATTATTATTTCAGCTACATAAATTTATATAAATAATAAAAGGTAATTTGAAAGGTTTTGTGACCTTTTATTTCTTAAGGCTCTTTGTATTCTCACCTTTTCAACTCCAACCATTACTTTTCATTCAATTGGCTGCCTTAACTCATTTCTCCAGCCGACTCCTCTATCATTTCACGTGATTTTCTTTCTCAAACTCTGAAGAAAAGTACAGCCTCTCCTATGTGAAAAGCTTGGTAAAAATTTTCTTCTTTTCTTTGCAACTTCCACTTGTTTTCTTATGATTTTGCACTTGTTTTCTCACCTTTTATGCTCAGCTCCTCCTTCCTCCTCCACCTTGGCCTCTTCCACCACCACCACATCTGGTCAGCACCTCCTCCAGCCCAGGCCCAAGCCATGGCCGTGCCCCTTGATGAAGAAGACCCACCTAAAAATGAACAAAACTCCACCTAAATGTTCATAGCCTAGCCTAACTTGTTCCACCACCTCTCTCCATCACTTTGGCCGACCATACACCACCACCACCAGCAAATTCCTGACCTGAGCCCACTGCCACATCATCCTCCAGCCCACTACAGACCTGGCCGTGCCCTCCTTGGCCTTGGCCGAGCCCTCTAGTGCATAGGAATCCATGATATTTGCCTTGTAGTGTTAGTTCATGCTCATATATCTTTGCTCCATCATTTTGCCATGCTAGGCCGACCTTTAAGAACCCAAATTAGATCCAAACCATGCCTTTAGCCGTGCCATTTCAGACCTGGAGTTGAAGTATAGGTGGTAGAAAGCAAGTGCAAACACTTCGGTGATGTTTTGTGTATTCATTTCTAGCTTTGTTTAATTGAATTTGGGTTGAAAACTTATGTTATACTTATTTGTTTTGTCTCATGTATCCAAGGAGAATTAATCTTTGGCTCTTCCACTCATCTTTGTGTCGTGTTATCGTGCTTGTTTGGATCTCATTCGTGGATTTCGTTGTTGTGTCTCCAGCTCAAAACAGTGAGTAAATCTCACCAGACTAATATGTACTTATATAGTGATAAACTGACATCACCTGAATCTGTAAATGCATATCATCCTGTTATAACTGCTATATTATATTCATATGAAGTTCACACCTATATTTACACTTTTTATACCATATGTTACTGTTATTTCATGCTATTCTGTTATTTTCATCAGTTTATCACACTGTAAGTTCCCTGTAGACTAGAATCACTATGGGTTGAAATGATACATACCCGAACGGACTTTAGAATAGGAGAAAATCGTTATGGGCTAAAATGAAATGCCTGAATGATTTTCAATTATTTTCTTTTACTTGGGATTGTGGGTTTGAAATGATCAAACCCGGGTTTTCTTTGTAAATTACGGGTTGAAATGATATATTACCCTTATCACTTCACCTAGGCTAGAAAATGAAATACAGACCCGTTGTTAAAATATGTTTTTCTAAAAAAAAATTAAATTAATTTAGAAATGTAAATATTATAATATTTTGATTTAAATTTGATTAAAAATGATTTTTTGTAAAGCATTATTGATTTTTTGAAAATTTATAAGTGAAATAAATAAATGGTAAAGTTAGAAAATCTGAAATGTAAGTTATTTTGGAAATTAGAATATGGTGATAAATGGAATTTAAATTAAATATGAAAATATGATAAATTTATGATATTTTGAATTAAACGAATTTAAAATGATTTTATAATACATTAATGATTTTTGAATAAAGTTAAAATGTGAAATGAATGAATATTTAGGTTGAAATTTGGAAATATAACTAAAATTGGAAATGTGTGAATTTGGCTTAAAAGTGAATTTTAAGTTAAGTAAATAAAAATGAAATTAAGTTATATTTGAAAATTTTAAACTTAAATTTTAAGTTAAATTTAATTTAATGAATTTAAAATTTAATGTTGGAATTTAATAAATGAATTATTATTAAATTTTGATTTTTGAATGGAGATTTAACTTTATAAAATCATGAATATAAGGTTATTTGAATGACTGTTTTAAAAGTGAAATTATATGATTTTATAAGCTAAAAATGATTAAAATAAAAATATAATTGTTTGTGAAATTATATTGAATACTTGAAGTTAATTAACTGCATTTCTGAAATGCTATTAATTCTAATGTAAATGATAATACAGCATTTGTAAATGCTGTAGTTGATAATAATGAACCAAATGGCTGAGTTTAATTAAAGGTTATTATAGCATTTTTGTAAATGCTATAATTTTTGAATTTCACTAAGTTTTATTTGAAACTAATGTAACCCTATTACAACATTTTTAAATGCTATCTTTTGTTAAATTGAACTGTTTTGAATGTAACTTTCTGTAGCAATTTCTAAATGCTGCGAAAGTTGAATTTTCATCTGTTTTAATAAATTAAGTGGATAAATGAATTTTGAAAGACTAAATTTTTGTAAATTTAACAATTTAATTATTAAATATAATAACTTCATTTTATGATTTAAAATGAAGTAATTTGTTTTGAAATATAAACTATTTTGAAATGTGTTTTGTAATGGTATTTAAATTAAATAAAAATGAGTGTGGTTTGGAAGATATTATATTTTTGATATTTTGAAATGGATTTTTGAATGATATTGAATTTTGAAATGATATTTGATTTTGAAGTATAAAATATCATTTCGAAATTTTAACCACGGGATGTATTTAATTTATAGTTTAACTGATTCTTAAAGGATGGGCGATCCCAAGCATCCTTTAAGTTATTGTGCATTTCTACTACGGTTCACTTGAGTTGGTTTACATTATATAAGTATATATTGTCCTGACTCGAGTGTTTTGTCTTTTACTTTACGCTCGGGTCAGCCTAAGTATTTACAGCTTAGCTTTGGATTTCTTTCTGGAGCTAGGAATTACTGGAGATTCTGCTTGTCTAGTTATCTATCCCTTCAGTTTCAGTTGTTCTATTTCAGCTTTGGTGTTGATAAATTGCTATGTAATTGAGATTTCTATTGTATATGTTTTTCAGACTGATATTATGTATTATGTTTTGAGAGTTTGTTATAGTAGCTTCATGAACTACTATGGTATTTTAATTTCCGCTGCGAGTTATTCTGATATTTCTATGTCTGTGATTCTGTGATTGTATTTCATTTGCTCCAAATTTATTTACAACGCGGTATTTTGAGCAATTCAAGTCCGACATGTGCAGATGCGAATGGCTGAAAATATCGGGTTGTTATAATTTAAATGTTTCCAAGTATATTTTGTATAAGTATTTTATATTATTTTAAATATTTGAACTCGGCAGAATTTTCAGTGGAAATGAATAAATATTGAAAATGTTTTCCGCGTAAGGAAAAATTGATTTGAAATTTTTTTCAAAGGATTTAAGTGTGAAATTTTATCTTGCGAAGATATATTAAAAAAAATGGGGGAAAATTATTTGAAATCTAGTGACTGTTGTGAATGATGATTGATAGTTAAGTAACCAACTATCAATATTGGCCTTTTTAAATGGCATTTGAATTTTGATGCGACCGGGAGTCGAATTCCAACTGGATATTCGAAACCCACATCGAACCTTTGTGATTGTGATGGATCTTTTGTTTAAAAGATCAAAGTGAAATTGTTGTGATTTGTTTGAATCTGAATGTAACACTTATTTTTAAAATAAGCACTCGTTATTCGGATTAGCCTGGAGAGGACCTTGTGTCATAAAACCCATTCCGAATAACGATACGACGAAATGGGATTGCATTTGAAGATGGTGTTGAAGATCGGGTATTTACGAAAACGAAAGGATGTCTGTCGAATGTCTCTGCACCAGGTTGCTCCGGTATAGAGGTTTTATCACCCTTTGTGATGGGGATTCCGGGCGTGATTAGTGAATATTCAGATTGCAAGGGCTTCTTTTGAAGTGCCTTCGGTTCCGTTCGATCCCGAAACGGACTTGTATGGATGTGAGTCTGATGTTACACTTTGAGATGTAAAGCTAGTTTCTATCAAATACATTTCTTTGGTGGCGAAGAATTTATTCTCTTAGCTTAACACCCTTCTCTGAGACGTACAAGCTCAGAGGTTATGTAGTTGATGGTTACTAGTGATACATTCCCAATTTGGTAATGTGGCATACGAAGTGCTGCTGATCATTTGTTGATCGAAGCATGGCTTTTGTGAAAAGCGTAGCTTTGTGGACGAGACTTCGTCGAACCTCACACCCCATAATGGTCAAAACAGGAAGGATGCGGCAAGGTTATAGGGGGTAGCGCCCCTTAGGGTATGTACATTTCCTTCTGGATAGAAGTGGTATCATGGTATGGAGCCCAGATACTTAACTTATGTGAATATCGCAAATATATATTACTTTGTGATTTTTGTTGTTGAGGATCCTCGGATAAAGGTTGTCTAAAACCGGGGGATGGCATACTCGTGTAGTAGTTA
Source organism: Allium cepa (assembly GCA_030765085.1). Classification (NCBI taxonomy): domain Eukaryota; kingdom Viridiplantae; phylum Streptophyta; class Magnoliopsida; order Asparagales; family Amaryllidaceae; genus Allium; species Allium cepa. Next base: position 468,066,288 of record CM060943.1, read on the forward strand.
CCTATTTTTGCAGAGGTAACCCGGCCTTGTGTTGGCAGTGATCCGGTTAGGTTCTCGGGACGTCCTTGCAGAGGCATACCCATGTGGCAATAGGAAGTTCCTTAGCCTGACCATTTTTTGGAAATCTAAAGAAACAATACGCGCTCTGTACGGTTTTAGTTGTATAACTTGCCATTGAACATGGTAGCTATAGTAGGCATAAGTGCGAAGTGCCTATGCTGGCTAAGATTAATATTATACTTTCGAAATGTTTTCCACTATGCACGAATAGTAATAATACCAATTCTGCATTTGCATTGTTTGTGTGGTGGGAGGCCTTATGGTAGTTTCATTTTCTAAAAAGCATTGCGGATTTCTTTTAAATTCCTTTGTTTTTCTTTTGTAAAAGAATTACTATTTTAAGATCTCACACTAGTCACATGACTGACCTAGAGTTTATTGTTCCCTTCCTAAACTCTGGGTGCCCATAATTTTCCACACGGGCAGCTTAGAGTTAGATTATCAGGTCATTCTGGAATTCAGTAGTCGCTGTAGAGATCAGGAGCTAGCTGGATGGCGTAGCATATCACTAGTATATATTATATTTCTCTTCCGCTGTTGTTGTTGGAACACTCTGATAATGTAATGTGATGTAATGTAATAACTGATATAGTTCTTTGTTTTAAAGATAGTCATTTATCTATTATATGTTATTCCGCTGCGATATGAGAGATTCTATTATTGTTTTTCTATTTTCTTCTTCTACCTTTTTCTTCTAAAACTCTAATGGTTCGGTTATTTGGTGATCGATGGTTCGGCAGTTGATACAGTGGACGTATTAATGTCGACTTTCGGAAGTCGAAAAATCGGGTCGTTACAAATTTGGTATCAGAGCATTTGGTTAAGTGACAACCTTGGCTCTGTTGGGTGTTACTCATTAGTGATAGAGTCAGTAGTACTCTAGAATGAGTTTGAGTGTAATAATGGATATAAGCGCACATTTGTTAGTGAATATAAAAACTGTTTTATATTGTGACGATTAGTTTGTTGAGTGGTATATGGATTCTGGTCGGTATAGTCTGTACAACTCTATCGATAGGAATCTCTAAACATTCGTACAGAACAATTCGACATGATATTGTTTTAAAAGTAGGGTAAGTGAAATAACTTTACCCAAAACTATTTTGTATATAAAAGAATAATTTTCCGTAACTTATTATAGTATATGGCTACTTGTTTTGTTAGGAAGTGATAATATTAAATTATTATCATTGAAATTGAACAAGAAATTGAAATCATAATCAAAAGTTTAGAAATAAAATCCATATACAAATGAAATTTGAGAATGTAAATTATAAATGTGATTTATAATTAGAAATAGAATTCCAGAGAAGTTTTTGGAAATGTTTTTGAAAGGAATTGGAATTTTGGAAATTAAATTCCATTGAGTTTGAAAATGATTTTCACAGGTTTTGGAAAAGTGTTTTGAAGGGATGAAAGCTCTAAACTCTTTTAGGTCGCTGGAAAATAAATTCGATGATGACTGCAGCACATCGATGTTCATTTTCAGGTTTCCAAAAGAGGAATTGCCGCCAAATTATTTAAAATTTGAAGTTGTTTGCAAACTGGGTTTGGTTTTGGAAATTCAAAAGATAATTTAATTGATTTCTAAAAATGATTTTTGGAAGATTGAAAAAAAATTCTGGAATGTTATATAAAATATTTGTGGAATATCATTAAGTTGATAATTTGTAAAGTTTGAAGTTGTTAAAATAAAAATCTAACTTAAAGAGAAGTTTGAAAAAGGTAGACGTGGGAACAAAATAGGTTGGAAGGAAAATTTAAATCAAGTGGAATTGGAAATGAAAATTGAATAAAAGAATTGAGATTGAAAATTTAAGTCAAATAAAATGATGATATGGATTTAAAATGAAATTGAAATTGAAGATTGAGTTAATTTGTTTGAAGGTGAATCTGAGAAGTCTTATAGACTAAATGGCTGGAATAAAATTTATTAAGATGGAAAAATAAAATTGTGAATGAATGAATAAATTTATAATTACAATTAAATGAAAGCAAAATTGAATGTTGAAATTCATTTCGAATTTGTAAGCAAATAGAATAGAATTAGAATTGAATTTAATTTGTTATAAGCAAAGCGAAGTATTGAAATAAAATTAGTGAGTGAAGCTAATTGAAGAAATGAAAAATTAATTTGGTTTGAAATTAATTGAATTCAATAATTATAAATGAAAAGTAAATTGAATTAATATGGAATTTGAAATCCAATTTAAATATAAGTGGTTGTGAACCCAAAATGGTGAATTGAAATTGAATTGTGTTTGGAAATGAACAAAAGAATAAAATTGGAATTGGAACTGAATATTTAAAACCAATTTGAATTATGTGAAATAAAATGAAGTTGTAAAATTAGTTCGAAGTGAACTAAAGAAATAAAGGTGAAAAAATGGGTTGTGATGAAATGAATTAGAACTTGTAATGAATTAGTAAAAGAAACTAATTTAAAATAGCAACATGAATTAGTTGTGAATGAAAGATAATTGATAAATTCAATATTCAGAAGTTAAACTGAATCCAAAATAGAATTGAAATTATAAATTGAATTCAAATGAAATTGAAAGTGCAAGATTTAAAGAAAATGGATATATAACTTTAATAGTGAAGTAAAAATGGTATAAGAAGTGTATACTGAAGATTTTGTAAAGGAATGTGCAAAATGATATATGAATGTTGTAATGGATATTATGATAAGCAGGATATACAGTTGTATTAAAGAAAATGGAATTGGGATTTCGTAGATAATTTTGAATTGCTCGACAAAAAGGTATGTATTTGAACTTTAGTATGAAATTTGATGATCTTCTTGTCTAGCCGCTTGGCTTTTGCTTTTCTTTTGAAATCTGGGGGCCTGTGGTGGCATTTTGTAGTCGTACCGAGCTAGCCGCGCAAAGGAGACGCTGGCGAAATTTTTCGAAAATTTAGGGAGTTAGAAAAATTTAAGAAAATTTGAAATTTAAATTTGAATTGTTAAGAAAACAGCGTTGTTTGGAATCTATGATTAATTTTGGAAAGTTAGTTGAAGCAATAATAGGTTGATAATAAAAATGAATTTGTTTGGCAAATTGATAAAACTGTTTAGTTTTCGAAAAATAACGAATGGGTTAAGGATCATTCTTCTTAACTAGTAATTTCGGGACGAAATTCTTTTAAGGGGGAAGGATGTGACGACCTAGAATTTTCAACATTTGAAATTGAAATATTCAATTGATTTCAAATATCTGAATTGTTAATTTAAGCTTGAGTTTCAATTTTAAACTATGAGTTTAGCAATTTAATTGTTAAATTTAATTTACAGAAATTTGGGTAGAATTGTAAATCTTCAATTTTGAGCCTGTTAAAAATAATTTGACGGCTTAGAAAATTTATATTGATAATACTAAAGATGATAAAAGCTTCAGAATTGAATTTGAAAACTGTTTTGTTCAGTTTTGAAATTATATAGTTTAAATTGATATTTAAAAATAGCTTTCCGAGGCACAGTCTCGGATTTCGACGAAACGAGCTCCATTGGATCCGCAATATTGTACTATTAGCGGGTTTCAATTTTCATGGCTTTCGGAGTGATCGTTTAGCCGTACGATAAGCAAACGCGCTGAAAATTTAATCGAAATTTAATTTAATAACTGGTTCAAAAAGCTATCTTCTCCATACGATCGAATTTGGACTCGGAATCTTTTTCATTGTGTTTGGAATAGGGGTTTAACATTATAAACTCCTGGCGGCATGCTTCGATTGGAGGTCGAGATTTTTCATTGCGAAATTTGAACGATTAAATTCAAATTTGAATTTAAATTTAATGAATTTACATATTCTTAGGCAATTGGTAAATTTTATTTTACACGTTTCATTATTTCCTACACTTGGCAAAGAATTAAAACACGCATCTTCTCTCATTCTTACAATTGAATTCGTTCGTGTAAACAAAAAGAAAAAAATCTGAACAAAAAAATTCAAGAGCAAAATAAATAAAAACAATGGCGTCCCTCATTCAATTCCCTTCCGTTCAAACGAAAACCCTTCTTCCATTCCAAAATTAACCCAGCATCGATTCGAAATTCAAATATACCAAATCAAATCGAAATCGATTCAATCAAAGCACGAATTCGTCACTGGAGAGGAAGCGCGCGCTCATGCACGTGAGGCACTGGCGAAGCTCGCGACAAGGGGAATTGATGCAAGGGTTTCACGACAGATCTGGGGAAGGCTAGGCGGATGTTTGCCAATCGATTTTGAATTCGTTTGGCTCAAACTCGCGTGCAAGTGGAGAGGTGCATGTGAATGATGGTGATCGAGGCCGTGAGCGATTGGCGGTGACGAAGGCGTGGTCGCGATCGATTGGGAGGTCGCGCAATGGATGTGATGGCGACTTCGATGGCGATTTCAATTGCGGCATCGATGCGAGCTAGGTTGGGCCTCGGCAAAAGGCGAAGGGAGGCGATCGATTTGGATGGTTCGCGATTTTCCTCATCTACAAGGTAATTTGTTTCTCAATAAAATAAGTATTTTTGCAAATTTTATTCATCAACATTTTCGAGATAAAAGCATATAGAAGATAGGTAGTCATAGTAAGTATAGATTTCTGTTTTCTGAATTTAAATGAAATTAACATGTTTCATCAGAAAAATGTTTATGCCATTTTCATATATTAATATGCATGCAAGGAAATATAATTTTTACGGTAAGAAGAAAAGCAAATGTTTACTGTTTGTTTATTTACAGAAAATAAAGTATAAATGTATTGTTTAATTGGTTTATCTAAAACTATTTAAATTACTAAAGAAAATTTATATAAAGGGAATTTAGTCTTAAATTTAAATTTTTGAGTTGAATAAATTTATTAAAAAGAGTTTGTTTAAAAAATTTAAGGTATTAGTTTCTTTGCTTTTAAATTTCAGTATTTTAAATATGAGATTAAGTGAACTTTAATTTAATTTAAATAAATTGTTTATTTATTTAGCTATCAAACATTAACAGTAGGTTTATTTTGGAGATAATTTATTAAGGTAGCTTATGTGGTTAATGAATTTATTTCAATTATTTAGTTACCAAATTAGTTATAAAAGGAAAATTAGTTAAGATAAAAATTTTGGTTAAGTAAATAAATGTAACGTCCCGAAAATTTTCAACTTTCGAAAATTCAACATCGATACTCACTTTATCGACTGCCGAGAAATCGAAGGCCAAAAACCCGAAATGTTATGGGTTTAAGAAAAAGAAAGACAAAGAAAAAGAGAGAAAAAGATAGAAAATAGGGAGGAGAGAAAAGAAAATAGAAATTAGAGAGAATAGAAAATGGAGGGGAAAGAAAAATAGAACGGAATAGAAAAACAACAGAACAATATCAGAATCTCACAATTCGCAGCGGAACAACATATAATACTAAATGAATAATCTTTAAACAAGAACTATATCAGTTATTACATTTTATACATTACATTTCATTACTTCATATCATCATCAGAGTGTACAACAATATACAACAAACAGTGCAGCGGAAAAGAAATACTATATAAACTAGTAATACGCCATGCCATCCAGCTTGCCTCCAGCAACTCCAGAATATCCAGAATATCCTGATAAACCTAACTTTTGACTGCCCTGTGAAAATTGGTGGGCACCCAGAGTTTAGGAAGGAAAACAATAAACTCCGAGTCAGTCATGTGACTGGTGTGAGAACTCAAAACAGTTTATTTATCTTTAAAATCAAAATAGAGGAATATTTTTTTTTAAATTCAATTCGCAATGCTTTTAAAAATGAGACTACCATAAGACCTCCTGCCACACACACAATGCAAACGCAGACTTGGAGAAGATTTCTCCTTATGATAGCCACAGATGCTTGATACGCATTAAAACCAAATCAATTTTGATATTATTATTAGTGCATAGTGTAGAAGAAATTCATTTCGAAAGTGGAATATAAATCTTAGCCAGCAGAGGTACCATTATATTATGCCTACTATAGCTACCATTTTAAATGGCAGGTTCTACAACTAAAACCGTACAAGTTTCGTATTGTTTCTTTGGATTTCCAACAAATGGTCAGGCCAAGGAACTTCCCATTGCCACATGAGAATGCCTCTGGAAGGACATTCCCGAGAACCAAACCGGAACTCTGCCAACACAAGGCCGGGTTACCCCTAACTGGGTAACTACTGACACGAGCACGCCATTCCCCGATCGTAAACGACCTTTCTCACGGGATCCCGATAACCAACAACCACAAAGTAATAAATGCGCAGTAACCACATAGGTTAAATATCTGGGCTCCATACCATGATACCACCTCTATCCAGAAGGAAATGCACATACCCTAAAGGGAGCTACCCCTCATAACCTTGCCGCATCTTTCCTGTTTTGACCATTTCCGGGGTGTGAGGCTCGACGAAGTCACGTCCACAAAAACATACTTTATACAAAAGCCATGCTTTGGGTCAACAAATGATCATAGAAATGATCACCAAGATAGACGATCAAATAAATGATCCTATCACAAATAATCAACACAATGATCATTTACAGCAACACTCAGCATGTCACATTACCAAATTGGGAATATATCGCTGATAACTTCAACTATATAACCTCTGAGCTCGTACGTCTCAGAGAAGGGTGTTAAGCTAAAAGAATAAATTCTCCGCGACCAACAGAAATATATTTGAAAGAAATCTGCTTTATATCTCAATTTGTAACGTCAGACATACAATCCATACAAGTCTGTTCCGCGCTCGAACAAAACCGAAGGCACTTACAAAGAAGTCCTTGCAATCCGGATATTCACAATCCTGATCGGATTTCCCATCACTTAGGGAGTCTCTATACCGCTGCAACTCAGTGCAGAGACAATCGACAGGTCATCCTATCGCTCTCGCAAATACCGGGTCTTCAACACCGATCTTCAATGCAATTATAACGACGTATCACATATTCGGAATGGGTTATACGACCCCATGGTCCTTTCCCGGTTAACCCGAATAGTGAGTGCTTATTCAAAAATAAGTGTAGCATTCACATTCAAACAAATCACATCAATTACCCATTCAAAGGGAAATATTGATAGTCGGTTATTGAACTATCACTGGATATGCACACATCACCAGATTCCAAATAATTTTCCAAATTATTTATTTTCCAAAAATATCTTTACAAGATATGTTATTTCATACTTCAAAAATAAATCAATATTTATTTTTAAACCAATTCCACTTTCTTTTATAAATTCCTTAGTGAATTTATAATCCAAAATATCTATGGATATTCGATTTCAATTATTCATTTCAATTTATCTTCAAAAAGATAAATTCTCAAAATATTCACCTTATATTGGAAAACATTTCCATACTTATTTATTCATAAGTAATTCACAAATTTTATTTATTTTCGACACTTGGAAAATATTCAATATACTTCAATCAAGATTAAGTATATATTTCATTCTTTAAGGAAATCATTCTCTTAAACATATTTATTTGGGCCAAAACGAATGTTACGTAAAACATCGTTACGACAACCCAAAATCACTAGTATAGGGATTCGAAATTAAAATAGATATATAAATCCCAATACTATGCAAAACATTTCCTTTCGGAAATCATTTACTATAATAACAGTGTGATAGTCCATTATTTCCTTTTATTTCTCGAAAACGTCTATTTCAACAATAAATGTTGAAATCTATGGTTTCGAATCTCAACACATTTTAAAACATCGTTAGATCGTTTTAATTCAATTTAAACATCAAATCTAAACATTTTCTTTAACATATTGTTCACCATTCAAAAACGTGAATATATTACGTTAACAAATTTTCATTCTTTTATACATTTCATTTTAAAGGATTATTCACAGTCAAAAACGTGAATATAACTCCATTAATAGGTTTCAACAATTTACTTATCAAAATAAGTCGTTTGTGAATTTATAAAACAACGTTTATAAACTCCATTTCTATTTATTTTATAACAACTTCCTTTTATAAATTCCTCTATTAATCTATTCGATTTATAACTTAATTATAAACTAAAGGTTCATATTATAAATTAAATGCTTATAAAACGATTATTTTACAGAATCGTTCTTTTAACTTCCCAAATTATAAATCTTATAACTTATAAGATTGTTTATTTATCCAAAATTCATTCTTTCAATAACTTTATAAATCTTATAAACCTACTGTTTATAAAATTCCATTTATAACTTCACTGTTTAAAATTCTATAAATTCCATTCAATTATGAAATTCATTTCCACTTCATTCAAACACTTATAAAAACTCGTTTTATAATGTACATATTTCAATTTATAAATATCCATTTATAAATCTCTTAATATAAATCAATTTATATTATTCTTTTAAAACGTCTTTAATCTCCTTTATTATTTCACCATTTTGATTCATAAAATAATTAAATTTTATAAATCCTATATTTAAACTTTTCACAATAAATTCTAAAATCCCGATTAAACTATTTTATAAAATTATTAGCATCGTATTCTCAAAAATCAGTTTTTAACTATATTTCTCAAAAATCATAATTTTTATAACATTAAAAAATTATACGTTTATTTATTTTAAAATGAATCAATTCCAAAAATATTTTATAACGTATACTTTCAAAAATCACTTTGAAATCATTTTAAAATTCCAAATTTGGTCCAATGATGCTACACACCAAATAGTCAATCACGACAATAACGATATCATATATCGATATGATAATCCATCAAATATCTAAATATCTGAAATCCAATAAAAACTGTTGAGGAATCCAGTTGGATCCCTCCAACCTGTTTTCCTGCATCCAAAAACATTAGCACAATACCAATTTCGCTCCAGTACGAAATTATCGCGGTATATGTTTTTATTAAATATTATCCGCTTAATAACGGCGCAATAGGGTCTCATCCGCTAAACAAAAAATTGCGGGAAATCAATAACTCCAATATATACATATGCCAATATATATATATATATATTTCTATTATATATAATACCAATTTCACTGTTTATGAAATATTCGCGGTATATGTTTTTAATAAATAACATCCGCTTACTAACGGCGTATAATGTCTATTTTAACAATCAATAGATATCAATCATCATTCAAACATGCATTCAAATATTTTAAATCTAACTATTTAAAATAAAATCGAAACTGATTCGATTGAGTGAGAAGTTCTCACCTTGATTTCATTTCCGTTTTAGCGATTTATTTCGAATAAAATTAAACGGACGTTTAATTTTACTCAAAATTCTCACTAACTCCAAACGACTCCAATCCAATTTCATCGCGTAGTGCTCGTCCATACGATCCCAACGCAACTAGTTTCGCGCGTTTTCGACCTCGTATCAAAAAGTTATGAATTTTTGAAGTTTACACGATTTAAATATAAACAATTACAACTTAATTTAATTTTTTTATAACCTAAACTAACCCAGGCCGTCCATTTCTTGATTGAGCAGATCTGGCCGTACCCCCCTACCCCTTCTCCTTCGTTCCATCTACAGGTTGTTGCCGTCACAAAAGAACCCACTTGCGTAGATTAGGGTTTAATAATACTTCCACTACGACGAACTATAGCTCGATCAGGATGCGCCAAGTCGAAGCTCCAAACCCCCTCTATGTTCGGCCTCGACAAGAGCAAGCTCGGCTGCCCCATTCCCCTCGAGTTGCGTGCGCAACTTGCTGCATACGGCCCCCCTAGCTCCCTCCTCGCGACACCATATTCGATCATAACCGTATAGAATTAAAGATCACGACGAGTGCTACAGCTTTCATATTGGAGGTATCACGAATTGTTGCTTGGATTTAGAGAGATTGAGAAAAGAAAATGGGACGTTTCTGGCCATTGACAGTGGGGGTGGCGGCTGTAGAAACAAATTAGGGTTTTGTTTTTTTTTTCTTTTGTTTTTTTTAGAATGGTGGCTATTTATAAGAAAATATCGAACACTATTCATCCCGGAAATTCCGAACTCCGATTTACGCGCCGTAACCAACGTTTCTAGGGTTTACCCCGCGTTCCGGACACAATGGAACAGGTTTCGAAAGCTAATTCGGACATCTGTGCGAGTTATGGCTATAAACGCTCAATTTGAATTAAACCGATTTAAGCGATTTTCTAGGCGTTTTAATTTGTACCGGACAAACGGTAAATCCAATTGACACGAAATTTGAAACCTTACAATAATATCACATTACGGATCCGATGAAACTGGTTTCGTCGAAATCCGAGGCTTTTTGAAAAATGGCTATTTTAACTCGCCAAATTAAAATTAAAAATAATTCGATGCGTTTCGAGCTGCCACGATCAAACGATAACTCTGATTGACACGAAAATTGAAATCCGGTAATAACTAACTATTATGGATCCAATGGAACTGGTTTCGTTCAATTCTGAGACTGTTCAAAAATTGACTATTTTCACTAGTCGATTAAATATTAAAATATTCAATTTTCACAAATTAACTTTTAATTCGATTTTAAAAGTTCTAAAATATCATTCTAACTCCCATATGATAAAATAAAATTTTACAAATCATTTTCAATCATATTTAACTCAATTTTCAATTATTTCCATAATTTAACATATTAAATTATCGATTTAATTATCCAATTAAATCCAATTAATTCAAAATAAAATTTATTCGACTTATAAATTCACATATTAATATTTAAAATTAATTAAATATTCAAATTTTAATTAATAAAAATCCTGGGTCGTTACAATCTTCCCCCCTTAAAAGAATTTCGTCCTCGAAATTATTAAGTAAGAAAAGTTACAGAATCTATAAATTTTCCCAAAATTCATAGTTAAATTTCTTATAATTATTTACTAAGTTTTCAAATCATACTTAGTTATCTTTTCAAAAACAATTACTATTGTTTAACTTTCAATTCTAAATCAAAGTTAAAGTTTTCAAAATTTTCCAATTTTCTCAAATTTTTTCTAACGCCTTAAATTTTCGGAAAAATTCGCCATAGTCTCCTTTGGGCGGCTCGATCCGGAAAAAAAATGACAGTATATATATCACAAATATACATCTCATCAAGTAATGAGGCATCCCGAAGGGAAAAAAGTATAAAAGTACGGTATGTAATCCGAGATATGTACCTTATATTTTATTAGCAAGCATATACGGCTAATATAGCGCGAAAGCGAGCTCCAAATGCGAAGCAAACGCGATCCGCACCTACTAATCACTCAACAAACAACATGAGAATCATGCATATATAAAAATAGTATCGATATACAACATATAGCAACATAATAACTATATATGCCAACATAGCAAATGAAACAAAACAACAAATGCAAACATCAACCAACTATCATCCAACTAATTCATAACCAATAAATATTCATTCATATTCTCATTAATATTCAATGAATTGGTTTTCAGTTTAATCACATTTGATTCATTTACATTGGGTTTACTAACATTCATTTTCAATTTGCTTATATTCACTAATTCATATTCAAGTTGGTTCACTTCCAATTCAAATTCAATTCTATTTAAGTTTCACTTAACTTCCAATTGAATTTCAATTACTTTAGCTTCCAATTTTATTAAATCAATTTCATTAACACTTAATGAATTATATACAATCAACTAACAATCATATAACAATCAATGTATATTAATTACAACCAAATTCCTTTGCTTACAATTGGTTTAATTTAATTGATTTTCATTCAATTATTCAACTTTCTAATAACATTAGATTTTAATGAATTACACTTATATTCATTATTTCATATCAACTTAATTCACATTTAATTGATTAATATTCAATCCATTCATTCAATTCTATTACAAAAGTTGAATTTCATTTATATAACTCAAGTTCATATCCATCACTTAATTTTATTAATTTACCTTGATACTAATATCAACTTCATTCCATATCACTTAAGTTATATTTCATTTTATAAACATCACTTGGTTTTCCTTAACTTAAATTCCCATTTATAAATCAATTCAGCTTCCAATTCTAAGTAAATTTTCCATTTAACTTTAAATTCATTTTTATTTACAACTAAATTCATAAATATATTCATATAGTTTCACTTCTTATATATATAAGTTTATTTCACAATTGTAAATCACTTTAATTATAATTTAACTCTTATAATTCTTTTTGCTTATACAATTCCTTTATTTAGATTATTCAAATAACTAAACAATCAACTTATATACACTTTAATAATTCTGAAAATTATTTCTTCATATACAAAATATACTCAAGGTAAAATTATGTCATTTACCCAATTTTAAAACAATATTGTGTCGAATTGCTCTATTCAAGTGTTTAGAAACCCCTTCGGCATAGTCTTGCGGACCACGCTGACGAAAGTTCATATGCCACTCAATAAACCAATCATCACAATATAAAACAATTTTATATATTCACTATCAAATACGCTCTCATAGCTATTATTACACTCAAACTCATTCTAGAGTACTGCTGACTCTATCTCTAATGAGTAATACCCAACAGAACCATGGTTGTCGCTTAACCATAAGCTCCGATACCAAATGTAACGTCACGAAAGTAGCGGTCACAACCGGTAGGCTTTTCAACCATCCCAGCGCCACCGTGGCTTACACCGGTACCCCAGACCTTGCTTTTACGGCCAGCCTCTCGACTGTCTCAGGTTACACCTAACCAACCCCCTAAAAGAGGATGTGTGGGAGTAAGAGTCTCCCGTTCGCCACCAAACCGCGAAGCGAGAACCCCCCATCACATAGCCCAAAGCTTAGCAAGACTGGTGTGAGAACTCAAAACAGTTTATTTATCTTTAAAATCAAAATAGAGGAATATTTTTTTTAAATTCAATTCGCAATGCTTTTAAAAATGAGACTACCATAAGACCTCCTGCCACACACACAATGCAAACGCAGACTTGGAGAAGATTTCTCCTTATGATAGCCACAGATGCTTGATACGCATTAAAACCAAATCAATTTTGATATTATTATTAGTGCATAGTGTAGAAGAAATTCATTTCGAAAGTGGAATATAAATCTTAGCCAGCAGAGGTACCATTATATTATGCCTACTATAGCTACCATTTTAAATGGCAGGTTCTACAACTAAAACCGTACAAGTTTCGTATTGTTTCTTTGGATTTCCAACAAATGGTCAGGCCAAGGAACTTCCCATTGCCACATGAGAATGCCTCTGGAAGGACATTCCCGAGAACCAAACCGGAACTCTGCCAACACAAGGCCGGGTTACCCCTAACTGGGTAACTACTGACACGAGCACGCCATTCCCCGATCGTAAACGACCTTTCTCACGGGATCCCGATAACCAACAACCACAAAGTAATAAATTCGCAGTAACCACATAGGTTAAATATCTGGGCTCCATACCATGATACCACCTCTATCCAGAAGGAAATGCACATACCCTAAAGGGAGCTACCCCTCATAACCTTGCCGCATCTTTCCTGTTTTGACCATTTCCGGGGTGTGAGGCTCGACGAAGTCACGTCCACAAAAACATACTTTATACAAAAGCCATGCTTTGGGTCAACAAATGATCATAGAAATGATCACCAAGATAGACGATCAAATAAATGATCCTATCACAAATAATCAACACAATGATCATTTACAGCAACACTCAGCATGTCACATTACCAAATTGGGAATATATCGCTGATAACTTCAACTATATAACCTCTGAGCTCGTACGTCTCAGAGAAGGGTGTTAAGCTAAAAGAATAAATTCTCCGCGACCAACAGAAATATATTTGAAAGAAATCTGCTTTATATCTCAATTTGTAACGTCAGACATACAATCCATACAAGTCTGTTCCGCGCTCGAACAAAACCGAAGGCACTTACAAAGAAGTCCTTGCAATCCGGATATTCACAATCCTGATCGGATTTCCCATCACTTAGGGAGTCTCTATACCGCTGCAACTCAGTGCAGAGACAATCGACAGGTCATCCTATCGCTCTCGCAAATACCGGGTCTTCAACACCGATCTTCAATGCAATTATAACGACGTATCACATATTCGGAATGGGTTATACGACCCCATGGTCCTTTCCCGGTTAACCCGAATAGTGAGCGCTTATTCAAAAATAAGTGTAGCATTCACATTCAAACAAATCACATCAATTACCCATTCAAAGGGAAATATTGATAGTCGGTTATTGAACTATCACTGGATATGCACACATCACCAGATTCCAAATAATTTTCCAAATTATTTATTTTCCAAAAATATCTTTACAAGATATGTTATTTCATACTTCAAAAATAAATCAATATTTATTTTTAAACCAATTCCACTTTCTTTTATAAATTCCTTAGTGAATTTATAATCCAAAATATCTATGGATATTCGATTTCAATTATTCATTTCAATTTATCTTCAAAAAGATAAATTCTCAAAATATTCACCTTATATTGGAAAACATTTCCATACTTATTTATTCATAAGTAATTCACAAATTTTATTTATTTTCAACACTTGGAAAATATTCAATATTCTTCAATCAAGATTAAGTATATATTTCATTCTTTAAGGAAATCATTCTCTTAAACATATTTATTTGGTCCAAAACGAATGTTACGTAAAACATCGTTACGACAACCCAAAATCACTAGTATAGGGATTCGAAATTAAAATAGATATATAAATCCCAATACTATGCAAAACATTTCCTTTCGGAAATCATTTACTATAACAACAGTGTGATAGTCCATTATTTCCTTTTATTTCTCGAAAACGTCTATTTCAACAATAAATGTTGAAATCTATGGTTTCGAATCTCAACACATTTTAAAACATCGTTAGATCGTTTTAATTCAATTTAAACATCAAATCTAAACATTTTCTTTAACATATTGTTCACCATTCAAAAACGTGAATATATTACGTTAACAAATTTTCATTCTTTTATACATTTCATTTTAAAGGATTATTCACAGTCAAAAACGTGAATATAACTCCATTAATAGGTTTCAACAATTTACTTATCAAAATAAGTCGTTTGTGAATTTATAAAACAACGTTTATAAACTCTATTTCTATTTATTTTATAACAACTTCCTTTTATAAATTCCTTTATTAATCTATTCGATTTATAACTTAATTATAAACTAAAGGTTCATATTATAAATTAAATGCTTATAAAACGATTATTTTACAGAATCGTTCTTTTAACTTCCCAAATTATAAATCTTATAACTTATAAGATTGTTTATTTATCCAAAATTCATTCTTTCAATAACGTTATAAATCTTATAAACCTACTGTTTATAAAATTCCATTTATAACTTCACTGTTTAAAATTCTATAAATTCCATTCAATTATGAAATTCATTTCCACTTCATTCAAACACTTATAAAAACTCGTTTTATAATGTCCATATTTCAATTTATAAATATCCATTTATAAATCTCTTAATATAAATCAATTTATATTATTCTTTTAAAACGTCTTTAATCTCCTTTATTATTTCACCATTTTGATTCATAAAATAATTAAATTTTATAAATCCTATATTTAAACTTTTCATAATAAATTCTAAAATCCCGATTAAACTATTTTATAAAATTATTAGCATCGTATTCTCAAAAATCAGTTTTTAACTATATTTCTCAAAAATCATAATTTTTATAACATTAAAAAATTATACGTTTATTTATTTTCAAATGAATCAATTCCAAAAATATTTTATAACGTAGACTTTCAAAAATCACTTTGAAATCATTTTAAAATTCCAAATTTGGTCCAATGATGCTACACACCAAATAGTCAATCACGACAACAACGATATCATATATCGATATGATAATCCATCAAATATCTAAATATCTGAAATCCAATAAAAACTGTTGAGGAATCCAGTTGGATCCCTCCAACCTGTTTTCCTGCATCCAAAAACATTAGCACAATACCAATTTCGCTCCAGTACGAAATTATCGCGGTATATGTTTTTATTAAATATTATCCGCTTAATAACGGCGCAATAGGGTCTCATCCGCTAAACAAAAAATTGCGGGAAATCAATAACTCCAATATATACATATGCCAATATATATATATTGCTATTATATATAATACCAATTTCACTGTTTATGAAATATTCGCGGTATATGTTTTTAATAAATAACATCCGCTTACTAACGGCGTATAATGTCTATTTTAACAATCAATAGATATCAATCATCATTCAAACATGCATTCAAATATTTTAAATCTAACTATTTAAAATAAAATCGAAACTGATTCGATTGAGTGAGAAGTTCTCACCTTGATTTCATTTCCGTTTTAGCGATTTATTTCGAATAAAATTAAACGGACGTTTAATTTTACTCAAAATTCTCACTAACTCCAAACGACTCTAATCCAATTTCATCGCATAGTGCTCGTCCATACGATCCCAACGCAACTGGTTTCGCGCGTTTTTGACCTCGTATGAAAAAGTTATGAATTTTTTAAGTTTACACGATTTAAATATAAACAATTACAACTTAATTTAATTTTTTTATAACCTAAACTAACCCAGGCCGTCCATTTCTTGATTGAGCAGATCTGGCCGTACCCCCGTACCCCTTCTCCTTCGTTCCATCTACAGGTTGTTGCCGTCACAAAAGAACCCACTTGCTTAGATTAGGGTTTAATAATACTTCCACTACGACGAACTATAGCTCGATCAGGATGCGCCAAGTCGAAGCTCCAAACCCCCTCTATGTTCGGCCTCGACAAGAGCAAGCTCGGCTGCCCCATTCCCCTCGAGTTGCGTGCGCAACTTGCTGCATACGGCCCCCCCTAGCTCCCTCCTCGCGACACCATATTCAATCATAACCGTATAGAATTAAAGATCACGACGAGTGCTACAACTTTCATGTTGGAGGTATCACGAATTGTTGCTTGGATTTAGAGAGATTGAGAAAAGAAAATGGGACATTTCTGGCCATTGACAGTGGGGGTGGCGGCTGTAGAAACAAATTAGGGTTTTGTTTTTTTTTTCTTTTGTTTTTTTTAGAATGGTGGCTATTTATAAGAAAATATCGAACACTATTCATCCCGGAAATTCCGAACTCCGATTTACGCGCCGTAACCAACGTTTCTAGGGTTTACCCCGCGTTCCGGACACAATGGAATAGGTTTCGAAAGCTAATTCGGACATCTGTGCGAGTTATGGCTACAAACACTCAATTTGAATTAAACCGATTTAAGCGATTTTCTACGCGTTTTAATTTGTACCGGACAAACGGTAAATCCAATTGACACGAAATTTGAAACCTTACAATAATATCACATTACGGATCTGATGAAACTGGTTTCGTCGAAATCCGAGACATTTTGAAAAATGGCTATTTTAACTCGCCAAATTAAAATTAAAAATAATTCGATGCGTTTCGAGTTGCCACGATCAAACGATAACTCCGATTGACACGAAAATTGAAATCCGGTAATAACTAACTATTACGGATCCAATGGAACTTGTTTCATTCAATTCTGAGACTGTTCAAAAATTGACTATTTTCACTAGTCGATTAAATATTAAAATATTCAATTTTCACAAATTAACTTTTAATTCGATTTTAAAAGTTCTAAAATATCATTCTAACTCCCATATGATAAAATAAAATTTTACAAATCATTTTCAATCATATTTAACTCAATTTTCAATTATTTCCATAATTTAACATATTAAATTATCGATTTAATTATCCAATTAAATCCAATTAATTCAAAATAAAATTTATTCGACTTATAAATTCACATATTAATATTTAAAATTAATTAAATATTCAAATTTTAATTAATAAAAATCCTGGGTCGTTACAATAAATTAAACGATAATTTAATTGTTCGATTTAATTCGAATATTGATAAATTGTGTAAATATTTATGCAAGGTATAAATCGAGAAACAAACCGGAATGAAAAATGGATTGCATGCATAATCCAAGGTGAGATATTCTCACTCAATCGCTGATTTAATTTTTTATAGTTAAATTTAAAATTGATTGATTGTCTGTTTGAATTATTAATTTATTATTAGTTATATTAGTTTAGACCCTATGTACCGCATAATAGCGGAGGTTATTATATTAAACCCATATACCACGATATTCCACCTCGAAGTGGAATTGGTATTATATATGTATTTGGAGTTGTTGATTTCCCCCCATTATATAGCGGATGAGACCCTATTGCGTCGCATAATAGCGGATAATATTTTATAAATCTCATATACCGCGATATTCCACCTCGAAGTGGAATGGGTATTTAATTGTTATACTAACATCTGTGGATGCAGGGAAATAGGTTAGAGGGATCCAACTGGATTCCTCAAAACATTTTGATTTGTTTCAATATTGAATGTTTATTATTTATAATCTACGTGTGGCTATTTGTGATTGAAACCATTGAAGGCTAAAATTAGCCGAATATATTTTTGGTATCGTAGGATACCAGAAATATGAAATTGGATTTTTGGAAATTAGAGTAGAAAAGCCTAGACCGTTACAATTAAAATATTAAAGTTGATTTTTATAATTCGATCGAATTAATTCCAAAAATATGGGAAATATTTTTAATAAAGGAATTTCGAGAATGTATTTTAATAGTTGAAGAATTTATTTAAGATACGGATTTTAAATAATTGAAAGAGATAAAGAAATTTATTTCAAAAGGAAATAAATTTAGAAATTAAATTTGGAATTTAATTTAGAGCTGAAATTAATTTTAGAAATCGGTTCGGGAATAAATTTAGAGTTAGAATAAATCTTAGGAATCGTTTTTGAAATTTGGTTAGATGTTTTGGAAATAATTTGGGAAGTCAATTTGAAATTGATTTGATATGGGAAAATTAATTTGGGAAATCAAATTGGAATTTGATTTTGTGTTTGAAATAAATTGGAAATCAGTTTGGGATTTGATTTGGTTTGAAGGTGATATTCGGGAATCGATTTTAAATTTGTATATTAGTTGATATTTGGAAATGTAAATTCACAACGGGAATTTGTAAAGAAAAGGGAAATTGTTTAAAAATAAATATTAGTTTATTTTTAAAGTGTGGAAAGAATTTTAAAAATTGGAATGTAAATTAAAATAATTCAAGAAGATTTGTTAATGGACCATTTTGTAATGGAAAAAGAATTCTTCCCTGGAAAGCCGAGTATATTTATAAAATAGCTTTTGATATAAAATTAAAAGTTTTAGATTTGGTTTTAAAATAATATTGTTGGAGAAATTAGTTTTGGAAATTGTTTTAAAGTAAAAAAAATTATTTAATTAATTATACAAGGGATTATTTTAAAGATTTAAATTGATAGTTGATTTAGGAAATAGTCATTTAAATATTCATACTCTATCTACAAATTTTATTGTAAAATTAGTTTTGGACTCGAATTTTTATATGAGATATCAGTATAATATTTTTCATAACTAGTATTTAAGCAAATATTCTAAGATAGTTTATTTTAAATGTTTCCAAGTATATTTTGTATAAGTGTTTTATATTATTTTAAATATTTGAACTTGGCAGAATTTTCAGTGAAAATGAATAAATATTGAAAATGTTTTCCGCATAAGGAAAAATGATTTGAAATTTGTTTTCAAAGGATTGAAGTGTTAAATTTTACCTTGCGAAGATATATTGGAAAAAAAATTGAGGGAAAATTATTTGAAATCCAGTGATTGTTGTGAATGATGATTGATAGTTATGTAACCAACTATCAATATTGTCCTTTTTAAATGGCATTTGAATTTTGATGCGACCGGGAGTCGAATTCCAACTGGATATTCGAAACCCACATCGAACCTTTGTGATTGTGATGGATCTTTTGTTTAAAAGATCAAAGTGAAATTGTTGTGATTTGTTTGAATCTGAATGTAACACTTATTTTTAAAATAAGCGCTCGTTATTCGAATTAGCCGGGAGAGGATCTTGTGTCATAAAACCCATTCCGAATAACGATACTACGAAATGGGATTGCATTTGAAGATGGTGTTGAAGACTGGGTATTCTCGAAAACGAAAGGATTACCTGTCGAATGTCTCTGCACCGGGTTGCTCCGGTATAGAGATTTTATCACCCTTTGTGATGGGGATTCCGGGCGTGATTAGTGAACATCCGGATTGCAAGGGCTTCTTTTAAAGTGCCTTCGATTCCGTTCGATCCCGAAACGGACTTGTATGGATGTGTGTCTGACGTTACACTTTGAGATGTAAAGCAGGTTTCTATCAAATATATTTCTGTTGGTGGCCTAGAATTTATTCTCTTAGCTTAACACCCTTCTCTGAGACGTACGAGCTCAGAGGTTATGTAGTTGATGGTTACTAGTGATACATTCCCAATTTGGTAATGTGGCATACGAAGTGCTGCTAATCATTTGTTGATCGAAGCATGGTTTTTGTGAAAAGCGTAGCTTTGTGGACGAGACTTCGTCGAACCTCACACCCCGAAATGGTCAAAACAAGAAGGATGCGCGCGAGGTTATAGGGGGTAGCGCCCCTTAGGGTATGTACATTTCCTTCTGGATAGAAGTGGTATCATGGTATGGAGCCCAGATACTTAACATATGTGAATATTGCAAATATATATATATATATATATATATATATATATATATTACTTTGTGATTTTTGTTGTTGAGGATCCTCGGATTAAGGTTGTTTACAACCGGGGGATGGCATACTCGTGTAGTAGTCACCTATTTTTGCAGAGGTAACCCGGCCTTGTGTTGGCAGAGATCCGGTTAGGTTCTCGGGACGTCCTTCCAGAGGCGTATCCATGTGGCAATAGGAAGTTCCTTAGCCTGACCATTTGTTGGAAATCCAAAGAAACAATACGCGCCCTATACGGTTTCAGTTGTATAACCTGCCATGGAATGTGGCCGTAACCTGCTATTGAACATGGTAGCTATAGTAGGCATAAGTTCAAAATGCCTATGCTGGCTTAGATTAATATTATATTTTCGAAATGTTTTCCACTATGCACGAATAGTAATAATATCAAAAGATTTTGCGTATTAAGCATGACTATCATAAGGAGAAATCTCCTCCAATTCTGCGTTTGCATTGCGTGTGTGGCGGGAGGCCTTATGATAGTTTCATTTTCTAAAAAGCATTGTGGATTTCTTTTAAATTCCTTTGTTTTTTTTTGTAAAAGAATAACTGTTTTAAGATCTCACACCTGTCCCATGACTGACCTGGAGTTTATTGTTCCCTTCCTAAACTCTGGGTGCCCATAATTTTCCACACGGGCAGCCTAGAGTTAGATTATCAGGTCATTCTAGAATTCAGGAGTTGCTGTGGAGATCAGGAGCAAGCTAGATGGCGTAGCGTATCACTAGTATATGTTATATTTCTTTTCCGCAGTTGTTGTTGTAACACTCTGATAATGTAATGTGATGTAATGTAATAACTGATATAGTTCTTTGTTTTAAAGATAGTCATTTATCTATTATATGTTATTCTGCTGCGATATGTGAGATTCTGTTGTTGTTTTTCTATTTTCTACTTCTACCTTTTTCTTCTAAAACCCTAATGGTTCAGTTTTTCGGCGATCGATGGTTTGGCAGTTGATAAAGTGGATGTATTAATGTCCACTTTCGGAAGTCGAAAAATCAAGTCGTTACGGTTAAAGTGGTTTTCAACGTTGGCAGAGAGTATGACAACTTCCGATCCCGGTCTCTTTAACAACCAAACGTTATTATAACACTGAGGTCATTTCAAAATAGTATATACTTCAAAAAAAATATCATTTCCATTTCAAAACCATATCAATACGATATCATTTCACTTTAAATATATTCATTTCCAAAATCATAGCACTTTCAAAGTTATAACACCTTCGAAACCAAAACACTTGAAATTATAACACCTTTGAAATCATACACTTTGAAATCATAATACTTTGGAAAACCATAACTTTGAAATCATAAAATTTTGAAAAACCATAAAACTTTCCTTTAAACAATCTAGACATTAATAATAGTATATATATATAGTAAAATAGGTTATAAAATAAAATAGTCTATTTAAAAATAATTGAGTTAAAATAGTTTATATGTAAAATAATTAGTATATTAAAGTAGTTTGCATTTAAAATAGTTTATTTTTAAAATAGTTTATATAGTAAAGAAAACATAAGTAGTTTTCAATAAAATCTTTAAAATACTTTATATAATTAAATAGCTTCCTCAAATTTCATAAATCGATTCAAATCAACTTGAATTCCGAAATTCAAATTTAATTCAATCTCAATTCATCAATTTCAACTCAATTCAATTTCTCTATAAACCATTTCAAATTGTATCAATTTCAAATACAGATTTGAACCACAAAATAAACCATCTCAATTTCAATATATTTCAAAGCTTTAAATATTCAACATTTCCAAAAATAAATTTGAAAATTTCATATATATATATATATATATATATATCAAACTCACTTTAATATTATTTAGTTTTGAATATTTACTTAATCATTCAAATATCATTTAAATAAAACTTCAAATTTCAAATTTAAATAAAACTAAATATACCATTTCAATTTATGTAAATTCAAAATATTCATTTAAATCACTTATAAATCAAAATCAAGTTATAAAATCATATCTTTAAAATCCCAAATTTAACAAATTTCAAATCAAACTTATATGAGTATAGTTCTTAAATAAATTCAATTTCAAACTAATTTCTATTTCACTTTCCAACTAGAATTTTTTTAAATCATTATAAACTATATATTTGAAAATATAAATTTTAAATAAATACTTAAACATATTACGTATTAATTAAATCAACTTTATTAAATCAATTTTTAATAAATCAAATCTTATTATTAAACTTATTTTATATATTTTAAAATAGTAAAATTATAAGTAAAATCTTAAAATTTATAATTCCAAAACTAACTTATAATTTAAAAAAATTCAAAACATATAGATTTAAAATCAAGAATTTAACTATATATAAAATAACATTTATATATAATACTTAAAAATCATTATTTATATAAACCATATATATGTCTTTTAAAACTTTGAAAATCATTTCAATATATATATACCACGGTGTCCGTATATAATTTTCTATCCTATGGTCAAGTGATACGATTATTTATCATTTCAATCTGCAATTTAAAATATATACGGGTATATACCATTTCAACCCGCAATCCCAAATTCAATTCAATGAAAATCGCTTGGGTTTATCATTTCAACCCATAACGATTTTCTCTTATTCTACAGATCGTTCGGGTATGTATCATTTCGACCCATAGGGAATTCTATACTAACAGGGAACTTGCAGAGTGATAACAGATGTGATAATAATATAACAGGCATATATCATCAATATAAATACAAATAAATAGTGTCAGATGCCACAAGTGAACTAATACAGATAATAGCACATATATAGTAGTGTAAATAACTAACAACAACATTTTTAACTGTCGTTTCAATTGAAATCAAATTTAATCAATATAAGAACGTTAATCGTGAGTGATTTCTCACCTTTCGAGGCTAGAGAGTTTGGCGATGAATAGAGTTATGAATCCAAGCACGAATTCCAATGTAAAGCAAGATTGGTACGAATCTGACGATCAAAGCTGATAACAGGGATAGACGAGAACTAATCAGAATCAGTTGATGTCATTGAAATGAATGTATATTATATTAATAATTTCCTTATACAAATACTCAATTTAAATACATTTTTAAAATGATATATTTACACATTACATCTATTAAAAATCAAACATATACCTTATAAATGTAAGTTATTAAAATGTCTATATTAGCATATTTCATTATCCTGTAAACAGCATATCAATCATAAATACATATATACACGGGCGATGTAAAAGAGATATCGTCATTAGGTAAATATACTGGCAAAACCGATGTTATGGTTTATATATATATATATATATATATATATATATATATATATATATATATAATAAACAAAATTTATACTTTTTAAACAACAAAATACAATATCATTGTTTTACTTCAAATATATCCACTGAGAAATACTAGCAACACATATATATACACACTCTGACATAATATAAAATATATATAATAATACCTTTATAATGTAATATACTTCGAAACCCGAAACAAATATATAAATCCGTATATACAAATATATATAGGCTTAAGTATAATTAGATAAAATATGGATATAAACTAAGGAATATATATATAACTTACTTTATCAAATTACATATTATTATTAAACTTATATACTTATACTATAAATTCATATTTTAAAAAATATCTATCATATAACCGATAGTAGTTTACAACTCAGAACATATATACATACATACATACATATATATATATATATATTACAAAATCAACAGATAAGCTTATAACACATAACTTTATAATACAAACAATTTTAACCTGCTTACAAAGCTTTAGAAATATATTTAATAGGCTTATGTACATATCTTGACTGACACATAAAACTTAAAACAAAACCTATAAAGGCAAGCTATACAAACACATATAATATATATATATACATACTTCATCTTGCAATCAATATATAACAATAGCATATCTCTTAATAGTTAAAACCTTAAAGTGGAATATAAACAAATGAACAAAATATGGCAGCCTCAGAAATTCATGTATAGACGTGTGTGTGTGTATGTGTGTGTGTGTGTGTATAACGGCTCATAGCTTTACAATATGCATATATATCTATATAAATATATATATAAACTTATACATATATATATATATATCGAATTTTAATACTTTAAGGTTACAGTTTGCTAAATCATATATATAAACTATTATATATATCACATATATATATATATTACTGTAAACAAATGTAAACATAGTTAATATCTTATCAACAATATAGAATATAATATAACTCATATATATACATTATATACCTATCCAGAGAAGAGGTAGAGGAGGCAGTTGCACAGAGGATGTTCGGCATCGAAAGGCCAGAGGGTATTCGGTCATGAAATAGATCTGGGAAGAAGTATGTATAAGCTTGATTATTTATATACTTTATTTATATTTTATAACATAAGTACAGAAGAAGAAGGGAAAAGGCAGAGCAATACGAACCAGAAAAATGCATTGGGACCAGTAGAAACACAAAAGTCACATCTGCTGAATTCAAGCATATTAATGACAAACGGCTAATTGATGAATATAGTGGAAAGTGAATGGTCATTGCAAACCAAAAGACATACCGGTGAGTTTCACGGTTTTACGGGTTCCGCCACGTACCAGACACAAAACACAGAATTGAATATACTGCAGAGATCAGCACGACGAGACGATCAAATCGGTATATAGGTATCAGTGGTACGATCATCTGGTCAAAAGTCAATGTCGGTACCGAAATTGCTGCTAAAATGCTGTAATTAAGATAAACGGAGCAACAGCTGTCCAAATTTGAAGAAACGAAATATGACGTCTCACTCAGAAGATGATTTACAAATTTATTATATAAAAATATCCAGGTTTGGAAATATTTTATTATCATCTAATATCAACTGATTTAATTTTAAATAAAATTACACAATAAAATAAACTTTCATATTATCAGATGAAAATTTACTAGTTGCTATATCTAAATATACGTATTTCAAATATTAAATTTTTATTTCAAAATTATTTAAAATTTCACAAAAATTCAGTTAATCGCGTTACAAAAATCAATAAGATTTACGGGTCGTTACACACCTTATGCCAACTCACGAGCGCCACCACTCTACTTCATTCTAGAATCTTCACCGCGTACATGGTTATTAAGGTGATTTTCGGTATTGGCAGAGAGTATGAAAATATTCGATCCTGGTCTCTTTAACAACCAATCATTATTATAAAACCGCGGTCATTTCAAAATAGTTTATATTTTTCCATTTTAAAACCATATCAATACGATATCATTTTTCACTGCAAATATATCCATTTCAAAATCATAGCATTTTCAAAGTTGTAACCTTTCGAAACCAAAACAATTGAAATTATAACACTTTGGAAATCATAACACTTTGAAATCATAACGCTTTGGAAATCATAACATTTTGGAGTCATAAAACTTTGAAAATCATAACATTTTGAAATCATAACACTTTGAAAATCATAACCCTTTGAAATCATAACATTTTGAAAACCATAACACTTTGCTTTAAACAGTTTAGAAATTAATAATAGTATATATAATAAAATAGTTTATAAAATAAATAGTTTATCTAAATAGTTATAAGTTAAAATAGTTTATATTTAAAATAATTAGTATGTTAAAATAGTTTAAATTAAAATAGTTTATATTAAAAATAGTTTATATTAAAAATATTTTATTTTAAAATAGTCCATATAGTAAAAAAAAAATATAAATAGTTTTAAATAAAATCTTTCAAAAACTTTATATAGTAAAATAGCTTCCTCAAATTTCACAAATCAGTTCAAATCAATTTGAATTCTAAAATTCAATTTAATTCAATCTCAGTTCATAAATTTCAACTCAATTCAGTTTCTCAATAAACCATTTCAAATTATATCGATTTCAACTACAGATTTGAACCATAAATAAACCATTTCAATTTCAATATATTTCAAAGCTTTAAATATTCCACATTTTCAAAACTAAATTTGATAATTTCATATATATATATATATATATATATATCAAATTCACTTTACTATTGTTTAGTTTTGAAATATTTACTAAATCATTCCAATAACATTTAAATAAATTTCAAGTTACAAATTTAAATAAACTAAATATCCTATTTCAATTTATGTAAATTTGAAATGCTTATTTAATTAACTTAAACCAAATCAAATTATAAAATAATATCCTTTAAAATCTCAATTTCATCAAGTTTCAAATCGATTTAATTTAATAAAATTCTTAATTAAATATAATTTCAAATAATTTCAAATTTATCTTCCCGGCCTTAACTTATAAAAATCATTGTAAAATCTATTTTTAAAAAATAAAAAAAATACTTAAACTTATTGTTAAATTTATTAAATCTATTTATATAATTTAAAAATAGTAAAATTATAAATAAATTCTTAAAATTTATAATTCCATAATTAACTTATAACTATAAATTATTCAAACCATATAATTTTAAAAATCTAAATTTTAAATCTTTACAAAAATACATTTATATATGATATCTTAAAATCAATACTTATTAAACCATATATTCCTTTCCAAAACCATAGAAATCATTTTCAGAATATTTATATATAGACGAACGGTGTTTGTATATAATTTTCTATCCCATGGTCAAGTGATACGGATATTTATCATTTCAATCTGTAATTTAAATATATACGGGCATATATCATTTCAACCCGCAATCCCAAATTCAATTCAAATGAAAACCATTTGGGTTTATCATTTGAACCCATAACGATTTTCTCCTATTATACAGATCATTCGGGTATGTATCGTTTCAATCCATAGGGAATTCTATACTAACAGGGAACTTGTAGAGTGAGAACAAATATGATAATAACATAACACGCATATATCATCAATGTAAATAACAAATAGTGGTGTAAAATGTCACAGGTGAACAAATACAGATAATAGCACATATATAGCAATGTAAATAACTAACAGCAGTATATTTCAGTTGTCGTTTCAATTGAAATCAAATTTAATAAATATAAGAACGTTAATCTTGAGTGATTGCTCATCTTTTGAGGCTAGATAGATTTGACAAGAAAACGAGCTACGAATTCCAAAGCAAAGCAAGATGGATACGAATTCGATGGACATGCTGATAGATAAGTAATTGACGAAATCAAATCAGAACTAGATCGATGATGATAAATGAAATAAGTGAACTTAGATAAAAATTATATATATAACTATATATAAAAACTATATTCTAAATTCACACATATATAAAATCAAATATATATTTAAATGTTTCAAAATCCATTGTTTCAAATTTAAAACACATATATTAAAACCAACATATATACATTGTATATTAAAATCAATACTTACATAAACGGACAGATATATAGGCTATTATATAAACATACATATACAGCTACTTTAAAAATCATTATTACTATAATATATTTATGTATATGTATCATGACAGCCATTACAAATCTTTGAAAATCATATGTATACAACTTACATGTAAAATATATATAAAAACCTAACACAGACTATTTACATATTACTGTTAACGTCAAATCAAACATACACTTTACTATAAAAAATTACAGAAACCTAAACAAATTATATATATATATATATACTTTAAACGCTGACTTATACATAATCTTTCTTTCCAACAATACAAAACAGGAAAAACAAAACAAATGTATGCAAACATATTACAATATACAACATACAATCTTAGTTTGCCTATAAATATATAACTGCTATGCAAAAATTTTAGAAAAACATAGTTTATAACTTGTATGAACTAAATATACGTACAATAAAAATATACAGACTCCTATATAAACATAGACATGAATTTACTTATATAAATAACCTTTATATAAACTTTTATATTATATTGGAAAAAATCAAAACACAAAATCCAAATCTATGTATATACATTATAAACATTATATGTAATCTATATATATATATATATATATATATTATAGCTTTATATATAAACCAACTTACATATAAAATAAATAAACAAATCATAACTTCACATATATAAAATATATACATATCCTTCAAATCAGAAGTTATAAAACTCGTATTATAAAATATATACCGTACACATATATAATAATGTAACATATGTAACTTTGAATGTAACAACAGATATATATTATAAAAATCTATATGTACTACTCTATTACATATAAATGAAATCAGATTATATATGAAAACTACATTTATAAAAGTATATATATAAATTACACAGTAATAGCCTATGCGAACTATGCGAATATAAACCTATATATGTAATAGGTACATATATATATATATATATATATATATATATATATATATATATATAACATATAACTCACGCTCATACATAAATAAAATTATTAAATGAAATAGTATATTACCTTTAAAAATTAACACACATATAAAAGGGAAAATTCAAAGGAAGCAGGCCGATGATGAAGGGAATAGGCAAGTATGAGGCAATTGGGAGGCGTGATAGATATACATAGTATATTAAAATCAATACTTATATAATCGGATAGATACAAAGACTAGTATAAAAACATACATGTACAACTACTTTAAAAAACATTTACTATAATATAAGTATGTATACATATCATGACAGCCATTGCAAATCTTTGAAAATCATATGTATACAACTTACATGTAAAATATATATAAACTAACACAGACTATATACATGTTACTGTTAACTTAAAATCAAACATATAATTTACTAAAAACATTTTACAGAAACCTGAACATATTATATATATAAATGCTTTAAACACTGATATATATATATACATAAACTTTCTTTCCAAAAATACAAAACGATAAAAATAAAACATATGTATGCAAACATATTACAACATACAACATACAATCTTAGTTTAGCTATACATATATAAGTACTATGCAATAAATTTAGAAAAACATAGTTTTTAACTTATATGAACTATATATACGTACAATAAAAATATACAGACTCCTATATAAACATATACATGAATTTACATATATAAATAACCTTTATATAAACTTTTATATTATATTAAAAAAGTCGAAACACAAAATCCAAATCTATATATATACATTATAAACATTATATACAATATATGTTACAGCTTTAAATATATAAACTAACTTACATATAAATATATAAACAAATGCATAACTTCACATATATAAAATATATGCATATCCTTCAAATCCGAAGTTATAAAACCCATATTATAAAATATATACCGTACACATATATAATAATGTAACATATATAACTTTGAATATAACAACAAATGTATATTATAAAAATCTATCTGTACTATTATATTACATAAAAATGAAATCAGATTATATATGAAAACTACATTTATAAATAAATATATATAAATTATATAGTGACAGCCTATGCAAACTATGCTAATACAAACCTATATATATGTAACAGGTATATATAACATATAACTCATGCACATACATAAATAAAAATATTAAATGAAATAGTATATTACCTTTAAATTTAAACACACATATAAGAAAAGAAAATGCAAAGGAAGCAGGCCGATGATGAAGGGAATAGGCAAGCATGAGGCAGGTGAGAGGCGTGATGGTGAAACTCAGGCATGCACATGGCTTGGTGTGGAGATGGAAGGGCGGAACTATGGCGTGGATATCGGCTGGACTGGGAAGGATCGACGGTAAGGGAAGGGATTGATGAGATCGAGGAAGGTGGAGGCACAGTGTGACGACCCGGATCCTAGTGGTCGAAAATCGGCATCTAATACATCTCCCGTATTCGAATGCCAGAGATTCAAACGCTGGAGTCCGTTTCGCCGGAGCTTATAACACATTAGGTGATAACAACACAGCAGAAAAAAAAGAATTTTATTAATACATAAAATGGATACAACATGATACAACAAGAAATGATCAACATGAGAGCAAAAATAGACACAACAGCGGAAAAAACATAGCAGCGGAAAACAGCAGCAACAGCAGCGGAAAGATAGCATCAATTGAGAGCCTTCCAAGCGAGAGAGAGAGAGAGAGAGAGAGAGAGAGAATCCAACAGACTGCATCTTCTTTGCCAAAGCTCCAAAGTTCCAAACCAAAAAGCTCAAACCCAAAAGCTATCATGCTGCAATGAAGCAAATGCGATCCCAAACCAAAGACTTCAAAGACTGCAAAAATCTACATCTACTGATAACCTGACTCTAGGCTACCCGTGTGGAAAATTATAGGCACCCAGAGTTTAGAAAGGGAACAATAAATTCCAGGTCAGTCATGGACTGGTGTGAGCAAATAAAAATAGTTATTTGAACAAAAAGAAATAAGAAGGAAAGAAAAATAAATCCGCTATGCTTTTTGGAAAATGAAACTACCATAAGTCTCCCGACACACACACAATGCAGTCGCACAGATGGGGGAGGTTTCTCCTTATAATAGTCAAACATGGTTGATACACGAAAATCCCTTTTGATATTATTATTAGTGCATGGTGTGGAAAACATTTCAAAAGTATAATATTAATCTTAGCCAACATACGTACCATTATAGTATGCCTACTACAGCTACCATGTTAAATGGCAGGTTAAACAACTAAACTGTACAGGGCTTGTATTGGGCGATTGGATTTCCAACAAATGGTCAAGGCTAAGGAACTTCCTTTCTGAAAAGGTACGCCTCTGGAGGGATGCCCCGAGAACCCAACCGAATCTCTGCCAACACAAGGTCGGGTTACCTCTGTAACTAGGTAACTAACTGTCATGAGTATGTCATCCCTCGGTCGTAACCAACCTTTACTAAGGCGCCAACAGCAAATTCCAACAATCACATAAGTTAAATATCTTGGCTCCATACCATGATACCACTTTTTATCCAGAAGGAAATGCACATACCCTAAGGGGCGCGGCCCCCATAACCTTGTCGCATCCTTCCTGTTTCGACCATTTTCGGGATGTGAGGTTCGATGAAGTCTCGTCCCACAAAGCTGCGCTTTTCACAAAAGTCATGCTTCGATCAACCAATATTAGCACTAAGCATGCCACATTCCCAAATTGGGAATGTATCACTAGTAACCATCAACTACATAACCTATGAGCTCGTACGTCTCATAGAAGGGTGTTAAGCTAAGAGAATAAATTCTCCGCCACCAAACAAAAATGTATTTAATAGAAACCAGCTTTACATCTCAAAGTGTAATGTCAGACATACATCCATACAAGTCCATCCTGGGTCTGAATGGAACCGAAGGCACTTTGTCCAATTAAGGAAAAAGTCCTTGCAAATCCTAATATCCTCTAATCATGTCCGAACTCCACATCACATAGGGTAATTTAAATGTAACGATCCCAGTTTTAAAGACGAATTTCAATTTATAATTTAATTGAATTTTAGATTAAATTATGGATTTGGTTGAATTTTTCAAATTTAATAAGAAATTTATATTTATTTGTTTTTGAAATTGATTTGAAACTCAAAGCGAATGAATTGAATTGAATTATAAATAAAAAGTTTAAAACAAAATAGAATAAAACTACTTATGAATCTTAAGAAAAAAAAATATAAAATAAAATGTACGTTGTGAATGTAATACATATGTTAGAAATTTAATTAGAAGATAAAGTACAAAACAAAGTATGTAAACCTGGGAAAGCAAAACAAGAAGTAATAAAAAGAAATGTCTACAACACAAGACTGCAAACTTACGAAAATGATAAAATCAAATGGATTTTAATATAGGCAAAAGTACACTTGTACGAGTTTAAACAAAGCAAAGCAAGAACTGTACATGCATATGCAAAACAAAGATCTGAGAATCTATACACATGTATGCATAAAAGAATAAAATAAGGTAAAAGTATGCAGGCAAGAAGAAAGTAAGATATAAACAAGAGGCAAAGAACTGTACAAACATGTACAAAGTAAACAAAATAGGATTTGCATTTAATGTCAATCCTCTCAGCACAAAACATATCTCATCATCCATGCTTACTGTACTAAAAGAGAAAAAATAGTAACCCTGTACAAATATATGTGATATCACCTGTAAACTTCACCTTCTATATATCAATCATCTTCTCCATTTTGTTCGAACCAAACTTAGCAAAATCAGAGAAAAAGAAAATGTAAACATCTTCATCTATTTCAAACTCAAAAACGTCATTCAAGTTCAAGCATGCAATTCAATTTAACAACAAAGCAAGTTAAAAAAAAAAAAAAAAGAAGATCAAAATAAAATCTGGAAACCCAAAGCAAACAGATTCGAAGAAGAAAAAAAATCTGCAGTCTTCAAACAACAACTCTTTGTTCCCATTTGTTACAAGGTGAGCAAACCCTTAACTTAATTTATAAATCCATTTATATGATATTTCTTGTGATAAATAATTAAAATAATGTGGTTTCTATGGAAGTAAGTATGTGATTGCCTGGGATAATTGATGCTTGTCTGTATAGGTTTATATATACACCTCTGTTCTCTGTTAAAACCTAAAACAGTGAGTAAACTTACAGTTTCTTTTCTTTTAAGTTTGGTAATTAGTTTATAAACTTTGGCTTTGCTGTATGATGCAAATGTATGTTTCTGAGATGTTCTCTGGAAAAACATTAGTATGGGATGTTCTTTAATATTTGAACTTTTGAGCAAAGAAATTTAAAGAAAATTTATACATCTTCATATAGAACCTTTTAAACTTGAGATTTTTGAACAAAAGCAGTTGTCTAAACTTAAACCATAATCTAAAAAAAAATAAAAAAAAATCTTTCTTGAAAGTGAAAGAATTTAACCCTGTAGCTAATATTTACAGTAGAAATAAATCACACGGATTATTTTGAGTATTTTAATTTATTGGTTTGATTTCATAACTTGGATAAACAACTAAAAATAGGATTTTTAAAATAAGTACGATGATTTTTAGATATGTATTCATAGAGCGGTTTCCAGTTAATCGAAATATGGGTTTCGACCAATTCCAGGTGGTCAGAGGCTCTGCCGTGGTCGGGGTTTGGGCCGAGGCTAGGTGAGTGAGCGTGGAAGTCGAGAAAATTGGTGGAAGGGGTGCACAGTGACCGAGGCGTCGGCCAAAGGGTGGTTAAGTTTTAAACCCTAATGTTGGACGAGGTTGAAAAAGGGGTCGTTGGGATTTCGCGCGTGCATCGAGTTGCACATGGGTTTGTGGGATGATAGTATGGAAGCTGACGAGTTCATGGCCGAAGTTTTGAATTTTCTGGTGGTCGAGGTTGGGCGAACGGCAATGTTTCAGGTTTGGGAGACTTCGGTGATGAAGTTCCAGGTTGAGGATGGAAGCTCCATTTTGATTCGTGAGGGGTTTTGATGATTTGGGTGGTCGGAGTAGTTGCTGGGGGCTTATGTGACTTGTGGGTATCCTCGGCGATGACCAGAGGGGCGTCGGTCTCCGGTGCACGTGCACGGCAGCGCGAGGGAGGTGTCAATGCTCGAATGTCTGGTTGTCTCGAGTGATACTCGAGAATTATGGAAGTTTACTTCGGGTTTTTCTCTGGTACACGAGTGTGTTCATTTCTACAGTTAAATCTAAATAAAAAAAAGAAGAGAAAGAAGAGTGGAAGAAGAAGACACGGGCAGGAGGAAGATGGACGCGGGTAGAAATAAGGGAAAACTCGAGCCTTACGCGAGTAAGTACTGTATACACCTCGGGTCCACTTTTTTTTTGGGTTTAAACATAATTTCTTTTAAATTGTTATGTTAAGCTATGTTTAGTATAAATTAAGTAATTTGGGTTGGCAAGATTGAAGTTAAACATGATCAAATTTATTCAAGGAAAGGTTTTACAAAACGTAAGATGGGTAATTATTTAAATCGAAAGTTAATTAAGATTTGTAATTAATAATTTAATTAACTATTTAAAGTTAATTAATTAACTAGCAGATAATAGTAATTAACTAATTAAATAATTAAGTAAGGACGAATTAAAATTAATGGGCAATTTATGTTCAATTAAGTATTTAATGATAAATTAAACAGGGTTAAGGAATTAACTCTCAAGAAATAAATTTTAAGTTGAATTAATTACAATAAGAATTTAAGATAATTTCTTATAGATTGTGTATGTCGGATATTTGATTTGTTGTAAAATGAATTGATATTTCTGTTTTGATATTGTGAGATGTGAATTACTCTGTGCTGAATTATGATTGGTAATTTTATTCTGTAAACCCTTGACCTGTATACGACATTTGAATTTCGATGCGACAGGAAATCGGATTCCAGTTGGTTATCCGAAACCCACATCGAATTGTAATGATGAATCTTCGCGATTGATAAATTTATTTTATCTGTGAAACTGTGAAGGAAGATAAGCGTTATTGGTTATACCGCTTATCGATATTGATATATTTGTGATGATTGTTGTGCACTATTGTGTAAAATCCTTGGACCACACTATACACACACAAATATGGATTTCACGTGGAAATCGGTTAAGTCACAGATTTTTAAATAAGTTTGAATTTGAATTTTAAATTCAAATATTTTTGGAAATAAATTAAGTTTAATATGAAAAGCTTTTGAAAAGCTGTTTTAAGAATAAAAGTTATTTTTGAATAACTAATAAAGATTTGGAATTTGAATAATTGGATTTAAATTGAAATTCAAAAATCTGAAATTGAATTCTATATTCAATACTTATGATTTAAAAGGATTTTTACAAGTTATACGGGTTTAAACCATTTTTAAGCATTGATTTGAAAATTCGAATTAAAGATTGTAACTTGTATAAATGGAATCGGGGTTTTTTCCAAAATAAAACTATTATTTCTAAGTGATAAAAAGCTTTCATTTGAGTAATGAACTTCCAATTTATATTAAAGAGATTTCAAGTTTGAATCAAAAATGATTTTCCAAGTTATGAATGAATCTTTGGAAATAAGTTTTGAAAGTTATGAGATAAATCTTTGATTTAAAGATTTAAATGAGTAAATTCAATTAAAACGGAAATTGTTTTGAAAATCCGTAAATGAATCTTTGTGAAACTAAGTGAACTTTGTGAAATAAATCTTTTTGTTTAAAAGGATTTGAAATGGTAATTGGTTTAAACCATTTGAAAGGAAGTTTGGAATTATTAAGTTGTGACTTAATCGAAATCTCATATCCATATGTTTAAATGTTGCGCTCACTATTCGGGTTAGCCGGGAAAGGACCTTTGGGTCGTATAACCCATTCCGAATATGTGATATGTCGTTATGGATAGCATTTGAAGACCGGTGTTGGAGACCGGGTATTTGCGAGAGCGATAGGATGACCTGTCGATTGACTCTGCACCGAGTTGCTCCGGTATAGAGTTCTCCATATGTGATGGGGAATCCGATCAGGATTGTGGATATCCGGATTGTAAGGACTTCTTTGGAAGTGCCTTCGGTTCTGTTCGAGCCCGGAACAGACTTGTATGGATAGTATGTCTGACATTACAAATTGAGATATAAAGCCGATTTCTTTCAAATATATTTCTGTTGGTGGCGGAGAATTTATTCTTTTAGCTTAACACCCTTCTCTGAGACGTACGAGCTCAGAGGTTATGTAGTTGAAGGTTATCAGCGATATATTCCCAATTTGGTAACGTGACATGCTGAGTGTTGCTGTGAAATGATCATTGTGTTGATTATTTGTGATAGGATCATTTGTTTGATCGTCTATCTTTGTGATCATTTCTATGATCATTTGTTGACCCAAAGCACGGCTTTTGTATAAAGTGTGTTTTTGTGGACGAGACTTCATCGAGCCTCACAAACCGGTAATGGTCGAAACAGGAATTGTGCGGCAAGGTTTTCAGGGATAACGTCTCTAGGGTATGACCTTTCCTTCTGGAAAAGGGTAGTATCATGGTATGGAGCCCAGATACTTACTCATGTTGAAATACTTATTATTATGGTGTGATGTTGGTTAGAGAGCTCTCGTTTAAAGGTCCCAAAGGACCGGGGGTGGCATATCTGAGGGTTTGTAATATCCCTTGGGAAAAGGGGTTCCCGGCCTTGTTTAGCAGAGTACGGTTTGGTTCTCGGGGCGTCCTTCCAGAGGCGTTTCCATGTGGCAATGGGAAGTTCCTTGGCCTGACCATTTGTTAGAAAATCCATTCTTCAAATACAAGCCTTGTACGGTTTTAGTTGTATAACCTGCCATGGAATATGGCGGTAACCCGTTATTGAACATGGTAGCTATAGTAGGCATAGTTCGAAATGTCTATGCTGGCTAAGATTTATATCTTTACTTTCGAAATGATTTTTTCATACACTATGCACTAGTAATAATATCAAATGTTTCTTTTTAATGCGTATCAAGCATCTTTGACTATCATAAGGAGAAATCTCCTCCGATTCTGCGTTTGCATTGTGTGTGTGTGCGGGAGGCCTTATGGTAGTCTCATTTCTAAAAAGCATTGCGAATCTATTTTAAAATATTTCGTTGTTTGTTTTTAATGATAAACTGTTTTTGTTTGCTCACACCAGTCCCACGACTGATCCTGAGTTTATTGTTTCTTCCTAAACTCTGGATGCTCAAAATTTTCTACACGGGCAGTCTAGAGTTTGGTTTTTCAGATAGTTAGGTTCAGCGGATTATCTGGAGCTAGTTCAGTTTTCTTTGGATATGGATGAGATTTGCTTGGTGGAATCTTGATGGTGAATCGAGCTAGGAGTTTTGGAGCTTTGTCTTTGGAGCTTTTTGGATCAGAGTTGCAGTATTATATTCTGAGAAGACTTATTTCATATTGTATCGTGTTCCGCTGTATTTTGTTTTGTATATTCTCTGATGTTGATGATTATCATTGTATCAAATTGATGTATCGGATATTGCATTCATGTTATATCAGTGATATCATCTTTTATTTCCGCTGTGTTATTTATCATTTAATGGTGTTGCAAGCTCCCGCGAAACGAATTCGATGTTGTTTGTTGTACATCGAGTTCGGGTCGTGACAAATTGGTATCAGAGCTGAAGGTTGAGTAAGAACTTTAGCTACGGAGTTTAACACATTAGATGGCTCATTAGAGATAGGGTGAAGTATACCCTAGAATGAGTACAACCAGTGGAACCAAAAGCCAAATTTCTTAATCTATTTTCTTTATCTGTTATTATTCTCTGAGATATTTTGTCCGAATGCCTAAATCGGATTTCTTACTATTTACAGATAGTAAGAATGAGTGGGAGAAGAGGACGAAATAGGAGACAGGAAAATACCACTTCAGCTGGTCAAAACCCTGCAACGACAGATATTCCTATTCAATCTCAATTGAATTTGGCTGATTTATATCAAAAGTTTTCTAGACTTGGTGGAAAGCCATTCACAGGCAAAGAAACCGTTATTGAAGCACACGCCTGGATTCGATCGTGTGAAAAGATTTTCAAAGGACTAAAATTAGAAAATGATCAGATGCGATTGATAGCTTCATGGCAACTCCAGGAAGAGGCTTTAGTTTGGTGGGAAACTGTTACCATGGATGAGTTGGCAGATGAATTTACTTGGAGTCGTTTCAAGGAAGTGTTTGAGCAGCGATATATGCCATCTGCTGGTATCTCTAGAGTGTACCAGGTGTTTATGGATTTAGAGCAAGGGAATTTATCGTTTGAGGAATAGTTAAACAAATTTATTGAATTATCTCGAATTGGTCCAGAATTGGTGAATACACCGTTAACGAAGAATGAAAAGTTTAT
The DNA here is from genome assembly GCA_030765085.1 of Allium cepa. NCBI lineage: Eukaryota > Viridiplantae > Streptophyta > Magnoliopsida > Asparagales > Amaryllidaceae > Allium > Allium cepa. Next base: position 468,104,699 of record CM060943.1, read on the forward strand.
TCGGGGAATGAACAAGGAGTTTCAGGAAAGGATGACTACTCACGTTAAGGAATCTTTTTCTGAATTAATTGATATGGGCTATAGGTACGATACTCTGGAAAAGCAAAAAGATCCGGAGGAGAATGTAGATGCAAGTAATCTGAATTGGAGAAAAAGAAAGTTTGGCTGAAAGAAATCGAGGAAAACTAAAGGAAAGAAGAGTATACCGAAGAAAAAGAAGGATGTTACTTGTCTCAATTGTTTGGAGAAAGGTCACTACTCGGATAAATGCAAGAATGATTGGAAGCCAGGAATGAGAGAGCCATTTATGAGGCCAGATCAGGAATCTACAGGATGTTATGAATGTCGCAAGCCAGGACATAGGATCAACAACTGTCCAGCAAAGAAGCAGACTTTAGTAAAGAAAGTGTATGCAATTAGAGACGATTCTTCAACCTCAACAAGCTGATTTAGGAAAAGAAATTTTGTAAGGTAATCTTCTCGTTTACGATTAAATTGTTCGAATTTTGTTCGACACTGGAACTATCATTAGTTGTATTTCTCAGCAAATCGTAAATGAATTAAATCTTGAATCTGAAATCGTAATCGAATCTATTTCTATCTATTTCATTGGGTTTCGATATATTCTACGAACGGTTAGTTATTCCTTCGGACTAACCAATACCCCTATATACTTCATAGATCAAATAACCCAATTGTTTCGTAGTTGATGGAGTTTGTTCTCATATCTATTGTTGATAATTCTGATTTGGTAAGCCAAATGCAGAATTGATATCCAGTTTGATCTGGAAAGATATTTCTATATCTTTCATCTATCTTCGTTATCTCTCTGGTGAATTTCGAGGACGAAATTCTTTTTAAGGGGGGAAGTCTGTAACGATCCCAGTTTTAAAGACGAATTTCAATTTATAATTTAATTGAATTTTAGATTAAATTATGGATTTGGTTGAATTTTTCAAATTTAATAAGAAATTTATATTTATTTGTTTTTGAAATTGATTTGAAACTCAAAGCGAATGAATTGAATTGAATTATAAATAAAAAGTTTAAAACAAAATAGAATAAAACTACTTATGAATCTTAAGAAAAAAAATATAAAATAAAATGTACGTTGTGAATGTAATACATATGTTAGAAATTTAATTAGAAGATAAAGTACAAAACAAAGTATGTAAACCTGGGAAAGCAAAACAAGAAGTAATAAAAGAAATGTCTACAACACAAGACTGCAAACTTACGAAAATGATAAAATCAAATGGATTTTAATATAGGCAAAAGTACACTTGTACGAGTTTAAACAAAGCAAAGCAAGAACTGTACATGCATATGCAAAACAAAGATCTGAGAATCTATACACATGTATGCATAAAAGAATAAAATAAGGTAAAAGTATGCAGGCAAGAAGAAAGTAAGATATAAACAAGAGGCAAAGAACTGTACAAACATGTACAAAGTAAACAAAATAGGATTTGCATTTAATGTCAATCCTCTCAGCACAAAACATATCTCATCATCCATGCTTACTGTACTAAAAGAGAAAAAATAGTAACGCTGTACAAATATATGTGATATCACCTGTAAACTTCACCTTCTATATATCAATCATCTTCTTCATTTTGTTCGAACCAAACTTAGCAAAATTAGAGAAAAAGAAAATGTAAACATCTTCATCTATTTCAAACTCAAAAACATCATTCAAGTTCAAGCATGCAATTCAATTTAACAACAAAGCAAGTTTTAAAAAAAAAAAAGATCAAAATAAAATCTGGAAACCCAAAGCAAACAGATTCGAAGAAGAAAAAAAATCTGCAGTCTTCAAACAACAACTCTCTGTTCCCACTTGTTACAAGGTGAGCAAACCCTTAACTTAATTTATAAATCCATTTATATGATATTTCTTGTGATAAATAATTAAAATAATGTGGTTTCTATGGAAGTAAGTATGTGATTGCCTGGGATAATTGATGCTTGTCTGTATAGGTTTATATATACACCTCTGTTCTCTGTTAAAACCTAAAACAGTGAGTAAACTTACAGTTTCTTTTCTTTTAAGTTTGATAATTAGTTTATAAACTTTGGCTTTGCTGTATGATGCAAATGTATGTTTCTGAGATGTTCTCTGGAAAAACATTAGTATGGGATGTTCTTTAATATTTGAACTTTTGAGCAAAGAAATTTAAAGAAAATTTATACATCTTCATATAGAACCTTTTAAACTTGAGATTTTTGAACAAAAGCAGTTGTCTAAACTTAAACCATAATCTAAAAAAAAATAATAAAAAAATCTTGCTTGAAAGTGAAAGAATTTAACCCTGTAGCTAATATTTACAGTAGAAATAAATCACACGGATTATTTTGAGTATTTTAATTTATTGGTTTGATTTCATAACTTGGATAAACAACTAAAAATAGGATTTTTAAAATAAGTACGATGATTTTTAGATATGTATTCATAGAGCGGTTTCCAGTTAATCGAAATATGGGTTTCGACCAATTCCAGGTGGTCAGAGGCTCTGCCGTGGTCGGGGTTTGGGCCGAGGCTAGGTGAGTGAGCGTGGAAGTCGAGAAAATTGGTGGAAGGGGTGCACGGTGACCGAGGCGTCGGCCAAAGGGTGGTTAAGTTTTAAACCCTAATGTTGGACGAGGTTGAAAAAGGGGTCGCTGGGATTTCGCGCGTGCATCGAGTTGCACATGGGTTTGTGGGATGATAGTATGGAAGCTGACGAGTTCATGGCCGAAGTTTTGAATTTTCTGGTGGTCGAGGTTGGGCGAACGGCAATGTTTCAGGTTTGGGAGACTTCGGTGATGAAGTTCCAGGTTGAGGATGGAAGCTCCATTTTGATTCGTGAGGGGTTTTGATGATTTGGGTGGTCGGAGTAGTTTCTGGGGGCTTAGGCGACTTGTGGGTATCCTCGGCGATGACCAGAGGGGCGTCGGTCTCCGGTGCACGTGCACGGCAGCGCGAGGGGGGTGTCAATGCTTTAATGTTTGGTTGTCTCGAGTGATACTCGAGAATTATGGAAGTTTACTTCGGGTTTTTCTCTGGTACATGAGTGTGTTCATTTCTACAGTTAAAGCTAAATAAAAAAAGAGAAAGAAGAGTGGAAGAAGAAGACACGGGCAGGAGGAAGATGGACGCGGGTAGAAATAAGGGAAAACTCGAGCCTTGCGCGAGTAAGTACTGTATACACCTCGGGTCCACTTTTTTTTTTGGGTTTAAACATAATTTCTTTTAAATTGTTATGTTAAGCTATGTTTAATATAAATTAAGTAATTTGGGTTGGCAAGATTGAAGTTAAACATGATCAAATTTATTCCAGGAAAGGTTTTACAAAACGTAAGATGGGTAATTATTTAAATCGAAAGTTAATTAAGATTTGTAATTAATAATTTAATTAACTATTTAAAGTTAATTAATTAACTAGCAGATAATAGTAATTAACTAATTAAATGATTAAGTAAGGACGAATTAAAATTAATGGGCAATTTATGTTTAATTAAGTATTTAATGATAAATTAAACAGGGTTAAGGAATTAACTCTCAAGAAATAAATTTTAAGTTGAATTAATTACAATAAGAATTTAAGATAATTTCTTATAGATTGTGTATGTCGGATATTTGATTTGTTGTATAATGAATTGATATTTCTGTTTTGATATTGTGAGATGTGAATTACTCTGTGTTGGATTATGATTGGTAATTTTATTCTGTAAACCCTTGACCTGTATACGACATTTGAATTTCGATGCGACAGGAAATCGGATTCCAGTTGGTTATCCGAAACCCACATCGAATTGTAATGATGAATCTTCGCGATTGATAAATTTATTTTATCTGTGAAACTGTGAAGGAAGATAAGCGTTATTGGTTATACCGCTTATCGATATTGATATATTTGTGATGATTGTTGTGCACTATTGTGTAAAATCCTTGGACCACACTATACACACACAAATATGGATTTCACGTGGAAATCGGTTAAGTCACAGATTTTTAAATAAGTTTGAATTTGAATTTTAAATTCAAATATTTTTGGAAATAAATTAAGTTTAATATGAAAAGCTTTTGAAAAGCTGTTTTAAGAATAAAAGTTATTTTTGAATAACTAATAAAGATTTGGAATTTAAATAATTGGATTTAAATTGAAATTCAAAAATCTGAAATTGAATTCTATATTCAATACTTATGATTTAAAAGGATTTTTACAAGTTATACGGGTTTAAACCATTTTTAAGCATTGATTTGAAAATTCGAATTAAAGATTGTAACTTGTATAAATGGAATCGGGGTTTTTTCCAAAATAAAACTATTATTTCTAAGTGATAAAAAGCTTTCATTTGAGTAATGAACTTCCAATTTATATTAAAGATATTTCAAGTTTGAATCGAAAATGATTTTCCAAGTTATGAATGAATCTTTGGAAATAAGTTTTGAACGTTATGAGATAAATCTTTGATTTAAAGATTTAAATGAGTAAATTCAATTGAAACGGAAATTGTTTTGAAAATCCGTAAATGAATCTTTGTGAAACTAAGTGAACTTTGTGAAATAAATCTTTTTGTTTAAAAGGATTTGAAATGGTAATTGGTTTAAACCATTTGAAAGGAAGTTTGGAATTATTAAGTTGTGACTTAATCGAAATCTCATATCCATATGTTTAAATGTTGCGCTCACTATTCGGGTTAGCCGGGAAAGGACCTTTGGGTCGTATAACCCATTCCGAATATGTGATATGTCGTTATGGATAGCATTTGAAGACCGGTGTTGAAGACCGGGTATTTGCGAGAGCGATAGGATGACCTGTCGATTGACTCTGCACCGAGTTGCTCCGGTATAGAGTTCTCTATATGTGATGGGGAATCCGATCAGGATTGCGGATATCCGGATTGCAAGGACTTCTTTGGAAGTGCCTTCGGTTCTGTTCGAGCCCGGAACAGACTTGTATGGATAGTATGTCTGACATTACAAATTGAGATATAAAGCCGATTTCTTTCAAATATATTTCTGTTGGTGGCGGAGAATTTATTCTTTTAGCTTAACACCCTTCTCTGAGACGTACGAGCTCAGAGGTTATGTAGTTGAAGGTTATCAGCGATATATTCCCAATTTGGTAATGTGACATGCTGAGTGTTGCTGTGAAATGATCATTGTGTTGATTATTTGTGATAGGATCATTTGTTTGATCGTCTATCTTTGTGATCATTTCTATGATCATTTGTTGACCCAAAGCAAGGCTTTTGTATTAAGTGTGTTTTTGTGGACGAGACTTCGTCGAGCCTCACAAACCGGTAATGGTCGAAACAGGAATTGTGCGGCAAGGTTTTCAGGGATAGCGTCCCTAGGGTATGACCATTCCTTCTGGAAAAGGGTAGTATCATGGTATGGAGCCCAGATACTTACTCATGTTGAAACACTTATTATTATGGTGTGATGTTGGTTAGAGAGCTCTCGTTTAAAGGTCCCAAAGGACCGGGGGTGGCATATCTGAGGGTTTGTAATATCCCTTGGGAAAAGGGGTTCCCGGCCTTGTTTAGCAGAGAACGGTTTGGTTCTCGGGGCGTCCTTCCAGAGGCGTTTCCATGTGGCAATGGGAAGTTCCTTGGCCTGACCATTTGTTGGAAAATCCATTCTTCAAATACAAGCCTTGTACGGTTTTAGTTGTATAACCTGCCATGGAATATGGCGGTAACCCGCTATTGAACATGGTAGCTATAGTAGGCATATTTCGAAATGTCTATGCTTGCTAAGATTTATATCTTTACTTTCGAAATGATTTTTTCATACACTATGCACTAGTAATAATATCAAATGTTTCTTTTTAATGCGTATCAAGCATCTTTGACTATCATAAGGAGAAATCTCCTCCGATTCTGCGTTTGCATTGTGTGTGTGTGCAGGAGGCCTTATGGTAGTCTCATTTCTAAAAAGCATTGCGAATCTATTTTAAAATATTTCGTTGTTTGTTTTTAATGATAAACTATTTTTGTTTGCTCACACCAGTCCAACGACTGATCCAGAGTTTATTGTTTCTTTCCTAAACTCTGGGTGCTCAAAATTTTCTACACGGGCAGTCTAGAGTTTGGTTTTTCAGATAGTTAGGTTCAGCGGATTATCTGGAGCTAGTTCAGTTTTCTTTGGATATGGACGAGATTTGCTTGGTGGTATCTTGATGGTGAATCGAGCTAGGAGTTTTGGAGTTTTGTCTTTGGAGCTTTTTGGATCAGAGTTGCAGTATTATATTCTGAGAAGACTTATTTCATATTATATCGTGTTCCGCTGTATTTTGTTTTGTATATTCTCTGATGTTGATGATTATCATTGTATCAAATTGATGTATCGGATATTGTATTCATGTTATATCAGTGATATCATCTTTTATTTCCGCTGTGTTATTTATCATTTAATGGTGTTGCAAGCTCCCGTGAAACGAATTCGATGTTGTTTGTTGGACATCGAGTTTGGGTCGTGACATTAAATCTCTATACCGGGGCCACTCGGTGCAGAGACATTTGAGAGGTAATCCTTTTGCTTTAAAAAAATACCCGGTCTTCAACCACCGCCTTCAAATGCATCCATTGTGTCGTTTCATTATTCGGAATGGGTTTTATGACTTAATGTCTTCTCCCGGCTTAACCAAATAATGAGCGCTTATTTTAAAGACATGCGGATACAGTCACAACAAATTTCCATTTTTAATATTTTAAACAAAAAATACACTTTTAAGATTCAATGTGGTTTTTGGATAACCATTTGGAATCCGACCCCCAGTTGCATCGAAATTCAAATGCCGTTTCAAAGGACAAGTTGTTTTAAGTAAACAATTTCAATTCAAAAGTTCACATTAACACAGCAATTCATCACAAATAATCATTTATCACAGCTAAATCCAAAACAATTCATATCATAGAACATTACATATCAAAGATATCAAACAATTCAAGGCATTCAATATAATCCAATCATCCGTAGGCAAGATTAATTAATTGTTCAATTTCCAATTAATTCAATTTAATCTCCAGATAAATTAAATTAACTACTTTAATCACTTTTAAATCCTTCTTAATTAACATTGATTAATTACAAACCATTAATTAATGAAAATAATTAATCATCCTTAATTATTCATCATAAGTAATTATCCTCAGTTACTTACATTAATTACCCTTTAATTATTAATTAATTAATCCTTTAATCAGTAATTAATTAACCTCAAATCATTAATTAATCTTTAATTAATTATCCTTTAATTAATTAACTAATTAATCCCTGATTATTAATTAAGTAATCCTTAATTACTTATATTAATTAATTGCCCTTTAATTAATTTCATTAAGTAATTATCATTAATTTACTAGTTAATGATCCTTCAATTACCTTAAGATCTTAATTAATTTTAAGATAAACCATTTATCTTAATCCCTAGTTAATTGAATTTAATCACCCAATAAATTAAATTAATTACCTCTACTTAATTATAAATTAATGATCCTTTAATTAATCAAGACCCTGAAGATAAACCTTTTATCTTATTACTTAATTACATCATTAAATTCTTTGAAAACACTTAGGGATTTAAATCAAATAATTAACCTAATATATAATTATTTAAAAACCAAATCAATTTAATCATTAAAAACAATTAACTTTTAAAAAAATTAAATTTTAAAATAAATTTATCATCAACCCATAAATTAACTTAGACCTTTAAGTTAATTAACAACTATAAACATCTTTATCTTTTTAATTAACTTCTTAGTTAAGCTATTTAATTTTATTTAAATAAAACCTAAGAAATAACTTAATTAATTTTTAAATTAAAAATAAATTATACCACTTTTATCAACCAAATATTTAAATAATCATTTATTATATAAAAGAATTAGTTTTAAGAAAATTTGTTAAAACTTGATCGTTTTAAATTTTTAAAACTTGTTAAATTTACTTTTAGATCTCTGACCCGAGACCACTTCGAGTTCCCATCCAAGCCAATACAAGGTTTCCCCGAGCTCAAACTCGAGCCAATTATTTTCTTTGTTTTTGATTTAAATTTTTAAAACCCTGTAACAAATTACCCTCGTGTATCAACCCGATACCAGACTCGAGCTATAAAACCAAATCCCCGAGCAATCCCCCGAGACAACCCTTCTTCTTCTCCCTTTTACCCAAACCACTAACACACATGACAGGGTGCATGTGCACAAGAGTTTCAACCAACTCCGCTCGACCTCGCCGCCATCTACAAGTCGTCGATGATCTACTCGAACGTCCCGACCACCTACAAATATCGTTAACGTCGGAAATCGAAATCGAGTGATTGAGCAACTTCCTGGAACCCAAAACCCTCGACGAAATCTCCTCGCCCCATCGATCCCGTTTACCAGAATCCACGCCGCCTCGTCCAGAGCTGCGTCTCTTGTCTATGCTTCGATTCCCCCCTGTCTGATCGCCTCCGATGCACCCTCGACGTCGCACGTACTCGAGGAACAACATCGACCGAAACATCATACAAAACCATAAATGACATCTCCGAGCCGCTCCGACCATCTAAAAATCCAACCACCATTTTTCCTCCGATCCCCAACCTTCAAGCTACCTTCAGCCCAAAATACGGTCAACCATTTCTCGTCGATCGTCAAAATTCGACTAGTAACCCAAAACCGATCAACTCGAGATATCTCCATATTTACAAACTTAAAAATCATGAATTGATTATCAAAAATCATTATTTCCCAATGCGAGTGTAACAGCCCGCAAATCCATACCCCTTGAATCAACATTATTCAACATCAATCAACTCAAGTTGTACAGACTTACGAACCATTTGGGTTAAAGAAGAAGAGGTAGAAGAAGAAAATAGAAAACAACATCAGAATCTAACCATCGCAGCGGAATAAAATATAATAGATAATAGATAATCTTTACTCAATTCAGTAATATATGTTCATATATTACAGCATCAAAGTACGACAATCACAGCTCAGCATCAATATCATATAATGGATATACAATAACACAAGATATACAACAACTCAAACAGCGGAATATATATATACATATAAAACAAGTACGAATGTACGTATCGTCATCCAGCTCGTCTCCTGAGCTCCACAGCATCATATCCTGTATCCTATAATACTCGGTCTGACCCAAGCATTACAGTTAAATAACACCCGAGTCAGTCTGGAATACCAGCGTGAGAAAATCACACTCAATTTATTTTTAAAGTTTCAAAAATCCTTTGAAAACAAAACATCTCGTAAGACCACGCCACAAATAAACATGTCGGGTTTTTACCTTACGATAGCTAAAAACAATTTTTATATAAATCCTCTGATATTATAATAGGGTCTATATAAAAATACTTATAAAATAGCCGAAATTGTTACATTCATTAAATTCCAGCTACTAGCCACAGAGCGGGTAATGCAAACAAAACTCGTACAAGGCTCGTAGGGAGAATGGATTTCCAACTAATGACTAGGCACTGGGGTACCACCTGTCACAGTACGGGGCCTAGATCACCGTACCAAGGAGTACGCCCGCTCCCCTGCAACACAAGGTCGGGACTACCCCTTACTGGATAATCCCGAGTGAGATCACCCCGCGGTTGGGATCAGCAACCGCCCACTAAGCCGAAATAAAAGAGACATCTAGACTGGAATGACCTCACCCTGCTTGGGTGCTACCCACCTAGCCTTGCTGCATAACCCCTGATTTTCAGTCATTCCCATTTGATGAGGCTTGAGGCTAAGCGTTACCTTTTAAAAGAACATATCCCTTAGAATGCCCATCGTCCACCTAACGATGTTTTCGCAAGCATTCGTCCATACAAGTCTGTCCCGGGTTCGAACGGAACCGAAGGCACTATTCCTACTACATCCATTTTGGAAATATCCTCAGGATTAGTAGCGACTAGCCCTTGCACTTCACTGCTCCATCTTCGAATCCAAACTCGTTTACACGAAACGTACAAACTGGATCGAAGTGGTTTTCGAGAAATAAATCTCGATCCCGGTCTCTTCGAAACGATCGACGCATTTGGCCAATATTGATAGTCGGTTATTTAACTATCAATTAATATTCACAACAACCATCCAACAATAAACAATTTCCCAAATTATTTATTAACCTCAAAATATCTTCACAAGATATATTCTATTTTCAATCCTTTGAAAACAGTTTCAAAACCATCTTTCTTTCCCAGAATAAACTTTCCCAAATATTTTCTATCTCCTCTGAAATCACCATGCACAAAACTAGAGTTTTAAAATAATTTAAAACACTTTACTTTGAAATATATTTTAAAACATTTAAGTTAAATTACTTCAATAATTTGTTAAAAATACATACTATATGAATATTTGAAAATAAGGTTGCGTAATAAATATAAAACTAGATTTATACTTTTTTAAAAAAACATAGTATTAAGTCATTCTTTAAATAATTACTACTATAATAGATTAAGAGAAAATACTTACTTTAGAATTTAAATATTTGAAATAAGAAATTTCCCAAAACTTGCTTTTTAAAACAACTTTTAATCTTTTAACTTATATTTAAAATTTACTTTGAAAACGTACTTGGTTATCCAGGGAGAATTCCAACTTCAATCACTTAAACCAATTTTCCAAATTGATTCCCAATTTATTTCATTTGAAATAAATTTCTCTAATTATTATTTTATATCAAAATTCATTAATTATGGACTTTTATTTTCCATTTGATTTTATACCATTTAACTGAAATATGCCAATTTCAGCTTCTTCCAAATTTCTTCTTTATTCTTTTCCAATAAATTTGAATCTTAAATTTTAAATAAATTTTTTATTCTTTTTAAAATAATAACACTAAAATTTAAAATTCATTAATCTTCTGATTATTCAAATTTCCCTTACTAACTTAAGATTTATTTATTAGAATTTTAAAGGGCACTTTATTTCTTTTCCAATTGATTCTTAAATTTATTCAAATTTTCTATAATTATTTTACTTACAAATTCACTTCTTTTATTATCTTTCCAGAATCCAATTTATATATTTTTGGTAATCCATTATACCCAATCATATCAAATCGAGCCATAGCATTCAATATTCCAATACAATTCATCATAGAATATCAAATAATCACAACAGAGGGTATTAAATAATATAAATAAATGTTGAGGGGTCCAGTTGGATCCCTCCAACCTGTTTTTCCCTGCATTCACAAACATTAGCACAATATAATATCCATTCCAAAATATACCAGACTATAGCACATCAATCAACCATTCAAACAATTATTTAAATTTAATAATTTAAATTTAAATTTAGCTGAGTGAGATTAACTCACCTTTGCCCCTTAAATTTGCAATTCCACTTCATTCTCGATTTGATTCCACGATTATTGACCTTGTATTAAAATTATGCAGTTTATTAATATTTGAATTTATCGATCAATTAATTCTTAATACTTTGGTTCTCAACTATTAAATTGTTTATAAATAAATTTCCTTTTGCATAATATATTTGAACTAATTGAAAAATCACTTATCATTAAATAACTTAATTAACTAATGCTTTAGTTTTAAACTAATTTCTCTTTAACCATCCCTAAAATAATTAAACAAATAAATTATACTAATTTTAACTCCCCTTTAAAAGTATATATATAATTTGTAAAAATAATTTATATACCTTTTAAATCCAATAGTTAATTTAAACCCTTATTTCTTCCAAATCTATAATAATTTCCATTTAACCCATAAAACTTTAAATTTTAAAATATGTGTATACTAATATATAAACTTATGTAAAACCTGTTTCCTGAATAAATATAAATTTACGTGTCAAAATCTTAGCTATCTGTACACATATATACTTTTAATTTATTCATTTATTTTCTGAAATCTCTAATATAAACAAAACTAAATCAACAGAGAATACCTTTATCCTTGAAATGTCGCCAAACCCAAACATGACTTCATCCCTCAAGAAATTAATCGATCGACCACCCAAAAGCAACCAACAGACGAAGAAAATCAAATTGTGGCATCAAACTCCATTGCGTTAGTTAATTAAGGCGGCGGTTGAGAATCCCTAGGTGTAGCGTTCCAAGCGACGGCTCGAGCTCCATACAATTCTGCGACGCGAGTTCTTCGAGTTCAATACCGAAGAAATCGGTAGCATATGTTGATAGCAGACGAGGCCATCTCGAGTCGAGACATAGATTTGATTAGCTAAGAACAGAGAATCCCGCGAATTTGAATAAATTTTGATTCGAACGGGAAGAAAACTACGGCCTTGGTTCGAAATCGAATTCGATTTCAAAACCCCCCTTTTTTCTCTCAACAGGATGCCCTCAATATTTTCGAATTCGAAAGGATTCGAATTCGCGATTTCGATTCTCGGTTCATTTGATATTGGTTCTGGAGGAATGCAAAAGAATTCATGCGATTCGACAAGTGAAGGTGGTCTCGAGTATTTCATATTCTTACTTCAGAAGAAAAGAATTCAGAAGACTTGAAATTGATAGGGGACAAGGAGCCGCGATCTATAAAATAGGGTAGAGGCTTGCTTCAGAAAATAGGCGACGTTGAAAAGATGGACGTGATTTTAGGCGTGTTAAATGGAAACACTGAGAAGATGGATTGTCAGTTGGAAGAAGATAGACTATACAAATCTTTATCACATTATTAATTTATATAGATATATTATACTATTTAAATTCGATTTGTCCTAATATAAATTTCAATGCGTTTATACATCGTATGCTCACACAACAACTCCAATCACTACGAAAATTGAAATCCGATAATAATAAAATATTACGGATCCAATGAAACTGGTTTCGTCAAATTCCGAGACTGCGCCTCGGAAGGCTATTTTTAAATTCAATTTAAACGATAAAATTTCAAAACTGAATAAATCAGTGTTAAATCCAATTTTACAACTTTTATTATCCTCAATATTATCAACACAAATTTTATAGACCTTTAAATTATATTTTAACAGGCTTAGAACTCCAGATTTACATTTTACCCAACTTCCAATTTATTTAATTTAATAATTTAATCATCAAATAATTTGTGATTTTTAAATTCAAGTTAAAAATTAAACTTTTAAATATTAAAAACCGATTAAATATTCCAATTTAAATTGCTTCAAAATTTCGGGTCGTCACATTCCGCCCCCTTAAAAGAATTTCGTCCCCGAAATTGCTAGTTAGGAAGAATGATCCATAACCCATTATCTATTTCCTCGACCCAAATAGTTTTCAATGACCTTCCAAAACCATCTTTTATTAAAGACACTATCCCTCTTCCTAATTTCCTACACTCACCCATAAGCCTCAAACATAATTGCTTATTTATCGATTCGAATTTCACATTTTAAAACCAACTTTAAATAATCAAAATTTTCTCAAAATTTTTCTAACTCCCTAAATTTTCGAAAAATTTCGCCAGTGTCTCCTTTGCGCGGCTTGCTCGGTACAACTACAAAATGGCTCTACGGCCTCCCAAATCTCAAAAGAACACAAAAGGCCAAGTGGCTAGATCCAAAAACCCAATCAAATTTCATTCAGAAATTTTAAATACATACCTTTTTAGTCGGGCAATTCAATTTATCTTCTGTAATCTAAAACCCAATTCACTTGCCTTTAAATTACCTGTATACAACACTGCAATAATATCTAATCACGACATTCCAATTTGATTTCCATCCAAATACTAACTTAGTATACTCCCAATACCAAATTTTCTTAAGAACTTCATCATTCAATTTTTAAGTTCAATAGAAATGTTTTATATACCTTGTATAACTGTTTTCACTTTACCACTTTGGTTTTCCATACTTTCATTCGAATTTCATTTTCAAATTCATTTGAATTCAATCCTCCTTCAATTAAATATTGAATTCCATTCACATTACCCCATTCATTTTAAATTTAATTCTTCAACTTACTTTACTTAACCCATTTCAAAATGAATTCCAATATTTCAGTTTCAATTCTATTTGCTTACAAATTTTAAATCGTTTGTCGCAAATGAATCAAAAATCTCAAAAAATTTCTAATCTCAAAATTTACGGAAAATTTTGGCGGAGTCTCCCTTGTACGGAGGGACTTCTGCGATATCGCAGGATGCACAGATATATATATACATCGGCCTCAGGCCGGAAATCGCAATATATATCAATATATGCAGTTCATATCTCCTATTTTGAATTCTTTTGCGTAAGCGCACCTTTATTTAGCATTTTTAAGCAAGCGGCTTATTTAATTTGCATTTAGCGCGATCAAATCCATCCATATGGCTTCCTTGAACCTGTACTTACTCAATTTGAAAATGTAAGTACTAAATATATGCAATTTATTAACATTTCAATTACTTTCAATAGCAAACACATAGATTTCACATATAAAGCATGTTGTATAATTTCCATAAGCATATATGCAAGGTTTCGACACTTACTACCATTGATTACAACCAATTCCCAAACCATTTCAATCAGTTTAAGCGATTTACAACTTGCTCGCTTATATTTAATTCATTCTAAGCAAAACAAACCCATATTCATTCCAATTGATGCCAACATCAATTTATTAAACTGCTATCGATTCATATAATTTGTTTACTTCCGTTTACGTCGAACGACAAATTTTCTAAAGCAATTCGACAATATTTATGTGAATAAATAATAACATAAGCTTTATAACCAATTTCCATTGATTCCAACTCAATGTATATAAATTCCATTCCAATCTAGCTTATTTACAAACCATATAGTTGCATTCCCGTTTTACTTTATTCATACTCGAATTGGATTTAATTTCATTTCAAATCATTTTTATTTTAATCCAATTCCATACAACTTAAACTTTATTTCCAAACTTTATTACCTATTCACAATCTTTGGTTTGATTTTTCCTTTGATCAAATCCCAATCATCTCACTATTTTATTCAATTAGTTTATTCTTTTATCCATTTTTTTTAATTCACATTAACAATTCATTATTGCATTTATCAATAATAATGTCATTCAATTTATGCTTGAATTGGATTTGTTTACAACTCACGCCGTATCCACTTTAATCCAATTCAATTTCATTCAACAACATATCCATTTTATAATTCCATATTTGATTTTTCATCATTTTTATTTGATTTCCTTGAGTTCAATCTTACCTTATATTCCAAATTTGGATTTTTACCTCATTTCCAAAATACCAATACTTTTATCCCAGCTTATTTATTCCTTTTTTTAAATTTTATAAGCCACCCACTTATTTATATCCATACTTCTCTATCTATTTATAGTTAATCATATTCACATTTTACTTTTACTAAGGATTATATATTTTTATTTCAATGCAGTTTAATTTAGCTTACTTCCCGTTAATATCATTCCAATATACAAATTTTCAACTCATGTGCTTACTCACACGAATCAATTTGCACTTACAAATTTTAATCCCAATACTTTGTTTAATTTAGTCCATCCTGACTAATTTTCCCATACCACGTAACTTCACACAATTAAATTTCAAATTCCAGTATTCAATTTTCACCTTACTTTTACAAATTTAAATAAATTTGTCCTCTCACAATTTACTTCCAGAAAATTTACTTTTATTTATTAGATTTAATTACATTCCATTCATAATTCTTTTTAATTCAGTCCATGGTATTGGTTTACTAACTTTTTTTATTTCCTACTTCTTTTATTCAACTCTTTCAAGTTGAATTTTATTTCAACAAATTCCAAATTTACAAGTTACCCAACTTTTATATGCTATAAACATTCTTAGTTAAGATTCCAGAGTTTAAGAAGTCTTTTAACATTTCAAAATTCCCTTTGAAATCACATATATCCAAATTCCTTGCATTTCAAACCAAATTTATCTTTTTGCAAACAATTTCTACTCAAAAACAATTTGGTAGCAATTTCTCTTCTGGAAACTCGAAAATGAACATCGATAATGCTGCAGTCATCACCGAAGTTATTTTCTAGTGACCAAAAGAGTTCAATGCTTTTATTCTCTTTCTAAAATCCCTTCAAATATTCTAAACTCTCCAGAGTTCAAATCCGATTCAAAATTTTCCCAAAACTCCAAATTTGAAATCCATCCAAAACATTACTCTGGAACTTCCAGAAACATTTTCAAATTCAAAGGAAATTTGAATTTCCAATTTTTTTTTTCAAATTCCAAATGCTTTAAATTTATATTCAAACTTCACTTAGGAATTTCATCTTATTTTACTTATTAATCACACTATAATTTACATTAATAATTTATACTTACCAATTTCGTTTGTATATGAATTTATTTCTTAGTTTTTAAATTATGGTTTCAATTCCTTAGTCAATTATAAACCACATTTACAAATCCATTTATTTTATTAATTTATTCCTTAATTTTAGTTATTATTTCAATTTCTTATTCAATTCTCATACAATGATAATAATTTAATATTATCACCTTCTAACAACCAAATATCCATATATATAACTTTAATAATTTACGAAAAATTATTTCCTTTATATACAAAAATAATTTGGGTAAAATTATTCTATTTACCCTTTTTAAAATAATACTGTGTCTGTTTATCTTGTTTAAAAGTTTATAAACTCCTATCGATAACATGGCGTCCCATATATCGACCAGAATTCATAAACACTCAACCGACAAATCAACACAATATAAAACAATTTTATATTCACTAACAAATACGCGCTCATATCTATTAATACGCTCAAGCTCATTCTAGAGTACTATGGACTCTATTTAATGAGTAATTCCCACCAGAGCCAAGGTTATCACCAACCTAAGCTCTGATACCAAGTGTAACAGCCCGTAAATCCGTGCCCCTTCAAACAACACTATTCAACATCAATCAACTCAAGTTGTACAGACATACGAACCATTTGGGTTAAAGAAGAAGAGTAGAAGAAGAAAATAGAAAACAACATCAGAATCTAACCATCGCAGCTGAATAAAATATAATGGATAATAGATAATCTTTACTCAATTCAAATATATATGTTCATATATTACAGCATCAGAGTACGACAATCGCAGCTCAGCATCAATATCATATAATGGATATACAATAACTCAAGATATACAACAACTCAAACAACGGAATATATATATATATACATATAAAACAAGTACGAATGTACGTATCGTCATCCGGCTCGTCTCCTGAGCTCCACAGCATCATATCCTGTATCCTATAATACTCGGTCTGACCCGAGCATTACAGTTAAATAACACCCGAGTCAGTCTGGAATACCAGCATGAGAAAATCACACTCAATTTATTTTTAAAGTTTCAAAAATCCTTTGAAAACAAAAGCATCTCGTAAGACCACGCCACAAATAAACATGTCGGGTTTTTACCTCACGATAGCTAAAAACAATTTTTATATAAATCCTCTGATATTATAATAGAGTCAATATACAAATACTTATAAAATAGCCAAAATTGTTACATTCATTAAATTCCAGCTACTAGCCACAGAGTGGGTAGTACAAACAAAACTCGTACGAGGCTCGTAGGGAGAATGGATTTCCAACTAATGACTAGGCACTGGGGTACCACCTGTCACAGTACGGGGCCTAGATCACCGTACCGAGGAGTACGCCTGCTCCCCTGCAACACAAGGCCGGGACTACCCCTTACTGGATAATCCCGAGTGAGATCACCCCGCGGTTGGGATCAGCAACCGCCCACTAAGCCGAAATAAAAGGGACATCTATACTGGAATGACCTCACCCTGCTTGGGTGCTACCCACCTAGCCTTGCTGCATAACCCCTGATTTTCAGTCATTCCCATTTGATGAGGCTTGAGGCTAAGCGTTACCTTTTAAAAGAACATATCTCTTAGAATGCCCATCGTCCACCTGACGATGTTTTCGCAAGCATTCGTCCATACAAGTCCGTCCCGGGTTCGAACGGAACCGAAGGCACTATTCCTACTACATCCATTTTGGAAATATCCTCAGGATTAGTAGCGACTAGCCCTTGCACTTCACTGCTCCATCTTCGTATCCAAACTCGTTTGCACAAAACGTACAAACCGGATCGAAATGGTTTTCGAGAAATAAATCTCGATCCCGGTCTCTTCGAAACGATCGACGCATTTAGCCAATATTGATAGTCGGTTATTTAACTATCAATTAATATTCACAACAACCATCCAACAATAAATAATTTCCCAAATTATTTATTTTCAATCCTTTGAAAACAGTTTCAAAACCATCTTTCTTTCCCAGAATAAACTTTTCCAAATATTTTCTATCTCCTCTGAAATCACCATGCACAAAACTAGAGTTTTAAAATAATTTAAAACACTTTACTTTGAAATATATTTTAAAACATTTAAGTTAAATTACTTCAATAATTTGTTAAAAATACATACTATATGAATATTTGAAAATAAGGTTGCGTAATAAATATAAAACTAGATTTATACTTTTTAAAAAAAACATAGTATTAAGTCATTCTTTAAATAATTACTACTATAATAGATTAAGAGAAAATACTTACTTTAGAATTTAAATATTTGAAATAAGAAATTTCCCAAAACTTGCTTTTTAAAATAATTTTTAATCTTTTAACTTATATTTAAAATTTACTTTGAAAACGTACTTGGTTATCCAGGGAGAATTCGAACTTCAATCACTTAAACCGATTTTCCAAATTGATTCCCAATTTATTTCATTTGAAATAAATTTCTCTACTTATTAGTTTATCTCAAAATTCATTAATTATGGACTTTATATTTATTATTATTATTTTCCATTTGATTTTATACCATTTAACTGAAATATACCAATTTCAGCTTCTTACAAATTTCTTCTTTATTCTTTTCCAATAAATTTGAATCTTAAATTTTAAATAAATTTTTTATTCTTTTTAAAATAATAACACTAAAATTTAAAATTCATTAATCTTATGATTATTCAAATTTCCCTTACTGACTTAAGATTTATTTATTAGAATTTTAAAGGGCACTTTATTTCTTTTCCAATTGATTCTAAAATTTATTCAAATTTTCTATAATTATTTTACTTACAAATTCACTTCTTTTATTATCTTTCCAGAATCCAATTTATATATTTTTGGTAATCCATTATACCCAATCATATCAAATCGTGCCATGGCATTTAATATTCCAATAAAATTCATCACAGAATATCAAATAATCACAACAGAGGGTATTAAATAATATAAATAAATGTTGAGGAGTCCATTTGGATCCCTCCAATCTATTTTTCCCTGCATCCACAGACATTAGCACAATATAATATCCATTCCAAAATATACCAGACTATAGCACATCAATCAATTCAACCATTCAAACAATTATTTAAATTTAATAATTTAAATTTAAATTTAACTGAGTGAGATTAACTCACCTTTGCCCCTTAAATTTGCAATTCCACTTCATTCTCGATTTGATTCCACGATTATTGACCTTGTATTAAAATTATGCAGTTTATTAATATTTGAATTTATCGATCAATTAATTCCTAATACTTTGGTTCTCAACTATTAAATTGTTTATAAATAAATTTCCTTTTGCATAATATATTTGAACTATTTGAAAAATCACTTATCATTAAATAACTTAATTAACCAATGCTTTAGTTTTAAACTAATTTCTCTTTAACCATCTCTAAAATAATTAAACAAATAAATTATACTAATTTTAACTCCCCTTTAAAAGTATATATATAATTTGTAAAAATAATCTATATACCTTTTAAATCCAATATTTAATTTAAACCCTTATTTCTTCCAAATCTATAATAATTTCCATTTAACCCATAAAACTTTAAATTTTAAAATATGTGTATACTAATATATAAACTTATGTAAAACCTGTTTCCTGAATAAATATAAATTTACATGTCAAAATCTTAGCTATCTGTACACATATATATACTTTTAATTTATTCATTTATTTTCTGAAATCTCTAATATAAACAAAACTAAATCAACAGAGAATACCTTCATCCTTGATATGTCGCCAAACCCAAACATGACTACATCCCTCAAGAAATTAATCGATCGACTACCCGAAAGCAACCAACAGACGAAGAAAATCAAATTGTGGCATCAAACTCCATTGTGTCAGCTAATCAAGGCGGCGATTGAGAATCCATAGGTTTAGCGTTCCAAGCGACGGCTCGAGCTCTAGACAGTTCCGCGACGCGAGTTCTTCGAGTTCAATACCGAAGAAATCGGTAGCATATGTTGATAGCAGACGAGGCCATCTCGAGTCGACACATCGATTTGATTAGCTAAGAACAGAGAATCCCACGAATTTGAATAAATTTTGATTCTAACGGGAAGAAAACTACGGCCTTGGTTCGAAATCGAATTCGATTTCAAAACCCTCCTTTTTTTCTCTCGAGAGGATGCCCTCAATATTTTCGAATTCGAAAGGATTCGAATTTGCCATTTCGATTCTCGGTTCATTTGATAATGGTTCTGGAGGAATGTAAAAGAATTCATGTGATTCGATAGGTGAAGGTGGTCTCGAGTATTTCATATTCTTACTTCAGAAGAAAAGAATTCATAAGACTTGAAATTGATAGGGGACAAGGTGCCGCGATCTATAAAATAGGGTAGAGGCTTGCTTCAGAAAATAGGCGACATTGAAAAGGTGGACGTGATTTTAGGCGTGTTAAATGGAAACACTGAGAAGATGGATTGTCGGTTGGAAGAAGATAGACTATACAAATCTCTATCACATTATTAATTTATATACATAAATTATACTATTTAAATTCGATTTGTCCTAATATAAATTTCAATGCGTTTATACATCGTATGCTCACACAACAACTCCAATCACTATGAAAATTGAAATCCGATAATAATAAAATATTACGGATCCAATGGAACCGGTTTCGTCAAATTCCAAGACTGCGCCTCGGAAGGCTATTTTTAAATTAAATTTAAACGATAAAATTTCAAAACTGAATAAATCAGTGTTAAATCCAATTTTACAACTTCTATTATCCTCAATATTATCAACACAAATTTTATAGACCTTTAAATTATATTTTAACAGGTTTAGAACTCCAGAATTACATTTTACCCAACTTCCAATTTATTTAATTTAATAATTTAATCATCAAATAATTTGTGATTTTTAAATTCAAGTTAAAAATTAAACTTTTAAATATTAAAAACCGATTAAATATACCAATTTAAATTGCTTAAAAATTTCGGGTCATCACAGCGAATTTGTTCCTACGATCAAAACATGAAATCCAAACATTCGATTTTGGACTTATATTTGATTATTACTGTAAATTCCTTATTTTTGAAATAATTTGTAACAACCCGCATATTTATCGATTGTATATTTAAATGTTTTATTTAAATATTTCATCGTTCGTCGGTTTTTAGTCTGAAAACCTACTTTTAGCAAACAGTTGAATTGGGACTCGAGACCCCTCCCATTGAGTTCAAAACGCCGTTTGCGACCTTTTTGAGTGTAAACTTCGATATGTTTGGAGTTAGTAAAGTTTTTCTACATTTTCACTTGGGTTTGAGTTTGGGTTTTAGCCCAATGTTCCACCTTAAGACCCTAGCTCCACTCCAACTCTTCATTACTTCATTTCATATTCCTAACACTTTAAGCTTTAAGAACAATGGTGGAAGAGAGTGGAAATTAAAACTCCAAGCCCAAGTCTTCATTAGCAAATCCAACTTCTAGCTCCAAATTCAAGAGAACCCATTGGTAAGCATCTCCTTCTTCTTCTCCAACTCATTCTCCTTCCAATTTCAAAAATTTCCTAAACCTAATTTGGGAAATATTTCTCTTTTAAGCTTAGAATCAAGCTTCTTGAGTTGGGATTGAAGAGTGGTTGATCCTCCTTTGCTTTCAAGCTTCTTCTTCAATCGTTTGGGTTCAAAGGTGAGATTTTTATCTCACATCTTTGTCTATAATTATCTTCGATTGTTAGGTATGAATTCCTAACACTTATTCTTGTGCAATTGATTTTGGTTTGGATTGGTTTGGTGTATATTCCAATTTTTGGTGTTTTGAAATCAAAATCTATGAAAATCCTATTATGGATATTTGGAGATTGATATTTGAGGCGTATCGAAGAGCCGTTAAGGCTAGGTTGTCGCGTGGCGTAAATCCTTAGTCGTCATTTGCTCGCTCGATCGTTTTCGATATTTGTTTGGCCATTTTTGGTCGAGGTTCAGGAAATCCTCAAAATTCCAGTTTCAGACGTTTGAATCTGGGATTTCAGACGTCTGAATTGGCTCATTTTCAAACAGAAAGAAATTAGGCTAAAAACGCCTATTTCAGACGTCTGAAACATTTGGTTCTGACGTCTGAATCACGTTCTGGAAATTTTTATCTTTCCAGATTCAGACGTCTGAACCACTTGTTTCAGACGTCTGAAACTATAGTGTTTTGCCTGCTTGCCTTTTTGTTTAAGAATTCCAATTTAAATCGATTCGTGATGATCCTATTTGTTGTTATCATTTATTAAGACTTTGATGACTCCTTTTTAGGGATTTTTGAATATCCATTTCGATGGATTCTTTATCGGTTTCTTTGGATTTTATTCACATCTTCGAATGTGAATTTTAGTGATTGGTTGTTCCTACAATCTTCTTTGTGATTTGTCACTTTAAAAATATAAAGGTTTTCTATACTAGTAGTAAATATCAAAACTCTTTCTTCAAATGATTTCAACACTATTTTATTACAAAGCTCGTTTTCTCAAACCGGTTTCCAATCTATTAGTATATACAAACCTTTACCTCACTCGTATGAGAAATCTAATTAAACGGCTTAGTAAAACAAGTGGTATGAAACGCTTGCGTTTACTTCGTCGGTTAATTCTTGGACTTGTTCGATTGAAACTCTTGTGACAATTTTCTAGTGGAGATCTACTATTTGTTTGTAAATATTTAATTTAAGCTAGTGGTTATGGGACATGAAGCTAAGCTCATATATTTACTAGCTTACTGTAAATGACACTTCTTGATGATCATGACGATCATTTTTGTGATTTAGACTAGCAATTGTGCGATGTCTCTTTGTCCACGTGGAGGGCTGAAACTCATTCTATTGAGCTTTGTCTCATTTCTTTGGGGGGTAGCTCCCCATGGTCTTCGGGCCATTCGTGTGTCAAAAATTAATGGCTAGCTACCATGAGATAGCGTCTCGTTCGTGTGATACATATGTTGGTGAGTTTTTATGCTCCCGTTCGTGTGATAGGCCTTTCCCCCCCTTTTTGTGATTTCTAGATTTCGTGTGTTGAATTCTGGAATTTATGCTTCACCAATTTTAGTGATTTTCATTGATATGATTTGTCAATTTTTGTGCATTGGTGAATTCGTATGTCATTGACTTGTTGTGAATACAAGTTTTGGGTATGAATCCCTTTTTGGACCTTTGTGAAGATTTTTGTGATATTGATTAATCTCGTGTTGAGTTTCAGTTTCATACTTATAGTAGTATGCCATTATGGATATTATATGTTTATGCCATATCTCTTATTCTATATCATATCATCTGATATTTATAGCTAGACTGATCCGTTTATTATTTTCTTATAAATAATACTCGGGTCAGACCGAGATGTTACAGGTGCTTCTGCTTGACTTCTCCCCAGGGATTCATTACTCTGACTTTTGGCTAACTACATAGATTAGTAGTTTTTGTTGTATACACTTGAGATATAGACTCTTAGATGTATTCTTTTGTATAGCACGTGTTACTATTCTTTTGTATTATTGTGGATCTTTTTGACCACTACTCTGATATACACTTTCATGTGTTAGTTATATATTTGTATCTTCTTCCGCATTTTTGTGATATGAATTATCTGTGACTGATTTGTGTTTATGCTTATTTCTATATTGGTTTCCGAAGATTATTATAGCCACTGTGTAATAGCTTTGTGTTTGTATCGGTATGTCGGATTTCCTCTTGTAATAAAATGCATGTTATACTATCTGACATATCGGTGCTCGCGCAAAGCAATTACACGGATGGTCGCTCCTCAACAGCCTTATTCTCCATGCTAGTTGACTGCATTACACCGTAGTGTTCTTGTCTAGCGTGGGTATAGAGGTGAGGCGTCACAGCTTGGTATCAGAGCCAAACTTCAGAACAATGTAGAATAATCTAGCAAGGATCATGTCCTAAGTCTTTCTTAGGAGTTGTGCTTTAGGATTTTATTCGGGTGTTCGTACCATTCAATCCTATTTTCTTTAATGATTCCTTGTTTTATCATCATGATTGTTGATATTAATTCTAAGAATAACTTTTTTTTCTTCTTCTTTTCTTTCTTTCTTAAAGAAAAGAAATGGTTGGTTCTGGCAATCCTAGCGCTGGTCAATCCAGTAGTCCTTCTCTGGATGGCGCATTCATGTCTGCCCAACAACTTTTAGATCTTGTAAAGAATCAAGAGTTTATCTATGCTTTAAGTAAGAACCTCGAGATGATTCTACCTTTGAAACTTGAAGTTCCTTTCGATCAGCTTGTGGATATCCCTCTTCTATATGAAGAGGTTGGTAAAGGAAGTGATAGTGATATTGGGATTTCCAAGAAGAGGCATATTATGTTCAAAAGCCCTAATCCCAATAAGAGAGTGAAGCAAACTACTTCTGTAGCGAAGACTCCAATCCCTAATCGGGGAGGATGCTACAATTGTAATTCTAAGGACCACTATACAAGGGAGTGCCCGAAACCTTTCTTTTGTCGTTATTGCAAAAGTTCGGCTCGTCTTATATCTGCCTGCCCCATACTTCAAAGCAAGAAGAGGGTGGAACAGGAAACTTCGGTAGACAAGACTCCTACCCCAAGTCGTAAACAATGCTATAATTGTGGTTCCACGGACCATTATGTAATTAAGTTCCCGAAACCCCTTTATTGTTGCTATTGCAAAGACTCGGGTCATCTTTTATCTGCATGTCCCAAACTTTTGAACAAGGACATGAGAAAGCTAAATATTTTGCAAGCCCCTAGCAATACTACTCTTGGTCAAGGTATTTCTCATTCAATCTTTGATGACATTTGCTTTGTGATTTTCTTGTTCGTGTTCTTTTTGATATGGGTTCCATCTCACTATTTTATATCAAAAGAACTTGTTGATTCTTTTCCTTTAAACAATTTTGGGATTGATGTCTTCCTTGAGAATTGCGAATCCGGATGGTAGATCCGCAACACTCAATTTGTTTTTTTATTGATGTTGAAATTATTTTATGTGATATTTCTGTCCGAGCCGATTTTTACTTAGGCTTCGAAATCGATTTTTGGAAAGGATTGGCTTATTGCGAAGCCCATATCCTATTTTCTGTGAGAACTAATCATCTTCGACTTTTTTTTTAATCCGTTAAGCAGATTTCTATTTCTCCTTTGTGATTTCGATTCCAACTTGATGGCATCATTTTATTCTTTAAGCCCGCAAGACGAGGAAAGTGTTGTTTCTCTCATTCATGAAGTTTGAGAATTTTCCGGTAATTTTGAGTTTGTCTTAGGGTCATCACCTAAGCAATATCTTGTGTGGTGTTAAGGTCCTTTCAGCTCGACCTTGCCACCGATTTTCATTAGTTACGAGTTGCGGAAGTTAGCATTCCACTTACCGCATTCCGCATTCGTTGTGATTCTTATGAATAACTTATTATGTCATTCGATTCGTCTAGCTTATTTCATCCATTTTATGAATCGAGTATTTTACGAATATCTCGATGACTCCATTCTGCATTGGTTTGATGCCGCTCTCTTGTAAATGAGAACGTGCTATCCCTTGTGCTTCTAAATCATTAAAAGCCGATTGAGACTAGGTATGCCACTCATGATCTAGTGCTCGCGGCTATTGTTTTCGCTTTTAGAGTTTGGCATCATTATCTTTTAGGAGAGAAATTTGTTCTTTATACCGATCATAAATGTTTGAGGTTTTTATTTTCTCAAAAGGAACTTAATTTGCATCAAAAACGTTGGCTCGAGTTCCTTGCTCCTTATGATCTTGATATTCTTTATACCCCCGGTAAGGGTAATCGTGTCGCCGATGCACTTGCTGTACGCAACAAGCGGTTGTTTCAATGATGATATTCGAGTGAAAGGATCTCGAGACTTTATCCACTTGTGAGATTCGAGATCATGGATCCGATTTATGTTCATCTCTTGCTTTATGTAACCTTGAAGATCATTCTTCTCTTTTAGACCGCATTCTTGAAGCTCAAAGGCTAGATCCCGACTTGGCTCTTCTTGGCCAAAATCTTAAGGATAGAATTTATATTGAAAGTTTGAAAGACTTTGATCTTGATTCTCGTGGCGGCATTCGAAAATTTGGTATGCCTTATCGTGCCAAATATTAGTGACCTTCGAGAAGACATTTTAGAAGATCCCCATCGTTCTAAATTTACCATTCATCCCGGTAGTAGTAAAATGTATGTGGATATGAAGTGACTTTATTATTGGGAGGGAATGAAACTTGACATCGCTAACTTCGTTAAGTGTTGCATGACTTGCCAACTCGTTAAGGCCCGGTGGGTTATTGCAACCTTTAGAAATTCCAATTTGGAAGTGAGACCAAATTTCCATGGATTTTATTAATGGCCTTCCCCGTTCTCGTTCGGGTCACGATAACTTATGGGTGATTGTTGATAGACTTACTAAATCTGCCCATTTTATTCCCGTTCGGTCTAACCGAACCGTTCCTCTTTTGGACAAAATTTTTATCAAAGAAATTGTTAAATTCCATGGAGTTCCTACTTCTATTGTCAGCGATCGTGATCCATTATTTACTAGTGGATTCTGGAAGAGTCTTCAAAAAGCTTTAGGAACGAAGCTTAATGTTAGCACCGCTTATCAACCCCAGTCCGATGGACAAACCGAGCGTGTGAATCAAACTCTTGAAGATCTTCTTCGTGCTTGTGCGCTTGATTTCAGTGGAGGTTGGGAAGATCGTATTCCTCTTGTTGAATTTTCCTATAATAATAGCTTCCAATCTAGTATTGGTATGGCACCTTTCGAGGCTCTCTACGGAACGCCATGCCGATCTCCTTCTTGTTGGCTTGAGGCTGGTTTTAGGTTCAGACTTTATTCGTGATTCCACAGCAAAGATTGAACTTATTCGACATAGGATGAAAGAAGCCTAGAGTAGACAAAAAAATCCTATGCCGATAACCGAAGAAGGAGATTAAAATTTTCTGTTGGAGATCTTGTTTTTATTCGTGTTTCGCCTATGAAAGGTGTTGTATGTTTCAGTCGGTCGGGAAAGTTAACACCTCGATATATTGGGCCATTTTCTATCACTGAACGTATTGGTTCCATGGCTTATCGCCTTTCATTACAGGCTCAGTTTTCTTCCATGCATGAAGAGTTTCACGTTTCTCAATTACAGAAATGTCTTCGGGATTGCGATTCTATTCTTGAGCCCGGTGTTGTGGAAGAAATTGAAGTTTCGCCTAATTTAATTTATGAGCAGCATCCTATTCGCATCATTGCTTCGGAGGTTGAGCGCCTTCGGAATAAAGATGTTCTTCTTGTGAAAGTTCAATGGTTATCAGATCCTAAGGATTGCTCTTGGGAATCCTGGGAATTCATCGAGCGAACCCGTTTGGACTTACTCTTTCGTGCTCTTTATGGTGAACTTCCTATTTCAAATTTTCTTTTGCGTTGATATGCTACTATGGTTGTTACTTCTTATTTTCTTCTTAAGTATTGCGAGGACGCAATTTTTTTAAGGAGGGGAGTCTATAACAACTCGCATATTTATCGATTGTATATTTAAATGTTTTATTTAAATATTTCATCGTTAGTCGGTTTTTAGTCCGAAAACCTACTTTTAGCAAACAGTCGAATTGGGACTCGAGACCCCTCCCATTGAGTTCGAAACGCCGTTTGCGACCTTTTTGAGTGTAAACTTCGATATGTTTGGAGTTAGTAAAGTTTTGCTACATTTTCACTTTGGGTTTGAGTTTGGGTTTCAGCCCAATGTTCCACCTTAAGACCCTAGCTCCACTCCAACTCTTCATTACTTCATTTCATATTCCTAACACTTTAAGCTTTAAGCAACAATGGTGGAAGAGAGTGAAAATTAAAACTCCAAGCCCTAGTCTTCATTAGCAAATCCAACTTCTAGCTCCAAATTCAAGAGAACCCATTGGTAAGCATCTCCTTCTTCTTCTCCAACTCATTCTCCTTCCAATTTCAGAAATTTCCTAAACCTAATTTGGGAAATATTTCTCTTTTAAGCTTAGAATCAAGCTTCTTGAGTTGGGATTGAAGAGTGGTTGATCCTCCTTTGCTCTCAAGCTTCTTCTTCAATCGTTTGGGTTCAAAGGTGAGATTTTTATCTCACATCTTTGTCTATAATTATCTTCGATTGTTAGGTACGAATTCCTAACGCTTATTCTTGTGCAATTGATTTTGGTTTGGATTGGTTTGGTGTATATTCCATTTTTTGGTGTTTTGAAATCAAAATCTATGAAAATCCTATTATGGATATTTGGACATTGATATTTGAGGCGTATCGAAGAGCCGTTAAAGCTGGGTTGTCGCGTGGCGTAAATCCTTAGTCGTCATTTGCTCGCTCGATCGTTTCCGATATTCGTTTGGCCATTTTTGGTCGAGGTTCAGGAAATCCTCAAAATTCCAGTTTCAGATGTCTGAATCTGGGATTTCAGACGTCTGAATTGGCTCATTTTCAAACAGAAAGAAATTAGGCTAAAAACGCCTATTTCAGACGTCTGAAACATTTGGTTCAGACGTCTGAATCACGTTCTGGAAATTTTTATCTTTCCAGATTCAGACGTCTGAACCACTTGTTTCAGACGTCTGAAACTGTTGTGTTTTGCCTGCTTGCCTTTTTGTTTAAGAATTCTAATTTAAATCGATTCGTGATGATCTTATTTGTTGTTATCATTTATTAAGACTTTGATGACTCCTTTTTAGGGATTTTTGAATATCCATTTCGATGGATTCTTTATCGGTTTCTTTGGATTTTATTCACGTCTTCGAATGTGAATTTTAGTGATTGGTTGTTCCTACAATCTTCTTTGTGATTTGTCACTTTAAAAATATAAAGGTTTTCTATACTAGTAGTAAATATCAAAACTCTTTCTTCAAATGATTTCAACACTATTTTATTACAAAGCTCGTTTTCTCAAACCGATTTCCAATCTATTAGTATATACAAACCTTTACCTCACTCGTATGAGAAATCTAATTAAACGGCTTAGTAAAACAAGTGGTATGAAACGCTTGCGTTTACTTCGTCGGTTAATTCTTGGAATTGTTCGATTGAAACTCTTGTGACAATTTTCTAGTGGAGATCTACAATTTGTTCGTAAATAATTAAATTAAGCTAGTGGTTATGGGACATGAAGCTAAGCTCATATATTTACTAGCTTACTGTAATTGACACTTCTTGATGATCATGATGATCATTATTGTGATTTAGACTAGCAATTGTGCGATGTCTCTTTGTCCACGTGGAGGACTGAAACTCATTCTATTGAGCTTTGTCTCATTTCTTTGTGGGGTAGCTCCACATGGTCTTCGGGCCATTCGTGTGTCAATAATTAATGGCTAGCTACCATGAGATAGCGTCTCGTTCGTGTGATACATATGTTTGTGAGTTTTTATGCTCCCGTTCGTGTGATAGGCCTTTCCCCCCCTTTTTGTGATTTCTGGATTTCGTGTGTTGAATTCTGGAATTTATGCTTCACCAATTTTAGTGATTTTCATTGATATGATTTGTCAATTTTTGTGCATTGGTGAATTCGTGTGTCATTGACTTGTTGTGAATACAAGTTTTGGGTATGAAACCCTTTTTGGACCTTTGTGAAGATTTTTGTGATATTTATTAATCTCGTGTTGAGTTTCAATTTCATACTTATAGTAGTATGCCATTACGGATATTATATGTTTATGCCATATCTCTTATTCTATATCATGTCATCTGATATTTATAGCTAGACTGATCCGTTTATTATTTTCTTATAAATAATACTCGGGTCAGACCGAGATGTTACAGGTGCTTCTGCTTGACTTCTCCCCAGGGATTCATTACTCTGACTTTTGGCTAACTACATAGATTAGTAGTTTTTGTTGTATACACTTGAGATATAGACTCTTAGATGTATTCTTTTGTATGGCACGTGTTGCTATTCTTTTGTATTATTGTGGATCTTTTTGACCACTACTCTGATATACACTTTCATGTGTTAGTTATATATTCGTATCTTCTTCCGCCTTTGTGATATGAATTATCTGTGACTGATTTGTGTTATGCTTATTTCTATATTTGTTTCCGAAGATTATTATAGCCACTGTGTAGTAGCTTTGTGTTTTTATCGGTATGTCGGATTTTCTCTTGTAATAAAATGCATGTTATACTATCTGACATATCGGTGCTCGCGCAAAGCAATTACACGAATGGTCGCTCCTCAACAGCCTTATTCTCCGTACTAGTTGATTGCATTACACCGTAGTGTTCTTGTCTAGCGTGGGTATAGAGGTGGGGCGTCACAAAATTACTTACTATAAACACCTGAAACCATTTTTAAAATTTGTATTACATTTATTCATTCATTTTACTTTTAGAGATCATAGTCTAACAATGTTTATTTAGGAAGATATGATTTTGTTTTTGTTCTTGAGTCTGTGAACACACAGAGGCATATATATATATATACACATATACTCAGGCATGCACACACCGTAATTCACTAACATACATCGAAGCAACATTTTTTCCAACTTTACTTTAATTATTTATCACATGCATTAGTAAATAAAACAGATTTAAGCCTTTTTAAATAAAAGTTTACTCACCAGTTTTGTGAAGAACAGAGGAAAGCTTGATATTTGAGATGATTTACTTGTTTGATTTTGTTTTGATTGTTGTACTTTTGATCTGAAACTGTGAGCTTGATCTTGAAAACTAATATGAAGCTTAATTAAGTTCGAGATGCTACTGATCTATAGCTTTAGGCTTGAAGATTGTTTGAGTTGAATTAAAATCTGGATCTTGCTTGTTTTGAATTTTTGAATTCGCTCAGATTTATACCTTCCAGGTTTGAGATGATCTGTTTTTCAACTTGAATTTGATTTAAATCTTGATTTGAATTTTCTTTGTTTCTAATTCTTTTATCTGGTTTTATAGTTTCTCAGGTTTGTAATTTTGTTTCTTTAGTTTTGAATGCATGAAAGAAAATTGAGAAGAGAAAGATATAGGTGTATATATAATTTGTTTTCCTTATTTTTAAAAGTAAATGAAAATTAATCAAACATGGCACTTGTTAATTTTTATACTACATGTTTTACACTAGTTAATCTTCATGTTAAAATACTTAAACATGTAATTTGCATGTCACTAAATGTTTTTAATATGTTTATATAATTTTTATATTATATTTTCAATTAGTTTTTTAATGCATATCTTTTTATTATATTAGCATATGTTATATATCTATATATATACAAACTATTTTTATATCATGTATAAATTTAAAAGAAAGTATTTTAAATCTTTTATTGAATCTTTTTCAACTAAAGCTATTATATCTAATATTAATAAATATTTATCTATATACATTTCGTTTTATTTATATATTTATATAACCTTATGAAAATGATTTTAAAACTAATTATAAACTAATAAATATATATATATATATATATTGGAATTTAACCCTTAAGTAGCTTTTGAAAAATTATTATATCAAATTCAAAATATAGCTTCCAAGTCACATATATATATATACACATATATATATACAATTAGAAAAAAATTATAATTTAAAAATATAGAATTTTAAATCCAATTTATTATTAAGATATTTATTTTTGAATTTCAAATTCAAAATTCTATTTACAATCAATATAAATATATATATACATAAACAAACACTTATCTCATTTGTATTTGAAAATTTCAAATTAATTCACAAATTAGTCCAAAAATTAAATTAACCACTAAATTAAATTTGGCTTACAAATGGGATCGTTACACACGGGTAAGTGGAAGATGGTTTGTAAGCTTCTATTTGAGAAGATGAATGCATCTCAAAAGTTTTCAAAGAACAACAGTATATTAAAATGAGAGAAAAGAACGTACAACCAAGCCATCAATTATAAATGAAAAGTTGGATATTCCAAGAGCGAATAGTTGAAATTTCTGGCAATATTAAAAGTTATGATGGTTGGTTTTCGACCGGTAGATCATTAGATGGTGATAGGGAACAAAAGATAAAAATTTGGGTACCGATACGGTTACCGTTATCACGGATTCCGCTACGCATCGTACTTCAAAACACAGAATTTAATATACCGTAGAGATCAGCATGACGAAATGATCAAAACAGTATACAGATATCAGTGGCACGACCATCATATCAAAAGTCGAGATTGGTACCGAAAATGCTGCTAATTTGCTAGAAATAAGATAAACGGGGCAATAGCAGTCCAACTTTGGAGAAACAAAATATGAAGTCTCACTCAGAAGATGATTTACAAATTTATTATATAAAAATATTCAAGTTTGGAAAATATTTTATCATCTTCAATGTTAACTGATTCAAATTTAAATAAAATTGCACAAGAAAATAAACTTCAATATTAACAAATGAAAATTTACCATTTTCTATGTTTAAATATACGTATTCCATACATTAAATTTTTACTTCCAAATTAAAATATTTAAAATTTCACAAAATTCAGTTGAATATGTTAATAAAATAAATAAAAATATACGAGTCATTACACTCTCCCCCACTCAAAACTTTTTGTCCTCGAAAAGGAACGAGGTAGGAGGATAAAACAACCAGAAAGAAAAATAGAATGAAATATAAAATAAAAAAATTAATTTAAACCATATAAATTTCAATTTAAGTTAATTAATACATAATTTTTGATTCTAAATTCAAGGTATTCTCATTCAATTGATTTAATTTTAATTTATTAATGTTTGTTACAAAATGGTTTCATTTAAAACAAATTTTATATATCTCATTTATTCATTATCTTATTATTCAATTTTATCCCAATTAACATTTCTATAAATTATAAATTAAGTGTTTAAACATTTATTATAATCACTCAAATTTATTTATAAATTCCTTAACATCATTTTACATTGTAAATTATTCAATTAAATATTCAACTTCTGAATGATTAAGGTAAGTTATATTAGAACGCAATTGAGTATTATACAAGTAAAATTTTCTAATTCAATTATATCAAGTTTAAATATTCATTCAAAATTTTGGTTGCATTTTATAATTGAAATCATCCTTTAACATAAATTTAATAATTAAATTTATGATTCACTTCAAACCATTTAGATATATGAATATATATATATATATATATATATATATATCAAATCTAGAATCATATACCTATATATATGTAATGACCCGCTATTTTGGACCATTCAAATCGACAATAAAACCATACATATCCGACTTGAATAATTCAAAATACCGAATAGTTAATTAAAATTTGGAAAAACTTAAAATATACAGTAAATAAATCAATCACAGATCACAGAGTAATATAATGCAGCGGAATAGATAAAAAATAGTAGTTCATGAAGCTACTATATACATCAGAGTTAGAAAAATACAACCGAATAGTTCAAATGCAGTGAAGTCTCCAATGCAACAGATGACTTCTCTGAACCAATCAACTGGAAAGGCTAGAATCTGAATCGATAGTTGGATTTCCAAATGAAGCTCCTAACTCCAAAGGTGAGTCTCCAATATTGTATCACTCAGTCTGACCCGAGCGTAAAGCAAAACACAAAACACTCGAGCCAAGATTAACATTCTTATATCAATAAATCCAACTCAAGTGAAATATCAACTGAAATACAAATAACTTAAAGGATGTTTGGGATAACCATCCTCTAAGGGTCCATGGAACTTTCTACAAGGTAGAAATATACACTATAACACCGTGATCATTTCAGCTTAATTTATACTTCAAAACCAAATCTCATTTTCACTTCAAATATCTCTATATTTCCCAAAATAGTATTTATATATATTAAATAATTTATACAGTAAAGTATTTTCAATTTCCTCAACTTAACAAATCGTTCCAACATCAACCCGACCTTCCCATTCAAATTAAATTCAATCCCAATTTATCAATTTAAATTCAACCCAATTTCTAAAATAACCACTTAAATTTTATCGATCTCAAATTTAGATTTATAATCACAAATACCCCTTTATATTTCCATATATTTCAAAACCTTAAGTATTCAACGTTTCATCTAAATTTTCATTCAATTTAGTTTTCTAAATAATAAATTCAAATTTAGTTCAACCTAAATTTTCATTTTAATTCAATTTAGTTGCTAAATAACAAACTCAACTACGTTGATTTCAAATACAGATTTGAATCTTAACATAAACCATTTAAATTCCAATATAGTTCAAGGCTTTAATATTTAAATGTTCTATATAACCGCTTCATATAGATCTCGATTTAACCTCATTATTATTTAGTCTTGAAATACTCCCTTATTAGATTCAATATCATTTAAGCAACCTTAAATTACATTTTACTCAATATTTTCTTTAATTTATTTAAACGTGAAATATTCATTAAATCGCTTAAATCAAAAATCCAGTTATAAAATCATACCCTTTAAATTTCCCATTCAAAAATTTCAAATCGATTTAATTAAATAAATCCTTATTTAAATACCATTTTTATAAACCCAAATTTATCTCCCAATCTTAATTATTCAATTTATTACAAGAGAATCTATTTGAAATATAGATTTACATAAATACTTAACCATATTATATGTATTAAATCAATCTAATTTAAATCAAATATTACTACTAAATCCATATATACAATTTTCATTTATATAATATCTTAAGAATCAAATTTATTAAACCATATATTTCTTTCCAAAATTATAGAAATTATTTTCAAAATATTTATATAGACCAACGGTGTCTATATATATTTCCTATCATATAGTCAAGTGCTACGGATATTTATCATTTCAATCCATATACTAAATATATATGGGTGGATATCATTTCAACCCGTAATCCCAAATTCAATTAAATGAAAATCGCTTGGGTTTATCATTTCAACCCATAACGATTTTCTCCTATTCTAAAGTCTGTTCGGGTATGTATCATTTCAACCCATAGTGATTTCTAAACTACAGGGAACTTGCAGAGTGATAACAGAAAATACAATAAAATAACAGGCATATATCATCAATAACAATATAATATAAACAACAGGATATGGTGTCATATCCCGCAGGTGAACAGTTACAGATAATAGCATATATAACAAATATAAATAACTACAACAGCATATTTCAATTGTCGTTTCAATTGAAATCAAATTTAATGAATAAAAAAATGTTAATCCTGAGTGATGTTTGCGCCAAAATTGGTCACAAACACCCAATATCATGAAAGCACCCGTTTATGAACACAAATCAGCAACAATCAATATAGAACTCAGATCTAAGCAATAACAATCACAATAATTCACAAATAACAATCACAAATACAGGATTTATAGTGGTTCGGCGATCTTGCCTACGTCCACTCTGAAGCTTATGTCTTTATTGATTCACTTGATGATTCCAATCGATTACAGCGGATTACAATTGATGATAGATTTCAAATCTGATTACAACAGTGATAATGAAGTATGGATATGAATCCGGCAGAGTCTGGACGTTGAATGGCGGAAGCCCCCCTTTCTGAAGCCTTCAGGGTGCTATTTATAGGCGTAGGAGGCCCAGATCTCGCTCAAACTTAGGGAGACTTTTTATGGCACTTGAGTGGGCCCACGCGACCGACCCCACCAAGTTTCGACTCGATCTGAGATCGATACGAAGTGATTTCGAATCCATCAAAAAATGTTCCAATTGAGCTGAAACTTGGAAGGAACAATCTTTACCTTGTATGGAAGCTACTGTGAAAATTTCATTCCATTTGGCCTCGTGGTTTAATAAATATGATCGATTCAAGTTGTGGTTTTTCGTGGGGGCTGTTGCGTTTGAATCCATTGGTTCGAATCCACTCCCTTCGACTCGATCGGTCACGTGCGCGTCGATGACGTGTCGCGAAATCCCTGGGTTGATCCACCTTTCTTGCCGTGTTGAACGCTTCTCTCCTGGAGACGTGGGCTTGCACCCATGTTTTATGCTTCGTCCATATCCATAACTTCACAACGGCATGCTCACATCCGTTAACTCGTGTCTCTCTTCGCATCGATTCCAGGAGTTCATTCCGTATCGATCCCATGCGAGCCGATCGATTCGAAACGAGTATGGGGGACATCGATACGAAGTGGTCGTGAAGGATGGATACGAACGAGACCTCACCTGATGGATACGAACGAAGCTCTTACCTGATCGATACGAAGGAGACTTGCAAAAGGCATGGAGTCAAAATGCGCCATCTGCACCCATCCTGATCGATACGAAGCACATCGATTCGAAGAACCTCCACATGCTTGCTACCACTCTGGGTTTGTTTCCATCGAACCGAGATCCATCTAGCCTTCCTATCTGATCGATACGAGCCTATCGAGTCGAACCAGTAACTCGGTCGATTCGAACACTATCGAGTCGAACCAACACCTGATGCGAACTTCACTGAGCCGAAGCGTGCCAATCGATACGAACGGCATCGATTCGAAATGGTATCGACACGAACGGTATCGATACGAACGCAACCCTGATAGATTCGAAACCGATCGATTCGAACTGACCGATACCATGCCTGATCGGTTCGAACACGATCGACTCGAAGCATATGCAAACCGATGGATTCGAACAAGACAAAGAGTGATGGATACGAATCCTATGGATTCGAAATGAGCATCTCCTCGACTTTTTGATGGGTTCGAACAGCATACTTTGGCTAACTTGCATCGATCATATCTCGTTCATACGAACTCCAATTAACCTGACATTTGGAACACTGGCTCTCATGGCTCTGCTTGTCTTGTCCTACCAATTGTAGCCTGATCTGGGCTCGGAAAAAATTCATCGATATCCATAGTGAAGCGGTGCATAACCAATCTTTGAGACGAACTGTCTTTGGTTTTCGACCGATCTTTTGGTATCACGGCTTTTCCAAAAAGCGGGATAACAAGTGATTGCTCACCTTTCGAGGCTAGAAAATATAGAAGGAGACACGGATACGCACACTGATACAGACACTGAAATTAAATTTCAAATCCAAGCAAAGCAAAATCGGCACGAATTCAACGATCAAAGCTGATTGGCTCGAATTGATGAAACGGATCAGATCAGAACTGGAACGATGAAGATAAATGGTATAAGCGAACTTTTATAATCACCTATAACTATATATACACATATGAAATTTATATTCTAAGTTCAAACATCACAAATTTAATTTACATGTTTTTCAAACATATAAATAAATAAATCAATCAAGCTTACATTTTTTTTAAAAAAATCAACATACACTAAAAAAAAATATGCTAACACCTTTATGCTAAACTTATATAACTAGTATATATATATTCTCAAACAGATAAAATAAATGTTTAAATATGAATACCTAAAAGAAAACTTTTTTATATATATAACTATTTCTATATATATTAAATGTTATATATATATATATATATATAATTTAAATCCATCCATATTTTTACATTCAATAACATATTATATTCAACCTATATAAATTTCCAAATTATATACGTGTATTAAAATAATTTATTAAGTAGAGTATTTATAGAATCATCTTAAATCCAAAATAGTATAAATATAATACTGTAACAAAATATATACAGTCATCAACTAAATAAGTCAGTACCACATAGAAACTCATATGGTAACAAACCGCATAATATACATATATTAAAGTATTTTATATAGTCTGTAAAAAAAAAATATGACTTACATAAGCGAATAACCATATTATAGGAAACCTGATATCAACAAATAGAAGCTGACCCATATTAAAATATAAAACACAAAATATATATATATATATATATATATATTCTTATTAAAAATGAAAGGTAATTATTTTATAGTATGTTCCCTTCAAAATGTCGCATACATAATTCAAAATATTAACATGACTTATAAGCTGTGAGGAAGATCAAATAGAAACTATATATAAATACACACTGTCATTTTATGAGAATAAACTTTTGAAAAAATAGTATTCAATACTTATATAAATAGTATGTATATCACAACTAACAAAACAAAAACAAAAAAACAAAAAAAAATGTAATTACGAATATAAATCAAAACATATATGTGCTTACACGCCTATACCTCACTGATCAAACAGAAGCAACCGGAAGGCAAGGTGATGGGTTTCATTTGATGAGGAGGTTTGGAAGAAAGGTGAAGTGGCGGATGCAAATAATGGTGACAGCCGCATGCTTCAGTTTACTTTTTTTTCAAAGAAAAGTAGGGAGGGGAACAAACAGATCTAGAGAAAAGAGAAGTGAAAGCGAAAATATATAGGGATGAATCGCATGTTTTCAGGCAAATATAATGGAAGAAAATGAATAGTCAACCAAATTTTAAGTGAATAAATAAATAAAAGTGATTGTAACGGTCAACCCTTGATTTGGTGAAAATAATTGTAGCAATTAATAAAAGAAATAAATAGCAACGGTCACGTTGCTTGATTCAGCTGACCCATAAAAGCAAATTATTTAAAATTTAAATGGTAGGAAACATAAAAAAACGTACCACCATAAAATGAAATTGATAACGTTTGTGCATTGATTCTGCAATATTTATTAAAGCAATTGATTGATGCGCGTTTAAATTTAAACGGAAGGAAAGAGAAAAGTCATAATTAAAGGTTTAAATTTTTAATAAATACAAAACGTTTCTAAGTTTATACGTTTATAACTTTCCAGCTGTAGTGTATATATATATAATGAATGGTCATAAAGAAAGAAGTGGAAACAGGGAGCGTAGGAAAGGAAAGGTTAGAAAAATAAAATTTTGTTGAGAAATGAATATTTGCGTGAGTTATATAGGTTTTATCAAAGAGGTAGCGTGTGACGCCCCACCTCTATACCCACGCTAGCCAAGGACACTACGGGGTAATGCCGTCAACTAGCGCCGAGAATAAGGCTGTTGAGGAGCGACCATCCGTGTAATTGCTTTATGCGAGCACCGATATGCCGGATAAAATATAACATGCATTTCAACTCAAGAGGAAATCCAACACACCGATACAAACTCAAAGCTACTACACAGTGGCTATAATAATCTTCGGAAACAAATATAGAAATAAACATAACATAAATCAGTCACAGATAATTCATATCACAAAGGCGGAAATAGATATAAATATAACACATGAAAGTGTACATCAGAGTAGTGGTCTAACAAGATCCACAATGTCACAAAATAATAGATACAAGTGCAAGCCAAACAAATATGTGTACATCAAGGGGTCAATAACTTAGATGTATACAACAAAAACTACCAAACTAAAGTAGTTGGCCAAAAGATCATATGATGGTCCGATAAGGTGGCATGCAGAAGCACCTGTAAAATCTCAGTCTGACCCGAGTATTATTTATAAGAAAAATAATAAACGGATCAGTCTAGCTATAATTATCAGATAAAATGAGATATAAGAAGAGATGTAGTAAAAACGTATGATAACCAAAAATGTCATACTGCGACAAGTATACATAGAACAATCAACAAAGGAAAATCATACAAATATCTCAAGAATCTCATAGCATCAAAAGAATGTCATATTCTTTATTTAATTCACCAAACCACAATAAATGACATCCATATCAATGCCAACTGAAAAAGGTGGTGAAACATAAATTCCAGAAATCATCATATAGAAATCCATAAATCACAAGAAAAGGTTGGCCAAGACATTGATGTACTGCAAACGGTACATCCAATGAATCCAAAAAGCAAAGACATTGATGTAGTACAAACGGTACATCCAATGAATCAAAAGGCAAAGACATTGATGTAGTACAAACGGTACATCTAATGAATCAAAAAGAAAAGACATTGATGTAGTACAAACGACACATCCAATGAATCAAAAGCAAAGACATTGATGTAGTACAAACGGTACATCCAATGAATCAAAAAGCAAAGACATTGATGTAGTACAAACGGTACATCCAATGAATCAAAATCAAAGACATTGATATAGTACAAATGGTACATCCAATGAATCAAATAGCAAAGACATTGATGTAGTACAAACGGTACATCCAATGAATCAAATAGCAAAGACATTGATGTAGTACAAACGGTACATCCAATGAATCAAATAGCAAAGACATTGATGTAGTACAAACGGTACATCCAATGAATCAAAAAGCAAAGACATTGATGTAGTACAAACGGTACATCCAATGAATCAAATAGCAAAGACATTGATGTAGTACAAACGGTACATCCAATGAATCAAAAAGTAAAGACATTGATGTAGTACAAACGGTACATCCAATGAATCAAAACACATTAAAAGTACATGGGTCGCTAGCCCACAAAGAAATGAGACGAAGCTCAATAGAATGAGGTACAGCCCTCCACGTGGACAAAGAGACATCGCACAATAGCTAGTCTAATTCACAAAATGATCGTCATGATCAAAGAGAAGTGTCAATTACAGTAAGCTAGTAAATATATGAGCTTAGCTTCATGTCCCATAACCACTAGCTTAACTTAAATATTTACGAAAAAATTGTAGATCTCCACTAGAAAATTATCACAAGAGATTCAATCGAACAAGTCCAAGAATTAACCAACGAAGTAAACGCAAGCGTTTCATACCACTTGTTTTACTAAGTCATTTAATTAGATTTCTCACACGAGTGAGGTAAAGGTTTGTATATACTAGTAGATTGGAAAACGGTTTAAGAAAAGAGCTTTGCTATTGAAAATAGAGTTGAAATCGTTTTGATGAAAGAGTTTTGATATTTACTACTGGTATTGAAACCTTTATATTTTTAAAGTGACAAATCATAGAAAGGATTGTAGAAACAATCAGTCATCAAAATTCACATTCGAAGACGTGAATAGAATCCAAAGAAATCGATTACGGAATCTATCTAAATGGATATTCCCAAAAGTCACGAAGAAAATGTCATCAAAATCAATAATAAATGATAACAACAAAAGGGAATCAACACGAATCGATTAAAGTTGGAATTCTCAGGCAAATAGGCAAATAGTGCAGATTCAGACGTCTGAAATCAAGGATTCAGACGTCTGAATCTGGAAAATAAAAATATTTTCCAAAACAGAATTCAGACGTCTGAATCCTTGATTTCAGATGTCTGAAATAGGCACTTTTTAGCCTATTTCCTTTCTGGTTCCAAACGAATCAATTCAGACGTCTGAAATATAGATTCAGACGTCTGAATACTAGGGAATAAAAATTCCCAGTATAATATTCAGACGTCTGAATCTAATGTTTCAGACGTCTGAAACTGGGGTTCAGGGCATTCTCTGAACCTAGACCAAAAATGGCCGAAATAAATACCGAAAGTGATCGGATGAGCAACGACGACTAAGGATTTACGTCGAGCGACAACCCAGCCTTAACGGCTCTTCGATACGCCTCAAATATCAATGTCCAAATATCCATAAAAGGATTTTCAAAGATTTTGATTTCAAAACATCAA
The DNA here is from genome assembly GCA_030765085.1 of Allium cepa. NCBI lineage: Eukaryota > Viridiplantae > Streptophyta > Magnoliopsida > Asparagales > Amaryllidaceae > Allium > Allium cepa. The sequence goes on from CM060943.1 coordinate 468,146,366, forward strand.
AAATTGGAATATACACCAAATCAATCCAAACCAAAATCAATTGCACAAGAATAAGTGTTAGGAATTCATACCTAACAATCGAAGATAATTATAGACAAAGATGTGAGATAAAAATCTCACCTTTTCACAAAATCAATGAAGAAGAAGCTTGAAAACAAAGGAGGATCAACCACTCTTCAATCCCAACTCAAGAAGCTTGATTCTAAGCTTAAAAGAGAAATATTTCCTAAATTAGGTTTAGGAAATTTCTGAAATTGGAAGGAGAATGAGTTGGAGAAGAAGAAGGAGATGCTTACCAATGGGTTCTCTTGAATTTGAAGCTAGAAGTTGGATTTGCTAATGAAGACTAGGGCTTGGAGTTTTAATTTCCTCTTCTTTCCCCCATTTTTGCTTTAGCTTGAAGTGTTAGGAATATGAAATGAAGTAATGAAGAGTTGGAGTGGAGCTAGAGTCTTAAGATGGAACATTGGGCTGAAACCCAAACTCAAACCCAAAAGTGAAATAGTAGCAAAACTTTACTAACTCCAAACATATCGAAGTTTATACTCAAAAAGGTTGCAAACGGCATTTTGAACTCAATAGAAGTGGTCTCGAGTCCTAATTCGATTGTTTGCAAAAAGTAGCTTTTCGGACCAAAATCCGACGAACGATAAAATATTTAAATAAAATATTTAAATATACAATTGATAAATATGCGGGTTGTTACATAGCGTGATTTAAGGAGAAGAAAGAACGGCAATAAATCATCTTGCTTTGAAATGGAAAGGAAATTAAACTAGCGTTGATTTTTAAGGAGCAGTTATAGGCAAGAAATAAGATATTGATTTTTTTAAAAAAAAAAAGGCCACGATTTTGATTGAGCACTGATTTTTCTTGTTATACACGGTTACTAGATTTTTAACAAATTTTAAGCAAATGGGTTTCGAAATTAAAGCAGAAGAAACGGTCAGCTAAGTTAAGATTTTGGAATAAGATTTTTAAACAATATTGAATGCGTTTAAAATTAAAGCTCGCGTTGATGGGAACAATGGCAAGAAATTAAAAAGGCAAACGGTTATAAAATTTGTAAATAACGTTCCTATTAAATCAGGAGAGTAAAAGGAAAGTGAATAAAATTAGAATGCGTACAACAGATGTAGTGATTTTTGTCCAAAAAAAATGAAAATAACGGATTTAAATTTTATACGTTTTCTTGTATGTGTATATACATTATTTATTCCATCAAATAACGCTCCTTTTAAACACGAAATTAAACGGTTTATTTATACACAAAGTTTTGGAAATTTATTACTTATATAAAAATATGATTTGTTTACACATTTACTAAGAAATTTATATTCAAAAATGTATATAAGTAAAATATAAAATATTAAATTTTTCAAAGTATAAAATCAATTTTTTTTAGAACAAAAGGTGAAATAAACGTTGTTACGAATATATTAAATTAAACCAAAAGATTAAAAATCAAAAATTTAAGGATTTATAACTTCAAAAAAAATGTTAAGTTTTAACCAAAATAAGAATTTTAGAATTTTCACACTAATAAAAATCTTGGGTGATTATTTATAATTAAATTTATACAATCAAATTTTCGAAAAATAAAACCCCAGAGTTATAAATAAAGAATAAAATATTGCTAAAATTTAGGCTATTACATTCTCCCCCACTCAAAACTTTTCATCCCCGAAAAGGAAGGAGGTAGGAGAATTAAAACAACCAGAAAGAAAATAGATTGAAAGACAAGATAAACAATAAATTTTAAAATTATATAAATTTTACTTGAAATATTCATTTGAAAACTTCACTTGGAAATCTTAAGATACTTTCAACATTATAGATACATCAATAATCATTTTATTTAAACATGTTTTATTAAATTAATAACTTCAAAATATTTATAACACTAAAATTTTCTATTAAACAACGTAGTATACAAATAAGAAATATTTAAAAAGGACATATCCAGCAAGGAAGGAAGGTAGATTTGGAAAACAGAATCAAGGTGAATAACTAAACTGAGCAGATAAGGTAGATGCAAGGAATAGTATCGGGCATGAATAATTAATCTAGAACCATAAGAATTTAAATTTCAAATATTAATTCAAAATTTCTTTGTTGGGAAAAATACTTTTATAATAAATACCTTTATAATAATACTTTTACAATAAAATACTATTATATCGAAATAGACTTTCCATTCGAAAATATTTTTATAACTCAATGTTTCAACAAGTTTATCCTCGTTCTTGCGGACTCTGGCCATGCGTTGATCAGGCGCAAAGCTAGAATTCTTCAAGTACTTAGTAGACTTGTTTCAACACCCAGTGAAAATACTTGAAAAACCTTTAAAACAGATATGGAAAGTACAATCCAAACAAAACAACCAAACCAAAACCTTTGTCCGACCATGGTTCGCAGATACACAATGGTTACTCCTGGATCCCCCAGGAAACAATACTTAAGCTTTCTCAGCCCTGCGAGTTACGCCATGATGACTAGTAAAGTGCAGGATACACAATGGTTATGCCTGGGTCCCCCAGGAAACAATCGGTACCCATAGGCTGTCTCAGCCAGGCAATTTCGCTACTATTCGCGACCTACACAGATTGCAGGATACACAATGGTTACGCCTGGATCCTCCAGGAAACAATCCGTACCCCTAAGCCAGACTCAGCCAGGCAATTGCGTTATGCAGTCGCGAGAGAAAAAAAACCATGGGTTACGCCACGGTGGGAACACTCGAGTATTACATCCGAATAACCAAAAATCAGAGAGAATAATATCGATAGAATGAATCCACGTTGTGGCCACAAAGCGGATATCAAGCAGAAGGCACTTTTCATATCTTTACTTCAAAAATATATATCATATAGTACCTTTTCAAATCACTTTCAAATATCGTACTTATATAAAGTCCATATATATAGGATTCCATTTTTCCCAAATCAAATACTTTCCAAAATCAATAGTAGATCAAATCATACTTATATAGACTTCGATTATATAAAATCTCTTTCCAAATTGAGTACCTTTCAACTCAATAGATTTCAAATCAACTTCATACTTACACAATCCATTTTATATAAGTTCGACCACTCCCAAATCAAGTGCTTAATGATATAAGGTTCTCAAATTTCAAATCATTTCAATATCAATTCAGTTTCAAAATCATATATGATTTCACAAAATTTTCTTCCAAATTAAATATCTAAATTTCAAAGTTCCCAAAATAATAGGTTTAGAAAATTATCCCATTTTCCAAATTAAAATAATTCAAGTTAAACAAATTCATTTCCAAAAATCACCATATAAGTACTGGTTTTTAATTCCAATTTAATTTCAAAACCAAATATTTTCCCAAAATCAATTATACTCAAAATGGTTTCCAAATTTATATTTATCCCTCTTTTAAAAAAATTAAACTATCTATTTCTATGTGAAATATACAATTTACCTTTCTGAAAACCATTATTCAACTATTTCTTTTTTTTCAAAACATTTCAAAACTAAATTTATATTCTTTATCAAACATTTTATACTCTTCGAAATTTCTTAGCTTTGAAAAGTTAATCTCGATTTGGAAGTGTTCGAACATTCAAAATAGTTAGGGAAATCAAATTTTCAATTCAAGAGTTGAAAATCAACGATAAATCAATTATTAAATCCGAAACTCGAGGACTGAACACCGGTCTCATTTTAAATTGTTTCAAATATATACTTATATCTTTCTAAAATATCAAATTATACTTCGGAATTTGAAATCAAAAATGGTTTTACAAAATCACTTGCATAGCGAAGCTATTAAAGTGGCCTCTCCCCCACTCTGAAACTCAAAAATCAATGTCGATAATGCATGCACTCATCATCGAAATTATTTTCCAACGACATAAGTGAGTTCTAGACTTCTATTTTCTTGAAAACTTCTTTGAAATTTCTTCAAAACTATTGGAATTCATTTGAACTCATTTGAAACATTTCTTATTCGGAAAAATACTTTTAAATCGTATTATTTTTATATATTTTTCAAAATTTTTAAACCAATTTCAAAATACCGGAATTCAATTCTTGAATTTCAAATTTAACTCTACAGTTATAAATCATTTTTATATAAATCAATTTCTTATAATTTTTCAAAATTTCAAATCCTTTCAAAACCTTTTTATATAGAATAACATTTCTTATTTGCTTTATATATATAGGTATATAATCCTTATCGAAACAATTTTCACTTTTATATATATATAAAAAATCATAGTTATCAAAATAAAATTTCAGTATAAACAATTTCAAAAGTACAAACAAAACCCGATTTTCAAAGGATGATTCAAGAATGGATTTCAAAACAAAGATAGCGATTTAATTTAGAGGAACTCCAATCAATAGAATCCTGATTCGAAGATAGACTCGATCGAAGATGAGATAATTAAATTACAAAACAGAAGATGGATATACTTCTATAAATCACGGGCGACCTTTACCGGTCAACCATGATTCCAAAATTAGATCGGTGTAGAATTCTGAGCCAATTCGACATTCGATCGCCAGAGATATAGAATTCGGCATAACAAGATATAGCAGTATCGTAAACCGAGGATACAGAAATCTTTGGTGAGTCAATGCCAATTGAAAAGGAGTTTTCACCCCCTTTACAAATCATTCAGTGGAGTTATGGGATACTCCGGAATCAAACGAATATAAATAGGGAGAGACAGAATGAATTTCGGAACTGAGGGATATTTCAAAATTCAAAGGAAATCGAGTCAAAAGGAAAAGATTCAACTCGAGCGAAAGTGATTCTGTAAATAAATTTACCATATATGCTAAGTTTTGCCTAGAGCCAAAGCTCTGATACCAACTGTAACGACCCGCTATTTTGGACCATTCAAATCGACAATAAAACTATACATATCCGACTTGAATAATTCAAAATACCGAATTGTTAATTAAAATTTGGCAAAACTTAAAATATACAGCAAATAAATCAATCACAGATCACAGAGTAATATAATGCAGCGGAATAGATAAAGAATAGTAGTTCATGAAGCTACTATATACATCAGAGTTAGAAAAATACAACCGAATAGTTCAAATGCAGTGAAGTCTCCAATGCAACAGATGACTTCTCTGAACCAATCAACTGGAAAGGCTGGAATCTGAATCGATAGTTGGATTTCCAAATGAAGCTCCAAACTCCAAAGGTGAGTCTCAAATGCTGTATCAGTCAGTCTGACCCGAGCGTAAAGCAAAACACAAAACACTCGAGTCAGGATTAACATTCTTATATCAATAAATCCATCCCAAGTGAAATATCAACTGAAATACAATTAACTTAAAGGATGTTTGGGATAACCATCCTCTAAGGGTCCATGGAACTTTCTACAAGGTAGAAATATACACTATAACACCGTGGTCAATTCAGCTTAATTTATACTTCAAAACCAAATCTCATTTTCACTTCAAATATCTCTATATTTCCCAAAATAGTATTTATATATATTAAATAATTTATACAGTAAAGTATTTTCAATTTCCTCAACTTAACAAATCGTTCCAACATCAACCCGACCTTCCCATTCAAATTAAATTAAATCTCAATTTATCAATTTAAATTCAACCCAATTTCTAAAATAACCACTTAAATTTTATCGATCTCAAATTTAGATTTATAATCACAAATACCCCTTTATATTCCATATATTTCAAAACCTTAAGTATTCAACGTTTCATCTAAATTTTCATTCAATTTAGTTTTCTAAATAATAAATTCAAATTTAGTTCAACCTAAATTTTCATTTTAATTCAATTTAGTTGCTAAATAACAAATTCAACTACGTTGATTTCAAATACAGATCCGAATCTCAACATAAACCATTTAAATTCCAATATAGTTCAAGGCTTTAATATTTAAATGTTTTATATAATAGCTTCATATAGATCTCGATTTAACCTCATTATTATTTAGTCTTGAAATACTCCCTTATTAGATTCAATATCATTTAAGCAACCTTAAATTACATTTTACTCAATATTTTCTTTAATTTATTTAAACGTGAAATATTCATTAAATCGCTTAAATCAAAAATCCAGTTATAAAATCATACCCTTTAAATTTCCCATTCAAAAATTTCAAATCGATTTAATTAAATAAATCCTTATTTAAATACCATTTTTATAAACCCAGATTTATCTCCCAATCTTAATTATTCAATTTATTACAAGAGAATTTATTTGACATATAGATTTACATAAATACTTAACCATATTATATGTATTAAATCAATCTAATTTAAATCAAATATTACTACTAAATCTATATATACAATTTTCATTTACATAATATCTTAAGAATCAAATTTATTAAACCATACATTTCTTTCCAAAATTATAGAAATTATTTTCAAAATATTTATATGGACCAACGGTGGCTATATATATTTCCTATCATATAGTCAAGTGCTACGGATATTTATCATTTCAATCCGTATACTAAATATATACGGGTGGATATCATTTCAACCCATAATCCCAAATTTAATTAAATGAAAATCGCTTGGGTTTATCATTTCAACCCATAACGATTTTCTCCTATTCTAAAGTCTGTTTGAGTATGTATCATTTCAATCCATAGTGATTTCTAAACTACAGGGAACTTGCAGAGTGATAACAGAAAATACAATAAAATAACAGGCATATATCATCAATAACAATATAATATAAACAACAGGATATGGTGTCATATCCCGCAGGTGAACAGTTACAGATAATAGCATATATAACAAATTTAAATAACTACAGCAGCATATTTCAATTGACGTTTCAATTGAAATCAAATTTAATGAATAAAAAAATGTTAATCGTGAGTGATTGCCCACCTTTCGAGGCTAGAGAATATAGAAGGAGACATGGATACGCACACTGATACAGACACTGAAACTAAATTTCAAATCCAAGCAAAGCAAAATTGGCACGAATTCAACGATCAAAGCTGATTGGCTCGAATTGATGAAACGGATCAGATCAGAGATGGAACGATGAAGATAAATGGTATAAGCGAACTTTTATAACCACCTATAACTACATATACACATATGAAATTTATATTCTAAGTTCAAACATCACAAATTTAATTTACATGTTTTTCAAACATATAAATAAATAAATAAATCAAGCTTACATTTTTTTTTAAATCAACATACACTTAAAAAAAATATACTAACACCTTTATACTAAACTTATATAACTAGTATATATATATTCTCAAACAGATAAAATAAATGTTTAAATATGAATACCTAAAAGAAAACTTTTTTCTATATATAACTATTTCTATATATATTAAATGTTATATATATATATATAATTTAAATCCATCCATATTTTTACATTTAATAACATATTATATTCAACCTATAAAAATTTACAAATTTTATATGTGTATTAAAATAATTTATAAAGTAGAGTATTTATAGAATCATCTTAAATCCAAACTAGAATAAATATAATACTGTAACAAAGTATATAAAATCAACAACTAAATAAGTCAGTACCACATAGAAACCCATGTTGTAACAAACCGCATAATACACATATATTAAAATATTTTATATAGTCTGTAACAAAATAAATATATGACTTACATAAGCGAATAACCATATTATAGGAAACCTGATATCAACAAATAGAAGCTGGCCCGTATTAAAATATAAAACACAAAATATATATATATATATATTCTTATTAAAAATGAAAGATACTTATTTTATAGTATGTTCCCTTCAAAATGTCGCATAAATAATTCAAAATATTAACATGACTTATAAGCTGTGAGGAAGATCAAATAGAAACTATATATAAATATACACTGTCATGTTTTGAAAATAAACTTTTGAAAAAACAGTATTCAATACTTATATAAATAGTATGTATATCACAACTAACAAAACAAAAACAAACAAATAACAAAAAAACAAAAAAAAACATGTAATTACGAATATAAATCAAACCATATATGTGCTTACACGCCTATACCTCACTGATCAAACAGAAGCAACCGGAAGGCGAGGTGATGGGTTTCATTTGATGGGGAGGTTTGGAAGAAAGGTGAAGTGGCGGATGCAAATAATGGTGACAGCCGCATGCTTCAGTTTGCTTTTTTTTCAAAGAAAAGTCTGGAGGGGAACGAACAGATCTAGAGAAAAGAGAAGTGAAAGCGTAAATAAATAGGGATGAACCGCATGTTTTCAGGCAAATGTAACGGAAAAAAATGAATAGGCAACCAAATTTTAAGTGAATAAATAAATAAAAGTGATTGTAACGGTCAACCCTTTATTTGGTAAAAAAAATTATAGCAATTAATAAAAGAAATAAATAGCAACGGTCACGTTGTTTGATACAGCTGAACCATGAAAGCAAATTATTTAAAATTTAAACGATAGGAAACGTAAAAAAAACGTACCACCATAAAATGAAATTGATAACGTCTGTGCATTGATTCTGCAATATTTATTAATGCAATTGATTGATGCGCGTTTAAATTTGAACGGAAGGAAAGAGAAAAGTCATAATTAAAGGTAAGCTTTAAATTTTTAATAAATACAAAACGTTTCCAAGTTTATACGTTTATAACTTTCCAGCTGTAGTGTATATATATAATGAATGGTCATAAAGAAAGAAGTGGAAACAGGGAGCGTAGGAAAGGAAAGGTTAGAAAAATAAAATTTTGTTGAGAAATGAATATATAGGTTTGATCAGAGAGGTAGCGTGATTTAAGGAGAAGAAAGAACGGCAATAAATCATCTTGCTTTGAAATGGAAAGGAAATTAAACTAGCATTGATTTTTAATGAGCAGTTATAGGCAAGAAATAAGATATTGATTTAAAAAAAGGCCACGATTTTGATTGAGCACTGATTTTTCTTGTTATACACGGTTACTAGATTTTTAACAAATTTTAAGCAAATGGGTTTCGAAATTAAAGCAGAAGAAATGGTCAGCTAAGATTAGATTTTGGAATAAGATTTTTAAACAATATTGAATGCGTTTAAAATTTAAAGATCGCGTTGATGGGAACAATGGAAAGAAATTAAAAAGGCGAACAGTTATAAAATTTGTAAATAACGTTCCTATTAAATCAAGAGAGTAAAAGGAAAGTGAATAAAATTAGAATGCGTACAACAGATGCAGTGATTTATGTCCAAAAAAGGAAAATAACGGATTTAAATTTTATACATTTTCATGTATGTGTATATAATTATTTATTCCATCAAATAACGCGTCTTTTAAACGCGAAATTAAACAGTTTATTTGTGCACAAAGTTTTGGAAATTTATTACTTATATAAAAATATGATTTGTTTACACATTTACTAAGAAATTTATATTCAAAAATGTATATAAGTAAAATATTAAATATTAAATTTTTAAAAGTGTAAAATCAATTTTTTTTAGAACAAAAGGTGAAATAAACATTGTTGCGAATATATTAAATTAAACCAAATGATTAAAAATTAAAAATTTAAAGATTTATAACTTCAAAAAAAAGGTTAATTTTTAACCAAAATAAGAATTTTAGAATTTTCACACTAATAAAAATCTTGGGTGATTATTTATAATTAAATTTAGACAATCAAATTTTCGAAAAATAAAACCACAGAGTTATAAATAAAGAATAAAATATTGCTAAAATTTGGGCTGTTATAATATATTATAATCTTGTCATGCTTTTGAAATTCAAATCAATTTAATTTTCCAAAATAAAAGTGTAACAAAGCTACGAATTGGTCTCTCCACTTCGAAACTCGAAAATGAATGTCGATGATGCTGCAGTCATCACCGAAATTATTTTCCAGCTACAAAATAGGAGAGTACTGATTTAAGCATTTAAAAATTCTTTGAAAACTATATTTTATTCGAAAATACTTTAAATAATATACATTTAAAACTTTAAAACCAAAGTTTGAAATCATTGGAAATTAATTTCTCAAATTCTTAAGTTAAATTCATTTCATTTTTAAATCAATTTATAAACCATGTTTATAAATTCATTACTTCATATCATGATGCAACAGTTAATGTTTTATACAATAAAAGAAAATCAAATATTATCATTTCTAACAACCAATTCAGTTAACTTTTTAATTCTAGAAAAATTTGTACTTATACAATATAATCATACAAAATTATTTGATTTACCAAGTTTGAAAACAATATTGTGTCGGTTTGCTCTATTCAAGTGTTTTGGAATTCCTATCGATAACGTTGATCAGATGAATCGATCGAAACCCCAAATTAACATAACAACTCAAACAACACAACATATAAAACATTTTAATATTGATGTCAATTACAATACACTCCCTTACTCAATAATTCAAAAATGGACATCAAAACAAGGACAGAGATTCAAATATAGAGACTCTAATTAAAAGAATTTTAACTAGAGATTGGCTTGAATTGGAGATAAGATAATTAATTTTCAAAATAGAAGGATGGATAGGCTTATATAAATCGCAGGTGACCTTTAACCAGGTCAACCGTGACTTCCAAAATAATATTTATGCAGAATTCTGAGGCAAGTCAACATTCCATCGCTAGAGATAGAATTCGGTATAGTAAGAGGTAGCAGCATTTAAACCGATGATACAGAAATCTTCGGTGAACCGATGCTCGTTGTAAAGAAGTTTCACCCCTTTACAAATCATACAATAGAGCAATGGGATGCTCCAGAATCAAGAAGAATACGAATAGGGAAAGACAATATGGAATTCAAAACGAATGGGAGAGCTCCAAAATTCAAAGGAAACCCGAATCAAAGAGGAAGGAATTCAAGCTCGAACGAAAGCAATTCTATAATTAAATCTACTTTACATGCCGAGTTTTTCCTAAAACCAAAGCTCAGATACCAATTGTAACATCTCGGTATTTTGAACCATTCACATCCACACATGTCGGACTTGAAATGCATAAAATATCATATTATTAATTTATATTTGGCAAAACTCGGCATATATATTAAATAAATAATCACAGGATCACAAACACAGAGTAATATAAAAAGAAACAGTGGAAACAGAAGAATAGTATTTCATAAACTACTATGTATATAACAGAGTTGAACAAGATACAACAGAAGTCTCGAATACATAGAAGTAACAATATAGTAGTCAAATACAAGACTAGAATACATCAGTGGAATCAACAGAATATCTGAAAGCTGAATAGATAAAAGGATCTCCAAATGAAGCTCCAAACTCCAAAGGTGAGTCTCGAATGCTGTAACACTCAGTCTGACCCGAGCGTAAAGCATAACATAGAACACTCGAGTCAGGATTAACATTCTTATACTAATAAATCTAACTAAAGTGAAATATCATGTAATGACCCGCTATTTTGGACTATTCGCATCCGCACATGTCGGACATGAATAATTCAAAATACCGTATTGTTAATTTAAATTTGGAAAAACTGAACATATACAGTAAATAAATAATCACAGATCACAGACATAGAGTAATAAATGCAGCGGAAACAAAAGATAGTAGTTCATGAAGCTACTATATATATAACAGAGTTACATATGTTACAACAGAAGTCTCGAATACAATAGTCGAATATAATATCAGAATACATCTCTAGAATCAACTGAATATCTGAAAGCTGGATAGATAGCTGGATCTCCAAGCGAAGCCCCAACTCCAAAGGTGAGTATCGAAAACTGGTACACTCAGTCTGACCCGAGCGTAAAGCAAAACACAAAACTCTCGAGTCAGGATTAACATTCTTATATCAATAAATCCAACTCAAGTGAAATAACAACTGAAATGCAAATAACTCAAAGGACGTTGGAATAACCATCCTCTAAGGATCCATTTAACTATCAACTATGTAGTAATATACGCTATTATAATAATGTCTACCAGTAATATAAAGTATCAGAATAGTGTTAAGACGTTACCATTATCCCCCTTAACACATTTTATATAAGTGTCGTAGACTATACAGCACTGTAAACTCCACCGTAAACTAGTGGGATATCAGGGAGTACTCCATAGGTATAACACAAAACGAATTCGTAGTGGTCATGTATATAGGGATACAAGTATGACAAGGCACATGAGGCAATACCCAAGGTAGTGAAACTACCGTTTCCTGATCCGGACTGGTGAAAACGTATCGCCACAACGATCGCAACACCGCGAAACAACACTCCCAAAATTTCGAGGGTGCACCAATCAATAACAAGTAATGAGTAGTTTACGAAGAAGTGTGTTCGCTCGAGGTAGCTAACCCCATTTGTCCCGGCACGGCTCCTGTTTTAGTCATTTCCAATTTGACACAAGTGTCAAGGCTATCCATTATCGTTCTCTTTCTTCAGTCATCACGTACATCATTCCAACCACTTCATTCTGGATCACACTCCGCGTATAGTTATTAAAGTGGTTTTCGGTTTAGACAGTGAGTAAGTCCCTAACCGATTCCGGTCTCTTTAATAACTTTCGTAATTATTACACCGATTGGTCGTTCAATAAATTTCAAAACCAAATCAGTTTCAATTTCAATTAGAATTTATAAATCAACATTTCATTTGTCTTTCTATATCAATTTCCATAATTTACGTTTCAAAACTTCCAAATTACTATTTCAAAGTCTATAATTCGATTTCAATTTTTGTTTAAAACAATTCAAATATTGATTCAAGTTCGTATATAAATTTCATCCCATAATCATTTAAATTAATTTAACTTAACATTCAAATCAATTTAAATCCATTGATCGATTTCGTTCAATAATCATTTAAATTAAGTAAATTTATTATTCAAATAATTTCAATTGAATTTTCAATTCACTAAATCACTTACTTAAGTTCAACTCCATTATATCAAACTAACAAATTGAATTAAATTAGATTCGTCAAATCAAATTTTTTAAATTATAAATCTTACATTAATTTCAATAAATCACATTTTATTTCTTGTTAAATAAATTCAATTTCATTTATTTATTTACTTAATTACAAATTTCAAAACTCAGTTAATAAAGAAACTTAGTTCACTTATTCAAGAAAGTTCAGTTTCACTTAATAAAGAATTCAATTTAATTTAATTATCAAATTATTCAATCTTATTCAATTATTAATAATTTGAAAACTTAATTATAAGTCAATTTCAAAACTTAATTATTAAATAATTAATTTCAAAACAACGTTCTTTCAACAACTACTATGTTAATATTGTGATTCATATTATTAAATATTAACATTTTCCTTTCATAAAAATTCAAATTCCAACTTCATTTCAAAACCTTATTATTTATTTAAATAAAATCTTTATTTTATTTTTAAATCAAATTATTGACCAATCGGTTATTATTTAATTCTCTATCCTAAGTCAAAGTTTATTTGGGTATTTATCATTTCAACCCGATTCCATTTCAATTCATAAATCAAAGCATAGCAAAGGGAACTTGCAGTGTGATAACTGGGATGGTGTCAAAGTAAATAAACAAGCAATATCAACAATCAATAACAATCCAATAATTAATTCAAATAATCCAGAAATAATCGTACTAATTCACATTGTTGTTTGTGCAAATTAATATAATTATTTCTAAAATCTACACTATCATTTCATGTGGATTAAAGATTATTACACTAATCTTTATACGGTTATTCACTTGATATCCATTTTTCAATTTCATACATCATCAATTTGAACAACATACATTCGATGGTTCAGGGTGAAATCAACCAAATCCTACGTGTCAATTTATTAACATTTAACGGGGTCATATTATACAAATTTAACTAAACAAATTCAACACATATATCAATTTTAGATTATTGACTATCCTATATCAACTTCAGTTGCATATTATTTATCACTTTAAACAGTTAACCATTTAACGTCCAAAATCAACATCAAACAATCAATCATTTATCAACCAAACTGGATTATCGTTGTATAAATAACAGATAATGGTGTCAGATGTCACAGGTGAACTGATACAGGTAATAATATATATAATAGTGTAAATAACTAACAGCAGCAATATTTCAATTGTCGTTTCGATTGAAATCAAATTTATTAAATAAAAGAACATTAATCGTGAGTGATTGCTCACCTTTCGAGGCTAGAGAGAACAGGAGATGACATAGATACGCACACTGGTACGGACACCGAAATTTGAATTACGAATCCAAGCATGAATTTCAAAAAGAGCTAGATTGGCACAAATTCGACGATCAAAACTGATAACAAGGAATCAATGAAAATAAATCAGAAGCTGTTTGATATAGACTGAACGAAATATATACATGAACTAGTATAACTTATATAAATTAATATAAATGACCATAGAATATATATATTATTCTAGTATATTATTTCTCTAACCAATCTTAAATTTGAAACTCATTAAAATTATGCATACATATGTTTTCAAAACAAGCTATAGGTATACATTTCAATTTGTCAACAGTTAATAAAACATACATATTGTTATAATAAAACCCGACTCATGTATGAGGGTAATAGTGCATAAATGCAAGCACACTGGACAACCAAATTTAACATACTATGCTGCCTCATATATATATATAAAATAAAATCTGTTTGTAGACCCGTAACAAATATATACAACCAACATGTTACTACAAGATTTCAAATATATATATCCACGAATGTATAACTGTCAAAATACATGATAACTTAAAAAATGACATGATGAAAATATAACTTTAAAATAAAATCGTATATATATAAACAAATCTATAGCAACACCATACGGTTGCAAATGTATTTGTACAGGCTAGTGTTTATACTCTATAAACATTTATATACAAACTAATTTATTTTGAAATCTTATGTAACTAACATTACTATAAACTACTATATCTAAATACACTTATAAATATAATATATATATATAAGTAGCACTAATGTATATAACTAACATAGTACAAAATAACCCATACCCCTTTTTGTGTACAGCTAGCCTACAAAGTAACTGTCATCATTTCATTCTTTTAAAAAAAATTCACAGACTAAAATTTTTTAAACAATTATTTCAAATAAAAAAAACAAAGTCTAGTTCAATCCATTAATCAAAATAAATTGTATACCTTTAAACGCATATATTGATGCACATATATGCTTGAATATAAACTCTAAGACTTATAACACATATATGTAGATGTAGAGTATTATATACTTACCAAACTCTCGAAAGAAAGGAAAAAAATAAAATAAATAGACTTGCATTTATATAAAGCTATATATAACAGAACACACACATATCCAAATATATACACACTCAACATATTGAAAAATACAACATTTTAAAATTTTAATTGATAAAAAAACAGATCTGTTTGATAACAAGTAAAATTATATATATGTAAAACATGCAACACATACTAATATATACTGACCTTATAATATATATGAAATGCCCAGATCATTTACTTGAAGATTTCAAGTGACAGGGGAGAGGAGAAGAGTGGCGAAGTGAGGTTGCTTCAGGCGGGTCAGCTGGTTCACGGCCTTCAATAAGGAGGAGCGGCACTTACGGTGGGTTTAGGTGAGTGGCGAACAAGCAGGGACAAAGCAAGGCACGGAGGTGGAAGCACGAATGCCAGTCGAGGTTGGCTGGGAGTTTTAGGGCGAAAGTTGTTGTGCGTGGTGCTTTGCTAGGGTAGGATGGGTGGGCGCCGAGGCTAGTGGAGCGACGAGCCATTTGCCGCTTGCGGAGGTGAGATGGAAGAGGGTGGTCGAGGGATGGAGATGGTTGGGAAAGCGATGAGACGGGGTGCACTCGGGTGGAGGAAGAAGATGGTTGATCGACCGAGCTGCGTGCATGGAAGTGTGGTTGTACGGTAAGCATAGGTGGAAGACGGAGGTGAAGGCCGAGCAGTGGAGGAGCTGGTGAGAAACAAGAGGCCAGAGGAGGAGGGGTCTTCCCGTGTTCGGCTTGCAGTGGTGTTTGATGCATGGATGGAATGAAGGGGACGATGCGATGGTCGTGCTCGCGAGTGTGATGGTTGCGTAGCCATCAAGGAAAGAAGAAAATGGAACAAAGCTTGTATCAGAGAGTTTTAATTTTGCTTACAATATAATATAAAGAGTTTTCTTGCGAAACGAAAGAATAGAGAAGAAGAAAGGAATGGTTGAGCGCAGTAGAGATAAAAGTGGCAGAAAGGCAAACTGAGTTTCCCAAGCAAAAGTGATGAGACGCTTCAGGAACCAAAAATACAGCTAATACATAGGGAACAATGAACGTTACTTATCATAAATTCTAGAAATATTAAATTAACGGCTATTAGATTTCTGTGAAATGGTTCAAGAGAACGAAAGGCACAAACCGGTTACCGATACGGTTACCATTTTCACGCATTCTGTTTCGTACTGAACTTTAAAACACAAAATTGAATATACTGCAGGGATCAGCATAACGAGACGATCAAAACGGTATACATATATCAGTGGTACGATTGAATTATAAAAGTTCGAATTTTCTACAAGCGGAAAATGCAGAAGAAACGCAGAAAAATAAGATCGACGGAGCTAAAGAAGTCCGAATTTGGAAAAATGAAAAATGACATCTTGCTCAGAAGATGATTTACAATCTTTCTATGTAAAAATATTTAGGTTTCGAAAACATTTTATTTTCATCAATTCTTAACTGATTAAATTGAAATAAATTTACGCACGAAAATAAACTTCATATTTTCGGAAGAAAATTTATTAGTTTCTATATTTAACTAGACGCATTTCAAATATTAAATTTTTATTTCCAAATTCCAATATTAAAATTTCACAAAAATTCAGTTAAATTACGTTATTAAAACAGTTAAAATTTACGGGTCGTTACACTCTCCCCCACTCAAAACTTTTCATCCCGAAAAGGAAGGAGGTAGGAGAATAGAAACAACCGGAAGAAGGTAGACTTGAATTCCAAATAAACAATTAATTTAAACCATATAAATTTCAATTGAATTAATTAATATTCAATAATTGGTTTTAAACTCAAGGAATTTCATTAAGTTGGTTTATTTTCAATTTGTTGTTGTTTGTTACAAAATTTATTTCAAACAACCATTTTTATTAATCCATTTATTATTCGACTAACTTAGTATTCTATTTATCCCTATTACTCATTTTATAATTAAACCTTTAAGTGTATAACATTTTTATACGCACTTAAATTTTATTTATAAAGACAATTTATATTGTATATTATCCAATTATCTTAAATTAACAATTTCAAAGATCATAAATTTGAGTAGTCATTTATTATAATCATACTTTATTCGACAATTTAATTCTTCTTTATTCCAAATTATTATTACATTTATTCTACTTAATATATCTTATCACATATATCAAGTATTTTTTTGTACTTTTTATAACTACTCAAATTTATTTAAAAATTCCTTTTAACATCATTTTACATTGTAAATTATTCAATCACACGGTTAACTTCTGAATGATTTAGGTAAGTTATATTAAAATGTAATTGAGTGTTATACAAGTAAAATTTTCAAATTCAATTATTTCAAGTTTAAATCTTTATTCAAATTCTGGTTCCATTATATAATAGAAATTTTTCATAACAAGAATTTAAGCGTTAAATTTTCGATTTACTTTAAACAGTTTGGAAATAAATATATACATATATATACAATATATCAAATCAAAGCTATAATCAAATACTTATATATTATAAATCAAGTAATATTTTAGAAATTCAAATCAATTTTTTTTTCAAACAAAAGTGTAGCAGGTCTACAGAATAGTCTCTCCACTTCGAAACCCGAGAATGAATATCGATGATGCGGCCGCCATCATCGAAATTATTTTCCAGCGACAAAATAGGAGAGCACCGATTTAAACATTTAAATTTCTTTGAAATGTTTTCTATTCGAAAGATATTTAAATACTATGCACTTTAAAACTTTCAAATCAAAGTTGAAATCACCGGAAATTAAATTCTCAAATTCTAATTTAAATTTACTTCAAGTTTCAATCAAATTATACCCAAGTTTTATTAATTCATTTATTTATTATTCCAGACAAAAAATTAACAACTTAATTTCAGAAAAATTTTAATATAATCATACAAAACTATTTTGTTCATCAAATTCGAAAATACTATTGTGTCAGTTTGCTATGTTCAAGTGTTTTGTAAATCCTATCGATAGCGTTGATCAGACGAATCGATCGAAAAAGCAAATCAACATCAACAACTCAAACAACACAATATAAAACATTTTTAACATTAATTTACAAATACAATTCCTTGCTCGATGATACAAGAATGGATTTTCAAAGAAATGATAGAGATTCAAATTTGATGGACTCAAATTAAAGAGAATTCTGATTCGAAGACAAGTTCGAAAGAAAAGATAAGATGATTCAATAACAGAATTGGAAGATGGATAAGCTTATTTAATTCACGAGCAACCTTCCGGGTCATCCGTGACTTCAAGAATTAGACCGATGTGGAATTCTGATGCAAATCCACATTCGATCTCAAGAAATAGAATTCAGGCATAGCAGGAGATAGATAGCATCGTAAACCGAGAATACAGAGATCTCCGGTAAATCGATGTCTATTGTAAAGGAGTTTCACCCCTTTTATAAATCAATTTGAGATTGGCAAGACCGCCGACTCATTTTAAAGATCATTCGAAGTGGAGTTATGGGATACTCCAGAATTAAAAGAAGACGAATAATGAGGGACACGAATGGATTTTGTAACCGCAGGGAATGTTCCAAAATTCAAAGGAATCGAGTCACAAGGAAGAGATTCAAACTCGAATGAAGTCATTCTGTAAATACATTTACCCTATATGCTGAGTTTGCCTAGAGCTACCAAAGCTCTGATACCAACTGTAACGACCCGCTATTTTGGACTATTCGCATCCGCACATGCCGGACTTAAATAATTCAAAATACCGAATTGTTAATTTAAATTTGGCAAAACTGAACATATACAGTAAATAAATAATCACAGAACACAGGCACAAAGTAATAAATGCAGCGGAAACAAAAGATAGTAGTTCATGAAGCTACTATATATATAACAGAGTTAAATATGTTACAACAGAAGTCTCGAATACAATAGTCGAATATAATATCAGAATACATCTCTAGAATCAACTGAATATCTGAAAGCTGGATAGATAGCTGGATCTCCAAGCGAAGCTCCAACTCCAAAGGTGAGTCTCGAATACTGGTACACTCAGTCTGACCCGAGCGTAAAGCAAAACACAAAACACTCGAGTCAGGATCAACATTCTTATATCAATAAATCCAACTCAAGTGAAATAACAACTAAAATGCAAATAAATCAAAGGACGTTGGAATAACCATCCTCTAAGGATCCATTTAACTATCTAATATGTAGTAATATACGCTATTATAATAATGTCTACCAGTAATATAAAGTATCAGAATAGTGTTAAGGCGTTACCATTATCCCCCTTAACACATTTTATATAAGTGTCATAGATTATACAGCACTGTAAACTCCAGCGTAAACTAGTGGGATAGCAAGGAGTACTCCATAGGTATAACACAAAACAAATTCGTAGTGGTTGCGTATATAGGGATACAAGTATGACAAGGCACATGAGGCAATACCTAAGGTAGTGAAACTACCATTTGCCTGATCCGGACTGGTGAAAACGCATCGCCGCAACGATCGCAACACCGCGAAACAACACTCCCAAAATTCCGAGGGTGCACCAATCAATAACAAGTAATGAGTAGTTTACGAAGAAGTGTGTGTTCGCTTGAGGTAGCTAACCCCATTTGGCCCGGCACGGCTCCTGTTTTAGTCATTTCCAATTTGACACAAGTGTCAAGGCTATCCATTATCGTTCTCTTTCTTCAGTCATCACATACATCATTCCAACCACTTCAATCTGGATCACACTCCGCGTATAGTTATTAAAGTGGTTTTCGGTTTAGACAGAGAGTATGTCCCTAACCGATTCCGGTCTCTTTAATAACTTTCGTAATTATTACACCGATTGGTCGTTCAATAAATTTCAAAACCAAATCAATTTCAATTTCAAGTAGAATTTGTAAATCAACATTTCATTTGTCTTTCTATATCAATTTCCATAATTTACGTTTCAAAACTTCCAAATTACTATTTCAAAATCTATAATTCGATTTCAATTTTTGTTTAAAACAATTCAAATATTGATTCAAGTTCGTATATAAATTTCATTCCGTAATCATTTAAATTAATTTAATTTAACATTCAAATCAATTTAAATCCATTGATCGATTTCGCTCAATAATCATTTAAATTAAGTAAATTTATAATTCAAATAATTTCAATTGAATTTTCAATTCATTAAATCACTTACTTAAGTTCAACTCCATTATATCAAACTAACAAATTGAATTAAATTAGATTCGTCAAATCAAATTCTTTAAAATATAAATATTACATTAATTTCAATAAATCACATTTTATTTCTTGTTAAAGAAATTCAATTTCATTTATTCATTTACTTAGTTACAAATTTCAAAACTCAGTTAATAAAGAAACTTAGTTCACCTATTCAAGAAAGTTCAATTTAACTTAATAAAGAATTCAATTTAATTTAATTATCAAATTATTCAATCTTATTCAATTATTAAATAATTTCAAAACTTAATTATTAGTAAATTTCAAAACTTAATTATTAAATAATTAATTTCAAAACAACGTTCTTTCAACAACTACTATGTTAATATTTTGATTCAGATTATTAAATATTAACATTTTCCTTTCATAAAAATTCAAATTCCAACTTCATTTCAAAACCTTATTATTTATTTAAATAAAATCTTTATTTTATTTTTAAATCAAATTATTGACCAATCGGGTATTATTTAATTCTCTATCCTAAGTCAAAGTTTATTTGGGTATTTATTATTTCAACCCGATTCCATTTCAATTCAAAAATCAAAGCATAGCAAAGGGAACCTGCAGTGTGATAACTGGGATGGTTTCAAAGTAAATAAACAATCAATATCAACAATCAATAACAATCCAATAATAAATTCAAATAATCCCGAAATAATCGTAGTAATTCACATTGTTGTTTGTGCAAATTAATATAATTATTTCTATCATTTCATGTAGATTAAAGATTATTACACTATTCTTTATACGTTTCTTCACTTGACATCCATTTTTCAATTTCATACATCATCAATTTAAACAACATACATTTGATGGTTCAGGGTGAAATCAACCAAATCCTACGTGTCAATTTATTAACATTTAACGGGGTCATATTATACAAATTTAACTAAACAAATTCAACACATATATCAATTTTAGATTATTAACTATCCTATATCAAATTCAATTGCATATTATTTATCACTTTAAACAATTAACAATTTAACGTCCAAAATCAACATCAAACAATCAATCATTTATCAACCAAACTGGATTATCATTGTGTAAATAACAGATAATGGTGTCAGATGTCACAGGTGAACTGATACAGCTAATAACATATATAACTGTGTAAATAACTAACAGCGACAATATTTCAATTGTCGTTTCGATTGAAATCAAATTTATTAAATAAAAAAACATTAATCGTGAGTGATTGCTCACCTTTCGAGGCTAGAGAGAACAGGAGATGACATGGATACGCACACTGGTACGGACACCGAAATTTGAATTACGAATCCAAGCATGAATTTCAAAAAAAGCTAGATTGGCACGAATTCGACGATCAAAGCTGATAATAAGGAATCAATGAAAATAAATCAGAAGCTGTTTGATATAGACTGAACGAAATATATATATGAACTAGTATAACTTATATAAATTAATATAAGTGACCACAGAATATATATATATTATTCTAATATATTATTTCTCTAACCAATCTTAAATTTGAAACTCATTAAAATTATACATACATATGTTTTCAAAACAAACTATCGGTATACATTTCAATTTGTCAACAGTTAATAAAACATACATATTGTTATAATAAAACCCAACTCATGTATGTAGGGTAATAGTGCATAAATGCAAGCACACTGGACAACCAAATTTAACATACTATGCTGCCTCATATATATATGAAATAAAATCTGTTTGTAGACCCGTAACAAATATCTACAACCAACATGTTACTAAAAGATTTCAAATATATATATATATATATATATATATATATATATATATATCCACAAATGTATAACTGTCAAAATACATGATAACTTAAAAAATGACACGATGAAAATATAGCTTTAAAATAAAATCGTATATATATAAACAAATCTATAGCAACACCATACAGTTGCAAATGTATTTGTACAGGCTAGTGTTTATACTCTATAAACATTTATATACAAACTAATATATTTTGAAATCTTATGTAACTAACATTACTATAAACAACTATATCTAAATACACTTATAAATATAACATATATATAAGTAGCACTAACGTATATAACTAAAACAGTACAAAATAACCCATACCCCTTTTTGTGTACAGCTAGCCTACAAAGCAACTGTCATCATTTCATTCTTTTAAAAAAATTCACAGACTAAAATTTTTAATACAATTATTTCAAATAAAAAAGAAACGGATTGAAATCAATACTTACATTGTTTCAAATTTAAAACACATATATTAAAAACCAACATATATACATAGTATATTAAAATCAATACTTACATAAACGGATAGATATATAGACTAGTATATAAACATACATATACAACTACTTTAAAAATCATTATTACTATAGTATATTTATGTATATGTACCATGACAGCCATTACAAATCTTTGAAAATCATATGTGCACAACTTACATGTAAAATATATATAAAAACTAACACAAACTATATACATATTACTGTTAACTTAAAATCAAACATACAGTTTACTAAAAAAATTACAAAAACCTAAACATATTATATATATATATACTTTAAACGTTGACTTATATATAATCTTTCTTTCCAACAATACAAAACAGGAAAAACAAAACAAATGTGTGCAAACATATTACAATATACAACATACAATCTTAGTTTGCCTATAAATATATAACAGCTACGCAAAAATTTTAGAAAAACGTAGTTTATAACTTATATGAACTAAATATACGTACAATAAAAATATACAAACTCATACATAAACATAGACATGAATTTACATATATAAATAACCTTTATATAAACTTTTATGTTATATTAAAAAAAAATCAAAACACAAAATCCAAATCTATGTATATACATTATAAACATTATGTACAATATATATATATATATTATAGCTTTATATATATAAACCAACTTACATATAAAATAAATAAACAAATGCATAACTTCACATATATAAAATATATACATATCCTTCAAATCAGATGTTATAAAACCCGTATTATAAAATATATACCGTACACATATATAATAATGTAACACATGTAACTTTGAATATAACAACAGATGTATATTATAAAAATCTATATGTACTATTCTATTACATAAAATGAAATCAGATTATATATGAAAACTACATTTATAAAAAAAAATTATACAGTAATAGCCTATGCGAACTATGCGAATATAACCCTATATATATGTAACAGATACATATATATATATATATATAACATATAGCTCACGCTCATACATAAATAAAAATATTAAATGAAATAGTATATTACCTTTAAAAATTAACATACGTATAAAAAGGAAAATGCAAAGGAAGCAGGCCGATGATGAAGGGAATAGGCAAGTATGAGGCAGTTGGGAGGCGTGATGGTGAAACTCAGGCATGCTCATGGCTCGATGTGGAGATGGAAGGGTGGAACTATGGCGTGGATATCAGCTGGACTGGGAAGGATCGACGTGAGTGTAGGGATTGATGAGGCCGAGGAAGGTGGAGGCACGGGTAAGTGGAAGATGGTTTGTAAGCTTTAATTTGAGAAGATGAATGCAGCTCAAAAGTTTTCAAAGAAAGGCAGTATATTAAAATGAGAGAAAAGAACATACAACCAAGCCATCAATTATAAATGAAAGTTGGATATTCCAAGAGCCAATAGTTGAAATTTCTAGGAATAATAAAAGTTATGATGGTTGGTTTTCGACCGGTAGATCATTACATGGTGATAGGGAACAAAAGATAAAAATTTGGGTACCAATAAGGTTACCATTATCACGGATTCCGCTACATATTGGACTTCAAAACATGAAACTGAATATACCGCAGAGATTAGCACGATAAAACGATTAGGTATACAAATATCGGGTGGTACGACTATCCTATCAAAAGTCGATATTTGATACCGAAAATGCTGCTGATTTGCCAGAACTAAGATAAACAGGGGAATAGCAGTCCAAATTTAGAGTAACAAAATATGACAGCTCACTCAGAAGATATTTTACAAATTTATTATATAAAAATATTCAGGTTTGGAAAATATTTTATCATCATCAATATTAACTGATTCAAATTTAAATAAAATTACACAAGAAAATAAACTTCAATATTATCAGATGAAAAATTAGCATTTGCTATGTTTAAATATACGTATTCCAAACATTAAATTTTTATTTCCAAATTCAAATATTTAAAATTTCACAAAATTTAGTTAAATATGTTAATAAAATAAATAAAAATTTACGTGTCGTTACACAAAACTATTGTATTGTGACTTCTATGTATTCGAGACTTCTGTTGTATCTTGCTTAACTCTGTTATATATATATATATAGTAGCTTCATGAACTACTATTCTTCTGTTTCCACTGCTTATTGTTATATTACTCTGTGTCTGTGATATATGATTATTTATTTAATGAACATGCTGAGTTTTGCCGAATATAAATTAACAATCTAATATTTTGAGCAATTCAAGTCCGACATGTGTGGATGCGAATGGTTCAAAATACCGGGATGTTACATGAAATTTTCGAAAAAAGGAAACTTTAACAAATAATTCACATTTATCTATACCGATAATTGTCTTATATTTATTATTTAACATATACACTAAATAGTTTAAAATATATTTTATATTATTTTTATTTTATATTTTTTTTACGTATATATTATATAAAATATGTGCATACATTTTTCAACCAATATTATTATTAATCTATAGGTTATTCCTAACAATCAAACACCAATCAAAGATGAAAAATTCAAAATTTAAATTTAAATGCATACATATTTTAATTCTGTTTCTTCGGACTTCTCGTTAATATCGCTGTGAAACATCGATTAGCATTCTTTATATCTGGTTCGCTATCACTTGAGGAAGTATCTGAACCGTCCAGTGTTGCAGCATAAGCCCTTCTCTGTTTTTTGGATGAATCGGTATTTGGTGTAGTTTTCAGTTTAATGGGATGTGGACAGTCTTGTTTTAAATGGCCAGGTTCATTGCAATTATAACATCTAATGCCATTTTCGCTTCCGCTTCCGCTTCCTGTATTTTTGTTATCGTTTCTTTTGAAATTATTCATCTTTCTATATTTTAGAAATTTTCTGAAATTCCTTGTCATGAAACCAATTTCTTCCTCGTCATCGCTGTTTGAATCCAAATTATCCATCATCGCATTAAAAGCTATAGATTTATTCTCTATTGCTTTGCTTTCTCTCTTGCCCTGCATTTGTGCTTTAACAGACATTAAATTTCCAATTAGCTCTTCAATTTAGAGTGATAATGTCGTTTGCCCCTTTGATTGCAAGATTCTTTAGATCCCATTCAACAGTAAGTGAATTGAGGATTTTTCTAACTTGATTCTTCTTAGAAAAACTTTTACCCAGTGTAATAAGTGAGTGTGCTATATCTTTCAATCTACTATACATATCAGACTCATTTTGAATGATTGAAACTAGTTTGTTAACGCAGAAATTTTGGTATGTTTAACCTTACTTGTGCCTTCATATGTAACTTGCATAGTTCTCCAAATTTCAAATGCAGATTTACATATAGTACTCTATTAAATTCACTTATATCTAATGAACAAAATAATATATTCATGCCCTTAGAGTTACTTTGTGCAACTGCTTTTTGGTCAGCAGTCCACTATGCAAAATTAGTCTCGGGTTTAGTGTACTTTGTGTGATATTCCAAGTGTTTATACCAATTGACTGTAAATAGATTTTCATTCTAGATAAGCAATATATGTTAGTACTTCCATTAAAAAGTGGAGGTCTAGCAGTAAAATGTCCTTCGACAAATGAGTTACTAACAAGTGTTATGAATAATACTATTACCAGTGTTGGTAGCCATTTAAACTTTTTCAAAAATCAGATGATGAATACTTTGAAAACCAATGCTTTGATACCAAATATGAGTCACCAAAATAGGTATCTTAAGGCTAAGTTAACACTAGGGGGTGAATAATGTTTACTGGATTATATGAATATTTTTCAAATTCTTTAAGATTCTACTTGAAATAATGTAATTAACAATCATAGAAACAATCACAGAATCAAAGTGCAGAGAAAAGTAAATGCAGTATAAGTAAAAGGGAAAGAACGTGCCAGGATTTTATACTGGTTCGGAGTTACCCTACATGAAGTCCCGCATAATTCCTTGTATGGATTTCTTTTCAACTAGTAAATGCAAATACAATCTTTACTTCAAGGCTATGAGACACACCCTTCAGAATCCCGACCTCTGGGTAGAGTCACTTGATTTTCGGGCTACAAGTACACCTACAAGATTTACGGGCTACTAAGCACACCCAATTGATTTTACAGGCTACAGTCACACCCATAAATATAACAGTATGACTTGATAGAGTTTTACAGACTCGGATCTTCGATCTTTATTACAATTGATCCTATAACTCTTGAATAACACTTTAATCTTGGTTTGAATGGGAGATAGATAAGAGAAATTAGAGAGTGGATGAAGGAGAATCAAACTAGTGGTGATTGAATTGGTTGAATTTCGGTAGAGTTTGAGTATATTTTGATTTAGAAGATGAGAGAGTGGAAGAAGGAAAGATGAATAAGAAAATTATGATTGAAAATTCGTTTGAAAGTTCGGTATTTACAGAGAAACAACGGTCATATCCATTCGTAAAGAGATATGGTGAAAAGACACATATTTTGAAATTTAAATTCTGAAAAAATCGATCACTATGTCGATATACATACATAGAGTATGTTGACATACTCTTTTTTAAAATTTAAAGTACTTTAAAACATTATTTTGAAAACTCGTTGTTTTGTAAAATAGTTTGATACTTTGTAAAATCATTTAAGCATAGTTTATACATATTTTAATCTAAATAAAACTTATAAAACTTTATATAATAATTTTGAAAATTTTAATATAATATAAATAATATATATAAAATCAATAAAATTATAACTTATTAAAGTATAAACAAAAATTTCATATATATATAAACTTAAAAGCTAAAATAATATCTTTATAAGTATAAGAGATTGAAAACCATTTAGAGTGTTATCCCACTTTTTGGGTAAAACTGAATATCAACAAATTCGCAAGGAATAATGGATGTCGGGATTGGAAATCGATTGGGATCAAGGCTACGGTCGATATTATTAAAATTTGGTTGAGTTCCGATCGGGACGAAATTGATTGGAAATGGTGATAAGGACTAGGAAAGGCTATGTTTCAATTTTCAGGATAATCGGAGTTCGTATGAAGGAGATATGATCTGCTGGGCACGTTTTTACCTATTACCGGTCCAAAACAATGCCGGTCCAAGCTCCATCTTCAAACAATGCCGGTCCAAAGCATAGCCGAACCAGCCATCTTCCCTTCCCACCGAACCAACTCCACTTCCTCTCACCACCGAACCAGCCATCTTCCCTTCCCACCGAACCAACTCCACTTCCTCTCACCACCGAACCAACTCCACTTCCCTTCCCACCGAACCAAGCTCCACCGGTCCAAGGCCTCGCCGAACCAACTCACCACCGAGTCAAACCAACCACTACCGGACCAGGGCTACCGAACCAACCCACCCTCCAACAACTACCGGACAAAAGCATAGCCGAACCAGGCTTCATCCACTCACCACCGGACCATGTCCCACCGAACCAACCCACCTCCACACGCTGCCGAACCAGAAGCAAGGGAGGACACAACCGGACCAACTCTGCCAGGCCAGATTGCTTCAGCTCAAGCCCACCAGCAGCTATATACATCCAAGACCCCTGCCCCCAGCCTCACTCTATAAATAGAGGGGCAGGGGTACAACAATGGCAG
Organism: Allium cepa; assembly: GCA_030765085.1. Classification (NCBI taxonomy): domain Eukaryota; kingdom Viridiplantae; phylum Streptophyta; class Magnoliopsida; order Asparagales; family Amaryllidaceae; genus Allium; species Allium cepa. The sequence continues at coordinate 468,174,602 of CM060943.1, forward strand.
ACAAGTTTGAGAGCTCAAACCCAGAAGGAACTTTCAAACAACTTTTATACACTTGTACTACAAGCTTTGTACTTGTAATTTGGATAGAAAAGGAGAATAACATATAAAGTGGATGTAGGCACATTCTGGCCGAACCACTATAAATCTGTGTGTATTTTACAGTTTAGTCCCTGCTTTTTACATATTTGCATAAACTACACAAATCACTACGAACAACATAAAATCAACTAAATCATACGATTTGGAGGTGTTTGCCCATTTTTTGTGCAAACATTTTTGGGTTATTTGCTGAGATCTGTGATTTGTGTTTGAATATTGCTGATTTGTATTCATACACTGGTGCTTTCACGGTATTTGGGGTTTGTGGCCAATTTTGGCGCAAACACTTTGGTGCTTTCACTGAGAAGGACTAGCACCCGCTGCATCGGATAGAAGTTTGGATTTGGAAGACAATGGCTAGGCAAAACAGTAGAAGGCTAAGGGCTGAGAGAAGCCAACAGGAAGGAAGTCAACAAGCATCCTCCGGAGGTGAGGAAGTACCAGCTTCGATCTACATAACCCGGGATGAAATGGAAGCCATAACAAATTCACTGCAAGAGAGGTTGTTGAAGAGTCAACAGGAGATAATGCAGACTTTCTTGGAGAAAATGAGAGCTGCAGGGGCCCAGAACTTAGGAACAGCTACAGCAGCCGTGGATGCAGGACAAGGAGCTAGGGTTATGGAACCCAATGGAGGACAGGATGCAGAGTCAGAGGGCAATCAACAAGGACTTGGGGGCAGGCCCGCAGGATCCAACACAGGAGGACCTTTGGAAGGAGTTCAACAGGCTAGAACCAACGTTGCTGCTAGCGAGCCACATGAAGAGTATGTACCGGAATTCCCTCGGGGGCAACCCCCGACAGACAACGCTGGATTGGTAGATATAATCAGGAAGACTGTGCGAGGTGGTTTGACCAACGGAGACTTGGAAGGAGTGAACAGGAGTCCGTTTGCTCGGGAAATAAGGATGGCTCAGAATCCATCTAAGTTCAAGCTACCTAGCATGGAGGTATACGATGGCAAGACAGACCCTACGGATCACTTGATGAGGTACACCAGACACATGGAGGTGCTGGGGGCATCGGAGGAAGTGATGGCCCGATGTTTCCCTTTGTACTTAACGGACTTAGCTGCGATGTGGTTTAGGCAGCTAGGAGAAGGATCTATCAGGACTTGGAGGGAAATGGTGGAAAGGTTTTTGGGACAGTTTCGGGTTCATGTCAAGAGACCGAAGAACGTGATGACATTGACATCGGTAAAGCAAAGGATCGATGAATCGCTTAGAGCCTTTCTAACTCGATTCAGTGCCGCAGTTGCTTCGGTGGATCGACCCGATCCATCGATGGTTTTAATGGCAGCGGTATCAGGAGTCAGGGAGAACTCGGATTTCAAGGTATCTCTGATACGAGATCCCCCATGGGATCTCGACGAATTCTTTCACGAGGCGGAAAGATTCCTTCGGCAAGAAGATGCGAGTATGGATTTAAAGTTGAAAAAGGTTAATGCAGTTGAGGTTGGAGGACCATCCAGCAAAGGTTTGGATAAAGACAAAGGAAAAAGAAAGTTGGACGATGGTTATGGAAATGCTAGGAAGCAATGGAAGGATCCAAAGTTTTCCACATACACAGGATTGAACGAGACGCTGGAGCGGATATACCTGGATACTCGAAATCGCCTTCCCTACCGGAGGCCGGCTAGGAGGGAACCAACAGAACGGGAAAGGACATCAGGAAGGCACTGTCTCTTCCATGATTTGGACGGACACGACACCAACAGCTGCAGGCACCTAAAGGACATAATTGAGGAGCATGTAAGGAATGGACAGCTGCCACAATATGTTGGACCTCGGAATGCAACGGCGGGGCAGGAGCAACCGCCGCCTACCTCAAGCTACGATGGTGGGAGGCCCAGGAATGATGGTCGGTTGATCATCCATTGACCATTTTAATATGAAATAAGTAGCGAACTATTGGCAAGCAACCAAGTCATTTACACATGTATGGGGACGGAGATAGCCCCTAGGCATGCTCTGAATGATGATAAACTGCAATGCTATGGTTTGTGAAATTTATCTTTTGCTTTTGGATTGGACACTGCTTTTCTTTTTGGTTTTCGGTTTTGGAGCTTGGATTGAGCTCCTGGTTTTTCTTCCTTTTTGATTTGGATTTTCCTTTGGATGATTGTTTTCGGTTTTGGATGCTGGTTTGGATTTCTGGTTTTCTGCTTTTGATTTGGATTTTGGATGTGGATTTTGGATTGGATTTTGACTGGATTTTTATCTGATTTTTGATAAACGGTCGTCAGGTATGGATTATGCCTGGCAAGGGGTGAGTCGCTTTTGCCCGAACGTGGTAAATTGACTCACTCAGGTCGTCGAGTATGGACTATGCTCGGCAAGGGTCCGGAGTGATCAGGATTCGGCCTAGGACTTAGGCCCTGTATTATCAATTGTTATTTTCAGGTCGTTGAGTATGGACTATGCTCAACAAGGGTCCGGAGAGACCAGGCTTCGGCTTAGGACTTAAGCCATGGCATTACACAGCGTCCAGGGACACTGGACCAAGGTCGTCAAGTGTGGATTACGCTTGGCAAGAACCCGGAGAGGTTAGCTCAACGTCCAGGGACACTGGACCAAGGCCATCAAGTGTGGATTACGCTCAACAAGAACACGATGAGGCTAGCTTAACATCCAGGGACACTTGATCACGACCGTCAGGTGTAGATTGCGCTTGGCAAGAGCCCGGAGAGGTTATGGATTTGGATATCGACCCGGGGAGGTCCTGGATTCGGTTATTGGCTATTGGATAAGGATGGTTTGGGACTCGGTTGTCGAGTTCGAATAGACATGGAATTGGCTCAAGCTTTGGTTATTGGATTTGGAATTGGATATCGACTCGGAGTAGTCAAGGATGATATACTATGGCAATATGGTTATGGACTTCGGATATTGGATTCGGAATTATTCAAAACACGCCTTGTTATCACAAGGCATGTTTTGGGGGGGCAAAGTGTTATCCCACTTTTTGGGTAAAAACTGGAATACCAACAAATTCGCAAGGAATGATGGATGTCGGGATTGGAAATCGATTGGGATCAAGGCTACGGTCGATATTATTAAAATTTGGTTGAGTTCCGATCGGGACGAAATTGATTGGAAATGGTGATAAGGACTAGGAAAGGCTATATTTCAATTTTCAGGATAATCGGAGTTCGTATGAAGGAGATATGATCTGCTGGGCACGTTTTTACCTATTACCGGTCCAAAACAATGTCGGTCCAAGCTCCATCTTCAAACAATGCCGGTCCAAAGCATAGCCGAACCAGCCATCTTCCCTTCCCACCGAACCCACTCCACTTCCTCTCACCACCGAACCAGCCATCTTCCCTTCCCACCGAACCAACTCCACTTCCTCTCACCACCGAACCAACTCCACTTCCCTTCCCACCGAACCAAGCTCCACCGGTCCAAGGCCTCGCCGAACCAACGCACCACCGAGTCAAACCAACCACTACCGGACCAGGGCTACCGAACCAACCCACCCTCCAACAACTACCGGACCAAAGCATAGCCGAACCAGGCTTCATCCACTCACCACCGGACCATGTCCCACCGAACCAACCCACCTCCACACGCTGCCGAACCAGAAGCAAGGGAGGACACAACCGGACCAACTCTGCCAGGCCAGATTGCTTCAGCTCAAGCCCACCAGCAGCTATATACATCCAAGACCCCTGCCCCCAGCCTCACTCTATAAATAGAGGGGCAGGGGTACAACAATGGCAGACAAGTTTGAGAGCTCAAACCCGGAAGGAACTTTCAAACAACTTTCATACACTTGTACTACAAGCTTTGTACTTGTAATCTGGATAGAAAAGGAGAATAACATATAAAGTGGACGTAGGCACATTCTGGCCGAACCACTATAAATCTGTGTGTCTTTTACAGTTTAGTCCCTGCTTTTTACATATTTGCATAAACTACCCAAATCACTACGAACAACATAAAATCAACTAAATCATACGATTTGGAGGTGTTTGCCCATTTTTTGTGCAAACATTTTTGGGTTATTTGCTGAGATCTGTGATTTGTTTTTGAATATTGCTGATTTGTATTCATACACTGGTGCTTTCACGGTATTTGGGGTTTGTGGCCAATTTTGGCGCAAACATAGAGAAATATTTTAAAAAGATTATTTTAAAACTAGGACATATGTAAAACAATTTAAAACAAAATTAGTGAAGGAGGAAGAGATTAGAAAAGTGCTATCAAGGTTTTAACATAAATTCTACGGCTCTATAACTTATCTGGAATATCTTGAAATCTTGAACTCTTCAATACTCATGAGTCTTCATTCTTTAACTCTTGGAACTCTATATCAGCATCTTGAATCTACTCTTGATATTGTACAGTCTTCTTGTGATAACCCCGATTTTTGGGCATTAGTTAATTGGATAATTATCTGATTTTAACAATTGAAAACACTGATTTATAAGTTGAGCAAATTAAATATGTGTTGTTTATATATGTATATATATTTAAATGAGTTGATTTTAAATTGAGTTTGAATTTGAATTTGAAATTCAAAAGATAAATATCTTAAAAATAAATTGGATTTTAAAACTCTATATTTTAAAGTTCATAAGAATTTGTTTTCTAATATGTATATATTTGGAGGTAATGATTTGAGATTAATATAATAATTTTCAAAAGGCTATTTTAAGTTAAATTTATATATACCAAATAAATGTGATTTCTTATTAATGTATAATTAATTCTAAAATCATTTTCTTTAGGATTTTATAAATATTTATAAAAGGGGAAAGTATTCATTTACAATTGAAAATATAATATAAATATAAGTAGGAAATTATATAAAAATATATTTAAACATTTATACATGAAGATAAAGACAAGTGTAATCATCTCATCATGAAATTAGATATATGTAACCATCTTAATATATGAGATAAACAAGTGTAGATAAATTAGCATGCAAATATAACAAGTGTCCATTTTTAATTATCTTTTATTTTTCTAAAAAAAAGGAAACCAGACTATATATATCCATACTTCTCCTCTTCTTATTTTCTTAGTGAATTCAAAACTAAAACCTAGCAAAACAAAAAATCAAAGCATCACAAACCAGAAACAAAAACCTGGAAGAAAAAAAAATTAAACTCAACAAAAGCATGTAAGAAAAAAATCAAAATAGAAATTGAATCAAGCAAATCATCTCAGATCTAAGCAGGATCATTTTAATAGCTGAATCAAAGTTTCAGTTCAACTCAAAGAAAAGATCAAAATCAAACTTGGAAGCAAGTAGATCAAAATCAAGTATCAGATCACCTCGAACATAACAAATCAAGTTTAAAAGTCCAAACAACTTGCAGATTTTTTCAAATTAAGTCTGCTCCTCTGTTCAACATATACAGGTGAGTAAAACTAACCTACTTAAACTAGAATCTGTTGATATCTGGATGTTGTAATTATATTTGAAGTATATTGGTGATAAGTTCTTGCATGAAGGTAAATATTATTGTATATATATGTGTGTAAATAGGTGTGCATGTCTGCGAACAGGGAAAAAATGTTCTGTTCATAGTTTACAGGTTTTAAAACTTGATAAAAATCTAAAACATCCCACCTAACCAATTAAGACTTTGATTTCTGAATGAAAAGTATTTGTATGTGTATAACTTCATTTATAAAAATAGATTCAAGGGAAAATATTGGGTAAATATTTTGAAAATGGAAGTATACAATGAGAAATCAAAGATAAGTCAAAAATCAATGTCCATAATTTTGAGTCTAGATTACTTAATCAGATTTGTATTAGAAAATGATTAATTTAGGTACAAAGATCACGATTATTAGGCTAGTATATGGTGTGATATATTGAGATGATCAGAAAAGCTATTTACATCGATTTTCGGCGTTAGACGAGGAGATGGTCATCGAACTTTGAGCTGAAGGTAGCTAGACGAGTGGCTATTGTGGGAAAATTAGTCTTGAGATTTCTAGATGGCCAGGGAAGACAAGGAAGGGTAATCTACGATTTTCGTGAAGTTTTTGGACGATGAGGTTTCCATGACATTACGACGCCGATGGTTAGCCGGAGGAAATCGCTTGTGGGGGAATAGTCTCATCTTGATGTGGGATAGTTTTGGGTTGGTCGGTGGGTGACTCGATGGTCGGAGGTGAGTGCTAAAGTGTGTTTTCTATCGACGTAGTGGTTCCAGTTTTGGTCGCCATGTTCGATTTCGTGCCATAGGGAAATCGTCGGAGTTTGAGGGTCAGGTGAGTCGAGGAGATAGTCCCCGACTTGCTGATGACCATGGCGAGGAAGGGAGGTAGTCTGATGATCGAGACAAGTGCACACGTGCATGTTGTAACAGGGAAGTTGGAGTTTTTTTTGGGGAAGAAGCAGATCACTCGAGTTTGACTCAAGGGTGATAGGGGATTGTCTTGAAGTGACAGTGATTCGCGAGTGAATCACTTTGGCTCGAGAAAAATTATTTAGTGACCTGGGGTTTTGATAGCTTAAACCCAGGTTGTTTCTTTTACTACTTCCTGTTTAGGGATTTTAAATATAATATGTTTAAGTTTATAAATTTAAATGAAACCGGATTTCCAGAAAGAAATTGTTTTGGAACATAATAAAAACTAGTTTTTTTCCAAGTTAAATTCTTTTATTAAAATTCCAAAGTGAAATGTTTTAAACAGACCTTTGTGTAAACAAGTTGGAATTTAAATAATTTAGTTTTCAAGAATAATTAATTTACTTAACTAATTAAAGGTTAATTACTTAATATGATTATTTAAAGGTTAATTACTTTGATGTAATTAAAAAAGTTGATTAATTAATTTGTTAATCTATTATGAGTTAATTAATTAAGAGATTAATTAATTCGTAATAAAGGATAAATTAATTAATTTGAGATAAATTATTTAAATGATAATTACTTAAAATAAGTAATTAAAAGATGAATGTGTTGAGGGTTAATTAATTTAATTAGAAATTAAAGGTCAAATTAATTAATGATCAAGGTTAATTAATTGAGGATAATTAACCAATGGGATAATTACTTGATGAATGTAATTAAAGGTAAATTACCTAATGGAAGTAATTAAGGATTAATTACTCAGTGTAATCAATCAAAGGATTAATAAAATTAATTAAGGAGTTAATTAATTAAGGTAAGTAATTACAGGATGTTTAATTACTATTTATGATTAATTATGGTTAATTAATGGGTGTGGTTAATTAAAGATTAGTTATTTAATTAATTAGAAGGATGATTAATTAATGAAGTAATTAGAGGATCATTAATTAATGAAATTAATGAAGGTTGATTAAAGGAAGGGATTAACTAAAGTATGATTAATTAATGTAATGTAATTAATTATAGTTAATTAATTAATGGAAGCAATTAGTTAAGGATCATTAATTAATGTAAGTAATTATTAATTAATGAGGGGAATTTAAAGGCTAATTACTGTAAATGGTTAAGGATAATTAATTTATGTAATTAATTAAGGGTTAATTACTTAATGTAATCAAAGAATAATTAATCAAGGATGATTAATTAAGATGGATGACTAAAGGATGATTAATTAATGGTTAAGTAAGCAGAATTTTAGTCAGGGATGTAATTAATTTAATTTATTTTAAATTAATTAGTGTGGTGTGACTAATTAATCTTTGCTTTTGAATATGAAATGTTTTGTGATATGATATGTGGTTATCTATCGATAACGAATTGTTGTGTAAAAAGTGACATCTTGTATTTAAAGTTGAATCATATTCGCCTGAATAACTTGGGTTAAGATGGTATTGAATTCGAAGAGACCGGGGTCTGGTATCGGTAAATACCCGAACCCACTTCGATTTATAACCTACAATGATTCTTTGTAGATTGATATTGGAAATCAATAGGCTGAAATGGAATAATTTAAATGACTGGACCATTTAAAACTAAGTAAAGGTACTTAGGGATTGATTATGAATATAAGTGTTGACTATAGAAAGTATGAACTTGTAGTGATGAACGAGTTACCCCAGGTTTTAAATAAGTTTTATGCAGTGGTATTTAATGTTAGATGGATTTACTAACGCTGGTTTCTAGCCTAACCCGAGTGTTACTTGATGTAATGCTCAGGTCAGACCGAGTATTACAGATTGTCAGGTAAGGACGTTTTAGAGCTCAGGAGGTGAGCTGGATGGTAGGAACATATGGGGTGTATTCCGCTGTGATATACTGTTATTTATTTGGGAGAAGTTAATCTTAACTGCCCAGTGATTTACTAAATGTTGTAACTCTGATGTATTAATGTAAATTAACTGATACAGTTTTTCCCTGTATAACTGTTATTTTATTTGATATTATATTTTGATCCGCTGCGAATGTGAGATTCTGTGTTTCATTTTTGTTTCTTATTCTATCTCTTTTCTTCTTTTCCTAACTATCTGGAATTTTTGGGATCGAAATTTCCAGGTCGTTACATTTGGTATCAGAGCTGAAGGTTAAGCAAGAACCTTGGCTCTGGAGGGTTTACTCATTAAGGATAAGGTCAATGGTACCCTGGAATTAGTTGAGAGTATATATAAGAGAGCGTACTTGTTATTTTCTTATATAAAGGTTTTAAAATGGTTTCAAAAGTAAATGAATCTTATATAAGTTTATTAAGCAATAGTTTTTCTAATATATTAAGGTAATTGGTTGTTGTATTAATTGAATTAAAAGTAATAATAAGAATTAAGTGGTAATAGAAATACAACCAAATTGAAATTAAACAAAAGGGTCCTGTTTCAAACAAGAATTGATTGAAAGATTTAAAGAAATTTGGTTTGAATTAAACCAAGGTGGTTTAAATTTTGAAAAAATAATGACTTGGTGGGCTTAGAAATGAATATGTATATATGTATGGACATACAAAAATGATTTGGAATAAACTCTAAAGTGATGACTTTTGATTTTCCCTGTAGTGTGATGTAAAAACCCAAGTAAAATAAGTTTTTGAACTTATAAGTGGGAAGATTATTAATGTGACACCCCACCACTATACTCACACTAGCCAAGGACACTACGGAGTAATGCCATCAACTAGCATGAAGAATAAGGCTGTTGAGGAGCAACCATGCGGGTAAATGCTTTGTGCAAGCACCTATATGTTAGATAGTATAACATGAATTTCATTTTTCGAGGAAATCCGACATGCCGATACAAACTCAAAGCTACTACACAGTGGCTAAGTGGTCTTTGGAAACAAATATAGAAATATACATAACATAAATTAGTCACAAATATTCATATCACAAAGGTGGAAATAGATATGAATATAACACATAGAAGTGTACATCAGAGAAGTGGTCAAACAAGATCCACAATATCACAAAAGAATAGATACAAGTGCTAGACAAAAGAATATGCATACATCAAGGAGTCTCTATCTCAAAGGCAACGAAAACTACCAATCTAATGTAGTTAGGCAAAAGTCAGATGATGATTCCTGATAAGGAGTTAAGCAGAAGCACCTATAACATCTCGGTCTGACCCGAGTATTATTTAATAAGAAAATAATAAACGGATCAGTCTAGCTATAAATATCAGATAAAATGAGATAGAATAAGAGATATGACGAAAACGTATGATAATAATTATGCCATATTATGAAAAGTATACATTTAACAACAACTAAAATCATACAATATTTCAAAAATCTCATAACATCAAAAGAATGTCATGTTCTTTACCATATTCACCAAACCACAAATATTGGCTAACAAATCAATGCCAATCATAAAAATTGGTGAAACCCAAATTCTAGAAATCATCAATTAGAAATCCAAAAATCACAAAAAGGGGGAGGCCTATCACAAACGGGAGCATGAAAACTCTCCAACACGTGTATCACAAACGGGACGCTATCCCATGGTCCCTAACCATAGAGCCGGTGCAACGTCGTAGTACAACGGTACGCCCGAGGAACCTGAAACTCGAATAATTCGAAACAACGACATAGTACAACGGTACGCCCGATGAACCTGATAAGCCGGAGCAACGACGTAGTACAATGGTACGTCCGATGAGCCGAACTCCATAAAAGAACATGGGTCGCTAGCCCACAAGAATGAGTCGAAGCTCCAAAGAATGCATAGGTCGTTAGCCTATAAAAGAAATGAGACGAAAGTCAATAAAACGAGGTATAGTCCTCTACTGGACAAAGAGACATCACATATCGCAAGTCTATTCACAAAACGATCATCAATGATCAATAAAAAGTGTGGATTACAGTAAGCTAGTAAATGAATGAGTTTAGCTTCATGTCCCATAACCACTGGCTTAACTTAAATATTCACGAACAAATTGTAGATCTCCGCTCATAAAATTGTCACAATAGTTTCAATCGAACAAGTCCAAAAATTAACCGATGAAGTAAATGCAAGTGTTTCATACCACTAGTTTTACTAAGCCGCTTAATTAGATTTCTCAAAAGAATGAGGTAAAGGTTTGTGTATACTAATAGAATGGAAAACGGTTTTAGAAACAAGCTTTATATTAAAAATAGATTTGAAATCATCTTTGAGAAAGAGTTTGAATATTTACTACTAGTATAGAAACCTTTGTATTTAAAAGTGACAAACCATAGAAATGATTGTAAACACAATCAAATCACCAAAATTCACATTCGAAGATGTAAATTGAATCCAAAGAAATCGATACCAAATCCGTCAAAATGGATATTCCCCAAAAATCCCGAAATAGAAGTCATCAAAGTCGTATAAATGATAACAACAACTCAGATAATCATGAATCGATAAAAATTGGAATTTCAAGCAAAATAGGCAAATTGGGATGAAGCAGCAGGTCAGTCGACTGGACACTGAGTTCAGTCGACTGGCCCAATGCCTGGAAAACTCTCGGGTTCCAGGTCAGTCGACTTGACTCAGAGCTCCAGTCGACTGGAACCTGTTTTCCAGTATTTCCAGCCTAGTCCCCAAAGGGGCAAGAATCCAAATGGAGCCGATCGATCGAGCAATTGCAACTAAGGATTTATGCCATGCGACAACCCAGTCCTATAGGCTCTTCGACTCACCCCAAAGACATGTTCAAGCATCAAAGCTAGGATTTTTAAAGATTTAACTTCAAAACACCAAAAATTGAAATGTTCACCAAATCAAAAGAAAATGAACATGAATAGATATTAGGAATTCATACCTAACAATAATGATAGTTATAGACATGGATGTGAGATAAGAATCTCACCTTATACACAAAAACAAGGAAGGAGAAGCTTGAAAACAAAAGAGGATCAACCACTCCTCAATCCCAACTCCAAAAGCTCCAATCTAAGATCATAAGCCAAATATTTTCTAAGTTAGGTTATAGGAAATTTCTAAAATTGAAGAGAGATTGAGACGGAGAAGAAGAAGGAGATGCTTACCTAGGCTTCTCTTTGATTTTGGAGTTAGAACTTGAATTTGCAAAGAAGCTAGGGCTTAGGAATTCAAATTTCCAATCTCTTCCCCCATTGTTCCTAAAGCTTAAAGTGTTAGGAAATAGAAATGAAATGGATGAAGAGGAGTGGAGGTGGAGCTAGGGTCTTAAGTTGGGGTAAATGGGCTGAAACCCAAACCCAAAGCCCAAAGTGAAAAGGTCGAAATTCTAGCTAACTCCAAACATATCAATGTTTACACTCAAAAAGGTCGCAAATGTTATTTTGAACTCAATGGAAGTGGTCTCGAGTCCTAATTTGACCGTTTGCAAAAAGTAGCATTTCGGGATATAATCCAACTAACGATGCTATATCTAAATAAAATATTTAAAAACATAAACGTAAAATATGCGGGTTGTTACAATTAATGTAAAGTTTAAATTTTGAAATGGGAATTCAAATTGGGTAAGGATGACTGGATTAAGTAAATTGAATTTAACTTTGAGAGAGTTAAATAAGTTAACAAGCAACCTGAATTGGAAATTTCAAGATGAAATTGAGATTTAACTTGGGAAGTTAAATGGTTAATTTGAATTGGGAGTTTGTGCGATATTAAAATGGGTTTGAGATCTAAAAATTGGAATTGAATGCTATGGATGAATGTTTAAAATAAATTAGATGTTTATTTATCCTAATATCATCCTGTTATTATCAATAACTTGAAATTGTGAATTGTGTACTTTAAAATGAATTAAGGAATGGATTGTGATATTTTATATCCATTACTGAGATTAAGTGGAAATAAAATCTTATTTTGAAGTTAATTAAAAGATTTTGATTTTCGAAATAAAATTGAATTAGAAAAATGGGAATGAATCTTAAATTTGCCATTATTTAAATAATTTTGATTTTAAGAAATTAAGATGGAAAGTGAATCACTTTGAACTTAAGTTTTGGATGTTAATTTGAACTTGAAAACTGAAATTGGGTAATAAATTAGATTTCAAAGATTAAAATTGTTTAAAAAGGATTTGAATTTTAATTTGAACTTTGAAATAAGTTAAGTAAAGATAATTTAAAATGGAATTTTGGAATTTGGATTCAGAATTAAATGGTTTAAAGATTTAAGTTATTAATTCAAAAATAAAGGTTGGTTTGATTTAAAGGAATTAAATCAGCAATTGAAATTTAACTCGAATTTATATAATTCGAGATGGTTTAAAAGTGGAGATTGGAATTGGGATTAATTCAAACTGGAATTGAAATGAATTGAATTGGTTCAATTTGAAATTTGGATTGAATAATTTGGAATTATGATTAAAAGTTGAATAGTTTCAAATTCAAATGTAATTTGATTTGAATTTGGAAAGAAATTGAGGTTAATTCAACTTGAATTGGGATTAAATCAATTTTAATGGAAATTGAAGTTATTTAAATTGGAATTGAGTCAATTTAATTGGAAGTGGAAATTTTGAATTAAATCTATTTTTCCAAACTATTTACTATATATACAACCTTTCTTATTAAACCCCAAAGTATCTTATGCTTATTTTACAATTATTTTGGAACTATTTAACTATTTTTCAACTGTTTTATAAACTAATTGCTATTTTTCAATTACCTATGACTAATCACTATTTTAAAAACTATTTTACAGATATTTTACAAACTAATAATTATTTGTCAACTACTTATCTATTTTAAACTTTTCAAATTATTTTCCAAATTTAAGCTGGTCAGAGTGCAAATTGTTTATGATTAATTACCAATTTAGATAAGGATTAAAGCGATAGTCCAAATGGAATTAAAACAATTGTGAATAAGTGGATAGAAACTAAAGTGAATGTGAAGAAAAGGAGATTTATTTGGCTAATAATCAATGGAGATAAATAAGTAGGATGTACGTATATTATTCTATTCGCATAGTGATTTGATTCAGATTCGGGCACAGAATTTCGAGATAGTTATATCGATCCGAGTTGGATTTTTCACTCAATTTTCGACGGCGAACCTGGATATGGATTGTTGATTGGTTCTGGATATTCTCTATCATACTTATGGCTATGCAAGGGAAATGACGGTTCCTGATCAAGAAACCAGATCTGAATTCGCCCTAGGAAGTCAGGTGGACGATACTAGTTCAGAAGAGAAATTATGTGACTGAGTATGCAATAATATTGATATTGCGTACGGATGATATGAGTACATCCTACGGGGTGGAATGAAAGTAATACTGGAAATTTGTGGACAAAACTGTAAAATGATTTTGAAATGGAAGGGTTTATTTTGAAAAATAAATGATGAAATAAAAGAGAAATTGGATATTTCTATGTTTTAAGATTCATTTTTGAAGACAGGTAATATGGTTAATAACTTTATTTAAAAAGTAATCAAATTTGAATATTTGATTTGAAATAAAGAAAGTTATATGTCTTTATATATATATGATAAAACTCCCCTTGTTGAATCTACAGCCAGAAGAAAAGAGTTTTGAAAGTATTTGAAGTATAAAAAGGGCACTTATACAAGTTTGAAGTAAACCAAAGATTTTTAAATTTATATGTGTGTGTGTGTGTAAAGGATCTTATAAGAATGATTTTTGGAGAAAAGGTTTTTGGAACCTATGGATTTTGGAAAGGCTTTTGATTTTTGGGAAAAATCAATTTTGGAAATTTGGAAAGCCTAGTTTGAGAATTATCGATTTTGAAATCGATTTTGTGTAAAGGAGATTTTGATGAAAATCATAAAGGGTATGATTTGAAAGATACTATAAGTGTATAGTATAAAGTGTTTTGAAAATGGCTCTAGAGAAAAAGGCGCTCCCTTGAAATGAACTTCTTAGGAGTGCCACAGGGTGGTACTGCCTTGAGCCCTAAGGGGGTTCTAAAGTTGATTCTATGAGGAGTCCTGTGACGACCGCCCATGACTCCTGCACTAAACAAGGAAATAGTGCGCTGCAAAGTGTGCCAGGCAGCCATGAATGATCATCAAGGTAAGGTAAAAAAAAATTCTATCGTATTACTCACAGCGCGGGGATAAAATACAATAGAAAAGTATACATAGTGAGGCTCCATAGAACAGAATCTCATCATATAAACTCATAATAGTTTGGTACAACAATCTGAAAAGTCAATACATCAAGCCTCACTACATAACACTCAGAGAATCATACAAACAGCAAAACATCCAGTACATATAGTAAGAAAAACAATATGCAGAAGCCTCCAGCTCGTCTTCGTCATCAACAGCGTTGGTCACTAAAAACAGCACCTGTCACCTGCTACCTAGTCTGCCCATCCCAAAATGGATGAACAGCCCAAGGTAATAAGAATTTAACATAAAACCTTGAGTCAGACAAAAGTCCTAGTGAGCGGTAAATCAACTATCAAACATACCAAAAGAGCATAAAAGGTAAAAGGAATAGGAACCCAACCATCCCACTCCACCTCTTTCTACAGTGATAGCCCCCAGACCCACTAAGCAGAAATAAACATAGCAAAGAAGACATTTAAAGTAGAACAATTATCACTCGAGTCAAGGTCGATGTTTTCCAAGCACAAACCCCTAAGGCCTAAATCAAGATCAGATAAGCACCGCAAAACATCGCCCTTGAGACCGAGTAACGATACAACCAAAGCATCCAAACATCCATGACTCTGGCTATCACTATTATCATTGCCTCGATATCACCGTTAATTGAATGACCGGCTCATTCTTTCATCCGTCCGTCAAGGGCTAATGGTAACCCCGGTTCTAGATAGAACTCCGCACGTCGTCGTGACCCGTGCCTAGGACTATCGAATCAGCCCAGAGTACTCGACCATCAACTATTAGTCGATTGGGACTATCGAATCTGCCCAGCGTACTCTTGCTTTGATCCTGCTAGAACCTTCAACAACGATGAGATCTCAGCCTCCTAGTCATCCTCCTTGACGACTATTCTCATACTAGCTCAAGCGCCTCTTGAGACAACCATTATCCACAAACTCGGACCATATCACCGAGTTATCAACATGCTTGGGATGATCCCGTCTGGATTAAACCAAGACTATCTCACATCATGCTTTGCTTCATCGCATCATAGCAAAGTCCCATCTCAACATCATCATCAAATCTATCCATATGAGCTTTATCATCCGCTTCATATGTCACGAGCAGCTTTCCTTATTCAAGAGCCTTTCCACTTAGCTTTTGAATCATCTTCGACCAACTTGTCCAAATTCAATCACTAATCAACTAATCAATCAAATCAATCATTAATCCAAGTAATCAATCATTCAAACAAGATCTAAATAAACAGTTATAACAATAATGGAAATTTCGTAAATAAAGAGTCCAAATCTAACAAGCATGAATTCTAAGAAATATCTTGATGAATGAACTAGCATAGGTTAACATGTAGTAAAGTGGATATCAAAACTTTATGAACGATGGATCTACATGCAGACTTAAGGAAAATGCATGAAATCACTATCTTTAACACACAAACAAGCCACCGATCCAATATATTCCTTTGGGTCCGTGTGAGAGATAACCACCACTCACCGAATCACCTAAACGCTTCAAAAGCAACCAACTTTAGATCTGGACAGCAAAGTATCTTGCTTGATCCGACAAGATTTCCCTTCAAACGATGAAATCTTCCTTTGTTGGATGTAGATCTTCAACTTTGGCTCTTGGATCTTCGATTTGATCTTCGATCTTGGATGGATGTAAGCACTAGATTAGAGTAGAGAAAAGAAGTGAATAAGTGTTGTAGTCGAGCTCTCAAAATAGCAGCACTTCGTCGCTTCAAAATCCGGATCCCAAAAAGTGAGATAAGCACTTCTATTTATAGGCCAAACATATGAGTCGTTCGCCCCCCTTAAGTCGGTCACGACTTAACAAGGCCCCCACGACTTACGACTCATCAACCCCACGGCCTACCGACTCAAGCCTCTACGCGACCTAATTTAGACACGACCTAACAACTCAAGCCATCATGCGACTCACGACTTAACAACATTGCCGACCCAATGACCTACGACCTAACCATGAAGCCGACCCAACACATACGTACGTTCCTTCCTAAGCCCTAAGTCGTTTGGACGACTCAACGACTCAACGACTCAACGACTCAACGACTCACGACTTAAACTAAACCCAGCCGCTAACTCTCTTAAGTCGTCCCAATCCTTAAGTCGTTCAACCGACCTATCTACTACCCGACCTAAGCTATCACCCTTAAGTCGCTCGAACGACTTACCCTCCTTAGGTCGTTAACCCCTAAGTCGCTCACCTATGCCGCTACTATCCTTAAGCCACTACCCCTTGAACCGTTATTCATTAAGTCGTTAACTCGCTCCGATCTCTTAAGTCGTCTAATCTCTTAAGTCGCTCACCTCCTTAAGCCATTCACTTTCCTTAGGTCGCTCCATCCCCTATGCTACGACACGACTTAACCCTGGACGACTCATCTCCAGACGACTTAAGCTCCAAACGACTTAACAACACTAACAACCTAATGACAACAGTTCTACGATCCTTCGATCCGTAAAAATACGGGTCGTTACATTCTCTCCCCCTTAGGAATTTCGCCCCCGAAATTCCAAACAAACAAGAGCAACCAAAACTATTCTGCATGCCTACCATCCATAGCAATCAACAACCCATGCATCCAATTACTAACCTAGCATGCAGAATTCTAAAACTAGAACAAGTTACAAATTCATGAGATGTCACGACACCTTAGGGCCATACCTCGAAGAGTTCAGGATGAGCTGCCTTCATCCTCTCTTCCTCCTCCCATGTACAGTCGTTAACATCATCACTCCATTGTACCTTGAGCAACCTGACTACCTTCCTCCTAAGCTGTTTCGTGTCAGTTTCCACAACACGAAGCGGCTTACGAGGTCTTCTAGCAACTGGATCAACTTCTAAACCTTCATAGCTATCAGCAGAAACCACTGTATTCGAGTCGTGCACATACTTACGTAGATACGATACATGAAAAACATTGTGCATACCCGACATCTTTTTCGGTAACTCCAATTTATAAGCGAGCTTTCCAATTCGCTCGACGATCGAGAATGGTCCAACAAATCTCGGAGTCAATTTTTCTTTCTTCCCGAATAGAATAACATTCTTCAGTGGAGAAATCTTCACAAAAACCATATCGCCTACGTCGAATTCCAAATCCTTACGACGCTTATCAGCATAGCTTTTCTGACGGTCTTGGACTGCCTTCATTCGTCGCCGAATGATCTCTATACAATTCGAAGTCTGTCGAATCATTTCTGACCCAAGTATCAACTTTTCTCCTGTTTCCAACCAACATGTCGGAGAGTTACACGGTCCTCCATACAATGCTTCATACGGTGCCATACCAATGCTTGACTGGTAACTGTTATTATACGAAAACTCCACCAAATGAAGATAATCTTCCCATAATCCTCCGAAGTCCAAAACACATGCTCTGAGGAGATCTTCCAAAACTCGGTTGACTCTCTCGGTCTGACCATCTATTTGGGGGTGATAAGCTGTACTCAAACACAGATCGGTTCCCAAAACTTCCTGGAAACTCTTCCAAAATCCACTAGTGAACAATGGGTCTCGATCACTCACTATGCTCTTCGGAATACCATGGAATCGAACTATCCACTTAACATATAGCTCAGCCAATTTCGATGCAGTCCTGGTTGATCGAACAGGAATGAATCTTGCACTCTTAGTCAATCGATCTACGATGACCCAAATCCCTTCATTTCCCGCCCTTGTTCTAGGTATACCATCGATAAAATCCATCGATATTTGCTCCCACTTCCATATAGGAACTTCTAACGGCTAAAACAATCCACTTGGCTTCTTCTGCTCGGCTTTTACCAACTGGCAGTTCATACATTTGGAAATAAAATTTCCAACATCCTTCTTCATACCTTCCCAATAATAGGTTCTCTTCATATCCCGGTACATCTTATTTCCACCTGGATGAATTGTCAGCTTTGAGTGATAACTTTCCTTCAGAACTTCATTCCTCAATTCATCTATCTCGGGAACAACTAGTCTATCCTTGTTTCCGAAGCCAACCCTCTCGATCGATTTCGAATCCTTCATCCTTTTCTGGATCCAATCCAGATTCCAAATCACGGATAATCTTGACAAGCTTATCGTCTCGCTTTTGGCTCTCGCCAATTCTTTCCACAAGAGTAGGTCTTATTAATAAGTTTGCCAACATCTCAGGTTCCAATTCACATCTAGGCCTGAAGTCATATCCAGCCAAATACTCAAGACTCTTCCATTCTAAAAACATGGCCCCAATCCTGCATGTCTTCGAATTAACGCATCTGCCACTGCGTTACCCTTTCCCGGAGTATAGGCTATACCAAAATCATATGATGCTAAAAACTCTAGCCTTCGTTGCTACCGGAGATTCAAATCTTTTTGGGAGAAAAGATACTTCAACGACTTATGATCTGTAAACAACTCGAACCGAACTCCCAAGAGGTAATGTCTCCACATCTTCAGAGCAAATACAACCGTCGCTAACTCCAAATCATGAGTCAGATAATTCCTTTCATGCGGCTTCAGTTGTCGACTTGCATACGCAACAACTTTATCCTTCTGCATTAGCACTGCTCCAAGTCCAGTACCACATACATCGGTGTAAACCACCATCTCACCATTTCCACTTGGAATAGTCAAAACAGGAGCACTTGTCAGTCGCTCTTTCAGGATTCCGAAAGCTTTCTCACACTTAGCATCCCATCTGAACACTTGGTTCTTTTTCGTCAATCCTGTTAATGGTGCAGCTATCTTGAAAAAGTCTTTGATAAATCGACGATAATATCCTGCTAATCCAAGAAAACTTCTCACATCAGATGCATTCTTAGGTCTAACCCAATCCTGGATCGCTGCCACCTTGGCAGGATCAACCGCTATTCCACTTCCAGAGATAACATGGCCTAAGAACCTCACTTCGCTCTTCCAGAAGTGACACTTCGAAAACTTAGCCTTCAGCTGATGTTTCCGCAAGATTTCCAAAACAATCCGCAAGTGCGTCTTGTGCTCTTCTTCAGTTCTGGAATAAATCAAAATATCATCCACGAACACAAGTACAAACTTGTTCAACTGATCCCTGAACACTCTATTCATAAGATCCACAAAATATGCTAGTGCATTGGTCAATCCAAACGGCATTACCAGCCACTCATAGAAACCGGATGGTGTCCTGAAAGCAGTCTTCGGCACACTATCCTTTGCCACTCTTAACTGGTGAAATCCCGTTTCCAAATCCATCTAAGAAAACACCTTAGCTTCGTGAAGCTGATCAAACAAGTCTTCTATTCTCGGCAATGGATACTTGTTCTTCTTAGTCACTTTATTCAGCTCACGATAATCCACACACAACCTCAACGATCCATCCGCTTTGGTTGCAAACATAATTGGTGCACCCCATTCGGACACACTACGCCGAATGAATCCTTTCTGAAAAAGGTCGTCAACTTGCACCTTCAACTCTTGTTGTTCCCTAGGCGCCATTCGCCTAAGAGGCATCACAACAGGTTTGGCTCCTTCAACTAGATCGATGTGAAACTCGATCTCTCTATGCGGCGGTAACCCTTTGACCTCATCAAAGACATCCTCAAATCCATTCACAATAGGCACCGATGACAGTCCATCCCGTGGAACAACTAGCGAATACATAAAGCCCATGAAGACGCCTTCTTCATGCTCACATCGTATCACAACCCTTCGCCCCTCCACATTCTCGACTGTCACCTCCAGCCTCTTACAATCAACCCTTGCCGCATACTTCCTAAGCCAGTCCATACCCAAAATAATTTCGAACCCCGCAAAGTTCAGAACAAAACAATCACAAACAAAAGAGCAATCATGACTCGACACAACCAAACCACGGCATACCATACACAAACAGGACGAACCCCCAACTGGATTAGTCACAACCAATGGTCTATCAACAATACCCGGTTCCAAACCCAACCGGCCTACAAGTTCATTACAAATGAAAGAATGCAACGCCCCAGTATCGAACAACACTCTAACTGGAACACCGCAAATGGAAAGGATACCTTGCACCACCACACTCTTTCCTTTCTCTTCCGCCATAGGAGCTTTTGAAGATGATGGCATAGCCCCCAAAGCATAAGCTTGCACAATCTGTTTGTCCTTCCTCGGTTCAGGACAATTCTTCCTGATATGCCCCAGCTTGTCACAGTTGTGGCACTTCACCGGCACTCTCGGATTCTTACAATCTCTGGAGAGATGACCCTTCTGCTGACAGTTGTAGCAGGTTACTTCACCCTTCGGCTTCTTCTGGCCATCCTTACCTTTCTGATGCTGCTGCTTTCTCTTCTTGTTTCCACCCTGCTGTGGTTTAGATTCCTCCTTAGTTACAGCAACAACAGATCCTTCCTTAGGAAAAAGATTCTCGTGCCTGAGAGCTTTCTCCACAAGCTTCTCAAACGGATCGTCCAAATGATCCACCAACTGCCTCCCAAGATAAGTGTCCAAACCTGTCACAAACTTCTCATTCTTCTGATAGGGAGATTCAATATATGACCGAGCATACTTGGACAAAGCTTCAAACTCCGAAACATACTCAAGAACTGGTCTTCCACCTTGCTTGAGTTCCACATATCTCTTAAACAGAATGGATTTCTGAGCTGTAGAAATGAACTTAGCTTCAAATCTGGCTTGGAATTGCTCCCAAGTAATTTCTTCCTCCGGAGCATCAATGGTAATAGAGTTCCACCAATCAGAAGCTCTTCCCTGAAGCTGTCTTGATGCAAGCTTCCTCTTAGTTGCATCCTTAATTCCCAAGTCACCAAAGATCCTTCTACAAGCATCTATCCATCTCTGGACTTCAATGGTTGATTCTGTTCCCAAGAAAACCTTTCCTCCAAGAGCAGTATAGTCTTTACACGGCTTAGCAAAATCCACCCGTTTTGGAGCTTGAACTTGAACTCCAACATCTACCGTTGGCCCTGGAGATGGCATCCTTCTCATGATCGAAGTCATCATGGCCTCGAACATAGCAGCATAATCAGCAGCCCCCTCAAAATCACGGCCTTCCCTAGCAGCTGGTCTCCCTCTTCGACTCATTCTTAATATCTATAAAAGAATGATTAGTACACCTTGAGAAACAACTGCATAAGAGGTTCTAATCCTTCTAAACTACTATATTATATATAGTAATCATCCATCAAAATACAATTACGTCTCTAATACGTAGTTACGTCAGCGAGCCTTGGCTAAAATCGATTAACCAAAACTTTGATACCAAATGTGACGACCGTCCATGACTCCTGCACTAAACAAGGAAATAGCGCGCTGCAAAGTGTGCCAGGCAGCCATGGATGATCATCAAGGTAAGGTAAAAAAAATTCTATAGTATTACTCACAGCGCAGGGATAAAATACAATAGAAAAGTATACATAGTGAGGCTCCATAGAACAGAATCTCATCATATAAACTCATAATAGTTTGGTACAACAATCTGAAAAGTCAATACATCAAGCCTCACTACATAACACTCAGAGAATCATACAAACAGCGGAACATCCAGTACATATAGTAAGAAAAACAATATGCAGAAGCCTCCAGCTCGTCTTCGTCATCAACAGCGTTGGTCACTAAAAACAGCACCTGTCACCTGCTACCTAGTCTGCCCATCCCAAAATGGATGAACAGCCCAAGGTAATAAGAATTTAACATAAAACCTTGAGTCAAACAAAATTCCTAGTGAGCGGTAAATCAACTATCAAACATACCAAAAGAGCATAAAGGGTAAAAGGAATAGAAACCCAACCATCGCACTCCACCTCTTTCTACAGTGATAGCCCCCAGACCCACTAAGCAGAAATAAACATAGCAAAGCAGACATTTAAAGTAGAACAATTATCACTCGAGTCAAGGTCGATGTTTTCCAAGCACAAACCCCCAAGGCCTAAACCAAGATCAGATAAGCACCCGCAAAACATCGCTCTTGAGACCGAGTAACGATACAACCAAAGCATCTAAACATCCATGACTCTGGCTATCACTATTATCATTGCCTCGATATCACCGTTAATTGAATGACCGGCTCATTCTTTCATCCGTCCGTCAAGGGCTAATGGTAACCCCGGTTCTAGACAGAACTCTACACGTCGTCGTGACTCGTGCCTAGGACTATCGAATCTGCCCAGAGTACTCGACCATCAACTATTAGTCGATTGGGACTATCGAATCTGCCCAGCGTACTCTTGCTTTGAGCCTGCTAGAACCTTCAACAACGATGAGATCTCAGCCTCCTAGTCATCCTCCTTGACGACTATTCTCATACTAGCTCAAGCGCCTCTTGAGACAACCATTATCCACGAACTCGAACCATATCACCGAGTTATCAACATGCTTGGGATGATCCCGTCTGGATTAAACCAATACTATCTCACATCATGCTTTGCTTCATCGCATCATAGCAAAGTCTCATCTCTACATCATCATCAAATCTATCCATATGAGCTTTATCATCCGCTTCATATGCCACGAGCAGCTTTCCTTATTCAAGAGCCTTTCCACTTAGCTTTTGAATCATCTTCGACCAATTTGTCCAAATTCAATCACTAATCAACTAATCAATCAAATCAATCATTAATCCAAGTAATTAATCATTCAAACAAGATCTAAATAAACAGTTATAACAATAATGGCAATTTCATAAATAAAGAGTCCAAATCTAACAAGCATGAATTCTAAGTAATATCTTGATGAATGAACTAGCATAGGTTAGCATGTAGTAAAGTGGATATCAAAACTTTATGAACGATGGATCTACATGCAGACTTAAGGAAAATGCATGAAATCACTATCTTTAACACACAAACAAGCCACCGATCCAATATACTCCTTTGGGTCCGTGTGAGAGATAACCACCACTCACCGAATCACCTAACCGCTTCAAAAGCAACCAACTTCAGATCTGGACAGCAAAGGATCTTGCTTGATCCGACAAGATTTCCCTTCAAACGATGAAATCTTCCTTTGTTGGATGTAGATCTTCAACTTTGGCTCTTGGATCTTCGATTTGATCTTCGATCTTGGATGGATGTAAGCACTAGATTAGAGTAGAGAAAAGAAGTGAAGAAGTGTTGTAGTCGAGCTCTCAAAATAGCAGCACTTCGTCGTTTCAAAATCCAGATCCCAAAAAGTGAGATAAGCACTTCTATTTATAGGCCAAACCTATGAGTCATTAGCCCCCCTTAAGTCGGTCACGACTTAACAAGGCCCCCACGACTTACGACTCATCAACCCCACGGCATACCGACTCAAGCCTCTACGCGACCTAATTTAGACACGACCTAACGACTCAAGCCATCATGCGACTCACGACTTAACAACATTGCCGACCCAACGACCTACGACCTAACCATGAAGCCGACCCAACACATACGCACGTTCCTTCCTAAGCCCTAATTGGTTTGGACGACTCAACGGCTCAACGGCTCAACGACTCACGACTTAAACTAAACCCAGACGCTAACTCTCTTAAGTCGTCCCAATCCTTAAGTCGTTCAACCGACCTATCTACTACCCGACCTAAGCTATCACCCTTAAGTCGCTCGAACGACTTACCCTCCTTAGGTCGTTAACCCCTAAGGCGCTCACCTATGCCGCTACTATCCTTAAGCTGCTACCCCTTAAACCGTTATCCACTAAGTCGTTAACTCGCTCTGATCTCTTAAGTCGTCTAATCTCTTGAGTCGCTCACCTCCTTAAGCCATTCACTTTCCTTAGGTCGCTCCATCCCCTATGCTACGACACGACTTAACCCTGGACGATTCATCTCCGGACGACTTAAGCTCCAAACGACTTAACAACACTAACAACCTAATGACAACAGTTCTACGATCCTTCGATCTGTAAAAATACGGGTCGTTACATTCTCTCCCCCTTAGGAATTTCGCCCCCGAAATTCCAAACAAACAAGAGCAACCAAAACTATTCTGCATGCCTACCATCCATAGCAATCAACAACCCATGCATCCAATTACTAACCTAGCATGCAGAATTCTAAAACTAGAACAAGTTACAAATTCATGAGATGTCACGACACCTTAGGGACATACCTCGAAGAGTTCAGGATGAGCTTCCTTCATCCTCTCTTCCTCCTCTCATGTATAGTCGTTAACATCATCACTCCATTGTACCTTGAGCAACCTGACTACCTTCCTCCTAAGTTGTTTCGTGTCAGTTTCCATAACACGAAGCGGCTTACGAGGTCTTCTAACAACTGGATCAACTTCTAAATCTTCATAGCTATCAGCAGAAACCACTGTATTCGAGTCGTGCACATACTTCCGTAGATACGATACATGAAAAACATTGTGCATACCCGACATCTTTTCCGGTAACTCCAATTTATAAGCGAGCTTTCCAATTCGCTCGACGATCGGGAATGGTCCAACAAATCTCGGAGTCGATTTTCCTTTCTTCCTGAATCGAATAACATTCTTCAGTGGAGAAATCTTCACAAAAACCATATCGCCTACGTCGAATTCCAAATCCTTACGACGCTTATCAGTCTACATAGCGAAAGTCGTGTGTTCCGTTGAGAGCCAACAGTCTACATTTGATTTTACGTCGATAGACTACGACCTATGGTAATATAACGAAAGCCGTGTGTGCTGCTGAGAGCCAACAGTCTACATTTGATTTTACATCGGTATACTGCGACCTATGACGACATAGCAAAAGGGGAGAGGCCGTGAGAGCCTAAGGCTACATTGGGACTTGACTGATCTGGTATGCAACCTATGTGGGAGTGGAGAAGTTTCATTTTTTGGCGGCGAAATTCGAGGGCGCTGATGCCTATAGTTAGATGGACTTTTGCTGTGATGGCAACGTAACTCAGCATGTAACTGCGATCTGTAGCGGGTTCCATGGCATAATCAAGGGGCATGGAGGCCTACAGTTATCTATGGATTTTGCCGGGATAGCAACCTAACCATTGGGTTAACCGCGACCATGGATGGGGGTGGCGATTTCCAGAGCATTCTCACCAAAGATGTTTCCTCTATTTTCAATGCTTTCTATATTTTCAATAAAATTATTTTCCAAGTATTTTCACTGGGTGTTGAAATCGGGTCCGCTAAGTACTTATAGATTTTCACTCTTACGCCTGCTCAACGTATGACCGAATTTCTATGAGAACGAGGACGGACTTGTTGAAACATCGAGTTATAAAAGTATTTTTATAAAACTATTTTGGTAATATTATATAGATTTTAATGTGTTTTAAAAAAATGATATTTAACTAATATTAAGTATTTTAATAAATTCTGGCTTCGTTACTTTTCGGGGACGAAAAGATTCAAAGGGAGGAGGAATGTGATAACCCGGATTTTTGGGCATCAGTTAATTTGATAATTATATGATTTTAACTATTGAAAACACTAATTTATAAGTTGAGAAAATTAAATATGTGTTGTTTATATATATATTTAAATGAGTTGATTTTAAATTGAGTTTGAATTTGAATTTGAAATTCAAAAGATAAATATCTTAAAAATAAATCGGATTTTAAAACTCTATATTTTACAGTTAATAAGAATTTGTTTTCTAATATGTATATATTTGGAGGTTATGATTTGTGATTAATATAATAATTTTCAAAAGGCTATTTTAAGTTAAATTTATATATACCAAATAAATGTGATTTCTTATTAATGTATAATTATTCTACAATCATTTTCTTTAGGATTTTATAAATATTTATAAAAGGGGAAAGTATTCATTTACAATTGAAAATAGAATATAAATATAAGTAGGAAATTACATAAAAATATATTTAAACATTTATACATGAAGATGAAGACAAGTGTAATCATCTCATCATGAAATTAGATATGTGTAACCATCTTAATATATGAGATAAACAAGTGTAGATAAATTAGCATGCAAATATAACAAGTGTCCATTTTTAATTATCTTTTATTTTTCTAAAAAAGGAAACCAGACTATATATCCATACCTCTCCTCTTCTCATTTTCTTAGTGAATTCAAAACTAAAACCAAGCAAAACAAAAAATCAAAGCATCACAAACCTGAAACAAAAACCTGAAGAAAAAAAATAAACTCAATAAAAGCCTGTAAGAAGAAAATCAAACCAGAAATTGAATCAAGCAAATCATCTCAGATCTAAGCAGGATCGTTTTAACAGCTGAATCAAAGTTTCAGTTCAACTCAA
Source organism: Allium cepa (assembly GCA_030765085.1). Lineage (NCBI taxonomy): Eukaryota > Viridiplantae > Streptophyta > Magnoliopsida > Asparagales > Amaryllidaceae > Allium > Allium cepa. The sequence continues at coordinate 468,201,305 of CM060943.1, forward strand.
AGAAAAGATCAAAATCAAACTTGGAAGCAAGTATATCAACATCAAAATCAAGTATCAGATCATCTCGAACAAAACAAATCAAGATTAAAAGTCCAGACAACTTCTAGATTTTTTCAAATTAAGTCTGCTCCTCTGTTCAACATATACAGGTGAGTAAAACTAACCTATTTAAACTAGAATATGTTGGTAACTGGAAGTTGTGATTATATTTGAAGTATAGCGGTGATAAGTTCTTGCATGAAGGTAAACTTTATTGTATATATATGTGTGTGTAAATAGGTGTGCATGTATGGGAACAGGAAAGAAATGTTTTGTTCATAATTTACTGGTTTTAAAACCTGATCAAAATCTAAAGCATCCCATCTAAACAATTTAGACTTTGATTTCTAAATGAAAAGTATTTGTATGTGTATAACTTCATTTATAAAAATAGATTCAAGGGAAAATATTGGGTAAATATTTTGAAAATGGAAGTATACAATGAGAAATCAAAAATAAGTCAAAAATCAATGTCTATAATTTTGAGTTTAGGTTACCTAATCAGATTTGTATTAGAAAATGATGAATTTAGGTATAAAGATCTCGATTATTAGGCTAGTATATGGTGTGATATATTAAAATGATCAGAAAAGTTGTTTACGTCGATTTTCGACGTTAGATGAGGAGATGGTCATCGAACTTTGAGCTGAAGGTAGCTGGATGAGTGGCGATTGCGGGAAAATTAGTCTTGATATTTCTAGATGGTCAGGGAAGACGGGGATGGGTAATCTAGGGTTTTCATGAAGTTTTTGAACGATAAGGTTTCCATGACATTGCGACGCCGATGGTTAGCCGGAGGAAATCGCTTGTGGGGGAATAATCTCGTCGTGATGTAGGATAGTTTTGGGTTGGTCGGTGGGTGACCCGATGGTCGGAGGCGAGTGCTAAAGTGTGTTTTCTGTCGATGTAGTGGTTCCAATTTTGGTCGCCATGTTCGATTTCGTGCCATAGGGAAATCGCCAGAGTTTGAGGGTCAGGTGAGTCGAGGAGATAGTCCCCGACTGACTGATGACCATGGCGAGGAAGGGAGGTGGTCTGATGATCGGGACATGTGCACACATGCACGTTGTAACAGGGAAGTTGGAGTTTCTTTTGGGGAAGAGGCAGACCACCCGGGTTTGACTCGAGAGTGATAGGGGATTGTCTCGAAGTGACAGTGATTCGCGAGTGAATCACTTTGGCTCGAGAAAAAATTTGTAATGACCCAGGGTTTTTATAGCTTAAACCCAGGTTGTTTCTTTTAATGCTTCCTGTTTAGGGATTTTAAATATAACATGTTCAGGTTGTTAAATTCAAATGAAATCGTAATTCCAGAAAGAAATTGTTTTGGAAGATAATAAAAACCAGTTTTTTTCCAAGTTAAATTCTTTTATTAAAATTCCAAAGTGAAATGCTTTAAACAAACCTTTGTGTAAACAAGTTTAGAATTTAAATAATTTAGTTTTCAAGAATAATTAATTTACTTAACTAATTAAAGGTTAATTACTTAATATGATTACTTAAAGGTTAATTACTTTGATGTAATTAAAAAAGTTGATTAATTAATTTGTTAATTTATTATGAGTTAATTAATTAAGAGCTTAATTAATTCGTAATAAAGGATAAATTAATTAATTTAGATAAATTATTTAAATGATAATTACTTAAAATAAGTAATTAAAAGATGAATCTGTTGAGGGTTAATTAATTTAGTTAGAAATTAAAGGTCAAATTAATTAATGATCAAGGTTAATTAATTGAGGATAATTAACCAATGAGACAATTACTTGATGAAAGTACTTAAAGGTAAATTACTTAATGGAAGTAATTAAGGATTAATTACTCAGTGTAATTAATCAAAGGATTAATAAAATTAATTAAGGAGTTAATTAATTAAGGTAAGTAATTACAGGATGTTTAATTACTGTTTATGATTAATTATGGTGAGTGTGGTTAATTAAAGGTTAATTATTTAATTAATTAGAAGGATAATTAATTAATAAAGTAATTAGTGAATCATTAATTAATATAATTTATGAAATTAATGAAGGTTGATTAATGGAAGGGATTAATTTAAAGTATGATTAATTAATGTAATGTAATTAATTATAGTTAATTAATTAATGGAAGCAATTAGTTAAGGATCATTAATTATTATAAATAATTGTTAATTAATTAGTAAGAGGAATTAAAGGTTAATTACTGTAAATGGTTAAGGGTAATTAATTTGTGTAATTTATTAAGGGTTAATTACTTAATGTAATTAAAGAATAATTAATCAAGGATGATTAATTAAGATGGATAATTAAAGGATGATTAATTAATTGGTTGAAATTAATTAATGGTTAAGTAAGAAGGATTTTTAGTAAGGGATGTAATTAATTTAATTTATTTTAAATTGATTAGTGATGGTGTGACTAATTAATCTTTTCTTTTGAATATGAAATGTTTTGTGATATGATATGTTTGTCTTGAACAGTGATAATATGGTTATCTATCGATAACGAATTGCAGTGTAAAAAGTGACATCTTGTATTTAAAGTTGAATCATATTCACTTGAATAACTTGGGTTAAGATGGTAATGAATTCGAAGAGACCGGGGTCGGGTATCAGCAAATACCCGAACCCACTTCGATTTGTAACCTACAATGATTCTTTGTAGACCGATATGTGAAATCAATAGGCTGAAATGGAATAATTTAAATGATTGGACCATTTAAAACTAAGTAAAGGTACTTAGGGATTGATTGTGAATATAAGTGTTGACTATAGCAAGTATGAACTTGTAGTGATGAACGAGTTACCCCAGGTTTTAAATAAGTTTTATGCAGTAGTATTTATGTTAGATGGATTTACTCACGCTGGTTTCTAGCCTGACCCGGGTGTTACATGATGTAATGCTCGGGTCAGACCGAGTATTATAGATTTTCAGGTAACGACGTTCTGGAGCTCAGGAGGCGAGCTGGATGGTAGGAACATATAGAGTGTATTCCGCTGTGATATACAATTATTTATCTGGGATAAGTTAATCTTAACTGTCCAGTGATTTTGTAAATGTTGTAACTCTGATGTATTAATGTAAATTAACTGATACAGTTTTCCTTGTATAACTGTTATTTTATTTGATATTATATTTTGTTCCACTACGAATGTGAGATTCTGTGTTTCATTTCTGTTTCTTCTTCTATCTCTTTTCTTCTTTTCCTAACTATCAGGAATTTTTAGGATCGAAATTTCCGGGTCCTTACACTTCTTAATAAAAATTTGTCTAATATCCTACATTATATATAACTTGATGAAACATTTTTATTTATATTTTATATAATGTATATAGTTGTTATCATTAAACCAATGCTTAAGGTACAAATAGGGAGTAGGGTTTTCGGGTTAATATGAATCAGCTTTCGAAGATGTGTTGGAGGCAAGCTAATATTAGAAGTTTATTTCTTCTATATTGTTTAAAGTTTAAGCTTTGTTTGAATAAATGTAATGGCTGAAATTATAATTGTCAAGTAGTTAGACTCTGATCATCCAAGAAGGCATCTTCATGTGTCGCTCTTGAAATATAATTTTATTTATTATCTTTTCTCTGAATGTGGAATCGATCAGATTATGTAATGAACGTAAAAATTTATTGATGAAATGTATTTTGAAAATTTTCATATTCATGTGCTCTTGATGTTATAGATACAATTAACTGATCTTAATTTATAATCAAAAAATAATACTATAGATGACTGTAGTATCCATAGCACTTATTTCCGAGCCTCAAAATGGGGGATGTAACAAGATGTATCGATATCAAACCTTAATACATCTTGATTAGGAATATTTAAATGATATGTTTACTTTTATCGTGATTAATTTCTTATGATTACAACACACTATAATTACCATCACAAAACATATTATTTATGGATATTCTAGTAAATGTACTAAAATTAAATCAATTAATTAATATAACACATTATATCAAATATATAATATAAAGAAAAACGACTTTTAGTTTGCATGAATTTTTATTATATAATTAATGATTTACGGTAAATTACAGAAATAGACTTGGGACATACAGTAACTCCATCAGAGGTTATGCTCAACTCCTATATCGGTGAGCGTCTACACTCACCGTACTCATTCTTATTAATGAATATGAGAAAAGAAGTTCGTTTATGAATAAATTGATATGGTCCACATGGAGATATTATTGGCAGGGAATATTTACGGTAGAAAATTGATGTATTTGTTTATTAAATTGGTTCTTGTTAATTAAGTTAATTTTTGATCCAACATTCAGAAAACTAATAACCTTGAGAAGTGGTTTGGTTTTTCAAAAATACCAAATTGAAAATCCAGTTATGCCCTAAATTTAAAACATATAGGTAAGTACATAAGTAAACAAACAAAATAAGAATTTTGAACTTTTTTGCAATTTCTTTTATTCATTGGACTTTATAGGTGAATCTTATCTTTATCTTACAACAGTTTAATTTAGCATGCTTATGGGTATACATTGAATTCACTGAAATTATTTTGTCTTCATAATTATACACACGCATACAGATATATATATGTGTATAAAATTATTACTTAGTTAATCAGAGATATTTTACATTAATCGACTTTGATCTAGATCTGAATTTGAATAAATCTTACCAAATCAAACTTTGATGGTTTTAACCTTAAATTTGGAGTTTAAACTTAAACTCTCTATTAGATTTTATCAAATCGAATTTTATGTTATTAATATATAAAATTCACAATATTTTATAACCATAAACACACATACATACATATGGACAAGGATCAGTTATAACTTGCTTTTGCTACACCTCAAATCCCTCTTGATTTCAACCACATGTTAAGGATTAAATAATACACCTTCTCTCTTCTCACTTTAGGAGAGAGAAGGTATATTATTTAATTCAACATATGGTTGAAATCAGAGGGGATTTAAGGGGTAGCAAAAATAAGGTGTAGGCGATCCTAGCCCTATGTATACACACACATATCTATATCTTGTATTAAAAAATTAAATTGAGACAATCAACATATATACAAATAGCCAATATATACATGGTAAATATAAATCTCAGTATCTACACTTGTATTATTACCCATGTCGTTGTGCATTATTATATGTCATATTAATCATGGTATTATTACACATCATCATTTTGATCATTTTGTGTGTAGATTGGGTATAGGCATGTCAACAGATGCAACCGGACGCGAATATGGATATATCCGTATCCGCATTCGAAAATTTAAATCTGCATCTGAATCCGCATCCGATATCCGTGGATATCAAAGAATTGACATCCGCATCCACGGATTTTTTTCAAATATCCGAAATACCCTCATCCAAAAATAGGATATTCTAGTGCTATTTATAGCAGCGACATTCTAGTGCTGCTTATAGCAGCGATATAGAGCTGCTACTTCAACTATATTCACATTCCATAGACCTGCTGATTACATTCAATCGGGCTGCTATTTACATTCAACAGAGCCACAAGTGTTGTTTACATTCAGTCGAGCTTATCGTTTTTATCCGTTTAAACTAATTACTGAATCCATTTTCAACTTAATGTAAATGAGAAACACAATAATGGTTCAGGCTTCCTCTTAATAACATAGTAAATGAAATAGTAAATCATACAAGGGAAAATCGTTGGAGCAAATTAACCAAATAGTAAATGAAATAATAAAAAAAATACCAGAGAGCTAATCAACTAAATTATACCAAGGGAGATCGTTGGAGCAAGGCGACAACACACGACACCGCGACACTTCAAGTTCAGGTTTTGGCTACTAGTGACACACGACACTCGAACTTTAGGCAATATGCATCAGAGGTGAGACGTAGGGTTTTTGGGACGGTGCGACGGAGCTAAGACGTGGGATTTGGCATGGAGCATCATAGCGATGGAGTGAGAGCATTGATTTAGATTTTAGGGTTAGGGTGTATGATTAGTTTTTAAATTTTTTGAGTATGGCCAGAAAGGAATGGGAACTAGGAAGGGGAGTGTGAATATAATTAAGGTTTTACAGTGTAAATGTATGTTGGCCTTGGATATGGAATCGAACGGTTGTCTGAAATTGTTTTCTACAATTTGAAGTAGGTAATAAATTTTAATTACAATTTAATATGGTGTCTATTAAAATAACAATAGTTATAAATGTATTTACTTTTGGACCGGACGGATATTTTTCGGATACGGATACACTCATATCCACATCCGCATCCGAACTTATTTTGGATATCCGCATCCGCTTTTCGAATATCGAATAATATCCATATTTTCGGGTACGGATTCGGACTGATTTTGTATTTTTCAGGTATCTATTGACAGACCTAATTGGCTATAGCAATAATCAAATATTTGCAAAAGCAGAAGTGAAATTAATTAACAATGTTACGTTTATCTCTTTCCACTTTAGATTTCGATGTGATTAAATGTAACACCCCACAATTGTAACGATCGAATATTTAATGATTAATTTAAATATTTATTTGTTATTTAACGAAACACCCATTATACTTGATTTTTCAAAGACTGGTGAATTGGAAATCGAGAGACCCATAGTTGAGACTGCTTTTCCATTGCACAAAAATGAGTATAAACTTGACTGTGTTTGGAGTCGGCAAGTTTTTATGGCGAATAATGATTTTTTGAGAAAAAAATGAATTTGAGATAAAGCCCATTAGCTTGCTTGTAAGTTGGCTAATCCCTTCATCACTTTCATTCTCTTTTAACGTTACTTTTCATTTCCATCTCCTAATCCTTTTCCTTAATCACTCACTTAAGCCAAGCCCTAAATCAACCAAATCATGCTCGAATAAAATTCCTAAATTCAAACTAAATTCACCATAATTCCTCTCTACTTATTCCTCACATAATCCATTAAGTAATTAGCATAAAGTGGAGTTTGTAGTTTAGTTTCAACTTTAATGAGAGCATGGAATATGATTTTGGTTATTAAAGCTTTGATTTAGTGAATGAGAAGGTGGGTGGGATGATTCTCCATATATATTTATGTGTTCATCTTCGTATTTTTGTTTATTGATCAATATGGAATTATATTGTGTCGACCCTGACTCGACCTTCGAAAATCGACACCCAAATACACCCGTATTCGAATGTCGCAGATTCAAACGTCGAATATGGTTCGCCGGAGCTTATGACACATTAAGTACAACAACACAGCGGAAACAGAAAGAATAACTTTATTGAACACAATATTAGATACAATAATGATACAAGGAAATATCAATATTATCAGAGATACACAACAGCGGAAAGTTAATAGCAACAGCAGAAGAGATAACATTAGCAGCGGAAAGATAACTTCGATGCCAAAGCTTCAAAGACTCCAATCCAAGAAGCTTGAATCACCATCAGTGCTGAAGTGAAGCAAACTCGATCCAAATGCGATTGCCAACCCACAGATTACAAAGATTGCCAAAAACTATATCTACTAGCTGATTATCTGAAAATATGACTCTAGGCTGCCCGTGTGGAAAATTATGGGCACCCAGATTTTAGAAAGGAAACAATAAACTTCAGGTCAGTCATGGGACTGGTGTGATAAAAAAAACAGTTTATTTTGAACAAAAACAAACAACAAGAAATAAAAATAAATTCGCGATGCTTTTTGGGAAATGAAACTACCATAAGGCCTCCCGCCACACACACAATGCAAACGCACAATTGGAGGAGATTTCTTCTTATGATGGTCAAACATGCTTGATACTAGAAAATCCTTTTAATATTATTATTAGTGCATAGTGCAGAAAATATTTCGAAATTATAATATTAATCTTAGCCAGCATACCATATTTCATCGTATGCTTATTATAGCTACCATGTTCAATAGTAGATCACCACCACATTCCATGGCAGGTTATACAACTAAAACCGTACAGGGTGCGTATTTTTTCTTTGGATTTCCAACAAATGGTCAGGCTAAGGAACTACCTATGCCATATGGGTACGCCTCTGGAGGGACGCCCCGAGAGCCTAACCGGATCGCTGCCAATACAAGGCCGGGTTACCACTGTAACTAGGTAACTACTGACACGAGTATGCCATGCCTCGGTCGTCACCGACCTTTATCTGAGAGCTCTCAACACCAACAACCACAAAGCAATAGATTTGCAACTACAACATAAGTCAAGTATGTGGGCTCCATACCATGATACCACTTTTATCCAAAAAGAAATGAACATACACTAAAGGGCGCGACCCTCATAACCTTGCTGCATTCTTTCTGTTTTGACCATTTTCGAGGTGTGAGGTCCTGATGAGGTCTCGTCCACAAAGCTACGCTTTACACAAAATCCATGCTTTGATCAAGAAATGATCAGCAGCACTTAGCATGACACGTTACCAAATTGGGAATGTATCACTAGTAACCATTAACTACATAACCTCTGAGCTCGTATGTCTCAGAGAAGGGTGTTAAGCTAAGAGAATAAATTCTCCGCCACCAAACAGAAATGTATTTGATAGAAACCAGCTTTACATCTCAAAGTGTAATGTCAGACATACATACATACAAGTCCATTCCGGGTTCGAACGGAACCGAAGGCACTTCAAAGAAGCCCTTGCAATATGGTATTCACAATCCCGATCGGACCACCCATCACATATGGAGATCCCTATACCGTAGCTACTCGGTGCAGAGTCATTCGATGGGTTATCCTTTCTTTCTCGAAAATACCCGGTCTTCACCACCGGTCTTCAAATGCTATCCATTTCGTCGTATCACGATTCGGAATGGGTTATATGACTGTGACGACCCAGAATTTTTAACAATGTAGAATGGGATAATTGAATTGATTTTAAACATTTAAAAGTTAATTTTAACGTGAATTTGAGATATAAGTATTTACTTGAAAATTTATCATTGAATTATATAGTTTAAATATTGTATTTAATAATTGAAATTGGATAAATTGTTGAATCTGAAATTTTTAAGCCTGTTTAAAATAATTTGAAGGCTTATAGAATTTATAATGATGATACTGAAGATAATAGAATGGTTGAAAATAATTTAAAGGTGATTTGTTCGGTTTTGAAAATATACTATCTACACCATCTCTATTTTATTTATATTTATGTATGCTTTTAAATAATACAAAAGGTATAAGTATGTATACATTTATATGTATAAGATAAGTGGCATGACATGGTGAAGACAAGTGACATAATATGGACCATACACCTATCTTAAGATGAAATAGAATTATGACACATATATCACTTTGGTGTACATTTCTAGAACACCTTAAATGATTACTAAATAAGGCTTGTGTCATGAAATAAGACTTGCATAAAAAAATGAAGGACATGTGTCACAAGATTAAATAAAATAGTGACACATAACCCCATTAGGTGTCCATGTGTAGAAACATCTTAAGACACCTAAGTAGACATGTGTCAACATTCTAAAGCTTGTGCAAAGAGAAGTAGACAAGTGCCCAAAACTAAAATTACCAAACTAGCCTTGAAAATTACTATATAAATGGTGGAAATGTTCACTTATTTTTCTTTCTTTCACAAAACAAAAACAAAAATAGGATAAAGTGAAAATCTTGAAGAAAGCTAAGGAAAAGAGTCAAGTCAAATACACAAGTGTAAGGTGAGAAAAACTATTTAAATTTCTAGTATTCATGTTATTCTTGAAGAGATGATAGTTGTAAGTAAAAGTTGCTCGGTTCTATAAAAAATGCAGCTTAGTAATTTGACCATAACTTTCTCAATTCTTAATGAAATTTCGATTTCTTAGATGTTCTGGAAAGATTATTTCATGTGCTAGAACTTTGATGTTTTGTGTTTTCTGTAATTTGGATGTTAGCTATGTAAAAATTGAATTTTTCTACTGTAATCCCAAGAGCAAAACCAATATTAGCTCTGTACTTAAGGCTGAAACTAAATTGGCCATAACTTCTTCGTTCCTTAACTGATTTCGATAAATTTAGATGTTCCAGAAAGCTTAGACTTTGTTCTAAAACTTTTATGTTTTGAGTTTTCCAAAATTTCGATGTTATCTTGTCCAAAATTATAATTGTTTATCACTATCCCGAGACAAAATGACAGAAGTTGTAAAATTCAAATCTCAGAATTGTTTTATCCATAACTTTTACAATTCTTATTGGAATTCGGTAATTTTTAATGTTCCGGAAATCTTAGAAACTAAGCTACAACTTTTGATTTATTCATTTTGCCTGATTTCGATGTTTTCTATGCTAAAATTGCAATTGTTGGTCGTTGTCCTGCAAATGCATAAGCTCAGGCTAAGCTTAATATTTTTAGTAAAATGGTCATAACTTTTGAACCGTTGATCCAAATTCAAAGATCTTGGTCATTCTGGAAAGCTAACAGAAAGGCCTATAACTTTAATTTATATCATGTTTTAAAATTCGGCCATCTATGTATATGAATTTGAGGTGCAAGCTCGGGTTAAATTTCTGCCCGAAATGAACATGTTTGTTCGAAGAAAAGGCCTTACTTGTTAGAATTTTATCATCGATTTGATAAACAGTTTGATGGGTTTCTTTTCATGGTGGTTGAGTATACTAAGTAAATTACTTTAAAGAAGTATTTTCACATAGAAGAATTAACGGAGGATGCGGTATAAGACCATAGAAAAGATGGGTATTAAATATAAGTACACCATATTGAATATAATTCAAATCTTGATAGTCAAAATATAAAATACAAATGTAAATAAAAGCAAGAATTAAGTAATTTGGATATGCTTGTAACATAAGTTGAAATTGTACATACAAATGTAAGTAAAAAAAAAGAGTTTGTTAATGGAAACTAAGAAGTTAATTAAGATGAGTAGTTAATGATTGTGAACAATTAATATAATATAATCAATTAAAGGTTAATTAATTCTAGAGTAATTAATAATTTGGAATAATTAATGAATGATTAAGGTAATTAATCAATTTAGTTAATAGAATTTACTAATAAAAGCAATCGAAGAAAAATTACTTAATATCATAAATCAAAGGGGGTAATTATTGGTAATTACTTAATTAAGGATTAATTACTTGTTTAATTAGTGTAACAAAATTTATGGAGGTTTAGTAAATTTATGAGCATGATTTATTCAAGGATTTTAATAAATGTAAGTGATTATAAGTTAATGAATCTGAGAACTTAATCAAGGATAGATGTGATTATTGTGAAAAGGGAAGGTAAATTAATAACATTGAATTCGAAGAGACCGGAGTCGGGTATTAGTCAATACCCGAAATCACTTCGATTCTTTACAAATTGATAAGTGGAATCAATAGGGTATATTGGAATGATTTTAAGTGAATTGGACCATAAAATCTAAGTTCTGGCACTTAGAAATTGATGTGTGGAATAAGTGATGTCTATAACAACTTATGAAGTGGAAATTGATATAAGTTACCCAGGTTTATATGGGTTCTAAACTTTTGCATTCCATGTTAGTTGGGTTTACTCATGTTGGTTTCCAGCCTGACCCGGGTGTTACTTTGGTGTAATGCTCGGGTCGGACCGAGTATTACAGATTTTCAGATAGGGACGTTCTGGAGCTCAGGAGGCAAACTAGATGGCAGTAACGAGTAGAGTATTTCTACTATATTTATATATTCGTTAATCTGAGACATGATACTTGTATTTATTCAGTGATTGTATGTGTGTGGAACTCTGATGTATATTAAATGTAATCAACAGATATAGTATTCTTTTGTAGACATTTATTATTTATTATATTTTATCCGCTGCGAATGTGAGATGTTTGGTGTTTCTCTTCTTCTTCTTCTATCTCTTTCTTCTTTTTCATAACTATCTGGAATTTTCGGCTTCGAAAATTTTGGGTCGTTACAATGACATAAAGTCCTCTCCCGGCTAGACCGAATAATGAGTGCTAATTTTAAAAACCACATGGATATAGTGGGATCCTGGTTAAGTCACAACTTTTAACCCAAAACCTTTTATTCAAATGGTTTAAACAAATTTCCACTTTAATCTTTTAAAAAAAAGATTCACCTTTTTAAAATCCACTTCAATTTGTAACCAAGGTTCACCAGTCTTTCACAAAGATTTATTCATAGCTTTCAAAACAATTCCATTTCAAACTTGAAATCTTCTCAACAAAAACTGATAGTTCTTTCGTTATATGAAAGCCATTATCATTTGGAAACAAATGCTTTTCGTTTTGGAAAAATCCAATTCAATATGCTCAATTTATAGCCCTTTAATGTATAAAACTTGGGTTAAATTTAAATTCCCAAATAATACATTTAAAATACTTTAAAGATGGTTTAAAAATCCATATATAATATTGTATAACTTGTATACCAATTCAAACCATAGTTTCCAAAATAATTTCAGAACTTAAACAAGATATATTCTATTCAACTAAATTCAATTTCAAATTTCCTTTTCAAAAGCTTTTCATGTTCAACCCAATTCCATTTCAAAAATCATTTTGGACTCAAAATTCAACTTTGAAATTCTTTTATCATTTTGAATAAAATAATATTAAATTCAAATTATCAGAGACTTAACCAATTTCCTCGTGCAAATCCATATTTGCGTTTGTATGGTGTAGTTCAGCGGTTTTACACAATAGTGCAACATCATCAATTATCACAATCCAAACACAATTGATAAGCGGTATAATCCTATAACGCTTATCTTCATTCGCAGATTCATAGATAAATATGTAAATTCAACACAAATAAATAATTCACAGTTCACAGCTCAATCATGTTAGTCCATGAGATGACGGTTTTGATGACAACAACCTTAGAATAGATTATAAAATATAAATACTAACATTATAAGTTTAGATAAATATGTATATGCAGGATTTAACCATGCAGGTACCAAAAATGAAGAATGTACAGTATAGAGATTCAAGATATCAAGATTGAAGACTCATGAGTATCAAGATTATCAAGAGTTCAAGAATTGAAGTAATTTATTCTTTAATAAGAAATTTTGTTAAAACTCATAGAAAACCACTGGCATCTTAAAATCCAATTTATTCGTGGAATGGAATCCACTTCGAGCATGTTAAAGGGATGGAACCATAATTAGGATGGAACCTACGAAAAATCTAGTGGAACATTGTTTTGTATCCACTAATTTTAATTCGAATGATTTTACAAAATTATCTTGTTTTCAAAATGATTTCAAAACTTTCCTTTTAAAAGTTTCAAAACCCTCTATCCTGATTTTAAATAATTTTAGCCTCAAAATTATCTTTAATTTCAAAGACAAATTACTCCTGATTTTAAACTATCTTTTAATATAATATATTTAACTTTTAAATATTTATACTTAAGATTTAAATATAAAATTATAATTAAATTTTATATATATTATTCTCTATATTTACTTATGTATTTTAACTATAGTCAAGTATATTAGAAAAGTTTAAAATAGTTTTAATATAAGATAATGGTTATTTTCAACGAAAATCAAATCATCAAAAATTGCTTTGGGATGTCGACATGCCTATGGTGACCATGTCGACATGGTGTCAGTTGAGTTTAAAATTTAAATTTCAAAAGAAGTGTCTATTCGCCATAGCTCTTCACGAATGGACATGGCTGTTGTTCTTCTATAAATAGGGGTTAGGTTCAACGAATTTGATATCAAATTTTCTGGTTTTCACTCCTCTTCTTCTTCCACATTTCTTAATACATATTATTACCATTACTCTACCGAAATCAACATTGAATCGAACTCGATCTTTTCTAGTTTGATTCTTTATCACTATCTCAACAAGGTTCTCAGTGCTATTCAGAGTTATAGGCTTCTTTGTAATCTACTAAGTGAGAAAAGGTATGATTGTGGCCTTGAAAATCAATCAAGCGAGATAAGGTGTGATTGTAGCCTTGGTAAATCAATTGGGTAAACTTGTGGCCCGGAAATCAAGTATCTCTACCCAGAGGATTGTGATTCTAGAGGGTGTACCTCATAGCCTTGAAATCGAGGGTGTAATTGTACAATTGCTTTTGAAAGGAAATACGTACTTGTGTTGCGGGACTGGATGTAGGGTAACTCCGAACCAGTATAAAATCCGGTGTGTCCTTTCCTTTATTGCTTTTACTTTATTTCTGCATTTGTGTTTGTTTCTGTGATCATATCTGTGTCTGTATATTGCATACATCCATGTTCAATTCAACAGACATTCAAAAATAGTTAGTAATTCTTTATAAACACTATTCACCCCCCCCCCCCTTCTTTAGTGTTAATCCTAGCCTTAAGATCCGTAATCCGCATTTCTTTCAATTGGTATCAGAGCAAGGTTTTCAAAGTTTCATAATCTGATTTTTGAAAAGATTTCAAAATGGCTATCAACACTGGTACTGTTACTAATACTAGTATTCCTGTCACTAGTTCATTTGTGGAAGGTCGGTCTACTTTCAGACCACCACTTTTTAATGGCAGTAACTATGCATATTAAGCATGTAGGATGAAAATATACTTACAATATATAGGATTAGACACTTGGAATATTACACAAACTGAATATTCTGAACCCACAACTGATTTTGCACAGTGGACGCTGAGCAAAAGACCATTGCACAAAATAATTCTAAGGCAATGAATATTTTGTTTTGTTCACTAGATAGAAATGAATTCAATAGAGTGTCAGTTTGTAAGTCTGCATATGAAATCTGGAAAATTTGCAAGTTACTCACGAAGGAACATGCAAAGTTAAACAGACCAAAATTTCCATGCTCACAAATCAGTTTCAATTATTTAAAATGAATCTTAATGAGTCTATTTCAGATATGTATAGTAGATTTCAGGATATTGTGCATTCTCTAATATCTTTGGGAAAGGAATTTTCTGAAGAAGATCAAGTCAGAAAGATTTTAAATTCTCTTACTCCAGAATGGGATCAAAAGACACTTGCTATCGAAGAGGCAAATGACATCGGTACATTAAAGATAGAAGAATTAATTGGAAATCTAATGTCGTATGAAGTTCAAATGATCGAGAGAAGAGAAACCAAAGCATCTGAAAAGAAATCAATGGCATTCAATGCATTGACCGATAGATTAGACTCAAACAGCGATAATGATAAAGAGACAGCCTTTATGACCATAAATTTTAGGAAATTCCTGAGATACAGAAAGATGAATAATCTCAAGAGAAATAACTATAAGAACTCTGGAAATAAGAATGTAGTGCCAAATAATGTCAAATGTTACAACTGTGATGAACCAGGCCATTTCAAAAGAGACTGTCCGTATCCAGATAGGCAAAATCCTGCTATGAACAATGATCCAGCAAAGAAACGGAAGCGTGCATTTACTGCTACTCTAAATGACTTAGACTCGTCCTCAAGTGATGATGATCAAAAGACAGATAATTTGAATTTGTGTTTCACAGATGTTCACGACTCCGACGAATTCAAAGAAACGGACTCAGAAAAAGGTACATGTTTACAATACAATTGGTTGAAATTGCTTGCTTAGAATTAGTTGCTTGATTGATTGCTTTTGAATTGGTGTGTTGTTTGAATTTTTAAAAAAAAAATTGTTATTATTTTTATTATTTTTTAACAGTATAATTTTCTGAAATATACTATAAATATTTCAGATATATATATATAGACATTAAAAATAATAAGTATATTTATATATATATATATATATTAGAGAACTTAGGAAAAATAAATTATCAAAATTCACTGGCACATGTCGACATGGTCCCTACCATGATGTCGACATGGGTACCAGAATTTGAATTTCAAAATTTGAGTTCAAATGTTTGAATTTCCCTCCACCTTTTCACTTCATTCAATTCTCTGAAAAGCTACCTTTTGACCAGAGAATATGTCCTTTGAGAATCTATTTATTCACTATCTTTTAACTTATCTTTTCACTCTCATTTTCAAATTCAAACTCTCTCTTCAAAACTTCAAGCTCTCTACTCTCTACTTTAATGGCTTCTTCAAGTAACCCCTCCACCATGAGAATTTCTAGAAAAATAAAAGAGCAACTATTCAATGATCCGGAAGCAATAAAAGCATACATCAATTATGCTAATTATGCCAAAGTCCATCCCGAAAAGTTTGCTATTTTTCAAGATTTATCTTCTTATGAACTAGATTCTCTTTTTGCAAACAATGGAGTTCTTAGTCTTATTGATGCTTCTCAGAATGATTTTGTTTGCTATCCAAATCTTGTCAAAAAAAATTATGCTAATTTAAACCGTGGATTTTATCATGGAAATGAGGATGAAATTTGAAGTAGTGTCAAAGGCACTAGAATTGTTTTGAATTATGATCTTTTGGGTACCATTCTCAATTGCAAGTGTACGGGAACGGATCTTTCTAATTTTAAAATCGATGAAAATGATCGTGAGACATTTCATCACATTTTCAAAGGGAATTGTAATTTTGAATTCAAAAATCGAAATTTTCGACTAAAGGCAAGAATTGTCAATCTTCTTTTGCAACATACTTTGACCCCAAGATCGGGGAATTTTAACAATCCTACTTCAAAAGTTTGCAAAGCTCTTTTTGCTATTTTTGGAAATTATGACATAAATTGGTAGATCCCAGCATTACAATTCCATTTCCGTCTAAATTTCGGTGTAAATGATCCTCTAAATGGGGTATTTCCTTAGTAATTCTTTCGGGACCTTGACTTCGTCCTAAAAATCTTGAAATGGGTGAGAATACTTTATATCATGGAAATTATCTCATTCGGATCTTTAACTATTTTGGAGTGGATTTCAAAGGCGAAGAATTTGTCTCTAGAAAAGTTTTCAATCGTTCCAACATTTCGCTTATGAGAATTCCATTTGTTATTCAACCTTATGAGACCCTTGCCGAAAAGGAAGAGCGTTTGGCTCATGAGGAAAATGAAGAAGAGGAAGAGGAAGAAAAAGAAGAAGGGGATGAAATGGAAATTGAAGAAGAAGAAGAAGAAGAAGGTGAAACCTCTTTGGAAAGCATTGACTATCATCCTAATCCATCCACCAAAACCCTTCTCAAAAACCAAAAGACAATTGTTGAGAATCAATGAATTCTTAGATGATCCGTTAGTAAGAAGTTGGACAAAACTTCATCCAAGATGAACAAGTTCATTTCCAAAGTCAGCAAGAAACTAGGACTTTCTTCATCATCATCATCCTCTAACCAGTTTTATCTTTTCGTATCTTGTTGTATGTGTTTTGGCTTGTTTTAATTCGAAAGTTCATGTAGTTTCGTATGTTTAATCATTGTATCATCTTAGTATGCAACGAAATGAAATTTTCTTTCTGTTATCTAGCTTATCTTATCTCCAGAATAAATGTTAGTATATTATATAAATCTATATATATACACACACAATTATTCACAAAATCTAAATAGTCATTTTTTTCACTAACCCATGTCGACATACCCCCTATGACCATGTCGACATGTACTGGTCAGAAATGAAATTCATTTTGAATTTCAAATTTGAGTAACAACCATATGTCTATTCATTTCAAACGAATTTCTACACCTATATATACCTATTTCTTCCATAATTCTTCACTGAAAATTATTTCATACCTTCTAATTCTTCATTTCTTTCCCAAATTCAATTATAGCTAATCCAATTCACAATTTATCCGAAAATCTTGAAGAAACTCTTGATTCTTCAAAAGTATTCTCTCATTCATTCTTCGTTACCAGCGACACTTAGAATTGAGTCAAATGTAGATGATCAAGGATCAAGAAAGGCATTTCGATGCAATACGATGGATGATTTCCTCCCTACACAAGGATGATAACGAAGCACATCCCCCAGTCTCTCTCACCAACGACAATGATAATTGGGATGCTATTAAGGCAGATCCAATCTTTGGAGAAGAAGGATGGGTGGAAGTTCCACGTAACGTTTGATTTTTATCTGTTTGCTTTGTTTGACTTGTTTGTTTGAATTAATTTGATTTGGTTTGGATTGATACTCGGTGTGGATTGATTTCTTAAATTGGTTTGATAGTTGCTACATAAAAAATGTATATATATACATTGAAATGTATATAATCCTTGATTAATTATCATGTTCATAAGGATAATTAATTCTTAATCTATCTATTATATATTCCATTGTATAGTTTATTAATGCAGGTACTCTAGTCCAAGAATGAGGGGGAGTTAGTTTTTGTTGATGATAAAGGGGGAGAGATATAAAATAGGGTAATTAGGCATAGATTAAGGTGGAGTTATTATTTTTGGGGGGAGTTATTAAGATAGAAATAAATATTTTATAAACAAAGGTAGTCATCATCAAAAAGGGGGAGATTGTTAGTCCATGAGATGATGGTTTTGATGACAACAACCTTAGAATAGATTATAAAATATAAATAACATTATAAGTTTAGATAAATATGTCTATGCAGGATTTAACCATGCAGGTACCAAGAATTAAGACTGTACAGTATAAAGATTCAAGATATCAAGATTGAAGACTCATGAGTATCAAGATTATCAAGAGTTCAAGAATTGAAGTAATTTATTCTTTAATTATAAATTTTGTTAAAACTCATAGAAAAGCACTGGCATCTTAAAATCCAATTCATTCATGGAATGGAATCCACTTCGAGCATGTTAAAGGGATGGAACCATAATTAGGATGGAACCTACGAAAAATCTAGTGGAACATTGTTTTGTATCCACTAATTTTAATTCAAATGATTTTACAAAATTATCTTGTTTTCAAAATGATTTCAAAACTTTCCTTTTAAATGTAACATCCCGGAATTTTTGACAATATCAATTTAATAATCTGTAGTTAAAATTAAATTGATATTGATATTCTGTAATAATTATTCAGATGAATTTAATAATCTTTTCAATAATTATTTAAATTGGTTATTTTATCTTTTTAAAATAATAAATTGATTTCTATTTTCAATATAAATATTTGGTTTATATTTTAAATAGATTGGTATTGTTTTAAATTTAGAATAAATCCAATAAAATGTTTTATGGTTTAGTAAAATGAATGTTTTGTTAATAAAAATGTAATCTCTTGTAAAATGATTTTTAATTTAATAATAAGAGAGTTATAAAAGCAATATTAATAATATAATGACTTTTTAAATAAGTTTTAAATAACATTTGAAATTTTAAGTTCAAATTGAATTTATAATTATAACTTGATTTAAAAATATTTGATTTTGAATTTTTGTTTGAATTTAAATTCAAAGTATAAATCTTCATTTGTTTTAATTTTTATTTGTATAAGTTTATAAACATGATTTGTTTTCATTTATAAATTTATACATATAAACTAACAACTTGATTTAAGCTAAAATACATACACTCATTTGTAATTAGTATTAACTTTCCCTAAAGAAAATACAAGTGTTAAATTTATATGTATTCTTTTGACAAGTGTTGTTAAATTGACATGTGTTAAATTTTAGTTTTTCTTTTTCTTTTCTTTAAAAAAAAATCTGAAATATACATTTACATAGTTTACAACTTCATTCATATTTCACTTTTATTTTCCTTCATCAAAGAGAAGCTTCAAATTTTGAATCATCTTCATATTAGAAACAAATCTGCATTCCACAATCAAATAGATAAATCTGCATACCCCAAATTCATATTCAAATCTGCAAAATTCCTCAAGCATAACTCTGTATGATTCAAAATCTGCATGTTCAAATCCTTCATTTACACACCACAAAATGCAAATCTACATCTATTCACCATCAATCTGCATTCACAAATGCATATAAAATCCACAAATCTGTAACCCCTCAATTCAAGTAAATCTGCATAATCAAAATTCTATTCAAACCTGCATTCTCTCAAATCAATAAAGCATCTGCATTTTTACAAGTCTGCACTGTTTTAAACCTTGGTTGATCTAGCATCTGCATGCAAGCAATTAGGCTGTGAGCATGAGCATATCATCTAATGATCAACAGAGAGGAGCACCTGCATTTTTTCATGAAGCCTGCATTTTTTTGGAATCTGGAAATGGAAGCAAGCTTGCATCTTTATGACTTCTGCATAATGGAGAAACAGGGACCCTGCATATTCATTTCTGCAAATTCAAACAGTGGTCTGCATACATGAAAAGGTGAGTAACATTAAATCTTAAAACTAGAATTAGGTTGCTTATTAAATGTTAAGATGAATATGCTTGTGTGCTTATATAAGATCTGATGGAATTATGCTTGGATGTGCATTTTACTTTGCTGTGTTCCCAGATTTACTAACATATTTAAAAGAATTTCCTGTGATTGATCCAAGTTGAAGTAGTATCTGGATTTTAGAATAGATAAATAAATAAAGAAGTTTTGTTTAGTATAGATTAGAATGCAGAATTTATAAAGTATGGTTGTTTAAATTTCTTGAATTCAGATTTAAATTTTAAGTGAAGTCAAATACAGGGTGATGTTTCTGATAAAACAGATAATAACATTATAGGTTAAATCTTGATCAAATCCAAACCTATTAACATTGAAATCTAGTTTTATAAACTAAAAACTTTTAACTGGAACTTGATTTTTTTAAATCAAGTAATAGGAATTAAAGAGTATAGGTTCCTTTACTGTGTGTTCTTGAACAAATATGATTTTGAGCAAATACTTACAATCTGTAGTTTCAGAAAAATTCAAACTCTTCTGAGTTATTAAGTAAGGTTCCTAGATCCTAAGAAAAATCAGAGGAGAATTTAAAGTTTGCTTGTTAAGTTGCAGTTTGGATTTCAAATTTTTTTTTTTACCCTAGTTTTTACTGTGTTCTTGAATCAATCAATTTCGGGACATAGGGTGGATCGAGTGTTCTTGATTTTGGTGTATTGATAGTTGATGTGTAGAAGCATTTGTGGACGGGAAGGATGGATGTCAGGTGATCGGAGTGGTGATGTATGAACGTTGTCAGGTTTTGATGTTGAAACCTGTAAAAATATTTACAGGTTATGAAACTTCGGGTTTCAGAGATAAATCTTTGAATTCTTGTTTATCTGTTCGATTTGGTGAAATGTTAGTGGGTTGAGGGGTTACTGGTTGGTAGTGGATCATCTGAAATGGTCGGCAAAGGGGGCGGTGATGAGTTCTCTGATCAACTTTTGGATTTGGTGGTGTTTCAGGGGAGATGAGGGAAAGGGGAAAATTTGGCTCGAAGTAAGTAGTAAAAGAACTCGAAGCAGGACAGTGTGAAACTCGGAGTAGATGTGAGGAAAACTCGAAGTAGAGATTGATGTTTCTCGGGTCACTGTAATTTGCAGGTTATAGAAACTGTTTTTTTTTTTTTTTTTTTTTTTTTTGAAATCTGGTTTTAACTTTTAAACAAAAATCTGTAGCTTTTGTGTAGATTAAGGTTCAGGTTTAAAAATCAAATTCAGGTTGTATTTTTGAATTTAAATTTGTATTTTGATTTGAATTCAAAATTCCAGGTTTTGAAAACCCTGTTTCTGTTTTTCAAAATCTGAGTTTAAAATTTGAATCTGCAATTTTTATTTAAAGCAAAGTTTGAGTTAAATGCAATTCAAGTTTGCATTACTGATTTGAAATTCAAATTTCAGTTTTTAAAACAGAAACTTAAGTTTTAAATTTAACTTAATTAACTATTTTATTTGTGTAAAATAGTTGAAACTTTAATAATGAAGTTTTAAAATATGATTAAGATTTAAGAATTAAATTTAAACTGGAAATCTGAGTTTAAATGAAGTTCAGTTTCAAATTTTAAAAGAAGATTCAAATTTGAAAGTTTTAAAATATTAATGATTTGAAACTTCTAGAATTTTGAAATAAATTTAATTTCAAATTCTTATAATTGCATTTTAAGTCAAACTTTTGTTTGGACTTGTAAATTTAAATAAGTTTTAAATTTATTTAAAACTTTGATAAGTTAAAATTAATTTATTTTAAATTTGAATTTTAATTGAAATTTAAAGGTAATTTTCAAAAGAACTTTGTTTTAAATCAAATTGTTTTAAACATAACTAAGTTATGTTTTATTTTGAAATTTAAATTTAGATTTATGTTTTAGAATTAATTAACAAGGTAATTAAGATTTGTTAATTAATTTAATAAATTAATTAAATTTGGAATTAATAATTGATTAAGGATTAATCAATTTGGAATTAAGATCATTAATTAAATTATTAATTAATGATAAATGAATAATAATTATGTAATTAAGTTTTTAATTAAGGTTAATTAATTTAATAATTAACTTTAATTAATAAATGATTAAAATAATTTAATTGGTAATTAATTTAAGTTAATTACTTTAATAAAATAATTAGAGGATGGTTAATGAAGATCATTAACCATGATTATTTAATAATTAATTAATGTAGTTAATTTTTATAATTAATTAGATTAATTAATTTAATAATAATCAATTATAAATGGCTTAAGTATAATTACTTGATGAAGTAATTAAGAAATTAATTACTTGATGTAATTAATTTAATTGAATGAGATTGTTTAATTTAATTAATTAAGTTTAATTAATTTTAAACACTTGGGTTAAGGATAATTGCTTTATGTAATTAATGTTTTGGAAACTACTTAGTTAAGTAATTATTTGATAATTACAGATTGTAATTAAGGGATGTTAAGTATGAAGAAATTTGGATTAATTATTTAGTAATTAATCAAATAATTAATTAAGAAATTAAATTTAGGATAATTAATTTGGATTATTATAGTAATTGAGTTAGTTAATTACTGTGAGTAATTAATTTAAGAAATAATTAAGATCATTAATTATTTAATTAGTGATGTAATTAAGGATGATTAATTAGGATTAATTAATCAATAATAGGTAATTAATTAATATAATTAATTAAGGATTAAGATAATTAATTATGATTAATTAATTTAATTAAAGTAATTAAGGGTTAATTACTGTTTAGTTGAGAATAATTACATGGATGTAATTAAGTATAATTAATCAAGAGTGATTAATTAAAGTAATTTATGATTGATTAATTGATTTTAATCAATTAAATGATCAAGTAAGCAAGAAAATTTGGTAAAATAATTAATTTAATTTATTTTAAATTAATTAAAGATGAAGGAATTAATTTAATCCATTTTAAATTAATTTGAGTTAGAGATAGTTAATTTAATTCATTTTAAATTAATTATATGGTATGAGTAAATCTTTGCTTACGTATGAATGGATGTTGATGATTATCTTGGGTGCTTAGTGATCTCAGTAATGAGATAAGTATGTTTGTGTGGTATGGAATGTATGGTTGCATTGTGATGATAACATAGGTTATCTATTGTGATGATATATGAGATATCTATTTGATATTGATGATGTGAATTACCTGTTATATGATAATGTTGATTATCAGTTATGATTTAAGTTATCTATCTGTGTGTATATGGATACTGTAATTGAATTGTTTTAAACTTTAAAACAACTTGGACCTTTAAAAGACACGCTTTGGTTTTCGATGAGACCGGGATCGGGTTTCCATATTTGGATATCCGAAAACCACATTGTTTCCAAATAACGTTAGGTCGTGATTCAAAGTGGAGCTTTGTGAAGACTCGAGGTGTAAGGGCTATACGTCAGTATAACTCTGTGGGTGATTCCGTAATGAGTTTGACGGAATAGTACTTATAGATTCGAGATGGTGAATCAGAGTGCAAGGGTTATTGTCGTTAACTCTGAGGGTGATTCCAAAATGAGTGTAACGAAATAATGCCTTCGGTTTCGTTCGAACCCGGAACGAACTTGTATGGATTGAATGCTTTCAGAACATCGTCAGGTGGACGATGAGCATTCTAAGTGATGTGTCCTATAAAGGTAATCGTAGCCTCAAGCCTCATCAACCGGGAATGGCTAAAACAGGGGAGGTGCAGCAAAGCTTCGTGGGTAGCCCCCACTTGAGAGTAAGATTTTCCCCTGTCTAGAGGTCCCTTTTATTTCGGCTGTGTGGGACGGTTTAGTAGCTACAACCGTCGGGGTTGTCTTATTTGGAACTGTTCAGTAAGGAACGGGTCCGGCTTTGTGTTGCAGGGGAGTTAGGGTGGCTCCTCGGTACGGTGATCTAGGCCACGTACTGTGACGGGCGGTACCCCAGTAGCCCTGCCATTGTATGGAATCCAAAATCCAATAAGTGCCAACGGTTTTGATTGTATTACCCACTTTTGTGGCTAGTAGCTGGAATTTAATAGATGTAACAATTTCGGCTATTTCTTATTTATTTGAAAACCCTAGACACTATTATAATATCACAGGATTTCCTATCAAATGTTTTGGTTAGCGTAAGGTAAAAACTTTTCCATGTTTATGTGTGGGAAGTCTTACGTGATACCTTTCTTTTCAAAGGTTTTTAAAAGTTAAGCAACTTTAACCTGTTACTCACACCAGACCCATGTCTGACCCGGAGTTATTTCTGTTTTTCTTTAACTCTTGGGTACTCAAATTTTTATGAGTAGTCAAGGGAATTCAGGTTAGGATTCTGGATTGGCTTTGACGATTTGTGGAGGAGCAATGGAGCAGGAGGCTTCTGCGAGTAGATATATATCTGGTTTTCCGCTGTGTAGTTCCCTGAGTTGTTGTGATTATGTTGTATAACTAGACAGGTGTTTATAACTGTCTAGTATGAGTTGTTTATGCTGTGTATCTCTGATGTATATGATACTATGTAAAGTATTATGTTATTAATATATATAATTTATTCGTTCCGCTGTGTTAGATTCTGATGTTGTTTCTTTCTTCTCTTCTTCTTTCTTCTTCTATCCCTTTCTTTCTTCTTTCATGACGCGATTTTCTGGGAGTGGAAAGTCGGGTCGTGACATTGTGGTATCAGAGCTTTAGGTTGAGCGAATACCTAGGCTCTGAAGTGTATCTTTCTTTAGGGAGCGTTAGGTTGAGCGAATACCTAGGCTCTGTAGTGGTATCTTTCTTGAGAGAGCGTATTTGTAGTTTTATTATATATATATTTATATAATTATTTCTACCTATCTGTTGGGTTACCTGTTCAGGTTTTCCAATTTGAGTTATAAAGGTAGATGGGGTAGTAGTGTGTGTAACACGACTACCATTGGTTGGAGTTTGAATGTTTGAGGTTGGAAGTGTATCTGTTGAGACTGTAGACCTAATACCGTCTCGAGTGAATTCTGTAGTGATGTAGAACTTCATTGATCTCTGAAGGAAACCTGTAAAGGTTCAGAGTTCATTTTTGAAGATTGGATGAGTAGTGCTTGGATCTGTTGGTTGGCAGAAGTGAGTGATGGTATTTTGAATACCTCAGGAGTAGTAGCTGCGTGATGAGATGCAGTGACTATGGATGTTCCCGAAGATGTTTTCTTTGGAACAAGTTTAAGGAGGTGAGTCTGCTTCAGTATTGTGGCTGTGTTCAGCCGGAGTTTCTGTTTGCTTTGAAGTCCGAGTTTCTCGGAGAGCTTTGTTTTGGAATTCTTTGGCATCTGTGGCAGCAGTGTAGTTTGGGGTTTTCTCGGCATTGGCAAGAGATCTTCTGATTTAGCAGTTTTTCTGAAGTGGAGTTCAGAAGCAGTTGAATGGACCTGTTTCTTCAATGGGTTAGCCAGTTAAGTTTAAGCTGTTCTATTTGGTTAAGGATGAACAGTATTCTTTGGATTTGGTTTGGGTGTTCGCAAAAGTGACTTGCGATTGTTTGTGAGTTCTCTTAGGTTATCTGAGTTTTTCTGGATGTCTTTAGGAAGTCAGAGTTTTGTCCATTGAGTTTCCTTATCAATTGGAATTCCAGGAGTGGAACCGGTGGTTCAACCTTGTAGGAGGATGGTTCCAAGGAGATTGAGTTGGTATAGCAGTTCAGAGTTTTGGAGGAACTCCTGAATGATTCTTATGGATTTGTTGAACCATATCTTTGGGGTATGTTGTTGAGTTGTGCTTGTGTTCTTCTTCAACAATTCTCTTCTTCGGATCAGAGTTGAGCAGCGGAAGCAGTTTGGAAGAGTATCTGCTTTTCTTTTTCCGGACTGGAGAAGTAAGTTGTTGTCTTCTGATGTTGAGGAGTTGAGTTTGAGTTCTTGGTTTGGTTGATCTTGAGGAGATCATTTTGTTGAAGTTGATTGGTCTGGTTTCTTTCTAGAAGCATCAGCGAAGGTTGAGCTGATTGGTAGGTTGTGGACAGCCTAGGATCGTCTGAAGAGTTTTGTGGATAAGAGTCGGAGGGATTTGAACTCTGAAGTCGGAGATTTAATTTTGGATAAGTTTTCTCCGATCAAAAGTGAGCTATAAGTTTGGGTGAGTCTGAGAAGTTAGTTCTGATGTATTTTGGATCTTTTCTATGGTCTTGGAGAGTAAGTGATTGATCTACAGGATTGGCTGGCCAGTTTGGATAACTGGGATTCGATGAGTTTCACGTATATCTGAGCGAGTACGTGTATGATCTGTCTCTGGTTATGGAACCAGCAGTTCTAGAATTTTTGGTTGTTAAGTCAGACTCGTTTGTAGTCTGATATCTTGTCTAGTGTTATAGATATAGTTGTATAGGAGCTTTGTAGCTTCGTAGTATTGTTTGTTTGGATTTTCTATAGCGAGTGTCCCGGTGGATATATATACACGCTGGGGAAACTCGATGAGATTTTATCCAGATTTTGTCTGGATAATTAGATTTGTTTGATTGGTTGAATTGGTTGTTTGATTGTTAGCATATGTTTGATATATGCTTGTGTTTAAAATTAAAATTTAATAAGATTATTAAATTACCTTTGTTTTAAATTTCGAGGACGAAATTCTTTTAAGGGGGAAGGATTGTAACATCCCGGAATTTTTGACAATATCAATTTAATAATCTGTAGTTAAAATTAAATTGATATTGATATTCTGTAATAATTATTCAGATGAATTTAATAATCTTTTCAATAATTATTTAAATTGGTTATTTTATCTTTTTAAAATAATAAATTGATTTCTATTTTCAATATAAATATTTGGTTTATATTTTAAATAGATTGGTATTGTTTTAAATTTAGAATAAATCCAATAAAATGTTTTATGGTTTAGTAAAATGAATGTTTTGTTAATAAAAATGTAATCTCTTGTAAAATGATTTTTAATTTAATAATAAGAGAGTTATAAAAGCAATATTAATAATATAATGACTTTTTAAATAAGTTTTAAATAACATTTGAAATTTTAAGTTCAAATTGAATTTATAATTATAACTTGATTTAAAAATATTTGATTTTGAATTTTTGTTTGAATTTAAATTCAAAGTATAAATCTTCATTTGTTTTAATTTTTATTTGTATAAGTTTATAAACATGATTTGTTTTCATTTATAAATTTATACATATAAACTAACAACTTGATTTAAGCTAAAATACATACACTCATTTGTAATTAGTATTAACTTTCCCTAAAGAAAATACAAGTGTTAAATTTATATGTATTCTTTTGACAAGTGTTGTTAAATTGACATGTGTTAAATTTTAGTTTTTCTTTTTCTTTTCTTTAAAAAAAATCTGAAATATACATTTACATAGTTTACAACTTCATTCATATTTCACTTTTATTTTCCTTCATCAAAGAGAAGCTTCAAATTTTGAATCATCTTCATATTAGAAACAAATCTGCATTCCACAATCAAATAGATAAATCTGCATACCCCAAATTCATATTCAAATCTGCAAAATTCCTCAAGCATAACTCTGTATGATTCAAAATCTGCATGTTCAAATCCTTCATTTACACACCACAAAATGCAAATCTACATCTATTCACCATCAATCTGCATTCACAAATGCATATAAAATCCACAAATCTGTAACCCCTCAATTCAAGTAAATCTGCATAATCAAAATTCTATTCAAACCTGCATTCTCTCAAATCAATAAAGCATCTGCATTTTTACAAGTCTGCACTGTTTTAAACCTTGGTTGATCTAGCATCTGCATGCAAGCAATTAGGCTGTGAGCATGAGCATATCATCTAATGATCAACAGAGAGGAGCACCTGCATTTTTTCATGAAGCCTGCATTTTTTTGGAATCTGGAAATGGAAGCAAGCTTGCATCTTTATGACTTCTGCATAATGGAGAAACAGGGACCCTGCATATTCATTTCTGCAAATTCAAACAGTGGTCTGCATACATGAAAAGGTGAGTAACATTAAATCTTAAAACTAGAATTAGGTTGCTTATTAAATGTTAAGATGAATATGCTTGTGTGCTTATATAAGATCTGATGGAATTATGCTTGGATGTGCATTTTACTTTGCTGTGTTCCCAGATTTACTAACATATTTAAAAGAATTTCCTGTGATTGATCCAAGTTGAAGTAGTATCTGGATTTTAGAATAGATAAATAAATAAAGAAGTTTTGTTTAGTATAGATTAGAATGCAGAATTTATAAAGTATGGTTGTTTAAATTTCTTGAATTCAGATTTAAATTTTAAGTGAAGTCAAATACAGGGTGATGTTTCTGATAAAACAGATAATAACATTATAGGTTAAATCTTGATCAAATCCAAACCTATTAACATTGAAATCTAGTTTTATAAACTAAAAACTTTTAACTGGAACTTGATTTTTTTAAATCAAGTAATAGGAATTAAAGAGTATAGGTTCCTTTACTGTGTGTTCTTGAACAAATATGATTTTGAGCAAATACTTACAATCTGTAGTTTCAGAAAAATTCAAACTCTTCTGAGTTATTAAGTAAGGTTCCTAGATCCTAAGAAAAATCAGAGGAGAATTTAAAGTTTGCTTGTTAAGTTGCAGTTTGGATTTCAAATTTTTTTTTTTACCCTAGTTTTTACTGTGTTCTTGAATCAATCAATTTCGGGACATAGGGTGGATCGAGTGTTCTTGATTTTGGTGTATTGATAGTTGATGTGTAGAAGCATTTGTGGACGGGAAGGATGGATGTCAGGTGATCGGAGTGGTGATGTATGAACGTTGTCAGGTTTTGATGTTGAAACCTGTAAAAATATTTACAGGTTATGAAACTTCGGGTTTCAGAGATAAATCTTTGAATTCTTGTTTATCTGTTCGATTTGGTGAAATGTTAGTGGGTTGAGGGGTTACTGGTTGGTAGTGGATCATCTGAAATGGTCGGCAAAGGGGGCGGTGATGAGTTCTCTGATCAACTTTTGGATTTGGTGGTGTTTCAGGGGAGATGAGGGAAAGGGGAAAATTTGGCTCGAAGTAAGTAGTAAAAGAACTCGAAGCAGGACAGTGTGAAACTCGGAGTAGATGTGAGGAAAACTCGAAGTAGAGATTGATGTTTCTCGGGTCACTGTAATTTGCAGGTTATAGAAACTGTTTTTTTTTTTTTTTTTTTTTTTTTTTTTGAAATCTGGTTTTAACTTTTAAACAAAAATCTGTAGCTTTTGTGTAGATTAAGGTTCAGGTTTAAAAATCAAATTCAGGTTGTATTTTTGAATTTAAATTTGTATTTTGATTTGAATTCAAAATTCCAGGTTTTGAAAACCCTGTTTCTGTTTTTCAAAATCTGAGTTTAAAATTTGAATCTGCAATTTTTATTTAAAGCAAAGTTTGAGTTAAATGCAATTCAAGTTTGCATTACTGATTTGAAATTCAAATTTCAGTTTTTAAAACAGAAACTTAAGTTTTAAATTTAACTTAATTAACTATTTTATTTGTGTAAAATAGTTGAAACTTTAATAATGAAGTTTTAAAATATGATTAAGATTTAAGAATTAAATTTAAACTGGAAATCTGAGTTTAAATGAAGTTCAGTTTCAAATTTTAAAAGAAGATTCAAATTTGAAAGTTTTAAAATATTAATGATTTGAAACTTCTAGAATTTTGAAATAAATTTAATTTCAAATTCTTATAATTGCATTTTAAGTCAAACTTTTGTTTGGACTTGTAAATTTAAATAAGTTTTAAATTTATTTAAAACTTTGATAAGTTAAAATTAATTTATTTTAAATTTGAATTTTAATTGAAATTTAAAGGTAATTTTCAAAAGAACTTTGTTTTAAATCAAATTGTTTTAAACATAACTAAGTTATGTTTTATTTTGAAATTTAAATTTAGATTTATGTTTTAGAATTAATTAACAAGGTAATTAAGATTTGTTAATTAATTTAATAAATTAATTAAATTTGGAATTAATAATTGATTAAGGATTAATCAATTTGGAATTAAGATCATTAATTAAATTATTAATTAATGATAAATGAATAATAATTATGTAATTAAGTTTTTAATTAAGGTTAATTAATTTAATAATTAACTTTAATTAATAAATGATTAAAATAATTTAATTGGTAATTAATTTAAGTTAATTACTTTAATAAAATAATTAGAGGATGGTTAATGAAGATCATTAACCATGATTATTTAATAATTAATTAATGTAGTTAATTTTTATAATTAATTAGATTAATTAATTTAATAATAATCAATTATAAATGGCTTAAGTATAATTACTTGATGAAGTAATTAAGAAATTAATTACTTGATGTAATTAATTTAATTGAATGAGATTGTTTAATTTAATTAATTAAGTTTAATTAATTTTAAACACTTGGGTTAAGGATAATTGCTTTATGTAATTAATGTTTTGGAAACTACTTAGTTAAGTAATTATTTGATAATTACAGATTGTAATTAAGGGATGTTAAGTATGAAGAAATTTGGATTAATTATTTAGTAATTAATCAAATAATTAATTAAGAAATTAAATTTAGGATAATTAATTTGGATTATTATAGTAATTGAGTTAGTTAATTACTGTGAGTAATTAATTTAAGAAATAATTAAGATCATTAATTATTTAATTAGTGATGTAATTAAGGATGATTAATTAGGATTAATTAATCAATAATAGGTAATTAATTAATATAATTAATTAAGGATTAAGATAATTAATTATGATTAATTAATTTAATTAAAGTAATTAAGGGTTAATTACTGTTTAGTTGAGAATAATTACATGGATGTAATTAAGTATAATTAATCAAGAGTGATTAATTAAAGTAATTTATGATTGATTAATTGATTTTAATCAATTAAATGATCAAGTAAGCAAGAAAATTTGGTAAAATAATTAATTTAATTTATTTTAAATTAATTAAAGATGAAGGAATTAATTTAATCCATTTTAAATTAATTTGAGTTAGAGATAGTTAATTTAATTCATTTTAAATTAATTATATGGTATGAGTAAATCTTTGCTTACGTATGAATGGATGTTGATGATTATCTTGGGTGCTTAGTGATCTCAGTAATGAGATAAGTATGTTTGTGTGGTATGGAATGTATGGTTGCATTGTGATGATAACATAGGTTATCTATTGTGATGATATATGAGATATCTATTTGATATTGATGATGTGAATTACCTGTTATATGATAATGTTGATTATCAGTTATGATTTAAGTTATCTATCTGTGTGTATATGGATACTGTAATTGAATTGTTTTAAACTTTAAAACAACTTGGACCTTTAAAAGACACGCTTTGGTTTTCGATGAGACCGGGATCGGGTTTCCATATTTGGATATCCGAAAACCACATCGTTTCCAAATAACGTTAGGTCGTGATTCAAAGTGGAGCTTTGTGAAGACTCGAGGTGTAAGGGCTATACGTCAGTATAACTCTGTGGGTGATTCCGTAATGAGTTTGACGGAATAGTACTTATAGATTCGAGATGGTGAATCAGAGTGCAAGGGTTATTGTCGTTAACTCTGAGGGTGATTCCAAAATGAGTGTAACGAAATAATGCCTTCGGTTTCGTTCGAACCCGGAACGAACTTGTATGGATTGAATGCTTTCAGAACATCGTCAGGTGGACGATGAGCATTCTAAGTGATGTGTCCTATAAAGGTAATCGTAGCCTCAAGCCTCATCAACCGGGAATGGCTAAAACAGGGGAGGTGCAGCAAAGCTTCGTGGGTAGCCCCCACTTGAGAGTAAGATTTTCCCCTGTCTAGAGGTCCCTTTTATTTCGGCTGTGTGGGACGGTTTAGTAGCTACAACCGTCGGGGTTGTCTTATTTGGAACTGTTCAGTAAGGAACGGGTCCGGCTTTGTGTTGCAGGGGAGTTAGGGTGGCTCCTCGGTACGGTGATCTAGGCCACGTACTGTGACGGGCGGTACCCCAGTAGCCCTGCCATTGTATGGAATCCAAAATCCAATAAGTGCCAACGGTTTTGATTGTATTACCCACTTTTGTGGCTAGTAGCTGGAATTTAATAGATGTAACAATTTCGGCTATTTCTTATTTATTTGAAAACCCTAGACACTATTATAATATCACAGGATTTCCTATCAAATGTTTTGGTTAGCGTAAGGTAAAAACTTTTCCATGTTTATGTGTGGGAAGTCTTACGTGATACCTTTCTTTTCAAAGGTTTTTAAAAGTTAAGCAACTTTAACCTGTTACTCACACCAGACCCATGTCTGACCCGGAGTTATTTCTGTTTTTCTTTAACTCTTGGGTACTCAAATTTTTATGAGTAGTCAAGGGAATTCAGGTTAGGATTCTGGATTGGCTTTGACGATTTGTGGAGGAGCAATGGAGCAGGAGGCTTCTGCGAGTAGATATATATCTGGTTTTCCGCTGTGTAGTTCCCTGAGTTGTTGTGATTATGTTGTATAACTAGACAGGTGTTTATAACTGTCTAGTATGAGTTGTTTATGCTGTGTATCTCTGATGTATATGATACTATGTAAAGTATTATGTTATTAATATATATAATTTATTCGTTCCGCTGTGTTAGATTCTGATGTTGTTTCTTTCTTCTCTTCTTCTTTCTTCTTCTATCCCTTTCTTTCTTCTTTCATGACGCGATTTTCTGGGAGTGGAAAGTCGGGTCGTGACATTAAAAGTTTCAAAACCCTCTATCCTGATTTTAAATAATTTTAGCCTCAAAATTATCTTTAATTTCAAAGACAAATTACTCCTGATTTTAAACTATCTTTTAATATAATATATTTAACTTTTAAATATTTATACTTAAGATTTAAATATACAATTATAGTTAAATTTTATATATATTATTCTCTATATTTACTTATGTATTTTAACTATAGTCAAGTATATTAGAATAGTTTAAAATAGTTTTAATATAAGATAAAGGTTATTTTCAAAGAAAATCAAATCATCAAAAATTGCTTTGGGATATCGACATGCCTATGGTGACCATGTCGACATGGTGTCAGTTGAGTTTAAAATTTAAATTTCAAAAGAAGTGTATATTCGTCATAGCTCTTCACGAATGGACATGGCTGTTGTTCTTCTATAAATAGGGGTTAATTTCAACGAATTTGATATCATATTTTCTGGTTTTTCACTCCTTTTCTTCTTCCACATTTCTTAATACATATTCTTACCATTACTCTGCCGAAATCAAAATTGAATCGAACTCGATCTTTTCTAGTTTGATTCTCTATCACTATCTCAACAAGATTCTCAGTGCTATTCAGAGTTATAGGCTTCTTTGTAACCTATTAAGTGAGAAAAGGTGTGATTGTGGCCTTGAAAATCAATCAAGCGAGATAAGGTATGATTGTAGCCTTGGTAAATCAAATGGGAAAACTTGTGGCCCGAAAATCAAGTATCTCTACCCAGAGGATTGTGATTTTGGAGGGTGTACTTCGTAGCCTTGAAATCGAGGGTGTAATTGTACAATTGCTTTTGAAAGGAAATCCGTACTTGTGTTGCGGGACTGGATGTAGGGTAACTCCGAACCAGTATAAAAGCCGATGTGTTCTTTCCTTTATTGCTTTTACTTTATTTATGCATTTGTGTTTGTTTCTGTGATCATATCTGTGTCTGTATATTGCATACATCCGTGTTCAATTCAACATAAATTCAAAAAGAGTTAGTAATTCTTTATAAACACTATTCGCCCCCCCTAGTGTTAATCCTAGCCTTAAGATCCGTAATCCGCATTTCCTTCAAATTATAACACAGAACATCGTATATCAGGGGTATCAAATAATTTAAAGCATTCAATACAATCCAAACATCCATAAGTAAGAACAATTAGTCATCTGATTAATTTAAACCAGATTAATTACTTAGGAATAAATTACTATTCGTGGTTAATATACATTAATTAATTACAAATCATTTTGATTAATTATCCTTTAATCACTTAATATTTACCTTTAATGATAAATTAATTAACCTTTCATTATTAACTAATCAACCTTTAATCATTAAATAATTTACCTTTAATTATTTAATTATCTTTTAATTAATTTTCCTTAATTAATTAATTAACAATTAATTAATTACCCTTTAATTAATTATCCTTGATTAATTACAATAAGTGATTATCCCTAATCAATTTCATTAATTAATCAACCTTTAATTAATTACCTCAATTTATTAATCACATTAATTAATTATCCTTTAATTAATTATTGTTTAATCACTTGATTTATCAACCTTTAATCATTAATTAATTACTTTTACTTACTTTCATTAAGTAATCATCTTTAAGTAATTAATTACCCTTAATTAGTAAATACTTCAATTAATTACGTTAATTGTTCTTTAATTTAATCACAATAATTAATTAGCCTTAATTTAATTACAGAAAGTAATTAGCTTTCAAATCAATTACACAAAGTAATTATTCATCAATTATCTTTAAAAACATTTAATCTTTAAACCTTTAATCTTTGGAAAAAATTATTATTAAGCCATAAATCAACTTAGACTTTTAAGTTAATAAAATAAAAAAAATTATCTTCTTAATTACACCATTTAATTACACATTTAATTTATTTTAAATAGGCTTGAAAATTATCTTAATTAACTCAAGTTAAAATAAATTATTCAACTTTTATCTCTCCAAATCTTTAATCAACATCAAATTATTTAAAAGAAATTTTATATAAGAAGATAGTTCAGAACTTGGTTGATTAAATTTAAAAACTTGATTTATATAAAAATCTAAAACTGTTTCAAATTGAACCCGAGACAATCTCGAGTCAAACCCGAGCCAAGTACCAACTTTCTTCGAGTCATTCCCGAGCCACCATAGTTTTTTCTTCGATTTTGTTTTAAGTTTGAAATATGGAAAACACTCACGAATAACTCAGCAACAAAACCCGAGCCAAACTCATTTTCCCCCGAAGTTCACTTCGAGCCCATCCCCTTCTTCTTCCTACAGCAACAACTGACACCAACCCATCAACGTGCACGTGCACGCGAGTTCGCCGTTGCTCCGGCCAAACCTATTGACGTCAACAGGTCATCGATGACCTACCCTAACACCTCGACCACCCAGATCATCAAAGCTCACCAGAAATCAAATTCGAGCTACCAAGCATCAACCTGGAACAAAACTAGTCACCCAAAACCACCTCGTGCCGGCGATCCTGACCACCAGTCACCACGTAACTTTGTCCATAGCCTCGCCAATGACCTACTCACCCTTTCCCCTTGGTCTGATCCCCTCCGGCGCCTTGACGATGACATACCAACCAAAAATCTACTCTCGACCAATTCCTGTGCTAAAACCCTACAAATCCATCTTGCCACCATCCCGATGATCGAAAAATTTCCAGATCATTTTTCCCAACCTCAGCAACCTCCAAGGTACCTTCAGCCCAAAGCACGAGCCACCAAACCTTGCCGACTATAGAAATTTGATAAAAATGCATTTCCTGTTCAACCCATAATTTCCCCACGAATTTAGATTTAAAAATTATGATATTGTCACCAAAATTCAGCATTTTCAAGAACGAATCAAAGTATATAATCAAAACATGAATTTTCAGAAATAGATTTTCTGACTTAAATTGAATTTCATTGTAATATCCAAATTTCAAGATATTTAATCAATATTTCCACTTGAATTTATTTTTAAAAATGATATTACACACATATGAACACTTTTCATTCGGTGATTAAATCTTAAAATGGTCTAGGTGGGATGATTTTGGATTTTTAAACAGGTTTTAAACCTGTAACCTATGATTAAATACAGACATATACATCATCATTCCCATATTTACGCAGACATGCAAGCATATTCACAAAATCATTCAAGCACATTCCAGATCATACTTCAAGCATCAATCACAATACCAAAGGATATATGCAGATATAAGGGATTTTGCTCACTTGGAAGTTGAATAAGCAGAGAACAGAAAAGATTTTGATTTTGAAAACTGGAATCTATTGATCTTGATTTTATATTGAGTGAACTTGAAGTTTGTTTGTTGAATTATGAGTTGATCTGATCTGCTTCTTGTTGCTTCGGGTTTGATTATTTTAAGTTCAAATGCTTTGAATTTGTTTTTGTTTAGATTTGCCCAGGTTTAAATATGCTCTGACTTTTGAAAAAAAGGGGATGGTCTACAGCTTCAGATTTAAAAAGAAGCCTTTGTTTTGAATTCTATTCCCTGGTTTGCTTTCATATTTGATTTTCAGGTTTTGGATTTGAATCTTGTTTCAGGCTTTTTGATTTTTAATTTTGCTTTGAGTTTGAGATGGTTTTTTTTTTCCGGTTTTGATTTGAGTTTCCAGGTTTGAAATGTTTGAGTATAGAAATCTTGAATGAGGAAAATGGAAATAGGAGTATAGTTGTGTGTGTGTATAGCTTTGTTTCATGAATTTCCAAAAATAAAAAGAAAATGAATTAACATGACACTTGTATTTTGCATGTTTCAATTTGTTTACAAATGTTTAAATGCATTTAAAATGAATTGCACTTGTAACTGCATGTTCATTTTCTTTACACTTGTTAAAATAATTAAAGTTATGTTTAAACCCCTACTTGATTTAATTTTATAAATTTTATTTTAAACCCTTAAGTACTTTTGTTTTATATCTTAACACATGTTTATGTTTTTCTATTAATAGGTTTATACGTATATATATATATATATATATATATATATATATGTATATATATATATTATATCTTTAAATATTTTTAAATTCTTATTTATACACAAATTTAGTTCATGTGTATTAAAAGTAAGAATATTAGCCTTTTTACTAAATCTCATTTTAAACTTAAGTTAAAATACCTTTAATAAATAAATATATACATATTTTAATATATTATAATTAGGAAACAATTTCTATTGATTTTAATTTAATAAAATTCTATTATTAAATTAATGCATTTCCTTTTATAAATATTTAAATAACTTTTAAAGAAAATAATTTTAAAATCTAATTATACTTTAATAAATAAACACACACATGTATATTATAAAATATGGAATTTAGCTTTAAACAGTTTTTGAAAATTTACTATATTAATTTCAAAATATAACCTTCAAACTATATATTATATATGTATATTATAACAAATTTTAAAACATAATGTTTTCAAATCCAACACAGTTTTAAAATAAATATTTTTAGATTTTCAAATTTAAATTCTATTTAAAATCAATTCATATACATATATATAAATAAACAAACAAATTTTTTATTTAATTTGGAAAAATTCAAATTAATTCACAATTGTCCCAAAAATTACATTAATTATCAAATTTAAAGTTAACTCAAAATCGGAATCGTTACATAAATGAAGTAATTTGAAGATTGTTTGGGTTGATTTATACTTATATCCATGTTGTAAACATGCTAATTTTAACTCGTTATTTATTTAAGACCTTAATAACTATTTTTGAAAATAGTTAGTATGCTAAGAATAGGGTTTTTGGTAAACTAAATGATTATATGTGATGTTGTGATAGATTGGAGAGTAATTACATGATATAATTGAGTGCATATCATTAGTTAGTAAAATCCTAAAAGTAATTTAAATGATTTTGGAGTTAGTTAGCTAATTAAGTGAGTTTTGAACTCTGCATTTATTATTAAAGTGATTAGATGGTTAATGACGCTTAATTAGTATTTATGAAATGGTATATGATTTTATAAATGAAGTGTAGATTTTATAAAATGGAAACGAGATTTTATAAAATAGTAATATGATGCATACTTAATTTTAATGAAGCAATTAAGTATTTAATGGCTTAAAAATGATTTATAAGCTAATAATATATTTTAGAAAATAGTTGTAAGATTTTATAAAATAGTATGAAATCACATTAGACTTTTGTTGAAAAGATTTAGTAAATAAAAGTAAGATTTGATTAAGCGATAAATGAGTTACTTAGTTAAGTATGTGTATGTATATGAGTACAGGAAAGCATGTGTATACGTGTACTTAAAAAATATAACCATCGAATAATGTAATTATAATTGTTGTGTATGTTTGTTTGACTACATGGGTATATTTGTGTGAACACACATGTGCACGCACGCGCGCGCACGCGTGCACACACACACACACACATATATATATATGGATGTGCATGAATACATTTTTATATAAGAGCGTTGCAGTCATCTCATGCTGCCATAGCGATCATGGTGTGCGCTAAGTTGTGTGAGAATATAATGGATCGAGTAATTGCTCTGATGAAGTCCGAAACGT
Source organism: Allium cepa (assembly GCA_030765085.1). Lineage (NCBI taxonomy): Eukaryota > Viridiplantae > Streptophyta > Magnoliopsida > Asparagales > Amaryllidaceae > Allium > Allium cepa. The sequence goes on from CM060943.1 coordinate 468,239,695, forward strand.
GATTTGTATAGCGAAGTGTGCTGTGTACATTTTTCAATATGCATGAATAAGTGTGCTAGTACGTGTAGGCATCACATAAGGCTAGATAGCCGGTTAAGTACATTTGGGCATGATTAGAGGAAGCCAAGTCGCTATAGTAGCCAGTTGATCTATGCGCATGCAAAAGAGTGGATTTCGTGTCGAAATCGATTTTCGAACACATAAGGAACCACTTTCAGAACATCAACCAATGAACTCCGAAGGAGGTCCGATGCAGTGAAGGCATGCTTTAGAAGCAAAACGGCTCATCGAACGAAGCAACGGTGCAAGAAATGGTGGACTATCGGGCTCCATGCCCAGGCTTTACTGCCTGGGAGAAGTAACCACCGGTGGGACCCTACTTGTCCACCTATGGGGACCTGTCCCAAGCAATAAAGCCTGGCAGGGAGTGTTTTCATGGGATTTCTCCCTCGGTTCGGATGTGGTTCAACATAAGACTTCGACATGACTTCAGGGAAGCTTCGGGTAACTCGGGAAGGTGAAATTCAAGGCAAGGCTCGAGATTCGGATACAAACGTGAGAAGTGCACAAGTGGTTGACAACGATCAATAAGGCGTTCAGGAAAGCGGTCGAGGAAGCGATGGAGGTGAGGAGCGCAAGGCAAGGAGCGCAAGGCATGGACAATTCCTACACGAGGATATTAAGCGATCAAGATAGTGATTGAGAGCCAATCAAATATGAGACCAGGACGTGATCGGTTTCATGGTCACGTACGATAAGCGAGGAGTCGGTTCCAGACTCAGGCAGATGTGCGATATGTGACGGTAGCGATCGGTACTAGATCGAACGGACATGTAGATTATTGTTATCATAGACTCTATGGTTCGAAGTGCCATTTTTCTTGAGTGATTCGTTGGGGTTAAAGCAAGTATACGACGACATGGTGTAGGCGATTAGATTCGGGTCGTAGTGCAGTACCAGTGCTATGTATCCATTCGTATGTTGTTTTATGGTTTCGTACCAAGCCTTTGGGAAGGTCCAGAGTGACCCTTAAAGGGTACTTGTACCCAGTAGCACTTAGCGTGATATAGACGCTAAAGAGCACTACGGTGGCAGGGATTTTTAATTGTTGGTAGGAGAGCAATCTATGTCTATATGGGGCACTTGTACAGATAAGAGGTCGTATGGGATGCTTAGTACCGTTCACGGACTCTCGAGGGTAGAAATGTATACAAATACAAAGTCACATAAGGTGTAGCTGCTCCATTTATATTTCGTTCAATTCCAGGCAATATTAGATATTCTCTATTTTGCACAATTGTTATGTTGTGCTTGTAATATACTAGTTGGTTGATATTATCTTTATGTATAACATAGAGTAGACTTATATTAAGGCACTTTTATCACTTCTACACTTATATACTATGATTACCTTTGCCACGGTATACTGTTACGTGGCAGTCACATTATATTCGTTGTGCTGACTCGTCGACGACAGGAGAAGAGCATGTCATGTTATGATTTCCTATCATTTTGAGATAGATTTACTTTACTAGTTTATAAACAGTCTAGAATATTCCTGAGCCACATTCGTGGAGAGGACCAAGTAGTCCTCATTAGTTTTGTATTTATTTGTATATAATTTTGATATACAGTATTTTGAGATAGTTCCTCTTACAACAGGCTTTAAGTCTGACTCGTTTTTTGTCTTTGTCCGTTTATGTCATAACAACTCTCAGGTACTCAATTGAGTAGTTTGAGAGACAGGCATTTTTGAGGATACGCTATCAGGGTACGCAGCTGGAGCATTTTGGAGGCGTGACATTGATATTATGGATATATATACTTGTTATTTTAGTAGTATGTGACAGACATGTATTGTGTATATAAGACCCATAGTATCAGATATTATTATGAACTCCACCCTATTAGAAGTTGTTAAATTCTGATTTTCTGTATTGATATTTACTTATCAGTTACTTCCACTAGTGCGGTTATGTATGTATGTATGTATGTATGTATGTATGTATGTATGTATGTATGTATGTATGTATGTATGTCTGTACATATATGTGTGTGTATATATATATGTATATATACACACACACATATATACATATATATATATATATATATATATCCTTTTCATCATGTTTTATTCATGTATATTCAATGTATTATATATTATCATTCCGACAATTTGTGTTTTGTGGTATTCGAAAGTACGACGATATAAGACGTTGATTTTCGACTATTAAGAAGGACGGGTTGTTGCATTAAATTTAAATCAAATATATAATTTTATTCATGTCTTTTTTATAAAAATCTAGGATCAATAACCTCTTTATTTAGCACCATTTCATAGCTCCATAATATCAACCGTTAAGTATTTATTTTTTTCTCTCTCTTGTCACAAGAATCAAATATTTAACTATAAACTTGTGGCTGATATCTAAGGGCTACAAATGATGCTAAATAAAAAGGACTATTGATCCCAGCTCATATAATAATAAGCACTTACCTATAACATATATATTTTATATGTGTCAACTGTAACAACCCTAGTTTTGGTGATTACCTGTAAATATTAAATTATAACGGTGGTTATAATTTAATATTGTGAAATTAAATAAATTTGTGATTTATAATTGTTTATTTTGAGTAAACAATAAGTTAAAAATGTTGAAATAAAGTTTTAAAACTTTGTTTTTGATTGTTTGTAATAAAATGAGCAAAACATGGCTTTAAGTTTGAGAAATGCAATAAATTTAGTAATTATTGCCAAATGTGACTTTTATTGATTTTTAAATGGAGTACTTGATTTAATACGTGCATGTTATAAATAAAAAGATGGAATTTTGTTAATAAGTTTCGGATATAAAAATGATGCTAAAATGGTTTTTTGTATTTAATTATGCAAGAAAATAATTTTTGTGTAATTTTTGGTGTTAAAAATAGCATTTTATGTAAGTTATTGTGTAAACTGTGTATTTATTCAAAAATAAGAGTTTTTAATAATGAAAAATATTTTTATAACTAAGTTATCTTTTTATTAGTTGTAAAATGTTTTGTTAAACATGAAAATATGTTTGTATAATTTTATTGTGTTGAAATCCTATTAGTATATGTTGTTTTGATTTGTTAATATAAGTGTATTTGTGTAATTGGGTGTTAATTGGATTTTTATTTGACTAAGTATTGGGTCTAAGCCCATTTTCATTCTAACCAGAATAAAAAAAGAGAATTTTCTTCTCCTCAAACTTATTTTTGTACGAACTGTAAAATTTACAACAAGAAAGCTTCCTCTTTCAAAATCTAGGCTCCAAATCTCCAAATCTCTTCCATCTTTTGTTGTTTCTAATCAAATTAAAGCTATTTTTCACAGGTAATCACTGCATAAACAATTCTATTCCATTAATTTCAGATTTTGAGAAAGTTGATTGTGTATAATTTGCATTTTTGGTTTGAATGTCCTTGTACTACTGTTTTACAGGTTGTTAAAGCTCCCTATAGCCAAAAACCTTCAACTTTTTCCAAGTTTGCACAAATTTAATCTTCATTTGAGTTGCAAACTCACATTTTTATTTCTATAAAGTCTTAATTCTTTGAATTGAGTGATAAGTATCAATAAATAGTTGAATGGTTTGAGTAATTTGATTGAATTTTCGAAATTTGCAAAGTGGTTGCTGAAATTTGTTTGTGAACATTACTGTAATAAAACAGCAATATCTCAGTGTAGAACGATCTGAATTCGTTAATTCTTTTTGTGCTAGAAAGATATTTAAATAAGCTATAAATTCTGTTTTGATCATTTTTCGAAATTTTATGTTTAAAAGGATCTAAATTAAGTTTGAAACTGATGCTATAGCATAGTCATTTCAAATTTCGTAAGTTGATATCTGACAGTAAAATGGTCATAACTTTTTCGCCATAAATCCGAATTAAGTATACATTTTTTTGTTAGAAAGCGACATTAAGGAACAACCTTTATGTTGTAAGTTTCTGCAAATTTTATGATCTATAGGGTCGAAATTGGGTTTGAAACTGATACACATGCACTGCTCTGTCGATTTTTTGAGTTGAAACCTAAAACTAAAATCACCATAACTTTTGAACGGTAAATCTAAATTGAGTGGGCCTTTTTTCAGTCGAAAGGTATATTTATAAGGAACAACTTCTATGTTTATCATTTTTTGTAAATCTATATTTTGCTAATCGTAATATGTGTTTGAAGAGCAGGTAACCTCTCTTTCCTGTGTTTTTAATTTCAACTTTGAAACACAGAATTGCTTTGGCCACATCTTTTTCGTCTTCGATCGGAATTTGATAATTTTTACTGTTCTGGAAAGTTTATACTTTTATCTACAACTTTCATGTTTTATGTTTTGCTAAATTTTGAGCTTTATATAGTCAAAATCATATTTTTTATCGATGTCCTAAGAATAAACGATGGCAACAATGAATTTAAATCTGGAAATTATTTCGGTCATAACTTTTAAACCGTAAATTCAAATTAAATGATTTTTTTCTTGTTTGAAAGCTTAGACTTTTGCCTGCAACTTTCACCTCTTAAGTTTTGTAAAATTATGAGGTTTAGATGGTCGAAACTATTTTACTTCATGATACAGACTTTTACTTCATGTTTTATGATATTCCCAAAATGTTTCGAGGCCATGATGTCTATCAGTAGACTAGCCAAATTTTGAAGATTTTGAAATTCAAATTTTGGATTAAATTTGAATTGAATTTGAATATCGATTTGAGTGATTTCTTGGATTTTTATTCGTTTTCGAGCACGGATTTTTCCAAACCTTTTTGAAATAATTTTTAAAATAAATGGGCATTTTAAATTCTTATTATATCATATTTTTAAAGTATTGTCAAATATAGAATCTGTTTATTCTCGAAAATAAGGGAATTTTCAAATATGGCTTTCAAAATTGGTATTAGTTATTTTCTCAAGTAAATTATTTTATATATAAAATACACGTTTTTGCACTATTCGAGCGAATGGGAAGGAGAATTAAACGGTTTGGTAAAACACGTGATATAGGATCCGTGTGTTTATCTAATCAGTTAATTCCTGACTTGTCTGTTTGATCGTTTTGACCTTCGGGTCGAGTTTACGGATGAGATGGGGTAAACTTTTTACTGCTTTGAGTGCGAAATTTACATGCAGTTAGTACACCGCTTAGTGCGAACGTGTGGTATGAGACACACGTTAACACTGTTCGGGTTCCTATCCGAGAGTCTGTGACACATTTGTCTAAGAGACGTATTTGCCAATACTAGACCTTCGGATCATTTATCCTTGGGGATGTTTGTCTAAGGAACATTTTTCATTGCGATGTATTTGTCCTTGGGGATGTTTGTCTAAGAGACGTATTTATTTGTCCTTCGGGACATTTGTCTAAGAGACGTGGCGCCTAATTTTGGGAGAACAGTACTTGGCAGGCTTCGGCTATAAGCACGTGCTACATTTTTAAGACGATTTCATTGATGTTTGTGATTTCCTTAGTGTGTCGCCCTTTTTCGAAATTGGTCCTTTGAACCATTCGATATATATTTATGACGATTACTTTTCGAAAATTTGAACTCTTGCAAGTTCTATTTTTGAGATTTGAATTGCCTACATTGGTATTATATTAGATTTGCCTTTTGGCGTTTACTTGAGATTTTATTCTCCTCTTCGAAGATATATTTATCTTATGGCGTGTTTGAGATGGAATCTCTTTATGTATGTTTTGGGTTTGCCAAGATGGCGGATTTAGGTTTTTCCCCTAAACCATATTTGATGTTTTATGAATGTCGATGATATGAGGCTCGCTACTTTTAGCGTTTTATGGGTTATTATCTCTTTTGAGATTATACGTTTTTGTAGTGATGCCATATTATCACATTATCCTTATTCTCGTATTATCGTTTATTCTTATAAACTGATTTGTTTAGCTAGACTGACCCGTGTATTTTATACTCGGGTCAGACCGAAAGATTTTAGGTTAGATACATTTGAACTTAGCCTATTTTGTATTATATGAACTATCTGCTAGTTCTTTTTGTTATAACTTTTTATGTAGTCATTTTGTTGCTACTCTGATATGTATATTCTTTTGACTCGCTTATATAATGTGGTTGTTATACCACTTGACATATATCATTTTATATACTCTACGATGTATCTGTATATGTATATATATGTGATGATCTACTATTCTGTGATGTATTTTGCATTCGAATTATTGTATTTTATTCTGATAGATCATATAGCCACCTATGGCTTGGTATTAAATATTTATTGGATATGTCGATCCACTACGCTAGATAAATTCATACCTATTCACATATTATACTTAATTAATCTAGAATAATTGATTGAGAATGAAACAATTAATATAAATATGATTTTATTAAAACAACTGGATTGAATCTAGCGTTAAATATTAGATTTCATGGGACCACTAGGATTCAATTTGAAAAGGAAAAAAAATCGAAGTTTACCCATTTTATCAACTGTGAAACGGACCGGATGACAAATGACAATACATCCTTTTCATGTAAGAAAAAAATAATCTCAAGAGCGTCTTCCACTAGCACCACACGCCTACTGCCAGAAGACGGACCAATATCTTATGTAAACCATGTAGGCCAATTGCATGTCCCTTAAAACAAGTGAAGCATCAAGTCCAAGCTGTAGATCAGTACTCTTCTGTACTTTGAAAGACCTCATCGCCCTCAACGACTTGTCTTACAGCATCACAATCAATCTCGATTGTGTTGCACAAACTACACCACCTCACCCATTCTCTCATGAACCTTCATTCAGTCATTTAGTCTATTGGCAGTTTGTACATGATGGTTTCTATAGCGTGGTTGTATTCTTCTGTTGTAACTGAGCTTTTCGTACTGGCTCCACACGAAATATGCCTCAATAACACATTTCATCAGCAATTTGGTCGCATCATATGATCAAACATGAGTAGATTTGCAACCATTCTTGACATTGTTAACAAATTCAACATTGTAAGACGACAACGGTGTGAAGAAATAGGTTGTGGTGGACTATATATGGGAACAGAATTAGCTGTTGATTCCAACATGCCAATTCCAATAGGTTTTCAAAACGGACTAAACATCAATCGCATTTGATGCAAAAATAATAATGACATACCAAAAAAGTTGTGATGCAAATGACTGGACTTGTAATAGTACAACTATAGCATATTAAACAACCTACAAATAAAAGCGTAAACAATTAAAAATCAAAATTCTGAAGTTGAGAAGAATAGACTTGCATTTTTCACTACTCCCTTAAAAGAAACATTAGTGAGCAAAAGATCAGTAATAAATTATCATTTCCGTACATAAAAACACGAGTTACAATTGTTGAGTAACTTTTATCTGTATAGCTTAGATAAAAAGAATTTCCATACCAAAAAATCATCCATTTACCGCTAAAAGTACTCATGTGAGTTATAATAAGAACTCATGCTATTATAATGCTGACTGTGGAATCTACTAGCACTATAATTTGGAGTATCGGTATTAGATTTACGTTTCCAAAAAGGAGAACGCGGAGTTGAATAAATACCATTACTCTCTTCAAGAAAAACTCTACGACTGTTTCGCATATTAGGAGTGGAAGGAGAATTCCAGCTGACTGGCTTTTGCTTTATTCTAGGCAAGTCTTCTGGAGCATCCACAATCCAACCGCCTTTTACCCTTGATTTGCCACTTGTCATGTTCCACCCATCATCATAGTCCAGACTTTTCTTTTTCTTACGTATTTTCCCATTATCATGAGGTGCTGATTGAGATTCCATGAAGTCTTTCTTTTTATGTTCCTTCGAAGTCTTATGAGGTGTACCAGATCCACCGTTCCTTCTATCAGACTGTTTAAAATGATTGTTACGTGTCAGTCAATTACATATAATTTCATCAAACTCTATACAAATACTAATTCCTTTAACAAGAGACGCTAGGAGAAGGGCGGGCTTTAGCTTTTACAGTAGATAACTTGATGTCTCTAGATTAGAATTAGTCACGCTCTTGCAAAGATGATAAACAATTTAGTAAAAAGCTAACCTTAAATTTCTTTGTGCATTCTCTTGCGAAATGCCCTCCTTCCCCGCACCTGTAACATACTTCTGAAGATCTAGCATCTACCAAATCATCATTTGTCATGTTCCACCTGTCATCGAAGTCTAACGTTTTCTTTTTCTTACGTGTTTTTCCATGATCACGAGGTGCCGATTGGGAAAGCACAAAGTCTTTCCTTTTATGTTCTTTGTGAGGCTTATGAGGTGTAGCAGATCCACCACTCCATGGATCAAACTGCATAAAATGTTCGATATTAATATATATTATTTGAAGAAAATGGTACATAACCAAATAATCGTTATTTTAGATAGATATGAGCAGTTCACATTTGGTTGTAAGGATAAGATCAAAGTCAAATAACTACTAAGTTGTTTAATAAAGAAACAGTATAAGAACAGTAGATAACTTGGATAGTGTTTAGCTTGAAAATAAGTTGTGTTTTGTGTTTTAAATATGTATGCCAAATAGTGTGTTGGAGAAGGAGTGGTTGGGAAATCCTAGTCATTCCAACAAAGAGAAGCACGAAAAGGGAGAATATAGTTTTTGATATTTCTCAAAAAAAAAAAAAAAAAAAGGTCATTCTAACAAAGAGAAGAATGAGAAGGGAGAATATAGTTTTTGATATTTCTCAAAAATAAAGAAACATTGATATTTCTCAAAAATCGAAAAAAAAAAAAAAAGGTCATTCCAACAAAGAGAAGAACGAGAAGGGAGAAAATAGTTTTTGATATTTCTCAAAAATCAAAAAACAAGAAAATGTCATTTTCAATTTTATACATTAAAGCTATTTTCCAAATTAAATTTTTCCACTCACTTCTCCCCTCCCCTCCCGTGTTTTCTAAAATACATGTTGGAAACCTAATGCACAAAACTCGTTTTCAAACCAAACACCACCTTAATGTTTCTAGACAAGAAATATCTCTCATAAAGATAGTAGTAATTTAGCAAAAAGCCAACCTTAAATTTGTTTGTACATCCTCTAGCAAAATGCCCCCCTTCCCCGCATTTGTAGCATACTTCTGAGGGTCCAGCATCGACCAAATCTCCACTTTCACTACGTACCTTTGCACAACCCTAAACATTTACAGACCAGCCGTACTTCATAAACATATAGTTATAAAACATAAAACATACATGGTAGCAAAGAGGGCCAAGATTACTGTATTCATTCTACTTACAAGACCCGTATGACCAGGCTGGGCACAGTTGTAACAAAATATCTCTTTCGGGCCATCGTCCCTGAAGTCTACACAGCAAAAATGACCGTACTTTTTGCACACATAGCATTGAATTTCCTATTCAAAGTTCAACCAAATTAACAAGCAAAATGTCAATACTTTATGTTAAAATTTGCAACAATTGACTCTACCGATAAAACCAGCCAATCAGCATATAAGAATAAGGAGGGGATAATTGACACACATGCGCATATGTCTGTGTGTATATGTATATATGTATGTGTTATATGTACGTACATATGTATGTGTAGATATAAAGATGGGTAGGTCATTAACCTTAAGATCACTAGGTGCATAGTCATTTTTGCACTGTAGCATTTCATGCCCTAAATCTCCACAGCGAAGGCAGAGGGTAGAATCTTGAGTAACATGGGTATTCTTATCTGGACAATTTTTTGCAACATGGCCTCTTTTTTTGCATATATAACAGTCTTGTCCCTGTTATATCAAAAATAAATTTCAAACTGTTACAACCAAGCATAACAAGATGCAATTAGTCACACACAATATATACAAATTAATGGGGTGGCATTGATGCAAACAGACTAAGGAAAATAGTAGTGCGGTATAGAGATGCATTGTAAAACCGTCTATTCTATACTACTAAAATAGCATAAAGACAATGGTTCCCCAACTAGTTTTAAAATAAAATGACAGCAATAGTCTGTCAATGAATATTCGAAAAAACTGAAATCCGTACGCATCCGTATCCGAATAGTTGATAAATATCCAATATCCAAAAAAACCGATATGAATGCGGATACAAAGACATCGGCATCCGAAAATTATCCATTCGGGTTTTATATGTCTTTTTGGGTACAATGGAAGATATGTATTTATTATTATTTTAAGCTAATGGTTTACATTATACGCATTTAATGCACTTCGCCTGCTCAAAACTATTTATTATCATCATATTTGTTTAATTTTCTCACTTATATAGAATTGGTGCAATTAAAAAAATATTAAACAAAAATTTCTGTTTATGTTTCTTTATTTATCGATCCTTAGAGGACAAGATAATTATTTAATACCGTTTGCATCTGCGAATGCGGATATTCGATATCTAAAAATGATTTCGGATACGCATGCGGATATGGCATTGACCGCATCTGAAAGTATCCGTTGACGGATCTAAATATTATTATTGATGGGCAGCAAGTGGATACGATTCTTCAGTTTATTAATGAAATATATGGTTTAGTGGAATATTGGAATTTATAGCTAACACTAATCCTGGTTCAGGGTAAAAAATTACAGAACATGGATTTTGACTATGAGGAATGTTATATAGATAGCAAATTGTTGAGTACCAATGAACTCAACATGGATTTTTGACCATGAGGAATGTTACATTGTTGATGAGTTGTTAAGTAACAAAGAAATTGAAATAAAAATGCGTATCGATTGATTCAGGTTCACACCTTTTTAGATCACAAAACAATGATTTTACTACCAAGGAGAAATATGATTTGCTGTAAAATGGCACAAAAGTGTAAAATATCATTGATATCTCACACTGACTTTTTGTAGGTTAAGTCGTGCACTGTCTCTAGTACACATCAGTAAAATATATTCGAGAGGGGAAAAGGTTGCGATACCTTTGTCTGTGAAAATTTGTGCTGTAGTAACTGCTAAAATAGTGTGGTGCCATTTCTTTTTTCTTTTTCTTCTTTTTTATTAGACATAAATTTGCTAAATAAGTGCAGGTGCAAAACATTCATTTTGAACTTGTATGTTAGAAACCCAGCATGCTGTGTCATGGATTAATTTGTAAAAACAAATATGTTAAGATAACTTTTTAAACTTGCATATCTGCACAGTTAGTAGCGATCACACTCCTCTGTTACTTTAGTACAAGTTACTAAATTGCGTTCAACAAATATGAAAGATACATACTTTCGTTTACGTTTGCAAATCTGCCTTTTCACAGAGAAAAAGATGAAAAAAAAAACACAGAGGAAGAGAGGGAGATGTCAGATGTTACTATCTTGAATTCAAAACCTACCCTAACAAGTGCACCATCTTGCACAAAGCACATGCATCTTTGAGCATAGTCATATAAAAACAGTAACAACAAACAAGGATCCATAATTCACCTGTGTGCAATGTCTAGGGCTGTGTCCAATCATACCACAAATAAAGCACGGTCGTTTCTTCTTTTCCATTGTACAATTTACAGCTGCATGGCCTTCCTCACCACAATTGAAGCAAGTAATTGAATCTCTCTCGCCTGGATCAAAATATCTTGGCCCTCGCTAATAATTAATAACGGTAAGTTACTAAAACAAAATCAAACCCCTCATACTCAAGAACAGAGTATGCCATTTTGCGATTCCAAATATAAACACTTTAACAAAAGTGCATATCACATTTATACTGATACAACTGAACATCCTTCTAATGTATACCATTAATTAATACGCAAGATATGTATTTTATTTTATTTTCGTAGTCGTGTGCAGTGATATCCTTAATCCAACAATAGCAAGCAATAATGTACTCACAACTTACCAAAAGTTTTCTCATAACAGCATTATCTGGTGCTAGATCTTCATTCATTTCTGTGATAACAGAATCAGCTGTTCCCACTTGTTCTTCTTCCTTTGGTGCTTCAGCGTTCTGCATCTCATATTCAAATCATATATTAACATTATTCTTTGCCGATGCTGATTTTTCTCGTATAAAGTAAAAGGCTCATGAATCAATAATGGTCAAATAAGTCAATTCGACCAAACAGAATAAATTGACCTCTGGACAAGAAAATTAAGTAAATTGACCATAAGGGCAAAAATGCCATCATTGTGACCATTTCACCTTTTTCCCTTGTTTATATTAATGCATTCCTTTAATAAATACAATATAACACCTATCATGTAGATAACAAGAGTCAGAGAACGAGGCTACTTTTAAGTAACATCGTATCTTTGTAACCGCTATGTAGTAGCATTGAACATTGGGAATACATCCTAAATTTGGATATTCTTCTGTCCTCGGTGTGTTATATAGTCCAATTGTTCTAGCAAACCTATCGAGCTGAAAAATTGGTAATTGATATGACAAATCTTTTAACCTCATATGTTCACAACGAAACCTGTTCATTCAAACCTTCATAGGTATTACAGTCAATGATTGAAATACAAAATATTTTCAACGGTTTATACACCTTTCAATTTGATAATAACCGTTAGCTTGGAAAGTTGCCAATATAATTCAAATATATTTCTACATACAGTAATATAAAATTCTGTTTCCCATCATTTAATGCACAGACAATTCTTCAGTCTATGATATGATGATCAATTAATCTTCATATAGCCATATTTACAGTTGTACACATTTCAAGCCACATTTCATAGCTATTTGTAAACAAAAGGCAATAATGCATAGATGAAAAATAACTCACAGCATCTTCTGCAGTTTCATCTTCGATCTTCTTCTCACTCTTCTTCTTCCTCTTAATCTTCCTTCTGACCTTCTTTTCCTCTGTATTTCCAATATTCAGCTCCAAATCTTCAGTAGAATCAGAATTCACCAAAACTACCTCACTATTCGCTTTCTTCCTCTTTGCATCCTTCGCCATTGCTCTCTCCACGATTTCCAAGCTCAGATCTTTGTTTGCCTCTTCGTCATCGCTGCTACTTAGAAATAACACTGAATTGGAAGGATAGTCTGAATCTGAGTCGGAACCTACTCTTTTGGCCGAGGGTTTTCTCCTCCGTCCCATTTCTCAAACCTAAACCCTAATTTTTTTTTTCCTGCTAATTTAGTGGAAAGGGGCGAGTTTGGCTTTTGTAGTTCGGAGATCGTATATGAAATAATCCAAAGGTCGGGTCAGATGATCTGTAGATCTACTTAGAGTCTAATCAGGCCCAATTAGCCCAAGAGAGAACCTAGTGCTCCAAATATCTGAATAAAAATGTGCCATTGTATAGGCATGCAAAAAAATTTCGATTTGCGGTGCTTTAGAAACTTATTTCGCAAATAGATCAATTATAAAATTAACTACAAATATATACCACTTTTGGCTAGCTCAGCGTCTCACCAACTAAAAGTGTACATGCGGCATTTCAAATGTCGTATATGTTTTTTTTTTAAACTAAACATAGTTGAAGCAATTTTGGATAGCGTATATTGGCAATTTGTAGAAAGCGCCACGTAAGTTTTAATATGTGTTGTTTAATACAGACAACTTGACTTTTTTGAAATGTCGCATACTGGCGCTTTTTGAAATAGCATCCAAATTCCTGATCATGTAAGAACAACAGTTCTCCCTTATCTTTCTTCACTCTAACTTTACCAAACTTCTACGACAAAAACTCAATACTCTCTCTTTTATCTTTTGCAGAAATCTCTCACTATTTGCATCAAAAACAATCAAAACTTGTGTTTGAATAGATCTAGTTCAAGAATAACATCTACTTGTTTTGTATCAATCGATGTTTGATTGTAAACCTTACTTTTTTTGATAGGTTTTTTTTGAAATTACAAATAAAAATTGTGTAGTGTTGTATTCATTGTTATTGTAGAATGGCTCATAATTTTATTTCAACTATTTGCTATTTTGATGGTGAGTTAGTTATTGATAAACAAATGTGTGTAAATTATGTTGATGGTTCTTATAAACCGGCAAAAGTTTGTAAAGGCTCCAACTTAGAATAATTGAAAGAATAGGTTTACAAAGCAACGAAGATAAATTGGAAGAGTTTGATATTGATCTAGTTTGCAATTGACCTATCGACTCCGGATCTAAAGCAATAAAAATTGTTGACGGTGGCGACATTGAATTAATGTTTTCTGTCATATCTACAGAATTGTTTATTGGCAATACTATAAGGTTGGCAGTAAAACAAATTGTACCGACACATATAGTTAACTATAGCATTGAAGATTATTATAAAATAGTGCAGACCATAAAAACTGCTCAAAAAATTGTGTCTTCTAGTTACAGCGACCTGTCTATGAATGTAGTGGATTATGGATAGCAATAAATGTTCTTCGGATTTTCTCCTTTCATAAATTATTAAGTATACAATTTAGCTATCTGTATCCAACCGAGGATAGTTTGCACGTATGAGACAAAGTTAACACATATTTTCTAATCTTCTTATATTGTATTATATTCACTGCACTACAAGAGAAAGGGCAATTCTCGACGGCTCGGAGCCATCGACGGCTATTGCGAGCCATCGGAAAAGCTGTCGGAATACGTGTGGGAAATGCGGATTACGGATCTTAAGGCTAGAGTTAACACTAGAGGGAGGTGAATAGTGTTTATAAAGAATTACTAAATCTTTTTGAGTTTATGTTGGTTTATACATAAATGTATGCAATATACTGATTAGATATGATCACAGAAACAAACACAGATGCGGAAATAAAATAAAAGGAAGTAAAGGAAAGAACACACCGGATTTTATACTGGTTCGGAGTTACCCTACATCCAGTCCCGCACACGAGTACGGATTTCCTTTCAAAAGCAATCTTTTACAATTACACCCTCGATTTCAAGGCTACGAGGTACACCCTCCAGAATCACAATCCTCTGGGTAGAGATACTTGATTTTCCGGGCAATAAGTTCACCCACTTGATTTTACGCGCAGCAAGCTCACCAAATTGATTTCCCAAGTCTACAATCACACCTTATCTCGCTTGAATGATTTCCAAGGCTACAATCACATCTTTTCTCGCTAAGTTGATTACAAAAAGCCTATAACTCTGAATAGCACTGAGGATCTTTTTGAGAGAGTGATAGAGAATCAAACTACGAATGATCGAGTTCGATTCAATGTTGATTTCGGCAGTGTAATGGTAAGAATATGTATTAAGAAAAGTGAAAGAAGAAGAGGGGTGAAAAACCAGAAAATCTAATATAAAATTCGTTGAAACTGGCCCCTATTTATAGAAGAACAACAGTCATGTCCATTCGTGAAGAGTTATGATGAATAGACACTTCTTTTGAAATTTAAATTTTAAACTCAACTGACACCATGTCGACATGGGGTACTTGGGCATGTCGACATCCCAAAGGATTTTTTGGTGTTTTTATTTTTTTTGAAAATAACTTTTATTTTGTATTAAAACTATTTTAAACTTTATAAATATACTTGACTAGTTAAAATTCACAAGTAAATATAGAGAATAATATATATAGAATTTAACTATAATTTATATTTAAATCTAAGTATAAATATTTAAAAGTTAAATATATTATATTAAAAGATAGTTTAAAATCAGAAGTATTTTGACTTTGAAATTAAAGGTGATTTTGAGGCTAAAATTGTTTAAAATCAGGATACAGGTTTTTGATGCTTTTTAAAAGGAAGGTTTTGAAATCATTTTGAAAACAAGATATAATTTTGAAAAATCATTTTGAATAAAAAGTTAGCGGATACAAAATAATGTTCCACTAGGTTTTTCGTAGGTTCCATCCTACTTAGGGTTCCATCCCTTTCAGGCTCGAAGTGGATTCCATTCCACGAATAAATTGAATTTTAAGATGTCAGCGTTTTTCTATGAGTTTTAACAAAATTTCTAATTAAAGAATAAATTACTTGAATTCTTGAACTCTTGATAATCTTGATACTCATGAGTCTTCAATCTTGAATCTCTGTACTATACAGTCTTCATTCTTAGTACTTGCATGGTTAAATCCTGCATACACATATATATCTAAACTTAATGTTAGTATTTATATTTTATAATCTATTCTAAGGTTGTTGTCATCAAAACCATCATCTCACGGACTAACAATCTCCCCCTTTTTTATGGTGACAATCTTTGTTTATAAAATATTTACTTCTATCCTTATAACTCCTCCTAAAACTAATAACTCCCCCTTAATCTATGCCTAATTACCCTATTTTATACTTCTCTCCCTTTGTCATCAACAAAAACTAACTCTCCCTCATTCTTGGACTAGAGTACCTGCATTAATAAACTATACAATGGAACATATAATAGATAGATTAAAAAATAATTATCCTTATGAACATGATAATTAATCAAGGATTATATACATTTCAATGTATATACACACACACACACACACATGTTTTATGTAGCAACAATCAAACCAATTTAAGAAATCAATCCACACCGAGTATCAATCCAAACCAAATCAAATTAATTCAAACAAATAATTCAAACAAAGCAAACAAATCAAACGTTACGTGGAACTTCCATCCATCCTTCTTCTCCAAAGATTGGGTCTGCCTTAATAGCATCCCAATTATCATTGTCGTTGGTGAGAGAAACTGGAGGATGTGCTTCGTTATCATCCTTGCGTAGGGAGGAAATCATCCATCGTACTGCATTAAAATGCCTTTTTTGCTCCTTGATCGTCTGCATTTGACTCAATTCTAAGTGTCGCTGGTTACGAAGAATGAACGAGAGAATACTCCTGAACGAATTAAGAGTTTCTTCAAGATTTTCGGATAAATTGTGAATTGGATTAACCATAGGTAAATTTGTGAAAGAAATGAAGAATTAGAAGATAGAAAATAATTTTCAGCGAAGAATTCTAGAAGAAATAGGTATATATAGGTGTAGAAATTCGTTTGAAATGAATAGACATATGGTTGTTATTCAAATTTCAAATTCAAAATGATTGTCATTTCTGACCAGTACATGTCGACATGGTCATAGGAGGGTATGTCTACGTGGGTTAGTGAAAAAATATGATTAGTTAGATTTTGTGAATAATTGTGTGTGTGTGTGTATAATATACTAACATTTATTCTGGAGATAAGATAAACTAGATAACAGAAAGGAAATTTCATTTCATTGCATACTAAGATGATACAATGATTAAACATATGAAACTACATGAACTTTCGAATTAAAATAAGCTAAAACACATACAACAAGATACGAAAAGATAAAACTAGTTAGAGGATGATGATGAAGAAAGTCCAGGTTTCTTGCTGACTTTGGAAATGAACTTGTTCATCTTGGATGAAATTTTGTCCAACTTCTTACTAACGGATCGTTTAAGAATCCATTGATTATCAACAATTGTCTTTTGGTTTTTGAGAAGGGTTTTGGTGGATGGATTATGAGGATAGTCGATGCTTTCCAAAGAGGTTTCACCTTCTTCTTCTTCAATTTCCATTTCATCCCCTTCTTCTTCTTCTTCATCTTCCTCTTCTTCCATTTCCTCATGAGCCAAACGCTCTTCCTTTTCGGAAAAGGTCTCATAAAGTTGAAAAACAAATGAAATTTTCATAAGCGAAATGTTGGATTGATTGAAAACTTTTCTAGAAACAAATTCTTCGCCTTTGAAATCCACTCCAAAATAGTTAAAAATCCGAGTGAGATAAATTCCATGATACAAAGTATTCTCACCCATTTCAAGGTTTTTAGGACGAAGTTCATCCAATATAACTTGCGCCCAATTTATGTCATAATTTCCAAATATAGCAAAAAGTGCTTTGCAAACTTTTGAAGTAGGATTATTAAAATTCTCCGATCTTGGAGTCAAAGTATGTTGCAAAAGAAGATTGACAATTCTTGCCTTTGGTCGAAAATTTCGATTTTTGAATTCAGAATTATCATTCCTTCGAAAATGTGATGAAATGTCTCACGATCATTTTCATCGATTTTAAAATTAGAAAGATTCATTCCCATACACTTGCAATTGAGAATGGTACCCAAAAGATCAAAATTCAAAACAATTATAGTGCCTTTGACACTTCCCCAAATTTCATCTTCATTTCCACGATAAAATCCATGGTTTAAATTAGCATAGAAAATTTTGACAAGATTTGGATAACAAACAAAATCATTTTGAGAAGCATCAATAAGACTAAGAACTCCATTGTTTGCAAAAAGAGAATCAAGTTCATAAGAAGAGAAATCTTGAAAAATAGCAAATTTTCTGGGATGAACTTTGGCATAATTAGCATAATTGATGTATGCTTTTATTGCCTCCGGATCATTGAATAGCTGCTCTTTTATTTTTCTGGAAATTCTCATGGTGGAGGGGTTGCTTGAAGAAGCCATTAAAGTGGAGAGTAGAGAGCTTGAAGTTATGAAGAGAGGGTTTGAATTTGAAAATGAGAGTAAAAAGATATGATAAAGGATAGTGAATAAATAGATTCTCAAAGGGCATATTCTCTGGTCAAAAGATAGCTTTTCAGAGAATTGGATGAAGTGAAAAGATGGAGGGAAATTCAAACATTTGAATTCAAATTTTGGTACCCATGTCGACATCATGGTAGGGACCATGTCGACATGTGCCAGTGAATTTTTGTGAATTATTTCTCATAAGTTCTCTAATAAATATATATACTTTATTATATATTTCTACAATATTATTGGACTAATAACATATTTCAGAAAGTATTATTATACTATTAAAAATAATAATATAAAATAAATAAAAGAATAATAAATAATAACATAATAATAAAAAATAGAAAATAAAATTTTAAAATTCAAACAACACACCAATTCAAAATCAATCAATCAAACAATCAAACATCTAATTCTAAGCAAGCAATTTCAACAAATTATATTGTAAATATGTACCTTTTTCTGAGTCCGTTTCTCTGAATTCGTTGAAGTCGTGAACTGCCGTGAAACACAAATTTGAATTATCTATTTTCCGATCATCATCACTTGAGGACAAGTCTGAGTCATCTAGAGTAGCAGTAAATGCACGCTTTCGTTTTTTTGCTGGATCATTGTTCATAGGAGGATTTTGCCTATCTGGATATGGACAGTCTCTTTTGATGTAGCATGCTTCATCACAGTTGAAACATTTGACATTGTTTGACATTATATTCTGATTTCCAGAGTTCTTATAGTTGTTTCTCTTGAGATTATTCATCTTTCTGTGTTTCAGGAATTTCCTAAAAATTTTGGTCATCGAGGCTATCTCTTCATCATTATCGCTGTTTGAATCTGATCCATCAGTCGATGCATTGAATGCCATTGATTTCTTTTCAGATGTTTTGCTTTCTCTTCTCCCGATCATTTGAACTTCATACGACATCAGATTTCCAATTAATTCTTCTATCTTTAAAGTACTGATGTCATTTGCCTCTTCGATAGCAAGTGCCTTTTGATCCCATTCTGGAGTAAGAGAATTTAAAATCTTTCTGACTTGATCTTCTTCAAAAAATTCCTTTCCCAAAGATATTAGAGAATGCACAATATCCTGAAATCTACTATACATATCTGAAATAGACTCATTAGGATTCATTTTAAATAATTGAAACTGATTTGTGAGCATGGAAATTTTGGTCTGTTTAACTTTGTTTGTTCCTTCGTAAGTAACTTGCAAAGTTTTCCAGATTTCATATGCAGACTTACAAATTAACACTCTTTTGAATTCATTTCTATCTAGTGAACAAAATAAAATATTCATTGCTTTAGAATTATTTTGTGCAACAGTCTTTTGCTCAGCGGTCCATTGTGCAAAATCAGTTGTGGGTTCAGAATATTCAGTTTGTGTAATATTCCAAGTATCTAATCCTATAGATTGTAATATGTTTTCATCCTACATGCCCAATATGCATAGTTACTGCCATTAAAAAGTGGTGGTCTGACAGTAGACTGACCTTCTACAAATGAACTAGTGACAGGAATACTAGTGTTAGTAACAGTACCAGTGTTGGTAGCCATTTTGAAAACTTTTCAAAAATCAGATTATGAAATTTTGAAAACCTTGCTCCGATACCAATTGTGAGAAATGCGGATTATGCATCTTAAGGCTAGAGTTAACACTAGAGGGGGTGAATAGTGTTTATAAAGAATTACTAAATCTTTTTGAGTTTATGTTGGTTTATACACAAATGTATGCAATATACAGATATAGATATGATCACAGAAACAAACACAGATGCAGAAATAAAATAAAAGGCAGTAAAGGAAAGAACACACCGGATTTTATACTGGTTCAGAGTTACCCTACATCCAGTCCCGCACACGAGTACGGATTTCCTTTCAAAATCAATCTTTTACAATTACACCCTCGATTTTAAGGCTACGAGGTACACCCTCCAGAATCACAATCCTCTGGGTAGAGATACTTGATTTTATGGGCAACAAGTTCACGCACTTAATTTTACGGGCAACAAGCTCACCCAATTGATTTCCCAAGGCTACAATCACACCTTATCTCGCTTGATTGATTTCCAAGGCTATAATCACACCTTTTCTCGCTAAGTTGATTACAAAAAGCCTATAACTCTGAATAGCACTGAGGATCTTTTTGAGAGAGTGATAGAGAATCAAACTACGAATGATCGAGTTCGATTCAATGTTGATTTCGACAGAGTAATGGTAAGAATATGTATTAAGAAAAGTGGAAGAAGAAGAGGAGTGAAAAACCAGAAAATCTAATATAAAATTCGTTGAAACTGACCCCTATTTATAGAAGAATAACAGTCATGTCCATTCGTGAAGAGTTATGACGAATAGACACTTCTTTTGAAATTTAAATTTTAAACTCAATTGACACCATGTCGACATGGGGTACTTGGGCATGTCGACCAAAGGATTTTTTGGTGTTTTGATTATTTTTGAAAATAACTTTTATTTTATATTAAAACTATTTTAAACTTTATAAATATACTTGACTATAGTTAAAATTCATAAGTAAATATAGAGAATAATATATATAGAATTTAACTATAATTTTATATTTAAATCTAAGTTTAAATATTTAAAAGTTAAATATATTATATTAAAAGAAAGTTTAAAATCAGAAGTATTTTGACTTTGAAATTAAAGGTGATTTTGAGGCTAAAATTGTTTAAAATCAGGATAGAGGTTTTTGATGCTTTTTAAAAGGAAGGTTTTTGAAATCATTTTGAAAACAAGATATAATTTTGAAAAATCATTTTGAATAAAAAGTTAACGGATACAAAACAATGTACCACTAGATTTTTCGTAGGTTCCATCCTACTTAGGGTTCCATCCCTTTCAGACTCGAAGTGGATTCCATTCCACGAATAAATTGGATTTTAACATGCCAGTGTTTTTCTATGAGTTTTAACAAAATTTCTAATTAAAGAATAAATTACTTAAATTCTTGAACTCCTGATAATCTTGATACTCATGAGTCTTTAATCTTGATATCTTAAATCTCTATACTATACAGTCTTCATTCTTAGTACCTACATGGTTAAATCCTGCATATACATATATATCTAAACTTATAATGTTAGTATTTATATTTTATAATCTATTCTAAGATTGTTGTCAGCAAAACCATCATCTCACGGACTAACAATACGGACCACACATTTCGTCCACTTTCGACGGCTTCGACGAGGCATTGCGACGGCTAGCGACGGCACTTCCGACGGCAAAGAAGATCACGTGGTACGAAAATTTTCCACTAAGCCGCCGCTCGCCGTCGAAATAAATGACCAAAGGCCGTGGGAAGCCGTCGGAAATCTGGATAAAAAATTTTCCGTAGCACAACATCACTTCCATACCAGTATATAACACAACTCATCAAAATCAATATATAAGTTGAAATCAATATCAACATCAATATAAAACACAAATATCATTATATCAAACGCAAACATACTCAATCAATACAAAACGAACCTTCTATCACTAGTCTTACCCATCCAGCTCCAATATTTACATCCAACATCAATGCACAATATATACATCCAACATCAAGCTCCACAAATCAACCACGCAAATCAATGTAAAACACCATATGTCCATAAATTAACCTCACCATCACTCAATGTTTATATACACCAGTTTAAAAAAAACTGCAAACTATACCTCAAGACTCATCATCGGCTCAGTAACCGTCAGACAAAGTGAATGTTCCATGACATTGTCATGAACCTATTCGCACGCCGCCCTAGGGCTAAAAATCACGACCACCACGACGACTTCGAAGACGATCGGCAACCTCCATCTTATAGCCCATCTCACCCTCTACCTTCGGCCGCAACCTTGCAAAGCTCGGCCTCATCATCTGCTCAAAAAACGTGTATTAACGGCCGGCCTTCACGAACGATTTGCTGTCAATCCACTCAATAAAAATCGATCGTAACCGTTGAAGTTATAGATCTTGTAGCGCTCTTCAACTTTCGTGTTGGAAGTTTCTTGAAATAACTTGTGGATTGAAAGGAAAATGAAGAAGATTGAAATCAATTTCTGGCCGTGTATGGTGTTAGTGGCGGCTAGGGTTTGCTCTGGTTAGGGTTTGCAAAATGAAGAGAGTGAAGGTTCTTTTATAGAATTTCGCCAAAACACTATTCACCTCTAATTTTTCGAACTCCAAATCTCGTGCGGTAACTGACGTTTCTAGGGTTTACCCCGCGTTTCGGACACGATGGAATAGGTTTCGGGAGCCAATTCGATCATCTGTGTGAGTTACAGTAATAAACGATCGATTTAAAATTAAATCGGTTAACTAAATTTCTGTGTGTTTTAGCTTGCCCCGGACAAACGGTAAATCCGATTGACACGAAATTTAAAACCTTACAATAATATAACATTACGGATCCGATGAAACTGGTTTCGTCAAAATCCGAGACTGTTTGAAAAATGGCTATTTTAACTCGTCAATTAAATATTAAAATATTCGATTTTCACAAATTAACTTTAAATTCGATTTTAAAAGTTCTATAACATCATTCTAACTCCAACATGATTAAATAAAATTTTACAAATCATTTTCAATCATATTAAACAAAATTTTCAATTATTTCTGGAATTTCAAATATTAAATTATCGATTTAATTATCCAATTAAATTCAGATATTCGAAAAATAAATTATTCGACTTATAAATTCCACTTATTAATATTTAAAAATAAATATTCAAATTTAATTGACAGAAATTCTGGGTCGTTACAAACTTTCCCCCTTAAAAGAATTTCGTCCTCGAAATTGCCACGTAAAAAAGAGTTTCGAAATCCATTAACTTTTCAAAACAAACCGTTCAAGTTAGATTTACAAATCTCTTAAGTGTTTAACTTTCCCAAAATCATAGTTAAACTTCATACAATAACTTTACTAAGTTTCCAAATCCAAACTTAGTTTTCAAAAATTTGCCAATTTTCTCAAAAATATTCTAACGCCTTAAATTTTCGGAAAAATTCGCCAGAGTCTCCTTTGCGCGGCTCGATCCGAAAAAAAATGACAGTGTATATATCACAAATATACATCTCATCAAGTGATGAGGCATCCCGCAGGGAAAAAAGTGTAAAAGTATGGTATGTAATTCGAGATATGTACCTTATTTATTATTAGTGAGCATATACGGCTAATATAGCGCGAAAGCGAGCTCCAAATGCGAAGCAAGCGCAATCCACACCTACTAAACACTCAACAACAACATGAGAAATATGTATATATGAAAATAATATCAATATACAGCATATAGCAACATAACAACTACATGTGCCAACATAGCAAATGCAACAAAAGCAACAAATGCAACCATCAACCAACTATCATCCAACTAACATCCAACAAATCAATGTCTATCCAAATCAATTCATAACCAAATCAATATTAATTCACTTCTCATTAAAATTCAATGAATTTGGTTTTCAATTAAATCACATTTGATTTATTAACATTGGATTTTATCAATATTCATTCATTCATTTTTCAATTAGTTTTCATTCACTAATTCACATTCAAGTTAGTTCACTTACAAATCAAATCAATTCTATTTAAGATTCACTTAACTTCCAATTTGATTTCAATTACTTTAGCTTTCAATTCATTAATTAAATTTCATATGGATTTCTATTCAATCAACTAACAACAAGTTAACAACCAAAGTATATTCAATATTACCAAATTAATTTACATTACTTTACTTCATTTACATTCAATTTGGTTCATCACTTTTAATTAACTCTAACGAATTAACCCTTACATCCATTATTCCATATTAATTCATTTACATTAGACTGATTAACATTTAATCCATTTGTTAATTTAGTTGCTAATTCATTTTACAAATAAAGTTGAATTTCATTTATAAACCTCAAGTTCATATTCTTAATGACTTCATTTCATTAAATTCACTTATTAATTTACTTTGATACCAAAATCAACTTCTTTCAACATTACTTAAGTTATATTCCATTTCAACTTCATTTACATTTTACTTCCATTATACAACTTAAGTTCACTTCTAATTTATTTCAAATTTTATTTCATTTAACTTTTACTTAAGTCAAATTCATATCAACATTCAAATTCATATTTCATTTTACTTAACAAAATTGTTTAACCATTTTAACTATTGGTTTCACTTACATTTTCTCATTTTCTAAGTTATACAACTTATATATTTAAACTTCTAAATCATATTAACTTATCCTTTCTAGTTTAAATTTGAGTTAATTTATTTAACTTCCTTTAGTTAAATTTCACATCATATATTTATTATGCTAACCCAAATTCTTTAACTTTATCAAAGCCAAATTCATTATTTCATATTATAAGTTCAAAGCCCATTTCCACTTATATTCATCGATTACAACTTGGATTTTAAATTTTCAAATTTGTTTATCACAACAAAACTTAAATTTTCAATTTACTATGGAAGCAAATCCATCGCATAGAAACTCGAAAATGATACTGATGATACTGCAGTCATCACCCTTATTATTTCCCAGTAACAATAGTGAATTCAGTGCTTAATATTCTTTTCTTTTATTTATAAATCGCATTTATAAATCTTACTTATAAAATTTCACTATTTAACTTTACTTATACAAGATTATTTCACGATTGTAAATTATTTTAATTATAATTCTATACTTATAATTCATTTGCCGATACAATTCATTCTTTTACAACTGTTGTTTTTATTTAACTTATTCAAACAACTTTTTTTGACTTATATATTTTTACATTTTCAACAACCAAATAATCAATTTATATATATACTTTAATAATTTCTGAAAAATTATTTCCTTTATATATATAAAATATAATTGAGGTAAAATTATTTCATTTACCTAATTTTAAAACAATATCGTGCCGAATTGTTCTGAACAAGTGTTTAGAGATCCCTATCGATAGAGTTGTACAGACTATACCGACCAGAATCCATATACCACTCAACAAACCAATCATCACAACATAAAACAATTTTATTTTCACTAACAAATACGCGCTCATAGCTATTATTACACTCAAACTCATTCTAGAGTACTACTGACTCTATCTCTAATGAGTAACACCAAACAGAGCCATGGTTGTCGCTTAACCAAATGCTCTGATACCACATTGTCATGAACCCATTCACACGCCGCCCTAGGGCTAAAAATCACGACCACCACGACGACTTCGAAGACGATAGGCAACCTCCATCTTGTAGCCCATCTCCCCCTCTACCTTCGGACGCAGCCTTGCAAAGCTCAGCCTCGTCATCTGCTCGAAAAACGTGTATGAACGGCCGGCCTTCACGAACGATTTGCCGTCAATCCACTCAATAAAAATAGATCATAACCGTTGAAGTTATAGATCTCGTAGTGCTCTTCAACTTTCGTGTTGGAAGTTTCTTGAAATAACTTGTGGATTGAAAGGAAAATGAAGAAGATTGAAATCAATTTCTGGCCGTGTATGGTGTTAGTGGCGGCTAGGGTTTGCTCTGGTTAGGGTTTGCAAAATGAAGAGAGTGAAGGTCCTTTTATAGAATTTCGCCAAAACACTATTCATCTCCAATTTTTCGAACTCCAAATCTCTCACAGTGACTGGTGTTTCTAGGGTTTACCCCATGTTTCGGACACGATGGATAGGTTTCGGGAGCCAATTCGATCATCTGTGCGAGTTACAGCAATAAACGATTGATTTAAAATTAAATTGGTTAACTAAATTTCTGCGCGTTTTAGCTTGCCTCGGACAAACGGTAAATCCAATTGACACGAAATTTGAAACCTTACAATAATATAACATTACGGATCCGATGAAACTGGTTTCGTCGAAATCCGAGACTGTTTGAAAAATGGCTATTTTAACTCGTCAATTAAATATTAAAATATTCGATTTTCATAATTTAACTTTAAATTCGATTTTAAAAGTTCTATAACATCATTCTAACTCCAACATGATTAAATAAAATTTTACAAATCATTTTCAATCATATTAAACAAAATTTTCAATTATTTCTGGAATTTCAAATATTAAATTATCGATTTAATTATCCAATTAAATTCAGACATTCGAAAAATAAGTCATTCGACTTATAAATTCCACTTATTAATATTTAAAATCAAATAAATATTCAAATTTTAATTGACAGAAATTCTGGGTCGTTACAAGACACTCCACATACTCGGCCAAACATTGGTTGAGCTGCTCTATTTGCACTACTCGAAGGATGTCCTGCTTCTACAGCTGTACAATCTGCTGTCTAAGCTCATTAATCTCTGCGTTGTCCTACGCCCTTCGATAAGCTCTTTGTGATGTCCAATCCTACAAAACAAGTCGAAATATGTTTAAATTATTACGTAACTTTTATAAAAATTAAGCAAATTCTTAAAAATTACCGATTGGTTGCCGTAGTCGTGGCACCTGTTTCTCTGGGTCAGGTGCATAACAGAGTCAATGATGGCGTCCTCCTTGTTAGTGGTCAACTGCTCCCGTCTGGAATGCTCAAGCATCTACGCACGTGGCTGCATAAATTTTTCCTGCAACGCAAAATTAAATACATATAAATATTAGATGACATTATTATTATATTTTATAACTAATTAATTAAAATGATCATTATTAATAGCTTATAACTTAAAATATACTTATATGTGTCGCGTACATTCTATCATCCTCATGTCAGACATAAACCATTAATCCATCGTCGTCGATCTGCCTAACGGCATGGATATGCTCAAACACATCCATATACGAGACGAGACCCCCATGCGCTCTTTCCTGTAATAATTGGTGTATATTATTGTTGTTCATACAAATTTATACTAAAAATGCAACAACTATTTGTAATTGCAATTAATTAATTTACCAGGTCCTCGCGATGGTGTTGGAATGATTTTGAGCCACCACGGTGTGTGAGAGCAATTTTCTACCTGTTCCAGAGTTCTTATCCGACTCCGCCTATAAATTAAAAATTAAGATTATATTTTACAGGTATAAATTATACATTCTATACTGAATAAATTAAGGTGATATCTGATAGACTTATCTTGAATTCATCGCTACCCCACCATGCCGCCCAAGCACTCCAGACGTTGGCGTCAATTCATTGTGGCTTCTTCCCGGATTTTCTTACAGTAGACATCGTATCCCTATAATTCTTTGCCACTTTTGAGTTCCAATGGCGCTAGCAAAGAGACACATCCTCGTCTTATAAGTCTACTGCCCCATGTATATATGTTGAAAAAAATACAAGTTATACATTTATACTTAGTCAGTAAATTGTAAAGTAATTATATATAATGGTATATAATTCAACAAAATTTCGGCAGCACTTCCCCTTTGTTCTCTGTATCGTACACATATGTGTGCACACAGAGAACAAAAAGAAAATGTTATCGAAATTTTGTGAACCGTTTAAAATAAAATGATTTGCAAAATATAATTACTACTGTGTTTGTAACTTGTCTAATACATGGACAAATATGATAAATATTGTATTGGATGAATATATGTCCGTTTTGAGATAAAAACGAATATCCATACAACGATCATATGAAAAATTTGTCAGACGGGCCAAAAACTCTCTAAGATATTTACAAAAAATAAAGCGTATTATACAACATTTTTTACAATAATTTATTTACATTCTAAAAAATGCATACACTAAATTGTCATTTTGGTCATCTTGAAAACGCATACACCAAATTCTGAACAACGACTCTAATTAATCCAAAGTAGCCCTAATGCGCGTATGGACTAATTAATGAACGCGTATACACCAATTAACACACATATACACTGAACAAAAAAAATTTCTCAACATTTCAATGATAAACAATTATAATAACTATCTAATTAGCATTCAATAGGGTATACCAAACAATCAATGAGGTATTATACAACTATACCAAAAAATTAACCCTAATTTAACAAATCAAAATTAAATAGGGTTTATAAATTAAACCTTCTTACTCAGAAACAACTAATAGAGAGAGTTGAAAATCGAGGATGGAGACCTACTGACGGTGTGGAAGCTTGTTGACGGTGTGGAGGAGGGCTTGGAGCAGCAGATTTCTAATTTGCAGAGGAAATGAAAATGAACGAAACTATCGGCCTGGGGTTCAGATATTCGCGACTTTTCGACGGCTGCCAATGGCTTCATTTGCGACGGCTTTCAATGGCTGTCGTCGGCTAGTTTATTTTATTTTCATTTATACCATCGCAATTGCTTGCCATCGATAGCCGTCGTAAAAGAATCGACGACCCATTGGTGGCCGTCGAAAAATGGCGTCATAATTTATTGTGTTTCTAGAAGTGCTGTGCTAGAGTTGATACAAAATTTTAATTTGTAGCTTTATTCCACAGCAACATTCAACACGAAAAAATGTTGGACCATCGAATAGCCGTATGTCCTGTCCAATGCAGCCTACACCCTACGAATTATATCGTATGAGCGAAAAGTGTGTGTTATTTTGTAATGCTAATAAAAAATGTTGCATTATGTACATGTATTAAAAATGTCATATATTAATATTGCAACATTCTGGTACATGATATTGCTACACGGTCGAACGTTCAACTAGCTGCTAACTTAGGTGTTCCAAAGGTATCCGATGACGATATGGACATAGATGTTGATGTAGGTGTACGCAACGATCCTGCTCTCGATAGCATGACTATTGCAACTAGACATGAGAATGATAAGACATGGATCAATAACATGCAAGTGAACGATGAACCACAAAACTATGAGTTTGAGTTAAAGATGATGCTCATGGAGGTAGTGATGAGCCAGACATGGAGATACATTTGGATGATGATCTATGTAATGCAAAAATGATGGCTAGATCCGTCGTTGCAAATTTACAATTCAACAATGAATCATTCTCATCCTCTAATGTTCAAAATGGGTTCAAAGTTGGTATGGTTTTGAGTGTAAAACAAAATTTCTGCAACAACTAACTGAATGGTATATTCTTCATGCAGCTTTTCAAGCTAACTAAGTCGAACAAAACAATGTATTGTTGATACCTTAGGTATTGGTTTTGATGATAACAACTATATGACATTATATAAAATATTGATACTAATGTTTTATCAAGACATATATAGTATATAGTGCAAGATATTTGACATGTATTGATCAAGAAGATTTTATAGTATCAAAATGTTGATATCAAGAGTAAATTCAAGATGTTGATATAAAGTTTCAAGAGTTCAAGAATGAAGACTTACGGGTATTGAAGAGTTCAAGATTTCAAGATATTTCAGATAAGTTATAGAGTCATAGAATTCATGTTAAAACCATGATAGTACTTCATGATCTCTCTTACCTTCTCTTGTTTGTTTTAAAATTATTTTTCAAATATTCTATTTTTAAAATAATCTTTTCAAAATATTTCCCAAAATGATTTTCAAATCTTCTATAGTTATAAATATATTATTTTAGTGTTTTTAAGTTTATATATATTGAATTTTGTTTATACCTTAATAATTTATAATTATATTGATTTTATATATATTATTTGCATTATATTGAATATTTTTTTAATCTTTCAAAATTATTTTATAAAGTTTTAATATGATTAATATATATATAAACTATGTTTAAATGTTTGTACAAAGTTTTAAAATATTTTACAAAACTTAATATTTTCAAAATTTTTTTTATTAAGTACTTTTTTAAGATACAAAAGGATATATCAGCATATTCTCTCCAAGTATGCGACATACTAACCGTAAATTTCAAATTTCAAAATTTGAAAGGAAGGGTTTTTTCGACGTATCTCTTCACGAATGGATATGACCGTTGTTTTCCTATATATACTAGACTTCCAAACGAATTTTCATTAATCGCTTTCTTATTTTCTCTTCTCTTTTCACTCTCTTGATTTCTAAATCAATTTCTTTCGAAATCTACCGAAATTCAACCAAAATTAGATTCAATAATTACTAGTTTGATTCTCTTTCACATATACTCTTTGATTTCTCTCATATCTCTCAAGATCAAAGTGCTATTCAAGACCTATAGGATCAATGGTAATCAAGATCGAAGATCTGAGCCTGTAAACTCTATCAAATCATACTCCTACACTTTATAGCGTGCTTAGTATCCTTGAAATCCAAGTCGGTGTAATTGTAGCCTGTCAAAATCAATCAGGTGTGCATAGTAGCCCGTAAATCTAGTGGGTGTGCTTGTAGCCTGGAAATCAAGTGACTCTATCCAGAGCCCGAATTCTGAAGGGTGTGTTAGCCTTGAAATCGAGATTGTATTTGCATTTACTAGTTGAAAGAAATTCGTACAATGAATTATGCGGGACTAGACATAGGGTAACTCCGAACTTGTATAAAATCCTGGTGTGTTCTTTCCTTTTTACTTTTACTGCATTTACTTTTATTTGTACTTTGAATTTGTGACTGTTAATACCATCATTTCAAGTAAAATATTAAAGAATTTGAATAATATCCATATAATCCATTAAACAATATTCAACCCCCCTCCTCTAGTGTTAATTTAGCCTTAAGATCCTTACTCTACTGACTCACAAGTACACCGCCATTTGCAATGTTGATTCAAATTAAGCATAGAGAATACATCTTGTAGTTCCATTAAATTTATTAATCCATAATACTAACATGACATACACCTAACATTTCCATATATACATCAGCAAACTATCTTATAATTTCTTAGATTGCGAACTTCATATGGAATCTTTCTTTTTGGCCTCCTCTATTATAATGGAACCTCACCCAACGAATCCTCATCATCGTGATCTCCTTTGTCTTCTTCTATCGGTGGAATTGTCTACGGAGGTTGCAGAGGACCAGGCCGATATTCCTCTTGCGAAGATAAACTTTCTTTTCATCCCCAATGTCCGTGATATGTGATGGTGGTTGGAGAAGGCACATAGTCCGGTGGTGGTGCTTCTATGAGTGCACGAGGAGGTGGAACAACACGATAGGAAGGTCAGGTTGTGATAGCTTGTTCTTCCACTTTGAAAATAAAATATTTAACTTATTTAAATATTCAAATATAGAATTTTCAAACTTAAATAATCATGTTTTATATAATAAAAATGAATGGTGAACTTATTTTTAGAATTGAATAAAGATTTTGGACTTCTACCGTAACATTGACAAAATAGACAAAAGCCGGTTTTCAATCACATTGAATATACAGTCCAAGAATTGTTTTAAAGGATAAATAATTACTTTTAAAATCATTATAATTGGTTGATAAAAGTTTGATAACTATATATATGCTTATGTTATAGTGATTGACAAGTTTCGTCGCGCATTGACAAAATCAATGTCGTATATTTGCAAATGAATTTTGATATTGTTTGATATTATTTTATAAGTCAAATACACTCGTTTTAATTATTTAAAGATGATAAGAAATTTATTTTTAAGTTTGGTTAAATGAATAAATAGTTCAACAAAAACGTCAAAATGTGACGTTAAAGTATTTTGTCCAAATCAACGTTTTGTCGAATAAAGTTTCCGCAACGTTGTTGCACCTTTATATACATATACATGTACACATTTTTAAATATGTTAAGCATTAACAATTATCTAATCAAGTTTACTTTTGCTAATTAAGGTTTGAAATTCCTAGAAAATCATTAAGAAAAAGTAAACATAAAAGCACAAATTCATGTCATATCAAATCAAATAAAATGTTTACTTCATTTTTCTTATACATTAAGTGATTAAGACATAAAGTAGTGATATGACAAAATGATAATAAGTGTTGAAAAAGTAAGATAAAGTAATGATATTTTGGTAATTTTGTAAAGGGTTAATTTTGTAATTCACCACTCCTTACTTTTTCTATAAATGCCCATCCATTCTTCTCATTTTCATCACACTTCTTATTCTTCTTATTCTTCCTTATTTTTGAGCTTTTTTTTCTCATTAATGCCTTCTCTTTTTTAAGAGATGTAGGAGGGTTTAAAAATAGTGGAGTGCTTAAGCACCAATCCACTAGTTACTCTCTAACCTTTTCTTAACTCACTTCTTCTTCTTCTCTTCTTTTAAAGGCCTTAGACCACGAGTATTGGGATGGGGAGGCTATGGTCATGAGCTATAGAGGTGGAAGAAAGATTCAGGGTGCGAGCAAAGTGGAGGAGGAAGGATGGTTGTAAGCATGGGCAAGATGGTGGAGTTGTTTATGGATATATTAGTGAAGTATAAGTTAATTAAGTGAAGTGTGGTTGGATAAGAATGTTGGTAGGAAGTTAATCGATTAAGTTAAAGGTGAGTACTCAATGTTTATTAAATAATACTTAATCTCTATAAATATTTTTAAGTATGATAATATGACCATTTAATCTCTTAATGATTTGTATGAATGGTTGATAACTTGAATGATTTTATGGTTGATAACTTGTTTATGGTAAATTATGAGAAATCATAATAAAATGGTTAATTAATAGAAATGAATTCAATAATATATATATGAAGTTTATTTAGCCTCTTAATGGTTTTGAAAATATAAAAACGTTGAAAATGAATATTATAATAATATAATATTATGAAATGATTTAAAAGTGTAAAAGAGATTTAATATGAAAAAATATTAGTTTAAATGTTTGAAAATGATTTATAAATGTTTTATAAATATATGAAAGTGTTTTGGTGAAGTTTGAAAGGTAAAAATCAAAAACAGGCACGTCACATAACGATAGCTCGATATTTCGCACCATAAAAGTTAAATAAGTATACAAAGTGGAATACAGCTCGGAATCCTTCGAGATAAGAATTTTCTAGACTATTATATCCATAGTTTTCCAATGTATAAAGAAAATAAAGATTTCATTATGTAGATTTTGAAATATGTCCAAAACAATTTTCTAAGAACATCGTAGTTTTGCAGTTTGGAATCCAAGAAGGAATTTCTTTATAAATGATATTTTTAAATAATTAAATATATGAAATAAATTTGATAAATCTATTAAAATGGTTTGAAAGAGATTTGAATTGGAATATAAAAATTTTCAAACATTAAAAAGTTGTTTTAATCAAATAAGCTGTTTTAAGCACTTTTCGCAACTCTTTTCTACTATAGTTTCTACAACTTTTGAAATAAAGATTTAAACTTAACAATTCTTTCTAGAATCATTTATAAATGTTTTTAAACACATAATTAGGTGTTTTAAAGATAAATTGGATGTCTTATAATTCTTTTAGAAAGAGTTTAAATAAATGGTTATTATAACACTTGAACAATATAATAGAAATCATTTTTTTGAATGTAATGACAAACCGAGTATGCGGAAATGACTAGTACATTTATCCCACTTGTGAGATCTAAACAGTAAAACAAGGTTTGTAACTAAGATTAGGAATGGAGCAACCATTTCCCTGAACTTACTTGGCTTTTGTTTTCTCTTTTAGACGGGGGGTGGAACAAATCGAAAGGAAAGCCCGAATGCTCTAAAAAAGGTTTTTTTCAAAGCAAAAATTGAAGAGTTTTCCAAGAGTTAAATAAGAATTTGAATTAAATGGTTTTGGGTTTATTGTAATGATGTTTTACATACATCATTTTAAACCCATATAATGAGGATTTGGAAGTAGAAAATCTTTATTAAAAGGTTTAAACGTGATTTTAAATAAGATGACTTGGTATTTCCCAAGATTAAAGAGGAGTTTTAAATGAAAGATTTAAAGAAATAACGTTGAAATGTTTTCCTAAGTAGAAGAGAAAATAATTTGAAATTCTTCAAAGATTTAAGAAAGGTTTAAATAAACCAAATGATTTGATAAATGAGGCTTAATGATTCCATATACTCTTGAAAAAAAAGTGGAATAAATTGAAAAGAATATATCTAAGAAAGATATTTGATTTAAATAAAAGATAAAGTAACTGATTGATGATTGATATCCACATATGAAATAATATATGTTATTCCATTCGTGTGAGATTTTGTATTTTTCTGTTCCATTCTATCTTTATTTTTCTTTCTACCCTTAATGATCCACTTGTTTATGCAATTTGAGTTGGACATATGTGGTTTATTGACAATTCAAATGGTACGGAAAATGGGTCATTACATTTTGATATACTTAGGGGTATGCC
The DNA here is from genome assembly GCA_030765085.1 of Allium cepa. Classification (NCBI taxonomy): domain Eukaryota; kingdom Viridiplantae; phylum Streptophyta; class Magnoliopsida; order Asparagales; family Amaryllidaceae; genus Allium; species Allium cepa. Next base: position 468,274,198 of record CM060943.1, read on the forward strand.
CTAGGGACAATTATGTAATTTGTTACATATATCTAACTCGTTGACCAATCTTATTCGAAAAAAAGGTATTTTCTTCCTATTATATACTTGATATAATGTGATTATATTAATTAATTAAGTTAATTAAAAGTATAATTAATAGAAAAATCCATAAATGGTATATTTTGTGATAGTAGTTACAAAGTGTTGTAACTGTGAGTAATTTATCAAAACGAAACAAATATACCATTTTAAATGTTCTTAGTCAAGATGCATCGAGACTGGATATCGATATATCCATTGAGACCGAAGTACGTAACGCCATCCAAATGTTGGGCGGTGTATTACCCATGACTGCTGCGAGCACCTAGGGGTTTCGTACTAATAGTTATTGGATAACTATGGAGTGACTCACTCGATAGTTTTCTATTGGTTAATATAACTAAGGTCAAATGGAAAATATCTATGTGACTGATTTACAAAGTTCTCTCGACTTGAGAATATTGTGAATCTTCAATATCAAAGCTCCACTTTGATCATAATCAAATGATGGCATGACGTCCATCCACTGACTATAGTTGGGTCGAGTGGACGTATTGGAAGTGAAGCACTATTCAAGAGAGGATTCTTCTCCTCAGTTATATACGGTTAGTATCACAGTCAACTCAAAGTCAAAGTCTTTGGCTAGAGCATTCCGGTTAATAATAATTGTTATTATTGAAACAAAGACTTTGTATTTGGACTATAAATTTTAATATGGACGAGGTTGGAATTTTGACCATTACCAAATTCCATAAGTCCAAAGTGATATAGTTTTGACGAAGAGAATTGGTGTAAACAAATGTCACAACCGAGTAACGCTTATTAAACTAAAATTGTATTTTTACCGAAAATGAGTAAGCGATAAATTTGGCCATAATATCACACCCCATGCTAAGTGACGTGTGGACGTTAACATTAGAATAGTTCGACGTTAATCGCTGACCAAATTTACACCCAAGAGTTACACGGCCGAAATAATGAATTCCCTTAAGACCGAACGATTTAATTAGTTTGTAATTGTTATAAGTTAATTAGATTAATTAATATTTACGAAATACTAATTATAAAATTTGAATATGATTTGAGAAATAAATAATGTTTTATATATTTATAATAGTTATAAATATATCGATCGATATACAATATCGACAATCGATTAAATTTAATTTAATTGCATAGTATTTTAGCTTGGGCTTAGATGGGTCTGAGGCCCATCATCAGGGCTGCAAAATTTTGGTTTCGGGAAGGTCTAGGGGTGGCTAAAACATAGAGAATTGGCTTGGAGATAATGGGTCGAGATCAAGTGAGAACGGGTAAAAAGTTAGTTCTCGTTTCTCTCTAGTACAAGCCTATATGTATGTATATGTATATGTATATGTATATGTATATGTATATGTATATGTATATGTATATGTATGTATCTCTAAAAATAGTGATACTTTTTTTGGCCACCATTACCTTCTACATTGTTGATTAAAACATAGCTCTCAATGCACTTCAAAATTCTCAAATATATTTCAAATTAAAATAATACTATTCGATAGTCAGAGGTCGGTGATTCCGAACTTGCAATCCGACGAATCAAGAACAATAAAGGAAGGGAAGTCATTGCTTCAATGTGGATTCAAAGGCATTATTAAATTGGTAGGTTTAATTCATATTACAATAATGAAATTATATTCTATGATCCTATAATGAGTAATTTCATATCTGTTTAAATATATTGCTACTATATGTTTAGTTGGATGAGATTTTGTAAGTAGACGTGGTTGCCACAAATCAGTTTGGTTATCTGCATAATTTGATTATTATACCACTTGATTTATATATGGACAAATGTTGTTTACTGTAAAAAAATCAATTTTTGTCATTAATAATTGTTTTATATTTATTTATTAATAAATTCATATATATATATAAATATATTAAGGTATATTTCTCTCTCATAATAGCATATATGCATATATAAGATATATATATATATATATATATATATGATTTAAAAAATCTAGCACACTTATTTATATATAATATAAATTCGAAAATTCGAAAATTACTTATCATACATATATTCATATGTTTAAATTAGCATTTATTGAATTTTTGAATTGTTTATTATATATAAAATAATTATTACATTGAAAATTCAATTTTATATTTTTTACAACTATTATATCATTTCAGAAACATATAGGAAAAATCTCGGAATTTTTCAACAAAGTTTATTATTTTTAATAATTAATGTTAATTCGAAAAAACTGTTTATGATTTATTAAAAACAATAATTTAATTGAAAAATTCTTCAAAATTTTTCATAACCTTTCATTCATGATCCTAGAATTTTTGAAATTTTAAAATTTGAAGTTTTTTGATATATTATTTTATATTAAATAATTATTCTCGAAATCGATGTATTTGTTTTTAAAAATAATATTGCAACTTCGAAAAATCTCCAAATTTTTTCTAAGCTCTATGTTATGATCCTAGATTTTTGAAAATTGTAAAATTTGAACTTTTATCAATATATTATTTTATGTTAATTATTTTTGGATGAAAGCATTATTTTATTCATAATATATATATATACAAATTAAAATACTAAAATTTTTATGTTTGCAAAAATAAGTTAATTTTTAATTTTCGATTATAAATAATTTTTAATAATTGTTCTTTCTCTTTCTATATATATATTTATCTATATATAAATGTTTTATGTTCATATATTATATATAATATATTTACACATACATATGTGTGTGTATTTTGTACCATATATACATACACATATTTGGACAACATGCCGACATACAAAATAAGCTAATATGTCTGCTACGATGTAAATCCCAACATCTACATATGAGCATATTATACCTTTCACGGATTATATGTTACACATGCCCTCACACATATATATGTGATACATTTATGTATAAATTAAATCAAATAAAATTAATTTCATACCTTAATATATTTGAATTTAAATAAAATAAATGATTTTATTTAAATAAAATTTAGAAATGTTCTAATTCAGTTAGACATCATAGGCCCAATAAAAGATCCAATAGGGTAAAGATTTTGAAATTCAACCATAACTTCTGCTGCGGGCTAGTCCAGTTCCAATATATTTTGTATCCGAGCTTAGGTTGAGCGAACACCTAGGCTTTGTTGGGGTAAAACTCGTCAGAGATAGGGTTAGTAATACCATAGGACAAGTAACTCATTATAGATAGGGTTAGTAACACCCTAGAATGAGTTTGAGAGTATTATATATGAGCATGTATTTGTTAGTAACTAATAAAATATTTTATGTTGGTTTATTTGTTGAGTAATTTATGGATCCTGATCGATGCACCTAATCACCGTTATCGATGAGGGTTTCTAAACATTTAAACAAGGCGAACCGACACACTGATTTTGAATTTTTTTGGTAAATGAAATAATTTTACCTAAGCTTATGTATTTTTTATAAAGAAATAACTTTCGAAACTGGTATAATTATTAATAGTATGTTAGGTTATAATTAAGGGAATGATAACCTTTATATATTATCATCCATTGATTTAACAAACACCTTGTGAATTAAGTTTCATGATTTGACTATAAGATGTTTGATAAAAATACTGGGTTAGGATAAATGAATTAATATAAGATAATAAATGAGCATGTCTTATAAAAGAGGTATTTTGCAAAGATAAGATAATTTTATAAAAGGTAGATATTGAAGATATGAAAGTTTAAAGGGGATTAAAAGAAAGTAAGTTATTATAAGATGAATTCATAAAATAGATTATATAAACAAAGTAATATCTAAAGGATTTTGAAAATAATAATGGTATTATTTCAAATAAAAAAAGTATTTTATGCTAACTAGTTTGAGCGGCTCGAAAATAAACTAAACATGGGAAAGAGATGTGTTTGAATGGTAAACACTTCTCTTAAGTATTACTCTTTTTGTTAAAGGGATATGTGATACTTTTGGTAGCACCCAGTTCCTTGGTATGGTTTAGAGTTACTCGATCTATATAATTTTCTTAAGTTAAAGAGATAATGTGAATCGTTAATTGATAAATTGATTAGTAATCTTTAAGTGTTTAAACCAAAGATAAATTGGGATCACCAATTGATAAGATAGAGCGGAATTTTCAATGATTTTGGATAGTTGAAAATTTCTAACTCATATCTAACTCAGAGCTAAGAAATTGATGAAAAGTTTTGATAAAAGATTATGAAATATGTTGAGTAAATACAATTAGATAGGTATAATTTATAAATATGATTTATAGATAAAAAGGATTTATAAGCTGTGAATTTAATGTGTGACAACCCAGATTTTTTAACGTCTGTTAATTGGATAATTAACCGGTTTAAATCATTAAAACATTAATTTTATTAGTCGGACAAATATAAATTGATTTGAAAACTATAACAGTATTGAATTATAAATCTCTGAATATGTTAAATCTTATAGTAAATAAGTAAATAATATATTTCACCATTTAAATTCAAAAATAAAATATCCATAAGTATATAAATGGATATATACAAGCTATATAGTATATACATAAGTATATAAATGTGAATGTATGTATTTATGCCCATAAAATAAAATATAAGAGGATATTGTATAAAATGTGTATATATATATATATGGAATCAAGGATATACAAGCTTATGATGTTCAATTAGTAAATATATATATATACACCTTTATCTACATACTTCTAATATAATTATATTAATTAGATATTTGGCAAAAATTTAATTTAATAATCTTCTAATATAATTATTTAAAATTGCAAACTTATCTTTTCAAATAAATAAAATATACTTTATATTTACAATTGTTCTTATACATACATACATACATACATACATATATATATATATATTGTGAATAGAAATTATGGTTTGAATTCAATGTAAATTTCTCAAAAATAATTAAATTTAAACTCTACATTTTAAACATTAGAGATAAGTATATATATACATATAATTATTAATTAAGGTAGTGATAACTTAAGTTTAAAATGAAATAAGAATAAATAAAAGGTTTTATAATATTCTTTTGTGTTACATGAAATAAATATAAAAATATAAAACATAGGAAATATAAATATACATACATACATACATACATACATACATACATACATACATACATACATACATATATATATAAATATATATATATAGACACTTGTAAGCTAATAATTTACATATGGATTCATCAAACTTATAAGTGTTAATTTATTCATTTTCAAAAATAAGAAGAAAAAAAATGATTTAAAGAGAGAAATCAAGACTATGTACAAGCAGCTTGCTTTTATACATATCTCAACTTCTTTTCTCTTTCATTTTAAAACAACAAACCAAAAACCAGAGAAGAAAAAAGAGAGAAAGATAACAACTTCACCATTTTCTCGACTAAAGCTTAGCAATTCAAGTTCAACTAGATCATAGTAGATCAAGATCAAATAAAACTTGCAATTTTCTTTTCCAAAGCAAGACTTTTCTCCATTGTTCAAACTTCTAACATGTGAGTAAAGTTAACTTTTTAAAAGCTAAATCATCTTTATAAACTTGTGCATGTAATGATTGATGATAGTAATGTCCTGACTATTGCTTGCATGGATGTAGAAATGTATTTTTCCTAGAATATAAGTTGAATTATTGTGTGTATATATATATATATGCATGTCTATGTTTAGATGTGCATGCCTCTGTTCTTGTTTAACAGGCTCAAGAAAACCACTCAAAATTCAATTCTTCTTCATATAAACCATTATAAGTTATGACGTTTAAAGAAAATATGTTTGTAATAACTAAGTTATATTTTTAAAAATGTTTTTATGTGTAATTAGCAAGTAGTTCCACTGGAAAGAAGAAATTACAGTAAAAATCAAAACATCTCAGAAATTCGACTTTCATAATTTCTAGATTTTCTTATATAACCAAATTCGTTTTTAAAAATGATGATTTTTGATGGTAATATCAAGATTTTTAAGTTGGTATTTGGGGAGAAGCTGTGGGTTGAACGGAAGTGGGATTTTCGTTGATTTCTCGGCTCGATCGGTGGTAGTCGGGGTTGATGCTGGAGATAGCTCGAGGGTCGGGGATCGTGGGAAAATTGGTCGGCAATTTTTCTGATCACCGTGGTGGCGCGGCGAGGGATATGTAGGGTTTAAGACCCTGTTTGGGTCGACAATTATTTGAGCCAGAACGTCGTCGGGCCGGCATCGGAGTGGGCTGGAGTAGGAGGAATATGAAGAGGAAGGACAGGCGATGTTGGTGGCAAGTTGGCGTGGGTTCCGGTTGGCTGGGGCGGTGGTACGGGGCATTTGTAGGTAGGAGTTTCATTTCGGGTAGTAGCGAAACCGCTTGATTTTGATTGTGGGGTCGTGAGTGGTTCTGGGTAGTTAGGGATGGTCGGCAAGTTGTCGACGATGGGTCGGAGGTGGCAGCGTGAGCCGAAACGGCGTCATCTCGGTGTGCATGTGCACGCGTGATTCTCGTGTCAGGTGAGTTCACTGTAGGGCAGAGAGAAAGACATGGAAGAATGGTTTGGATCGGGTTGGGCTCGGGTTTGCATAGGGATTTGGATCGGGTTGGGCTCGGGTCTTTACATAAGTGTATTAACAAAGTTTTAAAAAGGAAAAGGAAACAAGTTTTTCCAAAACAAATTTTCTCACCAATTCTTTTAAATGTTAAAAGTTTACTTAGTATTGTTCAGTTAAAGGTTACATAAATAATTTATTTTTACTTAAATTAATTAGGCTTAGAATAATTTAATTATATGTCCATTATTTTAATTAATTTCTAAGTTTGTTTAATTAAAATTAAATGATGTAATTAAGTAGATGGTTAAATAAAATGTTTTTAAACTTCTAATTTATCAAAGGTCTTAAGTGATTTTATAGGTTAATAATTATCTAATTCCAAATATTTAATTTAAATAAAATAAGCGGCTTGTAAATAGTTAATGACAATTAAGAAGAATTTATAAGTAATTAATTTATTTTGAGTAAAATTAAATTAATTAGAAATGGTGTGACTAGTTTATCTAGCTTATAAATGTTTAATTTGAATTGAATGCTTTGGATTGTTTAATATCTCTAGTATGTAAATTCGTGATATTCTGTGATATGAGATACCCTGGATTGAACTATTGATAAACGTGAGTCGTTTATTTAAACAAATATCTAGAATGGAATTTATGTGTGAATATGACATTCTAAAGTTTAAATTGAATTGTTCTTACTTAAACAACTTAGCCTAAAGGGTAACGTTTGATTCGAAGGGATCGAGATCAGATATCAGCGATATCCGGAGCCACTTCGATTAGTAACTACTATAATTCTTTATAGATTTGATTATAGAATCAAATAGGCTGGAATGAAATAAATTAAGTAAACTTCGCCATTTAAACTAAGTAATGGTACTTAGACATTATTTTGTGAAATAAGTGTTTGGCTATAGTAAGAGAAAACTCGTAGTGATGAACGAGTTACCTGGGTTTTCAAAGAAGCTTTACAACTTAAGTATTTCATATTAAATGGGTTTACTCATGCTGGTTTCCAGCCTGACTCAGGTGCTACTTTGTTGTAATGCTGGGGTCAGACCGATTATTATAGATTTTCAGTTTAGGACGTTCTAGAGCTCAGGAGACGAGCTGGATGGCAGGGACGTATTGATTATTTCCCGCTATGAAGTAAAGATTGTCTAGACTGGACTTAGGGACAGGTTATTACAGCAATTCAGTTTATTTATGAATGATTGTGCTCTGATATATTGTATATAAATTGACATTTACAGCTTTCTTTGTGTAAATGCTGTTATTTGTATATTATATTTTGATCCGCTTCGATTGTGAGGTTCTGTACTTTTGTTTTCTGTTTCTTCTTCTACCTTGTTTTCTTCTTAACCCTAACAGTCTGGGATTTCCAGCAGTTGATTGCTCGGCACTATACAGTGAACGTATTAGTGTCGATTTTCGAGGTCGAAAATTTCGATCTGTCGCATTTGGTATCATAGCTGAAGGTTAAGCGAGAACCTTGGCTCTGGTGGGGGTTACACATTATAGATAGGGTCAGTAGTATCCTAGAATGAGTTGAGTATATTATATGAGAGCGTACTTGTTATTTTCTCATAATGATTTAAAAAAACGGTTTTAAAACTAATGATTTTGTATAAGCTTATATTTTGATATATAAAGCAATAATTTTTCTAATTTTTATATATATTAAGGTAATTGGTTGTTGATTATTGAAATTAAATAAGATCATAAAAATTTAAATACAACCAAATGGAAATTTGGGTAAGGATTAACTATGCAAATAAGTTGAGCTATAAATGGATTCACAACTGAGTTTAAATGCTAGAAAATTCAAAAGAATTTTAAAGTATTGAAATAAGTTACCTTGATTTTGATTTTCCAGCAAATGATTATGGATTATATGGTGTGTACGATTTCTAGATTTGATAATTATCATAAATTGGTTGTTGTATCTAAATAAAGGGATGTTTGTTTTTCTAAAATAAACAATGATAATGCCGAATTAAATATTTTAAGGAAGTAACAATTTAGATAAGTGATACTCGTAAATTGGAATGGATTTAAATTGTGAAGTTTTAAAACCTAAGTCTAAAAAATTTGAAATTGTCTCAAAGTGTTAAAAGGTATATAAATAATATTATCAGAATATTTTTGAATGTAGGATCTTATTTTAAAACAAGAGTTGTTTTAATTTTTTTTAAATGAATTTGTTTTGAATTAAAAACCAAGAATGGTTTAAAATTTAAAGTATGACTTGGTGTGCAAAGGAAATAAATATGCATATATATATGTGGGATATGCATAATATCAAAGTTGATTTGAAATAAACACTAAGTGTTAAGTTCTGAGTTTCCTTTGAAATGTGATGTAAAAACCCAAAGAGAAATAAGTTTTAAAATTATAAGTGGGAAGTAATATTGATGGAAAATTTAAGTTTGAATGGATAATTTAAATTGAGGAAGGTTGAATGGATTAAATGGATGGGAATTTAACTTAGGGAAGTTAAATGGGTTAAAATGTAAAGGGAGTTATGTGTGGTCTCAAAAGAGTTTTGAATTCTGGAATTATGTGATGGATGCTATTGATTGGTGTTTTAGATAATTTGAAGGTTTATTTGCTTGAACATATCCGGCTATCATCTTGTTGTTATTAATAATCTATGAAACCGTATATTGAATTGTTTTGAATGAATTAAGAAGTGGGTTGAAACGATGTGCATCCAATCTGAAATTAAATAGAAATAAAACTTTATTTTGAAACTATTCAAATGATTTTGGATTTTAAGAGATAAAGATTAATTTATGAAAATGGAATCACTTTGAACTTAAGATTTAAATGTTAAAAATGAACTTGCAAACTAAAATTGTTATGAAATGGTTTCAAAGTTAGAAGTTAGAATTGGGTAATCAATTGGATTCCGAAAATTGATCTGTTTAAAAGATTTAACTCTTACTTGAACCTAGAAATAAGTTTAGGTAGAAGCAAAGGTATTCAAAATGAAATTTTGAAAGTTAGACTCAGAATTAAATTGTTTAAAGACTTGGGTTGTGAATAAAAGGTTAGGGGTTAATTTGATTTAAGGGATTAAATCAACATTTTAAAATTTAACTCGAATTTATATAATTCGAGATGGTTTAAAGTTGAGATTGGAATTGAAATTAGTTCAAATTGAAATTTGATTTGAATTAATTGGAATTATAATTGAAGTTGAATAAGTTTAAATTCAAATAGGAATTGACTTGAATTTGGGAAAGGAATTGAAGTTAATTCAAATTGAATTGGAATTAAATCAATTTAATGGAAATGGAAATTGAGATGGGTTGGAATGGGAGATTGGGAGATTGAACAGTTTGGCTCTGAACTATTTTCAAACAAATTGTTTTAATATAAATCGTTTTGAACCTATTCCCTTAAATATTTAGACTATTATGATTACTATACAAACCTTTCTTTTTTAAAACTCAAATATCTTATATTAACTAATCACTACTTTACAACTACTTTACAACTAATTACTATTTTACAACTATTTTGCAACTATCTAACTATTCTACAACTATTTAACTATTATACAACTATTTTAGAACTACTTAACTATTCTACAGCTATTTTTACAACTAATAACTATTTTACAACCACTTAACTATCTTAAACTTTTCAAACCAATTTTCTAAACTCAAGCTGGTCAGAGTGCAAACTGTTATAATTGAATACCAATTGAGATAAGAATTGAAGTGATAACCCAAATGGAAATTGAAGCATTTGTGAGTAAGTGAATAGAAATCAAAATGAAAGTGAATAAAAATAAAATTGATTTAGCTAATAATCAATGAAGATAAATACGTAGGATGTACGTATATTATTCTATTCGCATAACGATTTGATTCAGATTCGAGCACAAAATTTCGAGATAGTATATCGATCCGAGTTGGGATTTTTCACTCGATTTTCAATGGCGAACCCTGGATATGGATTTTTGATTGATTCTGGAAATTCTCTATCATAGTTATGGCTACACAAGGAGAATGACGGTTTTTGATCAAGAAACCAGATTTGAGTCCGCACTAGGAAGTCGGGTAAACGATACTAGTTCGGAAGTGAAATTGCGTGATCGAGTGAATGATTGGATTTGATTTTGTGTACGGATGTTATATGTACATTGTACGTGCTTGAATGGAATATATATAGAAAATTTTGAAAAGGTCTTTGAAAAATATTTGAAGTATAAAAAGGAATTTATATAAGTGGGAAGTGATCCAAAAATATTTTGTTTTAGTTAAAAGAATAAACTTATATATATATATATATATATAAATGATTTTATGAAATTAGGATTTTTTTTTTTGAAACTCACTGATTTTGAAAGGCTTTTGGATTCTAGGAAAAATCAATTCTGGGATTTTGGAGAGCCAAGTTTGGGAACTATCGATTTTTGAAATATCGATTTTGAAGTTTATATGTGATACATATTAAGAGCATGTTTTGAAAGATACTATATGTGTATAGTATAAAATGTTTTAAGAATGCTTTGGAGAGAAAGGCGCTCCCATTTAGAGTTGAAACTTGTAGTAAGAGATCCACGGGGTGGTTCTACCTTGAGCCCTAAAGGGGGTTCTAAATTTGATTCCAGAAGATGTCCGGACTAAACTGTAGTTTCTAAGGATTATGGTTGGGGTAGCAAAAGTCGAGGGCGCCGATGCCTATAGAGACATTGAGGTTATGTTGTGATGGCACTGTAACTCGGTGTAACTGCAATCAACTGCACTCTATAGCGTAAGTCGAGGGGCAGTGATTGCCTAAAGTCTATGTTTGATTTCGCTGGGAGAGCGACGTAACATCGGTCGACTGCGATCTATGAGGACATAGCGAAAGTTGTGTGGCAGTGAGTGCCTACATGCTACATTAAGACTCGACTGATGTAGTTTGCGATCTATGCGGTGAAGTTTCATTTGGCAGCGAAATTCGAGGGCGCTGATGCCTATAGTTACATGGTTTTTGCCGAGATGGCAACGTAACCCTGGGTGTAGCTGCGATCTGTGGCGGTTCCATGGTGTAATCGAAGGGTGTGGATGCCTACAGTTTTCTACGGTTTCGCCGGGATGGCGACGTAATCATCGGGCTAACTGCGACCATGGAGGGGGTGATGATTTCCAGAGCATTATCACGAAAATATTTTCTACATTTTCATAAAAATGTTTTCTAAGTATTTTCACTGGGTGTTGAAAACGGGTCTGCTAAGTACTTATAGATTTTTAGTCCTACGCTTGATCAATGTATGACCGAATTTCTGTGAGAATAAGATGGACTTGTTGAGACATCGAGTTATAAAAAGTATTTTTATAAAACTATTTTGATAATATTATGTAGATTTTTAAAGTTTTTTAAAAATTTAAATAAAAAGAGTAAAGAGTTAAAAATGTTTAAAGAATAATTTAACTGGTAATAAACATTATAATAAAATTCTTGCTTCGTTCCTTTTCGAGGATGAAAAGTTTTAAGGGGGGAGGAATGTGACAACCGAGATTTTTTAACGTCTATTAATTGGGTAATTAACTGGTTTAAATCATTAAAACGTTAATTTTATTAGTCGGATAAATATAAATTGATTTGAAAACTTTAACAATATTGAGTTATAAATCTCTGAATATGTTAAATCTAATAGTAAATAAGTAAATAATATATTTCACCATTTAAATTAAAAAATAAAATATCCATAAGTATATAAATGGATATATACAAGTTATATAGTATATATATAAGTATATAAATGTGCGTATATGTATTTATACCCATATGAAATAAAATATAAGAGGATATTGTATAAAATATGTATATATATATATATATATATATATGGAATCAAGGATATAGAAGCTTATGATGTTCAATACACACACACACATATATATGTATGTATGTATATATACACCGTTATCTACATACTTCTAATATAATTATATTAATTAAATATTTGGCAAAAATTTAATTTAATAATCTTCTAATATAATTATTTAAAATTGCAAACTTATCTTTTCAAATAAATAAAATATACTTTCTATTTACAATTGTTCTTATATATATATTGTGAATAGAAACTATGATTTGAATTCAATGTAAATTTCTCAAAAATAATTAAAATTAAACTCTATATTTTTAAACATTAGAGATAAGTGTGTGTGTGTATATATAATTATTAATTAAGGTAGTAATAACTTAAGTTTAAAATGAAATAAGAATAAATAAAAGGTTTCATAATATTCTTTTGTGTTACATGAAATAAATATAAAAAGGAAATATAAATATATAAATATAAAACATAGGAAATATAAAATATACATAGAGACACTTGTAAGGTAAGAAGAGACATATGGATTCAACAAACCTACAAGTGTTAATTTCTTCATTTTCAAAAATAAGAAAAAAATGATTTAAAGAGAGAAACCAAGACTATGTACAGGCAGCTTGCTTTTACATATATCTCAACTTCTTTCTTCTTTCATTTTAAAACAACAAACCAAAAACTAGAGAAGAAAAAAAAAGAAAAAACAGAGAAAGATAAACAACTTCACCATTTTCTCAACTAAAGCTTAGCAATTCAAGTTCAACTAGATCAAAGTAGATCAAGATCAAATCAAACTTGCAGTGTTCTTTTCCAAAGCAGGACTTTTATAATAGATGAGTAAACTTAACTTTTTAAAAAGCTAAATCATCTTTATAAACTTGTGCATGTAATGATTGATGATGGTAATGTCCTGACTATTGCTTGCATGGGTGTAGAAATGTATTTTTCCTAGAATATAAGTTGAATTACTGCGTGTATATATATGCATGTCTGTGTTTATATGTGCATGCCTCTGTTCTTGTTTAACAGGCTCATGAAAACCACTCAAAATTCAATTCATCTTCATTTAAACCATTATAGGTTAAGACGTTTAAAGATAATTAGTTGATTGGTTGTTATATGATTGTTAGTTAAGATGTTTAACATGTTATGTTGGGTATGATTTGGTTGTTATATGATTGTTAGTTGATTGTATATAATTCATAAGTGTAAATTGAAAGCTATAAATCATTGGAATCAAATTGGAAGTTAAATGAATTTAAATAGAATTTAATTTGATTCAAATTGGAAGTGAACTAATGTAAATATAAATTAGTCAATGTTAACTAATTGAATTGAGAATGAATGTTAGTAAAATCCAACGTTAATGAGTCAACTGTGATTAAAATTGAAACCCAAGTCAACAGATATTAATAAGAAGTGAATTTATATTGATTGGTTATGGATTCGTTGGATGATAGTTGGATGATAATTGATTTGGTGGATGCATTTGTTGTTTGTTGCAATTGCTATGTTGGCACATGTAGTTGTTATGTTGCTATATGATGTATATTGATATTATTTTCATAATATGCATGTTCTCATGGTTTGTTGAGTGTTTAGTAGGTGCGGATTGCGCTTGCTTCGCATTTGGAGCTCGCTTTTGCACTATATTAGCCGTGTATGCTCGCTAATAATATATAAGGTACATATCTTGGATTACATACCGTACTTTTACACCTTTTTCCCTGCGGGATGCCTTATCACTTGATGAGATGTATATTTGTGATATATATACTGTCATTTTTTTTCGATCGAGCCACGCAAAGGAGACTCTGCCGAAATTTTCCGTAAATCCGGGTGTTAGAAAAATTTTCAAGTTTTAATTTTTTTTTATAACTTGTTTTGATAACTAACTTTTAAAGTTAGAAAGCCGTTTGGAATAACTTAGTGAAAGTGTAGTAATGACTTTATAAATGGAATTTCATTGTTTTATAAGTTGGTAACTTTGAATAAAATATAGCTAATGTTGAATTCTATACTTAGTTCCTTTTCCCTTCTTTTTCCTTTTCGGGGACGAAATTTTTTGAGTGGGGAGAGTGTAACGACCCGTAAATTTTCGATAATTAAAATAGCTAATTTAAAAGATTTCGTGATTTAATGTTAGAATTTTTTTTTGTAATTCGTTTGGAATAATAATAACTGGAATGAATTGCAATAATAATTATCCAAGTAATGAAAAATGAATGCTACTTAATGAATGCCTTTGAAATCAATAGTTGAATAGGATAATAAATGTTGAAATTCATTGGGTATAATAGAGTAATTGATTGATAAGTAAAATTTATTTAAAATCAAATATTGAATATTGAACAGGTAAATTGTTTAAATTTAATATTTAAAACTTATTGAATAATTGAATAACTGTAAAATGAAATAGTGTTTTAAATTGTGAATTGGTTTTAAAAGTTGAATCTTATAAGTTCAATTTCAATATTTCAAAAGATAATGAATTATTGGGTAATCGAAATTGTTTAAATTAAATATTTGGAATTTATTGAATAATTTAATATTGGGAATTGAATAACCGTATAATGGAAGTGGTTATTCTATAATTTTAATTCGTTTCAAAATATAAAATTTTAAGTTCATTTTGAATATCTCAAAATATAGTGATTCAAGAATAATAAAATTTGTTTAAATTTAATATTACAAATGTTGGAATAATTAAATTCCGAATTTGATATGATTAATTTGATATTGAAATTTAATATTTGAAAATAGAGTGAATAATTGAAATTTGATTTAATAGGATTCAAATTGATCTCCAAAGCGAATGTAAGTTATAACGGGATTATAATAGAGTTAATAAGATTTTAAAATTGGAATTTATTGGATAATTGAATAACGGGTTTAATATGATTAAAAATGATTTGTAAAATTTTAATTTATCATATTAAAGTTAGAATGATGTTGTAGAACTTTTAAAATCGAATTAAAAGTAAATTTGTGAAAATTGAATATTTTAATATTTAATTGACGAGTTAAAATAGTCATTTTTCAAACAGTCTCGAATTTCGACGAAACCAGTTTCATCGGATCCGTAACGTGATATTATTGTAAGGTTTCAAATTTCGGGTCAATCGGATTTACCGTTTGCCCGGGGCAAGCCAAAACGCATAGAAATTCATTTAATCGGTTTAATTTAAATTTGATCGTTTATTTCCGTAACTCACACTTACGATCGAATTAGGCCTTGAAACCTTTTCCATTACGTCCGGAATAGGGGTATAACATTATAAAGCCTAGCGGCACGCCTCGATAGGGGTTCAAGATTTTAAGTTGCATAAATTGGGATATTTTGAAATTTAAAATTTATATTTTGACTGGTCAACCCTTCTTTTCAGCTGTAAATTCTACCTTGTCCTTGTAGCTTTTCATTCACGTCTCCCTCTCCTTTATTCTACACGCAATGGCAGAAAATAAATAATAGAAAGAGGAAAAAAAATGGAAACTTTGAAAAATCATAACTCTATTTCTACTCAAGTAAAAATCGCGAAACCAATTTTAAAAATCAAGATTCTCCGTCAGCTTCATTTTGGTATGCTCGTTGGAAGGTGCGGCTTCGATCTGGGTTGCTCTACTATGAAGGTCGAATAGATCCTGAACTAGGGTTTGCAATTCACGACGATTTAGAGCTCGATTGGAGATTTGGGCTTTGGATTCGAGTTCGCCATTGAAGATATCATCTACGGCTTGGTTTTTGGAGTGCTCGGCAGAGTCTTGGGGGATGCGACCTGGTCGCGTGTGTACAGCTGGGTGCGAAGTCGCGTTTTACTGGGTGGGGCCGAGCTTGCAACTTGGTGGTCGAGAAGATGGAGGCTTCGAAGAGAAGAAGATTGGCGAAGACGGATTTGAGTTTCGTAAACTGTAGTCTCGTATCACTGGAGATTGATGCACGGCTTGGTGGGTTTTCTCGTGCACGTACAGGAATTGGGGAAGAAGGAGATGTTGAGTGGGCTGGGCTTTGCTTTGGGTATGAATTCATTTTAATATAATATAAATTGTTTTATAAATTCAAATGTCGATAACTTATAAAATGTATAACTCTCTCATACGAGGTCCGATTGAGATGAGACTTTTTGCGTTGCGATCGTGATGAAAAGAGCTTCGAAATGAAATTGGTTTGGACAAATTTGGAGACAGTTGAAATTTGGGCTAAAATTGGGAGTCGTCCGGTTTAGTTCCAAACCGGAACGTCTCGGCGACAACGAAAAATCAAGGTGAGTGTTTTATAATGCTCACAACGTACTAAATATCTTTATGCTAGTTGAATTTGATATTATGAAGTGATAGGAATTTTATTAGTCGTTGTTCGATAGAATTTAATTGTCATATAGCTTATCATTTGAATTAACCGTTGAAAAATTAAATTGACAGTTAAATTGAAATTAAAATTGAATTGCGATTAAATTACCTGACATTGATAACCATGAAATTGCCATGAACTGTATTGTCTATTGGATGATGTATTTGGATGGATGTTATTGGTTGATACTAAAATGTTTGGATGTTTATTTGCTTATATATGTCCTGTTATGCATACATATGAAACTGTGATTTGATTTAAGTGATATATATTCATCCCTGACATTTAATTGAAATAAATAATTACTTGGCCATGGGATAGAAAATTATATACGGACACCGAATTGGCTAAATTTATAATCTTTAAAATCGTCGATTTGAAATTTATTTAAATGTTTTGATTTAAAAAGTTATAAATAGAAATAAATTTATAGAAATCGAATTTATCGAAAATTGAGTTTGGAAAGTTGAAATAAATTTTGGTTAAAAGAAATTGTTAAATAATTAAAGTGGAGACTTTGGAATTTAAAAATCGGGATATGATTGAATTTCGAAAATTGATTTGTTTAAAGATTTAACCTTAATTCGAGCTTTGAATATTACTAAGTAAATGCGATATAAAATGATATTTTGAAATTGAGCTTGAAATTGAATCATATTTGTAATTGGGATTTAAATTTGAACATTGAAGGATAATTTTGTTAAGTGTTAAAAATTGATATTTTGAAAAATCAAGCTAAAAATCGATATAAATTGAAATTGAATAAATTAAAGGTGAATTTAAAATTGAATTAGTTTGAAGTAAAAATTGACATTGATTTGAATTGAAATCGAAATTGAATCGGTAGAATGGAAATTGAAATCTATTTGAATTAGGAAGTTATAATTGAAATGGTTTGGTTTTGAAGCTGTTTTATTTTGTTTTCCGAATTACTCAGTTATATAAATCACTTTTGAATACTTAAAGTATTTTAATCTACTTAACCCAATTTTAATTATTTTAAACTAATTTATCTATTTTAAATCCATTTTAAAGATTTTAAGTATATTTTAACTATTTTAATTATTTAAACTATTTTTAAACTACTTAAAACTATTTTCTAAAATTTCAAATAGGAAAATAAGGTGAAATGTTTATGTTTAAATCTTGAATGTAAATACGAATTGGTTTAAATGAAGTTGCAACCTAAATTGAAATTCGAAAGGATATTGAAATCGAAATGAGATATTGAGGCGAAAAATGATTTTTGAAACGGAATCTGACATTTTAATAGATACGATGATATTTGAAATGGATTTGATTTTTGAAGCGAATATGATATTTTGATATAAATTATGAATCGATTTGAAATATAAAAGAGCCATCGGTGTAATAATACGTAGTTATTAAAGAGACCGGGATCGGATATGGACATACTCTCTGTCGATACCGAAAACCACTTTAATAACTTTTATACGCGGAGTGTTGATCCAGAATGAAGTGGATGGTTTGGTGAACGCGTTGACTGAAGAAAGAGAACGATATTGGATGACCCCTGACATGACTAAAACAGGAGCCGCGCCGGGCCATTGAGGTTCGCCATCTCTAGCGGACACACTTCTTCGGTACCATATCTATTACATTTGTGATGCGATTTGGATGCACCCCTTGATTTGGGAGTGTTGTTTCGCGGTGTTGGGGCAGCTGCTGGCTATGCTCAACATCTGTCCGGATCACGCAACTACTAGTATCCTAGTTGGTATCGCCTCATGTACCTTGTCATACTGATTATCCTATTCGCGACCACTACGTTATGTTTTGTGTTATACCTATGGGGTACCCTCTGATAACCACCAGTTTACGGTGGGGCTTACGGTGCTGTATAGACTATGGCATTATAAACATGTGTTAAGGGAGATTATGGTAACGCCTTAACGCTATTTTGATACTTTATATTACTGATAGGCATTATCTACTTAGCGTACATTACTACATAGCAGATAGTTTAGCGGATCCTTAAGAGATGGAAAATCCCGTAACATCTCTTGAGTTATTGCACGCACGTTGACACTGGATATGAGATGTCAAACCCCGTAAACATCTCTGACGCCGTTACACTCATATTTATTTACGATTGATTTAACTTTCATAAGGATATTTTAGTCCTGACTCGAGTGTTTTGTCTTTTCATTACGCTCGGGTCAGTCCTGAGTTTTTCAGATTTTTGAAGATTTATTCTGGAGGATGAAGACGGAGATTTGGTATACTATTACTATTATTACCCTTGCATCATGCTATCTGCTGCATTATTTTAATTGTTCTGTTGTATATATATAACTCTGATAAATGTTGTATAAATAATTGTCAAAGTATAGTAAACAGCTTCATGAACTGTTTATTTGACTATTATATTTTATCGTTCCGCTGCGAGATTCTGTGTTGTTTCATTTCCTTTATTTCTCTTTCTTTTCTTTTCTTATTTACCCCAATAACCATATGCCCTTTTGAATGGTTTGGAATCGGCATGTGTATTTGATCGTCGGTTTAAACTATCCAAAAAGGTGGGTCGTTACAGTTGGTATCAGAGCTTTGGTTTAGCGATAACCTTAGCTTTGTGGGGTCTGGCTCTTTATAAATAGGGTAGTTATACCCTATGATGAGTCGCTGAGTGTATACATATGAGAGAGTGTATTTGTTAGTGATATAAAATGTTTTATATTGTGTCGGTTGATTTGTTGAGTGGCTTATGGATTCTGGTCAATACGAGTAATTAACGTCATTGATAGGGATCTCTAAGCACTTAAACAGAACGATTCGAGATAGTATTGTTTTGAAATTGGGTAAATGAAATAATTTTGCTCTAATTATATTTTATATATAAAGAAAATTTCAGAAATTATTGTGACTTATCTAGCTTACCTGTTGTTAGGAATGATAATATTGGTTATTATCATTAATTGGATATTGTAATTTAATAAATAAGATGAATTATAAAATGAACAGCGATAAAACAACTTGTGGAATATTTTAAGAAAGTAAAATCCTATAAGAATATTTTATAAAGGTGACTTATAAATTAAAATAGATTTAAATTGGAAAATATTGAATTTAAGACCCGGAGATCTTGAAAATGGTTTTCAAAGTTTTGAAGAAATTTATAGTAATATTAGTTGGAAATTGTTTATGGGAATTTTTTGAAAGGATTTTAAAGGAAAGAATGAATTCAGTATTCCTCTCTTATGTCGCTGGAAAATAATTTCGGTGATGACTGCGCAGCATCATCGATGTTCATTTTCGAGTCTCAAAGTGGGGGAGGCTTCTAAGAAGCTTTGTTTTTCTTCGAAATTATTTGGATAAATGGGTTTTGGTTTAAAATCCAAAGGTATGATTTGATATATTAAAGATATAAGTGTACATATTTATTTCAAACGATTTGAAAAGAACCGGGCATTTAAATTTCTATGTTCTGTTAATTAATAATTTTCAAATTATTTGAATGAAATGTGAATAACCAGAATTTATAAAATAAGAGGATTAAGATATCCAAGCAATTGTTTGGGAAAACTTTAAAGTCAAAAGGTAAAGAGAATTTAAATAAATTAAATTTGTGAACATTCTAAATTAGTAAAATGAAATTCTATAAATTTGTATAGTACCAAATTTGCATTCTAATAACATATAATATGACTTACCAAATATTAAGAAGTTAAAATGATGTTTTGGATATGAAATGAGATGTTGTACAAATAAACAGAACCTGAAAATAATTGAAGTATACAAGTAAGGAAAACTCAAAGGAATTAGAATGTATATAAATGAAGATTTGGATGTGATAAAATGTTATATACTTAAATATAACATGAAAGGATGAATGGATAAATGGAACAAGTAAGTGAACTTAAGAAAGAAGATAAATGGATCGTATTATATCTTTGTAAATTGGTTATAGAAAATAAATATAAAATTGCAAAGGGATTGTAACCTTTAAGATAACTGTAAACTAAGAAAAGTCATTTATGAGAGGTTAGACTTTTATAGGATGATTAATAAACTAAAGTGCTGGTTAATAAAATGTTCTATAAATAAATTTGTTATTAACTAAAATTATGAAGTTGAAGTAAATGCAAACAAAGGAATTTCTTATAGCTAAGAATCAATTGGAAAATGAAATTGGATTTAATTAAATTATATAGAATGTTTAAAATGAACTTGAGTAAGCAAATTCTATGATATGATGTCTAAGAAAAGATAATGTTAAAGAACATGCTATGTAAAGAAATGAATTTACTAACTGAATAATAGATTGTGAATAATTAATTGAAAAAAAAGAAGTCAATAAAATAATTTAGTATAGATAAATTGGATAGAAATCCATTGGAAGGTAATACGTGAGATTTACGTATATTATTTTATTTGCATAATGATTTTATCCAAATTCGAACACAAAATTTCGAGATGATTTATATCGATCCAAGTTAGGATTTTTCACTCGATTTTCGACGGCGAACCCTAGATATGGATTTTTAATTTGATTTTGGAATTCTCTATCATAGTATATGGCTATGCAAGGAGAGTAACAGTTTCCAATCAAGGAACCAAATCTGAGTCCGCACTAGAGAGTCGGGTGAACGATACTAGTTTGGAAGTGAAATTGTGTGATCGAATAAGCGATTAGATTGATATTGATCACGAATGATATATGTACGGCTTACGGACTTAATTAAAAGTTAAAATTGGAAATTTAAGATGCCAAATATAAAATGATTCTTTTAAAATTATATAACAGGATATATATATAAAAGAGATAAACCAAATTGAATGTAAAATTAATAATTTGGTTATGTTGGGTATGATTTGGTTGTTATATGATTGTTAGTTGATTGTATATAATTCATAAGTGTAAATTTAAAGCTATAAATCATTGAAATCAAATTGGAAGTTAAATGAATTTAAATAGAATTTAATTTGATTCAAATTGGAAGTGAGCTAATGTAAATATAAATTAGTGAATGTTAACTAATTGAATTGAGAATGAATGTTAGTAAAATCCAACGTTAATGAATCAACTGTGATTAAAATTGAAATCCAAGTCAACAGATATTAATGAGAAGTGAATTTATATTGATTGGTTATGGATTCGTTGGATGATAGTTGGATGATAATTGATTTGGTGGATGCATTTGTTGTTTGTCGCAATTTCTATGTTGGCACATGTAGTTGTTATGTTGCTATATGATGTATATTGATATTATTTTCATAATATGCATGTTCTCATGGTTTGTTGAGTGGTTAGTAGGTGCGGATTGTGCTTGCTTCGCATTTGGAGCTCGCTTTTGCGCTATATTAGCCGTGTATGCTCGCTAATAATATATAAGGTACATATCTCGGATTACATACCGTACTTTTACACTTTTTTCCCTACGGGATGCCTCATCACTTGATGAGATGTATATTTGTGATATATATACTGTCATTTATTTTCCGATCGAGCCGCGCAAAGGAGACTCTGCCGAAATTTTCCGTAAAACCGGGTGTTAGAAATTTTTTCAAGTTTTAAATTTTTTTATAACTTGTTTTGATAACTAACTTTTAAAGTTAGAAAGCCGTTTGGAATAACTTAGTGAAAGTGTAGTAATGACTTTATAAATGGAATTTCATTGTTTTATAAGTTGGTAACTTTGAATAAAATATAGCTAATGTTGAATTCTATACTTAGTTCCTTTTCCCTTCTTTTCCCTTTTCGGGGATGAAAAGTTTTGAGTGGGGGAGAGTGTAACGACCCGTAAATTTTCGATAATTAAAATAGCTAATTTAAAAGATTTCGTGATTTAATGTTAGAAATTTTTTTTGTAATTCGTTTGGAATAATAATAACTGGAATGAATTGCAACAATAATTATCCAAGTAATGAAAAATGAATGCTAATTAGTGAATGCCTTTGAAATCAATAGTTGAATAGGATAATAAATGTTGTAATTCATTGGGTATAATAGAGTAATTGATTGATAAGTAAAATTTATTTAAAATCAAATATTGAATATTGAACAGGTAAATTGTTTAAATTTAATATTTAAAACTTATTGAATAATTGAATAACTGTAAAATGAAATAGTGTTCTAAATTGTGAATTGGTTTTAAAAGTTGAATCTTATAAGTTCAATTTCAATATTTCAAAAGATAATGAGTTATTGGGTAATCGAAATTATTTAAATTAAATATTTGGAATTTATTGAATAATTTAATATTGGGAATTGAATACCGTATAATGGAAATGCTTGTTCTATGTAACGTTTCGAATTTTTCGCGCTCGAAAATCGACATCCATACTTTACATCGTACTCGAATGCCGTGGAATCGACCGTTCAAATCCGATTCGCCGGAGCTTATAACAACATTGAGTAAACAACACAGCGGAATAAAAGAATAATACATTGATATACAGCTTTTATACAATATCTGATACAACAGATGATCCAATAGATATCAATATACATTAGAGATATGATACAAGAAATAGCAGCGGAAAAAAAAACTAGATAACATCTAGCCGTGGAACAATAAACTCTAAGATAGTCTTCAAGGAAGAACTCCGAGAACTGCAACTCCATCTCCAAGAATCAATCCAGCAATAGCTCGAACCCCCAATAACGATGCACCAAGCTAGGCAAGACTGGTGTGGTCCAAAGACTGAACTAACTCCAGATAATCTACTGAACCTAGATATCTGAAAAACCCAACTCTAGACTGCTCGTGTAGAAAATAATGAGCACCCAGAGTTTAGGAAAGAAAACAATAAACTCCGGATCAGTCGTGGGACTGGTGTGAGCAACAAAAACAGTTTATCTTTAAAAACAAACAACGAAATATTTTTAAAATAGATTCGCAATGCTTTTTAGAAATGAGACTACCATAAGGCCTCCCGCACACACACACAATGCAAACGCAGAATCGGAGGAGATTTCTCCTTATGATAGTCAAAGATGCTTGATACGCCTTAAAAAGAAACATTTGATATTATTACTAGTGCATAGTGTAGAGAAAATTCATTTCGAAAATAAAGATATAAATCTTAGCCAACATAGACATTTCGAACTATGCCTACTATAGCTACCATGTTCAATAGCGGGTTACCGCCACATTCCATAGCAGGTTATACAACTAAAACCGTACAAGGCTCGTATTTGAAGAATGGATTTTCCAACAAATGGTCAGGCCAAGGAACTTCCCATTGCCACATGGAAACGCCTTTGGAAGGACGCCCCGAGAACCAAACCGTTCTCTGCTAAACAAGGCCGGGAACCCCTTTTCCCAAGGGATATTACAAACCCTCAGATATGCCACCCCCGGTCCTTTGGGACCTTTAAACGAGAGCTCTCTAACCAACATCACACCATAATAATAAGTGTTTCAACATGAGTAAATATCTGGGCTCCATACCATGATACTACCCTTTTCCAGAAGGAATGGTCATACCCTAGGGACGCTATCCCTGAAAACCTTGCCGCACAATTCCTGTTTCGACCATTACCGGTTTGTGAGGCTCGACGAAGTCTCATCCACAAAAACACACTTTATACAAAAGCCGTGCTTTGGGTCAACAAATGATCATAGAAATGATCACAAAGATAGACGATCAAACAAATGATCCTATCACAAATAATCAACACAATGATCATTTCACAGCAACACTCAGCATGTCACATTACCAAATTGGGAATATATCGCTGATAACCTTCAACTACATAACCTCTGAGCTCGTACGTCTCAGAGAAGGGTGTTAAGCTAAGAGAATAAATTCTCCGCCACCAACAGAAATATATTTGAAAGAAATCGGCTTTATATCTCAATTTGTAATGTCAGACATACTATCCATACAAGTCTGTTCCGGGCTCGAACAGAACCGAAGGCACTTACAAAGAAGTCCTTGCAATCCGGATATCCACAATCCTGATCGGATTCCTCATCACTTAGGGAGTCTCTATACCGTTGCAACTAAGTGCAGAGACAATCGATAGGTCATCCTATCATTTTCGCAAATACCCGGTCTTCACCACCGGTCTTCAAATGCTATCATAACGACATATCACATATTCGAAATGGGTTATACGACCCAAAGGTCCTTTCCCGGCTAACCCGAATAGTGAGCGCAACATTTAAACATATGGATATGAGATTTCGATTAAGTCACAACTTAATGATTCCAAACTTTCTTTCAAATGGTTTAAACCAATTATCATTTCAAATCTTTTAAACAAAAAGATTTATTTCGCAAAGTTTACTCAGTTTCACAAAGATTCAATTACGGATTTCAAAACGATTTCCGTTTCAATTGAATTTATTTATTTAAATCTTTAAATAAAAGATTTATCTCATAGCTTTCAAAACTTATTTCCAAAGATTCATTCATAACTTGGAAAATCATTTTCAATTCAAACTTGAAATCTCTTTAATATAAATTGGAAGTTCTTACTCATATGAAAGCTTTTTATCACTTAGAAGCAATAGTTTTATTTTGGAAAAAACCCCGATTCCATTTATACAAGTTACGATCTTTGGTTTAATTCAAATTTCCAAATCAACGCTTAAAAATGGTTTAAACCCGTATAACTTGTAAAATCCTTTTTAAATCATAAATACTGAATATAGAATTCAATTTCAGATTTCTTTTGAATTTCAATCTAAATCCGATTATTTAAATTCCAAATCTTTATTAGTTATTCAAAAATAACTTTTATTCTTAAAACAGCTTTTCAAAAGCTTTTCCACATTAAAACTTAATTTATTTCCAAAAATATTTGAATTAAAAATTCAAATTCAAACTTATTTAAAAATCTGTGACTTAACCGATTTCCTCGTGAAATCCATATTTGTGTGTGTATAGTGTGGTCCAAGGGTTTAACACAATAGTGCAACATCATTCAATCATTATAGATCAAATACGACAATATATCTGATAAGCGATATAAACTATAACGCTTGTCTTCATTCGCAGATCACAGATATACATATCACAGGTAATGAATTACATCACAGATAATTAATTACATTATAGATCACAATACGAATCAGGATATAACACAAAGCATCACATGTCAGGGATATCAAACAATTCATCATCCAATATAATCCAAACATCCATAAATAGGGTCAATTTAATTATCTGATTAATTTAAATCAGATTAATTTCTATGAGTAAATTCGCTAGTCACAGTAAATTAATAATCAATTAATTTCAAAACATTTAATAAATTATCTTTTAATGAAATCATTAATTAACTCTTCATTAATAATTAATCCTTAATTTATTATCTTTAAATAAATTTGCAATAACTAAGTAATTACTCCTTAATTAATAAATCTTTAAACCTTAATTAAGTAATTAAATCTTTAATTATTTATTTAATTAACCCAAACAATTAATTAATTTAAATCATAAATTATCCATTTTAATTAACTTAATTTACAAATTAATTCCTATTCCTTTTCAAATTATTAAATTAATAAATTATTTTGAAATCAATTATTAGGTCCTAATTACAAAATTTATTACTTTAAATCATTAAGTAAAAATCTAAATTATAAATCAATGATCACTTAATTTTGTTTTAAAATAGTTTACTTGGTCTACTATTATGTTTTACAGCCATGGAAGAAAGACCCAAGCCATCTCCCCAAATTTCTCGAGCAACACTCGAGTGCTTCCCTTATCTTCCCCGAAACCTCTCCCTGCCCCCATGTTTCTTCTTCTTCCTTTCATTTTTTTTCCCTTTTTTTTTCCAGTGTAAACTTGAACTTAACTTTAAAACAAAAGCATCAGGTAATCAACTCACCAACTCGAGTTCCCTACCGAAGCGAACACTACATTTACCCGAGAATCACCTCGCGCCTTCCCAACCCAACTGTGCACGGAGACCTGGTGCACATGCCCCCATCGCCGGCAACGCTCCGGCGTCTGCGACCACCCCCAACAAGTCGACTTTGACTTCCACAATCCATCGAGCCACCCAGAATCAAAAAACTATCACGAATTCGAAAATCTTGCCTATGGGTTCGACTAGAATAAAACTGGGTTGCTAAAACCCGCTTCGAACCACCTTCTCTGGCCACCTGCGAACACGCCATCTTGCTCGAAGCCTCTCTGATACCCAATGATTCGAATCCCCCTAGTGCGACCGCCCCAAATGCTTCGCCGACGTCGCGGCGATCTCATCTTCTCCCTTGACCCAAAACAGACCCTTAAACCCTAAACTCGTCTCTACACAATAATTTATGCAATCGATAATTTTTTTTCCATTTTTCCTGGATTCTACGAAGATCAAGCAAGCTTCAGACAAAATTTCAACATTTTAAAATCGTTTGATCACTGGGAATTTGTTAAAAAGCATTTTTAGTTCAACTAGGAACCGCTCTCTCATCACACATCTGAAAATTTCGATTTAAGCTTTAAAAATCCTAATTTTGATTAAGAAATCAGTTTGTAAACTTGAATCGATAATCCAAGATGTTTGGAAATGTCACTTGTACTAACTTTGTACTGTTCTTGAGTTTTTTTTCCAGAGCAGATCAACTTTATTTAACATGAATTAAATTTTAAAATCTACTTTATACTCAACCAAACATATTTTGTTTATATGCTTTGTCCTAACAATCAATAGATTAAGCTGTAATGATTTTTGAGTTATCCCACAGTTTTAAAATCCATACACAGAGGTATATCCAGATAACAGTATGCAGGCTTCATCTCACCAATATTCAGTGCAATGCATATATTTTTCAAGACAAACCAAATCTCTAATATTCATCAGGCAACTAGATTAAACTTAGGTTAATTTAAAATATGAAGTTACTCACCTTAGTCTGAGAAGAAGAACAGAGTAGAGTTTGAAATGTTAAACCAGGCTTGACATTATACTAGCTGCAGCTCCTCTTTTGATCTCTGATTTGAATTGGTTCAAGTTGTTTTAAGTTAAAGTTTTTATTGTTTAAATTTGAAAATATATTCACTTCAGTTTTGCATAGCTTATGGACGAACTGATGATAATATATGGAAATGGGGTATACAGTGGTTGTACAGGGTGGTGATGTATTTTGTACAATGTGATATCATTTGTTTGTACAAAGTAGGATCAGAGATACCTTCCATCTTTTGTTGGCCAGAGACTTTTCTTGGTATGGAGGCTGATGATGATCTTTCATTTAATGCTTAAGTCCTTTGATCTTTTGCCATACCTCCTTCCATACTTTATGTAGGCTGATGTAAGTATGTTGTATACTAGAGATGATCAATATTTTTAGTGGCTGATGAGATAAAATGTTGTGTACTTAGGATATTTGCATTTATTACTTGAACAAATGAATAATTTTTTTCATGTCTTATTTCATTAGCTTACATTGTCATCAGCTTATACTTTGTTTTGTTTTATATTTGTTTTAAACACTTTCATTTGCCTTTGTATTGTTTTAAGTGTACATACTGAATATAATTTTGTAACTTGTTTGTTTCTTTTGCAAGCTACCCACATATAATATTTTTCTTTGTTTTCTTTTACTTCTATTTTTAGTTTAAATATTTATCATGAATTTTACTTTAAATAATTATTGTTTTATATTTTTCTATATACACATACATATATAGTATTTAAATTCAAATCAAATATATATATATATATATATATATATGTTATATATATAATTTTAAATTTACTCATATATGCTCAAATACATATATATAAAATATTAAAGTTTAAATGATTTATACAGAATTTATCTGTATTTGGGGAAACTCGCTTAAATTTCCAATTAGCTATATAATTTAAATTAAAAAATTATATAAATTATCAATTTAAATTTATATAAAATTTGGGGTCGTTACAGACTTCCCCCCTTAAAAGAATTTCGTCCTCGAAATTCGTAGGCACGAAAACAATAAAGATAGATGAAAGATAGAGAAATATCTTTTCAGATCAAACTGGATATCAGTTCTGCATTTGGCTCACCAAATCAGAATATCAACAATAGATACAAGAAATTATAATAGAATTTCAAATTTGGTTTTAAACAAAATCGTTTATTGATATAATTCAATTTAGCCTTTATATTCTATTAATCAATTTTAACTCAATTTAAAATTTCTAATTCATTTAAAATTTCCAATTTCAATTTTCAAATTCATATTCATTAAAGTTTAAATCAAAAACTGATAAGAAACCGATGAAGATATGAAGTAAAAATTTCCTACAACAATTCATAGGGCCATCATCGCACCGAAACTTCTTCTTGCAACCGCCACGAGGCAAATCAAAAGAATTTGGAAAGATGAATCGAAAGAGATTGATAGAGAAAGTTATTTCCACTGTTGCAGGGTATCGACCATTTATAGTCGTATTCCCCTGTCCCCTATCTCGTCATCTTCTTGCACTCATACTCACTATCAGTGGATAGTAAGAGAATTTACTGAGACATTCGAACGGATATCTTAGGGATATACTCATTCTAGGATTTACTTCATCCTATCTCTAATGAGCTACTTAACGTGTTACACTCCTGAGCTAAAGTTCAACCTTAGCTCTGATACCAAATGTAACATTTTGAATTTTTCGCGCTCGAAAATCGACATCCATACTTTACATCGTACTCGAATGCCGTAGAATCGACCGTTCAAATCCGATTCGCCGGAGCTTATAACAACATTAAGTAAACAACACAGCGGAATAAAAGAATAATACATTGATATACAGCTTTTATACAATATCTGATACAACAGATGATCCAATAGATATCAATATACATTAGAGATATGATACAAGAAATAGCAGCGGAAAAAAAAAACTAGATAACATCTAGCCGTGGAACAATAAACTCTAAGATAGTCTTCAAGGAAGAACTCCGAGAACTGCAACTCCATCTCCAAGAATCAATCCAGCAATAGCTCGAACCCCCAATAACGATGCACCAAGATAGGCAAGACTGGTGTGGTCCAAAGACTGAACTAACTCCAGATAATCTACTGAACCTAGATATCTGAAAAACCCAACTCTAGACTGCTCGTGTAGAAAATAATGAGCACCCAGAGTTTAGGAAAGAAAACAATAAACTCTGGATCAGTCGTGGGACTGGTGTGAGCAACAAAAACAGTTTATCTTTAAAAATAAACAACAAAATATTTTTAAAATAGATTCGCAATGCTTTTTAGAAATGAGACTACCATAAGGCCTCCCGCACACACACACAATGCAAACGCAGAATCGGAGGAGATTTCTCCTTATGATAGTCAAAGATGCTTGATACGCCTTAAAAAGAAACATTTGATATTATTACTAGTGCATAGTGTAGAGAAAATTCATTTCGAAAATAAAGATATAAATCTTAGCCAACATAGACATTTCGAACTATGCCTACTATAACTACCATGTTCAATAGCGGGTTACCGCCACATTCCATAGCAGGTTATACAACTAAAACCGTACAAGGCTCGTATTTGAAGAATGGATTTTCCAACAAATGGTCAGGCCAAGGAACTTCCCATTGCCACATGGAAACGCCTTTGGAAGGACGCCCCGAGAACCAAACCGTTCTCTGCTAAACAAGGCCGGGAACCCCTTTTCCCAAGGGATATTACAAACCCTCAGATATGCCACCCCCGGTCCTTTGGGACCTTTAAACGAGAGCTCTCTAACCAACATCACACCATAATAATAAGTGTTTCAACATGAGTAAATATCTGGGCTCCATACCATGATACTACCCTTTTCCAGAAGGAATGGTCATACCCTAGGGACGCTATCCCTGAAAACCTTGCCGCACAATTCCTGTTTCGACCATTACCGGTTTGTGAGGCTCGATGAAGTCTCATCCACAAAAACACACTTTATACAAAAGCCGTGCTTTGGGTCAACAAATGATCATAGAAATGATCACAAAGATAGACGATCAAACAAATGATCCTATCACAAATAATCAACACAATGATCATTTCACAGCAACACTCAGCATGTCACATTACCAAATTGGGAATATATCGCTGATAACCTTCAACTACATAACCTCTGAGCTCGTACGTCTCAGAGAAGGGTGTTAAGCTAAGAGAATAAATTCTCCGCCACCAACAGAAATATATTTGAAAGAAATCGGCTTTATATCTCAATTTGTAATGTCAGACATACTATCCATACAAGTCTGTTCTGGGCTCGAACAGAACCGAAGGCACTTACAAAGAAGTCCTTGCAATCCGGATATCCACAATCCTGATCGGATTCCCCATCACTTAGGGAGTCTCTATACCGTTGCAACTAAGTGCAGAGACAATCGATAGGTCATCCTATCGTTTTCGCAAATACCCGGTCTTCACCACCGGTCTTCAAATGCTATCATAACGACATATCACATATTCGAAATGGGTTATACGACCCAAAGGTCCTTTCCCGGCTAACCCGAATAGTGAGCGCAACATTTAAACATATGGATATGAGATTTCGATTAAGTCACAACTTAATGATTCCAAACTTTCTTCCAAATGGTTTAAACCAATTATCATTTCAAATCTTTTAAACAAAAAGATTTATTTCGCAAAGTTTACTCAGTTTCACAAAGATTCAATTACGGATTTCAAAACGATTTCCGTTTCAATTGAATTTATTTATTTAAATCTTTAAATAAAAGATTTATCTCATAGCTTTCAAAACTTATTTCCAAAGATTCATTCATAACTTGGAAAATCATTTTCAATTCAAACTTGAAATCTCTTTAATATAAATTGGAAGTTCTTACTCATATGAAAGCTTTTTATCACTTAGAAGCAATAGTTTTATTTTGGAAAAAACCCCGATTCCATTTATACAAGTTACGATCTTTGGTTTAATTCAAATTTCCAAATCAACGCTTAAAAATGGTTTAAACCCGTATAACTTGTAAAATCCTTTTTAAATCATAAATACTGAATATAGAATTCAATTTCAGATTTCTTTTGAATTTCAATCTAAATCCGATTATTTAAATTCCAAATCTTTATTAGTTATTCAAAAATAACTTTTATTCTTAAAACAGCTTTTCAAAAGCTTTTCCACATTAAAACTTAATTTATTTCCAAAAATATTTGAATTAAAAATTCAAATTCAAACTTATTTAAAAATCTGTGACTTAACCGATTTCCTCGTGAAATCCATATTTGTGTGTGTATAGTGTGGTCCAAGGGTTTAACACAATAGTGCAACATCATTCAATCATTATAGATCAAATACGACAATATATCTGATAAGCGATATAAACTATAACGCTTGTCTTCATTCGCAGATCACAGATATACATATCACAGGTAATGAATTACATCACAGATAATTAATTACATTATAGATCACAATACGAATCAGGATATAACACAAAGCATCACATGTCAGGGATATCAAACAATTCATCATCCAATATAATCCAAACATCCATAAATAGGGTCAATTTAATTATCTGATTAATTTAAATCAGATTAATTTCTATGAGTAAATTCGCTAGTCACAGTAAATTAATAATCAATTAATTTCAAAACATTTAATAAATTATCTTTTAATGAAATCATTAATTAACTCTTCATTAATAATTAATCCTTAATTTATTATCTTTAAATAAATTTGCAATAACTAAGTAATTACTCCTTAATTAATAAATCTTTAAACCTTAATTAAGTAATTAAATCTTTAATTATTTATTTAATTAACCCAAATAATTAATTAATTTAAATCATAAATTATCCATTTTAATTAACTTAATTTACAAATTAATTCCTATTCCTTTTCAAATTATTAAATTAATAAATTATTTTGAAATCAATTATTAGGTCCTAATTACAAAATTTATTACTTTAAATCATTAAGTAAAAATCTAAATTATAAATCAATGATCACTTAATTTTGTTTTAAAATAGTTTACTTGGTCTACTATTATGTTTTACAGCCATGGAAGAAAGACCCGAGCCATCTCCCCAAATTTCTTGAGTAACACTCGAGTGCTTCCCTTATCTTCCCCGAAACCTCTCCCTGCCCCCATGTTTCTTCTTCTTCCTTTCATTTTTTTTCCCTTTTTTTTTTCCAGTGTAAACTTGAACTTAACTTTAAAACAAAAGCATCAGGTAATCAACTCACCAACTCGAGTTCCCTACCGAAGCGAACACTACATTTACCCGAGAATCACCTCGCGCCTTCCCAACCCAACTGTGCACGGAGACCTGGTGCACATGCCCCCATCGCCGGCAACGCTCCGGCGTCTGCGACCACCCCCAACAAGTCGACTTTGACTTCCACAATCCATCGAGCCACCCAGAATCAAAAAACTATCACGAATTCGAAAATCTAGCCTATGGGTTCGACTAGAATAAAACTGGGTTGCTAAAACCCGCTTCGAACCACCTTCTCTGGCCACCTGCGAACACGCCATCTTGCTCGAAGCCTCTCTGATACCCAATGATTCGAATCCCCCTAGTGCGACCGCCCCAAATGCTTCGCCGACGTCGCGGCGATCTCATCTTCTCCCTTGACCCAAAACAGACCCTTAAACCCTAAACTCGTCTCTACACAATAATTTATGCAATCGATAATTTTTTTTCCATTTTTCCTGGATTCTACGAAGATCAAGCAAGCTTCAGACAAAATTTCAACATTTTAAAATCGTTTGATCACTGGGAATTTGTTAAAAAGCATTTTTAGTTCAACTAGGAACCGCTCTCTCATCACACATCTGAAAATTTCGATTTAAGCTTTAAAAATCCTAATTTTGATTAAGAAATCAGTTTGTAAACTTGAATCGATAATCCAAGATGTTTGGAAATGTCACTTGTACTAACTTTGTACTGTTCTTGAGTTTTTTTTCCAGAGCAGATCAACTTTATTTAACATGAATTAAATTTTAAAATCTACTTTATACTCAACCAAACATATTTTGTTTATATGCTTTGTCCTAAGAATCAATAGATTAAGCTGTAATGATTTTTGAGTTATCCCACAGTTTTAAAATCCATACACAGAGGTATATCCAGATAACAGTATGCAGGCTTCATCTCACCAATATTCAGTGCAATGCATATATTTTTCAAGACAAACCAAATCTCTAATATTCATCAGGCAACTAGATTAAACTTAGGTTAATTTAAAATATGAAGTTACTCACCTTAGTCTGAGAAGAAGAACAGAGTAGAGTTTGAAATGTTAAACCAGGCTTGACATTATACTAGCTGCAGCTCCTCTTTTGATCTCTGATTTGAATTGGTTCAAGTTGTTTTAAGTTGAAGTTTTTATTGTTTAAATTTGAAAATATATTCACTTCAGTTTTGCATAGCTTATGGACGAACTGATGATAATATATGGAAATGGGGTATACAGTGGTTGTACAGGGTGGTGATGTATTTTGTACAATGTGATATCATTTGTTTGTACAAAGTAGGATCAGAGATACCTTCCATCTTTTGTTGGCCAGAGACTTTTCTTGGTATGGAGGCTGATGATGATCTTGCATTTAATGTTTAAGTCCTTTGATCTTTTGTCATACCTCCTTCCATACTTTATGTAGGCTGATGTAAGTATGTTGTATACTAGAGATGATCAATATTTTTAGTGGCTGATGAGATAAAATGTTGTGTACTTAGGATATTTGCATTTATTACTTGAACAAATGAATAATTTTTTTCATGTCTTATTTCATTAGCTTACACTGTCATCAGCTTATACTTTGTTTTGTTTTATATTTGTTTTAAACACTTTCATTTGCCTTTGTATTGTTTTAAGTGTACATACTGAATATAATTTTGTAACTTGTTTGTTTCTTTTGCAAGCTACCCACATATAATATTTTTCTTTGTTTTCTTTTACTTCTATTTTTAGTTTAAATATTTATCATGAATTTTACTTTAAATAATTATTGTTTTATATTTTTCTATATACACATACATATATAGTATTTAAATTCAAATCAAATATATATATATATATGTTATATATATAATTTTAAATTTACTCATATATGCTCAAATACATATATATAAAATATTAAAGTTTAAATGATTTATACAGAATTTATCTGTATTTGGGGAAACTCGCTTAAATTTCCAATTAGCTATATAATTTAAATTAAAAAATTATATAAATTATCAATTTAAATTTATATAAAATTTGGGGTCGTTACATTCTATAATTTTAATTCGTTTCAAAAGATAAAATTTTAAGTTCGTTTTGAATATCTCAAAAGATAGTGATTCAAGTATAATAAAATTTGTTTAAATTTAATATTACGAATGTTGGAATAATTAAATTCCGAATTTGATATGATTAATTTGATATTGAAATTTAATATTTGAAAATAGAGTGAATAATTGAAATTTTATTTAATAGGATTCAAATTGATCTCCAAAGCGAAGGTAAGTTATATCGGGATTATAATAGAGTTAATAAGATTTTAAAATTGGAATTTATTGGATAATTGAATAACGGGTTTAATATGATTAAAAATGATTTGTAAAATTTTATTTTATCATATTAAAGTTAGAATGATGTTGTAGAACTTTTAAAATCGAATTAAAAGTAAATTTGTGAAAATTGAATATTTTAATATTTAATTGACGAGTTAAAATAGTCATTTTTCAAACAGTCTCGGATTTTGACGAAACCAGTTTCATCGGATCCGTAACGTGATATTATTGTAAGGTTTCAAATTTCGGGTCAATTGGATTTACCGTTTGTCCGGGGCAAGCCAAAACGCATAAAAATTCGTTTAATCGGTTTAATTTAAATTTGATCGTTTATTTCCGTAACTCACACTTACGATCGAATTAGGCCTTGAAACCTTTTCCATTGCGTCCGGAATAGGGGTATAATATTATGAACGCCTAGCAGCACGCCTCGATAGGGGTTCAAGATTTTAAGTTGCATAAATTGGGATATTTTGAAATTTAAAATTTATATTTTGACTGGTCAACCCTTCTTTTCAGCTGTAAATTCTACCTTGTCCCTGTAGCTTTTCATTCACGTCTCCCTCTCCTTTATTCTGCACGCAATGGCAGAAAATAAATAATAGAAAGAGGAAAAAAAATGGAAACTTTGAAAAATCATAACTCTATTTCTACTCAAGTAAAAATCGCGAAACCAATTTTAAAAATCAAGATTCTTCGTCAGCTTCATTTTGGTATGCTCGTTGGAAGGTGCGGCTTCGATCTGGGTTTCTCTACTATGAAGGTCGAATAGATCCTGAACTAGGGTTTGCATTTCACGACGATTTAGAGCTCGATTGGAGATTTGGGCTTTGGATTCGAGTTCGCCATTGAAGATATCATCTACGGCTTGGTTTTTGGAGTGCTCGGCAGAGTCTTGGGGGGTGCGACCTGGTCGCGTGTGTACAGCTGGGCGCGAAGTCACGTTTTACTGGGTGGGGCCGAGCTTGCAACTTGGTGGTCGAGAAGATGGAGGCTTCGAAGAGAAGAAGATTGGCGAAGACGGATTTGAGTTTCGTAAACTGTAGCCCCGTATCACTGGAGATTGATGCACGGCTTGGTGGGTTTTCTCGTGCACGTACAGGAATTAGGGAAGAAGGAGATGTTGAGTGGGCTGGGCTTTGCTTTGGGTTTGAATTCATTTTAATATAATATAAATTGTTTTATAAATTCAAATGTCGATAACTTATAAAGTGTATAACTCTCTCATACGAGGTCCGATTGAGACGAGACTTTTTGCATTGCGATCGTGATGACGAGAGCTTCGAAATGAAATTGGTTTGGACAAATTTGGAGACAGTTGAAATTTGGGCTAAAATTGGGAGTCGTCCGGTTTAGTTCCAAACCGGAACGTCTCGGCGACAACGGAAAATCAAGGTGAGTATTTTATAACGCTCACAACGTACTAAATATCTTTATGCTAATTAAATTTGATATTATGAAGTGATAGGAATTTTATTAGTCGTTGTTTGATAGAATTTAATTGTCATATAGCTTGTCATTTAAATTAACCGTTGAAAAATTAAATTGACAGTTAAATTGAAATTAAAATTGAATTGCGATTAAATTACCTGACATTGATAACCATAAAATTGCCATGAATTGTATTGTCTATTAGATGATGTATTTGGATGGATGTTATTGGTTGATATTTAAATGTTTGGATGTTTATTTGCTTATATATGTCCTGTTATGCATACATATGAAACCGTGATTTGATTTAAGTGATATATATTCATCCCTGACATTTAATTGAAATAAATAATTACTTGGCCATAGGATAGAAAATTATATACGGACACCGAATTGGCTAAATTTATAATTTTTAAAATCGTCGATTTGAAATTTATTTAAATGTTTTGATTTAAAAAGTTATAAATAGAATCAATTTATAGAAATCGAATTTATGGAAAATTGAATTTGGAAAGTTGAAATAAATTTTGGTTAAAAGAAATTGTTAAATAATTAAAGTGGAGGCTTTGGAATTTAAAAATGGGGATATGATTGAATTTCGAAAATTGATTTGTTTAAAGATTTAACCTTAATTCGAGCTTTGAATATTACTAAGTAAAAGCGATATAAAATGATATTTTGAAATTGAGCTTGAAATTGAATCATATTTGTAATTGGGATTTAAATTTGAACATTGAAGGATAATTTTGTTAAGTGTTAAAAATTGATATTTTGAAAAATCAAGCTAAAAATCGATATAAATTGAAATTGAATAAATTAGAGGTGAATGTAAAATTGAATTAGTTTGAAGTAAAAATTGACATTGATTTGAATTGAAATCGAAATTGAATCGGTAGAATGGAAATTGAAATCTATTTGAATTAGGAAGTTATAGTTGAAATGGTTTGGTTTTGAAGCTGTTTTATTTTGTTTTCCGAATTACTCAGTTATATAAATCACTTTTGAATACTTAAACTATTTTAATCTATTTTAATCTACTTAACCCAATTTAAATTATTTTAAACTAATATATCTATTTTAAATCCATTTTAAAGATTTTAAGTATATTTTAACTATTTTAATTATTTAAACTATTTTTAAACTACTTAAAATTATTTTCTAAAATTTCAAATAGGAAAATAAGGTGAAATGTTTATGTTTAAATCTTGAATGTAAATACGAATTGGTTTAAATGAAGTTGCAACCTAAATTGAAATTCGAAAGGATATTGAAATCGAAATGAGATATTGAGGCGAAAAATGATTTTTGAAACGGAATCTGACATTTTAATAGATACGATGACATTTGAAATGGATTTGATTTTTGAAGCGAATATGATATTTTGATATAAATTATGAATCGATTTGAAATATAAAAGAGCCATCGGTGTAATAATACGTAGTTATTAAGAGACCGGGATCAGATATGGACATACTCTCTGTCGATACCGAAAAGCACTTTAATAACTTTTATACGCGGAGTGTTGATCCAGAATGAAGTGGATGGTTTGGTGAACGCATTAACTGAAGAAAGAGAACGATATTGGATGACCCCTGACATGACTAAAACAGGAGCCGCGCCGGGTCATTGAGGTTCTCCATCTCTAGCGGACACACTTCTTCGATACTATATCTATTACATTTGTGATGCGATTTGGGTGCACCCCTTGATTTGGGAGTGTTGTTTCGCGGTGTTGGGGTAGCTGTTGGCTATGCTCAACATCAGTCCGGATCACGCAACTACTAGTATCCTAGTTGGTATCGCCTCATGTACCTTGTCATACTGATTATCCTATTCGCAACCACTACGTTATGTTTTGTGTTATACCTATGGGGTACCCTCTGATAACCACCAGTTTACGGTGGGGCTTACGGTGCTGTATAGACTATGGCATTATAAAAATGTGTTAAGGGGGATTATGGTAACGCCTTAACGCTATTTTGATACTTTATATTACTGATAGGCATTATCTACTTAGCGTACATTACTACATAGTAGATAGTTTAACGGATCCTTAAGAGATGGAAAATCCTGTAACATCTCTTGAGTTATTGCACGCACGTTGACACTGGATATGAGATGTCAAACCCCATAAACATCTCTGACGCCGTTACACACATATTTATTTACGATTGATTTAACTTTCATAAGGATATTTTAGTCCTGACTCGAGTGTTTTGTCTTTTCATTACGCTCGGGTCAGTCCTGAGTTTTTCAGATTTTTGAAGATTTATTCTGGAGGATGAAGATGAAGATTTGGTATACTATTACTATTATTACCCTTGCATCATGCTATCTGCTGCATTATTTTAATTGTTCTGTTGTATATGTATAACTCTGATAAATGTTGTATAAATAATTGTCAAAGTATAGTAAACAGCTTCATGAACTGTTTATTTGACTATTATATTTTATCGTTCCGCTGCGAGATTCTGTGTTGTTTCATTTCCTTTATTTCACTTTCTTTTCTTTTCTTATTTACCCCAATAACCATCTGCCCTTTTGAATGGTTTGGAATCGGCATGTGTATTTGATCGTCGGTTTAAACTGTCCAAAAAGGTGGGTCGTTACAGTTTAGCAGGAAAGTTGTGAATTCGAATAAGAGATCAAATCATATATTGCATATGGATGATCTATGTATATCCTAAATAATTAAGATTAAAGGTAAATATTTTTGGTAAACACCTTTGAGGTTTGTTTAAGGGTAATTTTAGGGACGAAATTCTTTTAAAGGGGGAAGTCTGTAATGGCCCGTAATTTTAACACTTTAAAAATGAAATATTTAATGTATTTAAATATTAAAATATAGAATTTTCAAACTGAAATAATCATGTTTTATATAGTAAATAAGAATAATGAACTTATTTTTAGAATTTAATAAAGATTTTGGACTTTTACCATAACATTGACAAAATTGACAAAGGCCGGTTTTCGATAAAATTGAATATACGGTTGAATAATTGTTTTAAAGGATAAATAATTGCTTTTAAAATCATTATATAATTTGTTGATAAAATTTTGATAACTATATATATGCTTATGTTACAGTGATTAACAAGTTTCGTCGCACATTGACAAAATCAATGTCGTATATTTGCAAATGAATTTTGATATTGTTTTACATTATTTTATTAGTCAAATATACTTGTTTTAATTATTTAAAGATGATAAGAAATTTATTTTTAAGTTTGGCTTACATAAATAAATAGTTTAACAAAAATGTCAAAATGTAACCGTAAAACATTTTATCGAAAATCAATATTTTGTCGAATAAAAGTTGCCTCAATGTTGTTGCACCTTTATGTACATATACATGTACACATTTTTTAATACGTTAAGTATTAAAAATTAACTAATAAGGTTTTCTTTTGCTAATTAAGGTTAGAAATTTCTAGAAAATCATTAAGAAAAAGTAAACATAGAAGGACAAAATCATGTCAAATCAAATCAAATAAAAACTTTACTTTATTTTCCTTATGCATTAAGTGATTAAGACATAAAGTAGTGATATGAAAAAGTGATGGTAAGTGTTGAAAAAGTAAGATAAAGTGAGGATATTTTGGTAATGTTGTAAAGAGTTGATTTTGTAATTCACCATTCTTTACTTTTCCTATAAATCCCCATCCATTCTTCTCATTTTATTCACACTTTTCATTCTTCTTCTTCTTCATTTTTGAGCTATCTTTTGCTCGCCAATGGCTTCTCTTTTTTAAGAGAGGTAAAAG
This sequence comes from Allium cepa, assembly GCA_030765085.1. Taxonomy (NCBI): domain Eukaryota; kingdom Viridiplantae; phylum Streptophyta; class Magnoliopsida; order Asparagales; family Amaryllidaceae; genus Allium; species Allium cepa. Next base: position 468,314,577 of record CM060943.1, read on the forward strand.
GGTTGAAAATAGTGGAGTGCTTAAGCACCGATTCACTAATTAATCTCTAACCTCTTCTTAATTCACTTCTTCTTCTTCTTCTCTTCTTTAAAAGGCTTTAGGCCATGAGTATTGAGATGGGGAGTCTATGGCCGTGAGCTATGGAGGTGGGAGGAAGGTTTGGGCTGAGAGCAAAGTGGAGGAGAAAGGATGGTCGTAAGCGTAGGCAATATGGTAGAGTTGTTTATGGATGTATCAGTGAAGTATAGGTTAGTTTAGTGAAGTATGGTTGGATAAGAATGTTAGTAGAAAGTTAATCGATTAATTTAAAGGTGAGTACTCAATGTTTATTAAATAATAATTAATCTCTATAAATATTTTTAAGTATGATAATATGACCATTTAATCTCTTAATGATTTGTATGAATGGTTGATAACTTGAATGATTTTATGGTAGATTATATGTATGTTGATATGGTTGATAACTTGTTTTTGATAAGTTATGAGAAATCATAATAAAATGGTTAGTTAATCAATAGAAATGAATTCAAATAATATGTGTATGGAGTTTATTTGGCCTCTCAATGGTTTTGAAAATATAAAAAGGTTGAAAATGAATATTATAATAATATAATAGTATGAAATGATTTAAAAGTGAAAAGAGATTTAATATGGAAAAATATTAGTTTAAATGTTTGAAAATGATTTATAAGTGTTTTATATACATATGAAAGCATTTTGGTGAAGTTTGAAAGGTAAATGAAAATTGAATCAAAAACAGGCGCGTCACGTAACGGTAATTCATGATTTCACGCCATAAAAGTTAAACAAGTGTACAAAGCGGAATATAGCTCAGAATCCTTCGAAGTAAGAATTTTTCAAACTATTATATCCATAGTTTTCCAAGTAATAAAGAAAATCAAGATTTCATTAAGTAGATTTTGAAATACGTCCAATAAAATTTTCTTAAAACATCACAGTTTTGCAGTTCGGAATCCAAGAAAGAATTTCTTTATAAATGATATTTTTAAATGATTAAAAATCTGAAATAAACTTGATAAATCTATTAAAATGTTTTGAAAGAGATTTGGATTGGAAAATAAGAATTTCAAACATTAAAAAGCTGATATAATCAAATAAGCTGTTTTAAGCACTTTTCGCAGCACTTCTCTGCTGCAGTTTCTATAAATTTTGAAATAAAGATTTAAATTTAACAATTCTTTCTAGAATCATTTATAAATGTGTTTAAATAAATAATTAAATGTTTTAAAGATAAATCAAAAGTTTTATAATTCTTTTAGAAAGATTTAAAATAAATGGTTATTATAACACTTAAACAATATAAAAGAAATCATTTCCTTGAATGTAATAACAAATCGAGTATGCTGAAAAGGCTAGTACATTTGTCTTGCTTGTAAGATCTAAATATTAAAACAAGATGTGTAACTATGGTTAGGAATGGAGCAACCAGTGCCCTAAACTTACCTGGCCTTTGTTTTCTTTTTTAGATGAGGGGTGGAGCAAATTGAAAGAAAAGCCCGGATGCTCTAAAAATGGTTTTCCCAAAGTAAAAAGTGAAGAGTTTTCCAAGAGTTAAACAAGGATTTGAATAAAATGGTTTTGGGTTTGTTGTAACGATGTTTTATATAACATCATTTTTAACCTATTTAAATGAGGCTTTGGAAGTAGAAAATGTTTATTGAAGGTTTAAATATGATTTTAAATAAGATGACTTGGTATTTCCCAAGATTAAAGAGGAGTTTTAAATGAAAGATTTAAAGAAATAATGTTGAAATGTTTTCTTAAGTAGAAGAGAAAATAATTTGGAACTATTCTAAGATTTGATAAAGGTTTAAATAAACCAAATGATTTGATAAATGATGCTTAATGATTCCGTATACTCTTGAAAAGAAAATGGAATAAATTGAAAAGAATATATCTAAGAAAGATATTTGATTTAAATAAAAGCTGAAGTAATTGATTAATGGTTGATATCCACATATGAACTAAACATCTTTTATCGATAGTTGCTTTCGAAGGAACCGGGGTCAAATTTGGGTAACTCCTATCCGAAAACCACTTCGAACCAACATATACATTCAGAAGTGAATACATGTTGAAGATGATGATTTCTAAAGACGAGAATCTTCAGGATGTAGGGATTGCTGTCATGAGTCCCAGGGGTTTTACCCTACATTATATAAAGCGATGACTGCATTCTGAAAATCTTCTTTGTATTGAAGACCGAAGATCTTCATAGCGGAAGGACTGCTTGTTGACATTCTATGGGTAGCTCACAATATAGAGACATTTATAGCAGTGGTTCTATCGTGTTTTGAAATCTTTGAATTGCAAGGACTACTCGCTACTAATGGTAGTAGTAGGAGTGCCTTCGGTTTCGTTCAATCCCAAAACGAACTTGTATGGATGAGTGTCTGACAGTGCATTTCTGATCAAATAAATTGATCTTTATCAACGTATTATCTGCTTGGTGGCAGAGAAGGCAACTTCTCTTAGCTTAACACCCTTTTCTGAGACGTACAAGCTCAGGAGTTATACGTTGGTAGAAATTGGTTGTATGATTAAGGAATGGCAATGTAGCATTCAAAGTGGAACCTGTTATGATCAAAGCGTGGTTTTGTATGAAGAGCATGGCTTTTTCTAAGTTGAGCACAATCTCTCTCCCAAGCTGACATCTCAGAAATGATACAAGAACTATATTACATATTTCAGGGTTAGTATGACGAGGGTGGCGTATGATCCCTCAAGACGACTAGCGGCGTATGATCTAGGTCACCAATGTGTCCACACGGGACCCTTATTGTATGGTATAGTGGTGTGTGAGTCCTTGCACGAGAAGCCACCGTATATCAAGAAGTGTGGCAATATGAGGAATAGTGGTGTGTGAGTCCTTGCATGAAAAACCACCGGGTTCCGGTTGCTATGCGTGGTTATCTAGATTCCCTATCATGTTGGAAAATCCAATTCCAATACGAGCTTTATGGTTTTGATTGTATTTCCAAAATAATTGTAAGGACCTGCAAACATTTCAGCCACCCCTTTTGATTTCATACATTCCGTCCGGTATATTCCATTGACCTATTCCAAATATATTCCTTTAAACTTAGTCCGGGTATTGACTTTATTTGAATAAGTTTATTTGAAAGATATTTTCCAAAAGAATGTCGTTAAAGATAATATCAAATTATTTTGGTAATAATGTGTTTTGGTTATCATAAGGTAAAAATCTATCCGTATTTATGTGTGCGCATGGTCTTATGAGACACCCTTTGTAACGACCCGCCATTCGTCTCCATAGAATGACGCATCATTAATAAGAAAGAAAGGGATAGAAAAGAGAAAGAAAGAGAAGAAAGAAGAAACAACATATCAGAATCTAAACAACGGAACGAATAAATTATATTAATAACATAAGATATTACATAGTATACAACAACAATCAGAGTTACACAGATAATACAACACATTCTAGACAGCTATAAACACCTGTCTAGTTATTACAACTCAACAAAGAGATACTAATACAGAAAACACACAGCGGAATCTATATATCTAACGTCGAAGCCTCCTGCTCCATTGTTCCTTCATAATTCGTCAAAGCCAACCTGAATCTCTTGGCTACTCGTAAAAATTTGAGTGCCCAAGAGTTTAAGAAAACAGAAATAAACTCTGGGTCAGACATGGGTCTGGTGTGAGTAACAGGTTAAAGTTGCTTAATTTTAAAAACCTTTTGAAAGGAAAAGTATCACGTAAGACTTCCCACACATAAACATGGAAATTTTTTTACCTTACGCTAACCAAAACATTTGATAGGAAATCCAGTGATATTATAATAGATCTAGAGTTTTCAAGTAAATATGGAATAGCCGAAATTGTTACATCTATTAAATTCCAGCTACTAGCCACAAAAGTGGGTAATACAATCAAAACCGTTGGTACTTATTGGATTTTGGATTCCGTACAATGGCAGGGCTACTAGGGTACCGCCCGTCACAGTACGTGGCCTAGATCACCGTACCGAGGAGTACGCCCGCTCCCCTGCAACACAAGGCCGGAACCATTCCTTACTGAACAGTTCCGAACAAGACAACCCCGCAGTTGGTGCGCATATCCAACCGCCCACTAAGCCGAATAAAAAGGGACCTCTAGACAGGGGAAAATCTCGTCCTACGTGGGCATGACCCACTTAGCCTTGCTGCACCTCCCCTGTTTTAGCCATTCCCGGTTGATGAGGCTTGAGGCTACGATTACCTTTATAGGACACATCACTTAGAATGCTCATCGCCCACCTGACGATGTTCTGAAAGCATTGAATCCATACAAGTTCGTTCCGGGTTCGAACGAAACCGAAGGCACTATCTCGTTGCACTCATTTTGGAATCACCCTCAGAGTCAACGACAATAGCCCTTGCACTCTGAATCACCATCTCAAGCTTGTAAGTACTATTTCCGTCAAACTCATCATGGAATCACCCCAAAAGTTATACTGACGAATAGTCCTTACACCTCGAGTCTTCACTCTTGACATAAGATTTACGACCTATCGTTAATTTGGATCGATGTGGTTTTCGAATATCCAAATATGGAAACCCGATCCCGGTCTCATCAAAATCCGAAGCGTATCTTTTAGGTCCAAGTCGTTTTAGAGTTTAAAACAATTCAATACAATTATCTATATACACACAGATAGGTGATTCACAGATTCACAATAGATAATCAACATTATCATCACAACAGATAATCCATATTATCATTATCAAAGATAATCCATATCATTATCACAATGCAACCAATGCATCCATATCACTCAACATTACAAATCTCATAGTTGAGATTCCAAACCATTCAAGGTAACCAATATCATCCATTTATAAGCAATGATCTATAATCATACCATTTATAATTAATTTAAAATGAATTAAATTATTTACATCATCTCTAATTAATTTAAAGTGAATTAAATTAATTACTATATCAATATAAATCTTGCTTACATCACCATTAATTAATTACAAATTAATTAATTAATTAATTAATTAACCTCTAGTTAATCAACGTAATTAATCACCCCTGATTAATTATACTTTAATTAATTTCACAAAAATAATTACTTTAAATCAAATACAGTAATTAACCTTTAATTACTTCATTAGTTAATTAACTATAATTAATTACATTTAACCTTAATTAATTATACTTAATCACTTATTATTGATTAATTAATCTTAATTAATCAATCTTAGTTACATCATTAATTATATTAACTAATGATCCTTAATTATATTTAATTAATTATCTTAATTAAAATTAATTACATTTAGTAATTAATCTCAATTAAACCATAATTATTAATCACCTTTGATTAATCACATTCAGTAATTAACTTCCCTTAATTACTTATCAAATTAATTACTCCTTAATTAATTTCTTTAATTAATCCCTTGATTAATTATACAAAATAATTTAATCCAAATTACTTTCCAAATTCCATCATTATTCACTAATTACATCCAGTAATTATCTTTAATTACTTCACTGAGTAATTACATTCCATTAATTACATTAAGTAATTATTATCAACCATCAAGTGATTATAATTAATTAAACTTAATTAATTAATTTAATCTAATCACAATAAACTTTATTAATTAAATTAAGTAATTAATTTCTTAATTACTTTATTTAAGTAATTAACTTAAATAAATTGCACAATTGATTATCATTTAATTAATTAATCTAATTAATTATTTAAAATTAATCATATTAATTAATTATTAATTAATCTTAAGTTAATGACCATCATTAACCATTAACCATACTTTAATTACTTCTCTTAAGTAATTAATTTTCATTAATCATAATTAATTAATCTTTAACATCTAATTAATTAACCTTGATTATTTAATTAATTAAGTGTTAACTGTAACTTAATTAGTTCATAATTACTTGATTAATTAATTACTAATCATTAATTAAATCTAATTAATGATCCTTAACTATGGATTAATTATCCTCAATTAATTGATTGACTTAAACTTTAAATTAATAATATAAAACCTTTAATTACCTTAATTAATGACCCATTTCATTAATAAATAAATTATTCATTTAATTACCTTGATAATTAAATGAAATTATAAATCATTAATTTTAAATTTGTTTTAAGATAAAACCTTTCCTATTTATAATTAAATTATCGTTCATAAATATTTTTGAAAATATTTATTTCAAATTCAATTTCAAATTTCATTTTAAATTCAAACTTTAAAATGAAACCAATTTATCTTTAACCAATATAAAACTTTGAAATTCATATGTTAAATAATACTTATAAAAGAAATTTACAGATTTAAACCAAATTCCTTTTTAATCTCAGATTATTAAAATATACTTTAACCTTTCAACTTATTTAAATTTATAAACTTTACTTTATTTCTAATTCTTAAAAATTCAAATCAAATTTGAATTCACTTTAAAATTCTGATTTCATTTTGATTTAATCCTCTTTTATAATTCAAAACTCCATCTAAAATCAAGTTCTTTAATAACACTTTAAACTTCAAAAAAACACTTTAATAATATCAAGTCAATTTGAATTTAAAAACACATTCATTCCCAAACTAGATTCAAATTCAACTTTAATCTATTTTTAAACTTAGATTTAAACTTGAATTTAAATTGAAAACTAGATTTAAAATTTTATTTAAAAAACTTTATTTAAAAAAAACTTTACTGTCATTTAAATTCAGGTTTTAAATTTTATTATAAATTTTAAACAAAACCTACAGGTTTCAAAACCAAACCTGTTACATACATTAACCCGAGCAAGTGCCAAACTTGCTTCGAGTCAGCAGGCCCACCCCTTCGAGCCAACCACCAAAATCACGAGTAAAAACTCGAGTCAAAATCCTGCTTCCACCCTGAGTTCATCGGAACCCAAAAATGCACGGTGCACGTGCACCGTGCCTCCGACCGTCTCCATCCACCTCTGGTGGCCTCCATACCTCGGCGACCAAACCCCCGACCCAACACTACCATCAATTCATCATTCCACAGTTCAAAATCGAATGTGAGACTTCAACCCCCAACCTGGAAATACACGAGCTTCATCATCTCCAAACCTGTCATCCCTACGCTCGAATAATTCCGACCACCAGAAATTTATAACTCCGGCCTCCACTTCATCTATAGCCAAGCTTCCACTACCCAAAAGCCACTTGAACTCGATCAACTCTTCAGCCCGTGCCGAACAAATCAAACTACCTAGTTAAAACTAGGGTTATGGACAAGAACTCATCACTGCAGCCACCACGATGAAATGCAATGCCATCCAATATTTTTCCAAGCTCCACTGAACACTCCTCTACCCACTGGAAGAAACTCGACCTTCCAAAATCAATGAATTACCAGAAAATCTAAAATTCCCATTTTCAGTTCATCACAGAACATCACCATTTCCACATGTTTAAAAATCTTGATTTTAGTGTTAAAAACCATGATTTGGTTTATTTATTCAATTCATAATACTAGAACTACAAATCTCACGGTTTGAATTTTCACTTTATATAACAATCACAGTTGTTTCCTTTTATTTTATTTCCAGAGACACTCAGATGAGATTTAGCTTGAATAAGTTTTTAAAACATTAATCCATGATAAATCACACAACTTTTGTTTATAAACCAAGTCCTATTATCAATTGTTTGAAGAGAAAATGCAATTAAATCTAAAACAGGGAACTAAAATTTAAAATAGAGGATATTCATATGGGAATAAAACATGCATACTGCAGATTTCATTTTCATATACACATACTACAGATTTAACCACGGAAATAACAACAACCATATCCATTCTTAAGTTTAAAAATATTGACGTTACTCACCTGTTATATTGGAAGACAAAGCCATGCTTTTTGGAAAACTTTATGCTTTTAAAACTGGAAACACCTTTTGCTTCAAATCTTGAATTGCTTAATGAATCTGGTTGGCTTGCTTATTTAATTTTGTAAACTTTAAATCTTGTTTGTAGTTGCTTCCAGATTACACTTGCATGCTTGCCCCCAGATAGAAGGAAATGCATATGCTTTTATACTTGAAAAATATGCAGGTTAAAACAGTTTGGCTTGCATGCTATTTGAAATTTTATTTACAGGGTTTGTTGAAGATGCTTCAGATTCTTATTTTTAAATGGAAGTGTTTATTTTTTTTAGATTTGTTTGTCTTCAGATTTTAGAAGAAGAAAAGAAGATGAGGGAAAGAAGTTTTTATATAAACTGAAATTATTTAAAAATAAAAACAAAAGAAAAAGCTAAATTAAATTTTGACACTTGTCTTACAATATAACATTTGTCACTTTGTCATGTTTATGGATTAACACTTGTTCTTTTAATTAGTATAATGTTTACATTTGTCTTTAATGTTAATTTGTTATAATTATGTAATTTAGTTATAGTTAAATGCTAATTAGTTATTTAGTTAACATGTTAATATAAGATAAAAGTGAATCTTTGTCTAATTAATTAGTTAATATGTATTTATTTACATGTAGATAATTTTAAAATGAATAAATCCAATTTTATTTATAAAATAAAGTTTATACAAATATTTTAAAATCAAAACAAATTAAAAATATTTATACTTTAAAATTTAAAAGCTTTGAATCCAAATTTAAATCAAGTTGTATATACATATATAACCACACAATTAAATTTTGAAAAACAATTATTTTTTTTATTAAAAATCTATTTGTTAAAACAATGTATTATTATATTTGAAAATAACAAAATTTGATAACTATAAATAATTTATAAAAGAAATTGTCTTCTTTATTAATAAATTTTTAATTTTATCACACTATATCAAAATAAACCTTATTGTTATTTTTATTTAAATTTAAACTTGAGTTAAAACATATTTTAAACCATTTAAATAATTTACCTTAGGTATTTAAAATCATATTGTCATTTATTATATACTTTTAAAAAGCTTATTATCAAATAAATCAATTTAAACAAATTAAATTTTTATCATAACTATTTAAAACCATATTTTATTTATTGAATATTCCTTTAAAAGTTTAACCTTTAAATAAAATCATAATTCCCAATTTTTACTAAAGATATATATATATATATATATATATATATATATATTTAGAAAACAGGATTTATTTATTTATCAAATTAAAAACAATATCTATTTACAATATATACATATTCTATATACATTGTAAATATAAAACAATTATTAGATTTAAAAAGATAAAATCTACCAACTAAATATTTATTTTATTGGATTATTAAATTAATTCAAATCTTATCACAAAGATTATCAAATCAATTTAATTTTTAATTCAGATTATTAAATTGATATTGCTTCAAAATTCCAGGTCATCACACCCTTCTTTTCAAAGGTTATAATTACTTCGTCATGAGCTGTACGTTTAAAATTTCGAGTCTCTCACGCTAGTTTATCAAGCCTAATCCGGATATTTTTAATACTCGGGTCAAATCCAAATAGTTTTAGGATGCTAAATACGCTTGGAGTTTCCAGAGAAGAGCTAGAGATCTTCATCATCGTATGGACGTATATATTATCCGCTGCATTTGTTTTGTTGTTTGTCGGCATTTGTAAGGGCAGGTGTTGTAATTGTCCAGGCTGAATCTAGGTTTGATTCTGATATAGGTTTTAAAATTTTCCACTATAAAGATTATAGTTGAAATAATATATGTTATACCATTCGTGTGAGATTTTGTTTTTTTTTCAATTCCATTCCATCTTTATTTTTCTTTTTACCTTTAATTATCGGCTTGTTCGTGCAATTTGAGTTGGACATGTGTGGTTTATTATCGATTCAAAGGATACGGAAAAATGGGTCATTACAAATCCGCTTCGCACTAAAGCATTTACCCTTTGAATGCTTTGGTACTTCTTCAAAAAGCTCATTAAACAACTCCAATGTCATCCGCATGCACAAAAAAGGTAATTGGTACCTATATCAATTTACTCTGCTTGGTTAATCAATGTGTGTACATACCATATTCCTCTCAAGGGGAGCTCTAGGCATATATGGGTTCGTCACAACAGGAACTTCTTCGCCACGTAGAACGTGGCAGTGCGTGATGTTCCAGTACCAAGTATTATATTCTTCGATGGTTAAAATCGGGTCCCTTTATTTTTGCGTGCATATGGCGACGATTCCAGGTCCCAATCACCATATCTGTAACGATCCGGAATTTTGGATATTTGAAATTGGAATATTTAATTGATTTTAAATAGTTAAAAGTTAATTTTTAACTTGAATTTCAAATATCACCATTTATTTGATAATTAAATCATTGAATTAAACAATTGGAAATTAGGTAAAATATTGAATCTGGAGTTTCAAGCTTGCTAAAAATAATTTGAAGGCCTATATATATTAATGATACTGAAGATAATAGAAGTTTTAAATTTGAGTTTGAAAGTGGTTTGTTTAGTTTTAAAAATATATCGTTAAATTGATATTTAAAAATACCCTTCTGTGGCACTGTCTCAGATTTCAACAAAACAAGTTCCTTAGATCCGTAATAGTGTATTATTATCGGATTCCAAATTTCGTAGCATTTGGAGTTGTCATGTGATCATACGGTAGGTAAACGCGCTGAAATTTTTATCGAAAATTCAATATGATAATTAGTTCCAAAAAGCTATCTTCTTCATATGATCGAATTAGGACTCGAAACCTTTTCCATTGCGTTCGGAATAAGGATATAACATTGAAAAGGCCTAGCGGCATGCTTTGATAGGGGTTTGCGATTTTAAGCCACGTAAATCGAGACAATTTGAATTCAATTTAATACACACACACACACATATATATATATATTCACATATACTGCCCAACATTCAGTTGTAATTCTTTCACCATCAAACCTTTTTCCTTCTCAGCAGCTTTTGCTTTTTCAGAATCACTGTAGCTAGTCTGTTCAAACATGCTTACATCAAATCGTGTTCCATTCTTCGCTTTCTTTTAAAAGCTCAAACAGTTCATTGCCAGGAAAACAAAAATCAAAAGAATGGCCGAACAAATTGTTAAAACTTAAATTCGCGAGCTTCCTTTTCTCGTGCCTCGATTCAAAAAAAATCACGGCCTTCCTCTTTAATTTTGTTTCCCTCATCCCTTTCTAATTAACACCCGAAGCATTCAAAGCAAAACTTTAAACTCCTGTTGTTTTTTCCCTCTTTCTGTTCTTAATCACGAAATCCTTTAGCCTTAAAAAAAATCTCGAACGTAGAAATTTATTTTTTGAAGAGAAGAAATTAGCGAGAGGGAATCAAACATGAGCTGTGCTCGATTTTAGGCGGTTCGCGTTGTTGTGTGGAGGGATATAGATCGTCGACAGTGCATTCTGGGTGGCCGCGATGTTCTCGAGGTTCTTGGAGTCGACGTTGAGATGCGACAGCGTGGGCTAGAGGTAGGGTCGCGAGCTGCTCACGAGGGATGAAGGTCGTGGTGGCGACGGTGGGAGGGAGGCTGAGGCGATCGGTTGGTGCGGTCAGGAATTGGAAGAGCAGCGTTGTTTAGGCGAGCAGTGCTATCGTGGTCCGTATTTGTTATTTAAATGATGAACTCTAATTTTCATTATCAATCGAAAAAAAATGTTAATTAGTTGATCCCATTCTTATGAAATGTACATAATTAAAATCTGAAATTTAAAAGTTTAAATGATGAGTAGTTAGTTGCAGGCAAAGAAATCGTATGTTGATCTTAGTTAAATTTGATTTAAAGGTAATCTGGAAAAGTATATTTATAGATAAGATTTTGGGAAAGAAATATATATAAAGTTAAAACAGAAAACTTTTTAGAGGAATATATATACAGTAAAGAAAATTTCTTTTTTGTTATTTACAGAATATATATATATTAAGTTAAAGCAGGAATTTTGTCTGGTTTGAAAAAAAAATTGCAAATGAAGTACATAATGTTTTGTGTAATCTTGTATGTAAATGTTTGAATGTTTGCAATAGTAAAATATATGTAGATAGGATTTGGGAAAAAGATAGGAATTTTTTTTTTTGAATCTCTTTAGACTATTTATACATATATATGTAGTTTCAAAAAGAAAATAAATATACATACATATTTTCTCTTACTAGTTTATTTTAAAATAATGAGTTAAGGAGATTAACTTTTTTAAATTAGCTTATTTAATTTATTTTAGTTACTAAAATATTTATTAAAGGAAAATTAGTTTAAATTAAATTATTATCTAATTAAATTATCAAATGGAAATTAATTGTCCGATTATTTAAAATGATTAATAAACTGTATAATGTTTATACAGGGTCAAAAATCGTGGAGAAAACAAGCATGTTTGGATTGGGTTGCAAACAAAAATCAAAGGTGAGTTAATCTCACTCAAATTGGACTACTGGTTAATTTAAATAGTTAAAATTTAAATTATTGGTTGATTGCTTGAATTGATAATTTAATATCAGTCTGTATGTGACATATATAATAGTGTATATATATTGGAGTGATTGATATTCTTGCATTATATAGCGGATGAGACCCAATGCGCCCCACATAATAGCGGATGACCCTATATACAGAATTATCCCCCTCAAAGTGGGATGGGTATTTTTATATTGTGCTAACGTCTATGGATGAAGGAAAATGGTTGGAGGGATCCAACTGGATTCCTCAAAATTGTAGAATTTATTTTCATATTCAGTTATATGAAATTTTGAATAACCTGTGATATATTATGTTGGAAAATTAATTTATTTGATGTTAATATATTGCTGGATATATGGTGACATTTTAAAAATGTAAATATTGAATTTTTAAAAGGGAAATAAAAAGTGAAAATTTAAAGTAAGAAATTTATAGTAAAGATGGATAAATTTAAAAGGAAAGAATTTGGAGAGTAAATAGTTTTATTTTTGAATCCTATTTAATAAATTCCAGAATATGGAAAAGAACAGGGTCTTGAATAAATGTGAATTAAAGGGTTTTAAAAGTAAGGACTTAAGCAATATTGATTTTGTGTACGAAGGGTTTATTTAAAAATTTAAGTTTTAAAATGGGTTGGGAAAAATAAAAAGAGAATTTTGAAAAAGGCTATGAAATTGGTATTTCAGATTTAAATAAGGTTTTAAATCATAATAAAGGAGTAAAACCGGAATTAATGGATTTTGGAATAAATCTGGATAAGTCGAGAAATAAATTTTAAAGGGAATTTAATGGTGTGAATCGGTTTGAAAATCAAATTAAGTGTTTTAAAACAGTGATTAAAAGGAGAATGGAATTATGGGTGTTATAAACTGGGTTTATAAATAAAGTGAAATAAATATTTGTGGATAATTTGGATTTATAAATTCATGGTGGGAATTTACATGGAAAGGGTAAATCGTTTTAAAAATAAAAAGAGAGTTTTATTTTTAAAAGTAAGGAAAAGAAAATTTACGGGATTGGGATGTAAAGTAAAGTGAAAATAAATCGAGAAGGATTTATAAATGATTAGATGGGCTATATTGGAATGAAAAGTGTATTTTCCTGAAAAGCCAAATATAATTTCAAAGGAGATTTTTAAGTATAAATTAGAAGTTTTGAAAGTGGTTTTGGAAGAATGTTTTAGAAAAATTATTATTTAGTTGTTTTAAAATTTTTAAAGTAAATATTTATTTAAGTTAATTATAGTAGTAATTATTTTTAAAGGTTAAATTAGTACAATGATTTAAAGGATAACTATTAAATATTTATACCTTATATAACTGTTTTATTTAAAGTAGTTTTTGGCTAAAGCTTTACTTGGGAAATTATTATAGAATTTCTTAACTATTATTTTGAATAAAGTGATTTAAGTAGCTTTATTTTAAATGTATTAAATGTATATTTTTTGGATAAAGTGATTTAATTTATCTAAAAGCTAAATTTAATAAGGCTTGGTCTTTTCCAATGGAAATAAAACAATGGGTTGAATGATTGCTTAATTTGATAGTCAAATAATCGACTATCAATATTGACCAATGCGCTGATTGTTTCGAAGAGACCAAGATCAGATTTAATTATCCGAAAACCACTTCGATCCGGTTTTGAACGTAGCGAATGAAGACCGTGAAGATGATGAAGACGGTGAAGACGGTGATTCGGTTTGTCCAGACCCAGGGCAACTTATATGGACGAATTCTATCAGACCATCGTCATTGGAGGACGATGAGCATTCTAAGTGAATGTGTTCTAAAAAGGTAACGCATAGCCTCAAAGGTGAGCAAGGCTAAGTGGGTAGCACCCAAGTAGGGTGAGGTCATCCCTGTCTACAGTCCTTTTTGATCTCGACTTTATGGGCGATTGCTGATCCCAATCGTGGGGTGATCTTATTCGGACTATCCAATAAGGGGTAGCTCTGGTCTTATGTTGCAAGGGATCGGGAGTGGTCCTCGGTACTCCGATCTAGGCCGGCTACTGTGACGGGCGGTACCCCGGTAGCCCTACCATTATATGGAATCCAATCTCCAATAAGAACCCGTACGGTTTTTATTGTGCCCAACTATTACTGGAACGTGAGATGCAAGCATTTCAGCTAGATTCTATTTTACTTTCTATAGACACTATTATAATATCAGACGGATTTGATAAAAATGTTTTGGTTATCGTAAGGTAAAAATCCAGCATGTTTGTTTGTGGCGTGGTCTTACGAGATATCTTTGATTTCAAAGGATTTTGAAAACTTTAATAATCTAATTGAGTGTGTTTTCTGACGCTGGTTTTCTAGGCTGACTCGGGTGTTATTTCATTATAATGCTCGGGTCAAACTGAGTATTACAGATACATAATAGGATGCTATGGAGTTCAGGAGATGAGCTGGATGACAAGACGTATATCACGTATCTGACTTATATTCCACTGTATGGTAAGCTGTATAGTCAGCTTTTATGAGGACAAGTTATTATAACTGTCCAATATTGTGTTATTGTTTGGTATTGTACTCTGATGATGTAATGTATAAAACAACAATAGTTCTTTTTGTACAAAGATCAGTTGTTATCTATTATATATTGTTCCGCTGCGATTGTGAGATTCTGATGTTATTTTCTATTTCTTCTTCTACCTCTTTCTTCTTTAACCCTGATGGTTCATATTTCCGTCCAATTTGAGTTGTACTGATGGAGAATATTATCAACTCACAGAGGTACAGATTTGCGGGTCGTAACAGTTGGTATCAGAGCTGAAGGTTAAGCGAGAACCTTGGTTCTGGTGGGGATCACTCATTAGAGATAGGGTCAGTAGCGCCCTAGAATGAGTTTGAGTGTATTAATAGATATGAACGCGTATTTGTTAGTGAATATAATTTTTTTTATTGTGTTGATTGGGTTGTTGAGGGCTTATGGATTCTGGTCAATACTAGTAATTAACGTTATGGATTCTGGTCAATACTCTCCAACTTCTATATCAATCTTGTAGAAAGGAGCATTTTCTAGCAAATACTACTGCATACCAAATTGCTGCATCACTCTATCCAGAAGATGATATGCTACATCACTCGTACATATGAGTGGAACCCGTGCAGTCTATAAATGACCATAAATGGTGCATAAGTTATGTAGCTCTCCAAGCACCTGTAGTGTGTACGGTGTGATGGATTTGGGGGTATGCCCTAGGAGCAATTATATAATTTATTACATATATCTAACTCGACAACCAATCTTGTTCGAAATAAAAGGTGATTCCTTTCTATTATATACTTGATATAATGTGTTGTATTATTAATTAAATTAAAAGTATATGTAATAGAAAATCCATTAATGGTACATTTTTGTGATAGTAGTTATAAAGTGTTGTAGCCATGAGTAATCTATCACAATGAAAATAAATATACTATTTTAAATGTTCCTAGTAAAGAAGCATCGAGACTAGATATCAATGTATCCATGAGACTAAAATACATAACCCTCTCCAAATGTTGAAAATGTATTACTCATGACAATTGGGGACACTTAGAGATTACGTATTGATAGTTATTAAATAACTATGAAATGACTCACTCGATAGTTTTCTATTGGTTAATAAAACTAAGATCAAATAGAAAATATTAACGTAGCGGATTTACACCGTTCTTTCGACTTGAGAATACCATGGATCTTCAATATGAAAGCTTCACTTTGATTATAGTTAAATCATGGCATGTTTTTCCATCAAGTTACTATAGTTGGGTCGAGTAGAAGTATTGGAAGTGAAATACCATTTAAGAGAGAGTTCATTTCCTTAGTTATATGGGGTTAGTATCATGGTCAACTTAAAGTCAGCTTAAATTCAAAGTCTCTAGGCATAGCATTTCGGTTAATAATAATTGTTATTATTAAACCAAGGACTTTATGTTTAGACTATAGAGTTGAATATGGATGATATTGGGATTTTGATCATTTCCAAATTCTATAAGTCTAAAATGATACAGTTTTGATAAAGAGATGAATGTCACAACCGGGTAACGCTTAATAAAGTAAAATTGGATTTTATCGGAACTAAGTAAGGAATAAATTTGACCAAAATGCCACACCACCTGCTAAGTGATGTGAGAACGTTATCATTCGAATAGTACGATGTTAATCGCTGACCGAATTCACACTCAAGAGTCACATAACCGAAATGTTGAATTCTCTTTAGACCAAATGATTTAATTAGTTTATAATTATTATAAATTAATTAATATTTATGAAATATTAATTATGAAATTTGAATATGATTTGAGGAATAAATATATTGTACATTTATAATATATCGATCGATATACGATATCGATAAGTAGTTAAATTTGATTTAATTAATAATATTTATTTGGGCTTACATGGGTTTAAAGCCCATGAAAGTGGTTGCAAATTTTCAACCAAAAAGGATGTAAGAAGAGGCTAGAAAATAGGCTAGGGGTATCTTAGATGGATGGCTCAAATTTGGGGAGAGATGTAAGAGATATGATCCACCTTTCTCTCTATTCCTTCCACTATAAAAGGACTACTAACCCTAATGCATACATAACTTTTTGTTGCCTCCTCTATCATTTTATGGTCAAAATTTATCTCTCTATATACTCCATCAAAACTCAAATCAAATTAATTCAAATAAAAAACTATTTGGTAGCAAATGGTCTGCGATTCAAGGACTAGTAATCTTACGAATTGAGAAGTTTCCTAATGGAGGAGAACTCATCATTGCAAGGTGGACTTGGGAGCATTAGGTTTAGGTAAGTGTTTGTTTATATATACGATGTATTCCCTCTGTATAAATATATATTGCTCTTGTATATACATATATTGATATTACTATATGGTTAGTTAGGTGAGATTCTTATAAGTATCGTTGTTGTCCCATATTGATTGGTTATGTGTATATGTTTATAAAATAAAAGTATAATTTTTCCATAAGGATCTGATACACATATATGTATATATTAAAATACATATTTATTATATTTATGTCATATATATATATATGTATTTATAATTATATTAATATATGAAGAATATGTATAAATTATATAAATAAATATATATACATATGATAATTAAGAATATACAAGCTTATAATGTTTAAATATATGAACAAGTATATAAGTAATATATATATATATATATATATATATATATTTATGTCATATGAGAACATATATATATGGTGATAAATACAAGAAAAAGTACATAGACATTAAATAGTGAAAATGGAAGCATATATATATATATATATATATATATAATAACAACAACATATATGGATATATATATATATATAAATAAATATAAATATATATATATATATATTCATAGAAGTATTATATGTGTGAATAGGTGTATATATGTTATAGAAACTTTGCACATGGTCTAAGTTGTAGGAAAAATATACGTATGAATATATATATATATATATATATATATATATATATATATATATATATATATATATATATATATATATATATATATGAATGCTTAAGGTGAACATCATCATAACAAATAGCAAAATCAAGTCATGTGAAATATAATCCACATAATAAATCAAGCCATCTTTTAATCAAATCCCCGGAATTTAGGAAATCAAATCAGTTCTATATTTTCAAATCAATATACAAACAAGAGAAGAAAAAAATAAAGGGGAGAGAAACTTACTGTATAAAAGAAGCTACAGCTACCCACTTTTTCTATATATATATATAGGCACTGCCTAGCTTCACATTTCTCTTGCATTCGAACCAGATAATAAGGGGAATAAAAATATACAAGCTACTATTACAAACTTAAAGATGATATAAAGCGTTCAACTGCAGGAATCAAAACTAGAAAGAAACAATTATTGCTCTGTTCAAAAGAAAAGAAAGAAATGTGAGTAAAACTAGAATTTTCTTTTACTGTATCATCTATGCCTCGATATAGAAGTAAAAATCCGTTGATAACTATGTTTTGCATAGGAATACATGTGTGTGTGTGTATATATATGTATACATATATGGATGTATATTAAATATTATAACCAGAGTCTGTGCCTGTTACCCCTATTCTGTTTGTATAAGGAAATGACATACCTGGTTTCAAAAATTTCTACCTCACAAACCTTTTATATTTAAGTTATGATGTTAAAAGGAAAAACATTTGATTTTGACTATACTTGGTTTTAAAATTTGTTTTATAGAATATTACTTAGTATAAAGGAATAAAGTATAGAATTATAGTAAGTCATCCCATTTTGTAAGAATTCAAATATCACTTTTATGCATTTGCTTATATGATCATGATCAGCATGGAGAATGATGATTTTTGGAGGTGGTCATGTAATTTTTAGTGAAGTATGGAGAGGGGAAAGGGGAGAAGAACAAAATTTGGGTTTTGATCAAATTTCGACGAGGCGAGCAACATTGGCGGTCGAGGTTCAGTTAGAGGAAGGCTCAGAGGAGGGGAAGCTTGATAAAAATGGTGGGATATTTTTTTGATCAACGAGGTAGCTAGTCAGCAGGAAAGTAGGGTTTGGATGGAGTTTTGGGTCCTGGTCGGGTTCGAGTCAATGGTGGTGTCGTGGGGAGGAGTTAGAGCTTCGGTATAGAAGGAAAAGGAAGGGGAGGCCATGGCGTAGGTGCTGGTGAATTTTGGCAATCTCCGGTGGTCGAAGGTGGTTGGACGAGGCGGGGTGTAACAAACAACAAATTTTCGTTCTTCGAAAATTCGACATCGACACTCACTTTATCGACTGCCGAGAAATCAAAGGCCGAAAACCGAGATGTTATGGGTTTTAAAAAGAATTAAGAAAAAGAAAGAAGAGAGAAGAGAAGATAGAAAAAGAAAAATAGAGGGAAAAGAAGATAGACAATTTTTTTTTTTTAGAAAACAGAGAATTAGAAAAACAGAAGATAGAAAATTTTAAAAATAGAACGGAACAGAAAGAAATAACAGAACAACAACAGAATCTCACAATTCGCAGCGGAACAACATATAATAATAAATGAATAATCTTTAAACAAAGAACTATCAGTTATTACATATTATACATTTCATTACATCATATCATCAGAGTGTACAACAACAACAAATAGTGCAGCGGAAAAAGAAATATTATATAAACTAGTAATACGCCATGCCATCCAGCTTGCCTCCAGCAACTCCAGAATATCCAGAATATCCTGATAAACCTAACTCTTAACTGCCCGTGTGGAAATTGGTGGGCACCCAGAGTTTAGGAAGGAAAACAATAAACTCCGAGTCAGTCATGTGACTGGTGTGAGAACTCAAAACAGTTTATTTACTTTAAAATCAAAATAGAGGAATATTTTTAAATCAATTCGCAATGCTTTTAAAAATGAGACTACCATAAGACCTCCTGCCACACACACAATGCAAACGCAGACTTGGAGAAGATTTCTCCTTATGATAGTCAAAGATGCTTGATACGCATTAAAATCAAATCAATTTTGATATTATTATTAGTGCATAGTGTAGAAGAAATTCATTTCGAAAGTAGAATATAAATCTTAGCCAGCATAGGTACCATTATATTATGCCTACTATAGCTACCTCCTGAGGAAGCAGGTTCTACAACTAAAACCGTACAAGTCACGTATTGTTTATTTGGATTTCCAACAAATGATCAGGCCAAGGAACTTCCCATTGCCACATGAGAATGCCTCTGGATGGACATCCCCGAGAACCAAACCGGATCTCTACCAACACAAGGCCGGGTTACTCCTAACTGAGCAACAACTGACCGAATATGCCATCCCCCGGTCCTTTGGGACCTTTATCACCGAGCGCTCGTAATCAATTCACACAATCATAACAAAGTGTTTTCAACATGAGTAAGCATCTGGGCTCCATACCATGATACTACCCTTTTCCAGAAGGAAATGGACACATCCTAAAGGGTGCTACCCCTCATAACCTTGCTGCTTCTTTCCTGTTTTGACCATTCACGGGGTGTGAGGCTCGACGAAGTCACGTCCACAAAAACATACTTTATACAAAAGCCATGCTTTGGGTCAATAAATGATCAACACAATGATCACAAGGATAGACGATCAAATAAACGATCCTATCACAAATAATCAACACAATGATCATTTCAGCATCTCTCAGCATGTCACATTACCAAATTGGGAATATATCGCTGATAACTTCAACTATATAACCTTTGAGCACATACGTCTCAAAGAAGGGTGTTAAGCAAAGAATAAATTCTCCGCCACCAACAGAAATATATTTGAAAGAAATCGGCTTTATATCTCAACTTGTAATGTCAGACATACAATCCATACAAGTCTGTTCCGGGCTCGAACAAAACCGAAGGCACTTACAAAGAAGTCCTTGCAATCCGGATATCCACAATCCTGATCGGATTTCCCATCACTTAGGGAGTCTCTATACCGTTGCAACTCAGTGTAGAGACAATCGACAGGTCATCCTATCGCTTTCGCAAATATCCGGTCTTCAACACCGATCTTCAAATGCGATTCACAACGACGTATCACATATTCGGAGTGGGTTATACGACCCCATGGTCCTTTCCCGGTTAACCCGAATAGTGAGCGCTTATTCAAAAATAAGTGTGCATTCAATTTCAAACAAATCACATCAAGTACCCATTCAAAGGGAAATATTGATAGTCGGCTATTGAACTATCAATGGATATGCATACATCACCAGATTCCAAATAATTTTCCAAATTATTTATTTTCCAAAATATCTTTACAAGATCTTTAATTTCAACACTTCAAAAATAAATCAATATTTATTTTTATACAAATTCCACTTTTCACATATAAATTCCATAATGAATTTATATTTCCAAAATATCTATGCATATACGATTTCAATAATTCATTTCGATTTATCTTTAAAAAGATAAATTCTAATATTCACTTCTTATTGGAAAACATTTCCATACTTATTTATTCATAAGTAATTCACAAATCTTTTTATTTTCAACCTTGGAAAATATTCAATATACTTAAATCGAATTAAGTATATAATTCATTCTTTAAGAAAATCATTCTCTTAAACATATTTATTTGGGCCAAAACGAATGTTACGTAAAACATCGTTACGACAACCCAAAATCACTAGTATAGGGATTCGAAATTAAAATAGATATATAAATCCCAATACTATACAAAACATTTCCTTTCGGAAATCATTTACTATAACAACAGTGTTATAGTCCACCATTTCCTTTTATTTCTCGAAAACGTCTATTTCAACAATAAATGTTGAAATCTATGGTTTCGAATCTCAACACCTTTAAAACATCGTTAGATCGTTTTAATTCTGTTTAAAATATCACATTCTAAAACATTTTCTTTAACATGTTATTCACTATTCAAAAACGTGAATATACTATGTTAACAAATTTCATCCTTTTTATACTCTTTAACTTAAAGGATTATTCACAGTCTAAAACGTGAATATAACTCCATTTATAAGTTATAACAATTAACTTATCAAAATAAGTCGTTTGCGAATTCATAAAACAACGTTTATAAATTCCATTTCTATTTATTTATAAAAACTTCTTTTTTATAAATTCCTTTATTAACATATTTCAGTTTATAACTCAATTATAAACTAAATGTTTATATTATAAGTTAAATACTTATAAAACGATTATTTTATAAAATCGTTCTTTAAACTTCATAATTATAAATCTTATAACTTATAAGATTCATTTATTTAACCAAATCTATTCTTCAATTAACTTCACAAATTTATAAATCTTACTATTTATAAATTTCATTTATAACTTCACAGTTTATAATTCTATAAATTTCATTCATTTATGAAATTCATTTTCACTACATTCAAACACTTATAAAAACTCGTTTTATAATGTCTATATTTCAATTTATAAATATCCATTTATAAATCTCTTAATATAAATCAGTTCATATTATTATTCTAAAACGTCTTTAAATTCCTTTATAATTTCATCATTTCGATTTAAAAAAAAAAATCAAATTTTATAAATCCTATATTTAAACTTTTATCATATATTCAAAAATCCAATCTAAATTTTTTTATAAAATCATTAGTTCATATTTCTCAAAAATCGACTTTTAATCGTATTTCTAAAAATCAGCTTTTTAACTATATTTCACAAAAAACCATAATTTTTATAACTTTAAAAATTATAACGTTTATTTATTTATAATGGATCAATTCCAAAAATATAGTATATTTTCAAAATCACTTTTAAAATCATTTTAAAATCCCAAAATCTGGGTCCAATGATGCTACACACCAAATAGTCAATCACAACAACAACGATATCATATATCGATATGATAATCCATCAAATATCAAAATATCTGAAATCAATAAAAACTGTTGAGGAATCCAGTTGGATCCCTCCAACCTGTTTCCTGCATCCAAAAACATTAGCACAATACCAATTTCGCTCCAGTACGAAATTATCGCGGTACATGTTCTTATTAAATATTATCCGCTTAATAACGGCGTAATAGGGTCTCATCCGCTAAACAAAAAATGCGGGAAATCAACAACTGCAATATATACATATGCCAATATATATATATTGATATTATATATAATACCAATTTCACTGTTTATGAAATATTCGCGGTATATGTTTTTATTAAATAACATCCGCTTACTAACGGCGTATAATGTCTATTATAACAATCAATAATTTACAGTCATCATTCAAACATGCATTCAAATATTTTAAATCTAACTATTTAAAATAAAATCGAAACCTATTCGATTGAGTGAGAAGTTCTCACCTTGGTTTTAATTTCCGTTTTAGCTTTTATTTCGAATAAAATTAAACGCGCGTTTAATTTTACCCGAAATTCTCACTAACTCCAAACGACTCCAAACCAACTCCATCGCGTAGTGCTCGTCCATACGATTCCAAAGCAACTGAGTTTGCATTTTTTCGACCTCGTATGAAAAAGATATGAATTTTACAAGATTGTACACGTTTTTAATAACTAATATACAACATAAACTTTTATATTTTAAACCCAAACTCACACCAGCCCTTGGATCCAAAGCCCACACCATCAGGCCGTCCCCCTCATCTTCCCATTTGCGTTCCATCTACAGGTGAAGGCCGACATACATGAACCCATAAGCTTGAACTAGGGTTAAACATTTCTCCCCCGATACTCGACGAAATCCGATCACACCAACGCCATGACGAAGCCTTCGACCCTAGCTATGTTCGGCCCCCCACCATGGCAAGCTCGGCCTGCACATGTGCCTCGTATGGCGTGCGAAAACTGTAGAGAACGGCCCATTCTTGCTCCCTCATCGTTGCTCCATTCCCGATCATATCCGTATGGATTTAAAGCTCATCTCGTGCTCTTCATCTTTGTAGTTAACAACTTCTTCTAATTCTTTGTAGATTGGGAGAGATTGAGGGGAAAAGGAGATTGAATTCTGGCCCTAGAATAGAAAGTGGCGGCTACAGTAGGAAATTAGGGTTTAGTGATAATTTTTTATCAAATTTATGAAGATGGTGGTCTATTTATAAGGAACGAGCGACACTATTCATCCCGGAAATTCCGAACTCCGATTTAGACGCCGTAACCAGCGTTTCTAAGGTTTACCCCGCGTTCCGGACACAATGGAACAGGTTTCGGAAGCTAATTCGGAAGTATGTGCGAGTTATGGCTGAAAACGTTCAATTTAAATTAAACCGATTTAAACCGATTTCTAGGCGTTTTAATTCGTACCGGACAAACGGTAAATCCAATTGACTTGAAATTTGAAACCTTACAATAATATCACATTACGGATCCGATGAAACTGGTTTCGTCGAAATCCGAGACTTTTTGAAAAATGGCTATTTTGACTCGCCAAATTTAAATTAAAAATAATTCGATGCGTTTCGAGCTGTCACGATCAAACGATAGCTCCGATTGACACGAAAATTGAAATCCGGTAATAACTAACTATTACGGATCCAATGAAACTGGTATCGTTCAATTCTGAGACTGTTCAAAAATTGGCTATTTTACAGTCAATTATTAAATATTAAAATATTCAATTTTCACAAATTAACTTTTAATTCGATTTTAAAAGTTCTAAAATATCTCTATAACTCCAGTATGATTAAATAAAATTTTCCAAATTATTTCTAATCATATTTAACTCCAATTTCAATTATTTCCATAATTTAACGTATTAAATTTATCGATATAATTATCCAATTAAATCCAATAATTCAAAATAAAATTTATTTGACTTATAAATTCACTTATAAATATTTAAAATTAATTAAATATTCAAATTTTTAATTTATAAAAATTCTGGGTCGTTACAATCTTTCCCCCTTAAAAGAATTTCGTCCTCGAAATTATAAGTAAGAAAAGTTACAGAATCTATTAATTTTCCCAAAATTCATAATTAAACTTCTTACAATACTTTACTAAGTTTTGAAATCATACTTAGTTATCCTTTCAAAAACAACTACTATTGTTTAACTTTCAATTCCACATCAAAGTTAAAGTTTTCAAAATTTTCCAATTTTTCTCAAAATTTTTCTAACGCCTTAAATTTCCGGAAAAATTCGCCATAGTCTCCTTTGCGCGGCTCGATCCGAAAAAAAAATGACAGTATATATATCACAAATATACATCTCATCAAGTAATGAGGCATCCCGAAGGGAAAAAAGTATAAAAGTGCGATATTTAATCCGAGATATGTACCTTATATTTTATTAGCGAGCATATACGGCTAATATAGCGCTAAAGCGAACTCCAAATGCGAAGCAAACGCGATCCGCACCTACTAAACTCAACAAACAACATGAGAACATGCACATATGCAAATAATCTCAATATACAGCATATAGCAACATAATAACTATATATGTCAACATAGCAAATGTAACTAAACAACAAATGCAATATATATTCAACCATCAACCAACTAACATCCATAACCAACATATATTCATTCATATTCTCATTAATATTAAATGAAATGGTTTTCAATTTAAATCACATTTGATTCATCAACATTGGATTTTATCAACATTCATTCTTAATTCAATTAGTTATCATTTACTAATTTAAATCCAATTCACATTCAATTCTATTCAAATTTATTTACTTTCAATTTGAATTCAATTACATAGCTTTCAATTTCATTAATACTTAATGAATTTATATACAATCAATCAACAATCATATAACAACCAAAGTATATTAATTTCAACCAAATTCCTTTGCTTATATTCATTCAATTTGGTTTAACACCATCACTTTTCCAATTGGTTTAATTAAATTGATTTTTATTCAACCTTTCAACTTCTAATAACATTAGATTTAAATGAATTATCACTTATATTCATTTTTTTCATCAACTTATTCACATTTAATTGACTTACATTCAATCCATTCACAACAGTTGAATTTCATTCATATACTCAAGTTCACATCCATCACTTAACTTTGTTAATTTAGTTTGATATCAAAATCAACCTCATTCAACAATTCTTAAGTTATACTTCATTTAAACATCACTTAGTTTTACATAACTTAAATTCATATGGTTTCACTTCTAATTTATATAAGTTTATTTCACAATTGTAAACACTTTAATTATAATTTCAATTCTTATAATTCTTTTGCTTATACAATTATTCTTTAATTTAGATTATTCAAACAACCTAAAAATCAACTTATATACTTTAATAATTCTGAAAAATTATTCCTTTATATATAAAATATAATCAAGGCAAAATTATTCCATTTACCCAATTTTAAAATCAATATTGTGTCAAATTGTTCTATTCAAGTGTTTAGAAACCCCTTCGGCTCAGTTTCGAGGCTGTGCTGACGAAAGTTCATATGCCACTCAACAAACCAATCATCACAATATAAAACAATTTTTTTATATTCACTAACAAATACGCACTCATAGCTATTATTACACTCAAACTCAATCTAGAGTACTGCTGACTCTATCTCTAATGAGTAATACCCAACAGAACCATGGTTGTCGCTTAACCATATGCTCTGATACCAAATGTAACAAACAACAAATTTTCGTTCTTCGAAAATTCGACATCGACACTCACTTTATCGACTGCCGAGAAATCAAAGGCCGAAAACCGAGATGTTATGGGTTTTAAAAAGAATTAATAAAAAGAAAGAAGAGAGAAGAGAAGATAGAAAAAGAAAAATAGAGGGAAAAGAAGATAGACAATTTTTTTTTTTTTAGAAAACAGAGAATTAGAAAAACAGAAGATAGAAAATTTTAAAAATAGAACGGAACAGAAAGAAATAACAGAATAACAACAGAATCTCACAATTCGCAGTGGAACAACATATAATAATAAATGAATAATCTTTAAACAAAGAACTATCAGTTATTACATATTATACATTTCATTACATCATATCATCAGAGTGTACAACAACAACAAATAGTGCAGCGGAAAAAGAAATATTATATAAACTAGTAATACGCCATGCCATCCAGCTTGCCTCCAGCAACTCCAGAATATCCAGAATATCCTGATAAACCTAACTCTTAACTGCCCGTGTGGAAATTGGTGGGCACCCAGAGTTTAGGAAGGAAAACAATAAACTCCGAGTCAGTCATGTGACTGGTGTGAGAACTCAAAACAGTTTATTTACTTTAAAATCAAAATAGAGGAATATTTTTAAATCAATTCGCAATGCTTTTAAAAATGAGACTACCATAAGACCTCCTGCCACACACACAATGCAAACGCAGACTTGGAGAAGATTTCTCCTTATGATAGTCAAAGATGCTTGATACGCATTAAAATCAAATCAATTTTGATATTATTATTAGTGCATAGTGTAGAAGAAATTCATTTCGAAAGTAGAATATAAATCTTAGCCAGCATAGGTACCATTATATTATGCCTACTATAGCTACCTCCTGAGGAAGCAGGTTCTACAACTAAAACCGTACAAGTCACGTATTGTTTCTTTGGATTTCCAACAAATGATCAGGCCAAGGAACTTCCCATTGCCACATGAGAATGCCTCTGGATGGACATCCCCGAGAACCAAACCGGATCTCTACCAACACAAGGCCGGGTTACTCCTAACTGAGCAACAACTGACCGAATATGCCATCCCCCGGTCCTTTGGGACCTTTATCACCGAGCGCTCGTAATCAATTCACACAATCATAACAAAGTGTTTTCAACATGAGTAAGCATCTGGGCTCCATACCATGATACTACCCTTTTCCAGAAGGAAATGGACACATCCTAAAGGGTGCTACCCCTCATAACCTTGCTGCTTCTTTCCTGTTTTGACCATTCACGGGGTGTGAGGCTCGACGAAGTCACGTCCACAAAAACATACTTTATACAAAAGCCATGCTTTGGGTCAATAAATGATCAACACAATGATCACAAGGATAGACGATCAAATAAACGATCCTATCACAAATAATCAACACAATGATCATTTCAGCATCACTCAGCATGTCACATTACCAAATTGGGAATATATCGCTGATAACTTCAACTATATAACCTTTGAGCACATACGTCTCAAAGAAGGGTGTTAAGCAAAGAATAAATTCTCCGCCACCAACAGAAATATATTTGAAAGAAATCGGCTTTATATCTCAACTTGTAATGTCAGACATACAATCCATACAAGTCTGTTCCGGGCTCGAACAAAACCGAAGGCACTTACAAAGAAGTCCTTGCAATCCGGATATCCACAATCCTGATCGGATTTCCCATCACTTAGGGAGTCTCTATACCGTTGCAACTCAGTGCAGAGACAATCGACAGGTCATCCTATCGCTTTCGCAAATATCCGGTCTTCAACACCGATCTTCAAACGCGATTCACAACGACGTATCACATATTCGGAGTGGGTTATACGACCCCATGGTCCTTTCCCGGTTAACCCGAATAGTGAGCGCTTATTCAAAAATAAGTGTGCATTCAATTTCAAACAAATCACATCAAGTACCCATTCAAAGGGAAATATTGATAGTCGGCTATTGAACTATCAATGGATATGCATACATCACCAGATTCCAAATAATTTTCCAAATTATTTATTTTCCAAAATATCTTTACAAGATCTTTAATTTCAACACTTCAAAAATAAATCAATATTTATTTTTATACAAATTCCACTTTTCACATATAAATTCCATAATGAATTTATATTTCCAAAATATCTATGCATATACGATTTCAATAATTCATTTCGATTTATCTTTAAAAAGATAAATTCTAATATTCACTTCTTATTGGAAAACATTTCCATACTTATTTATTCATAAGTAATTCACAAATCTTTTTATTTTCAACCTTGGAAAATATTCAATATACTTAAATCGAATTAAGTATATAATTCATTCTTTAAGAAAATCATTCTCTTAAACATATTTATTTGGGCCAAAACGAATGTTACGTAAAACATCGTTACGACAACCCAAAATCACTAGTATAGGGATTCGAAATTAAAATAGATATATAAATCCCAATACTATACAAAACATTTCCTTTCGGAAATCATTTACTATAACAACAGTGTTATAGTCCACCATTTCCTTTTATTTCTCGAAAACGTCTATTTCAACAATAAATGTTGAAATCTATGGTTTCGAATCTCAACACCTTTAAAACATCGTTAGATCGTTTTAATTCTGTTTAAAATATCACATTCTAAAACATTTTCTTTAACATGTTATTCACTATTCAAAAACGTGAATATACTATGTTAACAAATTTCATCCTTTTTATACTCTTTAACTTAAAGGATTATTCACAGTCTAAAACGTGAATATAACTCCATTTATAAGTTATAACAATTAACTTATCAAAATAAGTCGTTTGCGAATTCATAAAACAACGTTTATAAATTCCATTTCTATTTATTTATAAAAACTTCTTTTTTATAAATTCCTTTATTAACATATTTCAGTTTATAACTCAATTATAAACTAAATGTTTATATTATAAGTTAAATACTTATAAAACGATTATTTTATAAAATCGTTCTTTAAACTTCATAATTATAAATCTTATAACTTATAAGATTCATTTATTTAACCAAATCTATTCTTCAATTAACTTCACAAATTTATAAATCTTACTATTTATAAATTTCATTTATAACTTCACAGTTTATAATTCTATAAATTTCATTCATTTATGAAATTCATTTTCACTACATTCAAACACTTATAAAAACTCGTTTTATAATGTCTATATTTCAATTTATAAATATCCATTTATAAATCTCTTAATATAAATCAGTTCATATTATTATTCTAAAACGTCTTTAAATTCCTTTATAATTTCATCATTTCGATTTAAAAAAAAAAATCAAATTTTATAAATCCTATATTTAAACTTTTATCATATATTCAAAAATCCAATCTAAATTTTTTTATAAAATCATTAGTTCATATTTCTCAAAAATCGACTTTTAATCGTATTTCTAAAAATCAGCTTTTTAACTATATTTCACAAAAAACCATAATTTTTATAACTTTAAAAATTATAACGTTTATTTATTTATAATGGATCAATTCCAAAAATATAGTATATTTTCAAAATCACTTTTAAAATCATTTTAAAATCCCAAAATCTGGGTCCAATGATGCTACACACCAAATAGTCAATCACAACAACAACGATATCATATATCGATATGATAATCCATCAAATATCAAAATATCTGAAATCAATAAAAACTGTTGAGGAATCCAGTTGGATCCCTCCAACCTGTTTCCTGCATCCAAAAACATTAGCACAATACCAATTTCGCTCCAGTACGAAATTATCGCGGTACATGTTCTTATTAAATATTATCCGCTTAATAACGGCGTAATAGGGTCTCATCCGCTAAACAAAAAATGCGGGAAATCAACAACTGCAATATATACATATGCCAATATATATATATTGATATTATATATAATACCAATTTCACTGTTTATGAAATATTCGCGGTATATGTTTTTATTAAATAACATCCGCTTACTAACGGCGTATAATGTCTATTATAACAATCAATAATTTACAGTCATCATTCAAACATGCATTCAAATATTTTAAATCTAACTATTTAAAATAAAATCGAAACCTATTCGATTGAGTGAGAAGTTCTCACCTTGGTTTTAATTTCCGTTTTAGCTTTTATTTCGAATAAAATTAAACGCGCGTTTAATTTTACCCGAAATTCTCACTAACTCCAAACGACTCCAAACCAACTCCATCGCGTAGTGCTCGTCCATACGATTCCAACGCAACTGAGTTTGCATTTTTTCGACCTCGTATGAAAAAGATATGAATTTTACAAGATTGTACACGTTTTTAATAACTAATATACAACATAAACTTTTATATTTTAAACCCAAACTCACACCAGCCCTTGGATCCAAAGCCCACACCATCAGGCCGTCCCCCTCATCTTCCCATTTGCGTTCCATCTACAGGTGAAGGCCGACATACATGAACCCATAAGCTTGAACTAGGGTTAAACATTTCTCCCCCGATACTCGACGAAATCCGATCACACCAACGCCATGACGAAGCCTTCGACCCTAGCTATGTTCGGCCCCCCACCATGGCAAGCTCGGCCTGCACATGTGCCTCGTATGGCGTGCGAAAACTGTAGAGAACGGCCCATTCTTGCTCCCTCATCGTTGCTCCATTCCCGATCATATCCGTATGGATTTAAAGCTCATCTCGTGCTCTTCATCTTTGTAGTTAACAACTTCTTCTAATTCTTTGTAGATTGGGAGAGATTGAGGGGAAAAGGAGATTGAATTCTGGCCCTAGAATAGAAAGTGGCGGCTACAGTAGGAAATTAGGGTTTAGTGATAATTTTTTATCAAATTTATGAAGATGGTGGTCTATTTATAAGGAACGAGCGACACTATTCATCCCGGAAATTCCGAACTCCGATTTAGACGCCGTAACCAGCGTTTCTAAGGTTTACCCCACGTTCCGGATACAATGGAACAGGTTTCGGAAGCTAATTCGGAAGTATGTGCGAGTTATGGCTGAAAACGTTCAATTTAAATTAAACCGATTTAAACCGATTTCTAGGCGTTTTAATTCGTACCGGACAAACGGTAAATCCAATTGACTTGAAATTTGAAACCTTACAATAATATCACATTATGGATCCGATGAAACTGGTTTCGTCGAAATCCGAGACTTTTTGAAAAATGGCTATTTTGACTCGCCAAATTTAAATTAAAAATAATTCGATGCGTTTCGAGCTGTCACGATCAAACGATAGCTCCGATTGACACGAAAATTGAAATCCGGTAATAACTAACTATTACGGATCCAATGAAACTGGTTTCGTTCAATTCTGAGACTGTTCAAAAATTGGCTATTTTACAGTCAATTATTAAATATTAAAATATTCAATTTTCACAAATTAACTTTTAATTCGATTTTAAAAGTTCTAAAATATCTCTATAACTCCAGTATGATTAAATAAAATTTTCCAAATTATTTCTAATCATATTTAACTCCAATTTCAATTATTTCCATAATTTAACGTATTAAATTTATCGATATAATTATCCAATTAAATCCAATAATTCAAAATAAAATTTATTTGACTTATAAATTCACTTATAAATATTTAAAATTAATTAAATATTCAAATTTTTAATTTATAAAAATTCTGGGTCGTTACACGGGGGAAGGTGAGGGTTCTTTGATTGGGTTTGGGTTTGAATATCAGATTTTGATTGGGGTTTGCTATGAGATTTTGGGGTGGTCAAGATGTTTCGGTGGTCGGAGATGGTTTGGGACGGTGGGCGGAGGTCAGCGTCGAGGCGCCACTGGTGTGTGCATGTGCACGGCAGGGGTAGCGTGCAAGTATATAAGAAAAAGAGAGAGCTGGAAGAAAAGAAAGGGGAGAGGGGAAGAAAAGGAAGGAATGGGCCGGGTGGTTTAGGCCAGAGGAATAGAAAAGAAAAGTAAAAGAAAAAGAAAAGGGGAAAAAGAAAGGAAATAGAAATAAAATAAAAAAGTGAAACTTATATTTTTATTTAACTCTAATTCTATTGTCCAATCAACTACTTCCAAATTTTTAGCTTATTTTATTTTGGTTATTTAAAAATTAAATTATCTATAATAATTAAAGCGGGTAATTTAATTAAATACCAAATCTGTTCAATCTTATGATTATTAATATAATCAGTATAGTTTTGGTTGATAAGTTTATTAACTAATGATAAACTGATATATAACTTCTTTAATTTGAAATTAAATTGAATTAAGACATAAATGAATTCAGTTAATTAAAGTTATTGAATCATGATGTGCAATTGTTGATATTGTTAGAGATCGTTAATTTGGTTAACGACTATATTTTGGTTTAACTCCATTGGATATTTATTTTAATTTTTCTTGTCCGTACCATCAGGTGGTTAGACAAGTTAAATAGTTGATTAAAATGATGATACATTTTATTTGGAATAAACATGTATAACAAATTCCGATAATTGAGCATTGGCACCATAAGAGATAAATTGTTTATTTTAAACAATTTACTTCCTTTAAATTCATTAATTGGATCCGAAAAGACCGGGATCAGATATTAGCATTATCCGAAACCACTTCGGTTTGAAAATCACTACAAATCTTTATGGGTTGATTATAGAGTCTAGTAGGCTGGAATTGAATAAGTTAAGTAAATCCAACTATTTTAAATAAGTAACTATACTTGGATACTAATTTTAATGTCAATAGTTTTTTGTAACAAGTGTTTGGTTATAACAAGATAAAAACTTGTAGCATTGTACGAGTTACCTCGGTTTCAAAAAGTTTTCATAATTTGAGTGTTTCAAAATAAGTTGGTTTTACTCACGCTGGTTTCCAGCCTGATTCGGGTGTTACTTTATTATAATGCTCGGGTCAGACCGAGTATTATAGATTTTCAGGTTAGGATGCTTATGAAGCTCAGGAGACGAGCTAGATGGCAGAGACGTATTGATTATATTCCGCTGTGTATTATAGACTGTATAGTTAGCATTAGGGACAAGTTATCGTAACTGTTCGGATTTATTGGTTGATAATTGTACTCTGATGACTTGTATGCATATTAACACTTACATCTTTCCTTAATATAAAATGCTGCTATTGCATATTATATTTTTGTTCCGCTGCGATTGTAAGATTCTGTGCTGTGTTTCTGTTTCTTATTCTATCTCCTTTTCTTTTATACCATAATAGTCTAGTATTTCTGGCACTCGATTGTTCGACACTCAATACAGTGAAAGTATTAGTTTCAATTTTCGGGGTCAAAAATCTCTTGAACCATTACACATTCAATACATATAGAATGAGCTAATGTATCCGTTGCGATGTAAATCCCAACATCTACATGCGAGCATGTTAGACGTTGCACGGTATGTCATGTTCCACATGCATGCATATACATATGTATATGATACATATGTATAATAGTACATAAATCGAATAAAATTTTGTCAACAATTTATAAACTTAAATGAAACATACGATTTTAGTTACATTAAATTAGAAATTTTCTAAATAAATTAGACTTCACAGGCCCAAGAAAGGTCCTATGGGGTAATTTTTTTGAAATTCGCGCATAACTTCAACTGCGGACTGGTCCAGTTCCAATAATGGTATCAGAGCCCAATAGCCATGCGATCTAAATTAACCATATTAGGGTTAACTATTAAGTTCGCAGCCCAAAAGTTATCTCTAATAGAAAATGCCCAAATTTGAGTAGGGCCTTAGGCTAATTTTCAAAATATTTTAGAAGTTAAAAATACATGATTTCAAATTTAGAAGTTAAATCTAAAATAAGATAGATATATTATAAAAGTTATAATATAATATAAAAAATTCAAGATGTTTGAAAATATATATTAGTTTCAAAAATTTTAAAATTTATTAATTGGATTAATAAAGTTAATTAATTAATTAATATATGTATGCATGCATTGTATATTGTGATGTATGTTGTGTTGTTTAAAAAGTTTAAAATAACATAAGTATTCATGCATGTATATGAATTGAATTTTGAAATTAATATAATTTAATTAAAATTGTTTAATTAAATAAATAAATTAATGGTTAATTAAATAAATAAATTAATTAAAGGTTAATTAAATAAATAGATTAATTAAAGGTTGATCAATTAAATAATATACACATGCATATGATATATATATATATATATATGTTATACTATAAAAGTTATAGTATATAATAAATAATGAATATAAATGTTATATTAATATGAAATTTACTAAAATGTTAATTAATTAAAATTAATTAAATAAAAATTTAATTAATATAATGTTATACATAAGACTATTATATAAGTAATATAAAATATAAAAGTTATATAATAATAAAACTTATATGATATGAATGTATAAATTAAAGGTGGAAAGGTAAAGAAACCCTAGCTAGACTTAAGGAATAAATACATAAATAAATGATACCATGATTTTTGATGTGTCCGACAGTTGAATCACGAGTGTAATTCATAAGAATTATATTATTACCTAAGTCGATATCACTCAATATTATATATATATTGAAGATTATAAATCTCCATTATAATGTTACCATCTACCACATATATATATTAATAAATTACTTGCATACACTTAGTTGTTGAGCAAACTCAAGCTAGGGATGTTATGTGTAATATTATCGATATATTGAATATATAAGGTAAGATAACTATATGTCTTTGTTAGGCAAACTCGAGGTACATATACTATACTTAGGCCGACACGGTATGGTATGTACGAGTGAATGATCTCTTTCAATTTATTGAGAAAACTCAAGGTCGAAATCTCAAGGAATCATGGATTAGGAGTTATATGTGATACATTTGATAAAGAGTTATCCATCGCCTGTGGAGTTATGATTTATTGAGCAAACTTAAGGTCAAAATTCCAAGATGGACGAGTCCTAACACCCACTAGTGAAGTCAAAAGACTTTTACGTTTCTCTTAGGTTTGGTGAAACATAAAGGACTAGTAGGAGTCTTATTATAAAAGTGAAATGATAAAATTTAAACTTTCTAATATTGTAAGAATATATGTTATATAATGTTATAATAATCTACATTGATAAATTTATGCATTTAAAATGATTGATAAAACGTTTATCAATCAAGATATACAAATAAACTAAATTGAAAAATTGACAAATAGAAATATGGTACATACTTACTAATAAATTATTATTGCATATGAATGTTTCATTACCTATGCTAGCGCCTAATTTTGCAACTACTTAGTATGTTCATAATTTGGTCGCTTACATGTTTATTTGGTCGTGGCCATGTATTGCATTCTATGAGTTTCGAACTCTAAAACAATACAAGACTATGGATATTTGATCTGTATACTATCACATATAAGTGTTATATAGTGAACAGTCAAAATATGTAATGAACGATATTTTGATGAAGTAAGTTCATTCAAAACAAGCCATTAGACAGTATTGTGAGATCGAGTATTCAATTTGATTTATTATAAGAGGATTGTATTATGTTCAATGTAATACTAGACCATTACTGTAGGATAGATCTAAGAACTCGATTACTGAAACGTTAGTTTGACCAGTTAACATAAAGTGCAACATGTTTGATGTCCTTAAAGGTTAAGGATAATCGAACGCGCTTTTGTAAAGAGTTCGTTATGATATTGTAGCAAGGGCTTTTCGTTTGAATGTTTTGACCATTTGAAAAGAAAATGAATGTATAAGAGTAAATGTAATTTAAGGTATAATTAGGATGAAGAGAGTGAATAGTCACTTCTGCTTCATAAAGAAACATCGAAAACGAGAATTGTAATAATAATAAAAGATACATAAAATTGGATTAAGAAATACGATTCCTATTTTGAAATATATTTTCATATAGAATTTTTTTTATATGAGATTTATTTCTATGAGTTCAAGATATTGGATCAAAGAACTCTCCATTGTAAAACTATTGTAGAATATGAAATAAATAGTTTAAATTAAGTGAATGATGGACCTCCGAATTCAATACGCTATTATAGTAATGGCGGAAATAGTGGGAGCATACGGTCTAATACTTAATAATTGCACATATTACGAAAATTATTTTCGTAAAACATACTGAGCATTATTTGTGAAATAATGATTATTTTTGGGTATCGACTGAAAGATAGACATAGCTATATTTCAATATGAATATTATGAATATTAATTACGAAATAAAACTACAATGTGATATTTGTTTTTATAACAAAAGTGATGCATTGGAAAATGCTAAGTATCTAATATTATTTACAATTATTTTGGAATTATATACCAAGCTGTAGTTTTGAGAAATAATTTTTATTATATGATTATGAATCATATGATACTAATTAATTATATCTCAAACAATTAGGGGCTATGAGCTCATTTAGTGGGAACGTCATAAGAGTTGATGAACTCTTCGGGTTGATACATATTGATGTATGCAATCGTAAGTCTATTATTACCGAAATGATTCCACGTACTTCATCATATTCATCGATGAGTTATCATCGACATGGACATGTGTATTTGATACACATGTAGTATGTCCATGGTATACTCATAGAGTATAAAATAGAAGTAAATAAAATAACATGCGATAGAAATGATTCCATTTGACCAATTGGGTGAGTATATAGGAAAGTGTTCCGAATGTATCCAAAAATGAATGAAGATTCAATCTCAAAAGTCACTTCTCCATGTGATACATAATGATATATCGATAAAGAGTAATAGAACTATGTTTAACAAAATACGATTAATTATGAGTGAAGTTGAGTTAATTTCTTTCTGTAAGGTCACATAGTTAAGAGTAGTACATAAGGTTAATATTATTTCATCTAAATAATAGTTTATAAAATCATATAAGATAAGGGTTTATAGGAAACCCCAACATATCCTAGACCAAGGAATTGGCAGGTTGTGTGAGTCAAAAGGCTACATGTAATAATTGTTCGTAAAGGATCTGATATGAATCTCCTAAAAAGGAGTTTGGGAAAGACTGTCATCGGATACATATTTATATTTTGAACATAAGTTTTATAAACTAAAACTAAATAAGCTTTAAACAAAAGGCAATACATAAAGTGTTTATGAATACATGTTCCATTGCATTGAGAAACAATTGTTTCAAGAAATACCAAGTTCATAGCGGAGGAGTTTCTTTGAGAAATTATTAGTAGTAAAATGAAATTGGATACGATCCAAAGATAAAACTGATTGTATGGGATGAAATGAAGTTAACC
The DNA here is from genome assembly GCA_030765085.1 of Allium cepa. Lineage (NCBI taxonomy): Eukaryota > Viridiplantae > Streptophyta > Magnoliopsida > Asparagales > Amaryllidaceae > Allium > Allium cepa. The sequence goes on from CM060943.1 coordinate 468,352,331, forward strand.
TAACCTAAATGAACACTTTGCGTTAGAGTGTCTAATAAGCATTCTCGCCTATTGAAGAGAAATTATGAGTATGTACATATGTGCTGAAATGGAAAATTATAAACAATGATTTAGATTAGTCTACTTGCATGTAAGAACCAAACTGTCTCGAAGTCAGTGAGAGCGATATAGAGGTCAGGAGTTTTCAGATTTGATCTAAGAAATGATATGAAAGTATCATTTTATAAGCATTAAAGTTGAATAAATATTTTGATAGAAATATTAAATAGTTTGATTTTCAATCAAAGTGCAGAGTTCATAAGGAAGAATGTTAGAGGTACATTGATATTTCAAAACAATAAGTAAAATGCACATAAGAACATTATTGATTTTGAACAATATACTTGTGTTAAAATCAGTTTTAGTTGTTTTAATACTCAACGTTGGATTTGTAAATGATGTCTTTTATAGAAACTACAAAAGATATAAGGAATGTCCCAAAAACGATATGTGAGGACACCTTATTAAAATATTTAATAGAGGAACATGTAAGATGGATTCCTTATGCATGGGCAATATGATTTATCATACATGTTATGATGTATATGATATCATAATTTGTTTGTGTATTTGACACGTGAAGGAAATATCAAATCCAAATTGATTCACTAAATGGTAGTTTGGAGTGTTCTCGTGTATTTATTGTACACTAGAGAATTGTTTACAGAAACAACGAACCCCTTATAAAGGAGTGTTCAGATTAAAAATTTATAAATGATACTGAGTATAATATGTTAATAATAAATTCAAGTTAAGAATCTTTAAGTTTAAAATGTTCCAAATAGAAGAGATTATGGCTGCTTCATTGAGTTGAATAGCCCTATAATAAAACAATATATGTGTGTGTATATAAATGCACAAATTTATAATTGAGCCGAAGGTGATTCCAAATGTTGAGAATCCTGTAACGTTGTTATATGGTAATATTGTCATGATATAGTTCATAATAGAACTTAGAGCTTACTGGAAGTCGAGAGACATACTCCTAATTGTTCCACATGATAGAGATAATTTATCAACATTTGAGAGTGTTTATTGACAGGGTAGATAATTGAAACATAATATAGCATAGAATGACTCAATTTGTTTTGGGAAAACCGATTGAAGAAGTTGGAATTAGATTCCATAATTGTCCTCAACTGCAAGAGGGAGATCGATAGAGTTATGGCAATGCCCTAAGGATAATTATGTAATTTGTTACATATATCTAACTCGATAACCAATCTTGTTCGAAATAAAGGTGTTTTCTTTCTATTATGTACTTGATATAATGTGTCATATTAATTAATTAATTTAACTAAAAGTATATTTAATAGAAAATCCATAAATGGTACATTTTTGTAGTAATAGTTACAAAGTGTTGTAATCGAGAATAATTTAGCACAATGAAAATAAATACCATTTTAAATGTTCCTAGTCAAGATGCATCAAGACTAGATGTCGCTGTATCCGTGAGACTAGAGTAGGCGACCCTCTCTAAATGTTGGGCAGTGTATTACTTATGGCTACTGGGTCACCTAAAGGTTATGTACTAATAGTTATTGGACAATATGGAATGACTCACTCGATAGTTTTCAGTTGGTTAATATAACAAAGGTCAAAAAGAAAATACCGATATGGCTGATTTACATCTCGACTTGAGAATATCGTGGATCTTCAATACGAAAGCTCTGCCTTGATTATAATCAAATCATGGCATGACGTTCCATCGAGTGACTATAGTTGGGTCAAGTGAAAGTATTAGAAGTGAAGCACTATTCAAGAGCAGATTCGTCTTCTTAGTTATATAGGGTTAGTATCGTGGTCAACTCAAGTCAAATCAAAGTCAAATTCTCTGACCAAAGCATTTCAGTTAATAATAATTGTTATTGTTGAACCAAGGACTTTATGTTTGGACTATAGAGTTGAATATCTATGATATTGGAATGTTGACCATTACCAAATTCCATAAGTTTAAAATGATATAGTTTTGACAAAGAGAACTGGTGTAAATAAGTGTCACAATCGGGTAACACTTAATAAAGTGAAATTGGATTTTATTGAAACTAAGTAAGTGATAAATTTGGCTAAAATGTCACACCACCTGCTAAGTGACGTGTAAAAGTTAACATTCGAGTAGTTTGATGTTAACCGCAGACCGAATTTACACCTAAGAGTCATATAACCGAAATGATGAATTCTCTTTAGACCAAATGATTTAATTAGTTTATAATTTTATAAATTAATTAATATTTATGAAATATTAATTATGAAATTTAAGTATGATTTGAGGAATAAGTATGATTGTACATATTCATAACAGTTATAAATACATCGATATGCGATATCCATAAGCAGTTAAATTAGATTTAATCAATAATATTTATTTGGGCTTAAAATGGATTTAAAGCCCATGAATGGGGCTGAAAATTTTGGCCAAAATGGATGTAAGGGGAGGCAAAAAAATGGGCTAGGGGTATTTTTGATGGATGACTCGGATTTGGGGAGAAAGGGTAAGAGATATGATCCACCTCTCTCTCTATTCCTTCAACTATAAAAGGACTCCTAATCCTAATGCATACAGAACATTTAGTTGCCTCCTCTATCATTTTATGGTCAAAATTTATCTCTCTATATACTCCATCAAAACTCAAATCAAATTAATTCAAATAAAAAACTATTTGGTAGCAAATGATCTGCGATTCAAGGACTAGTAATCTGACGAATTGAGAAGTTTCCTAATGGAGGAGAACCCATCATTGCAAGGTGGACTTGGGAGCATTAGGTTTAGGTAAGTGTTTGTTTATATATACGATGTATTCCCTCTGTATAAATATATATTGCTCTTGTTTATATATACGACGTGAGGGCATTAGTTTTAGGTAAGTATTTAGTTTATATATAAGATCTATTACCATTGTATTAATTTATATTGTTTATGTATATACATATATTGCTATTGCTATATTGCCAGTTAGGTGAGATTTCTAGAGGTTTTATTGTTGTCGCATATTAATTGGTTATGTGTATATGTTTATGAAATAAAATAAAAATATAATTTCTCTATAAGGATCTATTACACATAGCCGAAATTATTAGTTTTAATTATTTATATTTTATTAATACACACACGCACACAAAAGATTAATATATTACTTTGATTTATTCATAGGACTTATATTAAACTACATAACTATATCACATAAATTATTGATCTAATATTTTTAAAATGTACATTTATATTAAAATAATTTTTAGTAACTAAAAATAATTTTTTGGTAATTATTTAATATTTTTTATTGTCATTTAATCATTATACTAATTAATAAACTCATATAAAATAAATTATGTTTCGATAATTCATTTTTATATTTTTAAAATTAATATGATATATTATAATCTCTCGATCAAAAAATTATATTTTTAAGTCATTTTTATATTTTAAAAAATTATTTAATTCGATCGAAAAGCATTTAATTAATAAAAATATTATTTTGACCTAGAGAGATCCCAAAAAAATTTCTTAGGCTATTTAAAAGTATTACTGATTTTATGAAATTTTAAGATTAAAAATACTTGTTAAGTTTAAGTTTTCTATCTTTTATTTATTATTTTGTGACTATTAATTCTTAATATATATATATATATACTAATATAATAAAATTATATTTAAATTTGGAATTGCTGTATATTTGGTCCGAAATGAAAATAAAAAATTATTTATTTTAAAATTTATAATCATATAAAATATTCTAAATGATATTTACACCTAATAATTATATTTATATCTATAGATACATACATACATATATATAGTTACGTAACTTTAGTATATTTAGATAAATGTATGTATATTTATAAAAAACAAAATTTAAATTGTATATTATATATATGTTTATTTTTTTATAATATAATATTTTATATGTGTGTGTGTGTTTATTTATTCTAATATATGTATACACACATGTATATTACTTAAATATTTATACACATATATAATAATTGTAAACATATACACATATTTGGACAACCTACAATACATATAGGATGAGCTAACGTGTCTGTTACAATGTAAATCCTAACATCTATATACGGGCATGTTATACCTTGCACGGTATATCATGTTACACATGCACATACACATTCACATAAACATGTATACGATACATATGTATACTAGTACATAAATTGAAAATAAACTGAATATATTTCTGTTAACAATTTATAAATTTAAATTGAAATATATAATTTTATTTAAATTAAATTTAGAAATTTTCTAAATAAATTAGACTTCATAGGCCCAATAAAGATCCTATAGGGTATTTTTTTGAAATTCATACATAACTCCCGCTGCGGGCTGGCCCAGTTACAACACAGTGCCCATGTCATCTTATCATAATCTAGTAAATCATCTCGTGCGGTAGAATAAAACATTCCACTACGAAGACTTTGTAGTGCTCTTGGGATCTAATCTACTTAAAAGAGGGAGTTACAATGAATTACGGGATCAAACCATATGTATGCAATCAAATGATGCAATAAATATACATAGAACTCTATGGTAAAGATTCATCCACATCCGCCCTCTTCATTGTTATACTGCCAATCGGAAGGTACATCCAACATCATAACTACAAATGTGTATACACATAAGATTGCAATGTATATTAAAATACGAGAGAAATGCATATGGATGACAATAATGAAAATACTTGCAATAAAGTCAAACAACCGCCAATAGACTGGTTCTCTTGCAAAACATGCCCTCGATGCTCTGTATAGTGTAACCTAGAACTGCACTACCCCAAGAATACTATCGACAAATATCGATGTCCTCAAGAAAAGAAAGCCACCTGAGCTACATGAGTTTTCGAATGATCGTAGACTAAACGAGAAGTTATGATGTGCAAAATAATAACTTGAGCCCATGGTTCAACCTGAATCTCAAAGGCATATAATAGAATATTGTCAACAAGCTGCCACTTATACCAAGTAGTAACGATCAGTTCATTACCCTACTTCTGCTCATAAGGAGATAGCCCTAGGAGCGACTCGCACAACATGATGTAATATGTGGGCTAAGGTTTGGTTAACAGAGCACCATCTATAGGTAGGTCGAGCAAAACAGCCGCATTAGCCAATGTAGTAGTCATCTCCCCAACCTAAAGGTGGAATGAAGATGTCTCTGAACTCAATCTATCTACCATAGCAGTAATAAAATGATAATCCAATTAGGTATACTAAAACTTTCCGACTAGTGAAAAGCCAGCTCAATCTATGAGCTCAAACATGACAGGATGAGACGAAGTGACTTTCTTCAACAATGATGACCAATCAATAGCCGAATCTAGAGTAGTGCACTGTCAAAAAAAATAATAAAATAAAAGCACTACATATGACCAATATAGATCTATATTTCTATTTGATATGAAAGATTGTTGCCTCCATCCACTTAGGGTTGTTCAGTAGATGGCATTTTTCAATTACAAAAATCATTACCGTTTATTGATCCCGGTAACATCTCGGAGTAATCTACACTAAATTCAACTATTTTCTAAATACAAAATCTATTTCAAATATAAATTCCATTGTCCAACATCTACTTGAAAAAGGTAAAAGAAACAAATTTATCAATTCCATTGTCATACAACTAGTTAAACAAGTTAAAAACAATAAAAATTTCAAACTATAGAAAACCCTACATTGAAAAAAAATTGGAGATTGAAAATTGAAATGAAACCGGAAGGAGCTTCATATGATGATGAGCAAGCCATGCTTCAAATTGATGGAGAAATTAATGAAATTTGAATTAGAAAATTGAATTTGGTAAAAATTAGGGGTAAATTTTTGTTTTTTTGTGAATGGGTAAAGCAAATGAAGAGGGGGCGTCTGCCTTGTTTTACAGCAGCAAATCGACATGGCACTATTTGAGATTGCGGAATGGGTGATTTTTGAGAAAACTCCTATAGGAGATTTTTGAGAAAATGCCGGTGTATTAACAGACCACAACAACATTTTAACAACATTCTAAACCACCCTATACTATGCATGATAAAAACAAACCATAACATAGGCCATTCAAATAAATTGCAATATGATACTACACCATACACAATTACATTATAATTAAACATGATAACATACCATACACATATAGAATTCAAAACCTAATAAATGGTTTCATATTTATAAAAGATCTACAATATAAAAAAACAAATTCAAACACTACATAGAAAATAGAGTCAACCATTAACAATCAGATACAACCCAAGTTTGTTCTACTACAATAACAAACAACATACCACAACATCACTAAATAAATAATATATTTCAACAAAAAAGAAATATAAATTACTCATCAGATACCTAGCAGCATGATCAAACTATGCTTCTTCGGGGACTTTCAACTATAAGTAAGAATTGTCTTTCAGTAATTGAAGATTATGTTAATCTAACCGTTAAATTTCAACCTACCTCGGGAGAGCATATCAGACCCCCTACGACATATTGGAGGATCTATCCACTGGAAGAAATTATAGTAGTCATACACTTTAGGCATCCATATGTGCCACACATAACGTGGACATCCGTAGAACCTTCGGCTTGCATTATTTTTATTTCTACACACGATCACATCATAGATAACTCCACAACGACACCATTTCAAAGGAGGTGCTCTCTAATAGATAATTCTTTCTTACACTTCGTCAGCTTATCAACATAAGGATCTTCTTCATTAACGCGTCATGTTTTACTATCACCTTATACGCTGGCTAAATGAAAAACTAATTCCAAATCAACACAAACTTCTTTACTTGACCAACGCTCAATTGCCTCAACTTTCAACACCATAGTTATGGAAATGTTGTGATAATTGGTTTTTAGGTACATATTCAACATCATCGACATTGACATTACAATCAAACTCTAAATTGGCGCAATATTTATGCAAAGTCTCATCGTTAATTTCCCAATCATCTATAGCTACTATCAAAAATATCATCTTTTGGCGTAGATATACAACAACTAAAAGTCAACTTTGATTTTTAAAAATTACCTTAGATGATGAAATAAATCTACTAAAATTATACAGTTTAGATGGAAAAAGAAATGGAATTATGGAAGAGAAGAGTGGTGATGATTTTTCCTTTTTTGTTTGGAGTTTGGTAAAGTAGAAATGAGGAGAGAGGAAGTATGGATGTTGTTTTATACAACTAGCATAAAGCATAATGCGACTTTTCAAAATGCGTCCACTAGCTCCATTTCAAAATGTGTTCGTATGTTTTTATTAAAATATAATTGGTGCTATCAGAAATTGCACCAAATATAGTTAGTTAAAGAAAAATACAATCGGCATTTGCAACGTCGTCTGTACACTTTTGGCCAACATGGTGTTGGGCTGGCCAAAAGCGGCATGTATTTGTAATTAGTTTTGTAAATGGCCTATTTGCATAGTAAATTAGAAAAAGTGGCCAAAATCGATAAATATCCTTTATTATAAGGTATGATTTAAGCTATAACCTTCAAGAAGGTGAAGAGGAAGTTAAGTATGGTAGCAACATAGGTAGTTGAGATGAAGACTGGTGAACATCGATATTGTTCCGTGAAGAGACATCAAAAATGAAATTGCTTTTAAATTATTTGAAGATACTAAAAATGAAGAAAGAATTATATTCTTATTTGGAAAAGTATTTTCATTGAATAGTTTACTTATAAGTTGTATTTGATAAGTCGTGGACACTAGATCCAAAACTCACATTTGTAATTTATTACATAATTTAAAAGTTTGTGACCCATATCAAGAGGTTCAATGGAGGCTTACGTTGCAAATGATGCTATTGTAGCATCTAAAGCAGTGTGAGCATATCATTAAAAACACTTGCAGATGGACATATTTTAGCATGCTGTCATTAATTGGAGTTTATTTATGAAATAATATCCGCTTTTGCATTTGTCTAAATCCAAATACAGTTTTATTTTTCAAAATGAATACTTTGAATATGGATTATGGAAACAAACTTCTTGGAATATGTTAGAACCAAAAATGGCACAATCACCCAAGAATTAAGGTAGAGAATAAAATATGAAGAATGTAAATGAAAAAAGGAAAAGTGAAACACACAACAATTTATAGTGGTTCGGCAAAGCAAGGCCTACATTCACTTCAAACTTTTATTGCTTATTTCTGACTTGGAGATAGATGTTCTTAGGGATCAGTACAATTCTGACACTTAGATTTTCAAAATTACAAGAATATGGCTTAGAATAGAACCAGAGCCAAAAAGATCTTGAAAAATGAGCTCTACCTTCCTATTTATAGAGGTAGGGAGCTAATTTCTCACATAAAATATCTCCAAGCCGTTGTACACGAATTAGACCAATTCTCCTACAAAAATAGGCGCCATGTCATCAGGAAATATGAGCTTGTACCGATCCCTAGGTACGGTCAGAACCAATCCCTGACTTGGACAAAATGGTTGTCCACATCACTTTTTCTTGGCTCATCTTGTCATTAGCTTCGTGATTCTATAGTTATTTGCACTAATATTAGCTGGTTTCCATGTCCAAATGATGGAGCTATGGAAGAATAAAGTTTTAGCTTTAAGTGTTCTTGGAGATCGAAAGAGAATTGCATTGAATCAACAAATCAACATTGGAAATAGGCTCGAGACATCATATAGGAGGCACAGGTAGAAGATGGGGTCCACCTGAGGTGGAGGTAGGACTTGGTATCGACCAATAGGGTGGAGTCGGTACCGACCCCTAAACTTGGTGAATTGGTGGTTGTCTTGGTTTGGATTTCTTTGGACTTCGCCTTGCGATTTTGTCTATGCTTGGTTTATGAACTCTTGGGATATATCCCTAGGCTTCCTGCCTCGATAACTTCAAGTTCGGTTCATCCATCATGTCTGGATATTGCCTGGTTAAAAGGCTGGATGACACTAGCCCCCCAAAGTACATCTCGTTTCAAACATGATGTGCTTGAATCGAGTCAAGCTAGTATCGCCATGAAGAACTCCATTTTGTGTTTCGAATGGTCGTTATCCTTCGTATGAATCGTTGTTGGGAAAAATTATATCCATTACCATCCGTCAATATGCTCTATCAACATTCGGGATTTTAAATATGGAGTGTATCTTTGTGAGTCGTCTTTCCAAATTTGATGATATTAAACCGATTCCATCCATAGATATCTTGGGTTAGAAATTTATTTCGCTTTGGTCCTAACTGCCAGATATTGGATAAGCACACATACGATTCGTCACATGTTCATACATGCATATACATCAATGCATATATGCGTATACCATCCATATGTTTATACATATATATGTTCTTTTTATAAAAAATTTTAGAACTCGGTACCAATCCCTAATCTAGTAGTCAATGCCGACTCTTGACTTGGAGAATTTTCCAAGTTTGCATAAGAATGTGGGTTCCATAAGATATTTAACCCAAACCTTTCTACTTCGTTTCCTTACTTGCTTTATTTGCTTTCACCGACCCAAATCTTTTTTTCATTAAAACCATCGACTCCATACCGCCTTCGTTCAGCCCTACGAACGCCACCGCTGCCTTATTTGAAGCCACGCCCGACTTTGCCTGCTTCTCCTTAGCTTGACCCATCCCTACCGGCCTATGCCTTAACCTCCAACTTGCAATTTGGCCCCATTCTAAAAACAAGATCTCCAAATTGACCTTAAGTAGCTATTAGACTTGGTGATGGAGATGGACGTGGTTGAACGGATGTGAGTCAATAGGGACTTGGACGATCGTGATTTGGGAAGTGGTGAAGGTGGAAAAAGAAGGTTGAAGGGTTGGAATTGTGCAACTACAACACTTAATAAAATTTTAGAACTTCTTAGTTCACATAAGAATTTTCTATGTCCTAATGACTTTTTCTTGCTTCACAGCCTTTTCCAAAGCATAACCATTGTTGTAAAGCTTGTCAAGACGGTTAGCGATGATGGTCACGTCAAGTAATATCTAGAATTTAAAAACTATTTAATAATATCAGAAACTTGAACTGCACGACACTGCATGACATCGCACTAGATTTCACTTTAGCGTGGGGTATAGCTTGTAATCACTCCAATGTTGATTATCTGTTGAGTTTTTATTATAAAAATGGACCAGAGACGTTCCAAACGTCTTGCTGCACAAGCTATAAGTACATCGACTTCTAGATACGTTGAATCCGATGTTGAGTCAAGCTCAATTACGACTCCATGTGCACTGCAAACTATGGTATTGTAACGCCCCGTAAATTTTAGTGGTTTTAACTAATTCAACTAATTGAATTTTTGTGAAATTTTAAATAATAAAATTTTGAAATAAAAATTTGATATTTGGAATTCGTCTATTTAAACATAGCATATGGTGAATTTTCATCTGATAATATAAAGTTTATTTTATTGTGTAATTTCATTTCAATTTAAATCAGTTAAATTTGATGATAATAAAATGTTTTTCAAACTTGAATATTTTTTTATAGAAAATTTGTAAATCATTTTCTAAGTGAGATGTCATATTCCGTTTCTTCAAATTTGGACCGCTATTGCTCCGTTCATCTTATTTCTGGCAAATTTGCAGCATTTCGATACCGATATCGACTTTTGATTGGATGATCGTACCACCGATATCTGTATACCATTTTGATCGTCTCGTTATGCCGATCTATAAGGTATATTCATTTGTGTGTTTTGACATCCGATACACGACGAAATCCGCAAAATGATTTGTTGTATCGGTTCCGTTTTTAGTTTCTAGATTGTTCTGTGACCTTTTATCTGTCCACCTTTAGTAAGTAATTGGTCGGTAGCTTTTATTATAATTGTTGGATTTAATAATTTGACAGTCACTATTCCCTGCTGCAATTTATTTTGCCAACCGTTCGTTCAATTTCTTATTCTCCTGATTCTATTAACATTCCTTCCTCTCTTTTTTTATTAGAACATTCGTATATATTAGATTATTTTCAGAAACCTACTCTTCTTCTTCATTTTTTTGCTACAACCAGCTACGTTCTCAACTTTTTCCCACCTTCCCCCTCTCTCTCTACCTGTGCTCACACCCTCCCTCAGCCAAATCTCCCCTAGCCGAACTCGACAACTCCCGCACGGCCGCTTCACCCAGCCACACTGCCCGACCCGTCTCCGACTCCTCCGACCCGACAACGGCAACTCACGCATCCGCCTACCAAACGACATCACTTTACACCCATCGCCTTCCCATCTTTGGCCTCGGCAACCTTACTAGGTTCAAGCAACCGCAACCACGCCCGAACTTCCATTCTTTTCCTTGGCAATAACCTCTGCTTCCACCTCCGCCTTAGCCGCACCGAGGCTCCACCGTTCATCCCCTTTCTTTCCGCCCTGCAGCAGCCAAGCATCTGCTATCCTTTTCTCTTTCTTAGAATAATGTATATATTATATCTTTGTTTATAGTATAAAGTATTGTAAAAGTCATATTATATATATTGTTTTACAGTAAGGTATACATGTTTAAAGTATGAGTTTATAGTACATATATCTACAGGGTATAGATAGAGTTATAAAGTTACGGTAATATATATATACTGTAATATATATAGGTTTGTAATGTATACACTGTAATATAATATATATATATATATTATTTTATTATGCAATGGTTTGTTTGTATATTATATTATATATATATATATATATATATATATAAATGTATATATATACTTTTAAAATATCCGGATTTAATAATTTGTTGATGTTTTGATTTTCATGTATAAGTTTATGTATGACCGTATATTTATATAAAGTTATGATAGCTATATATATATATATTTTATAGTTACTTTATATGTTTAGTAAATGAGTTATATTCAAATCTGTTTTACAGTTTTTTAGAGTATATGTTTTATACAGTTTGTTTGTTTTGTTAGGATATATGCAAACAGTCTTCTTTCGTTTTTACTAAAAGTTTAAATATATTATCACCTATCTACAGTATTATATATTATATATTTAGTTATATATGTTATGTAGTAATCTATATGCTACTATATTTGTGCACATGTTACAGAGTCTACTTATATATGTTTATATTAGATATTGAGAATTTTGAACCGTGTATATATATATATATATATATATATATATATATATATATATATATATATATATAGTTTGATTATTTGTATAAATGCCATGCTTTCCTTTGTTTCTACTGTCATAATTTTTCTTTTCTTTTAGAAGGCACGTGTATATATGTTTTGAATGTTATGTACAATCTATCATTTTTTTAAAGAAATATAATATATATTGACTTTATCACGTTATGGTACATAAGCTTTCAAATAATCTGTTAAGATTATATTTATACGTTAATATCTCAAATTTTGTATTGCATTAACATTTTTTCTTTAACAAGGGTGCATAATGTAGAGATCAACATTATATTTAGACCGTCTCTTGTATTGATATAAGTTTATATAAAAGTTATATTATTTGTTAGTACAAATATAGGTGTATGAGTTTTATACTTACCCTGTATTTAAGTTTGTATGTTAATATATATTTTGTTTTAAATATGTATGTTTTAATTTAATATGTGTTTGAAATTTAAAATATGATTTTTATATATAAATAGTTATATATGGCTATATATACGAGTTCACTTATATCAATTTTCTTCATCGATCCAGTTCTAATTTGATTTCGTCTACTCCTATTTATCAGCTTTGTTTGTTGAATTCGTGTCAATCTAGCTTTGCTTTGGAATTTGTGATTAGATCGTAGCTCAGTTCAGTGTCAAATATCTCTAGCCACGAAAGGTGAGCAATCACTCGCGATTACATTCTTATATTTATTAAATTTGATTTCAATTGAAACGACAATTGAAATATGCTGCTGTTAGTTATTTACATTGTTATATATATGCTATTATCTGTATCTGTTCACTTTTGACATCTGACACCATTATCTGTTATTTATATTTATGATATATGCCGGTTGTATTATTATCATATATATTATCACTCTGCGAGTTCCCTGTTAGTATAGAATTCACTATAGGTTGAAATGATACATACCCGAACGATCTGTAGAATAAGAGAAAATCGTTATGGGCTGAAATGATAGACCTAAGCGATTTTCATTTAATTGAATTTGGGATTGCGGGTTGAAATGATATATACCCGTATTTATATTTAAATTGCGGATTGAAATGATAAATATACGTATCACTTAACCATAGGATAGAAAATTATATACAGATACCGTGGTCTATTTACAAAAATATTTTGAAATGATTTCTATGGTTTTGAAAAGAAATATATGGTTTTATATAATATTGATTTTTGATATTATATAAAAATGTTATTTTATATATAGTTAAATTCTTGATTTTAAACTATATAGAAATTTGTTTTAATATAGAATAAGTTTAATAATAAGTTTGATTTTATTAAAGATAATATGGTTATGTATTTATATTTTAGTATAGAGTTTATAATGATTTAAATAAATTAAGTTTGGAAGATAAATTTGAAATTGATTTGAATTTATTTAAGAATTAAACATAAATATGATTGATTTGAAATTTATTAAATTTAAGATTTTAAAGGATATGATTTTTAAAAATTGATTTTGGTTTAAGGTGATTTAAATGAATATATCAAGTTTAAAATAAATTGAAGGAATATTCAGTTATTTGAAGTTTAAAAGTTTTATTTAAAAGATATTGGATTTATTAAGTAATTATTTCAAAATTAAATGATTGTAAATTGAATTTGATATATATATATATATATATATATATATATATATATGAAGTTACCAAATTTAGTTATGATATTATGGAATATTTAAAGCTTTGAAATGTATTGATATTGAAATGGTTTATTTGAAATTCAAATCTGTTTTGAAATCGATATAGTTTGAAATAGTTTATTTAGAAACTGAACTGAATTGAAATGGATGATTTGAGATTTGATTAAATTTGAATTTTGGTATTTGAGTTGATTTGAAATTGATTTGTGGAATTTTGAGGAAACTATTTTACTTTATAAATTATTTTATTATATACACTATTTTAATATCTAAACTGTTTAAGTGGTGGAAGTATGTTTTCAAAGTTATGAATTTCTAAGTGTTATGTTTTGAAAGGGTTATGGTTTCCAAAGTATTTTGGTTTCGAAGTGTTATAACTTTGAAAATGCTATGATTTTGGAAACGGATATATATTTGAAACGGAAATTATATCTTATTTTGTTTTGAAATGGAAATGATATTTTGGTTTTGAAGTATAAACTATTTTGAAATGACCGCGGTGTTATAATAACATTTGGTTGTTAAAGAGACCGGGATCGGAAGTTGTCATACTCTCTGCCAACTTTGGAAACCACTTTAACAACCGTGTACGCGGTGGAGATTCCATAATGAAGTAGGATGGTGGCGATGTTCTATTAAGGTATATACGTGGACCCGACTCCCGTGAGTTGGCATAAGGTGGCTAAAACTGGAGAAATTGACGGGCTAATGAGGTAGCTCCTCTTATCGAACACATTTCTTCGTATGCCATTCTATTACTTTGTGATTGATTGGTACACACCTTTGATTTTTGTAAGTGTGGCTCAAGGTGGACGGTAGTGGCTGCTACGCATTACCACCGGCCTGGAAGTGTAATTAGTATTTCTACCCCGGCATTGCCTAGTCGTGTCACCTACCCTAGCGCACCTTGTACGAGTTTTGATTTGTGTTGTACCTATGGAGTATCCTCTGATAGCCTCCCGATCTGGAGGTACTACGGTACTGTATAGACTATTGGAACTGTATATATATGTTAAGGTGGAAAATGTAAAGCCTTAATGCTATTTTTAAGTAAGTTTATTTTACTGTAGACATTATTATAATAGCGTATATTACTACATAGTAGATAGTTTAACGGATCCTTAGAGGATGATTATCTCAAACATGTTTGAGTTACTTGTATTTCAGTTGTTATTTCACTTGAATTGGATTTATTAAGAATGTTAATCCTGACTCGAGTGTTCTATGTTTTGTTTTACGCTCTGGTCAGACTGAGTGATTCAGCTTTTGAGACTCACCTTTGAAGTTGGAGCTTTGCTTGAAGATCTAGCTATCTATCTAGCTTTCAGTTATTTAGTTGATTCCAGTGATGTATCTGGTCTTGTATTTGACTATTGTATTTGAGACTTCTGTTGTATTTCATTTAACTCTGTTATGTATACAGTAGCTTCACTAACTACTATCTTTTATTTTCGTTGCATATTGTATATTACTCTGTATCTGTGATTCTGTGATTCATTTATTTACTGTATATGCTGAGTTTTGCAAATATAAACTAACAACTTGACATTTTGAGCAATTCAATTCTGGCATGTTTGGATGCGAATGGTTGAAAACAGCGGGATGTTACATTTGGTATCAGAGCTTTGGTTTTAGACAAAACTCAACATATAGGGTAAATTTAATTACGAATCACTTTCATTCGAGCTTGAATCTCTTCCTCTTTGACTCGGTTTCCTTTGAATTTTAGAATGTTCCCTAGGTTCCAAAATCCATCCTTGTCTCTCCCTATTCGTGTTTCTTGATTTCGGAGCACCCCATCGCTCCACTAAATGATTGTAAAAGGGTGAAACTCCTTTATAACAAGCATTGATTCACCGGAGATTTTGTATCCTCGGTTTACAATGCTATCTATCTCCTTCTATGCCTGAATTCTATCCCTTGAGATCTGATGCCAATTTGCCTCGGAATTCTGCATCGATTTCATTCTGGAAGTCACGGTTGACCCAGTTAAGGTTGCCCACGATTTAATAAACTTACCCATTTTCCTATTTTGTTGTTTAATCATCTTAGCTTTGCTTCGAACCTGTCTTCGAATCAAAATTCCCTTTGATTTGAGTCCATCAAATTTGAATCTCTACACTCGTTTTGAAATCCATTCTTTTATCATCAAGTGAGGAAGTGCATTTGTAAATTAGTATTAAAATGTTGTATATATTGTGTTGTTTGAGTTGTTGATGTTGATTTGGGTTTTCGATCGATTCGTCTAATCAACGATATCGATAGGATTTCCAAAACACTTGAACAGAGCAAACTGACACAATATTGTTTTCAAATTTGGTAAATGAAATAAATTTGTATGATTATATTATAAATATATAAGTAAAATTTTCTAGAATTTAATAAGTTAATTAAATTGGTTGTCAGAAATAATAGTATTTGATTTTCATTTATTGTTTTGTAAACCATTGATTTTACTAACATACATAAATGAATTTATAGAACTTGGTTATAATTTGATTTGGAATTTGAAATGAATTTAAATTAGAATTTGAGAATTTAATTTCCGATAATTTCGACCTATGGTTTTCGAAATTTTAAAATGCATATTATTTAAAGTATTTTCAAATAGAAATGATTTTCAAATAATTTTAATTGTTTAAATCAGTGCTCTCCTCTTTTGTCGTTGGAAAATAATTTTGATGATGGCGGCTGCATCATCGACATTCATTTTCAAGTTTCGAAGTGAAAGACCATTATGTAGTTCTGCTACACTTTTGTATTGGAAATCTAATTTTTTTGAAATTTTAAAGTTTGACTTGATTTATAATATATATTGGTAAATGATAATAGATTTGGTTTGATATATGTATAGAATATATATATATATATATATATGTGTGTGTGTGTGTGTGTGTGTGTGTGTGTGTGTGTGAATATTTATCTCTAAATTGTTTAAAGTGAATCAGAAACGTAATTCTTAAATTCAGGATTAAGAGATTTTTTCAATTATTAAAATGAGTCCAAAATTTTGAATATACTTCAATAATTGGATTGGAAATTTTTTTCTTGTATAATACTCAATTAAATTCCAACATAACTTACCTAAATTATTTAGAAGTTAACTATGTAATTGAATAATTTATAATTTAAAAAGATGTTAAAGGAAATTATAAATAAATTTGAAGTGTAAATATAGTTAATATATGTGATAAGATATATTGTTAACACGCCTTTTTACAAGGCCATGGACATGTGAATTTAACTAATACAACTTCATGACCATCGAGGCTGAAGTATGATGGATTCGGTTTAAATGAATGATGGTCACTTGGCTAGATGATGGGTCGTTCGGTCGAAATGAAGTGGTTCGAAGTGTTTGGGGTTCGACCTTGTGGTTTAGCCGTTCGGCATGGCAATATCCGATGGAGGTATGGAAGTTTAGGAAGGTCGTTTGATTGTCGTTCGGCATCGTGGGATGCTCGGCATTGGACCTCGCTCGGCACTGGACATCGTTCAGCGTAATGGGTCGTTCGGCATGTTAGGTCGTTCGGCATGATGGGTCGTTCGGCATGGTGGTTCGTTCGGAATGATGGTTCGTTCGGCGTGATGGATCGTTCGGTATGATGGGTCGTTCGGCGTGATGGATCGATCGGCTTGACGGGTTGTTCGGCATCAGGGCGGCTCAGCATTGGGGAGAGGCCTTCGTGACTTGGCATTGTTGTTCGGCGTGGGCCGTTCGGCCTTGATGGGCTCGGGTTATTCAAAGAGACCAACAACTACCTGGACATGTCTATAAATACAGCGTGTAGGAGTTCAGAAAGGGGATCTTCTTCTCTCCACTCTCTAACTTTCTATTTTGTAAGACTAAAGGTTACTCTATCGGTTTGTAACTGTAATTAATTCAAACATCAATAAAAAAGGAAACTTCTGGAGTGGACGTAGGCCGGAGCTAGCCGAACCACTATAAAATCTATGTTCTTTACTGCTTTCATTTTAATTTTGACTATTCTTCATATTATTACTCTCTACATACATCCTATCTGTAATCTATGACTGTTAGTTGGTGCTTTCATTTGCATTTGGATGTTAGTGACCAATTTTGGCGCTAACATTTTGGTGCTTTCATTGAGAGTTGCACTCAAGGATCTTAAAGGAAGGAAATCGAATTCAAGGAGGAAATGGCTAGGCTATCAGCAAGGAAGCAAGTGATAGAAAGGAGCAATCAAGAGCGAAGTCAAGAGGCTTCCTTTGGAAATGAAGTAGGTGGAGCATCCATCTACATCACCAGAGTGGAAATGGAAGCAATGATGAAAAGACAAGAGGAGATGATGCAGACTCTTCTCAGACAATTTGCACAAGCAGGAAATACAGGAGCTCAGATCCATAGAGCTGGAATAGAAGCGCTCAACCAGCAAGTAGAGGGAACGGCCCAGTAGGAGGCATCCCCCAATTAGCAGACGGCTAATAATCTAGATGGACCTAGACTCGGGGGCGTACCACTAGGAAATGCTAAACCAATCCATGGAGGGATACCAGATGACGCTGTGCAACCCAACACCAAAAGGAGTGCCGGAGTACGAGATGAGGAGTATGTGCCTGAATTTCCTCATGAGCTCGAAGGACAGACCGAAGGCAACGGACAAGGATTACAGCTTGGCGACAACGACCGATTAGCGGAAATGGTCAGACGGGCTATGAGAGGTGGATTGGTAAATTGAGACTTGGAGGATGTGAATAAGAGTCCCTTTACTCCTACAATCAGGTGAGCTAGGAATCCACCGGACTTTAAGCTACCGATGTTGGATATGTATGATAGGAGAACGGATCCCACCGTTCACCTGACGAGATATATGAGGCATATGGAGGTACTGGGGGCATCGGACGAGGTCATGGATCGATGCTTTCCATTGTTTTTGACGGATATCGCAACTATGTGGTTTAGACAGCTGGAGAGTGGTTCTATCGGCACATGGACGGAGCTGATTGAAAATTTTATGAGGCAGTTTTGGGTCCACATAGTTAGACCTAAGAATGTAATGACCTTGACATCGGTGAAACAATGGAAGGAAGAGTCACTCAGGAACTTCTTAACCAGATTTAACGCAGCAGTAGCCTCCGTGATTGACCCGATCCGTCAATGGTTTTGATGGCGGCGGTCTCAGGAATCGTAGATAATTCGGATTTCAAGATATCATTGGAACGGGACCCACCGAGGGACTTTGGGGAGTTCTACCATGAGGCGGAAAGGTTCCTAAGACAAGAGGATGCGCAGGTTGAGAGAGAGGGGAGAGAGCTGAGGCTTATGCAGTGAAGGGTGGAGGACCATCCTGGAAGGATCTGAGTAAAGACAATAAAGGAAAAAGGAGAACAAATAGCAACGGTGGCACTTCGAAGAGGCCTCGAAGGGAGTCAAAGTTCTCTTCTTACACAAATTTAACTGAGACTCAAGAAAGGATTTACTTGGACACTCAGGGGAAACTCCAATATCGAAGGCCGGCAAAGAGAGAGCCTTCTGAATACGAGCGGGCATCGGGGAAGCATTGCCTATTCCATGAGCTGGATGGGCACATCACAATTGACTGCAGGCATTTGAGGGATATCATTGTGGAGCATGTAAGGAATGATCGTCTACAGCAGTATGTCGGGAATCGAGCTGTGGCAGTGGGACAGGAGCGACCACTACCTACCTCGAATGGAGATGGCACTGGACCTGGGCAACGTCAGCTCATTAATTTAGGTTTATGGTTTTGAATAAGTAATAGAACTCAAAGTAATGCGGCTAGGTCACTTACACATGTACGGGATCGAGGACGGTCCCTAGGCGTGCTCTGAGATAATGAAAAATCGTACTACTTGAGTCTATGAAATCCTGCTTTCTTGCTGTTTTTCTGCAAACTTTGGTTTTCTCTTTCGTACTTTGGGTGTTTACTTTTCTTTGGTATGGTTTTGGAGTTTGGATTGAACTCCCGATTTGGTTATTTTTTGGTTTGCCATTTTGGTTTGGATATTTGATTTTTGATAGGATTTCTGGTTTTCTAATTGGATTTGGATCACCGTATTAAGACAATTCAAGATTGGCGATTACTGTCCTGACCAGAGAGACGGGACAGTGATCGCGCGTTACGTGTCCCTTCGTCGGAGAGCGATGCAATGGACTCGGACAGAATATCAAAGTCCTTGGCTGGAGTACTAAGGCGGTGAAGATCAAAGTCCTTGGCCGGAGAGCCGAGGCGGATGAATATAAAAAGTCCTTGGCCGGAGTGCCGAAGCTGGTGAATATAAAAGTCCTTGGCCGAAGTGCCGAGGCCGGTGAATATCAAAGTCCTTGGCCGAAGTACCAAGGCAGGTGAAGATCAAAGTCCTTGGCTGGATAGCCGAGGCTGGTGAATATTAAAAGTCCTTAGCCGAAGAGCCGAGGCCGGTGAATATTAAAAGTCCTTGGCCGGAGTGCCGAGGCCGATGAATATTAAAAGTCCTTGGCCGAAGTTCCGAGGCTGGTGAATATTAAAGTCTTTGACCGGAGAGTCAAGGCCAGAGAATATAAGAAGTCCTTGACCGAAGAGTCGAGGCCGGAGAACATACAAGCCCTTGATGGGAAAGTCAGGGCTGGAATAGGATAACGCGAACTGGCGAGGTCTACAGATTCAAGGTTAAACCCAAAGAGATCATGGATTTGATAATATGGTTACGAAAGGGATATGGACTTTGGATATCGGATTTGAGGCTATTCAAAACGCACCTTCCAACGGCAAGGCATGTTTTGGGGGGCAAGTGTTAACCCGCCTTTTTACAAGGCCATGGACATGCGGATTTAACAAATATAACTTCACGACTATCGAGGCTGAAATATGATGGGTTCGGTTTAAATGAATGATGGTAACTTGGCTAGATGATAGGTCGTTCGGTCGAAATGAAGTCGTTCAAAGTGTTTGGGGTTCGACCTTGTGGTTTAGCCGTTCGGCATGGCGATATCCGTTGGAGGTATGGAAGTTCAAGAAGGTCGTTTGATTGTCGCTCGACATCATGAGACGCTCGACATTGTACGTCGCTCGGCACTGGACATCGTTCGGCGTAATGGGTCTCTCGGTATGTTGGGTCATTCGGCATGATGGGTCGTTCGGCGTGGTGGGTCGTTCGGCATGATGGGTCGTTCGGCATGATGGATCCTTCGGCATGATGGGTCGTTCGGCGTGATGGATCGTTCGGCGTGATGGATCGTTTGGCATGAAGGGTCGTTCGGCGTGATGGATCGTTTGATGTGATGGGTCGTTCGACATGATGGATCGTTCGGCATGATGGGTCATTCGGCATGATGGGTCGTTCGACGTGATGGATCGATCGGCTTGATGGGTTGTTCGGCATCAGGCACGGCTCGGCATTGGGGAGAGGCCGTCATGACTTGGCATTGTGATTCGGCATGGCCGTTCGGCCTTGATGGGCTCGGGTTATTCAGAGAGCCCAACAACTACCTGAACATGTCTATAAATACAGCATGTACGAGTTCAGAAAGGGGATCTTCTTCTCTCCACTCTCTAACTTTCTATTTTCTAAGGCTAAAGGTTACTCTATCGGTTTGTAACTGTAATTGATTCAAACAACACTAAAAAAGGAAACTTCTGGAGTGGACGTAGGTCGGAGTTAGCCGAACCACTATAAAATTTGTGTTCTTTACTGCTTTCGTTTTAATTTTGACTGTTCTTCATATTATTACTCTCTACATACATCCTATCTGTAATATGTGACTGTTAGTTGGTGCTTTCATTTGCATTTGTGTGTTAGTGACTAATTTTGGCGCTAACATATATTAAGTGGAATAAATTTAATAATAATTTGGAATAAAGAAGAAATAAACTTGTTGAATAAAATATGATTATAATCAATGACTCTTTAAATTTATGATTTTAGAAAATTGTCAATTGAGGATAATAAGATAAATAATAAATGAGAGAAATAAAATAAAGTTTGTTTTTAGGGAATTAATAAATTGAAAATTGAATCGAGTTAGTGGAATATCTTGAATTTAAAATTTATTATTGAATATAAATTAATTTAAATTTAAATTTATATGGATTAAATTAATTGTTTTATTTTGTATTTCAAATCTATTTTATATCTGGTTGTCTATATTCTCCCACCTTCTTTCTTTTTGGCGACGAAAAGTTTTGAGTGGGGGAGAGTGTAACGACCCGTAAATTTTAGTGGTTTTAACTAATTTAATTAATTGAATTTTAGTGAAATTTTAAATAATAAAATTTTGAAATAAAATTTTGATATTTGGAATATGTCTGTTTAAACATAGCAACTGGTAAATTTTCATCTGATAATATGAAAGTCTATTTTATCGTGTAATTTCATTTCAGTTTAAATCAGTTAAATTTGATGATAATAAAATGTTTTCCAAACTTGAATATTTTTCTATAGAAAATTTGTAAATCAATTTCTGAGTGAGACGTCATATTTCTTTTCTTCAAATTTGGACCTCTCTTGCTTCGTTCATCTTATTTCTGGTAAATTTGCAGCATTTCGATACCGATATCGACTTTTGATCGGATGATCGTACCACCGATATCTGTATACCATTTTGATCGTCTTGTTGTGCTGATCTATAAGGTATGTTCATTTGTGTGTTTTGACTTCCGGTACGCGACGAAATCCGCAAAACGATTTGTTGTATCGGTTTCATTTTGAGTTTCTAGATTGTTCCGTGACCTTTTATTTGCCCACGTTTAGTAAGTAATTGGTCGGTAGCTTTTATTATAATCGCTGGATCCAATAATTTAACGGTCACAATTCCAATCTGCAATTTATTTTGCCAACCGTTCGTTCCATTTCTTATTCTCTTGATTCTATTCACATTCCTTCCTCTCTTTTTTATTAGAACATTCGTGTATATTAGATTATTTTCGGAAACCTACCCTACTTCCTCATTTTTTTGCAACAACCAGCCACCTTCTCAACTTTTTCCCACCTTCCCTCTCTCTCTCTCTACCCGTGCCCACACCCCCCCCTCATCCAAATCTCCCCTAGCCGAACTCGGCAACTCCCGCACAGCAACCACACCCAGCCACACTGCCGCGACCCGTCTCCGACTCCTCCGACCCGACAATGGCAACTCAGGCATCCGCCTAACACAGACATCACTTTACACCCAACGCCTTCCCATCTTCGGCCTCGACCACCTTCCCAGCTTCAAGCAACCACAACCACAACCACACCCGAACTTCCATTCTTTTCTTTGGCAATAATCTCTGCTTCCACCTCCGCCTTAGCCGCATCGAGGCTCCATCGTTCATCCCCTTTCTCTCCACTCTGCAACAGCCAAGCATTCGGTACCCTTTTCTCTTTCTTTGAATAAGGTATATATTATATCTTTGTTTATAGTATAAAGTATTATAAAATTCATATTATATATATATATATATATTGTTTTATAGTAAGGTATACATGTTTAAAGTATGAGTTTATAGCACATATATACTACAGGGTAGAGTGCGACGATCCACATTTCGAAAGGTTTCAATTGACAATAATCCACACATGTCCGACTTAAACAATCCAGAACATAGATAATCAATGGGGTTAAGTAAGTAAAATAAGAAGAGAAGAAGAAAACAAAGCACAGAATCTCACAGCAGAAATGATAAAGTATAGTAATCAAATAAACAATTCAAAAGCCGTTTACTATACATCTGATTATAATCTATACACGTTTATCAGAGTTATATCTGCACATTAGGAATAAATAATCAATACAGCAGAATAGCATGATACAGGGGTAATAATAATAGTAATATACCAAAACTCCACTTCGTCCTCCAGAGAATAGTCTTCAATACACTGAAAAAACTCAGGACTGACCCGAGCGTAATGAAAAGACAAAACACTCGAGTCAGGACTAAATTACTCTTATGTAAGTCAAATCAATATTAAAAATATGAGTGCAATAACTTAAGAGATGTTACAGGATTTTCTATCCCCTAAGGATCCGTTAAACTATTTATATATAATAGTATACGCTATAACAGATAATGTCTATCAGTAAAATAAATATCAAGATAACGTTAAGGCTTTACATTGATCTACCTTAACGCATTTTACAGTTTTAAACCAAAGTCATAATGGGCTCGTATAGGGATAAAAATGACAAGGCATGTGAGGCAACGCTCAAGGTAGGATTCTACCAGTTTACCCTTTCTGGCTGGTTGTAATCCATTCGTGGCCGACCGCGACAATCAATCCAAACGACAGATAAGGTGCACCCATCGAATCCGAAACCACAATAGTAATACGAGGGATCAGCGTCGCTAGAGGTAGCTAACCTCAATGGCTAGACATACGCTCCTGTTTTAGTCATTTTAATTATGACACGAATGTCAAGGCTATCAATCATCGTTTACTTACTTCATTCCAGTAAATGTCGCCAATCAACCACTACATTCTGGATATCATCCACCGTATACACAGTTGATAAAGTGGTTCCAATATTGATAGAGGGTATGCCAATAAGAGGCCTCGGTCTCTTTAACAACCTATCGTCATTTTACACATCGATTGGTTCTTTTACATTTCAAAACGATTCGTACTTGATATCAAAATATCATATTTGTTTCAAAAATCAAACATTTTTTTGAAATCATCATATTTACTCAAAAATCACATTTTACTTCAAAACTTGATTCGAATTACAGTTTTGATTATAATGCACTTTAACCCAATTCGTAACCCTTTGACCAGTTTGGATTTTTAGAAAATAGTTTATATAGTTTAAAATAGTTAAAATAGTTTAATAGAAAATATTTAAATAGTTAAATCGAAAATAATTTGAATATAAAAATAGTTTATATAGTAAAATAGTTTGGAAAATCAAAATAATTGAAATATTTAAAGAATATAGATTTTAAAACATTTATACTAAAATATTAATTAAAAAATAGTTCCAAAGTCAAACCGGTCAACTTCCCAATTTTCTCCCCAAATCAATCCCAAATACCATTTCGATTTAATCGATTCAGTTTTGATTCCAACTCGAATAAATTTCGATTTCAGTTCACAAATTTCTTTAAATTTCGATTTCCATTTCCAAATCAATTTAAATCTCAATTTCAAATTAATTTCCAATTCCAATTCCAAATTAATTTAAACTCCAATTTCCAATTTCAGTTCTAATTCCAAATTCGATTTCAAAATATCAATTTAAACACTTAAATCAAATTTACTTTCAATACCAATTTTAAATCCAAATTTCAATTCCAAACTCAAATTTGAATTTATCATTTCATATCAATTTTTCTTAGAAATATTCAAAGTTCGAATAAAAGACCATTCTTTTAAAACAAATCAACTTTCGAAAATTAATGCCATATTTCAATTTTTAACTTAAAATCTAAACATCGATTAATTAAACAATTTCGTTTACCAAGTTTAAATTCCAACATTTTGAGCTTCAATTCAAAATAATTCAATTTCCATAAATTGAATTTCATTCTTAAAATCGTATCATTTAAATATTTTCAAACACTTTTAAAATCCTTTAATTTAACCAACTCGTTGTCCGTATATAATTTTCTAACCAATGGCCAAGTGGATAATTATTTCGATTTAATTTAAAGGATAGATATATATCATTTCCATCCAAAATAGATGTCATAGGTATATATCATTTCAACCTATTTCTTAGTTTATTCAAAATAATTCAACTTACAGTCTTATATATTATAAATTATATACGGGATGATAACATGAAGTATCAAAATAAATAAACATCCAAATTAACAACCAATAGCATCCATCACAACCAATCATCCATATAGTAAATATAATTCACAACAATTTTATAATTATCAATATTGAGTATAATACTGCCAATTAAATTTAAATTTATTTTAACAGTCAATTTAAATTCTATCAGTTAATTCATATATCAATATAAATGATAATTAAACCTACCAAACAACAGCTATTAAATTTCATGTCACTTCAGAATATAAATTCAACTAACAAAAATTTATTTTAGTCAATTGTGAGCATATAAACACTCACCTTTTCTATTTGAAACTGAAAATATCTTCAGCTTCAGATAAATTCCAGCTCGATCCCAAATAATAGACGACATCGATACGGATCCTCAGCAACTCGTATCACGCAAAATAGACCTCATACGAAAAAGATGGGATTTTGTTAGCCTAACGATAATTAAACCAAATAGTTAAAACTAATAAAAAAATTTGATTTTTTTTAACCTAATTGCTCTTCCATATTCCTGCTCTCTCCTCCATTTCACATAGCCAGGTTCGTTCGGGACAAAACCACACCGCATTTGCCATCCAGCATTCTACATTCTTTTACATACGATCCCCACCAAGCAACGTACGCATGAATTCCCAAACCCTAGAATACTCTACAACGACCAAAGCAGAGTCGCGACCCCATACCCTAATCCCCTATGTGCCAGCGTCACTCCGGCCCCCGTGTGCCTTCTTGTTTACCCCTCACCTCACGTTCGAGCACTCGCGATCTTCGATTTCTTTTTTTTTTGGTTGAACTGATATTGCTTGTCATTTTTTTTCGATTTGAATTTGGGAATTTGAAGAAAGGAAAAGGCACAAGCAAAAGAAAATAGGAAGGTGTCATGATATACGGCGTGATATACGGTACGATATTTGTTATATATTTATTATAATAGGAAAATTATCTTGCTTAAACGACCGTGAAATTGCGAACTCCAAATGAAGCATGCTGCCTGACGTTTATAATGTTTTACCCCCCATCCTGAATGCAATGGAACTAGTCCCGAGGCCTAATTTGATCGTATGCAGAAGATAGCTTTTCAAATCGAATTATTTAATTAAATTTGAAATTGAATTTCTATGCGTTTCAAGCTCACACGGGCAAACGACAAATCCAATCGCTACGAAACTTGAAATTCTACAATAATTCACCATCACGGATCCGATGAAACTGGTTTCGTTGAAATCTGAGATACTGGCTAAAATGACTATTTTAACTCGTTAAATTTAAAATATAAACTTTCAAATTTTAAATTATTCACATTTAAATCCAATTTTAAATATTAACAATCTTTAGTCATATTTATATAAATTTTGAATCAATTTCTGATACCATTTTTAATCACATTAAATTCAGAATTCAATTATCCAAATAATTCCCAATATTAAATTTTAAACAATTTAATTACCAAATAAACCAATATTAATATATCATTAAATTTTTATTTCTATCCATATTTATCCAATAATTACATTAAATTAAAAATTTCAAAATTGCCAAAAATACGGGTCATTACATACTCCCCCACGCCAAACTTTTCGTCCTCGAAAAGGCGTTAAGTACGGATTTTATACATACAATATATTTCCTCAAAATAATTAACTTACAAACATAAATATCCTACTTGCAAACTATTACTATGCTTCTACTACGCCATTCCGATATCGATTTTTTCGAAAAATAAAATTTATATAGAAAAACAAGTTATAAAATTTTTTAAAATTCTGAAATTTTCTAACTTCTGGATTTACGGAAAATTTCGGCAGAGTCTCCTTTGCGCGGTTCGATTGTAAAAATTTTACAATTAAATATATAACATAAATATAACCAATGTATATCAAATATACATCTCATCTCAATGATGAGGCATCCCGAAGGGCAAAAATATAAAATTGCGGTATGTAATCCGAGATACGTACCTTATTGATAATAATACGAGCGAGTTCGCTCGTATTAAGCAAGCAAAAGCATGTAAAACACCGCATATACACCCAATGGTTTTCATAAGTATCCATCTCAACTCAATTCGGAATGTTAGTCACTTATAATGATACAGAAACATGTATAAGTTTAACATAAGCATTTAACATGGATTTTGCATTCAAACTACACAAACAATCATATGCAATCAAGACGATAATAATATGGTTTGCAAGAAAAAAAAACATCCAACTATCAATATCCGTCCAATTAATCCAATTTAATTTTATAACCATGTGAATTAGTATTATCAATGTCAACTTTTAATTTATTCCATTCATTCTTTATTAACATTCATTTCATTAACATTTTCCATTTATTCATATTTATTTATTTACTTTGAATCGACTTGTATCAAATTTCATTTGTTTTTAATTTATTTACATTCAACTAATTTGGTTTCAATTCATTATTTCTTTCAATTAATATTTATTTCATTCATACTTGATTTATTTAAATTCAGTATACTTACATTAAATCGATTTGTTTCCATTTATTTATATTTGTTTCATCAACATTTAAATTTAATTTACATTCCATTGATTTCTTTTTGCTTATCCAAATGCTTAACCACATTCATAATTTGGTTTTCTTTTAATTTATTCAAATTTATTTCATGCATATTCATCTTATTCAATCCACTTGTGAAATTCCAATTGTTTCACTTTTTTGTTTAACCTATTTCATATAAATTCATTTATGAATTAATTATAAAAATTATTCCACTTAACCATGCTTAAGTAAATTTATTTCCACTTAGAACATTCTCTCTCCTTTTTTTTAAACATCATTTATAAACTATCTAAATTCATTATAACAAATTTACACACAATCACGTTTTTATTATTACTTCATATCTTAAGTTATTATTAACTTATCGATTCACTTTTTTTTCAAATTCATATTATTAATTTACGAAAATAAAATTTGTTTTATAACTTAATTGTAACGATTTCGAATTTATTTAGTTTAAATTGATATTTAAATTTAATTTTTGGATAAAAACTATAAAAATAATTGGTAATTAATATAAAGTAAACAAATTTGTTCAATTATAACAACATACTAAAATAGAAATGGATTTATGAGTAATGTATACATTCAAATAGGAAATAGGTATGTACACTTGGAAAAAAATTATAAGAATGTAGGGCTAACACAAGTGTTAAAATAAGAATGCAGATTGGAAATATAAATCTTTGAGCTTGCAAAATAAGACAGTGCAAACATATTTAAGTATGAAAGAAGAAGATGAGGACAGAAAATATTAATGCTAGTCACAATATGTATTTATCAGCCTTCAAACAATATGATAATGGTAGAACTTTATTTATATCACAGGGCTTGAGATAAAAGATGCAAGCAACATCATCTATGAACAAAAGAAAGATAAAACAAACAAGCTTGTATGAGTATTATACAAGCCAGGAAAAAAAATATACAAATAAAAAAAAATGTACTTATAAAATAAAATGAATGCATGTTGTACCTAATGTAAATATCTTTGAACATGGATTACTTTGTAAATATGAAACAAGACAAAGTAGTAATTAATACAAGATCTCTAGCACACAAAATCTCTCAGCATAGTCAAACAAACAAGTATACGAAGACTTACAAAATGAACAAACATAAGTAATAATCCAAAGCAAAAAATGAAGAAACAAAAGGAAATAAATGCAAGTACCTTCAGCACATACAATATTATCTAGTAGCCACCGAAATATATACACATGAGTGAAGCTTGCAAAAGAAGGAACAAATAAATATGTATTTTGTACAAGGCAATTAATGCAAGCATACAAAATAAGATTTGTAGCCACCAAGGATATCAGCCAAGTCAATAAAACAAGAAAAACATCTCTGATCAAAACATTAACAAACCATTTCTAGTACAAAAGAAATAATCACCTGTACAACTCTTTTCTTTATATCAACTTCCTCAATTCAGTTTCGTTCTTTGAAGCTGAGGAAAATCTAAGGTAAACACCATCTAAAACTCAAACAGAAACATCATTTCGTATTAAAACAAAACAACTCAAACCGGGGATCAAGGAGAAGATCTTCAGCTAGCAAAAAAATTCAAACCCAGTTTCCAATAATAGGATCTGTTCATTCTAAAGACCGTGAGTAACTTATTTCTTAAAAATTTAAAGTACAAATTTGTTATTATTTATATATTTGTGAATAGGTTATATATATATATGTGGATCCCCAGAATATTGAAAAGTGGAATTGTTATTTCAGTCTATTGTTTGCTCAAGACCCCTGTTTTGAGTTCCTCAATACTAATGTTTGCTTTTAGAATCATTTTTCTGGATATACTTAATTGTTTGAGCTGAGAGATAAAACAATATTGGTTGTTATATTCTAACTAAAGATTTAAACATATAGTTAAGTTAAAAACAGTCTGAAAATAACTCTGGAAAAGCCAAGAACCGATAAACATCATCATATATACAGAAAATTCGAATGTCTTGATTCTCGAATTCAAATATATAATTTGAATTCTTATACCTTGACTTGATTTTTAAGGCAAGAATTGGAATTTTTAGATCACGAATTCAAGAGGGGTTGAGTTTTTGTTCGAATTTCATTGTTTGGGGAAATTCTGGCAAACACGTCGAGGAGGAGGGTCAGGGTTTTCTGAGGTGGTAGTGGAGAGTGCGGGGGTTATGAAGAAAATAGAGCGGTGGTGAAGAGTTGACCGTGGCGGCGGCGGGAAGATTAGGAAGTTGGGTAACCTAGTTTTGACGAGGTTGCATATTTTTGATTCGTTCTTTGGCTGGAGGTGATCGAGTGCATTAGGGTTCCGGGGAATGGTAAGAGGAGCAGTGGCGAGTCGATGACCAGAGTACGAGGTTTTTCGGTTGTCGGGGTTGTGAGGACGGCGGCATTCCAGGTTTGGAGGGTGTTTCTGTGTTTGCTTCCAGGTATCGAGTTGTACTCGATTTTGATTCGAGGGGTTGATGGAAATTCTTGAAGTCGGAAGAGGATGCTTGGATGAACTCGACTCGTTCGACGATGAGACGTCAACTGGAGGTGCTCGGTGATGTTGCGCACGTGCACGGTGCACTTTGTCGATCTGGTGTTTTTTTGGTTTGAAGGGAGATTAGTGTACTCGAGTTTTTGCTCGAATTACCACAGGTTTTGCTCGAAGCCCCTTTGATTTTTGCTCGAAGCAAACTAGGATGGCCAGGCTATTTTTTTAGTTACAGTTTTTTTTAAAAGAAACGGGCTGTGTTTAAACCAGGAATTGAAATGTAAGAATCTCAGATCAATGTTAATTGAGTTTAACAAAGATTAAAAGTGAATTCAAGTTAGTTTTAAAAAATACCTGGTTTTGGAAAAAATAATATAAAGTTTAAAATTAATTTGTTTAAATAACTTAGAAGTAATAAGAAAATTATGTGTTTATTTTTGAATTAAATTTAAAATGAAAACTTGAAACTATTTCAAGTTCTTAAGATCAAATATAAAAGTTGAAGCAAGGTTGAAAAATAGGTGTTTAAATCAAAGTTTTAAGTTGAATTCAAATGAATTTTTAAATCCTAAATTAAAAATGAAATTTAAAATATAAAACCAGATTTAAACTAAGTTAAAAAAGAAAATGGATAATCTATAATTAGAAATTAATTAATTGTAATTAAAAAACTAATTAAGTTGCAATTAACACCTAATTAAATCTTGATCGAACTGGGAAAATAAATGTTTTCAAACATATTGTGAGTGACGATTAAATCATAAATAAGAATAAGTTTTAACTTAAGTTAATGAAAATTTAATGATTTCTAATCCATTAATTATTGAGTTAATTAGAATGAATAATTTATAATTTGTATTTTGTTAAATAACTTTGGGAAGTTTTAAAAATTTAGAAGTGTAATGTTTTAAATACACTCGAATGTTAATGAAGCCATTAATAAAGTAAATGAATTATCTTAGGAATAATTAAGATAATAAAAGAATTTAATTTATAAGAGAATTAAAGAATGATTTATTTAATTTATAAATAAATAATTTGGATTTAAATTATAATTAGAAATGATTAATAATGAAATAAATCTACGGAATTTCTTAAGAAAGTGATTAAGGAATATTATTAGTTAATGAAGATAGTTAACTAAGGATTATTAAGTATTAATTAAGGTGATTAATTTTAATAATAAATTGGATCTATTAATTTAGATAATCAATTATAAATTGTTTAAATGTAATTACTAAATGAAAGTAATTAAGGATCAATCACTTACAGTAATTAAGTTTGGATATTTTGATTAATTAAAGTTAATTAATTATGTAATTGGTTTAAGGGTTGATTAAATTAATATGATTAATTAAGAATAATTTAATTTATTAAAGTGTTTGATAAATTAGTTGATATCAAATGATTTGTAATTAATTAATCAAGATTGGATAACTTATTCATAAGTAATTAATTTAATTGGAAATGAATTGAATTAATTAGGATTAAATAATTAATTAATCCTTCTTATAAATGACCATTGAATGCTTGACCTTACTTATGAATGATTGTATTGTATAAGATACCGTGAATTGATTGTCCTATCTAATCTGTGATATTTTATTCTGTGGATTGAGCTGTGTATAATTTATTCATTTATTTACATCTGCATATTATCTGTGAATTTGTGAATGGATGATAAGCGTTATAGTTTATATCGCTTATCAACTATATTTCTGTGTTTTGATCTGTGATGATTGAGTGATGTTGCACTACTGTGTTAAACCCCTAGACCACACCATACACACACAAATACGAATTTCACGAGGAAATCGATTAAGTCACAGATTTTTGAAATGAATTTTTAAATAGACAATTTGAATTCAAATGGTTTGGAAATAGAATCGGGTTAAATGTGAAAATCTTTTGAAATGAAATTTCAAGATAAAATTTATTTTTGAATAACTTTATTACACCTTAAAATTTAAATAATTTGATTTAAATTTGAATTCAATATTTGAAACTGAATTCTATGATTTGAAACTAGGGATTAATAGATGTTATACAAGTTATCTATGGGTTAAGCCATTTTAAAGGCATTAATTTGGGAATTGGAACTTACACTCAAAGGTTTTAACTCATGCATATATAATTGGATTCTTTTGAGATGAAAACTCTTTATTTTCGAATAATTAAAGCTTTCACATAAGGAATGAACTTCCTAATTGAGTTAAATGGATTTGCAGTTTAAAATGAAAATGATTTTCAAGTTATGGAAACGGTTTGAAAGCTATAAGTTAAATCTTTGATTTAAAGATTTAATGAGTTAATCCAATTGAAATAGGAATTGTTTTGAAATCCGTAAACGGATCTTTGTGAAACTGTGTGAACTTTGTGAAATAAATCTTTTTGTCTAAAGATTTGAAATGATAATTTTTTTAAACCATTTGTTTTGGGTAATAAGTTGTGACTTAACTGAAATCCCATATCCATATGTTTTGAAATTTTGCTCTCATTATTCGGTTTAACCGGGAGAGGACCTTGTGTCATATAACCCATTTCGAATAATGATACGTCGTTATGGATAGCATTTGAAGACCGGTGGTGAAGACCGGGTGTTTTGCGAGAACGATAGGATAACCTATCGATTGTCTCTACACCGAGTAGCTACGGTATATAGATTCCCTAAGTGATGGGAAGTCCAATCGGGATTGTGAATACCCGGATTTGCAAGGGCTTCTTATGAAGTGCCTCCGGTTCTGTTCGAACTCGGAACAGACTTGTATGGTCGTATGTCTGATACTACACTTTGAGATATAAAGAAGATTTCTTTCAAATACATATCTGTTGGTGGAGGAGAATTTATTCTCTTATCTTAACACCCTTCTTTGAGACGTACGAGCTCAGAGGTTATGTAGTTGAAGGTTATCAGCGATATAACCCCAATTTGGTAGTGTGACATGCTGAGTGCTGCTGTGTGTTAATGATCATTTGTTGACCATTTGTGATCAAAGCATGGCTTTAGTGTAAAGCGTAGCTTTGTGGACGAGACTGCATCAGGACATCACAGCCCAGAAATGGTCAAAACAGGAAAGATGCGGCAAGGTTATGAGGGTCGCGCCCTTTAGGGTGTGTCATTCCCTTCTGGTAAAGGGTGGTATCATGGTATGGAGCCTAGATATTTACCTATGTGCTGGGCTTCAATCTCATTTTCTGTGTGGTTGTTGCTTTGTGGTTTAGAGGCGCCTCAGATAAAGGTCCCAAAGGACCGGGGAGTGGCATGCTCGAGAAGTAGTTACCTAGTTACAGAGATGACCCGACCTTGTGTTGGCACAGAGCTGGTTAAGTTCTCACGACGTCCCGCCAGAGGCGATCCCATGGACAGTGGGAAGTTCCTTAGCCCGACCTTTGTTGGAAATCCATTCATCCAATACGTGCCTTGTACGGTTTTAGTTGTAGAACCTGCCATTTACTAATGGTGGTCACCACTGTTTAGATGGTAGCTATAGTAGGCATAGTTTGAAATGTCTATGCTGGCTAAGATTAATATTATACTTTCGAAATGTTTTCCACTGTGCACCTATAATAATAATATCAGAAACTTTCTCGTATCAAGCATGTTTGACTATCATAAGGAGAAATCTCCTCCAATTCTGCGTTTGCATGGTGTGTGCGGCGGGAGGCCTTATGGTAGTTTCATTTTCCAAAAAGCATTGCGAATTTATTTTAAATTCTTTTGATGTTTGTATTTTAAAGACAAAATTGTTTTTGTTACTCACACCAGTCCCATGACCGACTCAGAGTTTATTATTCCTATCCTAAACTCTGGGTGCCCGCTATTTTCCACACAGGCAGTCTATAGTTGGGTTTTTCAGATAGTCAGGTTTAGTAGATTATCTGGAGTTAGTCCAATCTTTGGATATGGACGAGACTTGCTTGTCTAGGTGACGCGTGATGTTGGTTCGAGCTAGCTTTGGATTGGAGCATTGGATTTAGGGATGCATTCTATTGAAGATATTCTTTCCGCTACTGTTGTTATCTATTTTCTTTCTGCTGTGTCTTGTATCTCTGATAGTATTGATTCTGTTGTATCATATTATACCAGATTTTGTATCTGTCATTGTATCAATGTTATATATATTGATATTCATTTTTTTTCTTCCGCTGTATTGTTATACTTAATGGTGTTATAAGCTCCGGCGCACCAGATTCAACGTTTGGATCTGGGCATTTGAATATGAGTGTCGTATTCAGTGCCGATTTTCGAAAGCCGAGTCAGGATCGCTACATTAATTCATATTAATAACCTTTTTTTTACAATGAATTCATTCAGCTTCCCTTAAGTCCACATTAACTTATAATTTTTTCAATAACTTATTCCATATTATATTAGTTAACATTCAAATTTTTATTCAAACTACTCCACTTGAAATTTAAATTTTTTTTACCCACTTTTAAATCAAATCAAATTATTCATACTAAATTTTTCTTACATTCATTTATTTTATTTAATCTCTTTCACACTTAAATTACATTTAATTTTAAAAATTCAAGTCCTTGTTCATTTTTAATTCATTTTATAGCTCAAATGAAATTAATCCACTTTATTAATTTATCTAGTTTCATTTAATATCCAATTCAATTTATTAAGTCGAACTTCATTTTATTTTAATCTATTGCTTATTTCATTAGATTTCATTCAAGTTAATTTCTTATCATTCCCATTTTACCAATTTTAAAATTTGTTTTTTAACTTAAAATTCTAAAATCTATAAGTTATACAATTATCCATTCAAAATTCCATTTTATTATTTTATCTACTTCATTTAAAATGCAATTCTTTTTTTAAGCTTCTTAGGTTAAATATATTTTATTTACTTTATTCACTAACTCCATTTAGTTTTACAATGTTAAATGAATTATTTCATTTGTATCTCAAATTCAAAATTTTCTTTATTCTGTTTGTTTAACCAAAATGTTAACCACTTAAATTTGGTTCCATTTTCCTATTCAAATTTATAAGTTATAAACTTATTTCTTTTCAATACTATTTTTAATTTAAAAGCTATAACTTACTTTTTATATACCATTTTCAATTATAAGTTCAAAACTATTTTCATACACTTATTAAACCATATTTCAGATATTTTTTTCAATCAAAACTTGTTTTAATTGAAAATAAATTTCTTTCGGTATCAATTCTCACTCAGAACTCGGAAATGAATACTGGCGATGCTGCAGTCATCTCCAGAATTTATTTCCCAGCGACCAAGCGAGTTTAATGCTTTTATTTCTTCAAAAATCCTTTCAAAATAATTTTCTACCCAAAACTCTTTCAAATAATACTATTATTAATTTTTTAAGGCTTTGAAAAACAATTCTGGAAACCAAAAAAAATTTAAATTTAAATTTCCTTAACTTATTGACCAAAATATTTTATTAATCTACAACTTTGTCATTTTAACCGATTTCTTTTATTTAATTCACTTCAATTCAATTTAATTATCAAATGCTTCATAAAATAAAATTCAATAAATATTCATTTTATTTTAATTCAACCAATTACCCGTGATAATTAAATATTATCATCTTCTAACAACTTATCCATTAATAATTAACCTTCTATATATAATATAATGTAGGAAAATTATTTCATTTATCCGATTTTAAAACAATATTATGTCCACTTGTCTCGTTTAAGTGTTTAAAAACTCCTATCGATAACACGGCGTCCCGCACATCGACCGGAATTCATAAACAACTAACGGATAAGTAAACACAATATAAAACATTTTATAACACTAACAAGTATGCCCTCTCATATTTTACACTCTAACTGACTCATTTTAGGGTATTACTACTCTATCTCTAACGAGTCAAACCCTTAGAAAGTCAAGGTTATCGCTAAACCTTCGCACTGATACCAACTGTGACGACCCACATTTCAGAAGGTTTCAATCGACAGTAATCCACACATGTCCGACTTAAACAATCCGGAACGTAGATAATCAATGGGGTTAAGTAAGAAAATAATAAGAGAAGAAGAAAACAAAACACAGAATCTCACAGCGGAAACGATAAAATATAATAATCAAATAAACAATTCAAAAGCCATTTACTATACATCTGATTATAATCTATACACGTTTATCAGAGTTATATCTACACATCAGGAATAAATAATCAATACAGCAGAATAGCATGATGCAGGGGTAATAATAATAGTAATATACCAAAACTCCATCTTCGTCCTCTAGACTAGTCTTCAATACATTGAAAAAAAAACTCAGGACTGACCGAGTATAATGAAAAGACAAAACAATCGAGTCAGGACTAAAGTACTCTTATGTAAGTCAAATCAATATCACAAATATGAGTGTAATAACTTAAGAGATGTTACATGATTTTCCATCTTCTAAGGATCCGTTAAACTATTTATATATAATAGTATACGCTATAATAGAACGTCTATCAGTAAAATAAATATCAAGATAGCATTAAGGCTTTACATTGATCCACCTTAACACATTTTACAGTTTTAAACCAAAGTCATAATGGGCTCGTATAGGGATAAATATGACAAGGCACGTGAAGCAATGCCCAAGGTAGGATTCTACAAGTTTACCCTTTCTGGTTGGCCGTAACCCATCCGTGGCCGACCGCGACAATCAATCCAAATGACAAATAAGGTGCACCCATCGAATCCGAAACCACAATAGTAATACGAGGGATCAACGTCGCTAGTGGTAGCTAACCTCAATGGCCAGACATAGGCTTCTATTTTAGTCATTTTAATTATGACATGAATGTCAAGGCTATCCATCATCGTTCACTTACTTCATTCTAGTAAACATTGCCAATCAACCACTACATTTTGGATATCATCCACCGCGTACACAGTTGTTAAAGTGGTTCCAATATTGACAGAGAGTATGCCAATAAGAGTCCCCGGTCTCTTTAACAACCAATCGTCATTTTACACACCGGTTGGTTCTTTTACATTTCAAAACAATTTGTACTTGATATCAAAATATCATTTTCGTTTCAAAAATCAAACCATTTTTTTCTGAAATCATCATATTTACTCAAAAATCACATTTTACTTCAAAATGTCAAATTCAACTCGATATATCGATTTCACTTCAACACTTGATTCGAATTACAGTTTTGATTATAATGCACTTTAACCCAATTCGTAACCCCTTGACCAGTTTGAATTTTTAGAAAATAGTTTATATGGTTTAAAATAGTTAAAATAGTTTAATAAAAATTATTTGAATAGTTAAATCGAAATAATTTTAATATAAAAATAGTTTATATAGTAAAATAGTTTGGAAAATCAAAATAATTGAAATATTTAAAGAATATAGATTTTAAAACATTTATACTAAAATATTAATTAAAAAAATAATTCCAAAGTCAAGCCGGTCAACTTCCCAATTTCCTACCCAAATCAATCCCTAATACCATTTCGATTTAATCGATTCAATTCCGATTCCAACTCGAATAAATTTCGATTCCACATAAATTTCGATTTCAATTCACAAATTTCTTTAAATTTCAATTTCCATTTCCAAACTAATTTAAATCTCAATTTCAAATTAATTTCCAATTCCTAATTAATTTAAACTCCAATTTCAAATTAATTTCCAATTTCAGTTCAAATTCCAAATTTGATTTCAAAATATCAATTTAAATACTTAAATCAAATTTACTTTCAATAACAATTTTAAATCCAAATTTCAATTCCAAACTCAAATTTGAAATTATCATTTCATATCAATTTTTCTTCGAAATATTCAAAGTTCGAATAAAAGACCAATCTTTTAAAACAAATCAACTTTCAAAAATTAACGCCGTATTTCAAATTTTAACTTAAAATCTAAACTTCGATTAATTAAACAATTTCGTTTACCAAGTTTAAATTCCAACATTTCGAGCGTCAATTCAAAATAATTCAATTTCCATAAATTGGATTTCATTCTTAAAATCATATCATTAAATAATTTCAAACACTTTTAAAATCCTTTAATTTAACCAACCCGGGGTCCGTTTATAGATTTCTAACCTATGGCCAAGTGGATAATTATTTCGATTTAATTTCAAGGATAGACATATATCATTTCTATCCAAAATAGATGTCATAGGTATATATCATTTCAACCTATTTCTTAGTTTATTCGAAATAATTCAATCTACAGTCTTATATATTATAAATTATATGCGGGATGATAACATGAAGTATCAAAATAAATAAACATCCAAATTAACAACCAATAGCATCCATCACAACCAATCATCCATATAGTAAATATAATTCACAACAATTTTATAATTATCAATATCGAGTATAATACTGCCAATTAAATTCAAATTTATTTTAACGTTCAATTTAAATTCTATCAGTTAATTCATATATCAATATAAATGATAATTAAACCTACCAAACAACAGCCAATAAATTTCTTATCACTTCAGAATATAAATTTAACTAACATAAATTTATTTTAGTCAATTCTGAGTGTATAAACACTTACCTTTTCTATTTGAAATTGAAAATATCTCCAGTTTAAGATAAATTCCAGCTCGATCCCATATCATAGACGACATCGATATGAATCCTCAGCAACTCTTATCATGCAAAATAGACCTCATATGAAAATGATGGGATTTTGTTAGCCTAACGATAATTAAACTAAATAGTTAAAACTAATAAAAAATTATTTTTTTTAACCTAATTGCTCTTCCATGTTCCTGCTCTCTCCTTCATTTCACACAGCCAGGTTCGTTTGCGACAAAACCACACTGTGTTTTCCATCCATCGCTCTACATTCTTTTATATATGATCGCTGCCATACCTAACTTTCGCCATCTCCTCCAGCGACCACCGCAGCCCCACGTCCAGATCAAATCACGGCCCCACCAAGCAACGTACGCATGAATTCCCAAACCCTAGAATACTCTACAACGACCAAAGCAGAGTCGCGACCCCATATCCTAATCTCCTATGTGCCAGCATCACTCCGGCACCCGTGCCTTCTTGTTTGCCGCCTCACCTCACGTTCGAGCACTCGCGATCTTCGATTTCTTTTTTTTTGGTCGAACTGATATTACTTGTCATTTTTATAATTTGAATCTAGGAATTTAAAGAAAGGAAAAGGTACGAGTGAAAGGAAATAGGAAGGTGTCATGATATACGGCGTGATATACGGTATGATATTTGTTATATATTTATTGTAATAGGAAAATTATCTCGCTTAAACGACCGTGAAATTCCAAACTCCAAACGAAGCGTGCCGCCTAGCGTTTATAATGTTTTACCCCCATCCCGAACGCAATGGAACTAGTCGTGAGGCCTAATTTGATCGTATGCAGAAGATAGCTTTTCGAATCGAATTATTTTAATTAAATTTGAAATTGAATTTCTACGCGTTTCAAGCTCACACAGCCAAACGACAAATTCAATCGCTATGAATCTTGAAATTCTACAATAATTCACCCACACGGATCCGATGAAACTGGTTTCATAAAAATTCGAGATAGTGGCTAAAATGACTATTTTAACTCGTTAAATTTAAAATATAAAATATAAAATTTTAAATTATTCACATTTAAATCCAATTTTAAATATTAACAATCTTTATTCATATTTTTGTAAATTTTGAATCAATTTCTGATACCATTTTTAATCACATTAAACTTAGAATTCAATTATCCAAATAATTCCCAATATTAAATTTTAAACAATTTAATTTCCAAGTAAACCAATATTAATATATCATTAAATTTTTATTTCTATCCATATTTATCCAATAATTACATTAAATTAAAATTTTAAAAATAGCCAAGAACACATATCGTTACATAAAGTTATAAAGTTACTGTAATATATATACTGTAATTCATATAGGGTTGTAATGTATACACTATAATATAAAACATATATATATATATATATATTTGTATATTTTATTTTATAATGTAAAGGTTTGATTGTATATTATATTTTATATATATAAATGTAAATATATACTATAGAATATCTGGGTTTAATAATTTGTTGATATTTTGATTTTCATGTATAAGTTTATATATGACCGTATATTTTATAAAGTTATAATAGTTATATATATATATTATAATTATTTTATATGTTTAGCAAATGCGTTATATTCGAATCTTTCTTACAGTTTTTCAGTGTATATGTTTTATACAGTTTGTTTGTTTTGTTAGGATATATGCAAACAGTCTTCTTTCGTTTTACTAAAAGTTTAAATATATTATCACCTATCTATAGTATTATATACTATATATTTAGTTATATATATGTTAAGCAGTAATCTATATGCTACTATATTTGTGCACATGTTACAGAGTCTACTTATATATGTTTATATTAGATATTGAGAATTTTGAACCGTGTATATATAGTTTGATTATTTGTATAAATGCCGTGCTTTCCTTTGTTTCTACTGTCACAATTTTACTTTTCTTTTAGAAGGCACGTGTATATATGTTTTGAATGCTATGTACAATCTATCATTTTTTTAAAGAAATATAATATATATTGACTTTAGCACATTGTGGTACATAAGCTTTTAAATCATCTGTTAAGATTATATATACACGTTAATATCTCAAATTTTGTATTGTATCAACATTTTTGCTTTAACAAGGGTGCATAACGTACATATCAACATTATATTTAGACTGTCTCTTGTATTGATATAAGTTTATATAAAAGTTACATTATTCGTTAGTACAAATATAGGTGTACGGGTTTTATACTTACCCTATATTCAAGTTTGTATGTTAATATATATTTTGTTTTAAATATGTATGTTTTAATTTACTATGTGTTTGAAATTTAAAATATGATTTTTATATATAAATAGTTATATATGGCTATATATACGAGTTCACTTATATCAATTTTCTTTATCGATCCAATTCTGATGTGATTTCGTCTATTCCTATTTATCAGCTTTGTTTGTCGAATTCGTGTCAATCTAGCTTCGCTTTGGAATTCGTGATTGGATTCGTAGCTCAGTTCAGTGTCAAATATCTCTAGCCTCGAAAGGTGAGCAATCACTCACGATTACATTCTTATATTTATTAAATTTGATTTCAATTGAAAGACAATTGAAATATGATGCTGTTAGTTATTTACATTGTTATATATATATGCTATTATCTGTATCTGTTCACCTGTGACATCTGACACAATTATCTGTTATTTATATTTATGATATATGCCTGTTGTATTATTATCATATCTATTATCACTCCGCAAGTTCCCTGTTAGTATAGAATTCACTATGTGTTGAAATGATACATACCCGAACGATCTGTAGAATAGGAGAAAATCGTTATGGGTTGAAATGATAGACCCAAGCGATTTTCATTTAACCGAATTTGGGATTGCGGGTTGAAATTATATATACCCGTATTTATATTTAAATTGCGGATTGAAATGGTAAATATCCGTATCACTTGACCATACGATAGAAAATTATATACAGACACCGTGGTTTATATATAAGAATATTTTTAGATGATTTCTATGGTTTTGGAAAGAAATATATGGTTTTATATAATATTGGTTTTTGATATTATATAAAAATGTTATTTTATATATAGTTAAATTCTTGATTTTAAGCTATGTATAAATTTGTTTTAATATAGAATACGTTTAATAATAAGTTTGATTTTATTAAAGATAATATGGTTCAGTATTTAAACTATATTTTAATATATAGTTTATAATGATTTAAATAAATTAAGGTTGGAAGATAAATTTGAAATTGATTTGAAATTGAATTTATTTAAGAATTAAACGCAAATATGTTCGATTTTAAATTTATTAAATTTAAGATTTTAAAGGATATGATTTTTATAACTTGATTTTGGTTTAAGGCGATTTAAATGAATATATCAAGTTTAAAATAAATTAAAGGAATATTCAGTTATTTGAAGTTTAAAAGTTTTATTTAAAAGATATTGGATTTATTAAGTAAATATTTCAAAATTAAATGATAGCAAATTGAATTTGATATATATATATATATATATATATATATATATATATGAAGTTATCAAATTTAGTTTTGATATTATGGAATATTTAAAGCTTTGAAATATATTGATATTGAAATGGTTTATTTGAAATTCAAATCTATTTTGAAATCGAAATAGTTAGAAATAGTTTATTTAGAAACCGAACTGAATTGAAATGGATGACTTGAGATTTGATTAAATTTAAATTTTGGAATTTGAAATTGATTTGTGGAATTTTGAAGAAACTATTTTACTTTATAAACTATTTTAATATCTAAACTGTTTAAGCGGTGGAAGTATGTTTTCAAAGTTATGAATTTCAAAGTATTATGTTTTGAAAGGGTTATGATTTCCAAAGTGTTTTGGTTTTGGAGTGTTATAACTTTGAAAATGCTATGATTTTGGAAATGGATATATATTTGAAATGGAAATTATATCTTATTTGGTTTTGAAATGGTAATGATATTTTGGTTTTGAAGTATAAACTATTTTGAAATGACCGCGGTGTTATAATAATGTTTGGTTGTTAAAGAGACCGGGATCGCAAGTTGTCATACTCTCTGCCAACTCCGAAAACCACTTTAACAACCGTGTACGCAGTAGAGATTGCAGAATGAAGTAGGATGGTGGCGACGTTCTATTAAGGTATATACGTGGACCCGACTTCCTTGAGTTGGCATAAGGTGGCTAAACAGGAGCAATTGACTGGCTAATGAGATAGCTCTTCTTATCGGACACACTTCTGTTAGTCCGTGAGATGATGGTTTTGATGACAACAACCTTGGAATAGATTATAAAATATAAATGCTAACATTATAAGTTTAGATATATATATATATATATGTATATGCAGGATTTAACCATGCAGGTACTAAGAATGAAGACTATACAGTATAGAGATTCAAGATATCAAGATAAAATATCAAGATAGAAGACTCATGAGTATCAAGATTATCAAGAGTTCAAGATTTCATGGATAAGTATTTTATTATTATTATTAGGAATTTTTGTCAAAACTCGTAGAGAAACACTGGCATCTTAAAATCCAATTTATTCGTGGAATGGAATCCACTTCGAGCCCGTTAAAGGGATGGAACCCTAAGTAGGATGGAACCAATGAAAACTCTAGTGGAACATTGTTTTGTATCCGCTAACTTTTATTCAAAATGATTTTTCAAAATTATATCCTGTTTTCAAAATGTTTTCAAAACTTTCCTTTTAAAAGATTCAAAACCCTCGGTCCTGATTTTAAATAATTTTAGCCTAAAAAACATCTTTATTTTCAAAGTCAAATTACTCCTGGTTTTAAACTATCTTTTTAAATAATATATTTAA
This sequence comes from Allium cepa, assembly GCA_030765085.1. Lineage (NCBI taxonomy): Eukaryota > Viridiplantae > Streptophyta > Magnoliopsida > Asparagales > Amaryllidaceae > Allium > Allium cepa. Next base: position 468,396,263 of record CM060943.1, read on the forward strand.
CTTTTAAATATTTATACTTAGATTTTTGTAACGACCCAGAATTTCTGTCATTTGAAATTCGTATATTTAATTGATTTTAAATATTAACAAGTAAAATTTGTAAGTCGAATAAATTTTTATTTTGAATATCTAGATTTAATTGGATAATTAAATCGATAATTAATATTTGAAATTACAGAAATAATTGATAATTGGGTTTAATGTGATTAAAATTGATTTGTAAAGTTGTATTAAATCATATTGGAGTTAGAATGATGTTATCGAACTTTTAAAATTGAATTAAAAGTTAATTTGTAGAAATTGAATATTTTAATATTTAACTAACGAGTTAAAATAGCCATTTTTCAAACAGTTTCAGATTTTGACGAAACCAGTTTCATCGGATCCGTAATGTTATATTATTGTATGGTTTCAAATTTCGTGTCAATCGGATTTACGGTTTGTCCGGTGCAAACTAAAACGCGTAGAAATCGATTCAAGTGAATTTTAAATTTAAATAGTCGATTCAAAAACTTATCTTCCAAATTTGATCGAATTAGCTCCCGATATATATTCCATTACGTTCGGAATGGGGGTAAAACATTATAAACGCCAGGCGGCACGCTTCGTTTGGAGTTCGAAAAAATTTCGGGTGAATAGTGTTTGAGAATTTTCTATAAAAGGACCTCACATCTTCTATTTTACACTCAAACCCTAATTTGCTTTCATAGCCGCCAGTTAGAGTCTTAATGGCCGAAATTTTCTAATGTTCTCCCTCAATTACCTTCAAATCTACACATTAATTCGAGAAACTCCCAACTACAAACTTGTAGACAACGACGAGATCGACATATCTAACGGTCATGATCGAAAATGGAGGTTCGACGTGGAGGCTAGAGGCTCGCGTTCATCAGAGGGTCATGCACGAATTTCGAGGGCTAGAGGGGACCGAGCTTCACATAGCTCTAGCCGTGGGTGAAGTTTGTGATGGCGCATGAAATGGAGGAGCTTGATCGTTGTAGAGGTGCTCGGTTTGGTCGCGAAAATTGATGAGGAGTGGCGGTCGATGGGTTAGGCCGCGTGCGCGTTTCACTGGGAAGGGGGAGAAGAAAGGGAACGACCAAGATTTGGGGAAGGGAAATTAAAGGCCGAGATCATTTAGGTTTAAAATTTAAAATAAAAGTTGTAAATTATTTATATTTAAATTCGTGTAAACTTTAAAATGCTATAACACTTTCATACGAGGTCCGTTTCGCACGAAACGAATTGTGTTGGGTTCGTATGGATGAACACTACGCGATGGAGCTGGATTGGAGTCGAGTGAAGCTAGTGAAAATTTTAGGTAAAATTAAACGTGCGTTTAATTTTATTTGAAATAAAACACTGCAACTGTTATTGAAAGCAAGGTGAGAACTTCTCACTCAATCGAAATTATTTCGATTTAAATTTTAAACAGTTAGATTTAAAATTGCTTGATTGTGTGACTGGATGATAAATTGCTATCTATTGTTTTGAAATAGACCCTATACGCCGTATATTAAGCGGATGTTATTTATTAAACACATATACCGCGATATTTCACCTTGATGTGGAATTGGTATTATATATGTACTTGGAGTTGATTTTCCCGTATTATATAGCGGATGAGATCCTATTGCGCCGCATAATAGCGGATAATATTTTATATAAACCCATGTACCGCGATATTCCGTCTTGAAACGGGATTGGTATTGTGCTAACATCTATGGATGCAGGGAAACAGGTTGGAGGGATCCAACTGGATTCCTCAACAGTATTGATTTATCTACAGATATTGTGATATATTCTGTTATCATATGATATATGATGTTTTGGATGCCGTGATTGTTATATTTAGTGCTGTGGCAGCATTGGGCCTATTTTGGAAAATTAAAAGTGTTAAAGTGATGAGTTTCAAATTTAAAAAGTGTTTTAAAGTGATTTTTGAAAGTGTACGTTTTATTGAATTTTGGAATTGATTCATTTTAAATAAATAAACGTTATAATTTTAATGTTATAGAAATTATGATTTTTGAGAAATATAGTTGAAAATTGATTTTTGAAAATATGGAGTTAATGATTTTATAAAATAGTTACATTGATATTTTTGAATTTATTATAAAAGCTTTATATAAAAGATTTATAAAATTGATATATATAAATTAAAATATTGGAATTATAAAACAAGTTTTTATAAGTGTTAAAATTAAGTATAAGTGGATTTCATAAGTGAATGAAATTTATAGATTTGTAAATTGTGAAGTTATAAACTGAATAGATTTTGTAAAATAAAAGATTTATAAGAAATTAACTTATAAATTGGATTTTTTGCATTTAAATGAGATATAAATAGAATTTCTTAATTAAGGGGTTTTATAAGTTGAAGTTTTATAAAAAATATATATACATGTGAATTTATAAACCTTGTTTTATAAATCCCAAATCGACTTATTTTGATAAGTTAATTAGTATAGCTTATTAAAGGAGATATATCCACGATTTTGGACAGTGGATAATCCTTTAAAATAAAATGTGTAGGAATGTTGAATGGGTTAACGAAGTATATTCACGTTTTTGGACAGTGAATAATATATTAAAGAAATGTTTAGGAAGTGATCTTTTAAATGGAATTAAAATGATTTGAAGTTGTTTTAAATTATGTTAAGGATCGAAACCATAGATTTCAACATTCATTGTTGAAACAGACGTTTTCAAGAAATAAGGAAAAGATGGACTATAATACTGTTGTTATAGTAAATGATTTTCGAAAGGAAATGTTTTTGTATAGTATTGGGACTTATGTATCTATCTTAATTTCGAATCCCTATACTAGTGATTTTGAGTTGTCGTAATGATGTTTTACGCAACATTCGTTTTGACTCAAATAAATGTGTTTAAGGGAATGTTTTCCTTAAAGAATAAAATATATACTTAATCGTGTTTTAAGTATATTGAATATTTTTTAAGTATTGAAAATAAATAGATTTGTGAATTACTTATTGTAAAATAAGTATTTGGAAATGTTTTCCAATATGAAATAGAAATGGTTTAGAGAATATATCTTTTTAAAGATAAATTGAAGTGAATATCTGGCAAGTTATTTAATTTATGGAAGATTAATAAAAAAGGCCTAGTGATTGTTATGGTGCTGGATATTTGTTTGTTGGCCTTGATAGTTAAATAACCGACTATCAATATTTAACTTTTAATGGGTATTTGTTGTGATTTGCTTGAATTTGAATGCTACACTTATTTTAAAATAAGCGCTCATTATTCGGTTTATCCGGGAGAGGACCTTTGGGTCATAAATCCCATTTCAAATAGTGATATGTCGTAATGGATAGCATTTGAAGACCTGTGTTGAACACCAGATATTTTTGAAAACGGAAGGTTTACCGTCGAATGTCTCTGCATCGGCTGATCTTCGATATAGAGATTTTATCACCCTTTGTGATGGAAAGTCCGTTCGTGATTAGTGAATATCTGGATTTCAAGGGCTTCTTTGGAAGTGCCTTCGGTTCTGTTCGATCCCGGAACGTACTTGTATAGATGTGTGTCTGACGTTACGATTTGAGATGTAAAGCTGGTTTCTATCGAATACTTTTCTGTTGGTGGCGGAGAATTTATTCTCTTAGCTTAACACCCTTCTCTGAGACGTACGAGCTCAGAGGTTATGTAGTTGATGGTTACTAGTGATACGTTTCCAAATTGGTAATGTGGCATACGAAGTGTTGCTGATCATTTGTTGATCAAAGCACAGCTTTTGTATAAAGCGTAGCTTTGCGGACGAGACTTCGTCGGACCTCACACCCCGATAATGGTCAAAACAGGAAATATGCGGCAAGGTTATTAGGGGATAGCGCCCCCTTAGTGTATGTCATTTCCTTCTGGATAGAGGTGGTATTATGGTATGGAGCCCTGATACTTAACCTATATTGTTGCTGCAAACTTATTATTTTGTGGTTGTTGGTGAATCCCGGGATTTAGGTCGGTTGCGACCGGGGGATGGCATATTCGTGTCAGTTGTTACCCAGTTAGGGTAACCCGACCTTATGTTGGCAGAGATCCGGTTAGGTTCTCGGGGTGTCGTTCCAGAGGCGTACCCATGTGGCAATGGGAAGTTCCTTGGCCTGACCATTAGCTGGAAATCCAAAGAAACAATACGAGCCCTGTACAGTTTTAGTTGTATAACCTGCCATGGAATGTGGCGTAACCTGCTATTGAACATAGTAGCTATAGTAGGCATAAGTGCGGAATGCCTATGCTGGCTAAGGTTTATATTATAATTTCGAAACGTTTTCCTACACTTTGCACTTAAAATAATAATATCAAAGAAAATTTGCATATCAAGCATATTTGACTATCATAAGGAGAAATCTCCTCCGATTCTGCGTTTGCATTGTGTGTGTGCGGGAGGCCTTATGGTAGTCTGATTTTATAAAAAGCATTGCGAATCTAATTTAAAATATTTCTTTGTTTATTTTTAAAGATAAACTGTTCTAAGTTCTCACACCACTCTCATGACTGACCTGGAGTTTATTGTTTCCTTCCTAAACTCTGGGTGCCCGCCAATTTTAACACGGGCAGTCTAGAGTCAGGTTATCAGGTCATTCTGGAATTCAGGAGTTGCTATGGAAATCAGGAGAAAGCTGGATGGCGTGGCATATCAATAGTATATAGTATTTCTTTTCCGCTGTTTGTTGTTGTAAACTCTGATAATGTAATGTAATGTGATGTAATGTAATAACAGATATGATTCTTTGTTTTAAAGAATATTTATTTATCTATTATATGTTGTTCCACTGCGATTGTGAGATTCTATTATTGTTTCTGTTTTCTTCTTCTTTCTTTCTTCTTCTATCTTCTACCTCTTCTTTAACCCTAACGGTTCAGTTTTCCAACATTCGATTACTCGGCAGTTGATACAGTGGACATATTAATGTCGACTTTCGTGAGTCGAAAATCACAATGTTACATTTGGTATTAAAGCATATGGTTAAGCGACAACCTTGGCTCTGTTGGGTATTACTCATCAGAGATAGAGTCAGCAGTACTCTAGAATGAGTGTGAGGGTAATAATAGTTATGAGCGCGTATTTGTTAGTGAATATAAAATTGTTTTGTATTGTGTTGACTTATCGGTTGATTGTTTATAGATTCTGGTCAGCGCAGTCTAGCTAACTATATCGATAGGGGTTTCTAAACTCTCAAACGAGATAAACCGACATAGTATTGTTTTAAAATAGGGTAAATCAAATAATTTTTACCCAGACTATTTCGTAAATAAAAGGAAGGATTTTCCAAAAATTATTATGGTTGGTGGGTTGTTAGGAAGTGATAATATTAAATTATTATCATCGATTATTGAATAAGAAATTCAAATCATAATTAAAAGCTGAGAAATAAATCCATATACAAATGAGATTTATAAATATAAATTGTAAACTGTGATTCATAATTTGAAATGGAATTCCAGAATAATATTTGAAAACAAATTTAAAGAATTTGAAATTTTGAGATTTGGGAAATTTAAATTCTTTGAAGTTTGAAAATGATTTTCAAGGGTTTTGGAAGATTTTTTTGAAGGAAAGAAAGCACTAAACTCTTTTCGGTCGTTGGAAAATAATTCTGATAATGATCGCGACATCATCGGTGTTCATTTTCAAGTTTTCATGAGAGGAATTGCTGCCGAATTATAATTAAATGGAAGTTGTTTGTGAAATTGAGTTTGGTTTTGGAAAATTCAAAAGGAAATTTAAATAGATTTCAAAAATAATTTTTGAAAGATTAAAAAGACTCTGGAATGTTATATAAAATGTTTATGGAATAAACGTGAATTTTAGAAGTCTAATAGACTAAATGATTGGAATACAATTATTAAGTTGGAAATTAAATTGTAAATGAATAAACAAAATTTGCAAGTGCAAGAAAATGAAATTGAAATCCATTTTGAATTTGTAAGTAAATAGAACTGGAATTGGAATCTACATTGGATTTATAAGTGAAAATTTAAGTTAAGTTAAATAAATGATGTTTGAAATGGAATATAACTTAAGTAATGTTGAATGAAGTTGATTTTGGTATCGAAGTAAAATAATAAAGAGAATTAAATGGATGTGAACTTGAGTTATATAAATGAAATTCAACCTTATTTTTTAAATGAATTAGCAATTGAATTGAACTAATGAATTGAATATTAATCAATCTAATGTGAATGAATTGATATGGAATAGTGGATGTAGTTGTTAATTCATTTAAAAGCTAATGAAATCGAGGATTGAATAATTCAATTAAAGTCAATTAAAAGTGATGAATCAAATTGAATGTAAGCAAATTAAATAAATTTGGCTATGTTGGTTATACGTTGGTTGTTAGTTGATTGTATATAAATCCATATGAAGTTGAATTAATGAAATTGAGAGCTGTGTAATTGAATTTGATATGGAAGTGAACTAACTTGAATATAAATTAGTGAATGTAAACTAATTGAATATGAATAAATGAATGTTAGTACAAAAAAAAACCAATTCATTGAATATAATGAGAAGTGAATTTATATTGATTTGGTTATTGATTGATTAGATAGATATTGGATGTAGTTGGATGATAGTTGGTTGATGGTTGAATTTATTTCTTTTGATTGCATTTGCTATATTGGCACATATAGTTGTTGGTATATGTTGTATATTGACATTATTTTCATATAAACATGGTTCTCATTGTTTGTTGAGTGTTTAGTAGGTGCGGATTGCGCTTGCTTCGCTTTTGGAGCTCGCTTTCACGCTATATTAGCCGTATATGCTCGCTAATAATATATAAGGTACATATCTCGGATTACATATCGTACTTTTACACTTTTTTCCCTGCGGGATGCCTCATTACTTTGATGAGATGTATATTTGTGATATATATTGCCATTTTTTTCGGATCGAGCCGCACAAAGGAGGCTATGACGAATTTTTCTGAAAATTTAAGGCGTTAAAATATTTTTGAGAAAATTAGAAAATTTTGAAAAGATAACTAAGTGTGATTTGAAAACTTAGTAAAGTTATTAAAAGAAGTTTAACTATGGATTTTAAGAAAGTTAAACACTTAAGTGAATTTGAAATCTAATTTGAATGATTTTGAAAAGATTAATGGATTGCAAGACTTTTTCTTACTTGGTAATTTCGAGGACGAAATTCTTTTAAGGGGGAAGTTTGTAACGACCCAGAATTTCTGTCATTTGAAATTCGTGTATTTAATTGATTTTAAATATTAACAAGTAAAATTTGTAAGTCAAATACATTTTTATTTTGAATATCTTGATTTAATTGGATAATTAAATCGATAATTAATATTTGAAATTACAGAAATAATTGATGATTGGGTTTAATGTGATTAAAATTTATTTGTAAAGTTGTATGAAATCATATTGGAGTTAGAATGATGTTATCGAACTTTTAAAATTGAATTAAAAGTTAATTTGTAGAAATTGAATATTTTAATATTTAGTTGACGAGTTAAAATAGCCATTTTTCAAACAGTCTCGGATTTCGACAAAACCAGTTTCATCGGATCTGTAATGTTATACTATTATATGGTTTCAAATTTCGTGTCAATCGGATTTACGGTTTGTCCGGGGCAAGCTAAAACGCGTAGAAATCGATTCGAGTCAATTTTGAATTTAAATAGTCGATTCGAAAACTTATCTTCCAAATTTGATCGAATTGGCTCTCGATATATATTCCATTGCGTTCGGAATGGGGGTAAAACATTATAAACGCCAGGCGGCACGTTTCGTTTGGAGTTCAGAAAATTTTCGGGTGAATAGTGTTTGAGAATTTTCTATAAAAGGACCTCACATCTTCTATTTTACACTCAAACCCTAATTTGCTTTCATAGCCGCCAGTTAGAGTTTTAATGGTCGAAATTTTCTAATGTTCTCCCTCAATTATCTTCAAATCTACACATTAATTCGAGAAACTCCGAACTACAAACTTGTAGACAACGACGAGATCGACATATCTAACGGTCATGATCGAATATGGAGGCTCGACGTGGAGGCTAGGGGCTCGCGTTCATCAGAGGGTCGTGCACGAATTCCGAAGGCTAGAGGGGACCGAGCTTCACATAGCTCTGGTCGTGGGTGAAGTTTGTGATGGCGCACGAAATGGAGGAGCATGATCGTTGTAGAGGTGCTCGATTTGGTCGCGAAAATTGATGAGGAGTGGCGGCCGATGGGTTAGGTCGCATGCGCGTTTCACTGGGAAGGGGGAGAAGAAAGGGAACGACCAAGATTTGGGGAAGGGAAATTAACGGCCGAGATTGTTTAGGTTTAAAATTTAAAATAAAAGTTGTAAATTATTTATATTTAAACTCGTGTAAACTTTAAAATGCTATAACTCTTTCATACGAGGTCCGTTTCGCACGAAACGAATTGCGTTGGGTTCATATGGACGAACATTACGCGGTGAAGCTGGATTGGAGTCGATTATAGCTAGTAAAAATTTTGGGTAAAATTAAACGGGCGCTTAGTTTTATTCGAAATAAAACACTGCAACTGTTATTGACAGCAAGGTGAGAACTTCTCACTCAATCGAAATTGTTTTGATTTAAATTTTAAATAGTTAGATTTAAAATTGCTTGATTGTGTGATTGGATGATAAATTGCTATTTATTGTTTTGAAATAGACCCTATACGCCGTATATTAAGCGGATGTTATTTATTAAACACATATACCGTGATATTTCACCTTGATGTGGTATTGGTATTATATATGTACTTGGAGTTGATTTTCCCGCATTATATAGCGGATGGGACCCTATTGCACTGCATAATAGCGGATAATATTTTATATAAACCCATGTACTGCGATATTCCGTCTTGAAACGGGATTGGTATTGTGCTAACATCTGTGGATGCAGGGAAACAGGTTGGAGGGATCCAACTGGATTCCTCAACAGTATTGATTTATTTACAGATATTGTGATATATTCTGTTATCATATGATATATGATGTTTTGGATGCCGTGATTGTTATATTTAGTATTGTGGCAACATTGGTCCTATTTTGGAAAATTAAAAGTGTTAAAGTGATGATTTTCAAATTTAAAAAGGGTTTTAAAGTGATTTTTTGAAAGTATACGTTTTATTGAATTTTGGAATTGATTCATTTTAAATAAATAAACGTTATAATTTTAATGTTATAGAAATTATGATTTTTGAGAAATATAGTTGAAAATTGATTTTTGAAAATATGGAGTTAGTGATTTTATAAAATAGTTTACATTGAGATTTTTGAATTTATTATAAAAGCTTTATATAAAAGATTTATAAAATTGATATTTATAAATTAAAATATTGGAATTATAAAACAAGTTTTTATAAGTGTTAAAATGAAGTATAAATGGATTTCATAAGTGAATGAAATTTGTAGATATAAATTGTGAAGTTATAAAATGAATAGATTTTGTAAAATAAAAGATTTATAAGAAATTAACTTATAAATTGGATTTTTTGCATTTAAATGAGATATAAATACAATTTGTTAATTAAGGGGTTTTATAAGTTGAAGTTTTATAATATATATATATATATATATATATATATATATATATATGAATTTATAAACCTTGTTTTATAAATCCGAAATCGACTTATTTTAATAAGTTAATTAGCATGGCTTATTAAAGGAGATATATCCACGATTTTGGACAGTGGATAATCCTTTAAAATAAAATGTGTAGGAATGTTGAACGGGTTAACGAAGTATATTCATGTTTTTGGACAGTGAATAATATATTAAAGAAATGTTTAGGAAGTGATCTTTTAAATGGAATTAAAACGATTTGAAGTTGTTTTAAAATGTGTTAAGGATCGAAACCATAGATTTCAACATTCATTGTTGAAATAGACATTTTCGAGAAATAAGGAAAAGATGGACTATAACACTGTTGTTATAGTAAATGATTTTCGAAAGGAAATGTTTTTGTATAGTATTGGGATTTATATATCTTTTTTAATTTCGAATTCCTATACTTGTGATTTTGAGTTGTCGTAACGATGTTTTACGCGACATTCGTTTTGACTCAAATAAATGTGTTTAAGGGAATGTTTTCCTTAAAGAATAAAATATATACTTAATCGTGTTTTAAGTATATTGAATATTTTATAAGTATTGAAAATAAATTGATTTGTGAATTACTTATTGTTAAATAAGTATTTGGAAATGTTTTCCAATATGAAATTTAAATGGTTTAGAGAATATATCTTTTTAAAGATAAATTGAAGTGAATATCTGGCAAGTTATTTAATTTATGGAAGATTAATAAAAAGGTCCTAGTGATTGTTATGGTGCTGAATATTTGTTTGTTCGCCTTGATAGTTAAATAACCGACTATCAATATTTAACTTTAAATGGGTATTTGTTGTGATTTGCTTGAATTTGAATGCTACACTTATTTTAAAATAAGCGCTCGTTATCCGGTTTAGCCGGGAGAGGACCTTTGGGTCATAAATCCCATTTCGAATAGTGATATGTCGTAATGGATAGCATTTGAAGACCGGTGTTGAAGACCGGTGTTGAAGACCGGATATTTTCGAAAACGGAAGGATTATCGTCGAATGTCTCTGCATCGGCTGATCTCCGATATAGAGATTTTATCACCCTTTGTGATGGGAAGTCCGGCCATGATTAGTGAATATCCGGATTTCAAGGGCTTCTTGGAAGTGCCTTTGGTTCCGCTCGATCCCGGAACGAACTTGTATGGATGTGTGTCTGACGTTACGATTTAATATGTAAAGCTGGTTTCTATTGAATACATTTCTATTGGTGGCGGAGAATTTATTCTCTTAGCTTAACACCCTTCTCTAAGACGTACGAGCTCAGAGGTTATGTAGTTGATGGTTACTAGTGATACATTCCCAAATTGGTAATGTGGCATACGAAGTGTTGCTGATCTATTGTTGGTCAAAGCACAGCTTTTGTATAAAGCGTAGCTTTGCGGATGAGACTTCGTCGGACCTCACACCCCGATAATGGTCAAAACAAGAAAGATGTGACAAGGTTATTAGGGGATAGCGGCCCTTTAGTGTATGTCATTTCCTTCTGGATAGAGGTGGTATTATGGTATGGAGCCCTGATACTTAACCTATGTTGTTGCTGCAAACTTATTATTTTGTGGTTGCTGGTGAATCCGGGATTTAGGTCGGTTGCGACCGGGGGATGACATATTCGTGTCTGTTGTTACCCAGTTAGGGGTAACACGGCCTTGTGTTGGCGGAGATCCGGTTAGGTTCTCGGGACGTCTTTCCAGAGGCGTACCCATCTGGCAATGGGAAGTTCCTTGGCCTGACCATTAGTTGGAAATCCAAAGAAACAATACGAGCCCTGTGCAGTTTTAGTTGTATAACCTACCATGGAATGTGGCGGTAACCTGCTATTGAATATGGTAGCTATAGTAGGCATAAGTGCGGAATGTCTATGCTGGCTAAGATTTATATTATACTTTCGAAATGTTTTCCTACACTTTGCACTTAAAATAATAATATCAAAGAAAATTTGCGTATCAAGCGTATTTGACTATCATAAGGAGAAATCTCCTCCGATTCTACGTTTGCATTGTGTGTGTGTGCGGGAGGCCTTATGGTAGTCTGATTTTATAAAAAGCATTGCGAATCTAATTTAAAATATTTCTTTGTTTATTTTTAAAGATAAACTGTTTTAAGTTCTCACACCAGTTCCATGACTGACCTGGAGTTTATTGTTTCCTTCCTAAACTCTGGGTGCCCACCAATTTTAACACGGGCAGTCTAGAGTCAGGTTATCAGGTCATTCTGGAATTCAGGAGTTGCTGTGGAAATCAGGAGCAAGCTGGATGGCGTGGCGTATCAACTAGTATATAGTATTTCTTTTCCGCTGTTTGTTGTTGTAAACTCTAATAATGTAATGTAATGTGATGTAATGTAATAACAGATATGATTCTTTGTTTTAAAGAATATTCATTTATCTATTATATGTTGTTCTGCTGCGATTGTGAGATTCTGTTATTGTTTTTGTTTTCTTCTTTTATCTTCTACCTCTTCTTTAACCCTAATGGTTCGGTTTTTGGGCATTCGATTGCCCGGCAGTTGATACAGTGGACGTATTAATGTCGACTTTCGTGAGTAGAAAATCGCAATGTTACATTTAAATATAAAATTATAGTTAAAATCTATGTATATTATTCTTTATATTTACTTATGAATTTTAACTATAGTCAACTATATTTATAAAGTTTAAAATAGTTTTTGTATAAGATAAGGGTTATTTTCAAAGAAAATCAAAAACACCAAAAAATCCTTTGGGATGTCGACATGCCTAGCATGACCATGTCGACATGGTGAAAGTTTGATTGAAAAATTCAAATTTCAAAAGAAGTGTCTATTTGCCATAACTCTTCATGAATGGTCATGGCTATTGTTCTTCTATGAATAAGGGTCAGTTTCAATGAATTTTTAATCATAATTTTTTGGTTTTCACTCCTCTTCTTCTTCCTCATTTCTTAATACATATTCTTATCATTACTCTGCCGAAATCAACATTGAATCATACTCGATTACTTCTAATTTGATTCTCTATCACTATCTCTACAAGATTCTCAGTGCTATTCAGAGTTATAGACTTCTTTGTAATCTATTAAGCGAGAAAAGGTGTGATTGTAGCCTTGGAAATCAATCAAAAGGGAAAAGGTGTGATTGTAGCCTTGGTAAATCAATTGGGTAAACTTGTGGCCCAGAAATCAAGTATCTCTACCCAGTGGATCAAAATTCCGGAGGGTGTACCTCGTAGCCTTGAAACCGAGGGTGTAATTGTATAATTGCTTTTGAAAGGAAATCCGTACTTGTGTTGCGGGACTGAATGTAGGGTAACTCCGAACAAGTATAAAATCCAGTGTGTTCTTTCCTTTGCTGCTTTTATTCTATTTCTGCATCTGTGATTGTTTCTGTGATCATATCTGTGTCTGTATATTACATACTTTTATGTCTAAATTAACATAAGTTAAAAAGATTTAGTAATTCTTTATTAACACTATTCACCCCTCCTCTAGTGTTAATCTTAGCCTTAAGATCCGTAATCCGCATTTCTCATAATTGGTATCAGAGCAAGGTTTTCAAAGTTTCATAATTTGATTTTTGAAAAGTTTTCAAAATGGCTACCAACACTGGTATTGTTATTAACACTAGTATCCCTGTCACTAGTTCATTTGTAGAGGGTCAGTTTACTATCAGACCACCACTTTATAATGGCAGTAACTATGCATATTGGGCACGTAGGATGAAAATATATTTACAATCTATAGGATTAGACACTTGGAATATCACACAAACTGAATATTCTGAACCCATAATTGATTTTGCACAGTGTACTGCTGAGCAAAAGACTGTTGCACAAAATAATTCTAAGGCAATGAATATTCTGTTTTGTTCACTAGATAGAAATGAATTCAATAGAGTGTCAGTTTGTAAGTCTGCATATGAAATCTGGAAAACTTTGCTAGTTACTCACGAAGGAACAAGGAAAGTTAAACATACCAAAATTTCCATGCTCACAAATCAGTTTCAATTATTTAAAATGAATGCTAATGAGTCTATTTCAGATATGTATAGTAGATTTCAGGATATTGTGCATTCTCTAATATCTTTGGGAAAGGAATTTTCTGAAGAAGATCAAGTCAAAAAAAAAATTAAATTCTCTAACTCCAGAATGGGATCAAAAGACACTTGCGATCGAAGAGGCAAATGACATCAGTATTTTGAAGATAGAAGAATTAATTGAAAATCTAATGTCGTATGAAGTTCAAATGATCGGGAGAAGAGAAAGTAAAGCATCTGAAAAGAAATCAATGGCATTCAATGCATTGACCGATGGATCAGACTCAAACAGCGATAATGATGAAGAGATAGCCTTTATGACCAGAAATTTTAGGAGATTCCTGAAATACAGAAAGATGAATAATCTTAAGAGAAACAACTATAAGAATTCTGGAAATCAGAATATAGTACCAAATAATGACAAGTGTTACAACTGTGATAAACCAGGCCACTTCAAAAGAGACTGTCCATCCAGAAAGGCAGAATCCTCCTATGAACAATGAACCAGCAAAGAAACGGAAGCGTGCATTTACTGCTACTCTAGATGACTCAGACTCGTCCTCAAGTGATGATGATCAGAAGACGGATAATTCGAATTTGTGTTAGACAGCTGTTCACGACTCCGACGAATTCAGAGAAACGGACTCAGAAAAAGGTACATGTTTACAATACGATTGGTTGAAATTGCTTGCTTAAGATTAGTTGCTTGATTGTTTGATTGATTGATTTTGAATTGGTGTGTTGTTTTAATTTTAAAATTTATTTTCTATTTTCTATTATTTTTATTATCATTTTTATTATTTTTAATACTTTCTGAAATATATTATAAGTATAATAATATTTCAGAAATATATTATAGACATTAATAATAATAATATATATATTAGAGATCTTAGGAAAAATCAATTCATGAAAATTCAAAAGCACACGTCAACATGGTCCCTACCATGATGTCGACATGGCTACCTGAAATTGAATTTCAAAATTTAAATTCAATTGTTTTAATTTCCCTCCACCTTTTCGCTTCATTCAATTCTCTGAAAAGATACCTTTTGACCAGAGAATATGTCCTTTAAGAATCTATTTATTCACTATCTTTTATCATATCTTTTCACTTTCATTTTCAAATTCAAACTCTCTCTTCATAACTTCAAGCTCTCTACTCTCTACTCTAATGGCTTCTTCAAGCAACCCCTTAACCATGAGAATTTGTAGAAAAATCAAAGAGTAATTATTCAATGATTCGGAGGCAATTAAAGCATACATCAATTATGCTAACTACGCCAAAGTCCATCTCGGAAAATTTGCTATTTTTCAAGATTTTTCTTCTTATGAAATTGATTCTCTTTTTGCAAACAATGGTGTTCTTAGTCTTGTTGATGCTTCTCAAAATGATTTTGTTTGCTATCCTAATCTTGTCAAAATTTTCTATGCAAATTTAAATCACGGATTTTATGTTGGAAACGAAGACGAAATTTGGAGTAGTGTCAAAGGCACTCAAATTGTTTTGAATTGTGATCTTTTGGATACAATTCTCAATTGCAAGAGTTTGGGAATGGATCTTTCTAACTTTAAAATCGATGAGCATGATCGTGAGACATTTCATCACATTTTCGAAAGAGATGATGATTTTGATTTTAAAATTAGAAATTTTCGACCAAAAGCAAGAATTGTTAATCTTCTTTTGCAACATGCTTTGACCCCAAGATCGAGAAATTTTAACAATCCTACTTCAAAAGTTTGCAAAGCTCTTTTTGCTATTTTCGGAAACTATGACATAAATTGGGCGCAAGTTATTTTGGATGAACTTCGTCCTTAAAATCTTGAAATGGGTGAGAATACTTTATACCATGGAATTTATCTCACTCGGATTTTTAACTATTTTGGAGTGGATTTCAAAGGCGAAGAATTTGTTTCTAGAAAAGTTTTCAATCATTCCAACA
The DNA here is from genome assembly GCA_030765085.1 of Allium cepa. Taxonomy (NCBI): domain Eukaryota; kingdom Viridiplantae; phylum Streptophyta; class Magnoliopsida; order Asparagales; family Amaryllidaceae; genus Allium; species Allium cepa. The sequence goes on from CM060943.1 coordinate 468,411,817, forward strand.
TTTCGCTTATGAAAATTCCATTTGTTTTTCAACCTTATGAGACACTTACCGAAAAGGAAGAGCGTTTGGCTCATGAGGAAATGAAAGAAGAGGAAGTTGAAGAAGAAGAAGAAGGGGATGAAATAGAAATTGAAGAAGAAGAAGAAGTTGAAACATCTTTGGAAAGCATTGAATATCCTTCCAATCCATCCAACAAAACCCTTCTCAAAAACCAAAAGATAATTGTGGAGAATCAACGGATTCTAAAATGGTCCGTTAGTAAAAAGTTGGATAACATTTCTTCGAAGATGAATAAGTTTTTTTCCAAAGTCAGCAAGAAACTTGGACTATCTTCATCATCGTCATCCTCTAACTAGTTTTATCTTTTCGTATCTTGTTGAATTTGTTTTAGTTTGCTTTATTTCGAATGTTTATGTAGTTTGTTGTGTGCTTAATCATTGTATTATCGTAGTATGCAATGAAATGAAATTTCCTTTCTGTTATCTACCTTATCTTATCTCTAGAATAAATGTTAGTATATAATATATATACACACAATTATTCACAAAATCAAATTAGTCATAACATTTCACTAACTCATGTCGACATCCCCTATGTGACCATGTCAACATGTACTGGTCAGAAATGGCAATTGATTTTGAATTTGAAATTTGAATAACTACCACATGTCTATTCAATTCAAACGAACTTCTACACCTATATATACCTGTTTCTTCCAGAATTCTTCACTGAAATTTATTTCTTATCATCTATATCCTCCATTTCTTTCACAAATTCAACTATGGCTAATCCTATTAACAATTTATCTGAAAATCTTGAAGAAACTCTTAATTCGTTCAAGAATATTCTCTCATTTATTCTACGAAACCAGCGTCATTTAGAATTAAGTCAAATGCAGATGATAAAGGAACAAGAAAGGCACTTCGATGCTAAGACGACCTGACTTTCTCACCACAGAAAGTCACATCATCATGAAGAAAGATGGGATAGAAAAGAGAAAAGAAAGAGAAGAAAGAAGAAACAACAACAGAATCTCAATAGCGGAACGAATAAATTATATTAATAACATAATATTACATAGTATACAACACTAATTAGAGTTACACAGAAAATTATCACATACTAGACAGTTATAAATACCTGTCTAGTTATTACAACTCAATACAACTCAACAAAGAAAATACCAACACAGAGAACACACAACGGAAACTATATATCTAACGCCGAAGCCTCCTACTCCATTGCTCCTCCACAATTCGTCAAAGCTAACCTGAATCCCTTGGCTACTCGTAAAAATTTGAGTACCCAAGAGTTTAAGAAAGTAGAAGATAAACTCTGGGTCAGACATGGGTCTGGTGTGAGTACAGGTTAAAGTTGCTTAACTTTGAAAAACCTTTGAACAGAAAGGTATCACGTAAGACTTCCCACACATAAACATGGAAAAGTTTTTACCTTACGCTAACCAAAACATTTGATAGGATATCCAGTGATATTATAATAGGTCTAGGGTTTTCAAGTAAATATGAAATAGCCGTAATTGTTACATTATTAAATTCCAGCTACTAGCCACAAAAGTGGGTAATACAATCAAAACCGTTGGCACTTATTGGATTTTGGATTCCATCAATGGCAGGGCTACCGGGGTACCGCCCGTCACAGTACGTGGCCTAGATCAACGTACTGAGGATCACTCCCAATCCCCTGCAACACAAGACCGGAACCATCCCTTACTGGACAGTCCCGAACAAGACAACCCCGCAGTTGGCTTACGTTCCAACCGCCCACACAGCCGAAATAAAAAGGGACTTCTAGACAGGGGAAAATCTCGTCCTACTTAGGAATGACCCACTTAGCCTTGCTGCACCTCCCCTGTTTTAGCCATTCCCGGTTGATGAGGCTTGAGGCTACGATTACCTTTAGAGAACACATATCTTAGAATGCTCATCGTCCACCTGACGATGTTCTGAAAGCATTCAATCCATACAAGTTCGTTTTGGGTTCGAACGAAACCAAAGGCATTATCTCGTTACACTCATTTTGAAATCACCCTCAGAGTTAATGACGATAACCCTCGCACTCTGAATCTTCATCTCGAACCTGAAAGCACTACCCGTCAAACTCATCTCGAAATCACCCTCAGAGTTATACTGACGAATAGTCCTTACACCTCGAGTCTTCACTCTTAACAAGAGATTCACGACCTATCGTTAATTTGGATCGATGTGGTTTTCAGATATCCAAATATGGAAACCCGATCCCGGTCTCATCAAAATCCAAAGCGTGCCTTTTAAGGCCAAATTGTTTTAAAGGTTTAAAATAATTCAATTATCTATATACACAGATAGATAATACACAGATTCACAATAGATAATCAACATTATCATCACAACAGATAATCCATATTATCATTATCAAAGGTAATCCAAATCATCATCACAATTCAACCAATGTCCATATCACTCAATATTACTTATCTCATATCTGAGATTCAAACCATTCAAGGCAATTCATATCATCCATTCATATATAAGCAGTGATTAATAATCACGCCAAATATAATTAATTTAAAATGAATTAAATTAATTACATCATTTCTATTTAATTTAAAGTAAATTAAATTAATTACTTCATCATTACCAACTTGCTTACATCACTATTAATTAATTATCAATTAATTAGTTAATCATCAACCAATTATTCATTTCAATTTATCATCCCTGATTAATTAACCTTTAACTATATTCAAGTAATTATCCACTAATTAATTTCTCAAATTAATTATACTTAACCAATATCGTAATTAACCTTTAATAACTTCATTTATTAATTAACTATAATTAATTACATCAACTCTTAATTAATTACATTAATTAATTCCTACATTGATTAATTATTTCTAAATAAATCCATTCTTAATTACTTCATTAATTATAATAATTAATGATTTCTAATTACATTTTCAATTTAAATTAATTACATTTAGTAATTAATCTTTATTAAACCATAATTGTTAATCACCCTTGATTAACTCCATTCAGTAATTAACTACCCTTAATTACTTTACCAAATAAATTAATTAATCCTTAATTAATTACCTCAAATTAATCCCTTGATTAATTCACAAGGTAGTTATACTTAAATTACTTCCATCAACAAATCTCCTTCAATTAATTACACACAGTAATTACCCATTAATTACTTCCCTAAGTAATTTCTCTTCATTAAATTACATTAAGTAATTATACTCCACAATCCTTAAATGATTATTCTAAATTAATTAAACTGAATTAATTAACTTAATCTAATCAAATTAAACTCTATCAATTACGATAAGTAATTAATTCTTTAATTACTTCCATAAGTAATTATACTTAATAGTTTACACAAATAATTATCTTTAAATTAATTAATCTAATTAATAATTAAAAATTAATCACATTAACTAATTATTAAATAATCCTTAGTTAATAACCTTTATTAACTATTTAACAATTCATTAATTATTTTTCCAAAATAATTAACTTATTTTAATCATTATTAATTACAAATTAATTAATCATTAATAACCCATCAATTAACCCCTAGTTATTTAATTAATTAAGTGTTAACTATAACTTAATTAATCCTTTATTATTTGATTAATTAATTACTAATCATTAATTAAAAATCAAATCTTATTTAATTAATGAATCTTAAATTACAAGTTAATTATTCTAAGAATAATTAATCTTAAACTTTTAAGTTTAAACCCTTAATTACTTTAAGTAATTATTCATTTCATTAATTTATTTGATAAATTAATTATTGATTTAATTACCCTAATAATTAAATGAAATACAAAACATTAAATTATAATTTAATTTTGAGATAAAACTTTTTCTTATCTATGATTAAATTATCATTCATTTCCAAATTTCATTTCAAATTTCATTTTAAATTCAAGTTTTAAAATGAAATTCAATTTATCTTCAACATGATTTTAAAATCAATTTGAAACTTTAAAATTTCATGATAAAGAATACTTTTTCTTTTAAAATAATTTTTACAAGAGTTAAAACAAATTTCTTTTTAAATTCAAAACATTTAAATTTTACTTTATCATCAAAAATTGTTAAAACACTTAAAATTTATAAAATTTAAATTTAATTTAAAACAAAGATTCAAATTTAGATTTGAATCAGTTTAAACTTTGTTTAAAGCATTTCTTTACATTTAAATTTCAAATTTAAATTCAAATTTCCTTAAAAACATTTTTAACAATAAACCCTTTAAACAAATTTGAATTTAAAAACTTAGTCATTTCCATCTTAATATTCAAATTAAACTTGAATTCATAATTTAAAATTAGATTTAAAACATATTTTAAATCATTGCTTTATACTTTTTAAAATTCAGTTTAAATTTAGAAATCATAACAGGATTTCTAACCTGAACAAACTAACTCGAGCTATACATACATCACTCGTGTCTACCCTGACCTAGCCCGAGCAAAACTCAAAACCACTCGAGTAACACCTTCATCTTGAATTCATTCAAATTCAAATACAGTCAGGTTTTACAAAACCCTGTACGGACAGTTACAAAAATCTATAACAACCAAACTCATCCGAGCCACAACAACATCAACTTCGAGTCCAACATCCCACGACTTCGAGCAAATCATGATTCAACCCGAAACAACTCGAGTAACTCATTCTTCCCCAAATCAGCTGATACCCATAATCACCATGCACATGCACCAACCTCGCCATCACCTCCGGCCTCTCGCGACCACATGCGCACGTCAGCGACCACCTTCCAACTAATTTCCGACCATCAAGTGAACCGCTGAACCCGTAAATCGAAAACGAGCATTCGAGCTCAAAAACTGGAACAATGTCGAACTGTAAATCACCCAAAATCTCTCGCCTCCGATCACCAGAATGGCTTCACTTCCGGCCACGAACACTTCCATACCCCATCAATCATCCACTCAAAACTGGAAGAACTTGATCACTTATATAAGCCGCATCAATCAATTTTCTTGATCACAGAAAAACTAATGTTAAATATTTCAATCCCTAATTACCACTGCGTAAATGCTTTAATCCATCTCCCTATAATTTTCCCTGCATCTTCGATAATCACTCCATCACCAGAAACGATTCTGGCCAATCAATACCCCTAGATCGACAGTTCTAACCCCAAACATGATTTCTGTTAAACCATAAATACACAATCAATTTCAAACTAAAATTTCTAATTTTAGTTTTCAAATTCAAGTCTTTGATAATGTAATTGGTTTATAAACTTTAATCAATGAATCTGGCAAATTAAATTACTACTTCCATAAGTTGTTCTGTTATATTTTTGTGTTTCAGAGACATTTCAGATTTTTCTTCATATTAAATAAAATTAAAACTTTAACTTATATTTCATAACTATATATTGTTTAAAATCTAAATCCTTAACAAGATTTGAATCGTGAGATCATGATTTTGATCTGGATTTAAACCTGAATTCTAGAACAGGCCCAAAAACCACATTTTCAACAGCAAGCAGACATTCATAAAAACCCATACATATATTCAAAGCATTTCATCATATTCATCCACACACTTATTTCCAGAGTAAACAAACAACTAATTTGAACTTAAGTTTATTAAATATAAAATGTTACTCACCTTGAAAATTTGATGAGCAGAGCCTTTGAAAACTTTAACCTGAAAAGTGCTTAAATTTGAAAGCTTCAAGTTACAGCTTTTATTTTTGCTTATGAATTTAAACTTCAGTTTGCTCTTAAAAACTTCCATCTTGATTTACTGCAAATGCTCTCCCTGATTTACAATTGCATGTTTCCAGAAAAAAAATTGCATGCTTGAATTGAGCTTTGTAGTTGCATGCAGGCATTTAGAGTTGCAATTTGATTTTCTCAGGTTAATGCGTTGCAGAATTTGATGATCAGGTTATATTTGATTTGCAAAATGATTTTCAAGTTTATTTGCATTTCAGTTTGAAGATGGTTTCAGATGATTTTGGGTTAGAGGAGATATTAGTGCAGATTGTTTCTTTGAGGGGATTATTTGCAGGAATTACTTTTAAACAGAATTTTGCTTTGATCAAAAGTTTCTGCTTTGAATGAAGATGAGATTGTAGATTTTTATTGTTAGCCGAAGATCTCTCAAATTTTGGAAAAAAAAGAATTAGAAAAGAAAATGAAATGAGGAGTAATATGTTTATATAAGTAGTCTTTAATTAAAATAAAAGAAAAATAAAAATAAAAAGGACACTTGTTCTAACTTCTAACATTTTTCACTTAGTTTATTTTATGACTAACACATGTCTTTTAAGTCTTAAGAAACTTACACTTGTAAATTTAAGTTTTTTTATTTTAATTTTGAATTGTTTATAAAACTTTTAAACCTTAATTTATTATTCTTATGTATATATATAAATGAATTTCTTCCCTTTTAAATTTATTAATGATAAATGAAACAAACAAATTACAAATGTAAGCTTATTCAAATATTTTTAAGTATTTATTCTTTTAAATTTCAAAACATTAAAATCAAATTTAAATCAATTTAAAAACCAAGTTATATATATATATGCATATATAGCTCTTATTAAATTTAAAAATAACAAATCCTATTTTTAACAAAATTTATTTACGTTCATAAGAACTAAGTATTATCATTGTTATTTGAAAATAACAAGTTAAACAATATTAAATAATTTATAAAAGAGATTATAATTTACTTCTATTACTCAATAAATTAAGATCATTTGTAAACTGTATTTTAAATTCTTATATAAAATTTCAAACAATATTTAAAAAGAAAATAAAACAAAGTTTTTATGTTAATCTAATCTAAATTCATATTTAAGTTAATTAAATATAATTTCAAAACAAATAAGATTTACCTTTAATATTTACAAACCATATAGATATTTATTAAATTGCTTTGAAAAGTTAAATGTTAAATTTAATTCAAAATTTTCAATTTACCAAAAATAAATTAGAATTAGAAAGTTGATTCATTTACTAAATTCCAAATCAAAGTTTATCAATTTACAATATATACAATTATATATATTATAAACAGAAAACAATTTATTAGCTTTAGAAAGATAAAATCTTCCAATTTAAATATTTATTAAAAGATGATTATTAGATTAATTCAAAATTTATTATCAAAAATTATCAAATCCATTTAGTTTTTAACATAGATTATTAAATTTATATTGCCAAATTTTCGGGATATCACAGATGCGATACGATGGATGATCTCCTCTCTGCACAAGGATGATAACGAAGCACATCCTCCTGTCTCTCACCAATGACAATGATAATTGGGATGCTATTAAGGCATACCCAATCTTTGGAGAAGAAGGATGGGTGGAAGTTCCGCGTAACGTTTGATTTTTTATTTACTTTGTTTGATTTGTTTGAATTGATTTGGTTTGAATTGATACTTTGTGTGGATTGATTTCTTATTGATTTGAAGATTGGCGTGTAAAACACACACACACATATATATACACACACATTGAAATGTATATAATCTTTAAATTAGTTATCATGCTTAGAAGTATAATTATTTCCTACTCTATATATTCCGTTGTATAGTTTATCAATGCATGCACTGAAGTCCAAGAATGAAGGGGAGTAAGTTTTTGTTGATGACAAAGGGGGAGAAATATAAAATAGGGTAGTTAGGTATAGATTAAGGGGGAGTTGTTAGTTTTAGGGGGAGTTATTAGAATAGAAATAATATTTTGTAAACAAAGGTTGTCATCATCAAAAGGGGGAGATTGTTAGTCCGTGAGATGATGGTTTTGATGACAACAACCTTAGAACAGATTATAAAATATAAATACTAACATTATAATTTTAGATATATATGTATATGCATGATTTAACCATGCAGGTACTAAGAATGAAGACTGTACAGTATAGAGATTCAAGATATCAAGATAAAATATCAAGATAGAAGACTCATGAGTATCAAGATTATCAAGAGTTCAAGATTTCAAGGATAAGTATTTTTATTATTATTAGGAATTTTTGTTAAAACTCGTAGAAAAGCACTGGCATCTTAAAATCCAATTTATTCGTGGAATGGAATCCTCTTCGAGCCCGTTAAAGGGATGAAACCCTAAGTAGGATGGAACCTACGAAAAATCTAGTGGAACATTGTTTTGTATCCGCTAACTTTTATTCAAAACGATTTCTTAAAATTATATCCTATTTTCAAAATGTTTTCAAAACTTTCCTTTTAAAAGATTCAAAACCCTCGATCTTGATTTTAAATAATTTTAGCCTCAAAAACATCTTTATTTTCAAAGTCAAATTACTCTTTATTTTAAACTATCTTTTTAAATAATATATTTAACTTCTAAATATTTATAATTAGATTTAAATATAAAATTATAGTTAAAATCTATATATATTATTCTTTATATTTACTTATGAATTTTAACTATAGTCAAGTATATTTATAAAGTTTAAAATAGTTTTTATATAAGATAAAGGTTATTTTCAAAGAAAATCAAAAGCACCAAAAAATCCTTTGGGATGTCGACATGCCTAGCATGACCATGTCGAAATGGTGATAGTTTGATTCAAAAATTCAAATTTCAAAAGAAGTGTCTATTCGCCATAACTCTTCATGAATGGTCATGGATGTTGTTCTTCTATAAATAGGGGTCAGTTTCAATGAATTTTTAATCATAATTTTCTGTTTTCACTCCTCTTCTTCTTTCTTATTTCTTAATACATATTCTTATCATTACTCAGCCGAAATCAACATTGAATCATACTCGATTACTTATAGTTTGATTTTCTATCACTATCTCTACAAGATTCTCAGTGCTATTCAGAGTTATAGACTTCTTTCTAATCTATTAAGCGAGAAAAGGGTAGCCTTGGAAATCAATCAAAAGGGAAAAAGTGTGATTGTAGTCTTGGAAATCAATCAAAAGGGTAAAGGTGTGATTGTAGCCTTGGTAAATCAATTGGCTAAACTTGTGGCCCGGAAATCAAGTATCTCTACCCAGAGGATCAAAATTATGCAGGGTGTACCTCATAGCCTTGAAACCGAGGGTGTAATTGTACAATTGCTTTTGAAAGGAAATCCGTACTTGTGTTGCGGGACTGGATGTAGGGTAACTCCGAACCAGTATAAAATCCAGTGTGTTCTTTCCTTTACTGCTTTTATTCTATTTCTGCATCTGTGATTGTTTCTGTGATCATATCTGTGTCTGTATATTACATACTTTTGTATCTAAATTAACATAAGTTAAAAAGATTTAGTAATTCTTTATTAACACTATTCACCCCCTTTAGTGTTAATCTTAGCCTTAAGATCCGTAATCCGCATTTCTCACAACATATTCATATGCCATTATATTACTTTGTGATTGATTGGTGCGCACCTTTGACTTTTGGGAGTGTGGCTCGAGGTGGACGGTAGTGGCTGCTACTCGTTACCACCGGCCCGGAAGTGTAATAGGTATATCTACCCTGGCATTGCCTAGTTGTGCTGTGTCACCTACCCTAGCGTGCCTTATACGAGTTTGATTTGTGTTGTACCTATGGAGTATCCTTTGGTAGCCTCCCGATCTGGAGGTGCTATGGTACTGTATAGACTATTGGCACTATATATGTGTAAAGGTGGAAAATATAAAGCCTTAACGCTATTTTTAAGTAAGTTTATTTTACTGTAGACATTATTATAATAGCGTATATTACTACATAGTAGATAGTTTAACGGATCCTTAGAGGATGGTTATCCCAAACATCCTTTGAGTTACTTGTATTTCAGTTGTTATTTCACTTGAGTTGGATTTATTGATATAAGAATGTTAATCCTGACTCGAGTTAAATCAAGAGTTCAAGAATTCAAGTAATTTATTCTTAATTAGAAATTTTGTTAAAACTCATAGAAAAGCACTGGCATCTTAAAATCCAATTTATACGTGGAATGAAATCCACTTCGAGCCTGTTAAAGGGATGGAACCCTAAGTAGGATGAAACCTACGAAAAATCTAGTGGAACATTGTTTTGTATCCGCTAACTTTTTTATTCAAAATGATTTTTCAAAATTATATCCTGTTTTCAAAATGTTTTCAAAACCTTCCTTTTAAAAGCATCAAAGACCTCTATTTTGTTTTTAAATAATTTTAGCCTCAAAATCATCTTTAATTTCAAAATCAAAATTACTCCTGATTTTAAACTATCTTTTAATATAATATATTTAACTTTTAATATTTATACTTAGATTTATATATAAAATTATAGTTAAATTCTACATATATTATTCTCTATGTTTACTTTTGAATTTTAACTATAATCAAGTATATTTATAAGGTTTAAAATAGTTTTAATGTGAAATAAAGGTTATTTTCAAAGAAAATCAAATTACCAAAAAATACTTTGGGATGTCGACATACCCATGGTGACCATGTCGACATGGTGTCAGTTGAGTTTAAAATTTAAATTTCAAAAGAAGTGTCTATTCGCCATAACTCTTCACGAATGGACATGACTGTTGTTCTTCTATAAATAGAGGTCAATTTCAACGAATTTAACATTAGATTTTCTGGTTTTTCACTCCTCTTCTTCTTCCACTTTTCTTAATACATATTCTTACCATTACTCTACCAAAATCAACATTGAATCGAACTCGTTCATTCATAGTTTGATTCTCTATCACTCTCTCAACAAGATCCTCAGTGCTATTCAGAGTTATAGGCATTTTGTAATCAACTTAGCGAGAAAAGGTGTGATTGTAGCCTTGGAAATCAATTAAGCAAGATAAGGCGTGATTGTAGCCTTGGGAAATCAATTGGGTGAACTTGTTGCCCGTAAAATCAAGTGGGTGAACTTGTGGCCCGAAAAATCAAGTATCTTTACCTAGATGATTGTGATTCTGGAGGGTGTACCTCGTAGCCTTGAAATCGAGGGTGTAATTGTAAAAGATTGCTTTTGAAAGGAAATCCTTACTTGTGTGCGGGACTAGATGTAGGGTAACTCCGAACCAGTATAAAATCCGGTGTGTTCTTTCCTTTACTGCCTTTTGTTTTATTTTTGCATCTGTGTTTGTTTCTGTGATCATATCTATATCTGTATATTGCATACATCTGTGTATAAATCAACATAAACTCAAAAAGATTTAGTAATTCTTTATAAACACTATTCACCCCCCTCTAGTGTTAACTCTAGCCTTAAGATCCGTAATCCGCATTTCTCTCAATTGGTATCAAAGCAAGGTTTTCAAAGTTTCATAATCTGATTTTTGAAATATTTTAAAATGGCTATATTTGTTAATACTACTTTAGAAATATTCAAATCATCATTGTTTCATGAGTTTGCATATAATCAATATTCAAATTCAAGTTATCTACAAAATTGTTTGATGTGCAGGAATCATGCTTTATGGCTATTGAGGAATCAATCCACAACGGACAAATTTCGCAGATCATAAAGAACAAATGGATACTCGATAGTGGGTGTTTTAGACACATGACTGGAAATCCAGATATACTGAATGATATAATATACAAAGACGGAGGACTGGTTAACTTTGGAGACAATTCAAAAGGATATGTGATTGGCATCGGCAAAGTCGGTAATTCTGAAACTCCTACTATTACTAATGTTTTGCTAGTTAAGAATCTAAAACATAATCTGCTAAGTATAAGTCAACTCTGAGATAAAGGATATAAAATTAAATTTGAAAAAGATAAATGTCACATCGAAGATAATAATGCAACCATAATATTTGAGGGAGTCATGAAAAAGAATATTTATATTCTTAGTTTGAAAGTTTCAAATGATAACCTGTGTTTGTTGGCCAATACAAGTGACCCTTGGATTTGGCATAAGAGATTTGGGCATTTGAATTTCAAACTCTTATCTAGACAGTCAAAGCATGATCTAATAAGAGGTCTCCCTAAAATGAATTTTAAAGTAGATAGTTTATGTGATGCATGTCAATTAGGAAAACTTAGAAAAAGTTCCTTTAACTTAAAAGATATGATTTCAATCTCAAAACCTCTTGAATTACTTCATCTTGATTTATTTGGTTTATCTCAAATTCTGTCAATAAATCATAGTAAATACGTTTTTGTAATTGTAGATGATTATTCTAAATTTACATGGACAATATTATTGAAACATAAAAGCGATACTTTTGAATGTTTTATGACCTTTTCAAAAAGAATTCAAAATCAATTTGCTATAAAAATTATAACTATTCGAAGTGATCACGGTGGTGAATTTGAAAATGAAAAGTTAGAGGAATTCTGCAATAAAAAATAGAATAACTCATAATTTTTCATTTCCGAGAACTCCACAACAAAACGGAGTAGTAGAACGTAAAAATAGGACGATTCAAGAGTGTGCGAGAACTATGCTTTCAGATAGTAATTTACCAAAGAATTTTTGGGCAGAAGCAGTTGCTACCACCTTTATATTTTAAATAGAATTTTAATTAGACCTTTAACTGATAAGACATCTTATGAACTTTTTTATTCGAAGAAACCTAAGGTATCTTATTTCAGAATTTTTGAAAGTAAATGCTTTATTTTAAATACAAAAGATAATTTAGATAAATTTGATCCTAAATCCGACAAAGGAATCTTTATCGGATACTCTAATAGAAGTAAAGCATACAGAGTGTTTAATTTAAAAACTAACACCATTGAAGAAACAATGCATGTTTCATTTGATGCAAATTTCAAAATTTTTGAAGATACAAATGATGAAGAGGATTTAATCACTCAAAATCAAGATTCAATTGAAACTAATAATGAAATTAATCATCCTAATAAAAGGACTAAACTTTTAAAAGATCATCCTATAGAAAATATACTAGGAGATATGCAATCTGTTATTAAAACTGGAAATCTACTAAGTCAAATGAGTAATGTAGCTTTTATATCAACTATTGAACCGAAAAATCCAAAAGAAGCATCAACTTGATGATTCGTGGATTTTGGCTATGCAAGAAGAATTAAATCAATTTACTAGAAATGATGTTTGGGAACTTGTTCCTAGACCTGAAAATAAAACTATAATTGGAACTAAATGGGTTTATAAAAATAAAATGAACGAACAAGGAGAGATAGTTAGAAATAAAGCTCGATTAGTCGCTCAAGGTTATTGTCAAGAAGAAGGAACAGATTTTGATGAAACCTTTGCTCCCGTAGCAAGATTGGAAGCCATTAGGATTCTACTTGCTTTCGCAAATCATAATAATTTCAAATTATTTCAAATGGATGTTAAAAGTGCCTTTTTAAATGGATTTGTAAAAGAAGAAGTATATGTTGAACAACCACCACTTTTTGAAAATGATAAATTACCAAATCATGTTTACAAACTTAAGAAAGCTTTATATGGTCTAAAACAAGCTCCTAGAGCCTGGTATGATAGACTAAGACCTTATCTACTACAATCAAAATTTGAAATTGGTAAAGTGATAATACTCTTTTTATTAAAAGAAATAAAAATGATATTCAACTAGTACAAGTTTACGTAGATGACATCATTTTTGGATCAACTAACTTTGAAATGAATAGAGAATTTTCTAAAATAATGACAAAAGAGTTTGAGATGAGTCATATGGGTGAATTAAATTTCTTTTTAAGATTACAAATAAAACAATTAGATAATGGTATCTTTATTAGTCAAGAAAAATATGCTAAAGACCTAATTAGTAAATTTGGTTTGACTACTGCGAGTGGAAAACCCACTCCCATGGCAACCAATGAGTACCTTAGTAATGAAGATCTCTCGAAAGATGTAGATCAAAAATTATATAGAGGAATGATTGGATCACTACTCTATATTACTGCTAGTAGACCTGATATCATGCATAGTGTTTGTCTCTGTGCCAGATATCAATCCCAACCTAAAGAGACCCACTTAAAAGCCGTAAAACGAATCACAAGATATGTTAAACATACATCTGATTATGGTTTATTTTACCCTAAAAATGATTCTTTTGACTTAATATCTTACTGTGATGCTGACTATGCTGGTTGTAAATCAGACCGAAAAAGTACAAGTGGGACTTGTCACTTTTTGGGGCGTTCTCTGGTTTCTTGGTTTAGTAAAAAGCAAAACACAGTTTCTTTATCAACAACTGAAGAAAAGTATATTTCTACTGCTTTGGCTTGTTCTCAAGTAATATATATGCAACAAACTTAAAAAGATTATGGTTTAAAATTTTCAAAATCACCAATTTATTATGACAATACGAGTGCGATAAATTTATCCAAAAATACTACTCAACATGCTCGAACTAAACATATTGATATCATACATCATTTTCTCAGAGATAATATAAGTAAGGATGTAATCACTTTGGATTATATCAATTCAGAGAATCAAATTGCTGATATCTTAACAAAACCATTAAATGAATCTATATTTACTAAATTAAGAAGAGAATTAGGTATTTGTTCAATAACTGAAATATAAAATATAAGTAAACAAAAGTATAATTAAAATTAATTCAAAATAAATTAAATAGGCAAAAATTCAAAGACTATGTCGACATACGCCTCTATCCTATGTCGACATACAACGTTTTTAAATTTTGAAATTTTTTCCACCAAAATTCAAAATAATTGGTTATATATTTTTCACATTTTCGAAATTTTATTCATCTTTTCTGTTACCTCTCTGTTCTTCTCTCTGAAATCAATAATCAATGGCCTCCTCTTCCAAATCAAACATAAAATCAATCTTTTCGTTCCCATCACCTACTTTTGGTCCATTTCAACGTACTACTCTCGCTCGTGTGACTAAAATAGAGGACTCTCTAAAGGATGCACTTCAGTTGATGACTGAAATTCAAGTGATTCAACTCCGTATGGCAAAGGAACAAGAGAAGCAAGGCAAGATTCTTACGAATTTGCAAAAATTTATAATGGATAATCAAGCCAACCCTATCTTGATTGATGAAGATTCTTCACTCAATCAAGAATAAGAGGCCAGTGAAGAAGAAGAAGAACCCATGGAAGAAGCGCACGCGGAGGATGATGACCAAGTCGTGTGTGTTGGAGAAGTGTGTTTTGACAAGAATGGGAATCTTATCGAACAACGTGGAAATTTCTGTTTCCACTAATCAAACTGTTCGCTTCATAGGTCTCCTATGTTCAAAAACACACATTAGTTTCTTCTCTTTCTTTACCATTTTTGTTTATTCCTTCTTACATTTACAACGAAAATGTACATACAACTATATGATTAATAAATTAATTTTGTTCTTATATGTGTTCTTCCTATTAATACATATAACTATACGGTTATTATATACTTAAGATAGTTAGTAGTTTAGGATTAGATTTGTTATTAGATCTAAGTGTTGATTATTTATGATAACACTATCATTATAATCACATAGAATATTAGAATTAGGGAGAGTTATATAGTTTGGAGTTATAAAGTTTAGAGTTTGTTTTTGTTGATGACAAAGGGGAAGAAGTATAAATAGGGTAACTAGGCATAGATTAAGGGGGAGTTATTAGTTTTAGGGGGAGTTATTAGGATAGAAGTAATATTTTATAAACAAAGGTTGTCATCATTAAAAAGGGGGAGATTGTTAGTCCGTGAGATGATGGTTTTGATGACAACAAACTTAAGATAGATTATAAAATATAAATACTAACATTACAAGTTTAGATATATATGTATATGCAGGATTTAACCATACAGGTAACAAGAATGAAGACTGTACAGCATAGAGATTCAAGATATCAAGATTGAAGACTCATGAGTATCAAGATTATCAAGAGTTCAAGCATTCAAGTAATTTATTCTTTAATTATAAATTTTGTTAAAACTCATAGAAAAGCACTGACATCTTAAAATCCAATTTATTCGTGGAATGGAATCCACTTCGAGCCTGTTAAAGGGATGGAACCCTAAGTAGGATGGAACCTACGAAAAATCTAGTGGAGCATTGTTTTGTATCCGCTAACTTTTTATTCAAAATGATTTTTCAAAATTATATTCTGTTTTCAAAACCTTCCTTTTAAAAGCATCAAAAACTTGTATTCTGTTTTTAAATAACTTTAGCCTCAAAATCATCTTTAATTTCAAAGTCAAAATTACTCCTGATTTTAAACTATCTTTTAATATATTATATTTAACTTTTTATATTTATACTTAGATTTAAATATAAAATTATAGTTAAATTATACATATATTATTCTCTATATTTACTTATGAATTTTAACTATAATCAAGTATATTTATAAAGTTTAAAATAGTTTTAATATGAAATAAAGGTTATTTTCAAAGAAAATCAAATTATCAAAAAATGCTTTGGGATGTCGACATACCCATGGTGACCATGTCGACATGGTGTCAGTTGAGTTTAAAATTTAAATTTCAAAAGAAGTGTCTATTCGCCATAACTCTTCACGAATGGACATGACTGTTGTTCTTCTATAAATAGGGGTTAGTTTCAATGAATTTAACATCAGATTTTCTGGCTTTTAACTCCTCTTCTTCTTCCACTTTTCTTAATACATATTCTTACCATTACTCTGCCGAAATCAACATTGAATCGAACTCGTTCATTCGTAGTTTGATTCTCTATCAATCTCTCAACAAGATCCTCAATGCTATTCAGAGTTATAGGCTTTTTGTAATCAACTTAGCGAGAAAAGGTGTGATTGTAGCCTTGGAAATCAATCAAGCAAGATAAGGCGTGATTGTAGCCTTGGGAAATCAATTGGGTGAACTTGTTGCCCGTAAAATCAAGTGGGTGAACTTGTGGCCCGGAAAATCAAGTATCTTTACCTAGATGATTGTGATTCTGGAGGGTGTACCTCGTAGCCTTGAAATCGAGGGTGTAATTGTAAAAGATTGCTTTTGAAAGGAAATCCTTACTTGTGTGCGGGACTGGATGTAGGGTAACTCCGAACCAGTATAAAATCCAATGTGTTCTTTCCTTTACCGTCTTTTGTTTTATTTTTACATCTGTGTTTGTTTCTGTGATCATATCTATATCTGTATATTGCATACATCTGTGTATAAATCAACGTAAACTCAAAAAGATTTAGTAATTCTTTATAAACACTATTCACCCCCCTATGGTGTTAACTCTAGCCTTAAGATCTGTAATCCGCTTTTCTCTCACTTGGAACCTAGCAGGGGTTGTAGTGTGGTAACCGAGGCATGGAACAAGCTGAGCTACTTCAAAACCGAGTGGTTCTATGTCCATTGTTTGCATGGGTTTGCATGCAAATGGCTATCCGGTTGTAAGTTCCTCCCCATATGTACTTTATGAATTTATTCAATAACATGCAGACTTAACTCATGTCCTTGCTTTATTGTTCAGATGTTGCAGCGAGACCCATTAGCTAGGCGCTTTTAGATGTCATTAACACTCTTATGGCAGTTCCAGCGGGGGACAAAGATATCAGAACTCTTCTACTAGATGAAAAACTTCTCGCCCATGGCTTGTTAGAAGTGGGTTGCAATACTAGCATCGTCCAAAAAGCTTCCAGTGACGACAATGACGATGATGATAACATCCCACTCAAAGGAGGCAATGTTGATCCAGATTATCCCCTAGTCCTAAGCCCTAGGGCTGGAGTTGAAGAAAACATTGAGAAGCACCAGAAGATGCCGAGAAAGGCGAAATTCTTGGTGAAAGTGGTGAGGCTATCCAAGGTACTATCGATGCAGGTCATGAGTCTCGGCCTGAATAATTTAGGAAGGACTAACCTCCTGCTTCAAAGAAGAGTTTAATCATGAAATCTTCAAGGCGCCTACATCTACCCTACCCCCACTGGGCATAAACGTAGAGAAAACTCCATCTTTTCCTTCGGCAAGCACATTTGCTAGCTTAGGGCCAATTTCTACTGAGTTTGGTTTTTTCGATGGTATTGATGGCATCGACTCCCCTATCCTCACTGATAAGGACTTCATTCCTACCAGTATGGGAGTGGTTACTCCCATGAATGAAGCTTCAACTGACGGCCCATTGGGGGACGCTAGGATACTCACGTGCACGTGCTCTCATAACACTCGCACTTGACCCATGTCATTGCTTGTTGGATTTAACTTGTTCTTGTTTCCTTATAGGATCCATGGAGAAAAAGAAATACATTTATAGGCCTTTAGAGGAGAAAGAATCCCAAGCACAAAGGCCTCGTTGGGGCTTGCACCTTCAGGATGCAATCGCGATTACGAGTAAGGCTATCATTCCAGCCGAGATAGAGATGGCCAAGATAAAAGCAGTGACGATAGAGATCTATCATCACATAACTCTGCTTCGAAACATCACCCTAGATCTAGATCACCTCCTCCTAGAGGTCCAGATAGGTAACTCGATCGTCACGATGACGTTCCATCTGGTGATGCTTCTCATGCCCCTCCTCCGGCTTCCTTCCCTATGCAACCTTCGATGCCATCTCACTCCAGTCGATCGGCCGACCATAGGCATCATAAGAGTGGCTCCGAAACTTTTAAACACAGGCTAGGCAAAGAAACTACTATAGTCCTACCAAACTCTTCGGAGGAACAACTTGCGGCTAATGCCCAAATAGGCAAACTGAAAGAAACTTTTGCTTTGATGGCTTTATGTTTGTGCCTAATCTAAAAAGAATCCCGACTGACGTGCAAAAGATGACCATCGATCGTGTGATCGACGCTCGCAATTAACATAACGAACGGTCGAAGTTAGCTAAGAAAATTTCCAAAGTCTCTAGGGATAGACAGCTAGAGATTAACAATCAAAGACTCATCGAAGCTAATAACAAGAGAATCATTGCTAATCTGATGCTGAGGTCGAGGAACTAAGAATATTCCATGCCAAAGCTGAGAAGAAGGTCGAGGAAGCCACTAAAGCACTCGAAAAGGAGCAGATTAAGCATCAAGATGAAATGGAGAAGGCTTTCCACCGAAACCATACTTCGGTAATGGAGAGGGATATCGCAAACAGAAATGCGGCTGAGATGGAAACTAAACTAGAGAGTGAAACAAAAGAAAAAGATGAAGCGCTCCAACAAGCTCAGACTTAATATAAAGAGTTACTCCATGCCAGGAAGGAAAGAGACAAAGCGCTCAAGTGTGTTCAGGATGTTGATGCACTTATCAAAAGAGAAGTTAAGGCCGTGGAACAGTGGGCAAAAGAGCATGCGATGGAGAAGTTTGAACCGTTGTTGAACTAGCATAATGCTAACATGCTTAAATTTTGAAATCTAGAGCAGTTCAAAGAAGATTATCCCAGAATCCTCGTCCTCGCCTGGGAGTGAATCATTGAAGAATAAAAGCTTTCTTTCAAGGTTGCGAGGTAGATTTGGAGCAGCTGAAGAAAGAAGTCTTCATAGGAGATGAGCCCAAGATTTTGAAATATGGTCTGCTTATTCTTCATCAAGAGCTTGCCTCAATAGTGCCTAAAGATTTGGGCGAAGGCTGCGGATCAACGCCACATGATGCCACTACCAGCCAAATGCTTGGGTTCCAAGTTGCTCCAACACTTAGGTATGATCTTGAGAGGCCTGAGATCTAAGGCCTACCATTCTCTCTCCGATTCTAGAGGGGAATTTTGATGGCCCTTCGGCTCGCATAGAGCTCCAAGGCAAAGAAGATATCTCATTAACTTCTCCTATATTCTAGAAAGTTGACATGTCGCCAATTAACATAGCTAATCTTTTTCTCTCTTTATTTCGCAAACCATAGGTCAGCCTCATGTTGCTCCGCTTCCCGATAAGGACTCTCGGTTGGGACTGCAAGTACATGTGATAGAATCAGTTACCGTTATCATCTCAACAATGATTCCAACCATCTTAGTTGACGATACTCCCTACCTTGACAAGCAGATGATCGATGCTTTGTTGGATGAAGGAGTTGGCGGGACTTTGGAAACTTAGACTGATGGAAACGTTTTAACTGGGTCTCAAAGCCCCTACCAGGTCCCACCATGTATAAGCTCGAGCAAGAACTTGAGAAGGATGTCCTCCTTGCCAAAGAGGTCGAGCGGGAGAAACTTGAAGTTACTTGTCCTCCTCTGCCCATTGCCTTTCCCAGTTAAACTATTTTCTCTTTGATCCATATTCTTCGCCTGGTAGTGCTCAAAGTGTTCCTGCTAGATCATTGCAAGCACTCTACCCGAAGGCAAAGGAAGTGGAGGAAGAGGAGGGAAAGACAAGGTAAAGGCTCGTGCGATGTTTCTTTCGGCTCTAAGAAGAAACAAATGAGAACGAAACCGAAGAAATGGGTACCGATTTGTTTAGCGTAAATAGGATTACCTTTTAATGGTAGTTGCAACCTATTTTGGTTTTTGGCCGGTTGTATGCGGGTTAGGCCTCTGCTTTTGCTTTTTATTTCTGGTGTTAATAACACTTGTGCTTAGCTTTCCAGATTATATGTGAATAAAAAAGGTTTTGTTTCATGAACTCTTTGTATGGATTTGTCCAAGTACTTAAGAAATACACTTTCCATTCAATGTACTTACGATATATTCCTTTTAGTTATTATTGTCAGACCAAATCCATCACTTGAAAAATAACTAAAAAACAACAATAACGTCTGTTTCTTTCTTGCAACTGCAAACTTCTCCTTTTATCTCGTATTCTATTCCTCAATCTCGCAATCTTCAATCTTCCTCTTATATTGATTGAGAACTTCTGCCAATGAGTTCGTTCGCTTAGGTTGTGAAAAGGTTTAATATTTCTCATTCTAAAGTCTTCTCTAAAAATTAAAAACCCAAGAAATGGATCGAGTCAAAAAAAGGGAGGAGATTTTTCTTTCGCTGTGGTGATTATTCGCATATGGCAATGGCTCGTAGAGATCCTATAAGATGTTTTGACTATGGTGTCTTCGGCCATAAAGAGTTTGAATGTTTAAGGAAAGTTGATTTTATTGCTGACATGTGTCGTGGTTCTTCTAATACCGATCATGGTTTCCAGTTCGTTTTGAAATGTATGAAGCCCAAGAGAATCTTGTTGGATCACTTATGGGTTCAGGGGAAGGAAGGGATTAGGTTCTTGGAGGAATTATTCTATCGTTTCGATTCTATTAATGCAGTGAATATAGGAAAGAATTATATAAAAAATTGGCGATCCAAAGCAGTATTTGGGTAAATACCCTTTTTCGAGTATGATGTAGAAACGGCTATAGATAATCTGTCTATCCTCAATGAGAAAATTGTTGATTTAAGTAATTATGAAGTTTTTAATGATATGTCTGACTCTTTTGGTATTGCTCAAAAGGATGATCCTTGCTTCTTTGATCCATTTCTTATGGATCTTGATGTGGAATATTGTAAATTAAATTTTCTTTCATCAGAAAATAATGCTCTAGTAAATGGCTTTGAATATGCTGTCTATCCAAAGAAGGGTATGGTTTCTTCAACTAAATCGAGAGATTTGAGTAATGATTTTGTTCAGATTAATAGTAAAAGTTCCAGAGCTCGTTCTTGTGTTGTGGAGAGGTTTGAAGTAGTTACTACTAATAGATTTGATTGTCTAGAGTTATATGAGATTTCTGAAAAGAATTCTGGTTTGGATGATAATGTTAATCTTGTTATTTCATCTTTCGAACCATTGCTGCTAGAGGATAGTTTGATGATTAAGATTCCTGATTACCATAATTTTATGGTAGTTAATTGGAAGGAATTGAAGATGATGTGGTTAACAAGATAGATGTTGTAAATGATTATGTTAGTAATTATAAGGTTGGAATTGATCAAAACTGTGTGCTGCATATAAGTGAGGAAAAGATTGGGGTGGTTGGATCTACAGCTTTGTATGATGATGATGTTGATAGTATAAATTGTAATATCAATGAGGTAAGTGAAGATATACATAAAGATGTGATGTGAACGAGAGCATGCTCACAGTGTATGATATGTCTGAAATTAGAGAGGATGGAGAGTTTCGACTGTTTGATGAGGATTATTCTGTTAGCAACTGTAAAAGAGACTCCGATAAGAGCATTGTAGTTTATAATCCTGAATCTAAAGTATGCAGTGATGATGAAATCAAGTCTGGAAAGGTGGAAGAATCCTGCATATACTATGAAAACATGCACGAGGCTGACGTGCACAAGAACATATACACTGATAGGGATGGTGTTTCTTGTTTGGATGAGATTTTAAATAAAGAATGGTCCGAATCTGTTGCTAATACAGTAGAGGTTGGTGATGCGAATACTGTAGTGGATGGTGATGCTAATACATTAGCGTTTGATCTACAGTCTGTGGAAGGTAATGATAAGCTAAAAGTTTACGATGTTTCTCCTAATACATCATCAATTAGTATTGAAATTAGATAAGTGAGGGGTAGTAAGGATGTTGCTGCTTTTTATGATGGGTACGTGACTGGAGAAATATCAAAGTGTGCACATGTTTCTCTCTGTACACATATATCAAATAATTAGCAATTTGCTGTAATGGAGGAAACACTTTCCGTGTTAGATAATGGTGAAATGATTGTAAGGGAGGATGGTGTAGCGGTTAGAGATGTCAAATTTGATATTTCAAATTGTTTAGTAGCTGAAGTTGATTCTTAGTATACACATAATGCCCAATGTGCAAACATGTCATCTGAGAGGCAATTTGACGATAAAGTGAATGTGCTATCTGAGATTAATAATGTGGAGGTTTATAATTTATTTGTGAATGAGGGCGATTTAATGGCTGGGGACTATTCGTCTGCAATGATTAAGGGTGGTGTTGAGACAACATTTATCTCTCAATCTAAAGGCGGTGAGGATAATAAAGCGTCTTTTATTTCTTCAACATCAAAGAAAGTTAGGCCTAGGAAATCTGTTTCTGTTAGCGGGTCTGTTCGACGCAGTGCTAGGATTCATAGTAGTCATTCTCCATTTTTAGGTGAGTTACCTAATTCGAGTGCCACGTGTGGTACTACGAATTCAGGCTTAGGTATGTCTTCTGATTTAGGTAGTACTTATTCTTCTTATGCTTTTAGTAGTTTGTCTTCCACCGAGTTATGTTAGTTAGCTAGAGATACCGCTTTTATTTTTATCGATATCGAATTAGATACCGCTTGTATTAGAAATAGGGAGATAGAGAGGGCTAGATCTACTAGATCATGAGGATTATTAGCTATAATATTAGGGGTTTAAATGATTTAAATAAATGTGATAAAATTAGAGCATTTTTAGGGATTATTCTATAAATAATGTGCTCTTACAGGAAACTAAAATAGACTGTCTAGATATTCGTTTTTATAGAAAATTAGGTGGCTATCATTTTAGACACTGGGTCTGTTTACCGTCTATTGGAACTTCTGGAGGTTTACTTATAGAGTGGCGAGATAACATTTTTAAATTTCTTCAAACTATTACTAAGCTACACTCTTTACATATTATTCTCATTAACCTTAGTGATAACTCATTGTTAAATATTTCTAATGTATATGACCCAAGCTCTAAAGTTAGTCGTAGTGTATTATGCAACTAATGTCTAGAATTTAGATCATTCACTTCTGGATCTTGGAATAGGTGGGGACTTCAACGTTACATGTTTTTTAGGCGAGCATTCAGCTAGGGAGGGAGACTTCTCTTCTATGGAAGAGTTTGACCAATTTATATTAGTACTAATTTAATAGAATTACCTCTTTCTAATAGAGAATTTACTTGGAGTAATGCTAGAAAATCCCCATCTATGGCCCTTCTAGATAGATTTTTCGTCAATGACGAAATTGAGGATAAATTTCCTATTTGTAGAGTTTCTGGTTTTTCTTACACTTATTCTGATCATTGCCCTATTATTCTTACATGTAATCATCCTAGAATTGTTAATAGAACTTTTAAACATGAAAAAAATTTGGTCAGTAGAATCTAATTTCTCTAATCTAGTTAAAAATAAATGGAATTCAATGAATTTTTATAACTTTAGAAGTACGAATAGTTTGCAAAAAAAATTGTTTAAAACTTAGGGGTTTAAGAAATTATATTAAAATTTGGGGTAAGAATGTTTTTGGTAGTATTAAAATTAAAAAGGAAAATTTACTTTCCGAAATGCTTAAAATTAATAAGATAGAAGAAACTGGACAACTAAATCTAGGTGAACGAAATGTTCTCGCTAATTTAAAAAAAGATCTTAATTCTATTTTAGAAAAAGAAGAGTTTATGTGGAAATAGAGATCTAGAATTCAATGGATTATTGAAGGCGATAATAATACAATTTTTTTCATAATATGGCTAATGGTAGAAAATGCAGTAACATGATATGTTCTATTTTTGTGAATAATGTGGAATTGGTCGATCAAAGGGATCTTAATAATGCATTTACTAATTATTATACAGATATTTTCGGTAATAAGAATAAGCATAGAATTAATGCTAGATGGAATGATTTTTATCCTACTGAATCTAGAATTGATCTTTTTGAGTTTGATAATCCTTTTTTTGAAGAGGAAATTTTGAATGTTATTAACGATATGCCTAGTGATAAATCCCCGGGTCCCAACAGGTTTCCTATTTTCTTTTACAAAATATTTTGGGATGTTTTAAAATTCAATTCAATTAGTGTTTGTGCCAAAATTGGTCACAAACACCCAATTGCAAGTGAAAGCACCAATATCCAGTCAATATCACAGATAGAGTATATGTGGTGAAGAATCAAAATTAAAATGAAAGCAGTAAAAGAGACAAGATTTATAGTGGTTTGCCTAACTTCAGCCTATGTCCACTCTAGAATTTCCTTTTTATTATCAAAGAATTGATTATAGTTACAATCTGGAATTTCTGAAATAAAAATGGCAGAATTGCTTCTTTTAGAAGAAGATGAAGAGAAGCAGAATGAAGATCATTTTTTCTAAATCCATGACTGCTGTATTTATAGGTGAAATCTCGACCACAGGGCCTCTTCACCTACATGGGCCCACCACGATGATTTCCGAGCCCAACTCGTCCATCGTATGCCGACCCGAAGTTGTACGTTGCTGAGCCCAAGTAGAACGCGAAGTAAACACCATGCTGACTCTAAGTAGGACCCGAAACAAGTCATATGCTGACCCCAAGCAAATCATATGCCAACCCCAAGTGACTCAACAATGTTGACCCGAAGTGAAATCCAAAGTAAACACCATACGGACCCCAAGTAGGACCCGAAGTAAGTCATATTCCGACCCTGAGCAAATCATATGCCAACCCCAAGTGACTCAACAATACCGACCCGAAGCGACCCGACGTAAACACTTTCCTGCCTACCTGAAGCGACCCGAAGTAAACACTTTCCTGACCCGAAGCAAACCACATGGTGACTCGAAGCCACCGTTTGGCTGACCCAAAGCAACCTGACCTTTGCCAAAATTCATATTCCAAGCACCCGGCATCGTTTATCCATCGATTGTGCTGAATACTTACTTCATATTCATATTTATTACCTGTAATCGATTGTCCATCCATCCATTCAAAATAAAAAAATAATACTCTAGCCTCGATAACCGTGCAGTCCATTGGGTTAAAACCGCCTGTATACGGCCTTGCTAAAAGGCGGATTAACAATTAGCATGTTGAACGGATTTTTTAATGGGAAATTACAATTAGGAAGATTTAATTTTGCAAATGTAATTTTACTACACAAAAAAATTCAGAGCTAATAATTTAAAGTATTTTAGAGCTATTTCCTTAATTAACCGTTCCATTAAAATTATTTCAAAAGTTTTAGTTAATAGACTTAGTAAGAGAATAAATGATCTAATTGATTGTTCACAAACTGCTTTCATTAAGCGTAGAAATGACACTGGTGGTGTGGCTGCTATTCAAGAATACATTAACCACTGTTATAAGAATAATATTACTTGTACGATTCTAAATTTGGACTTTGCGAAAGCATTTGATTCAGTGGATTGAGATTTTCTAGTTGATATGTTTCATGCTAGAGTTTTAGTCACAAGTGGATAGGCTGGATTATGACATTGCTTAAAGCGAGTAATTCTAGTAGAATGGTTAATGGTATTTTAGGGAATAAAATTCCATCTAAACGAGGATTAAGGCAAGGTGATCCTTTATCGCCTTTTTGTTTAACTTAGCCGCAGACGTTTTTGCTATGATAATTAAATAGCGGTTGGTAATGGATCTTTGGGGAGTGTTGGTAGTGAAATCTCTTGCAATGGTCTCTCTGTTCTTTATTTTACGGATTATACCTTACTATTTACCTCCCATTTTCATTATCATGTCATTACTCTTAAATTTATTTTATATAGCTTTGAACTTCTTTTCGGTTTAATAAGCAGTTTTGATAAAAGTTCTGTTTTAGCATTAAAAGATGTTGATAAACTTGAAGGTTTAGTTGCTGATACACTTAATTGTAAAACTACGGCTTTCCTTTTCGATTATCTTGGTTTTTTGATTGGACCGGCTAAACTTAAGCATAATGACTGGTTAATTATAATAGATAAGATTAATAATAGAATTTATAATTGGAACGGGAGGTTTTTATCAAGAGCGGGTAGATTAGTTCTTATCAATTCTGTTTTATCAGCTCTCCCGATCTATTGGATGTCTACACATCTTTTTCTAGATTGGGTGACTGATAAAATTAATAAAATAAGAAAGGACTTAATTCAAGCAGTAGTCTTAAACGTTTAGTCAAGTGGGAAACCATTTGTAAATTGAAAAAGGAAGGTGGTTTAGGAGTTATTAATTTACATAACATGAATTTATCTTTACTAGGGAAATGGTTATGGAAATTTAAGGATATAAATGATAATTCTACTTGAAAAGAAATTATTACTAAAAATATTACTATAATGGTAATAATAATTTACACCAAATTACACCTACAGTTATAAATAAGTTGTCTAATTTTTGGAAACTAATTTTAAAACGTCATGAGATTTTTAACCTTGGTACTAATATAATAGTTCACTCAGGAAATAATACTTCTTTTTGGCACGACCGTTGGATTTCTGTTATCCCTCTTAGGATAGATTTTGAAGAGCTTTATGAAATTTGTAACTTTAAGAATGGTTTAATTTTAGATGTTTTTTCTCTAGAAAATGACCCCCCTTGGAATTTTAGTTGTGATAGAATTTTAGAAGGTACAACTCTTAGGAAACTTTCTTTGCTTTATGCTAGATTGAATTTATATAATGTTGATAATGAAAATGATAATATTAGATGGGAATGAGATAAGAGTAAGAAATTTACTTCTATCTCTTTTTATAAATTTCTTAATTTCTCAGGTGTAGCTAATAACTCTTTTCAATTTATTTGGAAAACAAATGCTCCTCCTAAATCTAATTCATATGTGGTTAATCATGCATGAAAAACTAAATACTATAGAATTTTTAAAAAGAAAAAAAATATGCAAATTGATGATAAAAGTTCCTTTTGTAATCTGTATCTTGAAGATGTTAAACATGTGTATCATGATTGCATGGATACTTACTACGTTCTGAATAATACTCTCAAAATCTTTAACTTTAGTCTTACAACTAAAGTTATTTATTGCGAATATTATTGGAATAATTTAAGATTTAAGTTTAAAAAGGAAAATAGAATTTTACTTGATACTTTATTCATTATAATTTGTTGGTATATTTAGTTTGCGAGAATAGACTTTTTAACAATAATAATAATCATTTCAATAAATTTATTTTTATAATATCATCATTTTGTTTTAATTGGATCTCAAATCTTAAATATAGATTAGCTAAAAATAATTATTTTAAAGATTATCTTAATATGGTTAGTAATAGTATTAAGATATTTAAACGTAATAAAAATATTTATGACATTAATAATTATAGCATTAACATTTTTTCTAATTTGAATGATGATTTTATAGATGATCATAATGTTCTTTTGATAAAGGAACATAAGAACAATTTCTAATTTGTTTAGATTACAGGATTTTAACTTTTTATTTTGTTAATCTTTTACATTGCTTAATTTTTTATCCCTTTTTTACGTCTTTAGTGTTGGTTAATATGTTGCATACTGATCTTGGTTCCTTTTCTAGCTTGTTTCTTATTTGTGTTGCTTTTTCGTCTTATAATTTTAGCTATAGTACTATTACTTTTAATTCATTAATACATATATATGTATTATTCTTATATTTTTCTTTTGTTCCATCTACAAATACAGGTTTAGGCAAGAAATAGTGCTAGATTATTATTTGTAGGTTCTCAAGTTTGCTGGTAACAGGATCATAGCGAGACGTTCATTCTGGATCTTTCGCGTTCGCAGTGAGGAGTTATTCCCAGTCCTTCGGCATCTGCACCGTGATGTTCTTCATTCTGGATCATTTCCATTTGCAGTGAGGCGTTCTTCCTAGTTCTTCCATGTCTTCAGAGTGACGTACTCCATTCTGGATCATCCGCATATGCAGTAAGGCGTTCTTTCTGGATTTTCCAAGTTAGCTGTGAGGTGTCTACCTCTCAGTTGGATCTGTCTATTGATATTATCTACACTGAGTTGCTTCATGGTTTTTTGGGTACTTCTAACACTTCACTACGGGCGGTGGCCTTACCGGAGCTCGATAATGAGGTGTAATGGGTGGTGGCCTTGTTGGAGCTCATTTTAGTTGTACCGGAGTCTTCTTCATTGTTTTTGTATTATGATTAGCTACCTATCAGGCATGTTGGAAGTACCTTTGTTTTAGGGACACACACACATGTGTGCTCTCCTCTATTTTAGAGGATCGCACATTTTTCTCAAAAAATATATTGTTAGACCGAATCCTTTAGCCCGCTTTGTAATTACCGGCCTTTCATCATTCTTATGAACGCAAAGTAGTTATTGAAAGCACCAAACTCTGGGCATAAGTTGGAGTTAACCACCTATAGTAGCGGTTCCAGCATCCTTTTCTAGGATCATGATATCCGATTGCACCAAACCTCAAGCACTAATCTGAATCAACTTATCAAAGTTTGCACTTCCCTATCCAGGACGTACGCTTCCAATCGTGCCCAACTTTGGGCATCGAGTTAAAGTTCATAGGTAAGATCCCGCCTTACGCCGGGCGTGGATCTTTGGCTTCACCTACTCCGAGCAGAGTGCTAAGAGTTGGATAGTCTTGTTTATCCACATTAGTTTATACTCCTACCCCCAATCCTAGGACAAGATTTGAGCAAGTGAACGTTCGTATCACGTTCGTTTCGATTTATACTCCTACCTTACATCAAGGGCGAGAGTTTGTGCATGGATGGTCATGTCACATTCGGTTTAAATTTATATTACTGGCCCCAATCCGAGGACAAGAGTTGGTCGATGGACGACCATGTCATGTCCATTTAGTTTATACTCCTGTACTCAATCAGAGGATAAGAATTAGTTGATGAACTATCGAGTCACATCCATTTTAGTTTATACTCCTGCCCTACACCAGAAGCAAGAATTATTTGGTATCTATCTCCAGATATCGATAAGAACTTCAAGGGTTCAATTATGTACAGTAGAAGTTTTGATTGGCATCTAACTCTGGGTACCTACACACCTGCATTATTCACATGTAGAATCATTCGAGTAGGTCGAGTCACAACTCTTAAGTAATAAAAAGACAGAGTCTTGGACTCGAAAAGCCACTTTATTCCACAAAAGACGAAAAATTACAGAATCTGTCTTATTATACGGCTCTAGCCAATTATTTACAAACTTATTTCTAAGTGAAATAGCATCGTAAGTGCTCATTATTCCACTCCCTCAGAAGTGAAATCCCGTCTACCATCACAAGCCTAAAAGTTCCATCCCCAAGCTTCTTCTCTATCACGTATGGACATTCCCAAGTTAGGCCTAAGTTTCCAGGGTGGGAAGATTTATTTAAGAACTAGATCGCCAACATTAAAGGTTCGATTCTTGACCTTGGTGTTGTAATATCATGCGACTTGATGTCGGTGTGCAGCTACCCGCAACTCTATCACATCGCGCATCTCATCGATCATATCAGAAGGAGTTTCTTGTTAGTTCGTGGCTTGTAGTGAATCACTCGATCATAAGGTACTTCCAGTTCAACTAGAATCGTAGCCTCTGACACGAAGGCTAGAGTAAATGCGGAGTGGCCAGTCACTGACTTATAAGTTATTCGATAAGCCCATAGTACCGATGAAAGTTCATCGACCCAGTTGCCCTTGGCCTTTTCCAACCGCTTCTAAAGAATTGACTTGATAATCTTATTTACAACTTCAACCTATCCATTCGCCTAAGGATTCGCTACGGCAACAAATCTTATCTTTATGCAATGCCGGCGGTAGAAGTCTTTGAATTCATTACTATTGAATTGGGTCCCATTATTTGTAACAATTTCCTATGGGAATCCAAAACGACGGATATTATTCCAAACAAAAAAGTTGATTACTTTCTCTATGGTGATCATGGCTAATGGCTCTGCCTCAGCCTACTTGGTAAAGTAATCAACTACAACGATGGTGTACTTCATGCCACCTTTAGATATCGTAAACACACCAATGATATCAATCCCTCAAACTGCAAACGGCCAAGGACTGACCATTCGGGTAATCTCCGTCAGTGGGGATCTCGGTATTTTAGAAAATATTTGGCACTCGTCACACTTTTGGGGTACTCAGCTGTGTCTCGATTTATAGTTGGCCAGAAGTATCCATAGCAGAGGATCTTCTTTGCTAGGGTTTGCCCCCGGTGTGGTCGCTAGAGTCCCCTTCATGAACTTCTCTTAGGAATTACTTGGCCTCATCATCAATGACACACCCAAGCATGGGGACAGAGAAATCCTTAGTATAAAGCACTCTTTCCTGCATGATATATCTCGAAGCCTGTCAAAGGAGCTCCATCATTCATTCCATCTCTTTGGAAGGATTCCTCTTTGTAAATAATCCTTAATCAGAGTTATCCATGACTCCCATTTAGGTTCACTCTCCAAGATCCAACTGACGTCCATCTAGTCTGTGCTCGAAGCCGAAAGTACTTGCACCTGAACAAGCCCATTAGCTGCGCATCTTTGGAGCTGGCCAATTTAGCCAGTGAATTGGCCTTCTTATTCTCCTCTCTTGAAATATGAGTGGTTGTATAATATTTAATGTCAGCGAGAAACTTAAGGACTTGGTTTAGATAAGGAGCTAGTCTCGCTCCTTTTGCTTGAAACTATTTCAAAACTCGACAAACCACCAGTTAGGAATCACAAAAAATGTGTAAAGTCTTTAATCCCAGCTCCATGGCGATCTTGAGTCCTGCAGTTAAGGCCTAATATTCAGCTTCATTGTTTGTTGTGGGAAAGTCGAGCTTCAAGGCATAACAAATCGGGTGTTCTTCACGAGTGACAAGTACAACTCTAGCACTGGAATACTGTTCATTAGATGCACCATTTGTGTGCATCTTCCATCTAGTTTTTTTTAACACTGCTCTTTGGAGGATCATCTCATGTAGTGAATTCATCCATGAAATCTACCAAGGCCCAATCCTGCATTGCTTTCCGAGGGTGATTAGTTACGTCATATTGGCTCAATTCAATGTTCCATTTCACTAGCCTTCCAAAAGCCTCAGGTCGCTGCAAGACTTGGCATAAAGGCTGGTCGATAATAACTTCGATCGTACGAGCCTGGAAATAAGGGCAGAGCTTTCTTAAAGCGATTAAATGGCAGTATGCGAGCTTTTCCAGCTTTGAATATTTATACCTATCAACTTCTTACCGATGTAATAGACCGACCATTTGATGTGAGATTCTCACATATAAGTGCATGCTCAAAGCATGCACCGACACCACCAAGTATATAATCAAGTCATTGTCATCCACCGGCTTTGAAAGGATATGGGGTCTCACCAAATGACCCACCAAAGCTCAAAATGTGTCTTTACGCTCGTGATTCCATCCGAAGTTCCTTTTTCCCTTCTTCAGCAACTCGAAGAAAGGTATGCATTTATCTACGGCTCTAAAAATGAACCGACTCAGGGCAGCGACCTTCTTGTTTAAGCTTTGGACCTCTTTGATAGACTTCTGGGATTTAATTTTTCTCAGTGACTCGATCTTCTTTGGATTAGCTTCAATCCCACAGGAGTTCATAATGAAGCCAAGGAATTTCCTTGATGCAACGCCGAAAGAGAATTTCAAGGGATTGAGCTTCATCTTGTATCTTTGGAGGACAACAAACATCTCTATCAGATCATCAATGTCGTTTCCTGAATGCCCTGACTTCACAAGCATGTCATCCACGTAGACTTCCATCGAGCGTCCAATCTGATCTTTGAATTTCTAGTTAACAAGCCTCTAGTAAGTTGCTCCTACATTATTCAATCCAAAAGGCATGACCGGGTAGCAGTACAGTCCAAGGTCGATTATGAAGCTAGTGTGTTCTTGACCGAGGACATGCATGGGATTTGGTTGTATCACGAGTACACATCCATGAATGAAAGTAGCTCATGTCCGATTGTTGAATCCACCAGCTGATCGATCCTCCAAAGTGGGATGTTAACTTTCGGGCATGATTCATTCAAATCGGAATAGTCGATGCATGTCCTCCACTTCCTGTTTTCTTTCCTCACCAGGATAGGGTTAGATACCCACTCCAAGTATAAGGAATCAGGGATGAAGCCGTAGTTCTTCAGCTTATCCACTTCTTCTTTGAGTGCAGCGAATCTCTCCAGACCCAGACTGCAGCATTTTTGTTTCACAAGAACGCATTTAGGATTTATATTTAATGCATGGCTCTCTATCTCCGGCGAAATCCCACATATATCCGAGTGTGTCCAGGTAAACACATATAGGTTTGCTTGAAGAAAATCAACCAACTCCTTCATCACTCTTACGCTGGTTTGAGCAGAGACATGAGTCACCATTGAGCTATGCACTTAGGATTTTTTTGGCATTTGGACTCGTAGATGTTCCTACAGCCTTTTATCGTTGCTTTTACGTTTTGACGGCAATTCACTAGCTGCTTACGTTCAGCTACCGACTGGATTATAGAAATATTGATCTCTCGGCTCCGTTGATCACATTCGCTATCTTAGTCATATCGCTTAGCCCTTGTTGATCCCTTGCCTTGGTTTTTTTGGTTAAATCCTAAACCATCCGGTCCCCACAAGATCTTTTTATTTTCTATTGGTTTCTGCTGGGTTAGAAACCTAAATAACATTCTCCCCCAAGAGTACGTCTTTGTTGTAAACAAGGCGTGCTTTGGAAGTTATCATTTTCAATATCCATTTATTGATTTTTCAAGTAATTGAATTAGAGCTCCATGAATATGTTAGTCTGACGTCACCAGATATCTTTCTTTGGTTCTGACTGCTATTAATTTTCATAATATATCACATTTCTACTTGTATCGACCCGGTAGTCTCAGAATGGTGAATATGTGCAGGAAATCGATCTCAAGGATAACAAGTGGAATTTCCCTTTCTTTTCCTTTTTTTGTTTGGTTGCTAGCGATCCATGTAGATGGGTCGCTAGCGACCTATCTCCATAAAAAAATTTCCACTATTTTCGAAGATAGTTCGGGTCGCCTACGACCCATGATGGGTCGGGTTGTTGGCGACACGGTTACTTAGAAATATTCCCCTTTGCCTGTCTACTTATATTCCTGTAGCCGACCTATATCATTTACTTGACCCAAGCTTCCTCTCGTTCACACGATCAATCCTTCCAGCGACTTAATCTGAAGCGATCAAGCAACATCCCAACCTGATTCCTTACCTCGCTTGGATCCGTTCACCATTCATCCATCCATGCTTTTGCTTTCCTCGTGAAACCCTAGCCATCCATCATTATGTTCGAATATGAACCCTTGCTTGCTGTTGGTTTATGGCCGACCCATCATTAGCCCGCTCACGATCCAATCCATAGCTCATTGAGTTTGATTTGGGATTCTTCTTATGCCTTTAAATCAATGTAGGCTGGGTTTGCTTGATTGATTCGTCAATTGTTATGTTGGTACAATGATTGATGTCTGGTCTTTTCTTGCGACGTTGATTGCAAGAAGTTCAAGCTGATTATGGTATGATGGAGGAAGATAGTAAATTGAGTCTCATGCTGTCTCTTGGAATGACATTCAGGCTTTGGCCCAAGGCTTGACGCATTTTTCTATTTTCGTCTATTAGATCAGAATTAACTTGTCTCCAGTTTCGCAGACGCTACTTGCATGACAAATTACCAGTCTATCTCGATTCTCCTAGAGAACTTGGGCTTATCTTGCTTCGTTATTCCGCATTTGATGCTCTTGTTATATGAAGAGTTTCCCACGTCGCTTCAAACAATGGGTCCGTTATCGACCATTGATCGATAATGGGTAAGTGTACAAGAAGTAGACAAAAAATGAAATACAAACCAACACGAGAAGTTCTTCTCCTTTTCCATTGTGAGTGAACTATCTACACACGATAGGGCATTTGCAGTGCATCGAGCACCGAGTTTAACCCATATAGAAAGTGCACTGCTCTTACACACTTGCCCCAGTTCGCACTTGAAGTCCGACGTGTCGATTACAAGTTAATGTTTATTCGGAATTCAAATATGATTAAGGGAACTTATGTATTTAGGATAGAGTTATCTGACCATTTTTGGACGAAAGTTCTGTTATATAGAATGATACACGTCATAAGTCAAGCGGGTGAAGCCTGGCTCTCTCCGAAGCTGAATCGCCATCTACCTACAGGCCCAATACGGTCAATTAGTTTCGGTTGGGCCCAACATGGACTGCATGCCTCCAAACTTTCGATTCCTGCTTAATCCTCTTGAAAGAGCAGCATCGGTTACTTTCTCCAAGGCTCTTCACAATATATGTACGTAGCATGGAATTCTCGGAGAAGATGTGCATTTGGCTGTGAATGACGAGTTTTGTAACAACCCTGTATTTTCTGATTATTGTTATTGTATATTTTAATTATTTTAATTTAAATTCCTAGTTTAAAAACTTTATTTTATTTATTAAAATGAATATATTTTGTTAATTGAGATATAAATGTTGATTTTGATGTGGATTAGAATTTCAAACATGCATAAATTGAATATTTCCAGAAAATGTGAATTTTGGTCAATCTAGTCAAACTTTTACTTTTAAATTTAAATTTTAAAAGTTTTAAAATTTTAATTTTTTCTTTTATTATGAAAGTAAATAAAATTTCAAGAACACTTCTTTTCGTTTCGTTGAAATCCGAATAATATTGTGAAAGTTATGCTTTTTACAAAATTGGGTGTAAATTGTTTTATTTAACACTACTTTTTATTTTAAATTATATAAATAATCTTTTTAATTGTCATATATTATTCTAAATTGTATTATATGTTATGTTACATATATTTTTACCTTTTAAATATTTTAAAGTGATGTTTGAATTTTTCCAAAGCTCATTGAATTTATTTTCTATTTTTAAAGGTTAGTTTCCATTTTTCTGCTATTTTCTTCATTTAAATTATATTTAATTAAAATTTATTTATTCATTTTTATTTATGCATTTTATTTTTATGTTTTTATCTTTATTTATAAATATTTTTCATGTACAAACAATTTTCCCAAAGTTCATTTCATTTATTTTCAAATTTTCAAGCCTAATTTACATTTTCTTTGTTATTTTCTTAATTTAATTATATTTAATTAACATTTATTTATTTATTTTTGTTTTTTTTACTATATTTTCGTGTTTTATCTGTATTTATACGTATTTTACATGTATTTAAATTTTAAAAAAGAAATTAGAAATTCAAAGAGACAAGGCTCTTCATTTCTTGTGACTTTTCAATAGATAGTCTCTTCATTTCCTTGGCTTTTCATTTTCTCCTTGATAGCCGTACATTTCCCATTGCCTTTCACGTGAAAATACTTCTTATCCTCTTCAAATCACGGCTATTTCTCATTTGATAAAAAAAATTCCAAGTTAATGGCTTCTCTTTATTCTTTTCTACCTTTCTTCCTTGAATTTGCCTTGTTTTCTGCTTAAATTTGCCTTGACTTCACATATGATTCTCAGCCTATCACCTCCACCATCAGCTCCACCATCTCTTCCACCATCTACAGCAGCAAACATCTCCTCCTCCTCTGACCATGACAAACCATGCCATCCAATTGAAGCCATCTCCACAAAACTTTGCTTAAAACTCCAAATATTGCCTAACCGAGCCTTGTATTCCCATTTCCTTCATGTTTAGCCTTGGCAACCACCTCTAACAACACCACCACTTGCTGCCATGACCTATAGCCATCATCATCATCTCTGACCTGACCTGAAGATGCACCGGGCCGAGCCCATAGGACCATAGGCCGAGCCTATGTACACCAAAACCTTCCATTCCTTGACCCAAACCCCTTGCCTCCTTTACTTTCCACTTGTTTTGCCTTTACCTTCCACTTTCATGCCCTAAGCCTTGTCTCTAGGCCATGGCCGACCCATGTTGACACCTAGGCTGAGCCTAGTGTGGTGAGGTCAAGCCCATTTGATCATGTGACAAGCTTATGTTGTCGTGTGCAAGTCTTTTGCTTCTAAGGTTTGGTCATCTCTCTTGTTTTGCAACTGTTCTGCAAACTAAAGTTGTTGATTATATTTGTATGTCGATATCTATATTTGTGCTTATGTATGTTATGTGTTTTTTACAAGGGTCTCCATCAATTCAAATTAAATCGTGCTTGTCGTGCCTTTGGAATCGCTCTTGTGTGTGTTGTTTGTCTCTAGCTTTGTAAAAGGTGAGTCTTTCTCACTCTGACATATTTACTTATGAAATAGTAAATTGATGGCAAGTGTATAGTAATATAAAATGTTTGTGCAAGTTAATGATGATTATATGATATGATATGCCATGTTATTACCATGTTAAAACTGTTAGTTATCTCCTGACATTTGATATATTGCGACATTGACATTTTTTATATTGTTTATGCATAAGATCACACTGCAAGTTCCCTGTTAGAATAGAATCACTATGGGTTGAAATGATACAAACCCGAATGGACTTTAGAATAGGAAAAAATCGTTATGGGCTGAAATGATAGGCCTGGGTGATTTTTATTTTATTTGACTTGGGATTGCGGGTTTGAAATGATAGAACCCGGGTTTTCTTTGTAAACTGCGGATTGAAATGATATATATCCGTATCACTTGACCTAGGTTAGAAAATTATATACAGACCCCGTGGTATATTTTTAAATGATTTTTATTAAAATATGTATTTTTAAAAGTATGAAATTTTGATTTAAAAAAATATATTTTATGGTTTTAAGAAAATTAAATATTAAGTCTTGAAATTGTGAATTTGAGTACGTAAATGTGAAATAATTGAGATTTTAGACTTTAAATTTTATTTTAAGATGTAAATAAATAATGGAAATTAAATTTAAAGTTTTAAAATTATATTTGAAGTAAAATTTTAAGTTTTATTTAATTTATATGTTAATAAACAGTGAATTTTGACTTAATAAATGAATGGAGTTTTTAAATTGAATATTTGATCTAAAAATTTTGTTGTGTTAAATCATATGTTAAAATGATTTGAAATTTGAAATTTTGAAGTCTAGAAATATGACTTTTAAGTTATAATAAAAATTTGGAGTTTTATTATTATTTTCGAAAAGCTAAAATGAAATCTGGAATTTTATAGCATTTTCAAAATGTTGTAGTCTTTTGACAGCATTTTTAAATGCTATTGTTTTGAATCTAACAATGTTTGAAATAACTAAATATCTATTACAACATTTTTATAAATGCCGTTATTCTTGAACTAAACCATTTTTGGAAGCTATAATCTACGATAGCACTTTATAAATGCCGTCGTTGCTATAATTTGACAATGTTTGAAATGATATAGATTTTAACACTGTTTGAGTTATATTTTAAAGTGTTAAATGATTTAACTTTTGGAAATTGATTAATTGTGAAATTTAAGAAGTTTTGAATATATTTTAATATTTAAATTTTAATTTTTAAGGAATTTAAATTTGAATTTGAATTTAAATAGGGTTTACTTGGTTATGTGTTAAATGGAATCAAATGTAATGAGATAAATGAACTTTTGAATGGAATTTTTAATGTATTTTGTAATGATACTTGAAATAACAAATGAATGATTTATTTGATTTAAAATGATATTTAAATTTGAGTATTTGAATTTGAATTCAAATAATGATTTGATAATAAGGTTTGGAAATGATTTGATCTTTATTTGATAAAGAATATGAATTGGAATGATATGTACTTTTGATTAATGAATATTTGAAATTTTTATTGGTATGAAAGGATATTTATTTTAATTGTAAATTGAGTTTATTTAAATAATATTGGATTTATGAAATGAATATTTCAAAACTAAGTAATAATGAAACTAGATTTGAGATATATGAAATTATAAAATTTAGTTTTTGAAATTCGGGATATTAAAGCTTTGAAATATATTAAAAATTGAATAGTTTAATTTGTGGATCAAATCTATATTTGAAATTGATATGACTTGGAAATGGTTATTAGGAAATTTAATTAAAACTGATGGTTTGAATTGAATTAAGTTGGAAATTGAAAATTTGGGATTAATTGAATGAATTGTAAAATGTAAAGAATTAAATGAATATCCGATGATTTCAAATGCATGATTTTGAAATGTTATGATTTTCAAAGTGTAATTGTTTCAAGTATTTTTGGTTTCGAAAGAGTTATACTTTGAAAATATTATGATTTTGAAATGAATATATGTTTGAAATGTTTTTGGTTTTGAAGTCTAAACTATTTTGATTGAATAAATAGTTTTGAAATAAAAATGGTTTTGGTTTCGAAGTATAAACTATTTTGAAAGAAATATAGTTTGAAATGAAATGATTTGATCTTTTTGAAGTATAAACTATTTTTGAAATAACCACGGCGTTATAACGTTTGGTTGTTAAAGAGACCGGGATCGGAAGTTGTCATACTCTCTGCCAACTCCGAAAACCACTTTAACAACCGTGTACGCGGTGGAGATTCCAGAATGAAGTAGGATGGTGGCGACGTTCTTGAGGTATATTACGTGGATCCAACTCCCGTGAGTTGGCATAAGGTGGCTAAAACAGGAGCGATCTCGGGCCAAGTGAGGTCATTCCTCCGATCGAACACATTTCTTCGATACTATACTCTTACTGGTGATTGATTAGATGGCTATCCTCCGATTTTGATATGGGAGTGTGTTTCGAGGTGGGCATATGTGGCTGCTGCGTTACCACCAGCCCTTGTGCGTAATTGGTATATCTACCCTGGCATTGCCTTGTGTGCCGTGTCACCTACCATACCGAGCCTTTACTACGAGTTTGTTTTTCTCCCGTAGCCCGTGTGGTATCCTCTGACAGTCACCCGGAGTGGAGATGGCATAATATTGGATGGACTACTGGGACTATTATGTGTGAAGGGTGATATGGGTAGCCCGGAATGCTATTTAAAAGTATGTTTATTTTATTGTAGACATTATTATAATAGCGCAATATTACTACATAGTAAATAGTTTAATGGATCCTTAAAGGATGGGCGATCCCAAGCATTCTTTAAGTTACTGATGCATTTTTTTGTTACTGTTCACTTGAGTTGATTTACAGTTCATAAGTATTTATGTCCTGACTCGAGTGTTTTGTGTTTGCTTTACGCTCGAGTCAGATTGAGTGATTCAGCATTCAAGACTCACCTTTGGAGTTGGAGCTTTGCTTGAAGATCCAGCCATCTATTTGTTTTCAGTATCCAGTGTTTCCAGTGATGTATTTTGATTTGTACTTGATGTATCTTGTTACTTTTCTACTGTATATTATTTAACTCTGATGTATCTTATATATATAGTAGCTTCATGAACTACTATCTCTTTTACTTCCGCTGCATTATTAAATACTCTGTGTCTGTGATATGTGATTATGTATTTATTGTATATTCCGAGATTTGCCAAATTTTATTTACAACGCGGTATTTTGAGCAATTCAAGTCCGACATGTGCGGATACGAATGGTTGAAAATATCGGGTTGTTACAAGTTTGCTCATATGCCTCCCTCGAGGTACATTGCTTGTTATATATGTGTTTGAGTGGAGCCATGCCTCACTTCAATGATTTTCTGCACGAAACACTTTCAGACTTGGGAATTGCCCTATTCTAGCTTAATCCAAATGGTTACGCTACCCTTACTTGCTTGCATGTCCTTTTTATGCAAATGTTTGTCCGTGCCCTAAATTTCGATGAGTTGCGTTATTTTCTAGTGTTCAAGAGGAGAGATGACTGCCTTCTCTGATCATAATCGAAGCCCAGCGGAACTGGAAGATCGTCTTGTGCTTGCAAAGCAATCCATGATAGTTTAAGACACAATACTTCTTTGTTAGATTCCTCGAGGTATTCAATCGCCGATGGACAAAAGGAGGTAAGCTCTTCTCTTCTGCTTGTCGGACTTTGAAGTGCTATAATAGGGTTTCTAACCGATCGCGTGTCCTTTGCAGTTATTCCAAGGTCGAACAGAGATACAACTCTTAACGTGATTTGCCAAAATTTAAAAGCTATCGATGCTGAGGAGTGGCGTGTTAGCGTCTTGCTTACCGATGGGAACTTGCATCAGTATAGACTATTGGCTTCGGGCAGGTCCGTTGCTCAGAGTGAAGCTCCTTCTCCTGGTCGAGCCAGAGTTTGCGCAAGACCCTCTTCTTCTTCACATGATTCTGATGAAGGTCAGAAGATATTTGGCTCGTCCGAAAGACCACACGATGAGGCCCATAAGGAGGGAGAAATCACTACGGCTAGCTTAAGTGGTTTAGCCAGAATGTCTCCAATTCAGGAGGAAATCGAAGAGGAGTCCATACATATAGAATGCAAAGCCATAGTGGAATCTAAAGAAGAGGAGGGGGAGTTTGAAAGTAGTAGCGGTGAAACTACTGACAGTGATTACTTTTTGTTAGAATCTAAAGGCGAAGACTCGGAGTCTTGCGATGAGACTCCGGGGATGAGCCCCGTCCTTTCGAATTTTCCCCCTTCCGACACATGTGGTAAGGGCAACGACCCAGAAACTAGTAAACCCAAGATTACCTAAGCAAGAATGTCAGTGCAGATCTTGGAGATTTTAGTGATGTGTTCATCGACTTCGATCCGCTTATGAAAGGGGATTTCAAATTCGACACGATGTCGTCTTGTTCAGGCGATATTGCTCCACCAGTTAGCCCAGCTTTGCTTATAACAACCGAAGCCAGTCCAATCCCTCGTTCAGCACCTGTTTTCTCCAGTTTGTGACGACGCCTTAGGCCCATATTCGAAATGCACGACACATTATATTAGGATTACACTTATTTATAATCTTTCATTCCCTCATATATTTCCTAATTTATGGCGTGTTTCTAAAATCTTTCATCTACACTTTATTCTAGGTATGACAAGAAGGCGAGGCTTCTACGACAACTTCTAGGATTATACCGACTCGCAGCGGCACCCAAAGCACTCCTTTAGCCGCCACTAAGTCCGGGAGACGGAGGACGAGTATAGGCGGAGTAAAGAGCTCGAGGCCGACACTCGTCGCCAAGAGGAGAGAGATAAGGCTCGTTCGCACAGAGGTAGATATGAGAAAAGACGGTCTCATGAGGAAAGAGATGAGCCTTCAAAAAAAATCAAAGTTTGACCACCATTCTCATCCATACGAACCCGCTTCGAAGCATACTTCCATGGGTTAAGAGGTTCCTACT
This sequence comes from Allium cepa, assembly GCA_030765085.1. Lineage (NCBI taxonomy): Eukaryota > Viridiplantae > Streptophyta > Magnoliopsida > Asparagales > Amaryllidaceae > Allium > Allium cepa. The sequence continues at coordinate 468,453,348 of CM060943.1, forward strand.
TCTTCTGCCTTGATTCTGCTTCCAGTACATGTTTCATCTTCCTCTATTGTTACCTCTGCCCCTGGCGCATCTCATCCCTACCGGAGGCCGGCCTACACTCTTCTACAGGCCCTTCTAAGCTTGAGGCGGCCCTTCCGGGTTGGTTCCTAAGAGGAGTTAAGTTTGACATGGACATTCATCGCGTTCGTAGGGATTCCTATGTGCCGCATCTCCAAGCTATCCAAAGTGATCTTGAGCAGGCCGAGAAATGGGAGAAGCTCTTCAAGTAGCTAGCGGACATGAATAGGAATAATTATTGAGAAGTCCTCTCCTTTGAAACTAAGAAAGATGATTTTAAAAGGGTATTGGCTGATTGGGATGCCAAAATTAAACAGTTAGAGGAGGTGAAGGAAACAACACTCATGGACAGTAAGAGATCTGCTAGCCTGATGAAGAAGCTGAAAGAGGCACACGAGAAGGTCGAGATCGTCTGGAGGGACAAAATTAAAAAGACGCATGCATAGGAGGCGAAATTGGTAGAGGAAGTGATCGCTTGCAATGCTACCATCGAAGCCCAACGAAAGATACCATGATATAATTGTCGAGGGGCACAATAAAATGATCTTTGATCAAGCCGAGACCATCGCAAAGTTGCAGGCTCAAGTTGCCCAACTCAACGCCAATAAAACTGCCGTTGAGGTTGAGAAGGGACAGTGATGATAGATTATTTGGACCTTTAACACAATTTTGATCGGAAAATGGAAAAACTGGATGCAATAATTCTGAACTTTTACGTGAACTCCCTATTGCATCAAGGGAGCTTTAGCTACCTCGGTCCGAAGTACCCGTGCACTCTTTCCCTTGTCTGGCAGGTGATCTTGTCCCTCTTTGCTAAGAGCGAGGACGTTTACACAGATCAAGAGTTGCAGGATGCTTATCTCAATGAGGAGTCTAAGAAGGCACTACTCAAAGGCTAGGAGATCCTACGGGTTGAATGAGAGAAGGAGGCTGCTGATGTTGCCTTGACGTTTGCTACTGACATGCTTACCAGGCCTTCTTCCTCCTGCGGGGGTGAACAATCAAAGCAACTCCGCGACCAGCAAAGGAGCTCGAGGCTCTATTTTGTTCCTCATGTGGTGGAGTCCTCCAAAGAAGGTGATGACGATGAGTTCGAGGTCGCCATTTGTGATCCTTCCTCTGGTGTAGATAGCGTCCATGCTTCTCCTGACTTTGGGAGCCTTCATCTTACGCCATAGGAGAAAGAGGAGTTTAATGCTTTCCATTTTGGTCTTATAGGTCCATCCACTCTTCCCATTGACGCGCTAGCTACTTCGGCGCTTGTGCACACCGCCATCTTCACGTCCTCTGAAATTGTATCTTTTCCTGCTCCAATTCCTACGTCTACATCTAGCTCACAACCGAGGCCAGAGGCCGAGAAGATTACGGTGCTCCATGGCTTGGACGACCCTTCAGCATCTCTGGAAGGTGATATCACTACCACTGAGGCTAAGGAGAAAGAATCAAAGATGGAGTAGCGGTAGAAGACTCAACATGATTTGATTGTCATCAAGAAGGAAAAGGTGTGACAGTCAAGGCTTCGAAGAGATCCCGATAGTCATGAAAACGCAAAGGAAAGGGAAGCTCTTTTGAAAAATATTTGGAGGAGGAGAGGGAGATTGCCACCAAAGTGTACGTTGACATTACTTGTAGCGACACCTCCCCCGAAAAGAAGCAGAAGCTGCAAACCAGAGGAGGGAAGGGAAGCAGTGGCAAGCAGCGCTGAGTGGCTATCGTGAGGATGGACTTGATTTTGGCCAACAACACAAGAAGATTGACTTGTTTTTATTTTTGAGTTGTTTTATTCAAGTGCAGAGTCTGCACTTTGTGTCTTGATTGTAATTTCTGTATTTTTTCTTTGTTGGCCGCTGTTGTGTGGGTACGACCCCCACATTTTGATCCTGTGTACGAAAGTCATAAGCAATACAATGATACTTTGACTTTTTTTCCATCTATTCATATATGCTTTGTGTACTTGTGCTTGTTTCATTTCATACTTTTCTAGTTCTGTAATAGCCAAAGTCCTTCATTTGAAGTGATGGAACTTAAAGGTTAACAGCACTCAGAGAGTTTTTGGTTTGGAAACTTGCAAAACTTTAGAAAATTTTCTAAAACTTAGAAAGTTGTTGTTTGAAATATTTTTTTGGAAGTTGAAAATTCGAATTTGTGAACTTGAGGTTTGGAGTGATAGAGCCTGTGAACTTGTTGTATTTGTTTGGTTCTGTCTTACTATGCCCCCGAGTTCGTAGGGCTGTTTACTTCAAACAACTTTCAGAGAGCTGATAACTTGAAAATTGGACTAAGTTACAACTTAGTTCTAATTTTTGGAGATATTGCAATTTTAGGAAGTGATCTCATTTTTGTTTGGAATTTTTTGACACTTAAGTGAATATGCGATTTGCACATGGGTCTGTGTTGTCGATTATTGTGTGCGGTTTCTCATGCTCCATGACATTGCCTATCTTCGGGCAATGCGAGGAGTTAAGATTTTGGTGCGTGGCTCAAGAGATGCACGGCTTTTGATTCTCCTTGGTGTTGCCTATCTTCAAGGATCATGAGGAGTTGTTATTTTGAGGCTTTTCGATGTTGCCTAACTTCGGGTAACACGAGGAGTTTTAGTTTTGGGGTTCCTTGGTGTTGCCTATCTTCGGGCAACACGGGGAGTTTTTTTACTTTGGGGCTCCTCGACGTTGCCTATCTTCGGACAGCATGAGCATTTTTTATTTCGGTACTCCTCGGGGTTGCCTATCTTCGGGTAGCACGAGGAGTTGTTATTTTGAGGCTCTTCAATGTTGCCCATCTTCAGGCAACATGAGGAGTTTTTAGTTTGGGGATCCTCGACGTTGCCTATCTTCGGGCAACACGAGGAGTTTTTATTTTGGGCTCCTCGACTTTTCCTATCTTAGGCAACATAAGGAGTTTTTAATTTTTCTAAACCCTCTAGCTGCTGCCGGAGCAGTTTAATTGCCAGAGGGAAAGAATCGGTTCGGGTCGATTTACTTACGTCGACTCTACGGGTGATTATTATGAACATAGTTTAGTTGTTTCAGGAAGCAAACTTTATTAAGAAAATCATGGCAGATTCTTTACCTATTTACAATGCCACTGGCATTTCCAGAATGGCTTATTTGCTGAAGAAATAGAAAATACATAAAAAAAATTAGATGAAATAACGGCGGAGCGATTCGCTATTCCAGGCTTTGGGAACTGCGACCCCGATAATGGTTGTCGGCTTGAAAGTCCCGTCGCTGAGCTTTTGATTAACGACATGCAGTCCTTCCCAGTTTAGTCTGAAGGCTCCCAGTATAGTGCAAACCCATTTGAGCATAAGGTCTCCAACTTCGAAGGTCTGACTATGAACTTGGGAGTTAAAGTACCGTGCAACTCTTTTTTGGTGGGCAGCGGTTCTCAACTATGCTTCTACTCTTTTTTAATCGACCATATCTAACGATTCGAGTAGGAGTTGCTCATTTAGTGCTTGATTGAAATTCTGCCTTCGGTGTGAGGGGACTTCTAGTTCAACAGGAATCATTGCTTCTGAACATATTCTAATGCGGACAGAGTATGGCCAAACGCCGCTTTGTGTGTTGTTCTGTATGCCCATAGTGCGAGTGGAAGTTCGTCAACCAATTTTTCTTTTGCTTTTGTTAATTGCTTCTTGATAGTGGATTTGATGATCCTATTTATTCCTTCCACTTTCCCATTTGCTTATGGATAAGCCACTACGAAAAAGATTTTCTCTATTCGAAAGTGCCTGCAGAAATCTTTGAACTTGACACTCTCGAATTGGGTTCCGTTGTCAGTGAAGAATTTTTACGGCACACCAAACCTACAAATGATGCTTTTAGTGACAAAGTTAATAATTTTCTTTGTGGTTATGGTGGCTAATGGTTCCGCTTTGGCCCATTTTGTGAGATAATCTATGACAACCATATCATATTTGGCTCCTCCTTTAGCTATTGGAAGGACACTAATCAGATCGATCCCTCCTATCGCAAATGGCCATATGCCGACCATTTATATCAGTTCCATTGAAGTAGTTCTTTTAATTTTGTTGAATCTTTGACAGCAATCGCATCTTCTAGCGTGATCTGTGGTGTCACGATTTATTGTTGGCCAAAAGTATCTGTATCGAAGGACTTTCTTTGCTAGCGTCTGCCCTCCAGTGTAGTTTCTACATTCACCTTCATGTACTTCCTTCAGGATTTGTCAAACTTCATTATCGGTCACACTCCTAAGAACAGGGGTCGAGAATCCCCATCGATAGAGTATCCCATCCTGTATCATGAACCTTGGCGCCTAGTGAAGGAGATTCTTCCGCTGATTTCAATCAATTAGTAGGGTTCCTGCAAGTAGATAGTCCTTGTAATGGCACATTTTTCCACACGCTTTGAATCGACAATAAACCACACATGTCTAACTCAAATTGCACGAAAAGATGAATCATTAAAGGTAGAAAGAAAATAAAGACAAAACAGAATCTCACACGAATGGAATAACATATATTATTTCAATAATAATCTTTACAGCGAAAATTTTTAAAATGCAATATCTGAGTCTAACCTAGATTCAGCCTGGACAGTTATAACACCTGTCCTTACAAATGCTAACAAGTAATAAAACAAATACAATAGATGCAGCGGACAATAGAATATGTTCATACGATGATGAAGATCTCCAGCCCCCTTTGGAAACTCCAATCGTCTTCAACTAAACCTAAAACTACTCGGATATGACCCGAGTATTAAAAATACCCGGATCAGGCTTGATAAACCAGCGTGAGATACTAGAAATTTAAAATGTATAAATCATGATGATCTTATCAAAACCTTTGAAAAGAAGGGTATCTCATAAGACCACGCCAACACATAAACACGGACGGGTTTTTACCTTATGTTAATCAATACACTTTATACCAAAATACATTTGATATTATTTTTAATGGCATTCTTTTGAAAACACTTTTCAAATAAACTTATTAAAATAAGGTATCAATATCTGGACTAAGTCTAAGGTAATATATTCGGACTAGGTCAATGGAATATAACAAACGAAATATATATGATACTAGAAAGGGGTAGCTGAAATGTTTACAAGTCATTACAGCTATTTTGGGAATACAATCAAAACTGTAACTCTTGTATTGGGATTGGATTTCCAACATGATAGAAAATTAGTGGAAAGATCAATCTGTATCCACGACATACATCCAAGACTCAGATGCGATTATACAACAACACAAATGGCTAAAAGTAGATACAATTTGTGAATAACATCCAAGGACTCGGACTTCGCGCATTGTGACGACCCAAAAATCCATACCTTTTGAATCGACAATAATCCACACATGTCCGATCCAAAAAGCACAGAATGATGGAAAGTCAAGAGAAAGAAAAGAAGAGAGAAGAAGAGAAGAGAAGAAAGAGAGAAGATAGAACCAACAGAACAATACAGAATCTCACATCGCAGCGGAAAATATATAATATCATATCAATGATCTTTATAAAACAGAAACTGTATATATATACACATCAATCAGAGTTCAATAATCAATCAATAGTTATTAGCTTGGACAGTGATAATAACCCGTCCTCACAATTGCCGATAATATACAACAACAAACAAAGCACATCAGGTAATCAAGCAAATACGGATGTACGAAAATGAAGATCTCCAGCTCTCCTGCTGAAGCTCCAAAAGCATCAAATCTAAACCTGTAAATATACTCCGTCTGACCCGAGCATTGAAAGGGAAGAACGCCCAGATCAGTCTGGTAAACCAGCGTGAGAAACACACTCAACTGAATTTATTAAATTACCAAACTTTTCCTTACGGAAGTTGAAAGGGAAGAAAATCGCAGCTAGTGTTTAAAGGGAAGAACGTCCACACATAAACACAGACATGTTTTTTTACCTTACGATAACTAAAACATTTCTTTCATATCAAATCCTCTTATATCATACTAGTGTCTAGTATACAAATAATATTAATCACAGTCGAAATGGTTACCCATATAGCATTTCGAGGCTATTTATTACGCATTTACAAACAAAATCGCAGCTCGTAGTGGGTTTTGGATTTCTATACAAATGACCCGGTGAAGGGACTACCTTCCGGCAGTACATCTCTAGAATAATGTACTGAGGACCATCACTAAGGATCCTCCACCAACACAAGACCGGCCTACCTCTATAACTAGATGGTACCGAATATATCATCCTCTAGTCGTTACTGACCTTACCGAGGGCCCTCTAGCATACAAACCACAATAATCAGATACACGACATCATAGCATGCAAAGATATATCTAGAAGAGGATTATCATATCCTACTTAGGAATGACCCACTTAGCCTTGCCGCATCTAACCATGTTCTGGTCTTTTCCGGTTGATGAGGCCTGATGAGGTAACGATTACCTTTCACAAAGCACAATCACATCACTTAGAATGCCACAAGCCCATTTCCGTTGACTACTAACTGCCTTCCACAAAAATGCAACCCTTAAGCTCATACGTCTCAAAGAGGGTGTTAAGCTAAGAGAAGTTGCCTTCTCCGCCACCACTGATGTACGTTTGTAAAAACCAATGTACGTAATCTATAGAAATGCAATGTCAGACAAACATCCATACAAGTTGTCCAGGAACAGGACAAACCGAAGGTACTTTCCTACCACATCCTGTCAGGAAATCCCTAGGATTAGTAGCGAATAGTCCTCGCATTGGATATTTCATAATGAAGAGACCACTGCTACTGGATGTATATTGGGATTTTAACCCCAAATGATCAACAAGCAGTCCCCCACTATGAAACTCCATAATATCAATAAGCAACCTGCACAAATCGTCGCATATATGTTAGTCCGAAGCGGTTTTCAGATAAATCTGATCCCGGTCTCTTCGCACTAACAACGCAAAAGCGTTTCTCAACCTCACACAGAAACTAAGTCTCATAGACTTATCACGTCTCCAACTTTCAACTTACAATCCTTCGGGCTAAGAAGGAAGCTCGATAGATTGGAGTAATACTCCGCACTATACGAATCAACATCCTCAACACAAATGAAAATCAAGCCTACACAGAAGGCTACGTACTAAGTGTACGACTAAATAGTTCCCACATCAAGTTGATGAACTAAAATTTTGGCAAAGTTTGATAGTTGGTTATTTAACTATCAAAACTAACAAACAAATATTTTGCACCATAACAATCACTAGGCCCTTTTATTAATCTTTCATTAATTAAATCATTTTCTAAATATTCACTTCAATTTATCTTTAAAAAGATATATTCTCAAAACCATTTCATTTCTGTATTGGAAAACATTTTCATATACTTATCTAATAATAAGTAATTCACAATTCAATTTATATTTTCAACACTTGGAAAATAATCAATATACTTAAAACATGATTAAGTATATATTTCATTATATAAGGAAAACATTCTCTTAAACACTTTTATTTGGGTCAAAACGAATGTTGCGTAAAACATCGTTACGACAACCCAAAATCACTAGTATAGGGATTCAAAAATTAGATAGATATATAAATCCCAATACTATACAAAAACATTTCCTTTCGAAAATCATTTACTATAACAACAATGTTATAGTCCATCATTTCCTTACTTCTCGAAAACGTCTATTTCAACAATGAATGTTGAAATCTGTGGTTTCGATACTTAACGCATTTTAAAACACCTTCAAATCAATTTATCCATTTAAAAGATCACTTCCTAAAAATATCCATTTTTATTTAATAATATATTCACTGTCCAAAATCGTGAATATAGTTCTCTTATCCAAATTCAACATTTCTACACCTTTAATTAAAGGAATATCCACTATCCAAAATCGTGGATATAATTCCCAACTAAATTCTTTGTTATTACAACATTTAATTTTAAAGGGTAATTCGTTGTCAAAAATCGCGAATATGTCTCCTTTAATAAACTTCTACATTTAATTTATCAAATTCAATTGATTTCGATTTTATAAACAATGTTTATAAATTCCATTTATATACAAAAACGTCAACTTATAAAATCCTTTATTTAACCAATTCCATTCATCTCATTCATATGCCAAATCCAATTTATAAGTTAATTACTTATAAATCATTTATTTTACGAATTCTATTCATTTTATAACTTCATAATTTATAAATCTATAAATTTCATTCACTTATGAAATCCATTTATACTTCATTTTAACACTTATAAAAACTCGTTTTATAATTCCGATATTTAATTTATAAAATATCAGTTTTATAAATCTTTTATATAAACCGTTTATAATAAATCAAAAATCTCAATTTAAACCATTTTACAAAATAGTTAACTTCACATTCCAAAAATTATATTCTGGTTTTATTTCACAAAAACCATAATTTTTATAACATTAAAATTATAACGTTTATTTATTTAAAATGAATTAATTCCAAAATTCAATAAAATGTATACTTTCAAAAATCACTTTACAATCCTTTTAAATTTGGAAATCATCACTTTAACACTTTTAATTTTCCAAAATAGGCCCAATGCTGCAATAGCACTAAATACAACAAATCACAATATCCAAAATATCATATATCATATGATAGCAGAATATATCACAAATATCTATGAATAAATCAATACAGGTGAGGAATCAAGTTGGATCCCTCCAACCTGTCACCTGCAACAAATATATATTAGAATATGTGTACAATGTCCGCTTCAAGGTAGACGCGCGTACAAAGGGTCATCCGCTCATACACGGGAATGTATAGGGTCTCATCTGCTCCAATAGGCATGTATATATCCAAATACCAATCGATATATCATATATCATCCAAACAATCATCAATGATCATAAATAATATTTATTCTCACTTATATAAAATATTAGTGAGTCAGAAAGAGCGAGTTGTACTCACATTGCATCCAATAGCAGTTGCAGTGTTTTATTTCGAATAAAATTAAACGACCGTTAATTTCACCAAAATTCACCCTAGCTCCAATCAACTCCAAACCAGCTCCATCGCGTAGTGTTCGTCCATACGAACCCAATTCAATTCGTTTCGTGCGAAACGGACCTCGTATGACAAAGATATACAATTTTAAAGTTTTTACAATAATATAATAAATTAACAAGTTTCTTTTTATTTTTTTAACCTAATATCAATCTGGGCCATCCAATTTGCAAAACAAGATCCAGGCCATTTGTTATCATCTTCCTCCTCCCAGTAAATAAATGCACAACACAAACCCATTGCTGCCCCTAAACCTAATTCGACGCGCCACCCTCGTGCACTTCTTCATCGATCGAGTAATGCCATCACGAAGCCCACACCCTTGTGCACCACCGCCTTGAACGAAGGTGAGCTCGGCTTCTCCAGCGACGAGATAAGTACCAATGAATGGCGTGATTTTGAACAAAAATTGCCGATTATCCACTTCGTATTTTTCGATCGTGACCGTTGAAATCGAAGTTCGCGACATGCTCTACGAAGTTGTAGTTGAAGACTTTCGCTAATTGTTTATAGATTTGGAGATTTTGATGGAAGAAGAACGAACGAATTCGGCCATTGATTGCAAAAGTGGCGGCTTGCCCTAGATCTTCTAGGGATTGTGAAAAATGGACGAATACAAGTCCTTTTGTAGAAAATTTTCAAAACACTATTCATCCGTAAAATTTCCGAACTCGAAACGAAGCGTGCCGCCTGGCGTTTATAATGTTTTACCCCTACTCCGAATGCAATGGAATGTATATCGAGAGCCAATTTGATCGTACTTGGAAGATATGTTTTCGAATTTGAATTATTTAACTTTAAAATTCACTTAAACCGATTTCTACGCTTATGGATCCAATGAAACTGGTTTCTTCGAAATCCGAGACTGTTTGAAAAATGGCTATTTTTAATTTTCAGTTAAATATTAAAATATTCAATTTCTACAAATTAACTTTTAATTCGATTTTAAAAGTTCTCTAACATCATTCTAATTCAAATAGAATTTAATACAACTTTATAAACCTTTTTTATTCACTTTAAATCCAAATATCAATTATTTACGCAATTTCAAATATTAATTTAACAATTTAATTATCCACTTAAATCACTATATTTCTAATATAGGTTATTCAGCTTGTTAATTTAACTTTTAAATATTTAAAATCAATTAAATATCTGAATTTCAACTGACAGAAATTCTGGGTTGTTACATGCATCCCTTCCACGAGACCCAGATTTATCTGGTACCTGGGGATCTGAACATCTGATTAACCAAATCACTACCATCTGAAATGCGATCATATATCTGACCACATAGTATCCCATATAACCGAGGTGTGAGGCTCGTAAGGCTACGATCAATTTCTTCAAAGCCACGCTTTTTACACAAAACCACGCTTTGATCATAACAGGATCCACTTTGAATTCCACACTGCCATTCCTTTGATCACTATTTGACTCCCACAAGCATACAACCTCTGAGCTAGTATGTCTCAAAGAAGGGTGTTAAGCTAAGAGAAGTTTCCTTCTCCGCCACCAAGCAGATGTACATTTATAAAAGTCAAACGTTGTGTCTCAGAATTGAAATGTCAGACATTCGTCCATACAAGTTCATTCTGGGACTGAACGAAACCGAAGGCACTTTCCTCGACCAATACTAGGCGAGAAACCCTTGCAATCCGAAAACATCTCCACAATGAGGAGACCACTGCTATAAATAACTCTATAATGGAAGCGACCCAGAGCATGTCAACAAGCAGTCCTCATGCTATGAAGATCCACGGTCTTCAATAAGCATCATCTTCAACATGTCTTCACTTTCGAACGTACACATTGGTTCGAAGTGGTTTTCGGATAGGAATCACCCAAATTCGACTTCGGTTCCTTTGAAACCAATTATCGATAAAAGATGTTTAACTCATATGTGGATATTAATCATCAATCAATTATTTCATCTTTTATCTAATCAAATATCTTTCTTATATATATATTCTTTCAATTTATTCCATTTTCTTTTGAAGAGTATATGGAACCATTAAGCCTCATTTATTAAATTATTTGGTTTATTTAAACCTTTATTAAACCCTGGAATAATTCCAAATCATTTTCTCTTTTACTTAGAAAAACCTTTCCAAATCATTCGTTAAATCTTAATCAAAGATTTCTTATATTCAAGTTATAACTTTTAACTTAGGAAAAATATTCCCAAATCATTCATTAAATCTTAATCAAAGATTTCTTATATTCAAGTTAACTTTTAACTTAGGAAAAATATTCCCAAATCATTCATTAAATCTTAATCAAAGATTTCTTTCTTAACTTCAAATCATATTCTTGCAAATCGAAGATTTTTACAAGAGCACTACTGCCACTTTAGATAAGGTAAATTTCACCTCCAGGGAGTAGTGGAAATTAATCCTACATTATGAAGATCTTTGTCATCAATGTTCATTTTCTTTAATATATTTTATTTTGAAAATTTGTTTGAAGTGGTTTTCGAATAGGATTCACCCAAATCTGATCCTAGTTTTTCAAATAGGAATCACCCAAATCCGTTCCTGGTTCCTTCGGACCAATCATCGAATAAAAGATATTAAGTGGTTAATTAACATTCAAAAAATTTGTTTCTTTTCTCTTATCTTGGAAAAACTTAAATATGATCTTTTTAGAGCATCCGGGCTTTCCTTTCGATCTGTTCCACCCCTCGTCTACGAAGAGAAAATATAGGCGAGGGAAGTTCAGGGCACTTACTTCTCCGTTCTTAACCTTAGTTAAACACCTTGTTTTATCTTCCTAGATCTCATAGACGGGACAAATGTACTATTCGTTTGCGCATACTCAGTTTGTTATTATATTTAATCTTCTTTACTTTTCGTTTAAGTAGTATAAACAATTCCTCTTAACCATTTATTCAAACTCTTTTTAAAACTTCCAAATAATCTTTTAAATTACTTAATTATTCTTTTAAAAACATTAATAATTGATTCTAGGAAATATCATTACGTTTAAACTCATATTCAAAAGGTTTATAGAATTTGCAGCATAAAAGTGCTGCGGAAAGTACTATATAAGCTTATTTGATTTAAAAAACTTTTTAATATTTGAAAAATCATATTTTCCATTCCAAATCTCTTTTAAACCATTTTAATAGATTTATCAAATTAATTTCATATTTTTAACCATTTAAAAATATCAATTATAAAGAAATCCCCTTTTGGATTCCGAACTGCAAAACCGCGATGTTTTTAGAAAATTGTTTTGGACATATTTAAAGTCTACTTGATGAAATCATCATTTTCTTTCTTCGTTGGAAAACTAATACCATTGTGGACCAAAAAAAGTTTTATTTCGAAGAAATCCGACTTATAATTCATTCTCTACGTTAATTTGAAGTTATGAGTCGAAATTTACGAACTACCGCTACGTGACGAGCTCGATTTTGACCAATTTTGTGAATTGCTTCGAAACTTGTCTGAAACACTTCAAATTTGTTTTAAATCACATTTAAACTATTTTAACTTATTTAAAACTATATTTTAATATTTTCAAACTCATTTTTCATTTCATTTCATATTATAATATTATATTACTATAATATCATTTCCAATCTTTTTAGATTATTTAAAATCATTAAAAGGTTAAATAACTTCCATACACATATTTCTATGGATTTAAATTCTTATTTAATTAACTATGCTTACTAACCATTTCTCTTATCATTTATCAAACCAAGTTATCATTCATATCACAAACATATAATATCAACCATGTTATCAAACATTTAATCATTCAACATATTTAAAGTTTCCAATCTTTATACTTTAAATAAGTTATGGATTAATTAGTAAATATGAGCGCTCATCTTTAACCAAATCGATTAACGTCTTACCAACATTCTTACTAACAACTCTTCACTTAAACTTTAACCAATCAACTTCTACTCCATTTCTTTTGCTTTATGCTATCGACCTCTTCTTCCAAAGTTCTGAAAATCCGACAGCTTCCATAGCACCTTGAATTTGCTCCTAGCTCCTTGGAATAAAATCGACGGCACTTCCTTCTCCTTTTCTTGCTTTGGAGCTTCACGAACTTCCACCTTCCTTCCAAATGGTTCGGCCTCCTCCTATTCCACTCCTTCCTCAATCAGTTCTTTGCTTCTTAGATGCTAAACCATGTTTTAATGGTATTCTAAGGTCTTTTGCAAAGTTTGGTTATGTTTGGAGTTGATTTGATATGATTTTGAAAAAGTTAGCAAGTAAAAGAGAGAAGAAGAAGCCACTAAAGAGAGCGTCAAGGAGGAAGAGGAAGAAGAAGGTAAAAATAGTGTGAAAAAGTGAGAATGTGGTTGGTATTTATAGAAAAAAATTGAAGCGGTAAGTTACCAAAATATCCCTTTACCAAATTACCAATATAACCTTACTTATTTCTTAAGTAATCTAATTTTTTTTTTAACACTTAACATCATATTTCAAATCATTACTTTATGTCATTTCACTTAAATATTAAGTAAAGAAAGTAATAATTATGTTCTTTGATTTGATGTTTTAGTTTTTGACTTTTGTACTTTTTTTTGTCCTTTTATGCTTACCTTTTGTTAATTATATTCTAGAATTTTCTAAGTATGTTTAGTAAAGTAAACTTGATTAGTGAATTAATTAATACTTATACTATTTGAATATATGTTCTTATATAAGAAAATAACTGTGCGACGATGTTGCGATAACTTTTAATCGACAAAATATTTTACGGTCACATTTTGACATTTTAGTTAAACTATTTATTTAAGGAAACCAAATTTAAAAATGAAATTTTTACTTATTTAAATAAATTAAAACATGTCTTTTTATATTTTAAAATCATATTTAAATAATATGAAAATTTCAAATTTTTACAGTGAATGTAAAAGTGACGAAATGCGACAAAATTTGGTTATTTTTGTAAAACGATTATTAAACATACTTTTAAATATTTTAATATATTTTTATCATCTTTATTAAATGTTTTCAATAAGATTTATCTTTTTAAATAAATATTTAGACCTATTTATTCAAACATTTATTTATTTTTAACAAAACTTAACTTTTGCTGATTTGTTCTAAAATCCAAATTTATACCTTTTTAAATTTATCAACTATAAGAAAAAATAATTTCTCTATTATTGTCTATTGTATATTACTTATTTATTTCAGATTTAAGCCTTTTTAAATTTAAAACAAATGAATTCTCACATTTTTGAAGTAGCGAAATTACGGGTTGTTACATCCCCTACTGAAAAGCATTTCGTCCTTGAAATATCTCAAAACAAAAGTTTGCCTAAAATATTTTTCTTTAAACTTAATTCCATACAATATACACAAATCATCCGTATGAAATATCTTGTTCGACCTACTATTCGAATACAAAACTTTATTTCCGAACTAGTATCGATCCCCCGATCCTCTAATGCGAACTCTGATCAGGCTCTTTGCTCAGAAACCTTTGCTTTCCTTACATAGCTCTCAACTATGATAGAAATCTAAAGTACCTAACCAAAAATCCTCATCAATTTCGCCGTCAAGAATCGAGTGATAAATCCTTTTTCGGACCAGTGTAAACACCTCAAAGTTCCGTACTCAAATCATAGATCAAAATATGGGTGACGAAATAATCTGCATATAACATATATATTTATTAACTGTCAAAAACTTTCATAAAAACTTTATCTTAAGCTCAAACACTTTACAAAGGTGCTTCTTTATATAATCCCTTTCATTATTTATTTTCAAATATTTTTATTAAAGGAAAATATTCTAATGAATTCATTTTTCACTCAAAAGATGATTTATCTATATTATAATTTCCACAATCCTTTAACTCAGTATATTTCTTTGACACTAATATCATTTATGAATCATTTCGTAAATCCATTACTAAGTTTATTTCATCTTATAACCTATGTAAATCAATCACTTTTAAAGATTTAAGTCCAAATCCTTAATTTATGCTATAATTCGTTAATAAAACATTTTCCAGGTTATAATTACCTTTTTGAGGAGTCATTATTTTTTTTACTTAATAGTTCATGACTTAAATCTATATTTGTATGATATACCTTTACATCCTAAGATTATATATTAGTTCCAAATTCCAAATTGATTTTATTTAAATCCGTCTGCCTAACAAATCTAGACCTTGTTGTAATTTACTATATCTCAAATTCATAAGTTTATAAAACTTATTTCTTATTCAATACTATTATCAATTTTCTAGCTTTGAAGAACAAATTTTAAAACCATCCATATTTAAATCCTCAAACTCTTAACTCTTAAATATATTTTTTTTTCTTTATAAATCAGATTTATAAATTATCCTTATCCTATTTTATTTACTTAAAGTATTTAAATCTTTTACCAAAATTTTTACAATTTTCTTAGCCTTGAGTTAGGTATGATTCGAAAATTTTCGACCGTCCAAGATCGTCAAGAATTTTGTTTTATCTTATCAATTAGCGTTCCTAATTTGTCTTTAGTTTAAACACTTTTATAAAGATTACTAGTCAATGATTCTTATTATTTCTTTTACCTAAGAAAATTATATAGATCGAGTAACTCCAAAACAATCCAAGTAACTGGGTACTGCCGATAGTATCATATATCCTCTTAACAAGAAGAGCAATACTTAAGAGAAGTGTTTACCATCCGAACATATTTCTTGCCCATTTTTAGTTTATTTTCGAACCAATCGAATTAGTATCATAAAATACCTCTTTTTTATTTGAAACAATACCATTTTCAAAATCCTTTAGAGACTACTTTATAAAATCTATCTTATAAATTCATTTTATAAATTTATCTTATATTAATTAACTTCATTTAAATTTCCGCAATTCTTTTACTCGAATTTGAATTCTCATTCCTTTAATATTTATCTTTTTCCACAATCATTTAAATATATTTTTATCTTATATGTTCACTCCTTAAATAAATCTTATTATCAAACACCTTATAGTCAAATCGTGAAGCTTAATTCACAGGGTATTTGTACTTAAACTTTTAAATCAAACAATTGATCAATTTTTGAGAGTAACTTAACATTATCATTTCTTAATTTATTATTTTGGAATAAAGATCTGAATTACCTTATCAGATTTCTTACGTATCGATTATCTTTATGAAACATCTTATAGTCAAACTGTCAAATTCTAATCACAAGATGTTCATACTTAAATTTCACTAATCTTGACGTCTAACTATACAACTTTTCAAAATATATACTCTACATGAAAAATATAATCCAACGTAAAATTATTTCATTTACCAATTTTTTCAAAATCACTGTGTCGGTTCGCCTTGTTTAAATGTTTAAGAACCCTCATCGATAACGGTGATCGTGCGCATCGATCAGAATCCATAAATAACTCAACAGATAAATTAACGCAAAACAATTTATTAGTCACTAAGAAATACGCACTCATATACACTCAAAATCATTCTTGGGTGTTACTAACCCTATCTCTAATGAGTACTCTTCCTAGGGTATTGCTAACCCTATTTATGATGAGTATTTATCCCAACAAAGCCAAGGTTCTCGCTTAACCATTAGCTCTGATACCAAATGTAATGGCCCATTTTTCCGTACCCTTTGAATCGACAATAAACCACACATGTCTAACTCAAATTGGACGAAAAGACAAAACATTAAGGGTAGAAAGAAAATAAAGATAGAATAGAATCTCACACGAACGGAATAACGTATAATATTTCAATAATAATCTTTACAGCAGAAAATTTTAAAATACAATATTAGACTTATTCAGCCTAGACAGTTATAACACCTGCCCTTACAAATGCTGACAAACAACAAAACAAACACAATAGATGTAGCGGAAATAAAATAAGTCCATACGATGATGAAGAGTTCCAACTCTCTTCTAGAAACTCCAACCAACTTCAACTAAACCTGAAACTTCTCGGATCTGACCCCAGTATTAAAAATACCGGGATCAGGCTTGATAAACCAGAGTGAGATACTCGAAATTTAAAATGTATAGATTATGACGATGTTATCAAAACCTTTGAAAAGAAGGGTATCTCATAAGACCACGCCCAAACATTAACACAGACGGGTTTTTACCTTATGATAACCAAAACACTTCATACCAAAATACACTTGATATTATTTTTAATGACATTCCTTTGAAAACACTTTTCAAATTGTAACAACCCTGTTTTTTACGATTACCTGAAAATATTAAATTATAACGGCAGTTATAATTTAATAGTGTAAATTAATAATTAAAGAGGAAATTAAATTGTTTATTGGGAACAAACAATATATTTAAGGATAAAATGAGGAAAGTGTGTTTTATTTAGAGTTAATGCAATAATTTTGTTAATTATTGCTCTTTACTTCATTTAATATTTTTTAAAAAAGAAGAAGTAATTACTATTAAAATGGGATATGTTTAATAAAATGATGGAATTGAGTTTAAAAATATAAGTTGAGCATAAAACTATATTTGAAATGAGTTATAGAATTTTATGACACAAAATTGTGATTTTTGTGTAATTTATAGCGTTAATTACAATGAGTTTTGTAATTAATAATGTAAATTTGCTATTTTCTTTAAATAGAGAAATATGATAATAAATATGTTCTAATTATGTAAATCATCTTTTAATTGGGTATAAAACATTTTTATTATCATAAGCAATGAATTTCATAATTTTTAAAGAAGTAGAGCTTGAAATATTGATAAGTTCATTTCTTAACATACTTGGTTAAGTGATTAAGTAAAAAAAACATAATCTTATTTCTTTTATTTTGTTGGACCTTAGCCCAATTAGTGTAAATATTCTTTACTGGCCTATTAACCTAATAAATGAGAAGAGAAAAGTTACATTACGTACATTTTCATTCTCTTCTCTAACCCTCCAGAGAACTCAATTCCTCTTTCAGAACCTAGAAAAAAAATTAAATCTCTTCTTCAATTCATGGTAAATTAAACATCTTTAGGAGCTTATTTGTGCAGATAATCATCTCTAGCTTAAATACATCTCAATGATTTGAGTTCTCAATTTGCAGTAAACTAAATTAGGGCTTTTGGGTATATTTTAGATTGATTTTTGTTTAGGGTTTGCTAGTTTGGAAATTTGGGCTGAAGTGATAATAACGATTGTTGAATTAAAGTATAGAGGTGAGTTAATCACTCAGATGCCTATTTCTAAATCTTCGTTTGCCGCACATTATTATTTGAATGATTTTTGATTCAACTGTGTGAAAGTTGGTTGAAAACTTGTGTGATTTTTGTGTTATTGTTTGCTGGAAATTTGATAAAAAAAGTAGCCGCAGTAAAACAACGATAATATAAGGTAGACTAATCCAAATTGACTCAATATTTTTGTGGTTGAAAGCTATTTCAATTAGCTACAAGTTTTCATTTAATCTTATTTCGAAATTCTGCTGTTAAATTGGTCGAAATTGAGTTTGAAACTAATGTTATAGCACAACCATATAAAACATTTCCGAGTTAATACCTGAAAGTAAAATGGACATAACGTTTGATTGGTAAATCAAATTGTGTTGAATCTTTTTTGAGTAGAAAGATAATTTTATATGGAAGAACTTTTGTTTTAGTTTTTTTCTCATATTTTGAATATTTCTTGGTCAAAATCCGTTTTTTAACAGAGTAATAGTCCCTACCCTGTCAAATTTCAGTACTAATATTGTTAGTAATTTACGCATAACTTTCTTGTTTTTGATCCGATTTTAATAATTTTAGATGTTCCAGAA
Source organism: Allium cepa (assembly GCA_030765085.1). Lineage (NCBI taxonomy): Eukaryota > Viridiplantae > Streptophyta > Magnoliopsida > Asparagales > Amaryllidaceae > Allium > Allium cepa. The sequence goes on from CM060943.1 coordinate 468,472,145, forward strand.
AGCTTAATTCATGTTCTACAATTTTTATGTTTTTAGTTTTCTGTAATGTGGACGTTAGCTATGTCAAAATTAAAATTGTCTACTGTAATCCCGAGAGCAAAACGAGAGCAACAATGATCATTGACCTAAGAACGTTTTGGGCCGTATCTTTTGATCCTTAAGTTGGATTATGGTGAATATTTTTTTGAATTCAAGCTAATATAATCAAATTCAACTTTTATGTTTTGAATTTTCTAAAATTTCGAAGTTGTCTTGGCCAAAAATGTGATTGTTTGTCGCTGTCCCGATACAATGACAGAAGTTGTGAAATTCAAATCTCAGAATTGTTTTATCCATAACTTTTGCATTTCTTATCAGAATTCAGTAATTTTTAATGTTCTGGAAAGCTTAGGATATCGTATACAACTTTTATGTTTTGAGTTTTCTTAAATTATGTGCTTAAAAGAGGAAAACTGAACAAACAAAACACAGGCCTGGGCAAAATGCCAAAGTTTATTCCTGTGTATCTTGAATTGTTGCACCAGTTTTTGGTGCTTTCTCTTATGTTTTCCGAACATGGTTTTGAGGCTCTTTTCAGTGCAAATATTGAGGGCTATATATCACATATGCTCTAGTATTGAATCATGTATTTTCTTAGATTGTTCGAGCAAGTCTTTGATGATAAATTTTAATATAGATCTTGAGTGTTGTATTATCTTATTCAAGGGATAAACCATGCTTCATGTGATTATTTTTGGGTTGCTGCTACTATATTGAAGAATGGATTTTCACGAATCTGTCATTGGGATTTTAATGGATTTTAATGATTCATTATGTAATGTTTTCATTGTGATTCCGTGTAACGACCCGCCGCTCTGACCGCCTCTAGTCGGTAATTAAACCAACTAGAAACGTTCAAAATGACGGATTGTTATTTAGTTTATAACATTTAAACAGAATCAGTCACAGAATCACAAAAACAATAATATATTTTATAAATAAACTTTTCTTTTGTATACAAATATCAGAGTTATACAATACATTACATTTTATACAGCGGAAACAATTTATTTTATTAAGTACAAAAAAAGAAATTTCTGAAAAGCTTTAGTGGAGTGCTTTAATCCCCCTCTCTCAAACTTCGCTGCCTGAAAATCTTCAAGCTGTAAAAATACTCGGTCTGACCCGAGTGTTAATTGCAGAACAAAAAAACACTCGAGTCAGGATTAATCTTAATTCAAGTAAATAAATTTGCAATGAATTGAAATAAAATGGTAACAGAGATGACGAATCACATGAATCAATTTAAATCTATTATGGATTTTTATATTAACAACTTTAATTTTTTAAAAACTGTCAATCCCGTGTGGCTGCAGTACACACGTATACTTTGCTCACATGTGCACTGCCTCGCCAACACGTGTGCACCAAACCAAAAACACGGCTATCAGATCGAAACAAAGCCAATGCACAGACAAAGGAATCATGAAGACATCAGACAAAGCAATACAACGGCAATGTCAAAGCAGGCAATCAAGACAGAGGCTCAGAAATGCCCAAAGACACGAAGGCATAAACAATAACAACTGCAGGACCAGCTGCAACATAAAGTGATGAAGCACTGCAACTCAAAGAGCTCAAATGCATGGAACATGACAGTAAGAACAAATATGGGCAGCAACTCATAGGAACATGACTTTGAACAATGCAAACTAAATGAAACAAGACACAATACTCAAATGCAAGTGCACAGCTAGACCCAAGTCCAACAGACTCAAGAGAATGCAACAGCATGTCACCAGAAATGACATAGCAACAAGGCAGACCCCATACTAAGGTGAACAACATATCAAAATTTTGGAAATACAAAGTGTTCAAATGAACACAGTAAGCTACATGATGACCAAACAAAAAGTGCACAAGTTAACAAAAACTGCAAATGTTTTCTGGTTAAAACCTGCAAATGTTGAAATAATTAATGAAGTTGATATCTTAATATTGAAACACTTACTGTTGTATTTGCTTCTGAAGTAACAAATTTTTCAAACAACTAAATTATGATTTAAGGGCATAATTTATTATTAAACAGCATTATTTGTTTGATCATATTAATTCCTAATAGAAATTAAACAAATAAATAAAGTATTTCTATTAAAGGAAATTTTAGTTACAAACTAATTATAATTGCAGATTCAAATAATTAACAACACTCAAACATATGCATATATGTTCTCATAGAGCAACCAGCACAACAAATTCTTTTCTACTAATATATATATATATAGTGAATATTTATCACAATAGAATCATACAAAGCAAACTCATTCCTATAATCCGCATGCAACAGAGAAATTAAAACAACATTTCAAATTAAACTTTAATTTCTGCAAAATCCAGATGGCTTGGTTTTAAAAGTAGAAACTGTTTTTAAAACATTGATTTACTCACTTGAATTTAATTCAACTATACTTTAATTTGAAACATAGCTTTTAAAAATTTGAGTTTTCCCAGATTTAAAAAAAAAAACTCAACTCTCAGGTTTACAAGAGAGGAATGCAACAACATGCTTTATTCTTGTAGACAGAAAATTATGTGAAAATTTTGTTCACAGTTTCCAGCAAAAAAAAAAAAAATTTTTTTTTTTTTTATTTATTTTTTTTCTAAAACTTAAACTTCCCTGTTATGCCTGTTTCCAGAGCAAAATGCAATTTATTTTAACTTAAATACAATCCAAACTAAATCTTAAAATCAAACAAACAAGTCATGTTTAAATTCTAGATACTAACAGTGAGTAGATCAAGAGATATTGGATTCTTTTGTTTAGAATCTAAGTTTGAACTAAGAACAGGCAAACAAATTCAACAGCAAACATCATGCATAAACACACAAGCATACACAAGCATATTCACACATTTTTATAGATATGCAGTACATTGATTATTTATATCAAGTTAACAGACCAATTCAGGGTTTTTAAAAAAAAAATTGCTCACTTTATATTGATGAAAACACAAAACATCATCACAACACAAGATCAATCCAACAAGCTAAGTTTTATCAGACGCATGCACAGATTATTTAAAACAATTTTCAATTGTGAAGTTATTTATCAAAATAAAGGTGCTGCAGTTTCAAATCATAGTAGTTAAATTTGATTTTTACATGACAGTTTTGTTGAACTTGATTTTAGTATATCACTTAAACATTTAATTTAAAGGAAGAATCTGTTTTTAAAACAAGAAGTTTACTCGCATTTAATTGAAGCAGAGAATACCCAGATACAACTCATATGCACATATTTACATTCAAACTCAAGCAAACATTATATGCTTCATGCAACAGATAATTTGAAACTCTTTTTAAATTATGAGGTCACTCACTAAACAAAATGGGGACAGAACAATTTATATATATTCATTTTTAATGACAGTTTTGCTTTGAACTTGAGTTCTAATACTTGCATGTGCATTTATTTCAAAAGACTTGGGGTTTTGAATTAGCTTGCAACTGAAAACAAGAATAGGGGAGGTTTACAGACACATATATACATCACATATGAACTGAAGTTCAAACAAACACATGTAAACAAAATTTTCCACAACCAGATTCAAAGATCCATCACATGCAGCAAACCAAAATAGGCAAAGTTTTTGATAGCATCTGTCCTCATCAGTTTTTTTTTATTGCAAATTAACCGAGCAAATGAAAGCCAAATAACACCAATTCATATCATGCAACCAAGCAACCAATTCAAACAAATTTAAAAACTTGAATCAAAATTAATCGTGAGAAAACTCACCTTAACAAAATCGAAACAGCCGAAGAGAGTAATGAGCCAAGTTGAACGAAGATTGAAGCGAAGATTGAAGCCCCACATCAGATCGCAAGCCCTAGTTTTCGGAAAGGAACGAAAATGAGAACTGAAGCTGCCATTTTTTTTCTTTCGTGATCTTTGTTTAGGGTTTAAAAAATGGAAATGGTAAAGTGAAATGAAAGGGATCGGGTATCGGGTTGAAAGTAAAGGCAGTGGTTCTTTTCTTCTTTATTTTATGTTTATTTTATTCTTATTATTTTATTTTATTTTTATATATTTTTCTTCTTTCATTCTATGTTTATTTTTCTATTATATTTTTTTTTCTTCTTTCATTTTAAATCCAATTTGTTTTGTGTAATTTATTTTCTTTACTTTGTTTTGTAAATCTTGTTTAAATTATGTTATTAAAATTTCTCCAATATAGTTACATTATGTTTTTCATATTAAACTCGAACAATTCAAATTACTTCACAGTTTTCAAATCAAAATTTAATTCAATTTTTTATTTACGTAAGTAATAATCCTTAAATCCAAATTATTTTTCTAAGTCATTAGTCCGAATTTTTAAATATAAATTTAATATTCAATCTCAACTCCAAAGTCAAATTTAAATTTTTATTCAACTCTTTATAGATTAAATTTTAAAATTTAATTACCAATTTCATTGTTATATTGGAAATTCAACTTAAATTATCATTCAAATATTTAAAATTAATTAAATATTCACAATTTAAATTGTTCAAAATTTAGGATCGTTACAATCTCCCCTCCTTAAAAGAATTTCGTCCCGAAATTACAGGTAAGGAGAAATGATTGTTGAAATTTCACTAATATTTATATTTTACACACTTTTATCAAGTTTGAAACTTATTAAAAATAAATGAATATAGGATTCATTCCATTTGTTTTATCTCACTAGCTTTGTTTATTAACTCATTTGTCTAGTATTTTTCTACAATCAAGACACAAAAATCTTTACTAAAATTTTCAACTTACAAAACCCAAATTTTAAATTTGAACTTCTTCATTTAAGAAATTTACATAGTATAATTTTTCCAAAGCTGTGGACTTTTCAAAACATTCCAAAAATCCTCTTCCTTAATTTATTAGGTTGGAATTTATATCACTTTAATTTCAGATAATTGATTTTCTATTTAAAGTTTGAAAATACTTGCTAACTCGAAATTTAACAAGTCTATTGTCGTTCTTAAAGACATTAGGCATACGCTGGCCAGGCGCAAGTCTAACAATCTCCAAGTACTAAATATACTTGCTTCAATTCCCAGTGAAAATACTTTTAAAAATTCTTTTTAAAAAAATGGATATGGAAAGCACATTCCCCCATGGATCACAGTTTACTCGGCGGTTCCGCTACTATCCCAGTAGAGTCGCTTGTAACTGTGGATATCTCATCCCTTGAATTTCGCCATGGTTGTTGCCAAAGATCGCGGTTCACACGGCGGTTACGCTACTATCCCAGTAGAATTGCTCGTGACCGTAGGCATCTCGCCCCTCGAATTACGCTTTGGTTTGTAGATTGCAGTTTACACAGCGGTTACGCCACTATCCCAGTGGAATCGCTTGTAACTGTAGGCATCACGCCCCTCAAATTACGCTACCACCTGAGTGTAACTAGATCGCGGTATACACGGCGGTTACGCCACTATCCCAGTGGAATCGCTTGTAACCGTAGGCATCTCGCCCCTCGAATTACGCTAGCATACTATACCAGTCCAAAAGGACATTCCAACTAATGGAAATACTACGTAGCTACGATTTCAAATGGACACTCTTCTCGAGTTCCAACAACCTTCACAAATGTTTAAATGGAAGGTACTTTTCCATATCCTCAATTTGGAAAACATAATATCATACATACATATATAATATTTCATTTCACATTTTTGTACATATCATACTCATGTACTTACATAAGTTTTCCACAACAATTACTTTTCCAAACTAATTGGTTTTTGAATTAATCGTATTCACAAATATACGTTATGAAAACCACAACATTTCATACCCATAACAAATAGAGGTTTCACAAATTTTTTTCCATTTCATCATCCATTTAAAATTTTCCTCTAAGTCGATTTGGAAATTTTTAAGATTATCTCAAACCCAATTCACATTTCATAATCCAATTTATTATCGACTTCACACTCGATTTGGATTTCACGTTACATCGTCAATCCTCAACACATAATTGATGTCTATCGATATATAACCTCTGAGCTCGTACGTCTCAGAGAAGGGTGTTAAGCTAAGAGAATAAATTCTCCGCCACCGCAGATATATATTTAATAGAGATCAATTGATATGTCGTCAATTCACGACGTTAGACATACAATCCAAACCATCTATTTAAAATTCAAAGTTCAATTTACATTGTTTTTGGGTGTCAAAGTTAAACTCAATTTAACTCAAAATTCAATCACTTTGAAAATTTTCCAAGTTGAACTAAGTATTCAAATTTCCCAAAAATAATATCTTTACAAGATATAAAATTTTTCATACTTAACCATTTGAAACAAATTCAAATATTCACTTTTCAATTTATCTTTAAAAGATAAAATCTCAAAACATTTACTTTTCACTTTATCTTGAAAAGATAAAATTTCAAACCTTTCATTTCATATTGGAAAATATTTCCATACTTATTCAATAATAAGTAATTTACAAATCCATTTATTTTCAACATTTTGAAAATATTTGATATACTTAAACCAAATCAAATATATATTTCATTCTTAAAAGAAATCATTCTTTTAAACACATTTCAAAACAACTTAAAATGAATTTACTTCATTTCATAGTGTTGCTTCCCAAAAACATTCCCATTTAAGTTTTTCAACTTCAACTTAATTCATAGTTTGAATTCTGCATACATTTCAAAATATTGGTTTTAAACCAACTTCAAATTTCCAATATTAAGTTTTCCACTTAACTTATTTCCATGCCCATTCAAATTCAAATTTTTCATTGCATCAATTTAAATCTCTTATAAATTTTCATTAGATTCATATCTCTTTTTATATCTCATTTATTGTCCCAAACCATAGATATAACACCTTTAATAAGTTACAATAATTTACTTATCAAAATAAGTCATTTGCGGATTTTATAAACATCTTTAGAAATTACATTTCTATTTATAAACTTTGTTTTATAATCTCCTTTACTAATTTGATTCAATTCGATTCATATAACTTAGTTATATACCCAAAATCCATATTATAAGTTAAATACTTATAATCCATTTATTTACTAAATCGTTCTTCACAACATTTGAAATCAATTTTCAAAAGAATTCAAAATTAAATTTCCAAGTTATAGTTCAATAATCCATTTGATTATAATCAAATTGACATATCATTTTATTTTCCAATTACTACTTTGAAGATATTCAAAATATTTGATTTAAGCCAATTTAAACCAATTCATTAATTCTCTTAACTCATGTTTCATTTTCCATAACTCTCAAAAATTCGATAATGAGTTTCCGAATGATCGAAACTCAAGTGTAACGAGACCTCACCGAAGAGAAACGGTCGCAAACCTAAATTTAGAGAGGGGAATCTTCAAAATAATTCTAATTTTCAAAATACTTTTTATTTTAAAGAAAACAATTTTAAACTTCTTTAGATTTGAAAACACTTTCTTTGAAGTGGTTCTAGTAACTATTCATCAAAGCGTGGTTGCTCCTCAAATTTGTTGTCGATGCTTTCGCCACCCACGTTAATGCTATTAGCTGTCCATCGTGTTAGCCTTGGAGCACCGCCGTTCGAATCACACAAGCGCTTTCGAAATCGCAGTGTGCAACACCATTGCTGCGGGCTGCATCGTCTTTTACCCCAGCTAGAAACAGTGAGTTTTCTCACGATTAATTTTGATTCAAGTATTTAGATCTGTTTGAATTGAATGCTTGGTTGCATGCTATGATTTGGGGGTTATTCATTATCATTTGCTCGGCTACTTTGAATTCTAAACTGATAGGAACAGATAACACACTGCATGTTGGTTTTTGGTTGTTATTCGCTATCATTTGCTCTGATACCACTTTGTAACGACCCGCCGCTCTGACCGCCTCTAGTCGGTAATTAAACCAACTAGAAACGTTCAAAATGACGGATTGTTATTTAGTTTATAACATTTAAACAGAATCAGTCACAGAATCACAGAAACAATAATATATTTTATAAATAAACTTTTCTTTTGTATACAAATATCAGATTTATACAATACATTACATTTTATACAGCGGAAACAATTTATTTTATTAAGTACAAAAAAAGAAATTTCTGAAAAGCTTTAGTGGAGTGCTTTAATCCCCCTCTCTCAAACGTCGCTGCCTGAAAATCTTCAAGCTGTAAAAATACTCGGTCTGACCCGAGTGTTAATTGCAGAACAAAAAAACACTCGAGTCAGGATTAATCTTAATTCAAGTAAATAAATTTGCAATGAATTGAAATAAAATGGTAACAGAGACGACGAATCACATGAATCAATTTAAATCTATTATGGATTTTTATATTAACAACTTTAATTTTTTAAAAACTGTCAATCCCGTGTGGCTGTAGTACACACGTATACTTTGCTCACATGTGCACTGCCTCGCCAACACGTGTGCACCAAACCAAAAACACGGCTATCAGATCGAAACAAAGCCAATGCACAGACAAAGGAATCATGAAGACATCAGACAAAGCAATACAACGGCAATGTCAAAGCAGGCAATCAAGACAGAGGCTCAGAAATGCCCAAAGACACGAAGGCATAAACAATAACAACTGCAGGACCAGCTGCAACATAAAGTGATGAAGCACTGCAACTCAAAGAGCTCAAATGCATGGAACATGACAGTAAGAACAAATCTGGGCAGCAACTCATAGGAACATGACTTTGAACAATGCAAACTAAATGAAACAAGACACAGTACTCAAATGCAAGTGCACAGCTAGACCCAAGTCCAACAGACTCAAGAGAATGCAACAGCATGTCACCAGAAATGACATAGCAACAAGGCAGACCCCATACTAAGGTGAACAACATATCAAAATTTTGGAAATACAAAGTGTTCAAATGAACACAGTAAGCTACATGATGACCAAACAAAAAGTGCACAAGTTAACAAAAACTGCAAATGTTTTCTGGTTAAAACCTGCAAATGTTGAAATAATTAATGAAGTTGATATCTTAATATTGAAACACTTACTGTTGTATTTGCTTCTGAAGTAACAAATTTTTCAAACAACTAAATTATGATTTAAGGGCATAATTTATTATTAAACAGCATTATTTGTTTGATCATATTAATTCCTAACAGAAATTAAACAAATAAATAAAGTATTTCTATTAAAGGAAATTTTAGTTACAAACTAATTATAATTGCAGATTCAAATAATTAACAACACTCAAACATATGCATATATGTTCTCATAGAGCAACCAGCACAACAAATTCTTTTCTACTAATATATATATATATATAGTGAATATTTATCACAATAGAATCATACAAAGCAAACTCATTCCTATAATCCGCATGCAACAGAGAAATTAAAACAACATTTCAAATTAAACTTTAATTTCTGCAAAATCCAGATGGCTTGGTTTTAAAAGTAGAAACTGTTTTTAAAACATTGATTTACTCACTTGAATTTAATTCAACTATACTTTAATTTGAAACATAGCTTTTAAAAATTTGAGTTTTCCCAGATTTTAAAAAAAAAACTCAACTCTCAGGTTTACAAGAGAGGAATGCAACAACATGCTTTATTCTTGTAGACAGAAAATTATGTGAAAATTTTGTTCACAGTTTCCAGCAAAAAAAAAAAAAAATTTTTTTTTTTTTTATTTATTTTTTTTCTAAAACTTAAACTTCCCTGTTATGCCTGTTTCCAGAGCAAAATGCAATTTATTTTAACTTAAATACAATCCAAACTAAATCTTAAAATCAAACAAACAAGTCATGTTTAAATTCTAGATACTAACAGTGAGTAGATCAAGAGATATTGGATTCTTTTGTTTAGAATCTAAGTTTGAACTAAGAACAGGCAAACAAATTCAACAGCAAACATCATGCATAAACACACAAGCATACACAAGCATATTCACACATTTTTATAGATATGCAGTACATTGATTATTTATATCAAGTTAACAGACCAATTCAGGGTTTTTAAAAAAAAATTTTGCTCACTTTATATTGATGAAAACACAAAACATCATCACAACACAAGATCAATCCAACAAGCTAAGTTTTATCAGACGCATGCACAGATTATTTAAAACAATTTTCAATTGTGAAGTTATTTATCAAAATAAAGGTGCTGCAGTTTCAAATCATAGTAGTTAAATTTGATTTTTACATGACAGTTTTGTTGAACTTGATTTTAGTATATCACTTAAACATTTAATTTAAAGGAAGAATCTGTTTTTAAAACAAGAAGTTTACTCGCATTTAATTGAAGCAGAGAATACCCAGATACAACTCATATGCACATATTTACATTAAAACTCAAGCAAACATTATATGCTTCATGCAACAGATAATTTGAAACTCTTTTTAAATTATGAGGTCACTCACTAAACAAAATGGGGACAGAACAATTTATATATATTCATTTTTAATGACAGTTTTGCTTTGAACTTGAGTTCTAATACTTGCATGTGCATTTATTTCAAAAGACTTGGGGTTTTGAATTAGCTTGCAACTGAAAACAAGAATAGGGGAGGTTTACAGACACATATATACATCACATATGAACTGAAGTTCAAACAAACACATGTAAACAAAATTTTCCACAACCAGATTCAAAGATCCATCACATGCAGCAAACCAAAATAGGCAAAGTTTTTGATAGCATCTGTCCTCATCAGTTTTTTTTATTGCAAATTAACCGAGCAAATGAAAGCCAAATAACACCAATTCATATCATGCAACCAAGCAACCAATTCAAACAAATTTAAAAACTTGAATCAAAATTAATCGTGAGAAAACTCACCTTAACAAAATCGAAACAGCCGAAGAGAGTAATGAGCCAAGTTGAACGAAGATTGAAGCGAAGATTGAAGCCCCACATCAGATCGCAAGCCCTAGTTTTCGGAAAGGAACGAAAATGAGAACTGAAGCCGCCATTTTTTTTCTTTCGTGATCTTTGTTTAGGGTTTAAAAAATGGAAATGGTAAAGTGAAATGAAAGGGATCGGGTATCGGGTTGAAAGTAAAGGCAGTGGTTCTTTTCTTCTTTATTTTATGTTTATTTTATTCTTATTATTTTATTTTATTTTTATATATTTTTCTTCTTTCATTCTATGTTTATTTTTCTATTATATTTTTTTTCTTCTTTCATTTTAAATCCAATTTGTTTTGTGTAATTTATTTTCTTTACTTTGTTTTGTAAATCTTGTTTAAATTATGTTATTAAAATTTCTCCAATATAGTTACATTATGTTTTTCATATTAAACTCGAACAATTCAAATTACTTCACAGTTTTCAAATCAAAATTTAATTCAATTTTTTATTTACGTAAGTAATAATCCTTAAATCCAAATTATTTTTCTAAGTCATTAGTCCGAATTTTTAAATATAAATTTAATATTCAATCTCAACTCCAAAGTCAAATTTAAATTTTTATTCAACTCTTTATAGATTAAATTTTAAAATTTAATCACCAATTTCATTGTTATATTGGAAATTCAATTTAAATTATCATTCAAATATTTAAAATTAATTAAATATTCACAATTTAAATTGTTCAAAATTTAGGATCGTTACATTCCGAGCGCATGTTCACGTATTTTCAAACTATTTTTCCAACAATGTTCATATTCTAGCTATTGTTCAAAGAAATATATTTTACAAAGTGATTTCATATAAAAAAAGAAATGATACAATTAATATTTCTAAAGTAGAAAGAGATTTTCAAAATCGATTTCTTAATATTTTCTGAAATTTATTTCAAAACCCGATTTAGCAAAGATATATTTTCTATATAAATATACACGTTTTTGCACTTTTCGCACGTATGAGGAAGAGAATTAAACGATTTAGTAAAACATGTGGCGTGTGACACATGAGTTTGCCTTTTCGGTTAATTCCGGACTTATACGATCGAAACCTCTTTAGTATTGTATCTTGAGTTAATATTTAAGATTTTCAATTCCTATTATAGGATTATCTGAGTAGCCAACATTTGGTGAGTTGAGATGTTCGAGAACTCCTATTATAGGAGTAAAAATCGATGAGAACCACTTAAAGATGTTGTTTTACTCGCCAATGAGATGAAGTGAGTCTTGAGATGAGATTTCCCTTTTCGAGGATTATGGTTTATGAGAAACCATCATGAGATTTATTTGCATTTGTCGATGATACAAGGTAAGCTTCTTTATGATGATTTTATGATGTTGAGATGTATTATGATAATTTTTACTTGTCGATGATATGAGACAAGTCACGATGCCACTAGTACTCGTCAATGAGACGAGACGAGTAGGGTATTGTATTTACTCGCCAATGAGATGAGGTTGAGTATATTTTCATGATGTTATGATGTTTTACTAGTGTGGTACCAACTAACGGCTAGTAAACCATTAGGTGCGAACGTATGGTATGGGACATACGTTAACACCTATTGGGTTCCTATCCGAGAAGTTGAGACACATTCACGATGTTTACTAGTACTACATACCACGAGTACTCGATTGGAGTCATCGCTATGTAGTTGCTACTCCGATCATCACGATGTTATTAACTCGGGTCTTTGTGACCGCGAGTCATTATGATGTTATAGACTATAGTCGTTCATGATGTTCACGATGTTAAGATGTTATTTGACTCCAGTCATCACGATGTTTATGGTACCAAATAGTTGTACTAGTCACGATGTAGCGCGCATAGCATTGCTTTGGCATGCAATCGAGGATCTGGCCAATCCGAGATTTCTTTAAGTTTTGATGTTTTAGACTTCACCGTCTTTAGATGATTATTACATTGATAGCCTAGTGCCAGATGAGATGTATACATATATGGTGAAATCATTTATGATGTTACTCTTTGATTGAGTTATTTGCATTATGGATTGATGATTTGATGATTTTATAAACTACTTGATGTTCAAATGGAGTTGAGATGTACTTATATATTTATACCGATGAGATGAGGTATAAATGATTATGAAGAATCTTTGATGATGAATTTTAGTGATGGATTTGAGATGTATCTATATTCATACCGATGACACGAGCTATGAATAAGTATAATGCTTCTTTTATGTTTGGGTTTTATATTTCCTTGAATACTCCTTGGGATGTGCCAATGAGATAAGGCACATCCATATGCGTTTTATTCTATGTATGAAGGATATGTACCTTTGATGTATTATTATATTGACAACCACTTCTAAGAAGATAGTTGAATCATTTGAAAACATTATCCACATTCCTTTATACTACCGATGATATGAGGCGAAAGCGATGAATATTAAGTCTTATCTATAAAACTTTGCTCGCCGATGTTCCGTTTGCTTAAGTGTCAGTTATGCCACTTAAGTATGACTTCATTATCATTATCTCTTCTACTTGCCAAGAAGAGATGTTGTCATTTCTTATGATGTTGAAACCCTGTTTAGGGCATGACATCCTTTAAGAAAAAGGATTCCATAGCTCTTACCTACTTATCCTTATCTATTATTCTATTTAACTGATGATTTTAGCTAGCCTGACCCGTGTGTTTTCACTCGGGTCAGACCAAGTTGTTTCAGGTATCATATGTTGGACTTAGTTTGAAGTTGATGTTGGATATCAGCTCTTATTTCTCTTGAGTAGTTTCTGTTCTTCCGCATACTCTGATGTATTTACATTTGATTCAATGTATATGGTGTGGTCAAGTACCACCTTTATTGTATTCATATTGTACTGTACTAAGCATGTATCAGTGTATATGTATATATATGATGTTGATTACTGTTCTGTGATGTGCTTTACATTTAGTTATTGTATTTTGTTCTGATAGATCCATTAACTACCTATAGTTTTGGATTAAGCATTTACTGGGTATGTCGATCCACTTGAGTACGAAAAAAATTATATTGCATTTATCGATGTATTCAATAGATGTTTAAGGCAAAATTATAGATAGTCGCTCTTAACAAGCCCCATTCTCCGCTTTCATAGACGAAATTACTTGCTAATTCTCTTTACTAAGGTGGGTCTCGGGGTGGGGCGCTACACAAATATACTTATTCAAATAAGGTATCAATATCTGGACTAAGTCTAAGGTAATATATCCACACTAGGTCAATGGAATATACCGAATGGAATATATATGATACCAGAAAGGGGCAGCTGAAATGTTTGCAAGTCATTACAGCTATTTTGGAAATACAATCAAAACCATATATCTCGTATTGGGATTGGATTTCCAACATTATAGGAAACTATTGGAAGTTCATCTGTGTCCAGGGCTTACGTCCAAGACTCAGACGCCATTATACAATAACACAAATTGCAAAAAGTTGATACAATCTGTGAATAACATCCAAGGAATCAGACTTACCGCATCCCTACCATGAGGCCCAAATGTATCCGGCACTTGTGGCTCAGAACATCTGATAACACAAATCACTACTATCCGAAATGCGAGCATATATCCGACCACAAAGAATTCCATCATAACCGGGGTGTGAGGCTAGCGAGGCTACGATCTATTTCTTCAAAGCCACGCTTTTCACACAAAATCATGCTTTGATCATAACAGGTTCCACTTTAAATGCCATACTGCCATTCCGTTGATCGCTGTTTGACTCCTACAAGCATATAACCTCTGAGCTCGTATGTCCCAGAGAAGGGTGTTAAGCTAAGAGAAGTTGCCTTCTCCACCACCAAGCAGATATACATTTATAAAAGATGTTGCATCTCAGAAATGCATTGTCAGACATTCATCCATACAATTTCGTTCTGGGATTGAATGAAACCGAAGGCACTTTCCTCGGCCATTACTAGGCGAGAAACCCTTGCAATCCGAAAAAATCTCCACAATGAGGAGTCCACTGCTATGAATAACTCTATATTGGGAGCGACCCAAAGCATGTCAACAAGCAGTCCTCATGCTATGAAGATCCATGGTCTTTAATAATCATCATCTTCAACATGTCTTCACTTTCGAACATATACATTGGTTCAAATTGGTTTTCAGATAGGAATCACCTAAATCCGACTCTGGTTCCTTCGATACCAATTATCGATAAAAAGATGTTTAGTTCATATATGGATATCAATCATCAATCAATTACCTCATCTTTTATCTAATCAAATATATTTCTTAGATATATTCTTTTCAATTTATTCCATTTTCTTTTGAAGAGTATATGGAATCATTAAACCTCATTTATTAAATCATTTGGTTTATTTAAATCTCTTAAATCCTGGAATAATTCCAAATCATTTTCTCTTTTACTTAGGAAAACCTTTCCAAATCATTCATTAAATCTTAATCAAAGGTTTCTTATATTCAAGTTATAATTTTAAACTTAGGGAAAATATTCCTAAATCATTCATTAAATCTTAATCAAAGATTTCTTATATTCAAGTTAACTTTTAACTTAGGGAAAATATTCTCAAATCATTCATTAAATCTTAATCACAAATTTCTTTCTCAACTTCAAAACATATTCTTGCAAATCGAAGATTTTCATAATAGAGCACTACTGCCACTTTAGATATGGTAAATTTCACCTCCAAGGACTAATGGCAAGTAATCCTACATTATGAAGATCTTTTTCATCAATGATCATTGTCTTCAATATATTTTATTTTGAAAATTAGTTTGAAGGGGTTTTCAGATAGGAATCACCCAAATCTGATCCCGGTATTTCAAATAGGAATCACCCAAATCCGATCCTGGTTCCTCAATACCAATCATCGAATAAAAGATGTTAAGTGGTTAACATTCATAGAATTTGTTTCTTTTCTCTTATCTTGGAAAAACTTAAATACGACTTTTTTAGAGCATCCAGGCTTTCCTTTCGATCTGTTCCACCCCTTGCCTAAGAAGAGAAAATATACGCTACGTAAGTTCAGGGCATTGGTTGCTCCATCCCTAACCTTAGTTAAATACCTTGTTTTATCTTTCCAGATCTCATGGATGAGATAAATGTAGTAGTCGTTTCTGCATACTCAGTTTGTTATTATATTCAATCTTCTTTACTTTTCGTTTAAGTGGTATAGACAATTCCTCTTAACCATTTATTCAAACTCTTATTAAAATTTACAAATCAACTTTTAAATTACTTAATTATTCTTTTAAAAGAATTAATAATTGGTTATAGGAAATATCTTTACGTTTAAACTCATCTTCAAAAGTGTTATAGAATTCGAAGCATAAATGTGCTGCGGAAAGTGCTATATAAGCCTATTTGATTTAAACAACTTTTTAATATTTGAAAATTCATATTTTCCATTCCAAATCTCTTTTAACCCATTTTAGTAGAGTGATAATATTTATTTCATATTTTTAATCATTTAAAAATATCGTTTATAAGGAATCTCCTTTTGGATTCTGAACTGCAAAACAGCGATGTTTTTAGAAAATTGTTTTGGACATATTTCAGAATCTATTTGATGAAATCTTGATTTTCTTTCTTCGTTGGAACACTAATATCATTGTGGACCAAAGAATTTTTATTTCGATGAAATCCGACTTATAAGTCATTCTCTACATTAATTTGAAGTTACGGGTCGAAATTTACGAACTGCCGCTACACAACGAGCTCGATTTTGACCAATTTTTTGAATTGCTTCGACTTGTTCGAAACACTTGAATTTTTTTTTAAACCACATTTAAACTATTTTAACTTATTTAAAATTATACTTTCATCATTTCAAACTCATTTTTCATTTCATTTCATATTATAATATTATATTACGATAATATCTTTTCCAATCTTTTTAGATTATTTAAAATCATTAAGAGACTAAATAACTTCCATACACATATTTCTATGGATTTAAATTCTTTAATTAACTACGTTTACTAACCATTTCTCTTATCATTTATCAAACCAAGTTAACATCCATATCGTAAACATATAACAATCATAATGTCAACCAAGTATCAAACATTTAATCATTCAACATATTTAAACTTTTCAGCCATTATACATGAAATAAGTTATGCATTAATTAGTAAATACGAGGACTCATCTTTAACCAAATCGATTAACTTCCTACCAACATTCTTGCTAATAACTCTTCACTTAAACTTCAACTAATCAACTTCTACTCCATTTCTTTTGCTTGCTTTATGCTATCGACCTCTTCTTCCAAACTTCTAAAAATCTAGAAGAGCTTCCGCAGTACCTTGAATTTGCTCCTAGCTCCTTGAAATGAAAACAGTGGCACTTCCTTCTCTTTTTCTTGCTCCGAAGCTTCACGAACTTGCTCCTTCCTTCCAAATGGTTCGGCCTCCTCTTATTCCACTCCTTCTTCCATCGTTTTTCACTTCTTAGATGCTAAACAATGTTTTACAGGTATTTTAAGGTCTTTGGCAAAGTTTGGTTGTGTTTGGAGTTGATATGATTTTGAAAAAGTTAGTAAGGAAAAGAGAGTAGAAGAAGCCATTAAAGAGAGCTTCAAGGAGGAAGAAGAAGAAGGTAGAAATAGTGTGAAAAAAGTGAGAAAGTGGTTGGTATTTATAGAAAAAAATAAAGTGGTAAGTTACCAAAATATCCCTTTATGAAATTACCAAAATAACCTTACTTACTTCTTAAGTAACCTTATTTTTTTTCAACACTTAACATCATATTTCAAATCATTATTTTATGTCGTTTTCACTTAAATGTAAAGTAAAGAAAGTAATAATTATGTTTCTTTGATTTGATGTTTTACTTTTTGACTTTTGTACTTTTTTTGTCCTTTTATGCTTACTTTTGGTTAATTATATTCTAGAATTTTCTAAGTATGTTTAGCAAATGTAAACTTGATTAGTGAATTAATTAATACTTATACTATTTAAATATATATGTTCTCATATAAGAAAATAAAGGTGTGTGGATGTTGCGACAACTTTTAGTCGACAAAATGTTTTACGGTCACATTTTGACGTTTTAGTTAAACTTTTTATTTATGCAAACCAAATTTAAAAATGAACTTTTTACTTCTTTAAATAAACTAAAACATGTCTGTTTATATTTTAAAATCATATTTAAATAATATCAAAATTTCTAATTTTACAGTGTATATAAATATGGCAAAATGCGATAAAATTTGTTATTTTTGTAAAACGATTATTAACATACTTTTAACTATTTTAATATACTTTCATTATCTTTATTAAATGTTTTCAATAATATTTTAAATAAATATTTAAACCTATTATTCAAGCATTTATTTATTTTTAACAAAACTTAACTTTTATTGATTTGTTCTAAAATCCAAATTTATACTTTTTTAATTTATCAATTATAAAAAAAATAATTTCTCTATTATTATCTATTATATATAACTTATTTATTTAATATTTAAACCTTTTATAATTTAAAACAAACGAAACCTCTCATTTTCGAAGTAGCGAAATTACGGTTCGTTACATTTATCAGAGTCATCCATGTCTCTGGTTCGATGGTAGTCTCTAGAATCAAGTCTACGTCCATTTCATCTATGCTCAGGTGGGTTAGCATTTCAAATGGAACTAATCCCAATGACTAGGCTGCTCTGGAGCTTGCCAACTTGGCCAAATAGTCTGCCTTAGTGTTTTGCTCTCGTGGGGTGTGTGTTATGGTGTAGTGCTCGATATCACTCAACAGCCCTTGTACTTTAGATAAATACGAGGCAAGATTTTCGCCACATTCCTAGTACTCTCCTTTCGCTTGACATACGACTAGTTGGGAGTCGCTATATATGTGGATAGACTTTATTTTGAGTTCCTTCACAACCTTCAATCCTACGATAAGTGATTCATATTCTGCTTCGTTATTTGTTGCTGGGAAATTCAAGAGCAAAGCATAGCTAATGGCTCACCCCTTAAGGGTTTCAACCATTACCCAAGCTGCTGAACAAAGGTTGTTTGATGCACCATCGATGAAGAGATTCCATTGCGTGCTTACTTTTGGGTGAATTTCCTCATCGTCTTCACTTTCACTAAATTCGGCAATGAAGTCGGCCAATGCTTGCCTATTGATTTCTTTCCTCGGATGGTATGTGATATCGTATGGCTCAACTCTATATTCCATTTGAATAGTCGTTTGGATGTTTCTGGCCGGTATAAAACTTTCTTCAGGGCCTGGTCCGTCAATACTTTCATTGGATGAGCCTGGAAGTACGGTCGTAATTTCCGAGATGCAATTATTACTCGGTTACTTGGCCCGGCTACAAGATGATAATTATAGAGGTTTTGATTGCATCGAGACCAAACTCAAGCCAAGGAGAAGTTGGAAATACGTGGAATGGATTCAATTTGAGTGGTTCGACCTATATGCACGGATTAGCCTGTATGCATGGTTCGGCCGAGGAAGGGGGGACATGTGTCGTTCGATCTTTTGAGATGGCGTGTGTCGCCCGGCTAAAGAAAAGGTGTTGGTAGGAACTCAATGAATATCGACTGACTTAAAGGAGAAGTTCGCTGCTCGGTCGAGGGGGAATAGACAAGACAGTTTGGTCAATTGTCGTTCGATGTGGATTTGGTCCGGCCTTAAAAGCGCAAAGTCATTCGTCGCTCGACTAGGGGAGGAATTGTGTCATTCGGTCTGAATAGTTCGTTATGTGCCGTTCGGCCTAGATGTTTCGACGGGCACCGCTCGATCAAGGAAGTGAAGCCTTGCATGTCTCGGTCAAGGAGCTTAATTCAGCCCTGTTTCGGTCCTCGTGGTTCGGTCATGGTAGTTTGGAATACCTCGTTCGGTGCGTGCCATTGAAGTTGGGGGTTGTCGATTCAATCCCAAAGCAAGGTGGCCGGCATGTCTTTGCTTCGAGTCACACCGTTGCTCACTTCGAACTCCTAGAAAGATTGCTTCGAGATAATCATCAAGACCCCTGGTTCGGCATTTACTGCTCGGCCAATGTCGCTTGGCAAACATGGCTCGGTCTGGTGTACAAGAGTTGTCAATAGTGGGCCGAAGTATCTTAATCATGGCCTATGCAGATGGACCAGCCTATCTTCGTCTATAAATATAGAGCAGAGGGGCAGTTGAAGGGACCTCTTTTGATAAAATCCAAGGGCACTCTGCCATTTTTGGTACTCGCTTCTTTCATTTCAAACTTGTATTTGAGTTAGAAGTTTATAGATTTTATTTGTATTCAAGTCTTGGAGAAAAGAAATAAAGATTACATTAATAGTGGATGTAGGCAGTTACGCCGAACCACTATAATTATGGTGTTCTTGTTTCTACAGTTAATTTTGCATACATTCCTCTGTTTTAATTTACCATCTTCATTAATCTCTCTACACAAATCTTTTCTTGAGTGTTAGTGACCAATTTTGTTGCCAACATTTTGATGCTTTCACTGAGAATAGCATTCTCAAACTGTTAGGATCTACTTTGTCGCTACTGGATTGAAGAAATCCCCTAAAGAAGATCCAAGTTCGTTCACAAGAATTTTATAGATTCTACTCAGAGTTCTTACCAATAACTCTATAATGGGAAGACCGCGTACCAAATCAGTCTCCTACAACGCGGATGTCAACGAGACCGCTAGCGTCTAACAAGTAGGGCCCAACAATCAACAAGCTAATCTTGGTGCACAGAGCGCCACTGTCCTAAACCAAACAGAAGTTATCACTAGAAAAGAGTTCAATGAGCTGATGAGAGAACTCATGGAAAGCAGGAGACAACTTAATGAGCAGATTCAAGCTAATGCCAATATCATGACCCAGCTTACCCAACAACAACGTCAGAATGCTGGAGGAAGTCCCGCTACCTACTCATCATCTGATAACTCCACTTCATCTGATGAACATTCCAGGCATAGGCATCGTAAAATTGAAACATCGCAAACAAGTACAGTAGCTCAATCCAATAGGAATGGTCCAGGTTCCCTACCTGGAGCCATGGGCCCACACTTGCACCTAGGATAACGCCTTCAAGTTGAAATGGGAAACTTAGGATCTGGAGCGTGAGTGGAAGTTGACCGACCGGCCCACCAGGGACGCAATGAAGTAGGTCCCCAGGATACTCGTTTGGGAGATCACCAATCAAGGAGGCACCAGCCGGGATGATCATGCAGGACGGAGTCCAACTTGCCACCTCCCATTCGGACCCTGGATTTGTCAGCCATAGTCAGACAGCCGATGAGGGAAAGTTATGGCTTATCCAACGATGATTGAGGCATAGATAGAAGTCATACTCCATTCAAAAATGCTATCCTACAGACTGAATACCCCTGGAAGTTTAGTATTTTGACTATTCCAGCTTGTGAGGGGAAGACTGATCCCCGACAGCATGTAATGAGATACGAGTGGATGATGGACTCGGCTAGGGCAAATAATGCGACAAAATGTAGATGTTTCCCAATAACCCTATCTTGAATCGCTACCATATGGTTCACCAGACTTCCTCCGCGATCGATCTCCAAATTTGATGAGTTAGTGACGAAATTTGTGAAGTTGTTCAGAATCCATACTACACAACCAAAGCATGTGATATCTTTATCCAGTGTAATCCAGGCTCCAAGGGAGTCCTTAAAGGAAATTTGTAAAGATTTCACATTGCTGCTACTGAAGTTAGCAACCTGAATGACCATGCTATTCTCATGGCCGTTATGCGAGGATAGATCCGTACTCGGAGTTTGGTGATTGGATGGCAGGAAAACCTCCGGCTACCTTGGAATGTTTTTATTCAAAGGAGCACTAGTTCATAAGTAGGGAGGAAGCCAGGTGGATAAGGTGAGGCAGTGCGCCAGGGCCTGGCAAAGAGACGGTGCAAAGCAACATTGCGATAAAATAGGCTGGCGACAATTCTGGAAAGGTCAAGTTTATGTTCAAAACAAGCCCAATTAGTCTAAAGCATCTGGAGGAGGAAATTATGGAAGAAAGAGGGAAGCCGAAAAGTGGAAACCAAGGATCCCGACCTACAATGAATACACTCCTCTAAACACATATCTGGAGAATATATATTTGTCAATCTGTAACACCTTCCAATACCGGAAGCCACGCCCAAAAGAATTCACTGAGGAACAAAAGCAGACTGGGAAATACTGTTGGTTTCACGAGACCTACGGGCACAACACCGAGGAATGTAGACACCTTCATGATGCTATAGAAAAACTGACTCGATAAAAGAAGTTACAACAGTATGTTAAAAATCCGTAGGAGGGCGGACAAGGAACGTCCGACTCCGGTCGCGGGCAGGCTCCACGTCATCTCGAGGAACCTGCTCGGATCGTAGGCAGGATAATCATAAACATGATAGTCGATGGGCCTCATCCAGCATACAAGAGTTGACAAGAAATGGAACGCTATGCTAGTTCCTTGAAACATGTGGACTTTGAATGCTGCTCGAATTTGGAAGATGAGATTCCAGCGAAACAGCAACGAATGATGATAGATGATGTAGTGTTCATAAGTAGAGATGCCGATCAGGTAGAGGCACCTACCATTCACCCGATGGTCATTTCGGCCACGATTGGGCCAATGTTTGTGAGAAGGATATTGATTGATTATGGGAGTTTTGTTAACATTATATTTAAAAAGGAGTACGACCAAATGAAGTTGGAGGCAAAGGATCTAAAATCATCCAAAGCCCGCATTCACGGTTTTAATGGTGCAACCACTGATGCGATAGGTTTTGTTGAATTACCAGTCGAGTTAGGAGAAGTTGTACGTAGGAGGGAACAGATCCTACCGTTCAATGTTTTGGATGTTGATTCCCCGTATAATGTTTTTATGGGCTGACCGGCCCTGGCAGAGTTTAGGGCAGTTTTGGCTCGGTGGTGTTTGACTTTGAAATTTCCGACCGATAGGGGAGTTGGTATAGTGCATGGCGATCAAGCAACTGGTCATGCATGTTATATGCTGAGCTGAGAGAGGCTCAGCGAAGAGTGAAGGGAAAGGTTGTGGACAATTAAGTCCGCATCCAATTGCATAAAATTGACAAGTAATGCCCGAGCCTTGGCTCGGGCAGCAGGGTCGGATCGACAGAGACATAGATCTGAGAGACGATGATGAAGAACCTAAGGAGTCTAAAGCTGCACCAGCTGAACTGACAATCGACATTTCGGTCAGCCATGATAACCCATCACGGGTGCTTAAGATTGGATCATAACTCACTCCCTCGATGACCGAGGATCTAACTGATTTCCTCCGAGCGAAACTGGATGTTTTTTCTTGGACCCACTCTAATATGTGCAGGATTTCTCCCGTCATCGCAAGTCATATATTAAACATTGACCCAAAATATGTACCAGTGAAACGGAAAAGGAGAGGTATGGACCTGGAGAGGTCTGCTGCTCTCAGAGAGGAGATGGACAAACTCAAAGCCAATGGGTTTGTCCACGACGCCCTCTACCCTGAATGGGTTTTTAACCCCGTACTAGTGAGAAAAGAAAATGGGTAATGGAGGACATGTGTTTCTTATTCAGACCCGAACAAGGCATGCCATAAGGATAGTTTTCCTTTACCGAGAATTGACCAGCTAGTCGACTCAATAGTCGGACATGAGTTATTGTCATTTATGGATGCGTATTCGGGATACAACCAAATCTTAATGCACATTCAGATCAGGAGCACACTAATTTTGTCATAGATGTCAGGCTGTATTGTTATGTGGTGATGCCTTTTAGGTTGAAGAACGCAGAAGCGACTTATCAACGCTTAGTAAATCGGATGTTTAAAGACCAAATTGGTAGAACAATGGAAGTCTATGTAGATGACATGCTCATAAAGTTACGACAGTCAAACGACCACATTCGAGGCTTAACGGAGGTGTTTGATATACTTAGATGCTATGGAATGAAAATCAATCCACTAAAGTGTTCCTTTGGTGTTGCGTCGGGAAATTTTTTGGGCTTTATTGTCAATGCACGGGGAATCGAAGCAAATCCAGAAAAGATTCAGGCTATTCGAGACATACAAGCGCCCAGAACTATAAAGAAAGTACAAAGCCTAAATGAAAAGGTCGCCGCATTGAGTCGATTCATATCCAGAGCGATCGACAAATGCATTCCCTTCTTCGATGTGATAAAGAAAGGGAAGAGAAATTTTAAGTGGATGCCCGACTGTGAGGATGCGTTCCAAACTCTAGTAAGACATTTGGAATGTCCCCCGGTTCTATCAAAGCCTGTAGACCATGAAGTGTTATATGTATACTTGGTCGTGTTTGAACATGCCATTAGTATGGCCTTGGTTTGCGAGGGGGACCAAATTCAAAAGCCATTTGTACTATGTCAGTAAACGTCTAACGGGGGCAGAAATAAATTATCCTAAAATTGAGAAGCTAGCATACTATTTGGTGATTGCGTCATGCAAACTTCATCCATATTTTCAAGCACACCCGATCAGTGTTTATACCGATCAACCTCGACGACAGGTGCTCCAACGACCAGAAACCTTTAGGAGGTTGTTAAAGTGGAACATTGAGTTGAGTCAATTCGATATCACCTATCTTCCACGGAGGTCTATCCAAGGGCAGGCGCTAGCGGACTTCATTACAGAATTCACCATATCTGACGAGCCAAGCAGTGATGATGTTATTCCCCCCATTCAATGGAAACTATATACCAATGGGGCATCCAACGATCTTTGTTCTGGGGCTGGTGTTATTCTCGTAACTCCTGAAAAACGATCAATTTGTTATGCTTTGAAGCTCAAGTTTCCAACTATGAATAACAGAGCCGATTATGAAGCAATGATTTCTGGCATAAAACTTACCAGGGAACTTAGGGTAAAATCGGTTGAAATCTTTTGTGAATCACAAATGGTGGTGTACCAAGTGCGAGAAGACTATCAAGCAATGTGGTAGAGACTTGCCCCATACCTTGCTCGGGTTCAAGAGCTGTTGGCAGACCTTGAATATTGCGACATTTCACACGTCCCATGTAAAAAAAATAGGCAAGGCAAAATTCGCAAGTACTGGTGATGCACAACAGATGGCTTGGTTCTCTTCGAAATCTTACATGCTTCGAGAATAAACGAGATGGAAGTAGATTTTGTGTTTGAAATGGAAACTGAGAGGGAGTCATGGATAACCCCATTCAAACAATACCTGTTACATAGGACTTTGTCCGCAAAAAGGAACGAAAGACGACAAGTCATTCGCAAAGCTTCGCGGTACATAATGGAGGATGGAATAATGTATCAGAAAGGATTCGCAGTTCTCTTACTTCGGTGCATTGCCCACGACGAGATATAGTGGGCCTTGAAAGAGGTTCATGAAGGAGAATGTACCGACCATACTGGGGGCAGACATTAGCGAAAATGATCCTCCGCTATGGATACTATTGACTAACCATGTATCGGGATGCCGTAGACTATGTAAGACGGTTCGACAAACGTCAAAAGTATGCAAAAATCCCAAGAGCTCCCCCGGCAGAACTCACACAAATGGTTAGTCCCAGGCCATTTGCAATATGGGGGATCGATATAATTGGCTCCTTGCCGATCTCCAGATGTGGTGCGAAATATGCAATTGTTGCGATCGATTACTTTATCAAGTGGGCGGAAGCAGAGCCCTTAGCTATATCACCACAAAAAGGTAATTAATTTCATTGTGTGAAACATCATATGCCATTTTGACCTCCTATAAACTATCATTACGGATAACGGAACTCAATTTGAAAGTAGAGAGTTCAAAGAATTCTGCCAAAAATATGGCATTGAGAAAAGGTTTACATCAGTCGCTCACCCTAAAGCCAATGGACAAGTTGAAGCCGTAAATAAAATAATCAAATCAATATTGAAGAAACGTTTGGAGAAGGCTAGAGGCAAGTGGGTGGATGAGCTTTTGACAGCACTCTGGGCTTACAGAACCATCCACAAGTCCGCGATTGGCCACACTCCATTCACTTTGGCATACGACACTGAAGCTATTATACCCATGGAACTTGAAGTTCCTTCTCATCGGGTAACTTATTATGATCCTTAGATGAATCAGGGTCTCTTATTGGAATCGCTGGACTCTGTTGATGAAAAACACGAGGAAGCTGATTTAAGGGCGAGTGCATATATGCATCGAGTCGCTCGATATTATAATGAAAAATTCGACCACGAACCTTTGATGTGGGCGATCTCATTTTAAAGCAAGTTTTTTCGATCCCATCATATATGAATCCTACATGGGAAGGTCCGTACGTAATTGAACGGAAGCTTAGAGGAGGAACTTTCAAGCTAGTAACTGTCGATGGCGTGACGCTCCCTCGAGCATGGAATAACGAGCATTTGCACCATTATTACACTTAGCCTATTTCTTTCACATTTTAGTAGTAACTGTTTCCAGTATGTTTTTCTTTTGTTGTTTTTTGTCTCCGGCATGTAATAAGACAATTTAATTTGTTCCTATTTGTTATGATCAATGAAGGTTTGAAGCCGCTTTTCTATGAACTATTGATGTTCCATGTGTTATAATTCCATAGCAAAAATTAAATCACATTATGCTTTTCGACGTATGAAAGCGCGACAAAATTAAAAGTCAATCAATAAAATAATCTTTATGTCCTCGGAGTGCGGACCAGAGTACTCTGAGTCCCCAAAGTGCGGACTAGAGTATAAACAACTCAATAAATCTCTAAGTCCCCAGAGTGCAGACTAAAGTACTCTGGGTCCCCAGAGTGCGGACTAGAGTATAGACGACTTCAAAAATCTCTAAGTCCCTGGAGTGAGAACAAGAGTACTCTGAGTTCCCATAGTGTGGACTAGAGTATAAACGACTCAAAAAATCTCTAAGTCCCCAGAGTTCGGACTAGACTACTTTTAGTCCCCAGAGTGCGGACTAGAATACTTGGAGTCCTCAGAGCGCGGACTAAAGTATAAACGACTTCAAAAATCTCTATGTCCCTGGAGTGCAGATCAAAGTACTCTGAGTCCCTAGAGTGTGGACTAGAGTATAAACGACTTAAAAAATCTGTAACTCCCTTGAGTGCGGAATTAGAGATTTTAAAGTCATTTATACTCTAGTCCACACTCTAGGGACTCAGAGTACTCTAGTCTGCGCTCCAGGGACTTAGAGATTTTCAAGTCGTTTATACTCTGGTCCGCATTCTAGGGACTCAGAGTACTCTAGTCCGCGCTCCTTGAGTCCACAGAGTGCAGAGTAGAGTATAAACGACTCGAAAAATCTCTATGTCCCTAGAGTGCGGACTAGAGTACTCTGAGTCCCCAGAGTATGGACTAGAGTATAAACGACTTCAAAAATCCCTAAGTCCCAGGAGTGCGGACTAGTGTAACCTAGAGTACAGACTAGAGTATAAACGAATTGAAAATCTCTAAGTCCCGGGAGCGCGGACTAGAGTACTCTGAGTCCCTAGAGTGCAGACTAGATTATAAACGACTCAAAAAATCTCTAAGTCCCTAGAGTGTGGACTAAAGTACTCTGAGTCCCCAGAGTGTGGGCTAGAGTATAAACGACTTAAAAAATCTCTAAGTCTGAGTCCCCAGAGTGGGGACTAGAGTATAAACGACTTAAAAAATCACTAAGTCCCCAAAGTGCAGACTAGAGAATAAACGACTTGAAAATTTCTAAGTCCCCGCAGTACGGACTAGAGTACTTTGAGTCTCCAAAGTGCAGACTAGAGTATAAACGACTCAAAAAATCTTTAAGTCCTCGGAGCACGGACTAAAGGACTCTGAATCCCCGGAGTGCAGACTAGAGTATAAACGACTTAAAAATCTCTAACTCTCCAGAGTGCGGACTAGAGCACTCCGAGTCCCCAGTGTGCGGACTTGGGTGTAAACGATTCAAAAAATCTCTAAGTCCCTGGAGCGTGGAATAAAATACTCTAAGTCCCCAAAGCATAGACTAGAGGATTTACAATTCCAAAAATTTCCAAGTCATGTGGAAGCGGGCCGGAGATTGTGTAACTCACGAGATTTCGAATTTCGACTACAAGTTAGACAGTAAGCTAAACAGCGAAAATCATCGAAAACAAAGAAACAAAATTTTATTTACTAATCGAAGATTCAGTTTCACTACAACTTCTCCTGAACTTGGAACAAAAAGTCTATTTCCAATGATTATGAAAATAAATAGAAATAACTTCATAATTCAAACTTATTCGGGTTGAATGAGGCACGACTGGATTGCTACTTTTTTGATTTTTTTTCTCCTTCCTCGGCTTCTCCGAAAGCTCCTCACCCAAGAATTTTGTCTTGGACGCCTTGCTTCCTAGTGAGGTGGTGCCCAAAGAAGGAGGAGGAACTTCCAATGGCGTGGTCCCACCAGGGAGAATGACCTTCAGGGGCCTGTTTAGGGGATCATCCCACTCCGCCACTTAAGACTCAGCCTTAATTTTAGCTTTCTTCTTCCCCTTTTCCATGATTTGTTCCTCCATGCTCAGTTCTGAAGTGTGTTCGGAGGTGCCCGTGATTTCAACTTCATCACGCTCTTCTATAGGTGAGGGGTTCTTGAGTTTGTCCTCATCGAGCGGCCCAATCATTTGAGCCTCGGGTCTGGGAGCATTCCTAGTATGGGATGCCTCTCCCAATTTCTCTTCCTTCTTTGTGGCTCCTTGGAGTTGGTTCGAGATCAGAATTGCCTACACGAAGTTATAAAAGATAAATGTTAGAATACATGTATTGCCCGCCAAGAAGCGACGGTTATTTGAATTCTAGAAAGAAGAGTTAAATACCAGCCATCGGTTAACTCTCGGCTGTTGTGGGAGTCTCATCCTCTGAGATAGGGGACAGAATGTGGTTATCAAGCCCAGGTTTCCCTAGATCATCGCCAACAGGCTCCTCGAAAGGGTCGAGTGATGAGCGACCGGTCGGCTAAACAGAAGGAAGAACTAGAGATTCAGTCCCGGATGTGCCAGTAACTTCGTCCTTCCCTTTTGATGAGGAGGAATCTCTTCCATAAACAACTTTGGCTGTAGATAAGTCGGAAGGCTTATTTCCTTGAAGCACTTCCTTCACAAGAGAATCCTCATCAACTTCCTCGGTGCCTACATCTACTCGTTTGATTTTATCAAGGTATCCCATGCCTTAGCTAAGGATTCGAGGTAACCCTCGCCATAAAAGATAGATCTCAATGCATGAGAACCCAAGCGTTGTATTCAGCAATAAGAAGATCAAATAGGCATTTAATTTCTTCTCTCCTGGCTTTGGTAGCTGCCTCAAGGCGAGAGTCAATTTCTATCAATGCCATTCTTTTTCCCTTTTCACGTTCCACTTCCTTTAATGCTTCAGCTTTGGAGAGCTCCTCATCAAGCTTTGTTTTTAGAAGTCGTGTAGCGACAATCACGTCGCAATATCATTGCGACTCCTCAGTTTTTTCTTTCTGTTCTTTGAGAAGTAGCTCCTCCAATTATTTAACTCGTTGAGCAAGGACATCCTTCTCTTTTTGAACAGAGTCTTTTTCTAAAGCTAAAGTGCCACAGCGTTGAACCGCCTCATCAATTTCCCTTTGTGAGTACCTTCCAAAAGACTGACTGCCTCGGCTACATCTTTAGCGTTTGTTAAGCAGCTTCAATTTGAAATTTGTACGAGGAAAGCTCTTCATCCTGGGCTATGATAATGTCTTTATCATGGATGGCTTCAAGTTTCAGGCGATCGATCTCATACTGATGTTCCATAGAAACTTCTGAAACTTTTTCTACCAAGTGAACAAACGCATCGTGTTGAACATAGACACTGTTATTGCAAGCGATGAGACATTTTTTGACATGCCCTGGAATTGGGTGAATTGTGGGAAGAAATTTCAGTCCGTCAAAGCATATTTTCGAAATGTGGCTTTAAGCTCATCTAATCTTTCGACTACCGACGAATCATGTGCAGAGATTTGAGGGTTTTTCTCAGCCGGAGCCACAGACTTTTTATGAGGCTCACGAGATTGCTTTGTGCTGGAAGAACCAGAGTGTTAGTGCCAGGAGCTTCAGAGTGAGACACCTTTTGAGCAGACTTTTCTCTACTGTGCTCTAAGTGAGGGGGAGGATGTTGGAGTATGAAGAATGGCTGTATGTTTTCTTCGAGAAGATGACGAGTCTCTGGGACGGTAATCCCTATCGCCGGTATCATATCTTTCTCGGCGTCTACCTAACCCTGAGTCCCGACTGAAGTGGTGGAAGATGGAGGACCCGGAAGGCGGTCGAATCCATGAGTGCGCCCCATATCACGTAAATAGAAATTAAGTGAGGACGATTTAGCGAGAATAATATGATGGCTAAAATTTAAGTGTAGGTTGATGTGTGAATATTTGCGTGTGTCCTAATGTTTCCCCTCAATGGACCAGTTTCTTTTTCTTTTACTTATTGGAGTTTATTCTCCCTGATGATGAATTTGATCGCCTCCATCGCCTCTTGTAGGAGAATTAAGTTCCATGTCCCCTGGGTCATTAAAATCGTAATTCAGCAGGTCATCGGGGATGGTCAGGTCTGAAAGACCTTTCAATGAACGCTCTAGATGTTTGGGAGACAACTTTTTCTCAACCAGAGTGATTGTAACTTTAAAAGTCCCGCCCGCTGTTTTATTTTTCAGTTTATAGGCTAGGTTCTTTTGCCTCTTCGTAGGGGAAAGTGACTTGGCGACGCCAAGCACGTCTGTTATTGGTGCAATATCGGAGCCTAAGTTCTTGTCGGTCGTTTTTGGAACCTCGGCCTCCTTCATTTCGCCTTCCTCAGAGATATATGGGGGATTCCTTCTGTAGAGGGAGGATATTGAAGGGCCAGCTTTCCCTTTGCCTTTCTCCATGGCAGATCCGGTTATAGCAGCGCCAGTTAGGAGACTAGTTCGACGACCTTCTGCAAAAAACCTAAATTTTAAAAGTGATTCATTGGAAATAATGGATTTGATTTCCCAGTCTTCCGTGGGGAAAGCCCGGATGGCCTCGACGCCCTCAAAATACCCGGTGCTTTCGGGATATGGGCTGATACCAGTAAAAATCAAAAGAAGTTTAAAAAGAATGCACTTCATGCCTTATACAAATATTGATCTAGAAATGGAACTTACTCCCTTCCAGCCACCTTTTCGCATTGGCGGGGGGGGGGGGGGGGGGGGGGGGGGAGGAGGAGGGGAGGGGGTGGGGGGCCAGCATATGTAAAACCATTCCTGCTTATACTGGGAGAATTTACTCCATGCCCCCGTCAGGATCTGACACTTGGAATGCGGCTCGAGGAATATGAAGGATGGACAGTTAGACCGTCTTTTGAAGCGATAAATGTAGCGGATATCAATGGGAGTGGGGAGCCTGAACAAGATGCTCATGAAAAGAGTACAAGTGCCATAGATGAACGCGTGACTATTGGGATGTAGTTATGCCGAGGCGATTCCGATATACTGTAACACTTCACGATGATAATACATCCCCCCATTTTGTGTGTAAACTAGTGCTACGACTTAAACGTGAGTACCGAAAAAGTTAAAAGCTTTCAACGCAAGCATGATGTGATAGATTTTTCAGTGGTTGTCCTTGGAGACCGTCATCGCTGACCGTCTCCTGCAGTTTATTATATGATTGACATCAAAAATTGTGGAACCAAGCATTAGCATCATAGAATATGAAGGCTATTGTCTTCATACATTTATATTAATAAATAAATATCCATTTAATTTGGAAAATACCAAATTAATTCACAATTTAATTTCAAAAATTAAATTAATTACCAATTTAAATTTTGAATCAAAACCGGGATCGTTACAGATTCCTCCTTAAGAAAATTTCATCCCCGAAATTTGCTCGACAGGGAGACCAAAGTGAATATCTATTTTGCATTTGGCTTACCAAATCAGAATATCATCAATAACTATGAGAACAAACCCATTCAATACCTCACAAAACACTCGGGTCACCAGATTTATGAAATATGCAAGGGCGTTAGTTAGTCCGAAGGATAACTAACCATTCGTAGAATATATCTAGACCCAACAGAACAAACAATGGATACTCAATCCAGGTTGAAATATCCTAAAGTATACACCAACTCATCCCTCTTCGGACTTGGATCCTCACAAGAAATCATAATTGAATTTCAAATTTGGTTTTAATCCGAATTGTTTGTCGATACAAATCTTCATATTTTATTAACCAATTTTTTTTCAATTTTTCAATTTCAAATTCACTAGAGTTAAAAATGAACCGATGATTAGAAAAGACGAATTAGGACAAGAACCTTTTCTACAATGATTCGCAGGGCCCTCACCATACCAAAGCTTCTTCCTGAAGTTGCCAGAAAGCCATCAAAAACTTGAAATTGAATCAAAGGAGATTTATAGAGAAAAGATTGTTCCCACTGTTGCAAGGTATTGACCATTTGTAGTGGCGCTTTCCTATCCCCTATCTCATCCTCTTCTTGTACTCATACTCACTATCAGTGGAAAGTAAGAGAATTTACAAAGGCATACAGACGGATTTCTTTGGGATGTACTCATTCTTGGGTATACTTCACCCTATCTCTAATGTGTTACCTAATGTGTTATACTCCTGAGCTAAAGTTCAACCTTCATCTCTGATACCACTTTATCACAACCCAAATTTCAGCGTTCGAAAATCGACACCCGTGCTTCACTTGTACTCGAATGTCGCAGATTCAATCGTTGAAATCCGATTCGCGCCGGAGCTTATAACACATTAAGTACAACAACACAGCGTAAGAAAATGAATATATATCATTGATACAACAATAAATTCAATATCTGATACAATATGGATATCAACATTATCAGAGACAATGTATACAGCGGAAAAGATAACACCAATATCAACAGCTTCAAAGAGATCCAATTCCCATACCGCAACTCCATCTCTGATGCTCCAAAACCAAATAGCTCATCCCGAAGCTTCGAAGACTTCAATTCAATAAGCTCAAACCACCATCAAGTTGGACTTAAGCAAGGTCAGTCATCAAAAGACTGAAAAAGATTTTCAGAGACTGAAGGCCACCGAATCTACACCTACTATTTGATTATCTGAAAATCTCAATACTAGACTGCACATATGGAAATTCGTAGGCATCCAGAGTTTAGGAAAGGAGCAATAAACTCCGGGTCAGTCATGAGACTGGTGTGAGCAAATGAAAATGGTTTATCGTTAAAACAAACAACAAAAGAAGTAAAAGAAATCCACAATTTTTTTTGGAAAATGAAACTACCATAAGGCCTTCCGCCACACACACAATGCAAATGCAGAATTAGAGGAGATTTCTCCTTATGATAGTCAAACATGCTAGATACGTAAAATATTTTTGATATTATTATTAGCGCATAGTGCAGAAAATATTTCAAAAGTATAATATTAATCTTAGCCAGCATACAACCATTATTGTATGCCTACTATAGCTACTATGTTCAATAGCAGGTTACCGCCACATTCCAGGGCAGGTTATACAACTAAAACCGTACAGGGCGCGTATTGTTTCTTTGGATTTCCAACAAATGGTCAGGCTAAGGAACTTCCTATTACCACATGGTTATGCCTCTGGAGGGACACCCGAGAACTTACCCAGCTCTCTACCAACACAAGGCCGGGTTACCCCTACTCGGAAGTAACACTTACAAGTATACCATCCTCGGTCGTTGACGACCTTCCCTCAACCACAAAGCAACAATCACAAAGTAGTAAATTTGTAGCGACCACATGAGTTAAGTAACTAGGCTCCATACCATAATACCACCCTTTTCCAGAAGAAATGGACAAACCCTATGGGCGCGACCCCTAATAACCTTGCTGCATCTTTCTTGTTTCGACCATTTCCGGGTTGTGAGGTCCGACGAGGTCTCGTCCACAAAGCAACGCTTTTCGCAAAGTCATGCTTCGATCAACAAATGATCAGCAACACTCAGCAGCACTCAGCATGCCACACTACCAAATTGGAAATGTATCGCTAGTAACCATCAACTACATAACCTCTGAGCTCGTATGTCTCAGAGAAGGGTGTTAAGCTAAGAGAATAAATTCTCCGCTACAAAGCAAAAATGTATTTGAAACTAGCTTTACATCTCAAAGTGTAATGTTAGACACACATCCATACAAGTCTGTTACGGGTTCGAACAGAACCGAAGGCACTTCACAAAGAAGCCCTTGCAAATTCGGATAATCCCTAATCACGTCCGGACTCCCTCTCACAATGGGTGATCAAATCTCTATACCGGGGATCAACCGGTGCAGAGACATTCGACGAGTTATCCTTTCGATTTCGAAAATATCTGATCTTCACCACTGGTCTTCAAATGCTATGCATAACGTCGTATCATTATTCGGAATGGGTTATATGACACAAATTCCTCTCTCGGCTAAACTGAATAATGAGCGCAATATTTAAAAAGCATATGGATATTGGGATCTCAGTTAAGTCACAACTTAAAGCCCAAAACTTTTCTTTCAATGGTTTAAACAAATTAACATTTACAAAGCTTTAAACAAAAAGATTCACTTCACAAAGTTCACCAATCTTTCACAAAGATTAATTCGTAGCCCTTCAAAACAATTACATTTCAATCCCAAATCTTTTATACAAAAATACCTTTTAAGATCCTTTCCAATTTCAAAACAAAGTTCAACAATCTTCCACAATGATTCAATTATAGCTTTCAAAAAAATTCACAATTCAAATCTTTTATACAAAAGATACACCTTTAGGATCCTCTTACTTTGGAAACAAAGTTCACTAATCTTTAACCAAGATTCATTAATAGCTTCAACAATTTTCATTTCAAACTTGAAATCTTTTCAACATAAATTGGAAATCCTTTCTTTATATGAAAGGTGTTGTTATTTGAAAACAAACAGTTTTCGTTCAGGAAAATCCAGTTACATTTGCTCAAGTTAAAGCCTTTCAAGTATAACTTGGGTTGAATTTAAATTCTCAAAACAATACTTTTAAAATAGTGTAAAACCCATATAAACACTTCTATAACTTGTATATCCTTTTTAAATCATAATTTCCAAACATAGAATTCAATTTCAAATCTTGAATTCAAATTCAAATCAAATTATTTAAATTTCAAAACTTTATCAAGTTATTCAAAATAAATTTTATCTTCAAAACTCGTTTTCAAAAGCTTTTCATATTTAACCCAATTCCATTTCCAAAATCATTAGGATTCAAAATTCAATCTTTAAAATCATTTCAAAAATCTATGACATAACCAATTTCCTCGTGCAATCCATATTTGTGTGTGTATGGTGTAGTCCAGGGGTTTTACACAATAGTGCAAAATCATCAATCATTACAATCCAACACAACAATATTGATAAGCGGTATATTCTTATAGCGCTTATCTTCATTCACAGATTCACAAATAAATATATAAATGCATCACGGATAAATAAGTCACAGATCACAGCTTAAACATACAATTCATATCACCTAATAACACACATCAGGGATATCAAATAATTCAAACATTCAATATAATTCCAAAACATCCATAAGTAAGATCAATAAATTTATCTGATCAATTTAAATCAGATTAATCACCAATGCTGGTTAATTAACATAAGTTAATTACAAATTAATTAACTTTTAATTTTAAATTAATTAACCTTTAATTATAAATTAATTAACATTTAATTATAAATTTAATTAATAATTAAATCAACCTTTAATCATTAAATAATTAACCCCTAATTATTTAATAATCCTTTAAATTAATTACCCTTAATTAATTAATTAATTAATTTAACCCTTAATTAATTGCCATTAATTAATTTTTCCTTAATTAATTAAATTAATTAATCCTCAATTAATTATCATTCCTTAATTACTTTCATTAATTAATTAACCCTCAATTAATTATCCTTAATTATAATAAGTGATTATCCCTAATCACTTATATTAATAAATCAAAAATTAATTATCACATGATTAATCATTAATGAATTATTTTTAATTAGGTAATTATCTTTTAAGTAATTAATTGCCTTTAACTACTTACATTAATTAATCTTCATCCTTAATCAAATCAAATTAAAAATATTTATTATTTACAAAAGAATCGTTTTACAAAAAATTGTTTAAATATAACTTGATTTGGTTTTAAAAATAAAAACTATCTTTATATAAAATACCATACCCCAAGACAACCCAGGGTTTTAACCCGAGTGGCATCCTAATTTCCCCGAGCGAAGACCCGAGTTACCCCTTTCTTTTCTAAAACTTTGTAAAATTTTAAGCTTTTAAAACCTGTAAAAACCATTTGAATCACTTGCTATAATACTTGTGTCAATCCATCACTTACTCGAGCTTCGACCCGAGTCGTTACTTCCTTCTCTAAACATAGCAACCCAGTCATCATCAATACCCCATGCACATGCACCGGAGCTCCGACCATCTTCGGTAAACCATGTTGCCTTCGACAAGTCGACAACATCAATATTGACCAACCCAAACAACCAGATCCTCGAAAGCATCCCCGACATCGAATTCGAACATGTTGGTCAAAACAGGAACAAAGCAGACCATAAAAAAAACCCTTGACTCGCCGCCACAATTCGCCGGAGGTTGCGAAACTCCGACCACATTATCGCCGATGACCCATGAAACTTTTCCTCCCAGTGCTATTGCTTCCAGTTTGCCAATGGCCACGTAAATACCTCAGTATTGACATTGATCAAAACAGGCGGTTGAAACCTTATTTGACTTCGAATGATCGTCACAATGGATTATAAAATCATCGAACATTTTTCTGATGATCCTTGACCTCCAAACATACTCCCTCTTCGATCATGAGATTTATCATTACTCCGATCATCGAGAATCGTTGAAAACGCGTAATCAGTTCATCTCATAAATTCACCTGATTTACTTACTTAAAAATTATGAAACCTTCATCTAAATTCATCACTGACCAATTCAAATATGCTTATGAAATTCAAACACAAATTTATGATGATCAAATTTGGACATATACATGATTTTCAGTGCGATTGCTATTTTTTAAAATAATTGCTTAATATAATTACTTGAAATTATTTTTAAAATTTGAATTTGCCAAGCACAAACAAATTTTGTTTAGAGATCAAAACCCAATATTGACTCCTTTGTGTAGTATAAAGTTTCAATCAAATTTTAAAACCTGTCATATGCACAGAGACAAGTTTTTTTCCTATTTTCCCAGACATGAACACTTTATTTACACACACACATATATATATCACAGGTAGGTATATACAAATACTTTTCACAAAAACATTCAAGTATCAATCATAACTATCAAGGTATCATAATCACAGACATAAGGAATCAAGAAAATCTGGTTCAAAAAAATAAGTTTGCTCACCTGTTTAAAAAGAACAGAGGCTTGGTTCTGTTTTTCTTTTTGATTTGGAAATGCTTGTGATGATCTGGTATCTTCTTCTTGCTTTTGAGACTGAAATTGATTTGAACTCTGGAATATGATCTTTGCATTGTTGAATTTTTGATCCTGACTTTGTTTTGATTTCAGGTTGATCTGGTTTGCTTTGATTCAGGTTGTTTTGTTTTGATTCTGATTTCATTTTGATTTCCAGGTTACACTTGATCTGGATCTTGTTTTTGATTGAACCTGATCTTATTATCAAGTTTGAAGAATTTGTTTTTAGATTTTTATTGTTTGCTTCAGGCTGAAGCTCTTGCTTTCCAGGTTTGTGTTTTTTATATCTTTTTTCCTTTTGATTTGTAGTTTAGTTTGAGAAGTTTTGAACTAAGAATTTTTTTTTACAGGTTTCTCATATTTGTATATATATTTCAATTCCAAGAAAAAGAATTGATTTTTGCCATTTGTTTATATAAAGTTACATTAACTTAACACTTGTAAATGCAATTTATCATTAAGCAACACATGTTAATATATATAATCTTAACCTTACATTTGTTTAAACTATGTGTTGTGATCTAAACACTTGTTAAATCCAATTAATTTTATGTTTAAATCCTTTTCTTTATTTTTTTACAAATTATGGTTTAGAGCCTCTTGTTTATAAATTATGTTTTAGTCCTTTCTCTTAAATTTAATTGTAGTTTATGTTTTAAACCTTATCATATTAAAATTTATCTTTAAAATTCAACCCAAAATTCTATTTGATTTTAACGTTGTAAATAGCTTTATATTATATTTCCTATTTAAATAAATACATTTTCTTTATTAATCATTTATATAATCTTTTATAGAAAATAGTTTTAAAATTTAATTACACATGAATAAATATATTATAATTTAATTATTCA
Organism: Allium cepa; assembly: GCA_030765085.1. Taxonomy (NCBI): domain Eukaryota; kingdom Viridiplantae; phylum Streptophyta; class Magnoliopsida; order Asparagales; family Amaryllidaceae; genus Allium; species Allium cepa. The sequence continues at coordinate 468,510,218 of CM060943.1, forward strand.
TTAGCCTTTGAAAAATTTATTATATCAAATTCAAAATATCATTTTCAAATTAAAATGCATATTTAATATAATTAGAAAATAAATTCTCTATTAATTTAAAAATGTAAATTTTAAATTCAATTTGTTCTCTAAGATTTTTATTATTGAATTTCCAGTTAAAAATTCTATTTAAAAAAATTCATATTTATATACATTTATATTAATAAACAAATAAATATCCATTTAATTTGGAAAATACCAAATTAATTCACAATTTAATTTCAAAAATTAAATTGATTACCAATTTAAATTTGAATCAAAACCGGGATCGTTACAATATTGAGAGCGTGGCAGGTAATGTTTGGTGATACCCTACATATATCGAAGTGTGTCCAAGCAAATACGTCCAAATTGGTGCAAAGGAATTTGGTTAGTTCTGACTGCATCTTGTTTCAAAGCCATGACCCAATTTTCATGACCCGTGTTGGGTCATCCATACAGACTGGGTTGGATACCGTCAATTCGGCCAGTGCTGCCCGATTCTCCTTGAGCTCTACTTTCTAGGGTCCAAAGTCTTATCGAATCGGCTATGGTCCCAAAGCCAGAGGCGGTTCTGTAGTTTCTATACAGAGGGTTCACGGATGTGAAGGGTTTCCCCTATATCCTTTCCTTTTTCTTTTCTTCTTGACTCGTGCAATTCTGCAATGTAGCATTCCCGGGCGACACTTTGGTCTCCTTTCACAATTTCGACTGCGTTTTCCGTAAGGAACTTCATTGTAAGGCACCATTGGCTAGTGCTATTCTGTAGTCAGCCAATGCAGGCCATCCCAAGAAGGCGTTGTATGCTGACATCTCATCCACGATCACAAAGGTCTGAATGAGGGTAACCCTTCGCTCACCCTGTTCGAGCTCCACAGGTAGGTCAATTATTCTCACCGGTTGCTTGGGTTGACTAGTAAAACCCTAAATCTTTGTTTGGCACGCGAACACGCTCTTCATGCCAATCTTCATTTGATCGAAAGTGCATTTAAAGAGAATGTTAACGGAGCTGCTGCTGTCAACCAATACCTGTCGAACTACAGCAGTGCCAATTCCTATCGTCATCACCATCGGATCAAGAGTCGAAGCTTCAACCCTTCGGGATCTCGATTATGGAATAAAATATCGTCATTCAAGATCCTCTGCATCTTAACTGGAGTCTCGTCTTCCATGGCCAAACGTGATTCCTTTGGAGCATGCTTCAGGGATCTTGCATTTCGCTCCATTTCCCTAACTTTTTTATGCGGGATGCGGCCCCCTAGATATTGTTCCTACGATGAGTCTCTGGTCAGTTGTTTTGACCCTTCTTCACTGGTTTTTACTTGATTCCTTCGCTCTCTTAGGTGTTGATGAGTTGCAAATTGATTGGGGTTTTATCGTTGTCTTACGTAATGTTGGAGTTTGTTGTTCTGGATCAGTTCCTCAATGATATTCTTTAGGTGGCGACATTCATTCGTATTATGGCCGTGTGTCTCGTGGAAGCGGCAGAACTTCCCCGAGTACTTCTGCTGCTCAGTCACCTCCTTTCTAGGTGGCCTTTTGCATTCCTTAGTTCCTTGAGTGAGAAAAATGTTTTCCAGTGTGTTGCCCAGGGGAGTGTAGCCTTCGGGCCTAAACCCTTTGTGCCTTTTATTGCTGCCTTTGCCATTATTCTAATTGAATTCTGACCTTTTCTCTTCGAACTCCCATCTTTCGTAGTGGTTTCTTGAGTAGTTCGCGAAGTGTCCATATTGTGATTCATTGCTACATTGCTTTGCCTGGCCTTTGTCGGCTGAATACTAGTAGACTTCCCTTCCAATTCTTATGCTTCCTCCAACCTTAAGTACTGACTTGCTTTGCGATTGAAATCTTTCCTGGTGGTAGGTTGCTTCCTTTTAATCCACTTTTTGAATTCGGTTTCCAGGTAAACGGCACGAACTAATGCCATGAAAACCATGTCTTCGTTGTGGTTGCTTACTTCCATCACCGCGGTGTTAAACTTGTTCATGAAAGACTTCAGTGATTTATTTCGCCCCTGGAACAACCCAGATAGGGACATGACGTCTTTTGGCTGTGCAGTATGGAGTCTGAACTGATTAAGAAACCTTATCGCTAGTTGGTCAAAAGTAGAGACAGGTCTTGGTGGATGCCTAGTGAACCATATTGATGTAACCCCTTCAAGAAAGAGAGGGAAGCCTCTGCATCGAACAGCTTCAGAGGTATTCGTTCCATCCATATACCAAATGTATTTGTACAAGTGAGTTTTCAGGTCCTTCCTTCTATCATAGGACAGAATAGTTGGCATTGTGAACTTTTCTGGATATCTCTCATTCAAGATTTCATTGGTGAAGGGAGTCCTACTTGGCGCAGGTCCCCACTCATCATCTCTTCTATCTTTACTCTCCTTCATTAATCATTTAACCATGTCTTCTTTGTATGTTGCTGATGTTCGATAGTCCTAAGGATGCGATCAGTCACTACACCAAGTGTTTGACTTTGAAAACGGTCTTGGTGAATGGGCTGAGTCCTAGGCTTTTCTGTCTTCGGGAGAACCACTCCTATAGGGTCCCATTGGCTTGTGGTTGGTCTCACTGTAGCAGTTTGGGTATTCCTTGCATTATCAAATGCAATGACATCTTCTTTCAACTTTTCATCTGATTCTCCGTCCTTTGAGTCGAAAAGATCCATAGCTATATCTTTTACGGAGGTCTTTGCCCCTGACTCAAATTTAGAATAGGTTTCCTTATGGCATACGGAGCATTTGCATTTTTGTCCATATTAAGTCCTGTTGTCGCCTTCTTTTGTGGCTGTTTTCCGTTTCTTTTATGTAAACCAGAAATGGAAGAGTTCTCATGTTCCACAGCAACCGTGGATTCGACATAGTCCTTGGAGAGGGATTTGGCGGTAGGGTTAGGAGAGCGTTAAAGTTACCCATCAGAGCCTTTTGGCTATTCTCTATTTTTTTGTTGACCTCATCAACCATCTTATTTAACTCATCCCTGGTAACAACTTCATGCTGACTAGAGGAGGCAGGTGCCTTATTCCATAAGTTAGTGCCATTCACTTCAGTTTGTTGGGGATTAACATCTTCCCTAGCTACCACTGCCTCTATAGACATTTCAGAGGCAGTTCTTCTTCTTCCAGGGCCATTGACTCCAAACAGTGATTTCTTCAAGTAAGGATTGGGGATCTAACTTCTGGACCTATGAGATCCAAAGTAGATAGCTAGATCTTTAAGCAAAGATTGGGGATCTACCTTCTGGGTCTATGAGACCCAAAGTAGACAGCTAGATCCGAATCCTGAGTTGGAGGTTCTCAGGAAAAGCACCAAAATGTTGACCCACAAAATGGACCAACACCCTTGTTTGGATTTGAAAGCACCAGCCCTATTCTAGCAGAGCAATATTATAGATCACAGATATGAGAAAAGAACAATAAAAGAAAGAATATAGAGAATTATTATAGTGGTTCGGCTGTTAATGAAGCCTACGTCCCTTTTATAACTTTGATATAGACTGATTGTTGTTACAAGAGTTGTTTGATTACAAGGCTTCGATTGTTTTCTAGCTAGATAAAATCTTCAAATTTGGAATCCACTGAAGAATCACAGTGTATTCTTTTGAAGATCATTGTGTGGAGGTAGAGAGTGAAGAATAATTCCAGTAGAGCTTCAGCAAGCAGTCCGAAGAAGATCCTCTTTATGTCGTAGGTGGTATGCTATTTATAGAGGTTGGAGAGTTTCTAGGCCAGGCTTATCATCATTCACCATCAGGTAAGTTATAGGCGACCAAAAGGGGTTTTGGCTTGCAAAACGAGCCAAGACCATGGTTGCTGGCGACACATGGTCCATAGACTTGGTTTGTTTTGTGGACCAAATCCTGTTTCCTCTTAATAGTGTTCCATATCTTGTTTGTTTGATGGTTTGAGCACAGACATGAGTCACCTTTGAGCTACGCACTTAGGATTTTTCTAAAGTCTGGACCCAGAGATGTCCCAACAGCCTTTTATCGTTGCTCTTACGTTTTGATGGCAATTCACTAGCTGGTTACGTTCAGCTACTGACTGGATTATAAGAATACTGATCTCTCGGCTCTGTTGATCACAGTCGCTGCCTTAGTCGTATTGCTTAGCCCTTGTTGATCCCTTGCCTTGGTTTTTCTGGTTAAGTCCTGAACCATCCTATCCCCACAAGATTGTTCTGTTTTTTATTAGTTTCTGTTAGGTTAAAAACCCAGATAACATACGCCGAGCTACAATCCAACCTTGAGGGCCCGATTTTGATCATCCTAGCTGACCGAAACAGCGTTTGTCAACTTGGCAGGAGCTACTCTTCCACCTTCTAGCTCTTCACGTTCATCCATGTTGTTGTAGAACCGACTAGGCTGCCCAAGGCTTAGGTTGTAGTTGATATGCATCCAAAGAATTAATGCAGAGGGTCCCCTCTATATTTTTTCCTTTCTCCCTTCAACTTGTCTCCTTTAGCTCGATGACGTAGCATTCGCGGCCAGTTACCTGATATCCTTGCACAATTCCCACTCCGTTATCTATAGGGAACTTCATAGTTAACCATTGGGGAGTGATTGTCGCTCTGAAGTCAGCCAAGGCCGGTCGGCCTAGAAAAGCATTGTAGGCGGAGTAAATGTACAACACCAAAAAGGGATGACCCGCACTTGCTTGCAGTCGCCCTCCCTAAGTACCTCTAGTAATTCAACAAATCATATGGCTTTAGTAGCCATTTCATTGAACCCTTGTATTTGAGAGTTACAAAGTTTCAAATCCTTCTCTTCCAGCATCGTTTGATCATAAGCTCTCTTGAATAAGATATTGATTAAATCCCCATAGTTAACCAGTACCTTCTGAACAATAGCAGATCCAATTATGGCTGTAATCAAGAGTGGGTCAATCGTTGGAGCTTCCACTCCATCAGCATCTCTATTCTGGAAAATAATATCGTAGGTCATCGTTTTGCATTTTTTTGCCAGAGTCTCGTCCTCAACATCATAGCAACTTTCTATAACGACCCGATTTTACGACGCCCGAAAGTCGACTTTTATACGTCCACTGTATCAAATGCCGCGCAATCGAATGCCGGAAAACCGAAATGTTAGGGTTTAAAGAACGAAGAGGTAAAAGAAGAGCAGAAACAATAACATAATCTCACATTTCACAGCGGAACAACATATAAAATATCAATGAATAATCTTTAAAACAAAGAATCATATCTGTTATTACATTACATCACATTACAATATCAGAGTATACAACAATAAACAGCATAAGAAAATATAACATATACTAGTAATACGCTTCGCCATCCAGCTTCAACTCTTGATCTCTACAGCGACTCCTTTCTGACTTCGCTCCCGGATAACTTAAACCTCACTCTAGGCTGCCCGTGTAGAAAATTATGGGCATCCAGAGTTTTGAAAGGGAACAATAAACTCCAGGTCAGTCATGGGACTGGTGTGAGATCTTAAAAACAGTTATTCTTTTACAAAAGAAAAACAAAGGAATTTAAAAGAAATCTGCAATGCTTTTTAGAAAATGAAACTACCATAAGGCCTCCCCCCACACACACAATGCAAACGCAGAATTAGAGGAGATTTCTCCTTATGATAGTCAAACATGCTTAATACGCAAAATCTTTTGATATTATTATTATTAGTGCATAGTGGAAAACATTTCGAAAGAATAATATTAATCTTAGCCAGCATAGGTACCATTATATTATGCCCGCTATAGCTACCTCCTGAGGAGGCAGGTTATACAATTGCAATCGTAAAGGGCTCGTATTGTTTCTTTGGATTTCCAACAAATGGTCAGGCCAAGGAACTTCCCATTGCCATAGGGGTACGCCTCTGGATAGACGCCCCGAGAACCTAACCGGATCTCTGCCAACACAAGGCTGGGTTACCTCTGCAAAATTAGGTAACTACTACACGAGTATGCCATCCCCCGGTTGTAAACAACCTTTATCCGAGGATCCTCAACAACAACAATCACAAAGTAATATATATTTGCGATATTCACATAAGTTAAGTATCTAGGCTCCATACCATGATACCACTTCTATCCAGAAAGAAATGAACATACCCTAAGGGGCGCTACCCCCTTTAACCTTGCCGCATCCTTCCTGTTTTGACCATTTCGGGGTGTGAGGTTCAACGAAGGCTCGTCCACAAAGCTACGCTTTTCACCAAAGCCATGCTTTGATCAACAAATGATCAGCATCACTTCGTATGCCACATAACCAAATTGGAAATGTATCGCAAGTAACCATCAACTACATAAACCTCTGAGCTCGTACGTTTCAAAGAAGGGTGTTAAGCTAAGAGAATAAATTCTCCGCCACCAACAGAAATGTATTTGATAGAAATCAGCTTTACATCTCAAAGTGTAACGTCAGACACACATCCATACAAGTCCGTTCCGAGATCGAACGGAACGGAAGGCACTTCAAAAGAAGCCCTTGCAATCCGGATATTCACTAATCACGTCCGGAATCCCCATCACAAAGGGTGATAAAATCTCTATACTGAAGCAACCCGGTGCAGAGACATTCGACATGTATCCTTTCGCTTTCGAAAATACCCGGTCTTCAACACCATCTTCAATTTCCATCTCATTTCGTCGTATCGTTATTCGGAATGGGTTTTTTGACACAAGGTCCTCTCTCGGCTAATCCGAATAACGAGCGCTTATTTTGAAAATAAGTGTTCATTCAGATTCAAATAAACCACAACAATTTCATTTTGATCTTTTAAACAAAAGATCCATCAAAATCACAAAGGTTCGATGTGGGTTTCGAATATCCAGTTGGAACTCGACTCCCGGTCGCATCGAAATTCAAATGCCGATTTAGGCCAATATGGATAGTCGGTTATTTAACTATCAGTCATCATTCACAACAGTCACTGGATTTCAAATAAATTTCCCTCAATTATTATTATTTTCAACATATCTTCGCAAGATAAAATTTCACTCTTCAATCCTTTGAAAAATAAATTTCAAATCAATTTCCAAACATTAATTCATTTCCACTGAAAATCTGCCGATTTCAAATATTTTAAAATAATATAAAAATACTTATTCAAAATATACTTGGAAATATTTAAAATAAACTATTTTAGAACATTTGCTTTAAATATTAGTTATAAAAAATATTATACTAATATCTCATACAAAATTCAAGTCCAAAAACTAATTTTAAAATAAAATTAGTAGATAGAGTATAAATATTTAAATACCCATTTTCTAAATCAAAAATCAATTTAATCTTTTAAATAATCCTTATATAATTAATTAAATAAATTATGTTACTTTAAACAATTTCCAAAACTAATTTCTCCAATAATATTATTTTTAGAACCAAATCTAAAACTTTTAAATTTTATTCAATGGCTATTTTAAAAATATTCTCGGCTTTCCAGGGAAGAATTTCTTTTCCCAATATAAATGGGTCCATTCAAATAAATTAATAAATCTTCTCGATTTATTTTAAATTTACATTCCAAATATCAACTGATATATGAATTTAAATCGATTCCCAAATATCATCTTCACACCCAATCGAATTCCAAATTGATTTCCAGTTTATTTCAAATACAAAATCAACTTCCAATTTGATTTCCCCAAATTAATTTTCCAATATCAAATCAAATCAATTTCAAATTTATTTCCCAAAATCATTTCCAACACACCAAACGAATTTTCCAAATTTGATTCCTAAGGTTTATTTCACTCCAAATTAATTCATGAATCGATTTCTAAAATTAATTTCAACTCTAAATTAAATTCCAGAATTTAATTTCTAAATTTATTTCCATTTGAAATAAATTTCTTTATCTCTTCAATTATTTAAAATCCGTATCCTAAATAAATTCTTCAGCCATTTAACAACCTTACTCAAAATTCCTTTATAAAAATATTTTCCCAAATTTTTGGAATTAATTCGATAAGTTTTCAAAGATAAAACTTTATCTATTTAAATTTCCTTCTTTTAAAATTCACCTGATTCCTTTGAGTGAATTCATTATAAATTTTCTATCCAAATTTCAAAATCAATTAACTATTTATTTCTGGTATCCTACGATACTAAAAATATATTCGGCTGAATTACAGACTTCACGGTTTCAATCACAAACATTCACACGAATTAAAAATAATCAATACAAAACATAAGCAACAAATTAAGTATTTGAGGAATCTAGTTGGATCCCTCCAACCTGTTTTCCCTGCATCCACAGACGTTAGCACATAATTAAATACCCATTCCACTTCAAGGTGGAATATCGCGGTATATGGGATTTATAAAATATTATCCGCTATTATGCGGCGCAATAGGGTCTCATCCGCTATATAATGCGGGAAATCAACTCCAAATACATATAGAATACCAATTACAATTTGATGTGGAATATCGCGGTATATGAGTTTAATATAATAACCTCCGCTATTATGCGGCGCATAGGGTCTAAACTAATATAACTAATAATAAATAAATTATTCAAACACACAATAAATCAATTTTAATTTAACTACCACAATTCCACAACCAATAAATAACTGGAAATTTCAATTAAAATTTTGAGTGAGAAGATCTCACCTTGGATTATGCATGCAATCCATTTCCATCTTGAATCGATTTCTCGATTTAAGACCTTGCATAACAATTATGTGATTTTATTAATATTCGAATTAAATTCGAACAATTCAATTCACCATTTTAATTTTTAATTCAACTAAATAAATTTTATTTTAAACTAGTGATTTAATTTTTTCTAAACAAATTTCCTTTTGAAATATTTGAACTAATTGAATAATCACTTACCATAAATAATTAAATTTAACTGATACTTTACTTTTTAAACTAATCATTCTTTAACCATTTCTAAAATAATCAAACAAGTAGATTAAACAAATTTATCTCTTTTATAATTTATTTTTAGTAAATGGAATAATTGAACAAGTTAATTCCTATTTTCTATATCCTCCAAACCTTGTATATTATAAAATTGACTAGTAAATAAATTAGGCATATTTTTTTTTTCAAAACATAAATCTTATAACTGCGTATATATACCAAAACCATAATTTAGCAACTTTCAAAGTTAACATTAAACTAAATATTTGTGTCTATATATTTTTATAAGCATTCATACTTCACTGTAAATATTAACAAATTGTAAATTTCAAATTTATATACGTAATTATTAAATTGACAATAAATTTGAAAAGCAAAAATCGAATATCTCACCACCTGCTGCTGTCGACACGACCGTCTCCTTGTCCACTCGCCTCTGGCCGTGACTACAGCCACACCATAAATCACCGCATCACATCGAGACCACCCCCACCTTGCTCGCGCACCTCGTCCCCACACTCGGCTTCGATTATGCTCGACTTCGTGATGGCCACAACTTCGATCGCTTGTAGGTTTCCGAAACCCTAATCTCTCGGCTCCGCCCAGGCACTTCGATTTCGACCCACCGTATGCTTCGCGAATCACCATGCTCTCCTACTTTTCCTCAACGTCGCTCGAACGATACCCTAGCCTTGAGCATCGCGACCGATTCAAGCTTGGCCATCCCCTCGACCTTGATCGATTCATGATTTATGATTTTCAGATGAACACGGGATTCATCATTTCGTCCCCATTTTTTTATTTGAGGAGCGATTTAGTGAATTGAACGAGAGAGGGCTTTGGCCATTTATTTTGATTTTTATTAAGAAGATTTGATTTGAACGAGAAAGAAAAATTTTCTTTCGTGTTTTTTTTCTTCTGTTTTTTTATTTTTATTTTTAAAATCAACGAGCGTTTCAAATTCTTTTCCAAGTGTAAGAAATGAATGAAACGTGTAAATTTGCTTTGAGAAATCATATTAAACACATATAAATATTTAATTTAAATTTAAATTCAAATTGTTTCCGATTATGCAATTCAAAATCTTGATCTCCGATTGAAGCGTGTCGACAGGCGTTTATAATGTTTAACCCCTATTATTAACTCAATGGAAAAGGTTTCGAGTCCCAATTTGATCGTATGGAGAAGATAGCTTTTCAAACCAGTTATATATAATTAAATTTCGATATAAATTTCAACACGTTTGCTTATCGTACGGCCAAACGACAACTCCGAAATGTTATGAAAATTGAAATCCGATAATAATACGGATCTAATGGAACTGGTTTCGTTAAATTCCGAGACTGTGCCTCGGAAGGCTATTTTTAAATATCGATTTAAACGATAAATATTCAAAACTGATTAAATCACTTTTGAATTCAATCCTGAAGCTTCCATTATCTTCAGTATTATCAATATAAATTTTCTAAGCCATCAAATTATTTTTAACATGCTCAAAATTGAAGATTTACAATTTTACCCAAATTTATATAATTAAATTTGATAATTAAATTGCTAAATTCATAGTTAAAATTAAAATTCAAGTTAAATTAACAATTCAGATATTTGAAATCAATTGAATATTTCAATTTCAAACGTTGAAAATTTTGAGTCGTCACATCCTTCCCCCCTTAAAAGAATTTTCCTGAAATTACTAGTTAAGAAAAACGAACCTTAACCCGTTTAATATTTTCCAACCCAAACAGTTTTATCGATTTATCAACCCAAATCTTTTTATTAGAGATTCATTTCAATTAACTTTCCAAGTTCAATTATAAATTCCAAACAATATTGTTTACTTCTCAATTCAAATTTAGATTTGAATTCAAATTTCAAACTTTCAAAATTTTCTCAAAAATTTTCTAACACGCTAAATTTTCGAAAAATTTCGCCAGCGTCTCCTTTGCACGGCTAGCTCCGTACGACTACAAAATGGCACCACAGGCCCTCAAATTGCAAAAGAAAACAAAAAGCCAAGCGGTTGGACAAGAAAATCACCAAATTTCATATAGAAATTTAAATACGTACCTTTTGTCGAGCAATTCAATTTTATCTTTAAAATCAAAATCCCATTCTTTTTCCTTTATAATGCCTGTAAGCTATTAAGCAATAATATCCAATTACCATATCCAAAACCGTTTAATCCATTTCCTTATAGAATTTTCAATCATACTCCTTGTATCATTTTTACTTCACTATTGAAGTTACATATCCATTTTCATTCAATCTTGCATTTTCAATTTTATTTGAATTTAATTCACAATTTCAATTCTATTTGAATTCAATTTATCTTCTACTATGAATATTGAATTTTATCTTTCAATTATAACTGATTCATATTATTATTTTAATTCAGTTTCATTCACTAGTTTACTTAAATTTCCAATTTGAAATCGTTTGTCGCTAACGATTTTTTTTCAAAAATTTTCTAACTCCCAAAATTTTCGGAAAATTTTGGCAGCGTCTCCTTTGTATGGAGAAGCTTTTGCAATTTGACAAAAGATATATATATATATATATGTGTGTGTGTGTGTGTGTGTGTGTATATGTGTGTGTGTGTGTGTCTATATATATATATATATATATATATATATATATCGACCTACCCGGTCGAAAAAAACAAAAACAGTTCATATTTCCTATTTTTATTGCGTAGGCGTACCTTACTAGCATTTTTAAACAAAGCCGTTTATTATTAGCATTTGAGCACGATCAAATCCAGCCAAACGGCCCTCCTGTACCTGTATTTACTCAATTTAAACACATAAGTGACATATATAAGAAATTTATTCACATTTCACTTATTTCCAATAGTAAACACATAGTTTTCACAAGCAAGATATTCAAAATTGTTTTCATTAGCAATTTATATGGTTTCGATACAATTTTAATAATTTACAATCAATTCACATACCGTTTCTATTCAATTCAAGTGATTTACAACTCACTTTCTTTTATTCAATTTATTTTTAAGCGAAATGAACTCATATTTATTTCAATTGATTCAAAGATCAATTTGATTTGCTTTTATTATTAACTCTTAGAATTTTATGCACTCACGTTTGCGTTAAATAACAACCATTTCTATGCAAATTTTCGACGATATTCACTTTGTAGAATATCCAATCTAGTTTATAACTAATTTAAATTGATACAAACTCAATTTACTCTTTATTTTATTTCATTTCCAATTGATTCTGTTCAATTCATTTTGCATTCCATATTCACATTCATTTCAATTAAAACCATTTCACAATTTCCAATTTATCCTCCATTTATTAATTTAGAATATTTCCCAACTCTAAATTTTACTTAAGAATTTTACCATTTATTTCTTAAGTTCAAGATTATTATTCTATACACTTCTTATATTTAAACTGGATTCCAAATTCCATATGAATTTATTTTACCTTTCATTTATAAATTTTGATTAAACTAGTTTTATTCACTTATCCATTTAAATTCCCATTCTCGATTTATCTCTAATTCATTTTATCAATAACAAGGAAATTTTCCATTTATTTCCATTTATTTCTACTTACCTGATTTTACCTGCAAATTCAAACCATTTTTATTTAACTCACAATTCAAGTTTTGATTTAACTAATTCAACTTTCTTATTCCATGAATTGATTAATTATCATATTAGTTTACTTGGATTCAATCCATTTAATTTTCTTTTTCCCCAAGTATGGATTTTTATTCAACTTGATCCATTTAAATTTCATTTCAATTTATAAAATCCATTTATACATTCACATTACCAATTTCATTCCGTTAATGAATTTTACTCCAAATTATAAATTACATTTAAATTTTACATTTACAAATCTCATTTGTATTTTTATTTTCTTAGCTTTTGGTTTTGATTTCAATTTCTCATACAACGATGATAATAATCTAATATTACCGCTTCCTAACAACCAAGCAACCGTATATTATAATGATTCATAGAAAATTTATTTCTTTTATATACGAAAATAGTTTTGGGTAAAATTATTTCATTTACCCTATTTTAAAACAATACCGTGTCGGTTTATCTTGTTTAAGAGTTTAGAAACCCCTATCGAAACAATTGGCCAGACTGCACCGACCAAAATCTATAAACAATCAACCGATAAGTCAACACAATACAAAATAGTTTGATATTCACTAACAAATACGCGCTCATATCTATTATTACACTCAAATTCATTCTAGAGTACTACTGACTCTGTCTCTAATGAGTAACACCCAACAGAGCCAAGGTTGTCGCTTAACCAAATGCTCTGATACCACATTATAATGACCCGATTTTACGACGCCCGAAAGTCGACATTTATACGTCCACTGTATCAAATGCTGCGCAATCGAATGCCGGAAAACCGTACCGTTAGGGTTTAAAGAACGAAGAGGTAGAAGAAGAACAGAAACAATAACAGAATCTCACATTTCGCAGCGGAACAACATATAATATATCAACGAATAATCTTTAAAACAAAGAATCATATCTGTTATTACATTACATCACATTACATTATCAGAGTGTACAACAACAAACAACAGAAGAAAATATAACATATACTAGTAATACGCTTCGCCATCCAGCTTCAACTTCTGATCTTTACAGCAACTCCTTTCTGACTTCACTCCCGGATAACTGAAACCTGACTCTAGGCTGCCCGTGTGGAAAATTATGGGCACCCAGAGTTTAGAAAGGGAACAATAAACTCCAAGTCAGTCATTGGACTGGTGTGAGATCTTAAAAACAGTTATTCTTTTACAAAAGAAAACAAAGGAATTTAAAAGAAATCCGCAATGCTTTTTAGAAAATGAAACTACCATAAGGCCTCCCGCCATACACACAATGCAAACACAGAATTGAAGGAGATTTCTTCTTATGATAGTCAAACATGCTTAATACGCAAAATCTTTTGATATTATTTTTATTAGTGCATAGTGGAAAACATTTTGAAAGAATAATATTAATCTTAGCCAGCATAGGTACCATTATATTATGCCCGCTATAGCTACCTCCTGAGGAGGCAGGTTATACAATTGCAATCGTAAAGGGCTCGCATTGTTTCTTTGGATTTCCAACAAATGGTCAGGCCAAGGAACTTCCCATTGCCACATGGGTGCTCCTCTGGATAGACGCCCCGAGAACCTAACCAGATCTCTGCAAACACAAGGCCGGGTTGCCTCTGCAAAAATAGGTAACTGCTACACGAGTATGCCATCCCCCGGTAGTAAACAACCTTTATCCGAGGATCCTCAACAACAACAATCACAAAGTAATATATATTTGCAATATTCACATAAGTTAAGTATCTGGGCTCCATACCATGATACCACTTCTATCGAGAAGGAAATGAACATACCCTAAGGGGCGCTACCACCTATAACCTTGCCGCATCCTTCCTGTTTTGACTATTTTGGGGTGTGAGGTTCGACGAAGTCTCGTCTACAAAGCAACGCTTTTCACAAAAGCCATGCTTTGATCAACAAATGATCAGCAGCACTTCATATGCCACATTACCAAATTGGGAATGTATCGCTAGTAACCATCAACTACATAACCTCTGAGCTCGTACGTCTCAGAGAAGGGTGTTAAGCTAAGAGAATAAATTCTCCGCCACCAACAGAAATGTATTTGATAGAAATCATCTTTACATCTCAAAGTGTAACATCAGACACACATCCATACAAGTCTGTTCCAGGATCGAACAGAACCGAAGGCACTTCAAAAGAAGCCCTTGCAATCCGGATATTCACTAATCACGTCCAGAATCCCTATCACAAAGGGTGATAAAATTTCTACCGGAGCAACCCAGTGCAGAGACATCAGGTATCCTTTCACTTTCGAAAATACTCGGTCTTCAACACCATCTTCAATTGCCATCCCATTTCGTCGTATCGTTATTCGGAATGGGTTTTATGACACAAGGTCCTCTCCTGGCTAATCCGAATAACGAGCGCTTATTTTGAAAATAAGTGTTCATTCAGATTCAAATAAATCACAACAATTTCACTTTGATCTTTTAAACAAAAGATCCATCACAATCACAAAGGTTCGATGTGGGTTTCGAATATCCAGTTGGAATTCGACTCCCGGTCGCATCAAAATTCAAATGCTGATTTAGGCCAATATTGATAGTCGGTTATTTAACTATCAGTCATCATTCACAACAGTCACTGGATTTCAAATAAATTTCCCTCGATTATTATTATTTTCAATATATCTTCGCAAGATAAAATTTCACTCTTCAATCCTTTGAAAAATAAATTTCAAATCAATTTCCAAACATTTATTCATTTCCACTGAAAATCTGCCGATTTCAAATATGTAAAATAATATAAAAATACTTATTCAAAATATACTGGGAAATATTTAAAATAAACTATTTTAGAATATTTGCTTTAAATATTAGTTATAAAAAAATATTATACTAATATCTCATACAAAATTCAAGTCCAAAAACTAATTTTAAAATAAAATTAGTAGATAGAGTATAAATATTTAAATACCAATTTTCTAAATCAAAAATCAATTTAATCTTTTAAATAATCCTTATATAATTAATTAAATAAATTTTTTTACTTTAAACAATTTCCAAAACTAATTTCTCCAATAATGTTATTTTTAGAACCAAATCTAAAACTTTTAAATTTTATTCAATGGCTATTTTAAAAATATTCTCGGCTTTCCAGGGAAGAATTTCTTTTCCCAATATAAATGGGTCCATTCAAATAAATTAATAAATCTTCTCAATTTATTTTAAATTTACATTCCAAATATCAACTGATATATGAATTTAAATCGATTCCCAAATATCATCTTCACACCCAATCGAATTCCGAATTGATTTCCAGTTTATTTCAAATACAAAATCAACTTCCAATTTGATTTCCCCAAATTAATTTTCCAATATCAAATCAAATCAATTTCAAATTTATTTCCCAAAATCATTTCCAACACACCAAACGAATTTTCCAAATTTGATTCCTAAGGTTTATTTCACTCCAAATTAATTCATGAATCGATTTCTAAAATTAATTTCAACTCTAAATTAAATTCCAGAATTTAATTTCTAAATTTATTTCCATTTGAAATAAATTTCTTTATCTCTTCAATTATTTAAAATCCGTATCCTAAATAAATTCTTCAGCCATTTAACAACCTTACTCAAAATTCCTTTATAAAAATATTTTCCCAAATTTTTGGAATTAATTCGATAAGTTTTCAAAGATAAAACTTTATCTATTTAAATTTCCTTCTTTTAAAATTCACCCGATTCCTTTGAGTGAATTCATTATAAATTTTCTATCCAAATTTCAAAATCAGTTAACTATTTATTTCTGGTATCCTACGATACCAAAAATATATTCGGATGAATTACAGACTTCACGGTTTCAATCACAAACATTCACACGAATTAAAAATAATCAATAAACAACATAAGCAACAAATTAAGTATTTGAGGAATCCAGTTGGATCCCTCCAACCTATTTTCCCTGCATCCACAGACGTTAGCACATAATTAAATACCCATTCCACTTTAAGGTGGAATATCGCGGTATATGGGATTTATAAAATATTATCCGCTATTATACGGCGCAATAGGGTCTCATCTGCTATATAATGCGGGAAATCAACTCCAAATACATATAGAATACCAATTACAATTCGATGTGGAATATCGCGGTATATGGGTTTAATATAATAACCTCCGCTATTATGTGACGCATAGGGTCTAAACTAATATAACTAATAATGAATAAATTATTCAAACACACAATCAATCAATTTTAATTTAACTACCACAATTCCACAACCAATAAATAACTGGAATTTTCAATTAAAATTTTGAGTGAGAAGATTTCACCTCGGATTATGCATGCAATCCATTTCCATCTTGAATCGATTTCTCGATTTAAGACCTTGCATAATAATTATGTGATTTTATTAATATTCGAATTAAATTCGAACAATTCAATTCACCATTTTAATTTTTAATTCAACTAAATAAATTTTATTTTAAACTAGTGATTTAATTTTTTCTAAACAAATTTCCTTTTGAAATATTTGAACTAATTGAATAATCACTTACCATAAATAATTAAATTTAACTGATACTTTACTTTTTAAACTAATCATTCTTTAAAAATTTCTAAAATAATCAAACAAGTAAATTAAACAAATTTATCTCTTTTATAATTTATTTTTCGTAAATGGAATAATTGAACAAGTTAATTCCTATTTTCTATATCCTCCAAACCTTGTATATTATATAAATTGACTAGTAAATAAAATAGGTATATTTTTTTTCAAAACATAAATTTTATAACTGCGTATATATACCAAAACCATAATTAGCAACTTTCAAAGTTAACATTAAACTAAATATCTGTGTCTATATATTTTTATAAGCATTCATACTTCACTGCAAATATTAACAAATTGTAAATTTCAAATTTATATACGTAATTATTAAATTGACAATAAATTTGAAAAGCAAAAATCGAATATCTCACCACCTGCTGCTGTCGAAACGACCGTCTCCTTGTCTACTCGCCTCTGGCCGCGACTACAGCCACACCATAAATCACCGCATCACATCGAGACAACCCCCACCTTGCTCGCACACCTCGTCCCCACACTTGACTTCGAATATGCTCGACTTCGAGATGGCCACAGCTTCGATCGCTCGAAGGTTTCCGAAACCCTAATCTCTCGGCTCTTCCCAGGCACTTTGATTTCGACCCACCGTATGCTTCGCGAATCACCATGCTCTCCTCCTTTTCTTCAACGTCGCTCGCACGATATCCTAGCCTTGAGCATCGCGACCGATTCAAGCTTCGCCATCCCCTCGACCTTGATCGCTTCATGATTTATGAGTTTCAGATGAACACGGGATTCATCATTTCGTCTCCTATTTTTTTTATTTGAGGAGCGATTTAGTGAATTAAATGAGAGAGGACTTCAGCCATTTATTTTGATTTTTATTAAGAAGATTTGATTTGAACGAGAAAGAAAAATCTTCTTTCGTGTTTCTTTTTTCGGTTTTTATTTTTATTTTTAAAAGCAACGAGTGTGTCAATTTCTTTGCCAAGTGTAAGAAATGAATGAAATGTTTAAATTTGCTTTGAGAAATCATATTAAACACATATAAATATTTAATTTAAATTTAAATTCAAATCGTTTCGGATTATGCAATTCAAAATCTCGATCTCCGATCGAAGCGTGCCGACAGGCATTTACAATGTTTAACCCCTATTCTGAACTCAATGGAAAAGGTTTCGAGTCCCAATTTGATCGTATGGAGAAGATAGCTTTTCGAACCAGTTATATGTAATTAAATTTCGATATAAATTTCAACGCGTTTGCTTATCGTACGGCCAAACGACAACTCCGAATGCTACGAAAATTGAAATCCGATAATAATACAATATTACGGATCCAATGGAAATGGTTTCGTCAAATTCCGAGACTGTGCCTCGGAAGGCTATTTTTAAATATCGATTTAAATTTTCAAAACTGATTAAATCACTTTTAAATTCAATCCCGAAGCTTCCATTATCTTCAGTATTATCAATATAAATTTTCTAAGCCATCAAATTATTTTTAACAGGCTCAAAATTGAAGATTTACAATTTTACCCAAATTTCTATAATTAAATTTGATAATTAAATTGCTAAATTCATAGTTAAAATTAAAATTCAAGTTGAATTAACGATTCAGATATTTGAAATCAATTGAATATTTCAATTTCAAACGTTGAAAATTTTGAGTCGTCACACTTTCATTGTCCATATGTTTAATAGCACAACATGTCTGTCCATCTCCACTAGACTTTTATCGGCAGGGTGTGGCCCATGGATGATAATATTAATCATCAATCGTTTTTCTACCACTTGAATGCATCGGCACTAGGTTCATTTGGCCCCCATTGGGTAGACAGCTCAAGGGCGTTAGAGTTTCCTTGCCTGCCATCTTGTTGGGCTTTCACATACTGCTATAACTTTTTCTTATGAATCAACTTCTCAATCATATCCCGCAAGTGTCTACACTCATTGGTATTATGACCGTGAGTTTCATGAAATCTATAGAACCTGCCTGACATCCTTTACTTCTCAGTCGACTCTCTTAGAGTTGGCTTTCTGTACTGCTTTGAGTTTTGAGTCGCTAGGTAGATGTTATTTATCGAGTTGTTCAACTTGGTAGAGCTACCGTATTTAGAATATGATTCCTGTTATCAGGCTTCTTCTTAGTCCCACCATCATTTCGTTTCCAATTATGTTTTGACTACCAACATTCACATCCACACCCGCAGAGCTTCCTCCATATTGATTGACAGCAATGTTGCTTTGTATCACTTTATTTGAATTTCCAACACCAGTCCTCCATGGACATTTCTTCACTTCCTCTAAAAGTAAGTATTCATTAGCCTTTCTATAGAAAGCATCCATCATTGATGAGGGCTGTTTTCCAATCATTCCCAAAAATCTGTACCGGAATTAATCCTTCTAATCAATGCCGTCAGCACTATGTCATCCTTGGGATCTGTAACTTCTATCACGGTTGTACGGAATCGATTCAAGAAATCCTTCAGTGATTCTCCTTCAGACTGTAAGAGGTTTGATAAAGACATCACATTCTTCGGACGTGAAGTATGTAAAAGGAATTATTGTACAAACTTCTTTAATAACTTAGTTAAATATGATATGAACCTCTACGAAAGTCAAGTGAACCATATCGTAGCTAGTCCTTATAAGAAAATTGAAAACAACGCCATCTCACGGCATCAAAAGCTCTGGTTGAATCCATATGCCATTCATATCTCATTAAGCGCTACTTGGGATTCGTCGTTCCTTCGTATATTGACACATTTGACTTTGCAAATCTCTAGGGGTATTTCAAACATAGAATTTTCTCTGTAAACGGATTCCGACTGGGAGAGGTACCTCATTCATCGTTGCTTATGAAATAATTTTTGCTAACAAGTCTCCTGACTATATCCTCTAGACAGTCTGGGTTAATAGGTTCGACTTAACAACAGTAATTGAGCTCCACTCCGAGTGTTTGGCCTAGTAAATGCTCTCGATTTGGCTCTAGATACCTAGGTTCTCTTTCCTTCGGGAGATCCATTCTTTTAGTAGTCCTTCCTGATCAATTCGCAAGGGAAATACCATTAGCAACGACACGATTCTCTAGATTCTGACCACCAGCGGCATGTCCTAAAGCCAAGTCCATGTCACCTTCCAAAGGATGGGCTCTAGCCCACCATTGGAGGGGTCGGACTGACCCCTAACCTTGAGTCGGCACCGAACCTTAAACTCAAGCCCATGTCTCGTCCTCTTCCTTGGTACGATGTTCCAGCAGCGTTTTGAGTCCTTTTCTGCTTTATGTCCCTCCATTTGTGCTCAGATGATGAGGAACTTTTAGATGAAGAACTACCCTTCTACGGCTATTTTGAGTTAGTTCGTTCAATAGTCTCAAGCTCTACTACATCGTCCAATTCATCTCATTCTAACTAACTTGGAACCTCTTTCCATCTACTTCATTATATCCATCTCCATTCCGATCACGACATTAGTTGGAGTCTGTATCTCCATTTGAGTAGGTCAGACAACTCTATCCTCTTATTGAGGATACTGATTCTCAGCTTCAGTAGTAGCTCTGGAGTTGGCAGAACGGTCTCTTCTTGATAGGGCCATAGATTCCAAATAACATAACAACAGGATGGTGATCTATCCTGCTAAATAGATGTCTAAACATTTCAATTAATTTATAGCAGAATGGGGATTTATTCTGCTTAACACATGTCAACACAATCAAATCACTTACACTATAGCAGAATGGTGTTTTGTCTGCTAATGGATGTCATTTAATTCTCCTAATCATATGGGTTACTTAAAGGTCTGGACAAAAGATTATTTGATATGGAATCGATTTACTTTAAAAAAGAAAATTTATTAAAACACATTTTGTTTAGTTGGTAGTCATCTTTGAAAAGTTAAAAGTATATTTATTTAGCTTAAACCCTAGCTAAATCCTAATTAATCCAATTTAAATCAAGATTAAATCATAATTAAACTCTAATTAGGCTTAATGAACTCGATTAAGTACTAATTAACTTCCTAATGCAACTTGGTTAAAGTTAAACCCTAATTAATTAAATAATCCATTAATTAAATAAATAATCAACTAACCATTAATCTTAATTAAATAATTATTAATCACTTAATTACTTCTTAACCCCATTAATCACTAGTTAAAACTTTATTAATCAATTAATATTCATTAACTTAACTTAAGTGATAATTAATCTCTAATCACCTTCTTAATTACCAATTAAGTGCTAATTACCTTTTAATTCTATTTAATTAATTAATTAATCGATTATATAAATAAATTACTAAACTTAATCACTTTTTAATGTTATTAATTATGGTTGAAAAACTTTGTAAACTAATTTCAAAATAAAACAAATTTGAAATAGAATTTCAAACCTTTGCCGAACTACATCCATAGCGGCTGTCGCTATGAGTGCAGTTTGCTCAAACTCACCTTTAAGAGAAGCCACTTTACTAAAACATACTATTTCATGATTGAAAGATAACTTAGTAAATTTTCACACTTTAAAATCAATTATGAAAAATTTAACCAAAATCTAAACTTTAAACTCTTCAAGCGAGTTTGATTTCAAATCCGACCTTAAATCGGTCGCGACCGCATACAAAGTTTCAACTTTATTTTCAACCCATCATGATTATAGTCAAGTTCATCATCAACCCTTTATATTCACACATCACGTTCATATAACCAATCGTATACATATACTAATATATATACAATTTCTAATTTTGCAATAAAACATCCATTAGAGTGCTAATACTAACCCATGCATTAGTACTTATCATCGCATTTCAAATATACCAAGATCAATATATATATATATATATATATATATATATATAACATACATATATCTAAGGATCAATACAACATATAAAGGAATGTCCTTTCCAAAAGATTAAGAATTTACTCACCAAACTTCGGCAAAAACTACACGAACTTAAGCTAAACTTGCTAACGACTCACTAGCTTTGAAGAATGAAGGCATTAGGTGCTAGCAACCCTCAAAATGGGCTAGGCCCAGGTGTATGTAGGCTCGACCAGAGGTGTGGGGTGGATGTGGGGTAGTAGCTTGAACGTAGAGGAGCTTAGGTTATAATCGAGTTTTCAATAAATGAACCCAAAATTAGGTCATTTTCCCACTGGTTTTTGGGCTACCAACTCATGGAATTTAGAAAAGTATCAAAGGAAAGTTGTAGGAGTTTCTTTCCTTTGTCATTTCAATAAATGAATAACTTATTTCAATTATTTTTAAAGAAGTTATGATCAAAAGAAGAAGGGCAATTTTCAGACTTGAAATTCTAGGTGAAAAATTGCTTTGCAAGGATTGGGTATTTTGACATAGCTATGGTCGAAATTGGAAAAAGTGGTCAACTAGATGTTGTAGCCACTGGAATTTCAGGTGATTTGATAAAATCTAGATCACCATTTGAGGTCATAATGAAGAAGTTATGTTAGGAGAAAAAAGTGGTAAAATGAGAGGAAATTGGAGCTATTTATAAGCAATTCTTCCTATGTCATCATTATGTAAAATCAAAACAACATCTTTTCCTCCCTCTCATGCATTACATCTCTACTCTCTAGTCATCTCGTCCATATAATTGTGGCTAATGATGATTCATTATAAAAATATTAGAGATGTGACAATACTTATATATATATATATTTATATAAAATGTTTATTATTTTTAAATATATGAGTTGTCACATCACTTATTATTTAAAATTAATTATAAGATAACATTCTTACGTATATGATTATCTAGTTAATTAACTCTTATAAGTGTGTATATATGGCGCACAAAGAAGAATATTGATCGCGATAACTTTCCAGTGTCGAAAGATCAAAATTTCGAAAAACGTTCTTGGGTCACATTTTCTGTTTTTCTATGAACTATTTAATTTGGTAAACAAATTTTGAAAACGATTTTACCATCATTATTAATTAATTAAAATGAGTTTATTTTAATTATAAAACCTACATATTGAATATTTAAAATCAATTAAATATTCAGGAATCAAAGCAGTGAAATTCCGGGTCGTTACATTCTTCCTCCCTTAAAAGTATTTTATCCCTGAAATTACACCTCGACCTATCCCAGAAAACACTTAACACTATACATCATCTCTTATGATGTACATAGACCATTTTTATACAAAATCTTATTCGATCTCAACTCGAATACCTAACTTTCCCTTCAAACTAGTATCACTCACCTGATTCTCTAGTGCGGACTTCTATCATGCTCCTTTATCTAGAACTTCTATTCTCCTTACATAGTTGTAACTATGATAAAAACCTTGATCCCACACCAAGAACCCTCATCAAGTCCTTGCCGTCAAAGGTCGAGTAATAGATCCTTATTCGGAATGGTGCAACACCTTATAGCCATGTACTCAAATCTTGGATCACTCTATATGGAAAGAGAAATGATCTGCGTCCAACCTACGCACTTACTTGATTGGTTCTCCCTAATACCAATTTTAGTTCCACCAAATTATTTATGAAATTTTTTCATAAACTATTCTTTGGTTCAACTTTTATGCTACTCTACTATATCCTAAGATCATATATCCCTGTTTGATTCCATTATTCCATTTTGCTTTTATTTTCTAAGAAAATTCAAGATCTAAATACCCGGCTTTTGTTTTCAAGATCCTTTTGAAATGGAACTCTATACTTTAAATCATACAAATATATAGACATGCTCTGAGTAACTCCAAAATGATACTAAGGTACTAGGTATCACCAAACAGTATCATACAATCCCTTACTAAGAAGGGTAATACTCAAGAGAAGTGTTTACAATTTGAATACGTCTCTTTCCTAATTTTAAGTTATTTTCAAGCCACTCTAACAAGTTAACTTAAAAATATTCCTTTTATTCACAAATTCTCAATTTTGGAACAATACTTTACATTTTCCAATAACATATATCACCAACTCACTTTGGGTTTGTTTGGGTTGAACATGTTTCGATCGTACAATGATAAAGAGAATAATTAACTAAGTACCCCACAATGTTTACCAAGGAAAACATTTGATCATCACTTAGAAGATTATTCTGATCATCACAAAACAATCATGACTTGTTCCCCGTACCAATCCAAAGAAAACACTCCTTAACATTTTCATTCCAAAATTACATACTTGAACCATATTGGTTACTATTATTATTATTATTATTATTTTCCCAAAACCTTGAAAATCATTTTCCAAAAGCACCAGGGTTTAGGTACTCAAGTTTTCAACCTAAATTTTTCCAACTTAAATGATACATTTTTATAAACCCATTTTATAAATCACTTCTAGTAAACCATTTTTAAATATTTATCTCAAAATATTCTAACTTTTAAATCAAATTATACCTCAACTTTAATATCGAACGCCTTATAGTCGAACTGTGAAACTTGATTCATAAGGTGTTTGTTGCCCTAGTTTCCCGATCCTTATCCACCCAACCCATATCTTAAAAAGGGAATATACTAACAATAGTCAATGCTCAACTAGACGAGCATGATTAAACAAACCCTTAATGATAATAGTAACATATTATTATCTCCTAACACCTCAACCAACTATATTAAACTATTTGTGAAAATCATTCTTTTATATATAAAATATGCCCTAGGTAAAATTATTTCATTTACCCAATTCCAAAACAATACGGTGTTGATTTGCCTAGTTTATGTGTTTAGAAACCCCTATCGGTACAGTTGTACACCTGTATCGACCAGAGTTCATAAGCCACTAAATCGATAAATCAACACAATATAAAACATTTGATAATCATAAACAAATACGCGCTCATATATATACATTCGAATTCATTCTACGGTGTCACTTACCCTGTCTCTAATGAGTTAACCCCACCAAAGCCAGGGCTCTCGCTTAATCTTTAGCTCTGATACCAAATGTAATGACCAAGATTTTCGACCCTAAAAAATCGACACTAATACGTCCACTGTATTATATGTCGAACATTGAAGTACCAAAAATACCAATTTGTTTGGGTGAAGAAGAAGGTAGATGATAAAAGAAAACTAAATAGCACATAATCTCACAACGCACGAATAATATATAACACAACAATGATCTTTACAAAAAGGAAACATTTATTCATATGTACAACATCAGAATACACTAGACTTATCCTAAAATTTGGACAGTTATAGAAACCTGTCCTTACATTGACAAACATACAGACTCTTAATACAGCGGAAGAAAAATATACATGAATACATCTTGACCATCCAGCTCCTCTCCAATTCAAAACTATCTAGCTAACCTTGGAAAAACATGCTCGGTCTGACCCGAACATTACATGGAATAATGCCCGGGTCAGTTTGGTAAAACAGCGTGAGTAAAACTCGATAACAAAGTAACAACCAAACTAATTTCTATATTTGAAATTTTTTCACATAGGGTATCTCGTACGACCACACCGCATATAAAAACTAATGGGTTTTTACCATACGGTAACCAAAACATTAAATATCATAATCTAGCCATATTATCAGAGTGTCCAGGTTTAAAGTAAATAGATAAAATAGCTGAAATGCTTACATCTCACATTCCAACATACTAGGCACTACAATCAAAAACGTAAAGCACATATTGGAGATTAGAATTTAACAATGGCAAGGTAAGGGACTACTTTCCAATGATACACCTCTAGTAAATGCACTGATGCTAACACAGAGCCGGCTGCCCCTTTAACATGGCAGACTGGATTACCTCACCCCTTTGACACCAAGGCCTTATAGTACGATGGTGTTTGCGCGCAAACCAACTCTGAAAGGGACATTTATAATAGGGTGACCACTCCTAATGGTAGCTAACGACATAGCTTTGTTGATGCCTAGCTTTTGCCATTCCTCCTTTTTGTGAGGCTTGAGGCTACACTTTACCTTTCTGAATAGCAATCCATCTTGGAATGCTATCATTGCCCTCCAGGAGTCAATGCAATTCCATCATTCATCCATAAAAGTTGTCCAGGACAAGGACAAACCGAAGGCACTACTTCTACTACATCCATTTTGGAACCACCCTCAGGATTAGTAGCAAGCATCCCTTGCACTTCAATGACTCCATCTTCAATCCCATGCTTCAAGATGTTTTCATTTCGAAACGCTTGAGTTGGATCGAAGTGGTTTTCAGATAGCATATCCATCTCAGTCTCTTCAAAATAACTTTCGATATTTCTGGTAAACTCAACCTGGGTTCTTTAAGAAATAAACAAACAAATGATAAGAGCGGACTTCACCTCCTAACCGTTTGTGTCAGATTTCGTTATCATTAATCCTAGAAGAATGAAATGAGTTTATATATATAGTATAACACCTTCGACGGTAACTGTACCATATAAATTCTCGTGTTTCTCCTAGATATTTCCGAAGTTACGTCTTGTCCAGATTTGATAGTTGGTTATTTAACTATCAAATAAACAAACATCCAATTAGGGTATAATTTCCATATGGGATCCACTAAGCCTTTATTAGTTCTCTTTAATTAATAAAACCATTTTATAAAACTTGATCAAAGATCTTTTCAAAACACTAATCCCAAACCACTTAATTTCTTTTATACTTAGAAACATTTATATACTTATCTCAACGGTATAAGTATATTACCAAAACATTTTACTTTTCATTCCTTAAAAAAATCATATACTTATCTTATCAGTATAAGTATAAGTATATACAAACTTTTTAAAGTTTTCTTCTTTCCAAATCCCATATTAAATAACCAAACATTTCTCCCAAATAAAACATTCCGCTTAACCTTTATCAAAAATTCCCTTTTAAAAGATCATCTCATATTTCAATTAACTTATAACTTTCAAAATAAAGTTATAACCCACTTTTATAAACCTTTAAGTTGATTATAAACCTCTTTCAAAATCTCTGAATGATTTATAAACCTTTTTCCTATTTTTCTAAAACTCTTGATATAAACCTTTCTATACTCTTTATAAATATCATTTACAAAACATCATTTGTAAAAAGCTTAATAACCCTTTTCGATAGTAAAACCCCTTTCTATACACAAGTTATCATTGATAAGTACATTATAAGGAATTATGTAAGTTGAAAAACCATTTATAAACCCTTAGTCTAAAATTGATTAAAGAATTTAAGTAAATTCAAAGCAATACTTTATAAATTCCATATAAGGTTTAACAGTTCCAATGGTACTAATTTAAGTTACCATTTGAATTCAATTCGATTCCTAAGTCACTTAACTTATTAAAACACATTCCATTTAGTTTAAAATCATCTTTGAAAAGTTAAAAGTATATTTAATTAGCATAAACCCTACCTAAATCTTAATTAATCCAATTTAAATCAAGATTAAGTCATAATTAAACTGTAATGAGGCTAATGAACTTTATCAAGTACTAAACAACTTCCTAATGCAACTTGGTTAAGGTTGAACCAAATTGTTTACGAGTTAAACCCTAATTAATTAAATACTAATTAAATAATCCGTTAATTAAATAAATAATCAACTAATCATTGATCTTAAATAATGGATTATTAATCACTTAATTACTTCTTAACCCTATTAATCACTAATTAAAACATTATTAATCAATTAATAGTCATTAAGTGCAACAACCCTGTATTTTGTGATTATTTTAATTGTATATTTTGATTATTTTAATTCAAATTCCTGATTTAAAAACTTTATTTTATTTATGGACAAAACTTTATTTTATTCATTAAAATGAATAATTTTGTTATTTTAAATATTAATTTTGATTTGTATGTAAATTATAATTTCAAACATGAATAAATTGAATATTTTCCAAAAATGTGGATTTTTGGTAAATCTGGTCAAACTTTGACTTTTAAATTTAAAATTTAAATATTTGAAAATTTGAATTTTATCTTTTATTATGAAAATAAATAAAATTTCAAGAATATTGCTTTTTTTTCGTTGAAATTCGATTTATATTATGAAAGTTATGCTTTTACAATATTGTATGTAAATTGTTTTATTTAATAAAATTGTTTATTTTGCTTTTTGTAAATAATATTTTTTCTTATCATATCTTGTGTATATATGTGTTATATGACATGCTATGTATTTATTTTTATTTTAAAAACATTTTTAGAGTGTTGTTATAATTTTTCAATGTTTATTGCATTTTGTTTACAATTTTTAAATGCTAGTTTCAATATATTAGCTATTTTTTAATTAATTTTCTGTTTTTCCTCAAATTATATTTTTATTTTATTTTTGACATTATTTTTTCAGCTTTTTATTTGTATTTACTGAAATTTATTTTAGTTTATTTTGATTTAAAAGAAAATGAAAATTTGAAGAGACAAAGACCTTTCATTTCTAGTGACTTTTCACTCACTTGTCTTTTCATTTTCTTTTTGGCTTCTCATTGATTTAGCCGTCCATTTCTTTGCATAGCCGTACATTTCTTCCTTCATTCACGTGAGAAACTTCTCACCATCACAAAAAAATGCATGGCTATCTTCATTTCTAAAAAAAAGGGTAATGGTTTCTCTTTTCTTTTCATTTTACTTCTTATTTTTCATTGATTTTTGCCTCACTCTCTCTTGTGCTTTGCTAGGAACCTACCACCCACCATCACCACCATCCTCTCCACCATCTATAGCAGCACCAACCCCCTCTCCTCTGACCACCACCTATGGCCATGACCATTAGATGAAGCCACCACCTCAAATTTGCAAAGCACTTCACCAAAACAATGCTAGCCAAGCCTATACTCCACTATTGCCTTCATAGTTGCCTTTGGCCACCCCATAGCCACCACCACCATCATCTACTAAACATCTGGATACCCCTTTCACTACTGTCCAGATCTGACCTGACATGAAGACCCCATGGCCGATCCTATACGTGGTCATAGCCGAGCCAAAATGCACCAAAATCATTACTATTTGCCTTGAACCCATGTATGCTTCATGTTGTATCTCTTCCACCACCTTCATCCACTTGTAACCTGACCTATATGATACCATACCTGACCCAAACACACATCAATGGCTGAGAAAAAGCTCTCTTATGGTCGAGCATTGGAGTGGTTAAGGCAAGGTTAAGCTATCTTGTCTTTATTGCTTTCATTTTCCAATTTGTCCAATATTGTTTTGTGTTGTATATTCATGTGTTGTTTTGTCTTGTTTGGGTGTTGTTTACAAGATCATATCTTGGCTATCTCTCTCATTTGAATCCAAGGTCGTGCTGTATCGTGCTTTTCATGCCTTTGGAATCATTTTACTTGTTGTAGTGGTCTTCAGCTTGAAAATGTGAGTCCTTTTCACTCTGACATATTTACTTATGAATTAGTAAATTGATGACAAGTGTTTAGTAATATAAAATGTTTATGCAAGTTAATGATGATTATATGATATGCTATTCCATGTTATTACCATGTTAATTCTATTATTTATCACCTGACATATGATATATGACATTATATTGTGACATTGACGTTGTTTATATTGTTTATGCATATATTCACACTGCAAGTTCCCCGTTAGAATAGAATCACTATGGGTTGAAATGATACATACCCGAACGGACTTTAGAAAAAGGAAAAATCATTTTTGGCTGAAATGATAGGCCTGAACGATTTTTATTTATTTTTATTTACTTGGGATTGTGGGTATGAAATGATAGAACCCGGGTTTTCTTTTTAAACTGCGGATTGAAATGATATATATTCGTATCACTTGACGTAGGTTAGAAAATTATATACAGACCCCATGGTATATTTTTAAATGATTTTTCTAAAGATACGTATTTTTTTTAAAAGTATAAATTTTGATTTAAAATTATATATTTTATGGTTGGTGAAAGCTAAATATTAATTTTTGAATTTGTGAATTTAAGGATGTAAATTTGAAGTAAATGTGATTTTGACTTTAAATTACATTTTTAAAATGCAAATAAATAATGGAAATTTAATTTAAAGTTTTGAAATGATATTTGAAGTAAAATGTTAAGTTATTGTTTAAATTTAATAAGTAAATAAATAGTGAAATTTTGACTTAACAAATGAATTGGATTTTTATTGGATATTTGATATTAAATTTTATTGTGATAAATTGTAACGACCCGTAAATTTCGACAATTTAATTTGTAAATTTAATAGGATTATTAAATTTAATTTTAGTAGAAATATTTAAGAGGGTAAATTAATATTGAAATGAAGGCTAAAATAAAATATATGAATGGTAATTAAAGCCTTTATTTGTAATATGAATAAAATTTCAATAAATAAAATGGTAAGTATTGGACCTGTATATAAGGTGAATTGAATAAATCCTATTTATTGGAACTTTGTTTATTGATATGCGAATGTATAATAAACGAGTTATTACAAGAGATTAAAATTTAAATAGAATTCTAAATAATGAATAGTGGAAAGGATTATACAGGTGTATAATTTAATGCGAGAAAGGAAAGTATTTAATTGATTTTGTAATAAAAACGTTGAAACGGAAATTGGAATAAATGTATTTAATGAGAGTTGTTGAAATAATTTTTGTAGAGAATAAATTACAAATGTTATAAATTGTATAATGGTGACAACTATTGTTCGTTACCAATGCATTTGATTAATAGCGATTAAATGTAATTAATCATTGCCTTTTGTAAGTTAAGAAAATAACTGAAAATTTTGAAGGTAAAATCAATAGAAAGGTTAACTATATGCATAAGATGGAAAGTTGAATAGAATTCTAATAAATGATAATAATGGAAACGTATATAGTCAATGTAGGTAATTAGTAATTACAATGTTGTTGAAAGAAATAAAAGTTTCTTTGTTGATAATTTATAACATAACGGAAAGAGTAAGTGTACTCATTAGAATATCAATTGCAATTGGATAGGGATTTTAAGTAACAATGTTAATGCAAGGTAAGTAATGCTAAATTAAAGTCAATAATAATGAATAGTGATTAATTCAAAAAATTTAACATATATTATAAATTACCTGCTTATTTGTTAATGGAATTAGAAATTGTAATAAGTGATAATAAAATAAATGAATGTTACACTAATGGAAAATGAAATAACGTTCGTTTAAATGTTGAGTAATGATAGGATCGTATTTATTATAAGCGTTGCTTTAATAATTATGATTTATTGTGAAATTAATACAGGAAGATGTAAAGTAATAACTAGGGAAATAATACGTTATAAATTAAATATAACCTGAACTTAAGTGTAAGTAAAAGGTTGAAATTGAATCTAATCCGTTAAATTGTAAACTTATTAAAATAAATTGGATTCAAAGTGTAATAAAAGGATTATTTTAAGAAATTGAAATAAATACTATAATTGGTGAAATAATTTACATTTAAAATTTGAGATGGGAATTTGTTTAAGGAATTAAAATGTTAGTAAATCAAGGTGATAAAATTTATAAATTATAGAATTTGAATTTTAATAGTGAGTTGATTTATTTAATTTATAATAGTTGGATTTATTGCAAATGAATAAAAAATCAAATATGTAATTATTACTTTAATTTAAAAATTAAGTTGAAAACTGGAAATATTTCTGTGATAATTTTAAATCCAATGGTAAACCCTTTTATTTGAAATTTATGAATGGAATAAATATAGGTTAATTCAATTAAAAGGAAATTTTGGAAATTTATCTATAATTTTGAATTTTATGAAATCGAAGATTTATATGGATTTAATCTTTAATAAATTGACATTTAAAAATTGTTAAATCATTTTAAATGTTTGAGAATTACTAAGTGATAAAAATTTCCAATTCTAAAACTGAAATATAAAAATTGGATTTATTTACTAATTCTTAATTTATTAATTAATATAAAAATAGCCATTTTGGTCATGGACCCGGATTTCGACGAAACCAGTTTCATTGGATCCATAACAGTGAATTATTGTACGGTTTCAAGTTTCGTAGCGATCGTACGAAAGCGAAACGCCTTTAAATCGATTTAATTGAAATCAATTTGAAATCAATTTGGAAATATTGATTTCAGCATAACTTCTTCATACATTGGAATTTGGACGTGAAACTTTTTCCATCATGTTCAGAATTTTTTAAAGCACCTATTGTGATATATGGGTTGACCCAATTTCGTTCCGGGGTCAGAACGGGCTTTTTGGGCCAATTACCGTTCAACACGTTTGTTTATCCGGTCCATCTACTCTATTGCAACCCTACCTATAAATAGTCAATTATAAACCCTAGTCTCCATCTATTCTCATTTGTCTACGCGTAAATTTCATCAGCTCTCCCTCTTCCTCAATGGATGCAAACCCTAGATCCAAATTCAAATCAGATCAAAAGTCAAAAATTCAAATACCTCAGAAAATTCTAAAAAATATATATGTTGATGCTCTTGACGAACGAAAATCAGTGGTGTAATTCGTTTTTCGATTCGAGTTGCTGTTTTGTCAGAATTCAGGAAATCATTTTCGGCCATTCATCATCGTGTTGATCGACTTCTTCCGATCGACTAATCTACGTTACCATGGCGGGGAGGAGGTCTAACGGAGTTCATCGGTGGGTTTGGTTTGCGGGTTCGATGGCTAGATCAGCCGGTTAAATTCAATTAGGGTTTTAAAAGGAGTGGCGGCCGTGAGCTTTTCTCGAACGGCGATGGAGCGGGGGCCTCGAGGTTGCCGCGCGTGACGGGGGAGATGGCGGTGCTTCTAGCCGTGTGGCTGCTGTCGGCTGTAGGCCGCAAAATGGAGGCGGTGATAGCGTTTAGGAGGCAGTGCACAATCTGGATCGTGGTAGGGTTTTTAGGTAGCAGTGCGTTCAAACAGAGACCGTGTGACAAACGATGGTGACGTGTCCATTTGAGGGTGAGTTTATTTTTTTTCTTGTTTCAATTTAAATTAAATTTCCAGTCGTTTAATCAAATAACTTTCACATGCGAAACCCGATTCACACGCGGTTTTCTCCGCTAGGTTCGTATTGGGATTCCGGACTTGTTGGCGTTGGTTTGGACGAATTTGGAGACTGTCCATTTTTTGGGTTTAAATTGGATTTAAATTCAATTAAAATTCAAAAGGTGAGTGTTTTAACCCACTCACAACTTCTAAAATTTCTTATGTTTGTTAAATTGATTTTAGATATGAGTAGAAATTTATTTATGACTGTTTGGCATGTTTTATTCATTATCTCAGTTAAATCGCATTTATTTAAATTAACTGTGAATAAATTTTATTATTGCATAAAAAATTTGATAGTTAAAATTTATTTATTTGCATATAAACTGCTAGTTAAACAGTTATTAAATTTATTATTGAATATAAACTGTTAATTAATGCCTGTATTTATTACCTGTTATATTTTATATACTCTATATTGATGTTTGTTTAAATTGGATGATGATTTGTAATAAATGGTTGATGATTGATATTTGGATGAATGGATATTCATTTATACTAACTGCAAGTTGTTATGCATTTCATTTCATTCGGGATTGCAGTTTGTAATGATATACAACCGCATTTTATTATTAAATTGCGGATTGAAATGGTAAATATCCGTATCACTTGACCATATGATAGAAAATTATATACAGGCACTAGGTATATATATAAAATTAGTTTTGAAAGGATTTTATGGTTCTGGATATGATACAGTTTAATAAATATTAATTTTTGACCTTATATAAAATCATATTTTTATGTACATATATAGTTAAATTTTTTAATTTAAGCTATGTATAAATTTGTTAAATAAACTAAATAAGTTGAATAATGGAGTTCTAATGATTTAAATCAATCTAGATTGGAAGGTAAATTAAAAATTAAATTGGAATTGAGCGTATTTAAGAATTAAACTCTATAAGTGATGTAACTTATTTAAACTTGGAAATTTTAAGGGTATGATATTTATAACTGGATTTTTTTATCCAAGATAAATTAAATGAATATTTCTAGTATAAATAATTTGAAGGAAATATTTAATTGTTAGAAATTTTGAGTTTTATTTTATGGATTTATTTTATGAATATTTCAAAACTAAATAATAGGACAATAAATTGTTGAATAGAATTTCCAACCTTAAGTTTTGAAATTGTTAAATACTCAAAGTTAGGAATATATTGAAATTGAAGTGTTTTATTTAACTGAAAGTGAATTTAAATTTTATGGATTTAGACTAAATTTTAAATGAATAAATTTGTACAGCCATGAAGATTTTTACTTTATAAAGTAATATGAAATCAACTATTTTATTCTATATACTGTTAAATATCCAAAACCATTCAAGTTTTAGAAGTTATGGTTTTAAAGCTATGAATTTCAAAGTATTATGTTTTGAAAGTTATAATCCAAATGGTTGGTTTCCAGATATTATAAATTTTAAGCAGTATGATTTTGGAAAAGAAATATATTTGAAATAAAAATGATATTATTGATTTGGGTTTTTAAAAATAATATCAAAATGTGTTGTTTTGGAAATGGAAATGATATAGTATTTATGGGTTTTGAAATGGATAATTATTTTCTGGTTTCAAAGTATAAACTTTTTAAAGGACCGCGGTGTTATAATAACGTTTGGTTGGTTAAGAGATCGGGATCAGAAGTTGTCATACACTCTGCCAACCTCGAAAACCACTTTAACAACCGTGTACGCGGTGGAGATTCCAAAATGAAGTAGGATGGTGGTGGCGTTTCCTTTAAGGTAAATACGTGGACCCGACTCCCGTGAGTTGCCATAAGGTGGCTAAAACAGGAGCGATCGACGGGTTAATAAGGTAGCACCTTTGATCAGACACATCCCTTCGATATTATACTTTGACTTTGGATTGATTCGGTGGCCACTTTTGATTTTATTTTGGGGTGTGGCTCAAGGTGGGCGGTAGCTGCGCGCTACGCGTTACCACCGACCCAGAAGCGTAATTGGTATATCTACCCTGGCATTGCCTAGTTGTGCCGTGTCACCTACCCTATCGCGCCTTGTACGAGTTTCTATTTATGTCGTACCTATGGAGTATCCTCTGGTAGCCTCCCAATCAGGAGATATTACGGTACTGTATAGACTATTGGCATTATTTGCATTAAGGGCTATATGGGTAACCCCTTAACGCTATTAAAACGTAAGTTTATTTTACAAATAGACACTATTGTAATAGCGCAATATACTACATAGTAAATAGTTTAACGGATCCTTAGGAGATGTAAATCCCGAGCATCTCTTGAGTTACTGCACTCATATTTATTTCTGTTAATTTAACTCACATAAGATCTTTTAGTTCTGACTCGAGTGTTTTTGACTTTTCAAATTCGCTCGGGTCAGTCCGAGCATTTCAGGATTTGAAGTTTTAGCTCTGGAGGACGAAGACGAAGATTTGTATTACTATCTACTATATTATTCCACTACACTATTTAATTCCGCTGCATTGATATTTATTGGTATGTGAACTTTGATATCTATTGTATAAAGAAGAATCAAATGTTTGTAAACAGTTTTATGAACTATATATTTATTATTATATTTTATCCTTCCGCTGTGAGATTCTGGTTAGTTTTCTCTTCTCCGTTTTTCTTATTTACCCCGTTATAACCCGCCCTTCCGTATTCTTTGAATTGGCATGTGTGTCGATTTAAAGCGTGCAAAAAGGCGGGATGTTACAACGTGGTATCAGAGCTTTGGTTTAGCAATAAACCTTAGCTTTGTGGGGTTTGACTCTTTACTAATAGGGTAGTAATACCCTATGGAAGTCGCTGAGTGTATACATATGAGAGACTGTATTTGTTAGTGTTATAAAAGGGTTTTTATATTGTGTTAATCTGTTCCGTTTTGTATTTATAAATTCTGTTTGATGCATGGGACGCTATGACATCAATAGGGATTTCTAAACTCTTAATAGGACAGACCGACATAATATTTGTTTTATATAGGTGAATGAAATAAATTTGCCTATTATATTTTCTATATATAAAATAAATTTTTTCAAATGATATCTATATTTGGCTGAAATAGATTGGTTGTTAGGTAAAGTGTATAAATAATAATAGAAATAAGATTGAAAAATAAAATAAATGAAATTTGGAAATTTAGAACTTAAGTTCCGGGGTTTTGAAATTTCTTTCAAATAAATTTTGGAATATAATAATATTATTTATAAGTATTTTCTGATATAAATATTTCAATATAATTCGGAAGAATTGTTTTAAAGAAGATTTTGGAGAAAATAAGTTTTGTACTTTCCTCTCTGTCGCTGGAAAATAATTTCGGTGATGGCGGCCGCATCATCGGCTTTCATTTTCGAGTTTCGAAGGGGGAAGGCCACTGTAGTAGTTCTACTGCAGATTCATTTTGGAAAAATATATAAATTTTGAATTGTTTTAAATATAATTAGAGATATATAAGTTGTAAGAATATATTTATCTATTGTTTTAAAATAAATTAAAATTTTAACCCGGTATTAAATTCTTAAATTTCCATTGATTAATTGTTTCAATTATTGTAGTGAAATAAAAGGTAAGTAATTAATAATTGAAACCTCTAATTTAGGTAAGAGATTTAAGGATAAGTTAAAAAGGAAGTTGAAATTGTAACTTTTTAGCAGAAGGTAAAAATTTATTGAACAATGAATTAATTAAAAGAAATGAGAAACTTGTATAACTTTCAATTACACCCTTAAATAACATATATAACTTACCAAATATTAAAAGTTGAAATGTTTAACAAGAGATTGTAATAGAATATTATACAAGTAGAAATTTGAAATAATGAAAGTATTCAATGAAATTGCTGTTAAATGAGAATTAAATGTTATAACTTAAGTTATAATTGAAATTTTACCCAGTAAATATAATTAAAGGTAAGTATGACAAATAGATGATAATAAACTTAAGTAATTAAAGTGTAAATAGATGAGGTCATGCAATTATAAAGGAATGTAATATAATAAACAGAAATTGTAAACTTAAGTAAAAAGGTTGAAGTTATTTCTAAATAAAATTGAAAGAAATAAATGAAAATAAAATGATAAACCGTTATATGGATGAAAAGAATCACTGAATGAATGAAAGAAGGAAATTAAACAACTAATGTATGAAATAAAATTAATAATAAGTTAATTTGATTTGTTAGTTGGAATTGTTGTTGTTTGGTTATGGTTGTTTGGGTAAGGAGATTCGAAATTGTTTGGATGAAAAAATATAACCTATTTAGTTTATCTAAGACTGTTGAGTAAATGATGAACTTGATGGTTTATTCTTCATTCCGTACAATTTAAAGGTTTTGAACCCGAACAACTATTTGTTTGGTTGATTGTATGGTTGTTTTGTATTTTTTGTGTATGCTGTTTGTTGAAATTGATGGTTGTTGTATTGATTTGTTGTTAGTAATTGAAACCACTTAAATATTTCACTTTATATAAATTGTTAACCCTTTGATTTTGTAAGTGAAATGCAGGTTATGGAAGCAATTGCTACTACTTTTGGTTCCATAAATTAAGCGTAATTTGCCCGAAAAATAGGTACGTTTCGAATTCCGGTTTTTAGCGCTATTTTATATATTTTCCCGTGTTGGGATGTAATATTTTGGGTAATATATGTGATATTTTGTTATATTTAATATTATATTTTCTCCCGAGCCTCTACGTACAAAGGAGAGTCTGCCGAAATTTTTCGAAAATCTTGGACTTAGAAATTATTTTGAAATTGTTATTCCAAACTTTATATAAAAAAAGAGAGAAGATATAATGATTATAAAATGGGTATATTTTATTTAAAGTAATAAATTTTGTAAATTATTGTTATAAGTTAATATTTTGAATAAGATGTATTGTTTATTTAATTCCTCCTTCTCCCTTCTTTTTCCTTTTCGGGGACGAAAAGTTTTGAGTGGGGGAGAGTGTAACGACCCATAAATTTCGCCAATTTAATTTGTTAATTTAATAGGATTTTTAAATTTAATTTTAGTAGAAATAATTAAAGGGGTAAACTAAAATTGAAATGAAGGCTAAAATAAAATATATGAATGGTAACTAAAGCTTTATTTGTAATATGAATAAAATTTCAATAAATAAAATGGTAAGTACTGGACCTGTATATAAGGTGAATTGAACAAATCCTATTTATTGGAACCTTGTTTATTGATATGAAAATGTATAATAAATGAGTTATTACAAGAGATTAAAATTTAAATAGAATTCTAAATAATGAATAGTGGAAAGGATTATACAAGTGTATAATTTAATGCGAGAAAGGAAAGTATTTAATTGATTTTGTAACAAAAACGTTGAAACGGAAATTGGAATAAATGTATTTAATGAGAGTTGTTGAAATAATTGTTGTAGAGAATAAATTACAAATGTTATAAATTGTATAATGGTGACAACTATTGTTCGTTACCAATGCATTTAATTAATAGCGATTAAATGTAATTAATCATTGCCTTTTGTAAGTTAAGAAAATAACTGAAAATTTTGAAGGTAAAATTAATAGAAAGGTTAACTATATGCATAAGATGGAAAGTTGAATAGAATTCTAATAAATGATAATAATTGAAACGTATACAATCAATGTAGGTAATTAGTAATTACAATGTTGTTGAAAGAAATAAACGTTTCTTTGTTGATAATTTATAACATAACGGAAAGAGTAAGTGTACTCATTAGAATATCAATTGCAATTGGATAGGGGTTTTAAGTAACAATGTTAATTCAAGGTAAGTAATGCTAAATTAAAGTCAATAATAATGAATAGTGATTAATTCAAAAATTGTAACATATATTATAAATTACCTGCTTATTTGTTAATGGAATTAGAAATTGCAATAAGTGATAATAAAATAAATGAATGTTACATTAATGGAAAATGAAATAACATTCGTTTAAATGTTGAGTAATTATAGGATCATATTTATTATAAGCGTTACTTTAATAATTATGATTTATTGTGAAATTAATACGGGAAGATGTACAGTAATAACTAGGGAAATAATACGTTATAAATTAAATATAACCTGAACTTAAGTGTAAGTAAAAGGTTGAAATTGAATCTAATCCGTTAAATTGTAAACTTATTAAAATAAATTGGATTCAAAGTGTAATAAAAGGATTATTTTAAGAAATTTAAATAAATACTATAATTGGTGAAATAATTTACATTTAAAATTTAAGATGGGAATTTGTTTAAGGAATTAAATTGTAAGTAAATCAAGGTGATAAAATTATAAATTATAGAATTTGAATTTTAATAGTGAGTTGATTTATTTAATTTATAATAGTTGGATTTATTGCAAATGAATAAAAAATCAAATATGTAATTATTACGTTAATTTAAAAATTAAGTTGAAAACTGGAAATATTTATGTGATAATTTTAAATCCAATGGTAAACTCTTTTATTTGAAATTTATGAATGGAATAAATATAGGTTAATTCAATTAAAAGGAAATTTTGGAAATTTATCTAAAATTTTGAATTTTATGAAATCGAAGATTTATATTGATTTAATCTTTAATAAATTGACATTTAAAAATTGTTAAATCATTTTAAATGTTTGAGAATTATTAAGTGATAAAATTTCCAATTCAAAAACTGAAATATAAAAATTGGATTTATTTACTAATTCTTAATTTATTAATTAATATAAAAATAGCCATTTTGGTCACGGACTCAGATTTTGACGAAACCAGTTTCATCGGATCTGTAACAGTAAATTAGGGTTTCAAATTTCGTAGCGATCGGATCTGTCATTTGATCGTACGAACGCGAAACGCCTTGAAATCGATTTAATTGAAATCAATTTGAAATCAATTTGGAAATATTGATTTCAGCATAACTTCTTCATACTTTGGAATTTGGACGTAAAACTTTTTCCATCGCATTCAGAATATTTTAAAGCACCTATTGTGATATATGGGTTGACCCAATTTCGTTCCTGGGTCAGAACGGGCTTTTTGGGCCAATTACTGTTTAGCACGTTTGTTTATCCGGTCCATCTACTCTATTGCAACCCTACCTATAAATAGTCAATTATAAACCCTAGCCTCCATCTATTCTCAATTGTCTACGCGTAAATTTCATCATCTCTCCCTCTTCCTCAATGGATGCAAACCCTAGATCCAAATTCAAATCAGATCCAAAGTCAAAAATTCTAAGGCCTCAGAAAATTCTCAAAAAAAAATATATGTTGATGCTCTTGACGAACAGAATCCAGTGGTGTAATTCGTTTTTCGATTCAAGTTGCTATTTTGCCAGAATTCAAGAAATCATTTTCGGCCATTCATCATCGTGTTGATCGACTTCTTCCGATCAACAAATCGACGTTACCATGGCGGGGAGGAGGTCTAACGGAGTTCATCGGTGGGTTTGGTCCGCAGGTTCGACGGCTAGATCAGCCGGTTAAATTCAATTAGGGTTTTAAAAGGAGTGGCGGCCGTGAGCTTTTCTCGAACGACGATGGAGAAGGGGCCTTGGGGTTGCCGAGCGTGACGGGGTGGATGGCGGTGCTTCTAGCCGTGTGGCTGCTGTTGACTGTAGGCCGCAAAATGGAGGCGGTGATAGCGTTTAGGAGGCGGCGCACGATCTGGATCATGGTAGGGTTTTTGGGTAGCAGTGCGTTCAAACAGAGACCGTGTGACAAACGATGGTGACGTGTCCATTTGAGGGTGAGTTTATTTTTTTTCTTGTTTCAATTTAAATTAAATTTTCAATCGTTTAATCGAATAACTTTCACATACGAAACCCGTTTCACGGGTGGTTTTCTCCGCTAGGTTTGTGTTGGGATTCCGGACTTGTTGGCGCTGGTTTGGA
This sequence comes from Allium cepa, assembly GCA_030765085.1. Classification (NCBI taxonomy): domain Eukaryota; kingdom Viridiplantae; phylum Streptophyta; class Magnoliopsida; order Asparagales; family Amaryllidaceae; genus Allium; species Allium cepa. Next base: position 468,550,997 of record CM060943.1, read on the forward strand.
AGGATTTGGATACTGTCCATTTTTTGGGTTTAAATTGGATTTAAATTCAATTTAAATTCAAAAGGTGAGTGTTTTAACCCACTCACAACTCCTAAAATTTCTTATGTTTGTTAAATTGATTTTAGATATGAGTAGAAATTTATTTATGACTGTTTGGCATGTTTTATTCATTATCTCAGTTAAATTGCATTTATTTAAATTAACTGTGAATAAATTTTATTATTGCATAAAAAATTTGACAGTTAAAATTTATTTATTTGCATATAAACTGCTAGTTAAACAGTTAATAAATTTATTATTGAATATAAACTGTTAGTTAATACCTGTATTTATTACCTGTTATATTTTATTTACTCTATATTGATGTTAGTTTAAATTGGATGATGATTTGTAATAAATGGTTGATGGTTGATATTTGGATGAATGGATATTTATTTATATTAACTGCAAGTTGTTATGCATTTCATTTCATTCGGGATTACGGTTTGAAATGATATACAACTGCATTTTATTATTAAATTGCGGATTGAAATGGTAAATATCCGTATCACTTGACCATATGATAGAAAATTATATACAGGCACCGCGGTATATATATAAAATTATTTTTGAAAGGATTTTATGGTTCTGGATATGATACAGTTTAATAAATATTAATTTTTGACCTTATATAAAATCTTATTTTTATGTACATATATAGTTAAGATTTTTAATTTAAGCTATGTATAAATTTGTTAAATAAACTAAATAAGTTGAATAATGGAGTTCTAATGATTTAAATCAATCTAGATTGGAAGGTAAATTGAAAATTAAATTGGAATTGAGCGTATTTAAGAATTAAACTCTATAAGTGATGTAACTTATTTAAACTTGGAAATTTTAAGGGTATGATATTTATAACTGGATTTTTTTTATCCAAGATAAATTAAATGAATATTTCTAGTATAAATAATTTGAAGGAAATATTTAATTGTTAGAAATTTTGAGTTTTATTTTTTGGATTTATTTTATGAATATTTCAAAACTAAATAATAGGACAATAATTTGTTGAATAGAATTTCCAACCTTAAGTTTTGAAATTGTTAAATACTCAAAGTTAGGAATATATTGAAATTGAAATGGTTTATTTAACTGAAAGTGAATTTAAATTTTATGGATTTAGACTAAATTTAAAATGAATAAATTTGTATAGCCGCGAAGATTTTTACTTTATATAGTAATATGGAATCAACTATTTTATTCTATATACTGATGAATATCCAAAACCATTCAAGTTTTTGAAGTTATGGTTTTAAAGCTATGAATTTCGAAGTATTATGTTTTGAAATTTATAATCCAAAAGGCTGGTTTCCAAATATTATAAATTTTAAGCAGTATGATTTTGGAAAAGAAATATATTTGAAATAAAAATGATATTATTGATTTGGGTTTTTAAAATAATATCAAAATGAGTTGTTTTGGAAATGGAAATGATATAGTATTTATGGCTTTTGAAATGGATAATTATTTTCTGGTTTCAAAGTATAAACTTTTTAAAGGACCGCGGTGTTATAATAACGTTTGGTTGTTGAAGAGACCGGGATCGGAAGTTGTCATACTCTCTGCCAACCCCGAAAACCACTTTAACAACCGTGTACGCGGTGGAGATTCTAAAATGAAGTAGAATGGTGGCGGCGTTTCCTTTAAGGTAAATACGTGGACCCGACTCCCGTGAGTTGGCATAAGGTGGCTAAAACAGGAGCGATCGACGAGTTAATAAGGTAGCACCTTTGATCGGACACATCCCTTCGATATTATACTTTGACTTTGGATTGATTCGGTGGCCACTTTTGATTTTATTTGGGGGTGTGGCTCGAGGTGGGCGGTAGCTGCGCGCTACGCGTTACCACTGACCCGGAAGCGTAATAGGTATATCTACCCTGGCACTGCCTAGTTGTGCCGTCTCACCTACCCTATTGCGCCTTGTACGAGTTTCTATTTGTGTCGTACCTATGGAGTATCCTCTGGTAGCCCCCCGATTAGCAGGTATTACGGTACTGTATAGACTATTGGCATTATTTGCGTTAAGGGCTATATGGGTAACCCCTTAATGCTATTAAAAAGTAAGTTTATTTTACAAATAGACACTATTGTAATAGAGTAGTACACTACATAGTAAATAGTTTAAAGGATCCTTAGAAGATGTAAATCTCGAGCATCTCTTGACTTACTGCACTCATATTTATTTCTGTTAATTTAACTCACATAAGATCTTTTAGTTCTGAATCAAGTGTTTTTGTCTTTTCAAATTCGCTCGGGTCAGTCCGAGCATTTCAGGATTTGAAGTTTTAGCTCTAGAGGACGAAGATGAAGATTTGTATTGCTATCTACTATATTATTCCACTACACTATTTAATTCCGCTGCATTGATATTTATTGGTATGTTAACTCTAATATTTATTGTATAAAGAAGAATCAAATGTTTGTAAACAGTTTTATGAACTGTATATTTATTATTATATTTTATCCTTCCGTTGTGAGATTCTGGTTAGTTTTCTCTTCTCTGTTTTTCTTATTTACCCCATAACAATTCGCCCTTCCATATTCTTTGAATTGGCATGTGTGTCGATTTAAAGCGTGCGAAAAGGCGGGATGTTACATAAATCATATGTTAAAGGTATTTAAATGTGAAATTTTGAAGTCTAGAAATATGATTTATGAATTTAAATAGAAAATTTTGAAGATTATTGTTTTTGAAAAGTTATAATATAATCAAGAATTTTATCAACAGCTTTTCTCAAAAATGCTGTGGTCTTATGACAACATTTTTAATGCTGTTGTTTTTGAATTTAACTTTGTTTGAAGTAAGTAAATATCTATTATGCCATTTTATTAATTCCGTTATTCTTGAACTAAACTATTTTGGAAACTATAAGCTCTGATAGCACTTTATAAATGTTGTCGTTGCTATATTTTGACAATGTTTGTAATATTATTGATTTTAACACTATTTAGGTTATATTTTAAAGCGTTAAATGATTTCACTTTTGAGATTGAATATTGTGAAATTTTAGGAGTCCTGAATATATTTTAATATTTAAACTTGATTTTTTAAGGAATTTAAATTAAATTTGAATTTGAATAAGGTTTACTTGGTTATGTGTTAAATGGAATGAAATGTAATGAGATAAATGAAGGTTTGAATGGAATTTTGAAATGTATTTTTGTAATGATATTTGAAGTAATAAATGAATGACATATTTGATTTTAAAATGATATTTAAATTTGAATATTTGAAATTGAATTCAAATAATGATATGATAATGAGGTTTTGAAGGATATGATATTTTAATGATTTCGAAATGGTTTTGAATGATATAATCTTTATTTTGATAAAGAATGTGAATTTGGAATGGTATTTTTTTGATGCAAACGGGTGTGTAGCGTGGAGCTACACAGCCGATTATAATGATATTAATATATAAGTAGTCCGACCAACAAGCCTGGTCGGTAGCCAAACAGCATAGTTCAAGTTTAGATTTAACATCACTGATTTGAGTACAAAAAATTACTTCCCAGCATTTTCGACTATAACATTGATGGGCCTAATAACTCCACTGTAAAAAAACTTCAACTACTACTAAACAAGGTTCAGAGACTGACGGAGAAAGGTTAAGACTTAGTTGTCTCCTGGCGATGTCGATGAAGCGCTGCCTTCCGCCTCTTCAGAAGAGGACTGAACTGCAGGGAGACGGAACCTGAAAGGTGCTAAGGAAGAAGACTGACCTGTCCAATGAGCGAAAATGTAAGCAATTCTGCAACAAAGGCTAAAAAGGGTGCTGGTAGACTTGTTGAATAAAAAAGCGTTTCTTTCTTTCCAGATGACCCAACTGAAAATGGCTAGAAGGGAGTCTAGAAGTCGATTCGGTACACCATACTGCCAATGTTCGAAAAAGTCGTTGATCCAATGAGTACGACCGAAGATGTGACTACAGACTGAGACCCATATGTAGTGGGAAATATCACATTCGAAGAAGAGGTGGCGGATTGATTCAGCTTCAGTCTTACACAAGCTGCAGAGCTGATCGGACAAAATGTTAAAACGAACAATGCGGTCTTTGGTATTAATGTGTCCATGAATTAGACACCATTGAAAAAATTTGACGCGGGGAGGGATGTGGCACTTCCAGACACGGGCGAAAGCGAAGAGGCGACCAGGGTGATTAAGAAACAAGGAGTACTTGGAGACGGTGAAACCATGAGAAGGAGAGGGCGACCAAACATGACTGTCCTTCACGAGGGGGTCGAGTGATACGAGTTGAATCAGGCGCAGTAACGAGAAGAGCTCCGAGAGTGTGTCAGGAGAAAAGAGAGTTGAGGGGCAAAAGCATGGAAGTCCGCGGGCTACCGCCTCCGCCACCGTCAGGCGGGGGAGGTTGGAGTGAGAAAAAAGAAGAGGGAAGGATTTGTGGAGGGGGGAGAGGCTGTGCCATGAGTCAAACCAGAAGAGACAGTTAGCACCATTTCCAACATGGGTTCGGATAAAGGAGTTGAAGCGGTCTACAGAGGTAAGAACACCAGTCCAGAAGGGGGAAGGCCTATGATGAGGAGCGAAATGGAGAACGAGGAAGGGGTCCGCATTATAATGAGCAGCTAGAATCCACTGTTTCCAAATAAACTGTCCCGGCGAGAGCAGGCGCCAGAGCCATTTTGCTAGCAGAGCTTGATTGAAGGCGATCAGATTGGGGACACCCAGACCCCCATGTTTTTCATGCATGCACACGGTTTTCCAATTGACGAGACATTTAATTTTCCCCCCATTCCAGAGGAAGGTTCGTCTAATGGCGTCGATTTTCTTGGATACCCAGATAGGAAGCTTGTGGAATGAGAGCCAGTAAGTGGGAAGGGCTGAGAGAACAGCCTTAACCAGAACCAATCTCCCAGAAGACGATAAGGTGTGAGCTTTCCATCCAGCTAGTCTAGATTCAATTTTGGCTATAAGAGGGGTCCAATCAGATCGGTGAAGCTTGGAGGGCCGCAAGGTGATACCGAGGTAGGTTAAGGGAAAGGTGTCCAGACGGCAGTTGAGGGCGGAGGAGATAGAGGGACCAATGGACTCTGCATTTCCGAGCATAATAATGGAACTCTTGTTGAAATTGATAGACAATCCGGAAATTAGTTCAAAGGAGTATAGAATGACCTTGAGACAGTGGATGTGATTAGGAGAGGGTGAAACAAAGAGAATTGTGTCGTCTGCGAACTGAAGATTGGAGATCATAGGGATAGAGCTGGAACTGAGGTGAGAATATGGTGGGTAGATGCCTGATAGGATGTTATTAGAAGTCGCTAGTTTGATCATGCGGTTGAACACATCCACCACTAGGACAAAAATGAGAGGCGAGAGAGGATCTCCCTGCCTTAACCCCCGAGCTGATTTTATATGTCCTCCAGAAACTCCTCCGATCTGAACTGATGAAATGCTAGAAAATAGAATGCTTTGAATCCAATTGCACCACGTGGGAGGAAAGCCTCTGTGTTTTAGGAGTTCCAAAATAAAGTTCCAATTAACTGAATCAAATGCCTTAGAAAAGTCGAGTTTAAGCAGGACACCAGGGGTATTAGTCGAATGACAAGATGAGATTACTTCTTGAGTCGCTGCCACACAGTCTAGAATATTTCTACCGTGGATGAAGGCTGACTGTTCAATCCCAACAAGCGCTTCCATAAAGGTTTGAAGACGATTAGCAAGGACCTTAGTGATAATTTTGAACGTGGTATTGAGGAGGCTAATGGGACGGAAAGCTGAAAGGGTGTTGGCACCGGCGGTCTTAGGGAGGAGAATGATGTTGGCGTAGTTTAGGCAAGCTATGGACTGAGGGTTGGAACAGAACTCAGCACACATTTCCAGAATATCGCTCTTGATTACACTCCAGAAATGCTTAAAAAAGAAAGGGCCAAAACCATCAGGTCCGGGAGATTTGTTGTCATCCATATCTTTAAGAGCGGCCAAGATCTCCTCTTTCGAAAAGTGTGAGTCAATAGGGATTGGTGAAGGGTTAGGATACAAGAGGTTCCAGTCAATATGCGGAAGGGGTGCGGAGGGTTTGCCCAGGATGGAACGGTAAAAGATAGTGAACAAATTCAAAATATCTGGAGTGCTGGTGACAGAGACGTTCTCCTGAACGATTTCCGGGATAAAAAGGGATCTGCGGCGGCCATTAGCACATTTGTGAAAATAAGACGAATTTTTGTCCCCTTCTTTCAACCACTTGGTTTTGGATCTTTGTTTCCATCCAATCTCTTCTTGTTTCATTAATCGTTCAAGCTCTACTTCTAGATTAGAGAGTTTAATTCTGTCATTGTTGCTAAGTGGGGAAGCTTCTTCCAGTATGTTTAGGGTTAGGATGTCATTTTGGATGTTGGTTATACGACTACGTAGAGAGCCTCAGACAGTTTTTGCCCAAGGTTTGAGCAGTCTTCTCAAAGATCTTAGCTTACAGACCATGCGGGCCGTGGCCGAGGAAGCTCTAATTGGTTGGTCCCATGCTCTCTTGATAAAATCTTCAAAAGACGGTTCCAACAGCCAGAGTCGTTCAAATCTAAAGGGGCGCTTGGATGCAGTGGGAGAGCCAGTATCTAGACAGATGGGACAGTGATCCGATAGGGTCGTGGCCAGGCCCAAACAACTGGAAAGAGGATGGAGGTCCTCCCAGGGAGCGTTGAAAAGAAAACGATCGAGCTTAGCGAGGGAGGGTGATTGACGTTTATTGGACCAAGTGAAAAGACGGTTGTTGATTGGGGGCTCAATCAGGGAACAGGCATTAATAAAAGTATTGAAGTCTTCTGAGTCACAAGAAAGGTTTCCTGAGCTTCTTTCTTCTGAGAATCTGGTAGTGTTAAAATCTCCACCCATAATCCACGGACCATGCAGAAAAGACGCGAAATCTGAGCAGCTTTTCCATAGGTCAATTCTATCTCGAGGTGAAAGGGGACCATAGATATTTGAAATAAAATAAATAGTGTCAGAATGCATGTGTTTTAGTGCAACATGAAGGACAGAGGGATATGAAATGATTTGACAGAGTGTCCAGGTGGATTCATTCCACATGGTAATTAATCCACCCCTAGTGCCGATAGAATTAGAATGAGCACAGCCTGAAAGATTGGGACCCCCTAATTGTCTAATTTGAGATGGAGTTGGGTCTGATAGTTTGGTTTCTTGAAGCAAAAGAATATCTAGGTTAACAGGGGACAAGGACAGGAATATTGAATGTCTTTTGGAAGGGTCCCCTAGCCCACGTACATTCCATGATACAATTTTCATTGGGAAAAGGAGATTCTCTCCTGTTCTAGGGTTTGCATGGCGACATATTGTTCATCCGATATAGTTATTCCCATGCAACGTGCAATTTTTCTATTTAAATTAGAATTGGCAGATGAAAAAACTACAGTTTTGTAAAAACAACCTGTGTGACCAGGCACGGATCCAGAGTTTCTTGCGCTCCTTCTGACTTGCACTGGAGTGAAATCTATCCTGTGAGGAAGCGCCGACCACGGTCTTGAGGAAGAGGCCCGATTGGGGTCCATCAACGAATTGACTTCTAGGCTAGGAGAGTGGTGGGGAGCAGGTAGAAAAGTCTCCAGTTGAAATGGCTCTGAGGAAGTGGCTTGACGGTGTAACGGTGATGGGTGGTCAAGATCAAAAGAGGGGTCCCACTCGTTGAGAGTTGGAGCAGCATTGGGGTTAGGAATATAGTGAGCTTCCTCTTCCAAGATAACTTGCGTCGGAGGGGGCGGCGAGATGGGCTCATAGTTCATAGCATCGAAGCGTTCATCTGAGGAAAGGTCGGATGAAGGTATATCTAAGGGGTCATTAAAACACTTCACATCTCTGTCGTAGTCCAGGCCCAAGAGATGGTTCTCGGGTCTGGAGCGAGGGTGGGCATGTTCCCATCTTGATACTGTGATGAGATAGTCTACATTATTCAGACAAACTCTATAGGAAGATACTGAGGAGATGCCCACGAGAAACTGCATCTTGATGTATATAAGTCGCCGGTCAAATTCCGCCCAATCGCAGCGGTCGTAATCAATGAATCTTCCGACTGGATTGATGGCTGCACTTAGGGCATCAGGATTGTGTCTTAGAATCTCTGGGATACCTTTAATCGTTGCCCAGGAGGAAGGTTCTAGAGTGATTACAGCCGGCCGTTCATATTCTGGCCAAGCCTCCAGAAAAATGGTTCCTCCAGCTTTGGAAATTATTTTACGTGTAAGGGCCTGGTTTCTGACTGATGCGGAGGGGCAAGCTACTAGGAAACGATTGTCGTCTAAGAACCAGATCGGCCACTCTTCATGGTTAAAAGCAGCTTGAAGCACTCTGCTCAGGGACTCAACTGACCAGGCACCATCGATGATGGTCGCGGTAATGTGGAGGGAGAGGTCACTCATTGTGAAGTTTTGTGGAGGAGAGAACAGGGGAGGAGGAATTGAAAGAGTGTCTCGGTTTGAGTGCAGAGGGGGAGAATTATTGTTGATTTTAGGTGTTTTGGTGGTGGGGACGGGATGAGATGGCATACGATGAGTGGATGACTTATCACGTGATGCAGAATGATTAAATTTTGTTGGAATCGGGTTTGATTTAATGTAGCAGACTGGATGAGTGCTCAGTGGATTTGAAGAGTTTTTGTTGTGTCCCAATGCCGAAAACCTGGAGGGACAACTGGAGTAATTATGGCCATAATAGCTACAGCAGAAGCAGATCTTTGGCTCCCTACAGTTTTGCGCCACGTGGCCCAAACCGGCACAACGGAAACATTTTTTTTTACTTTTTAAAAATTCTAGGGTTTGGCGGCAAGAGACAAACTCCGGAAGGGAACGCCTATGGCTGGGATGATTGGAGGGTGGATGAATAGGCTTTTGTATGGGCGTGGCAGCCACTTGTGCGTAGGTACGAACCTTGCCAGAGTCCGGTCGAGAATACAGAGGAGTGGTTCGATCAGCTATACCATTAGATGAGGATGTGGGAGTAGAGTTGGGACGAACTGGGTGATGAGATTGATGGCGATACTTCGGAGGGACGAATGCGATTCCAAAGAATGAGTGTGAGGGAGAAAAAGGGACGGTAGGACGAGAGGGATAATGAGGAGGAGGGGGACGGGATGGATAGAGAGGAGAGGGAGGACGGAAGCCATTATCGGAAGAGCGATACTTCGGATGCATTTTATGTATGTGTATTTTTACGAATTTGGAATGGTATTTGATTTTGATAAATGAATATTTGAAGTTTATATTTGTATGAAAAGATATTTGGTTTATTTGTAATTTAAGTTTATTTAAATAATATTGGATTTATGAAATGAATATTTCAAAACTAAATAATAATGAAATTAGATTTGAGATATGAGTATATGAAATTATAAAGTTTAGTTTTGAAATGTGGGATATTAAAGTTTGGAAATATATTAAAATTGGATAGTTTATTTTGTGGATCAAATCTATATTTAAATTGATAAGATTTGAAATTTTTTGTAAGGAAACTGAATTGTATTGAAACTAATGGTTTGAATTGAATTAAATTGGAAATTTGAAGTTTGGGTTTAATTGAATAAATTTGTAAATGTAAAGAATTAAAGGAAGGTACCATGATTTCAATGAATGATTTCGAAATTATATGGTTTTCAAAGTGTAATGATTTCAAGAATTTTGGTTTCGAAAGAGTTATAACTTTGAAAGTATTATGATTTTTGAAAGTGAATATATGTTTGAAATGGAAATGATAAAGTATAAACTATTTTGATTTGAATATAGTTTTGAAATAAAATGGTTTTGGTTTCAAAGTATAAACTATTTTGAAAGGAATATAGTTTGGAAATGAAATGATTTGATTTTGAAGTATGAACTATTTTGAAATGACCACGGTGTTAATATAACAATTGGTTGTTAAAGAGACCGGGATCGTAAGTTGTCATATTCTCTGCCAACTACGAAAACCACTTTAACAACTTTTTACGCGATGGAGATTCCATAATGAAGTAGGATGGTGGCGTCGTTCTTGAGGCATATTACGTGGACCCAACTCCCGAAAGTTGGCATAAGGTGGCTAAAACAGGAGCGATCTTGGGCCAAAAGGGGTAGCTCCTCTGGTCGGACACATTCATTCGATATTATACTCTTACTTGTGGTTGATTTGATGGCCTCCTTCAATTTTGATATAGGAGTGTGTTCCGAGGTGGGCGTGTGCGGCTGCTGCGTTACCACCAGCCCGTGTGCGTAATTGGTATATCTACCCTGGTATTGCCTTGTGTGCCGTGTCACCTACCATACCGAGCCTTTACTACGAGTTTGTTTTTCTCCCGTAGCCCTTGTGGTATCCTCTAATAGTCTCTCGATCTGGAGATATCATGTTATTGGATGGTCTACTGGGACTATTATGTGTGAAGGGTGATATTGGTAAGCCCGGAAAGCTAGTTTAAAGTAAGTTTATTTTACTGTAGACATTATTATAATAGCGCAATATTACAATATAGTAAATAGTTTAACGGATCCTTAGAGGATGGGCGATCCCAAGCATCCTTTAAGTTACTGATGCATTTTGTTACTGTTCACTTGAGTTGATTTACAGTTCATAAGTATTTATGTCCTGACTCGAGTGTTTTGTGTTTTGCTTTACGCTCGAGTCAGATTGAGTGATCACCATTCAAGACGCACCTTTAGAGTTGGAGCTTTTCTTGAAGATCCAGCCATATATTCTGCTTTCAGTATTTAGTGATTTCAGTGATTTATTCTGATTTGTACCTGATGTATCTTGTTACTCTTCTTCTGTATTTGTTTAACTCTGATGTATCTTATTTTTATATAGTAGCTTCATGAACTACTATCCCTTTTACTTCCGCTGCATTATTATTTACTCTGTGTCTGTGATCTGTGACTATTTATTTACTATATATTCTTAGATTTGCCAAATTTTATTTACAATGCGGTATTTTGAGCAATTCAAGTCCGACATGTGCGGATGCGAATGGTTGAAAATAACGGGTTGTTATATTTGGTATCAAAGTTTTGGTAGCTCTAGGAAAAACTCAGTATATAGGGTAAATGTATTTATAGAATCACTTTAATTCGAGTTTAAGTCTCTTCCTTTTTGACTCAATCCCTTTGAATTTTGGAACGTTCCCTGCGGTTCCAAAATCCATTCGTGTCCCTCACTATTCATCTTCTTTTGATTCTGGAGTATCCCATAACTCCACTTCGAATGATCTTGATAACGAGTCGGCGGTCCCGCCAATCTCAAATTGATTTGTAAAGGGGTGAAACTCCTATACAACAGCATCGATTCACCAAAGTTTTTATATCTTCGGTTTAGATGCTAGTATCTCTTATTATCCTAAAATTCTATCTCTTGAGATCGAATGTTGATTTACCCCAGAAATCCACATCGGTCTTATTCTTTAAGTCACAGTTGACCCGGTTAAGGTTGCCCACGATTTATATAAGATTATACATGTCCCTATTCTGTTATTTAATCATCTCATCTTTGTTTCCAACTTATCTTCAAAACATTTTGAACTGTACTGGTAAATCTGTATTTAATGTTTGTTTTATATTGTGTTGTTTGAGTTGTTGATGTTGATTTGGGTTTCTGATCGATTCGTCTGATCAACGCTATCGATAAGATTTCCAAAACACTTGAACAGAACAAACTGACACAATATGTTGTTTCTCAAATTTAGTAATGAAATAAATTCTGTAACTATATTATTAATCTTTTTCTGGATTTGATTGAATTGGTCATTAAGAAATAATAATTGACTTTATGTATCATTATCTCTTATTTCATATATAAATAATTGAACTATAAACATAGTTATAAATTTATTTGGAAATTTAAAATGAATTTAAAACAAGAATTTGAGAATTTAATTTCCGGTGGATTTCAAACCTTGTATTTAATGTTTTAAAGGATGTACTATTTAATGTATTTTCGAATAGAAATTCGTTTCCAAAGAATTTTAAATTTAAATTTAGTGCTCTTCTCTTTGTCGCTGGAAAATAATTTCGGCGATGACTGCAACATCATCAACATTCATTTTCGAGTTTCGAAGTAAAGAGATCGTTCTATAGTCTTGCTAGAGTTTTTTTTGGGAAATATAATTGATTTGAATTTCTAAAATAAGACTGATTTATAACATATGTTGATATATTATTTAAATTTGAATGGATATATATATTGTTATGTGCATTTATTTATCTCTAAATAGTTTGGAATTTATCAGAAATTTAATACCTAAATTTTATCTTGAAGGATAATTTCAAGTATAATTTCAAGATTTGGATAAATATTCATGCTTGAAATTATTGAATTGGAAAGTTTTATTTGTATAATACACAAATTTCATTCCAACATAACTTACCCTAAATTATACAGATGTTGAATATGTAATTGGATAATATATAATATAAAAAGATCTTATAAATAAAATTTGATTAGTTATAATAAATATTATACACTTAAATTTTAGTTATAAAAAGATTAACAGTGGTAAATAGAGAAAAGGGGTAATGGAATAATTTACAATATAAAATGATGTTAAAGGAACTAAGAGTAAATTTAAAGTAGTTATAATAAGTTTAAATATATTTAACATAGGTGATAAGATATATTGAGAGGAATAAATTTAAATGTTAATTAGGAATAAAGAAGAATTAAATTTATTAAGTACATTTTGAGTATAATAAATGTTTTTTTCAAAACCATGATTTTAGAGATTGTTAATTTAAGATAATTGGATGATAAGATAATGAAATTAGAGATAGTTAAGATTTATTTAACTTATGTAAGATTAATTTTCAATTTAAGTTGAAATTTTCATGGTTCCAAACTTATGATCTTATTTTATTCTTCAAACTATCTTCTAGTTGTCCTTATTTTCCTTATCTTGCTATAGAATGGGGAGGCTATTGCTTACACCAGTCTATTTCAAAATCTTTCTATAATCTTTGATAATCTTTCGTACTCATAATAAATTTAAGCATTGCTTGCCATCTACAGACTGTCGGTCAAGCGGAAAGGGTGAATCAGATTCTAGAAGAACTTTCTTGGGCTTGTATTCTTGATTCTGGAGGATCTTGGAAAGATCATCTCTACCTTGTTAAACTTACCTGTAACAACAGTTATCAGGTATAATTTCAATCTTCTTGTCATCTTGTCTTAATCCTATTTCATTTTATCTTTTTCTGTGCTTTCTCGTACCTTATTCCTTTTTGGGGACGAAAAGTTTTGAGTGGGGGAGAGTGTAACAACCCTGTATTTTATGATTATTTTAATTGTATATTTTGATTATTTTAATTGAAATTCCCGATTTAAAAACTTTATTTTATCTATGGATAAAACTTTATTTTATTTATTAAAATGAATAATTTTGTTATTTTAAATATTAATTTTATTTGTATGTAAATTGTAATTTCAAACCTGAATAAAATGAATATTTTCCAAAAATGTGAATTTTTGGTAAATCTGGTCAAACTTTGACTTTTAAATTTGAAATTTAAATAATTGAAAATTTGAATTTTATCTTTTATTATGAAAATAAATAAAATTTCAAGAATATTGCTTTTTGTTTCGTTGAAATCCGATTTATATTGTGAAAGTTATGCTTTTTACAATATTGTATGTAAATTGTTTTATTTAATAAAATTGTTTATTTTAATTTTTATAAATAATATTTTTGTTTACCATATCTTGTGTATATATGTGTTATATGACATGTTATGTATTTATTTTTATTTTAAAAACATTTTTAAAGTGTTGTTATAATTTTTCAATGTTCATTGTATTTTGTTTACAATTTTTAAATGCTAGTTTTAATATATTAGCTATTTTCTTAATTATTTTCTATTTTTCCTTAAATTATATTTTTATTCTATTTTTAACTTTATTTTTCCAGATTTTTATTTGTATTTACTGAAATTTATTTTAGTTTATTTTGATTTAAAAGAAAATGGAAATGTGAAGAGACAAAGACCTTTCATTTCTAGTGACTTTTCACTCACTTGTCTTTTCGTTTTCTTTTTGGCTTGTCATTGGTTTAGCCGTCCATTTCTTTGCATAGCCATACATTTCTTCCTACATTCACATGAGAAACTTCTCACCATCACAAAAAAATGCATGGCTATCTTCATCTCTAAAAAAAATGGTAATGGTTTCTCTTTTCTTTTCATTTTACTTCTTATTTTTCATTGATTTTTGCCTCACTCTCTCTTGTGCTTTGCTAGGCACCTACCATCCACCGTCACCACCATCCTCTCCACCATCTATAGCAGCACCAATGCCCTCTCCTCTGACCACCACCTCTGACCATGACCATTAGATGAAGCGACCACCTCAAATTTGCAAAGCACTTCACCAAAACAATGCTAGCCAAGCCTATACTCCACTATTTCCTTCATAGTTGCCTTTGGCCACCCCTTAGCCACCACCACCATCATCTACTTCACCTCTGGGTGCCCCTTTAACTACTGTCCAGATCTGACCTGACATGAAGACCCCATGGCCGAGCCTATATGTGGTCATAGCCGAGCCAAAATGCACCAAAATCATTACTATTTGCCTTGAACCCATATATGCTTCATGTTGTATCTCTTCGACAGCCTTCATCCACTTGTAACCTGACCTATATGATACCATACCTAACCCAAACACACATCAATGGCCGAGCAAAAGATCCCCTATGGTCGAGGATTGGAGTGGTTAAGGCAAGGTTAAGCTATCTTGTCTTTATTGCTTTCATTTTTCAATTTGTCCAATATTGTTTTGTGTTGTATATTCATGTGTTGTTTTGTCTTGTTTGGGTGTTGTTTACAGGATAATATCTTGGCTATCTCTCTCATTTGAATCCAAGGTCGTGCTGTATCGTGCTTGTCGTGCCTTTGGAATCATTTTGTTTGTCGTAGTGGTCTTCACCTTGAAAATGCAAGTCCTTCTCACTCTGACATATTTACTTATGAATTAGTAAATTGATGACAAGTGTTTAGTAATATAAAATGTTTATGCAAGTTAATGATGATTATATGATATGCTATGCCATGTTATTACCATGTTAATTCTGTTATTTATCACCTGACATATGATATATGACATTATATTATGACATTGACGTTGTTTATATTGTTTATGCATATATTCACACTGCAAGTTCCCTGTTAGAATAGAATCACTATGGGTTGAAATGATACATACCCGAACGGACTTTAGAATAGAAAAAAATCATTATGGGCTGAAATGATAGGCCTGAACGGTTTTTATTTTTTTATTTACTTGGGATTACGGGTTTGAAATGATAGAACCCGGGTTTTCTTTTTAAACTGCGGATTGAAAAGATATATATCTGTATCACTTGACCTAGGTTAGAAAAATTATATACAGACCCCGTGATATATTTTTAAATGATTTTTCTAATGATATGTATTTTTAAAAGTATAAATTTTGATTTAAAAATATACATTTTATGGTTGGTGAAAGCTAAATATTAATTTTTGAATTTGTGAATTTAAGGATGTAAATTTGAAGTAAATGTGATTTTTGACTTTAAATTATATTTTTAAATGCAAGTAAATAATGGAAATTTAATTTAAAGTTTTGAAATGATATTTGAAGTAAAATGTTAAGTTTTTGTTTAAATTTAATACGCAAATAAACAGTGAAATTTTGACTTAACAAATGAATTGGATTTTAATTGGATATTTGATTTTAAATTTTATTGTGATAAATCATATGTTAAAGGTATTTAAATGTGAAATTTTAAAGTCTAGAAATATGATTTATGAATTTAAATAGAAAATTTTGAAGATTATTGTTTTTGAAAAGTTATAATAAAATCAGGAATTTTATTAACAGCATTTCTCAAAAATGCTTTGGTCATATGACACCATTTTTAATGTTGTTGTTTTTGAATTTAACTTTGTTTGAAGTAAGTAAATATCTATTACGGCATTTTATTAATTCCGTTATTCTTGAACTAAACTATTTTGAAAACTATAAGCTACAATAGCACTTTATAAATGCTGTCGTTGCTATATTTTGACAATGTTTGAAATATTATTAATTTTAACACTATTTGGGATATATTTTAAAGTGTTAAATGATTTAACTTTTGAAATTGAATATTTGTGAAATTTTAGGAGTCTTGAATATATTTTAATATTTAAATTTGAATTTTTAGGGAATATAAATTAAATTTGAATTTGAATAAGGTTTACTTGGTTATGTGTTAAATGGAATGAAATGAGATAATTGAAGGTTTGAATGGAAGTTTGAAATGTATTTTTTTAATGATATTTGAAGTAATAAATGAATGACATATTTGATTTTAAAATGATATTTAAATTTGATTATTTGAAATTGAATTCAAATAATGATTTGATAATGAGGTTTTGAAGGATATGATATTTTAATGATTTCGAAATGGTTTTGAATGATATAATCTTTATTTTGATAAAGAATGTGAATTTGGAATGATATTTGATTTTGATAAATGAATATTTTAAGTTTATATTTGTATGAAAAGATATTTGGTTTAATTGTAATTTAAGTTTATTTAAATAATATTGGTTTTGTGAAATGAATATTTCAAAACTAAATAACAATGAAATTAGATTTGAGATATGAATATATGAAATTATAAAGTTTAGTTTTGAAATGTGGGATATTAAAGTTTGGAAATATATTAAAATTGGATAGTTTATTTTGTGGGACAAATCTATATTTAAATTGATAAGGTTTGAAATTTTTTGTAAGGAAACTGAATTGTATTGAAACTAATGGTTTGAATTGAATTAAATTGGAAATTTGAAGTTTGGGTTTAATTGAATAAATTTGTAAATGTAAAGAATTAAAGGAAGGTACCATGATTTCAATGTATGATTTCGAAATGTTATGGTTTTGAAAGTGTAATGATTTCAAGTATTTTGGTTTCGAAAGAGTTATAACTTTGAAAGTATTATGATTTTTGAAAGTGAATATATGTTTGAAATGGAAATGATAAAGTATAAACTATTTTGATTTGAATATAGTTTTGAAATAAAATGGTGTTGGTTTCGAAGTATAAACTATTTTGAAAGGAATATAGTTTGGAAATGAAATGATTTGATTTTGAAGTATGAACTATTTTGAAATGACCACGGCGTTATAATAACGACTGGTTGTTAAAGAGACCGGGATCGGAAGTTGTCATACTCTCTGCCAACTCCGAAAACCACTTTAACAATTGTGTACACGGTGGAGATTCCAGACTAAAGTAGGATAGTGGCGTCGTTCTTGAGGTATATTACGTGGACCCAACTCCCGTGAGTTGGCATAAGGTGGCTAAAACAGGAGCGATCTCAGGCCAAAAGGGGTAGCTCCTCTGGTCGGACACATTCCTTCGATGCTATACTCTTACTTGTGGTTGATTTGATGTCCATCCTTCAATTTTGATATGGGAGTGTGTTCCGAGATGGGTGTATGTGGTTGCTGCGTTACCACCATCCCGTGTGCGTAATTGGTATATCTACCCTGGCATTCCCTTATGTGCCGTGTCACCTACCATACCGAGCCTTTACTATGAGTTTGTTTTTCTCCCATAGCCTGTGTGGTATCCTCCGATAGTCTCCCGATCTGGTGATATCATGTTATTGGATGGACTACTGGGACTATTATGTGTGAAGGGTGATATGGGTAAGCCCGGAACGCTATTTTAAAGTAAGTTTATTTTACTGTAGGCATTATTATAATAGCGCAATATTACTATATAGTAAATAATTTAACGGATCCTTAGAGGATGGACGATCCCAAGCATCCTTTAAGTTACTGATGCATTTTGTTACTGTTTACTTGATTTACAGTTCATAAGTATTTATGTCCCGACTTGAGTGTTTTGTGTTTTTCTTTATGCTCGAGTCAGATTGGGTGATTTAGCATTCAAGATTCACCTTCGGAGTTGGAGCTTTTCTTGAAGATCCAGCCATATATTCTACTTTAAGTGTTTAGTGATTTCAGTGATTTACTCTGATTTGTACCTGATGTATCTTGTTACTCTTCTGCTGTATTTTCTTTAGCACTGATGTATCTTATTTTTATATAGTAGCTTCATGAACTACTATCTCTTTTACTTCCGCTGCATTATTATTTACTCTGTGTCTATGATCTGTGACTATTTATTTACTATATATTCTGAGATTTGCCAAATTTTATTTACAACGCGATATTTTGAGAAATTCAAGTCCTACATGTATGGATGAGAATGGTTGAAAATGTCGGGTTGTTACGTTAACTTAACTTAAGTGATGATTAACCTCTAATCACCTTCTTAATTAAGTGCTAGTTACCTTTTAAATCTAATTATTTAATTGACTAATCAATTAAATAAATAATTAATAAACTTAATCACTTTTAATGTTACTAATTAAGTTTGAAAAACTTTGTAAACTAATTTCAAAATTAAACAAGTTTGAAATAGAAATTTCAATTTTTATCGAACTACATCCATAGCGACTATCGCTATGAGTGCAGTTTGCTCTAATTCACCTTTAAGAGAAGCCACTTTACTAAAACATACTATTTCATGATTGAAACATACCTTAGTAAATTTTCACACTTCAAAACCAATTATGCAAACTTTAACCAACCTAAACTTTGAACTCTTCAAACGAGTTTGATTTCAAATCCGGCCTCATATCCGTCATGACCGCATACAAAGTTTCAACTTTGTTTTCAACCTATCATAACTATAGTCAAGTTCATCAGCAACCTTTTATATTCACACATCATATTCATACAACAAATCGTATACATATACCAATAAATATACAATTTCTGATTTTGCAATAACACATCCATTCGTATGCTAATACTAACCCATACATTAGTATTTATCATCTCATTTCAAACATCCAAGATCCAATATATATATATATATATATATATATATATATATATATATATATAACATACATGTAGCTAAGGATCAACACAACATATAAAGGAAAGTTCTTTCCAAAAGATTATGAATTTACTCACCAAACTTCCACAAAAGCTACCCGAACTTAAGCAAAACTTGCCAACAACCCACTGGCTTTGAGGAATGAACGCTTTAGGTGCTAGTAACCCTTAAAATGGGCTTGGCCCAAGTGTATGAAGGCTTGGCCACAGGTGTGGGGTGGATGCGAGGTAGTATCTTGAGGGTAGAGGAGCTTCGAATTATCATCGAGTTTTTGAAAAATGAACCGAAAATTAGGTCATTTTCCCACTGGTTTTTGGGCCACCAACTCACGAAATTCAGAAAAGTAGTCAAAAGGTAAATTGTAGGAATTTCTTTCCTTTATCATTTAAAAAAATTAATCACTCATTTTCAATTTTTTAAAATAAGTTATGATCAAAAGAAGAAAGGTAATTTTCGAACTTGAAATTCTGAGTGAAAAATTGCTTTGCAAGGTTTGGATATTTTGACATAGCTATATTCGAAACTGGAAAAAATGGTCAACTAAAATGTTATAGGCACTGGAATTACAGGAGATTTGAACAAAAACGAGATCACCGTTTGAGGCGGTATGAAGAAGTTACGATAGGAGAAAGAAGTGGTGTTTGCACAAAAAATGGGCAAGCACCTCTAAGTCGTATGATTTAGTCGATTTTAAGCTGACTTAGTGATTTGGGTGATTCATGCAAATATGTAAGAAGTAGGGACTAAACTGTAAAAGACACACATATTTATAGTGGTTCGGCCAGAATGTGCCTACGTCCACTTTATATGTTATTCTCCTTCACTCTTCAGATTACAAGTACAAAGCTTTGATTACAAGTATATGAAAATTATTTGAAAGTTCTGTCCGTGCTTGAGCTCTCAAACTTGTCTGCCATTGTTGTACCCCTGCCCCTTTATTTATAGAGTGAGGCTGGGGGAAGGGGTCTTGGATGTATATAGCTGCTGGTGGGCCTGGGCTGATGTAATCTGGCCTGGCAGTGTTGGTCCGGTATGCCTTGGTACGGTGGTGAGTAGGTGGAGTTTGGTTCAGTGGGACTTGGCTCGGCGGTGAGTGGATGGAGTTTGGTTCGGTGGGACTTGGCCCGGTGGTGAGTGGATGGAGTTTGGTTCGGTGGGACTTGGTCCGGTGGTGAGTGGTCCGGTAGTGGTTGGAGTGGTAGTTGGTTCGGCTATGTAGGGGAAGTGAGTTGGCTCGGCTATGCAGGGAAGTGGAGTTGGACCGGTAGTAGGTGGAAATGGGATTGGTTCGGCTATGCAGGGAAGTGGAGTTGGACCGGTAGTAGGTGGAAACGGGATTGGTTCGGCTATGCATGGAAGCGGGGTTGGTTCGGGAGTGCTTAGGAAAGGGGTTGGTTTGGTGGTGGTAGAAACACTCCCAACATTTTCCCCCCAAAGTGGGACATATGCCAGCATATGTCGTGCTTTGTTTTCTCGCAGTTTGGATAGCTTCATTCGGTCCTAAGCGCCGAGCCGTTGGGTCCGGTCATCCCGTGCTCGCCTATAAGTAGGGGCATCACCCCATTGTTATTCCTTTACCGTTTGAGATAGCCGAATCATCCAAGTACCGAACCACAATTCCTTTATCGTTTGAAATAGCCGAATCACCCAAGTACCGAACCACTATTCCTTCATCGTTTGACCACCGAATCAGGTGATTGCCGAATGACTTTCATGTTTCGAACTACCGAGTGGGTTTGAGTGCCGAATGAACCTCATGCCGGAACTGCCGAATGAGATTTTTGCTTTGCACTACCGAATGAACTTGGGGATTCCAAGTACCGAATGATCTTTCGGCCTTGAATTCCCGAATAACCATGGGGAGTGTGATTGCCAAATGAGTTTGTGAGTTTGAATGCCGAATGAACCTTATGCCTTTTATGTTTTAACTTATAAATGAAATTCTAGATTTCATGCACTTGCTTGTTTACTTCCCTCATTCTAATGACGTACTCCTTTTTTTTGTGTTTGTAGATAAATGTCTCATAAAGTGGAAACTCGATCAGATAAGAAGAAATCAAGGACAGAGAAGAGTCCTCCACAGTGCCCCTAGCTCAGTCAGGACCGGGACGTCATGGAACCACCCCGGGATCGCTAGTGGATGTATATGGCCCTCAGGAGCTCTTGAACTCTCCTCCTGACTGCTTTCCTAGCTCCCTCAAAGAGGAGCAGCTTGATGTTATTTCTCGCTCTTTTGGGATTGACAGAGCGTGTATGTTGTTGCCGGGGGAAGGAGTGATGCCGTACAACCCCCCTGAAGGATATTTTGCTTATAGTAGGTACCATTGCATGTGCGGGGCCATTCCCCTGATCAATGCTTGGATAGTCAGCTTCATTACCAATTTGAAGGTGGCCCCTTTCCAGCTTCAGCCCAATTCTTATGCTATCTTGGTGAGTCTATTCGTCATTTTCCAGAGAAAATACGGGCGTCCCCCTTCCAACCGGGAGAACCGGTATTTGTACAACTTGAGGGGCTATAAGAAGGGGTCTCCATACATCAGCTTAGAATCGGCCGTGTCCTTCAAGCCGGTCCTGGACTTATATTCGAAGTTCAGCATGTTCAAGAAGGAATGGTTTTTCGTCAAGGATGACTCTGTTTCTATCCGTCGCTTTACCTCTGGTTGTAAGTTGAAGCTTATTTATAATTTCCGTTCTAACTACAATGCTTCTTCTTATGTGTTTTTATTTCTTGCTAGCGACAGGTGGCTTTGCGGTCGTGGAGAACGATCGCCTGGTTCAGATTGCTGCGGAAATAGAAGCCATTTCAGGAAGGGACAGGTCAGCTTCTTACCTGATCAGGAATGCTACTCTTCTACAGCACAACTTGATTCTACTACGTCAGTCTGTGGTCAAGCAGAGAGACACAGCCGAGGAGAGGGCTGCCAAAGCTAAAGGAGGGGCCACGACGAAGAGCAGCAAGAGGAAACCCTTCTCGGTACCTCCAGTCGCCGGGGGGAAGAAGCTCAAGAAATCCGATGGACCCTCCCCTAGCACATGTCCAGATGTTCCGGAGGAGGAAGAGGTGGAGGAGGAAAGAGGCGAGGAGGAGAGCGGAGGTGATGGAGAAGGTGATGGTGATGATGGTGGCGAAGGGCAGAGCGGTGATGACACTGGGGCTTTGTCCTCTGGGCAAGCAGGGGAGATCCAAGAGTGGACAGATGATGCTTTCCGCCAGGCTTTTGAGGGGTTGGAGGAAGGATCGGGCTTGGTGGAGAAGCCAAAGAAAACTGATAAGGCCGGGACTGGTGCCGATTCAACTTCCAAGAGCATTTCATCTAGGGCAACTCCGGCGATTCAAGGTGAATTTTTGACTCCTCTTTACTCTTTTTAACTTCACGTGTTTCTTGGATTATAGTCCCATGCATGCTTGTAACACTTCGTTTTTATTCCAGGAACGGGTAAGGTGGCGAAGACATCAGACATTTGGCACCGTCTCGAACAATTCAAACTCCTCAAAGCTTCCGCTAAACCAAAAGCCTCCGACCAACCGTTCCAGGGACGTAGTCGGCTACCATCCTCTTCTCGGAGTTATTGAAGAGGATATTCAAAAGAAAAAGAGGATTCGCTCCTTATTCGAACCTTCACCTGGTCCTCAGCCCCCAACCCAGCCTCTTCATAGTATCACGGAGGAGGATACTGAGTTCATACCCTCTCCGCATCCGTCTGAAAATCCTACCGTTACTCAGATTGATCGTCCCGGCTTGGCTCGTAATCCATTTGCGGGTCATCCAGATCTGGATTCGAGTTCTCATGATATTTTCTTTGACGAGGTTGCTGGTGAGCACCTTCTCCCTCGCAATCCTATGGTAAGGGTGCTTGATGAGGCCAAGTCCCTGGACCTTGATTTGCTTACTACTCGGATTGTAACTATGGGGGATGAAGCTAAGGCAAACATCGACCGGGTCGCTGAGGAGACCAGGAAGTTGATGGGGCATCATGCCCGACTGGTCAAGGTCGGGGAGGAAATCGGGAGTGCTAACATAAGATTGCGGCTAGTGGTTTCCGACCAGGCCAAGTAACTCGCCGATCAGGCCATCCAGATCTCTCAGCACGAGGCTGCCTCCAGACGACTAAAGAAAACCATGGAAGAGGCTAGAAGAGCCGAGCTGCGGAAAATGGAGGCCACCTGCAAGGAACGGATCGATATGGCTATTGCAACGGTGGATGAGGTTTGGAAAGCGGATCTCGAGCGGGTAGAGAAGTTATCTGGGAAGCTTGAAGCCGTAGAGCTTGCTCAAGCCAAGCTGAAGGAGGAGATGGAGGCGATGAGAAAATCCCTTTAGGCTGACCGCTGACGATACCGATCAGAGAGGGATGCTGCCGTTGCAAAGCTGTTGGCTTCTGAGGTCCGAATGAGGGAGTTTGAGGAGAATGAGGGGATGATGGATGAGATGCTCCAGGACATGTATTTCCGTGCTTGGAAGCAGGGCAACTTATCTTGGATGGATGATTATCCCCGGATCATGGCCAGGATTTATCTCCGGGCTCTGGAGGAGGCCAAGGCTGATGCGGATAAGGAGGGTGGCATGGCCTTCACAATGGATGTGGTTACGGCCCAATTCACCAAGGAAGAGAAAGTGGCGGTGAAGGAGGGTATGCGGCTGCTCGCTGCCAAGGAGGTAGGTGTGCAGTTGAGGGATGATGACCAAGGAACAGATGCTGGTAAGGCTTCCCTTTTAGCCTTTTCATAACTTGGTTGCTTATTGTTTATTTAATGGATTCCTCTCGTGAATTGGACAGGCGGGACCTCTGAAGCACCAACTACCTCTGGTCAACATGCTGGGAGTTCTGATCATGCGGTTAAGTAGATCTCAGAGGGCCAGCAGGATAGAGGCGAAGCCCCGATGCAGCCGACTCCTTGGCTTGATCTGGACATTTTTTGGTTTACTTGACATTGCTGTCTATGTTAGTCTTAAAACATTAATGTAATTTTTAGGCTGTAATTATGTAACGAACAACTTGATTTTTGGCATGTAACTTTTAACTTAAACTGATTTTGCTATATTTGAATGCTTTTGTTATTTTGATGTGTTGCATAAGAAATACAGCTGCGCACATGTCTGTGATTCAATCGTGTTTGATGCTAAGTTCTTGCTTAAAATATAATTTCATATCTCGCAATGTTTGTGTGATGTGCGAATAAATTATAGCTATGCATTCATAGACAAAGGAAGAGAGTACCGCCCTTCGTGTTTTAGTCGTAAATGGTAGTTTTGACGTTCTTGTGTGACTGAGTATGGAATGCAGCTAAGTGTCCTGTCGTCCAGTTGCGAGTTCCTATCCCCATTTGCGGGTGTCTCCTATTTTGTGCCCTGTACTTTAGGGATCGTTATATAGGATAGGAGGAGAGTTTTTAAATAAAATAGGAATATAAGAAATAGTAAAACTTCCAATCACGGAAGGCCTTCGACGCGCTTAAGTTCATGGAAAACGGGCTTTGTAGTCACTTTCCCTAGCTGTGGGTCTTGGAGACATTTGTCACCCATCTTACGCCTCTGCGGAGAGTTTTCTTTTTTACCACAGCCGTACTTAAGACACATCGGAGCCGAGATCGCGCACGGTAACTACCTGGGCCATTATGGCCCGTAAACGTGGGTATTATTCGATTTACCATGGCCGGCTAGCGCGGGTGCCGATCGTCAACTTTGAACTGCCCCTGGCTGGCCACACCTTATGTTGGGGCTTATAATCGGTTCACGGTTGCCGGCGATCCGAACACCGTAATGAGCTGCCTAGGCTATGGTTGGCCTTCTCGGCGGCTTATAATCGGCTCATTACATTTGGCTTTAAGGGCCGTCATGAGCAATGAGTTAACCCGCAGCAGAGGGATGCTGGAGCAAAAGTATCTCATTGGCGAGGGCATAGATTCGTATAATACCTGTTAGGTTTTGTCCAGGTGAAGTTGTGCTGTGATGCCCTGAATGGAGATGCCGTCTACACAGGATTTTGTTCAACAGAAAAGGATAAAGCTAAGCAAGTAGCCAAGATATAAAGGAACAAGTTAAAAAAGAGACAAGTTTTTAAAGTGGTTCGGCACGAAAATGCCTATGTCCACTGATTCTCTTTGTTAATTCACTTTATATAGGCAGTACAAGTTAAGAAAAGTATCGACGAAGGTGTTGGATATTCCATGCCCTTTGGAACACCACTCCGTCCACTGTTTGCAAAATATAAGCTCCGTTGTGGAGATCTTTATGGATTACATATGGTCCATCCCAGATTGGATCTAGCGCTTCGGGGCACGGAAAGATTCGCTTGAGGACAAGATCTCCTTCTCGTAATCTGCGATGCTTGACTTTGGAGTTGTATTGTGCTGACACTTTTTGCTTGTGAGCTGCTGCTTTGAGTGCTACATCATTTCTTCTTTCTTCGATTAGATCCAAAGACATGTGGAGGAGTTCTTCGTTCTCTTCTGGGTTGTAGTGGATCCTACGGTGGGATGACACTACAGTTTCAACTGAGAGCATGGCCTCCGATCCGTATGCCAAAGAGAAAGGAGTATGCCCTGTTGATGTTCTGAAAGACGTGCGGTAGGCCCAAAGTGCCGTAGGAAGTTCATCCACCCAAGCGCCTTTTGACTTTTCAAGCTTCTTCTTGATTAGAGTTTTAAGAATTTTGTTGACAGCTTCGACTTGTCCATTTACCTAGGGATAAGCCACAGATGAGAAGCTTATGTGAATTCCGTGCTCTTGGAACCAGTCGACGAACTCCTCGCTGTCAAACTGAAGTCCATTGTCCGATATGATTTTGAGTGGAACCTCGTACCTGCATAGAACATTTTTGGTCAAGAAGTTAATAACTTTTGCCGAAGATATTTTATTTAGAGGTTCCGCTTCCACCCATTTGGTGAAATAGTCAACTGCCACTATAGAATATTTGGCTCCGACTCGGCCCATCGGTAGTTCGCCAATCAAGTCAATTCCCCATACTGCAAAGGGCCAAGGGCTGGTCATTTGAGTAATCTCATTTGTTGGTAGTCGAGGAATCTTAGCAAATTTCTGACATCTGTCACATCTTTTGACGAAGTCGAAGGCGTCTTTGTTTAAAGTGGGCCAGTAATATCCATATCGGAGTGTCTTCTTTGCCAGAGTCTGCCCACCAGTGTGATCTCCGCAGCTCCCTTGATGGATGTTGGATAGGATTTTCTTGGCTTCCCTTCCAGCAACACACCTTAATAAGGGGCTAAAGAAGCCGCGTCGATAGAGGATGCCTTCTTGTATTGTGTAGCGGGAAGCTCTCCTCAAGATTTTCCTGACTTCGTTACGCTCGTTGGGTAGTGTGCCATCTTGTAAGTATTTCTGGATAGGAGCCATCCAAGTTTCTTCTTCGATTGCAGCTATCAGATCCTCTTGTTCGAAACTTGGGGCTAGTTGTTTTGAGATGGCTACTGTTCCGGAAATGGCGTTGTTCTTCATGCTATCTTGCTTTGGCAGTTCGTCGGCCTCTCGGTTCTCCTCTCGAGGAATGTGTTTGATTAAATAGTGGTCCAACTGATCGAGTAGCAGCTTGGTTTTCTTTAGATATGCGGTGAGTCGTTCTCCTCGAGTCTGAAACTCTCCTAATACTTGGTTTACGATAAGTTGAGAATCACTATGAACACATAAAGAACTGGCTCCAATTTCTAAGGCAAGTTCTAATCTTGCTATTACTGCTTCACATTCTGCATCGTTGTTGGTGGCAGCGAATTCCAACCTTAGGGCATAGTGCAGCTTCCTTCCCCTGGGGGTGATTATCAAAATACCTTCCCCCGAGCCTTGTTCGTTTGATGCTCCATCTACAAAGAGATTCCACTTGATATCTTCTGTTATTTCAGATTGCTCCTTACCTTCGTCGGTAGTGAATTCAGCAATGACATCGGCCATGGCTTGTCCCTTGATGGCGGTGCGAGGATGGTAGGTGATATCATATTGACTCGGTTCAATGCACCATTTAAGTAGTCGTCCAGAAGTGTCGGGGCGATGGAGTACCTGCCTTAGCGGTTGATCGGTTAAAACTCTGATGGAATGATATTGGAAATAGTGTCGCAGTTTTCGTGACATGATTAGCAAACAGTATGCTTGCTTCTCAAGTTTAGGGTATCTGGCTTCTGCCCCCGTAAATCTCTTGCTTACAAAATATACGGGCCACTGCACGCGGTTGTCTTCTCTCACCAAAGCGGCGCTTAGAGCATGGGATGATACAGCAAGGTATAGGTATAGTTCTTCGCCTTCATTTGGATTTGAGAGTACTGGTGGTCTCTGGAGGTGTTCGATTAGGTTAAGGAAGGCTGTTGAGCATTCATCAGTCCATTCAAACTTACCTTTGTCTTTCTTTAGGGCTTCGAAGAAAGGGATGCATTTGTCGGTTGCTTTAGAGATGAATCTGCTTAGGGCGGCCACCTTCCCATTTAGGCTTTGCATCTCTCTTCGAGTGGATGGTATCTTGATATCTTACAAAGCCCGGACTTGTTCGGAGTTTGCTTCAATCCCCCTGGCATGGATGATGAATCCCAAGAACTTTCCCGACGATACTCCGAAGGAGCACTTTAGAGGATTCAGCTTCATTCCATATTGGCGAAGTACTTGAAACATCTCGTCCAGGTGGCTTACATGATCGTTGGCTTTCCTTGATTTTACCAGCACGTCATCCACATAAACTTCCATAGTTCGTCCTATTAGTTCCGCAAACATCTTGTTGACTAGGCGCTGGTAAGTAGCTCCGGCGTTTTTAAGTCCAAAAGGCATTACTCTGTAGCAGTACAATCCCCGGTCAGTGATGAAACTAGTGTGGTCTTGATCACGGGCGTGCATAGGAATCTGGTTATATCCTGAGTATGCGTCCATTAAAGATAAGAGTTCGTGCCCGGCTGTGCTGTCCACGAGTTGATCGATTAGGGGGAGTGGGAAGCAATCCTTCGGGCAAGCGTCATTTAAGTTGGAGAAGTCAATGCATGTTCGCCACTTCCCATTATCCTTCTTTACCAGTACCGGGTTGGCGATCCATTCTGGGTAGATGGCTTCTCGTATGAAGTTATTGGCAAGTAGGTTCTTTACTTCTTCCTCGAGAGCTGCTGATCGTTCGCTCCCATACTTCTCTTTTTCTGCTTTACTGGCACCTTGGTGGGATTGATGTTCAGTACGTGGCATGCTACGTCTTGGGAGATTCCAGTCATGTCAGCGTGCGTCCATGCAAATGCATCTAAGTTGTGGCGAAGAAAATCGACGAGTTGGTCCTTCAACTCTGCTCTTAACTGAGACCCGATTCTCAGCAGTCTACTTGGGTCGTGTTTGTCTACAGATACAAATTCCATAGGCTCAGCAGGCTCGGCGGTGGCCTCCTCCTCTTTGTCCCTGGGGTCTAATTCATTGAAAGGATCACTGGTATATCAAAGAGGAGGGGATTTCTTTAGTTGCTATGCTTCCAAGTTTTTCTTGTAGAGAATAGTCTCTGCATCCTTCCCTTTATCTTTCCTGCGTTTATTGCGAAGTTCAGTTACATAGCAATCTCGTGCGGCGTCTTGATTTCCTTCTACTTCCCCTATCCTATTATCTGTTGGAAATTTCATCTTCAGGCACCAAGGGGCCAGGACAATTTGGAAGTCAGACAAGGCTGGTCTTCCTAGAAAGGCGTTGTAGGCTGAGTGGTTATCTATTAGCACAAATGTTTGTTTCCGCACAACGAAGCGGGGATGACTTCCTATTTCAACAAAGAGGTCCAATTGCCCGAGGGGCTTTTTCGCATCTCCAGTGAAACCGTGCAGTGGTTTGTTGTAGGGAGACACATCCTTCATTGACAGCTTCATTTTGTCGAAAGCATGCTTGAATAGAATGTTTACGGAGCTTCTAGTATCTACCAGAATTCGAAAAACTTCGGCTGGGCCGAACCAGGCAGAGATGACCATAGGATCCATGTGAGGGTACTGCCTTCCATCTAGGTCTCGCCTACTGAATGTGATGTCATTATCCTCTTTCCGCTTCGGGCGGCGTTCTTCCATGAAGGAATTGATGCAGTCTTCATTGTTTCTAAGTGACTTTCCGTATCTTTCCATGTCTGCCCTGTTTCTGTCGGCGATGTGTGGTCCTCCCGATATTGTATGTACCACTATCTTCTCTTGACTGGAACCGTTGGTGTTGTGATTTCTTCCGCCTGTCCCTGGGTGGAGTTGCCCTGGGTTCTTCTTGGCAGGAGCTGGAGTCCTGTCCTGACCCTTTACATAGTGTTCCAATCTCTTCCTTCTGATGTGTTCTTCTATCAGGTCCCGGAGATGACGGCATTCAATGGTATCATGCCCATGGGATTCGTGGAAATGGCAGAACTTTCCAGACTTGATTGCGTGATCTGATTCCTTCTTGTACGGGGGGCGTTTGTATTTAAGCTCGTCTTGGGTGGCCAGGAAGATGTTTTCGACTGTTTCATTCAAAGGAGTGTAAGCGTCAAATCTTGGTCCTAGCCGAAATAGGCGTTTTTCTCCCTTCCTGCCCCCAGCATTGTCTCGAGAGTCATTTCTTCCGACATCCTGTGCTGCAGCGGGTGCGTTTCCATGAGCTGCCTTGGCCTGTTGCCCTGTCTGCCTTTCGGTGGCAGCGTCTTCAAGTCTCATATACTTTCCAGCTTCATGGAAGAAATCGGGTAAGGTAGGTGGTTTTTCTTTCGTTAATCTTCTAGAAAACTTGGTATCCGGATGTACGCCACTACAAAGATCCATTAGGATAAGTTTTTCATCGACATCTTGGACTACGGCCGCTGCGGCGTTGAATCGGGTTAGATATTGTTGCACTATCTCTCCGGGCTTCTGTTTGA
Organism: Allium cepa; assembly: GCA_030765085.1. NCBI lineage: Eukaryota > Viridiplantae > Streptophyta > Magnoliopsida > Asparagales > Amaryllidaceae > Allium > Allium cepa. The sequence goes on from CM060943.1 coordinate 468,580,771, forward strand.
TATTAGATAAGGAATAAGCGTCCTTGGGTTGTTCCACATGAATGCGAAACTGGCTGATGAACTTTTCTTTCAACGTTTCCCATGAGCTGATGGATCCTTGGGGTAGATGGCAGAACTAGGAGGTAGCTAGATCTGCCAAGAATAGTAGGAAGCATTTACACAACACTCCCTCTGTTGCTCCGCTCATGAGCATATGCTATGTGTATCTCTGCAAGTGTACAACGGGGTCAGAGGTTCCCTTGTAAGGTTCCATTGTTGGCATTTTCCATTCCCGGGGGGTGATGGCAGTTTCGATATTGCGGGTGAAGGGGCTGGTTACCCTAGCGCCTATCCCCCGATCCCTTTGGTCCCGTTGGACGTACTCTCTGAACAATCGCGCCATCCTTTCATCAGAACTTGGAGCTGATAGAAATGAGTTTGGTTCTTCTCTGCGGGATTGATTCTGTCCAGATGACCTATAGGGATGGTATCGTCTATTACTCCTAACATTTTTCGGTGGCTGTCTTCGGTCTTCTGGGAGCATGCTGGGGCCAGCTACAGTTGGCCCTTGCCTTGATCTTCCCCTGCTGGGTTCTGTTCTAAGCACTTCCTCGGGTCCAACTTTGGGCTTGACTCCAGCTCGGCCCCGTCCATTGGTGTTCCCATGGTTAGGTAGCACGACAGGCTCAGCTATATCCGACCCCTGCCTGGTACCTCGCACGTTGGGTTCGGTTCCAAGTGTTTCCTCGGGTCAGAATTCGGGCTGAGTCAGGGCTCGGCTCCTACCATTGCTGTTTCCATTGTTAGCCTCTTAGAAGAAGAAAGATCTTTGTCGCCCCCCAGATCCTTCAGACTGGGACTCACCCCATGATTCGGTGTTGCGGTTGGATTCTTCAGCATCCCTTAAGCGTGACATGAGTTGGTCCACCAAGGCTTCTTGTTGAGATGCAAAGCGGTTAGTTACTTCAGCCACAACCCAGTCCAGATCTACCCTAGTAATTGGTTGTTCCGTAGCAGGGGCTATCGGATTTGCCTGATTTCCATTTGCTGTTGGAATAGGACGATTCTCCTAATCTCTGATCACTGGATCTGGGATACTGCTAGTTGCGATGTTCTTTCCTTTGCTAGCATCTTTCCTCTGCCTGAGAGGCATGTTTTCCAAGCAATGAGCGATGCTGTTGGGAAGGAGGTTGAGTGGGAGAAGCGGAAGCTTCTAGTTCAAGTTCTCAGTGAAAGCACCAAAAATGTTTGCACAAAAAATGGACAAACACCTCCAAGTCGTATGATTTAGTCGATTTTAAGCTGACTTAGTGATTTGGGTAATTCATGCAAATATGTAAGAAGTAGGAACTAAACTGTAAAGGACACACAGATTTATAGTGGTTCGGCCAGAATGTGCCTACGTCCACTTTATATGTTATTCTCCTTCACTCTTCAGATTACAAGTACAAAGCTTTGATTACAAGTATATGAAAGTTGTTTGAAAGTTCTGTCCGTGCTTGAGCTCTCAAACTTGTCTGCCATTGTTGTACCCCTGCCCCTCTATTTATAGAGTGAGGCTGGGGGCAGGGGTCTTGGATGTATATAGCTGCTGGTGGGCCTGGGCTGATGTAATCTGGCCTGGCAGTGTTGGTCCGGTACACCTTGGTCCGGTGGTGAGTAGGTGGAGTTTGGTTCGGTGGGACTTGGCCCGGTGGTGAGTGGATGGAATTTGGTTCGGTGGGACTTGGCCCGGTGGTGAGTGGATGGAGTTTGGTTCGGTGGGACTTGGTCCGGTGGTGAGTGGTCCGGTAGTGGTTGGAGCGGTAGTTGGTTCGGCTATGTAGGGGAAGTGAGTTGGCTCGGCTATGCAGGGAAGTGGAGTTGGACCGGTAGTAGGTGGAAACGGGATTGGTTCGGCTATGCATGGAAGCGGGGTTGGTTCGAGAGTGCTTAGGAAAGGGGTTGGTTCGGTGGTGGTAGAAACGCACCCAACAAGTGGTAAAAATGAGAGGAAATTGAGCTATTTATAAGCAATTCTTCCTAGTCATCATTATGTAAAATCAAATCAACATCTTTTCCTCCCTCTCATGCGTCACATCTCTACTCTCTAGTCACCTCATCTGTGTAATTAATGATAATTCGTTATAAAATATTCAAGATGTGACAATACTTATATATATAATTTATATAAAATGTTTATTATTTTTAAATCTATGAGATGTCACATCACTTCTTATTTAAAATCAATTATAAGATAATATTCTTAAGTATATGATTATCTAGTTTATTAGCTCTTACATATGTGTATATATGGTGCACAAAGACGAACAACATTCCCGATAACTTTCCAGTGTCGAAAGGTCAAAATTCGGGAAACGCTCTTCGGTCACATTTTCTGTTCTTCTATGAACTATTTAATTTCATACACAATTTTTGAAAATGATTATACCGTCATTATTAATTAATTAAAATGAGTTTATTTTTATTATAAAACCTATATATTGAATATTTAAAATCAATTAAATATTCAACAATCAAAGCAGTGAAATTCTAGGGTCGTTACATTTGAATTAGGCCTTGGACTAATTTTTAAAATAGTTTTGAAAATTGAGACAAGATTTTAAATTTAGAAGTTAAATTTAAAATAAAAACATGTTTATTATAAAAGATTATAATATAACATAAATTTTCAAAATGTTTGAAAAGTTAATGAAAATTTCAAAATGTTTAAAACTGTTTAAATATTAATTTCAAAATTTAAAATTTATTAATAAGAATAATAAAATAAATTGATTGAAGGAGTTAATTAATTAATATTTGGATGCATGTATTATATATGTTGATATATGTTATGTTATTTTATAGTGTTAAGATAACATAAGTATAAATGTATGTAAAATAAATTTTGGAATTGAAATTATTTAATTAAAGTTGTTTAATTAAATAAACTAATTAAAGGTTAATTAATTAAATAAAAAAATATTCATATATAAGATATTTGTGTTATACTATAAAGGTTATAGTATACACTATAAAGATTGTAATAGATACGTCTAATATAAAAATTGTATTAAAATACTAATTTAAAATTAATTAACGAGTTAATTAATTAAAATTAATTAAATAATATTTAATTAATAAAAGTGGAAATTAGCCACAAGGGCCTCTTTACCAAATGGAATTAGTTTATAGGATACACAACTGAAATAATTACTTTCAAGGACAAAACACAAAATAATTAGTTTCTAGGGCCTAAAACCTACGAAATTATGTCCTTGAAAGTAATTGGACTGCTGACTTTGTCCTTCAAAGTAATTATTCTGCTGACTTTGGCCTTGAAAGTAATTTCTTTGAATGTGTGTCCTAGAAACTAATTGGACTGCAAAGTTTGTCCTTCTGGTGAAATGCCCCTTAATAAAATGTTATATATAAGATTATTGTATAAGTTAATTAAAATATAAAAGTATATAATAATGAAACTTATATAATAAGAGTGTATAAACTAAAGGTGAAGCATTAAAGAAACCCAAATATACTTAAGGAATAAATACATACATAAATGTACGTATACCGGGATTTCTGATATGTCTGACACTTGAATCACAAGGGTATTTCATAAGAAATACATTATTCCATATGTCGATACCACTCAATATAATATACTGAAAATTATGAATCTTCTATATAATGTTGTCCTCTACCATATGTATATTAATAAATTACATGCATACTCCTTAGTTGTTAAAAAAGCTCAAGCTAGAGATGTTATGTGTAGCATTTTTAATATATTGAATAGACGAGGTAAGATAACTATATGTATTTGTTGACAAACCCAAGGTACATACAATATACTTAGGTAATCGCAATGTGGTAGGTATGAGTGAGTAATCTGTTTCGATTTGTTAAGCAAACTCAAGGTCGAGATGAGAATAGGTCAAGGAAAAATTAGGTTAGGAGTGGTATGTGGTACAACAAATAAGGAGTTATCCATCATTTGTGGGGCTATGATTTGTTGAGCAAACTCAAGGTCAGAATACCAAGACAGACGAGTCCTAATTCCCACTAGTGAAGGCGAAAGACTTCTATTGTTTCATCTTAGGGTTTGAAGAAACATAAAAGACTAGTGGGAGCTTTATTAGAAAAATTAAATGGTAACATTTAACCTTTCTAATATTGTAAGAACATATGCTAAATAATGTTATAATTATCTACAATGATAAATTTGTGCATTTAATATGATTGATAAAATGTTTATCAATTAACATATACAAACTAACTGAATTGAAAGTTGACAAACAGAAATATAATTCCCACTAAAAATTACTATTGCATGTTAACGTTTCAACACCTATGCAAGTGCCTGATTTTACAGATACTGAATACATTCGTGGTTTGGTCACGTATGAATTTATTTGGTCAAGACTATTCTATGAGTTTCAAACTCTATAAGCAATACAAGACTATAGTTATTTGATCCATATACAATTGCACATAAATGTTATATGGTGAATGGTCAAAGTTTGTAATATACAATATTTCGATGAAATTAGTTCATCTGAAAAACAATATAAACCTTAGTGTGAGATTGAGTAGTCAATCTGATTGATTACAAAAGAGATCACATTGCGTTGATGTAACACAAGTCCAAAAACTACAAGATAGATAAAAGAACTCGATAACTGAAATGTCATTTTGATCGGTTTACGTAAAGTGCAACATATTTAATGTCCTTAAATGTCAAGGATAATCGAATGCGCTTTTGTAAAGAGTTTGTTATTATATTGTAGTATGGTTTTATTTTGAATAGTTCGATCATTTGAAAGGAAAATAAATGTATAAGAATAGATTAATTTATGGTACAATTAGGATGAAGAGAATGAATAGTCACTTCTTCTTCACAAAGAAACATTAGAGATGGGAATTGTAATAATAATTCATACGAATAAGAAATATGATTTCTATTTCGAAATGTATTTTCATATAGAAAATTGTTTTCTATGAGATTTATTTGAGCTCAAGATATTTGATTAATGAACTCTCCACTAGAAATAGTTGCGGTGTGTGAAATAAATAAATTGTATTAAGTGAACGACAGGCCTTTGAATTTAGTACACTATTATAGTAATGATTGAAATAGTGGGAGCGTGCCATATAGCACTTATTAATTGCATCATAGTACGAAAATTGTTTTCTTTAAACTTGCCATACTATATTTATGAAATAATGATTATTTTTTGGTATCGACTGAAAAAATAAATAGACATAGCTATATTTCAATATGAATATTCTTTGTGAAATAAAACTATAATGTGGTAAATTTTTATTACAAAAGTGATGCATTGGAAAATTCAAAAGTATCTGATATTATTACAGTTTTTTTGGAATTATAGACTAAGCCGTAGTTTTGAGAAATAATTTTATTGTATGATTTTGAATCATATGATACTTGTTAATTATATCTCAAATAATAAAGGGCTATGTACACATTTAGTGAGAGCATCATAAGAGTGGATGAACTCTTCGGATTGATACATACAGATGTATGCAATCGTAATTTTATAAATACCAAAATGGTTCCACATACCTCATCATATTCACAGATGAGTTATCGTCGACATGGACTTGTGTATTTGATACACATGTAGCACGTCTATAGTAAACTTATAGGATATAAAATAGAAGTAATGAAAAAACTTGCAATAGAAATGATTTGATTTGATCGAATGAGTGAGTAATTGGAAAATGTTCCGAGTGTACCTAAAATGAATAAAGATTAAATCTCAAAATTACTTCTCTATGTGATACTGTAACGGCCCGCTATTTCCAACCATTCGCATCCGCACAAGTCGAACTTGAATTGCTCAAAATATCAGATTATTAATTTATATTTGGCAAAACTCAGCATATACAGTAAATAAATCAATCACAGAATCACAAGCACGGAGTAATATAGCAATAAGCAGCGGAATAGAAAAATAGCAGTTCATGAAGCTATAATACAAACATCAGAGTTTGAAATGAAATTCAACAGAAATCTCAAATACAGAGTAGTCTCAAATACAAAGGTAACTGACGATTCTGAACAAAAATCATTGGAAACAACTGAAACAACTGAAAGTTGATGATAGGTCTTCAAACAAAACTACAAATCTCCAAAGGTGAGTCTCAAATGCTGTGACACTCAGTCTGACCCTAGCATAAACCAAAGCGCAAAACACTCGAGTCAGCATTAACATTCTTATATTAATAAATTCAACTCAAGTGAAATGTCAACTGAAATACAAGTACCTTAAAGGATGATTGGGATTTCCATCCTCTAAGGATCCATGTAACGATCTACTATGTAGTAATCCATGCTATTATAATATGTCTATAGTAAAGTAAAAGTATTAAAATAGCGTTAAGGCGTTACCTATATCCCCCTTAACACATTGTATATATTCTTCTAGTCTATACAATGCCGTGTGCTTCTCCGTAAACTGGAGGTTTACCCAAAGGACACTACATTGGTATGGTACAAAACAAATTCATAGAAGGCACTATAGGGTATGCGACAAGGCACTCGACGATATGCTAGGGTTGATATACGGTTGTAGATCCGGACGGGTGGTAATGCATAGCAGCTACTACCGCCCACCTCATGAAACACTCCCAAATCAAAGGTGCACCCAATCAATCACAAAGTAATAGAATGGTATCAAAGAAATGTGTCTGATAGGAGGAATGACCTCACTTGGCCCGGCATGGCTCTTATTTTAGCCGCATCAAGTTGAATCACGGGAGTCAGGGCTACGTAAATACTATATGGAATCATCACCAAACAATCCTACTTCATTCTGGAATCTTCACCACATACACAGTTGTTAAAATGGTTTTTGTATTGGCATAGAGTATGACAATATTCGATCCCGGTCTCTTTAACAACTAAACGCTTATTTCACATCGTGGTCATTTCATTTTAAATAGTTCATATATCATATCAAAATATCTTATTCATTTCAAAATCTTATCATTTTTTATAACATTATTCACTTAAATAATATTCATTTCCAGAATCGCAACACTTTCAAATTTATAACACTTTCGAAATCATAACACTTTGAAGATCAAAATACTTTGGAGATCATAACACTTTTCACTTAAACAGTTTAGATATTAAAAATAGTATATGTGTTAAAATGGTTATAAATTAAAGTAGTTTATATATTCAAATAATATATATATATATATATATAATAAAATACTTTATATAATAAAAATAGTTTCCTCCAATTTCACAAATTGATTCAAATCATCTTAAATTCCAAAATTCAATTTAATACAATTCCAGTTTAACCATTTTAATTTAAAGGTCAAAGGTTCAGTTCAAATTCTCAATAAACCATTTCAATTATCTTGATTTCAAATCCGGGTTTGAACTATCTCTTTAATTCCAAGAAAATTCAAAGTTTAAATATTCAAACATTTTCAATATAAGTTTCATTTTATATTTCAACATTTAACTTTAAATTTATTCAAATTGGAAATATTCACTTAATCATTTTAATAACGACTAAATAAAATCTCAATTTATAAGTTTAAATCAATATTAAATATTCAGTCTCATGTTTATTTAAAATTGAAAATGTTCATTAAATCACTTTTTATAAAGTCAAGTTACCGGTCATATATTTCAAAAGCTCTGAATCAATAAGTTCAAATCAATTCTTGTTTAAATTAATAATTAACCAACTTAAATTCCAAGTCAACATTAATTATCCTCCCAACCTTTATTATTAAAGTTATAAACATCTATTTTTAAAATATTATTGTAACGACCTGATATTTTGGACCATTCAAAATGACAATAAAACCATACATGTCTGACTTGAATAATTCAAAATACCGAATTCTTAATTTAATTTGGCAAACTCAGCATAAACAGTAAATAAATAAATCACAGATTACAGACACAGAGTAATAAAATGCAGCGGAATAGATAAAGAATAGTAGTTCATGAAGCTACTATATACATCAGAGTTAGAAACAAAATACATCAGAATATCCCACATGCAGTGAAGTCTCTAGTACGAGCAGATGACTTCTCTGAACCAATCAACTGGATGACTAAAAGGATAGATAGCTGGATCTTCAAGCAAAGCTCCAACTTCAAAGGTGAGTCTCAAATGCTGTATCACTCAGCCAGACCAAAGCGTAAAGCAAAACACAAAACACTCGAGTCAGGATTAACATTCTTATATAAATAAATCCAACTCAAGTGAAATATCAACTGAAATACAAATAACTTAAATGATGTTTGGGATAACCATCCTCTAAGGGTTCATGGAACTATCTACAAGGTAGAAATATAAACTATAACACCGTGGTCCTTTAAACTAAATTTATACTTTAAAAACAAATATTATTTCACTTCAAATATCTTTATAATTCCCAAAATAGTATTTATATATTAAATAATTTATCCAGTAAAGTATTTTCAATTCTCTCAACTTAACAAATCGTTTTACATCAACCCGACCTTCACATTTAAATTAAATTCAATCTCAATTTATCAATTTAAATTCAACTCAATTCCTAAAATAACCACTTAAATTTTATCGATCTCAAATTCGGATTTATAATCACAAATACCCCTTTATATTTCCATATATTTCAAAACTTTAAGTATTCAACGTTTCATCTAAATTTTCATTCAATTTAGTTTTCTAAATAATAAATTCAAATTTAGTTCAACCTAAATTTTCATTTTAATTCAATTTAGTTGCTAAATAACAAATTCAACTACGTTGATTTCAAATACAGATCCGAATCTCAACATAAACCATTTAAATTCCAATATAGTTCAAGGCTTTAATATTTAAATGTTCTATATACCACTTTCATATAGATCTCGATTTAACCTCATTATTATTTCGTCTTGAAATACTCCCTTATTAGATTCAATATCATTTAAGTAACCTTAAATTACATTTTACTCAATATTTTCTTTAATTTATTTAAACATGAAATATTCATTAAATCACTTAAATCAAAAATCCAGTTATAAAATCATACCCTTTAAATTTCCCATTCAAAAATTTCAAATCGATTTAATTAAATAAATCCTTATTTAAATACCATTTTTATAAACCCAAACTTATCTCCCAATCTTAATTATTCAATTTATTACAAGAGAATCAATTTGAAATATAGATTTACATAAATACTTAAGCATATTATATCTATTAAATCAATCTAAGTTAAATCAAATATTACTACAAATCTATATATACAATTTTCATTTATATAATATCTTAAGAATCAAATTTATTAAACCATATATGTCTTTCCAAAGTTGTAGAAATTATTTTCAAAATATTTATATGGACCAACGATGTCTATATATATTTCCTATCATATAGTTAAGTGCTACAGATATTTATCATTTCAATCCGTACACTAAATATATACGGGTGGATATCATTTCAACCCGTAATTCCAAATTCAATTAATTGAAAATCGCTTGGGTTTATCATTTCAACCCATAACGATTTTCTCCTATTCTAAAGTCCGTTCGGGTATGTACCATTTCAACCCATAGTGATTTCTATACTAACAGGGAACTAGAAAATAAAATAGATTGAAAGACAAGATAAACAATTAATTTAAAACTATATAAATTTTATTTGAAATATTTATTTGATAACTTCATTTGAAATTTAATTTTCTTTAATACTTTAATACTTTTCAAACTCCTTTGAAAACAATTATTTACATTATTACTTATATTTACAAAGAAGCTATTGAAATATTAAATCCAAAATTCATAAATTTTTATTTTGTTTCAAGATACCTTCCAAATATTATTATTAGTTCACAAATCATTTTTTTTAAAATATGTTTTATTTTAGATAAGTAACTTCTAAAATATTTATAACACTAAAATTTCTATTAAACCATGTAGTATATAATTAAACAATATTTTAAAGGATATATCCAACAAGGAAGGAAGGTAGATTTGGAAAACAGAATCAAGGTGAATAACTAAACTGAGCAGATAAGGTAGATGCAAGGAATAGTATCGGGCGCGAATAATTAATCTAGAACCATAAGAATTTAAATTTAAAATATTAATTCAACATTTCTTTGTTGGGAAAAATACTTTTATAATAAATACCTTTATAATAATACTTTTATAATAAAATACTATTATATCGAAATAAATTTTCCTTTCGAAAATACTTTTATAACTCGATGTTTCAACAAGTTTATCCTCGTTCTTGCAGACTCTGGTCATGCGTTGATCAGGCGCAAAGCTAGAATTCTTCAAGTACTTAGTAGATTTGTTTCAACACCCAGTGAAAATACTTGAAAAACCTTTGAAAACAGATATGGAAAGTACAATCCAAACAAAACAACCAAACCAAAACCTTTGTCCGACCATGGTTCGCAGATACACAATGGTTACGCCTGGATCCCCCAGGAAACAATCCGTATCCGTAAGCTTTCTCAGCCCTGCGAGTTACGCCATGATGACTAGTAGAGTGCAGGATACACAATGGTTATGCCTGAGTCCCCCAAGAAACAATCCGTGCCCCAAGGCTGGCTCAGCCAGGCAGTTTCGCTACTATTCGCGACCTACACAGATTGCAGGATACACAATGGTTACGCCTGGATCCCCCAGGAAACAATCCATACCCCTATGCCAGACTCAGCCAGGCAATTGCGCTATGCAGTCGCGAGAGAAAAAAACCATGGGTTACGCCACGGTGGGAACACTCGAGTATTACATCCGAAAAACCAAAAATCGGAGAGAATAATATCGATAGAATGAATCCACGATGTGGCCACAAAGCGGATATCAAGCAGAAGGCACTTTCTATATCTTTACTTCGAAAATATATATCATATAATACCTTTTCAAATCACTTCCAAATATCGTACTTATATAAAGTCCATATATATAGGATTCCATTTTTCCCAAATCGAATACTTTCCAAAATCAATAGTAGATCAAATCATACTTATATAGACTTCGATTATGTAAAATCTCTTTCCAAATTGAGTACCTTTCAAATCAACTTCATACTTATACAATCCATTTTATATAAGTTCGTCCACTCCCAAATCAAGTGCTTAATAATATAAGGTTCTCAAATTTCAAATCATTTCAATATCAATTCAGTTTCAAAATCATATATGATTTCACCAAATTTTCTTCCAAATTAGATATCTAAATTTTAAAGTTCCCAAAATAATAGGTTTAGAAAATTATCCCATTTTCCAAATTAAAATATTTCAAGTCAAACAAATTCATTTCCAAAAATCACTATATAAGTACTGGTTTTTAATTCCAATTTAATTTCAAAACCAAATATTTTCCCAAAATCAATTATACTCAAAATGGTTTCAAAATTTATAATTATCCCTTTTTTTTAAAACTATTAATGTAACGTTTCGAATTTTGCCCGCTCGAAAATCGACATCCATACTTCAAATCGTATTCGAATGCCATAGATTCGAACGTTCAAATCCGATTCGCCGGAGCTTATAACAACATTAAGTAAATAACACAGCGGTATAAAAAAATAATACATTGATATACAGCTTTGATACAATATCTGATACAACAGATGATCCAATAGATATCAACATACATCAGAGATATGATACAATAAAACAGCAACGGAAAAGAAAATAGATAACACTAGCAGCGGAACAATATAACTCTAAAATAGTCTTCAAGGAAGAACTCCAAAAATAACTTCAACTCCACTTCCAAGAACCAATCCAGCAATAGCGAGAACCCCCAATAATGATGCACCAAGCTCAGCAAGAATGGTGTGATCCAAAGACTGAACTAACTCCAGATAATCTACTAAACCTGACTATCTGAAAAACCCAACTCTAGACTGCTCGTGTAGAAATATAATGAGCACCCAGAGTTTAGGAAAGAAACAATAAACTCCGGATCAGTCGTGGGACTGGTGTGAGCAACAAACACAGTTTATCTTTTAAAACATTCAACAAAAGATTTTCAAAGTCAATTCGCAATGCTTTTTAAAAATGAGACTACCATAAGGCCTCCCGCACACACACACAATGCAAATGCAGAATCGGAGGAGATTTCTCCTTATGATAGTCAAAGATGCTTGATACGCATTAAAAAGAAACATTTAATATTATTACTAGTGCATAGTGTAGGAAAAATTCATTTCGAAAGTAGAATATAAATCTTAGCCAACATAGACATTTCGAACTATGCCTACTATAGCTACCATGTTCAATAGTGGGTTACCGCCATATTCCATAGCAGGTTATACAACTAAAACCTTACAAGGCTCGTATTTGAAGAATGGATTTTCCAACAAATGATCAGGCCAAGGAACTTCCCATTGCCACATGAGAATGCCTCTGGATGGACATCCCCGAGAACCAAACCGGATCTCTACCAACACAAGGCCGGGTTACCCCTAACTGAGTAACAACTGACCGAATATGCCATCCCCCGGTCCTTTGGGACCTTTCAACCGAGCGCTCGTAATCAATTCACACAATCATAAAGTGTTTTCAACATGAGTAAGCATCTAGGCTCCATACCATGATACCACCCTTTTCCAGAAGGAAATGCACATATCCTAAAGGGCGCTACCCCTCATAACCTTGCCGCATCTTTCCTGTTTTGACCATTCACGGGATGTGAGGCTCGACGAAGTCACGTCCATAAAAACATACTTTATACAAAAGCCATGCTTTGGGTCAACAAATGATCATAGAAATGATCACCAGGATAGACGATCAAATAAACGATCCTATCACAAATAATCAACACAATGATCATTTCACAGCAACACTCAGCATGTCACATTACCAAATTGGGAATATATTGCCGATAACCTTCAACTACATAACCTCTGAGCTCGTACGTCTCAGAGAAGGGTGTTAAGCTAAGAGAATAAATTCTCCGCCACCAACAGAAATATATTTGAAAGAAATCGGCTTTATATCTCAATTTGTAATGTCAGACATACAATCCATACAAGTCTGTTCTGGGTTCGAACAGAACCGAAGGCACTTACAAAGAAGTCCTTGCAATCCGGATATTCACTAATCACGTTCGGACTTCCCATCACATGGGGAGTTTCTATACCGGCGCGACTCGGTGCAGAAACAATCGATAGGTCATCCTATCGCTTTCGCAAATACCCGGTCTTCATCACCGGTCTTCAAATGCTATCCATAACGTCGAATCACATATTCAGAATGGGTTATACGACCCAAAGGTACTTTCCCGGCTAACCCGAATAGTGAGCGAAAACATTTAAAACATATGGATATGGGATTTCAATTAAGTCACAACTTATTACCCAAAACTTTCTTTCAAATGGTTTAAATCAATTACCATTTCAAATCTTTAAACAAAAAGATTTATTTTCACAACCTTTAACGGTTTAAACAATTTTCACATTTTAATCTTTTAAACAAAAGATTCATTCACAGATTTTCCAAATCAATTTTCATTTCAATTTGATTAACTCGTTAAATCTTTTAAATCAAAGATTTAACTTATAGCCTTCAAAACAATTTCATTTCAATTTGATTTAAACAAATCATCAATTTAAATCTGTTAAAAATAAACAGTTTTAATTCATAGCTTTCAAAAATAATTCATTCATAACTTAGGAAAATCATTTCTCTATTCAATCTTGAAATTCCCCTAATTAACTGGAATCTCAGTTCTTATCTAAAAGTGTTTATCATTTGAAAACAACAGTTTTCAATTTGGAAATCTGATTCATTTATACGAGTTGAAATCCCTAGGTTAAATTCAAATTCCCAAAAATAATACTTTGAAAATGATTTAACTCATAATGACTAGTATAATATCATTAATCCCTAGTTTCAAATTACAGAATTCAATTCCAAATATCGAATTCAAATTCAAATTGAATTATTTAAATTTCAAAACTTAATCAAGTAAATTAAAATAAATTTTAACTTGAAATTTCATTCCAAAAGCTTTTCACATTTATTCCGATTCCATTTCCAAAACATTTGAATTTAAATATTCAACTTTAAAAATCATTTTAAAAATCATTTCAAAATCTGTGACTTAATCGATTCCCTCGTGAAATCCATAATTGTGTGTGTATGGTGTGGTCCAGGGGTTTAACACACTAGTGCAACAACATCATCATCATAGATCAAAACACAGAAATATAGTTGATAAGCGATATAAACTATAACGCTTATCGTCCATTCACAGATTTACAGATAATATACAGGTGTATCATCAATAAATGAATAAATATACAGCTCAATTCACGGAACAAAATGTCACAGATCAGGTAAGATAATCAATTCAAGGCAAATCATTCAATATAATCATTCATAAGTACGGTCAAGCATTCAATAATCATTTATAAACAGGATTGTTTAATCCAAATTAATTCAGTTCATTCCCAAGTAAATTTATTACTTATAAAATAATTATCAAATTCTAATTTATTAATTACACATCATTTGATATAAATTTATTTATCAAACACATTAATAAGTAAAGTTATTCTTAATTCATCACATTGATTAAATTAACCTTTAAATAAATTACTTACTTTAATAATTTAATTATTCTTAAATTAATTACTAAATCAATTTATCAGATTATCCTTAAATTTATTATTGCTCAATCACTTGATAAATCAACTTTAATCATTGATTAATATTAAAAATCCTTAATTCACAAATTTATTATTCCGTAATAAATTAATCTTTAAACCTTAATTCATTAATTTAAACTTTTAATCACTTATTTAATTAGTCCAATTCATCACTTTATTAAATAATAATTTATCCATCTTGATTAACAAAATTTAATGGATTCCAAATCGTTAAATCTTCCTTGACTTTAAGATAAGCCTCATTCTTACAAATGATTACTTTATTATTATAAAAAGGGTTTTTAAACAATTTCCATTAGGTCTTAAATTTGTAATTAAAACCTTTGTCTTGTATTTATCTTAACCTGTTTATATTTAATGATGTTAAAATCTTGCATTAAACAAACCCAGGAAAAAAAACAAGTTTACCCGTGTCGAACCCGAGTTTCTTGGCCTATTTCCCCGAGCTCCACCCCCATACTTCATCTCTTCTTCTTCTTCTATATACTTACTTTCCTGTTGAGTAAAAAACTATTTACCCAAGTACAACCCCAGGTGCCAACCGAAGCTACACCTTCTTTTACTCGAGTATACACTCGAGGACTTAATCACCTGGAACACCAAGCTGTGCACGAGATCACCGTGCACTTGCACACCTCGTCTCGTCGCCTCTGACCGTCCCTCTGGCCATCTGCGAGTCATCAACGGTACCACGAGCTACCCCAAACATTCAAAGACCTGAATCGAACTCGAGAATGAAATCGAGTAACCCAACCCAAAATCTGGAACCACCCCCATCTGAAAAAACTACCACGTGCCGACGATCTACGCCACCAACAACTACGCCATTCCACCCAGGGCTTCGTCTTCAACCCACGCTGAGTCTCCCCCAGGTCCGATCGAGCACGAAGCTTCCTCGTCAACGAATTAAATTCGAAACTGACCCTAACAAAAATTCACTCTAAAACCCTAGTTCAACCTCGTCTGCTTCCCACAACGAATTATAAAATCATCCATCATTTTTATGATGATCTTTAACCTCCAAACATGCTTCCCCTTTAATCACGAGATTTATCGTTACTCCAATCACCAGAAATTGACGAATTTACAATTTCTGTTCATACCCCAATATCTCGACAACCTTGCAACTGAAAATCTTGAAATAACTCTCTAAAATCATTATTTTGAAATTCAAACATGACTGTGTAATTAGATTTTAAAGTTTACATATTCGATTTTCTGATGAATATGTTGATCTACTGTAAATTTTTAATTCCAAAAATATTTCCTAAATTTTTATACCTAATATTATTTTTAAAACTAACCTTACATTATTGTGAACAACTTTATTTCATACGTCACGATCTAAATGTCATCATTCAAAAAGATATGGGTTTTATTTATTTTTTTCTCCTTCTTTTAACTGGATTAACCTGTACTGTTTTAAACAGAGGTTTTTTTTTTCTTTTTTTAAACATATATTGTATTCAACATACATATATCTTAATATACACACATGTAGAATATTCACACCATTATATCATCACATATTTCACATTCAGATCCAATCATCAAAAAAAAAAAAATAGAATAAGGTCAAGTTTGCTCACCTGGAAAATCTGACAGCAAGGAACAGAGGAAGAACTTGATATTTAGTTTGATTTTATTTCCAGTTGAATCTTTGCTTTATATTTTTGAGTTGAATCACTTGCTGTTTGATTTACCTTTAAATTGAGTTGAATTTTGCATGCACCTTGATTTTTTTTTTAATTTTTTTTTTTTTATTTTTTTACAAAGCTTGATTTACTCTTTTCTCTGAGTTGATCATCTCAGACATTGTGCTTCAAGTTGAAGTTGCTTTGCCTGATTCCAGGCTTTGGTTTTGAGGCTTTGCGAAGTTATGAAATAGTATTACTTCGGTTTTGCTTAGTTTTGAGGGAATGAGCTGAAGTGAGGAGTTGATGTATATAAAGAGAAGTATGCAGGCTGTAGTTAGTACAACAGGTTCATTCATTTTTATTTTTATTAATAGGGTGGCTGAAAATACATTATGGCATGCTAAAGATTCAAGCATTAAATGTATCAGTACTTCGTTCCCATGCTTGCCTACACTTGCATGTATTTGTTTTGACTGGGAAAATAAAATTTCGTGTACTAAAGGTAATGGCATTGCATGCCTTAGTACTTATTGTTCCCTTCAGCTTGTACATAATATGAAAATACTATTAGCAGACTATACAAGCTTTCACACTTTGTTTTGTTCATTATACTTAGTTTTGTTTAATTTATTTACTTTGTACTATAGCTTCATAGATATGTTCACTTATTTTACTTTATTTATGTTTGATAGATTTCTATTTTATTTTACTTCATGTACAGTTCTTTGCTTTGTTTATGTTTTCTTGTCTTTGTCTTGCATACTTACTTTTATATTTGTTTGTATTTATTATGTTAGATTTGTTTATACTTAAATATATTTATTTTATTTTGTCTAAAGCTTTATTACTGATCTCTTTTATATTTGTTAGCAAGCTTAGTTATATATCTTATATTTGTATTTGTTTGAATTTATTCTTTTGCTTTGTTTCTTATTTTATTTGTTTGAATACTTATTGATTATATTGTCTTTATTTATTTAATCTATAACTTTGTTTGTACATAGATGTTTAATATGTTTGTTTGGTTCCATACTTAACTTTTATTTATCTCTATTTTTAGTTTAAATATTTATCATAAATTTTACTTTTAAAAATTATTGTTTTACATTTCTCTATGTACAAATATATTTTATATAACTCAAATTATCATCATTTATAAATTTTTAGATCAATTTATTTATTTATTTTTATACTTGTGTCCAAAGTATATTATTTATTTTTCAAAATCATTTATTTAAGAATTTATTTAAAATCCAATATATACATATATATTCACATATATACAAATTTTCAAATCCATATGACTCCACATATTTTTCTATTTGAATCGAGGAAACTCGCTTCCATTTATAATTAATTCTACAAATTTTTATTCAAAAATTCATTTAATTATTAATTTAAATTAAATAAAAATCTAGGGTCGTTACAAACTTCCCCCCTTAAAAGGATTTCGTCCTCGAAATTCGCAGGCACGAAAAAAACACAGAGATAGACTCAATCTCTACAATTTCTCAAATACAAGATATGGATTCCAAATTCAAGTCGGAATATCTCAAAATATATACAAATTTGTCCCTCTTCGGACTTCGACCAACCCAAGAAATTACAACAGAATTTCAAAATTTGGTTTTAAACAAAACGTGGTATCGATATGATTCAAATTTATCCTTCATATTCTCTTAATCAATTTAACTCAATTTAAAAATTTCCAATTTATTCAAAATTCCCAATTTCAAATTTCCAATTCATATTCATTATGGTTTAAATCAAAAACCGATAAGAAACTGATGAAAATACGAAGTAAAGATTCTTCTACAACGATTCGTAGAGCATCACCCCACCGAAACTTCTTTTTCTAGAGCTGTCACGAAGAAATCAAAAGAATTTGGAAACGAATCAAAAAGAGATTGAGAAGAAAGTTATTTCCACTGTTGTTACAGAGTACTGACCAATTATAGTCGTATTTCCTTGTCCCCTATCTCGTCCTCTTCTTGCACTCATACTTACTATTAGTGGATGGTAAGAGAATTTACTGAGGCATTCAAACAGATAGCTTAGGGATTACTCATTCTAGGGATACTTCACCCTATCTCTAATGAGTTACTTAATGTGTCACACTCCTGAGCTAAAGTTTAACCTTAGCTCTGATACCAAATGTAACGTTTCGAATTTTGCCCGCTCGAAAATCGACATCCATACTTCAAATCGTATTCGAATGCCATAGATTCGAACGTTCAAATCCGATTCGCCGGAGCTTATAACAACATTAAGTAAATAACACAGCGGTATAAAAAAATAATACATTGATATACAGCTTTGATACAATATCTGATACAACAGATGATCCAATAGATATCAATATACATCAGAGATATGATACAATAAAACAGCAACGGAAAAGAAAATAGATAACACTAGCAGCGGAACAATATAACTCTAAAATAGTCTTCAAGGAAGAACTCCAAAAATAACTGCAACTCCACTTCCAAGAACCAATCCAGCAATAGCGAGAACCCCCAATAACGATGCACCAAGCTCAGCAAGAATGGTGTGATCCAAAGACTGAACTAACTCCAGATAATCTACTAAACCTGACTATCTGAAAAACCCAACTCTAGACCGCTCGTGTAGAAATATAATGAGCACCCAGAGTTTAGGAAAGAAACAATAAACTCCGGATCAGTCGTGGGACTGGTATGAGAAACAAACACAGTTTATCTTTTAAAACATTCAACAAAAGATTTTCAAAGTCAATTCGCAATGCTTTTTAAAAATGAGACTACCATAAGGCCTCCCGCACACACACACAATGCAAACGCAGAATCGGAGGAGATTTCTCCTTATGATAGTCAAAGTTGCTTGATACGCATTAAAAAGAAACATTTAATATTATTACTAGTGCATAGTGTAGGAAAAATTCATTTCAAAAGTAGAATATAAATCTTAGCCAACATAGACATTTCGAACTATGCCTACTATAGCTACCATGTTCACTAGCGGGTTACCGCCATATTCCATAGCAGGTTATACAACTAAAACCGTACAAGGCTCGTATTTGAAGAATGGATTTTCCAACAAATGATCAGGCCAAGGAACTTCCCATTGCCACATGAGAATGCCTCTGGATGGACATCCCCGAGA
This sequence comes from Allium cepa, assembly GCA_030765085.1. Lineage (NCBI taxonomy): Eukaryota > Viridiplantae > Streptophyta > Magnoliopsida > Asparagales > Amaryllidaceae > Allium > Allium cepa. Next base: position 468,600,170 of record CM060943.1, read on the forward strand.
ACCAAACCGGATCTCTACCAACACAAGGCCGGGTTACCCCTAACTGAGTAACAACTGACCGAATATGCCATCCCCCGGTCCTTTGGGACCTTTCAACCGAGCGCTCGTAATCAATTCACACAATCATAAAGTGTTTTCAACATGAGTAAGCATCTAGGCTCCATACCATGATACCACCCTTTTCCAGAAGGAAATGCACATATCCTAAAGGGCGCTACCCCTCATAACCTTGCCGCATCTTTCCTGTTTTGACCATTCACGGGATGTGAGGCTCGACGAAGTCACGTCCATAAAAACATACTTTATACAAAAGCCATGCTTTGGGTCAACAAATGATCATAGAAATGATCACCAGGATAGACGATCAAATAAACGATCCTATCACAAATAATCAACACAATGATCATTTCACAGCAACACTCAGCATGTCACATTACCAAATTGGGAATATATTGCCGATAACCTTCAACTACATAACCTCTGAGCTCGTACGTCTCAGAGAAGGGTGTTAAGCTAAGAGAATAAATTCTCCGCCACCAACAGAAATATATTTGAAAGAAATCGGCTTTATATCTCAATTTGTAATGTCAGACATACAATCCATACAAGTCTGTTCTGGGTTCGAACAGAACCGAAGGCACTTACGAAGAAGTCCTTGCAATCCGGATATTCACTAATCACGTTCGGACTTCCCATCACATGGGGAGTTTCTATACCGGCGCGACTCGGTGCAGAAACAATCGATAGGTCATCCTATCGCTTTCGCAAATACCCGGTCTTCATCACCGGTCTTCAAATGCTATACATAACGTCGAATCACATATTCAGAATGGGTTATACGACCCAAAGGTACTTTCCCGGCTAACCCGAATAGTGAGCGAAAACATTTAAAACATATGGATATGGGATTTCAATTAAGTCACAACTTATTACCCAAAACTTTCTTTCAAATGGTTTAAATCAATTACCATTTCAAATCTTTAAACAAAAAGATTTATTTTCACAACCTTTAATGGTTTAAACAATTTTCACATTTTAATCTTTTAAACAAAAGATTCATTCACAGATTTTCCAAATCAATTTTCATTTCAATTTGATTAACTCGTTAAATCTTTTAAATCAAAGATTTAACTTATAGCCTTCAAAACAATTTCATTTCAATTTGATTTAAACAAATCATCAATTTAAATCTGTTAAAAATAAACAGTTTTAATTCATAGCTTTCAAAAAGAATTCATTCATAACTTAGGAAAATCATTTCTCTATTCAATCTTGAAATTCCCCTAATTAACTGGAATCTCAGTTCTTATCTAAAAGTGTTTATCATTTGAAAACAACAGTTTTCAATTTGGAAATCTGATTCATTTATACGAGTTGAAATCCCTAGGTTAAATTCAAATTCCTAAAAATAATACTTTAAAAATGATTTAACTCATAATGACTAGTATAATATCATTAATCCCTAGTTTCAAATTACAGAATTCAATTCCAAATATCGAATTCAAATTCAAATTGAATTATTTAAATTTCAAAACTTAATCAAGTAAATTAAAATAAATTTTAACTTGAAATTTCATTCCAAAAGCTTTTCACATTTATTCCGATTCCATTTCCAAAACATTTGAATTTAAATATTCAACTTTAAAAATCATTTTAAAAATCATTTCAAAATCTGTGACTTAATCGATTCCCTCGTGAAATCCATAATTGTGTGTGTATGGTGTGGTCCAGGGGTTTAACACACTAGTGCAACAACATCATCATCATAGATCAAAACACAGAAATATAGTTGATAAGCGATATAAACTATAATGCTTATCGTCCATTCACAGATTTACAGATAATATACAGGTGTATCATCAATAAATGAATAAATATACAGCTCAATACACGGAACAAAATGTCACAGATCAGGTAAGATAATCAATTCAAGGCAAATCATTCAATATAATCATTCATAAGTACGGTCAAGCATTCAATAATCATTTATAAACAGGATTGTTTAATCCAAATTAATTCAATTCATTCCCAAGTAAATTTATTACTTATAAAATAATTATCAAATTCTAATTTATTAATTACACATCATTTGATATAAATTTATTTATCAAACACTTTAATAAGTAAAGTTATTCTTAATTCATCACATTGATTAAATTAACCTTTAAATAAATTACTTACTTTAATAATTTAATTATTCTTAAATTAATTACTAAATCAATTTATCACATTATCCTTAAATTTATTATTGCTCAATCACTTGATAAATCAACTTTAATCATTGATTAATATTAAAAATCCTTAATTCACAAATTTATTATTCCTTAATAAATTAATCTTTAAACCTTAATTCATTAATTTAGACTTTTAATCACTTATTTAATTAGTCCAATTCATCACTTTATTAAATAATAATTTATCCATCTTGATTAACAAAATTTAATGGATTCCAAATCGTTAAATCTTCCTTGACTTTAAGATAAGCCTCATTCTTACAAATGATTACTTTATTATTATAAAAAGGGTTTTTAAACAATTTCCATTAGGTCTTAAATTTGTAATTAAAACCTTTGTCTTGTATTTATCTTAACCTGTTTATATTTAATGATGTTAAAATCTTGCATTAAACAAACCCAGGAAAAAAAACAAGTTTACCCGTGTCGAACCCGAGTTTCTTGGCCTATTTCCCCGAGCTCCACCCCCATACTTCATCTCTTCTTCTTCTTCTATATACTTACTTTCCTGTTGAGTAAAAAACTATTTACCCAAGTACAACCCCAGGTGCCAACCGAAGCTACACCTTCTTTTACTCGAGTATACACTCGAGGACTTAATCACCTGGAACACCAAGCTGTGCACGAGATCACCGTGCACTTGCACACCTCGTCTCGTCGCCTCTGACCGTCCCTCTGGCCATCTGCGAGTCATCAACGGTACCACGAGCTACCCCAAACATTCAAAGACCTGAATCGAACTCGAGAATGAAATCGAGTAACCCAACCCAAAATCTGGAACCACCCCCATCTGAAAAAACTACCACGTGCCGACGATCTACGCCACCAACAACTACGCCATTCCACCCAGGGCTTCGTCTTCAACCCACGCTGAGTCTCCCCCAGGTCCGATCGAGCACGAAGCTTCCTCGTCAACGAATTAAATTCGAAACTGACCCTAACAAAAATTCACTCTAAAACCCTAGTTCAACCTCGTCTGCTTCCCATAACGAATTATAAAATCATCCATCATTTTTATGATGATCTTTAACCTCCAAACATGCTTCCCCTTTAATCATGAGATTTATCGTTACTCCAATCACCAGAAATTGACGAATTTACAATTTCTGTTCATACCCCAATATCTCGACAACCATGCAACTGAAAATCTTGAAATAACTCTCTAAAATCATTATTTTGAAATTCAAACATGACTGTGTAATTAGATTTTAAAGTTTACATATTCGATTTTCTGATGAATATGTTGATCTACTGTAAATTTTTAATTCCAAAAATATTTCCTAAATTTTTATACCTAATATTATTTTTAAAACTAACCTTACATTATTGTGAACAACTTTATTTCATACGTCACGATCTAAATGTCATCATTCAAAAAGATATGGGTTTTATTTATTTTTTTCTCCTTCTTTTAACTGGATTAACCTGTACTGTTTTAAACAGAGGTTTTTTTTTCTTTTTTTAAACATATATTGTATTCAACATACATATATCTTAATATACACACATGTAGAATATTCACACCATTATATCATCACATATTTCACATTCAGATCCAATCATAAAAAAAAAGTAGAATAAGGTCAAGTTTGCTCACCTGGAAAATCTGACAGCAAGGAACAGAGGAAGAACTTGATATTTAGTTTGATTTTATTTCCAGTTGAATCTTTGCTTTATATTTTTGAGTTGAATCACTTGCTGTTTGATTTACCTTTAAACTGAGTTGACTCTTGCATGCACCTTGATTTTTTTTTTATTATTATTTTTTTTTTATTTTTTTACAAAGCTTGATTTACTCTTTGCTCTGAGTTGATCATCTCAGACATAGAGCTTCAAGTTGAAGTTGCTTTGCCTGATTCCAAGCTTTGGTTTTGAGGCTTTGCGAAGTTATGAAATAGTATTACTTCGGTTTTGCTTAGTTTTGAGGGAATGAGCTGAAGTGAGGAGTTGATGTATATAAAGAGAAGTATGCAGGCTGTAGTTAGTACAACAGGTTCATTCATTTTTATTTTTATTAATAGGGTGGCTGAAAATACATTATGGCATGCTAAAGATTCAAGCATTAAATGTATCAGTACTTCGTTCCCATGCTTGCCTACACTTGCATGTATTTTTTTTGACTGGAAAAAAAAAATTTCGTGTACTAAAGGTAATGGCAATGCATGCCTTAGTACTTATTGTTCCCTTCAGCTTGTACATAATATGAAAATACTATTAGCAGACTATACAAGCTTTCACACTTTGTTTTGTTCATTATACTTAGTTTTGTTTAATTTATTTACTTTGTACTGTAGCTTCATAGATATGTTCACTTATTTTACTTTATTTATGTTTGATAGATTTCTATTTTATTTTACTTCATGTACAGTTCTTTGCTTTGTTTATGTTTTCTTGTCTTTGTCTTGCATACTTACTTTTATATTTGTTTGTATTTATTATGTTTGATTTGTTTATACTTAAATATATTTATTTTATTTTGTCTAAAGCTTTATTACTGATCTCTTTTATATTTGTTAGCAAGCTTAGTTATATATCTTATATTTGTATTTGTTTGAATTTATTCTTTTGCTTGTTTCTTATTTTATTTGTTTGAATACTTATTGATTATATTGTCTTTATTTATTTAATCTATAACTTTGTTTGTACATAGATGTTTAATATGTTTGTTTGGTTCCATACTTAACTTTTATTTATCTCTATTTTTAGTTTAAATATTTATCATAAATTTTACTTTTAAAAATTATTGTTTTACATTTCTCTATGTACAAATATATTTTATATAACTCAAATTATCATCATTTATAAATTTTTAGATCAATTTATTTATTTATTTTTATACTTATGTCCAAAGTATATTATTTATTTTTCAAAATCATTTATTTAAGAATTTATTTAAAATCCAATATATACATATATATTCACATATATACAAATTTTCAAATCCATATGACTCCACATATTTTTCTATTTGAATCGAGGAAACTCGCTTCCATTTATAATTAATTCTACAAATTTTTATTCAAAAATTCATTTAATTATTAATTTAAATTAAATAAAAATCTAGGGTCGTTACAATTAAACTATCTATTTCTATGTGAAATATCCAATTTACCTTTCTGAAAACCATTATTCAACTTTTTTTTTCGAAACATTTCAAAACTAAATTTATACTCTTTATCAAACATTTTATACTCTTCGAAATTTCTTAGCTTTGAAAATTTAATCTCGATTTGGAAGTTTTCGAACATTCAAAATAGTTAGGGAAATCAAATTTTCAATTCAAGAGTTGAAAATCAACAATAAATCAATAAATCAATTATTAAATCCGGAACTCGAGGACTGAACACCGGTCTCATTTTAAATTGTTTCAAATATATACTTATATCTTTCTAAAATATCAGATTATACTTTGGAATTTGAAATCAAAAAAGATTTTACAAAATCACTTGCATAACGAAGCTATTAAAGTGGCCTCTTCCCCACTCTGAACTCGAAAATCAATGTCGATGATGCGTGCACTTATCACCGAAATTATTTTCCAACGACATAAGTGAGTTCTGGAGTTCTGTTTTCGTGAAAACTTCTTTTAAATTTCTTCAAAATTATAGGAATTCATGTGAACTCATTTGAAACATTTCTTATTCGAAAAATACTTTTAAATCGTATTATTTTTATATATTTTCCAAAATCTTAAAACAAATTTCAAAATACCGGAATTCAATTCTCGAATTTCAAATTTAACCCTTCAGTTATAAATCATTTTTATATAAATCTATTTCTATAAATTTCAAAATTTCAAATCCTTTCAAAATTTTTATATATAGGGTAACATTTTCACTTTTATATATAGAATAAAATCATAGTTATCAAAATAATAATTTCAATATATAAAAAAAATTTAAAATACAAACAAAACCCAATTTTCAAAGGATGATTCAAGAATGGATTTTAAACAAAGACAGAGATTTAATTTAGAGGAACTCCAATCAATAGAATCCTGATTCGAAGATAGACTCGATCGAAGATGAGATAATTAAATTACAAAATAGAAGATGGATATACTTCTATAAATCGCAGGCGACCTTAACCGGGTCAACCATGACCTTAGGAATATAATCGATGCTGAATTCCAAAACAAATCGACATTCGATCCCAGAGATAGAATTCAGCATATCAAGATATAACAGCATCGTAAACCGAGGATACAGAAATCTTCGGTGAATCAATGCCGATTGTAAAGGAGTTTTCACCCCCTTTACAAAACATTCAGTGGAGTTATTGGATACTCTAGAATCAAAAGAATATAAATAAAGAGAGCCAAGAATGAATTTTGGAACCACAGGGAGCGTCCCAAAGTTCAAAGGAAATCGAGTCAAAAGGAAGAGATTCAACTCGAGCGAAAGTGATTCTGTAAATAAATTTACCATATATGCTAAGTTTTGCCTAGAGCCAGAGCTCTGATACCAACTGTAACGACCCGCAATTTTGGACCATTCAAAACGACAATAAAACCATACATGTCTGACTTGAATAATTCAAAATACCGAATTCTTAATTTAATTTGGCAAACTCAGCATAAACAGAAAATAAATAAATCACAGATCACAGACACAGAGTAATAAAATGCAGCGGAATAGATAAAGAATAGTAGTTCATGAAGCTACTACATACATCAGAGTTAGAAATAAAATACATCAGAATATCCCAGATGCAGTGAAGTCTCTAGTACGAGCAGATGACTTCTCTGAACCAATCAACTGGATGACTGAAAGGATAGATAGTTGGATCTTCAAGCAAAGCTCCAACTTCGAAGGCGAGTCTCAAATGCTGTATCACTCAGTCTGACCCGAGCGTAAAGCAAAACACAAAACACTCGAGTCAGGATTAACATTCTTATATAAATAAATCCAACTCAAGTGAAATATCAACTGAAATACAAATAACTTAAAGGATGTTTGGGATAACCATCCTCTAAGGGTTCATGGAACTATCTACAAGGTAGAAATATAAACTATAACACCGTGGTCCTTTAAACTAAATTTATACTTTAAAACCAAATATTATTTCACTTCAAATATCTTTATATTTCCCAAAATAGTATTTATATATTAAATAATTTATCCAGTAAAGTATTTTCAATTCTCTCAACTTAACAAATCGTTTTACATCAACCCGACCTTCACATTTAAATTAAATTCAATCTCAATTTATCAATTTAAATTCAACTCAATTCCTAAAATAACCACTTAAATTTTATCGATCTCAAATTCGGATTTATAATCACAAATACCCCTTTATATTTCCATATATTTCAAAACTTTAAGTATTCAACGTTTCATCTAAATTTTCATTCAATTTAGTTTTCTAAATAATAAATTCAAATTTAGTTCAACCTAAATTTTCATTTTAATTCAATTTAGTTGCTAAGTAACAAATTAAACTACGTTGATTTCAAATACAGATCCGAATCTCAACATAAACCATTTAAATTCCAATATAGTTCAAGGCTTTAATATTTAAATGTTCTATATACCAGTTTCATATAGATCTCGATTTAACCTCATTATTATTTAGTCTTGAAATACTCCCTTATTAGATTCAATATCATTTAAGTAACCTTAAATTACATTTTACTCAACATTTTCTTTAATTTATTTAAACGTGAAATATTCATTAAATCACTTAAATCAAAAATCCAGTTATAAAATCATACCCTTTAAATTTCCCATTCAAAAATTTCAAATCGATTTAATTAAATAAATCCTTATTTAAATACCATTTTTATAAAACCAAATTTATCTCCCAATCTTAATTATTCAATTTATTACAAGAGAATCTATTTGAAATATAGATTTACATAAATACTTAACCATATTATATGCATTAAATCAATCTAAGTTAAATCAAATATTACTACTAAATCTATATATACAATTTTCATTTATATAATATCTTAAGAATGAAATTTATTAAACCATATATTTCATTCCAAAATTATAGAAATTATTTTCAAAATATTTATATGGACCAACGGTGTCTGTATATATTTCCTATCATATAGTTAAGTGCTATGGATTTTATCATTTCAATCCGTACACTAAATATATACGGGTGGATATCATTTCAACCCGTAATTCCTAATTCAATTAATTGAAAATCGCTTGGGTTTATCATTTCAAACCATAACGATTTTCTCCTATTCTAAAGTACGTTCGGGTATGCATACTGCTACAGACACTGAAATTTGAATTATGAATCGGAGCAAAGCAAAATCGGCACGAATTCAACGATCAAAGCTGATAATAAGAATTGATGGAACAAGTTAGAACGGGATCGGCGAAGACAATGGTATGAGTGGACTCATATATATATAACTATATATAACTATATATATAAAGTCATATTCTAAATTCAACACATATTAAATTAAATTAAATATATATGTATTTATATTTTCCAAAATCATTGTTTTTTTAATTTAAAACACATAAATTAGAATCAAGCATATATACCATATGAAATTTGAAATAAATACTTATATAAACAGACTAATATAAATCATGTGCTAGGTTAAAATACTGGAATATTTTAGGTGTAAGAAAGAGTATAATGAAAGAAGTCAACATCAGTTATAATATATTTATATAAACCAAATGTAACATACATTTAGTTGACATAACAAATGAATTCTTTTATAAAATAATATACATTGGGCGCTATTTCATAAAAATGCACATACAATACCATTTATATACGAACAACAAAAGTAGCTTATACATATATATACTATTTAAAAATCAATATTTACATTTCAACTAACATCAGAAAACAAATATAAACTTTATACTTTATATATGTTTTATGGAAAAAGAGGAAAAAAAACAGAACGCAAAGTGGATCCAACGTTTGGAATTCAGGGATTAGGCCCGAAGGCTATACACAGTCGGATCATTTTTATTAAATTTTTTGGATAAATTTCAGTAGAAGAGTAGCAATTTATTTAAAATAACGTGGTGTGAAATGAATTGATGGAATGAATAAAGTAACGTATTATTAGTACCCAAATAATCAAATGACAAAATACGTTGGTTTCTTAATAACGACAGTAACGTTCAATTTGCTAAAAGTTAATTTAGGATGTTATCTTCGTCTTATTTGTAAGCGGTTGATATATCATACCTCTTTCAAATTTAAGATCAGCTCATGGCACGGCGTATGAAAATTAAAATTCCATCGCATCATATATTTATATTTTCAGTTTAGAAATGTATGAACTTATCAATTATTTTTTTGGTTGTAAATGACGTAAAACACCACTGCTTATTAAATTTGTCGTGTACTGCGTTTAAATACTTCCAAAGCATTTGTCATTTTATTTAAAAGCTATAAAATGAAAGGAGTGAAAAGAGAAAAAAAGAAAGAAAGAAAATATATATATATACATATAATAATAAAACATGTGGAGAGAGACGAAGATACAGATGGTGGTACGTATCTTGTTCTATTCATAAGTAAATATCACCACGTTAAATTCTTTTGCGTATTTTTAATTGCTATAACCAATGCCTTCATATATAACAGGTCCAATCTTATATACATAACTACATATTATAAAGGGTTATGAAAACTTATATATATACACATTATAGTATAATATATATAACTAGATAAAATGTATATATTAGATAATAGAATACAATAATATAGATGAAAAGAGAATTGTAGCAAGCTAAAATTTATAATAAAAAAACAAAGTGTTGCAGGAAGTTGAAAACAACAACTAATGCAATAATATTTATTATAACTTTCGAAATCCATTAGACAAAAGAAAACACAGCTTGTGTAACATATCCATTAAACAAAATAGACTATATATAGTACTAGTACATATTCATGCTATATGTAAACATTTAAAAACGAAACATATATTGCAATATGATACGCATACCATTTATAAAAATATGGATGACGAGGGGAGGAGGCATGGGGTGGGTTGTGGCTCTTGACAGGTGGTTCGAGCTGTGGTGGCGGAGGCTTGACGAAGCTATAGGAAGGAGAAGTGGTCCTTTTTCATTTTTCCATCATATGTGTTTTAGCATTGTAATGGGAAAAATCTCTTTTTTTTCAAGAAGCAACAGAGAGGAAGAAAAAATGAAGCTAAATAGGCTCAGAGACTACACGTTATAAAAATTTAATATAGTTGAACGGTAGGAATGAGTAATCCAGCAACTAAAATTGGAACCATGGAAATAGAGGGGTCAATCGCTAGAATTTAGGAGGTATGAATGGTAACGGTTGTTTGAATTGTATACCAAATATATAACTTTATATTCCATTATTAATTGAATAGGAGAAATGAATGGGTGGAGAATGAGCTGTCCATTTAGGATATACTGTTACATATAATTTATTAAAGAAGAAACGGTAGAATAATGATAGATTTGAATTATATACTGGTGTGATGCAATAACAACGGTCAAGTTGATAAGGTGGATATTTAAACAATTTATTGCTTGATTGGAAAGCACGTGATTATGGAAAGGCAAGGATACTAAAATGGAAAAAGGAATGGACAGAGAAATTTAAGCGAAGATAAAACGTACAGGAATAAATATAGAGTAGTGGGATGGTCACGATAATTCAGTGGATAATTAAAGCAACTTTTTAATGCCACCAGCTGCACGTTCAAATTTGAAAAGGCAGAGTAATGGACCATATAATAAATTGAAACGATGGATTGATAACAGCTGCAAGTATATATTTAATAGAAAAGAACGGACAGAGAAAATTTTGTGAAACGTACTGAAAACAAATATGAAGTACTTATTATATTATACGTTTCTTTTTGAATGCAGAATCCAAAATTTGAAAGCCAAGTAACGGTCAACCCTTGATTTGGTGAAAATAATTCTAGCAATTAATAAAAGAAATAAATAGCAACGGTCATGTTGCTTTGATTTGGATGACCCATCAAAGCAAATTATTTATAATTTAACCGGTAGGAAACGTAAAGGAATGTACCACCATAAAATGAAATTGATAACATCTGTGCATTGATTCTACAATATTTATTAAAGAAATTGATTCTGCAATATTTATTAAAGCAATTTATTAGCTAGCTTGAATTAAATAGAATTTCATAATGGAATAAACTTTGATAAAATAAATTTAAAATTTAAAATCTGCTATGTTTAATTGGACGTAATCCAAATATTAAATTTTTATTCAAAATATTATTATATAAAATTTCTCAAAAGTTTTAATTAATTACGTTAAATAAAACCATTTAAAACTATTAAAATCTACGGGTCGTTACAATTAATATAAATTTAAATAAATACTTAAACACATAATAAACCAATTAAATTAAGTTTTATTAAGTCAAATCTTATTATTAAATGTATTTGTATTAAATCCTATTTTATATATTTTTTAAATGATAAACTATAAGAAATTCTTAAAATTTATATTTTCCAAAACTAACTTATAAATTAAAATTTCCAAAACATATTATTATTTAGAATCTAATTTTTTTTATACATAAAAATTGCATTTACATATATATTATATAAAATAATATTTATTAAAACTTATATATTTCCTTCCATATTTTGGCAATCATTTTCAAAATATAGACCAATGGTGTCCATATACAATTTTCTATCCTATGGTCAAGTGATATAGATATTTATCACTTCAATCCGCAATATAAATATCTGTGGGTATATATCATTTCAATCCGCAATCCCCAAATTCAAAATCAATGAAAATCGCTTGGGTTTATCATTTCAACCCATAATGATTTTCTCCTTTTCTATAATATCGTTCGGGTATGTATCATTTCAACCCATAGGGAATTCTAAATTAATAGGGAACTTGTAGAGTGAGAACAAATATGATAATAATATAATATATTAACAACCTGCATATATCATCAGTGATAAATTAAATAAAATATACACAACTAGATATGGTGTCATATATCACAGGTGAACAATTGTAGATAATAGCATATCATATTTAACAATTAAATAACTAGTAATGCAAACTTAACAACATATTTCAATTGTCGTTTCAAGCGAAATCAAATTTATTAAATATAAGAATGTTAATCGTGAGTGATTGCTCACCTTTCGAGGCTAGAGAGAGAACGGACAAACTCCAGAATAAATCACGAATTCAACATCGACCAATCCAAACAACAAATTTCAAAGCGAAGTAGGCTGAACACGAATTTGACGGACGAAGCTGATAAATAGGAATCGATGAGAACAAATCAGAATCAGTTTGATATAACTGAAATGGAATGTATATTATATATTTTACCAATACTCAATTTAAAAATACATATTTAAATAACATATCTATATAAATATTTTAAATTTTAAACTCAAATTGGATTGATATAAACTGAACAAAATATATGTTGTACACATATATATAATTTTCCTCTAAAGTCAATTTTAAAACATATATTAAAAGTAAAATATATAATTTCAAATCAACATGGGCAGAATTTCAAAATCAATCTGTATATATATTATTATAAATCCATTTAAAATATTAAAATAAGTTTTTAAATAAAATACTTTAAAATATCAACATAAATTTAAGCAAATTCTTTCAATCAATATATATATATATATATATATATATATGTAAGTAAATATACGACTTGAATTAGAATAGTTTTCTAACAAAACGTATGACTCGATAAGTATGATAAGTTTCAGATAAATATACAAGCATGCTATATATATACAAATAAATAATTATATGCAAGTCATTCAAACAAGTGTATGTACAGACCACTATTTATAAAATATCCAACAAAATATACATATGTAGGTTAGTATATATACATACATATATGCAGACCATAAAAAACAAAATATGTGTACAGATTGAACAAAAATGCATGCAGACTAAATATATCAAGATTATACAGATCCAACAAAAATATATATGCAACTTTACATATTTATGTATTATATATAACATGTATACTCAGATTTTTGTATATATAACACATATATCTGCTGCAGCACACACACATATATACACATAACCAACGAATAGAATCAGGGGGTTGTGGTGCACTACTCGAGGGGAAGGCTTGGCATATGAAGGTCGGTTTCTGTATCCAATGGAGAGGCAATGCGGTAGACGAGGTTTGGGTCGATTGCGTGGGCTCGGGTGAGGAGAGTGACGATGGAAATTCAAGGAGGCGGTGGAGGAGTGCATAGGCGGAGCAGTGGTGATGAGGGAAGGTGGTTGATCTTTGGTCAAAGGTTGGTGGGTTATGGAAGGGGTAAAAGCACTTGCGTGCGGCCATGGTCATGGATGAAGGCGGAATGAGGTGGGGAGATGAGGCTGTGTGCATTTGGTGGTTGGCGGTGTTAGGTTGCATGCAGAGAGAGTGGGTGCTTCGAGGATGATAACGGAAGTGGAAACGTGCAAACGAGGCCGCGGGTTGTTTTGTCGAAGGGAAGGCCGAAGGTGAGGGTGTTGGTGAGTACTCGGTGGTGGCGGCGTTGGAAGAGTGGGTCGGGTTTGCAGCTCGGTGAGGTGGATATGGCTTGGCTGTGAAGTGGAGGAAGATGACTGGGGAATGATAAATAAAAACATGAAGATGAGTAGGGAGAGAATGGTAGGTTAGAGAGAAACGAGCAGGCATATCTAAAAAATAATTATAACTTTTGTATATAAAGCTGTGTATTATATATATTAATTTTCTTTTGAAACAAACAAACAGACAAACAATGAAAAACGAAAGGATGAACTGAGATAGATTGGAAATAGGGAAAAGCAAAAGTCATGTAGGAACAGTTGGGAATATTAATAGCCATCAGCTATTAACTTCACCTGATTGGCAATGAAAGGACACAAAACCCAAAAGGCCCAAATGCATAGCCAATACGGAAAATCATTATGTAGATTTCGTCACGTACCGGACACCAAATGACAAATGATATACTGCAAAGATCAGCATAACAAGACGAACATAGTGGTACAAAGATATCAGCGGTACGATCAAGTTATAAAACTTAATTTTTCGCTGCTGAAAATGCTGCTAAAACGCTGAGAATAAAATAAGTAAGGCTAGAGAAGTCCAAATTTGATGAAATGAGACATCTCACTTAGAAAATAGTTTACATTTTTATTATATAAAAGTATTCAGATTTCGAAAACATTTTGTTTCCATCAATTTAACCGACTTTATATTAAAAATTGATATAAATGCAGAGTATTTCTTTACGCCTTCTACGAGTTTGTTTTGTACCGTACCAATGAGGTGTCCTCTGGGTAAACCTCCAATTTACGTAGAAGCATACGACATTGTATAGACTACGGGAATATATAAAATGCGTTAAGGGGGATATGGGTAACGCCTTAACGCTATTTTAATACTTTTACTTTACTATGGACATATTATAATGGCGTATATTACTATATAGTAGATAGTTCCACGGATCCTTAGAGGATGAAAATACCAAACATCCTTTAAGTTACTTGTATTTCAGTTGACATTTCACTTGAGTTGAATTTACTGATATACGAATGTTAATCGTGACTCGAGTGTTTTGTACTTTGCTTTATGCTCGGGTCAGACTGAGTGTCACAACAATTGAAACTCACCTTTGGAGATTGGAGTTTTGATTGAAGATCTATCCATCCAGCTTTTAGTTATTTCAGTTGTTCCCAATGATTTTGTTTAGACTCGTCAGTTACTTTTGTATTTGGGACTACTCTGCATTTTGTTTCAAACTCTGATGTTTATATAGTAGCTTCATGAACTACTACTTTTCCATTCCGCTACCTATTGCTATATTACTCTGTGTCTGCAATTGATTTATTTACTGTATATGCTGAGTTTTGCCAAATATAAATTAACACTCTGATATTTTAAGCAATTCTAATCTGACATGTACGGATGTGAAAGGTTCAAAATGCCTGGTCGTTACAGTGAATCATATTCGTTTGAGATTGAATTTCTTCATTAGGATTCCCTCTGCTTAGTATTTCTTTCAGATTTGGAACTCTCGCCTTTGTTCTGCAATCCATTCTTGTCTTGTCCCATTTGTGTTCCTTTTGATACTGGAGCATCCCATAGCTCCATTTCTATTGATCCCTGTAATAGTTAGAGCACATCTTGTCACTTCAATTGGCAATTCCATCCTTATCTGTGACAAATCCCATCGGCGATCCCGCCAATCCTAGTATGATTTGTAATGGGGTGAAACTCCTTACAACAGGCGTTGATTCACCGAAGACTTCTGTATCCTCGGTTTTGATGCTGTTATTTCTTGCAAAGCCCGAATCATCTCCTAGTGGACAACCCAGGATATTCTCTTCTTATTGAATGTCGAATGCCTCGGAATTTTACAGGCGGTTTTATCTTTTCAGCCTAGTGATCTTGACTTCCCCAGAGTCAGAGATTATCCTGATGTTTGGTAAACTCACTTCTCTTTCCTTTAAGCTAGAAATTGAATTTCCACATCGACCTTATTCCTGGAATCTCGGTCAACCCGGTTAAGGTCACTTGCAACTAATATCAGTCTATCCACCCCTTCTCTTTTTGTACTATAATTATCTTATCTTCCGTTTCGAGCTTTTCATTTTAATTAGAACTCTATTCGATTTTGGTTCCTCAAAATTTGAATCTCTATCCTTGTTTCAGAATCCAGTCTTGAATCACCCTATGAGGAAGCGTAGTTGTAATTAATATAAAAATGTTTTATATGTGTGTTTGAGTTGTTAAGTTTGAATTTGGATTTTGATCGATTCGTCCAGCTAAAAACTATCGATAGGAATTCCAAAACACTTGAATAGAGCAAATTGAAACAATATTGTTTTTGAAATTGGTCAATTGCATAAATTTATGTATGATTATATTTTATATATAAAGGTATATTTTTAGGAAATTGGATAGTTAAATATTGGTTGTTAGAAATGATAATACTAGATTTTTGTTTATGATTGGTCAACATTTCTAAACCTTAACTACCGTTGAACTTTAAAATAAGGTTTAAATCTGATTTGAAAATGTAATGAATTTAAATTTAAGGATTAAATTTTCGGTGCTTTTCAAAATTTGGTTTCCAAAGTTTTGAAATCATACTATTTGAAAGTATTTTCAAATGAAAATTGTTTCCATAGAAATTTTAAAAGAAGTGAGTCAGTACTCTCCTATTTTATCCCTGGGAAAAAATTTCGATGATGACTGCAGCATCATCGACATTCATTTTCGAGTCTCGAAGTGGAGAGACCACTTAGTAGCTTTGCTACATTTTATTTTGAAAAATTGATTTGATTTAAATTTCTTGATTATGATTTGATTTATTAAATGTGTAGGTGTATGTGTATATTTATTTCAAGATGTTGGGAAGTGAAACCGGAAATTTAATTTTTAAGTTCTGTGTTAAGTTAGGGTTCTAGTTATTGAAATGAATCTAAAATTTTGAAATATTTGAAGTGTTTAAATTTTAAATTGGAATTTAAAACACCTAGAAACAGTTGAAAACTTAGGCAACAAATTGTTTAAATTAATTTCTCTTGCGTAATAAAATAATATACTATAAATAACAAGTAAATTGGTATGGTGCTCAATTACATGTGAAACATTAATAAAAACTTACCTGAAATATTCAAAAGTTTAAAATGTAATACGAATATGTAGTTGAACAGTGTACAATATAAAATGTAAGAAATAAAAATGTGCAAACATAAATCCAGATAAGGGAATTTATAAATAAGAATTGTGTTGATATAATGAATGTTATACATTTAATTTATGTCATGATAAATGTAAATTGAAACAAGTTGAATAATAAATAGAGAATGAGTAAATAAATGTAAACTTAAGAAACTAAACGGGTAATAAAAGAATTTATTATCTTTATAAATAAATGGTAAATTGTAAAGAATAGTTGAAATTGGATTGTATGAGGAATTAACTTAAGTGAAATCAAATGGAATAAATAAATGAGCTGATAAAATAAATTTTGTTTTGAAAGGAAATTTTGTAATAAATGTTAATAAATTTGTAATCAATTTTGAAAGAAAATCAATTTAGTGAAAATACAATTAATTATAATCAACAAATTATGAATACAATGAATAGTTATTGATTAAATAAAATAAATTGAAACCAAATTGCTGAATATTAATCAATTTAAAAACTGATGAAATTTATATAGTTTTGAATTTGTTGTGTATCTGATAATATGTATTTCAATCTATCTTTTCTTTTTGGTTGTTTATATTCTCCTATCTCGTTCCTTTTCGGGGACGATAAGTTTTGAATGGGGGAGACTGTAACGACCCGCTATTTCAAACCATTCGCATCCGCACATGTCAGGCTTGAATTGCTACAAATATCAGATTGTTAATTTATATTTAGAAAAACTCAACATATATAGTAAATAAATCAATCACAGACATAGTAATATAGCAATAAGTAGTGGAATGGAAAAATAGTAGTTTATGAAGCTACAATATAAACATCAGAGTTTGAAACAAAATGCAATAGAAATCTCAAATACAAAGGCAACTGACGAGTCTGAACAAAAATCACTTGAAACAACTGAAATAACTAAAAGCTGAGGGATAGATCTTCAAACAAAACTCCAAATCTCCAAAGGTGAGTCTCAAATGCTTTGACACTCAGTCCGACCCGAGCATAAAGCAAAACATAAAACACTCGAGTCAGGATTAACATTCTTATATTATTAAATTCAACTCAAGTGAAATGTCAACTATATTACTCTGTGTCTGCGATTCTGTGATTTATTTATTTACTGTATATATGCTGAGTTTTTCCAAATATAAATTAACAATTTGATATTTTGAGCGATTCAAGTCTGGCATTTGTGGATGCGAATGGTTCGAAATTGTTGGTCGTTATAGATACATAATGATGCATCGTTATGAAATTATCGAACTTTGTCGGACAATGTGCGATTAATTATAAGTGAAGTTGAGTTAGTTTCTTTCTATAAGATAATGTACTTAAGGGTAGTGCACAAGGTTAATATTATTTCATCTGAATAAAAGTTTATAAAATTTTAGAAGATAAGGGTTTATAAGAAACTCCAACATATCTTAGGCTAAATAGTTGGCAGGTTGTACGAGTTGAAAGATTGCACGCAATAATTGTTCATGAAGGATCATGTATGAATCTCTCCTAAAAGGATTTTGAAAAGACTGTCATTGAATGACATATTTATGTTTATGAATACCTGTTCTATTGCACTGAGAGACAATTATTGTTTCATGATATACTAACTTCATTGTAAAGAAATTTCTTTGAGGAATTATAGGCAGTAAAATGGAATTGGATATGATTCATAGATAGAACTGATTATATGAGATAAATTGAAATTAACTAACCTAAACAAACACATAGCATTAGAACGTCCAATAAGAATTCTCGCACGTCGAAGAGAAACTATGAGTTTCTTATTAAAGTCGAAAATATATAATCCTAGATTGTTAAATTAAACCATTGAGAATGTTGACTCTATATGGTATGATGAAAAAATCTGAAAGAATCCCATGTACACTATCAAAATATAGATTTTGGTGGTCGTAACTGAAGGGATAAGATCCATCGACCACGGTTGTGTCTTTATGAGTAAGACTAATGCAGTTGGAATTAAATGAGCAATGTTGATAAGAATAATATCGCAAATTTCAACTGTTGAAATTAGCGTAATTGATTCGATATTCAACATGTTCAAGTCAATTCGGATTTACTCACAAAATTATCACTTGATAAGACTTAGTGTTTTGGTACATATGTATTGAAATAGAAAATACTAAATAATGATTTAGAATAAGCTGTTTATAGATATTAACAAAAAATGTCTCGTAGTCAGTGGGAGCGATATTGAGTATGTGAGTCTTTGGAAATGATCCAAGAAACGATACAAAAGTATCATTTTATAAGCATCAAGATTGAATAAGTATTTTGATAGAAATATCAAATAGTTTGATTTTCAATCAAAGTGCAAAGGAAGCGTATGTTCATAAGAAAGGACGATAAAAGGTACATCGATATTTCTAAACTATAAGTAAACAACATGTTGTTGATTTTAACGATGTACTTATGTTAAAATCAGTCTTAGTTGTTTTAATACTCAACATTGGATTAATAAATGATGACTTTTATAGCAAGTATAAAAGATGTCGGGAATGTCCTAAGTGATATGCAAGGACACCTTATTAAAATGTTTAATACAGAACATGTAAGATTGATTCCTTTGCATTAGCAATAGGAATTAACATACATGTTATGTTGTCTACGATATCATGATTTGTATATGTATATGATACGTGAAGCAAATATCAAATCCAAATTGATATAACTTAATAGTTGTTTGAAGTGTTCTCATGTATTTATGAAATACTAGAGAATTATTTGCAGAAACAAAAACACTTTATGAAGGAGTGTTCGGACTCGAACTTCATAACTGAAATCGAGAATAATATGTCAATAATAAATTCAAGTTAAGAATCTTTAAGTTATAAATGTTCCAAATGAAAGACTATGGCTAATTCAATTAAAAAGGTTAAGTACATCGTCTAGAATAGCACCATAATAATGAGAATGTATATAAAAATGTAAATGCACAAATTTATAACAAAGCTGATTTCAAATGTTGAGAATCTCATAACATTGTTATATGATAACAATGTCATGATATAGTTTGTAACAGAACTTATAGCTCACTAGATATCGAGAGACATACTGTGAATTGTTCCACATGATAAAGTAGTTTATCACCGTCGAAGAGAGTTGATTAAAAGAGTAGATAATTAAAACATAATAGCATACCCGTTCACAAAGGGTCTGACCTAATTGGTTTTGAGAAAACCGATTGGAGAAGTTGGAATAAGATTCCATTATTGACCCCAAGTGCAAATGGTAGATTGATAGAGTTAGCGGTATGCCTTAGGGTCGATTATGTAATTTGTTATATATATCTATCTCGTTGACCAATCTTGTTCGAAATAAAGGTGTTTTCTTTCTATTATATACTTGATACAGTGTGATTATATTAATTAGTCAATTTAATTAAAAGTATATTTAATAGAAAATCCATAAATGGTATGCTTTGTGATAGTAGTTATAAAGTGTTGTAACCGTGAGTAATTTATCACAATGAAACAAATATACCATTTTCAATGTTCGTACTCAAGGTGCATCGAGACTGGATATCGATGTATCCATTGAGACTAAAGTACGTAACACTCTCTAAATATTGAGCAGTGTATTACTCATAACCATTGAGGGCACAAAGGAGTTACGTACTGATAGTTATTGGATACCTATGGAATGACTCACTAGATAGTTTTATTTTGTTTAATATAACTAAAATCAAGTAGAGAATATCGATATGACTAATTTACACAGTTCTTTTGACTTGAGAATACTGTTGATCTTCAATGTAAAAGCTCCGCTTTGATTATAGTTAAACTGTGGCATGGAGTTCATCAACGACTATAGTTGGGTCGAGTGGAAGCATTAGAAGTGAAACCCTATTCAAGAGAGGATTCGTCACCTCAATTATATGAGCTTAATATCACGGTCAATTGAAGTCAACTCAAAGTCAAAGTCTTTGGCCAGAGTATTTCGGTTAATAATAATTGTTATTATCGAAGCAGAGACGTTGTGTTTGGGCTAAAAAGTTGAATGTGGATGATATTGGATTTTTTATCATTACAAAATTCCATAAATCCAAAGTGATATATTTTTGACGAAGAGAATTGGTGTAAATGATTGTCACTATTAGGTACTGCTTAAAATAAGTAAAATTGGATTTTACCAAAAGATGTGTAAGCGATAAATTCGGCCAAAATGTCACACCACTTGCTAAGTGACGTGTGAACATTAATATTCGAATGGTTTAATATTAATCGCTGACTAATTTGTAACCACCCGTATTTTTTCAATAATTAAAATATTAAATTAACTAAGATTTTTGAATTTAATATTGGAAGAAATTAAAATTTTTGATTTATTTATGAAATAATTATATCTTAATTTGGTGATAATTGTAAATAAGGAAATAAATTTAATGCTGAATTAAATGGTGAGATTATATGTAATCAATTGAAATGAATATGAAATCAGTGATGTATAAGTAGTATAGCGTTTGTTTGTAAATGATAAATTTATAAATGTGATTAAAGTATTTAAAATAACAATCGTTATTTATCACTCATCATTTAATTTGTTGAAATTAAATCGGAAATCAACAAAATTTATGTAATTAAATTTTAATATGGTAAAAGATGATAACTATAGAATAAGAATGCAATAAAATGTAAACTAATGTTAATTATATTCATAAGAGTATTGTTGATTAAATAAGAAGAATGTAAATCTAAATAAATGAATTTATTGGAAACTAAATTTTAATTAATGAACTTATTACTATTACAATTGAACCTTGAAATTTGTGTAATATTTAATTGTTGGAGTAAAATGGAAATTTATTTTAATAGGTTATTCATTTCTATGTAATCAAGAATGATGAAAATGGTTAACTTTTAAATTTGAAATTAAAAGTGATTAAATTAAATTTAATAATTTATTTAATTAACGTGAAAATAGCCATTTTGGCCACTATCTCGGATTTCGACGAAACCAGTTTCATCGGATCCATAACAGTGAATTATTGTAGGATTTCAAGTTTCGTAGCGATTGGACTTATCGTTTGATCGTGCACCCTCGAAACGCGTAGAAATTAATTTAATGAATTCAATTAAAATAATCTAATTTTAAAAGCTAACTTCTATTTACAATGGAATTTGGTTTTGAAACTAGTTCCATCGAGTTTAAAAATATCGAAACCCTATTTTTCGATATAGTGGATGATCCACTTTCATTTCAGAAACAAAACGGACTTTCGGGTCCTTATTATCATTTCGACCAATTCAATTAGTACCATTCGTTCTTATCCATCTATCTATATAAATAGATTTGGTTTCTCTAACCCAAGAAGCCTTTCATTTTATTCTGGACGTACATCAACTTCTTATTTGTTCCTCCTTCTCAATGGCAGAAACCCTAATTCCCAAAATCAAATTTCAAATCAAAATCAAATTTCAAATCAAAATCGATTTCAATAATTTCAAACTCACCAAACCCTAGCAAATTATATATCATTCGAAATCTCTCGATGAGCGTAATCTACTGTAGCAATTTTTTTCGACTCCAATCATCATTTGGCTAGAAATCAATGATTTTTCTCAGCCGTTTATTTCTATGGTTTTCTTTTCGATGGTGGATTTGCGACGATTTGTCGATTGGGAAGTGGCAGTGGGTAGAAGTCGTCAACACGAGTGCATCCATATGGCTGCTTGGGTCTAGAAGTGCTTGGATTTGTGGTAAAGTGGAGGTGATAGGGGTGGCGGTCGTTCGTTTTCTGGCGAACCATGGTTAGCCGCGACGCCACTAGAGGGGCGGTCTGAGGTGGGGTGCTTGGTGCGGCGACTTGATCGAGGTTGAAACCTCGTGAGATGGGGTGCATGCATATATGAAGGTCAACGGCCACAGGTGGTTCGCGTACGTGATTTCGGAGTCGAACGATTAGGGTTTCACGATGGAAATGGTGACGTGGTAATTCTATTTTGTTTTTATTTATTCAATTTTTCAATTTCCTATGTTCTAACCTTAATAACTTTCTCATACGAGCTCAGATTTGGGCGCGGTTTTCTTCATTGCGATTGTATCGAAATTCTAGACAGCATGGATCTTGTTTGATTGAATTCTGAGACTGTTAGATTTTTGGGCTATTTTTGGATTTTTAACCGACTACAAATCAAAGGCGAGTGTTTTAACCCACCCACAAACACTAAATCATCTTAATAGTTAAATTAAATTTATAATGTGATTAGGAATTGATTGATTACTGTTTGGTGTATTTAATTTTACATTCTAGTTAATTTGAATTTAACTGCATCTTAATTTAATATTGAATTTTTAATTTGTTAATTTTTGATGTGAATGATGATTGCGATAGATGTTTAATTTTTGATATTTGGATGATTGAATATTATATTTATTTATATATTATTATCACACTGCAAGTTTTCTTAGTTATTATTAGGAAAATCACTATGGGTTGAATGATACATACCCGAATGGACTTATAGATTAGGGAAAATTGTAATGGGTTGAAATGATAAACTCGAGCGATTTATGGATTTTGGAATTTTACAAGCGATTGTGGATTGTAACGATAAATATCCATAAATTTAAATTATTATGGGTTGAAATGATATATGTCCGTATCACTTGACAATAGCGTTGAAAATTATATACGGACACCGAATTGGTTAAATTAAATGATTTTAAACCCTTAAAATTTTGAGTCCAGTTCAATGATATTTCGAAATAAGATTTTATTTATATGAACTGAATTGTTTTTAAAAATCTAAGCTTTAAATGTTGAAATTGAAATTGGTTTAAATGAATTGTTTAAAGAATTAAATTTAAATCTTAAAGTTAAATTTTTGAAAGATAAATGAAATTTATCAAAATTGAGTTATTGCAACGTTGAATATTTAAACTTTGAAATCTATCGAATTTGAAGTGGTTTAAATTTGTAGTTCAAACATGGATTTGAAATCGATATAAATTGAAATGGTTTTAACGAGAATTTGAATTGAAAGTTTAAAATTGAGTTTTATTGATTTGAAATATGGATATGGTCCATATTTGTTGAAATGAAAGAAATAGTTTAATTTGATACCGTTTTAAAATAAATTATTTAATATGAACTATTTACTATATAAACCATTTCCAATCATCAAACCATTTTATACTAAACTATTTAAACTAGTAAAACTAATTTAACTATTCTTAAACTATTAAAACTATTTTAAACTATTAAAACAATTTTGAAGCTATTTTATACTATTAAAACTATTTTAAAACTATTTTAAACAATTAAAACTATTTTAAACTATTAAAACTATCTTAAACTATTAAACTATTTTTAAACCATTTTGAACAGTTTATGACTATCCAGACTATTTTCTAAAAATCCAAACGGTGCAAGGTTAGATTGTTTATATTTAAATCCTTGATTTAAAAGCGAATATGGTTAAATGATGTTATAACCTACGTTAGAAATTGAAAGGATATTTTCTAGTGAAATGACATATTTTTAGTAAATGTGATGATTTTGAAATGAGGGTTTAACCTATTTTGTGGATATGATTTAGAAAGTGAATATGATCTCGGAAGTAATATAATTTTGAAGTAAATATGATATTTTGATATCAATTACGAATCGGTTTTGGAAATGTAAAAGAACCATTCGGTGTGAAATAAGCGTTTGGTTGTTAAAGCGACGGAGATCGAATATTGTCATACTCTCTACCAACATCGAAAACCACTTTAACAACTGTGCACGTGGTGTAGATTCCAAAACGAAGTAGGATGGTTTAGCAAACGATTCTGTATGTGGTATGAACGTAGCACTGACTCCCTTGGGTCAGCTTGATATGACTTAAACATGAGCCATGTCGGGCCAAGAGGGGTAGCACCCTCGATCGAGCCTGCTTTTTCGATACCATATTTATTACTTTGTGATTGATTTGGTGGCCACCCTCCGATTTGATTTTGGGACTGTGTCTCGAGGTGCGTGGTAGTAACTGCTATGCATTACCACCGGTCTAGATCCATAAAACAGTGGTATCCTACCCTGGGCATTGCTTTGCATGCCTTGTCATATGACTTATCCCACCCACTATGGGTTTGGTTTGCACTGTACCTGTTGAGTGCTCCCTGAGTATCCCATCGGTTTAGTGGAGCTTACAGTATCTGAATAGACTACGGGAATTATATAAAAATATGTTAAGGGGGATATGGGTAACACCTTAACGCTATTTTAATACTTTACTTTAGACATATTATAATAGCGTATCGTACTATGTATGTAGTGTAACGACGCGGAATTTTTGATCCTGAAAATCCCAGCTAGTTAGGGCAAAGAAGAAAAGAGATAGAAGAAGAAACAGAAACAAACCATAGATTCTCACATTCGTAGCAGATAAAATATAATATCAAATAATATCAGTTATACAAAGGAAAACTGTACTTGTCAAATTACACTTTAATACATCAGAGTTACAACATATACACAAACACTGGACAGATACAATCAACACGTCCCAGACAAACTACAATATATCATAGCGGAATACACTCCATACGTTCCTGCCATCCAGCTTGCCTCCTGAACTCCAGAACATCCTTACCTAAAAATCTGTAATACTCGGTCTGACCCGAGCATTACATCAAAGTAACACCTGGCTCAAGCTGGAAACCAGCGTGAATAAACCCATCTAACATGAAATGCAAATTCATAAACTTATTTGAAACCCGGGGTAACTCGTTCATCACTACAAGTTCACATCTTGATATAGACAATACTTATATTCACAAATCAATCCCTACGGATCTTTACTTAGTTTTAAACTGTCCAGTTATTTAAATTATTCCATTCCAACCTATTGATTTCACATAACGATCTATAAAGAATCATTGTAGGTTACAAATCGAAATGGGTTCGGATATTTACTGATACCCGACCCTGGTCTCTTCGAATTCAATACCATCTTAACCCAAGTTATTCAAGTGAAATACAATTCAACTTTAAATACAAGGTGTCACTTTTTACACAGCAATTCATCATCATTAGATAACCACATTATCACTGTTCATCCAAACATATCACATTTCATATCAGAGATCAACCAATTCAAGGCATTTAGCATCATTCAATCATTCATAAGCAAGATTGATCACTTTCAAAATTAATTTAATTTATCTCTAATTAAATTAATTACTAATCTTTAGTCACTTAGATTACCTTTACTTAACATCAATTAATTTATCATCTCTCAATTATCCATCTTAGTTAATCATCTCTGATTAATTATACTTTAATTACAATAAGTAATTAACTCTTAATTAATTACACAAATTAATTAACCTTTACCATCCATATAATTACATTGATCCTTAATTAATTACTAAAATTAATTATCTTATAATCACTTACATTGATTAATTAACCCTTAATAAATCACACTTATTAATTAACTAACCTTTAATTAATTTTTTTTGATTAATCAATTCTTTAATTAATCAATTCTTTAATTAATTACACTGAGTAATTAATCCTTAATTACTTCCAATAAGTAATTATGCTTTAATTACTTTCATCAAGTAATTCCCTTTTAATTACATCTAGTAATTATCCATTAACTACTTCACTAAGTAATTACACTTCATTAATTACATTAAGTAATTATACTTATCCCATCATCAAGTAATTATCTTTAATTAATTAAACTTAATTAATTAACTAAAATTAACCACATTAACTTAATTAATTACATTGAGTAATTAATTCCTTTTAATTACTTCATTAAGTAATTTCCCTTAATAATTCTTTTAATATTAAGTAATTAACCTCTTAATTACTTATTACTTAATTATTTCTTACTTAGTTAACCTTGATTAATCAATCCTTAATTAAGTAATTATCTACACTTTATTAATTACAAAAATTAATTTATCTTAATTAAATTACTTAAATTACTTATCTTAGTTAATTAAGTAATTATACTTTAATTACTTAGTTCATAAAACTTGATCTGACTCGAGCATTACATCAAAGTAACACCTGGATCAGGCTGGATACCAACATGAGTAAACCCATCTAACATGAAATACAAATTCATAAACTTATTTGAAACCCGGGATAACTCGTTCATCGCTACAAGTTCACAATTTGATATAGACAACACTTATATTCACAAATCAATCCCTATGTATCTTTACTTAGTTTGAAATGATCCATTTATTTAAATTATTCCATTCCAACTAATTTATTTCACATATTAATCTACAAAGAATCATTGTAGGTTCCAAATCGAAGTGGGTTTGGATATTTACTGATACTCGACCCCGGTCTCTTCGAATTCAATACCATCTTAACCCAAGTTATTCAAGTGAAATACAATTAAACTTTAAATACAAGGTGTCACTTTTTACACAGCAATTCATCATCATTAGATAACCACATTATCACTGTCCATCCAAACATATCACATTTCATATCAGAGATATCAACCAAGGCATTTAGCATCATTCAATCATTCATAAGCAAGATTGATCACTTCCAAAATTAATTTAATTTATCTAATTAAATTAATTACTAATCTTTAATCACCAAGATTACCTTTACTTAACATCAATTAATTAATCATCTCTCAATTATCCATCTTAATTAATCATCCCTGATTAATTATACTTTAATTACAATAAGTAATTAACTCTTAATTAATTACACAAATTAATTAACTTTTACACATCCATATTAATTACATTGATCCTTAATTAATTACTAAAATTAATTATCTTATAATCACTTAAATTGATTAATTAACCCTTAATAAATCACACTTATTAATTAACTAACCTTTAATTAATTTATTTAATTAATCAATCCTTTAATTAGTAATTAATCCTTAATTACTTCCACTAAGTAATTATTATTTAATTACTTTCATCAAGTAATTTCCTTTCAATTACATCCAGTAATTATCCATTAATTACTTCACTAAGTAATTACACTTCATTAATTACATTAAGTAATTATACTTATCCCATCATCAAGTAATTTTCTTTAATTAATTAAACTTAATTAATTAACTAAATTTAACCACATTAACTTAATTAATTACACTGAGTAATTAATTCCATTTAATTACTTCGTTAAGTAACTTCCCTTAATAATTCTTTTAATATTAAGTTATTAACCTCTTAATTACTTATTACTTAATTATTTCGTAATTAATTAACCTTGATTAATCAATCCTTAATTAAGTAATTATCTACACTTAATTAATTACAAAAATTAATTTATCTTAATTAAATTACTTATCTTAGTTAATTAAGTAATTATACCTTAATTACTTTAGTTCATAAAACTTGATTTAAGTTAAGATAATCTCATTTACTATGTTAACTCATACCTACCTTTTAAATTAAATTAAATTTAAAATCTTGAATTAAGTTTATACAAAATTATCATCTTTTAATTTATTAAAGTTAAATACCTTTTACCTTAATCATATTGTAATTTCAATAATTATATTTGATTTGAAAACATTTGTGGAATAATTTCAAAATTTTGTTTAATGTTATATTTTTGTAAATCAAAACTATTTTTAAAACAAAATTTTAAACTTTAAATCCATACTTTAAAACTTGAATTTGTTTAAAACATCATTTTCTAGAACTCAAACATTTATCTTTGAAAACTCACTGTTCCATAGCTTAAAAGCCTGACTTTACTTTTCTTTTAAATTTTGAAACATAAACTCAAGCTTTTGGTTTTAAAATCCTGGAACACTTCCTTTTTAAAAAAAATAAAAATAAAAATGAAGCCTGACACTTAATCAAAATAAAAAAGAGCATGACAAACCATTCCCGAGCGAAAATGCCTGAAAACCCGAGACAGCCCACGCGTAAATTAGAAGCAACAAATCAAGACTTCCTCACTTCCTTATCATCGAGTCGAACACGAGAACCCCACGAGAAATACCCCAGGCCAAACATCTCCTTCCCCAAACCCAAAACCCATATACACACGTCGACCACCATGCACGTCGACCACCGTGCACGTGCACGACCAGAAAACTCGACGCCGTTCAACTCTCTAGCTCTCGCCGACTCACAGTCTACCTCGACAAACGCCATGACGAAGCAGAGCAACGAAAATCGATGGAAATTCCCAAAATCGAAATCTCGATCCAAACTGGAAAATGAACACGATCAGAAAATCCCCTCTGGCCGTCGACCTGGACCACGAGCACCCTCGCCGTCCCTACTAGTGAACCCTCTTGACCTCCAGCGCCGATCCCCTCTATCACGCACCATTTCGATCCACCACAGCCACCGCACGAAACCCATATACATCGACGAATCAACAGAGTTTTAAACCCTACTTCGACCATCCTCCACCGCCTCGGTGAACAAGAATTTTTCCCACCATTTTTGCCAACACCTCCGATCCTCAAACTTGCTTCAGCAAGAACCCCGACCATTCAAGGGCTGCCGATCACAAGAATTCGCACGAAACACATATTTCGTTCAACATACGATATCTCATGATTCTAAAGCCTAAAATTCTTGATTCTAATTTTAAAAATCCTAATTTTTGAAAAAGAATTCAATCATATACACGAAACAAACAATTATTATGATTTAGATTTTGATATGGTTTCATATTTACTGTACTTCTTCCTTTCTTTTAAATCCTAACTACAAATTCAACTTGAAAGTATTTTTTTATATCTTGATGAAACAAATTTTGTTTACAAATTAAGGCCTAAAGAAGATCAGGATTGAAGAACTTGATTTTTGATCAGATTAACAATCCTTTAATAGGACAACTATACTGACATATTGACATGCACACAAAAAAAAACAGTCATGCAGGCATAATTCCAATCACACAAACATTTTCCCATAATTATACTTCAAGTTTTATACCTGAGATCAAGATTTGAACTAAATTAAGCCTTTAGGGGTTTGTTTACTCACCATATATCCTGGAATAGAGGATTGAAATGCTTTTGATCTTGGGCTGTTGATTAGCAAATATAATCTAATAATTTTTGTTTCCAGTTTGTACTAATTTGAATCTGATCTATACTTGCTTTGTTGTTTGATTGACCAGAGAATAATTAAGGATAGTTGATCTTGATCTGAAAGTTGTATTTAACTGGAACCTGATTCTTGAATCTTCTTGCTTTGTTTCTGAACTTGATTTGTTTTGATTTCTTTCTCCTCTGGTTTTGCTTTTTAGGTATTTGTTGTTGTTAATTTTTTTTCAGACCTGCTTTGTTTAGATTTTCAGATTTGAAAATAGAGATGAGGGAAAGAAAATATGAAACTAGTTTCTTTTTTTTTTACACAATAGCATTTGTTTCAATTTGAGAAAAACTTATGCCTTTTGTAAATTGCATGGCATAGATTAGTTACAAGTGTTAGTATATGGATTATTTGGTTTACAATTGTTTAGATGCAAGAACTAAGTGTTTACACATGTTTAAACCTTTATTAAAAAAATTCTAAATTACCTATGTATTTATTTTTGTATGTTTAATTTATATGTTATGTTTTTATATGTTTAATACTTTATATATATACATCTTATACATATATTTAAAGAAAGTATGAATCTTATTAAATTCCATTTTAAGCTTGAGCTTTAATTCCGTACCAAATAAATAGACATATATATTTTCTTTGGTGTTTAAAAATATAGATTTTACCTTTAATAGCTTTGAAAATTAATATTGTATTTAAACTATAGCTAACCATTTACAATATACATATATACATTATAATAGGAAATATATTTATTTGTTTTTGGAAAGGTGAATTTTGCCAATTTGAATAATTATAAAAGAAGGTCATTAATCAAATATTGTCAAATTTCAATAATTATAACAGGAGATTATTAAATAAATATTTACCCAGATATTTATAATATAGCATTTATTATAGTTCAAATTCATCTATATACATATCCATATATATATATATATCAGTTCTTGTTCAATTAACAAATGTGTATTTTAATAATTTTAATCCTGTTAATTTCCAATTAATAGATGCCCAAAAATTTAGGTTATCACATTCCTCCCCCTTAGAATCTTTTCGTCCTCGAAAAGGAACGAAACTAGAATTTATTAAAATGCTTAAAATCAGATAAATTATTCTTTGATCATTTTTAAAACACTTTAAAATAATATAAAATATTTTTTATAAAGTTACTTTTATAGCTCGATGTTTCAACAAGTCCATCCTTGTTCTCACAAAAATTCGATCATGTGTTGATCAGGCGTAAGACTGAAAATCTATAATTTTCAACACCCAGTGAAAATACTTGGAAAAATATATTTTGTTGGAAATATAGAAAAACATTTATTTTGAAAATAGAGGAAATATTTATGGTGAGAATGCTCTGGAAATCATCACCCCCATCTATGGTCGCAGTTAACCTAATGGTTACGTTGCCGTCCCGGCAAAATCCATAGATAACTGTAGGCCTCCACGCCCCTCGATTACGCCATGAAACCCGCTATAGATCGCAGTTACATTCTGGGTTATGTTGTCATCACAAAAAAAGTCCATGTAAATACAGGCATCAGCACCCTCGAATTTCGCTGCCAAAAGAATGAAACTTCTCCACTCCCACATAGGTCGCAGACTACATCAGTCAAGTCCCAATGTAGCCTTAGGCTCTGATGGCTTCTCGACTTTTGCTATGTCTTCATAGATCGCAGTCTACCGATGTTACGTTGCCATCGCGGCAAAATCAAACATAGACTGTTGGCTCTCAGCAGCATACACAACTTCCGCTATGGTCCGCAGTAGATCGCAGTGACATCGAGCTACATTATCGTCGGAGCATAACCCAATGTCTCTATAGGCATCAGCGCCCTCAACTTTCGCTACCCACTACACATAATCCTCAGGAACTAGTTTGTCCGGACTCCTCATAGGATCAACTATAGAACCCCCTCTTAGGATTCAACGCAGTACCACCCTATGGCACTCCTGAGAAGTTCATTTCAAGGGAGCGCCTTTTTCTCCAGAGCTATTTTCAAAATACTTTATACTATATACATATAGTATCTTCCAAAACATACACCTAGTATGAATCCCATATAAATCTCTTTTACACAAAATCGATTTCCAAAATCGATAATTCTCAAACTAGGCTTTCCAAATTTCCAAAATTGATTTATCCCAAAAATCAAAAGCCTTTTCCAAATTCATAGGTTCCAACACCTTTTTTAAGGATCATTCTCATAAGATCCTTTATATATATATATATATATATATATATATATATATATATATATATATAGGTATATATTACCTTGAAATTTTTTTGGATCATTACAAACTTGTATAAATTCCCTCTTTATACTTCAAATATTTTTCAAAAAACCTTTTTATTCCGGCTATAGATTCAACAAGGGAAGATTTACCTTATATAACAGATATATTTTACTTTACTATACACCAAATCAAATATTCAAATTTGATTACTCTTTTATAAAGCTATTAACCATATTTCCTTTCGACCATAGAAATATCCAATTTCTACTTTATTCCATCATATATTTCACAAAATATACTTTTTATTTCAAAAACCATTTACGGTTCTCATCCATAAATTTACAGTATCAATTTCATTCAACACGTACGATGTACACATATCATCTGTATGCTATATCAATCTGATCGCTCACTTGATCATACAATTTCACTTTCGAACTAGTATCGTTCATCCGACTTCCTAGTGTGGACTCAGATCTGGTTTCTTGATCAGAAACCGTCATTTTCCTTGCATAGCCATGACTATGATAGAGAATACCCAAAATCAATCAACAATCTATATCCAGGTTCGCCGTCGAAAATCGAGCGAAAAATCCCAACTCGGATCGATACACTATTTCGAAATTCTATGCACGAATCTGGATCAAGTCATTATACGAATAGAACAATATACGTACATCCTACATATTTATCTCCATTAAACATTAGCTAAATCAATTTCTCTTTCTATTCACATTCACTTTAATTTTCATTCACTTATTCACAATTGCTTCAATCCCATTTGGATTATCACCTCAATTCTTATCTCAAATGGATATTTAATCATGAACAGTTTGCACTCTGACCAGCTTAAATTTAGTAAATAGCTTGAAGAATTTAAAAATAGATAAGTAGTTTAAAAATAATAATTATTTTGTAAAATAGCTGTAAAATAGTTAAGTAATTGTAAAATAGTTGGAAAATAGTTAGATAATTGTAAAATAGTTGTAAAATAGTAATTAGTTATAAAGTAGTTGAAAAATAGTAATTGGTTTATTAAAAAAGTTGTAAAATAGTTAAATAGTTAGAAAAATAATTATAAAATAAGTATGAAATAGTTTGGCTTTTAAAAGAAAGACTGTATATGGTAAATAGCTTTGGAAAAATAGATATAAGAAAGTTTACATTAAAACAATTTATTTTAAAAATAGTCTAGAGCCAAACTGTTCAATTTCCAATCTCCAATTCCAATCAATTGCCAATATCCAATTAACTTTCAATATCAATTCAAATTAAATTAACTTCCATACCATCCCAAATTCAAATCAACTTCGCATTTGGATTTGAACTCATTCAATTTTCAATCTCATTTCTAATTAATCTAATTCAAATTTTTCCATTTGAATTTTAAACTTATCCATCTTCAATCACAATTCTAATTAATTCAAACGAAATTCGATTTGAACTAATGCAATTCAAATCTCAACTTTAAATCATCTCGAATTATATAAATTCGAGTTAAATTTTAAATGTTGATTTAACCCCTTAAATCAAATTAACCTTTATTTTTTTAAATCAACAATCTAGATCTTTAAACGATTTAATTCTGAGTCTAAATTTCAAAATTCCATTATAAATTATCTTTACTTAACTTATTTCAAAGTTCAAATAAGAGTTCAAAACAATTTTATCTTTCAACCTTGAAACCGATTCCATATCTTTAGTTTCAAATTAAAGTTTAATTTCCCTTTTATCTCAATAATGGATATATTACCACAATCCATTTCTTCATTAATTTAAACAAATCCAATTCACAGTTTAAAGATTATTAATAACAATAGGATGATATCATCCAAATTATTTAAAACATCCATCCATTTCCAATTTCCAGATCTAAAACCTGTTTTGAGATCACACAAACTCCTAATTCACACCCACCATTTAACTCCCCAAGTTAAATCTCAATTTTCATCTTGAAATTTCCAAATCAAGTAGTTCATTCAAATTATTTAACTTTTTCTAAGTTAAATTCAATTTAATCCCATTAATCCCACTCAAAATTTGAATTCTCCATTTCAATTTCCAAATTTCTATCACTTAAATGTTCAAAAACTTATTTTACTCTGGGTTTTTACATCACATTTTAGGGAGAATCAAAACTCATCACTTTGTAGTTTTTTTCAAATCATCTTTGATATTATGTATATCCACACATATATACATATTTACTTCTTAGCCCACCAAGCCAATTTTTTTTTAAAATCTAAACCACCTTTGGTTTTAATTCAAAACAAATTCCTTTAAAGTTTCGAACAACTTTTTATTTTTAAAGTAAGATTATATTCAAAATAGTCTGAATAATATCATTTCCTTTAACATTTTGAAATAATTTCAAATGTTTTTAAACTTGGAATTCAAAACTTTACACTTTAAAACCCACTTCAATTTATAAGTTATATTCATCTAAAAGTTTTCTTCCCTAAAACTTCTCATTTTTCTTACTCATTAACATACATTTCAATATTAAACACAGCAACCATTTATCATAATAACCAAGATTATCATATTTGGAAACCAATCCATTATTATTTTATTTTGAATTTTTTTTATAAATTCAGGATTTTAGTTTCAGTTTGTATCCATTTCAATTTTCTCCATTCAATTTCAATTTGGTTGTATCACTTAATTCTCATTATTTTATTTAATTCCATTAACCAACAACCAATTTCTTTATATATTGGAAAAAAACTATTTCTTTATATATCAAAGATAAACTTACATAAAAATCAATTCTAAAACCATTTAAAATCTTTATATAAGAAAATAACAAGTACGCTCTCATATATATATACTCAACTCATTCTAGGGTACCGTTGATCCTATCCTTAATGACTATTCTCCACCAAAGTCAAGGTTCTCACTTAACCTTCTGCTCTGATGCCAAATGTAACGAACCGGAATTTTCGATCTCGAAAATCCCAGATAGTTAGTGTAAAGAAGAAAAGAGATAGAAGAAGAAATAGAAAGTCATAGATTTTCACATTCGCAGCGAATAAAATATAATATCAAATAATATCAGTTACACAAAGGGAAACTGTACTTGTCAAATTACACTTTAATACATCAGAGTTACAACATATACATAATCATCGGACATATACAATCAATATGTCCTAGACAAACTACCATATAGCATAGCGGAATACACTCCATACGTTCCTGCCATCCAGCTCGCCTCCTGAACTCCAGAACGTCCTTACCGGAAAATCTGTAACACTCGGTCTGACTCGAGCATTACATCAAAGTAACACCTAGATCAGGCTGGATCCAGCATGAGTAAACCCATCTAACATGAAATACAAATGTATAAACTTATTTGAAACCCGGGATAACTCGTTCATCACTACAAGTTCACAATTTGATATAGACAACACTTATATTCACAAATCAATCCCTATGTATCTTTACTTAGTTTGAAATGATCCATTTATTTAAATTATTCCATTCAAACTAATTTATTTCACATATTAATCTACAAAGAATCATTGTAGGTTCCAAATCGAAGTGGGTTTGGATATTTACTGATACTCGACCCCGGTCTCTTCGAATTCAATACCATCTTAACCCAAGTTATTCAAGTGAAATACAATTCAACTTTAAATACAAGGTGTCACTTTTTACACAGCAATTCATCATCATTAGATAACCACATTATCACTGTCCATCCAAACATATCACATTTCATATCAGAGATATCAACCAAGGCATTTAGCATCATTCAATCATTCATACGCAAGATTGATCACTTCCAAAATTAATTTAATTTATCTAATTAAATTAATTACTAATCTTTAATCACCAAGATTACCTTTACTTAACATCAATTAATTAATCATCTCTCAATTATCCATCTTAATTAATCATCCCTGATTAATTATACTTTAATTACAATAAGTAATTAACTCTTAATTAATTACACAAATTAATTAACCTTTACCCATCCATATTAATTACATTGATCCTTAATTAATTACTAAAATTAATTATCTTATAATCACTTACATTGATTAATTAACCCTTAATAAATCACACTCATTAATTAACTAACCTTTAATTTATTTATTTAATTAATCAATTCTTTAATTAATTACCATGAGTAATTAATCCTTAATTACTTCCAATAAGTAATTATGCTTTAAGTACTTTCATCAAGTAATTCCCTTTTAATTACATCTAGTAATTATCCATTATTTACTTCGCTAAGTAATTACACTTCATTAATTACATTAAGTAATTATACTTATCCCATCATCAAGTAATTCTCTTTAATTAATTAAACTTAATTAATTAACTAAAATTAACCACATTAACTTAATTAATTACATTGAGTAATTAATTCCTTTTAATTACTTCATTAAGTAATTTCCCTTAATAATTCTTTTAATATTAAGTAATTAACCTCTTAATTACTTATTACTTAATTATTTCTTACTTAGTTAACCTTGATTAATCAATCCTTAATTAAGTAATTATCTACACTTTATTAATACAAAAATTAATTTATCTTAATTAAATTACTTAATTACTTATCTTAGTTAATTAAGTAATTATACTTTAATTACTTTAGTTCATAAAATTTGATTTAAGTTGAGATAATCTCATTTACTATATTAACTCATACCTACTTTTTAAATTAAATTAAATTTAAAATCTTGAATTAAGTTTATACAAAATTTTTGTCTTTTAACTTATTAAAGTAAAATACCTTTTACCTTAATCATATTGCAATTTCAACAATTATATTTGATTTGAAAACATTTATGGACTAATTTCAAAATTTTGTTTAATGTAATATTTTTGTAAATCAAAACTATTTTTAGAACAAAATTTTAAACTTTAAATCCATACTTTAAAACTTGAATTTGTTTAAAACATCATTCTCTAGAACTCAAACATTTATCTTTGAAAACTCACTGTTCCATAACTTAAAAACCTGACTTTACTTTTCTTTTAAATTTTGAAACATAAACTCAAGATTTTGGTTTTAAAATCCTGGAACACTTCCATTTTAAAAAAAATAATGAAACCTGACACTTAATTAAAACAAAAACAAGCACGACAAACCATTCCCAAGCCAAAATGCCTGAAAACCCGAGACAACCCGCGCGTAAACTCGAAGCAAAAAATCAATACTTCCACACTTCGTTATCCCTGAGTCGAACACGAGAACCCCACGAGAAAAACCGCAGGCCAAACATCTCCTTCCCCAAACCCAAAACCTAGATACACACGTCGACCACCGTGCAAGTGCATGACAGAAAACTCGACGCCTTTCAACTCTCCGGCTGTCATCAACTCACAATCTACCTTGACAAACGCAACGATGAAGCAAAACAATGAAAATCGATGGCAATTCCCAAAATCGAAATCTCGATCGAAACTGGAAAATGAACACGATCTGAAAATCTCCTCTGGCCGTCGACCTGGACCACGAGCACCCTTGCCGTCCCTACCAGAGAACCCCCTCGACCTCCAGCACCGATCCCCTCCACCGCGCACCATTCAGATCCACCACAGCCATCGCACGAAACCCATATACATCGATGACTCAACAGAGTTTTAAACCCTACTTCGACCATCCTCCACCGCCTTGGTGAACAAGAATTTTTCCCACCATTTTTGTCGACATCTCCGATCCCTAAACTTGCTTCAGCAAGAACCCAACCACTCTAGAGCCGTCGATCACCAGAATTCGCACGAAACCCAATCTCATGATTCTAAAGCCTAAAAATATTGATTCTAATTTAAAAATTCCTAATTTTCGAAAACGAGTTCAATCATATACTTGAAACAAACAATTATTATGATTTAGATTTTTATATGGTTTCATATTTACTGTACTTCTTCCATTCTGTTGAATCCTAACTACAATTTCAACTTGAAAGTATTTTTTTATATCTTGATGAAACAATTTTTTTTTTACAAATTAAGGCCTAAAGAAGATTAGGAAAGAAGAACTTGTTTTTTGATTGGATTAAAAAGCCTGTAACAAGACAACTATACTGACATATTGACATGCACACAAAAAAATCAGTCATGCAGGCATAATTCCAATCACACAAACATTTTCCTATAATTATACTTCAAGTTTTGTCACCTGAGATCAAGATTTGAACTAAGCCTTTAGGGGTTTATTTACTCACCTTATATCCTAGAACAAAGGACTGAAATGCTTTTGATCTTGGGCTGTTGATCAGCAACTATGATCTAGTAATCTTTGTTTCCAGTTTGTACTTATTTGAATCTGATCTATACTTTCTTTGTTGTTTGATTGATCAGAGAAGTAATTAAGGATAAATGATCTTGATCTGAAAGTTGTATTTAACTGGAACCTGATTCTTGAATCTTCTTGCTTTGTTTCTGAACTTGATTTGTTTTGATTTCTATCTTCTCTGGTTTTGCTTTTCAGGTATTTGTTATTGTTAAAAAATCTTCAGAGCTGCTTTGTTTAGGTTTTCAGATTTGAAAATAGAGATGAGAGAAAGAAAATATGAAACTAGTTTCTCTTTTTTTTTTACACAATAGCATTTGTTTCAATTTAAGAAAAACTTATGCCATATGTAAATAGCATGGCATAGATAAGTTACAAGTGTTGGTATATGGATTATTTGGTTTACAAATGTTTAGATGCAAGAACTAAGTGTTTACACATGTTTAAACCTCTATTAATTTTTTTTTCTCTAAATTACCTATGTATTTATATTTGTATGTTTAATTTATATGTTACGTTTTTATATGTTTAATACTTTATATATATACATCTTATACATATATTTAAGGAAAGTATGAATCTTATCAAATTCCATTTTAAACTTGAGCTTTAATTTCTTAACAAATAAATAGACATATATATTATCTTTGTTGTCGTAATAATATAGATTTTACATTTAATAGCTTTGAAAATTAATATTAGATGTAACGTTGCAATTTTTCGACGCTCGAAAATCGACATCAATACGTCCACTGTATCAACTGCCGAGCAATCGAATGCCGGAAAACCGAGCTGTTATTGTGACGACCGCCCATGACTCCTGCACGGAAACAAGGAAATGGTGCGCTGAAAGTGTGCCAGGCAGCGATGAGTGACCGCCAAGGGTAAAATAAACATCGCAGACTCTATCGTAAAACTCACAGCGCATGGATAAAATACAACAGAGAAATATAATATGGTGAAGCTCCCATAGAACAGAATATCATCATCTAATCATAATAGCTTTATACATGGTCTGAATCATGAATACAAGAAGCCTCACTACATAACACTCAGAGTAATCAACAATCAGCGGAATATCCAGTACATAGAATATGAAAATAATATGTAAAGCCTCCTGCTCGTCTTCGTCATCATCAGCGTGAGCCACTAAGATCAGCACCTGCCACCTGTCACCTAGTCTGCCCATCCCATAACATGGATGAACAGCCCAAGGTAATAAGAGGAGACATAAAACCTTGAGTCAGACAACAGTCTTAGTGAGCAGTAAATCAACTATCAAACATACCAAAGGAACATAAAGGATAAAAAGGAATAGGAACTCAAATCATCCCACTCCACCTCCTTCTACAGTGATAGCCCCCAGAGACACATTAAGGAGAAGCAAGCATAACATAGCAAGAAATTAAAATAAAGCAATAATCACTCGAGTCAAGGTCGATGTTTTCCAAATACAAACCCCCAAGGCCTAAACCAAGATCAGATAAGCACCCAGAAAACACCGCTCTTGAGACCGAATGATGATACAATCAAACGTCCAAACATCCATGACTCTGGCTATC
This sequence comes from Allium cepa, assembly GCA_030765085.1. NCBI lineage: Eukaryota > Viridiplantae > Streptophyta > Magnoliopsida > Asparagales > Amaryllidaceae > Allium > Allium cepa. Next base: position 468,640,166 of record CM060943.1, read on the forward strand.
ACTGTTATCATCGCCTTGATTTCACCGTTAGTTGAACGACCACTTGTCAAGGGCTAATGGTAACCCCCGGTTCTAGACATAATTCCACACGTCGTCGCAGCCCGTGCCTAGGAATTTTCGCAACTACCCAGAGTACTAGCACGTCATCGCTGCCCGTGCTTGGAACGTCGTCGTAGCCCGTTCCAACATACTCTTGCTTTGAGCATGCTAGAACCTTCAATAACGATGAGATCTCAGCCTCCTGGTCATCCTCCTTGACGACTATTTTCATACTAGCTCAAGCGCCTCTCAAGCTAACCATTATCAATCAACTCGCATCGCATCATCGAGTTATCAACATGCTTGGGATGATCCCGTCTGGATTAAACCAAGGCTATCTCACATCATGCTTCGCTTTATCGCATCATAGCGAAGTCTCATCTCAACATCATGGCTTGCCTCATCGCATCATGCCAAGGTCCCATCTCAACATCCGCTTCATATGCCACAAGCAGCTTTCACCATTCAAGAGCCTTTCCACTTAGCTTTTGAACCATCCTCAACCATCTTGTTCCAAATCAACCACTAGCTAACTTGAAACAATTAAACCAATCATACATCCAAACAATCAAGCATTCAAACAAGATCTAATAAGCAATATTAACTATAGTGGCAATTTCGTAAATAAATGAGCATAAGCCTAACATACATGAATCATGGGTTTCTATCATAGATCTAACAAATATAAATCATGGGTTTTGTTTCTCTAACTTGATAAATGAACTTGCATAAGCAAATATCTTCATAAGAAATGGATCTAGACTTAGATCTAAGAAAAATGCATGAAATCACTATTTTTAACACCCAAACAAACCACCAATCCAACATACTCCTTTGGGTCCGCGTGAGAGATAACTACCACTCACCGAATCACCCAAACACCTCAAAAACTAATCACTTCAGATCTGGACAGCAAGGATTCAAGCTTGATTTGTCGAAATCTCGGTTGAAACGATGAAATCTAGCTTCGTTGGATGAATATCTTCAACTTTGGCTCTTGGATCTTCAATCTCGATCTTCGATCTTGGATGGATGTTAGAACTAGATTGGAATGGAGAAAAGAAGATGAAGAAATGTTGTAGTCGAGCTCTCAAAATGGCAGCACTTCGTCGCTTCAAAAACCGGTGCCAAAAAGTGAGTCAAACCCCTCTATTTATAGGCTGAAATCACCCTTAGATCGCCCAGATCTTATCTCGTAGGCTCGCTATTAGGTCGTTGCCGACCTAAAAAGTCTCGACCTAACTATACTACGACCTAAGACCCACAGTATGCATGCTATCTAAAAACATAAGCGCGCGACCTAACAATCTATGCAACCTACCTTAGGTCGTCTAATCGACCTAACTGCACCACATAACTACCCAGCGACCTAACTATTGCCGACCTACCATTCCCAACGACCTATGACTCAATGGAAACTCGACCTAACGGTCTAGCCACCTCCCCGACCTAACAGCAACACGAGCTACGACTCATCACTAAGTCGCTAACGACTTAACATGTGCAGACCTAAACTCACGCGACCTAAAAACCCTGTCGTCCTAACTTAGGTCGTCTACGACCTAACTAACATGACCAACTTCCTTAGGTCGTAAACACCCTTAAGTCAGTCCATTCTTATAGGTCGTTTAACTCTTAGGTCGGCTAACTACTGGGTCGCTTCTCCTTAACTCGGTCGATACTTAGGTCGGTCAGAAACTATAACTCGTATACGACCTATCACTTATCTTGTTAACTCGGCTAACTGTTAGGTCGGTAACCCTAAGTCACTCATTCCTATAGGTCGGATATCTGCCTTAGGTCGCTCCCATCCTATAGGTCGCTAATCCTATAAGTCGCTCCCCTCGACCTAAACATCATACGAGCCAAAATCCGCACGAGCTAACACTCACTACACTACTAGGTCGCTAACCTGTCCCAACTTAAGTCGCTCCATATCTTAAGCCGCTTGCCTAAGCCACCATACGACATAAGCTACAAAACGACCTAAGCCTCTACACAAGTTAACTTCTATAACTCGGCAACTTCCTTAAGTCGGTCAGGCACTATAGGTCGGTCACTACCTTAACTCGGCAACACGACCCAAGCTTCCTACGACTTAAACACCACAACACGAACTAACTCAGGTTGACTCAAACAATACTAACGACCTAATATAACCATTTTACGATTTATCGACACGTAAAATACGGGTCGTTACATTCTCTCCCCCTTAGGAATTTCGCCCCCGAAATTCCAAACAAACAAGAGCAATCAAAATTATTCCGCATGCCTACCATCCATAGCAATCAACAAACCATGCATCCAATTACTAACCTAGCATGCAGAATCCTAAGACTAGAACAAGCTACAAATTCATGAGATGTCACGACACCTTAGGGCCATACCTCGAAGAGTTTAGGATGAGCTGCCTTCATCCTCTCTTCCTCCTCCCACGTACAGTCGTTAACATCATCACTCCATTGTATCTTGAGCGACGTAATCGTCTTCCTCCTAAGCTGTTTCGTATCGGTTTCAACAATACGAAGCGGCTTACGAGGTCTTCTAACAACTGAATCAACCTCCAAATCTTCACAGCTATCAGTAGAAACCACCGTATTTGAGTCGTGCACATACTTCCGTAGATAAGATACATGAAAAACATTGTGCACACCCGCCATCTTTTCCGGTAACTCCAATCTATAAGCGAGTTTGCCAATTCGCTCGATAATCGGGAATGGTCCAACAAATCTCGGAGTCAACTTTCCTTTCTTTCCAAATCGAATAAGATTCTTCAATGGAGAAATCTTCACAAAAACCATATCACCCACGTCGAATTCCAAATCCTTACGACGATTATCGGCATAACTTTTCTGACGATCTTGGGCTGCCTTCATTCGTTGCCGAATGATTTCTATACAATCCGAAGTCTGTCGAATCATCTCTGGCCCAAGTATCAGCTTTTCTCCAGTTTCCAACCAACATGTCGGAGAGTTACACGGTCTTCCATACAATGCCTCATATGGTGCCATACCAATACTCGACTGATAACTGTTATTATACGCAAATTCCACTAAATGAAGATGATCTTCCCATGATCCTCCGAAATCCAAGACACACGCTCTTAAGAGATCTTCCAAAACTCGGTTGACTCTCTCAGTCTGACCATCTGTTTGGGGATGATAAGCTGTACTCAAACACAACTCGGTTCCCAAAACTTCCTGAAAGCTCTTCCAAAATCCACTAGTGAACAATAGATCTCGATCGCTCACTATACTCTTCGGAATACCATGGAATCGAACTATCCACTTAACATACAATTCAGCCAACTTCGATGCAGTCCTAGTCGATCGAACAGGAATGAATCTTGCACTCTTGGTCAAACGATCTACGATGACCCAAATCCCTTCATTTCCCGCCTTGGTTCTAGGTAGGCCATCGATAAAATCCATCGACACTTGCTCCCACTTCCATGTAGGAACCTCTAATGGCTGAAGTAATCCACTGGGCTTCTTCTGCTCAGCTTTCACCAACTGGCAGTTCATACATTTGGAAATAAAATTTCCAACATCCTTCTTCATACCTTCCCAGTAGTAGGTTCTCTTCATGTCCCGATACATCTTATTTCCACCTGGATGAATCGTCAACTTTGAGTGATGACTTTCCCTCAGAACTTCATCTCTTAATTCATCGATATCAGGAACAACTAGTCGTCCTTGCTTACGAAGCCAACCCTCTCGATCGACTTCGAATCTTTTATCCTTCTCTGGGTCCAATCCAGATTCCAAATCACGGATAATCTTGATAAGCTTATCGTCTCGTTTTTGGCTCTCGCCAATTCTTTCCACAAGAGTAGGCCTTATCGATAAGTTTGCCAACATCTCAGGTTCCAATTCACATCTAGGGCTGAAATCAAATCCAGCTAAATACTCGAGACTCTTCCATTCCGAAAACATGGCTCCCAATCCTGCATGTCTTCGACTCAACGCATCAGCTACAGCGTTACCCTTTCCCGGAGTATAAGCTATACCAAAATCATATGATGCTAAAAACTCCAACCATCGTTGCTGCCGAAGATTCAAATCCTTTTGGGAGAAAAGATACTTCAACGACTTGTGATCTGTAAACAACTCGAATCGAACTCCCAATAGATAGTGTCTCCACATCTTCAGAGCAAAAACAATCGCCGCTAACTCCAAATCATGAGTCGGATAATTCCTCTCGTGTGGCTTCAGTTGTCGACTTGCATATGCAACAACTCTATCCTTCTGCATCAGCACTGCCCCAAGTCCAGTACCACATGCATCGGTGTAAACCACCATCTCATCATTCGCACTTGGAATAACCAAAAGAGGAGCACTCGTTAGTCGCTCTTTCAGGATTCTAAAGGCTTTCTCACACTTAGCATCCCAACTGAATACCTGATTCTTCTTCGTCAATCCTGTTAACGGTGCAGCTATCTTGGAAAAGTCCTTGATAATCCGACGATAATATCCTGCTAATCCAAGAAAACTTCTCACATCAGATGCATTCTTAGGTCTAACCCAATCCTGGATCGCTGCCACCTTAGCGGGATCAACCGCTATTCCATTTCCAGAAATAACATGGCCTAAGAACCTCACTTCACTCTTCCAGAAGTGACACTTCGAAAACTTAGCCTTCAGCTGATGTTTCCGTAAGATTTCCAAAACAATACGCAAGTGCGTCTTGTGCTCTTCCTCAGTTCTGGAGTAAATCAGAATATCATCCACGAACACAAGTACAAACTTGTTCAACTGATCTCTGAACACTCTATTCATAAGATCCACAAAATATGCTGGTGCGTTAGTCAATCCAAACGGCATTACCAGCCACTCATAAAAACCGGATGGTGTCCTAAAAGCAGTCTTCGGCACACTATCCTTAGCCACTCTCAACTGGTGAAATCCCGTTGCCAAATCCATCTGAGAGAACACCTTAGCCTCGTGAAGCTGATCAAACAAGTCATCTATTCTCGGCAATGGATACTTGTTCTTCTTAGTCACCTTATTCAGCTCACGATAATCAACACACAACCTCAACGATCCATCCGCTTTGGTTGCGAACACCACTGGTGCACCCCATTCGGACACACTACGCCGAATGAATCCTTTCCGCAAAAGGTCATCAACCTGCACCTTCAACTCTTGTTGCTCCCTAGGTGCCATCCGCCTAAGAGGCATTACAACAGGTCTGGCTCCCTCAACTAGATCGATACGAAACTCGATCTCCCTATGCGGCGGTAATCCTTTGACTTCGTCAAAGACATCCTCAAATCCATTCACAATAGGCACCGATGACAGTCCATCCCGTGGAACAACCAGCGAATACATGAAGCTCATGAAGACGTCTTCCTCATGCTTACATCGTATCACAACCTTTCGCCCTTCCACACTCCCGACTATCACCTCTAGCCTCTCACAATCAATCCTTGCCGCATACTTCCTAAGCCAGTCCATACCCAAAATAATTCCGAACCCCGCAAAGTTCAGAACAAAACAATCACAAACAAAAGAGCAATCATGACTCATCACAACTAGACCACGGCATATCATACACAAACATGACAAACCCCCAACTGGATTAGTCACAACCAATGGCCTATCAACAATATCCGGTTCCAAACCTAACCGGCCTACAAGATCATCACAAACAAAAGAATGCGACGCTCCAGTATCAAACAACACTCTAACTGGAACACCACAAATGGAAAGAGTACCTTGAACCACCACACTCTTCCCTTTCTCTTCAGCAGCAAGAGCTTTTGAAAACGACGGCACAGCTCCCAAAGCATAAGCTTGCACAATCTGCCTGTCCTTCCTCGGTTCTGGACAATCTTTCCTGAAATGCCCTGGTTTGTCACAGTTGTGGCATTTCGCCGGCGCTTTTGGATTCCTACAATCCTTGGAGAGATGGCCCTTCTGCTGGCAATTATAGCAAGTCATTTCGCCCTTCGGCTTCTTCTGGCCATCCTTACCCTTCTGTTGTTGTTGCTTCCTCTTCTTGTTTCCACCCTTCTGTGGCTTAAACCCTTCCTTGGTTGCAGCAACAACAGAACTCTCCCTAGGAAACAAACTCTCATGCCTGAGAGCTTTCTCCACAAGCTTCTCAAACGGATCGTCCAGATGATCCACCAACTGTCTTCCAAGATAAGCATCCAAACCGGTCACAAACTTCTCATTCTTCTGATAGGGAGAATCAATATACGATCTGGCATACTTGGACAAAGCCTCAAATTCAGAAACATACTCAAGAACCGATCTTCCACCTTGCTTGAGCTCAACAAACTTCTTGAACAAAACAGACTTCTGAGCCGTAGAGATGAACTTGGCTTCAAATCTAGCTTGGAACTGCACCCAAGTAATTTCTTCCTCCGGAGTATCTATGGTGATAGAGTTCCACCAATCAGCAGCTCTTCCTTGAAGCTGTCTTGATGCAAGCTTCCTTTTAGTTGCATCCTCAATTCCCAAGTCACCAAAGATCCTTCTACAAGCATCTATCCATCTTTGGACTTCAATGGTTGACTCTGTCCCCAAGAAAACCTTTCCTCCAAGAGCAGTATAATCCTTGCACAACTTAGCAAAATCCACTGGCTTTGGAGCTTGAACTTGAATTCCAACATCTACCGCTGACCCTGGAGTTGGTATCCTTCTCATGATCGAAGTCATCATCGCTTCGAACATAGCTCCATAATCAGCAACTCCATCAGCAGCACGACCTTCCCTGGCAGCTGGTCTCCCTCTTCGACTCATCCTTAATATCTACAAAAAGGAATGATTAGAACACCTTTGAGAAACAACTGCACAAGGAGTTCAAATCCTTCTAAGCTACTATATATATATATATAGTAATCATCCATCAAAATACAATTACGTCTCTCTTACGTAGTTACGTCAGCGAGCGTTGGCTAAAATCGATTAACCTGGCTCTGATACCAAATGTGACGACCGCCCATGACTCCTGCACGGAAACAAAGGAATGGTGCGCTGAAAGTGTGCCAGGCAGCCATGAGTGACCGCCAAGGGTAAAATAAACATCGCAGACTCTATCGTAAAACTCACAGCGCATGGATAAAATACAATAGAGAAATATAATATAGTGAAGCTCCCATAGAACAGAATATCATCATCTAATCATAATAGCTTTATACATGGTCTGAATCATGAATACAAGAAGCCTCACTACATAGCACTCAGAGTAATCAACAATCAGCGGAATATCCAGTACATAGAATATGAAAATAATATGTAAAGCCCCCTGCTCGTCTTCGTCATCATCAGCGTGAGCCACTAAGATCAGCACCTGCCACCTGTCACCTAGTCTGCCCATCCCATAACATGGATGAACAGCCCAAGGTAATAAGAGGAGACATAAAACCTTGAGTCAGACAACAGTCTTAGTGAGCAGTAAATCAACTATCAAACATACCAAAGGAACATAAAGGATAAAAAGAAATAGGAACCCAAATCATCCCACTCCACCTCCTTCTACAGTGATAGCCCCCAGACACACATTAAGGAGAAGCAAGCATAACATAGCAAGAAATTAAAATAAAGCAATAATCACTCGAGTCAAGGTCGATGTTTTCCAAATACAAACCCCCAAGGCCTAAACCAAGATCAGATAAGCACCCAGAAAACACCGCTCTTGAGACCGAATGATGATACAATCAAACGTCCAAACATCCATGACTCTGGCTATCACTGTTATCATCGCCTTGATTTCACCGTTAGTTGAACGACCACTTGTCAAGGGCTAATGGTAACCTCCGGTTCTAGACATAACTCCACACGTCGTCGCAGCCCGTGCCTAGGAATTTTCGCAACTACCCAGAGTACTAGCACGTCGTCGCAGCCCGTGCTTGGAACGTCATCGCAGCCCGTTCCAACGTACTCTTGCTTTGAGCATGCTAGAACCTTCAATAACGATGAGATCTCAGCCTCCTGGTCATCCTCCTTGACGACTATTTTCATACTAGCTCAAGCGCCTCTCAAGCTAACCATTATCAACCAACTCGCATCGCATCATCGAGTTATCAACATGCTTGGGATGATCCCGTCTGGATTAAACCAAGGCTATCTCACATCATGCTTCGCTTTATCGCATCATAGCGAAGTCTCATCTCAACATCATGGCTTGCCTCATCGCATCATGCCAAGGTCCCATCTCAACATCCGCTTCATATGCCACAAGCAGCTTTCACCATTCAAGAGCCTTTCCACTTAGCTTTTGAATCATCCTCAACCATCTTGTTCCAAATCAACCACTAGCTAACTTGAAACAATTAAACCAATCATACATCCAAACAATCAAGCATTCAAACAAGATCTAATAAGCAATATTAATTATAGTGGCAATTTCATAAATAAATGAGCATAAGCCTAACATACATGAATCATGGGTTTCTATCATAGATCTAACAAATATAAATCATGGGTTTTGTTTCTCTAACTTGATAAATGAACTTGCATAAGCAAATATCTTCATAAGAAATGGATCTAGACTTAGATCTAAGAAAAATGCATGAAATCACTATTTTTAACACCCAAACAAACCACCAATCCAACATACTCCTTTGGGTCCGCGTGAGAGATAACTACCACTCACCGAATCACCCAAACACCTCAAAAACTAATCACTTCAGATCTGGACAGCAAGGATTCAAGCTTGATTTGTCGAAATCTCGGTTGAAACGATGAAATCTAGCTTCGTTGGATGAAGATCTTCAACTTTGGCTCTTGGATCTTCAATCTCGATCTTCGATCTTGGATGGATGTTAGAACTAGATTGGAATGGAGAAAAGAAGATGAAGAAATGTTGTAGTCGAGCTCTCAAAATGGCAGCACTTCGTCGCTTCAAAAACCGGTGCCAAAAAGTGAGCCAAACCCCTCTATTTATAGGCTGAAATCACCCTTAGGTCGCCCAGATCTTATCTCGTAGGCTCGCTATTAGGTCGTTGCCGACCTAAAAAGTCTCGACCTAACTATACTACGACCTAAGACCCACAGTATGCATGCTATCTAAAAACATAAGCGCGCGACCTAACAATCTATGCAACCTACCTTAGGTCGTCTAATCGACCTAACTGCACCACATAACTACCCAGCGACCTAACTATTGCCGACCTACCATTCCCAACGACCTATGACTCAATGGAAACTCGACCTAACGGTCTAGCCACCTCCCCGACCTAACAACAACACGAGCTACGACTCATCACTAAGTCGCTAACGACTTAACATGTGCAGACCTAAACTCACGCGACCTAAAAACCCTGTCGTCCTAACTTAGGTCGTCTACGACCTAACTAACATGACCAACTTCCTTAGGTCGTAAACACCCTTAAGTCAGTCCATTCTTATAGGTCGTTTAACTCTTAGGTCGGCTAACTACTGGGTCGCTTCTCCTTAACTCGGTCGATACTTAGGTCGGTCAGAAACTATAACTCGTATACGACCTATCACTTATCTTGTTAACTCGGCTAACTGTTAGGTCGGTAACCCTAAGTCACTCATTCCTATAGGTCGGATATCTGCCTTAGGTCGCTCCCATCCTATAGGTCGCTAATCCTATAAGTCGCTCCCCTCGACCTAAACATCATACGAGCCAAAATCCGCACGAGCTAACACTCACTACACTACTAGGTCGCTAACCTGTCCCAACTTAAGTCGCTCCATATCTTAAGCCGCTTGCCTAAGCCACCATACGACCTAAGCTACACCACGACCTAAGCCTCTACACAAGTTAACTTCTATAACTCGGCAACTTCCTTAAGTCGGTCAGGCACTATAGGTCGGTCACTACCTTAACTCGGCAACACGACCCAAGCTTCCTACGACTTAAACACCACAACACGAACTAACTCAGGTTGACTCAAACAATACTAACGACCTAATATAACCATTTTACGATTTATCGACACGTAAAATACGGGTCGTTACAGTTATGGTTAAAGAAGAAGAAAAAGGTAGAAGAAGAAGAAGAAAGAAGAAGAAACAGAAAAAAATATCAGAATCTCACAATCGCAGTGGAACAACATATAATAGATAAATGAATAATCTTAAAAACAAAGAACTATATTAGTTATTACATTACATCACATTACATCATCAGAGTGTACAACAACAAACAGCGGAAAAGAAATACTATATACTAGTTTGATATGCCATGTTATCCAGCTTGCCTCCAATTCTCTAAAACAACTCCCGAATTCCAGAATGACCTGATAACCTCACTCTAGACTGCCCGTGTGGAAATTGGTGGGCACCTAGAGTTTAGGAAGGAAAACAATAAACTCCAGGTCAGTCATAGGACTGGTGTGAGAACTTAAAATAGTTATTTATCTTTAAAACAACAACAAAGGAAGTATTTTAAAAAAATAGATCCGCAGTGTTTTTGGAAAATGAAACTACCATAAGGCCTCCCGCCACACACACAATGCAAACGCAGAATTGGAGGAGATTTCTCCTTATGATAGTCAAAGATGCTTACTACGCAAAAATCAAATCATTTTTGATATTATTATTAGTGCATAGTGTAGAAAAAATTTCGAAAGTAGAATATAAATCTTAGCCAACATACGACTATCATTGTATGCCTACTATAGCTACCATGTTCAATAGTAGGTTACTGCCACATTTCATGACAGGTTATACAACTAAAACCGTACAGGGTTAGTATTGTTTCTTTGGATTTCCAACAAATGGTCGGGCAAAGGAACTTCCTACACCGAAATGGGTACGCCTCTGGAAAGACGCCTCGAGAACCTAACCGGATCTCTGCTGACACAAGGCCGAGTTACCACACGCTTCTGGGTGCAATGAAGCTGTAACTCGATAACTCCACACAAAAAAGTATGCCATCCCCGGTCGTTACCGACCTTTATCCGAGGATCCTCAATACCAACAACCACAAAGTAATAAATTTGCAGCAACCACATAGGTTAAATATCTGGGCTCCATACCATGATACAACCTCTATCCAGAAAAAAAATGGACATACCTTAGGGGCGACCCCTAAAAAACCTTGCCGCAACATTCCTATTTCGACAATTTTCGGGTTGTAAGGCTCGACGAAGTCTCGTCCACCAAGCTATGCTTTTTTTCACATAGCCACTCTTTGATCATCAAATGATCAATAAATAATCATCACACAGCAACACTCAGCATGCCACATTACCAAATTGGGAGTATACCGTTGATAACCTTCAACTACAAAATCTCTGAGCTCGTACGTCTCAGAGAAGGGTGTTAAGCTAAGAGAATAAATTCTCCACCACCAACAGAGATGTATTTGAAAGAAATCTGCTTTATATCGCAAAATGTAATGTCACGTACCATACAAGTCCGTTCCGGGATCGAACGCAACCGAAGGCACTTCCAAAGAAGCCTTTGTAATCCGGATATTCACTAATCACGTCCGGATTCCCATCACAAAGTGTGATAAAATCTGTATATCGGAGATCAGCCGATGAGAGACATTCGACGGTAATCCTTCCATTTTCAAAAATATCCGGTCTTCAACACCAGTCTTCAATGCTATCCATTACGTCGCATCCCTATTCGAAATGGGTAATCCGAATAATGAGCGCAATAATTTAAAAATAAGTGTAGCATTCAATTTCAAACAATTCACAACAAATACCTATTTAAAGGTCAATATTGATAGTCGGTTACTTAACTATCAATCAATATTCACAACATCACCCGATTATAAATAATCTTCCCAAATTATTTATTTTTCAAAATATCTTTACAAGATATATTTTCCACCCTTCAACCATTTGAAACCAAATTTCAAATCATTTTTCACCTTTCAATCTTTGAAAACAAATTTCAAATCAATTTCCTTAAACGGAAACACTTCCAAATACTTATCCATTTTAAATTTAAAATGGTTCATTTAAATCAATCAAATAAATCCTTACCGATTTATTTTAAACTTACGTTCCAAATCTGTAAATTTATTTCCACACTTCAAAAATAAATCAATGTTTATTTTTAAACAAATTTCCCTTTCTTTTATAAATTCCATAGTGAATTTACATTTCCAAAATATCTACGAATATACGATTTTCAAATCGATTTCTAATATTCATTTTCAATTTATCTTTAAAAGATAAAATCTCAAAACATTCACCTCATATTGGAAAAACATTTCCATACTTATTTAATAATAAGTAATTCACAAATCTATTCATTTTAAACACTTGGAAAATATTCAATAAACTTAAATCACAATTAAGCATATATTTTATTCTTTAAGGAAAACATTCTCTTAAACACATATATTTGAGTCAAAACGAATGTTGCGTAAAACATCGTTACGACAACCCAAAACCACTAGTATAGGGATTCGAACTTAAAATAGATATATAAATCCCAATACTACATAAAACATTTCCTTTTGGAAATAATTTACTATAACGACAGTGTTATAGTCCACCATTTCCTTCTATTTCTCGAGAACGTCTATTTCAACAATAAATGTTGAAATCTATGATTTCGATACTTAATACATTTTAAAACACCTTCAAATCATTTTAAATCTATTTAAAACATCACTTCCCAAAACATTTCTTTAATATATTATTCACTATCCAAAATCGCGAATATACTTCGTTAACCAAATTCAACATTTTTTACACATTTTATCTAAAAGATTATCCACTATCCAAAATCGCGGATATACTTCCTTTAATAAGCTATAATAATTAACTTATCATCAAAATAAGTCATTTTCAGATTTATAAAACAATGTTTATAATCACATACACACACACACACATACATATATATTATAAAATTTCAACTTATAAAATCCCTTGATTAACAAATTCTGTTTGTATCTCATTTAAATGCCAAAATCCAATTTATCCGTTAATTACTTATAAATCTTTTATTTTACAAAATCTATTCATTTTATAACTTCAAAATTTATAAATCTAAAAATTTCATTCACTTATGAAATCCATTTTTATTTAATTTAATATTTATAAAAAAAACTCGTTTTATAATTCCAATATTTTTAATTTATAAAATATCAGTTTTATAAATCTTTTATATAAACCGCTTATAATGATTTAAAAATCCCAATTTAAACCATTTTACAAATTAATCAACTACTTATTTCAAAAATCACATTTCGGTTATACAAAAATCATAATCTTTATAACATAAAAATTACAACGTTGATTTATTTAAAATGAATAAATTCCAAAAATATTTTTTTTATTATGAATTCTCAGCTTAAATTATTAAAAATCCAATTTTATTTATTTTCGGCATCTAACGATACCAAAAATATATTCGGCTAAATTTTAGCCTTTAACGATTTCAATCACAAAGATAATCACGCAGAATATAAATAGATCAACACACAAAATTGAAACAAATTCAATCATTTGAGGAATCCAGTTGGATCCCTCCAACCTGTTTCCCTGCATCCACAGATGTTAGCACAATACCAATTCCACTTCGAGGTGAAATATCGCGGCATATGGGAATTATAAAATACTATCCGCTATTATGCGGCGCAATAGAGTCTCATCCGCTATATAATGCGGGAAATCAACTCCAAGTACATAAATAATACCAATTTCACTTCAAAGTGAAATATTCGCGGTATATGTTTTTAATAAATAACCTCCGCTTAATATACGGCGTATAATGTCTATTTTAACAATCAATAGGTAACAATTTATCATCCAGGCATACAATCAAGCAATTTTAAATTTAACTATCTAAAATTTAAATCGAAACAATTTCGATTGAGTGAGAAGTTCTCACCTTGGTTCAAATAACAGTCGCAGCGTTTTATTCCAAATAAAATTAAACGTGCGTTTAATTTTACCCAAAATTTAAACTAGCTCCAATCGATTCCAATCCAACTCCATTGCGTAGTGTTCATGTAACGACCCGATATTTTCAACCATTCGCATCCATTATAAGTGTATAGGTAGACACTCATGCCGGAATTGAATTGCTCAAAATACCGCGTTGTAAATAAAAATTTGGCAAATCTTAGAATATACAGTAAATAATAATCACAGATCATAGACACAGAGTAATAATAATGCAGCGGAAGTAAAAGAGATAGTAGTTCATGAAGCTACTATATAAATATATCAGAGTTACATAAGATACAACAGAAGAGATAAAGTACAACAGAAGTTTCAATATGATAACCAAGTACAAGATGAATAGAACAACCGAACTGAAATAGATAAGACTACATAAGCAGATAATCTCCAGCGATTCAAATCTCCAGAAGTGGAATCCAAATCTGTGAATAACTCAGGCTGACCCGAGCGTAAATAAAAATACAAACACTCGAGTCAGGACATACATACTTATACAATGTAAACCAACTCAAGGGAACTGTAGTAAAGGTACAAGTAACTTAGAAGATGCTTGGGACCCCCCATCCTCTAAGGATCCGTTAAACTATTTACTATGTAGTAATATAAGCTATATACAGTAGTGTCTAATCAGTAAAGTATAATCATATAGAAAATAGAGTTAAGGGGATGGTGAACCTTAACGCGGTTGGATCTTTAAAACCAAAATCGTAGTGGGCTCACTATAAGGAGACGACACGGCACGCGAGGCAATGCCAAGGTGGATACACCGTTTGCACTCCCGGACCGGTGGTGACGACAAGCCAGCAGCTTCCGCCCACGTCGAACAATAAGCCCGAATCAAAGTGGCGTCACATATCGAATCACAAAAGTAATAGAATGGTTTCCGATGGAGCATGCTCGATGAAAGGGTGCGACCCTTTGTATAGCCCGGTATAGCTCCTGTTTTAGTCATTTATTCCAACTCACGGGAGTTGGGTCCACGTAATATACCTCGAGAACGTCGCCACCATCCTACTTCATTCTAGAATCTCCACCGCGTACACAGTTATTAAAGTGGTTTTCGGTATTGGCCGGCTATAAGACAATATCTGATCCCGGTCTCTTTAACAACCCATCGTTATTATAACCCGTAGTTATAACTTTAAAAAAATATTTTATACTTCAAAAGTAAAATGTCATTTCAACCCAAATCTTTATCAAAATAAAAATTAAATCATTTCCAAACCATTTCAATATATCATCATACCATATCTTTCAATTCAAATATTTATCAAAATAAATATCAAGTCGTTTCTAACCATTTCAATATATTAAATTATCATATCCTTTAAAAACTTCCTTTCAAATCATTTTAATACATCAAAATATCATAACCTTCAGAACTTCCTTTCAAATCATTTTAATATCAAAATGTCATATCTTTCAAAACTCCATTTTTCAAATCATTTAATATCAAAATATCATATCTTTCAAAACTTCGTTTCAAATCATTTTAATATATCAAAATATCATATCTTTCCAAAACCATATTTCAAATCATTATTCATTTTATTCAATTTAAAATACCATTTCAATTCATATTTCAAAACAGTTTATATTCCAAAAAAAATCATTTTTTTATCATTAAAATGAAGTTATTATGTTAATAATTAAATTATTAAATTTCCAAAATTTCAACTTCCAAAGTTCATTTATTCACTTACGTTTATTAAAACAGTGAAATTTCACTTTTCGCAGCATTTAGAAAACGCTACGGAAAGTTACATTCAAAACAGTTCAATTTAACAAAAGACAACATTTTAAAATGTTGTAATAGGGTTTACTTAAATTTCAAATAAACTTAGTTAAATTCAAAAATTATAGCACTTACAACAATTTGGTATAATAGTTTTTAATTCAATAGCTTTTTAGTTCATTATCATCAACTACAACATTTACAAATGCTGTAATATCATTTACATTGCAATTAATAGCATTTCAAAAATGCAGTAAATTAACTTCAAATATTGAATATAATTTCTCAACCAATTATGTTTTTATTTAAAACATTTTTAACAAATAAAATCATATATTTTCACATTTATAAATATCATTTAATTTTCCTCAAGTTCATGATTTTATAAAGTTAAATTTCCATTCAAAAATCAAGATTTAATAATAATTCACTTATTAAAATGCAATGCTCAATTTTAAATTCATTACATTAAATTTCAACTTAACATTTAAGTTCAAATTCTCAAATATAACTTAATTTTATTTTTATTCACTTAACTAAAAGTTTACTTTCAAGTCAATTTCATAAATTTTCAATTTTAGTTATATTTCAAAATTTCAACTTAAATATTCATTCATTTCACATTCAACTTTATCAAAAATCATTAATATGATATAAAATCACTTTAAATTAATTTAAATTCAAAATATCATAAATTTATCATATTTTGAAAGTTAATTTAAATTCCATTAAAAATTAAATCAAAATTTCCAAAATAACTTATATTCATATTTTCTAACTTTTCATAAATTCATTTTACTTACAATTATTCAGAAAATCAATAATATTTTACAAAAATCCTTTTTGATTAGATTTAAATCAAAATGTTTTAATATTTACATTTCTAAAATATTTTTAAAAATTTTAGAAAACATATATTAACTACGGGTCTGTATATAATTTTCTACACTAGGAAAAGTGATACGGGTAATATATCATTTCAACCCGTAATTTACAAAGAAAATCCGGGTTTTATCATTTCAAACCCGCAATCCCAAGTTAAAATAAATTAAATAAAAACCGTTCAAGCCTATCATTTCAGCCCATAACGATTTTTCCCTATTCTAAAGTCCGTTCGGGTATGTATCATTTCAACCCATAGTGATTTCTAATCTACAGGGAACTTGCAGTGTGATAAACAGATATAAATGAACAGTTAACAAAATATATAAATAACAGATGATATGACATGAAATTTAACAGGTTTAACATCATATATAAAAAAAATCACATGGTAGTTATAACATCATATTTAATTCTACACATTCAGTTGTTGTTGTTTCACAACTGCATAAGTATAGATGTCGTGTGAGCTTTACTCACCTTTTTGTGCTGGAGATTGCAATACAAATGACACAACGGATTCCAGAAGGCATGATGACACAACAATAGGCTCAAGTGGGAAGAGATCTAAGCTTAGAACTTGTGTTACAACCCAAAACAAAACAAAATAAAATTACAATTCAATACAACATTGAATAGGAATAACTTTGAAATAAAAAGAGATACAAATACACAGTCTTTTGCCTTGCCTTCTACACTTGCTAGCATGGCTTAGGGAATGTTTTGGATCAGGTTTGGACATACTTTGGTTTAGGTTTGGGTCCTATAAGGCATGGCTACAAGGTATTGAAGTGGTGGAGGAGTTAATATGCATGAATATGAAGAGGCTTATGCAAATAGTGGGTTTTTGGTTCATTTTCGGCTAGGCTACATGGATCTATAGCTCGGCTATGGCATGTTTCAGATCTGGACATAGGATGAAGGTGATGGTTAGGGGTGTGTCAAGGTGGTGGTGGAGCAATAGGAGGTGGCCAAGGTCATCTAAGGTGATGGTGATGAAGACTAGTTGGCTAGACATGCTTTTTAAGGAGTTTTAACATAGTTTTTGTGGATTTTGCATCATGGGAAGATCATGGCACATGCTGGTCAGTGGAGGAAGGGTTTTGATCGTGTATGATGTGGGGAAGGAAGTGGTGGTGGTCGGTGGAGGAGACGGTGGAGGTGTTAGGCCAAACAATGCAAGAGAAGCAAGGCAAAAATCAAGCAAAACAAAGAAGAAGAAGTAAAAAAATAAGAGGAGGAAGAGAGGCCATTGCTTATTTTTCTTTACTCAGATCTGAAATGGATGTGTATTATTGATGGAATGAGAAACTTTCACGTGAATAAGCAAAAGAAAAGGAACGGCTACAATAAATTGATGCATTGATTGAAAAAGAAACGGTAAAAGAAATGGTGAAACGAC
The DNA here is from genome assembly GCA_030765085.1 of Allium cepa. Lineage (NCBI taxonomy): Eukaryota > Viridiplantae > Streptophyta > Magnoliopsida > Asparagales > Amaryllidaceae > Allium > Allium cepa. Next base: position 468,658,082 of record CM060943.1, read on the forward strand.
TTTACATTTCTTAGCTTTTAAAACCTTCCATACTTTCTTTTCTTTTAAATCAAGTAAAACAAAATAAACTTCAGAAAATACATCTAAAACCGAAACAAAGTGAAATAAAATAAAAATATGTAATTAAATTTAAAGAAAATATAAAAAGAATTAAGGAAATTGCTTAAAAATTGAAAACAGGGTTCAAAAATTACAATTAAAACATCAATGGCTTTGGAAAAATATCTACTTCATTTTAAAAATATTCTAAAGAAAATTTTTGAAATAAAATAATTTATTTATCATTTCTAAAATAAAATAAATAATTAAATTGGTGAAAAATAGAAAAGAACTAAAGAAAATGTTTAAAAATTGAAAACAGGGCATGGAAATTACAAGAAAAATACTACTAGCTCTAGAAAAATTCCTACCTCACTTCAAAAATACTAAAAGACAAAAGCATACATAAAATAACATATCAATAAATATTACAATAAAATATGACAAAGAAAAATAAAATTTATACTATTTAAAATAACAAAATTGCAGAATAAACAAATTACACTCAATATTGAAATATACATAACTTTCACAATTTACATCCGTTTCCAACGAAACAAAAAGCAGTGTTCTTAAAATTTTATGTACTTTAATAATAAAAGATAAAATTTAAATTTTCAAACTTTTAAAAATTTAAATTAAAAGTCAAAGTTTGACTATTTTGACCAAAAAATTCACTTTTTGGAAAATATTCTTTTTAGTCATGCTTTGGAATGATAATTCATATCAAAACTAAAGTTTATCATTCAAAATAAATAAAATAAGTTTTTAAATCAAAATTTTAATTAAAATAATTAAAATATAAAAAAAAATCACAAAATACAGGGTTGTTACACTCTCCCCTACTCAAAACTTTTCGTCCCCGAAAAGGAATGAGGTACGGGAAAGCACAGAAAAAGATAGAGTGAAACAAGATTAGAACAAGATGACAAGGAGATTGAAATTATACATGATGGCTATTGTTACAGGTAAGTTTTACAAGGTGGAGATGATCTTTCCAAAATTCTCTAAAATTAAGAACACAAGCACGAAAAGGTGGATTCAAAATGATTACCAAAGATTATAGAAAGATTTCTAAACGGAAAGATTATAGAAAGATGCCTATACCAGTCTGTAGCAAGATATGGATAATGAGGACAAATAAAATATAGTTTGAAAAAAACAAAATAAGGAAATAAGTTTGAAACCATGGAAATTTCAATTTAAACAGAAAATAATTTTTTTTACACAAGTTAAATAAATCTTAACTATCTCAAATTACATTATTTTATTATCAAATCATCTTAAATTAACAATTTTTTTAAAACCATGGGTTTGAAAAATAATCATTTATTACACTCACAATGTACTTAACAAATTTTATTCTTCTTTATTCCTAATTAGAATTAAATTTATTCCGCTCAATATATTTATCACTTATGTTAAACTTACACTTATTATAACTGCTTTGATTTATTCTTAGTTATTTTAACATTATTTCATTGTAAGTTATTCAATTACCCTTTATTATATTACCTCTGTTAATCATTTTATAATTAAAATTTAAGTATATAACATTTATTCTAACCACTCAAATTTTATTTATAAATCTTTTTATATTGTATATTATCCATTTACATTGTTAACTTCTAAAATTAAGGTAAGTTATATTGGAATGCAATTGAGTATTATACAAATAAAACTTTCAATTCAATCATTTCAAGCTTAAATCATTTATTCAAAAAATTTGATTTTTTTTTTATAATTGAAATTATCCTTTAAAATTAAAATTTAAGTATTAAATTTCCGATTTCTACAAACCATTTTAGAGATAACTAAATGTATGTACATAGTTTATCGAATCAAATTTAGATCATACGTCTATATATATTATAAATCAAGTCATATTTTAGAAATTCAATTCAAATCATTTTGATTTGCCAAAACAAAGCTGTAGTAGGTCTACAGAGCGGTCTCTTCACTTCGAAACTCGAAAATGAACGTCGATGATGCTACAGTCATCACCGAAATTATTTCCCAGCGACAAAGAGAAGAGCACTAATTTTTAAACTTTAAAATCCTTTGGAAACATATTCTTATTTGAAAATACTTTAAATAATATAACCTTTTAAAACTTTAAACACAAAGTTTGAAACCATCGGAAATTAAATTATCAAATTTCTTGTTTTAAATTCATTTCAGTTCCCAAACAAATTTATAAACAACTATCTATAAATTCATTTATAGAACAATAAATGATAAATTAAGTATTATCATTTCAAATAATCAATTTAAATCAATTTATTAAGTTGCCATAAATTTGCTTATATATCAAAATTTTATTTCATTAACCAAATTTTAAAATAATATTGTGTCAGTTTGTTCTGTCAATGTGTTTTAGAAATCCTATCGATAGCGTTGATCAGACGAATAGATCAGAAACCCAACTCAACATCAACAACTCAAACAACACAATATATAAAACAAAATATAGATTTAAAAGTACAATTCAAAATGTTTGAAGATAGGTTGGAAACAAAAGACAAGATGATTAAATAACAAAATAGGGAGGTGGACAAGCTTAAATAAATCGCGAGCAATCTTAACCGGGTCAACCGTGACTTAAATAATAAGATCGATGGGGATTTTTCTAGGGTAAATCTACATTCGATCTCAATAGATAAAGTTTGGAATAACAAAAGATTTTAGCATCTAAACCAAGGATAGATAAAAATTTCTGGTGAATCGATGCTTATTGTAAGGAAGTTTCCCCTTTTTTCAATTCAATTTGAAATTGGCGTGACCGCCGACTCACTAAAAAGATCATTTGAAGCGGAGTTATGGAATACTGCAGAGTCAAAAGAAGATGAACAGTGAAGGATACGAATGGATTATGGAACCATAGGGAACGTTCCAAAATTCAAAGGAATCGAGTCAAAAAAAGAAGAGATTCAAACTCGAATGAAAGTGGTTCTGTAAATACATTCACTCCATATGCTGAGTTTTGCCTAGAGCTACCAAAGCTGTGATACCAACTGTAACGACCCGATATTTTCAACCATTCGCATCCATTATAAGTGTATAGGTGGACACTCATGCCGGAATTGAATTGCTCAAAAAACCGCGTTGTAAATAAAAATTTGGCAAATCTTAGAATATACAGTAAATAATAATCACAGATCATAGACATAGATTAATAATAATGTAGCGGAAGTAAAAGAGATAGTAGTTCATGAAGCTACTATATAAATATATCAGAGTTAGATAAGATACAACAGAAGAGATAAAGTACAACAAAAGTTTCAATATAATAACCAAGTACAAGATGAATAGAACAACCGAACTGAAATAGATAAGACTACATAAGCAGATAATCTCCAGCGATTCAAATCTCTAGAAGTGGAATCCAAATCTGTGAATAACTCAGGCTGACCCAAGCATAAATAAAAATACAAACACTCGAGTCAGGACATACATACTTATACAATGTAAACCAACTCAAGGGAACTGTAGTAAAGGTACAAGTAACTTAGAAGATGCTTGAGACCGCCCATCCTCTAAGGATCCGTTAAACTATTTACTATGTAGTAATATACGCTATATACAGTAGTGTCTAATCAGTAAAGTATAATCATATACAAAATAGCGTTAAGGGGATGGTGAACCTTAACGCGGCCGTATCTTTAAAACCAAAATCGTAGTGGGCTCGCTATAAGGAGATGACACGGCACGCGAGGCAATGCCAGGGTGGATACACCATTTGCACTCCCGAACCAGTGGTGACGGCAAGCCAGCAGCTTCCTCCCACCTCGAACAATACCCCCGAATCAAAGTGGCGCCACATATCGAATCACAAAAGTAATAGAATGGTTTCCGATGGAGCATGCTCAATGAAAGGGTGCGACCCTTTGTGTAGCCCGGTATAGCTCCTGTTTTAGTCATTTATGCCAACTCACGGGAGTTGGGTCCACGTAATATACCTCGAGAACATCGCCACCATCCTACTTCATTCTGGAATCTCCACCGCGTACATAGTTATTAAAGTGGTTTTCGGTATTGGCCGGCTATAAGACAATATCTGATCCCGGTCTTTTTAACAACCCATCGTTATTATAACCCGTAGTTATAACTCTAAAACAATATTTTATACTTCAAAAGTAAAATGTCATTTCAACCCAAATCTTTATCAAAATAAAGATTAAATCATTTCCAAACCATTTCAATATATCATCATACCATATCTTTCAATTCAAATATTTATCAAAATAAATATCAAGTCGTTTCTAACCATTTCAATATATTAAATTATAATATCCTTTAAAAATTTCCTTTCAAATCATTTTAATACATCAAACTATCATAACCTTTCAAAGCTTCATTTCCAAAATATCATAACCTTCAGAACTTCCTTTCAAATCATTTTAATATCAAAATGTCATATTTTCAAAACTCCATTTTTCAAATCATTTAATATCAAAATATCATATCTTTCAAAACTTTGTTTCAAATCATTTTAATATATCAAAATATCATATCTTTCCAAAACCACATTTCAAATCATTATTCATTTTATTCAATTTAAAATACCATTTCAATTCATATTTCAAAACAGTTTATATTCCAAAAAAAAATCATTTTTTTTATCATTAAAATGAAGTTATTATGTTAATAATTAAATTATTAAATTTCCAAAATTTCAACATCCAAAGTTCATTTATTCACTTACGTTTATTAAAACAGTGAAATTGCATCTTTCGCAGCATTTAGAAAACGCTACGGAAAGTTACATCCAAAACAGTTCAATTTAACAAAAGACAACATTTTAAAATGTTGTAATAGGGTTTACTTAAATTTCAAATAAACTTAGTTAAATTCAAAAATTATAGCACTTACAACAATTTTCTATAATAGTTTTTAATTCAATAGCTTTTTAGTTCATTATCATCAACGACAACATTTACAAATGCTGTAATATCATTTACATTGCAATTAATAGCATTTCAAAAATGCAGCAAATTAACTTCAAATATTGAATATAATTTGTCAACCAATTATATTTTTATTTAAAACATTTTTAACACATAAAATCATAAATTTTCACATTTATAAATATCATTTAATTTTCCTCAAGTTCATGATTTTATAAAGTTAAATTTCCATTCAAAAATCAAGATTTAATAATAATTCACTTATTAAAATGCAATGTTCAATTTTAAATTCATTACATTAAATTTCAACTTAACATTTAAGTTCAAATTCTCAAATATAACTTAATTTTATTTTTATTTACTTAACTAAAATTTCACTTTTAAGTCAATTTCATAAATTTTCAATTTTAGTTTTCAAAATTTCAACTTAAATATTCATTCATTTCACATTCAACTTTATCAAAAATCATTAATATGATATAAAATCACTTTAAATTAATTTAAATTCAAAATATTATAAATTTATCATATTTTCAAAGTTAATTTAAATTCCATTAAAAATTAAATCAAAATTTCCAAAATAACTTACATTCATATTTTCTAACTTTTCATAAATTCATTTTACTTACAATTATTCAGAAAATCAATAATATTTTACAAAAATCCTTTTTAATTAGATTTAAATCAAAATGTTTTAATATTTACATTTCTAAAATAATTTTAAATTTTTTAGAAAACATATATTAACTACGGGTCTATGTATAATTTTCTACACTAGGAAAAGTGATACGGGTAATATATCATTTCAACCCGTAATTTACAAAGAAAATCCTGGTTTTATTATTTCAAACCCGCAATCCCAAGTTAAAATAAATTAAATAAAAACCGTTCAAGCCTATCATTTCAGCCCATAACGATTTTTCCCTATTCTAAAGTCCGTTCGGGTATGTATCATTTCAACCCATAGTGATTTCTAATCTACAGGGAACTTGCAGTGTGATAAACAAATATAAATGAACAGTTAACAAAATATATAAATAACAGATGATATGACATGAAATTTAACAGGTTTAACATCATATATAAAAAAAATCACATGGTAGTTATAACATCATATTTAATTCTACACATTCAGTTGTTGTTGTTTCACAACTGCATAAGTATAGATGTCGTGTGAACTTTACTCACCTTTTTGTGCTGGAGATTGCAGTACAAATGACACAACGGATTCCAGAAGGCACGATGACACAAAAATAGGCTCAAGTGGGAAGAGATCTAAGCTTAGAACTTGTGTTACAACCAAAAAAAAAAACAAAAAAAAATTACAATTCAATACAACATTGAATAGGAATAACTATGAAATAAAAAGAGATACAAATACACAGTCTTTTGCCTTGCCTTCTACACTTGCTAGCACTGCTTAGGGAATGTTTTGGATCTGGTTTGGACATACTTTGGTTCAGGTTTGGGTCCTATAAGGCATGGCTACAAGGTATTGAAGTGGTGGAGGAGCAAATCCTTAGCTTTCCAAAACATCAAAGATTATTGAATTCGGATAAAAATTGAAAAAGTTATGTCTAAAATGGTTCAGAAGTCTAAATTCGACACTGATGAAGTTTTATGTTTTGAGATTTTTGAAATTCTGAAGTTAAATTCATCAAAATTGCATTTTTTTTTGTTGCTATCCCAAGACTAAAGCTTCAGCAGTGTTGAATTTAGACTTCTGAACCATTTTTGGCATAACTTTTGCGTTTCTTATCCAAATCAAATAATATTTGATGTTTTGGAAACTGTAGGAAGAATGTGACAACTTTCATTTGTATCACTTTCTGAAATTCTATGATTACAGGGTCTAAATAGCTGATGCAAAATCGCTGTCTTGAGCACTTGCATGTAGTCTTGTGTGTTGTATTTACTTTGGTGGATGAGTTTTCTGATGATTTGTTGTATTTTTTTTCACTTGATTTGTGAATAGTTTGAGCTCATTATTTTACACCATATGCAGATGATATGAGACAAGGTATATGACTTTTGTGAACATCTGAGTTTCCATTTTAATGTGGATTTGACTAACGGTTAGTAAACTGTTTAGTGCGAACGTGTGGTATGGGACACAGGTTAACACTTTACAGATTCCTCTCCGAAAGTTAGCGACACATTCTAGAATTACTAGTGCTATGACCTTCGGGTCATATGAGAATCTGAGAATCTGAGAAATCCGGAAAAGGTGACCTCGGTCGCCTCTGAGATCTCTGTTGGGTACCTAACTATATTACTAGCACTAGTCTGAGAACTTTAGCACGTGCAACATGCTTTAGCATGTAATTATTGGCCAATCTGAGATTTATTTTATGAGTTAAGAGAATTTTGATTTCACCATATTTTTATGTGTTTACTTAGCCTTATAGAGATGAATAAGGCGAAATATGAGTTCTTGAGGATTTTGGTGATTTCAATTTTATGGTTTTATACTTGGGTTTCATTTACTACTTTGAGAAGTTTATTTATTCATGTATCATATTTGGATGTTTTCTTTATATGCATGAATCCCCTAGTATTAACCCAAGTAAGTGTAGAATTATACCATTCTTAGAGATAGACAATTCTTGATATCAACCTTAGTCATTCTTATCAATTAGTGGTCCCTTGATGTATGTTTCCCTTATACCTTATCGTATTTCCTTTCTAACGATAAGATTCAGTTGCCTGACCCGTGTGTTTATCACTCGGGTCAGACCGAGTTGCAGGTTAGGTTGGATGACTATCCTTTTTGCTTGGATCCGTTTTGCTATCTTTTGTGGGCTCTTGACTATGGACTTGGATACCTCCACTTTTGATGGATCTTTTATTTACCACTTCATGTATATATTCTCTTATGGGATGATGTTGTATTATATTATGGGGTGAACGGTATTACATCAGATGTTTGGTTTTGTATCAGTATATATTATCTGTGACTGCTGTTTCTGTGACATGTTATGATGTTATTGTGCTTTGTTCTGAATAGATCCGTTAGCCGTGTAGTATCGTATTAGTTAATCACCGAGTATGTCGACTACTTGAGATTCGCAGAAAAAAAAAGTAAGTATCGACATACTTAGTCATTAGCTAGTGCATTACTATTCGGTCGCCCTTAACCAGCCCTATTCTCTGCATTAGTAGATGGAATTACTCGTTAATTCTCTTTACCAATGTGGGTCTCGGGGTGGGACGTCACAGCTTGGTGACTCCCCCCCTTAATAAAATTGCGTCCGCGCAATTCCTAAGGGAAAAATTCTATAACAACTCATTGAATCAAACAAAAGAAGTAAGCAAAGCTCGAGATAAAAGATTTCTCACCATTCTCAAACGAAGAAAGGAAATCCGGAAACGAACGCTCAATAGATTCTCTGGATGTCGAAGATAAATGACTCTGTCAGAACAAAGAATCCTGGCCTCATATCGAACTAGCCAGTCCATACCAAAGATCATATCGAAACCAAGCGATGGAATCACATGCAGATTCGCACAGAAAGAAAACCCACAAAGCATAAACTCAACATCGTCACAAAGTAAAGTAAGGGTTTCGAACCCACCGACGGGATTAGCAACCCGTAAAGAAGTAAGCAAGCATGAAACATCCAAAGAACAAGCATCCACGAGTTCCTTTGACACGAATGAGTGTGAGGCACCTGTATCAAAGAGCACTCTAATCGATCGATCATGAAATAGAATGGAACCTTCAAGAATAGAAGGAATTGTACCTTTCGGCTGAGATGCATCACTAGAAGCTGCTACATTAAGTTTCCTCGGACGAGAACCTTTGTTCTTCTTAGGACAAGAAAAAGTCATATGTCCCTCGATCTTGCAATAATTGCATCTCTTAGGCTTTGGGCAATCACGGGCAGGATGGTCAGGAGAATCACAGTTGTAGCATGCAAAAGGCTTAGACTGAGAAGGAGCTTGGGATTGTGAAGAAGACGATCCACCTTGCTTCTTCTTCTTGGAATGAGGGAATCTAGGCTTGCGGAAAGGAAATCTCTTCTTCTTAGGATTAGACTGAGGACCACCTTCGTCATCACTCTCTTTCTCATTCTCAACTGTCTCGAGATTGAGAGCTGCATCAACTAATTCCTCAAAAGATAACTTGAGTTGGAGCATCAAAGCTTTCTTCAAATATTTCTTAAGTCCAGATACGAACTTAAGATTTCTCTTGTATGGAGTATCAATGAATTCTAACCCATACTTAGATAGAGACTCGAAGGATGAGACATAATCAGATACCGATGACTTGCCTTGCTTCAACTCAATGAAGCGACAAGTGAGATGAGCCTTCTCAGAAGCGGGAATAAACTTAAGCACAAATCTATCTCGAAACTGCTGCCATGAGAGGGTAGACTCATCCACCTCAGCTATAAGAAGCTCGTACCAGTCAAGAGCACGCTCTTGTAGCATACTAAATTCCACAAGAACTCGATGATGATCAGATAAGTCCATACGAAGAAACACATGCTCGCAAATGCGAAGCCAAGCATGCACATCAAGAACTGACTCGGAGCCTTTGAATGGCTTGCCTCCGAGATGAGTGAAATCACTGCATAGACGTGCGAATACAGATTTGCGAGGAGATGAAGATGGAACAGGAGCAGGAGGTTGAGTGCTCCCAAGAAGCTCTCGAATCTGATCGGTGGTCATATAAATGCCTTCGGGTCGAGAACCACTGGACGGTCCTGCTGCCGAAGGGCGACCTCTACCTCTACCAGACATAGCTGAAAGATAAGATAAGAAAAGATTATTCACAGGGTAGACATATATATCGCAATAAAAATGCAGTAGGTAAGGAATACTACGGAATAGTATTTAACATTCCTAGACGTATTCCCTCCTATCTACCTCGAAGGAATTGAAAGGATAAGGACATGACTAGGTTTGGCCACTTCTAAGGGATGAGATGCATAAAGGTGTTACACTATATGTATGGTTCTTAACGTCTGATGTTCTGTATTTATTCTATTTTGTTCTGAAAGCTAGCTCTGATACCAAGCTGTGACGCCCCACCCCGAGACCCACATTAGTAAAGAGAATTAACGAGTAATTCCATCTACTAATGCAGAGAATAGGGCTGGTTAAGGGCGACCGAATAGTAATGCACTAGCTAATGACTAAGTATGTCGATACTTACTTTTTTTTCTTCTGCGAATCTCAAGTAGTCGACATACTCGGTGATTAACTAATACGATACTACATGGCTAACGGATCTATTCAGAACAAAGCACAATAACATCATAGCACGTCACAGAAACAGCAGTCACAGATAATATATACTGATAAAAAACCAAACATCTGATGTAATACCGTTCACCCCATAATATAATACAACATCATCCCATAAGAGAATATATACATGAAGTGGTAAATAAAAGATCCATCAAAAGTGGAGGTATCCAAGTCCATAGTCAAGAGCCCACAAAAGATAGCAAAATGGATCCAAGCAAAAAGGATAGTCATCCAACCTAACCTACAACTCGGTCTGACCCGAGTGATAAACACACGGGTCAGGCAACTGAATCTTATCGTTAGAAAGGAAATACGATAAGGTATAAGGGAAACATACATCAAGGGACCACTAATTGATAAGAATGACTAAGGTTGATATCAAGAATTGTCTATCTCTAAGAATGGTATAATTCTACACTTACTTGGGTTAATACTAGGGGATTCATGCATATAAAGAAAACATCCAAATATGATACATGAATAAATAAACTTCTCAAAGTAGTAAATGAAACCCAAGTATAAAACCATAAAATTGAAATCACCAAAATCCTCAAGAACTCATATTTCGCCTTATTCATCTCTATAAGGCTAAGTAAACACATCAAAATATGGTGAAATCAAAATTCTCTTAACTCATAAAATAAATCTCAGATTGGCCAATAATTACATGCTAAAGCATGTTGCACGTGCTAAAGTTCTCAGACTAGTGCTAGTAATATAGTTAGGTACCCAACAGAGATCTCAGAGGCGACCGAGGTCACCTTTTCCGGATTTCTCAGATTCTCAGATTCTCAGATGACCCGAAGGTCATAGCACTAGTAATTCTAGAATGTGTCGCTAACTTTCGGAGAGGAATCTGTAAAGTGTTAACCTGTGTCCCATACCACACGTTCGCACTAAACAGTTTACTAACCGTTAGTCAAATCCACATTAAAATGGAAACTCAGATGTTCACAAAAGTCATATACCTTGTCTCATATCATCTGCATATGGTGTAAAATAATGAGCTCAAACTATTCACAAATCAAGTGAAAAAAAAACAACAAATCATCAGAAAACTCATCCACCAAAGCAAATACAACACACAAGACTACATGCAAGTGCTCAAGACAACGATTTTGCATCAGCTATTTCGACCCTTTAATCATAGAATTTCAGAAAGTGATACAAACGAAAGTTGTCACATTCTTCCTACAGTTTCCAAAACTATAAAAATTATTGGATTTGGATAAGAAACGCAAAAGTTATTCCAAAAATGGTTCAGAAGTCTAAATTCAACACTGCTGAAGCTTTAGTCTCGGGATAGCAACAAAAAAAATGCAATTTTGATGAAATTAACTTCAGAATTTCAAAAATCTCAAAACATAAAACTTTTAGAGCAAATCCTTAGCTTTCGAGAACATCAAAGATTATTGAATTCGGATAAAAGTTGAAAAAGTTATGGCCGATTTTGTTCCAGTATCAAACACAGAGCAGAATTGGCTTTGCTCTCAGGTCAGCAGTAAAAATATTCAATTTTGTCATAGCTAACCTCAAAATAAAAAAAACTCAACAAATGAAAGTTGTAGTATATGAAATAAGCTTTCCGGAAAGGTCAAGATTATCAAAATCCGATTTGTGTGTCAAAAGTTATGGCTGTTTTGCTAACAAATACAAACTAAGCCTGATTTGTTAAAGGCAGAATCAGGCTCCTGATTTCAAACTCATTTTCGGTCATTAAAATTGCAAAATCTCAGGATACAATCTGAAAATAAATTGTTGCTTATCAAATGCAGTTTCCAACAAAAAAAATTGAGGTAAAACGGACAAGAAACGTGAAAGTTATGACCATTTTACTATGATGCATTTTCAGCCAAAAGAGATATACGAAAACTTAAGAAACTAGTACGAATTTGCAACATAAAGCTACAGATTTTTCACATGCTTTCAATTTAGTTGCTGTAAGTTATATACTTACGATTTTTGAGCAAAGCAAGGATTTTAGGCTGAAAGATGGAAGCTTTTAACTCCTAAAAGCCGCAAAACCACCTGTAGAAGCTAAGAAAACAACATGTAGACAATAGAAAACTATAAATAGAAGTTACAGTAAACAAACTATGAAGCTTTCTACAAATTGGAGATATAATTGAATAGGAGATTATCTCTTATAAATTTTTGACTAAAAATCCTTTAATTTGAGAAATTGGCTTGGAGTTTTGGTTGAAAATTTAGCGGGAGGCCATTGAAATAGTTTCTGGAGCTATTGGGGAGGAAGATGAGGGAATAGAAGTGTTCTGTACGTACACTTTTGTTTCTTCTTTTTTTCTCATTCCAGAAACCACTTCAGGCTATTGGGTATGAACCCAATATCAACCAAACCCAATAAGACTTAGAATAATTTAGTTTTGAAATTTAATTTAAGACATATTTTCAATTATTCATAACTATTTCAATATTAATCCGATTTTGACAAATCTAGGCTTGTTGGAATCGTCTCAACATGAAGATTTCAAATAGAAAGATAAAACACAAGTTTATCACTTTATATATATATATTTTTTATGTATTTACAATATAACTTGTAAATTGGCATAATTGGCCAAATAAAATATATAGCATGTTCCAAAATATTAATACATGACTAAATCATCAATAAATATTTTATTTCACGCACTAATGTTATTTTTATCACATGGAATATATTTTTCACTTATTCTTGATAATAAAATAGCAATACTAACAATAACTCTAAACTTGCCAATACTAACATTTTACTCAAATATAATTTAACAATCATATTTGAAAATTCTCGAAATAAAACATAAATTTTATTCCGCTCAAGAATTATCTATTATACATCCAGGATTTCATTTATTTATCACACTAGCTCAATTTAATCCATATTTCATTTTTTATATATTAAAATAAACAATATTATATCCTTATTAATTCAATTAATTCCAATATTAAATTATAATCATCATTATAATTTAATATTCATGGTAATCTCCAAAGCAGGGTTGTTACAGGTGGAGGAGTTACTATGCATGAATATGAAGAGGCTTATGCAAATAGTGGGTTTTTGGTTCATTTTGGGATAGGCTACATGGATCTATAGCTCGGCTATGGCATGTTTCAGATCTGGACAGAGGATGAAGGTGATGGTTAGGGGTGTGTCAAGGTGGTGGTGGAGCAATAGGAGGTGGCCAAGGTCATCTAAGGTGATGGTGATGAAGACTAGTTGGCTAGACATGCTTTTTAAAGAGTTTTAACATAGTTTTTGTGGATTTTGCATCATGGGATGGTCATGGAACATGCTGGTCAGTGGAGGAAGGGTTTTGGTCGTGTATGATGTGGGGAAGGAAGTGGTGGTGGTCGGTGGAGGAGATGGTGGAGGTGTTAGGCCAAACAAAGCAAGAGAAGCAAGGCAAAAATCAAGCAAAACAAAGAAGAAGAAGTAGAAAAATGAGAGGAGGAAGAGAGACCATTGCTTATTTTTCTTTTCTCAGATCTGAAATGGATGTGTATTATTGATGGAATGAGAAACTTTCACGTGAATAAGCAAAAGAAAAGGGATGGCTACAATAAATTGATGCATTGATTGAAAAAGAAACGGTAAAAGAAACGGTGAAACGACTTTACGTTTCTTAGCTTTTAAAACCTTCCATACTTCCTTTTCTTTTAAATCAAGTAAAACAAAATAAAATTCAGAAAGTACATCTAAAATCGAAAAAAAGTGAAATAAAATAAAAATATATAATTAAATTTAAAGAAAATATAAAAAGAATTAAGGAAATTGCTTAAAAATTGAAAACAGGGTTCAAAAATTACAATTAAAACATCAATGGCTTTGGAAAAATATCTACTTCATTTTAAAAATATTCTAAAGCAAAATTTTGAAATAAAATAATTTATTTATCATTTCTAAAATAAAATAAATAATTAAATTGGAGAAAAATAGAGAAGAACTAAAGAAAATGTTTAAAAATTGAAAACAGGGCATAGAAATTACAAGAAAAATACTACTAGCTCTAGAAAAATTCCTACCTCACTTCAAAAATATTAAAAGACAAAAACATACATAAAATAGCATATCAATGCATATTGAAATAAAATATGACAAAGAAAAATAAAATTTATACTATTTAAAATAACAAAATTGCAGAATAAACAAATTACACTCAATATTGAAATATACATAACTTTCACAATTTACATCTGTTTCCAACGAAACAAAAAGAAGTGTTCTTAAAATTTTATGTACTTTCATAATAAAAGATAAAATTTTCAAATTTTTAAAAATTTAAATTAAAAGTCAAAGTTTGACTATTTTGACCAAAAAATTCACTTTTTGGAAAATATTCTTTTTAGTCATGCTTTGGAATGATAATTCATATCAAAACAAAAGTTTATCATTCAAAATAAATAAAATAAGTTTTTAAATCAAAAATTTAATTAAAATAATTAAAATATACAAAAAGAATAAATCACATAATACAGGGTTGTTACAGTTCGTCAATACGAACCCGACGCAATTCGTTTCGTGCGTTTTCGACCTCGTACGAAAGAGTTACAGCAATTTAAAGTTCATACGATTTTAAATAAACCAATTTCAATTTTCTATTTTAATTTCTAAACCTCACTTGCATCTAGTCCATCCAACCCCCCCGCCCCCCCCCCCCCCACAACAATCACGGCCGCATGTCATTTCTTCTTCCTCAAGCTTCGTACGCGACATCAACCCATATTTGCCGTCTTCTTCATCAAATTTCGCACCCATCTATCGGCGACCGGAGCACGTTCAAACAAAGCCAAACGAATGGCCACTACGATCTCCACCTCCACCATGAATATAGACGAGCTCGGCCCTCTATTCGCTGTGATAAACGAACCCAAACGCGCAGCCCTTCCCTCGAGATCCACACCAAACCGTAGCTCTAAAATCGATTACATCCGTATGGATTTGAAGCACTCGCTTTGCTCTACAATGTTGTAGTTGGAATGTTTTGCTAAATGTTTATGGATCGAGAGAGACTAAGGGTGAAAGTATGGAGCAATTTCGGCCATTGATAATAATTAGGGCCGGCTGAAGAAGAAGGAGGGTTGGTTTGCAAAATAGAAGAGAATGGTTCCTTTTATAGAAAATTCTCAAAACACTATTCATCCGAAGTTTTCCGAACTCCAAACGAAGCGTGCCGGCTGGCGTTTCTAGGATTTACCCCGTGTTTCGAACACAATGGAACGTGTTTCGGAGGCTAATTCGATCATCTGTGCGA
Organism: Allium cepa; assembly: GCA_030765085.1. Classification (NCBI taxonomy): domain Eukaryota; kingdom Viridiplantae; phylum Streptophyta; class Magnoliopsida; order Asparagales; family Amaryllidaceae; genus Allium; species Allium cepa. The sequence continues at coordinate 468,673,539 of CM060943.1, forward strand.
GTTATGGAAATAAACGATCAAATTTAAATTAAACCGATTAAACGAATTTCTATACGTTTTGGCTCGCCCGGACAAACCGTAAATCCGATTGACACGAAATTTGAAAGCATACAATAATATAACATTACGGAACCGATGAAACTGGTCTCATCAAAATCCGAGACTGTTTGAAAAATGGCAATTTTAACTCGTCAATTAACTATTAAAATATTCGATTTTCACAATTTAACTTTTAATTCGATTTTAAAAGTTCTATAACATCATTCTAACTCCAATATGATTGAATAAAATTTTACAAATCATTTTCAATCATATTAAACCCAATTTTCAATTATTTCTGAAATTTCCAATATTAAACTATCGATGAAATTATCCAATTAAATCTAGATATTCAAAATAATATTTATTCGACTTACAAATTTTACTTATTTATATTTAAAATCAATTAAATATACGAATTTTAATTGACAAAAATTCTGGGTCGTTACAAACTTCCCTCCTTAAAAGAATTTCGTCCTCGAAATTACCAAGTAAGAAAAAGTTACAGAATCCATTAACTTTCCAAAACAAACCGTTCAATTTAGATTTTTCAAATCTCTTAAGTGTTTAACTTTTTCAAAATTCATAGTTAGGCTTCTTTCAACAACTTTACTAAGTTTCCAAATCCAACTTAGTTTTCAAAATTTTCAGTTCTCTCAAAAAAATTCTAATGCCTTAAATTTTCGGAAAATTTCGCCATAACCTCCTTTGCGCGGCTCGATCCGGAAAGAAATTGACAGTATATATATCACAAATATACATCTCATCAAGTGACGAGGCATCCCGTAGGGGAAAAAGTGTAAAAGTACGGTATGTAATCCGAGATATGTACCTTATATATTATTAGCGAGCATATACGACTAATATAGCGCGAAAGCGAGCTCCCAATGCGAAGCAAGCGCAATCTGCACCTGCTATACACTCAACAAACAAATGAGAAACATGTATATATGAAAGTTACATCAATATACAATATATAGCAACATAACAACAAATGCAACCACCAAATCAATATAAATTCACTTCTCATTAATATTCAATGAATTGGTTTTCCAATTGATTCATTAACATTGGATGCTTTTACTAACATTCATCTATTCATATTCAATTAGCAATCATTCACTAATTTACATTCAAGTTGGTTTACTTCCAAATCAAATTATATTCTGTTTAAGATTCACTTAACTTCCGATTTGAATTCAATGATTTATAGTTTTCAATTTCATTAACTCTTAATGGATTATATACAATCAACTAACAATCATATAACAACCAAACCATAACCAACATAACCAAATTATTAATTCTACATTCAATTTGGTTTAACACTTTTAATTCCAATTGATTGATATTAAATTGACTTCCATTCAATTATTCAATTTGTTTTAAATGAATTTATACTTACATCCATTATTTCATATCAATACATTTATATTCGATTGATTAATATTCAATCCATTTATTATTTCAATTGCTAATTCATTTAACATTTCAAGTTGAATTTCATTTATATAACTCAAGTTCGTATTCTTAATGACTTCATTTCATTAATTCACTTATTAATTTAGTTCGACACCAAAATTAACTTTATTCAACTTCACTTAAGTTATATTCCATTTCAAATATCATTTGTTTAACTTAACTTAAATTTCCATTTCTCAATTACAGTCATTTTACATTTCAACTTTATATCCAATTTTAATTCAATTTCAAATTCCAATTTTTATTCAACTAATCTTGAGTTAAATTCAAATATACTTTTATTCACTTCCATTCATTCAAGTTAAACTTTAATTCTAGGATTAAAATTTTCATTCATCTTCATTTGTTTATTTTATTTATATCAACTCAAACCCAATTTCCTATGGAAGCAATCCATCACTTTAGAAACTCGAAAGTGAATTCTAATGATGTGGCCATCATTATCAGGAGTATTTTCCAGCGACCGAAGTGAGTTCAGTGCTTCCTTACTTCCACGAATTCATTTTAAAACTATTTCCTAAAATAATATTCAATCGTTTCCTTCAAACACTTTGGAAAACAGTTCAACCTTCCCAAGAGTTTTAAATCCCCAAACCTTTGTTTTCGTTACATTTAAAACACTTTTCAAATTTCCCCGGATTTAAATTCTGGTTTAAATCAAATTTAGTTATTCTTCCTTTGGATAAATCATACTTATAGAATTTTATTTGGCTAAACCCTTTCAATTTCATTAACAACCAAACATCCAAAGATATATAATATATTCAGAAAATTATTCCTTCTATATCAAAATATAATTTTCGGGCAAAATTATTTCATTACCCGCTTTAAAACAATATCGTGCTGAATTATTCTGCACAAGTGTTTAGAGATCCCTATCAACAACGTTAATTACTCGTATTGACTAGAATCCATGTACCACTCAACAAACCAATCATCACAATATAAAACAATTTAATATCCACTAAAAATACGCGCTCGTATTTATTATTACACACAAACTCATTCTAAAGTACTACTGACTCTATCTCTAATGAGTAATCCCCAACAGAGCCATGGTTGTCGCTTAACCATATGCTCTGATACCAAATGTAACGTTGCATTTTTTTCGACGCTCGAAAATCGACATAAATACGTCCACTGTATCAACTGCCAAGCAATCGAATGCCGGAAAACCGAACTGTTATGGTTAAAGAAGAAGAAAAGGGTAGAAGAAGAAGAAGAAACACAAAACAATATCAGAATCTCACAATCGCAGCGGAACAACATATAATAGATAAATGAATAATCTTAAAAACAAAGAACTATATCAGTTATTACATTACATCACATTACATCATCAGAGTGTACAACAACAAACAGCGGAAAAGAAATACTATATACTAGTTTGAGACGCCGTGCTCTCCAGCTTGCCTCCAATTCTCTACAGCAACTCCCGAATTCCAGAATGACCTAATAATCTGACTCTAGACTGCCCGTGTGGAAACTGGTGGGCACCCAGAGTTTAGGAAGGAAAACAATAAACTCCAAGTCAGTCATGGGACTGGTGTGAGAACTTAAAACAGTTATTTATCTTTAAAACAACCACAAAGGAAGTATTTTTAAAAAATAGATCTGCAATGTTTTTGGAAAATAAAACTACCATAAGGCCTCCCGCCACACACACAATGCAAACACAGAATTGGAGTAGATTTCTCCTTATGATAGTCAAAGATGCTTACAACGCAAAAATCAAATCATTTTTGATATTATTATTACTGCATAGTGTAGAAAACATTTCGAAAGTAGAATATAAATCTTAGCCAACATACGACCATTATCATATGCCTACTATAGCTACGATGTTCAATAGCAGGTTTCCGCCACATTCCATGACAGGTTATACAACTAAAACCGTACAGGGTTCGTATGTTTCTTTGGATTTCCAAAAAATGGTCAGGCAGAGGAACTTCCTACACCGAAATAGATATGCCTCTAGAAAGACGCCCCGAGAACCTAACCGGATCTCTGCTTACACAAGGCCGAGTTACCACACGCTTCTGGGTGCAATGAAGTTGTAACTTGATAACTCCACACAAAAAAGTATGCCATCCCTGGTCATTACCGACCTTTATCCGAGGATCCTCAATACCAACAACCACAAAGTAATAAATTTGCAGCAACCACATAGGTTAAATATCTGGGTTCCATACCATGATACAACCTCTATCTAGAAGAAAATGGACATACCTTAGGGGCGCGACCCCTAAAAAACCTTGCCGCAACATTCATGTTTCGACCATTTCCAGGTTGTGAGGCTCGACGAAGTCTCGTCCACAAAGCTATGTTTTTTTTCACAAAGCCACGCTTTGATCAACAAATGATCAATAAATAATCATCACACAGCAAAACTCAGCATGACACATTACCAAATTGGGAGTATATCGCTGATAACCTTCGACTACAAAACCTCTGCGCTCGTACGTCTCAGAGAATGGTGTTAAACTAAGAGAATAAATTTTCCGCCACCAACATAGATGTATTTGAAAGAAATCTGCTTTATATCTCAAAATGTAATGTCAGACACGTAACCATGCAAGTCCGTTCCGAGATCGAACGGAACCGAAGGCACTTCCAAAGAAGCCCTTGCAATCCGGATATTCACAAATCACGTCCGGATTCCCATCATAAAGGGTGATAAAATCTCTATATCGGAGATCAGCCGATGCAGAGACATTCGACTGTAATCCTTCCGTTTTCAAAAATATCCGGTCTTCAATACCGGTCTTCAATGTTATCCATTACATCGTATCCCTATTCAGAATGGGTAATCCGAATAACGAGCGCAATAATTTAAAAATAAGTGTAGCATTCAATTTCAAACAATTCACAACAAATACCTATTTAAAGGTCAATATTGATAGTCGGTTATTTAACTATCAATCAATATTCACAACAACACCCGATTATAAATAATCTTCCCAAATTATTTATTTTTCAAAATATCTTTACAAGATATATTTTCCACACTTCAACCATTTGAAAACAAGTTTCAAATCATTTTTCACCTTTCAATCTTTGAAAACAAATTTCAAATCAATTTCCTTAAACAGAAACAATTCCAAATATTTATCCATTTTAAATTTAAAATGGTTCATTTAAATCAATCAAATAAATCCTTACCGGTTTATTTTAAACTTACGTTCTAAATCCGTAAATTTATTTCCACACTTCAAAAATAAATCAATGTTTATTTTTAAACAAATTTCCCTTTCTTTTATAAATTCCATAGTGAATTTACATTTCCAAAATATCTACGAATATACGATTTTCAAATCGATTCTAATATTCATTTTAAATTTATCTTTAAAAGATAAAATCTCAAAACATTCACCTCATATTAGAAAAACATTTCCATACTTATTTAATAACAAGTAATTCACAAATCTTTTCATTTTCAACACTTGGAAAATATTCAATATACTTAAATCACAATTAAGCATATATATTATTCTTTAAGGAAAACATTCTCTTAAACACATTTATTTGAGTCAAAACGAATGTAGCGTAAAACATCGTTACGACAACCCAAAACCACTAGTATAGGGATTTGAACTTAAAATTGATATATAAATCCCAATACTACATAAAACATTTCCCTTCGAAAATCATTTACTATAACAACAGTGTTATAGTCCACCATTTCCTTCTATTTCTCGAAAACGTGTATTTCAACAATAATGTTGAAATCTATGATTTCGATACTTAATACATTTTAAAAAACCTTCAAATCATTTTAAATCTATTTAAAACATCACTTCCAAAAACATTTCTTTAATATATTATTCACTGCCCAAAATCGCGAATATACTTCGTTAACCAAATTCAACATTTTCTACACATTTTGTCTAAAGGATTATCCACTATCCAAAATCGTGGATATACTTCCTTTAATAAGCCATAATAATTAACTTATCAAAATAAGTCGTTTTCGGATTTATAAAACAATGTTTATAATCTCACACACACACACACACATATATATATTTTATAAAACTTCAACTTATAAAATCCCTTGATTAACAAATTCTATTTGTATCTCATTTAAATGCCAAAATCCAATTTATATGTTAATTACTTAAATCTTTTATTTTACAAAATCTATTCATTTAATAACTTCACAATTTATAAATCTAAAAATTTCATTCACTTATGAAATCCATTTTTATTTCATTCTAATACCTATAAAAAAATCGTTTTATAATTCCAATATTTTTAATTTATAAAATATCAATTTTATAAATCTTTTATATAAACCATTTATAATGATTTAAAAATTCCAATTTAAACCATTTTACAAATTAATCAACTACTTATTTCAAAAATCATATTTCGGTTATACAAAAATCATAATCTTTATAAAATAAAAATTACAATGTTGATTTATTTAAAATGAATAAATTCCAAAAATAAATTTTTTTATTATGAATTCTCAGCTTAAAATTTTAAAAATCCAATTTTAATTATTTTCGGCATCTAACGATACCAAAACAATATTCGGCTAAATTTCAGCCTTTAACGATTTCAATCACAAAGATAATCACGCAGATTATAAATAGATCAATACACAACATTGAAACAAATTCAATCATTTGAGAAATCCAGTTAGATCCCTCCAACCTGTTTCCCTGCATTCACAGATGTTAGCACAATACCAATTCCACTTCGAGGTGAAATATCGCGGTATATGGGATTTATAAAATACTATCTGCTATTATGCGGCGCAATAGGGTCTCATCCGCTATATAATGCGGGAAATCAACTCAAAGTACATAAATAATTCCAATTTCACTTCAAAGTGAAATATTCGCGGTATATGTTTTTAATAAATAACCTCCGCTTAATATACGGCGTATAATGTCTATTTTAACAATGAATAGATAACAATTTATCATCCAGGCATACAATCAAGCAATTTTAAATTTAACTATTTTAAATTTAAATTGAAACAATTTCGATTGAGTGAGAAGTTCTCACCTTGGTTCAAATAACAGTCGCAGCGTTTTATTTCAAATAAAATTAAACGTGCGTTTAATTTTACCCAAAATTTAAACTAGCTCCAATCGATTTCAATCCTGCTCCATTGCGTAGTGTTCGTCAATACGAACCCGACGCAATTCGTTTCGTGCGTTTCGGACCTCGTATGAAAGTGTTACAACAATTTAAAGTTCATACGATTTTAAATAAACCAATTTCAATTTTCTATTTTAATTTCAAAACCTAACTTCCATCTGGTCCATCCACACCCCCCCACCCTCACAGCAATCACGGCCGCACATCATTTTTTCTTCCCCAAACTTCGTACGCGACATCAACCCATATTTGCCGTCTTCTTCATCAAATTTCGCACCCATCTATCGGTAACCGGAGCACGATCAGACAAAGCCAAACGAACGGCCACTACGATCTCACCTCCACCATGAATATAGATGAGCTCGTCCCTCTATTCGCTGTGATAAACGAACCCAAACGTGCAGCCCTTCCCTCGAGATCCACTCCAAACCGTAGCTCTAAAATCGATCACCTCCGTATGGATTTGAAGCACTCACTTTGCTCTACAATGTTGTAGTTGGAATGTTTTGCTAAATGTTTATGAATCGAGAGAGATTAAAGGAGAAAGTATGGAGCAATTTCGGCCATTGATAATAATTAGGGCCGGCTGAAGAAGAAGGAGGGTTGGTTTGCAAAATAGAAGAGAATGGGTCCTTCTATAGAAAATTCTCAAAACACTATTCATCCGAAATTTTCCGAACTCCAAACGAAGCGTGCCGGCTGGCGTTTCTAGGGTTTACCCCATGTTTGGAACACAATGGAACGTGTTTCGGAGGCTAATTCGATCATCTATGCGAGTTACGGAAATAAACGATCAAATTTAAATTAAACCGATTAAACGAATTTCTATACGTTTTGGCTCGCCCCGGACAAACCGTAAATCCGATTGACACGAAATTTGAAACCATACAATAATATAACATTATGGATCCGATGAAACTGGATTTGTCAAAATCCAAAATTGTTTGAAAAATGGCTATTTTAACTCGTCAATTAAATATTAAAATATTCAATTTTCACAATTTAACATTTAATTCGATTTTAAAAGTTCTATAACATCATTCTAACTCCAATATGATTAAGTAAAATTTTACAAATCATTTTCAATCATATTAAACCCAATTTTCAATTATTTCTGAAATTTCCAATATTAAACTATCGATCAAATTATCCAATTAAATCTAGATATTCAAAATAAAATTTATTCGACTTACAAATTTACATATTTATATTTAAGATCAATTAAATATACGAATTTTAATTGACAAAAATTCTTGGTCGTTACAAACTTCCCCCTTAAAAGAATTTCGTCCTCGAAATTACCAAGTAAGAAAAAGTTACAGAATCCATTAACTTTCCAAAACAAACCGTTCAATTTAGATTTTTCAAATCTCTTAAGTGTTTAAATTTTTCAAAATTCATAGTTAAGCTTCTTTCAACAACTTTACTAAGTTTCCAAATCCAACTTAGTTTTCAAAATTTTCAATTCTCTCAAAAAATTTCTAACGCCTTAAATTTTCAGAAAATTTTGCCATAACCTCCTTTGTGCGGCTCGATCCGGAAAAAAATTGACAGTATATATATCACAAATATACATCTCATCAAGTGATGAGACATCCCGTAGGGGAAAAAAGTGTAAAAGTACGGTATGTAATCCGAGATATGTAACTTATATATTATTAGCGAGCATATACGGCTAATATAGCACGAAAGCGAGCTCTAAATGCGAAGCAAGCGCAATCTGCACCTGCTATACACTCAACAAACAAATGAGAAACATGTATATACGAAAGTAACATCAATATACAATATATAGCAACATAACAACATATGCAACCACCAAATCAATATAGATTCACTTCTCATTAATATTCAATGAATTGGTTTTCCAATTGATTCATTAACATTGGATGCTTTTACTAACATTCATCTATTCATATTCAATTAGCAATCATTCACTAATTTACATTCAAGTTGGTTTACTTCCAAATCAAATTATATTCTGTTTAAGATTCACTTAACTTCCAATTTGAATTCAATGATTTATAGTTTTCAATTTCATTAACGCTTAATGAATTATATACAATCAACTAACGATCATATAACAACCAAACCATAACCAACATAACCAAATTATTAATTTTACATTCAATTTGGTTTTAACACTTTTAATTCCAATTGGTTGATATTAAATTGACTTCCATTCAACTATTCAATTTGTTTTAAATGAATTTATACTTACATCCATTATTTCATATCAATACATTTATATTCGATTGATTAATATTCAATCTATTTATTAATTCAATTGCTAATTCATTTAACATTTCAAGTTGAATTTCATTTATATAACTCAAGTTCATATTCTTAATGACTTCATTTCATTAATTCACTTATTAATTTACTTTGACACCAAAATTAACTTTATTCAACTTCACATAAGTTATATTCCATTTCAAATATCATTTGTTTAACTTAACTTAAATTTACATTTCTCAATTACAGTCATTTTACATTTCAACTTTATATCCAATTTTAATTCAATTTCAAATTCCAATTTTCATTCGACTTATCTTGAGTTAAATTCAAATATATTTTTATTCACTTCCATTCATTCAAGTTAAACTTTAATTCCAAGATTAAAATTTTCATTCATCTTCATTTGTTTATTTTATTAATATCAACTCAAACCCAATTTCCTATGGAAGCAATCCATCACTTTAGAAACTCGAAAATGAATTCTAATGATGTGGCCATCATCATCAGGATTATTTTCCAACGACCGAAGTGAGTTCAGTGCTTCCTCACTTCCACGAATTCATTTTAAAACAATCCTCATCCAAAACTATTTCCTAAAATAATATTCAATCGTTTCCTTCAAACACTTTGGAAAACATTTCAACCTTCCCAAGAGTTTTAAATCCCCAAACCTTTGTTTTCATTACATTTAAAACACTTTTCAAATTTCCTGGGATTTAAATTCTAGTTTAAATCAAATTTAGTTATTCTTCCTTTGGATAAATCATACTTATAGAATTTTATTTGGCTATAAACCCTTTCAATTTCATTAACAACCAAACATCCAAAGATATATAATATATTCAGAAAATTATTCCTTCTATATCAAAATATAATTTTCGGGCAAAATTATTTCATTACCCGCTTTAAAACAATATCGTGCTGAATTATTCTGTACAAGTGTTTAGAGATCCCTATCAACAATGTTAACTACTCGTATTGACTAGAATCCATATGCCACTCAACAAACCAATCATCACAATATAAAACAATTTAATATCCACTAACAAATACACGCTCGTATCTATTATTACACTCAAACTCATTCTAGAGTACTACTAACTCTATCTCTAATGAGTAATTCCCAACAGAGCCATGGTTGTCGCTTAACCATTTGCTCTGATACCAAATGTAACGTTGCAATTTTTCGACGCTCGAAAATCGACATCAATACGTCCACTATATCAACTGCCGAGCAATAGAATGCCGGAAAACCGAACTGTTATGGTTAAAGAAGAAGAAAAGGGTAGAAGAAGAAGAAGAAAGAAGAAGAAATAGAAAACAATATCAGAATCTCACAATCGCAGCGGAACAACATATAATAGATAAATGAATAATCTTAAAAACAAAGAACTATATCAGTTATAACATTACATCACATTACATCATCAGAGTGTACAACAACAAACAGTGGAAAAGAAATACTATATACTAGTTTGATACGCCATGCTCTCCAGCTTGCCTCCAATTCTCTACAGCAACTCCCGAATTCCAGAATGACCTGATAACCTGACTCTAGACTGCCAGTGTGGAAAATGGTGGGCACCCAGAGTTTAGGAAGGAAAACAATAAACTCCAGGTCAGTCATGGGACTGGTGTGAGAACTTAAAATAGTTATTTATCTTTAAAACAACAACAAAGGAAGTATTTTAAAAAAATAGATCTGCAATGTTTTTGGAAAATGATACTACCATAAGGCCTCCCGCCACACACACAATGCAAACGCAGAATTGGAGGAGATTTCTCCTTATGATAGTCAAAGATGCTTACTACGCAAAAATCAAATCATTTTTGATATTATTATTACTGCATAGTGTAGAAAACATTTCGAAAGTGGAATATAAATCTTAGCCAACATACGACCATTATCGTATGCCTACTATAGCTACCATGTTCAATAGCAGGTTACCGCCACATTCCATGACAGGTTATACAACTAAAACCGTACAGGGTTTGTATTATTTCTTTGGATTTCCAACAAATGGTCAGGCAAAGAAACTTCCTACACCAAAATGGGTACGCCTCTAGAAAGACGTCCCGAGAACCTAACCGGATCTCTGCTGACACAAGGCCGAGTTACCACGCGCTTCTGGGTGCAATGAAGCTGTAACTTAATAACTCCACACAAAAATGTATGCCATCCCCGGTCGTTACCGACCTTTATCCAAGGATCCTCAATACCAACAACCACAAAGTAATAAATTTGCAGCGACCACATAGGTTAAATATCTGGGCTCCATACCATGATACATCCTCTATCCGGAAGAAAATGGACATACCTTAGGGGCGCGACCCCTAAAAAACCTTGCCGCAACATTTCTGTTTCGACCATTTCCAGGTTGTGAGGCTCGACGAAGTCTCATCCACAAAGCTATGCTTTTTTTCACAAAGCCACGCTTTGATCAACAAATGATCAATAAATAATCATCACACAGCAACACTCAGCATGCCACATTACCAAATTGGGAGTATATCGCCGATAACCTTCAACTACAAAACCTCTGAGCTCGTACGTCTCAGAGAAGGGTTTTAAGCTAAGAGAATAAATTCTCCACCACCAACAGAGATGTATTTGAAAGAAATCTGCTTTATATCTCAAAATGTAATGTCAGACACGTAACCATACAAATCCGTTCCGGGATCGAACGGAACCAAAGGCACTTCCAAAGAAGCCCTTGCAATCCGGATATTCACTAATCACGTTCGGATTCCCATCACAAAGGGTGATAAAATCTCTATATCGGAGACCAGCCGATGCAGAGACATTTGACGGTAATCCTTCCATTTTCAAAAATATCCGGTCTTCAACACCGGTCTTCAATGCTATCCATTACATCGTATCCCTATTCGGAATGGGTAATCCGAATAACGAGCGCAATAATTTAAAAATAAGTGTAGCATTCAATTTCAAACAATTCACAACAAATACCTATTTAAAGTTCAATATTGATACTCGGTTATTTAACTATCAATCAATATTCACAACAACACCCGATTATAAATAATCTTCCCAAATTATTTATTTTTCAAAATATCTTTACAAGATATATTTACCACACTTCAACCATTTGAAAACAAATTTCAAATCATTTTTCACCTTTCAATCTTTGAAAACAAATTTCAAATCAATTTCCTTAAACAGAAACACTTCCAAATATTTATCCATTTTAAATTTAAAATGGTTCATTTAAATCAATCAAATAAATCCTTACCGATTTATTTTAAACTTACGTTCCAAAGCCGTAAATTTATTTCCACACTTCAAAAATAAATCAATTTTTATTTTTAAACAAATTTCCCTTTCTTTTATGAATTCCATAGTGAATTTACATTCCCAAAATATCTATGAATATACGATTTTCAAATTGATTCTAATATTCATTTTCAATTTATCTTTAAAAGATAAAATCTCAAAACATTTACATCATACTGGACAAACATTTCCATACTTATTTAATAATAATTAATTCACAAATCTATTCATTTTCAACACTTGGAAAATATTCAATATACTTAAATCACAATTAAGCATATATTTTATTCTTTAAGGAAAACATTCTCTTAAACAGATTTATTTGAGTCAAAACGAATGTTGCATAAAACATCGTTACAACAACCCAAAACCACTAGGATAGGGATTCGAACTTAAAATAGATATATAAATCCCAATACTACATAAAACATTTCCTTTCGGAAATCATTTACTATAACAACAGTGTTATAATCCACCATTTCCTTCTATTTCTCGAAAACGTCTATTTCAACAATGAATGTTGAAATCTATGATTTCGATACTTAACACATTTTAAAACACCTTCAAATCATTTTAAATCTATTTAAAACATCACTTCCCAAACATTTCTTTAATATATTATTCACTGTCCAAAATCGCGAATATACTTCGTTAACCAAATTCAACATTTTCTACACATTTTATCTAAAGGATTATCCACTATCCAAAATCGTGGATATACTTCCTTTAATAAGCTATAATAATTAACTTATCAGAATAATTCGTTTTCGGATTTATAAAACAATGTTTATAATCTCACACACACACACACACACACATATATATTTTATAAAACTTCAACTTATAAAATCCCTTGATTAACAAATTCTATTTGTATCTCATTTAAATGCCAAATTCCAATTTATACGTTAATTACTTATAAATCTTTTATTTTACAAAATCTATTCATTTTATAACTTCACAATTTATAAATCTAAAAAATTTATTCACTTATGAAATCCATTTTTATTTCATTTTAATACTTATAAAAAATCGTTTTATAATTCCAATATTTTTAATTTATAAAATATCAATTTTATAAATCTTTTATATTAACCGTTTATAATGATTTATAAATCCCAATTTGAACCATTTTACAAATTAATCAACTACTTATTTCAAAAATCACATTTCGGTTATGCAAAAATCATAATCTTTATAACATAAAAATTACAACGTTGATTTATTTAAAATGAATAAATTCCAAAAATAATTTTTTTTATTATGAATTCTCGGCTTAAATTTTTAAAAATCCAATTTTATTTATTTTCGGCATCTAACGATACCAAAATAATATTCGGCTAAATTTGAGCCTTTAACGATTTCAATCACAAAGATAATCACGCAGATTATAAATAGATCAGCAAACAACATTGAAACAAATTCAATCATTTGAGGAATCCAGTTGGATCCCTCCAACCTGTTTCCCTGCATCCACAGATGTTAGCATAATACCAATTCCACTTCGAGGTGAAATATCACGGTATATGAGATTTATAAAATACTATCCGCTATTATGCGGCGCAATAAGGTCTCATCCGCTGTATAATGCGGGAAATCAACTCCAAGTACATAAATAATACCAATTTCACTTCAAAGTGAAATATTCGCGGTATATGTTTTTAATAAATAATCTCCGCTTAATATACGACGTATAATGTCTATTTTAACAATCAATAGATAACAATATATCATCTAGGCATACAATCAAACAATTTTAAATTTAACTATTTAAAATTTAAATTGAAACAATTTCGATTGAGTGAGAAGTTCTCACCTTGGTTTAAATAACAGTCGCAGCGTTTTATTTCAAATAAAATTAAATGTGCGTTTAATTTTACCCAAAATTTAAACTATCTCCAATCGATTCCAATCCAGATCCATTGCGTAATGTTCGTCAATACGAACCCGACGCAATTCGTTTCGTGCGTTTTCGACCTCGTATGAAAGAGTTACAGCAATTTAAAGTTCATACGATTTTAAATAAACCAATTTCAATTTTCTATTTTAATTTCTAAACCTCACTTGTATCTGGTCCATCCATCCCCCCCCCCCCCCCCCCCACATAGCAATCACGGCCGCATGTCATTTCTTCTTTCCTAAACTTCGTACGTGACATCAACCCATATTTTCCATCTTCATCATCAAATTTCGCACCCATCTATCGGCGACCGGAGCACGATCAGACAAAGCCAAACGAATGGCCACTACGATCTCCACCTCCACCATGAATATAGATGAGCTCGGCCCTCTATTCTCTGTGATAAACGAACCCAAACACGCATCCCTTCCCTCGAGATCCACACCAAACCGTAGCTCTAAAATCGATCACATCCGTATGGATTTGAAGCACTCACTTTGCTCTACAATGTTGTAGTTGGAATGTTTTGCTAAATGTTTATGGATCGAGAGAGATTAAGGGAGAAAGTATGGAGCAACTTCGGCCATTGATAATAATTAGGGCCGGCTGAAGAAGAAGGAGGGTTGGTTTGCAAAATAGAAGAGAATGGGTCCTTTTATAGAAAATTCTCAAAACACCATTCATCCGAAATTTTCCAAACTCCAAACGAAGCGTGCCGGTGGCGTTTCTAGGGTTTACCCCGTGTTTTGCTCACAATGGAACGTGTTTCGGAGGCTAATTCGATTATCTGTGCAAGTTACGGAAATAAACGAACTAATTTAAATTAAACCGACTAAACGAATTTCTGTACGTTTTGGCTCGCCCAGGACAAATCGTATATCCGATTGACACGAAATTTGAAACCATACAATAATATAACATTACGGATCCGATGAAACTGGTTTCATTAAAATCCGAGACTGTTTGAAAAATGGCTATTTTAACTCGTCAATTAAATATTAAAATATTCAATTTTCACAATTTAACTTTTAATTCGATTTTAAAAGTTCTATAACATCATTCTAACTCCAATATGATTAAATAAAATTTTACAAATCATTTTCAATCAAAGTAAACCCAATTTTCAATTATTTCTGAAATTTCCAATATTAAACTATCGATTAAATTATCCAATTAAATCTAGATATTCAAAATAAAATTTATTTGACTTACAAATTTTACTTATTTATATTTAAAATCAATTAAATATATGAATTTTAATTGACAAAAATTCTGGGTCGTTACATTAGATTTAAAATAATATACATATATAGATTATAATAGGAAACATATTTATTTCTTTTTGGAAAGGTAAATTTTGCCAATGTAAATAATTATAAAAGAATTAACCAAATATTATCAAATTTCAATAATTATAATAGGAGATTATTAAATAAATATTTATCCAAATATTAATAACTCAGCATTTATTATAGTTCAAATTCATCTATATACATATCCAGATATATATATATATATATATATATATATATATATATCAGAATTTCATTTGTTCAATCAGCAAATGTATATTTTAATAATTTTAATCATGTTAGTTTCCAATTAATAGATGCCCAAAAATTCGGGTTATCACATGTAGATAGTTTAACGGATCGTTAGGAGATGGAATCCCGAACATCTTTTAAGTTATTGTACGCACATTAGACATTGGATAGGAGATGTAAAACCTCGTAAAATTCTCTTTAAAGTTGTTACACTCATATTTATTTACTGTTGATTTAACTTGCATAAGATCTTTTAGTTCTGACTTGATTGTTTTGTCTTTCATTACGCTTGGGTCAATCTGAGATTTTCGGTGTATTGAAGACCACTTCATTTCTGGAGGATGAAGTCAGAAATTTGTACACTATTTATATATATGTATTCCACTGCACCATGTTGTTCCTCTGCATTATTTATTTATTTTCTGTCATATGTATTACTTTGATCTGTATTGTAAAAGTGTAATCAAATGTTATCTGTAAAACAACTTCATGGACTGTTTATTTGATTATTATATATTATCGTTCCGCTGTGAGATTTTGTTTTTCCTCTTTCCTTTCTCTTGTTTTCTTATTTACCCCAATAATAGTCCTCCCTTTTGAATGGTTTGAGTTGACATGTGTGGCTTATTGTCGATTTAAACCGTCCAAAAAGGTGGGTTGTTACAGAATTTACACCTTTAAATCGCACAACCGCAATGATGAATTCTTTAAAAAACCATATTGTTTAATTAATTTATAAATTGTTGTAAATTGATTAAATTAATTGATATTTGAGAAATATTAATTATTATTTATTTGATGTTTGGAAGTTTTTTGTAATTATTTTAATGCATTTATAAAAGTTATATTTGCGCGCATTTATATAGGATATTGATGTAATTTAAAGATAATTGCATGAAATGATATATGGGAATTTTATGTCATTTGATGACATGATTTATGGAAATTTTTATGTCATTTGATAACATAAGTTGTGGAAGTTTTATGTCATTTGATGACATACGTATAAAAAAAGGATTGGAAAGAGAGAAATAATCAAGTGAATTAATTAGCGAAGTTTTAATCAAAGAAAGAGAAAATTTTCATTCTTTCAAATATAACATATTATCTAATTCATTCCATACGTACATTTCATTTCCCTTCTGATTAATTCTTTCTCTCTCTCTCTCCCTCCTCCTAACTTTTCATGCATAAAGAAAAAAAGAAAATGAATTTCCAAAATCTTTCAACTCCAAATAAAAAGATCAAATAAAATAAAAAAGTGATTCATCCATCTCTTGCAAGAATAGGATGTGAATCTTGAAGATCTAGGGAGATGTCATCATTCAAGGTGTGATTTCTAGGCAACATACTAAGGTGATTCAATCAGATCTAGAAGCATTCTTCAATTCAGATGCAAATCAAAGGCAACGTCAACAAGGTGTGTTTTAAGGATTAGTGATGCAGCGCATCATGTTAAGCAGGTGGAACAAACTCGATATAGCGAGTTATGTCAATCGTTTGCCAACCATCGTATGTCGCCTGCCTTAAGTCGCCTGCCATGAGTCGCCTACCTTATAAGATAATGACTCAAGAAATCAAGCCGCATTTCTATAAATCGTTCACTTATGTCGCTTATGTCGCATGGTTCTCTTATGTCGCTTATGTTGCATGGTTCTCTTATGTCGCTTATGTCGCATGTTTCTCTTACGTCGCTTATGTCGCTTATGTCGCATGGTTCGCTTATGTCGCATTGTTCTCTTATGTCGCATGGTGTTGTGCTGTCTTTATGTCGTTCAGATTATGGCATTTTCCTTATGTCGCTTAAGTCGTTCCTGAAGCTGTGCTATCTTCTTAAGTCATATGTGTCGTATGTCGCACTGTTGTTAAATCGTATGAAGTTGTAACTCGTATGATGTTAAGTCGTATGTGTTGAGTTAAGTCTTATGTCGCATTGTTGTTAAGTCGTATGATGTTGTAACTCGTATGATGTTAAGTCGTATGTGTTAGGCCGTAAGTCGCATGTGTTGAGTCGCATGTGTGTGTTGTAATTTCCTATAAATAGGGGTGTGTTGTCATTTGTAAAGGTGGTTGATTTTAAAATAAATTTGTGTGTGAGCTTTGGCCACCATTGTTGAAAGTTGAGTGCGATCTCCTTCTTCTTTCCATCTTCGGGTTATTCATGAGCGAATCAACGAATTTGAAGCCAATTCTCGGTATCACTTACGAGTGATCAACGATCGAATTGTACATCTTTCAACACGGCATCTTGCAAGATCAATGAGTTGGAGATAGCTAGATTCTGGCATCATCACGATTAACGGAACTGAGCATTTATCGTTCTATCGGTTTATTTGACATGAAATCATCATTTCGTGAGGAAGATCCTAGATAGGTTGAGACAGTTTGGTATCTAAACTGTTCGAGCCTAGTCAAAGCTGCATCAATTAGGTAGCAAGTTATGTCATTTTCTATTTATAGATAGTGATTTTGTAATGATTGATGGAAATTTAATTTGACTTTCATAGTTTATATAATGTATTATGTCTTGCTTAATTAAAAATCGTTTATGATGATTGAATTATTTGTTAAATGATTGATTGATTTTTCATTTGATAGATCAAAACTAATTTTTTTTATGTTTTATGTAACAACCCGTATATTTGGACCATTTAATTTGAAAATAATCCACACATGTCAACTTAAATAGTACAAAACACGAATCGTTAATGGAGTATATATATATAAATGAGAATTATCACAGAATCACAGAAAATACATCATAACAGAATAGTGCAGCAGAAATATAACATAGTCATAAGAGTAATTCATGAAGCTACCCATAAGTACAACAATGTCTCAAATAAAAGGAAATAAACAACATAGAATTCTAAATAGTCCAAATGGAAAGAACAAATACTGATAAGATAAGATAGTGAAAGTCTTCAGTCTTCAGCTCCAAATAAACAGCAGCAGCAATCCTCAATCTGATCCGAGCATATGCACAAACAAACACTCGAATTAGGACATATATTCTTATACAGATAATATGGTTCAAAGTCAAATAACAATAACTCAAAGATGAATGGAATAACATCTTTAAGGATCCGTTAAACTATTTATACATAATAGTGTACGATACATAGATAATGTCCAGTAAAGTAAAATATCAAAATAGTGTTAAGGCGTTACCATTGTCCCCCTTAACACATTTCATATAGCATTATAGACTATACAGCACTGTAAACTCCACCGTAAACTAGTGGGATATCAGGGAGTACTCCATAGGTATAATACAAAACAAAATCATAGTGGTCGCATATATAGGAATACAAGTATGACAAGGCACATGAGGCAATACCCAAGGTAGTGAAACTACCGTTTGCCTGATCCGGACTGGTGAGAACGCATCGCCGCAACGATCGCAACACCGCGAAACAACACTCCAAATTCAAGGGTGCGCACCAATCAATCACAAAAGTAAATGAGTAGTTTACGAAGAAGTGTGTTCGCTCGAGGTAGCTAACCCCATTTGGCCCGGCACGGCTCCTGATTTTAGTCATTTCCAATTTGACACAAGTGTCAACGCTATCCATTATCGTTCACTTCCTTCAGTCATCGCGTACGTCAATCCAACCACTTCATTCTGGATCACACTCCGCATATAGTTATTAAAGTGGTTTTCGGTTTAGACAGTGAGTATGTCCCTAACCGATTCCGGTTCCTTTAATAACCTTCGTAATTAATTTGCCGATTGGTCGTTTAATATATTTCCAAACCAATTCAATTTCAATTTCAATTATAATTCGTATGTCGACATTTCGTTAGTCATTCTAATCAAGTTCCAAAATTTACATTTCATAAATTCACATTTTCATTTCAAAAACTTCTATAATTCAATTTCAGAGTTTCAATTTTAAAACAATTCAAACATTCATTCAATTTCGTTTATAAGTTCATTTCAAAATCATTTATCGTTCAAATCGATTTAAACTCAATTATCGATTTCATTCGATATTCATTAAATTAATTTATCATTAAACAATTTCAATTAAATTTCCAATTCATTACATTACTTTCTTAAGTTCAACTCCATTATCAAAGCTTACAAATTAAATTTAAATTAAAATTTGTCAAATCCAATTCCTTAACTTTCAAATCTTTCATTTGTTCGATAAACGCATTCTATTTCTTATTAAAGAAATTCAATTTATTCATTTATTACCTTCGTTACCAATTTCAAAACTCAATTAAAGAAATTAGTTTCCCTTATTCAAAATTCGATTTTCCTAATAATCAAATCCAATTCAATTTATTTTAATCATTAAATAATTCAATCTATTCAAATTATCGATAATTTCAAATCTTAATTATTAATCATTTCAAACTTAATTATTAACAATTCCAAAAATTAATTATCAAAATTTCAAAACTTAATTCTTAATAATTTCGAACTTCGTTATCAATAATTCCAAATTTAATTATTAATAAATTTCAAGACTTGATTATTAATAATTCCAATTTAATTATTACTAATTTCAAACTTAATCATTAATAATTTCAAATTTAATTATCAATTAATTCTAATTTAATTATTACATAATTAAATTTTAATCAATATTCTTTTGTCAATTACGACGTTTATATTTGTTTCAAACTTAAATATTCACATTTACAATTCATTCGAATTTAAATTCCAATTTTTAGTCAAAACCTTATTATTAGTCAAATAAAATTTTATTTTATTTTAAATCAAAACATTGACCAATCGGTTTTAATTTAATTTTCTATCCTAAGTCAAAGTTATTTGGGTATTTATCATTTCAACCCGATTCCATTTCAATTCAAAAATCAAAGCATACAAAGGGAACTTGCATTGTGATAACTGGGATGGTGTCAAAGTAAATAAACAAGCAATAGCATCCATTCACAACAATTTAATAATTTATTTAAATAATCCCGAAATAATCGTATTAATTTACATTTGTTATTGATGTAAATTAATATAATTATTTCTAGAATCTACACTATCATTTCATATAGATTAAAGATTATTACATTACGGTTTCACATGTCGCGCCATTTCAATTTCAAATTTACACTACAACAATTAATCCAATATACTTTTAATGGTTCAAAGCGTATTTAACAAATTTCTACGTGTCAATTAACTAATTAATATTCATCATATAAATGGGTCAAGTTCATCTAATCAAATTAACATATAAAGTGGTCAAGTTTAACAAATCAAAGTTCGACATACATAATCCAATTTATTTTGTTAACTATCCCATATCACTTTAACTTGCAAATTATTTATCAATTAACACTACAATTTAACATCCAATTCAACATAGCATAGCAATCATTCAACAATCATACTTGTATAAGAATATAGTCGTGAAAATTAATTCACCTTTCGTGGATAAAGAAATTGACGGCGAAGCAAGAATAAGCACGAATAGAAGTCGGTACACACGAACAACGAACACTGTAATATCGACAAAAGAAAACGATATTAATACAATGAACGTTTGTATAAAATTTATAAATTTATATAAATGCGTTTACCGATGACGGAGAAAAAGAACGAAAGCTGAAGATCGATGCTGCTGCGAAAGAACTCAGTCGGTTGCTTCTGCACACAACAAGCAAAGAAAAGTCGGTTACAAATTTTGCAACCAAAATAGATATTGGCGTAATACTATACTGAAATATTTAAAAACTATTTTAAAAACTCAGTTTCTTTTTTTTTTGGGCCAAGACTGGAAATAGGCAGCATACACATTCTCATACTCACGCATGCATATACATGTACAGGTTGTACATTTCTATCTACGTTCCCCCCTACCCTTCTTATTTCACTCATGCTTCCAAATCCAACCCACCTTCTTTTTTTCTTTTTTTTTCCTTTATTTTTGTTTCAACACAAACTCACAGGCAAGAAAAATCCACCCATTTCAACTTCCAATTTTTTTTATAGTTCCAGCCTTCCTCCCTACACTTCATACTCACGCATCCACCGTCCTCCCTACCCTTCACACAACATACACATGCTCACCCATTCACACACTCAACATATACTACTTCCCTTCCCCTTCAGTAAGCTACAACACTGCCTCCAAATTTTTTTTTTTAAACTCACGCATACTAAACATGCAGGCAACTTTCCATTCACTCAAATATGCAACACCAATACACACGTATGCATAAATTACTTATCTTACTTTTACATTCACTCACTTATACATAACTTACTTTCCATTCACTCACTTTGACATATCTTACTCACGCATACTAAGCTGAGTTTCGGCCTTCATACTTTTTTTTTACATAACACACGCACCTACCCTACACACACTTTAAAAACACCCACACATGCATCAACATGCACGCACACACTATCTACACATTTATCAACAGGGAAGAAATGAGAGAGGGGAAAAGTGTAATTTTATTTTTGAATTTTAATACATGTATGTGTGTATGTTTGCATGTATTACTTGCACTTTTTATTGCATTAGATATTTACATATGAATAAAAGGAATTTTTGCATCAAATCAAAGTTTTGAAATTGACTGTAATAACTATCTAAATTATATTATTAGAAAGCTTTGATTGAATTTCATGTATACATATTTTGATCTACTTGTATGTGTCCATATAAAATTTATTTTTCTTTACATATATTGTCATAGTATGAAATTATTTCTCCTTTTTAATTAAGACACTAATGTATACAAAGAATTCATTGTTTACCTTCCATATTCTTACATTATTGTACCTATATTGATTGTCATTAATATGTTGCATTAATTAAGTTTACTAAAAGGGAAACCATATCAATCACTCTTGTCATCCCTTGTTTATTTCTCTTTCAATTCCTATGTAATAACCAGTAAAATTATTCTTGTTTATTTTATGTATACATATCAATTACCGCTGACTACGCACACTCCATGTATGTTGCACTTGCAAAATATTACCATGGATATACTTACAATTCATGTCATATTTAGATTAGTAATTAATGTTATTTTATTAATCAATTATTTATTTTAATTAAGAGAAGGAAACGAAAAGCTTCCTTCTCTAATTTATGATCTCTTATTAATTGAATAATTAAAGAGAAAGGAATGAAAATTTTCCATCTCTAAATAAAATTGTGCTAGCTCATTAATTGAACAAGTTAAGAGAAATGAAATGAAATATTTCCTTCACTAAATAAATTTTAAAAGTAAATGTTACACACAAATATTTATATAAGAGTATATTTGATATACTCTAAATTACATGCATATTAAATTAAAGTGAAACTTTATTTACGAAGTTAAATAAAATATTGATTTTATTTAAAAGAAATTTAGAAAAGTTCCAAATGAATTTGGACTTCACAGGCCCATTAAAGATCCAAAATGGTTAAAATTTTGAAATTCACCAATTTCTTTTACTGCGGGCTGGCCCAGTTCCAACACCTATAGATACCTACACATATACACACTCATATGGATCCACACGCACTGATACATAGACATTCATATACATGCATATATACATATTCATTGATACACATACATCATCCTTTTCTTCATTTTCTTCCTATGTAACTCAAAATTTAGTCATCCTCTTTGTTTCAAATATCAACATCTTCCAAACCATCAACTTTTAGCCAAAATCTCCAACTACAAAGTTGTTTTTATTTGTATCTAATATTTTGTAAAAATGGTAGCTCGTTATTTTTTTGAGTGTGGTGATTGAAACGTCAACAAATCAAAAAAAATTGTCGATATAAATGCGATCGCGGATTGATGATTGGAAGAGGCGATTGTGATCGGGTTGTCGATTATGATTTTTAAGGATGTTCGTAGTGTGTATGGTGCTTGGGTTTTGGCCATGGTTGGTCATTTAGTGTTTTTGGGACATCTTGAGTTTTTCGAAAACCACTTGTTGATGTGGGAATGAAGGGCATTAAGAGGAGCATAGAGGAGAAGCAGAGCTACTGGCATGGAAGTTGGGGTCTCAAGTTGCCAGAGTCGATCATGCGAGGGGAACTATGGCTTTTGACCATGTTTTTGGGTCCGATTAGGTTTCGAGTTTGTAATGACCTGTAACTTTCAATAATTAAATTTTTGAATTTAATAAGATTTTGTAATTTAATGTCGTAAGAAATTAAAATTTGTGATTTATTCAATGAGAATAATAACTAGAATGAATTTAATAATGCTAATTTAAGGCAATTGATGATTACCTTAACGCAATTTAGATAAATTGAAATAATTGTAAACATAAAATTGGTTCTAGATTATAAATAAGGAAATAATTTAACTGTTTTATTAATTGGTGAGGAAATATGTTATCTATTGTAATTAGATGAAATCAGTGTTGTGTAAGTATTTATAACATTTGTTTGTAAATAATAAACTTATAACTGTAATTAAATTAAGCAAAAGGCGACAATTATTATATGTTACTTATTTATTTAATCTATTGAATTAAATTGGAAATCAATTGCAATTAAATTTAATTAAATATTATGTTAAGGTAAATTAAGATGATTATTGAAGAATATTAATGTAATAAGCTATAAACCAATGTTGAATATATACATAGAGTAATGAATGATTGAATAAAAAGGACCGAAAATCAAGTTTTATTAATTTATTGGAGTTTAATTTATAGTTAATGAATTTATTGCAATTGAAATTAAACATGTAATTAGTAAATTAATTAACATTGAATTGATATGTAAATTTGTTTTAAATTATTGCAAGTGTCTAGGTAATAAAAAATGATAAAATTTGTTAACTTTTAAATTTGAAACAGAAAGCAAATTAATCAATTAATAATAATTTATTTAATTAATGTGAAAATAGCCATTTTGGCCACTGTCTCGGATTTCGATGAAATCTGTTTCATCGGATCCATAACAGTGAATTATTGTAGGATTTCAAGTTTCGTTGCGATTGGACTTGTCGTTTGATCGTACGGACTCAAAACGCGTAGAAATCAATTTAATTGAAATCAATTTGAAATAACCCGATTTTAAAGCTAACTTCTTCATACGATGGAATTAGGACTTGAAACCTATTCCATTGAGTTTAAAAATATCAAAACCATCTATTTTGATATATGGGATGACCCACTTTTGTTTCGGAAGCGAAATGGGCTTTCGGGTCGCTATTGTCATTCGTACAAATTCGATGTATGTTCATTTTCTTATCGGGCTTAGTTAATATAAATAGTCTTGTTTCCCAAACCCTGGCAGTCATTTCTCTTATTTTGTATGTACATCAACTTCAGTCTATCTCTTTCTTTTCAATGGTAGAAACAAAATCAGATTTGCAAACCCTATTCCAATTTCAAATTTAATTTCAAAATGAAACTCCTCCAAATCCTATCATATTATATACCGTTTCGAAGCTCTCGACGAGCATAATCCATTGGTACAATTCGTTTTTTGTAATCGAATCATCGTTTGTCTAGAAATTTGTGATTTTGTTTCGGCTGTTCATATGTGGTCGTTGAGATTCAATGGTGGATCGTCTCCCGATCAGCGATCAGATGCTGCAGTATTGTAGAGGGGAAGGTGCAACACCCATCCATAGCATTCACTTCACCCATATGTGTCGAGATTCGCCCTGGTGGGCTAGAAAACGTAGGTGGCGACGGTGGTGGAAGACATGGCCAGAGGTGGTCGTTTTGGCAGAGGATGGGCGGCTCTGGATGAGGGTCACGGCGGAGCTATTCGATCACGGGCTAGGGCGAGGTGGCGGCTAGATTTGATGGTCAAAGGTAGGATAGGGTGGCGGCTATTTGAAGGTAGTGCAAGGTAGGGTTTCTGTAACGTTCGAATGTGAGTGATGTGGCAAAGCTTTTTTATATTTAATTTGAAATTTATATGTTCTAACTATCGTATCTTTTGCATACGAACTCGGATTCAACCGCGGTTTGATCCGCTAAGATTGTATCGAAATTTCAGTCATTTTGGCATCGGTTTGGGAGAATTATGAGAATATTGGATTTTGGACTTTATTTTTGATTTTAAATCGATTTGAAATCAAAGGTGAGTGTTTTGACACACTCACAACTACTGGATTATCTTATGTTAGTTAAATTGAATTCACGATGTGATTAGAAATTGATTGGTTGAAGTTTGGCATACTTGAATTATCATTCGAGTTAAAAATGACTTTTAATGAATATTATCACTATTAATTTAATATTAAATTCTAAATTGCCAGGTAATACCCATTATTGATAATCAGTCACTTGTTATTGTTAATGATTGGTTTGAATGGTGATTGTGACAGATGTTGATTGTTAATATTGGATGTTATGTTGTTGTATTGTTTTAACACTGCAAGTTCTCAATGGGTTGAAATGATACATAACAAACGATCCGATAGATTGAGGGAAATCGTTATAAGTTGAAATGATAGACTCAAGCGATTTCATGGATTTGAAGTTAAATTTGGGATTGCGGTTGAAATGATATATATATATATATATATATATATATATATATATATATCCATGAATATAAAATAATTGTGGATTGAAATGATAAATATCTGTATCACTTGACTATTGGGTAGAGAATTATATACGGACACTGTTAGCACCAGAATTGGTCACTAACACCCTTAAGAATGATTATGTAGAGAGATTAATGAAGAAAGTAAATGTAACCGGTGAACAGAATGCTAAACTAAATGTAGAAAATAAGAACACCAGATGTATAGTGGTTCGGCGTAATTGCCTAAGTCCACTTTGAGGTTAATCTTTATTGCTTTACTTATCAACTGGTTACAGATACAATCCGTACACCAACTACTTGATTAGAATTGTTAAGAAAAGAAGACAAGTCTTGAATGAGTCTTGAATGCGGTAGAGTCTCCCCGGTGTTCTCGAAAAAAGGTCCCTTTCACTGTGCCCCTGCCACTCTATTTATAGACGAAAATGGGTTAGACTTTCCTGATGGGCCTAGTAGCTAGATTTCTCGGCCCAAAGTGTGTGACTTCTGCGTGCCAAACAATTAATGCCGAACGCTTCCTTTATGCCGATCGAGGCGATGTGTTGAGTTAAGAGTGCAAGCCAAACGATAACTGATGCCGGTTAAGGGGAGATGCCGAACGAGGCTGGAATGCCGAACGAGGCTGGAATGCCGAACGGGGCATTGTGTGCCGAACGACATACTAATGCCGAATGACATACGAATGCCGAACGAGCTTTATGCTGGACGAAATTGAATGCCGAACGGCTCTGCCATGCCGAACGGGGCTTGAATGCCGGACGAGGCCAGATGCCGAACGAGTTTCATGCTGGTCGAGATTGAATGCCGAACGTGCTTCATGTCGGACGTCCCTCAATGCTGAACAAGGTCTAGATGCCAAACGGTGTGGGATGCCGAACGACCAAGGTGTGCTTAACGTTCTTCATGCCAGACGGCCCTCAATGCCGAACAAGGTCTGGATGCCGAACGGTGTGGGATGCCGAATGACCAAGCTATGCCGAACGGTCCTCAATGCCGAATGAGGATAGATGCCGAACAACCAAGTTGTGCCAAGCAAGACTTCCCCATCAAGTCTCTGTCTACCTGGTCAAGTCTTTGGATAACACTTGCCCCCAAAGTGTATTATGTGGATGAACATGACGCGCTTTGAATCATGAGTCCTCCGTGTTATGCTTCATGCACTGGTGTTGTTCCTCTCGAAAGTATCTTCTCCTGAATGCCATTCGAGGTAGTGCATGCTGAACGACATGGTAAAGTCGAAAAACAAATGAATGCCGAACGGTGTTTATGATGCCGAACAAGGGATGTACTTTGACCGGTTCAACCGATCATTGTCCCTTCGACTTCCTTTCTTCCCCCTATAAAGGTTGGTACTTCACTTCTCTCTCTTTTTCTGTTTTACTTTTACCTCAACCCTGCAAGAACTCGTAACTTACCACCCTCAAGCCTCGTCCGCTTCTCCAATCTTCCCTTCCTATCTTGAATCCATCAAGCCCTAGATTATAGAAAGTAGGAGGCATGTGGATGAGGAAGACGAATTGAGGTTCGGACATGTCCTAAGGCTGGAACTTAGTATGATTTTAGTCGATTTCAAGGTGGGTGGAATGGAAAGGAGAGGGGAAATGGACACCAGCCGTTTCTAGGTTGTAGGTTCCTGTTGGTTTACCGAGCGTTAGAGTTAGGATGTTGAAGTGGAACAGGACCATTGTTTAAGGTCGTTCGGTAATCAAGGGGCAAAGAAGAACCGAGCGCGGTCTTTTGGCACATGCATCTTGAGTGGAGAATGGTCAACCACAAGACGAGTGGCTCGATAGACTATACACAGAGTGACATCAGGGAGGTAGGAAGTAAGTGACTCAGTGTATCTGGCTCATACGTATGATACAGAGAATGCCGATCAATGGACTTGGGCCGAATGGCATTTAGGCTGAACTGGATTAAGGCTGAGCAACATTTAGGCCGAACGACATTTAGGCCGAGCGGCATTTGAGCCGAACGAAATTTAGGCCGAGCGGATTTTAGGCCGTGTGTTTCAAGTGTCGCTCGGCCTTGACCTTCGATGAATAGATGACAAAAGTCGAAATCGTTCCAATTTGAACATAACCCTCATCGAATTCACTTATTTCTCATGCCTAATCATATGACAAAAAACAAAGACAGGAACTTAAGCAAACCAACATATCGAACTAATCCGGACTGATAACTCCCCAGTTTCAACAATCATAAGTCTGAATTTAAATCGATAAGAATAGATAATAGCCTTCAATATATAGTGCCAATGTCTGAGTCCAAAATTGAAAACATCATGAGACAGGCTTTTGGAGACGGTCAGCGATGACAGTCTTCGAAGATGACAGTTCAAAGCTCAACTTTATATCATCAACTCTATTACTTTTAATTTCTCAGCACTTATATTTGAATGATCGCACTAGTTCACACACGACACGGAGGAGGGGGGAATATTTATGTTTTTGAGTCTAACATCGATTATTTTTCAAGTCTAGTTCAAACAGGTGCTCTATTAGATTCAATCTTCACTAGATATGTCTAAAAAATCTTGCTCAGCCACAATCTCAGATAGACCTGGGCCATCCTCTCGACAAGAAGTTGCAGATACTTCTCATCCGTCAACTACCCCTGCTCAAGATTTACTAAACCCTACGACTACATCTGTCGACTTGGCTCCTGATGCTCTAGAGGTAGTGATTTTTATAGACGACCCAATCGATTCTCAGGCTTCAAAGATTAACGAAAGTACACTCCGTCGGATTTGCTTTGTCCATGGAATCCCCTTTGACGATGTATTAGTTCCATCGAGGCATGATCGTCTACACTTGCCCCAATCGGATACATAGCTTGCAACAAATTCATTTGCTGGGTTGGCAGCGTGCCACCGTTCAACTCATTTCTTCGAGACATGTTGCAGTATGTCGACATTGCTCCATCGCAACTGCATCCGAACTGCCACGCATTCATCTACGGCACTTGCATCCTCTTCATGAGTGTCCTCTCCAAGCTTCTGACTTCGGGCGATATCCGATACATATATTGCATCAAGAGACGGAAGGATAGCCCATTTTTCATGTTTCTCGAGCCGCATAACAAATGCCAAATTCTGACTGGGGCATGAAGTAAATTTGCCCAGTACAAGCAAGAATGGTTTTATGTGCGCTTTCCTCCCAGTTTTGCGAGGAGATGGGTGGAAGGAAGTAAGTCTTTTTCCTGGATCGATACTCATGTTTGATCAAAGCTATACCTTTTCTAACTCTCTTTCATCTTTTCAGGTATTAATCCGCATCCCAAGGGCCTTGGATATTCTGAAGCCATCGAAGCTATTCGAGCCATTCCCGCCGAAGACCGGGACATCATAACTCTCATTTTAAACGAGGCGCTTACAAAGTTCGGGCTATTGGTAGAAGGTCGTAGGATAAGCCTCCCTCGGGGCGTTACCATACCCAGGCCTGCTTCTAGCAAAGGGAAAAGGCAAGCTGAGTCTTCAGCACGTAACGCTCTTGACACGCTAGAAGATGGGGAAATTATGGAAACTAGAATGACTGAGGTACAAGACGAGAACGTTAATCCCACTCGGGATCCGATAGTCGAAGTTCATGACATCGAGACGTCACCTTCCCCTTCGAAGGGGAAGAAGAAACTAACATACAGGCTGAGGAAGAAACAGTCGGTGGAACTTCTAAAGATACTCTTGTTCCAGTGGACAAAGAAGATTCCTCACAGCATTTAGAAAGTTCTCTAAAAGGCCCGTCGAACCTTTCCATACCCAATGATCTACTCAGTTACGACTTCGACGATCCAGAGGCCCTTAAGCTTCATTCGCCCGTGAGAGGTGATACAAGCGTTCAAGCCCAAAACTAGGGAGAAAATACTCCTATTAGTAAAGAAACTGATCCGTCGGGGGGAAACACTAAGACACACACAAACACATGCACTTCATCTTGAACATAAATTTCCGTTGTCATCCTATTCTTCGCTAACTCATCGACATTTAAACTTCGCGTAGGCGACATGAGGCACAGGCACGGACTTGACCACCTTCGCGGTTCATCGATATTCTACCAATCTGGCCGGGATTCAGGCTCCGGCAAGCGTCGAGATAGAGATGAATCCGACGATCAAGACTACCACCGCCAGGAATCCTCACATCGAAGAAAAACTTATAATCTGCCTTTATATCCTCGCAATCCTCCCTCCCAAACGGAGCACAACAAGAACAAACCTGCATATAAGGGGTCTCAGCTTGAGGTACATCGGGATCAACACTCCGGTTCGTCAAGCACCAGGCAATCTCGAGATCCCCACAAAACGCCTGCGGTCTCCAAGCGAAATCCTCTTACTCCCGTTACTGATCCAATGGTCGCTGAACGACTTACAGAACTTAAAGCCTCGTTTTTGAAGATATGCTATGATGGCTTAAAGTTTCTTCGGACGATCCACCATATTCCAAGGCATGTCAAGCAAAGTGCCATTGCTTGCACCAATGATGTCTATGTACAGCATGATGCGTTCATGCACTTAGCCGAGAAAGTTTCTGAAGTTTCCATAGGGCGTCAGCATGAGATAGATCGCATGAAGCTTAAGTCTATCCACGACAAAGACATTACTAAAGCTCAGAACGAAGAGCTTGCTTCTTATAAGTCTCAGCTTGAGTTTGCCCAACAGAGCGCTAAAGATACTGCCGAGGCCGTTACTCATCTGGAGTCAACCCATAAAAAAGAAATCGACGAGGTGGTCCAACGCTGTGGGGTTCTAGCTTGGGAGAAAGACTCGGTGTAGAAGGAGAGAGACGCCTTTTCCCTCCGAGTTAAGGAGCTAGAGGAGCAACTCCACAAAGAAAAGGAGGAGAAGACCGCTGCCCAAGAAGAGTTGCAACGATATTGCGACGAGATCGTTGCTACACGACTTCTAAAGGCGAAGCTTGAGGATGAACTTTCTAAGGTAGAGATGCTAAAGAATAAAGCCCGTGAAGAGGGTAAGAAAATAGCGTCTACGGAGGTCGACTCCTGCCTTGAGGCGGCTAAAGAAGCAGGTAGGGAGGAGGTCAAAAGCATGTTCGACCCGCTAATCGCAGAATTCAGTGCCTACGTCCTCATGCACTGAGACTTAACTTTTCTGGGTGAGGGCTACCTCGAATCTTTAGCTGAGGCGTGGGAGACCTTAGTAGAAATCAGGAAGGTCGAACTTGGTACCGAGGAGGTTGTAGAAGGAGCTTTGATAAAAGAATTTCTTAAGGGAAACGAGCCTTCGGACCTGTCTGTAGCAAAATCTCTTTATTACAAAGGCTCCCCCTCAACGAAAGGGAAAGAGGTTATTGCCGGTCCATCTGGGATCGAGTCTCAAGCTCATGCGCCCACTCAGCCGGCCGATCGGCCGATACTTGATCCCTTTGAGCAGCACATCGGTTATGACCCGGAGTACCCCGGCCTTGGCGTTCATATTTTATCTCCCATTCCAGAGGGTGAGACTCCTCGTACGGCTGAGAGCCAGTCGGAACCTTGTAGATAACCCTCCACGTTAACATTCCAAGAGTCATCATTTTTCACGAGGGGCTATTATATTCTAATGCTTGTTTTTCATGATTTTGTGCAGGCCGTTCTGATCCCGAGTCTACTCCGAGAAGTAATATCTCCAAGGAGGTGAAGGAAAAGACAAGTGAGGCTACTCACGCAAGGGAGGCTCCCGGTCCAAATGCTCAGGTGATCGGAGCGCTTAATGAGGATAAGTCCAAGACTTCCTCTCCCATCGGTGGGAGTTATAAAATCAAAATTACAGGAGTCTCTGAACACACATCTAAACTGAGCATGAAGGAGCGGCTTGAGAAGGAGAAGAAAGAGAGAGTCGAGATCAAAGTCGAGCTTCAAGCTGTGGACCTGGATGATCCTCTGAATAAGCCGTTGAAGGTCATCCTTCTTGGCGGGTCCAAGCCCATGGAAGTTCCCCGTACTTCTTCAGTTGTCACTTCCCCAACAAAGAAAATTATCAAGGGTAAACGCACGGGAGAAGAGTCATCTGGAAAAAGGTCGAAGAAGTAGTCGTCGCTCTCGTTGAACGAGGTTAGTTTAGATTATGTAATTATTTTTATTTATTTTCATAGTTCATGTGAATAAACTTTTGACTTCGAGCTTCAGAGGAGTTGTAGTAGAAATTTATTTTTGATGAATAAAACTTAGTTCTTTTGCCTTTCAGAAGACTTCCGTTGTTTGGTTTTTTGTATAATTGTGGTCAAAACCCAAGCTATTGCGAGTTACATAAACTTCTCGGTTCATCTTCAAATAAGTTGATAATTTTTTGGCATTGCACATCCTTTATTCCACACTCCGGGTACATAGAATATTTTCTAGTCCGCACGCCAAGGGTTCGATGACTTCAAGTCATTTGTATTCAGTCCACCCTCAGGGGACTTGGATATTTAAATCGTTTATTCTCTTGTCCACGCTCTGGAGACTTAGAGTATTCCAGTCCGCACTCCGGGGACTTAGAGATTTTGAGTCGTTTATACTCTGGTCCGCATTCTGGGGACTCAGAGTACTCCAGTCTGCACTACGGGGACATGGATATTTTGAGTCTTTTATATCTGGTCCGCACTCTAGGGAGTCAGAGTACTCCAGTCCGCACTCCGAGGACTTAGAGATTTTGAGTCGTTTATACTCTGGTCCGCATTCCGTGGAATCATATTACTCCAGCCTGCACTCTAGGGACTTGGAGATTTTGAGTCGTTTATACTCTGGTCCGCACTACGGGGACTCAGAGTACTCCAGTCCGCACTCCGGGGACTTGGAGATTTTGAGTCGTTTATACTCTGGTCCGCACTCTGGGACTCAGAGTACTCCAGTCCGCACTCCGAGGACTTGGAGATTTTGAGTCGTTTGTACTCTTGTCCACACTCTAGGGACTCAGGGTACTCCAGTCCGCACTCTGGGGACTTGGAGATTTTGAGTCGTTTATACTCTGGTCCGCACTCTGGGAACCTAGAGTACTCCAGTCCGCACTCCGAGGACTTGGATATTTTGAGTCGTTTATACTCTGGTTTGCACTCCGGGGACTCAGAGTACTCCAATCTGCACTCCGGGGGCTTGTAGATTTTAAGTCGTTTATACTTTGGTCCGCACTCCGGGGACTCAGAGTACTCCAGTCCTTACTCCGGGGACTTAGAGACTTTAAGTCATTTATATTCTGGTCCGCATTCTAGGGACTCAGAGTACTCCAGTCTACACTCCGGGAACTTGGAGATTTTAAGTACTCGCGCGCATTCGTACATCAGGCAGAATAATGTATCTTCTATTTATTCGTCACAGCGTTATCATACACAGAAACATCGACAATTCATGGAGAAAATGGCTTCAAGCCTTTATTAATGCAAACAAGCTAAGTTATCATATTACATGCCATAAACTAGGAATAAAAACTTGCTGGAAATAAATGCAACTAAAATATGAAAGAAATGAACTAAGTGTAATAATGCCACAGATGCTTGCTACTCCATGCTCGGGGAGTGTCGCACCATCAACGGTCGCTAGCTTGAAAGTTCCTTCTCCAAGCTTCCGTTCAATGAAGTATGGACCTTCCCATGCGGGGCTCATATGTGATGGAACCGGGAAAATTCGTTTCAAAACGAGATCACCCACATCAAAGATTCTCGGTTGGACTTTTTCATTATAATATCGAATGACTGTATGCGGCCGCTCTTAAATTAGCTTCTTCATGCTTTTCATCAATGAAGTCCAATGATTCTAGCAAAGGATCTTGATTTGACTCATGGTCATAATAAGTTACCCGATGTGATGGAACTTCAAGTTCTACGAGTATGACAGCTTCCATGCCATATGCCAATGCGAATGCAGTGTGGCCAGTCGCGGACTTATGGGTGGTTCTGTAAGCCCAAAGCGCTGTTGGAAGCTCGTCCATCCACTTGCCTCTAGCCATTTCCAAACGTTTTTTCAATATGGATTTGATTATTTTGTTTATGGCTTCCACTTGTCCATTGGCTTTCGGATGAGCAACCGCTGCAAACTTTTTCTCAATACCATATTTTTGGCAAAATTCCTTGAACTTTTTGCTTTCGAATTGAGTTCCGTTGTCTGTAATGATGGTTTGTGGAAGGCCAAAACGGCATATAATATTTCGTACAATGAAATTAATGACCTTTTTTGGTGGTGATAATGGCCAAAGGCTCTACTTCTGCCCACTTGCTAAAGCAATCGACCGCAACTATCGTATATTTTGCACTACCTTTGGATAGGGGTAAGGAACCGACTATATAGATCCCCCACATTGCAAATGACCAGGGACTAACCATTTGCGTTAGTTCCGTCGGCGGAGCTATCGGGATTTTCACATATTTCTGACATTTGTCACATCTTCTCACATAGTCTGTGGCATCTTGATTTACAGTCGGGCAATAGTATTCATAGCGGAGGATTTTCTTTGCAAACGTCTGCCCTTCGGTATGGTCGCCACATTCACCTTCATGGACTTCCTTCAGGACTCGTTTTATCTCATCATGGGCAATGCACTGGAGTAAAAGGGTCGAGAATCCCCTCCGATACATTACCCCATCTCGCATTACATAATGCGAAGCCTTACGAATGACTTGTCGTCTTTTGCTCCTTCTTTCGGGCACGACCCCGTGTAACAAGTGCTGCTTGAATGGGGTCATCCATGATTCCTTCTCGATTTCTGTTTCTAACATGAAATATACCTCCATCATGTTTATGCTTAGAACATGCAAGGTTTCAGCTGGAAACAATCCCATCTGCTGCGCATTGCCAGTGCTTGCAAATTTTACCAATGTATCGGCTACTCTGTTTTGCTCATGCGGGATATGTGAAATACCATAATACTCAAGATTCGCTAGTAGCTCTTGAACCTAGACCAAATACGGGGCAAATCTCTGCCCCTTTACTTGATTGTCTCCCCGCACTTGGTACACCACCAGTTGCGAGTTGCAAAAGATTTCAATCGATCTTACTACCAACTCTTTGATAAGTCTTAAGCCGACAATCAATGCTTCATACTCGTCTTCGTTATTCGTTGTTGTGAATTCGAGCTTCAAAGCGTAGCAAACTGATCGGTTCTCAGAAGTCACAAGGACTATGCCAGCCCCCGAACAACGGTCGTTAGATGCCCCATCGGTGTACATCTTCAATCGAACGGGAGGTATGACATTGCGGCTGTTTGATTCGTCTGTCATGGTGAATTCAACAATGAAATCTTCTAGAGCTTGCCCCTGCATGGCCCTTCGTGGCAGGTAAGTAATATCACACTGACTCAACTCGATATTCCATTTTAACATCCTTCCAGAAGTTTTCGGTCGTTGGAGTACCTGTCGCAAGGGTTGATCGGTGTAAACACTGATCGAGTGTGCCTGGAAGTATGGGCGAAGCTTGCGTGATGCAATCACCAGGCAATAAGCTAGTTTCTCAATCCTGGGATAATTTCTTTCTACCCCCGTCAAACGTTTACTGACATAATATACTGGCTTTTGAACTCGGTCCTCCTCGCGAATCAAAACCGTACTGATAGCATGCTAGGATACTGCCAGGCATGCATACAGCATTTCATGATCAATTGGTTTTGATAGCATCAGGGGACTTTCTAAATGTCTAACCAGAGCTCGAAATGCTTCCTCGTAGTCAGACGTCCACTCGAAATTCCTCTTTCCTTTCTTTATCACACCAAAGAAAGGAATGCACTTATCCATGGCTCTGGGTATGAACCGACTCAGCGCGGCCACCTTTCCGTTCAAGCTTTGTACTTGCTTTATAGTTTTGGGCACTTGTATGTCCCGAATAGCCTGAATCTTTTTCGAGTTAGCTTCAATTCAACGTGCGTTCACAATGAAACCCAAGAACTTCCCTGATGCAATGCTAAAAGAAAACTTTAGAGGGTTGATCTTCATCCCGAAATGCCTGAGTATATCAAACATCTCTATTAAGTCTCGGATGTGGTCGTTTGACTGCCGTGACTTCCCGAGCATGTCATGCACATAGACTTCCATCATTCTACCAATCTGGCCTTTAAACATTCGGTTCACCAGATGCTGATAAGTTGCTCCCACGTTTTTCAATCCAAAAGGCATTACTTCATAGCAATATAGCCCCACATCTGTGACAAAACTGGTGTGTTCTTGGTCTGGAATGAGCATCGAGATCTTATTGTATCCCGAATACGCATCCATAAATGACAATAATTCGTGTCTGGCGGTAGAGTCGACGAGCTAGTCGATTCTAGGTAAAGGGAAACTATCCTACGGGCATGCTTTATTCAGATCAGAGTAATCAACACAAGTTCTCCACTTCCCATTCGCTTTTCTTACCAGCATAGGGTTAGATACCCATTCCTGATAGAGGGCATCATGGATGAACCCATTGGCTTTGAGTTTGTCCACCTCATCTTTGAGAGCAACGGACCTCTCCGGGTTCATGCCTCTCCGTTTCTGTTTTACTCGGACATACTTCGGTTCTATATTCAACATATGACTTGCAATGGTGGGTGAATCCCACACATATCAGAGTGTGTCCAAGCGAAAATGTCCAGATTCGCTCAGAGGAAATCAGTAAGATCCTCGGCCACTGAAGGGTCGAGTTATGATCCAATCTTAAGAACTCATGATGGGTCATCCCGGCTGACTGGAATGTCGATCGTCAGCTCAGCCGGTGCAGCATTCATTTCGCTGGGTTCCCAATCATCATCTCTCGGATCTATGTCTCTAAGGATCCGAGAATGTCGTCCGAGCCAGGGCTCGGGCACTACTTGTCAATCATCAGTATTTAGGATGCGGATGGAGCTATCCGCAACCTTCCCCTTTTCTCTCCGCTGAGCTTCTCTCAGCTCTGCCACATAACATGCGCGACCAGTCGCCTGATCGCCATGTACTACACCAACTCCTTTGCTTGTCGGAAATTTTAATGTCAAACACCACGGGGCTAAAGCGGCCCTAAACTCTGCCAGGGTCGGACGACCCAAAAATACATTGTATGGAGAGTCAACATCCATTACTATGAAATTATGAATAGTTCCGAACTGCAAGTTAAATTATGAATTGCCTATTAATACCCATTATTGATAATCAATCACTTGTTATTATTAATGATTGGTTTGAATGGTGATTGTGATAGATGTTGATTGTTTATACTGTATGATTGGATGTTATGTTGTTGTATTGTTTTAAAACTGCAAGTTCCCTATGGGTTGAAATGATACATACTTGTATGATCTGATAGATTAAGGGAAATCCTTATGAGTTGAAATGATAAGAGATTTCATGGATTTAAAGTTAAATTCGAGATTGCGGATTGAAATGATATATATCCATGAATATAAAATAATTGCGAATTGAAATGATAAATATCTGTATCACCTTACCACAGGGTAGAGAATTATATACGACACCAGATTGGTTAAATTAAATAATTTGAAATCCTTTAATTTTGAGTTGAGTTAGGTGATATTTTGAAGAAATTTGATTTATATAAGCTGGATTATTTTTAAAATCTGAGCTTCAAATGTTGAAATTGCAATTGGTTTAAATTGAAATTTTAAGTTAGATTTGAAGTATAAATAAAATTTATCAACATTGAGTGACTGAAATATTTGAATATTTAAACTTCGAAATCTGCTAAATTTGAAATAGTTTGAATTTATATCAGGAACATAGATTTGAAATCGATGTTGGTCAAATGGTTCAAAGATGTGTTGAAATGAAAGAAATAGTACAATTTGACATTAATTTCAAATTTATTATTTTAATATAAAACGTTTAAATATATTATTGTTAAATCCTGATTACTAAGTTTTCAAACTATTAAACTAATTTAATCTATTTTAAAATATTTTAATCTATTTTAATCAAGTTAAAACTATTTCAACTTATTTTAATATATTTTATCTATTTTAATCCAATTTAATCCACTTTAACCCATTTTAAACTAATTAACCCATTTTTATCTAATTTAAAACTATCTAATCTATTTTAAATTTAGTAGAATCATTTTAAATCTACTTAAACTATTTTAAATCTATTTAAAACTATTTTAATCTTTTGACTATTTTAGAGTACTTTAACTATTGGAAATTTATTTTTAAACTATGCTAAACTATTTATAACTATCTAAACTATTTTCTAAATTTTTAGACTGTGTAAAGTGGAAGTGTTTGTATTTAAATCCTTGGTTTTAAAGCGGATGTGGTTAAATGACGTGATAACATAAGTTGGGATTTGAAATGATATTTGCTAGTGAAATGACAACTTTTAGTAAATATGATGATTTTGAAATGAGGATTCAATTAACCCATCTTATCGAAATGGTTTCGAAAGTGAATATGATTATAAGGTAAATATGGTTTCGAAAGGGATATGGTATGAATTAAATATGATATTTCGATATCAATTATGAATCGGTTTTGAAATATAAAAGAACCATCTGGTGTGAAATAAGCATTTGGTTGCTAAAG
This sequence comes from Allium cepa, assembly GCA_030765085.1. Lineage (NCBI taxonomy): Eukaryota > Viridiplantae > Streptophyta > Magnoliopsida > Asparagales > Amaryllidaceae > Allium > Allium cepa. Next base: position 468,712,107 of record CM060943.1, read on the forward strand.
AGACCGTGATCGGATACCGTCATACTCTCAGCCAATATGAAAACCACTTTAACAACTATGCACGTGGTGGAGATTTAGAAATAAAGTAGGATGGTTTGGCAAATGGTTATGTATGTGGTATTTACATGACCCTGACTCTCATGAATCAACTTAAATGTGACTAAAACAGGAGCTATACCTGGGCCAAGTGAGGGCATTCCTCCGATCGGACATGCTTCTTCGATTATGATTTTGTGATTGATTTGGTGGCCACCCTTGATTTGACAGTGGGAGTGTATTCCGAGGTAGGCGGTAGTAGCTACTATGCGTTACCACTAGCCATGTTCTGTAATAAGGTAGTATCCTACCCTAGTATTGCCTCGTGTGCCGTGTTCACATGCCCTATCGCGCCTTCTATGAGTTTGTTTTGTACCTTACCTATAGAGTGCCCTTTGAGTAAACTTCACAGAGGAGCTTACAGTACTGTGTAGACTATGGGAATATATAAAATGTGTTAAGCACGATATGGGTAACGCCTTAACGCTATTTTAATACTTTACTTTACTATGGACACTATTATAATAGCGTATTATACTATGTATGTAGATAGTTTAACGAAGCCTTACGAAATGGATTCCCGAACAACTCTCAAGTTATTAAACTCACGTTTGACACTGGATAGGAGGTTTCAAAACCCGTAAACATCTTCGACGCCATTACACTCGTATTTATTGACTATTGATTTAAATTATATAAGATCTTTTAGTTCTGACTCGAGTGTTTTGTCTTTTCAATTCGCTCGGGACAGCCTGAGGTTTACAGTGTATCGAAGGCTGCTTTACTAGAGGACGAAGATAAAGATTTAGTACTATTACTATTTATTATATCCATACCACTGCATCATGTTATTCCGCTGCATTGTTATTTATTTCTGTTGTATGTAACCCTGATTCTGTATTGTAAAAGTGTAATCAAATGTTATTTTTAAAACAGCTTCATGAACTATTTATTTGATTATTATATTTTGTCATTCCACTGTGAGAATCTGTGTTTTTTTCTTTCTTTCTATGCTTTTTTATTGTTTACCCCATAAAAATCCACCATTTTGAATGGTTTGAGTCTGACGTGTGTAGTTTATCGTCAATTTAAACCGTCCAAAAATGCAGGTCGTTACTGAGTTCATGGTGGCGGTAGAGGGCATCAGGTGGCAACACATTCTGGTGGAGAGTAGCAAAGGCCGTGGGGGTCATGGTTGAAGTGGTGGCATTGACCGTAGTGAGTTGGAGCAGTAGCGGTAAAGAGTAAAGGGGAGCAGGTTCAAATGGTTCAGGTGCAAAATAAAATTTGAGAGGGAACATGGAAGAAGGAGTTTAGGGCGGGTTAGGTGTCCATGCAATTGGGCCAGGATGGATGTGTTTTTCGGTGAGGAATATGTTTAAAAATTAATATAATTTTGAAAACTAATGTGTGTTATATTTAACCAAGATAATTTGCATATATATGATCCGTTTTATAAGTGGATTTTAACATTTACTCGTATTGTCGAGTACAACGTTGGAGTGTAATTTGTTCGTACATTTAGGATATTTAAAAATTATGATATATCAAAATTGACCGAATTTAATTACATTATTTTAATTAATAACGTCGTTAGCTTAATTAGTAATATCTATTTGGCCAAATAAACATCGTACTGTTAAAGTATTTTGGATACCTATTTAGTGGAATAAAATACCATTCTGCTAATTAAATTATTTTGTCATTTAATTAGCAGAAGAAATCCCCGCTCTACTATTTTATAAATTTGGACATTTGATTATAGATTGTTAACTGATATGCCAATTTAACGAATATTGGTTAAGTGATGTGTTAACCCATGATGGGTAATTGTTTTATTCACTTAGATGTTGGTTACATAAATACTGGTTTATATTGAATAATATGGTAGCTTGTTTAAGTACCATTGCGATTGCTAAACCTCTTTCTGAATTTAGAAAGCCATGGATTTAAATCAACTTCAATTTTTAACAATCATAAATGTTTTATATAAGTATTATTTAGTAAAGTGTTTTATATAATAATTATTTTATTAACAACGTTTTAAACCTAAGTAATTTATAGTCTAAATATTGTTTAAAATTAATAAAAATATATTTTAAATATGGTTTAAAATTATCTTACACTTTAATATTAATAAATTTATTTATAATAATTCATTTTAAAGTTAATTATTATTTTAAAATTAATTATTATATTAAAGTTAAATTATTATTTAAAGTTCATTATTTAAATTAATTAATTAAAGTCAATTATTTATTTTCTAAAGTTGATTATTTAATTAAAAGTTATCTATTATATTATTAATATTTTAAAAGCTTCTTTATTATTATAATATAATAATATTATTTGAAAGTTTATTTATTTTTATTATTTGTATTGTTTCAAGTTAATTTATTATTATGCTAATATTGTTTAAAAGGTTACTTTACTAACATATTAATGTTGTTTTAAAGTTATTTAAGTATATTTTAAATAGTGTTTAAAGTTACTTAATGAAGTTTTAAATATGGTTTAAAGATAATTAATTAATTAATTAATATGTTTTTAGATAATAATTTATTTTACTTAAAGGTGTTTTAAATGATAATTTTTTTATACAAGGTGTTTAAAAATAATAAACTATTTATTTAAAAGGAATTATTTTAAATGGAAAGGTTTATATGAAGGTTTTTATTTAATAAAAGGATTTATTAAAGGAGTATTAAAATCAAAAGTGACCTTGGAATTGGAAAAAAGTTTGGCTTTTAAAATGCTTTAGAGATTTAAAAAGGAAAGTTTTATAAATGGGTTTTTGAGATTTAAAAGAGTATTTTATAAATAGAATTGGAGATTTTTAAAAGCGTATTTTATAAATAGATTTATGAGATTTATAAAAGGGGAGTTCTATAAATGATTTTAAAGATTTATAAATAGATATTTATAAATAAACTTAGAGATTTATAAAAGAAGATTTATAAAGGGATTCAGAGATTATAAAGGAAAAGAGATTTATAAAAAGGAATATTGTTTTGGGTTATTGTTATGTTTATTTTAGTAACATTCGTTTTTATTCATTTAATAAGATTTTAAAACGAAGAGATCTTTCTTAAATGTTTTGAAACTATACTTATACCATTGTATAAATATATAGAAAGTTTTCCAAGTTTTGAAAGCAAATGGTATACTAATATACCTATATCAGGGAGATAAGTATATGAATATTTTAATAAATATTTATGTTAAGCCAAAAATGGATCAACACACTAGATTGAGCGCGAAAGCACCTGCCCTGTTCTTAGAGAACAATAATATAGAAGATAAATGTAAAAAGAGCAGAAATACTAAAAAAACAAGAAGACTTTTATAGTGGTTCAGTTGTTAATAAAGCCTATGTCAACTTTATAACTTCCTATTAGCTGATTGTTGTTACAAATTGAATCAAATTATAATATGATTGAATCTTCTAAGTTAGATGTAGTCACAAGTACAAGAGTTCATTGGAGAATCATAGTGAACCCTTAGATGACTTTTATGTGGGAGGAGAAGAGTGAAGAATAATCTTTATAGAGTTCCAACGGTCCAGAAGATCCACTTTATGTTGCAGGTAGGATTATATTTATAGCAACAGGAGAGCAATTGGGCTAGGCCACTTTGCCAAAAGCCTACAATCGATGAACAAAGGATCTCTAAAAATTTCATAACGATCCAACATAATGTGTTGGATCGCTAGGCATCCCTAGGAAATGGATCGTAGCGATCCATGTACTTAGGGGATTTTAGGCTTCTTCCTTTGGGTTGCACTCCCTATCTTATGTAGGTGCTCTCCATGTTATTTTGTAGCTAGTTTCCTTTTTTATGATAATTCATGCACATATTGGATTGAACTATGGATAGAATTAGATGGGTCTTCACTTCTCGAACTAGGTTGCTTAGAAGGTTATGAAACTTGGCAAACGTACTTAGAAGAGATATTGATTCATGATGCAAGAGGCTTAATGACCCATGAAGCTTCCTTATGGATCGCTTGCGATCCATCCTCTTTGTGGATTTTTGGGTAATTCTTCTTGAGTGCTTTTGGTTTGTTCTTTTAGATGCCTTATTTAGCTTTCAAGTCATTCTAGCACGGTCCCTAAGTTCTAACTCATATTGATTTTTGTTGAGTTAAAAACTCGGTTAACATTTGCCTCTAGAGTATGCTTTCATTGGAAACAAAGTATGCTCTGGAACCGGTTGTCCTTGAATTCCTATTCCATGAAATCCAATCGATCATATTAGGCTTACCGTGAAGTATTGTTTTTAAATTTTCAATTTTTGTTGGGTTCTGGATGTGGGTCATCATTATTCATGGAAAATTATCAATTTTGACTTTGTAATTTCCAAAGTGTTTACGAACGACAAAAGGGGTTGAGTTCTAAAAGTTAAAGCATGAATTAACATCTGATGATGGATACCTAGCGATCTAATCACTTTGATTTTTTCATTGAAATCTTTCCAAGTTAGTACTATCATTGAGCCGACACTTCTTACTTTTCCTCACTTTATTTTCTTGCATCCCAAACCAACCACGACCTCACCAGCTTTTGTTGCTGCCGCCATTGATCTTTACTGCTATAGCCTAGTACCGCCGACCATCGCTACTCTACCATCACCCCGGGCCAAACCTTGGCACCAGAATTACTGCTTGCTTGGATCACTATCGACCTTGCAAACTGCTAACCCTCACTTGGATCACTACGAACCTGAAGTCGAACCTGTTTGCCTTCGAGCTATGGTTGGTAATGACATGGTTATCATATTGGGTGTGGTTGCCAGTGAATTTTGGGCAACTGAGAAGAATGGTGAATGTAGCGGGTTGATTGCGATTTATTGGAGGTAGAAAGTGGATTCGTGTCTTGCGCTTGACGCATTCTACTATCATTGTCTAATAACTCAAAATCGATTAGCTCATGGCCTCGATGGTTCCGACGAGGCAGTTTACTATGGATTTAATCATCCTGAATTAGTGTTACTATCACATGCTTAGTGTACCTGAGAATAGAACGAGCTTTTCATGTCACTTTCAATGAATGATATGAAAAGCTTTTTCCTTTTACCGCTGTGAGTGAACTATCAATACATGATAGAGCATTTGTGGTGTTCAGGACACCGAGCCCTTCTCACATAGATAACACACTGCATTTTTCCCAATCAACGCTGGAATCCGATAAGTTAGCACAAGTTAACGTCTTTCGGGATTCGGGCGTTAAACATATGGGGATTTCTAGTTAAAAATAGGGTTACGTGACTATGTTGGATACAAGTTCTGTTATATAGAATGAAGCTTCCGTCATCTCGATGTAAATCAAGTAGAGGAAGCCCAGTACTCTTGGAAGCAGAATCGACATTAGTTATGTCTTCGCAAATGATTCCAACAGTGCCTACTTCTTCGATACCACATGTTCAATATAGTTAATTGGTGCCGATTGGTCCGTACATTGATCGAACTTCTCTGAACTTTAAAGTTTTACTTAACCCTCCGGAGAGAGATTCTATTATCATTTATGCTAAAGTTCTGCATAATATTTGTTTACAGCATGGTTTTCCAAATGATGATGTGTGCCTTCCACTGAAAAATGAGTTGCACACATGCAACCTTCGGGAACACCGCCTGCCATCGTACATGCGCTTGAATGATGCAGTGCCCATATTCAACCTTATCTTGAGAGACATTCTTTTGAATTTGGGAATAGCCCCATTTTAGATGCATCCCAATGGTTATGCAATTTTGATTTGTATTCATGTTTTGTTAATGTGGACATTTAATCGTGCCCCAAGCTTCAACGGATTGAGATACTTCCTTTCATTCAAGAAGAGAAAGGAACGTCTATCTCTTATGATTATTGAGGCTCAAAGAAATCGCAAAATCGTATTGCAACTCCAAAGTAACTTATCCTAGTTCAAGGCCCAATATTTCTTCGTTACATGTCCTGAAGGGTTTAATCATCTTTGGACGACAAGGGTTAAGTTTTCTCTTCTCGTTGAGACTTCTAACGATGGTGCAGGGTTTTAATAAACTGAATGCTTCTTACAGTTATTCCAAGGCCAGATAAAGATCCAACACTAGACTCTATAACCTAGAGGCCATAGACGCTAGAGAGAGATCGGTCAAACTTTTACTGACAGACGAGAATTTGCATCGGTATGGATTGTTACACCCCGGGAGGTTTACCGTTCATGTTAATGTTCCATCCCCTACTAAGGAAATTCGTGAAGAAAAGGCGTTACGATTAGAGCTATTAGTTCAGAGAATATGCCCTTGATCTTGGAGGAAGGGGTAGAGGAGTTCAAACAATGAGAAGGCGAGGCTGCGGTGATCATAGAAAAAGAGGAAGGTGAAATTGAGAGTGGAAGTGACAATGACCCCTCCTCAGCGATAAGGAGTTTGGTGTACGTTCCAGTAAAGGAGATCTCGAATCATATGATGAAACTCCAAGAATGAGTGCCATTCTCCCGGATTTGCCTGTCCATGAGGTTATTGCTAAAGATGCTCCCCCAACACCTGAACGACTTCATGGTTCTCCGCTTAAGGAAACCGATATCAACTTTAGAGATTTAAGCAACATTTATTTGGACATTGCAGAACTCATGGGAGATGATTTTGAGTCCGAGGGATTGTCTCCTTATTATAGTCATGGTGTTTCCATAATTAGCATGACTCCTGCTATAGTCGCTTCTCGAGTTGGTTTGTGAAGTCCTTTTAGGGCGCATATGACATGCTACATACTTCACTAGGGTCACGTACACTCATATATGCATTATTTGAGCTCATTTTCTACTGCTAAATTACTACATTTTTTTCTTATAATAGGCACTATGGGAGGTCATGGAGTTTATAAAAATCTTGAACAACTTACAAATGCATCATGTGGGTCGAAACAGACTTTAGGTGTAACGACCCAACATCCAAACTCCAGGAAGTCACATCGTTAATAAGAAAGAAAGGGATAGAGAATAGAAAGAAAGAGAAGAAGAAAGAAACAACACATCAGAATCTAAACAGCGGAACGAATAAATTATATTAATAATATAAAATATTACATAGTTTACAACTACTATCAGAGTACACAGATATACAACACATACTAGACAGTTATAAACACCTGTCTAGTATTTACAACATAATACAATCCAGAGACAACACGGAACACACAGCGGAATACTATACATCTAACGCAGAAGCCTCCTGCTCCATTGCTTCTCCAATATTCGTCAAAGCAAACCTGAATCCCTTGGCTACTCGTAAAAATTTGAGTACCCAAGAGTTTATGGAAAACAAAAATAAACTCCGGGTCAGACATGGGTCTGGTGTGAGTAACAGGTTAAAGTTGCTTAACTTTCAAAAACCTTTTGAAAAGAAAGATATCACGTAAGACTTCCCACACATAAACATGGAAAAGTTTTTACATTACGCTAACCAAAACATTTGATAGGAAATCCAGTGATATTATAATAGTGTCTAGGGTTTTCAAGTAAAATACAGAAATAGCTGGAATGCTTACATCTCACGTTCCAACATAGTTGGGCACAACTAATACGTACGGCACTTATTGGATTTTGGATTCCATCAATGGCAGGGCTACTGGGGTACCGCCCGTCACAGTACGTGGCCTAGATCAACGTACCGAGGATCACTCCCGACCCCCTACAACACAAGACCGGACCCATTCCTTACTGAATAGTTCCGAACAAGACAACCCCGCAGTTGGCGTACGTTCCAACCGCCCACACAGCCGAATAAAAAGGGACTTCTAGACAGGGGAAAATCTTGCTCTCCAGTGGGAGCTACCCACGAAGCCTTGCTGCACCTCCCCTTTTTTAGCCATTCCCGGTTGATGAGGCTTGAGGCTACGATTACCTTTATAGGACATATCACTTAGAATGCTCATCGTCCACCTGACGATGTTCTGAAAGCATTCAATCCATACAAGTTCGTTCCGGGTTCGAACGAAACCGAAGGCATTATCTCGTTACACTCGTATTGGAATCACCCTCACAGTTAACAACGATAACCCTTGCACTCTGAATCACCATCTCGAATCTACAAGTACTATTCCGTCAAACTCATTACGGAATCAACCACAAAGTTATACTGACGTATAGCCCTTACACCTCGAGTCTTCACTTGCTCCACTTATATTCACGACCTATCGTTAATTTGGATCGATGTGGTTTTCGGATATCCAAATATGGAAACCCGATCCCGGTCTCATCGAAATCCAAAGCGTGTCTTTTAAGGCCAAGTTGTTCAAAGTTTAAAACAATTCAATTATCTATATACACAGATAGATAAATCATATATTCACAATAGGAAATCAATATCATCATCACATCAGGTAAACCATATCATCATTATCAAAAGATAATCCAAATCATCATTACAATGCAACCAATGCATCCATATCACTCAACATAATTTATCTCATATTTGAGATTCAAACCAATCAAGGCAAACAATATCTTCCATCCATATAAGCAATGATCTATAATCACTAATTATAGTTAATTTAAAGTGAATTAAATTAACTACATCATTCTCTAATTAATTTTAAAATGAATTAAACTAATTACTTCATTAATATAACTCTTGCTTACATAACCTTTAATTAATTACAAATAATTAATTATTCATTATTAATCGCCTTAATTAATCACCTTTGATTAATCATTCTTAATTACATTCAAGTAATTATCCATAAATTAATTTTACAAATTAATCATACTTAACCAACTTCAGTAATTAACCTTTAATTACTTCATAAATTAATTAACTATAATTAATTATATTAATCCTTAATTAATTATATTAGTTAATTACTTTTAATCACTTATTATTGATTAATTAATCTTAATTAATCTATCTTAATTACATCATTAATTATATTAATTTTCTAATTACAATTAAATTAAGTACCTTATTTAAATTAATTACATTAAGTAATTAATCTTAATTTAAACCATAATTGTTAATCACTCTTGATTAACCCTATTCAGTAATTAACTACCTTTAATTACTTTTCCAAAATAAATTAATCACTTCTTAATTAATTATCTCAGATTAATCCCTTGATTAATTCACAAAGTAATTATACTTAAATTACTTCAACTATCAAATCACCTTCAATTAATTACATCCAGCAATTACCCACTAATTACTTCTTTAAGTAATTTCTCTTTATTTAATTACATTAAGTAATTATACTACACAAATCATCAAATGATTATTTTTAAATTAATTAAACTGAATTAATTAACTTAATCTAATCAAACTAAACTCAATTAATTACAATTCTTAATTACTTCCATAAGTAATTATACTTAACAATTTACTCAAATGATTATCTTTAAATTAATTAATCTAATTAATAATTAAAAATTAATCATATTAATTAATTATTAAATAATCCTTAGTTAATGACCTTCATTAACTATTAACAATTCATTAATTATTTTCTGAAATAATTAACTTATTTTAATCATTGCTAATTACCAATTAATTAATCATCAATTAATCCATTAGTTAATCCCTAATTAATTAAATAATTAAGTGTTAATTAAAACTTAATTAATCCTTTATTGCTTGATTAATTAATTATTAATCATTAATTAAAATCAAACCTTATTTAATTAATTATTCTTAATTACAAGTTAACTATTCTAAAAATAATTAACCTTAAACCCTTAATTACTTTGAGTAATTATTCATTTCATTAATTTAATAAATTAATTATTCATTTAATTATCCTAATAATTAAATGTATAACAAACCATTAAACTATAATTTAATTTCACCAAGTTTTAAAACCAATTTAAAACTTATACATTATGTAATAAATAATACTTATAAAAGATATTTATACAATATTTAAAACAATTTCTTTTTAAATTCAAACATTCAAATTATACATTATCATTCAAACTGTTAAAATATTTAAATCTATAAAACTTGAATTTATTTTAAATCAAAGACTCAAAATCAGATTTGAATCAGTTTTAAACTTTATTTAAAACATTTCTTTACATATTCAAATTCCAATTTAAATTCAAATTTTTTTAAAAATCGTTTTATACAATAAATCCCTTTAAAGTTATTTTAAACAAAATTTGAATTTAAACTTACTTATATCCAGTTATGATTCAAATTAAATCTTGAATCTATAATTTAAAATTAGATTTAAAACTTAATTTAAATCTTTGCTTTGTACATAAAAATTCGATTTAATTTGAAACGAAACACGCTTCCAATCACGAACAAAATAACTCGAGTTACAATCCATTCGAGTCTAACATAATCCAACTCGAACAAAAATAAACTCGAGTAAACTAAAACCATATTCGAGTAACTCGAGTCCTCCTTTCATCAGAAAAACACTTAAACTAAACAGTCAGGTTACAACATTGATCCTGTATCAAACAAAATACCCAGGCCTACACAATTCAACTCGAGTCAATCATTCACCGGCTTCGAGCAAAACTCGGAAAATCCCGAAACAATCCCGAGCAACCCTTCCTTCCAAAATAAACTGATACACCAAGATCGCCCCCGTGCACCTGCACCACCACGGCAACCCATTCCTACCCCTCGCGACAACTCTCGCAAGTCAGTCATCACCTTTCAATACATTCCCGACCAACAGAGAATCTAAAGAAGCCCTAAATCGAATTTGAGCATTCGAGCTCAAAAATACAGAAATGTCGAACTGGAAATCGCCTCAACCACCGTACTCCGACCACCAGAAGAACTCCACCTCCGGCCTCTACTCCTCCCACACTCCAACAATCATTTCCCCAAATTTGAGAAGGCTCGGTCAACATATGATGTTGCGGTGATCAGTGATTTCGAGCAATAAACAAATAGGGCTAAAACCCCTAATCCCAAATCAACACTGCCTCATTGATTTAATCCACCTTTCTACATTTTTCCTTGATTCTTCAATAACCACTCTATCACCAGAGCAAATCTTGGCCACCCCGTCTACCTAGAATAACAGTTCTACCCCATACTTGATTTATTATTAAACCAGAATTCCTCAGTCATCCTTGAATTAAAATTCCTGATTTTAGTTTTAAAATTCAAGTATTGATTTATGTAATCGATTTATATTCTTGAATTAATGTAACAGGATGATCGAATTCTTGCTTATGTTCAATTGTTCTGTTATATTTTGACTCACAGAGTAAATTACAGAGATTAATTTTCTTTTTTTCTTCTTATATTAAATAAGTTTTAAACTCTAACTTATTTTACATAACATACTATGCTTATATCTTAAACTATAACAAGGATTTGAGTATGATATCATGATTTTCTGAACAGAATTTAAATCTGAATCCTGGACAGGGAAAATCACATATTCAACTACATGCATACATTCAGTATTAACCAAAAATGAACTTGAAATATACATGCAAACATACTTATTTCCAGCAATAAACAAGCAACTAATTTAATACTTAAAGTTTATTTAGTAAAAATTGTTACTCACCTTAATTTTAGGAGCAGAGCCCTTGTTTTAGAAAAGCCTGATCCTGAGTTTTCTTTTTTTTTTAAACTGCAGCTTGTTTCTTAATCTCCAAAACTTCCAGTTGTATCTTTGATTTGCCCTTTTTAAAACTTTAGTTTGCCATGAAAATCATTCATTTTATTTTACTGAAACAGTCTGCTCCTTGATGTATTGCATGCAGGTTCCAGGAAAGTGCAGGCATGGATTTTTCTTTTAAAACAGAAATGCAGGACTTTGAAGTTGCATATGAATTTCAGGTGCATGCTTGATTCAGGACAGGATGTAGGTTTGATGAAGTTGCAAATTGATTTCAGACATTGGAATTGAAGAGCTACAGGTAAAACTTGATTTTCTTTATGAATTTCAGGTTTTGGAATGATTCAGATAGCTTTTGGGTTTGTGGATCATAGGTTATCAAATTTGTTTGAGAGGGGAACTACAGATATTTTTTACTTGAACAGATAAACTCTGTTTTGTGGAAGGTGAATTCATATTTTAATATCTGAAAACTTCTCAAGTTTTTGAAGAAAAGAGGAGAAATGTTTACATCAACAAGTTTTTGATTTAATTAAAGAAAATTAAAATTAAAGGGGACACTTGTTATAATTCTAACATTTGTCACTTTAGTTCGTGCTATGCTTACATATGTCAATTAGGTATAAATAAATTAACATATGTATTAAGAGTATTTTTACTTTAATTTAAATTGTTTTATAAGAAGTTAAATTCTAAATTTGTTATTTCTTATAAAAAAAATAAATGAGTTCCTCCCCTTTTAACTTATTAAAAAGGAAATGAGACAAACAAATTAAGAATATAAGCTTATTCAAATATTTTTAACATTTATTTCTTTTACATTTCAAAACATCAAAGTCAAATTCAAATTAAATTATAAACTTCAAAATAAAAATCAAGTTATATATGTGTGCATGTATAACTCTTATTAAATTATAAAATAGCAAATCCTATTTCTAACAAAATTTATTTATGTTTATAAAAACTAAGTATTCTCAATATCATTTGAAAATAACAAATTAAACAATATTTAAAATGATTTATAAAAGATATCATGAATTACTTCTATTGCTTACTAAATTAAGATCATATGTAAATTTTATTTTAAATTCTTATATATAAATTCAAGTAATAATTTAAAAAGAAAATACAACTAAGTTTTTAATGTTAATCTAATTTTAAATTCATATTCAAGTTAATTAAATATAAATTTAAACAAATAAGGTTTTCCTTTAATATAAACCATATAATTATTTATTAAATTGTTTTGAAAAGTTAGATGTTAAATTTAAATCAAATTTCAAATTTATCAATTATAAATTATGATTAGATAATTGATTCATTTACTAAGTTTTAAATCAAAGTTTATCAATTTACAAGATATACAATTATATATATTATAAACGGAAAAAAAAATTTAGCTTTTTTTTAAAAAAAAAATCTACCAATTTAAATATTTATTAAAAGAAGATTATCAGATCAATTCAAATTTTATTATCAAAGTTTATCTAGTCAAATTAATTTTTAACACAGATTATTAAATTTATATTGCCAAATTTCCGGGATATCACATTCCTTCCCCCTTAAAAGAATTTCGTCCCCGAAATTTAAAAGAAAAGGTAATTTAATAATCTATCCTAAGATTTTATTTTAAAACACAAGCACATATATCAAACATATGCTAACAACCATAGCAACCAATTTACACAATCAAACAAATCTAATTATCCGGAAAAATTCTGGATAAAATTTCACGAGTTTCCCCGGTATAAATATCGGGATACTCGCTCTATAGAATCTAAACAATCAATACTATAAAGCTACAAAGCTCCTATACAACGATATCTATAACAATAGACAAAATATCAGACTACAAATGAGCCTGACTCTACAATCACATCCTCCTGAACTGCTGATTCCACAACTAAAGATAGATCATACATGTACTCTCTCGGAGATACGTGAAACATAACGAATCCCAGTTATCCAAACTGACAATTCAACCTTGAAAAATCAAACACCAATCCTCACAAGAATACAGAAAAGATCCAAAACACTTCGGAGCTGACTTACCCAGACTTATCCAATCTTAAAGCTCCTTAGGTCGAAGAAAACTTACCCAAAATTAAATCTTCGACTTCGGAATCCAAATTCCTTCGTCTCTTACCCACAGAACACTTCTAATGATCCTGGGTTGCCTTTATCCTTACAAATCAGCTCAACTCTTGCTGATTCCACCTGAAACAAACAGAACCAAAACTTCTCAACAGAATGATCTCCTCAAGATCAATTCCAAACCAAGAACACCAACTCTACTCCACAATCATCCGAAGACCAACTTACTTCTCCTATCCTGAAAAGATAAAACAAAAGCATTTCCAAACTGCTTCCGCTGCATAACTCTGATCTGGAGTAGAAGAAAAACCTGAGCACAAACTGGATAACACATCTCAAAAATATGGTTCAACAGATCCATAAAAGTAAACTCAGATGCCCCATCTGATCCTTCTACTAAAATAAACCTCCAGTATCACTCTTGGAATCCAGTCGTTAAGAAAACTCAGCCTCCAGGTACGGACAAACTTCTCATAGCTCAAGAGAACACTTGAACTATCGCAATTCACTTTTGCGATCAGCCAGTCCAATATCCAAAGAAAACTGTTTTCTCTTTACCAATCAGAACAGTCAATGCTTAACTAGCCAACCCGTCAAAGAAATGAATCCACTCTGCTGCTTCTAAACTCCTTCAGAAAAAAATGCTAACCAGAAGACTTCTTTCAAGCTCATAACACTCCGAGCTGCTCTGTTCACAACGACGCCAAAGACTTCCTACTCCAAAGCTCTTCAAGAAATTCGGGCCTCAAACCAGTCAGAAACATCCTGCTGAACCCAGCCACAACATCGAAGCAAACATACTTCTAAAACTTGTTCCAAAGAAAAATCTTCGGAAACATCTATAGTCACCGTGTCTCATCACACAGCTACTAATCCCTAGGGTATCGAGATACCATCATTTCCTTCTGCCAAACCGACAGATCCAAACTCTACTCATCCAATTCAAAGATAGACTCCGAACCTTAACAGGTTACCTTCAGAGATCCATGAAACCCTTACTTCAAGCAAAACTCACTTGAGACAGTATTAAGTCTACAGTCTCGACAGATACACTCCCAATCTCAAACACCAAACTCCAACTAATGGTAGTAGTCGTGTTACACTCCCACTACCTTATCTACCTTTATAACTTACGTTGGAAAACCTGAACGGGTAACCCAACAGATAGGTAGAAATAAATATATCTATATATATATAAATTACAAATACGCTCTCTCAAGATAGACACCACTACAGAGCCTAGGTAATCACTCAACCTAATGCTCTAATACCACTGTAACGACCCAACTTCCAAACTCCAGGAAGTCACATCGTTAATAAGAAAGAAAGGGATAGAGAATAGAAAGAAAGAGAAGAAGAAAGAAACAACACATCAGAATCTAAACAGCGGAACGAATAAATTATATTAATAATATAAAATATTACATAGTTTACAACTACTATCAGAGTACACAGACATACAACACATACTAGACAGTTATAAACACCTGTCTAGTATTTACAACATAATACAATCCAGAGACAACACAGAACACACAGCGGAATACTATATATCTAACGTAGAAGCCTCCTGTTCCATTGCTCCTCCAATATTCGTCAAAGCAAACCTGAATCCCTTGGCTACTCGTAAAAATTTGAGTACCCAAGAGTTTATGGAAAACAAAAATAAACTCCGGGTCAGACATGGGTCTGGTGTGAGTAACAGGTTAAAGTTGCTTAACTTTCAAAAACCTTTTGAAAAGAAAGATATCACGTAAGACTTTCCACACATAAACATGGAAAAGTTTTTACCTTACGCTAACCAAAACATTTGATAGGAAATCCAGTGATATTATAATAGTGTCTAGGGTTTTCAAGTAAAATACAGAAATAGCTGGAATGCTTACATCTCACGTTCCAACATAGTTGGCCCAACTAATACGTACGGCACTTATTGGATTTTGGATTCCATCAATGGCAGGGCTACTGGGGTACCGCCCGTCACAGTACGTGGCCTAGATCAACGTACCGAGGATCACTCCCGAACCCCCTACAACACAAGACCGGACCCATTCCTTACTGAATAGTTCCGAACAAGACAACCCCGCAGTTGGCGTACGTTCCAACCGCCCACACAGCCGAATAAAAAGGGACTTCTACACAGGGGAAAATCTTGCTCTCCAGTGGGAGCTACCCACGAAGCCTTGCTGCACCTCCCCTGTTTTAGCCATTCCCGGTTGATGAGGCTTGAGGCTACGATTACCTTTATAGGACATATCACTTAGAATGTTCATCGCCCACCTGACGATGTTCTGAAAGCATTCAATCCATACAAGTTCGTTCCGGGTTCAAATGAAACCGAAGGCATTATCTCGTTGCACTCGTATTGGAATCACCCTCAGAGTTAACGACGATAACCCTTGCACTCTGAATCACCATCTCGAATCTATAAGTACTATTCCGTCAAACTCATTATGGAATCACCCACAGAGTTATACTGACGTATAGCCCTTGCACCTCGAGTCTTCACTTGCTCGACTTATATTCACGACCTATCGTTAATTTGGATCGATGTGGTTTTCGGATATCCAAATATGGAAACCCGATCCCGGTCTCATCGAAATCCAAAGCGTGTCTTTTAAGGCCAAGTTGTTTAAATTTTAAAACAATTCAATTATCTATATACACAGATAGATAAATCATATATTCACAATAGGAAATCAATATCATCATCACATCAGGTAAACCATATCATCATTATCAAAAGATAATCCAAATCATCATTACAATGCAACCAATGCATCCATATCACTCAACATAATTTATCTCATATTTGAGATTCAAACCAATCAAGGCAAACAATATCTTCCATCCATATAAGCAATGATCTATAATCACTAATTATAGTTAATTTAAAGTGAATTAAATTAACTACATCATTCTCTAATTAATTTTAAAATGAATCAAACTAATTACTTCATTAATATAAGTCTTGCTTACATAACCTTTAATTAATTACAAATTAATTAATTATTCATTTATTAATCGCCTTAATTAATCACCTTTGATTAATCATTCTTAATTACATTCAAGTAATTATCCATAAATTAATTTTACAAATTAATCATACTTAACCAACTTCAGTAATTAACCTTTAATTACTTCATAAATTAATTAACTATAATTAATTATATTAATCCTTAATTAATTATATTAATTAATTACTTTTAATCACTTATTATTGATTAATTAATCTTAATTAATCAATCTTAATTACATCATTAATTATATTAAATTTCTAATTACAATTAAATTAAGTACCTTATTTAAATTAATTACATTAAGTAATTAATCTTAATTTAAACCATAATTGTTAATCACCCTTGATTAACCCTACTCAGTAATTAACTTCCTTTAATTACTTTTCCAAAATAAATTAATCACTTCTTAATTAAGTATCTCAAATTAATCCATTGATTAATTCACAAAGTAATTATACTTAAATTACTTCAACTATCAAATCACCTTCAATTAATTACATCCAGTAATTACCCATTAATTACTTCTCTAAGTAATTTCTCTTTATTTAATTACATTAAGTAATTATACTACACAAATCATCAAATGATTATTTTTAAATTAATTAAACTGAATTAAGTAACTTAATCTAATCAAACTAAACTCAATTAATTACAATTCTTAATTACTTCCATAAGTAATTATACTTAACAATTTACTCAAATGATTATCTTTAAATTAATTAATCTAATTAATAATTAAAAATTAATCATATTAATTAATTATTAAATAATCCTTAGTTAATGACCTTCATTAACTATTAACAATTCATTAATTATTTTCTAAAATAATTAACTTATTTTAATCATTACTAATTACCAATTAATTAATCATCAATTAATCCATTAGTTAATCCCTAATTAATTAAATAATTAAGTGTTAATTAAAACTTAATTAATCCTTTATTGCTTGATTAATTAATTATTAATCATTAATTAAAATCAAACCTTATTTAATTAATTATTCTTAATTACAAGTTAATTATTCTAAAAATAATTAACCTTAAACCCTTAATTACTTTGAGTAATTATTCATTTCATTAATTTATTAAATTAATTATTCATTTAATTATCCTAATAATTAAATGTATAAAAAACCATTAAACTATAATTTAATTTCACCAAGTTTTAAAACCAATTTAAAACTTATACATTATGTGATAAATAATACTTATAAAAGATATTTATACAAGATTTAAAACAAATTCTTTTTAAATTCAAACATTTAAATTTTACATTATCATTCAAACTGTTAAAATACTTAAATCTATAAAACTTGAATTTATTTTAAATCAAAGATTCAAAATCAGATTTGAATCAGTTTTAAACTTTATTTAAAACATTTCTTTACATATTCAAATTCCAATTTAAATTCAAATTTTTTTAAAAATCGTTTTAGACAATAAATCCCTTTAAAGTTATTTTAAACAAAATTTGAATTTAAACTTACTTATATCCAGTTATGATTCAAATTAAATCTTGAATCTATAATTTAAAATTAGATTTAAAACTTAATTTAAATCTTTGCTTTGTACATAAAAATTCAGTTTAATTTGAAACAAAACACGCTTCCAATCACGAAGAAAATAACTCGAGTTACAATCCACTCGAGTCTAAAGTAATCTAACTCGAACAAAAATAAACTCGAGTAAACTCAAACCATATTCGAGCAACTCGAGTACTCCTTTCATCAGAAAAACACTTAAACTAAACAGTCAGGTTACAACATTGATCCTGTATCAAACAAAATACCCAGGCCCACACAATTCAGCTCGAGTCAATCATTCACCAGCTTCGAGCAAAACTCGGAAAATCCCGAAACAATCCCGAGCAACCCTTCCTTCCAAAATAAACTGATACACCAAGATCGCCCCCGTGCACCTGCACCACCACGGCAACCCATTCCTACCCCTTACGACAACTCTCGCAAGTCAGTCATCACCTTCCAACACATTCCTGACCAACAGAGAATCTAAAGAAGCCCTAAATCGAATTTGAGCATTCGAGCTCAAAAATACAGAAATGTCGAACTGGAAATCGCCTCAACCACCGTACTCCGACCACCAGAAGAACTCCACCTCCGGCCTCTACTCCTCCCACACTCCAACAATCATTTCCCCAAATTTGAGAAGGCTCGGTCAACATATGATGTTGCGGTGATCAGTGATTTCGAGCAATAAACAAATAGGGCTAAAACCCTTAATCCCAAATCAACACTGCCTCATTGATTTAATCCACCTTTCTACATTTTTCCTTGATTCTTCAATAACCACTCTATCACCAGAGCAAATCATGGCCACCCCGTCTACCTAGAATAACAGTTCTACCCCATAACTTGATTTATGATTAAACCAGAATTCCTCAGTCATCCTTGAATTAAAATTCCTGATTTTAGTTTTAAAATTCAAGTATTGATTTATGTAATCGATTTATATTCTTGAATTAATGTAACAGGATGATCGAATTCTTGCTTATGTTCAATTGTTCTGTTATATTTTGACTCACAGAGTAGACTACAGAGATTAATTTTCTTTTTTTCTTCTTATATTAAATAAGTTTTAAACTCTAACTTATTTTACATAACATACTATGCTTATATCTTAAACTATAACAAGGATTTGAGTATGATATCATGATTTTATGAACAGAATTTAAATCTGAATCCTGGACAGGGAAAATCACATATTCAACTGCATGCATACATTCAGTATTAACCAAAAATGAACTTGAAATATACATGCAAACATATTTATTTCCAGCAATAAACAAGCAACTAATTTAATACTTAAAGTTTATTTAGTAAAAATTGTTACTCACCTTAATTTTAGGAGCAGAGCCCTTGTTTTAGAAAAGCCTGATCCTGAGTTTTCTTTTTTTTTAAAACTGCAGCTTGTTTCTTAATCTCCAAAACTTCCAGTTGTATCTTTGATTTGCCCTTTTTAAAACTTTAGTTTGCCATGAAAATCATTCATCTTATTTTATTGAAACATTCTGCTCCTTGATGTATTGCATGCAGGTTCCAGAAAAGTGCAGGCATGGATTTTTTTTTTAAAAACAGAAATGCAGGACTTTGAAGTTGCATATGAATTTTAGGTGCATGCTTGATTCAGGACAGGATGTAGGTTTGATGAAGTTGCAAATTGATTTCAGACATCGGAATTGAAGAGCTACAGGTAAAACTTGATTTTCTTTATGAATTTCAGGTTTTGGAATGATTCAGATAGCTTTTGGGTTTGAGGATCATAGGTTATCAAATTTGTTTGAGAGGGGAACTACAGATTTTTTTACTTGAACAGATAAACTCTGTTTTGTGGAAGGTGAATTCATATTTTAAGATCTGAAAACTTTCTCAAGTTTTTGAAGAAAAGAGGAGAAATGTTTACATCAACAAGTTTTTGATTTAATTAAAGAAAATTAAAATTAAAGGGGACACTTGTTATAATTCTAACATTTGTCACTTTAGTTCATGTTATGCTTACATATGTCAATTAGGTATAAATAAATTAACATATGTGTTAAGAGTATTTTTACTTCAATTTAAATTGTTTTATAAGAAGTTAAATTCTAAATTTGTTATTTCTTATAAAAAAAATAATTGAGTTCCTCCCCTTTTAACTTATTAAAAAGGAAATGAGACAAAAAAATTAAGAATATAATCTTATTCAAATATTTTTAAACATTTATTTCTTTTACATTTCAAAACATCAAAGTCAAATTCAAATTAAATTATAAACTTCAAAATAAAAATCAAGTTATATATGTGTGCATGTATAACTCTTATTAAATTATAAAATAGCAAATCCTATTTTTAACAAAATTTATTTATGTTTATAAAAACTAAGTATTCTCAATATCATTTGAAAATAACAAATTAAACAATATTTAAAATGATTTATAAAAGATATTATGAATTACTTCTATTACTTACTAAATTAAGATCATATGTAAATTTTATTTTAAATTCTTATATATAAATTCAAGTAATAATTTAAAAAGAAAATACAACTAAGTTTTTAATGTTAATCTAATTTTAAATTCATATTCAAGTTAATTAAATATAAATTTAAACAAATAAGGTTTTCCTTTAATATAAACCATATAATTATTTATTAAATTGTTTTGAAAAGTTAGATGTTAAATTTAAATCAAATTTCAAATTTATCAATTATAAATTATGATTAGATAATTGATTCATTTACTAAGTTTTAAATCAAAGTTTATCCATTTACAAGATATACAATTATATATATTATAAACAGAAAATAATTAATTAGCTTTTTTTTTAAAAAAAATCTACCAATTTAAATATTTATTAAAAGAAGATTATCAGATCAATTCAAATTTTATTATCAAAGTTTATCTAATCAAATTAATTTTTAAACACAGATTATTAAATTTATATTCCCAAATTTCTGGGATATCACATTCCTTCCCCCTTAAAAGAATTTCGTCCCCGAAATTTAAAAGCAAAGGTAATTTAATAATCTATCCAAAGATTTTATTTTAAAACACAAGCATATATATCAAACATATGCTAACAACCATAGCAACCAATTTACACAATCAAACAAATCTAATTATCTAGAAAAATTCTGGATAAAATTTCACGAGTTTCCCCGATATAAATATTGGGATACTCGCTCTATAGAATCTAAACAATCAATACTATGAAGCTACAAAGCTCCTATACAACTATATCTATAACACTAGACAAAATATCAGACTACAAACGAGCCTGACTCTACAATCACATCCTCCTGAACTGCTGATTCCACAACCAAAGATAGATCATACACGTACTCCCTCAGAGATACGTGAAACACAACGAATCCCAGTTATCCAAACTGACAATTCAACCTTGAAAAATCAAACACCAATCCTCAC
Source organism: Allium cepa (assembly GCA_030765085.1). NCBI lineage: Eukaryota > Viridiplantae > Streptophyta > Magnoliopsida > Asparagales > Amaryllidaceae > Allium > Allium cepa. Next base: position 468,733,735 of record CM060943.1, read on the forward strand.
AAGAATACAGAAAAGATCCAAAACACTTCGGAGCTGACTTACCCAGACTTATCTAATCTTAAAGCTCCTTAGGTCGAAGAAAACTTATCCAAAATCAAATCTTCGACTTCGGAATCCAAATTCCTTCGTCTCTTACCCACAGAAACTTCTAATGATCCTGGGTTGCCTTTATCCTTACAAATCAGCTCAACTCTTGCCGATTCCACCTGAAACAAACAGAACAAAAACTTCTCAACAGAATGATCTCCTCAAGATCAATTCCAAACCAAGAACACCAACTCTACTCCACAATCATCTGAAGACCAACTTACTTCTCCTATCCTGAAAAGATAAAACAAAAGTATTTCCAAACTGCTTCCGCTGCATAACTCTGATCTGGAGTAGAAGAAAAACTTGAGCACAAACTGGATAACACATCTCAAAAATATGGTTCAACAGATCCATAAAAGTAAACTCAGATGCCCCATCTGATCCTTCTACTAAACTAAACATCTAGTATCACTCTTGGAATCCAGTCGATAAGAAAACTCAGCCTCCAGGTGCGGACAAACTTCTCATAGCTCAAGAGAACACTCGAACTATCGCAAGTCACTTTTGCGATCAACCAGTCCAATATCCAAAGAAAACTGTTTTCTCTTTACCAATCAGAACAGTCAATGCTTAACTAGCCAACCCGTCAAAGAAATGAATCCACTTTGCTGCTTCTGAACTCCTTCAAAAAAACTGCTAACCAGAAGACTTCTTTCTAGCTCAGAACACTCCGAGCTGCTCTGTTGACAACGTCGCCAAAGACTTCCTACTCCAAAGCTCTTCGAGAAATTTGATCCTCAAACCAGTCAGAAACATCCTGCTGAACCCAGCCACAACATCGAAGCAAACATACTTCTAAAACTTGTTCCAAAGAAAAATCTTCGGAAACATCTATAGTCACCGTGTCTCATCACACAGCTACTAATCCCTAGGGTATTGAGATACCATCATTTCCTTCTGCCAAACCGACAGATCCAAACTCTACTCATCCAATTCAAAGATAGACTTCGAACCTTAACAGGTTACCTTCAGAGATCCATGAAACCCTTACTTCAAGCAAAACTCACTCGAGACAGTATTAAGTCTACAGTCTCGACAGATACACTCCCAATCTCAAACACCAAACTTCAACTAATGGTAGTAGTCGTGTTACACTCCCACTACCTTATCTACCTTTATAACTTACGTTGGAAAACCTGAACGGGTAACCCAACAGATAGGTAGAAATAAATATATCTATATATTTAAAAATTACAAATACGCTCTCTCAAGATAGACACCACTACAGAGCCTAGGTATTCACTCAACCTAATGCTCTGATACCACTGTAACGACCCAACTTCCAAACTCCAGGAAGTCACATCATTAATAAGAAAGAAAGGGATAGAGAATAGAAAGAAAGAGAAGAAGAAAGAAACAACACATCAGAATCTAAACAGCGGAACGAATAAATTATATTAATAATATAAAATATTACATAGTTTACAACTACTATCAGAGTACACAGATATACAACACATACTAGACAGTTATAAACACCTGTCTAGTATTTACAACATAATACAATCCAGAGACAACACAGAACACACAGCGGAATACTATATATCTAACGCAGAAGCCTCCTGCTCCATTGCTCCTCCAATATTCGTCAAAGCAAACCTGAATCCCTTGGCTACTCGTAAAAACTTGAGTACCCAAGAGTTTATGGAAAACAAAAATAAACTCCGGGTCAGACATGGGTCTGGTGTGAGTAACAGGTTAAAGTTGCTTAACTTTCAAAAACCTTTCGAAAAGAAAGATATCACGTAAGACTTCCCACACATAAACATGGAAAAGTTTTTACCTTACGCTAACCAAAACATTTGATAGGAAATCCAGTGATACTATAATAGTGTCTAGGGTTTTCAAGTAAAATACAGAAATAGCTGGAATGCTTACATCTCACGTTCCAACATAGTTAGGCACAACTAATACGTACAGCACTTATTGGATTTTGGATTCCATCAATGGCAGGGCTACTGGGGTACCGTCCGTCACAGTACGTGGCCTAGATCAACGTACCGAGGATCACTCCCGACCCCCTACAACACAAGACCGGACCCATTCCTTACTGAATAGTTCCGAACAAGACAACCCCGTAGTTGGCGTACGTTCCAACCGCCCACACAGCCGAATAAAAAGGGACTTCTAGACAGGGGAAAATCTTGCTCTCCAGTGGGAGCTACCCACGAAGCCTTGCTGCACCTCCCTTGTTTTAGCCATTCCAGGTTGATGAGGCGTGAGGCTACGATTACCTTTATAGGACATACCACTTAGAATGCTCATCGTCCACCTGACGATGTTCTGAAAGCATTCAATCCATACAAGTTCGTTCCAGGTTCGAACGAAACCGAAGGCATTATCTCGTTACACTCGTATTGGAATCACCCTCAGAGTTAACGACGATAACCCTTGCACTCTGAATCACCATCTCGAATCTATAAGTACTATTCCGTCAAACTCATTACGGAATCACCCACAGAGTTATACTGACGTATAGCCCTTACACCTGGAGTCTTCACTTTCTCCACTTATATTCACGACCTATCGTTAATTTGGATCGATGTGGTTTTCGGATATCCAAATATGGAAACCCGATCCCGGTCTCATCGAAATCCAAAGCATGTCTTTTAAGGCCAAGTTGTTTAAAGTTTAAAACAATTCAATTATCTATATACACAGATAGATAAATCATATATTGACAATAGGAAATCAATATCATCATCACATCAGGTAAACCATATCATCATTATCAAAAGATAATCCAAATCATCATTACAATGCAACCAATGCATCCATATCACTCAACATAATTTATCTCATATTTGAGATTCAAACCAATCAAGGCAAACAATATCTTCCATCCATATAAGCAATGATCTATAATCACTAATTATAGTTAATTTAAAGTGAATTAAATTAACTACATCATTCTCTAATTAATTTTAAAATGAATTAAACTAATTACTTCATTAATATAAGTCTTGCTTACATAACCTTTAATTAATTACAAATTAATTAATTATTCATTTATTAATCGCCTTAATTAATCACCTTTGATTAATCATTCTTAATTACATTCAAGTAATTATCCATAAATTAATTTTACAAATTAATCATACTTAACCAACTTCAGTAATTAACCTTTAATTACTTCATAAATTAATTAACTATAATTAATTATATTAATCCTTAATTAATTATATTAATTAATTACTTTTAATCACTTATTATTGATTAATTAATCTTAATTAATCAATCTTAATTGCATCATTAATTATATTAATTTTCTAATTACAATTAAATTAAGTACCTTATTTAAATTAATTACATTAAGTAATTAATCTTAATTTAAACCATAATTGTTAATCACTCTTGATTAACCCTATTCAGTAATTAACTACCTTTAATTACTTTTCCAAAATAAATTAATCACTTCTTAATTAATTATCTCAAATTAATCCCTTGATTAATTCACAAAGTAATTATACTTAAATTACTTCAACTATCGAATCACCTTCAATTAATTACATCCAGCAATTACCCATTAATTACTTCTCTAAGTAATTTCTCTTTATTTAATTACATTAAGTAATTATACTACACAAATCATCAAATGATTATTTTTAAATTAATTAAACTGAATTAATTAACTTAATCTAATCAAACTAAACTCAATTAATTACAATTCTTAATTACTTCCATAAGTAATTATACTTAACAATTTACTCAAATGATTATGTTTAAATTAATTAATCTAATTAATAATTAAAAATTAATCATATTAATTAATTATTAAATAATCCATAGTTAATGACCTTCATTAACTATTAAAAATTCATTAATTATTTTCTAAAATAATTAACTTATTTTAATCATTACTAATTACCAATTAATTAATCATCAATTAATCCATTAGTTAATCCCTAATTAATTAAATAATTAAGTGTTAATTAAAACTTAATTAATCCTTTATTGCTTGATTAATTAATTATTAATCATTAATTAAAATCAAACCTTATTTAATTAATTATTCTTAATTACAAGTTAATTATTCTAAAAATAATTAACCTTAAACCCTTAATTACTTTGAGTAATTATTCATTTCATTAATTTATTAAATTAATTATTCATTTAATTATCCTAATAATTAAATGTATAACAAACCATTAAACTATAATTTAATTTCACCAAGTTTTAAAACCAATTTAAAACTTATACATTATGTGATAAATAATACTTATACAAGATTTAAAACAAATTCTTTTTAAATTCAAACATTCAAATTTTACATTATCATTCAAACTGTTAAAATACTTAAATCTATAAAACTTGAATTTATTTTAAATCAAAGATTCAAAATCAGATTTGAATCAATTTTAAACTTTATTTAAAACATTTCTTTACATATTCAAATTCCAATTCAAATTCAAATTTTTTTAAAAATCATTTTAAACAATAAATCCCTTTAAAGTTATTTTAAACAAAATTTGAATTTAAACTTACTTATATCCAGTTATGATTCAAATTAAATCTTGAATCTATAATTTAAAATTAGATTTAAAACTTAATTTAAATCTTTGCTTTGTACATAAAAATTCAGTTTAATTTGAAACAAAACACGCTTCCAATCACGAATAAAATAACTCGAGTTACAATCCACTCGAGTCTAAAGTAATCTAACTCGAACAAAAATAAACTCGAGTAAACTCAAACCATATTCGAGCAACTCGAGTACTCCTTTCATCAGAAAAACACTTAAACTAAACAGTCAGGTTACAACATTGATCCTGTATCAAACAAAATACCTAGGCCTACACAATTCAACTCGAGTCAATCATTCACCAGCTTCGAGCAAAACTCGGAAAATCCCGAAACAATCCCGAGCAACCCTTCCTTCCAAAATAAACTGATACACCAAGATTGACCCCGTGCACCTGCACCACCACGACAACCCATTCCTACCCCTCGCGACAACTCTCGCAAGTCAGTCATCACCTTCCAACACATTCCCGACCAACAGAGAATCTAAAGAAGCCCTAAATCGAATTTGAGCATTCGAGCTCAAAAATACAGAAATGTCGAACTGGAAATCGCCTCAACCACCGTACTCCGACCACCAGAAGAACTCCACCTCCGGCCTCTACTCCTCCCACACTCCAACAATCATTTCCCCAAATTTGAGAAGGCCCGGTCAACATATGATGTTGCGGTGATCAGTGATTTCGAGCAATAAACAAATAGGGCTAAAACCCTTAATCCCAAATCAACACTGCCTCATTGATTTAATCCACCTTTCTACATTTTTCCTTGATTCTTCAATAACCACTCTATCACCAGAGCAAATCATGGCCACCCCGTCTACCTAGAATAACAGTTCTACCCCATAACTTGATTTATGATTAAACCAGAATTCCTCAGTCATCCTTGAATTAAAATTCCTGATTTTAGTTTTAAAATTAAAGTATTGATTTATGTAATCGATTTATATTCTTGAATTAATGTAACAGGATGATCGAATTCTTGCTTATGTTCAATTGTTCTGTTATATTTTGACTCACAGAGTAAATTACAGAGATTAATTTTCTTTTTTTCTTCTTATATTAAATAAGTTTTAAACTCTAACTTATTTTACATAACATACTATGCTTATATCTTAAACTATAACAAGGATTTGAGTATGATATCATGATTTTCTGAACAGAATTTAAATCTGAATCCTGGACAGGGAAAATCACATATTCAACTACATGCATACATTCAGTATTAACCAAAAATGAACTTGAAATATACATGCAAACATACTTATTTCCAGCAATAAACAAGCAACTAATTTAATACTTAAAGTTTATTTAGTAAAAATTGTTACTCACCTTAATTTTAGGAGCAGAGCCCTTGTTTTAGAAAAGCCTGATCCTGAGTTTTCTTTTTTTTTAAAACTGCAGCTTGTTTCTTAATCTCCAAAACTTCCAGTTGTATCTTTGATTTGCCCTTTTTAAAACTTTAGTTTGCCATGAAAATCATTTATCTTATTTTACTGAAACATTCTGCTCCTTGATGTATTGCATGCAGGTTCCAGAAAAGTGCAGGCATGGATTTTTTTTTTAAAAAACAGAAATGCAGGACTTTGAAGTTGCATATGAATTTCAGGTGCATGCTTGATTCAGGACAGGATGTACGTTTGATGAAGTTGCAAATTGATTTCAGACATTGGAATTGAAGAGCTACAGGTAAAACTTGATTTTCTTTATGAATTTCAGGTTTTGGAATGATTCAGATAGCTTTTGGGTTTGAGGATCACAGATTATCAAATTCGTTTGAGAGGGGAACTATAGATTTTTTTACTTGAACAGATAAACTCTGTTTTGTGGAAGGTGAATTCATATTTTAAGATATGAAAACTTTCTCAAGTTTTTGAAGAAAAGAGGAGAATTGTTTACATCAACAAGTTTTTGATTTAATTAAAGAAAATTAAAATTAAAGGGGACACTTGTTATAATTCTAACATTTGTCACTTTAGTTCATGTTATGCTTACATATGTCAATTAGGTATAAATAAATTAACATATGTGTTAAGAGTATTTTTACTTCAATTTAAATTGTTTTATAAGAAGTTAAATTCTAAATTTGTTATTTCTTATAAAAAAAATAAATGAGTTCCTCCCCTTTTAACTTATTAAAAAGGAAATGAGACAAAAAAATTAAGAATATAATCTTATTCAAATATTTTTAAACATTTATTTCTTTTACATTTCAAAACATCAAAGTCAAATTCAAATTAAATTATAAACATCAAAATAAAAATCAAGTTATATATGTGTGCATGTATAACTCTTATTAAATTATAAAATAGCAAATCCTATTTTTAACAAAATTTATTTATGTTTATAAAAACTAAGTATTCTCAATATCATTTGAAAATAACAAATTAAACAATATTTAAAATGATTTATAAAAGATATTATGAATTACTTCTATTACTTACTAAATTAAGATCATATGTAAATTTTATTTTAAATTCTTATATATAAATTCAAGTAATAATTTAAAAAGAAAATACAACTAAGTTTTTAATGTTAATCTAATTTTAAATTCATATTCAAGTTAATTAAATATAAATTTAAACAAATAAGGTTTTCCTTTAATATAAACCATATAATTATTTATTAAATTGTTTTGAAAAGTTAGATGTTAAATTTAAATCAAATTTCAAATTTATCAATTATAAATTATGATTAGATAATTGATTCATTTACTAAGTTTTAAATCAAAGTTTATCCATTTACAAGATATACAATTATATATATTATAAACAGAAAATAATTAATTAGCTTTTTTTTAAAAAAAAATCTACCAATTTAAATATTTATTAAAAGAAGATTATCAGATCAATTCAAATTTTATTATCAAAGTTTATCTAATCAAATTAATTTTTAAACATAGATTATTAAATTTATATTGCCAAATTTCCGAGATATCACATTAGGCCGCCACCAGCCCCGAGAAACTAAGGAAGAATGGAGGAGGAGAAAAGATTGGGAAGATGAAGCTCGTCATCAGGATGACAGAGACCAAGGCAGAGTTCATAGGGGTGGCTATGAGAAGAGGAAGACTCTCGATGATCGGGAAGAGCTATCCAAAAAGTAAAAAGTAGATTGTGATCCGAATCCTTTCGAGCATAATACATCTACCCCGACCCTAGTATTTATCGGAATTGAGGTTTCGTCTTCTACTATTCATGCCGCTTCATTAAACCAGACTTCGTCAACTCATGTTGTGCCTGCATCTGGTTTTTCTCATCCTTGTAGGAGACCTGCTTATATTCTCCCGTCTGGTCTACCTAAACTTGAAACCACGTTCCCTAGTTGGTTCCTAAATGGAGTTAAATTCAATCATGACCTATGCCCAAGGTAAGGATTCTTATGTACCCCGTCTCTAGGCGATTCATTGCGACAGGGATCAAGCTGAAGGATGGGAGAAATTATGTAAGCAGCTAGCAGACACAAGTCATAACAACTATCAAGAGATTCTTTCTTTCTAGTAGTTAAAGGATGATTACGAAAGGATGCTAACAGAATGTGCTTCTAGAATTGACTAATTAACCAAAGAGAGAAATGCTACCATTCAAGATAGTAAGAGCAATGCTAGTTTGCTAATCAAATTGAAGGACGCCGGTGCAAAAATTAAAGTCATGTTCAGAGATGAAATCAAGAAAGCTCATGCTAATGATGTAAAGCTGAAAAAGAGCTTGAAACTTAAGACGAGAACATTGAAGCAAAAAAGAGAACCATTGCTGGTAATGATGAAACTATTGAAGCTCATAAGAAAACAATTGTTGATTATGAATGGTGGAATCTCGAGATAAGACCATCTCCAACTAGGTTCAAGTGATTGCTTTGCTTCGAGAAAATTTACGCAATTCGACGTTGAAAAGGCCATAGTCGAAGTTGAGAAAGCCGCTGTGATGGTGGACTACATGGAGCTGCAAGATAGCTTCGAAAGGAAGATGCCAAAAATGGATAACACCATCCTGAACTTCTACGTCAACTCCCAGTTGCATCAGGGCAGTCTCTGTTATCTGGGCCATGAATCCCCGCCTACTCTTGCTGCGATTTGGGAAGAAATCCTAGCCTGTTTTCAAGAAAACGGGGATGTATACACTGAACAAGAGCTGGAGGATGCCTATCTAAATGAAGAATCAAAGAGGGCTTATATAGAGGGTCGAGATATTGTTTGGCTTGATAGGGAGCGAGAAGCCACTAATGTAGCTGCAGCTGCTAAAGAACTAAGAGCCCTTCAGTTCTAGGCTTGGCGAATCGTCCAAGCAGCCGCATGATCAGACAAAAACCATTTTGGCTTCGACCGGTACTACTTTTTTATCTGCCCCTTTAGTAGCTATCTTTGAAGCTTAGGTGGTCCTAAAACTTTGCCCAAGATTGTGCAACCATCAAAAGAAGGAAACGGTGGGGAGTACGAGGTTGAGACTCATGGTTAGACTTCTGATGCAGGTAACTTTATCATTTCTTCCCATTTTGTGGACTTCCAATTCATGCCGCAAGAACAAGATGAACTAAATGCTTTCTTTTTTGATATTATAAGTCCATCTTCTTTGCCTATCGAACTACCAATTTCTCTAGTCCCGAGGTCTATTGCTATTTCAACTGCTTCAATGCTAGTTTCCGTAGCTATTTCGATCGCCATGCCCGTGTATGGCTTGCAACCAGGGCCAAAATATAATAAGATTGCAGCGTTGCATGACCTGGAAGACCCCTCCGTATCACTATAGGGCGATTTAACAACAACTGACACTCGAGAGCAAACAGATTAAGCTAGTCAGCCAGGTAAAATTGAGCAGTAGATGGTGGCATTTAAGAAGGAAAAGGTGGAGGAGAAAAGTATTCAAGGAGCTCCCACAAGTATCGCAAGCGCAAGACTAAAGGGGAGTCTTTCGAGGGGGCCAAAGAACAAGAAGGCGATATGGGCACGGAGCCTATAATCGATATATTTTGCAGCAATACGACTCTCGGTGGGGATGCTGAGAGGAAGAGGAAACTACCAACCATAGGTGGGAAAAGAAGTGGTAGCAAGAAGGACTGACGGGCTCGAGTGACAGTAGAGCCCAAATTTGTAGCATTTTGATTTATTCGACATGTATTTTGTACAAATGTATAGTCTGGACTCATTACTTTTGTTGTTGTAGCATATGTACTTTTCTTTTTATTGGCCGATATTGTGTGCGTATGGCCCCTACATTTTGACTTTATACAAAAATGTTATGAGAAACTAAAAGATTAAAGTTTCTACTGCTATCTCTTCCATGTTCTTTCTCATTTATCATGTAGTTTGCTTGTTTTTACACTACTAATGTGTGTACATGACACGATTTCTTGTTCTGCAATTTCTATACTTCATATTGCCATGTCGTGCTTTATAGTATACAATGCCTCTATTTCCATGGTATCATGCATTATGCATGCATTTTTTCAGTTTTATAACTAGATCCACTGTGATTACCAAAATTCTTTGTTCGGTGTAATAGGATTGTGGAGTAGTTTTCCTTTCAACTAAGTGTTGATGTGTGTATGCTTCATACTTCACCAGACTGTTTACTCCGAACACTCATAAACAACTGGTTGATCCGAGTTATTTCTCAAATGTCTGTAGCCGTATTTAATTTGCGGTTCCTATCTTCGAGAATTTGTGACTTGAATGTCTCGACTCTAGAGATTTCGTCGGTCAATGATCGGAATTCTTTGCCGATTTCTAGTTTTGCGACATTGTTGAACTCACCTCGATTCTTTTGTTATAGTGGGAGTTGATCCTTGTTAGTCCTGCAATGGACAAGTTTCATGGTGTTGTAAGGAAAACACTGGTACATAGAAAATCTTAACGATTTGCTTATGATGTCAGAGCATCATCAAGCAGTGCTTGCATGGCTTATAAAATGTGTGGCTTTTGAGAGTGTGCGGCATATGAAATGCACGACTTATGAAATGCATGGCTTTTGATTTGGAGTCGGTTTACTTTCGTCGACTTGGCTAGTAGGCAGAGCATACTTGGGTGTGGTTTCACATTCCTAAGCAGCTTATGAATGATATTGAGTTGGTTCACTTTCATCGACTTAGCGAGTAATTTATAAGAATACGGTTTTATTGGTTCAAGAAATTAAAGAGATTTCATTGATAAAACGAAAATTAGAGAAAATTTTGCTATTTACCATGCCTCATGTGTAGTCAGGCAGCTTATTGCGAAAATAGAAAATACATAGATAAAAGCTAAATAAAGTAATGCCGGTGTGAGTTCCTATTCCAAGCATGGGGAATCTGAATTCCATTGACCGTGGCTATCTTGAAAGTGCTATCTCCAAGCTTTTTCCCAATTGAGTAAGGCTCTTTCCAGTTCAGTCCAAATGTTTATGTAACTGGATGGATCCCCCACTTCAAAAGTACAGTTGTAGAATTTGGAGTTGAAGTGTCGTGTTACCTTTTTCTAGTCAACCGTGGTCTTTTTATTGTAGTTTCGTTTCCAATGGGAGGGAACTTTCAATTCGACAGGGATCACTGCTTCGAATCTTTATGTTAGGGCGAATGGGGAGTGCCCAGTTGCTGACTTATGCATGGTCCGGTAAGCCCATAGTGCAATTGGAAGCTTATCAACCTAGTTTCCTTTGGCTTTCGTCAGTCGTTTCTTGATGGTGGACTTAATGATTTTGTTCACTGCCTCCACTTGCCCGTTTGCTTAAGATTATGCAACTACGGAGAAACTCTTTTCGATGTTGAAATCAAAAGTCCTTAAATTTGGCGCTTTCAAATTATGTTCCATTATCTGTGTTGATTTTCTGTGGCACTCCAAACCTGTAAATAATATTTTTAGTGACAAAGTTAATTACTTTCTTAGTGGTAATGGTAGCCAATGGTTCCTCTTTAGCTTATCTTATGAAGTAATCGACGACAACGATAGCAAATTTAGCTCCTCCTTTAGCAGTTAGGAGTACGTCGATTAGGTGAATTCCCCAATCAACGAACGGCCATTTTCCAACCATTAGCATAAGTTCTATGGATGTAGTTCTCTATATCTTAGCGGACTTTTATCATTTCACACATCACCTATTGTAGTCCGCTGCATCACGGTTGATGGATGGCCAGAAGTAACAATATCGAAGGACCTTCTTTGCTAGAGTCTGCTCTACAATGCGGCTTCCACAATCACCTTTATGGACTTCCCTAAGGATCCTTTTTGCTTCGTTGTTGGTTACACATCTGAGTAGGGGAGTACAGAAACCCCTCCTGTAAAGCATTCCATCCTACAAGACAAAGTGTGTTGCTTTGCAAAGTAGCTTCTTTCGCTTGTTCCGATCGTTAGGGAGTGTACCTTTGATCAGGTAATCTTTGGTCGACGCCACCCGTGATTTCTCTTCCTCTATGATTTCCTTAATCCAATTGATATCCATATCATCTATGTTGGGTGATGTAAGCATTTCGACTGGGACCAGTCCCATTGACTAAGCATCTCCGGAACTGGCTAGTTTGGCTAGGTGATTCGCTTGCATATTTTGTTCCCTCGGAATGTGACTTAAAGCGTAGTGCTTCGTGACCTACAACAATTCCCATGCTTTTGATAGGTAGAGGGTGATGTTGCCCCTTACCTCATACTCCCCTTTTATTTGGAAGATGACTAGCTGAGAATCACTATAGTGCACGGTTTTTATTCCTAAATTTTAACGATTTTTAATCCAACCAACAAAGCTTCATATTCTGCTTCATTGTTGGTGGAAGGAAATTCTAGTCTTAGAGCGTAGGAAACAAGTCATCCTTCGAGGGTTTCGAGCACTATCCCTGCACCTGAACAGAATTCACTTGATGCATCATCAACAAACAACTTCCACTGTGGCACCATGTCTGTAATGCTTTCTTCTGCACCATCCCGCTTGGTAAATTCAGCGATGAAATCTGCCAGTGTCTATCCATTGATAGCTCTTCGAAGGTGATAATTGATTTCATATTGGCTTAACTTGATATTCCATTTCAGAAGTCAACCTGATGTCTCTGGGTGATACAACACTTGTTTCTGAGGTTGATCCATCAATACCTTGATGGGATGATCTTAGAAGTATGGTTGTAGCATCCTTGACGTGGTCAACATGCAATAGGCGAGTTTTTCCAACTTCGGGCAGTTCTTTTTAGCTCCAATGAACCACTTACTGATGTAGTAGATGGGCCACTGGAGCCTAGCATCCACGCATACCAATTATGCACTCAGAGCGTGGGTTGATCCAGTGAGATAAACGAACAAACCTTCCCCATTTATCGGCTTAGATAAGACCGGTAGTGTTTCCATATGATGGCGTAATACTTCAAAGGCCATTCATGATGAAATCAAGGAATTTTCTAGAAGCAACGTTGAAATAGCATTTCAACAAGTTGAGCTTCATTCCATATGTCCACAATATTTCAAACATTACTGCAAGATTTTCTAAGTGATTCTCTGATATGCATGATTTGACAAGCATGTTGTCTACATATACTTCTTTCCAAAAACTAGATTTGATACCGATACGGGATAGGTTGCGTCACGGATGAAGTCATTTTCCAACATTTTATTAACTTGCTCTCTTAGTGCAGTAGACCGTTCCAGTCCTAGGGTGTGCCTCTTTTGCATCACTGGAGTGTGCTTAGGATCAATATTAAGTGTGTGACACACTATCTTCGGCAATATCCCACGCATATCGGAAAGCGTCCAAGCGAACAAGTCAGGATTGATGTGAAGAAACTTGACTAATCCTTATCCCGTCTTGGTTCCAATATGTGATCATAATTTTAGCATTCGTGTCGGGTCATCCATATTTATAAGGACAGGCACCGTAATATCTACCAGTATTGCCCATTCCTCCCCTGAATTCTTCTTTCTAGGGTTCATAGCCTTATCAAATCGGCTGTGGTCCCCAAATCAAGGGCAGTTTTATAGTTGCTATTCTGACGGTTTACGAATGTGGATAATTTTCTCCATACTCCTTGCTTTTTCTTTCTTTCTCGTTTCACGCAATTTAGCGATGTAGAATTCCCTTACGACACTCTGATCTCCCTTTATCACTCCAAGTCCATTTTCCATAGGGAATTTCATTGTGAGACACCATTATCCTAGGATAATTCGAAAATCAACGAGGACCGGCCATCCCAAGAATGCATTATAGTCGACAACTCGTCAATTATCATAAAGGTTTGGGTGAGAACAACTCTTCAATCTCCTTCTCTGCGTTTAATATGCAGATCGATTGTGTTAATCAGTTGTAGTGGATGACCAGTGAATCCTTGGATTTTGGTTCAGAGCGCAGAGGCATCCTTCATGTTAAGGTTCATTTGGTCGAACGTATATTGAAATAGAATGTTTACCGATCCTCCGGTATCAACCAACACCAACGTACGACAACAGGTCTGATTTCTTTCGTCGCCACAATTGGATTGAAAGTTGGAGCTTCTATCCTTCACTATCCTGGTTTCAAAACATGATGTCGTCATTAAGAATCCTCTGCTGTTTAGTAGGGGTCCCGCCTTCGGTTGCAAAGCAAGTTTCCTTTGGAGCATGTTTGAGTGTAGTAGCATATCTTTCCATCTCACCCCAACTTTTCTCTGCCGAATAAGGACCTCCTAAATGGTATTGATGACAAGTCTCTATTCAGCTCATTTGGATCCATTTTCGTTAGATTCAAGACTGGTTTCCTTTGGTGTTAGGAGCATGAGGTCATGTTGGTTGATTAGAATTTCAAGGCTTCTTAACATACTGTGGGAGCTTTTTTTCTCTATATGTTCTTTGATCACGTTCTCTAAATGGCGACACTCATTTGTGTTGTGGCCACGTGTTTCATGGAAGTGACAGAACTTCCCCGACTTCCTTTGTTGCTCAGACTCTTCTTTGCGAGGCGGCTTTAGGCACTCTTCTGTTACCAAAGTTTCTAGGTAAATATTTTTCAAGCTGTCATTCAACGAGTGTATTATCCACGTTTTAGACCTCTGAGTTTCTTTCCCCCTCCGTTACCCTTACTAGTGTTCTGATCCCGGTTCTTCCTTTTGTGGTTCCCATCTTTTCCAACAGTTACATAAGAATTTTTGCCGTTTTGATTGACTGCCACATTACTCTGAATTGATTCATTTGGTCGCATATTGGTACTTTTACCTTCTAACATATTTGCCTCTTCCAATCTCAAGTACTAACTGGCCTTTCGATTAAATTCTTTCATGGTGATTGGTTGCTTCTTTTTAATCCATCTCCCAAAATCTATATCTGGATAAATCGAGCGGACTAAAGCCATGAAAATCATATCCTCATTTGGATTGCTCACTTCAATGACGACTGTGTTAAAGCGGTTCATGGACGATTTTAGTGATTCATTGAGTCCTTGGAAATAACCAAATAGAGACATCACGTCCTTTAGCTAAGCCATGTATAGTCTAAATTGATCCAAGAACTTCCTGGCTAGCTCATCAAAGGTTGAGATAGATTGTGGAGGGAGTCTGGTAAACTACACGGAGGCAACTCCTACCAGATAGATGGGGAAACATCTACGATGAACTGCATCTGTTGCCCTTGCACCATCATTCCAAATGTACTTCTATAAGTGTTGCTGAGGGTCAGTAGTTCCATTATAAAAGGGCATAGTTGGTGGCATAGTGAATTTCTTAAGGTACTCCGCCATTAGGATACTGTCGGTGAAGGAGTTTGGCTCGTAGCGGAACCTCAATCATCATCCTTTCTACCCTTGCTTTCTTCCATCAAGCGTATGACCATGTCTGCAATGTATGCCACACTTGTTCGTTCATCCACGGGTCGACTATCAGTAGCTGCGCTAAGTGTTTGACTTTGCAAACGGTCTTGGCTGGCTGGTTGAAACCTAGACTCTCCTCTCCTTAGGCATTTCATTCCTACAAAAGTTCGTTGGCAGGCGGTTGGTCTTGCTGGTGGAGTTTGATCATTTGATTTCAATTCTCCTTCCTTAAGGTGCTCTCCTTCCTCAGAGTCAGTATCAGCTACTAGTATGTCCTCCCGTGGAGTTTTCACTCCTAAGTTTAGGTTTGTAGTAGGCGCTTTTACATTAGGCAGAGTATTAGTATTTTCCACTATCATGATGCCTGGAGCTCCACCCATTACTTTTTTTCTTCTGTTTTTTGTTTCTTTTACTTGCGCTAGAAATAGAAGAAAGCACTTGCTCCGTAGCAGCCACGGCTTGAGGTGCTGTTCTAGGAGTAGTTAGCGATAGGAGTGCTAAGAGAGCACCTATATTTTCCCTAAGATCCTTTTGGCTATTTTGCATTTTCTGGTTAGTTTCATCAAACATCTAGTTCAATTCGTCCTTAATCACAACTTCGTGCCGAGTGAAGGATCTTGACACTTCATCTCCAGTGTTAGCTCGAAGTTGCAGGTTCTTAGGGTTGTTGACTTAAACTTGCCGAGGGGTTGCTTCTTCACCATCAATAGTAGTTCTTATGGATCTTCCAAAGGTAGTTCTCTTCCTACCTAATAATATTGGTTTTCAACGATAGATCTTCCAAGTAGAACTTGATGATCTAACTTCTGGAATTATTTGATCCAAAGTAGAGAGCTAGATCCGAGCCTTGATTTAGATTTCTCGGTGAAAGGACCAATCCTGTTCTTACAGTGCAATAACATAGAAGATAAATGTGAAAAGAGCACAAATAGTAAAACAACAAGAAGATTATTATAGTGGTTCAGATGTTAATGAAGCCTACATCCACTTTATAATTTTCTATCAATCGGTTGTTGTTAAAAGTTGAATTAGATACAATATGATTGAATCTTCTAAGTTAGTCAAGTCACAAGTATAGGAGTTCACCAAAGAATCATAGTGAACCCCTAGATGACTATTGTGTATGAGGAGAAGAGGGTAGAATAATCTCTATGGTGTTCTAGTAGCCAGTCCAGAAAATCCACTTTATGTTGCATGTAGGATTGTATCAATGGGCATAAGAGAGCAATTGGGCTAGGCCGCTTTGCCAGAAGCCTATACTCGATGATACAAACGTTCTCTGAAAATTTCATAATGATCCAATATAATGCGATGGATCACCAACGATCCATAGGGCATGGATCGCGAGTGATCCATGTACTTAGGGGATTTTTGGTCTTCTTCCTTTGGGTTGCACTCCCTATCTTATGTAGGTGCTCCTCACGTAATTCCGTAGCTAGTTTCCTTGTTTTGACGATGATTCATGCATAGGTTGGATTGAATTATGACTAGAATTAGATGGGTCTTTGCTTCCCGAAATAGGTTGCTTGGAAGTCTATGAAACATGGAAAACGTACTTAGAAGAGATTGATTCATGTGCAAAAGGCTTGAACGACCCATGAAGGTTCCTTTTGGATCGCTAGCAATCCATAGATAATGAATCGCTAACGATCCATCCCCTTAGTGGATTTTTGGGTAATTCTTCTTGAGTGCTTTTGGCTTGTTCATTTGGATGCCTGTCCAAGTTTCAAGTCATTCTGGCATAGTCACTAAGTTCTAACTTCTATTGTATTTTATTGGGTTAAAAACCTGGTTAACAATTTGAAAGGTGATTCGAAATTAATGAAAGATTAATTTAAAATGACTTAGTGATTTTCATGGGAAATGTAATCTCTATTTTGAATGTTTGTTTATTAGATAGTTAAATAACTGACTATCAAATCTTGGTCTAAATATGTAATTCTTCTTAATTTTGGTGGTACATAAATATTCTTTACTTAACACTAAAGGATTTTAACTCTGGAAATATCTAGGAGAAACATGGGGATTATATCGTACAGTTACCGTCAGTGGTGCTATACTATATGTATAAACTCATTTTATTCTTATAGGACAAATGGTAAGGAGATCTGTCCATATAAACAGTTAGAAGGTGATCCTCGCTCTTATGTATTGCCTGATTATTTTTTCAAGAGAACAGATATTGAGAATTCCAAAAATCGATTGATGAGTTTTGGAACATCCACTAAGTTGGGGAGTGTACTTGTAAGGGATGACTCAAAACCGTAACCACTCCAAAAACACATAAAGGTTCTATGCTTGAAGGAGATTCGAGATCTATTTTGGATGTTCCAATCCATTTGTGATTCCAAGATCTTTATTGAGATATGGGAATCCGTGCGTGATTCAGAGACCAGTTGAGGTATGGGAATCCATGTGTGATTCCAAGATCTATTCAGGTGGCGGTGTGTGAGCTAGAATGTCGGGCATAGCCTCATCAGTGGGAATGACTAAAATCATAGATAGGATGAATAAAAGATTTCTACATTTGATGTCTACATTTGAAAACCCTTTTAAAATAAAAGATATCTCATAAGACCACGACGCACATAAATAGGACGGGTTTTTACCTTACGATAACCAAATGATTTTTATTATAATATCTAGTGATATTATAATAACGCCTAAAGTTTAAAATACCAATAACCAGGTAGCTGTGATGTGTGTACATTGCAACAATAATAGATACACAATCCAAAGCCACTAAGGCACATATATAGGAAATGGATTCCAACAAATAGCAAGGTAAGGGACTACCTTTCGAAAGTAGTACACCTCTAAATAAAATGCACATGAGGATGAAAACCTTTCGACCTCTGCTAACACAGAACCAACGAAACCCTTACAACATAGTACCGAAAATGTCATCACCCCTGTTGTTCCCAACTTTTGTAGAGAGCTCTCATTACAACCAAATTCATAATATGATAATCTAGAAAGGCGGTGACACACCCTTTTAGGTGCGACCCAATAGCCTTGCCCTATCTACACTGATTTATGTATTTCTTGGGTTTTGAGGCTTGAGGCAACGCTTTTTCCTTTTCTATTAGCAAATCACACTCGGAATGCTAACACTACCTCCAAGTAGCAATGCAATGCCAACATTCATCTATACAAGTTCGTTCTAGGTCTGAACGAAACCGAAAGCACTACCTCTACTACATCCATTTTGGAATCGCCCTCAGGATTAGTAGAACACTTACACTTCAAAGAACTCTGTCTTCAAACATCTTCAAGATGTCTTCCATTCGAACGCATATGTTGTTCGAAGTAATTTTCAGATAATATATCTGATCCCTATATCTCTGAACTAATAACCGATAATTTCTGGTTAACCTATTCCCGGCTCTTTCAGAAGTAAATGGACTGTACCAGAGTCCCAAAGGAATCTCTAATATATCCCTTAAAGCTAGAGACTGTTCACCCAAATGAGTTTTCCCACGGGAAAATAAACCATATGAACATATGATCCTCTTATTTGCTTCCTAAGCCAAAATTGGCTAAGATTCGATAGTCATTTATTTAACTATCAAATACACAAATAACAACAATCCAGAGATTTAATTATCCATAACAACCAATAAGACTAAAGATAAATATTTTATTTATTAAATCTCTTTTCAAAATGTTTATTTAAAATATTCATATATTTATCCTACCGGTATAAGTATATTCACAAACATATGAAAGATTTCTTATTTCATAATCATATTAAAAGGATAAAAAGAAATGTTATTTAAAACAGAGATAGTATAACCCCAAACACTATTTGTAATGACCTGCCTTTTTGGACAGTTTAAATTGACAATAAACCACATATGTCAGATTCAAACCATTCAAAAGGGAAGACTGTTATGGGGGTAAATAAGAAAAGCAGAGAAAGAAAAAAATACAAAATCTTGCATCGGAGTGACAAAATATAATAGTCAAATAAATAGTTCATGAAGCTGTTTACAAATACATTGATTTTACCTTTTTAGTACAGATCAGAGTTACATACAACAAGAATAGTAACAAATAAATGTAGCGGAACAATATGATGCAGTGGAATACATATAATAAGTAATAATAGTACAAAGTCTTCGTCTTCATTCTCCAGAAAGCGGTGTTCGGTAAACTGAAAAGCTCAAACTGACCCGAGCGAATTGAAAGACAAAACACTCGATTTAGAACTAAAAGATCTTATGTAAGTTAAATCAAAAGTAAATAAATACGAGTGTAACGGCATCAGAGATGTTTATGGGGTTTGACATCTCCTATCCAATGTCTAACGTGAGTGCAATAACTTAAGAGACATTCAAGATTTCCATTTCCAAGGATCCATTAAACTATTTACTATGTAGTACAATATGTTATTATAATAGTGTCTACAATAAAGTAAAGTATTAAAGTAGCGTTAAGGCTTTACCCATATCCCCCTTAACACATTTTATATATTTTCGTAGTTTATACAATGCCATAGGCTCTACCAAACCGGTGGTTTACCTAGAGGACACCCCATAGGTATGGTACAAAACAAACTCATAGAAGGTGCTCTAGGGCATGTGAACACGACACTCGAGGCAATGCCATGGTAGATTTTCCAATTGCAGAACCAGGCTGGTGGTAACACATAGCAGCTACTACCGCCCACCTCGGAACACTCTTATAATCAAAATCAAGGAGTGGCCACCAAAACATCATAAAGTCATAATAGGGTATCAAAGAAGCATGTCCAATCGGAGTAATGAACTCACTTGGCCTAGGTATAGCTCCTGTTTTAGTCACATCTAAGCTGACTCACAAGAGTCAGGGTCACGTCAATACCTCATATGGAAATCGTTCGCCAAACCATCCTATTTCATTTCTGGAATCTCCACCATGTACACAGTTGTTAAAGTGGTTTTCGGTATTGGCAGAGAGCATGACAATATTCGATCTCCGTCTCTTTAACAACCAAACGCTTATTTCACACTTGATGGTTCTTTTACATTTTAAAAAGGTCAATTCATAATTTATATCAAAATATCATATTCAATTTCAAATCATATCTCTTTCGAAATCATATTTACTTTCAAACTATATTCACTTTCAAAATCATATTCACTTTCAAATCATATTACTTTTGAAATCATATTCACTTGGAAATTATTGATAAGTTATGCTAAATTAATTCTTCATTTCAAAATCATCTTACTCACTCAATTATGTCATTTCACAAAAAGGTATCAATTCCATTTTCCAACTTAGATTGTATCATCATCAAGAATTTAAATACAAATACTTCATCTTTACCCGGTCTAAAATTTTAGAAAATATTATGGGTAATTATAAATAGTTTATATAGTTTTAAAATAGTTTAAATAGATTTAAAATAGTTCAAATAGTAAAAATAGTTTAAATAGATTTAAATTTGATTTAATTAGTTTCAAAATGATTTAAATAGATTAAACATAGACTAAATAGATTTAAATCATATTATATGGGTTTAAAATGGATTAAATAAATTTAATTAGTTTAAAATAAGTGAAATATGCTAAATTGGATTGAATAGGTTGTAATAGATTAGTATAAAGTAAAATGGTTTTAAATTGATTGAAATAGTTAATTTAATCAAAATAGATTAAATTAGTTTAAATAGATTTCATAGTTGTATCCAACATTTTCAGTAACTAAATTCCAATAAATTATTTTATATTTGACATTTCAACTTTGAAATTCAAATTTAAATCCTTTGAGCAATTCATTAAACTAATTCCAATTCAACATTTAAACTTGGATTATCGAAAATAATTCAGTTTATATAAATCAATTTCGCCTCCTCCTGGCAACTCACTGCGCCGCCTAACACCCTAGCCATGGTCATCTATGCAACCTTCCTAATTGATTTTGGCAAAATGCAGACACCTCTAGACCCAAATGACCATATGGATGTGCTCCCCTTGATGCCTTCTTCCCACCGAAACTTCCCGATCGACAATCTACCGTTAAACGACAAACCCTCATATAGACGACCAAGGTTCATCCCTGATTTGTGGTCAAACGATGCATCCAATTGGAATGAATCATTACAGTAGATTACGCTCATCAAGAGCTTTCAAATGATATATAATTCGGTATTGTTTTGAGGAGTTAGATTTTCAATTTGAATTTGAAATTAAAATTGGGTTTCTGGAACCGAAAATAAATTTCTGCCATTGGAGAGAGGAGACAGGAATAGACAGACATATTTGTACATACTGAAATAAGAAATGAGAAACAATTAGGGTTTATAACAGCCTATATATAGGCAGATCTGAATTAGAAATGAATGGACTAGATTGGATTTATCGAAACGACTACGCGATCCAAAAAGCCCGTTCGGACCCTGCAACAAAAATTGGTCATCCAATATATCAAAAAAGATGTTTTCGATATTTTTAAACTAAATGGAAAAGGTTTCAAGTCCTAATTCCATCATATGAAGAAGTTAGTTTTAAAATCAGCTTATTTCAGATTAATTTCAATTAAATTGATATCTACATGTTTCGAGTCCGTACGATCAAACGACAAGTCCGATTGCCACAAAACTTAAAACCTTACAATAACTCACTGTTACGGATCCGATGAAACTGGTTTCGTCGAAATCCAAGACAGTCACCAAAATGGCTATTTTCACGTTGATTAAATAGATTATTATTAAATTGATTAAATCACTTTCAAATTCAAATTTAGTAACTAACAAATTTCATCATTTTTGAGTACATGGACATTTACTATAATTTAAACAAATTTGCATACCAATTCGGTGTTAAATATTACTTAAATTACAATGTTCAATTTTAGCTGTAATTAGTCTAATTAATTAAAATTTAATTCCAATAAATTAATTTAATTTGATTTCAATCTTTTAGTCCAATCATTTATTGTCCAATGGGTAAAACTAGCATTAATTTACATTTTATTACCACAATATTCCATGGTTATCCCTTAATTAAGATTAACGTAACATTTAATTACATCTAGTTGCAATTGATTTCCAATTTAATTCAACTGATTAAATAAGTAGATAACATATCACAATTGTCACCTTTTACTTAATTTAATCACACTTATAAGTTTATTATCTGTACATAAATGTTATAACTACTAACACAACTCTAATTTATCTAATTTCAATTTACTACATATTATTCCACAAATTTATACAACGTTTAATTTATTTTCTCATTCACAATGTATTACCAATTATAACTTTCAATTATTTCCAATTTAATTGGAGTTACATTAAAATTGTTAGCAATTTACTTAAATTAACATTACTAATATTCATTCTAGTTATTCTTATCATTATTAAACCTTAAAATTTTAATTTTTTGCACATTAATAAATCACAAATTTTTGTTTCTTCCAATATTAAATTATGAAACCTTATTAAATTCAATACTTTAACTATCAAAAAATTACAAGTCTTTAAACTCTGCCGAAGATTTTCGTAAATTTAGGACTTTGAAATTTTTGTGAAAGTTGAGTTATTTTCAAATTTTTATTAAACTAAATTATATAAATCAATTGTTTATAAATTGATTATTTTGAATAAAAATATATCAAACTTCTTAACTCCTTCTTGTTCCTTTTCGAGGATGAAAAGTTTTAAGTTGGGGAGTGTGCAATGACCCGTATTTTTGATAATTTAAAATTATTAAGTTAAATGAGATTTTGAAATTTAATGTTGTGAGAAATTAAAATTTATGGTTTATTATGAGAAAAATAATTAGAATATGATTTAATGTTGTTGATTTAATGAAATTGACAACTACTTTAAAGTAATTTCAATCAATTGAAATAATTGTAAAGTTAGTTTGGTTATAATCGTAAATATGAAATAAATTAAATGTTGGATTTAATGTTGAAATTATATATTATGAATTGGAATAGGTTTATTATGGAATATGAAATCGATTAATTAGTGCATAAATTTATTAGCTTCTGTTTGTAAATAATAAAATTCAAAAATGTGTTTGGATTAATAATATATAACAATTATTTCAATTATTATTGTATTATTTAATCAATTTGAAATTAATTTGGAAATCAATAAAATTAATATAATTAAATATTGCGGTTAATATGGTAAAAGATGATAACTGTACAATATGAATGTAATAAAATGTAAACCAATGTTAATTTTATCTATAAGGTAATAGTTGATTCTATAATAAGAGTGTAAATCGAAATAAAAGAATTTGATTGAAATTAAATTATAGTTAACAGGGATTTTATTATAGTTGTAATGTGACGCTGAAATTAATGTAATGTTTAAATCTTGAGATTAACATGGAAAATTAAAATTAAAAAGATCATTAATTTCTGTGTAATCAGGAATGATGAAAATGGTTAACTTTTAAATTTGAGAATTTAAAAGTGATTGAACTAATTTGATAATAATTTATTTAATTAACATGAAAATTAGCTATTTTGGCCAATGTCTCGGATTTCAACAAAACTAGTTTCATCAGATTCGTGATAGTGAATTATTGTAGGATTTCAAGTTTCGTGGCGATCGGACTTATCGTTTGATCGTGCGAGCTCGAAACGTGTAGAAATCAATTAAAAGAATTTAAATGAATATAATCTAGTTTTAAAAGCTAACTTCTATATACAATGGAATTAAGGTTTGAAACTAGTTCCATTGAGTTTAAAAGTATCAAAAATCTATACTTCGATATATTGGGTGACCTACTTTCGTTTTGGAAACGAAACAGGCTTTTCGGGCCATTGTTATCGTTTCCGCCCAATTCGATACGTCCATTCTTTCTTATCCATCTCTACCTATATAAATGGATATTTCCTAAACCCTAGCTGTCTATTCCTATTTCAATATATATCTGTTCAAATTATCTGCTTCTTCTTCCTTTCCAATGTCAGACAATTTCAATCAAAACCCTAATTTTCAAATTCAAAATCAAATTAAAAATTCAAACTCATCAAACCATATCAAATAATATACCATTGGAAAGCTCTTGACGAACATATTCAAGATCTATTGTTCATTTTTGCAATTGAGTCTCAGATTGGTTAGAAATCGTTGACGAAGTTTCGACCGTCCATCCTAGGGTTTTCAGTTCGACGGTGGATCGTCAATTATACGACGATCGGAGGGTACCACGGCGATGAGATTGGCAAATGGAGTGGATCCGTGTGGTTAGTTTGGTCTGGAATTTCCTTGATTTAGCTAGAAAATTGCTCAAAGGCGTGGCGCTGGCTGTCAGTTCGAGGGGAGATTTGTGGTCAAACGTGGCTGTGATGGTCGGCTGGACACGGCAGAGTGGATGGTGGCTTCTGATCTTGGGATACTCGAGGCTAGGTGGCATGGCGAGTTGATGTAGGTGGCGGTTGGGTTGTTCATATGTGAATTGATGGTTGCATGAGTGGAGTGATGGGGTTTGCTGAGGTAGATAATTACAATAATGCCCTTTTGTTTTATTTTATTTTAATTTAAATTTTAAATCTTCTATTTAACATAACTTTTTCATACGAGCTCAGATTTGGACGCGGTTTTCTCCATTGTGATCGTATCGAATTTTGGATGGTATCGAAATAGTTTTGTTGGATTTGGAGACTGTTGGAAATTTGGGCTTTTGGATTTTAAATTGACAATAAATCAAACGTGAATGATTTAACCCACTCACAAATACTAAACTTTCTTATGTTTGTTGAATCAAATTTGTGATGTGACAAGGATATTATTGGTTACTGTTTGGTAGTTTAATTTGACATTTTGATTGAAACTGAATTTTTTTAAATTGCCATTTAAATTAATATTGAATTTAAATCGTTAGTTAAATACCTGATAATGATAACCAGTTAATTGTTGTGATTTATTGGCTGATTTGGATGTTGATTGTGATGGATATTATTTGTTGACATTTGAATGATTGGATGTTTATATTCCTGTTAATAACTATGGGTTAAAATGATACATACCCAAACGATCTTATAGATTAGGGAAGATTGTTATGGGTTGAAATGATAAACCAGAGAGATTTTATTGATTTGGAAATTTGATTCGGAATACGGGTTGAAATGATATATACCCGAAAAATTTAATCATTCTGGGGTTGAAATGATACATACTCTTTCACTTGACCATAGGGTTGAAAATTATATACGGACACCATTGGTCAATTTTGGATTATTTTTTAAATGGTAAAGTATGTTTGATTTATAAATTTAATTTTATATTTAATTTGATGATTTAATAAAAAATTATATTTGGATAATAATTTATTTTATACGTTTTAAAGCTCAAATTATAAGTTAATATATGGTTTTAAATGTAAATTTAAGATTATAACTTACAATTTTATTTAGTTTTGAATATGTTTTAAATAGTTTAAAATTTTAATTTTATAAAATATTTAATATTGTTTTAATATATATATATATATATATATATATATATATATTAAATTTAATTTAAATAATAAATATGTTTTGATTTAAGATAATAAATATAAACATTTATAATAACTTTAATAGATAAAAGACTTTTTTGTAAAATATTTTAGAATTTTGTAAAAGGTTTTCAAAGAATAAATAAAGGTTTTATAAAAGATTTTATAATAGATTTTATAAAGGATTTTATATTGGCTTTATAAGGGAGCTATACAGGTTTTAAAGGATTTTTATAAAGGGATTTTATAAAATAATTTATGTAAAGGGATTTGGAAGTGTTTTAAGGAATTTATGAAAAAGTTTATGATAAAGGAAAGAGTTGTAAATTGTTTTGGTAATTTATAAATAGCTTTATAAATGGTTTAAAGCATATAAATAGTTTGTAAATGGTTTAAGAGAGTTGTATAAATTATTTTTGAAATTGATTGAAAGAAATCTTCCTCGGTATTTATGAGTATATTTATACTTTTGGAATAAGTATATAGATATTTTGATATGAAGGTATAAACTATTTTCTGTATTTACTATTAAAAATGTTTTGTAAAAATGGCCATGGTGTGAAAAATGTAAGCGTTAGGTTGTTAAAGAGACATCGGTCGGATATTGTTATACTCTCTACAAATTCCGAAAACCACTTTAACAACTATACACGTGGTGGAGAATCAGGACGAAATTGGATAGTTTGGCGAACGCTACTATATAAGGTATGAATGCAGCCCTGATGCCTCATGGGTCAACTTGATATAACTAAAATCAGGAGCAATAACCAGGCCAAGTGAGGTCGCTTCTCCTATTGGACACGCTTCTTCGATACCATATCTGTTACTTTGTGATTGATTGGTGCTACTTCAATTTGATTATGGGAGTGTTGTTCGAAGTGGGCGGTAGTAGCTGCTATGCGTTACCACCAGCCTGGTTTTGTAATCTGGTAGAATCCTAGATAGGTATAGCCTCGTGTGCCCTGTCATATGCCTGATCATGCCCGCTACGATTTTGGTTTGTGTTGTACCTATGAAGTGCTTCCTGACAGCCCATCGATTTTGTGGAGTTTACACTACTGTATTGACTACGACATTTATAAAAATGTGTTAAGGAGGATATGGGTAACGCCTTAACGCTATTTTAAAACTTTACTTTTCTGATAGACATTATGTATATAGCGTATATTATTACTTATAAATACTTTAATGGATCCTTAGGAGATGGAAATCCAAAAGCATCTCTTAAGTTATTGCACACATTTAATGCACTGGATAAGAGATGTAAAATCATGTAAACATCTCTAAAGCCATTACACTCATATCTATTTACTGTTGATTTAACTTACATAAGATCTTTTAATTCTGACTCGAGTGTTTTATCTTTTCATTGCGCTCTGGTCAGCCTGAGCTTTTCAGTGTTGAAGACGTTACTTTTGGAAGACGAAGATGGAGTTCAGTATTATATTATTATCATTATTCCACTGTATCATGTTGTTCCGTTGCATTATCCTATTATACCTATTGTATGTATAACTCTGATTTGTATTGTGAAAGTATAATCGAATGTTATTTGTAAAACAGCTTCATGAACTGTTTATTTGATTATTATTTTTTGTCATTCCCCTGTGAGATTCTGTGTTTTTTTTCCTTCTTTTCATTTATTTTCTTATTTACCCCATTAACAATCCTCCCTTTTGAATAATTTGAGTTGACATGTGTGATTTATTGTCGATTTAAACCGTCCGAAAAGGTGGGTCGTTACATAATCCGTCTTCAGTCTCCAACTAACATGCTGGTAATGTGCATGACCTTCCATATAAAGCTTCAAAAGGCGTCATTCCTATACTAGTTTGATAACTGTTATTATAGGAAAACTCAGCCAAGTGTAGGTGATCTTCCCATGATCCACCAAAGTCCAACACAAAAGCTCTTAAAAAATCCTCAAGTTCCTTATTGACTCTCTCTGTTTGCCTATCCGCCTGAGAGTGATACACAGTACTCATCTTGAGCTTGGTACCTAACACATCCTATAGACTCTTTCAAAATTCACTAGTAAACAAAGCATCTCTGTCGCTGACTATACTACTAGGAATTCCATGCAATCTAACTATGTTCATCATGAACGATTAGTTAAAATAGGTGTCGTGCTGGTTGACTTAATTGGAATGAAATGGGCACTCTTGGTCAACTTGTCCACTATGACCTATATACTTTCATTTCCTCTATTCAACCTTGGTAACCCGTCTATAAAATTCATGGATATCAGATGCCATTTCCAAACTGGTATCTTCAAAGTTTGAAGCAATCCACTCGACTTCTGATGTTCGGCCTTCACTTATTGAAAGTTTGCACACTGCCTAACCCACAAGCCAATATCCATCTTCATACCTTCTTAGTAGAAGCTCCTATTCATATCTTGATACATCTTGGTTCCTCTAGGATGAATCGCAAATTTGAATCGATGACGTTCTCTCATAACTTCTTTCCTTAAGTCCTTAACATTTGGAACAGAAAACCTTCCCATCTTTCTCAACCATCCCTCTGGTCAAGACTAAAATCCTTAGATCATCGATCTCTGACCCATCCTTTGGCCTTCTAATCCACTCGACTAATAATGGATCCTTTTTCTTCTTGGAAGCAATTCTTTCGATCAACATTCGTCAAACTTTCAAACAGAACGGAATGGCGGTGCTCTACTAGAACTGGCAGTCGATTTTGATCTTTCAATTCTGCCAACATGGCTAACACCACATTCTAATGTTTTCTGCTAAGAGCATTCGCTACTTTATTTCCTTTTTCGAGTGTATACTCTATACCAAAACCATAAGCTGCTAAAAACTCCAGCCACCTTTGCTGTCTCATATTCAACTCCTTTTGAGAGAATAAATACCTTAAGGACTTATGATCCGTGTATAACTAAAATTGCTTCCCTAAGAAATAATGTATCTAAATCTTCAATGCGAAGTTCACCGTAGCAAACTCCAAATCATGAGCAGGATATCTTACTTCATGTGGTCTAAGTTGTCATGAAGCATAGGCAATGACTTTACCTTTCTGCATCGACAAAGCCCCTAATCCAGTTCTACATGCATCAGTATGCATCACCAATCCTTGATTTCCATCCGGAACCACTAACATAGGCGCATTGGTCGACAATTGATTTAACTTAAGGAATGCTTCCTCACATTTGTTAGACCAAGTAAACTTCACATCCTTCTTGGTTAACTTAGTCAAAGGCGCTGCTATCCGCGAGAAATCATTAATAAATCTCTGGTAATAGCCAGCAAGTCCAAGAAAACATCTAATCTTAGTCGTCGTCTTTTGTCTCATCCAGTTATTAACAACTTTGATCTTATCTGGATCGACTGATAAGCCCTTCTCTGAAACCACGTGAGCAAGAAACTTAACCTCTTTCTTTCAAAAATTACACTTGGAAAACATTGCTTTCAGCACTAACTGCCTCAGTGTCTCAAGCACTACTCTGAGATGATCCTTGTAATGGCCCCTTTTTCCATACCCTTTGAATTGACAATAAACCACACATGTTCAATTCAAATTGCACGAATAAGCGGATCATTAAGGGTAGAAAGAAAATAAAGACAGAATAGAATCTCACATGAATGGAATAACATATATTATTTCAATAATAATCTTTACAGCGGAAATTTTTTAAATAGAATATCGAAGTCTAACCTAGATTCAGCTTGGACAGTTATAAACACCTGTCCTTACAATTGCTGACAAACATCAAACAAATTACACTAAGTACAGCGGATAATAGAATACGTCCATACGAAGATGAAGATCTCCAGCTCTCCTTTGGAAACTCCAACTGTCTTCAACCTCAACCTGAAACTACTCGGATTTGACCCGAGTATTAAAAATACCCGGATCAGGCTTGATAACCAGCGTGAGATACTTGAAATTTAAATGTATAGATCATGACGTTGTTATCAAAACCTTTAAAAAGAAGGGTATCTCATAAGACCACGCCCACACATAAACACGGACGAGTTTTTTTACCTTATGATAACCAAAACACTTCATACCCAAAATTCACTTGAAATTATTTTTAATGACATTCTTTTGTAAACCCTTTTCAAATTAACTTATTCAAATAAGGTATCAATATCTGGACTAAGTCTAACGAAATATATCCGAATTGCGTAAATGGAATATACCGAACGGAATGTATAATACCAAAAACAGGTAGCTGAAATATTTGCAAATCATTACAGCTATTTTGGGAATACAATCAAAACCGTAAATCTTGTATTGGGATTAGATTTCCAACATGATAGGAAACTAGTGGAAAGATCAATCTATATCCACGGCTTACGTCCATGACTCAGACGCCATTATACAACAACGTAAATGGCTAAAATTGGATGCAATCTGCGAATAACATCCAAGGACTCGGACTACGCGCATCCATGCCATGAGGCCCAAACGTATCTGGTTCCTGGGGCTCAAAACATCTGATAACCCAAATCACTACTATCCGAAATGCGAGCATATATCTGACCATATAGAATCCAATCATAACCGGGGTGTAAGGCTCGCGAGGCTACGCTCAATTTCTTCAAAGCCACATTTTTCATACAAAACCACACTTTGATTTTAACAGGTTCCACTTTGAATGCCACACTATCATTTCTTTGATCACTATTTGACTCCCACAAGAATACAACCCCTGAGCTCGTACGTCTCAAGGAGGGTGTTAAGCTAAGAGAAGTTTCTTTCTCCGCTACCACTGATGTACATTTGTAAAAGACAAACATTGTGTCTCAGAAATGCAACGTCAGACATTAGTCCATACAAGTTCATTCTAGGACCGAATGAAACCGAAGGCACTTTCCTCAGCCATTACTAGGCGAGAAGCCCTTGCAATCCGAAAAATCTCCATCACGAGGAGACCACTGCTATAAATAACTCTATAATGGTGGCCAACCAGAGTATGTTCAACAAGCAGTCTTCACACTATAAAGATCCACGGTCTTCAGTAATCATCATCTTCAACATGTCTTCACTTTCGAACGTATACATTGGTTTGAAGTAGTTTTCGGATAGGAATCATCCAAATCCTACTCCAATTCCTTCGAAGCCAATCTTCGCTTTCAAAAGAAGTTAAGTTCATATGTGGATATCAATCATCAATCAATTACTTCATCCTTTAAATCAAATATCTTTCTTAGATGCAATCTTTTCAAGTTAATCCATTTTCTTTACGAATGTATATGGAATCACTAAGCCTCGTTTATCAAATCATTTGATTTATTTAAACCTTTCTCAAATCCTAATCATTTTCTCTTTTACTTAGGAAAACCTTTCCAAATCATTCATTAAATCTTAATCGAAGATTTCTTATATTCAAGTTATAACTTTTAACTTAGGGAAAATATTTCCAAATCATTCATTAAACCTAAATCAAAGATTTCTTTCTTAACTTTAATTCATATCCTTGCAAATCGAAGATTTTCATAACAGAGCACTAATGCCATCTTAAATATGGTAAATTTCACCTCCAGGGGCTAATGGCAAGTTTCACCTCTAGGGACTAATGGCAAGTTTCACCTCCAAGGACTAATGGCAAGTTTCACCTTCAGGGACTAATGGAAAGTAATCCTGCATTATGAATATCTTTGTCTTTAATGATAATTGTCTTCAATATATTTTATTTTCAAAATCAGTTTCTTTTCTTTTATCTTGGAAAAACTTAAAAATGATCTTTTTAGGGCATTCAGGCTTTCCTTTCGATCTATTCCACCCCTCGCCTAAAAAGAGAAAACATAGGCCAGGTAATTTCAGGGCACTGGTTGCTCCATCCCTAACCTTAGTTAAACACCTTGTTTACCTTTCCAGATCTCACAGGCGGGACAAATGTACTATTCGTTTCCGCATACTCAGATTTTCAACTTTATTTTGGAATTGCTTATAAATATTCCAAATTATCTTTCAAAACACTTAATTATCCTTTTTAAAAAATTCATAGTTGATTCTGGGAAACATCGTTACATTTACACTCATATTCCAAAAGTTATAGAATTCACACCAGAAAAGTGCTGCGGAAAGTGCTATATAAGCCTATTTGATTTAAACAACTTTTAAATATTTGAAAATTCATATTTTCCATTCCAAATCTCTTTTAAACTATTTTAATATATTTATTTTATTTGATATTTTTAATCATTTAAAAATATCATTTATAAAGAAATCCCGTTTTGGATTCCGAACTGCAAAACGGCGATGTTTTTAGAAAATTATTTTGGACATATTTCAAAATCTACTTAATGAAATCTTGATTTTCTTTCTTCGTTGGAAAACTAATATTATTGTGGACCAAAGAATTTTTATTTCGAAGAAAACCAACTTATAAATCATTCTCTATGTCAATTTGAAGTTATGGTTCGAAATTTACGAACCACCGTTACGCGGCGAGCTCGATTTTTGACCAATTTTGTGAATTGCTTCGGAACTTGTCCGAAACACTTCAAAATTATTTTAAACCATATTTAAAATATTTTAGCTCATTTTAGATCATTAAGAGGCTAAATAACTTCCATACACACATTTATACTGAATTAACTATACTTACTAACCATTTCTTTTAACATTTATCAAACAAGTTATCAACCACATAATCAACCAATTTTACAACCAAGTTATCCAACATTTAATCATTCAACATATTTAAACTTTCAAATCATTATACTAGAAATAATTTATGGTTTTATTAGTAGATAAGAGTACTCACCTTTGAACCAAATTGTTCGCTTCCTACCAACATTCATATTATCCAACACTTCACTAAATCCCCTTATCTTCACCAAATCTTTTCCGTAAACTTTCCTTTTGATTCCGGCGGCACTTCCTTCTCTTTTTCTCGCTCCGAAGCTTCACAAACTTGATCCTCCTTCTTGATAGTTCGGCCTCACCCAATTCCATCACTTTCTCCATCATTTATTCACTTTTTAGATGCTAAACCATGTTCTAGTGGTATTCTAAGTTCTTCGACAAAGTTTGATGGTGTTTGGAGTTGATTTGATATGGTTTTGAAAAAGTTAGTAAGCATTTAGAAGAGAAGAAGAAGCCACAAAAGAGAGCTTCAAAGAGGAAGAAGAAGAAGGTAGAAATAGTGTGAAATTTGTGAAAGAAGTGGTAGGTATTTATAGAAAAAGAAATGAGGTGGTAAGTTACCAAAATATCCCTTTATCAAATTACCAAAATAACCTTACTTACTTGTAAAGTAATCTTATTTTTTTTCAACACTTAACATCACATTTCAAATCATTACTTTATATCATTTTCACTTAGATATTAAGTAAAG
Source organism: Allium cepa (assembly GCA_030765085.1). Taxonomy (NCBI): domain Eukaryota; kingdom Viridiplantae; phylum Streptophyta; class Magnoliopsida; order Asparagales; family Amaryllidaceae; genus Allium; species Allium cepa. The sequence goes on from CM060943.1 coordinate 468,766,826, forward strand.
TAAGTAATAATTATGTTTCTTTGATTTGATGTTTTACATTTTGCTTTGAAATGACATTTTTGTCTTTTTGTGCTTACTTTTTCTTAATTGTTTTTCAGAAGTTTCTAACCTTGTTTAGTAAAAGTAAACTTGATTAATGAATTAATTAATACTAATACTATTTGAATATATGTTTCTATATAAGAAAATAAAGGTGCGACGACGTTGCGACAACTTTTAATTGAGAAAACTTCGTTTTTCGACAAAATGTTTTACGGTCATATTTTGACGTTTTAGTTAAACTATTTATTTATGTAAACCAAATTTAAAAATGAAATTTTTTTACTTCTTTAAATAAATTAAAACATGTCTCTTTATATTTTAAAACACATTTAAATAACATCAAAATCTCTAATTTTACGGTATATGTAAAACTGAAAAAATGCGACAAATTTAGTTTTTTTTGTAAAACGATTATTAACATACTTATAAGTATTTTAAATATACTTTTATTATCTTTGTTAGATGTTTACAATAAGATTTATCCTTTTAAATAAACATTTAAACCTATTTATTTAAGCATTTATTTATTTTTAACAAAACTTAACATTTGTTGATTTGTTCTAAAATCCAAATTTATACTTTTTAAATTATCAACTATAAGAATACATAATTTTCCTATTATTATCTATTATATATAACTCATTTATTTAAGTTTTAAACCTTTTTAAGTTTAAAACAAACGAAATCTCTATTTTTGAAGTAGCGAAATTACGGGTCGTTACATTCTCCCCTACTTAAAAGAATTTCATCCTCGAAATTACCCAAAACAAAATTGCCCAAAACCTTTATCTTCAAACTTAATTCCATATAATATACACAGATCATCCATATAAAATATCTTATTCAATCTCCTATTCGAATACACAACTTTATTTTCAAACAAGTATCGATCCCCCGATTCTCTAGTGCGGACTTTAATCTGGCTCTTTGCTCAGAAACCTTTGCTTTTCTTGCATATCTCTCAACTATGATAGACAACTCAAGTATCTAACCATAAACCCTAATAAATGTTCGCCGTCAAGAATCGAGTGACAAATCCTTTTTCGGACTAGGGTAAAGACCTCAAAGTCCCGAACTCGAATCTTAGATCAAAATTTGTGTGATGAAATGATTTACATATAACATATGTATTTATTAACCCACAAAAACTTTCATAAAAACATTATCTTAAGATCAAACACTTATAAAGGTGCTTCTTTATATAATCCTTATTCTTTGTTTCAAAATATTTTTATAAAGGAAAATATCCCAAAGAAACCATTTTTTCACTCAAAAGATAATTTATCTTTTAAAAGAGTCTGCCCACATCTTTTAACTCGGCATGTTTCCTTTAACACTATTGTTATTTATAAATAATTCATAAAACTATTACTTAAGTTATTACGTCTTATAACTTATGTAAATCAATCACTTTCTAAAGACTTAAGTCAAATTCTTAATTAATGCCAGAATTCATTAATAAAATATTTTCTAGGTTATAATTACCTTTTTGAGGAGTTATTATTATTTTTCTAGCATTGATTTTTTTTAAAACCACACGTATTTAAATCCTTATACTCTAAAATCTCTTTTTTGTTTTATAAATAAGATTTATAAATTATCTATATCTTATTTCATTTACTCAAAGTATTTCACAATCTTTTACCAAAACTTTTCACAAATTACTTAGCTCCGTGTTAGGTATGATTCGAAAATTTTCGACTGTCCAAAATCGTCGATCGAGATTCCCCCTTTATTTTATCAATTAGTGGTTCCAATTTATCTTTAGTTTAAACACTTGTATAAAGATTGCTAATCAATTTATCAGTTAATGATTCACATTATTTTCTTAACTTAAAAAAATTATATAGATCAAGTAACTCCGCAATAATCCAAGGAACTGAGTACTACCAATAGTATCATATATCCTCTTAACAAGAAGAGTAATACTTATGAGAAGTGCTTACCATCCGAAAACATCACTTGCCCATTTTTAGTTTATTTTCGAGCCAATCAAATTAGTTATCATAAAATATCTCTTTTACATTTGAAATAATACCATTTTCAAAATCCTTTAGAGATTACTTTGTAAAACCTATCTTATAAATTCATTTTATCTTATATAATTAACTTCATTAAAATTACTACAATTGTTTTAATCGAACTTAAATTCTCATTCCTGTTATGTATAACTTTTACAAAATCATTTTCTATTATTTAAATACATTTTCATCATATATGTTCATTCCTTAAACAAATCTTATTATCAGACACCTTATAGTTAAATCGTTAAACTTAATTCACAAGGTATTTATACTTAAATTTTTAAATCAAATATTTGATCAATTTATGATAGTAACTTAACATTATCATTTCTTAATTTATTATTTTTGGAATACGTATTAAAGATTTTAATTACCTTATCAAATTTCTTACTTATCGATAATCTTTATGAAACATCTTATAGTCAAACTATGAAATTCTAATCACAAGATGTTCATATTTAAATTTTCACTAATCCTGATTTCAACTGTACATCTTCTCAAAATATATACTTTATATTCAACATATAATCCTAGGTAAAATTATTTCATATACCAATTTTTTCAAAATCAGTGTGTCGGTTCGCCTTATTTAAGTGTTTAGGAACCCTCATCGATAACAGTGATCAGGCGCATCAATCAAAATCCATAAATCACTCAACAGATAAATGAACACAAAATATTTTTATTAGTCACTAACAAATACGCGCTCATATATAATACACTCAAACTCATTCTAGGGTGTTACTAACCCTATCTCTAATGGGTTACTCATCCAAGGGTATTACTAACCTTATCTCTAATGAGTCTTTACCCAACCAAAGCCAAGGTTCTCGCTTAACCTTCCACTTTGATACCAAATGTAATGGCTCGTTTTTCCATACCCTTTGAATTGACAAGAAACCACACATGTCCAATTCAAATTGCACGAATAAGCGGATCATTAAGGGTGGAAAGAAAATAAAGACCGAATAGAATCTCACATGAATGTAATAACATATATTATTTCAATAATAATCTTTACAGTGGATTTTTTTTAAATAGAATATCAAAGTCTAACCTAGACTCAGCTTGGACAGTTATAAACACCTGTCCTTACAATTGCTGACAAACATCAAACAAATTACACTAAGTACAGCGGATAATAGAATACGTCCATACGATGATGAAGATCTCCAGCTCTCCTTTGGAAACTCCAACCGTTTTCAACCTCAACCTGAAACTACTCGGATCTGACCCGAGTATTAAAAATACCCGGATCAGGCTTGATAAACCAGCGTGAGATACTCGAAATTTAAATGTATAGATCATGACGTTGTTATCAAAACCTTTGAAAAGAAGGGTATCTCATAAGACCACGCCCACAGATAAACACAGACGGTTTTTTTTACCTTATGATAACCAAAACACTTCATACCCAAAATTCACTTGAAATTATTTTTAATGACATTCTTTTGAAAACACTTTTCAAATAAACTTATTCAAATAAGGTATCGATATCTGGATTAAGTCTAACGAAATATATCCGGACTGGGTCAACGGAATATACCGAACGGAATGTATAATACCAAAAACGGGTAGCTGAAATATTTGCAAGTCATTACAGCTATTTTGGGAATACAATCAAAACCGTAAATCTCGTATTGGGATTGGATTTCCAACATGATAGGAAACTAGTGGAAAGATCAATCTGTATCCACGGCTTACGTCCACGACTCAGACGTCGTTATATAGCAACATAAATGGCTAAAATTGGATGCAATCTGCGAATAACATCCGAGGACTCGGACTACGCGCATCCATGCCATGAGGCCTAGACGTATCTGGTTCCTGGGGCTCAGAACATCTGATAACCCAAATCACTACTATCCGAAATGCGAGCATACATCTGACCATATAGAATCCCATCATAACCGGGGTGTGAGGCTCGCTAGGCTACGCTCAATTTCTTCAAAGCCACATTTTTCGTACAAAACCACACTTTGATTATAACAGGTTCCACTTTGAATGCCACACTATCATCCTTTGATCACTATTTGACTCCCACAAGATTACAACCCCTGAGCTCGTACGTCTCAAGGAGGGTGTTAAGCTAAGAGAAGTTGCCTTCTTCGCCATCACTGATGTGCATTTGTAAAAGACAAACGTTGTGTCTTAGAAAAGCAATGTCGGACATTCGTCCATACAAGTTCGTTCTAGGACTGAACGAAACCGAAGGCACTTTCCTCGGCCGTTACTAGGCGAGAAGCCCTTGCAATTAGAAAATTCTCCATCACGAGGAGACCACTGCTATAAATAACTCTATAATGATGGCCAACCATAGCATGTTCAATAAGCAGTCTTCACGCTATAAAGATCCACGGTCTTCAATAATCATCATCTTCAACACATCTTCACTTTCGAAAGTATACATTGGTTCGAAGTGGTTTTCGAATAGGAATCATCCAAATCCGACTCCGGTTCCTTCGAAGCCAATCATCGCTTTCAAAAGAAGTTAAGTTCATACGTGGATATCAATCATCAATCAATTACTTCATCTTTTAAATCAAATATCTTTCTTAGATATAATCTTTTCAAGTTATTCCATTTTCTTTTCAAATGTATATGGAATCATTAAGCCTCATTTATCAAATCATTTGATTTATTTAAACCTTTCTCAAATCCTAACCATTTTCTCTTTTACCTAGGAAAACCTTTCCAAATCATTCATTAAATCTTAATTAAAGATTTTTTATATTAAAGTTATAACTTTTAACTTAAGGAAATTATTCCTAAATCATTCATTAAACCTAAATCAAAGATTTATTTCTTAACTACAATTCATATCCTTGGAAATTGAAGATTTTTATAACAGAGCACTACTGCCATCTTAAATATGGTAAATTTCACCTCTAGGGACTAATGGCAAGTTTCACCTCTAGGGACTATGGCAAGTTTCACCTCTAGGGACTAATGGCAAGTTTCACCACCAGGGAGTAATGGCAAGTAATCCTACATTATGAATATCTTTGTATTTAACGATCATTGTCTTCAATATATTTTATTTCCAAAATTAGTTTCTTTTCTTTTATCTTAGTAAAACTTAAAAATGATCTTTTTAGAGCATTCGTGTTTTCCTTTCAATCTATTCCAACCCTCGAGTAAAAAGAGAAAACATTGGCCAGGTAAGTTCAGGGCACTGGTTGCTCCATCCCTAACCTTAGTTAAACACCTTGTTTACATTTCCAGATCTCACAGGGGGGACAAATGTACTAGTCGTTTCCGCATACTCAGATTTTCAACTTTATTTTGGAATTGTTTATAAATATTCCAAATTATCATTGAAAACGCTTAATTATCCTTTTTAAAACATTCACAATTGATTCTGGGAAATATCGCTACATTTAAACTCATATTCCAAAAGTTATAGAATTCGCACCAGAAAAGTGTTGAGGAAAGTGCTATATAAGCCTATTTGATTTAAACAACTTTTAAATATTTGAAAATTCATATTTTCCTTTCCAAATCTCTTTTAAGCCTAATAGATTTATCAAATTTGTTTCATATTTTTAATCGTTTAAAAATATCATTTATAAAGAAATCCCGTTTTGGATTCCGAACTGCAAAACCGCGAGATTTTTAGAAAATTGTTTTGGACATATTTCAAAATCTACTTAATGAAATTTTGATTTTATTTCTTCGTTGAAAAACTATTATCATTGTGGACCAAAGAATTTTTATTTCGAAGAAATCCAACTTATAAATCATTCTCTACGTCGATTTGAAGTTACGGTCGAAATTTACAAACTGCCGTTGCGCGACGAGCTTGATTTTTGAATACGGAAGTTGATTTTGGATAAAATTAGAATGATTTCTATAATCCTATTTTATCAAAAGATACTCTTTAAAAATGATTTGAGAAATATTCAAAAAGAGGTTTAAATGATTCCGTATTCACTAAAAGAATATTTTGAAAATATATATCTCTCGAAGATATTTTAGTAAGGAAAATGAATGAATCGAAAAACAATGACTTAATTACATCATTTTATGATGATTGGATTTCGAAGGAACCGAGGTCAGATTTGGTTAATTCCTATGTGAAAACCACTTCGAACCAGTTTACGTGTTCGAAGAATGAAGTTGTTTGAAGACGGAGATATTGAGATGAATAATAACGAGGCACTACTTGTTGATTAATTGGGGATAATCTCCTGATGCACTATATTGTAGGAGTGGTCTATTTGTTATGAAAAACCTTAAAACCACAAGGGCTTCTCACCTAGTAATGGCCGAGGAAAGTGCCTTCGGTCCGTTCGGTCCCAGAATGAACTTGTATGGACGAATGTCTGACCTTGCATTCCAAATCATAATGAGTGGTTTCTATAAAAGTATATCAACCGGTGGCGGAGAAGACACCATCTCTTAGCTTAACACCGTTTCTCAAGACATATGAGCTCAGGAAGTTATACGTTTGTAGAAATCAGTCTTGTGAATGTGGAATGGCAATGTGGCATTCAAAGTGAAAGAAGATGTGCTATGTGAAAAGGTAATCGTAGCCTCGAGCCTCATCAACCGGAAATGACCGAAACAGGGTTAGATGCAGCAAGGCTAAGTGGGTCATTCCCAAGTAGGGTATGATCATCACCTTCTTGATATATTTCTTTCCGCTATGACATTCGGGATGTAAATTAATGTGGATCTATGCGAAGAGAGCTCTCGGATAAAGATCGATAACGACCGGGGATGACATATTCGGTACTATCTGTTATAAAGGTAGGCCGGTCTTGTGTTGGTTGAGAAACTTTATGATGGTTTCTCGGTACATTCTTCTAGAGATGTACTGCCGGATGGTAGTCCCTTCACCTGGTCATTTGTATGGAAATCATTCTCCAATAAGAACCTTCGGACTTGATGGTAAACCTATTATGCTGGAATTTAATCAATGTAACAATTTCGGCTAAGATTAATAAGTTTATTTGAAAATGTTTTCAAAGAATGTCATTAAAAATAATATCCCTAAATTTTGCGTAATAAAATGTTTTCGTTATCATAAGGTAAAAACTCGTTCCGTGTTTATGTGCGGTGTGGTCTTATGAGATACCTTTTTGTCTTTAAAAACATCATACTTTGAGTTCTCACACCAGTCCCATGACTGACACAGAGTTTGTTTTCCCTTTAAACTCTGGGTGCCCTATTTTTCAGGCAGCCGTGTAGTCAGGATACCTTAGGAGCATTTTGGAGCATGTTGTGAAGAATTTTGGATGAGACTTTTGGAGCATGAAGCTGAAATACCTTATGTAATTATCTACCCATTTTCCGCTGTGTTATGTTGTATTTATTTATAGCATATGTAAGGATAGATAGTTATAACTATCCCGCTAGATTTGTATTTGACTCTGATTATTATGTATAATTATAAATGTTGAATGCGATGTGAGATTCTATTATTCTATTATCTTCTATCTTTATTTTCTTTTACACCTCTGATAATCTGCCTCCCCGGCACTTGGATTGATGGCACGTGAATACTGTGGATGTATTAGTGTCGATTTCTGAGGGTCGAGGAGACGGGTTGTCACACAAACTTTTCCTATCCTCCGCCCATCAGACGCCACATCACCACTTTCCAGCGTACAGCCACGCCTACCCTATCCGAAGCCATAACCACGTGCAACCATGAACCATAAGCCTCCTTCATTTCTTAATATAAGGTATATACATATAATTAAAAGTTTACTTAAGTTGTATAATAGGTTTGTACATAATTTGTGTGTTATATATAAGTTATATATCATATATGATATAATAATAATACATAGTGTATATAATTTTTCTGTTTGAAACCGTGTTGTCTCCCTCCTATAAAGCACAGTAGCCTCCTCTTATATATATTCATAGTAAGTATATATAAAGCTTTGTAGTTGCATATATAATTATATATATATATATTAAAGTTATATGTTTTGTCTTGTTCTATACATTATTGATATAATATGTATGTATATTCTTATATGTCCATATTTGAAAAAAAAAACAACAAAACAAAGATATATATATATATATATATATTACATACTATTTTCATATTTTTTGTTTGTGCTATTCCCATTATAAAAATATAATATGCTGAAGAGAGAAAAGAAAAGGGGGTTATCTAAACTTATGTTAAGAATTTTAAATAAACTTTTGGTAATAAATTTAATATACGCATATTATGTTTTAAATATCTGTTGAAGAATTTTGTTTATTTTAAAGTGATATGCTTTTGTATATGGGTAGCTGTTATGTAAGGGTACATATAATTGGTTCGAAAGGTATTTATTTGCCATTATGATTATAATTTTAAACTAGATCTTTGTAATAACATATATATTATGTTTAAATAAATAACGTCGTTGAATTTTAAATGTGGGTTATGTTGGTACTTGACACACACATAGATATATATATCTGTGTGTGTGTGTGCGCACGCGTGTATAATATGTTACGTTAGTATTTTTAAATGAATATGTAATATATACACACACACACACACACACATATATTGGATTTTAGGAAAAAATTGATTTCTTATATATATATATATATATTTATGGAATTTACTTTGAAATATGTGTTTTAAATTATGTTTTAACTTTAAGAAAATTAAGATATAATATAATGTATACATTTTCATTCCAGTTATATCAAACCAATTTTGATTTGGTTTCCGTCAATTCCAAACTTCCATCTTTGCTTTGATCACTAAACTCGTGTTCATCGTACTTTACTTTGGAATCCATTGTTCGGATTTGCAGCTCAGTTTGTTATCGAATTTCTCTAGCTCGGAAGGTGAGCAATTAATCGCGATTAACATGCTTATATTTATTAAATTTGATTTCACTTGAAACGACAATTGAAATATGCTGCTAGATTTAATTGTTATTTATATAATTGCTATATATGATATGGTATTATCTGTAGTTGTTCACCTGTGATATATGACACCATATCCTATTGCTTAAATTTATTTAATTTATCGCTGATGTTATATGCCTGTTACTGATATGTTATATTATTATCATATTGTTCTCACTCTATAAGTTCCATGTTAATTTAGAATTCCCTATGGGTTGAAATGATACATAGCTGAATGATTTTGTAGAATAGGAGAAAATCGTTATGGGTTGAAATGATAAACCTAAGCGATTTTAATTTATTTTAAATTTGATATTGCGAGGTAAAATGATATATACCTGCAAATATTTAAATTGCGGATTGAAATGATAAATATCCGTATCACTTGACCATAGGGTAGAGAATTATATACGGACACCATTGGTCTATATTTTGAAAAACGATTTCTGAAATTTTGAAAGGAAATATATGGTTTTATTAAATATTGATTTTAAGATACTATATATATATTATTTTATAAAGGTTTAAAATTAAATTTTAAAAATTTTATGTTTGAAAATTTTAAAGTTATAAGTTAGTTTTGAAATTGTAAATTTTTAAGATTTTACTTATAGTTTTACTATTTTAAAATATATAAATTATGTTTTAATATAAAATAAATTTAATAATAAGATTTAATTTAATAAAATTTATTTGGTTTATAATATGTTTAAATATTTTTTTAAATTTATATTAGTGTTTTAAAAAAAGATATTTTATAAATTTAATAATAAAGGTTGGGAAGATAAATTAATATTGACTTGGAGTTTAATTTTGTCAATAGTTGAATTTAATAAGAATTTATTTGAACTTATCGATTCTAGATGTTGAAAAATATGATTTGTAACTTTATTTAATAAGAAGTGATTAAATGAATGTTCTCAATTTTAAATAAAATTGATTTTGAATATTTAATATTGTTTTAAATTGATAAATCGGGATTTCAATAAATTGTTATTGAAATGATTAAATGAATAATTTCCAATTTGAATAAAATTTAAGTTAAATGTTGAATATAAATGAAATTTATATTGTATATGATGAATATCTAAACTTGAGTCTTACTGGGATTGAAGTGATAGTTCAAACTTGGATATTAAATCAATATAAATTGAAATGGTTTATTGAGAATTTGAATTGAATCTTTGATCTTTAAGTTTAAATGGCTAAACTGGAATTGATTTAAATCGAATTTTGGAATTTAAGATGATTTGAATTGACTTGCAAGGTTAAAGGAAACTATTTTTTTTTGAAATGGTACTTTATATACAACAAATCATTGTGACAACATATCACATGTCAATAAACGTTCGAATCATGCTAGGCAAGTTTCGAACTTGTGACCTCTCGCACCAAAGCCAAATCACTTAACCACTGTGACAATGGTGCTTGTCAACTATTTTATTATATAAATAATTTTTAATATACAAACAATTTCAATTTATAACTATTTTAACATATAAACTATTTCCAACATCTAAATTGCTTAGGTGGAAATTGTTATAATTACGAAATTGTTAGGATTTCCAAAGTGTTGTGATTTCAAAAGTGTTATGATTTTAATGTGTTATAATTCTGAAAGTGTTACGGTTTTGGAAATGAATATTATTTAAATAAATAAGGATATTAAATTGATATGGTTTTGAAATGAATGTGATATTTTGATACGAAGTGTAAACTATTTGAAATGAAATGGCCACGGTGTGAAATAAGCGTTTGGTTGTTAAAGAAACCGGGACTGGATATTGTCATACTCTCTACCAATACCGACAACTGTGTATGTGGTAAAGATTCTAGAATAAAGTAGGATGGTTTGGTGACGGTTCTATATGGTATTTATGTAGCCCTGACTCCCATGAGTCAGCTTAATGCGGCTAAAACATGAGCCATGCCAGGCCAAGTGAGTTCATTCCTCTGATCAGGCACATTTCTTCGATACCATTCTATTGCATTTGAGATTTGATTGGGTGCACAATTTGATTTGGGAATGTGTCACGAGGTGGGCAGTAGTAGCCGTTATGCGTTACCACCAGTCTGGATTCGCAAACAGTGTATCTACCCTGGCATTGCCTCAAGTGCCTTTTTGCATGCCCTATCGTGCCTTCTATGAGTTTGGTTTGTACCATTCCTATGGAGTGCACTCTGACAGCCCTCCAGTTTATGGAGGAATTATGGTACTGTATAGACTATGGGAATATATAAAAATATGTTAAAGGGGATAAGGGTAACGCCTTAATGCTATTTTAAAAGCTTTACTTTACTATAGACATATTATAATAGCGTATATTACTACATAGTAGATAGTTCCACGGATCCTTAGAGGATGGAAATCCCAAACATCTTTTAAGTCGCCTGTATTGAAGTTGACATTTTACTTGAGTTGAATTTACTAATATAAGAATGTTAATCATGACTCAAGTGTTTTGTGTTTTACTTTACGCTCTGGTTAGACTGAGCGTCACAGCATTTGAGATTCATCTTTGGAGTTGGAGTTTCACTTGGAGATCCATCTATATCTATTCAGCTTTCAGCTATCCAGTTGTTTTGTTCAGACTTGGCATCTGTTTGTATTCGAGACTATATTGTATTTGAGATATTCTATTGTATTTTATGTCAAACTCTGATGTTTTATATAGTAGCTTCATGAACTACTATTTATTCTATTCTGCTACTTATTATTGTAATACTCTATATCTGTGATTGATTTATTTACTGTATATGCTGAGTTTTGCTAAATATAAAATTAACAATCTGGTATTTTGAGCAATTCAAGTCTGATATGTGTGGATGCGAATGGCATGAAATTCCTGGTCGTTACAAAGGTAATAACTTGTTATCAATAATATTTTAAAGAAAATTAGTGATTGTTTTAAAAATGATTTAAATTTATTTATTTTGTTAATATGATTCTTAAAAGTTATTTCTTAAAAAAATTTAATTATTATTTTAAAGTTATTTAATTATTGTTTTAAAATGTTTTAATTTAATTATTTATTTAAAAGGATTTAACTATACTTTAATTTTAAATTAAATTTATTTAACCATAGTGATTTAAGTTATTTAATTATATTTATATGTTAATATTAATTTTCCTATTAATATTAGTTTAGAGTTAATTGATTATTATTTTGATTATGTTTTAAAGTTAATTAATTATTATATTAAATTTTTTGAAGTTAAATATTAATACAATAATAGTGTTTAAAAATTAATTTAGTATATTATTAATGAATTTTAAATTTATTATTTTGAATAAGATTTTATATAAATGAAATCTTATGAATTGAAGGAAGATTAAATAATAGCGTATTATTTAAAATTATTTTAAATGATTCGCGGTCTATCAAGAGGATCTTGCTAACTTGATAATTTTAGTAAATAAGTTGTTTAAATATAGAAAGAGTTTATAAATGGTTATGGATATTTATAAAAGAACTTATCAATGAGTTTTTAAAGATCTGAAAAGGAGAAGTTTTATAAATGAGGTTTGAGATTTAGAAAGAATGTTTATGAATAGATTTAGTGTTCACCCCTCCAACCCACGGCCACCACCCTTCTCCACCTTTGGCCGAGCCTTCTCCCTCTTCTCATCAAGGCCGTGAGCATCCTACGGTGGATCGAGCCTGTACAAGGTCAAAGAGTACAGTTCCGTGAAGTTTAAAGCCATCGTAGCGAAGCTATAGCCAATTTTAGACTAGCCCAATGGAAAATGAAGGTGAGAAACTCCTAAACCATAGTTATCTATACTATTGCATGATATATATGTTTGGATATGATTATTATTGATGATTATTTAATATGAATGTTGAATATATATATATATATATATATATATATGCATGTGTGTGTGTGTGTATGCAAGTAACAGTAATACATGTCGATAAGCACAAAGGAAATGGCTTTCCATTATTAAATGAATTGGTGTATATGGAATGTTAAAACTCTTTAAAAAGGTTTAAAAAAGAGTGTAAAATGTTTTATAAACATATGAAAGTGTTTTGGTGAAGTTTGAATGGTAATCGAAAATTGAGTCAAAAATAGGTGCGTCACGTAATGGTAGTTCACAATTTCATGCCATAAAAGTCAAACAAGTATATAGTATGGAATATAGCCCATAACTCTTTGAGATAAGAATTTTTAGAATTATTATATCCATAGTTTCGAAACAAAGAAAGAAAATCAAGATTTTGATAAGTAGATTTTGAAATATTAGTAAAACAATTTTTTGGAAAAATCTTGGTTTTGCAGTTCGAAATCCATAAAAGGATTTCTTTGAAAATGATATTTTAAAATTGTCTAAAAATATAAAATAAATTGTAAAAATATTTTAAATTTTTTTAAAAGTAATTTGAGTTATAAAAATGAATTTCCAAATGATAAAAAGTCGTTTTGATCAATATAGCTTAAAAAGTACTTTCCGTGGCATTTTTCCACGACACTTTTCTATAACTTTTGAAATATGGTTTTAAATGCAACCATTCTTTTCTAAATCTTTTTAAATATTTTTAAATGATTAGTAAAATATTTTAAAGGTGATTTGAAGGATTTATGGGATTGTTAAACAATTAGTAATTTATAGTCTATCAAATAACTTGATCGCCTTATGGGTGATAGAGAGATTGTGTCTTAGCTTCAGTTTGGAAACCAGTTCCTACTCTCTCTGGCTATCTGATCTAGCCCAATGGAAGGAATGGTAAATTTGATTTACTCGAATTAGAATTTTTCAAAAGTATAAAGGATATGATTTTCCAAATATAAATAACTTGGATTTTATAGGGATAGTCTTCTTGTACTTGATGTTAAAGCCTGAAGAGGGAACTCGTACTATTCATGGAATTTAAAGGTGAATTCACCATTATTCCACCCATAGTACTTGTTGAATATGGGGATTGACATTGAGTAGAATTATATGATTTATATAGATTCTGCTCACTTAATATTTACTGGTTTTGAACTAACATCCTAGATAACATGGTTTTAACTCAATCAAAATTTTGAGCTTTGAATTAAGAAATCGTTGTTAAGATTTGAACGATATGATTTGGAAATATTTTCCCAGGTGGAAAATGAAATAATTTCGAATTATTCCAAGTTTAAAAAGAGTTTTAGGTAACCAAAGGATTTGATGAAAGAGGTTTAATGATTTTTTATATACCGAAAAGAATGTTTTATATATATATATATATATATATATATATATATATATATATCCAGAAGATATTTTGATAAAAAGAAATTAATACATCAAAGAATAATTCCCTGTTCACTTAAAATCTTTTTATCGATGATTGCTTTGAAGGAATCGGGGTCAGATTTAGGTGATTCCTATCCGTTGACCACTTTAAACCAATTTATGTATTCAAAGTGAAGATATGGATATGATTTGGAAGATGGAATGTAGGGCTTCTTATCACTGACCCTCAAAGGAAATTTCCCATATCATATTATGTGATAGTAATTCTTCATTTAAGATCTTCGATGCAAGGACTTCTCGCTGCTAATCCTAGGGGTAACTCCCAACAAGATATGGTAGGAGAGTGCCTTCGGTTTGGCCTATTCCTGGACACATTGTATGGACGAATGTATGAAGTTGCATTCCTAATTACATAAATTGATCTCTATGAAAAAATCATCTGTTTGGTGGCGGAGAAGGCAACTCCTCTTAGCTTAACAACCTTTCCTGAGAAGTAGGAACTTAGGAGCTATAAGTTTGTAGAAATCAGTTGTGTGACTATGGAATTGCAGTGTGCCATTCAAAGTGAAATGTGTTATGTAAAAGGTAATTGCTACGTCATGTCTCATAACCCGGTAATGGTTTAAACAGGGTATGCCGTAAGGCTATGTGGTTCGCAACCATTAAGGTGTGGTCATCATGTTTCGAGATAACCCTCTATATATCAGGTATGTTGTGTATGCTATGAGACGTCTCGGATAGGTCAGAAATGACCGCGGTGATGTCATATTTGTTTTCTATCTAAGCCATGTATGAGTGCCAAATAGGGATAGACTAGTTTTGTCAAATGCGGAGGATTGTTTTCATATCCTCGGTACATTCCTCTTGAGATGTACTATACGGAAGGTAGTCCCTTACCTGCCATTGTATGGAAATCTATTCTCTAATAAGTGTCTTCCGACTTGATTGTAAACCTGTTAGCAATCAAATTTAACTAACATAACAATTTCAGATATTTTAATATATTTACTTGAAAAGTGTTTTTCAAAGGATGTCATTAAAAATAATATCAAATTATTTACATAGAAAATATTTTGGTTATCATAAGGTAAAGACCAGTTTCGTGTTTATGTGCGGTATGGTCTTATGAGATACCCTTTTCTTTCAAAATACATATTTTGAGTTTCTCACACCAGTCCCATGATTGACTCGTAGTTTATTTTCCATTTCTTAAACTTTGGCGCCCTTATTTTTCCTGAGCAACCTAGTAGTTAGGTTTAGTTTGAAGATTCTGGAAGAGCTCAGAGCATGAAGTTAGAAGATTGTTTCCACCACCTAAGCAGTATTGAATTCCACCTTTGTAGGGACAGATGTATATATTGTCCATTTTTAACTCTGATAAATGTATTTAAATTTCCACTGTAAATATCATTTGTTGAAATAATATATGTGAGATTATGTTCTGTCTTTATTTTCTTTCTTACCCTTGAGAATCTACCTCTCTGGAACTTGGATATGCGGCATGTGAATACCTAGGATGTATTAACGTCGATTTCCAAGAGTCGAAGACACGGGTCCTCACAATATTTCCAGGTTTAGTTAGATGTTTTGGATCTTTAGGAGATGAGCTGAAGACCTAGAGGCGTATTCACATACATGGTTATTTTTTCATTGCACTCATGCTTGCATTTATCATCAATTTTGAGGACAAGTTGTTATTATTGTTCGGACTGAAATAGGTTAGTATACTGTGATTGATGTTTGCATATACATATATTACAGTTTTGTTTTATGTAAAGGTTTGCTGTATGTTACAAATTATTCACTCTGCTATGAGATTCTGTGTTATTTAGTTGCTACTTGTTTTCTTTCTTCTTCCTTTTCCCTTAACTATCCGCATTTCCGTTCAATTTAAGTGGGTCATGTATGGTTTATTGGCCGCTTAAAATGTACGAAAAAGTGGATCAAAGTTGAAAGTCGATAAATCAGCGATCGAGAATGATAAAATGATTGTTCACACTTGTGCTTGATTTTCACATCATAATAATTTTAAGGACACCAAAAATACATTTTTTTGAAATATTCTTTTAAAGAGAAAACTATATTCATTAAGTGTATTAAAACCTAGATCAAAACAAATGTCAAAATATTATTTATTATAAACCCCAAACATTTATACTTAGTTTTATTTTGAAATAATTCCTTTTAAAGTCTTTTCTCATTTATAAATTTAAAACCATATTTATTATCCCAAAAGATAATAAATAAATTTAAACCAGCATTAATTATCCCGAAGGATAATTCATCACATTTATAATCTTTTAGAAATTTAAACAAATATTAATTATCCCAAAAGATAATTAATCACATTATTAATCTTTATAAATTTTAAAATCAATGTTAATTATCCCAAAAGATATTTTATCAAATTTATAATCTATTTTAATAAACTAATCAAATATCTTAATTATAATAGTAAATAATCTCAAAAATACCTTTACTAAACCAGTAAATTAACTTTAAAACCTTAAAAATCAGTTCATTAACTTTAATAGACTAAATCGGTTAATTAACTTTAAAACACTTATATTAAATCAATTAATGTACTTTAAACTCTTTTATTAAATAATAATCAAATTTTGAAACACCATAAATTAAAAATGTTAACTAAATTTAAATATCATCAATTAAATTGAGTAATTAGATTCAAGCATCATTACTTAAAATGATTAACTAAATTTAAAACATCATTAATTAAAATGATTAATTAAACTCAAATGTGATTAATTGAAATGATTAATTAAACATAATTAGTTAAAATGATTAATTAATTTCAAATATCATTAACTAGAATAATTAATTAGCCTAAAAAATCATTAATTAAAATGATTTGTTAAACTTAAATATCATTAACTAAAATGATTAATTCATTTAAACATCACAATCAGAACGGTCAATAAATTTAAACATTTTTAGCTAGAATGATTTATTAACTTATAACATCATTACTTAAAATGATTAATTAAATTCAAATATTATTAATTAAAATGATTAATTAAATCCATATATCATTTGTTAAAATGATTTGATAAATTTGAAACATCATTAACTAAAATGATTAATTGATTTAAATATCATTAATCAAAATGATTGATGAATTTAAATATCTATTTTATGAAAATACAAACTCAAGTTAAAGGGTTTAGGAGATGATAATCAATAAATAATGGTTTAACGAAAATTGGTATAAGACACTTAAACAATTTAAATAGAATATCACTGTTAATTTCAATTAAACATCAATATAAGCATCATAAGGAAATAAATAATTATTATTGGCGAGAAACCTCTTAAGGTCTCTATACAAATGTTTCCTACAAAACAATGGTTACATATAATATATATAATTATATGGGTTCATAGCAATTAAGTTAATATGTCATCCGTTTTTCAAAATGCGATTTCAACCAAACAACCAACAACAATAATATTTAAGCTGTCAACCAAGCATTCAACAATAAATTCGCAGCATTATAGTATTATATAGCTAATTTAAAGTTAGTAAACTTAGTGAAATTCCAGTTGAAGTCGAAGCGTTTCGGTTTGAACTATAATTGAATGATATTCGATTTTAGCCGAAAATTCCACTTACTCTAAATTTGGTGAAACTAGTTCCAATGCATAACTAACATTCCTATAAGTCCAATGTAAGTGACTACATTCGATTCCAACCTCATATGAGCAAGATATTAATTTTCTAAGATTCTAAGATTAAATTATCATTTATTAACTAATTTCAGCATTAACACTAACTACCCTCTTAATCTATCTTCTGTAACGACCTGTCTTTTTGGACATTTTAAGCAGACACATGCGTCAAACTCAAACAATTCAAAAGGGCAGATTATTATGGGGAAAATAAGAAAAAGATAAGAAATAAAATAAATACAGAATCTTGCAGCGGAATGAAAAAATATAATAATCAAATAATAGTTCATTAAGCTGTTTTATAAATACATTTTGATTATTCTATACAACATAAACATCAGAGTTACATGACAGGAATAAATAAATAAAAAGGTGCAGTGGAATAACATGATGCAACAGAATAAATATAATAAATAATAGTACAAATCTTCATCTTCGTCCTCTAGAAATAAGGTCTTCAATCCTGAAATGCTCAGGCTGACCCGAGCAAATTGAAAAGACCACTCGAGTCAGAACTAAAAGATCTTATGTAAGTTAAGTCAATCGTAAATAAATATGAGCGTAACAGCTTCAGAGATGTTTATGGGGTTTGACATCTCCTATCCAGTGTCAACGGGAGTGCAATAACTCAAGAGATGTTCGGGATTACCATCTCCTAAGGATCCGTTAAACTATCTACTATGTAGTACAATACGCTATTATAATATGTCTACAGTAAAGTAAAAGTATTAAAATAGCGTTAAGGCATTACCCATATCCCCCTTAACACATTTTATATATTCTCATAGTCAATTTTCGACCACACCGAAACCCCAATCGAAAAAAAGACTACAGATTCGGCGTGCACTCGTCGAGAGCTTTAAATCGATATATAATTTGATATGGTTTGGAGGGATTTAACTTTGAAGTTGAATTTTTTTTTTTGAATTGAAGTTGTTTTGAGGAATTCGTTTGGTTTGTTTACCGTTGAGAAGGAGAAGTAGACATATGAAATATACGTATAGACAAATAATAATAATAAGGAGCTAGTGTTTATAACGAGCAATTTATAGGCATAGCTGAAATAGAAAAGAATGAACCGGATCGATTTGGATCGAGCGATAAATGACCCGAAAAGCCCGTTCTGCCTCCTGAACGAAAATGGGTCATCGCATTGTCAAAATAGATGTTTTCGATATTTTTAAACCCAATGGAACAGGATTCAATTCCTAATTCCATCGTATGAAGAAATTATGTCAAAATCATCTTATTTCAAATTGATTTTTGGGCGTTTCGAGTCCTACGATTAAACGACAAGTCTGATCGCTATGAAACTTGAAATCTTACAATAATTCACCGTTACGGTTCCGATAATACTGGTTTCGCCGAAATCCAAGTCAGTGACCAAAATGTCTAATTTCACATTAATTAAATAAAATAATATTAAATTAATTAATTCACTTTTAATTTAATATTTATTATGTAACAACCTTGTATTTTGTGATTATTTTAATTTTATATTTTAATTATTTTAAATTGAAACTCCTGATTTAAAAACTTTATTTTATTTATTAAAATGAATAAATTTTTTTATTTTAAATATAAATTTTTATTTTGATGTGAATTATAATTTCAAACATGAATAAATAGAATATTTTCCAGAAATGTGAATTTTGGTCAATATGGTCAAACTTTGACTTTTAAAATTAAAATTTGAATATTTTAATTTTATCTTTCATTATGAAAATAAATTAAATTTCAAGTATACTTCTTTTCTTTTCGTTGAAATCCGATTTAATTGTGAAAGTTATGCTTTTTACAATATTGTATGTAAATTGTTTTATTTAACAAAATTGTTTATTTTAATTTATATAAATAATATTTTTATTTGTTATAATTGGTGTATATATGTGTAACATGATATGTTATATATATATTTTATTTTTAAAACATTTTTAAAGTATGGTTATAAATTTTCAAATGTTTATTGTATATTGTTTTCAATTTTTAAATTCTAATTTCAATTAAATTAAGTACTTTCTTTATTTATTTTTCTACTTTCCATGATATTATTTTATTTTCATTTCGACTTCATTTTTTTCAGCTTTTTATTTTATTTACTAAAATTGTAATTAGTTTATTTGAATAAAAGAAAATAGAAATTCCAAGAGACAAAAGCTTTCCATATTCCTTGTGACTTTTCTTGTTCCTATCCTTTCATTTACTATTGCCTTTTCATTCCTCTCTTTTGACCGTCTATTTATTTTGCTGTAGCCATGTATCCTCTTTTGGTTTTCACGTGAATTCATTTTCTTCTCATCACAAAAAAAATCACGGCAAGAAAAAGAAAAAATGGAAATGGCTTCTTTCATTTTCACTTCTATCTTCTATTTTCTATTGTTTTTGCCTTCCTCCCCTTCTAGCTTTGCTTGGCTTCTACCACCTTCATCTCCACTGACCACCACCACCACCATACACGCTAGCAACCATCACCTATCCCCTCTTCCAGATCTGGCCGTGCCACTTGATGATGCCATCACCACAAAATTGCAAAGTTCCACCAAAAACTAAGCAAAGCCAAGCCTAGATTCCACCATACTCTTCATTTATCACCTTGGCCGCAACCCTTAGCTCCACCACCAGCCACGACTTGACCTGACACCACCTCTGGCCACTGCTGCACCATCACCTGACCTGTACTTACCTTTTGCCGAGCCTATGATGACCCCAAACTCCCTCTCTTTTTGCCTTGTCCTACGTATCCTTCATGTTGTTGCACTCCAAACCCTTCATCCACTTGTTGCCTTTCCTATATAATGTTAAACCTGACCTATATGATGCCAAACATGAGCTTAACACATCATTGGCTGAACTCATGTTCCACCTTGGTCGAGCATTTGAATGGTAAAGTCAAGGTCTTGTCATTATTGCCTTGTATTTCAACTTGTTTCTATATTGTTTTGATTTTATATTCATATGTTATATTGTTTGTGTTATTGGTTTTTCACAATTTAATATCTTGGCTGTCTCTCTCATTTGAATCCAATGTCGTGCTGTGTCCTGCAGTGTCGTGCCGTATCGTGCTTTCTGGATTTGTTCTGTGTGTTTTGATTAGCTATCTCCAGCTTGAAAAGGCGAGTCCTTCTCACTCCATCATCTTTACTTATGAAATGGTATATTGATGGCACGTGTTTAGTAATAAAAATGTTATGCAAGTTAATGATGATTATATGATATGCTATGCCATGTTATTACCCTGTTAACTTTGTTAATTATCACCTGACATCTGATATATGACATTATATTATGGCATTGACATTGTTTATATTGTTTATGCATATATTCACACTGCAAGTTCTCTATAGAATAAAGTCACTATGGGTTGAAATGATACATACCCGAACGGACTTTAGAATAGGGAAAAATCATTACAGGCTAAAATGATAGGCTTGAGCGATTTTTATTTACTTGGGATTGCGGGTTTGAAATGATAGAACCCGAGTTTATCTTTTTAAAATGCGGATTGAAATGATATACATCCGTATCACTTGAGCTAGATTAGAAAATTATATACAGACCCCGTGGTATATTTTTAAATGATTTTTTAAGATATGTATTTTTAAAGTACGAAATTTTGATTAAAAATATATATTTTATGGTTTTTAGAAAGCAAAATATTTAGTCTTGAAATTGTGAAGTTAAGCATGTAGATTTGAAGTAAATGTGATTTTTGACTTTAAATTATATTTTTAAAATGTAAATTAATAATGGTAATCTAATTTAAAGTTTTGAAATGATATTCAAAGTAAAATGTTAAGTTTTTGTTTAAATTTAATAATTAAATAAACAGTGAAATTTTGACTTAACAATTGAATTGAATTTTAAATTGGATATTTAATTATAAAAAAAAAATTGTTGTGATAAATCATATGTTAAAATTATTTAAATGTAAAATTTTTAAGTATAGAAATATGATTTATAAGTTTAAAATAACAAAATTTTTGGAGTGTTAATGTTTCTGAAGTTATAATAAAATCTGAAATTTTATTAATAGCATTTCTAAAATGCTATAGTTTTATGACAGTACTTTAAAATGTTGTTATTTTGAACTTAACTATGTTTGAAATAATTATATATCTATTATGGCATTTTATAAATGCCATTATTCTTGAACTAAACTATTTTGGAAATTATAAGCTATGATAGCACTTTATAAATGCTGTTGTTGCTATATTTTGACAATGTTTGAAATGTTAAAGATTTTAACACTATTTGAGTTATATTTTAAAGTCTAAATGATTTAACTTTTGGAATTGATTATTTGTGAAATTACAGGAGTTTGAAAATATATTTTAATATTTTAATTTTAATTTTAAGGAATTTAAATTAAATTTGAATTTTATGGAATTTAAATTAAATTTGAATTTAAATAAGGTTTACTTGGTTATGTGATAAATGGAATGGAATGAAATGTAATGAAATAAATGAATTTTTGAATGAAATTTTGAAATGTGTTTTGTAATGATATTTGGAATAATAAATGAATGGCATATTTGATTTTTAAATGATATTTAAATTTGAATATTTGAAATTGAATTCAAACAATGATTTGATAATGTGGTTTTGAAAGGATATTATATTTTAATGATTGAAATGGTTTTGAATGACATAATCTTTATTTTTTATAAAGAAAAGATATTTGGTTTACTTGTAATTTGAATTATTTAAATAATATTGGATTTATGAAATGAATATTTCAAAACTATGTAATAATGACGTTAGATTTAAGATATATGAAATTATAAAATTTAGTTTTGAAATATGGGATATTTAAGCTTTGAAATATATTAAAAATTGAATAGTTTATTTTGTGGATCAAAGTTATATTTGAAATTGATAAGATTTGAAATGGTTTGTTGGGAAACTGAATTTAATTGAAACTGATG
This sequence comes from Allium cepa, assembly GCA_030765085.1. Taxonomy (NCBI): domain Eukaryota; kingdom Viridiplantae; phylum Streptophyta; class Magnoliopsida; order Asparagales; family Amaryllidaceae; genus Allium; species Allium cepa. The sequence goes on from CM060943.1 coordinate 468,789,613, forward strand.
GTTTGAATTGAAGTAAATTGAAAATTTGAAAATTTAGAATTAAAGGAATGTTTCATGATATCAAATGTATGATTTTGAAATCTTATGATTTTCAAAGTGTAATGATTTTAATTATTTTGGTTTCGAAAGAGTAATAGCTTCGAAAGTATTATGATTTTTGAAAAGTGAATATATGTTTGAAATGGAAATGATAAACTATTTTTGATTTGAATGTAGTTTTGGAATAAAAATAGTTTTGGTTTCGAAGTATAAACTATTTTGAAAGGGATATAGTTTTGAAATGAAATGATTTGATTTTTGAAGTATAAACTATTTTGAAATGACCACGGCATTATAACAACGTTTGGTTGTTAAAGAGACCGAGATCGAAAGTTGTCATACTCTCTGCCAACTCCGTAAACCACTTTAACAACCGTGTACGCGGTGGAGATTAGAAAGTAGGATGGTGGCGACGTCCTTGAGGTATAATACGTGGACCCAACTCCCGTGAGTTGGCATAAGGTGGCTAAAACAGGAGCGATCTTGGGCCAAAAGGGGTAGCTCCTCTGGTCGGACGCACTTCTTCGATACTATACTCTTACTTGTGGTTGACTTAATGGCCATCCTTCGATTTTGATTTGGGAATGTGTTCCGAGGTGGGCGTATGTGGCTGCTACATTACCACCAACCCGTGTGCGTAATTGGTATATCTACCCTGGCATTACCTTGTGTGCCATGTCACCTACCATAGCGAGCCTTACTACGAGTTTGTTTTTCTCCCATAGCCTATGGAGTATTTAGGGTAGTCTCCCGATCTAGAGATATGCTGATACTAGATGGACTACTGGGACTATTACATGATAAGGGGAATATTGGGTCACTCCTTAACACTATTTTAAAGTAAGTTTATTTTACTGTAGACATTATTATAATAGCGCAATATTACTACATAGTAAATAGTTTAACGGATACTTAAAGGATGGGTGATTCCAAGCATCCTTTAAGTTACTGATGCATTTTATTACTGTTCACTTGAGTTGATTTACAGTTCATAAGTATTTATGTCCTGACTCGAGTGTTTTGTGTTTTTCTTTATGCTCGAGTCAGATTGAGTGATTCAGCCTCAAGATTCACCTTCGAAGTTGGATCTTTCCTTGAAGATCCAGCCATCTATTTTATTTTCTGTATCCAGTGATTTCAGTGATGTATTCTGATTTGTACCTGATGTATCTTGTTACTTTTCTGTTGTATCTTGTTTAACTCTAATGTATCTTATTTTATATAGTAGCTTCATGAACTACTATCTCTTTAATTCCACTGCATTCTTATTTACTCAGTGTCTGTGATCTGTGATTATTTATTTACTGCATATTCTAAGATATGCCAAATTTTATTTACAACGTGGTATTTTGAGAAATTCAAGTCCGACGTGTGCGGATGCGAATGGTTGAAAATATCGGGTCGTTACATTTGGTATCAGTGCTTTGGTAGCTCTAGATAAACTCAGCATGTATGGTAAATGTATTTACAGAATCACTTTCATCCAAGTTTGAATCTCTTCCTCTTTGACTCGATTCCTTTGAATTTTGGAATGTTCCCTGCAGTTCCAAAATCCATTCTTGTCCCTCACTATTCGACTTCTTTTTATTCTGGAGTATCCCATAACTCCACTTCGAATGATCATTATAATGAGTCGGTGGTCTCGCCAATCTCATATTGAATTGTAAAGGGGGAAACTCCTTTACAACATCAACGATTCACCGAAGATATTTATATCCTCGGTTTAGATGCTAGTATCTCTTATAATTCCGAATTCTATCTCTTGAGATCGAATGTTGATTTACCCAGAAAATCCACATCGATCTTATTCTTTAATCACGGTTGACCCGGTTAAGGTTGCCCGCGACTTATATAAGCTTATCCATTTTCCTATTCTGTTATTTAATCATCTCATCTTTGTTTCCACCTTATCTTCAAATCATTTTTGAAGTGTATTTGTAAAATAATATTTAAAATGTTTTATATACTGTGTAGTTTGAGTTGTTGATGTTGATCTAGGTTTTTGATCGATTCGTCTGATCAACGCTATCGATAAGATTTCCAAAACACTTGAACAGAGTAAATGACACAATATGGTTTTCAAATTTAGTAATGAAATAAATTTTGTAACTATATTATAAATCTTTTTCTGGATTTTTATTGAATTGGTTGTTAAGAAATAATATTTGATTTTATATATCATTATCTCTTGTTTCATATATAAATAATTGAACTATAAACATGGTTATAAATTTATTTGGAAAATTAAAATGAATTTAAAACAAGAATTTGAGAATTTAATTTTTGATGGATTTCAAACCTTGTGTTTAAAGTTTTAAAGGATATATTATTTAAAGTATTTTCGAATAGAAATTTGTTTCCAAAGAATTTTAAAGTTTAAAATTAGTGCTCTTCTCTTTGTCGTTGGAAAATAACATCGGTGATGACTGCAACATCATCGTTATTCATTTTCGAGTTTCGAAGCGAAGAGACCGTTCCGTAGTCTTGCTATAGTTTTGTTTTGGGGAATTTAATTGATTTGAATTTCTAAAATAAGGCTGGATTTATAACATATATTGATATACGATTTAAATTTGAATGGATATATATATATATATATATATATATAGTATATGTGCATTTATTTATCTCTAAATAGTTTGGAATTTATCGGAATTTAATTCCTAAATTTTATTTTGAAAGATAATTTCTACGTATAATTTCAAGATTTGGGTAAATATTCAAGCTTGAAATGATTGAATTGGAAAGTTTTATTTGTATAATACACAATTTCATTCCAATGTAACTCACCTAAATTATACAGAAGTTGAATATGTAATTGGATAATATAAAAAATAAAAGATTTTATAAATAAAATTTGAGTGGTTATAATAAATGTTGTACACTTTAGTTACAAAAGATTAACAGAGGTAAATAAAAAAAATTTAATGGAAAATTTTAAAATATAAAATGATGTTAAAGGAACTAAGAATAAATTAAATCAGTTATAATAAGTGTAAATATATTTAACATAGGTGATAAAATATATTGAGAAGAATTAATTTTATTGAGTACATTATGGGTATAATAGAAGATTTTTCAAATCCAAGATTTTTAAGATTGTTTATTTAAGATAATTAGATGATAAGATAACGAAATTAGAGATGATTAAGATTCATTTAACTTATGTAAATTTATTATCAATTTAAGTTGAAATTTTCTAGGTTTCAAATCTATTATCTTATTTTGTTTTTCAAACTATCTTTTGGTTGTCCTTATTTCCCTTATCTTGCTACAGATTGGGAAGGCTATTGCTTATACCAGTCTATTTAGAAATATTTCTATAATCTTTGATAATCTTTGGTATTCATTTTTGAATCTGAGAACTGTTTGCCATCCACAGACTGTCGGTTAAACGGAAAGAGTGAATCAGATTTCTCGAAGATCTTTTTCGTGCTTGTGTTTTTGATTTGGAGGATCTTGAGAAGATCATCTCCACTTTGTTAAACTTACCTATAACAAAAGTTATTAGGTATAATCTCAATCTTCATATCATCTTGTCTTAATCCTATTTCATTCTATTTTTTGTGTTTTTCCGTGCCTCATTCCTTTTTAGTGACGAAAAGTTTTGAGTGGGGCAGAGTGTAACAACCCTGTATTTTGTAATTAATTTAATTTTATATTTTAATTATTTTAAATTGAAACTCCTGACTTAAAAAATTTATTTTATTTATTAAAATGAATAAATTTTGTTATTTTAAATATAAATTTTTATTTTGATGTGAATTATAATTTCAAACATGAATAAATAGAATATTTTCTAGAATGTGAATTTTGGTCAATATGGTCAAACTTTGACTTTTAAATTTAAAATTTAAATCTTTGAATATTTGAATTTTATCTTTTATTATGAAATTAAATTAAATTTCTAGTATATTGCTTTTCGTTTCGTTGAAATCCGATTTATATTGTGAAAGTTATGCTATTTACAATATTGTATGTAAATTGTTTTATTTAACAAAATTGTTTATTTGAATTTATATAAATAATAGTTTTGTTTGTTATAATTTGTGTATATATGTGCAACATGATACGTTATGAATATATTTTATTTTTAAAATATTTTTAAAGTATAGTTATAATTTTTCAAATGTTTATTGTGTATTGTTTTTAATTTTTAAATTCCAGTTTCAATTAAATTTAGTATTTTCTTTATTTATTTTTCTATTTTCCAAGATATTATTTTATTTTCATTTATACTTCATTTTGTTCGGCTTTTTATTTTATTTACTAAAATTTTAATTAGTTTATTTGAATAAAAGAAAATAGAAATTCCAAGAGACAAAAGCTTTCCATATTCCTTGTGACTTTTCATGTTCTTGTCCTTTCATTTATTATTGCCTTTTCATTCCTTTCTTTTGACCGTCTATTTCTTTTGTTGTAGCCGTGTGTCCTCTTTTGTTTTTCACATGAATTCATTTTCTTCTCATCACAAAAAAATCATGGCAAGAGAAAGAAAAAAATGAAAATGACTTCTTTCATTTTCGCTTCTATCTTCTATTTTCTATTGTTTTTTCCTTCCTCCTCTTCTAGCTTTGCTTGGCCTCTACCACCTTCATCTCCACTGAACATCACCACCACCATACACGCCAGCAACCATCACCTATCCCCTCCTCCAGATCTTGCTATGCCACTTGATGATGCCATCACCACAAAATTGCAAAGTTCCACCAAAAACCAAGCATAGCCAAGCCTAGATTCCACCATACTCTTCATTTATCACCTTAGACGCCACCCTTAGCTCCACCACCAGCCACGACTTGACCTGACACCACCTCTGGCCACTGCTGCACCATCACCTGACCTGTGCTTACCTTTGGCCGAGCCCATGATGATAAGGCCGAGCCTTGTTGTGCCGAAACTCCCTCTCTTTTTGCCTTGTCCTATGTATCCTTCATGTTGTTGCACTCCAAACCCTTCATCCACTTGTTCGGCTTTTCATTTATACTTCATTGGCCGAGGTCATTTCCACCTTGGTGGAGCATTTGAATGGTAAAGACAAGGTCTTGTCTTTATTGCCTTGAATTTAAACTTGTTTCTATATTGTTTTGGTTGTATATTCATATGTTATATTGTTTGTATTATTGGTTGTTTACAAGATAATATCTTGGCTCTCTCTCTCATTTGAATCCAATATCGTGCTGTGTCGTGCTATGTCATGCCGTATCGTACTTTCTGGATTTGTTCTGCATGTTTTGATTAGCTATCTCCAGCTTGAAAAGGTGAGTCCTTCTCACTCCGACATCTTTACTTATGAAATGGTAAATTGATGGCACATGTTTAGTAATTAAAATGTTATGCAAGTTAATGATGGTTATATGATATTTTATGCCATGTTATTACCCTGTTAACTTTGTTAATTATCACCTGACATCTGATATATGTCTTTATATTGTGGCATTGACATTGTTTATACTGTTTATGCATATATTCACACTACAAGTTCCCTATAGAATAGAATCACTATGGGTTCAAACGATACATACCCGAACAGACTTTAGAATAGGGAAATATCATTATGCGCTGAAATTAAAGGCCTGAGCGATTTTTATTTACTTAGGATTGCGGGTTTGAAATGATAGAACCCAGGTATTTCTTTTTAAACCGCGGATTGAAATGATATATATCCGTATCACTTGACCTAGGTTAGAAAATTTTATACAAACCCCGTAGTATATTTTTAAATGATTTTTCTAAGATATGTATTTTTAAAGTATGAAATTTTGATTTAAAAATATATATTTTATGGTTTTGAGAAAACTAATTATTTAGTCTTGAAATTGTGAATTTAAGTATGTAAATTTGAAGTAAATGTGATTTTTGACTGTAAATTGTATTTTTAAAATGTAAATTAATAATGGAAATCTAATTTAAAGTTTTGAAATGATATTTAAAGTAAAATGTTAAGTTTTTGTTTAAATTTAATAAGTAAATAAATAGTGAAATTTTGACTTAACAAATGAATTGAATTTTAAATTGGATATTTAATTATAAAAAAAATTGTTGTGATAAATCATATGTTAAAATTATTTAAATGTGAAATTTTGAAGTCTAGAAATATGATTTATAAGTTTAAAATAACAAAATTTTTGGAGTGTTAATGTTTCTGAAGTTATAATAAAATCTGAAATTTTATTAATAGCATTTCTAAAATGCTGTAGTTTTATAACAGCACTTTAAAATGTTGTTGTTTTGAACTAAACTATGTTTGAAATACCTAAATATCTATTACGATATTTTATAAATGCCGTTATTCTTGAACTAAACTATTTTGGAAATTATAAGCTACGATAGCACTTTATAAATGCTGGCGTTGCTATATTTTGACAATGTTTGAAATGTTATAGATTTTAACACTTTTGAGTTATATTTTAAAGTGTTAAATGATTTAACATTTGGAATTGATTATTTGTGAAATTTCAGGAGTTTGAATATATATATATATATATATATTAATATTTATATTTGAATTTTAAGGAATTTAAATTAATTTTAATTTAACTAAGGTTTACTTGGTTATGTGACAAATGGAATGAAATGTAATGAGATAAATGAATTTTTGAATGAAATTTTGAAATGTGTTTTGTAATGATATTTGGAATAATAAATGAATGACATATTTGATTTTTAAATGATATTTAAATTTGGATATTTGAAATTGAATTCAAATAATGATTTGATAATGAGGTTATGAAAGGATATTATATTTTAATGATTGAAATGGTTTTGAATCACATAATCTTTATTTTTTTATAAAGAAAAGATATTTGGTTTACTTGTAATTTGAGTTATTTAAATAATATTGGATTTATGAAATGAATACTTCAAAACTATGTAATAATGAAGTTAGATTTGAGATATATGAAATTATAAAATTTAGTTTTGAAATGTGGGATATTTAAGCTTTGAAATATATTAAAAATTGAATAGTTTATTTTGTGGATCAAAGCTACATTTGAAATTGATAAGATTTCAATTGGTTTGTTGGAAACTGAATTTAATTTAAACTGATGGTTTGAATTGAATTAAATTGGAAAATTTAGAATTAAAGGAATGCTTCATGATTTCAAATGTATGATTTCGAAATGTTATGATTTTCAAAGTGTAATGATTTTAAGTATTTTGGTTTCGAAAGAGTTATCGTTGTGAAAGTATTATGATTTTTGAAAAGTGAATATACGTTTGAAATGGAAATGATAAACTATTTTTGATTTGAATGTAGTTGTGAAATAAAAATAGTTTTGGTTTCGAAGTATAAATTATTTTGGAAGGGATATAGTTTTGAAATGAAATGATTTTATTTTTTGAAGTATAAACTATTTTGAAATGACCACGGCGTTATAATAAAGTTTGGTTGTTAAAGAGACCGGGATCTGAAGTTGTCATACTCTCTGCCAACTCCGAAAACCACTTTAACAACCGTATAAGCAGTGGAGATTAGGAAGTAGGATGGTGGCGACGTCCTTAAGGTATATTACGTGGACCCAACACTAGTAAGTTGGCATAAGGTGGCTCAAACAGGGGCAATCTCGGGCCTAAAGGGGTAGCTCCTCTGGTCGGACGCACTTCTTCGATACTATACTCTTACTTGTGGTTGATTTGATGACCATCCTCCGATTTTGACTTGGGAGTGTGTTCCGAGGTGGGCGTATGTGGCTGCCACGTTACCACTAGCCCGTGTGCGTAATTGGTATATCTACCCTGGCATTGCCTTGTGTGCCGTGTCACCTAACATAGCAAGCCTTAATACGAATATGTTTTTCTCCTATAGCCCATGGAGTATTTAGGGTAGTCTCCCGATCTGGAGATATGCTGATACTGGATGGACTACTGAGACTATTACCTGTTAGGGGGAATACTGGGTCACTCCTTAACGCTATTTTAAAGTAAGTTTATTTTATTGTAGACATTATAATAATAGCGCAACATTACTACATAGTAAATAGTTTAATGGATCCTTAAAGGATGGACGATCCCAAGCATCCTTTAAGTTACTGATGCATTTTGTTACTGTTCACTTGAGTTGATTTACAGTTCATAAGTATTTATGTCCTGACCCGAGTGTTTTGTGTTTTTCTTTACGCTCGAGTCAGATTGAGTGATTCAGCATTCAAGATTCACCTTCGGGGTTGGAACTTTCCTTGAGGATCCAGCCATCTGTTTTGCTTTCTGTATCCAGTGATTTCAGTGATGTATGTTGATTTGTACCTGATGTATCTTGTTACTCTTCTGTTGTATCTTGTTTAACTCTGATGTATCTTATTTTATATAGTAGCTTCATGAACTACTATCTCTTTTAATTCCACTGCATTCTTATTTACTCTGTGTCTGTGATCTGTGATTATTTATTTACCGCATATTCTGAGATTTGCCAAATTTTATTTACAACGCGGTATTTTGAGCAATTCAAGTCCGACATATGCGAATGCGAATGGTTGAAAATATCGGGTCGTTACATATTAACTAAAAATTTCATCGTTTTTGATTACTTAGACATTTATAATGATTCAAAACAAGTTTAAACATTAATTCAGTGTTAATTATTTCAATAATTACAGTGTTCAATTTCAACTGCAATAAATCCAATTAATTAAAATTCAATACCAATGAATTGATTTTATTTGATTTCAATCTTTATATTCAATCAATTTTTACTCAAATGACATAGTTAATATCTGTTTTTCTTTCATTACATTAATATTCTCCAATTTCCATCTTTGTTTGTATTAACTGCTATATTTCCATTTATACTGAATTTTTGTCAAATTTATACATTAGTTATAATTAAAAATCTCAATTAATTTATTCAACTTGGTTTCATTCTTTTATTGAATCAATTATTATCTTATGAATAAAATTAACATTTCCATTCATTTTATTACATTCACAAATTTCGATTATTATCTTAATTCTCATTAATGTAACATTAAATTTCATTTAATTATGATTGATTTCTAATTAAATTTAACAGACTAAATATATAGGTAACAAATAATAATTGTTACCCTTTAACTTTTAATCACACTTCTACGCGTTTATTATTTACAACCAACTATTATAATTACTTACATAATAATGATTTTATTCAATTACCATTATAATATTATTTCATTAATTAATTTCATATTTACATTTGTTTTCATATATTCAATTTATAACCAAGTATAACCTTTACATTATTTCATTTATTGGAATTTTTTCAAATTGTTAATAATCATCTTTAATTAACATTGTTACATTTCATTTTTGTATTGATTTCATTATTAAATTACAAATTTTTAATTCTTTTAGTATTAAATTACCAAAACGTTATTAAATTTATAGATTTTAATTATCGAAAATTGCGGGACGTTTCACTCTCCCCCACTCAAAACTTTTCGTCCTCGAAAAGGAGAAAGAAGAGAAAAGAAAGAATTACGAAATCAGTATATCTTATTCAAAATTTTAATTTTTTTATAAACAATTAGTTTACATAATTTAAATAAAATATATCCATTTATAACAATTAAATCCTTTATTTTCAAGTTAACCAAATTTTGAAATTGTTTCACAAAGATTTCTAAGTCCAAAATTCACGGAATATTTCGACGGAGCCTCCTTTGTACGGAGAGGTACGGGAGAAATAATAATATCAAAAATAATTCATATATATTTCAAAATATATATCCCAACAACATGGAAAATAATATATTACCACTAGAAAACCGTAATCCGAGACGTATCTATTTATCGGGCATACAACGCTTATTTTATGAATCTAAAAGCGGTAGCAATTGCTTCCATAACCTGTACTTCGCTTATATAATCCAAATGAAGTTAATAATTGTATAAAAGTGAAATGCTTAAGTTGTTTCAATTAGTCACAACAAAATCAACACAACATACCATAGTAACAAGCAACAGAACCATACAATCATCACATGCAATCAAAGCTTTCAATCAACCATCCATAGAAATCAAAACAAAGGGTTATTTGTGTCCAGAAACATTTAAATCGCATGGAGTGACAAATAAACTACTAAGTATATCATGAACTCAAAAGTCATAGATAAAACCCAACATATTATTCATAAATCCAAACAATTAGAAGTATCCTTTCCCAGACAACCCATAGACCAATACAAATAAAGAATCCAATAATGTTTAAGTTTATTCTTATAATTTCTTTTTATATCATTGTTGTTCAAAATTTTCATCCATGCAATGATTATTTTCTTTAATTTACATTTATTTCTTAAAAATTTCAATTTCCATTCATTCATATAATCCTTAATACCATTTATTTACATTCATTTATTTACGTAGGTTATTTACATTTTCTTACATATGTTACAGATACACAATTACTAAACATATGTAAGTCAATTCTTAAAGTACTATGTAGGTTTCTTTGTAAATAAATTCACATTCATTCATTCAATACTTATTTTCATTTACTTTCATTCATTTCTTACAAAATTCATCCATCTTTCATTTATTCACATAATGACAAATTATTTTCATGACTTTACGTTCATTTCTTACATAAGCTATTTCCATTCAATTGTTTGTAATAACCAATGAATTCATTATTCAAGTATTACATACATTTTATCACAGTTTAGTTCAATTAATTAATTAATTAATATACTTTATTTCCATTAGATATTAATATTCATTAATGCATAAATTCATTCTCAAGTTTCTTACTTTTTAATTTAGATTCATCCTTCTTATATAAGGTCATTGAACATTAAGTCCATTTTCTAAATCATTTCCATAATTTCTGAAGTTATAACCATTTAATTTAATATAGTATTCATTTTATTATTTTCTTTAATTATCAATAGCTTCAAACATTAACTTAAATTTATAATATTTTACTTATAATACTCACTTTATTATTACATTTTACTTAGTAGCATTTCAATTGTAGCTTTAGTTTATAACTATTTTCATATCAAATTTCTTATTTATAAAAGTGAATTTCATTGAACATTTTCATTATTTAAGCTTTTCTTGTATAATATTCCATTACGTTTTCATATTAAACATTTCAACGTAAATCTTTTGGTAAGTCATATATATGTTTTTAAGAATGCAAATGAATATTACCCAAGTTATCATATTTATTTTAATTAAAAAAAAGTTCAATAGTTACATTTTCTTGTTTCCATTTCTATTTGATTTACAGTTTTCAAATTTCAATTTCTTATTCTTATTTTAGAAGTTTCTCATTAGTAATATAGTTAGGATTCAATTCATTACAATAATTCTAATTCCTAATCTAAAGAAACTTAAGAGCTAAACAACCGGGTTTCATTCCAATTATTTTAAAATAATATATATAATCAATATCTTTTATACATTAAATTATATTTGGAATTTAAAATCGATATTAATTTATCAAAACAATTATGCAGTAACATTACCACAACAGTCTTCCTACTTTGTAACTCGAAAATGTAACGTCGATGATACATGCACTCATCACCGAAATTATTTTCCAGTGACAGAGAGGGGAGTACAAAACTTATTTTTTTTCCAAAATTCTTTTAAACATTTCTTTCAAATCAACCTGAAACATTCATATCAGAAAATACTTCTAAATACTATTATTATTATTATATTTCAAAACCATTTTGGAAGAAGTTTGAAAATCCGGAACTTAAGTTCTCAAATTTCAACTTATATTCATTTTATTTGTGAATCTTATTTTTCAAGCAGTATTTTTATAGAATTTTACTACCTAACAAAAAAATATATAACAACCAACTATATCATTTATAAAATTATCATTTTATATACAAAATATATAATAGGAAAATTATTTCATTTACCTATATTTCGAAACAATATTGTGTCGGTCTGTCCTATTAAGTGTTTAGAATCCCTATCAATGTCATAGCGTCCTATGCATCAACCAGAAAGTATAAATACAGAGTGGAAAAAATTAACACAATATAAAAAAAATTTATAACACTAACAAATATGCTCTCCCATATATACACACTCAGCGACTCATTCTAGGATATTACTACCCTATTCTAAAGAGTCAGACCCCATAACCTAAGGTTATCACTAAACTTGGCTCTGATACCAATTGTGAAGACCTAACTTTTTGGACGTTTTAAGAAGACACACGTGTCAAACTCAAACCTTTCAAAAGGGTAGATTGTTATAGGGTAAATAATAAAAAGATAAGAAATAAAAAAAACTGAACCTCGCAGCAGAATGACAAAATATAATAATCAAATAATATTCCATGAAGCTGTTTCATAAATACATTTTGATTATTCTTTATAATACAAACATCAGAATTACATAACATGAATAAATAAATAAAAAGATGCAGCGGAACAACATGTTGCAATAGAATAAATATAATAAACAATCATAGTACAAGTCTTTGTCTTCGTCCTCTAGACATATCGTCTTCAATCCTGAAATGCTTAGGATGACCCGAGAAAATTGAAAAAAAAACACTCCAGTCGAAACTAAAAGATCTTATGTAAGTTAAATCAATCGTAAATAAATATGAATGTAACGGCTTTAGAGATGTTTATAGGGTTTGACATCTCCTATCAAGTGTCAACGTGAGTGCAATGACTCAAGAGATGTTTGGGATTACATCTCCTAAGGATCCGTTAAACTATCTACTATGTAGCACAATACGCTATTATAATATGTCTAAAGTAAAGTAAAAGTATTAAAATAGGGTTAAGGCGTTACCCATATCCCCCTTAACACATTTTATATATTCCAAAAGTCAATACAGTAGCGTAACTCCCCCCGTAAACTGGAGGGCTATCAGAGGGCACTCCATAGGTACGGTACAAAACAAACTAGTAGAAGACGTGCAAGGGCATGTGAACATGACACTCGTGGCAATGCCAGGGTAGGTATACCGTTTGCGTATCTGAACTGGTGGTAACGCATAGTAGCTACTACCGCCCACCTCGGAACATACTCTCAAATCAAAATCAAGGGTGGCCACCAAATCAATCACGAAGTCAGAATATCGTATCAAAGAAGTGTGCCCGGTCGAAGGAATGACCTTACATGGCCCGGCTTGGCTCCTGATTTTAGTCAAAATTAAGCCGACTCACGGCAGTCAGGGTCACGTCATACCTTATACAGAAATCGTTCACCAAACCATCCACTTCATTTCTAGAATCTCCACCACGTACACAGTTGTTAAGTGGTTTTTGGTATTAGCAGAGAGTATAATAATATCTGATCTCGGTCTCTTTAACGACCAAACACTTATTACACATCGGACGGTTTTTTTAAATTTCAAAAATCAATTCATAATTGATATCAAAATATCATATTCAATTCAAACCATATCACTTTCGAAATTATATTCACTTTCAAAATCATATTTTCAAAATAGTTAAATCCCATATTTAAAACTTCATACTCAAATCAAATATGTAATTTAAATCCTAATTTATGTGATAATATCATTTAACCATATTCACTTTAAAATCAAGGATTTAAAATATAAACACAACTACTTTATTTAGTTTGAAATTTAGAAGATAGTTTAGATAGTTATAAATAGTTTTAAATAGCTATAAAATAGTTAAAATACTCTAAATAGTTTAATTGAAGATTAAAGATATTGCTAAACTGATTTACGATAGTTAAATAGATTTAAAATATATTAAATATAATTAAAATAGATTAAATAGCTTTAAAATAGATTAATTAGATTTAAAATAAATTAAAATGGTTTAATTTGTTTAAAATAAATTAAACGGTTTAAAATAGGTTAAAATGATTTAATATAGTTAATATAGGTTAAAATAGTATAAATATTTGAGAATCTTAATAAATAGAAATCTTGAAATAATATATTTTAAACAGTTTATAATAAAATATGAATTTGGGATTTCAACACATCTAAACCATTTCAATTTCCCAAATCAACAAACCGAATTTTGAATTTTCCAATTTAAATTTTAAATAAACTATTAAATTATATATCGATTTTAGTCCATGTTTGAAATATCAATTTAAATTATTCCAATTTCAATATATTTCAGTGCTATATTCCAAACGATTCAAATAACTCAATTTCGACAAATTTCACTTATATTTTCAAATTCAACATTGAAATTTCAATTTTAATTCCTTTAAAATTCCTTTAAACAATTCCAATTTTAACATAAAACTCGAAATCCGGTAATAATTCAATTTATATGAATCGAATATTATTTTAAAATATCATTCAATTACATTCAAAAATTAAAGATTCAAAATCATTTAATTTAACCAATCCGGTGTCCGTATATAATTCTCTACCCTAGGGTCGAGTGATACGGATATTCATCATTTCGATCCGAAATTTTAAAATTTTACGGTCGTATATCATTTCAAACCGCAATCTAATATTAAATAAAATCCAAAAAATCGCTCGAGTTTATCATTTCAACCCATAATGATTTTTCCCTAATCTATAGATCATTCAGGCATGTGTCTTTTCAACCCATAGTGAACTTGCAATATTAGAACAATATAAAGTATAACATCCAGTCATCCAATATAAACAATTAAATATACACCATAATCATCCCAACCAATAACATTAATAAATAACCAGTAATCAATAAAAGGTATTAAATTGACAATTTAAATTCAATAATAAATTAAATCGCTATCTAATGCAACACAATTTCAAATTAATTGAAATGATGATTTAAACATAACAAACAGCAATAAATGAAATCCAAATCCTATTACAAATTTATTTTAACAAACGTGAGAAATTTTAGAAGTTGTGAGTGGGTTAAAACACTCAACTTTGGATTTAAATCAAATATAAATCCAATTTAGGGCCCAAAATTTGAAAAGTCTCAGAATTCGTCCAAACTAGTTTCATAATGTTTGGAATTTCGATGCGATCCTAGCGGAGAAAACCGCGCATAAAATAGACCTCGTATGCAAAAGTGATTAAAGTTAGAAGTTACGATTTCAAATTAAAACAAATAAAATAAAATTTTACTTACACGACACCATTACACTCAACAGCTCGATCCCTCCCTCATCACCTTCGCTCACGAAATTCACCATTAGGTCGCCGTCGATCATCATGTACGCTTACCGCCTCGCTCACCTAAACCCCGATCAGACCCTGCCGACATGAATCCCATGTCCAAGCGACCCTTCACTCATGACACGGCCAACTCCGGCTCGACAATGATGAATGGCCGTCACTATCTAGGTTTGGAATTTCCTACGAATCATCTCTACTTCGATACGAACGAACCGTATGGATCGACTCCATACGTCATACTCCATGCTCCAGCAGCCTCTGATCATTACTGAGTCAAAGATCTGCCGTTGAACGAGAAGCTATACAATGAATGGTCGAAACAAAAACCTCAATTTCCGGCCATACTGAAACCCCGATCGAAAAACAGACTACAAATTCGACTTGTGCTCGTCGAGAGCTTCAAATCGATATATAATTTGATATGGTTTGGAGGGATTTGACTTTGAAGTTGAATTTTTTTTGAATTGAAATTGAATTGAGGAAGTCGTTTGGTTTGTCTACCATTGAGAAGAAGACGTAGACAGATGAAATGTACGTACAGACAAATGATAATAAGAAGAAGCTAGAGTTTATAACGAGCTATTTATAGGCATAGCTGATGTAAAGACCTGATTCTTTGACTCCCGAAAATCGACATTAATACGTCCACTGTATCAACTACCGAACAATCGAATGCCGGAAAACCGAACTCTTAGGGTTTAAGAAGAAGAAAAAGATAGTAGAAGTAAGAAAGAAAGAAGAAGCAATAGAAACAATATCAGAATCTCACAATCGCAGCGGAACAACATATAACAGATAAATGAATAATCTTTAAATCAAAAGAACTGTACATTTTATACATTACATCATCAGAGTCAAAATGCAACACAACACAATAATAGACAGTAATATAAACTTGTCCTTACAACTGAATACACAGCAGAAAGATAATATCATATACAAGTGATACATTTCTCCATCCTACTTTCTCCTGATCTCCATAGCATCTCCTGAATTCTAGAATGACCTGATAACCTGACTCTAGGCTATCCGTGTGGAAAATGATGGGCACCCAGAGTTTAGGAAGGAAACAATAAACTCCAGGTCAGTCATGGGACTGGTGTGAGAACTTAAAACAGTTTATCTTTAAGAACAAACAAAGAAATATTTTAAAATAGATTCGCAATGCTTTTAGAAAATGAAACTACCATAAGGCCTCCCGCACACACACAATGCAAACGTAGAATCGGAGAAGATTTCTCCTTATGATAGTTAAATATGCTTGGTAAGTGAATTTCTTTGATATTATTACTATAAGTGCAAAGTGCAAAAAACATTTTGAAAGCAATGATATCAATCTTAGCCAACATATGACCATTATCGTATGCCTACTACAGCTACCATCTAAACAGTGGGGCTCCACCATAAGTAAATGGCAGGTTATACAACTAAAACCGTACAAGGTGCGTATTGTTTCTTTGGATTTTCCAACAAATGGTCAGGCCAAGGAACTTCCCATTGCCACATGGATACGCCTCTAGAGAGACGCCTCGAGAACCTAACCGGATCTCTGCCAACACAAGGCCGGATTGCCTCTGCAAAAGTAGATAACTACGGACACGAGTATGTCATTCCCTAGTTGTAAACAACCTTTATCCGAGGATCCTCAACCAACAACAATCACAAAGTCATATATATTTGCGATATCCACATAAGTTAAGTATCTGGGCTCCATACCATGATACCACTTCTATCCATAAGGAAATGCACATACCCTAAGGGGCGTTACTCCCTATAACCTTGCTGCATCTTTCCTATTTTGACCATTTCGGGGTGTGAGGTCCGATGAAGTCTCGTCCACAAACTACGCTTTTTACAAAAGCTATGCTTTGATCAGTAAAAGATCGGCAGCACTTCGTATGCCACATTACCAAATTGGGAATGTATCACTAGCAACCATCAACTACATAACCTCCGAGCACGTACATCTCAGACAAGGATGTTAAGCTAAGAGAATAAATTCTCCGCAACCAACATAAATGTATTTGGTAGAAACCAGCTTTGCATCTCAAATTGTAACGTCAGACACACATCCATACAAGTCCGTTCCGGGATCGAATGGAACCGAAAGCACTTCCAAAGAAGCTCTTGCAATCCGGATATTCCCTAATCACGTCCGGAATTCTCATCACAATGGGTGATAAAATCTCTATATCGGAGATCAGCTGATGCAGAGACATTCGATGGTAATCCTTCCGTTTCCAAAAATATCTGGTCTTCAGCACCGGTCTTCAAATGCTATCCATTACGACGTATCACTATTCGGAATGGGATTCATGACCCAAAGGTCCTCTTTCGGCTAAACCGAATAACGAGCGCTTATTTTTAAAATAAGTATAGCTTTCAAATTCAAGCAAATCACAACAAATACCCATTTCAAGTTAAATATTGATAGTCGGTTATTTAACTATCAATAGATATGCACAACATCACCAGATTCCAAATAATTTCCCAAATTATTTATTTTCCAAAAGTATCTTTACAAGGTATATTTTTCCACACTTCAACCATTTGAAAACAAATTTCAAATCACTTTTCATCTTTACAACTTTTAAAAACAAATTTCAAATCATTTTCCTTACGTGGAAACACTTCCAAATATTTATTCATTTTCGCCGAAAATCTGCCGAGTTCAAATACTTTGAAAATAATCTATAACACTTATCCAAAATATATCGGGAAAACACTTTGAAATAAAACTATTTTTCTTTAAACACTTTACTTAAAATATTAGTTATAAAAATATTATACCAATATTACATATAACTCAAGTCCAAACTAATTTTCAAAATAAAATTAGTAGATAGAGTATAACTATTTAAAATAACTATTTTCTAATACGATTATTGATTAAATCTTAGAAATAATCATTTCTATATCAACTTAATAAATCTTTACTTAAAGGATTTAAAACAATTTAAGAAGTTAATTTCTCCAAAGTATCCTTTTGAAAACCAATTCTAGAATTATATATATATATGTATGTATGTATATATCTTTCAAAGCTATACAGAAATTTTATTCGACTTTCCAGGGAGAACATACTTTCATTTCAAAATGGTTCATTTAAACCAATTAAATAAATCCTTGCCGATTTATTTTAAATTTACGTTCCAAATTCGTAAATTTATTTCCATACTTCAAAAATAAATCAATGTTTATTTTTAAAACAAATTTCCCTTTTCTTTATAAATTCCATGGTGAATTTAAATTTCCAAATATCCACTGATAAACGATTTTCAAGTCGATTTCAAATATTCACTTTCAATTTATCTTTAAAAGATAATATCTCAAAACATTTCACTTCATATTGGAAAACATTTCCGTACTTATTTAATAATAAGTAATTCACAAATCTATTTATTTTCAACATTTGAAAAATATTCAATATACTTAAATCACAATTAAGTATATATATATATATATATATATATTATTCTTTAAGGAAAACATTCTCTTAAACACATTCATTTGAGTCAAAACGAATGTTGCATAAAACATCGTTACGACAACCCAAAATCACTAGTATAGGGATTCGAAATTAAGATAGATATATAAATCCCAATATCCATTCGAAAATCATTTACTATAGCAACAGTGTTATAGTCCACCATTTCCTTATTTCTCGAAAACGTGTATTTCAACAATGAATGTTGAAATCTATGGTCTCGATAGTTAATACATTTTAAAACACCTTTAAATCGTTTTAATTCTATTTAAAATATCACTTCCCCAAAATATTTCTTTAATATATTATTCACTGTCCAAAATCGTGAATATACTTCGTTAACCAAATTCAACATTTCTACACATTTTATTTTAAAGGATTATCCACTGTCCAAAATCGTTAATATATCTCCTTTAATAAGCTATAATAATTAACTTATCAAAATAAGTCGATTTCGGATTTATAAAACAATGTTTATAAATTCCATTTATATTTTATAACAACTTCAACTTATAAAATCACTTTATTAACAAATTCTATCCATATCCCATTTACATGCCAAAATCCAAATTATAAGCAAATTACTTATAATTCTCTATTTACAAATTCATTCATTTTATAACTTCACAAATCGTAGATTCTATTCTTTTATAAAATCCATCTATAACATCATTTTAAAATGTCTTTAAAACTCCTTTATAATTCCATCACTTTGATTTATAAAAATCCAATTTTTTTTTAATCTTATATGTAAAGCTTTTATAATAAATTCAAAAATCACCATTTAAATTATTTTATAAAAAAATCAACTTCATATTTCCAAAAATCACGTTTCAACTATATTTCTCAAAACATCATAATTTTTAATATAAACTTTCAACCTGAATTTTCAAAAATCAAATTTTTATTTATTTCCGGTATCTAACGACACCAAAATTATATTCGGCTAAATTTTAGCCTTCAACGATTTCAATCACAAAGATAATCACACAGAGATTATAAATAATCAACACACAACATTGAAACAAATTCAATTATTTGAGGAATCCAGTTGGATCCCTCCAACCAGTTTACATGCATCCACAGATGTTAGCACAATACCAATCCCGTTTCAAGACGGAATATCACGGTACATGGGTTTATATAAAATATTATCCGCTATTATGCGGCGCAATAGGGTCTCATCCGCTATATAATGCGGGAAATCAACTCCAAGTACTTATATAATACCAATTCCACTTCAAGGTGGAATATCGCGGTATATGTGTTTAATATAATAACCTCCGCTTAATATGCGGCGTATAGGTTCTATTTCAATACAACAGATAGAAACCATAATTCAATCACACAATCAAGCAATCTTAAATCTAACTATTTAAAATTTAAATCGAAACAAGTTCGATTGAGTGAGAAGTTCTCACCTTGCTTCCAATAACCGTGGCAGTGTTTCGTTCCGAATAAAAATTAAACATGCGTTTAATTTTACCTAAAATTCACACTAGCTCCAATCAATCCCAATCTAGCTCCATCGCGTAGTATTCGACAATACGATTCCAACGCAAGTCATTTCGTCAATTTTCGACCTCGTATGAACAAGTTACGATAGTTTAAAGTTTAAACGAATTTAAATATAAATTAATATACAATTATCTTTATTATATTTAAACCTAAGATGCATCTGGACCGTTCATTCCCCTACCCTAGATCCCGGCCACACCTTTATGCTTCTTCTACCCCAGGTTTTACACGTGAATATGAACCCATAGCCGCCGATTTTATACGAATTATCGAGCCATCACCATTGACTTTGACGACGATCGGAGGCCGCCGTTGGAATGCTCGTGCTCGCCTCCACCATTAGCCGCCATATCAGGAAGCTAGGCCCCCTTGTCACATGAAATCACGTGCACAACCAAGGATGAACGCGTTCTATTTCCCTCCTCCACGTCATGCCATATTCGATCATCTCCGTATAGATTCGAAGAACTCGACGAACCCTATCACTTTATAGTTGAAAG
This sequence comes from Allium cepa, assembly GCA_030765085.1. Classification (NCBI taxonomy): domain Eukaryota; kingdom Viridiplantae; phylum Streptophyta; class Magnoliopsida; order Asparagales; family Amaryllidaceae; genus Allium; species Allium cepa. The sequence goes on from CM060943.1 coordinate 468,810,236, forward strand.
ATTCATGAAATATCGCACGGATTGGAAGAAAAAGAGGGAATAAGATTGACAAATTCTGGCCATTAAAAATAAGGTGGCGGCTAGACCTAGAGGTTTTAGGGTTTGTGAAAAATGAAGATAATGAAGTCCTTTTATACAAAATTGTAAAACACTATTCATCCGAAATTTTCCAAACTCCAAACGAAGCGTGCCGCCTGGCGTTTATAATATTTTACCCTCATTCCGAACGCAATGGAATATATATCGGGTGCCAATTCGATCGTATTTGGAAGATAGGTTTTCAAATCGACTATTTAAATTTAAAATTCACTTAAACCGATTTCTACGCGTTTTAGCTTGCCCCGGACAAACCGTAAATCCGATTGACACGAAATTTGAAATTTTACAATAATATAACATTACAGATCCGATGAAACTGGTTTTGACGAAATTCGAGACTGTTTGAAAAATGGCTATGTTTACTCGTCAATTAAATATTAAAATATTCAATTTCCACAAATTAACTTTTAATTCGATTTTAAAAGTACTATAATATCATACTAATTCCAATATGATTTAATACAACTTTACAAATTAATTTTAGTCAGTTTAAAACCAATTTCCAATTATTTCTGTAATTTCATATATTAAATTATCGATTTAATTATCCAATTAAATCTAGATATTCGAAATATAATTTATTCGACTTAGAAATTTTACTTGTTAATATTTAAAATCAATTAAATATACGAATTTCAAATGACAGGAATTCTGGGTCGTTGCAAACTTCCCCCCTTAAAAGAATTTCGTCCTCGAAATTGCCAAGTAAGAAAAAGTTATAGAATCCATTAACTTTTCAAAACCATTTAAACATTTTAACTTTTTCAAAATCCATAGTTAAACTTCTTACAATAACTTTACTAAGTTTTCAAATCATACTTAGTTATCTTTTCAAAACCAACTATATCGTTTAACTTTTCACTCCAAAATTAAAGTTATAGTTTTCAAAAATTTCCAATTTTCTCAAAAATATTCTAACGCCTTAAATTTTCGAAAAATTTCGCTAGTGTCTCCTTTGCGCGGCTAGCTCGGTACAACACAAAAATGGCACCACGACCCCCAGATTTCAAAAAGAAAAGAAAAAGCCAAGTGGCTGGACAAGAAAATCATCAAATTTCATACTGAAATTCAAATACATACCTTTTGTCGAGCAATTCAATTTTTTTTATCTTCGAAATCAAAATCCCAATTTCCTTTAATCCACCTACATATCCTGCTAACCATAATATCCATTTTCATTCAATCTCACATTATAAATTTTATTTGAATTCAATTTACAATTTCAATTCTATTTGGATTCAATTTACCTTCTGAATATTGAATTTTATCAATTATTTTTCATTCACAACTGATTCATCTTGCTATTTTAAATTAGTTTCTTTTACTAATTCATTACAAGTTCTAACTCATTTCATATCACACAATTCAAATTGGTATTCGATATTCAGTTTTCAATTTCAGTTTTTATTCTTTTGTTCGTTCCCAAACACAATTCAATTAACTATTTCGATTTATAACCACTTATATTTAAACTGGATTCCAAATTCCATATGAATTTAATTTACCCTTTATTTATAAATGTTGAATTCAATTCATTTCAACTCATATTAAAATTTTCATTTCTTCAATTAGTTTTACTTACTAATTTTATTTTAATACTTAGCTTCATTTGATCCAACTTGACAAATTTTCAATTTACTTGCAATTGTAAATTCATTCATTCATAAATTTATTTACATAATTCAAACCCAATTTCAATTCATTTGTTTCTACCCCAAATTTATTTTCAACTCAATAAATTTTATTCCATAACTATCTTTATCAGATTCCAGAGTCTTTCCAATATTTCAAAACCATTTTTGAAACCAATTCAAATTATCCTTTGAATTTCAAAACCCAAACCCAATTTTTCCAAACAACTTCCATTTAAAACAACTTGGCAGCAATCCCTCTTTTGGAAACCCAAAAATGAACACCGATGATGTCGCGATCATCATCGGAATTATTTTCCAGCGACCGAAAAGAGTTTAGAGCTTTTATCCCTCCAAATACATTTTCAAAACCCTTGAAAACCAGTTTCAAACTCAAAAAGGAATTTAATCTTTTCCAAATTGCAAACCCTATCAAAACATTTCCAAATATTCCTCTGGAATTTTACTTCAAATTACAAATCACATTTACAATTTATATTCTCCAATTCTATTTGTATGTGAATTTATTTCTTAACTTTGGATTACGATTTCAATTTCTTTTCAACATTAATGATAATAATTTAATATCATCACTTTCTAGAAACCAAGCAATCATATATTATAATAATTCATAGAAATTTTTTCTCTTTTACATACGAATATAATTTAGGTAAAATTATTTCATTTACCCTATTTTAAAACAATATCGTGTCGAATTTGTTCTGTACAAGTGGTTAGAGATTCCTATCAATAACGTTAATTACTCGTATTGACCAGAATCCATATACCACTCAACAAACCTATCAACACAATATAAAACAATTTTTATGTTCACTAACAAATACGCACTCATATCTATTATTACACTCACACTCATTCTCGAGTACTGATGACTCTATCTCTAATGAGTAACACCCAACAGAACCAAGGTTGTCGCTTAACCAAATGCTCTGATACCAATTTGTAAAGACCCGATTCTTCGACTCTCGAAAATCGACATTAATACGTCCACTGTATCAACTGTCGAACAAACGAATGCCGAAAAACCGAACCCTTAGGGTTTAAGAAGAAGAAAAAGATAGAAGAAGTAAGAAAGAAAGAAAGAAGAAGCAACATAAATAATATTAGAATCTCACAATCGCAGCGGAACAACATATAATAGATAAATGAATAATCTTTATTTCAAAAGAACTGTACATTTTATACATTACATCATCAGAGTCAAAATACAACACAATACAATAATGGACAGTTATATAAACCTATCCTCACAACTGAATACACAGCGAAAAAGATAATATCATATACAAGTGATACGTTTCGCCATCCTGCTTGCTCCAGATCTCCACAACATTTCCTGAATTTCAGAATGACCTGATAACCTGACTCTAGGCTGCCCGTGTGGAAAATGATGGGCACCCACAGTTTAGGAAGGAAACAATAAACTCCAGGTCAGTCATGGGACTGACGTGAGAACATAAAACAATATATCTTTAAGAACAAACAAAGAAATATTTTAAAATAGATTCGCAATGCTTTTAGAAAATGAAACTACCATAAGACCTCCCGTACACACACACAATGGAAACGTAGAATCGGAGGAGATTTCTCCTTACGATAGTCAAATATGCTTGGTACGTGAATTTCTTTGATATTATTACTATAAGTGCAAAGTGCAGAAAACATTTCGAAAGTAATGATATCAATCTTAGCTAACATACGACCATTATCGTATGCCTACTATAGCTACCATCTAAACAGTGGGGCGCCACCATAAGTAAATGGCAGGTTATACAACTAAAACCGTACAAGGTGCGTATTGTTTCTTTGGATTTTCCAACAAATGGTCAGGCCAAGGAACTTCCCATTGCCACATGGGTACGCCTCTGGAGAGACACACCGAGAACCTAACCGGATCTCTGCCAACACAAGGCCAGGTTACCTCTGCAAAAATAGGTAACTATTGACACGAGTATGTCATCCCCCGGTTGTAAACAACCTTTATCCGAGGATCCTCAACCAACAACAATCACAAAGTCATATATATTTGTGACATCCACATAAGTTAAGTATCTGGGCTTCATACCATGATACCACTTCTATCCAGAAGGAAATGCACATACCATAAGGGGCGCTACTCCCTATAACCTTGCTGTATCTTTCCTGTTTTGACCATTTCGGGGTGTCAGGTCCGACAAAGTCTCGTGCACAAAGCTACGCTTTTCACAAAAGCTATACTTTGATCAATAAATGATCGGCAGCACTTCGTATGCCACATTAACAAATTGGGAATGTATCCCTAGCAACCATCAACTACATAACCTCTGAGCTCATACGTCTCAGAGAAGGATGTTAAGCTAAGAGAATAAATTCTCTGCCACCAACAGAAATGTATTTGATAGAAACCAGCTTTACATCTCAAATTGTAAAGTCATACACACATCCATACAAGTCCGTTCCGAGATCGAACGGAACCGAAGGCACTTCCAAAGAAGCCCTTGCAATCCGGATAGTCCCTAATCACGTCCGGAATTCCCATCACAAAGGGTGATAAAATCTCTATATCGAAGATCAGCCGATGCAGAGACATTCGACGGTAATCCTTCCATTTTCAAAAATATCCGGTCTTCAACATCGGTCTTCAAATGCTATCCATTACGACGTATCTCTATTCGGAATGGGATTCATGACCCAAAGTTCCTCTCCCGGATAAGCCGAATAACGAGCGCTTATTTTTAAAATAAGCGTAGCATTCAAATTCAAGCAAATCACAACAAATACCCATTTAAAGGTAAATATTGATAGTCGGTCATTTAACTATCAATAGATATGCACAACATCACCGGATTCAAATAATTTCCCAAATTATTTATTTTCCAAAAATATCTTTACAAGATATATTTTTCCACACTTCGACCATTTGGAAACAAATGACAAATCACTTTTCACCTTTACAGCTTTTGAAAACAAATTTCAAATCATTTTCCTTGTGCGGAAACACTCCTAAATATTTATTCATTTTCACCGGAAACCTACCACGTTCAAAAACTTTAAAAATAATCTATAACATTTATCCAAAATATATTGGGAAAACACTTTGAAATAAAACTATTTTTCTTTAAACACTTTACTTAAAATATTAGTTATAAAAATATTATACCAATATTACATATAACTTAAGTCCAATTTAATTTTCAAAATAAAATTAGTAGATAGAGTATAACTATTTAAAATAACTATTTTCTAATACGATTATTGATTAAATCTTAGAAATAATCATTTCTATATCAACTTAATAAATCTTTATTTAAAGGATTTAAAACAATTTAAGAAGCTAATTTCTCCAAAGTATCCTTTTCAAAACCAATTCTAGAATTATATATATATGTATGTATGTATATATCTTTCAAAGCTATACAGAAATTTTATTCGACTTTCCAGGGAGAACACACTTTCATTTCAAAATGGTTCATTTAAACCAATTAAATAAATCCTTGCCGATTTATTTTAAATTTACGTTCCAAATTCGTAAATTTATTTCCACACTTCAAAAATAAATCAATGTTTATTTTTAAACAAATTTCCCTTTTCTTTATAAATTCCATGGTGAATTTAAATTTCCAAATATCCACTGATAAACGATTTTCAAGTCGATTTCAAATATTCACTTTCAATTTATCTTTAAAAGATAATATCTCAAAACATTTCACTTCATATTGGAAAACATTTCCATATTTATTTAATAATAAGTAATTCACAAATCTATTTATTTTCAACATTTGAAAAATATTCAATATACTTAAATCACAATTAAGTATATATATATATATTTTATTCTTTAAGGAAAACATTCTCTTAAACACATTCATTTGAGTCAAAACAAATGCTGCGTAAAACATCGTTACGACAACCCAAAATCACTAGTATAGGGTTTCGAAATTAAGATAGATATATAAATCCCAATGCTATATAAAATATTTCCTTTCGAAAATCATTTACTATGACAACAGTGTTATAGTCCACCATTTCCTTATTTCTCAAAAACGTCTATTTCAACAATGAATGTTGAAATCTATGGTTTCGATAGTTAATACATTTTAAAACACCTTTAAATCGTTTTAATTCTATTTAAAATATCACTTCCCCAAAACATTTGTTTAATATATTATTCACTGTCCAAAATCGTGAATATACTTCATTAACCAAATTCAACATTTCTACACATTTTATTTTAAAGGATTATCCATTGTCCAAAATCGTGAATATATCTCCTTTAATAAGCTATAATAATTAACTATCAAAATGAGTCGATTTCGGATTTATAAAACAATGTTTATAAATTCCATTTATATTTTGTAGCAACTTCAACCTATAAAATCACTTTATTAACAAATTCTATCCATATACCATTTACATGCCAAAATCCAAACTATAAGCAAATTACTTATAATTCTCTATTTACCAATTCATTCATTTTATAACTTCACAAATCGTAGATTCTATTCTTTTATAAAATCCATTTATAACATCATTTTAAAACGTCTTTAAAACTCCTTTATAGTTCCATCACTTTGATTTATAAAAATCCAATTTTTTTTAAATCTTATATATAAAGCTTTTATAATAAATTCAAAAATCACCATTTAAATTATTTTATAAAAAATTCAACTTCATATTTTCAAAAATCACCTTTCAACTATATTTCTAAAAACATCATAATTTTTAATATAAACTTTCAACCTGAATTTTCAAAAATCAAATTTTTATTTATTTCCGGCATCTAACGATACCAGAATTATATTCGGCTAAATTTTAGCCTTCAACGATTTCAGTCACAAAGATAATCTGTGATGACCCGACTTCCTAACACCAGAAAGTCGCATCACTAATAAGAAAGAAAGGGATAGAAGAAGAAAAGAAAGAGAAAGAAGAAGCACAACTACAGAGAACTCACAGCGGAACGAATGAAATATAATACATCATATAAAATATTACATAGTATCATATTACATCAGAGTACACAACTTATCCAACACATATTACACAGTTATAAACATCTGTCTAACTATACAACTCAAGAACACAAGAAACAGATACCATATAAACACAGCGGAACCATAATATATCTACACGTGGAAGCCTCCTGCTCCATGTCTCCTCCAGAATTCGTCAAGCAAACCTGAATCACTTGACTACTCATACATAATATGAGTATCCAAGAATTTAATAAAACAGAAAATAAACACTCGGGTCAGACAGGGGTCTGGTGTGAGTAAACGGTTTAAAATTGCTTAACTTTAGAAAAACCTTTGAAAAGCAAAGGTATCACGTAAGACTTCCCACACATAAACATGTAAAAGTTTTTACCTTACGCTAACCAAAACATTTGATAGGAAATCCAGTGATATTATAATAGTGTCTAGGGTTTTCAAAATAAAATACAGAAATAGTTGGAATGCTTGCATCTCACATTCCAATATAGTTGGGCACAATCAAACCGTACATGCACTTATTGGATTTTGGATTCCATCAATGGCAGGGCTACCGGGGTATCGCCCGTCACAGTACATGGCCTAGATCAACGTACCGAGGATCACTCCCAATCCCCTGCAACACAAGGCCGGGACCATTCCTTACTGAACGGTCCCGCGTAAGATCACCCCGTGGTAGGTGCGACCAACCACCCACTAAGCCGAAATAAAGGCACATCTAGACAGGAATGAACTCACCCTGAAATGGGTGCTACTCACCTAGCCTTGTTGCACCACCCTTGTTTTAGCCATTCCCGGGTTGATGAGGCTTGAGGCTGCGATTATTTTTATAGAACACATCTATCTTAGAATGCTCATCGTCCACCTGACGATGTTCTGAAAGCATTCAATCCATACAAGTTCGTTCCGGGTTCGAACGAAACCGAAGGTACTATCTCATTGCACTCATATTGGAATCACCCTCAGAGTCAACGACCATAGCCCTTGCACTCTAAATCACCATCTCGAATCTATAGGTACTATCTCCGTCAAACTCATCACGGAATCACCCACAGAGTTATACTGACGTATAGTTCTTACACCTCGAGTCTTCACTTGCTCCACTTGGATTCACGACCTAACATTTAATTGGGATCGATGTGGTTTCCAGATTATCCAAATATGGAAAACCCGATCCCGGTCTCACCGAAACCAAAGGCCATTTTAATGTCCAAGTTGTTTAAGGGTTTAAACAATTAACTTATATTCAGGATGATATAAACAGATAGATGAATCACATTATCACAATAGATAATTCATATCAATCATTCATCTCACAAAGCAGCATATCACATATCATAGATATCCAAATCATCCAACATCATTCAACATTCAATATCAATCATCCAATATCAACCAATCATCCATAAACAGAATTGATTAAATCTAATCAATTGGATTAATCTTAATCCTTCTTCATTAATTTATTCCAAATAAATAAATTAATCATCTCTTAATGATCATCTTTAATTAATCTTCCTTTGATTAATTATATTATAATTACATTCAAGTAATTATCCTTAACCATATACAGTAATTAACCTTTAATTACTATCATTAACTACAATAATTAATGATCCTTCATTTACTTCCATTAATCAATTAACTATGATTAATTGCATTAAACCTCAATTAATTACAATTAATTAATCACACTTAAATTAATTACTTTTATTAATCAATTTTGATTAATTCATTAATTAACTAATGATCCTTATTAATTAATTAACCCTTTAATTAATTAAATTATTAATTTATAATTAATCATCTCATTAATCATAAACAGTAATTAACAATTTGTAATTACTTATCCTAATTAATTAACTTCTTAATTAATTATATTAACCCTTTGATTAATTAATCTAATTAATTAATCTTTAATTACTTCATTAAGTAATTACTAATCAATTTTATTAATAAATAATCCTTAATTGATTACTTTATTAATTAATCACACTTCTAATTAATTACCCTTACTAATTAATCTTAAATTAATCACATTCATTAATTAATTAATCATATTAATTAATTAACTAAAATTAACTAGGTAGTTAACTCTTAATTACTTACATAAGTAATTATCTTCTAATTACTTCCATTAATTACCATAATAAGTAATTAATTCCATCATTAAATAATCTTAATTCATTAATTAATTAATTACTATATAATTAATTAACTTCAAAACAAATATGTTAATCAATTCCTTAGATTAATAACATCAAGTGATTATCCATTAATTACTTCCAGTTAATTACTCCCATGAGTAATTTCCCACTATTTACTTCCATAAGTAATTTCCATTCTTAATTACATTCAATAATTAACCATTAACTACTTTATTAAGTTATTACACTTAATTAATTCATAATTAATTGATTATTTAAAATTAAATAAATAATTAAATAATTACTTAAAATTAATTAAATAATTAATTAACTTCTTATATTTAAAGAAAATCCTTAATTAATTAAGAAAAGCATTTATCTTAATTAAACTCTTTACTTATTAACAAATCATAATAATTAAGTATTTATAAGTTCATATCCAAATAATTTAACATAATTTATCTTCATAAGTTAATTATTTGAATTAAATCAAATTTCAATAACTTAAATTTTTTTATTCAATTTGGTTTATAAAATTTCAACTTAAACTGTATTTGAAATTAAAGCATTTAGAAATAAAATTTAAAATTTAAAATACTTTAATTATCTAACTTAAAACTTATTCATTTTAAATAAAATTTGAAACTTAAGTTTTTTTTAAAACATTATTTAAAACCTTGATTTAATACTTAAAATTGAAACACTTCTTTTTAAATTAAAATTCAAAACATTTCTTTAAATTGAAATTCATCATATACTTAGATAATTACTTTCAAATTCAAACTTCTTAATAATTTAAATTTAAAATAAACTTAATTAATACTTTGCTTTCACGAAAATCATTTAAAACATTTAAAATTTGAAATTGAATTCAATTAACATTTTTTTAAAAGTTGATTAACCTTTACTTACAAGGAACAAGTTTTAACTTGTAAACTTGTTTTTCTTTTATTCAAACACAGGTAAATTTTGGAACTTTATCAATATACAGAACAAACTAGAACACATCGCCTAAACTCGAGTTGAACACAGAAATAACACGAGCGCGCCCCGAAGCAAACCCAACACCCTACTTCTTTGAGTCGTCTTCGAGAAAACATGAGAGCTCCTTCGGTCAAAACCCTTCTTCCCTAATTGCTCCACTTCCAGTGTACACAACATACACGCGTGCATATGTCCCATCATCTCTGGCCAATTCAGGTCATCGCGACCATCGACGTCGGCCACATGAACCCACGCGAGCAATAATTCGAACCCAGATCCTAGAATAAACACTCGAATCAAAATTCGAGCCTTAAGCATGAATCTGCAGAAAACACGAACTACAACCCCACATCGCCAACGATCATAGCAACCACCGGAAACTCCAATGATCACTCCGAAGCATCGCCGCAACCTCCATGCTACCATCCCCCATGTCGCGATTGCCTCCAGTTCAATAACCAAGCCGCGAAAATCGCTACAGTCAAGCCGAAACAAAAATCCACTGAAACCCTAACTCGCTCGATTTCAAAAATTCACGCATTAGAAAAATTCGTTTGCAATTTCCCTTCATCCTCGATATTCATACTAGCCTCGACCAAAAATACGGCCCCAAACATCACATTAATCATTGGCAATTCGTCAATTTGCTGAAAACGTCCATCCCCAAATTCCCATTTGAATATCAATTTAAAAATTATAAAATGCATGTTAAAATTCATCATTTTTAACCACAAATCCACTTATATAATTCAAAGTAGAAATTAAAGTTATTGATTTTTATCATAGAACAGTATTTTACTGTTTTTCCTGATTTTTAAACTTATTTGCTAAAGTTAAAATCCTAGAATTACTTTAATAATCATCATCTTCCTCAAACAAACAACTTATATTTAAATTTCGAAATCAAATATTAATTTGATTTAGAGCTTTGAATTTCTAAAAGCAGGACAATAATTCTGCAAACACAGAGGACATGGTCATCATATATATACAGACATGCATACAATTTCTATACATACATATATATATATATATATATATATATATATATATATATATATATATATATCAATCCAAACATAAACAAAGCTGATAATCTTTCATGTAGAACTACATTATTCTACATATCATTACATGCATTGAACATAATTGCAAACTAATCTGTTTTTTTTTAAAACATTTACTCACCTTAAAAATTGCAGTGAACAAAAGCAGAGCACGGAACAGGTTTTTGAATTCTTCCAGGCCTGGAACACTTTAATTTGAAAAAGTTTTGATATGCTTTGATTTTCTTTTGATGCTTTACTTGATGAAACACTTTCATGTTTTGAAAATGTTGTTTAAAAGTTGAAACTGCAGATCTTCATTTGAATTTCAGGTTGAAACTGTTCTTCATGAATCGCAGGTTGAAGGAGATATGAAGAACTTCAATTTGCAGATTTCAATATTTACTTCAGGTTTGATTTTGATTTTGATTTTTGAATTCAATTTTCAAGTTATTGTTTTGCCATAAATTTGGAAAACGAAGAAAGGAAAAACAAACTTCTTTGTTTCAGCTGAGAGTAGGAGAATAGGTTGAAGATAGGAAGAAGAGATAAAAATGAATTACGTTGTGGTTTTTATCAAAATTAAAGAAAGTAATTTATTTCTTAAGATGAAGACACTTGTCACTTAATTAGCTTAATCTTCTTACATGTGTTTTAGAGATGCCTTAAAATAGTTACACATGTTACTTATGCATTTTTAATAAATTTTTATTTAGTTTAAATATAAATATAACTTACTTAATTTAATTCTCTTAATGAATATAATTTACATATGTATATGTAAATTTAATCTTTAAAAGAAAATATTATAAAACTAATTATAATACAAATATATCTTTATACATAGATTTAAAATCTAAAACATTTATATATACACACACACACATTTATAACCATTTAAAATTGAAACACTTTAAAGAAAACAAAATAAAACTCTAAACTATCATATTTAAAATAAATAAACAATTATCTTATAATTTGAAATCAATTGAATTAAACTTAAATTAACTTTTAAAAAGATATTAAATTTTAAAAAAAACTTGAAATTACAATATTCATACATATATAAATTATTAATTGATTAAATTAAATTTCAAAACAAATTTCAAATTACAACATATACATACATATATATTACAATTTGAAAATTCATCTTTTATTTAAAACAAAAGATTTTCCTATCCACAATATATAACAAATATATATATATTATAAACAGAATAAATTTTTATTAGCTTTGACAAATAATTCTCATCAATTTTAAATTGTTTAAAAAGATATTGATCAATATTACCAGATTAAATATTTATTAACTTTTAAAAGAATAAATTTATCAATTTAAATTAAAATTATAAAGAAAATTATGAAACCAATTGAATTATTAATACAGATTATTAAACTGATATTGCCCAAAATTCCGGGTCGTTACATAATCAAACAGAGATTATAAATAATCAATACACAACATTGAAACAAATTCAATTATTTGAGGAATCCAGTTGGATCCCTCCAACCTGTTCCCTGCATCCATAGATGTTAGCACAATACCAATCCCGTTTCAAGACGGAATATCACGGTACATGGGTTTATATAAAATATTATCCACTATTATGCGGCACAATAGGGTCTCATCCTCTATATAATGTGGGAAATCAACTCTAAGTACTTATATAATACCAATTTCACTTCAAGGTGTTATATCGTGGTATATGTGTTCAATAGAATAACCTCCGCTTAATATGCGGCGTATAGGGTCTATTTCAAAACAATAAATAGAAACCATCATTCAATCACACAATCAAGCAATCTTAAGTCTAACTATTTAAAATTAAATCGGAACAAATTCGATTGAGTGAGAAGTTCTCACCTTGCTTCGAATAACCGTTGCAGTGTTTCTTTCCGAATAAAAATTAAACGTGCGTTTAATTTTAACCAAATTTCACACTAGCTCCAATCAATCCCAATCTAGCTCAATCGCGTAGTATTGGACAATACGATTCCAACGCAAGTCGTTTCGTCAATTTTCGACCTCGTATGAACAAGTTACGATAGTTTAAAGTTTAAACGAATTTAAATATAAATTAATATACAATTATCTTTATTATTTTTAAACCTAAGATGCATCTGGACCGTTCATTCCCCTTCCCTAGATCCAGGCCGCACCTTTATGCTTCTTCCTTCCTAGGTTTTACACGTGAATATGAACCCATAGCCGTCGATTTTATATGAATTATCGAGCCATCACCATTGACTTTAACGACGATCGGAGGCCTCCATTGGAATGCTCGTGCTCGCCTCCACCATTAACCGCCGTATCAGGAAGCTCGGCCCCCCTGTCACGTGAAAACATGTGCACAACCAAGGACGAACGCGGCCCATTTCCCTCCTCCACGTCGCGCCATATTCGATCATCTCCATATAGATTCGAAGAACTCAACGAACCTTATCAATTTGTAGTTGAAAGCTTCTTGAAATATCGCACGGATTGGAAGAAAAAGAGGGAAGAAGATTGACAAATTCTGGCCATTAAAAATAAGGTGGCGGCTAGACCTAGAGGTTTTAGGGTTTGTGAAAAATGAAGATAATGTGGTCCTTTTATAGAAAATTGCAAAACACTATTCATCCGAAAAATTTCCAAACTCCAAACGAAGCGTACCGCCTGGTGTTTATAATGTTTTACCCCCATTCCGAACGCAATGGAATATATATCGGGAGCCAATTCGATCGTATTTGGAAGATAGGTTTTCAAATCGACTATTTAAATTTAAAATTCACTTAAACCGATTTCTACGCGTTTTAGCTTGCCTCGAACAAACTGTAAATCCGATTGACACGAAATTTGAAATCTTACAATAATATAACATTAGGATCCGATGAAACTGGTTTCGTCAAAATATGAGACTGTTTGTAAAATGGCTATTTTTACTCGTCAATTAAATATAAAAATATTCAATTTCCACAAATTAACTTTTAATTCGATTTTAAAAGTTCTATAATATCATCCTAACTCCAATATGATTTAATACAACTTTACAAATCAATTTTCGTCAGTTTAAACCCAATTTCCAATTAATTCTATAATTTCAAATATTAAATTATCGATTTAATTATCCAATTAAATCTTGATATTCGAAATATAATTTATTCGACTTACAAATTTTACTTGTTAATATTTAAAATAAATTAAATATACGAATTTCAAATGATAGGAATTCTGGATCGCTACAGCTGAAATAGAAAAGAATGGACCAGACCGATTTGGATTGAACGATAAATGACCCGAAAAGCCCGTTCTGCCTCTTGAACAAAAATGGGTCATCCCATATATCAAAATAGATGTTTTCCGACGAGTTTCTGCCTTGCATGATTCAACTACCTTTCGAAGCTCGCCGATGGAACCGTAACTTACCAAAATATAACGAACTTTAACTTAAATCGATCGTTTGCATCTGGGTGGCACGGTTGTGACGGTCAGCGATGACGGTCATTTCTAGTCTGATTTTCAGAGTTTTGTCCTTCATACATTTCAGTTTATTCTGTAGAATTTTCTTAAGTAATGCACAACACTGCACGACACATTCATGCCACCACTACGCCTATAAATAGAGCACCAAAGTTTGAGGAGTTTGGATTTGAAGACAATGACTCGACAAACAAGGCAAAGAGCTGAGAGAAGCCAACAAGGAGGAAGCCGGGAGGCATCCTCTGGAGCAGAAGAAGGACAAGCTTCCGCCTACATCACTAGGGATGAAATGGAAGCTATGGCAAATTCTTTGCGAGAGAGATTGTTGAAAAGTCAACAGGAAATGATGCAGACTTTCTTTGAGCAGATGAGAGCTGCAGGGATGCAGAACTTAGGAACAACTACATCGGCTGTGAATATGGAACAAGGAGCTAGGGTTTTGGAACCTAACGGAGAACGGAATACAGAACTAGGAGGTGACCAACGAGGACATGGGGGCAGGCCAGCAGGATCTGACACTGGAAGACCTTTGGATGGAACCCAACAGGCTAGAATGAACGCTGGTGCTAACGAACCACATGAGGAATATGTACCAGAGTTTCCTCGGGGGCATAGGGGGCAACCTTTACAGACAATGCTGGATTAGTGGAGATCATTAGAAAAACCATGCGTGGAGGCTTGACCAATAGAGACTTGGAAGTAGTGAACAGGAGTCCGTTCGCTCGGGAAATAAGGATAGCTCAGAATCCACCAAAGTTTAAGTTACTTGGCGTGGAAGTATATGATGGCAAGGCAGACCCAACTGATCACTTGATGAGATACACCAGACACATAGAAGTGCTGGGGGCATCGGAGGAAGTAATGGCCAGATGTTTCCCTTTGTACTTGACGGACCTAGCTGCAATGTGGTTTAGGCAGGTGGAAGAAGGATCTATCAGGACTTGGAGGGAGTTAGTGGACAAGTTTTTGGGGCAGTTTCGGGTTCATATTAAGAGACCGAAGTGACATTAACATCGGTAAAACAAAGGACGGATGAATCACTTAGGGCTTTTCTAGCTCGATTCAATGCGGCAGTTACTTCGGTGGATCGACCGGATCCATCAATGCTTTTAATGGCGGTAGTATCCGGAGTCAGGAAGGACTCGGATTTCAAGGTATCTTTGATACGAGACCCACCACTGATCTCGGGGAATTCTTTCATGAAGCAGAGTGGTTCCTCCGACAAGAGGATGCATGTGCAGAATTAAAATTGAAGGAGGTGAATGCAACTGAGGGTGGAGGACCATCCAGCAAAGGTTCGGATAAAGAGAAAGGAAAAAGGAAGTTGGACGATGATTCTAGAAAAGTTAGGAAGCGATGGAAGGATCCTAAGTTTTCCACATACACAGGGTTGAATGAGACGCTGGAGCGGATATACTTGGATACTCGAAATCGCCTTCCCTACCAAAGGCCAGCTAGGAGAGAGCCTTCTGAACGAGAAAGGGCATCAGGAAGGCACTGCCTCTTCCATGATTTGAATGGGCACGACACCAACAGCTACAGGCACTTAAAGGACATTATTGAGGAACATGTCAGGAATGGACAACTGGGGCAGCATGTTGGAGCACGGAATGCAGCGGTGGAGCAGGAGCAACCACCGTCTACCTCACACCATGACGATGTGAGGCCCAGGAATGATGGTCGATTGATTATCAATTGACCTGGGTAATATAAAATAAGTAACAAGCTACTGGAAAATGGCAAAGTTATTTACACATGTATGGGGACGGAGATAGCCCCTAGGCATGCTCTGAATGATGATAAATCGCGACGCTATGGTTTGTGAAATTTGTTTTTTGCTTTCGGATTGGACACTGATTTTTCTGGTTTAGTTTTGGAGTTTGGATTGAACTCCTGGTTTTGTTTGCTTTCTGATTTGGATTTCCCCTTGGATGATTGTTTACGGTTTTGGATGCTGGTTTGGATTTCTGATTTTTTAATTTGATTTGGATTTTGGATTGGATTTTGATTGGATTTTTATCTGGTTTTTGGTAAATGGTCGTCGGGTATGGATTATACCTGGCAAGGGGTAAGTCTCTTCGCCCGCATGCGGCAAATTGGCTTATTCTAGTCGCTGAGTATGGACTATGCTCATCAAGGGTCCGGAGTGACCAGGATTCGGCCTAGGACTTAGGCCCCATATTATCGATTATTGTTTCAGGTCGTTGAGTATGGACTATGCTCAACAAGGGTCCGGAGAGACCAGGATTCGGCTTAGGACTTAAGCCATGGCGTTGTACAACGTCCAGGGACACTGGACCACGGTCGTCAAGTGTGGATTGCACTTGGCAAGAACCCGGAGAGGTTACCTCAACGTCCAGGGACACTGGACCATGGTCGTCAAGTGTGGATTGCGTTTGGCAAGAACCCGGTAAGGTTACCTCAACGTCCAGGGACACTGGACCACGGTCGTCAGGTGTGGATTGCGATTGGCAAGAGCCCGGAGAGGTTATGGATTTGGACATCGACCCGGAGAGGTCCTGGATTCGATTATTGGCTATTGGATAAGGATGGATTAGAACTCGGTTATCGGGTTCAGACGGAGACGGAATTGACTAAAGGCTTTGGATATTGGATTTGGAATTGGGCATCGACTCGGAGCAATCGAGGATGATGTACTCTGATGATATGGCTATGGACTTCGGATATCAGATTCGGAATTATTCAAAACACGCCTTATTATCACAAGACATGTTTCGGGGGGAAAATGTTATCCCACCTTTTGGTCAAGGCTGGTATATCAACAAATTTGCAAGGAATGATGGATATTGGGATTGGAGATCGATTGGAATCAAGGCTGCAATCGATGTCATCAAAATTTGGTTGAGCTTCGATCGAGACGGAATCGATTGGAGATGACGATGAGGACTAGGAGTGGCTATTTTTCAAATTTCAGATTAATCGGAGTTCGTATGAAGGAGATATGATTGATGCAAGGTAGGAAGAGCATGTTGTTCGTATCCATCGGCGCACAGGGATGGTTCGTATCGATACATTTCGTATCGATCAGGTAGTTGGTTTTTCGTATCGATCGGCAGAAGTTCGACTCGATGGGGTTTGCATCGATCAGGTTTTGGTTCGATTCGATGGTTTCGCACCGGTCAGGATGGAAAGAAGTGGCATGTCTCGAACCGATACTCTCATATCGATTGCAGAAGGATTTGGCACTTTCGTATCCATCAGGTAAAGCTTTCTTCGTATCCATCAGGTAAGGTCTCGTGAGTATCCATCCCGAGGATGAGCTTCGTATCCATCCTTTGCTCCATCACAACCACTTCGTATCGATAACCCCCATGGTTGTTTCGTATCGATCAATTCGTGAATGATTGATGTGAAGTGTACTCCTGGAATCGATGCAAAGAGAAACACGAATCGATGGGTACAAGCATGCCGGTGCGAAATTATGGATATGGACGAAGCATAAAACATGGATGCAAGTCCACGTCTCAAGGAAAGAAGCGGTCAAAGCGGCGGGGAGTATGGGTCGAGCCTTGGGAGCAGTGCCATGTCATCGATGCGCACGTGCTTCTAATCGAGTCGAAGAAGATGGATCCAAAAGCATGGATTCGAAATCTGCAGTCCATGAAGAACATCAGCTCGTATCGATCGTATCTCCTAAACCCCTGATCCAAATGCAACGAAATTTTCACAGCAGCTTGCATACATGATAAAGAACAATCCTGCCAAGTTTCAGCTCGATTGGATCATTTTTTGATGGATACGAAATCATTTTGTATCGATCACAGATCGAGTCGAAACTTGGTGGGGTCGGTCGCGTGGGCCCACTCACATGCCAGAAGAAGTCTCCCAAAGTTTTACCTCGATCTCAGCCTCCTACGCCTATAAGTAGAGCCCCAAAGCCTATAGAAAGAGGGGCTTTTTGGCCATTCAACGCCCAGACTCTGCCGGATTCACTTCTTCATTTTTAATACAGCAATTGAATTCGAAATTCATCATTGCTATTGCTGTAATCATCTGTAATCAACAAGAATAATCAATAAAGGATAAAAAACTTTGGAGTGGACGTAGGCCGGAGATAGCCGAACCACTATAAATCTTGTGTCTCTGTTCATTACTTTTGGATTATTTCTTGTAATTTGCTGTGATTTGTGTTTGGGATATTGCTGATTTATTTTCATACTTTGGTGCTTTTACGACATTTGGGGTTTGTGACCAATTTTGGCACAAACAATCCCATATATCAAAATAGATGTTTTCAACATTTTTAATCCCAATGGAACGGGTTTCAAGTCCTAATTCCATCGTATGGATAATTTATGTTAAAATCAGCTTATTTCAAATTGATTTCAATTGATTTCAACTAAATTGATTTCTGGGCGTTTTGAGTCCATACGATCAAATGACAAGTCCGATCGCTACGAAACTTGAAATCTTACAATAATTTACTGTCATGGATCTGATGAAATTGGTTTCGTCGAAACCCAAGTCAGTGGCCAAAATGGCTAATTTCACATTAATTAAATAAATTAATATTAAATTAATTAATTCAATATTTATTAACTAACAAATTTATCATTTTTGATTACTTAGACATTTATAATGATTCAAAACAAGTTTACACATCAATTCAGTGTTAATTATTTCAATTATTACAGTGTTCAATTTCAACTACAATAAACCCAATTAATTAAAATTAAATTTCAATGAATTGATTTTATTTGATTTCAATCTTTATGTTCAATCAATTTTTACTCAAATAACATAATTAATATATGTTTGTCTTTCATTACATCAATATTCTTCAATTTCCATCTTTATTAGAATTAACTACTATATTTCCATTTATATTGATTTTTTATCAAATTTATACATAAATTATAATTAAAAATCTCAATTAATTTATTCAACTTGGTTTCATTCTTTTATTAAATCAATTATTATCTAATGAACAAAATTAACATTTCCATTCATTTTATTACATACACAAATTTCAGTTATTGTCTTAATTCTCATTAATGTAACATTAAATATCATTTAATTATGACTGATTTCCAATTAAATTTAACAGACTAAATAAATAGGTAACACATAGTAATTATTACCCTTTAACTTTTAATCACACTTGTAAGCGTTCATTATTTACAATCAACTATTATAATTACTTACATAATATTAATTTTATTCAGTTACTATTTATTATATATTTCATTAATTAATTCCATATTTACATTTGTTTTCATATATTCAATTTGTAACCAAGTATAACCTTTACATTATTTCATTTATTGGAATTTCATTCAAATTGATAATAATTATCTTTAATTAATGTTGTTACATTTCATTTTAGTATTGATTTCATTATTAAATTACAAATTTTTATTTCTTTCAATATTAAATTATCAAAACTATTAAATTTAAAATTTTTAATTATCGAAAATTACGGGTCGTTACATCTTCTCTCTTACTAAAATGTGCACAATACACTGGCAACTCATGATCGATCTTCCCCTTATGATTTCCACCTCGTTTCTCTATAAAACTTAGTGCTACTTTCACCCAACGACTCCTCTTTGTGAGCTCTATTACCCCGACTCAGTCCAATAACACTTAGCCACCCCGAGATAAATGCAACCTGAAGCACGCATAAAGGACAAATAGCGGTCGCGGTTTGCATTCAGTCACTAGATATCACCTCGTCAACGGCAATAGTAGTGGCTCCTCCGAGAAAAGTCTTGGGACACTTCGATTCACCAAAATCCTCACCCATCGCCAGTAAAGACGAACCATAATTTAACCTTCATAAAATCATCCATGGGTAGACTCCATCATACGACTCCTACTTATACCAAAACAAATCCCTTACTCCAATAATTGCAACAAACCTTGTTTCATGATTTATTGATGAATATTGGGTTTGATTTCTATATTTTTAAGGGCGGCCACTATTTTCTATCTTTGATTTTATTTACTGGAGATAAAGACATGAATGAATATGAGGGAACTAAAATGAAGTAAAGTGTGAATTCATCTAATTTTTTAACAAAATTAAAAAACACAATAATGATGTTTTCCAAAACAACGATCACGAAACATGGAGGAAACGTTTGTATGCATGGTGTACTTGTGTTTTTGGTTTTCAAATAAAAGTTTTAAGGTAGATGCTACACAATATCACATTTACGTATGGACCGCGATTGATAGAAATAAAAATATGATCATGCACAATAATGTGACATGACATAAAACAACAATAAAACAGACTAGTTATCTTATTCTGGGAATTTTTAAAACTACCGACATATTCTGTAAAATGCATCAAATGGAAATTAAATTATTTTTCAAATTAAAAAAGCTATTGAATTCTATAAATTAAATTAATAATACATCATCAAAAATTAATTCATTTTATTACAATTTGATTTTCTTATAATTTATTATTCCAATAAATTTACAAATTCAACATACCATTATTATTTATTAATTAAAAAGAGTTAAATAAAGCTATTACATCCATTAAATTAATATTAATTCATAATTCAAATATTTAAATAATCCTTATATTTGAATTCAAATTATTAAACTTTAAAAATCAATTATTAAATATTTAAAATCAAAGTGATAAAATTTTGGAATGTTACACCGATAGAAAAGGTAATCTGCTTCAATAAAATAAGAAAGACGAGTATTTCCTTGATTGTAATAGGCAACCTAAAGCAGATGATGAGTGCAGAATGACACCGTGACAACATATCAGCTGAATTGGTACCAAATAAAGGAGTAGGGATGTGCATAGGTTGAGGACGTCATCAATCCTTAGCAGTCAAAAGGAAAGATAGGGGTTACACCTTATGGTCTACACTGCCTACTAGTGTACAGTCCATGTTGGGTCATGCATCACCATAATGTTTGCTAATTTGTTTTTTATGAGACAAGGCTAATTAACCCAAATTGGGAAGTCTTTCAAACGTGCATGGGGTGGTCTATGGACCTGAGTCCACAGTCCATGGTGCTGAAACCACCATATTTATAGTCCGCAGAGCTGAGTCTACAATTGGGAAGCATATAATAAAATTCTGAAATGCAACATTGAGAATAGCTAAGTTATTGTAAAGGTCGATAGTTGGCACTATGGGAGTTCCTTGGTATGCGCGGCGACGAGATCGTGATATGGCGAGGGTGATGGATCTTGACAGGATGTTGATATAAAGATACTAGTGGGATAGCATTTAGGTCCAGTGGGCACCCATGGCACTTATATTTATATATGTGTACATAGTTATAATCTACTATGGGTAGATGGGATGTATCGTACGCGTACATAGAGTCGAAGCAACTACGCAAAACTAAAAGACGGAACATGAAATGGAAGAGAGTCGACATAAACTAGTGTTATGTATAAAGTGTATAGTTTTCCAATTACTAGAATGTTGTTCTAACCCCCTCCTCTTTACAAAACACAAGATAGCTTAGACAGACAAGTACTTGTACAAGGTGGGAACAACGAAAAGACATGTTCCTTACCCATGTTCGACATTGGCAAGGACACTAGACATTAGAAATTTCAAATCATAGTTAGCGACAATTTGACTTATTATATTTATCATTCTGCCATAAGTTATACCGTTATTGCTCTGATATGCATTCATTTTTTACTTGCAGGATGCCAAACCAAAGGTTCGTACTTCTGTGGACCTGGGTTTTCGATTTAGCAAAAATCTATGCCTATTAGGGTGCAACTTGTTACATTTAGTATCAAAACTTAGGTTAGTTGATCTTAAAAATTAGGAACATTGAATGAACATATTTGTATTTTCCTTATTAATTTAAATATATTTAACGAAAATCCTTTCGACTATAAAATAGTTGGAACCAAACACTAAAAATAAATAAGTTGATTATGAGTTGGAATAATAAAAGAAGTTGAAGATATACCCCTATCCTAATTACCCCATGGGAAATAGGTCATATGAAAAGGCATGAATTTAAAAAGAGCATGAGTGTAGCATATGGAAAGTCCCTAAAGATGGATAGAATGTGTCTCCCTAATCGAGCTTCCAATAGCATAATGGCTGTAGATCCCATATGATTGTTGATTGATGATGTACAGTAGGTCCATATAAGGAAAAAGTAAAAATCCATATGTTGGAAAGAAGATAAACCAGCGAGTTGAAGAAGTAAATTATATAAAAATCCACTCTGAGTCCAACCCAAAACGAAATAGTTTTAAGAGCTGAGAAAATTATATAAAAAATATATTTGAAAAGAAGTAAATAAGTTAATATTGGGATTTTGGACAATATTTATATAATAAAAGTGTTGTTGGAAATATATATATATATATATATATATATGTATATATATATATATAGTTAAATTGAAAATATATATAGTTAAATTGGAATATATATATAGTTAAATTGGAAAATATATATAGTTAAAAAAATCAATACAAGGACTTTTTCCTCCTTTTTCATTTAATGGCAGTAGAGCCCTCACCCGCCCTATCCATTCAAATAGCATCCACACCTCGTACCTTTTCTGACAACCTCTGCATTCCAACCCTTACCCCTCCATCCCTCTCTCGACCACTCGATCCATTACTAAACTATCCTAACCCCCTAATCTGTCCATCCTACGCCTCCCTATCTTTCAACATCATCACTACCTCTCCCTACTCTCTCCTTCCAACCAGCTTATTTAACCTCCATCGACCAATTTCGACTTCTACCTATGCTTGATGATCATAGTTGGTTATCACTCTTCAAGTACTTACCATGAAATGCCGGTAAATACACGCTAGTCAATATGGACATTTCATACATCGGTGACGCAATGAACCCTCCTCCTCATGTCATAGATACTGGCATCAATGTATGGCAGAACTATGTGGTAGGCTTCTTTCTCAATAAACCCTTATCCTATACATATGTGATTGAGAATCAAAAAGGAGACGGTGCCTGAAGGGAAACATTCAAGTCAAATCTGATGGCACCATCTTCCTCTTCCTACTCTCTGATACCTCTGACAGAGAGAGAATCATTAGAAGCAATCCACTAGTAATGAAAAATAAGTTGTTTATTCTGAAGCAGTGGGATCCGACTATAAGCAATGTATGTGGAACCATTAAAGAGGTTCCAATATGGATTCAAATATTGAATATCCCAATATTTCTCTAGTCACCACTTGATATAAATTGATTGGCTAACAGATTAGGTAAATTGGTTTGCCTTGATGAGGGAACTAAATCAATTTATATAATTCAATATGCGAAATGTCTTGTTGAAATATCCCCTTAGCAGGAATTAGTGGACTCCTTTCCGGTGATGAATTCTGATGGCACAAGGCAAAATATACAAGTTATTTACCTATGGAAACCAGTCGTATGCACTGTTTGTAAAGTGTTTGGACATGAAAAAAATTGTCACTTGAATTCAGAGCGGAAGAAACAAAATTCAAGTGGAAAGGAAGATGAGATGATGGTGCAGGCTGAATTACATAAAGTGGAGATAAAAAGAACAAGTCAAAAACCAGTTTTGAAGAAAAACACCATATGGAAAAAGATTATGAATAAGAAAAGAAAGATAAATGTAGCAAAGGGTCGAGCTACTATAGAAGTACATGATATAAACAAAACAAATGGAAGAAACACCTCTGAACAGACAAAAGGACATAAACAAGCAACTCAAATTAGCAGTGGAATAGTGAAAAGACAAGAAAATGAGAACACAAAAGAAAATGCAGTAATAATTGGTAAAAAATTTCAATACTTCTCATGCAAGAAGAGGGAGAGATAATTGAAACTGATGAAGATGATTACAATGAAATAGAAAAGGAATTCGAGTTAGATGAAATAAGAATAACTCTAAATGCTGCTAGAAAAGTGAAACATAAAATGATCAAAAAAGGAAAAGATGCCTTAACTGATAAAGACAATGGAAAAAATCACACTGAACAAATAAAAGAAAAGGAAAAGGAAAAGCAACATAAAATGGCATAGGCAAACACATTACATGATACTGTGCATGTGAACAATTCTGTCATGCACAATCACATTGCCTCAACATCAACTAATCAGACCATTCTTCAAGCCCATACCACTTCTGAATCAACTCGACCTATATCTGCACCTAATTGCAATGTTAACCCATCCATAATTCAATCCTTTCATTCAAATTCCAGACCACCACCTCTGCTACCCACTCTACTTCTAATCAACATATGTGCAATGTAACAACTATGCTTTTGGAGATTACCTGTAAATATTAAATTATAACAATAGTTATGATTTAATATTGTAAATTAAAATAAAATTGGAGATTTTAAACTGCTTATTTGAAATAAACAATGACTTTTAGGAAATAATATGTGAAAATAAAGTTTAATAGCTTAATTTTATTTTTTTTGTTTAATAATGAATGAGAAATGATTTTTATTTAGAGAAAATGCAATAATTTTATTAATTATTGCCAAATACTTCTTTTAATAATTTTTAAAGCAAGTATTTGATTTTTAAAGTTTGTTTATTTAAGTAAGATAGTGGAATTTTGTTTAAAAATGAGTTTTAATTATAAATTTGAGTTTAGAATGGTTAGTTATATTTTTCTAAGCAAGAAAAATATTTTTGTGGAATTTTAGAAGTTAAAAATAAGGTTTTGTGCATTTATTTATGAAAATTGTGTATTTTTGTAAAATAAGATATTTTAATAATGAAAATATTTTAAAAATTAAAATTTATCTGTTTATATAGTGTGAAATACTTTATTTTATTTGTATGTAAGTTCACATATTTTGTTTGGTTTAAAAACATGAGAGATATGTGATTTGTTTTGTAAAATAGTATAATTTATGCATAATTGTGTATGTACATAAATTAAAACATAGGCCATTTGATTTTTCTCTTAATTGTTGGGTCCAAGCCCACTTAGCCTAAGTCTAAAAGAAGAAAGTGAGAAAACACAATTGCCCGTACGTTCATTTTGGTGCCTCACCTTCTACTTCCTCAAAGGCAGAAAATAGTAAACCCACTTTCCTCTTTAAAGTAAAATTCAAAATCTTCATTCCAATCTAATTAATTGCTAAAAATTATCAAAATAGAGCCAATTTTTTCAGGTAACCTAAGCTAAAACCAAACTTCACTTCATCCTTTTTTTGATTTGGTGAATTTGTTGTCTATATTGAAGTTTGTTCTTGCATGTTTGCATACACTCTTTTTTTAGGTTGTTGAAGCTCTTATGAAGCCAAAGCTTGCACCATTTCTTTGATTTGCACTTGTAGCTCATGTACTTTGCAAGGTGGGTATGAAAACTCGCAGATTCTAGCTAAATCCATGCTTCAAAATACCAAAATCTAACCAAAAATAGCTTCAATATATTGATTTTATGTTCATGTTTTGTTTCTGTGAAAACTGAGTTTGTGTGTCACTTTGCACATCATTTTCTCCAAATTTCTGCAATGAAATACTCCCGAATTTTCTTCAGTTGATAGCCTGTGTGTTGTGGTATATATTTGCCAAATTTCATTGCAAAATGTATTCTTTTGATGCTTTAAAACTGCACTGCAAAATCAATGCACAGCCTGGAAATCACCTGTACACATTTTGTTTGTGTTGGTGCAAACATGGCCTAAGTCCATGTTTGAGACGTCATAACTTTCTCATGGTTTATCCAAATTGTGTGATTCTTTTTTGACCATAAAGCTTATAGAAATATACTGTCGAAATTTGATTCGGAGCATGTTTTTGCCCATATTTTTACAGCGAAAACACTGCCTGGGTTCAGCTTTGAGACATCATAACATTCTCATAATTTATCCAAATCGTGTGATTCTTTTTTTTTGAAAGACAACGTTTTCTACTATTCCTACCAATTTTGAGCTCAATCCGATGCCATTTGATCCTATGTTTTATGCCTGAAAGTTGAATCCAAAATAAATTTTCGGGCCTCGGCACATTCTTGTCGAACTGTTACAAACATGGTCTGAGTCCTTATTTGAGACATCGTAACATTTTCGTTTTCTACCACAATTCATTGTTTTTTTGTTTGAAAGATGAAGTTTTCAACTTTGTGTATACCAATTTTTATTTCAATCAAAGGTCGTTTGGCCAACAGTTTTATGTCCAAAAGTTGAACCTAGAGAAGATTTTAGACATGGGTATTATTTTTCCCAAGCATTTCTATGTCATTTTTCTGTCCGACTTTTTTCTTTTATTTCATGTTTTCGTGATATTTCTGAAATATTTTGAGGGACAGGTTGCCTATCAATAGGCTAGCCAAGTTTTAATGAATTTGAAATTCAAAATTGAATTGAATTTGAATGACAGCTTTGAGTGTTTTCTTTGATTTCGAGCACAAATTTTTCGAAATAATTTCTAAAATAAATTGGCATTTAAAATAATTATTATATAATATTTTTAAATTATTTTAAGCTATAAAATCTTTTTATTCTCTATAATAAGGGAGTTTTCAAATATCGTCTTCAAAATTGATTTCAGAAAATGGTTTTAAAATCTTGTTTTGTCATATAAATTATTTTATATATAAAATACACGTTTTGCACTATTCGAGCAAATAAGAAGAAGAATTAAACATTTTGGCAAAAACATGTGGTATGGGACATGTGCGTTCATCTTATCGGTTAACCCTAACTTGTCCGTTTGATCGTTTTGATCTTCGAGTCGAGTTTACCCGATGAGATGAGGTAAACTTTTTACTGCTTTGAGTGTGAAATTTACTGGTGATTAGTAAACCGTTTAGTGCATACGTGTGGTATGGAACGCACGTTAAGAATATTTGGGTTCCTATTCGAGGGTTTGTGACACATTTGCCATTGCGGCGTGCCTGCACTGGACCGTCGGATCATTGTCATTGCGGCGTTTGCTATTGCGGTATAATTTTCTTCGGGACATTTGCCATTGCGGCGTATTTGCCATTGCATCGTTTTTGTTATTGTGATGTTTTGCCTTCGGGCGAGGTGCCTATTTGAGATAATAGTACTTGGCAAGGCTTCAGCCACATGCACGTGCAAACACTTTTTAGATGGTTTCTTTGACCATTTTCCCTAGTGTAGCGCCCTTTCCGGAATTGGTCCATTGAACCATTCGGTATATATTTGTGGGGATTACCTTTTGGGAATTTGAACACTTAGAGGTTCTATTTTTGAGTTTTTAATTGCCTACGTTGGCGTAATATTAGATTTACCTTTTGGCGTTTAATTGCGATTTTATTCTCCTCTTTGGAGATATATTTGCCTTATGGTGTGTTTGAGATGAGATCTCTTTATGCATGTTTTGTGTTTTCCAAGATGGCAGATTTAGGTTTTCCTCTAAACAATATTTGATGTGTTATTGTAACAGCCTAACATAAAATATCTGGTATGTAAAATTTTAGAAGTTTAAAATATACTATCTACACCATCTCTATTTTATTTATATTTATGTATGCTTTTAAATAATACAAAAAGGTATAAGTATGTGTACATTTATAAGTATGGGATAAGTGGCATGACATGGTGAAGACAAGTGGCATAATATGGACCATACACCTATCTTAAGATGAAATAGAATTATGACACATATATCACTTAGGTGTACACTTCTAGAACACCTTAAATGATTACTAAATAAGGTATGTGTCATGAAATAAAGCTTGCATAAAAAAATTAAGGACATGTGTCACAAAATTAAATAAAATAGTGACGCATAACCCCATTAGGTGTCCATGTGTAGAAACATCTCAAGACACCTAAGTAGACATGTGTCAACATTCTAAAACTTGTGCAAAGAGAAGTATACAAGTGTCCAAAACTAAAGTTACCAAACTAGCCTTGAAAATTACTATATAAAGGGTGGAAATGTTCACTAATTTTTCATACTTTCACAAAGCAAAAACAAAAGTAAGATAAAGTGAAAAAGCTTGGAGAAAGCTAAGGAAAAAGATTCAAGTCAAATACACAAGTTTACGGTGAGAAAAACTATTTAAATTTCTAGTATTCATGTTATTCTTGAAGAGATGATAGTTGTAGGTAAAAGTGGCTCGGTTCTGTCAAAAAGCGCAGCTTAGTAATTTGACCATAACTTTCTCAATTTTTAATGAAATTTCGACTTCTTGGTTGTTCTGGAAAGCTAACGGAAAGGCCTATAACCTTTGTTTGTATCACTTTTTAAAATTCAGCAATATATATATATGAATTTGAGGTGAAAGCTCGGGTTAAATTTCTGCCCGAAATGAACATGTTTGTTTCTAAGAAAATGCCTTACTTGTTAGATTTTTTATCATCGATTTGATAAATAATTTGATGGGTTTCTTTTCATGGTAGTTGAGTATACTAAGTAAGTTGCTTATTATAGAAAATTTGGTATTAAATTACTTTAAAGAAGCATTTTCGCACAGAAGATTTCTTTGAGGATGCGGTATAAGACAATAGTGCACTATTACCCTATGTGGTAACGAGCCAGTAGAGTACACCCTACTTAGTGAGGGGATGCCGACCGCAATAGGATAAAATATCCTAGAATATAAACCAAATTGAGGGAGTGGTTTAAATTTATGAAAAATCTTGACTTTAGTCAGATGAAGTTTATATATTTGAAGTTTACCTCGAATAGTGTTTTTGATTTGGATTATTAAAACTTAAGAAGTAGTGATTTGGAATGAAATGATGATATAAAAATTATGGTTTTTATAACCCTTCATGATACGACTTGAAAACTATAGATTAAATAGCTATCTCACTGGGTCAGTGTTGCTCATGATGCTACACATAAACATTTCAGGTTTAGATGGTTAGTTGTTCAACTCAAGATGACTGATGAATACCATGACTATGAAGTGAAGACTTTTATTTAAGTTTGTCAACTTTCATATGTATAATTATGTTGAATCTCATGATCCTATGTAACTGTGTAATTATGATGATGTGATTGTATAATAACTCTTCCACTTGAAATCATGTAATCTGAATGATTTTATGTTCCGATATATTTTATTTAAGTGGTGATACTATTCTATTAAGCACCTTAGTTTCTATGTAACATCTTTGCCTCTGGGTAAGCTACTGGAGTGGGGTGTTACATTTAGTGGTATCAGAGCCTAGGTTTAAGGGGTGCTTTTAGAAATTATATAGCATCACAATTTAATTTATAGGAATAGGAGGTTTATAATATTCACTAACATCTTTATAACAATTTGCAGTCATAAGTTATGGCTAGTAACCAAACCTGGTATACGGGGGACTCATGGGGAGGTGTTAAATGTACCACTGTACCAAATGAACGATTAGTTGCTAGAAGTGGTACTATGGAAAAACATGTACTTAAGAACAAAGCAAAGCAGATTCTCATTGACGAGATGTATGAAGTTTATAATAGAGCTAACGACTATGAAGAAGGTTTAAAGAGAGACCTTATTCTTTACCGTTTACGTCAAAAGAAGAAGGAATTTGAGATTGCAATAAAGATGGCAGAAAGGACAGATTATGGGGAAGCTTTAGAATTTCTAAGGCAAAGAGGGGCACTTCCTCCACAAGTAGGGAATATAAGACGTAAAACGTTCCCCACCAAACTAGTGGAACAGTATGATGAAGAGGAGTCTGAGTCTGTTGGCTCTAAGGACTACTCTCAAGAAGTTACTGGACCTAATCGGGCGATGAATGATAAAAATGATCCTTCTCCATCAAAAGAAATTATAATAATAGACTAAGGATGAATTAGGAGGATAAGATAACACAACAAATAGTATATGTTATGGTGTATGTTAAGAGGTTGTGGGGAAATAACCCAATTTTGGTTGTAAATAAGGGTTATAAGTAATATAACTTGTTTGTGTATACATGACGTGAGTATATCATAAGATATCTTTTATAATTAAAGGTATATTTGATTTTCATTCGTGACCATAACCATTTTTTTTTGAGAATTGAAGGTCATGTCGAATCAAAATAACTCGACAACTCAAAGTCAAGAGGCCCAATCCTCTACACCAACAAATGCTATGGAGTTATTTGCATCTTTTATTAAGCAAATGGAGCATGTTTCTTCAACCTCTTCAAACAACAGCCTTTTAAGTCATTTTAAAAGTTTGAAACCAGAGAAATTTGCTGGAGATACTGACCCAATAAAGGCGGAACATTGGTTCCAACATCTCGAAGAAATATTTGAAGTTTTAGAATGTAGCGAAATTGACAAGAGGAAATTAGAAGTCTTTCAATTATCAGAAGAAGCTCAAAATTGGTGGGAGCTAGTTCAGACAACAACTAGTTCAGAAGAGATAGAACAGATGACATGGAAGGAATTTAAAGAAAAGTTCTTCGATAAGTATTTTCTCGAAAATGAAAGAGAGAAAATGGAAACCAAATTTCAAAATCTTACCCAAGAAGGCATGACGGTAGCTCAATATCAGAACAAGTTTGAAGCACTATCTCAATTTGGAAACCATTTGATTGATACACCTGAAAAACGAGCAAGAAGATTTGCAAAAGGATTAATTCTCCCAATAAGAAGACATGTTATTGGAGATCGACGTAAGACTTATGAGATGATAATAGCTGAAGCTTTGAATCTAGAGGAAGATTATCTTCAGTTTCAGCAAGAAAGGAAGACTTCAAATAAAAGGAAACCAAAAACATTTTCTGACAATCAAAAGAAAGCAGATGGAAAAAGGAAGAAACAAAATGGAGAAAACAAAGGATCGACAGGTCAAGAAAAGGAGCTTGACAAAGAAAGAAGATGTTATCGGTGCAACGAAACCGGACATATTTCTCCAAATTGTACCAAGCCAATTGTTTATTACAATTGTAACGAAACCGGGCATATTAGTCGAAATTGTAAGAAGCCAAGGAAGGACAATAAGAAGCAACAAGGGCGAGTAAATGCTGTAGTTTCTGAACAAGCTCAAGTAGAAGGTACCATATTTCTTTTTGACTTTCAAGCTAAAGTTTTATTTGATACTGGTGCCACTCATTCTCTTATATCAGAAATATTTGCCACTAAGATAGGATTACCCACTAAAAAACTAAGTAAACCCTTGGTAATAGAAAATTTAGTAGAAGGACAGATTAAACTTACTTTTGTGTGTAGAAATTGCATCCTTAATTTTGGAGGTAAGGATATGGTGGCTAACTTGATTATCTTTCCAATGAAACATTTTGATATCATCCTTGGGATTGATTGGCTTTCTCAACATAGAGCCATCATGGATTGTCATAATAGGACTATATGTTTCACGATTCGAGAACATGAAACCTTTGTGTATTGATGTGACAAATCTGAAGATGCTTTTATATCTGGATATGTAGCACATATCAATATTGGGGATAAGGGTCAATAGGTAGACCAAATCCCAATCGTAAGAGAATTTAAAGAAGTCTTTCAAGAAGTGCCAGGATTACCACCAAAAAGAGAAATTGATTTTAGTATCGATTTAATCCCTGGTACCACCCCTATTGCTAAAGCAGCTTATCGTATGTCTCCTACGGAGAATCAAGAGCTGAAGAGACAAATTAAGGAGATGGAGGATCAAGGATTTATTAGACCTAGTAAATCTTCTTGGGGAGCACCTGTGTTGTTTGTAAAGAAACATGACGGAACGTTACGCTTATGCGTAGATTACCGAGAACTTAATAAAGTAATAATTAAGAACAAATACCCATTACCTCGAATTGATGATATATGATCAGCTCCAAGGAGCTGCAGTATTTTCAAAAATTGACTTGAGATCTGGGTATCATCAATTAAGAATAAAAGAAGAAGACATTCCAATGACAGCTTTTCAAACACGTTATGGACACTACGAATTTTTGGTGATGCCTTTTGGCCTTACCAATGCCCCAGTAGTATTCATGGATTTAATGAATCGTGTGTTCCGTCCATATCTTGATCAATTCATAATTGTATTTATTGATGATATCCTAATTTATTCTAAGACAAAGGAAGAACACGAACGTCATTTGTGTTTGTGTCTCCAAACATTGAGAGATCATCAACTTTATGCCAAATTAAGTAAATGTGAATTTTGGTTGGAGGAAGTAAAATTTCTTGGGCACGTTGTTTCGAAGAATGGAATAGGAGTAGACCCATCAAAGGTTGAGGAGATGTTGAAATGGAATCCTCCGACAACACCAACAGAAGTTCGAAGTTTTCTTGGATTAGCTGGTTACTACCGAAGATTTATTCAAGATTTTTCAAAGATAGCCTCTCAATTAAAAAAACTAACTCGTAAGGAAACTATGTTTATTTGGGATGAAAAATGTAAGATAGCATTTGAAACTTTAAAGAAAAGATTGACAGAGGCACCAATTCTGTCTTTGCCAAGAAGTGGAGTCCCATATAAAGTATATTCCGATGCATGTGGACAAGGATTAGGATGCGTATTAATGTAGGAGGACAAAGTTATTGCTTATGGCTCTCGTCAACTAAAGCCACATGAAGTCAATTATCCAACCCATGACTTAGAATTAGCTACAATTGTATTTGCTTTAAAAATTTGGAGGCATTATCTTTTTGGGGAACAATTTCATGTTTACTCAGACCACAAGAGTTTAAAATATTTGTTTTCCCAAAAAGAAATAAATATGAGACAAAGGAGATGGATGGAATTTCTAAAAGATTATGATTTTACATTGCATTATCATCCAGGAAAAGCAAATGTAGTTGCAGATGCGTTAAGCCGAAAACCCTATGGCATAGTAGCCAATCTGATGATAAGAGAATGGAAAGCTCTAGAGACCCTAGTAGAAATGAACATCTGCACAAGGAGGATTAGTGGAGAAATGAATGATAAGGTAGCACTTTCATGTAATGTTATTATTCAGCCAACTCTACAAAGTAAAATATTGCAAGCTCAAGGAAAAGACGAGGAGTTGAAGGAATTATTCATAAAAATGAAGGACAGGGAACCTACATATTGGAACATTGGTAAAGATGGAGGTTACAGATTCAGAAATCGACTTTGTGTTCCAAGTCAACCTCAATTGAAAAATGAAATTCTAAGTGAAGCACATTGCTCAAGGTTTACAGTGCATCCAGGAAGCACAAAAATGTATAAGGATCTTAAGCATCATTTTTGGTGGCATGGAATAAAGAAAGATGTCGCTGAATTTGTGGAAAAATGTTTTACATGCCAACAAATTAAAACCGAGCAGCAACGACCGGCCGTACTCCTACAACCGCTTCCTATTGCTGAATGGAAATGGGAGCATCTAAATATGGATTTTATTATGGGATTACCAATGACAAGACAAGGTCATGACACCATATGGGTAGTAGTGGATCGCCTAACAAAATCAGCCCATTTTATACCTTACAGTATGACCTACTCGATGGAGAAATTGAGTAGACTTTATTTGAAAGAAATTGTTCGACTACATGGCATACCAGTTACCATTGTCTCAGATAGAGACTCTCGATTCACTTCAAAATTTTGGAGAAGTCTTCAAAATGCATTAGGAACATCATTAAACATAAGTACGGCCTTTCATCCACAAACAGATGGACAAACTGAAAGAGTAAACCGAATAATAGAAGATATGCTAAGATCTTGTATAATGGAATTTGAAATAACATGGGAGACTCATATACCATTAATAGAATTTGCATATAACAATAGTTATCATGCAAGTATTGGTATCGCCCCATATGAAGCTTTGTACGGAAGACCTTGTCGTTCTCCAGTATGTTGGGCGGAAGTTGGAGATCGTGAGCTTCTTGGTCCAGATCTAGTAAAAGAAACGACAGAGAAAATTTCTATCATAAAGGAAAGATTGCAAGCAGCGCAATGTAGGAAAAAGAGTTATGCAGATCACAGAAGAAAAGATTTGGAATTCGAAGTAGGGGATCAAGTTCTCCTTAAGGTTTCTCCAATACGAGGGGTAATGCGATTTGGGAAGAAGAGGGCAAAGTTATCACCAAGATTTATTGGACCATTTCGTATTTCCAAAAGAATTGGCAAAGTTGCATATCAACTTGATTTACCTGAGAAATTATCAGATATTCATAATGTATTTCATGTATCAATGCTACGAAAGTATATTTCTGATCCATCTCATGTGATAGATTTAAGCGACATTGAAGTTAAAAAGGGGACTAAGAACATTGAAAGACCTGTTCGAATTCTTAACAAAAAAGTTAAGAAATTAAGAACAAAAGAAATTTCCTTGGTGAAAGCTCAATGGAACCATCATAACGAAGACGAAGCATCATGGGAGGTGGAGTCAGAAATTCGTAAAGATTATCCAGAATTGTTTGAAGCCTAGATTTCGAGGACGAAATCTTTTTCTAAGGGTGGTAGAATGTAACAGCCTAACTTAAAATATCGGGTATGTAAAATTTTAGAAGTTTAAAATATACTATCTACACCATCTCTATTTTATTTATATTTATGTATGCTTTTAAATAATACAAAATGGTATAAGTATGTATACATTTATAAGTATAGGATAAGTGGCATGACATGGTGAAGACAAGTGGCATAATACGGACCATACACCTATCTTAAGATGAAATAGAATTATGACACATATATCACTTAGGCGTACACTTCTAGAACACCTTAAATGATTACTAAATAAGGTATGTGTCATGAAATAAAGCTTGCATAAAAAAATGAAGGACGTGTGCCACAAAATTAAATAAAATAGTGACACATAACCCCATTAGGTGTCCATGTGTAGATACATCTTAAGACACCTAAGTAGACATGTGTCAACATTCTAAAGCTTGTGCAAAGAGAAGTAGACAAGTGTCCAAAACTAAAATTACCAAACTAGCCTTGAAAATTACTATATAAAGGGTGGAAATGTTCGCTTATTTTTCGTACTTTCACAAAGCAAAAACAAAAGTAAGATAAAGTGAAAAAGCTTGGAGAAAGCTAAGGAAAAAGATTCAAGTCAAATACACAAGTTTACGGTGAGAAAAACTATTTAAATTTCTAGTATTCATGTTATTCTTGAAGAGAAGATAGTTGTAAGTAAAAGTGGCTCGGTTCTATCAAAAAGCGCAGCTTAGTAATTTGACCATAACTTTCTCAATTCTTATTGAAATTTTGATTTCTTGGATATTCTCGAAAGCTAACGGAAAGGCCTATAACTTTTATTTGTATCACTTTTTAAAATTCGGCCATATATATATATATATATATATATATATATATATATATATATATATATATATATATATATATATATATATATATATATGAATTTGAGGTGCAAGCTTGGGTTAAATTTCTGCCCGAAATGAACATGTTTGTTTCTAAGAAAATGCCTTACTTGTTACATTTTTTATCATCGATTTGATAAATAATTTGATGGGTTTCTTTTTATGGTAGTTGAGTATATTAAGTAAGTTACTTATTATAGAAAATTTGGTATTAAATTACTTTAAAGAAGCATTTTCGCACAGAAGATTTCTTCGAGGATGTGGTATAAGACAATAGTGCACTATTACTCTATGTGGTAACGAGCCAGTAGAGTACTTCCCTACTTAGTGAGGGGATGCCGACCACAATAGGATAAAATATCCTAGAATATAAACCAAATTGAGGGAGTGGTTTAAATTTATGAAAAATCTTGACTTTAGTCGGATGAAGTTTATATATTTGAAGTTTACCTCGAATAGTATTTTTGATCTGGATTATTAAAACTTAAGAAGTAGTGATTTGGAATGAAATGATGATATAAAAATTATGGTTTTTATAACCCTTCATGACATGACTTGAAAACTATAGATTAAATAGCTATCTCACTGGGTCAGTGTTGCTCAGGATGCTACACATAAACATTTCAGGTTTAGATGGTTAGTTGTTCAACTCAAGATGACTGATGAATACCATGACTATGAAGTGAAGACTTTTATTTAAGTTTATCAACTTTCATATGTATAATTATGTTGAATCTCATGATCCTATGTAACTGTGTCATTATGATGATGTGATTGTATAATAACTCTTCTGCTTGAATTCATGTAATCTGAATGATTTTATGTTCCGATATATTTAATTTAAGTTGTGATACTATTCTATTAAGCACCTTAGTTTCTATGTAACATCTTTGCCTCTGGGTAAGCTACCAGAGTGGGGTGTTACAGTTATGAATGTCGATGACATGAGGCTCGCTACTTTTAGCATTTTATGGGTTATTTTATCTCTTTTGAGATTATATGTTTGTGTAGTGATACCATATTATCACTTGATGTAATCACACTATTTACTTGTCTCTTCTCACTCGATAATATTATCACATTATCCTTATGCTCATATTATCGTTTGTCCTTGTTAACTAATTTTTTTAGCTAGACTAACTCGTATATTTTATACTCAGGTCAGACCGAGGTGTTTCAGGTTAGGTACATTTGGACTTTAGCTTATTCTACTTCTGCATAGACTATTTTTCTAGCTCTTTTTGTTATAGCTTTTTGTGTAGTCCTTTTTGGTTTGCTACTTTGATATGTATATTCTTTTGACTCGTGTTTGTCTTGTGGTCGTCATACCACATATGTGATGTATCATTTTGTATACTCTGTGATGTATCTACATAGTTGTGTATGGGATTATCTTCTATTCTATGATTTGTTTTGCATTTGAGTTATTGTATTTTGTTCTGATAGATCCTATAGCCACCTATGGCTTTGTATTAAATATTTGTTGGTTATGTCGATCTACATGAGATAGAAAAAATATGGCATTTGTTGACGTATTCAATAGATATTCTAGATAAGGCTATAGATGGTCGCCCCTATCCAACCCTATTATCTACTTAGCAGAAAGTATTACCTAGTAATACTCTTTGTTAATGTGGGTCTCGGGGTGGGACGTCACAGTTTGGAATCAGAGCTGTGTTCAGAACAAAATAAGATAAACAAAAAAATATAAACACATATTACGGTACATCAAAGTGTGATACAAGTGTTACGAATCCCTAAATAATCGTGCCTTTGTTCTTTTCGTGTCCTTTGGGGTAGATAGAAGTTTGGGTATACGTCTAGGAATGCATTTTAATTCCGTAGTATTCCTTATGATATCTACCACGTGAATAATCTTTGTCTTATCTTAACTTTCAGCTAATGGCTGGAAGATGCAGAGGACGACACTCAGATGCTGGGCAATCCAGCGGCTCGCATCCGGACGTGGTTATATGTATTCCAATCAATTTATAAAGTTATTTAAGAGCACTCAGCCTCTAGCTCCTACTCGAGCATCTCCGACATGCAAGTCTGTCT
Source organism: Allium cepa (assembly GCA_030765085.1). Taxonomy (NCBI): domain Eukaryota; kingdom Viridiplantae; phylum Streptophyta; class Magnoliopsida; order Asparagales; family Amaryllidaceae; genus Allium; species Allium cepa. Next base: position 468,847,803 of record CM060943.1, read on the forward strand.
TTGTATGCTTGTGCAGTGATTTCTCTCATCTCGGAGGAAAGCCGTTCAAAGGCTTCGAGTCCGTTCTAGAGGTCCAAGCTTGGATTCATACGTGCCAGCGTATCTTCTCTCGCATGGGTCTTTCTGACCACAACGGTGTTCTTGTAGCATCTAGCCTATTGCAAGAGCATGCCCTTGATTGGTACGAGCTTCTTATAGCCGAGGTCGATGAGTCTACTCTTTCTTGGACTCGGTTTCGAGAATGATTTGAGCTCAAATTCATTCTTGAATCTGAGAAAGCTTTATTGGCCTATCGCTTCCTTGAGTTGAAGCAAGGGAGGTCCTTCGTCTCTGAGTATGTTTCATCATTCGAGGACTTATCTAAGTACGGTCTTAAATACATTAGCACCTCTTATAAGAAGAATCAGAAGTTTGTCTCTGGTCTTAAGAAGTATTTGATGAAGTCTTTGATGCTCCAGCTCAAGCTTTCTTTCGAGGAGTTGGTTGACCTGGTGCTTCATCTTGAAGCCGTCAAGAAGGAGTGTGATAGTGGTGACGAGGCTGAGGTTCGCAAGAACCCCAATAAAAAGAAGTTCAAGTTTCATAAGCAAAAGTTTTTTTCCTCCAAGAAGAAGAATCCTGTTGGATCTTGTCCCGGTTCTGAGAATAGTGGAGCACTTCCTACTCGAAAAGGGTATTTCAATTGTGGTTCTCCAGATCATATGATTCGAGATTGTCCTACGCCTCTCTTCTGCCGTTATTGCAAGAAGGAAGGCCATTGTATTTCCACTTGTCCTATTGCTCCGAATAATTCTAAATCTTGCAAGCTGAATGTAGTGGATGCTTTTGGAGGTTCTTCTCAACACAGAGGTGCTTCTCTATTTTTTCTTGAAGGTTCATTGTTTTTCTATGATTGTTCTATTCGATTTCTTTTCGATACGGGTGCTTACATTCATTCATATTGAAGAAGCTTATCGATGATTTGTCTTTGGATGTTTCTTTTATGGTTACTTCATTGACGACTCTGAATCCTATCGGGGGATCCGCAACCCTTAACATGCTTTGTGATGATGTTGAGATTGCTTTATGTGGCTTTTCTTTGCGTGCGAATCTGCTTGTTATTTCTTATTTGGGATTTGATATGATTTTGGGTATGGACTGGCTAGTGCGATACGATGCGAGGAATATTTGTTCTGAGAGAATTTTATATCTTCGACATCCAGATTCGTCTATTCAGCTATCACTTGTTCTTCGAAATGTGGATAATTCTGAAGTGCATTATATTCTCTAGACTCATGAGATGATGATAATATATCTTGTAATCCTATTATTCGTGACTTCTCTATGTATTTGAGCCTGTTTCGGGTTTGTCACCCAAGCGAGCGTTTGAGTTCCATATTTGTAACATCCCACCTTTTTGTACGGTTTAAATCGATGATAAACCACACATGTCAGACTTAAACCATACAGAAGGGTGGATTGTTATGGGGCAAATAAGAAAATGCAGAGAAGTAAAAAACAAAATAGAATCTTACAGCGGAACAATAAAATATAATAATCAATAAACAGTTCATGAAGCTGTTTACAAAACATTTGATTATACTTATACAATACATATAAGAGTTTCGCATACCAAAGAATAATAAAATACAACGGAGTACATAATGCAGTGAAATAATAAAATAAATAATAGTAATAAAATCTTCGTCTTCATCCTCCATAAATAAAGTCTTCATATCCTGAAATGCTCAGAGTGACCGTAGCGAATTGAAAGGACAAAACACTCGAGTCAGACTAAAAGACCTTATGTAAGTTAAATCAACTGAAATAAATATGAGTGTAACGGCGTCAGAGATGTTTACGGGATTTTTCATCTCCTATCCAGTGTCAAATGTGAGTGCAGTAACTTAGGAGATGCTCGGGATTCACATCTCCTAAGGATCCGTTAAACTATTTACTATGTAGTAATATTTCGCTATTATAATAATGTCTATTAGTAAAATAAGCTTACTTTAAAATAGCGTTAAGGGGTTACCCATATAGCTCTTAACACATAATAGTGCCAGTAGTCTATAGAGTACCTGCATATCTCCTAATCGGGAGACTACGAGAAGATGCTCCATAGGTACGACACAAATCAAACTTATAGTAAAGCTCGCTAGGGTAGGCGACACGGCAAACAAGGCAATGCCAGGGTAGATATACCAATTACACACAAGAGATGGTGGTGACGCATAGCGCACAGCTACCACCCACCTTGAGCCATGCCCCTAAAATCAAAAGGCCCAATCAATCACAGAGTAATAGAATGGTATCGAAGGAGTGTGTCCGATAAGGGGCTACGTCACTGGCTCGAGATCGCCCCTGTTTTAGCCACATTAAGCCAACTCACGGGAGTTGGGTCCACATTTATACCTCAAAGAAAACACCGCCACCATCCTATTTCATTCTGGAATCTCCACCGCGTACACGATTGTTAAAGTGGTTTTCAGAGTTGGCAAAGAGTATGACAACTTCCAATCCCGGTCTCTTTAACAACCAAACGTTATTATAACACCACGGTAATTTAAAATAATTATACTTCAAAAACAGAATACAATATCTATTTCAAAACCATATAAATACGATATCATTTCCGTTTTAAAAACCAATCAATATGACATCGTTTTATGAAAACCCAAATCAATATAATATCATTTTTATTTTAATATATATATCCTTTCTAAAATTATAACACTTCAAAGTTATACCATTTCGAATCAGAACATTAGAATATAACACTTTCAAATTATAATGCCTTGAAACTCATAACTTTGAAACATCACTTCCACCACTTAAACGGTTTGAAATATTAGAATACTATATGTAATAAAATAGCTTCTTAAATTTCACAAATCAATTCCAAACAACTCGAATTTCTAGATTTTAATTTAATCAAATGCCAAATCACAAATTTCAATTCAACTCGGTTTCCAAATAAACTTTTCCAAATTTTGTCATTTTCAAAACCATTTCAAATTCAATATATTTCAAACTTTAAGTATTCGACCATTTCAAAACTAAGTTTGGAAATTTCAATTTGACAATTCAATTTCTATTATTTGGTTTTGAAATAATTTACATAATAAGTCCATTAAAATTTAAATTTAACCAAATTTCAGATAACTGAATATTTCCTTAAATTTAATTAATACTTAAAATATTCATTTCAATCACTCTAAACCAAATCAAGTTATAAAAATTATATCCTTTAAAATCTCAATTTTTATCCAAATTTAAAATCAAATTTATTCGAGTATAATTATTAAATAACTTAATTCAAATCAATTTCGTATTTATCTTCCAACCTCAAACTTAATTAAGTCAATAAAACCCTATATACAACATAATTTAAAACATATACTTAATCATATTATATAAACAATCAAACTTTATTATTTAACTTATTTATATTTCAAAAAAAATATACATAGCTAAAATCAGTAATAAAATAACATTTATATAACTTCAAAATTTAATAATTATATAACCCACATATTTCTTTATAAAACCATAGAACTCGTTTCAAATTATTTTAATATATAGACCGCTGTATCTATATATAATTTTCTATCCTATGGTCAAGTGATACAGATATTTACCATTTCAATCCGTAGTTTAAAATAAAAATATGGTTATATATCATTTCAAACCGTAATCCCGAATGAAAATAAAAATGTATAACAACTTGTAGTTTATAACAATATAAAATACAACATCCATTCATCCAATATCAATCATCAACTATTTATCACAATCATCATTCAATTCAAACAATAACATCAATATAGAACAGATAATAATTAACAGGTATTTACTGACAGTTTATATTCAATGATAAATTAAATAAAAATTTAACTGGCAGTTTATATGCAATAATAAATTAAATAACAATTTAATTCAATAAATTCAATTTAATTGGAATGATGATAAAAATATACCAAACAGCCATAAATAAACTTCTAAACATATCAGAAATTAAATTAACACACATAAGAAATTTTAGAAGTTGTGAGTGGGTTAAAACACTCAACTTTTGAATTTAAATTAAATTTAAATTCAATTTAAACCCAAAATTTGAACAGTCTCGGAATTCGTCCAAACCAGCGCAAAAATGTCCAGAATTCTAATACGAACCTAACAGAGAAAACCGTGCATGAAACTGACCTCATATGCAAAATTTATATAGATTAGAACGATTTAAATTGAAATGAAATTAAAAATAAAAGGAAACTAACAAAGAGCACGGCCTATATCAGAGCGCCACGTCATCTCATCATTCTCATTCCACCCTACAGGCCGAACCACAAACATGAATGCATCTCATGATACAAACCGTAACAGCTACACCCACGAGTCGCCGCCACGTGCTGCGCCCCACTCCGCCGCCGCCGTTGGCCATCGTGCCCTCCTCCTACAACGTCCCGTCGCGACCTCCGTGGTTACCTCCGCGCACAACGACTCGATCGGCATGAAAGAGGGCAGTGGCTGCCACTTAGATTCGTGCCCTAATCGAATTATTACAGGCGATCAAACCGTTAAATCTCAAACGATCACCTCTGATGCACTCCATTCGTTGCCCTCCATAGCCCGGTATCATTGATTCGACGATTGGTCGAGGTTGATCGACGATCAATGGATGGTTGAGAAATGCTCATAAAACTTTCGAGCAGAAAGTGGTTTGAATTGGAAAACGAATTACAGACCTAAGATGCGCTCGTCAAGAGCTTCAAATCGATATATAATTCGATATATATTGAGTGGTTTGAATTTTGACATTGGATTCTGAATTGAAATTGGATTGAGGAGTTCTAGGGTTTCAGCCATTGAGGAAGAGGTGCAACAGAAGTTTTTGTACGTATAGAAATGAGGAATAGAGGGCTTCTATGGTTTATAACAGAATATAAATAGGCAGGGTTGAAAATAAAAAGAACGGATCAGATTGGTTTGGACCGTTGAACGAATAATGGCCCGAAAAGCCCGTTCTGATTCCGTAACGAAATTCGATCAACCCATATATCAAAATAGATGTTTTTAAATATTTTAAATGCAATGGAAAAGGTTTCAAGTTCAAATTCCATTGTATGAAGAAGTTATGCAAAAATCAAGTTATTTCAAATTGATTTCAATTTAATTGATTTCTAGGCGTTTCGCGTCCGTACGATCAAACGACAAGCCCGATCTCACGAAACTTGAAATCCTATAATAATTCACTGTTACGGATCCGATGAAACTAGCTTCGTCGAAATCCGAGTTAGTGGCCAAAATGGATATTTTCCAGTTATAAAGTTAAACTAATAATTAAATAATTAAATCACCTTTTCAGTTTAAATTTGGTTATTTACCATTCCTATCATTTTTTGATTCTTAATCATTTACAATAGCTTAAACAATTTTAGATGTTAATTTAGAGTTGATTAATTTATCAATTCCAGTGTAAATCTCAATTTTGTTAAATTCAGAAATTATAAATTTAATTTCCAGTAATTCCATTTAATTGACTTTTCATTATATTATTCAATCCATTGTTGTCAAATGGATGAAATTAACACTGTATTTATGATCTGTTACATTAATATTCTCAAATTTCATCTTTATTTCCATTAACGTAGTATCTAAATATTTAATTTCGTTTTAATCACAACGAATTTCCAATTAAATCAAACGGACTACATAAATAGGTAACTTATAAGAATTGTTACTATTCACTTTCAATTTTATTTAAGTTTATTACTTACAACCAATAACCAATGTTACCATTAGTTTTATATAGCAAGTTTCATTCAATTACTATAAATCACAGTATTATTTCCTTGGTTAATTCAATATTTACCTTTATTTTCTTTTATTAAATTTTATAACCAAACATACATTTACCTTATTTCAACTAATTGGAATTCCATTCAGGTTGTCAATGATTAACTATAAATAACATTGTTGCTTCTCACTTTAGTTATTATTTCGTTAAATAAATTATAAATTTTTTATATTTTCGAATATTTATTCAAAATTTTAATTAAATTAAGATTTTTAATCGTCGAAAATTATGGGTCGTTACACTCTCACCCACTTAAAACTTTTTGTCCCCGAAAAGGAAAAGAAGGAAAAGGAAGAAATTAAATAGTCAATATATCATATGCAAAATATTAACTTTATAAACAAATAATTTTACAAAATTAATTAACTTAAATAAAATATACCAATTTATAACCATCAAATCTTTTATACTTAAATTAATAAAGTTTGAAAAACATTTCTAAAATTGTAAGTCTAAAATTCACGGAAAATTTTGGCAGAGTCTCCCTTGTACGGAGAGGCTCGGGAGAAAATATAATATCAAATACAACAATATACAACAATATTTCAAAATAATATATCCCAATAACGGGAAAAAATAAATATATAATAGCGCTGTAAAATGGTAATCCGAAAATGTACCTATTTGTCAGGCAATTTACGCTTATTTTATGAAACCAAAAGCAGTAGCAATTGCTTCCATAATTTGTATTTCACTTATATAATCTAAAAGGAGTTAATAATTATATAGAATGAAATATTAGTTTTGTTTCAACCACTAACAAACAAATCAATATAAACAACAATCATTTGCAACAAGGCATACAACCATCACATGAAGCCAATAAAATCAACCATCCATATATCCATAGCAACAAACAAATAGTTGTTCGGGTTTAAAACTTTAAATTGTACAGAATGGGAAAATAGACTACTAAGTGCACCATTCACTTAACAGTCTTAGATGAACCTATATAGATTATTCATACATCCAAACAATTTTAAAGTATCATTGCCCAAACAATCATAAACCAAACAAATAACAATTCCAAACAATAGATCAAGCTAATTTTTATCAATTTCATTTCATAACATTTGTTGTTTGATTTCCTTTTCATCCATATAATGATTTCTCTTTTTAATTTACATTTACTTCTTACAAACTTTTACCTTTATTCACTGATTCAATGTTTATTTCATTTATTTGCACTTATACTTACATAAATTCATTTTATTTAGTCATATCATATAAATTTTCTTTTTGTTGCATTATATTCATTCACTTCTCAATTTCATTTATTTTCATTCGTTTATTACTTAATTTCATTTATTCATTTATTTATAATACTTACCTTTCAATTTATTAAATTAGTAGCCTTTCAATTATACTTAAGTTCATAATAACTTCAACATCCAATTCTCATTTATTAAAGAGTTTCATTGAATACTTTCATTATTTCAAATTTTACTTGTAAGATTTCCCATTACAATTTCTCTTAACATTTTAACTTTTTATAGTTGGTAAGTTATATATATGCTAAAGAATGCAATTGAAAAATTATACAAGTTTATCTCATTTCTTTTAACTTAATTAAACGTTCAATAATTCATATCTTTGTTATATAGGTTACACATTTCAATTTTTCTTGTAATTCCATTCATAATCTAGCATTTAATCTCTTATTTTAAATTAGAGGTTCCAATTATTAATTATTTACATTCAATTTCACTACAATAATTGAGACTATCAATTAACGGGAACTTAAGAACTAAATACTGGGTTTAATTTCAAATTATTTTAAAATAATAGATAAATGTATATCCTTACAACTTATATATCCAATTATATTTAAAATAATTAAAATTTATATTTGGTTATCAAAATAAATCCGTAGTAAAACTACTACGGTTGGCTTCCCACTTCGAAACTCGAAAATGAATGTCGATGATGCGTGCACTCATCACCGAAATTATTCTCTAGCGATAGAGAGGGGAGTACAGAACTTATTTCTTTCCAAAATTTCTTTAAAACAATTCATTCAAATTATATTGAAATATTTACATCATAAGATACTTATAGACAATATTATTATATTCCAAAGTCATTTCAAGGAAATTTTCAAAACCCGGGACTTAAGTTCTAAATTCCCAATTTTCATTTATTTTTATTTTCAGTCTCATTTCTACTATTATTTATAAATTTCATTGCCTAACAACCAATATAATTTTTATTTTATATATAGAAAATATAATAGGAAAAGTTATTTCGTTCACCTATATTAAAAATAAATATTGTGTCGGCCTGTCCTATTAAGTGTTTAAAAATCCTTATTGATGTCATAGCGTCCTTGTAACAACCCGCATATTTATCGAGTTTGTATTTAAATATTTTATTTAAATATTAACTCGTTAATCGGATTTTGGTCCGAAAAGCTACTTTTTGCAAACGGTCAAATTAGGACTCGAGACCACTTCCATTGAGTTCGAAATGTCGTTTACAACTTTTTTAAGTATAAACATCGATAGGTTTGGAGTTAGTGAAATTTCACTAACTTTTCCCGCTTTGGACTTTGGGTTAGTTTAGCCTATTAAGCCCAAGTTCCAACCCTCTTCTCCTCACTCTTCATAAATTTCCTAACTAATCAAGCTTTGGCATTAATGGTGGAGGGAATGGGAAATTAAAATTCCAAAACTCAAATTCAATTGCAATCCATCTTTCTACTCCAAATTCAAGAAGAAGACATTGGATTCAAGCTTCTTGTGCTTATATAGAAGAAGGATTGATTCTTGCTTTCTTAAAACTTCATTTTCATTGATATTTGGTGCAAAGGTGAGATTTTTATCTCACAAATCTAGTCTATAACTATATTGGACTGTTGGGAATGATTCCCTATCACTTTTGCATGCACATTAGCATTTGGTTTGGATTGGATTGGCGAAAAACTCCAATTTTTAGCGTTTTGGTGAATTTTCTGCACTTAGGTCGTTCTGGCCATTTTTCGTGTTCGGAGTTAGGTCGCTCGCGACCTAACCCTTAGGTCGTTCGCGTGTTATCGCGCTAAGTCGCACTGCCTTGAATCTTCACTTCGGAGTTAGGTCGTTTCACGTTAGGTCGTATGGCTTTTAGGTCGTAGGTCGTATGGCTTTTAGGTCGTAGGTCGTATGGCTTTTAGGTCGTAAGTCATATGGCTTTTAGGTCGTAGGTCGTTGGCCTTTTGACCGTTAGGTCGCATGCCTTTCTACTTCGATAGGTCGTTCGGCCATGCTTTCTATTTTTAGGTCGCGACATCTTCAGGTCGTGTTACCTATATACCCTTAGGTCGAAAGACCTTAGGTCATGCACCTTTAGGTCGCGAACCCTATTAGGTCGCGAACCTCTTTAGGTCGCCTGTCGCTTAAGCAGTTAGGTCGTTCGTCCTGTGATGCCTTAGGTCGTTTGACCCGTGTTACGTTAGGTCGCGTAACCCCTTAGGTCGCTTGACCTTGTTTCCTGTTAGGTCGCGTGACCTTGTTTTCGACCTTAGGTCGTTTCACTTTTAGGTCGCATGACCTTTAAACCGTTAGGTCGTTAGACCTATAACTCGATGGGTCGTTCCCCTTTAGGTCGCGAACCTTGTTAGGTCGCTCATCCTTAGCCCGCGAACCTTGTTAAGTCGTTCACCCTCCATTTCGTAAGTCGTAAGTCGTTACCGACCTTAAACCACACTAGGTCGCTCGGCTTGCTTGAGTCGTAGGTCGTTGGACCTTAGGCCGTTCACCTTCCTTAAGTCGCTCGACCCCTCCATACTAGGTCGCTCGGCTTGCTTGAGTCGTAGGTCGTTGGACCTTAAGTCGCTTGCCTCCCTTAACTCCAGTTAGGTCGCTCGGCCATTGTGTTAGGTCGCGTGAACACTAGGTCGTTAGACCTCATTTTGCTTTAGGTCGTAGGCCGCTTGTCTTCACTTAGGTCGTAGGTCGCGTGAACCCCGTAAGCGGTGGCGTTGCCCCCGCACCCCCACCTTGGGGGGTTGCCACCCCCCTGGACCCCCCCTCCGTAGGGGATCTTATCTGAAAAACATTGAGCTGATTTCCTTGGATTTTATTCACATCTCCGTATGCGATCTTTGTGACTGATTGTTTCTACAATTGCTTCTTTGTTTTGTCACTTTATAATATAAAGGTTTCAATACTAGTAGTAAATATCAAAACTCTTTTAACAAACAATTTCAACTCTATTTTTAATAACTAAGCTCTTTTCTCAAATCGTTTTCCAATCTATTAGTATATACAAACCTTTACCTCACTCGGATGAGAAATCTAATTAAACGACTTAGTAAAACAAGTGGTATGAAACGCTTGCGTTCACTTCGTCGGTTAATTCTTGGACTTGTTCGATTGAACCACTTGTGACAAATTTTATTAGTGAAGATTTACAGTTTGTTCGTAAATATTTAAGTTAAGCAAGTGGTTATGGGACATGAAGCTAAACTTCTATATTTACTAGCTTAGTGTAATTGACACTTCTCGTTGCTCATGACGATCATTCTGATGAATTAGACTAGCAACTGTGCGATGTCTCTTGTTTGCGAGGTTAGACTAGACACCACTTGTGTGATTTCACTCACACATACCTTTTTGATTTTTGGTTAGTCTAGACCTCATCTGTGTGATTTCGACTCACACATGTGGGGTAGCTCCCCATGGTCTTCGGACCGTCATGTGATAGGCCTCTTTCCCTTTTTATGATTTCTGGATTTCTCGTGTTGATTTCTGGAATTTATGTCATTGACTTGTTATGAGTACAAGTTTAGGGTATGATGCCCTCTTTGGATCTTTGAGAAGATTCTTGTGATATTGATTTACCTCTTATCGATTGATCTTCTGTTGATCATCATTTGCATACTTATAGTAGTATGTCAGTATGGATATTTTATGTTTATGCCATATCTTTTATTTTATATCATGTCATCTGATATTTATAGCTAGACTGATCCGTTTATTATTTTCTCAAATAATACTCGGGTCAGACCGAGATGTTACAGGTGCTTCTGCTTGACTTCTTCCCGGGATTTGCTACTCTGACTTTTGGCTAACTATTTAGATTAGCAGTTTTTGTTGTATACACTTGAGATATAGACTCATAGTTGTATTCTATTGTATAGCATGTGTTGCTATTCTTTTGTATTATTGTGGATCTTTTTGACCATTACTCTGATGTACACTTTCATGTGTTAGTTATATATTCATATCTTCTTCCGCCCTTGTGATATGGATGTCTGTGACTGATTTGTGTTATGCTTATTTCTATGTTTGTTTTCGAAGATTATTTAAAGCCACCTTGTGATAAGCAATTACATGGATGGTCACTCCTCAACAGCCTTATTCTCCGCGCTAGTTGACAGCACTACTCCGTAGTGTTCTTGGCTAGCGTGGGTATAGAGGTGGGGCGTCACAGTCCTATGCACCAACCAGGATTTATAAATACAAAACGAAACAAATTAACACAATATTAAAACTTTTTATAATACTAACAAATACGCTCACACTCAACGACTCATCACAGGGTATTACTACCCTATTTATAAAGAGTCAGACTCTACAAAGCTAAGGTTTTTGCTAAACCAAAGCTTTGATACCACATGTAACATCCCGCCTTTTTGTACGATTTAAATTGACGATAAACCACACATATCAGGCTTAAACCATACAAAAGGGCGGATTGTTATGGGGTAAATAAGAAAAAGCAGAGAAGAAAAAACAAAATAGAATAGCGGAACAATAAAATATAATAATCAATAAACAGTTCATGAAGCTGTTTACAAAACATTTGATTATAGTTATACAATACATATCAGAGTTTCACATACCAGAGAATAATAATATGCAGTAGAGTACATGATGCAGTGAAATAATAAAATAAATAAAAGTAATAAAATCTTCGTCTTCGTCCTCCAGAAATAAAGTCTTCATATTCTGAAACGCTCAGACTGACCCGAGCGAATTGAAAGAAATAAACACCCGTGTCAGACTAAAAGATCTTATGTAAGTTAAATCAACTGAAATAAATATGAGTGTAACGGCGTCATAGATGTTTATGGGATTTGACATCTCCTATCCAGTGTCAAACGTGAGTGCGGTAACTTAGGAGATGGTCGGGATTCATATCTCCTAAGGATCCATTAAACTATTTACTATGTAGTAATATTTCGCTATTATAATAATGTCTATTAGTAAAATATAGCCCTTAACACATAATAGTGCTAGTAGTTTATACGGTACCTGCATATCTCCTGATCGGGAGACTATGAGAAGATACTCCATAGGTACGACACAAATCAAACTCGTAGTAAAGCTCGCTAGGGTAGGCGATATGACACACAAGGCAATGCCAGGGTAGATATACCAATTACGCACATGGAATGGTGGTGACGCATAGCGTGCAGCTACTGCCCACCTCGAGCCATGCCCCAAAAATCAAAGGGCACAACCAATCATAGAGTAATATAAGGGTATCGAAGGAGTGTGTCCGATAAGAGGGGCTACCTCACTGGCCCGAGATCGCTCCTGATTTAGCCATATTAAGCCAACTCACGGGAGTTGGGTCCACATTTATACCTCAAAGGAAACACCGCCACCATCCTACTTCATTCTGGAATCTCCATCGCGTACATGGTTGTTAAAGTGGTTTTCAAAGTTGGCAGAGAGTATGAAAACTTCCGATCCTGGTCTCTTTAACAACCAAACGTTATTATAACACCACGGTCATTTAAAATAATTATACTTCAAAACCAGAATATAATATCCATTTCAAAACCATATAAATACAATATCACTTCCGTTTTAAAAACCAATCAATATGACATCGTTTTATGAAAAACCAAATGAATATAATATCATTTTTATTTTAAGATATATCCTTTCTAAGATTATAACACTTCAAAGTTATACCATTTCGAAATCAGAACACTAGAATATAACACTTTTAAATTATAATGCCTTGAAACTCATAACTTTGAAACATCACTTCCACCACTTAAACGGTTTGAAATATTAGAATACTATATGTAATAAAATAACTTCTTAAATTTCACAAATCAATTCCAAACAACTCGAATTTCTAGATTTCAATTTATCCAAATTTCAATTCAAGTTAGTTTCCAAGTAAACTTTTCCAAATTTTGTCGTTTTCAAAACCATTTCAAATTCAATATATTTCAAACTTTAAGTATTCAACCATTTCAAAACTAAGTTTGGAAATTTCAATTTGACAATTCAATTTCTATTATTTGGTTTTGAAATAATTTACATAATAAATCCATTAAAATTTAAATATAACGTGAATTTCAGATAACTGAATATTTCCTTAAATTTAATTATACTTGAAATATTCATTTCAATCACTCTAAACCAAATCAAATTATAAAAATCATATCCTTTAAAATCTAAATTTTTATCTAAATTTCAAATCAAATTTATCGAGTGTAATTCTTGAATAACTTAATTCAAATCAGTTTCGTATTTATCTTCCATCCTCAAACTTATTTAAGTCAATATAAACCCTATATACAACATAATTTTAAACAAATACTTAATCATATTATATAAACAATCAAACTTTATTATTTAACTTACTTATATTTCAAAACAAATTTATACATGTTAAAAATCAATAATAAAATAACATTCATATAACTTCAAAAATTAATAATTATATAACCCATATATATCTTTATAAAACCATAGAAATCATTTCAAATTATTTTTATATATAGATTGCGGTGTCTGTATATAATTTTCTATTCTATGGTCAAGTGATATAGATATTTATCATTTCAATCCGTAATTTAAAATAAAAATACGGTTATATATCATTTCAAACCGTAATCCCAAATGAAAATAAAAATGTATAATAACTTGCAGTTTATAACAATATAAAATACAACATCCATTCATCCAATATCAATCATCAACCATATATCACAATCATCATCCAATTCAAACAATAAAATCAATATAGAACAAATAATAATTAACAAGTATTTACTGGCAGTTTATATTCAATAATAAATTAAATAACAATTTAACTGGAAGTTTATATGCAATAATAAATTAAATAACAATTTAATTCAATAAATTCAATTTAACTGGAATGGTGATAAAAATATACCAAACAGCCATAAATAAATTTCAAATCATATCGGAAATTAATTTAATACACATAAGAAATTTTAGAAGTTGTGAGTAGGTTAAAACACTCACCTTTTGAATTTAAATTGAATTTAAATCCAATTTAAACCCAAAATTTGAATAGTCTTAGAATTCATCCAAACTAGTGTCCAATTGTCCGGAATTCCAATACGAACCTAGCGGAGAAAACCGCGCATGAAACGGACCTCGTATGCAAAAGTTATATAGATTAGAACGATTTAAATTGAAATGAAATTAAAAATAAAAGGAAACTAAACAAAGAGCACAGCCTATACCAGAGCGCCACATCATCTCGTTATTCTCGTTCCACCCTACAGGTCGAACCACAAACACGCACGCATCTCACGATACAAACCCTAACAGCTACACCCACGAGCCACCGCCACGTGCTGCTCCCCACTCCGCCGCCGCTGGCCTTCGCGGCCCCCTCCTAAAACGTCCCGCCGCCACCTCCGCTGTTATCCCCACGCATAGCGACTCGATTTGCACAAAAGAGGGCAGCAGTTGCCACTTTGATTCGTTCCCAAATCGAATTATTACAGGCACCAAACCGTTAAATCTCCAAACAATCACCTCCGATGTACTCCATTCGTCGCCCTCTACAGACTGGTATCATTGATTCGACAATCGGTCGAGGTTGATCGACGATCAATGGACGGTCGAGAATTATTCTTGAACTTCCAAGCAGACAGTGGTTCGAATTGGAAAACGAATTATAGATATGAGATGCGCTCGTTGAGAGCTTCAAATCGATATATAATTCGATATATATTGAGAGGTTTGAATTTTGACGTTGGATTTTGAATTGAAATTGGATTGAGGAGTTTTAGGGTTTCAAACATTGAGAAAGAGGAGCAATAGAAGTTTCTGTAAGTATAGAAATGTGGAATAGAGGGTTTCTAGGGTTCATAACAGAATATAGATAGGCAGGGTTGAAAATAAAAAGAACAGATCAGATTGGTTTGGACCGTTAAACGAATAATGGCCCGAAAAGCCCGTTCTGACTTCGGAATGAAATTGGGTCAACCCATATATGAAAATAGATGTTTTTAAATATTTTAAATTCAATGGAACAGGTTTCAAGTCAAAATTCCATTATATAAAGAAATTATGCTAAAATCAAGTTACTTCAAATTGATTTCAATTGATTTCAATTAATTGATTTCTAGGCGTTTCGAGTCCGTACGATCAAACGACAAGCCCGATTGCTACGAAACTTGAAATCCTATAATAATTCATCATTACGGATCCGATAAAACTTGTTTCGTCAAAATTCGAGTCAGTGGCGAAAATGATTATTTTCCAGTTATTAAATTAATAATTAATTAATTAAATCACCTTTTTAGTTTAAATTTGATTATTTACCATTCCTATCATTTTTTATTCTTAATCATTTACAATAGCTTAAACAATTTTAGATGTTAATTTAGAGTTGATTAATTTATCAATTCCAGCGTAAATCTCAATTTCGTTGAATTCAGAAATTATAAATTTAATTTCCAATAATTCTATTTAATTGACTTTTCATTCTATTATTCAATCCATTGTTGTCAAATGGATGAAATTAACATTGAATTTATGATCTATTACATTAATATTCTCAAATTTCATCTTTATTTCCATTAACGTAATATCTAAATATTTAATTTCGTTTTAATCACAACTAATTTCCAATATGTAACGGTGTGTGACTTTTCAACGCTCGAAAACCGACATCAATACATCCACTGTATCAACTGCCGAGCAAATCAAAGGCCAGAAAACCGTACCTAAAGAAGATGTAGAAGATAGAAGAAGAAGGAAAAAGATAGAACATAACAGAAAGAAACAACAGAACAAAAACAGAATCTCACAATCGCAGCGGAACAACATATAATAGATGAATGAATAATCTTTAAACAAAAGAACTATATCAGTTATTACATTACATCATATTACATTACATTACATCATATTACATTACATTACATTACATCATATTACATTACATTACATCATCAGAGTGTACAACAACAAATAACAACAAACAGCGGAAAAGAAATACTATATACTAGTGAATACGCCATGCCATCCAACTTGCCTCCAGCAACTCCTGAATTCCAGAATATCCTGATAACCTAACTCTAGACTATCTGTGTGGAAATTGGTGGGCACCCAGAGTTTAGGAAGGAAAACAATAAACTCCAGGTCAGTCATGGAACTGGTGTGAGAACTTAAAATAGTTTATCTTTAAAACAAAGAACATGATAATTTTAAAATAGATTCGCAATGCTTTTTAGAAAATGACACTACCATAAGGCCTCCCGCACGCACACACAACGCAAACACAGAATCGGAGGAGATTTCTCCTTATGATGGTCAAAGATGCTTGATACGCATTAAAAAGAAACATTCGATATCATTACTAGTGCATAGTGTAGGAAAAATCATTTCGAAAGTAAAGATATAAATCTTAGCCAACATATGACCTTATCGTATGCCTACTATAGCTACCATGTTCAATAGCAGGTTACCGCCACATTCCATAGCAGGTTATACAACTAAAACCGTAAAGGGTTCGTATTGTTTCTTTGGATTTCCAACAAATGGTCAGGCCAAGGAACTTTCCATTGCCACATGGGTACGCCTCTGAAAAGACGACCCAACAACCTAACATTATGGTCAGATCTCTGCCAACACAAGGCTGGGTTACCCTTCAAACTGGGTAACTACTGACACGAATATGTCATTCCTCGATCGTAACGGATCTATATCCGAGGATCATCGATTCCAACAACCACAAAGTAATAAATTTGCAGTAACAGCATAGGTTAAGTATCTGGGCTCCATACCATTATACCACCTCTATCCAGAAGGAATGACATACACTAAAGAGGCGCTACCTCCTAATAAACTTGCCGCATCCTTCCTGTTTTGAACATTTCCGGGGTGTGAGGTGCGACGAAGTCTCGTCCACAAAGCCACGCTTTATACAAAAGCTGTGCTTTGATCATCAAATGCTCAACAGCACTTCGTATGTCACATTACCAATTTGGGAATGTATCTCTAGTAACCATCAACTACATAACCTCTAAGGGTGACGTCAGACGCACATCCATACAAGTCCGTTCCGGGATCGAACGGAACCGAAGGCACTTACAAAGAAGTCCTTGCAATCCGGATATTCACTAATCACGACCGGACTTCCCAACACAAAGGGTAATAAATTTCTATATCGGAGATCAGCCGCAGAAACATTCGACGGTAATCCTTCCGTTTTAACAAATATTCGGTCTTCAACACCGGTCATCAAATGCAATCCATAACGACGTATCACATATTCGGAATGGGTTATACGACCCCAAGGTCCTTTCCCGGCTAACCCGAATAGTGAGCGCTTATTTTAAAAATAAGTGTGGCATTCAAATTCAAGCAAATCACAACAAATACCTATTTAAAGGTAAATATTGATAGTCGGTTATTTAACTATCAGTAGGCATGCACAACATCACCAGATTCTAAATAATTTTCCAAATTATTTATTTTCCAAAATATCTTTACTAGATATATAATTTCCACACTTCAACCATTTGAAAACAAATTTTCAAATCACTTTTCACCTTTATAACTTTTGAAAACAAACTTCAAATCGTTTCCCTACACGGGATATATTCACAAATCATTATTCATTTTCATTTCAAAATGGTTCATTTAAACCAATTAAACAAATCCTTACCGATTTACTTTACATTTACGTTCCAAATCCGTAAAGTTATTTCCACACTTCAGAAATAAATCAGTGTTTATTTTTAAAAAAATTTCCCTTTCTTTTATAAATTCCATAGTGAATTTACACTTCCAAAATATCTATGAATATACGATTTTCAAATCGATTTCTAATATTCATTTTCAATTTATCTTTAAAAGATAAAATCTCAAAACATTCACTTCATATTGGAAAAAAATTCCGTACTTATTTAATAAAAAGTAATTCCCAAATCCATTTATTTTGAACATTTGGAAAATATTCAATATACTTAAATCGAAATTAAGTATATATTTCATTCTTTAAAGAAAACGTTCTATTAACACATTTATTTGAGTCAAAACGAATGTTGCGTAAAACATCATTACGACGACCCAAAATCACTAGTATAGGGATTCGAAATTAAGATAGATATATAAATCCCAATACTACATAACACATTTCCTTTCGGAAATCATTTACTATAACAACAGTGTTATAGTCCACCATTTCCTTCTATTTCCCAAAATTGTCTATTTCAACAATAAATGTTGAAATCTATGGTTTCGACACTTAATGCATTTTAAAACAACTTCAAATCATTTTAATTCTATTTAAAATATCACTACCCCAAAACACTTTAATATATATTATTCACTGTCCTAAAATCGTGAATATTCTTCATTAACCAAATTCAACATTTTTCTACACATTTTGTTTAAAGGATTATCCACCATCCAAAATCGTGAATATATCTCCTTTAAAAAAAATCTAAAATAATTTACTTATCAAAATAAGTCGGTTTCGGATTTATAAAACAATTTTTATAAATCCCATTTATGTTTTATAACCACCTCCACTTATAAAATTACTTCATTAACAAATTCTATTTTTATCCCACTTAAATGCCAAAATCCAATTTATAAGTTAATTACTTATAAATCTTTTATTTTACAAAATCTATTCATTCTAAACTTCCTAATTTACAAATCGATAAATTTCATTTACTTATGAAATCTATTTATACTTCATTTTAACACTTAATAAAACCCGTTTTATAATTCCTATATTTTAATTTATAAATATCAATATTATAAATCTTTTATATAAACCGTTTATAATAATTCAAAAATCTCCATTTAAACAATTCTTTTTAATAATTTACAAATCGTTATTAAAGCTTATATATAACTCCAAAATCATACTTAAGTATTATTTTCCAAAAATATAACTTTCATAAGAATAATAATTATAACGTTTATTTATTTTAACAATTCAAAATTTAATAAAACTTATACTTTCAAAAAAAATCACTTTAAAAATCCTTTTAAATTCATAATCGTTACTTTAATATTTTTAAAACTCCAAAAATAG
Organism: Allium cepa; assembly: GCA_030765085.1. Classification (NCBI taxonomy): domain Eukaryota; kingdom Viridiplantae; phylum Streptophyta; class Magnoliopsida; order Asparagales; family Amaryllidaceae; genus Allium; species Allium cepa. The sequence continues at coordinate 468,866,902 of CM060943.1, forward strand.
GCCAGTGCTGCAACAACAATAATATATCAATCACGACAATCCAAACATCATATATCATCATATGATAATCAACAAATATCAAAATATTTGTAATCAAATAAATACTGGTGAGGAATCCAGTTGGATCCCTCCAACCTGTTTCCCTGCATCCACAGATGTTAGCACAATACCAATTCCGTTCCAATACGGAATATCGCGGTATATGGGATTTATAAAATATTATCCGCCATTATGCGGCGCAATAAGGTCTCATTCGCTATATAATGTGAGAAAATCAACTCCAAGTACATATATAATACCAATTCCAATCAAGATGGAATTATCGCGGTATATGTTTTTAATAAATAACATCCGCTTAATATACGGCATATATTGTATATTTCAATCAATAACAGATAATAATTTATCATCCAGGCATACCATCAAGAAATTTTAAATCTAACTATTTAAAATTTAAATCGAAACAATTCAATGGAGTGAGAAGTTCTCACCTTGAATTTCCGATTTCCAGCGTTTTATTTCGAAAAAATTAAACGTGCTTTTAATTTTGTTCGAAATTTTCACTAACTCCAAACGACTCCAATCCATCTCCATAGCGTAGTGTTCGTCCATACGAACCCAACGCAACTTGTTTCATGCGTTTTTGACCTCATAGCAAAAAGTTATTGCATTTCAAAGTTTGTACAAATTAATATTATTCAATTTTACAATTTCTTTTACTATTTTTACCCTAAACAATCAGGGCCGCATGTTGCAAGCGCTAGGATCTTGGCCGTCCTTTCTTTCTTCTTCCCCAACAGGAAACGAACGCACACCACACCCATAGAGCCGTCGTCCTCATTGAATTTTCGCACCAAATACACACGCCTTCACGTTGATCAACTAGGGCCATTCGAAAGCTCCTGCTCGACTCCATCTCCACCACGAACAAGGTGAAGCTCGGTTCACCTATGGCCTGGGAATTCAAATCGAAACGTGCGGCCTTCATCACCATTTTGTCAACGATCCACCGCTTTGATTTTGATCATACCCGTTGATTTTGTAGTTCGTGATGTGTTCTACAATATGGTAGTTGAGAGTTTGTTGAATTAACGTATGGATTTGAAGAATTTGAGGGAGGAAGGAGAACAATTTCGGCCATTGAATATGTTCATGGTGGCTGAAGGTTTAACCTAGGGTTTGAGTGTAAATTGAAGAAATGATGGTCCTTTTATAGAAAATTTGCAAATTACTATTCATCCAAAATTTTCCGAACTCCAAACGAAGCATGCCGGCTGGCGTTTCTAGGGTTTAACCCATGCTACGAACACAATGGAATGTGTTTCGGGAGCCAATTCGATCATCTGTGCGAGTTGCGGAAATAAACGATCAATTTTAAATTAAATCGATTTAAACAAATTTCTATGCGTTTTGGCTTGCCCCGGACAAACGGTAAATCCGATTGACACAAAATTTGAAACCATACAATAATTTGACATTACAGATCCGATGAAACTAGTTTCGTCGAAATCCGAGACTGTTTGAAAAATGGCTATTTTAATTCGTCAATTAAATATTAAAATATTCAATTTTTCACAGATTAACTTTGAATTCAATTTTAAAAGTTCACAAACATTGTTCTAACTCCAATATGATTAAATAAAATTTTACAAATCATTTTCAATCATATTTAACCCAATTTCCAATTATTTCTATAATTTCAACTATTAAATTATCGATTTAATTATCCAATTAAATCTAGATATTCAAAATAAATATTCGACTTACAAATCTTACTTGTTAACATTTTAATTCAATTAAATATACAAATTTTAATTTATAGAAATTCTGGGTCGTTACAAACTTCCCCCCTTAAAAGAATTTCGTCCTCGAAATTACCAAGTAAGAAAAAGTTACAGAATTCATTAATTTTTCAAAACCATTGTTAAACTTCTTACAATAGCTTTACTAAGTTTTCAAATTATACTTAGTTATCTTTTCAAAAAAAAAACTAATATCGTTTAACTTCCAATTCCAAATCAAATTTATAGTTTCCAAAATTTTCCAATTTTCTCAAAAATATTCTAACGCCTTAAATTTTCGAAAAAATTCGCCGTAGTCTCCTTTGCGCGGCTCGATCCGAAAAAAAATGACAGGTATATATATCACAAATATACATCTCATCAAGTGAAGAGGCATCCCGTAGGGAAAAAAGTGTAAAAGTACGATATTTAATCCGAGATATGTACCTTATTTATTGTTAGCGAGCATATACGACTAATATAGCGCGAAAGCGAGCTCCAAATGAGAAGCAAGCGCAATCCTCACCTACTAAACACTCAACTACAACATGAGAAACATCATATATGAAAATAATATCAATATACATCATATAGTAACATAACAACTACATGTGCCAACATAACAATGCATTCAATCAACAAATGCAACCATCAAAAACTATCCAACCATTAAACATCGAACAATCAATTTCTATCCAAATCAATTCGTAACCAAATCAATATAAATTCACTTCTCATTAATATTCAATGAATTGGTTTCCAATTTAATCACATTTGATTTGTTGACATTGGATTTCATAAATATTCATTTATTCATTTTTTCAATTAGTTCATATTTACTAACTTACATTCAAGTTGGTTCACTTCCACATTCAAATCAAATTCACTTAACTTCCAATTTGATTTATAGCTTTCAATTTTCCTTAATTCAATTTCATTAACACTTAATGAATTATATAAAATCAACTAACAATCATATAGCAAATAATGTATATCCAACATTACCAAATTTATTCAATTTACATTCAATTTGGTTCAACACTTTTAATTCCAATTGGTTTATATTAAATTGACTTCCATTCACTTATTCAATTTCTCAACTTCATTAGCTTCTAATGAATTTACACTTACATTCATTTTCCCATATCAATTTATTTTACATTCAATTGATTAACATTCAATCCATTCATTAATTCAATTGCTAATTCATTTAACAATATAAGGTTGAATTTCATTTATATAACTCAAGTTCATATTCTTAATGACTTCATTTCATTAATTCACTTATTAATTTACTTCGACACCAAAATCAACTTCATTTATACTTACTTAAGTTATATTCCATTTCAAACATCATTTGTTTAACTTAACTTATATTTCCACTTATAAATCCAATTCAGATTTCAATTCAGAAGTAAATTCTATTTACTTTTGCCAACGTCAAATTTATTAACTCATATTATAAGTTCAAAAATCTTTTCACTTGTATTCAATTCAGATTTCATTTCTATTTAACTTTTTACCAAAGCCAAATTTTCATCACTTATAATTCTTCGCTTATAAAATTTATTCTTTTACAATATGTTTCATTTAACTTATTCAAACATCTTTCAATTAACTTATATATATTATTACATTTCAACAACCAAACAATCAATTTTATATACACTTTAATAATTCTGAAAAATTATTTCCTTTATATATAAAATATAATCAAGGTAAAATTATTTCGTTTACCCAATTTTAAAATGATACTATGTCGGTTTATCTCGTTTAAGAGTTTAGAAACCCCTATCGATAATATGGCGTCCCATCTACCGACCAGAATTCACAAACAGCTCAACGGATAAGCAAACACAATATAAAACAATTTATATTCACTAACAAATACGCATTCGTATATATTATTACACTCACACTCATTCTAGAGTACTACTGACTCTATCTCTAATGAGTAATTCCCAACAGAGCTAAGGTTGTCGCTTAACCATAAGCTCTGATACCAAATGTAACGGTGTGCGACTTTTCGACGCTCGAAAACCGGCATCAATACGTCCACTGTATCAACTGCCAAGAAAATCGAAGGCCGGAAAATCCTACCGTTAGGGTTATAGAAGAGGTAAAAGATAGAAGAAGAAGGAAAAAGATAGAACAGAACAGAAAGAAACAACAGAATAATAACAGAATCTCACAATCGCAGTGGAACAACATATAATAGATAAATGAATAATGTTTAAACAAAAGAACTATCTCAGTTATTACATTATATCATATTACATTACATTACATCATATTACATTACATTACATCATAATACATTACATTACATCATATTACATTACATTACATCATATTACATTACATTACATCAACAGATTGTACAACAACAAACAACAACAAACAGCGGAAAATAAATAATATATACTAGTGAATACGCCATGCCATCCAACTTGCCTCCAGCAACTCCTGAATTCCAGAATATCCTGATAACCTAATTCTAGACTGCCCGCGTGCAAATTGGTGGGCACCTAGAGTTTAGGAAGGAAAACAATAAACTCCAGGTCAGTCGTGGGACTGGTGTGAGAACTTAAAATAGTTTATCTTTAAAACAAAGAACATGATAATTTTAAAATAGATTCGCAATGCATTTTAGAAAATGAGACTACCATAAGGCCTCCCATACACACACACAATGCAAACGCAGAATCGTAGGAGATTTCTCCTTATGATAGTCAAAGAAGCTTGATACGCATTAAAAAGAAACGTTTGATATTATTACTAGTGCACAATGTAGAAAAAAATCATTTTGAAAGTAAAGATATAAATCTTAGCCAATATACGACCATTGTCGTATGCCTACTATAGCTACCATGTTCAATAGCAGGTTACCGCCACATTCCATGGCAGGTTATAAAACTAAAACCGTACAGGGTTCGTATTGTTTCTTTGGATTTCCAACAAATGGTTAGGCCAAGGAACTTCCCATTGCCACATGGGTACGCCTCTGGAAAGATGACCCGAGAACCTAACGTTACGGTTAGATCTATGCCAACAAAAGGCCGGGTTCCCCTTCAAACTGGGTAACTACTAACACGAATATGTCATTCCCCGATCGTAATCGAACTATATCCGAGGATCCTCGATCCCAACAACCACAAAGTAATAAATTTGCAGCAACAACATAGGTTAGGTATCTGGGCTCCATACCATGAAACCACCTCTATCCAGAAGGAATGACATACACTACAGGGGCGCTACCCCCTAATAACCTTGCCGCGTCCTTCCTGTTTTGTCCATTTCCGAGGTGTGAGGTCCGACGAACTCTGGTCCACAAAGCCACGCTTTATACAAAAGTTGTGCTTTGATCATCAAATGCTCAATAGCACTTCGTATGTCACATTACCAATTTGGGAAAGTATCACTAGTAACCATCAACTACATAACCTCTAAGGGTGTTAAGCTAAGAAAATAAATTCTCCGCTGCCAACGGGAACATATTTGATAGAAACCAGCTTTACATCTCAAATTGTAACGTCAGACACACATCCATACAAGTCCGTTCCGGGATCGAACGGAACCGAAGGCACTTACAAAGAAGTCCTTGCAATCCGGATATTCACTAATTACGACCGGACTTCCCATCACAAAGGGTAATAAATTTCTATATCGGAGATCAGCCAATGCAGAAACATTCGACGGTAATCCTTCCATTTTCATAAATATCCGGTCTTCAACACCGGTCATCAAATGCAATCCATAACGACGTATCACATATTCGAAATGGGTTATACGACCCTAAGGTCCTTTCCCGGCTAACCCGAATAGTGAGCGCTTATTTTAAAAATAAGTGTGGCATTCAAATTCAAGCAAATCACAACAAATAACTATTTAAAGGTAAATATTGATAGTCGGTTATTTGACTATCAATAGGCGTGCACAACATCCAGATTCCAAATAATTTCCCATATTATTTATTTTCCAAAATATCTTTACTAGATATATAATTTCCACACTTCAACCATTTGAAAACAAATTTTCAAATCGCTTTTCACCTTTACAACTTTTGAAAACAAACTTCAAATTGTTTCCCTACACGGGATATATTCACAAAACTTTATTCATTTTCATTTCAAAATGGTTCATTTAAACCAATTAAAAAAATCCTTACCGATTTACTTTACATTTACGTTCCAAATCCGTAAATTTATTTCCACACTTCAAAAATAAATCAATGTTTATTTTTAAACAAATTTCCCTTTCTTTTATAAATTCCATAGTGAATTTACACTTCCAAAATATCTATGAATATACGATTTTCAAATTGATTTCCAATATTCATTTTCAATTTATCTTTAAAAGATAAAATCTCAAAACATTCACTTCATATTTGAAAAACATTTCCATACTTATTTAATAATAAGTAATTCCCAAATCCATTTATTTTCAACATTTGGAAAATATTCAATATACTTAAATTGAAATTAAGTATATATTTCATTCTTTAAAGAAAACGTTCTATTAACCCATTTATTCGAGTCAAAACGAATGTTGCATAAAACATCGTTACGACGACCCAAAATCACTAGTATAGGGATTCAAAATTAGGATAGATATATAAATCCCAATACTACATAAAACATTTCCTTTCGGAAATCATTTACTATAACAACAGTGTTATAGTCCACCATTTCATTCTATTTCTCGAGAACGTCTATTTCAACAATAAATGTTGAAATCTATGGTTTCGACACTTAATTCATTTTAAAACAACTTCAAATCATTTTAATTCTATTTAAAATATCACTTCCCCATAACACTTTAATATATATTATTCACTGTCCCAAAATCGTGAATATTCTTCGTTAACCAAATTCAACATTTTTCTTCACATTTTGTTTAAAGGATTATCCAAAGTCCAAGATCGTCAATATATCTCCTTTAAAAAAATCTAAAATAATTTACTTATCAAAATAAGTCGGTTTCGGATTTATAAAACAATGTTTATAAATCCCATTTATGTTTTATAACCACCTCAACTTATAAAATCACTTTATTAACAAATTCTATTTATATCCCACTTAAATGCCAAAATCCAATTGATAAGTTAATTACTTATAAATCTTTTATTTTACAAAATCTATTCATTCTAAACTTCCCAATTTATAAATCTATAAATTTCATTTATTTATGAAATCCATTTATACTTCATTTTAACACTTAATAAAACTCGTTTTATAATTCCTATATTTTAATTTATAAATATCAATATTATAAATCTTTTATATAAACCGTTTATAATAATTCAAAAATCTCCATTAAACCATTCTTTTTAATAATTTACAAATCGTTATTAAAGCTTATATATAACTCCAAAATCATACTTAAGTATTATTTTCCAAAAATATAACTTTTACAACAATAATAATTATAACGTTTATTTATTTTAACAATGCAAAATTTAATAAAACTTATACTTTCAAAAAAATGACTTTAAAAATCCTTTTAAATTCAAAATCGTTACTTTAATATTTTTAAAACTCCAAAAATAGGCCAATGCTGCAACAACAACAATATATCAATCACGACAATCCAAACATCATATATCATCATATGATAATCAACAAATATCACAATATCTGTAATCAAATAAATACTGGTGAGGAATCCAGTTGGATCCCTCCAACCTGTTTCCCTGTATCCACAGATGTTAGCACAATACCAATTCCGTTCCAATATGGAATATCGTGGTATATGGGATTTATAAAATATTATCTGCTATTATGCGGCGCAATAGGGTCTCATCCGCTATATAATGCGGGAAAATCAACTACAAATACATATATAATACCAATTCCAATCAAGATGGGATTATCGCGGTATATGTTTTTAATAAATAACATCCGCTTAATATACGGTGTATAATGTTTATTTCAATCAATAACAGATAATAATTTATCATCCAGGCATACTATCAAGAAATTTTAAATCTAACTATTTAGAATTTAAATCGAAACAATTCGATTGAGTGAGAAGTTCTCACCTTGAATTTCCGATTTCCAGCGTTTTATTTCGAATAAAATTAAACGTGCGTTTAATTTTACTCGAAATTTTCACTAACTCCAAACGACTCCAATCCAGCTCCATAGCGTAGTGTTCGTCCATACGAACCCGACGGAACTTGTTTCGTGCGTTTTCGACCTCGTAGCAAAAAGTTGTTGCATTTCAAAGTTTGTACAAATTAATATAATTCAATTTTACAATTTCTTTTATTATTTTTACCCTAAACAATCAGGGCCGCATGTTGCAAGCCCTAGGATCTTGGCCGTCCTTTCTTTCTTCTTCCCCAACAGGAAACGAACGCACACCACACCCATAGAGCCGCCGTCCTCATTGAATTTTCGCACCAAATACACACGCCTTCACGTTGATCAACTAGCGCCATTCGTAAGCTCCTGCTCGACTCCATCTCCACCATGAACAAGGTGAAGCTCGGTTCATCTATGGCTTGGGAATTCAAGTCGTAACGTGCGGCCTTCATCACCATTTTGTCGCCGATCCACCGCTTTGATTTTGATCATACCCGTTGATTTTGTAGTTCGTGATGTGTTCTACAATATTGTAGTTGAGAGTTTGTTGAATTAACGTGTGGATTTGAAGAATTTTAGGGAGGAAGGAGAACAATTTCGGCCATTGAATATGTTCATGGCGGCTGAAGGTTTAACCTAGGGTTTGAGTGTAAATTGAATAAATGAAGGTCCTTTTATAGAAAATTTGCAAATTACTATTCATCCAAAATATTCCGAACTCCAAACAAAGCATGCCGGCTGGCATTTCTAGGGATTAACCCGCGTTCCGAACATAATGGAACGTGTTATGGGAGCCAATTCGACCATCTATGTGAGTTACGGAAACAAACGATCAATTTTAAATTAAATCGATTTAAACAAATTTCTATGCGTTTTGGCTTGCCCCGGACAAACGGTATATCCGATTGACACGTAATTCGAAACCATACAATAATTTGACATTACGGATCCGATGAAACTTGTTTCGTCGAAATCCGAGACTGTTTGAAAAATGGCTATTTTAACTCGTCAATTAAATATTAAAATATTCATTTTTCACAAATTAACTTTTAATTCAATTTTAAAAGTTCACAAACATTGTTATAACTCCAATATGATTAAATAAAATTTTACAAATCATTTTCGATCATATTTAACCCAATTTCAAATTATTTCTGTAATTTCAACTATTAAATTATCGATTTAATTATCCAATTAAATCTAGATATTCAAAATAAAATTTATTCGACTTACAAATCTTACTTGTTAATATTTAAATTCAATTAAATATACAAATTTTAATTAATAGAAATTCTGGGTCGTTAGACAATTAAATTAATTGGACTACAAAAATAGGTAAATTATAAGAATTGTTACCATTCACTTTCAATTTTATTTAAGTTTATTACTTACAACCAATAACCAATGTTACCATTAGTTTTATAAAACAAGTTTCGTTCAATTACTATAAATCACAGTATTATTTCGTTGGTTAATTCAATATTTACCGTTATTTTCTTTTATTAAATTTTATAACCAAACATACATTTACCTTATTTCAACTAATTGGAATTCCATTCAACTTGTCAATGATTAACTATAAATAACATTGTTGCTTCTCACTTTAGTTGTTATTTCTTTAAATAAATTACAAAATATTTATATTTTCAAATATTTATTCACAAATTTTAATTAAATTAACATTTTTAATCGTCGAAAATTACGGGTCGTTACAACATTGATCTCGTTCTAGGCGTACAACCAGTTAGTCGTCCTCCCACGAGGATGTCTACAAAGGAAAATGAGGAACTCAAGAAGCAGGTTTAGAGTTTGAGTCCATGAAGTTGATTCAGTCTAGTTTTTCACCGTGGGTTGCCGCAGTCGTTTTCGTGAAGAAGTCCGATGGAACTCTTAGGCTCCGCATCGACTATCGCAAGCTTAATGAGTTGACCATCAAAAATAGATTTCCATTACCTAGGATCGACGATATGTTTGATCAATTGAGTAGCGCTAAGATCTTCTCTCAACTCGACCTTGCTACTGGTTTTCATCAGCTTCGAGTCGCGGAAGATAACATAACTCTTATAGCTTTCCGCATTCGATATGGATCTTAAGAGCGGCTCATTATGCCATTCATTTTGACGAACTCTTCTGCTTTCTTTGTAGATCTTATGAATCGATTATTCTGGCAATATCTTGATAAGTTCATCGTTATGTTCATCGACGACATCCTTGTTTATTCGAAGTCTGTAGCCGAGCATGCTAATCACTTAAGAATTGTCTTGAGTACCCTTCGTCACCATCAGCTTAAAGCCAAATTCTCAAGTGCCATTTCTAGGAGAATAAGGTTAAGTTCTTAGGCCACGTTCTTTCTTATGAAGGCATTTCGGTCGATCCTTTGAAGATCGAATCCATCTAGAATTGGAAGAGGCCTGAGAATGTTAATGAGATTCGTAGCTTCATTGGATTGGTGGATTATTACCGGCGGTTCATTAAGGATTTCTCTCATATTGCGCTTCCTCTCACCAGCCTTACTTGGAATGGCATTTGATTTATTTGGTCCGACAAGTGTGAAGCTTCTTTTCAACAGTTAAAGGAGCTTCTCATTAATGCTCATATTCTAGTGGTTCCCGAAGGGAATCAAGATCTTGTCGTCTACACCAATGCTAGTAGATGTGGCCTCGGTACCATGCTTATGCAGAAGGATCGGGTAGTTGCTTATGCCTCTAGGCAACTGCGATCAAATGAAATATGCTATGCCACTCATGACCTCGAGTTAACCGCCTTTGTCTTCATCTTGAAGATTTGGCACCATTATCTATTAGGCGAGCACTTCATTCTATACACTGATCACAAGTCTTTAAAATATCTGTTCGCTTAGAAGGAATTCAATATGAGGCAACAGTGTTGGCTTGAGTTCCTTGCCTCCTATGACTTTGATATCCATTATACCCCTGGTAAGGGTAATCATGTTGTTGATGCGCTTAGTCGTAAACATTCGGCTGTTGTTTCTATGATGTTAGCCGAGTGGGATGTTCTAGAGACCTTATCCCTTTGTGGTATTCATGATCGACCTTTATCTTATGATTCTCCTATTTTATTATTCAGTTTGGAAGCTCGACCCAGCTTATTGGATCATATTGTCGATGCTCAACGGCGTGATCCCAATCTTGTGCACCTTATTCAGATTTGTGATTCTGAGTCCCGTGATGTGGAGTTGCAGGATTTCAGTATTGATTCTCATGGGTGTCTTCGCAAGAAGAACCATCTTGTTGTGACTTTTGATTCTGCACTTAGGTATGACATTCTCGATGACTATCATCGTTCTAAGTATACCATTCATCCAGGCAGTAGTAACATGTATGCCAATATGCATTGCCTTCATTATTGGGAAGGCATGAAGCGCGATGTGGCGAGCTATGTGAGTAATTGCATGACTTGTCAACGTATCAAATCTGAAGATCAATGCCCTTCTGGTCTCCTTCAGCCTCTAGAGATTCCATTGTGGAAATGGGATCAGATTTCGATGGATTTCATTGACAGCCTACCTCGTTCGAGATCGGGCCATTCTAGCATTTGGGTTATTGTTGATTACCTTACCAAATCAGCTCATTTCATTCCTATAAAGTCTAATAGGAGTGCTTCTCATTTGGCCAAGTTATATATCAAGAAAATCGTGAGAATTCACGGTGTTCCTAGTTCAATTGTTTGTGACTGTGCTCGTTATTCACGAGTCATTTCTTGCAGAGTCTTCAGCAAGCTTTGGGAACAAAGCTTAATTTCAGCATAGCATATCATCTGTAGTCTGATGGGCAGACTGAACGGGTGAATCGTATTCTCGAGGATCTTTTCCGTGCTTGCATTCTAGGTTTCGGTGGTAGTTGGGAGGATCATCTACCACTTCTATAATTCTCCTACAATAATAGTTTTCAGTCTAGTATCGGTATGGCTCTTTTCGAAGCCTTATATGGAAAGCCATGCCGATCACCTTCGTGTTGGTTGGAATCTGGGGAGAAGCTTATTCTAGGCCTCGATTTTTTTCGTGATTCTTCTGAGAAGATTATTCTTATTCGGCAGAGAATGAAAGAAGCATAGAGCTGCCAGAAATCCTACACGGACAACCGTGGGAAGCCTCTAGAATTCTCTATTGGTGATTTCATCTTTATTCGTGTTTCTCCTTTGAAGGGGGTTATGCATTTTATTACGACTGGGAAATTGGCTCCTCGCTTTATAGGACCTTTTCTATTACTGAACGTATAGGCCCTATGGCTTATAGAGTTTCACTTCCAGCTCATCTATCTTGCATTCACGACGTGTTACACGCCTCTCAGCTTTGGAAGTGTCTTTAAAAGTTGAATTATATTATCGATTCTCTTGATTTGCATGAGCTTGAGATACTCACCAGACTTATCTATTGTGCAGCAGCCTATTCGCGTACTTGCTTCGAAGATGAGACGCTTTCGAAACTAGGACGTGCCGCTCGTTAAAGTCCAATGGTCCGCTTATCCCAATGACTGCACTTGGGAAACCAAAGAGTTTATCGAGCGATCCTACCCCGGTTTTCTTTCTTCGCATAGCAATGGTGAGAATCTTTTTATCTCAAGCTTATTTTTTTTCTTTCGATTGATGAAATTAATAAGTTGAATACAAAATCTTCTCTAGAAATTGTGTGGACGCAATTTTGTTAAAGTGGGAGTCTGTAACAACCCTGATTTTGGAGATTACCTATAAGTATTAGATAATAACAATAGTTATGATTTAATATTGTGAATTAAAATAAAATTGGAGATTTTAAATTGCTTATTTGGAATAAACAATGAATTTTGGAAAATAAAATGTGAAAATAAAGTTTAAAAGCTTTATTTTATTAGCTTGGATTAATAATGAATGGAAAATGATTTTTATTTAGAGAAAATGCAATAATTTTATTAATTATTGTCAATTACTTCTTTTAATAATTTTGAAAGGAAGTACTTGATTTTTAAAGGTTGTTTATTTAAACTTTATAAAGTGGAATTTAGTTTAAAAATGTTTTTTTAATTATAAATTTGAGTTTAGAATGGTTAGTTATATTTTTCTAAGCACGAAAAATATTTTTGTGGAATTTTAGAAGTTAAAATAAGGTTTTGTGCGTTTATTTGTGAAAATTGTGTATTTTTTTCTAAAACAAGAGATTTTAATAATAAACATATTCTAAAAATTAAATTTTATCTTTTTATATAGTGTAAAATACTTTATTTTATTTGTATGTAAGTTCATATATTTTGTTTGGTTTAAAAACTTGAGAGATGTGATTTGTTTTGTAAAATAGTGTAACTTATGCATAATTGTATGTACATAAATTAAAACATAGTCTATTTGATTTTGCTTTTAATTATTGGGTCCACGCCCACTTAGCCTTAGTCTGAAAGAAGGAAATGAGAAAACACAGTTGCCTGTATGTTCTTTTTGCTACCTCACCTTCTTCTTCCTCAAAGGTAGAAAACAGTAAACCCACTTTCCTCTTTCAAAGTAAAATTCAAAATCTTCATTCCAATCCAATTAATTACTGAAATTTATTAAAATAAAGTCAACTATTTCAGGTAATCTAAGCCAAAAACAAACTTCTCCTCATCCTTTTTCTGATTTGGTGAATTTGTTGTCTATATTGTTTGTTCTTGCATGTTTGTGTACTCTTTTTTTAAGTTGTTGAAGCTCTTTTGAAGCCAAAGCGTGCACCTTTTCTCCAATTTGCACTTGTAGCTCAAGTACTTTGTAAGGTGAGTATTAAAACACATAAATTCTAGCTAAATCAATGCTTCAAAATGCCAAAATCTAACTAAAAATAGCTTCAATATATTGATTTTATGTTCATGTTTTGTTTCTTTGAAAACTGAGTTTGTGTGTCACTTTGCACGTCATTTTCTCCTAATTCCGGTAACGAAATGCTGCTGGATATTCTTCAGTTGATAGTTTGTGTGTTGTATATGTTCGCCAAATTTCAATGCAAAACATATTCTTTTGATGCTTGAAAATTGCATTGCAAAATCAATGAACCGCCTGAAAATCACCCGTACACATTTTGTAGTGTTGCTGCAAACATGGCCTGAGTCCATGTTTGAGACGTAATAACTTCCTCATACTTTATCCAAATTGTGTGATTCTATTTTTTTGATAGATAAAGTTTTCTACTATAAGCATACCAAATTTCATGTCCTTTCGACCAATATAGCTTATAAGAATATGCTGCCGAACTTTGATTCAGAGCTTGCTTTTCCCAGATTTTTACAGTGAAAATTGCTTGGGTTCAACTTTGAGACATCATAACTTCCTCGTAATTTATCCAAATTGCATGATTCTTTTTTTGTTTGAAAGATACAGTTTTCTAATATATTCATACCAATTTTGAGCTCAATCTGATGGAATTTGATCCTCTGTTTTATGCCTAAAATTGGAACCCAGAATGGATTTTTAGGCCTCGGCACATTCTTGTTGAACTGTTACAAATATGGTCTGAGTCCATGTTTGAGACATCGTAACTTTTTCATTTTCTTCCTGAATTCATTGATTCTTTTTATGTTTGAATGATGAAGTTTTCTACTTTGTGCACATCAATTTTTAGTTCAATCAAAGGTCGTTTGGCCACCTATTTTATGTCCGAAAGTTGAACCTAGAGAAGATTTCAGACCTGGGTATTATTTTTCCCAAGCGTTTTATGTTATTTTTCCGTCCGACTTTTAACTTTTACTTCATGTTTTTGTGATATTTTTGAAATGTTTTGAGGGCTATAATGCCTGTCAATACGTTAGCCAAGGTTTGATGAATTTGAAATTCAAATTTGAATTGAATTTGAATGACAGTTTTGAGTGATTTCTTTAATTTCGAGCACACATTTTTCCAAACAATTTTGAAATAATTTTAAAGTAAATTAGAATTTAAAATAATTATTATGTAATTTTTTTAAATTATTTTAAGCTATAAAATCTATTTATTCTCTATAATAAGGGAATTTTCAAATATCGTCTTCAAAATTGATTTCGAAAAATGGTTTTAAAAGCATGTTTTCTCAAATAAATTATTTTATATATAAAATACATGTTTTTGCACTATTCGAACGAATGATAAGGAGAATTAAAAGGTTTGGTAAAACATGTGGTATGGAACACGTGCATTCATTTTATCGGTTAGGTCCTGACTTGTCCGTTTGATCATTTTGACCTTCGGGTCGAGTTTATCGATGAGATGAGGTAAACTTTTTACTGCTTTGAGTGTGAAATTTACTGGCAATTAGTAAACCATTTTGAGTGAACATGTGGTATAAGACGCATGTTAACACTATTCGGGTTCCTATTTGAGATTTTGTGACACATTTGCCATTGCGGCGTGTCAGTACTGGACCTTCGGGTCATTGTCATTGCGACGTAATTGTCTTCGAGACGTTTTCCATTGCGGCGTATTTGGCATTACGGCGTATTTCCTATTGCAGCGTATTTGTCATTGTGACATTTTGCCTTCGGGTGAGGTAGCTATTTGAGATAACCGTACTTGGCAAGGCTTCAGCCACATGCACATGCAAACATTTTTGAGATGGTTTCTTTGACTATTTTCCCTTATGTACCGCCCCTTTCTGGAATTGGTCCTTTGAACCATTTGGTATATGTTTGTGGCGATTACCTTTCGGGAATTTGAACTCTTGGAAGTTTTGTTTTTGAGATTTGAATTTCTTACACTAGCGTTATATGAGATTTTCCTTTTGTCTTTTACTTGAAATTTTATTCTCCTTTTTGGAGATATATTTGCCTTATGGCGTATTTGAGATGGGATCTCTTTATGCATATTTCGGGTTTGCCAAGATGGTGGATTTCGGTTTTCCCCTAAACCATATTTGATGTGTTATGAATGTCGATGATACGAGGCTTGCTACTTTTAGCGTTTTATGGGTTATTTTATCTCTTTTGAGATTATATGTTTGTGTTGTGATACCATATTATCACTTGATGTAATCATACACTTTACTTGTCCCTTCACACTCGAGAATATTATCACATTATCCTTATGTCATATTATAGCTTATCCTTACTAACTGATTTGTTTAGCTAGACTTACTTATGTATTTTATACTTGGGTCAGACCGAAGTGTTTTAGGTTAGGTACATATGGACTTAGATTATTTTCCTTTCGCATGGACTCTACTTGCTAGCTCTTTTTGTTATAGCTTTTGGTGCAGTCCTTTTTGTTTTCTACTTTGATATGTATATTCTTTTGACTCGTGTTTGTATTGTGGTCGTCATATCACATATGTGATGTATTATTTTGTATACTCTGTGATGTATATGTGTGTATATATGGGATTATCTTTTGTTTTGTGATGTGTTTTGCACATGAGTTGTTGTAGTTTGTTTTGACAAATCCTATAGCCACCTATGGCTTTATATTAAGTATTTATTGGATATATCGATCGACTTGAGATAGAAAAAATATATGGCATTTGTCGAAGTACTCAATTGATATTTAAGACAAGGCTATAGATGGTTGCTCCTATCCAGCCCTATTCTCTACATTAGAAAATAGTACTACCTAGTAATACTCTTTGTTAATGTAGGTCTCGGGGTGGGGCGTCACATGCAATTCACTAGAAAATGCAGACATGCAAACAAAATCTCTCAATATCAATTTATCCAACCAAAATCTCTCAGATATCCTAACTATTGGTGGAACAAGCATTTTCAACCCTACCGATAGCTCCAATAATCCAAATTCATGTTCAATAACTGCTGTCCTCCCCCATCATTCTTCAAACACTCTATCTTCCCATTCATTTGACAACATATTAGAAAAAAAATTCATACCACCAATAAAAAGAAAGCACTTCCCTCAATTCAAATCTGAAAGAATAATAAAAAGAAGTGTGCAAGAAAAAATAAATCAAAAAATATGATAACCCTAATTTCTCTATCTCCAATTGAGTCAGAAGATGACTCAGATTCCTTCATGTATCAAATACTAGAAAATACACCATCTTCCAATGCTAGAAGAACTAGAAGCCTCAATAAAAATCCACCAAAGTTTAATTAACAATGAATAACATAGAAGCATGGAATGTAAGAGAGGCTCATCATCATACAAAGCCTGACTATATTATATCACTAATTCAAAAAAATAACCTCTCATTAATCTCTATTTTAGAAACAAAGCTTGACTCCTCCTTAACACAGAAAGCAGCCAAATGCATAAAAAAAACTAGAAATTCATATTAAATCGTTCTCAATCACCATATGGAAGACTCCTAATCCTATACGATCCATCTATTTATTCTTTGACCCCTATCCTCCAAGATTCAGAATTCATTCGTACCCATGCTCTTCACATTCCTACTAACACTTCAATGTATTATACTTTCATATATGCCTATAACTCTTCTCAACTTAGAATTAAAATGCATGAAACCATACCTCACTTCAAATAGATAACTCATCCATGGATAATTATGGGTGATTTAACTGCTCTTTTCTAGCTTCTCATCGAACTGATGGTAGGCCTCTGACCCTCTCTGAGCTAAATCCTCTAAATAATACCATGCAAAATGCTTCTCTGGTTGAAATCCCTTATTCTGGTTCAAATTTCACATAGACAAACAAAAGCAGTCACCACCCTCCTATATTATCCAAAATTGACCATGGCTTTATGAATATCCCCTCCTTACTACAATGGCATTCAATAAGCATACATATTCCAATGCCCCTACTATCTGACCACTAACCATTAATCCTCACCTTTGGCTCTGCTTTCATATAAAAAAGTAAATTTCAAATTCTATGATGAATGGACTAATAATTTTGAACTAAAGTAGGTAGTTTCTGAAGCTTGGAAACATCATATATATGGGAACCCGAAGCATTCATTGCAGAAATACTCAGGAACACAAAAGAAGCAATCAAATTATAGGCAAAGAGAATATATGGTCAAGGGTGCCACAAATGCAAGAGCAACAAGATATATAGTTAATGGAAGAATAACAATGGCCAGCCAAATACATTCATGCAAACAAAAGAATATGAGTGGACGGACAAGCACAAAGACTACTCCACTAAAACAGTCTATAAAGAATTAGTGGGAGAGATGAATAGTAGCTACTTTCGATGGCATTCACGTATCTGGAACAAGTATGCAGATGAAAGATACAATTTCATGTCGTGGAAAGTTTTTAAAATGCCTCGCACACATTACGAAATCTATCATACAGAGGAATAAATGTCGCGAATACTTGCAAATTCTGCCTCTCTACTGAAGAAGATGTTCATCACTTATATTTCAACTACACCTATACAAACTTCATATGGAACAAATCAGACAAAAAGGTGGATATGGCTCGATAAGCAAGAATAGTAAGATTGAATGGATCAGAATTTATAAAGCGACTAGGTGGAAGGAACAACAAACATATGAACTCCTAATAATGCTAAAGATCATGGTCGCTTTCGTATGGGAGGAGAGAAATTGCATAATTTTCAATCAAAGAAGGAAGGATAGAATGTAGTTATATTATGAGACAAGAAGGAGAATTCTTGAGATGATATCCCTATTAACTTACCCATTTGATCAAGCAACAATAAGCAAATTGTAACGACCCAGATTTTTTGACATTTGATTTGGAATATTTAAATGGTTTTAAACATTAAATTTGAAATATAGATTGATTTTGAATATGGAAATTTGGTTTTTATTTAGAAAATAAATTCAGAATTTAAATATAGCGATTTATTGGATAATTTAATTATTGAATTTTATAAGTGAATATTGGTTAAATTATTGTATCTTGAGTTTTGAGCTTGATAAAAATAATTTAAAGGCTTGTAAAATTTATATTAACAATAATAAAGATAATTTTAAAATTGAATATAAAAGTGATTTGTTCAATTTCAAAAATAGTTTGTTCAAATTGACATTTAAAAATAGCCATCCAGGACACAGTCTTGAAATTCGACGAAGCCTGATCTATTTGATCCGTAATATTGTATTTTTATCAGATTTCAAATTTCATGGTGTTTGGATTTATCGTTTGGTCGTACGGTATATAGACGTGTTGAAAATTTATATTGAAAATTCAATATAATAATTGGGTCCAAAAAGCTATCTTCTCCATACGATCAAATTAGGACTCGAAACCTTTTTCATTGCGTTTGAATAGAGGTATAACATTATGAATGCCAGGAAGCAAGCCAGGATAAGGGTTCGAGATTTTGAGTTGTGTAAATTGAGATATTTTGGAAATTTAATTAAAATATTTTCTAGTCAGACATTCCTTTCAGCTGCATTACATCCTTTCAGAGTACCCATTACCAGTTCAAACATGCCACCACGTACAGCTTCCACTTCTCTTTTAACCCTTATTGTCAAATGAAATCATAAGCCATCCTCTTCATCTTCAAATTGTCTTCCACGGAAATCAATACGAAAATATGAGAACGAAAGGAAAAAAAGAATCGATCTCTGTTTATGTAAAATATATATCAAACCGCGATGTGAGGCGCAAGTATGAGAGTGGGCGCAGCACATGGAAGCTCGAGGACAACTAGGGTTAGGGGCCATGTTTTCCTCAGTCTCATTCATGCGATGGAAGGCGATTGGGAGGCACGTTTGTGCGCGTGTATGTCAGGAGTGGTGAACGAGCGCAAGCAGACGCAGGCACGATTTAGAGCATTGCGATGAGGTCGTGGGTGGTTGTTGGCATTGGAATGTGTGCACGATTTTGGGAGTGGTCGCAATAGCTGAAGGTAAAGCAGGTAAAATCACGAGTTGATGTAAGCAGTGGCTCGCGGTGGGGTTTTGATAGCCACTGCGTGGTATGGCAGAGGGAAGAGGGACACGGTGACGACAGGAGAGGAGCCTGATGTAGTGAAGTTCAGTCGCGATCCGGGTGCTCGCGTTCGATTGAGGCTTCATGCGTGATGAAGAAGGTGTCTGGGAGGTAATTACTGTATAATGTAATTAGTAAATTTAAAATTGAAATTGAAGGGATATTTCTCCTATATGAAATCGAATGCTTATAAAATATATATCTCATTCGTACGAGGTTCAAAATGAACGAAAACTAGCGGTGTGGTGCTCGTGGCCTCGAATCTATGCAAATAAAATTGATTCGGAATTTATTGAAGATAGTTGGGATTTTAAATTAAATTGAACGTTGTTTAATTTAATTTATATTTGGAATGGATTGAGAAATAAAATCAAGGTACGTAAATCTCACTCTTTTTGGATTGCTATATACAAATTTTACATAGTTAGAATTAATTCTGGATGTTTGGTTGAATTAATTATCTGTTGAATGATATATTATAAATGTATACGGTCGTATATATATTAATAGTTAGATTGATATTCCTACATATTTTAGCGGATGAGACCCCATGCTCCCCGCATAATAATGGATGACCCTATATACCGCGATATCCCCTTTGAAATGGGATTGGTATTTTTATATTATATTAAGATCTGTGGATGCAGGAAAACAAGTTGGAGGGATCCAACTGGATTCCTCAAAATGTTAAATTTAATTTCTTATATTGTGATATATGGATTGTGTAGAATAATCTATATAGATTATTGTGGTGTTTGGGGTTTATTAGATGCTATTGTAGCACTGGTCTGGATTTGATAATTTAAATACCTTAAAAATATTTTTAAAATTTAAGGGATAAAGGGGAATTTTTGATATAAAAATACTATATTACAATTGGGGTTATTTTAAAGGAATTGAGTTAGAAAAATATATTGACTTTTGGGTAACACTTAGCTATTGAGAATTTTTAAATGGAGATTCTAAAATGAAGTATTTAAAAAGAATTTATAAATGGTATTCAGAAAATATAGAATGGAGTTGAAATCGATATTAAGATAGATTGGAAGTTATAAATGGGATTTTTAAAGGAATGGATTTTATAAATAAGATTGCTTTTTTTAACAAGGAAAGAACCTAAAGGAGTTATAAAAACCTATAAACGATGTTTATAAATAAAGGAGATCGATATCAGGATGATAAATTGGAAATATAAAATTCATAGGTGAAGTTATATTAGACTATGGAAATAGGGTGTGGAAAATAGTGGATTACTATTTTTGAAAAGTGGAAAAAAATGGTTAAGGAAATCAGAATGGAAGTGATGTGATGGAAATTGAGAGGAATTTATAAGTTGAATGGGTTATTGAGGTTTTTAAAAATATTTTAAATTTTAAGAACTGAGTTGTTTAAAAAGGAAAATTTATTATTTTAAAACTATGGAATTTGAAACTAGTTGAGATTGAATACTTCGGTTAGTAGATTTTCAAAGTTAAGTATTTATTTAATTAATTCTAACTTTTAAATTCAGCTTGGAAATTTATTTGTTCATCTAAAAATGAGTTATAGATATTATAAGAGTGTTTTCAATATCTTAAATAATAACTTAAAAGTATTTTTAATAAATTACTATTCTTTAAAGTAAATACTCGTTATATATATGTATATATGTAGTTTCGAAATGATTGCAAATTTATTTATAAATTTTCTCGAGATATGTAGACGGGTTTATTAAAGGATGAGATTTTATAAGAAAAATCTTATAAATGGAGTGTCAGAGACTTAAGAAAATTTCCGATGTCTAGATGCGATAACTTTGGAAAGATTTTGAATTCATAAATGGTTGGTTGGGATTATAATTAAATATAATCGGTTTGGAAATCGTAAGAAGAATTTATTAAAAATCTGAAGACTTATGTGATAAGCTATGAAATATTTCCAAGTTTAACATCGAGATGATTTTGGAAATTATACGTATAAATATTTTCCTAAGTACTGAAAGAAGGTTTTGGAAATATTTTTAGTGGGAAATGATGTGGAATAGAAATATTTGCTAAGTGCTATAAAAATGGAAGTTTGGAAATATTTCTAAGTGTTGAGAATGGTGAAATATCCTGTTATGGATATAAGTGTTGAAATTGTTTCCAAAATATGGAAATATTGAAAGAGGTTGAGCATATATCTCAGCAAAGATATTTTGAAAAAATGTTTTGAAGGTTTATAAAAATAAGGCCTAGTGTCTGCTTATGGATATTTATTGATAGTTCAATAACGGACTATCCAATTGGCCAATTTCATTAATCATTTTGAAGAGACCAGGATCGGATTTAATTGTCCGAAACCACTTCGATCTAGTTTGAATGTTACGAATGAATACCATGAAGATGATGAAGACGGTGATTCGGTTTGTCGAGACCCAGGACAACTTGTATAGACGAATGCTACCAAATCATTGTCATTGGAGGACGATGAGCATTCTAAGTGGAATTATTTCTTGAAATGTAACGCTTAGCCTGGAGCCTCATCAACTGGGAATGAGTAAAATAGAAGAGATGCAGCAAGGCTAAGTGGGTCCCACACAATTAGGGTACGTTATCACTTTTTTAGATGTCCTCGAAAACCTATTTATTACGGGTATGGTTGTACATGAAAGGAGTGCTCGATAGAAAGGGTAGGAAAACGCGGGGTGATGACATATTCGATCTATCCAGGTTAGGGGTAGGACAGTCTTGTGTCACAGGGGATCCCGGCGTGGTCCTCGACACATTGTTCTAGAGGTGTACTGTGATGGACGGCATCCAGTAGCCCAATCATTCGTTGGAATCCATTCTCCATTACGAGCTTGCGGTTTTGTTTGTAGAACCTAATATGCTAGAATTTAATTAATGTAACAATTTCAGCTATTTGAATAAGTATTTGTATTTAGACACTATTATAATATCATTGGATTTTCTATAAAATATTTTGGTTATCATGAGGGAAAAACCCGTCGTGTTTATGTGTGATGCGGTCTTATGAGATACCTCTGTTTTCAATGGATTTTGATAACTCTAATAAATCAAATTGAGTGTGTTTTCTCACGCTGGTTTTCCAGACCAACTCGGGTGTTATTTTATTATAATGCTCGGGTCAGATCGATATTATAGATTCAGGATAGAATACTATGGAGCTCAAGAAGGAGCTGAAGGAGTAGAGACGTGTCCCCGTGCTCGATGTATATTTTCGCTGTATGAGGACAAGTGATTGTAACTATCTAGATTGGTGTATTGATCATTTTACTTTGATGATTGTAAGTATAAACAAATATAGGCTCTTTTATATGAAATTATGTTATTATATATTATATTTGTATTCCGCTGCGATTGTTAGATTCTGTATTGTTGTTATATTTTTCTTATCCCTCTTTCTTCTTCTTTACCTTAGTTATTCGTTCTTTCATACAATTTGGGTTGAACAGGAGTGAATTATTATCAACAAAGGGTACAGAACGGCGGGTCACTACCCAAATGGACATAAGTGAGTTTTCGCTTGGAGTATTGCTTAGGTATGCTTGGAGTTCTGCTGTGAATTGCTTGCAGTTCCTTAGCCTTCTACTTTGGGATTACTCTAGCTTCTACTTTTTCTGTGCTTTGTTTATTTTTTAATCATTCTTTCCTCCTATTTCTCTTGTAATTCAATGTTTCTTCCTGTAATACATTATTGCATGTTATAAATAAAGGTAAGGGTCCTTAACCCTGTTGGCTTTGCCAATTTTTTTCCCATGTAATGGTTTTACAAAAGCGATTCGTTTGAAAAAATTTATAGAGCATATATAGCTCTCGAGTTTCTTTATGAAGATAGAAAATTATAAATATAAAGTTCTAATAGAAATTAAAATTTGTTAAAATTCATAATTTCAGTAAAGGAAATTTTATAAAAAGTTATTTCTTTTGAAAGAAAAAAAATGATAGAGCATGGTTTTTATGCAATGAAAACTTTTAAGCTATAAAAAATATTTTTTAGGGTGGATAGATGGAAGTGGTACAAGTTTTAAATGGGGTAAATAGGATGGGAAAGAAGATTGAAACCCGAAAATAAAGCAGTAGGCGGATGTACTGGTGGTTCGATGTAGAGGATAATCAACTAAGAGCTATAATTATATAAATATAAGCCATTTAAATAATAGCAATTTAGGTAGAAGAAAGTTAAATAATACTCACATTAAGAAATAATGCTAAGAATTTATATAAAATAATGCTGGTAATCTAATTAGAAGAAATACAAAAAAATAAAAGGCAAAAAAAGGAAAATTGACATTTTTCATTATTTTACCCATTTATTGCTTGTATATTTTGAAAGCTCCTTTCACATGATATTAGAGACTCCGCTAAGGATTGAAAGTGGAGGTAGTATGAGTAATATAAAAATGGTAGAGTGAGAGTTGTTCTTACATACTCCGGTTTTTATTGTTAAAAAATATAAAGGATGTTTACAAATACTATAAAGTACATTTTTGAAAACAACGGTTTGGTGTAACAAATGAGTTTTTGGAAGAAAAACTTAATAAATAGTTTGAATTAAAAATATCATTTTTTTTAAGAAGTGAAAGTTGAAAAGGTCTTTAAAAGGAAAAGTTGGTTTGAAGGAAAACAAAATAAACTTTTTAAAAACTAAATTTGCTAACATTTTCCTTTAGATTTAATGAATGGGATAAATTTAAAAAATTTAAAGTATAGTTTTAAAGCTAAGACAGTAAGAATTTTTTAAGTTTAATAAAAGGTTTCTAAGTTGTACTTTTAAAGGTGGGTTTTGGGATTAAGTATTTCAAATTTTTTAAAGTTGTTAATTATTTAAAAAAGGGCGAAATCCAAACAACAATTTTAAATATGGAGTAGATAGGAATGATTATTTGGGTAAGACAGTGTAAAATGTAAGGCTATGAAGAAGATAGCCACGACCACTTTATAGTAGCAATAAGAAAACCCCATAGATTGTAAGGAATATTGGTGAAAACGTATGAATATATGGTTAGACATGTGTGCAAGCAATTTGAAGAACCCTCGAATGAATGATAAATGGTATTAAAGTACACTTCTATGAGTACTAGGTTATGCTTATATGAAGAATCAAGGATAAAGAAAATAAATACCAGGATTTTGGAATATCATCTAAAGATTTGGATTAAGAGAATATATTAACACAGAGTGGTAATAAGGTGGCAAATACACATAGAGATATTGGTAGAATCAAAGTTCTAGAAGGTCAGGTAAAGAATGGAAAAGTTATTTCGCCAAACCAATTTACCAATGAGATTATTTAAGATTTGTAGGTTTTATAAGGATGGCACGTTAGAATGGTCCATTCAATTTAAGTAAGAAGTGATAGGCCCACAAGATCGTTAGTGTCAAAAAATGTTGAAGGGCACTTTCAACGGCTATTTCTTTAAGGTTTGGGATATTAGCATTAGTTGTCTCTATTGGTATAAATGGGCATATGACATTATGGGAAACGTTCCTTTTTATGTGCTTTCTATATGCGCCGTCATATTATGGGAAAACAGTAAGACAAGGAAATTTTAGGAAATGCACTAAATTAGTGCAAAAAGAAAAGAAAATAGTAGAGCCAAAAATGTAGAAATAAATTAAGAAAACTTATTTAATTTACTATGTAGGTAAAAGTGAAATAAAATTGTAAGTCCCCAAAAAAATTTTGGGAAATGAATTTCAACTAGCGGAGGACAGGGGATAAAAGTTGCGGAGCTATGGGTCAGTACCCCTGCACTAAAAGGGCAAAATTTGTAATTGAACTTGTATGCTAGTTAACATTATAAGAGAAAAGAAAAGTTTTTAAAAAATAAAAATTTACTGCATAATTTAATAGAGTCCATTATGGACGCTAAAGTGTTGACTAAACACCGATTTTTATGAGGTGTGGAGAACTTGTTTTGAAAATCTGTATATGTATACATTTGAAATAAAAATACTTTTGCAAAAAAATTTTGAAAAAAAATCTGTGTTAGGAAATTTTTTGTTGATATTTTAAAAAGTAATGTAAAAAAAATTTCAGTTGAAAGAAAAGAAATTTCAAATTTTGAAAATGCCACATACTTGATATGGAAGAATAGTCGATAGGTTGATTAATA
This sequence comes from Allium cepa, assembly GCA_030765085.1. NCBI lineage: Eukaryota > Viridiplantae > Streptophyta > Magnoliopsida > Asparagales > Amaryllidaceae > Allium > Allium cepa. The sequence goes on from CM060943.1 coordinate 468,892,684, forward strand.
TAGATTCTACTGTGCAGCAGAAGTGGCAGTAAAATAAAATATGGTTAGAGGCGAGGAAGCTATTTTAGCTATGAAAACTTTTCCAATATATCTTGTCGATAGATGAACAAAAAGTTGATTTTTAAAATGAACCTAAAATTTGAAAATAATAAATTTATTATGCAAACTATACTTTGAAAATTTGAAAGGAGATATCTGGGCAAAAGTGAAGGTTCCAAACTACAGTGGGAAGTGGGGTATACGAGAGAAAAAGCATGGAAATATGGAATTTCCCAATTCAAACCCTTTTCGCAGTATAAAGAAATAGGTCTACAAAACTGGATTTTTCTGAATTTGCATGTTACCAATGGTGTGGTAGGATTTTGGATGGTAAGTATTGGATGCGAAATTGGTTGAACTATACTTCTATTCATAGAAATGTGGAAAATTTTGGATGCAAAAGAAAGTTTTTAGTTTTAAAAAGTTGCATACATGTAGAATTGTCAGTATACTTAGGACATTTGCATCACATTCTCAAAATTGATTTAAAAGACAGCACTGATATAGGAGGCACCGATTAGAAGCATTCTGTATACATATCATATGTATTATGATACACCATGCACTTGTACACGATTGGCTGTAAAATTGGTCGTGCACTACTTGATTTGTTAGCTTAGAATGGATGTACATTAGGTTGCACGATTAGGGCCTTAAGGAATTTCGGGAATGAAATTCTTTTAAGTACGATAATTAATTTAAAAGAAGTTAATCAATAAATAGTAAACAACTAAAAATATAATTTTTACAAACTTCGGAATTCGGCAACAAAACTAGCACCATTGGGTTCATGGTGATTTTCAGATCAATTGTTATATATATAAAAAATATGATCGAAGTTCAAATAAAAAAGGTAATTGACGTTTGAACTTTAGAATCGAAAATAGTTATATATATATAACTGTAGTAATAGAAGTTAATTAACACTAATTAGTAACATTGATGGTGTAACGACCCACATTTTTGGACGGTTTAACTTGACAATAAACCACACATGTCAAACTCAATCCATTAAAAAGCGAGGATTGTTATGGGGTAAATAAGAGAAAGAAGAGAAAGAAATAAAACAAACACAAAATCTCACAGTGGAATGACAAAATATAATAATCAAATAACAGTTCGTGAAGCTGTTTTATGAATAACATTTGATTACACTATACAATACAGATTAGAGTTACATACAGTAGAGATAAATAAATAATATAGCGGAACAGCATGATGCAGTAGTGTAAACTAAAATAAATAATAGTATTAAATCTTCGTCTACATCCCCTAGAAATAAGGTCTTCGATATATTGAAAAGCTCAGAATGACCCGAGCGAATTGAAAAGACAAAACACTCGAGTCAGAACTAAAAGATCTTATGTAAGTTAAATCAACAGTAAAATAAATACGAGTGTAACGACGTCAGAGATGCTTACGGGGTTTGACATCTCCTATCCCATGTCTAACATGAGTGCAATAACTTATGTGATGTTCGGGATTACATCTCCTAAGGATCCGTTAAACAATTTACATACATAGTACAATACGCTATTATAATAGTGTCTATAGTAAAGTAAAGTATTAAAATAGCATTAAGGTGTTACCCATATCCCCCTTAACACATTTTATATATTCTCATAGTTTATACAGTATAGTAAGCTCCACCAAATTGGTGGTTTACCCAGTAGGCACTCCATAGGTACGGACAAAGCAAACTTGTAGTGAAGGCGATATGGCATGTGACAAGGCACGCAACACAATGCCAGGGTAGGGTTCTACCGTTTGCACTCCCGGACTGGTGGTAACGGCTAGCAACTACTACCACCCATCTCGAAACACACTCCCATAATCAAAATCGAGGGGTGACCACCAAATCAATCACAAAGTCATAATATGGTATTGAAGAAATGTGCCCGATCGGAGGTGAGACCTCACTTGGCTCGGTATAGCTCTCGTTTTAGCCACATCAAGCTGACTCACGGGAGTCAGGGATATGTAAATACCTCATAGAGAATCGTTCGCCAAACCATCCTACTTCATTCTCGAATCTCCACCACGCACACAGTTGTTAAAGTGTTTTTCAGTATTGGCAGAGAGTATGACAATATCTGATCCCGGACTCTTTAACAACTAAACGCTTATTTCACACCGGATGGTTCTTTTACATTTCAAAAATAAATTCATAATTGGTATCAAAATAACCTATTCGATTCAAACATATCACTTTCGAAATCATACATACTTCCAAAATCATATTCGCTTTTGAAATCATATCATTTTCGAAATCATATTTACTCCGAGATCATACAGCCAAAATAGGTTAAACCCTTAGTTCAAAATCATCATATTTAATCTGAATATGTTATTTCACTAGAAAATATCATTTCAAATCCTAACATAGATTATAACATCATTTCCATATTCGCTTTCAAATCATGCATTTAAATATAAACAGTTCACTTTACACAGTCTGAAATTCAAAAAATAGTTTAGATACTCATAAATAGTTTTAAATAGTTTAAAATAGTTTAATGACTTAAAATAGATTAAATTAGTTTTTAATTGTTAAAATGGTTTAAAATAGTTTAAAATAGTTTTAAATGGTTTTAATATTTAAAATAGTTTAAAATACTTTAAAATAGTTTAAATGGTTTAATAGTTTAAAATAGATTAAAATAGTTTGTAATAGTTAAAATGGTTTAATATACTTTAAAATAGTTTTAAATGGTTTAAATAGTTTAAAATAGATTAAAATAGTTTAAAATAGTTTAAAATAGATAAGTAGCTTAAAATAAATTAAATAGTTTAAATTATTTAAAATAGTTAAATAAGTTTAATATACTTTACTATAAAATGGTTTGAAAATCTAAATAAATCTGAATTTAAAATAATATATTTCTAAACAGTTTATGTTAAAATAATTAATTTGAAATTAATATCAAATTTAAACTATTTCTTCCATTTCAGCAAATCTAGACCATATCCAGATTTCAACAAAACTAAATTTTCTTTCAATTCAAATTCCCATAAGATTCATTTCAATTTATATCGATTTCAAATTCATGTTTGAATTACAATTTTAAAGCATTTCAATTTCAAGGTTTCAGAGTTTAAATATTCAAACATTTTCAATAACTCAATTTCGATGAATTTCATTTATTTCAAATTTCAACTTTGAAATTTCCAATTTTATTCTTTAAACAATTCATTAAACCAACTCCAATTTAAACATTTAAAGCTTGGATTTTCGAAAATATTTAAGTTTGTATAAATCAAATTTTATTTCAAAATATCATATAATTGAATTCAAATTCTAAGGATTTAAAGTCATCTAATTTAACCAATCTGGTTTCTATATATAGTTTTCTACCCTATGGTCAAGAGATACGGGTATACATCATTTCAACTCGCAATAAATTTAAATTTACGTGTATGTATCATTTCAACCCCCAATTCTGAATTTAATTTCAAATCCATAAAATCACTTTAAGTCTATCATTTCAGCCCAACGATTTCTCCCTTATCTATCAGATCGTTCGGGTATGTATCATTTCAACCCATGGTGATTTTTCTAGCAATAACAAAGGGAAATTGTGGTGTTATAACAGTATACATATAACATCCAGTCATTTAATATCAACAATCAAACATCCATCAAATAAAAGGTATTAAAAGGAAATTTAAAATTCAATATTAAATTAAATGGCGATTAAATTCAGATGAAGTCAGATTTAACTGGAATGACAATTTAAATGTATCAAACAGCAAACAATCAACATCTAATCACATCATAAATTTAATTTAACCAACATAAGATAATTTAGTAGTTATGAGTGGATTAAAACATCCACCTTTGATTTCAAATCGATTTGAAATCCAAAATAAGGCTCAAAATTCAATAGTCTTAGAATTCATCTAAACTAGTTTCTTAATTTTTGAAATTTCGATACGATTGCAGCAGACCAAACCGCGCGTAAATCCGACCTCGTATGCAAAAGTTATTATCAGTAGAAGTTAAATGATTTTAAAATATGAAATAAATAATTAACACAAGCATTACCACGTCATCACCCGTTGACCAGTCGCGTGAACCCTAACCCGCTATAGGAAACCCCCCGTTTGAACGAATGAAGCCGCCACCACTTTGAACCTTTCACTACCCATACGTTTGCCTACGACCACGTCCACCACGATCGAGCTATGCTATCGCGATCCTCTGTCCTGCCGCACCTCTGCCCTAGACGCAAAGGATTTCGGTCAACCCAAGGTCGACTAGCACCATTCCCCTTTGAAGCTATTTCTGGCAATCCAAGACGACCTAGGGACGAACGACTATATGATCCATGACCTGCTCGACACCACCTTCCCAATGCCACTTCTCGGTCGTCGATCGGGTAAAGATCAAACTTTGGATCGCGAAAACCTAATTTCGAAGGCCGAAATTCATCCTCGATTTCTGGTCAAATGATGAACCAAAATGAAAATTTAATTACTACAGTGGATTATGCTCATCGAGAGATTTCCAACGATATATAATATGATGGGGTTTGGAGAGTTTGAATTTTTGAAAATGATTTTGATTTGTATTTGGATTTGGGAATTAGGTTTTCAGCAATTGAGAAGAGAATGACAGAAATTTCAGTACGTACACTAATGAGGAATAAAAAGGCTGCTAGGGTTAAAAAAGAAACTATTTATATGGACAAAACCCGATAGGAAAATGAACACGTATCGAATTGGTTTGAACGACACTAGCGACCCGAAAAGCCTGTTCTACTTCCGAAACAAAAGCACGTCATCCCATATATCAAAATAGATGTTTTTTTATATCTTTAAACTCAATGTATTAGGTTTCAAGTCCTAATTCCATTTTATGAAGAAGCTGGCTTTTAAAATCAGCTTATTTCAATTGAATTTAATTAAATTGATTTCTATGCGTTTCGAGCCTGTACAATCAAACGACAAGTCCGATCGTTACGAAACTTGAAATCCTACAAAAATTCATTCTTATGAATCCAATGAAACTCGTTTCGTCGAAAACAATATAGTGGCCAAAATGGCTATTTTCACACTTATTAAATAAATTATTATTAAATTGATTAAATCACTTTTCAATTTCAAATTTAATAACTAAATTTTTTTTATCATTTTTTGTTACTTTTAATTTATATTCTTTTAAAACAAATTTCCATATCAATTCAATGTCAAATATTACATTAGTGATGGTGTTCAACTTTAGTAGCAATAAATTCAATTTATTATTATTTTAAATTCCAATAAATCCATTTATTTGATTTTTCATCTTATTATTCAATCCATTATTACTTTATGGACATACTTAACATTGGTTTACCATTTATTACATCAACATTCTTAGTTATCATTTTATTCCACATATTAATTGCAATATTTAAGTTGATTAATTGCAATTGATTTCTAATTAAATTTCAACATATTAAATTGTGAATTTATAATTAAATCATTATTACAACTTACCAATTCCAATACGTTTGTATGTTTATTATTTACAAATCAAGCCAATAAATTCACATACTGATTAACCATTCCATATTGCCCACTTTCAACTGATTACGTATAATTTCTCTTTTTATTACATATTTGGTTTATTATCTTATTTACAATTTATATCCAAATTTTATATTTACAATCATTTCAATTAATTGAAATTGCATTAGAGTAGTTATCGATTATATTAAATCACATTACTACATTTCGATCTAGTTTTTTTTCATAATAATGAATCGCAAATTTTTATTTCTACATATATTAACAGCAACATCTTGTTTAAATTAATACTTTTAGTTATGGAAAATTACTGGTCGTTACACTCTCCCCCACTCAAAACTTTTCGTCCTTGAAATGGAAAAAAGAAGGAATTAAGGAATTAATATATCTTATTCAAAGTATTAAATTTTTAAACAATTAATTTACATAATTAAATAATTTAAATAAAATATATCAATTAATAAACAATTATATCTTCACATTCAAGTTTAATAAAAGTTAGAAAAAACATTTCCACCTTCACAAAAAATTTCAAAGTCCAAAATTCAGGGAAAATTTCGGAAGAGTCTCCTTTGTACGGAGAAGTCCAAGAGAAATAATAATATCAATAATAAACATATGTATATCATATTTCAAAATAAATATCCCAAACCACAGGAAACAATAGAATATCGCCAGAAAACCGTAATCCGAAAACGTACCTATTTGTCAGGCAAAAAACGCTATATTTATGAAACCAAAAACTGTAACAATTTCTTTCATAAACCTGTATTTCACTTATATAGTCCAAAGAAGTTAGTGGCTATGTAAAATAGTAATATTCAAGTTGTTTCAATCAATGGCAAACAAACCAACACAATATAACAATGGTCACTTGCAACAAAACCATACAATCATCACATGCAATCAAAATAATCGTCAATTTATCCATAGCAACCAACAAATGGTCTGTACGGGTTCAGAAACTTTTAATCGTATAAAATGATAAATAAGCTACTAAGTATACTATAGACTCAACAGTCTAAGATAAAAGCTAATAGATTATTTATGCACCATTATACAGTCAGAAGTATCCTTTCCTAATCATCCCATAAGCCGAAACAAACAATAATTTCAAATACTATTTAAGTTTATTCTTATTAATCTCGTTTCGCATCATTCACTGTTCATTTTTTTCATTTATACAATGATTATTTTATTTAATTTTCATTCACTAATTATAAAATTCGTTTCCCATTAATTTATATTCTTTTGCCTACATATGTTCGTTCCACTGAATTATTTAAAATAATCAATAAATTCATTATTTAAGTATTACATACATTTTATTCCATTTTACTTCACATCTATTATTTGCTTTGATTTTCTTTTAACATCAATATTCATTTGTGAAGCAACTTATATTTAAACTTTTATCCTTTTTCTTTTCATATTTATTCTTTCATATATAATATTCACTTTTACTATTCATTTTAACTACAAATAGTTGCAACATTAACCTAAGTTTATAATCATTTACTTACAATATTAATTATTCTATTAAATTTGATTACTAGCAATCTCAAATTATTAATTTGAGTTTATAACATTTTATAACATCAGAATTCTTATTTATAGAAATAATCTCATTGAACACTTTCATTACTTATGTTTTACTTATATAATATTCTATTACATATTCTTAATAACATTTCAACTTTATATTTTAGAAAGTTATATATATGGTTTTTAGAATGTAATTGAATGTTACCCAAGTTTATTTTATTCATTTTAGTTAACAAAATGTTCAATGGTTACACTTCTTATTTTTCATATATTTTGATTCACACATCACAAGTTTCTAATTTCCTTAAAATTTCTTAAATCACATAGCATTTAGTTTCTAATTACACATTTTAGAAGTTTCCAATTAATTAAAATAGTTAATATTTCGTTTGTTACAACAAATTGAAAACTACTAATTATCAGAAAGTTTTAAGAACTAAATCCCGGATTCATTTCAGTCATTTTAAAAATAATATATATTTATATCCTTTATAGATCAATTCATATTTAGGAATTCAAAATTAAGATTTATTCATCAAACAGATGTGTAGTAAAATTATTATAGCAATCTTTCCACTTTGAACTCGAAAATGAACGTCGATGATGCATGCACTCATTACAGAAATTATTTTCCAACAGTGGAGAGGGGAGTACAGAATTTTTCTTTCCTTCCAAATTGCCTTAAACATTTCTTTCAAGTCATATTGAAATATTTATATCAGAAAATACTTCCAAACAATACTAAGATTCCAAAATCTTTTGAAAGAAATTTTCAAAAACCCTGGAACCTAAGTTCTCAAAAATTCAATTTATATTTACTTTATTTGTAAATCATATTTGCAACCAATATTTACAATTTCACAATCTAACAAACAACAAACATATCACATACAATTATATACATTTACAAAGATTATTCTTTTATATATAAGATATAATAGTAGGTAAAATTATTCCATTTACCCGTATTTCAAAAACAATATTGTGTTAGTCTGCTCTATTAAGTGTTTAGAAATCCCTATCGATGTCATGGCGTCCTATGTACCAGCCAGAATCTATAGAAACTAAACAGAACAAATTAACACAATACAAATCTTTTATAATACTAACAAATACACTCTCTCACATACATACACTTGACGGCTCATTCTAGCGTATTACTACCCTATCACTAATGAGTCAAACCCCACAAAGCTAAGGTTATTGTTAAACCAAAGCTCTAATACCAACTGTAACGACCCAGCTTTTTGGACAGTTTAGCTTGACAATAAACCACATATGTTGAACTCAAACCATTAAAAAGGGAAAATTGTTATGAGGTAAATAAGAAAAAGAAGAGAAAGTAATAACATAGAATCTCATAGCGGAATGACAAAATATAATAATCAAATGACAGTTCATGAAGCTGTTTTACAAATAACATTTGATTACACTTTAAAATACAGATCAGAGCTACATATAGTAGAAATAAATAAGTAATGCAGCGGAACAAGATAATGCAGTAGTATAAAATAAAATAAATAATAACTGTATTAAATCTTCATCCCCTAGAAATAAAGTCTTCAATACACTGAAAAGCTCAGACTGACCCGAGCGAATTGAAAAGACAAAATACTCGAGTCAAAACTAAAAGGTCTTATGTAAGTTAAATCAACGGTAAAATAAATATGAGTGTAAAGGCATCAGAGATGTTTACGGGGTTTGAGATCTCCTATCCAGTGTCTAACGTGAGGCCAATAACTTAAGGGATGTTAGGGATTACATCTCCTAAGGATCCGTTAAACTATCTACATACATAGTACAGTACGTTATTATAATAGTGTCTACAATAAAATAAAGTATTAAAATAGCGTTAAGGCATTATCCGTACCCCACTAACACATTTTGTATATTCCCGTAGTCTATACAGTACCATAAGCTCCACTAAACCGATGGTTTACCAAAGGCACTCCATAGGTACGGTACAAAACAAACTCATAGTGGGCGCAATAAGACATGTGACAAGGCACGCAAGACAATGCCAGGGTAGGATTCTACCACTGCACTCCCGGATTGTTGGTAACAGCTAGCAGCTACTACCACCCACCTTGGAACACACTCCTATAATAAAAATCAAGGGGTGGCCACCAAATCAATCACAAAGTCATAATATGGTATCGAAAAATGCGCCCGATCGGAGGTGCGACCTCGCTTGGCCCGGTATAGCTCATGTTTTAGCCATATCAATTTGACTCACGGGAGTCCAGGCTACGTAAATATCTTATACAGAATCGTTCGCCAAACCATCCTACTTCAATCTGGAATCGCAACCACGCACATAGTTGTTAAAGTGGTTTTCGGTATTGGCAGAGAGTACGACAATATCCCACCAGTCTCTTTAACAACTAAACGCTTATTTCACACCAGATGGTTCTTTTACATTACAAAAATCAATTCATAATTGATATCAAAATATCCTATTCAATTGAAACATTTCTCTTTCGAAATCATATTTGCTTTTGAAATCATATTCGATTTTGAAATCATATCATTTTCGAAATCATATTTACTTCCGAGATCATACTTCCAAAATAGGTTAAACCCTCATTTTAAAATCATCCTGTTTACTTAGAATATGTTATTTCACTAGAAAATATCATTTCAAACCCTTACTTAGATTATAACATCATTCAAGGATTTAATATAAACACTTCAACTTTACACAGTCTGAAATTCAGAAAAATAGTTTAGATAGTCATAAATAGTTTTAAGTAGTTTTAAATAGTTTTAAATAGTTTAATTCGTTAAAAATAGTTCAAATATTTAAAATAGTTTAATGGCTTAAAATAGTTTAAAATAGATAAAAATAATTTTAAATGGTTTTAATAGTTTAAAATAGATTAAAATACTATAAAATACTTTAAAATGGTTTAAATGGTTTAATAGTTCAAAATAGATTAAAATAGTTTTTAATAGTTAAAATGGTTTAAAATTCTTTAAAATAGTTTTAAACGGTTTCAATAGTTTAAAATAGATTAAAATAGTTTAAAATACTTTAAAATGGTTTAAAATAGATTAAGTAGCTTATAATAGATTAAATAGTTTGAATGATTTAAAATAGTTAAATATTTTAATATAATTTAATATAAAATGGTTTGAAAATCTATATAAATCTGAATTTAAAATAATATATTTCTAAATAGTTTATATTAAATAATTAATTTGAAATCAATATCAAATTCAAACTATTTTTTACATTTCAACAAATCTGACCATATCCATATTTCAATAATCTTTCAATTCTAATTCCCATAAGAATCATTTAAATTTTTATCGATTTCAAATTCATGTTTGAATTTCAATTTTAAAGCATTTCAATTTCAAGATTTCAGTGTTTAAATATTCAAACATTTTCAATAACTCAATTTCGATAAATTTCATTTATTTCAAATTTCAATTTTGAAATTTCCAATTTTATTCTTTAAACAATTCAATAAACCGACTCCAATTTCAACATTTAAAGCTTGGATTTTCGAAAATAATTCAGTTTGTATAAATCAAATGTTATTTCAAAATATCATTTAACTAAATTCAAAATTTAAGGATTTAAAACCATTTAATTTAATCAATCTGGTGTCCGTACATAATTTTCTACCTTATGGTCAAGTGATACGAATATATAACATTTCAACCCACAATAAATTTAAATTTATGGGTATATATCATCTCAACTCCCAATTTCGAATTTAATTTCAAATCCATAAAATCACTTGAGTCTATCATTTCAATCCATAATGATTTCTCTCTAATCTATCAGATCGTTCAGGTATGTATCATTTCAACCCATAGTGATTTTTCTAGCAATAACTAAGGGAATTTGCAATGTTATAACAATATACATATAACATATAGTCATCCAATATCAACAGTCAAACATCCATCACTATCACCATCCGATCAAAAAATAAATAACAACATTTGACCGATTATCAATAAAAGGTATTAAAAGGAAATTTAAAATTCAATATTAAATTAAATAGCGATTAAATTCAAATAAAGTTAGATTTAATTGGAATAACAATTCAAATATATCAAACAACAACCAATCAACTTCTAATCACATCATAAATTTAATTTAACTAACATAAGATAATTTAGTAGTTATTAGTGGGTTAAAACACTCAACTTTAATTTCAAATCGATTGGAAATCCAAAATAAGGCTCAAAATTCAACTGTCTTAGAATTTGTCTAAATTAGTTTCATATTGTCCAAAATTTTGATACGATCCTAGTGGAGCAAGAAGCTCGTAAATCGACCTCGTATGCAAAAGTTATTATCATTAGAAGTTCAACGATTTTAGAATATAAAATAAATATCAACAGAAACATTAACACGTCATCACGCGTTGACCAGTCACATGAACCCTAACCCGCTACAGGAAATCCCTCGTTCGAATGAATGAAGATGCCACCACTTTGAATCTTTGATCACACATACGTTTGCCTACAACCACGTCCACCATGATCGAGCTATGCCATCGCGATCCTTTGTCCAGGCCGCACCTCTGCCCTAGACGCCAAGGATTCCGATCAATCCATGCTCGACCACCGCGGTTCCCCTTTGAAGTTATTTTTTGGCAATCTACGACCACCTAGGGACAAACGGCTATATGATCCATGACCCGCTTGACAACACCTCCTGATCGTCGATCTGGTGAAGATTCACCGTTGGATCGCGAAAACCTAATTTCGACGGTCGAGGTTCATCCTCGATTTCTAGTCAAACGTTGAAACAAAATGAAAAAAAATTACCGCAGTGCATTATGCTTATCGAGAGCTTTCCAACAATATATAATACGATGGGGTTTGGAGAGTTTGAATTTTTGAAATTGATTTTGATTTGTATGTGGATTTGGAAATTAGATTTTCAGCCATTGAGAAGAGAAAAACGACAGAAATTTAAATGCGTACACTAATGAGAAATAAAAAGGCTGCTAGGGTTAGAATGAAACTATTTACATGGACAAAGCCCGGTAAGAAAATGAACATGTATCGAATTGGCTCAAACGACACTAACGACCCGAAAAGCTCGTTTTGCTTCCGAAACGAAAGCAGGTCATCCCATATATCAAAATTAATGTATTTGATATTTTTACACACAATGGAATAGGTTCAAGTCCTAATTCCATTGTGTGAAGAAGTTAGCTTTTAAAATCAGCTTATTTCAATTGAATTCAATTAAATTGATTTCTACGGGTTTTGAGCCCGTATAATCAGACGATTAGTCGATCGTTGCGAAACTTGAAATCCTACAATAATTCGCCGTTACGGATCTGATGAAACTGGTTTCATTGTAATCCAAGATAGTGGCCAAAATGGCTATTTTCACACTAATTAAATAAAGTATTATTAAATTGATTTAATCACTTTTCAATTTCTAATTTAATAACTAACATTTTTTAACATTTTTATTACTTATTAATTTACAATCTTTTAAAACAAATTTCCATATCAATTCAATGTTAAATATTACACTAATGAAAGTGTTCAATTTTAATAGCAATAAATTCAATTGGTTATTATTTTAAATTCCAACAAATCCATTTATTTGATTTTCATCTTATTATTCAATCCATTATTACTTTATGGACATACTTAACGTTAGTTTACCATTTATTACATCAATATTCTATGGTTATCATTTTAATCCATAATAACTATAGTATTTAAGTAGATTAATTGCAATTGATTTCCAATTAAATTTCAACGGATTAAATTATGAATTTGTAATTAAACCATTGTTACATCATACCAATTCCAATACATTTTTATGTTTATTATTTACAAATCAAGCTAATAAATTCACATGCTGATTAACCATTCCTTATTGCCCAATTTCAATTGATTATGTATAATTTCTCTTTTTATTACATATTTGGTTTATTTTCCTATTTACAATTTATAACCAAATTTTATATTTACAACCATTTCAATTAATTGAAATTGCATTAGAGTAGTTGTCGATTACATTAAATCACATTATTACATTTCATTCTAGTATTTTTTTATTAATGAATCACGGATTTTTATTTCTACCAATATTAACACCAACATCTTATTTAAATTAATATTTTTAATTATGGAAAATTACGGGTCGTTACAAATAGGAACTTAGATGTTAATAAATGTTAACTTTAAAATGAAATCGGCGAGAACATATATAAGCAGAAATAAATGATATCAATGGAACAAACAACGAACGAAATTAACAAAATCAAGGACGGTAATTAAATAACGCTTTAAACAAGCTATAGGTCAACGCATAAGTCACCCAAATCGACCGGTAGTGGTCAACCTTGGGCATTGGACCGTCGATCGTTAACGATTAAAATTTGTAATTGGGGCATGGGATTGAATGTAATTGATTTATCCAATTATTATTTTTTTTGCCAAATTTTTTATGTGCGTTTTTGATTAAAATAAAGATTGCACGCGGTAAATCTAACGCTCCAAGTTTATTCCAAACCCCTATAAATATAGACCTAGATTCTCACTTCTCTTCTTATATTTTCTGGGTCATAGAGCGGAGCTGTGCCATTCTCTTTTCTCAACAATCTCTAAAATTCTAAAAGTAGTAAAACTATTATATTATATGCAACGACCTAGAAATTTTAACGATTTTTAATAACGTTTTTAATTGAATTTTTCATGAAAATATAACAATTAAATTTAGCAATAAATATTTGATATTTGGCATGCGTCTAGTCAAATAGAGCAAATGGCAAATTTTCGTTGCTAAATAGGTGAGTTAGTTCCATTATGTAATTTTCAAATTCAATTTAAAATCAGTTAAATTCGACGAAAATAAAATGTTTTCAAAATCTGAATATTTTTACATAATAAAAATGTTTGTCATATTCTGAGTGCGACGTTATATTTCATTTTGCCAAATTTGGACTACTCTAGCTCCGTTTATCTTATTTTTGGCGTTGTAGTAGCATTTTGGCAGTGAATATAGACTTTTGATAGGATGGTCATATCGTTGATATCCGTGCACCATTCTATTTGTCTCGTTGCGCTGATATCTGCAGTATATTCATTTGTGTATTTCGGCATTCGGTACACGACGAAATCTATGAAATGGTTAACCGTATCGGTTCCATATTTCGGCATTTTGGGTTTTCTATGCCCTTTCATCTATCTACCGGTTGAATTCAAATAGCCTTTGGCATTTATATTCCTTAATATTCACGTCCATGACTTTTTATTTTCCACTATTTCAGCATATTTATTTGTGTTTGTCCGTTATTATTCCTCTCTATTGTTTCTGACTTTTCATTTATAAAAAATATATGAAAAGCTTTTATATAATTTTAACCTACAGTTCACCTTCCTTTCAAACATGGCTGCATCTTCCTTCTCAACCCATTTTCTTTCATCAGATCTTCATCCCTGGATATACCACACGCCATCTTAGCCTGCCAAGTTCCACCCCACATCGCCGCCTAACAGTGCGCCTACACCTCCACCTTCCAAACCACCCGGATCAACACAGCCCGACCCCGCCTGAAACTAACCTCCACTCCATGCTCGGTCTCCCATCTCCTCGAAACTACCGCAATTCTCTACCCATAGTCGACCGCACCACATCATCCCCATGCCGAGACAATCCTCCCTCTGCCTTGGACCAGACAATTACCACCATCTCCATGTCATCCTTCCTCCAAGTAGCCCCATGTCCACACGCGGCCAGACGCCGCATCCAGACCCCATGTGACTATAGACATCATACGAACACAGCCCACCTGAGCCTCGTGAGCAGCACGCCCCATCCTTGCTTCAGCCACCTTCCAAGCATACAGTCTCTTTCTAAAAAAACAAAGAAGGAAAGTTGATTCATTTTGCTTTGCTTCCCATTGGCCTTGAGCCCCGTGCAGCAAAGAAGCTCTTCTTTTCTTAAAAAAAGTTTATATATCTTATATTTAAAGGGTATTTTATATATTATAAATTCAATTCTTTGTTCCGTTCTAGAGAAAAATATATTGATTTTAAAAATGTTGATTTTTAAAAATATACATATTGACATTTAAATGTTAATGTATGTGTTTTATATTGATTTAAAAATAAATATAATATGATGATTTTACTTTTAATATGTGTTTTAAATTTAATATTGATTTTAAAATATAGATATGTAGACTTTTATTTTAAAATATGTGCTTTAAATTAGATATTGATTTTAAGAAAAAAAGTATAATATATATATATATATATATATATATATATATATATATTATTTCCCATCGATCTCTGGTCCATCTTGACTTACTTTCTCAATATCGGATTTGTTGCACAAATTCATAACTTGTCGCTGTCCCGCTAGTTCATGACAGTATCCGTGAATGTCTGTGCCATCTTCTTGTTTCCCCAAACTCGAAAGGTAAGAAATTATCCATGATTAACATTCTTATATTTAGTAAATTTAATTCCAATGAAACGATTGAAATATGTTGTTAAAATTGAATTTGTTAGTAATTAAGTCATATAAATATGATACGATATTATTTTCAATTGTTCACCTATTATATTGACATTATTAATACCAATAACCTGTTATTATGTGGATATCATATTTAATTTGACAATTTTGATCATATTTGTCATTCATATGCTAGGTTATTTTATTTATTGATTTTTGAATTTTGGGATTGCGGGTTGAAATGATATATACCCGTAAATATTAAATAATTGCGTATTGAAATGATAAATATCTGTATCACTTGACCACAGGTTAGAAAACTATATACGGACACCGTTGGTCTATTTTAAAAGTTTTCAGAAATTTTGAAGAGAAAAAATATGAGTTTTGATAAATATTGATTTTAAATTATAATATAAATATTTATTTTAATATGTGTAAAATTTAGATTTTAAAATTTATATGTTTCGAAAATTTTAAAATTATAAGTTAAGTTTTAAAATGTAACTTATAAAATTTTACTTATAACTTTATTATTTTTAAATATATAAAATAAGATTTAATATAGATTTAATTTACTAATAATAATTAATATAATAAAATTAAATAAGAATTTAATTTAAATACTATATATAATATGTATAAATATTTATTTGAAATTTATATTAATATTTTTTATTAGATTTTGTAATATCTTTAATAAGTATAGGTTGGAAAGATAAACTAAAGTTGACCTAAAATTTAAATTGGTTAATAATTAAATTTAAATAAAGTTGATTTAGAACTTATTGATTTGAGATTTAAAGATACGTTTCTATAACTTGATTACTTGATTTTGATTAAAGAGGATTTAATGAATATTTTAAATTGAATTTGAATATTTAATTTTGATTTAAATTTGTAATCTGATACTCTATTAAAATATTATAAAAATGATTAAGTGAATAGTTTCAAATTTAAATAAAATCCAAGTTGAATTTTGGAATATAAATAAAATTTGCCAGATCGGGTTAATGTAAATTGTTTGAATATTTAAAGTTTGAAACCTACTGAACTGGAAGGGTTTAGAATTTGTAGTTTAAACCTAGATTTGGAATCGATATAAATTAAAAAGTGTTTTATGAAAATTTGAATTGAACTTTTAATCTTTTAATTGAAATTATTGAGCCAAGATAGATTTAAATTGAATTTGGAAATAATGTTGATTTGAAGTGAGTGTGGAATTGAAAGAAACAATTCTAATTTGAAACTATTTTTGATATATAAAGTCTTTAAAATATATATATATATATATATATATATATTTAGTATATAT
Organism: Allium cepa; assembly: GCA_030765085.1. Taxonomy (NCBI): domain Eukaryota; kingdom Viridiplantae; phylum Streptophyta; class Magnoliopsida; order Asparagales; family Amaryllidaceae; genus Allium; species Allium cepa. Next base: position 468,909,552 of record CM060943.1, read on the forward strand.
ACTATTTTAATATATATAAACTATTTTAATTTATAACCTATTTTTAAATATAAAATATTTTTGATGTGTAACTATTCTAATATATAAACTACTTCCAATATTCAAACTGTTTAAGTCGAAACTGTCATGATTTAGATTTAATGGATTTAAATGTGAATACTTTGATATAACGATTTAACCTTTTTTGTGGTTATGATTTTGGAAACAAATATGGTTTAAAGTGAATATGATTTTGAAAGTGAATATGATTTTGAAAGTGATATGATTTTGAAATGAATATGATATTTTGAAATGAAATATGTACTATTTGAAATGATTATAAAATGATTTTATAAAATGACCACCGTGTGAAATAAACGTTTGGTTATTAAAGAGACGAGGATCGGATATTGTCGTTCTCTCTGCCAATATCGAAAACCATTTTAACAACTGTGCGCGTGGTGGAGATGCAGAACGAAGTAGGATGGTTCGGCGAAAGATTCTATATAAGGTATTAATGCAGTCCTGACTCCCGCAAGCCGGCTTGATGTGGCTAAAACAGGAGCTATACCGGGCCAAGTGGGGTCGCTCCCTCTATCGGGCACATTTCTTCGATACTATTCTATTACTTTAAGATTCGATTGGGTGCACCTTTGATTTAACAGTTTGTCTCAAGGTTGGCGGTAGTAGCTGCTATGCGTTACCACCAGTCTGGGAGTGCAAATGGTAGAATCCTATCCTGGCATTGCCTCGCATGTCTTGTCACTTGCCTTATCGCACCTTCTACAAGTTTGGTTTATGTCGTACCTATGGAGTGCCCTCTGAGTAAACCACCGGTTTGGTGGAGGATACGGTACTGTATAGACTATGAGAATATATAAAATGTGTTTAGGGGATATGGGTAGCTCCTAAAAGCTATTTAAATACTTTACTTTACTGATAGACACATTATAATAGCGTATATTACTACCTAATGGATAGTTCCACGGATCCTTAAAGGATGGAAATCCCAAACACCCTTTAAGTTACTTGTATTTCAGTTGACATTTTACTTGAGTTGAATTTGCTGGTATAAGAATTTTAATCCCGACTCGAGTTTATTGTGTTTTTCTTTATGCTCGGGTCAGACTGAGTGTCACAGCATTCGAGATTCACCTTCGGAGTTTGAAGCTTTGCTTGAAGATCTATCTATTATCTATTCATCTTTGCAATTATTCCAGTTATTTCCAGTCCTTTATGTTCAGCTTGTCAGTTGATTTTGTATTAGTGATTCCTTTGTATTTGAGTTATCTGTTGCATTTCACTTTAAATCATGTTGTTTATTGTAGTAGCTTCATTAACTACTATTTATCTATTCTACTGCTTATTGTTTTAAACTCTGTGCCATATGATTCTGTGATTGATTTATTTACTGTATATGCTAAGTTTTGCCAAATATAAATTAACAATCTATTGTTTTGAGCAATTCAAGTCTGACATGAGTGGATGACTGTCGATTTGAAAAGTTTGAAATAGCAAGTCATTAAATTATATATATAGACACACACACATATATGTATGTATGTATGTATGTATGTAGAGAAAAGTAGAGAATAAGAGAAAAGTAGAATAGGATCGATTTAGAATGCAAAATTAAAGGTTAATCATGAATTTTAAACTCAAATCTAAATTTAGTTCAATCCTTTCCCAAATATGTAATTCTAATAGATTTATACCCTTTTTATATTTTGGATTTAAAGTAAGGAGTCAAATAAAAAGGAAGAGCTAGAGAATTGGAGCTAAAATGGTGAGTGTCATATACTTTTGTATAATATTAGATTTATATCGTTAGAGAACTATTCATGTATGCCTAAAATGTAATGGAATTGTAGGCTAAACTTATACACATGCAATGAAATTATAAACTCTACCTACATATTCTATAATAGTTAATTTGATATATCTGTATGTTATGTAAATGTAAATCAGGAAAACGTTTAGGTATTAGGAATCCCTAAATTTATCATTGAATAATAGTAGACCATGACCATACAAATGATGTAATAATTATAGATTTCTTATTCAAATGGATATTGAAAAGTAAGAATGTAAAACAAAGAAACCAAAATAAGATTTCAAGGGTTTAAGTGATATTTTAATTCATTGGAATATAAGATGTTAAAGTGTGAATTTCTATACGTTATAAGTTTAACATAAATAAACTGGGTCGTTTAAAATGATAGGGAATACACCTAATAAGAAAGAGATGTATAAAACAGGAATATTTACCGTATTTTATACTGTCCATATCAATAGCCATAAAAAAATAATTCCTTGTAATTCCAAATGCAAACAAACTTTTCTTTTTGGATAAGATATAAAAATTTATAGTGTTAACATTTATATGATAGAGATGTAATTCCAATGCAATATAATACAGAAAATCCCTAAGTGCTAAATAAAGAGATAAAATTGTTACTTGAACATTCTAAAAGAAAGACATGTCATACCAACAGAAATGAGAATTAAGTAATTAAAGAGTAAAAAGGGAATAGAAATGGAAAATGGGAAAAAGGAAAAAAGGATGGAAATGAAACACATTATAAATCTTTTAAAAAGAAAGAAACCCTAAAAGTAAGCAAGATATAAACACATAATGAAGTAAGGACTTTTGGTCAATAGTAAATTGTTGAGGAAAAATGATTACGAAAAGGTGAATTAACATATGTATGTATGTATGTGTATGTATGTATGTTATATATATATGTAGACTCAAGCATGAATTTATGATGGGTGTTAACTATTGAAGTTAACAAACGGTTGTATGAATAGAAAGACAATTAGTCATTAGAATATGTTGGAATGCAAGGTCGGTAGTATTACACAATAGAAGAATGTGAACAGCACTATGACTGCATGTCAGCTTTGGCACCAAATAAAGGAGTAGAGTTGTGCATAGGTTGAGAACATCATTAATCCTTAGCGGTCAAAGGAAAAGATGAGGGTTACACCTCACGGGCTACACTGCCTACTAGTGTAGGGTCCACATTGGGTCATGCGTCGCCACATTGTTTGCTAATTTGTTTATTATGAGGCAAGCCTACTTAACCTTATTAGAGAAGTCTTTCAAATGTGCATGGCGTAGTCCGTGGAGCTGAGCCCACACCTGTGAGGCATAATTCACAATATTTATAGTTCATAGAGCTGAGTCTACAACCAAGAAGCAGACAAGAAAATCCAAAAAAATACGACCTAGAGAACAACTAAGTTACTGTAAAGCCATTAGTAGGCACTATGGGAGTTCCTTGGTATACGTGGAAAAAAAATCATGATATGGCAAGGGTGATAGAACCTGATGGGGTGCTGACATAGAGAAACTAGTGGGGATAGTATCTAGGTCCATGGGGGCCATGGTACTTATATTTATAGATATGTAAATAGTTTTAATTTGCAATGGGTGGATGGGATGTATCATACGCGTACATGGAGTCGAAATGACTAACTAAAACTAAAAGACATAACATGAAATGGAAGAAAGTTGGTATAAACTAGTGTTACGTATGAAGTGTATAATTTACCAGCACTAGTATGTTGTTCTGACCCCCTCCTCATTACAACCCACGGGATAGCTTAGACGGACAGGTACTGGTACAAGGCGGGAACAGTGAAAGGTCATGTTCCTTACCCATGCTTGGCACTGGTAAGGATACTAGACATTAGAAGTGTCAAATCTTGGTCAATGACTATCTAACTTACTATATTTTAAAGTTCCTATAAGTTATATCGTTAGTGCTCTGATATGCTTTCATTTGTTTATTTGCAAGACAAACCAAGGATTTGTACTTTGGTGGACTTGGGTTTTCAATGTAGTGAAATTTTGGGCCTACTAAGGTGTTGGTTGTTACATATAACAAGTGGCATGGCCTTGATATTGTGTATGTTTGGTTTTTTGGATTATGTGTTGAAATTGGAATGTATATGAAATGGTCCATAAAGCGGTAGTTACTATGAAAGAAGTTTAAATCCCATTGTGTTCAAACTTGTTCAAATTGTTTGTATGTTGATATATTTTGGTTGTGCTCTACACATATATGTGTATATGACAGTAAGGAATTGGCTCGAAAAGTTGTAAACTTGTGACAAAAATTTGTAAATTTTAAAGCAAAATGGTCGTTATGGATGCACTTTGAAATCACCTTGTGTTCGACGTTTTTAACATGATTTTGTACGACATCCAAAGGGATTTTTTTAATGTTTTATAAGTAAAATATGTGTATTTATTACTGTAAAGATATCAAGGTTTAATAATTTATTGATATTGTTGAACAAGTGGAAAAAATTATAGCAAAAAGGTCGCCATATGAACACTTTGAAAATACCTTATTTTTTGGAATTTTTATATAATTTTGGAAGAAACCATCAGCGGTTTCTTTGCATGAGGTTTAAGTAATCTAAATATAATACTTACTTAAAAAATTGTATCTTAAATCAGTTATTTAAGTGCTGAAACTGACCATAAAGTTCATGCTTTTTTCTGTATTGTTTTATGTCCAGAACTTTGAATAGCACTTATGAATGCTATCTTTAAATCTGAAACACTAGAAAAGTGATTTTGTTTCGGTTTGCAACACTTTCTGAAGTATGTTGTTTTAAAGCTTTAAAATATTTAAACAAACATACTTAAATTAATTATTTTTCGGTAATCCTTTTAAATAAGTTTAATAACATATATTAGAGTATTTTAAAAGTGGTTTTAAGTTTAAATATATTTTTATTAAATATTTATGAATTTTTAAAGTAAAGGTTTTTTAATTGTAAAACATGCTTTTTGTTGATTTTTGTCAAAATACTTTTTTTAAGGTAAACGAGGATTTTATACTGGCCTCCACTAGATCTGAATTAGATATTAGAAAATACAAAAAATAAAGTTCAACAATAGTCACATATACATTAAAAAGAAAACGTATATAGCATAGATAGCAGTAATTAAAATAGGATTCAGGCCCAGCAAAGCTCAGATACCATTATAATTAATGCATAAAGTATGTAACCAGCCCAATAGAATGCATCCATCTCATTCCTTTGTTTATAGCCCCCTTCATCTCTGCTAATAACTCCTGCCTGCTTTTACTCTTTTGCTAAAAAGTACGTTTGTTCCTCTTACGCCATACAGTAGAAATGAAGCGCTTGAGAACTACGAGCATACGATTACCATTTTCATCCTGCCATCTCGATCGTTTGAATATCTCAAACCATTGTTCCCCACGTTGTGTATTGTTGTAATATATACCTGCAGCTTGAATAACAGCCTTCCATAATCGATATGTCACCGTGCACTGGAAGAAGATATGGTCTTTGCTTTCAGGTTGATTAGTGCAGAGAACATAGTTTTTTGTATCTATGAATCCCCTCTCCAATGAGAAGCGAGTTGATATAGCTATTTTAAAGTAATATTTTATATAAATAATTAAAATGTATTTATAAGTATTTTTAAAGTATTTTGTTCATATATAAGTCTGGAAAAGTAAATTAAGTAATTTATAAAGGGATAAAGTGGTTTGCAATAACCTTAAGTTACAATGAACGGATTTTGAGAATTTAATTAATAGTACATTAGCTTGTTAAATATGTGTAGATGTAATTAGATCTTTGAAACTAATGTTCTAAAGATAATGTTAAGTATAAAATGGTTCTAGGTTTATATTAATAATGTTTTAACAACATTTATTTTCAACCCATTTAAGTATGCTTTTGAAAATGTGAAATCTTGTTAAGAGATTTGTCAATATTCGTATACCTTTGGGATAAGAATATGAATACATTTCTAAGTATTGAAAGGAATAGTAGAAGAGTAGAAATGAATAGTGAAATAGTAGTATACATGTATGTATCTTTTGTAAAGTTATTTTAAATATATATACAAGAATTTACAAAGAAGTTTTAATTAATAAAAAACTAATTAAAGAAAAAAGGGATTATAAGTCGGTTATGTGACTTAATTATGCTTTGTGTGTTTATTTGTTTATGGAAAGCATTCAATCCTATACATAGCACTAAAAGCCGACAAAGTAGGCTTGTTCTATCTACGAGAGTTAAGAATGATGTTCAAGTAGGATTTAGAAGCAAACAGTGCTTTAACCTACAAGCTTCGATCTTGGCCAAGGGATAGTACAAGTTGAGAAAGTTAGAAACGTGATAAGTATACAAGACTTACTTTCCATATGTGATCATTTTCTATTTCATACTAGGTAGTTGATTAGTCGACTATCGAATTTGACCAAATAAAATTTGAAAGTACAAATAAACATCACATATTGATACAGTTTGAGGTTCCCCGAGGAGGACTCATTCGTATGTATCATCTCTTGCTTTAAGAATGTATATGTGCACCATATACCCTAGGGAGGACTACTTTATATCATTCATTTACTTCTTAAAGAAACATAATTGAATTAACCGAAAATTCACCGATTTCATTATGAAGAGATGGGAATCAGATAGGTATACTTATGTATTACCTACTAAAAACCACTTTAAAACTTATATACGAGTTTTACGTTTTAGTAGTGGTTGGGGAATGAAATGTTATTTTTGATGCCAAAAAAAGCACAACAACCAAAAACCTACTGAATAATAGAGATCTAGCAAAAAATATATGAAAAGCAACGAGAACACCAAAATTTTATGGTGGTTCAGCAATCTCTGGCCTATGTCCACTGTAATTATTGATTATTTGATTGAATGTTAATAGTACAAGGGACTGACAAGTTCTTACAGCCTAGAACGGCCAATAGTATATGCCTTAGTGACTGTGGAGAGGAGAAATATGAGATAGAAAAGAAAAGAGCCAAAAAAGTCCTTTTCTAGTAGTCATAGGGTCTGTGTTTTAGGGAAATCGCCTAACAAAACAGATGGCCCATGAGACATGAGACATGAAGTACAGATCCAAGACCAAACGTGTTCAAATGAGTTCCGCGAACCTAATCCCAATAAAAACCACTATGTACCAAGAGGTCCTTCTTAGTATTGATAGGTTTTTGTTAGTGGGAACGCCATCTTCTTTTTCTATTTTTCCTCCTATCTCCAATCCGTTATGTTTCCAAATACTTTTCGTCGACAACTGATAACTCTTGATACTGCTTTGTTCATCTCTTCTTTCTTTTCTTTTTTTCTCGATAATCCTTAGAGTCGTTTATCTATTCCTAGGAAAATGCACCTCATGATAATCACACGTTCTAAATATCTATGTTCAAGTGGTTTAGAGGTACCATATGCAATATAAACTCTAAGCATTGAGTGGAAGGAGTCGATGCCAAGAGCTTCCCTTTGCTCCAAATCTTTTGGAACTTCTCTAGCGTGCTCCTGTTATCCTTCTAAGCAAGTTTTCAAGTTCATGAATCATTTTGTCTCCATCTTGACTAAACTAATTCCAGCGAAAATCTGCTTAGTTTAAAATGCCGGATAACACTTTCCCCTAGAGTATGCTTTCATTGAAAATAAAGCGTGCTCTGAAGCATTGTCTTCACTCCATGGATATTCTCTCAACTGCTTTATATAGTTGAATTTCAATTTGTGGTTTTAAGGACAAGATCTATTCCCTGGAGATTGTTCCTCGCCTCTGCCAGGTAGGCTATTCCTCCTTTTGCAATTTTTCATGATTTTTATTTTAAAAATATCTCTCGGTAGTGAGTGGTACCACTCAATACCGAATGGTTTCACTCGACCCAGAGTACTATAAGTACTCGGGACTTATGACCTTTTCCTCAATTTTCACTTTCTGCTACCCGATAGCTTTTTCCATCAAGACCTTCATGCCAATTACTTATGACATCCTTGTCCTCGATCGTATCGCTCACCGTCGATGCCTTCAGGTCACCCCTATCCCTAGTTTGTTGCCGTCGACTATCTATACTTTCCATCGCCTTCGTCTCGCAACTCCGACCATTGGCATTTTACAACGTTCATACCATCGACCTAATTTTCTTTCCAGTTCGAATTCTAATCTCGATCCAATACTAAAAGTCGGTAAAATTTTCACAAATTGGATCCAATCCTAATCTCGATCCATGGAGGAAATGGAAACAATGTTCAAATGACAAGAAGAGATGATGCAAAATCTACTTCGACAAGTTGGATAAGTTGAAGTGCAGAATCAATGAAACATAACTACAAGAGATGCTGAAGATAGAATTCAGGAGCACGGAGCAAACCGAATTTAGAATGGAGTAGGACCATCTGGCGTGGCATCAGAACTGGGGGGTACTCACTTAAAGCATGTTGACCCGATACCGAGAAGAACATCAGGTGGAACCGAACAGCATGGCATTGGTAGAGGAACGAATGCTCCACCAGGAGAACAAATTCCAGGATTCCCTCATGAACTCGGGGGACAGGTCAAAGGGAATGGGCGATGACTACAACTCGAAGATAGTGACAGGTTTGTGGAGATGGTCAGACGAGCTATAAGAGGTGGGTTGGTAAACAAAGACTTGGAGGATGTGAATAAGAGTCCCTTTACTCCAGCTATCAGACGAGCTAGGAACCTAACGGATTTTAAGCTACCATCGTTGGAGATGTATAATGGGAGGACAGACCCAACGGTTCATCTGGAAAAGTATATAAGGCATATGGAAGTGCTGGGGGCATCAAAGGAGGTCATAGCCCCGTGCTTTCCATTGTATCTGGTAGACATTGCGGCGCTATGGTTTAGGCAACTGGAGAGTGGATCTATCAGAACATGGATAGATTTGACTGAAAGGTTTATGAGGCAATTCAGGGTTCACATTTTGAGACCCAAGAATGTAATGAGCTTGGCAGCATTGAAACAAAGAGCTGGGGAATCTTTGAGAAGCTTTTTGACGCGATTCAATGCAGCAGCAGCATTGGTGGATTGACCGGATCCATCCATGGTTTTGATGGCAGCTGTATCGGGCATAGCTGACGGCATAGAATTCAAGAATTCGCTGACAAGAGATCCCCCTATGGACCTAGGGGAATTTTATCATTAGGATGAAGGATTTTTACGATTAGAGGATGCAAATGCTGAAAGAGAAGAAGGAGAAGGAATCGACGTTTATGCAGTCAAAGGCGAAAATCCTCCTGAAAACGGTGCAGAAGCTAGCAAAGGGAAACGAAAGGCTGAGGACAACGATAATAGATCAACACGACCACGAAAGGAACCAAGATTCACCTCGTATACGGAACTAAACGAGACTTTGGAGCGGATCTACTAAGACACCAAGGGACAGGTTCCTTATCGAAAGCCAATGAGGAAAGATCCGACCAGCAACGAGAGAGGGTCAGACAAGTATTGCTTATTCCACGAGTTGAATGGTCATAGCACAAATGACTGCGAACACTTTAAAGATGAAGTCAAGGGGCATATCTAGAATGGTTTGCTATTGCAATATGTGAGAAGGAGGGCCATGACGGCGGAACAAGAACGACCACCGCCTGTACCAACTCAAGACGGCTCAGGATCGAGGCGTCAGCTTATTATCAGTTGATTGAGATAATAACGAACGAGTGGCAAACTCCACACTGACGCGAATAAGTTGTTTACACATGTACAGGACCACGGACGATCCTCAAGCATGCTCTGATACAGCTATAAATCACATTAATGTAGGCGTTTGCACTCTAACGTCACTATTTTTCTTTTGTTTTTTGCTTCTCATGTTTGGATTTGACTTTGTCGGACATTTCTGTTGAAAAATTCAGTTGAATGGATATCTTGTTTTGATAATTCTGAAGTGGCTAAGCTACTTACACATGTACGGGGTCGTGAACGATCCCTAGGCATGCTCTGAGATGGTGATAAACCACCCTAACAAATAATCCAAAAACTCACTCGAACGTGAAATCTGGTATTGATGATACTATGACCGCCCTGGGCACACTCGCAATTCACCACGAATGGCATCCGATCGCGAACGATCATAACTCGCCTCGACCGCGAACCGTCACACTTTGCCACGAATGGCAACCGATCGCAGACGATCACAATTCGCCACGAACGGCACCCGATCGATAAAGATCACAACTCGCCTCGAACGGCACTCGACCGCGAACGGTCACAATTCGACACGAATGGCACCCCGACCGCGAACGGTCGCCATTCACCGCGAACGGCATCTGACCGCGAGCGGTCACATATCATCTCGAATGACATACGATCCAGAACGATCGTCCTTCATGGTCAGATAAGGCTACCAATTTCTTTGCAGATCATCTACAGGAAATGAACATCTGAATTATGGCATTACAAAACACACCATCCTATCGCAAGGCATGTTTTGGAGGACAAGTGTTATCCCGACTTTTTGCAAGGCCACGAAACCAAAAGATTAACTAGAAAACAAAGACCATTCATCACGAAGATGGGTTGCACGCGGTCCCCTATAGATGTCGATGAATTTTGACCGAGTCCGGATCGAGCTATAATTGATATGACATGACAAGCACAGCCGTAGAAAACAGTGCTCCAAATTTCAGGTCAATCGGAGTTCATATGTACGAAATATAATCAATGCAATCCAAGTGGCCACTCTGTTCGTATCCATCAAAGGGTCACGTTTGAATCGATCAGATTCGAATCCATCCGAGGCTTCACTATTCGAATCCATCTAAAGGGACCTTGTTCATACCGGTCGAGCTTCGCATCCATCCACTATGCATGATTTCGAATCGATGAGTTCGTATCCATGCAATGCTCATCTACTTGTATCCATTGAACTCGTGTTTGCATCAGTACATTCACATCAATTTGAACTACGCAGTTCGTATCCATTACACGGCCACTGTTCATATCGATCATGAAGCAACAGTTCATACCCATCGAGATGTATCCATCAATAAGAAAACTTCTCTTCGAATCCATCGGCGACTGCCCCCTTCGAATCCATTGGAAGTAACACGAGTATCTGTGTAACGACCCGGAATTTTGGGTCGCCAAATTTGAACATTTAATTCATTTTAAATGTCGAATATAGATTATAATTTGAATTTTTAAATAAAAAGATTTTGGTTAAGTTAATAGAATTAGTTAAATTTTGAATACGCTAATTTAATTGAAATTTGAATAATAATAATTTGATATTCGAATTGGGATAATTGGTAATTCTAAATGCAAATAGATATAAAATTAGATTCTATAAGTTTATTTAAGTTTATTTTGATTTAAATAGTAATATTGGACCCTTGGATGGAATTAGTAGTCGATAGATTGAAATTGGAATTTTATATTAATTTAATAATGGAATTTATTAATATAATAATACAAATAATCAGATTTTGATTTAAACTGAACCAGAATGATTTCTAATGTGAATATAAATTTTATACGAGTTATAATAGAGTTAGTAAAATTTTAAAGGTGAAATTTTAGATGATTTCGACGATTTTGGAAATCGCTCGATTTAATCGACAAGTTAAATTAGCCTTCCTGGGAACAGTCTCGGAATTCGACGAAACCAGTTCCATTGGATCCGTAATAGTTAGTTATTATCGATTTCAGTTTTCGTAGCAATCGAAGTTGTCGTTTGACCCCGGCAGCTTAAAACGCATAGAAAATACTTTAACCGATTTAATTTAAAATTGATCGTTTATTTCCATAACTCGCGCATACGACCAAATAAGCTTTCGAAACATGTTCCATTGTGTTCGGAATACGGGTAAAACCTTATAAACGCCAGGCGGCATGTGTGATTTGGAGTTCGTTTGTAAACGTTCGATAAAGGTGAATTTAATAATAAAATAATCGGAATACGTGTATATATATATATGCGCATAAGAGAAACCCTAGTTTATTTTTGGACCGGCAGCCACTTCTCTTCTTTCAATGGCCGAAATCAACTCATTTCGTTCCTTAGTTTGCTCTGAATCCATCAAGCTATAGCAAAAACTTCCAACTGGAAGATTGAAGAACACGTCGAGTACTACAGATCCAACGGCTAAGATATTGTTTAGCGAAGTGGATCGCTCTGATTTTGGCTCCGTTCGTGCTCGGTTCGAACACGAATTCCCAAAGCCTAGGCCGGCATTGGCGTGTCACGTATAGGGCTTCGAAGTAGCAGTCTCTGATCGTATCACTACGCCATAAATGGCCTTCTGCAACACAAAAAAAATGTTGGGTCAGGCCCAAAAAATGTTGCCACAGGTCTATGGCAACACTTTTCGGGTGATGCAATTTTTGCCGTTGCCTTAGACCTCAAAGGCAACATTTTGACTATCTAAGGCAGCATAAGTAATATTGTTGCAATAGAACCCTATTTGGGTCTATAGCAACATCCATATGCGTCTGTAGCAACATTCCAAAATGTTGCTATAGATATTAACTTTCTGAATTTGTGGGGCCCACAATGTAGAGCATATTTGATTTTTTAATAGAAATAAATATTTATTTAATAAAATGCTATTGCACAGAATTTGATATTCAAAAAGTAATTTATTTAAATAAATATTTTATTTCAACATTTGAAATAGTACAAATTCCTGACTCCACTATTTTACAATTCAATGATATATAACACTGATATTCACATATACAGATATTCCTCACTACATCACTCAGTTCACTCATTACATATGTAGTTTCAATTTATACAGACACCGACACTGACAAATATATGACGAGCCGAAGGCGAGCCGAGTAGCGGGTCCAGTCTTCAAGCTCAAGCACATTTGATTTGACTCTGTCTTCAAGCTTGTATCCAGTTGTCCAGTCTTCAATACCTGTCACATATAATTCAAAAGCAGTAATCTGGAAAATAATATTTAACTCGAACAGAAAATGAAAATATTTTTGTTATATTATTTGCCTCAGGTATTTGGGTTGTTTCTTTTCATATTTTTTTCTGACAGGGACCAAATATTTGCACGGACAACTTGTGAATGCATAAGTCAGCTGTTCACAAGTGCATAAGCCAAACATGAATGCAACACATGGATACAAGACAGTATGGAAGACAGCAAGCAATAATTCAGGCAAAAATGCACAAAGGAGAAGCCAAGTGCACAAAGTAGTACTTAACACAGCAAGCAACATAACATGACCAAGAAATGCATGTACATGGATGAACATACATGCATCATAAGGCTTGGTACAAGAAACTACTCAAGTGCAACTACTCAAATGCAAGTTCATACTCAAGTGCAGCCAGATATGTAGACAAGCCAAAAAAAATGGACATGGCACAAGGTCAAACCCGAGTCATCGACTGGATTCAACTCAGGGCCAAGCAACCAACAAAATAAACAAGAACCAGGTTCAGCAAAATGTAGACAAGCTAGTGCAAGAAACACAGCAGTACACATAGGCAGCCCATCAAGCAAAAACAGTGAATGCATCAGGCATGTACAAGAGAAACATAGGCAGTAATATGATATACAGAGGACTTGGAGCATTAGTTGATGTTAAAGAACAAGGTTAGCATGGTACTAGTTCAGTCCAGACCAAGCAAAACCAACAAAGCTCAACACACATATGTTTGTATATATCGTGGAAACCAAAACTCAATGTTCAGATTAGTCAACAGTTTAATAAAACAAAAGATCACTTTCAAAGTTCTGATTTTCAAAAATGCAGAAGTTTTCAAGTGAAGCAGTTTTCAAGAGGATGGCAGAATACAAATACTTCAAGTTCTGGTTTAACAAATGCAGCAAGGTACAAAGGTATGTGAACAAGTTTAACAAAGGTTCAAGTTCTGGTTTAACAAATGCAGCAGAAGGAGCTAACAAGCTCAGATCAAAAATCAAAAACAAGCTAGTGAACCAAAATCCAACATACCAAATAATATCACATCGCAATTCATCATCGGCAAAGCAAAATCAAGCCAGTGGACCAAAATCCAACATACAAATACATCATCGCAATCCAACATACCAGATTTCTCAAAGTCCAACAGAAAGATTAAACTCGAGATTATAGGAAATAAAGCCTATAAATAAACCCCAATTCATCATCGGCAAAAGCGTGCGAGTGTAACCAAAATTGAGAATAATCAAGTAAACCAGAAGGCAGAAAACATACCAAATAATATCACATCGCACCCGACGATGAAGTCAAAGCAATTCGAGCAATCAATCAAGGAGAATGAAGGAGCAAGCTACCAGGAACGTTTCTTACACTAGATTCGATCAATCAGAGCATCAAAGCAACTGGAATCGCATGCCCTAGTTTTCACAGAGAGGAACGAGAAAGAAAAATCGCATGCCCTAATTTTCACAGAGAGAGGAATGAGAAAGAAAAGTAAAGCGGGAAATGGAAATTGGTAAGGTGTGGATCGATGGTGTGAATCGACGGTTGAGATTTTGTTTTAAATGGTGGTGTGGATCGCTGAGGTGTAAAAAAAATTTAATTTTTTTTAATTAGAATATATCTATGGCAACACTATATAAAAATGTTGCAACGTGTTACACTTGTTTAGCTAGAGCAACACATTTTTATGGCTAAGGTAACACCAAAAATACAACGTTGCAGTAGGACCAAAATTTTATAGCCTTCGCAACATTTTAGTTAGCGACACCTTGCAAAAATGTTGCAGAAGGTCATCTATGGCGTAGTGTATTTTGTTAATCGAAGGAGGCGCGGTGCCCTAGGGTTGAAGGGGGCTATGGGTTTGTTTGTACTGCGTATTAACACGTGAGGAAGAAGAATACAGGGTGCGGCCTTGATTTCTTCTTAAGGGATGTGTGGCCAGATCTTTTGGGTTGGTAATTAATAATAAAAGAAAGGTTAATTGTTTATATAAATATTAGTTCGAACTTTAAAAATTAACATCTCACGCGTTTGTAATCGGTTGATATGATTAAATCGATATATATTGTTGTGCTAATATCTGTGGATGCAGGGAAACGGGTTGGAGGGATCCAACTGGATTCCTCACAAATAGAAATTAATTTATATTCTGTGATATACCTTAGTTATTGTTCTATGATAATTTGTTTAGATCCTGATATGCTGCAATTTATTTATACGCTGTGATGAATTAAATTGAAATTTAAATTGTGTTGTGCTGTGATTGGGTGAATACAACCTGAAAACTTTAATATAGATGAATTGGGTTTAAATAATATAAAAGAAATTCTTAAGTAAAGAATTTTAAAAGAGATTAAATCCAAGGAATGGGTTGGAGAATTTCAAGTGTTTGAAATTTGATTCCAAAGAGAATGAGAATTGTTTAAATTAATAGCGAGATTTATTTAAAAAAAAGGAAGTGTGCTTTCTCCTGGAAATTTTTATTATGTTTTAAGAAAAGTTTTCAAATATAATTTTGTAGTTTAGATATGTTTAGAATCTGTTTAGGAAGAAATATCATTTTAAAATGTTTTTAAGTGAAAGCCAACATCGATTTAGTAACTATGGTATTTAATTATTTTTAAAACATAAAGTAATATTAAGTTTCCAAAAGAAATTTTTAATATGAATATTTGATTTAATAACCTTATTTTAAAGGGATAAATTTTATTTTAAAATACTTAGGAAACCCTTATATATTTCCTTAAGTATTATTTTCAATTAAATAATTTTCAAAGCTTATTTTAAATATTTTAAACGTATATTTGAAAGTGATTTCCAGGAAATAGCAATGTGTTTAAAATAAAAGTAGCTATTTTAAAGTATGGAAAGGAATTTTATGGGATGAACGTAAAATTGAATTGAGTAAATCGTGATTGGATTGATAAAGAGAATTCTTGGGTTATCCTAAAAAGAAAGTATATTTCCCAGAGATGCCAAGTACGTTTTTAAAGTTGATTTTTGAAAGGTTAGGAGTTTTGATTTTTATTTAAAGAATGGTTTTAAGAAATATTATTTAAGTTATAAGAATTTTGAAGTGAATATATATTAAAGTAGTTATAAAAGTAACTATTTTTAAAGGGTAATTAAAATCATGTTTTAAAGAATATTATTATCATTTATACTTTATAAAGGGTTCTATTTTAAAGAAAACCAATTAAAGCTTTATTTGAAATTGTATAAGGATTCATAACTTTATGTTTAAAACAAGTATGACTTAACTTATTTTAAAGTTAATTGCTTATATTTTATAAAGCGGTTTTATTCGAAATATTTTTAAAAGTATATGTATATTTTAAATTAAGTACATAAGTAGATTTCATATAAATGGTTTTAATGTATTTTGAGGGATAAAGTATTTAAATTATTTTTAACCTTAAATATGGGTACTTGGATGTTTCAGAGGGAATAAAGATTTGAGAATCTATTCCATGAGGAAATTGCATTCGAAAAGTGTTTCAAAAGAAATTTTGAAATTGGAATTATATCTCGTAAAGATATTTTGAGGAAATAAATAATTGGGAATTATTTATTGTGTGATGGATGTTTGTGAATATTAATTGATAGTTAAATCACCGACTATCAATATTGGACAAATGCGTTGATCGTTTCGAAGAGACCGGGATCGAGATTTATTGCTCGAAAACCACTTCGATCTGGTTTGTACGTTTTCGTGCGAAAAACGTGTTCGGAGTCGAAGATGGAGTAGTGAAGTGCAAGGGCTTGTCGCTACTAATCCTGAGGATATTTCCAAAATGGATGTAGTAGGAGTAGTGCCTTCGGTTCCGTTCGAACCCGGGACAGACTTGTATGGACGAATGCTTTCGAAACATCGTCAGGAGGGCGATGGGCATTCTAAGTGAAACATTCTAGAGGTAACGCTTAGCCTCAAGCCTCATCAAATGGGAATGACTGAAAATCAGGGGTTATGTAGCAAGGCTTCGTGGGTAGCCCCCACTTGAGAGTAAGGTCATCCCTGTCTAGATGTCCCTTTTTATTTCGGCTAAGTGGTGCGGTTGCTGATCCCAACCACGGGATGATCTTATTCGGAGCTGTCCAGTAAGGGAGGGTTCCGGTCTTGTGTTGCAGGGGAGCGGGCGTACTCCTCGGTACTGTGATCTAGACCACGTACTGTGACAGGTGGTACCCAGTGCCTAGTTATTGTTGGAAATCCATTTTCCCTATGACCCTTTTACGAGTTTTGTTTGTTTTACCACTCTGTGGCTAGTAGCCGGAATTTAATCATGTAACAATTTCGGCTATTTTATAAGTATTTGTATATAAACCCTATTATAATATCAGAGGATTTCTATAAAAAGTGTTTTAGCTATCGTAAGGTAAAAACCTGACATGTTTATTTATGGCGTGGTCTTACGAGATTCTTTTGTTTTCCAAAAGGATTTTTGAAACTTTAATAATCAATTTGGATGCATTATTATCACCTGGTATTCCAGACTGACTCGGGTGTTATTCATTATAATACTCGGGTCAGGCCGAGTATTATATGTACAGGACATGATACTATGGAGTAGGATAGGAGCTGGAGTCGAAGACATATTATTCGTATTTGTATATATATCCGCTGCTATGATGGTTTGAGATTGTCTGTCTGGTAAATGTTGTTTGTATGAGATACTCTGATGATATGATGTATAAAACAGATACAGTTTCATTTTGTGTAAAGATCTATTATTTACTATTATATTTTATCCCGCTGCGACTGTGAGTTTCTGATATTGTTTAGTTTCTTCTTCTTATATCTCTCCTTCTTTAACCCTAATGGTTTGTATTTCTATTTCACTTGAGTTAATTGATGTAGAATAGTGTTGACTAAAGGGGTACGGATTTACGGGCTGTCACACTTGGTATCAGAGCTTAGGTTGGCGACAACCTAGGCTTTGGTGGGGAAATTACTCATTGAACAGAGTCAATAGTACTCTATAATGAGTTGAGTGTATTAATAGATATGAGACCGTATTTGTTAGTGAATATAAAATTGTTTTTATACTGTGTTGACTTATCGGTTGAGTGTTTATGAATTCTAGTTGGTACGGGAAGTACAACCGTATCGATAGGGGTTTCTAAACTCTTAAAAAAGATAAACCGACATAGTATTGTTTTTAAAGAGGGTAAATAAAATAATTTTACCCAAAATTATATTTTGATATAAAAGGAATAATTTTTTGAAATTATATATATATATATATATATCTGGTTGATTGGTTGTTAATAACAAAATTAAATAAGAATCTAAAATTTAATCTAAAATTTGAGATGGTTATAACCAATAAATTACATGGGTGTAATTTATACAAAGGAGGAATAACTAAATTTGAATTAGACTAGAATTAAAATCCCGGGGATTTTGAAAAGGATTTTAAATGTATTGAAAACAAAGTTTGGAAATTTAAATCTTGGGAATGTTTTCCAAAATGTTTGAAGGCATGGAGTATTATTTTGGGTAACATGTAAAGGAAAACTGTTTTGAAATGAATTTGGAAAAGTAAGGAAGCACTGAACTCACTTCGGTCGCTGGAAAATAAACCTGATGGTGCTGGCCATATCATTAGAATTCATTGTCGAGTTTCTAAAGTGATGGACTGCTACCAAAATGGTTGGTTATGATATTGTTTGGACTTGTTGGGTATAACAGTTGTTTTGGAATTTCAAAATGGGGAAATTGTTTTGGCACAACCAAGTTGTTTTGGAAATCTGGAGATTTGATTTGGTATACCAAGTAGGTATGAGTAGATTATTATTTCAAGATGGTTTTGAAATAAAACCGGGTAATAAAATTCTGGTAAATTCTATTTAAATAATGTGTAAGGTTAAATTAAATCAACCATTGAACTTATTAAGTGAAGTTAATATTAATAAAAAGGAAATGAAATTTTTAATCTTGGAATTAAAATTTAACTTGAGTAAAATGGAAGTGAATGAAATATATTGAAGTGAATAGAAAATTTGAATTTAATTTGGATAAGTTAAATAAATTGGACTTAGAATTAAAATTGATTTGGGTTAAATTGAAATGTAAAATGACTTTTTAATTGTGAGTCATTATGTAATGAAGTATACCCACAAGCTATTAAGTGTTATACATATAATTTAAAATTGTGAATTTAAAATGGTGCAAAGAATTAAATTGAAGAAAATTTGATTCTAAAAATTTATTTTAGTTTATTTTGATTTAGATAGTAATATTGGACCCTTGGATGGAATTAATAGTCGATAGATTGAGATTGGAATTTTATATTAATTTAATAATGGAATTTATTAATATAATAATACAAATAATCAGATTTTGATTTAAACCGAACCAGAATAATTTCTAATGTGAATATAAATTTTATACGAGTTATAATAGAGTTAGTAAAATTTTAAAGGTGAAATTTTAAATAATTTCGACGATTTTGGAAATCACTCGATTTAATCGACGAGTTAAAATAGCCTTCCGGGGCACATTCTCGGAATTCGATGAAACAATTTCCATTGGATCCGTAATAGTTAGTTATTATCGGATTTCAATTTTCGTAGCAATCGGAGTTGTCGTTTGACCCCGCAGCTTAAAACGCATAGAAAATACTTTAACCGATTTAATTTAAAATTGATTGTTTATTTCCGTAACTCGCGCATACGACCAAATTAGCTTCCGAAACACGTTCCATTGTGTTCGGAATGCGGGTAAAACCTTATAAATGCCAGGCGGCATGTGTGATTTGAAGTTCGTTTCTAAACGTTCGATAAAGGTGAATTTAATAATAAAATAATCGGAATACGTATACATATATACGCGCATAAGAGAAACCCTAGTCTATTTTTGGACCGGTCGCTACTTCTCTTCTTTCAATGGCTGAAATCAACTCATTTCGTTCCTCAGTTTGCTCTGAATCCATCAAGCTATAGCGAAAACTTCCAACTGGAAGATTGAAGAACACGTCGAGTACTGCAGATCCAACGGCTGAGATGTTGTTTAACGAAGTGAATCGCTCTGATTTTGGCTCCGTTCGTGCTCCGTTCGAACACGAATTCCCAGAGCCTAGGTGGACGTTGGCGTGTCACGCATAGGGCTTCGAAGTAGCAGTCTCTGGTCGCATTCTGGTTAATCGAAGGAGGTGCGGTCACCTAGGGTTGAAGGGGGCTATGGGTTTGTTTGTACTGCGTATTAATGCGTGAGGAACAAGAATGCAGGGTGCCGCCGTGATTTCTTCTTAAGGGATGTATGGCCAGATCTTTTGGGTTGGTAATTAATAATAAAAGAACGTTTAATTGTTTATATAAATATTAGTTCAAACTTTAAAAATTAATATCTCACGCGTTTGTAATCAGATTTCAACGAAACAAGAAACACCGGAATCGCAGAGACGCGTACTTCGTAGTGGAGCAGTTCGAGAATCGTTCCGAGCAAGTAGAAATTTAGGTTAAACCGAACGCCGTTCGATTTAATTTAAATTTGAACGCTCGCCGAAACTCAAGGTGAGTTTAACTCACTCACGTCTTGAATATTAGTTGATTTAAATAGTCAATATTTAAATGATGGCTTGATTGGTTGATATGATTGAATCGATATATATTGTTGTGCTAATATCTGTGGATGCATGGAAACAGGTTGGAGGGATCCAACTGGATTCCTCACAAATAGAAATTAATTTATATTCTGTGATATACCTTATTTACTGTTCTGTGATAATTTGTTTAGATCCTCATATGCTGCGTTTTATTTATATGCTATAATGAATTAAATTGAAATTTAAATTGTGTTGTGCTGTGATTGGGTGAATACAACCTGAAAACTTTAAATATAAATAGATGAATTGGGTTTAAAGAATATAAAAGAAATTCTTAAGTAAAGAATTTTAAAAGAGATTAAATCCAAGGAATGGGTTGGAGAATTTCAAGTGTTTGAAATTTGATTCCAAAGAGAACTGAGAATTGTTTAAATTAATAGCGAGATTTATTTTAAAAAAGGGGAAGTGTGCTTTCTCTTGGAAATTTTTATTATGTTTTAAGAAAAGTTTTCAAATATAAGTTTGTAGTTTAGATATGTTTAGAACGTGTTTAGAAAGAAATATCATTTTAAAATGTTTTTAAGTGAAAGCCGACATTGATTTAGTAATTATGGTATTTAATTATTTTTAAAACATAAAGTAATATTAAGTTTCCAAGAGAAAATTTTAATATGAATATTTGATTTAATAACCTTATTTTAAAGGGATAAATTTTATTTTAAAATACTTAGAAAACCCTTATATATTTCCTTAAGTATTATTTTCAATTAAATAATTTTCAAAGCTTATTTTAAATATTTTAAACGTATATTTGAAAGTGATTTCCAGGAAATAGCAATGTGTTTAAAATAAAAGGAGTTATTTTAAAGTATGGAAAGGAATTTTACGGGATGAACGTAAAATTGAATTGAGTAAATCGTGATTGGATTGATAAAGAGAATTCTTGGGTTAACCTAAAAAGAAAGTATATTTCCCTGAGACGCCAAGTACGTTTTTAAAGTTGATTTTTGAAAGGTTAGGAGTTTTGAGTTTTATTTAAAGAATGGTTTTAAGAAATACTATTTAAGTTATAAGTATTTTGAAGTGAATATACATTAAAGTAGTTATAAAAGTAACTATTTTTAAAGGGTAATTAGAATCATGTTTTAAAGAATATTATTATCATTTATACTTTATAATGGGTTCTATTTTAAAGAAAACCAATTAAAGCTTTATTTGAAATTGTATAAGGATTCATAACTTTATGTTTAGAACTAGTATGACTTAACTTATTTTAAAGTTAATTGCTTATATTTTATAAAGCGGTTTTATTCGAAATATTTTTAAAAGTATATGTATATTTTAAATTAAGTACGCAAGTAGATTTCATATAAATGGTTTTAATGTATTTTGAGGGATAAAGTATTTAAATTATTTTTAACCTTAAATATGGGTACTTGGATGTTTCAGAGGGAATAAAGATTTGAGAATCTATTCCATGAGGAAATTGGATTTGAAAAGTGTTTCAAAAGCAATTTGGAAATTGGAATTATACCTCGTAAAGATATTTTGAGGAAATAAATAATTGGGAATTATTTATTGTGTGATGGATGTTTGTGAATATTAATTGATAGTTAAATCACCGACTATCAATATTGGACAAATGCGTTGATCGTTTCGAAGAGACCGGGCTTGAGATTTATTTCCCGAAAACCACTTCGATCCGGTTTGTACGTCTTCGTGCGAAAAACGTGTTCGGAGTCGAAGATGGAGCAGTGAAGTGCAAGGGCTTGTCGCTGCTAATCCTGAGGATATTTCCAAAATGGATGTAGTAGGAGTAGTGCCTTCGGTTCCGTTCGAACCCGGGACGGACTTGTATGGACGAATGCTTTGGAACATCATCAGGAGGGTGATGGGCATTCTAAGTGAAACGTTCTAGAGGTAACGCTTAGCCTCAAGCCTCATCAAATGGAAATGACTGAAAATCAGGGGTTATGCAGCAAGGCTTCGTGGGTAGCCACCACTTGAGAGTAAGGTCATCCCTGTCTAGATGTCCCTTTTTATTTCGACTTAGTGGTGCGGTTGCTGATCCCAACCGCGGGGTGATCTTATTCGAAGCTGTCCAGTAGGGGATGGTTCCGGTCTTGTGTTGAAAGGGAGCGGGTGTACTCCTCGGTACTGTGATCTAGGCCACGTACTGTGACAGGTGGTACCCCAGTTCCTAGTCATTGTTGGAAATCCATTCTCCCTATGAGCCTTTTACGAGTTTTGTTTGTATTACCCACTCTGTGGCTAGTAGCCGGAATTTAATCATGTAACAATTTTGGCTATTTTATAAGTATTTGTATATAGACCCTATTATAATATCAGAGGATTTCTATAAAAAGTGTTTTAGCTATCGTAAAGTAAAAACCAGACATGTTTATTTGTGGCATGGTCTTACGAGATGCTTTTGTTTTCGAAAAGGATTTTTGAAACTTTAATAATCAATTTGGATGCATTATTATCAGCTGGTATTCCAGACTGACTAGGGTGTTGTTTCATTATAATGCTCGGGTCAGACCGAATATTATATGTACAGGACATGATACTATGGAGCAGGAGAGGAGCTGGAGTCCATGACGTATTATTCGTATTTGTATATATATCCGCTGCTATGATGGTTTGAGATTGTCTGTCTGGTAAATGTTGTTTGTATGAGATACTCTGATGATATGATGTATAAAACAGATACAGTTTAATTTTGTGTAAAAATCTATTATTTACTATTATATTTTATTCCGCCGCGACTGTGAGATTCTGATATTGTTTAGTTTCTTCTTCTTCTATCTCTCCTTCTTTAACCCTAATGGTTCGTATTTCTATTTCACTTGAGTTAGTTGATGTAGAATAGTGTTGACTCAAGGGGTGTGGATTTACGGGCTGCCACAGTCTGTTTTGTATCGATCCCATCGTCACGAAATCGGCTGTCGTATGATCGATACGAAGGGGCCATCCATCAATCAATATGAAATTAGCACTGAGCGATCAATACGAGCGAGGCATATGCATGGGAATGACTCAGTCAATTCAGCGCAAAACGTGGATCGATTCGAAAATTGCATGCCACGTCAATACATGGGCACGTATCAAATGAGTGATACGAACAGATGGATGCGAAGATTATGGATTCGAACACAACATCCTATGCAAAACCCAAGGTTGCATCAATTATATCTCACAAATCTACAAGTCCAAATGCTATGAAATTTTTACAGGAGCTTACGCACAAGCTAAAGAAAGTTCGTGCCAAGTTTCGACTCCATTGGACAAATTCTTGATCGATACGAAATTGGTTCCTATCGACCACGGATCGAGTCGAAACTTCATGGGATGGATCGTGTAGGCCTACTCACGTGCCAGAAGGAGTCTCCTAAAGTTTGAACGAGATATCAGCCTCCTAGGCCTATAAATAGCCCCTAGAGCATATAGAAAAAGGATCTTTGGTGATCCAACATCCAAACTATGCCGGATTTAACTTTGCATTTCATCATTACTGTTGTACTCGAATTACAGAGCTATAACTCCTTGTAATCCACTGTAATCGATTGTAATCACCAAGTCAATATCAATAAAGTCATCAACTTCAGAGTGGATGTTGGCCCGATCGTCGAACCACTATAAATTTTGTGTTGTTTACTGCTTTTTTTTTGAATTTTCTGAGTGTTCATCATCTTTATTTCTCTACACACTTTTCATTTGTGATTTGTGATTGCGAACTGGTGCTTTCGTCGATAATTGGGTATTTGTGACCATTTTCGGCGCAAACATTTTGATGCTTTCATTGAGAAGGCTAATTTAGGGATTCTATCGCTTAGAAGTTGAATTTGGAAGTTTAAAGATTCAGATATGAAACACTATGACAAGGAAATCAAGAAAAAGGCCAAGGCCAAAGAGAAGTCAGTATGAAGGGAGTCAAGTGGCTTCCTCAGGAGCAAATCAGACATCGATCTTCATCACCAGGGAGGAAATGGAAACAATGTTCAAGAGACAAGAAGAGATGATGCAGAATCTACTTCGACAAGTTAGACAAGTTAAAGTGCAGAATTAGTGGAACGCAACTGCAGCAGATGCTGGAGATAGAAGTCGGGAGCACAGAGCAACCCGATTTCAGAATGGAGCAGGACCATCTGGCATGGCACTAGAACTAGAGGCATTCACTTAGAGCATGTTGACCCGATACCGAGAAGAACATCAGGTGGACCCGAACAGCATGGAATTGGTAGAGGAAGAATGCTCCGCCAGGGGAACAGATTCTAGGATTCCCTCGTGAACTCGGGGGGTAGGTCGAAGGCAATGGGTGAGGACTACAACTCGAAGATAGTGACAGGTTGGCGGAGATGGTAAAACGAACTATGACAGGTGGGTTGGTAAACAAAGACTTGGAGGATGTGAATATGAGTCCCTTTACTCCAGCTATCAGACGGGCTAGGAACCCACCAGATTTTAAGCTACCATCGTTGGAGATGTACAATGGGAGGACAGACCCTACGGTTCATCTGACAAAGTATATGAGGCATATGGAAGTGCCGGGGGCATCAGAGGAGGTCATGGCCCGGTGCTTTCCATTGTACCTAGCAGACATTGTGGCGCTATGGTTTAGGCAACTGGAGAGTGGATCTATCGAAACATGGACATATTTGACTGAAAGGTTTATGAGGCAATTTAGGGTTCACATTTTAAGACCCAAGAATGTTATGAGTTTGGCAACACTGAAACAAAGAGCTAGGGAATCTTCGAGAAGCTTTTTGACGCGATTCAATGCAGCAGCAGCAGCATTGGTGGATTGACTGAATCCATCCATGGTTTTGATGGCAGCTGTATCGGGCATAGCTGAAGGAACTGAATTCAAGAATTCGCTGACAAGAGATCCCCCTATGGACCTAGGGGAATTTTATCGTGAGGTTGAAGGATTTTTACGGTTAGAGGATGCAAATGCTGAAAGAGAGGAAGGAGAAGGATTCGACGTTTATGCAGTCAAAGGCAGAAATCCTCTTGAAAATGATGTAGAAGCTAGCAAAGGGAAACGAAAGGCAGAGGATAACGATAATGGATCAACACAACCACGAAAGGAACCAAGATTCACCTCGTATACGGAGCTGAACGAGACTTTGGAGGGGATCTACCAGGACAGCAAGGGACAGGTTCCTTATTGAAAGCCGATAAGGAGAGATCCGACCAGCAACGAGAGAGGGTCAGACAAGTATTGCTTATTCCATGAGTTGAATGGTCACAGCAGAAACGACTGCAGACACTTGAAAGATGAAGTCGAGGGGCATATCCGGAATGGTTTGCTATCATAATATGTGAGAAGGAGGGCCACGATAGTGGAACAAGAATGACCACCACCTGTACCAACTCAAGACGGCTCATGATCGAGGCGTCAGCTTATTATCAATTGATTGAGATAATGACGAACGAGGGGCAAACTCCATACCGACGCGATAAAGTTGTTTACACATGTATAGGACCGCGAACGGTCCTCGGGCATGCTCTGATACAACTATAAATCACATCAATGTAGGTGTTTGCACTCTAACGTCACTATTTTGCTTTTGTTTTTTGGTTCTCATTTTTGGATTTGACTATGTCGGACATTTCCGTTGAAAATCTCAGTTGAATGGATATTTGGTTTTGATAATTCTAAAACGGCTAAGCTACTTAGAAATGTACGAGGTCGCGAACGGTCCCTAGGCACGCTCTGAGATGGCGATAAACCGCCCTAACAAACAATCCAGAAACTCACTCGAACGTGAAATCTGGTATTGATGATACTAAGACCCCCCGGGCACACTCACAATTCGCCGCGAACGGCACGTGATCGAGAATGGCACGCGATCGCGAATGATCACATCTCGCTTCGAACGGCACTCGACCGTGAACGGTCATAATTCGCCATGAACGGCACCCGATCGTGAACGATCACAATTCACCGCGAACGGCACCCTGACCGCGAATGGCCACCATTTGCCATGAATGGCATTTGACCACGAGCAGTCACATATCACCTCGAATGACATACATCCCGAACGATCGTCCTTCATGGTCAGATAAGGCTACCAATTTCTTTGCAGGTCATCTACAGGAAATGAACATCCGAACTTATGGCATTACAAAACACACCTTCCTATCGCAAGGCATGTTTTGGGAGGCAAGTCTTATCCTGCCTTTTTGCAAGGCCACGATACCAAAAGATTAACTGGAAAACAAAGACAATTCATCACAAAGATGGGTTGTACGCAGGCCCGCTATGGATATCGATGAATTTTTTTCGAATCCGGATCGAGCTATAATTGATATGACATGACAAGCAAAGCCGTAGAAACTAGTGCTCCAAATTTCAGGACAATCGAAGTTCATATGTACGAAATATAATCGATGCAATCCAAGTGGCCTCTCTGTTCGTATCCATCAAAGGGTCACGTTAGAAACGATCAGATTCGAATCCATCCGAGGCTGCATTATTCGAATCGATCTAGAGGGACCTTGTTCATACAGGTCAAGCTTCGCATCCATCTACTATGCATGATTTCGAATTGATGAGTTCATATACATGCAATGCTCATCTATTCGTATCCATGGAACTCGTGTTCGCATCAGTACATTCGCATCCATCTGAACTATGCAGTTCGTATCCATCACATAGCCATTGTTCGTATCGATCATGGAGCCACAGTTCGTATCCATCGAGATGTATCCATCAATAAGAAAACTTCTCTTCATATCCATCGGCGATTGGCCCCTTCGAATCCATTGGAAGCAACACGGGCGTTATTTTCCTATCGATCCCATCGATACGAAATCGGCTGCCGTACGATCGATACGAAGGGGCCATCCATCAATGGATACGAAGTTAGCACTGAACGATCAATACGGGAGAGGCATATGCGTGGGAATGACTCGGTTAATTCGGCACAAAACATGGATCGATTCGAAAGTCGCGCGCCACGTCAACACCTGGGCACGTGTCAAATGAGCGATACGAATAGTGGATGCGAAGACTATGGATTCGAACACGACAGCCTATGCAAAACCCAAGGTTGCATCGATCATATCTCACAATCTACAAGTCCAAATGCTATGAAATTTTTACAGGAGCTTACACACAAGCCAAAGAAGGTTCATGCCAAGTTTCTACTCCATTGGACAAATTCTTGATTGATATGAAATTGGTTCATATCGACCACGGATCGAGTCGAAACTTCATGGGATCGATCGTGTGGGCCCACTCACGTGCTAGAAGGAGTCTCCCGAAGTTTGAGTGAGATATTAGCCTCCTACTTCTATAAATAGCCCCGTAGAGCCTATAGAAAAAGGATCTATGGTGATCCAAGTCCAGACTCTACTGGGTTCAACTTTGCATTTCATTATTGTTGTTGTACTCGAATTACAGAGCTTTAACTCCTTGTAATCCGCTATAATCGATTGTAATCACTAAATGGATAATAAAGTCATCAACTTCATAGTGGATGTAGGCCCGATTGTCGAATCACTATAAATTCTGTGTTGTTTACTGCTTTCTTTTGAATTTTGTGAGTGTTCTTCATCTTTATTTCTCTACACGCTTGTTATCTGTGATCTGTGATTACGAACTGGTGCTTTCATCGGTAATTGGGTGTTTGTGACCAATTTTGGTGCAAACAATAAACGATGTCAAAATATGCTTACAGCCAATTTCAAATATTAAAAGTAGTAGACTGTGGATAGATAAAAATTAAATAAATTCTAAAACAATAAACAAAAATGGAAACGTCACAGCAGAACTTAAACTTCAATGTATACATATACATACATACATACCAGTTTAATAATCAAACATTACTTAAATAAAATACACCCATAGTTTATATGTTTTATTAAACAACATCGTTATTATTATAATGCAAGAGATATACTTGATACGACTCCTCTCAGACCCTTTGCTATTTTCTTTGCATTCACCTGCAAACCAAAAAATACACATATACATAGAGAAAACGAAAAAAGGTTTCAACTGTTTTTGGATTGTGCCCGACCCTATACACTATTGCAATAGGCTCGATAGTTATTGCATAGGAAAAGACTGCCTACGTACTCCTTTTGAAGGATCAAGCCTACGTAATTTTATTTCCCACTCTTCTCTTGCATCCAAATACTTGTTGGTATATTACAACCACAGCGTCCATATACCATTGCAACCATCATAACCAACGCAATCAATGTAACTAATGAAAATAGCAAAAGAAAAAAAATAGTATTTCTAATCATCCGTCTTGAAAAATCATCATATATGGCACAATAATAAAAGCATACTTAACCATTCAATAAATATAATGTCAACTCCAATCACTAAATAAGAAAATAACAACGCATAAATATACTTGCATACATCATCACCAATATAATTATAATTCATCAAATGTGTACTAATCACTCCACAATAGTAATATAACATCAATCATCACGTGTTTACTAATCCAATCAATATTAATAACACAACATCAATCCTCAAGCAACCATAATTAAGTACCCATCATTTAATAGTAATAACGGTAAAACATCACATACCCAACCTAATGCAGTTTCATCATCATAAAACATACTATCACATATTACATCCATCAATAACGGTATATTTATAACTAATGTTTATCTCTTAGGTAATATAATCATTTTATTATCGTCTATTACATAATCAATTTTATTCATAAGTCAGAAACAATAGTAACATTTCCAAAATGATAATATATTTAAAAAAATCCTTTATTATACTTTTATTTACTTAAATTTCAAATATCGTTATTCAATCAAAAATGGTAATTATTATCAAATTGCTTTTCAAACAATAATATTATTATTTTACATCTAATAACAGTATCTAAAACCACTTTAATATTTTTTGAAATTCACTTATTACTATTTATCTCAAAAAGACATTTTTCTCTTTTAAACCTTAAAACTCCTTTTTATTGCTCTTCACCTCAAAATAGTAGTAGTTTAACCAAAAAAACTTTTTAAAAAACATCTTACCACTACTATTATTATTTTAAAAATATCTTTATATTATTACTTAAACAATCCTAGTAATAGTATCTTCTTCTATAAACATCGTAAAATCAATAATATTACCATTTATACAAACTAATGGTTTTTTTACAAAAACCACACTTACCGTATTTTATAAATAGTGATAAACTCTTCAATTTAAATAAGAAGAAAATTTTTCGTTATTATTTATGAATTTACCAATAACTTATAAATAGTAACCTTATTAAATTTATTATATTAATTTAAGTATAATTTGACCAATCCCTATTATCTACAAATATCCCTCAAGATTGTAAACAATCTTACCTTCCAAAATTACACCATTTTAGCATTTCCAATTAATTATTTATTCCATTTTAATAAACAATTAATCACAATTATACACCCAGAACACAATGGTACATCATTTAACAGAAACAATCAAATCAAGGCATAACATATCTATGATAGAGTTAGGGGTATTCCCTAGGGGCAATTATGTAATATGTTACATATATCTAACTCATTGATCAATCTTGTTCGCAATAAAGGTATTTTCTTTCTATTATATACTAGATATAATGTGGTTATATTAATTAATCAATTTAATTAAAAGTATATTTAATAGAAAATCCATAAATGGTATGTTTATTGATAGTAGTTACAAAGTGTTGTAAACGTGAGTGATTTATCAAGATGAAACAAATGTACCATTTATAATGTTCCCAGTCAAGATGCATTGAGATTGGATGTCGATGTATTCATTGAGATTAGAGTACCTAACACTCTTCAAATGTTGGCCAATGTATTACTCATGGCTGCTAGGGGCACCAAGGGGCTATATACTGATAGATATTGAATAATTATGGAATAAATCACTTAATAGTTTTTTGTTAGTTAATATACCTAAGGTTATGCAAAGAATATCGATGTGACTAATTTACACATTTCTCTCGACTTGAGAATACTGTCGATCTTCAACGTGGAAGCTCTACTTTGATTATAGTTAAATCATGGCACGACGTCCATTGAATGGCTATAGTTAGGTCGAGTAGAAGCATTGGAAATGAAACATTATTCAAGAGAGGATTCATTTCCTCGGTTATATGTGGTTAATATCACGGTCAACTAAAGTCAACTCAAAGTTAAAGTCTCTGGCCAGAGAATTTCGGTTAATAATAATTGTTGTTATTGAATGAAGGATGTTGTGTTGGACTATAAAGTTAAATATGGATGACATTGGAATTATGACCATTACCAAATTCCATAAATCCAAAGTGATATGGTTTTGTCAAAGAGAATTGGTGTGAATAATTGTCACTATTAGGTACTACTTATAATAAGTAAAATTGGGTTTTACCAAAAGATATCTAAGCGATGAATTCAACCAAACTGTCACCACATGCTAAATGAGGTGTGAATATTAATATTTGAATTATTCAATATTAATCGCTGACTGAATTCACACCTTTGAGTCGCACAACCGCATTTTTGATTTCTCTGAAAATCACAAAATTTAATTAGTTTGTAAAATGTTGCAAACTAATTAAATTATTAATTATTGTTAATTTATTTGATGTTTTGAATATGGTTGGTAATTATTTTAATGCATATATAAAAGTTATATTTGCATATATCGATACGCGATATCGGTATAATTTTAAACATGTTTTAAATAATAAAATAATTGCATAAAAGTTTTTTTCTTTTATTTGGAAAAGTTGCATATTTGGAATGTGCTTGGATCAGCCATATAATGGTAAGAGAAGGAAATCAATTAATCAGATTAATTAAAATTTAAAAATAGGAAATAAAGGAGGAAGTTTCAAGAGAAGAATAGGAAAAGGTTCCTTTAATTATATTAGAAACAAAACCACCTCATTTTTGAAAGTGCAAACATAACTTTAATTTTTGTTCCCTTTTCTTCCTCTTCTCTATCATTCATTCATGGCTAAAACTTCATCCAAAAAAACCATCAAAACATATTCAAATCAAAATCAAACTAAATTAAAA
Organism: Allium cepa; assembly: GCA_030765085.1. NCBI lineage: Eukaryota > Viridiplantae > Streptophyta > Magnoliopsida > Asparagales > Amaryllidaceae > Allium > Allium cepa. The sequence continues at coordinate 468,940,851 of CM060943.1, forward strand.
AGGTAGTTTATTCTTCTCTTGCAAAGTGGGATGGTGATTTGCTTGAAATCTGAGGAGAAGCCACAAATCAAGGTGTGATGAAGCGCAAGGTCTATCGGATCTTGAGAGTGATCAAGTCGATCTAGGTATTGTTCTATCACTCAAGGTATTTCTACATGCTTCATCCTAAGGTAATTATATGTGTGTATAATTCTATATTTACATATCTTATTATTTGTTCCTTTCCCTTTAATCTCTATCTTTCCCTTCTATTCATACTTGTGAATTTGAACCTTGATTTAAATATCTCCATTCCCTTGTTTGAATCGATTGTTCTACATGTTAAAATATAGAATGTTTTCTTTTGTTCACTGCTATTTTGTTATGAATTATAACGTCCATTTTCTAACTCGTGTATGATTGTTTGATAATAAATTTAACATAGATCTAGGCCTTCTTAATTTTATTTTCTGTACTCTATGTGATTGTTTACAAAGTTTGTTTAATCTTGATCTTAATCTTCTTATCTCAAATCTATATATGCTTATGTCGTTCGATTTTGTTGTTTAAAAAAATGAACATAATTGAACTTAGAATTTTTTTTCATAATTCAGTTTTTCATATCAAAAGGTTTACACTTGAATATTTAAACATGGGTTGTTATATAATTAAAACTTGGTAATAATCACATTAATCAATCTTTGTCGTCCAATTAATATGATGTTTTAATTATCGCGTTTCAAATCATTCTAATGTAAACTCTTCCTCTTAAAAGAAAAAGGGAAATATTAAATTAATGATATATTCCATGATTTTCAATTCCATCTAATTAAAAATTACATCTCTTCTGAAAAAGGAAGGAATCTTTTCACAATTGTTTCAAACCATTTTCATTAATCTTAATATTCTTTGATATACTGCTTGTAAATGAAATGAAATCAAACATTAAATCGATGATATGTTACATGATTTGCAATTCCATCTTATTAAAATTTCTATCTCTGCTTAAAAAGGAAGGAATCTTTTCACAACTGTTTCAAACCATTTTCATTAATCTTAATATTCTTTGACTTATTGCTTGTAGTTGAAATGAAATTTATTTTATTTGAACTGTTATGCTAAACATTTGTAATAGCCTGCTATTTTGAACCATTCAAATCGACACTTGAATTGCCCAAAACAACAGATTGTTAATATATATTTAGCATAACTTAGCATATACCGTAAATAAATAAATCATAAAATCACAAACATGGAGTTTACAACCAAAGCAACGGAATAAAGATATCATAGTTCATGAAGCTACTACAGAAATAACATAGTTCAACAGAGTACAACAGAAATCCCAATAACAGAAGTCTCTAGTGCAAAAGCAAATGACCACTCTGAAACATACAACTAGAAATCATAGAAATAACTTGAAAGCTGAAATTGTTGGCAGATAGAACTCCAAGCTTCGAAAGATGAGTCTCAAAAGCTGTCACACTCATACTAACCCGAGCGTAAAGCAAAATACAAAACACTTGAATCAGGATTAACATTCCCACGCAAATAAATCAAACTCGAGTGAAATGTAAAGTAAATGTAATATAACTTAAAGGGATGTTGGGATTCCATCCTTTAAGGATCTGATAAACTATCTACATACATAGTACAATACACTACATATATAATGTCTATAGTAAAGTAAAGTATCAAAATAGCGTTAAGGCATTACCCATATCCCATTTAACACATTTTATACATTCTTAAAGTCTATACAGTAGCATAATCTCCACCAAATAGTGATTTACCCAGAGGGCACTCCATAGGTATGGTACAAAACAAACTAGTAGAAGGCGCGATAGGGCATGTGAACACGGCACTCGAAGCAATGTCAGTGTAGGATTCTACCGGTTTGTAGAACCGGGCTGATGGTAATGCATAGCAGCTACTACCGTCCACCTTGAACAACATTCCCATAATCAAAGGTGTGCACCAATCAAATCACAAAGTAATAGGATGGTTTCGAAGAAATGTGTCCAATCGGAGGTATGACCTCACTTGGCCCAGGTATAGCTCCTGTTTTAGTCACATCTAAGCTGACTCATAGGAGTCAGGGTCACATAAATACTGCATGTAGAATCGTTCGCCAAACCATCTTACTTCATTTCTGAAATCTCCACAACGTACAGAGTTGTTAAAGTGTTTTTGGGTATTGGCAGAGAGTATGACAATATCCGATCTCGGACTCCTTAACAACCAAACGCTTATTTCACACAGTGGTCATTTATAAAATTACTTTCTAAATATTTAAACAGAATCTCCAATACAAATTTAAATCAATATAAAATATTCAATTTTAATTCTATAAAAAATGAAAATAACGCTATTTAAACCCCATAACGAAATCGCTTGGGTTTATCATATCACCCATAACGAAATTTCTCCTATTCTAAAGCCCATCCGGGTATGTATCATTTCTACCCATAATGATTTCTAAAACAAGGGAAACTTGCAAAGTGAGAACAATAAATAACATAACAATTACTGGCATATATGATCAATAATAATAACAATTATATAAAAAAATTAGTTAACCTATAACAGTGGCAGTTTACATAAGTGATCAATTTAGATAACAACTTATCATAAGTAACAGTTAATAACTAACAATTAAATTTTAACAGTACATTCAAACTGCTATTTCCCATGAAATTAACTTAATGAGCATAAAAATATTAATCGTGCGTGATCGCTCACCTTTCGTGGCTACAAAACGATGGAAAACAACTACGGACAAGGAACAATGCAGCAGACATTGGCAGGAATTAGGTACGACAAATCAATTAGCTACGACAAGCACAAAATAGATTTTAGCATGATAAGTCGATGGAAACAAACAAATATATATACATACATATATGATATATATATATACACACACACACACACACACATATTTGTTTTTTTTCAAACATTGAAGGAATGAAAATATACATATATATATATGTATTTTGCCGCAACACCCAATCATGAATAGTCCTGTATCTCAGACTAAGATATAAAGCAACAAGCTAAAATAATGCGCATACATGTATATGCAACATACCTTACTTTTGTCAATAATAAAACAATAGATATGACTTCTTGTTGACAAAAGCATGTATATATTTTTGTACACTATATGCATTACCAGGTTAAGCTTAGATTCAAAATAGTTATACCTCAACCGACCATATAAAGTAATATATAATATATAGCCTAGGGTAGGATTCACTACAATATGTGTACATTACATGCGTAGAGGCTGCCACACACACACACACACACCCACACATATATATGTATATTATATGTATATGTATATTTACTATGATAATAAACAAAACACTGCATAGCCGTTTGTATTACAATAACAAGGCAAAGTATAAAGTATAGTTGTCATATACAATTTTGGGCAAGAACCAAAATCGCAAAGAAAAAATATAAAATACATACACATATATATGCGAACACTACATATATATGTGTGTGTGTGTACTTATATATATTTAGAATAGCAGTAGGTGCATTAGGGGTTCACTTGGAGTCTAACTCCGAGTCAAAGATGAAGAAACTCGGCCTAGCATGAATTATCAGGGAGGGGTCAAGCTCTGGATCAGAGAAGGTTTTTGCACGGGTGAACTTCGAGTTTGGATCAGACGGTGGGGAGTTTGGGTGGTGGCGAGGTGGTGGGACGTGGGCCAAGGCAGCGTCTCTAGGCTTAGGGTCACGTTATGGGAAAAGGAAGGGAGGGCGCGGAGGCAAATTTGGTTTTGGATCAGGCGGTGTCACGGGTTTTGAGGGAGGGGAGAAGGGCTTCCTGCAGTTTGAAGAAGGAAAGCACATGGTGGCTTCGGGTATTTTGTAGAAGGGCATGAGTTAGAGGGGAGAGGTGTAGATCTATAAATCCTATATGTATTTTTATCTACTCGGCTAGAATTTGGAGAAGAAGGATAACATACAGAGGGGAAGAAGAAAACTTACTGTTTTTTTTGTTTTTGTTTTTGGAATGGAATAGAAAGCAACATGAAGAGTCGCCAAATATATATACAATCAAAGAAATAGCAATAATCATCTGCGTTGATTCAGGTAAAATAATTAAAGCAATTTATTAGTTGTTTGGGTTGCACGGTTCAGGTGAAAAGCAAAGGAGAATAAAAAGTAACAATTTATGGTACCATTGCGACGAACTGTTTTTATCGTTTCTGTCATGTACCGGACCTCAAAATACAAAAAAATATACTGTATGGATCAAAACGATAAGATGAATAGAATGGTACATAGATATCAGCGATACGATCAAATTATAAAAACTCGATTTTTTCTGCTACCGAAAATGTTGCTAAAACTTAGAAAATAAGATAAACTGAGCAACAAATGAAAATATTAAAATCTAGAAGAAATAGAAGTGATTTCTATGCCTTGCCTACCAAGAACTTCCATTTTTTATTAGAAATCTAATCACTTTTTGATGGGTGGAATTAGTTTAGTTAGAGTCGCGAACTTATAATAAACTCTTTATCTTTAGTAAAAAAAACTCTTTATTTTATTACTAAGATAGAAAGGAAGGACGGGAGAATTCATAAAATTTCGTAAGTCCAAATTTGACGAAACGAATTAGGATGTCTTTCTCAGAAAGTGGTTTTGCATTTTTATTACATAAAATATTCAAATTTCAAAAATATTAATTTCTCAACAAATAAACCGATTAAATAATATTTGTACTTTCACAAATAAATTAATGTCTATATTTTTCAATAAAATTTTACCATTCACTATAATTAAATAGACGCATTTCAAATATCGTACTTTTATTTCAAAATTTTATTATTTAAATTTCAAGAAAATTTTATTTAATTACGCTATAAAAACCGTTAAAATTCTCTGGTCATTACACTCTCCCTCACTCAAAACTTTTCATCCCCGAAACGGAACGAAGTAGGGGAATAGAACAAATAGAAAGATAGAATAAATTCAAACGAATAGTACCCAAGTCAAATAATTCAGGATTCGAAGCACGCATGGATTCCTCAGTTTCCCAGGTGTCCGTACTCCACTATACCTTGACCAAACTGGAAGATTTCCTCCGAAGTTGTTTCATACCTCTATCGACAATACGAAGTGGCCTCCTCTCAATAGTGAGATTTGGCTCGACGTCCACATTCTTTAACAAATTAGGCTGAACTATCAAGAATGGATCATGGAGATACTTGCGAAGATGAAATACGTGAAACATGTTGTCCACACCCGCGAACTTCTCCGGCAAATCAACTCTATAAGCCAAAGTACCAACTCTTTCCAAAATGCGGAAAAGATCAATGAATCTAGGAGCGAGCTTTCTTCTTCAACCAAATCAAACTACATTCTTCAGCGGTGAGATCTTGAAAAAGACCTGGTCCCCCATTGAAAATTCCAAATCCATTCTATATCTATCAGCATACTTCTTCTACCTATTCTGGGCAATTCTCATCTTCCTCCTAATCTCTTCAACCTTCTCAGATGCTTCCAGAATCATATCAGGTCCAAGGACTAAGCGATCATCGACTCAATCCAGCAAGATGGGGATTTGCAGGATCGTCTGTAAAGAGCGGCAAATAGAGACATCTCAATACTTGCCTATATTCAAAAGATTGGGATTAACAGATTGATTTAGCTTAAGATAGTTCATATTCAAAGGTAAAGTTATACCTATTAACTATTACTATAGGTGAACTCTACAAGATGGAGATGTTCTTCCCAAGATCCTCCATAACAAGAACACAAGCACAAAGAAGATCTTCTAGAATCTGATTCACCCTTTCCATCTGACCATCAGTCTGAGGATGATAAGTCGTACTGAGGTTCAACCAAGTACCCAAAGCTTTCTTAGAAGCTTTCCAGAACTTTTTGGTAAGGATAGGATCACGATCACAAACAATGCTAGAAGGAACACCATGAAGACGGACAATCTCTCTTAGGTAGATCTCAGCTAAGCTCGAAGCTGTTCGATTCAACTTAACCGGAATAAAATGGGCGGACATGGTTAATCGATCGACAACTAACCAAATACTCTTATTTCCCCTTCTAGTCCTTGGTAAACCATCGATAAAATCCATAGAATCTTGATCGCACTTCCAAATGGGAGTCTTAAGGGGTTGCAGCAATCCGGCTATCTTCTGGTGATCGGCCTTAACCTGTTAACCAGTGGTATGTCTACTAACAAAGATAGAAATATCTTGCTTCATACCACTACAACAATACAGCCTCTTCATATTCTGAAACATCTTTGTGACATCAAGATAGATGGAGAGTCTGGACTAATGATTCTCTCTAAGAAATACTTGCCTCAAACCATCAATGTTCGGAACACGGATATGGTTATTAATCCTCAAAACCCCATTTTGATCAATTTGTGCTCCTAACTCATTCTGATTAACACCTTCCCTATCCATGATATTCTCCCTTATAAGTTTAGACATCGCGTCCTCGTCCTACTTGGCTGTGATATGATCCAAAAGAGATGGAGAAACAACAATCTGATCTAACAAGGCTTTCTTCCAACTCAAAGCATCGGCCATAACATTGGCTTTCCCAAGGGTATAGTTGATGTTGAGGTCATAAGATGATAAGAACTCAAGCCATTTAACTTGCCTCCGGTTCAACTCCTTCTTGGTGAAGACATACTTAAGAGACTGGTGATCGATGAAAAGCTCAAATTTAGCACCCAAAAGGTGATGTATCCACAACTTCAGAGCAAAAACAACAGCGAGAAATTCTAAATCATGGGTGACATAATTAGCTTCGTGGGGCTTCAATTGGCGACTAGCATAAGCTATGACCTTCCCATCTTGCATCGAAACAGCACCCAAACCTTCTCTACTTGCATCGGTGTAAATTAATAATCCTTCACTCCCGTTCGAAACAGTGAGAATAAGAGAAAAAGTAACCTTTTGCTTCAGCTCGTTAAATGCATCTTAAACTTGACATTCTTACGAGTCAAAGCAGTAAGAGGTGTAGCTATACGGGAAAAGTTCTCTATAAATCTCCTATAATAATCGACAAGGCCCAGAAAGCTATGACTATTGGTCAAAATCTTTAGTATCTCCCAATCCTGGAAATGGATAAGGGGATAAGTCCAAAGATAGATAAGATGAATGAATTAAAAAGAGAAAGGTGGATAGACTTAATCGCGGCGACCTTAACCGAGTCAACTGAGACTCCATTCTCTGAAACAATGTGCTTAAGGAATCGGACATCATCCCTCTAGAAGTGGCATTTAGAAAATTTGGCTTTCAACTGACGACTCCTTAGAGTTTGGAGAACATGGTCCATATGTCCCTTATGCTCCTTTTCTGACTTGGAAAAGACTAGGATGTCATCAATGATAACCAGAACAAACTTATTGAGAACATCGTCGAAAACGCGATTCTTAAGATCGACGAAGAAGGTAGGAGCATTGGTTAATCTAAAGGGCAATACTAACCATTCATAGAAACCATTCTTCGTTCGAAAAGCAATCTTTGGGATGCTGTCCTCGGCTATGCGAAGAAGGTGGAAGCCGGTAGTAAGATCAAGATGAGAGAATACCTTAGCCCCATAAAGATGATCGACAATGTCATTAATGCGAGGCATATGATATCTGTTCTTAAGAGTAAGCTTGTTCAGCCCTCTATAATCAACATACATCCTCAAAGAACCATCGAATTTGGTGACAAAGACCATAGCTGCGCCCCATCCAGAGAAACTCTGCCTATCAAACCCTTAGAGAATAAGTCCTCAATCTGCTTCCTCAACTTAACTTTCTCTTTAGGTGCCATTCGTCTAGGAGGGAGAATAATGGGTCGAGCCTTCGAGATAAGTTCAGTACGGAATTTAATTTCCTGCTTGGAAGGGAGAGAAGCGACTTCTCCAAAGGCATATGGGAAAAGTTGGACAATAGGGGTGGAGTCAAGGTCACTTGGTTGAGCATCAAGTGAGAAGATAAAGCTGCCTGCATAATCCTGAGGCATCCGGCATTCAATCACCAGAGAATTACCCTGTCGTCCACTAGAGAAATGGTTCGGGCTTTACAAGAGATAACGACATCATAATGCTTCAGTCAATCACCTCCATAGTAAATATCAAATGCATTGAAACCAAAAATATGAAATCTCTGATGAATCGAGGCCTATTGTAAAGGAGTTTCACCCCTTTACAAATCATACTAAGGTTGGCAGGACCGCCGATGGGATTAGTCAGTCATAATGATGAAATAGTGAGCTGAGGTTGCAAGATATGCTCAAATTTATCACAAAGATCAACAGAAATAAAACTATGCGATGCTCCCATATCAAAGAGAACACGAATGGGAAAATTATGGAAAGTAAAGGAGCTCTAAAGAGCGCCTTCGTTATCACTAACATGCGAAGGAGGAGGAGTGGAAGAAGTCATGGAAAAGACTTTAGATATCTTGCCTTTCTGACGTACAGGACAATCATTCTTGAAATGACCAGGCTGTAAAAAAAAGTGGCAAAGGTTGTTCCGGGTTGCTTGAGGTGGAGGAATAGAAACTCCAGGGAAGATGGACAGTTGTTAGCATAGTGACTCTGTTGGTCGCACTTGAAACAAGTGATGGAGGATAGGTCAAGAGATCGCTTCTGGAGAGCATATCCAACACCATGACTATTCTACCACTTCTTCTGCTCATGGAAGTTGGACTTCCTCTTCTTAGAACTGCTGGAACTACCCTGAGATGCAGAAACTGCGTACTTACCCTTGGAACTAGGGTTCTCGAATCTGGTGGCCATATCGATAAGAGAAGTGAAGATGCCATGAGAATGACTAATCAAGCTGTGATAATACTCTGGTCGAGCACCATGAATAAACTTCTCGTTCTTCTTAAGCTGAGTGTCAATCAAACTAGGACCAAACTCAGATAGCTCATTGAACTTCCTTTCATACTCAGCAAAGGTCATGTCCCCTTGTTCAAGATCCATGAATGTTATATATAACTAAGATTTCCCAGCTTCAGGCATCATTTTGCTACAAAAGCATCCCTGAAAAGAGTGGTTTTAAGATAAGACAGAGATAAAGTTCAAAGAGATACATTTCGAAGAGATAAATTCAATAGAACGAAGCTATAAAGGAAAACTAAGGATCTCACCTGAAATTCTGCCAAGTGATGTTAGCCTTAATAGTCTGTGCAGTAACAGATTCCCACCAATCCTTGGCGGACTCTGTAACTGCCAAGTAGCTAAACAATGCATCTGAGCATCAGTGATCTCAAGCAGTGAAAATCCTCTCTAGACTCTTCAGCCACTGTTGAGCCTCGATAATACTCTCTGCTCCAGTGAACATGGTACCTCCAAGCTGGTAGTAGTCCTTAAAAAGCTAAGTGAATCTAGGGCGAAACAGGTAGAACAGGTGCAAGAACATGTGGAATTGGAGCAACTGGTGGCACAGGGAAAACTGGTGGTGCTGAGGCATTTCCACGACCCTTACCGCGTACATTCCTACGGTTACTCATCTGGAAAAGACAAGAATAAACTTTAGAACGGATATAAAGTTCCAAAATTCAAAAGGAATCCTAGTTAAAAGAATCTAAATAAAGAATTCCAAGTACGAATGAATACGATACAGTAATCAATTCAACTCATTCTAGGGTATTACTACACTGTCTCTAATGAGTTTCCACTCCATATGCTAAGTTTGCCAAAACTACAGCTCTGATACCAACTGTAATGACCTGCTATTTTGAACCATTCAAATCGACTTGAATCGCCCAAAACAACTAATTGTTAATATATATATATATATATATATATATATATTATATGTGTATGTATGTATGTATGTATCTATATATATATATATATATATATATATATATATATGGCATAACTTAGCATATACAATAAATAAATCAATCACAGAATCACAGACACAAAGTTTACAACCAAAGTAGCGGAATAAAGAAATAGTAATTCATGAAGCTACTATAGAAATAACATAGTTCAACAGAGTACAATTGAAATCCCAATACACAGAAGTCTCTAGTACAAAAGCGAATGGCCAGTATGAAACATACAACTAGAAATCACAGAAATAAATGGAAAGCTGAAATTGATCGCAGATAGAATTCCAAGCGGAATCCAAGCTCCGAACGACGAGTCTCAAAAGCTACGACACTCTGGCTGACCCGAGCATAAAGCAAAATACAGAACACTAGAATCAGGATTAACTTTCTTATGCAGATAAATCAAACTCAAGTGTAATGTCAAGTAAATTTAATTTAACTTAAAGGGATGCTGGAATTGCATCCTTTAAGGATCCGATAAACTATCTACATACATAGTACAGTACGCTACATATATAATGTCTATAGTAAAGTAAAGTATCAAAATAGCGTTAAGGCATTACCCATATCCCCTTAACACATTTTATATATTCCCATAGTCTATACAGTACCGTAAGCTCCACCAAACCGATGTTTTACCTAGAGGGCACTCCATAGGCAGGTACAAAACAAACTCGTAGAAGGCGCAATAGGGCATGTGAACACGGCACTCGAGGTAATGCTAGGGTAGGATTCTACCAGTTTGCAGAACCAGGTTGGTGGTAATGCATAGCAGCTACTACCGCCCACCTTGAACAACATTCCCATAATCAAAGGTGTGCATTAATCAAATCACAAAGTAATATGATGGTTTCGAAGAAATGTATCCGATTGGAGATATGACCTCACTTGGCCCTGGTGTAGCTCCTATTTTCATCACATCTAAGCTAACTCACAGGAGCCAGGGTCACATAAATACCGCATACAGAATCGTTCGCCAAACCATCCTACTTCTTTTTCGAAATCATCACCACGTACACAGTTGTTAAAATGGTTTTCAGTATTGACAGAGAGTATGATAATATCCGATCCCAGTCTCTTTAACAACCAAACACTTATTTCACACCGTGGTCATTTATAAAATTACTTTATAAATATTTAAATAGAATCTCAAATACAAATTTAAATCAAAATTAAATATTCGATTTTAATACTATAAAAAAATTCCATTTAACCACCTTTATTTAAAACAAATTATAATTCGTTTCCAAAATCATTAAATTCCGAATAAATCCTTATTTAAATTCATTTATTAATCAAGTAAACTCAAATTTTCTCTTCGAACCTTCTTGATTTATTTAAATAAAAATCCATTTTAAAATTAAATAAACTATTTTTGAAATATTATATATATTAAACAAAACTTATTTTATAGAATCCTTAAATAAATTAAACTTTTCATTCATCTATTTAAAATCTTATTTTATACTTCTTAGAAATAAAATTATAAGTAAAATTTTATAGATTATCTTTAACTAAACTCATACGTCTTTATGTTCCAAAATCAATATTTTGAAATGTTAAATTTTATACTAATAAGATAGAATACTTATTATATTTAAATCCAAAACTCCTACATTTCCTTCCAAAATATTTAGAAATCATTTTTCAAAAATAGGCTGATGGTGTCCTTATAATTCCTATCCTATGGTCAGATGATACAGATAATTGTTATTTCAATCCGTAATAGTTTAAGTTTACGGGTTTGCTTCATTAAACCCACTATCCCAAAATTTCAACAATAAATGAAAATCGCTTGGGTTTATCATTTCACCCATAACGAAATTTCTCCTATCCTAAAGTTCATTCGGGTATATATCATTTCAACCCATAGTGATTTCTAAAACTAAGGGAACTTGCAAAGTGAGAACAATAAATAACATAATAATTATTGGCATATATGATCGATAATAATAACATTCATACAAAAAAATCAGTTAACCTATAACAGTGGCAGTTTACATAAGTGGTCAATTTAAGTAACTTACCGTAGTTAACAGTTAATAACTAGCAATTAAATTTGAACAGTACATTCAAACTGCAATTTCCTATTAAATCAATTTAATGAGCAAAAGAATATTAATCGTGAGTGATCGCTCATCTTTCGTGGCTAATGAATGATGGAAAACAACTATGAACAAGCAACAATGCAGCGGACAATGGCACGAATCAGGCAGGACAAATCAATCTGCGACAATCACGAAACAGATTTTAGCACGATAAGTCGATGGAAAAAAACAAATATACATACATACATATATGATATATATGTATTCACACATTTTTTTAAACATTGAAGGAATAAAAATATACATATATATGTATATTGCCATGGCACCCATTCTTGAATAGTCTTGTATCTCAGACTAAGATATAAAGCAAGCAAGCTAAAATAACACACATACATGTATATGAAACATAGCTTACTTTTGTCAACAATAAAACAATAGATATGACTTATTGTTGACAGAAGCAAGTATATATTTCTGTACACTATATGAATTAGCAAGTTAAGCTCAGATTCAAAAGAGTTATACCTCAACCGACCATATAAAGTAATATATAATATATAGCTTATGGGTATGATTCACTACAGTATGTGCACCACACATGCGTATAGGCTGCAACACAAACACACACGCACACACACACACACACACATATATGTATGTATGTATGTATGTATGTATGTATGTATGTGTGTGTGTGTGTGTGTGTTTACTATGACAAGAAACAAAGCACAGAACAGTCGTTGGTATTGCAATAACAAGGTAAAATATAAAGTATAGTTGTCACATATAATTTAGGCAAGAACAGAAATCACAAAGAAAAAATATAAAATACATATACATATATCTGTGAACACTACATATATGTATATATATATTTAGGTAAGGTTTTTGTATGGGTGTGCTTCGGGTTTGGATCAGAAGGTGGGGAGTTTGGGTGGTGGCGAGGTGGTGGGATGTGGGCCGAGGCAGTGTCTCTAGGCTTGGGGTCACGCTACGGGAAAACGAATGGAGGGCACGGAGGCGACTTCGGTTTTGGATCAGGAGGTGTCATGGGTTTTGAGGGAGGTAAGAAGGGCTGCTTGCGGTTTGAAGGAGGAAAGCACATGGTGGCTTCGGGTATTTTGTAGAAAGGCACGGGTTAGAAGGGAGAGGTGCAGATCTATAAATCCTATATATTTTTTATTTGCTCGGCTAGAATTTGGAGAAGAAGGATAAGATACAGAGGAGACGAAGAAAACTTACTGTTTCTTTTTGTTTTTTTGTTTTTGGAATGGAACAGAAAGCAAAATGAAGGGTCATCGGATATATATATACAATCAAAGAAATAGCGATAATCATATGTGTTAATTCAGGTAAAATAATTAAAGCAATTTATTTATTGCTACGGTTGCACGATTCAAGTGAAAAGCAAAAGGGAATAATAAGTCACAATTTATGGTACCGTTACGACGAACTGTTTTACCATTTCAATTGCGTACTGGACCTTAAAATACAGAAATAAATATACCATATGGATCAGCACGATCGGACGAATAGAATGGTACACACATATCAGCGTTGCGATCAAATTATAAAAACTCAATTTTTTCCGCTACCGAAAATACTGCTAAAACGCAGAAAATAAGATAAACCGCTATAGAAGTCTAAATTTGACGAAACGAATTACGACGCCATTCTCAAAAAATGATTTACATTTTTATTATATAAAATATTCAGATTTCGAAAATGTTAATTTCTCAATAAATAAACCAATTAAATATATATATATTTGTAATTACACAAATAAATTAATGTTCATATTTTTCAATAAAATTTTACCATTTACTATAATTAAATAGAAGCATTTCAAATATCAAACTTTTATTTCAAAATTTTATTATTTAAATTTCAAGAAATTTTTAGTTAATTACGGGATAAAAACCGTTAAAATTCTTAGGTCTTACAACATTAATTTTATATGTATATGTGTGTGCTTATAAATTTACACTATATGTATGTATGTATGTATTTATATATCAATAAATAAATAAAATTATTCATGTTTAGGACGACACAGGCATATATAGATGGAAAATGAGTCCATTGTGGTATAAATCCCAACACCTATGCAATGTTTACGTTAGCTTTGCACACATTTATATGTTGCACTTACATTAAACACATAGGCACATGTGATGTGTTCATAATCATTTGCAATTAATCAAATTAAATTGAATTAATGCTTTCCTAATAACACATTCAATTGAAATGTTAACATGTTTATTTAATATATTATCAATCTAATTAGAGATAGAGAAATATGATGTTTCTCTCTCTTCAACTAATGTTATTTACTTTTTTAATTAATTGCATAACTATTAGAGAAGGAAAGTAAAGGTTATTTTCTCATATTTATTTTAATAAGTAATTACTACACACATAGATGCATTTGATACACATTCATATAAATTTATATTATATTCAAACCCTTTTGAAATTCTTTTACCAAATTAAATAAAATATGGATTTTATTTAAACGAAAATTTAGATAAGTCTAAATGCATTTAGACTTCAGAGGCCCATTAATGATCCAAAACGGTAAATTTTTTGAAATTCATCCATTTGTACTGTTACCAGCTGGCCCATTTACAACAACGGTATCAGAGCCTAACAGCCTATGCGGTCTAAATTAGTAATGTTAGGGTTAACTAATTAAGCTTGTGCATTTAGTGTGGTGTCTAGAAAGATGATGTCTAGGATTGGAATTGGGTGATCAAGTACCTTGTCCTACCTGGTTACCTGCTTGGCCTGAAAGGTGGAATAAGCCCAAAGGTTATCCCTAATTGAAAAGGCCCAATTTAATTAGGCCTTGGGATAATTTTCAAAATAGTTTTGAAAATTAAGATAAGATTTTAAATTTAAAAGTTAAATTTAAAATAAAAACATGTTTATTATAAAAGGTTGTAATATAACATAAATTTTCAAATGTTTGAAAATGTAATGAAAGGTTCAAAATGTTTGAAAATATTAAATATTAATTTCAAATTTTAAAATTGTTAATAAGATTAATAATATAAATTAATTAAATGAGTTAATTAATTAATACTTATATGCATGTATTATATATGTTGACATATGTTATGCTATTTTAATATGTTTAAGATAACATAAGCATACATGTATGTATATAAGATAAAATTTTGAAATTAATATAATTTAATTAAAAAAAATTAATTGGTAAAGTAATTAAAGGTTAGTTAATTAACTAAACATATGCATATATAAGATATATGTGTCTTACTACAAAGGTTATAGTAGATATGTCCAATATAAAAGTTGTATTGGAATACTAATTTAAAATTAATTAATAAAATGTTATGCATCAGATTATTATATAAGTTAATTAAAATATAAAAGTTATATAATAATGAAACTTATATAAGATGAGTGTATAAACTAAAGGTGGAACATTAAAGAACCCCAAATAGACTTAAGGAATAAATAAATACATAAATGTACATATACAGTGATTTCTGATGTGTTTGACACTTGAATCACGAGGTTATTTCATAAGAAATACATTATTCCATAAGTCGATATCATTCAATATAGTGGTGTCCTCTACCATATACATATTAATAAATTACTTGCATACTCCTTAGTTGTTAAGCAAACTCAAGCTAGGGATGTTATGTGTAGTATTATTAATATATTAACATATGAGGTAAGATAACTATATGTATTTGTTGAGAAAACTCAAGGTATACATAATGTACTTAGGCTATCACGTGTGGTAGGTATGAGTGAATAATCTCTTTCGATTTGTTGAGAAAACTCAAGATTGAATTAAGATTAGGACAAACAAAAATATGTTAGTAGTTGTACGTGATACAACCGATAAGGAGATATCTATCATTTTTGGGGCTATGATTTGTTGAGCAAACTCAAGGTCAGTGAAATACCCCACACCCCATAATATACCCAAAAGGACACATTAAAAGGCATGGTGCGTTGTAGGTATAAATGAAACTAACAGAGACTAAGATTCACAAGACAAAAATAGGTAAAAACAGTGGAAACTAAATTAATAACTTAATTAAAACAAAGCTTCATAATTACTTCATAAATAAGTCAAATACCAAATAAAACATCCATATCTCAAAACCCATCATGTCATATGAAATAAAGATTCATAGTCTCAGAATCAGAGTACATAATATCCCACAAAATAAGCAAGTATATAAAAAGAACAAAAGCTGAAATAAAAGAAATAAATAGAAGAAATCTCCTCCACGAGAACTCCAAGCTACAGTAATCTACTGACTTCTCCCTTGATTGCTTAATGCGGAAAGGGGAAAATAGAGGAGTGAGTCAGACTAAAAGTCTAGTGAATGATAGTAATTACTAGATTTTTTAAGCAAGATAAAGTTATAGACTCTAAAACAGTTCTAGCATAAACAAGGGTAGTCAAGTAATAGGAAAGAGATAAATTGGAAATAAGTACGATTAAATGTTGTTCGATTATAAGATAGGTTAACCTTTGATTGCTTGCACTTGTCCAAGATTTCTACTTCGATTAGGCTGAATTCCTAATCCTGTAATTAGGATGTGACCCTAATTCTACCCTTTTTTATTGGCCTACTACTCTATAGTACATTTCAGTGGACCAGCTGCTATATAACTCTCTACACAAAATGTTACTATTGCTAAGACGATAAATATAGCCCTCTACATAGAAGGTAATGGTGTCTACGGAAGACACCCACACTAAGCGCTTGGAACACATAGCAATCACTGAGCACTCGAATGGAAGTCGCACGTGTAACTGCGATCATGCTCATGCTACCTTTTGCTCTACCTATTTGGTCTTCTTATTACATCAACATCCAGCATAAGCATGCCCCTCGTCCTATTTCAGGCTAATGTGAGATCATTGTATGTCCATAAAATCTATAGAGAAAATGTTTTTGGTACTGGCCCCTCATCCAAACAATATCTAGTTGCGCCCCTTGTCCACATCCCCTGTAATTTGTACTTCTATTTGACCAATTACTTTCATTCTTAGCATAAGCGTGCCCTAGGGAATGCTATTTGGTATGGCCCTACTTTCATCTTTGCTTATTACTTAGATAAATTATTTTAAATAAGCCTTTACAATTTATCCCTACTATCTTTGCTTATTAATTTATCCTAAGTCTTAAAATAAGCCTCATTTTGTTCCATTTCTTAGTATAACCTACGTTATAATCATGCTTATTACCTAACCTAAGGTCTAAGTGCAAAAATAAGCTTCTTTCATCTTTTCCTCTATTTAGTTACAATTCTAAGTTATAACTATGCCAATTATCTTAATTAGTCAAATTCTAATTATGCGTAATTTTAGTTCAATTCCATTATTTATTACAGTCGAATTCCATTATTTATTGCAATCTTTATAATTTACATCTTATTTTCTTTATTCAATATTCTTAGTTATATAATCCATATTCGTGTTTTGATTTATTCTAATCCATATGCAAAGAGAAAGGGGGATGAAGAGAATAGACGCTTGCATAAAATCCAAAACGTCGAAAAAAGGTAAAACAGCAAATAAACTTAAATAATGTAAATATACGATAAATAAGCTGTAAATCAATAAAAAGCTACGTTTAACAGAAATAAACCAAAATTACTGAAAAGAATGGCTGAAAGAAAATAGACTGAAAATAATTCTAAAAACTGTAAATAAATTACTCAAAAGGCTCTTCCAAAAACCGTAGTAAAACTAAAACTATTAGAAACCCTATTATCTTAAATTACTTAAAGAAATCTTAAAATAATTACAATCAATCACCTCCGGTCCAAAGCTTTTCCTTTGCTCTTCCCAGATCCACTAGGAGTTGTAAAATGATTTAATTTATAATGATTTTCTCCTTCGGAAAAATTATTCCGTTTAGGGTCCTTCCTAGAAAGATGAACCCATTGGAGAAAACCTAATATGAGAAAAGTGTAAGGTCTAAAGGCCTATTTATAGGTGCAGAAGTGGATCTCGGACCGTTGGATTTGGAGATTGAATAGGATGCAACCACGTCATAGGCTGAATAGGAGCCATCGGATGCAAAACTGTAAGGACTAGATTGAAGTAAAGGATGCAAAAGACGTGTGTACTCGTCACCGAATCGTTCGAATGAATGTTTGACTTCTCGCCAATAGGCAAGGCGGGTCGACCGAGCTGTCGACCGGCCCCTTGCCCAGGTCGACTGGTCGGTCTACCTATACACACACACACACATACACACACACACACACACACACATATATATAAATATATTTTTCTGCTTATTTATTTTATTTTAAAACATTGTCATATTAACTCAGTTTTTGATGTTCTATATGGGGAAATTGACTAGAAAATTACCACGGAGACAATGGTGCAACTCTCGTGGCTCAATTCTGATAATTTTACAAAGTTATTTTATTATTTAATTAATTATTACGAGTTAAATTTTAGGTTATTACATTCTCCCCTACTTGAGGGATTTCGTCCCCGTAATCTCTAAGGATAAAAGAGTGTACAAAATGTTTTCATCCACTTCTACAGCCAACTATTCAATCATCAACCATTCATCCATTATCCTTAATTTTTTCTAATGCAACTTATGATACTTATGCAATTAGCGTAGTGTAAATGTCCCTAATTAATTCAAAAGATAAGGCGGTCCACTGATTCAGTTGACCTCCTTTAATGCAATCATGTCCGTGCCATGTATCCAAATGAATGCAAAATTTCCTAATGATAACTGATAGTTCTATATGTGTGCTACAATCATCACCCAATGCAACAATTAAGTTGTAAACATCCATTTATAGCAACCATGGAAATAAAATAAAAATGCGCACACATCTATATGCATATGCTCTAGTGTCCTAGTAAGGCTGATCCCTAAGGAATAATTGTGCCTAATGGACCTATATGCGTCCACGGCATCCACCAGCAAACACTTGCAACCACTAGCATACATCATTCATAACATGTTCTATTAACAAGTTTACATCAAATCCTACCATCCATAGGTTAAATCCTAAGTTCTACCCTCCCAAAGGATAATAAAGGAAAGAACCTATTCAAATCTAAAGATGGAAAAAGGAATTCAATAACTTAGTATCAAAAAGATGAGGATAGGAAGTATGAATCTTCTCTTCTACTTCCCCAGTGGCATCTGCAACATCATCTTCCCATTGCATCTTTACCAATGGAACCTCCTTATTCGTTAGTCGCTTGATGTCTCTTCCAACAATATTCATGGCGATACGCCGAACAGAAGCTTCCCTTTCTACCTACAGCTCCTCCAACTGACTAAGCTCCACAACCTTCGCTAAGTCATGTAAGCACATTCGCAAGTGCGAAACATGGAAAACGTCATGCACTTCTGCGAACCTATAAGGTAGCCTTACTCGGTAAGCCATCTTCCCAACTCTCTATGTGATAGGAAATGGTCCAATAAATCTAGGGGCTAACATTCCAATCTTACCACCTTCCTAAGCGGGGATACTTTGATAAAAACTAATTCTCCAACCTCAAACTCTAAGACTCTCCTCCGCTTGTCCGCATACGATTTCCATCTGTCTTGAGCCGTCTTCATCCTTTGCCGAATAAAACCCACCTTCTTAGAGGTCTACCTAACCATCCGGGTCCAAGTAATAACTTCTCCGTAGACTCTACCCAACATGATGGGGGCTTCCAAGGTCTCCCATATAAAGCTTCAAATTTTGTCATTTCTATACTTGTTTGGTAATTATTATTGTACACAAACTCAACCAATGGAAGATGCTCCTCCCAAGTACCTCCAAAGTCCAGAATGCACATCTGCAGCAAATCCTCAAGCACCTATTTACCCTCTCTGTTTGGCCATCCGTGTAACGACCCAGAATTTCCATTAATTAAAATTTGTATATTTAATTAATTTTAAATATTAATAAGTGAAATTTATAAGTCGAATAATTTTATTTCGAATAATTAGATTTAATTGGATAATTAAATCGATAATTTAATAGTTGAAATTACGGAAATAATTGAAAATTGGTTAAATATAATTGAAAATGATTTGTAAAATTTTATTTAATCATGTTAGGGGTATAATGATGTTATAGGACTTTTAAAATCGAATTAAGAATTAATTTGTGAAAATTGAATATTTTAATATTTAATTGACGAGTTAAAATAGCCATTTTTCATATGGTCTCGGATTTCGACGAAACCAGTTTCATCGGATCCGTAATATGATATTATTGTAAGGTTTCAAATTTCGTGTCAACCGAATTTACTGTTTGTCCGGGGCAAGCCAAAACGCCTAGAAATTTGATTTACGGATTTAATTTTAAATCGATCGTTTATTGCCGTAACTCGCACAGATGATCGAATTAGCTCCCGAAACACATTCCATTGTGTTCGGAACGCGGGGTAAACTATAGGAATGCCAACCGGCACGTTTCGTTTGGAGTTCAGAAAATTTTGGATGAATAGTAATTCGAGAAATTTTCTATAAAAGCACCATATTATTCACATTTGCAAACCCTCTCAATCTCAAACCCTAGCCGCCATATTATTTTTAATGGCCAGAAATGTTCAATCCTTCCCCTCCAATTATCTTCCATTCTGTTAATCCTTATCAAAAACTTTCAACTAACAAATTAAAGAGCATAGTGTGATCTATATATCCAACGGTGGATCCGGCGAATCGTCGTCGTTTGGAGGAGATTTTGGCCCGCGTTCAAGTTAAGTTGCGCACGTTTTTTTGGGTAGAGGAGGTGGCTGAGCTTCAGGCTATTGATGGTGAAGGTGGAGTGAAGCAAGGGCTTTCGTATAGCGGTGGTTTGATGAGCTCTCGATGCTCGTGGAAGCCGAGGTGATAAGCCCTAAATCATGAGCGTGGGTTTCGGTCGCGTGCAGTAACGTGGGGAAGACGAAGATAGGTGCGGCCCTGATTACGTGATGACGGATCTAACGGCTGGGATCTGTTAGGTTTGAAAAAATATAAAAGAATTTGTAAATTTATATGTTTTAAATTCGTGTAATCTAAAAAATGTGTATCTTTGTCATACGAGGTCGAAAACGCATGAAACCAGTTGCGTTGGAACCGTATTGTCGAACACTACGCGATGGAGCTAGATTGGAATTTATTTGAGCTAGTGAAAATTTTGGGTAAAATTAAACGCACGTTTAATTTTATTCGAAATAAAACGCTACAAATTGCTATCAGAAAATCAAGGCGAGAACTTCTCACTCAATCGAATAGTTTCGATTTAAATTTTAAATAGTTAGATTTAAAATTGTTGATTGTATGTTTGAATGATGATTGTTATCTATTGATTGTTAAAATAGACATTATGCGCCGTTAGTAAGCGGATGTTATTTATTAAAAACATATATCGCGAATATTTCACAGTACAGTGAAATTGGTATTATTTATGTACTTGGAGTTGATTTCCCGCATTATATAGCGGATGAGACCCTATTGCGCCGTCTATTAAGCGGATAATATTTTATAAATCCCATATACCGCGATAATTCCGTACTGGAACGGAATTGGTATTGTGCTAACATCTTTGGATGCAGGGAAACAGGTTGGAGGGATCCAACTGGATTCCTCAACTATATTGATTTATTTACAGATATTTTGATGTTTGTTGATTATCATATGATGATATATGATGTTTATTGTCGTGATTGACTATTAGGTGATGTTGCATCATCGGATCCATTTTTGAAGTTTTAAAAATATGATTTTGATTTTAAAAGGAATTTTAAAGTGATTTTTGAAAGTATACGTTTTATTAAATTTTCGAATTGTTTCAGTTTAAATGAATAAACGTTAAAATTTTAAAGTTATGAAAATTATGATTTTTGGTGAAATATAACCAAAGTGTGATTTTTGGAATAAATAGTTAAGTAATTTATAAAATGGTTTAAATAGGGGTTTTTGAATTATTAAAAATGATGTATATAAAAAATTTATAAAATTGATATTTATAAATTAATAATATTGGAACTATAAAACGAGTTTGTTAAATGTTAAAATGAAGTATAAAAAAATGGATTTTTAAGTGAATGAAATTATAGACTTATAAATTGAGAAGTCATAAAATGAATAGATGTTGTAAAATAAAAGATTTTAAGTAATTAACTTATAAATCGGATTTTTGCATTTAAATTGAAATCTTTGATGAAGCATAAATAGTTTATAGATGAGATTTATAAGATATATATTTTATAAATCGAAAATAATGGAATTTTAAAAGGAATTCTGTTAATGTTGAAAATAAGGCTATAAATGAAATCTTATAAGTAATAAGATTTATAATTTGTGAAGTTTTAAAAGAACATTTGTAAATAAATGAATTATAAGTATTTAACTTATAATATGGACTTTTGGTATATATTTGAGATATATATAAATTGAATTGGATTAATAAAGGAGATTTATAAATCGAAGTTTATAAATAGAAATGGAATTTATGGACATTGTTTATAAATTCGAAATCAATGGAATTTGATAAATTGAGTATAGAAATTTATTAAAAGAATCATATTTGTGATTTTGGATAGCGAACAATTCTTTATATAAAATGTGTAGAAATATTGAAATTTGGTTAGTGAAGTATATTCACGATTTTGGATAGTGAATATATTATTAAAGAAAATAGATATGTTTTTGGGAAAGTGATATTATGAAATGAAGTTAATCGTTTTAAAGTTGTTTAAAAATGTATTGACTATCGAAACCATAGATTTCAACATTCATTGTTGAAATAGACGTTTTCGAGAAATATAAGGAAATGGTAGACATAACACTGTTGTTATAGTAAATGATTTCCGAAAGGAAATGTTTTGTATAGTATTGGGATTTATATATCTATTTTAATTTTGAATCCTTATACTAGTGATTTTTTGGTCGTCGTAACGATGTTTTACGTAACATTCGTTTTGGCCCAAACAAATGTGTTTAAGCGCACATTTTCCTAAAAGAATGAAATATATACTTAATTTCGATTTAAGTATCTTGGATATTTTCCAAGTGTTGAAAATAAATGGATTTGTTAATTACTTATTATTAAATAAGTATGGAAATGTTTTCCAAAATGAAGTGAATGTTTTGAGATTTTATCTTTTAAAGATAAAATGAAAATGATTATTAGAAATCAATTTGGAAATCGCATATTCATAGATATTTTGGAATTGTAAATTCACTATGTAATTTATAAAAGAAAGGGAAATCTGTTTAAAAATAAACGTTGATTTACTTTTGAAGTGTGGGAATGAATTTACAGATTTGGAACATAAATATAAAGTAAATCGGTAAGGATTTATTTAATTGGTTTAAATGAACCATTTGAAATGAAAGTATTTCCGCGTAAGGAAAATGATTGAAATTTGTTTTCCAAAGTGGTAAAGGTGAAGGCCTTATGGTAGTCTCATTTTCTAATATAAAAAAAACATTGCGAATCTATTTGAAAATTATCATGTTCTTTGTTTTAAAGATAAACTGTTTTAAGTTCTCACACCAGTCTCCTGACTGACTCGGAGTTTATTGTTTTCCTTCCTAAACTCTAGGTGCCCATCAATTTCCACACGGGCAGTTAAGAGTCAGGTTTATCAGGATATTCGGGAATTCAGGAGTTGCTGGAGGCAAGTTGGGTGGCATGGCGTATTCACTAGTATATAGTATTTCTTTTCCGCTGTTTGTTGTTGTTTGTTATTGTACACTCTGATGATGTAATATGATGTAATGTAATAACTGATATAATTCTTTGTTTAAAGATTATTCATTTATTTATTATATGTTGTTCCGCTGCGATATGTGAGATTCTGTTATTGTTTCTGTTGTTTTCTTTTTCTTTCTCTCTTCTTCTATCTACTACCTCTTCTTTAACCCTAACGGTACGGTTTTCCGGCCTTCGATTACTTGGCAGTTGATACAGTGTACGCATTAATGTCGGTTTTCGAGCGTCTTAAAGTCACGTTCGTTACATATGGTATCAGAGCTTATGGTTTAGCGACAACCTTAGCTCTGTTGGGTATTGCTCCTTAGAGATAAAGTTAGTAGTACTCTAGAATGAGTTTGAGTGTAATAATAGATACGAGCGCGTATTTATTAGTGAATATAATATGTTTTATATTGTGTTTGCTTATCCGTTGAGCTGTTTGTGAATTCTGGTCGGTAGATGGGACGCCATATTATCGATAGGGATTTCTAAACACTTAAACGAGGCATGTCGACATAGTATTATTTAAATTGGGTAAATAAAATAATTTTACCTCGATTATATTTTACATATAAAGGAATAATTTTTCAGAATTATTAAAGTGTATATGAATTGATTGTTTGGTTGTTGAAAATGTAAGATATATGCAAGTTAATAAAAGTTATTTGAATAAGTTAAATGAAACATATTGTAAAAGAATGAATTGTATAAGCAAATGAATTATAAGTATGAAATTATAATTAAAATGATTTACAATTGTGAAATTATCTTATATATAAGAAGTGAAATTATATAAGTAAAAGACTTATAAATGTGATTTATAATCTGAAAATAAAATTCCAGAGAAGTGTTTTGAAAGGATTTGATATTTGGAAAATTGTTTTGGAGAAATTAAAGCTCTAAACTCTTTTCGGTCGCTGGAAAATAATTCCGACAATGATCATGACATCATCGGTGTTCATTTTCGGGTTTCCAAAAGTGGAATTGCTGCCAAATTGTTTTATATGAAAGTTGTTTGGAAAATTTTGAGTTTGGGTTTTGAAATTCAAAGGATAATTGAATTGGTTTCGAAAATATGAAATAAAAGGTTTAAAATTTTATCTTTTATAGATAAATTGAAAAGTGAATATTTGAAACTTGTTTCAAATGGTTAAGTGTGGAAAATTATATATATCTCTTATAAAGATATTTATGGGAAATTTGAACAGTTAGTTCAACTTGAAATTTTTCAAAAAGATTGAATCTTGAGTTGAATTGAGTTTAACTTCGACACCAAAAACAATAGAAGTTGAGCTTTGAATTTCGGATAGTCGATTTGGATTGTATGTCTAACATGGTGAATTGATGACATAGCAATTGATCTCTATTAAATATATATCTGTGGTGGCGGAGAATTTATTCTTTTAGCTATATACACCCTTCTTTGAGACGTATGAGTCCAGAGGTTATATATCGGTAGACATCAATTATGTGTTGAGTATTGACGATGTAACGTGAAATCCAAATCGAATGTGAAGTCGATAATGAATTGGATTATGAATATGAATTAGGTTTGAGATAACCTTAGATTTCCAAATCGATTTAGAGGAAAATTTTTGGTTACAAGATGGAAAATTTAGAAATCCTCTATTTGTTATGGGTATGGGATATTGTGGTTTTCGGAACTTATATATGTGAATGTAATAATTCGAAAACCATCAGTTTGGAAAGTCATTATTATGGAAATCCTATGTAAGTTTACATAGGTATGATATGTATGAAATGTGAAATGATGTACTATAAGTATATGACATTATGTTTTCTAAACTGAGGATATGGAAAAGTACCTTCCATTTAAAATTTGTGAAGGTGTTGGAACTCGATATGAGTGTCCATTTGAAATTCGTAGCTACGTAGAATTTCCATAAGATGGAGTGTCCATTTGGATTAGAATCCCTCATGATGGATCATCGTGATGGGATCATGTGAATTGATGATGATGTATGCTAGCGTAATTTGAGGGGCGTGATGCCTACAGTTACAAGCGATTCCACCGGGATAGTGGCGCAACCGCCGTGTAAACTGCGATCTAGATGCCAAAGCGTAATTTGAGGAGCGAGATGCCTACGGTCACAAGCGATTCTACTGGGATAGTAGCGTAACCGCCGTGTGAACCGCGATCTATGGCAACAACCATGGCGAAATTCAAGAGATGTGAAATCTACATATTACAAGCGATTCTACTGGGATAGTAGCGTAACCGCCGGGTAACTGTGATCCATGGGGGAACGTGCTTTCCATATCCATTTTTAAAAGCTTTTTAAGTATTTTAACTGGGAGTTGAAGCAAGTATATTTAGTACTTGGAGATTTTTAGACCTGCGCCTAGCCAGCGTATGCCTAATGTCTATAGGAACGACAATAGACTTGTTAAACTTCGAGTTAGTAAGTATTTTCAAAACTTTAAATAGCAAATCAATAATCTGAAATTAAAATTACATAATTCCAACCTAATGAACTAAGGAAGAAGATCTTTAAAATGTCTTGAAAGTCCACAGCTTTGGAAAAAATATGATATGCAAATCTCTAACATGAAGAATTTCAAGTTTAAATCTGAGTTTTGTAAGTTGAAAATTTTGGTAAAAGACTTTTGCGTCTTGATTGTAGAAATCAATGAACAAAAAGAGATAATGAACAAAGCTAGTGAGGTAAAACAAATGGAATGTTAATTAATTGGATGTAAATAAATTGAAATGAAACAATGAATATAAGTGTTAATTCATTAAAAGCCAATGTAATTGGAAGTTAAAAAATTGAATGAAAATCAATTTAATATAAATCAATTGAAAGTTAAAAAAAAGTGTTGAACCGAATTGAAAGTAAATTAAATAAATTTAGTTATGTTGAATGTACATTGGTTGTTATTTGATTGTTAATTGATTATATATAAATTCATTAAGTGTTAATGAAATTGAATTGATAAGTTTGAAGTTAAGTAATTGAATTCAAATTGAAGATTAATTTAAATAGAATTTAATTTGATTCAAATTGGAAGTGAACTAATGTGAATATAAATTAGTGAATATAAACTAATTGGAAATGAATAAATGAATGTTGATAAAACATCCAATGTTAATGAATCAAATGTGATTTAAATTGCAAACCAATTTAATGGATATTAATGAGAAGCGAATCTATATTGATTTGGTATATTGATTTGTTGGATGTTAGTTGGATGATGGTTGTTTGATGTTGCATTTGTTGATTGAATGCATTGCTATGTTGACACATGTAGTTGTTATGTTGCTATATGTTATATATTGATATTACTTTCATATATATACATGTTTCTCATGGTTTGTTGAGTATTTAGTAGGTGCGGATTGCGCTTGCTTCGCATTTGGAGCTCGCTTTCGCGCTATATTAGCCGTATACGCTCGCTAATAAAATATAAGGTACGTATCTCGGATTAAATATCGTTCTTATACACTTTTTTCCTTGCGGGATGCCTCATCACTTGATGGGATGTATATTTGTGATATATATACTGTCATTTTTTTTCCGGATCGAGCCGCGCAAAAGATACTCTGGCGAATTTTTTCGAAAATTTAAAGCGTTAGAAAATTTTTGAGAAAATTTAGAATTTTTTTGAAAACTAAGTTTGGATTTGGAAACTTAGTAAATATCTTGTAAGAAGTTTAACTATGAATTTTCGAAAAGTTAAACACTTAAGAGATTTGAAAAATCCAATTTGAATGGTTTGTTTTGGAAAGTTAATGGATTCTATAATTTTTTCTTACTTGGTAATTTCGAGGACGAAATTCTTTTAAGGGAGAAGTTTGTAACGACCCAGAATTTCTATTAATTAAAATTCGTATATTTAATTAATTTTAAATATTAATAAGTGAAATTTATAAGTCGAATAATTTTATTTCGAATAATTAGATTTAATTGGATAATTAAATCGATAATTTAATAATTGAAATTACGGAAATAATTGAAAATTGGGTTAAATATAATTGAAAATGATTTGTAAAATTTTATTTAATCATGTTAGGGGTATAATGATGTTATAGGACTTTTAAAATCGAATTAAGAATTAATTTGTGAAAATTGAATATTTTAATATTTAATTGACGAGTTAAAATAGCCATTTTCAAACGGTCTCGGATTTCGACGAAACCAGTTTCATCGGATCGTTATTGTAAGGTTTCAAATTTCGTGTCAATCGGATTTACCGTTTGTCCGTGGCAAGCCAAAACGCCTAGAAATTTGATTTACCGATTTAATTTTAAATCGATCGTTTATTGTCGTAACTCGCACAAATGATCGAATTAGCTTCCGAAACACATTCCATTGTGTTCAGTATGCAGGGTAAACCTTAGCAACGCCAACCGGCACGCTTTGTTTGGAGTTCGGAAAATTTTGGATGAATAGTAATTCGAGAAATTTTCTATAAAAGCACCATATTATTCACATTTGCAAACCCTCTCAATCTCAAACCCTAGCCGCCATATTATTTTTAATGGCCAGAAACGTTCAATCCTTCCTCCAATTATCTTCCAATCCGTTAATCCTTATCAAAAACTTTCAACTAACAAATTAAAGAGCATAGTGTGATCTATATATCCAACGGTGGATCCGGCGAATCATCGTCGTTTGGAGGAGATTTTGGCCAGCGTTCATGCTAAGTTGCGCACGTTTTTTTGGGTAGAGGAGGTGGCCGAGCTTCAGGCTATTGATGGTAAAGGTGGAGTGAAGCAAGGGTTTCGTTTGGCGGTGGTTTGATGAGTTCTCGATGCTCGTGGAAGCCGAGGTGATAAGCCCTAAATCATGAGCATGGGTTTCGATCGCGTGCAGTAACGTGGGGAAGACGAAGATAGGTGCGGCCCTGGTTACGTGATGATGGATCTAACGGCTGGGATCTGTTAGGTTTAAAAAAATATAAAAGAATTTGTAAATTTATATGTTTTGAATTCATGTAATCTAAAAAAATGTTTATCTTTGTCATATGAGGTCGAAAACGCACGAAACCAGTTACGTTGGAACCGTATTGTCGAACACTATGCGATGGAGCTGGATTGGAATTTATTTGAGCTAGTGAAAATTTTGGGTAAAATTAAACGCACGTATTCGAAACAAAACACTACAAATTGCTATCAGAAAATCAAGGTGAGAACTTCTCACTCAATCGAATAGTTTCGATTTAAATTTTAAATAGTTAGATTTAAAATTGTTGATTGTATGTTTGAATGATGATTGTTATCTATTGATTGTTAAAATAGACATTATACGCCGTTAGTAAGCGGATGTTATTTATTAAAAACATATACCGCGAATATTTCACAATACAGTGAAATTGGTATTATTTATGTACTTGGAGTTGATTTTCCGCATTATATAGCGGATGAGACCCTATTGTGCTATCTATTAGGCGGATAATATTTTACAAATCCCATATACCGCGATAATTCCGTACTGGAACGGAATTGGTATTGTGCTAACATCTTTGAATGCAAGGAAATAGGTTAGAGGGATCCAACAGGATTCCTCAACTATATTGATTTATTTACAGATATTTTGATGTTTGTTGATTATCATATGATGATATATGATGTTTGTTGTCGTGATTGACTATTGGATGTTGTTGCATCATCGGATCCATTTTTGAAGTTTTAAAAATATGATTTTGATTTTAAAAGGAATTTTAAAGTGATTTTTGAAAGTATATGTTTTATTAAATTTTCGAGTTGATTTAGTTTAAATAAATAAAAGTTAAAATTTTAAAGTTACAAAAATTATGATTTTTGGTGAAATATAACCAAAGTGTGATTTTTGGAATAAATAATTAAGTAATTTATAAAATGGTTTAAATAGGGGTTTTTGAATTATTAAAAACGATGTATATAAAAGATTTATAAAATTGATATTTATAAATTATTAATATTGGAACTATAAAACGAGTTTGTTAAGTGTTAAAATAAAGTACAAAAAAATGGATTTTTAAGTGAATGAAATTATAAACTTATAAATTGAGAAGTCATAAAATGAATAGATGTTGTAAAATAAAAGATTTTAAGTAATTAACTTATAAATCGGATTTTTGCATTTAAATTGAAATCTTTGATAAAGCATAAATGGTTTATAGATGAGATTTATAAGATATATATTTTATAAATCGAAAATAATGGAATTTTAAAGGGAGTTCTGTTAATGTTGAAAATAAGGCTATAAATGAAATCTTATAAGTAATAAGATTTATAATTTGTGAAGTTTTAAAAGAACGATTTGTAAATAAATGAATTACAAGTATTTAACTTATAATATGGACTTTTGGTATATATTTGAGATATATATAAATTGAATTAGATTAATAAAGGAGATTTATAAATCGAAGTTTATAAATAGAAATGGAATTTATGGACATTGTTTATAAATTCGAAATCAATGGAATTTGATAAATTGAATATAGAAATTTATTAAAAGAAGCATATTTGTGATTTTGGATAGCGAACTATTCTTTATATAAAATGTGTAGAAATATTGAAATTTGGTTAGTGAAGTATATTCACGATTTTGGACAGTGAATATATTATTAAAGAAAATAGATATGTTTTTTGGGAAAGTGATATTATGAAATGAAGTTAATCGTTTTAAAGTTGTTTAAAAATGTATTGACTATCGAAACCATAGATTTCAACATTCATTGTTGAAATAGACGTTTTCGAGAAATATAAGGAAATGGTATACTATAACACTGTTGTTATAGTAAATGATTTCCGAAAGGAAATGTTTTGTATAGTATTGGGATTTATATATCTATTTTAATTTTGAATCCTTATACTAGTGATTTTTTGGTCGTCGTAACGATGTTTTACGTAACATTCGTTTTGGCCCAAACAAATGTGTTTAAGCGCACATTTTCCTTAAAGAATGAAATATATACTTAATTTCGATTTAAGTATCTTGGATATTTTCCAAGTGTTGAAAATAAATGGATTTGTTAATTACTTATTATTAAATAAGTATGGAAATGTTTTCCAATATAAAGTGAATGTTTTGAGATTTTATCTTTTAAAGATAAAATGAAAATGATTATTAGAAATCAATTTGGAAATCGCATATTCATAGATATTTTGGAATTGTAAATTCACTATGTAATTTATAAAAGAAAGGGAAATCTGTTTAAAAATAAACGTTGATTTACTTTTGAAGTGTGGGAATGAATTTACGGATTTGGAACGTAAATATAAAGTAAATCGGTAAGGATTTATTTAATTGGTTTAAATGAACCATTTGAAATGAAAGTATTTCCACGTAAGGAAAATGATTGAAATTTGCTTTCCAAAGTGGTAAAGGTGAAGGCCTTATGGTAGTCTCATTTTCTAATATAAAAAAAACATTGCGAATCTATTTGAAAATTATCATGTTCTTTGTTTTAAAGATAAACTGTTTTAAGTTCTCACACCAGTCTCCTGACTGACTCGGAGTTTATTGTTTTCCTCCCTAAACTCTGGGTGCCCATCAATTTCCACACGGGCAGTTAAGAGTCAGGTTTATCAGGATATTCGGGAATTCAGGAGTTGCTGGAGGCAAGTTGGGTGGCATGGCGTATTCACTAGTATATAGTATTTCTTTTCCGCTGTTTGTTGTTGTTTGTTGTTGTACACTCTGATGATGTAATATGATGTAATGTAATAACTGATATAATTCTTTGTTTAAAGATTATTCATTTATTTATTATATGTTGTTCCGCTGCGATATGTGAGATTCTGTCATTGTTTCTGTTGTTTTCTTTTTCTTTCTCTCTTCTTTAATCTTCTACCTCCTCTTTAACCCTAACGGTACGATTTTCCGGCCTTCGATTACTTGGCAGTTGATACAGTGTACGTATTGATGTCGGTTTTCGAGCGTCGAAAAGTCCCGTTCGTTACAATCCGTCTAGGGGTGATAGGCCATACTCAATCTAAATTGCATCCCTAATACCTCTTGTAAGCTTCTCCAAAATTCACTAGTGAAAATGGGATCGCTATCACTAACAACACTAAAAGGAACTCCATGCAGACGGACTATCTCTCAAATATACAAGAAAGCCCAATATGAAGCCGTACACTTACTCTTAACTGGGATGAAGTGAGCACTCTTGGTCAATCTATCAACAACTATCCAAATGCCAGTGTTCCCTTTTCTATAACGGGGTAAACCATCAATGAAATCCATAGAAATGCTGTCCCACTTCCACTCGGGCACGTCTAAAGGCTGAAGTAATCCACCGGGCTTCTAGTGCTCTACTTCCACCCTTTGGCATATGAGACACTTAGTTATGAATTCTGCCACGTCCTTCTTCATACCACCCCAATAGAACATAATCTTCATCTCCCGATAAATTTTTTCACCAACTGGATGAATAGTCATACGGGAATGGTGTGCCTCTTCCCAAACAACTCTCAACAAGTCACTGGCGCATGGAACATAAACCACCCATCTCTCCTGCGCCACCCTCTGTTATCAATTGAATAGTGTTGGAGATGTCTCGAGACCTCTCCTGGACTAATCCTATCCATAATGTTCATGAGATCTGAATCCTCCCGCTGCGTTGAGCCAATCTAATCCATAAGGGTAGGCCTCAACTCTAACGTTGCCAACAATCCGGGAGTAATATCCATAGAGGGCTTAAAATCAAAAGTAGAAATAAACTCCAAGTTCCTCCACTCTATGAACAAAGTACCAAGGGTTGTTTTCTTTCTACTCAATGCATCTGCAACCACATTACCCTTTCCAGGGGTATAAGCTATCTTAAAATAATACGAGGCTAATAACTCCATCCACCTCTACCACCTCAAATTCGATTCCTTCTACGAGAATAGGTACTTCAAAGACTTATAGTCGGTAAATAGCTCAAACCTCCCTCCGAGAAAATAGTGCCTCCAAGCCTTAATGCAAAGACTATGGCAGCTAACTCCAAATCATGGGTAGGTTATTTCTTCTCATGTGTCCTCAACTGCCTACTACCATAAACACGCTACCCTTACTTCTTGCATCAACACCGCTCCTAGACCCGTTTCGCATGCATCAATGTATATAGTGAAAGGCTTAGCTCCATCAGGTAAAACTAACATTGGTGCACTAGTAAGGGCTCTCTTAAGCTTCGTGGCGGAATCCTCACAATCCACGTCCCACATGAAAGCTTTATTCTTCTTAGTAAGGCGCGTGAGTGGTGCCGAAATCTTGGCAAAGTCTCTAATGAACTTCCTATAGTAGCCTGCCAATCCTAGGGAGCTCCCAACCTCGGTAATGTTCTTGGTGGCCTTCCAATCTTACACTGCACTAACCTTGGTAGGGTCAATAGCCAAACCTTCCTTCGAGACCGCATGCCTCAAGAAATGAACTTCCTCTCTACAAAAATGACACTTTGAAAACTTAGCTATTAAACGATGACTACGAAGTGTGCGAAGGACTTCTTCCAAATAAACAGTATGCTCCTCTATATTCTTGGAAAATACTAAGATATCATCCACAAAAACCACACAAACTTATTTATAGGACATCCCTAAAGACACTGCTCATCAAATCAACGAAATAAGCTGGTGCATTGGTTAGCCCAAAAGGCATAACCAACCACTCGAAGAATCCGTCTGGTGTCCTAAAGGCAGTCTTATCTATGCTGCCATCAATGACTCTAAGCTGATGGAATCCCATGGCTAAATCAAGCTAAGAGAAAACCAAAGAACCCACCAACTAGTCGAAAAGATCATCAATCCTAGGAAGTGGATATCGATTCTTCTTGGTGGGCTTATTTAATTCCCTATAGCCCATGCAAAGTCGGAGAGAACCATCCGCCTTAGTGGCGAAGACGACTGGTGCTCCCCACTTCGATATGCACCTTCTTATGAACCCCTTCTCCAAAAGCTCACGAATTTGCTTGCTCAATTCTTTCCTTCCCCTAGGTTCCATGTGCCTCACATGTAATGTTACTGGCTTAGCATTCTCGGTCAATTAGATCCTGAAGTCAAACTCTCTCTTCGGGGGTAGTCCCCTAACCCCCTCAAAGACTTCTGCAAAATCTTTGACGAAAGGAATCAAATGCAACTCCGATGACGATGAATCGAGGGAATAGAGAAAACTCAACATAACTGACCCTTGCGTGTCGCAAGATACCTTAAGAGTCCTACCACTACAAGTCTTAGGTCCAATGACTCTCTCTCAGTCTAAGGTAGCTCCATATGTTGATAGCCAATCCATCCCTAACATCACCCCATATCCCATAATCCCAAAAGATAGGCCTCGTAGTCAAACTCTACACATAGGATAAATATTTACAAACCCCTACAAACCATAGATAAGTGTGTAGATCCTCCTATGGGGTTTAAAACAATAATGGGTTCTACTACTAATGATTTCTCCAAGTGCAAACAATCTACTAAAGAGCTAGAGATAAAAGAGTGTGATGCTTCAGAATCAAATAATGTCTGAATGGGAAGATCAGATATAGATATCAAAACTTCAGCTGTGACTTTCCTACCTCTATCTGGAATGCTATCGGATGGTGTTATGTCTAATGCTTGAGTCTGCACAGATGGTGAACTTGCTCCCTGAGGACGACTCCTACTCATATGATCGGGCTGCTCTCAAGTATAACACTTACCCTTCATCTTCTCCTTCCAGCAATCCTTAACCATATGTCCAACCTTCCCACAACCATGAAACTTTATTCCTTTCTTAATCTGCTTCTAAGGACCATCACCTTTCTTCTTCTTCTTATTCTTTTCCCACCACTTCTTCTTTGGACTTTCTGACTTAACCTCCTCTTTAGACTCTCCCTCCTTGACCGTATTCGACATAAGCGCCATTTCGACCAAAGACTTATAAGTAGCTTCCATCGGTACACGAGTCAACCATAATCCCTGAAAGGATTGATTCAATCCCTTCGTAACTTCATAGCTTTATTTTGTTGTGTGTTCACCAAATCCATATCAAACCGTGATAGCTCATTGAATTGATTGACGTACTCCTTAACTAACAAACTCCCTTGCTTCAAATTGATAAACCACTCCAACTAAACACTCTCTTCTGCCTGAGATAGAAACTTCCCATCGAATCGCTCCCTGAATCCATCCCAAGTAATATTCCTTCCCTCTAACTTGATCACCTTCCACCAATAAAATGCCTCCTCCTTCAGCTGCCAAGCGGCCAGCTGAACTTGCTGTTGTTCATCCAATCCTAAAAGACCAAAAATCCTCTCTGTATCCCTAAGCCATGCTCTCGCCTCCATAAAATTCTCCTTGCAAGAAAAAGTCTTCCCGCCCAAACTCGCAAAATCTCTACAAAGCTTAGAGAATTTGATGGTGGCAGGTGGCTTGATGGGATTCCCATCCTCTGGTGCAGGATTGGATGTAGGCATGTGCACCTCTATAGTCATGGCTTGTAAGTACCTATGAAACCAGCTTGAGACTGGAATGCTCTCAAGAAGGTTCGGGGCATCAGCCATTCTATGAAAAGAAAAAGGTAGTTTAGGAAAGAGTCAAAGAGAAATTGAACTAGACTTATGAGGGGATTTTTATAAAAATTCTTTTATACTTAAAAATTATTACTCAAAGTTCTTTTTTGAAAATACCTTTAAAACAAGTCATTTTGAATAACAAATGATTCATATTTTTAAAATTTTCAAAATCCTGTAACTTAGGCTCTAATACCAAGTGAAACACCTCATACCCCTTAATATACCCAAAAGGACACATTAAAAGGTGAGGTGCGTTGTAGGTATAACTGAAACTAACAGAGACTAAGATTCGTAAGACAAAAATAGGTAAAAACGGAGGAAACTAAACTAATAACTTAATTAAAACAAAGCTTCATAATTACTTCACAAATAAGTCGAATACCAAATACAACATCCATATCTCCAAACCCATCATGTCTTATGAAATAAAAATTCATAATCTCAAAATCAGAGTACATAATATCCCACAAAATAAGCCAGTACATAGAAAGAACAAAAGCTGAAATAATAGATA
Source organism: Allium cepa (assembly GCA_030765085.1). Taxonomy (NCBI): domain Eukaryota; kingdom Viridiplantae; phylum Streptophyta; class Magnoliopsida; order Asparagales; family Amaryllidaceae; genus Allium; species Allium cepa. The sequence goes on from CM060943.1 coordinate 468,976,432, forward strand.
GAAGAAATCTCCTCCAAGAGAACTCCAAGCTGCAGCAATCTACTGACTTCTCCCTTGATTGCCAAAAGGGAAAAGGGAAAAAAAGAGGAGAGGGACAGACTAAATTCATGTGAATGATTGTAATTACTAGAGCCTTTAAGCAAGATAAAGTATCTACAACAGTTCTAGCATAAACAAGGGTAGTAAAGTAAATAGGAAAGAGATAAATTGGAAATAAGTACGATTAAATATTGTTCAATTTATAAGATAGGTTAACTTTTGATTGCTTGCACTTGTCCTAGATTTCTACTTTGATTAGGCTGAATTCCTGATCCTATAATTAGGATGTGACCCTAATTCTACCCTTTTTGATCGGCTTGCTACTCCATAGTACCTTTCTTTGGACCAGTTTCTATACAACACTCCATACAAAATGTTAATGCGGCCAAGATGACATATATAGCCACTTACACAGAAGGTAATGGTGTCTAAGAAGACACCCACACTAAGCGCTTGGAACTCATAGCTATTACTGAGCACCCGAATGGAAGTCGCGCGCGTAACTACCACAATGCCGATGCTACCTTTTTCTCCACCTATTGGGTCTTCTTATTAACTCAACATCTAATATAAGCATTCCGCTCATCCTACTTCAGGCTAACGTGAGATCACCGTGTGTCCATAGAATCTATAAGGGAAATTCAGTTGGTATTCGCCCTTCATCCAAACAATAACTAGTTGCACCCCTTATCCAAATCCTTCGTGATTTGGACTTCTATTTGACCAGTTATTACCATTCTTTGCATAAGCGTGCCCTAGGGAATGCTATTTAGTACAGGTCCTACTTTCATCATTGCTTATTAACTTAGATAAATTACTTTAAATAAGCTTTTACAATTTATCCCTACTATCTTTTCTTATTAATTTATCCTTAGTCTTAAAATAAGCCTCATTTTGTTCCATTTCTTATTATAAGCTACGTTATAATCATGCTTATTACTTAACCCAAGGTCTAAGTGTGAAAATAAGCTTCTTTTATTTACAGTTCTAAGTTATAACTATGCCAATTATCTTTAATTAGTCCAATTCTAATTATGTGTAATTTCAGTTCAATTCCTTTATTTATTACAGTCCAATTCCATTTTTTATTGCAGTCTTTATAATTTACGTCTAATTTTCTTCATTCAATATTCTACTTATATAATCCATAATCATTTTTTAATTTATTCTAATCCATACCGAGGAGAAAGGGGGATGAAGAGAATAGACGCTTGCATAAAATCCAAAATGTCAAAAAAGATGTAAATAACAACAAATAAACTTAAATACTGTAAATATATGCTAAATAAACTGTAAATCAATAAAAAGCTATGCTTAACAGAAATAAATCAAAATTACTAAAAAGAATAGCTGAAAGGAAATAGACTGAAAATAATTCTAAAAACTGTAAATAAATTACTGAAAAGGCTATTCCAAAAACCATAGTAAAACTACAACTATTGGAAACCCTATTATTTTAAATTACTTAAAGAAATCTTAAAGTAATTTCAATCACTCATCTCTGGTCCTAAGCTTTTCCTTTGGTCTTCCCGGGTCCACTTGGAGTTGTAAAATAGTTTAATTTATAATGATTTTCTCCTTTGGAAAAATAATTCCATTTAGGGCCCTTCCTAGAAAGGTGAACCCAATTGGAGAAAACCTAGAATAAAAAAGGTGTTAGGTCTAGGGGTTTACTTATAGGTGCAGAACTGGATCTTGGACCGTTGGATTTGGAGATTGAATAGGATGTAACCAGGTCATAGGCTGAATAAGAGCCATCAGATGAAAAAGTGTAAGGACTAGAGTGAAGTAAAGGATGCAAATGAAATGTTTATTCGTCACCGAATTTTTTGAATGAATGTTCAGTCTCTCGCCAATAGGCAAGGCGGATCGATCGAGCGGTCGACCGCCCCCATGCCAAAGTCGACCGGTCGATCGACCTGTGTGTGTGTGTGTGTGTGTATTCTACTTATTTAGTTTATTTTAAAACTTAGTCATATTAGCTCGGTTTCTAACGTTCTATATAGGGAAATTGATCGAAAAATTACCACGGACACAATGTTGCAACTCCCATGGCTCAATTCTGATAATTTTACAAAATTATTTTATTATTTAATTAATTAACAAATTAATTATTACGGGTTAAATTTTGGGCTGTTACAATCAAAATACCAAGATAGACGAGTCCTAACACCCACTAGTGAAGTTGAAAGACTTCTTTTTTCATCTTAGGGTTTGGAGAAACATAAAAGACTAGTGGGAACCTTATTAGAAAAATGAAACGATAACATTTAGCATTTCTAATATTATAAGAACATATGCTAAATAATGTTATAATTATTTACAATGATAAATTTATGCATTTAATATGATTGATAAAATGTTTATCATGTAACGTATATATACAAAAGGACTGAATTGCAAGTTGACAAATGGAAATATAATAACCACTATTAATTTCCTATTGCATGTTAACGTTTCAATACCCATGCAAGTGCCTGATTTTACAACTACCGAATACATTTGTTGTTTGGCCACTTACGCATTTATTTTTTCAAGACTGTGTATTGCATTCTAAGAATTTCGAACTCTAATAGCAATACATGATTATGGATATTTTATCCATATACAATTGCATATAAATGTTATATGGTGAACGGTCAAAGTTTGTAATGTACAATATTTCGATGAAATTAGTTCATCCGAAAAACCAATTAAACCTTAGTGCGAGATTGGGTATTCAATCTGGCTAATTACAAAAGGGATCGTATTGTGTTAATGTAACACAAGACCAAAAACTACAAGGTAGATCTAAGAACTCGGTCGCTGAAATGTCATTTTGATTGGTTTAACATAATAGATGTCCTTAAATGTGAAGGATAATTTAATGTTCTTTTGTAAAGAGTTTGTTTTGATATTGTAGTAAGGTTTTCTTTTGAATAGTTTGACCATTTGAAAGGAAAATGAATGTATAAGAATAGATGTAATTTCAGGTACAGTAAGATGAAGAGAATGAATAGTCATTTCTGCTCCATAGAGAAACATTGGAAATGGGAATAAAAATAATTAATACTTAATATTGGAATAAGAAATATGATTTCTATTTTAAAAAGTATTTTCATATAAAAAATTATTTTCTATGAGATTTATTTCTTTGAACTCAAGATATTTGATCAACGAATTCTCCACTGTAAATAGTTGTAGTGTATGAAATAAACAAATTATATTAAGTGAATGATAGACCTCCGAATTTAGTACACTATTATAGTAATGGTGGAAATACTGGGAGCATGCCATATAACACTTATTAATTGCATCATAGTATGAAAATTGTTTTCGTAAAACTTACCATATATTGTTTACGAAATAATGATTAATTTTTGGTATCGACTAAAAAAAGACAGCTATATTTCAATATGAAGATTATGAATTTTCTTTATGAAATAAAACTATAATGTGGTACTCCTTTTATAATAAAAGTGATGCATTGAAAAATACAAAAGTATCGAATATTATTTACAGTTGTTTTAGAATTATAGACTAAGCCTTGTTTTGAGAAGTAATTTTATTGTATGATTTTGAATCATATGATACTTGTTAATTATATCTCAAACAATAAAGGGCTATGTGCCTATTTAGTGGGGGTATCATAAGAGTTGATGAACTCTTCAGATTGATACGTATAGATGTACACAATAGTAATTCTATAAATACCAAAACGTTTCCACGTACTTCGTCATATTCACCGATGAGTTATCATCGACATGGACATGTGTATTTGATACACAAGTAGTATGTCTACGGTAAACTTATAAAATATAAAACAGATGTAAAAAAATTGCATACGATATAAATGATTCGATTTGATCGAATGAGTGAGCATATTGGAAAATGTTCCTAATGTACCTAAACTGAATAAAGATTCAATCTAAAAATTACTCCTCCATGTGATACATAGTGATGCATTGATATGGAGTAATCAAACATTGTTCGATAATGTACAATTAATTGTGAGTGAAGTTGAGTTAGTTTCTTTCTATAAGGCAGTGTACTTAAGAGTATTGCACAAGGTTAATATTATTTCATCTGAATAACAGTTTATAAAATTTTACAAGATAAGTGTTTATAAGAAACTCTAACATATAATAGGCCAAGGAGTTGACAGGTTGTGCGAGTCGAAAGTTTGCACGTAATAATTATTCATGACGGATCATGTATGAATCTCCCATAAGGATTTTGAAAAGAATGTTATTGGATGACATATCATGTTCTGAACATAATTTTTGTAAACTAAAACCAAATCAGTTGTATAGATAAAGAAATTCATAAAACGTTTATGAATATCTATTCAATTACACTAAAGAATAATTGTTGTTTCAAGATACATCGATTTCATTGTGAAGGAATTTCCTTGAGGAATTATTGGTAGTAAAGTGGAATTGAATATGATCCATAGATAGAAATGATTATATGAGATGAAATGAAATTAACTAACCTAAACGAACACATAGCATTAGAATGTCTAATATGTGTTCTCGCACATCGAAGAGAAACTATGGGTTTCTTAATGTCGAATATATATAATCCTATATTGTTTAATTAAACCATTGAGAGTGTTGACTTTATATGGTATGATGCGCAAATTCGAAAGAATTCCAAGTATGCTATTAAAATATAGATTTTATTGGTCATAACTAAAGGGATATGATCCGTTGACCACGACTGTGTATTTATGAGTAAGACTAATCCAGTTGGAATTAAATTGGCAATGTTGATAAGAATAATGTTGCAAATTTTAGTTGTTGAAATTAGCATAATAGATTTGATATTCGACATGTTCAAGTCAATTTAGATTTACTCACAAATTATCGCTTGATAAGTCCTAGTGTTTTGGTATTATGTATTGAAATAGAAAATTCTAAATAATGATTTAGAGTAAGATGTTTACATATATTAACCAAAATGTCTCAAAATCGGTAGGAGCGATATTGAATTTGTGAATCTTCGAACATGATCCAAGAAAAGATATGAAAATATCATTTTATAACCATCAAGATTGATTAAGTATTTTGATAGAACTATCAAATAATTTTATTTTCAATCAAAGTGCAGAGGAAGTGTGTGTTCATAAGAAAGAACGTTAAAAGGTACATTGATATTTCTAAACTATAAATCAACACACCTTTGATTTTAGTAATGTACTTGTGTTAAAATTTACCTTCGTTGTTTTAGTACTCAACATAGGATTAATAAATGATATCTTTTATAGTAAGTATAAAAGATGTTGGGAATGTCCCAAATGATATAAAAGGATACCTTATTAAAATATTTAATATGGAACATATAAGATTAATTCATTTGCATTGGCAAAAGGAAATATCATACATGTTATGTGTCTATGATATCATGATTTGTTTATGTATTTGATACATGAAATGAATATCAAATCCAAATTGATATCACTAAATTGTTTTTTAAAGTGTTCTCGTGTATTTATGAAATAATACAGAATTGTTTACAGAAACAAAAACTCCTTATGAAGTAGTGTTTGAACTCAAACTTCTTAAATTATATTGAGTGCAGTATGTCAATAATAAATTCAAGTTAAGAACTTTTAAGCTAGAAATGTTCCAAATAAAAGAATATAGTTCCAAATAAAAGAATATGGTTTATTATCAATCTAATTAGAGATAGAGAAATATGATGTTTCTCTCTCTCCAATTAATGTCGTTTACTTTCCTAATTAATTACATAACTATTAGGGAAGGAAACTAAAGGTTATTTTCTCATATTTATTTTAGTAAGTAACTACTACATACGTTGGTGTGTTTGATATACTCATTTATATAAATTTATATAATATTCAAACCCTTTTGAATTTTTTTTACCATATTGAATAAAATATTGGTTTTATTTAAAAGAAAATTTAGATAAGATCTAAATGCATTTAGACTTCATAGGCCTAGATCCAAAATGGTAAATTTTTTAAAATTCATCCATTTCTTCCGCTACGGGCTGGCCCAGCTACAAAAATCTAAATATTGCAAAAACTAAATGATCATCAATATGACTCATCGTATATCAAAAATTACCAAATTTTCATCGACGGGTACGTATTTAATATTTTTAACCAAGATTCAGCAATAAAATACCAATCAGTTAAAACATCATTCATATAAAATCTCTTATTTAAGGAATAAAACTCTTTTATGTATAGCTCTTAATCCACTCAAAAGAAATAATGTAAATCCAACAAAAATCTTAATTTAACCATATAGATCTCATGTCCGATAAAATCGAATAATAAATTTCTTCTATTTTCATATTTTAGAACATCATTCAAAAAAGAATCTTCATCTAAAATGATAAATCTCAATTTTATAAATATAAATCAAAATATCTACTAAATGATACATAAATACTCACCTCAACTGAAGAGTAACACATATCTGTTCCTAATCAACGAAGAATAGCTTTTTCCCTTCCATCTCCACCAAATTTGCTTCCAAAATCCAGATGTATACATTATTGAATGAATTTATAGCCTCTTTTCATTTTGATTGACTAATCCTTTTCATTTTCCAAATCTAATATTTTAATTTTTGCAAGAATAAGACAGAGGTGGAGGCTAAGAATAAATTAAGATTTTTCCTCTACCCCCAAAAAGATATGAAATAACAGTGAATATATTGAGATAAGAAGGTAGGGAGAAGTGAAGATAGGTTGTAGTCCTAAAAATTTACTTTCATCCAGCCTTTAGGTAAGAGGAAGTTTAATTATGCCATTTAAAGAGAGTAAGAAATAAATATGTTTTAATACCTATTTGAAACGTACATTTTATATAAAGAAGATCGATTCCCAATATCTACACGGAATTATTCCCCCAAAATAAATGGGTTACTTTACCTCTACGTTATTTAATGCGCCAATAATTGCTAATTTTCACAATTAGTTTCCTACAATACATAATATTACTACACAAATAATTTATGCGTATGTTTATAATTGCTAGCCTATGCAATTAATCTCCCACAATCTATGAAATTAATATGCTATGCAATTATATATATAATCAACAATTAATATGGAAATAAATTCTTCACATTGAATATACATATATTTATATATCACTAATTTCATAAAAGATAAATTGGTGCATAACTGCCAAATTCATTTGCCTTACATCAAATTTACAATATATATATATATATATATATATATATATATATATATATATATATATATATAAAGGAGCACATACATACATATTCCTTTTTCATGTATAAACGTACATGTATGTGTATATTTTGATACTATACATTTTCTTTCATATGTCTATCTCATATATATATATATACACACACACACGTATACATACATACGTCAATCGTATATATTGAATCTCCTCAATCGTCATTTGGATTCCATAGTGGTATTCATCAAGTCTTAAGTCGCTATAATTCTCTAATTACTATTCTCATCTTCAAATATCTTAGTCATTCCAAATATCTAGTCTTCCTCAACTTAGGAAATCATGCTTTCCCATTGTTACTAAACTAAATATTCCCTTAATATCCTACTAGTTTCTCCAATATAAACCTTTCTAAAAGTCAACATTAGATAAATACTTCATCGTAAATTTATAATACATAGCAGAGACAAACAAACCAAAAGTAACAAACGAACTAACTATTGCAAACAGACAATCAACATCAACTAATACAAGCAAAAGAGATTATCTAAACAAACATGACATGAATTAATAGGCACACATCAAACAAACAAATAATTTATATTAATCATAGTTAAACAAGAATCAATAACATAATACAATCATAATGAATTAATTTAAATGAGCATAACACAAATTAATTAGAAGACATAGGTAAGTATGAAACTAAATTTTCTTAATTCGGAATAATTTAAACAATGCAATGCAAACAATTCATCCGAGTAATCCAACACAAGTATAAGGTCACTATCCCATGTATCGAAATGGGCAGCCTCTACGTCGCATTCCATCTTTCTCCATTAAAGGGAGTAACTAGACACCTATATATCTCTTTAGGGAAAGTCATACGCAATAGTCATTATTGTAACATCATCATAGTAGGTGTTGGGCAACTCATAACAAATCCTACCCCATCATCCTACGCCCTATATAATAAAGTCTATTTTATAGTTCTCAATCAAAATGATCTTCAAATTAGGTCTTTTCAACAAAAATTCTTTGCCCAAGAATTCTTTTCTTTTCAAATGTAATTTTCAAAGAATATCCACTAGGTAAAAATACTTACAACCAAAATCAATTTTCAAAACAAAGTTTTCTAAATTCAAATATACTTCTTTGATGAAACTTTTCAACTCAATAAATATTTTATTACATTCTTTACTTAAAAATATATTTCCTAAATAAAATACGTCCATAAATTATTTTCAAATATTTCAACCAACAATACATGTGACGTCCCACCCCAAGACCCACATTAACAAAGAGAATTACTGGGTAATTCTGTCTTAATGCGGAGAATAGAGCTGGTTAGGAGCGACCATCTATAATCTTGTCTTAAATATCTACTGCATACGTCGATAAATGCTCTATATTTTTTTCTATTTCAAGTGGATCGACATATCCAACAAATGCTTAATACAAAACTATAGGTGGCTAATGGATCTATCAGAACAAAGTACAATAACAGAATGCATATCACATCACAGAACAGTAATCATCGTATATATAAATACATATACACAGATACATCCCAGTATGATACAAACTAATATACAAAAGTGGTACAGAGACCACACTATATACATCTAATCAAAAACATATCAGAGTCAAGTGGAAAGAAATATAAACTACACAGAAGTGCTAGGCTGATATCTAAGCAGATGCATCAAAGCTAAGTCCAGTAACTGATTGCTAACCTGAAACAACTCGGTCTAACCCGAGTATAAAACACGCGGGTCACTCTAGCTAAAACTGTCAGTTCATTAGGATAGAAGATAATATGAATCATAAGATACAAGGTGATAATTCTTCTCAAATGAGAAGAGGCAATAAAAAGAACACATACTCATGACTTAAGTGAAACAATGTCATTTAAGTATACAAAGGCCTCAAAAGAGTTAAACTCTACAATACACTCAAATAACATAAACAATCGCCGATGATAATCTCCAAATAAAAACTTATGAAACTCAATAAGAGTTTATAATCCCCATATCGAAATCACCATAAAACAATATATATATATATATATATATATATATAAGCCTTTATCTAACTCAAGGCTATAGGTAAACTCATCATTTCAAAATTGGTGAAATCGAAATAAAAAACACTTAAAAATTCCTCGGATTGGCCAAATCCCATTTGCATGCCGAAGCGATGCTGCACGTGCCATTCTCAAACGGTCGAAGCCTTTGACAAGGTCGCTAACACCTCCCTAAGTAACTCGTCCTCATGACAAGGTCGCTAACACCTCTCCAAGCCATTTTGTCAACCCTAATAAGGTTGCTAACACCTCCCAAAGCAGTTCATCCTCATGACTAGGTCGCTAACACCTCTCAAAGCAGTTTTGTTAGGTAAACATCGTGAATGTGTCACAAACTCATGGATAGGAACCCAAAAAGTGTTAACGTGTGTCCCATACCACACGTTCGCACTTAGCGGTTTACTATCCATTAGTCGATGCCACACTAGGAACATTATGAAACATAGAGAATCATACCTCGCCTCGTCTCATTGGAGAGTGATAAAGAGACACCATACCCGTCTCATCTCATCGACAAGTATTAAATGGCATCGTAACTCGTCTCATCTCATCGACAAGTGAAAACATCGTGATGGTTCCTCATAAACCTTAAACCTCAAAGTATGAAATCATATACTAAAGACTTGCATTATGTCATTGGCAAGTAAATAAAACATCGTGATGGTTATCATCGACCATACTCCTACATAGGAGATCTCAAACCATAATACTTGCCAAATATTGGTCATCTTAAATAATTCCAATAAATAGGAATTATAAAACTCAAAATATGCCATAAAATGGCAGAACGTTTCAGAATCAATAATCTCAAATACCTTCGATCGTACCAGTCCGGAATTAACCGAAATAGCAAACGCACATGTCCTATACCATGTATTTTACTAAATCGTTTAATTCTCTTTCTCATACGTTCGAATAGTGTAAAGTGTATGTTTTATATTTAAAATAGGTTACTAGAGAAAACAAGCTTTTAAAACTATTTCCCGAAAAGATTAATAAAACCAATATTTGAAATTCCATTATTATAGGAAATAAATAGATTTTATATTACAAAAATAATTTTAAAACTATATAATGATAATTTGAAATGTTCATTTCAAAAATCACTATAAAAATGGTTTAATGAAAACTGTGCTCGAAACAAAGAAAAACAAGAAAGATAACTCAAGACCGATAACATTAATTCAATACGAATTCAATTCAAATTTAACCCAAAACCAATTCAAATTCTATCTAAATTTGAATTTCTAATTCTCCAAATATAGATAGCTTATTGATAGGAATCATCGCTCTAAAAACATTTCAAAATCACATCAAATTCGAACAAGAATGAGAGCAAAAATAAACCAGTACAATTCTCAAGTCAATGATTTATTGCTGTCGTTTTACTCTTGGGACAACAACAACAAATCTAAAGCTAAATTCAAAATTTCAGAAAACTCAAAACAAGAATGGTTTATGAAATAATCCAATTTTTCTAAAACATCAAGAATTATCTAAATGCGTCAAAAAACGAGAAAGATACGTCTAAGTTATTAACTGTATTTAGTTTAGATAATGTAATTATCAAAGTGACAGAGCTGGGAGTTTGCAATAGGATTTTGATCAAGCTATGCTTAAAATATGCAAATGTCTTCAACATGAAAGTTGTCACACACAAAATATGCTTTCCAGAACTTCAAAAATCATCCTAATCGGATAAGAGAAAAGGAAGATATGTCTAATTTACTAACTATGTTTAGTTTGGATAATGTAATTACCAAAGTGACAGAGCTAAGAGTTTGCAATAGCATTTTGATTAACCTATACTCAAAATATACAAATGTTTTCAACAGGAAAATTGTCACACATAAAATAAACTTTCTAGGACTTTAAAAGTCATCCAAATCCGACAAGAAACAAGGAAGATATGCTCAATTTACTAACGATATTAAGCATAGTTTTACAATGACAGGATAGTGAGTTTGTATTGGATTTTTCGACCCTCTATGATCAAAATTTTCGAAAGTGTTTAAGATCTAAGTTATCACACTCTCTTCATGATTTCCAAAACATCAAACAAAATCAAATTCCGATTTAAAACGAAAAAGTAATGCCCAATTTATTGATAACGGTTTACAAATGAACATGCAATAAAAATCAAATTGAGATTTCTAATCTTGAAATCTCAAATAATGCTAGAAAATGTGATTTTTCAACTCACCTTTGATTTAGATAGCAAATACCCGAATTTGTGAAGAATGATTGGAGCTTCAGGGTGAAATTAGTCTTCAAGAGCCTTTCAATTTACAATCATTTGAAGAAGTTTCATCTTGAATTGAAGAAAATTAGCTTAAGATTTGATTTTGAAAGAAGGGATTTTCTTGTTTCTATTTTTGTCTTAGGGAAGAAAGAAGAAGAGGAGCTGAGTTATGAACGTACAAGTAACTAAATTTCTTCTTTTCTCACCTGGTTAAGACTATAATGGGCCTTGGACCCAAAATGAATAAAAGAAACAATAAGTCTATGTTTTAATTCATGCTTAAACTAAAATGCATATTTTTATATTTAACCATATGAAATTAGCAAATGCCACTATCTTTCAAATTTTTACTCAAATAAAATTCTAAACTTACACACTTATAAACTAAATCATTTTCCACCATATAAAAAGATAAATTTATATTTATAAAACATTTTTATTATTAAAATCTTTTATTTCACAAAAATGCACTATTTCCACAATTAAAAGCAAAAGCATACATTTTTAACTTTTATAATTTCATAAAAATTATTTTCTTACTTAGAAAAATATTACAAACAGTATCCAAACTTTATTTATAACCTACACTCATTTTTATACCAATTTCCATCTTTTTACTTAATTAAACACCCTTCAAAAATCAAATACTTCATTTAAAAATTATTAAAAGAAGTAATTGACAATAATTTATAAAAATTATTTCATTTTCTATAAATAAAGATCATTCTCCATCACTATTAATCCAAATAAATAAAATGAAGTTTCAAACTTTATTTTTCTCATTTTATTTTCAAAATTCATTGTTTATTCCAAATAAACAATATAAAACTTCCAATTTTATCAAATTTAAAATATTAAATTATAACTACCATTATAATTTAATATTAACGGTTAATCTCCAAAAGCAGGGTTGTTACAGACTCTCCCCCTTATCAAAATTGCATCCTCGCAATTTATAGAGAAGAGTTTATATTCAACATAAGTATTTCATCAGTCAAAGAAGGATAGACAGGCACAAGATCACAATTCCTCTCTTTCAACTCAAGATGAAAGAAGACCAAGATAAGATTGCTCGATTAATTCTGTGGTTTTTAAAGTGCAAATATGGAATTAGCGAACCACTGAATTTTCCAATCAGCACATAAGATTTCGAAGGCATCTCACCATCGAATAAGAGCACAACAAGATGCAAGAAAAGGATCAATCAAATGAGATTGATTTCTTATAAGCTCCTCAAGTAGAGTCGGGATTTAGCACAACTTCAACCCGAACTCTAATCAACAAGATGATTATCGATATGATCTTTCTGTATGACACTATGGAAGGAACAACACCAATACAAGATAGACATAATAGAGGCAAGACAGTTCAACCAAAAGCTGGTTTCAAACTCGAATGTCCGCATAAATGCACGTCATTAGAAAATAGCACAAGAGTAAGATACTCACGAGGAACTAAAATATATGTATATACTCTCAATCAAAAATTCTTAGAGTTCCGAAAGATCGATACTTTATAGTTATATCCACAATTTTCAACACTTGAAAATTTTTCATTACTTCTTACTTAGATTTTAAACTTAAATTTACTACTCTTCATTAGTGTAAATAAAGTTTAAGTTGTTTATTCTCTAATTCTTCCATAGGTATATTCTAGTTTGCAACATATTATTTTTCAATTTGTTTCTTAAATTTTCCAAGTGTTAGAAATTTTCGAAAAAATTGACGAAGTCTCCTTTGTACGAAGGGTCATATACTATATTATAAAAATAAATTATATAATATACATCGACCATTAGGTCGGAAACACAATATATATCATTATTTAACACTTAAAATTAATCCGAAAACATACCTTTCCCTTTTAGCACTTTAAAGTGGTTTTACACAAACATACATCTATAACCTTTTTGATCAAAATATATTCCATCTATCCTGTTTTAACCTGTACTTAACTCAAATAGATAATAGTTGTTCATGATCATAAATAAGAAATGCTACACTTAGCTATTGAGGGGAAATAAATCAATTTCAGTTCAGACCTACTATAAAGAAGACCTATTTTGACCAAGAAAACAACAAAATCTGAAGAACTTTATAGAATGAAAGTTGTTCTAATCATTCTAGGGTTTTCGGAAATATAAAGATCATCAAAATCGGATTTACGGTTTGAAAGTTATGTTAAATTTACTTTCAGCTTAATCTTAAAGAATTTTGTAATAGGGCAGAATTGCCTATCCCAATTCAAACCCATTTTAGACTCAGTAAATTGCAAAATATTTAAAAGTGGTAAAAAGAAATTTTGTAGCTTACTGAAAGATATTTCATTTGCAAAAACATTGAGCTCATTTTGAGTTATAAATCTCTAGTTATCGCTGTTTTAGTACAACAATTTTCTAAATGAAATTTCAGCTTTCAAAATCAATTTTAAAATTTGAAATTCTCTCACACCATTTTAATTTCAAACTACAATTTCAAACAAGATTTTGGATAAATCATTTGTTAAATGATCCTCCTTTTTTCCTGGAAAGCTAAGACATGTAAAATTATTGATCAACTTTACGTAATCACCACAAAACATTTTATTAAGTGGAAATATTTTCATTACTTTCCAAAATCTAGCTTTAAAAAAAATGAACTATGAAAACTCATTTTCGAAGAGATAACTAATTTCTTGCATTATAAAGAGATGATTATTGATTATCCATCAAAATAAATTTTTATAGCCATCATTAATAACTTGTATTAAAATATTCAATTAATAATTTAATTTTCAAACCAATGTATTCTTTTACCTTAAATACATCATTTTGTCAATCAAAACATCAAATGATATTTTCTTCTAATTAAGACATCCCCTTAATTAGAATTATTCACTTTACTTACACAAATTACCATATTCAATTTCTCAAATTTCAAATAATATAAGGGTGTTGTCTCACCATTGATTTATAGTGAATGACCCCATCGATTGGCTGCATAGTTGATCAAACGATCAAAAATGCCTCGCCACTCCTCCAACACTCACTATGGTTCAACGATTTTATTAAACAATTAAAATAAAATTAATACTCCACCATATTAATTATTATCAAACTTTACTAATTAAAACTCAATTTACCGTGTCTGACTGTCTCATCACAGCGTTTAGGAAATCCTTATCGATAACGTTGGCCAAACGCATCGACCAGAATTCTTAAAGCACTAGACGGACAACCCAACACAAAAATTCATTTTCTTCAAAAAGAAATACCTCATATATAATACTTAAAATATTTTTTGTTTTTCCCAAAAAACATAAACTAATTTCTCTTAGAACATATCTTAAGTTTAATTTTTTTTTGAAAAAATTGAAAACACCTCATTTCCCTAGTGGACATCCTCATGGAAGGACAACCGATAGGCCAAGAACTGAGAATGAAGTCAATACAATATTCGATTGCCTGATTGTGTGTCATACCCAAAACGGACTCACAGAAATCAACAGAGTCACAATGACAGGAATTTGAGATATATCATCAACATCTCGAAACTCAAGAGTGAATACAGATACTTCAAAATCATCAATAACATTCCGAAGAGTAAGAAACAACAAATCAGCTAAAATTAGGATACCTAATTTTAGCTTCCTTCGGATTATAGAATGCAACTAGAAAATACCCAAGCTACCCCAACTTAAATCATTCCAAACTCCAAAGAGGAAAAAGCATGCTAATTCACTTGAAAAGATAAGTTGTAAGGAAAAATCCAAAAATCCTTAACATCATACCAAATATTGCAGATCCCCTCAATAAGATTCGCAATCCTCAAAGAAATCACAAAATAAGAATGTCAAAGATCATCAACAAACTCCTTTAATACGGATGGGTGTCAAGCACCCATATTGAAGAGGACTTGAATAAAACAATCACGATTAGGATTACTCCTAAGATAAGATGTCATCAATTAAATTTGGGAATATTTCGGAATAAAACATATTCCTAGACATATCCCAAATTATCTACTCCAAAAAGCACGATAAGGTAAAGGACACGATGATTAAGGAATTCGTAACACTTGTATTACACTTAGATGTACCGTAATATGTGTTTCTGTTCTTTGTTTATCATACTTTGTTTTGAATCTCGCTCTGATACCAAGCTGTGACGCCCTACCCCAAGACCCACATTAACAAAGAGAATTACTGGGTAATTCTGTCTGTTAATGCGGAGAATAGAGCTGGTTAGGAGTGATCATCTATAATCTTTTCTTAAATATCTACTGGATACGTCGATAAATGCTCTATATATTTTTTTCTATTTCAAGTGGATCGACATATCCAATAAATGCTTGATACAAAACTATAGGTGACTAATGGATCTATCAGAACAAAGTACAATAACAGAATGCATATCACATCACAGAACAGTAATCATCATATATATAAATACATATACACAGATACATCCCAGTATGATACAAACTAATGTACAAAAGTGGTACAGAGACCACACTATATACATCTAATCAAATACATATCAGAGTCAAGCGGAAAGAAATATAAACTACACAAAAGTGCTAGGCTGATATCCAAGCAGATGCATCAAAGCTAAGTCCCGTAACTGATTGCTAACCTGAAACAACTCGGTCTGACCCGAGTATAAAATACGCGGGTCAGTCTAGCTAAAACAATCAGTTCATAAGGATATAAAATAATATGAAGCATAAGATACAAGGTAATAATTCTTCTCAAATGAGAAGAGGCAATAAAAAGAACACATACTCATGACTTAAGTGAAACAATGTCATTTAAGTATACAAAGGCCCCAAAAGAGGTAAATTCTACAATACACTCAAATAACATAAACAATCGCCGATGATAATCTCCAAATAAAAACTTATGAAACTCAATAAGGGTTTATAATCCCCATATCGAAATCACCATAAAACAACATATATATATATATATAGACATACAAGCCTTTCTCTAACTCAAGGCTATAGGTAAAATCATCATTTCAAAATTGGTGAAATCAAAATAAAAAACTCATAAAAATTCCCCGGATTGTCCAAATCCCATTTGCATGCCGAAGCGATGTTGCACGTGCCATTTTCAAATGGCCGAAGCCTTTGACAAGGTCACTAACACCTCCCTAAGAAATTCTTCCTCATGACAAGGTCGCTAACACCTCTCCAAGCCATTTTGTCAACCCTAACAAGGTCGCTAACACCTCCAAAGAAGTTCATCCTCATGACTAGGTTGCTAACACCTCTCAAAGCAGTTCTGTTAGGTAAACATCGTGAATGTATCACAAACTCATGGATAGGAACCCAAAAAGTGTTAACGTGTATCCCATACCACACGTTCGCACTTAGCGGTTTACTATCCGCTAGTCGATGCCACACTAGGAACATCATGAAACATAGAAAATCATACCTCGCCTCGTCTCATTGGCGAGTGATAATGAGACATCATACTCGTCTCATCTCATCGACAAGTATTAAATGGCATCGTAACTCGTCTCATCTCATCGACAAGTGAAAACATCGTGATGGTTCCTCATAAACCTTAAACCTCAAAGTATAAAATCATAACTCAAGGCTTGCCTTATATCATTGGCAAGTAAATAGAACATCGTGATGGTTCTCATCGACCATACTCCTACATAGGAGATCTCAAACCATAATACTTGCCAAATATTGGTCATCTTAAATAATTCCGATAAATAGGAATTATAAAACTCAAAATACGCCATAAAATGGCAGAACGTCTCAGAATCAATAATCTCAAATACCTTCGATCGTACAAGTCCGGAATTAACCGAAATAGCAAACACACTTGTCCCATACCACGTGTTTTACTAAATCGTTTAATTCTCTTTCTCATACGCTCGAATAGTGTAAAGTGTATGTTTTATATTTAAAATAGGTTACTAGAGAAAACAAGCTTTTAAAACTATTTTCGAAAAGATTAATAAAACCAATATTTGAAATTCCTTTATTATAGGAAATAAATAGATTTTATATTAGAAAAATAATTTTAGAACTATATAATGATAATTTGAAATGTTCATTTCAAAAATCACTATAAAAATGGTTTAATGAAAACTGTGCTTGAAAACAAAGAAAAACAAGAAATATAACTCAAGACCGATAACATGAATTCAATACGAATTCAATTCAAATTTAACCCAAAACCAATTCAAATTCTATCTAAATTTGAATTTCAAATTCTATCTAAATTTGAATTTCAAATTCTCCAAATATAGATAGCTTATTGATAGGATTCATCGCTCTCAAAACATTTCAAAACCACATCAAATTCGAACAAGAATGAGAGCAAAAATAAACCAATACAATTCTCAAGTCAATGATTTATTGCTGCCGTTTTACTCTCGGGACAACAACAACAAATCTAGTTTTGACTAAGCTAACTTCAAAATTTCAGGAAACTCAAAACAAGAAAGGTTTATAAAATAATCCAAGTTTTCTAGAACATCAAGAATTATCTAAATGCGAAAAGAAATGAGAAAGATACGTCTAAGTTATTAACTGTATTTAGTTTAGATAATGTAATTATCAAAGTGACAGAGCTGAGAGTTTGCAATAGAATTTTGGTCAAGCTATGCTTAAAATATGAAAATGTCTTCAACATTAAAGTTCACACACAAAATATGCTTTCCAGAACTTCAAAAACCATCCAAATCGGATAAGAGAAAAGGAAGATATGTCTAATTTACTAACTATGTTTAGTTTGGATAACGTAATTACTGAAGTGACAAAGCTAAGAGTTTGCAATAGCATTTTGATCAACCTATACTCAAAATATGCAAATGTTTTCAACAGGAAAATTGTCACACATAAAATAAACTTTCTATAACTTCAAAAATCATCCAAATCTGACAAGAAATAAGGAAGATATGCTCAATTTACTAACGATATTAAGCACAGTTTTATAATGACATGATAGTGAGTTTTTATTGGATTTTTCGACCCTCTATGATCAAAAATTTCGAAAGTGTTTAACATAAAAGTTATCTCAATCTGTTCATGATTTCCAGAACATCAAAAAAAATCAAATTTCGATTTAAAAAGAAAAGGTTATGCCCAATTTACTGATAACGGTTTACAAATGAACATGCAATAAAAATCAAATTGAGATTTCTAACCTTGAAATTTCAAATTATGCTAGAAAATGTGAGTTTTCAACTCACCTTTGATTTAGATAGCAAATACCCGAATTTTTGAAGAAAGATTGGAGCTTCAAGGTGAAATTAGTCTTCAAGAGCCTTTCAATTTATTATCATTTGAAGAAGTTTCGTCTTGAATTGAAGAAAATTAGCTTAAGATTTGATTTTGAAAGAAGGGATTTTCTTTTTTCTGTTTTTGTATTAGGAAAGAAAGAAGAAGAGGAGCTGAGTTATGAACGTACAGGTGACTAAATTTCTTCTTTTCTCACATGGTTAAGACTATAATGGGCCTTGGACCCAAAATGAATAAAAGAAACAATAAGTCTAAGTTTTAATTCACGCTTAAACTAAAAATGCATATATTTATATTTAACCATATGCTATTAGCAAATGCCACTATCTTTTAATTTTTTACACAAATAAAATTCTAAACTTACACATTTATATTTAAAGTGTATGTTTTATATTTAAAATAGGTTACTAGAGAAAATAAGCTTTTAAAACTATTTCTCGAAAAGATTAATAAAACCAATATTTGAAATTCCTTTATTTTAGGAAATAAATAGATTTTATATTATAAAAATAATTTTAAAACTATATAATGATAATTTGAAATGTTCATTTCAAAAATCACTTTAAAAATGGTTTAGTGAAAACTGTGCTCGAAAACAAAGAAAAACAAGAAAGATAACTCAAGACCGATAACATGAATTCAATACGAATTCAATTCAAATTTAACCCAAAACCAATTCAAATTCTGTTTAAATTTGAATTTCAAATTCTCCAAGTATAACTAGCTTATTTATAGGAATCTTCGCTCTCAAAACATTTCAAAACCACATCAAATTCGAACAAGAATGAGAGCAAAAATAAACCGGTACAATTCTCAAGTCAATGATTTATTGCTGTCGTTTTACTTTCGGGACAACAACAACAAATCTAGTTTTAACTAAGCTCACTTCAAAAGTTCATAAAACTAAAAACAAGAAAAGTTTATAAAATAATCCAAATTTTCTAAAACATCAAGAATTATCTAAATGCGACAAGAAACGAGAAAGATACGTCTAAGTTACTAACTGTATTTAGTTTAGATAATGTAATATCAAAGTGACAGAGCTGAGAGTTTGCAATAGAATTTTGACCAAGCTATGCTTAAAATATGCAAATGTTTTCAAAATTAAAGTTTTCAACACAAAATATTCTTTCCAGAACTTCAAAAATCATCCAAATCGGATAAGAGATAAGGAAGATATGTCTAATTTACTAACTATGTTTAGTTTGGATAACGTAATTATTAAAGTGACAAAGCTAAGAGTTTGCAACAGCATTTTGATCAACCTATACACAAAATATGCAAATGTTTTCAACAAAAAAATTGTCCACATAAAATAAGCTTTCCAAAACTTCAAAAAAAATCCACATCCGACAAGAAACAAGGAAGATATGCTCAATTTACTAACGATATTAAGCACAGTTTTACAATGACAGGATAGTGAGTTTGTATTGGATTTTTCGACCCTCGATGATCAAAATTTTCGAAAGTGTTTAATATGAAAGTTATCGCACTCTCTTCAAACTTTCTAGAACATCAAACAAAATCAAATTCCGATTTCAAACGAAAAAGTTATGCCCAATTTACTGATAGCAGTTTACAAATGAACATGCAATAAAAATCAAATTGAGATTTCTAACCTTGAAATCTCAAATTATGCTAGAAAATTTGAGTTTTCAACTCACCTTTGATTTAGATAGCAAATACCCGAATTTGTGAAGAAATATTGAAACTTCAAGGTGAAATTAGTCTTCAAGAGCCTTTCAATTTACTATCATTTGAAGAAGTTCATCTTGAATTGAAGAAAATTAGCTTAAGATTTGATTTTGAAAGAAGGGGTTTTCTTTTTACTGTTTTTGTCTTAGGGAAGAAAGAAGAAGAGGAGCTGAGTTATGAACGTACAGGTAACTAAATTTCTTCTTTTCTCACCTGGTTAAGACTATAATGGGTCTTGGACCCAAAATGAATAAAAGAAACAATAAGTCTAAGTTTTAATTCATGCCTAAACTAAAATACATATATTTATATTTAACCATATGCAATTAGCAAATGCCACTATCTTTCAAATTTTTACACAAATAAAATTCTAAACTTACACACTTATAAACTAAATCATTTTCCACCATGTAAAAAGATAAATTTATATTTATAAAACATTTTTATTATTAAAATCTTTTACTTCACAAAAATGCACTATTTCCACAATTAAATGCAAAAGCATACAATTTTAACTTTTAAAATTTCATAAAAATTATTTTCTTACTTAGAAAAATATTACAAATGGTATCCAAACTTTATTTATAACCAACACTCAATTTTATACCAATTTCCATCTTTTTACTTAATTAAACACCCTTCAAAAATCATATACTTCATTTAAAAATTATTAAAAGAAGTAATTGACAATAATTTATAAAAATAATTTCATTTTCTCTAAATAAAGATCATTCTCCATAACAATTAATCCAAATAAATAAAATGAAGTTCCAAACTTTATTTTTCTCGTTTTAATTTTAAAATTCATTGTTTATTTCAAATAAACAATATAAAACTTCCAATTTTATCAAATTTACAACATTAAATTATAACTACCGTTATAATTTAATATTAACAGGTAATCTCCAAAGCAGGTTTGTTACATTACAGCTTCTCAAATAAAAATATTTACACTATATTATTTTCAAATCTCTTCTTTTGAGGAATAATTCCTTCAAAATATAATGTATTTTGTGGAAATAATCTTCTCCAAGTCATATAATATTTATTGTAAAGAATGTTTCAATAAAATATTGTTTTTTTAATAAGGATACTTAATAAATATTCTCCAACAAGGTACTAAAAACAATTTAAATTCTATACTATTATCAAAATAGTTTTCTCCTCTTCAAAACATCGTATTAAATAAGTACTTCTTAAACCTTACAGTATAGACTTTAAAATATTCTTTTGACAAAAATATTTCTTTCCAAAATACCTCTCAACAAAATAATTTTGTAAAGAATTCCAAGTCATAAAAAATTACACTTGTCAAAGGATGTTCCCAAATTAAAGACAGTTTTAACTAACATGTTTCCATTAAAATATTCTTTCCTAAATAAATATTTTAAACTAAACATCCTTTTATAAAAATACTTTCAAACAAAATATTAATAAAATTTCTTTCTTAATTTTTTTTCCTATGTCCAATAAAACATTTGTAAATCATAATATTCCTAAAGAAATGCACTTTAAAGGAAGTGTTAAAACAACTAGAGTTTCTCACAAAAATGGTTCTTTAATGACTGAAATAAACTTCCCATATCTTTTAGAACACCTTTTTACTAAAAAGTACTTTCAAATAATTATTTTATTATTTTCACATTTCCTTTTTAAAAATATTTGGATAAAAATATTTTACTTCTAATTTATATACTTTATTCTCATAAAAAATTTCAACAAATCACTTCGATGCACAAAAATAACCATTTTTAATAAAATATCATTTAGTTAGAAGTGTATATTTTATAAATTTTCCAAACAAATATTATTCACTTTAAAAATAAAAGGTGACTGCATCTTAGTAAGGTAAAGTTTCAATTATAATTTAATATAGGATGTATGTTACTTGGTTATAACCAACACTTAACCCCTCTTATAAGTGTTCATCCAATCCATTCCTACTTTATTTTTCTTCCATCATCATAAATAAACAACATTTTGGGGTAAGGTAACGGTGGTGAACAAACAACCCACACATACAAAGCATAAAATTATCAATCAAAATGCTCTGTCATTCTATATTTTAACCAAACCTATGGTGTAACTCATTATACCCTAATGGTCAAACCTACCCAAGGCTCCAGGAATCGCTAAACCTAAGCTCTGATACTAAGTGTGATGACCCACTATTTTTAATATCTAAAATCAATTATAAACGACATTAAAATGCGCTTACAACTAATTCAGATATTAAAAGCAGTGGACCGTGGATAAATAAAAATTAAATAAATTCTAAAACAATAAATAAAAATGGAAACGTCACAACAGAATTTAAACATTAATGTATACTTATACATACATACATACCAATTTAACAATCAAATATTACTTAAATAAAATACGCCATATAGTTTATGTATTTTATTACATCAATTATTGAATACCATTATTATAATTATAATGTAAGAGATATACCAATCTCACGTAGACACGACTCCTCTCAAACCCTTTGCTCCTTTTTTCACTTTCATCTACAAACCTAAAAATACACATATACATAGAGAAAAAGAAAAAATATTTGACTATTTTTGGACTATATCGAATCCTATACACTACGACCATAGGCTCGATACCTATTGCATAGGAAAAGACTTCCTATGTACCCCTTTTGGAGGATCAAGCCCAGTAGTTCTATCACCTGCTCTTCTCCCGCATCCAAATAATTATTAGTACATTGTGGCCATAACATCCATGTAACCAATGCAGTCAATGCAATTAATGAAAACAGAAAAAGTAGAAAATAGTATTAATACTCTTCCATCTCAAAAAATCAACATATGGTGCAACGACGTGTAATTTAATCATTTAGAAATTTGAATATTTAATTATTTGAATATTGAATTATATAAACCTAATGCATATCTTTTCAAATTTAAAAAATGGAGTAAAACACCAGTTTCAAATATTTTTATATTAGTGAGTGGAGAAAAGTATAATGGATAATGTGATCAGAAATCGGTTTATCGATATATGACTTTAAACTCGTTAAAAGTTGTTGAAAATATTTTGTACAAATTTTAAAATAAATGTGATACATAAGATTTGTAACATCCCGGAACTTTGAACAATATCAATTTAATAATCTGTATTAAAAATTAAATTGATATTGATAATTTTGTTAATAATAATTCAAATTGATTTAATAATCTTCTTCAATAAATATTTAATTTGTTATTTTATCTTTTAAAAATAATAAATTGGTTTCTATTTATAATATAAATATGTAGCTTATATTGTAAATAGATTAGCATTGTTTTAAATTTAATAAATAAAGCATATTTTCTAATTCTAATATTTTAGCAATTTGGAAAATTAGTTTTTATTAATATAAATCTTTTCAAAGTTATTAAATAAATAATCTTGGTTTAAACTTAATAAATGAATCATGATTTGAAAATTCTAATATATACATTAATAATTTGGAAATTTTGATTTAATTTAATATTAAGTTTTTCAAAACTATTTGATAAATAAGTATATGATTTTAAAATTATTAAGATAGATGTTTAAATGATTAAAATGTTTTTGGCTTGAGTTTTAAATTTAATTGAATTAACAAAAAGTTTTGTAGCTTAATAAAGTAAGTAATTTATTTATAAAGAAATAATTTCTTTTATAATTATTTTAATTTTAATAATGAGTCATTTCTAAAAACAATATTAATAATGTATTGTTTTACAATTAGATTTTGAATAAAAATAGCAATTGTTATTTCAAATTTAATTTATATTCATAACTTGATTTTTAAATATTAGATTTTGAATTTATTTGAATTTAAAATCCAAAGTATAGATTTTTAATTGTTTTAATTTTTATATGCATGAGTTTTTATTTATAAGCATAATTTGTTTTTATTTCTTTTATCAATTTATATACATATAAAATCCTAATTAACAAACTAAATTAGGCTTAACATATATATTAACATTTAAATTTAAATACAAATTACCTTACAAAGATATATATTGTATTCTTGAGCCTCATTTAACAAGTGTTATAAGATTAACATATCAATTTGACAAATGTTAAAAAGTTGTACAAGTGGCTTCTTTTAAAACCCATTTTCTTTTATTTAAGAAAATCTGAAAATATACCTATATAAACATGCATTTTCACTCTTGTTCCTTTTCTCATTTTTTTCTAATCAAAGAAAATTTCAACTTGTTTTTTTTTTTCACAAATCTGTAACATGAAAACCCAAATCAGTTTACAAATACAAAATCAAAACTCCTCATTATCTAAAGTCAGTAATCATCTTCAACAAGAAAATCTGCATTTTCTTAGATCTGGAAATCTTGTTCATTTGCATTTTCAAAATCTCCTCATATCAAAGGGCTTCTGCACATTTTCAGAAGCAAAAAAGCAACCCTGCATTTTTAATCTGCACATCTTCAAAATGAAGCCTGCTAAAAAGCAGTTTTAGATCAAGAAAAACTGCATTATCATATTTTTTCTGCAATCTGGAAAAAAATGGGCTCTACATGCAACTTGAAATCAAAAAGCATCTGCATTTATTCTTTCAACTTGAAATTAAAAGAAGCTTTAAATTCAATCAAGTTGAATATGGAATCTTTGATGTTATCTGCAAATTCAAAGGCATTTTTGTATGGAAGCATTCAAACAGTTTTACAATCAAGCAAGTTCAAAGCATATCAACTGAGGCTCTGCCTTCTTTTAAAATCTGTGAGTAACCTTTTAAAAATTTAAAATTTAAATCTTGCTTGCATAATTGTATGTTGAGATGAATAAGCATTGCATGTTATTATAAGTAAATATCTGATGTAAATATTATATGTATGCATGCTGCGTATATGCTCTATTGTACCCTATTTAAAAATCTGTATTTTAAATCCTTACCTCTTAACTTAGTTATCGATGGAATCTAATATTAAACAAATGTTGTTGATTAGCTTAAATTATAGTTTTAAAATTTAATCAAGCCAAATATAAGCTTATTGTTTCTGGAAACATTAAAACATCAGTATATGTTGACACAAACAAAAATTCAAAACTGGATAATTTATCAATTCAGTATTATAAATAGAAAGCATTAACTAAAGCATGGTTTTTAAATCAAGAATTAGGATTTTTAGAATGTAGTTAAGGGTGCAGTTTGGAATTGACTCGAAATGGGTTTGTTTGTAATTTCTGGCGATCTTTGAATTGTGGAGTCTCGGGGTTCTTCTAGGTGATGGAGGAGGGTTAGAAGAAGCTTGGAAAAATCATGGATGGTGATGGATATCATTGTGGAAGGTGCAGCTTTGAAAATTCATTTTAAACCCAAGGTTTTAAGGGGTTTTGAAGAGTCGATCATTATGGCTTGAAGGGTTGATCGAGTGTTATGGTGTTTTGGGGATTTATAGTTGGGCCATGGATGAAGTCGAGGCCGGAGGGGCTGACCTTCAGGTGGTCGGAGCAGCGAGCTTTTGCTGTTGATAGGTTTTGAAGGAAAACCTGCTTATGTTTCCAGGTCTTGGAATTTGGGTGTTCAATTTTGATTTCGAGAATGGTAGTTCGATTCGATGGTCGTGGGTGGTTGCTGGGTCGGTTGCTGGAGTGTGGCGTTCATCAGCGACGATCAATGGTGGCCGGAGCCACCGTGCATATGCACGGTGATGACATTGTGCCGATGATGTTTGATTAAGTTTGGTAAGAGGGGGAGATAGGCATTAGACTCGAAGTAATAGTCTCGGGGGAGTTGGGTTGAAAACACGAAGCAGGTTTGGTTGTTCTCGGGTTGTTTAGTATATTTCAGGTTTTACAGAAACCTGTAAAATCAGTTTTAAAATTTTTAAAATCTGAAGCTTTTGAATGTAAAGAAGGTTTTAAACCTGGTTTTAAATTCAAGTTTAAATTTTAGAATTCAAGTTAAATTTAAAATCTCAGTTTTAACTAAAAGAGAAAAAAATAAAAATAAAGGTTTAAACTTGAACTTATTTAACTACTTTATTTTGGTAAGTAGTTTAAACCTTTTTAAATTGAAGTGTTTAAAATATGAGAAGTTAAAGTTAAATTTAAATCTGGGAATTAAACAAGAATTTTAGTTTTGAAATTAAAATAATTTTTTAAATTTAAAAGATTTAAACAAAATGGAAATTTAAATTATTGAAATGGATTTTAGTTTCAAAACTCTTATGAATTTCTTTTCTAATACAAGCACTTGTTTGTCTTATAATTATAAAACGTTTAAATTGTTTAAACTTTATTAAGTTTAAATTTTATTCATTTTAAATTTCATATTTGAAATGAAATTTCAAAGTAATTTCAAAAGTAATTTGTTCCAAATAAATTTATTTTTTAAACATAATTAAGAAATGTTTTAACTTAAAATTAAGTTAGTATTTAATGTTTTGAAATTAATTTATTTAATGGAGTAATTAAGGAATAACTAGTTAATTTATTTAATTAATTGATTATGGTTTAATAAATATTGATTAAGGGTTAATCAATTTGAAATTAAAGATCATTAATTAGATTATTAACTATTGATTAAAGATTTCTTAATTAAGCAATAAATTTATAATCAAGGTTAATTAATTAAATAATTAAGGATTACTTAAGTGGCAGTTAACACTTAATTAATTAAATAATTAGACTTTAATTAATGGATAATTAAAGATAATTTAATTTGTGATTAATCTAAGTTAATTACTTAAAAAATAATTAGAGAATGGTTAATGAAGGTCATTAACCATGATTATTTAATAATTAATTAATGTGGTTACTTTTTAATAATTAAATAGATTAATTAATTTAATAATAATCATTTGTGAATTGTTGAGTATAATTATTTAATGAAGTAATTAAGAAATTAATTACTTAAGGTAATTAATTAAGTTAAATGTGATTATTTAAATTGATTAATGAAGTTTAATTAATTTTAAACACTGGATGTTTTAATGATAATTACTTAATGTAATTAATGGATTGGAAATTACTTAGTAAAGTAATTGATTGATAATTACTGAATGTAATTTATTGAAGATGTTTTAAAATGGAAGTAATCTGAGTATAATTACTTAGCAATTAATCAAGGGATTAATTAAGAAATTAATTAAGGAATAATTAATTTGTTTAAATGAAGTAATTAAGTTAGTTAATTACTGAATATGGTTAATCAAGAGGGACTAATAATTATGGGTTAATTACTTAAGGTAATTAATTTAAGAGGATAATTTATTAAATATAATTAAGGATCATTAATTAATATAATTAATGATGTAATTAAGGTTGATTAATTATGGTTAATTAATCAATGATAAGTAATTAAAGGTAATTAATTAATGTAATTAATTAAAGATTAATGTAATTAATTATAGTTAATTAATTAATTGAAGTAATTAAAGGTTAATTACTGTTTTTGTTTGAGAATAATTAATTTGTGAAATTAATTAAGAATAGTTGCATGAATGTAATTAAGGATAATTAATCAAGAGTGATTAATTAAGGTGATTAATTTTGAATGATTAATTAATTGATTGTAATCAATTAAATGGTTGAGTAAGCAAGATTTAGATTGATGAAGTAATTAATTTAATTTATTTTAAATAAATTAAAGATGAAGTAGTTAATTTAGTTCACTTTAAATTAATTAGAGATGGAGGTAATTAATTTAATTCATTTTAAATTAATTATATTGTGATGAAATAAATCATTGCTTATATATGAATGGGTGATATTGATTGCTTTGAATGGTTGTGATCTCAGAAATGAGATAAGTAATGTTGTGTGCTATGAGTGCTTGGTTGCATTGTGATGATAATATAGATTATCTATTGTGATGGTGATATGGATTACCTATTTCGATGATAATGTGGATTACCTGTTTATTTGATAATGTTGATTATCAATTGTGATTTGTGAGTTATCTATCTGTGTATATAGATAATTGAATTGTTTTAAACTCTAAAACAACTTGGACCTAAAAGACATGTTTTGGATTTCGATGAGACCGGGATTGGGTTTCCATATTTGGATATCCGAAAACCACATCGATACAAATTAACGATAGGTCGTGAATCTCAAGTGAAGATGAAGATTCAGAGTGTAAGGGTTATTGTCGTTAACTCTGAGGGTGATTCCAAAATGAGTGTAACTAGATAATGCCTTCGGTTTTGTTCGAACCCGGAACGAACTTGTATGGATTGAATGCTTTCAGAACATCGTCAGGTGGACGATGAGCTCTCTAAGTGATGTGTTCACTAAAGATAATCGTAGTCTCAAGCTTCATCAAACGGGAATGGCTGAAACAGGGGTGGTGCAGCAAGGTTAAGTGGGTCATGCCCAAGTAGGATGAGATTTTCCCCTGTCTAGAGGTTCCTTTTTATTCGGCTTTGTAGGCGGTTGCTAGCTACAACCGCGGGGTTGTCTTGTTCGGAACTGTTCATTAAGGAATGGTTCCGGCCTTGTGTTGTAGGAGATTGGGAGTGATCCTCGGTACGGTGATCTAGGCCACGTACTGTGAAGAGCGGTACTCCGGTAGCCTGCTATTGTATGGAATCCAAAATCCAATAAGTGCCCTCGGATTTGATTGTAATACCCACTTTCGTGGCTAGTAGCTGGAATTTAATGAATGTAACAATTTCGGCTATTTCATATTTACTTGAAAACCTTAGACCTATTATAATATCATCGGATTTCCCATCAAATGTTTTGGTTAGCGTAAGGTAAAAACTTTTCCATGTTTATGTGTGGAAAGTCTTACGTGATGCCTTTCTTTTCAAAAGATTTTTGAAAGTTAAGCAACTTTAACCTATTACTCACACTAAACTCATGTCTGACCCGGAGTTTATCTTCTATTTTTCTTAAACTCTTGGGTGCTCAAATTTTTACGAGTAGCCAAGAGATTCAGGTTAGCTTTGACGAATTTTGGAGGAGCAATGGAGCAGGAGGCTTTTGCGTGTAGATATATAGTTTTCCGCTGTGTTGGTTTCTCTGAGTAGTTCTCTTGTGTTGTATTGAGTTGTATAACTAGACAGGTGTTTATAATTGTCGAGTATGTGATGAATGATCTATGTAACTCTTATAATGATTGTAAACTATGTAATATTTATGTTATTAATATAATTTATTCGTTCCGCTGTTTAGATTCTGATGTTGTCTCTTCTTTCTCTTCTTTCTTTTCTCTTCTTTATCACTTTCTTTCTTCAAGACGATACGACTTTCTGTGGTGAGAAAGTTGGGTCGTCTCAGTTGGTATTAGAGCGTTAGGTTGAGTGAATACCTAGGCTCTGGAGTGGTGTCTATCTTGAGAGAGCATATTTATAATTTTTATATATAACTAAATATATTTATTCTACCTATCCGTTGGGTTACCTATTTGGGTTTTCCAATGTAAGTTATAAAGGTAGATGGGGTAGTAGTGTGTGTAACACGACTACCATTGGTTGGAGTTTGAATGTTTTGAGGTTGGAAGTTTATCTGTCGAGATTGTAGACCTAATACCATCTCGAGTAAGTTTTGTAGTGATGAAGGATTTCATTGATCTCTAAAGGAAACCTGTTAAGGTTCGAAGTCCATCTTTGAAGTTGGATGAGTAGAGTTTGGATCTGTTAGTTGGCAGAAGCGAGTGATGGTATTTTGATACCCCAGGGAGTAGTAGCTGCGTGATGAGATGCAGTGACTATGGATGTTTCCGAAGATGATTCTTTGGAACAAGTTTAAGGAAGTAGGTCTGCATCAGTGATGTGGCTGTTTTCAGCATGGTGTTTCTGATTGATTTGAATTCCGAATTTCTCGAAGAGCTTTGGATTACGATATCTTTGGCATCTGTGACAGCAGTGCAGCTCGGAGTGTTCTATGTCGGCAGAAAGTCTTCTGGCTTAGTAGTTTTTCTAAAGTAGAGTTCAGAAGCAGCAGAGTGGACCCGTTTCTTCAATGGATTGGCTAGTTAAGTGCAAGCTGTTCTGTTCTATTTGGATTGATCACAAAAGTGACTTGCAATTGTTTGAGTGTTCTCTTGAGTTATCAGAGTTTTTCTGAATGTCTTCAGGGAAGACAGAGGTTTGTCCGCATTTGGAGATTGAGTTTCCTTATCGACTAGGATTCCAGGAGTGCTACCGGTGGTTCAGCTTAGTAGAAGGATGGTTCTTAGAGATTGAGTTGGTGTAGCAGCTTGGGGTTTTGGAGAAATTTCTGAGATTTTTCTATATGGATCTGATGACCATATTACTGGGATATGTTGTCTAGTTGTGCTCGTGCTCTTCTTCAGCATTTTCATCTACTTCGGATCAGAGTTGTGCGGAAGCAGTTTGGGAGTACATCTGCTTTCCTTTCCTCGGACAGGAGAAGTGAGTTGTTGTCTTCTGATGTTTGAGGAGTAGGGTTTGATCTTGGTTGATCTTGAAGAGATCGTTTTGTTGAGTTGATTGGTTTTGTTTGTTTCTAGAGACATCAGCGAAGGTTGAGCTGATCAGGAAGGTTGTAGGCAGCCCAGGATCGTCCGAAGAGTTTTGTGGATAAGAGATGAAGGATTTTAGATTCCGGAGTCGGAGATTTGATTTGGATAAGTTTTCTCCGATCAAAAAGGAGCTATAAGATTGGGTAACACTGGGAAGCTAGCAGGATTGAAATGCCAGTTTGGATAACTGGAATTCGATGAGAGTCATGTATCTTTGAGGGAGTACGTGTATGATCTATCTCTAGTTGTGGAACCAACAGTTCTGGAGTTTTGGTTGTTGAGTCAGACTCGTTTGTAGTCTGATATCTTGTCTAGTGTTGTAGATATAGATGAATAGGAGCTCTGTAGCTTAGTAGTATTGATTGTATAGATTCTATAGAGCAAGTGTCCCGATATATATACACTTAGGGAAACTCGAAGAAATTCTATCCATAATTTAGTCTGGATAATTAGATTTGTTTGATTTGATGAATTGATTGCTATGGTTGTTAGCATATGTTTGATGTATGCTTGTGTTTTAAATTTTAAAATCTTTAATGAGATTATTAAATTACCCTTGTTTTAAAATTTCGGGGACGAAATTCTTTTAAGGGGGAAGGATTGTAACATCCTGGAACTTTTATCAGTATCAATTTAATAATCTGTATTAAAAATTAAATTGATATTGATAATTTTGTTAATAATAATTCAAATGGATTTAATAATCATCTTCAATAAATATTTAATTTGTTATTTTATCTTTTAAAAATAATAAATTGATTTCTATTTATAATATAAATATATAGTTTATATTGTAAATAGATTAGCATTGTTTTAAATTTAATAAATAAAGCATATTTTCTAATTCTAATATTTTAGTAATTTGGAAAATTAGTTTTTATTTAATATAAAGCTTTTCAAAGTTATTAAATAAATAATCTTGGTTTAAACTTAATAAATGAATCATGATTTAAAAATTCTAATATATACATTAACAATTTGGAAATTTTGATTTAATTTAATATTAAGTTTTCAAAACTATTTAATAAATAAGTATATGATTTTAAAATTATTAAGATAGATGTTTAAATGATTAAAATGTTTTTGGCTTGAGTTTTAAATTTAATTGAATTAACAAAAAGTTTTATAGCTTAATAAAGTAAGTAATTTATTTATAAAGAAATAATTTCTTTTATAATTATTTTAATTTTAATAATGAGTCATTTCTAAAAAAAATATTAATAATGTATTGTTTTACAATTAGATTTTGAATAAAAATAGCAATTGTTATTTCAAATTTAATTTGTATCCATAACTTTATTTTTAAATATTAGATTTTGAATTTGATTTGAATTTAAAATCCAAAGTATAGATTTTTAATTGTTTTAGTTTTTATATGCATGAGTTTTTATTTATAAGCATAATTTGTTTTTATTTCTTTTATAAATTTATATACATATAAAATCCTAATTAACAAATTAAATTAGGCTTGACATATATATCAACGTTTAAATTTAAATACAAATTACCTTACAAATAACGTGTTGTATTCTTGAGCCTCATTTAACAAGTGTTATAAGATTAACATATCAATTTGACAAATGTTAAAAAGTTGTACAAATGGCCTCTTTTAAAATCCATTTTCTTTTATTTAAGAAAATCTAAAAATATACCTATATAAACATGCATTTTCACTCTTGTTTCTTTTCTCATTTTTTTCTAATCAAAGAAAATTTCAACTTATTTTTTTTCACAAATATGAAACATGAAAACCCAAATCAGTTTACAAATACAAAATCAAAACTCCTCATTATCTAAAGTCAGTAATCATCTTCAACAAGAAAATCTGCATTTTCTTATATCTGGAAATCATGATCATTTGCCATTTTCAAAATCTCCTCATATCAAAGGGCTTCTGCACATTTTCAAAAGCAAAAAGCAAACCTGCATTTTTAATCTGCACATCTTCAAAATGAAGCCTACTCAAAAGCAGTTTTAGATCAAGCAAAACTGCATTATCATATTTTTTCTGCACTCTGGAAAAAAATGAGCTCTGCATGCAACCTGAAATCAGAAAGCATCTGCATTTATTCTTTCAACATGAAATTAAAAGAAGCCTTAAATTCAATCAAGTTGAATCTGGAATCGTTGATGTTATCTGCAAATTCAAAGCATTTTTGTATGGAAGCATGCAAACAGTTTTACAATCAAGCAAGTTCAAAGCATATCAACTGAGGCTCTGCCTTCTTTTAAAATCTGTGAGTAATCATTTAAAAATTTAAAATTTAAATCTTGGTTGCATAATTTTATGTTGAGATGAATAAGCATTGCATGTTATTATAAGTAAATATCTGATGTAAATATTATATGTATGCATGCTGTGTATATGCTCTATTGTACCCTGTTTAAAAATCTGTATTTTAAATCCTTACCTCTTAACTTAGTTATTGATAGAATCTAATATTAAAAAAATGTTGTTGATTAGCTTAAATTATAGTTTTAAATTTAATCAAGCCAAATATAAGCTTATTGTTTCTGGAAACATTAAAACATCAGTATATGTTGACACAAACAAAAATTCAAAACTGGATAATTTATCAATTCAGTATTATAAATAGAAAGCATTAACTAATGCATGGTTTTTAAGTCAAGAATTGCGATTTTTTATAATGTAGTTAAGGGTGCAGTTTGGAATTGACTGTAAATGGGTTTATTTGTAATTTCGGGTGATCTTTGAATTGTGGAGTCTCGGGGTTCTTCTAGGTGATGGAGAGGGTTAGAAGAAGCTTGGAAAAATCATGGATGGTGATGGATATCATTGTGGAAGGTACAGCTTTGAAAATTCATTTTAAGCCCTAGTTTTTAAGGGGTTTTGAAGAGTCGATCATTACGGCTTGAAGGGTTGATCGAGTGTTATGGTGTTTTGGGGATTGATAGTTGGGTCGTGGATGAAGTCGAGGCCGGAGGGGCTGACCTTCAGGTGGTCGGAGCAACGACTTTTTGCTGTTGATAGGTTTTGAAGGGAAACCTGCTTATGTTTCCAGGTCTTGGAATTTGGGTGTTCAATTTTGATTTCGAGAATGGTAGTTCGATTCGATGGTCGTGGGTGGTTGCTGGGTCAGTTGCTGGAGTGTGGCGTTCATCAGCGACGATCTATGGTGGCCGGAGCCACCGTGCATATGCACGGTGATGATATTGTGCTGATGATGTTTGGGTAACTTTCGTAACAGGGGAAGATAGGCATTAGACTCGAAGTAATAGGGTAATTGACTCGGGGGAGTTGGGTTGAAAACTCGAAGCAGGTTTGGTGTTCTCGGGTTGTTCAGTATATTTCAGGTTTTATAGAAACCTGTAAAATCAGTTTTAAAATTTTTAAAAGTCTAAAGCTTTTGAATGTAAAGAAGGTTTTAAACCTGGTTTTAAATTCAAGTTTAAATTTTAGAATTCAAGTTAAATTTAAAATCTCAGTTTTAAATAAAAGAGAAAAAAATAAAAATAAAGGTTTAAACTTGAACTTATTTAACTACTTTATTTTGGTAAGTAGTTTAAACCTTTTTAAATTGAAGTTTTTAAAATATGAGCAAGTTAAAGTTAATGGGAATTAAACAAGAATTTCATTTTGAAATTAAAAGAAGTTTTTAAATTTGAAAGATTTAAACAAAATATAAATTTAAATTATTGAATTTTGAAATGGATTTTATTTTCAAAACTCTTATGAATTTCTTTTCTAATACAAGCATTTGTTTGTCTTATAATTTTAAAAGGTTTAAATTGTTTAAACTTTGTTAAGTTCAAATTTGATTCATTTTAAATTTCTTATATGAAATGAAATTTCAAAGTAATTTCAAAAGTAATTTGTTCCAAATAAATTTGTTTTTTAAACATAATTAAGAAATGTTTTGACTTAAAATTAAGTTAAGATTTAATGTTTTGAAATTAATTTAATTAATGGAGTAATTAAGGAATAACTAGTTAATTTATTTAATTAATTGATTAAGGTTTAATAAATATTGATTAAGGGTTAATCAATTTGAAATTAAAGATCATTAATTAGATTATTAACTAATGATTAAAGATTTCTTAATTAAGCAATAAATTTATAATCAAGGTTAATTAATTAAATAATTAAGGACTAATTAAGTGATAGTTAACACTTAATTAATTAAATAATTACACATTAATTAATGGATAATTAAAGATAATTTAATTTTTGATTAATCTAAGTTAATTACTTAATAAAAATAATTAGAGAATGGTTAATGAAGGTCATTAACCAGGATTATTTAATAATTAATTAATGTGGTTAATTTTTAATAATTAATTAGACTAATTGATTTAATAATAATAATTTGTGAATTATTGAGTATAATTACTTAATGAAGTAATTAAGAAATTAATTACTTAAGGTAATTAATTGATGATGTGATTTGAAATTTATTTAGTGAATTGTTGAGTATAATTTATGATGTGGTTTGAAATTTATTTATAGCTGTTTGGCATATATTTCATCACTATCTCAGTTAATTTGCATTATTTAAATAACTTGTTATTTAATTCATTATTGCATATAAACTGCCAGTTAAATCTTATTTAAATTCATTATTGCATATAAACTTCCAGTTAAATCTTATTTAAATTTATTATTGCATATAAACTGCCAGTTAAATTATTATTTAATTTATTTTGCATAATAAACTGCCAGTAAGTGCCTGTTATTTACTACCTGTTATATATTGATGTATTGTTTGAATTGGATGATGACTGTGATAAATGGATATATGATTTTATGATGGATGAATGGATGTTTATTTATATCATCATAAACTGCAAGTTGTTATGCATTTTATTGCATTCGGGATTGCGGCTTGAAATAATATATAACCGTAAAATTTTATTTTTAAATTGCGGATTGAAATGATAAATATCCGTATCACTTGACCATAGGATAGAAAATTTTATACAGACACCGCGGTATATATATATATATATATATATATATATATATATATATAAATATTTTAAAGTGTTTTCAATGGTTTTGTAAAGATATATATATATATATATATATGGTTTATGGGATATTGATTTGGTTATTGATAAAGGTTATTTTATATATAGTTAAATTCTGGTTTTTAAGCTATATATAAAATTAATTTGAAGTATAAAAGTGGTTAATAATCAAGTTTGATTTTTTTGAGATCAAATATGATTAAGCAATTGTTTAAATTTAATTTCTGGAGTTTAAATGTCTTAAATGAGAATAAGGTTGGAAGATGAATATTAAATTAATTTGGAATCTAAAAAAAATAGAATTTTAAAGGATAGGATTTTTACAACTTGATTTTGTGTTGAGTGATTTAAATGAATATCCGATTGATTTAAATGAATATATCAAGTTAATAAATTGAAAGAATATCCAGTTATGTGAAGTTAAAAGTTTTACTTAAATTATATTGAATTCATTAAGTAAACATTTCAAATCTAAATAATAGTAATTGAATTTGATATATATGAAATTATCAAAGAATTTGTTGTGAAATGGTGGCATATTTAAAGCTTTGAAACATAAGAATTGAAATGGTTTATTTGGAGGTTTAAATCAGTATTTGGAATTGATTTGTGAAATTAAAAGAAGCTATTTTATTTTATAAGGTAATTTAATAGTTAACCATTTAAGAGGTGGAAGTTTGTTTCAAAGTTATGATTTTCAAGGTATTATAATTTGGAAGTATTATATTCAAGAGTTTTGATTTCTAAATATTATACTTTGAAAGCGCTATGATTTTTGGAAAGGGTATATTTGAAATTAAAATGATATTATATTGATTTGGGTCTAAATGATATCTAATTTGATTTGAGTTTTAAACGAAAATGATATCATATTTATATAGTTTTGAAATGGATATTATATTCTGGTTTTAAAGTATAAACTATTTTGAAAGGACCGCGGCGTTATAATAACGATTGGTTGTTGAAGAGACCGGGATCGGAAGTTGTCATACTCTCTGCCAACTCCGAAAACCACTTTAACAACCGTGCATCCGGTGGAGATTCCAAAATGAAGTAGGATGGTGGCGACGTGTAACAACCCGCATATTTATCGATTATATATTTAAATATTTCACCGTTAGTTGGATTTTAGTCCAAAAAGATACTTTTTACAAACAGTCGAATTAGGACTCGAACCACTTCCATCGAGTTCAAAATGGCGTTTGTGACCTTTTTAAGTATAAACTTCGATATGTTTAGAGCTAGCTAAAAATTTGACCTTTTCTGTGACGACCCAAAATTTTCAACGATTGAAATTGAAATATTCAATTGATTTCAAATATTTGAATCGTTAATTTAACTTGAATTCTAATTTTAACTATGAATTTAGCAATGTAATTATCAATTTTAATTATAGAAATTTGGGTAAAATTGTAAATCTTCAATTTTGAGCCTGTTAAAAATAATTTAATGGCTTAGAAAATTTAGATTGATAATACTGAAGATAATAGAAGCTTCAGAATTGAATTTGAAACTGTTTTGTTCAGTTTTGGAATTTTACTGTTTAAATCGATATTTAAAAATAGCCGTTCGAGGCACAGTCTCGCAATTTGACGAAACTAGTTCCATTGGATCCGTAATTTTGTATTATTATCGGATTTCAATTTTCGTAGCATTTGGAGATGTTATTTGGCCGTACGATAAGCAAAAGCGCTGAAAATTAAATCAAAAATTCGATATTTCAACTCATTCATAAAGCTATCTTCTCCATACGATCGAATTTGGACTCGGAACCTTTTCCATTGCATTCGGAATGGGCGTATAACATTATAAACGTCTGGCGGCATGCCTCGATAGGAGATCGAGATTTTTAGGCTCGATTTCGAGACGTTTAAATTCAAATTTTAATTTTATAACTATGACCAGTTAAACAAAAAAACATTTGGATTCAAAATTTTGTTGCCCTTTCTAACACCTGTCAAGCATGCAAAAGGATTGATGGCACATAACAATTTTAAAAAAATAAATAAAATAAAGATAACGAATCTATCGTTTAAAGGAATATGCTGAGCTAATCTTTAAGCTTGGAAATAATGGCCGAAGATGAATCAACAGAAAATAAATTCGAATCCAAATTTCCTCAGATCTACCGCGTCCCCATCCTCCTCTATATCGAGCGAATTCATTCATTTAATAAAAAATGTATCTGAATCGTTCGAAAATTAGCTATCTCAAGTTCTTAATGGCCGAAACCCTATCGCGCGTGTAGGTGGGCGGCAGCGCGATCGAGGAGCGAGGGCGATTCGCGTGGCCGATGTAATTAGCGACAGGCTAGGGTTTGGGCTTGACTTCTGGGCATCACGATTGTAGCTTGAGGGATTGATGTCGTTCGATGGTGAGAGCGCAATTTGGGATTGTGGGCATCTGGCAGTCGCGACCTAGCTTGCGTGGCCACGATAGGCAGCGTTTGTAAAAACAAGGCAGCGATTCTTGGAGATGGTGGGAGGTCGCGACCGCATGCGTGATGGCGGTGATTTAGGCGATCGCAAGGCTCGAGCGAGCCATGAAAGGAGGGCGCGATTTCGCCAGCAATTTGGGTTCAAAGTCGCCTGGCGATTCGCGGTGGTGAGGCTGCGATGGCGGCAAGCAGGCTAGGGGTTCGAGCATGGGGCAACACGCGATTTAGGTGGTGGTTCGTGCTGTTTTGGGGGCGAGTTTTGCGAGCAGTAGTGGGGCGGTAAGGTATCGTGTTTATTTTAACTTAATTTAATTTATACCGTAGAGTAGAGTAATAAAAAAAAAATATACATGCAGAAAAGTTAAAGTGATAAAATTTGTTAGTTGATTAAATTTATTAAAGGGGAATGAGTTTAAAACAAAATTCTTAGTTAATTAAAATTATAAAATGCTGATAGATTATTTCAAAGAATAAAAAAATAAAATTATCAATCTAGAATTAAGCAGTAGTTTAAAACTAAATTATTAGTTGATTGGATTTTTATTAAAAAGAAAATTTATTTACAAATTTATGATTAGTTTAAATAAATTATCACTTACGTATAAAAATAAGTTACTGGAATAGTTTTTATGTAATCAGTAAAGGGGTTTATTAAGGTACAAAATAATTTTGTTTTTAACCTGATAAAATATACATGCATGTTCTATTTTAAAGACAATAAAAACATCATTGTTTTAAATCAATATGGAAATTTATTTGTTTGATAAGCTTATTAAAATTATTTTAAAGGAAATTTTGTTTTAAATTTAATGTTTGGTTAAACAAAGATTTTAATTAAAAGGAAAGTTAGCTTTAAGTCAAATTGTCAGTTTATTAAAATTATTTAAAAGGAAAGAAATTATTCGATTAGCTCGAGTATTAATGAAATCTTATATAATTATTTATACAAGGTCTAAAACTGTGTGGAAATCAAGCTGGAAAGAAATTGGATTGTATGCACAATAAAAGATGAGATCTTCTCACTCAAAAGGGTTTTGTTTAAATTTTAAATAGTTGATTTAAAATTGCTTGATTGTGTTGATTGTTTGCTTGGATAATAATTGATTATCTATTTGAAATAGACCATATTGCGCCGCATAATAGCAGATAATATTTTATAAATCCCATATACCGCGATATTCCACCTCGAAGTGGAAAGGGTATTTAATTGTGTGCTAACGTCTGTGGATGCAGGGAAACAGGTTGGAGGGATCCAACTGGATTCCTCAAATATTTAATTTGTTTTGTATGTTGTGTGTTGATTATTTTTAAATTCGTGTGACTATTTGTGACTGAAACAGTAAAGGCTGTAATTCAACCGAATATATTTTTGGTATTGTAGAATACCAGAAACAAATAGTTAACTGATTCTGAAATTTGGATAGAAAATTTATAATGAATTCACTCAAAGGAATCGGGTGATTTTTAAAGGAAGGAAATTTAAACAGATAAAGTTTTTATCTTTGAAAACTTATCAAATTAACTCCAAAAATATGGGAAATATTTTTATAAAGGAATTTCGTGTAATGTTGTTAAATAGTTGAAGATTTTATTTAAGATAAGGATTTTAAATAATTTAAAGAGATAAAGAATTTATTTCAAAATGAAATAAATTTAGAAATTAAATTTGGAATTTAATTGAGGGTTGAAATAAATTTTAGAAATTGATTCGGGAATTAATTTGGAGTTAGAATAAATCTTAGAAATCAACTGGGAAATTTGGTTAGGTGTTTTGGAAATAACTTGGAAATCAATTTAAAATTGATTTGATATTGGGAAATTAATTTGAGGGAAATCAAATTGGAATTTCATTTTGTGTTTGAAATAAATATTGGTTTATTTTTAAAAAAATGTG
This sequence comes from Allium cepa, assembly GCA_030765085.1. Lineage (NCBI taxonomy): Eukaryota > Viridiplantae > Streptophyta > Magnoliopsida > Asparagales > Amaryllidaceae > Allium > Allium cepa. The sequence goes on from CM060943.1 coordinate 469,016,667, forward strand.
GAAAGAAATTTACAAATTGGAATGTAAATTTAAAATAAATCGAGAAGATTTATAAATTTATTGGAATGGTCCATTTTGTAATGGAAAAGAAATTCTTCCCTGGAAAGCCGAGTATATTTTTTTTCGAAAATAGCTTTTGAATAAAATTTAAAAGTTTTAGATTTGGTGTTAAAATAATATTGTTAGAGAAATTAGTTTTGGAAATTATTTGAAAGTAAAAATGTATTTAATTATATAAGGGATTATTTTAAAGATTTAAATTGATATTTGAATTAGAAAATAGTTATTTAAATTATTCATACTCTATCTACTAATTTTATGTTAAAATTAGTTTTTGGACTTGAATTTTGTATCAGATGATAGTATAATATTTTTCATAACTAATATTTAAAGAAAATATTCTAAAATAATTTATTTTAAATGTTTCCAATTACATTTTGAATAAGTATTTTTATATTATTTTAAAATATTTGAAATCGGCAGATTTTCAGTGGAAATGAATAAATGTTAGGAAATTGATTTGAAATTGATTTTTCAAAGGATTGAAGAGTGAAATTTTATCTTGCGATGATATGTTGAAAATAATAATAATTGAGGGAAATTTATTTGAAATCCAGTGACAGTTGTGAATGATGATTGATAGTTAAATAACTGACTATCAATATTGCCTTAATCGGCATTCGAATTTCGGTGCGACCGGGAGTCGAATTCTAAATGGATATTCGAAACCCATATCGAACTTTTGCGATTGTGATGGATCTTTTGTTAAAAAGATCAAAGTGAAATTATTATGATTTGTTTGAATCTGAATGAACACTTATTTTTAAAATAAGCGCTTGTTATTCGGATTAGCCGGTAGAGGACCTTGTGTCATAAAACACATTCTGAATAACGATACGACGAAATGGGATTGCATTTGAAGACGGTGTTGAAGACCAGGTATTTTCGAAAGCGAAAGGATACCTGTCGAATGTCTCTTCACTGGGTTGCTCCGTTATAGATATTTTATCACCCTTTGTGATGGGGATTCCGGACGTGATTAGTGAATATCCGGATTGCAAGGGCTTCTTTTGAAGTGCCTTCGGTTCCGTTCGATCCCAGAACGGACTTGTATGGATGTGTGTCTGACGTTATACTTTGAGATGTAAAGCTAATTTCTATCAAATACATTTCTGTTGGTGGCGGAGAATTTATTCTCTTAGCTTAACACCCTTCTCTGAGACGTACGAGCTCAGAGGTTATGTGATGGATGGTTACTAGTGATACATTACCAAATTGGTAATGTGGCATACGAAGTGATGCTGATCGTTTGTTGATCGAAGCATGGCTTTTTTGAAAAGCGTAGCTTTGTGGACGAGACTTCGTCAGACCTTACACCCCAGAATGGTCAAAAAAGGAAGAATGCTGCAAGGTTATTGGGAGTAGCACCCCTTAGAGTATGTACGTTTCCTTTTGGATAGAAGTGGTATCGTGGTATGGAGCCCAGATACTTAACTTATGTGAATATCGCAAATATATACATGACTTTGTGATTGTTGTTGTTGAGGATCCTCCGAGAAAGGTTGTTTACAACTGGGGGATGGCATACTCGTGTAGTAGTTACCTATTTTTGCAGAGGTAACCCGGCCTTGTGTTGGCAGAGATCCGGTTAGGTTCTCGGGGCATCCATCCAGAGGCGTACCCATGTGGCAATGGGAAGTTCCTTGGCCTGACCATTTGTTGGAAATCCAATTCCCAATACGAACCCAATACAGTTTTAGTTGTAGAACCTGCCATCTAATATGGTAGCTATAGTAGGCATATTATAATGGTACGCATGCTGGCTAAGATTAATATTATACTTTCGAAATGTTTTCCACACTATGTACTAATAATAATAATATCAAAAGATTTTGCGTATTAAGCATATTTGACTATCATAAGGAGAAATCTCCTCCAATTCTGCATTTGCATTGCGTGTGTGGCAGGAGGCCTTATGGTAGTTTCATTTTCCTTAAAGCATTGCGGATTTCTTTTAAATTCCTTTATTTTTCTTTCGTAAAACTATAACAATTTTTGAGATCTCACACCAGTCCCATGACTGACCTGGAGTTTATTGTTCCCTTTCTAAACTCTGGGTGCCCATAATTTTCCACACGGGCAGCCTAGAGTTAGTTTATCGGGTCATTCTAGAATTCAGGAGTTGCTGTGGAGATCCGGAGTTGAAGCTGGATGGCGAAGCGTATTACTAGTATATGTTATATTTTCTTCTGCTATTATTGTTGTACACTCTGATAATGTAATGTGATGTAATGTAATAACAGATATGATTCTTTGTTTTAAAGAATATTCATTGATATATTATACGTTGTTCCGCTGCGAATTGTGAGATTCTGTTATTGTTTCTGTTCTTCTCCTATCTTCTTCTTCTTAAACCCTAACGGTTCGGTTTTTCGGCATTCGATTGCATGGCATTTGATACGATGGACGTATAAATGTCGACTTTCAGAAGTCGTAAAAACCTGGTCCTTACAATGTGGTATCAGAGCATTTGGTTAAGCGACAACCTTGGCTCTATTGGGTGTTACTCATTAGAGATAGAATCAATAGTACTCTAGAATGAGTTTGAGTGTAATAATAGATATGAGCGCGTATTTGTTAGTGAATATAAATTGTTTTATATTGTGTTGACTTATCGGTTGATTGTTTATAGATTATGGTCGGTGCAGTCTGGCCAACTGTATCAATAGGGGTTTCTAAACTTTTAAACAAGATAAACCGACACAGTATTGTTTTAAAATAGGGTAAATGAAATAATTTTACCCAAAACTATTTTCGTATATGAAAGAAATAAATTTTCTATGAAGTATTATAATATATGGTTGCTTGGTTGTTAGTAAGAGATAATATTAGATTATTATTATCGTTGTATGAGGAATTGAAATCAAAACCAAAAGTTAAGGAAATAAAAATACATATGAGATTTGTAAGTGTAAATTTTTAATGTAATTCATATTTGGAATAAAATTCATTAATGGAATGTAATTGGTATTGTGAATGTATAAATGGGTTTTATAAATTGAAATGAGATTTCACTTGAATCAAGTTAAATAAAAATCCAAACTTGGAGAAAAATAAAATTAAATGGATTGAATTCAAGTAAACTAATATGATAATTAATCAATTCATGAAATGGAAAGTTGAATTAGTTAAATCAAAACTTGAATTGTGAGTTAAATAAAAATGGTTTGAATTTACAAATAAATTCAAGTAAGTAGAAATAAATTGAAAATTTCCTTATTATTGATAAAATAAATTCGAGATGGATTGAGAATGGAAATTTGAAATTAAAAATGGATAAGTGGATAAAACTAATTTAATTAAATTAGTAGATGGAGTGAATTTGGTAAATGGAAATAAAATCAAGAATTTAAATTGGGAAGTGTTACAAGGAAAAATAAATTTGAATTTTTAATTGAAATAACTTAAGTAAATATTGGATCAAGTGGAGCTAAATGTTAATAAAGGAATTAAAATTAGTTAGTGAAACTAATTAAAAGAATGACAAATTTAAATGTGGTTCAAAATGAATTAAATTCAATATTTATAAATGAATGGTAAAATTAATTCATATGGAATTTGGAATCCAGTATAAATATAAGAAGTATATAGGATAATTATCTTGAACTTAAGAGATAAATGGTAAAATTCTTAAGTAAAATTTAGAGTTGGGAAATATTCTAAATTATTAAATGGAGGATAAACTGGAAATTGTAAAATGGTTTTAACTGAAATGAATGTGAATATGGAATGCAAAATGAATTGAGTGGAATCAATTAGAAATAAAATAGAATAAAGAGTAAATTGAGTTTGTATCAATTTAAATTAGTTACCAACTAGATTGGATATTCTATTAAGTGAATATCGTCGAAATTTGCATAGAAATAGTTGTTGTTTGACACAAAAAAGTATGTATAAAATTCTAAGAGTTAATAAAAGCCAATCAAATTGATTTTTGAATCAATTGAAATAGATATGAGTTCATTTCGCTTAAAAATAAATTGAATGAAAGAAAGTGAGTTTTAAATCACTTGAATTAAATAGAAATGGTATGTGAATTGATTGTAAGCAATTAAATTTGTATCGGAACCATATAAACTGCTTATGGGAACTATTTTGAATGTATTGCTTGTAAAAAATTATGTGTTTACTATTGGAAATAAGTAAAATGTGAATAAATTTCTTATATATGTCACTTATGTGTTTAAATTGAGTAAATACAGGTACAGAAGGGCCGTTTGGCTGGATTTGGTCGTGCTAAAATGCTAATAATAAACGGCTTTGTTTAAAAATGCTAAATAAGGTACGCCTACGCAATAAAAAAATAGGAAATATGAATTGTTTTTACTTTTCCAACCGGGTGGGTCGATATATATATATTTATATCTTTTGTCAAATTGCAAAAGCTCCTCCGTACAAAGGAGACTCTGCCAAAAAATTTCGAAAATTTTAGGAGTTAGAAAATTTTTGAAAATTTTTTTGTTAGCGACAAACGATTTCAAATTGGAAATTTAAGTAAATTAGTGAATTAAACTGAATTAAAATAATGATATGAATCAATTATAATTGAAAGATAAAATTCAATATTCATAGTAGAAGATAAATTGAATTCAAATAGAATTGTAGTGTAAATTGAATTAAAATAAAATTGAAATTGCAAGATTGAATGAAAATGGATATGTAACTTCAGTAGTGAAGTAAAAATGGTACATGAAGCATATATATTGAAAATTTTGTAATGAAAGGTGCAAAATGATATTTGAACATTGTAATTGGATATTATGGATATCAGGATATACAGTTGTATTAAAGGAAATGGAATGGGATTTTGATTTTAAAGATAAAATTGAATTGCTCGACAAAAGGTACGTATTTAAATTTCTATATGAAATTTGGTGATTTTCTTTTCCAGCCGCTTGGCCTTTTGTTTTCTTTTGGGATTCGAGGGCCTGTGGTGCCATTTTGTAGTAGTACCGAGCTAGCCGCGCAAAGGAGACGCTGGCGAAATTTTTCGAAAATAGAAATTTTTTGAGAAAAATTTGAAAGTTTGAAATTTGAATTCAAATCTAAATTTGAATTGGGAAGTAAACAATATTGTTTGGAATTTATAATTGAACTTGGAAAGTTAGTTGTAATGAAACTTTAATAAAAAGATTTGGGTTGATAAATTGATAAAACTGTTTGGTTTGGAAAATATCAAACGGGTTAAGGTCCATTCTTCTTAACTAGCAATTTCGGGACGAAATTCTTTTAAGTGGGAAGGATGTGACGACCCAAAAATTTCAACGATTGAAATTGAAATATTCAATTGTTTCAAATATCTGAATCGTTAATTTTACTTGAATTTTAATTTTAACTATGAATTTAGCAATTTAATAATCAAATTTAATTATAGAAATTTGGGTAAAATTGTAAATCTTCAAATTTGAGCCTGTTAAAAATAATTTAATAGCTTAGAAAATTTGGATTGATAATAATGAAGATAATAGAAGCTTCAGAATTGAATTTGAAACTGTTTTGTTCAGTTTTTGAATTTTATTGTCTAAATCGATATTTAAAAATAGCCGTCCAAGGCACAGTCTCAGAATTCGACGAAACCAGTTCCATTGGATCTGTAATATTGTATTATTATCGGATTTCAATTTTCGTAGCATTCGGAGATGTCGTTTGGCCGTACGATAAGCAAACGCGCTGAAAATTAAATCGAAAATTCGATATTTCAACTCGTTCAAAAAGATATCTTCTCCATACGGTCGAATTTGGACTCGGAACCTTTTCCATTGTGTTCGGAATGGGCACATAACGTTATAAACGTCTGGCAGCACGCCTCGATAGGAGATCGAGATTTTTAGGCTCGATTTCAAGACATTTAAATTCAAATTAAAATTTTAATTTTATAATTATGACCAGTCAAACAAAAAAAACATTTGGATTCAAAACGTTGTTGCCCTTTCTGACACCTGCCAAGCATGCAAAAGGATTGAAGGCACGTAACAAATTTAAAATAAAAAAATAAAATAAAGATAACGAATCTATCGTTTAAAGGAATATACTGAGCTAATCTTTAAGCTTGGAAATAATGGCCGAAGATGAATCAACTGAAAATAAATTCGAACCCAAATTTCCTCAAATCTACCGTGTCCCTATCCTCCTCTATATCGAGCGAATTCATTCGTTTAATAATAAAAAGTATCTGAATCGTTCAAAAATTAACTATCTCAAGTTCTTAATGGCCGAAACCCTATCGCGTGTGTGGGTGGGCGGCAGCACGATCGAGGAGCAAGGGCAATTCGCGTGGCCGATGTAATTGGTGACAGGCTAGGGTTTGGGCTCGACTTCTAGGGCATCGGGAATGTAGCTTGACGGATTGATGTCGTTCGATGGTGGGAGCGCAATTTGGGATTGTAGGCATCTGGCAGTTGCGACCTAGCTTGCGTGGCCACGATGGGCATCATTTGTACAAACAAGGAAGCGATTCTTGGAGATGGTGGGAGGTCGCGACCGCGCGCGTGTGCGTGATGGCGGCGACATAGGCGATGCGCGAGGCTCGAGCGAGCCATGAAAGGAGGGCGCGATTTCGCCAGCAATTTGGCTCAAAGTCGCGCGGCGATTCGTGGTGGTGAGGCTGCGATGGCGGCAAGCAGGCTAGGGGTTCGAGCATGGGGCAATACGCGATTTGGGTGGTGGTTCGTGTTGTTATGGGGGCGAGTTTTGCGAGCAGTGGGGGGAGCATTAAGGTATCGTGTTTATTTTAACTTAATTTAATTTATACTGTAGATTAGAGTAATAAAAAAATATATACATGCAGAAAAGTTAAAGTAATAAAATTTGTTAGTTGATTAAATTTATTAAAGGGGAATGAGTTTAAAACAAAATTCTTAGTTAATTAAAATTATAAAATGCGGATAGATTATTTCAAAGAATAAAAAAATAAAATTATCAATCTAGAATTAAGCAGTAGTTTAAAACTAAATTATTAGTTGATTGGATTTTTATTAAAAAGAAAATTTGTTTACAAATTTATGATTAGTTTAAATAAATTCTCAATTACGTATAAAAATAAGTTACTCTAGTAGTTTTTGTGTAAACAGTAAAGGGGTTTATTAAGGTACAAAATAATTTTGTTTTTAACCTGATAAAATATACATGCATGTTCTATTTTAAAGACAATAAAAACATCATTGTTTTAAATCAATATGGAAATTTATTTGTTTGATAAGCTTATTAAAATTATTTTAAAGGAAATTTTGTTTTAAATTTAATGTTTGGTTAAACAAAGATTTTAATTAAAAGGAAAGTTAGCTTTAAGTCAAATTGTCAGTTTATTAAAATTATTTAAAAGGAAAGAAATTATTCGATTAGCTCGAGTATTAATGAAATCTTATATAATTATTTATACAAGGTCTAAAACTGTGTGGAAATCAAGCTGGAAAGAAATTGGATTGTATGCACAATAAAAGATGAGATCTTCTCACTCAAAAGGGTTTTGTTTAAATTTTAAATAGTTGATTTAAAATTGCTTGATTGTGTTGATTGTTTGCTTGGATAATAATTGATTATCTATTTGAAATAGACCATATTGCGCCGCATAATAGCGGATAATATTTTATAAATCCCATATACCGCGATATTCCACCTCGAAGTGGAAAGGGTATTTAATTGTGTGCTAACGTCTGTGGATGCAGGGAAACAGGTTGGAGGGATCCAACTGGATTCCTCATATATTTAATTTGTTTTGTATGTTGTGTGTTGATTATTTTTAAATTCGTGTGACTATTTGTGATTGAAACAGTAAAGGCTGTAATTCAGCCGAATATATTTTTGGTATTGTAGAATACCAGAAATAAATAGTTAATTGAGTTTGAAATTTGGATAGAAAATTTATAATGAATTCACTCAAAGGAATTGGCTGAATTTTAAAGGAAGGAAATTTTAATAGATAAAGTTTTTATCTTTGAAAACATATCGAATTAACTCCAAAAATATGGGAAATATTTTTATAAAGGAATTTCGAGTAATGTTGTTTAATAGTTGAAGAATTTATTTAAGGTACGGATTTTAAATAATTTAAAGAGACAAAGGATTTATTTAAAAAGAAATTAAATTTAGAAATTAAATTTGGAATTTAATTGAGGGTTGAAATAAATTTTAGAAATTGATTCGTGAATTAATTTGGAGTTAGAATAAATCTTAGAAATCAACTGGGAAATTTGGTTAGGTGTTTTGGAAATAACTTGGAAATCAATTTGAAATCGATTTGATATTGGGAAATTAATTTGAGGGAAATCAAATTGGAATTTGATTTTGTGTTTGAAATAAATATTGGTTTATTTTAAAAAAAATATGGAAAGAAATTTACAAATTGGAATGTAAATTTAAAATAAATCAAGAAGATTTATAAATTTATTGGAATGGTCCATTTTGTAATGGAAAAGAAATTCTTCCCTGGAAAGCCGAGTATATTTTTTTTTTAAAATAGCTTTTGAATAAAATTTAAAAGTTTTAGATTTGGTGTTAAAATAATATTGTTAGAGAAATTAGTTTTGGAAATTGTTTTAAAGTAAAAATGTATTTAATTATATAAGGGATTATTTTAAAGATTTAAATTGATATTTGAATTAGAAAATAGTTATTTAAATTATTTATACTCTATCTACTAATTTTATGTTAAAATTGGTTTTTGGACTTGAATTTTGTATGAGATGGTAGTATAATATTTTTCATAACTAATATTTAAAGCAAATATTCTAAAATAATTTATTTTAAATGTTTCCAAGTACATTTTGAATAAGTATTTTTATATTATTTAAAATATTTGAAATCGGCAAATTTTCAGTGGAAATGAACAAATGTTTGGAAATTGATTTGAAATTTATTTTTCAAAGGATTGAAGAGTGAAATTTTATCTTGCGAAGATATGTTGAAAATAATAATAATTGAGGGAAATTTATTTGAAATCCAGTGACTGTTGTGAATGATGATTGATAGTTAAATAACGGACTATCAATATTGCCTTAATCGGCATTTGAATTTCGATGCGACCGAGAGTCGAATTCCAAATGGATATTCGAAACCCACATCGAACTTTTGTGATTGTGATGGAACTTCTGTTTAAAAGATCAAAGTGAAATTATTTTTGATTTGTTTGAATCTGAATGAACACTTATTTTTAAAATAAGCGCTCGTTATTCGGATTAGCCGGGAGAGGACCTTGTGTCATAAAACCCATTCCGAATAACGATACGACGAAATGGGATTGCATTTGAAGATGGTGTTGAAGATCGTGTATTTTCGAAAGCGAAAGGATACCTGTCGAATGTCTCTGCATTGGGTTGCTCCGGTATAGAGATTTTATCACCCATTGTGATGGGGATTCTGAATGTGATTAGTGAATATCCGGATTGCAAGGGCTTCTTTTGAAGTGCCTTCGGTTCCGTTCGATTCCGGAACAGACTTGTATGGATGTGTGTCTGACGTTACACTTTGAGATGTAAAGCTAATTTCTATCAAATACATTTCTGTTGGCGGCGGAGAATTTATTCTCTTAGCTTAACACCCTTCTCTGAGACGTACGAGCTCAGAGGTTATGTAATTGATGGTTACTAGTGATACATTCCCAATTGGTAATGTGGCATACGAAGTGATGCTGATCATTTGTTGATCGAAGCATGGCTTTTGTGAAAAGCGTAGCTTTGTGGACGAGACTTCGTCGGACCTCACACCCCGGAATGGTCAAAACAGGAAGAATGCAGCAAGGTTATAGGCAGTAGCGCCCCTTAGGGTATGTACATTTCCTTCTGGATAGAAGTGGTATCATAGTATGGAGCCCAAATACTTAACTTATGTGAATATCGCAAATATATATATGACTTTGTGATTTTTGTTGTTGAGGATCCTCGGATAAAGGTTGTTTACAACCGGGGGATGGCATACTCGTGTAGTAGTTACCTATTTTTGCAGAGGTAACCCGGCCTTGTGTTGGCAGAGATCCGGTTAGGTTTTCGGGGCGTCCATCCAGAGGCGTACCCATGTGGCAATGGGAAGTTCCTTGGCCTGACCATTTGTTGGAAATCCAATTCCCAATACGAACCCAGTACGGTTTTAGTTGTAGAACCTGCCATCTAATATGGTTGTTATAGTAGGCATACTATAATGGTACGTATGCTGGCTAAGATTAATACTATACTTTCGAAATGTTTTCCACACTATGCACTAATAATAATATCAAAAGATTTTGCGTATTAAGCATATTTGACTATCATAAGGAGAAATCTTCTCCAATTCTGCGTTTGCATTGTGTGTGTGGCGGGAGGCCTTATGGTAGTTTCATTTTCCTTAAAGCATTGCAGATTTCTTTTAAATTCCTTTATTTTTCTTTCGTAGAAGTATAACTGTTTTTGAGATATCACACCAGTCCCATGACTGACCTGGAGTTTATTGTTCCCTTTCTAAACTTTGGGTGCCCATAATTTTCCACACGGGAAGCCTAGAGTTAGTTTATCAGGTCATTCTGGAATTCAGGAGTTGCTGTGGAGATCAGGAGTTGAAGCTGGATGGCGAAGCGTATTACTAGTATATGTTATATTTTCTTCTGCTGTTGTTGTTGTACGCTCTGATAATGTAATGTGATGTAATGTAATAACAGATATGATTCTTTGTTTTAAAGATTATTCATTGATATATTATACGTTGTTCCGCTGCGAATTGTGAGATTCTATTATTGTTTCTGTTCTTCTTCTATCTTCTTCTTCTTAAACCCTAACGGTTCGGTTTTCCGGCATTCGATTGCACGACATTTGATACAGTGGACGTATAAATGTCGACTTTCGAAAGTCGTAAAAACCTGGTCGTTACATTTTTCACTTTGGGTTTGGGTTTGGGTTCAGCCCACTAGCCGACTTAATACCCCAAACTGAATCACTTCTCTTCATAATTCATTCCCTCTTCCTTATCTTTTCAGTTCTAAAGAGAATAATGGGGGAAAAGAAAAAGAATTAAAATCCTAAGCCCTAGTTTCCATTTGCAAATCAAGTTCTAGCTTCAAATTCAAAGAGAAGCATTGGTAAGTATTATCTCCTTCTTCTCCAACTCATTCTCTCTTTGATTTCAGAAAATTCCTAAACCTAATTTGGGAAATGTTTCCCTTTTAAGCCTAGATTCAAGCTTCTTGTGTTGATATTGAAGCGTGGTTGATCTTCCCTTGTCTTCAAGCTTCTCATTCATTGGTTTTAGGTTCAAAGGTAAGATTTTTATCTCACATCTAAGTCTATGATTATCTTTGATTGTTAGGTATGAATTACTAACAATTGTTCACGTGTGTTTGCTTTTGGTTTGGATTGAATTGGTGAACATTCCAATTTTTAGTGTTTTGTAGTCAAACCTTTAAAAATCATAACTTTGATGTTTGATCATGCTTTTGGAGATGCATCGAAGAGCCTATAGGGCTAGGTAGCTGATTCGCGTAAATTCCTAGTGCCGTTGCTCGACCGATTGCAATTTGGAAGAGATTGGACTTCATTTAGATGGACTAGGAAGTGCTGGAAACAGGTTCTAGTCGACTGGAGTTTTGGTCCAGTCGACTGACCTGCTACAAGAGCACTTCCTTGGCTCTGGTCTAGTCGACTGGCATACTGAGTCCAGTCAACTGACTAGTATCCCGTAGATTTCCACGGACTGTGTTCAGTCGACTGTACTCAGTGAGCCAGTTAACTGACCTGCTCCTATTTGCCTATTATGCCTATTTTTGCCTATTTTGTTTGTGATTCCAATTTTTATCGATTCGTTTTGATTCCTAGTTGATGCTATCAATTATTTGACTTTAATGACTTCTATTTTGGAATTTTTGGAAATATCCATCTTGATGGATTCGGCATCGATTTCTATGGATTTGATTCACGTCTTCGTATGTGAATTTTTGGTGATTGATTGTTTCTACAATCATTTTTGTGACTTGTCCCTTTAAAAATACAAAGGTTCCTATACCAGTAGTAAATATCAAAACTCTTTCATCAAAATGATTTCAACACCATTTTATTACAAAGCTCGTTTATAAAACCATTTTCCAATCTATTAGTATATACAAACCTTTACCTCACTCGTATGAGAAATCTAATTGAACGTCTTAGTAAAACAAGTGGTATGAAACGCTTGCGTTTACTTCGTCGGTTAATTCTTGGACTTGTTCGATTAAATCTCTTGTGACAATTTTCGAGTGGATATCTACAATTTGTTCGTAAATATTTAACTTAATCTAGTGGTTATGGGACATGAAGCTAAACTCATATATTTACTAGCTTAGTGTAATTTACACTTAACCTCGAGTGAAAGTCTACAATTTGTTCGTAAATAATTAAGTTAAGCTAGCAGTTATGGGACATGAAGCTAAACTCATTTATTTACTAGCTTAGTGTAATTTACACTTATCGATCAATGATGATCATTTTGTGATTTAGACTAGCAATGTGTGATGTATCTTTGTCTGCGGGGGAGACTAAACCCCGTTTTTAGTGGAGCTTCGGCATGGTGGGGTAGCGACCCATGGTCTTCGGGCCGTTTTAGTGGAGCTTCGGCTCATGGTCTTCGGGCCGTTTTAGTGCAGCCTCGGCTCAAAATTAATGGTTAGCAACCATGGAATAGCTTTCTGTTTTGTGATACACGTGTTGGTGAGTTTTCATGCTCCCGTTCTAGTGATAGGCCTCTTTCCCCTTTTTGTGATTTCTGGATTTCTATTGATCGATTTCTAGAATTTGTGTTTCACCAATTTTCATGATTTGCATTGATAAGCTTTATCAATTTTTGTGCATTAGTGAATTTGTGTTTCACTAACTTTTTCGATTGGCATTTATATGATCGTCAATAATTGTGGTTTGGTGAATAAAATAAAGAATATGACGTTCTTTTTAGTGCTTTGAGATTTCTTGTGATATTGTATGATTTTTGTTATTCTTTGATGTATACTTTATATAGTATGACAATTTCGTTATCATATGTTTTAATCGCATCTATTATCCTATCTCATTTTATCTAATATTTATAGCTAGACTGATCCGTTTATTATTTTCTTCTTAAATAATACTCGGGTCAGACCGAGATATTACAGGTGCTTCTACTGGACTTCTTATCAGGGTCCATCGCCTGATTTTTGACTAACTACTTTAGATTAGTAGTTTTTGTTATGTATACATTCGAGATAGAGACTCCTTGATGTATACTTATTCTTTTGCCTCGCAATTGTATCTATTCTTTTGTGATATTGTGGATCTTGTTGACCACTACTCCGATGCACACTTTGATGTGTTATATTCATATCTGTTTCCGCCTTTGTGATATGAATATCTGTGACTGATTTGTGTTATGTTTATTTCTATATTTGTTTCCGAAGATATCATAGCCACTGTGTAGTAGCATTGTGACTGTCTCGGCATGTCGGATTTCCTCTTGAAATGAAATGCATGTTATACTATCTGACATATTGGTGCTCGCACAAAGCAATTACACGGATGGTCGCTCCTCAATAGCCTTATTCTCCACGCTAGTTGACGGCATTACACCGTAGTGTCCTTATCTAGCGTGGGTATAGAGGTGGGGCGCCACAGCTTGATATCAGATCCAAACTTCGGAACAATGTAGAATAATTTAACAAGGATCATTGTCCTAAGTTCTTCTTAGGAGTCGTGCCTTAGGATTTATCCGAGTCTTAGGACCCGTTCTATCCTAATTTCTTTCATAGTGCCTTGTTTTATCAATCATGATTGTTTGATATTTATTTTGAGAATAACCTTTTTCTTATTTCTTTCTTTCTTTCTTAAAGAAGAAGAGATGGTTATTTCTGGCAGTCCTAACACTGGTCAATCCAGTAGTCCTTCTCTGGATGGCGTATTTATGTATGCCCAACAACTTTTGGATCTTGTAAAAAATCAAAGGTTTATATGTTCTTTGAGTAAGAACCCAGAAATGGTTTTACCTCTGAAACTTGAGGTTCCTTTCAATCAGCTTGTGGATATCACACTTCGACATGAAGAGGTTGGTAAAGGAAGTGATAGTGATATTGGGATTTCCAAGAAGAGGCATATTAAATTCAAAAGCCCTTATCCCAATAAGAAAGTGAAGCAAACTGCTTCGGTAGCAAGGACTCCAATTCCTAATCATGGAGGATGCTACAATTGTAATTCTAAGAACCATTATGTAATTAAGTGTCTGAAGCCCCTTACTTGTCGCTATTGCAAAAATCCGGGCCATCTTTTATCTTCTTGTCCCAAACTTCAAAGTAGGAAAGAAGGAAAGCTAAATGTGCCTAGCGACATTTTTCTTGGTCAAGGTATTTTCCGTTCAATCCTTAATGGCATTATTTTATTTCATGATCTTCCTATTGTAGTTCTTTTTGATATGGGTTCATCTTATCATTTTATATCAAAAGAACTTGTTGATTCATTTTCTTTAAAACATTTTGGGCTTGGTGATTTTCTTTGAGAATTGCGAATCCGGTTGGTGGATCCGCAACACTTAATTTGCTTTTTTTTTATGTCAAAATTATTGTATGTGATTTTTCTTTCCGGGCCGATTTGCATGTTATGCGTTACTTAGGCTCCGGAATTGATTTGTGTGAAAGGATTGGCCTAATCATTATGAAGCCCATATCCTATTTTCCGAGTGGACTATTCATCTTCGACATTCTTAATCTGTTAAGCAGATATCTATTTTTCTTTGTGATTTCGATTCCAAATTGATGGCATCATTTTATTCTTTAAACCCACAGGATGAGGAAAATGTTATTTTTCTCATTCGGGTAGTTTGTGGAATTTTTCGGTATTTTTAAGTGTCTTAGGATTATCACCTAAGCAATCTTTTGAGTGGTGTTAAGGTCTTTTTCAGCCCGACCTTGCCACCGGTTTTCATTAGCAACGAGCTGCGGAAGTTAGCATTCCACTTACCGCATTCCAAACTCGTTATGATTCTTATGAATGACATATTATGTCATTCAGTTGTCCAGCTTATTTCATCCATTTTATGAATCGAGTAATTCTACGAATATCTCGATGACTACATTCTTGTATTTATTTATTTTGGATGGGAACAACAATTTAAAATTTTTGCAAATCTTTTTAAGAAGACATTTTATATGTATAATTTGATTTTTTTCTTGAAACAAGCAAAGAATACTCTTAAAGTTTTTAAGAGAGTTATTTATCATATAAAAGATGATTTGGTGATTGTATTGCCCATTGAGTGCTTTAAGAATTCTGGTCGATGCACTTGATCAACGTTATCGATAGGAATTTCCTAAACTCTTTGATGAGACAGTCATACACAATGAATTGACTTGTAAAATGTAATTTTTCTAGAAAAATGATTACATAAAGTTAATTATACTTTTTAAAAGTTTTAGCTTTTTGGGAAAGAGGATCAATTGAAAGAACTATTTCTTTCCCGATACTCCTATTCTTGTGATTCCCGAAGGAAACCAAGACTTCACTATTGGTACTGATACTAGTCGTATTGGTTTAGGTGTCGTTCGTAAAAAAAAGAGAACGTTCTATCATTTATGCTTCCATACAGTTAAAGCCTTCCGAGACTAGATATACCACTCATGATCTAGTGCTCGCGCTATTGTTTTCGCTTTTAGAAATTTGGTATCATTATTTTTGGAAGAGAAATTTTTTCTCTATACCGATCATAAATATTCGAAGTATTTATTTTCTCAAAAGGAACTTAAATTGCGTCAACAACATTGGCTCGAGTTCCTTGCATCTTATAATCTTGATATTCTTTTTATAATCCCGAAAGGGGAAATCGTGTATCCATTACCCTTAATCGTAAGCAACAAGCGGTTATTTCTTTGATGATATCCGAATGGTATGATCTCGAGACTTTTGCACTTGTGAGATTTGAGATCGTGAATCCAATTTATGTTCATCTCTTGTTTTATGTAGTCTTGAGGCTTATACTTCTCTTATAGACCGCATTATTGAAGCTCAAAGTCTAGATCCCGAATTGGATCTTCTTAGCCAGAATTTTAGGGATAAAATTGATATTGAAGGTTTGAAAGACTTTGATAGTAATGCTCGTGGAGGCATTCGAAAATTTGGCAGACTTATCCTGCCAAATATTAGTGATCTTCGTAAAGATATTTTAAAAGATTCTCATTGTTCTAAATTTACCATTCATCCCAGTAGTAGTATAATATACGCGGATATGAAGCGACATTATTATTGGGATGGGATGAAATATGATATTGCTAACTTTGTTAAGTGTTGCATGACTTGCCAACTCGTTAAGGCCGAGCATCAAAGGCCCGGTGGGTTATTGCAAACTATGGACATTCCAATTTGGAAGTGGGATTAAATTTCCATGGATTTTATTGACGGCCATCCCCGTTCTTGTTCGGGTCATGATAGCTTATGGGTGATAGCTGATAGACATACTAAATCCGCCCATTTTATTCCCGTTCGGTCTAACCAGACCGCACCTCTTTTGGCCAAACTCTTTATTAAAGAAATTGTTAAATTGCATGGAGTTCCTACTTCTATTGTTAGCGATCGTGATCTATTGTTTACTAGTGGATTTTGGAAGAGTCTTCAAAAAGCTTCTGGAACGAAGCTTAATTTTAGCGTCGCTTATCACCCTCAGTTCGATGGACAAACCGAGCGTGTGAATCAAACTCTTGAAGATCTTCTTCGTGCATGTGTTCTTGATTTTGGTGGAAGTTAGGAAGATCATATTTCTCTTGTTGAGTTTTCTTATAATAATAGTTTCTAATCTAGTATTAGTATGGCACCTTTCGAGACACTCTATGGAAGGCCATGCCGATCTCCATCTTGTTGGCTTGAGGTCGGTGAGAAGCTGATTTTTGGTCTAGATTTTATTCGTGATTCCATAAAAAAGATTGACCTTATCAGCCATAGGATGAAAGAAGCTCAGAGTAGGCAAAAATCCTATGCTATAATCGAAGAAGGAAAATAGAATTTTCTATGGGAGATTTCGTGTTTACTCGTGTTTCACCTATGAAGGGTGTTGTGCGTTTCAGTCGATCGGGAAAGTTAGCACCTTGATATATTGGTCCATTTCCCATCACTGAACGTATTGGTTCCATGGCTTATCGCCTTTTATTACCGGCTCAATTTTCTTCTATTCATGACGTATTCCACGTCTCTCAACTACGGAAATGCCTTAGGGATTCTGATTTTTATTCTTGAGTCCGGTGTTATTGAGAAAATTAAAGTTTCTACAGATATGACTTATGAGCAACATCTTATTCGTGTTATTTCTTCGGGGGTTGAGCGCCTTCGAAATAAAGGTGTTGTTTTTGTGAAAGTCCGATGGTTCTCAAATCCTAAGGATTTCTCTTGGGAATCTAGAGAATTCATCGAGCGAGCACGTTCGGGCTAACTCTTTCGCGCCCTTTATGGTGAACTTCTTATTTCAAATTTTCTTTTTTGTTGATATGCTTTTATGGTTGTTACTATTTATTTTCTTCTTAAGTATTGCGAGGACGCAATTTCTTTAAGGAGGGGAGTCTATAACAACCCGCATATTTATCGATTGTATATTTAAATATTTTATTTAAATATTTCACCGTTAGTTGGATTTTAGTCCGAAAAGATACTTTTTACAAACGGTCGAATTAGGACTCGAGACCACTTCCATTGAGTTCAAAATGACATTTGCAACCTTTTTAAGTATAGGCTTCGAAATGTTTGGAGCTAGTTAAAAATTTGACCTTTTTCACTTTGGGTTTGGGTTTGGGTTTGGGTTCAACCCACTAGCCAACTTAATACCCCAAACTGCATCACTTCTCTTCATTCATTCCCTCTTCCTTATCTTTTCAGTTCTAAAGAGAATAATGGGGGAAAAGAAAAAGAATTAAAATTCTAAGCCCTAGTTTCCATTTGCAAACCAAGTTCTAGCTCCAAATTCAAAGAGAAGCATTGGTAAGTATCATCTCCTTCTTCTCCAACTCATTCTCTCTTTGATTCAGAAAATTCCTAAACTTAATTTGGGAAATGTTTCCCTTTTAAGCTTAGATTCAAGCTTCTTGTGTTGAGATTGAAGTGTGGTTGATCTTCCCTTGTCTTCAAGCTTCTTATTCATTGTTTTTGGGTTCAAAGGTAAGATTTTTATCTCACATCTAAGTCTATGATTATCTTTGATTGTTAGGTATGAATTCCTAACAATTGTTCACGTGCGTTTGCTTTTGGTTTGGATTGAATTGGTGAATATTCCATTTTTTAGTGTTTTGAAGTCAAACCTTTAAAAATCATAACTTTGATGTTTGATCATGCTTTTGGAGATGCATCGAAGAGCCTATAGGACTAGGTAGCCGATTCGTGTAAACTCCTAGTGCCGTTGCTCGACTAATTGCAATTTGGAAGAGATTGGACTTCATTTAGATGGGCTAGGAAGTGCTGGAAACTGGTTCCAGTCGACTGGTGTTTTGGTCTAGTCGACTGACCTGCTACCAGAGCACTTCCCTGGCTTTGGTCCAGTCGACTGGCATACTGAGTCCAGTCGACTGACCAGTATCCCACGGATTTCCGAGGACTGTGGTCAGTCGACTGAACTCAGTGAGCCAGTCGACTGACCTGCTCCTATTTGCCTATTATGCCTATTTTTGCCTATTTTGTTCGTGATTCCAATTTTTATCGATTCGTTTTGATTCCTAGTTGATGCTATGACTTTAATGACTTCTATTTTGGAATTTTTGGAAATATCCATCTTGATGGATTCGGCATCGATTTCTATTGATTTGATTCACGTCTTCGTATGTTAATTTTTGATGATTGATTGTTTCTACAATCATTTTTTTGACTTGTCACTTTAAAAATACAAAGGTTCCTATACTAGTAGTAAATATCAAAACTCTTTCATCAAAACGATTTCAACACTAATTTATTACAAAGCTCGTTTATAAAACCGTTTTCCAATCTATTAGTATATACAAACCTTTACCTCACTCGTATGAGAAATCTAATTAAACGGCTTAGTAAAACAAGTGGTATGAAACACTTGCATTTACTTCGTCGGTTAATTCTTGGACTTGTTCGATTGAATCTCTTGTGACAATTTTCGAGCGGAGATCTACAATTTGTTCGTAAATATTTAAGTTAAGCTAGTGGTTATGGGACATGAAGCTAAACTCATATATTTACTAGCTTAGTGTAATTTACACTTAACCTCGAGTGGAAGCCTACAATTTGTTCGTAAATAATTAAGTTAAGCTAGTGGTTATGGGACATGAAGCTAAACTCATTTATTTACTAGCTTAGTGTAATTTACACTTATCGATCAATGATGATCATTTTGTGATTTAGACTAACAATGTGTGATGTCTCTTTGTCTGCGAGGGAGACTAAACCCCGTTTTTAGTGGAGCTTCGGCTTGGTGGGGTAGCGACCCATGGTATTCGGGCCGTTTTAGTGGAGCTTCGGCTCATGGTCTTCGGGCCGTTTTAGTGGAGCCTTGGCTCAAAATTAATGGTTAGCAACCATGGAATAGCTTTCCGTTTTGTGATAAACGTGTTGGTGAGTTTTCATGCTCCCGTTCTAGTGATAGGCCTCTTTCCCCTTTTTGTGATTTCTGGATTTCTATTGATCGATTTCCAGAATTTGTGTTTCACCAATTTTCGTGATTTGCATTGATAAGCTTTATCAATTTTTGCGCATTAGTGAATTTGTGTTTCACTAACTTTTTCGATTGACATTTATAGGATCGTCAATAATTGTGGTTTGGTGAATAAAATAAAGAATATGACGTTCTTTTTAGTGCTTTGAGATTTCTTGTGATATTGTATGATTTTTGTTATTCGTTGATGTATACTTTATATAGTATGACAATTTCGTTATCATATGTTTTAATCGCATCTATTATCCTATCTCATTTTATCTAATATTTATAGCTAGACTGATCCGTTTATTATTTTCTTCTTAAATAATACTCGGGTCAGACCAGGATATTACAGGTGCTTCTACTTGACTTCTTATCAGGGTCCATCGCCTGATTTTTGACTAACTACTTTAGATTAGTAGTTTTTGTTATGTATACATTCGGGATAGAGACTCCTTGATGTATACTTATTCTTTTGCCTCGCACTTGTATCTATTCTTTTGTGATATTGTGGATCTTGTTGACCACTACTCCGATGTACACTTTGATGTGTTATATTCATATCTATTTCCGCCTTTGTGATATGAATATCTGTGACTGATTTGTGTTATGTTTATTTCTATATTTGTTTCCGAAGATATCATAGCCACTGTGTAGTAGCTTTGTGATTGTCTCGGCATGTCGGATTTCCTCTTGAAATGAAATGCATGTTATACTATCTGACATATCGGTGCTCGCACAAAGCAATTACATGGATGGTTGCTCCTCAAGAGCCTTATTCTCCATGCTAGTTGACGGCATTACACTGTAGTGTCCTTGTCTAGCGTGGGTATAGAGGTGGGGCGCCACACAGCGTTTCCTTTGAGGTAAATACGTGGACCCAACTCCCATGAGTTGGCATAAGGTGGCTAAAACAGGAGAAATAGACGGGTTAATTGAGGTAGCACCTTTGATCGGACGCATCCCTTCGATATTATACTTTGACCTTTGGATTGATTCGGTGGCCACTTTTGATTTCTTTGATTTGGGGGTGTTGTTCGAGGTGGGAGGTAGTAGCAGCTACGCGTTACCACCGAGCCGGAAGTGTAATTGGTATATCTACCCCGGCATTGTCTAGTTGTACCGTGTCACCTACCACAGCGTTCCTTGTACGAGTTTGGTTCTCTCTCGTAGCCCGTGGAGTATTTAGGGTAGTCTCGCTATCTGGAGATGCGCTGATACTGGATGGACTACTGGGACTATTACTATGTTAAGGGGAATATTGGGTCACTCCTTAACGCTATTTAAAAGTAAGTTTATTTTATAATTAGACACTATTATAGTAGCAAAATATTACTATATAGTAAATAATTTAACGGATCCTTAGGAGATGTAAATCCCGAGCATCTCTTGAGTTACTGCACTCATATTTATTTCTGTTGATTTAACTTACATAAGATCTTTTAGTTCTGACTCGAGTGTTTTGTCATTTCAATTCGCTCGGGTCAGTCCGAGCATTTCAGGATCGAAGACTTTATTTTTGGAGGACGAAGGTGAAGATTTCATTATTATTATTATTATTATTATTATGTATTATATGGTTCCACTACACATTGTATTCCGCTGTATTGATATTTATTGGTATGTGAACTCTGATATGCATTGTATAAAGAAGAATCAAATGTTTTGTAAACGGTTTTATGAACTGTATATTGATTATTATTTTTTGTCCTTCCGCTGTGAGATTCTGTTTTGTTTTTTCTTCTCTGTTTTTCTTATTTGCCCCATAGCAATCCGCCCTTCCATATGGTTTGAGCTAGCACGTGTGTCGATTTAAAGCGTGCGAAAAGGCGGGACATTACATCTGGTATCAGAGCTTTGGCTTAGCGATAAACCTTAGCCTTGTGGGGTTTGACTCTTTATTAATAGGGTAGTAATACCCTATGATGAGTCGCTGAGTGTATATATGAGAGAGCGTATTTATTAGTGTTATGAAAAGGTTTTAATATTGTGTAATTTTGTTCCGTTTTGTATTTATAAATTCTGGTTGGTGCATGGGACGCTATGACATCAATAGGGATTTCTAAACACTTAATAGGATAGAGCAACGTAATATTTGGTTTTAATATAGGTGAATGAAATAATTTTGCCTGTTATATTTTTCTATATGTACAAAGTAAATTTTTATAAAGGTTATATTTGGTTGTGTTTTATTAGTTGTTAGGTAATGAAATTTATATATAATAGTTGAAATGAGATGGAAAATGAAATAAATGAAAATTGGAAATTTTAGAACTTAAGCTCCGGGGTTTTGAATTTTTCTTTCGAATGATTTTGGAAAATAATAGTGATGTTATTTAGAAGTATTTTTGGATATAAATATTTCAATATAATTTGGAAGAATTGTTTTAAAGAAGATTTTTGGAATAAATTCTGTACTCCCCTCTCTGTCATTGGAAAATAATTTCGGTGATGAGTGCACGCATCATTGACATTCATTTTCGAGTTTCGAAGTAGGAAGGCCACTGTAGTAGTTTTACTGCAGAGTTGTTTTGATAAACAAATATAAATTTTAAATTATTTTAAATACAATTTGAATATATAAATTTGTAAGTGTATATTTATCTATTATTTTAAAATGATTTGAATAAAATCCGTATTTAATTCTTAAGTTTCCATTAATTAATAGTTTCAGTTATTGTAGTGAATTTGAACGTAAGTAATTAATAATTGAAACCTCTAAAGGAAATAAGAGATTTAATGCTAAGTTATAAATAAAAAGAAATTAAAGGATAGGTTATAAATGAAATAACAAGAAAGTTGAAATGGTAACTTATAACACAAAAGATGTAATCATTGAACATTAGATTAAATTAAAAGAAATAAGGTAAAACTTGTACAAGTTTCAATTACATTCTTAAAAAGCATATATAAATTACCAAATATTAAAAGTTGAAGTGTTTAATAAGAAAATGTAATGGGAAATTGTACAAGAAAATTTATATAATGGAAGGGTTCAAAGAACCACCTTAATAAATAAGAATTTGGCGTGTAGTGTTATAAACTTGAGTGTAATTGAAAAGACTATTGATTGAAATAGAAAGGTAAGTATTATAAATGGAATTTAGCAATAAATGAAATTAACAAGAATAAACTTAGTTTATTGTTTGGATTTGTTGTTTGTTTGGTTTATGGTTGTTTGCGTAAGGATACTTTAAAATTGTTTGGATGAATGAATAATCTATTTAGTTTCACCTAAGACTGTTGAGTGAAGGGTACACTTAGTAGTTATTTTTCATTCCGTATAATTTAAAGTTTGAACCCAGACAACTACTTGTTTTTTTGGATATGAATGAATGATTGATTTGTGTTGATTTTATGTGATGGTTGTATGCCTTGTTGCAAGCGATTGTTGTTTGTATTGATTTGGTTGTTTATAATTGAAACCACTTTAAATATTTCACTCTATATAATTATGAACTCTTTTAGATTATATAAGTGAAGTATAGGTTATGGAAGCAATTGCTACTGCTTTTGGTTTCATAATTAAGCGTAAATTGCCTGACAAATAGGTACATTTTTGGATTATGATTTATAGTGTTTTCTCGGGTTGGGATATATAATATTTTGGTAAATATATGTTGTATATTGTTATATTGTTATATTTTATTTTCTCCAGAGCCTCCCCGTACAAAGGAGACTCTGCCGAAATTTTCTGTAAATTTTAGACTTAGAAAATTTTTGAAAATATTTTTCGAACTTTATTGATTTAAGAATAAAAAGATATAATGATTGTAAATTTGTATATTTATTTAAAGTAACTAATTTTATAAATTTAATGGTTTATAAAATTAATATTTTAAATAAGATATATTGATTTCTTAATTCTTCTTTTCCCTTTTCGGGGACGAAAAGTTTTGAGTGGGGGAGAGTGTAACTACCCGTAAAATTCGATGATTAAAATGAGTTAATTTGATAAGATTTTTAATTAAATTTAGAAAGAAATAAAAAATATTATAATTTGTATTGGAGGGAATGTAGAAATTAGATGTAGCAATTGTACTTAAAATTTACCATTTAAAATTTATGTTGCAATTAATTAAAATAGTGTAAATTGTCATACTTGGTTTTAAGTTTAATATAAGAAACAAATAGGAATATTGAATTTGTGAATTTTTGATTAAAATATTAAATAGAATGGAATTCAAAGTAATATAATAATTAAAGTGTGAAAATTGGGAATAAATTCAAAGTTATAAATAAATTGTTGAAATAATACGTAATAGGTGCAATTTGAATGAATCAACGTTAGTATAGATTAAAGTAATAATTGGGAATCATATCTATGAAATAATAACGAGAATGCAAGGTAATAAATGCTAATTAAGGTTAATAATTAATAAACTTGAACGAAATTCCAATTTTATATAAAATAATTTAAATGTCGTGTTTGGCTATAATTTGAACATAAGTTAATGAAATTAGTAGTATGCAAATAAATGCCAAAATTGATTTTAAGTAATAAAAGCTTATTTATGTGACAAAAAGGTAACGGTAATGTTTATGGTGGGTTGCCTATTTATTTATTTAGATTGTTAATTGAAATTTGAAATAAGTTTGTAATAAATGTAAATAAATGTAAATAAATGTTACATTAATAGGAGTGTTAAATTTGGGTATTTTAAGGCAGTTAATTTAATTAAGGAATTTAAATTATAATAAATGGTCATTGAATAAAATCAATGTCCGTTAAGTAATTACAATTTTTATGGTTGACAATAAACGTTACTAGAGTGATTATTAAAATAATAATAGAAGTGTGAATGTAAATTTAATAGAAACAGAAATTTATCGTAAGGTAGTAGCTAGTGAATTAGGAAATAAGTTCAAATTAAGATGTAAAAAAGAGTATATTAATGTAATGAAATAAAATTTACGTTATATATGGAATTATAATCTGAATTGATAAGTAACGAACTCATAAATGCAATTAAAAGCAAATAGGTGACAAATTAATATAGGTTGCTTGTTTATTTTATATGTTAAATAAACTTTGGTAATCAATCGTAATAAATCTAAATTTAACGTTTTGTTAATGTAAATTAAAGTAACAATTGATGTAATAAAGGATGGCACCAAGGTAAATTAGTTAATTGGTTTTAAAATCTTAATTTATGGGTGAGATGGACAAATTTCAATATGGTTTAATTATAGTAGTTGTTACACAATAAGCGGAAATAATTAGTTAATATGAATAAGGGTGAAATTGGAAGTATCAATGTAATGAAACGTAAAAAAATGTTAAATATGTTTATAGGATAATGATTGTTTGAATAATAAGAATGAGAATCAACATTTATTTATTTGAATTTAAATTACGATAATATGATTTATTGCAATTAAAAGAAAATTTAATATTTGAAATATTGCATAAATGGAAATGCAGATGAAATCTAAGGAAATAAATGTAAACCATCGTGTACCAATGTAAATTGCATCCTTTTGATAACGATGAATCGAATAATAAAATGAAAAGTAAATTTAATAGAAATTTTGGAAATTAAATTTATAATTTTCGAATTTAATGAAATTGAGGATTTGTATTGAAATTTATAAATTAATCTTCTCTAAATTGACATTTAAATTTGTTTAAATCATTATAAATGTTTGAGAAATATAAAGGTGATAAAATTGTCAATTTTAAAAAAATTGAAACTGGAAATTTGATTTTATTAATTAATTTTTAATTTATTTAATTAATATAAAAATAGCCATTTTGGCCACTGACTCGGATTTCGACGAAACCAGTTTCATCGGATCCGTAACGATGAATTATTATAGGATTTCAAGTTTCGTAGCGATCGGAGTTGTCATTTGATCGTACGGCCGCGAAACGCCTTGAAATTAATTTAATTGGAATCAATTGAAATCAATTTGAAATTATTGATTTTAGCATAACTTCTTCATACGATGAAATTTGAACCTGAAACCTTTTCCTTTGCGTTTAAAATATTTATAAACACCTATTTTGATATGTGGGTTTTCCCAATTACATTCCGCGGTCAGAACGGGCTTTTTGGGCTACTTTGTCGTTAGCTCGTATTCAACCTGATCCATTTATTCTATTTCAACTTTCTCTATAAATATCGTGCTATAAACCATAGCCTCCCTCATTCTCATTTGTCTGTATGCAATTCATTCTATTCCTCCTCTTCCTCAATGGCAGGCAAAATTCTATATTTCCAGATCCAATTGCAAATCAAATCCAAAGCATAAATTTCAAAGTCCTCAGAAAAATTTGAAAAAATATATATGTTGAAGCTCTCGAAGTGCGTAATCTTCTGGTGTGATTTGTTTTTCGATTTGGATTGTGGTTCGACCGGAATTTAGGCTTTTATTTTTGGCCGTTCGTTTTTGGGTGTGTGTTAACGGCAGATCTTCAACTTGAGGTCGATCGGAGGGCAGAGTCTGGTGGAGAATGGCAAGGCAAGTCGATCGGTGAGGTTTGTTGGGTAGCTGGAGGCCGGAATTCTCCTCCAACAGCGTTGATAGGTGGCGGCAGCGCATACGATTGGGGCGTCGAATGGGGGGTCGTGCGACAGTATGGTGATCGGCCCGAGGCACCGAAGATTTTGGCATCGCCTGATCTGGTGGTCGGGTCAGCTAGTTGCGACGATAATTCGTTGAAGATGCGGCGGCGGTTAGGGTTGCTGTGGAGCGATCGTTTGTTTTGCATGATTATGAGTCGACGTGGCTACGGTATATTTTATTTATTTATTTTCTTTTTATATAAATTTATTTCAAATTGTTTAACAAGGATAACTTCCACATACGCTATCTGTTTTACGCGTGATTTTTTTTAATAGGACCGTACTGAAATTCCGGACTTGATGACGCTGGTTTGGACGAATTCTGAGACCGTTCAATTTTTGGGTTTAAATTGGATTTAAATCCAATTTAAATTCAAACGGTGAGTGTTTTAACCCACTCACAACTTCTAAGATTTCTTATGTTTGTTAAATTCATTTATGATGTGATTTGAAATTTATTTATAACTATTTGGCATATATTTTATCATTATCTCGGTTAATTTGCATTATTTAAATAACTTGTTATTTAATTCATTATTGCATATAAACTTCCAGTTAAATCTTATTTACATTCATTATTGCATATAAACTGCCAGTTAAATATTATTTAAATTTATTATTGCATATATTATTATTTAATTTATTTTGCATAATAAACTGCCAGTAAATGCCTGTTATTTGTTACCTGTTATATATTGATGTATTGTTTGAATTGGATGATGATTGTGATAAATGGATGTATGATTTTATGATGGATGAATGGATGTTTATTTATATCATCATAAATTGCAAGTTGTTATGCATTTTATTGCATTCGGGATTGTGATTTGAAATGATATATAACCGTAAAATTTTATTTTTAAATTGTGGATTGAAATGATAAATATCCGTATCACTTGACCATAGGATAGAAAATTTTATACAGACACCGCGATATATGTAACGACCCTGGAGTTTGGCCCTATTTATTTTAATAAATATTTAATCTAATTAAATAAAAAGTAGACTGATCATTTTAAAATGAATAAGATTTTAGGAATATTGCCATTTATTTATATAAATTTTTATTTTTAATGGAAATTGATCTGAAAATTTAAAATAAAACATCTCAATAATATCTATAATAAAATTGTCTTATATAATTGAATTAAAATACTCCATCTTACTATCATTTGGTAAACATAAATATATAAATGCAATATATAGAAAATAATGTTCAAGATAACATTTAATCCTATTAATATAAAATACAAATATAAGTCAAACATATGAATGTAATGTAAAGAGTGATAGTTAAAATACAAAATAGAAATAAAGATATATAGATAATAATGTTTGAAATGATATCAAATTCTATCAACATAATAACAAGTCTAACATATGAATATAACTTAATTATTGATAAAATACAAAATAGAAATAAAAATAAAAGAAACAAGGGTTAAATAATATTGGTGAACATACAACATAAATTGAAAACTTAAAAACAAAAATGTGTAAAGCTAATATAAGCACAAAGTATAAAATAAGCATTAAGTAGATCAGACACAAACATATGTATACTGTGTAAGCAAGAAAAAGACAAAATAAAATAATCTTCATTCAGAAGTCTAAATCTGTAAAGTAAAACCCGAGACAAATATGTATATGAATTAATTAAGCAAGAAGATAATCAAACAAATATTTACATACAACATATATATATGAATTGTGAAAGCTAGGAAGATATAAAACAAGATGTATGCATACATAAAAACCTAAACATCTATCTACAAGTGTATACCTGCAAAGTAATAGTTAACAATAACATAACAAATCTTCATTCATAAGCCAAGTATTGCCTGCAAAATGTATTTTTTCATATAAAATATTTATGTACAGCTAAACACAATTATAATATGTAGACATATTAAGAAACAAAGCATGTACTTGCTATTAACTCAGCCAATCTTTTGTTCAAAAGCAAATATTACAAATCCTTTGCTTTGTAGTAATAAAATCTGTTCATATAAAACAAAATGAAGAAAGTGCTTGGCTAGTTAATACCTTCCTTAAGCTTCCAGTTCTTTTCTTATATATATGTGTATACATCTTCTTTCCAGTTCGTTCAGCTACCATAGGAAGCCTGAGAAAAATAAAAAAAGAGAAAAGCAAGCAAAACTCAAATTAAATTCAATACAAAACCAGAAATTCAAGGCAAATTCAATTACAGCATTTCAGATCATCTAATTTGTTATATGTTCACAGTAATTTGGCAAGTGAGTAAAATAGAAATTCAAAGCTTTAAGTTTTATTTGAAAACACTTCAGTATTTATTGAGAATATGATTGTATATGATCTGATCTTGAAGATAATCCTGTGTGCTATATTTTTCTCTGTTTTTAATTGTTACAATATGAATTTTTTTTTCAAAGCTCAAAATTTATTTTCTTATAACTATTGTTAAGCCTTAATTTTCTTTCAACAAACTATATGCTTGAACTTAGATCAGGATCTTTAAATCTGTTTCAAAAACATACTGACAACTATACCCTGGAAATCAGGTTTAACAGGCAACAAGAATTAAGTTGATAAAATCAATTGTTATAAAATATTAATTCAAGTTAATAACTTGAATCTTAAATACAAAATAGAATTTTTAAAGCAGAAATGGGAATTTTTAGTGTAGAATTGTATAAGAAATTCATGGTGATCAAAAATGGCATTTCTACTAATTACAGATTATTGATCTAATAATAAATGTTCAAATTTGTGTTGAAGCAAGTTTAAGCCTTTGTGATTTCATGAAAATTATCAGAATATTTTTCTATTGCGTGAGATTTGGATACGAGATCATAGTAGGGTTTTAGTTAGAGTTTTGGTCATATCTGTTAGGTGTCGAGTTCGTCATCATAACGCGACCGAGTTGCACAACATTCTGGTGGAAGGTTGCTTGGTAGGTTGTCGTAGTTTAGCCGAAGATCGAGCGCCTCCGGTGGTCAGTGCGATGGTGACGAGGTGATCTTATTGATTAGATTGAGTTCAGTATTTTGGATCGAACTGTTGATTTTTGATTTGAAGGTTTTGTCAGTGATTCGTGCTTGATTTTCGTGTCTACGTGAGGTTTGGGACTCGCCGATGGCGTTGGTGTTTGCCAGAGCTCGATCGCGCCGCCGTGCATGTGTACGGCGAGGCGTTAGGTGTTAGTGTCGTTTTGGGGTGTGCGTCTCGAGTCGTGCCCGAGTTTTGATGTGGGTTGCTTTGGGGTTTTGTATAGGTGCGTGAGTAAAATCCTGATACTCTAAGTTAGGTTTTAAACTAAATACTTACTGAAAAAAATAAGGGAGAAGAAAAAAGATGATTCGGGAAATGTCTCGGTGATATGGGTGGGAGACTCGAAGTAACACTCGAGTTTAATAGGGGAAGTACTCGGTGCTTCTACTTTCAAACTGCAGTATTTAAAATAAAAATGAAGTTGAGGAATTTTGTGTCTTATCAGGATTTAAACATTGTAAATTTAATAAATGTTTGACAATTTGAGTTAAAACTTTATACAATTTTAATTATTTAGTTAATGTATAACAATGTTTAAACTCTTAACTAATATTTTAATTAAGTAATTAATTTAAGTAAGTATAAAAATTAATTAACGTTTAAAGTTTGTAGCTAATAATAAATTGGTTTTCAAAATTTAAAGAAGACTTATAAAATGTTAATTAAGATGAGTAATTAATATAAATTAATTTTTTTGGGAAGCAACTAAGAATAATTACATTATAATTGTAATTAGAGTTTGGGTTAATAAATGATTAAGTAATAAATAAATTTATAATTAACTACTTAAAGTTAATTAATTAATGATTAATAGTTAAGTAATTAAGTATTTAATTACAAATTAAATGTTAATTGATTAAGTAATTAATGGTAAATCAATGGATAATTAAGATTCATTAATTAATAATTAAGATTATTAATTAATGATTAAGATAATTAATTAAGTAATTAAGATTTAATAATTAAGCAAGCAATGATTAATTAAATTAAATGATTTGAAAAGATATAAGTGATTGATTGATAACCAATGATCAATTAAACAGGATTAGGAGATTCTCAAGTAATTGATTAAATTTGAATTAATTACAATTAGAATCAAAGATGCTTGATTATGAATGGTTGTATTTGTAGAATATCTGATTTGTGATATTTATTGGTGATATTCTGTGATGTTCTATGATTTGCATTGATATATCTATGATGATTGTGTATGATTTATCTGTGATATGCTATGTGAATTCAATTATTGAATTTAAATTGTTTAAGTTAATTAGACAACTTGGCCTTTAAAATGGCGTTTGGATTTCGATGAGACCGGGATCGGGTGTCATTTATGATTATCCGATAACCACATCGATCCAAATTAAACGTTAGGTCGTGAATTCTCAAGTGAAGATCGAGATGGTGTTTTCAGAATGCAAGGGTTATCGTCGTTGACTCTGAGGGTGATTCCAAAATGAGTGTAACGAGATAATGCCTTCGGTTTCGCTCGAACCCGGAACGAACTTGTATGGATCCAAAGCTTTCAGCACATCGTCAGGCGGACGATGAGCATTCTAAGAGATATGTTTTGTAAAGGTAATCGCAGCCTCAAGCCTCATCAACGGGGAATGGCTAAAACAGGGGAGGTGCAGCAAGGTTAGGTGGGTCATGCCCAAGCAGGACGAGATATACCCCTGTCTAGATGTCCCTTTTTATTTCGGCTGTGTGGGCGGTTGATTGCAACAACTGCCGGGGTTATCTTGTTCGGGACTATTCAGTAAGGAATGGTTCCAACCTTGTGTTGCAGGGGAGTTATGGTGGCTCCTCGGTACGGTGATCTAGGCCACGTACTATGATGGACGGTACCCCAGTAGCCCTGCCATTGTATGGAATCCAATCTTCGACAAGCGTCGTACGTTTTGATTGTGCCCAACTACATTGGAATGTGAGATGTAAGCATTTCATCTATTTCTGTATTTTACTTAAAAACACTAGACATTATTATAATATCACTGTATTTCCTATAAAATGTTTTGGTTAGCGTAAGGTAAAAACTTACCCTTATTTATTTGTGGGGAGTCTTACGTGATACCTTTATTTTCCAATGTTTTTCAAAGTTAAACAACTTTAAACCGTTTATTCGTACCAAACCCATGTCTGACCCGGAGTTTATATTTTGTTTTTCATAAACTCTTGGGTACTCAAATTTTTATGAGTAGCCAAGTGATAGGTTTTGGACCTTGATTTCGGGAAGAGCTTGGTGCAGGAATTTCCAGACGTATGTAGCTATCTATCTAGTTCCGCTGTGTTAGTAAATATATGTGGTATCTCTGATGTATGTAGTAACAGATGTATATATGACTGTCATGTGTATTGATATTGTATAACTCTGGTATATGTAAAACTATGTAATAATTATGTGATGTATTATATTTTGTTCCATTCCGCTGTGAGATTCTGATGTGTTCTTTCTTTCTATTCTTTTCTATTTCTATTCCTTTCTATCTTAATGATGATACCTCTTTCTGGGTGTAGAAGGGTGGGTCATCACAGTTGGTATCAGAGCGCTAGGTTGAGCGAATACCTAGGCTCTTAAGTGATTTCTTTCTTGAGAGAGCTTATTTGTAATTTTGGTATATATATAAATATATTTATTTCTACCTATTTGTTGGATTACCTGTTAGGGTTCTCCAATATAAGTTGTAAAGGTAGATAGGGTAGTGGTGTGCGTAACACGACTACCAATGGTTGGAGTTTGAATGTTGAGGTTGGAAGTGTATTTGTCGAGACTGTAGACCTATTACCGTCTCGAGTGAATTTTGGATGGTGTAAGGATTCCGTCGATCTCTGAAGGAAACCTGTTAAGGTTTGGAGTTCATCTTTGAAGTGTAAGTTTGGATGGGCTGGAGTTTGGATGTGTTGGTTGGACGGAAGAAAGTCATGATATCTTGATACCTCAGGATGTAGTAGCTGTGTGATGAGACATAGTGACTATGGATGTCTCCGAAGATGTTTCTTTGGAAACAAGTTAAGAAAGTATGCTTCTGTGTCGTGGCTAAGTTCAGTTGGATGTTTTTGTTTGGTTTGAGGTCCGAGTTTCTCGAAGAGCTTTGGATAGGAATTCTTTGGCATCTGGGTGAGCAGTATAGCTTGAAGTGTTCTCTGTGCCGTCAAGGAGATTTTCCGGTTAGCAGTTTTTCTTGAGGTAATTTCAGAAGTAGCAGAGTGGACCCATTTATTCGATAGATTGGCTCGATAAGTGCAAGGCAGTTCTGAATTGTGATGAGAGCATAGTTTCTTTGGAAACTGATTTGGGTAGAATTGCCAGAGTGTCGTGTGATAATTATGGAATTCACTTGAGTAGTCTTTTACATGGAATTAAGACTTCTCAAGAGAAGATTGAAGATATCGATGTGGTCCAAGATTTCCCTGATGTATTTGAGGAAGTTAAGTGTCTGCCTCCACATTGAGAGATAGAGTTTCATATTGATTTGGTTCCAGGAGCAGTGCCGGTAATTCAGCTTGGTAGGAGAATGGTTCCTAGAGAGAGAAGAGTTAGTTAAGCAGACTCAGGATCTTTTAGAGAAGGATTGTTTAGGCTCGGTTCTTCCTTGTTGGGGTTCTGCTGCGGTGTTGTCACAAAATCGGATGGATCGATCTGATCAACCGAGTAAGTTTGTTGTGGTATTCATTGATGATATTCTGGTCTATTCTAAGTTTGAAGAAGAGCACAAGCAGCATTTGAGGATAGTGTTGGAGACTCTGAGAAGGCATATTTTGAAACGAAGTTCTCTAAGTGTCATTTCTGAAAATCGGAAGTCAAGTTTTAAGGCACATTGTTTCTGGTGAAGGTATCTCTGTGGATCCAGCGAAGGTCGAGACTATTCTGGAATGGAAGCAACCAAAGTCACCGACTGGAATTCGCATTTTTCTGGAATTAGCTGGCTACTATAGGAAATTTATTAAGGACTATTCCAAGATTTCTTCACATCTGACCAAGTTGACAAGGAAAGGAGCTAAGTTCAAATGGACACCCCAGTTTGAAGAATCTTTTCAGGAATTGAAGACGAGGCTAACCAGTGCACCAGTACTAGCTATTCTAGGTGAGAAGAGAAAATTTAAAGTTTATATAGATGCTTGTATAGTTGGTTTGGGCGCAGTGTTGATGCAGAATGGAAGAGTATTTGCGTATGCGAGTCGACAATTAAAGCCACATGAAAGGAACTACGCTGCGCACGATCTTGAGTTGTTAGCCATTGTTTTTGCTTTGAAGATTTGGAGAACTATATTTTAGGAGAGAAGTTTAAGTTATTCACGGATCACAAACCGTCGAAGTAACTTTTCTCTCAAAAGGATCTTAATTTGCGGCAGCAGCGATGGGTCGAGTTTTTGGCATCATATGATTTGGATATTCTGTATACCCGGGAAAGGAGAATGTTGTGGCTGATGCTCTTAGCAAGAATGCAGTATTGTTTCTTTTGGAAGTTGTTCCATCTCTCCTGGTCAGAATCATTAGTAAGCGAATGGAGGATAGATCTTTTGAGGAACTGATTCTTGGAACTAAGAAGGGTCGGTATTCTGATTTCAAGGTGGATGATCAAGGTGTTTTGAGGATTAATGGTCGTTTGTGTGTACCTAATATAGATGGATTGAGGCAAGAACTTTTAGCTGGGTGTCATCGCTCCAAACTAAATATTCACTCAGAAATTTCTGAGATGTATAAAGATATGAGAAAAAAAAAATTTTGCGACCGAGCATAAAGAGGGAGGTAGTTGCTTTCGTTTATAGGTGTACTATCTATCAGCAAGTTAAAGGTGATCAACAGAAGTCAGCCGGTTTGTTGCAACCTTTGGAAATCCCAGAATGGAAATGGAAGTTGATTTCGATGGATTTCATCGACGGTTTGCCTAAAACCAAGAAAGGAAACGATGGAATATGGGTTATTATGGATGTGCCCATTCTATAACGGTTAAGTAACTCGTACTACAGTTTCTCTGGCATAGATTTTCTTGAGGGAGATAGTCAGATTGCTTAGTGTTCCTGTCAGTGTAGTAAGTGATCGTGATTCTATCTTTACCAGCAAATTTTGGGAGGCTCTGCAATCAACTATGGGAACAAGTTTGAGATTGAGTACAGCCTATCATCCTCAGACAAATGGACAGACGAGAGGCCGAACCGTATTCTAGAGGATATGTTGTGAGCTTGTGTTTTGGATTTTGGTGGATCATGGAAGACCGTGTAGATCTCCATCCTGTTGAATAGAGTCGGAAGATCGTCTTGTGTTTGGACCAGTTTTTATTCAAGAAGCTTCTGCTTAAGTTGAGCTTATCAAGAAAGGATAAGAGCTGCTCAGGACCGTCAGGAGACAATTGGAATTTGAGATTGGTGATTTTGTTTTTGTCAAAGTTTCCCGATTGAAGGAGCCATTAGATTCGGAAAGACGGGAAAACTTGCCCGAGATATATTGGACCATTTCAGATATTGGAAAGAGTTGGTGCTGTAGCTTACAGAATTGAATTGCCATTACGGATGTCTGGAATTCATAATGTATTCCATATATTCCATCTAAGGAATTTTTTCATAATCCATCATTAGTTGTAGAACCAGTAGTCCAGGAAGTTTTGAAAGTCGAGTCAAATTTGTCTGTGGTCAGGAATATAGTTCAGATTATTGATCAAGATGAGAGGCAACTCAGGAGTAAGGTAGTAAAGCCTGTCAAGTGCAGTGGAGCGAGGACCCAGGGATTGCACCCGGGAAACTCAGGATAGTTTCAGGAAGACTTATCCGGATTTGTGTCCGGATAGCTAGTGATGTTTGTTAGGATAGACTGTTGATTGTTTGCTAATGTATGAATGATATGTATGATTGAACGGTTGGTATGACAGCTTTTGAATTATCTTTGTTTTAAATTTCGGGAACGAAATTCTTTTAAGTAGGGAGGAATGTAACGACCCTGGATTTTGGCCCTATTTATTTTAATAAATATTTAATATAATTAAATAAAAAGTAAACCGATCATTTTAAAATGAATATGATTTTGGGAATATTGCCATTTTTTTATATAAATTTGTATTCTTGAAAGGAAATTGATCTGAAAATTTAAAATAAAATATCTCAATAATATATAATAAAATTGTCTTATATAATTGAATTAAAATGCTCCATCTTATTATCATTTGGTAAACATAAATATATAAATGCAATATATAGAAAATAATGTTCAAAATAACATATAATCCTATCAATATAAAATACAAATATAAGTCAAACATATGAATGTAATGTAAAGAGTGATAGTTAAAATACAAAATAGAAATAAAGATATATAGATAATAATGTTTGAAATGAAATCAAATTCTATCAACATAATAATAAGTCTGACATATGAATATAACTTAATTATTGATAAAATAAAAAATAAAAATAAAAATAAAAGAAACAAGGATCAAATAATTTTGGTGAACATACAACATAAATTGAAAGCTTGAAAACACAAATGTGTAAAGCTAATATAAGCACAAAGTATAAAATAAGCATTAAGTAGATTAGACACAAACATATGTATATTGTGTAAGCAAGAAAAAGACAAAATAAAATAATCTTCATTCACGAGTCTAAATCTGTAAAGTAAAACCTTAGACAAATATGTATATGAATTAATTAAGCAAGAAGATAATCAAACAAATATTTACATACAACATATATATATATATATATATAAATTGTGAAAGCTAGGAAGATATAAAACAAGATGTCTGCATACATAAAAACCCAAACATCTATCTACAAGTGTATACCTGCAAAGTAATAGTTAACAATAACACAACAAATCTTCATTCATAAGCCAAGTATTGCCTGCAAAATGTATTTTTTCATATAAAATATTTATGTACAGCTAAACACAATTATAATATGTAGACATATTAAGAAACAAAGCATGTACTTGCTATCAACTCAGCCAATCTTTTGTTAAAAAGCAAATATTACAAATCCTTTGCTTTGCAGTAATAAAATCTGTTCATATAAACAAAATGAAGAAAGTGCTTGGCTAGTTAATACCTTCCTTAAGCTTCCAGTTCTTATCTTATATATATGTGTATACATCTTCTTTCCAGTTCGTTCAGCTACCATAGGAAGCCTGAGAAAAATAAAAAAAGAGAAAAGCAAGCAAAACTCAAATTAAATTCAATACAAAAACAGAAATTCAAGGCAGATTCAATTACAGGGTTTCAGATCATCTAATTTGTTATCTATTCATAGTAATTTGGCAGGTGAGTAAACTAGAAATTCAAAGCTTTAATTTTTATTTAAAAACACTTCAGTATTTATTGATAATATGATTGTATATGATCTAATCTTGAAGATAATCCTATGTGGTATATGTTTCTCTGTTTTTAATTGTTACAGTATGAATATTTTTTTCAAAACTCAAAATTTATTTTCTTATAATTATTGTTAAGCCTTAATTTTCTTTCAACAAACTATATGCTTGAACTTAGATCAAGATCTTTAAATCTGTTTCAAAAACATACTGACAACTATACCCTGGAAATCGGGTTTTACAGGCAACAAGAATTAAGTTGATAAAATCAATGGTTATAAAATATTAATTCAAGTTAATAACTTGAATCTTAAATACAAAATAGGATTTTTAAAGAAGAAATGGGAATTTTTAGTGTAGAATTGTATAAGAAATTCATGGTTATCAAAAATGGCATTTCTACCAATTACAGATTATTGATCCAATAATAAATGTTCGAATTTGTGCTGAAGCAAGTTTAAGCCTTTACGATTTCATGAAAATTATCAGAATATTTTTCTATTGTGTGAGATTTGGATACGAGATCATAGTAGGGTTTTAGTTAGAGTTTTTGGTCATGTCTATTAGGTGTCGAGTTCGTCATGATAACGCGACCGAGTTGCACAACATTCTGGTGGAAGGTTGCTTGGTAGGTTGTCGTAGTTTGGCCGAAGATCGAGCGCCTCCGGTGGTCAGCGCGGTGGTGACGAGGTGATCTTATTGATTGGATTGAGTTTAGTATTTTGGATCGAACTGTTGATTTTTGATTTGAAGGTTTTGCCAGTGATTCGTGCTTGATTTTCGTGTCTACGTGAGGTTTGGGACTCGCCAATGGCGTTGGTGTTCGTGGAGCTCGATCGCGCTGCCATGCACGTGTACGGCGAGGCGTTAGGTGTTAGTGTAGTTTTGGGGTGTGCATCTCGAATCGTGCCCGAGTTTTGATGTGGTTGCTTCGGGGTTTTGTATAGGTGCGTGAGTAAAATCCTGACACTCTAACTTAGGTTCTAAACTAAATACTTACTGAAAAAAAGGGAGAAGAAGAAGATGATTCAGGGAACCTCTCGGTGATATGGGTGGGAGACTCGAAGTAACACTCGAGTTTAATAGGGGACGTACTAGGTACTTCTACTTTCAAACTGCAGTTTTTAAAATAAAATAAAGTTAAGGAATTTTGTGTTTTATCAGGATTTAAACATTGTAAATTTAATAAATGTTTGACAATTTCAGTTAAAACTTTATACAAGTTTAATTATTTAGTTTACGTATAACAATGTTTAAACTCTTAACTAATATTTTAATTAAGTAATTAATTTAAGTATAAAAATTACTTAACGTTTAAAGTTTGTAGCTAATAATAAATTGGTTTTCAAAATTTAAAGAAGACTTATAAAATGTTACTTAAGATGAGTAATTAATATAAATTAATTATTTTGGGAAGCAACTAAGAATAATTACATTATAATTGTAATTAGAGTTTGGGTTAATAAATGATTAAGTAATAAATAAATTTATAATTAACTACTTAAAGTTAATTAATTAATGATTAGTAGTTAAGCAATTAAGTATTTAATCATGAATTAAATATTAATTGATTAAGTAATTAATGGTAAATCAATGGATAATTAAGATTCATTAATTAATAATTAAGATTATTAATTAATGATTAAGAGTAATTAATTAAGTAATTAATATTTAATAATTAATTAAGCAATGATTAATTAAATTAAATGATTTGAAAAGAAATAAGTGATTGATTGATAATGTAGCGACCCGACTTCTTAACACCAAAAAGTCGCATCACTAATTAATAAAGAAAGGGATAGAAGAAGAAAAGGAAGAGAAAGAAAGAAACACAACAACATCAGATAACTCACAGCGGAACGAATGAAATATAATATATCACATAAAATATTACATAGTATCATATTACATCAGAGTACACAACTTATACAACACATATTAGGCAACATCTGTCTAACTATACAACTCAAGATCACAAGATACAGATACAACACAAACACAGTGGAACCATAATATATCTATACGTGGAAGCCTCCTGCTCCATTTCTCCTTCAGAATTCATCAAGCAAACCTGAATCACCTGACTACTCATACATAATATGAGTACCCAAGAGTTTAATAAAACAGAAAATAAACACTCGGGTCAGACAGGGGTCTGGTGTGAGTAAACGGGTTAAAATGGTTTAATTTTAGAAAAACCTTTAGAAAGAAAAGGTATCACGTAAGACTTCCCACACATAAACATGGAAAAGTTTTTACCTTATGCTAACCAAAACATTTGATAGGAAATCCAGTGATATTATAATAGTGTCTAGGGTTTTCAAAATAAAATACAGAAATAGCTGGAATGCTTACATCTCACGTTCCAACATAGTTTGGCACAATCAAAACCGTACAGGCACTTATTGGATTTTGGATTCCATCAATGGAAGGGCTACCGGGGTACTGGCCGTCACAATAAGTGGCTGTACCGAGGATCACTCCCAATCCCCTACAACACAAGGCCAGGACCATTCCTTACTGAACAGTCCACCCACAAAGCCGAAATAAAGGGACATCTAGACAGGAATGACCTCACCCTGAAATGGGTGCTACCCACCTAGCCTTGCTGCACCTCCCCTGTTTTAGCCATTCCCTGGTTGATGAGGCTTGATGCTGCGATTACCTTTATAGAACACATCTATCTTAGAATGCTCATCGTCCACTTGACGATGTTCTAAAAGCATTCAATCCATACAAGTTCGTTCCGGGTTCGAACAAAACCGAAGGCACTATCTCGTTGCACTCATTTTGGAATCACCCTCAGAGTTAACGACCATAGCCCTTGCACTCTAAATCACCATCTCGAACCTGTAAGTACTACTCCGTCAAACTCATCACGGAATCACCCACAGAGTTATACTGATGATAGTTCTTACACCTCGAGTCTTCACTAAGCCCCACTTGGATTCACGACCTAACGTTTAATTTGGATCGATGTGGTTTTTGGATTATCCAAATATGGAAACCCGATCCCGGTCTCATCGAAACCAAACGCCATTTTAATGTACAAGTTGTTTAAAGGTTTTTAAACAATTAACTTATATTCAGGATGATATAAACAGATAGATGAATCACATTATCACAATAGATAATTCATATCAAACATTCATGATTTTTAATCATGATTACATGCATGTAATTCAATTTAAAATTTAAGATAGTTGGTTTTTAACAAAAATTCAAGTTTCTCTGTTAATTTTTAATTTAAACATGATTTATGGTATTTAAAATTCCTGGAACTATTTTATAATCTTCATCATATAATTACAAACAGTTTTCACTTAAATGCTTAAGGCTAATATGGATTAGATTTGTAGATATTGAAATTTTTAAACAGAACATTCACAGTAAATCAACAGAGAATACTTGAATGTATATAACAGACAAGCTTAACAACATATACATACTAATTCATATAAATTCAAGCTAAAGAATTTTAATACAAGTAAATATCAACACATGCATGGTAGTAAAACCAGATCAAACTGTTTTTAAGAATATTTACTCACCTGTTAATATGCAGAGCAGATTTTAACTTATTATTCCAAGCTTTGAATAACTTTAAATTTGGAAAAGCTTTTGATTATGAAATCCTACTGCATGTCACCAATTTGATGCTTTAAAAGATGTTGAAACTGATCTTTATCTTGTTGAGTTGATCTTAACTTGAATTGCAGGTTGAAGCTTTTTAATTAAATACAGATTTGATCTTCATTTGAATAACAAGTTGAATGGTTGCGGATTGAAGTTTCAGATTTTACTTTGCTTTGGATTTTAATTTCAGGTTTTAAAAGTAGTTTACTGTTGTTGCCATAATTTTGAAAGAATGAAGGAAAAGAATTTAGAAGAAGTGGAAGGTTTGGAAATTAAAAGAGGAAAAACAAGTTTCTACATATGTTTAAATTTATGTTAAATTTATTAAAATTAAAGAAAAAGAATGAAGACACTTGTTAATTAATCTTACACTTGTCACTAACACTTACATTTGCCATTTAATTCACTTAGTTACTTACAAGTGTTATTAAGAGGTGTTAATATGGTTACACATGTTCTTTAAATATTTTTAATTAATTTTTCATTTAATTTAAATGTTAATATAACTTACTTATTTAAGTTACTTTATAAATAAATGCTTACATATGTAAATATAAATTTCCCTTTTAAAGAAAATATTATAAAACTAATTATAATATAAATCAATCTCTTATACATGTATTTAAATCTAAAACATTTATATATATACATTCATAACCATTTTAAATTTAAACACTTTAAAGAAAACAAAAGGAAAACTTTGTTTAAACTATCATATTTAAAAATAAACAATTATCTTATAATTTGAAAACAATTGAATTAATCCTAAATTAATTTTTGAAAAATATAAATTTTAAAACAAAGCTTTAAATTATAATTCATACATATATAAATTATTGATAGATTAAATTAAATTCCAAAACAATTCCAAATTATAACATATACATACATATATATCACAATTTGAAAATACAATCTTTTATTTAAAACAAAAGATATTTCTATTCACAATATGTATCAAATATATATATTATAAATAGAATAAAATTTTATTAGCTTTGAAAGATAAATCTTATCCAGTTTAAATTGATAGAAAGATATTGATCAATAATTACCAGATTAAAAAATTATTAATCTTTAAAAGCTTGAATTTACCAATTTAAATTAAAATTATAAAGAAAAATTATCAAACCAGTTTAATTATTAATACAGATTATTAAATTGATATTGCCTAAAATTCCGGGTTGTCACAGATAACCAATGATCAATTAAACAGGATTAGGAGATTCTCAAGTAATTGATTGAATTTGAATTAATTACAATAAGAATCAAAGATGCGTGCTTATGAATGGTTGTATTTATAGAATATCCGATTTGTGATATTTATTGGTGATATTCTGTGATGTTCTATGATTTGCATTGATATATCTATGATGATTGTGTATGATTTATCTGTGATATGCTATGTGAATTCAATTGTTGAATTTAAACTGTTTAAGTTAATTAGACAACTTGGACTTTAAAATGGCGTTTGGATTTCGATGAGACCGGGATCGGGTGTCATTTATGATTATCCGAAAACCACATCGATCCAAATTAAACGTTAGGTCGTAAATTCTCAAGTGAAGATCGAGATGGTGTTTTCAGAATGCAATGTTTATTGTCATTGACTCTGAGAGTGATTCCAAAATGAGTGTAACGAGATAATGCCTTCGGTTTCATTCGAACCCGGAGCGAACTTGTATGGATCAAATGCTTTCAGCACATCGTTAGGAAGACGATGAGCATTCTAAGAGATATGTTCTGTGAAGGTAATCGCAGCCTCAAGCCTCATCAACCGGGAATGGCTAAAACAGGGGAGGTGCAGCAAGGTTAGGTGGGTCATGCCCAAGCAGAACGAGATATACCCCTGTCTAGATGTCCCTTTTTATTTCGGTTGTATGGGCGGTTGATTGCAACAACTGCCGGGGTTATCTTGTTCGGGACTATTCAGTAAGGAATGGTTCCGGCCTTGTGTTGTAGGGGAGTTAGGGTGGCTCCTCGGTACGGTGATCTAGGCCACGTACTATGACGGGCGGTACCCATGTAGCCCTGCCATTGTATGAAATCCAATCTCCAATAAGCGCCGTACGTTTTGATTGTGCCCACTACGTTGGAATGTGAGATGTAAGGATTTCAGCTATTTTTGTATTTTACTTGAAAACCCTAGACATTATTATAATATCACGGGATTTCCTATAAAATGTTTTGGTTAGTGTAAGGTAAAAACTTACCGGTATTTATTCGTGGGGAATCTTACATGATACTTTTATTTTAAAATGTTTTTCAAAATTAAACAACTTTAAACCGTTTGCTCATGCCAGACCCATGTCTGATCCGGTGTTTATATTTTTTTTTCATAAACTCTTGGGTACTCAAATTTTTATGAGTAGCCAAGTGATAGGTTTTGGACCTTGATTTTGGGAGGAGCTTGGTGCAGGAGTTTCCAGACGTATGTAGCTATCTATCTAGTTCCGCTGTGTTAGTAGATATATGTTGTATCTCTGATGTATTTAGTGACAGATGTATATATGACTGTCATGTGTATTGATATTGTATAACTCTGATATATGTAAAACTATGTAATAATTATGTGATGTATTATATTTTGTTCCGTTCTGCTGTGAGATTCTGATGAGTTGTTCTTTCTTTCTATTCTTTTCTATTTCTATCCCTTTCTTTCATAATGATGATACGTCTTTCTAGGAGTAGAAGGGCGGGTCGTCACAGTATATATATATATATATATATATATATATATATATATATATATTAAAGTGATTTCTATGGTTTTGTAAAGATATATATATATGGTTTATGCGATATTGATTTGGTTATTGATAAAGGTTATTTTATATATAGTTAAATTATGGTTTTTAAGCTATGTATAAAATTAATTTGAAGTATAAAAGAGGTTACTAATCAAGTTTGATTTTTTTGAGATCAAATATAATTAAGCATTTATTTAAATTTAATTTCTGGAATTTAAATGACTTAAATGAGAATAAGGTTGGAAGATGAATATTAAATTAATTTGGAATCTAAAAAAATTAGAATTTTAAAGGATATGATTTTTATAACTTGATTTTGTGTTGAGTGATTTAAATGAATATCTGTTTGATTAATGAATATATCAAGTTAATAAATTGAAAGAATATCTAGTTATGTGAAGTTAAAGGTTTTACTTAAATTATATTGAATTCATTAAGTAAACATTTCAAATCTAAATAATAGTAATTGAATTTGATATATATGGAATTATCAAAGAATTTGTTATGAAATGGTGGCATATTTAAAGCTTTGAAACATAAGAATTGAAGTGGTTTATTTGGAAGTTTAAATCGGTATTTGGAATTGATTTGTGAAATTAAAAGAAGCTATTTTATTTTATAAGGTAATTTAATATTTAACCATTTAAGAGATGGAAGTTTGTTTCAA
Source organism: Allium cepa (assembly GCA_030765085.1). Taxonomy (NCBI): domain Eukaryota; kingdom Viridiplantae; phylum Streptophyta; class Magnoliopsida; order Asparagales; family Amaryllidaceae; genus Allium; species Allium cepa. The sequence continues at coordinate 469,060,263 of CM060943.1, forward strand.
AGTTATGATTTTCAAGGTATTATAATTTGGAAGTATTATATTCAAGAGTTTTGATTTCTAAATGTTATACTTTGAAAGCACTATGATTTTTGGAAAGGGTATATTTGAAATTAAAATGATATTATATTGATTTTGGTCTAAATGATATCAAATTTGATTTGGGTTTTAAACGAAAATGATATCATATTTATATAGTTTTGAAATGGATATTATATTCTGGTTTTAAAGTATAAACTATTTTGAAAGGACCGTGGCGTTATAATAACGATTGGTTGTTGAAGAGACCGGGATCGGAAGTTGTCATACTCTCTGCCAACTCCAAAAACCACTTTGACAACCGTGTACGCGGTGGAGATTCCAGAATGAAGTAGGATGGTGGCGGTATTTCCTTTAAGATAAATTCGTGGACCCAACTCCCGTGAGTTGGCATAAGGTGGCTAAAACAGGAGCGATTGATGGGTTAATTGAGTAGCACCTTTGATCAGACGCATCCCTTCGATATTATACTTTGACCTTTGGATTGATTCGGCGACCACTTTTGATTTCTTTGATTTGGGGGTGTTGTTCGAGGTGGGCGGTAGCAGCAGCTACGCGTTACGACCGACCCGGAAGCATAATTGGTATATCTACCCTGGCATTTCCTAGTTGTGCCGTGTCACTTACCATAGCGCGCCTTGTACGAGTTTGGTTTTCTCCCATAGCCCGTGGAGTATTTAGGGTAGTCTCTCTATCTGGAGATGCGCTGATACTGGATGGACTACTGGGACTATTACTGTGTTAAGGGGAATATTGGGTCACTCCTTAACGCTATTTAAAAGTAAGTTTATTTTACAATTAGATACTATTATAATAGCAAAATATTACTATATAGTAAATAGTTTAACGGATCTTTAGGAGATGTAAATCCCGAGCATCTCTTGAGGTACTGCACTCATATTTATTTTTATTGATTTAACTTACATAAGATCTTTTAGTTCTGACTCGAATGTTTTGTCTTTTCAATTCGCTTGGGTCAGTCCGAGCATTTCAGGATCGAAGACTTTATTTCTGAAGGACCAAGACGAAGATTTCATTATTATTATTATATATTATATGGTTCCACTACATATTATATTCCGCTGCATTGATATTTATTGGTATGTGAACTCTGATATGTATTGTATAAAGAAGAATCAAATGTTTTGTAAACAGTTTTATGAACTGTATATTGATTATTATATTTTATTCTTCCGCTGTGAGATTCTGTTTTGTTTTTTTTTCTTCTCAGTTTTTCTTATTTTCCCCATAACAATCCGCCCTTCCGTATGGTTTGAATTGGCACGTGTGTCGATTTAAAGCGTGCGAAAAGGCGGGACGTTACAAGCATCTCCTTCTCCCTCTACACGCAGCATCGGCCATGTCACAACCCTTGCAACACCCACACGTGAGCCACCCAACCACCATGGCGGTCCGGCATGTTCCTCTTTCCCCTCGTTGCGCACTTGACTCTACCACCTCCTTCCCCTGTCCCTTTTCTCTTCCCCTCTCCATACGTTAGCCTTCCACCTGACATGGCCGAGAGCCACCAACCTGCATGCTCCGCCTCATACCCGCATGACCCAATGCGTCCACCATTCACCTGACCCCGTCCCCCTCACCGGAGCGCAGCAACCATCATGCGGCCGAGCCTCCATCATTTCAAACTTTATATATAGGTTAGTATATGTATGCTTTATAAAATAGTTGCTTTACATATATATTTATGTTTTCTTATTTTTTTTAGTCGTTGCTTATATGTTGGTACATACATATGTATGTCTTTACTATGCTGCAGTATAGTTTTATTTCGTTGGCTTATGAATGAAAATATGCATGTGGTATGTAAGTTTATATTTGTATTGTATTTAATATACATAATTTTAAATTTGTCTGTTACTATATATATTTGTACGTGTATATATTAGTTGTGATATACATATATAAGTTATACAAAGTATATAATACATACATATTGTTTTAAGTTGTATTTTGATTTATTTGTTTGCATGTATATATAGTACTGTATATATATATATATATATATATATATATTTTATTTCATAACATTATTGTATTATATGAATGTTATGTCTATACGGTTTTCTTTTCAAATAGTTTGTAGTAACTAAGTTATGTTGTTTATATAGTTATAAGTTTATAAAGTTATAAAAGTCATAAAAGTTATTTGTTTAATATATATAATATAAGTTGTTTGTTATATATATTAAGTATGTAGTATAAGTTGATCTGTTGTTATATAGTATATTTATATCTTCTGCGTTATATATTTTTATAAGTTATATTAATATATATGTTAAATTGTTAAGTTCTAATGTACTGGTACAAAAATTTATTATATATATATATATATATGTATATGTTTGACTTTAATATTTGATTTTTAGTTTAAACAATGATTCTTGAAACACATGTGTGTGTGTGTGTGTGTGTGTGTATTTTATTTAATATGTGTTTGAAATTAGAATATGTTTTTGTGTGTGTATATATATATGCACACAATTTTATATGTTATATCTATATCAATTCACTTATACTATTGATCTTCGTCAATCTAATTTTGATTGATTTCGTCAGCTCCAAGTTGTCAGTTTTATCGTCGAATTCGTGTCAATCTTACCTTGCTTTGGAATTCGTGCTTGGATCCGTAACTCATTTTCATCATCAAATATCTCTAGCCTCGAAAGGTGAGAAATCACTCACGATTAACATTCTTATATTTATTAGATTTGACTTCAATTGAAACGACAATAGAAATATGCTGCTGTTAGTTATTTAGTTGCTTTATATATGCCATTATCTGTATCTGTTCGCCTGTGACATCTGACATCCTGATTCTGTTATTTATTCTGTTATTGATGATATGCCTATTACTGATATTTTATATTGTTATCACAACTGTTCTCACTCTGCAAGTTCCCTGTTAGTTTAGAACTCCCTATGGGGTTGAAATGATACATACCCGAACGATCTTGTAGAATAAGATAAAACAGTTATGGGTTGAAATACTAAATCCAAGCGATCTTGTAGAATAAAAGTCAAGTGAATGATAGTAATTACTAGATACTTTAAGCAAGATAAAGTAATAGACTCTAAAACAGTTCTAGCATAAACAAGGGTAGTCAAGTAAATAGGAAAGAGATAAATTGGAAATAAGTACGATTAAATGTTGTTAGATTATAAGATAGGTTAACTTTTAATTGCTTGCATTTGTCCTAGATTTCTACTTCGATTAGGCTGAATTCCTAATCCTGTAATTAGGATGTGACCCTAATTCTACCCTTTTTGATTGGCCTGCTACTCTATAGTACATTTCTATGGACCAGCTGTTGTATAACTCTCTACACAAAATGTTACTATTGCCAAGACGACAAATATAGCCCTCTACATAGAAGGTAATGGTGTCTACGGAAGACACCCACACTAAGCGCTTGGAACTCATTGCAATCACTGAGCACTCGAATGGAAGTCGCACGCGTATCTGCCATCATGCCCATGCTACCTTTCGCTCTATCTATTAGGTCTTCTTATTACCTCAACATCTAGCATAAGCATGCCCCTCGTCCCATTTCAGGCTAATGTGAGATCACCGTATGTCCATAGAATCTATAGGCAAAATGTTGTTGGCACTGGCTCCCTTCATCCAAACAATATCTAGTTGCACCCCTTATCCACTTCCCCCGTAATTTGTACTTCTATTTGACCAATTACTATCATTCTTAGCATAAGCGTGCCCTAGGGAATGCTATTTGGTATGGCCCTACTTTCATCTTTTCTTATTAACTTAGATAAATTATTTTAAATAAGCCTTTACAATTTATCCCTACTATCTTTGCTTATTAATTTATCCTAAGTCTTAAAATAAGCCTCATTTTGTTCCATTTCTTAGTATAACCTACGTTATAATCATGCTTATTACCTAACCCAAGGTCTAAGTGCGAAAATAAGCTTCTTTCATCTTTTGCTTTATTTAATTACAATTCTAAGTTATAACTATGCCAATTATCTTTAATTAATCAAATTCTAATTTTGCGTAATTTCAGTTCAATTCATTATTTATTACAGTCCAATTCCATTATTTATTGCAGTCTTTATAGTTTACATCTTATTTACTTCATTCAATATTCTTAGTTATATAATCCATATTTGTGTTTTGATTTATTCTAATCCATATTCAAAGGGAAAGGGGGATGAAGAGAATAGACGCTTGCATAAAATCCAAAACGTCGAAAAAATGTAAATAAAAGCAAATAAACTTAAATAATGTAAATATACGGTAAATAAATTGTAAATCAATAAAAAGCTATGCATAACAGAAATACACCAAAATTACTGAAAAGAATAGCTGAAAGAAAATAGACTGAAAATAATTCTAAAAACTGTAAATAAATTACTCAAAAGGATCTTCCAAAAACCGTAGTAAAACTAAAACTATTGGAAACCTATTATCTTAAATTACTTAAAGAAATCTTAAAATAATTACAATCAATCACCTTTGGTCCTAAGCTTTTCCTTTGCTCTTCCCGGATCCACCGGGAGTTATAAAATGATTTTCTCCTTTGGAAAAATTATTCCGTTTAGGGTCCTTCCTAGAAAGATGAACCCATTGGAGAAAACCTATTATGAGAAAAGTGTAAGGTCTAGAGGCCTATTTATAGGTCCGGAAGTGGATCTCGGACCATTGGATTTGGAGATTGAATAGGATGCAACCACGTCATAGGCTGTATAGGAGCCATCGGATGCAAAACTGTAAGGACTAGATTGAAGTAAAGGATGCAAAAGACGTGTTTACTCGTCACCGAATCGTTAGAACGAACGTTTGATCTCTCGCCAATAGGCAAGGCGGGTCGACCGAGCTGTCGACCGCCCCCTTGCCCAGGTCGACCGGTCGGTCTGCCTATATATATATAAACTTATTTATTTTATTTTAAAACATAGTCATATTAACTCGGTTTTTGATGTTCTATATGGGGAAATTGACTAGAAAATTACCACGGAGACAATGGTGCAACTCTCGTGGCTCAATTTTGATAATTTCACAAAGTTATTTTATTATTTAATTAATTATTATGGGTTAAATTTCAGGTTATTACATTCTCCCCTCCTTGAGGGATTTCGTCCCCGTAATCTCTAAGGATAAAAGAATGTACAAAATGTTTTCATCCAATTCTACAGCCAACTACTCAATCATCAACCATTCATCCATTATCCCTAATTTTTTCTAATGTAACTTATGATACTTATGCAATTAGCATAGTGTAAATGTCCCTAATTAATGCAAAAGATAAGGCGGTCCACCGATTCAGTTGACCTCCTTTAATGCAATCATGTCCGCGCCATGTATCCAAATGAATGTAGAATTTCCTAATGATAACTGATAGTTCTATAAGTGTGCTACAAACATAACCCAAATGCAACAATCAAGTGATAAACATCCATTTATAGCAACCATGGAAATAAAATAAAAATGCACACACATCTATATGCATATGCTCTAGTGTCCTAGTAAGGCTGATCCCTAAGGCATAATTGTGCCTAGTGCACCTATATGCGTCCACGGCATCCACCAGCAAACACTTGCAACCACTAGCATACATCATTCATAACATGTTCTATTAATATGTTTACATCAAATCCTACCATTCATAGGTTAAATCCTAAGTTCTACCCTCCCAAAGGATAATAAAGGAAAGAACCTATTCAAATCTAAAAATGGAAAAAGGAATGCAAGAACTTACTATCAAAAAGATGAGGATAGGAAGTACGAATCTTCTCTTCTGCTTCCCAAGTGGCGTCTGCAACATCATCTTCCCATTGCACCTTTACCAATGAAACCTCCTTATTCGTTAGTCGCTTGATGTCTCTTCCAACAATCTTCATGGGGATACGCCGAATAGAAGCTTCCCTTTCTACCTACAGCTCCTCCAACTAAATAAGCTCCACAACCTTCGCCAAGTCATGTAAGCACTTTCGCAAGTCCAAAACATGGAAAACGTCATGCACTTCTGCGAGCCTATAAGGTAGCCTTACTCGGTAAGCCATCTTCCCAACTCTCTATGTAATAGGAAATGGTCCACCAAATCTAGGAGCTAACTTTCCAATCTTACCACCTTCCTAAGCGGGGATACTTTGATAAAAACTAATTCTCCAACCTCAAACTCTAAGACTCTCCTCCGCTTGTCCGCATACGATTTCCATCTGTCTTGAGCCGTCTTCATCCTTTGCCGAATAAAATTCACCTTCTTAGAGGTCTCCCTAACCATTCGGGTCCAAGTAATAACTTCTCTGTAGACTCTACCCAACATGATGGGGGCTTGCAAGGTCTCCCATATAAAGATTTAAATTGTATAATTTCTATACTTGTTTGGTAATTATTATTGTACACAAACTCAACCAATGGAAGATGCTCCTCCCAAGTACCTCCAAAGTCCAAAATGCGCATCCGCAGCAAATCCTCAAGCACCCTATTTACCCTCTCTGTTTGGCCATTTGTCTAGGGGTGATAGGCCGTACTCAATCTAAATTGCATCCCTAATACCTCCTGTATGCTTCTCCAAAATTCACTAGTGAAAATGGGATCTCCATCACTAAAAACACTAAAAGGAACTCCATGCAGACGGACTATCTCTCGAGTATACAAGGAAGCCCAATATGAAGCCATACACTTACTCTTAACTGGGATGAAGTGAGCACTCTTGGTCAATCTATCAACAACTATCCAAATGCCAGTGTTCCCTTTTCTAGAACGGGGTAAACCATCAATGAAATCCATAGAAATGTTGTCCCACTTCCACTCCAGCACATTTAAAGGCTGAAGTAATCCACCGGGCTTCTAGTGCTCGACTTCCACCCTTTGGCATATGAGACACTTAGTTATGAATTCTGCCATGTCCTTCTTCATACCACCCCAATAGAACATCATCTTCATATCCCGATAAATTTTTTCACCAACTGGATGAATAGTCATACGGGAATGGTGTGCCTCTTCCCAAACAGCTCTCAACAAGTCACTGGCGCATGGAACACAAAACCACCCATCTCTCCTGCGGCACCCTCTGCTATCAATGGAATAACGTTGAGATGTCTCGAGACCTCTCCTTGGCTAATCCTATCCATAATGTCCATGAGATCTGAATCTTCCCGCTGCCTTGGCCAATCCAATCCATAAGGGTAGGCCTCACCTCTAACGTTGCCAACAATCCGGGAGTAATATCCATAGAGGGCTTAAAATCAAAAGTAGAAATAAACTCCAAGTTCCTCCACTCCATGAACAAAGTACCAAGGGTTGTTTTCTTTCTACTAAATGCATCTGCAACCACATTACCCTTGCCAGGGGTATAATCTATCTTAAAATAATACGAGGCTAAAAACTCCATCCACCTCTACCGCCTCAAATTCGATTCCTTCTGCGAGAATAGGTACTTCAAAGACTTATGGTCGGTAAATATCTCAAACCTCCCTCCGAGCAAATAGTGCCTCCAAGCCTTAAGTGCAAAGACTATGGCAGCTAACTCCAAATCATGGGTAGGCCAGTGCTTCTCCTGTGTCCTCAACTACCTACTACCATAACACACCACCCTCACTTCTTGCATCAACACCGCACCTAGACCCGTTTCGCATGAATCAATGTATATAGTGAAAGGCTTAGCTCCATCAGGTAAAACGAACACTGGTGCACCAGTAAGGGCTCTCTTAATCTTCGTGATGGAATCCTCACAATCCACGTCCCACATGAAAGCTTTATTCTTCTTAGTAAAGCACATGAGTGGTGTCGAAATCTTGGCAAAGTCTCTAATGAACTTCCTATAGTAGCCTGCCAATCCTAGGGAGCTCCTAACCTCGGTAACGTTCTTGGTAGCCTTCCAATCTTACACTGCACTAACCTTGGCAGGGTCAATAGCCAAGCCTTCCTTCGAGACCACATGCCTCAAGAAACAAACTTCCTCTCTCCAAAAATGACACTTTGAAAACTAAGCTATTAAATGATGACTACGAAGTGTGAGAAGAACTTCTTCCAAATGAACAGCACGCTCCTCTATATTCTTGGAAAATACTAACATATCGTGCACGAAAACCACACAAACTTATTTATAGGACATCCCTAAAGGCACGGCTCATCAAATCAACGAAATAAGCTAGTGCATTCATTGGCCCAAAAGGCATAACCAACCACTCGAAGAATCCGTCTCGTGTTCTAAAGGCAGTCTTATCTATGCTGCCATCAGCGACTCTAAGCTGATGGAATCCCATGGCTAAATCAAGCTAAGAGAAAACCGAAGAACCGACCAACTAGTCGAAAAGATCATTAATCCTAGGAAGTGGATATCGATTCTTCTTGGTGAGCTTATTTAATTCCCTGTAGCCCATACAAAGTCGGAGAAAACCATCCACCTTAGTGGCACAGACGACTGGTGCTCCCCACTCCGATATACACCTTCTTATGACCCCCTTCTCCAAAAGCTCATGAATCTGCTTGCTCAATTCTTTCCTCCCTCTGGGTTCCATGTACCTCACGGGTAATGCTACTGGCTTAGTATTCTCGGTCAATTAAATCCTGAAGTCAAACTCTCTCTTCTGGGGTAGTCCCCTAACCTCCTCAAAGACTTCTACAAAATCTCTGGCGATAGGAATCAAATGCAACTCTGATGATGATGAATCGAGGGAAAAGAGAAAACTAAACATAACTGACCCTTGCGTGTCGCAAGATACCTCAAGAGTCCTACCACTGCAAGTCTTAGGTCCAATGACTCTCTCTCGCAGTCTAAGGTAGCTCCATATGTGGATAGCTAATCCATCCCTAACATCATCCCATATCCTAGAATCCCAAAAGATAGGCCTCACAGTCAAACTCTACGCTTAGGATAAATATTTTCAAACCTCTACAAACCATAGATAAGTGTGTCGATCCTCCTATGGGGTTTAAAACAATAATGGGGTCTACTACTAATGATTTTTCCAAGTGCAAACAATCTATTAAAGAGCTAGAGATAAAAGAGTGTGATGCTTCAGAATCAAATAATGTCTAAATGGGAAAATCAAATATATATATCAAAATTTCAGTTGTGACTTTCCTACCTCTATCTGGAATGCTATCGAAAGGTGTTGTGTCTAATGCTTGAATCTGCACAGCTGCTGCACTTGCTCCCTGAGGACAATTCCTACTCAAATGATCGGGCTGCCCGCAATTATAACACTTACCCTTCATCTTCTCCTTCCAGCAATCCTTAACCATATGTCCAACCTTCCCACAACCATGGCACTTTATTCCTTTCTTAATCTGCTTCTAAGGACCATCACCTTTCTTCTTCTTCTTATTCTTTTCCCACCACTTCTTCTTTGGACTTTCTGACTTAGCCTCCTCTTTAGACTCTCCCTCCTTGATCGTATTCGACATAAGCACCATCTCGACCAAAGACTTATAAGTAACTTCCATCGGTACATGAGTCCGCCATAATCCCTGAAAGGATTGATTCAATCCCTTCGTAAACTTCATAGCTTTCTTTTGTTGTGTGTTCACCAAATCCATATCAAAGGGTGGAAGCTCATTGAATTGATTGACGTATTCCTTAACTGACAAACTTCCTTGCTTCAAATTGGTAAACCTCTCCAACTAAACACTCTCTTCTTCCTGAGATAAAAACTTCCCATCGAGTCGCTCCCTAAATCCATCCTAAGTAACATTCCTTCCCTCCAACTTGATCACCTCCCACCAATAAGATGCCTCCTCCTTCAGCTGCCAAGCGGCCAGCTGAACTCGCTGATGTTCATCCAATCCTAAAAGACCAAAAATCCTCTCTGTATCCCTAAGCCATGCTCTTGCCTCCATAAAATTCTCTTTGCAAGAAAAAGTCTTCCCGCCCAAACTGGAAAAATCTTTACAAAGCTTAGAGAATTTGATGGTGGCAGTTGGGTTGATGAGATTCCCATCCTCTGGTGCAGGATTAGACGTAGGGCCGTGCACCTCCAGAGTCATGGCTTGTAAGTAGCTATGAAACCAGCCTGAGACTGGAATGCTCTCAAGAAGGTTCGGGGCATCAGCCATTCTATGAAAAGAAATAGGTAGTTTAGGAAAGAGTCAAAGAGAAATTGAATTGGACTTATGAGGGGATTTTTATAAAAATTCCTTTATACTTAAAAATTATTCCTCGATGTTCTTTTTCGAAAAATACCTTTAAAACAAGTCATTCCAAATAAAAAATGCTTTATATTTTTAAAATTTTTAAAATCCTGTAACTTAGGCTCTAATACCAAGTGAAACACCCCATACCCCTTAATATACCAAAAAGGACACATTAAAAGGCGAGGCGCGTTGTAGATATAACTGAAACTAACAGAGACTAAGATTCGTAAAACAAAAATAGGTAAAAACGGCGGAAACTAAACTAATAACTTAATTAAAACAAAGCTTCATAATTACTTCACAAATAAGTCGAATACCAAATACAACATCCATATCTCAAAACCCATCATGTCTTATGAAATAAAAATTCATAATCTCAAAATCATAGTACATAATATCCCACAAAATAAGCCAGTACATAGAAAGAACAAAAGCTGAAATAATAGATAGAAGAAATCTCCTCCAAGAGAACCCCAAGCTGCAACATTCTACTGACTTCTCCCTTGATTGCCAAAAGAGGAAAGGGAAAAAGAGAGGAGTGGGACAGACTAAAATTTTGGTGAATGATTGTAATTACTAGAGCCTTTAAGCAAGATAAAGTATCTACAACAGTTCTAGCATAAACAAGGGTAGTAAAGTAAATAGGAAAGAGATAAATTGGAAATAAGTACGATTAAATATTGTTCAATTTATAAGATAGGTTAACTTTTGATTGCTTGCACTTGTCCTAGATTTCTACTTTAATTAGGTTGAATTCCTGATCATGTAATTAGGATGTGACCCTAATTCTACCCTTTTTGATCGGCTTGCTACTCTATAGTAACTTTCTTTGGACCATTTGCTATATAACACATCATACAATATGTTACTGTGGCCAAGACAACATATATAGCCCCCTACATAGAAGGTAATGGTGTCTAAGGAAGACACCCACACTAAGCGCTTGGAACTCATAACTATTACTGAGCACCCGAATGGAAGTCGTTCGCGTAACTAGCACAATGTCGATGCTACCGTTTTCTCCATCTATTGGGTCTTCTTATTAACTCAACATCCAGCATAAGCATTCCGCTCATCCTACTTCAGGCTAACGTGAGATCACCGTGTGTCCATAGAATCGATAGGGGAAATGCTGTTGGTATTCACCCTTTATCCAAACAATAACTAGTTGCACCCCTTATCCAAATCCCCCATGATTTGGACTTCTATTTGACCAATTACTACCATGCTTAGCATAAGCGTGCCCTAGGGAATGCTATTTGGTACAGGTCCTACTTTCATCATTGCTTATTAACCTAGATAAATTACTTTAAATAAGCTTTTACAATTTATCCCTACTATCTTTTCTTATTAATTTATCCTAAGTCTTAAAATAAGCCTCATTTTGTTCCATTTCTTATTATAAGCTACGTTATAATCATGCTTATTATTTAACCCAAAGTCTAAGTGTGAAAATAAGCTTCTTTTATCATTTACTCTATTTAGTTACAGTTCTAAGTTATAACTATGCCAATTATCTTTAATTAGTCCAATTCTAATTATGTGTAATCAGTTCAATTCCTTTATTTATTACAGTCCAATTCCATTTTTTATTGCAGTCTTTATAATTTACGCCTAATTTTCTCCATTTAATATTCTACTTAGATAATCCATAATCGCGTTTTAATTTATTCTAATCCATACGCGTGGAGAAAGGGGGATGAAGAGAATATACGCTTGCATAAAATCTAAAACGTCCAAAAAGATGTAAATAACAATAAATAAACTTAAATACTGTAAATATATGCTAAATAAACTGTAAATCAATAAAAAGCTATGCTTAACAGAAATAAATCAAAATTACTAAAAAGAATAGCTGAAAGGAAATAGACTGAAAATAATTCTAAAAACTGTAAATAAATTACTGAAAAGGCTACTCCAAAAACCATAGTAAAACTATAATTATTGGAGACCCTATTATTTTAAATTACTTAAAGAAATCTTAAAGTAATTTCAATCACTCACCTCTGGTCCTAAGCTTTTCCTTTGGTCTTCTTGGGTCCACTTGGAGTTGTAAAATAGTTTAATTTATAACGATTTTCTCCTTTGGAAAAATTATTCCATTTAGGGCCCTTCCTAGAAAGGTGAACCCAATTGGAGAAAGCCTAGAATAAGAAAAGGTGTTAGGTCTAGGGGTTTACTTATAGGTGCAGAACTGGATCTTGGACCGTTGGATTTGGAGATTGAATAGGATTTAACCAGGTCATAGGCTGAATAGGAGCCATCAGATGCAAAAGTGTAAGGACCAGATTGAAGTAAAGGATGCAAATGACATGTTTATTCGTCACCGAATTGTTTGAATGAACGTTCGGTCGCTCGCCAATAGGCAAGGCGGATCGATCGAGCGGTCGACCGCCCCTATGCCAAAGTCGACCGGTCGGTCAACCTGTATATACATACATACATACATACATACATACATATATATATATATATATATATATATATATTCTACTTATTTAGTTTATTTTAAAACTTAGTCATATTAGCTCGGTTTCTAACGTTCTATATAGTGAAATTGACCGGAAAATTACCACGGACACAATGTTGCAAATCCCATAGCTCAATTCTGATAATTTCACAAAATTATTTTATTATTTAATTAATTAACAAATTAATTATTACGGGTTAAATTTTGGGTTGTTACAATCAAAATACCAAGACAGACGAGTCCTAACACCCACTAGTGAAGTTGAAAGACTTCTTTTTTCGTCAGATGCAAAAGTGTAAGGACCAGATTGAAGTAAAGGATGCAAATGACATGTTTATTCGTCACCGAATTGTTTGAATGAACGTTCGGTCGCTCGCCAATAGGCAAGGCGGATCGATCGAGCGGTCGACCGCCCCTATGCCAAAGTCAACCGGTCGGTCAACCTGTATATACATACATACATACATACATACATACATACATACATACATACATACATACATACATATATTCTACTTATTTAGTTTATTTTAAAACTTAGTCATATTAGCTCGGTTTCTAACGTTCTATATAGTGAAATTGACCGGAAAATTACCACGGACACAATGTTGCAAATCCCATGGCTCAATTCTGATAATTTCAAAAAATTATTTTATTATTTAATTAATTAACAAATTAATTATTACGGGTTAAATTTTGGGTTGTTACAATCAAAATACCAAGACAGACAAGTCCTAACACCCACTAGTGAAGTTGAAAGACTTCTTTTTTCATCTTAGGGTTTGGAGAAACATAAAAGACTAGTGGGAACCTTATTAGAAAAATGAAATGATAACATTTAGCATTTATAATATTATTAGAACATATGCTAAATAATGTTATAATTATTTACAATGATAAATTTATGCATTTAATATGATTGATAAAATCTTTATCATGTAACGTATATATACAAAAGGACTGAATTGCAAATTAACAAATGGAAATATAATACCCACTATTAATTTCCTATTGCATGTTAACGTTTCAATACCCATGCAAGTGCCTGATTTTACAACTACCGAATACATTTGTTGTTTGGCCACTTATGCATTTATTTGGTCAAGACCGTGTATTGCATTCTAAGAATTTCGAACTCTAATAGCAATACATGACTATGGATATTTTATCCATATACAATTGCATATAAATTTTATATAGTGAACAGTCAAAGTTTGTAATGTACAATATTTCGATAAAATAAGTTCATCCGAAAAACCAATTAAACCTTAGTGCGAGATTGGGTATTCAATCTGGTTGATTACAAAAGAGATCATATTGTGTTAATGTAACACAAGACCTAAAACTACAAGGTAGATCTAAGAACTCGATTGCTGAAATGTCATTTTGATCGGTTTAACATAATAGATGTCCTTAAATGTGAAGGATAATTTAATGTGCTTTTGTAAAGAGTTTGTTTTGATATTGTAGTAAGGTTTTCTTTTGAATAGTTTGACCATTTGAAAGGAAAACGAATGTATAAGAATAGATGTAATTTAAGGTACAGTTAGGATGAAGAGAATGAATAGTCATTTCTGCTCCATAGAGAAACATTAGAAATGGGAATTGTAACAATAATTGATACTTAATATTGGACTAAGAAATATGATTTCTATTCTAAAAAGTATTTTTATATAGAAAATTATTTTCTATGAGATTTATTTCTTTGAACTCAAGATATTTGATCAACGAACTCGCCACTGTAAATAGTTGTAGTGTATGAAATAAACAAATTGTATTAAGTAAATGATAGACCTCCGAATTTAGTACACTATTATAGTAATGGTGGAAATACTGGGAGCATGCCATATAACACTTATTAGTTGCATCATGGTAGGAAAATTGCTTTCGTAAAACTTACCATATATTATTTATGAAATAATGATTATTTTTTTGTATCGACTAAAAAAAAGACATAGCCATATTTCAATATGAATATTATGAGTTTTCTTTGTGAAATAAAACTATAACATGGTAATCTTTTTATAACAAAAGTGATGCATTGAAAAATACAAAAGCATCTAATATTATTTACAGTTGTTTTGGAATTATAGACTAAGCCATGTTTTGAGAAGTAATTTTATTGTATGATTTTGAATCATATGATACTTGTTAATTATATCTCAAACAATAAAGGGCTATGCGCCTATTTAGTGGGGGTATCATAAGAGTTGATGAAATCTTCGGATTGATATGTATAGATGTACACAATCGTAATTCTATAAATGCCAAAATGTTTCCACGTACTTCGTCATATTCACCGATTTATCATTGACATGGACATGTGTATTTCATACCCAAGTAGTATGTCTATGGTAAACTTATAAAATATAAAACAGATGTTAATAAAATTGCATACGATATAAATGATTCGATTTGATCGAATGAGTGATTATATTGGAAAATGTTCCTAATGTACCTAAACTGAATAAAGATTCAATCTAAATATTACTCCTCCACGTGATACACAATGATGCATTGATATGGAGTAGTCAAACATTGTTCGACAATGTACAATTAATTGTGAGTGAAGTTGAGTTAGTTTCTTTCTATAAGGTAGTGTACTTAAGAGTATTACACAAGGTTAATATTATTTCATCTGAATAACATTTTATAAAATTTTACACGATAAGTGTTTCTAAGAAACTCCAACATATAATAGACCAAGGAGTTGATAGGTTGTGCGAGTCGAAAGTTTGCACGTAATAATTGTTCATGAGGGATCTTATATGAATCTCCCATAAGGATTTTTAAAAGAATGTTATTGGATGACATATCATGTTCTGAACATAATTTTTGTAAACTAAAACCAAATCAGTTGTATAGATAAAGAAATTCATAAAACGTTTATGAATATCTATTCAATTACACTAAAGAATAATTGTTGTTTCAAGATATATCGATTTCATTGTGAAGTAATTTCCTTGAGGAATTATTGGTAGTAAAATGGAACTGAATATGATCCATAGATAGAACTGATTATATGAGATGAAATGAAATTAACTAACCTAAACAAACACATGGCATTAGAATGTCTAACAAGTATTCTCGCACATTGAAGAGAAACTATGGGTTTCTTATTAATGTCGAATATATATAATCCTATATTATTTAATTAAACCATTGAGAGTGTTGACTTTATATTGTATGATGCGCAAATTCGAAAGAATTCCAAGTATGCTATTAAAATATAGATTTTATTGGTCATACCTAAAGGGATATGATCCGTTGACCACAACTGTGTATTCATGTTTAAAACTAATCCAGTTGGAATTAAATTGGCAATGTTGATAAGAATAATGTTGCATATTTTAGTTGTTGAAATTAGCATAATAGATTCGATATTCGACATGTTCAAGTCAATTTAGATTTACTCACAAAATTATCGCTTGATAAGTCCTAGTGTTTTGGTATTATGTATTGAAATATAAAATTCTAAATAATGATTTAGAGTAAGATGTTTACATATATTAACCAAAATGTCTCAAAATCGGTGGGAGCGATATTGAATTTGTGAATCTTCAGACATGATCCAAGAAATGATATGAAAATATCATTTTATAACCATCAAGATTGATTAAGTATTTTGATAGAACTATCAAATAATTTTATTTTCAATCAAAGTGCAGAGGAAGTGTGTGTTCATAAGAAAGAACGTTAAAAGGTACAATGATATTTCTAAACTATAAATCAACACACTGTTGATTTTAGTAATGTACTTGTGTTAAAATTTACCTTCGTTGTTTTAGTACTCAACATAGGATTAATAAATGATATCTTTTATAGTAAGTATAAAAGATGTTGGGAATGTCCCAAATGATACACAAGGACACCTTATTAAAATGTTTAATATGGAACATATAATATTAATTCCTTTGCATTGGCAAAAGGAAATATCATACACGTTATGTGTCTATGATATCATGATTTGTTTATGTATTTGATGCATGAAACAAATATCAAATCCAAATTGATATCACTAAATTGTTGTTTAAAGTGTTCTCGTGTATTTATGAAATAATAGAGAATTGTATACAGAAACAAAAACTCCTTATGAAGTAGTGTTCGAACTCAAACTTCTTATGTTATATTGAGTGTAGTATGTCAATAATAAATTCAAGTTAAGAACTTTTAAGCTGGAAATGTTCCAAATAAAAGGATATGCTTTATTTCATGAAAATTTCCACGTACATCGTCTTATCATTGCCGCAAAAAAAATAATGAATATAAAATTGTAAGTGCACAAATTTATAACTGAGCGATTCCAAATGTTGAGAATCTCATAACATTGTTATATGATAAAAATGCCGCGATATGGTTTGTAATAGAACTTAGAGCTCACTACAGGTCGAGAGAAATACTCTAAATTGTTCCCCCTGAAAAGCAGTTTATCACCATGGGAGAGAGTTGATTGACAAAGTAGTTAATTAAAACATAACATCATACTTGTTCACAGAGGGACCGACCAAATTGGTTTTGAGAAAACCGATTGGAGAAGTTGGAATAAGATTCCATAATTGACCCTAAGTGCAAGTGGGAGACTGATAGAGTTAGGGATATGCCCTAGGGGAAATTACGTAATTTGTTACATATATCTAACTCGTTGACCAATCTTGTTCGAAATGAAGGTATTTTCTTTTAATTATATACTTGATATAACGTGGTTATACTAATTAATCAATTTAATTAAAAGTATATTTAATAGAAAATTCATAAATGGTATGTTTTGTAATAGTAGTTACAAAGTGTTGCAACCATGAGTAATTTATCACAATGAAATAAATGTACCATTTAAAATGTTCCTAGTCAAGATCCATCGAGACTGGATATCGATGTACCCGTTGAAACTAGAGTACATGATGCTCTTCAAATATTGGGCAATGTATTACTCATGGCTGCTGGGGGAACCAAGGGATTATGTACTAATAGTTATTGGATAACTTTGGAATGACTCGTCGATAGTTTTTTGTTAGTTAATATAACTAAGGTTAAGCAGAGAATATCTATGTGACTAATTTACATAGTTCTCTCGACTTGAGAATACTATTGAACTTCAATGTGGAAGCTTCGTTGATTATAGCTAAATCGTGGCATGTTGTCCATCAAACGGCTATAGTTGGGTCGAGTGGAAGCATTGGAAGTGAAATACTATTCAAGAGAGGATTCGTCTCCTCAGTTATAGGTGGTTAGTATCACGGTCAACTGAAGTTAACTCAAAGTCAAAGTCTCTGGCCAAAACATTTCGGTTAATAATAATTGTTATTATTAAACGAAGGACGTTGTGTTTGGACTATAAAGTTGAATGTGGATGACACTGGAATTTTGGCCATTATCAAATTATATAAATCCAAAGTAATGTAGTTTTGACGAAGAGATTGGTGTAAATAATTGTCACTATTATGTACTGCTTATAATAAGTAAAATTAGATTTTACCAAATGACCTGTAAGCGATGAATTCAGCCAAACTGTCATACCACCTGCTAAGTGATGTGTGAATATTAATATTTGAATTATTCAATATTAATCGTTGGCTGAATTCACACATCTGAGTCGCACAACCGCATTTGTGATTTCTCCAAAACCGCACAATTTATTTATTTTGTAAAATGTTGCAAACCGATTAAATTAGTTAATATTTATGAAATATTAATTATTGTTAATTTATTTGATGTTTTGATTGTTGTTGGCAATTATTTTAATACATATATAAAAGTTATATTTACATATATTGATATGAGATATTGGTAAAAGTTTAAACATGTTTTAAATAGTAAAATAATTGCATAAAAGTTATTTTCTTTTATTTGGAAAAGTTACATATTTGGAATGTGCGTTGATCAGCCATATAATGTTAAGAGAAGGAAACCAATTAATGAGAATAGTTGAAATTTAAAAAGAGAAAATAAAGAAGGAAGTTTTAAGAGGAGAATAGGGAAAGGTTCCTTTAATTATATTAAAAACAAAACCTCCTTATTTTTGAAAGTACGAACGTGACCTTCATTTTGTTCTCTTTTCTTCCCTTCTATATCATTCATTCATGGCTAAAACTTCATCCATAAGAAACCAACAAAACAAATTCAAATCAACATTAAACTAAATTAAAAATGTGGTTCATTCTTCTCTTTCAAAGTGGGATGGTGATTTTCTTGAAATCTGAGAAGAAGCCACAATCAAGGTGTGATGAAGGGCAAGGTCTATCGGACCTTGAGAGTGATCAATCAGACCTAGGTGTTGTTCTATCATTCAAGGTGTTTCTAGATGCTTCATCCTAAGGTAATTATATGTGTGTATAATTTTATATTTACATATCTTATAATTTGTTTGTATCCCCATCTTCCTAAAAATAATTTTTTCCTATCCCCTTAATCTCTATCATTCCCTTCTATTCATACTTGTGAATTTGAATCTTGATTTGAATACCTCCATTCCCTTGCCTGAATCGATTGTTCTATCATGTTAAAATGTAGAATGTTTTCTTTTGTTCACTGCTATTTTATTAGGAATTTCAACATAGATCTAGGCCTTCTTAATTTTATTTTGTAGTCTTTACAAAATTTATTTAATCTAGATCTTCTTATCTTAAATCTATATATGCCTATATCGTTCCATTTTGTTGTTTAAAAAAATGTACATAATTGAACTTTGAATATTTTTTCATAATTCAGGTTTTTCATATTGAAAGGTGTAACAACCCAGTATTTTATGATTATTTTAATTGTTTATTTTAATTATTTAAATTGAAACCCCTGATTTAAAAACTTTATTATATTTATTAAAATGAATAAATTTTGTTATTTTAAATATAAATTTGATTTTTGTGTGAATTATAATTCCAGACCTGAATAAATAAAATATTTCCAGAAAATGTAGATTTTGATTAATTTGGTCAAACTTTGACTTTTAAATTCAAAATTTAAATTTTTGAATTTTATCTTTTATTATGAAAATATATTAAATTTCAAGAATACTGCTTTTTGTTTCGTTGAAATCTGATTTATATTATGAAAGTTGTGCTTTTTACAATATAGGATGTAAATTGATTTATTTAATAAAATTATCAATTTTTATTTGTATAAATAATATTTTTATTTGTCAAATCTTGTTCTAATATGTGTTATATGACATGTTAGATATATTTTATTTTAAAACACTTTAAAGTGATGTTATAATTTTTCCAAAATTTACCGCATTTATTTCATATTTTTAAAGGCTAGTTTCTATTTTTCTGTTATTTTCTTCATTTAAATTATATTTAATTAAAATTTATTTATTTATTTTTGTGAATTCATTTTTATTTTATGTTATTATCTTTATTTTTAAATATTTTCTAAGTCCATATAAATTTTTCAAAGTTTATTCTGTTTATTTTCAAATTTTCTATACTAGTTTTAATGTTTGTGCTATTTTCTTATTTTTATCTTATATAATTAATAATTACTTATTTATATTTTATATTTTGTTGCATTTTCGAATTTGAACTGAAATTATAATTATTTTCAGTAATTTAAACTTATATAAAAAAATTAAAAGGTAATGAGAAAAGGTTATGACTTTTGATTTTCCTATGGCTCTTTATCTTCCACCTTTTCACATTTAACATAACTTTTCATCAATTAGCCATAATTTCTCACTTCCTTCAGCCGCATACTCTATTTCCATTTCGCGTACTTTCTTTTCTCATTCCCTGAACAAAAAAAATTCGGCCATAGCCTTAGAAAAATTTGGGTAAATTTCTTTTCTTCTCTTTTGTTTTACTTTTATGCTTCTTTGATTATGATTTTGCACTTGCTCTTTCCCATCATAGGTTCGGCCACCTCCATCACCATGACCTGCCGCCTCCTCCATCACCTGAGAACACCTCCATCACCACCTCCTCTCTGGCCAAACCCTAAGCCATGCCTCCTAGATGATTGATCCATCACCAAAATCCAACAAAACTCCACTTTTTGTACAAGCCGAGCACTTAGGTCTAGCACCACCTCTCTCAACCACCTAGGCTGACCAACCACCACCACCACTGGCCTGATCTCGACCTAACACACCTCTTCACACCCTCACCTGACCATACCTGAAGTGGCTGTGCCCTCCATAGCCTTGGCCGAGCCCAAAGTTGCATAGAAACCCTTGCTTTTGCCTTTGAACATTAGCCTCTTTTGATTTAAAATACAGACCCGTGGTTAAAATATGTTTTTCTAAAATTTTTAAAGTATTTTAGAAATGTAAATATTATATTATTTTGATTTAAACTTAACTAAAAATGATTTTTGTAAAGTATTATTGATTTTATGAAAATTTATAAGTGAAATAAATTAATGGTTAAGTTAGAAAATCTGAAATGTAAGTTATTTTGGAAATTTAAATTTGGTGATAATTGGAATTTAAATTAAATATGAAAATATGATAAATTCATGATAATTTGGATTAAACTGAATTCAAATGATTTTATAATATGTTAATGATTTTGAATAAATTTAAAATATGAAATGAATGATTATTTAAGTTGAAATTTTGAAATATTACTAAAATTGGAAATTTATGAATTTGGCTTAAATGTGAATTTTAAGTTAAGTAAATAGAAATGAAATTAAGTTATATTTGAAATTGAAACTTAAGTTTAAGTTAATTTAATTTAACAAGTGAATTAGTCTTAAATATTGATTTTTGTATGTAAATTTAACTTTATAAAATCATGAATTTAAGGAAAATTAAATGATGATTATAAAAGTGAAAATATATAATTTGATAAGTTAAAAATGATTTAAATAAAAATATAATTGTTTGTGAAATTATATTGAATAGTTGAAGTTAATTAACTGCATTCCTGAAATGCTATTATTTCTAATGTAAATGATTTTATAGCATTTGTAAATGCCGTAGTTGATAATAATGAACTAAATGGCTAAATTTTATTAAAGGCTATTATAGCATTTTTTGTAAGTGCTATAATTGTAGAATTTAACTAAGTTTCTTTAAAACTAATGTAACCTATTACAGCATTCTTAAATGCTGTGTTTTGTTAAATTGAACTGTTTTGAATGTAACTTTCCGTAGCATTTTCTAAATGCTACGAAAGGGTGAATTTTCACTGTTTTGATAAGTATAAGTGAATAAATGAACTTTGAAAAGTTTTAAAATTTTGGAAATTTAATAATTAAATTATCAAATATAATAACTTCATTTTTATGATTTAAAATGAAGTAATTTTTTTGAAATATAAACTATTTTGAAATGTGTGTTGAAATGGTATTTTAAATAAATGAATGTGGTTTGGGAAAATATGATATTTTGATATTTTGAAATGGACTTTTAATGATATTGAATTTTGAAATGATAATTGATTTCGAAATATAAATTATTATTTTGAAATTTTAACCACGGGATGTATTTAATTCATAGTTTAACTGATCTTTAAAGGATGGGCGATCCCAAACATCCTTTAAGTTATGGTGCATTTCTACTACAGTTCACTTGAGTTGGTTTACATTATATAAGTATATATTGTCCTGACTCGAGTGTTTTGTGTTTTACTTTACACTCGGGTCAGCCTGATATTTACAGCTTAGCTTTGGATTTCTTTCTGGAGCTAGGAATCGCTGGAGATTCTACTTGTCTAGTTATCTATTCCCTTTCAGTCTCAGTTGTTCTATTTCAGATCTGGTATTTACAAACTGCAATGTATTTGAGATTTCTATTATATATGTTTTTCAAACTGATATTATGTATTATGTTTTGAGAATTTGTTACAGTAGCTTCATGAACTACTATGTATTTTAATTTTCGCTGCGAGTTATTCTGATATTTCTATGTCTATGATTCTGTGATTGTATTTCATTTGCTCCAAATTTAATTACAACGTGGAGCAATTCAAGTCCGGCATGTGTGTCTGCGAATTGCTGAAAATATCGGGTTGTTACAAAAGGTTTACACTTGAATATTTAGACATGGGTTGCTATGTAATTAAAACTTGGTAATAATCGCATTAATTAATCTTTATCATCCAATTAATATGATGTTTTAATTTCTGTGTTTCAAATCATTTTAATATAAACTCTTCCTCTTAAATGAAAATGGGAAATATTAAATTAATGATATATTCCATGATTTGCAATTCCATCTAATTAAAAATTACATATCTTCTTAAAAGGAAGGAATCTTTTCACAACTATTTCAAACCAGTTTCATTAATCTTTAGATTCTTTGATTTACTGCTTTATTTGAAATGAAATCAAACATTAAATTAATGATATGTTACATGATTTGCAATTCCACCTAGTCAAAAAGTATATCCCTGCCTAAAGAGGAAAGTATCTTTTACAACTATTTCAAATCATTTTCATTAATCTTAATATTCTTTGACTTAGTATTTGTAATTGAAATGAAATCTATTTTATTTGAACTGTTATGCTAAACATTAGTTGTATATGTACATATGTGTGTATTTAAAGTATGTGTATATATATGTATATGTATTTATATATTAATAAATAAATAAAATTGTTCATATTTAGGACGACAAAGGCATATATAGATGGGAAATGTGTCCATTGTGGTGTAAATCCAAACACCTATGCAATGTTTACATCAGCTTTGCACACTTTTATATGTTGCACTTACATTATTCACATAGGTGCATGTAATGTTCTCATAATCATTTGCAATTAATCAAATTAAATTGAATTAATGCTTTCTAATAAAACATTCAATTGAAATGTTAACATGTTTATTCAACATATTATCCATCTAATTAGAGATAGAGAATTATGATGTTTCTCTCTCTCTCCAATTAATGTCGTTTACTTTCCTAATTAATTACATAAATATTAGGAAGGAAACTAAAGGTCATTTTCTCATATTTATTTTAGTAAGTAACTACTACATACGTGGGTGTATTTGATATACTCATTTATATAATATTCAAACCCTTTTGAATTTTTTTTACCATATTGAATAAAATATTGGTTTTATTTAAAAGAAAATTTAGATAAGATCTAAATGCATTTAGACTTCATAGGCCTAGATCCAAAATGGTAAATTTTTTAAAATTCATCCATTTCTTCCGCTACGGGCTGACCCAGTTACAAAAATCTAAATATTACAAAAACTAAATGATCATCAATATGACTCATTGTATATCAAAAAATACCAAATTTTCATCGACGGGTACATATTTAATATTTTTAACCAAGATTCAGCAATAAAATACCAAATTTATATCAATTAAAGCATCATTCATATAAAATCTCTTATTTAAGGAATAAATCTCTTTTATGTACAGCTCTTAATCCACTCAAAAGAAATAATGTAAATCCAACTAAAATCTTAATTTAACCATATAGATCTCATGTCCGACAAAACCGTATAATAAATTTCATCTATTTTCATATTTTCGAACATCATTCAAAAAAAGTATCTTCATCTAAAATGATAAATCTCAATTATATGAATATAAATCAAAATATCTACTAAATGATACATAAATACTCACCTCAACTGAAGATTAACACAGATCTGTTCCTAATCAACGAAGAATAGCTTTTTCCCTTCCATCTCCACCAAATTTGCTTCAAAAACAGATGTATACATTATTGAATTAATTTCTAGCCTCTTTTCATTTTGATTGAATAATCCTTTTCATTTTCCAAATCTAATATTTTAATTTTTGCAAGAATAAGACAGAGGTGGAGGCTAAGAATAAATTAAGATTTTTCCTCTACCCTCCCTAAAGATATGAAGTAACAGTGAATATATTGAGATAAGAAGGCAGGGAGAAGTGAAGATAGGTTGTAGTCCCAAAAATTTACTTTCATCCAGCCTTTAGGTAAGAGGAAGTTTAAATGTGCCATTTAAAGAGAGTAAGAAATAAATATGTTTTAATACTTATGTGAAACTTACATTTTATTTAAAGAAGATTGATTCCCAATATCTACATGGAATTATTCCCCCAAAATAAATGGGTTACTTTACCTCTACGTTATTTAATGCGCCATTAATTGCTAATTTTCACAATTAGTTTCCTAGAATACATAATATTACTACACAAATAATTTATGCGTATGTTTATATATTCAACAATTAGGAAATATGTCGTGAATGCACAGTTAATTGCTAGCCTATGCAATTAATCTCCCACAATCTATGAAATTAATATGCTATGCAATTATATATATAATCAACAATTAATATGGGAATAAATTCTTCACATTGAATATACATATATTTATATGTCACTAATTCATAAAAGATAAATTGTGCATAACTGCCAAATTCATTTGCCTTACATCAAATTTACAATATGTATATATATATATATACACACACACACACACACATATATAGGAGCACATACATACATATTCCTTTTTCTTGTATAAACGTACATGTATGTGTATATTTTGACCGTACCTTTTTACTATACATTTTCTTTCCTATGTCTATCTCATTTATATATATATATATATATATATATATATATACACACACATACATACATACATAGGCACACATTTCCCTCCTTGAATATTTATCCTCTTGTTAGATTTTCATAAAAAATCAAAAATGTGACATTAATCAGGATTGAACCCATGACCTTTCTTGGTCAAGTCTATCCCCTTAACGAACTATACTAAACACACTTTTTGTTTTTAAATTTAAACGTTGAATGTTATTAGTCGTAAGTGCAAATCTTTTAGACTCATAAAGTCGATATCTTCCGAACCTTAACTCCAAATATATCAAAATTATATGTTAAATTAATATGCTCAAAAAAACCTTCACAATGGTTATAAATATAACACTCAATTTACTCGTCTATTAAAAATTTACTATTAAATACTTTAGTATTAAAAGCGTAAAATTTGCAGATCATTACATTCTTCCCTTCTTAAGGAATTGTCCCTTGCAAATTCCTATGTACAACCCTTAGCAAAATAAATAAATCGTTATTATTGGTCTAATCACAAAATATGATAAATGCATCAATCACAAGTTAATGTCACTAGCTAATTACTTATATAGTAGTATATAATGACCATATAACATTAAATATGATACAATCAAATTCATTCGTAAACTGAATTTAAACATTCACCCATAAACATTATAGTAACATGCACACTTTCTCGACAATATATTCCAAACTATAGTATGTAAAATAAAATTTCATTAATAAGGTTGAAATGGTATCAATCGTAGATTAATTCATCTAATGCATTCTAATAATTCAACCATGATCGATTATAATTAAGGTCATTAACAGAACATAGGTTGATCCAAACGTTTATGTAAAACTAAATGGATATAAATCAATATAACTCAAAATAAAGCACACATTCAAAATAATAGATGGTACTATCCCATGGTAACCTTTCAACCAATAATGCTCGTGTGTTAATTCCTATGTTGACTACATATCCTTTGTGGTATGCATATCCTCAAAACTATCAATAATCTTCCTCCTTATCTTTTTCTTAAGATGAGTAGTATACCATTTCATACTTATATCATACAAAACATTATAGGTACTTACTTAAAATCACATCTTCAAAATAACATGTAGGCAGTCATGGCCATACCCTCAAAATAAAATGTCTAGTCATGGTTGAATCCTCAAATTATTATTGTCATCTACTCATACTGTAGCTGCATCAATTCTTGATTCTTAGAACCACATCATAAGTTCTCTTTCAAATGACTACCATTATAAGGTCAATGAATACTCATTATCATTAGAGTATTGTACATTGGGATATACGTGTACTCTTCATCGTTCGATTTCCCTTCTCGCATCCATGCCTCATAAAGGTCTAGGAACTAGACTGCCAATCATAGTTGATCCAGGGTAAAGATCGCCTATCATGGAGATCATATCTCCGATCATGGAGATTAAGACCCATCATGTTCCAAGTGGGTGCCCTTACATTACCATTTTATTACGAGCACACATCGAAACCTTCGAATATCAATAATTCCATAGCACACTTCATATCAATAGTAGAGCGCATCCTAGCTCCACTTTATAAGTTCCTGTTATAGAACCTATCCTTACGGATCATCATCTCAGCTCCCATCATTGAGTCTTCAAATCCAAAACATCAATATTTTATTTCATTGCTTAAAATTTTTAGACCATGTCGAAAAATCCGATTCCACGATCCTTTTAGAATAATTTCTCTAATTGATGACAAAGATAATCCATTCAATATACCAAAGAGGTGTCCACTAGTGAGGAGTGTTCCAATATCTTCAAAACAGAACAATTTTATTTTCAAGTCAAAGCTTCCACCTACATTTAAAACCAAAATCCTTTTCCTTCCTAAAATACCACCACCTAATCAGGCTATGCATTTAGGAATGAATGAAGATTGTGTTTGAATGCTTTGTCGGAACTTATATTATCTCAATATTAATTTACATCTTGCCTAAATCACTAAAATTGGATCAACAAAGGATAATCGACTATTACCTGGGCAACAAGTGCCCAGGCATTTGCTACAACCGGTTGTAACCACCGGTTGACGATGGTAGACAAAACTAGGCAGTTTTGGCCAATTGTTGATTGCAATTTGTTTCGTGTTCCATTGCTTTGTTTTGGTCTTGTTCTGCTATGTTTGTTTGATTCTTGTTTTTAGTTTGGTTTTGAATTTCTGAGTTGCAATGCTTTGATTTGGAAGTTGCCTTGGATGATTTATTTGCCACCTTATTGTATTGAGCCTTATGCTCTACTTTTGTGTTGCATCTACTTGTATTGATTTTATAATATATATGTACTGTTTTATGTACACTTATATCCATTTTGCTGGTTTGTGTGTGCATATGTATGAATTTATTTGCTAAACTGGGCATAGCGGTGGAGTTGTTACAGAAACAATTTCCCTTTATTCAAAATATCTATGGAAGCTGGTAATTATTTGAAAAAAATTATAGATTCAAAACACATAATTTGATATATATAATATATATATATATATATATATATATATATATATATATATATTGAACCTCCTCAATCGTCATCGGATTCCATGTATTCATCAAGTCTTAAGTCGCCAGAATTCTCTAATTACTATTATCATCTTCAAGGAACGTCTTCAAATCTCTTAGTCATTCCAAATATATAGTCTTCCTCGGCTTAGGAAATCATGCTTTCCCATTATTACTAAACTAAATATTCCCTTAATATCCTACTAGTTTCTCCAATATAAACCTTTCTAAAAGTCAACATTAGATAAATACTTCATCGTAAATTTATAATACACAGCAGAGACAAACAAACCAAAAGTAACAAACGAACTAACTATTGCAAACAGACAATCAACATCTAATACAAGCAAAAGAGATTATCTAAACAAACATGACATGATTAATAGGAACACATCAAACAAACAAATAATTTATATTATCATAGTTAAACAAGAATCAATAACATAAAACAATCATAATGGATTAATTTAAATGAGCATAACACAAATTAATTAGAAGATATAGGTAAGTAAGAAACTAAATTTTCTTAATTCGGAATAATTTAAACAATGCAATGCAAACAATTCATCCGAGTAATCCAACACAAGTATAAGGTCACTATCCCATGTATTGAAATAGGCAGCCTCTACGTCGCATTCCCTCCTTCTCCATTAAAGGGAGTAACTAGACACCCATATATCTCTTTAGGGAAAGTCATATGCAATAGTCATTATTGTAACATCATCATAGTAGGTGTTGGGCAACTCATAACAAATCCTACCCCATCATCCTACACCCTATATAATAAAGTCTATTTTTATAGTTCTCAATCAAAATGATCTTCAAACTAGATCTTTTCAACAAAAATTCTTTGCCCAAGAATGCTTTTCTTTTCAAATGTAATTTTTCAAAGAGTATCCACTAGGTAAAAATACTTACAACCAAAATCAATTTTCAAAACAAAGTTTTCTAAATTCAAATATACTTCTTTGATGAAACTTTTCAACTCAATAAATATTTTATTACATTCTTTATTAATAAGATATTTCCTAAATAAAATACTTCCACAAATCATTTTCAAATATTTCAACCAACAATACAGCTTCTCAAATAAAAATATTTACACTATATTATTTTTAAATTTCTTCTTTTGAGGAATAATTCCTTCAAAATAAAATATATTTTTGTGGAAATAATCTTCTTATAATAAATCATTCTCCAACTCATATAATATTTATTGTAAAGAATGTTTCAATAAAATATTGTTTTTTAATAAGGATACTCAATAAATTTTCTCTAACAAGGTACTAAAAACAATTTAAGTTCTATACTATTATCAAAATAGTTTTCTCCTCTTCAAAACATCGTATTAAATAAGTACTTCTTAAACCTTACAGTATAGACTTTAAAATATTCTTTTAACTAAAATATTTCTTTCCAAAATACCTCTCAACAGAATAATTATTTAAAGAATTCCAAGTCATAAAAAATTACATTTGTCAAAGGATGTTCCCAAATTAAAGACAATTTTAACTAATATGTTTCCATTAAAATATTCTTTCCTAAATGAATATTTTAAACTAAACATCCTTTTATAAAAATACTTGCAAACAATATATTAATAAAATTTCTTTTTTAAATTTTTTTCCTGTGTCCAATAAAACATTTGTAAATCATAATATTCCTATAGAAATGCACTTTAAAGGAAGTTTTAAAACAACTAGAGTTTCTCACAAAAATGGTTCCTTAATGACTGAAATAAACTTCCCATATCTTTTAGAACGCCTTTTTACTAAAAAGTACTTTCAAATAATTATTTTATTATTTTCACATTTCCTTTTTGAAAATATTTGGATAAAAATATTTTATTTAATTTATCTACTTTATTCTCATAAAAAATTTCAACAAATCACTTCGATGCCCAAAAATAACCATGTTTAATAAAATATCATTTAATGAAAGTGTATATTTTATAAATTTTCCAAACAAATATTATTCACTTTAAAAATAAAAGGTGACTGCAACTTAGTAAGGTAAAGTTTCAATTATAGTTTAATATAGGATGTATGTTCCTTGGTTATAACCAACACTTAACCCCTCTTATAAGTGTTCATCCAATCCATTCCTACTTTATTTATCTTCCATCATCATAAATAAACATCATTTTAGAGTAAGGTAATGGTGGTGAACAAACAACCAACACATACAAAGCATAAAATTGTCAATCAAAATGCTCTCTCATTCTATATTTTAACCAAACCTATGGTGTAACTCATTATAACCTAATGGTCAAACCTACCCAAGGCTCAAGGAATCGCTAAACCTAAGCTCTGGTACTAAGTGTGATGACCCACTATTTTTAATATCTAAAATCAATTATAAACGACATTAAAATGCGCTTACAACTATTTCATATATTAAAAGCAGTGGACCGTGGATAGATAAAAATTAAATAAATTCTAAAACAATAAATAAAAATGGAAACGCCACAGCAGAATTTAAACATTAATGTATACTTATACATACATACATACCAGTTTAACAATCAAATATTACTTAAATAAAATACGCCATATAGTTTATATATTTTATTACATCAATTATTGAATACCATCATTATAATTATAACGTAAGAGATATACCAATCTCACGTAGATACGACTCCTCTCAAACCCTTTGCTCCTTTTTTCTAACCCTAAAAATACACATATGCATAGAGAAAAAGAAAAAAAAATTGACTATTTTTGGACTATATCGAATCCTATACACTACGACCATATGCTCGATACCTATTGCATAGGAAAAGATTTCCTATGTACCCCTTTTGGAGGATCAAGCCCACGTAGTTCTATCACCTGCTCTTCTCCCGCATCCAAATAATTATTAGTACAATGTGGCCATAGCATCCATGTAACCAATGCAGTCAATGCATTTAATGAAAATAGAAAAAGTAGAAAATAGTATTAATACTCTTCCATCTCAAAAAATCAACGTATGGTGCAACGTCCTATAATTTAATCCCTTAGAAATTTGAATATTTAATTATTTGAATATTGAATTATATAAACCTAATGCATGTCTTTTCAAATATAAAAACGGAGTAAAACACCATTTTCAAATATTTTTATATTAGTGAGTGGAGAAAAGCATAAGGGATAATGTGATCAGAAATCAGTTTATCAATATATGACTTTAAACTCGTTAAAAGTTGTCGAAAATATTTTATAAAATTTTTAAAATAAATGTGATACATAAGATTGGTTACGGTTGGATCAAATTTAAGTCGAATCAAATTAGGCCATAAGGATGGTTTCAATTGGACTAAAATATGGTCGAATAGAATTAGGCCACAAGGATAGTTCTTATTGGACAAAAATGTGATCAAAACAAATTAAGCCATAAGGATGGTTCATATTGGACTAAATATGGTCGAATCTAATTAGGCCATAAAGATATTTCCTATTGGACCAAAATATGGTTGAATCAAATTAGGCCACAAGGATTGTTGCTAGTGGACCAAAATTTGGTCGAATCAGGTTAGGTCATAGTTGATAAGAATAATTTCCATTGGACCAAAATATGGTCAAATCAAGTCGTGATATGAGGATGGTTGCCGTTGGACCAAAATGTAGTCGAATCAAGTTAAGCCATATGGATGGTTTTCCTTGGACCAAAATACGGTAGAATAATGTTAGGCCATATGAATAGTTTCCATCGGAGCAAAATATTGTCAAATCAGGTTTGACCATAGTTGATAAAAATCGTTTCTAATGGACCAAAGGGTGATCGAAATAGATTAGGCTATGGGAGATTAGGAATTTACTTAAGTTCCCTCCTCTTGATCATATATAAATAGCCACGTCATGGAGAAAATGAAAATCAATTACAAGTTAAGTTATTTTCACAAACTTTCTCATCTCTTTAAACCACTCTCTTTTGATCAAAATTAACTCAAATTACTTCTAAAAATTTCATAAAGATATTTTCATTCAATTAAAAATCACCAAATAGCCAAAGAAGAAGCGCCCATTTTTGCAAAAGTATGGATAGAAGGAGCCAAAAGTAAGGCTATAAGGGGGAGGACGAGAGCAACTATGTAACGACCCGAAATTTTTAATGGTTTTGTAACATAATTAACTGAATTTTTGTGAAATTTTAAATGATTAAATTTGGAAATGAAAATTTTGATATTTGGAATACCTCTATATAAACATAGCAAATAGTAAATTTTTATCTGATAATATGGAAGTTTATTTTATTTTGTAATTTTATTTAAATTCAAATCAGTTAATATTTGATGATAACAAAATGTTTTTCAATCCTGAATATTTTTATATAATAAATTTAAATCATCTTCTGAGTGAGATGCCATATTTCGTTTCATCAAATTTACATTGCTATTGCTCCGTTTATCTTATTTCTGGCGTATTAGCAGCATTTTCGGTACCGATATCGACTTTTGATAGGATGATCGTACCACTGATATTTGTGTACCGTTTTGATCATCCTGTCGTGCTGATCTTCACAGTATGTTCGTTTGTGTGTTTCGACGTCCGATACACTGCGAAATCAGTAAAATAAGGAACCATATTGGTACCCGATTTTTACCTTTTTGGTTTCCTTGTCCGTTCGTTTGCTTCCTGAGATAACCAATGGTTTGTAACTATTAATACCTCGAGAAAATTGATTGTTGGACTTTTTAATTTCACTGTTTTGTTTATTGTAATTTGATATTGATTTGTTTGGCTTCTTCATTTCAAAAGAAAAACAAATATGCGATCTGAATATTATCCAACCATTTGCTAGCTCGCCTATTTCTCTTCCCCATCCTATATCCTCCCTCCTATCCTCTGTTTCACTTCCGCCTTTCTCCGAGATCGTGCCACCGATTCATGCAAGCTCCACATGCAACCTAACCAGCACCTCCTTCTCCCTCTACACGTAGCATCGGCCATGTCACAACCCTTGCAACACCCACACGTGAGCCACCCAACCACCATGACGGTCCGGCCTGTTCCTCTCATCCCTTCTTGCGCACTTGACTCTGCCACTTCCTTCCCCTTTCTCTTCCCCTCTCCATACGTTAGCCTTCCACCTGACATGGCCGAGAGCCACCAACCTACTTACTCCGCCTCATACCCGCATGACCCAACACCTCTACCACTCACCTGACCCCGTCCCCCTCGCAGCAGCGCAGCAACCATCATGCGGCCGAGCATCCATCATTTCAAACTTTATATATAGGTTAGTATATATATGCTTTGTAAAATAGTCGTTTTACATATATATTTATGTTTCCTGATTTTTTTTAGCCGCCGCTTATATATTGGTATATACATATATATGTCTTTACTATGCTACAGTATAGTTTTATTTTGTTGGCTTATGAATGAAAATATGTATGTGGTATGTAAGTTTATATTTGTATTGTATTTAATATACATAGTTTTAAAATTTGTCTGTTACTATATATATTCGTACGTGTATATATTAGTTGTGATATACATATATAAGTTATACAAAGTATATAATATATACATATTGTTTTAAGTATAAAATACTGTTTTACTTTTAAATATACAATATTTACAGTATTTTATGTATTTTATAGAGTAGCTCTTGTAAGTGGCATCCATAAACATATATTAATAAAGTACGATGTGTTTGCAATAGTTTTATTTATAATATACATTATGATTTTTCATAGCTGCTATAATATACTGTGTATATTGACAGAGTTTTGTTTTAAGGATTTTTATGTATATTATAGAGCTTGTAAGTCGGTGTATATATGTATATTTATATATAAGTTTTATATAAGTTTTCAAATCCGTTATATATATATTAGTGTGTACAAGAGATATTATATGTATTTTGATTTATTTGTTTGCATGTATACATAGTACCGTATATATATTTTATTTCATAACATTATTGTATTATATGAATGTTATGTCTATACAGTTTTCTTTTCAAATAGTTTGTAGTAACTAAGTTATGTTGTTTATATAGTTATAAGTTTATAAAGTTATAAAAGTCATAAAAGTTATTTGTTTAATATATATAATATAAGTTGTTTATATATATATATATATATTAAGTATGTAGTATAAGTTGATCTGTTGTTATATAGTATATTTATATCTTCTGAGTTATATATTTTTATAAGTTATATTAATATATATATGTTAAATTGTTAAGTTCTAATCTACGGATACAAAAATTTATTATATATATATATGTTTGACTTTAATATTTGAGTTTTAGTTTAAACAATGATTCTTGAAACACATGTATGTTTATATATATATATATATATATATACATATACTTTATTTAATATGTGTTTGAAATTAGAATATGATTTTGTATATATATACAAAATTTTATATGTTATATCTATATCAATTCACTTATACTATTCATCTTCTTCAATCCAATTTTGATTGATTTTGTCAATTCCAAGTTGTCAGTTTTGTCGTCCAATTCATGTCAATCTTACCTTGCTTTGGAATTCGTTCTTGGATCCGTAACTCATTTTCATCATCAAATATCTCTAGCCTAGAAAGGTGAGCAATCACTCACGATTAACATTCTTATATTTATTAGATTTGACTTCAATTGAAACGACAATTGAAATATGTTGTTGTTAGTTATTTAGTTGCTTTATATATGCCATTATCTGTATCTGTTCATCTGTGACATCTGGCACCCTGATTCTGTTATTTATTCTGTTATTGATAATATGCCTGCTATTGATATGTTATATTGTTATCACAACTGTTCTCACTCTGCAAGTTCCCTGTTAGTTTAGAACTCGCTATGGGGTTGAAATGATACATACCCGAACGATCTTGTAGAATAAGAGAAAACAGTTATGGGTTGAAATAATAAATCCAAGCGATTTTCATTGACTTTGAATTTGTGATTGCGGGTTGAAATGATATATACCGTAGAAAATTAAATTATGGATCGAAATGATAAATATCTGTATCACTTGACGACAGGATAGAGAATCATATACAGACACCGTTGGTCTATATATTTTGAATATGATTTCCAAGGTTTTGAAAGGAAATATATGGGTTTTATTAAGTATTTATTTGATTTCTAAAAATATAATATGTAAAAAACTTATATTTTAAATTATATATTTTGGGAAATTTAAATTTATAAGTTAGTTTTGGAATTATAAATTTTAAGATTTTCTTATAATTTTATTTTCTTAAAAATATATATAATAAGGTTTAATTTAATAAAATTTAATTTAATTAGTATATAATATGTTTTAAAATATTTATTTAAAATTTATATTAATATTTTAAAATAGATTTACAACTTTAATAATAAAGGTTAGAAAGATAAATTAATGTTGACTTAGAATTTAAATTGGTTAATAATTAAATTTAAGAAAGAATTGATTTAAACTTATTGGTTTTGAGATTTTGAAAAGATATGATTATAACTTGGTTAATAACTTGATTTGATAAGAAGTAACTAAATGAATGTTCTCAATTTTAATAAAATTGAGATTTAATGTTTTATATTGATTTAGGTATATGAATTGGGATTTAAATAAATTGTTATAAAAATGGTTAAGGGAGTAATTTCCAATTTGAATAAATTTAAATTTAATATTGAAAAATGAATGAAGTTTATATTTTAAATGTTTGAATATATAAACTTGAATCTTTGAACTTTGAATTGAAATGGTTATACAGGAATTCATTTCAATTGAATTTTTGGAATTTAAGATGATTTAAATCGAATTGCAAAATTGGAGGAAACTAATTTTATTATATAAAAAATTTATTACATATACAAACTATTTTCATTTATTATTATATATATAAAAACTATTTTAATTTATAAACTATTATAATATATGTACTATTCTCAACATCTAAATTGTTTAGGTGGAAAGTGCTATGATTTCCCAAGTGTTATGATTTCCAATGTTATGATTTCAAAAGTGTTACGATTTCGAAAGTGTTATAATTCGAAAGTGTTATGTTTTTGGAAATGAATATGATTTAAAATGTATAATGACACCAGATTGATATAGTTTTAAATGACTGTTTGACATGAAATAACCATGGTGTTATAATAAGCGTTTGGTTGTTAAAGTGACCGGGATCGAATATTGTCATACTCTCTGCCAGTACCAAAAACCATTTTAACAAATGTGTACGTGGTGGAGATTCTAGAATGAAGTAGGAAGGTTTGGTGACGATTCTATATGGTAGTTACGTAGCCCGGACTCCCGTGAGTCAGCTTGATGTTGCTAACACAGGAGCTATACCGCGCCAAGTGAGGTCATTCCTCCTATCGGACACATTTCATCATACTATTCTATTGCTTTTGTGATTTGATTAGGTGCACCTTTGATTTTGGACTATGTCATGAGGTGGGTGGTAGTAGCTGCTATACCACCAGTCCGGGAGTGAAAATGGTACACTACTACAAAACATGTCATTTGTATCGGTTGTTTACCCCCCTTTTGCATCAGTTCAACAACCGATGCATATGCAACCGATGCAACATGCTTAACACTTTTGCATCAGTTCTGAAACCGATGCAAAATGGTCCTTTTTGCATCGGTTGTTACTAACAACTGATGCAAAAAATCATAGTTGGTAGCTTGAACACAACCCCCATGTTGCATCGGTTGTAGTGAAAACCGATGCAACAAAGAACTTGTTGCATAGGTTGTTGTTGAAAACCGATGCAAACCAATCCCTCTATTGCATCGGTTTTTTATAACAACCGATGCAAACTAATCCCTCTATTGCATCAGCTATTTATACCTAATGCAAAAAAGCCATTCTCAGAAACCATTATTGCAGTACTCAAATAGACTGTATATATATTATTGATTATAACAAACAATTATTGCATGCAATATTACACTCGTTCAAAATAAAAATTGATGGAAAATACATGTAACAACCCGCATATTTATCGATTACATATTTAAATATTTTATTTAAATATTTCACCGTTCGTCGGATTTTGGTCCGAAAAGCTACTTTTTGCAAACAGTCGAATTGGGACTCACGACCACCCCCATTGAGTTCAAAATAACGTTTGCGACCTTTTTGAGTATAAGCTTCGATATGTTTGGAGAAAGTTGATTTTTGCTACTTTTTCCCGCTTGTGACTTTGGTTTGGACTGCACCCTTATTAGCTCAGCCCAACCCCTTCTCTTCATAACTTCTCCTCTTTAATTAAAATACTCAAGCTCAAGCAAAAATGGTGGAAGAGAATGGGAATTAGAAACTCCAAGCCCTAGTTCCTCTTGCTAGCTCAAGTTCTTGCTCCAAATTCAAAGAGAACCCATTAGTAAGCATCTCCTTCTTCTTCTCGAACTCATTCTCTCTTTGATTTCAGAAATTTCCTAAACCTAACTTTGGAAAATGTTTCTCTTTTTAGCTTAGATTCAAGCTTCTAGTGTTGAGATTGAAGTGTGGTTGATTTCCATTTGCTTTCAAGCTTCTTCTTCATTGATTTGGGTTCAAAGGTGAGATTTTTAATCTCACATCTATGCTTATATTTATCTTCGAATGTTAGGTATGAATTCCTAACACTTATTCGTGTGCATTTGCTTTTGGTTTGGATTGATTTGGTGAAATTTCCAATTTTTAGTGTTTTGAGTTCAATTCGTTAAAAATCCTAACTTTGATGTTTGAACATGTTTTTGGTGATGCATCGAGGAGCATATAGGGCCGGGTAGTCGATTGACGTAAACCCTTAGCGCCATTGCTCGACCGATAGAAATTTGGAAGAGATTGCCATTCATTAGATGGGCATGGGCGGTGCTGGCTACAGGCCCGGCCGACCGACCACAGGGTCCGGTCGACCGACCTGCCACCCCGTGCCTTTCTGTTTTCTGGTTCGGTCGACCGACTCAGGGAGTCCGGTCGACCGACCTGCTACTATTTGCCAGATTAGCCTATATCGCTAATTCGTTTGAATATCCAACTTTAATCAATTCGTGTTGTCTCCCTTTTGTTGTTGTCATTTATTATCGACTTTGATGACCTTTTCTTTGGGAATTTTAGATATATCCACTTTGATGGATTTTATATCGATTTCTTTGGATTTTATTCACGTTTTCGAATGTGAATCATAGTGATTGATTGTTCCTAGAATCTTCTTTGTGATTTGTCACTTTAAAAATATAAAGGTTTTCTATACTAGTAGCAAATATCAAAACTCTTTCTTCAAATGATTTCAACACTATTTTATTACAAAGCTCGTTTCTAAAACCGATTCCCAATCTATTAGTATATACAAACCTTTACCTCACTCGTATGAGAAATCTAATTAAACGACTTAGTAAAACAAGTGGTATAAAACGCTTGCGTTTACTTCGTCGGTTAATTCTTGGACTTGTTCGATTGAATCTCTTGTGACAATTTTCTAGTGGAGACCTACAATTTGTTCGTAAATATTTAAGTTAAGCTAGTGGTTATGGGACATGATGCTAAGCTCATATATTTACTAGCTTACTGTAATCGACACTTCTCGTTGATCATGACGATCATCTTTATGTTTTAGACTAGCATTGTGCAATGTCTTTGTGATTTGGTTCATCGGATGTCCCGCTGTATGACGTCGTTGTTCCCTTTGATTGTGATTTGGTTCATCGGATGTCCCGCTGTACGACGTCGTTGTTCCCTTTGGTTGTGATTTCTGGATTTCGTGTGTTGAATTCTGGAATTTATGTTTCACCAACTTTTACGATTGGCATGGATATGTATGTCATTTATTGTGGCTTGGTGAATGAACTTAGGAATATGACATTCCTTTTTATCTTTGAGAAGATCTTTGCGATATTGATTAATCTCTTATTGATTTTTCAATTGCTTATTTATCACAGCTTGGCATTGTGATTATTCTACGTTTAGTCATACCTCTTATTCTATATCATTTCATCTGATATTTATAGCTAGACTGATCCGTTTATTATTTTCTTCTTAAAAAATACTCGGGTCAGACTGAGATTTTACAGGTGCTTCTGCTTGACTCCTTATCGGACTATCATCCCGACTTTTGGTTAACTACTTTAGTTTAGTAGTCTTTTGTTGTATACATTTGAGATACAGACTCTATGATGTATACTTATTCTTTTGTGTGGTTCATGTAACCATTCTTTTGTGATATTGTGGATCTTTTTAGACCACTACTCTGATATACACTTTCATGTGTAATATTCATATCTATTTCTGCCTTTGTGATATGAATTGTCTGTGACTGATTTATGTTATGTTTATTTCTATATTTGTTTCCGAAGATATTATAGCCACTGTGTAGTAGCTTTGAGTTTGTGTCGGAATGTCGGATTTCCCTCTTGATAAAGAAATGCATGTTATACTATCTGACATATCGATGCTCGCGCTAAGCAATTACACGGATGGTCGCTCCTCAACTGCCTTATTCTCCGTGCTAGTTGACAGCATTCTCCGTAATGTTCTTGGCTAGCGTGGGTATAGAGGTGGGGCGTCACAGCTTGGTATCAAAGCCAAACTTCGGAACAATGTAGAATAATTTAACAAGGATCATCGTCCTAAGTCCATCTTAGGAGTCGTGCTTTAGGATTTAATTCGTGTCCTTGTACCGATTCATCCTAATTTCTTTATGATTCCTTGTTTTATCAATCAAGTTTGATTGAAATTTATTCTGAGAGTAACTTTTTCCTCTTCTTTCTTTCTTTCTTAAAGAAGAGAAATGGTTAGACCTGGCCGTCCCAGCGCCGGTCAATCTAGTTCTACTCCCCAGGATGGAGTATTTATGTCTGCTCAACAACTTTTGGATCTTGTAAATAATCAAGAGTTTATCTATGCTTTAAGTAAGAACCCCGAAATGGTTCTACCTTTGAAACTTGAAGTTTCTTTCAATCAGCTTGTGGATGTTACTCTTCTTCATGGAGAGGTTGGTAAAGGAAGTGTTTGTGATATTGGAACTTCCAAGAAGAGGCATATTAAGTTCAAGAGCCTTAGTCCCAATAAGAGAGTGAAGCAAACTACTTTTGTAACAAAGACTCCAATCCCTAATCGTGGAGGATGCTACAATTGTAATTCTAAGGAACACCATGCGAATATGTGTCCAAAACCCCATTCTTGTCGCTATTGCAAGAAACCGGGTCATCTTTTATCTGCGTGTCCCAAACTTTTGAACGAGGACATGAGAAAGCTAAATATTATGCAAGCCCCTAGTAACACTTCTCGCGGTCAAGGTATTTCTCATTTAATCCTTGATTACATTTATTTCGTGATCTTCTTATTTGAGTTCTTTTTGATATGGGTTCCATCTCACTATTTCATATCAAAAGAACTTGTCGATTCTTTTTCTTTGAATATTTTGGGCTTGATGACTTCTTTGAGGATTGTGAATCCGGATGGTAGATCCGCAACACTCAATTTGCTTTTTATTGATGTCGAAATTATTTTATGAGACTTTTCTTTCCGAGCCGATATTTTTACTTAGGCTCCGGAATTGATTTGTGCGATAGGATTGGCTTAATCATTAATGAAGCCTATATCCTATTTTCTCGAGTGGACTATTCATCTTTGACATTTTCAATCTGTTAAGCAGATTTCTATTTTTCCTTTATGATTTTGATTTCAACTTGATGGCATCATTTTATTCCTTAAGCCCACTTATAAGGAAAGTGTTATTTCTCTCATTCATGTAGTCTGAGAAATTTTCGGTATTTTTAAGTTTGTCTTAGGATTATCACCTAAGAAATCTTTTGTGTGGTGTTAAGGTCTTTTCAGTTTGACCTTGCCACCAATTTTCATTTTTCTACGAGTTGCGGGAGTTAGCATTCCACTTACCGCATTCTGCACTCGTTATGATTCTTATGAATGACTTATTTTGTCATTCAGTTTGTCCAGCTTATTTCATCCATTTTACAAATTGAATATTTGTGTTTATTGATTTTGGATGAAAATAGAAATTTAAAATTTTGCAAAATCTTTTTCATAAGATTTATTTATAAGTAAAACTGGATTTTGTTCTTGAAGCGAACAAAGAATATTCTTAAAACTTTTTAAGAGATTTATTTATCCTATAAAAGATGATTTTGTGATTGTATTGCCCGTTGAGTGCTTTAAGAATTTTGGTCGATGCGCTTGATCAACGTTATCGATAGGAATTTCCTAAACGCTTTGATGTGACAATCAGACACGATGTATTGACTTGTAAAACGTAAAAATTTTCTAGAAAGATAATTACATAAAGATAAGTGTAATTTTGAAAGTCTAACTTTATGGGAAAGAAGATTATTTAAAAGAAATTCTTTCTTTTCGAAACTCTTACTCTTGTGATTCCTGAATGGGAACCAAGACTTTGTTATTTGTACCGACATTAGTCGTATTGGTTTGGATGCCGTTCTCTTGCAAAGGAGAATGTGCTATCACTTGTGCTTCTAAATCATTATAGCTTATCGAGACTAGATATGCCACTCATGATCTGGTGCTCTCGGCTATTGTTTTTACTTTTGGAATTTGGCATCATCATATTTGGATGAGAAATTTGTTCTCTACCTCGATCATAAATCTTTGGAATAATTATTTTCTCATATGGAACTCCATGTTGACTCGAGTTCCTGACATCTTATGATCTTGATATTCTTTTTATTCCTGGAAGGGAAATCGTGTTGCCAATGCGCTTTGTCGTAAGCAACAAGTGGTTGATTCTTTGATGTTGTCTGAATGGAATTATCTTTTCATCAAGTTCATCGGACGTTTTGGTACACTTCTTTTTATTGAGTTTTATCTCATTCCTTTTATGGACTAGTGTCCGATGTTCTTTTATGGTGTTCGGTTCATCGGATGTACTGTTATTATACTACATCGATGTTCCGTCTTATTCGATTCATTGGATGTATCGTTTGTACTACATCAATGTCTTCGCTTTTTGATTCATTGGATGTACCGTTTGTACTACATCAATGTCTTCGCTTTTTGATTCATTGGATGTACCGTTTGTACTACATCAATGTCTTTGCTTTTGATTCATTGGATGTACCGTTTGTACTACATCAATGTCTTTTCTTTTTAGATTCATTGGATGTATCGTTTGTACTACATCAATGTCTTTGCTTTTGATTCATTGGATGTACCGTTTGTACTACATCAATGTCTTTGCTTTTGATTCATCGGATGTACCGTTTGTACTACATCAATGTCTTTTCTTTTTGGATTCATTGGATGTACCGTTTGTACTACATCAATGTCTTTGTTATTTGATTCATTGGATGTACCGTTTGTACTACATCAGTGTTTTGATTCATTGGATGTACCGTTTGTACTACACCAATGTCTTTGCTTTTGATTCATTGGATGTACCGTTTGTACTACATCAATGTCTTTGCTTTTGATTCATTGGATGTACCGTTTGTACTACATCAATGTCTTTTCTTTTTGGATTCATTGGATGTACCGTTTGTACTACATCAATTTCTTTGCTTTTGATTCATTGGATGTACCGTTTGTACTACATCAATGTCTTTGCTTTTGATTCATTGGATGTACCGTTTGTACTACATCAATGTCTTTTCTTTTTTGATTCATTGGATGTATCGTTTGTACTACATCAATGTCTTTGTTATTTGATTCATTGGATGTACCGTTTATACTACATCAGTGTTTTGATTCATTGGATGTACCGTTTGTACTACATCAATGTCTTTGCTTTTTATTCATTGGATGTACCGTTTGTACTACATCAATGTCTTTTCTTTTTGGATTCATTGGATGTACCGTTTGTACTACATCAATGTCTTCGCTTTTTGATTCATTGGATGTACCGTTTGTACTACATCAATGTCTTTGCTTTTGATTCATTGGATGTACCGTTTGTACTACATCATGTCTTTTCTTTTTGGATTCATTGGATGTACCGTTTGTACTACATCAATGTCTTTGCTTTTGATTCATTGGATGTACCGTTTGTACTACATCAATGTCTTTGCTTTTGATTCATTGGATGTACCGTTTGTACTACATCAATGTCTTTGCTTTTGATTCATTGGATGTACCGTTTGTACTACATCAATGTCTTTTCTTTTTGGATTCATTGGATGTACCGTTTGTACTACATCAATGTCTTTGTTATTTGATTCAATTGATGTGCCGTTTGTACTACATCAGTGTTTTGATTCATTGGATGTACCCTTTGTACTACACTAATGTCATTGCTTTTGATTCATTGGATGTACCGTTTGTACTACATCAATGTCTTTTCTTTTTGGATTCATTGGATGTACCGTTTGTACTACATCAATGTCTTTGCTTTTGATTCATTGGATGTACCGTTTGTACTGCATCAATGTCTTTTCTTTTTGGATTCATTGGATGTACCGTTTGTACTACATCAATGTCTTTGCTTTTGATTCATTGGATGTACCGTTTGTACTACATCAATGTCTTTGCTTTTGATTCATTGGATGTATCGTTTGTACTACATCAATGTCTTTTCTTTTTGGATTCATTGGATGTACCGTTTGTACTACATCAATGTCTTTGTTGTTTGATTCATTGGATGTACCGTTTGTACTACATCAATGTCTTTGCTTTTGATTCATT
The DNA here is from genome assembly GCA_030765085.1 of Allium cepa. Lineage (NCBI taxonomy): Eukaryota > Viridiplantae > Streptophyta > Magnoliopsida > Asparagales > Amaryllidaceae > Allium > Allium cepa. Next base: position 469,103,480 of record CM060943.1, read on the forward strand.
TGATGTGCTGTTTGTACTACATCAATGTCTTTTATTTTTGGATTCATTGGATGTACCGTTTGTACTACATCAATGTCTTTGTTATTTGATTCATTGGATGTACCGTTTGTACTACATCAATGTCTTTGCTTTTGATTCATTGGATGTACCGTTTGTACTACGTCAATGTCTTTGCTTTTGATTCATTGGATGTACCGTTTGTACTACATCAGTGTCTTTGATTCATTGGATGTACCGTTTGTACTACATCAATGACTTTGCTATTTGATTCATTGGATGTACCGTTTGTACTACATCAATGTCTTCGCTTTTTGATTCATTGGATGTACCGTTTGCACTACATCAATGACTTGGCTTTTTGGTTCATTGGACGTACCGTCTTTGTACTACGTCGGTGTTCCAAATTATTCGAGTTTCTAGTTTCTCGGGCGTACCGTATTTGTACTACGCCGTTGCACCGGCTCAACTTTTTGCTATTCTTGACGTTTTCCACATCTTTTAACTATGGAAATGCTTTTAGATTTTCGGTTTTTATTCTTGAGCCCGGTGTTATTGAGGGATTGAAGTTTCACCAAATTTGACTTTTGAGCAACATTCTATTCGCATCATTGCTTTGGAGGTTGAGCGCCTTCGATATAAAGATATTCTTTTTGATAAAAGTTCAATGGTTCTCAAATCCTAAGGATTGCTCATGTGAAATCTTGAGAATTCATCGAACGAAAACTTTCGTATTTACTCCTTCGTGCTCTTTATGGTGGACTTCTTGATTCAAATTTTCTTTTGTGTTAATATGCTTCCACGGTTGTTCCTATATATTTCCTTCTTAATTATTGCGAGGACGCAATTTCTTTAAGGAGGGGAGTCTGTAACAACCCGCATATTTATCGATTATATATTTAAATATTTTATTTAAATATTTCACCGTTCGTCGGATTTTGGTCCGAAAAGCTACTTTTTGCAAAAAGTCGAATTGGGACTCGAGACCACCCCCATTGAGTTCAAAATAACGTTTGCGACCTTTTTGAGTATAAGCTTCGATATGTTTGGAGAAAGTTGATTTTTGCTACTTTTTCCCGCTTGTGACTTTGGTTTGGACTGCACCCTTATTAGTTCAGCCCAACCCCTTCTCTTCATAACTTCTCCTCTTTAATTAAAACACTCAAGCTCAAGCAAAAATGGTGGAAGAGAATGGGAATTAGAAACTCCAAGCCCTAGTTCCTCTTGCTATCTCAAGTTCTTGCTCCAAATTCAAAGAGAACCCATTAGTAAGCATCTCCTTCTTCTTCTCCAACTCATTCTCTCTTTGATTTCAGAAGTTTCCTAAACCTAACTTTGGGAAATGTTTCTCTTTTTAGCTTAGATTCGAGCTTCTAGTGTTGAGATTGAAGTGTGGTTGATTTCCATTTGCTTTCAAGCTTCTTCTTCATTGATTTGGGTTCAAAGGTGAGATTTTTAATCTCACATCTATGCTTATATTTATCTTCGAATGTTAGGTATGAATTCCTAACACTTATTCATGTGCATTTGCTTTTGGTTTGGATTGATTTGGTGAAAATTCCAATTTTTAGTGTTTTGAGTTCAATTCGTTAAAAATCCTAACTTTGATGTTTGAACATGTTTTTGATGATGCATCGAGGAGCATATAGGGCCGGGTAGTCGATTGACGTAAACCATTAGCGCCGTTGCTCGACCGATAGAAATTTGGAAGAGATTGTCATTCATTAGATGGGCATGGGGGGTGCTGGCTACAGGTCCGGCCGACCGACCACAGGGTCCGGTCGACCGACCTGCCACCCCGTGCCTTTCTGTTTTCTGGTTCGGTCGACCGACTCAGGGAGTCCGGTCGACCGACCTGCTACTATTTGCCAGATTAACCTATATCGCTAATTCGTTTGAATATCCAACTTTAATCGATTCGTGTTGTTGTCTCCCTTTTGTTGTTATCATTTATTATCGACTTTGATGACCTTTTCTTTGGGAATATTAGATATATCCACTTTGATGGATTTTATATCGATTTCTTTGGATTTTATTCACGTTTTCGAATGTGAATCATAGTGATTGATTGTTCCTACAATCTTCTTTGTGATTTGTCACTTCAAAAATATAAAGGTTTTCTATACTAGTAGCAAATATCAAAACTCTTTCTTCAAATGATTTCAACACTATTTTATTGCAAAGCTCGTTTTCTAAAACCGATTCCCAATCTATTAGTATATACAAACCTTTACCTCACTCGTATGAGAAATCTAATTAAACGACTTAGTAAAACAAGTGGTATGAAACGCTTGCGTTTACTTCGTCGGTTAATTCTTGGAATTGTTCGATTGAATCTCTTGTGACAATTTTCTAGTGGAGACCTACAATTTGTTCGTAAATATTTAAGTTAAGCTAGTGGTTATGGGACATGATGCTAAGCTCATATATTTACTAGCTTACTGTAATCGACACTTCTCGTTGATCATGACGATCATCTTTATGTTTTAGACTAGCATTGTGCAATGTCTTTGTGATTTGGTTCATCGGATGTCCCGCTGTACGACGTCGTTGTTCCCTTTGATTGTGATTTGGTTCATCGGATGTCCCGCTGTACGACGTCGTTGTTCCCTTTGATTGTGATTTCTGGATTTCGTGTGTTGAATTCTAGAATTTATGTTTCACCAACTTTTACGATTGGCATGGATATGTATGTCATTTATTGTGGCTTGGTGAATGAACTTAGGAGTATGACATTCCTTTTTATCTTTAAGAAGATCTTTGCAATATTGATTAATCTCTTATTGATTTTTCAATTGCTTATTTATCAGAGCTTGGCATTGTGATTATTCTACGTTTAGTCATACCTCTTATTCTATATCATTTCATCTGATATTTATAGCTAGACTGATTCGTTTATTATTTTCTTCTTAAATAATACTCGGGTCAGACTGAGATTTTACAAGTGCTTCTGCTTGACTCCTTATCGGACTATCATTCCGACTTTTGGTTAACTACTTTAGTTTAGTAGTCTTTTGTTGTATACATTTGAGATACAGACTCTATGATGTATACTTATTCTTTTGTGTGGTTTATGTAACTATTCTTTTGTGATATTGTGGATCTTTTTAGACCACTACTATGATATACACTTTCATGTGTAATATTCATATCTATTTCCGCCTTTGTGATATGAATTGTCTGTGACTGATTTATGTTATGTTTATTTCTATATTTGTTTCCGAAGATATTATAGCCACTGTGTAGTAGCTTTGAGTTTGTGTCGGAATGTCGGATTTCCCTCTTGATAAAGAAATGCATGTTATACTATCTGACATATCGATGCTCGCGCAAAGCAATTACACGGATGGTCGCTCCTCAACAGCCTTATTCTCCGTGCTAGTTGACAGCATTCTCCGTAATGTTCTTGGCTAGCGTGGGTATAGAGGTGGGGCGTCACAATACATAATCAGATTTAATAATTCGACAAAAGAATGAAAAAAAAAAAAAATTCCACAGTACATAATCAAACAGTCGGTAGTAAAAAATAAATGCAGCGTATTATATGTAGACACAAAAATACATATATACAGAGAAGAGAATGTATCGTTGACAGTGGATAAATTAAACAGAAGATGGTCTTCAAATGCACAAACCTTCATCCTATTTTGTACTTGAGCAACCTGAAGTTGAGTTGTGCAATCTTATATGCATATGATCCTGCATAATACAAATTGTGGTTAGCCATGTCTTTCTTTGGAGACACTTTCCTGCTTATGACTTTTTTTCACTGGTTGTTTGTGAGAACGGAGTCAACAGCTAAAGGATCCGGTTGTTACTAGATACTTTGTAATTGAGGAATATATATTTGGTTTCATGAGAAATATTCATTTAAATAATTTCAACTATATGACACCTTTAGTCAACAGCTAAAGGAGATAATACTGAGATTTTATGTCCCATACAAACTTAACAACATGCTAGCCTACTGACCAATATGACACCTTTGCATGCATATACTAATCGTTTTATCTTGATAATGTATTTATATATGGTTTGTTAGTGAAAGAAGCCACAAGAAGAATACAACAATTTGTTACTATTTGTGTATGTATGAACACTATAATGAGGATTGTGTCCAAATTCATTGCTTAAAATATTTAATAGAAAAGATTACATGTTCAAATACTACTTCGAATGTGTTGTTTATGTATAATTATTCCAATCCGGATTAGAAATTTTCCAAAAGAATTAACATGTTCATGGACGTGGTTTATATTAAAACTTCAAGCAGTGATGATGAAGACCAACCCCAACCGTGCCCCATACACGCACAAAACCTCCCCACCCCACCCACACATCCCAATGATGACTGGATCCAAATTTGGATTAGTGTATAAGATCAAGATTAAAGAATTCAAGAAAGTACACAGTTATCGTATGGAATCATCCATTGCACAGTTTATGAGGTAATTGCCAGACATTCCATCCCCACCCCAACCTCCACCCCCAAACACACACATCACCAACCAAATGAAATCGTTGGCTATACCTTAAGTATAAGTTAATAGGAAAAGTTAATTCTATTTTGTTATAATTTGTAAAATTATTCGTTTACCCTGTTCAACAATCAATTTGGTTTTGGAGAGATGGTGATAATTTTGCATTATAACACATATTCGTACCTGGAATCTGAATTTATATTCATTCTCCAATAGAAGTTCATATTCACCAACCACCCTCTTCTACATATCACAACCATATACCACTTACAACCTCTGCAACAATTTCACTCATCTATCCATAACACTGCAATCAAACTCCAGACTGCTGCAGTCACCTCCTTGTCCTCCCCATGCCTCACTGCTATTGTACACTTCCTAGATCCTTCACACCATGGACATCCCCTTCCTCAAACACTTCTCTGCCAAACTATCTGCTACACACCTGACCACAAACTTCACCACATAACCATATTCATCTAAATACCTATACACTTGCCATCAACTCTCCTCACAGTTCACAACTACCCAACCCTGACTATCATATTTTACCCCCACATCAGTGCCAAAATACTGCATGCACATCAGTGTCTCCACTTCATCAACCAAATCTACACCATATCCAATTCAAGACCACATTTCTGCCATCAGTGCTGCCATCGGTTCCGGCATCTATACACATTCCTATAATCTCCACTACATTGTTCACTGTATTTACACTTCCAAACATTAGCTTCCTTATACCGCATCACTGCTTCCTCCATCAACCAACAGTTACCTTCGCAACATCTTACATGAACACAAACACTATATCCCTCTGCCTCAACAGTGCAGTGTGCTTTGCCATTAAATTTTCCCTTCCAACCATCAATAGTGCAACACTACATTCCCTGCCTCAATTAAACCACTGCCTCCCTGACCACCTCCGTATAAACAACTGAATTGCTGCACTGAAACCACCATCCACTACATCAACTACCATTCTCCCATGTCCTTCAATAACCTGTCTCTTCTTCAGACTTCATCACTGCCACGTAAACCTACAAATTACCTTCATCTCCACACTCAAGCAACTACTGCTCTCTGAACATCACCTCTTGAACCTCTTCGAACATCTCCATCCACATTACAGACAACGGTCACCACCCTACACGTCCTCTTCACAAATAATCGAGCACCACCTGAAACAAACCAAAACAACCCGACATCACTCCACATCCAAACCACCTATACTGCTCTCTCTGCCAATCAGCTTCAAAGCACCCTAAGTCAACCACAAACCAAAATCAACCACAGACCAATATCTTCCTTTAACTTCTTCCACCTCTGTCATTCCCACATCTGCAAATCCCTGTATAACATCTACAAATACCACATCAGCAAATACCCACGTTCTAATTTGCCAAAACTGTTGCACCACTTTTTTCCTCTACCATACAAGATAGCCACCAAGCGTCACTACCACATCCCTGCACATGCAACAAGTTTCTACAAACCCACATACAACTTACAGCTACAAGGTGTAGAACGTATAAGAGGAGGAGTAGATGATTACTGGTGTTCGAGTTTGGCAAGATGAAGGCAATGGTGTTAATGAAGGGGAAGTGAGGCAGCAGCAAGATGATAGAGATTGTTGGAGGAACAATGAAATGGAACCAAATGAATGTAGTGGACAGTGAAATATGTACATAACTGAACAGAACAGTATGTGCACTACGTATTTGTATATTTTTGGTAAATGTAGACAAAAGAAAATGTAAATGCAAATGTAAAAAATGTAAAAGTTACAAACTAGTTTTAAAATGTAAAATGTAAAAATCATGTAATGCTAAAAGTATGATGGAAGAATAAATATTAAAACTATATAGATAAATAAATTTCTAATTTTGAAGCAAAATTCAGCAAGGTCTTATGTTGTTACCTTGTACCAAGTTAGAGGTTGGTTTTTATACATGGATCCGCACTTAAAATTTGAACTTGTACTTACAAGTGAATACTCTTCGCCTCTCCATGCAAACCAATCTACATCATCATTAGAATTACTCTAAGTAACCCATGAATACAGAATACAGTATCAAAGAATAAATACCTGATAAGTCCATTCTTGCCAGGAAAGGTCTTTCTTTCCTTGATTGAGGCCAGTCAGAGTTACTGGACCTAATATCCCTGTGTTCCATCTCACATAATGGCGTCCAACATTCTGATTATTTTTGTAACACTTAAATTTTCCTAAACCAGTAATTTTTGAATTAAAATCGAATTGTACTGAAAAAACATACCGATAAACCAACGGAAACGCTCAACAAAGATATTTTATTGCTTCTTTCCCATAACTTTGCACTTCCTATACAAGTCAGTTTTGGATAATCCAAACTTCCATATGTAGATACTATGAAAATGGCCACAAAAAAAGTTAATTTCTATTTATAACGATGATTTGTCTATAAGCAAATAGAAAACGTAAACCACCTGAATATTTTCCATTGATATAGACGTGCACGGCATGGCCAGCAGACATCACAGTAAGGATAGGATACTGACCAGTTTTTAGAAATTGTTCATCACTCGCTATGTCAACACTACAAATAAAAGATTATACACGAGCCCCTAATATTTTGTTTTTAAACAATTTTTTATTATAAGATGTATAAGTGTTGAAATTTAATCACATTAATTGAGATAGAGAGCAGTGATTACCATCCAGTCCAAGCCTCCGTCCACATCTTAGGCTTGTAGGCCTTATTTGGCTAGAAATAATCACAGTAAAAGCCATTGCATGTATTAATCTGACATGAAAAACACAACGAATATTATAAATAAACAATAGTAATCTCAAACAAGAAGAACTATGCTACGATTAAAAATTTCAAATTTATTTCGAAGCATGTCAAATAAATACACATAATCCATGTTGGTAAAAGATCTATAAAATAAGAGAAAGCGATGTTTTAACTAAACATCAAGTAACATGACCGAAAGCATACAAGGTATGTAAGTTCAATCGGAAAGGTTAGTCTTACAATTAAAAAGGAATAGGCAATTTTATCAAATCAACTAAGAAAAGAAAAGGTTCTCTGTACTGATATCTTTAATTATCATAGGTAATGGTACCGAATCGACACTGATTTTGATACTAATTAGCCATTAATTTGGTAAAAGGGGGTATCAAGTTTATCTAATCGCGATTAAAAAACTTCCCCTTCTCCATAAATTTTCAACGCAGTCTCTACGAAAAACTCAAAATTGATCGCTTTTAGGGTTTCGGTAGCCAAATCTAATTGCAAAATAACGTACGGTGACAATTTAGGGTTTTTTTGTTTCGAGGCAGGCGAAATATTTGAGGAAAAAATGGGAGCGGCGAAAAAAATTGAAAACGCGGGAAGTAAAAGGTGAGCAACGAAAAACCTAAAATTTGAAATTGCATCGCCTGGTTACGGAACGGATGCGAAAAATTTTATTTGGGATGTAAATTAAGATAGTTGCGTCGGTTAACTTTAAAACCGATGCGACTAAAAGTATTTGCATCGACGTATTTGCATCGGTTTTTGGTGACAACTGATGCAAATACGATTTTTTATTACCTATTGCTTTCTACGTACCAATTGCATCGGTTATTAAGATAGAACTGATGCAAATGGTTCTATTTGCATCATTTTTTACTTCAACCGATTCAAATAAGGCGATGCAAATGGTCTGTTTTGTAGTAGTGGTATATCTACCCTGGCATTTCCTTGGGTGCCTGGTCGCATGCTCTATCGCGCCTTCTACGAGTTTGTTTTGTACCGTACCTATGTGATGTCCTCTGGGTTAACCTCCGATTTATGGAGGAGCGTAGGGCATTGTATAGACCACGTGATTATATAAAAAGTGTTAAAGGTGATATGGGTAACGCCATAATGCTATTATAATACTTTTACTTTACTATAGACATATTATAGTAGTGTATATTATTACATAGTAGATAGTTCCACGGATCCTTAGAGGATGGGAATCCCAAACCTCCTTTAAGTTACTTGTATTTCTATTGATTTTTCACTTGAGTTGAATTTATTAATATAAAAGTGTTAATCCTGACTTGAGAGTTTTGTGTTTTACTTTACGCTCGGGTCAGACTCAGTGTCACAGCATTTTAGACTCACCTTTGGAGTTGGAGCTTCACTTGGAGATTCATCTGTATCTATTCAGCTTTCAGCTATCTAGTGGTTTTGTTCAGACTTGTCATCTATCTGTATTCGAAACTACATTGTATTTGAGATATTCTATTGTATTTTATTTCAAACTCTGATGTTTATATGGTAGCTTCATGAACTACTATTTATCTATTCCACTGCTTATTTTCATATTACTCTGTGTCTGTGATTCTGCGCTTTATTTATATACTGTATACGTTGAGTTTTGCCAAATATAAATTAACAATCTGATATTTTGAGTAATTCAAGTCCGACATTTGCTGATGCGAATATTTGAAAATATCGGGTCGTTACAAACTAGAAAGGTGGAGATTTTTTTGCTTTTCTCTTGAACTTCGTAGCAAGGTTCTAAGGACTTAGGAGGCCTGATCTTGGGCTTAAATGAAGGATAGGTGAGATTATCACCATTTTATATTGACAGAATATGATTTATATTCAAGTTATTATGGTAGTATAAACCTTAACTAATGAATGTGCTAACTTTAGACCACCTTACTTCTAAAAGGTAAATGAAAATAATGTATGCTATAACTTTAACTCTATCATCTTCTTAACCTTGTGTTTGGCGTGTACCTTGTGTTTGCATGGTTGTCGGAGTACAATATAAAATTAAAGCAACGATTTCAAAGTTAGAAAGCGAAAGAGTCACTATAGATGCACTTTGAAATACTTGTATATTAAATCATTTTGAAGTGATGATATATTAGTGTATTTTAAGAAATTATTATATGAATGTATTCTTGACTCAAAGTAGGTTTTTTACAATAAAGAGTCTATAAAATATTTAAAGTCATAAAGAAGAACTAGCAAAAGATAGAACATTATAAAGCTTATTAAGAACTTTTTATAGCACTTTGTAATTGCATTTAGTGTATATCTTATTAAACTCTTTGTAATAAATTTTAAGTATATATCTTTTCAAGTAAATTTGTATATATAAGTATATCCTTTATAAGAGTATGGAAAAAGGATTGTTAATTTAAATAAAAGAATGTATATTTTTGGTAACAAAAGTTTTAATATCATTTTTTCTTGTAAAGCAAATGGTTTATAAATTGAGATAATATTTAGGACCAACTAATAGACTTCATTATCTGATGGGGGTATTAGAATATTAGTGCCTAGGCTTAGGATTAGATAACTAGTATTCTCTCCTCACATGCCACTGACCTGGCCCGTTGGATGTAGTAAATTTTAAAGGTTGATACTTAAATTTAAGTATTATGTACATTTTGAAAAATTAGTAAAACATCATATAAATAAGTGAAAGTGATTATAGCGTTTATTTTTTAGGACATAACTAGATAGTTGACTTTTTAACTATTGAACATGGCTTTGACTTAGGACATATTTAAAAGAGACACAAAGTTTATGTCCTCCCGTTGAAGCCCTACTATACATATAAACTTATCTTCCTCTTTAAAGAGAAAGTGTAAGGATATCCTATGACGACCCGAATTTTCGCGTTCGAAAATCGACATCCATACTTCACTCGTACTCTAATGCCACAGATTCAACCGTAAAAATCCGATTCGTCGAAACTTATAACACATTAAGTACAACAACACAGTGGAAGAAATGAATATCATATAGCTCCAATGAATACAATATCCAATTATATACAACAATGATACAACCACCCAACATATATCAAAGATATGATACTACAAATCACAGCAGAAGATACACAATACCAGCAGCGGAATAATAACATAAACTTGAACTCCAAAGAAGGAACTCCAATATCAGCAATCCCCATCTCTAAAGCACCAATCCAGAAATAGCTCGAACTCCAAATCAAGTTAGACTTAAGTAAGGTCATTCATCCAAAGACTGAAGGCTATCGAATCTACACCTATTATTTGATTATTTGAAAAACCCAACTCTAGGTTGCTCGTGTGGAAAATTGTGGGCACCCAGAGTTTAGGAAAGGAACAATAAACTCCGGGTCAGTCAGAGACTGATATGAGCAATCAAAAATAATTTTAAACAAAAACAGACAACAGAAGAATTTAGAAATAGAAATCCGCAATGCTTTTTGGAAAATGAAACTACCAATAGGCCTCCCCGCACACGCACAATGCAAGCGCACAATTAGAGGAGATTTCTCCTTATGATAGTCAAACATGCTTACTACACAAAATCTTTTTGATATTATTATTAGTGCATAGTGGAAAACATTTCAAAAGTATAATATTAATCTTAGCCAGCATAGGTACCATTATATTATACCTGCTATAGCTACCACTTAAGAATGGCAGGTTATACAACTGCAGTCGTAAAGGGCCGTATTGGAGATTGGATTTCCAACAAATGTTCAGGCTTAGGAACTTTCTATTGCTACATGGGTACGCCTCTGGAGGGACACCCCGAGAACCTACCCGGTTCTCTTCCAACATAAGGCCGGTTTACCTCTTGCCCAGAAGTAATGCCTACAGATATGCCATCCTAGGTCGTTTGCGACCTTTAACCGAGAACTCTCAACTACAAAGCAACCACAAAAGTAATAAATTTTCAGTGTCCACATGAGTTAAGTATCTGGGCTCCATACCATGATACCACCCTTTTTCAAAAGATATGGACATACCCTAGGGGCGCGACACCTGATAACCTTGCCACATCTTTCCTGTTTCGACCATTTCCGAGGTGTGAGGTCCTAATGCAGTCTCGTCCACAAAGATACACTTTTTCACAAAGCCTTTCTTTCATCATGTAACGACCCAGAATTTCTGTCATTTGAAATTCGTATATTTAATTGATTTTAAATATTAACAAGTAAAATTTGTAAGTCGTATAAATTATATTTCGAATATCTAGATTAATTGGATAATTAAATGGATAATTTAATATTTGAAATTACATAAATAATTGGAAATTGGGATTAATGTGATTAAAATTGATTTGTAAAGTTGTATTAAATCATATTGGAGTTAGAATGATGTTATAGAACTTTTAAAATTTAATTAAAAGTTAATTTGCAGAAATTGAATATTTTAATATTTAATTAACGAGTAAAAATAGTCATTTTTCAAACAGTCTCGGATTTTGACAAAACTAGTTTCATTGGATCCGTAATGTTAAATTACAACAAGATTTTAAATTTCGTCTCAATCGGATTTACGGTTTGTCCGGGGCAAGCTAAAACGCACTGAAATCGGTTTAAGTGAATTTTAAATTTAAATAGTCGATTTGAAAACCTATCTTTCAAATATGATCAAATTAGCTTCTGAAACATGTCCCATTGTGTTCGGAAGGCAGGTAAAACCCTAGAAACGTCAGTCGGCACGCTTCGTTTGGAGTTCAGAAAATCTCAGATGAATAGTGTTTCTTCAAATTTTCTATAAAAGGACCTTAACATCTCAATTTATCACAAACCCTAACCCTATTCCTCAGCCGCCGGCCCTAGCTATTTTAATGGCCAGAAACGCATGAATTTCTTTCCTCAATCTGTAAACAATTAGCCAAAATGCTCAACTACAATGTTGAAGAGCACGACGAGAACTTTCAGTTCAACGGTCATGATCGCGGTTAGAGTAACAGATTGATAGGAATTTCACCGTAAAGCCTCCACGTTCGTTCACGTTTTTCGAGGCCTGGGGATGGCCGAGTTGCACGTCGTTGAAGTCAAAGGTAGAGCTAGTGGCGGCGCATCGCGTGGTGCTGCTTGATCAACTTCTCGACGAATGTAGTGGTCGCGGCTATCAGGGTTTTCGAACGACTATGTGTTGCTTGCGAACGTGATAACCTGGAGAAGGAAGAAGTTAGAACATACGGCTCAGATCTGGTGGAAGCAAACGAACGGCTATTATGTGGGTTTGAAAAATATAAAGTAAAATTCTAAATTAATTATATATTAATTTGTATAAACTTTAAAACATTGTAACTTTTTCCTACGAGGTCCGTTTCAAACGAAACGAGTTGCGTCGGGTTCATATTGACGAGCACTACGCGATGGAGTGGGATTGAGATTGATTGGAGCTAGTGAGAATTTTGGGTAAAATTAAATGATTGTTTAATTTTATTCGAAACGAAACACTGCAACCGTTATTGGAAGCAAGGTGAGAACTTCTCACTCAATCGAATTTGTCTCGATTTAAATTTTAAATAGTTAAATTTCAAATTGCTTGATTGTGTGATTGAATGATGCTTGCTATCTGTTGTATTGAAATAGACCCTATATGCCACAAATTAAGCGGAGGTTATTATATTAAACACATATACCACGATATTCCACCTTGAAGCGTAATTGGTATTATATATGTACTTGGAGTTGTTTTCCCGCATTATATAGCGGATGAGACCCTATTGCGCCGCATAATAGCGAATGATATTTTATATAAACCCATATACCGCGATATCCCGTCTTGAAATGGAATTGGTATGTGCTAACATCTATGGATGCAGAGAAACATGTTGGAAGGATCCAACTGGATTCCTCAAATAATTGAATTTGTTTCAATGTTGTGTGTTGATTATTTATAATACCTGTGTGATTATCTTTGTGATTGAAATCATTGGAGGCTAAAATTTAGCCGAATATAATTTTGGTATCGTTGGATACAGAAAATAAATAAAATTTTGATTTTTGAAAATTTAGATTGAAAGTTTATATTAAAATTTATTTTTGAGAATTGGATAAATTTAAAAGAAGGAATTGTAAAATAATAAAGTTTTATTTTTAATCTTATTGAATAAAATTTCAAAATATGGGAAAAGCTTTAATAAATGGATTTCGGGTAATATTATTCAAAGATTGAAGAATTTATTCAAAATACGGATTTTAAAGAGTTTGAAAAATAAAAGAATTGGTTTTCTTTAAAAGGAATTTATTTTTAAAAGGAAATAAAATTTGAAATCCATTTGGGAATCGATTTTTGGTGATTGAATTTAATTCTTTTGAAAATCCATTTGTAAATTTATTTGGTGTTTTCAAAGAATTTGGAATCAATTTGAAAATTGATTTAGGGTTTAGTAGAAATTGATTTCAATTTGAGATTAGAATGAAATTCACTTGGTGTTTAATTTCTTGGAAAATCAATATTGAATTTGATTTGGTTGTTTTTGAAATCGATTGAAAATTTTAATTATTGTTGAAAGTGAATATTTGCAATCGATTTGAAAATCGTATATCAGTGGATATTTGGAAATTTAAATTCACCATGGAATTTATAAAGGAAAGGGAAATTTGTCTAAAAATAAACATTGATTTATTTTTGAAGTGTGGAAATAAATTTACGGATTTGGAATGTAAACTTAAAATAAATCGGTAAGGATTTATTTAATTGGTTTAAATGAACCATTTTGAAATGAAAGTGTATTCTCCTTGGAAGGCCGAATAAAATTTCTGAATAGCTTTGAATATATATATATATATATATATATATATATATATATATATATATATATATATTTCTAGAATTGGCTTTGAAAAGGGTGCTTTGGAGAAATTAACTTCTTAAATTATCTTAAATCCTTTAAGTAAAGATTTATTAAGTTGATATAGAAATGATTTTTTCTAAGATTTAATCAATAAATGTTTTAGAAAATAGTTATTTAAATAGTTATATTCTATCAACTAATTTTTATTTTGAAAATTAGTTTGGACTTAAGTTATATGTAATATTGGTATAATATTTTTTATAACTAATATTTTAAGTAAAGTGTTTAAAGAAAAATAGTTTTATTTCAAAGTGTTTTCCCGATATATTTTGAATAAGTGTTATAAATTATTTTAAAGTATTTGAACTCGGAAGATTTCCAGTGGAAATGAATAAATATTTGGAAGTGTTTCCGCGTAAGGAAAATGATTTGAAATTTGTTTTCAAAAGTTGTAAAGGTGAAAAGTGATTTGAAATTTTGTTTTCAAATGGTTGAAGTGTGGAAAAATATATCTTGTAAAGATTTTTTTTGGAAAATAAATAATTTAGGAAATTATTTGGAATCTGGTGATGTTGTGCATATCTATTGATAGTTAAATAACCGACTATCGATATTTACCTTTAAATGGGTTTTTGTTGCGATTTGCTTGAATTTGAATGCTATACTTATTTTAAAATAAGAGCTCGTTATTCGGTTTAGCCGGGAGAGGACCTTTGGGTCATAAATCCCATTCTGAATAGTGATACGTCGTGATGGATAGCATTTGGAGACCGGTGTTGAAGACCGGATATTTTCGAAAATAGAAGGATTACCGTCGAATGTCTCTGCATCGGCTGATCCCCGATATAGAGATTTTATCACCCTTTGTGATGGGAAGTCCGGATGTGATTAGTGAATATCCGGATTGCAAGGGCTTCTTTTGGAAGTGCCTTCGGTTCTGTTTGATCTCGGAACGGACTTGTATGGATGCGTGTCTGACGTTACACTTTGAGATGTAAAGCTGGTTTCTATCAAATACATTTCTGTTGGTGGTGGAGAATTTATTCTCTTAGCTTAACAACCTTCTCTGAGACATACGAGCTCAGAGGTTATGTACTCAATGGTTACTAGCAATACATTCCCAAATTGGTAATGTGGCATACGAAGTACTGCTGATCATTTGTTGATCGAAGCATGGCTTTTGTGAAAAGCGTAGCTTTGTGGACGAGACTTGCTTGTCTTAGTGAAATGTGATGGGGGGTTCTCGCTTCGCGTTAGGTGGTGAACGGGAGACTCTTACCCCCATATGTCCTCTTTACGGGGTTGGTTAGGCGTAACCCGTGACAGTCAAAAGGCTGGCCGTAAAAGCAAGTTTAGGGTACCAGTGTAAGCCACAATGGGTCTGGGATGGTTGCAAAGCCTACCGGTCACCGCTGCCGCGAAGTCGTTACATTTGGTATCAGAGCATTTGGTTAAGCGACAACCTTGGCTCCGTTGGGAATTACTCATTAGAGATAGAGTCAGCAGTGCTCTAGAATGAGTTTGAGTGTAATAATGATATGAGCGCGTATTTGTTAGTGAATATAAAAATGTTTTATATTATGTTTGCTTATACGTTGAGTTGTTTGTGAATTCTGGTCGGTATGTGGGACGCCATATTATCGACAGGGATTTCTAAACACTTAAACGAGGCAAGTCGACATAGTATCATTTTAAACTGGGTAAATGAAATAATTTTACCTCGATTATATTTTACATATGAAGGAAATAATTTTTCAGAATTATTAAAGTGTATATAAATTAATTGTTTTGTTGTTTGAAAATGAAAATATATAAAAGTTAATGAAAGATGTTTGAATAATCTAAATAGAAACAACAATTGTAAGAGAATAAATTACATAAGCAAATGAGTTATAAAAGATGGAATTATAATTAATATGTTTTATAATTGTGAAATAATCTTATATATATATAAGAAGTGAAACTATATGAATATATTTATAAATATGAGTTGTAAATAAAAGTGAATTTGGACTATGAATTTGAAAGTTTTGAATCCCGTCTATTTTGAAAGTTGTTTTTCAAAGTTAAAGATGTTATTAAGTAAGATAAATCAATATGGATTAATCTTATGTAAGTGAAGTGGAATAGTGAAATTCTATAAGAAAAAGACTTATAAATGTGAGTTATAAGTAAAAAGGAATTTCTTTTTCGAAAGAATTTAAAGCACTGGATTCGCTACTATTGCTGGGAAATAATAAGGGTGATGACTGCAGCACCATCAGTATCATTTTCGAGTTTCTGTGTGATGGATTTGCTACCATAGTAAATTGGAAATTGAAGTTTTGTTGTGATAAACAAATTTGAAAAATTAAAATCTAAGTTGTAATTGTTGAATATAAGTAATCAAGTTTTGGACTTATAATATGAAATAATAAAGATTTTACTTTGGTAAAGTTGAAATAGATTTGAGTTGGCATAATAAAACATATGATTTGAAATTTAACTAAACGAAGGTTAAATAAATTGATTTGGATTAGGTAAGCTATCGAAATGGAAATTAAACTAAAGTGATTATATAAAATAACTTTGAAGTTTAAATAAGTTGTATAACTTGTAAAGTGAGAAAATGTAAGTGAAACCAAATGATAAAATGGTTAAACAATTCTGTTAAGCAAAACGAGATATGAATTTGAATAAGTGATGAAATTTGACTTTGGTAAAAGTTAATTAGAATTGGAATGTGAATTGGATTTATAAGGGGAAATTTAAGTTAAGTTAAACAAATGATGTTTGAAATGGAATATAACTTAAGTAATGTTGAATGAAGTTGATTTTGGTAAATTAATAAAGTGAAGTGATGAATTGAACTTGAGTTATGTAATGAAATTCAACTTTTGTGGTTAAATGAATTAGCAATTGAATTGAACTAATGGATTGAATATTAATCAATCGAATGTAAAAGAATTGATATAGAATAATGAATGTAAGTTTAATTCATTAGAAGCTAACGAAGTTGAAAAAAAAATTGATTGAATAATTAAAAGAAAAGTCAATTAGATATGGACTATTGGAGATGGAGTCACTTCACTAGTTTGTATAAGTATTCTTTTTTCACTAATTACTACTATCGCAGATACGTCATGGTACGGAATTATTTGGACTGCAAGATCAAATCAGAAAGAAATAGTATTTGTCTAGAAATAAAGAAACTCGTGGTTGTTTTTTCATCCTTTTTTTATATTTAGTTCTACACCCCTATCCTGAAATAACAAATTGAAGGGCGGGCGCCGAAAAGGAACCAGTTTAGCCTTTTCGACGAAAGGAAAGCTTTGCTTGGTAGGCACTGCTTACTCACCCGCGCAAGCACCTCAGACAATGCAATGCTCTGAACACGAAAGTTTGCAGTTCAGCCCCCTCCCCTTTTCCCATGCGGAGTCACAGGCAGCGCCTCGTAAAAAAAACCAATTGGAAATTAAAAGTGTTAAACCAAATTGAATGTAAATTTAATAATTTGGTTATGTTGGTAATGATTTGGTTGTTATATGCTTGTTAGTTGATTGCATATAATTCATTAAGTGTTAATGAAATTGAAATGATAAATGGAAAGCTATGTAATTGAATTTGAATTGAAAGTGAACTAATGTGAATTGGTTGTAAGCAATTAAAATTTGTATCAAAACCTTATAAATTGCTTGTGGGAATTATTTTGATTGCATTGCTTATGAAAACTATGTGTTTTCTATTGAAAATTAGTGAAATGTAAATGAATTTCCTATATATGTCACTTACATGTTTAAATTGAGTAAGTACAGGTACCGGGTATGTAGTTGGCTGGATTTGGTCATGCTAAAATGCTAATAAATAACTACTTTTCTTAAAAATGCTAAAAAGGTACGCTTACGCAATAAAAATAGCAAATATGAACTGTTTTTCTGTTTTCCAACCGTGTGGGTCGATGTATATATATTTATATCTATTTTGATATTGCAAAATCTCCTTCATACAAGGGAGACTCTGCCAAAATTTTTCGTAAATTTTGGGAGTTAGAAAAATTTTGAAAATTTTTGGAAAATTTTTGTTAACGAAAAGTCAATTTCTAAATTGAAATGAAAATGTAGGAATTGAACTAAAAAAGTGTAACCATCGGATTTTGGATAAGTTAAGAAATTAAAATGAATCTGAAATCGAGTTGGAACGGTTTGTTTTTGAAAAAAAAGGTTAATGGATTTCAAGACTTTTTCTTACTTGGTAATTTCGAGGACGAAATTCTTTTAAGGGGGGAAGGTTGTAACGACCCAGAATTTCTGTCATTTGAAATTCGTATATTTAATTGATTTTAAATATTAACAAGTAAAATTTGTAAGTCGTATAAATTATATTTCGAATATCTAGATTAATTGGATAATTAAATCGATAATTTAATATTTGAAATTACAGAAATAATTGGAAATTGGGTTTAATGTGATTAAAATTGATTTGTAAAGTTGTATTAAATCATATTGGAGTTAGAATGATGTTATAGAACTTTTAAAATTTAATTAAAAGTTATTTTGCAGAAATTGAATATTTTAATATTTAATTAACGAGTAAAAATAGTCATTTTTCAAACAGTCTCGGATTTTGACGAAACCAGTTTCATCAGATCCGTAATGTTAAATTATGGTAAGATTTTAAATTTCGTGTCAATAGGATTTACGGTTTGTCCGGGGCAAGCTCAAACGCACTGAAATCGGTTTAAGTGAATTTTAAATTTGAATAGTCGATTTGAAAATCTATCTTTCAAATATGATCAAATTAGCTTCCGAAACATGTCTCATTGTGTCCGCAACACAGGTAAAATCCTAGAAACGTCAGTCGGCATGCTTCGTTTGGAGTTCAGAAAATCTCAGATGAATTGTGTTTCGTCAAATTTTCTATAAAAGGACCTTACAATCTCAATTTATCACAAACCCTAACCCTATTCTTCAGCCGCCGGCCCTAACTATTTTAATGGCCAGAAATTCATGAATTTCTTTCCTCAATCCGTAAACAACTAGCCAAAATGCTCAACTACAATGTTGAAGAGCACGACGAGAACTTTCAGTTCAACGGTGATGATCGCGGTTAGAGCAACAGATCGACAGGAATTTCACCGTAAAGCCTCCATGTTCGTTCATGTTTTTCGAGGCCTGGGGATAGCCGAGTTGCACGTCGTTGATGTCAAAGATAGAGCTAGTGGTGGCGCATCGCGTGGTGCCGCTTGATCAACTTTTCGACGAATGTAGTGGTCGCGACTATCAGGGTTTTCGAACGGCTATGGGTTGCT
Source organism: Allium cepa (assembly GCA_030765085.1). Taxonomy (NCBI): domain Eukaryota; kingdom Viridiplantae; phylum Streptophyta; class Magnoliopsida; order Asparagales; family Amaryllidaceae; genus Allium; species Allium cepa. The sequence goes on from CM060943.1 coordinate 469,122,814, forward strand.
TGGGAACGTGATAACCTGGAGAAGGAAGAAGTTAGAACATATGGCTCAGATCTGGTAGAAGCAAACGAACGGCTATGATGTGGGATTGAAAAATATAAATTAAAATTGTAAATTAATTATATATTAATTTGTATAAACTTTAAAACACTGTAACTTTTTCATACAGGTCCGTCTCGCACGAAATGAGTTGCGTTGGGTTCGTATTGACGAGCACTACGCGATGGAGCTAGATTGAGATTGATTGGAGCTAGTGAGAATTTTGGGTAAAATTAAACGTGTGTTTAATTTTGTTCGAAACGAAACACTGCAACTGTTATCGAAAGCAAGGCGAGAACTTCTCACTCAATCGAATTTGTCTCGATTTAAATTTTAAATAGTTAAATTTAAAATTGCTTGATTGTGTGATTGAATGATGGTTGCTATCTGTTGTATTGAAATAGACCATATACGCCGCATATTAAGCGGAGGTTATTATATTAAACACATATATCGTGATATTCCACCTTGAAGTGGAATTGGTATTACATATGTATTTGGAGTTGTTTTCCCGCATTATATAGCGGATGAGACCCTATTGCGTCGTATAATAGCGAATGATATTTTATATAAACCCATATACCACGATATCCCGTCTTGAAACGGGATTGGTATTTTGCTAACATCTGTGGATGCAGGGAAACAGGTTGGAGGGATCTAACTGGATTCCTCAAATAATTGAATTTGTTTCAATGTTGTCTGTTGATTATTTATAATCTCTGTGTGATTATCTTTGTGATTGAAATCGTTGGAGGCTAAAATTTAGCCGAATATAATTTTGGTATCGTTGGATACCGGAAATAAATAACAATTTGATTTTTGAAAATTTAGGTTGAAAGTTTATATTAAAATTTATTTTTGAGAATTGGATAAATTGAAAAGAAGGAATTCTAAAATAATAAAGTTTTATTTTTAATCTTATTGAATAAAATTTCAAAATATGGGAAAAGCTTTAATAAATGGATTTCGGGTAATATTATTCAAAGGTTGAAGAATTTATTCAAAATACGGATTTTAAAGAGTTTGAAAAATAAAAGAATTGGTTTTCTTTAAAAGGAATTCATTTTTAAAAGGAAATAAAATTTGAAATCCATTTGGGAATTGATTTTTGGTGATTGAATTTAATTCTTTTGAAAATCCATTGGGAAATTTATTTGGTGTTTTGAAAAGAATTTGGAATCAATTTGAAAATAGATTTGGGGTTTAGTGGAAATTGATTTTAATTTGAGATTAGAACGAAATTCACTTGGTGTTCAATTTCTTAGAAAATCAATATGGAATTTGATTTGGTTGTTTTTGAAATCGATTGAAAATTTTAACTGTTGTTGAAAGTGAATATTTGAAATCTATTTGAAAATCGTATATCAGTGGATATTTGGAAATTTATATTCACATTGGAATTTATAAAGGAAAGGGAAATTTGTTTAAAAATAAACATTGATTTATTTTTAAAGTGTGGAAATAAATTTACGGATTTGGAACGTAAACTTAAAAAAATCGGTAAGGATTTATTTAATTGGTTTAAATGAACCATTTTGAAATGAAAGTGTATTTTCCTTAAAAGGCCGAATAAAATTTCTGAATAGCTTTGAATATATATATATATATATATATATATATATATATATATATATATATATATATAATTCTAGAATTGGCTTTGAAAAGGGTACTTTGGAGAAATTAACTTCTTAAATTGTTTAAATCCTTGAAGTAAAGATTTATTAAGTTTATATAGAAATGATTTTTTCTAAGATTTAATCAATAATTGTTTTAGAAAATAGTTATTTAAATACTTATATTCTATCTACTAATTTTTATTTTTAAAATTAGTTTGGACTTAAGTTATACATAATATTGGTATAATAATTTTTATAACTAATATTTTAAGTAAAGTGTTTAAAGAAAAATAGTTTTATTTCAAAGTGTTTTCCCGATATATTTTGGATAAGTGTTATAAATTATTTTAAAGTATTTGAACTTGGCAGATTTCCAATGAAAATGATTAAATATTTGGAAGTGTTTCCGCGTAAGGAAAATGATTTGAAATTTGTTTTTAAAAGTTGTAAAGGTGAAAAGTGATTTGAAATTTTGTTTTCAAATGGTTGAAGTACGGAAAAATATATTTTGTAAAGATTTTTTTTGGAAAATAAATAATTCGGGAAATTATTTGGAATTTGGCGATGTTGTGCATATCTATTGATAGTTAAATAACCGACTATCAATATTTACCTTTAAATGGGTATTTGTTATGATTTGCTTGAATTTGAATGCTACACTTATTTTAAAACAAGCGCTAGTTATGCAGTTTAGCCGGGAGAGGACCTTTGGGTCATAAATCCCATTCCGAATAGTGATACGTCGTAATGGATAGCATTTGGAGACCGGTGTTGAAGACCGGATACTTTCTAAACAGAAGGATTACCGTCGAATGTCTCTGCATCGGCTGATCCCCGATATAGAGATTTTATCACCCTTTGTGATGGGAAATCCGGACGTGATTAGTGAATATCCGGATTGCAAGGGCTTCTTTTAGAAGTGCCTTCGGTTCTGTTCGATCCCGGAATGGACTTGTATGGATGTGTGTCTGACGTTACACTTTGAGATGTAAAGCTGGTTTCTATCAAAAATATTTCTGTAGGTGGTAGAGAATCTATTCTCTTAGCTTAACACCCTTTTCCGAGACGTATGAGCTCAGAGGTTATGTAGTTGATGGTTACTAGTAATACATTCCCAAATTGGTAATGTGGCATACGAAGTGATGCTAATCATTTGTTGATTGAAGCATGGCTTTTGTAAAAAGCGTAGCTTTGTGGACAAGACTTCGTCGGACCTCACACCTCGGAATGGTCGAAACAGGAAGAATGCAGCAAGGTTTTAAGGGGTAGCGCCACTTAGGGTATGTTCATTTCCTTCTGGATAGAGGTGGTACCATGGTATGGAGCCTAGATACTTAACCTATGTTGTTGCTGCAAATTTATTACTTTGTGGTTGTTGGTATTGAGGATCCTCGGATAAAGGTTGTTTATAACCGAGGGATGACATACTCGTGTCAGTAGTTACCTATTTTTGCAGAGGTAACCCGACCTTGTGTTGGCAGAGATCCGGTTAGGTTCTCGGGGCGTCCTGCAAGAGGCATTCCCAAATGGCAATAGGAAGTTCCTTAGCCTGACCATTTGTTGGAAAATCCAAAGAAACAATACGATCCCTTGTACGATTTTAGTTGTATAACCTGCTATTTACTTATGGTGGCGCCCCACTGTTTAAATGGTAGCTATAGTAGGCATACGATAATGGTCGTATGTTGGCTAAGATTAATATTATATTTTCGAAATGTTTTCCACTGTGCACTTATAATAATAATGTCAATGAAATTTTCTTGTCACAAGCATGTTTGACTATCATAAGGAGAAATCTCCTCCAATTCTGTGTTTGCATGGTGTGTGTGGCGGGAGGCCTTATGGTAGTTACATTTTCTAAAAGCATTACAGATCTATTTTAAAATATTTCTTTGTTTTTTTTTAAAGATAAACTATTTTAAGTTCTCACACCAGTCTCATGACTGACCTGGAGTTTATTGTTCCCTTCCTAAACTCTGGGTGCCCATCATTTTCTACACGGGCAGCCTAGAGTCTGGTTACTAGGTCATTCTGGATTCTCAGGAGGCTGTGGAGCTCAAGAGGCGAGCTGGATGGCGAAACGTATCACTTGTATATGATATTATCTTTTCCGCTGTGTATCCACTTGTAAGGACAAGTTCATATAATTGTCCAGTTGTGTTGTGTTGTAAGTTGACTCTGATGATGTAATGTATAAAATGTACAGTTCTTTTGATTTAAAGATTATTCATTTATCTATTATATGTTGTTCCGCTGCGATTATGAGATTCTAATATTGTTTCTGTTGCTTCTTCTTTCTTTCTTCTTCTACCTCTTCTTCTTTAACCCTAACAATTCGGTTTTCCGGCCTTCGATTGCTCGGCAGTTGATACAGTGGACGTATTAATGTCGATTTTCGAAAGTCGAAAAAATCAAAGACGTTACAGATCAACAAATGGTCAGCAGCACTTCGTATGCCACATTACCAAACTGGGAATGTATCACTAGTAACCATCAACTACATAACCTCTGAGCTCGTACGTCTCAGAGAAGGGTGTTAAGCTAAGAGAATAAATCTCCGCCACCAAATAGAAATGTATTTGATAGAAACCAGCTTTACATCTCAAAGTGTAATGTCAGACATACATCCATACAAGTCTGTTTCGGGTTCGAATAGAACCGAAGGAACTTCCAAAGAAGCCCTTGCAATCCAGATAATCCCTAATCACATCCAGACTCCCCATCACAAAGGGTGATCAAATCTCTATACCGGGGCCATTTGGTGCAGAGACATTCGACGGGTTATCCTTTCGCTTTCGAAAATATCCGGTCTTTACCACCGGTCTTCAGATGTTATCCATATCATCGTATCATTATTCGGAATGGGTTATATGACACAAGGTCCTCTCCCGGTAAAACCGAATAATGAGTGCAATCTTTAAAAACATATGGATATTGGGATCTCAGTTAAGTCATAACTTGTTATCCACAACCTTTCTTTTAAATGGTTTAAACAAATTGTTATTTCCAAATCTTTAAACAAAAAGATTTACTTCACAAAATTTACTTATCTTTCACAAAGATAAATTCATAGCTTTCAAAACTATTCCAATTCCCAAATCTTTTATACGAAAGATATATCTTTAATATCCTCTTAAATTTCAAAACAAGGTTCAACCATCTTTTACAAAGATTTAGTCATAGCTTTCAAAACTATTTCAATTCCATTTCAAACTTGAAATCCTTCAACACAAATTGGAAATCCTTTCTTTATATGAAAGCTATTATTATTTGAAAACAAATAGTTTTTGTTTCGGAAAAATCCGATTATATTTGCACAAGTTAAAGCCCTTTAAGTATATAACCTGGGTTAAATTCAAATTCCCAAAACAATACTTTTAAAATGGTTTACAACCCATATAAACACATTTATAACTTGTATACACTTTTTAAACCATAATTTCCAAACATAGAATTCAATTTCAAATCTTGAATTCAAATTTAAATCAAATTATTTAAATTTCAAAACTTCGTCAACTTATTCCAAATAACTATTATCTTCAAAACCCTTTTTCAAAAGCTTTTCAATTTAACCCAAATCCATTTCCAAAACCATTTAAATTCAAAATTCAACTTTCAAAAATAATATTTAGATTTCAAAATATCTATGACTTAACCGATTTCCTCGTGCAATCCATGTTTGTGTGTGTATAGTGTAGTCCAGGGGTTTTACACAATAGTGCAATATCAACAACCATCACAGATTCAAGTATAGCAAAAAATCAATAAGCGGTATAATATATAACGCTTATTGTTCATTCACAAATTCACAGACAATATACAAATGTATCACAAATAAATAAATCACATACATCACTGCTCAAATCAAAACAGTTCTTATCATCAAGCATCACACATCAGGGATATCAAACAATTCAAAGCATTTTATACAATTCAAACATCCATAAGTAAGATTAATTAATCAACAGATTAATTTATATCAGATTAATTACTTATGAATAAATCACTAATCCTGGTTAATTAGTTACAAACCTTAATCATTAATTAAGCTCTAATCATTTATTAATTAACCTTTAATTATTAATTAATCAACTTTAATTATTTAATTAATCAACCATGATTAATTTCATTAATTATATTAATTAATGATCCTCTAATATACTTCATTAATTAATTATCGATCTAATTAATTTAATAATTAATCTTTAATTAACCACATTCATTAATTAACCTTAATTAATCATAAACAGTAATTGACCATCCTGTAATTACTTTCCTAATTAATTAACTCCTTAATTAATTATATTAATCCTTTGATTGATTACACTAAGTAATAAATCCTTAATTACTTCACTAAGTAATTATTCTTCAATTACTTACCATTGAGTAATTTCCCTTTAATTTATTACATCCAGTGATTACCCATTAATTACTTACACTAAGTAATTACACTTTATTAATTAAGTAATTTTACTTAATTAATCATCAAGCGATTATTTTATTTTAATTAAACTAAGTTATCAACTTAGATTAATCACATTTATTTAGTTAATTACATTGAGTAATCAATCTCTTTAATTACTTTCACTAATTGATTATTAATTACCATTAATTATTTAGATTAATTAACCTTTTAATTAATTAATTAATTACTATTTTAATTAATTAAACCAATTGACCTAAAATAATTTAATTAATTATGTCTTCAGCATTAGTTAATGATCCTTAATTTAACTATATTATTATCTACCATTAATTACTTCCTTAAGAAATTATACTTAAATTAGTTAACCATTATTAAGTACATTTTGTAATTAACTTTTATTTAATTACACAATTTTTTTTAATTAATCACCATCTTAATCAAAGATACAATCTTATTTTCATAAATTACTTATTTACATTATTAGCATTTTTTCAAAATTCATTGGTAATTAATATAATTACTTTAATCACAAACAAATTTAAATCATTTAACTTCTATATTAAACTTGAACTTGTTTTCAAAGTCATATTAAATGATTTTTTTTTTAAACTTGGTTTACAACCCTTTGAAAACTCAATCATTAAAAACTTGAATAAATTTCTTAATCACTTTATTACTTTTTAAATAACTTTTGCTTAAACTTTGAACTGATTTCTTTTACAAAAATTTGAAACCAGATTCAAACAAAAATATATCCGAGCCTACCACGTCTAACACACGAGCTTTCCCTACCCTCTATTCTACTTTGAGAAAAACACTCATCAACATGAGAACAAACCCGAGAGCACAACATCATCTTCAACCATCATCCATTACTCACATTCACTGACATGTGCACATGAACAGGTGATTGGATCACCTCTAATCAACGCCGAGACGATACGCATGTCGACAATCATCTAATCGACTCACCTGACCTCCAAGATCAACGATACATGTTGGAAATCAAAATCAAATAAATCCAGCTTCCACTGGAATCAACTCGATCACCTGAAAGTGGCTCGTTACGCCAAACCCAGTCGCCACAAACCTCGTTGCCACCACCCGAGGTGCTTCATTAACCCACGAGTCTTTTCCCTCATATGCGATACTGTCCGATTCAAACTAGATGACGAAACTGCCTCGAGAGCACGATTGACAAAACCTGGGCTTAAACCCTAAAACTCCGTCGTTCCATCGCATCGTTCATTTATAAATTGGATTTGTATTTTTCTGATGATCACAACACCTCCAACCTTCTTCAACATGAACCCCGTCATCCATTTTAGGGCCGATCACCAAAAAATGCCAAAACCCCTAATATTGATCAATTCGAAAATTCCCATCAATTTTAAGTTTAAAAATTCCAATATTCTTACCAAAATTCACAGATTCCAGATACGAATCAAATCATATAACTGAAACTAGAAATTGTAACACTTGAATTTTCTGATATAAAATGTTTATCATTGTAATTCTAAAATTTTAGAATGTTTACCCCATAAATACATTTGAAATTATTTTTAGAATTAGTATTATACTATTATGATCAACTTTCATTTAGAAATCATTACCTAAATCTATTTATAATCTGAGATACGAATTTTTCTTGAGTTTTGGCTACCTTGTTACTAAACAGAATCCTATCTATACATAGACAGGCATGCACATCCATTACATATCTATACACATACATATTCATATTCATACCAGAGATTTTCGCAGCATCAATATCAAGCATTCATCACAACATCATAAAGTATCAACAAAAAGATTAGTTTGCTCGCCTTTTTTTTCTCCAGAAAGCAGAGACAGGTTTTTGAAGCATCTGGAAATTAATTTCTTTTAATCTAAAGCTTGCTTTTGTTTTTAATCTAAAATCTTGCTTGATCTTGACCCATGTTCCAGATTGAAGACTGTTGACTCAGCTTTTGTTCTTGTTTTCCAGGCTGAATTCATTTTGTGCTTTGCTTCTATGTTTTTGATTTCCAGGTTTGAACAGGGGAAGTTGTCTGATTGCTTTGCATTGTTTTAGGTTGATCATTACTTGCTTTTGATCTGAAACAATCCGATCCTTATCTCAGTTTCTGTTTTGTATACTTTCCTTTGTTTCTAGTTTCTAATTTTGGTAGTTTGTCTCAGTTTTGAATTTTGCTTTTGTTTTTTGATTTATTCTTTTCTTTGTTTTAGGTCTGAGAAGTTTAAATCTGAAAATAGCTTATCTTTTACATTTCCTTATTTATATATATTTTAATTCCAAGTGAAAGTTTTAAGCTAATTGTTAACACTAATTAACACTTGTAATTGTATGACATTAATGTTTCTACACTTGTAAAATGTATTCCTTTTTATGTCTAAACCCTTGCATTAAATAAATTTAAAACTTTGCTTTAAACCCTCTCTTCATTTTAATTATACATATGTTTATATTTTACAAATGTTTATCTTATTAATTTCCAAATATATAAAAGAAAAGTAATTTAAATCTTTTATCAAATCTTATACTTATAAAAGATATTCTCATTTTACACTTTATACCTGTACAACTTTTAAAGAAAAAGATTTAAGCTAGATTATGTTAATTTTATAACTTTTTAAATAACCTTAAGAAAAATGATTTTGAGACGACCCGACTTTCTCACCTCAGAAATCGCATCATCTTGAAGAAAGAAAGGGATAGAAAAGAGAAAAGAAAGAAGAGAAAGAAGAAACAACATCAGAATCTCAACAGCGGAATGAATAAATTATATTATTAACATAAATATTACATAGTTTACAACCATTTAGCAGAGTTACACAGATTACACATCACATACTAGACCGTTATAAACACCTGTCTGGTTATACAACTCAATACAATACAAGGAAACTACTCGGACAAACCAACACAGCGGAACACTATATCACTACATGCTGAAGCCTCCTGCTCCATTGCTCCTCCAGAATTCGTCAAAGCTAACCTGAATCCCTTGGCTAATCGTAAAAATTTGAGTATCCAAGAGTTTAAGAAAACAGAAGATAAACTCCGGGTCAGACATAGGTCTGGTGTGAGTAAAAGGTTAAGGTTGCTTAACTTTCAAAAACCTTTGAAAATAAAAAGTATCACGTAAGACTTCCCACACATAAACATGGAAAAGTTTTTACCTTACGCTAGCCAAAACATTTGATAGGAAATCCAATGATATTATAATAGGCCTAGGGTTTTCAAGTAAATATGAAATAGCCGAAATTGTTACATTCATTAAATTCTAGCTACTAGCCACAAAAGTGGGTAATACAATCAAAACCGATGGCACTTATTGGATTTTGGATTGCATACAATGGCAGGGCTACTAGGGTACCGCCTGTCACAGTATGTGGCCTAGATCAACATACCGAGGAGCCACCCTAACTCCCCTGCAACACAAGGCCGGAACCATCCCTTACTGGACAGTCCCGAACAAGACAACCCTGACAGTTGGAGCTCACAACTGTCCACACAGCCGAAATAAAAAGGGACCTCTAGACAGGGAAAAATCTCGTCTTACTTAGGCATGACCCACTTAACCTTGCTGCACCACCCCTGTTTTAGCCATTCCCGGTTGATGGGGCTTGAGGCTACGATTACCTTTGTAGAACACATCTATCTTAGAATTCTCATCGTCCACCTGACGATGTTCTAAAAGCATTCAATCCATACAAGTTCATTCCGGGTTCGAACGAAACCGAAGGCATAATCTCGTTACACTCATTTTGAATCACCCTCAGAGTTAACAACGATAACCCTTGCACTCTGAATCTTCATCTTCACTTGAGATTCACGACCTATCGTTATTTTGGATCGATGTGGTTTTCGGATATCCAAATCTGGAAACCCGATCCCGGTCTCATCGAAATCTGAAACGTGTCTTTTAAAACCAAGTTGTTTTAAAGTTTAAAACAATTCAATTCAATTATCTATATACACAAACATAGATAACTCACAAATCACAATAGATGATCAAAATTATCATTATAAACAGATGATCCACATTATAAACAGATAATCCATACTATTATCGAAATAGATAATCCATATTATCATCACAATGCAACCAAAGCATTCATACCACATATCATTACTTATCTCATTTCTGAGATCACAAAGCATTCAAGGCAATTAATATCATTCATTCATTCATAAGCAATGATTTACTTCATCATACTATAATTAATTTAAAATGAATTAAATTAATTACTTCCATCTCTAATTAATTTAAAGTGAATTAAATTAATTACTTCGTCTTTAATTAATTTAAAATAAATTAAATTAATTACTTCATCATTTTAAATCTTGCTTACATAACCATTTAATCGATTACAATCAATTAATTAATCATTCAAATAAATCACCTTAATTAATCACCCTTGATTAATTATCCTTAATTACATTTAAGTAATTGTCCCTTAATTAATTTCACAAATTAATTATATTTATCCAAAAACAGTAATTAACCTTTAATTACTTTATTAATTAATTAACTATAATCAATTACATTAATCCTTAATTAATTAATTAATTACCTTCAATCACTTATCATTGATTAATTAATCTTAATTAATTAGTCCTTAATTACATCAACTTTTAATTACATCATTAATTATATTAATTAATCCCTAATTATATTTTAATTAATTATCTTCTTTAAATTAATTACATTAAGTAACTAATCTTAATTAAACCATAATTATTTATCACTCTTGATTAACCACATTCAGTAATTAACTGCCCTTAATTACTTCATTAACTAAATTAATTACTCCTCAATTAATTTCTTAATTAATCCCTTGATTAATTACAAAGTAATTTAATCCAAATTACTTCCATTCTTAAATCGTCTTTAATTAATTACATCCTGTAATTCATTAATTATTTCACTAAGTAATTTCCAATCCATTAATTACATTAAGTAATTATCATCAAATCATTCAGTGTTTAAAATTAATTAAACTTAACCAATCAATATTAAAAATAAACTAAATTAATTACATTAAGTAATTAATTCCTTAATTACTTCCATTAAGCAATTATTCTTAAACAATTCACAAATGATTATGCCTAAATTAATTAATCTAATTAATTATTAAAATTAATCACATTAATTAATTATTAAATAATCCTAGTTAATGACCTTCATTAACCATTCTTTAATTACTTCCTTAAGTAATTAACTTAGATTAACCATTATTAATTACAAATTAATTTATCTCTAATTATCCATTAATTAATCTCTAATTATTTAATTATTTAATTAATTAAGTGTTAACTGTAACTTAATTAATCCTTAATTACTTGATTAATTAACCTCGATTATAACTTAATTGTTTAATTAATAAATCTTTAATCATTAATTGATAACCTTTAATTATCTAATTAATGATCTTTAATTACAAATTGATTAATCCTTAATCAATTATTTATTATTCACTAATCAATAATTAATTAAATTAACTAATTATTCCTTAATTATCTCATTAATTAAATTAATTTCAAATCATTAATCTTAATTTAACTTTAAGATAAAAACATTTCTTGATTATGGCAAATTTGTCATTAACAAAACGTTGGAAAATAATTTACTTTTGAATTTACTTTAAAATTTCATTTCAAATATGAAATTTAAAATGAATACAATTTAACTTAACAAAGTTTAAACAATTTAAAAGCCTTTTAAAATTACATGGCAAAGAAATGCTTGTCTTATAAAAGAAAATTTATAAGAGTTTAAACCAAATTCATTTTAAGTTCAAATAATTTAAATATACACAATAACATACAAAGTTGTTTAAATTTTCAAATTTAAAACTTCTTTTATTTCAAACTGAAATTCATATTTAATCTTTGATTTCCAGATTTAAACTTCACTTTAAAACTTACTCACATTTTAAAACTTCATTTTTAAAAATTCAAACTACTTACCATTTTAAAGTAGTTTAACAATTTCAAGTTAAAATCTTTATTATTTCATTATTATTTAAAACTGAGATTTAAAACTAAACTTGAATTCTAGAATTTCAAACTTTGATTTAAAACTTAGTTAAAACTCTAGCTTTCATTTAAAAACTTCAGTTTTAATTTTTTTTAAATAAACAGTACAGGTTTTGTTAAAACCTGTAACATTCCTTTAAACCCGAGACACCCAAAAATACTTCAAGTTCAAAGCCCAACCTCCCTGAGCAATCTACCCAACAACTTCGAGCAACTCGAGCAACCTCCTCAGTTTCAAAACTCAACCGAACATCACTAGACAAATCACTTCACTGTGCATATGCACGGTGGCTTTGGCCACCATTGATCATCAACGATGATCGCAACACATCAGAAATCGACTCAGCAATCCACCACGATCATCAAATCGTGTCCAACACCCAGAAATCAATATCGAGCACCAAATCCAAAACCTGGAACAACTGAACATCACTAATCACAAAACCTGAAATCACCTCGTCTTCACAACTCCGACCACTGTAGATTCTGAAAATCCGGAATTGACTTCAACTATGGCCAAGCTACCACTACCTAAAGATTTGAAGCACTCGATCAACAACGCAAGCTGTGGTGATCAATATTCTAAACACAGCTAAAACTAGGGTTCCAAAAGGAAATCCACTGCTGCAACTTCCCCGATGATTTTCAACATCATCCAGAATTTTTCCCATCAACTCCTAACACTCCTCTATCATCTCCCAAGATTCTGACCCCTCCAATCACTTAAGTCACCAAAAAACCGCAAAGGTTCATATTCAGTTCAAACAAGAACTGTACATTCATCCCTAAATTATAAACTCCCTAAATTATAAACTATGATTCTTGATTTAAAAATCATGATTTAGTTGATGTTTTTGATTTATAATACTGAATTAATAGATTACACAGTTTGAATTTTTTATTTATATCAACACACACTGATGTTTCAATATTTCCAGAGGCAACATGCCTTATTTTGTCTAATTTAAAATTTTAAACATAAATCTAGGTTAAACCCAAACAACATTTGTTTGGTAATCAGACCCTATCAAACACTAGATCATGTGATAAGGATTTTTAAGTAAAAATTGAGCCTGTAAACAAGACAGAGCACTACAAACAAACACACACACACACATGCAATACTTATTTATATTCAACCATACTAACATGCAACCAACTATATTTTAAATTTTTAAAAGTTACTCACCTGATTCAAAATGAACAGAGCTTCCAGATTTTGAAAAAGCTTTTGAACCCTTTTAAACTGAAATGCTCCTGATTTTTGAAAGTAGTCTTTTGATACTTTGAACTCTAAGATGTTGAGTTGCTTTGAAAATGCAGGTGTTTGCACAAAAAATGGGCAAACACCTCCAAGTCGTGTGAATTAGTTGATTTTATGTTGTTCTTAGTGATTTGGAGGAGTTGTGCGAATATGTAAAAAGCAGGGACTGAAATGTAAAAGACACGCAGATTTATAATGGTTCGGCCAGAACGTGCCTACGTCCACTTTATATGTTATTCTCCTCTTACTATTCAGATTACAAGTACAAAGCCTTGATTACAAGTATCTAAAAGTTGTTTGAAAGTTCCTTCCGTGCTTGAGCTCTCAAACTTGTCCGCCATTGTTGTACCCCTGCCCCTCTATTTATAGAGTGAGGTTGGGGGCCGGGGTCTTGGATGTATATAGCTGCTGGTGGGCCTGGGCCGATGTAATTTGGCCTGGCGATGTTGGTTCGGCATCCTCTTGGTTCGGAGATGGATGGAGATGTAATTTGGTCCGGCGATGGTTGGTCCGGTAATGGTGTTGGTTTGGTGTAGGCTTGGTTCGGCGTGTGTTGGTCCGGTGGGTGTTGGTTTGGTGTGGGCTTGGTTCGGCGTGTGTTGGTCCGGTGGGTGTTGGTTTGGTGTGGGCTTGGTTCGACGTGTGTTGGTCCGGTGGGTGTATGGGGTTGGACCGGTAATAGTTGGAAGTGGGTTGGATCGGTGATGCTTTGGTTTGGGTTGGACCGGTAGTGGCTTGTGCAGTGTGTTTGGTTCGGTGGTAACCTCCTTGTGATGGCTCGGTGGAAATATCCCCAACACTTGCCCCCCAAAGTGGGGTATGTGCATGCACATGGCGTGCCTTGTTTTGAGCTCGTGTGTTTTCATCCAGTTTCTATCGCCGAACCACCTGGTCCGGTCATTAATATTTGCCTATAAATAGGGGCTCAACGCTTTCGTTTTCCCCATTAGCCGAACCAACTCCCTGTTTTTGCCGAATCAACCCACTGTCTCTGTCGAATCGAAAGTGTTAGCCGAATCAGAATTTCTTACTGAATTGCCGAACCATTCCTAACTACCGAGTCAGGTGAATGACGAATGACATCTTTGTGTTTCCTCATTTTTCCGAATGAACATAAAGACTTTTAATGCCGTATGGACTTAACACCGGATAAACTCGAAAGCTTTCTGTACCGAATGGACACCCTTAGTGCCGAATGAACCTAATACCGGATGAACCTTTATATCGACTTTGCTGAATGATACTAAGAGTTCTGGGCGTTCTGACTTATGGGTGAAATTTCAGACTATATACACTTTCTTGTTTATGTCGTCTGTTCTAATAATATGTTTTCCTTTTGTGTTTGTAGGAAGATGTCTCGCAAAGTGGAAACTCGATCGGAAAAAAGAAAATCTACGGATAGACGAGAGTCACCCGTTGTGCCCCCTGCCCAGCCAGGACCAGCTCGATAGGGACCTGCCCCAAGGTCATTAGTGGACGGATATGGTCCTCAAGAGCTCTTGAATTCTCCTCCTGACTGCTTTCCTTGCTCTCTCAGAGAGGAGCAGCTTGATGTTATATCCCGCTCCTTTGGGATTGATAGATCACTTATGCTGTTGCCGGGGGACGGAGTGATGCCGTACAATCCTCCTGAAGGATATTTCGCGTATAGCCGATACCATTGCATGTGCAGGGTCATTCCTCCAATCAATGCATGAATAGTCAGCTTCATTACTTACCTTAAAGTGGCTCCTTTTCAGCTTCAGCCCAACTCCTATGCCATCTGAGTGTGTCTATTCGTTATCTTCCAGAGGAGATATGGGCGCCCCCTTCTAACCGGGAAATCCGATATCTATATAATCTGAGGGGCTATAAGAAGGGGTCTCCGTACATTAGTTTAGAGTCGGCCGTGTCCTTCAAGCCGGTCTTGGACTTACACTCGAAGTTTACCATGTTTAAGAAGGAATGGTTCTTCGTCAAGGCGACTCCGTTTCTTTCCGCCTCTTCACTTATGGCTATAAGTTGACTTCCACTTGTATTTTTTTGTCCCGACTGCAATGCTTCTTCTTATATGCTTTTAGTTCTTGCTAGCGACATGTGGCTTTGCGGTCGTGGAGAATGATCGCCTGGTACAGATGGCCGTGGAGATAGAGGCTATCTCTGGAAGGGACATGTCGGCTTCTTACCTAATCAGGAATGCCACTCTCTTGGAGCACAACCTGATTCTGCCACGTCAATCCATGGTTAAGCAGAGAGATACAGCCAAGGAAAGGGCTGCTAAAGCTAAAGATGGGGCTACTGTGAAGAGCAGCAAGAGGAGGTCTTTTACAAAACCTCCAGTTGTCGGAGGTAAGAAGCTCAAGAAGTCCGACGGCCCTTCCCCTAGCACGTGCCCAATGACTCCGGTGGAGGAAGACGTGGAGGAGGATAGAGGTGAAGGCGAAGGAGGCGATATAGGAGGAGAGGCAGAGAGCGGAAACGACAGAGAAGGTGATGGTGGTGGTGATGGCGTCGGGGCTTTGCCTCCCGGGCAAGCAGGCGAGATTCAAGAGTGGACGGATGATGCCTTCCGCCAGGCTTTTGAGGGGTTGGAGGAAGGATCAGCCTTGGTAGACAAATCAAAGAGGTCTGATAAGGCCGGGTCCGGTGCCAGCCTATCTTCTGAGAGTATTTCAGCTAAGGCAACTCCGGTGGTTCAAGGTGAATTCTTAACTCCTTTCAACTTCACACGTTTCTTGAGTCATAGCTTCATGCATGCTTGTAACACTTGGTTTTTATTCCAGGAATGGGTAAGGTGGCCAAGACATCAGATATTCGGCACCACCTTGAACAGTATAAGTTACTCAAAGCTTCCGCCAAACCAAAACCGTCGGCTAGCTGTACTGGAGATGTGGTCAGATATCGCCCTCTTCTCGGAGTTATTGAAGAAGATATGCAAAAGAGAAAGAGGGGACGATCTTCGTTTGAACCTTCACCTGGCCCTCAGCCTCCAGCCCAGCCTATCCATGATATTACTGAGGAGGATACTGAGCTTATGTCTTCCCCACATCCGTTCGAAAATCCAACCGTCACCCCGATAGACCATCCTTGTTTGGTTCGCAACCCATTTGCCGGCCATCCGGATCTGGACCCGAGTTTTCAGGATATCTCTTTTGACGAGGCCACGGGTGAGCATCTTCTTCCCCGCAACCCCATGGTACGGGTGCTTGATGAGGCTAAGTCCTTAGATCTCGATTTGCTTACTACTCGGATAGTTACCATGGGGGACGAAGCCAAGGCTAATATCGACCGGGTCGCGAAGGAGACCAGGAAGTTGATGGGGCATCATGCCCGTCTGGTCAAGGCTGGAGAGTAGATTGGGAGTGCTAATATTCGGTTGCGGCTAAAGGTTGCTGATCAGGCCAAACAGCTTGCCGATCAAGCCATTCAGATTTCTCAGCACGTGGCAGCTTCCAGGCGGTTGAAGGAGACTATGGAAGAGGCTAGTCGGGCAGAACTACGAAAGATGGAGGCCGCCTGCAAGGAGCGGATTGACATAGCCATTGCTACGGTGGATGAGGTTCGGAGGGCGGATCTCGAGTGGGTAGAGGAGTTATCTGGGAGGCTTGAGGCCGTAGAGCTTGCTCAGGCCAGTCTAAAGGAAGAGATGGAGGAAATGAGGAGGTCTCTCCAGGCTGACCGCTTAAGATATCGATCGGAGAGGGATGTTGCCATCGCTAAGTTGCTGTCCTCCGAGGCCCGGGTGAGGGAGTTTGAGGAGAATGAGGGGATGATGGACGAGATGTTGCAAGATATGTACTTCCGTACCTAGAAGCAGGGTAATCTATCCTGGATGGATGACTATCCCTGGGTCATGGCCAGGATATATCTCCGGGCTTTGGAGGAGGCCAAGGCCGACGCGGATAAGGAAGGTGGAGCGGCATTCAGGATGGATGTGTTTACCGCCAAGTTCTCAAAGGAGGAGAAGGTAGCGGTGAAGGAGGGGATGCGGCTACTTGCTGCGGAGGAAGCCGGTGTGCAGTTGGGGGATGAGGACCAAGGAGCGGGTGTTGGTGAGTTTTCACTTTTTAGCTTTTCATAACTTGATCGTTCGTTGTCGGTTTAATGGACTCTTTTCCTGAATTGGACAGGTGGGACCTCTGGTCATCATGCTGGGAGCCCCGATCCTGCAGTCAAGTAGATTCGAAGAGCTGGTAGGACGAGGGTGGAGCACTGGTGCAGTTGGTTATTTTATTTGGTCTGCTTGACATTCCTGTACATGCTAGTTCAAAACATTAATGTACTCTTAAGTTGTAATTATGTTATTGAACGTCTTTATGTAAGTTTATAACATAAGCTGATTCTGTTATATTTTGAATGCTGTTATTATTTTGAAGTGCTGTATAAAAAACATAGTTATGCATATGCCTGTGATTTGATTGTGTTCGACGTTAAGCTTTTGCTTGAAATATAATCTCATGTTTTGCAATGTTATGAATAAGTCATAGCTATATGATTATGTACAAGAGAAAAGAGTACCGCCCTTCATGTTCTGGTTGCGGGGGTAGCTTTGGACATCTTGTGTAATTGACCATGGATGCGGCTAAGTGCCTTGTCACCCAGTTTGCGGGCTCAGATTCTCGTGAGCGAATGCCTCCTATTTAGTGTCCTGTACTTTGGGGACTGTTATGCAGGATACCAGAAAAATATTTAAATGGAATGGAAATATAGGAAAAGTAAAACTTCCAGTCACGGAAGGCCGTCGATATGCTTAAGTTCGTGGCAAACGGGTTTTGTATTCACTTTCCCTAGCCGTGGGTCTTGGAGACATTTGTCACCCATCTTACGCCTCCGCGGGGAGTTTATCTTTTTTACCATAGCCGCAATTAAGACATATCGGAGCCGAGATCGCGCACAGTAACTACCCGAGCCATTATGGCCCGTAATCATGGGTATTATTCGATTTACTGTGGCCGGCTAGCGTGGGTGCCGATCGTCAACCGTGAACTACCCCTGGCTGGCCACACCTTATGTTGGGGCTTAAAGTAGGTTCACAGTTGCCGGCGAGCCGAACGCCGTAATGAGCTGCCATCGGCTATAGTCGGCCTTCTTGATGGCTTATAATCGGCTCATTACAATTGGCTTTGAGGGCAGTCGCGAGCAATGAGTTAACCCGCAGCAGAGGGATGCTGGAGCAAAAGTGTCTCATTGGCGAGTGCATAGAATCGCATAGTACCTGTTGAGTCTTGTCCAGGTGAGGTTGCGCCGTGAAGTTCCAGTATGGAAATGTCGTTATACATGATTTTGTTCAACAGAAAAGGATAAATCTTAACAAGCAGCCGAGATATAAAGGAACAAGTTAAAAAGAGACAAAATTTTTAAAGTGGTTCGGCACGAAAATGCCTACATCCACTGATCCTCTTTGTTAATTCACTTCATATGGGCAGTACAAGTTAAGAAAAGTATCGACGGAGGTGTTGGATGTTCCATGCCCTCTGGAACACCTCTCCGTCCACTGTTGACAAAATATAGGCTCCGTTGCGGAGATCTTTATGAATTACGTAGGGTCCGTCCCAGGTTGGATCTAGTGCTCCGGGGCACGGGAAGATCCGCTTGACGACAAGATCTCCTTCTTGTAAGCTGCGGTGCTTGACTTTGGAGTTGTATTGTGCTGCAACTTTTTGCTTATGAGCTGCTGCTTCGATTGCTGCATCATTTCTTCTCTCCTCAATTAGATCCAAAGACATGAGGAGGAGTTCTTCGTTCTCTTCCAGTTTGTAGTAGATCCTACGGTGAGAGGGCACTATAGTTTCAACTAGGAGCATGGCCTCCGATCCGTATGCCAAAGAGAAAGGAGTATGCCCTGTTGAAGTTTTGTAAGATGTGTGATAGGCCCAAAGTGCCGTAGGAAGTTCGTCCACCCAAGCGCCTTTCGACTTTTCAAGTTTCTTCTTGATTAAGGTTTTGAGAATCTTGTTGACAGCTTCGACTTGTCTGTTTGCTTGAGGATAAGCTATAGATGAGAAGCTTTTGTGAATTCCGTGCTCTTGGCACCAACCGGCGAATTCTTCGCTGTCAAATTGAAGTCCGTTGCCAGATATGATCTTGAGTGGGACTCCGTACCTGCATAGAATATTTTTGATCAAGAAGTTGATAACTTTTGCCGAAGATATTTTATTTAGAGGTTCCGCCTCCACCCATTTGGTGAAATAGTCAACCGCCACTATAGCATATTTGGCTCCGCCTCGGCCCGTTGGCAGTTCGCCAATCAAGTCAATTCTCCATACTGCAAAGGGCCAAGGGCTGGTCATTTGAGTAATCTCATTTGTGGGTAGTCGAGGAATCTTAGCAAATTTCTGACATCCGTCGCATCTCTTGACGAAGTCCAAGGCATCTTTGTTTAAAGTGGGCCAGTAATATCCATATCGGAGTATCTTCTTTTCCAAAGTCTGCCCTCCAGTGTGATCTTCGTAACTTCCCTGATGGATGTTGGATAAGACTTCCATGGCCTCCCTTCCAGCGATACACCTTAATAAAGGATTAGAGAAGCCGCGTCGATAGAGGATGCCTTCTTGTAATGTATAGCGGGAAGTTTTCCTCAAGATTTTCTTGATTTCGTTACGCCTGTCGGGCAGTGTGCCATCTTGTAAGTATTTCCGGATAGGAGGCATCCAAGTTTCTTGTCGATCGCAGCTATCAGATTCACTTGCTTGAAACTTGGTGCCATTTGTTTTGAGATGGTTAATGCTCCGAAAATAGTGATGTTCTTCATACTAGCTTGCTTTGCTAGTTCGTCGGCCTCTTGGTTCTCTTCTCGAGGAATGTGTTTGACTAAATAGTGATCCAATTGATAGAGCAGCAGCTTGGTCTTTTTTAGATATGCTGTGAGTCGTTCTCCTCGAGTCTGGAAGTCTCCCAGTATTTGATTTACAATGAGTTGAGAATCACTATGGAGACATAAAGAACCGACTCCAATCTCCAAGGCCAGTTCTAATCCAGCTATCACCGCTTCGTATTCTGCGTCATTGTTGGTGGCAGCGAATTCCAACCTTAGGGCGTAGTGCAGCTTCCTTCCCCTGGAGGTGATTATCACAACACCTACCCCCGAGCCTTGTTCATTTGATGCTCGATCTACGAAGAGATTCCACTTAATATCTTCTGCTATTTCAGATTTCTCCTTACCTTCGTTAGTAGTGAATTCGGCAATGAAATCAGCTATGGCTTGCCCCTTGATAGCGGTGCGAGGATGGTAGGTGATATCATATTGACTTAGTTCAATGCACCACTTAAGTAATCGCCCAGAAGTGTCGGGGCGATGGAGTACCTGCCTTAGCGGTTGATCGGTTAAAACTCTGATGGAATGAGATTGGAAATAGTGTCACAACTTCCATGACGTGATTAGCAGACAGTATGCTAGCTTCTCAAGTTTAGGGTATCTGGCTTCCGCCCCTATAAATCTCTTGCTTACAAAGTATACGGGCCGCTGTGTGCGGTTGTCTTCTCTCACCAAAGCGGCGCTTAAGGCGTGGGACGATACAGCAAGGTATAAGTATAGTTCCTCGCCTTCATCTGGAGTTGAGAGTACCGGTGGTCTCTGGAGGTGTCCGATTAAGTTAAGGAAGGCTGTCGAGCATTCGTCAGTCCATTCGAACTTTCCTTTGTCATTCTTTAGAGCTTCGAAGAAAGGGATGCATTTGTCGGTTGCTTTAGAGATGAACCTACTTAGGGCGGCCACTTTCCCGTTTAGGCTTTGCATCTCTCTTCGAGTGGATGGTATCTTGATATCTTGCAAAGCTCAAACTTGTTCGGGGTTTGCTTCAATCCCCCTGGCATGAACGATGAATCCCAAGAACTTTCCCGACGAAACTCCGAAAGAGCACTTTAAAGGGTTCAGCTTCATTCCATATTGGCGAAGTACTTGAAACATCTCATCCAGGTGGTTTATATGATCGTTGGCCTTCCTCGATTTTACCAGCATGTCATCCACATAAACTTCCATAGTGTGTCCTATTAGTTCCGCAAACATCTTGTTGACAAGGCGCTGATAAGTAGCTCCGGCGTTTTTAAGTCCAAAAGGCATTACTTTGTAGCAGTACAATCCCCGGTCAGTGATGAAACTAGTGTGGTCTTGATCGGGGACGTGCATAGGGATCTGGTTATATCCTGAGTATGCGTCCATAAAGGATAAGAGTTCGTGTCCGGCAGTGCTGTCCACGAGTTGATCGACTCGAGGGAGTGGGAAGCAGTCTTTCGGGCAAGCGTCATTTAAGTTGGAGAAATCGATGCATGTTCACCACTTCCCGTTTGCTTTCTTTACCAGTACCGGATTGGCGATCCATTCTGGGTAGATGGCTTCTCGTATGAAGTCATTGGCAAGTAGGTTCTTTACTTCTTCCTCTAGGGCTGCGGATCGTTCTGCCCCCATGCTTCACTTTTTCTGCTTTACTGGCACCTTCGTGGGCTCGATGTTCAGTACGTGGCATGCTACATCTGGGGAGATTCCTGTCATATCAGCATGCGTCCATGCAAATACATCCATGTTGTGGCGAAGAAAATCAACGAGTTGATCCTTTAACTCTTCTTTCAGTTGAGATCCAATTTTCACTAGTCTACTTGAGTCATGTTTGTCTACAGCTACGAATTCCATAGCCTCTGAAGGCTCGGTGGTGGCCTCCTCCTCTTTGTCCCTGGGGTCTAATTCATTGAAAGGGTCACTGGTATATTGAAGAGGAGGGGCTTTCTTTAGTTGCTACGCTTCCAAGTTTTTCATGCAGAGAGTAGTCTCTGCATTTTTCCCTTTATCTTTTCTGCGGTTATTGCGAAGTTCAGTTACATAGCAGTCTCGAGCAGCGTCTTGATCTCCCTCTATTTCTCCTATTCCGTTATCTATTGGACATTTCATCTTCAGGCACCATGGGGCTAGGACAATTTGGAAGTCAGACAAGGCCGGTCTCCCCAAAAAGGCGTTGTAGGCCGAGTGGTTCTCTATTAGCACAAATGTTTTCTTTCGCGCAATGGAGCGGGGATGACTTCCTATTTCAACAAATAGGTCTAGTTGCCCGAGGGTCATCTTCGTATCTCCAGTGAAACCATGTAGTGGTTTGTTGCAGGGAGATACATCCTTCATTGACAACTTCATTTTGTCAAAAGCATGCTTGAATTGGATATTTGCTGAGCTTCCAGTGTCTATTAAAATTCGGAAAACTTTGGCTGGACCGAACCAAGCAGAGATGACCATAGGATCCATGTGTGGCTACTGTCTTCCCTCTAGGTCACACCTACTGAATGTGATGTCGTCATTCTCTTTCCGTTTCAGGTGGCGTTCTTCCATGACAGAATTAACGTAGCCTTCATCGTTCCTAAGTGACTTACCGTATCTTTCCATCTCCGCCCAGCTTCTGTCGGCGATGTCCGGTCCTCCTGATATGGTGTGGACCACTATCTTCTCTTGACTAGAGCCGCTGGTGTTGCGATTTCCTCTACCTGCTTCTTGGGGGGTAGTATAGGATTCTCATAGGCAGGAGTTGAAGTCCTGTTCTGGCTTTTCACATAGCGTTCCAGTCTCTTCCTTCTGATGTGTTCTTCAATCAATTCCCGGAGATGGTGGCATTCATTGGTGTCATGTCCATGGGATTCGTGGAAGCGGCAGAACTTTCCAGACTTGATTGCGTTATCCGACTCCTTCTTGTGCGGGGGGCGCTTATATCTAACTTCCTCTTGAGTGGCTAGGAAGATGTTTTCGATTGTTTCATTCAAAGGAGTGTAAGAGTCAAATCTTGGTCCTGGTCGATATAAGCGCTTTTCTCCCTTTTTGCCCCCGGCATTGTCTCTAGAGTCATTTCTTCGAATATCCTTTGCTACAGCGGGGACCCTGTCTGTAGCCATCTTAGCCTGTTGCCCTGATTGCCTCTCAGTGGCAGCGTCTTCAAGTCTCATATACTTTCCAGCTTCATGGAAGAAATCTGGTAAAGTAGCTGGTTTTTCCTTGGTTAGTCTTCTAGCGAATTTAGTATCCGGATGTACACCACTGCAGAGGGCCATTAGGATAAGTTTCTCGTCGGCATCTTGGACTGCGGCCGCTGTGGCGTTGAATCGGGTTAGATATTGTTGCACTATCTCTCCGGGCTTCTGTTTGATATTAGATAAGGAATAAACGTCCTTGGGTTGTTCCACATGAATGCGGAACTGGCTGATGAACTTTTCCTTCAACATTTCCCATGAGCTGACGGACCCTTGGAGTAGGTGGCAGAACCAGGAGGTAGCTAGATCTGCCAAGAATAGTGGAAAGCATTTACACAACACTCCCTCTGTTGCTCCGCTCATGAGCATATGCTGGGTGTACCTCTGTAAGTGTACGATGGGGTCAGAGGTTCCCTTGTAAGGTTCCATCGTTGGCATTTTCCATTCCCGGGGGGTGATGGCAGTTTCGATATTGCGGGTGAAGGTGCTGGTTACCCTAGCACCTATTCCCCGATCCCTTTGCTCCCGTTGGACGCACTCTCTGAACAATCGCGCCATCCTTTCATCAGAACTTGGAGCGGATAGAAATGAGTTTGTTTCTTCTCTGCGGGAGTGAGTCCGTTCAGACGACTTGTAGGGATGGTATCGTCTGTCGCTCCTGACATTCTCCAAAGGCTGCCTCTGGTCTTCTGGGGGCATGCTGGGGTCAGCGATAGTTGGCCTTTGCCTTGATCTTCCCCTGCTGGGTTCTGTTCTCAGCACTTCCTCGGGTCCAACTTCGGGCTGGACTCCAGCTCGGCCCCGTCTACTGGTGTTTTCATGGTTAGGTAGCATGACAGGCTCAGCTACATCCGACCCTTGCCTGGCACCTCCCCCGTTGGGTTCGGTTCCAAGTGTTTCCTCAGGTTGGAATTCGGCCTGAGTCCGGGCTCGGCTCCTACCATGGCTGTTTTTGTTGTTAACCTCTTTGAAGAAGAAAGGTCTTTGTCGCCTTCCAGATCCTCCAGATTAGGACTCACCCCATGATTCGGTGTTGCGGTTGAATTCTTCAGCATCCCTTAGGCGTGACATGAGTTGGTCCACCAAGGCTTCTTGCTGAGATGCGAAGCGGTTAGTTACTTCAGCCACAACCCTGTCCAGATCTGCCCTAGTAATTGGCTGTTCCGCGGCAGGGGCTGTTGGGTTTGCCTGATTTTCATCTGGTACTGCTGTTAAAACGGGATGATTCTCTTGATTTGGGGCCACTGGATCTAGGATACTGCTAGTTGCGACGTTCTTTCTTTTGTTAACATCTCTCCTTTGCCTGGAAGTCATGTTGTCGGAGCAAGGAGCGATGCTGTGAGGAAGAAGGTTGAGTAGGAGAAGCTGTAGCTTCTAGCTAGGTTCTCAGTGAAAGCACCAAAAATGTTTGCACAAAAAATGGGCAAACACCTCCAAGTCGTGTGAATTAGTTGATTTTATGTTGTTCTTAGTGATTTGGAGGAGTTGTGCGAATATGTAAAAAGCAGGGACAGAAATGTAAAAGACACGCAGATTTATAATGGTTCGGCCAGAACGTGCCTACGTCCACTTTATATGTTATTCTCCGCTTACTATTCAGATTACAAGTACAAAGCCTTGATTACAAGTATCTAAAAGTTTTTTGAAAGTTCCTTATGTGCTTGAGCTCTCAAACTTGTCCGCCATTGTTGTACCCCTACCCCTCTATTCATAGAGTGAGGCTGGGGGAAGGGGTCTTGGATGTATATAGCTGCTGGTGGGCCTCGGCCGATGTAATTTGTCCTGGCGATGTTGGTTCGGCATCCTCTTGGTTCGGAGATGGATGGAGATGTAATTTGGTCCGGCGATGGTTGGTCTGGTAATGGTGTTGGTTTGATGTGGTCTTGGTTCGGCGTGCATTGGTCCGGTGGGTGTTGGTTTGGTGTGGGCTTGGTTCGGCGTGTGTTGGTCTGGTGGGTGTTGGTTTGGTGTGGCCTTGGTTCGGCGTGTGTTGGTCCGGTGGGTGTATGGGGTTGGACCGGTAATAGTTGGAAGTGGGTTGGATCAGTGATGCTTTGGTTTGGGTTGGACCGGTAGTGGCTTGTGCAGTGTGTTTGGTTCGGTGGTAACCTCCTTGTGATGGCTCGGTGGAAATATTCCCAACAGCAGGTTTGCATGTAGAAGATAATTCCAGATTGAAACGAAAATGCTTTTGCATTTTGTTTGAAAATGGCAGGTGCATTGATTTGAAGATGCAGGCTTTGAAAAAACAGATTTGAAATTGCAGGTTTGCATTTTGAAGTGAATTACAGGGAAAAGGATTGCATTTTGATTGAAGAGAATTACTGATTTTATTTGAACATGATTTCTGGATTTTTTTTTTGAAGAGTTGTTTACAGAGTTGCTTCAGATTTGATAATGAGGAGTTTGATTTGCATGTGAACAGGTTTTAGATTTACAGGGAAGTGATTTTCAGGAATTTAGATTTTGATATGAAGAGTTTAATTTGACTTTGTAAGTTATTCTCAGATTTGTTTTGAGTTCAAGCTTTAAATTTCTTAACTTTTTGATTTTGAAAAGAAAAAAGAAATTGAAGAGAAGAGGCATTTTTTATAAGATGAAAGTATGATTTAATAAAAATAAAAGAAAATACAAAATTGAAAATGACACTTGTACAAAATTTTAACATTTGTCAAATTAGGATGTTTAACACTTAACACTTGTTATATGGAGCTTAGGAAAACAACACATGTCTTAATAAAGTAATTAGTATTTAATTTAAATGTTAATATATAGGTTATGCCTAATTAATTACTTAATTATTATTTTATATGTATAGAATTATTTTTTTAAAAGAAATAAAAACAAATTATACTTATAAATAAAAGCTTATGCGTATATTTAGAAATCCCAAACAATTTAAAATCTATACTTTGGATTTCAAAACTTTATATTCAAATTCAAATCAAATTCAAAAATCAAATATTTAAAAAAAACAAGTTATATATACAAATTAAATTTGAAATAACAATTCTATTTTTATTCAAAATCTATATGTAAAAACAATACATTATTAATATTGTTTTTAGAAATAACTCATTATCAAATTAAAATAATTATAAAAGAAATTATTTCTTTATTAATAAATTACTTATTTTATTAAGCTATTTAAAAAGAAAACAAAACAACCCTTTTAGTTAATTCATTTAAATTTTAAAACTTAAGCCAAAATCATTTTAAACATTTAAACATCTTTCTTAACAATTTAAAATCATATACTTATTTATTAAGTAGTTTTGAAAAACTTAATATTAAATTAAATCAAAATTTCCAAACTATTAATATATATATTAGAATTTGAAATCAAGATTCATTTATTAAATTTAAACCAAGATTATTTATTTGATAACTTAGAAAAGCTTTATATTAAATAAAAACAAATTTCCCAATTACTAAAAATATTAGAATTAGAAAATATGCTTTATTTATTAAATTTAAAACAAAGCTAATCAATTTACAATATAAACCATATATTTATATTATAGATAGAAACCAATTTATTAGTTTTAAAAGATAAAACTTCCAATTAAATATTTATTAAAGAAGATTATTAAATTGATTCAAATTTTATTAACAAAAATTATCAAATCAATTTAATTTTTAATACAGATTATTAAATTGATATTGTCAAAAATTCCGGGATATCACAATCCTCCCTCTTAAAAGAATTTCGTTCCCGAAATTTAAAACAAAGGTAATTTAATAATCTCATTAACGATTTTAATTTTTAAACACAAGCATATATCAAACATATGCTAACATAGCAACCAATTCATCTGATCAAACAAATCTAACCATCCAGACAAAATTCTGGATAAAATTTCCTCGAGTTTCCCAAGTATAAACACCAGGATACTCGCTCTACAGAATCCAAACAATCAAAACTACTAAGCTACAGAGCCCCCACTTAACTATATCTACAAAACTCGACAGAATATCAGACTACAGACAAGTCTGACTCAACAACCAATACTCCTGAACTGCTGGTTCCAAAACCAAAGATAGATCATACACGTACTCCCTCAGAGATACGTGAAATTCATCGAATTCCAGTTATCCAAACTAGAAATTTAATCCTGAAAACCAAACACTTATCCTCACAAGCACTCAGAAAAGATCCAAACACCTCAGAGCTAGCTTCCCAGCATTACCCAATCTTATAGCTCCCTTTTTGATTGGAGAAAACTTATCCAAAATCAAATCTTCGACTTCAAAATCCAAATTCTTTCGTCTCTTATCCATAAAATCTTCAGACGATCCTGATCTTCCTACATCCTTCCTGATCAGCTCAACCCTCGCTGATGCCTCTAGAAATAAACAAAACCAATTAACTCAACAAAATGATCTTCTCACGATCAATCCAAAATCAAGAACTCAAACTCTACTCCTGAAATATCAGAAGACTAAACTCACTTCTCTTGTCCGGAAAAGAAAAGTAGATGTACTACCAAACTAGCCTCAAATGCAGATAAACTTCCTGAAGAAACCCTCTAATCCAAGCACTGCAACTTCCGGTCGCTTCCACTCTAGAACAGCTGCCACCATGCTTTCGCTGCACAAATCTGATCTAGATCAGATGAGAATGCCGTCGAAGAACGCGAGCACAAACTAGACAACACATCCCAGAAATATGATTCATCAGATCCATAAAAGAAAAACTCAGAAGCACCACCAAAACCCGAGCTGCCCATCAAACTCTATCTCTAAGAACCATCCTTCTACTAAGCTGAACCATCGGTAGCACTCCTGCAATCCTACTCGATAAGGAAACTCAATCTCGGACCGTGGACAAACTTCTGACTTCCTTGAAGATACCTAGAAAAAACTCTGATAACCTAAGAGAACACTCAAATAATCGCAAGTCACTTTTGCGATCAATCCAGACCAAATCCAAAGAAAACTGTTCCCCTTTACCAAACGGAACAGCTTACACTTATCTAGCCAATCCATCGAAGAAACGGTCTACTTTGTTGCTTCTAAACTCCTCCTTCAGAAAAAATGCTAAGCCAGAAGACTCCCTGCCGACATAGGACTCTCCAAGCTGCACTTCTGCCACAGATGCCAAAGATCTCCTAATCCAAAGCTCTTTGAGAAACTCGGATCTCAAACCAACAGAAACACCATGCTGAACACAGCCACATCACCGATGCAGACCTACTTCCTTAAACTTGTTCCAAAGAAAACTTCTTCAGAAACAATTCATATTCACTGCATCTCATCACGCAGCTACTACTTCCTGAGGTATCAAAATACCATCACTCACTTCAGCCTAACTGACAAATCCAAACTCTACTCATCCAAACTTTAAAGATAGACTCCAAACCTTAACAGGTTTCCTTCAGAGATTGATGAAATCCGTACACCACTGCAAAACTCACTCGAGATGGTATTAGGTCTACAGTCTCGACAGATACACTTCCAAACTCAAACATTCAAACTCCAACCAATGGTAGTCTTGTTACACACACCACTACCCCGTCTACCTTTATAACTTATGTTGGAAAACCCGAACAGGTAACCCAATGAATAGGTAGAAATAAATAAATATATTTAAATATTTTAAAATTACAAATATGCTCTCTTGAGATAGACACCACTCCAAAGCCTAGGTATTCACTCAACCTAGCACTCTGATACGAAATGAGACAACCCGACTTTCTCACCTCAGAAAATCGCATCATCTTAAAGAAAGAAAGGGATAGAAAAGAGAAAAGAGAGAAGAGAAAGAAGAAACAACATCAGAATCTCAAAAGTGGAACGAATAAATTATATTAATAACATAAATATTACATAGTTTACAACCATTTCTCAGAGTTACACAGATTACACATCACATACTAGACAGTTATAAACTCCTGTCTAGTTATACAACTCAATACAATACAAGGAAACTACTCAGGGAAACCAACACAGCGTAACTCTATATCACTACACGCTGAAGCCTCCTGCTCCATTGCTCCTCCAGAATTCGACAAAGCTAACCTGAATCCCATGGCTACTCGTAAAAATTTGAGTACCCAAGAGTTTAAGAAAACAGAAGATAAACTCCGGGTCAGACATAGGTCTGGTGTGAGTAACAGGTTAAGGTTGCTTAACTTTCAAAAACCTTTGAAAACAAAAGGTATCACGTAAGACTTCCCACATATAAACATGGAATAGTTTTTACCTTACGCTAATCAAAACATTTGATAGGAAATCCAATGATATTATAATAGGTCTAGGGTTTTCAAGTAAATATAAAATAGCCGAAATTGTTACATTCATTAAATTCCAGCTACTAGCCACAAAAGTGGGTAATATAATCAAAGCCGATGGCACTTATTAGATTTTGGATTCCATACAATGGCAGGGCTACTGTGGTACCGCCCGTCATAGTACGTGGCCTAGATCAACGTACCGAGGAGCCAACCTAACTCCCCTGCAACACAAGGCCGGAACCATCCCTTACTGGACAGTCCCAAACAAGACAACCCCGACGTTGGAGCTCACAACTGTCCACACAGCCCAAATAAAAAGGGACCTCTAGACAGGGGAAAATCTCATCCTACTTGGGCATGACCCACTTAGCCTTGCTGCACCTCCCCTGTTTTAGCCATTCCCGGTTGATGAGGCTTGAGGCTACGATTACCTTTGTAGAACACATCTATCTTAGAATGCTCAACGTCTACCTGACAATGTTCTGAAAGCATTCAATCCATGCAAGTTCTTCCGGGTTCAAACGAAAACGAAGGCATTATCTCATTACACTCATTTTGAAATCACCCTCAAAGTTAACGATGATAACCCTTGCACTCTGAATCTTCATTTTCACTTGAGATTCACGACCTATCGATAATTTGGATCGATGTGGTTTTCGAATATCCAAATCTGGAAACCCGATCCCGGTCTCGTCAA
Organism: Allium cepa; assembly: GCA_030765085.1. Classification (NCBI taxonomy): domain Eukaryota; kingdom Viridiplantae; phylum Streptophyta; class Magnoliopsida; order Asparagales; family Amaryllidaceae; genus Allium; species Allium cepa. The sequence continues at coordinate 469,153,056 of CM060943.1, forward strand.
AATCCAAAACGTGTCTTTTAAGGCCAAGTTGTTTTAAAGTTTAAAACAATTCAATTCAATTATCTATATACACAAAGATAGATAACTCACAAATCATAATAGATAATCAACATTATCATTATAAACAGATGATCCACATTATAAACAGATAATCCATATTATCATCGAAATAGATAATCCATATTATCATCACAATGCAACCAAAGCATTCATACCACACAGCATTACTTATCTCATTTCTGAGATCACAAAGCATTTAAGGCAATTAATATCATTCATTCATTCATTAGCAATGATTTACTTCATCATACTATAATTAATTTAAAATGAATTAAATTAATTACTTCCATCTCTAATTAATTTAAAGTGAATTAAATTAATTACTTCATCTTTAATCAATTTAAAATAAATTAAATTAATTACTTCATCATTTTAAATCTTGCTTACATAACCATTTAATCGATTATAATCAATTAATTAATCATTCAAATAAATCACCTTAATTAATCACCCTTGATTAATTATCCTTAATTACATTCAAGTAATCGTCCCTTAATTAATTTCACAAATTAATTATCTTTATCCAAAAATAGTAATTAACCTTTAATTACTTTATTAATTAATTAACTATAATCAATTACATTAATCCTTAATTTATTAATTAATTAATTACCTTCAATCACTTATCATTGATTAATTAATCTTAATTAATTAATCCTTAATTACATCAACTTTTAATTACATTATTAATTATATTAATTAATGATCCCTAATTACATTTTAATTAATTATCTTCTTTAAATTAATTACTTAAGTAATTAATCTTAATTAAACCATAATTATTTATCACTCTTGATTAACCACATTCAGTAATTAACTGCCCTTGATTACTTCATTAACTAAATTAATTACTCCTTAATTAATTTCTTAATTAATCCCTTGATTAATTACAAAGTAATTTAATCCAAATTACTTCCATTCTTAAATCATCTTTAATTAATTACATCCTGTAATTCGTTAATTATTTCACTAAGTAATTTTCAATCCATTAATTACATTAAGTAATTATCGTCAAATCATTCAGTGTTTAAAATTAATTAAACTTAATCAATCAATATTCACATTAAACTAAATTAATTACATTAAGTAATTAATTCCTTAATTGCTTCCATTAAGCAATTATTCTTAAACAGTTCACAAATGATTATCCCTAAATTAATTAATCTAATTAATTATTAAAATTAATCGCATTAATTAATTATTAAATAATCCTAGTTAATGACCTTCATTAACCATTCTTTAATTACTTCCTTAAGTAATTAACTTAGATTAACCATTATTAATTACAAATTAATTTATCTCTAATTATCCATTAATTAATCTCTAATTATTTAATTAATTAAGTGTTAGTTGTATCTTAATTAATCCTTAATTACTTGATTAATTAACCTTAATTATAACTTAATTGTTTAATAATAAAACTTTAATCATTAATTAATAACCTTTAATTATCTAATTAATGATCTTTAATTATAAATTGATTAATCCTTAATCAATTATTTATTATTCCCTAATCATTAATTAATTAAATTAACTAATTATTCCTTAATTACCTCATTAATTAAATTAATTTCAAATCATTAATCTTAATTTAACTTTAAGATAAAAACATTTCTTGATTTTTGCTAATTTGTCATTAACAAAACATTGGAAAACAATTTACTTTTGAATTTACATTAAAATCATCTCAAATATGAAATTTAAAATGAATACAATTTAACTTAACAAAGTTTAAACAATTTAAAAGCCTTTTGAATACATGGCAAAGAAATGCTTGTCTTATAAAAGAAAATTTATAAGAGTTTAAACCAAATTCATTTTAAGTTCAAATAATTTAAATATATACTTTAACATACAAAGTTATTTAAATTTTCAAACTTAAAACTTCTTTTATTTCAAACTGAAATTCATATTTAATCTTTGATTTCCAGATTTAAACTTCACTTTAAAACTTACTCACATTTTAAAAATTCATTTTTAAAAATTCAAACTACTTGCCATTTTAAAATAGTCTAACAATTTCAAGTTAAAATCTTTATTTTTTTTTAATTATTTAAAACTGAGATTTAAAACTAAACTTGAATTCTAGAATTTCAAACTTTGATTTAAAACTTAGTTAAAACTCTAGCTTTCATTTAAAAACTTCATTTTTAAATTTTTTTAAACAAACAGCACAGGTTTTGTTAAAACCAGTAACATTCCTTTAAACCCAAGACACCCCAAAATGCTTCGAGTTCAAAGCCCAACCTCCCCGAGCAATCTACCCAAAAACTTCGAGCAACTCGAGCAACCTCCTCTGTTTCAAAACTCAACCCAACATTGCCAGACAAATCACTTCACCGTGCATATCCCCGGTGGCTCCGGCCACCATTGATCATCAACGATGATCGCAACACATCAGAAATCGACTAAGCAACCCACCACGATCATCAAATCGTGTCCAACACCCAGAAATCAAAATCGAGAACCAAATTCCAAAACCTGGAACAACTGAACATCACCAACCCCAAAACCTGAAATCACCTCATCTTCACAACTCCGACCACCGTAGATTCTGAAACTCTGGCATTGACTTCAACTACGGCCAAGCTACACTACCTAAAGATTTAAAGCACTCGATCAACAACACAAGCTGTGGTGATCAATATTCTAAACACAGCTAAAACTATGGTTCTAAAAGGAAATCCACTGCTGCAACTTCCCCGATGATTTTCAACATCATCCAGAATTTTTCCCATCAACTCCTAACACTCCTCTATCATCTCCCAAGATTTCGACCCCTCCAATCACTTGAATCACCAAAAACCCCAAAGGTTCATATTCAGTTCAAACAAGAACTGTACATTCATCCCTAAATTATAAACTATGATTCTTGATTTAAAAATCATGATTTAGTCGATGTTTTTTATTTATAATACTGAATTAATAGATTACACAGTTTGAATTTTTGATTTATAGCAACACACACTGATGTTTCAATATTTCCAGAGGCAACATGCCTTAGTTTGTCTAATTTAAATTTTTAAACATAAATCTAGGTTAAACCCAAACAACATTTGTTTGATAATCAGACCCTATGAAACACTAGATCATGTGATAAGGATTTTTAAATAGAAATTGAGCATGTAATCAAGACAGAGCACCATATATATATATATGTATGTATGTATGTATGTATGTATGCATGTATGTATGTATGTATGTATGTATGTATGTATGTATACAGTATGCACAAAATCAAATATTTACATCAGATTTTTACCTATATACACATGCAATACTTATTTATATTCAACCATACTATCATGCAACCAACTATATTTTAAATTTTTAAAAGTTACTCACCTGATTCAAAATGAACAGATCTTCCAGATTTTGAAAAAGATTTGAACCCTTTTAAACTGAAATGCTCTTGATTTTTGAAAACAGTCTTTTGATACTCTAAGATCTTGAGTTGCTTTGAAAATCCAGGTTTTCATGTAGAAGATAATTCCAGACTGAAAAGAAAAATGCTTTTGCTTTTTGCTTGAAAATGGCAGGTGCATTGATTTGAAGTTGCAGGCTTTAAAAAACAGATTTGAAATTGCAGGTTTGCATTTTGAAGTGAATTATAGGGAAATGGATTGCATTTTGATTGAAGAGAATTACTGATTTTATTTGAATATGATTTTTGGATTTTTTTTTTGAAGAGTTGTTTACAGGGTTGCTTCAAATTTGATAATGAGGAGTTTGATTTTCATGTGAACGGTTTTTAGATTTACAGGGAAGTGATTTTCAGGAATTTAGATTTTGATATGAAGAGTTTAATTTGAGTTTGTAAGTTATTCTCAGATTTGTTTTGAGTTCAAGCTTTAAATTTCTTAACTTTTGATTTTGAAAAGAAAAAAGAAATTGAAGAGAAGAGGTATTTTTTTATAGGATGAAAGTATGATTTAATAAAAATAAAAGAAAATACAAAATTGAAAACGACACTTGTACAAAATTTTAACATTTGTTAAATTAGGATGTTTAACACTTAACACTTGTTATATGGAGCTTAGGAAAACAACACATGTCTTAATAAAGTAATTAGTATTTAATTTAAATGTTAATATATAGGTTATGCCTAATTAGTTAATTATTATTTTATATGTATAGAATTTTTTTTTAAAAAAAGAAACAAAAACAAATTATACTTATAAATAAAAGCTTATGCATATATTTAGAAATCCATCTATACTTTGGATTTCAAAACTTTATATTCAAATTCAAAAATCAAATATTTAAAAAAAAAGTTATATATACAAATTAAATTTAAAATAACAATTCTATTTTTATTCAAAATCTATTTGTAAAAACAATACATTATTAATATTGTTTTTAGAAGTAACTCATTATCAAATTAAAATAATTATAAAATAAATTATTTCTTTATTAATAAATTACTTATTTTATTATGCTATATTTTAAAAAGAAAACAAAACAACCCTTTTTGTTAATTCATTTAAATTTTAAAACTTAAGCCAAAATCATTTTAAACATTTAAACATCTTTCTTAACAATTTAAAATCATATACTTATTTATTAAGTAGTTTTGAAAAACTTAATATTAAATTAAATCAAAATTTCCAAATTATTAATATATATATTAGAATTTGAAATCAAGATTGATTTATTAAATTTAAACCAAGATTATTTATTTAATAACTTTGAAAAGCTTTGTATTAAATAAAAACAAATTTCCAAATTACTAAAAGTATTAGAATTACAAAATATGCTTTATTTATTAAATTTAAAACAAAGCTAATCTATTTACAATATAAACCATATATTTATATTATAAATAGAAACCAATTTATTAGTTTTAAAAGATAAAATCTTCCAATTAAATATTTATCAAAGAAGATTATTAAATCAATTCAAATTTTATTAACAAAAATTATCAAATCAATTTAATTTTTAATACAGATTATTAAATTAATATTGTCAAAAATTCCAGGATATCACAGATTTGAAATCAAATTATACTTTTAGCACTTGAAAATAATAATATTATTTAAATATAACTTTAGATTACATATCTTCTTATTTAATAAATACATTTTCCTTTATTGATATTTTTATACAACTTTTTAAAGAAATGATTTAAAATGTAATTATACACAAATTACAAATTATATATACACATATTTACTAGTTTTTTAAAATATAAACATTTTTAACTTAAATTTTCAAATATATTTATTTTGAATTTCAAATTAATCCATATACATATATATATTAAAAATAGAAAGCAAACTTTTATTATCTTTAAAATATAGGGTTTTCAAATCCATTTATTATTTAAGCTTTTATTTTAAATTTCAAATTTAAAAATTAGTATACAATCAATTTATATCTATGAATGAATAAACAAACAATATCTTTTTATAAATATATATTTTATTCATTCACAATCTATAAATATTTTCCAATATGTATTTCCGAATTTCCAATTAGAAATTCTATTTTAAAATCATATTTATATTCATTTATATTAATAAACAAACAAATATCTATTTAAATTTGTAAAATACCAAATTAATTCACAATTTAATTCCAAAAATTAAACTAATTATCAAATTAAACTTGGCTAAAATCCGACAATGTTACATATTCCCCCTTAAGAAAATTTCGTCCCCGAAATTTGCTAGGGAGACAACAGAGATAGATAAACACACAGAGAAATGGTTCACCGGATCAAACTGAATAGTTATTCTGCATTTGGCTTACCAAATCAGAATATCACCAATAATTATGAGAACAAACTAATTCAATACTTCACAAGATACTCAGGTCACCAGATCAGCGAAATAAGTAGGGCACTGGTTAGTTCGAAGGGCAACTAACCGTTCGTAAAATATATCGGGACCCAAAAGAACAAATGAATGAATTCAATCTTCCACAATTCTCAAACACTAGGTATGGATTTCAAATTCTGGTTGGAATACTCCAAAGTATAGACTAGCTTGTCCCTCTTTGGACTTTGATACTCACAAGAAATTACAATAGGGTTTCAAATTTGGTTTTAATCGTAATCGTTTTATCGATACAAATTAATATATCTTCATATTTTGTTAACCAATTTATTTCAAATAATATCTCAAATTTATTGAAGTTAAAAATGGGAAGATTTATAAGAAACCGGTGAAGATATGAAGTATTTTCTACAACAATTCGTAGGGCCACCATCACGCCAAAACTTCTTTCTGGAGCTGCCACGAAGCCATCGAAGAATTCGAAATTGAGTCAAGGGAGATTGATAGGAAAAGATTGTTTCCTTTGTTGCAGGGTTTGACCATTTGTAGTGGTACTCCTCTGTCCCCTACCTCGTCCTCTTCTTGCACTCATACTCACTATCAGTGGATAGTAAGAGAAATTACTGAGGCACACGGACGAATATCTTAGGGATATACTCATTCTAGGGTATACTTCACCATATCTCTAATGAGTTACTTAATGTGTTATACTCCAAAAGCTAAAGTTCAACCTTTAGCTCTGATACCAAATGTGACGATCCGAATTTTCGCGTTCGAAAATCGACATCCATACTTCACTAGTATTCGAATGCCGCAGATTCAACCGTAAAAATCCGATTCGCCGAAGCTTATAACACATTAAGTACAACAACACAGCGGAAGAAAATGAATATCATATAACTCCAATGGATACAATATCCAATAATATACAACAGTGATACAACCACCCAACATATATCAGAGATATGATACTACAAATCACAGCAGAAGATACATAATACCAGCAGCGGAAAATAACATAAACTTGAACTCCAAAGAAGGAACTCCAATATTAGCAATCCCCATCTCCAAAGCACCAATCCTGAAATAGCTCGAACTCCAAATCAAGCTGGACTTAAGCAAGGTCAGTCATCCAAAGACTGAAGGCTATTGAATCTACACCTATTATTTGATTATTTGAAAAACCCAACTCTAAACTGCCCGTGTGAAATATTGTGGGCACTCAGAGTTTAGGAAGGAAACAATAAACTTCGGGTCAGTTATGGGACTGGTTGAGCAAACAAAAACAGTTTTAAACAAAAAAAAACAATAGAATAATTCAGAAATAGAAATCTGCAATGCTTTTTGGAAAATGAAACTACCATAAGGCCTCCCTGCACACATACAATGCAAGCGCACAATTGGAGGAGATTTCTCCTTATGATAGTCAAACATGCTTACTACGCAAAATCTTTTTGATATTAATATTAGTGCATAGTGGAAAACATTTCGAAAGTATAATATTAATCTTAGCCAGCATAGGTACCATTATATTATGCCTGCTATAGCTACCATTTAAGAATGGCAGGTTATACAACTACATTCGTAAAGGGCGCGTATTGGAGTTTGGATTTCCAACAAATGGTCAGGCTAAGGAACTTCCTGTTTCCACATGGTTACACCTCTGGAGGGACGCCCCGAAAACCTACCCGACTCTCTGCCAATACAAGGTCGGCTTACCTTCTGCCCGGAAGTAACACCTGCAGATATGCCGTCCCCGGTCGCTTGTGACCTTTAACCGAGAGCTCTCAACCGCAAAGCAATAAATTTGCAGTGTCCACATGAGATAAGTATCTGGGCTCCATATGATGATACCACCCTTTTCCAGAAGAAATGGACATACCTTAGGGACGCGACCCCTGAAAACCTTGCCGCATCTTTCCTGTTTCGACCATTTTCGGGATGTGATGTCCTGATGCAGTCTCGTCCACAAAGATACACTTTTTCACAAAGCCTTGATTTGATCAAAAAATGATCAGCAACACTTCGTATGCCACATTACCAAACTGGGAACATATCACTAGTAACCATCAACTACATAACCTCTGAGCTCGTACGTCTCAGAGAAGGGTGTTAAGCTCAGAGAATAAATCTCTACCACTAAACAGAAATGTATTTGATAGAAACCAGCTTTACATCTCAAAGTGTAATGTCAGACATACATCCATACAAGTCTGTTCTGGACTCGAACAGAATCGAAGGCACTTCCAAAGAAGCTTGCAATCCGGATAATTTCTAATCACGTCCAGACTCCCCATCATAAAGGTTGATCAAATCTCTACACTGAGGCCATTCAATGCAGAGACATTCGACGGGTTATCCTTTTGCTTTCGAAAATATCCGATTTTCACCGCCGGTCTTCATATGCTATCCATATCGTCGTATATATAACACAAGGTCCTTTTCTGGCTAAACCGAATAATGAGCGCAATCTTTAAAATCATATGGATATTGGGATCTCAATTAAGTCACAACTTATTATCCAAAACCTTTCTTTCAAATGGTTTAAACAAATTACCATTTCCAAATCTTTAAACAAAAAGATTTACTTCACAAAGTTTAATCATCTTTCACAAAGATAAATTCATAGCTTTCAAAACTATTTCAATTCCCAAATCTTTTATATAAAAGATATATCTTAAAGATACTCTTAAATTTCAAAACAAGGTTCAACCATCTTTCACAAAGATTCAGTCATAGCTTTCAAAACTATTACAGTTCCATTTCAAACTTGAAATCCTTCAACACAAATTTGAAATCCTTTCTTTATATGAAAGCTAATATTATTTGAAAACAAATAGTTTTCATTTCAGAAAAATCCGATTAATTTTGCACAAGTTAAAGCCCTTCAAGTATAAAACTTGGGTTAAATTCAAGTTCCCAAAATAATACTTTTAAAATGGTTTAAAACCCATATAAACACATTTATAACTTGTATACTCTTTTTAAACCATAATTTTCAAACATAGAATTCAATTTCAAATCTTGAATTCAAATTTAAATCAAATTATTTAGATTTCAAAACTTTATCAAGTTATTCCAAATAACTTTTATCTTCAAAAATCCTTTTCGAAAGCTTTTCATATTTAACCAATCCATTTCCAAAACCATTTAAATTCAAAATTCAACTTTCAAAAATAATATTTAGATTTCAAAATATCTGTGACTTAACCGATTCCTCGTGCAATCTATATTTGTGTGTGTATAGTGTAGTCCAGGGGTTTTACACAATAGTGCAATATCAACAACCATCACAGGTTCAAGTATAGCAAAAATCAATAAGCAGTATAATCTATAACGCTTATTGTTCATTCACAGATTCACAGACAATATACAAATGTATCACAAATAAATAGATCACATTCATCACTGCTCAAATCAAAACAATTCTTATCATCAAGCATCACACATCAGGGATATCAAACAATTCAAAGCATTTTATACAATTCAAACATCCATAAGTAAGATTAATTAATCATCTGATTAATTTAAATCGGGTTAATTACTTATGAATAAATCACTAATCCTGATTAACTAGTTACAGACCTTAATCATTAATTAACCTCTAATCATTCATTAATTAACCTTTAATTATTAATTAATCAGCTTTAGTTAATTAATTAATCAACCATGATTATTTTAATTATTTATATTAATTATGATTCTCTAATTACTTCATTAATTAATTATCTTTCTAATTAATTTAATAATTAATCTTTAATTAACCACATTCATTAATTAACCTTAATTAATCATAAATAGTAATTGGCCATCCTGTAATTACTTATCTTAATTAATTAACTCCTTAATTAATTATATTAATCCTTTGATTAATTACACTAAGTAATTAATCCTTAATTACTTCACTAAGTAATTATTCTTCAATTACTTACCATTAAGTAATTTCCCTTTAATTTATTACATCTAGTAACTACCTATTAATTACTTACATTAAGTAATTACACTTTATTAATTAAGTAATTTTACTTAATTAATCATCAAGTGATTATCTTATTTTAATTAAACTAATTAATCAACTTAGATTAATTACATTTATTTAATTAATTACATTGAGTAATCAATCTCTTTAATTACTTTCACTAATTGATTATTAATTACCATTAATTATTTAGATAAACTAACCTTTTAATTAACTAAGTAATTACTATCTTAATTAATTAAACCAATTATCTTAAATTAATTTAATTAATTATGTCTTAATCATTAGTTAATGATCATTACTTTAATTATATTATTATCTACCCATTAATTACTTCCTTAAGAAATTGTACTTAAATTAATTAACCGTTATCAATTACAATCTGTAATTAACTTTTATTAAATTACACAATTTTTTTTTAATTAATCACTATCTTAATCAAAGATACATTCTTATTTTCATAAATTACTTATTTACATTATTAGCTTTATTTTAAAAATCATTGGTAACTAACATAATTACTTTAATCACAAACAAAATTTAAATCATTTAATGTAACGACCCGATATTTTCAACCATTCACATCCGCACATGTCAGACTTGAATTGCTCAACATACCGCGTTGTAAATAAAATTTGGCAAATCTCAGAATATACAGTAAATAAATAATCACAGATCATAGATACAGAGTATATAGTATTGCAGTGGAAGTAAAAGAGATAGTAGTTCATGAAGCTACTATATATGATAAGATACATCAGAGTTAAATAAGATACAAGAGAAGAGTAACAAGATACATCATATACAAATCAGAATACATCACTGGAATCACTGGATACTAAAAGAAAAATAGATGGCTGGATCTTCAAGGAAAGCTCCAACTCCGAAGGTGAGTCTTGAATGCTGAATCACTCAATCTGACTCGAGCATATAGCAAAACACAAAACACTCGAGTCAGGACATAAATACTTATGAACTGTAAATCAACTCAAGTGAACAGTAACAAAATGCATCAGTAACTTAGAGCATGCTTGGGATCGCCCATCCTCTAAGGATCCGTCAAACTATTTACTATGTAGTAATATTGCACTATTATAATAATGTCTACAGTAAAATAATCTTACTTTAAAATAGCATTCTGGGCTTACTCATATCACCCTTCATACATAATAGTCCCAGTAGTCCATCCAATATCATGATATCTCCAGATCGGGAAACTATCAGAGGATACCACATGGGCAACGGGAGAAAAAAAAATCGTAGTAAAGGCTCGGTATGGTAGGTGACACGGCACACAAGGCAATGCCAGGGTAGACATACCAATTACGCCCACGGGCTGGTGGTAACGCAGCAGCCACATACGCCCACCTCGAAACACACTCCCATATCAAAATCGGAGGATGGCCATCTAATCAAACACAAGTAAGAGTATAGTATCGAAAGAATGTGTCCGACCAGAGGAGCTACCCCTTTTGGGCCGAGATCGCTCCTGTTTTAGCTACCTTATGCCAACTCACGGGAGTTGGGTCCACGCAATATACCTCAAGAACGTCGCCACCATCCTACTTCATTCTGGAATCTCCATCGCGTACACGTTGTTAAAGTGGTTTTCGGAGTTGGTGGAGAGTATGACAACTTCTGATCCTGGTCTCTTTAACAACCAAACATTATTATAACGCCGTGCTCATTTCAAAATAGTTTATACTTCAAAAAGATCAAATCATTTCATTTCAAACTATATTCCTTTCAAAATGGTTTATAATTCGAAACCAAAACCTTTTTTTACTTCAAAACTATATTCAAATCAAAACAATATTATTTCCATTTCAAACATATATCAATTTTCAAAAATCATAATACTTTCGAAGTTATAATTCTTTCGAAATCAAAATACTTGAAATCATTACACTTTGAAAATCATAACATTTCGAAATCATACATTTGAAATCATCCCTTAATTCATTTATTTTTACAATTTATTAGAATCAACTCAAATTTTCAAATTTCCAATTTAATTCAAATCAAACCATCAGTTTCAATTTAATTCAATTTCCTTACAAAACATTTCAAATCTTATCAATTTAAATATAGATTTGATCCACAAAATAAACTATTAAATTTTTAATATACTTCAAAGCTTTAATATCCCACATTTCAAAACTAAATTTTATAATTTCATATATCTCAAATTTAACTTCATTATTACTTAGTTTTGAAATATTCATTTCATAAATCCAATATCATTTAAATAAACTCAAATTATAAGTAAACCAAATATCTTTTCATACAAATATAAACTTTAAATATTCATTTATCAAAATCAAATATCATTCCAAATTCACATTCTTTATCAAAATAAAGATTATATCATCAAAAACCATTTTAAAATCATTAAAATATCATATCTTTCAAAACATCATTATCAAATCATTATTTGAATTCAATTTCAAATTTTAAATATCATTTAAAAATCTTCAAATTCAATGTAAATTCCTTAAAATTAAAATTAAAATATTAAATTATATTCAAAACTCCTTATACTTCACAAATAATCAATTCCAATAGTTAAATCATTTACAAACAGTGTTAAAATCTATAACATTTCAAGCATTGTCAAAATATAGCAATGTCAGCATTTATAAAGTGCTATCATAGCTTAAAATTTCCAAAATAGTTTATTTTAGGAACAACGGCATTTATAAAATGCCGTAATAGATATTTAGTTACTTCAAACATAGTTAAATTCAAAACAACAGCATTTTAATGTGATGTCATAAAACTATAGCATTTTAGAAATGCTATTAATAAAAATTCCAGATTTTATTATAACTTTAGAAACATTAAACTTCAAAAAAAAAAATTTAAATTTTTAAATTATATTTCTAGACTTCGAAATTTCACATTTAAATCAACTTAACATATGATTTATCACAACAAAATTTTATAATTAAATATCCAATTAAAACTCACTTTCATTTGTTAAGTCAAAATTCACTACTTGTTAACTTATAAATTTCAACAAAACTTAACATTTTTCTTCAAATATCATTTCAAAACTTTAAATTTAATTTCCATTATTTGCTTACATATTTTAAACAAAATTTAAAGTCAAAAATCACATTTACTTCAAATTTACATACTTAAATTCACAAATTCAAAATTTAGCATTGAACTTTTTAAAACAATAAAATATATTTTTTTAAATCAAATTCATACTTTTGTATTACATATTTTAATAAAAATCATTTAAAAATATACCACGGGGTCTGTATATAATTTTCTATCCTAGGTCAAGTGATACGGATATATATCATTTCGATCCGCAATTTAAAAAGAAAATCCGGGTTCTATCATTTCTTACCCGCAATCCCAAGTAAATAAATAAAAATCTCCCACGACTATCATTTCAGCCCATAACGATTTTTCCCTATTCTAAAGTCTGTCCGGGTATGTATCATTTCAACCCATAATGATTCTATTCTAACAGGGAACTAGCAGTGTGATCATAAATAAATAAACAGTATAAACAATGTCAATGTCACAATATAATGTCATATATCAGATGTCAGATGATAATTAACAGTTTTAACATGGTAATAACATAGCATAGCATATCATATGATCATCATTAACTTGCATAAACATTTTTAATTACTAAACACTTTTCATCGATTCACCATTTCATAAGTAGAAACGTCGGAGTGAGAAAGACTCGCCTTTCAAGTTGAAGACCACTACGACACCCAAAACGATTCCAAAGGCACGACAAGCACGATACAGCACGACTAGTGATTCAAATGAGTGGAGAGAGCCAAGATATCATCTTGTAAACAACCCAAAACAAGACAATATATACATAAATATATAACACAAAACAATATCGAAATGAATTGAAATAAAAAGCAACGAAGGACAAAATAGTTAGACCTTGCTTTAGCCACTCAAAAGCTCGATGAAGGGTACATTATACTTAGCCATGATCATGCTTTTGCTCAGGTTTTGCATCACAAATGCACGGCCATGCAAGTGGTTGAAGAGGTAGGAGTGGTAACATAAAGCAATCAAAGGAACAAGGCTAAATGGTGAAGGGTTTGGTCAAATTTAGGTTCGGCTATGACATCATATGGCTCGGTCCAGGCTAGCTTCAGATCTGGACAGTAGTGAAAGGGCGGCCAGAGGTGAAGTGGATGATGGTGGTGGTGGCTATGGGGTGGCCAAAGGAAAGCTATGAAGGTGTGTGGTGAAATCAGGGCTTGGCTTGCATTGTTTTGGTGAAGTTTACGTTCTTTTTGTGGTATTTTCATCTTTGGGATGCCACGGCCTGACATGGATAGTGGAGAGGCAGATGTTGCAGTTGGAGATGGAGGAGGTGATGGTGGAGTTGATGGTGGAGAAGCTAGGCCTAGCAAAACACAAGAAGAATCAATGCAAAATCAATAGAAAATAAGGAAAAATGAGAAAGAAAGAAAGAAGCCATAAAAACTTACAAATTTTTCTCAAGCTGGAATGCTTTGAATTTTTAGACATGAGAATTTTTTTTTTTCGTGATTTAGAAATGAAAGATGTACGGCAACAAGGAAGAAGTTGACGGTCAAAGCAATGAGGTGAAAAGGCAAGGAAAATGAAAAGACAAAACAATGAAAAGTCACTAGGAAATGAAAAGGTTTGTCTCTTTAAATTTCTTATTTCTTTTAATCAATATTAAACAAATAAAATTAAAAAAACAAAAGTAAAAACTGAAAAAAAAATAAAGTGAAAAAATATAAATAATTATTTAAGGAAAAATAGGAAATGAATAAGAAAATAGTTAAATAATTGAAACTAGACTTTGAAAATTGAAAATAATATACAATAAGCATTAGAAAATTATAACAACACTTTAAAAATGTTTAAAAATAAAAATAAATACATGACATGACATGTTACATATATTAGAATATTTTTTGATTAATAAAAATATTATTTATATATATTAAAATATACAATTTTGTTAAATAAAACAATTTACATACAATATTGTGAAAAACATAACTTTCACAATATAAATCGGATCTCAACGAAACAAAAAGCAGTATTCTGGAAATTTAATTTATTTTCACAATAAAAGATAAAATTCAAATATCTGAATTTTAAATTTAAAAGTCAAAGTCTGACCATTTTGACCAAAATTCACTTTTTTGTAAAATATTCTATGTATCCAGGTTTGAAATTATATTCACATACAAATCAAAATTAATATTTAAAATAAAAAAATTATTCATTTTAATCATTAAAATAAAGTTTTATCCATAAATAAATAAAATAAAATTTTTAAATCAGGAATTCAATAATTAAAATACACAATTAAAATAATCATAAAATACAGGATTGTTACACTCTCCCACACTCAAAACTTTTCGTCCCTGAAAAGGAATGAGGTACGGGAAAGCACAGAAAAAGATAGAATAAAATAGGATTAAGCCAAGATGACAAGAAAATTGAGATTATACCTAATAACTGTTGTTATACGTAAGTGTAACAAGGTAGAGATGATCTTCCCAAGATCTTCTAAAATCAAGAACACAAGCACGAGAAAGATCTTTTAGAATCTGATTCTCCCTTTCCGCTTAATCGACGGTCTGTGGATGGCAAGCAGTGCTCAGATTCAAGATGAGTACCAAAATTATAGAAAGATTTCTAAACAGATTGGTATAAGCAATAGTCTCCCCATTTTGTAGCAAGATAAGGAAAATAAAGACAACCAAAAGATAGTTTGAAAAACAAAATAAGATAATAAATTTGAAACCCTGAAAATTTCAACTTAAATAGAAAATAAATTTTACATAAGTTAAATAAATCTTAACCATCTCTAATTTCATTATCTAACATCCAATTATCATAAATTAACAATTTCAAAAATCATGGATATGGAAAAAATCATTTATTTTACTCAAAATGTACTTAACAAAAATTAATTCTTCCTTATTCCTAATTAAAATTAAAATTTATTCCTCTCATTATATTTTATCACCTATGTTAAATTTATTTACACTTATTATAACTGCCTTAAATTTATTCTTAGTTACTTAACATCATTTTATATTGTAAATTATTCCATTGCCCTTTTTCTTTATTTAACCCTGTTAATCTTTATATGAATAAAATTTAAGTGTATAATATTTATTATAACTACTCAAATTTTATTTATAAAAATCGCTTTTTATATTGTATATTATCCAATTACATATTCAACTTCTGTATAATTTAGGTATGTTATATTAGAATGAAATTGTGTATTATACAAATAAAACTTTCAATTGAATCATTTCAAGCTTAAATATTCATCCAGATCTTGAAATTGTCTCTCAAGAAAAATTTAGGAATTAAATTTCCGATAAATTCCAAACTATTTAGAGATAAATAAATGCACGAATACTATACATATATATCCATTCAAATTTTAAATCATATATCAGCATATGTTATAAATCCAGTCTTATTTTAGAAATTTAAATCAATTAAATTCCCGAAAACAAAACTGTAGCAAGACTACAGAGCTATCTCTTCACTTCGAAACTCGAAAATGAATGTCGATGATGCTGTAGTTATCACGAAGTTATTTTCCAACGACAAAGAGAAGAGCACTAATTTTAAACTTAAAATTCTTTGGAAACAAATTTCTATTCGAAAATACTTTAAATGGTATATCCTTTTTAAAACTTCAAATACCAGGTTTGAAACCATTGGAAATTAAATTCTCAAATTCTTGTTTTAAATCAATTTTAAATTTCCAAATAAATTTATAACCATGTTAATAATTCAATTATTTATATATGAAACAAGAGATAATGATATATAAAATCAAATATTATTTCTTAACAACCAATTCAGTAAAATCCAGAAAAAGATTTGAAATATAGTTACAAAATTATTTCATTACTAAATTTTAAAAACATATTGTGTTAGTTTGCTCTGTTCAGGTGTTTTGGAAATCTTATCGATGGCGTTGATCAGACGAATCGATCCGAAACCCAAATCAACATCAACAACTCAAACAACACAATATATAAAACATTTTATATATTAGTTTATAATTACCCTTTAAGAATGATTTGAAGATAAGTTGGAAAACAAAGACGAGATGATTAAATAACAGAATAAACTTGCATAAACATTTTTAATTACTATTCTAAACTTGATTTTAAGGTCAAGTGATACGAATATATATCATTTCAATCCGCAATTTAAAAAGAAAACCCGGTTCTATCGTTTCAAACCCGTAATCCCAAGCAAATAAAAATAAATAAAAGTCGCCCAAGCCTATCATTTCAGCCCGTAACGATTTTTCCCTATTCTAAAGTCTGTTCGGGTATGTATCATTTCAACCCATAGTGATTCTATTCTAATAGGGAACTTGCAGTGTGATCATAAATAAATAAACAGTATAAACAATGTCAATGTCACAATATAATGTCATATATCAGATGTCAGATGATAATTAACAGTTTTAACATGGTAATAACATAGCATATCATATCATATGATCATTAACTTGCATAAACATTTTTAATTACTAAACACTTGTCATCGATTCACCATTTCATAAGTAGAAATGTCGGAGTGAGAAACACTCGTCTTTCAAGCTAAAGACCACGACGACACACAAAACGATTCCAAAGGCACGACAAGCACGATACATCACGACTAGTGATTCAAATGAGTGGAGAGAGCCAAGATATCATCTTGTAAACAACCCAAAACAAGACAATATATACATAAATATATAACACAAAACAATATCGAAATGAATTGAAATAAAAAGCAACGAAGGACAAAAAAGTTAGACCTTGCTTTAGCCACTGAAAAGCTTGATGAATGGGACATTATACTCAGCCGTGATCATGCTTTTGCTCAGGTTTTGCATCACAAATGCACGACCATGCAAGTGGTTGAAGAAGTAGGAGCGGTAACATAAAGCAATCAAAGGAACAAGGCTAAATGGTGAAGGTTTTGGTCACATTTAGGTTCGGCTATGACATCATATGGCTCGGCCCAGGCTAGCTTCAGATCTGGACAGGTCTGGACAGTAGTGAAAGGGCAGCTAGAGGTGAAGTAGATGATGGTGGCGGCGGCTAAGGGGTGGCCAAATGTAACGACCCGGATTTTTTGAATCCAAAAAATCCAAATAGTTATGAAAAAGAAGAAAGAGATAGAAAAAGAAGAAGAACAGAAACACCAAACATCTCACATTCGCAGCGGATAAAATATAATAATAAATAATAACAGTTTACAGAAGAATACTATATCTGTCGATTACATTTAAATACATCAGAGTTACACATATGTTCAACACTGGACATATACAAATCAACGTGTCTCAGGTTTACAATATTATAATACAGCGGAAATACTCTACATGTTCCTGCCATCCAGCTCGACTCCCGACCAGCAGAACGTCCCTACTTGAAAATCTGTAATACTCGGTCTGACCCGAGCATTACATTAAAGTAACACCCGGGTCAGGCTGGAAACCAGCGTGAGTAAACCCATCTAACATGGAATACAAAGCATTCAATTTATATAAACCCGGGGTAACTTGTTTCCATTCACAAAGCCACAATTTATTCTACACATCACTTATTTCACATATAAGTTTCTAAATACCCAAGATTTAGATTTAAATAGTCCAATTCCTTTAAATCACTTCACTCCAGCCTATAGATTTCACATATCAATCTATAAAAATTCGAAGTGGTTTCGGGTATTTCCTAATAACCGAACCCGGTCCCTTCGAGTCTTATATCTTCCTAACCCAAGTTATCCAAATGAAATACATAAAATTTCCTATCAGAGATATCAACTCATTCAAAGCATCCAATATCATTCAATCATTTATAAGCAAATTTGATCGCTACCAAAATTAATTCAATTGATTCAAATTGAATTTCTAACCTCAATCAGTTAGACTCCTTCAATTAACCTTTATTAATTCCAAATCAATTAATTAGTCAACCCTTCATTTTTCACCCTGGATTAATTATTTTTCAATTATATTCAAGTAATTATCTTTAATTAATTTTCACGATATTAATTATTCTTATCAAAACAATAAGTAATCTTAATCACTTCATGAATTTATTAACAATTTTAATTACATTTATCCTTAATTACTTATATTATTTAATTCCTCATAAGTCACTTATTGCCAATTAATTCATTTAATTTATCAATCTTTAAATACGTCATTGATTATATGAATCAATGATTTCCAATTATATTTAAATTTATCTTAATCTAAATTAATTACATTAATTAAACCACAATATTAATCATTCTTGATTTATCTCAACCTGTAATTAACTATCCATTTATTTACTTTATTAAATAGATCAAATTTCTCCTTAATTAATAATCTTAATTAATCTCTTGATTTATTACTCAAAATAATTATATTTATTGATTTCATTAAGTAATTATTTATCAAACTATCCAATGGTTATTCTGAATTACTTACACTTAACTAATAAACTTAAACTTAATTAATTTATTCAAACCCTTCACCACTAAATTAATTAAGCCAAATCATTAATTAATTGAATTAATTAATTATCCATTTTAATTACCCTACTAATTTAATGAATCACAAACATCAAGCCCTTATTAACTTTAAAATGAAGACATTTTCTTATTTATGATTTAAGTTTAATACAACTTAAAACCCCAATACTTCGAGTCGAACCACAATTAACTCGAGAATTAACCAAAACCAAAGTCACATCATCATCAGTGTACATCCAATCAACTTAATCATTCAACCAATTTTTTATTAAATTTAACCATTTAAATTTAAATAAAAATCCAACAGAGTGATATTTACTCACCTTTGCTGTTAATTGCAATCCTCTTCAATCTTGACTTTGGTTTCATCAAAATTTTAACCTTGTAAAAACATTTACAGTTCATTACCATTTGAACAAATCAGTTACCACTAAATAAATAAATTAACCAATAATGAAATATAAACTATTTCCCTTTCAATAAAAATATTTTAGCTACCACAAAAATTGAATCAGTTTATTAAACAGATCTATTTCATTTATTTGTTTGTTTATTTTTTAAACAGTGTGTACAGATGTATATATAGACTTTATTTAATTAAATAAAGCAAAAATAAGTAGTTATACCTCAGTGCCGACGCCTCCACTATCGCAGATCCAACTCCAACAACTCGACTTCGTCGAACTCCCCAGAACCGAGCCGCCTCCATCTCGACCAAAACCCTAAATCTCCCTAATCGAACCCTAGCCCAAACCGCCTCGTGCCCAAACTCCAGCCGCACGTGAAACCACCAACCACCCTCCTTTGCTCGCGAATCGATTCGAATGTCTCCTCGAACTTGCCAACGATTCGAACACGGCTTCGGCCTGCCTTGATTCATCGAACGCAAATACCCTACTCCATTTGCTCAGGCATCGATATTAGGATTGAAAATGAGGGAGAGGAAGGAAGCGACTTCAATCGGCCATTACTCCCCTTTTTTTTCGGTTCGTATGTTTTCATTTGGGAAAATTTTGGGTCATAAAATCGACATACAGAAGGATGGGTACGTGATAAAATGTTAAG
The DNA here is from genome assembly GCA_030765085.1 of Allium cepa. Taxonomy (NCBI): domain Eukaryota; kingdom Viridiplantae; phylum Streptophyta; class Magnoliopsida; order Asparagales; family Amaryllidaceae; genus Allium; species Allium cepa. Next base: position 469,173,474 of record CM060943.1, read on the forward strand.
AGAATGGCGTATTAGAGAAGACAAGGGTTTTGTTATTAACAGATTAAAAATATTATTTAATTATAAATATCTCACTTTACCCAGCTCAAAACTTCGAACCCCCATCGAGGCGTGTCGATAGGCAATTATAAGGTTTTACCCACGTTCCGAACATAATGGAATGTTTTTCGGAGGCTAATTTGATCGTATGTGGAAGTTAGCTTTTAAATCGATTTAAAATATTAAATTATCGGTTTTAATTTCAACGCGTTTCTCACCGGTACGAGTAAACGGTACATCCAAACACTACGAAATTTGAAATCCGATAATAACTAACTATTACGGATCCAATGGAACTGATTTCGTCGAATTCCGAGACTGTGCCTCGGAAGGCTATTTTTAAATTTAATTCGAACGATATATTTTCAAAACGGAACAAAACACCTCCAAATTCGATTTTAACACTTTTACCATCTTCAGTATTATCAGTATAAATTTTGCAAGCTTTTAAATTATTTTAAACAGGCTTAGAATTTCAGACTCAACACTTTACCCAATTTTCAGTTATTAAATTCAATATTTAAACTATATAATTCAATGATTTAATTATTAAGTAAATATTGATATCTGAAATTCAAGTTCAAATAAACTTTTAAATATTTTAAAATCAATTAACTATTCAAATTTAAATTGTTAGAAATTCTGGGTGGTCACATTCCTCCCCCCTTAAAAGAATTTCGTCCCCGAAATTATTAGTTAGGAAGAATGGACCAATACCCGTCTACCTTTTCTCCAAAACCAACAGTTTTATCCACATACCCTAACATACCCTTTATTAAAGACCCACTATTTCTTCTATCAACTTTCCAAAACCTTCCATAGTTTCCAACAGCATTATTTACTTCATTTATTCAAAGCTAAATTTAAATCCAAATTTAAATTATCAAAACTTTCTCAGAAATTTTCTAACTCTCTAAATTTTCGAAAATTTTTGCCAGTGTCTCCTTTGTGCGGCTAGCTCGGTACAACTACAAAAGGCCTCTACGGGCTACTAAATTCCAAAAGAAAAAAAGCCAAGTGGTTAGATCAAAAACCCAATCCAATTTCATACAGAAATTTAAATACATACCTTTTTGTCGAGCAATTCTAATTTATCCTTTGGAATCAAATCCAATTTTCTTTTCCCTTTAATACCTGCATATCTTACTTAGCAACAATATTCAATCGTAACCTTTCAAATCATTTTATACTTTTCCTTACAGAAGTTTTCACATTTACTTCTATTCAAATTAGTTTTCCCCATTTTCAAACGAATTCAATTTACTTTCAATTTTGAATATTGAATTTTATCTTTCATTTATAACTGATTCATATTAGTGTCATTTACTAATTTAATTTAATTTCCAATTTAAAATCGTTTTGTCGTTAACAAAAATTTTCCCAAAAATTTTGAAAAAGTTTCTAATTCCCAAAATTTTCGGAAAATTTTGGCAGAGTCCCTTTTGTACAGAGGAGCTTTTGCAATTTGACAAGAGATATAAATATATATACATCACCCACCCGGTCGGAAAAAGCAAAAACAGTTCATATTTTCTATTTTTATTGCGTAGGCGTACCTTTATTTAGCATTGTAAGCAAGTGGCTTATTTATTTTAGCAAATCGTGCAACCAAATCTAGCCAAACGGCTTCCCGGTACCTGTACTTACTCAATTTAAACATGTAAGTGCCATATATAGAAAATCTATTTGCATTCACTTACTTTTAATGGCTAAACACAAGCATTTCAAAAGCAACAACACCAAACACTTACCATAAGCGATTTATATGATTTAAAGCTAATTCCAATTGCCTCCAACCAAATTTGTATGCCATTTCATTCGATTTTAACGGTTTACAACTCAAGTGCTTACATTAAATTTATTTTTAATCCAAACAAGCTCATATTCACTTCAATCGATCTTAAAATCAATTTTTATTTGCTTCTATTAATTTATAGAATTTTAATTACTTATGTTTATGCCAAACGACAACTATTTTTATGCAATTTCGATGATATTCGCTTAATAGAGTATTCATTTTAGTTTATAACTATCTTAAATTAATTTCAACTCATTCTGTATTTTTTTTTGGCATAGCCGACGGGGTTGGATGGTCCCCTACCACTTTATTAATGTACCTAAGAAAAAAAACATACAAAGCTGAACATACCACACACACGGACAAGAAACAAAGATAGCGAATAGGAAACAAGGTGCACCAATAAGGAAGGAAAAACAACAACAACAAAAAAACTGAATAGAATAAACGAAAACTAAGGGCTGAGGGAAAAAAACTGCGGTTCAATCAGAAAGCGGCCAGTATCCCCGGTTCAAAAACAAAATTTGCATTGAACAACCCCACTTTAATTTCATAGGAGAGTTGCCTGTATATTAGATCTTCATTCCTCAAACTCTCCGGCTGGAAGATTCGCCGATTTCTTTCCTTCCACAAAACAGAGAGGAATTTCTTTAATACAATGAAAAGAATCCTATTCCTACTTACAGTCATGTCAGTAACTTTGAGCAGAGCACCCCAAATCTCACCATTCCAAAGCTGTGCATCCAAGAATCCTAAGTTTATTATCAGTTTTGTCCATAGCTGTAAGACGAAGCTGCATTCAAAGAAGATATGGTCTCTAGTTTCTGGTTCCGTGTTGCAGAAAGTGCTAATGGATTGGCAAGACAATCCCACGGCTAAGGAGCTTAACACGAGTGTGCAAAGCGTTATTAATCACTTTCCAAAACATAAGATTCTCTCTTGCATTGTTATCCCTATACCAGATTCTTTTGTGCCATTTGCATTCCTCCAGGCTATCATGACCAGACAAGAGCATGTACATAGGCTTTATTTTGTAGATGCCACGAATGCCTTTCCAGTTAATGGTAGGATTGCGTTTCAGGGAAACCTCAGAAGATATAATCTGGTTCCATAAGAGACTGACAACCTGGTTCGATGTGTTAGGGAGTACGAAAGCACCATACATATGCATTTCATTTCATCTCCACATTGGATTCATTCAAAACAATTTATTATGCTGGGCACGTTCAATATTTATAAATTAATAACCATTTCCAAATTAATTTAATCCATACTTTTATGATCTTTCACTTTTGCTCAAAGCCAAATTTCTATTAATTTTAAACTTAAGTTAATTTAGTTTCTTCAACTATTTCAACTTCATAACTTAAGCTCACATCATTTGCAAATAAATTTTCCTTTCGACCTTAACTTGATTCTATTTCAATCAAATCTCATTTCTTATATTAATACTCATTTTCCAGATAAATTTAACTAAAATCCTTATTTAATGGTCTACTATTCTTATTCGAAACCAAGCTTTTATTTAAGTAATTTTTTGCTTCAAATTAATTCGCCTCATAACATAAGTCAATTTTGATATTCCAATTCCAATTAGAACTTTGATTCAATTTTTATTCAATCAAACTTCATACATTTATTATTTAATTCCATTAACCCATTTATTTCCCCATTTTATATTTTTAATTCACTTACTTAATTCATTTGCGAATTTATTTTATTTATACAAAGCCATGCTCAATTTATTTCCACTCACCTGGGTTTTTGTTTGCAACTCAAACCATTTCTATTATAATTCACTTTCATTCGACAATACTTCCCTTATATCTAATTTACTTGCAAATTTCGTTAAATATTATTCATATCACACTTGAATTTTATTTGTAATTCAAACATCACTATGTCGACCCAACCCTATTTTATTTTTATTTTTACAGCATCTCCACTTATTTAATTCATTATCAAATCCAAATCGAATTTTATTTACAATTCGAATTCATTTCCAAACTCCATTATTACTCACAATCCAATTTATTCAACCGAGTTAAATTTCATTAACATACTTTATCAAATAATTATTTAGCTAATTAGCTTACTTTCAAATTTTATATCAATATTCGATTTTATTACAAAAAAATACCTTATCAAACTTTTCCTGAATTCAAAAATTTTCATAATTCCAGTTTGAATTTTCTTTCATTTTCCCAAAATTTCCATCACTTCGATTTTAAAGTTTTAGAAATACTTTTAAATTCAGATAATACTATTAAAATAGCTCTTTATAAAAATACTTCTTATAACTCGATGTCTCAACCAGTCCATCCTTGTTCTCACAGAAATTCAGTCATACGTTGATCAGGCGTAGTGCTGAAAATCTATAAGTACTTGGTAAACCCATTTTCAACATCCAGTGAAAATACTTGGAAAATAATTTGATTGAAAATATAGAAAACAGTTTTTGAAAATAGAGGAAATATCTTTGGTGAGGATGCTTTGGAAATCACCACTCCCATCCATGGTCACAGTTACATCCTGGGTTACGTTGCCATCGCAGCAAAAGTCCATGTAACTATAGGCACTCCGCGCCCCTCGATTACGCCATGGAACCCACAATAGATCGTAGTTACATTCCTAGGTTACGTTGTCATCGCAGCAAAAGTCCATGTAACCGTTGGCTCTCAGCGGCACACACGATTTTCGCTGTCAAAATGAAACTTCTCCACTCCTACATAGGTCACAGTCTACCGATATAAAATCAAATGCAGACTGTTGGCTCTCAGCGGCACACACGACTTTCGCTATGTTACCATAGGTCGCAGTTACATCCTGGGTTACATTGCCATCGCTGCAAAAGTCCATGTAACTGTTGGCTCTCAGCGGCACACACGACTTTCGCTATGGTATACTCTACTCATAATCCTCGGGAACTAGTTTTGTCCGGGCTCATCACAGGATTAACTTTAGAACCCCCCTTGGGGCTCAAGGCAGCACCACCCGGTGGCACTCCTGAGAAATTTATTTCAAGGGAGCGCCTTTTTCCCCAGATCCATCATCAAAACACTTTATACTATACAGATATAGTATCTTTCAAACCATACACCTAGTATGATCTCATACAAAGCTCCTTTACACAAAATTGATTATCCCAAAATCGATAATTCTCAAACTAGGCTTTCCAAATTTCAATATTGATTTTACCCAAAAATCAAAAGCCTTTCCAAATCCAAAGGTTGCCAAAACCTTTTTCCAAAATCCTCATAAGATCTTTTATATGTATATATATATATATATATAATTTTTAAAACTTTGGATCATTTCAAACTTGTATAAGACTCCTTTTATACTTCAATTATTTCCAAAAATCTATTTTCTTCTGGCAATAGATTCAACAAGGGGAGATTTATCTTATACAACAAAGACATATAGCTTTGTTTATTCAAAATCAAATATTCCAATTTTGATTACTCTTTTAAATATCATTTTCATTCAAATCCGTACAATGTACACGTATCATCTGTACGCTATACTAATCTGATCGCTCGCCCGATCACACAATTTCACTTCCGAACTAGTATCGTCCACCCGACTTCCTAATGCGGACTCAAATCTGGTTTGTTGATCAGAAACCGTCATTCTCCTTGCATAGCTAAAACTATGATAGAGAATATCCAGAACCAATCAACAATCCATGTCCAGGTTCGCCGTCGAAAATTGAGTGAAAAAAGATCCCAACTCGGATCGATAAACTATCTCGAAATTCTATGCTCGAATATGGATCAAATCACATGCGAATAGAATAATATACGTATACCCTACGTATTTATTTCCATTGATTATCAGCCGAATCAATTTCCTTTCTATTCACATTTCCTTTAATTCCCATTCACTTATTTACAATTGCCTTAATTCTCATTTGGATCATATCTTCAATCCTTATCTCAATTGGGTATTTAATCAATAACAGTTTGAACTCCGACCAGTTTATATTTAGAAAATAGCTTCAAAATATAAAAAATAGATAATTAGTTGAAAAATATTTATTAGTATGCAAAATAGCTATAAAATAGTTAACTAATTATAAAATAGTTGAAAAATAGTTAAATAGTCTCAGAAATTTTAGATAATTGCAAAATAGTTGTAAAATAGTAATTAATTTGTAAAATAGTTGAAAAATAGTAATTAGTTTATAAAATAGTTGAAAAAGGGTTAATAGTTTCAAAAATGATTGTAAAACAAACATAAAATAATTTGTCTTTAAAAATAAAGGTTGTATATATTAAATATCTTGGAAGAACAAGTTTATATTAAAACAATTTATATTGAAAATAATCCAGAGTCAAAACTGTTCACATTCCCATTAATTCAATTTAAATTTCAACTCCCATTTAAATTGACCCAATTCCAATTTAAATAACTCCAATTTCCATTGGACTTGATTTTATTCCCAATTCAAGTTGAATTAATTCTCAATTTCTTTCCAATTTCAAATCAAATTCCATTTGATTTTTACTTATTCAACATTATTTACAGTTCCAAATTATTCAAATAAATTTGGACTAATTTCAAATTGAATCCACTTCAATTTCAAATCATTTCAATTCCTGCTTGAATTTAATCCCAATTCCCATTCAAATTTTAAACCTTCAGATTAATAACCTTACCACTTGAGTTTAAAACTTGCTTCACTTTGGGTTCACATCATATCACATTCCAAAGAAAATTCTAAACTCAATCTTAGAGTTAATTTCATATTTATTTCCTTTATACACCAGGCTACTTTTAAATTTTAAACCACCCTTGGTTTTAATTTCAAAACAAATCCCTTAAAAATTTTCCAAACATTTCTTGCTTTAAAATAAGACTATATTCAAAATAGTCTTAATTATATTATTTGTTATTTTCTTTAACTCTTTGAAACAATCGATTGTTTTCTAGACTTAGGTTTCAAAACTTCAAAATTTTAAAACCTACTTAAATTTAGAAGTTATACTCATCTTATAAATTACTTCATTTGGCTTACTCAATAACAAATATATCGTTATTAAACACAATAACTATTTACGATAATACCCAAGGTAATCATACCTAGATACCAATTCCTTTTTATATTATTCTTACTTCTATAAATTCAAGATTAAATTCCAGTTTGAATCCATTTCAAAACTTACCTTTATTTAAAGTTTTTAAACAATTAAATTTCCGAGTCTAGTTCTAAAATTTCATTTTCAATCAATTTAATTTTAATTTGGTTGTATTTCTGTTACCACTTAATTTAATTCCAATTCAAGATTTCAGTTATGCTGTATTTTATATTACTTATTAATTTAATTTCAATAATTTAACAACCAATCACCTTAATATTTATTAGAAGGATATATTGATTTATACATCAAAATATATTTTACATAAAATCATTTAAAATCTTTATATAAGAAAATAACAAGTACGCTCTCATATATATATATATATATATATATATATATATATATATATATATATATGCTCAACTCATTTTAGAGTACTACGGACTCTATTTAATGAGTAATCTCCACTAGAGCCAAGATTCTCACTTAACCTTTCAGCTCTGATACCAACTGTAACGACCCGGATTTTTCGAATCCGAAAAATCCAGATAGTTATGAAAAAGAAGAAAGAGATAGAAAAAGAAGAAGAATAGAAACACCAAACATCTCACATTCACAGCGGATAAAATATAATAATAAATAATAACAGTTTACAGAAGAATATTATATATGTCGATTACATTTAAATACATCAGAGTTACACATATGTTCAACACTGGACATATACAAATCAACATGTCTCAGGTTTACAATATTATAATACAGCGGTAATACTATACATGTTTCTGCCATCCAGCTCGAATCCTGAGCCCCAAAACGTCCCTACCTGAAAATCTGTAATACTCGGTCTGACCCGAGCATTACATTAAAGTAACACCCGGGTCAGGCTGGAAACCAGCGTGAGTAAACCCATCTAACATGGAATATAAAGCATTCAATTTATATAAACCCAGGGTAACTCGTTTCCATTCACAAAGCCACAACTTAATTTACACATCACTTATTTCACATATAAGTTTCTAAATACCCAAGATTTAGATTTAAATAGTCTAATTCCTTTAAATCACTTCACTCCAGCCTATAGATTTCACATATCAATCTATAAAAATTCGAAGTGGTTTCGGATATTTCCTAATACCCGAACCCGGTCCTTTCGAGTCTTATATCTACCTAACCCAAGTTATCCAAATGAAATACACAACATTTCCTATCAGAGATATCAACTCATTCAAAGCATCCAATATCATTCAATCATTTATAAGCAAATTTGATCGCTACCAAAATTAATTCAATTGATTCAAATTGAATTTCTAACCTCAATCACTTAGATTCTTTCGGTTAACCTTTATTAATTCCAAATCAATTAATTAGTCAATCCTTCATTTTTCACCCTGGATTAATTATTTTTCAATTATATTCAAGTAATTATCTTTATTTAATTTTCACGATATTAATTATTCTTATCAAAACAATAAGTAATCTTAATCACTTCATGAATTAATTAACAATTTTAATTACATTTATCCTTAATTACTTATATTATTTAATTCCTTATAAGTCACTTATTGCCGATTAATTCATTTAATTTATCAATCTTTAACTACGTCATTGATTATATAAATCAATGATTTCCAATCATATTTAAATTTATCCTAATCTAAATTAATTACATTAATTAAACCATAATATTAATCATTCTTGATTTATCTCAACCTGTAATTAACTATCCATTTATTTACTTTATTAAATAAATCAAATTTCTCCTTAATTAATAATCTTAATTAATCTCTTGATTTATTACTTAAAATAATTATATTTTATTGATTTCATTAAGTAATTATTTATCAAACCATCCAATGATTATTCTGAATTACTTACACTTAATTAATTAACTTAAACTTAATTAATTTATTCAAACCCTTCACCGCTAAATTAATTAAGCCAACTAATTAATTAATTGAATTAATTAATTATCCATTTTAATTACCCTATTAATTAAATGAATCACAAACATCAAGCCCTTATTAACTTTAAAATGAAGACATTTTCTTATTTATGATTTAAGTTTAATACAACTTAAAACCCCAATACTTCGAGCCGAAGCACAATTAACTCGAGAATTAACCAAAACCTAAGTCACATCATCATCAGTGTACATCCAATCAACTTAATCATTCAACCAATTTTTTTTAAATTTAACCATTTAAATTTAAATAAAAATTCAGCAGAGTGATATTTACTCACCTTTGCTGTTAATTGCAATCCTCTTCAATCTTGACTTTGGTTTCATCAAAATTTTAACCTTGTAAAAACATTTACAGTTCATTGTCATTTGAAAAAATCAGTTACTACTAAATAAATAAATTAACCAATAATGAAATTTAAACTATTTCCCTTTTAATAAAAATATTTTAGCTACCACAAAAATTGAATCAGTTTATTAAACAGATCTATTTCATTTATATGTTTGTTTATTTTTTAAACAGTATGTACAGATGTATATACAGAGTTTATTTAATTAAATAAAGCAAAAATAAGTAGTTATACCTCATTGCCGACGCCACTATCGCAGATCCAACTCCAACAACTCGACTTCGTCGAACTCACCAGAACCGAGCCGCCTCCATCTCGACCAAAACCCTAAATCTCCCTAATCGAACCCTAGCCCAACTGCCTCGTGCCCAAACTCCAGCCGCACGTGAAACCACTAACCACTCTCCTTCGCTCGCGAATCGATTCGAACGTCTCCGCAAACTTGCCAACGATTCGAACATGGCTTCGGCCTACCTTGATTTGTCAAACGCAAATACCCTACTCCATTTGCTCAGGCATCGGTATTAGGATTGAAAATGAGGGAGAGGAAGAAAGCGACTTCGATCGGCCCTTACTCCCCTTTTTTTTCCGGTTCGTATGTTTCCATTTGGAAAAAATTTGGGTCATTAAATCGACATACGGAAGCATGGGTACGTGATAAAAAGTTAAGAGAATGGCTTATTAGAGAAGACAAGGATTTTATTATTAACAGATTAAAAATTTTATTTAATTATAAATATCTCACTTTACCCAGCTCAAAACTTCGAATCCCCATCGAGGCGTGTCGCTAGGCAATTATAAGGTTTTACCCACGTTTCGAACATAATGGAATGTTTTTCGGAGGCTAATTTGATCGTATGTGGAAGTTAGCTTTTAAATTGATTTAAAATATTAAATTATCGGTTTTAATTCAATGTGTTTCTCACCCGTACGAGCAAACGGTAAATCCAAACGCTACAAAATTTGAAATATAATAATAACTAATTATTACGGATCCAATGGAACTGGTTTCGTTGAATTCCGAGATTGTGCCTCGGAAGGCTATTTTTAAATTTAATTTGAACGATATATTTTCAAAACGGAACAAAACACCTCCAAATTCGATTTTAACAATTTTACTATCTTCAGTATTATCAGTATAAATTTTGCAAGCTTTTAAATTATTTTAAACAGGCTTAGAATTTCAGATTCAACAATTTACCCAATTTTCAATTATTAAATTCAATATTTAAACTATATAATTCAATGATTTAATTATTAAGTAAATATTAATATTTGGAATTCAAGTTAAAATTAACTTTTAAATATTTTAAAATCAATTAACTATTCAAATTTAAATTGTTAGAAATTTCGGGTCGTCACATCAAAGGCAAGCTAAGAGGTGTGTGGTGAAATCAGGGCTTGGCTTGCATTGTTTTGGTGAAGTTTACATTGTTTTTGTGGTGTTTTCATCTTCGGGATGCCACGGCCTGACATGGACAGAGGAGAGGCTCATGTTGCAGTTGGAGATGGAGGAGGTGATGGTGGAATTGATGGTGGAGAAGCTAGGCGTAGCAAAACACAAGAAGAATCAATGCAAAATCAATAGAAAATAAGGAAAAATGAGAAAGAAAGAAGCCATAAAAACTTACAAATTTTTCTCTAGATGGAATGCCTTGAATTTTGAGACCTGAGAAAATTTTTTTCCATGATTTAGAAATGAAAAATGTACGGCAACAAGGAAGAAGTGGACGGTCAAAGCAATGAGGTGAAAAGGCAAGGAAAATGAAAAGACAAAACAATGAAAAGTCACTAGGAAATGAAAAGGTTTGTCTCTTTAAATTTCTTATTTATTTTAATCAATATTAAAAAAATAAAATTCAGAAAATAAAAGTAAAAGCTGAAGAAAAAAATGAAAAAAATATAAATGATTATTTAAGGAAAATAGGAAATAAATAAGAAAATAGTTAAATAATTGAAACTAGACTTTGAAAATTGAAAACAATATACAATAAGCATTAGAAAATTATAACAACACTTTAAAAATGTTTAGATATAAAAATAAATACATAACGTGACATGTTACATATATTATAATATGTTTTGACAAATAAAAATATTATTTATATAAATTAAAATAAACAATTTTGTTAAATAAAACAATTTACATACAATATTGTAAAAAGCATAACTTTCACAATATAAACCGGATCTCAACAAAATGAAAAGCTGTATTCTTGAAATTTAATTTATTTTCATAATAAAAGATATAATTCAAAAATTCAAAAAAATTAAATTTAAAAGTCAAAGTTTGACCATTTTGACCAAAATTCACTTTTTTGTAAAATATTCAATATATTCAGGTTTGAAATTATAATTCACATAAAAATCAAAATTAATATTTAAAATAACAAAATTATTCATTTTAATAAATAAAATAAAGTTTTATCCATAAATAAATAAAATAAAGTTTTTAAATCAGGAATTCAATAATTAAAATACACAATTAAAATAATCATAATATACAGGGTTGTTACATTCAACTTCTATATTAAACTTGAACTTGTTTTCAAAATCCTACTAAATGATTTTTTTTAAACTTGGTTTACAACCCTTTGAAAAATCAATCATTAAAAACTTGAATAAATTTCTTAATCACTTTATTACTTTTTAAATAATTTTTGCTTATAAACTTTGAACTGATTTCTTTTACAAAAATTTGAAACCAGATTCAAGCAAAAATAAACCTGAGCCTACCACGTCTAACACACAAGAGAACACACGAGCTTTCCCTCCCCTCTACTCTACTTCGAAGAAAACGCTCATCAACACGAGAACAAACCCGAGATCACATCATCTTCTTCAACCATCAGCCATTACTCACGTTCACCGACACGTGCATATGCACAAATGATTGGATTACCTCTGATCAACGCCGAGACGATACACATGTCGACAATCATCTCATCGACTCACCTGACCTCCAAGATCAACGATACATCCTGGAAATCAAAATCGAACAAATCCAGATTCTACTGGAATCAATTCGATCACCTGAAAATGGTTCGTGCCGCCAAACCCAGTTGCTAGAAACCTCGCCGCCGCCACCAATGGTGCTTCGATAGCCCATGTGTCTTTTCCCCCACGTGCGATGCTGTCTGATTCAAACTGGACAATGTTATTACCTCGAGAACACGATTGACAAAAACCTAGGCTTAAACCCTAAAACTCCCTCGTTCCATCGTATCGTTCATTTATAAATTGGATTTGTATTTTTCTGATGATCACAACACCTCCAACCTTCTTCAGCATGATCCCCGTCATCTAGTTTAGGGCCGATCACCAGAAAATGCCAAAACCCCCAATATTTTTCAATTCGAAAATTCCCATCAATTTTAAGTTAAAAATTCCAATATTCTTACCAAAATTCATAGATTTCAGATATGAATCAAATCATATAACTGAAACAAGAAATTGTAACACTTGAATTTTTTGATATAAATGTTTATCGCTGTAATTCTAAAATTTTAAAATGTTTACTCCATAAATATATTTGAAATTATTTTTAGAATTAGTATTATACTATTATGATCAACTTCCATTTAGAAATCATTACCTAAATCTATTTATAATCTGAGATACGAATTTTTCTTGAGTTTTGGCTGCCCTGTTACTAAACAAAAACCTATCTATACATAAACAGGCATGCACATCCATTACATATCTATACACATACATATTCATATTCATATCAGAGATTTTCACAGCATCAACATCAAGCATCATCACAACATCACAATGTATCAACAAAAAGATTAGTTTGCTCACCTTTTTTTCAGAAAGCAGAGACAGGTTTTTGAAGCATCTGGAAATTAATTTCTTTTAATCTGAAGCTTGTTTTGTTTTTAATCTGAAATCTTTCTTGATCTTGACCCTTGTTCCAGATTGAAGATTTTTGACTCGGCTTTGTTCTTGTTTTCCAGGCTAAATTCATTTTGTGCTTTGCTTCCATGTTTTTGATTTCTAGGTTTGAATAGGGAAGTTGTTTGATTGCTTTGCATTGTTTCATATTGATCATTACTTGCTTTTGATCTGAAACAATCAGATCCTTATCTCAGTTTCTTTTTTGTATAGTTTCCTTTGCTTTTAGTTTCTAATTTTTGTAGTTTGTTTCAGTTTTGAATTTTGCTTTTATTTTTTTGATTTATTCTTTTCTTTGTTTCAGGTTTGAGAAGTTTAAATCTGAAAATAGCTTATCTTTTGCATTTCCTTATTTGTATATATTTTAATTCCAAGAGAAATTTTTAAGCCACTTGTTACCACTAACTAACACTTGTAATTGTATGATATTAATGTTTCTACACTTGTAAAATGTATGCATTTTTGCGTCTAAACCCTTGCATTAAATAAATTTAAAATTTTGTTTTAAACCCTCTCTTCATTTTAATTATATTTACATATGTTTATATTTTGCAAACGTTTATCTTGTTAATTTCCAAATATATAAAAGAAAAATAATTTAAATCTTTTATCAAATCTTGTACTTGTAAAAGATATTCTCATTTTATATTTTATACGTTTACAACTTTTAAAGAAAAAGATTTAAACTTGATTATATTAATTTTATAACTTTTTAAATAACCTTAAGAAAAATGATTTGAATTCAAATTATACTTTTAACACTTGAAAATAATAATAATATTTAAATATAACTTTATACTACATATCTTCTTATTTAAATAAATACATTTTCCTTTATTGATATTTTTATACAACTTTTTGAAGAAATGATTTAAATTGTAATTATACACAAATGACAAATTATATATATATATACATATTTATTAGTTCTTTAAAATATAAAGAATTTTAGCTTAAAATTTTCAAATATATTTATTTTGAATTTCAAAATTAATCCATATACATAAATATATATATATATATATATATATATTAAAATTTGAAAACAAACTTTTATTATCTTTAAAATATAGAGTTTTCAAATCCATTATATTATTTAAACTTTTATTTTTAAATTTCAAATTTAAAAATTAATATACAATCAATTTATATATATGAATGAATAAACAAACTATATCTTTTTATAAATATATATTTTATTCATTCACAGTCTATAAATATTTTCCAAATATTTATTTCTGAATTTCCAATTGGAAATTCTATTTTAAAATCATATTTATATTCATTTATATTAATAAACAAACAAATATCTATTTAAATTTGGAAAATACTAAATAAATTCATAATTTAGTTCCAAGAATTAAATTAATTAACAAACTAAACTTGGCTAAAATTCAGGAATGTTACATACCCTCTCGTTGAGGTTTTACCTTATTGGAAATCTGTTTATTTCTTAAAGAACTAGTATCGAGTTAACTAGAAATTCACTTTTAGTTTTCAAGAGTCCGGGATTGGAAAAGCATAAGTAGGTATACTTAAATAAATCCACTACAAAACCAGAAAATACGTTAAAACGAATGAAGATACTTTCGAAGATCTATGAAGAAGATTTTATTTGGGATGTTGGACCCATTGAGAGGGTGATTGTAATGAACTGAATTTTTTGTCCTTAGAAGTTAACGCTAATAACCCATGGTACTCACATGCCGAATATCCAAGTGCCGGAAAGGCAGATTGTTGGGGTGAAAGAAATAGAAGTCAGAACAGAATCTCACAAACATGACAAGTGACATATAATATATAAATCAAGTCTTTATCGTCAGGAACTGGAGATAGTGGTTTTGATGACAACATCCTTTGTAACTTATTTTATTATAACCTATATACTAGCACTATTATCTAGATATATATATATATGAATGTTATTATGCAGGATATATATATAACACAGGTATTGATTATTGAAGACTGTACAGTATAAAGATCAAGAATAAAGAAATCAAGTTTGAAGACTCATGAGTATAAAGATCAAGATTTCAAGATAAGTGTCTAGTTTAATTAAAACTTCATAATAGCATGGAAATCTTTATTCCAAATTTCATTTGGGATGGAACCCATTTCTACCTTCTTAGTGGCTTACAAACCCATGATAAGCAACATACAAACCTACGATATGTGGCTTACAAACCCATGAACATCCTGGTTTTGTACAAGTTCTCGAGTCATGATGTGATGAGATATTCTGCAGGAAGAAGCTTGCAAAACTACTTCAAAATGTTTTTCCAAAATGATTTTCAAAACTACTTTTCAAAATATTTTAGCCTTAAAAATTATCTTTTCAAATGATTTTCAAAATGATGTTTTAGCCTTAAAATATTTTTTATTTTTGTTTTTAAATAAACTCTTGTTTTAAACTTCGTTTATTTTTAAAATATCTTCTGATTTTTAAATATTCCTTATAATATATATACACACACTTGAGATTTAAAATCAAATTTATATATACATTCTAAAAATATATTTTTCTACTCTTCTTTATTTTAAAATATAGGAAAATTAGTTTATTTTACTCCAGAATCATTTTATCTCGTTTTCCTTTCAATACCATTTTCAAAACAAACTTTACATTATTTTTTAACTAAGGGATGTCGACATCAAGGGATACCCCATGTCAACATGGTGGCTATTAAATTCAAAAGTTTCAAATTTCAAAAGAAGTGTCTATTCGTTTAGATCTCTTCACGAATGGTTACGACCGTTATTGGTCTGTAAATAGCCTTCACAAACATATTTTTTAATTAACTAATTTCCTATTTTCTTCACTCCTTCCTCTCCACAAATTCATATTCTAAATTTTCATATTTTTAAGATCGTTCCGAAATTCTGCCGAATTCTCAAGTGAATCAAATTAGAATCTCATTCTTGTTTGATTCTCTGCCCTCTCTCGAAGATCAAACTGCTATTCAGAGTTATAAGATCAATTTGTAATCAAAAATTTATCGAGTCTCTTTATAAGGTGTGCTTGTGCCTGAAAATCAATTGGGTGATCCTGTGTCCCGTAAATCAAGAGAGTTTGCACCGGACTCGAAGACAGGAGGGTAACTCAAGGCCTTTAGAAATTGAGGATTGTAATCTCGACATTGGTATAATAAAAATCTATACAAGGTGTTTACCTTGGTGTAGGACTAGATATAGGGTAACTCTGAACCAGTGTAAAATCTGGTGTGTTCTTTCCTTTTACTGCTTTTTATTTACTTTCTACATCTGTGTTTGATTCTGTGATTGTTCGTGATTAAGTTCTGCATTTTTTTATATCATAATTTTTAAATTAGTCCATATAAGTCTTAGAATCCACTAAACACTATTCACCCCCTTTAGTACTAAATTACCTTAAGATCCTTAATTTACACTCCCTTTCAATTGGTATCTGAGTATAGGTTTTCATAATTTTCATAGTCTAAAACTTGAAAAGTTAAAAATGGCATTTTTAGGAAATTTTGTTAATACTAGTTTGAATTTATGCATTTCATCAAAGTATCATAAGTCTGCATATAGTTTTTATGAAAAATCAAGTTATCTACCGAATTGGTTTGTTATGCAAGAACAGACATGTTACATGGCTTTTGAAGAATTAACAACCAATGAACAAACTGTGCAAAGCAAGAAAGATAAATGGATACTTGATAGTGGTTGTTCAAGGCATATGACTGAAAATCTCGAGATACTCAATGACATTATATTTCAAGATGGTGGATTGGTCAACTTTGGAAATAACTCAAAAGGATATGTGATTAGCATCAGCAATGCCGGTAATTCTAAAACTCCTCTTATTTCTGATATTTTGCTAGTTAGGAATTTAAAACATAATTTGGTTAGTATAAGTCAACTATGTGATAAAGGGTTTAAAATTAAATTTGGAAAAGATATGTCACACATTGAAGATAATGAGTCAAAAATTATCTCTGAAGGAATTAGAAAGAAAAACATTTACATCCTTAGTATGAAAGTTTCAAATGATAACTTATGTCTTTTGACTAACACAAGTGACCCTTGGATTTGGCATAAAAGATTTGGTCATTTAAATTTCAAGCTGTTATCTAGGCTATCAAAACTTGAGTTAGTTAGAGGTCTTCCCAAGTTAAACTTTAAAGTATATAGTATATGTGATGCTTGCCAATTAGGAAAACTTAAGAAAAGTTCATTTAAATTAAAAGATATGATTTCTACTTCTAAACCTCTAGAATTACTTCATTTAGATTTATTTGGTCCATCTCAAGTTCAATCAATTAATCATAATAAATATGTTTTTGTAATTGTAGATGATTATTTTAAATATACTTGGACAATTTTTCTTAAACTTAAAGGTGATGCTTTTGATTTATTTAAAAATTTTGCTAAAAGAATTCAAAATCAACTTTCTTTAAAAATAAAAACTATTCGTAGTGATAATGGTAGATAATTTGAAAATGAAAATTTTAAGAATTTCTGTAATCAAAAAGGAATTACTCATAATTTATCTTTTCCAAGAACTCTACAACAAAATGGAGTGGTAGAACGTAAGAATAGAACTATTCAAGAGTGTGCTAGAACAATGCTTTCTGATAGTAACTTACCTAAAAACTTTTGCGCTGAAGCAGTCGCTACAGCTTGTTATATATTAAATAGGATTTTAATTAGACCATTAACTAATAAAACACCATATGAATTACTTTACAATAAGAAACCCATGGTAGCTTATTTTAAAGATTTTGGTGGTAAGTGTTTTATTCTTAATATAAAAGATAATTTAGATAAGTTTGACCCTAAGTCCGACAAATGTATCTTCACCGGATATTCTAATAGAAGTAAAGAATTTAGAGTTTATAATTTAATAACTAACACTATTGAAGAAACAATGCATGTATCTTTTGATGAAAATTTTAAAGATGCTGTACAAATAGAAGATGAAGAAGATTTTGTAACTTTAAATAATGAACCTAATAAAACTAATTGTGAAATTATTCAACATAATAAAAGAATTAGGCTATTGAAAGATCATCTTGTAGAAAATATACTAAGAAATATTGAATATATAGTTAAAACAAGAAATCAACTAAATAGTATGAGTAATGTAGCTTTTATATCAACTATTGAACCTAAAAATCTAAAGGAAGTGTCATCTGATGATTCATGTATTCTTGCTATGTAAGAAGAATTGAATAAGTTCACCAGAAATTATGTTTGGAAACTTGTTCCAAGACCTGAGGATAAAAGTATAAATGGAATAAAATGGGTTTATAAAAATTAAATGAATGAACTTGGTAAGGTTATGAGAAATTAAGCTCGTTTAGTCGCGTAAGGTTATTGTCAAGAAGAAAGAATTGATTATGACGAAACCTTTGCACCCGTAGCAAGACTAGAAGCTATCAGGATTCTTCTTGCTTTTGCAAACTACAATAATTTCAAGTTATATCAAATGGATGTTAAAAGTGCTTTTCTAAATGGTTTTGTAAAAGAAGATGTTTATGTTGAACAACCTCCACTTTTTGAAGATAATAAATTTCCAAATCATGTATATAAATTAAAGAAAGCTTTATATGGTCTGAAACAAGCTCTTAGAGCCTGGTATGAAAGACTAAGATCTTATTTACTACAATTTGGTTTTGAAATTGGTAAAATAGATACAACTCTTTTTGTTAAAAGAAACAAAAATGATATTCAATTATTACGAATATATATAGATGATATAATATTTGGATCAACTAATAACATAATGAATAAAGATTTTTCAGATATAATGACTAAAGAATTTGAAATGAGTCATATGGGAGAACTAAGTTTCTTCTTAGGACTTCAAATCAAACAATTAGATGAAGAAATTTTCATTAGTCAAGAAAAATATGCTAAGGATTTAATTAATAAATTTGGATGACCACTTCAAATAGGAAACCAACTCCAATGACAACTAATGTAGCTTTAAGTAAAGAAGGTAAATCAAAAGATGTTGATCAAAAATTATGTAGGGGAATGATTGGTTTGCTGCTTTATATAACAGCAATTCGTCCTGACATCATGCATAGTGTCTTTCTCTGTGCAAGATACCAATCTTAACCTAAAGAAACTCACTTAAAATCGGTTAAAAGAATTTTAAGATATGTAAAACATACTTTAGATTATGGTTTATTTTACCCTAAAAATGAAGTACTTGATTTAATTTCATATTGTGATGCTGATTATGCTGGTTGTAAATCGGACCGAAAAAGTACAAGTAGAACTTGTCACTTTCTAGGACATTCTCTGGTTTCTTGGTTTAGTAAGAAGGAAAACACTATATCCTTGTCAACAACTGAAGCATAATATTTGTCTATTGCTTTGGCTTTTTCTCAAGTTATATGTATGCAACAAACTTTTAAAGATTTTGGATTAACTATAACTAAATCACCAATTTATTGTGATAATACTAGTGCAATAAACCTATCTAAGAATCCAACTCATCATGCTAGAACAAAACATATTGATAGTAGACATCATTTTCTTAGAGATAATATAAGAAAAGAAGTCATAACTCTTGAATATGTTAATACTGAAAAACTAATTGCTGATATATTAACCAAACCATTAAATGAACAAAACTTTACTAAATTTAGAAGAGAATTAGGTATATTTTCATTAACTGAAAAATAAATTAAAAATAATATAAGTGTAGTTAATAATTAATATAAATAAAATTTTCTCAAAAATTGAACTAGGCATGTCGACATGACACATCCCCCTATGTCGACATACAGGCCAAGATTTTCAAAATTTAGATTTTCCCTCTAAAATCAGTTTTAAGTTATATATGTATATATTTCGACTTTTACTCCTTTTCTCTATTCTATTCTCTGTAACAAACTTCTAAAACAGTAAATAAATGGCTTTCTCTTCTAATAATGAACCTTCTTCACCCACTTCTCCTCATTCTGGTCCTATTCAATGTTCCACACACATACGATTCATCAAATTACAAGAGAAGATGAAAGATTTGCTTCAAATGATGATGGAAATTCAAGTGAGTCAATTGTGATTGGCTAGAGAACAAGATAGGCAAGGCAGAATCCTTAGGAATTTACAAAACTTCCTTATGGATAACCATGCCAATCCCATTGTCATTGAAGAATCATCACAAGCCATGGATTCTGAAGAAGAAGAGCCTCTAGAAGAACCACAAGAGGATCAATAAGAAGAACATCCTCTACCGAATCTGGATATTCATATAGACGAAGACGATGGCGTGATTTGCGTTGGAGAGGTCCTTTTTGACGCTAATGGGAATTTGTTCGAACAACGTGGAAACTTTTGTCTCCACTATCCAAATTGTTCGGTCCATAAATCACCAATAGTTAAGGGTCCTTGTTAAGCGTTTTTAGTTTTTATCTTTCTTGATTGTATATTGGTTTGTTAATTTGTATATTAGTGTTATCTTAATTAATGTTCTTCTATAAACAATCTTTGGTGTATAAAATCTTGAATTCCATTTAACTTAGGTTGCTATATTTCACTCTTACATAGTTATTACACTTACGTCATATGTTTGTTTATCTCATTTTCTATTAAGTTCGAGGTTTATAGGTTATTTTTTGTTGATGACAAAGGGGGAGAAGTTATATAAAATAGTAGGCTTGGAAAAAGAGGGAGTTGTTGTTGTAAGGGGGAGTTATGGTATGATCGAACTGGTAAGTATATTTTATAAGGTTGTCATCGTCAAAAAGGGGGAGATTGTTAGGAATTGGAGATAGTGGTTTTGATGACAACAACCTTTGTAACTTATTTTATTATAACTTATATACTAATACTATTGTTTAGATATATATGAATATTATTATGCAGGATATATATAAGGAAGGTACTGATTATTGAAAACTGTACAGTATAAAGATTAAGAATGAAGAAATCAAGTTTGAAGACTCATGAGTATCAAGATCAAGATTTCAAGATAAATGTCTAGTTTTGTTAAAACTGCATAATAGCATGGAAATCTTCATTCCAAATTTCATTTGGAATGGAACCCATTTCTACCTTCTTCGTGGATTACAAACCCATGATAAGTAGCTTACTAACCTACGACAAGTGGCTTACAAACCCACGAACATCTTGGTCTTGTACAAGTTCTTGAGTCCTGATGTGATGAGATATTCTGCAGGAAGATGCTTGCAAAACTACTTCAAAATGTTTTTTCAAAATGATTTTCAAAACTACTTTTTAAAATATTTTAGCCTTAAAAATTATCTTTTCAAATGATTTTAAAAAGATATTTTAGCCTTAAAATATTTTTTGTTTTTGTTTTTAAATAAATCCTTGTTTTAAACTTCGTTTGTTTTTAAAACTATCTTCTGATTTTTAAAATTCTTTATAATATATATATATATATATATATACTTGAGATTTAAAATAAAATTTATGTATACATTCTAAAAATATATTTTTCTACTCTTCTTTATTTTTAAACATAGGAAAATTAGTTTATTTTACTCCAAAATCATTTTATCATATTTTTCTTTCAATACCATTTCCAAAACAAATTTTACATTGTATTTTAACTAAGGGATGTTGACATCATGGGATACCTCATGTTGACATGGTGGCCTTCAAATTCAAAAGTTTCAATTTTCAAAAGAAGTGTCTATTCGTTTAAATCTCTTCACGAATGGTTATGACCGTTGCTGGTCTATAAATAGCCTTCACAAACTGTTAGCACCAGAATTGGTCACTAACACCCTTTAGAAAGATTGTGTACAGAGATTAATGAAGAAAGTAAAATAAAACAGAGAACTATATACTAAGTTAAATGCAGAAACAAGGACACCGGATTTATAGTCGTTCGGCGTAATTGCCTACGTCCACTTCAAGTTTCAATCTTTATTGCTTTCTCAAGTGACTGAATACAGATACAATCCATACAATAAAGACTTGAATACAAATCTAAGTAAATAGAGTGAGTCTTGAAAGTGGCAGAGTCTCCCTAGTGTTCTCGAAAAAAGGTCCCTTTCACTGTGCCTCTGCCCCTCTATTTATAGATGAAGATGGGTTGGACTTCCCTAATGGGCCTAAGAGCAAAACACCTCAACCCGTGGTGAGTAACTTCTGTGTGCCGAGCCACAAATGCCGAACGGCAAATGCTGAGCCATATATCCAAGCCGAACGGTACCTCTATGCCGAACGAGGCAGTGTGTTGAGTAAAGTCTGTAGGCCGAATGAGACCCGATGCCGGTCGAGGGGCGATGTCGAGCGACATACCTATGCCGAGCAAGGCTTCATGCCGAACGAGGCTGGAATGCCAAAAGAGGCTGGAATGTCGAATGAGGCTGGAATGTCGAACGAGGCTGGAATGTCGAGCGAGGCTCCATGCCAAACGAGGCAGGAATGCCGAGCAAAGCTCCATGCCGAACGGTGCCAGATGTCGAACGAGGCTGGATGCGGGTTAAGGCTTCTTTGCGGAACGAGGCTGGATGTCGGTCGAGGCTTCTCTGCTGAACGAGGTTCGTGCCGAAGGACATGAAATACCGAACGACTTAGCTGTGCCGAACGGCCCTTTATGCCGAACTAGGCTTCCACATCAAGCCTCTTGTTACGTGGTTAAGCCTTCGGGTAACACCTGCCCCCCCAAAGTGCATCATGTGGATGAACATGATGCGGTTTGAACCATTAGCACTCTGTGTTTCTCTTAAAGCCTTTGCTTTGTCTTCTCGATAGTGTCTTCCTGAATGCCGAGCGAGGCATTGTATGCCGAACGACATACCGATGCCGAACGACATACCGATGCCGAACGACATTGATGCTGAGCGAGGGAGGTGCCTTGACCGGTTCTTTCGGTCACTATCCATTCGACTTCTCTTCTTTCTATATAAGCCGATACTTCTTCTTCTTCTCCCTTTTTCTTTTACCTCCACATTACAGAACTTACAAACTTTCCTCCTTCCAAATTTTTCCAATACCTCAACCTCCTTTTTGACTCACGAATCCTACACGTCACTTCTTCGACTGCTCTCAACCACAAACTTGAGAAGATTCGGCCTCTAATTCGAGCACTCCATTTGACTTCACCTCCTTCTACTAGGTATTAACCCTTTATTTTCTCGACTTTATCCAATTAGGGACTTTGAACAGGACTCGAATTTACGGCCTTTCTCGAACCCTCGAATACGCGTAGATAAGGGAGATGCATTTGAGGTTTAAGTTATCCTTAGGATTAGGTGGAATGGAGGATGGAAGAGGGTGACGTGTTGATGTGGCTCGGCATGACTTCCTCATGTCGAACGACATTGGAGAAGATGCACTGGAGTGAAGTTGTAGTTAGGTTCTGCGTGTCGAGCAATGTGGCTCGGGACGACCACGGCCCGACATGTTTCTTTTATGCCGAACGATGTTAGTGGGAGTGCTGGTGAAAAATGGGAGGTGTGCAAGGTGCCGAACGAGGCGGCTCGGCATAACTTGATGGATAACTCGTCCGTGCCGAGCGGTAGAGAGGATGTGCTGGAAGAAAGTTGGTGTTGAGGGTAAAATGCCGAGCGATACGGCTCGGCATGATTGTGATTCGGCATGACTTGCCGCATGACGATCGGTGGAGAGTGAAAGTGTGAGAGCGGTGTACTTATGGCAGTCAGAACCAACTTAACTTGAACTCAGTGCACAGTTGAGTCAACCTATCCTT
The DNA here is from genome assembly GCA_030765085.1 of Allium cepa. Taxonomy (NCBI): domain Eukaryota; kingdom Viridiplantae; phylum Streptophyta; class Magnoliopsida; order Asparagales; family Amaryllidaceae; genus Allium; species Allium cepa. The sequence goes on from CM060943.1 coordinate 469,197,277, forward strand.
TATGCCCGAACAAATGATAGTGAACAAGTATATGGACTCAAATAACTAAGCATATCAGATAATCCGGACTGATAACTCCTGTGTTTAGACAACTGTAAACTTGAACTTAACTTGCTAAAAACAGTTAATAACCTTTCACATACAGCGAAGATGTCGAGTTCAAAACAAAACCATCTTATGACAAGCTCTCGTAGACGGTCAGCGATGACGGTCTTCGAAGATGATAAGTCAAATCTTAAACTTACTTCATCAACTCAGTGACTTTTCATTTCTTGGCACTTATATTTGAATGATTTCACTTTTCACACACCACACGTGGGGAATATTTATGTTCTTAAGTCTAATGCCAATTGTTCTTCAAGTATAGTTCAAACAGGTGTTTTGCCAGATTCAATCATTCACCAGAGATGTCTAGGAAATCTAGCTCCGCTACGATCTCGGACAGGCCCGGGCCATCCACTCAACAAGAAGTAGTTGGAACTTCAAACCCATCAACTGCTCATGTATAAGACATGCCAAGCCCTGCGACTGCGTCTGTCGACTTGGCTCCCTATGCCCTGGAGGTAGCGATCTTCTTAGACGATCTGATCAACTCCCAGGCCTTAACGAAAGCATGCTTCATCGTATATGCTTAGTTCACGGAATCCGTTTCGACGACGTGTTGGTTCCATCCGGGCAGGATCGTCCTCACTTGCCCCCAGTCGGATATACAGCCTGTAACAGATTCATGTGTTGGGTCGGCAGCGTGCCGCCATTCAACTACTTTCTTCGAGACGTGTTGCAGTATATCGAGATCGCCCCATCGCAATTGCATCCGAACACGACCGCCATCGAATTCAACTACTCTCTTCATGAGTGTCCTCTTCAGGCTTCCGACTCCGGGCGATATCTGCTATATCTATCGCATCAAGAGACGGACAGATAGCCCATCTTTCGTATTCCTCGAGCCGCACGTCAAGTGTCAAATCCTGACCGGGGCATGGAGCAAGTTTGCCCAGCACAAGCAGGAGTGGTTTTACGTATGCTGTCCTCCCGGCTCTGCGAGGAGATGGGTGGAAGGGAGCAAATCTTTTTTCTAGGTCAATACTCATGTTTGGCTGAAGCTGTACCTTCTCTAACTCTTCCTCTATTTTTTTAGGTATCAACCCATGTCCCGAGGGCTCCGGATATTCTGAAACTGTCGAAGCTATCCGAGCTATTCCCGTCGAAGTCTGGGACATCAGAACTCTCATTTCAATTGAAACGCTCACAAAGTTTGGGTTGTTGGCAGAAGGCCGCCGAATAAGCCTCCCACCAGGCGTTACTATAACCAGGCCTGCTTTAGGCAAATGAAAAAAGCAGGTTGGGTCTTCATCACGTAATGCCCCTGACACATCAGAAGAGGGGGAGATTAGAGAAGGCAAGACACCCGAAATACCGGATGAAAATGTTAGTCCCACTCGGGACCCGGTAGTCGAGGTTCATGACATCGAAACGACACCTACCCCTTCAAAGGGAAAGAAGAAATTGACCTATAAGTTGAGGAAGAAGAAAAGTGGATGGAACTTCTAAAGTCGCTCTTTTTCTAGTGGAGAAAGAAGCTTCCTCGCAGCATTTAGAAAGTTCTCCGAAGGGCCTGTTGAACCTTACTATACCTGATGATATGCTCAACTATGGTTTCGATGATCCAGAAGCCTTTAAGCTTCATTTGCCCACGAGAGGCGATACAAGCGCTCAAGCCCAAAACCAGGGAGAAAAAACTCCTATTTGTAAAGAAACTGGTCCGTCGGGAGGAAACACTAGGACACACACAAGCACATACACTCCACTTTGCACTTAAGTTTCTGTCATCACTCTACTCTTTACTAACTTGTCGTTATTTAAATTCTGTGTAGGTGACATGAGGCATACACATGGACTTGACCGCCTTCGCGGTTCATCGATTTTCACCAATCCGGCCGGGATTCGGGTTCCAGCAAGCGTCGAGATAAAGATGACTCCGACGATTGAGACTACCACTGCCGAGAATTGTCCTACCGAAGAAAAACTTATAGTCAGTCCTCCTACCCTCGCGATCCTCCTCCTCAGTCGGAGCACAGCAAAGAGAAACCTACGCATAAGGGGTCCCAGCCTGAGGCCCATCGGGATCAACACTCCGGCTCATCCAGCACCAGGAAATCCTGGGATCCCCACAGAACACCTGCAGTCTCCAAGCAGACTCCTCCCGCTCTTGTATCCGATCTATCGATGACAGAACGAATTGCTGATCTTAGAGCCTCGTTTCCAAAGATATGCTTCGATGGCTTAAATTTTCTTTCGGCGATTCACTAGATTCCAGGACATGTCAAGCAAAGTGCTATTTCTTGTACTAATGACATCTATGTCGAGCATGATGCATTCGTGCACTTAGCCGAAAAAATTTCAGAAGTCTCCATTGAGCGTCAACATGAAATTGATCGCCTGAAGCTCGAGGCTATCAATGATAAAGACGTTATCAAAGCTCAGGACGAAGAGCTTTCTACGTACAAATCTCAACTTGAAGCTGCCCAACAAAGTGCTAAAGATACTACAGAGGCCGTCAATCGTTTGGACTCAACTCATAAAAAAGAAATCAACGAGGCGGTCCAACGTTGTGGGGCCCAGGCTTTAGAGAAGGATTCTGTGCAGAAAGAAAGGGATGCATTTTCCCTTCGAGTCAAAGAGCATGAGGATCAACTCCGTGAAGAAAGAGAAGAGAAAACTACCACCCAGGAAGAGTCGCAACGATATTGCGATGAGATCGTTGCCACGTGACTTCTGAAGGCAAAGCTTGACAACGAGCTTTCCAAGGTCGAGATGCTAAAGGATGAAGCCCATGAAGAGGGCAAGAGAGTAGCATCCGCAGAGATTGACTCTCGCTTGGAGGCGGTTACAGAGGCTGGCAGGGAGGAGGTAAAGTGCATATTCGACCCACTCATTGCAGAATTCAACGCCCGTGTCCTCATGCATTGGGACTTAACTTTCCTTGGCGAGGGCTACCTCGAATCTTTAGCCGAGGCATGGGAGACTTTAATAAAGATCAATAAGGTTGAACTTTGCACCGAGGTGGTCGATGAGGATGCTTTAATAAAAGAATTTCTTAGGGGGAACGAGCCTTTAGACCTGTCTATAATGAAGGCGCTCTACTGCAAAGGTTCCCTCTCAACCAAAGGAAAATACATCACTGCCGGTCCGTTTGGAACGGAGCCCTCAGTCCTTCCTCCTACTCAACTGGCTGATCGGCCAGTACTCGATCCATTTGAGCAACATGCTAGTTATGACCCAGAGGTCCCCGGTCTCAGCATTCACATTCAATCTCCCATTCCGAAGGGTGAGACTCCCCGGACGATTGGGAGCCAGCAAGAAGCCAGTACGTAACTCTCCTTTTTAAAGTTCGAAGAGCCATCGTTTTTGGTGAAAGATTATTGTATTCTAATGTCTATTTCCTGTGATTTTGCACAGGCCATTCTGATCCCGAACCCACTCCAATGAGCGATGACGCCACGGAGGAGAAAGGAAAAACAAGCGAAGCCACTCATGCGGGAGAGACCCCCGGTCCAGACGCTCAAGTGATTGAGGCGCTTAGTGAGGATAAGTCTGAAAATTCATCTCCTATCGATGAATGTTATGAAATCGAGATCACAAGCGCCTCTGAACATACTTCTAAAAAGATCATGAAGGAGCAGCTTGAGGAAGAAAAGAAGAAGACGGCCGAAATCAAAGTCGAGCCCTAAGTCGTGGACCTAAATGATCCTCTGAACAAGCCTTTGAAGGTCATTCTCCTTGGTGGGTCCAGGCCACTAGAGGTTCCTCGTACTTCCTTGGTTGTTACCTCGCCATCAAAGAAAATTTCGAAGGGAAAACGCACAGGAGAGGAGTCGTCTGAGAAGACGAAGGAGGGAAAGAAGTTGAGGAAATCAAAGAAGTAATTTTTACTGTCGTTCAACAAGAGTTAGTTTAGATCATGTAATTATTTTTATTTATTTTCGTAGTCCATGTTAATAGACTTTTGACTCCGATTTTTGGAGGAGTTGTAGTAGAAACATGTTTTTGGATAAATAAAGCTTAGTTCTTTTGTCTTTCAAAAGACTTTCATCGTTCAGCTTTCTGTATGATCGTGGTCGAAACCCAAGCTATTTTTAGTTACATAAACTTCTTAATTCATCTTCATATAAGTTGGAAATTCTTTGGAATTGTACATCCTTTATTCCACGCTTTGGGTACTTAGAATAATTTTTAGTCCGTATGCCGCAGACTTGATGACTTCAAGTCATTTGTATCCTAGTCTGCACTCCGGGACTTGGAGAGTTTTAAACCATTTATATTTTAATCGGCACTCTGGGGATTCAGAGTGCTCTAATCCACACTCAGGGGACTTGGAGATTTTGAGTCGTTTATACTCTGATGCGCACTCAGGGGACTCGGAGTACTCTAGTCCGCACTCAGGGGACTTGGAGAGTTTGAGTAGTTATACTCTGGTCCTCACTCAGGGAACTCAGAGTACTCCAGTCCTCACTCAGGGACTTGGAGAGTTCAAGTTGTTTATACTCTGGTCCGCACTAAGGGGACTCAGAGTACTCCAGTCCGCACTTAGGGGACTTGGAGATCTCAAATCGTTTATACTCTGGTCTGCACTCAGGGGACTCAGAGTACTCTGGTCCACCCTCAGGGGACTCAGAGTACTCTAGTCCACCCTCAGGGGACTTGGAGATTTTGAATCATTTATACTCTAGTCCGCACTTAGGGAACTCAGAGTACTCCAGTCCGCACTAAAGGGACTTAGAGATTTTGAATCGTTTATACTCTGCTCCGCACTCAGGGGACTTAGAGTACTCCAGTCCGCACGTCGGGTACATAGAGATTTCAAGGTGTTCGTGTGCGTTTGTACGTCAGATAGAATAACGTAACTCTAGTGGTTTTCCATAGAATTATCATACATAGAAACATCAATAATCAAGGAAAAGATGGCTTCAAGCCTTTATTATTGAAAATAAGCTAAATTGTCTCATTACATGCTGAAAACTAAGAATAAAGACATGCTGGAAATAAGTGCAACTAACATACGGAAGAAATGAACTAAGTATTATAATGCCGCAAATGCTCGCTATTCCATGCTTGGGGGAGTGTCGCACCATCAACAGTCGCTAGCTTGAAAGTTCCCTCTCCAAGCTTCCGTTCAATGACGTATGGACCTTCACATGTGGGATTCATATACGATGGGACTGGAAAAACTCGTTTCAAAAGGAGGTCATTTAATCAAAGATTCTCGGTCGGACTTTTTCATTATAATATCGAGCGACCCAGTGTCTGTATGTAGCCGCTCTTAAATAAGCTTCTTCACGTTTTTCATCAATGAAGTCCAGTGATTCCAGCAAAAGATCCCGATTCGACTCATGGTCGTAATAAGTTATCCGATGTGATGGAACTTCAAGTTCTACGGGTATAACAACTTCCATGCCATATGCCAATGCGAATGGAGTATGGCCAGTCCCGGACTTATGGGTAGTTCTATAAGCCCAGAGCGCTGTCGGAAGTTCATCCACCCAATTTCCTCTAGCCTTTTCCAAACGCTTTTTTAATATGGACTTGATTATTTTGTTCACGGCTTCCACTTGGCCATTAGCTTTTGGATGAGCAACTGCGGCAAACTTTTTCTCAATGCCATATCTTTTGTAAATTTCTTTGAACTCTTTGCTCTCGAACCGAGTTCCATTGTCTGTAATGATAGTCCGTGGAAGGCCAAAGCGGCATATAATATTTCGTATAACGAAATTAATGGCCTTTTTGGTGGTGATCGTGGCCAAAGGCTCTGCTTCTGCCCACTTAGTAAAGTAACCGACCGCAACTATCGCGTATTTCACACCACCTTTGGATATGGGTAATGAACAGACTATATCGAAACCCACATTGCAAACGGCCAGGGACTAACCATTTGCGTGAGTTCCGTAGGCGGAGCTCTCGGGATTTTTGCATATTTCTGGCATTTATCACATCTTCTTAAATAGTCTGCAGCATCCCGATCTACAGTTGGCCAAAAGTGTCCATAGCGGAGGATTTTCTTTGCTAATGTCTGCCTCCTAGTATGCTCACCGCATTCTTTTATCTCATCGTGGGTAATGCACTGGAGTAAGGGGGTTGAGAATCCCTTTTGATACATTATTCCGTCCTTCATTACTTATCGCGAAGCCCTATGAATGACTTGTCGCCTTTCGCTCCTTCTTTCGGGCAAGACCCCGTGTAGCAAGTATTGCTTGAATGGGGTCATCCACGATCCCTTCTCGATTTCTGTTTCTAACAGGAAATCTACCTCCATCATATTTACACTCGGAGCATGTAAGGTTTTAACGAAAACCAATCCCATTTGTTGTGCATCGCTAGTGCTCACAAATTTTGCCAATGAATCGGCTTCTTTGTTTTGTTCATGCGGGACATGCGAAATATTATAATATTTTAGATTTTCTAGCAGCTCTTGAACGCGTGCCATGTATGGGGCAAGTCTCTGTCACTTTGCTTGGTAGTCCCCCCACACTTGGTACACCACCAGTTGTGAGTCACAAAATATTTCAACCGATCTTACCCCCAGTTCTCTGATGAGTCTCAAGCCAACAATCAGTGCTTCATACTCGGCTTTGTTATTTGTTGCTGGGAATTCAAGCATCAAAGCATAACAAACTGATCGGTTTTCAAGAGTCACGAGAACTATGCCAGCCCCTGAACAACAGTCGTTAGATGCCCCATCGGTATACATCTTCCATCGAACGGGAGGTATGGCGTTGTGATCATTTGATTCATCTGATACGGTGAATTCAACAATGAAGTCTGCTAGCTTTTTCCCTTGTATGGCCCTTCGTGGCAGGCAAGTAATATCAAACTAACTCAGCTCGATATTCCATTTTAACATCCTTCCAGAAGTTTTTGGTTGTTGGATTACCTGTCTCAAGGGCTGATCGGTATAAACACTGATCGAATGCGCCTGAAAGTATGGTCGGAGCTTGCGTGTTGCAATCACCAAGCAATAGGCTAGTGTCTCAATCTTCGAATAATTCCTTTCTACCCCGTCAAACGTTTACTGACATAATACACTGCGTTTTGAACTCGGTCCTCCTCGCGAACCAAAGCCGTACTGATAGCATGTTGGGATACAGCCAGGTATGCATACAACATTTCATGGCCAATTGGTTTTAATAGCACCGGAGGACTTTCTAAATGCCTTACCAGAGCTCTGAATGCTTCCTTACAATCGGATGTCCACTCGAAATTTCTCTTTCCTTTCTTTATCACATCGAAGAAGGGGATACACTTATCTGTGGCTCTGGAAATGAATCGACTCAGTGCGGCCACTTTTCCATTTAAGCTTTGTACCTGCTTTATAGTTTTGGGCACTTGTATGTCTCGAGTAGCTTGAATCTTCTCCGGGTTAGCTTCTATTCCCGCGCATTCACAATAAAACCCAAAAACTTCCCTGATGCAATGCCAAAGGAACATTTCAAAGGATTGATCTTCATCCCATATTGTTTGAGTATATCAAACATCTCTACCAAGTCTCGAATGTTGTCGTTTGACTATTGTTACTTCATGAGCACGTCATCCACATAAACATCCATCGTTCTACCAATCTGGTCTTTAAACATTCGATTCAACAGACGCTTTTAAGTAGCTCCTGCGCTTTTCAATCCGAAAGGCATCACTACATAGCAATATAACCCAACGTCTAGGATAAAACTGGTGTGTTCTTGATCTGGAATGTGCATCGGGATTTGATTGTATTCCGAGTACGCATCCGTAAATGATACTAGCTCGTGTCCGGCAATTGAGTATACTAGCTGATCGATTCTAGGTAAAGAAAAACTATCATTCGAGCATGTTTTGTTTAAATCAGAGTAATCAACGCAAGTTCTCCACTTCCCATGCTTTCCTCACTAGCACAGGGTTGAACACGCATTCAGGGTAGAGGGCGTCGCGGACGAACTCACTGGCTTTGAGTTTGTCCACCCCCTCTCTGAGAGAAGCAGACCTCTCCGAGTCCATGCCTCTCCTTTTTGTTTTACAGGAACGTACTTCGGGTCTATGTTCAACATATGACTCGCAATGGCCGAAGAAATCCCACACATATCGAAATGTGTCCAAGCGAAAACATCCAGATTCGCTCGAAGGAAATCAATGAGATCCTCGGCCACTGAGTGGTCGAGTTGTGATCCAATCTTAAGAACTCGTAACGGGTCATCCCAGTTGACTGGAATGTCAATCGTCGGCTCATCTGGTGTTGCATTCGCTTCCCTAGGTTCCCCATCATCATCTCTCGGATCTATGTCTCTATGGATCTGAGAATGTCGCCCAAGCTAGGGCTCGGGCACTACTTGTCAATTGTCAACATTACGGATGCAGACGGAGTTGTCCGCAACCTTTCCTTTCTCTCTCCGCTAAGACTCTCTCAGCTCAGCCACATAATATGCACGACCGGTTGCCTGATCGCCATGCACCACACCGACTCCTTTGTGTGTCGAAAACTTTAAAGTCAGACACCACGGAGCCAAAGCTGCCCTAAACTCCGCCAGGGCCAGATGACCCAGAAACAAATTATATGGAGAATCAACATCCAACACTATAAATGGTAGGATTCGCAGCCTCCTATTCTTACCTTCTCCCAATTCAACTGGCAACTCAACATACCCTACTGCATTAGTCGCTGCACCATTAAAGCCATGGATTTGGGCTTTAGATGGTTTCAAATCTTTTGTTTCCATCTTCATTTGGTCGTACGCCTTTTTGAAGATGATGCTAAAGGAACTTCCACAATCAATTAAAATTCTTTTCACATATGTCGGCCCGATCGTCGCAGATATGACCATCGGGTCATTGGTAGGAGCCTCCACCTTGTCCGCATCTCTGCTCCTAAATACAATATCGTCTGTCATCATGCGTTGCTGCTTTGCGGGGGTCCCATCCTCCACATTCAAACAACACTCATAATCCGCATGTCTTAAGGAGTTAGCATATCGCTCCATCTCCTGCCAATTCCTGTCTGTGGGATGGGGTCCATCGACTGTTGTGTTTATGACCAATCTATCCATGGTTCGGGCAGGTTCCTCTGATTGGCGTGGAGCCGGCCCGCGTCCGGGGTTTGATGTTCCTTGCCTACCCTCTGTGGGTTCTTCATAAATTCCTGTAGCTTTTTCTGTTTGATCAACTTTTATTTGGCGTCGTGGAGGTGTTTACACTCCTCTGTATTGTGCCTATAAGTCCCATGGAAGCGACAGTACTTCCCCGTTCGTTTTTGTTCTTCTATGGACTCCTTCGGGTGTGGCTTTCTATATTGAAAAGTGTTACAGGTTGACAGATAAATATTTTCAAGAGAATCATTTAGTGGGGTGTATTCATTGTAGGTTGGAATCCTTGGCTTCCATTTCACTGCTTCTCTTTTCTTTCTGGGATTTCCTCCTCCGGACCCTTTAGATTGCCCAGGCTTGTTCTGGACATTGACTTGAACCTTTCCTGAGTTATCGCTGGATTGTTTTACGGCGATGTTGCTTTTCACAGTCTCCTGAACAGGCCTTGCTACCTTATGTCGTCTCGTCAATCTGGCTTCCTCCCTCCTTATGAATTGATAAGCCTTTGAATAGAAACATTCCAGCGTTGTTGGAGGTTTTCCTGCCAATGAATCTCCAAACTCTGAATCTGGATCTATACCTCGCATCACCGCCATCATAATTGCGTGGTCGTTAGGGTTGCTAACTTCAGTTGCCGCAACATGAATTCTTTGCAAATACTCTTTCAATGACTCTCCCGAGGCCTGGATTACACTTGATAGGGACATCATGCCTTTAGGACGAGTTGCATGTATCCTGAATTGTTCTACAAATTTCATTGCCAATTCGTCAAAACTGGATATAGACCGCGGGGGAAGTCGAGTGAACCATATGGGTGCGATTTCGGATAAAGTGATTGGGAAGTGCCTACATTTGGTCACTTCATTTGCTCTGGCAGAATCCATCATCCATTCATACCTCATCACATGCTGTCTGGGATCAGTCTTTCCTTCGTAGGCAAGGATAGTTGGCATACTAAACTTCCTGGGATACTCGGCCTGTAGAATGGTATCGGTAAATGAAGTATGACTCCTGGATATCCCCCAATCTTTGTTGGTTAGGCCTTGATTTTCCCTCATTAACTGCCTGACCATAGATGATAAGTCCGGAGTTTGGATTGAGGATGGAAGGTTGGGTTCTGTTCTATGGGACTGCTCAGGTTGATGTTCCCTCTGCTGGCGATCTGCCAAACGTGTATCTTGAAGACCAGCTTCATTAAGGTCTTGGTGAGCCGGGCATCCGGTCTCTACACATGTTCCAACTCCTAAGTTTCCTGTTTCGGCTTGGGTGTGGTCTCCAAGATGTGATTGATCCCTGGTTGATCGATCAGTGGCACCTGCTTGTGCAGTTTCAGTCTTACGACATCTACTTCTGGGAGGTTCATCAGATGAAGTCGAGCTATCAGATGAAGAATAAGGAGAAGGGCTACCTCCAGCATTTTGATGCTACTGCTGGCTGAGTCATGAGATTAGCGTTAGCCTAAATCTGCTCAGCAAGTTGCCTTCTACTTTCCCTGAGTTATCTCATCAAGTCATTGAGCTCTGTCCTAGTGATGACTTCCGCTTGATTTTAGGTAGTAGTCCCTGCACCTAGGTTTGCTTGTTGGTTGCTAGGTCGTATCTGTTTTACGCTAGCAGTCTCATTGACATCCTCATTATAAGAGGCTAATCGGATACATGGTCTTCCCATAGTAGAGTTGTTGATCGAAACTCTGAGTAGATTCAACAGACCTCCTGTCAATAAGTTGGATCTCCTTTGGGGGATTTATTCAATCCAGTAGCTACAAAGCAGATCCTAGCGGCCTGAGAGTTTGATTCTCAGTGAAAGCACCAAAATGTTAACACCAGAATTGGTCACTAACACCCTTGAGAAAGATTGTGTAGAGAGATTAATGAATAAAGTAAATTAAAATAGAGGACTGTATACTAAGTTAAATGCAGAAACAAGAACACTGGATTTATAGTTGTTCAGCTTAATTGCATACGTCCACTTTAAGTTTCGATCTTTATTGCTCTCTCAAGTGACTGAATATAGATACAATCCGTACAATAAAGACTTGAATCCAAATGCTAAGTAAAATAGAGCGAGTCTTGAAAGTAGCAGAGTCTCCCAAGTGTTCTCGAAAAAAGTTCCCTTTTACTGTGCCTTTGTCCCTCTATTTATAGACGAAGATGGGTTGGACTTCCCTAATGGGCCTAGGAGAAAAATACCTCGGCCCGTGGTGAGTAACTTCTGTGTGCCGAGCCACAAATGCCGAATGGAAAATGCCGAGCCATATATTCAAGAAGAATGGTACCTCTATGCCGAATGAGGCGGTGTGTTGAGTGAAGTCTGTATGCCGAACGAGACCCGACGCCGGTCGAGTGGAGATGCCGAGCGACATACCTACAGCGAGCGAGGCTTCATGCCAAACGAGGCTGGAATGCTAAACGAGGCTGGAATGCGGAGCGAGGCTAGAATGCCGAGCGAGGCTGGAATGCCGAGCGAGGCTCCATGCCGAACGAGGTTGGAATGCCGAGCGAAGCTCCATGCCGAACGGTGCCAGATGCCGAACGAGGCTGGATGGCGTTCGAGGATTTTCTATCGAACGAGGATGGATGCCGGTCGAGGCTTCTCTACCGAACGAGGCTGGATGTCGGTCGAGGCTTCTCTGCCGAACGAGTTTCGTGTCAAACGACATGAAATGCCGAACGACTTAGCTATGCCGAACGGCCTTTTATGCTGAACAAGCCTTCCACATCAAGCCTCCGGGTAACACTTGCCCCCCTAAAGTGCATCATGTTGATGAACATGATGTGCTTTGAACCATTAGCACTCTGTATTTCTCTTAAAGCCTTGGCTTTGTCTTCTCGATAGTGTCTTCCTGAATGCTGAGCGAGATATTGTATGCCGAACGACATACCAATGCCGAACGACATGCCAATGCCGAACGACATACGAATACCGAACGACATTGATGCCGAACGAAGGAGGTTCCTTGGCCGGTTCTTCTGGTCATTGTCCATTCGACTTCTATTCTTTCTATATAAGCCGATACTTATTCTTCTTCTCCCTTTTGCTTTTACCTCCACATCACAGAACTTACAAACTTGCTTCCTTCCAGATTTTTCCTATACCTTAACCTCCTTTTTCTTATTTCTTAATTAACTAATTTCTTATTTTCTTCACTCCTTCCTCTCCACAAACCCATATTCTAAAATTTTCATATTCTTAAGATCGTGCTGAAATTCTGCCAAATTCTCAAGTGAATCAAATTAGAATCTCATTCTTGTTTGATTCTCTGCCCTCTATCAAAAATCAGAGTGCTACTCAGAGTTATAGGATCAATTTGTAATCAGAAGTTTATCAAGTCACTCTATAAGTTGTAGTTGTGCTGGAAATCAATTGGATGATCTTGTGTCCCGTAAATCAAGAGAGATTTCCCCGGGCTCGAAGACAAGTAGGTACCTAAAGGCCTTTCGAAATTGAGGATTGTAATCTCGACATTGGTATAATAAAATCATTATGAGGCGTTTGCCTTGATGCAGGATTGGATGTAGGGTAACTCCGAACCAGTATAAAATCCGGTGTGTTCTTTCCTTTTACTGCTTTTTATTTACTTTCTGCATCCGTGTTTGATTCTGTGATTGTTCTGTGATTAAATTCTGCATTTTTATTATTTTTTAAATTAGTCCATATAAGTCTTAGAATCCATTAAACACTATTCACCCCCGCCCTCCCCCCTTTTAGTGTTAAATTAGCCTTGAGATCCTTAATACGCACTCCCTTTCATTTACAAAAAGAATGAACTTTAATACACATACAACATCAGAGCACTCTACCAATTTTTACCCTAAACAGTTATAACAACCTCTTCTTACAATTGCTGATATATATATATATATATATATATATATATATATATATATATATATATATATATAGACAGCCAAAAACAAACAAGAAAACACAGTGGAAGATAAAAGATACATGAATACAACTTGGAGAATCCAGCTCATCTCCTGAAATCTCCAATATCTGGAAAATATGCTCGGGCTGACCCGAGCATTATAGAAAAACGACGGGATCAATCTGGTAAAACCAGCATGAGAAACTCAAATCACATAGAATTTTGTTTTTTTAACTTGTAAAATTTTAAAATCAAAAGTATCTTGTTAGACCACGCGCAATAAACACGGACGGGTTTTTATCACATGATAACCAAAACATTTTCTATAGAAAATCCAATGATGTTATAATAATGTATAGTATACCAATACTTGTTAATCATAGCCAAAATTGTTACATTATAATTCCAGCACAATAGGTATAAAATCAAGTATGAAGGCTCATATTGGAAAATGGATGCCAACTATGAAAGGTAAGGGTCTACCCACTAAATCTGTACACCTCTATATAAAATGCATAGGAGACTACAACATATTGCACCTTTGTTACTCAGGACCAGCCCAACCCCTTATTGGACAGTGCTGAATATGACCACCCCATGGTTGATAAACAACCATAATAGGCCTCGAAGCATACATAAATATCAACACTATATATAGGATGATTGTACCCTAATAGGAGCAACCCACTAAGCCTTACCGCATGTAACGACCCGCTATTTAGAACCATTCAAATCGACAATTATCCATAAATGTCAGACTTGAATCGTTCAAAACAACAGATTGTTAGTATATCTATTTGGCATAACTTAGCATATATAGTAAATAAATCAATCACAAAATCATAGACACAGAGTTTACAACAAAGCAGCGGAATAAATAAATAGTAGTTCATTAAGCTACTACAGAAATAACATAGTCCGAAATAGAACACATAAGTAATCCCCATACATAAAAGTTTCTAATATAAGCAAATGACTAGTCTGAGACATACAACTCAAATAACAGAAATAGACTAAAGGTTGAAATAGATAAGCTAGGTCTTCCAAACGAACTCCAGCTTCAAAAGATGAATCTCAAACTGTGACACTCAGGCTGGCCCAAGCGTAAAGCAAAACAAACATTCGAATCAGGATTAACATTCTTATGCAGATAAATCAAGCTCAAGTGAAATGTCAACTAAATGCAATATAACTTAGAGGATGTTGCCCATAAGGATTTGATAAACTAATGACATACATAATACAATATGCTACATATATAATGTCAATAGTAAAGCAAAATATCAAAATAGCATTAAGGCGTTATCTATATCCCCCTTAACACATTTTATATATTCCCGTAGTTTATACAGTACCGTATGCTCCTCCGTAAACTAGAGGTTTTACCTAGAGGGCTCACCATAGGTATGGTACAAAACAAACTCGTAGAAGGTGCGATAAGCCATGTGACAAGGCACGCGAGGCAATGTCCAGGGTAGGATTCTACCATTTAGCGGATCCGGACTGGCGGTATCGCATAATAGCTACTACCATCCACCTCGAGACACACTCCTAAATCAAAGGTGTGCACACCAAAATCAAATCACAAAAGCAATAGATATGGTTTCGAAGAAATGTGCCCAATAGGAGGAAGATCTAACTTGGCCCGGCGTGGCTCCTGTTTTAGCCACATCAAGCTAACTAACGAGAGTCAGGGCTACGTAAATACCATACAGAATCGTTCGCTAAACCATCCTACTTCACTCTAGAATCTCCACGATGTACACAGTTGTTAAAGTGGTTTTCGGTATTGGCAGAGAGTATGACAATATCCGATCCTGATCTCTGTAACAACCAAATGCTTATTTCACACCATAGTCATTTACAAAATTTCTTTATAAATATTTCAATAAAATCTCAAATACAACATAAATCAAACAAATATTAAATTTTAATTCTATTTAAATCTAAAAGTATTCATTTAATCACCTTTTATTAAAACAAGTTATAAATCATTTCCAAAACCATTAATTTCTGAATGAATCTTTATTTAAATTCAATTAATAACCGGTTTAAGTTACAAGTAAAATTCCAATGTACCTTTTCAACCTTTTTATTTGTTAAAGTTATAAAAATCTATTTTAAATATAAATTAAATGAACCTTTTAAAAATTATACATATTAAATAAAAATTACTTTTGTACAAATTAAAAAAAATAAGCTTTTTTCTATTTAAAATCTTATTTTTTATGTTTTAGAAAATAAAACTATACGTAAGACTTTACAAATTAACTTTAAATTAAACTCATAATTTGTATGTTTCCAAAATCAACACATAAGGTTATAAATTTTACAATAATAAAATAGAATACTTATTACATTTCAAAATCAAACTCATACATTTTCTTTCAAATATTTGGAAATCATTTTTCAAAAATGGACTAATGGTGTCCGTATATAATTTTCTATCCTATGGTCAAGTGATACGGATATTTGTTATTTCCATCCGTAATAATTTAAATTTATGGGTTTATATTATTAAATCTGAAAACCAAAAATTTCAATAATAATTGAAAATCACTTGGGTTTATCATTTCAACCTATAACGAAGTTCTCCGACTCTAAAGTCCGTTTGGATATGTATCATTTCAACTCATAGTGATTTCAAGAACTAAGGGATGTGGTAGAGTGAGAACAATAAATAACAATAACTTAACATAACAATTCTAGCATATATGATCCATAACAATGTAAATAAAATTTAGTTAACATATAATGGTGTCAATTTCCATAATGGGTAAATTTAAAAAACTACACATCATAATTAACAGTTAATCGTTAACAATTGAAATTTAACAGCACGTTTAAATTGTCATTTCCTATGAAATAGATTTAATAAGCATAAGAATGTTAATCGTGAGTGATTTTTCACCTTTTATGGCTAGAGAAGGATGGAGACAACTACGACAAAGAACAAGGCAATGGATACTGGCACGAAACGGCATGACAAATCAATTAGCTGCGACAAACACGGAAGTAGATTTTAGCACGATGAGTCGATGGAAAAAAAATGTATATGTGCATATGCGATATATATATATATATATATATAAACATTTGTTTTTTTCAAACATTGAAGAAAAAAACACACACACACACACACACACACACACACATATATATATTACTTCTGTCAATAATTATAAATGCACATATTGTCGAAAAAAGTATATACATATATACACGATGCATACATTAGAATAAGTCTATATACGAAAGATTTTACTTCAGCCGAGCCATATATTTACAAGGTCTGAAAATGGTAACATATATATCAAAATATTATATATACATACAACCAATATATGTAGCACTGCATATATATTTCAAATCAAAAATAGAGGACAAGAGAAGACCTAGCACAAATTACTACACATAGATTCCTTTACACAGAGAAGCAAAGGAAATATGTGTATATATAGCACGAAAAAGTTTAATTAAAACAAATATATATGACATATATAGAAGTATATGTATACTAGCAATGCATGTATGGAAGTAAGCCCTATCAGAGAGTAATATATAACTCCTGTAAACAAATATATATTTATAGACAACATATAAATAAAAGTGACTACTGTGGCTAGCTACCACTTAGGATCGTGTAATATAGAATATAATTAAATATAAATGCGGAAATAGATGATAATAGCAAAGTAAATTAAAATGCGCACAACAGGAATTTTCATACTGGTTCGAACTTTCCTTTCTACGTCCAATCCCAGACTTCCCTCTGGAATTTCTCATAATAACCCTCTCTTAACCCGGAGGAATAGGTATACAACACCTGAACAACCGAACAGGATTTTTCCGCCTCTAACAACCGAAAGAGGACTTTACCCACCCGCCTGAACAACCGAACAGGACTTCAACAGTTTCAGTAGAATTGCTTTGACACCATGTGTTCTTAATAACACCGATATGTCTTTGATAGTACAACCTTCCTATAATCTTTCCTCAAGTATATATGTGTGTATAAAGATTTAAAAAGAAAAATATTGCTTTGAATCAAAGAATAAGTTAATTGTTTCAAAGATTCAAGCAATATATGAAAGTTGTGATTGCTTTTTAGAATACAGAGTTAGTAGAAAGTAAGATCAGAAAGTAATCAGTAAATTAGTTATTTGTGAAGTGGATTTTGTGCGTTTATATAATAGTTAAAGAGATGCAACCGTTCACGAAGAGTTCTGATCAAAGGAAGCGTCCATACCTCTTCATATTAGAACGTGACTCTTGGCAAAAGGAAGTGTCCATTCAGAAAAAATAGCCGTTGAAATAATTCACTCGACTGACCCAAAACGATCAGTCAACTGAATATTCAAAGTTGTTTAAAAACATAGTGTTTATGTGCACCTGTACAGATTCAGTCGACTGGTCATTTTTGGTCAGTCGACTGAATTTGAAAATATATAAATGTATATACATATGTGCACAAGTTTAATAGGCTGTTTATAGATATTCAGTCGACTGGTCGATTTTGTTCAATCAACTGAAATTTGTTGATAACCAAAAATCACCATAGCTCAATTGGTTAGAGTACTTGCCTTCTTAATTAGTGACCCGGGTTCGAGCACCGCTCCATGCATTTTTTGAAAACTTGATTTTGATTAAAATATGCATGCAAGTTTATTTGAATGTGAATGATGATTCTTGAGGAAAGATTTTAACAAGGCACTAAACTAGACTCTATGTACATATTTGATGGCCCTTGTTAAAATATATATAACTATGCAAACTATATATTGAGCCGATGAGTCTGGATGTTATTGTACTCGTAGATTCGTGAACTATTTTGTCTTGTCAGCAATCAAGACCTATGATCCAACAATAAATAACCTATATATAAACTTGTATTAAAGCACAAAGCAATATATATTGAAATAACAAATATAAGAAAATATGCTGCTCAACCAGAGAAATTAGTTCCCGGAGGGAAAGTGGCTGAGTCGTGTGGTATTAAGGGGGTGGTGCTCGTAGGGACATGGAGCGACCGGTGGTAGTCAAGTCCTTTGGGTCGAGGGGAGTTGTTGCGAGTGGTTTTTGGTGTGCTAGGTGTTTGGCAGTTAAAAGGAGAAAAGGGGGGTGAATGCCGGCACAAAGCTGTTCGTGGGACTTGAGCGGCTGCTTGGGAAATTGTTAAGCTAGATGGGTTGGAGTGTGATGAGTTGGAGGCGGTGGTTTGCTTGGTGGTGATGGGCTGGATTGCTTTGAGAAATTTGGAAAGGGATGGGTTGCTTCGTAAAAAAAATGGTGAGGCGCTGAAAACATGGAAAAAAATAAAGAGGTGGGGAAAACTGCTTCGGATTGAATGGAGAAAAACTTTGGATTTTGAGGGGAGAAACACGGTTGTGATCTCAGTAGAAAATATAAAGGAGAAGTAGAACTTACTTTTTTTCTCAAATGAACAGTAAGCAAAGTAAAAAAAAATATAGAGAATGAATGAATAGCAACGGTCACCCTTCTATTCAGCTGAATAATTAAAACAATTAATTGTGGCTTGGATTGCATGGTTTCAAATTTGAAAAGGAAGGAAAATCAAAAGTCATGGTTATGGTACAGATATGGCAAACCATTTTATCGTATCTGTCACGTACCAGACCTCAAAATACAAAAATTAATATACTTCATGGATCAGCACGATGAGGCGAATAGAACTGTACATAAATATCAACGATACGATCAAATTATAAAAGCTCGAAGTTTTCCGTTACAGAAAATGCTTCTAAAACGCAAAAAATAAGGTAAACGGAGCTATAGAAATCCAAATTGGATGAAGCGAATTACGACATCTCACTCATGAATTGACTTACATTTTATTATATAAAAATATTCAGATTTTGAAAATATTCGATTTCAACAATTAAATTGATGAAATTTGAAATTTGAAATTTCATAAATAAATTAACTTTCCTATTTTTCAATAGAATTTTACCATTTACCATAATTAAATATATGCATTTCGAAAAAATTTGTTTCAAAATTTTATTATTTAAATTTCAAGAAATTTTAGTTATTTTCGCTATAAACCATTAGTATTTCTCGGGTCGTTACACTCTCCCCCACTCACAGACCTCGTAAAGGAACGAGATGGGAAAAATAAAAAAAATAGAGAGGTAGAATAATTTCAAATGAACAGTATCTGAGTCAAACAATTTAGGATTTGAACCACACATGGATTCCTTATTTTCCCAAGTGCAATCCTGATCATCCGTACTCCACTATACCATGACTAGACTACAGATTTCCTTTGAAGTTGTTTCGTACCTCTATCGACAATACGAAATGGCTTCCTCTCGATAGTGAGATGTGGTTCGATGTCCAAATTCTCTAACAAAGCAAGCTGAACAATCAAGGATGGATCATGGAGATACTTGCGAAGGTGAGATACGTGAAATACGTTGTGCGCACCGACCAGCTTCTCCGACAAATCAACTCTATAAGCCAAAGGACCAACTCTTTCCAGAATGCAGAAAGGAACAATGAACCTGGGAGCAACCTTCCCTCTCCAACCAAATCGAACCACATTCTTCAGCGGCGAGATCTTAAGAAAGACTTGATCACCTACTGAAAACTCCAAATCCCTTCTACGTCTATTAGCATACATCTTCTGCCTATCCTGAGCAATCCTCATCTTCCTTCTAATATCCTCAATGTTCTAAAATGCTTCTAGAATCATATCAAGTCCAAGAACTAGGCGATCACCGGATTCAATCCAACAGGATGGAGATTTGCAGCATCGTCCGTAAAAAGTGGCAAATGGAGACATCTTGATACTTTCCTGATTTCCAAAAGATTGGGACTAACAGATTGATTAAGCTCAAGATAATTCAAATTCAAAAATATAGTTATACATGATAACTATTATTATAGGTGAATTCAACGAGATGGAGATGATCTTTCCAAGATCCTCCATAATCAAGAACACAAGCACGAAGAAGATCTTCTAGAATCTGATTCACTCTTTCTGTCTGACCATCGGTCTAAGAATGATAAGCCGTACTAAGGTTCAAACGAGTACCCAAAGCTTCCTAAAAAGCTTTCCGGAACTTGCTGGTGAAGAGAGGATCACGATCACAAACATTGCTAGAAGGGACACCATGGAGATGGACAATCTCCCTCATATAGATCTCAGCTAAGTTTGAAGCTGTTTGATTTGTCTTGACAGGAATAAAATGAGCAGACTTGGTCAATCGATCGACAACTATCCAAACACTCTCATTACCCCTTTTAGTCCCCGGTAATCCATCGATAGAATCCATAGAAACATGATCCCTCTTTCAATGGGAATCTCAAAGGGTTGCAGTAATCTAGCGGTCTTTCGGGTATCAGCCTTGACCTGCTGACAAGTGGTACATATACTAACAAAGATAGAGATATCTCGCTTCATACCATTCCACCAATATAACTTCTTTATATTCTGAAACATCTTTGTGACACCTGATGCATTGAGAGCCTGGACTGATGGTTCTCTCTAAGAACTTCTTGCCTCGAACCATCAACATTCGAAACATAAATTTGGCCACTAATCCTCAAAACTCCATTCTGATCAATATATTGTAGGATCAATTTCACCCTAGAGGGGGGTGAATAGGGTGATGCTATTAATTATAAAAATTTATTGTGGAATTTTATAAAATATTTTCAACACAGGTATACCAGAATTATAGCAACACAGATAATAGAAGAATAATAAATGCAGAAATAGAACGACACAAAATTTATCCAACTTCGGCAAAACCTTGCCTACGTGTTGCCCCCAAGGTTTCTACTAGAAATTAAGCAGTGAGACACTTACACAAGTAAATTCGTGACACCCTCTACCGACTAGCCTTAACTCTATGCTCAAAACGCTGCCATAACTCAGCCACTGAGTTGCGAATTCTTGAACTACACCATCGTAGCTCGTCCCCTAGTCACACGACTAGAAATTACACAAGTTTAAAAGAAAAAATACAATAAAAACAATTTAAAAAAAATTATACACAAAACCCTAATTTATAAGCCTTATGTAATTGTAAACCCAAAACTAGGCCGACCCAAATAAAAGTAAATATGATCTCTTTTTCGTTTATTTCTTTGGCCCGCCTTTGTTTCCTTTTCCTTTATCGTTCGTTCCTCTGTGCGAAATTAGGGCTTGTGAAAATTGAAGACGCCCCTTGAATGTTGATCGACTACAGTGGATATTTCTTTGTTTTGATTCGACAATCGACCCTCTAGCTTGCTTTCGACTACTTCATTTCATCGAGGTTGAATGGTACGTTTTCCCCCTTTTCCATTTATACAGCGCTCGACTATGATTCGAGTTTTATAGTTTGTTCTTTACTGTTTAGATCGAATTCGAATGAACAATTTTCCGATGATGTTCATCGTTTATATAGGGTTCGAACCCCTGTATTTTCGTTCGTATACATTTATTTGAATTTGTCAATTTATTTATTTCGGCCACTCGATTTTGTTTTATTGCTGATGATGATTTCTGACTTGTTCATATCGAGTAATTTCGTTTACTTGATTGACACTGTTTTGATTTTGAACTTGCTCGATTCCTTGATTGCCAGGCTTCGATTCTGAACTGTTTGATCTTTGGTCGTTATGGTTGTGAATTTCTGGCATCTTTGTCTTTGTTCATTTTGACTCCGGTCAGTTGTTTACGGCTTCGACTTGAATTTTAATATTAAACTGTTATTACATTTGACTTCGGTCATTTATGAAAATTCTTTCTAGAGTTTGTCTAGGCATGTACTTGTGCATTCGAGTTGCATTGTTGGTCTGGTCTCACGGCTATAGGCTGGTTGTCATGTATGCGTCAGTGTTGCATTTGTATTGGATTGTAGAGCCCTATCCACTGTTCATTGATCTTGTTTTAATGTGTGTATGCATACATGTCTGTTGCATCACTTGATATTTATCTGTGCATGTCACTAGTATCATGTTTAAGATTGCTCATTTAAGTTGTTGTGGCCTTCATTTGATATCGTCACAGACCTGTACACTTATTGTTGCTTAATAAATTATGGTAGCACTTAAGCTTTGTATATTTGTGACAGCACATGATTCATTGCTTCGAGTCACTTGATTTTGTGAAAATATGAACTTGTTTGATTTTGCTGTATATCATTATTTTGAAGATGCTATTGTTCTAGATTACATATAGTCTGGTTCGGTCTTGTGTAGTTGAATTGAGTCGTATTGAACTATTGTTGATTATTTCATTGATACGTCTTCATTTGTTTCACTGTTGGTATGCATCGCTTGATTGGGAATTTGGTTTGATATACATGTGCACTGATTGTTGAGTTGTTGCTTTATATGCGGTTAGTGATCGTGTAGCTTGTCTCTGTTGGTTCATCATTGTTGTTGCTCTGTTCACTACAGAAGGTTTTGTTCATCTTCATGTGTTGTTTGTTTACCACTTGGTCAAGATTTTCTTGTGTGGTCAGTTCCACTTGCTGTTCTGGTTTGATGTACTTTATTGAGTTGCTTTGAGTCGGTGCATTTGTTTTCATTTGCTTCGAGACAGTTTCACTCATTGTGTCGGGTTCGGTCATGTTCATTTGGGTTTTACTGTAATTTTGTTTGCAGTCTCACTTCCATACTGCCATGTTGTATTGTGTTGTCTTCATTGCAACCATATTGAACTAAACCCTGTTGTCTGCATTGTGATCTCGAGTCATATGCATGTTCACTATTGTTGCCTTGTATCTGCAGTGTGCACTGTCTGGTTCAGGTTGAAGTGTTGTTTCGTGTATTTCATGTGTGTAACGACCCTGGATTTTTGGCCCCGTTTATTTTAATATATATTTAATTTAATTAAATGAAAAGTAGCTTGATCATCTTAAAATGAATATGATTTGGAAATACTGTCATTTATCTATATAAACTGTATTTTAAAAAGGAGAGTAATTCGAAAATTTAAAATAAATCCCAATAATATTTACAATAAATTGTTTTTATATAATTCAATTGAAATAAAATTTATCTTATATGATGGAATTACAATACTTTGTCTTATTAACATGTGATTAATAAATATATTGATGTAAATGATAATGTTTAAATAAAATTAAAGTTTATCAATATAAAAATATAAATATTAAATATAAGTAAAACTTAAGAATATAATGTAAATATTGATAATCAAAATATAGAATACAAATATAAATAAGTAAGCAAGAAGATGAATATCATTTAAATATTGATAGCTAAAATACGAATACAAACCAATATAAGTAACTAACAACATGAACTTTTCAAGCTAGAACAAATATTTTTATATACAAAACTATTGTCAATCTACTAAGTGTATGAAGTTAAAAAAATAAAATAAAACACAAGTATAAAATAAAACAAAAACAAAGTATATCAGTAAAATAAAACAAAGTGTAATGTAAGACCAAACATAAACATATACATATAAACTATTTCTACTAGAAGAAATGAAGCAAAAATGTTTTCATGCAAAATATCTGCATCTACATGACCAAAGTTCAAACTGAAAATAATAAGATATATATATATATATATATATATATGTATATATGTATATATATATAAACATGCTTTCAATTCACAAGTCTTCCTGAAAGTTCATATCTTTATACATATATAAGACACCTTTGTCCAGTATAAATATAAACAAATATCAGCAAACATCAATTATATGTTAACATAAATAAAGACATGCATTTAATTAGCATGACATTTTGTCAATTCCAGTTGCAAGAAAATCCTTTCAGCCGAGATCTATAATATCATTTCAATTTTGCAGTGTATTTAATACAAAGTCTTGTATGGTCAAACATGTAGGCTGTCCAGTTATAACCTACTGTCCAAGCCACTCCTATTTATACAACATATTATTCGTTTACAAAACTTGAGAAGCTAACTGAGATAAGAAAAAATAATAATATCTTGTCTTTACAAACTCAATTCAACATCAAGGAAGAGGGTTTTCAAGGATTCAACTGTAGCCTTTCAACAAGATCTTTGCTTTCTGTTTCAACTATTATTAAGTGAGTAAACGAAAACTTTTAAGTCTTAAGTTTGATCTGTATGTATGACGTATTGGTAATCATATGTTGGCATATGTATTTGTTTTATCATTCTATGTTCTTATATGAGTACTCTATAAGTTGAATATACTGTTTCTTTAGGTTACAGAGTTAAGTAGATGATCAAATTGTAAAATATCTCCACTCAATCATTTATAGGATTATGTTTTAAAACAAGTAAGTTGTTTGAATATAAATCAAGTTTTTAAAACTTGTTACCAAATTGCCAGTGAAGAATATCAACTGTTCCAGTTGATTTACAGGTCAACCAAAAATCCTATGTTGAATTCAAGTATTTTAAATTACCAATTCAACTATATAGCTTGAATCTACATGTAGAAGTAGGATTTTTAAAACAAGAATGGAGATTTTTAGATGAGTCTATAAGGTGTAGTTTGTAAATGAACAAAAATTGCTTTTTTGTAAATCTCGGGAGATTCAACAAATCTTAAATGTTGAAACTTGATGTATAGCTAGTTTGATGATTCTCGAGTATAGGAAAAATGCTAAAGAAAATTTCTAATGCAAAGATTGGTTGATTGGATCGAAGGTAGGGTTTGGTTCGAATTTTATTTTGTGTTCTGTAAATGCGTGTTTTCGCCACCATAACGTGATCGAGCTGCACGAGAGCGTGGGAGAGGGAGGATGGTCATGTTGACAAGGCATGGACGAAGTATGGGCGATGCCGATGATCCCTGCGGTGGTGGCAAGGCGATTTTCCGTGTGTTTGTTGCAGTTTTTTTTTTGAGCGAACAGTTAATTTTTGAATTCGAATTTTTGGTTGCAATTTGAGTTTAGATTTCAAGTTTGGGGGAAATTTCTGAGTTGTGGCTGATGTTTGTGGTAGCCGGAGGTCGGCCGTGCCACCGTGCACGTGTACGGCCTGGTGAACATGCCAGTAGCGATGGTCGGCATTGACCCGAGTCGTGCTCGTGTGGTTGTGGTGTTTGCTTCGGTTTTATCGTGTTCGAGAGTGAGTGATTTTGGGCTAAAATTAAGTTTATCTTAAACATTAAACTAATTACTGAAAGAAGAAAAGAAAAAAAATAAAAGAGAAGAAGGGGGAAGAAGAAGGATGCGAACAGGGGAGGCTCGGTGATTTTGGGGAATTACTCGAAGTAGCGTACGCGTTTTGATAGGGGAGGCCTCGGGTTTTTTTTTGTTAACTACAGTTTTGTTCTTTTTAAGTTCGTTAAATAAACAGTTTTTAACAAACTGTAAACACTGTGAATCTTAAAATGTTTAACAGTTTCAAGATTTAAAAACTTAAATACAAGCTAATTATTTAGTCAATACTTTAAAATATTAATCTCTTAATTATAAATTTAATTAAGTAATTAATTTAGTTAAGCACAAAGCTAACTAACATTTGAGTTGTTGTTAGTAATATAATTGAACTTCAAATTTAAAGAACCCTTTTAAATGTTAATTAACTTAAATAATCAATATCTTCAGAAAGTAATTAAGAATAATCACTTTTTAATGGTAATTAGTGATGGATTATAAGTAATTATAAGTTTATAATTGCCGTTTAAATTAATTAATGATTGATTAATAGTTAATCAAGCAAATAAACTAGTTATGAATTAATAATTAATTAACTAAGTAATTTAATTAAGGATTAAGTATTAATAAATGATTAATTAAGTAATTAGAAGTTAACAAATAAGTAATCAAGTTATTAAATAACAATCAAGGTAGTAATTAATGATTAAAGAATAGTAATTAAAGTTAAATAATTTAATTAAGAATTAATTAATTAATTAAATAATGTAAAATAAAATAAGTTATTAAGTAATTAAGATTTAATAATTGATTATGAATGATTAATTTACTCAAATAATTTGAAAGGAAATAACTAATTAATCGTTAATTAAACAGGGTTAAGCGATTAATTCTTAAGAAATTGATTTAAATTGAATTAATTGCAATAAGAATTTAAACGATTGCTTATGGATTGTTTTGTATGTAGAATGTCTGGTTTGTGATGTTTAAATTGATGATATTCTGTGATGCTCTCTGATATGCTGTGATATATCTATGATGATTGTATATGTTTATCTGTGATAAATGTTGATTGAATTATAACTTGAATAAAACCGTTTAAGTTAATTAGACAACTTGGCCTTTAAAATGGCATTTGGATTTCGATGAGACCGGGATCGGGTATCCATTGGATATTCCGAAAACCACATCGATCCGATTTAAACGTTAGGTCGTGAATTCTGAAATGAAGATCAAGATGGTGTTTTCAGAATGCAAGGGTTATCGTCGTTGACTCTGAGGGTGATTCCAAAATGAGTGTGACGAGATAATGCCTTCGGTTTTGTTCGAACCCGGAACGAAGTTGTATGGATTGAATGCTTTCAGCACATCGTCAGGCGGGCGATGAGCATTCTAAGTGATATGTTTTGTAAAGGTAATCATAGCCTCAAGCCTCATCAACCGGGAATGCCTAAAATAGGGGAGATGCAGCAAGGTTTGGTGGGTCATGCCCAAGCAGGACAAGATATTTCCCCTGTCTAGATGTCCTTTTTTATTTTGGCTGTGTGCGCGGTTGCTAGCTACAACCGCGGGGTTTATCTTGTTCGGGACTGTTCAGTAAGGAATGGTTCCGACTTGTGTTGTAGGGGGTCGGGAGTGATCCTCGGTACGGTGATCTAGGCCCCGTACTGTGACGGGCGGTACCCCAGTAGCCTTGCCATTGTTGGAAATCCATTTTCCCTACGAGACCCTACGGGTTTGATTTGTATTACCCATTTTTGTGGCTAGTAGCTGGAATTTAATGAATGTAACAATTTCGGCTATTTTCTATTTACTTGAAAACCCTAGACACTATTATAATATCCATTGATTTCCTATGAAATGTTTTGGTTAGCGTAAGGTAAAAACTTACCCGTATTTATTTGTGGGGAGTCTTACGTGATACCTTTATTTTCAAATGTTTTTCAAAGTTAAATAACTTTAAACCGTTTACTCATACCAGACCCATGTCTGACCCGGAGTTTATATTTTTTTTTCCATAAAATCTTGGGTACTCAAATTTTTACGAGTAGCCAAGTGATAGGTTTCCGGAGTATTATTGTCTGGAGAGCTTGGAGCAGGAGTATCCAGACGTGTGTAGCTATCTATCTAGTTCCGCTATGTTAGTTGATGTGTACAGTATCTCTGATGTATATAGTGATAGAGGTATGTATGACTGTCATATATATTGATATTGTATAACTCTGACATATGTAAAACTATGTAATATTTATGTGATATATTATATTTTGTTCCGTTCCGCTGTGAGATTCTGATGTTGTTGTTCTTTCTTTCTCTTTCTTTTCTATTTCTATCCCTTTCTTTCTTAATGATGATACGTCTTTCTGGTAGTAGAAGGGCGGGTCGTCACAATGTGTATTTGAATATGCACTTGTTTATTTGATTTTTCATTTGCTTGAGAATAGGCTTCTGCCTGACTTTGTTATAACAACCAGTTGCCACTGGTGCTCATTGACTTGTATTTGCAACTATACTGGTTTGCATATTCACTTGACAATTTTCTTGAGCTTATACTTTGTGACTGCACCTGTGTTGAATCCAGCTTGCAGCTCGGGTTTGACCTTGTTCTCGTGTCGTGACTTTATTTGTATTGCACTTGAGTTGGACCCGGCTTTTCATTTGGGTTTGACCTTGTGCTCACCTGTCCCTGTAACTTTATCAAGTGTATATCAGTGTGCACGGCCTTGTGGCATGTACAGTGATACACTATGCATGTCACAGGCTGTTCGTGTATGATGAATTCAAATTTAAATGATGACAAACAACCCAGATAACTGAGGCAAATATTATTTTCAAAATCCATATTTTATTTTATACTGCAAAAATATTTCCTTTTCAATCTTACTACGTCAGTATTTATTTTTGCAGATTGCTCGGATGCTGGATTCAATTTGGAATAAAGTTGATAATAAATACGAGTGAATGAGTGATATGTAGTGAGGTGAATTTGTAAATTAGAAATTGTGATGTAACCAAAATTGTATTGAATTTGTATATATATAGTGAGAGTACAAATTTGTACTATTCAAAATTGTAGTAAATATTTGTTTGAATAAAATATATGTTTCAATTTAAATACTGTGCTATTTATTTTATTCTGCAAATATTTATTTAATTATATGAAACATAAAATAGTACATTAACAAATACATTTAAATGAATATATATATATATATGTTTATTATTATCAAACAAAAATCATATACTCGCAAATTCAATAATCTCCCCCTTTTGATGATAACAAACATATGTTTAAGATTTTGAATTTGTTAAATGTATTTGAACATTCAATTTGCTCCCCCAATTTGTATGCTTCCTCTCTACACAAAGCTCCCCCTTCATATATGCATGTAAATAAAAATATGCAAATAAGCCAAGATGTAAATAAAAAATATTTGACCTTTATTTTTCAAAATCTTAACTTTTCTCTCCTTCTTTTGTTACGAGCAAAAAGGTAATAGTGTTATAAAAATAGAGATAAATTGATAGATATTAATACAACATTAATCTCAATAGAATATAAATATTCAATTTCAATAAAAAAAATCAAACAAAAATCATAAATACTATGTTTGAAGCATATTCCACTTTAGAATGATAGGGATGATGTCATCATATAAAACCATATAGTTGTGTTTATTTGTGGAATATTTATATCAAGAATTTGAATATCTACTAACCATGCATAACCGTTAGGACTTTTAAATGAGATTAGTAGTATTCCATTTTTTTTAACAAAAATGAATTCAAGTATCTTCTAACCATGCATAACCATGAGGACTTTTAAATAGGATTTGAATCAACTTGTTTATTTAATATATCAATTTTGATATGTGTTTCATACATGCATAAACGTGAGGACTTTTAAATGAGCATGAAAGCACATAATCAAAAATTCCAAGTAATTCACCCATGCATAACCATGAGGACTTTTAAATGAGAGTGAATACTTTGGTTTTTATTTTATTTTATTTTAAAAAATATATAAAAAGAAAAACGAATGATTCCTGTTTAAATCACCACATATTGACATACTATAATGGATTATGATGAGTGATGGTTGATAGAAATATGATAGTAATAGAAATGGTCATGGAATTTTTACCAACAAAAAGTTTTATAACTCTTGTTTAAATTTCTAAAGAAATTTACTAATTATACTTTCCCGAGTTATAATATATGATACATATCAACACTCATCGCTTTTTAAATCACTATTTATCTTTTTGATAATTAGTAAGGAGTCAGATTAGTCAATGTAGTCAATTAAGCTCAAATTAAAAAATAATTATCAAATCAAATTTTCAAAATGACTAATCTAAAACAAGGTCAAAAAATGATTTTCTAGAAGGAGTTTTATAAGAAAAATGTCTGCTTTTTGAAAATTATTTAAACTGAA
This sequence comes from Allium cepa, assembly GCA_030765085.1. Taxonomy (NCBI): domain Eukaryota; kingdom Viridiplantae; phylum Streptophyta; class Magnoliopsida; order Asparagales; family Amaryllidaceae; genus Allium; species Allium cepa. Next base: position 469,226,782 of record CM060943.1, read on the forward strand.
AAATATGCGGATGTTTTCTTTGAAAAACGATGCAGTTACTAAATGTCTCAACATAAATCACGTTCCACTAGTAATTTTTCTATAAACTAGATTACTAGTGTAATCTGCATCTGAATTATTCTTTCACTCGAGATTATCGTTAATTGAATGTCATGGACTAGACCATCAAATTTGCAATGATTTCTTGAAAACTTTTTTGAATGAGATTCTTTTCAGTTTTAATTGAAGCCATGTAAATATTCAACAAGTGTCAGATCTAAAAGCCGTAGAATAAACGAATGTATTTACGTGTATCAAGAGAAATTATCAATCATCATCAATTGTCCAAATAGTTCAAAGATGATTGGTTAACAATTTTTAATAAGTCAGATTAATCATCAACATTTATTTCATTATCACATTGCTGGCTGATTTAATTTAGATTACGGTGCAGATTATCACATTTAATATATCGTTCAATATACCATTACCTGTTTTACCTTTACGATAATTTTTCGTTGCCGCCTGTTGTGATTCTGTCACCTTTATACTAGGCTAAGAAACTGTGATTTGTCGTCCATTGTGCTCTTGGAACAGCCAGAATCCAAATAACATTGTTGTTCCTTAGCCTGCCACCACACCTACACGATGAAAGATTTTTGTGACTTAGTTGTTTTTACAGGTCAATGGTTGTTAGTGGAAAAATATTTTGAGAATAATTTTGTGGAGACCCAAAACTATTTATATGTGTTCCTTTCGGCACCCAAATTAGTTTACTTTTGAGGGATTTTATATTTGTGCCTTTTGGAACCCAAATTGGAATAGTTTTCACTTGTTTGGGTCTATACCAACAAATGTTTTGATAGTGTCCAATTTTTCTACAAATTTTGCACTCGGATTTGACTTTATTAATTTTGTGTTTAACAGGTGCAGATTGATTATATCCAAGTCCTTGTCTAACTGTATTAACAGTTTGTTTTCCTAATAGCATATTCAACGATCTTTCATTTTTGGAAAATTTTCTTACAGTTATAGACAATTGTTGGACTTGTGTTTTGAGAGATTCATTTTTTTTTAATAATTGAGTGCACTTTTTAATAGAATTCTCTCTCCTAGTATTTTCGCTCTCTTTCAAAATCAGAATTTCATTTTCAAGCGATTTAGTTTTGATTTTTGATTTTTTAATCTTTTCTTCAAATGTTGGACAGTTATCACACTTAGGGATCCTACTTTGATAGTTTTTAACTAATTGGTCAAGTTGTTTATTTGATTATGTCAAAATATCTCTTTGTGATTCAATTTTAGCGTATTTCTCCCTAAGTCGTTCAAAACAGCCATTTACTTCGTGGAAATATATAAGTAATTGTGAGTGGGTGAGTTTTGATACCTCGCTTGACTCGTCATCGTCGCTATCAGTTATATCACCTCGAAGACACATATCGGTTTTTTCACTCTCACTCCTAGTGCTTTTATTATCATAATCACTTGTATCCCACGTGGCTGCAAAATTTCTCAGTTTTGATTTCTTTTCAAGGTCGTGTCAATTTTGAGACAATTGGGCTTGATGTATCCGGGTTTATTGCACTTATGACAGATGATTTCTTGATGTTCTGGGTTATCTAGAACTTTGATTATTCTGCTTTTTAATTTTTGATTTAGAGCTGGATTTCCGTATTTGCGGTTCTACTTTTTGAATCACTTTATTACCAGTGCCAGCTCTGCTGCTCCATCGTCGTCGTCGTCATCATTGTCATCCCGCTTTTTGGCAAAGCCGTGATACCAAAAGATCGATCGAAAACAAAGGGCATCTCGTCTCAGAGATTGGTCATCCTTTGCTTCACTATGGATATCACTGAATTTTTTTCGAGTCTAGATTGAGCTACAATTGATAGGACATGACAAGAAAGATCATAGAAGTCAACATCTCAAATTTCAAGTCAATCCGAGTTCATACGCTCGAGTTATGATCGATTCAATTTGAAGAGAAAAGCCCGGATTTCGTATCCATCACTATGGGTGTTTACGTATCCATCACCGAACACTGGTTCGAATCGATCACCTTCGTATCGATCAACTTTGAATCCATCGAAGTACCTCGGTTCGACTCGGTCTCATTCGAATCCATCAGCGGATCACGTACTTCATACCGGTCAACTCCCATGAGTTTCAGGAGCGGCCGTGTTCGAATCCATCGAGTTCGTATCGATGGACTTCGTACCCATAAGTAGATGAAGCGCTTCGTATCCATCAGCCAGTAACTGCTTCGCCTCCATTAGATCATCATCCTTCGTATCCATCGAAGGGTTCAAGTTCGCATCGGTTGACTTCGTATCCATGGAGAAGCTACAATGCTCGTATCCATCAGAGAAAGGCTTGTTCGCATCCATCAATCATCGGTTGTTCGACTCCATCAATAAAACCTTGTTCGAACCCATCGGTGAAGCTTCGTTCGAATCCACCAAGTCAGCAAGCATAGATGACGTGTCATCCCACGATGCGAAGTAGACGAGATCTAAGGAATCGAAGCGTTCAACTCGGAGAGAAGACCGGGTCAACTCGAAGGACGCACGCCACCTCATCACAGAACCACGTGAGCTGATGGAGTCGAAGGCATCGATTCGAACCAAGCGGCCGCTCGAAGAACCCCATTTCGTATCGACCATATCTCTCAATCTATTGATCCAAATTCCATGAAATTTTCACAGGAGCTTGCATGCATGATGAAGAACGTCTCCACCAAATTTCAGCCCAATTGGACATCATTTTGATCGATACGAAATGACTTTGTATCGATCACAGATGGACTCAAAACTTCCTGAGGTTGGTCGCGTGGGCCCATTCATGTGCCAGAAAAAGTCTCCTGAGATTTTAGCGCGATCTCAGCCTCCTACGCCTATAAATAGAGCCACAGAGCCAACGGAAAAAGGATCTTTTGACTCTGAAGTGCCCATACTCTGCCGGATTGAGATCTCCATCATCCTACATCATATTTTTGCTGTTGATTTCGAATTTCCAGTTGTAACTTGCTGTTGATCACTGTAACAACTTGTAATATTTGAAAGACAATCAATAAAACTGCAAAAAAACTTCACAGTGGACGTAGGCAACGCGCCGAACCACTATAAATCGCTTGTCTACGCATTTACTTTACTGTTGATTGGAGTTTTTGTTAGATAATACTCGTTTTGAGTTTACATTCTTCATTATTATCTCTTCAACAACTCCCAAAGAGTGTTGTGACCAATTTGGTGCAAACACTTTGGTGCTTTCATTGGGAGAACCCGGATTTTCTTTTGCTCTTTGGATCTGTCATTGATACCGGATTGAATAAATCTAAGAGAGAGATCCAGATCATCAAATCCAAGTTCCTTCCCATCTATTCGGATTTGCATAAAGTCTAGGAAAGGAATTTAACCTTCAAGATGGTTAGCACAAGGACCACCTCAAACGCCATCAATCAAGAGGAATAGGATAGACAGAATCATGTGCCACTACCCTCATCTAATCAAGATGTTACTTGACATTCGGAACCATTAGGTCCGGTTACCCGAAAAGAGCTCCAGTTGCTACTCCAAGAGCTGACCCAGAGTCAGCAACAACTAGCAGAACAGCTACGCGCTAATGCCGAGCTAATCAACTAGCTGGATCGCCAGAAGCGAAAGAGATCCAAGAGAGACCATGCTTCTCGCTCCTCAAGCGAAAGTTCTTCATCTTCTGAATATCATAATCGATCTCCACGACCTCGGCTAGATGGGATTCACGTGCCAGCCGCTGGAGATCAACCGGCACTGACCGTTGGACAACTGAGAGTTGATCCATCAGCCAGTTTCCAAACCGGACCCTCCTCCCGAGGAGGTGTCATTCCTCACCATACCGTAGAATACCGCACCACTAACGTCGTGGCTGAACCAGGGGTCGATGCCCAAGATTAGCCGAACCTGGACCGTCGTCATAGTGGACGTACTCCTGAACCATACGTCCCAGAAGACTATGAGCCAAGAAGGCAAGACTTGGACCGTCAACAACATCCGGTCCAACCCCAAAGTATGAAACGTAATCATACTCCGGCGCAAGCAACACAAAACGCACAAATGCCGGATCTTTCAACTATGATACGTCAGATGATCCGTGAGAGCCAGCGACTCACAAATGACGATTGGGGAATTTCCCGAAGTCACACTCCTTTTACGGATGATATTCTTACTGATGAACCCCCACGGCGATTCAGGATGCCAACTCTACCCATATACGAGGAACTCTGACCCCAACCAACATATTATGAAATATGAATGGTCGATGATCGCTGCCAGATCCGACGATGCAGTGAAGTGTCATAGTTTTCCCATATCCTTGGGGGGCATCGCTACCATGTGATTCACTCGACTGCCACCTCGATCCATCTCTTCATCCGACCAGTTGGCCACAAAATTCATTGAACAATTCCGCATGCACGTCGCAAGGCCGGAAGATGTCAACACTCTGTTTAGCGTCACTCAAGCTCCTGGAGAGACGCTCAGGCACTACTTAGAGAGATTCCATACTGCATGTGCGGAGATCAGCAATCCGAACGATAACTCCATCCTTATGGCGTTGACTAAGGGGATCGACCCCGATTCTGAGTTTGGCAACTGGTTGGTTGGAAAACCGCCTGCATCATTGGACCGTTTGCATGCCAAGGCGGCTCAATTCCTGAGAAGGGAAGACGTGAAACAGTCTAGGAAGCAGACTGATGCAGGACCAAGTACGGAAGGAATCCAAAGCAATGTCGCAATCAAACAGTCCGGTGAGAGCTCCGAAAAGTTCAGTTGAACATTAAAAACAAATAAGCTCGGCGAAGAGAGAGCGTGAATCAAACTAGAAAACGAGATCAAAATCGTAGCCCACAGCGCAAGAATCCAATGTTTGACAGTTATACTCCTTTGAATACATCACTGGAGAACTTGTATTTACAAACCTGTAATACAATTCAGTACCAAAAACCCGCACCAAAACCGTCGTCAGAGAGGCAAATCCAGAAGGGAAAATTTTGCAGGTTCCATGAAAGCTACGGGCACAATACGAACGAGTGTCGTCACTTACAAGATCTCGTTGAAAAACTGATCAGAGAAAGGAAGCTGGAACAGTTTGTGTAGGCACCGCAGCCTAGAGAAGCGGGGCCATCAAATCAAAACAATGACCCCGATCGACCGAGATAGGAGGACTCCACTTATCCCCACGGAAGATTGGTGATAAACGCCATTAGTGGCGGACCAACTTTCTCAGGAGCCTGGAACGATGAAGATCTTCGTCACTGTCACACATGATAGGCTCATTCAATCTATGAATACTTTGCAATTTCCTTTACATTCTGAAGTTTGAACTTGTAGTAAGGCACTGACTTTGCCATATTTTCTTATTTCAGCAATAAATTACTATCTCTTCAAGCTAGAGCTGTGATTCACCGAATGCAACATTCAACAATCACGAAACACGAAGAGCTAAGTTCCATCGAACAATGGAATTTATTCAAATAGCGAGTGATTGTGATACGACTGGCCACTCACTAAGTGAAACCTCAGCTCGGGGGCAAGCCATCACATCAAAGGCTGAACTGACACACGACAGTCCTACAATTAACTCCAAATTTCCAGAGTGCGAATTGGAGTATAAACATCAAATAACTCGTTCCCAGAGTGCTAACGGACTCCAAATTCCCAGAGTGCGAATTGGAGTATAAACATCAAATAACTCGTTCCCAGAGTGCGAACGGACTCCAAATTCCCAGAGTGCGAATTGGAGTATAAACATCAAATAACTCGTTCCCAGAGTGCGAACGGACTCCAAATTCCCAAAGTGCAAATTGGAGTATAAACATCAATTAACTCGTTCCTAGAGCGCGAACGAACTCCAAATTCCCAGAGTGCGAATTGAAGTATAAACATCAACTAACTCGTTCCCAGAGCGCGAATGGACTCCAAATTCCCAGAGTGCGAATTGGAGTATAAACATCAAATAACTCGTTCCCAGAGTGCGAACGGACTCCGAATTCCCAGAGTGCGAATTGGAGTATAAACATCAAATAACTTGTTCCCAGAGTGCGAACGGACTCCAAATTCCCAGAGTGCGAATTGGAGTATAAACATCAAATAACTCGTTCGCAGAGTGCGAACGGACTCCAAATTCCCAGAGTGCGAATTGGAGTATAAACATCAAATCCATTGTTCCCAGAGTGTGAACGAATTCCTAAAAAGCCCAAATAGGTGTGACTAACCATCTATCGGCTGACTCCAACTTCCCAAAGTATGAATTGGAGTATAAACATCAATACCAGGTTCCCGGAGTGCGAACCAAAACATCAATGCTAACTCCAATATCCCAGATCGTGAATTGGAGCATAAAATTATAGGTTCCCGGAGTGCGAATCCAAACATACATGCTATCTCCAAATTCCCAGAGTGTGAATTGGAGCACAAATACCAAGTCAAAGTTCCCGGAGTGCGAACCAAAATATCAATACTAACTCCAAGTTCCCAGAGCGTGAAGTGGAGTATAAACATCAATTCCAGGTTCCCGGAGCACGAACCGTATTACAAACATCGATAACTCTCAAATTCCCAGAGTGCGAACCAGATTATCGATCGCAAATTATCCTAAGTCCCCAGAATGTGGACATGTGCTTAAAAATTTGTAATAAGTGAGATCAACCACCGAAATACAAATGTTGTTCCCCGAAACTGGGGGGCAAAAAACTTAAGTGTCGATCACTAATCGAAGTGAAACAATGACCAAAGTTTGAATTATTCATCAATCACAACATGTGACCAAGATTTTTAGACTTGGCAAATAAAACGAACTCTACTTGATGGTAAAAACACCATAAGTACACCGGACTGAAAGCCAAACACTGCAAATACTTAAGCACAAAAGAAATGAGAATTGAAACAAAGAAATTGAATTTTATTTCAACTAACTGTATGTGAAGATTCATGTACAAGTTCTTTCAGAAAATTCCTACTAGCAGGGGACCAAGCCTGCATCTATACATAGCCTATGAAAGGAAAATAAAAGTGACTACCTAGCTGCCAAAAATGCACTAGAGGGAATCATCTACTTCTTCTTCGGTTTCCTCTTCAATGCGGAACCATTGGAACCACTAGCAGTCTTCCGCTTCGACCCTGTACCCTTTGGCGGATCTTCCTCTGACGAAGGCACGATATCGATATACTCCTCCGAACTTGAACTTAAAGGAATATTCTCTTCTCGAGGAGTCGGAGGAGTCGGGTCTACCACCGGGGGAGGAACGGGCACGCTGGTTCCGACTAGCGTGTCCCCAGAAGAAGTCATCACAGGAGGAGTGGGATCAACTGTGGTCGTAACACATTCAGAATTACTGTCGTGTGTTGCTGCTTCCATCTCTGCTTCGATTTGAGCAAGTATCTCAGCCTCACGAGCAGCGCGAGACTCACGATAGGTAGCGGTGGACTGTAACGATCCAATAGAAGCAGGTGGGAATGTGCCGAGAACAAATGACATGTCAACAAAGGGGTCACCGTGCTGGCTCAAGAGTTCATTCATCATCTATTCGTCAAAAGTAATTGAACCCCTTTGTGTCACCTCAGTCGGCGCGGCTGTCGTCGTGGCGATCGCTTCAGTAATAATAGCCTACTGTTCTTGATGTGGCTCTTGGGCTGCAGGAGGCGCTGACGATGTAACTTAATTCACTGGACAAGAAAGAAAAGAAGTCAGAACACACTTCAATACAAGTACTTCAGTTCAGACACATAGTAGATTTGTGCAGAGTACCTTCCTCAATTTGACTCGTAGCTGACCTAGCAGCTTCAGAAGAGTGCTCCTTGATGGGAGATAAGCGTGGCTGCTCAGGATCATAGCCTGGGACCAACTGCGGCTCAATCGCTGGCGTAGGCTCCGTTCCAGATGAAGTGATCAACTATGAACTTGTAGCTGGATGCACAACACCAGACCCCTCACCAACTTCCAAGTGTTGGGCACCCAGTCTCTCTTTTGCATGAGAGATCATGAAATCGTGGAGAACCTTCTTTTCATCATCAGTCAGTATACGGTTCTCCAACTCGAATTCAACAAAAACTTCACCTGGCTTTGATGCTTTCTCTTCTTCAACTAATAAATTCCAGGCGTTGAACAAATGCGTTGGATAATCATCAAGCCATGTCAAATTTCTGTGCCTCGGCACATTAGCATTATAAGTGATGAGAAGTTCTTCTATCTCTGTCTCCAGCTTAGTCTCTGCTTGACGAACTTTCTCACCGACTTCGGCTTCTGTCTCGCGGACTTTCTCCAAGGCCGCATCTCTTTCTCTTCGAAGTTCCACTGCCTGATCACACGCTTCCTGTGCGGAAACATTAGCGGCGTCCCTCTCCTTCATAATATCTGCAATTTTGGCCTTGAGCTCGTTTAGGTCTTTCAAGGCCACATCCCGCTCAGTAGTCACAATGGTATTTCGGTAGCCCATGTCCTCCACTGTAGCATAATGCTCACGCTTCATCCTATCCATCACTGCCTAAGCTTCATCCGCTTTTCTGAGAGCTTCAATCTCCGACTTCTGAGAAGATTCGGCCTCACTGTTGAGCGCCTAAATAATGCGGTCCTTTTGACCGAGTTCTTTCTCTAACTTTTCAATCGTAGCCGCTCATCAAAGGCCACCTTTGACGCTTTCTTAGCGGTCTTCGACCATTCTTGATACTGAAAGAATACATCTGATAGGTAATCGTGCATCATAGGAGCAACTGTCGACGGTATCCTCTTTAGATGCAGGAGAAAAACAAACCCGTCAAAGCAAATTTCAGGAAATTCCTTCCTCAGTGGAGCAAGCCTAACCGCTCCTTCCCCCGAAGGCTCCGTCAATGTCTGCTCTGTTGACGGGGAGGCCGCGATTTCCGTTCTGCGGTGAGTATCAGACCTCGATTGTTGGGAGGACGGCTTGGGCCGTGAATTTTCTGGAGGCCTCGAAACATGAACTGGAGGCGGTGCAGGAGCTCCAGGAGGTGGCGTGCGAGATCGAGACCGACGCCTATAATCTTTTTCTCTGTTAGAGCGCCCATGACTCGAGCGCCCATAGTCATACTCTCTATCTCCTTCCCTCTTATGCGCTTCATAATATGAAGAAGACTGGCGTTTCTTACGGAGACTGCCAAGCATCGAACCCCTACCAGACATAGTATCTGCGAAGCAGAAACATGAAGCAAAATTAATAATCTTTCACAATGAACGTATTACACTTAGAAATCGTGTAGTGCCGTGAAGTGTGAATGTGGGTGCAACCCCCTGAACAACCAGATGTGTCAACCGCACTAGTGGGGAGAGACTCGCTCAAAACTAAGGCCTCTGAAAGTTCGTCCAATCCAACATCGTGCTGCAAGGACACATCATCCGGAATTGGAATATCGGCAAGCCCTTCAAAAAGATTCTCCGTTCTTGGGGGAGACATCTCCAAAATTCTAATTCCGGAGGCGGGTCGAGCCATAACAACCGATTTCCATCTTCTCTTTTTAGATGAATCAACAACGGCTACCTTGGCTTTTCTTTGCTCTTCGGCATCTTAGGCTACATCTGCAGATTCGCCCAACGTTTCCTCATTGGTATAAGTTCTTTCCGAGTCAGCCGCCTCAATTATGACAACTCTAGGCTTTCTTCGTTTGACTCGTTCTTTCGAGGCGGTTCTTAAGGCACCGTCAAGCATTATGCTTTGCTTCCGCTCAATCAACCCAAGGATTCTAAGATTTCTATCTGTCAGTAGCAACTCGATATTCCTTTCTTCACTTGGGATTTCTTGAAAAACTCGAACTATCTCCTTGAAACGCTCACCTTCGGGTTGCTGAATTACGGTTGAAAAAGAAAAGAGATGTGAGTTCGACTTCAAATACATCGGTTTTTTCAACTACCCAAAAAAACAGCAATACTCACGCCTAAATAGCCATCATCGAGCGAACCCTGGAGGGCATCTGACATAAAACCATTCCGTCCTGAAGTAACTCAGTCTAGTCCAAGCCCCCGTGATCACTTGGCAATTTCTTACAGCCTCCAAGAATGTGAAAGATGGACTATCGGCCCGACTCTTGAAGTTAAACAAGTATCTGATCTCAATCGGGAGTGGCGGTCGATGGAGATACTCCATAAATGCAATGAACAAGCTATTGAGTGATGCATATCCGTTCGGATGCAACTGAGATGGGGCGATCCTCAAAAACGAAAATACTTCTCTTATATACTGGTTAAACGGAAGGAGTGTCCCAGCTGCGCATGCGTGGTAATTGAATGCGGTGTATCCCTTTATTGGATTGTGCGGTCTATCAGTTGGCCCGGCAGTAGCACGTCATCCATCGACAAACCATGCCTTAAACATATTCTTCCTAGCATGTCTTCCAAAATGTTAGACGGAACAGAATCTGATAGGTTACTAATGAAGGATACGTCAGGAAACTCATCCGGAGCTGGACCAAATAACTTCAATCTCAATCTCTGGTACTTCAAGCACGGGAGGGACTGAACTCTGAGTTTCTTGCGGTTGCGAACTTGAAGTTTCCATAGCTAGCTAACTCACGAGAAATCATCATTAGATGCTAAAAAGCCCATGCATTCGCCGGTGTAAAGTGCATGAATGTGTCGTGCAATGCTGTGCATTACTTGAGCAAATTCTATAGAATAAACTGTAATATACGAACGACAAAACTTTGAAAATCAAACCAGAAATGACCGTCATCGCTGACCGTCACAACCGTGCCATCCACCGGCAAACGATCGATCCAAGTTGAAGTTCGTTACATTTTTGTTAAGTTACAGTTCCATCAGCGAGCTTCAAAAGGTAGTCCAATATGCAGTTCTACGGTCAAGTTCAGTCATGCAAGGCAGAAGCTCGTCGGAGTCAAGTATTTTAACGTGCAAAAGTTCTCTAAATTCGTCTAATTTCAACTTGGAATCGGTTGCTGCAGTTCAAATTCGTATCGAGTCGAAGCAATATCATCAACCATGTTCGAATCGATACGTTTCGTATCGATCATGTTCGAATCGATATGTTTCGTATCGATCGTGTTCGACTCGGTACGTTTCGTATCGATCAGGTTCGACTCCATACGTTTCGTATCGATCCAGTTCGAAACGATGCGTTTCGTATCGATCAAAGACACACCATTTCGCATCGATCTGAGAACCTTGGCTTCACATCGATCGCCGCTCTCATATTCGTATCTATGCAAAATTGTGTAATCTCCTTCGATGCGAAAACTCCACAACTCCTTCTTCTCCAAACAGGCCTCGACTCCATGGTCGTCCCCAAACTTGCTCTCATTCGCCCAGGTCTTAAATTTATCAATACCGATCGTAAAAGCAAGAAGGATGGATTAAGATCTCGAGTTTCATCGTTCCAAACACGATTATATCCATTAATCACCTAATTTTGATGTTTAATTCTAAAGGACGGAAGGATTGAATCGATTCGAAGGCTAACAGTTCTTCCTCTCTATCGATACGAAAGTAAAAGGCAACAGTAAAAGTAAAAAAGGTGAAAAATGGCTAAGTCCACGCTATTTATATGAAGCCATAGGAGAACCGGGTCGATTCGTCTCCCGGTCCATGTGACCAGTCACCACCGGTCACCCTAGCGCTCAAGTCGAACGGTAGCTTCGAATCCATCACCGAAGACTTCTATCGATTCGAAATAAACGACAGATCCATCGATACGAAGCAAGCAGTAGGGATAGCTGAAGATTGTGAACTCCATCGGCTCAAAGCCCTCGTTCACATCAACAAGTTCACTACTCCATCCACTGCATATCGATACGATCAGATATTTCGTATCCATCAAAACCTACCGATACGAACAGCAATTTCGTATCCATCAAAGTCTATCGATACGAACAGCAATTTCCTATCCATCAAAGTCTATCGATACGAACAACAATTTCGTATCCATCAAAACCTATCGGTACGAACGGACGTTTCGTATCCATCCAAGCCCATCGATACCAACTATCATTTCGTATCCATTATTTCGACTCGCATCGATATGAAAAACTACCTTACAACCTTTTACATCGATTCAGGAGAGGATCGATACTAGAGGATAGTCAAAAACAACCATCAAGCGTTGTTTCAACTCAAATTTCCAAATCGGTTCAGGGGAGAATCGATACGAAATTCAATAACAAACAAAACTGATAACGACTCGTGAACTCACAACGTTAATGAGAGTCAAATTAACATATGTGCATATATGTCGGACTAATATTCGGTTTTTGAACATTTACAGAGATCAAATATTCATCTTGTTACGATTACAACGACCAACAACTAAGCACCATTCTACAGCAATCAATCATATCAACGCAAGGTTACAACCTTCAACAAAAGAGCAATGATTGTTCAGAGAGAAATTGCATCTTTTCAAAGCATGTCATGTTTCCACCAGACATACTTTGGGGGGCAAATGTTATCCCGCTTTTTGGAAAAGCCGTGATACCAAAAGATCGATCGAAAACAAAGGACAGCTCGTCTCAGAGATTGGTCATTCTTTGCTTCACTATGGATATCGCTGAATTTTTTCCGAGTCCAGATTGAGCTACAATTGATAGGACATGACAAGAAAGATCATAGATGTCAATATCTCAAATTTCAAGTCAATCCGAGTTCATACGCTCGAGTTATGATCGATTCAATTTGAAGAGAAAAGCCCGGATTTCGTATCCATCACTATGGGTGTTTTCGTATCCATTACTGAACACTGGTTTGAATCGAACACCTTCGTATCGATCAACTTCGAATCCATCAAAGTACCTTGGTTCGACTCGGTCTCATTCGAATCCATCAGCGGATCACCTACTTCATACCGGTCAACTCCCATGAGTTCGTATCGATCAGGAGCGGCCGTGTTCAAATCCATCGAGTTCGTATCGATGGACTTCGTACCCATCAGTAGATGAAGTGCTTCGTATCCATTAGCCAGTAACTGCTTCGCCTCCATCAGATCATCGTCCTTCGTATCCATCGAAGGGTTCAAGTTCGCATCGGTTGACTTCGTATCCATGGAGAAGCTACAAGGCTCGTATCCATCAGAGAAAGGCTTGTTCGCATCCATCAATCATCGGTTGTTCGACTCCATCAATAAAGCCTTGTTCAAACCCATCGGTGAAGCTTCGTTCGAATCCACCAAGTCAGCAAGCGTAGATGACGTGTCATCCCACGATACGAAGTAGGCGAGATCTAAGGAATCAAAGCGTTCAACTCGGAGAGAAGACCGGGTCGAGTCGAAGGACGCGCGCCACCTCATCACAGAACCACGTGAGCTGATGGAGTCAAAGGCATCGATTCGAACCAAGCAGCCGCTCTAAGAACCCCATTTCGTATCGACCATATCTCTCAATCTACTGATCCAAATTCCATGAAATTTTCATAGGAGCTTGCAGGCATGATGAAGAACGTCTCCACCAAATTTCAGCCCAATTGGACATCATCTTGATCGATATGAAATGACTTCGTATCGATCACAGATGGACTCGAAACTTCACGAGGTTGGTCGTGCGGGCCCATTCACGTGCCAGAAAAAGTCTCCCGAGATTTGAGCGCGATCTTAGCCTCCTACGCCTATAAATAGAGCCCCAGAGCCAACGGAAAAATGATCTTTTGACTCTGAAGCGCCCAGACTCTGCCGGATTGAGATCTCAATCATCCTACATCATATTTTTGCTGTTGATTTCGAATTTACAGTTGTAACTTGCTGTTGATCGTTGTAACAACTTGTAATCTTTGAAAGACAATCAATAAAACTGCAAAAAGCTTCACAGTGGACGTAGGCAACATGCCGAACCACTATAAATCACTTGTCTACGCATTTACTTTACTGTTGATTAGAGTTTTTGTTAGATAATACTCGTTTTGAGTTTACATTATTCATTATTATCTCTTCAACGACTCCCGAAGAGTGTTGTGACCAATTTTGGTGCAAACAATCATCACTTTCAGTTGTTCCTTTGAGAGCTATTGATTTCTTTCGAGTATCTCCTCCTTCACGCTCTTCCTTGAATTTCATTTCTAGCTCATAAGTAGTGAGATTTCTAATGAGTTCTTCAACTTTGATTTGTTTTAAATCTTTCGATTCTTGAATGGTAGACACTTTTGCTTCAAAACTTCGTGGAAGGACTCTGAGGATTTTTCGGACTATTTCCAATTCCGTGTATGATTTTCCAAGAGCTTTTGATTTGTATATGATGTTGGAAAGCCGTCCGTACATCTCTTTAACATTTTCTTCCTTGGCCGTTGTAAAATTATCGTATTCTCTACTCAGCATGGAAAGGCGAGATTTCTTGACTTTAGATGTTCCATCGTGAGTCACTTCTAGTGTGTGCCATATTTCCTGCGCAGTTAGACAATGTGAGACACGATTAAATTCAAATTGATCAAATGAAAAAATAATCGAATTCATAGCTTTGGCATTAGCATTCTATAACTTATTTTCTAGATCTGTCCATTGATCAAATGGTTTTTAATTTCTTGATTATTTACAACTATAGTGGGTGCTCTATAACCTATCTCAATTATATTCCAAGCATCAATGGTTTTCAGAACAATTTTCATTGTATTTTTGCAGTAAGCATATTCACCATTGAAAATTGGTGGTCTAACTATAGACTGACCCTCAGCAGAAGTAGTATTAAAAGAAGCCATTTTAAAAATTCAAGTTTTTAAAACAAAAATTGGTTTTTGAGAAATTAAAATTTTGAAACAAAAATGGCTTTTGTACCTGGCTCTGATACCACTTGCAGAATCGATTTCACCCAAGAGGGGGTGAATAGGGTGATGCTATTAATTTATAAAAATTTATTGCGGAAGTTTATAAAATATTTTCAACACGGATATACCAGAATTATAGCAGCACATATAATAGCAGAATAATAAATGCAGAAATAGAACGACATAGAATTTACCCAGCTTCGGCAAAACCCTGCCTACGTGCTGCCCCCAAGGTTTCTACTAGAAATTAAGCAGTCAGACGCTTACGCACGTAAACTCGCGACACCCTCTATCGACTAGCTTTAACTCTACGCTCAAAACCCTGCCACAACTCAGGCACTGAGTTGCGAATTATCGAACTACACCACCGTAGCTTGTCCCCTAGTCACACGACTAGAAATTACACAAGTTTAAAAGAGAAAATACAATAGAAACAATTTAAAAACAATTATACACAAAAACCTAATTTATAATCCTTATGTAATTATAAACCCAAAACTAGGCCGGCTCAAATAAAAGTAAATATGAATCCCTTTTTCATTTATTTCTTTGGCCCGCCTTTGTTTCCTTTTCCTTTGTCGTTCATTCCTCTATGCGAAATTAGGGCTTGTGAAAATTGAAGACGCCGTGAATGTTGATCAACTACAGTGGATATTTCTTTGTATTGATTCGACAATCGACCCTCTGGCTTGCTTTCGGCTACTTCAATTCGTCGAGGTTGAATGGTACGTTTTTACCTTTTTCGATTTATACAGCACTCGACTTTGATTCGAGTTTTATGGTTTTCTCTTCTCTGTTTAGCTCGAACTTGAATGAACAATTTGCCGACGATGTTCATCGTTTATATAGGGTTCGAACCCCTGTATTTTCATTCGTATACATTTATTTGAATTTGACAATTTATTTATCTTGGCCATTCGATTTTTTTTTATGCTGATGATGATTTCTGACTTGTTCATATCGAGTAATTTCGTTTACTTGATTGACACGGTTTTGATTTTGAACTCGCTTGATTCCTTGATTGCCATAGCTTCGATTCTGAACTGTTCGATCTTTCGTCCTTACGGTTGTGAATTTCTAGCATCTCTGTCTTTGTTCATTTTGACTCCGATCAGTTGTTCACAGCTTTGACTTTAATTTTAATATTAAACTGTTATTACATTTGACTTCGGTCATTTATGATAATTCTTTCTTGAGTTTGTCTCGGCCTGTACTTGTTCATTTGGGTCGCATTGTTGGTCTGGTCTCACGGCTGTAGCCTGGTTGTCATGTATGCTTCAGTGTTGCATTTGTATTGGATTGTAGAGTGTTGTACACTGTTCATTGATCTGGTTCTAATATGTGTATGCATACATGTCCGATGCATCACTTGATGTTTATCTGTGCATGTCACTAGTATCATGTTTGAGATTGCTCATTTGAGCTGCTGTGGCCTTCATTTGATATCATCACAGACCTATACACCTATTGTTGCTTAATAATTTCTGGTAGCACTTGAGTTTTGTATATTTGTGACTACACTTGATTCATTGCTTCGAGTCACTTGATTTTGTGAAAATATGAACTTGTTTGATTTTGTTGTATATCATTATTTTGAAGATGCTATTGCTCTAGATTACATATAGTCTGGTTCGGTCTTGTGCAGTTGAATTGAGTCATATTGAACTGTTGTTGATTATTTCATTGATACATCTTCATTTTTTTCACTATTGATCTACATCGCTTGATTGGGAATCTGGTCTGGTATACATGTTCACTGATTGTTAAGTTGGTGCTTTATATGCGGTCAGTGATCGTGTAGCTTGTCTCTGTTGGTTCATCATTGTTGTTGCTCTGTTCACTACAAAAGGTTTTGTTCATTTTCATGTGTTGTTTGTTTACCACTTCATCAAGCTTTTCTTGTGTGGTCAGTTACACTTGTTGTTATGGTTTGATGTACTTCATTGAGTTGCTTTGAGTCTGTGCATTTGTTTTCATTTGCTTCGAGATAGTTTCAGTTGCATTATGTCGGGTTCGGTCATGTTCATTGGGGTTTTACTGTGACCTGGTTTGCAATCTCACTTCCATACTGCTATGTGGTACTGTGTTGTCTTCGCTGCAACTATATTGAACTAAACCCCGGTGTCTACATTGTGGTCTCGAGTCATATGCATATTCATTATTGTTGCATTGTATCTGCAGTGTGCACTGTCTGGTTCAGGTTGAAGTGTTGTTTCGTGTATTTCATGTGTATTTGAATATGTACTTGTTTATTTGATTTTTCATTTGCTTGAGAATAGGCTTCTGCCTGACTTTGTTATAACAACCGGTTGCCACTGGTGCTCATTGACTTGTATTTGCAAATGTATTGGTTTGCATATTCACTTGACAATTTTCTTGAGCTTATACATTTTGACTGCACCTATGTTGAATCCAGCTTGTAGCTCGGGTTTGACCATGTGCTCGTGTCGTGACTTTATTTGTATTGCACTTGAGTTGGACCCGGCTTTTCATTTGGGTTTGACCTTGTGCTCACCTGTCCCTTTAACTTTATCAAGTGTATATCGGTGTGCACGGCCTTGTGGCATGTACAGTGATACACTGTGCATGTCACAAGCTGTTCATGTATGATGAATTCAAATTTAAATGATGACGAACAACCCAGATAACTGACGCAAATATTATTTTCAAAATCCATATTTTATTTTATACTGCAAAAATATTTCCTTTTCAATCTTACTACGTCAGTATTTATTTTTGCAGATTGCTCAGATGCTGGATTCAATTTGGAATAAAGTTGATGATAAATACGAGTGAATGAGCGGCATGTAGTGAGGTGTATTTGTAAATTAGAAATTGTGATGTAATCAAAATTGTATTGAATTTGTATATATATATATAGTGAGAGTACAAATTTGTACTACTAAAAATTGTAATAAATATTTGTTTGAACATCTATTTGAATTTAAATACCGTGTTATTTATTTTATTTTGCAAATATTTATTTAATTATTTGAAACATAAAATAGTACATTAACAAATACATTTAAATGAGTATATATATGTTTATTAGCATCAAACAAAAATCGTATACTCGCATATTCAACATATATGCTCCTAACTCATTCTGATTGTCACCTTCCCTACCCTGAATATTCTCCTTCATCAGCCTAAGCATCGTGTCCTCATCCTGCTTAGCTGCAATATGATCCAAAAGAGATGTTGAAGCTCCAATCTGACACAACAAGGCCATCGCCCTTGCCTATGGTCGAGGTCATAAGATGATAAGAACTCAAGCCATCGCCCTTACCTATGGTCGAAATCCTTCTGGTTGAAGATATGTTTAAGAGATTGATGATCTGTGAAAAGCTTGAACTTGGTTGCCAAAAGGTGAGGCCTCCACAACTTCAGTGCAAAAATAACAGCGAGCAAATCTAAATCATAAGTGGCATTGTTAGCTTCATGGGGCTTCAACTAACGACTAGCGTAAGCTACGACCTTCTCATATTGCATCAACACAGCACCCAATCCTTCTTTACTGGCATCGATATGAATAGAAAATCCCTTATCCCCATTCGGAACGGTGAGAACAAGAGTAGAGGTAAGCTTTTGCTTCAACTCATTAAATGCGGCTTCACGCTTCTTATTCCAATTAAATTTGGCATTCTTACGGGTCAAAGTAGTGAGAGATGCAGCTATACGGCCTCTATAAATCTTCGATAATAACCGGCAAGCCTAAAAAGCTACGAATATCAGTCAGAGTCTGAGGTGTCTCCCAATCCTGGAATTAGGATAAGGCGGATAAGTCAAAAGATAGATAAGATAAAGGAATTCAAACGGGACAAGGTGGATAGACTTACATTAATTACGGCGATCTTAACCAAGTCAACTAGACTCCATTCTCTGAAATAATGTGCCCAAGGAATTGGACTTCATCCCTCTAGAAGTGGCATTTAAAATTTTTTGCTTTCAACTGATGACTCCTAAGAGTTTTGAGAAAATGATCCAAATGTTCCATATGCTCCTTCTTTGACTTAGAAAAGACGAGGATATCATTAACGGAAACTAAAACAAACTTGTTGAGAACATCGCGGAACACGCGATTCATAAGATCGACAAAGAAAGCGGGAGCATTGGTCAATCCAAAAAACATGACTAACCATTCGTAAAAACCATTCTCCGTTCCAAAAGCGATCTTAGGAATGCTTTCCTCGGCAACACGAAGCTAGTGGAAACTGGTAGCAAGATCAAGCTGAGAGAATACTTTAGCTCTGTAGAGCTGATCAAACATATCATTGATACGAGGCATAGGATATAGGTTCTTGAGAGTAAGCTTATTCAGCTCTCTATAATCAATACACGTCCTCAAAGAACAATCAGATTTGGTGACAAAGAACATAGCTGCTCCCCATTCAGAAAAAATTTGCCTAATCAAACCTTTGGAGAACAAAATCCTCAATCTACTTCTTCCACTCAACTTCTTCTTTGGGTGCCATCCATCTGGGGAGAGAACAATATGTCGGGCACCGGGAATAAGATCAAAGTGAAATTCAATTTCTCGCTTGGGAGGAAGAGAAATGAATTCACCAAAAACATCACGATAATCCCTGGCTACCGGGGTGGAGTCCAGATCACTAAGCTGAGCATCAAGAGAAAAGATAAAGCTGTCCGCAAAATCCTGAAGCATTCGACATTCAATAACCAAAGGGTCGCCCAGTTCACTGACTAAGGAGACAGTTCGGACCTTACAAGAAATGATAGCATCATAGCGCTTTAACTAGTCACCTCTAAGTAAAATATCGAATGCATCGAAATCCAAAACATAGAAATCTCCGGTGAATCGACGCTTCTTATAAAGGAGTTTTACTCCTTTACAAATCATACTAAGATTGACGGGACTGCCGATGGGATTAATCGCACATAATGATGAATTCGCCAACTGAGGTTGCAAAATGTGCTTGAATTTATTATAAAGATCAACAGATATAAAACTATAGGATTGAACCATATCAAATAAAACATGAACATGATAGTCATGTAAGGAAAAATAACTCTAAAGAGTACATTGGTTGTCACTGGCAGTTGGAGGAGAAGGAGGAGTGGAGGAAGTCATGGCAAAGACTTCAGATGTCTTGCCACTCTGCTGGGTGGGACAGTTATTCTTGAAATGACCAGGCAATAGACAAAGGTGGAAAAGATAATTTCTGGTGGACTGAGGTGGAGGGATAGGGGCACCGGCAAGAGATGGACAACCGTTGGCAGAGCGACCCTTCGGGTCGCACTTGAAATAAGTGATAGCAGAAAGGTCAAGAGATCGCTTCTGAGGAACAGATTCAATACCATGAGCATTCTGCCAATTCTTCTTCTGCTGCTGAAAATTGGGCTTCCTTTTCTTAGAACCACTAGAAGTACCCTGAGATGCTGAAACTGCCTTCTTTCCCTTGGAAGTAGGGTTCTCGAATCTGGTGGCCATATCCATCAGAGAAGTAAAGGTGCGATGAGCATGACTAATCAAGTGGTCAAAATACTCTGGGTGAGCACCATGAATGAACTTCTCTTCTTCTTGAGCTGAGTGACAATCATACTAGGACCAAACTTGGAAAGCTCATTGAATTTCCTCTAATTCTCACAAAATTCATGTCTCCTTGCTCAAGAACCATGAACTCCCTATACAACTGAGATTTCCTGACTTCGGGCATCCGTTTTGCTACAAAAGCATTTTTGAAAATAATGGTTTCAAGGTAAGAAAGAGATAAAGTTCAAAGTGATACATTTCGAAGAGATACATTTCGAAGAGATAAATTCAACAGAAAGAAGTTAGAAACGACAACTAAGGATCTCCCCTGAACTCCTGCCAAGTGATATTAGCCTCAACGGTCTAAGCAGTAACAGATTCCCACCAATCCTGAGCGGACTCCTGTAACTACCAAGTAGTTAGATGACGCATCTGAGCATCAGTGATCTCAAGCCCAATGAAAATCCTCTCTATACACTTCAGCCACTACTGAACCTCGATAATACTCTATGCTCCAGTGAACTTGGTACGTCCAAGCTGAGAGTACTCCTTACAAAGCTGAGTGAATCTAACGGGCTAAACAGGTGCGATAACAGGTGGGACGGGAGAAATTGGTGGTGTAAGGGCATTCCCACGACCTCTACCATGGACATTCTATGGTTACTTATTTGGAAAAGACCAGAATAACTTTAGAACAGAGATAAAGTTCCAAATATTCAAAAGGAATCCTAGTCAAAATAATTTTAATAAATAATTTCAAGTACGAACGAGAGTAATCAATTCAACTCATTCTAGGGTATTATTATGCTATCTATAATAAGTTCCCACTCTATATGCTAAGTTTTCCAAAACCAGAGCTCTAATACCAACTTTAATGACCCGCTATTTAGAACCATTCAAATCAACAATAATCCACACATGTCAGACTTGAAGCGTCCAAAATAACAGATTGTTAATATATTTATTTGGCATAACTTAGAATATACAGTAAACAAATCAATAATAGAATCATAAACACAGAGTTTACAACAAAGTAGCGGAATAAATAAATTGTAGTTCATGAAGCTACTACAGAAATAACATAGTCCAAAACAAAACACATAAGAAATCCCAATACACAGAAGTTTCTAATACAAACCAAATGACTAGTCTGAGACATACAACTGAAATAACGGAAATAGACTGAAGGTTGAAATAAATAAGCTAGGTCTTCCAAATGAACCCCAGCTCCAAGAGATGAATCTCAAACTATGACACTCAAACTGAACCAAGCATAAAGCAAAACAAAACACTCGAATTAGGATTAACATTCTTATGCAGATAAATCAAGCTCAAGTAAAATGTCAAGTAAATGCGATATAACTTAAAGGATGTTGGGATTCTATCCTTTAAGGATCCGATAAACTATCTACATACATAATACAATACGCTAAATATATAATTTCTACCTTAAAGTAAAATATCAAAATAGCATTAAGGCATTACCCATATCCCCATAACACATTTTATATATTCTCGTAGTATATACAGTACCGTACGCTCCTCCGTAAACTGGAGCTTTACCCAAAGGGCACTCCATAGGTATGGTACAAAAAAAACTCATAGAAGGCATGATAACGTATGTGACAAGGCATGTGAGGCAATGCCCATGGTAGGATTCCAACGTTTTGTGGATCCGAACTGGTGGTAACGCATAGCAGCTACTACCGCCCACCTCAAGACACATTCCTAAATTAAAGGTGTGCAGACAAAAATCAAATCACAAAAGCAATAGGTATGGTTTCAAAGAAATGTGCCCGATAGGAGGAATGACCTCACTTGGCCCGGTATGGCTCCTGTTTTAGCCACATCAAGCTAACTCATGGAAGTTAGGGCTACGTATATACCATACAGAATCGTTCGCCAAACCATCCTACTTCATTTTGGAATCTCCACTATGTACACAGTTGTTAAAGTGGTTTTGATATTGGCATAGAGTATGAAAATATCCGATCCCGGTCTCTTTAACAACCAAACGCTTATTTCATACTGTGGTCATTTATAAAATTTATTTATAAATATTTAAATAAAATCTCAAATACAATTTAAGTCAAACAAATATTCAACTTTAATTCTATTTAAATTTTAGAGTATTCATTTAATCACCTTTCATTAAAACAAGTTATAAATCATTTCCAAAATCATTATGTTCTAAATGAATCTTTAATTAAATTCAATTAATAACTGGCTTAAGTTACAAGTAAAGTTCCAATGTACCTTTCCAACCATTTTATTTATTAAAGTTATAAAAATCTATTTTAAATATAAATTAAAGGAACCTTTTAAAAATTATATATATATAAATAAAATTTAATTTTATACAAATTAAAAATAAATTTAGCTTTTTTTCTATTTAAAATCTTATTTTATATATTTTAGAAAATAAAACATTAGGAAGATTTTACAAATTACCTTTAAATGAAACTCATAATTTTTATATTTCCAAAATAAACATTTGAGGTTATAAATTTTACAATAATAAAATAGAATACTTATTACATTTCAAAATCAAACTCATACATTTCCTTTCAAATATTTGGAAATCATTTTTCAAAAATAGACCAACGGTGTCCGTATATAAATTTCTGTCTGAATGATCAAGTGATACAGATATTTGTTATTTCAATCCATAATAATTTAAATTTACGGGTTTATATTAATAAACCCGAAATCCCAAAATTTCAATAATACTTGAAAACCGCTTGGATTTATCATTTCAACCCATAACAAAGTTCTCCTATTCTAAAGTCTGTTCGGGTATGTATCATTTCAACCCATAGTGATTTCTAGGACTAAGGGAACTCATAGAGTGAGAACGATAAATAACAATAACTTAACATAATGATTCTATCATATGTGATCCATAACAATTTAAATAAAATTTAGTTAATATATAACGGTGTCAATTTCCATAAGTGGTAAATTTAAAATAACAACACGTCATAATTAACAGTTAATAATTAACAATTCAAATTTAACAGCACATTTAAATTGTCATTTCCTATGAAATAGATTTGATAAGTATAAGAATGTTAATCGTGAGTGATTTCTCACCTTTCGTGGCTAGAGAATGAGGGAGACAACTATGACAAAGAACAAGGCAATAGATAGGGGCATGAATCGGTACGACAGATCAATTAGCTACGACAAACACGGAAGTACATTTTAGCATGATGAGTTGATGGAAACAAACAAATATATATATATGTATGTATATAAGCGATATATATACACATTTGTTTTTTTCAAACATTTGAGAACATATATATATATATATATATTACTTCTGTCAACAGTTATAAATGCACAGATTGTTGACCAAAGTATATACATATATACACGATGCATACACTAGAATAAGTCTAGATACAAAAGATTTTACTTCAGCCGAGCCATATATTTACAAGGTTTGAAAATGGTAACATATATATCAAAATATGATATATATATATATATATATATACATACAACTTATATATATGGCACCGCATATATGTTTCAAATCAAAAGCAAAGGACAAGAGCAAGGCCCAGCATAAAATACTGCACATAGATTCCTTTACACAAAAATTCAAAGGAAATATGTGTGTGTGTTGCATGAAAAAGTTAATTAAAACAAATATATATATATATATATATATATGACATATATGGAAGTATATGTATACTATCAATGCATGTATGGAAGTAAGCCCTATCAAATAGCAACATATAACCCCTGTCAACAAATATATATATAGACAACATATAAATAACCTATATATAAACTTGTATTGAAGCACAAAGCAATATATATATACACTGAAAGAACAATTATAAGAAAATCTGCTGCTCGGCCAGGGATATAAGTGCCCGAAAGGAAAGTGGCTGAGTCGTGTGGCATTAAAGGGGTGGTGCTCGGTAGGGACATGGAGCAGCTGGTGGCAGTAAAGGCCTTAGGGTCGAGTGAGCTATCGCGGGTGGTTGTTGGTGTGCTAGGTGTTCAACAGTCAAAAGGAGCAAAGGGGGGTGGAGGCCGGCTTAAATCTGTTCGTGGGGCTTGAGCGGCTGCCTGGGTGAATGTCAAGCGAGATGTGTCGGAGCACGGTGTGTCGGAGGTGATGGTGTTAGAGGTGGTGGTGTGCTTAGCGGTGGCGGGCTGGGTTGCTTCGATAAATTTGGAAAGGGACGGGTTGCTTCGTGAAAAAAAAGGGTGAGGCGCTGAAAACATTAAAAAAAACAATAGTAAAAAATAAAGATATGAGGAAAGCTTCTTCGGGTTGAAAGGAGAAAAACTTTGGGTTTTGAGGGGAGAAACAATATTGTGAACTCGACAGAAAATATAAAGGAGAAGAAGAACTTACTTTTTTTTTCCTCAAATGAACAGTAAGCAAAGTAAAACAAATACATAGAGAATGAATGAATAGCAACGGTCATCCTTCTATTTAGCTTAATAGTTAAAACAATTAATTATAGCTTGGGTTGCATGGTTTCGAATTGAAAAGCAAGGAAACCAAAAGTCACAGTTATGGTACCGGTATGACGAACCGTTTTATCATTCCCATCACGTACCGGACCTCAAAATACAGAAATAAATATACTTCATGGATCAGCACGACAAGGCAAATAGAACGGTACACAGATATCAGCGATAAGATCAAAGTATAAAAACTCAAAATTTTCCATTACCGAAAATACTGCAAAAACGCAAAAAATAAGGTAAAGGAAGCTATAGAAATCCAAATTGGACGAAACAAATTACGCATCTCACTCAGGAAATGACTTACATTTTTATTATATAAAAATATTCATATTTCAAATATATTCTATTTCAACAATTAAACTAATGAAATTTGAAATTTGAAATTTCATAAATAAGTTAACTTTCTTATTTTTCAATAGAATTTTTCCGTTTACCATAATTAAATATATGCATTTCAAACATCAAATTTTTGTTTTCAAAATTTTATTAATTAAATTTCAAGAAATTTTAGCTATAAATCCATTAAAATTTCTCAGGTCGTTACATCTTATGTCCCTACTTTATCATTTACCGAGTGTGAGGCTTGAGGCTACGTTTTACCTTTTAGATAGAAATTCCACTTAGAATGCTTACACTTTCCTCTAGGTAGAAATGCAATGTCAGGACTAATCTATACAAGTTCGTTCTGGATATGAATAAAACAAAAGGCACTGCCTCCACTACATCCACTTTGGAATCAGCCTCAGGATTAGTAGGAAATAGCCCTTGCACTTTGAGAGCTCTATGTCTTCAGTTCAAAATGCTTGGGTTGGATCCAAATGGTTTTCGGTTAATTTATACCTATCTAGACTCGGTCACTTCGAAAAATTATTCGACGGTTTCTAGTAAACTCAACCATGGTTCTTTCGAAAATAAAAAGATAATAGGTAAGAGCGGAGATCACCTCCTAACCATTGAGTGAACTGATTTCCTTATCGTTTGTCCTAGGAGAATAAAACAAGATTTATACGCATAGTACCACATCATTGAAGATGAATGTGCCAAATAGCTCACATGTTTCTCCTAGATATTTTCAGAGTTATATTTTGGTCCATATTTGATAGTCGGTTTCTTAACTATCAAATAAACAAACAGGAAACAAGTCATATATTTAATTACCCATAGCAACCACTAAGCCTTAAAATGAATCTTTCATTTATTTAAATCTCTTTCCAAAATATTTATCAAAATATTCATATACTTATCTCACTACCATAAGTATATTCACAAAACATTGTGAAGTATTTCTTATTTCAAAGTCATATTAAAGAGGATCAAAACAAAGTGTTATTTAAAATAGAGATAAGGATAACCTAAACACAGTTCCTTTGGTGTTAAGTGTGGAATGAATGTTCCAGACCACCATGATTGAGAAGGTCGGTTAAGGGAAATCTCATCTCAAATTCTTTTATAAATTTCTTCAATCGATCCTTTTAATAAATCTCTTTCATTTATGAAATCTCCTTTACTTAAATTCCAAACCCGTTTATAAGACACTTTAAATTTTTAAGTTTATTTATAAAACTCTTTTATAAATAACCAAAATCATTAAAAACTCTTTCCTGATTTCAAGATGTCTTTTCAATTTATAAACTCCCTTTATAAACTTTCCTTCTTTAAAAAAAAATTCTTAAATAAACTTTAATCAATAAAGTTTCTTTGAGAAATAATCAATTATTTAAAACATTTTTAAATAAACAAGTTATTATTTAAACATCCTTCATTTAATTATCTTTACCTAATTCAAAATAATAACTTTAAAATATCATTAATATTATATTAAATTAACTTTGAACAATATTATTATACTAATAAATTAACTTCAAATCAATATTAACATAATAATTAATTTACTTTAAAATATTATTAATACAATAATTAATTAATTTCAAAACATTTTGATATAATAGTCAATTAATTTCAAAACGTTATTAATATGATAATTAATTATTTTCATACATTACTAATATAATAATTAAAATAATACGGGTAAAGTAATTAATTAATTTTTAAATAATATTAATATGATAATTAATTAACCTTTAAATAAAGTTAAATGACTTAAGTCAATATAATCAAATAACTTTAATTAAAAATCAAAATCAAATTAAAACATTGTTAAACAATAATTAAATATTCTTAAACAACTTTAAGAAATAACTTTAAAGAATACTATTAATAAAATAATTAACTTTAAATCATTATTAATTCAAATTATCTTTAAAACATTATTAATAAATAATAATTACCTTTAAAACCTTGTTTAATAAATAACAATTGTCTTTAAAACAACATTAATTCAAAATTAACTTTTATTTTAGAAAGAACCTTAGCGACCACAATATTACTTTAACAAGTTAACATTTATTTAATTAAACTTTCCAAGTTATAATACTTGGTATTTTCATAGGCAGACATATGTGTAAATTAAATCCATAATTAAAAATTAATTGTTAATACGACACTTAACCAATATTACTTAACTGGTATGAACATAAGTGTCTACACTAATGTAGTAGCAGAACTGTGTTTATTTCTACTAAATAGATGTCCAAACAAACATATCTAGTTAATTATAGCAGAATGGTGATTTATTCATCTAAACAGGTGTCCAATAAATTTAATTAGGGAAACGGTGTTTTATTCCACTAAATAGGTGTCCCAATTATACTATTCAATTCACTTGAACATAATGATGTTTATTTGGCCAAATATATATCACGATTAAGGTATACAAATTTAACGACGTTATTAATTCAAATAATGTAATTAAATTTCAGCCGGTTTTAATATGTCATAAATTCATATTTGGCCGATGTTATCAACAAGTTATATTACAACGTTATATTCGTCCATACGAGTACAACGCAAAATTCCGCATATAAAACCAAATATGAGAAAGTTATCACCCTTTTAAAATCAACACTTTATTTACATATTCAAAACAAATTTAAATAGATAAATCCTCACCCCACTTGTTATTGGGCTTGGCCTATCTCCCAAAAATTCAACCCGACCCACATGAAACAGGTCTCCTTTCCTAATTCATCTTCAATTCAAAATATCACTACATCTAATGTGACGCACAAATGGTACACGTGCACATCGGCTTCCACCACCGTACCAATGATCCAAGACCACCATCAGACGCCTCTCCGCCTCCTCATTCTACACCACCGATGACACCTCATTCCCTTGCTGGGATCCATTTCCAATCGTACGAACACCCCCACCTATCCACTAAATGCATGGCACATTTTTGCACCAAACTCCTCCAAAAACTCACCATCCGTGTGCCTCGATATCTTGATCACCAATACAAACTCCATGTCGCAAACTGATGACCATAGTTTGAGCAAATCCATAACCTAGGTGCTGACAATCATGGATGAGCGTCATAGAATGCTATCGAATCTTTACCAAAAATACTACTCCACCATATGACTCCAATGATGCATACGACATCGAGCAGTTCTCAACGGATTAAGGCAAATTAATTTTGAACTTTTGAATAATATAATGCCTCTTACTATAATTTCAAGATTACTCGCTCGTTCCTCGACAAAAACTCGAGTGGTCAATTTCTATAAATACTAGAGAACATTATAAACAACTTTTGTTTTTATCATTATGGCTAAATGTGGATGATTTAGGATGTAGTGATTTTTGAAGGGAGGATGGTCTATGTTTTCAAATGTCTGTAATTGAATAAATAAAGAACATGAGGTTGAAGCAAATAAGAATGTCTCTAAGGTATATATGTACATATAAGAGCAAGAAGCAAGGGGACAAGGTGGGTAGGTTAAAGAGGACGTGGGTCAGAGAGATAAGGGTGGACAAAGGAGACAAGGGTGGACAATGGCAGTCGGTTGGGTGAAGACGAAACATAGATGGCTGCTCTGTGTGTACATGAGTAAGAATTGGTTTTGAGTTTAGAATAGAAAAGATTGCGGTGCCTCGCCACACTGTATCATGTCCGCGTACGAACCACGAATGACAGAAAATAAAATACGATCACGTACAGAAATACGAAGCAATCACAAAATATAAATAGAACACACTGTTTATCAAGTTCTGTTAAATCTTAAAAATACTAACGTTCGACGTAATATACGTCGAATGACAATTTAAATATTTTTCGAATTAAAAATTATAGGGAAATTATATAAATTAAATTATAAATATGCCACCAAAGATCGAACAATTATTTGGAACATAGATTTTTATTATATTTATAAACCTCAATCGAATGTCTAAAATTAATTAAATATTTCAAAAAAAATCAAAGTGATAAAATTCTGGACGTTACGTTTTCCTTCCCTTAAAAAGATTTTCATCCCCAAAATTTCACCACATGAACACCCAATACTATTATAAGTCTGCATGATCTTCAAACAAGATTCATATACAAAATATGACTCGATCGTTACCCAAGTGTTAGAACCTTGAATTTTGATGTTTTGATTGTGAGAACTATATAAGTACATATTATATGAACTAACCATATTTGCAGGAGATGATACTATGTTACTCGCGAAATAATCAAATAGATTTCAGACCAGATTCGATATAGAAGCTTCAGTAATATATTTAATCTGTGGTCTGAGTCTAGTAGTGAGTTCATATTAAAATCTCTCTGAAGTGGTCTATGCATGCACACGCATTCTAAAGTTTTCAAAACATAGTTCATATGCGAAAAGTTTTTTAGAAAATTCTTTAATATGGCAAAAAACAGGCAATTCAGCCAACTGAACATTATAGTTCAGTTGACTGAATGTTGTGTACATGCATAACTTGTCTTGAACATTCAAACGACTGAAGTTAATAATTCAACCGGCTGAATTATACGACTTTTGCACTGTTTTCTTACTGATTCGATTTTTAATCGATTCAGATGGCTGAATGGCTCTATTCAGATGGCTGAATCTTCATAATGGTTATATTTTGAAAAGACACTTCATTTTAGCTAATAGAAACAACTCTTGATTAAAGAGTTGCTTCCATATTCTTTCATGGCTACTTTTCACGAATGATGCAACTCTTAATTCCTATATATAGCCATGAATTCCATTGTTTTAACAACTAATTCTGATTCTAATTTTCATTCTTATTGTCTAAACAATCTTGCCATTTGCATTCAATATTTTCATTCTAATCACTTGTCCATTCAGACAAACTTCATTAGTGATTTAATATACTTCCTATCTTCATAAATTATACGTTATACCACAAAGGAGAAGATCATAGGAAGGGTGTACATTATTGAATTATCAGTACTATTCAAGAGCATATTCAGTCAGAAACAAATTTATTATTCGTATTGGAAGTCCTATTCGGTTGCTTGGGCGGTTAAAGTCCTATTCTATTGCTTAAGCAGTAGAAGTCGTGTTCGGTTGCTTAGGCAGTGTAATACATGTTCTTTCGGGCAAGTTACGGTCAATAGTTAAGGAGTCTGAGACTGGACGTAGAATGGTAAGTTCGAACTAGTATAAAAATCTCTGATGTCACTTACTTTATTATTTACTTTTATATTTATATTCCACACCAGTAGATAGTTTTGTTGATATTCCATATTGCACGATCCTTGGTCACTTTCACATGGTATCCGAGCAAAGTCATCATATAACCATAACGCAGTTATTTGATATTCAGTAAATATGGAAAATAATACTAGCATAAGTTTTATTGAAGGTCGATCCACTGCACGACCACCACTATTTAATGGTATGAATTGCAATTTTTGGTCAACTCGCATGAGAATTTATATGCAAGCAAATGGATATGATAATTGGAATATCACAGGGAATGAATACACTATCCTACTACACCATATGCACAACGGTCAAACACAAAAAAGGTAGATGCTACCTCACATGCAAAAGCCATGAATATGTTATTTTGTTCTTTAGATAAGAATGGATTTAATAGAGTTAGCATGTATACAACTACTTATGAAAATTGGCGAACTCTTAAATTTACACATGAAGGAACAAACAAAAATAAACAAAGAAAATTTTCTATGTTTAAAAATCAGTTTCCAAAATTTCAGAATGAAACCAGATGAGACTACAAATGAAATGTATTCTAGATTCCAAGATATATATCATTCACTATTAGCATTAGGAGAAAATACACTGATTTTGATATTGTTTTGAAAATCCTAAAATCTTTAACGGATAAATGAGAACGAAAAGTATTAGATATTGAAGAAGCTAATGATATTTCTACCTTCAAACTTGAAGAGTTGGTATGAAACCTCTTGTCATATGAAGTAAATTTGTAGGCAAAGCGAGATCAAGCCCAGGATAAAAAGAATATAGCATTCCAAGATGAACAAGAGATTCGGATGAAGATGAAGATGACATGGCATTTATAGCAAAGAATTTCAAAAAGCTTTTGAAATTTAGAAAGACCAAGAAATTCGAAAACAACAGAAGAGACAACACCAACAAACCACCAGCTTCAAATCTTGAATGTTATGAATATCACAAAAAAGGTCACATAAAGAAGGACCTCCTGATCGAAAGAAAGATAGATACAATAATAAAAGGATAAGTATAAGAAGAAGCAAGCATTATTTATTACATGTGATGATTCAAAATCGTCTTCATTGTCAGACAGTGAAACTGATAGTGATTCTGAATAAGCCAATGTTTGCTTTATGGCTTCAACTAACGATGTAAGTGATATAACTTTTGATGGTTTAACTAATATAAACTCAGAGTTATTAGATAAACTAAAAGTAGTTAAAAGAAAGTATAAAGATGCTTTAGAAAAACTAAACAGAAGAGAAATAGAAGTTGATATGCTTAGAGATGAAAAGAAAATCTTAGAAAAAGTACTTGTTGAAGCATAAGAATCTTTGTCTAATGTATCTTCTCAACTCACTATTCTACCAAATGAAATTGAAGTTCAAAAAGAAAATAATATGTCATTAGCTTTAGAAAATCACGATTTAAAAATCGAAAGTCAAAATTGTTGAATTAAACAGTACTAGTCTCAAAAGCAAGTTAGAAAATATTACTAAAAATGTTTCTAACTTTAATAAAGGTAGAGAAAATCTCTCTAAAATTATTAAAAACTCTCAAACTACTTTTAATAAGTAAGGGTTAGGATATACAAATTCCTCAAAATCTAGTTCAAACAGGGATAATTCACCATATCAAAATTTCAATATACATAAGAATTTTGTAAAAGCAAAACCAAAACCAAAGGTTTCACTCAAAAGAAGGATATTTGCAACATAAATACTAAGACGATTTGGGTACCAAAAACTAATAATAATTCAATTAGAAATAAGTATATTAAGTCTTTTATAAATTCAGTTCATTAAAATGAAATTTTACTTATAAAGGGAATTCCAACCCTCTTGGGTTTGGTTTCTTATGATCTAACCCTTAGGACCTTAATAAAAATTAGGTTCATCCCTACATTTTTTGCAAGTACCAACTAAGAAAAGAGGAAAGTGGATACTTGACAGTGCTTGCTCAAAACATATGACAGGAAACAAAGATATGCTGACTAAAATTATCTACTCAAATGGAGGATATGTCACATTTGGAGATAATCCAAAAGGTTATATTATCGGCAAAGGCGATGTGAGCATTGACGGTACTTCTGACTTACCTCTTATTATAAATGTTTTACTAGTTAAAAATTTAAAACATAATTTGCTTAGTACATGTAACATCCCGAAATTTCACTACTTTAATTAATGGATATTTATTTAATTTTAAAAATTCAATATGTATGTTTTATAACAAAAATAAAGTCATTTTATTAAATTAATAATGATGATAAAATCATTTTCAAATTTGTTTACCAAATGAAATAGTTCGTAGAAAAATAGAAAATGTGACCAAAGATTGTTTTTCGAAATTTCGACCTTTTGACACCTGAAAGTTATCGAGAACGTTGTTTGTCTTTGTACACCATATACACATACATATATATAAGAGTTCATTAACTAAACAATAATACTGCTAGAAATAAATTATCTTATGTTAATTTGGATTATTAAGTGATGTGACAAGACATAGTTTCAAAAATAATAAACTTATATATATAAATATATATAAGTACTGTCACACCTTAGATTTTATATACATATATATATAATAAGTATTATGACATCTTAGATTGTAATCATTAATCGTCATTATCTCTTGTCACGTCTTAGCTTTAATTAATAATTTAACTAATATATATATAAGGAAAGTGATGTAACATAATAATTTTATAAATATAAAAGAAAGTGATGTGACTAAACATAATAATATATATAAGAGTGATGTGATTAAATAATATTATATACATATATATTATAAAAAATTGTGATGTGACTAGATATAATTATGACAAGTTATATTATTTAATTCGTTTTGCCTATATATACCCACCTATTCTTTTCTTTTCTCCTTGCTTCCATTTCATTCTTCTTCTTCTTGTTAAAGTTTTTCATGGCTTCTTCTTTTAGCCTCGAGAGAAGAAAAAGAGAAAGAAAAAAATCCTTAGAAAATTGTTCAAAATCCACTCAAAATCTTCTCCATTTTCATCCTTCTTCCTTCGGTCTTAACTTCTACCTTTCTACTTCAAATCATGATTTTCATTTTTCCAAAACATATATAAATCCAGTGGCTACAACTTTCATATTTACCACTTCCTCAAATTTTTAGAATAGCTATGTCAAAACGGATGTCTTTGAGACCCATTTTCAAAATTATGAGATTATTATATCGAAAAGCTGAAAGGAAGTTGAGCTATTTTTGGATTGTTTTTGAAGTTTTTCAAGTCTACAAGTTCTAAGGCATTCAAGTTTAGGAAAGCTTTATGGTGAGTAAATTCTTTACTTTTTGGGAAATATCTTACCTTTATATATTTTATGGTTATATGGTCTAAAATATATGTATGTATGTATGTATGTATACATACATATATATATTGTGTTTGGTTATGACATGGCTTGGATGTTTTGTGTATGTGCTAACTTGTAGTTTAGTATTTGATTTGAGATTGATGGTTAGGTGATGTGTCTAGATATGAATATGGTGATTTTACTGCGATATGATGATGATGTGATTTAGCATCTTTCATATATGCTTGGATTATGGTTGAATGGTATGGAAGAAAGGAACTTGAGTTGTTAGTAAGGGACTTGAGATTCATTTTGAAAATCTTATCCTTTACTAGTTTTAAGTTAGTAAATGTTTTGTTTAAACTCTAACTCGGGTTAAGGTTTTCAAAAACCTTTTCTTTTATGTATTAAAAAGCAATCCAAAGTAAGCTAAAAATTTTGATGGTAACTTAGGGAAGCAAATTCTAAGTTATTGCATCCATAGTGATAGTCGCTATGAATGAAGTTCGGAAAAGTTTGATTTCTAACTTTAAAGTTTCTTTTAAAAATGATTTGAAAACCTATTTTCAAACGTAATTAGAAACACATAAGTTAATGATAACTTGTAAGTATGTTTAATAATTAATTTATTTATTAATTAAGGATAATTATTTATTAATTAATTAGTAATTAGTTTAAGTAATTAGTAATTAGTGATAATTAAGTAAGTTATTAAGAAGTTTTAATTAATGATTAATTTAGTTAAAAAGGGTAATTATTTTTATTTAATCAACTTAAATTATTTTAATTATTATTTAATTAAAGTTGAATTATTTAATTAGTTATTATTTAATTATAGATTAATTATTTACTTAATTATTACTTAATTAGGGATTAATTTTAAGTAAATGTTTATTTGTTTAAAGTTTAATTGTTAATTTACTTTTAATTAATTAAAACTTAACTATGGTTTGATTTTGACTATTTAAGGTTTAATCAAGCTTTAATTTATATTAAATTATGATTTAATTATTAGAAGTTATTTTAAACTTTATCGATTATGTTTTAAGTTGGGTTCTTTTCTAAGTGGTTTGATTTTAACCAAAGGATCTCTTGTCCATGATATTAAATAGACAAACAACTGTGAAAAAGTTAGAAAGTGATTGTTTGTATTATATGAACATTCATTAGCAAAATAAAACATCGTTTGCTATAGGGTAGTTGTTTGGATTGTTTGGATATATGTTTAACAAATAAATCCTTGTTCTGCTACAAATTGATTAAATTGCTTTAGACATCTATTTAGCAGCACAAATCACCGTCCTGGTATTATGTTGCTTAGACATGTATATGCTAGTTGAGTTATACTGACATGATATTCCCTAACTAGATAACTGGTTGGATTTACATAAATGTTGGCCTATGTAAATAATTGATAAGTGCCTTGGAATTAAACTGAAATAAAATGGTAACTTAAATCATTACCATTGAGACTGCTAAGCCTTATTTGGAATTTATAAAGTATGGTTTTGAATTTACTTAAACTGTTTAATCAATTTGAGACGAAGGGTTTATAAATGGTTTTCAAGTTATATAATTCTTATAAAGGTATATATAAATGATAACTTGTGTATAGTAAAGGATTTTACTATCGGAAAGGGTTATTAAGGTGTTTTACAAAAGATGTTTTATAAATGATATTTATAAAGGAGTATATAAAGGTTTATATAAAGAGTTTTAAAAATAGGAAAAAGGTTTATAAATCATTTCAAAGATTTGGAAGAAGGTTTATAAATTAACTTTAAGGTTTATAAAAGTGGGTTATAACTTCATTTTGAAAGTTATGAGTTACTTGAAATACGAGATGAGCTTTTAAAAGGGAATTTTGATAAAGGATAAGCAAAATGTTTGATTTGGGAGAAATGTTAGGTTATTCAATTTGGTATTTGGAACGAAGAAAACTTTGAAAAGTTTGTAAATATACTCTGATAAGATAAGCATATGATTTTGTTTCAAGGCATGAAAGTAAAATGTTTTGGTAATGTACTTATACCGTTGAGATAAGTATATAAATGTTTCCAAGTATAAAGGAAATTAAGGGGTTTAGGATTAGTGTTTTGAAAAGATCTTTTGATCAAGTTTTATAAAGGGGTTTTATTAATTGAAGAGAATTAATAAAGGCTTAGTGGATCCCATATGGAAATTAAACCTTGATTGGATGTTTGTTTATTTGATAGTTAAATAACCAGCTATCAAATCTAGACAAAACGTAACTTTGAAAATATCTAGGAGAAACACGAGAATTATATGGTACAGTTGCAGTCGAAGGTGCTATACTATATATATAAACTCATTTCGTTCTTCTATGATGAATGATTAGGAAATCCGTTTATAAACGACTAGGAGGTGAACTCCATTCCTGTCATTTGTCTGTTTATTTCCTAAAAAACTAGGGTTAATTTTACCAAAAATATTGAAAGTTGTTTTGAAGACACCGAGATCGGATTTGTTTCCATTGGTTGGATTAATGCAATAGGAGATTCTTGCTTTCTGTTTGGTGGCGAGCAAGAGACTCTTACCCCACACGTCTTGGAGAGGTAGTACAAGGCCTTGATGGGTTGGTTTGTTCGGTACTTACGGTCGCGAGGTGGCTTTTAAAGCAGATTCAAGGTACCAATGTATGCCACGGTGGTGCTGGGATGGTTGAAAACTCTGCTGGTAGTTAATGTTGATGGTTGAAAATCCTAGACCATTTCATTTGGGATAGAGCTGAAGGTTAAGCGAGAACCTTGGCTTTGGTGGGTTTAACTCATTAGAGATGGGGTAAGTGACACCCTGGAATGAGTTTGAGCGTATATATATGAGTGCGTATTTGTTAGTGATTATCAAATGTTTTTTATTATGTTGATTTATCAGTTTAGTGGCTTATGAACTCTAGTCAATACAGGATGTACAATTGTACCGATAGAGGTTACTAAAAACTTAAACTAGGCAAATCGACATAGTATTGTTTTGGAATTGGGTTGATGAAATAATTTTTCCTAGGGTATATTTTATATATAAAAGTGATATTCACAAATAGTGTAATATAGTTGGTTGAGGTGTTAGGAGATAATAATATGTTATTATTATTATCGTTCAGGGTTTGTCTAATCATGCTCGTCTAGTTGAGCATTGAGTATTATTAGTATGTTTCCTTTTTAAGATATTGGTTGGGTAGATAATGATTGGGGGAAATATGGAACGAACATCTTGTGAATTTAGTTTCATAGTTTGACTAAAGGGCATTCGATGTTAATGTTGAGGTAGAATTCGATTTCAAAATTAAAATATTTTAGGATAAATATTTGAAAATGCTTTAATAGAAGTGATTTATAAAATGGGTTTATAAAAATGTATCATTTAAGTTGGAAGAAATTTAGGTTGAAAACTTGGCAACCTAAATCCCGATGCTTTTGAAAAATGATTCTCAAGTTTTTGGGAAAATAATAATAATACTATTTGAAACCAATTTGGTTTTAAGTATAAATTTTTGGGAATAAAAAGTGTAAGTAAGAAGTGTTGTCATTGGGTTGGTTTAGGGAACAAGTCTTGATTGTGTTGAGTCACAAGTTTTATGAAAGTTTTGATTTCTGACAAATAACTAATGGCGATCGACAAAACAAGGTCATTAGAGCTACATATGTTACTCTAGATTATAGATTGATTATTTGATATTATATTAGTGATAAAATTGTTAAAATCTATCCTCAAATAATCATGCATTTTCAAGAAAATTAATATATATACGCTTAGAATGTAGTTGCACATTCAGTGTGCAACTTTACAGGGACCGGTCGACCGGTCACAATCTCGGCGGTCGACCGTTCCTGCATAATGTGCACACTGAACGTGCACACATACACATAACGTATATATATTTTAAATTCCTGTCTACTGGTCACTTTTTAACCTGTCGACCGTTTTTGAACAGAAAGCAATTTTTCCAAAAGACACTTCTCTTCTCCAAAGGTTGCATCTCTTACCTTTCACCAAAGATCATATCTCTTAATGGCAAAGAGTTACAACCATTCTTATCTATATAAACTCATCCAATTCGTTGATTAAACATAACGATTTCATATTCTTTTTAATCTAATCTCTGATCTTACTCCTGCATTATAAAAGCTCTAAATTATTTATTGAATCTTTGAAACTATTTCATATCCTTTGATTCAATAATATACTTTCCTTAATCTTTTCAAAACATCATATCGCATACTTTGAGGATAAGATTATAGGAAGGGTGTACTGCTAGTGACAAATCCATGTTTTCAAGAGCACAAGTTGTCAACAACAATTGTATTTGTTCTTTTGTTGAAGTCCTCTGTGTTGTAAGAGGCAAGTGTTGAAGTCCTCAGTGTATTAGAGGCGTGAATCCCGTTCGGCTGTTCGGGTGTTGTAAACCTGTTCCTCCGGGTGAAGCGAGGAAGTTAATAGTGAAAATCCAGATAGAAGTCTGGGACTGGACGTAGGACGGTGCTCCGAACCAGTATAAAAATCTCTGGTGTGATTTTTTTATTTTTTATTTACTATGCTATTATCATCTATTTCTGCATTTGTATTGTAATCCATATTACACGATCCGTGTATACTATTTTAGCACATATAATTGTATACACACCGCACTTTCATTTGGTATCAGAGCACGGTCATCATATAACTGTAACACAGTTATTTGATATATTATAGTAATATGGCAAATAACGTAAGTACTAGCACTCAAAACACCACTTACACGGAGGGTCAATCGACACAAAGACCTCCATTTTTCAATGGTCTTAACTATAGTTATTGGGCAACACGTATGTCATTCTTTATGCAATCAAATAGCTATGATGCTTGGAATGCCACTCAAAGAGAAATAGTGAATCCAACAACTGATTATTCAGAATGGACTGCAGCTGAGAAAACGGCAGCAGCCGTACATGCAAGAGCAATAAATATGTTGTTCTGTGCATTAGACCAAAATGAATATAATCGTGTTAGTATCTGCACTACTGCATATCAAATTTGGCAAACACTAAAAATCACTCATGAAGGTACTAACAAGGTTAAACAAGCCAAAATAGCCATGCTGAAAAGTCAATTTCAAAATTTCAAAATGAAACCAAATGAGACAATCAATGACATGTATTCACCGTTTCAAACTATTCACCATGCACTTATTGGCTTAGGACAAAAGTATTCTGATTTCGATGTTGTTTCAACAGTCCTACATTCTCTGACTAGTGAATGGGAAGGAAAAGTATTAGCAATTGAAGAAGCTAATGACCTTTCCGTCATGAAGCCAGATGAATTGATAGGAAATTTAATGTCCTATGAAGCAAATTTGCAGGCTAGAAAAGAACAGAAAGAAGAAAAGAAAAATGTAGCATTTCATGTTGAGAAAGATGAAAATGAATCAGATTCTGAAGACGAAGATTTGGCATTCATTGCGAAAGGATTCAAAAAATTCTTAAAATATCGAAAAGCCAGTCGTTACAATAAAAGGAAACCTGGATCAAATAAACCATCTTCATCTGCTATAGAATGTTTCAACTGCCACAAAAAGGGACACATGCAGAAAGATTGTCCATAACAAAAGAAGAAGTCAGAAAATGACAAATTCAAATATAAAAAGGACAAATCTAAGAAACGAGCTTTCTCAGTAACATGGGATGATTCAGAGTCATCTTCATCAGAAAGTGAAAGTGATTCAGAGAATGAACAAGCTAATGTTTGTTTTATGGCAACAGAAGATGAGGTACAAATTCCTACATTTGATGAATTACTTGATATTAATGCTGAATTGATAGTCAAATATAAAGACATAAAACGTCAATTAAAAGTAGTCAAAGCAGATTTAAGTAGAGCAGAGCTTGAACGAGATATGTTAAAAGATGAGAAGAAAATATTAGAAGAGGAACTTGAAAATATTCAAGAATCATCATCTAATGTTGATTCTCAAATATCTCTTTTGAGTCAAGAAATAGAAACTCAAAAAGAGAAAAATAATGCTCTCACTACTGAAAATCATGAGCTTAAAGCAAAAGTCAAAATTCTAGACCTAGAAAAAGCTAGCTTACAAACAAAGTTTGATGACATTACTCAAAATGTTTCTAACTTTAACAAAGGTCGAGAAAATTTGACAAAAATCATTGAAAGTTCACAATCTATTTCAGACAAACAAGGATTGGGATATAACAAACAAGAAACCAAGAAACATCTTGGAAATAAAAGGAAAAAGAAAGTACAAAAAACTGAAGCTAAGAAAAATCTTAGTTTATTATATTCCAAACCAAAACCAGTTGTGAAATTTCAAAAGAAAAATGTCAAGACTATCAAAATATGGGTTCCTAAAACAAATAACAATTTGATTAGAAACAAATACATTCAGCAATTCATGAATACTGTGCATTTTAATAACAATTATATATATAAAGGGGATACCGGACCCAAATGGGTTTGGACTCCTAAGACCTAACTCTTAGGACCCTATAAAAAGTGGGTACCATGGACTTAATTCTATTTTTTGCAGGTCCCACTTAAGAAAAAAGGAAAGTGGATATTGGACAGTGGTTGCTCAAAGCACATGATGGGAG
This sequence comes from Allium cepa, assembly GCA_030765085.1. Classification (NCBI taxonomy): domain Eukaryota; kingdom Viridiplantae; phylum Streptophyta; class Magnoliopsida; order Asparagales; family Amaryllidaceae; genus Allium; species Allium cepa. The sequence continues at coordinate 469,266,989 of CM060943.1, forward strand.
ACAAGAGTTTATTAACAAATATTACATATTCAGATGGTGGCTCCGTCACTTTTGGAGACAATTCAAAAGGCTATATCATCGGCAAAGGCGATGTGAGCAATTGCGGTACATCTAACTTACCTCTTATTACTAATGTCATGCTAGTTAGAAATTTGAAACACAATTTGCTAAGTATTAGTCAGTTATGTGACAAGGGTTTTATAATTTCATTTTCAAATAATAAGTGTAGTATTTTAGATAAAGACCATAATTTGGTTTTCGAAGGTTATAGAGACAGAAATATATATATTCTGAATATGAATATTAATCATAATTCAGATATGTGTCTTGTGGCTAATGACAATGATCCATGGCTATGGCACAAACGCTTCTGTCATATAAACTTCAGAACTATTGACAAGCTAGCCAAAAACAATCTAGTAAGAGGACTACCCAAAATGAGTTTTAAAGTTAACAACATTTGTGATGCATGTCAATTAGGAAAATTGACCAAATCATCTTTTAAATCCAAGAAAGTCATATCAACATTACAACCACTTGAGTTACTACACATGGATTTATTTGGACCTACTAGAGTTCAATCAATAAATCACAGTCAATATGTGCTTGTAATTGTTGATGATTTCTCTCGTTATACATGGACAATTTTCTTAAAAAATAAAAGTGATACTTTCGATCATTTCAAATCTTTCGTCAAAAGAATTCAAAAATCAAAAGGGATTAAAGTTAAAAATATAAGAAGTGATCATGGCGGAGAGTTTGAAAATAATGAATTTGAACATTTTTGTACAAAGAAAGGTATATATCATAATTTTTCGTTTCCCAGAACTCCACAGCAGAACGGAGTTGTAGAATGAAAAAACCGAACTTTACAAGAATGTGCAAGAACATTATTGAATGGAACCACCTTACCAAAACATTTTTGGGCAGAAGCTGTGGCAACTGCCTGTTATGTTTTAAATCGTGTATCCATAAGACCTCTTACCAAGAATACTCCTTATGAATTATTTAACAAAAGGAAGCCTAAAATCTCATACTTCAAAGTTTTTGGTTCCAAGTGCTTTATTTAAAATACAAAAGACCAGCTTGGCAAATTCGATCCAAAGGCCGATGAAGGAATATTTGTCGGTTATTCAGAACGAAGTAAGGCCTATCGGATATTTAATAAACGAACCAAAATTATTGAAGAATCACTTCATGTCTCTTTTGATGAAATCTATCAGCACCCTCACACTATATCAGATGATGACGGATCAATAGTCACTGACAATCAAATCATCACAAATATTGATTCTGACTCGGAAATAGTTATTGAGAATATTCCTCAAATATGTGAGTTACAATCACCACCAAGAATATTAAGAGACCATCCGCCTCAAAATATAATCGGTGAAATAACATCACATGTCAGAACAAGGAGTCAACTCAATCAAATGGGTCATGTCGCTTTTCTCTCAAATATCGAACCTAAGAATCCAAAAGAAGCTGCTACAGATGATTACTGGATCATTGCCATGCAGGAAGAACTAAATCAGTTTGAGCGCAATGACGTTTGGGAACTTGTTCCAAGACCAACTGATCAGTCAGTAATTGGTACTAAATGGATCTATAAAAATAAGGCTGACGAACAAGGAAATATCACCAAAAATAAAGCAAGATTAGTAGCACAAGGATATAATCAGGAAGAAGGTATCGATTATGAAGAAACTTTTGCACCAGTTGCTCGATTAGAAGCTATTAGAATCCTATTATCTTTTGCTTGTCACCATAATTTCAAACATTATCAGATGGATGTCAAAAGTGCTTTTCTCAATGGATTTATCAAAGAGAATGTCTATGTCGAACAACCTCCTCTGTTCGTACATGAAAAATATCCTGACCATGTGTTCAAACTTAAGAAAGCTCTGTATGGTTTAAAACAAGCACCTCGTGCTTGGTATGAACGACTACGTAGCTATCTTATTAGCTCAGGATTTCAAATAGGCAAAGTCGATCAAACCTTGTTTATTAAACATTCTCGAAAAGATATTCTAGTTATCCAGATATATGTAGACGATATCATCTTTGGTTCAACAAACGATAAACTTTGCAAAGAATTTGCAAGTATTATGACCAAAGAATTCGAAATGTCTCATATGGGAGAACTATCTTATTTTCTTGGACTTCAAATAAAGCAACTTTCAAACGGCATTTTTATTAATCAAGAAAAATACTGTGAAAACCTTATCAAACGCTTCGGATTAGAAAATACATCTGGTAAACCAACTCCTATGAGTACAACTACACATCTTGACAAAGATGAAAGTGGTAAGAATGTTGACCAGAAATTGTATCGAAGCATGATTGGTTCTCTTCTTTATCTTACAGCTAGTCGTCCAGATATAATAATGAGTGTTTGTTTATGTACTCGTTTTCAAGCCGATCCAAAGGAATCACATCTACGAGCAGTGAAACGTATAATTCGTTATCTTAATAATACCAAAGATTTCGGTCTTTTTTATCCAAAAGAATGTCCATTTGAATTAGTATCATATAGTGATGCTGATTTCGGTGGTTCACGAACGGATAGAAAAAGTACAAGTGGTACGTGCCATTTTATTGGAAAATCACTTGTCTCTTGGTTCAGTAAGAAACAGAATTGTGTTTCACTATCAACATGCGAAGCTGAATATATATCAGCAGCTCTCGCTTGTACTCAAGTACTATATATGCAACAAACACTTCAAGATTTTGATATTCATTTATCAAATTCTACTATATACTGTGATAATACTAGTGCTATAAATCTCTCTAAAAATCCAGTAAATCATTCTAGAACCAAACACATTGATATCCATCATCACTTCCTTCGAGATAATATTGACAAAGGAAATATATGTCTTGAATATGTTCATACTGACAATCAATTAGCAGACATTTTTACTAAGCCTCTGCTCGAATCTAATTTTATTAGATTACGAAGAGAGCTTGGTTTAATTTCAAGAAAAAATCTTGACTAAGAAATTTCTAAAAGAACATCTTCTTGTTAGTTATTCTTTAGTTATTCTTTTTAGTTATCCTTTAACTATAACTATTGCATAAACTATATTTTTTTACATTAAATATAAGCCACTGCTTTATTTAATGGTTAAATTCTCTTTACTCATTTTTTTGTGATCGTCCTTTCCTTTCTTATTTTATAAATTTAGTTTTAAAAAGAAAGCTATTTTTAGACTTACAAAAATTTTCTGCTTATGTTTTCTTGGTTAAAATTTATCATTAACTCACATCCATAGGTTTATACATAAGAAACTTGTATATAAGCTTGCAAAAATTTTATATTTTGTTCATCTTTTCTTTTTATCTAACCATAATATTCTATACAACATACACTATGGCTCACATTTGTGATAAATGTGCTCAAGAATCATACATTTCAATTACGAGTTCTGAGTCGGAGGAATTTTATTCTCCTACAACTCCAAAACAAAAATCAAGTTGTCATCATCAATGCTCTTGTATGTCTGATAAAACTCCAAATTCAAAACGAGTGAAGAGGACACTATTCTATTCTCCTCGTACCAAAGCTCAAATCGATGAGATACACCACTACCAGAAACATCAGATAGACCTTCAGAGACAACTCCATTACGGGCAAAGTGAACTTTATCACGAGCAACAACGGACGTCGGCACGATTGTCCGTTTTAGAAAAGTTGGCAACATTTTTCTGCGGTTCCAACAAACATGACGTGCATGAACCAATGCCGTCTAGGCCATCAACATCTAAAAGTCCTAACTCGTGGGATCGGAACTATGAGAAGAATGAAGGAGCTCAGAAACAATGGAGTCCATGGTCGAAACGTATTGAAGGAAACAACGATAATTCTAATGACGAACTTTCTCATTAGATTTATATATATAGTTATTATATCTTTATCTATCTCTTGTGTAATGATGGTTATATTTTGTATTACGTATAAAATATATTATATATAGGTTGATATATGATAAAAACTTGAAAAATAAACTTGTTATTCACAGCAGACCAAAACCGGTCGACCGCCCTGGTTATAGCCGGTCGACCATTTGCTCTCTGGTTGAAAACGGTCGACCGGCCAAAATTAGTAGGTCGACCGGTTGACGTATTTTCAGTTTTTTATATAAACCTATGCGTCATTTTTCCCTCTACCCTCTTTCACTTTTTACTCAAGCTGTTCTCTTACCCAAAATCACAAACCCTAGTTTCCAATTTTCAATTCCCAAATCTGAAATCCTCCAACAATGGCTCCTCCTCAAAAGAAATCCAAGAAAGGAGCAACCTCTGAAACTTCATCTCTTACCATCTCCGTCAAAAAATGGCTTCAAACTCCAATTGCTGTAACAAGATGGAATCAGATGACAAATTACAAGTTTCATCCAGGCTCTTTCATCAAATTTGATGATTTCACGGCTTATGGAGTTCGGAGGTTAGCCAATAATGCCAACATTACTCCATTAATAGATTTTTCTGAAAATAGTGTGGAGATAAATCATTTGATGATCAAATTATTTTACGCCAACATGAATCTTGATGAATATCAACCTGATAATCCAAACGGCGTCATCTGGTCTGTGGTCTGTGGGAAGCAAATTTTTCTTACTCATGCTAGAATTGCCTCTATACTTGGTATACCAAATCGAGGCGAAGAGTTTTCATCTACCTTCTACGAAGTCTTCACTCGAAATAGTACCATTCATCAGTTTATAGAAGACAATAGTGATGGCACTAAGTCTATTGGACTTCGACCGACAGCCAGGCTACTTCATCGTGTTTTGATGCATTCTCTTTTTCCTAGACTTGGAAATTATGATGCAGTATATAAAGAAAACTTCAAAGCACTCTACGCTATTTATGGTGAAATCCAAATCAATTGGGTTCACATGCTTTTTGATGAAATTCTCAAGGTAAATAACTCAACCCGGCCTCATTTCTTCTACAATGAATATATCATGAGACTTTTGTTAGCTTGTGGGGTCAATCCTCCTAATTCTGCAACCTCAAAACCAAAATGCATTGATTCCATCACCATTAAGCGAATGAAGCTTCCTCCACCTTATCTTGAGATTATGCCTTTTGAAGAATGGCAACAAAGAGGACCAAGGAAAGAACGAGCAACTTCCTCTCGTCCTCGTTCCGATGAAGTAAAACTTTTAAAATCAAAGTCATCAACAAAAGAATCACTTGAAACAATCGCGCGTAACCAATTTTTGCTTGAATCACGTCTCAAGCGCATGGACTCTAAAATCGATAAGCGATTCAATAAGGTCAAGTCATTCTTTGGTATGCTATGGGATGCTATATCATGTTCCACATCCACCTCTGTTCAAGCACAAGACCCAGGAAAACGTCCTGCTGCTCCAGTTTTCACCTGGACATCATCTGACGAGTCTACAGGAATGAGTGGTCATGGACATGGTGAATCATCTAGAGGGCACAATGATGAGGAAGAAGAAGATGATGATGAGGACGACGATGATGATGATGAAGAGGAGATACGATCTGCTTCATCCTAGATTCTATTATAGTTTAGCTCTTTAAAAACATTCATCGACACTTGTACTAAATAGTGTCGTTATTCTTGTTTTTCATTTGACATTATGATCTGTAGTTTACTCTGTTATGTTTTGGATGTATTAGTGATTTATTTTGCTATGCATATCATATTCATATCATATTCATTCTATCTGTTACTCCTTTTTGTCGATGACAAAGGGGGAGAAAGGGCTAACAATTGCTTGCAGGAACATACATTTATAAGAATTCAAAGAGAAAGAGATCACATACTCAGGGGGAGATTCAGATTTGCAGATATATATTGTCATCAATCAAAAAGGGGGAGAATGTTGAGTCACAAGTTTTATGAAAGTTTTGATTTCTGACAAATAACTAAAGACGATCGACAAAACAAGGTCATTAGAGCTACATATGTTACTCTAGATTATAGATTGATTATTTGATATTATATTAGTGATAAAATTGTTAAAATCTATCCTCAAATAATCATGCATTTTCAAGAAAATTAATATATATACGCTTAGAATGTAGTTGCACATTCAGTGTGCAACTTTACAGGGACCGGTCGACCGGTCACAATCTCGGCGGTCGACCGTTCCTGCATAATGTGCACACTGAACGTGCACACATACACATAACGTATATATATTTTAAATTCCTGTCTACTGGTCACTTTTTAACCTATCGACCGTTTTTGAACAGAAAGCAATTTTTCCAAAAGACACTTCTCTTCTCCAAAGGTTGCATCTCTTACCTTTCACCAAAGATCATATCTCTTAATGGCAAAGAGTTACAACCATTCTTATCTATATAAACTCATCCAATTCGTTGATTAAACATAACGATTTCATATTCTTTTTAATCTAATCTCTGATCTTACTCCTGCATTATAAAAGCTCTAAATTATTTATTGAATCTTTGAAACTATTTCATATCCTTTGATTCAATAATATACTTTCCTTAATCTTTTCAAAACATCATATCGCATACTTTGAGGATAAGATTATAGGAAGGGTGTACTGCTAGTGACAAATCCGTGTTTTCAAGAGCACAAGTTGTCAACAACAATTGTATTTGTTCTTTTGTTGAAGTCCTCTGTGTTGTAAGAGGCAAGTGTTGAAGTCCTCAGTGTATTAGAGGCGTGAAATCCCGTTCGGCTGTTCGGGTGTTGTAAACCTGTTCCTCCGGGTGAAGCGAGGAAGTTAATAGTGAAAATCCAGATAGAAGTCTGAGACTGGACGTAGGACGGTGCTCCGAACCAGTATAAAAATCTCTGGTGTGATTTTTCTATTTTTTATTTACTATGCTATTATCATCTATTTCCGCATTTGTATTGTAATCCATATTACACGATCCGTGTATACTATATTAGCATATATAATTGTATACACACCGCACTTTCAGATTGTTTTGTGATAATCATAATAATCTTTTAAGTGACGATTAGATGTTTGCCTACGTGAACGTTGTGGGGTACTTTGTTAATTATTTTCTATATCATTGTACGATCGAAACTAATTCAACCCGAACAAACCCAAAGTATATGTTGTTGGAAAATGAAAAGTATTTGATACAAAAATGAAAATTTCGAAATAAAGTTAATATTTAAGTTAACTAGTTCGAGTGGCTCGAAAATAACTTAAAATTGGGAAATATATGTGTTCAAATTGTAAACACTTCTCTTGAGTATTATTCTTCTTAGTAAGGGAATGTATGATACTTTTTGGTGATACCCAGTTCCTTAATATCATTTTGGAGTTACTCGGGTTGTGTCTATATATTTGTATGATTTAAAGTATAGAGTTCCATTTCAAAATGTTTTTGAAAGTAAAAGCTGTATATTTGGATCTTGAATTTTCTTAGGAAAGTAAAAGAAAAATGGAATAATGGAATCAGATATGGATATATGATCTTAGGATGTAGTGAAGTAGCATACAAGTTGAACTTAAGAATAGTTTATGAAATGTAAACTTAAATAATTTAGTGGAAATAGAATTGGTATTAGGAAGAACCAATTAAGTAGGTGCGTAAGTTGAAAGTAGATCATTTCTCTTTCCATATAGAGCGATCCAAGATTCAAGTACACGGCTTTGAGGCGTTGCACCGTTCTGAATAAGGGTCTGTTACTCGACCTTTGACGTTAGGCACTTGAAGAGGGTTCTTGGTATGGGAACAAATTTTTCTACCATAGTTATAACTATGTAAGGAGAATAGTGGTCCCAAATCAAGGAGCCTGATTAGCATAAGAATGATCTATGTACATCATGCGAGTTGATGTATAGTGTTAAGTGTTTTCTGGGATAGGTTGTGGTGTAATTTCGAGGATGAAATTCTTTTAACAGGAAAGAATGTAACGACTCGGAATTTCACTGCTCTGATCAGTGGATATTTATTTAATTTTAAAAATTCAATATGTAGGTTTTATAACGAAAAAAAGTCATTTTAATAAATTAATAATGATGATAAAATCGTTTTCAAAATTTGTTTACCAAATGAAATAGTTTGTAGAAAAACAGAAAATGTGACCGAACAACATTTTCCGGAATTTTGACCTTTCGACACTGAAAAGTTGTCGGGAACGTTGTTCGTCTTTGTGCACCATATACACATATATATATATAAGTGTTCATTAAATAAATAATAGTACAATTAGAAATTATCTTATGTTAATTTGGGTTAGTAAGTATTGTGATAAGACATAATTTTAAAAATAATAAATTTATAAATATAGTTAACCTGCCTTTTGGCAAGGTAACGTACAGGTGGATTTAACCCAATCGATTGCATGGTTATCAAGGCTGGAATACTATGAGTTTGACTCGATTGGATGGATAGACGATCAATTATGGATGATAAACATGATTATGAACGCGGGATCGGCATAGTCGATGGACAAAAGATGCGGGATACGTGAAATATAAATTTCAACAAAAATCAAGACATTTTAGGTTGTTTTTATTTTGCTTCGAGTCATTGTAGGTTTACTTTGGGTTAGATGAGGCTTTGCTTCGGGTCATGCCTCAGGTCACTTGGGGTCGGCTGTGAGGAGTTGGGATCGGCATGCTTTTGGTTGCTTTAGGTCGGTAATGGAAATACCTCGGGTCGGCCTTGGGGAAATCAGGTCGGCATAAAGCAAGGGTTCGGTATACTTTTGCTTGGAGTCACATTGCAATCTGCTTTGGGTCGTCGGGCTATTTACTTCAGGTCACTACCCGTGCCACTTGGGGTCGACATATTATTATGGGATTGGCATAATCTAGAGGGGTTGGTACTACTTGGGATCAGCTGGCTACTTACTTGGGGTCGGCAGGCTACTTACTTAGGTCGGCAGGTACAAATCTTCTATCGACATATCACCATGGGGTCGTCATCTTTGAGGGGTCAGCATGTTCAAGGTGCTTCGGGTTGGTGAGATATTTACTTTGGGTCGACTGTAGCATTTCCTCGGGTCGTCATAGGAAATCAGGTCGGCATAAAGCAAGGGGTCGGTATGTTTTGCTTGGAGTGTACTATAGTCTGCTTCGAGTCATAGGTTAACTTGCTTCGGGTGATGACTCGGTCACTTAGCGTCGGCTGTGAGGAGTTGGGATCAACATGTTTTTTGTTGCTTGGGTTGGTAATGGAAATACTTTAGATCGGCCTTGGGAAAATCGGGTCGGCATAAAGAAAAGGGTCGGTATGTTTTTGCTTGAAGTCATGTTGCAATCTGCTTCGGGCTAAAATGGAGGCTGCTTCGAGTCACTAATCGGGTCTCTTGAGGTCGGTATATTTATACTCTAAGAAATCAGTGGTCGACGGTATGGACTCGACTATGGTTTTGATGGACCTATATCGCCCAGGAAGCCCAATAAACCGGATTTTTCCTATAAATACGTCAGGCGCGGCTTCGAAAAAGGGATTCTCATTCTGTTCTTCCATAACTTCTTCTACAAAGTCTGTTCAAGTTACTCTGCCATTTTTTATTTTAAAAAATGGGAATGTAACTGTAATCAATTCTCTAATCAATAAAAAGGAAATTTCTGGAGTGGACGTAGGCCAAAGTTAGCTGAACCACTATAAATCCTATCTTATTACTGCTTTTTTTAAAATTTGATTTTTCTTCATATTTATTTCCTCTTCATATTAAGTATATGTGAACTGTAAATGTGAATTTGTGCTTTCAATGGTGTTTGGGTGTTAGTGAACAATTTTGGCGCTAACATTTTGGTGCTTTCACTGAGAAAGCTAGCACTCAGGGATTCTGAAGCTTGGATTTTGGGCATGAAGGCTTACGAACTTGGATTCTGGAAGCTGTGGCTAGGCAATCAACGAGAAAACAAAGGGCAACGAAAAGATGGAAACAATAACGGATGCTATGCAGGGAAAGGATGCTGAAAAGGCGGAGGAAATGATACAGAACTTACTCCGACGAATAGCACAAGCTGAAGCGCAAAAACAAGGAAAAGAAGCAAGCAGGATGTTGTATGGATACAAGAAGCTACCCAAATAGATGCATCTTGCTAATTGGAATACAAAGGCTCCTTTGGAAAAGGATAATCTGGAATCACTTCATGGACTCGGGGGCAGGATGGAAGCGATGATTGGGAACAACCTATGGATGCTGGAATAGCTGGAAGTTGGGACCCAGGGCTTGGAATGGGAATTAACTAGATTGGACGTAGATTGGAACGACTAGGGGCAAGCCCCCCAACCAAGTGAAAAGGATCAACAATAATCACTCTCATGGATGGGCACTACTCTCCCCATGGAACTAGGGGGCATGGATCTTATTGGCTTTTCAAGGAATTGGATAGCGGCGATGAACAAGAGCAGCCGTCACCTACCACAAACTGGTGCGAGCCCGGCTTATGGGCACTGTCAGCCATCCTTTGATTGGGAAGGAATGAGCTAAATAACTAATGAACTCTACACTAAAATGGCTAGGTCACTCGCACATATATGGAAACTGGAGAGATCCCTAGGAATGCTCCGAGATGATAATAAACCATCATGATGAATGAATTTGAAAAATCAGTTTTATTGTTCTTTAATAACACCCTAAGATTAAGGCCTCGACCGAAGAGTCGAGGCCGAAGAATAAAACTCCTCGACCGGAGAGTCGAGGCGGGAGAACAAAAGTCCTCGATCGGATAGTTGAGGTCGGAGAATAAAAGTCCTCGATCGGAGAGTCGAGGCTGAAGTAGGATAAAATAACCTGGATTTTGATATGGACCGGGTGAGGTCCCGAATTTGAGTTACAGGACCCGGCGAGCTCCAAGCTTTGGATATGGACCCAGAAAGGTCCCAAATTTGGACATGGACCCGGTGAGGTCCCAGATTTGAGTTATGAGACCTCGCGAGGTCACGACTTTGGACAAGGACCCGGCAAAGTCCCGAATATGGATTATAAGACCCGACGAGGTCCGGGCTTTGGATAATGACCCGGGGAGGTCTCAGATGTGGATTATAAGACCCGATGAGGACCCGGATATGGATTATAGGACCGGGTGAGGTTCCGGATATGGATTATAGGACCCAACGAGGTTCTGGATATGGATTATAAGACGCGACAAGTCCCCGGTTTTGGATTTGGACCCGACGAGGTCCTGGATATAGATTATAGGACTCAGCGAGGTCCCAACTTTGGATATGGCCTGGAGACGTCCCAGTTTTTGATATGGACTCGACGAGGTCCCGGACATGGATTATAGGACCCGGAGAGCACTCGGGCTTGGATAAAATGATCCGGAGAGCTCGTGGATTCGGTTAATGGATTCAGAGTGAATTTGGAATTGGATATTGAATTTGAACAGTCATGGATTTTGTTAAAGATCCGGAGAGATCAAGGATCGGTTTGGGGATGGACTGGATTCAAGGTTGGATATGGTGATCAATGGATTATGGACTTTGGATTTTTGACTTACGGCAATACAAAACATTCCTTCCGATTGAAGGCATGTTTTGGAAGGCAAAGTGTTAACCCGCCTTTTGGACTGGCAATGTACAAGAGGATTTAACCCAATCGGCTACACGGTCATCGAGGCTGGAATACTATGGGTTTGACTCGACAGGATGGGTAGACGATTAATCACGGATGATAAAAATGATTATGAAGCCGGGATTCCACATAGTCGATGGACAAAAGACATGGGATACATGAAATATGAGTTTCGACAAAAATCGAGTCATTTTGGGTTGTTTGGATTTTGCTTCGAGTCATTTGTAGGTTTACTTCGGGTCAGATGAGGCTTTGCTTCGGGTCATGGCTCGGGTCACCTGGGGTCGGCTGTAAGGAATTGGTATCGGCATGTTTTTGGTTGCTTTGGGTCGGTAATGGAGATACCTTAGGTTGGCGTTGTGGAAATCAGGTCGGCTTAAAGCAAGGGGTCGGTATGTTTTTGCTTGGAGTCACATTGCAATCTGCTTCGGATCAGCAGGCTATTTACTCTTGGTCACTACCTGGGTCATATGGGGTCGGCATTATGATAACCCGGATTTTTGGGCATCCGATAATTAGATAATTATCTTCTTTAACTATTAAGAATACAGATTTATAGATTGGACAGATAAAATTCTGATAATATAAGATATCTGGATATATAAATGAATTTGAAAATATAATAGAAGCTGAATTATAAATATCGAGATAAATTATTTATTTGATAATCTACTAAATAATTATTTATCATTGGAAAATTATTCCTTTAGATTAAATAATGTGTTGTTAAACATGTATCTATATATGCGGGTTGATTTTAAATTGAAATCGAATTTGAATTGTAAATTCAAAAAGGAAAATATCTTACAATATTTTGGATTTAAAAATATATTATATATGATTTTATTTCTTTGATATAATTGGTTTTATGTTATTTTCTTTAAAAGAATTTATTTATATAAATTAAAATAATGTATTTACTTAATGGGAAATATATATTTTTTTTTTTATGTAACGTAAACATAAACCTTATACAAAGTAATTTAAATAATATAAAGATATTATTTACATGCATTTCACAAGTGTGAGGAGATTAATGCATACAATAACAAATGTTGGGTGATTAACTAATGTTAATGACAAGTGTAATTAAGTTACTTAACAATTTAACAAGTGTCTTTTATATCTTTTTATTTTTCAAAATAATTAATAAGAGATAATATAAACATTTTTCATACCTATCTCTCACTCTCTTTAATCGGTTCAAATTGTAATAAAATTTAAAAAAAAATCTGTAACTCAAAAACCAATAAATAGAAATCAAGAAAATCAAAGAATTCCCTTCACAAATTCAAACCAGTAACAATTTCAAGTTTCTCGGTATCAAGCAACTCCTGATTCAATTTAAGAAAATCATTTCAACAAATAAATCAAAGACTCGGAGCAAGTTCAAGTTTCCAGTTTCAAAAAAAATCAGCAACCTCCTATTTCAAATCATTCGAGGCTTCCTCTGTTGACTGTGAATAAACTAAGCTTAAAACAGTTTTAAATTGGATTCATGTGGTAGATGTTTGAAGTGAAATTGTGATGGTTGTTTGAGAATATGTGTGCATGTTTGTTTTAAGCTGACTACATATGTGTGTGTGTGTGTGTGTGTGTATAGAAAATTGTTTGTGCATGGTTATAAATGTTCTGTTTTGTGGTTCAGGCATAAATTTGATAAAAATTTTAAGCTCTTCCTTCCTGATCTTCTTTAGGCTTTAATTTGTAAACAAAAATTGTTTGTTTCATCAAGATATCAATAATAAAAATATTTTCAAGTTAAATCAATGATTGGTAATAGCAGAAAGTAAAAGAACAAGTGATAATGGAAATAATTCAAAATCCCAATCATAATAATTGTTTGCTTCAAGTGCATAATTGTTTTTTTTCGAATTCTAGGATTTTTAAAATTAAAATCATGAATTTTAACTAAGTAATTCGAGAGATATTGATTGATGAAAACGGAAATTGGGATTTCGTGGATTGCTGGTGATCATGAAAGTTTTTGACTTTAGGGTTTTGGGCGAAGGTGGCCACGGGGTTGACGTGTATGGGAAAAATGGTGACTGGTCTTATCGATCACCGAGGCGGCGGGAGGTTGGCGAACTAGGGCTTAAACCTGGGTTTTGATCATGATTGATTTCAGGGTCGTTGCGACATTGACAAGACTTCGGGCTTGATCGCGAGTAGGGGAATAGGTGCATGGGCCTATGAAGAAGAGTTGGTCGGAGTATCGAGAGGTCTGGTGGACAGAGGTGGCAGCATAGGGAGGAGTTTGGGTGATGATTCTTCCAGTTTTGGGTTCAATCATGGTAGATTTCATTTTCGAGTTCGTTTTGAAGCTCGGGTGGTCGTCGTCAAAAAGTGCGGTCAGGGTCGACTGGCCGATGATGGCGTTAGTGGTCGGAGAGGTCGCATGCGTCGATGCACGTGCACAAGTTCACCTGTGTGTATGCGGTGCAGTGGGATTTAGGAGTTTCGGGTAAATAAGGTTCTGCATGTTATCGAACTCGAGTGTTTTTAGGGTTTTGCTCGGGAACGTTTGAGTTTGGTTCGAGTAGTTTGGGTATTAACTTGAAGTGGAGGTGATAAGGAAATGGGATTGGCTCGGAGATTATTTTGTGTGGGCCGGTTTTTTTTGTTAGCTGAAGTATATAAGTTTTAAAAGCTTATCATAGTGGGTAAGTTTCAAAGTAAATGTAAACCAAGTTTTTAATCAAGGTACTAGCAAGTTTTAAAACAAATTCTAGAGTTTTAAAATGTTTCCAAATGGTTGTATTAAAAAATTATTTAATAGATTAAATCCTTTATGTTTTAAGGTGAACTAAGGTTGTAATTAAATAAAAGTACAAATTATTTAATGTATTAGGATGGTTAATTGATTAATTAATTAAAGGTTAATGAATTTGTGAAATCAATTTTAAAGATTGATTTATTAATATGAATAATTAATTAAGCTATTAATTAAAAGATGATTTATTAAGGACTAATCGCTTAATGTAATTAATTAATAATAATTACTGTAATTAAAAGATAATTGCTTAATGTCATTAATTAAGGTGGATAATTAATTGTTTATTACTAGAGGTGATTTATTAAATGATGATTACTTAATGTAAGTAATTAAAAGATTAATTAATTTAATTAGGAATTAACCAATGAGATAATTACTTGATGAAAGTAATTAACTTAATATAAATTACATAAGGGAAGTAATTAAGGATTAATTACTTAGTGTAATTAATTAAAGGATTAATTAATTAAAGGTTAGTTAACTAATGAGTGTGATTAATTAAGGGATAATTAATCACTGTAAGTAATTATAGGATAATTAATTTGAGTAATTAATTAAGGATAAATGTAATAAATCATTGTTAATTACTTTATAAGAGTAATTAAGGGATTATTTAATATGATGGGTGAAGGCTAATTAATTGGTGTAATTAATTAAGAATTAATTACTTATTGTAATTAAAAGATAATTGGTCAAAGGTAATCTAAGTGATTAAAGTTAGTAATTAATTATATTAGAGATAAATTAAGTTAATTTTGGAATTGATCAATCTTGCTTAGGAATGATTGAACGATGTTAAATGCCTTGAATTGGTTGATATCTCTGATATGAAATGTTTTATGATATGATATGTTTTAGTGGACAATGATTGTGTGGTTATCTATCGATGATGAATTGCTGTGTAAAAAGTGACGTCCTGTATTTAAAGTTGAATTGTATTTCACTTGAATAATTTGGGTTAAAATGGTATTGAATTCGAAGAGACCGGGGTCGGGTATCAGTAAATACCCAAATCCAATTAGATTTGTAACCTACAGTGATTCTTTAGAGATTGATATGTGAAATCAGTAGGCTGGAATGGGTTAAATTTAAATGACTGGACCATTTAAATTAAGTAAAGGTACTTAGGGATCGATTTGTGAAAATATGTGTTGACTATAACAAGTTGTGGACTTGTAGTGAAGTACGAGTTACCTGGGTTTTAAAAAGTTGTATGCATTGGTATTTCTTGTTAGATGGGTTTATCACGCTGGTTTCCAGCCTGACCCGGGTGTTACTTCGATATAATGCTTGGGTCAGACCGAGTATTGCAGTTTTTCAGGTAAGGACGTTCTGGAGCTCAGGTGGCAAGCTGGATGGCAGGATCGTATAGAGTATTCCGCTGTGAGATGTTTGTTTATCTGGAACATGTTGATTTTTAAATGTCCAGTGTTTGTGTAAATGTTGTATCTCTGATGTATTAATGTAAATTAACTGATACAGTTTTCCTTTGTATAACTGTTATTTTATTTGATATTATATTTTGATCCGCTGTGAATGTGAGATTCTGTGTTACATTTCTGTTTCTTCTTCTATCCCTTTTCTTCTTTTCCTAACTATTTGGAATTTTCAGGATCGAAAATTCTGGGTCGTTACTTTTGGTATCAGAGTAGGTTAAGCGAGAACCTTGGCTCTGGTGGGTTTACTGATTAAGGATAAGGTCAGTGGTACCTTAGAATGAGTTGAGTATGTGTGCGTATATATATATATATATACGAGAGCGTACTTTTTATTTTCCTATATAAAGATTTTAAAATTGGTTTTAAAATTGAATGATTTTTATATAAGTAAATTTTTCCAATTTTAAATATATTAAAGAAATTGGTTGTTGATTATTGGAGTTAAATAAAACAATGAAAATTAAGTGGTAAAAGTAATACAACCAAATTTAATTTGAATGAAGATAAGTTTAAAATGGATCCAAACTGAAACTAGAATCCTAAATTAGTAGAAGTGTTTTCAAAATAAGAAGATAATGAATTGGTTTCCAGATATGATAATCTTGGTTATTATCATAAATGGTTGTTGTATTTAATAATGAAATGTGTGTTAATGAGTAAGCAAAATGAAATGTTTTAGGGAAGTAAAACATTTAGGTAAGTATGACTTATAAATTGGAATTGAAGATGATTTAAATTGTGAAGTTTTAAATCTAGGACCAGAAATTTGGAATTTGTTTCAAAGTGTTAAAAGAAATAATGATAGTATTATTTACAAGGTTCTGTTTCAAACAAGGGATGTTTCAAAATTTTAAATAAATTTTTTTGAATTAAAACCAAGGGTGGTTTAAAAATTTAAAGGTATAACTTGGTGTGCAGAGGAAATGACTCGGGTCACTTGGGTCAGCATAAAGCAAGGGTTCAGTATGTTTTTGCTTGGAGTCGTATTGCATTTTGCTTCGAGTCACAGGTCAACTTTCTCTGGGTCATGACTAGGGTCACTTGGGGTCAGCTGTACGGAGTTGGGATCGACATGTTTTTGGTTGCTTTGGGTCGGTAATGGAAATACTTTGGGTTGGCCTTAGGGAAATCAGGTTAGCATGAAGAAAGCAGGTCGGTATGTTTTTGCTTGGAGTCATGTTGCAATCTGCTTTGGGCCAAAATAGAGCCTGCTTCAGGTCACTACCTGGGTCTCTTGAGGTCGGCATAGTTTATAATTCAGGAAATCAGTGGTCGACAGTATGGACTCGACTATCGTTTTGGTGGGCCTGTATCACCAAGGTAGCCCAATAACACGTATTTTGCCTATAAATACGGCAAGTGGGGCTTCGGAAAAGGGATTCTCATTCTGTCTTTCCATAACTTCTTCTATAAAGACTGTTCAAGTTACTTTGCCATTTTTTTTAAAAACTTGGGATTGTAACTATAATCAATTGTCTAATTAATAAAAAGGAAATTTTTGGAGTGGACGAGGCCAGACATAGCCGAACCACTATAAATTCAGTCTTATTACTGCTTTCTTTTTATTTTGATTGTTTTTCATATTAACTATCCATGAGTTGTAACCGTGAATTGGCGGTTTCAACTACGTTTGGGTGTTAGTGACCAATTTTGGCACTAATAAATATATATATGTATAAGTATTGTCACATCTTAGGTTTTTTTTGTGTGTGTGTATTAAGTGTTGTTACATCTTAAATTCTAATCATTAATCATCATTATCTCTTGTCAAGTCTTAGCTTTAATTAATAATTTAACTTATATATATATATATATATATATATGAAAGTGATGTGACTAAATAGAATAATTATGTATATATAAAAGAAAGTGATGTGACTAAACAAAATTATATATATATAAGAGTGATGTGATTAAACATAATTATATATATATATATATATTATAAAAGATTTATGCTGTGACTAGGTATAATAATGACAAGTTATATTATTTAATTCATTTTGCCTATATATATATATATATATATGCCCACCTATTCTTTTTTTTCTCCTTGCTTCCATTTCGTTCTTCTTCTTCCTTGTCAAATTTTTTCATGGCTTCTTTTTTTAGCCTTAAGAGAAGAAAAGGAAAAAGAAAAAAAAAAGAAATCTTAAGAAAATTGTAACGTTTGCGATTTTTCGTTGCCGAAAAACCGAAATGTTAGGGTTCAAAGAAGAAGAAAACGATAGAAGAAGGGAGAAAAGATAGAAAATAGAGAGAAAAGAAAATAGAACGGAACAGAAAAACAACAGAACAATAACAGAATCTCACAATCGCAGCGGAACAACATATAATAGATGAATGAATAATATTTAAACAAAGAACTATATCAGTTATTACATTACATCACATTTCATTTCATTACATCAGAGTGTACAACAACAAACAACAACAAACAGCGGAAAAGAAATACTATATACTAGTAATACGCCATGCCATCCATCTTGCCTCCTGCAACTCCTGAATTCCAGAATATCCTGATAAACCTAACTCTTGACTGCCCGTGTGGAAATTGGTGGACACCCAGAGTTTAGGAAGGAAAACAATAAACTCCGAGTCAGTCATAAGACTGGTGTGAGAACTCAAAACAGTTTATTTATCTTTAAAATCAAAATAGAGGAATATTTTTAAAGTCAATTCGCAATGCTTTTAAAAATGAGACTACCATAAGGCCTCCCGCATACACACACAATGCAAACGCAGAATCGGAGGAGATTTCTCCTTATGATAGTCAAAGATGCTTGATACGCATTAAAATGAAACATTTGATATTATTACTAGTGCATAGTGAGGAAAACATTTCAAAAGTAGAATATTAATCTTAGCCAGCATAGACATTTCGAACTATGCCTACTATAGCTACCATCTAAACAGTGGTGACCACCATAAGTAAATGGCAGGTTCTACAACTAAAACCGTATAGGGTTTCGTATTGGGAATTGGATTTCCAACAAATGGTCAGGCCAAGGAACTTCCCATTGCCACATGGAAACGCCTCTGGAATGACGTCCCGAGAACCAAACCGGATCTCTGCCAACACAAGGCCGTGTTACCCATAACTGGGTAACTACTGACACGAATATATCATCCCCGATCGTAACCGATCTATCCGAGGATCCTCGATTTCCAACAACCACAAAATTTGCAGCAACAACATAGGTTAAGTATCTGGGCTCCATACCATAATACCACCTCTATCCAGAAGGAATGACATACACTAAAGAGGTGCTACCCCCTAATAACCTTGCCGCATCCTTCCTGTTTTGACCATTTCCAGGGTGTGAAGTCCGACGAAGTCTCGTCCACAAGGCCACGCTTTATACAAAAGCCGTGCTTTGGGTCAACAAATGATCATAGAAATGATCACCAAGATAAATGATCAAATAAATGATCCTATCATAAATGATCAAACAATGATCATTTCACAGCAACACTCATCATGCCACACTACCAAATTGGGAGTATATCACTAATAACCTTCAACTATATAACCTCTGAGCTCGTACGTCTCAGAGAAGGGTGTTAAGCTAAGAGAATAAATTCTCCACCACCAACAGAAATACATTTGAAAGAAATCAGCTTTATATCTCAATTTGTAATGTCAGACATACAATCCATACAAGTCTGTTCCGGGCTCGAACAGAACCGAAGGCACTTCCAAAGAAGTCCTTGCAATCCGGATATTCACTAATCACGACCGGACTTCCCGTCACTAAGGGTGATAAAACCTCTATATCGGAGATCAGCCGATGTAGAGTAACTCGAGGGTAATCCTTCCGTTTTCACAAATATCCGGTCCTCAACACCGGTCATCAAATGCAATCCATTACGACGTATCACATATTCGGAATGGGTTATACGACCCCAAAGTCATTTCCCGGCTAACCCGAATAGTGAGCGCTTATTCAAAAATAAGTGTGGCATTCAAATTCAAACAATCACAACAAATACCTATTTAAAGGTAAATATTGATAGTCGGATTATTTAACTATCAATAGGCATGCTCAACATCACCAAATTCCAAATAATTTCCCAAATTATTTACTTTCCAAAATATCTTTACTAGATATAAAATTTCCCGCACTTCAAACATTTGAAACCTAATTTTCAAATCACATTTCAATCCTCTACCATTTTTGAAAACAAATTTCAATCATTTTCCTTTCTCGGAAATACTTTCATTTCAAAATGGTTTATTTAAACCAATTAAATAAATCCTTAACGATTTACTTTATATTTACATTCCAAATCCGTAAATTAATTCCCATAATTTCAAAAATAAATCAATGTTTATTTTTAAACTA
The DNA here is from genome assembly GCA_030765085.1 of Allium cepa. Lineage (NCBI taxonomy): Eukaryota > Viridiplantae > Streptophyta > Magnoliopsida > Asparagales > Amaryllidaceae > Allium > Allium cepa. The sequence goes on from CM060943.1 coordinate 469,287,062, forward strand.
ATTCCCCTTTCTTTTATAAATTCCATAGTGAACTTATAATCCCAAAATATCTATGATGTACGATTTTCAATCGATTTTTAATATTCACTTTCAATTTATCTTACAAGGATAAATTCTAAAACGTTCATTTCCCATTGGAAAAATATTTCCATACTTATTTAATAATAAGTACATCACAAATCTATTTATTTTCAATATTTGAAAATATTCGATATACACAAATCAAAATTAAGTATATATTTCATTCTTTAAGAAATCATTTTCTTAACACATTTATTTGGGTCAAAATGAATGTTACGTAAAACATCGTTACGACGACCCAAAATCTCTAGTATAGGGATTCAAAGTTTAAATAGATATATAAATCCCAATACTATACAAAACATTTCCTTTCGGAAACCATTTATTATAACAACAGTGTTATAGTCCACCATTTCCTTCTATTTCTCGAAAACGTCTATTTCAACAATAAATGTTGAAATCTATGGTTTCGATTCATAATACATTTTAAAACATCTTTAAAATAATTAACTTCATTCTATAATATTCCTTTTGCCAAACATGACTATTTCATTCAATAATGTATTCACTGTCCAAAATCGTGAATATATTTCCTTTAATAAACTTCACTATTCAATTTGTCAAATTAAATTGATTTCGAATTTATAAACAATGTTTATAAATTCCATTTCTATTTATAAGCTTCGATTTATAAATCTCATTATTAAAAAATTCCATTTATATCTCATTTAAATGCCAAAATCCGATTTATAAGTTGATTACTTATAAATCTTATATTTTACAAAATCTATTCATTTTATATATTCATATTTCATAAATTTGTAAATCTCAATTCACTTATGAAATCCCTTTTTATTTCACTTTATTACTTATAAAAACTCGTTTTATAATTCCAGTATTTTTAATTTATAAATATCAATTTTATAAATCTTTTATATAAACTGTTTATAATAATTCAAAATTTCCAATTAAACCATTTTATAAATTAATCACTATTTATTTCAAAAATCTTAATTTGGTTATATTTTACAAAAATAGAAATTTTTATAATATTAAATTTTATAACGATAATTTATTTTAAAAGGAATCAATTCAAAATTTTAATAAAACGTATACTTTCAAAAATCACTTTAAAAATCCTTTTTATATTGGAAATTTTTACTTTAATATTTTTAAAACTTTAAAATAGGTCCAGTGATGCAACACACCAAACAAATCAATCACAGCATCCAAACATCATATATCATCATATGATAAACAACAAATATCACAATATTTGTAAATAAATAAATACAGTTGAGGAATCCAGTTGGATCCCTCCAACCTGTTTCCCTGCATCCAAAGACATTAGCACAATACAAATTCCGTTTCGAGACAGAATATCGCGGTATATGGGATTTTATAAAATATGATCCGCTTAATAAGCGGCGCAATAGGGTCTCATCCGCTATATAATGCGGAAAATCAATCAACTGCAATATATAGATATGCCAATATATATTTATTGCTATATATATAGATATATCCTACTATATCTAATATCAAAATCAAGCAAACAATCAATAACTGCAAATCCAACTTTAATTTGAGTGAGAAGTTCTCACCTTGATTTTATTTTGCAATCCATTTTCCAATCCAGATTCGTTTTCTTCATGGTTATAAACCTTGTAAAAATAATTCAAGATTTATTACTATTTAAGTTGATCGAACAATTAATTATTGTTTAATAACTTAATTAACCCCTAGTTTTACTTAAACCAAATTTTTTTCTTTAACGATTTATTTAACTAAAATTTAACTTTCAAAACTAAATTTAATATATTAACCTTTGGTTATTAAATTATCCCATGATCTCATTTCAAATCAATTCTTTTAAGTAATTTATTAAAAATTAAATTTTAATCTTAATTCCTTTTAAATAAATCATTTTATCCCATAAATCAAACTCCTAACAAATCTTCTTTTACAAAATGTTTTCCATTTGAAATTAATTTTTTTTTTTATTCAACTAATAATATAACTTTAACAAATTTTCTTTTGATAAAAATTTATAAATTTCAAAAAAAAATTGTTTTCAAACACCAATTCAAACCTTTTATCGAGTTCTTCAACAATTATTTCAAACCCCAAATCGATTTAAAAATTGGTTTTCTTTGAAAGCAAGTTCCTTTATTTATTTTTTTCAAACTGCCCACTTTTCTCTAAAATTAACTCATTCCTAAACATTTAACTCTTTTTCTTCCCAAATTATAAATTCAATGATAGGTTATATACATATATTTAAACTAGATTAAAATCAAACAATTCGATACCTTACTGCTTAGATGAACCCAGAACCCTACACGATGCCTCGATTCCATCTCTGCCGAATTCTAAATCGTATAGAACCCTAGCTTCCACTGCGTAGTTGACCACGACAACCCTAGCAGCTCGTCGACCATCCATCAATCCAGTCGCGAGCCCCCTCTGCCTCGAAATCGTGATCGCCTTCGACGTCGTCACGCCCTCGCGCTTCCCAACCCACCATTGTTTCGACGCCGAGCCCGATGCTCCCTGAGTGATCGCGCCCCTTACCACGTCGCCGCTTGCCTCGCGAATTCCCCCCACCAGCAACATCCTCGCGAGCGCGAGCTCCCCTAGGTCGTCGGCCTTTGATTTCGAATGAAAATTACAAACGAGCGGCCACCATTGATTTTAATTTGAGAAAAAAAAGTCTCGGCTGTTTTCTTTTTTTCTTTTTTTGATTTGAAGGCTTCGGCCGTTGATTTTAAGGGAGAAGAAATTCAAATATAAATGAATACTGGGTAGTTCGTTTGCAGAAGATTTTGATGCTCACAGGCTTCGGCCATTATTATTTTAAAACGAGTAGAGATCGATTTTCTTTTTTTTTTCCTGCTTTGAAATGATGTCGCGTGAGATTTGTAAAGGAAAGGGGAAGACAGGATTACGTGCTTGCACGATTTTCTCGTGATACTAGGCGCGATTTTAGGCGTGATAAATGGAAGCTACAGTAATCTGAGTTGATAAAAGGCAGCTGATGTTTGACTAAATTTAAATTTAAAAATAAATCGAATTCGATTTAATTTCAACGCGTTTACGTACCGTGTGCTCACATATCAACTCCGAAAAATACGAAATTTGAAATCCGAGAATAATCCAATATTACGGATCCAATGGAACTGGTTTCGTCGAATTCCGAGACTGTGCCTCGGAAGGCTATTTTTAAATATCGATTCAAACGACAAATTTCAAAACTGAACAAAGCAGTTTCGAATTCAATTCTGAAGCTTCTATTATCTTCAATATTATCAATATGGATTTTACAAGCCTTTGAAATATTTTTAATCAGCTTAAAATTGAAGATTCAAATTTATATTCAACTTTCAATAGATTAAACTCAATAATTTTATCGCCAATTTCATTCTGATAATTTGAAATTCAATTCAAACTATCATTTAAATATTTAAAATTAATTAAATATTTTCAATTTATATTGTTCAAAATTCTGGGTCGTTACAATCTTCCCCCCTTAAAAGAATTTCGTCCTGAAATTACAAATTAGGAAGAAATGGTCCTTAACTCGTCTACTATTTTTTCAAAACTAAACAGTTTTATCAACTTACTAACCTAAATGTTTTTATTAGGGATTCATTATCATCTCAACTAGCTTTCCAACTTCAATTATAAGTTCCAAACAACATTGTTTCCTTAACTATTCAAATTTAGATTTAAATTCAAATTTTAAACTTTCAAAATTTCTCAAAAATTTTCTAGCACCCTAAATTTTTGAAAAATTTCGCCAGCGTCTACTTTGCGCAGCTCGATCGGTACGACTACAAAATGGCACCACGGCCCCTCAGAATCAAAAAGAAAAGAGAAAGCCAAGTGGCTGGAGAAGAAAATCACCAAATTTCATATTGAAATTGAAATACGTACCATTTTGTCGAGTAATTCAATTTTATCTTTGAAATCAAAATCCAAATTCCATTTCTTTTAATACACCTGTATAACCTGCTAACCATAATATCTAATTCCAACATTCAAACCATTTTGCCAATTTCATTACAAAATTTTCAACATATGCTTCTTATACATTTTTACTTCACTATTGAAGTTACATATTCATTTTCATTCAATTTTTGCATTTCCAATTTCATTTGGATTTAATTCACAATTTCAATTCTATTTGAATTCAATTTATCTTCTATTCTGAATATTGAATTTTATCAATCATCTTTTATTCACAACTGCACTATTTTAAATTAGTTCCCATTACTAATTCATTACAAGTTCTAATTCATTTCACCTTGCACAATTCAAATTGGTTGTCAATATTCAGTTTTCAATTTCAGTTTATAACCACGTATATTTAAACTGGATTTCAAATTCATATGAATTCAATTTACTTCATTTACTTGCAATTGTAAATTCATTCATTCTCAATTTATTTCCATAATTCAATACTCGATTCCAATTCATTTTGATTACTCCAAATTTATTTTCAACTTAATAATATTCCATAAATATTTTTATATAGTATTCCAGAGTCTTTTTAACTTTTCAAAACTATTATTGAAAACAATTAAAATTATCCTTTGAATTCCAAAACCAAACCCCAAATTTACCAAACAACTTCCATTTAAAACAGTTTGGCAGCAATTTCTCTTTTGAAAACCCGAAAATGAACATCGATGATGTTGCAGCCATTACCAAAATTATTTTCCAGCGACCAAAAGAGTTTAGAGCTTTTCATTCCTTCAAAACATTTTTCCAAAAACCTTTGAAAATTATTTCCAAACCAAAAAGGAATTTAATTTCTAAAATTTCCAAATTCTTTCAAAAACATTTCTAAATACTTCTTTGGAATTCTATTTCCAATTATAAGTCACATTTATAATTTACTTTCTTAAATTTTATTGGTATATGGATTTATTTCTTAACTTTGGAGTTATGATTTCAATTTCTTTTTCAACAACCAATGATAATTTTAACATTATGATCTCCTAACATCCAAGCAACCATATACTATAATAACTTACAGAAAATCATTTCTTTTATATACAAAAATAGTTGTGGGCAAAATTATTTCATTTACCCTATTCAAAACAATACTGTGTCGGTTCATCTTGTTTAAGAGTTTAGAAACTCCTATCAACACAGTTAGCTAGACTGTTCCGACCAGAATCTATAAACAATCAACCGATAAGTCAACACAATATAAAACAATTTCATATTCACTAACAAATACGCACTCATATCTATTATTACACTCAAACTCATTCTAGAGTACTACTGACTCTATCTCTAATGAGTAACATCCAACAGAGCCATGATTGTCGCTTAACCATATGCTCTGATACCAAATGCAACGTTTGCGATTTTTCGTTGCCGAAAAACCGAAATGTTAGGGTTCAAAGAAGAAGAAAAAGATAGAAGAAGGGAGAAAAGATAGAAAATAGAGAGAAAAAAAAATAGAACGGAACAGAAAAACAACAGAACAATAACAGAATCTCACAATCGCAGCGGAACAACATATAATAGATGAATGAATAATCTTTAAACAAAGAACTATATCAGTTATTACATTACATCACATTTCATTTCATTACATCAGAGTGTACAACAACAAACAACAACAAACAGCGGAAAAGAAATACTATATACTAGTAATACGCCATGCTATCCATCTTGCCTCCTGCAACTCCTGAATTCCAGAATATCCTGATAAACCTAACTCTTGACTGCCCGTGTGGAAATTGGTGGACACCCAGAGTTTAGGAAGGAAAACAATAAACTCCGAGTCAGTCATAAGACTGGTGTGAGAACTCAAAACAGTTTATTTATCTTTAAAATCAAAATAGAGGAATATTTTTAAAGTCAATTCGCAATGCTTTTAAAAATGAGACTACCATAAGGCCTCCCGCACACACACACACACAATGCAAACGCAGAATCGGAGGAGATTTCTCCTTATGATAGTCAAAGATGCTTGATACGCATTAAAAAGAAACATTTGATATTATTACTAGTGCATAGTGAGGAAAACATTTCAAAAGTAGAATATTAATCTTAGCCAGCATAGACATTTCGAACTATGCCTACTATAGCTACCATCTAAACAGTGGTGACCACCATAAGTAAATGGCAGGTTCTACAACTAAAACCGTACAGGGTTTCGTATTGGGAATTGGATTTCCAGTAAATGGTCAGGCCAAGGAACTTCCCATTGCCACATGGAAACGCCTCTGGAATGACGTCCCGAGAACCAAACCGGATCTCTGCCAACACAAGGTCGTGTTACCCATAACTGGGTAACTACTGACACGAATATGTCATCCCCCGATCGTAACCGATCTATCCGAGGATCCTCGATTTCCAACAACCACAAAATTTGCAGCAACAACATAGGTTAAATATCTGGGCTCCATACCATAATACCACCTCTATCCAGAAGGAATGACATACACTAAAGGGGTGCTACCCCCTAATAACCTTGCCGCATCCTTCCTGTTTTGACCATTTCCGGGGTGTGAGGTCCGACGAAGTCTCGTCCACAAAGCCACGCTTTATACAAAAGTCGTGCTTTGGGTCAACAAATGATCATAGAAATGATCACCAAGATAAATGATCAAATAAATGATCCTATCACAAATGATCAAACAATGATCATTTCACAGCAACACTCAGCATGCCACACTACCAAATTGGGAGTATATCACTAATTACCTTCAACTATATAACCTCTGAGCTCGTACGTCTCAGAGAAGGGTGTTAAGCTAAGAGAATAAATTCTCCACCACCAACAGAAATACATTTGAAAGAAATCAGCTTTATATCTCAATTTGTAATGTCAGACATACAATCCATACAAGTCTGTTCCGGGCTCGAACAGAACCGAAGGCACTTCCAAAGAAGTCCTTGCAATCCGGATATTCACTAATCATGACCGGACTTCCCGTCACTAAGGGTGATAAAACCTCTATATCGGAGATCAGCCGATGTAGTGTAACTCGACGGTAATCCTTCCGTTTTCACAAATATCCGGTCTTCAACACCGGTCATCAAATGCAATCCACTACGACGTATCACATATTCGGAATGGGTTATACGACCCCAAGGTCCTTTCCCGGCTAACCCGAATAGTGAGCGCTTATTCAAAAATAAGTGTGGCATTCAAATTCAAATAATCACAACAAATACGTATTTAAAGGTAAATATTGATAGTCGGATTATTTAACTATCAATAGGCATGCTCAACATCACCAAATTCCAAATAATTTCCCAAATTATTTACTTTCCAAAATATCTTTACTAGATATAAAATTTCCCACACTTCAAACATTTGAAAACTAATTTTCAAATCACTTTTCAATCCTCTACCATTTTTGAAAACAAATTTCAATCATTTTCCTTTCTCGGAAATACTTTCATTTCAAAATGGTTTATTTAAACCAATTAAATAAATCCTTAACGATTTACTTTATATTTACGTTCCAAATCCGTAAATTAATTCCCATAATTTCAAAAATAAATCAAAGTTTATTTTTAAACTAATTCCCCTTTCTTTTATAAATTCCATAGTGAATTTATAATCCCAAAATATCTATGATGTATGATTTTCAATCGATTTTCAATATTCACTTTCAATTTATCTTACAAGGATAAATTCTAAAACGTTCATTTCCCATTGGAAAAATATTTCCATACTTATTTAATAATAAGTACATTACAAATCTATTTATTTTCAATATTTGAAAATATTCGATATATTAAATCAAAATTAAGTATATATTTCATTCTTTAAGAAATCATTTTCTTAACACATTTATTTGGGTCAAAACGAATGTTACGTAAAACATCGTTACGACGACCCAGAATCACTAGTATAGGGATTCAAAGTTTAAATAGATATATAAATCCCAATACTATACAAAACATTTCCTTTCGAAAACCATTTATTATAACAACAGTGTTATAGTCCACCATTTCCTTCTATTTCTCGAAAACGTCTATTTCAACAATAAATGTTGAAATCTATGGTTTCGATTCATAATACATTTTAAAACATCTTTAAAATAATTAACTTCATTCTATAATATTCCTTTTGCCAAACATGACTATTTCATTCAATAATGTATTCACTGTCCAAAATCGTGAATATATTTCCTTTAATAAACTTCACTATTCAATTTGTCAAATTAAATTGATTTCGAATTTATAAATAATGTTTATAAATCCCATTTCTATTTATAAGCTTCGATTTATAAATCTCATTATTAACAAATTCCATTTATATCTCATTTAAATGCCAAAATCCGATTTATAAGTTGATTACTTATAAATCTTATATTTTACAAAATCTATTCATTTTATATATTCATATTTCATAAATTTATAAATCTCAATTCACTTATGAAATCCATTTTTATTTCACTTTATTACTTATAAAAACTCGTTTTATAATTCCATTATTTTTAATTTATAAATATCAATTTTATAAATCTTTTATATAAACCGTTTATAATAATTCAAAATTCCCAATTAAACCATTTTATAAATTAATCACTATTTATTTCAAAAATCTTAATTTGGTTATATTTTACAAAAATAGAAATTTTTATAATATTAAATTTTATAACGTTAATTTATTTTAAAAGGAATCAATTCAAATTTTTAATAAAACGTAGACTTTCAAAAATCACTTTAAAAATCCTTTTTATATTGGAAATTTTTACTTTAACATTTTTAAAACTTTAAAATAGGTCCAGTGATGCAACACACCAAACAAATCAATCACAGCATCCAAACATCATATATCATCATATGATAAACAACAAATATCACAATATTTGTAAATAAATAAATACAGTTGAGGAATCCAGTTGGATCCCTCCAACCTGTTTCCCTGCATCCAAAGACATTAGCACAATACCAATTCCGTTTCGAGACGGAATATCGAGGTATATGGGATTTTATAAAATATTATCCGCTTAATAGGCGGTGCAATAGGGTCTCATCCGCTATATAATGCATGAAATCAATCAACTGCAATATACACATATGCCAATATATATATATATATATATATATATATATATATATATATATATATATATATATATATATCCTGCTATATCTAATATCAAAATCAAGCAAACAATCAATAACTGCAAATCCAACTTTAATTTGAGTGAGAAGTTCCCACCTTGATTGTAACAGCCCAATTTTTTTAACAAGTATTTTTCACTTGTATTTTTCTAAAAATAAAAACTTTGGGGTTTATTTAAAGTGATTAAAAATATAAAAAAAAACAATTGACCAAATTTTTAATTAAATAATAAGATCTCTGAAATTTTGACATGGTTAAGAATTAACTTTAATTTGGAAATTTGGGGTTTTGTCGAAGATGGTAAATAACTTAATGTCTAGCAAAATCAAGTTTTAATTAAGAAAACATTAATAGCTTAGGTGGTTAAGACATCTGGGCTATTCACGATAGGTCACGAGTTTGAGTCTCAGCATGGTCAGAACTTCGAATTTTTTTTAGTATATAAATGAACTGGGTAATTACGCCTTAAAAAAGGCGCCTAAATTTAGGGAATAAATATCGTATATATATATATATATATATATATATATATATATATATATATATATATATATATATAAGTTTATATATAAGAAAACGTATAGAACTTTAATCCGTTATTTTTCTCTTTCCAGAAAAATTTACTTCCCAATTTATATACATATATAATTTGATTTAAATCATTTCCTTAAAATACTAAATATGGAAATTTAAAGTGTGAAACGGTTAAATTTGTTAAAGACAACTCCATTTGAATTTTAATAAAAGAAATTTTGTATATATATATAATATGTGAAACCAATTAAGTTTGTTAAGTAATAATTTTGAAGAATTTAGTGTATTAATGAACTGTTGGATTTCGCGTTTAAAGGACGCGTAAAAATCTATGGTAGGTAACGGAATAAAACGTATAAACTTAAAAATGTTATTTTTATAGAAATTTTTGATGTTCTGTATTACGTCAGTTTGATGTATTGTAAAAAAATCATATTTTTAATATTTTTGGATATAAAATATCAGTCAGTGATTTTATAGCAAATGTTATTTTGTTTTAACGGACAGTTTGGTTTTTTTTTTAAATAAATTTATATACGTTTCATTCCTAAAGCCTTACATAATTTTTTCCATTTCATTTATTGCAATCAAACTAAAAATCAAGATTGATAAACTAGAAATGAATCACACATATAAGTAAAGTCCAAATCTGTTTATCCTCTGTTTCAAGCAGTACTACACAAAATCAAGTTCCTCAATCACGCATAAATATTGAAATCAAAGCTTCTCATAAAATTTGCAGTAATCGCATGCATTGATTTCAATTGGCAGTTTTAAATCTCGCAAGCCATATTCCCACAATCAACGCATGTTTTAATAAATATGGGTAACGTTCAAACATTTATAACTGAGAATCGATATCACACATATAAAGATCAAAATGTATAAAATGAAATAAAAATGAATATGAAGTAACGTTCGAAATATTTTTCCCTCTGATATCCTTTTACACAATCAATGCATGCACTTTAAAGACTGAAACGTGCATATCCTATATTCTCCCATTCTTTGCTTCCAACAGCTCTACCAAAATCAAGTACATGAATCTCGCAATTCATTGAATAAATCAAACCATTTATCACGCTTGCCTTTTTTTTTCCTCTGCTTTAATCACGTATCTATATTCACAATTTATGTCAATATAACTGATGTTTGCTTGCCCTTCCTTTGATCAATATTCCCTTAAGTAACGTTCACGCATTCATGTTAACAACTTTATATCTGTGTAACTGACATGCTATATCAGTGGTTCTTTCATCACGCAAGAAGATCTCAATCAAACCTTTTCGAACATATTCTTTTGTTCAAAACTGGAAATGTGTTTTGCCTTTTCTTTTCTCAGCAATAAAATCACGTATTCATATCTTTCGTCTCTAATAGCTTCAAGTCTTCAACTGATTGCTCTCCCTCCCCATTGATCTTGCAGCAGTTCAAATCTTTTTAATTTTTGCAACGTTCGAACTTTATCTATTTCCTTTGAACTGATGAGGAAATTTCGCAGTCATATCAACCAAATTTATATCAATAAAACTGATGCTTTTACCTCTCCTTTAATTCGCACTGCCTATATATATACCCACCTCACCAGTTTCTTTCTCCGCATCTAAATATCTCTGCCTTCCCCTTCCTCGTACGTTCAAGATCCATCAGGTAATAAGTCTTATTGTTTTTTTTTTCCTTCCAGTTTTCCTTCCTCTTTCTCTTGATGTTGTTCTATCTGTGCCTTGCTCGGCCACACTACTATTTATTCACTTTGTCTTTCTATGAGACTCTTATCATCTGCCTTGAACTAAACATATGGGATCTGGATATGTTGAACTGTTTTTGTTTTGGAAAGTTAGGTCTAGAAACAGAGAGGAAGTGAGATCTTGTGTGTGTGTTATAGGCTTAACTCTCGACACATAGGTAGTGGAATGTTGTGCAAATTTGTATATGGGAACTGTGTTGATGTCATGCCAGGTAAGTTGTAGGGCCTGGGAGTTATTTTGGGAACAGATCTGTCGAAGAAAAAAAATATATATACTTGAGGTATAAATTGCGTGAACATAAGATGGTCTGGAGTTGTTTGAGAGGAGTAGGAAGGGCAGTGTTGTCAAAATATTTAAGAAAGAGGGATGGGTTCATTTAGTAAGGATCTGATGATGCTTAGTTTTTTTGTTGCGTGAATATGTGTTGGCAGGGATGTTAGACTGGGTTGTGCATTGGTGTCACCGTGTACGTGTATCACAGCCACAAATATTTAGAAGCATGCATTTGTTTTGTATCTGGTTAGGAGTTGTTTTGGTTCGTGTAGAGGTCTGATAGGAACAGTGAGAAACCCTTTTTGCATGTTTGAGTTGGATGTTAACAAGGCCTAGAGAGTTTTCTTTCATTTGCAAAAAAAAAAAAACAAAAAAAGAAAAAAAGAAAAAAAAACAAGGGGTGAGGATGGGAAAGAGGTAGGCTAGGACAGTGAGTTCAGTTAGTCTGCATATATGTAACCTTCATATGATAGAGGAAGCAGAGAATAAGGAGGAGAGGAGATGTACACATTCAGTAGATGCTTTGATTTAGTCGCATGATTTTACACGAAGTCGTTGCATAAAATTCTCGAAGTCTTTATATTTTGTCCCGAAGATTTGTTGCATTTTTCTCGAAGAAATTCCATGGTTAGCTCGAAGAAGTGGGGTTGTGGCGCGTGTAGCTGATGATGAATTCATGTCTGATTGTAAGTTTGTAAAGCCTACAAGTTTAAATTTAGACTGTAAAGAAATATTGTAAGTACTTAGGTTGATTTGCAGTAGTAGATGATATTTTTAGTAGTTGGATCCAGGTAAAAGGAAAATAAAATAATGAATGAAAGTGGCAGAAGAGATGTAAGTATGTGGAAATGTTGGCGTGAGTGCGTGTACGCGAGTAAGTGTAATGGAAGTGTGCACGTGTACATGTACCCCGGCATAATAAGAAAACTCCACCATTTTGCCTTAGTTTGTCTTTAGGAAATTTTATCATGGTTATAGTGTTAGCACAGTTCGTGTGTTTGGAAATGTTTTGGTTGTTGTACACGGTAGAGTGGTCGAGCAAGTCAGACAAAAAAATTCTCTCCCTACTTTTAAATTTTTCTTTGACCGTAAATTCTAAAGTCGCGTATTCAATATTTTGAATCTTGTTCTAGATTCAAATCTAAGCTTGACATCCGAGAGATTTTGATCGTTACTCTCTGTAGTTCTTTTCCGGTGAATCATCGTTTTGAAATTTAAAATCTTTCTGCAGCCATCAGGTGAGTATTTCTCACCAGACATACGTATTTATATTTTGGTAAATTATTGCAAGTGTATGTGTAAAATTGTATTTCACTATTATCTGTCTGTAGTGTAATATAGAATGATGGACCCCATTTAAATTGACACCTCATCAGTATTATCTGTTATATTATTTCTGCAGTTATGTTATTGTTTATTTACTGCTTAAATCACCACTGCAAGTTCCCTGTTATTATAGATGGTATGGGCTGAAATGATAGGCCTAATTGATTATTATTGTTCACTTGTTCTGTTAACTTCTGTAAATTGTCTTGGGATTGCGGGTTCGAAATGATAGAACCCGGGGTTGTGTAAATATCGGATTGAAATGATATAAATCCGTTTCACTTGACCTAGGCTAGAAAATCTTATACAGGCCCGTGGTTTATATATTATTTTCTGAAATTATTTTAAATTGTTTAAATTTAGAAATTTGATGATATTCTAATTTAAATTATATAAAGGACTTTTATGAGATTTACAATGATTTAAAAGGGGTTAAATAAATAAATGTTGAGTTAAAATTTTGGAATATAACTTGTTTAGAAATTCTATATTTTTGGAAAGGAAAAGATTTCAATACAGAAATAATAAATAATAAGTTATATTTGAAATTTGATGTTTAGCTAAAAGTCTACTACAGCATTTAATTGCTGTCTTTTGAAACTTGACTATTTTAAACCCATAACTTTCGATAGCATTTCCTAGATGCTGTAGAAGTGAAATTGATTTAACATTGATTTATTTAAAATTTCATCTCTATTTTGGGAATACGTTAAGATTTGGAATTTAAATATGAAATTGCTAATAAAGTAAGAAGTTGAGTTTGGAAAGTTTTAAAAGAAGAAAATTGATTTCTATTCTTTTGATAAAAGCAATAAATTCCAAATTTAATTGAATAAATTGAAATGGTATATTTTCAAAGGAAATGTTTTAAATCAAGGATTTGAAATTAAAGGTATTTGAAATATATATATTGATTTGAAAAATATAAATACCATTTTTCAAACTATAACCACGGGTTATAATAACGTTTGGTTGGCAAAGAGACCGGGATCGGATATCTGGCATACTCTCTGTCGATACCGAAAACCACTTTGACTAACCGTGTACGCGGTGGAGATTCCAAAATGAAGTAGGATGGTGATGACGGTTTCTTTAAGGTAAATACGTGGACCCGACTCCCGTGAGTTGGCATAAGGTGGCTAAAACAGGAGCGATTCTCGGATTAATGAGGTAGCACCTCTGATCGAACGCACTTCTTCGTATGCCATTCTATTACTCTTGTGATTGTTTTGGTGCGCACCTTTGATTTGGGAGTGTTGTTCGAGGTGGGCGGTAACTGCGGCTACGCGTTTCCACCGGTCCGGATAGCAATTGGTATATCTACCCTGGCATTGCCTAGTTGTGCCGTGTCACCTACCCTAGCGAGCCTACTACGAGTTTCTATTTGTGTCGTACCTATGGAGTATCCTCTGGTAGCTTCCCGGTCAGGAGTTATTACGGTACTGTATAGACTATTGGCATTATTTGTGTTAAGGGGAATATTGGGTCACTCCTTAACGCTATTTAAAAGTAAGTTTATTTTATATATAGACACTATTATAATAGCGCAATATACTACATAGTAAATAGTTTAACGGATCCTTAGAGGATGGGCGATCCCAAGCATCCTTTAAGTTACTTGCTTTATATTACAGTACACTTGATTTAGCTTACATTATATAAGTATGTATGTCCTGACTCGAGTGTTTTGTTTATTTGTACGCTCGGGTCAGCCTGAGTTGCAGCTACAGCTTTCTTTCCGGAGCTAGGACCACTCATAGATCACTCTTGCTAGTTGGAAGCTTTTTCATCTTTATCTATTTTGTAATTCAAAGCATTAAAGACTTTATATTTGCTTATGGCTTAAAATTGTATCGAAGTTTATAAACAATGTATTTCTGTTTGGTAAAAGTTTCAGTGGCTTCATGAACCACTGTGATATTTTATATTCCGCTGTGAGATTCTGATATCTGTGTCTGTGATTCTGTGATTAATTATTTACTGCATATTCTGAGTTCTGCCAAATTTATTTTTTTACAACGCGGTATTTTGAACAATTCAAGTCCGACATGTGCGGATGCGAATGGTTGAAAACACCAGGTCGTTACATCTGGTATCAGAGCTTTGGCTTTAGGCAAAACTTAGAATGTATGGTAAATTTGACTTACAGAATCACTTTCATTCGAGCTTGAATCTCTTCCTTTTCGAATTTTGGAACGTTCCCTGCGGTTCCGAAGTTCATTCGTGTCCCTCACTATTTATTTTTCTTTCGATTCGGGAGTATCCCATAACTCCACTTAGGATGATCTTTATAGTGAATTGGCGGTTTCGCCAATATTCTAATATAGCGGTGAAACTCCTTTACAACTAGCATTGATTCACCGGAGATTTATATTTATCCTCGGTTTAGATACTAGTATCTTTGGTTATTCTGAACTCTATCTCTTCAGATCGAATGTAGATTTACCCCAGAAAATCCACATCGATCTGACTCTTTAAGTCACGGTTGACCAGGTTAAGGTTGCCCGCGATTTATATAAACTTATCTGGTTTCTTATTCTGTTATTTAACCATCGGATCTTCTGATTCCAACTTATCTTTAAATCAAAATTCTCTTTAATTTGAGTCCTTCAAAATTTGAATCTCTATCCTTGTTTGAAAAAAAAAAATTTATTCCTATTTGGGAAAAATCTAATATTATATATAAGTATAATTTTCAAAATTTAACTAGTTGTTTAGAGATAATAGTGTTTGGTTTTATTTATTGTTTTGTAAACCATTGGTTTTGTCTTATATAAATAATTGAATATAAACATGGTTATAAATTTATTTGGAAACAGAAATGAATTTAAAACAAGAATTTAAGAATTCAATTTTCGATAGTTTCAAACCTTGTGTTTAAAGGTCTTAAAAGGATATATTATTTTCGAATATAAATTTGTTTCCAAAGAATTTTAAAGTTTTAAAAATTAGTGCTCTTCTCTTTGTTGCTGGAAAATAATTTCGGTGATGACTACAACATCATCGACATTCATTTTCGAGTATCGAAGTAAAGAGACCACGATGTAGTTTTGCTTCAAAAATTTAATTAATTTGAATTTCTAAAATATGACTTAATTTATAATATATATAGATATATGATTTAAATTTGATTTGACATATACTATATGTATGTATTTATTTATCTCTAAAGGGTTTGAAGTTAATTGGAAATTTAATTCATAAATTTATGTTAAAAGGTGATTCTAATGATAAAATAAAGTCAAATTTGGAATGAATATTTAAACTTGAATAATATAGTTGGAAAATTTTACTTGTATAAATTGCATGCCAATATAACTTACCTAAATCATTCAGAAATTAACTATGTAATTGGATAATGTATAATATAAAAGGATTTTATAAATAAAAATTTGAGTGGTTATAATAAATGTTTACAACAAGACAAATAGAGGTAAATAGAAATAAAAGAGTAATTGAATAATATACAATATCAAATGGTGTTAAAGGAAATTTAGAAATATATTGGAATAGTTATATTAAATATAATCTACTTAATATGTGCGATAAGATATATTAAGCAAAATATATTTAATAATAATCTGGAATAAAGAAGAATTAAATTTGTTGAATAAAAGATGATTATTATAAATGACTATACAAATTTCTGATTTTAGAAAATAATTGGATAATAAGATAATTAATTTGGAAATAGTTAAGATTGATTTAACTTCTGTAAAAATCAAATGAATTAAATCAATTATTGAATATTAATTAATTGAATTTATATGGTTTAGATATTGAGAAAAATATTTGACATAGATGAGAAAAATATTGAGAAAAATAAATTTAATTATAGTTTGGAATAAAGAAGAAACTAAATGCGGAATTTAGTTTATTTTGGGAAATGGTAAATTTACTTTAACAATTAAGTTAAGTTACCATTTCAAATTTGGATTAAAATTAAACATTTTAAATTAGAATGTTATAATACCTTGGGTAAAATTTGGATAAAAAAAAATTGAATGATTTTTTTTAGTGTAGGGATATTATACAAGTAAATATGTAAATAAATAAATGTTAAAATTTTAAGTATAAATAGATGAAATCAATGATTAATTTAAAATTGAATTTTTATTGTTTAGATTAATGATTCTAATTTAAGTTTCAATTTAGTTTTCTTTCAGGTTGTTTCTATTCCCCTACCTTCTTCCTTTTCGAGGACGAAAAGTTCTGAGTGAGGGAGAGTGTAACAGCCCAATTTTTTTAACAAGTATTTTTCACTTGTATTTTTCTAAAAATAAAAACTTTGGGGTTTATTTAAAGTGATTAAAAATATAAAAAAAACAATTGACCAAATTTTTAATTAAATAATAAGATCTCTGAAATTTTGACATGGTTAAGAATTAACTTTAATTTGGAAATTTGGGGTTTTGTCGAAGATGGTAAATAACTTAATGTCTAGCAAAATCAAGTTTTAATTAAGAAAACATTAATAGCTTAGGTGGTTAAGACATCTGGGCTATTCACGATAGGTCACGAGTTCGAGTCTCAGCATGGTCAGAATTTCGAATTTTTTTTAGTATATAAATGAACTGGGTAATTACGCCTTAAAAAAGGCGCCTAAATTTAGGGAATAAATACCGTATATATATATATATAAGTTTACATATAAGAAAACGTATAGAACTTTAATCCGTTATTTTTCTCTTTCCAGAAAAATTTACTTCCCAATTTATATACATATATAATTTGATTTAAATCATTTCCTTAAAATACTAAATATGGAAATTTAAAGTGTGAAACGGTTAAATTTGTTAAAAGACAACTCCATTTGAATTTTAATTAAAGAAATTTTGTATATATATATAATATGTGAAAACCAATTAAGTTTGTTAAGTAATAATTTTGAAGAATTTAGTGTATTAATGAACTGTTGGATTTCGCGTTTAAAGGACGCGTAAAAATCTATGGTAGGTAACGGAATAAAACGTATAAACTTAAAAATGTTATTTTTATAGAAATTTTTGATGTTCTGTATTACGTCAGTTTGATGTATTGTAAAAAAATCATATTTTTAATATTTTTGGATATAAAATATCAGTCAGTTTTTTTATAGCAAACGTTATTTTGTTTTAACGGACAGTTTGGTTTTTTTTTTAAATAAATTTATATACGTTTCATTCCTAAAGCCTTACATAATTTTTGCCATTTCATTTATTGCAATCAAACTAAAAATCAAGATTGATAAACTAGAAATGAATCACACATATAAGTAAAGTCCAAATCTGTTTATCCTCTGTTTCAAGCAGTACTACACAAAATCAAGTTCCTCAATCACGCATAAATATTGAAATCAAAGCTTCTCATAAAATTTGCAGTAATCGCATGCATTGATTTCAATTGGCAGTTTTAAATCTCGCAAGCCATATTCCCACAATCAACGCATGTTTTAATAAATATGGGTAACGTTCAAACATTTATAACTGAGAATCTATATCACACATATAAAGATCAAAATGTATAAAATGAAATAAAAATGAATATGAAGTAACGTTCGAAATATTTTTCCCTCTGATATCCTTTTACACAATCAATGCATGCACTTTAAAGACTGAAACGTGCATATCCTATATTCTCCCATTCTCTGCTTCCAACAGCTCTACCAAAATCAAGTACATGAATCTCGCAATTCATTGAATAAATCAAACCATTTATCACGCTTGCCATTTTTTTTTTCTCTGCTTTAATCACGTATCTATATTCACAATTTATGTCAATATAACTGATGATTGCTTGCCCTTCCTTTGATCAATATTCCCTTAAGTAACGTTCACGCATTCATGTTAACAACTTTATATCTGTGTAACTGACATGCTATATCAGTGGTTCTTTCATCACGCAAGAAGATCTCAATCAAACCTTTTCGAACATATTCTTTTGTTCAAAACTGGAAATGTGTTTTGCCTTTTCTTTTCTCAGCAATAAAATCACGTATTCATATCTTTCGTCTCTAATAGCTTCAAGTCTTCAACTGATTGCTCTCCCTCCCCATTGATCTTGCAGCAGTTCAAATCTTTTTAATTTTTGCAACGTTCGAACTTTATCTATTTCCTTTGAACTGATGAGGAAATTTCGCAGTCATATCAACCAAATTTATATCAATAAAACTGATGCTTTTACCTCTCCTTTAATTCGCACTGCCTATATATATACCCACCTCACCAGTTTCTTTCTCCGCATCTAAATATCTCTGCCTTCCCCTTCCTCGTACGTTCAAGATCCATCAGGTAATAAGTCTTATTGTTTTTTTTTTCCTTCCAGTTTTCCTTCCTCTTTCTCTTGATGTTGTTCTATCTGTGCCTTGCTCGGCCACACTACTATTTATTCACTTTGTCTTTCTATGAGACTCTTATCATCTGCCTTGAACTAAACATATGGGATCTGGATATGTTGAACTGTTTTTGTTTTGGAAAGTTAGGTCTAGAAACAGAGAGGAAGTGAGATCTTGTGTGTGTGTTATAGGCTTAACTCTCGACACATAGGTAGTGGAATGTTGTGCAAATTTGTATATGGGAACTGTGTTGATGTCATGCCAGGTAAGTTGTAGGGCCTGGGAGTTATTTTGGGAACAGATCTGTCGAAGAAAAAAAATATATATACTTGAGGTATAAATTGCGTGAACATAAGATGGTCTGGAGTTGTTTGAGAGGAGTAGGAAGGGCAGTGTTGTCAAAATATTTAAGAAAGAGGGATGGGTTCATTTAGTAAGGATCTGATGATGCTTAGTTTTTTTGTTGCGTGAATATGTGTTGGCAGGGATGTTAGACTGGGTTGTGCATTGGTGTCACCGTGTACGTGTATCACAGCCACAAATATTTAGAAGCATGCATTTGTTTTGTATCTGGTTAGGAGTTGTTTTGGTTCGTGTAGAGGTCTGATAGGAACAGTGAGAAACCCTTTTTGCATGTTTGAGTTGGATGTTAACAAGGCCTAGAGAGTTTTCTTTCATTTGCAAAAAAAAAAAAAAAAAAAAAAGAAGTGAGTTCAGTTAGCCTGCATATATGTAACCTTCATATGATAGAGGAAGCAGAGAATAAGGAGGAGAGGAGATGTACACATTCAGTAGATGCTTTGATTTAGTCGCATGATTTTACTCGAAGTCGTTGCATAAAATTCTCGAAGTCTTTATATTTTGTCCCGAAGATTTGTTGCATTTTTCTCGAAGAAATTCCATGGTTAGCTCGAAGAAGTGGGGTTGTGGCGCGTGTAGCTGATGATGAATTCCTGTCTGATTGTAAGTTTGTAAAGCCTGCAAGTTTAAATTTAGACTGTAAAGAAATATTGTGAGTACTTAGGTTGATTTGCAGTAGTAGATGATATTTTTAGTAGTTGGATCCAGGTAAAAGGAAAAGAAAATAATGAATGAAAGTGGCAGAAGAGATGTAAGTATGTGGAAATGTTGGCGTGAGTGCGTGTACGCGAGTAAGTGTAATGGAAGTGTGCACGTGTACATGTACCCCGGCATAATAAGAAAACTCCACCATTTTGCCTTAGTTTGTCTTTAGGAAATTTTATCATGGTTATAGTGTTAGCACAGTTCGTGTGTTTGGAAATGTTTTGGTTGTTGTACACGGTAGAGTGGTCGAGCAAGTCAAACAAAAAAATTCTCTCCCTACTTTTAAATTTTTCTTTGACCGTAAATTCTAAAGTCGCGTATTCAATATTTTGAATCTTGTTCTAGATTTAAATCTAAGCTTGACATCCGAGGGATTTTGATCGTTACTCTCTGTAGTTCTTTTCCGGTGAATCATCGTTTTGAAATTTAAAATCTTTCTGCAGCCATCAGGTGAGTATTTCTCACCAGACATACGTATTTATATTTTGGTAAATTATTGCAAGTGTATGTGTAAAATTGTATTTCACTATTATCTGTCTGTAGTGTAATATAGAATGATGGACCCCATTTAAATTGACACCTCATCAGTATTATCTGTTATATTATTTCTGCAGTTATGTTATTGTTTATTTACTGCTTAAATCACCACTGCAAGTTCCCTGTTATTATAGATGGTATGGGCTGAAATGATAGGCCTAATTGATTATTATTGTTCACTTGTTCTGTTAACTTCTGTAAATTGTCTTGGGATTGCGGGTTCGAAATGATAGAACCCGGGGTTGTGTAAATATCGGATTGAAATGATATAAATCCGTTTCACTTGACCTAGGCTAGAAAATCTTATACAGGCCCGTGGTTTATATATTATTTTCTGAAATTATTTTAAATTGTTTAAATTTAGAAATTTGATGATATTCTAATTTAAATTATATAAAGGACTTTTATGAGATTTACAATGATTTAAAAGGGGTTAAATAAATAAATGTTGAGTTAAAATTTTGGAATATAACTTGTTTAGAAATTCTATATTTTTGGAAAGGAAAAGATTTCAATACAGAAATAATAAATAATAAGTTATATTTGAAATTTGATGTTTAGCTAAAAGTCTACTACAGCATTTAATTGCTGTCTTTTGAAACTTGACTATTTTAAACCCATAACTTTAGATAGCATTTCCTAGATGCTGTAGAAGTGAAATTGATTTAACATTGATTTATTTAAAATTTCATCTCTATTTTGGGAATACGTTAAGATTTGGAATTTAAATATGAAATTGCTAATAAAGTAAGAAGTTGAGTTTGGAAAGTTTTAAAAGAAGAAAATTGATTTCTATTCTTTTGATAAAAGCAATAAATTCCAAATTTAATTGAATAAATTGAAATGGTATATTTTCAAAGGAAATGTTTTAAATCAAGGATTTGAAATTAAAGGTATTTGAAATATATATATTGATTTGAAAAATATAAATACCATTTTTCAAACTATAACCACGGGTTATAATAACGTTTGGTTGGCAAAGAGACCGGGATCGGATATCTGGCATACTCTCTGTCGATACCGAAAACCACTTTGACTAACCGTGTACGCGGTGGAGATTCCAAAATGTAGTAGGATGGTGATGACGGTTTCTTTAAGGTAAATACGTGGACCCGACTCCCGTGAGTTGGCATAAGGTGGCTAAAACAGGAGCGATTCTCGGATTAATGAGGTAGCACCTCTGATCGAACGCACTTCTTCGTATGCCATTCTATTACTCTTGTGATTGTTTTGGTGCGCACCTTTGATTTGGGAGTGTTGTTCGAGGTGGGCGGTAACTGCGGCTACGCGTTTCCACCGGTCCGGATAGCAATTGGTATATCTACCCTGGCATTGCCTAGTTGTGCCGTGTCACCTACCCTAGCGAGCCTACTACGAGTTTCTATTTGTGTCGTACCTATGGAGTATCCTCTGGTAGCTTCCCGATCAGGAGGTATTACGGTACTGTATAGACTATTGGCATTATTTGTGTTAAGGGGAATATTGGGTCACTCCTTAACGCTATTTAAAAGTAAGTTTATTTTATATATAGACACTATTATAATAGCGCAATATACTACATAGTAAATAGTTTAACGGATCCTTAGAGGATGGGCGATCCCAAGCATCCTTTAAGTTACTTGCTTTATATTACAGTACACTTGATTTAGCTTACATTATATAAGTATGTATGTCCTGACTCGAGTGTTTTGTTTATTTGTACGCTCGGGTCAGCCTGAGTTGCAGCTACAGCTTTCTTTCCGGAGCTAGGACCACTCATAGATCACTCTTGCTAGTTGGAAGCTTTTTCATCTTTATCTATTTTGTAATTCAAAGCATTAAAGACTTTATATTTGCTTATGGCTTAAAATTGTATCGAAGTTTATAAACAATGTATTTCTGTTTGGTAAAAGTTTCAGTGGCTTCATGAACCACTGTGATATTTTATATTCCGCTGTGAGATTCTGATATCTGTGTCTGTGATTCTGTGATTAATTATTTACTGCATATTCTGAGTTCTGCCAAATTTATTTTTTTACAACGCGGTATTTTGAACAATTCAAGTCCGACATGTGCGGATGCGAATGGTTGAAAACACCGGGTCGTTACATCGATTTTATTTTGCAATCCATTTTCCAATCCAGATTTGTTTTCTTCATGGTTATAAACCTTGTAAAAATAATTCAAGATTTATTACTATTTAAGTTGATCGAACAATTAATTATTGTATAATAACTTAATTAACCCCTAGTTTTACTTAAACCAAATTTTTTTCTTTAATGATTTATTTAACTAAAATTTAACTTCCAAAACTAAATTTAATATATTAACCTGTAACGACCCACAAATCCGTACCCCTTGAGTCAACACTATTCTACAACAATCAACTCAAGTTGCACAGATATACGAACCATTTGGGTTTAAGAAGAAGAGGTAGAAGAGGAGAAAACAAAATCAACATCAGAATCTAACCATCGCAGCGGAATAAACTATAATAGGTAGTAAATAATCTTTACTCAAAATCAAATATATCAGTTTACATATATTACATCATCAGAGTACATCAGTCACAACTCACATCAATAACATACAATGGGTACACAACAACTCATCACAGCGGAAATATATATATACAAGTACGAGAATACGTATCGTCATCCAGCTCGTCTCCTGAGCTCCACAGTATCATATCCTGTATCCTATAATACTCGGTCTGACCCGAGCATTATAGTTAAATAACACCCGAGTCAGTCTGGATTACCAGCGTGAGAAAAATCACACCCAATTGATTATTTAAGTTTTAAAAATCCTTTGAAAACAAAAGCATCTCGTAAGACCACGCCACAAATAAACATGTCGGGTTTTTACCTTACGATAGCCAAAACAATTTTTATAGAAATCCTCTGATATTATAATAGGGTCTATATACAAATACTTACAAAATAGCCGAAATTGTTACATTCATTAAATTCCAGCTACTAGCCACAAAAATGGGTAATACAAACAAAACTCGTACAAGGCTCGTAGGGAGAATGGATTTCCAACTAATGACTAGGCACTGGGGTATCACCTGTCACAGTACGGGGCCTAGATCACCGTACCGAGGATTACTCCCTTCATCCTCTGCAACACAAGGCCGGAACCATTCCTTACTGAACAGTCCCGAACAAGATAATCCCCGTGGTTGGCGCGACCAACCACCCACTAAGCCGAAAGATAAATAAGGGACATCTAGACAGGGGAATTATCTTGTCCTGCTTGGGCATGACCCACCTAACCTTTCTGCATATCCCCTGATTTTCAGTCATTCCCGGTTGATGAGGCTTGAGGCTAAGCGTTACCTTTTTAGAACGTTTCACTTAGAATGCCCATCGTCCACCTGACGATGTTTCGCAAGCATTCGTCCATACAAGTCCGTCCCGGGTTCGAACGAAACCGAAGGCACTACTCCTACTACATCCATTTTGGAAATATCCTCAGGATTAGTAGCGACTAGCCCTTGCACTTCACTGCTCCATCTTCGACTCCAAACACGTTTTTCGCACGAAAC
The DNA here is from genome assembly GCA_030765085.1 of Allium cepa. Lineage (NCBI taxonomy): Eukaryota > Viridiplantae > Streptophyta > Magnoliopsida > Asparagales > Amaryllidaceae > Allium > Allium cepa. The sequence goes on from CM060943.1 coordinate 469,311,517, forward strand.
GTATAAACCGGATCGAAGTGGTTTTCGAGAAATAAATCTCGATTCCGGTCTCTTCGAAACGATCAGCGCAGTTGGCCAATACTGATAGTCGGTTATTTAACTATCAATTAATATTCGCAAACATCCATCAAACAATAAATAATTTCCCAAATTATTTATTAACCTCAAAATATCTTCACAAGATATATTTCTATTTTCAATCCTTCGAAAACAGTTTCAAAACTATCTTTCTTTCCAGAATCAACTTTCCCAAATATTTTATATTCCCTCTGAAATCACCAAGCACAAAAATAGATTTTTAAAATAATTTTAAACACTTTACTTTGAAAATATATACTGTTAACATTTAAGTTAAATTGCTTCAATACTTTGTAAAATACATACTATATGAGTATTTGAAAATAAAGTTACTTAATAGAATATAAAACTAGATTTTCACTTTTGAAAACAAAATACTAGGTCATTTTTTAAGTAATTACTACTATAATAGATTTAGGAAAATACTTACTATTGAATTTAAATATTAGAAATAATAAATTTTCTAAAACTTGCTTTTTACAACAACTTTAAAACCTTTAAATTTATTTAAGAATTTACTTTAAACATGTACTTGGTTATCCAGAGTAAAATCCTAGCTTCAATCACTTAAATCAATTTCCCAAATTGATTTCAAATTTATTCCCTTTGAATTCAGAATCTATTAATTTTAGATCTCATTTCTTGATTTCAAATTTTTAGATTTCTCAATTACTTCTTTATTCTTTTAAATAAATTTAAACTTTGAATTTTAAAATAATTCTTTATTTTTTTAATTGATATAACTTAAGTTTACAATTCATCAATTTCATTTTATTCAAAATTCCATTTCTTTTCATACTCGAGGTTATTTATTATTATTTTCATATTACTTCTATTTCTTTTCAATTCATTCTTAATTTATTCAAACTTTCTATAATTATTTCGCTTACAAATTTACTTCCTTTTAATTTCTTTTCAACAATACAATTCATATATTTTGGTAATTCATTATACCCAAATATCCAATCAAACCATAACATTCAATATTCCAATATAACTCATCATATGATATCAAATAATCAAAACAGAGAATATTGAATAATTTAAATAAATGTGAGGGGTCCAGTTAGATCCCTCCAACCTGTTTTCCCTGCATTCACAAATGTTAGCACAATATAATAAGCCAATTTCAAAATATCATACTATACCACATCAATCAGTTCAGCCATTCAAACAATTATTTAAATTTAATCATTTAAATTTAAATTTAATCATTTAAATTTAAATTTAAACTGAGTGAGATTAACTCACCTTTGCTTTTGTTCGACAATCCACTACCAATTTAGCTTGTTTCCACCATTTCTTGGCCTTGTATAAATATTAGACGATATATTAATATTTGAACAATTTGAGTAATAAATTTCCATTTGATAGTTTTAATCTAGTTTAATTTAATTTATTTTAATTAATGATTTAATTTGAACAGATAATTAAGTATAAAACTGATTTTTCTTTTTAAACAACCTTTTTGTAACTAAAATAATTGGTTACCCATTTAAACAAAATATTTCCTTGATAACTACTAACTTGGTAAATTAAAAATGTAAATACGTATATTTATTTCTACTTTTGAAATTTCATATATATACTTATATAAGAGTCAATATAGATTTAAAAATCTATTCTTACATACATTTCCAGGCCTTCTAAAATCCCTAATCTTCTCAACTCCATCCACATATATATACGTATCCATATATACTTTTATTTTGTTATTATATATATATATATTATCTATGAAGACCCTTTATAAAGAAAATGTATTGATCTGTAATTCAATCTCTTTGTTTCGAGCATTTAAATATATATATAAGATTAAACAAATAGTTTATATAAATGTATATCCTATTGTAGGTATATAAATCCCTCTGTATATGATTTAAGCCTCAACAGTAATTTGTTAATTTCAAAATTAAATTGCAGATCAAGGTATACCTTACTGCCTACAGTACAGGCCGCTGCAATCGAACAACTTCCATCATCGCTCATGAAGTCGCCATCGCCTTTACCTCACCTCGGCCTCGTCCCACCTGCAAGCGCCACCCACTCGAACCCTAGCTCTACATCAAGCCGCAGCATCCACCGATCAACCCATGACTAGAAACATGACTGCCCCACGGCGTTACCCTCCCTCGGCCACAACATCGTGCGCTCGCACCTTACTCCGAAGCCCTAGCCACCGCGCGATCCTTAAACGATCACTAAATCAAACCACTGCCGCGAACTCCAGCAAGCGCGGCCCTGACTACAACTCGTGCAAGCGCCAAAATGCGACCGCGAGCTCGATTTTGAGGAGAGGCCGCTCTGCCCTCATTTCACTTGGGCCATTATTTATATTTTTTTATTTTTTTTTCTGAGGGCGAAATTTGATTTCAATTCTTGATTAAGGGATGGGTTTTGTTTGAAGAGGTAGGGCTTCGGCCTATTAATTTTTCTTGAATGAATTGAAGTGGAAACTTTAGGGTCGGCCATTTCATTTTTATTTTTATTTTCGAATTGGAGAATGAATTTAGAATTAGGGGAAAACCTGTTTCCTCAATACGGCTGTGTTGATGAAGTAGGCAGGAAGTGACTGAAAGTAAAGAAGCGTGCAAAGGAAGCTTATAATGATTTTGACCAGGCGTACCCAAGAAGCTTAATTAATTAAATAAAATTTCATTAGTCTCAAATAAATTAAATTTTCCGCGTTTATATATCGTACTCTCACACACTAAATTCGATCAATACGAAATTTGAAATCCGATAATAATTCAATATCACGGACCCAATGGAACTGGTTTCGTCAAATTCCGAGACTGCGCCTTGGAAGGCTATTTTTTAATTCAATTTAAACGATATAAATTTTAAAATTGAACAACCCACTGTTTATTTCAATTTTACAACTTCTATTATCCTCAGTAATACGAATATAAATTTTATAAGTCTTCAAATTATGTTTAATAGGCTTAAAATCCTGGAATTCAACATTTCATCCAATTTTAAATTATTTAAATTTAATAATCAAATTATCAAATGAATTGTGATATTCGTAATTCAAGTTGAAACTATTATCTTGAATATTTAAAATCAATTAAATATTCTGATTTTAAATGCTTAAAAATTCAGGGTCGTCACATTCCTTCCCCCTTAAAAGAATTTCGTCCCCGAAATTACTAGTTAGGAAGAATGTTCCGATACCCGTTACTATTTCCCTAAACCAAACAGTTTTCTAACAATTCAACATCTTACCAATTATCTTTTATATAAAAGACTCATTATCTTTCTTACTAACTTCCAAACCTTACTCTAGTTCCAAACCATACCATTTGTTTAACCATTCAAGTTTCAATTTAAAACCAAATTTTGACTTATCAAAATTTTCTCAAAATTTTTCTAACTTCCTAAATTTCCGAAAAATTTTGCCAGCGTCTCCTTTGCGCGGCTAGCTCGGTACAACTACAAAATGGCTCTACGGCCTCCCAAATCCAAAAAGAAAACAAAACGCCAAGTGGCTCAATCCAAATCCAAATCCCAATCAAATTCCATACCAAATTTAAATGCGTACCTTTTGTCGGGCAATTCAAATTTATCTCTTGAAATCAAATCCAATTTCATTTTCCCTTTTCTAATACCTGCATATCCTGCTTAGCACTGATATCCAATCACAATATCCCAAAATATTTTATCGACTTTCTTACAAAATGTCAATATCTATTCATTTCAATATTATCTTAGATTATATTTGTAATATCAATTTCCAATCTAAAATTTTACCACTCCTTTCTTAAGTTAGTATAAACATTTTATATGTTTCTTATCTTAATTTCTCTTTACCTCTTTTGGTTTATACTTATTTCTATTCAAATCGATTTCCACATTACATATGTATTTCATTTATTTTCAACTTTGAATTTTTAAATTTTATCCTTCATTTATAACTAATTTAAGCCATTACTTTAATTAGTTTCATTTACTGACTTATTTTAGTTTCCAATTCTAAATAGTTTTGTCGTTAACAAAATTTTCCAAAATTTTCAAAAATTTTCTAACTCCCAAAATTTCCCCTTTGTACGGAGGAGCTTTTGCAATTTGACAAAAGAGATAAATATATATACATCGACCCACACGGTCGGAAAAACCAAAAACAGTTCATATTTCCTATTTTAATTGCGTAGGCGTACCTTATTTAGCATTTTAAGCAAGCGGCTTATTATTTTTGGCAAATAGCCCAACCCAAATCTAGCCATACGGCTTCCAGGTACCTGTACTTACTCAATTTAAACATGTAAGTGCCAAATATATGCAGTTTAACTATATTTCACTTATTTACAATAGTTAAAACATATGAATTCTAAAAGAATCTCATACCAAACATTTTTCCGTAAGCAATTAATATAGTTACATGCTAATTCAACTGTTTCAATTAATTTATAAACCATTCTCATCCAATGTGAATGTTTTTCAATCCATTTGTATATAACTTCATTGATTTGAACGGTTTAAAACTCAATTGCTTACATTTAATTTATTTTTAAGCAAATTGAACACATATTTAATTCAATTGCTTTCAAAATCAATTTATTTTACTTCCACCAACTCATAGAATTTTAATTACTTCCATTTACATCCAATGACAATTTATTCTATGCAATTTGACAAGATTTATGGGAATAAATAAGTATTTATGTTTATCACCAATTTAAATGGATTTTAACTCAATTTATTCTTAATTCTATTCCATTAGAAAATTTATTCACAATCCATATATTCTCAGTTCCATTGTATTTCAATTTATTAACCAAATTAATTCATTCATACCATTTACAATCTAGGTTCATCTTAATTGCCAATTAAAATTTTCTTTTATTTCAATCCCTTAATAATTTAAATGGTTTACGATTATTTATTTAAGCATTTATTTAGCTCGACACACTCCACTTAAATTTCATTTACACTCCATTTATTTACATTTCATTCCATATTTGTCTATTCCAAACTATTTTATTTAGCTCGAAGACAATCCAAGCTATTTCATTCAATAACCATTTCTCAACTTATTTAAACCACATTTCATTTGATACTTATTTACTTCATCATTTATTTATTCAATATAATTAGTTTATCCATATTCAATTTATTATTAATTTTCATTTCCTTAAATATTATTGTCAACCTACCAAGTTCTATTTTAACTCAAATTCATTTTTACTTGATTCAAATTCAATCCAATATCATTAAACTTGGTTTAAGTTGAATTAAATTCAACTGTCTTCGATTTATTCAGCTTAAGTCAATTTACTTTAATTTATACTTAAGCTCATTGTCATTTTACAAGTAAAATTTTTTCTCTTTTATTGCTCAACTTAAATCGATTGATTAGAAGGCCATATCCAATTTATTTCCACATCTTTGGATTTTATTCACAATTCAAACCATTATTATTTTAATCCAATTTTTTTTTTATTCGATACCTTTCCAATTATATTTAATTTGTTAACATTTCACATTAAATTTTAATTAATAACTCAAGTTCTGAATCCACTATCCATTTTCAATTTACCACCCAATTTTATGAACTCCCAATTCAACTTCATTCTCAATTACTTCCACTTCATCAACAATTTGAATCAATTTTAATTTATAACTTGAGTTTATTTCCAAACTTCATCATAAACTAACAATTCAATTTTATTTAACATTTCATTAACCAATTTATTAACAAATTAGTTCTCTCCTATTTATAGTTCAATACTTGATCTTTAACCTCAAATATCACTTTATTTAATTTTCTTGGTTCAATTTAGTTAATAATTCAAGTTTGGATTTCCGTTTCACTATCCAAAACATCAAAGAATATTTATTTTGGATTTTTCTATTCGACTTTCAAAAATTTATAAGCCACAACTTATTATTTACATAATTTCATCCATTATAGGCTTGAATATATTATTCTTTATTTATTTATCTTTTTAACTCAAGCCTTCATTTATTTATAGCCCAAGCATATTTTATTTCTATGGATTTTAAATTCTCCTATAAGTTATCCTGATTTATTTATTTCAATTCAATCCTTATCCAACTTATTTCCATTTGTTCAGGTAAGAATTTTATTCCATTCATTAATTCAATTTTATTTCAACTCTGATTTATTCAACTCAATTCGATTTCAACTAAATTTGAATATAACTGGATATTATTTTCAGCTTATTCAATTTATTTTAATCCATTTAAATTTTGTTCTCCCAATCCAAGTTAATTTCATTTTAACTCTTCACTTTAGATTTACATTCCACTATCCAAAGCTTAATTTTCTTCCTGATTTAAAAATCATTTCCATTTATAAGCTTACAACTTATCTTATCAGGATTATTTTTTTAAATCCCCGGCTTTGGTTTTAAATCATTTTGAAATCTCCAACATCTCAAAATCACACTTCTCAAAAATTTTAAACCAATCCTGGATTTTATTTCCAATCAATTTCTTTTGAGATTTTCAAAAACAACTAGCTTTTCAGAGCAAACCAATTTTTGGAAGCAATCCATCACTTAGGAATTCGAAAATGAATACTGATGATGCGGCCGTCATCATCAGAATTATTTTCCAATAATCCAAGTGATTTCAATGCTATATCACTTTCAAAATCCATTTAAAACAGATTTCCATTCAGAAATATCTCCAAAACAATAATGCTATCATTTATCTTTAAAAATACTTCCAAATTCCCGGGATTTAAAATTTCCAAATCTTGCTTAAATAAGTTTTAACTATATTTCTTTTGTACAGTTTATGCTTATACAAATTCTCATTTGATTATATTTCAATTTTATAATTACATTTATAATTCATATTTATACATTTCATTTTATAATGAATTTATTTCCTTAAACTTTGGTTAATTTCAATTTCTAGTTAAATTTTCACTTAACAATGATAATACTCTAATATTACCATTTCTAACATCCAAGCAACCATATATTAGTTAAGATAGTTTACAAAACTTTTATTTATATCAAAATATATTTGGGTAAAATTATTTCATTTACCCACATTTAAAACAATACCGTGTCAATTGTTCTATTCAAGTGTTTAGAAACCCCTTCAATACAGTTGCGCAGACTGTGTCGACGAAGGTTCATATGCCACTCAATAAATCAATCAACACAATATTAAAACAATTTATACTCACTAACAAATACGCGCTCATATCTATTAATACGCTCAAACTCATTATAGAGTACTACGGACTCTATTTTAAATGAGTAATTCCCACCAGAGCCAAGGTTATCACCAACCTATGCTCTGATACCAAGTGTAACGACCCGCAAATCCGTACCCCTTGAGTCAACACTATTCTACAACAATCAACTCAAGTTGCACAGAAATACGAACCATTTGGGTTTAAGAAGAAGAGGTAGAAGAGGAGAAAACAAAATCAACATCAGAATATAAACTATAATAGGTAGTAAATAATCTTTACTCAAAATCAAATATATCAGTTTACATATATTACATCATCAGAGTACATCAGTCACAACTCACATCAATAACATACAATGGGTACACAACAACTCATCACAGCGGAAATATATATATACAAGTACGAGAATACGTATCGTCATCCAGCTCGTCTCCTGAGCTCCACAGTATCATATCCTGTATCCTATAATACTCGGTCTGACCCGAGCATTATAGTTAAATAACACCCGAGTCAGTCTGGATTACCAGCGTGAGAAAAATCACACCCAATTGATTATTTAAGTTTTAAAAATCCTTTGAAAACAAAAGCATCTCGTAAGACCACGCCACAAATAAACATGTCGGGTTTTTACCTTACAATAACCAAAACAATTTTTATAGAAATCCTCTGATATTATAATAGGGTCTATATACAAATACTTATAAAATAGCCGAAATTGTTACATTCATTAAATTCCAGCTACTAGCCACAAAAATGGGTAATACAAACAAAACTCGTACAAGGCTCGTAGGGAGAATGGATTTCCAACTAATGACTAGGCACTGGGGTACCACCTGTCACAGTACGGGGCCTAGATCACCGTACCGAGGATTACTCCCTTCATCCCCTGCAACACAAGGCCAGAACCATTCCTTACTGAACAGTCCCGAACAAGATAAACCCCGTGGTTGGCGCGACCAACCACCCACTAAGCCGAAAGATAAATAAGGGACATCTAGACAGGGGAATTATCTTGTCCTGCTTGGGCATGACCCACCTAACCTTGTTGCATATCCCCTGATTTTCAGTCATTCCCGGTTGATGAGGCTTGAGGCTAAGCGTTACCTTTTTAGAACGTTTCACTTAGAATGCCCATCGTCCACCTGACGATGTTTCGCAAGCATTCGTCCATACAAGTCCGTCCCGGGTTCGAATGGAACAGAAGGCACTACTCCTACTACATCCATTTTGGAAATATCCTCAGGATTAGTAGCGACTAGCCCTTGCACTTCACTGCTCCATCTTCGACTCCGAACACGTTTTTCGCACGAAACGTACAAACCGGATCGAAGTGGTTTTCGAGAAATAAATCTCGATTCCGGTCTCTTCGAAACGATCAGCGCAGTTGGCCAATACTGATAGTCGGTTATTTAACTATCAATTAATATTCACAAACATCCATCAAACAATAAATAATTTCCCAAAATATTTATTAACCTCAAAATATCTTCACAAGATATATTTCTATTTTCAATCCTTCGAAAATAGTTTCAAAACCATCTTTCTTTCCAGAATCAACTTTCCCAAATATTTTATATTCCCTCTGAAATCACCAAGCGCAAAAATAGATTTTTAAAATAATTTTAAACACTTAACTTTGAAAATATATACTGTTAACATTTAAGTTAAATTGCTTCAATATTTTGTAAAATACGTACTATTTGAGTATTTGAAAATAAAGTTACTTAATAGAATATAAAACTAGATTTTCACTTTTGAAAACAAAATACTAGGTCGCTTTTTAAGTAATTACTACTATAATAGATTTAGGAAAATACTTACTATTGAATTTAAATAATAGAAATAATAAATTTTCTAAAACTTGCTTTTTACAACAACTTTAAAACCTTTAAATTTATTTAAGAATTTACTTTAAACATGTACTTGGTTATCCAGAGTAAAATCCTAGCTTCAATCACTTAAATCAATTTCCCAAATTGATTTCCAATTTATTCCCTTTAAATTCAGAATCTATTAATTTTAGATCTCATTTCTTGATTTCAAATTTTTAGATTTCTCAATTACTTCTTTATTCTTTTAAATAAATTTAAACTTTGAATTTTAAAATAATTCTTTATTTTTTTAATTGATATAACTTAAGTTTACAATTCATCAATTTCATTTTATTCAAAATTCCATTTCTTTTCATACTCGAGGTTATTTATTATTATTTTCATATTACTTCTATTTCTTTTCAATTCATTCTTAATTTATTCAAACTTTCTATAATTATTTCGCTTACAAATTTACTTCCTTTTAATTTCTTTTCAACAATACAATTCATATATTTTGGTAATTCATTATACCCAAATATCCAATCAAACCATAACATTCAATATTCCAATATAACTCATCATATGATATCAAATAATCAAAACAGAGAATATTGAATAATTTAAATAAATGTGAGGGGTCCAGTTGGATCCCTCCAACCTGTTTTCCCTGCATTCACAAATGTTAGCACAATATAATAAGCCAATTTCAAAATATCATACTATACCACATCAATCAGTTCAGCCATTCAAACAATTATTTAAATTTAATCATTTAAATTTAAATTTAAAATGAGTGAGATTAACTCACCTTTTCTTTTGTTCGACAATCCACTACCAATTTAGCTTGTTTCCACCATTTCTTGGCCTTGTATAAATATTAGACGATATATTAATATTTGAACAATTTGAGTAATAAATTTCCATTTGATAGTTTTAATCTAGTTTAATTTAATTTATTTTAATTAATGATTTAATTTGAACAGATAATTAAGTATAAAACTGATTTTTCTTTTTAAACAACCTTTTTGTAACTAAAATAATTGGTTACCCATTTAAACAAAATATTTCCTTGATAACTACTAACTTGGTAAATTAAAAATGTAAATACGTATATTTATTTCTGCTTTTGAAATTGCATATATATACTTATATAAGAGTCAATATAGATTTAAAAATCTATTCTTATATACATTTCCAGGCCTTCTAAAATCCCTAATCTTCTCAACTCCATCCACGTATATATACGTATCCATATATACTTTTTTATATATATATATATATATATATTTATCTATGAAGACCCTTTATAAAGAAACTGTATTGATCTATAACTCAATCTCTTTGTTCCGAGCATTTAAATATATATATAAGATTAAACAAATTGTTTATATAAATGTATATCCTATTGTAGGTATATAAATCCCTCTGTATACGATTTAAGCCTCAACAGTAATTTGTTAATTTCAAAATTAAATTGCAGATCAAGGTATACCTTACTGCCTAAAGTACAGGCCGCTGCCATCGAACAACTTCCATCATCGCTCATGAAGTCGCCATCGCCTTCACCTCACCTCGGCCTCGTCCCACCTGCAAGCGCCACCCACTCGAACTCTAGCTCTACATCGAGCCGCAGCATCCACTGATCAACCCATGACTAGAAACATGACTGCCCCACGGCGTTACCCTCCCTCGGCCACAACATCGTGCGCTCGCACCTTACTCCGAAGCCCTAGCCACCGCGCGATCCTTAAACGATCACTAAATCAAACCACTTCCGCGAACTCCAGCAAGCTCGACCCTAACTACAACTCGTGCAAGTGCCAAAATGCGACCGCGAGCTCGATTTTGAGGAGAGGCCGCTCTGCCCTCATTTCACTTGCGGCCATTATTTATATTTTTTATTTTTTTTTCTAAGGGCGAAATTTGATTTCAATTTTTGATTAAGGGATGGGTTTTATTTGAAGAGGTAGGGCTTCGGCCTATTAATTTTTCTTGAACGAATTGAAGTGGAAACTTTAGGGTCGGCCATTTCATTTTGATTTTTTTTTCGAATTGGAGAATGAATTTAGAATTAGGGGAAAACCTGTTTCCTCAATACGGCTGTGTTGATGAAGTAGGCAGGAAGTGATTGAAAGTAAAGAAGCGTGCAAAGGAAGCTTACAATGATTTTGACCAGGCGTACCCAAGAAGCTTAATTAATTAAATTAAATTTCATTAGTCTAAAATCAATTAAATTTGCCGCGTTTATATATCATACGCTCACACACTAACTTCGATCAATACGAAATTTGAAATCCGATAATAATTCAATATCACGGACCCAATGGAACTGGTTTCGTCAAATTTCGAGACTGCGCCTCGGAAGGCTATTTTTAAATTCAATTTAAACGATATAAATTTTAAAATTGAACAACCCACTGTTTATTTCAATTTTACAACTTCTATTATCCTCAGTAATACGAATATAAATTTTATAAGCCTTCAAATTATGTCTAATAGGCTTAAAATCCTAGAATTCAACATTTCATCCAATTTTAAATTATTTAAATTTAATAATTAAATTATCAAATGAATTGTGATATTCGTAATTCAAGTTGAAACTATTAACTTGAATATTTAAAATCAATTAAATATTCTGATTTTAAATGCTTAAAAATTCAGGGTTGTCGCATAACCTTTGGTAATTAAATTATCCCATGATCTCATTTCAAATCAATTCTTTTAAATAATTTATTAAAAATTAAATTTTAATCTTAATTCCTTTTAAATAAATCATTTTATCCCATAAATCAAATTCCTAACAAATCTTCTTTTACAAAATGTTTTCCATTTGAAGTTAATTTTTTTTTTATTATTCAACTAATAATCTAACTTTAACAAATTTTCTTTTGATAAAAATTTATAAATTTCAAAAAAAAATTATTTTCAAACACCAATTCAAACCCTTTATCGAGTTCTTCAACAATTATTTCAAACCCCAAATCGATTTAAAAATTGATTTTCTTTGAAAGCAAGTTCCTTTATTTATTTATTTCAAACTGCCCACTTTTCTCTAAAATTAACTCATTCCTAAACATTTAACTTTTTTTCTTTTTCTGCCCAAATTATAAATTCAATGATAGGTTATATACATATATTTAAACTAGATTAAAATCAAACGATTCGATACCTTACTGCTTAGATGAACCCAGAACCCAACACGACGCCTCGATTCCCTCTCTGCCGAATTCTAAATCGTATAGAACCCTAGCTTCCACTGCGTAGTTGACCACGACAACCCTAGCAGCTCGTCGACCATCCACCAATCCAGTCGCGAGCCTCCTCTGCCTCGAAATCGCGATCGCCTTCGACGTCGTCACGCGCTCGCGCTTCCCAACCCACCATTGTTTCGATGCCGAGCCCGATGCTCCCTGAGTGATCGCGCCCCTTGCCACGTCGCCGCTTGCCTCGGCGCCGCTTGCCTCGCGAATTCCCCCCACCAACAACATCCTCGCGAGCGCGAGCTCCCCTAGGTCGTCGGCCTTTGATTTCGAATGAAAATTACAAACGAGCGGCCACCATTGATTATAATTTGAGAAAAAAAAAAGTCTCGGCTGGTTTTTTTTTTTGATTTTAAGGCTTCGGCTGTTGATTTTAAGGGAGGAGAAATTCAAATATAGATGAATACTAGGTAGTTCGTTTGCAGAGGATTTTGATGCTTACTGGCTTTGGCCATTATTATTTTAAAACGAGTAGAGATCGATTTCCATTTTTTTCCCTGCTTTGAAATGATGTCGCGTGAGATTTGTAAAGGAAAGGGGAAGACAGGATTAAATGCTTGCACGATTTTCTCGTGATACTAGGCGCGATTTTAGGCGTGATAAATGGAAGCTACAGTAATCTGAGTTGATAAAAGGTAGCTAATGTTTGACTAAATTTAAATTTAAAAATTAAATCGAATTCGATTTAATTTCAACGCGTTTACTTACCGTGTGCTCACATATCAACTCCGAAAAATACGAAATTTGAAATCCGAGAATAATTCAATATTACGGATCCAATGGAACTGGTTTCGTCGAATTCCGAGACTGTGCCTCTGGAAGACTATTTTTAAATATCGATTCAAACGACAAATTTCAAAACTGAACAAAGCAGTTTCGAATTCAATTCTGAAGCTTCTATTATCTTCAATATTATCAATATGGATTTTACAAGCCTTTGAAATATTTTTAATCAGCTTAAAATTGAAGATTCAAATTTATATTCAACTTTCAATAGATTAAACTCTATAATTTAATCGCCAATTTCATTCTGATAATTTGAAATTCAATTCAAACTATTATTTAAATATTTAAAATTAATTAAATATTTTTAATTTATATTGTTCAAAATTCTAGGTCGTTACAATCTTCCCCCCTCAAAAGAATTTCGTCCCGAAATTACAAGTTAGGAAGAAATGGTCCTTAACTTGTCTACTATTTTTCCAAAACTAAACAGTTTTATCAACTTACTAACCTAAATCTTTTTATTAGGGATTCATTATCATCTCAACTAGCTTTCCAACTTCAATTATAAGTTCCAAACAACAGTTTTTCCTTAACTATTCAAACTTAGATTTAAATTCAAATTTTAAACTTTCAAAATTTCTCAAAAATTTTCTAACAACCTAAATTTTCGAAAAATTTCGCCAGCGTCTCCTTTGCGCGGCTCGATCGGTACGACTACAAAATGGCACCACGGCCCCTCAGAATCAAAAGAAAAGAGAAAGCCAAGTGGCTGGAGAAGAAAATCACCAAATTTCATATTGAAATTGAAATACATACCTTTTTGTCGAGCAATTCAATTTTATCTTTGAAATCAAAATCCAAATTCCATTTCTTTTAATACACCTATATAACCTGCTAACCATAATACCCAATTCCAACATTCAAACCATTTTGCCAATTTCATTACAAAATTTTCAACATATGCTTCTTATACATTTTTACTTCACTATTGAAGTTACATATTCATTTTCATTCAATTTTTGCATTTCCAATTTCATTTGGATTTAATTCACAATTTCAATTCTATTTGAATTCAATTTATCTTCTATTCTGAATATTGAATTTTATCAATTATCTTTTATTCACAACTGCACTATTTTAAATTAGTTCCCATTACTAATTCATTACAAGTTCTAATTCATTTCACCTTGCACAATTCAAATTGGTTGTCAATATTCAGTTTTCAATTTCAGTTTATAACCACGTATATTTAAACTAGATTTCAAATTCCATATGAATTCAATTTACTTCATTTACTTGCAATTGTAAATTCATTCATTCTCAATTTATTTCCATAATTCAATACTCAATTCCAATTCATTTTGATTACTCCAAATTTATTTTCAACTTAATAATATTCCATAAATATTTTTATATAGCATTCCAGAATCTTTTCAACTTTTCAAAACTATTATTGAAAACTATTCAAATTATCCTTTGAATTTCAAAACCAAACCCCAAATTTTCCAAACAACTTCCATTTAAAACAGTTTGGCAGCAATTTCTCTTTTGAAAACCCGAAAATGAACATCGATGATGCTGCCGTCATTACCGAAATTATTTTCCAGCGACAAAAAGAGTTTAGAGCTTTTCATTCCTTCAAAACATTTTTCCAAAAACCTTTGAAAATTATTTCCAAACCAAAAAGGAATTTAATTTCTAAAATTTCCAAATTCTTTCAAAAACATTTCTAAATACTTCTCTGGAATTCTATTTCCAATTATAAGTCACATTTGTAATTTACTTTCTTAAATTTCATTGGTATATGGATTTATTTCTTAACTTTGGAGTTATGATTTCAATTTCTTTTTCAACAACCAATGATAATTTTAATATTATCATCTCCTAACATCCAAGCAACCATATACTATAATAACTTACAGAAAATCATTTCTTTCATATACAAAAATAGTTTTGGGCAAAATTATTTCATTTACCCGATTCAAAACAATACTGTGTCGGTTCATCTTGTTTAAGAGTTTAGAAACTCCTATCAACACAGTTAGCTAGACTGCACCGACCAGAATCTATAAACAATCAACCGATAAGTCAACACAATATAAAAGAATTTCATATTCACTAACAAATACGCACTCATATCTATTATTACACTCAAACTCATTCTAGAGTACTACTGACTCTATCTCTAATGAGTAACACCCAACAGAGCCATGGTTGTCGCTTAACCATATGCTCTGATACCAAATGTAACGTTTGTGATTTTTCGTTGCCGAAAAACCGAAATGTTAGGGTTCAAAGAAGAAGAAAAAGATAGAAGAAGGGAGAAAAGATAGAAAATAGAGAGAAAAGAAAATAGAACAGAACAGAAAAACAACAGAACAATAACAGAATCTCGCAATCGCAGCGGAACAACATATAATAGATGAATGAATAATCTTTAAACAAAGAACTATATCAGTTATTACATTACATCACATTTCATTTCATTACATCAGAGTGTACAACAACAAACAGCGGAAAAGAAATACTATATACTAGTAATACGCCATGCCATCCATCTTGCCTCCTGCAACTCCTGAATTCCAGAATATCCTGATAAACCTAACTCTTGACTGCCCGAGTGGAAATTGGTGGACACCCAGAGTTTAGGAAGGAAAACAATAAACTCCGAGTCAGTCATAAGACTGGTGTGAGAACTCAAAACAGTTTATTTATCTTTAAAATCAAAATAGAGGAATATTTTTAAAGTCAATTCACAATGCTTTTAAAAATGAGACTACCATAAGGCCTCCCGCACACACACACAATGCAAACGCAGAATCGGAGGAGATTTCTCCTTATGATAGTCAAAGATGCTTGATACGCATTAAAAAGAAACATTTGATATTATTACTAGTGCATAGTGAGGAAAACATTTCAAAAGTAGAATATTAATCTTAGCCAGCATAGACATTTCGAACTATGCCTACTATAGCTACCATCTAAACAGTGGTGACCACCATAAGTAAATGGCAGGTTCTACAACTAAAACCGTACAGGGTTTCGTATTGGGAATTGGATTTCCAACAAATGGTCAGGCCAAGGAACTTCCCATTGCCACATGGAAACGCCTCTGGAATGACGTCCCGAGAACCAAACCGGATCTCTGCCAACACAAGGCCGGGTTACCCCTAACTGGGTAACTACTGACACGAATATTTCATCCCCCAATCGTAACCGATCTATCCGAGGATCCTCGATTTCCAACAACCACAAAATTTGCAGCAACAGCATAGATTAAATATCTGGGCTCCATACCATAATACCACCTCTATTCAGAAGGAATGACATACACTAAAGGGGTGCTACCCCCTAATAACCTTGCCGCATCCTTCCTGTTTTGACCATTTCCGGGGTGTGAGGTCCGACGAAGTCTCGTCCACAAAGCCACGCTTTATACAAAAGCCGTGCTTTGGGTCAACAAATGATCATAGAAATGATCAACAAGATAAATGATCGAATAAATGATCCTATCACAAATGATCAAACAATGATCATTTCACAGCAACACTCAGCATGCCACACTACCAAATTGGGAGTATATCACTAATAACCTTCAACTATATAACCTCTGAGCTCGTACGTCTCAGAGAAGGGTGTTAAGCTAAGAGAATAAATTCTCCACCACCAACAGAAATACATTTGAAAGAAATCAGCTTTATATCTCAATTTGTAATGTCAGACATACAATCCATACAAGTCTGTTCCGGGCTCGAACAGAACCGAAGGCACTTCCAAAGAAGTCCTTGCAATCCGGATATTCACTAATCACGACCGGACTTCCCGTCACTAAGGGTGATAAAACCTCTATATCGGAGATCAGCCAATGTAGAGTAACTCGACGGTAATCCTTCCGTTTTCACAAATATCCGGTCTTCAACACCGGTCATCAAATGCAATCCACTACGACGTATCACATATTCGGAATGGGTTATACGACCCCAAGGTCCTTTCCCGGCTAACCCGAATAGTGAGCGCTTATTCAAAAATAAGTGTGGCATTCAAATTCAAACAATCACAACAAATACCTATTTAAAGGTAAATATTGATAGTCGGATTATTTAACTATCAATAGGCATGCTCAACATCACCAAATTCCAAATAATTTCCCAAATTATTTACTTTCCAAAATATCTTTACTAGATATAAAATTTCCCACACTTCAAACATTTGAAAACTAATTTTCAAATCACTTTTCAATCCTCTACCATTTTTGAAAACAAATTTCAATCATTTTCCTTTCTCGGAAATACTTTCATTTCAAAATGGTTTATTTAAACCAATTAAATAAATCCTTAACGATTTACTTTATATTTACGTTCCAAATCCGTAAATTAATTCCCATAATTTCAAAAATAAATCAACGTTTATTTCTAAACTAATTCCCCTTTCTTTTATAAATTCCATAGTGAATTTATAATCCCAAAATATCTATGATGTACGATTTTCAATCGATTTTCAATATTCACTTTCAATTTATCTTACAAGGATAAATTCTAAAACGTTCATTTCCCATTGGAAAAATATTTCCGTACTTATTTAATAATAAGTACATCACAAATCTATTTATTTTCAATATTTGAAAATATTCGATATACTTAAATCAAAATTAAGTATATATTTCATTCTTTGAGAAATCATTTTCTTAACACATTTATTTGGGTCAAAACGAATGTTACGTAAAAGATCGTTACGACGACCCAAAATCACTAGTATAGGGATTCAAAGTTTAAATAGATATATAAATCCCAATACTATACAAAAAATTTCCTTTCGGGAACCATTTATTATAACAACAGTGTTATAGTCCACCATTTCCTTCTATTTCTCGAAAACGTCTATTTCAACAATAAATGTTGAAATCTATGGTTTCGATTCATAATACATTTTAAAACATCTTTAAAATAATTAACTTCATTCTATAATATTCCTTTTGCCAAACATGACTATTTCATTCAATAATGTATTCACTGTCCAAAATCGTGAATATATTTCCTTTAACAAACTTCACTATTCAATTTGTCAAATTAAATTGATTTCGAATTTATAAACAATGTTTATAAATTTCATTTCTATTTATAAGCTTCGATTTATAAATCTCATTATTAACAAATTCCATTTATATCTCATTTAAATGCCAAAATCCGATTTATAAGTTGATTACTTATAAATCTTATATTTTACAAAATCTATTCATTTTATATATTCATATTTCATAAATTTATAAATCTCAATTCACTTATGAAATCCATTTTTATTTCACTTTATTACTTATAAAAACTCGTTTTATAATTCCAGTATTTTTAATTTATAAATATCAATTTTATAAATCTTTTATATAAACCGTTTATAATAATTCAAAATTCCCAATTAAACCATTTTATAAATTAATCACTATTTATTTCAAAAATCTTAATTTGGTTATATTTTACAAAAAAAGAAATTTTTATAATATTAAATTTTATAACGTTAATTTATTTTAAAAGGAATCAATTCAAATTTTTAATAAAACGTAGACTTTCAAAAATCACTTTAAAAATCCTTTTTATATTGGAAATTTTTACTTTAACATTTTTAAAACTTTAAAATAGGTCCAGTGATGCAACACACCAAACAAATCAATCACAGCATCCAAACATCATATATCATCATATGATAAACAACAAATATCACAATATTTGTAAATAAATAAATACAGTTGAGGAATCCAGTTGGATCCCTCCAACCTATTTCCCTGCATCCAAAGACATTAGCACAATACCAATTCCGTTTCGAGACGGAATATCGAGGTATATGGGATTTTATAAAATATTATCCGCTTAATAGGCGGCGCAATAGGGTCTCATCCGCTATATAATGCGGGAAATCAATCAACTGCAATATACACATATGCCAATATATATATATATATATATATATATATATATATATATATATCCTGCTATATCTAATATCAAAATCAAGCAAACAATCAATAACTGCAAATCCAACTTTAATTTGAGTGAGAAGTTCCCACCTTGATTGTAACAGCCCAATTTTTTTAACAAGTATTTTTCACTTGTATTTTTCTAAAAATAAAAACTTTGGGGTTTATTTAAAGTGATTAAAAATATAAAAAAAAACAATTGACCAAATTTTTAATTAAATAATAAGATCTCTGAAATTTTGACATGGTTAAGAATTAACTTTAATTTGGAAATTTGGGGTTTTGTCGAAGATGGTAAATAACTTAATGTCTAGAAAAATCAAGTTTTAATTAAGAAAACATTAATAGCTTAGGTGGTTAAGACATCTGGGCTATTCACGATAGGTCACGAGTTCGAGTCTCAGCATGGTCAGAACTTCGAATTTTTTTTAGTATATAAATGAACTGGGTAATTACGCCTTAAAAAAGGCGCCTAAATTTAGGGAATAAATACCGTATATATATATATATATAAGTTTATATATAAGAAAACGTATAGAACTTTAATCCGTTATTTTTCTCTTTCCAGAAAAATTTACTTCCCAATTTATATACATATATAATTTGATTTAAATCATTTCCTTAAAATACTAAATATGGAAATTTAAAGTGTGAAACGGTTAAATTTGTTAAAGACAACTCCATTTGAATTTTAATAAAAGAAATTTTGTATATATATATAATATGTGAAACCAATTAAGTTTGTTAAGTAATAATTTTGAAGAATTTAGTGTATTAATGAACTGTTGGATTTCGCGTTTAAAGGACGCGTAAAAATCTATGGTAGGTAACGGAATAAAACGTATAAACTTAAAAATGTTATTTTTATAGAAATTTTTGATGTTCTGTATTACGTCAGTTTGATGTATTGTAAAAAAATCATATTTTTAATATTTTTGGATATAAAATATCAGTCAGTGATTTTATAGCAAATGTTATTTTGTTTTAACGGACAATTTGGTTTTTTTTTAAATAAATTTATATACGTTTCATTCCTAAAGCCTTACATAATTTTTTCCATTTCATTTATTGCAATCAAACTAAAAATCAAGATTGATAAACTAGAAATGAATCACACATATAAGTAAAGTCCAAATCTGTTTATCCTCTGTTTCAAGCAGTACTACACAAAATCAAGTTCCTCAATCACGCATAAATATTGAAATCAAAGCTTCTCATAAAATTTGCAGTAATCGCATGCATTGATTTCAATTGGCAGTTTTAAATCTCGCAAGCCATATTCCCACAATCAACGCATGTTTTAATAAATATGGGTAACGTTCAAACATTTATAACTGAGAATCGATATCACACATATAAAGATCAAAATGTATAAAATGAAATAAAAATGAATATGAAGTAACGTTCGAAATATTTTTCCCTCTGATATCCTTTTACACAATCAATGCATGCACTTTAAAGACTGAAACGTGCATATCCTATATTCTCCCATTCTTTGCTTCCAACAGCTCTACCAAAATCAAGTACATGAATCTCGCAATTCATTGAATAAATCAAACCATTTATCACGCTTGCCTTTTTTTTCCTCTGCTTTAATCACGTATCTATATTCACAATTTATGTCAATATAACTGATGATTGCTTGCCCTTCCTTTGATCAATATTCCCTTAAGTAACGTTCACGCATTCATGTTAACAACTTTATATCTGTGTAACTGACATGCTATATCAGTGGTTCTTTCATCACGCAAGAAGATCTCAATCAAACCTTTTCGAACATATTCTTTTGTTCAAAACTGGAAATGTGTTTTGCCTTTTCTTTTCTCAGCAATAAAATCACGTATTCATATCTTTCGTCTCTAATAGCTTCAAGTCTTCAACTGATTGCTCTCCCTCCCCATTGATCTTGCAGCAGTTCAAATCTTTTTAATTTTTGCAACGTTCGAACTTTATCTATTTCCTTTGAACTGATGAGGAAATTTCGCAGTCATATCAACCAAATTTATATCAATAAAACTGATGCTTTTACCTCTCCTTTAATTCGCACTGCCTATATATATACCCACCTCACCAGTTTCTTTCTCCGCATCTAAATATCTCTGCCTTCCCCTTCCTCGTACGTTCAAGATCCATCAGGTAATAAGTCTTATTGTTTTTTTTTTCCTTCCAGTTTTCCTTCCTCTTTCTCTTGATGTTGTTCTATCTGTGCCTTGCTCGGCCACACTACTATTTATTCACTTTGTCTTTCTATGAGACTCTTATCATCTGCCTTGAACTAAACATATGGGATCTGGATATGTTGAACTGTTTTTGTTTTGGAAAGTTAGGTCTAGAAACAGAGAGGAAGTGAGATCTTGTGTGTGTGTTATAGGCTTAACTCTCGACACATAGGTAGTGGAATGTTGTGCAAATTTGTATATGGGAACTGTGTTGATGTCATGCCAGGTAAGTTGTAGGGCCTGGGAGTTATTTTGGGAACAGATCTGTCGAAGAAAATATATATATATATATATATATATATATATATATATACTTGAGGTATAAATTGCGTGAACATAAGATGGTCTGGAGTTGTTTGAGAGGAGTAGGAAGGGCAGTGTTGTCAAAATATTTAAGAAAGAGGGATGGGTTCATTTAGTAAGGATCTGATGATGCTTAGTTTTTTTGTTGCGTGAATATGTGTTGGCAGGGATGTTAGACTGGGTTGTGCATTGGTGTCACCGTGTACGTGTATCACAGCCACAAATATTTAGAAGCATGCATTTGTTTTGTATCTGGTTAGGAGTTGTTTTGGTTCGTGTAGAGGTCTGATAGGAACAGTGAGAAACCCTTTTTGCATGTTTGAGTTGGATGTTAACAAGGCCTAGAGAGTTTTCTTTCATTTGCAAAAAAAAAAAGAAAAAAAAAAGAAAAAAAAACAAGGGGTGAGGATGGGAAAGAGGTAGGCTAGGACAGTGAGTTCAGTTAGTCTGCATATATGTAACCTTCATATGATAGAGGAAGCAGAGAATAAGGAGGAGAGGAGATGTACACATTCAGTAGATGCTTTGATTTAGTCGCATGATTTTACTCGAAGTCGTTGCATAAAATTCTCGAAGTCTTTATATTTTGTCCCGAAGATTTGTTGCATTTTTCTCGAAGAAATTCCATGGTTAGCTCGAAGAAGTGGGGTTGTGGCGCGTGTAGCTGATGATGAATTCATGTCTGATTGTAAGTTTGTAAAGCCTACAAGTTTAAATTTAGACTGTAAAGAAATATTGTAAGTACTTAGGTTGATTTGCAGTAGTAGATGATATTTTTAGTAGTTGGATCCAGGTAAAAGGAAAATAAAATAATGAATGAAAGTGGCAGAAGAGATGTAAGTATGTGGAAATGTTGGCGTGAGTGCGTGTACGCGAGTAAGTGTAATGGAAGTGTGCACGTGTACATGTACCCCGGCATAATAAGAAAACTCCACCATTTTGCCTTAGTTTGTCTTTAGGAAATTTTATCATGGTTATAGTGTTAGCACAGTTCGTGTGTTTGGAAATGTTTTGGTTGTTGTACACGGTAGAGTGGTCGAGCAAGTCAGACAAAAAAATTCTCTCCCTACTTTTAAATTTTTCTTTGACCGTAAATTCTAAAGTCGCGTATTCAATATTTTGAATCTTGTTCTAGATTCAAATCTAAGCTTGACATCCGAGAGATTTTGATCGTTACTCTCTGTAGTTCTTTTCCGGTGAATCATCGTTTTGAAATTTAAAATCTTTCTGCAGCCATCAGGTGAGTATTTCTCACCAGACATACGTATTTATATTTTGGTAAATTATTGCAAGTGTATGTGTAAAATTGTATTTCACTATTATCTGTCTGTAGTGTAATATAGAATGATGGACCCCATTTAAATTGACACCTCATCAGTATTATCTGTTATATTATTTCTGCAGTTATGTTATTGTTTATTTACTGCTTAAATCACCACTGCAAGTTCCCTGTTATTATAGATGGTATGGGCTGAAATGATAGGCCTAATTGATTATTATTGTTCACTTGTTCTGTTAACTTCTGTAAATTGTCTTGGGATTGCGGGTTCGAAATGATAGAACCCGGGGTTGTGTAAATATCGGATTGAAATGATATAAATCCATTTCACTTGACCTAGGCTAGAAAATCTTATACAGGCCCGTGGTTTATATATTATTTTCTGAAATTATTTTAAATTGTTTAAATTTAGAAATTTGATGATATTCTAATTTAAATTATATAAAGGATTTTTATGAGATTTACAATGATTTAAAAGGGGTTAAATAAATAAATGTTGAGTTAAAATTTTGGAATATAACTTGTTTAGAAATTCTATATTTTTGGAAAGGAAAAGATTTCAATACAGAAATAATAAATAATAAGTTATATTTGAAATTTGATGTTTAGCTAAAAGTCTACTACAGCATTTAATTGCTGTCTTTTGAAACTTGACTATTTTAAACCCATAACTTTCGATAGCATTTCCTAGATGCTGTAGAAGTGAAATTGATTTAACATTGATTTATTTAAAATTTCATCTCTATTTTGGGAATACGTTAAGATTTGGAATTTAAATATGAAATTGCTAATAAAGTAAGAAGTTGAGTTTGGAAAGTTTTAAAAGAAGAAAATTGATTTCTATTCTTTTGATAAAAGCAATAAATTCCAAATTTAATTGAATAAATTGAAATGGTATATTTTCAAAGGAAATGTTTTAAATCAAGGATTTGAAATTAAAGGTATTTGAAATATATATATTGATTTGAAAAATATAAATACCATTTTTCAAACTATAACCACGGGTTATAATAACGTTTGGTTGGCAAAGAGACCGGGATCGGATATCTGGCATACTCTCTGTCGATACCGAAAACCACTTTGACTAACCGTGTACGCGGTGGAGATTCCAAAATGAAGTAGGATGGTGATGACGGTTTCTTTAAGGTAAATACGTGGACCCGACTCCCGTGAGTTGGCATAAGGTGGCTAAAACAGGAGCGATTCTCGGATTAATGAGGTAGCACCTCTGATCGAACGCACTTCTTCGTATGCCATTCTATTACTCTTGTGATTGTTTTGGTGCGCACCTTTGATTTGGGAGTGTTGTTCGAGGTGGGCGGTAACTGCGGCTACGCGTTTCCACCGGTCCGGATAGCAATTGGTATATCTACCCTGGCATTTCCTAGTTGTGCCGTGTCACCTACCCTAGCGAGCCTACTACGAGTTTCTATTTGTGTCGTACCTATGGAGTATCCTCTGGTAGCTTCCCGGTCAGGAGGTATTACGGTACTGTATAGACTATTGGCATTATTTGTGTTAAGGGGAATATTGGGTCACTCCTTAACGCTATTTAAAAGTAAGTTTATTTTATATATAGACACTATTATAATAGCGCAATATACTACATAGTAAATAGTTTAACGGATCCTTAGAGGATGGGCGATCCCAAGCATCCTTTAAGTTACTTGCTTTATATTACAGTACACTTGATTTAGCTTACATTATATAAGTATGTATGTCCTGACTCGAGTGTTTTGTTTATTTGTACGCTCGTGTCAGCCTGAGTTGCAGCTACAGCTTTCTTTCCGGAGCTAGGACCACTCATAGATCACTCTTGCTAGTTGGAAGCTTTTTCATCTTTATCTATTTTGTAATTCAAAGCATTAAAGACTTTATATTTGCTTATGGCTTAAAATTGTATCGAAGTTTATAAACAATGTATTTCTGTTTGGTAAAAGTTTCAGTGGCTTCATGAACCACTGTGATATTTTATATTCCGCTGTGAGATTCTGATATCTGTGTCTGTGATTCTGTGATTAATTATTTACTGCATATTCTGAGTTCTGCCAAATTTATTTTTTTACAACGCGGTATTTTGAACAATTCAAGTCCGACATGTGCGGATGCGAATGGTTGAAAACACCAGGTCGTTACATCTGGTATCAGAGCTTTGGCTCTAGGCAAAACTTAGAATGTATGGTAAATTTGACTTACAGAATCACTTTCATTCGAGCTTGAATCTCTTCCTTTTCGAATTTTGGAACGTTCCCTGCGGTTCCGAAGTTCATTCGTGTCCCTCACTATTTATTTTTCTTTCGATTCGGGAGTATCCCATAACTCCACTTAGGATGATCTTTATAGTGAATTGGCGGTTTCGCCAATATTCTAATATAGCGGTGAAACTCCTTTACAACTAGCATTGATTCACCGGAGATTTATATTTATCCTCGGTTTAGATACTAGTATCTTTGGTTATTCTGAACTCTATCTCTTCAGATCGAATGTAGATTTACCCCAGAAAATCCACATCGATCTGACTCTTTAAGTCACGGTTGACCAGGTTAAGGTTGCCCGCGATTTATATAAACTTATCTGGTTTCTTATTCTGTTATTTAACCATCGGATCTTCTGATTCCAACTTATCTTTAAATCAAAATTCTCTTTAATTTGAGTCCTTCAAAATTTGAATCTCTATCCTTGTTTGAAAAAAAAAAATTATTCCTATTTGGGAAAAATCTAATATTATATATAAGTATAATTTTCAAAATTTAACTAGTTGTTTAGAGATAATAGTGTTTGGTTTTATTTATTGTTTTGTAAACCATTGGTTTTGTCTTATATAAATAATTGAATATAAACATGGTTATAAATTTATTTGGAAACAGAAATGAATTTAAAACAAGAATTTAAGAATTCAATTTTCGATAGTTTCAAACCTTGTGTTTAAAGGTCTTAAAAGGATATATTATTTTCGAATATAAATTTGTTTCCAAAGAATTTTAAAGTTTTAAAAATTAGTGCTCTTCTCTTTGTTGCTGGAAAATAATTTCGGTGATGACTACAACATCATCGACATTCATTTTCGAGTATCGAAGTAAAGAGACCACGATGTAGTTTTGCTTCAAAAATTTAATTAATTTGAATTTCTAAAATATGACTTAATTTATAATATATATAGATATATGATTTAAATTTGATTTGACATATACTATATGTATGTATTTATTTATCTCTAAAGGGTTTGAAGTTAATTGGAAATTTAATTCATAAATTTATGTTAAAAGGTGATTCTAATGATAAAATAAAGTCAAATTTGGAATGAATATTTAAACTTGAATAATATAGTTGGAAAATTTTACTTGTATAAATTGCATGCCAATATAACTTACCTAAATCATTCAGAAATTAACTATGTAATTGGATAATGTATAATATAAAAGGATTTTATAAATAAAAATTTGAGTGGTTATAATAAATGTTATACACTTAAAGTTTCAGTTACAACAAGACAAATAGAGGTAAATAGAAATAAAAGAGTAATTGAATAATATACAATATCAAATGGTGTTAAAGGAAATTTAGAAATATATTGGAATAGTTATATTAAATATAATCTACTTAATATGTGCGATAAGATATATTAAGCAGAATATATTTAATAATAATCTGGAATAAAGAAGAATTAAATTTGTTGAATAAAAGATGATTATTATAAATGACTATACAAATTTCTGATTTTAGAAAATAATTGGATAATAAGATAATTAATTTGGAAATAGTTAAGATTGATTTAACTTCTGTAAAAATCAAATGAATTAAATCAATTATTGAATATTAATTAATTGAATTTATATGGTTTAGATATTGAGAAAAATATTTGACATAGATGAGAAAAATATTGAGAAAAATAAATTTAATTATAGTTTGGAATAAAGAAGAAACTAAATGCGGAATTTAGTTTATTTTGGGAAATGGTAAATTTACTTTAACAATTAAGTTAAGTTACCATTTCAAATTTGGATTAAAATTAAACATTTTAAATTAGAATGTTATAATACCTTGGGTAAAATTTGGATAAAAAAAAATTGAATGATTTTTTTTAGTGTAGGGATATTATACAAGTAAATATGTAAATAAATAAATGTTAAAATTTTAAGTATAAATAGATGAAATCAATGATTAATTTAAAATTGAATTTTTATTGTTTAGATTAATGATTCTAATTTAAGTTTCAATTTAGTTTTCTTTCAGGTTGTTTCTATTCCCCTACCTTCTTCCTTTTCGAGGACGAAAAGTTCTGAGTGGGGGAGAGTGTAACAGCCCAATTTTTTTAACAAGTATTTTTCACTTGTATTTTTCTAAAAATAAAAACTTTGGGGTTTATTTAAAGTGATTAAAAATATTAAAAAAAAACAATTGACCAAATTTTTAATTAAATAATAAGATCTCTGAAATTTTGACATGGTTAAGAATTAACTTTAATTTGGAAATTTGGGGTTTTGTCGAAGATGGTAAATAACTTAATGTCTAGCAAAATCAAGTTTTAATTAAGAAAACATTAATAGCTTAGGTGGTTAAGACATCTGGGCTATTCACGATAGGTCACGAGTTCGAGTCTCAGCATGGTCAGAATTTTGAATTTTTTTTAGTATATAAATGAACTGGGTAATTACGCCTTAAAAAGGGCGCCTAAATTTAGGGAATAAATACCGTATATATATATATATATAAGTTTACATATAAGAAAACGTATAGAACTTTAATCCGTTATTTTTCTCTTTCCAGAAAAATTTACTTCCCAATTTATATACATATATAATTTGATTTAAATCATTTCCTTAAAATACTAAATATGGAAATTTAAAGTGTGAAACGGTTAAATTTGTTAAAAGACAACTCCATTTGAATTTTAATTAAAGAAATTTTGTATATATATATAATATGTGAAAACCAATTAAGTTTGTTAAGTAATAATTTTGAAGAATTTAGTGTATTAATGAACTGTTGGATTTCGCGTTTAAAGGACGCGTAAAAATCTATGGTAGGTAACGGAATAAAACGTATAAACTTAAAAATGTTATTTTTATAGAAATTTTTGATGTTCTGTATTACGTCAGTTTGATGTATTGTAAAAAAAATCATATTTTTAATATTTTTGGATATAAAATATCAGTCAGTTTTTTTATAGCAAACGTTATTTTGTTTTAACGGACAGTTTGGTTTTTTTTTTAAATAAATTTATATACGTTTCATTCCTAAAGCCTTACATAATTTTTGCCATTCCATTTATTGCAATCAAACTAAAAATCAAGATTGATAAACTAGAAATGAATCACACATATAAGTAAAGTCCAAATCTGTTTATCCTCTGTTTCAAGCAGTACTACACAAAATCAAGTTCCTCAATCACGCATAAATATTGAAATCAAAGCTTCTCATAAAATTTGCAGTAATCGCATGCATTGATTTCAATTGGCAGTTTTAAATCTCGCAAGCCATATTCCCACAATCAACGCATGTTTTAATAAATATGGGTAACGTTCAAACATTTATAACTGAGAATCTATATCACACATATAAAGATCAAAATGTATAAAATGAAATAAAAATGAATATGAAGTAACGTTCGAAATATTTTTCCCTCTGATATCCTTTTACACAATCAATGCATGCACTTTAAAGACTGAAACGTGCATATCCTATATTCTCCCATTCTTTGCTTCCAACAGCTCTACCAAAATCAAGTACATGAATCTCGCAATTCATTGAATAAATCAAACCATTTATCACGCTTGCCTTTTTTTTTCCTCTGCTTTAATCACGTATCTATATTCACAATTTATGTCAATATAACTGATGATTGCTTGCCCTTCCTTTGATCAATATTCCCTTAAGTAACGTTCACGCATTCATGTTAACAACTTTATATCTGTGTAACTGACATGCTATATCAGTGGTTCTTTCATCACGCAAGAAGATCTCAATCAAACCTTTTCGAACATATTCTTTTGTTCAAAACTGGAAATGTGTTTTGCCTTTTCTTTTCTCAGCAATAAAATCACGTATTCATATCTTTCGTCTCTAATAGCTTCAAGTCTTCAACTGATTGCTCTCCCTCCCCATTGATCTTGCAGCAGTTCAAATCTTTTTAATTTTTGCAACGTTCGAACTTTATCTATTTCCTTTGAACTGATGAGGAAATTTCGCAGTCATATCAACCAAATTTATATCAATAAAACTGATGCTTTTACCTCTCCTTTAATTCGCACTGCCTATATATATACCCACCTCACCAGTTTCTTTCTCCGCATCTAAATATCTCTGCCTTCCCCTTCCTCGTACGTTCAAGATCCATCAGGTAATAAGTCTTATTGTTTTTTTTTTCTTCCAGTTTTCCTTCCTCTTTCTCTTGATGCTGTTCTATCTGTGCCTTGCTCGGCCACACTACTATTTATTCACTTTGTCTTTCTATGAGACTCTTATCATCTGCCTTGAACTAAACATATGGGATCTGGATATGTTGAACTGTTTTTGTTTTGGAAAGTTAGGTCTAGAAACAGAGAGGAAGTGAGATCTTGTGTGTGTGTTATAGGCTTAACTCTCGACACATAGGTAGTGGAATGTTGTGCAAATTTGTATATGGGAACTGTGTTGATGTCATGCCAGGTAAGTTGTAGGGCCTGGGAGTTATTTTGGGAACAGATCTGTCGAAGAAAAAATATATATATATATATATACTTGAGGTATAAATTGCGTGAACATAAGATGGTCTCGAGTTGTTTGAGAGGAGTAGGAAGGGCAGTGTTGTCAAAATATTTAAGAAAGAGGGATGGGTTCATTTAGTAAGGATCTGATGATGCTTAGTTTTTTTGTTGCGTGAATATGTGTTGGCAGGGATGTTAGACTGGGTTGTGCATTGGTGTCACCGTGTACGTGTATCACAGCCACAAATATTTAGAAGCATGCATTTGTTTTGTATCTGGTTAGGAGTTGTTTTGGTTCGTGTAGAGGTCTGATAGGAACAGTGAGAAACCCTTTTTGCATGTTTGAGTTGGATGTTAACAAGGCCTAGAGAGTTTTCTTTCATTTGCAAAAAAAAAAAAAAAAAAAAAGAAGTGAGTTCAGTTAGTCTGCATATATGTAACCTTCATATGATAGAGGAAGCAGAGAATAAGGAGGAGAGGAGATGTACACATTCAGTAGATGCTTTGATTTAGTCGCATGATTTTACTCGAAGTCGTTGCATAAAATTCTCGAAGTCTTTATATTTTGTCCCGAAGATTTGTTGCATTTTTCTCGAAGAAATTCCATGGTTAGCTCGAAGAAGTGGGGTTGTGGCGCGTGTAGCTGATGATGAATTCCTGTCTGATTGTAAGTTTGTAAAGCCTGCAAGTTTAAATTTAGACTGTAAAGAAATATTGTAAGTACTTAGGTTGATTTGCAGTAGTAGATGATATTTTTAGTAGTTGGATCCAGGTAAAAGGAAAAGAAAATAATGAATGAAAGTGGCAGAAGAGATGTAAGTATGTGGAAATGTTGGCGTGAGTGCGTGTACGCGAGTAAGTGTAATGGAAGTGTGCACGTGTACATGTACCCCGGCATAATAAGAAAACTCCACCATTTTGCCTTAGTTTGTCTTTAGGAAATTTTATCATGGTTATAGTGTTAGCACAGTTCGTGTGTTTGGAAATGTTTTGGTTGTTGTACACGGTAGAGTGGTCGAGCAAGTCAAACAAAAAAATTCTCTCCCTACTTTTAAATTTTTCTTTGACCGTAAATTCTAAAGTCGCGTATTCAATATTTTGAATCTTGTTCTAGATTTAAATCTAAGCTTGACATCCGAGGGATTTTGATCGTTACTCTCTGTAGTTCTTTTCCGGTGAATCATCGTTTTGAAATTTAAAATCTTTCTGCAGCCATCAGGTGAGTATTTCTCACCAGACATACGTATTTATATTTTGGTAAATTATTGCAAGTGTATGTGTAAAATTGTATTTCACTATTATCTGTCTGTAGTGTAATATAGAATGATGGACCCCATTTAAATTGACACCTCATCAGTATTATCTGTTATATTATTTCTGCAGTTATGTTATTGTTTATTTACTGCTTAAATCACCACTGCAAGTTCCCTGTTATTATAGATGGTATGGGCTGAAATGATAGGCCTAATTGATTATTATTGTTCACTTGTTCTGTTAACTTCTGTAAATTGTCTTGGGATTGCGGGTTCGAAATGATAGAACCCGGGGTTGTGTAAATATCGGATTGAAATGATATAAATCCGTTTCACTTGACCTAGGCTAGAAAATCTTATACAGGCCCGTGGTTTATATATTATTTTCTGAAATTATTTTAAATTGTTTAAATTTAGAAATTTGATGATATTCTAATTTAAATTATATAAAGGATTTTTATGAGATTTACAATGATTTAAAAGGGGTTAAATAAATAAATGTTGAGTTAAAATTTTGGAATATAACTTGTTTAGAAATTCTATATTTTTGGAAAGGAAAAGATTTCAATACAGAAATAATAAATAATAAGTTATATTTGAAATTTGATGTTTAGCTAAAAGTCTACTACAGCATTTAATTGCTGTCTTTTGAAACTTGACTATTTTAAACCCATAACTTTAGATAGCATTTCCTAGATGCTGTAGAAGTGAAATTGATTTAACATTGATTTATTTAAAATTTCATCTCTATTTTGGGAATACGTTAAGATTTGGAATTTAAATATGAAATTGCTAATAAAGTAAGAAGTTGAGTTTGGAAAGTTTTAAAAGAAGAAAATTGATTTCTATTCTTTTGATAAAAGCAATAAATTCCAAATTTAATTGAATAAATTGAAATGGTATATTTTCAAAGGAAATGTTTTAAATCAAGGATTTGAAATTAAAGGTATTTGAAATATATATATTGATTTGAAAAATATAAATACCATTTTTCAAACTATAACCACGGGTTATAATAACGTTTGGTTGGCAAAGAGACCGGGATCGGATATCTGGCATACTCTCTGTCGATACCGAAAACCACTTTGACTAACCGTGTACGCGGTGGAGATTCCAAAATGAAGTAGGATGGTGATGACGGTTTCTTTAAGGTAAATACGTGGACCCGACTCCCGTGAGTTGGCATAAGGTGGCTAAAACAGGAGCGATTCTCGGATTAATGAGGTAGCACCTCTGATCGAACGCACTTCTTCGTATGCCATTCTATTACTCTTGTGATTGTTTTGGTGCGCACCTTTGATTTGGGAGTGTTGTTCGAGGTGGGCGGTAACTGCGGCTACGCGTTTCCACCGGTCCGGATAGCAATTGGTATATCTACCCTGGCATTGCCTAGTTGTGCCGTGTCACCTACCCTAGCGAGCCTACTACGAGTTTCTATTTGTGTCGTACCTATGGAGTATCCTCTGGTAGCTTCCCGATCAGGAGGTATTACGGTACTGTATAGACTATTGGCATTATTTGTGTTAAGGGGAATATTGGGTCACTCCTTAACGCTATTTAAAAGTAAGTTTATTTTATATATAGACACTATTATAATAGCGCAATATACTACATAGTAAATAGTTTAACGGATCCTTAGAGGATGGGCGATCCCAAGCATCCTTTAAGTTACTTGCTTTATATTACAGTACACTTGATTTAGCTTACATTATATAAGTATGTATGTCCTGACTCGAGTGTTTTGTTTATTTGTACGCTCGGGTCAGCCTGAGTTGCAGCTACAGCTTTCTTTCCGGAGCTAGGACCACTCATAGATCACTCTTGCTAGTTGGAAGCTTTTTCATCTTTATCTATTTTGTAATTCAAAGCATTAAAGACTTTATATTTGCTTATGGCTTAAAATTGTATCGAAGTTTATAAACAATGTATTTCTGTTTGGTAAAAGTTTCAGTGGCTTCATGAACCACTGTGATATTTTATATTCCGCTGTGAGATTCTGATATCTGTGTCTGTGATTCTGTGATTAATTATTTACTGCATATTCTGAGTTCTGCCAAATTTATTTTTTTACAACGCGGTATTTTGAACAATTCAAGTCCGACATGTGCGGATGCGAATGGTTGAAAACACCGGGTCGTTACATCGATTTTATTTTGCAATCCATTTTCCAATCCAGATTTGTTTTCTTCATGGTTATAAACCTTGTAAAAATAATTCAAGATTTATTACTATTTAAGTTGATCGAACAATTAATTATTGTATAATAACTTAATTAACCCCTAGTTTTACTTAAACCAAATTTTTTTCTTTAATGATTTATTTAACTAAAATTTAACTTCCAAAACTAAATTTAATATATTAACCTGTAACGACCCACAAATCCGTACCCCTTGAGTCAACACTATTCTACAACAATCAACTCAAGTTGCATAGATATACGAACCATTTGGGTTTAAGAAGAAGAGGTAGAAGAGGAGAAAACAAAATCAACATCAGAATCTAACCATCGCAGCGGAATAAACTATAATAGGTAGTAAATAATCTTTACTCAAAATCAAATATATCAGTTTACATATATTACATCATCAGAGTACATCAGTCACAACTCACATCAATAACATACAATGGGTACACAACAACTCATCACAGCAGAAATATATATATACAAGTACGAGAATACGTATCGTCATCCAGCTCGTCTCCTGAGCTCCACAGTATCATATCCTGTATCCTATAATACTCGGTCTGACCCGAGCATTATAGTTAAATAACACCCGAGTCAGTCTGGATTACCAGCGTGAGAAAAATCACACCCAATTGATTATTTAAGTTTTAAAAATCCTTTGAAAACAAAAGCATCTCGTAAGACCACGCCACAAATAAACATGTCGGGTTTTTACCTTACGATAGCCAAAACAATTTTTATAGAAATCCTCTGATATTATAATAGGGTCTATATACAAATACTTACAAAATAGCCGAAATTGTTACATTCATTAAATTCCAGCTACTAGCCACAAAAATGGGTAATACAAACAAAACTCGTACAAGGTTCGTAGGGAGAATGGATTTCCAACTAATGACTAGGCACTGGGGTATCACCTGTCACAGTACGGGGCCTAGATCACCGTACCGAGGATTACTCCCTTTATCCTCTGCAACACAAGGCCGGAACCATTCCTTACTGAACAGTCCCGAACAAGATAATCCCCGTGGTTGGCGCGACCAACCACCCACTAAGCCGAAAGATAAATAAGGGACATCTAGACAGGGGAATTATCTTGTCCTGCTTGGGCATGACCCACCTAACCTTGCTGCATATCCCCTGATTTTCAGTCATTCCCGGTTGATGAGGCTTGAGGCTAAGCGTTACCTTTTTAGAACGTTTCACTTAGAATGCCCATCGTCCACCTGACGATGTTTCGCAAGCATTCGTCCATACAA
This sequence comes from Allium cepa, assembly GCA_030765085.1. NCBI lineage: Eukaryota > Viridiplantae > Streptophyta > Magnoliopsida > Asparagales > Amaryllidaceae > Allium > Allium cepa. Next base: position 469,345,721 of record CM060943.1, read on the forward strand.
GTCCGTCCCGGGTTCGAACGAAACCGAAGGCACTACTCCTACTACATCCATTTTGGAAATATCCTCAGGATTAGTAGCGACTAGCCCTTGCACTTCACTGCTCCATCTTCGACTCCGAACACGTTTTTCGCACGAAACGTATAAACCGGATCGAAGTGGTTTTCGAGAAATAAATCTCGATTCCGGTCTCTTCGAAACGATCAGCGCAGTTGGCCAATACTGATAGTCGGTTATTTAACTATCAATTAATATTCGCAAACATCCATCAAACAATAAATAATTTCCCAAATTATTTATTAACCTCAAAATATCTTCACAAGATATATTTCTATTTTCAATCCTTCGAAAACAGTTTCAAAACTATCTTTCTTTCCAGAATCAACTTTCCCAAATATTTTATATTCCCTCTGAAATCACCAAGCACAAAAATAGATTTTTAAAATAATTTTAAACACTTTACTTTGAAAATATATACTGTTAACATTTAAGTTAAATTGCTTCAATACTTTGTAAAATACATACTATATGAGTATTTGAAAATAAAGTTACTTAATAGAATATAAAACTAGATTTTCACTTTTGAAAACAAAATACTAGGTCATTTTTTAAGTAATTACTACTATAATAGATTTAGGAAAATACTTACTATTGAATTTAAATATTAGAAATAATAAATTTTCTAAAACTTGCTTTTTACAACAACTTTAAAACCTTTAAATTTATTTAAGAATTTACTTTAAACATGTACTTGGTTATCCAGAGTAAAATCCTAGCTTCAATCACTTAAATCAATTTCCCAAATTGATTTCAAATTTATTCCCTTTGAATTCAGAATCTATTAATTTTAGATCTCATTTCTTGATTTCAAATTTTTAGATTTCTCAATTACTTCTTTATTCTTTTAAATAAATTTAAACTTTGAATTTTAAAATAATTCTTTATTTTTTTAATTGATATAACTTAAGTTTACAATTCATCAATTTCATTTTATTCAAAATTCCATTTCTTTTCATACTCGAGGTTATTTATTATTATTTTCATATTACTTCTATTTCTTTTCAATTCATTCTTAATTTATTCAAACTTTCTATAATTATTTCGCTTACAAATTTACTTCCTTTTAATTTCTTTTCAACAATACAATTCATATATTTTGGTAATTCATTATACCCAAATATCCAATCAAACCATAACATTCAATATTCCAATATAACTCATCATATGATATCAAATAATCAAAAAAGAGAATATTGAATAATTTAAATAAATGTGAGGGGTCCAGTTAGATCCCTCCAACCTGTTTTCCCTGCATTCACAAATGTTAGCACAATATAATAAGCCAATTTCAAAATATCATACTATACCACATCAATCAGTTCAGCCATTCAAACAATTATTTAAATTTAATCATTTAAATTTAAATTTAATCATTTAAATTTAAATTTAAACTGAGTGAGATTAACTCACCTTTGCTTTTGTTCGACAATCCACTACCAATTTAGCTTGTTTCCACCATTTCTTGGCCTTGTATAAATATTAGACGATATATTAATATTTGAACAATTTGAGTAATAAATTTCCATTTGATAGTTTTAATCTAGTTTAATTTAATTTATTTTAATTAATGATTTAATTTGAACAGATAATTAAGTATAAAACTGATTTTTCTTTTTAAACAACCTTTTTGTAACTAAAATAATTGGTTACCCATTTAAACAAAATATTTCCTTGATAACTACTAACTTGGTAAATTAAAAATGTAAATACGTATATTTATTTCTACTTTTGAAATTTCATATATATACTTATATAAGAGTCAATATAGATTTAAAAATCTATTCTTATATACATTTCCAGGCCTTCTAAAATCCCTAATCTTCTCAACTCCATCCACATATATATACGTATCCATATATACTTTTATTTTGTTATTATATATATATATATATTATCTATGAAGACCCTTTATAAAGAAAATGTATTGATCTGTAATTCAATCTCTTTGTTTCGAGCATTTAAATATATATATAAGATTAAACAAATAGTTTATATAAATGTATATCCTATTGTAGGTATATAAATCCCTCTGTATATGATTTAAGCCTCAACAGTAATTTGTTAATTTCAAAATTAAATTGCAGATCAAGGTATACCTTACTGCCTACAGTACAGGCCGCTGCAATCGAACAACTTCCATCATCACTCATGAAGTCGCCATCGCCTTCACCTCACCTCGGCCTCGTCCCACCTGCAAGCGCCACCCACTCGAACCCTAGCTCTACATCAAGCCGCAGCATCCACCGATCAACCCATGACTAGAAACATGACTGCCCCACGGCGTTACCCTCCCTCGGCCACAACATCGTGCGCTCGCACCTTACTCCGAAGCCCTAGCCACCGCGCGATCCTTAAACGATCACTAAATCAAACCACTGCCGCGAACTCCAGCAAGCGCGGCCCTGACTACAACTCGTGCAAGCGCCAAAATGCGACCGCGAGCTCGATTTTGAGGAGAGGCCGCTCTGCCCTCATTTCACTTGCGGCCATTATTTATATTTTTTTATTTTTTTTTCTGAGGGCGAAATTTGATTTCAATTCTTGATTAAGGGATGGGTTTTGTTTGAAGAGGTAGGGCTTCGGCCTATTAATTTTTCTTGAATGAATTGAAGTGGAAACTTTAGGGTCGGCCATTTCATTTTTTTTTTTTTCGAATTGGAGAATGAATTTAGAATTAGGGGAAAACCTGTTTCCTCAATACGGCTGTGTTGATGAAGTAGGCAGGAAGTGACTGAAAGTAAAGAAGCGTGCAAAGGAAGCTTATAATGATTTTGACCAGGCGTACCCAAGAAGCTTAATTAATTAAATAAAATTTCATTAGTCTAAAATAAATTAAATTTGCCGCGTTTATATATCGTACGCTCACACACTAAATTCGATCAATACGAAATTTGAAATCCGATAATAATTCAATATCACGGACCCAATGGAACTGGTTTCGTCAAATTCCGAGACTGCGCCTTGGAAGGCTATTTTTTAATTCAATTTAAACGATATAAATTTTAAAATTGAACAACCCACTGTTTATTTCAATTTTACAACTTCTATTATCCTCAGTAATACGAATATAAATTTTATAAGTCTTCAAATTATGTTTAATAGGCTTAAAATCCTGGAATTCAACATTTCATCCAATTTTAAATTATTTAAATTTAATAATCAAATTATCAAATGAATTGTGATATTCGTAATTCAAGTTGAAACTATTATCTTGAATATTTAAAATCAATTAAATATTCTGATTTTAAATGCTTAAAAATTCAGGGTCGTCACATTCCTTCCCCCTTAAAAGAATTTCGTCCCCGAAATTACTAGTTAGGAAGAATGTTCCGATACCCGTTACTATTTCCCTAAACCAAACAGTTTTCTAACAATTCAACATCTTACCAATTATCTTTTATATAAAAGACTCATTATCTTTCTTACTAACTTCCAAACCTTACTCTAGTTCCAAACCATACCATTTGTTTAACCATTCAAGTTTCAATTTAAAACCAAATTTTGACTTATCAAAATTTTCTCAAAATTTTTCTAACTTCCTAAATTTCCGAAAAATTTTGCCAGCGTCTCCTTTGCGCGGCTAGCTCGGTACAACTACAAAATGGCTCTACGGCCTCCCAAATCCAAAAAGAAAACAAAACGCCAAGTGGCTCAATCCAAATCCAAATCCCAATCAAATTCCATACCAAATTTAAATGCGTACCTTTTGTCGGGCAATTCAAATTTATCTCTTGAAATCAAATCCAGTTTCATTTTCCCTTTTCTAATACCTGCATATCCTGCTTAGCACTGATATCCAATCACAATATCCCAAAATATTTTATCGACTTTCTTACAAAATGTCAATATCTATTCATTTCAATATTATCTTAGATTATATTTGTAATATCAATTTCCAATCTAAAATTTTACCACTCCTTTCTTAAGTTAGTATAAACATTTTATATGTTTCTTATCTTAATTTCTCTTTACCTCTTTTGGTTTATACTTATTTCTATTCAAATCGATTTCCACATTACATATGTATTTCATTTATTTTCAACTTTGAATTTTTAAATTTTATCCTTCATTTATAACTAATTTAAGCCATTACTTTAATTAGTTTCATTTACTGACTTATTTTAGTTTCCAATTCTAAATAGTTTTGTCGTTTCCAAAATTTTCAAAAATTTTCTAACTCCCAAAATTTCCCCTTTGTACGGAGGAGCTTTTGCAATTTGACAAAAGAGATAAATATATATACATCGACCCACACGGTCGGAAAAACCAAAAACAGTTCATATTTCCTATTTTAATTGCGTAGGCGTACCTTATTTAGCATTTTAAGCAAGCGGCTTATTATTTTTGGCAAATAGCCCAACCCAAATCTAGCCATACGGCTTCCAGGTACCTGTACTTACTCAATTTAAACATGTAAGTGCCAAATATATGCAGTTTAACTATATTTCACTTATTTACAATAGTTAAAACATATGAATTCTAAAAGAATCTCATACCAAACATTTTTCCGTAAGCAATTAATATAGTTACATGCTAATTCAACTGTTTCAATTAATTTATAAACCATTCTCATCCAATGTGAATGTTTTTCAATCCATTTGTATATAACTTCATTGATTTGAACGGTTTAAAACTCAATTGCTTACATTTAATTTATTTTTAAGCAAATTGAACACATATTTAATTCAATTGCTTTCAAAATCAATTTATTTTACTTCCACCAACTCATAGAATTTTAATTACTTCCATTTACATCCAATGACAATTTATTCTATGCAATTTGACAAGATTTATGGGAATAAATAAGTATTTATGTTTATCACCAATTTAAATGGATTTTAACTCAATTTATTCTTAATTCTATTCCATTAGAAAATTTATTCACAATCCATATATTCTCAGTTCCATTGTATTTCAATTTATTAACCAAATTAATTCATTCATACCATTTACAATCTAGGTTCATCTTAATTGCCAATTAAAATTTTCTTTTATTTCAATCCCTTAATAATTTAAATGGTTTACGATTATTTATTTAAGCATTTATTTAGCTCGACACACTCCACTTAAATTTCATTTACACTCCATTTATTTACATTTCATTCCATATTTGTCTATTCCAAACTATTTTATTTAGCTCGAAGACAATCCAAGCTATTTCATTCAATAACCATTTCTCAACTTATTTAAACCACATTTCATTTGATACTTATTTACTTCATCATTTATTTATTCAATATAATTAGTTTATCCATATTCAATTTATTATTAATTTTCATTTCCTTAAATATTATTGTCAACCCACCAAGTTCTATTTTAACTCAAATTCATTTTTACTTGATTCAAATTCAATCCAATATCATTAAACTTGGTTTAAGTTGAATTAAATTCAACTGTCTTCGATTTATTCAGCTTAAGTCAATTTACTTCAATTTATACTTAAGCTCATTGTCATTTTACAAGTAAAATTTTTTCTCTTTTATTGCTCAACTTAAATCGATTGATTAGAAGGCCATATCCAATTTATTTCCACATCTTTGGATTTTATTCACAATTCAAACCATTATTATTTTAATCCAATTTTTTTTTTATTCGATACCTTTCCAATTATATTTAATTTGTTAACATTTCACATTAAATTTTAATTAATAACTCAAGTTCTGAATCCACTATCCATTTTCAATTTACCACCCAATTTTATGAACTCCCAATTCAACTTCATTCTCAATTACTTCCACTTCATCAACAATTTGAATCAATTTTAATTTATAACTTGAGTTTATTTCCAAACTTCATCATAAACTAACAATTCAATTTTATTTAACATTTCATTAACCAATTTATTAACAAATTAGTTCTCTCCTATTTATAGTTCAATACTTGATCTTTAACCTCAAATATCACTTTATTTAATTTTCTTGGTTCAATTTAGTTAATAATTCAAGTTTGGATTTCCGTTTCACTATCCAAAACATCAAAGAATATTTATTTTGGATTTTTCTATTCGACTTTCAAAAATTTATAAGCCACAACTTATTATTTACATAATTTCATCCATTATAGGCTTGAATATATTATTCTTTATTTATTTATCTTTTTAACTCAAGCCTTCATTTATTTATAGCCCAAGCATATTTTATTTCTATGGATTTTAAATTCTCCTATAAGTTATCCTGATTTATTTATTTCAATTCAATCCTTATCCAACTTATTTCCATTTGTTCAGGTAAGAATTTTATTCCATTCATTAATTCAATTTTATTTCAACTCTGATTTATTCAACTCAATTCGATTTCAACTAAATTTGAATATAACTGGATATTATTTTCAGCTTATTCAATTTATTTTAATCCATTTAAATTTTGTTCTCCCAATCCAAGTTAATTTCATTTTAACTCTTCACTTTAGATTTACATTCCACTATCCAAAGCTTAATTTTCTTCCTGATTTAAAAATCATTTCCATTTATAAGCTTACAACTTATCTTATCAGGATTATTTTTTTAAATCCCCGGCTTTGGTTTTAAATCATTTTGAAATCTCCAACATCTCAAAATCACACTTCTCAAAAATTTTAAACCAATCCTGGATTTTATTTCCAATCAATTTCTTTTGAGATTTTCAAAAACAACTAGCTTTTCAGAGCAAACCAATTTTTGGAAGCAATCCATCACTTAGGAATTCGAAAATGAATACTGATGATGCGGCCGTCATCATCAGAATTATTTTCCAATAATCCAAGTGATTTCAATGCTATATCACTTTCAAAATCCATTTAAAACAGATTTCCATTCAGAAATATCTCCAAAACAATAATGCTATCATTTATCTTTAAAAATACTTCCAAATTCCCGGGATTTAAAATTTCCAAATCTTGCTTAAATAAGTTTTAACTATATTTCTTTTGTACAGTTTATGCTTATACAAATTCTCATTTGATTATATTTCAATTTTATAATTACATTTATAATTCATATTTATACATTTCATTTTATAATGAATTTATTTCCTTAAACTTTGGTTAATTTCAATTTCTAGTTAAATTTTCACTTAACAATGATAATACTCTAATATTACCATTTCTAACATCCAAGCAACCATATATTAGTTAAGATAGTTTACAAAACTTTTATTTATATCAAAATATATTTGGGTAAAATTATTTCATTTAACCACATTTAAAACAATACCGTGTCAATTGTTCTATTCAAGTGTTTAGAAACCCCTTCAATACAGTTGCGCAGACTGTGTCGACGAAGGTTCATATGCCACTCAATAAATCAATCAACACAATATTAAAAAAATTTATACTCACTAACAAATACGCGCTCATATCTATTAATACGCTCAAACTCATTATAGAGTACTACGGACTCTATTTTAAATGAGTAATTCCCACCAGAGCCAAGGTTATCACCAACCTATGCTCTGATACCAAGTGTAACGACCCGCAAATCCGTACCCCTTGAGTCAACACTATTCTACAACAATCAACTCAAGTTGCACAGAAATACGAACCATTTGGGTTTAAGAAGAAGAGGTAGAAGAGGAGAAAACAAAATCAACATCAGAATCTAACCATCGCAGCGGAATAAACTATAATAGGTAGTAAATAATCTTTACTCAAAATCAAATATATCAGTTTACATATATTACATCATCAGAGTACATCAGTCACAACTCACATCAATAACATACAATGGGTACACAACAACTCATCACAGCGGAAATATATATATACAAGTACGAGAATACGTATCGTCATCCAGCTCGTCTCCTGAGCTCCACAGTATCATATCCTGTATCCTATAATACTCGGTCTGACCCGAGCATTATAGTTAAATAACACCCGAGTCAGTCTGGATTACCAGCGTGAGAAAAATCACACCCAATTGATTATTTAAGTTTTAAAAATCCTTTGAAAACAAAAGAATCTCGTAAGACCACGCCACAAATAAACATGTCGGGTTTTTACCTTACAATAACCAAAACAATTTTTATAGAAATCCTCTGATATTATAATAGGGTCTATATACAAATACTTATAAAATAGCCGAAATTGTTACATTCATTAAATTCCAGCTACTAGCCACAAAAATGGGTAATACAAACAAAACTCGTACAAGGCTCGTAGGGAGAATGGATTTCCAACTAATGACTAGGCACTGGGGTACCACCTGTCACAGTACGAGGCCTAGATCACCGTACCGAGGATTACTCCCTTCATCCCCTGCAACACAAGGCCAGAACCATTCCTTACTGAATAGTCCCGAACAAGATAAACCCCGTGGTTGGCGCGACCAACCACCCACTAAGCCGAAAGATAAATAAGGGACATCTAGACAGGGGAATTATCTTGTCCTGCTTGGGCATGACCCACCTAACCTTGTTGCATATCCCCTGATTTTCAGTCATTCCCGGTTGATGAGGCTTGAGGCTAAGCGTTACCTTTTTAGAACGTTTCACTTAGAATGCCCATCGTCCACCTGACGATGTTTCGCAAGCATTCGTCCATACAAGTCCGTCCCGGGTTCGAATGGAACAGAAGGCACTACTCCTACTACATCCATTTTGGAAATATCCTCAGGATTAGTAGCGACTAGCCCTTGCACATCACTGCTCCATCTTCGACTCCGAACACGTTTTTCGCACGAAACGTACAAACCGGATCGAAGTGGTTTTCGAGAAATAAATCTCGATTCCGGTCTCTTCGAAACGATCAGCGCAGTTGGCCAATACTGATAGTCGGTTATTTAACTATCAATTAATATTCACAAACATCCATCAAACAATAAATAATTTCCCAAATTATTTATTAACCTCAAAATATCTTCACAAGATATATTTCTATTTTCAATCCTTCGAAAATAGTTTCAAAACCATCTTTCTTTCCAGAATCAACTTTCCCAAATATTTTATATTCCCTCTGAAATCACCAAGCGCAAAAATAGATTTTTAAAATAATTTTAAACACTTAACTTTGAAAATATATACTGTTAACATTTAAGTTAAATTGCTTCAATATTTTGTAAAATACGTACTATATGAGTATTTGAAAATAAAGTTACTTAATAGAATATAAAACTAGATTTTCACTTTTGAAAACAAAATACTAGGTCGCTTTTTAAGTAATTACTACTATAATAGATTTAGGAAAATACTTACTATTGAATTTAAATATTAGAAATAATAAATTTTCTAAAACTTGCTTTTTACAACAACTTTAAAACCTTTAAATTTATTTAAGAATTTACTTTAAACATGTACTTGGTTATCCAGAGTAAAATCCTAGCTTCAATCACTTAAATCAATTTCCCAAATTGATTTCCAATTTATTCCCTTTAAATTCAGAATCTATTAATTTTAGATCTCATTTCTTGATTTCAAATTTTTAGATTTCTCAATTACTTCTTTATTCTTTTAAATAAATTTAAACTTTGAATTTTAAAATAATTCTTTATTTTTTTAATTGATATAACTTAAGTTTACAATTCATCAATTTCATTTTATTCAAAATTCCATTTCTTTTCATACTCGAGGTTATTTATTATTATTTTCATATTACTTCTATTTCTTTTCAATTCATTCTTAATTTATTCAAACTTTCTATAATTATTTCGCTTACAAATTTACTTCCTTTTAATTTCTTTTCAACAATACAATTCATATATTTTGGTAATTCATTATACCCAAATATCCAATCAAACCATAACATTCAATATTCCAATATAACTCATCATATGATATCAAATAATCAAAACAGAGAATATTGAATAATTTAAATAAATGTGAGGGGTCCAGTTGGATCCCTCCAACCTGTTTTCCCTGCATTCACAAATGTTAGCACAATATAATAAGCCAATTTCAAAATATCATACTATACCACATCAATCAGTTCAGCCATTCAAACAATTATTTAAATTTAATCATTTAAATTTAAATTTAAAATGAGTGAGATTAACTCACCTTTTCTTTTGTTCGACAATCCACTACCAATTTAGCTTGTTTCCACCATTTCTTGGCCTTGTATAAATATTAGACGATATATTAATATTTGAACAATTTGAGTAATAAATTTCCATTTGATAGTTTTAATCTAGTTTAATTTAATTTATTTTAATTAATGATTTAATTTGAACAGATAATTAAGTATAAAACTGATTTTTCTTTTTAAACAACCTTTTTGTAACTAAAATAATTGGTTACCCATTTAAACAAAATATTTCCTTGATAACTACTAACTTGGTAAATTAAAAATGTAAATACGTATATTTATTTCTGCTTTTGAAATTGCATATATATACTTATATAAGAGTCAATATAGATTTAAAAATCTATTCTTATATACATTTCCAGGCCTTCTAAAATCCCTAATCTTCTCAACTCCATCCACGTATATATACGTATCCATATATACTTTTTTTTTATATATATATATATATTTATCTATGAAGACCCTTTATAAAGAAACTGTATTGATCTATAACTCAATCTCTTTGTTCCGAGCATTTAAATATATATATAAGATTAAACAAATTGTTTATATAAATGTATATCCTATTGTAGGTATATAAATCCCTCTGTATACGATTTAAGCCTCAACAGTAATTTGTTAATTTCAAAATTAAATTGCAGATCAAGGTATACCTTACTGCCTAAAGTACAGGCCGCTGCCATCGAACAACTTCCATCATCGCTCATGAAGTCGCCATCGCCTTTACCTCACCTCGGCCTCGTCCCACCTGCAAGCGCCACCCACTCGAACTCTAGCTCTACATCGAGCCGCAGCATCCACTGATCAACCCATGACTAGAAACACGACTGCCCCACGGCGTTACCCTCCCTCGGCCACAACATCGTGCGCTCGCACCTTACTCCGAAGCCCTAGCCACCGCGCGATCCTTAAACGATCACTAAATCAAACCACTTCCGCGAACTCCAGCAAGCTCGACCCTAACTACAACTCGTGCAAGTGCCAAAATGCGACCGCGAGCTCGATTTTGAGGAGAGGCCGCTCTGCCCTCATTTCACTTGCGGCCATTATTTATATTTTTTATTTTTTTTTCTAAGGGCGAAATTTGATTTCAATTTTTGATTAAGGGATGGGTTTTATTTGAAGAGGTAGGGCTTCGGCCTATTAATTTTTCTTGAACGAATTGAAGTGGAAACTTTAGGGTCGGCCATTTCATTTTGATTTTTTTTTCGAATTGGAGAATGAATTTAGAATTAGGGGAAAACCTGTTTCCTCAATACGGCTGTGTTGATGAAGTAGGCAGGAAGTGATTGAAAGTAAAGAAGCGTGCAAAGGAAGCTTACAATGATTTTGACCAGGCGTACCCAAGAAGCTTAATTAATTAAATTAAATTTCATTAGTCTAAAATCAATTAAATTTGCCGCGTTTATATATCATACGCTCACACACTAACTTCGATCAATACGAAATTTGAAATCCGATAATAATTCAATATCACGGACCCAATGGAACTGGTTTCGTCAAATTTCGAGACTGCGCCTCGGAAGGCTATTTTTAAATTCAATTTAAACGATATAAATTTTAAAATTGAACAACCCACTGTTTATTTCAATTTTACAACTTCTATTATCCTCAGTAATACGAATATAAATTTTATAAGCCTTCAAATTATGTCTAATAGGCTTAAAATCCTAGAATTCAACATTTCATCCAATTTTAAATTATTTAAATTTAATAATTAAATTATCAAATGAATTGTGATATTCGTAATTCAAGTTGATACTATTAACTTGAATATTTAAAATCAATTAAATATTCTGATTTTAAATGCTTAAAAATTCAGGGTTGTCGCATAACCTTTGGTAATTAAATTATCCCATGATCTCATTTCAAATCAATTCTTTTAAATAATTTATTAAAAATTAAATTTTAATCTTAATTCCTTTTAAATAAATCATTTTATCCCATAAATCAAATTCCTAACAAATCTTCTTTTACAAAATGTTTTCCATTTGAAGTTAATTTTTTTTTTATTATTCAACTAATAATCTAACTTTAACAAATTTTCTTTTGATAAAAATTTATAAATTTCAAAAAAAAATTATTTTCAAACACCAATTCAAACCCTTTATCGAGTTCTTCAACAATTATTTCAAACCCCAAATCGATTTAAAAATTGATTTTCTTTGAAAGCAAGTTCCTTTATTTATTTATTTCAAACTGCCCACTTTTCTCTAAAATTAACTCATTCCTAAACATTTAACTTTTTTTCTTTTTCTGCCCAAATTATAAATTCAATGATAGGTTATATACATATATTTAAACTAGATTAAAATCAAACGATTCGATACCTTACTGCTTAGATGAACCCAGAACCCAACACGACGCCTCGATTCCCTCTCTGCCGAATTCTAAATCGTATAGAACCCTAGCTTCCACTGCGTAGTTGACCACGACAACCCTAGCAGCTCGTCGACCATCCACCAATCCAGTCGCGAGCCTCCTCTGCCTCGAAATCGCGATCGCCTTCGACGTCGTCACGCGCTCGCGCTTCCCAACCCACCATTGTTTCGATGCCGAGCCCGATGCTCCCTGAGTGATCGCGCCCCTTGCCACGTCGCCGCTTGCCTCGGCGCCGCTTGCCTCGCGAATTCCCCCCACCAACAACATCCTCGCGAGCGCGAGCTCCCCTAGGTCGTCGGCCTTTGATTTCGAATGAAAATTACAAACGAGCGGCCACCATTGATTATAATTTGAGAAAAAAAAAGTCTCGGCTGGTTTTTTTTTTTGATTTTAAGGCTTCGGCTGTTGATTTTAAGGGAGGAGAAATTCAAATATAGATGAATACTAGGTAGTTCGTTTGCAGAGGATTTTGATGCTCACTGGCTTTGGCCATTATTATTTTAAAACGAGTAGAGATCGATTTCCATTTTTTTCCCTGCTTTGAAATGATGTCGCGTGAGATTTGTAAAGGAAAGGGGAAGACAGGATTAAATGCTTGCACGATTTTCTCGTGATACTAGGCGCGATTTTAGGCGTGATAAATGGAAGCTACAGTAATCTGAGTTGATAAAAGGTAGCTAATGTTTGACTAAATTTAAATTTAAAAATTAAATCGAATTCGATTTAATTTCAACGCGTTTACTTACCGTGTGCTCACATATCAACTCCGAAAAATACGAAATTTGAAATCCGAGAATAATTCAATATTACGGATCCAATGGAACTGGTTTCGTCGAATTCCGAGACTGTGCCTCGGAAGACTATTTTTAAATATCGATTCAAACGACAAATTTCAAAACTGAACAAAGCAGTTTCGAATTCAATTCTGAAGCTTCTATTATCTTCAATATTATCAATATGGATTTTACAAGCCTTTGAAATATTTTTAATCAGCTTAAAATTGAAGATTCAAATTTATATTCAACTTTCAATAGATTAAACTCTATAATTTAATCGCCAATTTCATTCTGATAATTTGAAATTCAATTCAAACTATTATTTAAATATTTAAAATTAATTAAATATTTTTAATTTATATTGTTCAAAATTCTAGGTCGTTACAATCTTCCCCCCTCAAAAGAATTTCGTCCCGAAATTACAAGTTAGGAAGAAATGGTCCTTAACTTGTCTACTATTTTTCCAAAACTAAACAGTTTTATCAACTTACTAACCTAAATCTTTTTATTAGGGATTCATTATCATCTCAACTAGCTTTCCAACTTCAATTATAAGTTCCAAACAACAGTTTTTCCTTAACTATTCAAACTTAGATTTAAATTCAAATTTTAAAGTTTCAAAATTTCTCAAAAATTTTCTAACACCCTAAATTTTCGAAAAATTTCGCCAGCGTCTCCTTTGCGCGGCTCGATCGGTACGACTACAAAATGGCACCACGGCCCCTCAGAATCAAAAGAAAAGAGAAAGCCAAGTGGCTGGAGAAGAAAATCACCAAATTTCATATTGAAATTGAAATACATACCTTTTTGTCGAGCAATTCAATTTTATCTTTGAAATCAAAATCCAAATTCCATTTCTTTTAATACACCTATATAACCTGCTAACCATAATACCCAATTCCAACATTCAAACCATTTTGCCAATTTCATTACAAAATTTTCAACATATGCTTCTTATACATTTTTACTTCACTATTGAAGTTACATATTCATTTTCATTCAATTTTTGCATTTCCAATTTCATTTGGATTTAATTCACAATTTCAATTCTATTTGAATTCAATTTATCTTCTATTCTGAATATTGAATTTTATCAATTATCTTTTATTCACAACTGCACTATTTTAAATTAGTTCCCATTACTAATTCATTACAAGTTCTAATTCATTTCACCTTGCACAATTCAAATTGGTTGTCAATATTCAGTTTTCAATTTCAGTTTATAACCACGTATATTTAAACTAGATTTCAAATTCCATATGAATTCAATTTACTTCATTTACTTGCAATTGTAAATTCATTCATTCTCAATTTATTTCCATAATTCAATACTCAATTCCAATTCATTTTGATTACTCCAAATTTATTTTCAACTTAATAATATTCCATAAATATTTTTATATAGCATTCCAGAATCTTTTCAACTTTTCAAAACTATTATTGAAAACTATTCAAATTATCCTTTGAATTTCAAAACCAAACCCCAAATTTTCCAAACAACTTCCATTTAAAACAGTTTGGCAGCAATTTCTCTTTTGAAAACCCGAAAATGAACATCGATGATGCTGCCGTCATTACCGAAATTATTTTCCAGCGACAAAAAGAGTTTAGAGCTTTTCATTCCTTCAAAACATTTTTCCAAAAACCTTTGAAAATTATTTCCAAACCAAAAAGGAATTTAATTTCTAAAATTTCCAAATTCTTTCAAAAACATTTCTAAATACTTCTCTGGAATTCTATTTCCAATTATAAGTCACATTTGTAATTTACTTTCTTAAATTTCATTGGTATATGGATTTATTTCTTAACTTTGGAGTTATGATTTCAATTTCTTTTTCAACAACCAATGATAATTTTAATATTATCATCTCCTAACATCCAAGCAACCATATACTATAATAACTTACAGAAAATCATTTCTTTCATATACAAAAATAGTTTTGGGCAAAATTATTTCATTTACCCGATTCAAAACAATACTGTGTCGGTTCATCTTGTTTAAGAGTTTAGAAACTCCTATCAACACAGTTAGCTAGACTGCACCGACCAGAATCTATAAACAATCAACCGATAAGTCAACACAATATAAAAGAATTTCATATTCACTAACAAATACGCACTCATATCTATTATTACACTCAAACTCATTCTAGAGTACTACTGACTCTATCTCTAATGAGTAACACCCAACAGAGCCATGGTTGTCGCTTAACCATATGCTCTGATACCAAATGTAACGTTTGTGATTTTTCGTTGCCGAAAAACCGAAATGTTAGGGTTCAAAGAAGAAGAAAAAGATAGAAGAAGGGAGAAAAGATAGAAAATAGAGAGAAAAGAAAATAGAACAGAACAGAAAAACAACAGAACAATAACAGAATCTCGCAATCGCAGCGAAACAACATATAATAGATGAATGAATAATCTTTAAACAAAGAACTATATCAGTTATTACATTACATCACATTTCATTTCATTACATCAGAGTGTACAACAACAAACAGCGGAAAAGAAATACTATATACTAGTAATACGCCATGCCATCCATCTTGCCTCCTGCAACTCCTGAATTCCAGAATATCCTGATAAACCTAACTCTTGACTGCCCGTGTGGAAATTGGTGGACACCCAGAGTTTAGGAAGGAAAACAATAAACTCCGAGTCAGTCATAAGACTGGTGTGAGAACTCAAAACAGTTTATTTATCTTTAAAATCAAAATAGAGGAATATTTTTAAAGTCAATTCACAATGCTTTTAAAAATGAGACTACCATAAGGCCTCCCGCACACACACACAATGCAAACGCAGAATCGGAGGAGATTTCTCCTTATGATAGTCAAAGATGCTTGATACGCATTAAAAAGAAACATTTGATATTATTACTAGTGCATAGTGAGGAAAACATTTCAAAAGTAGAATATTAATCTTAGCCAGCATAGACATTTCGAACTATGCCTACTATAGCTACCATCTAAACAGTGGTGACCACCATAAGTAAATGGCAGGTTCTACAACTAAAACCGTACAGGGTTTCGTATTGGGAATTGGATTTCCAACAAATGGTCAGGCCAAGGAACTTCCCATTGCCACATGGAAACGCCTCTGGAATGACGTCCCGAGAACCAAACCGGATCTCTGCCAACACAAGGCCGGGTTACCCCTAACTGGGTAACTACTGACACGAATATTTCATCCCCCAATCGTAACCGATCTATCCGAGGATCCTCGATTTCCAACAACCACAAAATTTGCAGCAACAGCATAGATTAAATATCTGGGCTCCATACCATAATACCACCTCTATTCAGAAGGAATGACATACACTAAAGGGGTGCTACCCCCTAATAACCTTGCCGCATCCTTCCTGTTTTGACCATTTCCGGGGTGTGAGGTCCGACGAAGTCTCGTCCACAAAGCCACGCTTTATACAAAAGCCGTGCTTTGGGTCAACAAATGATCATAGAAATGATCAACAAGATAAATGATCGAATAAATGATCCTATCACAAATGATCAAACAATGATCATTTCACAGCAACACTCAGCATGCCACACTACCAAATTGGGAGTATATCACTAATAACCTTCAACTATATAACCTCTGAGCTCGTACGTCTCAGAGAAGGGTGTTAAGCTAAGAGAATAAATTCTCCACCACCAACAGAAATACATTTGAAAGAAATCAGCTTTATATCTCAATTTGTAATGTCAGACATACAATCCATACAAGTCTGTTCCGGGCTCGAACAGAACCGAAGGCACTTCCAAAGAAGTCCTTGCAATCCGGATATTCACTAATCACGACCGGACTTCCCGTCACTAAGGGTGATAAAACCTCTATATCGGAGATCAGCCAATGTAGAGTAACTCGACGGTAATCCTTCCGTTTTCACAAATATCCGGTCTTCAACACCGGTCATCAAATGCAATCCACTACGACGTATCACATATTCGGAATGGGTTATACGACCCCAAGGTCCTTTCCCGGCTAACCCGAATAGTGAGCGCTTATTCAAAAATAAGTGTGGCATTCAAATTCAAACAATCACAACAAATACCTATTTAAAGGTAAATATTGATAGTCGGATTATTTAACTATCAATAGGCATGCTCAACATCACCAAATTCCAAATAATTTCCCAAATTATTTACTTTCCAAAATATCTTTACTAGATATAAAATTTCCCACACTTCAAACATTTGAAAACTAATTTTCAAATCACTTTTCAATCCTCTACCATTTTTGAAAACAAATTTCAATCATTTTCCTTTCTCGGAAATACTTTCATTTCAAAATGGTTTATTTAAACCAATTAAATAAATCCTTAACGATTTACTTTATATTTACGTTCCAAATCCGTAAATTAATTCCCATAATTTCAAAAATAAATCAACGTTTATTTCTAAACTAATTCCCCTTTCTTTTATAAATTCCATAGTGAATTTATAATCCCAAAATATCTATGATGTACGATTTTCAATCGATTTTCAATATTCACTTTCAATTTATCTTACAAGGATAAATTCTAAAACGTTCATTTCCCATTGGAAAAATATTTCCGTACTTATTTAATAATAAGTACATCACAAATCTATTTATTTTCAATATTTGAAAATATTCGATATACTTAAATCAAAATTAAGTATATATTTCATTCTTTGAGAAATCATTTTCTTAACACATTTATTTGGGTCAAAACGAATGTTACGTAAAAGATCGTTACGACGACCCAAAATCACTAGTATAGAGATTCAAAGTTTAAATAGATATATAAATCCCAATACTATACAAAACATTTCCTTTCGGAAACCATTTATTATAACAACAGTGTTATAGTCCACCATTTCCTTCTATTTCTTGAAAACGTCTATTTCAACAATAAATGTTGAAATCTATGGTTTCGATTCATAATACATTTTAAAACATCTTTAAAATAATTAACTTCATTCTATAATATTCCTTTTGCCAAACATGACTATTTCATTCAATAATGTATTCACTGTCCAAAATCGTGAATATATTTCCTTTAACAAACTTCACTATTCAATTTGTCAAATTAAATTGATTTCGAATTTATAAACAATGTTTATAAATTTCATTTCTATTTATAAGCTTCGATTTATAAATCTCATTATTAACAAATTCCATTTATATCTCATTTAAATGCCAAAATCCGATTTATAAGTTGATTACTTATAAATCTTATATTTTACAAAATCTATTCATTTTATATATTCATATTTCATAAATTTATAAATCTCAATTCACTTATGAAATCCATTTTTATTTCACTTTATTACTTATAAAAACTCGTTTTATAATTCCAGTATTTTTAATTTATAAATATCAATTTTATAAATCTTTTATATAAACCGTTTATAATAATTCAAAATTCCCAATTAAACCATTTTATAAATTAATCACTATTTATTTCAAAAATCTTAATTTGGTTATATTTTACAAAAATAGAAATTTTTATAATATTAAATTTTATAACGTTAATTTATTTTAAAATTCAAAATTTTAATAAAACATATACTTTCAAAAATCACTTTAAAAATCCTTTTTATATTGGAAATTTTTACTTTAACATTTTTAAAACTTTAAAATAATTCCAGTGATGCAACACACCAAACAAATCAATCAGAGCATCCAAACATCATATATCATCATATGATAAACAACAAATATCACAATATTTGTAAATAAATAAATACAGTTGAGGAATTCAGTTAGATCCCTCCAACCTGTTTCCCTGCATCCAAAGACATTAGCACAATACCAATTCCGTTTCGAGACGGAATATCGCGGTATATGGGATTTTATAAAATATTATCCGCTTAATAGGCGGCGCAATAGGGTCTCATCCGCTATATAATGCGGGAAATCAATCAACTACAATATATACATATGCCAATATATATATATATATATATATTGCTATATATATAGATATATCCTACTATATCTAATATCAAAATCAAGCAAACAATCAATAACTGCAAATCCAACTTTAATTTGAGTGAGAAGTTCTCACCTTGATTTTATTTTGCAATCATTTTCCAATCCAGATTTGTTTTCTTCATGGTTATAAACCTTGTAAAAATAATTCAAGATTTATTACTATTTAAGTTGATCGAACAATTAATTATTGTTTAATAACTTAATTAACCCCTAGTTTTACTTAAACCAAATTTTTTTCTTTAATGATTTATTTAACTAAAATTTAATTTTCAAAACTAAATTTAATATATTAACCTTTGGTAATTAAATTATCCCATGATCTCATTTCAAATCAATTCTTTTAAATAATTTATTAAAAATTAAATTTTAATCTTAATTCCTTTTAAATAAATCATTTTATTCCATAAATCAAATTCCTAACAAATCTTCTTTTATAAAATGTTTTCCATTTGAAATTAATTTTTTTTTTTCAACTAATAATATAACTTTAACAAATTTTCTTTTGATAATTTCAAAAAAAAATTGTTTTCAAACACCAATTCAAACCCTTTATCGAGTTCTTCAACAATTATTTCAAACCCCAAATCGATTTAAAAAATGATTTTCTTTGAAAGCAAGTTCCTTTATTTATTTTTTTCAAACTGCCCACTTTTCTCTAAAATTAACTCATTCCTAAACATTTAACTTTTTTTCTTTTACTTCCCAAATTATAAATTCAATGATAGGTTATATACATATATTTAAACTAGATTAAAATCAAACGATTCGATACCTTACTGCTTAGATGAACCCAGAACCCAACACGATGCCTCGATTCCATCTCTGTCAAATTCTAAATCGTATAGAACCCTAGCTTCCACTGCGTAGTTGACCACGACAACCCTAGCAGCTGGTCGACCATCCACCAATCCAGTCGCGAGCCCCCTCTTCCTCGAAATCGCGATCGCCTTCGACGTCGTCACGCCCTCGCGCTTCCCAACCCACCATTGTTTCGATGTCGAGCGCGATGCTCCCTGAGTGATCGCGGCCCTTGCCCCGTCGCCGCTTGCCTCGGCGCCGCTTGCCTCGCGAATTCCCCCCACCAGCAACATCATCGCGAGCGCGAGCTCCCCTAGGTCGTCGGCCTTTGATTTCGAATGAAAATTACAAACGAGCGGCCGCCATTGATTTTAATTTGAGAAAAAAAAGTCTCGGCTGTTTTCTTTCTTTTTTTGATTTGAAGGCTTCGGCCGTTGATTTTAAGGGAGGAGAAATTCAAATATAGATGAATACTGGGTAGTTCGTTTGCAGAGGATTTTGATGCTCACAGGCTTCGGCCATTATTATTTTAAAACGAGTAGAGATCGATTTCCATTTTTTTTCCTGCTTTGAAATGATGTCGCGTGAGATTTGTAAAGGAAAGGGGAAGACAGGATTACGTGCTTGCACGATTTTCTCGTGATACTAGGCGCGATTTTAGGCGTGATAAATGGAAGCTACAGTAATCTGAGTTGATAAAAGGCAGCTGATGTTTAACTAAATTTAAATTTAAAAATTAAATCGAATTCGATTTAATTTCAACGCGTTTACTTACCGTGTGCTCACATATCAACTCCGAAAAATACGAAATTTGAAATCCGAGAATAATTCAATATTACGGATCCAATAGAACTTGTTTCGTCGAATTCCAAGACTGTGCCTCGGAAGGCTATTTTTAAATATCGATTCAAACGACAAATTTCAAAACTGAACAAAGCAGTTTCGAATTCAATTCTGAAGCTTCTATTATCTTCAATATTATTAATATGGATTTTACCAGCCTTTGAAATATTTTTAATCAGCTTAAAATTGAAGATTCAAATTTATATTCAACTTTCAATAGATTAAACTCTATAATTTAACCGCCAATTTCATTCTGATAATTTGAAATTCAATTCAAACTATCATTTAAATATTTAAAATTAATTAGATATTTTCAATTTATATTGTTCAAAATTCTGGGTCGTTACAAAAATTGTTCAAAATCCACCCAAAATCTTCTCCATTTTCATCCTACTTTCTTCGGCCATAAATTCCTACTTTCTGCTTCAAATCATGATTTTCTTTTTAAACCATATATAAATCCAATGGCTATAACTTTCATGTTGACCACATCCTCCAATTTTTAGTTTAGCTATGTCAAAAACGGTTGTCATTAAGACCCATTATCGGACCTATGTTTTGATGGCCGAAAATACCACCTCTTCTTTTATTGAAATGATAGAGAAAGGAATTTTCTAAAACTTTACTATTATCAACTTTTCAAAATTCTAAGATTATCATGTCAAAATGCCAAGAGGAAGTTGAGCTATTTTTGGATTGCTTTTTTAGTTTTTCAAGTTTACAAGTTCTTAAGCATTTAAGCTTACGAAAGTTGTATGGTGAGTAAATTCTTAAATTTTTGGGAAATATATTACCTTTGTATATTTGTTGGTTACATAGTTACATATACACACACACACACGTGATGCTGTGTTTGGATTACGATATGGCTTGGATGTTTTGTGTATGTGCCAACTCATAGTTTAGCATTTGATTTGAGATTGATGGTTAGGTGATGTGTTTGGATATGAATTTGGTGATTTTACTACAATTTGACGACGATGTGATTTGGTAGCTTTCATGTATACTCAGATTATGGTTGAATGGTATGGAAAATAGGAACTTGAGTTGTTAGTAAGGGACTTGAGATCCATTTTGAAAATCTAGTGGTTTACTAGTTTTGAGTTAGTAAATTTTTCATTTAAATTCAAACTTGAGTTAATGTTTTCAAAAACCTTTTCTTCTGTGTATTAAAAAGTAATCCAAAGTAAGGTTAAAGTATTAGATGGTAACTTAGGGAAGAAAATTCTAAGTTATTGCCTCCATAATGGTAGTTGTTATGGATGCGGTTCGGAAAAGTTTGATTTCTAACTTTAAAGTTTTCTTTTAAAAATGATTTGAAAACCTATTTTCAAACGTAATTAGCAAGACATAAGTTAATTATAACTTGATTAAGTATGTTTAATAATCAATTAATTTATTAATTAAGGACAATTATTTATTAATTAATCAGTAATTAGGTTAAGTAATTAGTGCCTAATTAGTGATAATTAAGTAAGTTATTAAGAAGCTTTAATTAATAATTAATTAAGTTAAAAAGGGTAATTATTTTTATTTAATCAAGTTTAATTGTTTTAATTATTATTTAATTAAAGTTGAATTATTAAAATAATTATTATTTAATTAAAGATTAATTATTTTCTTAATTATTACTTAATTACGGATTAATATTAAGCAAATGTTTATTTGTTTAAAGTTTAATTATTTATTACTTTTAATTAATTAAGACTTAATTATGATTTGATTTTGATATTTATGATTTAATCAAGCTTTAATTTATATTAAATTATGGTTTAATTATTAAAAGTTGTTTTAAACTTTATCGATTATGTTTTAATTAGGGCTGCTTGCTACTAATCCTAAGGGTGGTTCCAAAATGGATGTAGTAGAAGTAGTGTCTTCGGTTTGTTCTGATCTTGGATAACTTGTATGGATGAATGCTAGCATTTCATTAATGCTTGGGAAGAAGTGTTAGCATTCCAAGATGGATTGCTATTCAGAAAGGTAAAGCGTAGCCTCAAGCCTCATAACCCGGAGGAATGACACAATCAGGGCATGCAGCAAGACTATGTAGTTAGCTACCATTAGGAGCAGTCACCCCATTCTAGATGCCCCTTTAATAGTTGTTTTTGCGCAAACACCGTGGTAGTATAAGGCCTCTGTGTTAAGAGGATGAGGTAATCTGGTCTGCCATGTTAAAGGGACAGCCGGTTATAGGTTTGCATTAGCGCATTTTCTGGAGGTGTATCATCGAAAGGTAGTCCCTTACCTTGCCATTGTTGGAATCCCATCTCCAATACACGCTTATATTTTTTACCATAGAGCCTAGTATGTTGGAATGTGAAATGCAAGCATTTCAGCTGTTTTATCTATTTACTTTAAACCTAGACATTATGATAATATCATTAGATTTTGATACAAAATGTTTTAGTTATCGTAAGGTAAAAACTCATCCGTTTTTATGTGCGGTGTGGTCATATGAGATACCCTTTGTGAAAAGTTTTCAAATATAGAAATCGATTTGGTTGTTACTTGTTGTCAAGCTTTACTCAAACTGGTTTACCAGTCTAAACCGGGCGTTATTCTATGCAATGCTTGGGTCAGACCGAGCATATTTTTCCCAAGTTAGTTGGATACTTTGGAGTTGGAGAGGAGCCAGATGGTCAAGACGTATTCACGTATATTTTTCTTCCACTATATTATAGAGTCTGTATATTTGTCAATGTATAACTGTGCAAATTTAGGATAAGTCTAGTGTACTCTGATGTTGTATATATGAATAAAGAGGTTTGC
The DNA here is from genome assembly GCA_030765085.1 of Allium cepa. Classification (NCBI taxonomy): domain Eukaryota; kingdom Viridiplantae; phylum Streptophyta; class Magnoliopsida; order Asparagales; family Amaryllidaceae; genus Allium; species Allium cepa. Next base: position 469,369,303 of record CM060943.1, read on the forward strand.
TTTTTGTAAAGATCATCGTTGTATTGTATATTATTCGTTGTGTTGTGAGATTCTATGTTGTTTAGTTTTCATCTATCTTCTACCTTCTTCTTTCACCCAAACAAATTGGTATTTCTGGCACTTGAATATTCGGCATATAACACAGTGGACGTATCGGTGTCGATTTCTGAGGGTCAAAAATTCGGATCATTATAGTACAAGTCAACAATGCGATAAAGATTTTAACATTTCTTTTTCGAAAAATAAATGTAATATATTTGATCAAAATAAGAATCTAATTTTTGAAGAAACTAGAGAACGAAATATATACATATTAAATATGAAAGTTAATCATGACACAAATATGTGTCTAGTAGCCAAAGAAAATGATCCTTGGTTATGACACAAAAGATTTTATCATGTAAACTTTAAAGCAATAAGAAAATTATCTAAAAATAATTTAGTAAAAGGTTTATCAAAAATGAATTTTAAAATAAATTGTATTTGTGATGCTTGTCGGTTACGAAAATTAACCAAATCTTCTTTTAAATCAAAGAAAATTATTTCTACATTACAACCACTTGAGTTATTACATTTAGATCTTTTTGGACCAACTCATATTTAATTTATAAATCAGAATAGATATGTTTTCATAATTCTACATGATTTCTCAAGATACACTTGGACAATATTTATGAAAAATAAAAGTGATACTTTTGAAAATTTTAAAATCTTTGCTAAGAGAAGTCAAAATATTAAGAATACAAGAACTAAAATCATTCGAAGCGATCACGGTGGTGAATTCGATAATGAACTTTTTGAAAAATATTATAATAAGAAAGGAATTGTTCACAAATTTTCATTTCCTAGAACTCCGTAACAAAACGGAGTTGTAGAAAGGAAAAATAAAACAATTCAAGAATGTGCCATAACCTTAGTAAATGGAAGCACTCTATCTAAACATTTTTGGCAGAAGCTGTAGCAACTACTTGTTATGTTTTAAATCGAGTCTCCATTGGACCATTAACAAAACATACCCCATATAAACTTTTTAATGGAAGAAAACCTAACATATCATATTTTAAAGATTTCGGTTCAAAATGCTTTTTTTAAATACTAAAGACCAGCTTGGTAAATTCAATCCAAAATATGATGAAGGAAAATTCATTGGATACTCGGGAAGAAGCAAGGCATATAAAATTCATAATAAAAGAACTAAAGTAATCGAAGAAACATTTCAAGGTCATTCGATTAAAAATTCAAATTTGATAATAAAAATAAAGGTGAAGAAATAATTCCTAAATCAAATATCACAGAAGATGATATTTAAAATACTGAAAATGATGTCGAATTTAAAAACAACAATTTACCAAATGAAAATGAAATTCGATCTCCACCAAGACTTCTTAGAAATCATCCAATTTAAAATGTCACTAAAGGAGTAAATACTGACGTAAGAACTCGAAATCAAGGTAATGTTTGTTCTCATATGAATCCTTTATGTATTATCACCAAAGTTGAACCAAGCTCAAACGAATCTAAGACTTCGGGAAATTAAAAAAAATTAAATTCATGTTCATAAATTTAATATTTCAATATGGATATGTAACATGTTTATTGAAATAAAAAAAATAACATGAGAATAAAGCTCAATACACAAATATATATAGCTTGTTGGTTAAACAATTTGAGAATGAACTACAAATAAGCTTTACCTTAAAAAAACAACAGTTTCAACTAACTGAGCATAGGAGTTCAGCCGACTAAAATTCATATCTACTTGAAAATTTTCAAAATTCAGTCGACCAACTACCCTCGGTCAGCCGGTTGAGTTGTGTCAAATTTAAACCATCTTCTTATGGATTGAATTTTTATGCACTTCAGCCGGCTGATTATACATTGCAGTCGATTGAATATTCCAAACTGCCAAAATACAACCCAAAATATAGCCGACTAACCACCCTCCTTTAGCCGACTAAATTGTGGTAATTTTTAACTAGAAACTTGTGGGTTCAACTCTCTGCATTTCAGTCGACTGCCTTTACCAATTCGACCGATTGAACCGTCAATTTTTAAACTGCCTATTTTCAATTTTTAAAAATAGATCTGCACATTATCCAATGCACATATCTGCTCAAACTCTACATAGCTGCCATCTACCCCTTCATTCTGAACTTACCTAACCATTCTCTATTCCAAATAAACCCAAAATCAAACCCTAGCTTATCAAAAATTTCAATTTTTTCATCAAAATTTCATAAACCAAATGGCTCCAAGATTAAAAAGAGCATGGGAATCAACAATTGGACCTTCCGAGAGCCAAATTCGAGCTTGGTTGCATAATGAAATAGTTGTTAATAGATTCAACACCATGAGGACAAAATTATTTGAAGGAACGTTCATGAAATTCCCCAATTTCAACGGTTGCGCGATTAAAGAAATAGCCAAAGCTTACGGTTTCGATTCGCTCGTTGGGTATATTCTAATAATGTCAAAATCTACCTTCTTTTAATTAATCTTTTCTTTGCAAATATGAATCTCAACCACCAAGATCCCCGAAACAAAGATGATTGCATATGGACTTTGGTATGTGGAGCAAAGATTTATTTACCTCTTCAATGATTAGGCCATATTCTAAGATGTCCATCCGAAGGCTTGGATATTGACAATGTTGATGTTGATATGTATAATTGTGATGAAGTATCGCATCTCTTCTTATCGGATGATTTAACCATTTTGAAATCTAGTGCCTTACATCCGAAGGCAGGAATCATTCATCGAACACTTATTTGATCGTTACAATTGCGGACCTAAAGTTACGAAAAGGTCCACAAAAGGGATTTTCAAGCGCTATAAGCTATTTACTCATCCCAACGAATAAACTGGGAAAAAATAATATTTGATGAATTTCATACCGTCAATTACAAGAGAAGCTACAAGATGATTCACTATGGAGCTTACATTATGTGAATTTCTACATAATTTTGGAGTTTCATTTCCCGATTTCGATTTTATGACCATCGGAGAGCTTAACTCCAAGACTTTAAGTCTAATGGGTCTTCCTAAGCATTCCGAACACCAACAAATCATTACCCATCAAGAATGGGTCGCTAATCGTAACCAAGGAATCCCATAACCGAGAGACACAAATATTTCTTCTTCCTCCTCTCAAGTTCCTCGACAAGAAGAAGAAGAGGACGACGAAATTCAAGAACTTCGTGTTGACGTGTCTCCAAAACAAGCTCTTGTGATATTATCATGGAATTAAAGCAAACTTGGTCGACATCTAGCGAATGTGGAATAGAACATTTCTAAAACTAACAAAAAGCTAAACTCAATAAAGGGCTTTTTAAATAAAATTTAGGAAAATGTCTCTTGTTCCAGGCCCACTTCGACCGGTATTGTTGAAAATTCAGCACCATTCTCATTGACGACTTCAGAAGAAGAAGAAGAAGTACAAGATAGCGAGGAATTCAAGACTCTTTTTTTTCTTGCTATTTAATTCATGAAAAACTTGTCGCACTATTATTTCATTTAGGATATATTCTATGTGTTTGTTGTACTTTGAAGTTCCTAAGTAAGATGGTCATTTATTTATCATATCTATATGCTTATATATGTTTGATGTTTATGTATGGCACACTTTTACGATGGTTATTTCTCGTATCAATTATTTGTTCCTTTTTGTTGATGACAAAGGGGGAGAATATGATTGGTAGGGGGTGTATTCAGTCAAGGGGTGTAAAATTGTTTTTATATAATTACTAACTTACATAGTTGTCATCGTTAAAAAGGGGGATATTGTTAAAACCTTGAATGTTGATGTTTTAATTATGGCAACTATATAAGTATATATTATATGAACTAACCATATTTGCAGGAGAATATGCTGTTTGACTTGAGAAATAATCTACAGATTGCAGACCAGATTCCAAATAGAAGCTTAAGTAATATATTTAGTCTATGGTCTGAGTCTACTAGTGAGTTCATGTTAAAATCTCTCTGAAGTGGTATATGCATGCACACGCAATCTAAATTATTCAAAACATAGTTCATATGCGAAAAAAATTCAGTAAATTCTTTGATATGGAAAAAAACAGGCAATTCAGCCGATTGAATAGTATAGTTCAGTCGACTGAATGATGTGCACATGCACAACTTATCTAGAACATTCGGATGGCTGAATTATATGACTTTTACACTGTTTTCTTGCTGATTCGATTTTTAATCAATTCAGCTGGCTGAATTATTCCATTCAAATGGCTGAATCTTCATAATGCCTATATTTTGAAAAGACACTTCATTTCAGCGAATAGAAAAAACTCTTGATTCAAGAGTTGCTTCCATATTCTTTCATGGCTACTTTTCACAAATGATTGCAACTCATATTTCCTATATATAGCCATGAAATCCATTATTTTAACAACTAACATTTTTTCTAGTTATCATTCTCAATGTCTAAACAATCTTGCCATTTGCATTCAATTTTTTTGTTCCAATCACTTGTTCATTCAAGCAAACTTCATTAGTGATTTAATAAACTTCCTATATTCACAAATTACACAATATACCAAAAAGGAGAAGATTATAGGAAGGGTGTACGTTATTGACTTGTCAGTGCGATTCAAGAACATATTCAGTCAGAAACAATTTTAATATTTTTATTGGAAGTCTTGTTCGGTTGCTCAGGCAGTTGAAGTCCTATTTTGTTGCTTAAGTAGTAGAAGTCATGTTCTGTTGCTTAGGCAGTGTAAGAAATGTTCCTCCGGGTTAAGTGAAGGTTGATAATTGAATTCTAGAAAAAGTCTGGGACTGGAGTAGAACGGGAAGTTTGAACCAGTATAAAAATATCTGGTGTCACTTACTTTATTATTTACTTTTATATTTATATTCCGCACTAGTGGATAATTTAGTTGATATTCCATATTGTATGATCCTTAATCACTTTCACCAAGTACATAACTTCACTTCCAAACCAGTATAACTCTCCCGATTTTACTAGTGCAGACTCCCCTAAGGCTTCGTAACTAGTAACCTCCATTCTTTTTAAACTATGATAGAAAATTTTGGTTCCATATTAAGAACCCACACCAAGTGTTCGCCGTCAAAAATCGAGTGATAGATCCTTATTCGGACTGGTGTAAAACACCTCAATTCATGTACTTGATTCGTGGATAAAGAACTATATGAGAAAGAGACATGAGCTACGTACAACCTACGTACTCATCTAAAGTTTCTTATCTACCTAATTACCTTTAACCCTCGCAAAAATATTTATGAAAATATTTCACAAAATCCTAATTTAGGTTGAACATTTTAAATATGACACAACTTTATTTATGAAACCATTTTCATAGAATCATTTTAATTTATTAATTTGTATAATACTCTCCTACATCCTAAGAGTATATACAAAACATCTAATTTATAATTTTGTTCACTTTTAACTATTTGATGGAGACCCAAAATAATTTGGGCCTTAAAACTGGATCGACCATTACAACCTCTTTACCTGTTTGTTTTGATAACTAGCTAAGAAGAGTAAGATAATGGTATCCAAACTCCATCCTAGAGTCTACTTTTTATTAGATGCCTCTAAGGTAAAAATGTTTATTAGCCAGCCCAATAACATAAATAATTTGAATCTCCTAGATGCTAAAATCAAAAGACACGGTTTAACAAAAAAAAGTTTGTTAAACAATCTTATTAAATTAATTTAATTTTAACTTCGTTAATTTACCCATTTCAAGTCAAGATACCTTTATATTCTCAAAACTTAAGAGTCATATACTAGGTTTTTTATTTCAAAAATTCTTGAAATTATACTATATATATTTTAATCCGTAATAAATATATATACCCTAAGTAACCCCAAAATTAAACCAAGGAACTAGTTACTACAGAACAGTTAATATTCTCTTACCAACAAGAGTAATACTTAAGAGAAGTGTCTTACCATCCGGACACAACTCCTGCCCATTTTCAGTTATTTTCGAGCCACTCGAACTAATTAATTTAAAAACATCTTTTCATTTCAAATCCCTTTTTGAAACAATGCCATATATATTCCCAGCTGAATAATTTCAATGAAATATCTAATTCCAGTTTGTTTTGGATTCGTTCGGATTCAAACTCGCCCCGACCGTACAATGATAAAGAGAACAAATTACTAAGTGCACTATAATGTTTGCCTAGGCAAACATTCAATTGTCACTTAGAAGATTATTCTAATCGTCACAATACAAATCGGGACTCATTCCTTGAACCAAACCAAAGGAAAAACATCTTTCTATAATCTTTTCAAAATATCTATACTTAAAATACTTTTAAATAAACTAATTCTACTATTTCCGAAATCATTTGAAATGCTAATATACATTTTCTCCTTTTGTAAACTAAATCAAACTCTGCTTTATCAAAATAATTCTATAGAAAAATCCTAATGCTAGCAATCCTCCATTTAAAAACTCGAAAATGAACATTGATGATACTGCAGCCATCATTGGAATTATTTTCCAATGATCGAAGAGTGTTCAGTGCTTTATATTTCCTCGAAAATCCTTAGAAATATTTTTATCCCAAAAATATTTCCAAATACTATTATCATCTTTTAAACCTTGAAAACCATTTTCCAAAATCTCAAGGGTTTAAATTCTCAAATTCCTTTTATTTATAAACACATTTTTATAAATCAACTTTTATAAAATAACCTCCTTATATAAACCATTTTTTTCCAAGTATTTATCTTAGAAATATACTAATTTTCATTTAATAAACCTCTTTTATTAAAACCCAATTTTCTAAAATCAATTTTATATAAAATCATTTTCTATTCAAAATATTCCAACTTTCTTTTAATAAACAACTTTTATCAAAACCAAATTTTAACCTAACATTATCAACAAACGCCTTATAGGAAAATTATGAAACCGATTTAATAAGGTGTTCGATTCAATGTTCCAAAAATTCCTATTTATCCAACCCAGGTTTCGAAAAGGAAGATTTCAGGTAGATTAACAAACAACAATCATGCTCATAATTGGGCGATCATGACTAATCAAATCCTATATGATAATAATGAAAAATTATCATTTCCTAACAAATAGTCACAACCAAGAGTAACTATACTAGTTTTTTTTAATTTACTCTTTTATATATATAATATATTCCTAGGTAAAATTATTTCATTTACCAATTTTAAAACAATATTGTGTCGATTTGACCTTGTTCAAGTGTTTTGGAATCCTTATCGATAACGTTTCCTAAATGCATTGACCAAAATTCTTAAACCACTCAACAAATCAAACAACACAATATAAAACATTTTTACGAAAATAACAAATACACGTTCTTATATATATACACTCTCAACTCATTTTAGGATATTACTAACCTTATCTCTAATGAGTTACCCCACCAGGTACTAGCTGTTCGCTCAACCTAAGCTCTGATACCAACTGTAACGACCTGATTTTTTATCCTTAGAAATTAACACTAATACAGTAAAGGAAATCACATGTCGAATATCCAAGTGTTAGAAAGGCAGATTGTTGGTGTAAAAGAAATAGAAGAAAGAAAAGAATCCCATAAAAACGTAATGAGTAAAATATAACATATTAATCAAGTCTTTACAAAAAAATAACTTTAATACACATACAACATCAGAGCACTTTAACCTCTTATCGGCTTGAAGAGTTATAATAACTTGTTCTTACAATTGCTGATATATATAGACAAACAAAAACAAATAAACTACATAGAAAAAGATAAAAGATACATGAATACATCCTGGAGAATCCAGCTCATCTCCTTAAAGCTCCAAAGGATCCAGCTATATCTGGAAAATATGCTTAGGCGGACCCGAGCGTTATAGGAAAACAACGCCTCGGTCAATCTGGTAAAACTAGCATGAGTAACTCAAATCACAAGGAATTTTATTTATTTAACTTGTAAAACCTTTTAAAATCAAAGGTATCTCATAAGACCACGACACACATAAATATGAATGGGTTTTTACCTTATAATAACCAAAATATTTTCTATAGAAATCCAGTGATATTATAATAATGTCTAGGATATAAGTACTTATTAATCACAGTCGAAATTGTTACATTATGAAATTTCAGCATAATAGGTATATAATCAAGTCTGAAGGCTCGTATTGGAAAATGGATGCCTACTATGAAAGGGTTAGGGTCCACCCACCGAATCCGTACACCTTTAGATAAAATGTACATGAGGCTACAACATGTTGCACCTCTGCTACTAAGGACCGGCCCTAACCATTACTGGATAGTGCCAAATATGATCACCCCATGGTTGATAAACAACCACAATGGGCCCCAAAGCATACATAAATATCGACATTAGATATGGAATGATCATACCCTAATGGAAGCGACCCACTTGGCTCTACCACATGTCCCTGCTTTAAACATTTACCAGGTGTGAGGTTCGAGGCTACGTTTTACCTTTAAGGTAGAAATTCCATTTGGAATGCTAACACTGCTCTCTAAGTAGAAATGCAATGTCAACATTCATCGTTTTGGGTCTAAACAAAACCAAAGGCATTAACTCTACTACATCCACTTTGGAATCACCCTCAGGATTAGTAGCAAGTAGCCCTTGCACTTCAAAAGCTCCATCTTCAATAGTCATCAAGATATCTTCAGTTCGGAACGCTTGAATTGGATCAAAGTGGTTTTCAGATAGTTTATACTTATCTGATCCTAGTGTCTTCAAACAACATTTAATAGTTTTCGGTAAAATCAACTCCAGTTCTTTCAGATATAAGAGATAACCTCCTAACCGTTGAGTGCATGGATTTCCTTATTGTTTGTCCTAGGAGAATAAAATAAGATTCATACGCATAGTACAAAATCATCGAAGATGGCTGTGCCATATAGATCACGTGTTTCTTCTATATATTTCCAAAGTTATATTTTGGTCCTGATTCGATAGTCGGTTATTTAACTATCAAATACACAAATAAGCAATAATTCATAGCTTTAATCACCTATAGCAACCACTAAGCCTTAAAATAAATATTTCATTCATTTAAATCTCCTTCAAAAATATTTATCAAAATACTCATATACTTAACTCATTGGCATAAGTATATTCATAAAACATTGTGAACAATTTCTCATTTCAAAATCATATAAAAAGAATTAAAACAAGTGTTATTTAAATTAGAGATAAGGATAATCAAAATATTATTCCTTCTTTGTTAAGTATGGAACAAATGTTCCATACCAATTGAGAAAGTCCATTAAGGGAAATCCCATCTCAAATTCTTTTATAAATTTCTTCAATAAATCCTTCTAATCAATATCTTTCATTTATAAAATCTCCTCTACTTCAATTCCAAACCCATTTATAAAACACTTTATAAATGTCCAAGTTTATTTATAAAACTCTTTTATAAATATTCAAAATCATTTATAAAACACTTTCCTAATTTCTAGATCACTTTTCAACTAATAAACTCCTTTTATAAACTTCTCTTCTTTAAAACAAACTTCCTAAATAAACTTTAATCAATAACGTTTCTTTAAGAAACAATCAATTATTTAAAACTCTTTTAAATAAATAAATTATTATTTAAACATCCTTCATTTGATTATCTTTACCTCATTCAAAAATAATAACTTTAGAGTATCACTAATAATATATTAAACTAACTTTAAACAATATTATTATACTAATAAATTAACTTCAAAGCAATATTAATATAATAATTAATTTACTTCAAAATTTATTAATATAATAATTAATTAATTTCAAAAAAAAATATAATAATCAATTAATTTAAAAATATTTTTGATATAATAATTAATTATTTTCAAACTTTACTAATATAATAATTAATTAAACATTAAAAAAATATAAAGGAAGAAAATAACTAACTTTTAAATAATATTAATATGATAATTAATTAACATTTACATATAATTAAATAACATAAACCAATATAATAAATAACTTTGGTTAAACATTAAAATGAAATTAAAACATTTCTAACAATAATTAAATATTCTTAAACAACATTAAGAGATAACATTAAAGAATCCTATTATTTGCAATCAAATTGGCCACAAACACCCAAGAATAGATTTACGTAGAGAAGTAAGTGAAGAAAGTAAAATTAAGACTAAGGAATAGATTAAGCTAACGGCAAATAAAGAGCAATATTTAGAAACGCAGAGATTTATAGTGGTTCGGCGTTATATGCCTACGTCCACTCTGAAGATTATCTTTATTGATCGCTTATAAATCGGATTACAATAGCTAGGAAAAGAGAACACTTGATTACAATAAAAACTAAAGTAACCAGTAGCGTAAAGGAGCTTCAGAATGACCCCTTAGGCTAGTATCTATAGGTGAAGACGACCATCAATCACTCTGAAACTTCAGCTAAAGGACCTTCTAATCCACATGGGCCCAACAGAGGGGTCGCTAGGCATAAATCCCCACGAAGAGGGACCGGTACTGATCCCTTTAATGTTTAATTTTTGGGCAAAAATCCTAGAGCTGTCAACGGATGCTTTCGGATGCGGATAGTGCCATATCCGCATCTGCATCTGAAATCATTTTCAGACATAGGATATTCGCATTCGCGGATACGGATGGATATCGAATAATTATCCTATCCGCTAACAGCCGATAAATCAATAATTACAAAAAGAAAATTTTGGTCTAACATAAATATTTTTTCATTTCATCGATTATAAAAGTGTTAAAAATTAAAAAATATGATGATATAAATAGTTTTTGAGCGGTTAATAAGCATTAATTGCATATAATATGAACTGCTAACTTAAAAAAATAAACGAATATCATTTACTGCACTAAAATACACATAATTTGAACTATAATGTTGACATAAACTGGACTGATAATTTTCGGATGCGAATGTCTCCGTATCCGCATCCATTTTCCCAAATATCAAATATCTATCCGCTTTTCGGATGGGGATGCAGATGGATTTCATATTTTTTGGGTATCCATTGACAGCCCTAAGCAATCCCTATGGTGGCTTCTATATGCTTAAAAATGTTAGCCTTTCAAATCGTATGTCATTTGGACCAAGAAGCTCAAGTTATTGAATGATCTTCGATCCAGGATTATTTATGTACTGTCTTCTGCTGATCCCCTCATAGGTGTATATCGATCCCTCCATCTTTGTCCATATGATGCGTGATCCCTAGAGTATGTTCCCTATGGTTCATATACCTTGCTCTTCAAATTCCGTATGCTTTGACATATAAATCTTGAGATATTGATTATTGAATGTATGAAGGCACTTGAAACTAGTTGGGTGTTGATTCCTCTTCAATAGAGCCTGATGATCCATATCTTCTAGCAAAGCATGCCGATCCATCCTCACTCAACTATGCCAAGTCCTCCTTTGTGAACGGAAGTATGCCAATCCAATCTCTATAAAGCATGTCGATCCTTCTTTGTGAATTGAAATATGGCGATCCAATCTCAACAAAGCAAGTGAAATATGGCGATCCAATCTCAACAAAGCAAGTTGATCCCTTCTTTGTGAACTAAAATATGCCGACCCAAACTCAATAAAGCATGTCGGTCCCTTCTTTTTGAACTGAATTATGCCAATCCATGCTAGCCAACTATGTTGATCCCTTCTTTTTCCAATGAAGTATACCGAACCCTCTATAGGAGCCGACCCGTGCCGATCCCTTCCATGTTGCTAAGCTATATTTTAAGGATTCTACATTGTTTATCTACCAATGCCATTCAATTCTAACTCGATATAACCATCTGTAATTGACTTTCGGGTCCTATAATCATCATTCTGGAATCATCGACCTTGATGGCAATCGAGTCTAACTCGTGCAATAAGTTTAGTATAGCCGGTCATGAATGCATGATAACACTTGCCCTCCAAAGTACGTCTTATGATTAATATGACGTGATTTGAATCGAAATAAATATGGATTATCAAAAAAATGTCCATCTGGCTTCCTGAGTGATTGTTATTCCTTCGTCAAATTGTTTTTCCAAGGCTTTGAATTTTTCACTAATTGCTATGACGCTTAATCAATTTCCAATCACATAAATCCAATGCTACATTCCATCAATATATATAAGTCCGGTTCTACGAGACTTACAAGCTTTTGTTATCTAGCCCAGCCTCGAACTTGAGGTTTTAGGTTTGACTTCAATTTCTATCGAAATTGAACTTTTAGGTCATTCACATGCACATTCATATACATGTTTTTGCTATCAGCTCCCGGACGTGTTTGAACACTTGTAGGTCTTTGTTAATTTCTATAGTATTTTGTATGTTCATGTTCATAGCCAATCCCCTATAACCACTTTTTATTTTTCCTTTTCTTTCTTATTTTTTTAAAGATGTATAAGGGTCTATATGCTATCCCTTTTTTGAGCCATGCTAATAGAGGTCGAAGAACTTCTATGTCGATCCCTCTCTCCTCAATACATGCTCAGCATTTTAGGTCTATCCCTCTCCTATATATATATAAGCCCTCCTTCCCTTCCTTTTTCACTTATCTGATTTACTTGCTTTTACACAGAGCCTTCATCACCAAACCCAAATCTCCAACTTTTGGCCTTAAATCTTCGATTCCAAATAACCCACAAACTCGCCTCTCCTTCCTTTTCAACTCGATCATCTCCAAACACTCACCTTCATCTTAATTCAAAAATCTGTATTTTCATATAGGTAAGATTTTGAAATACTTCTTTTAATTATACCATGAGACCCTCGTCTCTAAAATGTTGGTAATTCCAATGGCATTCAAGGCCATGATGACCAATGGCTTGGGAGAGATAAAAGAATAATGAATAGGGTTCAGTAGATTGATTTAGGAGAAGGAAGAGGAGAGGAAGAAATAAGATAAGGGTTCGGCATGGGTCTTCGATGAAAGGAAGGTTAGGGGTAGAAGAAGGAAGAGGCTAGTATATGAGAACATTACAGAGGCAGGGATCGGCTAGGTAGGGATCGGTGGTGTTGGGTTAGGAAGGAAGAGATCGGTCCTAGTAAGCTGGGTAAGGGATCCTTAGGGAATGTTTTTTTGAAGGGATCGGTGGTTTAAGTTATGAAGATTCTATTATGAAGCCGAAGGAAATAGATCGGTCTATCCATAGCGATCGGCCTTTCTATAGGGTTCGGCTAGCCTTGGTCGAGGAGAGGGATCGGTATATGATCTTTGGGGTAAGGATCGACATAAAATCAAGAATTGGCTCTTTGAACTTGTAAACTAATTCAACCTAAGTTTCTCAAACAATCACCATTAATTTACCTCAACGGTTTTGGACATATGATGACGAAGAACAATAAAACGTGCATATTAACTGTCGAACTTGAGATTAAATAATCAAACCCCTGAAACTTTCAATATGGACTACAAACTTGCATACAGACTTAAGTGACAAAATTCACAATACGATATACCCGTAATCGATCCTAAAGCTTTCTTAACCGATCAATCTTTTTGCCAGTTGAGATGGTCAGCGATGACAGTCACTTTGGTCGAACTTCCAAGTCTCATCGTTTACTAGCTTACACTTAGCATGGGAGGAATATGTTAACTTTTGTAACCTGGATTATCTACAGAGTATAGCTAATATGTATTCCAGATGCTCAGAGCGTTTAGTTGGTATGTCTTCTAATCCGACGAAGTAACACATCGATTCTGAAGTGAAATCAAGTTCTACAACTATATCTAGCAGGCTTTCTCCCAGCCATTAAGAGAACATACAGAAGTTTTTGGCCCATCAGCCGATCTTTTCTTGGATGTTCCAGTCCTTCCAGTGGAGAATATAATTCCTTCTCCTAATGTAGTAGAGGGTGCTATTCTTCTAAATAACTCGGTAGACTCATAGGCCTCCTGAATTGGCGAGGTTGCTCTTTGCTGGCTATGTTCTATTTATGGAATTCCATTCGTAAGTGTCTTGGACTCTTCCATAAATGGTAGGCCTCACTTGCTCCTGGTGGGGTACATAGCATGTAATAAATTTATGTGATGGGTCGGATGCGTACCGCCCTTTAACTCATTTATTCAAGAAATGCTGAGATACCTTGGAATAGCTCCCAATCAACTTCATCCAAATAGTTACGCCTTTATACATGGAACCTTCTTGCTATTTATAAGCGTTTTATTCCATCATACAACTCCCAAAGACATAAGATTCATCGATAACTTCAAATGGCGATCAAGAAGTCCCTCCTATGTTTTTCATGAACCCTCACTGAATTGTCCAGTCTTGACCGGCGCTTGGAATAAACTTTCTTTGTTTAAGAAGGACGTAAGTATTACTTTCATTTCTTTCTCAAGTTCGTCAATCCAAGTCGTAATTTTTCCATTGAACGTACTAACATATGGAATTTTTTCAGCTGTCCGCCCATGTCCCGAAGGTGCCAATCTTTCCAGAGCTGAAGTCGTCATTCGTGCTGCCCTTGTGGAAGACAAGGACATCAAACTTCTAGTAACTGATGAGTTACTTTCTTTATTAGGGTTTCTAGAGGAAGGCCACGGTATCGGGCTTCTCGAAAGTGCGGCATTGTTGTAGAATGTTGAGAGTAGGGAAGGGATGTTATGCATCCAGTCGTGCCCCTAACCGAGGGGACTCAGGACGACACTGAGGAGGGTGAGATTAGAGATTTCTAGGCTGATAAACCTGGCAACATTGATGCAGGCCTAGGAAAGGTGCCTGTGGCAGAACCATCGCAAGGCACACCCCGAACACCCACTAAGAGAAAGAAAAGGTTAGCATACAAACTTCGCAGAAGAAAGACCATCACGAATCTAGAATTTGTTGTTACTTCTATTGAAGAAGAATCGTCTTCTCAACACTTGGAAAGTTCACTGAAGGCATTTTCAAATCTTTAAATTCCAGATAATATCATGACCTACGACTTTTCGAATATCGACATCGAAGGGCTTAATTCTCCTATTAGGAGTGGTGAAGGCACTCATCCTTTTGATAAAGGAGAGAGAACACCCATGAGCAAAGCTACAACCACTGGTATGTCGTTGGGCAACACTAGGACACTCATGACCATGTTCACTTTACTACATACTCTTTATCAATCTTTCATATAATAATTACTCATATGCTCTCATTTGGACTTTGTAGGTGTAATGACTCAGTCCTGGACCATCGATCGCTTAAGAGGTTCTTCATCATATTATCGATCTGGTCGGGATTCGGAATCTAGTCGATGTAGGAAGAAAGATGAGGGATGGAATAAAAGCTATAATTTAAGGGAATTTTCTTCTTCTAAGCGCAAGTCCCAGTCCCAGATAGCATGCCAAGGAGAATAGTCCAATCTTCCTGCTTACAGCGGAGACAGCCCCCTTACTGTAGCCTTCAAATCATTACATTACATGAGCAACATTTTGGCTCCTCAAGCTCTAAACAATCTCGCGAATGAAGATCAAGTACACATCCAATTGCCACTTCTGATCCGTCTTTGCTAACCGTTGCTCCTGATGTTTCTATAGTAGAGAAATTGGTCCATCTCAAGGCCACGTTCTCAAAAACTTGCTTCGACGGGCTTAAATTCCTTCCTACAATACATATGGTTACGGGGCACGCCAAAGCGAGTTCTCTTGCATCGATGATGTGTTTGTACAGCATGAATCGTTCCAACATTTGGCCAAAAAAAATTCTAAAGTGTCCATTGAGTGGCAACATGAAATAGACCACCTCAAGTTAGAAGCAATACCTAACGAGGACGTAATCAAACATCAGGATGCCGAATTGTTAGAATTGAAAACACAACTTGCTGAAGCGGAGAAAAATGCTAAGGATAGAGTTAAACTCAATGAAGAAGAATTACAACGGGAAATTCTTCGTGGAAACAAACCCTTGGATTTAGCTACCACAATACTTTGACTCTTCAACGTTTCTACACCTACCGAGGAAAAGGAGAATATTGTTAGATCTTCGGGGGTCGACCCTAAGGGTCCTACTTCTTTCCAACCAGCCAAAGCATCAGCCTCCCTCGATACGGAGCAAGATTTGGGCTATGATTCAGACAAGCCCGGCTACCAATCCAAAATGTTGTCCCCTATTTTAGAAGGATGTACTCTAATAACCATGGAGAGCCAACTAGATATGGGTATTGCACTTTACTACTCAGTTTATGAAAAGTTTTGTCCTTCACACCCAATCATTTTAAGCTTAGCTTCCTATTTTACCAATTTTGCAAGTCTTTTGAGCCCCGATCAAACACCCAAGAGTGATGCTACCATAGAGCAACAGAAGAAAATGACTAAGGTCCCAGCAGCTACTGATATACTGAGCCCGATGTTCAAGTCATCGGAGCTCTTGATGACGATAAGGTCAAAGATCCACTTCCAACAGATGATTCTAATGACATAATAATTACTGGTGCCTCCGAAACACACCGACAAGATTAGCGTGAAGGAGTAATTTGAAAAGGTGGAGTTGCTGAAATGAAAACCTAAAAATGATCCCATCGAGGTGGACATTGACAATCCTCATCTTGTGCCACTGCAGGTTATTCCACCTGGCGAGTCGATTCCCGGTGAACTTCGTCCTACCTATGCAAGCTCTCCTGCTAAAGGCGGTAAGAGATCTAGAAAAGAAGCACATGGGGCACTACTCCCAAAAAATCCAAAAAAGAGAGAAAGTCAAAGAAATAGTCGTCACTTTGGCTCAGTGTGTATATAGTTTGCAAATTTGTTTCTTTCATTAGCTATGGTTGTACGGGTAAAAGTCCCAATTTTTGGAACAACTTATAATACAATCTTGAAACCTGTAATGTGCATAAAAAAATTTGTTTTCTGTTGAGCTTTTATGCGAGCTGCCATTTAAGTAGTTGAACTATTACGTTCCATTCAATGTACTTGTAATTCATTATTTATGAATTCTGGTAACAATCCACCAGCTCTATCCCAAGGCATCCAAGTGGTCGTGGCCCTGAGTCATATCAAACACTAGGCTTGGGCCTTAGTGTTACGCTATCGAATTCAGCGGTTTTTGCGCAACTATACTCTTGCCTTCAGTTTTAGGTTAGTGGGGTTAGATGTCGGATGGTCGAATTCCATCCTTAGCGAGTTTATACTCCTTTCGTCGGTTCTGGCCAGAGTTTATGGAATAGTGAATGGTCAAACTCCACTCATCTTTTCATTCTTGTTTGTATCCACACTCTAGGGATAAGATTTAGTTGATGGGTGGTCAGATCGCGCCTAATCTATGTTTATACTCTAGCCTGCACTCGGGGACATAGAGTTGTTTTGTGGTTGGACGATTCACATCTGATTTACGTTTATACTCCAATCCACACTACGAGGACTTAGAGTTATTTCACGGGTGGTCGGCTCACACTTGATTTATGTTTATACTCCAGTCAGCACTCTAGGGACTTAGAGTTATTTTGGAGAGTGGTCGGATCATGCTCTCTTTGATTGATTAATTTTCCCCCCAGGATTTGGGGTTTGATTTAACAAGCGGTCGGTCATATCACGGCCGCTCTGATTTTATCCCAATTCCATAGTTGGGGAGGTGTTATTCAATCATCAGATTGTCGGCCATATTAATTCCTTATTGTGTATCCCGTCCTTTGGATTGTGAATGAGAGTTGTTAAATGAACAAGTAGATTGAGCTCATCTTGTTTAATCCCGTTGGGAGTTGTATGATTGATTGATTTCAAACTCTAGGAGCCTGTTCATACATATCGACATCAATTAGTTTCACTATATAATTAGCATATACTGCAATAGAAAATTTTAATATAAAGAAAGCCTGAAACTTTATTCATTAAATGGAAAGGAATAACATAAATTGTCTTATTACATATTCGAAAAATCAAACGCTAAAGCAAATTCTGAAAGTAAATACAACTGAAATGTAAAGGAAATAAACTAAGTGAAATAGCGTCAAAGATTTTTGCTATTCCATGCCCTTAGAAGTCTGATGACATCGGAAGTTGCTAGCTTGAAGGTTCCCTCTCCAAGCCTTTGTTCAATTACATATGGTCCTTACTAGATTGGATTCATGTGTGATATGGTAGGAAAAACCCATTTCAGGACGAGATTGCCAACTTCAAAGGTTCTAGGTTGAACTTTAGTGTTGTAATACCGGGCGATCGATGTCGATGTGTAGTTGCCCTCAGATCGGCTTCATTTGTGCTTCTCATTTATAAAGTCAAGAGATTCCAAGAGTAGATCTTTAATCGTCTTAGGATTGTAGTAAGTCGGTCGATGAGAAGGAACTTCAAGCTCAACTGGAATAACGGCTTCAGAATCATAAGCAAGGGCGAATGGACTATGGCTAGTCGCGGACTTATGGTTGGTCCTGTAAGCTCACGGTGCAGTAGGGAGTTCATCTACCCACCTGCCTCTAGCCTTCTCCAAATGCTTCTTCAAAATGGACTCTATGATTTTATTTACAATGTCAACCTATCGATTTGCTTGAGGATAAGCGACTGCTGCAAATCTTTTTTCAATACGACATCTTCGACAAAAGTCTTTGAATTCAACACTATTGAATTGAGTCCCATTATCAGTTACAATAGTTCACGGAAGACCAAAGTGGCATATGATGTTTCAAACAATAAAGTTGATTACATTTTTGATTGTGATTGTGGCTAAAGGTTCTACTTCGGCCCATTTGGTGAAGTAATCAACTGCAACGATAGCATACTTGGCGCCACCTACGTGGCGAACGGCCATGGTCTAACCATCTACGTGATTTCTCTTGGCGGAGCCCTCAGAACTTTTGCATATATTTGACATTTATCACATCATCTTAAATAAGCAGCATCTTCATTTATAGTTCGCCAATAAATCCCATAGCTGAGTATTTTCTTTGCTAGAGTTTGCCCTCCAGTGTGATCGCCACATTCTCCTTCATGAACTTCTTCTAGAACACATCTTATGTTACCGTGAGCGACACACCGAACTAGAGG
The DNA here is from genome assembly GCA_030765085.1 of Allium cepa. Taxonomy (NCBI): domain Eukaryota; kingdom Viridiplantae; phylum Streptophyta; class Magnoliopsida; order Asparagales; family Amaryllidaceae; genus Allium; species Allium cepa. The sequence continues at coordinate 469,388,214 of CM060943.1, forward strand.
GACTGAAAAAACCTTTCATGTACATAATTCCTTCTTTTATAATATACCATGAAGCTTTGTGAAGGACTGGTCGCTTTTTATTTCTTTTATCTGATAGGACTTCGAGCAGTAAATATTCTTTGATCGGGGTCATCCACGGTTCCCTTTCAGGCTCCGCTTCTAGTGTTTGGTCGATTTCCATCATGTTTATACTTGTGGTATTTAATATTTTGACCGAAATCAAGTCCTTCTATTGTGCATCGTCGGTACTAGCAAACTTTTCCAATGAACCAGCCTCTCTGTTTCGATCTCGTGGAATATGCAAAATGTCATAACACTCAAACTCTTTTAACAACTCTTGAACTTAGGTAAGATATGGAGCAAGACGTTGTCCCTTAGCCTAATAATCTCTCCTAACTTGATACACCACCAACTGTAAATCGTAAAAGAATTCAAGAGATTTTATTCCATGTTCTTAATCGAGTTTAAGTCCAGCAATCAGATCTTCATATTCAGCTTCATTGTTTGTTATTAGGAAATCAAGTTTTAATGCATAACAGATTTCAGGATTTACAAGCACAATCCTAGCTCCAAAACAATGATCATTAGATGCTCCATCAGTATACAGTTTCCACCATACGGTAGGGATTTTGCTGACTTCTAGAGAATCATCCTGCGTAATAAACTCTACTATAAAGTCTACCAATGCCTGACCTTGGATAGTCCTCCGAGGGAGATAAGTAATGTCGAATTGAGTGAGTTCAATATTCCACCTAAGTAACCTTCCAGACGTCTCAGGTCGCTATAGGACTTGTCATAATGGACGATCGGTGTAAATATTGATCGGATGTGCCTAAAAGTATGGACGGGGCTTTCGTGATGCAACTAGTAAGCAGTATGTCAATTTCTCTATCTTTGGATAGTTCCTTTCAACTCCTCTTTATCGTTTGTCGGCGTAATACACCAGCCTCTGAATCAAATTCTCCTCATGAAGCAATGCGGCACTTATAGTGTGTGCCGATACAACAAATAAAGGTACAGCTCCTCATGATCCACCGACTTTGACAAGATAGGGGGTCTCTTCAAATGATTCACTAAAGTTTGAAATGCGACTTTACAATCCTACATCCATTCAAAGTTTCTTTTCCCTTTCCTAATCAAATCGAAGAAAGGAATGCATTTTTTGGAAGCTCTAGAGATCAATCGGCTTAAGGTAGCAGCTTTCCCATTCAGACTATGTACTTGTTTAATAGTCCTTGGTGCTTAGATATCACGGATAGCCTGAATCTTCTGGGATTAGCTTCTATCCCACAGCATTAACAATAAACCCCAAGAAATTCCCTAATAAAGCCCAAGAACTTCCTTAATGCAACACCAAAAGAACACTTCAAATGATTGATTTTCATCTTGTAATGTTGGTGGATGTCAAATATATCCGCCAAGTCTCAAATGTGGTCACTTAATCGTCGTGACATCATGAGCATATCATCCACATACACTTCCATTTTCTTCCCAATCTGATCTTTATACATTATGTTGACCAAATTCTCATGAGTAGCTCCTGCATTCTTTAATCCAAACGACATTACGACATAGTGGTACAATCCAACATTGGTAATGAAATTGGTGTGCTCTTGATCAAGGATATGCATCGGGATTTGGTTATATCCTGAATATGCGTCCATAAAAGATAGCAATTCATGTCTTATGGTTGAATCCACTAACTGGTCAATCCTCGGAAGGGGAAAACTGTCTTTTGGACATGCCTTATTTAAATGATATAAACAATGCACGTTCTCCATTTTCTATTCGTCTTCTTCACAAGTACAGGATTAGATACCCATTTAGGGTAGAGGGCATCGCAAATAAACCCGTTGAATTTTAGCTTATCCACCTCCTCTTTGAGAGCAACAGATCTCTCAGGGTCCGTACCGCATCGTTTTTGCTTCACTAGAACATGCCTCGGGTCAATATTCAATGCATGGCTCACAAAGGCAGGTGAGATTCCACACATGTCAGAGTGAGTCCATGCGAATACATCTAGATTCGCTCGGAGAAAACTAGAAAGTTCCTTCATCTTCGGAAGATTAAGCTGTGATCCAATCTTTAGGACTCGTGATGGATCGTCATGGTTGACCGTAATATCAATTGTCATCTCAGCTGGTGCATCCTTGGCCTCTTTGGGATCATCTTTGTCATCTCTCATATTTATATCTCTATAGAACTGACTGTGGCGCCCGAGCCAACGCTCAGGCGCTAAATGTAATCTTCGGTGGCTTAGATGTAGATAGCCTTGTCCACAACCTTATCTTTTTCTTTATGTTGAGCTTCCCTCAACTCAGCTACATAATAGGCATGTCCAGTTGCCTGATCACCATGAACATCTCTTACACCATTATCCGTCGAAAATTTGAAAGTCAAACATCACAGAGCATGAGCTGCCCGAAGTTCAGCTAGGGGCGGTCGACCTAGAAAAACATTGTATGAAGAGACAAAATCCAAAATAATCAATGGAAAAATCTACACTCCTATTCTTTCACTTTCCACCAACTCAACAAGCAATTCCACATAACCAACAGCTTTGGTTGCCACACCATTAAAATGGTGTATACGAGCTTTAGACGGTTTTAAATCTTTAGCTTCCATTCTCATCTGATCATAAGCTTTTTTGAAGATTATATCACCGAACTTCCACAATCAATCAAAATTCTTCTCACCTAGGCACGACCAACCATCGTTGAAATAACCATTGACTCGATTGTCGGAGCCTCTACCTTATATGCATCTCTGTTCTTAAACACAATATCATCTGCCATAGTACGTTGCTGATTCACCGGAGCTCCGTCTTCCTTATTTGAATAGCATTCAAAGTCCACATGCCCAATTGCACTAGCATCACGCTCTATCTCTTGCCAACTCCTATCCACCGGGTGCGGTCCTCAGACTATCATATTTACCACTAGTCTCCCACCAGTCCACGTAGGCTCCTCGGCCTTATGTGGAGCTTGTCCTCGGTTGGGGTCAGAAGTCCCCTGCCCGCCATCCTACGGGGCTTTCATAAACTGTTGTAACTTCTTTTCTCAAATTATTTTTTATATAACATTCTGAAGATGCCTACATCCATTTGTATAGTGCCCATAACACCCATGAAACCGACAATATTTCCCTATCTGCTTCTGTTTCTCCGTTGACTCTTTTGGAGGCGGCTTTCTGTACTGCATGGTATTGCAAGTAGATAAATAGATATTCTCCAGGGACGTATTCGATGGCGTGTAATTGTCATACATAGGAATCTAAGGCTTTAACCTTCCATAACCCCTCTTTCGTTCTTGGTTCCTATCTTCGCCTCTCTTTAGCTGATTTGGCTTATTTTGAACATTCACTTGGACTTTCCCAGAACTGTCATCAGACTGCTTGATTATAGTGTTACTTTGTACTCCTTTTCCACTTGGTCCCACAATATTCTTTTTTTGGAGGACCTAGCTCTTCCTTTGTAACGGCCCATTTCTTCGACTCCCAGAAACCGACACTAATACATCATTGGTATTCATATGTCATAGATCCAAGTGTCGAAGAAGCGGATCATTAATGGTAAGAAAGAAAAATAAAGATAATAGAATCTCACATATGTTATTTCAACATAAAATCTTTACAGTGGAAATTAAAATACATTTATCAGAGTTAAAAACATGGATAGTTACAAATTTCTATCCTCACAAATTTGCGGAATACTATAGTATAAGAGTGTGGTGGAAATAGACAACAAATCTTCAGTAAATCTTCTGACTCCATGCTTCGAGCTCCATCCAGATTTCTTCTAAACTAAACCTGACTACTAGGTTGCTCGGGGAAAATTAGGGTACCCAGAGTTTAAGGAAAAGGAAAATAAACTCTGGGTCAGTCATGGACTGGTGTAAGAACACAAAATGTGCGTTTTAAAAACCGAAAAAGTATCTCATAAGACCACGCCACACATAAACAGGGAACGGGGTTTTACCTTATAACCAAAACATTCTACGTAAAAATATTTGATATTACTTTTAATGACATGTCTTTGAAAACATTTGCAAGTAAACTTATAAATCTTAGCCGAAATTGTTAAATTGATTAAATTCCAGCAATACTAGTCACAACCTCGGATTCTACTAACAAACTTGCAGGCACTTATTGGCGAATGGATTTTAATACAAATGACCAGGTGAAGGGACTACCTTCCGGCAATACATCTCTAGAGGAATGTACCGAGGTCAACAAAACATCTACACCTCTCCCAACACAAAACCAAAGCCTACCTTTCCTTAGACAGAGCCGAATATATCATCATCCCGGTCATTACTGACCTATCCAAGGGCCCTTATAGCATACATCCACATTAATTTACATCCTGAACATCATAGCGGGAAGAAACAAATCTAGAAGGAGATGATCATACCCTAATGGTTGCGAACCACATAGCCTTGCTGCATCCACCTTGTTTTGATCATTTTCGAGTGTAAGGCTTGAGATAACAATTACCATGATCATAGCACATCATCTTTCTTTGAATGCCACACTATCATTCCATTGACCAATATTGACTACCATAAACATACAACCTTCGAGCTCATATGCCTCAGAGAAGGGTGTTAAGCAAAGAGAAGACATCTCCACCACCAAACAGATGTATGTTTACAAAAGCCAACAATGAAATCTCAAGAGTGCAATGTCAGACATCCATCCATACAAGTTTGTTCTAGGATTGAATGAAACCGAAGGCACTCTCCAACCACATCTAGTCGAGAATTAGCCATAGGATTAGTAGCGAGAAGTCCTTGCAATCCAAAGAATTTCGGAAATGAAGGGACCAATGCTACTTTAGTATTTTGGAGCTAACCAAAATTATTAACAAGCAGTCCTTTCACCCCAAAAATCCTTGGTCTTCATCCTTCATTTTCATTATTAAGTCTTCATTTTTTCATACGCATACATTGGTTCAAAGTGGTTTTCGGATAGGGATTTCCCCAGATCTGACCCCAGTTCCATCGATCCAATAATCGATGAAAAGAGGTTTTGTGAATAGGAAATCATTCTTTAATCGATTAAGTTCTTTTTATCAAAAACCTCCCTCATAGATATATATTTCTAAAACATTCTTTCCGGTATATATGGAATTATCAAACCTATCTTATCAAATATTTGATCATTTAAAACCCTTTTTAAATTGGACTAATTAGAAATCATTTCTTTTATACTTAGGTAACTTTTTCCAAAATTATTTCATTTAAATCTTAATAAAGATTTCAAAATTTAAAACTCGAAATTATATTTAGTTAAAAACCATGTTATCTAGGATGTTAATCCAAAAACTAGTAAATATTAAGTAAGCAGAATCTATAGAATCATCTAATTCTACTCAATATCAATCTCCATGTTCAATAAATACTATAGACAGAATGATGGCAAAATCGCCTTTTAAATTCCACAAATAGTACGAGTTCCCTCTTTGGGCTTTAACACCGAGTACAAGAAGATCATCTCCATAAAATCCAAATTGTTTATATCCTGGAAATTATCTTTCCTTATCGTACGTAAAATTTTGATCTGAGTAAACCAAATTTACTATTCCCTCCATTGGGCCAGTATGGATATCCAAGGAGAGCAGGAAACTGGTTTTCCAAACCCAAGCATAAACATTATCTCTCTAACACCTATAAGATGGGTAAGTTATTTGACCGACTCTAAACCATTAAACCTTTAATCATTTCATAAATCCTTCAAATTGCCTTTAAAAGACTTTATTAATCATTTAACATATTCACAAAAGATTTAGGAAAGAATGGTTGCGTTTAAAACTATATTTCAAAATTTATAAAAAGTGTCGTCGAAAGTGCATTTTTAAGCTATATTGATCAAGACGACTTTTTATTATTTGAAAATTCATTTTTATTACTCAAATCACTTTTAAAACATTTTAAAAGGTTTATAAGATTTATTTCACATTTTAAGCAATTTAAAACATCATATGTAAAGAAATCCAGTTTTGGATTTCTAACTGCGAATTCGAGATTTTCCAAAAACTTGTTTTACTCATATTTCAAAATCTACTTGTCAAAATCTCGATTTTCTTTATTCATTGGAAAATTATGGATATAATAGTTCGAAAAATTCTTGTCATGAAGAATTCTGATTACATTCCAACTTTTACACTTGTTTGAATTTTATAGCGTGAAATTGTGTGCTGCTGTTACGCGGCGTTCCTATTTTTAATTAAAATTTCCATTTCTTTTCAAACTTCAACAAAACACTTCTAAATGATTATAAAATATTTCAAATACATTGAGATTTAACAATTCCATATAAATAACATTTCATTAATTCAAGGAAAGTGATTTCCTTTGTGTTTATCGACGTATATATTCGTGACTTGCATATATTTCAACATTCATATTTAAACAACCAAACTTGATGATCAAAGCATATTAAACATCCATTTGCAAACGTTATATCATCATCCAAAAATATAATATCGTAGTTTAGGAGTCTTACATTGATTTCCTATCCAATAAAGGCTATAGCTTCACTAACTCGCGATCCAAGCTTAAGAATCCCAACACCTTGCATCCTAGTATGCTCGGCCTTTCCATGCCGAAAGTGGCACTCAGCCAAGCATGGGAAATGAGGTGTAGGACTTCGGATTGTTATTGAATTTACGAAAACTAAACCTAAAAATAGGTTATTTTTTTCTCGGGTTTTTGGGCACTCATCTCTCTGAATTTCGTAATATGTTAAGGTGAAAGCTATGGGAAATTCTTTTCTATATGGTTTTGGAAAAAAAATCATCTAATTTGGATTAGTTATGAGGAATTTTTGGCCAAGAGGAGAAGAGATTGTAACAGTTGCGGATTTTCGTTGCCGAAAAACCGAATAGTTATGGGTTTTAAAAAAAATTTAAGAAAAGAAAGAGGTAGAAAAAGGTAGAAGAAAATAGAAAAACAGAAAAATAGAACGGCACAGAAAGAAAATAGATCATTTTAAAATAGAAGGAAAAGAGAATAGAAAATTTGAAAATATAGAAAAATGGAGAATAGAACGGAATAGAAAACAACAGGACAACATCAGAATCTCACAATTCGCAGCGGAACAACATATAATAATGAATGAATAATCTTTAAACAAAGAACTATATCAGTTATTACATTACATCATATTTCATTACATCATATCATCACATCAGAGTGTACAACAACAACAACAAATAGTGCAGCGGAAAAAGAAGTACTATATAACTAGTAATATGCCATGCCATCCAGCTTGCCTCCAGCAATTCCAGAATATCCAGAATATCCTGATAAACCTAACTCTTAACTGCCCGTGTGGAAATTGGTGGGCACCCAGAGTTTAGGAAGGAAAACAATAAACTCCGAGTCAGTCATGTGACTGGTGTGAGAACTCAAAACAATTTATTTATCTTTAAAATCAAAATAGAGGAATATTTTTAAAGTCAATTCGCAATGCTTTTAAAAATGAGACTACCATAAGGCCTCCCGCACACACACACATGCAAACGCAGAATCGGAGGAGATTTCTCCTTATGATAGTCAAAGATGCTTGATACGCATTTAAAAGAACATTTGATATTATTATTAGTGTATAGTGTAGGGAAAATTCATTTCGAAAGTAGAATATAAATCTTAGCCAACATAGACATTTCGAACTATGCCTACTATAGCTACCATCCAAACAGTGGTGACCACCATAAGTGAATGGCAGGTCCTACAACTAATACCGTACAAGTTTCGTATTGGGAATTGGATTTCCAACGAATGATCAGGCCAAGGAACTTCCCATTGCCACATGAGAATGCCTCTGGATGGACATCCCCGAGAACCAAACCGGATCTCTACCAACACAAGGCCGGGTTACCCCTAACTGAGTAACAACTGACCGAATATGCCATCCCCCGGTCCTTTGGGACCTTTATCAACCGAGCGCTCGTAATCAATTCACACAATCATAACAAAGTGTTTTCAACATGAGTAAGTATCTGGGCTCCATACCATGATACCACCCTTTTCCAGAAGGAAATGGACACATCCTAAAGGGTGCTACCCCTCATAACCTTGCTGCTTCTTTCCTGTTTTGACCATTCACGGGGTGTGAGGCTCGACGAAGTCACGTCCACAAAAACATACTTTATACAAAAGCCATGCTTTGGGTCAACAAATGATCAACACAATGATCACCAAGATAGACGATCAAACAAATGATCCTATCACAATAACCAACACAATTGTCATTTCAGCATCACTCAGCATGTCACATTACCAATTTGGGAATATATCGCTGATAACCTCAACTATATAACCTCTGAGCACGTACGTCTCAGAGAAGGGTGTTAAGCTAAAAGAATAAATTCTCCGCCACCAACAGAAATATATTTGAAAGAAATCGGCTTTACATCTCAAATTGTAATGTCAGGCATACAATCCATACAAGTCTGTTCCGGGCTCGAACAAAACCGAAGGCACTTACAAAGAAGTCCTTGCAATCCGGATATTCACGATCCTGATCGGATTCACCATCACATATGGAGAACTCAATACCGTAGCTACTCGGTGCAGAGTCAATCGACAGGTCATCCTATCGCTCTCGCAAATATCCGGTCTTCAACACCGATCTTCAAATGCAATTCACAACGACGTATCACATATTCGGAATGGGTTATACGACCCCATGGTCCTTTCCCGGTTAACCCGAATAGTGAGCGCTTATTCAAAAATAAGTGTGGCATTCACATTCAAACAAATCACATCAAATACCCATTCAAAGGGAAATATTGATAGTCGGTTATTGAACTATCACTGATATGCATACATCACCAGTTTCCAAATAATTTTCCAAATTATTTATTTTCCAAAATATCTTTACAAGATATAAAATTTCACACTTTAAAAATAAATCAATATTTATTTTTAAACAAGTTTCCCCTTTCTTTTATAAATTCAATAGTGAATTCATATTCCAAAATATTCATGCATATACGATTTCAACTATCCATTTTCAATTTATCTTCAAAAGATAAATTCTAAATATTCACTTCATATTGGAAAACATTTCCATACTTATTTATTCATAAGTAATTCACAAATCTTTTCATTTTCAACCTTGGAAAATATTCAATATACTTAAATCGAATTAAGTATATAATTCATTCTTTAAGGAAATCATTCTCTTAAACATATTTATTTGGGCCAAAACGAATGTTACGTAAAACATTGTTACGACAACCCAAAATCACTAGTATAGGGATTCGAAATTAAATAGATATATAAATCCCAATACTATGCAAAACATTTCCTTTCGGAAATCATTTACTATAACAACAGTGTTATAGTCCATTATTTCCTTCTATTTCTCGAAAACGTATATTTCAACAATTAACGTTGAAATCTATGGTTTCGAATCTCAACACAATTAAAACTTCGTTAGATCGTATTAATTCTATTTCAATATCACATTCAAAACAATTTCTTTAACATCTTATTCACTATTCAAAAACGTGAATATACTACGTTAACAATTTCATCCTTTTATTCATTTTAATTCAAAGGATTATTCACAGTCAAAAATGTGAATATAACTCCATTAATAAGTTTCAACAATTTACTTATCAAAATAAGTCGTTTGTGAATTTATAAAACAATGTTTATGAATTCTATTTCTATTTATTTTATAACATCTCCTTTTATAAATTCCTTTATCAACCTATTCACTTTATAACTCAATTATAAACCAAAGATTCATATTATAAGTTAAATGCTTATAATTTATTCGTTCACAAAAATCGTTCCTTTGAACTTCATAATTATAAATCTTATAACTTATAAGATTCAATTATTTATCCAAAACCATTCTTTTAATAATTTCACAAATTTTATAAACCTACTGTTTAAAAATTCCATTTATAACTTCACAGTTTATAATTCTATAAATTTCATTCAATTTATGAAATTCATTTTCACTTCATTCAAACACTTATAAAAACTCGTTTTATAATTTCAATATTTCAATTTATAAATATCCATTTATAAATCTCTTAATATAATTCAATTTATATTATTCTTTTAAAACGTCTTTAATCTCTTTTATTATTTCACCATTTTGATTCATAAAATAATTAAATTTTATAAATCCTATATTTAAACTTTTCACAATAAATTCTAAAATCCCGATTAAACTATTTTATAAAATCATTAGCATCATATTCTCAAAAATCAGCTTTTAACTGTATTTCACAAAAACCATAATTTTATAACTTTAAAAATTATAACGTTTATTTATTTATAATGGATCAAATCCAAAATTATTTTATACTTCAAAAATCACTTTAAAAATCATTTTAAAATCCCAAAATCTGGGTCCAATGATGTTACACACCAAATAGTCAATCACGACAACAACGATATCATATATCGATATGATAATCAACGAATATCAAAATATTCAAAATCAAATAAATACTGTTGAGGAATCCAGTTGGATCCCTCCAACCTGTTTTCCTGCATCCACAAATATTAGCACAATACCAATTTCGCTCCAGTACGAAATTATCGCGGTATATGTTTTTAATAAGTATTATCCGCTTAATAACGGCGCAATAGGGTCTCATCCGCTAAAAAAATGCGGGGAATCAACAACTGCAATATATACATATGCCAATATATATATATTGATATTATATATAATACCAATTTCACTGTTTATGAAATATTCGCGGTATATGTTTTTAATAAATAACATCCGCTTACTAACGGCGTATAATGTCTATTTTAACAATCAATAGATATCAATCATCATTCAAACATGCATTCAAATATTTTAAATCTAACTATTTAAAATAAAATCGAAACCATTTCGATTGAGTGAGAAGTTCTCACCTTGATTTCAATTCCGTTTTAGCGATTTATTTCGAATAAAATTAAACGCGCGTTTAATTTTACCCAAAATTCTCACTAACTCCAAACGACTCCAATCTAACTCCATCGCGTAGTGCTCGTCCATACGATTCCAACGCAAAAAGATTCGTAATTTTCCGACCTCGCATGAGAGAGTTATCATATTTTAAAGTTTTGAACAATCATAATATAAATAATTTACATATTTCTTTTTATTATCAACCTACGCAAATCAGAGCCGTAGGATCCAAAGCAAAGCCATCACGACCGTTCCCCTTCATCTCTCCCAAACCCGCGTGCAAACCCTACAGGCCATTCACGAAGCCGCCGAACCCATCTCTTCCATTAGGGTTAAATTTTGCTAACACCACACTCGCTTCCAGTATGATCAAAGATCACCATCTTGAAGCCGACGTCGAGCTCCACCCTCACCAGCAAGCACGTCCAACTCGGCCACCCTATGATGCTCGAATTTGCGTGATTAACGGCTATGAACGCAGGCCATAAACGCCACCAAACGACAACGATAAGGAAAAGTGACCGTTGGATCTCTTCGTCTCGTTGCCCTCTACATCTTTCATGTTGAAAGTTTTCGCAAATAATCAATAGATTTTGACGAATGGAAGGAGGAAGTTAGGACTTTTTCGGCCGTTGAACCTAGGGTGGCGGCTGCGTTCTTTTAGGGTTTTGATTTTATTTATTATTATTATTATTATTTTTAGAGAGAAGGGTGCCTATTTATAGAATTTCGAACGACACTATTCATCCGAGAATTCCGAACTCCGATTTACGCGCCAAAACTGACGTACCTAGGGTTTATCCCGCGTTCCGGACACAATTGAATAGGTTTCGGAAGCTAATTCGGAAGTATGTGCGAGTTATGGCTGTAAACGCTCAATTTAAATTAAACCGATTTAAATCGATTTCTAGGCGTTTTAATTCGTATCGGACAAACGGTAAATCCAATTGACTTGAAATTTGAAACCTTACAATAATATCACATTATGGATCCGATGAAACTGGTTTCGTCGAAATCCGATACTTTTTGAAAAATGGCTATTTTCACTCGCCAAATTTAAATTAAAAATAATTCGATGCATTTCGAGCTGCCACGATCAAACGATAACTCCGATTGACACGAAAATTGAAATCCGGTAATAACTAACTATTACGGATCCAACGGAACTGGTTTCGTTCAATTCTGAGACTGTTCAAAAATTGGCTATTTTACAGTCGATTATTAAATATTAAAATATTCAATTTTCACAAATTAACTTTTAATTCGATTTTAAAAGTTCTAAAATATCATTCTAACTTCAATATGATAAAATAAAATTTTACAAATCATTTTCAATCATATTTAACCCAATTTTTAATTATTTCCATAATTTAACCTATTAAATTATCGATTTAATAATCCAATTAAATCCAAAAATTCAAATAAAATTTATACGACTTATAAATTCACTTATTAATATTTAAAATTAATTAAATATTCAAATTTTAATAAATAAAAATTCTGGGTCGTTACAATCTTTCCCCCTTAAAAGAATTTCGTCCTCGAAATTAACAAGTAAGAAAAGTTATAGAATTTATTAATTTTTCCAAATTCATAGTTAAACTTCTTACAATAACTTACTAAGTTTTCAAATCATAATTAGTTATCTTTTCAAAAACAACTATATCATTTAACTTTCAACTCTAAAATCAAAACTAAAGTTTTCAAAATTTTCCAATTTTCTCAAATTTTTCTAACGCCTTAAATTTTCGGAAAAATTCGCCATAGTCTCATTTGCGCGGCTCGATCCGAAAAAAAAATGACAATATATATATCACAAATATACATCTCATCAAGTAATGAGGCATCCCGAAGGGAAAAAAGTGTAAAAGTACGATATTTAATCCGAGATATGTACCTTATATTTTATTAGCGAGCATATACGGCTAATATAGCGCGAAAGCGAGCTCCAAATGCGAAGCAAACGCGATCCGCACCTACTAATCACTCAACAAACAACATGAGAACATGTATATATGACAATAGTATCGATATACAACATATAGTAACATAATAACTATATATGCCAACATAGCAAATGAAGTAAAAGCAACAAATGCAATATATTCAACCATCAACCAATTAACATCCAAATAATAAATATTCATTCATATTCTCATTAATATTTAATGAAATGGTTTTCAATTTAATCACATTTGATTTATTAACATTGGATTTTATCAACATTCATTCTTATTCAATTTTAATTAGTTTGCATTCACTAATTAAATCCAATTCACGTTCAATTCTATTCAAATTTATTTACTTCTAATTTGAATTTAATTACATAGCTTTAAATTTCACTAATTCACTTCCATTAATACTTAATGAATTATATACAATCAATCAACTAACAACCATATAACAACCAATGTATATTAATTACAACCAAATTGCTTTGCTTACAATTGGTTTAATTTAATTGATTTTTATTCAACTTTCTAATAACATTAGATTTTAATGAATTAACACGTACATCCATTATTTCTTATCAATTTAATTTACATTCAATTGATTAATATTCAATCCATTCATTCAATTCAATTACAAAAGTTGAATTTCATTTACATAACTCAAGTTCACCTTTATCATTTCACTTTATTAATTTATTTTGATACTAATATCAACTTCATTCAATATCACTTAAGTTATACTCCATTTAACTTTAAATTCATTCTTACTTACAACTCATATTCATAAATATATTCATATAGTTTCACTTCTTATATATATAAGTTTATTTCTCAATTGTAAATCACCTTAATTATAATTCAATTCTTATAATTCTTTTGTTTATACAATTATTCTTTTATTTAGATTATTCAAACAACTAAACAATCAACTTATATACACTTTAATAATTCCAAAAAAATCATTCCTTTATATATAAAAATATAATCAAGTAAAATTATTTCATTTACCCAAATTAAAACAATATTGTGCCGAATTGTTCTGTTCAAGTGTTTAGAAACCCCTTCGATTCAGTTTCGAGGCTGCGCCGACGAAGGTTCATATGCCACTCAATAAACCAATCATCACAATATAAAACAAATTTCATATTCACTAACAAATACGCTCTCATAGCTATTATTACACTCAAACTCATTCTAGAGTACTGCTGACTCTATCTCTAATGAGTAATACCAAACAGAACCATGGTTGTCGCTTAACCATATGCTCTGATACCAAATGTAACAGTTGCGGATTTTCGTTGCCGAAAAACCGAATAGTTATGGGTTTTAAAAAAAATTTAAGAAAAGAAAGAGGTAGAAAAAGGTAGAAGAAAATAGAAAAACAGAAAAATAGAACGACACAGAAAGAAAATAGATCATTTTAAAATAGAAGGAAAAGAGAATAGAAAATTTGAAAATATAGAAAAATGGAGAATAGAACGGAATAGAAAACAACAGGACAACATCAGAATCTCACAATTCGCAGCGGAACAACATATAATAATGAATGAATAATCTTTAAACAAAGAACTATATCAGTTATTACATTACATCATATTTCATTACATCATATCATCACATCAGAGTGTACAACAACAACAACAAATAGTGCAGCGGAAAAAGAAGTGCTATATAACTAGTAATACGCCATGCCATCCAGCTTGCCTCCAGCAATTCCAGAATATCCAGAATATCCTGATAAACCTAACTCTTAACTGCCCGTGTGGAAATTGGTGGGCACCCAGAGTTTAGGAAGGAAAACAATAAACTCCGAGTCAGTCATGTGACTGGTGTGAGAACTCAAAACAGTTTATTTATCTTTAAAATCAAAATAGAGGAATATTTTTAAAGTCAATTCGCAATGCTTTTAAAAATGAGACTACCATAAGGCCTCCCGCACACACACACATGCAAACGCAGAATCGGAGGAGATTTCTCCTTATGATAGTCAAAGATGCTTGATACGCATTTAAAAGAACATTTGATATTATTATTAGTGTATAGTGTAGGTAAAATTCATTTCGAAAGTAGAATATAAATCTTAGCCAACATAGACATTTCGAACTATGCCTACTATAGCTACCATCCAAACAGTGGTCACCACCATAAGTGAATGGCACGTCCTACAACTAATACCGTACAAGTTTCGTATTGGGAATTGGATTTCCAACGAATGATCAGGCCAAGGAACTTCCCATTGCCACATGAGAATGCCTCTAGATGGACATCCCCGAGAACCAAACCGGATCTCTACCAACACAAGGCCGGGTTACCCCTAACTGAGTAACAACTGACCGAATATGCCATCCCCCGGTCCTTTGGGACCTTTATCAACCGAGCGTTCGTAATCAATTCACACAATCATAACAAAGTGTTTTCAACATGAGTAAGTATCTGGGCTCCATACCATGATACCACCCTTTTCCAGAAGGAAATGGACACATCCTAAAGGGTGCTACCCCTCATAACCTTGCTGCTTCTTTCCTGTTTTGACCATTCACGGGGTGTGAGGCTCGACGAAGTCACGTCCACAAAAACATACTTTATACAAAAGCCATGCTTTGGGTCAACAAATGATCAACACAATGATCACCAAGATAGACGATTAAACAAATGATCCTATCACAATAACCAACACAATGATCATTTCAGCATCACTCAGCATGTCACATTACCAATTTGGGAATATATCGCTGATAACCTCAACTATATAACCTATGAGCACGTACGTCTCAGAGAAGGGTGTTAAGCTAAAAGAATAAATTCTCCGCCACCAACAGAAATATATTTGAAAGAAATCGGCTTTACATCTCAAATTGTAATGTCAGGCATACAATCCATACAAGTCTGTTCCGGGCTCGAACAAAACCGAAGGCACTTACAAAGAAGTCCTTGCAATCCGGATATTCACGATCCTGATCGGATTCACCATCACATATGGAGAACTCAATACCGTAGCTACTCGGTGCAGAATCAATCGACAGGTCATCCTATCGCTCTCGCAAATATCCGGTCTTCAACACCGATCTTCAAATGCAATTCACAACGACGTATCACATATTCGGAATGGGTTATACGACCCCATGGTCCTTTCCCGGTTAACCCGAATAGTGAGCGCTTATTCAAAAATAAGTGTGGCATTCACATTCAAACAAATCACATCAAATACCCATTCAAAGGGAAATATTGATAGTCGGTTATTGAACTATCACTGATATGCATACATCACCAGTTTCCAAATAATTTTCCAAATTATTTATTTTCCAAAATATCTTTACAAGATATAAAATTTCACACTTCAAAAAAAATCAATATCTATTTTTAAACAAGTTTCCCCTTTCTTTTATAAATTCAATAGTGAATTCATATTCCAAAATATTCATGCATATACGATTTCAACTATCCATTTTCAATTTATCTTCAAAAGATAAATTCTAAATATTCACTTCATATTGGAAAACATTTCCATACTTATTTATTCATAAGTAATTCACAAATCTTTTCATTTTCAACCTTGGAAAATATTCAATATACTTAAATCGAATTAAGTATATAATTCATTCTTTAAGGAAATCATTCTCTTAAACATATTTATTTGGGCCAAAACGAATGTTACGTAAAACATTGTTACGACAACCCAAAATCACTAGTATAGGGATTCGAAATTAAATAGATATATAAATCCCAATACTATGCAAAACATTTCCTTTCGGAAATCATTTACTATAACAACAGTGTTATAGTCCATTATTTCCTTCTATTTCTCGAAAACGTCTATTTCAACAATTAACGTTGAAATCTATGGTTTCGAATCTCAACACAATTAAAACTTCGTTAGATCGTTTTAATTCTATTTCAATATCACATTCAAAACAATTTCTTTAACATCTTATTCACTATTCAAAAACGTGAATATACTACGTTAACAATTTCATCCTTTTATTCATTTTAATTCAAAGGATTATTCACAGTCAAAAATGTGAATATAACTCCATTAATAAGTTTCAACAATTTACTTATCAAAATAAGTCGTTTGTGAATTTATAAAACAACGTTTATGAATTCTATTTCTATTTATTTTATAACATCTCCTTTTATAAATTCCTTTATCAACCTATTCACTTTATAACTCAATTATAAACCAAAGATTCATATTATAAGTTAAATGCTTATAATTTATTCGTTCACAAAAATCGTTCCTTTGAACTTCATAATTATAAATCTTATAACTTATAAGATTCAATTATTTATCCAAAACCATTCTTTTAATAATTTCACAAATTTTATAAACCTACTGTTTAAACATTCCATTTATAACTTCACAGTTTATAATTCTATAAATTTCATTCAATTTATGAAATTCATTTTCACTTCATTCAAACACTTATAAAAACTCGTTTTATAATTTCAATATTTCAATTTATAAATATCCATTTATAAATCTCTTAATATAATTCAATTTATATTATTCTTTTAAAACGTCTTTAATCTCTTTTATTATTTCACCATTTTGATTCATAAAATAATTAAATTTTATAAATCCTATATTTAAACTTTTCACAATAAATTCTAAAATCCCGATTAAACTATTTTATAAAATCATTAGCATCGTATTCTCAAAAATCAGCTTTTAACTGTATTTCACAAAAACCATAATTTTATAACTTTAAAAATTATAACGTTTATTTATTTATAATGGATCAAATCCAAAATTATTTTATACTTCAAAAATCACTTTAAAAATCATTTTAAAATCCCAAAATCTGGGTCCAATGATGTTACACACCAAATAGTCAATCACGACAACAACGATATCATATATCGATATGATAATCAACGAATATCAAAATATTCAAAATCAAATAAATACTGTTGAGGAATCCAGTTGGATCCCTCCAACCTGTTTTCCTGCATCCACAAACATTAGCACAATACCAATTTCGCTCCAGTACGAAATTATCGCGGTATATGTTTTTAATAAATATTATCCGCTTAATAACGGCGCAATAGGGTCTCATCCGCTAAAAAAATGCGGGGAATCAACAACTGCAATATATACATATGCCAATATATATATATTGATATTATATATAATACCAATTTCACTGTTTATGAAATATTCGCGGTATATGTTTTTAATAAATAACATCCGCTTACTAACGGCGTATAATGTCTATTTTAACAATCAATAGATATCAATCATCATTCAAACATGCATTCAAATATTTTAAATCTAACTATTTAAAATAAAATCGAAACCATTTCGATTGAGTGAGAAGTTCTCACCTTGATTTCAATTCCGTTTTAGCGATTTATTTCGAATAAAATTAAACGCGCGTTTAATTTTACCCAAAATTCTCACTAACTCCAAACGACTCCAATCCAACTCCATCGCGTAGTGCTCGTCCATACGATTCCAACGCAAAAAGATTCGTAATTTACCGACCTCGCATGAGAGAGTTATCATATTTTAAAGTTTTGAACAATCATAATATAAATAATTTACATATTTCTTTTTATTATCAACCTACGCAAATCAGAGCCGTAGGATCCAAAGCAAAGCCATCACGACCGTTCCCCTTCATCTCTCCCAAACCCGCGTGCAAACCCTACAGGCCATTCACGAAGCCGCCGAACCCATCTCTTCCATTAGGGTTAAATTTTGCTAACACCACACTCGCTTCCAGTATGATCAGAGACCACCATCTTGAAGCCGACGTCGAGCTCCACCCTCACCAGCAAGCACGTGCAACTCGGCCACCCTATGATGCTCGAATTTGCGTGCTTAACGGCTATGAACGTAGGCCATAAACGCCACCAAACGACGACGATAAGGAAAAGTGACCGTTGAATCTCTTCGTCTCGTTGCCCTCTACATCTTTCATGTTGAAAGTTTTCGCAAATAATCAATAGATTTTGAGGAATGGAAGGAGGAAGTTAGGACTTTTTCGGCCGTTGAACCTAGGGTGGCGGCTGCGTTCTTTTAGGGTTTTGATTTTATTTATTATTTTATTTTTTTATTTTTTTAGAGAGAAGGGTGCCTATTTATAGAATTTCGAACGACACTATTCATCCGAGAATTCCGAACTCCGATTTACGCGCCGAAACTGACGTACCTAGGGTTTATCCCGCGTTCCGGACACAATGGAACAGGTTTCGGAAGCTAATTCGAAAGTATGTGCGAGTTATGGCTGTAAACGCTCAATTTAAATTAAACCGATTTAAATCGATTTCTAGGCGTTTTAATTCGTATCGGACAAACGGTAAATCCAATTGACTTGAAATTTGAAACCTTACAATAATATCACATTACGGATCCGATGAAACTTGTTTCGTCGAAATCCGAGACTTTTTGAAAAATGGCTATTTTCACTCGCCAAATTTAAATTAAAAATAATTCGATGCGTTTCGAGCTGCCACGATCAAACGATAACTCCGATTGACACGAAAATTGAAATCCGGTAATAACTAACTATTATGGATCCAATGGAACTGGTTTCGTTCAATTCTGAGACTGTTCAAAAATTGGCTATTTTACAGTCGATTATTAAATATTAAAATATTCAATTTTCACAAATTAACTTTTAATTCGATTTTAAAAGTTCTAAAATATCATTCTAACTTCAATATGATAAAATAAAATTTTACAAATCATTTTCAATCATATTTAACCCAATTTTTAATTATTTCCATAATTTAACCTATTAAATTATCGATTTAATAATCCAATTAAATCCAAAAATTCAAACAAAATTTATACGACTTATAAATTCACTTATTAATATTTAAAATTAATTAAATATTCAAATTTTAATAAATAAAAATTCTGGGTCGTTACAGAGATATTCTTGGATTCATAAAAATAAAGTCCGAAAATGCACTATAAAAAAGTGATATTTTAACATAGTTAGACTTAAACTGGAAGAAGTGCTAAACATGAAAGTTGTAGCCATTGTAATTTCACATGGTTTGAAAAAAGAATTACCTCGTTTGGTACTATTTTGGAGGAGTTATACTCGAATGAAAAAGAGGTATTTTCGGGCAATAAAACCGGGATCGAAAATTCTTTGGAGAAAATAGAGTTTTTGAGCATAGCTAACTTTACAATGGGAATAGTTTATCAACTAGAAAGTTGTAGCCACTGAAATTATGATGGGTTTCAAAAAAATAATTTCCTCATTTCGGTCTAATATGAGGAAGTTATGCTAGAGTGAAGAAAGTGTAAAAATGTGATGAGAGGGTGGGCTATTTATAGCCAAAGGAAGAGTGTAAAGGAATCCATACATCATCACTTCATGGCTTCTCCAATACACCTCCCCTTCTTCCTATGCCAGCAAAAGACTTCTTCCCATGTGCCCGTCACATCCATATACTTCATGTATGCATGTGTTGACTTATGAAAGCTTAAGGAGGAAGCTTACTTATAAAATATCATAGATTTTGTAATATTTATGTATTTGTAAGTGTATAAGTATACATGTATGTATACATATGTTCATGTCATTGATAATCGATGTAATTGTATGTTATATATGTGTACATGACATATGAACAACGTTGCATCGATTCCGAACAACTTTCGTTTGATAAACCGTTGCCAATCGGAGAATCGATTCCCGGTCACATTTTCAATTCTTAGTTAACGTACACATTTTTGTAAACAAACTTTGAAAATAAAATTCTTACCATTTTAAATTAATTAAAATGATCATATTTCATTTCAAAACCATATAAACTAATATTAACAATTATTTACAGAAAATGCTATTATACCGATAAAGCGACATCGATTTTTACTTATATTTTCAAATCACTTTTATAACTTTATAAAACTATTATAAATGATTTATTATCACTTTATAAGTATTCAAAATGAATTATCATCATTTAAAATAATTATTTGAATAATTAAAATAATAATTAAATCATTAAATCTCAATTTAGATTAAATAGATCAATTATCCTATTTAAGGGCATTATTACCAATGTCAAAACACATTTTATTTTCAAAAAAAAATCAATTGATTTTATTTCATATTCTTATTTAATTATAAAAATAAGTGTATGTATCTAGCTCCATGTGCGACGTTTTACGATTATAGAGCTGGTTATTGATAAACTGTTTTAGACCATTTTATGTATTTAGATTTCGAGGAAAATATTTCTGTAAAAATTTATTCAAAATAAAATTACTATTACTTATTATCACCCAAAACAATATTATTTGAATTATCAATCTTTTATTTAAATAAATTTAATAATTAATATAATTTATCAAAGTGATAAATTTGCGGGTCATTACATCCTTCCTCAAAAATTGTGCTGCTTTTGCATAAAAGTGCTCCAATATTACGGGCGGCTTGCAGGCTAACCAATCACCAAACTCAAACTCTGGATCAATCCCTCTCGTTATGGCCATGAGTATTGCATGGTTATTTGGATTACTGACCTTCATAACAGTTGTATGAAATCTCTCCAAACAATCTTTCAATGACTCTGCTGGAGCCTGAAACATGCCAGAAAGGGACATCACATCTTTAGGATGAGTCGCACGCATCCAGAATTACTCTACAAACTTGGTTACCAAATCATCGAACCTAGAAATTGATCGCGGGGGTAGTCTTGTGAACCGCATCTTCCGGAAAGAGTTATGGGAAAGCATCAACACTTAGTCGCAGCATCAGCTTACGCAGAGTCCATCAACCATTCATATCTCATGATGTGCTGTCTAGGGTTGATTTTTCCCTCGTAGGCAGACATTGATGGCATGTTGAAATTACTTGGGTACCGTGCATGTAATATACTATCAATGAACGGGGTATGACTCCTTGAGATTCCCTGGTCATCATTGGTTAAGCCTTGGCTCTCCCTCACTAATTGTCTAGCCATTACTGATAAGTCCGGCATTTGGATGGGTGGTGCTAAGCGGTAGTAGCACTCTACCTCATGTGAATGGTCTGGTCGATGTCTGCAAGCTGTTTCACGCCTTCTTGGTTCACCATCTTGTCGATGTGCATCATGTACATTCATTCCATCATCATTCCGGGAAGGTAACTAGTTAGCATTCAATCGGACTCCCTCATCCAAACCTTCATAAATAGTTCCAGCGTGATTTCCTAAGTTTATGGGGAGAATTCCCTTTCTAGAAAAGGAATCGATACTGATCTCCAGGGAGGGATCGACATCGATTGATCCTGGTAAATCGGATGGTCAGCTAGGTGAATCTTTGAAATTTATGCATTATTTTCCTCAATCTTGTGATGACTATGCATGTGATATTCATCCGACAAACTAGAACTTCCCGATCTCGAGTAACGAGTGTGTTCCGTCCTAGCTTTCCCAGCTGCTATTGAGTAATTTGGTTCATCAAGTTAATATTAGTTTGAATTTGTTGATTTAGATATTGACGGCTTTCCATTAACTCTCTTATTAAATTATGAAATTCAGCTCTGGTAATAGAATCAATAGGATTTTGAACTTCAACTGGACCAGAATTCACATATGTTGGTTGATTGCTTGGGTCTCCTTGCTAAATGTTAGCAGTCTCATTTCCGTCCATGTACTAAGAAGTAGATCTAGTATGACTTGCCATTATCAATCTCTTTGCTTTAGATACCTCCAAATCTGAGTAGCGTAAGCAACTTTATGAAGATAACTACGGATCTCCTTCGTGAGATTCATCCAAACTAGTAGCAAAAAAATGGACTTAGCAAGCTGAGAATCAGGTTGACAGTGAAAGTACCAAAATGTTTGCAACCAGATTGGCCACAAACACCCAAGAATAGATTTATGTAGAGAAGTAAGTGAAGAAAGTAAAATAAAAACTGAGGAATAGATTAAGGTAACAGTAAATAAAGAGCAATAATTAGAAACACAGTGATTTATAGTAGTTCAGCATTGTATGCCTACATCCACTCTGAAGAATATCTTTATTAATCACTTATAAATCGGATTACAGTAGCAAGGAATAGAGAACACTTGATAACTATAAAGACTAAATAACCAACAGTATAAAGGATCCTCAGAATGACCCCTTAGGCTAGTATCTATAGGTGAAGACGACCACCGATTTCTTTGAAAGTTTGGCTAGAGGACCTTCTAATCCACATGGGCCCACCAGAGGGGTCGCTAGGCCCAAATCCCCATGAAGAGGGATCGGTTCTGATCCCTCTATTGCTTGATTTTTGAGCAACGATCCCTATAGTGGTTTCTACATGCTTAAATATGTCAGCCCTCCAAATCTTATGTCATTTGGACCAAAAGAGCTCAAGCTATTACATAATCTTTAGTTCAGGATTGTTTATGTACTCTCTTCTGCCAATCCCTCTCATAGGTTGTATGCCGATCCCACCAAATTTGTCCATTTAATGTGTGATCCCTAGGATATTCCCCCAGGGTCCATATGTCTTGCTCTTCAAATTCCATATGCTTTGGACTTTCAAATCTTGAGATATTAATTGTTGAATGTATGAAGGCACTTGAAACTTGTTGGATGTTGATCCCTCTTCAACAGAGCCTGCCGGTACATATCTTCTAGCAAATCATGTCGATCCATCCTCATTTAACTATGTCGAGTCCTCCTTTGGGAATTGAAGTATGCTAATCCAATCTCAATAAAGCATGTCGATCCCTTCTTTGTGAGCTGAAATATGCCAATCCAATCTAAATAAAGCATGTCAATCCCTTCTTTGTAAACTGAAATATGCTGATTAGAACTCAATAAAGCATGCTAATCCCTTCTTTGTGAACTAAAGTATGTCGATCTGTACTAGCCAACTATGCCAATCGCTCCTTTTTTCAATAAAGCATACCGGACCCTATATAGGAACCGAACCAAGTCAATCCCTTCCAAGTTGCTAACCTATAGTTTAAAGATTCTACATTGTTTATCTACCAATTCCATTTAATTCTAACTCGATATAACCATCTGTACTTGAATTTTGGGTCCCACAATCATCATTCTAAAATCATCAACCTTGACGGTAATAGGGTCTAATTTGTGCAACCAGTTTAACATAACTAGGCTGAAATGCCGGATAACACCTATTAATAAAGTAATTAACTTTAAATCATTACTAAAACAATAATAATTAATTATATTTAAAAATTATTAATATATAATAATTACCTTTAAAACCCTATTAATAAATAATAATTATCTTTAAAACAACATTGATTTAATAATTAACTTTTCAATTTAGAAAGAGGCTTAGCAACTACAATGGTACTTTAACAAGTTATCATCTATTTTAATTAAACTTTCCAAGTTGTAATACTTGGTATTTTCAGGTAGACATATGTGTAAATTAAATCCATAATTAACAACCAGTCGTTAATACAACACTTAACCAATATTAATCAGTTGATACGAACATAAGTGTCTACACTAAAGTAATAGTTGAACTATGTTTATTTCTATAAATAGATGTCCGAATAAAACCTATCTAGTTAATTATAGAAGAATGGTGATTTATTCTGCTAAACATGTGTGCAATAAATTTAATTAGGGGAAATAGTGTTTTATTTATCTAAATAGGTGTCCGAATTATTCTATCTAATTTACTTGAACATAATGGTGTTTATCTGGACAAATAAATATCATGATTAAGGTATACAAATTAATGATGTTATTAATCAAATAACGTAATTAAATTTCAGTCCATTTTAATATATCTTTAATTCATACTTGGCCAAAGCTGTCGACAAGTTATACTACAACGTTGTACTCGTCCATACGAGTACAAAGCAAAAATCCTCGTGTAAAACTAATTTTATATGAGAGAGTTATAACCCTTTCAAAATCAATACTTCATATACAAGTTCAAAATAAATTTTAATAAGTAAATTCTCACCCAACTTGTTATTGGGTTTGGCCCATCACCCAAAAATTCAACCCGACCCACATGAAATGGGTGGTCTTCCCCAATCCATCTTCAATTTGAAATCTCCCTGCATCCAATGCGACATACATATGGTGCACGTGCACACTGCCTTCCACCACCATACCGACAATCCAAAACCACCATCAGACACCCTTCTGCCTCCTTTTCCCCATACCACCCGCGACACCTCCTTTCCTTTCTTAGAGCCATTTATGACCATATTAACCCCCACACCAGTATGGTAAACGCACGACACATTTTTGCACCAAACTCCACCAAAAACTCACCATCTGAGTGTCCTTGATATCCCGATCACCAATCCAAACTCCATTTCACAAACTGTTGACCATATTTCAAGCATTTTGCAAAGAATCTGAGGACTAACTTAGCTATAGGATCTAGATTTTGTTAAACGTAATTTTCCTTATTTGGTATATACTTGGGCTATTTTTGTAAGACATAGTTTACATGTTGTGATTCTTTTATTTTAATAAAGATAGGCTGGGCTCCCTTGGCCCATTACCTTTCAAGAAAAAAAGATAAATCACCCATTATTACATTGCATTGTAACTACTATCACAAAACACATCTTTTATGGATAATCTATTAGATATACTTTTAATTAAATTAATTTAATAGTTTTACTTACGTTATTATATTGAAAATTCCCTTGGTAAATCATAACAACTTACATTTCCATTCTCCAATGTCAGTGATATCATTTAACTCTCTGCCACCAAATAATTGAAAATATCCCAACCTAAAATTTTTCCAAGCATTCATTTTCAATCCAAGGGCTAAACTATATAGATATCAATTCGCCCTCAATCAATTTCTTCATATCAACAGTTTTCCCTAATTTCTCTTGCACGTAATCATTTTTTTCTAATAAGTGGATGTATCAATATTTATATTCATTATCTAAAAATGGCATCCCTCGTATCTATTATGCATCCATTTTACCTATGAACCTTCCCATTTGAGGTAATGCAACGTCCACCACTTCAAGTCCCAAAGATGAACGTTAATGATGATACAGTCATCACTAGAATTATCTTCCAATGATGGAAGTGATTTCAGTTTATATATTCAAGTACAAACTAAGTAAATAGAACAGCTAATCTTTTCATTACATAAAAATTCTCTTTACTATTCATTACTTACATTTTACATCAACATTAACCCTAAAATTTGTGCCTATGAAGACGTCAAATAATAATAGGGAATAAAATAGTAGCAGTCAGGTCAACAGATGAAGGTGTTGCCTGAACTCCTTAAACAGAAGAAACAAAATCTTTATAAGCTAACCAAGCCACCTGCCCCCTCTTCAATCTGCTACTACGGTTCCCATTATTAGCCTGCATATCCCATAAACTCAGGCTACTCAAATTAGCACCCGTGAATTTATGAGGAAAACAATAATAAAAACATGGGTTGGACATAAACTCTAGTGTAATAAATACTTATCCCAAACAAAAACATAGTGAGACCAGACTGCTCTACATAGAATGGGTTTCCCCTACACTATCCCAAAACATCATAATAGAAAAATCATAGTTATTGACGCAAGTTCTTATTTACAATTGTGCCTTTACGCATTCTTAAGCAATCCCATTGACTACTGTGCCCCTGGCACAGTCCTCACTTAACTTCTATACATAGATTATTCTTTAATCTATAATTCCCATTGGCAACTGTACTACGCCTCCGACGTGGTCCCCTACTTAGCTTCCAATTTTAGATTATTCTCTAATCTGTTTAATTCTATTCCTCCGACATGATACCTTTACATTCCTCATTTTAGTTTATTATTTAACATGCATTGCTCCCTCAGTGCAACCTCTTTAACTTTTTCCTTTATAGGTTATTCCTTTAATGGTCTTGCGCCCACGGCACAGTTGAAGGCCTATCATTGCCTTCTCAAGGTATGCATTCATGAATGCCTCTCCTCATCTTCCCAAGGTGTGCGTTCACTAAAATATTTATTTAATTGGGAACTACTACCGCAATCATTGGAAGTTTAATGCCCTAACCTTCCTAAGGTGTGCATTTGAGTGGGCATCCCCATCTAGTGTCTATAGCCCTTCCAACCCTATTTCTAGCGCAGGAACCCTTCCCCTTACCATCCTGGCCTCTCCCGAGTCTTATCTTATTATCTTTTATTATCTTATTGTCTTTTATTAAGTACGATCCTGCCCTAATTTCTGAGCATTACATACTTCTCCTATTAAATATTCTCTTCCAAATTGTGGCGTGGTATGACCTCTACATATTGTTACGTAGTTCAGTCCTTTCTTACTTTTCATTTTGCAGCGAGGTATGTCTTCCACAAAATTGCGACACAACTCTACTTTTTTATTAAAGCTTGTAGATCCCTTTGGCAAATCACTACCTCCTAATTTATATGTGCAATTCTACTATAAAACGTTAGGCCGCCGCTTAAGCTCTGTACCATGTAACGTCTAACAAGTCTGACAATGTATTTACACACATCACTATATAATTTGTTCTCATTTCCCTTTCTATTATTCACAATATCATTTATATTCTTTTTAGTATTTTAATTGGATCCGGTTCCCAATTCGCTGACACTTATTATATTCTATAGTTTATTGTATTACAAATGCCCCTACAGTTCCCACTTTTCCCCGTTGCAGAGCTTAACTCATAACAACTTATTTTCCTCTCAGAAAATTTTACTAACCAAGAAATCTCATGAACGCTTATTTTAATTTCTTTACCCTTTTCTTTAATTTAAGGATGTTTATCTTATTTGTTTTCTAAGTATTTTCCTTTTAAAAATTAATAACAAACATTTAAACCTAGGAAATTTCTCAAATTAAACACCCATTTCGATAATCATTGTAACGACCCGAAATATAATCACTTTAGATATGAATATTTAAATATATTATTAAATAATTTATATATGGATTTTGAAACTCAAAATACCCTTTTTTAATGATAACTAGCGATGGTGAAAAGATTTTTCAATTTACTTTACAAAAATAAATAGTTCAAAGGAAATTGGAAAATGTGACTGAAAAACTTATTGAAAATTTCCGGATTTTCACCATTAAAAAGTTGTTTAAAATGGTATAAACACTTTAGTTAATATATTTACTCATTTTAAATAACTTAAACATGGATTAGAAAATAAAATAAAGATTAATAACACAAGTGTACTTATGTAAGATGATGTGTCCATTTTCAGGTGAAAAATCTAATTTAAATAAAAGAAAATATGAAACATCACTTCATTACAAATCTTAAGTACATATTTGGGTATTACATGTCAGTTAAAAGGGAGGGAATCCTTGTTTAGGCGTGTGGAACAAGGTGGCATGGATGAGGTTGATGAGGTAGCATAAAATTAGTAGAGGGCAAGGGTACTTGAGGGTAGAAAGGTAATTTCATTTCGTTCTTCTCTATAAAAACAAATTTCATTTTTCTCTATCCTTCCATTCTCATTTCTTAAAAAAATTTAAAAAAATTCCTTCTTATTTGAGCTTATAAAACCACTTTAATGGTTTCCTTCAAAGTTTTAAAATTCAAAATCGCCTCCTTTTTACTTTTAAACTCTTAAAATAGCTTTAAAACACTTCCTTTCTTTCTTCTTTTCCTCCTCTTAGCCAAACAAGTCAATAACCATCCTACTCCTTCTTGACTGAGCCTAAAAGCCTATAGGCCAAGCCTACTTTTCCTCGCTTAGGTCCAAAAATCACGTTTTGCCAAGAGATTTTCGAAGTTCTTGGCTTATTTCAAAGTTAGAAAGGATTTGGTTGGTTTTGGTGAGTAAACCTTTTTTTTGGGAAAAAGCTTCAAACTTTTATGTTAGTAAATTTTTTGTACAATATGTTGCTTGAAAATGTTGGATTTTCATGTGTCGGTTATGCATGCTATTTGTTGGTGATTGAAAGTAAGATATGGAAAATGTAGTCTACAAGTATAGTTTTCATTGTAAAGTTTCTATCTTTGCTCATGAATGTGTGATGATATGATTTTGAATGTGTGTGCTTGTATGTGCGGTTATGTGATATGAAATTTAGTATTTTTACTTGCTATTTTTACTTGATATCGCTTGGAAAGAAATCAAACTTGTTTACTAGTTTTCAAGTTATAAAGTTTCAAAGATCTAAACTTTGTATTAATTTTCAAAATAAAAACTTTTAAGTATGTTTTTCAAAAGAAATAAAGTTAAAAGTAAAGTCAAAAGTTGAGGTTGGAGTAAGATCTAAACTAGATCTAACTTTAACGAGTTGCATTCATGGCGATAGTTTAAATGAATATAGTCGAAAAAAGTAAGTGTTTTAAATCTTAAAATGATTCTTTTTGAAGTGATTTCCAAAATATTTGTCAAAATATTAATCAAGTACAAAAGATAATTATTTTGGTAATTGAATATGAATTAATTATTAATTAATTATTTAATTATTTAATTAAGAATATTATTAATTAATTTTAATTAAGTAAGTAATTAGTGCTTGATTATGGATTAAATTAATTTATTAAGGAAGTTGAATTAATGGTTAATTAGTTTAAAAAGTAATCAATAAATAATTTTAAATAATAAAGTTTAATTAATTAGTTAATTAGGGTTAATTAATAATTAATTACTAATCAAGCGGGGTTTAATTAATTAATCTATTTTGATTTAATTAACATTTAATTAGGGAATAGTTAAGTTTTAAATTAGAGTTAATTAAGATTTATTTAGTAATTAAATAATGATTTAATTAATAGTTAAATAAAAAATTAATTATTATTTAATAAAGGTTTAATTTTAAACTCTATCGATTATTTTTAAGTCAGCTCTCTTTTATAAGTAAATAACTTCTAAACCAAGGGGTCACTTGTCTGTGTCATTAAATAGTCAAACACCGTAAATGAGTTATATATGAAACTTAATAGATTGTTTGAACACCTGTTAGCAGAATAAATCCCCATTCTGTTGTAACTTAACTGAATTGATTTTTTGGACATCTTTTAGCAGAATAAGCTATAATTAAACTTAATATATTGTTGAAAATCTATTTAGCAAGACAAATCGCCATGGTGCTATTATGTTTTTTGGCAATGTATCTGCTAGTTGGTTTATACTAACATGTTATTCCATGATTTGGTCATGGATGGTATTTACATTTTGTTGGCTTATGTAAATAACTATTATGTGACTTGGAAGATAAATTTAAATATATGGTAACTTGTTTTAGTACCATTGTGATTGCTAAGCCTCTTTTCAAATTGTAATGGTTATAGTTGAAATTCACTTAAACTCTATCAATGGGTAGTTAAGGGTTAAAAACAATTTTGTAAGCCATCCAATTATTTTATTAAACGGGTTCACAAATAATATTCGGTTTATGAAAGGGATTTTATTTTGTAAAGGATTTATTTAAAGGAGGTTTACAAATGATAATTTGTAAACAATATTTTATAAAAAGATTTCTATAAAGTTATTATTAAAAAAAATTCATAAAAGAAGTTTTATAAAAATAACTTTTGGATATTTATAAATGATTTTAAAAAATTATAAATGATTTTTATTAATGGATTTTGGATTTAAGCAAAAGGAAATAGATGGAAGTGACTTATAAAAAGGATTTATTGAAGAAATTTATAAAAAAAGGATTTGAGATTTGGATCTCCCTTAATTGACCTTTTGAATTTTGGTGGTATGGAAATTTCGTTCCATGCTTAACATCGAAGGAATAGTGTTTAGGGTTATTCTTATCTCTAATTTAAAAACCATCTGTTTGATCCTTCTAATATGATTTTGAAATAAGAAATTATTCACAAATGTTTTATGAATAAACTTATGTCAGCAGGATAAGTATATGAATGTTTTGGTAAATGTTTTGAAATAAGATTTAATAACTGAAGATTTGTTTTTGAGGTTTAGTGGTTGCTATGGGTAACTAAATCTCTAGACTTTTTTATTGTGTATTTGGTAGTTAAATAACCGACTATCAAATTTTGGTCGGTTTTGGCTTAGGAAGTATGATTATATATGCGAGTTCCTCGGTGAGGACTCCAATAATACTTCCAAAAGAACCAGGAATGAGCCAACCGAAAATTATCCATGTTGGTTTGGAGAGACAGAGATCTGATATGTTATCCGAAAACCACTCTAAACCAACATACGTGTTTGCGTGGAAGACATATTGAAGATGATTGAAGACGATGCTCTTTGAAGAGCCATAAATAGTTTCGTTCAGACACAGAATGGACTTTATAGATGAATGCTAGCATTGTATTTCATCCTGGAGGGAAATGTTAGAGATCCAAGATGGATAGTTAAATGTTAAGAGCGTAGCCTCTCAAACCTCGCATCCCGGTAATGGTTAAAACAGGGAAGATGCGGTAGGGCTACGTGCGTCGCACCCATTAGGGTATGATCATCCCAAGCTCTAGTGTTGATATCTCTATGTATGATTCAGGGCCCTTTTTTGGTTGTTGATCACAACCAAGGGGTAATCATATTCGATACTACCTAGTTCAGGGGGAGGTCGGTCCTGTGTTGGTAGAGGTCGAAAGGTTTTCGATCTCACTGTACATTTATTCTAGAGGTGCAAAGACTTTCGAAAGCTAGTCCCTTACCTTGCCATTTGATGGAAATCCATTCTCCAATAATTGCCTTCGGTTTTTGATTATATACCTATTATTGTTGTTTTGTGTACATGTCACAGCTACCTGGGTATTAAATACTTTTAACCCTAGACATTATTATAGTATCAATACATTTTTATAATATAAAACGTTTTGGTTATCATAAGGTAAAAACCCATCTGTGTTTATGTGCGGCATGGTCTTATGAGTGTAGGATCATTTTTACCTTAGAAGAATGGTGAATAGGGTGATACTAATAAGAATAAAAATTAATGCGGAAATAAAAATCAATAGCAGAAAATAATGAAGAAGAGATCACACATAAATTTACCCAGCTTCGGAAAAACCCTACCTACGTGCTACCTCTAAGGTTTCTACTAGAAATTAACTAGTCGGACTCTTACATACGTAAACTTGCGACACCCGCTAATGACTAACCTAACTCTATGCTCAAAACCTTGCCACAATTCAGCCACTGAGTTGCGAATTCTCGAACTATACCACCGTAGTTCGTAACCTAGTCACACGACTAGAAAGTTATACGGTTAAAAAAAGAAAATTACAACTGAAAATAAAGGCTAAATAAAAAAAACCCTATATAAAAATTTAAGCCCAAGCAATATGATAGAGCCAACCCAATTAAAACTAAAAGAGACGGTCTTCACTTTTATTTTCTTCTGAGTAAAAATGCTAGTCATTCTTTGTTCGTTCCTCTTCAAAAGCTAGGGTTATGTAAAATTAAGGCATCGCTTTATATTGGTCGATTATAGTGATGAATACTCTTTGATATGGCTTGTAAATTGATCCCTTTGCTGATTATTGATTGTGGCTGCTCCAATTTGTTGAGCATGAATGATAAAAAATGGTTCGCGATATTTCCCCTTTTTGATTTTGATAATACTCGACTTCGATTCGAGTTCTGGATTGTTTTCTATGATTCTTTCTAAGTATGAATTTAGTCTTGAACTTGAATGATTAATTGCCGATGATGATGTGGGAATTTATAGGGATTAAAAACCTTAAATTTATGTTCGTATACTTGAATTTGAATTTGAATTCTTTATGATTTTATCACTTGCTTCAATTTACTATGTTAGGCCCTTAATTTTCGATTGAATGCTTGTGATAACTTTGACTTATTCCATCTCTGATATATTCGAATTTTTTTCATGTTCTTTCTCCTATGACTTCGGTATTTTGAATTTTAGATAATCTGGCTTATGACTTTACTA
Source organism: Allium cepa (assembly GCA_030765085.1). NCBI lineage: Eukaryota > Viridiplantae > Streptophyta > Magnoliopsida > Asparagales > Amaryllidaceae > Allium > Allium cepa. The sequence continues at coordinate 469,420,860 of CM060943.1, forward strand.
CAACATTCTTTGTTGGCATTCAATTTTCGAATTTTTGAAAAGATGTTTGAACATTTCTTTTTGACTGCTCCTTGACTTGTTAGATTTGTGTTACCTTACTCTATACCTTGATGACTCGTGGCTTTTGACCATTTCTTTTCGAACCGTGTAAACTGTTTCTAGTCATTTCATTCATGTTAACCATTTGAATGTTGAGGCTTGTTGTTTGTCACCATGATGTCTCTAGAGTCTTCCATTTCCTTTGATTCATACTTGCTGTCGCACGCACTTGAAATGTTGAAATTGAAGTCTACATATTTATGTATACTGCACATAAACTTGTATATGTCTTGTTGCATTACTGTCACATTGCTATCTCCTCTGTTTCATTGTTGAAACTGAGCTTGTTTGTCTATACATATACACACACACACACACACACACACACACACGATGCCTTGCATTCATGTTGATGATGGATGGTATCATCCTTTGTATATATTCGGTTGCATTTGGTGGTGGTCTAAATTGTTGTATGCGGGTGGTCAGCATTGTGACATGTTTTGGTTTGAGACATCATGTCGATATTGCTTATTAATCTGTTCTGGTTCATCTGAGTGTTGTATGTGCTCATGTTTTTGAGTTATTTTGTGTGCCTTTGTATTTTGTTCCAGTTGACTGGTTATGCTTTGACCTTTGTACATGTGATTGCATATCCATTGTGCATGTTTTCATGTATGGTCCGGTGGTAGTTGCATGTTTGGTCTATTGCACTTTGTAGTTTGGTTCCACTAGCTTGTTGAGTTCATTTAGAGTCATATGTGTTGCCATGACCACTTGTGTGTGTCTTGTTGTTGAGAGCCTGATTTTGAATTTGTTTTGCTTGAAGTCTAGTGCGTGCATTTGCTCACTTGAAATCGGATTCTGGTTGCATGTTGACTTGCCATTCAAGTGGTTTACTATTGCATACATGTCATTGTAACCATGTATGATTCAAGTGGTTGATGCTTCTTTTGGTTACATGATCTGGTCATCATGTTGCATTGTAATCTATTCTATGGGATGTTGATGTATCATGATGACCCCTTTAAACTGAGCATACTTGAATTGATTGCTCCTGGCAATTTCATTACATATGTACATGATTGGTGCCTTTTGTTGTTGCCTCTGAGTTTACCCACTGCTTGTCTCTACATATTTATATACATTTGAACATGTTTACTTTGTTTGTACTGTTCATTTGCTAGCCTAGTTAGCCTACATTGTTCTTGAGTGAAGTCTTTAATATTGTGTGTTCTATTCGTGTCTGATCTGGTCTGGATTCTTTGATGATGTTCAATTTTTGGTCAAGGCTATTCTATTGTCATTTGTATTTGCACTTGAGTTGAATCCAGCCTTTAACTTGGGTTTGAGCTTGTTCTCACCTGTCCCTGTAATTTTATCAAGCAAGTGTATATCGTTGTGCATGGCCTTGTGGCATGTATAGTGATACACTGTGCATGTCACAAGTTGTTCGTGTATGTTGAATTAAACAAAAATGAGGACGAACAACCCAAATAACTGAGACAAATAATATATTTAAAACACACTTTATTTTGCAATGCAAAATATTTTCTTTTTCAATTTTACTACGTCGGTATTTATTTTACAAATAGTTCAGACAAGGATATAGGTTGGAACAGAGTTGAAGATCAAATATGAGTGTTGAGTGAATATATGTAGTGAGGTGAACATTGTATGTAAAAATGTAAAGTGAAAATTTGTTGCAATCAAAGTTCCATTGTAATTGAAAATTTGTAAATGTAGTGAGAGCTCAAATTTGTACATTTTAAATTTGTAATAAAATACTTGTTTGAATATAAATTTTGAATTATTTATTTTATTCAACAAATATTTATTTAATTATGTGAAAAATAAAATAGTACAACAAAAAATATGTTTAAACGAATATATATATATGTGTGTGTGTGTGTGTGTGTTTATTATCATTAAACAAAAATCATAAGATATTGTATTCTACAATGAGATGCCTTTGGTTTGAAGGCTTTTATAAAGTTAAACTTATGCTTTACTCACACCAGACCCATGTCTGACCTAAAGTCTTATTTTCTTTCCTTAAAAATCTTAGGTGCTCAAATTTGTATGAGCATCCAAGTAGTTCAGAGTTCCACGGATGCATTTTTAGAGAAGCTTGGAGTAGGTGGCTTCATCGATAGCTAGTTATCTATCTTGTTTCAGATGTGTTATATGTATTTTGTATTAGTTAAGTTGGAACAGGAAAATTATAACTGTCCAAAGGTAGAAGTTGCACTATTATGAATCTAATGTACCATTATGGAATGACTACGAATTGTTTATATTGATTAATATATATATATATATATTGTTCCATTGCATCGTGAGATTCTGCATTGTTTAGTTTCTTTTTGTCTTCCTTCTTTTCTTTTTCCTCAATGATCTGTCTTTCTAGCACCTAGATGTTCGGCATGTGAATATCGTGGATGTATTGGTGTCGACCTCTTAGGGTCGAAAAGGCAGGTTGTTACATTTGGTATCGTAGCTTAGATTGACCTAACACCTACCTTGGTGTGCTAAACTCATTATGGATAGGGTCAATGGTGCCCTTGAATGAGTTGAGTGTATTATGTATATAAGCACGTATTTGTTAGTGCTATAAATGTGTTATTTCGTGTGAATTTTTCTGTTGAGTGGCTTATGTATTCTGATTGACGCGCTTGATCAACTTTGTTGATAGGGGTTCCTAACCACTTAAACAGGACAAACAAACACAACATAGTTTTAAAATTGGTAAATGAAATAATTTTACCTTAGGTTATATTTTGTATGTAAAGAAATTTTCCAAAATGTATATAGTTGTTTAGGAGTGGGCGTTGGTTGGAGGAATGAAGATTGTTATTTAATATCATTTACAATTGATATCTTTCCCCAATATAAGTCATGCCTGGAAGTGTATTCTGAGGATATTTTATTATCATCAGGTGGTAAGATATGGGCATTAAAAGAAGATAAGGAAGGGAAAATGGCAGTACTTCGATCACCGAAGGTCGAACCCTAATTGATAGAAGGATAGGATCATTAGAAGAAATAGCACATGTATAACCCCGGTTGACTTTGCATCCTTGTACAAAGATTTTTCTAATCTATGAGGAAAGCTATTTAAAGGCATAGAATCCATTTTAGAAGTCCAGTCGTTGCTTCATTCTTATGAGAAGATTTTCAAAGGATTGGATATTTCAAATAAGCAGAAGCGCTTCTTAGCCTCTTGGCAGTTACAAGATGGAGTGGCAACGTGGTGGGACTCCATTACAGCTAATGTTCTGGAAGAAGATTTTTCTTGGGATAAATTTAAGAAAATGTTTGAAGACCAGTTCATGCCCACTATAGGAAAAGCCCAATTATATAGGAGTTTCTCAAATTTTAAGCAAGGAGATGGGTCTATATCGGAATATGAAACCAAGTTCAACGAGTTGTCATCTTTTGGACCAGAACTCATTAATAGACCCATCAAGAAGAATGAGATGTTCATGATGGGAATGAGAAAGGATTTTCAAGAGAAAATGACTGCTCACTTAAAGGGATCATTTGTAGACCTAGTAGACCTTGTTCTGCGTTATGAAGACCTTGAGAAGAAGCTATTAAAGGCCCCGAGTAGTGACAACAAACCGAACAAAAGGAATTTCAACATACAAGGGAAAAGGAAGTGGAAAGGAAAATCTGGAGGAGGAGATCAGGAGCATGACTTCGAGGATTATAAGTACAACGTTTGTAAGCAGAAGGACCACAATTCGAAGTCCTGTAAAGATTCCGAAAAAGGAAATCAGCAATTAGGGATTATTTCTTCAATGGTCCAAAAGATACCCTGCTTTAATTGCCAATAACTCGGACTTATAAGAAGGGACTATCAAAAAGGAACCATGCTAAGGTTTACGCTATTAAGCATGAAGCGTCAAATTCATCCAATGTGAAAGAAGGGGGTTCCAAAAGGTACTTTAGTCATAAATAATATTTTTGTTCAAGTTTTGTTTAATATTGGAGCCTTCTATAGCTTTATTTCTAAAGATCTAGTTGATAGATTAAGAGTTACCCTGAAATTTATAGAAACTCCTATTTTTATGGCCAACCCATGGTATGACTGATCTATGGATGGTTTGTGAAGATGTATGAGTTTTATACCTTGCCTACCACTTTACATTTGACATGTTCATCATGGATTTTAAAGTTTTTAACATTTTGCTTGGTATGGATTTTCTAGCAAAGAATAGAGCCAACCTAGATTTGTTAGAAGGACTATATCTTTAAAAACCAAATTTGGGAAATTTGTTGAGATATTGTGAAAAGAACATGGTAAATGAATAAGGAGTTTCCTTTTTGCACTAGATTCGCCGAAGGAAAAGTTGGAATCGCTATTGTTGTTTGAGATTTTCTCGGACATCTTTGAAGAAGTTAATAACCTACCCCCACAACATGAGATTGAGTTCAGTATAAACTTGACCCCTGGATGGAAACCTTTTATGCAGCCTAAGTGTAAGATGGTTCTGAGGGAAAGAAGGGAATTAATGAGTCAGATAGAGGAATTATTGAGTAAGGGTCTGATTAAGCCAAGTCACTTGGATTGGGGAGCAACAATGGGTTTCGTTGTTAAATTAGATGGTTCGCCAAGGCTTTATATGGGCTATAGTGAATTGAATAAGAAGATGTATAAGAACTTATATCCCGTATCTAACATAGATTACATGTTCAAACAACTACAAGGTGCTAAGGTATTATCGCATGTGGATTTGGACATGGGATTTCACTAACTATGGATATATGAATATGATACACCTATGACATCTTTTAGAGGATCAGAGGGCTTCTTTGAGTGGTTGGTTTTGCCTTATGGGCTAACCAATGCACCCGCTCATTTGGTGGTCGTCATGGATCGAATTTTTAGAGATAGACTCAACAAATTTGTGTTGGTCTCAATAGATAGTATTCTTATTTATTATACGACCGAGGAGGAACAGAAACGCCACTTAGAGTACATGTTAGAAGCATTAAGGAAGCACGACTTGAAGGCTAAATTTTCTAAGTTTCATTTTTGGCGGACTGAAGTGAGACTCCTCGGACATGTAGTGTCAGAGGATGGTATAAGAAGGGCTTGCCCCGAGTCGTTGGTAGATGAGTAGGTTGCATGTATTGTATGGTGTATGTACCATTGCTATGAATGCATAGTGCATGCTTTTATATGAGCTTATGACATGAATATTTGCCTTTGTGTTTGTTTGAGTTAGCTTCTTGTATGCTAATTTCGAGGACGAATTTCTTTTATGGAGGGAGAATATAACGACTCGAAATTTAATCATTTTAAATATGGATATTTAAATATATTATTTAATAACTTATATATGGATTTTAAAACTCAAAATACTCCTTTTTAATAATAACTGGGGATGGTGAAAAGATTTTTCAATTTAGTTTACAAAAAAGTAAATAGTTCAAAGGAAATTAGAAAATGTGACCGAAAAACTTTTTGAAATTTTCCAATTTTTCACCAATAAAAATTATTTAATATATTGTAAACGCTTTAGTCAATATATTTACACTTAAACATGGATTAGAAAATAAAATAAAGATTAGTAACATAAGTGTACTTATGTAAGATTTTGTGACCATTCTCAAGTAAAAAATCAAATTTAAATAAAAGAAAATATGAAACATCACTTCATTTCAAATCTTAAGTACATATTTAGGTATTACAATTTTGTTAAAAGGGAGGGAATCATTGTTTAGGTATGTGGAACAAGGTGGAATGGATAAGGTTCATGAGGTGGCATAAAACTAGTAGAGAGCAAGGGTACTTAGGGGTAGAAGGTAATTTCATTTCATTCTCTTCTTTGAAAACAAATTTCATTTTTCTCTTTCCTTCCATTCTCATTTCTCATAAAATTTCCATAAAAATTTCCTTCTTCTTTAAGCTTATAAAATCACTTTAATGGTTTCCTTCAAAATTTTAAAATTCAAAACCATCTCCTTTTTGCTTGTAAACTCTTAAAATAGCTTTAAAACACTTCCTTTCTTTCTCCTTTACCTCCTCTTAGCCAAAACAAGTTAATAACCATCCTCCTCCTTCATCGCCGAGCCCAAAAGCCCATATGCCAAGCCAACTTTGCCTTGCTTAGGTCCAAAAATAACTTTTTGCCAAAAGATGTTCAAAGTTTTAGGCTTATTTCAAAGTTAGAAAAGGTTTGGTTGGTTTTGGTGAGTAAATTTTTTGTTTTGGTAAAAAGTTTTAAACCTTTATGTTATTAAATTGTGTTGTATGATATGTTGCTTGAAAATGTTGGATTTTCATGTGTCGGTTAAGTATGTATGCTATTTGTTGGTGATTGAAAGTTAGACTTGGAAAATGTTGTCTAAAAGTATAGTTGTGGTTGTAAAGTTGCTATCTTTGCTGATGAATGTATGATCATATGATTTTGAACGTGTGAGCTTGTCTATATGGTTATGTGATATAAAAGTTAGCATTTTTACAAGCTATCGTGACTTGAGATCGCTTGGCAAGAAATCAAACTAGTTTACAAGTTTTCAATTTACTAAAGTTTCAAAGAACTGAACTTTGTGTTACTTTTCAAAATAAAAAGTTTCTCATATGTTTTTTAAAAGAAGTAAAGTTAGAAGTTGGGGTTGAAGCAAGATCTAAACTAGATCTAACTTTAACGATCATAGCGATAATCGCAATGAATGCAGTGCGGAAAAGGTGTTTTAAATCTTAAAATGATTCTTTTTGAAATGGTTATGAAAATATTTTTTTAAATATTAATTAATAAAAAAGTTAATTATTTTGGTAATTAATTATGAGTTAATTATTAATTAATTATTTAATTAAGAATATTATTAATCAATTGTAATTAAGTTAAGTAATTAGTGCTTAATTATGGATTAAATTAATTGATTAAGGAAGTTTAATTAACGATTAATTAAGTTAAAAAGTAATTAAGAAATAATTTTAAATAATTAATTGTAATTAATTAATTAAGGTTACTTAATAATTAATTACTAATCCAGCAGCGTTTAATTAATTAATCTAATTGGATTTAATTAAAATTTGATTGTGGATTAATTAAGTTTAAATTAGAGTTAATTAAGATTTATTTATTTATTAAATAATGATTTAATTAGTAATTAAATAAATTTTTAATTATCATTTAATAAAGGTTTAATTTTAAACTCTATCAATTATTTTTAAGTCAACTCTCTTTTATAAGTAAATTAATTTTAAACCAAGGGATCTCTTGTCTATGCCATTAAATAGCCAAACAACCATGAATGAGTTATATATTAAACTAAATAGATTGTTTGAACATCTGTGAGCAAATAACATCCCCATTTTTCCATAATTTAATTAAATGATTGTTTGGACTCTTTTAGCAGAATAAATCCTCATTTTGTTATAAATAAACTTAATATTGTTGGATATATATTTAGCAGGAAAAATCACCATGCTGCTATTATGTTATTTGGACATGTATCAACCAATTGGTTTATACTGGCATGTTATACCCTTATTTAGTTGTGAATTGTATTTACCTATATGCTGGCTTATGTGAATAACGGTTATGTGACTTGGAAGAAAAATTCAAATAACTAGTAACTTGGTTTGTACCATTGGGATCACTAAGCCTTTTTCTGAATTATAAAATTTATGGTTTAAATTAACTTAAATTCTATCAGTGGGTAGTTAAGGGTTACAAAAAAAAATTGTAAGTCATCCAATTATTTTATTAAAAGGACTTATAAATAATATTTTGCTTATGAAAGGGATATTATTTTGTAAAGGATTTATTTAAAGGAGAATTACAAATGATAGTTAGTAAATAATATTTTGTAAAAAGATTTTTATAAAGGTGTTATAAAGAATGATTTATAGAAGATATAAAATGACTTTTGGATATTTATAAAAGAGTTTATAAATGATTTTTGGATAATCATAAAAGAGTTTTATAAATGGATTTCGAATATAAGCAAAAGGAGATCTCATAAATGGAAATGATTTATAAAAAGGACTTACTGAAGAAATTTATAAAAAATAATTTGAGATTTGGATTTCTCTTAACTAACCTTCTTAATTATAGTGGTGAGAAACTTTCATTCCATGCTTAACACCGAAGGAATAGGGTTTGGGGTTTTTCTTATCTCTAATTTAAATATCATTTGTTTGATCCTTTTAATATGATTTTAAAATAAGAAATTATTCATAAATGTTTTGTGAATATACTTATGTCAGTGAGATGAGTATATGAATATTTTGATAGACGTTTGAAAAGAGATTTAATAAATGAAGATTTATTTTGAGGTTTATTGGTTACTATGGGTAATTAAACCTCTAAATTTTTGTTTGCTTGTGTATTTGATAGTTAAATAACCGACTATCAAATCTTGACCAGTTTTGACTTAAGAAGTATGATTATATATGCAGTACCCCGATGAAGAATCGAATATTTGTTGTATGCTTCCAAAAGAACCGGGATTGAATCAATCGGAAATTATCATTGTTGGTTTGGAGAGTCCAAGATTGGATATGTTATCCGAAAACCACTCCAAACCAACATATATGTTCATGTGGAAGACATCTTGAAGATGATGCTCCTTGAAGATCCTTTGGTTTCGTTCAGATCCAGAACGAACTTCTATGGATGAGTGCTAGCATTGCATTTCTGCTTGGAGGGCACTGTTAGCATTCCAAGATGGATTGCTAAATGTTAAGAGCGTAGCCTCTCAAACCTCACATCCCGATAATGGTTAAAATAGGGTAGATTCGGAAGGGCTATGCAGGTCGCACCCATTAGGGTATGATCATCCTAAGATCTAGTGTCGATATCTCTATGTATGCTTCGGGGCCCATTTTTGGTTGTTGATCACAGCCAAGGGGTGATCATATTCAGTACTACCTAGTTCAGGAGTAGGCCAGTCTTGTGTTGGTAAAGGTCGAAAGGTTTTTGATCTCACTATACATTTTATCTAGAGGTGTATGGATTTTCGGAAGGTAGTCCCTTACCTTGCCATTTGATGGAAATCCACTCTCTAATAAGTGCCTTCAGTTTTTTATTATATACCTACTATTGCTGTTATGTACACGCATCCAACTACTTGGTTATTGAATATTTTAAACCCTAGACATTACTGTAATATCACTACATTTTATAATATAAAATATTTTGGTTTTCTTAATGTAAAAACTTGTCTGTGTTTATGTGTAATGTGATCTTACAAGATACCTTTGGTCTGAAGGATTTTATAAAGTTAAGCTTATGTGTTATTCACACCAGACTCATGTCTAACCCGATGTTTTATTTTCTTTCCCTAAAACTCTTAGGTGCTCAAGTTTGTATGGGCAGCCAAGTAGTTCGGATTTCCACGAATGCATTTTAGGAGGAGCTTGGATCATATGGCTTCATTGATAGCTAGTCATTTATCTTGTTTCCGATGTGTTATATGTATTCTGTATCAGTTAAGTTGGGATAGGCAAATTATAACTGTCCCAGGATAGAAGTTGTACTATTATGACTTTGATATATCATTATGAAATCTGTCCCAGGATAGAAGTTGTACTATTATGACTTTGATATATCATTATGAAATGACTATGTAAATTTTTGTGTTGATTAATATATGTGTGTGTGTGTGTTTATGTATGTATTGTTCTGTTGCGTTGTGAGATTCTATATTGTTTAGTTTCTTCTTGTCTTCCTTCTTCTTTGCATTATCTGCAATTATCTGTCTTTCCGGCACCTGGATGTTTGGCACGTGAATACCGTGGATGCATTAATATCGACTTCTGAAGGTCGAAAAGGCATATTGTTGCAATCATGGTTAGATCTTCATATAAAAATTACATGGTATTTCAAAATCATGAAGGTGGAGAAATACCTCTAAACATCCCATGTTCATCTATTTCTTCCCCAAAGCATTTATTAAACTTTGAAAATAATTAAGTAGGGAAACTCATCCGAACATCTCATGTTCATCTACGTTTTCCCAAAAACATTCATTTAACCTTTATACTTGTTTGTGAAAATCCATACGAAACTCCACCATATATATAAAAACACACAACTTATACCGAGACCATATATTAGGGAACAATATAAGATGGTTAAGTATTATTCACCTAGATCTTTAAGCTTTCTTGCTTTAGTATTCTAAATCCTCCCTTCTATTTGCGTTTTGCTATCTCCTCTTTACTTACCCTCTTTAAACCGCCACAATTAATGTTTCTTTCAAACTTTTATTTTATGTTTAGTATAATGAAATGACTGAATGAAAGACAGTAATCCTTATTGTCGCACAATAATTCGGACTTGGGCCTGCTTACTCCTTTCATTAATTCATTACCCCTTCTTTCCTTATAGCTCGCCTCGACCCTTTTAATTAATTAAATGAATTTTAAATTACGGTTTGTTACATTCTTCCCCCTTAAAGGAATTTATCCCTCAAAATTCAATTAAGTCATGGCAGTGATTTGCCAACTATCTTATGCTTACGCTAAGCATACCCATTAATTCCCTATATATATATATATATATATATATATATATATATATATATGACGTACTAATGATATCTACCAATACCGCTAACAACCATAATATTCATGTATATATATGGTCTACTACAGTACGACTCAATACATAGCACATACACTAATCTGAATCAAACAAATCTGGATAGGTCCCCTTAACCTTATCCTCTACTTCCCATATGCAATTCTTCCGATCTGCGCTCCATTAGACATATGCAAGTTTCGCTACTTTATTCTAAAGCCTCTTCCCATTCTGATCCACTATCTGAATTGGTCTATGCACATAGGTCATATTCAACTCTATGACTAGGTCTTCTAGCGCCCCTAACAAACTACTACGCCGAGATCCCTAATACATTTCTACAGATGTGATACGTGAGACACGTTATGAATCCCTATAAAAACATCAAGCAACTCAACATTATATGCCACCTTCCCAAACTTATCTATGATCGAAAGCGACCCCAGATATCCGGTTGCTCGATTCCCAGCCTTCCCAAAATGCACCACACCTCTCATTAGAGAAATATTCATGAACACTTGATCGCATACTGTGAACTCCAGTTCCTTCCTTCTTGTGTCGGCATAACTCTTTTGCCTAAACTGTGCTTCCTTCATCCTAGTTTGGATCAGCTCTACTTTCTCGGTGGCATCTTTAACCATAACTTGTCCTAACACAATCATGTCCCTATCTCCAACCAACATGCAGGTGATTCATATGGCCTTTCGTACAACGCTTCAAATGGGGTCGTCCTAATTTTTCTCTGATAGTCATTGTTGTAATAAAACTCTACCGGATGTAGATAATCATCCCAAGATCCCCTGAAGTCTAGAATAAATGCTCTCAGCAAGTCTTCCAAGACCTTGTTAACCCTCTTAGTTTGCTCATCTGTTTGTGGATGGTACACGGTACTCACCTGCAACTCTATACCCAACACCTTTTGCAAATTGTGCCAGAACTCAAAGGCGAACAATGAATCTCGATCATTAATTAGTGTTATTCACCCCCATGCAATCTCACTATTGCCTTCATACGTATATCTGCTAACTTCGACATAGTACTTTTGGCCTTTACTGGAATGAAATGGGCACATTAGTTAACCTAACAACTATGACCCATATGCTCTTATTCCCTACCCTTGATCTTCGTAACCATCTACGAAGTCCATAGATACCGAATCTCATTTCCACATTGGAACTTCCAAAGGTTGCAGGAGCCCATTAGGCTTCTAACGTTCCATCTTCACCTACAGGCATGTAGACATCTTCTCACATACTCTCCACATCTTTCTTCATCCCTTCCCAGAAGAAATTCCTCTTAATGTCTTGATACATCTTCGTGCCTCCGGGATGTATGGTAAAAGTTGAATAATGACATTTGTCCAACACTTCCTTCCGCAGTCCTTTTGTACTCGAAACATACAACCTTCCTTCTTCCGTTGTATGCCTAATTTATCAACACTAAACCCCTTCAGTTCTATTGCCTCAATTCTCGAGTCCCTTTTATATCATTGTGGAACTTGTCCCCCTTCTGCAGTTTAGCAATCCTTTCTATCAGCTCCGGCGTTACTTCCAAGCATGATAACACCCTGGAACTACTTCTTGAACTTGCACTAGACCGAAAATGCACATCATACATAGACAATGTTTCCAATATGGACTATTCCTCTATCATAGCCAAAATAAAATTCTATTACTTTTGGCTTACGGTATCAGCTGATTATTTCCCTTTTCCCAGGGTATAATCTACCCCAAAATCATACGTTGCTAGAAATTCTAACCACCTCTAGGGCCTCATGTATAGCTCCCTTTAGGAGAATAGATATCTCAAAGATTTGTGGTCAATATATAACACAAACCTCTCCCCTAGGAGATAGTGTCTGCAATGTGAAGACAACCACCGGTAACTTCAAATCATGAGTTGGATATCAAACTTCATCGGATTGCAACTGCCTAGATGCATAAGCAATTACTTTGTGATTCTGCATCAATACCACTCCTAATCCCAAACCTTATGCATATGTATACGCTGCCATACCATCATTTCCTTCAGGTATCACTAACACCGGTGTAGTCGTCAACTGATACTTCAATCCCAGAAATGCCTTCTCACACTCGAACGTCTAAACGAACTATTCACTCCTTCAAGCTAGTCTTGTCATTGGCATAGCTATAAAAGGGAAGTCCTTATTGAATCTCCAGTAATAATCTGCCATTCCTATCAATCTTCGTACCTTAATACGGTCTCAATCCCTTCCACCCATTTACTGCATCAATCATTGAAGGATCTATAGCCAATCCTTTTTCCAAAATCGTATAGCCTAGGAACTTCACTTCCCTTCTCTTGAAAAATGACATTTAGAAAATTTTGCCTTCGGCTTATGTTGTCTCATCATCTCCAGAACAAACCTTAGGTGAACTGTGTTTTCCTCCTCATCCTTATGGTACACCGAAACGTCATCTATAGACATCAACACATATCTATCCAGCTTATCTCGATAGATTCCATCCATCAAGTTTACGAAGAACACTGGTGCATTAGTTAGCTCAAATGGCATTACTAACCATTCATACGAACCATATCTCATTCTGAATGCAGTCAAAGGAACACTTTCCTCTATAACACTTAGTTGATGGAACCTTGTAGCCAAGTCCAACTGCGAAAAGACCTTAGCTCCACTTAACTGATCGGACAGATCATCAATTTTTCGCAAAGGATGCCTATTCTTCACCGTCCTTTCATTTAGCTTCCGTTAGTCTATGCACAGTCTTAAAGACCCATAAGACTTTCTTACAGATATAGTTGCTACTCCCCTTGGTGAACTGCTTGGCCTTATGAAGCTCTTTCCTTCAAACTCTGTTAGTTGCTTCTTCAACTACTCTATCAACTTTGGAGGCATTCAACATGGGGATCGACTAAATAGTTTGGTCATCCCTGGTAATAAATCTAGCTGAAACTCTACCACTCTCGGGGGTGGCAACGCCAAAACCGTCTCAAACACATCTCAAAACTCCCTAACTATACATGCTGCTCTAAGATCTTCTTCTTTTGAAGCTAAAGCAAATAAAAGCTTATGCGCCTAACTCCACATTCCTCCAATACCGCATATATGGCTCGGATAACTCAAAGTAATTGTCCATCCGATGCAGTGCACTCTCACGTTATATTTCTATAACCAGTCCATCCCTAACAACTCTGATGCCTATAAAGTCAAAGACATAGGGATCACTAGAAAACTTACACCCACCTAACTCAATATCTATGTCTGTGCATCTTAATCCACGAGTGGCATACCCTCCTATTGGATTTGCTACACGTATGGAAGTGACTAAATAAGTAACCTCTAATCTAAGTCTATCAACCAAATTTTTAACTATAAATAAATGTGTAGCACCAATATCATATAGTACTCTAACTGAAATATAAGAAATCAAAGCCATACCTTATAAGACTTTCCTCTTGCCTTTATCTTTGGCAAATGGTCCTTCCCTTGGTCCCTCCAAAGCATAAACATATTCTTTAAGCTCTGGGAAGTCCTTCTTTAGATGTCATTTCTTGTCATACTTGAGGCACTTACCGAAGTCCTTAGGCATGGGGCACTTAGAAGCAAAATGCCCCTTCTGACCAAAGTTAAAGCAAGCAACTTCAGCGCTAGCAATTGCTCCAACCTTCCCCTTTGGCACTTCCTATTTGTCGTTTGTTTATGGGGATGAACTTATTATTTTGCTATGCTTTGGGTCTTGCCTCCACCCTCTATTTCTCTTAGAACATCCAATCATACCTTCTAGCCATGTCAACAACAAACTCAAAAGGAGATGCAAGGTGAGCCATCACCTTACAATCAAGACCTTACTTCAAGCCCCTATAAACTTCTCATTTTTCTTCATTAGAGTGTTGATGATCTCTATGCCATACTTATCCAAAGAACTAAATTTTTGGATGCACACCTCAATCGTAAGGTCGCCCTACTTCAAGTCAATGAACTCCTGTAACAGCACACTCTGTTTGAGACTTTGATATGAACTATGCCTCGAACCTCTCTTTAAACTGCTCCCAAGTAATCTCCTCCTTTGAGGTCTCAGAAACTACTATCTCTCATCAGTCCAGCGCGTCTTCATGCAACTATCTTATTGTTATCCTTCTCTTATGTGCATCATTCAATCCTAAGTCTCCAAATATGTGCTCATAACTTCTTAGTCAATTCAATACTTCAACTGTAGGCTCCTTCCCTGTAAATGCCTTCCCTCCTAGACTTCTATAGTATTTGTTCATCTTTGGGAAATCCTTTCTCACTACTATATGTCTTGGCTGAATAGCCTCCATTGTAGCTACCCTCATCATCTGAGCCATGAACTATCTAAATAAGACGTTCACATCAATGCCTATCTCATTTGCTGGTTATGCAGCTTCCTCCCCTTACTACCATGGCCCCTCCAACTTTATTTCTAATATAGGAACCCTTCCCCTTACTATCATGGCCCCTTCCAGAGTCCTAGCTAATTGTCTTTTATTAGGTGTTTACAAGAAATCTTATCAACATTCCCAATGCTATTCATAAGGTGATTCAATTTAAATGAGACAAATCTACTGTGAAGATCTACTCCTTCAGAAGCATGCCATTCGACTAGATTAACATAGTCGAAAGGGTTTAAAGTTGTGTGATCTACCCCTCGATCAAGTTGACTTAATCGAAAGGATTAATAAATCTATCTCAGCTTTTCGATTAACTTGACTTAATCGAAAGAGTTAATAAAGTTATTCAAGCCCTTCAGCCAGATAGGTTTAGTTGAAGGGCCTCAAGGAGTTAGCTTTGGGATATAGTTTTGAGAACTACATCTGAAAGTCTTATCCTCTAAGTGGGTTGAATGCAGCTAATCATTCATACTCTAAAGACCGTTCGATCATGTCGAAAGGTATCATTCAGTTCTTTCCAATCATGTTGAAAGGGGTGTTTACTTCATTAATACAACCTAACTGCTTTCGACTTCATGATCCCCTTACTCTTGTTATGGATACTCTTCGAAAGGGTGACTGGTATGTTTTGGAGTTGATTCCCTTCGAATGAGTTCCACGCGATTGTTGGCCAATCATAAGCTATGATTCCTTTTGAAAACACCCCTTTCGATCAGGTCGAGAGGGGTTTTTCCCTCTCGGAATAGTCCTAGCTTTTTATTGCCTACAATCCACCTAGTTTTCCTTTTTATAAGATCGATCTAGGCATTTCCAAGTTTCATAAGCTAAACATGTCGACACCCCATCATCTCTTTAGCCTTAAGTGTTAAGTGAAGACTCTGATGATGATGTGTATCAAATGAAAATGCCCAAGCCGATCTTATACATAGCATAGATAAAAAGAAATCATGAGAAAAGGTTAGAATCATATGCAATTGATCGTTAGTCTAGCTAATGATCTTAATGATCTTTCTCGTTGCCAATATCCTTAATAATCAAGCCATTTACCCTTTTTATTCATAAACCGAAACGAATTACAAGATATAGAGCTTTTTCCCTAATTTGGTTTAGGATTTCTTCAAAATACAATTATCATTAAGAAAGTAGATTAAAGAATTTGACTTCAGGATTTCAGAATTCGATCCCCAAAACTGGACCCCTTAGGTCTTATTTATAGATGCAGGTCAACCCCCTTCCATGCCCTCACTTTCAACTGGGTCGAACGGACCCCTTTTTATATGCTGCTTTAAGCCTTTTGACTTGGTCGTAAAGCCATGACCTTTTTGATGTTGTCGGAAGGTATCCTCCTATGCTTCTTGGTTTACTCTTTTGCCTCCTTTCTCTTTTCCAGACCTTTCGACTGAGTCGAAAGAGGCCTTTATCATCCTTTCACCTTTATTGACTTCTAATCACTGTTTTCTTCATAGCCCCTTTCGACATTGTCAAAAGGTCGTCTAAATGCAGCTTCTCCTTCATTGTTGTTATTGAAGGTAAGTTTAAACCTTTCTACACCATCAATAGATCGGTTATATTGGTTTAGAAGATATTCAACTGTGAACGGTTTTGATGAGGTTGTGCAGCCTTTGAAAGCATGCCTTAAAACTGGGGCGGAGCTTTGTTTTAAAATTATGGGCCTCGAGTGGTTCGAAAGGCTTGTATATGCTTTTGAAAAGATTCTATTAGGGGCGAAGCATTTGATTTCGAAAGGTATTGCATGTAGGTGGGAGAACATCATATATTGCCTTAAAAAGGGGTTTCGAAACTGTCCTTGCTTTTTATCTGTGTCGAAAGGTTGAAAGTATTGGATGGGTATATCTGTTTCCATCTAGGTCGAAAGCTTTTGGACTGCATGAGTAGTTGGTCCTTTTGACCTCCTCAATACCTGTTGGATGCCATCGAAACATCCTCTTACGACCTTTATGAAGTCTAGATATATTTCTTCATCGAAACCTCAATCTTGTCAACCTTCTTTCATACTTCTGCTCCTAAGTAGATTTTATGGTAACATTTTGCCCCTCCCCCTCATATGAAAGAAGCTTTTTTTTCTTGAGGACAAAGACTTCATAACTTTCTAACTCTCCATAAGTTTATTTTTCCTGCAAAATTCAAAGTTAGTGGCATTCGCTATTGTTTTCACATTGTCATACTTACATACATGTTTAGTAATTGATCGGAATATTTATGCCTGCATTTTCGGGTAATTGATCAATTATAATCCTAACTTATCAGATATGTGGGTGACGTGTAATCTATTACTACTAATGCGCATAGTAGATATAGTTTACAAGCTCCTTGTGAGAAATTGTCAATAATGACAAATAGGGGTATAAGGTATAATTTGGAAATCTTCTCAGGAACTTTAAATAATTTTGAAGTCTTCATTCATATCTTGGTGAGCATCATTTAGAGTCAATGATCGTCAACTTTAACTTAGGCATGAAGGAGGCCAGCTTGAAACTTTCAGTTGCTTGCGATAATTCCAATTCTTATTGCATCATACCCCCAGTTTAGGATTTGATAATGACTAGGAAATAATGAAATTTAACCCAGACTAGGGTATTAATTTATGAAGTTTGGAAGTTAAGAATGTGACATCCAGGATCCAGATAACAATATCCAATAATATTCCTCTGTGTGATGTTTCTAAACCCAGGTTCGGGTTTTCATGGTAAATTAAACGGGAACTAGCAAACGTTGTCTTTATTTCAAGTCTCTAGCCCAGATCAGGGCATATGTTAGACAATCATTTTTGCAAAAGAATCTCCAACCCAAATTAGGGCATTTATTACATAACCAGACTTCCATAGCAGTTGCTGTTAAAATAAAAATCCTTCACCCAGACTAGGGCACATGTTAAATAACCAGAAAACTATGGAAAATATCTTTTTGGTAGGGGACACAATCCCAGATTAGGGAATTAAAGCGAAATTGAATAATAGTCTTGAGATCCAGGTTCGAGTATAGAGACTGTAGGTGATCAATAACGTCCTAATACCTAGATACCAGGTATTTGTGATAGATAAATAGAATTCCGTTATTGAAATTTCATACCCAGATTAGGGTTCGAATGAGTAATTGTCTCGGTACCCAGATTTAGGTATATTAAGATAATCAATGGTTAATAGAGGCTCGAAACCCAGATGAAGTTCTGAAATTAATATCCTAAAACCCAGATTCGGGTATTAATTGTCGACATTTATATATGAAAGTCCCGAAACTAAGATTTGGGTATTTACAGATGATGTTTAGAAATGGAAGTTCTGAAACCCAGATTCGGGTAATTATGATCGGACCTCTGTTCTACTCCTTTGATGTGTGAACCCTTCAGGTCTTGTATCGAAGTAATTTGTCCAGTTGCCTCTTGAGCTTGGATGTCTTAGTCCATAATTTGAAATGCCTCTTTCTTAAGCTTGAACATCTTAGTTCATGATCTGATGTGCCTCTTCTCTGGCTTAGACATCTTAGTCTATTGCTGAATGCGCCTCACTTCGGGGTTGGACATCTTAGTCCATTGTTGAATGAGCCTTTCTTCGGGCTTAGACATCTTAATCCATTGTTAAATGAGCCTCTCTTTGGGCTTGGACATCATAGTCCATTATGATTGATCCCCTTCTTGGGCTTGGACATCTTAGTCCATTGTTGTCCAATGCTCTTAGTTAGCTCATCTTAGAAACTGGAACCAAGGACTTACCCGACCTCCCTCTAGGAGGTACCCTGCCCTAGCCCTTTTTCATTGTAGACAGAGGCTTGTTCGTTGCTTCACCCTGGCCATCTCATGACGTAGATAAAGGCTTACTCTGTCCTCCCTCCAAGAGGTGTCTTACCCTGGCCCTTTTGTGGCATGGATAAGAGCTTGTTCGGTGCTTTACCCTGGCCATTTTATGACGCGGACAAAGGCTTACTCTGTCCTCCCTCTAGGAGGTGCCTTAACCTGACCAGAGGCGCGGCTAAGGGCTTGTCCGGTACTTTAACCTGGCCATCTCATGGCGTGGCTAAAGGCTTACCCGCCCTCCCTCCAGGAGGTGCTTTGCCTTGGCCATCTCGGTGCAGACAGAGGCTTTTCTACCATCTTAGGTAGTATCCAAATATAAGGAGCATTTCACTCCCAATCATATAGATTTTCTCCATTCAAAAAGTAGCTCTTTATTGATTCATCTTCGGAAAATACGGCCTTAAATTCTCAGCATTCCATGTTCTAGGCACCATATTGTCGTTTAGGCGACACAATTTGTAGGCTCCAAGAGGGATTACTTTACAAACAGCTAATGGTCCTTCTCAGTTTGATCCCAGGGGTCCATCCGTAGGATTCTTTGTATTGGCCATTACTCTATGGAGTACCAAATCCCCTCGTGAAATGATCGGGCTTTTACTCTTGAATGGTAATACTTTAAGATTCTTCTCTGATATTCGACGATTCTTACCGCTACTTCATCTCTTAGTTCATCTATCTAATCCAAAGATTATCTTTTTAACTCTTGATTATTATCAAATGCGTAGGCAATCCTTCGGTGTGAGGGAATCTCAATCTCGATTGGTAGCATCGCCTCACACTCTTATGTTAAAGGATATGAGGTATGTCTAGTTGTTGTCTTAGCAGACATTCGGTAAGCCATAACACAAGTTGCAGCTCTTCTACCTCATTTCCCTTTGCCTTGTTTAGACGCTTTTTCAGAATTGTCTTTATGATTTTATTTGCAGCCTCAACTGCTCCAGTGGGTTTTGGATGTGCGATGGATGAAAAACTATTAATAATCCCATTCTTATGGCAGAAGCGGGAGAATTCTTTGCTCTCAAATTGGGTTCCATTGTTAGAAATTATTTTCTGGAGAATTCCAAACCTAGTTATGATGTTCTTGATAACAAATCTTAGTACTTTCCCAGAAGTGATTTTCGGAAGTGGTTCCGCTTCAACCTATTTAGTAAAATAATCGATAGTGTAACGACCCGAAATTTTCGACCATTAAATTTGTTAATTTAATATGATTGTGTGATTAAATACTGAACGAAATGAAATTTGGGAATCATATTTATGAAATAATAACTAGAATGCAAGGTAAACAATGCTAATTAAAGTTAATAACTAATGAATGGAAGGAAATGCCAATTAATGAAAATAAATTTAAATGTTATACTTGACTATAAATTGAACAGAAGTGAATAAATGAAATATTGGATTTACCAAGGAAATAATAGATAGTTAATGGAAATTGAATGAAATTAGTATTATGAAAATAAATGGTAACATTGATTTGCAAGTAATAAAAGCTTATTAATGTGACTAAAGGTTGACGATAATGATTATTGTATGTTACCTATTTATTTAGCTTGTTAATTAAATTGGAAATCAATTACAATAATTATAATTTAATATTATGTTAATGTAAATTGAGTCAATATTTGGAAATAGTGTTAATTTTATCCATAGTGTGGTAATGGGTCGAATAAAAAAAATGGAACGAAGATTTATCAATTTATTGGAATTTAAAATTTAATAAATGGATAAATTGCAATTAAATGAAATTTAATATTTAATTATTACATTAATAAGAATTTAGATGAAATCTAAGAATATTAATGTAATGGATCATGAACCAATTGTAAATTTCATCCGTTTGATAATAATTTATTGAATACGGGATTTAAAATCAAATAAATGGATTATTGGAATTTCAATTGATAATTAACGAACTTATTAAATTTGAAATTAAATATGGAAATGGGTAAATTAATCAACTTTGAAGTGGCATCTAAATTGTTCAAAGTATGGTAATTGTTCAAGAAATCAAGAATGACAAGATTGGTTAATTATGGAATTGAAATTTGAAAATTTTGATTTAATTGATTTAATATTTATTTATTTAATTAACTGAAATATAGCCATTATACCCACTGACTCGGATTTCGACGAAACCAGTTTCATCGAATCCGGGATGGTGAATCGCTCTAGGATTTCAAGTTTCGTAATGATTGGATTTGTCGTTTGATCGTACGGGCTCGAAACGTCTAGAAAACAATTTAATTGAAATCAATTGAAATCAATGTGAAATAAATTGATTTTACCATAACTTCTTCAGACGATGAAATTTGGACTTAAAACCTGTTCCATTGACTTTAAAATATTTGAAAACATCTATTTTGATATATGGGTTGGCCCATTTTCGTTCCAGAGTCGAAACGGGCTTTTTCGGGTCGTTATCGTTCAATCAATCTTATCCATCTATTCTATTTTCAGCTTTGCCTACATATATCCGGTTATAAACCCTAGCAGCCTTTCTATGTCTCATTTCTGTACATACAGAAATTTCTATTCCTCCTCACTTCAATGGTAGACAAATCCTAAATTATCCAATTCAATTTCAATTCAAAATTTAACTTCAAAATTTAAAACTCTTCAAACAATATCAAATTTTATATGGATTCTAAGTTCTCTATGAACGCATCTCGGATCTGCAATTCGTTTCTGGAATCGAATCAAAAAATTTCTAGAACCCATAGTTTAGTTCTGGCCGCTCGTATTGGATGTTGGATGATCCAATGGTGGATCTGCGATGGTGGGTCGATCGGTTAGTGATATTGGGAAGAGCGCGCAAAGCAGTGCTTGTGGTGATACACATTGATCGAGATGGTCAGTGTTTTGGTTGGAATTCGCCTGTGAGTGTCGACGGCGGCAGAAATTTTCCGTTGAGCCGCAATAGGCCGCGTGAGCAGGGGAGGGGCGCCTCGGCGAGGCCAGGCCGGAGGCGTTTTCTGATCGTGATGAAACCACCCAGGGCGGCGGCGAGCTTCGGTCAACGGTGGGTTGTGGCAGCTGCTTTGTTATCGTGCATGAGAATATTAGGGTTCTGAAGCGATGAGACTTAGCTGACATGGCATGTATGTTTTATTTTATATTCTTTTATTTATTTGTTTCAATTTGAATCGTATAATGATCGGATCTTAATAACTTTCTCATACGAGGTCCAATTCACGCGTGGTTTCTTGCGTTGGGGTCGTATCAGAATTTTGGACATTTTGGCACTAGTTTGAATGAATTATGAGACCGTTTGAATTTTGGGTTTAAGTTGGATTTAAATTCAATTTAAATTCAAAATGTGAGTGTTTTAACCCGCTCACGACTTCTAAAATTTCTTATGTTTGTTAAATTGATTTATGATGTGATTAGAAATTTATTTATGACTATTTGGCATATTTGAATCATCATCTCAGTTTATTTGAATTCATTTGAATAAAATAGATATTTAATTTATTATTGAATATAAACTGCCAGTAAATACCTGTTATTTATTATCTATTCTATATGTTATTGATTGAATTGGATGATGATTGCGATAAATGTTTGATGATTGATATTAGATGAATGGATATTGTATTTTATATTGTTATAAACTGCAAGTTGTTATGGATTTTTATTTCGTTCGGGATTGCGTTTTGAAATGATATATAATCGTATTTATATTTTAAATTACGGATTGAAACGATAAATATCTGTATCACTTGACCATAGGATAAAAAATTTATACAGACACCGTGGTTTATATATAAAATATTTTGAAATGATTTCTATGGTTTTGTAAATAAATATATGGTTTTAGATAAATATTGATTTTAGATATTATATAAATGTTATTTTATCCTTGATTTTAAGCTATGTATAAATTGTTTTAATATAGAATAAGCTTAATAATAAGTTTGATTTTATTGAAGATAATATGATTAAGTATTTAAATTATATTTTAATATAGAGTTTAAAATGATTTAAATCAAATTAAGGTTGGAAGATAAATTTGAGATTTATTTGAAATTGAATTTATTTAGGAATTAAACTCAAATAAGCTTGATGTGAAATTTATTAAATTTGAAGTTTTAGAGGGTATGTTATTATAACTTGATTTTGGTTTAAGGTGAATTAAATGAATATTTCAAGTACAAATAAATTAAAGGAAATATTTAGTTATTTGTAATTGAGCTTGTTTAAATGATAATGGATTTATTATGTAATGTATTTCAAAACTAAATAATAGAAAATTGAATGGTTGAATCGAAATTTCCAAACTTAGTTTTGAAATTGTTGAATACTTAAAGTTTGAAATATATTGAATTTGAAATGGGTTATTCTGTTGATCTAATCTGTTTTGAAATCGATAAATTTGGAATAGTTTATTTGGAAACTGAATTGAATTGAAATTCATGATTTGGGATTTGGTTAAATATAAAAAGTAGAAATTCAAGTTGTGTTGGATTTGATTTGTGAAATTGAGGAAGCTATTTTATTATATAAAGTATTAAAATATTTAAACCAATTAAGTGGCGGAAGTTATGTTTCAAAGTTATAAGTTTCAAGATATTATAATTTGAAAGTGTTATATTCAAGTGTTTTGATTCGAAATGTTATAACTTTGAAAGTGTTATATTTTAGAAAGGATATATTTGAAATGAAAATGATATCATATTGATTTGGTTTTGAAAGGGCGATGATATTTGGTTTTAAAGTGTACACTATTTTGAAAACGACCGCGGTGTTATAATAACGTTTGGTTGTTAAAGAGACCGGGACCGGAAGTTGTCATACTCTCTGCCAACTCCGAAAACCACTTTAACAACCGTGTACACGGTGGAGATTCTAGAATGAAGTAGGATGGTGGCGACGTTCTATTGAGGTATATACGTGGACCTGACTCCCATGAGTTGGCATAAGTGGCTAAAACAGGAGCGATTGACGGGCTAAGTGAGGTTATTCCTCCGATCGGACACATCCGTTTGATATTATACTCTAACTTTTTCGATTGATTCGGTGGTCATTTTGATTTTTGATTTGAGGGTGTGGCTCGAGGTGGGCGGTAGTAGCTGCTACGCGTTACCACCAGCACGGAAGCGTAATTGGTATATCTACCCTGGCATTGCCTAGTTGTGTCGTGTCACCTACCCTAGCGCGCCTTGTACGAGTTTGGTATTCTCCCATAGCCCGTGGAGTATCCTCTGGTGGCATCCCGATCAGGAGAACTACGATACTGGATGGACTACTGGGACTATTACGTGTTAAGGGGGAGATTGGATAACTCCTTAACGCTATTTAAAAGTAAGTTTATTTTACTATAGACATTATTATAATAGAGATACTACATAGTAAATAGTTTAACCGATCCTTAGGAGATGTGAATCCCAAACATCTCTTAAGTTATTGCACTCATGTTAGACACTGGATAGGAGATGTCAAATCCCGTAAACATCTTCGACGCCGTTTACACTCATATTTATTTACCGTTGATTTAACTTACATAAGATCTTTTAGTTCAGACTCGAGTGTTTTGTCTTTTCAATTCGCTTGGGTCGGCTTGAGCATTTCAGTGAAGACCTTATCTCTGGAGGACGAAGACGAAGAGTGTATTACTATTATTTGTTATATTATTCCACTACATTCATACTGTTCCGCTGCATTGTTAATTATTGTCCTCTGGTATGTGTAACTTTGATTCTATATTGTACTAGTATAATCAAATGTTTTGTAAACAGCTTCATGAACTGTTATTTGATTATTATATTTTGTCATTCCGCTGCAAGATTCTATTTTGTTTTCTTTCTTTCTCTGCTTTTCTTATTTACCCCAATAACAATCCCCTCTTTTGTATGGCTTGAGTCTGACGTATGTGGTTTATCGTCGATTTAAAGCGTACAAAAAGGCAGGATGTTACAAATGGCCATTACGGGATACTTCACCCCTCCCTTTGAAATTGGCAATGGGCCAATTAAATCTATTCCACATACATCAAAGGGCCATGGACTTTTAATTGGATTTAATTGACTTGGGGGCAATCTGGGTATCTTTGAATATTTTTGACGTTTTTCGCATTTTTCACATAGTCGATCGCTTGGCTACCATATGGGGCCAGTAAAACCCTTGCATCATTATTTTCTTTGTCGGCTTTGTCCCATTTGAATGGTCTCTACAAACCCTTCGTGTGCTTCCATCATTAATTTTATTCCATCATTCATGCTCACACATCTCAAATAAGGAAGAGCATATCCCTTTCAATATAGAATTCCGTTCATTATTATGAAGGTAGGAGCTTGTCTCTTGATTTTCCTTGATTCTCCTGTATGAGAGGCGAGTATTCCGTTAATAAGGTATTTGATAATAGGTGACATCCAGGTATCATCGTATGTGCTACTTGACCTTGGTTGGTCCACCCTTTCATTTGTTAATTCTTTACCATCTTCTTTTTCCTCTCACCCTTGAGACTTGGCTTAAGACCTTGTCATAACCAACAATTCCTTACCTTGTTCGGATGTTTCTTTTTCAGTACTTTGATTTTTCTAGTATCCAACTGGGACAATTTGTGTCTTTAGGGCTCCTCTTGAGCTGGCTAATTTTGCTAAGGAGTCTACTTACGCATTTTATGCTCTTGGAACTTGATTTATTGAATATCATTAAACAAAGCAAGCATTCGTAATATCTTCTTCACATATAAGGAAAGCTTGGGCCCTTTGGTTGATATATCTGCTTTACTTGATTCACCATTAGTTGAGAGTCGCTAAAGATCTAAATTCGTGGGATTTTTATTTCTAGTGCTAAGGTTAATCCTGCTACCATTGATTCATACTCTACCATGTTATCGGTTGTAGGAAACCCCAGTTTCATGGCATAATGCAAGCGATGTTCGTCTAGGGTTATGATTACATATTCTGCTCCAACCCCTTGTTCATTTAATGCCCCATCCATAAATAATTTCCACATATGCTTCTGATCCTTTTCTCTTTCCGATTGTTCCTCAATAAAGCTAACGCACTCGTTGACGAAGTCCGGCAGCGCCTGTCCTTTAATTACAGCTCATGGTTGAAATTCTATGTCATATTGTATGAGCTCAACACCCTATTTCACCTATCTTAACGAAGTTTTTGGCTCATAAAAACCTATATAAGAGAAAAGTTGGTCAATACCTTAATCGAGCGTGCTTGAAAGTATGCTATGAGCTTTTGAGATGTGAGAATCAAGCAAAAGGCTAATTTTTCTACAACTAGGTGTCGAACCTGTACATCCTTTAATCGCCTACTTACATAGTATACAGGAAGTTGTTCATCATTTTCTTCTCTAGTGAATACTAAACTAACTGCATGTTGTGATACTACCATGTATAGGTACAATATTTCCCCGCTCTCGGCACTTGAGAGTATTGGT
Source organism: Allium cepa (assembly GCA_030765085.1). NCBI lineage: Eukaryota > Viridiplantae > Streptophyta > Magnoliopsida > Asparagales > Amaryllidaceae > Allium > Allium cepa. The sequence continues at coordinate 469,447,047 of CM060943.1, forward strand.
GGTTTTTCCAAATGTCTTTTTAATTATAAGAAAGCTTTCATGCGAACCTCTCCCCATTCGAAGTTCTTCATTTTCTTAATCACATCGAAGAAAGGTATATACTTATCAGTAGCTTAGGGCAGCTACCCTTCCATTTAAGCTCATTACTTCCTTGCTGGTTTTAGGTTCGGCCATGTCCTTTATGGCTTGAATTTGGTCGGGACTTGCCTTGGTTCCTTGAGCATTTACTAGGTAGTTTAAGAACTTTCCTGAGTGGACTCCAAAAGAGCACTTTTGTAGGTTCAACTTCACTAGGCACTTCCGCAATATTTTGAACATTCCCTCTGGATCCTTAAGATGGTTCTCAGGCTCGCTAGACTTTACCAGCATATCATGAACATATACTTTCATGTTTCTACCAATTTGTTTCTTAAACATTCGATTAACTAATCTCTGAAATGTGGCCTCTACATTCTTCTACCCAAATAGCATTGCCCTATAGCAATAAATTCACTATTCAGTTATGAAGATGGTATGATCCTCATCTGGCTTGAACATCAGTATCTGGTTGTACCCTGAATAAGCATCCATGAGGGATAAAAATTTGTGTTCTCTTGTAGCATCCACTAACTGATCTATCCGTGGTAGGGGGAAGCAATCCTTTGGGCATGCTTTATTTAGATCCATGTAATTGATGCACATTCTGCATTTCCCATTTGACTTTTTTACCAAAACTGGGTTGGTTAACCATTTGGGATAATATATCTCCCAAATTAATCCATTCTCAAGGAGTCTATCAACTTCTTCCTTCAAAGCATTTGATCATACTTCGTCCAATTATCTCTTTTTCTGACTTACAGGGGTTGCTCCTGAATTAATATTATGGGCATGGCACATGACAGTCGAATCAATTCCCACCATATCGGAACGTGACCAAGAAAACACATCCTTATTGACCTTGAGGAACTGAATCAAGTCTTTCTTTAACTCACTATCAAGATCCTTTCTACCTTAACTATTTATCATCTGGATCTATATGGGCTTCCTCATGATCTTCTATAGGTTTTATCCTCTCTGTTTCGCCTCGGCAGTCAAACTCTATGACTATAGGACCCTCCTCTGTTGAATTAGAAACCATTCTCTTTCTCTTACTTCTGAAAGGGATGTACCTTTGATACATACATTTATTAGACTTACTAATATTAATCTTTGCTTCGAATGTTGGATGTGAAAATCCATCATCCGAAGGGTATAAGAACAATCAAAGTAAGCAGAATACTCCCTTTTGTATTGGTCAAGTGTAAAAAAGTACATTTCTCGAGAGCTAAATTGTTCCCCTCATACAGTTTCCCAACCTTGCTTTGTCAGAAATTTTAGCATGAGGTACTTTAGGGAGACAAAAGCATCGATCTAATCCAGGGTTGGTCTGCCAAAGAAGGCGTTGTAGTCGGAAGTCTGATCGATTATCATGAAAATAATTTCAAATGTTCGGTAAGTTGGCGACACTCTCATCTATACGAGTAGCTTTATCTGCCTCATTGGAGTTAACCCTTTGTTATTGAACCCAAATATAGGCTCTGTGCTCGGATCCAATTCATGCTTAGGGATGTTCATCTGATCAAAAGCATGTTTGAAGATTACATTGACTGCACTGCCCATGTCGACCAGAACCTTGGAGACAATAGATAGACTAGTTTGTGCGGTAATCATGAGGAGGTCATTATGAGGATGATGGATCCCTTTACGTAGCTCTTGCGGAGTGACCACCGGATTAGGCATTTGGATGTTAAGGAATGGGTTTTTCATTAGAGGCTCTTCTTGAACATAATAGATCTCTTCTTTAGCCTCTCTGATATATCTACTTCGGTCCCCTTTATTACGCCCTACTGCATGTGGCCCACCATGGATCACATCAATCCTGTTGATTGATGGGCTTAAGCTTAGAGGATCCTTATCTTCTAGCACATTGATAGTGTTGCTTGGGCGCTTCTACGGAGCATTTTCTATTCGCTGGGCTTTATGCTGGTCTTGAACAAATTCTTTTAGATGGCCTTCCCGGATCAGCTTTTGGATTATTTCGGCCAGAACTCTGCACTAATCAGTTTTATAGCCATTAGCTTTGTGATAAGCATAGTAATCCCCTCCTTTTTTCTACTCTGTATTATTCTTAACTTTGAAGGAGGTTGGAAAGTTGACTCTTTCCTTAGCTATAGCATATATGTAAGAGAGTGGCTTGTTAAAACAATTGTGTTAGCAACTGGTTCTTCCCATCTGGCCTTTTGTGGCCACGGTCTAGCCCAAATCTTCCCCATTCCTGCCTGGGAATTGTTTTCTTCTTAGCGCAGTAAAGCTCATCCATCCAGATGAACTTGTCGACTTGAAAGTGGAAGTCTTGTAGATGTTTGCAGCCATTGACAAAGAGCTTCTTCCAGAAAGGGGTATTCTCAATCAAGCCAGAATGGACAGCTATGAGGTTATCATGATCATTCATATCCTTGACCTTTAGAGGTACAGCATTGAACCTTCTCAAGTATTCCCTCAAAGACTCTCTCTACCTTTGCTTTATATTTGCTGAGACTGTATAATCAACAGTAGGATCCTTATAGATGCAGAACCGGTCTGAGAACTCGTAAGAAAATTATTTCTAGGAGCATATGGTCTTTTCTTTGTATTGCCTATATCATTTGGCTGCAGCTCTCTGGAGAGTAACGGGGAACAGTCGGCATCTGACTGCCCCAGAAGTGTTATACAAATCCATATGGCTATCAAAAGCCATAAGATGATCATCGAGTTCCGTAACCCCATGATATTTCATGGATGGGGTTTTGACATATGGAGGTATTACTATGGCCAAGATCTCGTCGGTGAAAGGTGGCACCCTCTCATTGTCACTGACATTTTCGTCCATAATTCTCTTTCCCTTGGAATTCATAGCATCTTTTATAGCCTTCTCAGCAGCATCTTTCAGAAAAGCTTTGACATTGCTGTAATTCTTCTAATTTGGATGGCACTCTTTTGATGTTGAACTACCAGACAGTTCCAATGATTTGTCGACAAATCTTCCCTGATGATTGGCTCTGGGGTAGTTCCCTCTTTTTCGAGGAGGTCGAGTTCACTTTGCCTTTGCATTATTTGGAATTAATCTTTAGATTCCTCCTAAGAGGGACCGCTTCTTCTCCTTAAGTGTGTCTTGGGGTCTTTGAAGATTTCTGAGATAAGACCTTCTTCAGCGACTGCTACATTTCTTATAGCTGTCGTTCCAAGAGCTTGATTTTTGCTATGTTTTCATCATGTCGTGCCGGCTATTAAGTCCGTCTTGGAATGACCCCATCCAGGTTAAATGATGTAGCTATATTTTCTTCAAGGTGGCAATGTGTATTGCTTCCTCAATAATTCCACTAAAACGCTTTGACCTCATTTTTCCTATGCAAAAGAAATGAACCACAATTAGTCTGTACTAGTGACAAAGTTGGAGGTTTGCCTTCCTTCTAGTGCCAAAAATGTTGCAAGAAATCTTGTCAACGTTCCCAATGCTATACATAAGGTGGTTCAATTTAAATGGGGCCAAGCTTTTGAGATGATCTACTCCTTCGGATGCAAGCCTTTCGACTATATTAACATAGTCGAAAGGGTTTGAAGTGTGTGTTCTACCCCTCAATCAAGTTGACTTAATCGAAAGGATTGATAAATCTATCTCATCCTTCTACTGAACTTGACTTAGTCGAAAGAGTTAATAAAGCTATTCAAGCCCTTCAGCCAGGTTGGTTTAGTCGAAGGGCCTCAAGGAGTTAGCTTTAGATATAGTTTTGAGAACTACATCTGAAAGTCTTATCCTCTAAGTGGGTCGAATGTAGCTAATCATTCATACTCTAAAGACCATTCGATTATGTCGAAAGGAGTCATTCAGTTCCTTCCCATTATGTCAAAAGGGGTGTTTACTTCATTAATATGACTTAACTGCTTTCAACTTCATGATCCCATTACTCTTGCTATGGATACTCTTCAGAAGGGTCACTGGTATGTTTTAGGGTTGATTCCCATCGAGTGAATACCACTGTGATTGTTAGCCAATCATAAGCTATGATTTCTTTCAAAAATACCCATTTCGATCGGGTCGGGAGGGGTTTTTCCATCTCGAAATAGTCCTAGCTTTTTACTGCCTACAATCCACTTAGTTTTCCTTTTTATAAGATCGATCTAGGCAATTTCCAAGTTTCGTGAGCGAAATATGTCGACACCCTGTAATGGCCCATTTTTCCGCACCCTTTGAATCGACAACAAACCACACATGTCTAACTCAAATTGCACGAATAAGCGAATCATTAAGGGTAGAAAGAAAATAAAGACAGAACAGAATCTCACACGAATGGAATAACATATATTATTCTAATAATAATCTTTACAGTAGAAAATTTTAAATAGAATATCAGAGTCTAACCTAGATTCAGCCTGGACAGTTATAAACCCCTGTCCTTACAATTGCTAACAAACATCAAACAAAATACACTAAGTATAGCGGATAATAGAATACGTCCATACGATGATGAAGATCTCCAGCTCTCCTCTGGAAACTCCAACCGTCTTCAACCTCAACCTGAAACTACTCGGATCTGACCCGAGTATTTAAAATACCCGGATCAGACTTGATAAACCAGCATGAGATACTCAAAATTTAAAATGACTATGTTATCAAAACCTTTGAAAAGAAGGGTATCTCATAAGACCATGCCCATGCATAAACACAGACAGGTTTTTACCTTATGATAACCAAAACACTTTTATACCAAAATACACTGATATTGTTTTTAATGACATTCTTTTGAAAATACTTTTCAAATAAACTTATTCAAATAAGGTATCAATATCTGGACTAAGTCTAAGGTAATATATCTGGACTAGGTCAACGGAATATACCGAATGGAATATATGATACCAGAAGGGGTAGCTGAAATGTTTGCAAGTCATTACAGCTATTTTGGGAATACAATCAAAACCGTAAATCTCGTATTGGGATTGGATTTCCAACATGATAGGGAACTAATGGAAAGATCAATCTGTATCCACGGCTTACGTCCATGACTCAGACGCCGTTATACAACAACACAAATGGCTAAAAGTGGATGCAATCTGCGAATAACATCCAAGGACCCGGACTTCGCGCATCCCTGCCATGAGGCCCAGACGTATCTGGTACCTGGGGCTCAGAACATATGATAACCCAAATCACTACTACCCGAAATGCGAGCATACATCTGACAACATAGAATCCTATCATAACCGGGGTGTGAGGCTCGCGAGGCTACGCTCAATTTCTTGAAAGCCACGTTTTTCATACAAAATCACACTTTGATCATAACAGGTTCCACTTTGAATTCCACACTGCCATTCCACGTCACACGAATGATTTCTAGAAAAGTATAACTTCCTGAGCTCATATATCTCAGGAAAGGGTGTTAAGCTAAAAGAAGTTGCCTTCTCCGCCACCAACCAATATACATTTATAGAAACCACTCAGATGTGATTTAGAATACAATTTCAGAAAAACATCCATTTAAGTTCGTTCTAGGACTGAACGAAACCGAAGGCACTTTCCTCGGCCATTACTAGGCGAGAAGCCCTTGCAATCCGAAAAAATCTCCACAACGAGGAAACCACTGTTATAAATAACTCTATAATAGGGGCCAACCAAAGCATGTTAAACAAGCAGTCTTCATGCTATAAAGATCCACGGTCTTCAATGATCATCATCTTCAACATGTCTTAACTTTTCGAATGTATACATTGGTTCGAAGTGGTTTTCAGGTAGGAATTACCCAAATCCGACTCCGATTCCTTCGAAGCCAATCATCGCTTTAAAAGATGTTAAGTTCATTTGTGGATATCAATCATCAATCAATTACTTCGTCTTCTATCAAATAAAATATCTTTCTTAGGTATATTCTTTTCAATTCATTCCATTTTCTTTTCAAATGTATATGGAATCATTAAGCCTCATTTACCAAATCATTTGGTTTATTTAAACCTTTCTTAATCCTAATCATTTTCTCTTTTACTTAAGAAAACCTTTCCAAATCATTCATTAAATCTTAATCAAGATTTCTTATATTCAAGCTATAACTTTTAACTTAGGGAAAATATTCCCAAATCATTCATTTAATCTGAATCAAAGATTTATTATATTCAAGTTATAACTTTTAAACTTATGGAAAATATTCCCAAATTATTCATTTAATCTTAATCAAAGATTTTCTTTCTTAACTTCAAATCATATTCTTGCAAATCGAAGATTTTCATAATAGAGCACTACTGCCATCTTAGATATGGTAAATTTCACCTCCAGGGATTAATGACAAGTTTCACCTCCAGGGACTAATGGCAAGTTTCACCTCCAGGGACAAATGGAAAGTTTCATCTCCAGGGACTAATGGCAAGTTTCACCTCCAGGGACTAATGGAAAGTTTCACCTCCAGGGACTAATAGCAAGTTCCACTTCCAGGGACTAATGGCAAGTAATCCTAAATTATGAAGATCTTTCTCATCAATGGTCATTGTCTTCAACATATTTTATTTCGAAAATTAGTTTGAAGGGGTTTTTCGGATATGAATCGCCCAAATCCGATCTCGGTTCCTTTGTACTAATCATTGATAAAAAGATGTTAAGTGGTTATTTAACATTCAAAGAATTTTTTTTCTTTATTTTGGAAAAACTTAAATACGATCTTTTAGAGCATCCGAGCTTTCCTTTCGATCTATTCCACCCCTCGCCTAAAAAGAGAAAACATAGGCCAGGTAAGTTCAGGACACCGGTTGCTCCATCCCTAACCTTAGTTAAACAACTTGTTTACCTTCCCAGATCTCACAGACGGGACAAATGTACTAGTCGTTTCCGCATACTCAGATTTTCAACTTTATTTTGGAATTGCTTATAAATATTCCAAAGTATCTTTCAAAACACTTAATTATTCTTTTTAAAACATTCACAATTGATTCTGGGAAACATCGTTACATTTAAACTCATATTCCAAAAGTTACAGAATTCTCAGCATAAAAGTACTGCAGAAAGTGCTATATAAGCTTATTTGATTTAAACAACTTTTAAATATTTGAAAATTCATATTTTCCATTTCAAATCTATTTTAAATCATTTCAATAGATTTATCGAATTTATTTCATATTTTTAATCATTTAAAAATATCATTCCCGTTTTGGATTTCGAACTGCAAAAGCACGATGTTTTTAGAAAATTATTTTGTACATATTTCAAAATCTACTTAATGAAATCTTGATTTTATTTCTTCGTTGGAAAACTATGGATATAATAAACCGGAAAATTCTTATCTCGAAGAATTCCGAGCTATATTTCACTTTGTACACACATTTAACTTTTATGGCGCGAAATTGCGAACTACCGTTACGCGACGTGCATTCTTTTGACTTGTTTTTCAGTTTCTTTTCAAACTTCTTGGAAACACATTTAAATGTTTATAAAATATTTCTAAATCATTTTAAACTCATTTTAAACAACACTTCCATTATTTCAAATTCATTTTTTATTTCATTTCATATTATAATATTATATTATTATAATACTTAATTATTATAATATCATTTTCAATCTTTTTAGATATTTTGAAATCTTTAAGAGGCTAAATAATTTCCATACACACATTTATATGGATTTGATTTCCATTGAATTAACTATGGTTAATTTCTAATCATTTCCCTTATCGTTTATCAAACAAGTTATCAACCAAATAAACAATCAGGTAATCAACCAATTTGCAAGCAAGTTATCAATCATTCATTCAACATATTTAAACTTTCAAATCTTTATACTTGAAATAAGTTATGGATTAATTAGTAAATAAGAGTACTCACCTTTTAACCAAATCGTTCACTTCCTACCAACATTCATATTATCCAACACTTCACTAAATCCCCTTATCTTCACCAAATCTTTTCCCTAGACTTTCCTTTTGATCTTGGCAGCACTTCCTTCTCTTTTTCTCGCTCCGAAGCTTCACAAACTTGCTCCTCCTTCTTTATAGTTCGGCCTCACCCTATTCCATCACTTTCTTCACTTTTTAGATGTTAAACCATGTTCTAATAGTATTCTAAGGTCTTTGGTAAAGTTTGGTGGTGTTTGGAGTTGATTTGATATGGTTTTGAAAAAGTTAGTAAGAATTTGGAAGAGAAGAAGAAGCCATTAAAGAGAGCTCCATGGAGGATGAAGAAGAAGACAGAAATACGGTGAAATTTATGAAGGAAGTGGTAGGTATTTATAGAAAAAGAAATAAAGTGGTAAGTTACCAAAATATCCCTTTATCAAATTACCAAAATAACCTTACTTATAAAGTAATCTTTTTTTTCAACACTTAACATCACATTTCAAATCATTACTTTATGTCTTTTTCACTTAGATATTGAATAAAGTAAGTAATAATTATGTTTCTTTGATTTGATGTTTTACTTTTTGCTTTGAAATGACATTTTTGTATTTTTGTGCTTACTTTTCCTTAATTGTTTTCTAGAAGTTTCTAACCTTATTTAGTAAGAGTAAAATTGATTAGTGAATTAATTAATACTTATACTATTTGAATATATATTTCTATATAAGAAAATAAAGGTGCGACGACGTTGCGACAACTTTTCATCGACAAAACGTCGTTTTTCGACAAAATATCTTACGGTCACATTTTATAGTTAAACTATTTATTTACGTAAACCAAATTTAAAAATGAAATTCTTGCTTCTTTAAATAAATTAAAACATGTATCTTTATATTTTAAAATCATATTTAAAAAATATCAAAATCTCAAATTTTACGGTATAAGTAAAACTGACAAAATGCGACAAAATTTGGTTGTTTTTGTTAAACGATTAATAACATACTTTTACTTCTTTTATTACTTTTATGATATTTATTAAAAGTTTTCAATAAGATTTATCTTTTTAAATAAATATTTAAACCTATTTGTTAAAGCATTTATTTATTTTTAACAAAACATAACTTTTGTTGATTTGTTTCAAAATCCAAATTTATACATTTTAAATTATAAACTATAAGAAAAAATAATTTCTCTATTATTATCTATTATATATAACTTATTTATTTAAGTTTTAAACCTTTTTAAATGAAATCTCTCATTTTCGAAGTAGCGAAATTATGGGTCGTTACACACCACATCATCTCTTTAGTCTTAAGTATTAAGTACAGACTCCGATGATAATGTGTATCGATTGGAAATGTCCAAGCCGATATTATACATGGCATGGATAAAAAGAAATTATGAGAAAAGGTTAGAATCATGTGTAATTGATCATTAGTCTAGCTAATGATCTTCCTCGTCGTGAATATCCTTAATGATCAAGTCGTTTCCCCTTTTTATTCATAAACCAAAATGAGTTATAAGATAAAGAGCTTTTTCCCTAATTTGATTTAAGGTTTCTTCAGAATACAATTATCACTAAGAAAGTAGAGTAAAGAAATTGAATTCAGGATTCCAGAATTCAGTCCCCAAAACTGGACCCCTTAGGTCTTATTTATAGATGCAGTCTGACCTCCTTCCATGCCCTCGCTTTCGACCGGGTTGGAAGGAACCCTTTTTATATGTTGCTTCAAGCCATTCGACTTGGTCGTAAAGCTATGACCCTTTCGACGTTGTCGGAAGATATACTTCTGTGCTTCTTGGTTTACTCTTTCGCCTCCTTTCTATTTTCCTGACCTTTCAACTGAGTTGAAAGAGGCCTTTATCATCCTTTCACCATTGTTGACTTCTAATCACTTCTTTCTTCATAGCACCTTTCGACATTGTCGATAGTTCTTCTGAATGCACCTTCTCCTTCCTTGTTGTTATTAAAGGTAAGTTTAAAGCTTTTGACACCGTCGATAGATCATTATATTAGTTTCGAAGATATTCAACTGTGAATGGTTTCGATGAGATTGTGTAGCCTTTGAAAGTATGCCTTAAAACTAGGGCGGAACATTCTCTTAGAATTATGGGTCTCGACCGGTTCGAAAGGCTTGCATATGCTTTCAAAAAGGTTGTATTAGGGGCGAAACCTTTGATTTTGAAAGGCATGTAAGTAGGAGAACATCAACTATTGCCTTTAACAGGGGTTTCGAAACTGTCCTTGCATGTTTTCTATGTCGAAAGGTTGAAAGTAGCAGAGGGGTATATCTATTTCCATCTGGGTCGAAAGCTTTTGGACCGTATGAGTAGGTGGTGCTTTTGACCTCCTCGATACATGCTGGATTCCTTCGAAACAACCTCTTACGACCTTTATGAAGTCTAGATCTGTTTCTTCATCGAAACCTCAATCTTACCAACCTTCTTTCATACTTCTGCTCTTAAGTAGATTTTATGGCTAACATTAGGTTTCATTCAATTCTTTTCTTAGCGTAGTACTACTCTGCCCCAATCTCTAAGCATTACATACTTTTCTTATTAAGTATTCTCTTCCAAATTGCAGCGCGGTATGACCGCTACATAATGCGGCGTAGTTTAGTCTTTTCCCACTTTTCATTTTTGCGGCACGATATGTCTTCCAAAAATTGTGCTACAACTCTAGTTTCCTCTGAAAGTTTTTAGATGTCTTTGGTGAATCACTACCTCCTAACCTATATATGTAATTCTTTTACAAAATGTCAGGCCACCGCCTAAGCTTTGTACCGACAACATCTAATAAGTCTGATAATGTATTTACATGGGTCGTCCTAAATTCGTTCCCATTTCACTTTCTGTTAGTCATAGTGTCCTTTATTTTCTTTTCAGAATTTTAGTTGGATCTGGTTCCCTATTCGCCTGACACTTGTTTTATTCTATAATTTATTATATCACAAGCATCCCCGTAGTTCCCACTTTTTTCTGGTGTAGAACTTGACTCATAACAACTTATTTTCCTCTCAGGAAACTTTACTAGAATCGTAGAAAACTCATGAACACATCTTTTAATATTATGTACCCTTTTCTTCAATTTAAAGGCATTTCCCTTTTTTCTAAGTATTTTCCTTTTGAAAATTCATAATAAATCATTTAAACCTAGGAAGTTGATCAAATTAAAAACCCATTTTGATAATCTTAGTTAGATCATCATATAAAATTTTATAGTATTCGAAATCATTAAGGTGGAGAAATAACTCTAAACATCACTTGTTCATCTATTTCTTCCTTTAAACATTCATTAAACTAGGGAAACTCATTGGAACATCTCATGTTCATCTACTTTTCCCAAAAATATTCATTAAACCTTTATATTTGTTAATGAAAATCCACATGAAACTCTATCATATATATAAAAACACACAACTCATACCGAGGCCATATATTAGGGAAGATATAATAAGGTTAAGTATTACTCACCTAGATCTTTAAGATCTCTTGCTTCGGTTTTCTAAATCTTCTTTTTGCTTGCATTTTCTTATCTCCATTTTACTTGCCCTCTTTAAGCCGCCAGCATTAATGTTTCTCTTAATCTTTTGTTTATTTTTAGTGTAATGAAACGAATGAATGAAAGAGAGTGATCTTATTGTCCCACAATAATTCGGGCGTGGGCACTCTTGCTCATTTTCATTAATTCATTACCCCTTCTTTCCTTATTTAGCATACCTCAACAATCTTAATTAATTAATTAAATGAATTTTAAATTACGGTTGTTAAAGGTAATTTCATAGTTTTTAATGCGAAACACCTTCTCAACATCAAATAAATTTCTAAGCCATATGCCACCCTCGGTCTTTGTTCAACACAAAGTTTTCTCAATCAAATTTAGGTGCTTACACTCCCCACAATAGAGGGAATAATTTCATGCATATTAATTGTTGTAACCTATATAATTATCATCGAGTTAGAGGTTATACTCTTATTTTATATAGCTATTTATAGGTTCACATTAAATCATACCAAAAATGCATTTTGTTATGGGTTAGTCATGTGCATGGGTATACCTTAGATATTTGCATTACAATATTAATCTTTTTAGTAATTATTCTAGAAACAGTTCTATCTTTCTGATGTTGATAAACTACCTTTATCATGTGAAACTATTCGAAGTATTTTTTTGACTTCTAGTGAGCTCTTATTATTATATTATTATTAGATAATAATGATGTAGTATTCTTAATACTTGGAATCACCCCTAACTCAGATGTAAATTCATGCATTTATATTTATATATAGTGCTTTTATTTTGGCACTACTCAAGGTGATGTACCTAGCCTTTTCATTGAATCAGCCACAACCTTTTTTTGGAATCTTAATTAAGGTTTGAATATGAATTTAATATTGACATATTCTACTCTCGATAACACTTATAAAGTTTGAGTCTAAACACTCCTCTTTAAGAAGTTCTTTGTTTCTGCAAACAATTCTCTAGTATTAAATACTTGAGAATACTCTAAACTACCATTTAATGATCCTAATTTGGATTAGATATTTGCTTCATGCATCCAATACATAAGATAATTAAGATATTGTAGACAATACAACTTGTATGATAATTCCTATTGTTAAAGTGTAAGGAAGCTATCATACATGTTGCTTATTAAACATTTTAATAAGGTGGCTTTGCATATCGTTTGGGACATTTCCAACATCGTTTACACTTAATATAAAAGATACACTTTACAAATCCAATATCGAGTATCAAACAACCAAACTATTACTGATTTTACATAAGTATATCGTTAAATTAAATTTTCGAGATTTGAATTATTTAAAATGAATTTACTGAATCACATAATCGTTAAATATCAATATATATATATATAATAAATTATTTTCTGCATTTGATAATAAACATAAACATGTTTAAAAAAAATTAGATCAATATTATACATTATATTTGAAAACATATGTTTTAATTCAAATTGTATATGAATGTTAAATCATAAATTTATATGTGTGTGTATGTATTTATATAAACATATATAATTTTAAAATAAAATTTATTTTAATATTTAATATCAGATTACAAACATAGATCATGAACTAGGTCATCAAATTTTGTACACATATCCAATCTCCAATGTGACAGCAACATTACATACAAAAATCTCACCTAATTAATGAAACAATAATCTATTTATATACATAAGTTTACATGATTAAAAAATCTTTAAAACATGATAATATACTCAACACATAAATAAACATTATGCAAAATAGGTGCCCTTAAGTCTATGTTGAAATAATGAATTGTCTTCTTCTAAAAGTTTCTTGATCCGTTTGACTGATAATCTAGAATCAGTGACCTTCCATTATCAAATAGTTTTGTTTTAACTTCAATTTGATTTGAGAAACTTAAGGATAAATCGAGCATTGTTTCGGTAGCAATAAGAAGGTAACGGCAGCCATAATTTAAAAGATGGAGGCGGCTCAAAATCTGTCATTTAGGTTTGGGCTAGAGAGGCCATTTATAATATTCGAGAGAGTTAAAAGAGGATCATATCTTTCCTTTTTCTTTCCTAATTTTCTCCCTCTATTTTAAACCCTATGCCTCCAATTTTTCCCATCCCTATCATATAACTGCAGCCAAAAATCTCTTCCAAATTTTTGGATTAATACCTCATTTAAGCCTAAACAAATATGGTAATTAAGTCCAATTTAATTTCTTATCAAAATCTCATATTGATTACATATTTATAACTATTATAAATTTATACACACAATATTTGTTTCTCAAATCAGATTCAAATTTTATAATTAATATTTCATGAATATTAGTTAACCTAATTAAATTATAATCATTATAAACTAATTAAATCATTCGGTCTAAAGAGAATTCATCATTTTGATTATGTGACTCTTGGGTGTAAATTCGGTTAGTGACTAACATTAAACTATTCGAATGTTAACGTTCACACGTCACTTAGCGCATGGTGTGACATTATGGCCAAATTTATCACTTACTCAATTTTGGTAAAATCTAATTTTTGTTTAATAAGTGTTACCCAGTTATGACATTTATTTACACCAATTTTCTTTGTCAAACTATATCACATTGGACTTATGGAATTTGATAACGGTCAAAACTTCAACATCGTCCACATTCAACTTTATAGTCCAAACACAAAGTCCTTAGTTCAATAATAACAATTATTATTAACCAAAATGCTCTGGCCAGAGACTTTGACGTTGAGTTGACTTGAGTTGACCATGACACTATAACCACATATAACTAAGGAGAAGAATCCTCTCTTGAATAGCTTCACTTCCAACACTTCCACTCGATGCAACTATAGTCATTCGATGGAACATCATGTCATGATTTGACTATAATCAAAGCAGAGCTTTCATATGAAGATCTGTGGTATTCTCAAGTCGAGAAAACTGCGTACATCGGTCACATCGATATTTACCATTTGACCTTAGTTATATTAACCAACAAAAAACAATCGAGTGAGTCTTTCTATAGTTATCCAATAACTATCAGTACGTAACCTTTAGCTGCCTTCAGCGGTCATGAATAATACACTGCCCAACATTTAAAGAGTGTTACGTACTCTAGCCTCAATGGATACATCGTTATCCAGTCTTAATGCATCTTGACAAGGAACATTTAAAATGGTATATTTGTTTTAATTGTGATAAATTATTCATGGTAACACACTTTGTAACTACTATCAAAAAATGTACCATTTATGGATTTTCTATTAAATATACTTTAATTAAATTAATTAACAAATATAACACATTATATCAAGTATATAATACAAAGAAAACCCTTTTTATTTCGAACAAGATTGGTCAACGAGTTAGATATATGTAATAAATTACATAACCGCCCCTAGGGCATATCCCTAACTCTATCATTCAGTGGTTGTATAATTAGGCACTTGCATGGACCAACATGCAAAACTATTTATTCATAAGTATATTTTATATTTCTATTTGTCAGTATCAATTCGGTTCATTTGTATACTTTAGTTGATAAACATTTTATCAGTTTATTAGTTGTACAATTTTATCAATGTAGATTACTTTAACTTTACATTAGCAGATGTTCTTATAATATTAGAAAGGTTAAATGTTATTATTTCATTTTTCTAATAAGGCTCCTACTAGATTTTTACATTTCTTGAAACCTAAGGCAAAGTAGTGAGTCTTTCGACTTCACTGCTGGGTGTTAGCACTCATTTTTCTTGGGATTCAAACGTTGAGTTTGCGCAACAAATCATAGCCCTACAAACGATGAATAACTTCTTATCGATTATATCATATGCAACTTATGGCCTAGGTTCCTTCCTAATAACATTTTGACCTTGAGTTTGCTCAATAAGCAAAATATATTATTCGCTCGTACGTACCATTTTGCGAGCCTAAGTATAACGTATGTATCTTGAGTTTACTCAATAAATACATATTGTTATCTTAACTTATCTGTTCAGCATATTAACAATACCATATATAACATCTTTAGCTTGAATTTGCTTAACAACCAGAGAGTGTGTAAGTAATTTATCAATATATGAATAGTAGAGGACAACGTTTACATAAAGATTCATAATCTTTATTACATTTAATTGAGTGATATCGACTTATGGAATAATGTATTTCTTATGAAATACCCTCGTGATTCGAGTGTTGGACACATCATAAATCACATTACACATGCTATAAGTCTGTATTTATTTCTTAAGTCTAATTGGGTTTCTTGTCGTCCCACCTTTAATTTATACATTCATATTATATAAGTTTTAATTATTATATAACTTTAATAATTTAACTAACTTATATAATAGTCTTATGTGTAATATTATATCAATTAAATCTTATTTAATTAATTTAATTAATTAACATTTTAACTAATTTTTTTTTCATTAATTTTAAACATTTTATATTGAATTTATGCACTATAACGTTTATAGTAACATATATATATATATATATATATATATCTTAAATATACATATTATATTATTTATTAGTTAATATTTAATTAATATATCTAATTTAAACAATATTAATTAATTATATTTAATTTTCAAAATTAATCTAATTAATTAATAATAATTTTTGAAAATAATTATTTTTATTTTCAAACACTTTTGAAAATTATTTTATAAAATTTATAAAATCATTACTTATTCTAGATTAAACCTTTTAGAATTAAAATATTATTTTATTTATTTTAAACTTAATTTTTTAAATTTACAATTTAATTTTAATTTCAAAACAGATTTTGAAAATTAGCCTGAGGCCCAAATCAATTTGGTCCTTTATATTGTGGATAACCTTTCAGCATACCTCATCATTACGAGCTAGGCCAGTAGGCAGCTAGTGTAGAGTACTTAATTACCCAAACTCAGCCTTAAAAACTACTTTTTTGTCACCTTACTATATGGGTGTGCTTTAATAAGTTAGTCCTAATATTTTTAATTTAGACCGCATAAGCTATTTGGTTCTGATACCATTGTTGGAACCGGGATAGCACGCAGCGGGTTAAATGATTGAATTTCAAAATTCTATTATTTTAGATCTTATTAAGCCTACGAGTCAAAATTAATTTAGATCCAATTTAAATAATTTTAAATAATATCTTTATTTTATTTAACTAATTTACATAAAGATTTGATTTAGTTTAAATATGAAATATATAATGTAACGACCCGTAATTTTCTATCCCGAAAACTCCAGATAGTTATGAAAAAGAAGAAGAGAATGAAGAAAGAGAAGAAAACGGAAACACCAAAACACAGATTCTCACATTCACAGGGGATCAAAATATAATATTAAATAAATAGCAGTTATACAAAGGAAAACTGTACTGGTCAAATTACACTTTAATATATCAGAGTTACAATATTTACACAACATTGAGCAGTTTCATTCAACATGCCCCGGATAAGCTATAAATAAACACAGCGGAATACCCTCCATTCGTTCCTGTCCTCCAGCTCGCCTCTTGAGCTTCAGAACGTCCTTACCTGAAAATATGTAATACTCGGTCTGACCCGAGCATTACATCAAAGTAACACCCGGGTTAGGCTGGAAACCAACGTGAGTAAACCCATCTAACATGATATACACCAAAATAATAACCTATTTATAACCCGGGATAACTCGTAATAATTTGACAAATTCACAGGTTTGGTATAGACAACACTTATTACACTCATCAATTTCTAAGTATCATACTTAGATTAAATGGTCCAGTTCACTTAAGTCATTCCATTTCAGTCTATTTGTTTCACATACCAAATCTGTACAGAATTTTTATAGATTACAAATCAAAGTGGTTTCGGGTATTTACTAATACCCGACTCCGGTCTCTTCGAACTTAATTTCCATCTTAACTCACATTAGTTAAGTGAAACACAATTCAACCTTTAATACAAGATATCACTTTTAATATAGCAATTCATCAACGATAGATAACCATATAATCACCATACAAGACAAACATATCATGTCACTAACATTTTATACCAGAAATATCAACCAATCATCCATAAGCAAGATTGATTAGTCACCCATTCCTAATTAATCAAATTAATTTCCTTAATAACTTTTAATCGTGCTTACTTAACCATAATAATTACAAACCACAAATTAACCATTCCCTAATTATCCTTCTAATCACATTTAGAAATTAGCCTTCAATTAGTTTACCACATTTATTAATCGACCTCGATTAATCACATTCAGTAATTACTTATTCTTAATTACTCACATTAACTAATTAACCACTTAATTAGTTAATAAATTCTTTAATTAATTACACTGAGTATTTAGTGCTTAAATTACTTCCACTAAGTAATTATTCTTTAATTACTTTCCATCAAGTAATTACTCATTAATTAATTACAATTCTGTAATTCTCCATTAATTACTTTACTTAATTAATGATATTCAGTAATTGTTCTTTAATTACTTTCATTATCATTACTAATTTATTCCACTAAGTGATTAATTCTCAATTAATCACATTAATAAATCAATCCATTAAATTGATTTCTCAATTTAATTAATCTTTATTAATTATCATAAAGATAATTAATTGTTAACTTAATTGATTACATTTATAAATTTAACAATCCTTCAATACATTAGACAAACAATACATTATTTAAATCACCTTTGAATCATTATATAACTCTTTAATTTTTTTTAAAGTATTTTAAAACTTGAAATGTCGTTTAAATTTTGCTAATGCTTTGTTTCTTTTAAATACACAAAAAAAAAATTGTTTACAAACATTTTGCTTCTAACTTAGATTCAAAACTTGAATAAAATTTCATTTTGTCATTAAAACTAAGCTCGACTAACCCAACCCGAGCCTACCCTTATTTTCCCTTGGTCCTTCCCCGAGCACTCATGATATACCCACCTGCATGATTCACACACGCGATTGCTCGAGTACGACTTCGGGTTACTACTCGTCTTCCCCAAACCTAAAACCCATAGCACAAACGAAACCACAAACGTGCACATGCACATGCACAGGAACTCCGGCCACTACCGACCGACGTCGTGACCTTCCTCAAGTTACCGACCATCTCTCCAAGCCTTACACGAACCCAGATCGTCAAAATCAACATCACATCGAAATCAAGACAATCGATCGAAATTGGAACGAAACTTAAGACCAAAACCACCTCGCCGCCGACGAACGCCTCCACCTGACACCAAACTGCTGTAACCCAAGACATGCATCGAGCCACCGAACCTTTCCCCCTCATGCGGTTTGTTCCGATGCATTAGCGACATCAAACTGGCCATGATTCCAACCCATACTAAAAACAGAAACGCAACCCTACTTCGACTCTTCACGACCACCACGGCCTTCGATAACAACATCCACCATTTTTCCAAAGATCACTATACCCATAGCCATCTCTGACAACAATTCCGTGCTTCAATTCGATGCCGATCAGGCAATGTCCAAAATTCCCAAAAACGATTAACTTCGAATAACTCCTCAAATCCCAAACTAAAAATCAGAATTTTCACACCTAAATTCACGATTTCCTACCCTGAATCTATTTTTGTACTCAAATTGTGAAATTGTTTTCATAAAATTTTGACCGATTTATGATTTTCCATGGTATTTTCTTATTTCTGAGTCAATTATTGAATTAAAGTTCTTGGAATCATTTTTAATGTTGATATCATATTGTTATACTCATGTTTCATTCAAGGATCTAAGTTTAAAATTACTTATATTTGGAGTTATGCATTTTTATTTGATATTGATCCTGAGTTTCACAGAGATCTATATGCTAACAACACAAGCATGCTTCAATTCACAGCAGGGTTCAAAACCAATTTTCAAGTTGAAAATAATCATGCAAATTCACATCATTTATTCTACCACTTCAAAGATTTCCATATAAGTCAGCATGATATCAGATTTGAATTAAAACTGTTTTTAATTAAAGAGTTTACTCACCTACATTTTGTTGATGGCAGAGGAAAAAAATGAAAATGTTTGATTTTGTAGCTAACTATGGTTTGAATTGTTACTTGCTGTTGCTCCTTAAAAACATTTTTCTTAAAACAGCGATCAAGTTATTCCAAACATATACTCTTCAAACATCATCACCTATGATGGTTTACATAGAGAGTGATTGGGTTTTGAATGAACTTATTGTCTGTAAAACTAAAATAAAGGTAATTATACATATATTCAGACATGCACTGATGTATTCCAGATATTTATTAACATGCAAGATAAATTTCCATTCATGCTAACCATTAACACATCATTACTTCATACTCCTATATCATGCAACAGATTTTAAACAAATATAGGATTGTTTACTCACCTTTTTATGAACAGAGCATCAGTTTGAAAACTGAAACTGCCAACTTGATTTAGATCTGATCTCTGAACTTGATTCAGTTTGTTTAAATTCCTTGTTTTGATCAGGACTTAGCTGCTTTGATGTTGAACTAAAATCTGATCTTTCTTTGAGCTTCCAGATTTTCGATTGTAAAAGTTTGTAGAAAGAATTGTTGCTCAAGTTTCTATTTTCCTTTTCTAGTTTGTAAAATTTTGCTTGCTTCAATTTCTTTATCTAGTTTTAAATTGTTTTACAGGCTTTTGGATTCTTAGATTTTGAAATTAAAGATGGAAATGAAAAATGAGAAGTGGGAAGGACATATACAATTTTGATTTATGATAAAAATAAAAGAAAATGAATGTAAAATTGTGACACTTGTTATTATTGCATGTAAATATTGTTAACATTTGTACATCTCATGATGTTTTTCTCTTACATTTGTTTAAATGTATTTTTTTTCTTGTTTACACTTGTAATTAATTTTTTTTTCATGCTATAATGTATTTAATTAATTTAAGTATTATATTAACATATGGTTTAAAATTTATAAGTTATGTATTAGGTTAATAAATGTTTATATACATATTTATCTATTATGTTTTTATTAAATGATGTTTTTAAATATACAACTATTTATTCAAGTAATATTTTCAATGTATTTGTTTGAATTTTAAATCCAAATTCCAAATCACCATTCATTTATAAACCACACAAATCCTATTTTTTTTCAATTCTCGAATTCAAATTTAATTTAAAATCAACTCATATATATTTTTAAACGAACACATTTTAAATTTTATTTGAAAATAATAATTTTGCCCATTTTAAATATTTTATATTAGGAGATTATCAAATAAATATTTACCCAGATATAAATATGTAGTATCAGATTTATTTGTTCAACTTAGTGTTTTCAAATGTTTAAAATCAAATAATTATCCAATTATCAGATGTCCAAAATAAGGGTTATCACATTCCTCCCCCCTTAGAACCTTTTCATCCTCGAAAAGGAACGAACCAGAATTTATTCAATACTTAAAATTAGATAAATTTCTCCTTAACCCTTTTAAAACACTTTAAAATTTATAAAATATTACCAAAATAGTTTTATAAAAATACTTTTATAACTCGATGTTTCAACCAATCCATTCTTGTTCTCACAGAATTCGGTCATACGTTGATTAGGCGTAGGACTGAAAATCTATAAGTACTTGGCAGTCCCGTTTCAACATCCAGTGAAAATACTTGGGAAAATAATTTTTTGAAAATATAGAAAACAGTTTTTGAAAATAGATGAAATATCTTTGGTGAGAATGCTCTGGAAATCATCACCCCCATCCATGGTCGTAGTTACATCCTGGGTTACGTTGCCATCGCAGCAAAAGTCCATGTAATTGCAGGCTCTCCGCGGCCTCTCGATTACGCCATGGAACCCATGACAGATCGCAGTTACATTCCAGGGTTACGTTGTCATCACAGCAAAAGTCCATGTAACTGCAGGCTCTCTGTGGCCTCTGATTTTCGTTGTCGAAATGAAACTTCTCCACTCCTACATAGGTCGTAGTCTACCAATATAAAATCAAACGCAGACTGTTGGCTCTCAGTGGCACACACGACTTTCGCTATGTTGCCATAGGTCGCAGTCTACCGATATAAAATCAAATGCAGACTGTTGGCTCTCAGCGGCACACACGACTTTCGCTATGGTATACTCTACTCATAATCCCCAGGAACTAGTTTTGTCCGGACTCCTCACAGGATCAACTTTAGAAACCCCCCCCCCCTTAGGGCTCAAGGCAGCACCACCCGGTGGTACTCCTGAGAAGTTCATTTTCAAGGGAGCGCCTTTTTTCCCAGAGCCATCATCAAAACACTTTATACTACATATATAGTATCTTCCAAATCATACACCTAGTATGATCTCATACAAGGCTCCTTTACTCAAAATCGATAATCAAAATCGATAATTTTCAAACTTGGCTTTTCAAATTTCAATATTGATTTTACCCAAAAATCAGAAGCCTTTCTGAATTCAAAGGTTCCAAAAACCTGTGACGCCCCACCTCTATGCCCATGCTAGCCAAGAACACTACGGAGTATTGCGGTCGACTAGCATGGAGAATAAGGCTGTTGAGGAGCGACCATCTGTATAATTGCTTTGTGCGAGTACCGATATGCCAGATAAAATTATAGTTTTTCATCTCAAGAGGAAATCCAACATACCGACACAAACTCAAAGCTACTACACAGTGGCTATAAAGGTCTTCGGAAACAAATATAGAAATAAACATAACACAAATCAGTCACAGATAATTCATATCACAAAGGCGGAAGAAGATATGAATATATATAATTAACACATGGAAGTGTATATCAGAGTAGTGGTCAAAAAGATCCACAATAATACAAAAGAATAGCAACACGTGCTATACAAAAGAATACAACTATGAGTCTATATCTCAAGTGTATACAACAAAAACTGCTAATCTATGTGGTTTGCCAAAAGTCAGAGTAATCAATCCCAAGTGAGAAGTCAAGCTGAAGAACCTGTAACATCTCGGTCTGACCCGAGTATTATTTAATAAGAAAATAATAAACGGATCAGTCTAACTATAAATATCAGGTGAAATGATATAGAATAAGAGATATGACTAAACACATAATAATCACAATGCCAAGCTGTGATATATATAAGTAATTGAAAATCAACAAGAGATTAATCAATATCACCAAATCTACACAAGAATCAAAGAAAATGTCATACTCCTTGTTTCGTTCACCAAACCATAAATATTGACGATTATATCAATGTCAATCACAAAAGTCAATGACACACAAATTCACCAATGCACAAATATTGATAAAACTTATCAATGGAAATCATGAAAATTAGTGAAGCACAAATTCTAGAAATCATCTCAAGAAATCCAGACAATGACACACGAACTCACCTATGCACAAAAATTGATAAATCATATCAATAGAAATCACAAAAATAGGTGAAGAAGAAAGTTCCAGAATTCGACACATGAAATCCAGAAATCACACAAAATAGGGGGAAGGCCTATCACACGAACGGAAGCATGAAAACTCACCAACATATGTATCACACGAACGAGACGCTATCTCATGGTAGCTAGCCATTAATTTTTGATACACGAACGTCCTGAAGACCATGGGGCGCTACCCCACATATGTGAGTAGAAACTCACACAAACGGGGTTTAGTCTCCCTCGTAGACAAAGAGACATCGCACATTGCTAGTCTAAATCACAAAAAATGATCGTCATGATCATCAAGAAGTGTCAATTACAGTAAGCTAGTAAATATATGAGCTTAGCTTCATGTCCCATAACCACTAGCTTAACTTAAATATTTACGAACAAATTGTAGATCTCCACTAGAAAATTGTCACAAGAGATTCAATCGAACAAGTCCAAGAATTAACCGACGAAGTAAACGCAAGCGTTTCGTACCACTTGTTTTAAAAAGTCGTTTAATTAGATTTCTCATACGAGTGAGGTAAAGGTTTGTATATACTAATAGATTAGAAATTGGTTTGAGAAAACGAGCTTTGTAATAAAATAGTGTTGAAATCATTTGAAGAAAGAGTTTTGATATTTACTATTAGTATCGAAACCTTTATATTTTTAAAGTGACAAATCACAAAGAAGATTGTATGAACAATCAATCACTAAAATTCACATACTAAGATGTGAATAAAATCCAAAGAAACCGATAAAGAATCCATCGAAATGGATATTCAAAAATCCCTAAAAAGGAGTCATCAAAGTCATAATCAATGATAACAACAAATAGGATCATCACGAATCGATTTAAATTGGAAATTCAATCCAAAAAGGCAAAATGGACTCAAACAGCAGGTTCAGTCGACTGAACAGAGTTTTCAGTCGACTGACCCTGTGCCTAGAAATTTTCCAGGTTCAGGAAACTTTCTGTTTCCAGTTTCAGTCGACTGAACAGAGGATTCAGTCGACTGAACAGAGGATTCAGTCGACTGAATCATGCCTGGAAACTTTCGGGTTCCAGGTTCAGTCGACTGAACAGACTTTTCAGTCGACTGAATCTTGTCTGGGCTGTTTTTTCAGTCTATCCAAATGAAGAGCAAACTCTTCCAAAATGCAACCGGACGAACATTGGCTCTAAGGGTTTATGCCAATCGGCAACCCGACCCTATATGCTCCTCGATGCATCACCAAAAGCACGATCAAACATCCATATAAGGATTTTCACACAAATTTGACTTTAAAACCCAAAAATTGGAATATTCACAAAACCAATCCAAATCAAGAGCAAATGCACATGAAGAAGTGTTAGGAATTCATACCTAACAACCAAAGATAATTATAGTCATAGATGTGAGATAAAAATCTCACCTTTGAACCCAAACGATTGAAGAAGGTGCTTGAAAGCAAAGGAGAATCAACCACTCTTCAAATCCAACTCAAGAAGCTTGATTCTAGGCTTTAAAAGAAGAACATTCCCAAAGTTAGGTTTAGGAATTTCTGAAATTGATAAGAGATTGAGTTGGAGAAGAAGAAGAGAAGCTTACCAATGGGTTCTTCTATTAGTTTGGAGCTAGAACTTGATTTGCAAAAGAAAACTAGGGCTTGAGTTTTAGTTTCCCATCTCTCCCACCATTGTTGCTAAAGCTTGAGTATTAGGAATTGGAAATGAAGTAAATGAGGAGTTGAAGTGGAGTTGGGACTGAATACATAAGTGGGGTTATTGGGCTCAGCCCAAACGAAAGCCCTAAGCAAAAAGTAGCAAAATTCAACTTTCTCCAAACTTATCGAAGCTTATACTCAAAAAGGTTGCAAACGTCATTTTGAACTCAATGGGGGTGGTCTCGAGTCCCAATTCGACCGTATTCAAAAAGTAGCTTTTCGGACCAAAATCCGACTACGATACCACATTTAAATAAAACATTTAAATGTATAAATCATAACATATGCGGGTTGTTACAGACTCCCCTCCTTAAAGAAATTGCGTCCTCGCAATATTTAAGAAGAGAATATAAAGTAACAACCATAAAAGCATATTCAACCCAAAAGAAGATTGAAATAAGAAGTTCACCTTAAAGAGCACGAGAGAGTAGGTCCGGATGTGTTCGCTCGATGAACTCTCTAGACTCTCAAGAACAATCCTTAGGATTTGAAGACCATTGAACTTTAACAAGCGAAACATCTTTATTTCGAAGGCGCTTGACCTCCGAAGCAATAATACGAATAGGATGTTGCTCATAAGTTAAACTGGGCGAAACTTTAACCTCTTCCACAACACCGGGCTCAAGAATAGAATCGGAATCTCGAAGACACTTCCGAAGTTGAGAAACGTGAAACACGTCATGGATAGCAGAAAATTGAGCCGGTAATAAAAGGCGATATGCCATGGAACCAATACGTTTAGTGATAGGAAATGGCCCAATATATCGAGGCGCTAACTTTCCCGATCGACTGAAACGCACAACACCTTTCATAGGTGACACACGAATGAACACAAGATCTCCCACAGAAAACTCTAACTCCCTTCTCCGGTTATCATCATAGGATTTTTGTCTACTCTGGGCTTCTTTCACCCTATGTCGAATAAGTTCAATCTTTTCTGTGGAATCACGAATAAGATCTGGACCTAAAACCAGTTTCTCACCGGCCTCAAGCCAACAAGAAGGAGATTGGCATGGCCTTCCATAGAGTGCCTCGAAAGGTGCCATACCAATACTAGATTGGAAGCCATTATTATAGGAAAATTCAACAAGTGAAATATGATCTTCCCAACTTCCGCCAAAATCAAGAACACAAGCACGAAGAAGATCTTCAAGAGTTTGATTCACACGCTCGGTTTGTCCATCGGACTGAGGATGATAAGCGGTGCTAAAATTAAGCTTCGTTCCTAAAGCTGTTTGAAGACTCTTCCAAAATCCACTAGTAAACAATGGATCACGATCACTAACAATAGAAGTAGGAACTCCATGCAATTTAACAATTTCTTTGACAAAGAGTTTGGCCAAAAGAGGAACGGTTCGATTGGACCGAACGGGAATAAAATGGGCGGATTTAGTAAGTCTATCAACAATCACCCATAAGCTATCATGACCCAAACGAGAACGGGGAAGGCCATCTATAAAATCCATGGAAATTTGGTCCCACTTCCAAATTGGAATTTCTAAAGGTTGCAATAACCCACCGGGCTTTTGATGTTCGGCCTTAACGAGTTGGCAAGTCATGCAACGCTTAACAAAGTTAGCGATGTCAAGCTTCATTCCCTCCCAATAATAAAGTCGTTTCATATCCGCGTACATTTTACTACTACCGGGATGAATGGTAAATTTAGAACGATGTGAATCTTCTAAAATATCTTTACGAAGATCACTAATATTTGGCACGATAAGTCTACCAAATCTCCGAATGCCGCCACGAGAA
Source organism: Allium cepa (assembly GCA_030765085.1). Classification (NCBI taxonomy): domain Eukaryota; kingdom Viridiplantae; phylum Streptophyta; class Magnoliopsida; order Asparagales; family Amaryllidaceae; genus Allium; species Allium cepa. Next base: position 469,473,255 of record CM060943.1, read on the forward strand.
TCAATATCAAAGTCTTTCAAACCTTCAATATCAATTTTATCCTTAAAATTTTGGCCAAGAAGAGACAATTCGGGATCTAGCCCTTGAGCTTCAAGAATGCGGTCTAACAGAGAAGGATGAGCCTCAAGGCTATATAAAACAAGAGATGAACATAAATCGGAAACACGGTCTTGAATTTCGCAAGTGGATAAAATCTCGAGATCGTTCCATTCGGATATCATCATAGAAACAATCGCTTGTTGCTTTCGACTAAGTGCATCCGCAATGCGGTTTCCCTTTCCGGGAGTATAAAGGATATCAAGATCATAAGGAGCAAGGAACTCGAGCCAACGTTGTTGACGCAAATTAAGTTCCTTTTGAGAGAATAAATACTTCAAGGACTTATGATCAGTATAAAGAACAAATTTCTCTCCCAAAAGATAATGACGCCAAATTCGAAGAGCAAAAACAATAGCCGCGAGCTCTAAATCATGAGTGGCATATCTAGTCTCAGCAGGCTTCAATTGCCTTGAAGCATAAGCAATAACACGTTCTTTTTGCATAAGAACGGCACCCAAACCAATGCGACTAGCATCGGTATAAACAACGAAATCTTGATTCCCCTCGGGAATAACAAGAATAGGAGCATCGAAAAGGAGTTCTTTCAATTTCTGGAAAGAAGCTTCACATTTGTCTGACCAAATGTATTTAACGCCTTTCTTTGTTAAGCTAGTGAGAGGCACGGCAATCTTAGAAAAGTCTTTGATAAAACGGCGGTAATAACCCGCCAATCCAAGAAAACTACGAATCTCCGTCACACTCTCCGGTCTCTTCCAATCTTGAATCGCTTCAATCTTTGAAGGATCCATGGAAATTCCGGATTCGGAAATAATATGACCGAGAAACTTCACACGAGATTGCCAAAAATGGCATTTAGAAAATTTTGCTTTTAATTGATTACTCCTAAGAGTTTCCAACACAGTCCGAAGATGCTTCTCATGTTCCTCCTCAGTTTTAGAATACACAAGAATATCATCAATGAAGATGAGAACAAACCGATCGAGGAAGTCTTTGAAAACTCTATTCATAAGGTCGACGAAATAAGCCGGAGCATTCGTTAGACAAATGGCATAACAAGCCATTCATAAGATCCATAACGAGTATGGAACGATGTCAAAGGAACGCTATCCTCTGCAATACGAAGCTGATGAAATCCAGTAGCTAAGTCTAATTGTGAAAAGACTCTAGCACCACTAAGTTGATCGAATAGATCATCAATCCGAGGTAAAGGATATTTGTTTTTGATAGTAAGATCATTAAGCTTGCGGTAGTCAACGCAAAGCCTAAGTGTTCCATCGGATTTCTTCACAAAAATAGCTGAAGCCCCCCAAGGCGAGGAACTAGAGCGAATAAATTGCTTCGTTTCCAAATCGGATAATTGTATGCGCATCTCCTCATTTTCTTTATTGGACAAACGATAAGGAGGACGAGTGACAGGTTGAGCTCCAAGAATGAGATTAATTCTGAACTCAATTGCTCGCTTAGGTGGTAATCCTAAAACGGGCTCGAATATGTCGAAAAATTCACGAATGACGTGAATAAGAGAAATAATATCACCCTCATCATCATCATCGTCATCATGAGGATTTAAAGAATAAAAAGATGCAACCATGCTGGAATCTGAATCTTTAAGATTAATAGAAATCTGCTTAACAGATTAAGGATGTCGAAGATGAATAGTCCGCTCAGGACATAGGATATGAGCTTCATAACGGTTAAGCCAATCCATTCCCAAAATCATTCCAAAGCCTAAATAACGCATGACATGCAAATCGGCTCGGAGAGAAAAATCACACAAAATAATCTCGACATCTTTACACAATAAACTGATTGTCGTGGATCCACCAACCGGATTCGCAATTCTCAAAGAAGTCATTAAACACAAAACATTCAAAGAAAAAGTATCAACAAGTTCTTTTGATATAAAAGAATGGGACGCACCCGTATCAAAGAGAACTCGAATAGAATGACGAAATAAAATAATTCCATCCAGAATAGAATGAGAAATACCTTGGCCACGAGATGTGTTGCCAGGGGCTTGAGCAACATTAAGCTTTCCCTCCTTCCTATTTTGAAGTTTGGGACATACGTGCATAAAATGGTCCGGGCTTTTGCAATAGCGACAAGTACGAGGCTTTGAACACTTGTTCGCAAAATGGTCTTTCGAACCACAATTATAGCATTTCCCTTGATTAGAGGAAAAGGTCTTTTCAACAGGAGTTGCTTGCCTCCTTTTCTTATTGGGATAAGGGCCTTTGAATTTGTTTGGCCTCTTCTTGTTGTTGAAGTTTGGTTTGGAACCCACCACTTCAACATCATTCTCCCTATCCGCCTCTTCAAGACGAAGAGCGATATCAACGAGTTGGTCGAAAGAAACTTCTAATTTTAGAAGTAATGGCTTCTTGAGATTTTTGTTTAAGCCATAGACGAACCTCTGGTTCTTCTTTAAAGGGGTGTTGATGTATTCAACCCCATATTTGGAAAGTGACTCGAAGGAGGCGACGTAATCAGTCACGGAGGACTCACCTTGAACAAGGTCTATAAATCGTCGAGTCAATGTCACTTTCTCTGCTTCTGGTAAAATTTCAACTCGAAGCGTTCCCGGAATTGCTCCCAGGTGAGATCCGCTTCATTAATCTCAGAAATAAGAAGCTCGTACCAATCCAATGCTCTTTCTCGGAGCATACTAGAGGCCACCTGAACTCGGTGAAGGTCAATAAGATTCATGCGAGAAAAGATTCGATCGCATGACCTTAGCCAAGCCTGTACTTCAATAATAGTTTCGGAACCTTTGAATGGCTCCCCACCCAAATTAGTGTAATCGCTGCACAAGCGTGCAAATCCCGACTTTGGGTGAGTAGGTTCCGGGTTAGCTCCAGCTGCTTGAGCATTCGTCACTAAATCAAGAAGTTGTTGAGCAGTCATAAAAACTCCATCCTGGGGCGGAGTGCCAGATGGTACGGCTCTGGGGCGGCCTGGTCTAGACATTTCTCTTCCTTTAGAAAGAAAGAAGAACAAGGAGAAGATTATTCACTAATGAATATCAAGCAATCTTGATAGATAAAACAAGGAATCATAAAAGAAAATAGGATGAATCGGTACGAAGACTCGAAGTAAATCCTAAAGCACGACTCCTAAGATGGATTTAGGACGATGATCCTTGTTATAATATTCCATATTGTTCCGAAGTTTGGCTCTGATACCAAGCTGTGACGCCCCACCTCTATACCCATGCTAGCCAAGAACACTACGTAGTAATGCTGTTGACTAGCACGGAGAATAAGGCTGTTGAGGAGCGACCATCTGTATAATTGCTTTGTGCGAGTACCGATATGCCAGATAAAATTATAGTTTTTCATCTCAAGAGGAAATCCAACTACCGACACAAACTCAAAGCTACTACACAGTGGCTATAAAGGTCTTCGGAAACAAATATAGAAATAAACATAACACAAATCAGTCACAGATAATTCATATCACAAAGGCGGAAGAAGATATGAATATATATAATTAACACATGGAAGTGTATATCAGAGTAGTGGTCAAAAAGATCCACAATAATACAAAAGAATAGCAACACGTGCTATACAAAAGAATACAACTATGAGTCTATATCTCAAGTGTATACAACAAAAACTGCTAATCTATGTGGTTTGCCAAAAGTCAGAGTAATCAATCCCAAGTGAGAAGTCAAGCTGAAGCACATGTAACATCTCGGTCTGACCCGAGTATTATTTAATAAGAAAATAATAAACGGATCAGTCTAACTATAAATATCAGGTGAAATGATATAGAATAAGAGATATGACTAAACACATAATAATCACAATGCCAAGCTGTGATATATACAAGTAATTGAAAATCAACAAGAGATTAATCAATATCACCAAATCTACACAAGAATCAAAGAAAATGTCATACTCCTTGTTTCGTTCACCAAACCATAAATATTGACGATTATATCAATGTCAATCACAAAAGTCAATGACACACAAATTCACCAATGCACAAATATTGATAAAACTTATCAATGGAAATCACGAAAATTGGTGAAGCACAAATTCTAGAAATCATCTCAAGAAATCCAGACAATGACATACGAACTCACCTATGCACAAAAATTGATAAATCATATCAATAGAAATCACAAAAATAGGTGAAGAAGAAAGTTCCAGAATTCGACACACGAAATCCAGAAATCACACAAAATAGGGGGAAGGCCTATCACACGAACGGGAGCATGAAAACTCACCAACATATGTATCACACGAACGAGACGCTACCTCATGGTAGCTAGCCATTAATTTTTGACACACGAACGGCCCGAAGATCATGGGGCGCTACCCCACATATGTGAGTAGAAACTCACACAAACGGGGTTTAGTCTCCCTCGTAGACAAAGAGACATTGCACATTGCTAGTCTAAATCACAAAAAATGATCATCATGATCATCAAGAAGTATCAATTACAGTAAGCTAGTAAATATGTGAGCTTAGTTTCATGTCCCATAACCACTAGCTTAACTTAAATATTTACGAACAAATTGTAGATCTCCACTAGAAAATTGTCACAAGAGATTCAATCGAACAAGTCCAAGAATTAACCGACGAAGTAAACGCAAGCGTTTCATACCACTTGTTTTACAAAGTCGTTTAATTAGATTTCTCATACGAGTGAGGTAAAGGTTTGTATATACTAATAGATTGGAAATTGGTTTGAGAAAACGAGCTTTGTAATAAAATAGTGTTGAAATCATTTGAAGAAAGAGTTTTGATATTTACTATTAGTATCGAAACCTTTATATTTTTAAAGTGACAAATCACAAAGAAGATTGTAGGAACAATCAATCACTAAAATTCACATACGAAGATGTGAATAAAATCCAAAGAAACCGATAAAGAATCCATCGAAATGGATATTCAAAAATCCCTAAAAAGGAGTCATCAAAGTCATAATAAATGATAACAACAAATAGGATCATCACGAATCGATTTAAATTGGAAATTCAATCCAAAAAGGCAAAATGGACTCAAACAGCAGGTTCAATCGACTGAACAGAGTTTTCAGTCGACTGACCCTGTGCCTAGAAATTTTCCAGGTTCAGGAAACTTTCTTTTTCCAGTTTCAGTCGACTGAACAGAGGATTCAGTCGACTGAATCATGCCTGGAAACTTTCGGGTTTCAGGTTCAGTCGACTGAACAGACTTTTCAGTCGACTGAATCTTGCCTGGGCTGTTTTTTCAGCCTATCCAAATGAAGAGCAAACTCTTTCAAAATGCAACCGGACGAACATTGGCTCTAAGGGTTTATGCCAATCGGCAACCCGGCCCTATATGCTCCTCGATGCATCACCAAAAGCACGATCAAACATCCATATAAGGATTTTCACACAAATTTGACTTAAAAACCCAAAAATTGGAATATTCACAAAACCAATCCAAATCAAGAGCAAATGCACATGAAGAAGTGTTAGGAATTCATACCTAACAACCAAAGATAATTATAGTCATAGATGTGAGATAAAAATCTCACCTTTGAACCCAAACGATTGAAGAAGGTGCTTGGAAGCAAAGGAGAATCAACCACTCTTCAAATCCAACTCAAGAAGCTTGATTCTAGGCTTTAAAAGAAGAACATTCCCAAAGTTAGGTTTAGGAATTTCTGAAATTGATAAGAGATTGAGTTGGAGAAGAAGAAGAGAAGCTTACCAATGGGTTCTTCTATTAGTTTGGAGCTAGAACTTGATTTGCAAAAGAAAACTAGGGCTTGAGTTTTAGTTTCCCATCTCTCCCACCATTTTTGCTAAAGCTTGAGTATTAGGAATTGGAAATGAAGTAAATGAGGAGTTGAAGTGGAGTTGGGACTGAATACATAAGTGGGGTTATTGGGCTCAGCCCAAACCAAAGCCTTAAGCAAAAAGTAGCAAAATTCAACTTTCTCCAAACTTATCGAAGCTTATACTCAAAAAGGTCGCAAACGTCATTTTGAACTCAATGGGGGTGGTCTCGAGTCCCAATTCGACCGTATGCAAAAAGTAGCTTTTCGGACTAAAATCCGACTACGATACCACATTTAAATAAAACATTTAAATGTATAAATCATAACATATGCGGGTTGTTACAAAACCTTTCTCAAAATCATTCTCATAAGATCCTTTACATCTACATATATCTATATATATGTATGTATGTATAACTTCGAAAAATCTTCGGATCATTTCAAACTTGTATAAAACTCCTTTTATACTTCAAAACACCTTCAAAATCCTTTTCTTCTGGCAATAGATTCAACAAGGGGAAATTTGTCTTATATAACAAAGATATATAACCTTATTTACTCCAAATCAAATATTCAAATTTGATTACTCTATAAAGTCATTAACCATATTACTTACTTCCAAAAAGTAAATTTCTATCATAGAAATATCAAATTTCCATTTTACTTCAACATATATTTCACAAAGTATATTTCCATTTCAAAATCCATCTTACAGTTCTTATTTACTAACTTTGAATATCAATTTCATTCTAATCCGCACGATGTATACATATCTCCGTACACTATACTAATCTGATCGCTCACTTGATCACACAATTTCACTTCCGAACTAGTATCGTCCACCCGACTTCCTAGTGCGGACTCAGATCTGGTTTCTTGATCAGAAACCGTCATTCTCCTTGCATAGTCATAACTATGATAGAGAATATCCAGAACCAATCAACAGTCCATATCCAGGTTCGCCGTTGAAAATCGAGTGGAAAAATCCCAACTCAGATCGATATAACTATCTCGAAATTCTATGCTCGAATCTGGATCAAATCACTATGCGAATAGAATAATATACGTACACCCTACGTATTTATCTTTATTGGTTATTAGCCAAATCAATTCCATTTCTGTTCACATTCATTTTGATTTTCATTCACTTACTCACAATTGCTTCAATCCATTTGGATTATCACCTCTATTCTTATCTCGATTGGGTATTTAACCAATAACAGTTTGATCTCCGACCAGTTTATTTAGAAAATAGCTTGAAAATTTTAAAAATAGATAAGTAGTCGGAAGATAATTACTAGTTTGTAAAATAGGTGTAAAATAGTTAGAAAACAGTTAAAATAATTATAGAAATTTTAGAAAATTGCAAAATAATAGTAAAATAATAATTAGTTTTTAGTTGGAATATAGTAATTAGTTTATAAAACAGTTGGAAAATCATTAAACAGTTTCAAAAATAATTGTAAAACAAGTATAAGATAGTTTGGCTTTTAAAAGAAAGGTTGTAATATAATGAATAGCTTGGAAAAATAGGTTTATATTAAAACAATTTATATTAAAAATAGTCCAGAGTCAAAACTTCTCACTTCCAAATCTCCATTCTCATCAATTCAATTTAAATTTCTACTTCCATTTAAAGTGACCCAATTCCAATTTTAAATAACTTCAATTTCCATTGAAATTGATTCAACTCCAATTCAAGTTGAATTAACCTCAGTTTCTTTCCAAATTTGACTTTATTCAACCTTGATCTCAAATTCTACTAATTCAAATAAATTTCAATTGAACTAGTTCCAATTTCAATTCAAATTCCAAATTTAAACCATCTCGAATTATATAAATTCGAGTTAAATTTTCAAATTTTTTTTGAGTCCACATTCCAGAATTTCATTTTAAATCAATTTAATCTTTCAAAAACCAACTTATTAACCAAATTCAACCTTAAAACCAATTTTCAACAATTTCAGTTGAAATTCTATTTTCAAACTAAAGTTAAATTTTCTTTTTATCTCAATAATAGATATATTACTACAGTCCATTTCTTCATTTATCAAATCCAATTTCAACTCAAAGTTATTAATAATAACGGAATGGTATCATTCAAATTATTTTAAAACATCCATCCATTTCCAATTTTCGAATCTCAAACCCATTTTGAGATCACTCAAATTTCCTAATTCAAATCAACCATTCAACTTCCCAAGTTAAATCCTAATTTCATCTTGAAATTTTCAAATCAGGTTGATCATTCCAATTTATTTAACCTTTCTAAAGTTAAACTCAATTCACTTAATCCAGTCAACCTTACCCAGTTTGAACTTCCATCTTAAATTTTGAACTTTTCATAAATAATCTTCCCACTTATTAAGTTCAAAAACTTATCACTTTGGGTATCATATCTCATTCCAAATTTAGAACTCAATATTTAGAGTTTATTTCAAATTATCCTTGATATCATGTATATCCATACATATATACATATTTATTTCTTTAGAATATTTCATTTTGCTTACTCATAAATACACATCTTTTTACACAACTATCATTTAGGATAATAACCAAGATTATCATATCTAAAGCCATTCATTATCATCTTATTCTGAAACACTTCTTCAATTTAAGATTTCAATTTCAGTTTGAATCCATTTCAAACTTAACTTTATTTAATTTCAGTTTGGTTGTATTTCTAATACCACTTAATTTAATCCCAATTTCAATTTGGTCGTATTATATTACTTCTTAATTTAATTCCAAAAATTTAATAACCAATTCCCTTAATATTTATTAGAAAGAAATATTGCTTTATATATTAAATATAATCTAATATAAAATCATTTAAAATCTTTATATAAGAAAATAACAAGTACGCTCTCTCATATATACACTCAACTCATCGTAGGATACCATTGACCCTTTCCTTAATGAGTAATCCCAACAGAGCCAAGGTTCTCGCTTAACCTTCAGCTTTGATACCAAATGTAACGACCCGTAATTTTCGATCCCGAAAACTCCAGATAGTTATGAAAAAGAAGAAGAGATAGAAGAGATAGAAGAAAATAGAAACACCAAAACACAGATTCTCACATTCGCAGCGGATCAAAATATAATATTAAATAAATAGCAGTTATACAAAGGAAGACTGTACTAGTCAAATTACACTTTAATATATCAGAGTTACAATATTTACACAACACTGAGCAGTTTAATTCAACATGCCCCAGATAAGCTATAAATAAATACAGCGGAATACCCTCCATTCGTTCCTGTCCTCCAGCTCGCCTCCTGAGCTTCAGAACGTCCTTATTTGAAAATATGTAATACTCGGTCTGACCCGAGCATTACATCAAAGTAACACCCGGGTCAGGATGGAAACCAACGTGAGTAAACCCATCTAACATGATATACACCAAAAAAGTAACCTATTTAAAACCCGGGATAACTCGTAATAATTTGACAAATGCACAGGTTTGGTTAGACAACACTTATTACGCTCATCAATTTCTAAGTATCATACTTAGATTAAATGGTCCACTTCACTTACGTCATTCCATTTCAGTCTATTTGTTTCACATACCAAATCTGTACAGAATTTTTATAGATTACAAATCGAAGTGGTTTCGGGTATTTACTAATACCCGACTCCAGTCTCTTCGAACTCAATTTCCATCTTAACCCCCATTAGTTAAGTGAAACACAATTCAACCTTTAATACAAGATATCACTTTTAATATAGCAATTCATCAACGACAGATAACCACATAATCACCATACAAGACAAACATATCATGTCACTAACATTTTATACCAGAAATATCAACCAATCATCCATAAGCAAGATTGATTAGTCACCCATTCCTAATTAATCAGATTAATTTCCTTAATCACTTTTAATCTTGCTTACTTAACCATAATTAATTACAAACCACAAATTAATCATTCCCTAATTATCCTTCTAATCACATTCAGAAATTAGCCTTCTATTAATTTACCACATTTATTAATCAACCTCGATTAATCACATTCAGTAATTACTTATTCTTAATTACTCACATTAACTAATTAACCACTTAATTAATTAATAAATTCTTTAATTAATTACACTGAGTATTTAGTGCTAAAATTACTTCCACTAAGGAATTATTCTTTACTTACTTTCCATCAAGTAATTACTCATTAATTAATTACGTTTTGTAATTCTCCATTAATTACTTTACTTAATTAATGATATTCAGTAATTGTTCTTTAATTACTTTCATTATCATTACTAATTTATTCCACTAAGTGATTAATTCTCAATTAATCACATTAATAAATCAATCCATTAAATTGATTCTCAATTTAATTAATCTTTATTAATTATCATAAAGATAATTAATTATTACCTTAATTGATTACATATATAAATTTAACAATCCTTCAATACATTAGACAAGCAATACATTATTTAAATCGCCTTTGAATCATTATATAACTCCTTAATTTTTTTTAAAGTATTTTAAAACTTGAAATATCGTTTAAATTTTGCTAATACTTAGTTTCATTTAAATAAACCAAAAAAAAACTTGTTTACAAACATTTTGCTTTTAACTTAGATTCAAAACTTGAATACGATTTCATTTTGTCATTAAAACTAGGCTCGACTAACGCAACCCGAGCCTACCCTTATTTTCCCTTGGTCCTTCCCCGAGCACTCATGGTATGCCCACCTGTACGATTCGCACACGCGATTGCTCGAGTACGACTTCGGGTTACTACTCATCTTCCCCGACCCTAAAACCCATAGCACAAACGAAACCACAAACGTGCACATGCACGTGCACAGGAACACCGGCCACTACCGGCCGACGTCGCGACCTTCCTCAAGTTACCGACCATCTCGCCAAGCCTTACACGAACCCAGATCGTCAAAATCAACATCACATCGAAATCGAGACATTCGATCGAAACTGGAACAAAACTTAAGACCAAAACCACCTCGCCGTCGACGAACGCCTCCACCTGACACCAAACAGCTGTAACCCAAGACACGCCTCGAACTACCGAAGCTTTTCCCCCCCATGCGGTTTGTTCTGATGCATTGGCGACATCAAACTGGCCATGACTCTGACCCATACTAAAAACAGAAACGCAACCCTACTTCGACTCTTCACGACCACCACAGCCTTCGATAACAACATCCACCATTTTTCCAAAGATCACTATACCCATAGCCATCTCTGACAACAATTTTGTGCTTCAATTCGATGCCGATCAACGGCAATGTCCAAAATTCCCAAAAACGACTAACTTCGAATAACTCCTCGAATCCCAAACTAAAAATCAAAATTTTCACACCTAATTTCATTATTTCCAACCCTGAATCTATTTGTGTAATCAAATTGTGAAATTGTTTTCATAAAATTTTGACCGATTTATGATTTTCAACAGTATTTTCTTATTTCTGAGTCAATTATTGAATTAAAATTCTTGGAATCATTTTTAATGTTGATACCATGTTGTTATACTCATGTTTCATTCAAGGATCTAAGTTTAAAATTACTTATATTTGGAGTTATGCATTTTTATTTGATATTGATCCTGAGTTTCACAGAGATCTATATGCTAACAACACAAGCATGCTTCAATTCCCAGCAGGGTTCAAAACCAATTTTCAAGTTGAATATAATCATGCAAATTCACATCATTTATTCTACCACTTCAAAGATTTCCATATAAGTCAGCATGATATCAGATTTGAATTAAAACTTTTTTTAATTAAAGAGTTTACTGACCTACATTTTGTTGATGGCAGAGAAAAAAAATGGAAATGTTTAATTTTGTAGCTAACTATGGTTTGAATTGTTACTTGCTATTGCTCCTTAAAAACATTTTTTTAAAACAGTGATCAAGTTATTCCAAACATATACTCTTCAGACATCATCACCTATGATGGTTTATATAGAGAGTGATTGGATTTTGAATGAACTTATGGTCTGTAAAACTAAAACAAAGGTAATTATACATATATTCAGACATGCACTGATGTATTCTAGATATTTATTAACATGCAAGACAAATTTCCATTCATGCTAACCATTAACACATCATTACTTCATACTCCTATATCATGCAACAGATTTTAAACAAATATAGGATTGTTTACTCACCTTTTTATGAACAGAGCATCAGTTTGAAAACTGAAACTGCGAACTTGGTTTAGATCTGATCTCTGAACTTGATTCAGATTGTTTAAATTCCTTGTTTTGACCAGGGCTTAGCTGCTTTGATGTTGAACTAAAATCTGATCTTGCTTTGAGCTTCCAAATTTTCGATTGTAAAAGTTTGTAGAAAGAATTGTTGCTTAAGTTTCTATTTTCCTTTTCTAGTTTGTAAAATTTTGTTTGCTTCAATTTCTTTATCTGGTTTTAAATTGTTTTACAGGTGAATTCTTAGATTTTGAAATTGAAGATGGAAATGAAAAATGAGGAGTGGGAAGGACATATACAATTTTATTTATGATAAAAATAAAAGAAAATGAATGTAAAATTATGACACTTGTTATTATTGCATGTAAATATTGTTAACATTTGTTAATATCATGATGTTTTTCTCTTACATTTGTTTAAATGTATCTTTTTTTTCTTTTCTACACTTGTAATTAAAAAAAATTCATGCCATAATGTGTTTAATTAATTTAAGTATTATATTAACATATGGTTTAAAATTTATAAGTTATGTATTAGGTCAATAAATGTTTATATACATATTTATCTATTATGTTTTTATTAAATGATGTTCTTTAAATATACAACTATTTATTCAAGTAATATTTTCAATGTATTTGTTTGAATTTTAAATCCAAATTCCAAATCACAATTCATTTATAAACCACACAAATCATATTTTTCTTTCAATTCTCGAGGTTAAATTTAATTTAAAATCAACTCATATATATTTTTAAACGAACACGTTTTAAATTTTATTTGAAAATAAAAATTTTGCCCATTTTAAATATTTTATCTTAGGAGATTATCAAATAAATATTTATCCAGATATAAATATGTAGTATCAGATTTAGTGTTTTCAAATGTTTAAAATCAGATAATTATCCAATTATCAGATATCCAAAATACGGGTTATCACATATAAAGTGTATATGTGTCTCAAATACACGCATCTATGTAGGTGTGCACGCAACATATAAATATGTACATGGTATAATGTGTTCGTATACAAAGGTTGAGGTTTACACCGCAACAAACACATTGGCTTTTTGTAAGTACACACACATCTATAAATAATATTTATTTTGTAATAAAATAATTTATTTCGGATAAGTCCATAATTTTGAGATTCAAAATTTATTTCAAATATCTAATTTGCTTAATTAGTAAAACAGTTTAAAAACTGACCTAGATCTAAATATTTAAATTATACATATATATATACTATAAAATTAAATAATATCATAAATCAAAAATATAAATAAAATAACTTATTATGAATAAGTTAATAATTTTGGAATTCATTTTCAAAATATCTAATTTGTTTAATTAACAGTTTAAAAACAAATCTGATCTATAGATTTCAATTAGATTATATATAGACACATATACACATATTATATATAAAATTAGATCAAAATATCATAAATATATTTATATCGTATAATTTCCAAAAATAATTTTATATATATATTTAATAATAATACATCAATATTTAATAAGATAATTAAAATCCATGTATTTAAATAAAATGCTTTACCTTCAAAATTATATGATATATATATATATTGTTTTTAATTCTATAAACAATAAAGTATAATTTTATAAATTAAAATTATTTATATACACAATACTAGTTTATACATGTTACATTGACATTAAACAAATGTATGCCTACATAAACTATATATTTAAAATAAAATAAAATTAATTTTTAATTTTTTATGTTGTAACATTAATTTGTGATACATAATAAAATAACTTTGGATACATAATAACATATATTTAATTATTCATTTATATTTGGAGTCAAGACAGTGTTAAATTAATTTTTAAAAAAATTAAATTTTTTTAAATTTTTTAAAATTATATTAAAAATTCGTTGTTGCGATATATATAGTTATTTTTTTAAACTTTATTGATTCAAACAAATAGAATTGAAAGATAGTGAAGTTTATAGATTCATACTTACGTACACACACACACACACACACACACACACACACACATATATATATATATATATATATATATGACAGTATAATTAAACAGGATAACTATTGTGCATAGAAATTCATTCATATATATATATATATATATATTAACTACATTAACATAATGACGTATCAACCATAGATTTGTAACGTACGCGATTTTTCGTTGCCGAAAAACCGAATAGTTAGGATTTTTAAGAAAAAGAGAAAGACAGAAGAAGAGATAAGAAGATAGTAAATAGAGAGAAAAGAAAATCAAAGAAAAGAAAATAGAACGGAACAGAAAACAACAGAACAACATCAGAATCTCACAATCGCAGCGGAACAACATATAATAAATAAATGAATAATCTTTAAACAAAGAACTATATCAGTTATAACATTACATCACATTTCATTACTTTTCATCATCAGAGTGTACAACATCAACAACAAACAGCGGAAAAGAAATACTATATACTAGTAATACGCCATACCATCCAGCTTGCCTCCAGCAACTCCTGAATTCCAGAATATCCTGATAAACCTAACTCTTGACTGCCCGTGTGGAAATTGGTGGGCACCCAGAGTTTAGGAAGGAAAGCAATAAACTCCGAGTCAATCATGTGACTGGTGTGAGAACTCAAAACAGTTTATTTATCTTTAAAATCAAAATAGAGGAATATTTTTAAAGTCAATTCGAAATGCTTTTAAAAATGAGACTACCATAAGGCCTCCCGCACACACACACATGCAAACGCAGAATCGGAGGAGATTTCTCCTTATGATAGTCAAAGATGCTTGATACGCATTAAAAAGAAACATTTGATATTATTACTAGTGCATAGTGTATAAAACAATTTCGAAAGTAAAATATAAATCTTAGCCAGCATAGGCATTCCGCACTTATGCCTACTATAGCTACCATCCAAACAGTGGGGCGCCACCATAAGTGAATGATAGGTTCTACAACTAAAACCGTACAAGTCTCGTATTGTTTCTTTGGATTTCCAACAAATAGTCAGGCCAAGGAACTTCTCATTGCCACATGGAAATGCCTCTGGCGGGACGTCCCGAGAACTTAACCAGCTCTCTGCCAACACAAGGCCGGGTTACCTTTATCACTAGGTAACTACTACACGAATATGTCATCCCCCGGTCCCATTGGACCTTTATCCGAGCGCTCGACAACCAACACCACACAGTAATAGATATAGTGTATCAACATGAGTAAGTATCTGGGCTCCATACCATGATACCACCCTTTCCAGAAGGAAATGCACATACCCTAAAGAGAGCTATCCCTCATAACCTTGCCGCATCTTTCCTGTTTTGCCATTCCGGGGTGTGAGGCTCGATTTCGCCGTGATTAGCCGAAAAACATGGCAGAGGCGCCACCGTTTGGAGCGACCGGAGTTGGCTGCGTCGACGTGGAGGGGGCGCCTGGAGGTGGTGAGCACGATGGTATCACCTGATCGTGGCGATGGCGTACGTGTAAGCGGCGAAAATTGGCCAAAGCAGTGGCGGCTAGGGTTTCGTCCCTGTTGTTGCGTACGTATATGCAGAGGAAATGTCGCGTACAGGAGGGAGAAGGCGTGTGACGTGGCCGTTTCTGATTTGGTGAGGTTTTTATTTTGTTTTTTATTTTTATTTTGATTTTCAAGAACGTTAATTCGAATAACTTTCACATACGGACTCCGTTTCACGCGAAATTTCTTTTGTTAGGATCGTAATTAAATTCCGGATCTGATGACGCTGGTTTGGACAGATTTGGAGACCGTTGGATTTTTGAGTTTAAATTGAATTTAAATTCGATTTAAATTCAAAAGGTGAGTGTTTTAACCCACTCACAACTTCTAAAAGTTTTTATGTTTGTTAAATTTATTTTAAATATGAGTAGAAATTTATGTATGACTGTTGGCGTGTTTTATTCAGCATATCTGTTAAATCGCATTTATTTAACTTAACTGTTAATTTAGTTTATTTATTGCATAAAATTTGACAGGTAGAATTTATTTTTGCACATAAACTGCTAGTTAACAGTCATTAAATTTATTATGGAATAGAAACTGTTAGTTAATAATCTGTTATAAATTCCTGTATAATTCTATGCTATGTATCAATGATTGTTTAAAATTGGGTGATGATTGCAATTGATGATTGATGATTGATATTTGGATGAATGAATGCTATAATTATATTGTATAAACTTCAAGCCATCATGCATTTTCATTTCATTCGGGGTTGTGGTTTGAAATGATATACAACCGCAAAATTTTATTTTTAAATTGCGGATTGAAATGATAAATATCCGTATCACTTGACCATAGGATAGAAAATTTTATACAGGCACCGTGGTCTATATATAAATTATTTTAAAGTGATTTCTATGGTTTGGATGGGATACGGTTTATAAAAAAATTTAATTTTGATATTTTATAAATGTTATTCTTCTATATATATACATATGAAGTTAAAAATTTCGAATTTAAGCTGTGTATAAATCTATTAAATAAAAATGGGAAAATTGAGAAATGGAATTTGATAATTCATATTATATGTTTAAGTTTGGAAAATTTTAAGGTATGATATTTATAACTGGATTTTTCCAAGATAAATTTAAAATGAATATTCTAGTATAATTTAATAGAAGAAAATATTTAATTGCTAGAAATTGGAGTTTTATTTATGGATTTTTATGTAAATATTCAAGACTAAATAATAGAACATTTAATTTGGTTGAAGGAATAAATTCCAACTTTAGTTTTTAAATATTAATACTCCAAATGGATATATATATATATATATATATATATATATATATATAGAAATTGAAGTGGTTTTGGAACTTGAAAGTGGTATTTAAATTTTGGTTTAGACTTTAAATAAAGAAATATATTTGTAAAGCCATGGAAATTATTTTCTTTACAAAGTAACCTTAAAGTTAAACCATTTATTGCGTATACCGTTGAATATCCAAACCATTCAAGTTTTAGAAGTTATGGTTTTAAAATATATGAATTTCGAAATATTATGCTTTGAAAGTATAAGTCAAATATTTGGTTTCCAGATATTTTAAATTTTAAAGCAGTATGATTTTGGAAAAGAAATATATTTGGATAAAATGATATCATATTGTTTTGGGTTTTAAGATGATATCGTATTCATAGTTTTGAAAAGGAATTTTTATTCTGGTTTTAAAGTATAAACTATTTTAAATGACCACGGTGTTATAATAACGATTGGTTGGCAAAGAGACCGGGATCGGATATGGACATACTCTCTGTCGATACCGAAACCACTTTGACTAACCGTGTACGCGGTGGAGATTCCAGAGTGAAGTAGGTTGGTGGCGGCGTTTTCTGTAAGGTAAATACGTGGACCCGACTCCCGTGACTTGGCATAAGGTGGCTAAAACAGGAGCGATTCTCGGGCCAATGAGGTCATTCCTCTGATCGGACACTCCTCTTCGATATTATACTTTGACTTTGGATTGATTCAGTGGCCACTTTTATTTTTGATTTTGGGGGAGTTTGTTCGAGGTGGGCGGCAGCTGCGCGCTGCGCATTTCCACCAGCCCGGATAGCAATTGGTATATCTACCGTGGCATTGCCTAGTTGTGTCGTGTCACCTACCATACCGAGCCTTTACTACGAGTTTTGTTTTGTACCATACCTACGAAGTGCCCTCTGACGACGCCCATTACGGGGGAGATTACGGTACTGTATAGACTATGGGAATATATTCTGTGTTAAGGGCTATATGGGTAACCCCTTAACGCTATTAAAAAGTAAGTTTATTTTATAAATAGACATTATTATAATAGCGCAATATACTACATAGTAAATAGTTTAACGGACCCTTAGGAGATGTAAATCCCGAGCATCTCTTGAGTTACTGTACTCATATTTATTTCTGTTAATCTTACTCACATAGGATCTTTTAGTTCTGACTCGAGTGTTTCTTGTCTTTTCAAATTCGCTCGGGTCAGTCCGAGCGTTTCAGGATTTGAGGATTTAGCTCTGGAGGACGAAGACGAAGATTTGTGTTACTAGTATCTACTATATTATTTCACTACACCATTTAATTCCGCTGCATTGATAGTATTGGTATGGGTAACTCTGATATTCATTGTACAAGTAAAATAAAATATTTTGTAAAACAGTTTCATGAACTGTATATTTGATTATTATATTTTATCCTTCCGCTGTGAGATTTTGTTTTGTTTTATTTCTTCTCTGTTTTTCTTATTTACCCATAACAGTCCGCCCTTCCGTATGGTTTGAATCGTCATGTGTGTCGGTTTAAAGTGTGCGAAAAGGCGGGACGTTACAGTAGGCATTCTGCACTTATGCCTACTATAGCTACCATCCAAACAGTGGGGCGCCACCATAAGTGAATGATAGGTTCTACAACTAAAACCGTACAAGTCTCGTATTGTTTCTTTGGATTTCCAACAAATAGTCAGGCCAAGGAACTTCCCATTGCCACATGGAAACGCCTCTGGCGGGACGTCCCGAGAACTTAACCAGCTCTCTGCCAACACAAGGCCGGGTTACCTTTATCACTAGGTAACTACTACACGAATATGTCATCCCCCGGTCCCATTGGACCTTTATCCGAGCGCTCGACAACCAACAACACCACACAGTAATAGATATAGTGTATCAACATGAGTAAGTATCTGGGCTCCATACCATGATACCACCCTTTCCAGAAGGAAATGCACATACCCTAAAGAGAGCTACCCCTCATAACCTTGCCGCATCTTTCCTGTTTTGACCATTTCGGGGTGTGAGGCTCGACGAAGTCTCGTCCACAAAGCCACGTTTTATACAAAAGCTGTGCTTTGGGTCAACAAATGATCATAGAAATGATCACAAAGATAAACGATCAAACAAATGATCTTATCACAAATGATCAACACAATGATCATTTCACAGCAACACTCAGCATGTCACATTACCAAATTGGGAATATATCGCTGATAACCTTCAACTACATAACCTCTGAGCTCGTAGGTCTCAGAGAAGGGTGTTAAGCTAAGAGAATAAATTCTCCACCACCAACAGAAATATATTTGAAAGAAATCAGCTTTATATCTCAATTTGTAATGTCAGACATACTATCCATACAAGTCTGTTCCGGGCTCGAACAGAACCGAAGGCACTTACAAAGAAGTTCTTGCAATCCGGATATTCACTAATCACGACCGGACTTCCCATCACATATGGAGTCTCTATACCGGGGACCATTCGATGCAAAGACATTCGACGAGTTGTCCTTTCGCTTTCAAAAATATCCGGTCTTCGACACCGGTCATCAATGCTATCCATTACGTCGTATCACTATTCGGAATGGGTGATCCGAATAACGAGCGCAATAATTTAAAAATAAGTGTGGCATTCAATTCAGCAAATCACAACAAATACCTTTCAAAGGTAAATATTGATAGTCGGTTATTGAACTATCAATGGATATGCACAACATCACCAGATTCCAAATAATTTTCCAAATTATTTATTTCCCAAAAATATCTTTACAAGATAAATAATTTTAATATTTCAAAAATAAATCAATATTTATTTTTAAACAAATTCCACTTCCTTTTATAAATTCCTTAGTGAATTTATATTCTAAAATATCTATGCATATACGATTTCAATTATTCATTTCAATTTATCTTCAAAAAGATAAATTCTCAACATATTCACTTTATATTGGAAAACATTTCCATACTTATTTAATAAGTAATTCATAATCTTTTTATTTTCTACACTTGGAAAATATTCAATATACTTTAATCGAAATTAAGTATATATTTCATTCTTTAAGGAAATCATTCTCTTAAACATATTTATTTGGGCCAAAACGAATGTTATGTAAAACATCGTTACGACAACCCAAAATCACTAGTATAGGGATTCGAAATTAAAACAGATATATAAATCCCAATACTATACAAAACATTTCCTTTCGGAAATCATTTACTATAACAACAGTGTTATAGTCCACCGTTTCCTTCTATTTCTCGAAAACGTCTATTTCAACAATGAATGTTGAAATCTATGGTTTCGAATCTCAATACATTTAAAAACATCGTTAGATCGTTTTAATTCTATTTAAAACATCATATCCAAAACATTTTCTTTAACATATTATTCACTATTCAAAAACGTGAATATACTTCGTTAACAATTTTCATCATTTCTATTCATTTTATTTTAAAGGATTATTCACCGTCTAAAACGTGAATATAACTCCATAAATAAGTTATAACAATTTACTTATCAAAATAAGTCGTTTGCGAATTTATAAAACAATGTTTATAAATTCCTTTATTACCCTATATTCAATTCATAACTCGATTATATACCAAAGGTTCATATTATAAGTTAAATGCTTATAATTTATTTGTTTGCAAAATCGTTCCTTTGAACTTCATAATTATAAATCTTATAACTTATAAGATTCAATTATTTATCCAAAAATATTCCTTTAATTACTTTACAAATTTAATAAACCTACTGCTTATAAAATTCCATTTATACTTCACCGTTTATAATTCTATAAATTTCATTCATTTATGAAATTCATTCACAATTCATTCTAACACTTATAAAAACTCGTTTTATAACTCAAATATTTTTAATTTATAAATATCAATTTATAAATCTTTTATATAAATCAATTTATATTATTCTTTTAAAACATCTTTAATCTCCTTTATAATTTCACCATTTTGATTTATAAAATAATCAAATCTTATAAATCCTATATTTAAACTTTTTATAATAAATTCAGAAATCCAAATTTAACTATTTTATAAAATCATTAACCCCGTATTTTCAAAAATCAACTTTTAACTGTATTTCTCAAAAATATCATTTCTATAACTTTAAAATTATAACGTTTATTTATAATGGATCAATTCCAAAAAAATATTTTATAAACGTATACTTTCAAAAATCAACTTTAAAATCCTTTTAAAATCCCAAAATTTGGCCCAATGATGCTACACACCAAATAGTCAATCACGACAACAACGACATCATACATCGATATGATAATCAACGAATATCAAATAGCCATAATCAAATAAATACTGTTGAGGAATCCAGTTGGATCCCTCCAACCTGTTTTCCTGCATCCACAAATGTTAGCACAATACCAATTCCGTTCCAGTACGAAATTATCGCGGTATATGGGATTTATAATATTATCCGCTTAATAGACGGCGCAATAGGGTCTCATCCGCTATACAATGCACGAAATCAACAACTGCAATATATACAAATGCCAATATATATATATATATATATATATATATTGCTATTATATATAATACCAATTTCACTGTTTATGAAATATTCGCGGTATATGTTTTTAATAAATAACATCCGCTTACTAAAGGCGCATAATGTCTATTTTAACAATCAATAGATAACAATCGTCATTCAAACATGCATTCAATTATTTTAAATCTAACTATTTAAAATTAAAATCAAAACCGATTCGATTGAGTGAGAAGTTCTCACCTTGATTTCAATTTCGTTTTAGCGATTTATTTCGAATAAAATTAAACGGACGTTTAATTTTACCCGAAATTCTCACTAACTCCAAATGACTCCAATCTAATTCCATAGCGTAGTGCTCGTCCATACGATTCCAACGCAACTGGTTTCGCGCGTTTTCGACCTCGTATGAAAAAGATATGATTTTTACAAGTTTACACGATTTATATAACTAAATTACAACATTTATTTTTAATTTTAAACCTAACCCTATCATCCACCGTTCAGATCCAAGCTTCTGCATCCAGCCGTCCCTTGCTTTCTTCTTCATTCACGCGTAACCATCTACAGGTTATTATACACCCACAAACCCATATGCTCAAAACTAGGGTTAAAAAGTACAGCCACCGTATTCGATTAGAACGAGATCAAGGACCACCAATTCGTAGCTCTACGTCGCCCTCACCCATGCCCCAAGTAGCATCGAGCTCGGTTGTCTCTGTAGCTCGAAAATCGAGGCCGAACGCATGGCCTTTGTGGCACGATTCCCATAAATCCACTCGCCTAAATATGATCACAGCCGTTGGATCTGGAGATCTTGGAGTGCTCTACACTTTTGTAGTTGATAATTTCTTGAAACGAGGCTTGGATTTGAAGAAATTGGAGGGAGAAGGAAGTTTGATTTCGGCCATAGATAATAGGGGAGGCGGCGGCTGTAAGTTTTTGACCTAGGGCTTTGAATATTTGTGAAAAAATGAAGTTAAGGGGGTTTTAAAGAAAAATTTCCCAATTTACTATTCACCCGGAATTTCCAAACTCCAAACGAAGCGTGCCGGTTGGCGTTTCTAAGGTTTACCCCGCGTTCCGAACACAATGGAACATGTTTCGGGAGCTAATTCGGTCATCTGTGCGAGATATGGAAATGAACGTTCAATTTAAAATTTAAACCGATTAAACGATTTTCTAGGCGTTTTAGCTTGCACCGGACAAACGGTAAATCCGATTGACACGAAATTTGAAACCATACAATAATATCACATTACGGATCCGATGAAACTGGTTTCGTCAAAATCTAAGACTGTTCGAAAATTGACTAATTTCACTAGTCGATTAAATATTAAAATATTCAATTTTCACAAATTAACTTTTAATTCGATTTTAAAAGTTCTAAAATATCATTCTAACTCCAACATGATAAAATAAAATTTTACAAATCATTTTCAATCATATTTAACCCAATTTTCAATTATTTCTGTATTTTCACATATTAAATTATTGATTTAATTATTCAATTAAATCCAATTATTCGAAATAAAATTTATCCGACTTATAAATTTCAGTTATTAATATTTAAAATTAATTAAATATTCAATTTATAATTAGTAAAAATTCTGGGTCGTTACATACTTCCCCCCTTAAAAGAATTTCGTCCTCGAAATTACCAAGTAAGAAAAGTTACAGAATCTATTAACTTTCCCAAAATCCATAGTTAAATTCCTTACAATAACTTTACTAAGTTTTCAAATCATACTTAGTTATCTTTTCAAAAACAAACTACTATTGTTTAACTTTCAATTCCAAATCAAAGTTAAAGTTTTCAAAAAATTTCCAATTTTCTAAAAATTTTCTAACGCCTTAAATTTTCGAAAAAATTCGCCATAGTCTCCTTTGCACGGCTCGATCCGAAAAAAAATGACAGTATATATATCACAAATATACATCTCATCAAGTAATGAGGCATCCCGAAGGGAAAAAAGTGTAAAAGTACGGTATGTAATCCGAGATATGTACCTTATATTTTATTAGCGAGCATATACGGCTAATATAGCGCGAAAGCGAGCTCCGAATGCGAAGCAAACGCGATCCGCACCTACTAATCACTCAACAAACAACATGAGAAACATGTATATAGACAATAGTATCGATATACAACATATAGTAACATAATAACTATATATGCCAACATAGCAAATGTAGTAAAAGCAATATATATTCAACCATCAACCAACTATCATCCAACAGATTCATGACCAATAAATATTCATTCATATTCTCATTAATATTCAATGAAATGGGTTTTCAATTTAATCACTTTTGATTCATATACAGTGGATGTTTTTACTAACATTCATTCTCAATTAGTTTATATTCACTAATCCATATTCAAGTTGGTTCACTTCCAAATCAAATTCAATTCTATTTAAGATTCACTTAACTTCCAATTGAATTTCAATTACTTTAGCTTCCAATTTCATTAACTCATTTCATTAACACTTAATGAATTATATACAATCAACCAACAATCATATAACAACCAAAGTATATTAATTACAACCAAATTC
The DNA here is from genome assembly GCA_030765085.1 of Allium cepa. Lineage (NCBI taxonomy): Eukaryota > Viridiplantae > Streptophyta > Magnoliopsida > Asparagales > Amaryllidaceae > Allium > Allium cepa. The sequence continues at coordinate 469,497,105 of CM060943.1, forward strand.
CTTTGCTTATATTCATTCAATTTGGTTTAACACCATCACTTTCAATTGGTTTAATTAAATTGATTTGCATTCAATTATTCAACTTTCAATAACATTAGATTTTAATGAATTAACACTTATATCCATTATTCCATATCAATTATTCACATTCAATTGATTTACATTCAATTCATTAATTCAATTCAATTACAAAAGTTGAATTCCATTTATATAACTCAAGTTCATATCCATTACTTAACTTTATTAATTTACTTTGATACCAATATCAACTCCATTCAACATCTCTTAAGTTATACTTTCTTTTATAAACATCACTTGGTTTTACTTAACTTAAATTCCCAATTATAAAGAAATTCAGATTCCAATTCTAAAGTAAACTTCCATTTAACTTTAACCAAGGTCAAATTTCATTACTTATTCAAACTCATTTTTATATATAAGTTTATTTCACAATTGTAAATCACTTTAATTATAATTCAATTCTTATAATTCATTATACTTATACAATTATTCTTTTATTTAGATTATTCAAACATCTTATTCAACAACCAAACAATCTACTTATATATACTTTAATAATTCTGAAAAATTATTCCTTTATATATAAAAATATAATCAAGGTAAAATTATTTCATTTACCCAACTTAAAACAATATTATGTCGAATTGTTCTATTCAAATGTTTATAAACCCCTTCGGCATAGTTGTCGAGACCGTGCTGACGAAGGTTCATATGCCACTCAATAAACCAATCATCACAATATAAAACAATTTTATATTCACTAACAAATACGCTCTCATAGCTATTATTACACTCAAACTCATTCTAGAGTACTACTGACTCTATCTCTAATGAGTAATACCCAACAGAGCCATGGTTGTCGCTTAACCATATGCTCTGATACCAAATGTAACGTACGCGATTTTTCGTTGCCGAAAAACCGAATAGTTAGGGTTTTTAAGAAAAAGAAAAAGACAGAAGAAGAGATAAGAAGATAGTAAATAGAGAGAAAAGAAAATAAAAGAAAAGAAAATAGAACGGAACAGAAAACAACAGAACAACATCAGAATCTCACAATCGCAGCGGAACAACATATAATAAATAAATGAATAATCTTTAAACAAAGAACTATATCATTTATTACATTACATCACATTTCATTACTTTTCATCATCAGAGTGTACAACATCAACAACAAACGGCGGAAAAGAAATACTATATACTAGTAATACGCCATGCCATCCAGCTTGCCTCCAGCAACTCCTGAATTCCAGAATATCCTGATAAACCTAACTCTTGACTGCCTGTGTGGAAATTGGTGGGCACCCAGAGTTTACGAAGGAAAGCAATAAACTCCGAGTCAGTCATGTGACTGGTGTGAGAACTCAAAACAGTTTATTTATCTTTAAAATCAAAATAGAGGAATATTTTTAAAGTCAATTCGAAATGCTTTTAAAAATGAGACTACCATAAGGCCTCCCGCACACACACACATGCAAACGCAGAATCGGAGGAGATTTCTCCTTATGATAGTCAAAGATGCTTGATACGCATTAAAAAGAAACATTTGATATTATTACTAGTGCATAGTGTATAAAACAATTTCGAAAGTAGAATATAAATCTTAGCCAGCATAGGTGTAACAACCCGTTAAATTCGATGATATTAAACGAGTTAATCTAACATGATTTCTAATCTAATTTAGAATGAAATAAAAGTCTTAAGATTTTATTTGAGAAAATGTAGGAATTAGATATAGTAACTGTAATTAAAGGTTAACAATTTAAATGTTTATATGGCAATAAATTTAAATAGCGTAAATTGGCGTTTGTGGTTATAAGTTATAATTTGTTGATTAAATTGGTTTGTGAAATTTATACTGGAAAATATAAATCGGAAATAGTGTTAATGAAATAATAACTGAATTGAATTGCAACTATATAAATGAAAGTAAATTTTATTTAGTGGATGTCAACATTGAATAAAATTATTTAAAATAAAAAGATTTAAATGCATGTTTGGATAGAATATATAATTGATGGATTAAGTGGTAAGTAATTAGAATTTAATTCTATAAAATTTGGAACTGATTGTATGTAAATAATTTTGTAAGAATAAGTTAATAAACAATTTATTTACGCATACCCGATTTAATTAACAGAAAGGACAAGAACTTGATTTGCCTAGGTATTTATAGATTGATAAACTATAACTAAATAGAAAGTTTGGTAGTAAATAGGATATAAGAAGACAAAGGCAACTAATAAATTAATAAATGAATTCATAATAATAAGTAGTAATTAATGCATAAATATATTTTGCATTTGGGATAATTACCAAATTTTGCCCATTCATCTAATTTATTTAATTGAATCTAAATCTATGGCAACATATTTGTTATTAATGGTTGTAAGTGATTTTGAATGTAAAAGGGTAACAATTATTTAGGTTAACCATTCATTGAGTATATTAAGTTAAGAATGGAAATAGATTGAAATAAATCTAAATTTATTTATTTTGTTTTGTTAATATGTTCTACTTAATAAAAGGGAATTTATAAGAAATGAAGCCGGCACTAATGAAGTGTATTATAATTCAAATGTTATTTATACACATAAAATGTCTATTTACTGTATAGAAAGAGTCTAAATCAATAAACGAATTTATTGAGGTTCCAATTTATAATTTATAACATTTAATGTAGACTCAATTAATTAATTGATTTAAATTGTGCTGTTAGCGTAGGTTTGTTTTGTGATTGAAATAGTTAATTCTATAAGATGAAGTTAATGCTAATTTTATTTATAATTGGACCTTTTGTTGATATAGATTTTAGAAAGCAGGATTTATAAATTTATTTGAGTATCAAATTCAACAATTGCATTTATTGCATAATAAAATGGAATTTAACGGTTAAATATTACGTTATTGAAATTAAGATGGACTTTAAGGATAATAATATGAAATCATGAACCAATGTTAGTGGCATCCTTGTTTTGATAAAAGGTGAGAATATAAAAGTTGAAAATCTAATAAATGGGTTTGAGAATTTAATTTAAAATTCCTAAATACAAGGAAGTGGAGAAATTAACAACTGCAATTGATAGACTTATCAACTTTTAATTCACATCTAAACTTGTTAAATTATTTAAATTGACTATGAAATATATAAGCGATAAAATTTGGCCAATTTTAGAATTTAGATATAGGATTGGATTTTATAATTTATTTTAATTTATTTAATGAATATAAAAATAGCCATTTTGGCCACGGACTCGGATTTCGACGAAACCAGTTCATCGGATCCGTATCGGTGAATTATTGTAGGGTTTCAAGTTTCGTATCGATCGGACCTGTCGTTTGATCGTACCGACGCGAAACGCATTGAAATCGGTTTAATTAGAATCAATTTGAAATCAATTTGGAAATTTTGTTTTCAGCATAACTTTTTCATACGATCGAATTTGGACGTGAAACTTTTTCCATCGCGTTCAGAATATTTTAAAATACCGATTTGGGTATATGGGTTTAATAAATTTCGTTCCGGGGTTAGAATGGGTTTCTTGGGCCATGGTTTGTTCCGCACGTTCATTTATCAGGTCTATCTACTCTAATCCTACCCTACTTATAAATAGACGATTATAAACCCTATCCTCCATGTTCTATCATTTGTCTGTATGTTCTTTTCTTCAACTCATTCTCCTTCTCAAATGGATGCAAGCATAGATCCATTTCAATTCAAAATTTCAAATGAAATTTCAAAATCTCCAGAAAAATTCCAGAAAAATATATGTTGAAGTTTTCGATATGCGTAATCTACTGGTGTGGTTTGTTTTTCGATTCGAGTTGTGGTTTGACCAGAAATTGGACAAACAGTTTCGGTCGTTCGAGGTGAGGCGTTGGACTGTGCGGTGGATCTTCGTCCTGGGTTCGATCAGGCGGCTTAGGGTTGTAGAGGAGGTCGAGGCAAGTAGATCTACTGGTTTATTGTGGGTCGCAGCTGCTCGATTTTGCCGTGATTGGCCGAAAAACGTGGCAGAGGCGCCACCGTTTGGAGCGACCGGAGTTGGCTGCGTCGACGTGGAGGGGGCGCCTGGAGGTGGTGAGCACGATGGTATCACCTGATCGTGGCGATGGCGTACGTGTAAGCGGCGAAAATTGGCCAAAGCAGTGGCGGCTAGGGTTTCGTCCCTGTTGTTGCGTACATATATGCAGAGGAAATGTCGCGTACAGGAGGGAGAAGGCGTGTGACGTGGCCGTTTCTGATTTGGTGAGGTTTTTATTTTGTTTTTTATTTTTATTTTGATTTTCAAGCACGTTAATTCGAATAACTTTCACATACGGACTCCGTTTCACGCGAAATTTCTTTTGTTAGGATCGTAATTAAATTCCGGATCTGATGACGCTGGTTTGGACAGATTTGGAGACCGTTGGATTTTTGAGTTTAAATTGAATTTAAATTCGATTTAAATTCAAAAGGTGAGTGTTTTAACCCACTCACAACTTCTAAAAGTTTTTATGTTTGTTAAATTTATTTTAAATATGAGAAGAAATTTATTTATGACTGTTGGCGTGTTTTATTCAGCATATCTGTTAAATCGCATTTATTTAACTTAACTGTTAATTTAGTTTATTTATTGCATAAAATTTGACAGGTGGAATTTATTTTTGCACATAAACTGCTAGTTAACAGTCATTAAATTTATTATGGAATAGAAACTGTTAGTTAATAATCTGTTATAAATTCCTGTATAAATCATATGCTATGTATCAATGATTGTTTAAAATTGGATGATGATTGCAATTGATGATTGATATTTGGATGAATGAATGCTATAATTATATTGTATAAACTTCAAGCCATCATGCATTTTCATTTCATTCGAGGTTGTGGTTTGAAATGATATACAACCACAAAATTTTATTTTTAAATTGCGGATTGAAATGATAAATATCTGTATCACTTGACCATAGGATAGAAAATTTTATACAGGCACCATGGTCTATATATAAATTATTTTAAAGTGATTTCTATGGTTTAGATGGGATACGGTTTATAAAAAATTTTAATTTTGATATTTTATAAATGTTATTCTTCTATATATATACATATGAAGTTAAAAATTTTGAATTTAAGCTGTGTATAAATCTATTAAATAAAAATGGGAAAATTGAGAAATGGAATTTGATAATTCATATTATATGTTTAAGTTTGGAAAATTTTAAGGTATGATATTTATAACTGGATTTTTCCAAGATAAATTTAAAATGAATATTCTAGTATAATTTAATAGAAGAAAATATTTAATTGCCAGAAATTGGAGTTTTATTTATGGATTTTTATGTAAATATTCAAGACTAAATAATAGAACATTTAATTTGGTTGAAGGAATAAATTCCAACTTTAGTTTTTAAATATTAATACTCCAAATGGATATATATATATATATAGAAATTGAAGTGGTTTTGGAACTTGAAAGTGGTATTTAAATTTTGGTTTAGACTTTAAATAAAGAAATATATTTGTAAAGCCATGGAAATTATTTTCTTTACAAAGTAACCTTAAAGTTAAACCATTTATTTCGTATACCGTTGAATATCCAAACCATTCAAGTTTTAGAAGTTATGGTTTTAAAATATATGAATTTCGAAATATTATGCTTTGAAAGTATAAGTCAAATATTTGGTTTCCAGATATTTTAAATTTTAAAGCAGTATGATTTTGGAAAAGAAATATATTTGGATAAAATGATATCATATTGTTTTGGGTTTTAAGATGATATCGTATTCATAGTTTTGAAAAGGAATTTTTATTCTGGTTTTAAAGTATAAACTATTTTAAATGACCACGGTGTTATAATAACGATTGGTTGGCAAAGAGACCGGGATCGGATATGGACATACTCTCTGTCGATACCGAAACCACTTTGACTAACCGTGTACGCGGTGGAGATTCCAGAATGAAGTAGGTTGGTGGCGGCGTTTCCTGTAAGGTAAATACGTGGACCCGACTCCCGTGAGTTGGCATAAGGTGGCTAAAACAGGAGCGATTCTCGGGCCAATGAGGTCGTTCCTCTGATCGGACACTCCTCTTCGATATTATACTTTGACTTTGGATTGATTCAGTGGCCACTTTTATTTTTGATTTTGGGGGAGTTTGTTCGAGGTGGGTGGCAGCTGCGCGCTGCGCATTTCCACCAGCCCGGATAGCAATTGGTATATCTACCCTGGCATTGCCTAGTTGTGCCGTGTCACCTACCATACCGAGCCTTTACTGCGAGTTTTGTTTTGTACCATACCTATGAAGTGCCCTCTGACGACGCCCATTACGGGGGAGATTACGGTACTGTATAGACTATGGGAATATATTCTGTGTTAAGGGCTATATGGGTAACCCCTTAACGCTATTAAAAAGTAAGTTTATTTTATAAATAGACATTATTATAATAGCGCAATATACTACATAGTAAATAGTTTAACGGACCCTTAGGAGATGTAAATCCCGAGCATCTCTTGAGTTACTGTACTCATATTTATTTTTGTTAATTTTACTCACATAGGATCTTTTAGTTCTGACTCGAGTGTTTTTTGTCTTTTCAAATTCGCTCGGGTCAGTCCGAGCGTTTCAGGATTTGAGGATTTAGCTCTGGAGGACGAAGACGAAGATTTGTATTACTAGTATCTACTATATTATTTCACTACACCATTTAATTCCGCTGCATTGATAGTATTGGTATGAGTAACTCTGATATTCATTGTACAAGTAAAATAAAATATTTTGTAAACAGTTTCATGAACTGTATATTTGATTATTATATTTTATCCTTCCGCTGTGAGATTCTGTTTTGTTTTATTTATTCTCTGTTTTTCTTATTTACCCATAACAATCCGCCCTTCCGTATGGTTTGAATCGTCATGTGTGTCGGTTTAAAGTGTGCGAAAAGGCGGGACGTTGCAGTTGGTATCAAAGCCAGGTTTAGCGATAAACCTTGGCTTTGTGGGGTTTGACTCTTTGTTAATAGGGTAGTAATACCCGATGGGAGTCGCTGAGTGTATATATATGAGAGAGCGTATTTGTTAGTGTTATAAAAAGATTTTAATATTGTGTTAATCTGTTCCGTTTTGTATTTATAAATTCTGATTGATGCATGGGACGCTGTGTTATCAATAGGGATTTCTAAATACTTAATAGGACAGACCGACATAATATCTGTTTTTATATAGGTGAATGAAATAATTTTGCCTATTATATTTTCTATATATAAAATAAATTTTTAAATGATATTATATATATATATATATATATATTGTTGCAATAGATTGGGTGTTAGGAATAAAATATATATATAATAGGTAAATAAGATTGAATTTAAAATCAATGAAATTTGGAAATTTTAGAACTTAAGTCTGGGATTTTGAAATTTGCTTTCAAAGGATTTTGAAGTATAATAATATTGTTATAAATATTTTCCAATATAAATATTTCAGTATAATCCGGAAGAATTGTTTTAAAGAAGATTTTGGAGAAAATAAGTTTTGTACTTTCCTCTCTGTCGCTGGAAAATAATTTCGGTGATGGCGGCCGCATCATCGACTTTCATTTTCGAGTTTCGAAGGGGAAAGGCCACTGTGGTAAATTCTACTGCAGATTTATTTTGAAATTATTTAAAATTTTAATTGTTTTAAATATAATTAGAGATATAAAAGTTGTAAGAAATTATTTATCTATTATTTTTAAAAAATTTGAAATTTGACCCTGTATTTAATTCTTAAATTTCCATTAATTAATAGTTTAAATTATTTTAGTGAAATAAAAGGTAAGTAATTAATGAATTTAAACCTCTAATTTAGGTAAGAAAATTTATGCAAAGTTATAAAGGGAAATTTGAAATTTTTAACATATGAGACAAAAAGTAATATTGTTGAACATTAAATTTAATTAAAAGATGAGATAAAACTTGTATAAGTTCTTTTGCATTTTCTTTAACATATATAACTTACCAATATGAAAAGTTGAAATGTTAAATAAGAGATTAGAATAGAATATTATACAAGAAGGAATTTGGAAATGATGAAGTATTCAATGAATTGCTATTTTGAATAAGAATTTAATGGTATAAAACTTAAGTTATAATTGAAATTTTACTAAAATTAAAGGTAAGTATTATTAATAGGTGATTTTAAACTTAAGTAAATAAAATGAAATTCTTTAATAAATAAGGATTGATGTGTAGGATTTTAAACTTAAGAATTATTTAAATGCTACTAGTTTAATATAATAGGAAGTAGGTAATAAAAAATAAATGACTGTAAACCCTAGTCAAAGAATTAATAAAATCCTTTACCTATAAGAATGGATGTTTTAAGGTTAAGAATTTAAGTGAAATTAAAAAGGGTTACTATAATTAAGTATAATATAAATGTAAGCATAGAATGAATGATTGAATTTGAGAAGTGCATTAAATGTAATACAAATAAAAGAGACTTACATAACCTAAATAAAATAAAAATGAATAATGGTAAGTAATAAGTAGAAATAAGGAAACAACCATTGAATGAGAAATAAAATTTGAAGTTTGTTAGAAATAAATGTAAATTATAAAAAGGAAAATTTATGTGGGTTGAATAAAAGAAAGGAAGTCAAACAATTAAAGTATGTAATGAATTTATATAAGTTGAATTGATTTGTTGGTTTAAATCGATATTGTTTACTTTATAGTTGGCTGGGTAAGGAAATTTGAAGTTGTTGGATGAATAAATAATCTATTTTTGTCCCATCTAAGACTGTTGAGTAAATGATGCACTGGATAGTTATTTTTCATTCCGTACCATTTCAAGTTTTGAACCCGAATAACTATTTGCTTGTTTGATTGAATGGTTGTTTTGTTTTGTTGTGTATGCTGTTAGTTGAAATTGATGATTGTTGTATGTTTGTTGTTAGTAGTTGAAACCATGTAAATATTTCACTATATATAAATTGTTAATCTTTTGGATTTTTATAAGAGAAATGCAGGTTATGGAAGCAACTGCTACTGCTTTTGGTTCCATAATAATAAGCGTAAATTGTCTGACAAATAGGTACGTTTCGGATTACGGTTTATAGCGCTATTTTATATAATTTTCCCGTGTTGGGATATAATATTTTGGATAATATATGTAATATATTTGTTATATATTTGATATTATATTTTCTCCAGAGTCTCTCCGTACAAAGGAGACTTTGCCAAAATTTTCCATAAATTTTAGACTTAGAATTTTGTTGAAAATGTTTTCCAAACTCTAATTATTTAAGTATAAAAGGATATAATGATTATAAAACGGGTATATTTTATTTAAGGAAATTAATTTAGTAAATTATGGTTTATAAGTTAATATTTGAAATAAGATGTACTGTTTATTATTTTCTTCCTTCTCTTTTCCTTTTTCCTTTTCGGGGACGAAAAGTTTTGAGTGGGGGAGAGTGTAACGACCCGTTAAATTCGATGATATTAAACGAGTTAATCTAACATGATTTCTAATCTAATTTAGAATGAAATAAAAGTCTTAAGATTTTATTTGAGAAAATGTAGGAATTAGATATAGTAACTGTAATTAAAGGTTAACAATTTAAATGTTTATATGGCAATAGATTTAAATAATGTAAATTGGCGTTTGTGGTTATAAGTTATAATTTGTTGATTAAATTGGTTTGTGAAATTTATACTGGAAAATATAAATCGGAAATAGTATTAATGAAATAATAACTGAATTGAATTGCAACTATATAAATGAAAGTAAATTTTATTTAGTGGATGTCAACATTGAATAAATTTATTTAAAATAAAAAGATTTAAATGCATGTTTGAATAGAATATATAATTGATGGATTAAGTGGTAAGTAATTAGAATTTAATTCTATAAAATTTGGAACTGAATGTATGTAAATAATTTTGTAAGAATAAGTTAATAAACAATTTATTTGCGCATACCCGATTTATTTAACAGAAAGGACAAGAACTTGATTTGCCTAGGTATTTGTAGATTGATAAACTATAACTAAATAGAAAGTTTGGTAGTAAATAGGATATAAGAAGACAAAGGCAACTAATAAATTAATAAATGAATTGATAATAATAAGTAGTAATTAATGCATAAATATATTTTGCATTTGGGATAATTACCAAATTTTGCCCATTCATCTAATTTATTTAATTGAATCTAAATCTATGGCAACATTTTTGTTATTAATGGTTGTAAGTGATTTTGAATGTAAAAGGGTAACAATTATTTAGGTTAACCATTCATTGAGTATATTAAGTTAAGAATGGAAATAGATTGAAATAAATCTAAATTTATTTATTTTGTTTTGTTAATATGTTCTAGTTAATAAAAAGGAATTTATAAGAAATGAAGCCTGCACTAATGAAGTGTATTATAATTCAAATGTTATTTATACACATAAAATGTCTATTTACTGTATAGAAAGAGTCTAAATCAATAAACGAATTTATTGAGGTTCCAATTTATAATTTATAACATTTAATGTAGACTCAATTAATTAATTGATTTAAATTGTGCTGTTAGCGTAGGTTTGTTTTGTAATTGAAATAGTTAATTCTATAAGATGAAGTTAATGATAATTTTATTTATAATTGGACCTTTTGTTGATATAGATTTTAGAAAGCAGGATTTATAAATTTATTTGAGTATCAAATTCAACAATTGCATTTATTGCATAATAAAATGGAATTTAACGGTTAAATATTACGTTATTGAAATTAAGATGGACTTTAAGGATAATAATATGAAATCATGAACCAATGTTAGTGGCATCCTTGTTTTGATAAAAGGTGAGAATATAAAAGTTGAAAATCTAATAAATGGGTTTGAGAATTTAATTTAAAATTCCTAAATACAAGGAAGTGGAGAAATTAACAACTGCAATTGATAGACTTATCAACTTTTAATTCACATCTAAACTTGTTAAATCATTTAAATTGACTATGAAATATATAAGCGATAAAATTTGGCCAATTTTAGAATTTAGATATAGGATTGGATTTTATAATTTATTTTAATTTATTTAATGAATATAAAAATAGCCATTTTGGCCACGGACTCGGATTTCGACGAAACCAGTTCATCGGATCCGTATCGGTGAATTATTGTAGGGTTTCAAGTTTCGTATCGACCGGACCTGTCGTTTGATCGTACGGACGCGAAACGCATTGAAATCGGTTTAATTAGAATCAATTTGAAATCAATTTGAAAATTTTGTTTTCAGCATAACTTTTTCATACGATCGAATTTGGACGTGAAACTTTTTCCATCGCGTTCAGAATATTTTAAAATACCTATTTGGGTATATGGGTTTAATAAATTTCGTTCCGGGGTTAGAACGGGTTTTTTGGGCCATGGTTTGTTCCGCACGTTCATCTATCAGGTCTATCTACTCTAATCCTACCCTACTTATAAATAGACGATTATAAACCCTATCCTCCATCTTCTATCATTTGTCTGTACATTCTTTTCTTCAACTCCTTCTCCTCCTCAAATGGATGCAAGCATAGATCCATTTCAATTCAAAATTTCAAATGAAATTTCAAAATCTCCAGAAAAATTCCAGAAAAATATATGTTGAAGTTTTCGATATGCGTAATCTACTGGTGTGGTTTGTTTTTCGATTCGAGTTGTGGTTTGACCAGAAATTGGACAAACAGTTTCGGTCGTTCGAGGTGAGGCGTTGGATTGTGCGGTGGATCTTCGTCCTGGGTTCGATCAGGCGGCTTAGGGTTGTAGAGGAGGTCGAGGCAAGTAGATCTACCGGTTTATTGTGGGTCGCAGCTGCTCGATTTCGCCGTGATTAGCCGAAAAACGTAGCAGAGGCGCCACCGTTTGGAGCGACCGGAGTTGGCTGCGTCGACGTGGAGGGGGCGCCTGGAGGTGGTGAGCACGATGGTATCACCTGATCGTGGCGATGGCGTACGTGTAAGCGGCGAAAATTGGCCAAAGCAGTGGCGGCTAGGGTTTCGTCCCTGTTGTTGCGTACGTATATGCAGAGGAAATGTCGCGTATAGGAGGGAGAAGGCGTGTGACGTGGCCGTTTCTGATTTGGTGAGGTTTTTATTTTGTTTTTTATTTTTATTTTGATTTTCAAGCACGTTAATTCGAATAACTTTCACATACGGACTCCGTTTCACGCGAAATTTCTTTTGTTAGGATCGTAATTAAATTCCGGATCTGATGACGCTGGTTTGGACAGATTTGGAGACCACTGGATTTTTGACTTTAAATTGAATTTAAATTCGATTTAAATTCAAAAGGTGAGTGTTTTAACCCACTCACAACTTCTAAAAGTTTTTATGTTTGTTAAATTTATTTTAAATATGAGTAGAAATTTATTTATGACTGTTGGCGCGTTTTATTCAGCATATCTGTTAAATCGCATTTATTTAACTTAACTGTTAATTTAGTTTATTTATTGCATAAAATTTGACAGGTAGAATTTATTTTTGCACATAAACTGCTAGTTAACAGTCATTAAATTTATTATAGAATAGAAACTGTTAGTTAATAATCTGTTATAAATTCCTGTATAATTCATATGCTATGTATCAATGATTGTTTAAAATTGGGTGATGATTGCAATTGATGATTGATGATTGATATTTGGATGAATGAATGCTATAATTATATTGTATAAACTTCAAGCCATCATGCATTTTCATTTCAGTCGGGGTTGTGGTTTGAAATGATATACAACCGCAAAATTTTATTTTTAAATTGCGGATTGAAATGATAAATATCTGTATCACATGACCATAGGATAGAAAATTTTATACAGGCACCGTGGTCTATATATAAATTATTTTAAAGTGATTTTTATGGTTTGGATGGGATACGGTTTATAAAAATTTTTAATTTTGATATTTTACAAATGTTATTCTTCTATACATATACATATGAAGTTAAAAATTTTGAATTTAAGCTGTGTATAAATCTATTAAATAAAAATGGGAAAATTGAGAAATGGAATTTGATAATTCATATTATATGTTTAAGTTTGGAAAATTTTAAGGTATGATATTTATAACTGGATTTTTCCAAGATAAATTTAAAATGAATATTCTAGTATAATTTAATTGAAGAAAATATTTAATTGCTAGAAATTGGAGTTTTATTTATGGATTTTTATGTAAATATTCAAGACTAAATAATAGAACATTTAATTTGGTTGAAGGAATAAATTCCAACTTTAGTTTTGAAATATTAATACTCCAAATGGATATATATATATATATATAGAAATTGAAGTGGTTTTGGAACTTGAAAGTGGTATTTAAATTTTGGTTTAGACTTTAAATAAAGAAATATATTTGTAAAGCCATGGAAATTTTTTTCTTTACAAAGTAACCTTAAAGTTAAACCATTTATTTCGTATACCGTTGAACATCCAAACCATTCAAGTTTTAGAAGTTATGGTTTTAAAATATATGAATTTCGAAATATTATGCTTTGAAAGTATAAGTCAAATATTTGGTTTCCAGATATTTTAAATTTTAAAGCAGTATGATTTTGGAAAAGAAATATATTTGGATAAATTGATATCATATTGTTTTGGGTTTTAAGATGATATCGTATTCATAGTTTTGAAATGGAATTTTTATTCTGGTTTTAAAGAATAAACTATTTTAAATGACCGCGGTGTTATAATAACGATTGGTTGGCAAAGAGACCGGGATCGGATATGGACATACTCTCTGTCGATACCGAAACCACTTTGACTAACCGTGTACGCGGTGGAGATTCCAGAATGAAGTAGGTTGGTGGCGGCGTTTCCTGTAAGGTAAATACGTGGACCCGACTCCCGTGAGTTGGCATAAGGTGGCTAAAACAGGAGTGATTCTCGGGCCAATGAGGTCATTCCTCTGATCGGACACTCCTCTTCGATATTATACTTTGACTTTGGATTGATTCAGTGGCCACTTTTATTTTTGATTTTGGGAGAGTTTGTTCGAGGTGGGAGGCAGCTGCGCGTTGCGCGTTTCCACCAGCCCGGATAGCAATTGGTATATCTACCCTGGCATTGCCTAGTTGTGCCGTGTCACCTACCATACCGAGCCTTTACTACGAGTTTTGTTTTGTACCATACCTATGGAGTGCCCTCTGACGACGCCCATTACGGGGGAGATTACGGTACTGTATAGACTATGGGAATATATTCTGTGTTAAGGGCTATATGGGTAACCCCTTAACGCTATTAAAAAGTAAGTTTATTTTATAAATAGACATTATTATAATAGCGCAATATACTACATAGTAAATAGTTTAACGGACCCTTAGGAGATGTAAATCCCGAGCATCTCTTGAGTTACTGTACTCATATTTATTTCTGTTAATTTTACTCACATAGGATCTTTTAGTTCTGACTCGAGTGTTTCTTGTCTTTTCAAATTCGCTCGGGTCAGTCCGAGCGTTTCAGGATTTGAGGATTTAGCTCTGGAGGACGAAGACGAAGATTTGTGTTACTAGTATCTACTATATTATTTCACTACACCATTTAATTCCGCTGCATTGATAGTATTGGTATGGGTAACTCTGATATTCATTGTACAAGTAAAATAAAATATTTTGTAAAACAGTTTCATGAACTGTATATTTGATTATTATATTTTATCCTTCCGCTGTGAGATTTTGTTTTGTTTTATTTCTTCTCTGTTTTTCTTATTTACCCATAACAGTCCGCCCTTCCGTATGGTTTGAATCGTCATGTGTGTCGGTTTAAAGTGTGCGAAAAGGCGGGACGTTACAGTAGGCATTCTGCACTTATGCCTACTATAGATACCATCCAAACAGTGGGGCGCCACCATAAGTGAATGATAGGTTCTACAACTAAAACCGTACAAGTCTCGTATTGTTTCTTTGGATTTCCAACAAATAGTCAGGCCAAGGAACTTCCCATTGCCACATGGAAACGCCTCTGGCGGGACGTCCCGAGAACTTAACCAGCTCTCTGCCAACACAAGGCCGGGTTACCTTTATCACTAGGTAACTACTACACGAATATGTCATCCCCCGGTCCCATTGGACCTTTATCCGAGCGCTCGACAACCAACAACACCACACAGTAATAGATATAGTGTATCAACATGAGTAAGTATCTGGGCTCCATACCATGATACCACCCTTTCCAGAAGGAAATGCACATACCCTAAAGAGAGCTACCCCTCATAACCTTCCCGCATCTTTCCTGTTTTGACCATTCCGGGGTGTGAGGCTCGACGAAGTCTCGTCCACAAAGCCACGTTTTATACAAAAGCTGTGCTTTGGGTCAACAAATGATCATAGAAATGATCACAAAGATAAACGATCAAACAAATGATCTTATCACAAATGATCAACACAGTGATCATTTCACAGCAACACTCAGCATGTCACATTACCAAATTGGGAATATATCGCTGATAACCTTCAACTACATAACCTCTGAGCTCGTACGTCTCAGAGAAGGGTGTTAAGCTAAGAGAATAAATTCTCCGCCACCAACAGAAATATATTTGAAAGAAATCAGCTTTATATCTCAATTTGTAATGTCAGACATACTATCCATACAAGTCTGTTCCGGGCTCGAACAGAACCGTAGGCACTTACAAAGAAGTCCTTGCAATCCGGATATTCACTAATCACGACCGGATTTCCCATCACATATGGAGTCTCTATACCGGGGACCATTCGATCTAAAGACATTCGACGAGTTGTCCTTTCGCTTTCAAAAATATCCGGTCTTCGACACCGGTCATCAATGCTATCCATTACGTCGTATCACTATTCGGAATGGGTAATCCGAATAACGAGCGCAATAATTTAAAAATAAGTGTGGCATTCAAATTCAGCAAATCACAACAAATACCTTTCAAAGGTAAATATTGATAGTCGGTTATTGAACTATCAATGGATATGCACAACATCACCAGATTCCAAATAATTTTCCAAATTATTTATTTCCCAAAAATATCTTTACAAGATAAATAATTTCAATATTTCAAAAATAAATCAATATTTATTTTTAAACAAATTCCACTTCCTTTTATAAATTCCTTAGTGAAATTATATTCTAAAATATCTATGCATATACGATTTCAATTATTCATTTCAATTTATCTTCAAAAAGATAAATTCTCAACATATTCACTTTATATTGGAAAACATTTCCATACTTATTTAATAAGTAATTCACAATCTTTTTATTTTCTACACTTGGAAAATATTCAATATACTTTAATCGAAATTAAGTATATATTTCATTCTTTAAGGAAATCATTCTCTTAAACATATTTATTTGGGCCAAAATGAATGTTACGTAAAACATCGTTACGACAACCCAAAATCACTAGTATAGGGATTCGAAATTAAAATAGATATATAAATCCCAATACTATACAAAACATTTCCTTTCGGAAATCATTTACTATAACAACAGTGTTATAGTCCACCATTTCCTTCTATTTCTCGAAAACGTCTATTTCAACAATGAATGTTGAAATCTATGGTTTCGAATCTCAATACATTTAAAAACGTCGTTAGATCGTTTTAATTCTATTTAAAACATCATATCCAAAACATTTTCTTTAACATATTATTCACTATTCAAAAACGTGAATATACTTCGTTAACAAATTTCATCATTTCTATTCATTTTATTTTAAAGGATTATTCATCGTCTAAAACGTGAATATAACTCCATAAATAAGTTATAACAATTTACTTATCAAAATAAGTCGTTTGCGAATTTATAAAACAATGTTTATAAATTCCTTTATTACCCTATATTCAATTCATAACTCGATTATATACCAAAGGTTCATATTATAAGTTAAATGCTTATAATTTATTTGTTTGCAAAATCGTTCCTTTGAACTTCATAATTATAAATCTTATAACTTATAAGATTCAATTATTTATCCAAAAATATTCCTTTAATTACTTTACAAATTTTGTAAACCTACTGCTTATAAAATTCCATTTATACTTCACCGTTTATAATTCTATAAATTTCATTCATTTATGAAATTCATTCACAATTCATTAACACTTATAAAAACTCGTTTTATAACTCAAATATTTTTAATTTATAAATATCGATTTATAAATCTTTTATATAAATCAATTTATATTATTCTTTTAAAACGTCTTTAATCTCCTTTATAATTTCACCATTTTGATTTATAAAATAATCAAATCTTATAAATCCTATATTTAAACTTTTTATAATAAATTCAGAAATCCAAATTTAACTATTTTATAAAATCATTAACCCCGTATTTTCAAAAATCAACTTTTAACTGTATTTCTCAAAAATATCATTTCTATAACTTTAAAATTATAACGTTTATTTATAATGGATCAATTCCAAAAAATATATTTTATAAACGTATACTTTCAAAAATCAACTTTAAAATCCTTTTAAAATCCCAAAATTTGGCCCAATGATGCTACACACCAAATAGTCAATCACGACAACAACGACATCATATATCGATATGATAATCAACGAATATCAAAATATCCATAATCAAATAAATACTGTTGAGGAATCCAGTTGGATCCCTCCAACCTGTTTTCCTGCATCCACAAATGTTAGCACAATACCAATTCCGTTCCAGTACGAAATTATCGCGGTATATGGGATTTATAATATTATCCGCTTAATAGACGGCGCAATAGGGTCTCATCCGCTATACAATGCGGGAAATCAATAACTGCAATATATACATATGCCAATATATATATATTGCTATTATATATAATACCAATTTCACTGTTTATGAAATATTCGCGGTATATGTTTTTAATAAATAACATCCGCTTACTAACGGCGCATAATGTCTATTTTAACAATCAATAGATAACAATCGTCATTCAAACATGCATTTAAGTATTTTAAATCTAACTATTTAAAATTAAAATCGAAACCGATTCGATTGAGTGAGAAGTTCTCACCTTGATTTCAATTTCGTTTTAGCGATTTATTTCGAATAAAATTAAACGGACGTTTAATTTTACTCGAAATTCTCACTAACTCCAAACGACTCCAATCCAATTCCATAGCGTAGTGCTCGTCCATACGATTCCAACGCAACTGGTTTCGTGCGTTTTTGACCTCGTATGAAAAAGATATGATTTTTACAAGTTTACATGATTTATATAACTAAATTACAACATTTATTTTTAATTTTAAACCTAACCCTATCATCCACCGTTCAGATCCAAGCTTCTGCATCCAGCCGTCCCTTGCTTTCTTCTTCATTCACGCGCAACCATCTACAGGTTATTATACACGCACAAACCCATATGCTCAAAACTAGGGTTAAAAATTGCAGCCACCGTATTCGATTAGAACGAGATCAAGGACCACCAATTCGTAGCTCTACGTCGCCCTCACCCACGCCCCAAGTAGCATCGAGCTCGGTTGTCTCTGTAGCTCGAAAATCGAGGCCGAACGCATGGCCTTTGTGGCACGATTCCCATAAATCCACTCGCCTAAATACGATCACAGCCGTTGGATCTGGAGATCTTGGAGTGCTCTACACTTTTGTAGTTGATAATTTCTTGAAACGAGGCTTGGATTTGAAGAAATTGGAGGGAGAAGGAAGTTTGATTTCGGCCATAGATAATAGGGGAGGCGGCGGCTGTAAGTTTTTGACCTAGGGCTTTGAATATTTGTGAAATAATGAAGTTAAGGGGGTTTTATAGAAAAATTTCCCAATTTACTATTCACCCGGAATTTTCGAACTCCAAACGAAGCGTGCCGGTTGGCGTTTCTAAGGTTTACCCCGCGTTCCGAATACAATGGAACATGTTTCGGGAGCTAATTCGGTCATCTGTGCGAGATATGGCAATGAACGTTCAATTTAAAATTTAAACCGATTAAACGATTTTCTAGGCGTTTTAGCTTGCACCGGACAAACGGTAAATCCGATTGACATGAAATTTGAAACCATACAATAATATCACATTACGGATCCGATGAAACTAGTTTCGTCGAAATCCGAGACTGTTTGAAAAATGGCTATTTTAACTCGCCAAATTAATATTAAAAACAATTTCGATGCGTTTCGAGCTGCCACGGTCAAACAATAATTCCGATTGCTACGAAAATTGAAATCCGGTAATAACTAACTATTTCGGATCCAATGGAACTAGTTTCGTCAAATTCTGAGACTGTTCGAAAATTGACTAATTTCACTAGTCGATTAAATATTAAAATATTCAATTTTCACAAATTAACTTTTAATTCGATTTTAAAAGTTCTAAAATATCATTCTAACTCCAACATGATAAAATAAAATTTTACAAATCATTTTCAATCATATTTAACCCAATTTTCAATTATTTCTGTATTTTCACATATTAAATTATTGATTTAATTATTCAATTAAATCCAATTATTCGAAATAAAATTTATCCGACTTATAAATTTCAGTTATTAATATTTAAAATTAATTAAATATTCAATTTTTAATTAATGAAAATTCTGGGTCGTTGCAAGATTATAGGACGTTACCTCAAAAATATGGCCTTAGATTTGCACCTTGATTGATAGACTATAACACTCCATATTTTTATAACATTATTTAGGATAATTAATTAGTTAAATTAAATATAATAATATGAAGATTAATGGGTTGAGATTTGATTAAGCTAAGGGTAGTCGTGCCATGTTAAAAATAAATCAAATGAGATAATTATGTTAGGAAATAAGTAAGGGCAATATGGGAAATAGGATAGGCTTAAACCCTCTACCCTTAAGAAATGAAACTCACGTTCATTCCTTTTATTCAAACTAAAACATCTAAGGCCGGCCACCATTATCATTCTCAAGGAAGATAAAGCTAGGATTCAAAAGAAGGAAGATAATCAACTAATTCAACATCAAATCTCACATTTTTTAATCTCAAAGCTAAGGTGAATAATTACTACATCCCATTTTCTTATGGTTTTCGGTTTTTAGATTAGGTCTGAAACATTTTTGCAAGTATATGCCATGTTTTGATGATTAAAGTTATATATATCTTGTTGGTGAATTATGCATGTTCATATTAGCTTTTATGATATGTTTGATATTAAAACCCTATTAAATGACATCTAAATGCCTTAAACATTTAAATATAGATCATAAATAATATTTTAGAGATGGATTTCAATTTTCGTAATTTTCCGAGTTAATATGGATTTTATATAAATTTTCTAGTGAAGAAAACGATTTATTGGGTTATAAATTATTTATGGCTAAAATAATGATTATATGGGTTTGGAATTTTTATGTTGGAATTTTACAAACAAAGGCAAATTAGTTGAAAAATTATCTTTTTTAAGTTAAAAACAAAGAAATCATACTTTTAGCATGTTTTAGCCTCTTTTACAGCATCCGACCCAGACCTTACGATAATGTTGATAGGTTCATAGCTTTTTACAAGGTCAAACCAATGCATATGGTATCATGTTACTTAGTACGTACTGAATTAGATAAGGTCGAAGGGTTCTTAGTTGAAAGGTTGATGGCCAAAGAGGTTGGGGAATATTTGTTTTATAAACCAAAAGCTTTCACCTGCTTTGTTATCGAATAAGAACTTACGACTTGGTTGATTTCGACCAAGTCAAATGTTTAAAATAAAGGTTTTTAAAACTTTTGAAAAAGTTGAAAGGTTACTGCCTCTTTGTTTTATTATGAACCTTTCGACTTTCGACAAAGTCGAAAGGTTTGCCTGTTTTAAAATCAGTCACTTCTCCATGCTTTCGAAAGAGAGCTTTCGACTTAGGTGATTTATCTTTGTTTTTCCAATTGAAGTATAACCCAAGCTTTCGAGGAGTTGTTTTAAAGGTGGGAGCGTATTGTTTGAAAGTTAAGTTTTAAAGTTTTCGAAGCGGAGCTTTCGACAAAGTTTAAACGTTGCTTCCAATGGAGTCGAAAGGCTTTAAAAGTAGACTTTCCACTTGTTATAAATTAGCCCAGTAAGTCTTCGAAAGTTTATGTTTTAGAAGGTTTAATGCCTTCGAAAAGTATGCTTGTTGAATTATTTTGAAAGGTTTGTATATTGAATAACTTTGAAAGGATTGAGTTTAATCGTTTCAAAAGGTTTAAGGTCAATGATTTCGAAAGGTTTTAGTTCAATGGTTTTGAAAGGTTTTAGTTCAATAGCTTCAAAAGGTTTTAGTTCAATGGTTTCGAAAGGTTTTAGTTCAATGATTTCGAATGGTTTGAGTTCAATGAGTTTGAAAGGTTTTGGTTCAAAGGTTTCGAAAGGTCTGGTTTCAATGATTTTGAAAGGTTTTAGTTCAATAATTTCTAAAGGTATGAGTTCAATGATTTCAAAAGGTTTAAATAGGAGGTTTTCCAAAAGTTTTCGAAGGCAATGTTGTAAGTTGTTTTAAAGTAGGATGTCTAAAGTTTTATTGTGTTCGAAAGGAATGATTTCAATAGTTTCGAAAGGTTTGAAGTATTATTTCAAAAGGTTTCGAAAGGTAAGGTTTTAGCCTCTTGGTCTAGACAATTAAAGGGTTTTACTTGTTTTCGAAAGAGATGCTTTCAAAAGATTAGAAAGAGGAACTTTCAAATGGTTAAATGTTTTCATCAACTAAAGTTTGAGTAAATGATATATATACACACACGCGCGCACATATATATAACATGGCAATATGATTTTGAGTAAATCATAAAGAATATGTAATTTCCTTGTGTAAGTTTGATTTAAAGGTTTTAAATTATTTTGAAAATGTTTTCAAGGAAAATTATGGGAGGGGATCCCTAAGTGAAAATGACTCGGATATTAGAATACCAAATGGGACTAGTATAGGGTCGCACCTTATACATTAGATATTAGCCCCGACTAATTGTTGTCCGAAATTCCAGTGTGTAGGGGTTGGTCACAGGTAGACTAAAATTATGATTACACACCGAAAGGAATATATGTTGTATACAGATACGTTATTGGTGAGCCCGAAAAACCATTAGGATCAAGAAGACCTTGAAGATGGTTAAGTTGGGGACAGATCGTCCAGAAATGAAGTATTTAACAGATAGTAAGGGATAGGCCATCTAGAAGAAGAGTGTCTAAAAGGTGTTAGATTTTGATTATATTGTCTCGTAGGCCTGAGTCAGCCAAAAGTTAAAATTTATCCAAACAAAACTTATGTTTTTGAACAGATAGTTCATTATTACCTGATATTTGTGTATGTTAACATAATGAACTTTCTTCACTGTATTTAACCAGTTTTGGTTGCAGGAAAAGGTTTTTGCAATGATATGTTTTAAAAGGATGTTAGTGAGGGGAAACATGTTCCGCTAAGCGGCGTGGTCTCACTTAACACATTAAACCGGGATGCATAATATTACTCACACCAGGCTTTATGTTTGACTTGAAGTTTACGTTTTCCTCTTAAACTCTCGGGTGCTCAAAATTAATTTGAGTAAGTTGAGGGTTAAGGTCTTTTTCAGGTTTAGTAGGATGACAAATAAGGTTATTGGAGGCTTGTAGGAGGCAAATAAATAGCTGTTTAGGAGTTGTAGTTCTTGTTTTATGTTTTGATGTATTTCCGTTGTGTTCTGTATTAAGTCTATTATGACTATATAACTTTGATCATCCAAGGGGGTATCTTCATATACCGCTATTGGCATATTTTGTAATAAGTATATTTTATCTGTGCTTGAGAACATATTGGGTTTATGTAAGTTGAATATGGAATATCTGTTTTAAATATAATGAAGTAAAAGTTGTTTTGAAATCTGTGTTTTGTTTCATATTCAAGTGCTTCTGATATTATAGATACCATTAATGTAGCCGTGTTTAGTCATCGGAAGCTAATACTATAGATGACTACAACATCTGTAGTGCTTAGTTTTGGGCCTCTAGATAGGGGATGTTACATAGACTTTCCTATATTCAATCCAGATCTGAGCTCCTAGCTTTGCAACTGCTCGAAAAACCACTTTTGATTTTTTATTTTATTTAATGTTTTGATCTGATATTTTTGGCCTTAGAGACTGGAAATGATGGCTATCATAGAGAAGAGGGAGAGCCAAAATAATCTCAACAATGAGGGGGGGTCTGGCCTTTTATAAAGAGAGTAAAGGAGATATTCTTTCCCTGATTTACTCCTTCTCTATTACCAAATCTAGATCCAATTTTTTTGAATCTTTAGCATCTCTATTGCTCTCGTATAGTTATTAGATAGATTATACATGCCTTATTATTCCAAACCCATTCGAAATTAATCATATTCAAAACCAATTTAAAAGCATGTTTATATCGAATATTGGTTCTTACATATATAACTTCTATATATGCACCTAATTAATTGCTATTGACATTAAGAAAATACTAATGACACATAATACATTAAACAAACATATAATAAAAATTTCATAAATATTAATTGATTTAATTAATTTATAACAATTATAAATTAATTAAACCATGTGGTATATCAAAGAATCTACCAATGTGGTTGTGTGACTCACATGTGTAAATTCAGTCAGCGATTAATATCAGAAAATCCGAATATTAACATTCATATGTCACTTTAGCTAGTGGTGTGACAATTTAGCCGAATTTATCGCTTATACAATTTTTTTCACTAAAATCCAATTTTACTGTTATAAACAGTACCCATTAATGACAATTATTTATGCCAATTCTGTAACTCCCCACCTTTATTCTCGTACCATCCAAGAGTATTACAGAGTAATACTATCAGATGATACAGAGAATGAGCCTACATGGAGTACACACTTGAATATTCTCTTGGACTAACACTTATACATATTAAAACATCAAATAAATAACTCATTTAATATGTACAGAATATCAGTATAAAGTAATAAACATGTATGCCTCTAGGATAGAACAATACATAATATGTAGTGAATATTAGAGATAATAGAGTTGATCATAGCGATAATATATATTACATAATACAAGAATATAATAAGTGTACTACACATCTTAAATGTTAACTATTTTAATGTAATGTGATGAATAATCAGTGTACAACTCCACATCAAATATATAGTGAATCAACAATCATATATTAGTCCTAATATAAGACATCTCTTAGCCCAATAAACGCATGTTGGTCATATCGTCCCTGTACCTAAAATGTCTCGGACTGACCCAAGTACTACATAAATAATACACATGCCAGGCTATATCTAAAACAAAGAATGATAATATAGGGAATATAGTATAAACAAGTAATAACAATGTGATAACGCTGCTAGAGATACTCAAGTCATCAACCAACATGTCAATATATTCATAGACTAGTAAATGTATGCATGGAATATATGTATAATACCATGGATAATAAACCAAACATCACATCGCATGAATAACTCAAAACCATACAAAACAACTAAATAATAAAAGATGTCATCACCCACATATAAATACATCAAATTAGAAATCACAAAATCAACACAAATGGGTGAATTACACATATCCATCAATCATCATCAAATCTAGAAATATCAAATAGTAAAATATCACCAAGTATAATAAGGCTAGCATATAGCATTGCTTGAATATGTTTCTTAATCTCGATAAACAAAACATCATCACTAAATGTACAATAAGATAGGCTGCCTATCGATACGATAAAAGATATGAGATCTACTATACTCTAAACAATTGGCACTGGCATAATCTCATTTCATCATATATAAACTATTTGTAAGTATCATGACCGCACATGACTGTACGTCTACGACAGACATGAAGCCCCAAGTAATGCAATATATATAACAATATATGGGTCATCAAACCCATAACTATACTCAAGCAAGGTGTATCAATAGTATATGCCAGTCTACTACTCCGTTAGTACCAGAAGGGAGACCGATAGCACTAAGCAAGCTTCAGAGAAACTAAGTCTCTACTATCTTAGGTACCTCAACAGTCATCGTGACAGGTATCCATCGGTGTGCTCATCAACACGGTGACTCATAAGTTATGACACTACACTCGCCCCTATAGGTAACAGATTGCAAGCTTAGGCGACACAAGAGCAAACACACACATGGGAGTAGCACGAAGTTATATAACTATGGTGTGTCACACATCTGGGGTGCGACCCCAAGATCATGCCACTGGTATGGGTTATAGCCATATGTTCCTCTCCAACAAACATAATAGGAGTACATCATATTAGTGGCATATAGAACCAATACATATGGAAATGAAGTTATGCTCATCATTAGGCACTTGGCTATACTCGTTGAATATAGGCACAAATCCATACTCATCGCTACGCGTATCATCTCACAAACATAACACGATTCCTCCGTGTGAGTGTCATTTACTTACAATGAATAATCAAATAAATATCACAACAGCGTCGTATACTACTACATGATACTCAAACGTTTATTCACTACTTATACATTATACTCAATCTACTTAATATTCTATATAATGAGTCTAAAGAATAACTGGAGAAATATTACTGAATGCCCTATCCCAATCGGTATTATAACTCTATTTATTCAGATTCCTCGGCATACATAATGAAATTGTCACGAAATCACAAGGGTGCCATCACCGTATCATATCAAAATCATAAATCAAATACATATCAATGGTGAATAACCCATATCCTCTAAATCAGTAAGAGTTGTGAAATCAGTTGTAACGACTCGCTATTTCAAGCCATTCAAATCGACAATAACCTACACATGTCAGATTTGAATTGCTCCAATTAACAAATTGTTATTATATTTATTTGGCATAACTTAGCATACGCAGTAAATGAATCAATCATAGAATCACAAACACAGATTTTACAACAAAGTGGCAGAAAAAAATAAATAGTAGTCCATAAATGTACTACAGAAATAACATAGTCTGAAACAGGAAACATCAGAAATCCAAGTATACAGAAGTCACTATCATAAAGTAACTGACAAGATTGAGCATACAACTGGAAATAACAGCAACAAACTGAAAGCTAAAATAGATAAGCTTGATTTTCCAACGAACTCCATCTCCAAAGGATGAATCTCAAACTGGGACACTTAAGATGACTCGAGCGTAAAGTAAAACAAAACACTTGAATCAGGATTAACATTCTTATGCAGATAAATCAAGTTCAAGAGAAATGTCAAGTGAATGCAATATAACTTAAAGGGATGTTGCGATTCCATCCTTTAAGGATCCGATAAACTATTAAAATACATAGTATAATACGCTACATATATAATGTCTACAGTTAAAATAACGTTAAGGCGTTACCCATATCCCCCTTAACACATTTTATATAATGTCATAGTCTATATAGATACCGTAAACTCCACTCGCAAGTGGGCTATGAGGGAGCACTCCATAGGTATGACACAAAACAAACTCGTAGAGGGCACGATAGGGCATGGACAATGTGATAACCCGGATTTTCAGGCATCAGATAATTGGATAGTTATCTGATTTAACTTCTGAAAATATTGATTTATAAATTGAACAAATAAATGTGATAATCTCCTTTATAATTGTTTAAAATTGATAAAATTAATTGTTTTCAAAAAAATAATAATAATGTGTTATTTTGACATATATAAATAGATTTTAAGAAAAATTATTATTTACAAATTGAATTTGTGTTTGTTTAAATATATATATTTGAGTTGAATTTAAATTGAATTTTTTAAAATTGAATTTGAATTGGAAATTCAAAAGGATGAAGATCTTAAATATTTTGGATTTAAAATTTATATTTTATATAATTGGTTTTATGTTATTTTCTTTAAAAGATTTATTTATATAAATTAAAATAATGTATTTGCTTAATAGGATATATATATATATATGTAAATTTTATAAAAATCATTTAAAAACATACCTAAAACATGGGAATTACAAATCTAAGCCTAAGAGTATATTTAATACAAGTGTAAATAAATAATGGTAGGCTAATGACAAATGTAGATCATTTCAACAAGTGTCCTAATTTCTTTTCTTTTTTTTAAATAATTAAATAAAGATAATATAGGTTTTATAAACATTTACTTCTTCTCTTCATTCTTTTTCTATTTTCTCACTTTCAAAACAAAGAAACCAAACCATAGTAGAAAATCATATCTGAGGAAAGTTAAAACAAATATGTAATCAAACATTTCTCGGATCTGTAAAGATCAAAAGCTGTAAACCCAAACCAGGAATTTAATCAAACAATCTTCTGCTTAAATTTTCAAGCTGCTGTAAAACTAAAATCAAGCCAAGAATCAACTCAAGCATTTCAGATCAAGGATCAACAAGTTAGCAGTAAATCAAAGTCAGAAATCAGATCAGAAGAAAAAAAATCAAGTTCATTTTTTAAATTTTTCAGAGGCCTACTCTGTTTCAAACCCAAAATGCAGGTGAGTAAAACTAACCTGTTAAACTAGAATCTATTGACATAGCTAGATATTTGTGATTAATACTTGAATTTTAGTGATGATAAGTGCTTCATGGATGTAAATATTGGTGTGTGTGTGTGTGTGTATAATTATTCATTAATACAGATGTGCATGTCTGGGACCAGGGAAGGGATGCCTCTGTTCAAAAAAAATTCAGGTTTTAAAAACCTGATCTAAAATCTGTAAAATTCCACCAAAGAAAATTTTGACTTCAATCTCTGAATGAAAAGTATTGATATGAGTATAACTTCATTTTTAAAAATATATTCAAGGGAAATATTGGATAAAAATTTTAGTAATGGAAATATATAGTGGAAAACAAAAATGGGATAGAAATTGATTAAGCTTGTTTCAGCTTTTGATTATATAATCTGATACGTAGTGCAAAGTGATGAATTTAGGAGGAAAAATTATGATTTTTAGATAGGTAATTCGGGAGGAATTGCATGTAAAATGCCAGTTGGGTTTTGAGGCAATCTCTGGTGATCGACAACAGCTGGAAGATCGAGGTTCATGGCAGAGGTGGCTCGTGGGTCAGGTGAGGTGGGAAAAATGTCGTGGGATTTTCCTTTGATCTATGGTGGCCAAACGAGGCAGAGTTAGGGTTTCAGACCCAGATTTTTGTCGATGAAGTTTGAGTGAGCAACGCGTCGGCAGGGCGGCGTCAAGTTGGACTAAGGTAGGGGAAAAAGGAAGATAAGGGATTGGTGTAGCTCCAGGCTTGACGACAAGAATTTCGGTGATCGGAATTGGGTGGCGCCAGATGAATTGGGTGATCGGGTTTTCTACCTGATAGGTTCGAATGTGTTCGATTTTGATGGGGTGATGTTTTCTGGATTCTAGGTTGTGGAGACTGACGACGATGATGTCGTCGATATGATGGTGGTGGCGACGATGATCTGAGAGTCGACGTTGATCTGTGCACATGCACGGTGGGTTGGGTGTGTCAGAGTTTGGTTTAGGAAGAAGGACTTCATCTCGAAGCTGATTTTGGGGTAGTTGCGTAGTAGCTCGAATTGGGCTTCGGGTCTTCATATATGTGTTTGTAGACAGTTTTAGACTTAAACCATAACTAAGTTTTAAAAAAAAAAGAAGGGAACTCGGGAATAGTTTGAAGAGTCTCGGGTAGGAACTGGGTTGAACCCGAAGTGAAATTTAAAACAGTTTTCTAAAGTTTTATAAAAAACAAGTTTTTAAACTTTAAGTAAATCAAGATTAAACTGATTTTAAAGAAAAATATCATCTCTTTGTATAATAATATTTTAAATGTTGGTTTAAGAAGTTATATGATATTTTACTTAAAATTTATTAAGTAGAATCTTAAGTTTATTTTAACTTAATTTTAAATATGTAATCAAGTAGATAATTAAAGGAGTTATATGTTTTTTATATTATAATGATAAGTGATTTCAAGATTTATTAGAAATTAATAAAGATAAAAGGTTCATCTTAAAGTTGATTAAGGTCTTGGATAATAAATGGTTAATTAAATAAATGAAGTAATTTAAAGAGAAATTAATTAATTAAAAATAATCATTTGCGGAATTGTTTAAGTATAATTACTTAATGGAAGTAATTAAAGGGATTAATTACTTAGGGTAATTAATTAAATTAATGTGATTAGTTTAAGACTAATTAATTAGTTTAATTAATTTAAATAATCGTTGGAAGATGGGTTAAATATAATTACTTAGTGTAATTTATAAATTATAATTACTTAGTGAAGTAATTAGTGGGTAATTACTGGATGTAATTAATTGAGGAATGGTAGTAGTTTTGGGTTTAATGACTTTGTGTAATTAATATGAAGGATAATTACTTAGTGAAGTAATTAAGAATTAATTACTTAGTGTAATTAATTTAATACTTAATTAATTAATTAACTTTATTAGAAGTTAATTAAGTAAAGTAATTAATTGAGGGTAATTAATTACTAAATGTGATTAATCAAGCTGATTAATGAATAAAGATTTGATTAATTAGAACAATAATTAATTAAAGAAGTAACTAAGGATCATTAATTAATATAATTAATGAAGTAATTAAGGGATTGATTAATTAAGGTTAATTAATCAATGAAGTAATATTAGAATAATTAATTAATGTAATTAATTAAGGATTAATGTAATTAATTAAGGATTAATGTAATTAATTATAGTTAATTAATCAATATGAGTAATTAAGAGTTAATTACTATAATTGTTTGAGAATAATTAATTTGTGTAATTAATTAAGGATAATTACATAGTGTAATTAGAACATGATTAATCAAGGATGATTAATCAAGATGAATAATTAAAGGATGATTAATTAATTGAATATATTTAATTAATAAGCAAGATTTATAAGTAATTAATTTAATTCATTGGTAGTTAATTTAATTAATCAGAAATGGTATGACTAATTTATCTTGCTTATGAATTATTGAATGATATTTGAATGCCTTGGATTAATTGTTATCCTTGATATGTGATTATGATGCTTTGTGAAGTGAAATGTTTTTGTAATATAATATGTTGGGTGGAACAGAGATAATGTGGTTATCTATTATGAATTGCTGTGTAAAAATGACATCCAGTATTTAAAATTTAGTCAGCTTAATAACTTGGGTTAAGATGACATTGGATTCGAAGAGACCGGAGTCGGGTATTAGTGAATACCCGAAGCCACTTCGATTCTTTATAGATTGATATGTGAAATCAATAGGCTTGAATGGAATGATTTAAGTGAGTTGGACCATTTAATCTAAGTTTTGGGTACTTAGAAATTGATGTGTGAAATAAGTGGTGTCTATAACAAATTGTAAATTTGTAAATTGATACGAGTTACCCGGGTTTTATGTAAGTTTTATGCTGTTATATTCCATGTTAGATGAGTTTACTCACGCTGGTTTCCAGCCTGACCCTGGTGTTACTTTGATGTAATGCTCGGGTCAGACCGAGTATTACAGATTTCTAGGTAAGGACATTCTAGAGCTCAGGAGGCGAGCTAGATGGCAGGAACGTATGGAGAATATTTCCGCTGTGATATATTATTATTTTCTAGGACAAATTATTTTAGCTGTCCAGTGATTGTGAAATGTTGTAACTCTGATGTAATAAAATGTAATTGACTAATATAGTTTCCTTTGTGTAAAGAATACTATTTGACATTATATTTTATCCGCTGCGAATGTGAGATTCTGAGTTTAGTTTTCTGTTCTTCTTGTTCTATCTCTTTTTCTTCTTTCCTGAACTATATGGAATATTCGAGATTGAAATTTCCAGGTCGTTACAGACAAGGCACGCGAGGCAATGCCAGGGTAGATATACCTTTTGCGGATCTAGACTGGTGGTAACGCATAGCAGTTACTACCGCCCACCTTGAGACACGCTCCCAAATCAAAGTTGTGAAAACCAAATCAAATCACAAAAGCAATGGATATGGTTTCGAATAAATGTGCCGGATCGAAGGTGCGACCTCACTTGGTCCGGCGTGGCTCCTGTTTTAGCCACATCAAGCTGATTCACGGAAGTCAGGGCTGTGCTAATACCTCATATAGAATCGTCACCAAACCATCCTACTTCGTTCTGGAATCTCCACCACGTACACAGTTGTTAAAGTGGTTTTTGGTATTGGCAGAGAGTATGACAATATCCGATCCCGGTCTCTTTAACAACCAAATGCTTATTTCACACCGTGGTCATGAAATTTTTTAATTGCTTTATAAATATTTAAACAAAATCTCAAATACAAATTTAAGTCAAAACGAATATTCAATTCTAATTCTATTTAAATTTTTAAAGTATTCATTTAATCACCTTTTTATTAAAATAAGTTATAAATCATTTCCAAAATCATTAACTTCTGATTGAATCTTTATTTACATTCAATTAATAACCAGTTTAAGTTGTTAGTCAAATTCCAATGCACCTTTCCAAACTTTTTATTTATTGAAGCTATAAAATTAATTTTTAGATATAAAGTAAATGAACCATTTAAAATATTTTATACATTAAAAAGAAATTTTATACAATAAAATAAATTTAACTTTTATCTATCTATTTATATTCTTATTTGTATATTTTAGAAAATAGTACTATAAGTAAAATATTCACAATTTCTTAGATTAAACTCCTACCTTTTATATCTCTAAAATCGCCATTTAAGGTTATAAATATTACAATAATAAATCGAATACTCATTGCAATTCAAAAATCAAAATCATATATTTCCTTTCACATACTTGGAATTTCCAAAAAAATAGACCAACGGTGTCCGTATAAAATTTTCTATCCTATGGTCAAGTGATACAGACATTTGTTATTTTAATCCATAATAGTTTAATTTTACGGGTTTATATTTCACACCTGTAAATCCCAAAATTTCAATAATAACTGAAAATCATTTGAGTTTATCATTTCAACCCATAATGAAGTTCTCCTATTCTAAAGCACGTTCGGGTATATATCATTTCAACCCATAGTGATTTCTAGAACTAAGGGAACTTGCAGAGTGAGAAATATAATAACAATAACATAACGTAACAATTCAAGCAAATTTGATCAATAACAATTTAATAAATAATCACTTAACATATACTGGTATCAATTTCCATCACGGGTCAATTTAAAATAACAGCGTGACATATTAACAATTGATAATTTACAATTCAAAATTTAATAGCACATTTAAGTTGCCATTCCTATGAAATAAATTTAATAATTATAAGAACATCAATCGTGGGTGATTTCTCGCCTTTCGAGGCTAGAGGACGATGAAATTTAAGCAATTGACACGGATACGGCACGAAATCAAATAGCTGCGACAACATGAAAATGGATTTTATCATGATCATGTAATAAAACAAATATACACATACGAGTGATATATGTATACATTTATTTTATAATATTTGAAAGAACGATATTATACATATTACATATATGATCTCCTATGACAAATACAAGAAGAATGACATGAATATCATCTGTCATCAAATTTTGTATATGTATCATATGTAATATACATTACCATATACAACACGTACATTAGCTTCCATTTGTGGATACAACAAGGGTGATTTATGCACGGATAGAATGTCATCAAAACATATACAACACATATTCACATATAGCTGCCTAAAATAAAGGGGCTTTGCACGAAAGGTCCCTATTTCTGATGTTGGTACAAGAAAAGTCTCTATTGATATAAGTATGTTATTAGATCCCTGTTTTTTCTAAATCAGAAAGTGCAAATTAACTTGCACTTTTTACAAATTTCAATTTTTTTTTTAAAATTAAATCAAAAAGCGCAAACTAGCTTGCGCTTTCCTGATAGAAAGTGCAAGATGACTCATGCTTTTCAAAATTTTGAAAAATTCAAAAAAAAATTCAAAAATAGAAAAGTGCAAGTTACCTTGCATTTTCTGTTAGATAAGTGCAAGGCACCTTACTTTTTTTATTTTTAAAAAATAGGGACTAAATTTACAAATTCATTTCTGAAGGGCCTTTTCCTATAACAACATAAAAACAGGGACCTGTGACTCTTTTCTTATAAAATAAATACTGCTATGCAACAATAACAAGGTAGGGTCAACAACATATATGCCGATATATATATGTGCAGCATATATATGCACATTCAGTCAAATAACACGCGTGCGTGCAAAATTTCTATCAAATATTAACAGTCGCCTATATATATACATACATATATATATGTATGTATGTATATATAGCAGCCCTATCAGTACATATATACCAGTTTCTACCAACCCTATATAGTTTATAAATCACTTTATACATAAATATATATATAGAATATAAATAATCAGAGACAAGGTTTTAGGTGACAACAAAGATAAAGAGGGCAGGCAATTCCCTAAGCAACATACTGACAGTCTTTTATTCCCTGATAAATTACATTGTATAACATATATATATAAGGAAGAAAAAGAGGTGTCCAATGCAAATCAAAATATATGAAATAGCAGAGAAAGGCGGAGGTCACGGTCGAGCAAAGTAGGGAAGGACACGGGTTAGGCTGGGATTGGTGCATGTCGAGGCGTGGCAGGCAGCTATGCTCGATAGGCTGAGCAGCCTCGGGTGGTGGGTTGGTGAAAAGGGGAGGCTGCGCGAAGCTGTGTGTGATTTGCTTCGGGAAAAAGGTGGGGTTTCTCGGTGTGACTTTGAGTCAGGCTATAGAGGGGAGACGGGTTTGTTTCGTGCAAAGGAAAAGGAAAGGTGGTGCTTCAATCATAAGCAGGGAATACATGGGTCAAGCATAGAAGCAGCGCCGGTCTTTCTTCGAGTTTATGGCTATGGGGTCGAAACTGGAGAGGGAAGAGTTGATGGTAGTTTTATGGAGGAGAAGAGAAAAAAAGAAAAGAAAAGGATGGGAGCTCGACAAAGAAAAGGAAAGTGGAGAACAAACAAAGAAGAAAGCTATAGAAAAGAGAGAAAAAATGAAGAATAAAATGTAAACGTAACTGATTTGTGAATGAGCGAAGAGCAAAAGAAAAAGGCCAAAAGAATATATACAAGACAAGAATAAATGTAATGTCAATGGTCAGGCTTTGATTCAACTGAAAAATTATTAAAGCAATTTATTATTGTTTGGACAGCACGTTTTAAGTTTGAAAAGGCGAGGAAACAAAAGGTCACAAATTCCGGTACTGATATGACACTGTTATTTTCCGTTTCCATCGCGCACCGAACCCCAAAATACAGAATTAAATATACTGCTGAGATCGGCGTGATGAGATGAATTGAGTGGTACATAGATACCAGCGAAACGATCAAATTATAAAAACTCGATTTTCCGCTACTGAAAATGCTGTAAAAAATGCAGAAAATAGGATAAACGGGGCTATAGAAATCCAAATTTTGCGAAACGAATTACGACGTCATCCTTAGAAAAAGATTTACATTTTTACTATATAAAAATATTCAACTTTCGAAGATATTTAAATTTCACCAATTTAACAGAGTAAATTTATACTATATTTCACAATTAAATTAACATTAATATTTTTAAATAAAATTTTACCAATTACTATGATTAAATAGACGCATTCCAAATATAAAAAAATTATTTCAAAATTTTATCATTTGCATTTCAAGAAATTATTGTTATTTATGCTACAAAATCGTTGAAATTTCACGGGTCGTTACATCAGTAGTATGGTGTAAAATCATATCAATCAAGTATATATATATATATATATATATATATATATATATATATATATTCATAGAGAATATTTCTATCTAAGTTTATTATATATTAATAATACCTTAAAATACTTGAAACCTTACTCAACAACAATAACTTGTTTTAAACTATATATATGTGTCCATATATATATATATATATATATATATATATATATATATATATATATATGCTTCAAAATAATTTGTATTTATTTCTAACCATAGAATATAATTCAAAATCTTAACTTAATATTCAAACTATTAAAATAAAAACATTTTACTCTAAATCATAATATATTTGAAATTCTTATATTATAAAAAAAAGATTTGTATATATTCAAAACATATCCAAATTCATTTAATTGTTTCATAAGTTAAAATTCTATATTTTGCAAGGATGTAAAACTTTTTCAATAATATTTGAATAACCTTTAAAATAAAAATCACTTAGAACAATATTATGGTTTTCATTTAATATTTTATAAAATATTAATATATTATATATTTTTTTAAAACAATTCCAGAACTTATAATATATTAGAATATTGACTTTAAATATAATTTTGTAACTAATAGAAAGCTATGTTTATACCTATAATTAAAATATATTTGTAAATTTGAAAATAGCTATATTTAATAAAATTTAGTAAAATATTCATAATAATATAATTTCAAAACCCTTAATAATTTTCAAAGTTTTTCAAAGAGTTTTAAAAATAAGAAAATCAGTTGAACATTCAGAATATAAATCGTGAAGCAAAATTCTCCAAATTCATCAATTATCAGTATAAACAATATTGTATGGCCAGAATCGAATTACATCGAATTCCGACCATCCAAACAATGTACACAATATTTAAATACATTACATAAATTAAAATGCAATGGACAACATCTTCTTTGTATTTTGAACAATCCAACATAAATAAAATCTCTCTTCTAATCTAACATCACATTTAATATCACACAATTAATCCTATACTCGAACTAAGAATTCATCCAAAAAAATCCAGTCAATATTCCCAATCAATTCAACTAAGCACTATAATTAATTAACGGGATAATATATTTAAAACAGGTAATGAAATAGATATAGTTGTGAGTAAGAAAACTCACCGAAATACTGAGCAAAATCTTACTGCTTTCACTGTCCTCCGCTCAGACGCCAACCGCAACAATAATACCACTACAGCTAAGAGTTTAGCATCCCCTAAAACATTGCATCAATCTTTACCACCCGATGTTTAGTCTACAACTCTAATGCCTATGCCCCAATCACCATCACCTGCCTATCACCAATAGCTACTAACCTACACAAATCTCGCCTGCAACATCGCGACTTCACCAACGCCATCCTATGTGTGCATTATCCTTAGACCTTATCGTTGACCACTCTAATTGGATCGTGTCTCCTCTTTTTAGCATTGATCATTGTTATCAGGCTCGCCACTCCCAGGCGTCGATTGATTATCGCCATATGCGATTTTATTTATGATACATGGTTTTATATATTTTTTTAGGAACTAAGGCGAACTGTATGAAATTGGGTAGGGTGGAGAAGGGTTTCTTCAAAGACAAGGAATAGGCTAGAATTTATTAGAATACGGGAAGTGGATTTTGGGCTAGTTATGCCTAGGGCTTGATTAATTTTTTTATTTTTAAATAATTCTTGTATTGTATTTATGTAACGACCCATAAATTTCAATAATTAAATTTGTTAAATTAATAAGTTTTAGTAATTTAATATGGAAGAACAAAACTTTGTAATTTAATAATGAAAGGAATGCTAAAATGAAATGTAACTATGAATTCAAAAGTATGATTTAAAGTTATAGTAACAGTGGTAAGCTGCTGTTTAATTGGTCTATTAATCTAGTTGTAAATGTTACATTTGGGTATAAAATGGAATATAAGTAAACAAGGGTAAGTGTTGTATAAATAATGAATTTGTATTATAATTTATGATAATTGAATGAATTCAACAGTATGTAAGAAATTATGATAATTAGTAGAAATAACAAACTTGAGCGTAATATAACAATAATGATAACATTTATTGCAAGTTGCCTTTTTATTTAGGCTGCTAAATTTAAGATTGGAAATCAATTACGTTTAATTGTGAGTAAATGTACATTAATGTGAGTTAGGTAATTGTAAAGTGTGAATGTAATAAAATAAAGGGAAATGTATATTTTGTTCATAAGATATAATAAAGGAATGAAACCTAGTTGAATAGATTAATTCAGATTTTAATTATAATAAATATATATTTGACAAATTTAATATAATTGAAAATAATGGTTAATACATAGGAAAGATGTAAATTTGAATACATGAATGCAATGAAAGACAAGAAAATATTAACTAGGTTATAGAGTAATAATAGACTTACTAAAAAGATTAGAATTGGATCGAATCAGTTTATTTGGAATCTATCAATTGGAATTCAATCTATAACAAATGGATTAATGGTAAGTAAATGAAATTAAATGTTATGTTAATTTAAATTAGGATAAAATGGGAAATATTAATGTAATAAAAATAAACTAAATGTAATTATACCCATAAGATAATAATTGGCTGAATAACAAGATTGAAAATCAAATAAATGGATTTGTTGGAATTTCAATTGATGATTAATGAATTTACTGAAATTGAAATATGATATTGTAATTGGTTAATAAATTAACTTTAAATTGATATAGAAATTTGTTATAAAGGATTATAAATTACTAGATACAAGATGATAAAAATTATAAAATTTAAAATTTGAATGAAAAGTGATTTAATTTAATTTAATATTTATTTATTTAATCGACTGAAAAATAGCCATTTTGGCCACTGACTCGGCTTTCGATGAAACCAGTTTCATCGGATCCGTAATAGTGAATTATTATAGGATTTCAAATTTAGTAATGATCGGACTTATCATTTGACCGTACGGACTCGAAACGTCTATAAATCAATTTAATTGAAATCAACTGAAATCAATTTGAAATAAGCAGATTTTAATATAACTTCTTCATATGATGGAACTAGGACTTGAAACCTATCCCATTGAATTTAGAATATTTAAAAACTTCTATTTTGATATATTGGTTGATCCATTTTCATTCCGGAGGCAGAACGGGCTTTTCGGGTCGTTTATCGTTCAATCAAATCTTGTCCGTTCATTCTATTTCCAACTTTGCTTATAAATAACCCGCTATAAACCCTAGCCACTCTTATTTTCATTTGTCAGTACGTACATCTCGTTCTTAACTCCTCATTCCAATGGCAGACAACACCTAGTTCCCAAATTCCAAAAATAAATTCAATTTCCAAAAAAATTGTGGATCTACAGAAACTTCGGGTCGCGCTTCGGGTTTCAGAGGCAAAAACCCTGCAGCAACTTCAGTTCAGGAAGAAAATGACTCAGGTCGCTTCGGGTCATTTTGGAAAAAACCAGAGCAAGCACCGGGGATTTGAGTCGGCGGACCGAAGTTGAACTCGAAGTCGACGCAGAATTAGAATTCTTCAATCTTCTAATTTTCATAACTTTTTCATACGAGCTCGGATTCATGCACGGTTTGTTTTGCTGGGATCGTATCGGAATTACGGACATTTTAACGCTAGTTTGGACGAATTATGAGACCATTCAAATTTTTTGCTTATTTTGAATTTAAATTCAAAGGTGAGTGTTTTAACCCACTCAACTTCTAAAATTTCTTATGTTTGTTAAATTTAATTCTTGATGTGAATAGGAATTTATTTATGATTATTTGGTATATTTTTAATCATCATCTCAGTTAAACTGAATTTATTTGAATTAAATTGTTATTTAATTTATTATTGCATATAACTGCCAGTTAAATGCCTGCTATTTATTATCAGTTTCTATAAGGATATTTATGGATTGTTTTGGATGATGATTATGATGGATGTTGATTGTTAATATTGGTTGAATGGATGTTTAGTTTATATTGTTATAAACTGCAAGTTCGTTATGGATTATTATCAATTCGGGATTGCGGTTTGAAATGATATGCAACCGTAAAATATTAAATGGCGGATTGAAATGATAAATATCCATATCACTTGACCAAAGGAAAGAAAATTTTATGCAAACACCATGGTCAGTATATAAAAATATTTTTGAAATAATTTCTACGGTTTTGTAAAGAAATATATGGTTTTATATAAATATTGATTTTAGATATTATGTAAATGTTATTTCAATCTTGATTTTAAGCTATGTGTAAAAAAATTAATATAGAATAAGTTCAATAATAAAGTTTGATTTTATAGAATATAATATGATTAAGTATTTAAATTATATTTTAATATAGAGTTTATAATGATTTAAATAAATTAAGGTTGGAAGATAAATTTGAAATTTATTTGAAACTGAATTTATTTAATAATTAAACTTAAATAAGTTTGATTTGAAATTTATTAAATTTGAAATTGTAAAGGTGTGATTTTTATAACTTTATTTTGTTTAAGATGATTTAAAATGAATATTTCAAGTTTAAATTAATTGAAGGAACATTTAGTGATTTGGAATTTGGGGTTTGTTTAAAAAATCCATTATTTGTTAAGTGAATATTCAAAACCAAATAATAATGAAGTTAAATTATGGTGTATATGAAGTTATCAAATTTAGTTTTGAAATGGTGGAATATTTAAAGCTTTGAAAAATATGGAAATTGAAATGGTTTATTTGAGGTTCAAATTTGTATATGAAATCGATATAAATTGAAATGGTTTGTTGAAACTGAATTGAGTTGAAATTCATGAATTGGGATTTGATATAAATTGAATTTGGATACAGGTTGATTTGAATCAATTTGTGAAGCTGAGAAAATTATTTTATTTTATAAAGTAATTTAAAATTTAAAATTATTTTTACTATATATACTATTTGAATATCTGAATTGTTTAAGTGGTGAAAGTTATGGTTTCGAAGCTATGAATTTCAAAGTATTATGTTTTGAAAATGTTATATTTTCAAGTGTTTGGTTTCGAAAGTGTTATAATCTTGAAAATGATATGATTTATGGAAAAGGATATATTTGAAATGGAAATTATATCGTATTTGGTTTTGAAATGGAAATGATATCGTATTAATATGGTTTTTAAAAGGCAATGATATTTTGGTTTTAAAGTATAAATTATTTTGAAATGACTGCGGTGTTATAATAATGTTTGGTTGTTAAAGAGACTGGGATCGGAAGTTGTCATACTCTTTGACAACTCCGAAAACCACTTTAGCAACCGTGTACGCGGTGGAGATTCCAGAATGAAGTAGGATGGTGGCGACGTCCTATTGAGGTATATACGTGGACCCGACTCCCGTAAGTTGGCATAAGGTGGCTAAAACAGGAGAAATCGACGAGCTAATGAAGTCGCTCCTCTTATCGGGCACACTTCTTCGATACCATTTTATTACCTTGTGATTGATTGGGTGCACCTTTGATTTTTGGGAGTGTGGCTCGAGGTAGGCGGTAGCAGCTGCTGCGCGTTACCACCGGTCCAGAAGTGCAATTGGTATATCTACCCTGGCATTGCCTAGTTGTGCCGTGTCACCTACCCTAGGACGCCTTGTATGATTTTGGTTTTGTGCCATAGCCTATGGAGTATCCTCTGGTGGCTTCCGTATCAGGAGGGACTATGATACTGGATAGAC
This sequence comes from Allium cepa, assembly GCA_030765085.1. NCBI lineage: Eukaryota > Viridiplantae > Streptophyta > Magnoliopsida > Asparagales > Amaryllidaceae > Allium > Allium cepa. The sequence goes on from CM060943.1 coordinate 469,537,390, forward strand.
TACTGGGACTATGCATGTGTTAAGGTGGAAAATGTAAAGCATTAACGCTATTTTTAAGTATGTTTACCGTACTCCTAGACATTATTATAATAGCGTATATTACTACATAGTAGATGTTTAACGGATCCTTAGGAGATGTAAATCCCGAACATCTCTTAAGTTACTGCATTCACGTTAGACACTGGATAGGAGATGTTAAACCCCGTAAACATCTCTGACACCGTTCCACTTATATTTTACCGTTGATTTAACTTACATAAGATCTTTTAGTTCCGACTCGAGTGTTTTGTTTTTTCAATTCGCTCGGTTCAGCCTGAGCATTTCAGGATTTGACGACCTTATTGCTGGAGGACGAAGACGAAGATTGTATTATTATTATTTATTATTATATTTCACTGCATCATGTATTCCGCTGCATAATTTATTATTCTCTGGTATGTGTAACTCTGATCTGTGTTGTATAAGTGTAAGCAAATATTTTTGTAAAACGGCTTCATGAGCTGTTATTTAATTATTATTTTTTGTCATTCCGCTGAGAGATTCTGTTTTGTTTTTTTTCTTTCTCTGCTTTTCCTTATTCACCCCAATAACAATCTGCCCTTCCGTATGGTTTGAGTCCGCACGTGTATCTGCCTAAAACGTACAAAAAGGCGGGATGTTACAATTTATAAATGAAATTCTAATACAATATATAATTCACACATTATTCTACGTATATAATTTGTTAACTGCACAATTTTTTTCATTCTAATATTTGTTCATTTTATTTAATTATACTAAAACTTTTTATTCAAGTTTAATATATTATCAGAAAAGAATTTAATAGTCCGGTTTGATTTATTAAAGCTATATCTTATATTAAACAGTGTTTAATTAGCAAAAATTTATTTTTCAAAATATAAATCATCAAATATCGAGTTCAAACAAATTTTAATTTAATTAAATTTATTTATTTATACGGCGTAGAAAGCAAGGTTGTTACACACTTCCCCCTATAAAAATTGTGTCCTTGTAATTTCTTTTATGGAGATATCAAACAACTCATACCCTGACATTCCTTGTAACTACAATCTTCTGTCAAACTGAAACTACATAATCCTCTTTGTGGCTCTTATTCTAATTCTCTTATCGTATGTTATAATTTCAGTAGATTCAATTCATGACTTTTATTTTTCATATACGATAAAATATTGTAAAAAAATTTAAGTGTTAAAATTTTTAAAATAAATCAGCAGAGTCTCCATTGTACGGAGAGCATTCTGAAAAATCAAAACATAATATAATTACATAATATACATCTACGAAGAGGCATCCCAACGTGTGACATCTTGAAACACGAGAAAACAAGATAATATCACAATAGATCAATATACCGTAAAGAAGTACCTTTTAATTAGCATTTTAACCAAGTTTGCTTGAGCAAAAGTGAGCAATATCTTCGCTAGTAATCCAAAGAAGTATCTTCAGAACCTATCTCAACTCAAATTCGAATATTAGCTTCATATATGAAAATATAATAAGTATGCACTTGAATATGTAAAAGAATTCAACTTCATATTTAAACCACTTTCCAACATGTTTTTAAATGGTTAAATGATTAAATAAATTATGGTTTCTAAAAGTAAATTGTTATATAGTGTGTTAAATTTCCTAAACATCTTTCAGAATGAAAATATGGATTATATCTCGAGTTATGGAAGAAATACCAAACATATGTAACTATGTTTTTATCCGATAAATACACAAGCCCACTCACAAAACTGCAATTTTAGCATAACAAAAATCAAAATTTTGCAAAACATTTAAAATAAAAATTATAGCTTATACTTTTAGCTTTCTGGAATGGGAAAATTATCAAAATTGGGTAGGCCATTTGAAACTTATGGCTAAATTAACACAATGTTAATGCACAGTTTAGAGGCAGGCTGAAAAACACGAGTGCAACAACCAAAATAAAACACACAGATGGTGCATAATAGCACAGTAGATAGTAGCACAAGTGCAGCATAAGGATGCAACCAGTTCAGCATACTCATGCAGCAAAATAAGACCAAGCATGTAGTACAACTAGGTGAAAATGTGGGCAAGGATCACATAAACTTCAAGTGCAGAACATAATAAGAAGGTAATGCAACAAGGTTGAAAAAGATTTACATTAACAACAGTTTTGCAACAGCAAAATGATCGAGCTAATAGGGCCAATATCATGGAAAATGCACAGCAATATAGGCAAATGCATTAGAAATGCATAGGGCTAAGTATACAAGACATGCACAATAGCAAAGCCAAGCAGCTTACATTCGATTTAGGCATAAGCATTCGGATATTTCAACAAACAAGAACTACTTTATCGGTGGCAACAATGCATAACAGCTCATGTAAATAATCAAGTTTAGATTCCAATAATAAAGAAAACACACTGGCAAGAAGTTAAAATGCAAATGCATAGCTTCGGGAAACTTACATACTCACATAAAGGAGGCAACATACACACATCGCCGTAGGAATTGAACAAGTCAGTTAGAAATACGTGCCAAAATTTAAAATTGAATATGTCATCATAATGAGGCGAATTCGATAAACTGAACAAGTCAAAAATCTCATACCGCAGACCCAAAGAACAATAGAAAATCAACAGTCGAGATTAAGAAAAAAAATTCTGAATTGAAATATTCAAACCCATAAAATATTCGAAACATATGGAATTGATCCACTATAAAACCAAAATTTTCTTCAAATCAAAGCAAATTTAATTTATATCCACAAACATATTACATTAGAAAATTCTCTTAATGCTATCGTAAGCAAATATTTATATTTATACTTAATAATCCATAAATTAATTTATATTAAAGTATACAACGCTGCCACCTCACAAATTTTTAGTGATTTGTTTCGCCAATTAGCTGCATTGTTCATTGCCTAGGATGTTATATCAGCATTGCTTCGCTAGTGATCTCAGCTTCACACTAATATATAATGGATGCATACTTTATTCAAAAATATTTAAATCTAGAAAATATTATTTCCATTTCTAAAAATATATATTACTTTATAAAACAATGCACAATTTTGAGTAAAAATATTTCTTATGTCATTTCCAAAATACTATGTCGGACTGTCTTATATAAGCGTTTAGGAATCCTTATTGATAATGTTGATCAGACATATCGACCAGAATTCTTAAATCATCCAAAGGATAAACTAATACCAGAATAAGTTACTAAAATACTTTTTATGCACTATATAAAACAATGTAACATCCCGCATTTTTGTACGCTTTAAATCGACGATAAACCACACACGTCATACTTAAACCATACAGAAGGGCCGATTGTTATGGGGTAAATAAAAAAATAGAGAAAGAAAAAAACAAAATAGAATCTTGCAGCGGAACGATAAATATAATAATTAAAAAAACAGTTCATGAAGCTGTTTACAAAGCACTTGATTTTACTTATACAATACTTATCAGAGTTACACATACTAGAGAATAATAAATAATGCAACGGAACAATGTGATGCAGTGGAATATAATAAATAATAGTAATACAATCTTCATCTTCGTCCTCCAGAAATAAGGTCTTCGAATCCTGAAATGCTCAGACTGACCCGAGCGAATTAAAAAGACAAAACACTCGAGTGAGAACTAAAAGATCTTATGTAAGTTAAATCAACTATAAATAATATGTGGAACAGCGTCAGAGATGTTTACGGGATTTGACATCTCCTATCCAGTGTCTAACGTGAGTGCGGCAACTTAAGAGATGTTCGGGATTCACATCTCCTAAGAATCCGTTAAACTATTTACTATGTAGTAATATTTCACTATTATAATAGTGTCTAATAGTAAAATAAACTTGCTATTAAATAGCGTTAAGGGGTTACCCGTATAGCCCTTAACACGTAACAGTGCCAATAGTCTATACAGTACCGTAATACCTCCTGATCGGGAGGCAACCAGAGGATACTCCATAAGTGACACAAATCAAACTCGTACAAGGCGTGCTAGGGTAGGTGACACAGCACAACTAGGCAATGCCAGGTTAGATATACCAATTACGCTTCCGGACCGGTGGTAACGCGTAGCAGCTACTACCGCCCACCTCGAGCCACACCCCGAAAATCAAAAGGGCCTAAATCAATCACAAGGTAATAAAATGGTATCGAAGGAGTGTGTCCGACAAAAGGTTCTACCTTCTTAGCCCGTCGATCGCTCTTGTTTTAGCCTCCTTATGCCAACTCACGGGAGTCGGGTCCACGTATTTACCTCAAAGGAAACGCCGCCACCATCCTACTTCATTTTCGAATCTCCACCACGTACACGGTTGTTAAAATGCTTTTCGGAGTTGGCAGAGACTATGACAGCTTCTGATCCCGGTCTTTTTAACAACCAAACGTTATTATAACATCGTGATCTTTTCAAAATAGTTTATACTTTCAAAGCCAGAATATAATATCCATTTAAAACCCATATAAATACGATATCATTTCCGTTTTAAAACCCAAATCAATATGATATCATTTTTATAAAACCCAAATCAATATAATATCATTTTTATTTCAAATACGTCCTCTTTCCCAAAATCATAGCACTTTCAATGTTATAACACTTCGAAACCAAATACTTGAAATTGTAATATTTTCAAATCATAATACTTTGAAATTCATAACTTTGAAACATAACTTCCATCACTTAAATGGTTCAAATATTAAAATACTTTATATAATAATAGCTTCTTAAATTTCGCAGATCAATTCCAAAACAACTCGAATTCCAAAATTTTATATTTAAACCAAATCATAAATTTCAATACGATTCAGCTTCTAAATAAACTATTCCATATTATATTGATTTCACAATCGATTGATCCACAAAATAAACCCTTTCGAATTCAGTATATTTTAAGCCTTAAGTATTCAACAATTTCAAAACTAAGTTTGATAATTATAATACAGCAATTCAATTTCCTATTATTTAGTTTTGAAATTTTTTACTTAATAAATCCATTATAATCTAAATATAACCCAAATTTCAAATAACTGAATATTTCCTTAAATTTAAATATACTTGAAATATTCATTAAATCACTCTAAACCAAAATCAAGTTATAAGAATCATACCCTTTAAAGCCTCAGTTTTATTTAAATTTCAAATCAAATTTATTCGAGTATAATTCTTAAATAATTTAATTCAAACCAATCTCATATTTATCTTCCCACCTTAATTTCATTCAAGTCATTATAAACTCTATATTAAATAAAATTTAAATACTCACTCACATTTTATTTTATGTAAAAATCAAACTCTATTATTAAACTTAATTTTTATTTAACAAAATTACACATAGCTCAAATTCAAGCATTTAACTATATATAAAAATAATATTTATATAATATCAAAATCAATATTCATTAAACCATCTATTTCTTTCCAAAACCATAGAAATCATTTTCAAAATATTTTATATATAGACCATGGTGTCTGTATAAAATTTTCTATCCTATGGTCAAATGATACGGATATTTATCATTTCAATCCGTAATTTAAAATAGAAATACGGTTATATATCATTTCAAACCGCAATCCCGAATGAAATAAAATGCATAACAACTTGCAGTTCATAACAATATGAAATACAGCATCCATTCATCCAATATCAACCATCAACCATTTATCGCAATCATCATCTAGTTCACACAATAACATCAATATAGAACATATAATAAATATATGTATTTACTGGAAGTTTATATTCAATAATAAATTAAATAACAATTTAACTGGCAGTTTATATGCAATAATAAATTAAATGACAATTTCATTCAATAAATTCAATTTAACGGAGATGGTGATAAAAAGCAGTCATAAATAAATTTCTAATCACATCAAAAATTAATTTAACACATATAAGAAATTTTAGAAGTTGTGAGTGGGTTAAAACACTCACCTTTTGAATTTAAATCCAATTTAAACCCAAAATTTGAACGGTCTAGGAATCTGTCCAAACTAGAGCCAAAATGTCCGGATTTCCATTACGAACCTAGCGGAGAAAACCAACACCCAAAACGGACCTCGTATGTGAAAGTTACGCGCGTTAGAACACTTAAATTTAAATTTTAAATAAAAAAACAAAACACTCATGTTCACGCAGGGCCACGCCAGCCTCCTTCTCGCTCCAACGCACCTGCACGCGAACAACATCGCATAACCCTTATTGGCCGCCACCACTTCATCAATTCCTACGCCATCCATGGTCGTCTTCGATGAGATCAGGCACCGCCGTCGCGACCAACGCCTCACGCCGCCCCTCCCCCTAGAACGCGGCCACCTCCGGCGTCCTGAAATGCCGCTCCGCCGCCGGCTTTCAACGCTAAATTCTAGCGATTTCGGTCGCTAGAAACCCATCTCGACCGTGCTGATCGACTCCCTTTTGCTCCCTCTTCGACGCAGCACTATCGGATCGAGATATCATCACAGATCTACCGTTGATCGAGCAAGTGGCCTATGAACGGTCGAGGTTCAACTTGAATTCCTGGATAAATTATGCGTCGAACTGAAAAATGAATCACAGAATTGAGATGCGCTCTTCGAGAGCTTTTCGACGATATAAAATATGATATAGTTTGTGGAGATTGAAATTTTGATTTGATTTTGAATTGCAATTGGATCTAGAATTTGATTGTCTGCCATTGAAGAGGAGAGACGGCTGAATTATATGTGCAGAACAATGAACATAAGGAATAGGCTAGGGTTTATAACAAGGTGTATATATATGCAAAGCTGAAATTAGAATGGATGCACCCGATTGCTATACGCGTTGAACGACAAAATGGCCCGAAAAGCCCGTTCGGACTCCGGAACGAAATTGGATCAACCCATATATCAAAATAGATGTTTTAAAATATTTTAAACGCAATGGAACAGGTTTTAGGTCCAGATTCCATCGTATGAAGAAGTTATGCTAAAATCAAGTTATTTCAGGTTGATTTCAATTGATTTCAATTAAATTGATTTCTAGGCGTTTCGAGCCCGTACGATCAAACGAAAAGCCTGATCGTTATGAAACTTGAAACCCTATAATAATTCACCATTACGGATCCGATGAAACTATTTTCGTCAAAACCGAGTCAATGGCCAAAATGACTATTTTCCAGCTAATTAAATAAATTAATATTTAATTAATAAAACCATACTTTTATTTCAGATTCTGTAATTTATAAATTTTATTATCCTGGATTACTTTAGTAGTTTATAATTCTTTATAACCAATTTCCATATCAATTTAAAGTTACTTAATTCACCAATTATAATATTAGATTTCAATTGCAGTAAATTTATTAATTATCAATTGAAATGCCAGTAAATCCATTCATTTGATTTTAAATCCTATATTCAATAAATTATTATCAAACAAATGAAATTAATATCGGTTCATAATATATTACATTAATATTCTCAAATTTCATCTTGATCTCCATTAACGTAATAATTAGATATTTAATTTCATTTAATTGCAATTAATCCAATTATTCTAGTTCAAATCCCATTAAATTGATAAGTCTTCATTTCCATTCTTTTTTATCAACCAATTGTCATATTATAAATGGAATTGACATTATTTTCAAATATTATCTTAATTTACATTAACGTAATAATTTATTTAGATTTATTGCAATTGATTCCAATTCAATTTAATGGATTAAAATATATCGGTAACTTATAATAATTGTTGCCACTAACTCTAAATTATACTTTTATAAGTTGTCATTTCCAAACAATATTATAATTACTTACAGGACATTGATTTTATTAAATTACTATTTATTATTATTAATTCATTAATTAATTCACTATTTACATTTGTTTTTTATATTCAATTTTTAGCCTAGTATAACAATTTACATTACTTCAATTAATGTAATTTCATTTCAATTGTTAATGCTTAGCTTTAATTTCCATGGTTGCATTCATTTTAGCATTCATTTCATTATTAAATTTTAAAAAAAATTGTTTCATCTTAATTTATTTACCAAAACCTTAATAAACCAACTAATTTAAATCATCGAAAATTACGGATTGTTACAAACAATCTTCATATTTTACTCATTTGCTTGTTTTGAATAAAATTATTTATTTTTAAAATTCATACACACACACACACACAATCCATTCGGCAACTATCAACAATAACACAATTCACAATACCACAATCGTCTACAGTATCAAACAAGCATTCTAGTAATTTAATTTAAATATTTTATTCCATATTTTTGTTGTGTATATATAGTGCATATATATTAATTTTCATTTTTATAAAACAAATACACACACATACATACATACATACATATATCCTCTTGCCGTTTATTTTTAGATGAAGAAACTGTTGGATTCCATTAATATTTAGTTTCGTCCAGATTCAAGTGGGTTTTTATTATATCTGAGTGATAACTCCTACTCAATTCACATTCTAGACTTGGTCATTTGAAAACAAAAATTAATACAATCAAACACGCAACAAATAGATAAACAAACAAATGATTTCAATGGTAAGCTATTTATCATTATGCACTACACATTCTAATCATTACTGGATCAGGCTACTCTATTCGAAACCACATAGAGATTTATTCACCATCATTAATACCGATACTACTCGTCAGGCTAACTACTCCCTACTTTGCTACCTCTCTCTCAACAACTTCTGCTACATCCAAAAACAAACACATATAAAAGAGGTAGAGAAAGGAATATATATTAGGAAAAATAAAGAATATGTCCCTAGATGATTACCCTAGTAATAACAGTATACTCCTACCATCACTTAAGTATAAATAATAATCCACTACACACCCATGGGGACAAGGAACTAGGTCTCATCAAGGGACAAGACAGGTGTCTGTTATACTTTGTATTGTTCTAAACCTTGCTCTGATACCAAATTGTAACTTTCCACCTCTATACCCATATTATCGAAGAAAAATACAGATTAATACTGTTAGATAATACGAAGAATGAGGCTATATGGGGTATGCACATGAATATTCCCTTAGACTAGCATTGATATGTTTTAAAACATCAAATAAATAGCTCATCTATACGTATAAAGTATCGGTATCAAGCAATAAACAGATGTGTCTACAGGACAGAACAATGCATAATATACAGTAAATATTAGAGATCATAGAGTCAATCACAACGGTAATATATAATACAATAATATAACAAGGGTACAACACATCTCAAATGTAAGCTATTTCACTGTAATGTGATGAATAATCAATATACAACTCTATATCAAATACATATATATAGTGAATCAACATCTTACAATTATCATATTTTAATCCTAATATAAGACACCACTTAGCCCAATAAATGCATGCCAGACATATCGTCCCTATACCTAAAATGTCTCGGACCGATCCGAATATTACATAACTAACACACGGGTCGAACGATATCTAAATCAAGATTGATGATATAAAGAATACAGTATGAACAGGTAATAATAATATGGTAACATTGCTAGAGATACTCAAGTCATCACTCAACATGTAAATATGTATATAGACTAGTAAATGTATGCATGGAATATATGTATAATACCATGGATAATCAACAAATAGCACATCACATGGATAACTCAAAACCATACAAAACAACTAACACCAATACTAAAAGATGTCATCGCCCATATAAAAATACATCAAATCAAAAATCATAGAATCAACACAAATGGGTGAATCATACATATTCAGAAATCATCATCAAATCTAGAAATATCAAATAGCAAGATATCACCAAGTATAATCGGGCTAGCACATAGCATCGCCTGAATATGTCTCTCAATCTCGATAAGTAAAACATCATCACTAAATGTAGAATAAGATAGGTTTCCTGTTGATATGATAAAAGATATGAAAATCCATTATACTCTAAATAACCGCATAGGTATAATCCCAACTCCCCATATATAAACTATTTGGAAGTATCGTGATGGGATATGAACATACGACAGATATGAAGTCTCTAGTAGAGCCATATATACACCACTTTATGGGTTATCAAATTCATAATTATACTCAAGTGAGTGTAATAGTAGCATGTACCAATCTACTACTATTTAGTACCAAAAGGGAGACTGATAGCACTAAACAAGCTTCATAGATACTAAGTCCCTACAGTCTTGGTTACCTCAATAGTAATCATAACATTTATCCACCGGTGTGCTCATCAATGCGAGGGATCATAAGTTACGATAGTACACTCGCCCCTATAGGTAACAAACTATTGTCCTAGGTAACACAAGGGAAAACGCGCGCATAGGAGTAGCACAAAGCTATATAAATATGGTATGCCACAGATCTGGGGTGCGATTCCACGATCAGGCTGTTAGGGTGGATTCCAACTAATCTGGTCCTCTTTAACTAACATAATAGGAGCACATTATAATAGTGGCATATAGGGTCAATACATATAGACATGAAGTCTTGCTCATGATTAGGCACTTGGCCACACTCGATGAATATAGGAACAAACCATACTCGTCACTATGTGTATCATCTCACACACATAACACCATTCCCGTTACATGAGTGTCATCTACTTACAATAAATAATCGAATAAATATCACAATAGCATCCCATACCACTGCTTGATACTCAAACGGTTTTTCATTGCTTATAAACTACACTTGGTCTACTCAATATTCTATATAACGAGTCCACAGACTGACTGTAGAAATATTACTGAATAGCCTATCCCAAACGGTATTATAACTCTATTTATTCAGATTCCTCATCACACATAATGAAAATTATCATGAAATCACACTGAAGAGTGCCCTCGCTGTATCATATCAAAATCATCAACCAAATCCATATCAATGGTGAATCACCCATATCATTTAAATTAATAGGAGATGAGAAACCAGAAGTATGGTGTAAGATTATATCAATCAAGTATATCTATAAATATATATATATTCATAAAGAATACTTTTATCTAAGTTTATTATATATGAATAATACTTTAAAATACTTAAAACCTTAATTAATAATTATTATCCAGCCTTTTGACCAAGCAGTATCTAGACTGACTTAATGAATAGAACTTGAAAGTTATCGAGGTAGATGGCCTGGAGAGATAGCCGTAAAGTCCAAAAACTAAGTACAAACAAGATTACAATACAAAAACAAAGCCATTCCAAAAGAACCAGAACTCGATTCATCAACTTAATGGATCGATATCGAACTATGGCTATGGTTTGGTATCGATCCATAGAATATCCTTTGAATCATCCCATCTTCCCCATATTACTTGGTATTGATGTTAGAAGCCCATTCCCGGCTCCATCATTCGATCTCACACCGTTGGTTGTTAAATATCTCAAGCACTAGAATCTGCAACTCTACTCCTCTACCGATCCATCCAATTGTCTCATAAGTAAGCTCATAGAAAGCAAAATAAGTTGATGAACATGAAGCTAACAATATATCACTTTGTCCCAAAGTGGCTAGACTGATCCATGCCTATGGATCGGTACTGATCCGTAGTTGATTGTTGAGCTAGCCACGTTTTCACTTAAGCAACTATTGAGAGATCGTGGAGAAGTGGGGATGAATGTGCTGAAGCTCTTCTCGATGACCTACAACTATAAATAAGGCCCGAAGGGCTTCATTTAAGGGATCTTTTAAGCTCTCTAACAGTTTTATACATATTTCTTGTAATTGGCTACCAAGTGGTACCGAACGAAGAACAATAGTTATAAAACAGAGATGCCATCAATAAAATCTCAAGAGGACATAAGCAACGATTAGTCGAACCACTATAAACATTGGTTGTTCTATTTCCACTCATTTTCATTTACTTTTCATCACTTTTTATTCTCTACATAATCTATCGGGTATTTATGCCATTTTTGATGCTAAAATTTTGATGCTTTCATTAAGAGCTTATTTTTAAGCAAGTTTGATCCGTCGTCCACTATTGGATTATCTAAATCTGAGAGATAGATCTAGTTTCCTTAATTTTTTGGAATTTCTAATTACTCGGATTTTTATCAATCTACACGAAAGGTTTCTATAATGGCCCTAGAAGACACCATTTTACCGCTTCATGTGCTGTCAAAGGTGTTGAGGAGATTGATCTCCACCAGGTTGATGAGGTTGCATAGCCAACCGCTATGAATATTCATAACCCAGTCGATGTGGTCACTAGAGTTGAAGCAGAAGGAAGACGAGCTCCAAGAAAGCTGCAATGAGTTGAATGCGTATATGAAGCAGATCTTGGACTTGTTGAATCAACTAACAAGTAGTCGTAGAATTAACAGGAGAGACAAAGCGCCTTCTGATTTGGAATCTGATAGTTTCTTGTTGTTGGAGCAAAGGCAGAGGAATAGAAAGCAAAAGCTGCTAAGGAAGGAAATTGGGAAGTTGAAACAAAAGGTGGGACCGAGCCACAACCAAGGCCTATAGGTTGGTATCGACCCATCAAGAGGGATCAATATTGAACCATCAAACATGGGTCCCGGTGCTCGATTCTCGGGCGATGTTGCTGGTTTGGCTTCTGGGCATAATGTCAATAGTCAGAATGTTGGAACACAGGCGATTACTACAGATTTGTCATGGAAAGACTATGTGCAAAGAACCACTAAACGAATAGTTCATCTAGAGTCGAGGGTACCTAGGTATCATGAGACTAATTGGGAGCCTTTGCCAGCCCAAACACTCAGGGTAGATTTGTTCACCGTCGTTCAATAGACCCACCTAAACTAGATTTCAGTGAAATGGTCAGCAGACTGATAAGTGAGAATCAACACCAAACGAATGGTGAGTGGGGTTCCTCCCGAAGCCAAATTCCCTTCACGGAAGATATCTTATGCAAGGAATAACCATAGAGGTTTGAAATGTCAACAATTCCATCATATAAAAAAAGGCAGACTCGAGGCAACATTTAATGAAGTATGATTGGCATATGGATTCGGCCAGGCTACTGATAATGCTAGATGTCATTGTTTCCTAATATTCCTAGACGGGTGGCGACGATGTGGTTCACCCAGCTACTGCCAGATCCATATCATCGTTTGATCAAATGGTGTAAAAGTTCATTGAGCAATTCTACATGCACACAACATGTTTGATGGATGTGATGTCACTTTCTAACCTCTTCCAAGGAGCATGAGAGTCTTTGAAGGACTTGTTGCATAGATTTCATACTACAACAGCGATAGTTAGCCATGCTCAGGTGGACAACTTATTGATGGCATTGATCGCGTAAATTCATCCCGATATTGATTTTGGGAGATGGTTGGAAATGAAACCCATGTCGACTATGGATATCTTTTATAGAAAGGCCAACCAGTTCTTACGCCTAGATGAGGCACGTGCTCGTCCCTGAAGGGTTGATGCTGGGCATTCAACTGAAGTGACACGGAGCAATATTGCAGTAAAATAGTCCAAAGGGTGTTTTGGCATGTAGATATAAATTTCGGCGACAAGAATGATGGTCAGAAGCATAGCGATAATGGAGCTAAGAGGTGGAAGCTAGAAAATTGGAATCGTTCTAGGATTCCTAAGTATGGTAGCTATACTGAGTTGAATAACTCAATGGAGAATATTTACTTGGCAACTCAGGATACTGAGTAGCATAGGAAGCCAGCTCTGAGGGATTCGACTGAGAAGGAGAAAAATCTGGCAATTTTCTCAGGTTCCATGATACACATGGTCATAACACCAATGCATGCATACGTTTGTATGATGTGAGCGAGGAATGATTCGTAAAAAGAAGTTGGAGCAATTTGTGAAAGCCCTGTAGGATGATGGGCAAGGAAGCTCCAACCCCTATGGGTCGACATCTAAATAGGGACAAGCTAGGCCTAGTTCTAATGAACCTAAGAAGCTTGAGAAACATCTTGTGATAAACATTATAACCAGTGGACCGCATGTAGCTGAAAAGAGTTGGAATGAGATGGAGCCATATGTTGGTGCTTTAAAACATGTAGTGAATGAGAGCTATTTAAGTAGAGACCCTAACTATTAATCCGCTAGTTATTTTGGTCATGAACGGACCTGCTGTAGTGAGAAAGGTTTTAATTGACTGTGGGAGTTCGGTCAACATTCTATTTAAAAGAGCCTACGACCAGATGCTTCTAGAGGCAAAGGACTTAAAATCATATAAATCCCAGAGCAAAGGATTTAAGGGATGGCTACTATGCCAGTTGGATGCATAGATCTACCAGTGGTTCTTGGAGAGGGCGATCGCAAGAGAGCCCGAGTCATGCATTTCATTGTGTTGGATATTTACTCTGCCTATAATGCTTTCTTGGGTCGACCGACCCTAGCTGAATTCATAGCGGCCATCACTCCTTGGTTTTTAACATTGAAATTTCCGACAGAGAACTATGTGGGGATAATTCAAGAGGATCAGGGGCTTGGTCTCAAGTGTTACGTCGCCGAGTTAAAAGAGGCTAGGCGAAGAGAAAAAGAAAAGGGTGTAGAAAAGACTATCTGCATCAACACTCTCGACGCATAGTAACCATCGCCTAATCCCAAACTTAGACAATGCAGTCGGTTCCGTAAGGATATGGATGCAAGGAAAAAGCAGTTGGACGGAAGGGAAACCCCAATCGAGTTAACGATCAACATCCCGATCTGCCACGACGATCCTATTCGGGTCTTGAAAGTCAGATCCCAGCTCAACATGAGGATGATGAAAGAATTAGTTGCTTTTCGCTGCGTGAACTGGATGTGTTTGCCTGGACTCACTCGGACATGTGTTGGATATCACCTGAGATAGTGAGCCATAGATTGAATATAAATCCGAAGAGCGTTCTTGTGAAATAGAAACGTCACGCCTAGGTCTGGAGATATCCGCTGCACTTAAAGAAAAAGTGGAGAAGTTGAACGATAATAGCTTCATCCACGACGTCGTATACTTGGAATGGGTACCAAATCCAGTTCTGCTGAAAAAGTCAACGGGGAACTGGAGGACATGTGTTGATTATTCTGACCTAAATAACGCATACCCAAAGGACGACTTCCTGCTCACGAGAATAGATCAGCTAATGGATTCAACGGCTGGACACAAGTTGTTATCATTCATGGATGCATATTCTAGAGACGATCAGATCCCGATGGATGTACCAAACCAAGAACACACCAGCTTCATAATTGATTTGGAACTATACTACTATCTCGGGCCGTTTGGTTAAAAGAATGTCGGACCAACCTGCCAACGGCCGGTGAACATGATGTTTAAAGACTAGATCGGATGCTCGATGGAGGTATACATGGATGATATGCTCATGAAATCACTAGCGATCAGGGAATTACATTGATAACTTGGCTAAGATGTTCAGTATTCTCTGCAAATACAGGATGAAGCTCAATCCTTTGAACTGCTCATTTGATGTTGCATCGGGCAAATTCTTAGGCTTCATCGTGAACTCCCATGGGATTGAAGCCAATCTTGAGAAGATCAAAGCACTGAGGAATGTCCAAGCCCTAAAGACGATCAAAGAGATTCAAAGCTTAAATGGGAAGGTCGCCACCTTGAGTCGATTCATCCTTGGAGCCACCAACAAGTGCATACCTTTCTTCGACATGATCAAGAAAGGAAAAAAGAACTTTGCTTGGATGCAAGGACGTATAGACACATTCCAGTTCTGGTGGATTATTTAGAGAGATGTAACACCCCTAATTTTGGTAACATTATTCAAGAGATTTAATTAGAAAAATTAAATAGAATAATGATGATAAGGGAATTGAGATTTGAATAAAATAGTCGAGCTTAATTTACCTTAAATAGGCTCAAAATGGCTTTATATTATTAATTAAAACATGGGCATATAAGTAAATATAGCCGCACCTTATTACTCATAACCATACACTTTTATTTGCCCATTCAAGTTCATTTTCTTAAAAATGCAAATTTAACCTAAGAAGAGCCGGCCATTAACAAGGAAGAAGAGGAAGTGAAATTCAATCAAGCTAAGGAACTAAAGCTAGGGACTAATTTCAAATCAAATCTCAAAGCTCTTATTATATTTAAGGTGAATAATAATTCATTCCATCTCTATTTTGTTTTTATAATAATATGTTTTTGGATTTAAGATTGAATTCCTTTTCATGATGTTTTGGATGATGATATGCTTGAATTATTATATGTTTGGTTTAAACCAATTCATTTACATATGAATTTGCATGGTTTTAGGGAAAAACCGATTATTATTGAGTTTAGAATGCCATGGAATTAGGTATAACATGAATTTAGAGATGGGTTTCCATTTTCATAGTTTTCCAAGCTATGAGAAATTTATTGTGAATTTCTAAAGGAAAATATGATATATTTGGGTTTAAAATTTATTTTGATTATTTCAGGAAGAAATTAGGTCTGAAATTTTAATGTGTCTGATAACACGATGAAAGTGAATTTCTGTGATTTTTGGGGATTTTTCCTAATTGATTTGCTATGGAAAATAAATTATTTTAAAAGAAGTACTTATTTGCAATATTGGTTTTTCTTAATGGAAGGACTTAAACGTTACTTTTTCCCTTGATTTACACTGATAAATGCAGCAGTTATTTTGTAAAGTATTTGAAATTTTTTAAGGCAGCCAATTAAAAGATTACACACAGGCAGGTTAGTTAAAGCAATTACTAAAAATGAGCACGATTTCAGCCTTTAATCGGAAAAGAGTGTTCTGCCTCCTTTAGTAGTACCTTTGACTCCAAATCTTTCGCTCCAGCTCAATCAAAACCAACCCAGCCGAAACCCACCTAGTCAAAACCAATACATAAGGTATCAATTAGATGGTACATAGTAGACTGGAGGAAAGGCAGAAGCTATGGTGTCGAAAGCAATGCTTCCGATGGGGTCGAAACCTTAGTTCTGTTTTCAAATGATAAGTTCCTTCTTTGTTTTACCTAAAGATTTTTACGTAGTCGAAACTTATATTTTCGAAAGGGGTTTTTCTAAATAGGTCGCCATATCATGTTTTAAGTCGGAGCTTTTGAAAAGGTTCCTTTATTTTTATATAATGTTTTCGAAAGAAGTGGTTCCGACCTGGTAGAAACTAAGTCGCTATTCTTTTACCTTTCGGATGTATTGCAGTCATAAATGTTATCGAAGGTTTCTCTTTGTTCTAAACTTAAGCTAAGTCACTCCTTAAATGATTCGAAGGGGTTTAGGGGTTTCAAGGCAATGGTGTCGAAAGGAGGTTTCGATGCTATCCTTCAAAGTTTTACTCCACGGTTTTGAGCTTTCGAATAGATCATTTCGACATCATCAATTTTCCCCCAAATATATTTGATTAAAGGTTTTGAAAGAGATACTTTCGCGTACAACCACTTTGACCCAATTAGATGTTTTTAAAGAGTAAAACCCAATGTTTTTGAAAGGGGTACTTTCATTGGTTTTGAAGCTACATTTCTAAAGATTATTTAGTAATGTTTTGACACATTTGAAAGGCATGACTTGGTTTCGAAAGGATTGATTTATAGAGCATCGAAAAGTATACACTTGGAGTTTTGAAAAGAGGTTTTACATGCTTTTGATGGAGGTCATCCTAAAGTGACGTTTTAAGGTTTCAAACCAAATAACTCATTCTCATTTTAAAGGAAATACCATGGCATAAGTCAAGATTTTCGAGATTATTACTTCTTCATATATTTATTCACATTGTAATTAACCTATAATGGTACTTTGGGGAAGGGCAGAATAAACAGCTAGGTTGACCCAGTAGTGAATATTACTTAAGAAATGTTAAAATCTTAATTAAAGATATTGGCAGGGGCCAATAGGTTCATAGTAAGTCCATGAAAACTATGTAAAGGGAAAGATATTGGCAGTGGCCAATAGATTCATAGTCAGCCTATGAAAACTATGATTTCATATTGTCGGGGGATAATAGATTTATAGTTAGCCCATGAAAACTATATCCGGATTAAGATATTGACAGTTAGTCAATAGGTTCCTAGCCAGCCCATGAAAACTAGGATAAGAGAAAAGATAATAGAGTTGCCAATAGGTTCTTAGTGATCCCATGAAAACTATGAAATCGGACACGTGGTCCATAAATATTTAATGTGTTATTAGTGAACACGTGAAAACTAATAGGTTAATAATAACCCTGGAAACTATAATTGAGATAGATGGTCGGAATGAATGGGGATGGGTAATCCAAAATTAACTTACTTGTTTGCATATCATATTGTTCTGAATTATTTTAACCATTGTGGATGCAAGAGCACGATATATGGTTTTATAAAGGTTTTAAGATACTAGTGAGGGAAAACCCATTCCGCTAAGCGGTGTGGTCTCACTAGATATCTAAATGATTTAAGATGGTAGATTATTATTCATACTAAGCTTTATGTCTGAGTTGAAGTTTTTGTTTTCCCCTTAAACTCTTGGGTACTCAATTGATTTTGAGGAGTTTGAGATTTAGGGTTTTCAGGTGTTCTTTTAGACGAATAAAGCTCTGGTGACGTGTAGGAGGCATGTTAGATACTTAGAGTTCTTTTATTTCCACCTTATTTGGTTGTAAAGGCAAACTTGTTTTATTGCCATATTATATACTCTGATCATCTAAGGGGGCATTTTCATATGTCGCTCTTGGCGTATTTTGTAATAAGTATATTTTGTCTGAACATGGTCTACGCTCTGGGATTATGTGACGAATATAAAATATTTTGAGATGGAATGTGGACTTTGTTTGCTATTTTAATTTTTTTCATATTCATGTGTTTCTATGTATCAATGTATCTAACATTACCGTATTTGATCGCCAAGGACTAATAACTATATATGACTACAGCACCTGCAACCGTTAGTTTTAGGCCTCCAAGTATGGGGATGTTACAAGATACTTCTCATTATCGAAGCCGCTGGATGATGAGGACTTGTTTATCTATCTAGCAGTGTCGGTCCATGCTTTGAGTGTCGCGCTCGTGTGTGAAGAATCTCGAATCCAGCGACCAGTGTACTATATTAGTAAGCGGTTGATAGGAGCAAAAGAAACTATTCGAAACTGGAAAAGCTCGCATACTATCTGTTGATGACTTTGAGGAAGCTCTGCCCCTGCTTTTAGGCTTATTCGATCAAAGTTCTGATCGACCAGCCTTCGAGATAAGTCTTGCAAAAACATGAGACACCTAGAAGGCTGTTGAAATGTAACATTGAATTGAGCCAATACGACATTGCCTATGCTCAAAGAGCTATCCAGGGTAAAGCTTTGGTGGACTTTAGTGTTGAATACACTACACGAGATAACAATTCAAAGAGAAGTGGAGAACATAATGCCAAGTGGAAGATGTACACAAATGGTGCATCTAATGAATGTTGTTCCAACGTCAGAGTCGTTCAAGTGACTCTTGAGGAATACCCGATTTCTTATGTCCTAAAACACGAATTTCCCGCAATAAACAATGAAGCAAAATATGAGGCCTTGATTGCAGGACACAAGATTCCCAAGGAACCGAGAGTTAAAACTCTGCATATCTTTTGTGATTCCCAGCTGGTGGTATGTCAAATCCAGGAGGAGTTTTAGGCAAAAGGAGAAAGGTTAGCTCCTTATGTAAACTAAGCCCTTGAGCTGCTAAGTGATATTAAATATTATATGATTACACGTACACCCAAAGAAGAAAATGCAAAGGTTGACTCATTAGCTAAGTTAGCCGGTTCCGAAGATGCATAACTCATGGGCTTGGTTCCGGTGGAAGTACTGTCGGCTTTGAACGTTGACCATATGGATGTCGATTGGATCTTGGAGGCTGAAACTAAGAAGGAGTTGTGGATGACTCCGATGAATAACTATCTACAGAGAGGAATCCTTCCAGATAAGAAGAATGAACGACGTCAACTCCTTCATAAAGCTGCAAGATTCATTGTGCAAGAAGGGGTGCTTTGCGTGAAAGGATTCACAGTCCCTATACTTCGGTGTGTTGCCAACATTGAGGCCAAGCAAGTCCCAAAGGAAGTTCATGAAGGGGCCTATGGCGACCATATCGGGAGGCAAACCTTAGTGAACAAGATCCTTTGGTACGGGTATTTCTAGCAAACAGTCAACCGAGATGCAGCTAATTACACAGAAAGTGTGATAAATACTAGAGATTCACCAAGATACCGAGAGCCTCACCAATGGAGATAACTCAAATGGTTAGCCCATGGCCGTTGCGGTCTGGCAAATCGATATTATTGGCATATTGTTGAGTACGTCATTATCGTAGTTGATTACTTCACCAAATGGGTCAAGGCGGAGCCGTTAGCTACAATCACCACAAAGAAAGTAACTAACTTCGTGGTTAGAAACATCATCTGCCATTTTAGGTTTCCACAAACGATCATTTCTGATAATGAGACCCAATTCGATAGTGTCGAGTTCAAAGACTTCTATCTCAGGCATAGTATTGGGAAGAGAATTGCAGCATTGGCACACCCTCAAGCGAATGGACAGGTTGAACCAGTGAGTAAGATTATCAAGTCCATTCTGAAAAAACGGTTGGAGAAGGCGAAAGGCAAGTGGGTCGATGAATTACCATTAGCACTTTCGGCTTATCAAATGACCCACAATTCAACGACTGGCCACTCTCCATTCGCCCTATCTTACTGATCAAAGGCTATGTCCCCGGTTGAACTTAAAGTGCCTTCTCATCGAGTGACTCACTACAATCCACAGACAAATGAGGAACTCCAGCTCGAGCCTCTCAATATGATTAATGAGAAGAATGATGAGATCGACTTGAGAGCGGTCATGCATCGAACCCAAGTCATCGGGTATTGCAACACAAAGGTCGGAGCTTGGACCTTTGAGTTTGGAAATCTCATTCTTAAGCAAATCTTCCCGGGCCTTGGGAATATGGGCCTGACTTAAGAAGGTGCGTACTCAATTGAACATAAACTTGGAGATGGGACGTTCAAGCTAGAAATGGTGGATGGGGTCTCACTCCCACATGCATGGAGTAGTGAATACTTACGACGCTATTTCACTTGAATATAAATTTGTACATACCTAATCAAAGCCATGTAACCAGACAGAATCTGTCATTTTTGACGTTTTATAAGGAAATAACTTCCGCAGCTCATAAATCTATCTGTACTCGATTTTACACCGTGAATAGTGTTATGTTTAAATAAACTTGCATATGCAAAATGCAGGTGTGTAGGTGCCTAAAGATAGGTACCGACCAAACTTCCACAGTCCATGATCGTATGCATGATGTCCAACCACATTTAGTATCTGGAGATAGACACAAACAACTCTTTAACCTAAGACTCGGGGTAGAAGTATAAATTCTTAGAGGCTGAATAGACATGCTCAGAGTTTGGCAAAGCATCCACACCTTGCCCCAAGTAAACAAGACAAAAGGTCAGCACTCAAAGAGAGGCGAGATCTTATTCATGAGTTTCGGTCGACGCCCAGAGTTAGGCATGATCGAAGGCAAACATCTTGGATGAGGATATTTAAACTACCATGCTAGGTGGTTATTTCCAACTGATGCCTAAAGTTTGGCATGGTCATCACATGTGCCTTAAAGAAGGATGTTCGAGAACCATCTAAAGATGAAATATTTGTTGAACTGGACCAGCCCGTAGCTGAAGTTATGGGTGAATTTCAAAAAAATTACCCTATTGGATCTTTATTGGACCTATGAAGTCTAACTGAATTAAAACATTTCTAAATTTCATTTAAACAAAATCATTTATTTTATTTAAATTCAAATATATTAAGATATGAAATTAATTGTATTTGATTTAGTTTATAAATAAATGTATCATATACATGTATATGTGAGTGCATATGTAACATAATAATCCGTGAAAAGTGTAATATGTCCACATGTAAATGTTGGGATTTACATCGCATTAGACATATTAGCTCAATTTGTATGTCATATATATTGTTGAATATGTGCATGTATATGTGTTACAATACAAACACACACATATGTATGTATAAATATATTATATATAATATATAAACATAAAACATTTATGTATAGATAAATATATAGATATAAAGAGAGATAATATATTAAAATTATATATAATTCAAAATTAACTTATTCTTGCAAACATAATAATTTTAGTATTTTAATATGTATATATTATGAATAAAATAATGTTTTCATCCATAATTAATTAACATAAAATAATCTATTATTGAAATTTCAAGTTTTAAAATTTTTAAAAATCTAGGATCATAAAATAGAGCTGAGAAACAATTTAGAGATTTTTCAAAGCTGAAATATTATTTTTAAAAACAAATACATTGATTTCAGCAATAATTATTTAATTTAAAATAATATATTATTAAAAATTTTAATTTTAAATTTTTTTGAAATTCTAATACCATGAATGAAAAGTTATAAATACTTTTGAAGCATTTTCCAATTAAATTATTATTTTTAATAAATAATAAACAGTTTTCCAAAATAATATTAATTATTAAAAATAATAAAATATATTGATAAATTCCTAATTTTTTTCTATATGTTTCTGAAATGATATAATATTTTTTAAAATATAAAATTGAATTTTTAATATAATAATTATTTTATATATGATAAACAATTCAAAAATTCGATAAATGTTAATTTATAATATGAATATATGTATGATTATTAATTTTTGAATTTTTAAATTCATTTTATATATAGATAAGTGTACTAAAATTTTTAAATCATAAATACATATATATATATATATATATCTTATATGTTTATATGCATATATGTTATTATGAGAGAGAAATACACACTAATATATATATATATATATGTATATGTATATGAATTTATTAATAAATATATATATAACAATTATTAATGACAGAAATTGATTTTATACAGGAGAAAACATTTGTCTATACATGAATCAAATAATATAAACAAATTATGTACATAATCAAACTGATTTGTGACAACCACATCTACTTACAAAAACCTCACCTAACTAAACATACAGTGTAATATATTTAAACATATATGAAATTGCTCATTATAGGATCATAGAATATAATTTAATTACTGTAATATGAATTAAAATTACTAATTTAATGATACCTTTGAATCCATGTTGAAGCAATGACTTCCTTTCCTTTTACTGTTCTTGATTCGTCAGATTGTAAGTCTGGATTCACGGACCTCTAACTATCGAATAGTATTATTTTAATTTGAAATATATTTGAGAATTTTGAAGTGGATTGAGAGCTATGTTTTAACCAGCAATATAGAAGGTAATGTCGGCCAAAAAGGTTCTTCATTATTTTTAGAGATACATACATACATACATACATATAGTTGTATTAGAGAGAAACGAGGAAAACCTTTTTACCATTCTCACTTGATCTTAACCCATTATCTCCAAGCCAATTCCTTATGTTTTAGCCACCCCTAGATCTTCCCTAATCCAAAATTTTGCAGCCCTAATGATGGGCCTTAAACCCATCTAAACCCAAGCCAAAATACCATGCAACTAATTCTAATTAAATCGCTTGTCGATATTGTATATCGATCGATATATTTATAACTGTTATAAATATATATATAACATTATTTATATCTCAAATCACATTCAAATTTCATAATTAATAATGTTAATGTTCACACGTCACTTAGCAGGTGGTGTGACATTATGGCCAAATTTATCACTTACTCATTTTCAGTAAAATCCAATTTTAGTTTAATAAACGTTACCCGGGTGAGACATTTGTTTACACCAATTCTGTTTATCAAAACATATCACTTTGGACTTATGGAATTTGGTAATGGTCAAAATTCCAACCTCGTCCAATTCAACTTTATAGTCCAAATACAAAGTCCTTGGTTCAATAATAACAATTATTATTAACTGAAATGCTCTAGCTAGAGACTTTGACTTTGAGTTGAATGTGATACTAACCGCATATAACCGAGGAGATGAATCCTCTCTTGAATAGTGATTCACTTTCAATACTTCCACTCGACCCAACTATGGTCGCTCGATGGACGCCATGCCATAATTTGGCTATAATCAAAGCAGAGCTTTCATATTGAAGATCCATAGTATTCTTAAGTCAATAAAACTGTGTAAATCGGTCACGTCGATATATTCTGTTTGACCTTAGTTATATTAACCAACGGAAAACTATCGAGTGAGTCGTTCCACAGTTATCTAATAATTATTAGTACGTAACCCCTAGGTGCCCCCAGTAGTCACGAGTAATACGCTGCCCAACATTTTGAGAGCGTTACGTACTCCAGTCTCAACGGATACATCGATATCCAGTCTCGATACATCTTGACTTAGAATATTTAAAAGTGGTATATTTGTTTTGTTGTGATAAATTACTCACGATTACAACACTTTGTAACTACTATCACAATATATACCATTTATGGATTTTTCTATTAAATATACTTTTAGTTAAGTTAATTAATTAATATAATTACATTATATCAAGTATATAATATGAAGAAAATGCCTTTCATTTCGAACAGATTGGTCAACGAGTTAGATGTATATAACAAATCACATGTGCCCCTAGGGCGTACCCATAACTCTATCAATCTCCCACTTGTACTTGAAGTCAATAATGGAATCTAATTCCAACTTCTCCAATTAGTTTTCTCAAACCAATTAGGTCAGTCCCTTAGTGATTGGGATGCTATTATTTTTAATTATCGACTTTGTCGATTAACTCTCTTTGACACCGATAAACTGCCTTTATCATGTGGAATGATTTGAAGTATGTTTTTCGACTTCTAGTGAGCTTTAAGTACTATCATGCCCAATTTCATGACATTTTTATCTTACAACAATATTACGGGACTCTCAACATTTGGAATCACATTTGGCTTAATTATAAATTTGTACTCTTATATCAATATACATTGGTTTAATGCAGCGCTATTCAAGTTAATGTTCTCAACATTTCGTTGAATCGACCACAACACTTTTACTTTGAAACATTTTCAAATTAAAGATTTTAATTTGAATTTTATCATTGACATGTTATGCTCAATATCACTTATAAAAATTTGTGTCCAAATATTCCATCATAACGAGTTCGTTGTTTGCGAGAACACCTCAAACAACCATATAGTGATATCAATTTGGATCTTATATTTGCTTCATGAATCAAATACATAAACAAACACAATATCTTACATAACTTGTATGATAATTCCTACTGTCGATGCATAAGGAATCCAACTTACATGTTCTCTTTTTAATAGGGTGCTCTTGTATATCATTTTAGGACAATCCCTGTATCTTTTATACTCACCATAAAAGACATCATTTACAATCCAAAATCGAGTATTAAAATAACTAAAGTTGATTTTAATACAAACATATTGTTAAAATCAACAATGTGTTGTTTACTTATAGTTTAGAAATATCAATGTACTTTTTAATGTTCTTTCTTATGAACACACGCTTCTTCTGCGCTTCTATCGAAATACTTATTCAATCTTGATGATTATAAATGATACATTCATATCATTTCTTGGATCATGTCCAAAGACTCACAAACCCAACATCGCTCCCACTGGCTTCGAGGCATTTTTGGTTAATATGTGTAAGCGGCTTACTCTAAATCATAATTTAGAATTTTCTGTTTCAATACAAAAGTAACAAACACTAAGTCTTATCGAGCGATAATTTTGTGAGTAAATCTGAATTAACTTGAGCATGTTGAACACCGAATCTGTTATGCTAATTTCAACAATTGAAATTTGCGATATTATTCTTATCAACATTGCTCATTTAATTCCAACCACGTTAGTCTTTCCAATAAAGTCACAATCTTGGCCGATGGATTACATCTCTTTGGTTATGACCACCAAAATCATATTTTGATAGCGTTCTTGGAATTCTTTCAGATTTGCGCATCATACCATATAGAGTCAACGATCATAATGGTTTAATTGAACAACCAAGAGTAATGTATATTTTCAACATTAATAAGAAACCCACAGTTTCTCTTCGATGTACGAGAATACTTATTAGACATTCTAATGTTTTGTGTTCATTTAGGTTAGTTAGTTTCACTTCATCTCATAAAATTAGTTCTATCTATGGATCAGATCCAGTTACATTTAACTACTAAAAACTTTCTCAAAGAAATTCCTTCATAATAAAGTTGATATATCTTGAAACAACAATTGTTTCTTAGTGAAAATAGAATAGGGATTCATAAAGCTTCATGAGCCTTTTTATTTATAAAACTGATTTTAGTTTACAAAAATTATGTTCAAAACATAAATATGTCAAATGATAATAGACCTTTCCAAAAACTTTTTGTAGATACATACAAGATCCCTCATGAACAGTTATTATGTGCAATCTTTCGACTCGCACAACCTACCAATTCCTTGGCCTAAGATGTGTTGGGATTTCTTACAAACCCTTATCTTGTATGATTTTGTAAACGGTTGTTTAGATGGAATAATATCAACCTTGTGTACTAATCTTAAGTACATGACCCTATAGAAAGAAACTAACTCAACTTCACTCACAATTAATCGTAAATTGTCCAACAATGTCTGATTATTCCCTATCGATGCATCATTATGTATCACATGGAGGAGTGATTTTGAGATTGAATCTATATTCATTTTAGGTGCATTTCGAAATCTTTCCAATATACTCACTTATTCGACCAAATCAAATCATTTTATTCCATTACATGTTGTTTTATTTACTTTTCTTTTATATTTTATGATTTTATCATAAACTTACACATGTGTATCTAATACATATGTTCATGTTGGTAATAAATCATCGATGAATATAATAAAGTACGTGGAACCCTTTTGGTATTAATAGACATGTGATTGCATACATCAATATGTATTAATTCAAAGAGTTCATCTGCTTTTATGATGCTTCCACTGAATGGGTGCATAGCCATTAGTTGTTTGAGATATAATTAACCTGTATCATATGATTCATAATCATATAGTAAAATTATTTCTCAAAACTATGGCTTATTCTATAATTCCAAAACAATTGTAAATAATATTAGATACATATTTTGTTGCATCACTTTTATTATGAAAACAGATCCCATAATATAGTTCTATTTCATAATAAATATTCGTAATACTCATATATATTGAAATATAGTTATATCTATTTCTCAGTCAATACCAAAATGAATATTATTTCACAAATAATGTTCGGTACATTTTACAAAAACGATTTTCGTAATTTGATGTAATCATTAGGTGCTATATGGCATGCTCCCACTATTTCTGTCATTCCTATAATACCATACTAAATTTAGAGGTCCATCATTCACTTAATATTACTAATATTGTTTACTTATTTCATATGCTACAACTAGTTTATAGTGAAGAGTTTTTTGATCAAATATCTTGAACTCAAAGAAATAAATGCTATAGAAAACAATTTTCTATATGAAAATACATTTCGGAATAAAAATCATGTTTCATATTCCAATATTAAATATCAATTATTATTACAATTCTTGTTTCCAATGCTTCTCTATGAAGCAGAATTGACTATTCATTCTCTTCATTCCAACTTTACCTTAAATTACATCTATTCTTATACATTCGTTTTTCTTTCAAATGGTCGAACTATTCAAAAGAAAACCTTACCACAATATCATAACAAACCTTTTACAAAAGTGCATTCGACTGTTCTTAGCATTTAAGACATCAAATATGTTGCACTTGTAAACCGGTCATGATGACATTTCAACGATCGAGTTTTTAGATGTATCTCGTAGTTTATAGTCTTGTGTTGCATTAACACAATATGATCCTTTTGAAATCATTCAAGTTGAATACATGATGTTAAAATAATGTTTATCGGCTTACTTCGAATGAACTAACTTCATCGAAATATTGTACCCCACAAACTATGACTGTTCACCATATAACATTTATATGTGAAATATATGGATCAAATATCCATAGTCTTGAATTGCATTTAGAGTTCAAAAACTCATAAAATGCAATACATGGTCTAAACTAAATAAACATATAAGTGACCAACTACAAATGTATTAAGTAGTTGAAATTGGGCACTTGCATGGGTATAGAAACATTATATAACATGCAATTAGAATTATTAGTAAGTATATATTATATTTCTATTTGTCAACTTTCAATTCAGTTTGTTTATATATGTTACTTGGCAAATGTTTTATCAATCATATTAAATGCACAAATTTATCATTGTAGATAATTATAACATTATATAGCATATGTTCTTACAATATTAGAAAGGTTAAATGTTACTATTTCATTTTTCTAATAAGGCTCCCACTAGTCTTTTATATTTCTTCAAACCCTAAAATGAAACATAGAAGTCATACAACTTCACTTATGGGTGTTAGTGCTCGTTTGTTTTGGTATTCTGACCTTAAGTTTGCTCAACAAATCAAAACCCCACAAATGATATATAACTCCTTATCTATTGTATCATATACAACTCCTAACCCATTTCTCCTTGTTCTAATCTCAATTCAACCTTGAGTTCGCTCAACAAATCGAAAGAGATTATTCACTCATGCCCATCATATCATAATGGCCAAAGTATAGTATATGTACCTTGAGTTTGCTCAACAAATACATATAGTTATCTTACCTCATCTGTTCAATATATTAATAATACTACACATAACATCCCTAGCTTAAGTTTGCTCAATAACTAAGGAGTATGTAAGTAATTTATTAATATATATATATATATATATATATATATATATATATATATATATATATATGTTAGAGGACAACATTATATTGAAGATTCATAATCTTCAACATATATATTGAGTGATATCGACTTATAGAATAATATATTTCTTATGAAATACCCTAGGGATTCAAGTGTCAGACACATCAGAAATCACAGTATATGTACATTTACATATGTATTTATTTCTCAAGTCTATTTGGGTTTCTTTAATGTTCCACATTTAGTTCATAAACATATCATATAAGTTTTCTTATTAATATAACTTTTATATTTCATATTACTTATATGATAGTCTTACGTATAATATATCATTAATTAAATCTTATCTAATTAATTTTAATCAATTAACTCTTAAATTAATTTTGAATTAGTATTCCAATATAACTTTCATATTGGACATATTTACTATAACATTTATAGTGTATACTATAACCTTTATAGTGTAACACACATATATCATATATATGTGTATTTTACTTAATTAATTAACCTTTAATTAATTTATTCCATTAAACAAATTTTATTAAATTTTATTAATTTAAAAATTTATCTTGTATACATACATGTATACTTTTGTTATCTTAAACATTTTAAAATAACTTAACATGCATCAACACATGTAATACATGTATATATGCATTAATTAATTAACATATTTAATTAATTTATTTTATTAATCTTATTAATAAATTTAAAATTTGAAATTATTATATAAATATTTTCAAACATTTTTAAAATATCATTATCCTTTCAAACATTTTGAAAACTTATATAGTATTATAATTTTTATAATAAACATGTTTTATTTTAAATTTAAATATTAAATTTAAAATCTTTAACATTAATTTTCAAAAAGATTTTGAAAATTAGCCCAAGACCCAAATTAAGTTAGGCCTTTTCTATTAGGAGCAACCTTTGGGCTCACTTCACCTTTCGAGCTAGGCCGGTAACCAGGTAGGACAGGTTACTTGATTACCCAATTTCAATCCTAGACATTACCTTTGTAGACACCGTACCAAGTGGGCAAGCTTAATTAGTTAGCAATAATTTGACTAATTTAGGCCGCATAGGCTATTGGGCTCCGATACCATTGTTGGAATTAGACCAGCCCACAACGGAAATTATGGGTGAATTTCAAAAAATTTACCCTATTAGACCTTTATTGGGCCTATGAAGTCTAACTGAATTATAATATTTTTAAATTTTATTTAAACAAAATCATTTATTTTATTTAAATTCAAATATATTAAGATAGAAAATTAAATTTATTTGATTTAGTTTATACATAAATGTATCATATACATATATGTGTGAGTGCATGTGTAACATAATAATCCGTGAAAGGTATAATATGCCCATATGCACATGTTGGGATTTGCATCGCAACAGACATATTAGCTCAATTTGTATGTCATGTATGTTGTCCAAATATGTGTATGTATATGTGTTACAATACATACACATGTATGTATAAATATATTATGTATAATATATGAACATAAAACATTTATATATAGATAAATATATATATATATATATAGAAAATGAGAGAACAATTATAAAAAATTATTTATAATTCAAAATTAACTTAGTTTTGCAAACATAATAATTTTAGTATTTTAATTTGTATATATTATGAATAAAATAATGTTTTCGTCCATAAATAATTAACATAAAATAATCTACTGATGAAAATTCAAACTTTATAATATTCGAAAATCTAGGGTCATAAAATAGAGCTTAGAAAAATATGGAGATTTTTCAAAGTTGAAATGTTATTTTTAAAAATAAATACATTGATTTTGGCAATAATTATTTAATATAAAATAATATATTATTAAAAATTAAAATTTTAAAATTTCAAAAATTTTAGGATTATAAATGATAGGTTACAAAAAATTTTGAAGAATTTTTCAATTAAATTATTATTTTAATAAACAATAAACAGTATTTCCAAAATAATATTAATTATTAAAAATAATAAGCTTTATTGAAAAATTCCTAATTTTTTTCTATATGTTTATCAAATGATATAATATTTTTTTAAATATAAAATTGAATTTTTAATGTAATAATTATTTTATATATAATAAAAAATTCAATAAATGTTAATTTAAAATATGAATATATCTATGGTAATTAATTTTTGAATTTGTAAATTCATATTATATACAAATAAGTGTACTAAAATTTTTAAATTATATATACATCTTATATATTCATATATGCTATTGTGAGAGAGAAATATATACTAATATATATATATATATACACACACACACACACATACGAATTTATTAATAAATATATATAAAACAATTATTAGTGACAAAAATTGATTTTGTATAGCGAAAAACATCTATCTGTACATAAATCATATAATATAATTAAAAAAATTATGCACATAAAAAAATTGATTCATGACAACCATATATGCTTACAAAAATCTCACCTGACTAAACATATAATAGCAATGTATCTAACAGATATGAAATTGCTCATTATAGGATCATAGAATATAATTTAATTACTGCAATATGAATTAAAATTACCAATTTAACGATCCCTTCGAATCCACGTTGAAGCAATGACTTTCCTTCCTTTTACCGTTCTTGATTCGTCAGATTGTAAGTCCGGAATCACCGACCTCTAACCATCGAATAATATTGTTTTAATTTGAAATATATTTGAGAATTTTGGAGTGGATTGAGACTTTAAGAGCTATGTTTTAACCATCAATATAGAAGGTAATGGTGGCCAAAAAGGTTCTTTATTATTTTTAGAGAGAGAGAGAGAGAGACACACACACACACACACACACACACACACACATATATATATATATAGTGTTGTATTAGAGAGAAACGAGGAAAACCCTTTTACCCATTCTCACTTGATCTCAGCCCATTATCTCCAAGCCAATTCTCTATGTTTTAGTCACCTCTAGACCTTCCCGAAACCGAAATTTTGCAGCCCTAATGATGGGCCTTAAACTCATCTAAACCCAAGCCAAAATACTATGCAATTAAATCTAATTTAATCGCTTGTCGATGTTGTATATTGTATATCGATCTGTATATTTATAACTGTTATAAATATATGTAACATTATTTATTTCTCAATATTCAAATTTTATAATTAATATTTCATAAACATTAATCAATTTAATTAATTTATAGCAATTATAAACTAATTAAATCGTTTGGTCTTAAGGGAATTCATCATTTCGGTTGTATAACTCTTGGGTGTAAATTTGGTCAACAATTAACATCGAACTATTCTAATGTTAATGTTCACACGTCACTTAGTAAGCGATGTGACATTACGGCCAAATTTATCGCTTACTCATTTTTGGTAAAAATCCAATTTTAGTTTAATAAGCTTTACCCGATTGAGACATTTGTTTACACCAATTCTTTTCGTCAAAACTATATCACTTTGGACTTATGGAATTTGGTAATGGTCAAAATTCCAACCTCATTCACATTCAACTTTGTAGTCCAAATACAAGTCCTTGGCTCAATAATAACAATTAAAATTAACCGAAATGCTCTGGCCAGAGACTTTGACTTTGAGTTGACTGTAATACCAACCGCATATAACCGAGGAGACGAATCCTCTATTGAATAGTGATACACTTCCAATACTTCCACTCGACCCAACTATAGTCACTTGATGGACATCATGCCATGATTTTACTATAACCAAAGCGGAGCTTTCATATTAAAGATCCATAGTATTCTCAAGTCGAGAGAACTGTGTAAATCAGTTACATCGATATTTTCCGTTTAACCTTAGTTATATTAACCAACAGAAAACTATCAAGTGAGTCATTTCAAGTTATCCAATAACTATTAGTACGTAACCCCTAGGTGCCCTCAGTAGTCATGAGTAATACACTACCTAACATTTAGAGAGCATCACGTACTCCAGTCTCAACGAATACATCGATATCTAGTCTCAATGCATCTTGACTATGAACATTTAAAATGGTATATTTGCTTCGTTGTGATAAATTACTCACGGTTTCAACACTTTGTAACTACTATCATAAAATATATCATTCATGGATTTTCTATTAAATATACTTTTAATTAAGTTAATTAATATAAGCACATTATATCAAGTATATATAGGAAGAAAATACCTTTTATTTCGAACAAGATTGGTCAACAAGTTAAATACATGTAACAAATTACATAATTGCCCTTAGGGCGTACCCATAACTCTATCAATAATATGATTGACACCAGGAAATAAGCGTGATCACACTCGAAACATCTTTAAAAGGGATGTTGAGTTAATCCTTAAAGTAATCGGAATTTGACAAAATTCTGGAGTTGAACATGGTCGTATGTGGGTCGACATCCAGGGAATCATTCTTAACCTACAAGCAATGAAACAGACTAAAAGCTTAATCCGATAAAGACAAGGAGAAGTGGATTGCAAGTAGATTGCAAACACATTGAATATAAAGTGCACTTCTTGGACACTTAGGAAAATTCAAATTCACACAAGACTTGAGCAAAGCAAAAAGTCTTTTTATTCACATCCAAAACAAGTATAAGTGAAATTAACATCCCAGTAAAAAAAACAAAAGCAGAGGCTGAATTCACACAATACCGGCCGGAAAAACAAAAACCAAAATTGCCTAAGTACTTCTATGCATCAAAAAAAGTAAAAGAGACAAAAGATCATTTCTTTGGCTTACGCTTTTTTCATTTCTTCCCATTACTGGAAGACTGTCTTCCCAAGCTTTAATTCTTTCTCTTACCTCCTCTCCCCGCCACTTCCTTGGCCTATCACCGGAGTGCTTTGTGATGAAGTGATGGGCGCACTTTGAGTGCTTCCAGCGATAGATAGCATGACTGGGATGAAGATGGTATCGCTAGGTAAAGCGATGGGTAACGGTAGAAGGATGAAGTTTGTCGGTTCTTGCTTAATTTTGATGGCATCCCAGGACTTGTTCATCGTGGATCTCCTACATGTTGGGCATTATAATAGGCCTCGAAGTCACCATTATTAAAGCATCCTTATTGTTTAGAATCTCCTGAAACTCATCGGTCCCTTCTTCATCCAAAGCTCGGATCTTCTGTGCACGGGGATTGAGAGTATCGCTGACCAGAATGGTTGAAGTTGCTTCGAAGATAGTCACAACCGTTAAATCGATCATTATTGCAGTTAGCCCTAGTTGGGAGCTTTCTTTGGGAAGAGTTGAAGTCATGGGTTGACCTAAAATTTGAATAGATGAAAGAATATATTAGCGACATCGACGGGTGTTATGCATGCCTTGTCAAATACGGGTAACGTCACGATATACCTCCGTCGGATAGAGATTCCGTGTGAGTAGGCGTACCATCTGAATTTCCCTTCAGGATTGGAGACAGCCATCTAGGCTTGAGAAGTTGAAGCGCATCTGGATTGTACCTAGGGTCTGATTAACTGATAGAAGCAGCTAGAGGCCCGGGAGCAAGACCTATCGTGACATTCTGAGAAGTGGTGTCCAAGCCTTCAGCTTGATCTCTCCGAACTGTATCAACCAACTGTGGATGCAAGATAAGTTCACCTGCTCTGAGCGCCTCGATCTCCTTTGCACTTAAAATCTCATTCTCCAACTCTACCAAGTCTATTTCAGCCCCTTCCAAATGCTCGCGCTCATCCCATGTTATTTCCTTCCATGCCATAGCCAAGTTGCCAAGGTAAGCTTTACCGAGCCACGCCAACTCTCAAAATTAAAGAACATTGGCATTGTAGTTGATGATGAGCGGATCAAAGCAATCATTAACCTATATTTTTACGAAAGCCACCAACTCATCCACTCTTTTTGCCTTATCTAACACGTCATCTCTTTCCTTACGTGCATTGTCTCCCTCATTGTGAGCATCGAGCAATTTTTCAAAGTAATTATGAGCAGTCCGAAGAACCCCATCTTTCTCTTTCCTCTAACCTTTAATCCCTCTTTGGCCAAATCATGATTCCTGTGGTGAACAGACTTCACTTTGATCATGTCATTCTTTACTTTTTGCTCGGTCATAGCCTTCAAATCCCTAAACTTTTGATCGACATCCTCTCTGGCCTTCTTAAACTCAGCAACTTCTTTGTTGAGATGGGCGACGATCTTATCACTTT
The DNA here is from genome assembly GCA_030765085.1 of Allium cepa. Classification (NCBI taxonomy): domain Eukaryota; kingdom Viridiplantae; phylum Streptophyta; class Magnoliopsida; order Asparagales; family Amaryllidaceae; genus Allium; species Allium cepa. The sequence goes on from CM060943.1 coordinate 469,572,243, forward strand.
GATTCATCGTGAGTTTCATTCTTGCAAACTCGGACTCTAGATTCTCGGAGTATTCCAAAATTACCTCAGATAGCCTCCTCCAGGTGAAGTACTGATCGTAGACATCCTCAACGTATGCTACCGTTCGGGCCTTGACTTCATACGGGATATCCTTTAGATTGGGAATATATTTGCAGGCTTTGAAATTGACCTTCGAAAAATGACGTAACGGCAATCTGAGGATTTGATGCGATTGATTATTCCTCTTCAATGAAAGGTTGCTCAATTGGCTTCTCGATAGGCGCCTTATCGTGTGTGCATCAAGAAGAATCGCATGCAGTAGATTTTGATGGACGCTGAGACTACTGAGAAGTGTTGGATGATGCTGGCTGCTTGATAGAGAGAAGCATGAGACATGTCATCACGTGGATGGTCGTCTTGACGGCTAAAATGCCTCTCTAAACCCTTGGATGGGGGAGATCAGGATCTATAACGATACCTAGACGACGAATCATATGGCCGATAGTCTTTCTCTCTACCCCTATGATTATGGCTTGAATGTCAACTGGATCGGATTCATGGTTGGGCTTGTGAGGCCGTGTAGTTGGCTTGCACCTCGATTGACATCCCATCTGATCCTAGAAATCCTCGTATAATCCACATTGCTCCATGGAATATACGAGTAATAGATAAATCAGCTTTGACAAGACAATAAAACTACATGAGCCGTGTAGAGCATAGAGCATGTGTGTGTGCATGCAAGTGTCCTAGTGTCCCCCCGATGGACCGTGGGTTTGAATTTTGCTGAGAAGGGTAATCTTCCCAGCTTTGATAGAAGGCACGTCCTCTTGGAAATGAATGGGGGACCCAACATCCCCAATAATCATATTGGCGAGGCCAAAGGAATCGATTATATCTGGGATTGGCTCGAGACCAGTAAAAGGATCCTTCGAAGACAAGAGTCTTAAACGTAGATGTAGCTGGCGGAGGTGGGTTGGAATCCTCTTTTTAGGAAGTTTAATTTTAAGGATTTTCCTCTGAAGAAGTTGCTGATCGTCGCCTCCACCCTCTTCATCATATTATGCAGCTCCTTCACCTTCATCTCTGATTTCACCCTCTTCATTATGCTCTTGTACTTGGCCAGTCTCAATCAACAAATTTTGAACCGGAGGCAGTAGTGAGTGATCTCCATCACCTTCGGATGAAGAATCATCCTCACAATTGTCAATGTCATGACCCGCCATTTCGTGCCATTTAAATCGACAATAATCCATACATGTCAGACTTGAATGATGCGAAATAACAGATTGTAAATAAATTTTGGAGCAAATGAAATACAATCACAGAATCACAGATACAGAAATATCATAATAGCTCACAACGGAAATTTAAAATATCATAGTAGTTCATGAAGCTACTATAACAGAGTCTCAAACCAAATACATAAATACAATCTGAAAACAACATAATAGAAATCCTAAATACATAGAAGTTCACTAATACATGAGATAAACTAGAACTGCTGAAACAGAAATAGATATAAATGTAGATAAGCAGAAACTCCCGCAAAGACCAGCTCCAGAAAGAGAATCCAAAGCAGTGAATACTCAGGCTGACCTGAGCGTAAAGTAAAACACAAAACACTCGAGTCAGGACATATATACTTATATAATGTAAACCAACTCAAGTGAACTGTAGTAGAAATGCACAATAACTTAAAGGATACTTAGGCTCGCCCATCCTTTAAGGATTAGTTAAACTATAAATTAAATACATCACGTGGTTAAAGTTTCATAATAGTAATTTATACTTCGAAATCAAATATCCTTTCAAAATTCAATATCATTCAAAAGTCTGTTTCAAAATATCAAAATATTGTATCTTCCAAACCACATTCATTTATTTAAAATACCATTTCAACACACAATTCAAAATAGTTTATATTTCAAAACAAATTACTTCATTTTAAATCATAAAAATGAAGTTATTATATTTAATAATTAAATTTCCAAAATTTAAGCTTTTCAAAGTTTATTCATTCACTTAATTTTATCAAAACAGTGAAAATTCACTTTTCGCAGCATTTAGAAAACGCTACGGAAAGTTACATTCAAAACAGTTCAATTTAACATAAGACAGCATTTCAAAATGTTGTTAATTAACTTCAAAAAAATTCAATATAATTTCACAAACAATTATATTTTTATTTAAATCATTTTAACTTATAAAATCACATATTTCACTTTTATAATCATCATTTAATTTTCCTTAAATTCATGATTTTATAAAGTTAAATTTCCATTCAAAAATCAAGATTTAATAGTAAATCACTTATTAAATTCCAACATTCCATTTTAAATTCATTAAATTAAATTTTAACTTAACATTTAAGTTTAAATTTTCGAATATAACTAAATTTCTTTTTTATTTACTTAACCTAAAATTCACTTTTAAGCCAAATTCACAAATTCCCAATTTTAGTTATATTTCCAAATTTCAACTTAAATATTCATTCATTTCACATTTTAACTTTATTCAAAAATCATTAATATATTATAAAATCACTTTAAATTCATTTTAATCCAAATTGTCATAAATATATCATATTTCATATTTAATTTAAATTCCAATTATCACCAAATTATAATTTCCAAATTAACATACATTCAAATTTTCTAACCTTCCATAATTTATTCCACTTATAAATTTTCAGAAAATCAATAATATTTTACAAAAATCATTTTTAATTAAGTTTAAATCAAAATATTATAATATTTACATTTCAAAAATAAAAAAAATTAGAAAAATATAATTTAACTACGGGTCTATATATAATTTTCTAGCCTAGGTAAAGTGATACGGGTAATATATCATTTCAACCCGTAATTTACAAGGAAACACGGGTTTTATCATTTCAAACCCGCAGTCCCAAGTAAAATGAAACAATTGAAAATCGTTCAGGCCTATCATTTCAGCCTATAACGATTTTCGCATATTCTAAAGTCCGTTCTAGTACGTATCATTTCAACCCATAGTGATTCTATCTATAGGGAACTTGCAATGGTGAACTGATACATATACGAACAGAATAGCATGATATAATAGTAACTTATGATATAAAAGGTGTATAAACATGTGTGAGCATCATATAATCCTAGCATAGCAGATATAGCATGTGATATGGTTTTACAGATTCAGTTGAAATCAGTTTACTAGCTATATAAGTACACATTTGTCTGGTGAGAATAACTCACTGGTTTAAGCTGGAGACACAACAACGAATGCACAAAAGGGATCCACACAAGCATGATAGCACGACAAGATATGAGTGGGAGAGCCAAAGTATCAATTCCTTTGAATACAAGTCAAACAAAACAATATAATAACAATAAGCTTTCAATTCAAAAATACGATAAAATTAAGCTAGAAATAACTACACAAATTAAAGCAGAATCGCTTTGTACTTGCTTCCAACATACCCTAGGTTCGGCCATAGTGAAGTACAAGGATAAAGGAAGGTTTTTGTATCAGGATTGGGTTGGATATGGTCGGTCTACATAGGTTTGTAGATGGCAAAAGTGTGGAGATGGGAAACTACACTAACAAGGCAACATACATGGAGTTAAGGCCAAACTTAGGCTCGGCCAAGGCCACTAGAGTCACGACCTTTACTGGAGAAGCCAAGGGGATGATGTGGCAGAGTGTTCAGGTGGAGCTGAAGGTGGCGCGGGTGGAGATGGTGGCGGCCGTGGGGTGTGGAAGGTGGTGGATTTGATTGTATGCTCGGCTATGAACAAAAGGTTGGAGTTTTGGTATTTTAGGTGATGGATAATCAACTTTGGTGGCACGGATTGGGGTTGGCCAGAGAAGAGGTGGTGATGGTGATGTTCTTAGGAGATGGTGGAGGTGGCAGGGCATGTGGTGGAGGTGGCCGAACCTAAAGAAAGAAGAGACAAATGCAAAACAATTAAAACAATAGAAAAAAATAAAGAAAGAAAGGAAGATTTACCAAAAAAAATTCTCAAGCTATGAAGGCCGAGATTTTTTCAGGAATGAGAAAAAAAATAATGTACGTGAGTGAGGAATGAGATGGTCGGCTGAAAGAAGTGGATAGTTATGGCTAATTGAATGAAAAGTTAGGTTAAAATGTGAAAATGTGGAATATAAAAGGCCATTGGAAATCAAAAGTCATAACCTTTTCAAATTTCTTTTATTAATATTTTATAAGTTTAAATAACTGAAAATAATTATAATTTCAGTTCAAATTCGAAAATGTAACAAAAACATAAAATATAATAAATAATTATATATGATTAAAATAAGAAAATATCACAAAATGAAAACTAGTCTAGAAAATTTGAAAATAAACAGAATAACTTGGGGAAATTTATATGGACTTGGAAAATATTTAAAAATAAAGATAATAACATAAAATAAAAATGCATTCACAAAATATAAATAAATAAATTTCAATTAAATATAATTTAAATGAAGAAAATAGCAGAAAAATAGAAAATAACCTTTAAAAATAGGAATTAAATGAAATAAATTTTGGAAAAATTCTATTATCATTTTAAAATAAAATATATACCTAACATGCCATATAACACATATTAGAACATGACTTAGTGAATAAAAATATTATTTATATAAATTAAAATAGATAATTTTATTAAATAAATTAATATACACCCAATATTGTAAAAAGCATAACTTTCACAATATAAATCGGATTTTACCGCGAAAATTAGTATTCTTGAAATTAAATTTATTTTCATAATAAAAGATAAAATTCAAAAATTCAAATATTTAAATTTTAAGTTTAAAAGCCAAAGTTTGACCAGATTGACCAAAAATCCTATTTATACTGTGAAAGTTATGTTTTTTACAATATTGGGTGTATATTGATTTATTTAATAAAATTATCTATTTTAATTTATATAAATAATATTTTTATTCGCCAAATCATGTTCTAATTTGTGTTATATGACATGTTAGGTATATATTTTATTATAAAATATTTTTAAAATGATAATTGAATTTTTCCAAAATTTATTTCATTTAATTCCTATTTTTAAAGGCTATTTTCTATTTTTCTGCTATTTTCTTCATTTAAATTATATTTAATTAAAATTTATTTATTTATATTTTGTGAATGTATTTTTATTTTATGTTATTATATTTATTTTAAATATTTTCCAAGTCCATGTAAATTTTCCAAAGTTATTCGGTTTATTTTCGAATTTTCTAGATTAGTTTTCATTTTGTGCTATTTTCTTATTTTAATCATATATAATTAATATTTATATTTTATATTTTTGTTACATTTTTCAATTTGAACTGAAATTATAATTATTTTCAGTTATTTAAACTTGTAAAAAATTAATAAAAGAAACTTGAAAAGGTTACGACTTTTGATTTCCAATGGCCTTTTATATTCCACCTTTTCACATTTTAACCTAACTTTTCATCAATTAGCCATAACTATCCACTTCTTTCAGCCGACAATCTCATTCCTCACTCACGTACATTCTTTTTTTTCTTATTCCTGAAAAAATCTCGGCCTTCATAGCTTGAGAAAAAAAAGGGTAAATCTTCCTTTCTTTCTTTATTTTTTTTCTGTTGTTTTAATTGTTTTGCATTTTTCTCATCTTTCTTTAGGTTCGGCCACCTCCACCACATGCCCTACCGCCTCCACCACTACCTGAGAAAATCACCATCACCACGTCCTCTCTGGCCAACCCCAAGCCGTGCCACCAAAGTTGATTATCCATCACCTGAAATACCAAAACTCCAACCTTTTGTCCATAGCCAAGCATGCAATCAAATCCACCACCTTCCACACCCCATGGCCGCCACCATCTCCACCTCCACCACCTTCAGCTCCACCTGAACACTCTGCTACATCATCCCCTTGGCTGCTCCAGTGAAGGTCTCCTTCCCTAGTGGCCTTGGACAAGCCTAACTTTGGCCTTGAATCCATATATGTTGCTTTGTTAGTGTAGTTTCCCATCTCCACACTTTTGCCATCTACAAACCTATGTAGGCCGACCATATCCAACCCAAACCTGATAAAAAAATCTTCCTTTAGCCTTGTACTTCACCTATGGCCGAACTTAGGGTATGCTGGAAGCAAGTGCAAAGCAATTCTGCTTTGATTTGTGCAGCTATTTCTAGCTTAATTTATCGTATTTTTGAACTGAAAGCTTATTGTTATTATATTGTTTTATTTGACTTGTATTCAAGGGAATTGATACTTTGGCTCTCTCACTCGTATCCTGTCGTGCTATCGTGCTTGTGTGGATCCCTTTTGTGCATTCGTTGTTGTGTCTCCAGCTTAAACCAGTGAGTTATTCTCACCAGACAAATGTGTACTTATATGGCTAGTAAACTGATTTCAACTGAATCTGTAAAACCATATCACATGCTGTATCTGCTATGCTAGGATTATATGATGCCCGCACATGTTTATACACCTGTTATATCATAAGTTACTGTTATATCATGCTATTCTGTTCGTATATATATCAGTTCACCATTGCAAGTTCCCTGTAGATAGAATCACTATGGGTTGAAATGATACATACCTGAACGGACTTTAGAATAGGGGAAAATCGTTATGGGCTGAAATGATAGGCCTGAATGATTTTCAAGTATTTCATTTTACTTGGGACTGCGGGTTTAAAATGATAAAACCCAGGATTCCTTGTAAATTACGGGTTGAAATGATATATTGTCCGTATCACTTTACCTAGGCTAGAAAATTATATACAGACCCGCAGTTAAATTATATTTTTCTATTTTTTTTATATGTTTGAAATGTAAATATCACAATATTTTGATTTAAACTTAATTAAAAATGATTTTTGTAAAATATTATTGATTTTCTGAAAATTTATAAGTGGAATAAATTATGGAAGGTTAGAAAATTTGAATGTAAGTTAATTTGGAAATTATAATTTGGTGATAACTGGAATTTAAATTAAATATGAAAATATGATATATTTATGATAATTTGGATTAAAATTAATTTAAAGTGATTTTATAATATATTAATGATTTTTGAATAAATTTAAAATGTGAAATGAATAAATATTTAAGTTGAAAATTTGAATTATAACTAAAATTGGGAATTTGTGAATTTGGCTTAAAAGTGAATTTTAAGTTAAGTGAATAAAAATGAAATTTAGTTATATTTGAAAATTTAAACTTAAGTGTTGAGTTAAAATTTAATTTAATGAATTTAAAATGGAATGTTGGAATTTAATAAGTGAATTACTATTAAATCTTGATTTTTGAATGGAAATTTAACTTTATAAAATCATGAATTTAAGGAAAATTAAATGATGATTATAAAAGTGAAATATGTGATTTTACAAGTTAAAATGATTTAAATAAAAATATAATTGTTTGTGAAATTATATTGAATTTTTTTGAAGTTAATTAACAACATTTTGAAATGTTGTCTTATGTTAAATTGAACTGTTTTGAATGTAACTTTCCGTAGCATTTTCTAAATGCTGCGAAAAGTGAATTTTCACTGTTTTGATAAAATTAAGTGAATGAACTTTGAAAAGTTTAAATTTTGAAAATTTAATAATTTAATTATCAAATACAATAACTTTATTTTTATGATTTAAAATGAAGTAATTTGTTTTGAAATATAAACTATTTTGAATTGTGTGTTGAAATGGTATTTTAAATAAATGAATATGGTTTGGAAAATACAATATTTTGATATTTTGAAATAGACTTTTGAATGATATTGAATTTTGAAAGGATATTTGATTTTGAAGTATAAATTACTATTGTGAAACTTTAACCACGGGATGTATTTAATTTATAGTTTAACTGATCCTTAAAGGATGGGCGATCCCAAGTATCCTTTAAGTTATTGTGCATTTCTACTACAGTTCACTTGAGTTGGTTTACATTATATGAGTATATATGTCCCGACTCGAGTGTTTTGTGTTTTACTTTACGCTCGGGTCGGCCTGAGTATTCACAGCTTTGGATTCTCTTTCTAGAGCTTGCCTTTGCTTGAGTTTCTGCTTATCTACATTTATATCTATTTCTGTTTCAGCTGTTCTAGTTTATCTCATGTATTAGTGAACTTCTATGTATTTGAGATTTCTATTATGTTGTTTCTAGACTGTATTTATGTATTTAGTTTGAGACTCTGTTATAGTAGCTTATTGAACTACTATGGTATTTTAAATTTCCGCTGCGAGCTATTCTGATATTTCTGTGTCTGTGATTCTGTGATTGTATTTAATTTGCTCCAAATTTATTTACAATCTGTTATTTCGCATCATTCAAGTCTAACATGTGTGGATTATTGCCGATTTAAATGGTACAAAATGGCGGGTCGTGGCATTTGGTATCAGAGCTTTGGTTTTTAGGCAAACCTTAGCCTGCGGAGCAAAAACTCATTAGAGATAGGGTAGAAATACTCTAGAATGAGTGAAATCAATCTCAAAATCCTTTCTTTGTGAGAGAACGTATTTTCGAAGTATAAAATGATTCCTAAATGATTTTTAAAGTATTTTCAAAGACTATATTGGTATAGAAACTTCTTAGTTTGAAATCAAGATCTTCTAAACTCCATCCCTTTGGTATCCATCTTGTTAGTAATTTCTTTGGTTAGGACTTGCTTGAGTTGGTTTACATTATATAAGTATATATGTCATGACTCGAGTGTTTTGTGTTTTACTTTACGCTCGGGTCAGCCTGAGTATTCACAGCTTTGGATTCTCTTTCTGGAGCTGGTCTTTGCTGGAGTTTCTGCTTATATACATTTATATCTATTTCTGTTTCAGCTGTTCTAGTTTATCTCATGTATTAGTGAACTTCTATGTATTTGAGATTTCTATTATGTTGTTTTCAGACTGTATTTATGTATTTGGTTTGAGACTCTGTTATAGTAGCTTCATTAACTACTATGGTATTTTAAATTTCCGCTGCGAGCCATTATGATATTTCTGTGTCCGTGATTCTGTGATTGTATTTCATTTGCTCCAAATTTATTTACAATATGTTATTTTGCATCATTCAAGTCTGACATGTGTGGATTATTGTTGATTTAAAAGGTACGAAATGGCGGGTCGTGACAGTCAATGTCTTCCGAAGTAGCACCGGCATAGCGATCGAATTCCAACAAGTTAAGAATTAGATTTTCATCGGTAAGCAACATCTTGGCCTCTTTCTCTTCCTTCAGGATTAGATGGAGTTGCTTGATAGTCTCTGCTAAAATTTTATTGGAAGGCCTATGCAGTACATCTATAAAGAACGAAAAATACATTTAGATTTGACAAAGTTATGAATATGGAACCGCATGATAAAGCTAAAGTAGAGCTTGCGTAGAGATATCCACCGTTGAGCAAACCTGGGAGGACAGCGAACAAAGAAGAGTTCCTTCTTGAAATAACTCAATTTATTCCAAGTACCAACTATGATCCAACAACCTTTGCAAGGCTTTAGAAAGAGGAGGGATGGACTTCTCTTGTGACTGTAACGTCCCTCGCTTGAAGATGTTACAAGTTGGTATCAGAGCATATAACTAGGCAATTTAAACAACTTTGCCTTTACAACTAAACACAGCGGAATCAAAAAAGAAATGAGCTCTCAATAGCTACCATGCCTCATGCACATCTCTAGAAGCTTATTTGTCTAAGAGGTATCTGAAAACCTCAACTCTCAAACTACTCAAAATCAATTGAGTACCCGAGAGTTTAAGGGGAAAAAATAAACTTCGAGTCATACATAAAGCCTGGTATGAATAATAATCTATCATCTTAAACCATTTAGATATCTAGTGGGACCACGCCGCTTAGCGGAATGAGTTTTCCCTTCACTAGTATCTTATTCATAACTTTATAAACCATATACTGTGTTCCTGCTTCCGCAATGGTTAAAACATAGCAATTCAAAATATTATGATGATATGCGAACAAGCAAATCGATTCTGGATTACCCATCCCCGTTCATTTTTGACTATTCATCACATTTATAGTTTTTAGGGTCACTATTAACCAAATAGTTTTTATGGACTGACTAATAACCTGTTTAAATCTTATAGACTCCATGTCCAGTTTCATAGTTTTCATGGGATCACTATGAACCTATTGGCCCCTACCAATAACTTCATTGTTTCATGGGTTCTCCCCGAACCCATTGATATCTCCAATAACTTCCCTCTTACCACTCTAAGATTTGCATTATTCTATTTGGTTTATCTAATTAAATCTTCTGAATAATGTTATTAAAAATTAGGGGTATTATTGAACAAATGTCGGATCTATTGGTTGCTAGGAACTCGATCAAAGTGGTGAGCAAATATAATGAACTGATTATAGAGCAAAGCATAACTATTTAGATGGAGTTGGGTCTGAGCCAATCTTATGAAGTGTAGAACTCGTCAGATTTACCGATTAAATAGTAGGACGCACCCCGCCAAGCACATATAACTATTACATGCAGTGTATCCATCTTTTGGATGGTGTGCCCTCTAATGGCGTGTCAAAACAAATATATCCTCAAATGAAATTCTACGCTTCTCACAGATTCCCCTAAATAATCCTCCCCCGATTTTGAAAGCGGGAAAATCGATGGGATCATCTAGTATGATTGCATCATCAAGAGTATCTGGAGTAGTTTCAACCTATGGACCCTCTATGAGCTCTATTAGAACTTTTGAAACCTGTTCTACTTATGGATTTCCTAGTTGGGGTGCAAGATGCACCAGATTTTGTTGTGCAGAATGAGCCATGGTTAAGCTTGACTCGGTGTCTAACTCGGTATATTTGATAGTTAATGGGCTTGTAGCTTAAACAAAGAGATGCTCGAAACGTCTATGAGCCATAGCTATCAAAACTCAACATATAATCGATATCAAATTGATTAAAAGACGTGCCCTGTACCAAAGTGAAAATCTAGTGTGGTGTCGTGCAGTGTCATGCAGTGCTGATTTTCGATATTGTTCATTAAGAGAACCAGAGTCCATCCGAGCAGACCGTCATCACCCACCATCCCAACCGGCTACAAGTTAGAGGACATATGTTCTAGATGTCACAAAGTCAATAGATTTCATTCCAGGGATCTGGTCCCAAGTGAATATGCTTGGATTTATCAAAACTGAGCAAGGTAGAAAATCCCAAGGGTGGATTCGGTACCAAACGGTGGCCCTTGAGAAAATTCCAGCCTTGGAAACTTGGAACCCTACCCCTAAGCATGGTCGTTCGTCCTCAAAGCAGTCCATCTTCACCAGCGTTCATCTCCATCGTCACCATCCACCTATGTATTCTTAGACCTCGATCAAATAACCCCATTCAAGATTTAAGATTCAAGTCCACAGATTGAGGCAAAAGGATTGGGTTTTGGTTTATAGGTTCATTCGATGGTTGAGATCGATTGGAAGACGATGATGATCGTGGGAATATCAGAGAACGATGGCGTTAGTTTCGATGATGGGCGGCATCTGATAACTTGAGAGCAAATGCTTTCTAATGGCAGATGAAGCTTGGAGGCAATAGAAAATAAAAGTGAGAAAGGAAAAGGGTTGAACAAATTATAGAAGGCCTGGAAAAAATATGCGTCAGACTCTCCTAACTCTAAGGCTATGGATCGGTATCGATCCATGCCTATGGGTCAGTATCAAGTGATGGACATTCAAAACTGAAAAATGGAAAATGGCATACATGTACATATGTGCATATACATATGTATCTAATGCTTCATATGAGCCAATATATGCATAGAACTAAGTCAATGGATAATCAAAGAAATTATATATGTGTAGATTCAACACTCAATAACTAAAGCAAGATGAAAGCAAATTTAAACATGAAAAATATATAATAAAAAAGGAATCAATTCAAATAGATCAAGCTCGAAATGACGGACTATACGAGCAATCTCTAATTTTATAGTCTTAGTACATGCAAAGTGCCATGACGAATGACTATAGACATAACACTTTACCGAAAAGATCCTAAGAAAAGATAACAACTATTCGAAGCATGAATCAGAGTCCAATATGGCAATCCCAACTTGTCTTAATTCAAAGTACATCATGTGTTGCAACAACATGAACTTTGGGGGCAAGTATTATCCGGCCTTTTGACCAGGTAGTATCTAGACCAACTTGACAAACAGAACTCGAAAGCTAATAAGGTAGATGGTCGGTAGAGATAACTGTAAAGTCCAGAAACAAAGTACAACCAAGATCATAAGGAAAAAACAAAGTCACTACAAAAGAATAAGAACTCAACCCATCAAATTGATGGATCGGTACCGAACCATGGTTATTGTTCGGTACCGATCCATAGAATATCCTTTGAATCATCCTATTTTTTCATGCTACTTGGTATTGATGCTTGAAGCCCATTCCCTGCTCCATCGATCGATCGCACACCATTTGCTATCAAATATCTCAAGTTCTAGAATCAATTACTCTATTTCTCCAATGATCCATCCAACCGTCTCAGAAGCAAGCTCATAGCAAGGCAAATAAGTTGATGAACATGAAGCTAACGATAAATCATTTCGTCCCAAAGTGACTTGACCGATCCATAGACGTTTGCTGGGCGGGCCATGTTTTCACTTGAGCTACCATCAGGAGATCGTGGAGAAAGTGGGGATGAAAGTGCTGGAGCTCTTCTCGACGACCTACAGCTATAAATAGGGCTTAGGGGATTCATTTGAGGGATCTGTTTAGCTCTCTAACAATTTTAAATATATTTCTTGTAATTGGCCACCGAGGGGTATCGAATGATAAGAACGATATTGTAAAATAGAGTCATCATCAATAAAATCTCAAGTGGACGTAAGCAATTATTAGCCGAACTACTATAAATGTGTGTTGTTCTATTTTCCCTCGTTTTCATTTACTTTTCATCACTTTTTATTCTCTACGTAAACTATCGGGCGCTTATGCCATTTTTAGTACTAACAATCATGATTACTTGTTTTAAATTATATATATATATATGTATGTATGTATGTATGTATGTATGTATGTATGTATGCTTCATAATAACTTGTAATTATTTCTAACCATAGGATACAATTCAAAATCTTCACTTAATATTCAAACTGATTAAAATAAATCATTTTACTTTAAATCATACCGCAACAATCTTACTGCTTCCATTGTCCTTTTCTCAAATGCCAACCGCAACAACCATACTGCTTCAACATCCACTAAACTTTGCAACAATCTCCACCACTCAATGTCTAGTCTACAACTCCAACGCCTATGACTCAATCACCATCACCTTCCCATCAGCCAACAGCCACCAACCTACACCAATCTCACCTCTAACACCGCGACTTCACCAATGTCATCTTGTGCACGCATCAGCCCTAGACCTCATCGTCGACCACTCCAATCGCATCGCAGCTCGATCATCGTTGCCAAGCTTGCCTCTCCTAGGCATCGATCACCGGTCGCTATACGCGATGTTGTATTTCTTTGGGAACTAGGGCATATTTGAAATGGATGAAATTGGGTAGGGTGGAGAAAGGTTTCTCGAGAGACAAAGAATAGGTTGGAATTTATTAGAATAAGGGAAGTTTTATGCTTGTTTTTCTTTGGGCTTGATTAATTTTTTTAAAAAATAGTTCTTATATTGTATTTATAAATGAAATTTCAGTGTAATATAAATTAATTTAGACATTATTCTACAAATATAATTTGTTAACTGCATAAATTTCTTCGTTTCAATGTTTGTTAATTTCTATTTAGTATTCATTAATTTTTTTATTTAAGTTTAATACATTATCAAAAAAGAAGTTAATAATTTGATTCAATTTTTTAAAACAAAATCTTATACTAAATAGCATTTAGTTAGCAAAAATTTATTTTTCAAAATATAAATAATCAAATATCGGATTCAAACAAATTTTATTTAGAAAGCATGATTGTTACAAATTCTCTTCGTTAAAACCATATCACGTTAGGACTTATGGAATTTGGTAATGGTAAAATTCCGCTATCATCCATATTCAACTTTATAGTCCAAACACAAACTCCTTAGTTCAATATTAACAATTTTCATTAATCGAGCCGCTCTAGCTCGAGACATTGATTTTAAGTTGACTTCAGCTCACCGTGATACTAACTCTATATGACCAATGAGACGAATTCTCTCTTGAATAGTGTCTTACTTCCAATGCTTCCACTCGACCTGATTATAGTCGTTCGATAGACGTTGCACCACGATTTAACTTTAGTCAAAGCGGAGTTTTTACATTGAAGTTCGACAGTATCCTCAAATTGAGGAAATTGTATAATACTGTCACATCAATTTTTTCTGTTTGACCTTGGTTGTATTAACCAACAAACACTATCGAGTTAGTCATCATTCCATGATTATCCAACAACCATCAGTCCATAACCCCTTGGTGCCCCAAACAGTCATGAGTAACATACTACCCGACATTTGGAGAGCGTTACATGCTCTAGTCTCAACGGTTGCTATCCAATCTCGGTACATCTTGACTAAGAATATTTAAAACAATATATTTATTTTAGTATGATAAATTACTCATGATTAAAACATTATTTTAATTACTATCACAACATACTATTTATGGATTTTCTATTAAATATACTTTTGTTTATTAATTTGTTATGATATTGAAAATGCCCTTGGTAAATCGTAAAAACTTACATTTCCATTCTCTAATGTTAGTGGTGACATCGGAATTTAAATCTCTACCACCAAATAATTAAAAACAGCCTAACCTAAGATTTGTCCCAAGCATACATTATTAATCTAAGGGGTGTGTGTGTCAATTTACCATTAGTCGTTTCCTTTATATCGATCGTTTTCCTCTATTTCTCTTGCGCATGATCATTTTTTCTAACAAGTGAAAGTATCAATATCTATATTCATTGTCCAAAACTGGTCTTCCTCATACCTATTATGTGTCCATTTCACCTACAAACCTTCTCATCTGAGGTAATTTCATAGTATTTGATGCAAATCACCTTTTCAACATCAAATAAATTTCTGAACCCTATGCCACCCTCAGTCTTTGTTCAACACAAAATTTCTCAATCAATTTTAGGTGTTCCCCTCCCCGCAATATAGGAAATCAATTTCATGCATATTAATTGTTGTAACTATTATAATCATTATTGAGTTATAGGTTATACTCTTATTTTATATAGTTATTTATAGGTTCATGTTAAACCATACCGAAACTGAATTTGATTATGACTTAGTCGTTACATGGATATGCCTTAGATATTAGCATAGAAATATTACTTTTTTTAGTAATTGTTCTAGAAACGATTTTATCTCCAATTCGAAAAATACCAACCCATGTTCGTTACAATCCAAAATAATGAATTCACTTTGGCTTGTGATCCATGTAACAAATTGCTAAAATTAATTACTAGTCCAAAAAGAAATTGAGAAAGTATTCATGTAGAGTTGACAATGAAGTTAGTGGGCTTTGAGTGATAATTTATCAATTTAGCTACCAAAAAGTTAGCAATGATTTGAGAAGTTTGTGGATTCTATCACACTATATAAATACATCATTCTTCTAGTACCATCTTCATTAAATTGTTTTGCATTAGCGATGAATATGCGTATTAGAAGATTGTCATAAAGAACACTCACAAATGTAAAAAATATGTAAACTTTTAGCAAATATATTATCCTAATAAATAAATTTGTAGTAGAGGACTATTTTATAAAATTATAGAAATTATTATGTAAACATAATGGTATTCATGAATGTTTAATAAAATATGAGTTTACTATATAATTTTCCTTCTAAATGTTTGTTTCTTTATAATATTACGTATTAAAACTTTTCATTATATTCTATCTAAAAAATTGGATTGATTGTTATCTCATTTCTATTTTATATCAAAATTTTCTCTTTTCTTGACAAGCACCACTGTTCTAATGGTTCGACGCTTCGACTTTGGTGCGAGATGTCATAGGTTCGAAACTTGCGTAGCATGATTTGAACATATATTAACATGTAGCATCTGGTATTTTTATTTGAATATTGTTTATTTTACATTTTATTATCCTTACTTTATTATTTTTGATTTATTAGTTTTATAATATTCTCAATTGAATTAAAGGTGCTTACGGAAGTTTGCATTCATACGTAAATGTGACAAAAAGCATTGCAATAATCACTAAAGTTAAACATTGCTAAAATTTGTTAAATAGTTGCATAAGAAATAAATAGCTTAAAGTAACTTTGAAATTATTTGAGTTTGATATTTAAAATGTTTTATATTCAACATGAAATTTGTAGAATCTCAAAATTAAAAAGAGTGTATAAACATTTTCAAAATAACATGAACTTTATATTTCTTCTATGAATAGAGCAGTCCTCAAATTGAGAAGAGCACTCGTATCAGCTTCATCATAATTTTAAAAGTTAAATACATTGAATGGTTTAAAAAAATATAAAATTTATTTTGAAAATCAAAAGTTACAACAATAAATTAACCATGATTCAGTTTTATTAAGAAACGTGATGTTCATGAAGATAGAAAGTTAAGTAAATAAATTATTGAATTTATATTTGTAAAAAAAAACCATCAAGAATGTATATTTAAAAAATCTTATGGTATTAAGAAGAAGTTATACAATTAACTAAATATAATATCATACACATGCATGCATGCAAACAAACATACATACATAGGTCTTTATGTATGTATATGTATAACATAATTGTAAAGAACTTATATTTGAAAAGAAATATCTTGTATTGATAAGATTATAAAATTAAGGATGTTTATTTTAAAGACGAAATTGTTTTCTTTTTTATTTCAAATGATAACCAACTTTCGTTAATCTCATCTAGGACAACCTTTGAGTTTTAATTAAATAAAATCCTGATGTTTTAAATCAGGGACATGCATCAACATTTTATAAAAATAAAATAAAATTTAGTTACATAATTTTTTTTTGAAATGATACTTAGATACAACATGTCACTGCGACAACATGTCACAAATCACTTGTCAATATATGTTCGAATCATGCTGCACAATTTTTGAACTTGTGACATCTCGCACCGAAGTCGAATCACTTAACCACTGTGACAATAGTGCTTGTTCATAAACTTTTTTAGATGCATATAGGAAAAAACAGCTAAATGCATACAACTTTTATTTACAACTAATACTTTTTTAAATGCTAAATCAGAATAGCTTTCCAAATTCTAGTTCTATATTTTAAGTGACATAATATAATGTTATTTTTAAGTTATAAAACTATATTCACTTAGCATTTTGAGCTATCTACTTCTATATTTTTGTGGTAAAATTAGTTGATTAAAATGTTTTTGAAATAACATTTTTCTTGCAATTTCGAGCATCATATTTTATTTATTTTTCATTAATTCAGCAATATGAGTAATTATTTTTTAAACTAAAATAATAAAGCTAAGGTAAATACTTAATTTTAATGCATAAATGCTTAATATAAGTTAGAAATATAGTATAACCATCAAATCTGGACTGCCTAAATCATGATATTCTTCAGTTTTAACATATAACATTAAATAATATTATTTTTTCTACACAAATGTTGTGAGGACGTGAATAAATTAATTTAAATATTTGATTTTTTTACTGAAAGAAGTTTTTCACTACGTCCTCGCTATAACTTTTGCACATCCAACATTATAAAACTACTAATCGCATAAAGGGTAGAGTCTGCAGTAAACGACTCACTAATTGAATCGGCAGTAAATAATCTAGTCGACAATTGCTAATGGTCATGTGGACATGGTTCTAACCTTGTAATTGCTTTTGGATTTGGCCCCAATTCGGCAATTCCGCATCCCTCAATATAGAGTATAGTTCCGCGTCCCTCAATATAGAGCATAGGCCCTACTCGGTATTGAAATTACAAAACCACCCTCATAAATAATATGATAAAACCGGGAACTTCAGCTCGCCTCTGTATTTTGTTCAGTCGATCGCGTTCAAGTCGTCGTGTTCAAGTCGTCGTGTTCCGTTTTCCCCAACTTGGATCAGGTCACCGTCGCCATTCATGACTAATAATACCCCTCCCCCAGTTGAGGTCAGTTTAAATTTCGATTCTATTTTTTCATTCATCTCTGGTTTCTAGAATCTAAACCCTACTTGGAAAAATCGCGGACTTCGGTTCATCGCCTTATTTTTCCACAATGGTATTATAAAAGAGTAAGGTCAACAGGATGGTATTCGAATTGTGCAGATTAGGTTTTTTTTTTTTTTTTTTTTTTTTTTTTAATTTTTATGATCACGGTTTTTGATGAAAGCATGGTGTTTGAATTGGAATATTTAAGGTGGCGTATTAAATCGGGGTTAATGTGACTGAATTATGTTAAGTACGTTATGAATTTTGTATACGCTCTGGTTGATCAGAGGTGATTTTTTTTCCCTTTCAATTTGAAATAGGAGGATGAAGAGATGTTAGTTCCAGACAATGAAATTCAAGAGGGGCCACAGACTATGGAAGGTATGCCCAGTATTTTATTACTTTTAAAGGTCTGGCCTGATATTATAGTGTACAATGGAAGTTAAATTAATGGCTTATACCATCTCCAGCAGTGTTATTCCCATAACTTTTTTGGTAACCCATTAGTTTTGAAGTGATTGTGTATACTGCAATGCTAGAAGGACAATAATTTAGGTGGAGAAACCACACACTCCTCTGGAGGTTCTCGGTTTGAGAAAAAGAGAGTGGAAATTAATTACATGGTGTCAACTGATTTTCGCATTTACTGCTGGAAAAAAAAGTAAACAACTTAATTTCATGGATTCAACTATTTGTATTACTATCAGAGATGCTCTTAGAATAACAATATATTGTCTAGCTACTCAAACATAAATTTATTATCCTGAGAAGTTCTATTCTACTTAAATTCTATTTGAAGACCAAAAATTAGTTAACATAAACTATTTTTTTATTGAAAATACTATGACTAAATTGCCCTTCTTCTTAATTACATTAAACATCGCTTTTCATAACCCACAAAGCTATAATACAGAAAAATAGATTGATCTAGTCACAACATTTTGATGAAAAAGTTGGTTGACTGTTTGATGAATAAATCCTAATGTAAATATACCTGACACTTTCGATTCTACACCAATAAAAAACTATTTTATTTTTTTAAAATTAGCATTAGTTTTTTGAAAATAGAAAGTTGAAATATAGATAAATATGTCACAATTTTTTGGTAAATTTCAATTTGGTTCAGCACTCGAAATATTTATGGCTTTTGTGTTAATGAGTTTCAACTTTCAAGTTGAAAAACAGAAGATAATGAAATATGAAGTTAGAGATAATTTTTAAAGAAATTGGTTTATATTAAACAATTTTTTGCGTACACTAGTTTATTCTATTATTTTATTTGTGTTAAGCCAATTTTGGTTTATGTGTATATATTGCCTCTATTCTAATCTTTGTTTAGGTGTTATATATCATTTTAATAGCATTGTTTAGTTGGTCGAATAAACTCTTTTGTGTAGTGCAAGCGGAAAATATAACTATCAGTGATAATCAAGAGGCAGAAGAGCCTCCAATTTCAAAATTTGTGTGGACAATTGAAAATTTTTCAAGGCTGATGACTAAGAAATACTATTCAGAAGTATTTTCTGTTGGAGGGCACAAATGGTACGTCAACATTTCTTGTGTTTATGAATATGAATTAATTAATATATAAATGGAAGTATTCATTTTGTTTTTTGTTTGTTTTTTTTAACAGGAGAATATTAATTTTTCCTAATGGCAACAATGTAGACAGTTTATCTTTGTATTTGGATGTTGCTGATTCAACAGTCTTGTCATATGGTTGGAATAGATATGCCCAATTTAGTTTATCTGTTATAAATCAAGCAGATAGAGCATACACCATGAGGAAAGGTATTGTTTATGCCGCAGTGAACAATTATCATCGTTCACAAACTAATTTAATTATGTTGACATGTTCGGAGATGACAGTAGCAAATTATGTTTCGTGTCATCATGTTGCGTGATTTACAAAAATAGCTCGTCATTCAATCACAAATAATCAAGCAGCTGGCAAATCATTTCTGCTGAATGCACAAACTAGAGTTTCATGATAGTTGCTTGGATCTTTGTGGCATCTTTGGTAGTCTCAGGTTTCTAAAATATGGATGTTGGAAGTAAGCATGGTCCATAGTGTGCTCTCACCTGCTAAGTCTCGAAGTATTTAGTTTTCATATTTGTCTAGCTGAGGCATACACATTGTACATGCTTAGTCCTAGCCTTCTTTAGTGGTTCTACTGATTCTTTATATATGTTGTTTTATTAATACTAGAGTTGTATCCATTTCAAGTGAATAATTAGTGTCAAAATCTTCCAGACCATACTGATTTAGAATAAGATTCCTTTGTTTTTGGATCACACTTTGAGTTCTTGAATATTACGTGGATAGCTAGCTGGTCATAACATAGATAATATTGTACCATTGTATCCTCTACATAGAGTTATTTCGTTTTGAGCTCTTCATTCAGATGTTCTCATTTGCTCTCCAGAAACCCAACACCAATTTACTGCTCGAGAAAGTGACTGGGGATTCACTTCATTTATGCCTCTTTCCGAACTGTATGACCCATCTAAAGGATTTCTTATAAATGATACATGTATTATTGAAGCTGAAGTTTCCATGCGTAAGGTAGTTGATTATTGGACTTATGACTCTAAAAAAGAGACTGGTTACGTAGGTCTCAAGAATCAAGGCGCGACGTGTTATATGAATTCCCTTCTTCAGTTTTTGTATCACATTCCTTATTTCAGAAAGGTATTGGGCTTCCAGCTTTCCAGGTTTTCCTTTGCCTGTATTGTTTATGATACACTTAACACGATGACACTGCTTTTTTAGGCTGTTTATCATATGCCGACAACCGAGAACGATATACCAACTCTAAGTATTCCTTTGGCTCTTCAGAGCCTGTTTTATAAACTTCAATATAGCGATAGCAGTGTTGCCACCAAAGAGCTCACAAAATCATTTGGATGGGACACATATGATTCCTTTATGCAGCATGATGTTCAAGAGCTTAATAGGGTGCTTTGTGAGAAGTTGGAGCACAAGATGAAGGTTTGTTTATCCTTAGTGAAATCTTTAATGGAATCTCCTCTCTTATCTTATAGGCTGTGGTGAATGAGCTGTACACATGTTTCAGGGAACAGTTGTGGAGGGCACAATACAACAGTTATTTGAAGGTCACCACATGAACTACATTGAGTGTCTTAATGTAGACTACAAATCAACTAGGAAGGAGTCATTCTATGGTACGTAAAAATCGTGACTAATCTATTACTTAGTTTTTTCAATCCCAACTCTTGTGCTATTCTGTTCGAGTACCAAAGTACTTTGTTGTGTAACTTGCAGACCTTCAACTTGATGTAAAAGGTTGTAAGGATGTTTATGATTCATTTGATAAGTATGTTGAAGTTGAACGCCTTGAAGGAGATAACAAGTATCATGCAGCACAATTTGGTCTACAGGTGAGATGCTATCATGTCATGATTAGTAGTCTAAAAGTAAAAGCAACTGTATGCTTTTAAGTCTGATATATTGTTTGATTCATTATGTATTATTTAAACTGAAGGAACTGGGTCGGTCCGCAGCGGAAGAAATGAGTGAATTTCAATTTTTTTACCATTTTGAATTTTTAATGGACCTAAGAAGTCTAAATTTCATTTAGAACTTTTCTAAATTTGGATCAAATAAAATCGTGTATTCTATTTAAAATAGTTAAAGGGAAGTTTAAATAAATATAATTTCAAATGTATAGTGTATCAAATACACCTAATATTTATAAGTGTTAATGTATAGGGAATGAAATTTTCATTTCTTTCCCTAAAACAAGAATTAATTGAGAGCATTAATTGTATTAAATGGAGAGAAACCTTTCATTTTCTCTCTTTAATTTGAATTGATTGATTCATTAAATGTCGTTATTAATAATTTATTCATGACAATATTTATTATTATGTCCATATACATATGTATTTTAACCGTACAATTTATAGTTTGAGATTTATTTAATTTATTATTTATTTATACAAGTATATATATATATTTGTATCATATACATATATATACATATATATGTGTGCATGTGTAACGTCATAATCCGTGAAGGGTATAATGTTTCCGTATATAGATGCTGAAATTTACATTGCAACAGACACATTAGCTCATTTTGTGTGTACTGTAATTTTTTCAAATATGTGCTTGTATAATATGTCAAAAAAAACTAATCTATGTATACATACATACATATATATATATATAATTTATTGACTAAAAAAGTTTATGTCATAATAAATTAATGTAAAATAATTATATGATAACAACACAAGTTTTAAAAATTTCAGAATATTTGGAAACACATTTTGGGCTTAAGATTAATTTATGAAATTTTTTACAATTAAAATAATATTTATTATTAAATATTTGATAATAGTTCGTAATCACATTAATTCTTAAAGATAGGAAATCAAGTTGAAAAATTCTAATTTTTTTTCTGAAGGTATCTGAGACATATTTTAGGCTTAGGAAATTTTTTTGGAATTTTCTCAGCTGAATATATTTTTAATTAAATAATTAATTGCATTTCCAATATAAATTAATTCAAAAAATTAATAAACTAAGTTATATAAATTTGAAACTTTTTCTGAAGGTTCCAGATACATATTTAATCTTTAAGAAAAATTTGTAGAATTTTCTTTAATTTATAATTGATTACAAGTCGAAAGTAAATTAGTATTTAAAAATAATAAATTAAGTTTAAAAATCTAAATTTTTACTATAATCTTATTACATGGTATATTAAAAATATAAACTTGAAATTTTGAATCATTAATTATATTATTCATAATAAACAATTCACAAAATTATTAAATAATAATAAAATATGTATATACATATTTAATAAAATATTTTTATATTTTATGATTCATAATATGTACAAATCACCATAAGAAAATTTTAAAATTAAATATATATGATATGTAAACACATATACTATTATACACATTTAATCTTGATATATATATATATATATATATATATATATATTAATAATAATCAAAACTAAAACTTTTTTTAGAAAATCAATTCAACAATAAATCAATAAACAAAATATTATAACAAGCACATAACCAATCTAATTGTAACAAATACATCTACCCGCAAAAATCTCACATAATCTAAACAATAAACAGATCTAAGTACAAATAGAGGATTGGATGTAAATCAACTTTTATATGATAAACTTAAAATCAAAATAACGATAATAAATAAAAGTGCATCTCTTAATGAAGCCTTTGAGTCCACGTTGAACAATGATTTCTCTTCTAAGAACAATTCACAATCCGTCAGGTTGCTAATCCGGGATTGAAGACCTACTACTAATTAGTATTTATTAATTTTGAATTGGATTTGGAAATTTTAGGGATGATTTTAGAGGAAAGTTACTGCCATTAAAATGAGGAAGAGGAAAAACAAAGTGGCGGCTCAAAATTGATTTAGTTTGTAATTAGGGTTTCGAGATTGACTTTTATATGGATAGGACAAGAGAGCAAACAATGATCTCAAGTACACCTCAAAACCTAATCACACATGTTGTAGCCACCTCTTATCTTTCTCCAAATCAACGCCTATCCTCTTCAAATCTCATGGGTTGTGAGTCTATTTAACCCAAATTAAATATGTACAATCATATTAACACATTTTATTATCGATATCTCATATCGATCAATATATTCATAACTTCTATAAATATATACGACAATTTTATTTCCCATATCACATTCAAAATTCATATTTAATATTTCATAAATATTAATTTATTTAATTTATTTATAAAAATTATAAACTAATTAAATCTCATAGGCTGTGAGCCCATTTAACCCAAATTAAATACGTACAATCATATTTAACATGTTTTATTATCAATATCTCATATCGATCAATATATTCATATCTTTTATAAATATATGCAACAATTTTATTTCTCATATCACATTCAAAATTCATATTAATATTAATTATTTAATTAATTTATAACAAGTATAAACTAATTAAATTGTTTGGTCTAAAGAGAATTCATTGTTCCCTTGGAATTCGGTCAGCAATTAATGTCGAACTATTCGAACGTTAACGTTCACAATTCACTTAGCAGGTGGTGTGATATTATGGCTAAATTTATCGCTTACTCATTTTCGAAAAAATCTCATTTTAATTTAATAAGTGTTATCCAGTTGCGATAATTATTTACACCAATTCTCTTCGTCAAAACTATATTATTTTAGACTTGTTGAATTTGATAATAGTTAAATTTTCAACATCATCCACATTCAACTGTATAATTCAAACACAAAAATCTTCGCTTAATTAATAACATTTGTTATCAATCGAACTACTCTGGCCAAAGCTTTTGACTTTGGGTTGACTTAAGTTGACTGTGATACTACCTTCATATAACCGAGGAGACGAATCCTCTCTTGAATAGTGCTTCACTTCCAATACTTCCACTCGACTCAACTATGACGCTATGCCATTATTTGGCTATGATTAAAGCGGAGCTTTCATATTGAAGATTCACAGTATTCTTAAGTCGAAAGAACTACGTAAATTAGTCACATCGATATTTTCTGTTTGATCTTTGTTATATTAACCAACAGAAAACTACCGAGTGAGTCGTTTCATAATTATCCAATAATTATTGGTATGTAATCTCTAGGTGCTCCAACAATCATGAGTAACGCTGCCCAACATTAGGAGAACGTTACGTACTTTGGTCTTAACGGATACGTCGATATCCAGTCTTAATGCATTTTGACTAGGAACATTTAAAATGATATATTTGTTTCATTGTGATAAATTACTCACGGTTACAACACTTTGTAACTACTATCACAAAACATACCATATATGGATTTTCTATTAAATATACTTTTAATTAGATTAATTAATTAATATTACCACATTATATCAAGTATACAATAGAATGAAAACACATTCATTTCGAATAAAATTGGTCAACGAGTTGGATATATATAACAAATTACATAATTGCCCCTAGGGCATACCTAAACATGTATATGTGCTATAAAGTCAGTTTTTTTGGGTGCACATTAATCGTATTACTTTCAATTTCAGGATGCTAAGAAAGGTGTTCTCTTTATTGATTTACCACCTGTTTTGCAACTTCAGCTGAAGCGTTTTGAATATGACTTCATGCGTGATACGATGGTTAAGGTTTGTCGGAAATATAACTTACCTTCCCCTATATCATCTATTACTCTATAATGTATCTTCTTTTCGCGATTGTAGGTTCTTATATCATATGCTTTGTTACATAGTTTAAGTGGACTTATTTTGTAACATTAGCGAGGTATCGGTAGAAAATGTTACGAAGCTGTTATATGTTTCTATTTTTGTTTGCTCATGCTAGTGCATTATTTGATTATAAATCATAAATACTGATTTTTTAGGTCATAGCTTGTTTCTTTCCTCAGTACCTTTGTTTAAATTAACTTAATCTTGGCCTATCATGACCTGTACCTTTTTTTGTTACTTAGCCGTATTGATTACCAACAAATTTTCTGCTTAACAATCAACATGCTTAGCACTATATGGCGAGTCAGTTAAATTTTCATAGCCTTGTATAATCTGTTGCAGGCTGCTACTCAAACTCTCACATACCAAAAAGTAGTTTAACTCTATGACTAATAAAGTGTATGGCAACTGTTTTCCATAACATTTCCTCTATATTCAGGCTTAGGTTCACACATCATGAATTTGCAAGATCCATTTATTTTCATAATATAAATAAAATCATAAGACAACATAATGTGTGGTCCACGTGATTCCCTACACCATAATACATTATTTATTATACTTAATATTTTAATTTTGTTGAATAATGTACCCTGGTAAATGGGATCACTTGTAACACGACTGTACAAACTTTTATAGTTAATTTTTTTTCTTGCTTGCACATACTACTCTTCTCTCCAAATTTCCACTGCATCATCAAGTTATTCCATCTACACTTTTGAGTGTGTCCATTTCCCTTGTGAGTGGAAAATATTGTGGATGCACATGTTTAACTGGCATGCGAAGTGGAAGATTTTAGGCCATAAACCATCTAATATTTGATTCAGATACCATTATATCAACCAACTCACAGACTGCAGATTTCTATCTTCCAATAAAAGTTACTTTAATCATCAGTAGTTCAAATTCTAATATTTTGCAAATATTCATAATTCTTGAAGCAGATAAATGACCGCTATGAGTTTCCGTTGCAACTTGACCTTGACAGATATAATGGCAAATATTTGTCTCCAAATGTGAACAAATCAGTCCGCAATCTTTATACCTTACACAGGTACTTCTGCATAGGAAGTCTTGAGTTCTGATTCGGCCCTCGATTTTCAGCTTTATCATTGTACATATGTTTTTATTGCACTTGGCCTTTCTAATACTTAAATATGTTACTTTGATGAGATGAGAAATACCAAACACTTAAGATATTGAATCTTATTGGCATTTTCCCATTGATCTGTATATTAGTCATGGCTGGCCGCTGGTACTGTCTGAGTACATATTTTTATTGTATATATGGTAGGGAAATGCCATGTAAGTTATTAAATCTTTCTAGTTGACATCTCATCTTTGTAATAACTGCACATTGGCTATTGATCACTTAATGTCATTGCTGTTGGTTGTTTATGACACGCAAAATCCTTGCTAACTATACACATCTTCTGTCGGTAGAGGTCTCTAATGACCTCTTGATAAGCAGCTTTTGTTAATTTTAAATTCAAGGAGATACCAGGTGTTGCTATCCCTTCATATGCCTGTAAGCTAGAGTGTCATGTTTCTTCACACACACACACACACACACACACACACACACACACACACACACACACTTACTTTTTTAACTTAAGATGTAATACGATGCCCAAGTTTTGGTTCATAGAATACACATCTTTATTTCATATCTATTAGATTTCGGGTCAAGTTACGATTCTTGCATGATGCAATTCATGGCATTATAACAATGAACTTCATTGTCCCATTGGAATTAGTCACTGTATTATATTTTGTTTCCTGTTAATCAGCACTTACTGTTCTTTTTGGTTGCTAGTGTTCTCGTTCATAGCGGTGGAGTCCACGGTGGACACTATTATGCATATATTCGACCCACTTTATCGGATAAGTGGTAAGGAGCTTGCTTTTTTTTATCCTCTTCCTTCAGACATAGTATCAAAGTGCAGATACTGGCACTGAATGTTTTAGTTGGTTAGCTACGTGATCTCTTCGGCTATTTTCAGGTTTAAATTTGACGATGAGCGGGTAACAAAAGAAGACATGAAAAGAGCGCTAGAAGAGCAGTATGGTGGTGAGGAAGAGGTAATTTATTCTGTTCTTTTGAACTTTCCAAATTAAATATTATTAGTTATGTGACCTGCATTTGCTTTTCGTGAATAGTAGTTGCCGCAGATAAATCCTGGTTTGAATAACGGCCCGTTCAAATTTACCAAGTATTCAAATGCATACATGCTCGTGTATGTTCGTGAATCTGACAAGGATAAAATCATGTGTGATGTAAATGAGAGAGATATAGCAGAGCACCTTAGAGTAAGCCACTCTTAGATCCAACGTTAGTTGTGATTCCAAGTCCTGGAAACTCTTGTTTATTCGATTCTTCTGTGTTTAAACTTCGTTCAGATACGATTGAAAAAAGAGCAAGAGGATAAAGAGCAGAAAAAGAAGGAAAAAGCTGAATCACATCTTTATACCATCATAAAGGTTTTTCATATGATTTATTCACATCTTTCATTACGAGCAAGTTAACCATCAAATTTAACTTTTTGATTCTCTGTTATTTTTTAAAATTTTCAAGGTTGCTCGGGATGCAGATTTGGTCAAACAAATAGGGCATGAGATATATTTTGATTTAGTTGACCATGACAAAGTTCACAGCTTTAGAGTTCAGAAGCAGATGCCTTTCAGCCAATTCAAGGTAATAACTCAAACAACAACTCCACATGAATTTTGTGATTGGAAAATAATTAGCGACTTTCTTATTTTGGTTTATCAAGAACTAACTATTTGTCATGCACCCCTATGCTGAAAATTTAGTTGGTACATGTGCTGATTATGCATTTAGCGCAATTTGTTTTGATAAACTGTTAATGTGTAGTTTTGCTTGTTGGAAAGCAGGCTTTTAGGCTTTCCTCTTATTACTATTATTATTTTCAACAAACAAAATGTGTAATAAGTTTATCTTTCTAGCTAATCATTTTATGAGTTTGTTTTTTTACCTAAATGTTTCTGAGATGAGACCACAGTGAAATAAATTCTTCTAATAGTGTTAATATTTAAGCTGTGATCCATTTACTTAACGAAATTGAACATATAATCTTCAGTATGTTGTCAGCACTGTGTTGTGTTTTACCATATCTTTATGGCTAGTCAGTTGGGTAAACATTGAACTGCTATGCAGGAAGAAGTGGCAAAAGAATTTGGAATCCCAGTTCAATTTCAGCGCTTCTGGCTTTGGGCCAGGAGACAGAACCACACATACAGACCAAACAGGCCACTGTCCCCTCAAGAGGAAGCACAAGCTGTAAGTAAATTTATTGGATGTGGACATTTTTTGTAAATGGCTGGTAAATTATATTAGTGGAATTTTGTTAGTTATTAAAGATATAGCCAGAATTTCTTATGCCCTGTTGTTCCTGACTAGTAGCCAGCCTCCTGTAGGAAACATGACACTTACAAGAGGCTACCTGGCTAATACACAATATCAAAACACGACATTTACAAGGGTTCAGAAATTTTTGACCCGAGCTAGATTCCGAGTAACTATAACATGAATGCCTCATAATAAGGTGGAACCCAGTGCACGAGGCTCCTGCACGACAGCAGGCTTTGGGAAGGTCGATAATGTACACAGCCTTTCCCTCGCATCGCGAAGAGGTTGTTTTCAGACTAGAACCTGAACGCCCATATCACCATGTAGGTGACCTAACCGTTGCGTCAAGGCTCCACCTCACATGAATGTCTCATAATACTAATAAATTTATAATATTGTTCTAGTTTCGATATTTTTAGAATGTTATGTCACATGAATAATTATTTACTATGCATGTCACACACAGAGGCAAATAGAGCCTTGTCGTGTGGTATGGTAAAGTGTGTGCGCCTTTTTGAATCGTCACAAAAATACCCTGCTATCAAAAAGAAGATTGCATATTTGTATTACTTATACATCTTCACTATGTATAAAGGAGATTGCATGAATATGTTTAAATGGTGTCTTCTCAAAATTACCCTGCTATCAATGAGACTACCGCCGCCGCTTGTACCATCGTCTAACCTCCTGCTTACATCATCAAACAAGTTGGTGCAATCAAATGAGTTTACCACACTACTTCCAACTATACTGCTACTTCTATTGATTGCATAGAAATTCAACCGCCTAGTTTCAATTGAAAATTAACACAACTACCTTCTTGAATTTGCTTGACAAAGAAAATGAAGAATGGAAGAGCGACATGAAGAACGGAAGAGAGAAACGAAGAATGGAAGGGAGAAATACGAGAGGGAAATGAAGGAATAAAGAGTGGACAAATGTCACATCTAAATATGATAAGCGGAATTATAAATACTTGATGTATATGTGCATGCACATCGTGCATGGTAATACACTAATCGTAATAAATTAAACAAAAACAGTATACTCCATTTTTTTAATGAAATATATTATATATCCAACATTTTTTTATTCATTTGCAAAAATATCATTATGCATAATGCTACAAGCATAAAATTTCAAACATGAAATCCATAATTCTAATGGTCAGCATCCAAAATTCAAAATAATTGAAGATATTGCTCGTAAACTAGAAACTAGAACATGTTCAGTTTATGTTAGTATAATTTGCTTAACAAAACAAATATGATATTTAAATGAGTATGACATGTTCTTGTTAAAAAAAGTGAATATTTCGTTATTATTCATTTAGTACAATTTGTCATGAAATAATTAATTAATTTGCTGATAAATTTATCTAAAATGTAAATTGCTTTATACACTGTGGACAATGTTTGTTGTAGAAAAACATATAGCATGTATGTATTTTTACCGTTCATCCAGTTATATTGTATTGTTGAATGTTTAATCATTTGTTTAGAAGTTAAAGCTTGTAACTTGTATTTAGCAATTGATTTTTTTACTTATTAGCCTGTGGCTAATTTTGCAAGTGATGAACAATTACGAGGTGTGATATTTCATTATATCTTAGCCTGTATGGTATTATTTTGATATAATTATTTTGCTTTGTGTTATTTTGATATGTTTATTTTATTTTGTATTGTATTGTATTTTTTTTCTTTTAATTTTTTTAACATTTGTTTAGTATAGTTTCGATCATTATGTTAGAAAAGTCTATAATTTAAATCTTAAACCAATTTGTCCAGATATAAACGTGCATTCACAATTTGTCTACAATTGAGTTAGAGAATGTTAATATCATATTATCATATGAACATATAATATACTCAGGCATCAATATTAATTTGTTCATGATATATGATTAATGTTATATTATACAATAAACAATGAAGTACTCAGGTCTGTTATTAAAATATCACATTAAAAAAATTAGTTTTTTCCCTATCAGTTTCTACTACATTGTCTTCAAATGAACAGTAGCAAAATAAAATAAAATATCTTATGCATTTGTCGATCTGAAAAAAAAGTTCTTAAAAATACACAACGATTCAGAAGGTGCTGCATTTTTGCGTCATGCGCCTTGTGCATTGTATGCCATTTGGTGCACCTTTTCATGTATACTGTGCCATAGATGCAAAAGGTGCATACACATCGTCACGCCATGGGTGTCTCTGATAGTCTGGTTGCATTCCTATTTCGTTTCACTAAAACAATAAACATTCTTCAACGTAATTATTCTGCTAGTTCATGTTTGGCACCATTTACGTAAACTGGATCGGTCATCATTGCCTACGAGGATGGGATATACATATCTATTTTCCGCTATTGCAAGTAATAATATTATGGCACAATATATGGTTCTATCAGGTTCTTCATGTATACAATATTTTCCTGTGTCTCTAGTCAGAGCGCGAAGTTCATGGCTATTTTTACTATTCGCCGATCTTTGGGAATATGTCTTATTACTTGTGTTTGCTGACATCTAGGTTGGGCAGTTGAGGGAGGTATCAAACAAGCAACACAATGCAGAACTCAGACTCTTCTTGGAAGTGGAGGCTGGTTTCGTAATGATCATAACACTTGAAATTTTCCTTTAAACATCTATTTGTTCTTTCCATTATTGTACATTTCCTTTACTATGCTCTTCTACCGTGTAAGCCTACGTTTTGACATTCATTTGCGCACTTTACAGGGATTACGCTATCTTCCTCCACCTCAGAAAACAAAGGAAGATATACTGTTATTTTTTAAGCTCTACCACCCAGAAAAGGAAGAGCTAATGTACACACTTTTTACATACCGCATGCCTACAGTTTTCTTATTCTCATTTCTATAATCTTAATCACTATCTGTTTGCTGATGCTAGATATGCTGGTAGACTCTCGGTGAAAGCATCGGGGAAGCCAACAGATATATTGGCAAAGTTAAATGAGATGGCTGGATTTCCATTAAATCAAGATCTTGAACTCTATGAGGTCAGTTAATCTGGATCTAATACAGTGTGTAAGTATCATTATGTTTAATATTCCAGGATAATTTTTTAGCCTATACTTCCCTTCCCCCTTTTCTATCTCTCATTTCCCACCGTTGTTTCATGGGCTCCAGGAAATAAAGTTTGAACCAAGTGTTATGTGTGAACTCATTGATACCAATTTTTCATTCCGAGCTAGTCAGGTTATATGAATCACATATCTCAATACTATTGGTGATTCGATCTAAATAACTGTTGTAATAAATTCTGTTCACATCTGTTTTACAGCTAGAAGATGGTGACATTTTGTGTTATCAGAAATCATCTTCAGCTGATGATAAATATAAATATCCAGATGTGCCTTCCTTTTTAAATTATGTTCACAATAGACAGGTAATGTATACTGTTTTAGCAAGGATATCAAGATATTTTATTTTTTCCTTGAGGAATTTTGTTAGACACTTCTGTAGTGCATACATAGGAGAACAGATGCTTGTCTGCAGGTCGTTTATTAAAAGCTTGCAACTTTATTACCTACTGTAGTGGAGTTGACTCAATTAAGGGGCATGCAATAATGATTATGCAAAATAAAATTTACTTAAATTATATTTTGAGCGTGTTTTCTATTGGTTACTGATTTCTCTTTCCAGTAACTTGAATTGCAGTATAATTTAAGGGATAATTACTATATTAATATAGCAAAACAAACTTAATCAATGCTTTTTAGTATGTTTTCCATTGAAAATATATTGGAATTATAGCTTTCCGGAGGATGTTTGTGCTCCTTAACAGTTATGTATGATCGTTGATAACATATTGGGATAATCATCAAGTTTGTACAGCGAAAATAAGTTAATTAGGTCCCTACCACGTGGAAGACACCAAGTCAATATTTAATAATAGACAATTGATGCGTTAGTCATGCAGATTCCAAAGATCATTTTTAAACAGGCAAGCTCAAAATTGCAAAATGATGCTATGTGAAGTAAACTATGTTATTTATATTCTGTTTATTATATAAAACTTAATAAAATATCACCGATCGCTGCCTCAATACACACATATTCACTTGAATATTCAATTTTGTAGGTAGTCAATTTTCGCTCACTGGAAAAGCCAAAGGAGAAAGATTTTTGTTTGGAGTTGTAAGTACTAAACCTGATAATAACTAGTTTTGCTTGAAAAATCAGTACAGAACGTCAGCAATTTTCTTCTTTGTAAGGTCAAAACTTCATACCTATGATGATGTCGTAGAAAAAGTTGCCCACCATCTGGGCCTGGACGACCCATCAAAAATCCGCCTCACGCCTCATAACTGCTACTCACAGCAGCCTAAACCTCAACCAATCAAGTACAGAGGTGTCGATCGTTTGATGGATATGTTAGTCCATTATAACCAGGTTATTACAATATTAATTCTTTGCATTGTCCATAATATTAGCACCAACATAGACCTAAATGTATGAATTTTGCATTTGTACATTTTATGATAGATCTCCGATGTCTTATATTATGAAGTTTTGGATATTCCCTTGCCAGAATTGCAAGGCTTGAAAACGCTTAAAGTTGCATTTCAATGCACTACAAAGGATGAGGTTGGTTATCTAGCTATAGCTATACACCATAGTGAATTTATAACATGGGAAATTTACTAACATGTCGTCATGTAATCATTTTTCAGCCAGTAACTCACACAATCAGACTCCCAAAAACTAGCACCGTAGGCGATGTCATCAACGATCTCAAAACTAAGGTAACTTTGGTGTGTTTATACTACCCCCACTTCGGTCGAACTAACAGACTCCAGTAGCTAATTTAATTCAATTTCTACCATGCTTTTATATGCATACTGAACTCGTTTTGGAACAGGTTGATCTCTCACATCCTAATGCTGAAATTCGATTGCTTGAGGTTTTCTACCATAAAATATACAAGGTACATACATGTGAGAAAATGCATCTTTTCCTAGAACACATCTAGACATGTGTATCCCAAAGTAGGTTTCCAGACACTGCACCGAACTTGTATAAGATAGTAACTGCAACTATTTATTTGCTTATTTATGGGCAACATCATCTGGGTTGACAATCTAAGGCCCCGTTTGGTTTGCTATTTTTAGTTTTGTGTTTTCATCTAAACAAAAATTCGCATTTATTATGTATGATTGAAAAACACACAATTTTGAAAAATGAAACTAACATGGAAAATAGAAAACAAGTTTATTTGATTTTTCGTGTTTCGAGACATAACAAAAGGATGGAAAACAAACCATCTCCTCCATTTCCCGTCCATCGTCGCGATGACTAAGAATTGTAAAAAATTTCCAACAATTTCTTGTATTTTGTAGTATATGAAAACACAAAACACAAAGCTCAAAACGAAACCAAACGGGGCCTAAGCATTTTGATAGTCAAAATGCTTGCTTGCACATTTGATATTATATTATGATATACGCCACAGTTGTACTTTCCAGTTATCAGTTTCTCAGATTTTTCTTTATATGTTTGCATTTTTTGCTTCATGGCACACGCGCAGATGGTTTTAATCTTATACTTGTACTTTCTTTATTCTTTGCAGATCTTTCCACTTAACGAAAAGATTGAAAACATAAACGATCAGTATTGGACCTTGCGTGCTGAGGAGGTTTTCCTCATCACTTTTCTGTTTATCATTTCTGAAGACAAATAATTTTATACTATTATTAGGTAGTTGATGTAGGCAGTTATGGATTACCTGAAATCTAATATTAATTGTGATTTTATCTTTTACTGAAACAGATACCTGAAGAAGAGAAAAACATTGGCCCTCAAGATCGCTTGATACATGTTTATCACTATATGAAAGAATCAAACCAAAACCAGACTGTAAGCTCCTCTATTTTTTTCTTTATGTGTGTGTGTGAGGGAGAGTCTCAATGGCATATGCTTTGCGCATGCGGAGGAAAATATTTAGTACAAATGACATACGGTTTGCAAGTGCAAGAAATTTTTTTGGTACAAAAGACATGTGCTTTTCAAGTGCACGTCGAAATAATTAGTACAAACGACATGCATTATATCATTTAGGAAATGATTTTTTTTACCATTGTTATTCCTCGAATATACAAGATATATATACTAAGAAGCATAAAAGAATTATATAAAATAATGTTCAAAAGATAGTCCAAACATCATAGAGAATTTCGGATCTAAATGAAAATTGAAACTAAATTTCTCCGTTAGAATATGTAAGCACATTTTTGTACACAACATGTTTAGTGTAGGCTGGCATGTAATTAGTCAGATATAGATTCAGATAGTGTCATATCTATATTTGTATTCAAAATCATTTTCGAATATCGGATAACCGTATCTGTGAATGCAGACGGATATATGATATTTATCATATATTCTTTGATCAATTCACAACTAATAAATCTAAAAAAAAAAATTGATTCAATATAAATCAATTTCAATACTAAAAATACGAAAAGTAATAAATACGTTAAAAAAAATAATTTCAAACGAAAAATATTGATTTTACACGCAT
The DNA here is from genome assembly GCA_030765085.1 of Allium cepa. Taxonomy (NCBI): domain Eukaryota; kingdom Viridiplantae; phylum Streptophyta; class Magnoliopsida; order Asparagales; family Amaryllidaceae; genus Allium; species Allium cepa. Next base: position 469,607,492 of record CM060943.1, read on the forward strand.
TAATTTTTTTTACGTAGATAAAATAGTAAATAACAATTATTCTATGTACTAAAATACAAAAAAGATTAACTATAATCTTGATAAAAAGCCGGACAGATAATTATTGGATGCGGATATGACTTAAGATATTGGATAAATTTTCATATTTTGGATTCGGATATGGACGAATTTTGAATTTTCGAGTACTCGTTGACCAAGTGTAGATTCCTTATTGCCCTTTAACTTCACATTTCGTACCGAAACTTGTATTTTTTTTCATTGGAACCCCTTCTTGGGGTGAGTAAATTGCTATATTTAATATTGCCTACCCTTGAGTTTTTTGATAGTTAAGGTAAAACTTGATCGTATGGTAATTGTTTACCTAATAAAGTAAATGGTAAACGACTATCATAACAACTATAATTCTTTGATAGTTAAGGTAAAACTTGATTGTTGTGTAACGGCGGTCGGACCAAACTCCCTACATTTAGCATGTGTCGTACGTCTATGAATCAACCCACACGTTATTATAATAAAAGGAATCTCCAATGTTACGTACCTACAAACTCATATTTATACACAACATTTTCAAGTTATTTAGTGATGTGGAACTGTTTCAATTCCAAACCGTCTTTCCTCCTTGCTGCATGTGAGACAACCCTAATCTTTCCTTGACTTGCATCCTCTTGGAGTATTTTGAAAGCATTGTTTTGTCTGCATGCCCAGTTCATAACCTTTGGCTCTGATACCACTTGTTGTATAACGGCGGTTGGACCAAGCTCTCCATCTTCAGAATGTGACGTATGCCCGTGGGTTGGCACACACTTAAGTGTAATAAAATGAATCCTTGATGACGTGCATCCATATCTATATATCACTTCTTCATGTTATTTAATGCGAGACTTCCAATTTCAAACCGTCGTCTCTTCTTGCTACATGCGAGATAACCCTAATGTTTTTAATATATTTAAATAAATAGAGGAAAATGGTAAAAATCGTATTTTTGGAGGGAAGTGAACGAGGGGAAAAAATATAAATATTAGGAGAAACATGTTATCTCACTGTTTATACTAACAGTTTTAAGTGGAACAAAGACTTAGCTTTGGATCAAATACATTTGTTTCATGTATTTTTGAAATTATTTTGAAAAAATTCACATTTAATTTCATAGAAATAAGCTAGAAAATATCAATTTTTTCATAAAAATCAATTTATATTGGGGTAAAGTAAGTATTTCTTTAAGAAACTATGTTAGAAATTTTGAAATATTTTCTTTGAAACAAGAAATCGGTATTTATGTTAAGGACTTCAATAATAGGGGATGTGATACGAAAATGACATTGCAATAAATGATATTAGTGAATAAATGCCAAAAATTAGACATTGTTTTGAATCTTTGATAAATAAATACTTTCATGCAATAAATGCAGTGGGAATAGAACAACAAAAGTCTTTGAAAATTTCTCAAGCCGACAGTGAAATCACAATTTGTTATTTTGGATTATGTACTTCACTTTGTTCTATAGAATGACATATAGAAAAATGTGAACTGGGATTTTTTTTGTACATTTCTAATGCTGTATTTTTTCCCTCTAAACTACATGAATTAGCGCTATACAACTTTCGATTTTTAGTAGAATTCACATAAAAATTGTCACAATAAAGGTATTTACATGGTAGATAAAGGATTATGAACGTGAAAAAAAATGTTAAAACCACCATTAGGCATCCATGTAGAATAGAGATGTTTGCTTGCATTGTTAGAGGAACACCGTTTGAATAATCTGGTTGAGTTGCGGGCTAAGTCGACTTCTTTAAGACGTTTCACGGCTCTATCCAAATAATGCAAGATAGATTATCGACCACGTTGTCCCCAGAATAAAATATGTTCGTTTTTAATTTGATTTTGTATGCACCGATGAAAATAGATTTTTGTCTGCACCGATGAAAATAGATTTTTGCACCTTAATTTTTGTGTTATTTTTATAGCTTGAGTTCGGAGTGAATTTTTAATATAAGTTTAAGAGGATGAGGAAAAGATGCGATGTTCTTTTGCGCTCGTTTATTTATGAAAATAAGCAAGGTATTTTGCAAGGGAAAAATAGAACATGTTGTGATGTGGAGAATAGTCGGATCGTTTACAATAAATATAAATGCTCCACCACACCAGTCCGACTTGGTTCGGGTTGGGTCGAGTCAATCGGTTGAACAGACGGACGGCACGCTAGTGTGTGGTGGTTATGGATGACTCATCTCTTTAATAAAAAAGAAAAACTTTCGATGTCCAAAGGACTCATACTTTAAAATCTCTCTCTCTCTCTCTATATATATATACATACATACATTGATTTCTTTCTAAATTTTTCAGGATGTGGGACTAAAGTGCCTCAATGTACTTATCTATATTTTTTAAAATTCACACTTCAACAAAGAAATATCAATAATCCCTTGATTTTTTTAAACATTTTCTCAAGCAATTCCCAAACCTATAAGATTGTGCATAAACAAATGTCTTTCAATTTGAATTTTTGCACCATGTCTAAGATTCAGAATATACTAGAGTGACACGTAGTCGTGAACTCTGTCTCTAACATCAAACACACAACATTTATATGGTGCAGTTGATAGCCCGTGCTTTAAAGATCATGCATGTCTATCCTAATATAGTGAATGTTTTGAAAAAATTGTCTTAAAATTGCAAAGGAAACGACCATATTTCCACATTTATATAAGCGAGTTTATCAAGAGTACCCCTATAGTTTGGTATTCCACTCCACATAGAGAGAGAAAGTGTGTGTATCTTAAGAGTTGCTATCAATTATCCTTTCAACACTTCAAAAATATATGCTTATATTATTAAAAAAATAGCATCTTCAAATGATATCGCATCAAACCAAGGTTTGAGAACTCGGTCTTGGTTTTGAACTTTTAAAAATTTCTTAGTTTCGGTCAATTTTGCAAATTTTGAAGGTTTCGGTCCTAGTTCCAAATGGTGGTATTTTTTTAATGAAATGAACTAAATTTGAACTTGATTTAATATACAATTCATAATTAACTAAGTTAAATAGTCAAAATCATATTTAAATTACACAAATTCCTAATTATTTTGAACAAAACATTAACTAGAACATACCAAATCCGTCCCAACTTCAGTTACAAAATCAATTAAAGATAAAATGAGGAAAAAAAACACAAGTCCACACAACAGCCCGCATATTTCATACTTTCTATCTTCGTCCACTTCTTTTTCAAAGCTAGACCCGAACATAATCACGGTAAAAAAAAGATTGCTTCTTGATTTCAAGGCTAGGAACAAATTGACATTGAATCCAAAAAAAAAAACAATTGCTTCTTACTTCGGTCGACTTCCTCTTCGATTCGCAGCAGAGCGTAGACCAAAAATCGACTGTAAAATCTTCTCGAATTCGAGGCTAGGGTAAAGATGAAAAACTGCGTAAGCTGATTTTAAAACTAGGGCACAAATTGCTTCTTGATTTAAGGTTTATTCTTTTTTCCTTTGATTTTTCTTCCTTCTTTGGATTCTTTTCGGTTTGTGTTTTTTTAATTCATTATTACCCGTTCGAAACTGAATTCTTAGCTCGGTTTCGGACCGATCAGGTACCGATCCGGTACAGCTGGAATTCCGATGTATCGGACGATACCTTGAATCTTGCATCAAACCTAGTTATTACCCGTTGAACCTAATTTTTGGAGATCTCATATCTTTAGGTTGGCTTATCATTATGAATGAATCATCATTTTAAGAGCATTAGTCTCATTCTTATATGTTGTAAAGACTTTCTCTTTGGTCAATTCTTTCGTCAAATGCTCAACCAAATCTGCTTCTTCACCAGCTAGCAAATTTTTTAACCAATCCGTTTCTTCATTAGCTGTAGCTAGTGCTATCATTTTAGACTTCATGGTCATTGAGCCAAAATAGTTTATATCTTGGACTTTCAAGAAAATACTCCAGTAGCTATGCTAAAAATATAGCTATTTGTTGCTTTGAAGTTTTGAGACAAAGTGTTCTGTCATTCAAGAACAACCAGAAATGTTTGAAAATGTAATTCAAGGTTCATGGTTCACATAATGTATTTCATTATCCTTTCAATAGCTAATGCTCAATGCTAGGTTTACTAGTAAATATGTATAATATTCCTATGACATATGCTATGTCGAATCTAGTACTCTCAATGGCATATCGAAAGCTGTCAATAATGCTTGCATAACCTGACCGTCTTACACCTTCATTGGTGTTTTTAAATAATTTTGCACTAGGATCATATAGTGGACAAGCAGGTTTACAGTCAAACTAATTTTATTTCTTTGAGATTTTTTTTTAATATAATGAAATTGATCCGAATAAATTCTCATCATTAGACCTAGTAATCTTAACACCAAAGATTGCACTTGTTTTTTCAAGATCTTTAATATTAAAATTGGTACATAGAAGTGATTTCACATTATTAGTAGCATGAATATTTGAACCAAATGTAAGCAAATCATCCACATATAAACATATAGTAAAAACATTATTTTAGATTTGTAATAAATGCATTGCCTCTTTCATTCAATTTAAAGCCATGTGAAATAACTAAATTATTAAAATTTTCATTTCATTGCTTATGTGTCTTATGATCATATAAAGATTTATCTAATTTGCAAGGTGTATGTTCTTGATCAGGGATTACAAAACCTTAGGTTGGTTCATGTAAAATTTCTCCTTTAATTCACCATATAAAAAGTAATTTTAAACATTTATTTGGTGTAATGCTAAATCATGAATTACAGCAAGAGAAATTGACATTCGAATAGATGTTATTCTAGTACCATGTGAAAAGTATCGAAAAAATCTTTATTCTTTTTTTTTTGCCTAAAGCTCTTGTCTACAAGACGAGCCTCATATTTATCAGCAGTACAATCAGATTTTAATTTCTTTTTAAGAATCCATTTACAATCAGGATGTAAATCTAATAAGTGCCATGTTTTATCATATTCAAGAGAATCTATTTCATAAGGTTAGCAGGATCCTGCTCTAAGGTATAAGCATAAAAATTTGGACTATGATTTTCAATTATTCCAACTTTCTTACTTCTTCCAGGTCCAATTTCTATATCCTTAACACGTTCATTTCTCCTAATTACGGAATATTACTAGTTGATGTACCTCCAATATCCATTAATTTAAACGGAAATTTCTATTCAAAAATCACCATTAGTTGAGCATTCAAACCATAAAACCTATGGGCTTTGCTATTAATTGCATAACCAATTAAAACAAATTCATAAGTTTTACTTGCTGAGTTAATTCTTTTAGGATCAAGAATACAAACACTTGCCAAACAACCCCAAGTTCTAAATAAAATAGGTTAGGTGTATAATTTTTAAGATTTCAAATGCTGAGAACTTACTCTTAGAGGAACTCAATTTACCACAAAACAAACAGTTAATAAAACTCTCATTCACCTATGTGAACATCATAATTCAGTAAATTAGATACAATAGATTCAATAAGAATCTTATTTTTTCTTTCAGCTTTGCTATTCATTTTAGGTGAATAAAGTACAGTTCATTCATAAATTTTATCATGCATATTATAAAATAAAATAAACAAGTAGATTCATATTCAGTTCCTTTATCATTTCAGAATCTTTTAATTTTCTTATGAAATTGAAATTCACAAATGACTTAAGCATATATAGTGCATCACTTTTATTTTTCATGAGATATACACAAGTAAAATCCGAATAATCATCAATGAACGTAATAAAATAATGTTTACCATCTCTAGTCGATTCATTAGGTTTATATATATTTGAGCGAGTCAAATCTAAACAATTTAGATTATCTATTAATGGATTTATGAAGGATTTTTTATTTTTGCTTGACTACAAAAATCACATTTTTCAAGATCATTTAATGATATTTTAGGAATGATACCTAAGTTATTCATGTATTTAATAATGCGTTCATTAATATGACAAAGTCTAGCGTGACGAACATTAAAATCACATAACATATGAGCGGAATTAGAAATTTTATTTGGTTTCACAGTCAACTTAAACATACCATCAGTAACATAATCTTTTCCTACAAATATATCATGCTCAGTGACAGTGTACAAATTTACTCCAGTAGTTCAAGTAAATCCAACTTTATTAGACAAACAACATAAAGCTAAGTTCTTTATCATATTTGAAGTATGCATCACGTCTTTCAAAATTATTATCTTTCTAGAGGTAAATTTTAGTTCCACATTTCCAATATTAGTAACTATAGTGATGTGAGAATCTCTCAACACTTTCCTATCCTCAATAGTATTGCATGTTTTGAACAAAGCACGATTGTAACAGACGTGACGAGAAGCGACCCACCATCCTTCATAGCCACCAATAAGGTTGGTCTTAGAAATCATAGCCGTTAAATTCAGTCAAGTTAGCCCATGAAGCAAGGCGTAGGCTGTTCCGACATTTGTGTGTCATATGATTTGGCTTGTTGCAGCCATAGTAAATAAACTGCTCAGAATCATTCTATTAAGGTGGTTGCTGCTGTCCATGTTGGTTACTTGGACGGTTTCAATTTTGATTATTGTTGCACTTTGGTTTGATTTGCGGTTTTGATTCTTCAAATTTTTCGGTTTTGGTTTCAGAACACCATTGGAGTTCATAGTGTTGTTTGAGACAATAAACATTTTATCTTTTCGAGCTTTCTCCTCTTAGAAAAATTCCTTAGTTTTATGTCTAAGAACAATTTTAAAATCTTTTCAACTAACGTGTAATTTATATATTAAGATAACTTGAAATTGTTCATCAAGATTTGTAACTTAGGAGATAATCTCATGCGTAATTTTCTGAAGCTCGTGAAGCTGTGCCTCTAAAGATTTGTCGTTGATCATTTGGTATTTCAGGCAATGACTGACTATATACTTCTTCAGTTCTTTGCTCCAAATTCTTTAGTATTATACTTCTGCTGCAGTGCTTCTCAGATTTAAGTTGTAGTAATCATACATTTCATTACATATACCATCGAGAATAAAGTTTTTGCAGATATAGTCATCAATAATTCATGACTGCAGTTGTTTATTTTGCTCTTCGGTGGATTCCTCAGGCATAACGGGCTTCTTAGTATTCAAAACATAACGACATTCTTCGCTGTTAAGAAGAACTGCATCTTTGACCCCTCTCGTTTGAATTGAAGGTTTGTCTGTGTCAAAGGCAGCAGAACCAAAAAATTCATCGGCCATGTTGATAAAACATCTTAAACTTTGTTAAAGCAACACCGATTGAATAACCTGATTAAATAGCAGACTAAATCAATTTTTAAAATGACGTTTCACGGCTCTGTCTACATGGTGTAAGGTAGACTATCAGCTACCCCCTTCCGGAGGATAAGAAAGCCTGTTTGTTTGTAATTTGATTTTTGTTTGCATCGATGAAAATTAATCTTTGCACTATAATTTTTGTATTATTTTTGATAGCTCAAGTTTGGAGTGAATATTTAATGGAAGTTTCAGAGGGAGAACATATGTGATGTTCTGTTGAATTTGTCTATTTATTTATGAAAATAAACGAGGTATTTCCCAACGGAAAAATATAACACGTATATGTGATGTGAAGAATAGTCAGATCACTTAAATGAATTAAAAAAATAGAGTTTGCTTTTACCGTTTGAAACCAGAACGTTTTCTAAAAAAAATTGTTTACATTTTTATACCAAAAACATAAAATACTACATCACACCAGCCCGACCCGGTTCGGTTCGATTCGGGTCAAGTTGGTTGGACAGACAGCATGCATAGGACGTGTGTGTTGGTAATGCATGACTTCTTTCTTCAACCCAAATGAAAAACACTGGGTGTCCAAATGGTCCAATATTTTGGCTAACACACACACAAAAAGTACAATAAGATGATAGCCCAGCATCAATGCCTACATATTGCAGAAAATAAAAATTCATTTTTGTACATTATATTTTCTAACTACTTGAGGCGTTGCTCATAGCATTCTTCAGTGAATTTCTGCAGCCGACCAAGTTACTTGAATTCGTTTATCATATCATGCATTCCACTCATTTATCAAATAGTTCGATTAAGCTCAATTCATTTTAGCCCATCAAATGTTGTCTTGCAAGTAGAGTGCATTCTTGCATCAGTTTGAAGTAGAGACCCAAATAGTCCATCAAGGAAACCAAATGTGCCTTCTTCCTCAATTCAACGGTTATTATAACCGCAAAAGGACACGAACAATTTCCTCAATGCAACCACGATCTACTAACTGCTTGAACTGCCTTGTCCATTCTTCTGGTAACCGGTCCTCCCTGGCTTTAACCAAACAACCGCCTTAAATCTCTAATCCCAACATCATACGCCGTTAGTAATCCCTAATACGCTTGGTTCGTGCGTTCAGGGATTAATCTAAAAAAACAAACACGGAATCCAATCGAGTGAAAAAACCCAGTGCCTAGGCGTAATCTCTGCAAACTCTGCAACCCCTTTTAGTATTAGATCTGATTTCCATGTTGCTTTAAAATCTTCGTTTTTGTGAGGTGAGATTTTTAACAAGTGTTTGAGGATTATGTAAGTTAAGGAAAACATCCATCTTTCAATTTTTGTCCCAACCTAGATCTGAACTTAAAACTGAACATCGGCCTTGAATCTGAATTTCTTAGATGCCCCAATCTAGAATTCGCGGTCTTATTCGACTTGGTTTTGATTGTCCCAAAATTGTTCGTTTCTGTGGTACAATACCATTAGATCGTGATGCAACGACTTAACTATAGGAAACTTAAAATTGAAAAGATTGTCCCTTCCTAGACTCCTTCTAACCATTGTTGTGGAGTTTCCATCTACAAGAGAGTTCATATATATATATATATATATATATATATATATATATATATATATATATATATATATATATATATATATGAACTTTCTCTTGAGAGGGGAACTCCATAAAACTGAAGAAGAGATGGAAAAGATGTTAACCAACATCAGCTTTTATTTCCATACTTTTTGTGTTCGATACTTACAGAGTTTCAAAGATTTATTTTGAAAGGCGAGATACTGGTTGACACGACAAAGATTATCGGTGCATGTTGTTTTCTTTTAGAATGAAGGTTTAAAAGTACATAAGTTTTAAAATTGCTTCTAAACGAGAACCAGATCTCATGAGGCAGAAGTCAAATTGCCGATTCTATGGATCTAGTTTCCCAAGATTTGCAATATAGGAAGTTTCATGTACTTTTTGGAATTTTGTATGCCGTTCTTAGGGTTCAACCAGTTCAGAAATCGTGATGTATTATGTTGGCGAATATCGTTGAAGCGATGCCTTTCGGATCTAGGATATAAACAACGGTCGACAAGAATTGGTGGTTTGAGACTCGAATTGAAGCGCCATCGACAGTGGCGTTGGAAAATACCATTGGAAGGAAACGTGTATTGAACTAAGACGACGGTCTTAGCGTTAGACTACTGTAGATGACTAGACACGATTGACAGTGGTTAAAGTAACCGCTTGATGTGGAAGAAATTTCGAACGTGTTGATTATTAGATTAACTGTTTGATCACGTGAGTGAACGACTTCGGCTGCTGTAAACAAGATGTGGAATAATTGCTCAGTGAGATGGAGCGGCAGCATGGTGTCGTAGAACGCACGTGATGTAGTAGGCTAGGGATGTATATTTGTTTTAACCTATGCTGAATTGACGTGGCTAGGTTTAGATTACTTGTTATGTTATTGGGCTTGTTCGGATGGAATTTGTAACGCAGGCTGTTGTTTATTTTGTTTTTTCCTTTAAGGGCTTGTATACGGTGATCTGTTTGTATTTATTGATTGGTTATTGTATACTTTTTCCTGACTAAGGTAAGATTTTTTTAAGGAGGCAAAACCATCAATTTTCTTTATACGCCATCAATAAAGAACCTATTTCAATATATATATATATATGTGTGTGTGTATGTACGTACATGCATGCATGTGTACGTACATGCATGCATGCGACCAAAGAGCCCCATGCACTTCTCTATATTCGTCAAAATTCACTCACTTTTAAAAAATTAAATTCCAACAATCGTATGCACAAGTAATAAAAACTCCACTGTTGTATGAGTGGTAGGGAAATCCATGAGCATTATTATATAGGTAGAATTCTTAAATATTTATTTCTTCCATATCACAAATTATGTGATATAGCTAACTCTTGAATCATTTATGTTGGAAAAACAATTAAGCCATTATTCCCAAACTAGTTGGGGTCGGCTAGAGATGGAGACAATATAAATCAATAAAATAGGTGATTGCTTCTCTATTGTTTTGTCAATCATATCTTCAAATAAAGTTTTAGTTCTAGGTCAACGTCCACATCTTTTAATGCTTTATTGAATGCCTCTTCTATTACTTAGAATAAAATCAATTTTTTTATAGCTACTAAGAAAATTGCAACAATTTTTTCTTTACATGTTTGGAAGTTAATTAGGAATAATGCATGGAATATGTTGTTGATACATTGTAAAAATAGAAAACAATAAAATATAAATAAAACTGATTGCATGTGAAGTTATTTGATGGAAGAAAAAGCTATGGATGTTTATCAAATAAGCGTAGTTGGTAGGCTTTTATGATTTCATGCTTGACTAATTAAATTTCTGAAGATTATCTTTCCATACTTTTCATCGTTGAATGTTTTGACTATTTGATTCTTATATATATATATTTCAGCGATATTTTGAGAACTTCAAGGTTAAGCCAAAATAATGCAACTCTATATTTATATGGAGAATGTTTAAGTGCCTGCCTTATTTAATCCCTTGTGTAGCCCCTCTAATTTCAGTTGCAAGTTTGTATGGAAGAGAAACGCTACAAATATATAATTCAAGGAATTTACAAACTTATGATTGAAATTAATAGACTATATGAGGGGGCTAAAAATGGGGTATTGAACATTCGGATCTTGTTATTTATTTTTCATATAATTATACATATATTTGTTTAATTTATTGAAACAAAATGTATAATTTAAACTTAATTGAAAAATAAGATATCCACAAATAATACCGGTTAATTATAAATATTTAAAACTCTAAAAAATATTTATTCATTACTTAATTTTCAACTTTTTTAGTTACATCATTTATATATTTTGTGAATTTGTATGTTTTCTAAGTTAAAATTTCATATTCAGAATATTCCTATGTTTGAAAATTCAAATTAATTCCATTTTTGAGTTTTTTCGGTATAATTTGGAAGTTCAATAGGTTTTTTGTTGAACCGGAATTTCGGTTCGGTTTCGTGTCGGCCCTTACTGAAACCTAAACGGAACAACCGGAATCTCGGTGTTTCGGTCGAAACCTCAAACCATGGTTTCAACGCCTCAAGACTTACACCTCGCCTCACGAGCACAAAAACGCATCGTTTATGCTTTCGCCTTTTAAATCTTTGATATATTATATATGAGCTAGGAATCGGCAGCCCTTTTTATTGAACCCCCTAATTCCAACCACGAATAAGTATTTAATTAATAATACAACGTGTTAAGAGAGAAAAACAACAAATATTTAAAGTTAAATACAAACTTTCTGTCGAAATTAGGAAGGTAAGAGTGAGCATATAACATAGCATCCTTCAACCAGTAAATGATTAACAACCGGTTAGGCTAGTTATTTCCCAATATTTAGTCAACATTTTTTTTTACGTTATAATTCCTGAACTGAATTTCAACTGCGCTTCAATTTTGTTGGCCAGAACTGTTTTCCGTGCGGAGGAATGAGAAACAGTAATATAGGGCTATGCTAAGCTCACACTGTAATATAGGGCTATGCTAAGCTCGCACTCTTTTAATGTGTGTGAGCTTATACACTCTTCGTGATTGATGCAAATATGAAATCACTTCAATCAATTACTATCTATTAAAATGCGTGTCATGTTTCAACCAATTGTATCACCTCACACTCCCAAAGAGGGGTTCTCAGCTGGAGAATTGCTAAGTTGTTCCCCTTCAGTTATATTTATAACTTGCCGTTATCTTTTACTGAAGCTGTGCAATAGTATAGCCATTTGCATTTAGTAATAAAACTTTACTAGTTGGAAGTTGGTTCAGAATTTGAGTACCATCTCGTATTATTCATTTAATGTATTTTTTGAAGGTGTTCAGCTGCATTATAGCTATCGAAGTTCGAGTAGGATTCTGCCATTTACCATGTGCAACATGAACCTAAAATATACACTGAAACCTAAAACTAAAACATGCACCATGACAAGTGGCATTCACTTTCGAAGGCTACAACCAAAATGTCGAAGAATATAAGTAATATCGTAACTAGGTTGGCTGATCCTAGTTAAACCCCAAATATCAGTATTCATACCCCCAAATTTGTACATATTTAACATACCCTATATTTTCCTTCTCTTATCCCAATTATTTTATGGTATTGGCCTTAATTATCGGTTTCCCACTTTCTTCTCCCTTCTTCTTTTCAATTTCTTTTGAAAATCCTTGCAGACGAACCATTTTTTATTTTTTTTGGACCTGGATTAATTTTTCCTATATTTGGTAAGCGTTCGTTTGAAACAAGAACTATTGGTTCCAAGGAATTAGTGTTCAAATTTAGATGCAACTTTTAATATAATTTTGATCTTCAGTTTCAGCTTGTAACTTACATTTTTTTTTTTAATTCTACAAATTTGTATAATTTTATTAAGATGTTAAGCTATTAGATTTTGCATGTGGATTGTTAGAATAAAGTTATATATGAGTACTACAATATAGGGTATTTGAGTCATGTTTATTAAAATTATGGGGTATGTAAAATAAGACTAAGGTTTCATAGAAATTGCTAACCAAGGTTTCAAACCTTATTTACTAGTCAAAGTTTGTAGGCACATAAGTATTGATTTTTTGGTTAATCCATGGAAATGGTAACACTAGAGAAATAGTACGATAGTATTGTAACTAAAGACGAATATGGCGAAGACATGCATACTTTCTTATCTTCTACGTTTAAAGGCAAGTAAAATAAAACAAACATAGTTTCTTTGAAGGCGTAGGAGAAACCCAACTCAGTTGCTTAAGGGGGGAACTTTTCAAATGGGGTAATTTTTTATAGAAAAATCAGAATAAAGACATGTTTTCACCATTAGTTCACAAACTTTGCTTACTCTCTACATTCGTGGAAGGATTTTGTATAATGGTGCCTCTTCCTAAAAGAGATGGAATTTAAAGTTCATTTGAGATGGAAATTGAGTTAAACATGTTTGAAGAATGGAAGAGAATTTATCTACTTTCACGGAAGGAGTTTTGATTTCTTTTGTGAAATGAAAGATCCTTTCTATATGAAAAGAGGAAGATTATTTGTTTTTTTTTCTATTTCAAGTTATTTTCTTAGAGCATTCAAATTGGGATAGTTTTGAGTATTCATAAGCACATGCTATCCTAATAAGGACGACTTCTGGGTATTACTGCCAAGTACCAAGATTTTTGCTACCCATATCGCTACTTGTTAGTAGTAGCTATGCAAGGTTCAGAACATGGTTCAACATGATTCCAGACATTCCGTCATGGTTTTGGCATCGATCGGACCGGAATTTTCCCTAAAATCCATTTTGGATGATGGTAGTAAAAAAGAAAAGTTGACTGCAGACAAATGAATTGGAGGGGAAAGAACAAATAAGCAAAGCAAACTAAAAGAAGCATGATTCAATTAAAGCAAAACAAAAAGAAAATCGATTGAATCAAAGTAGACAAAAAATTTGATTTGAAATTTAGGGTTTTGAATTTCAGGTTGCTTAAAATAGCAAGATCCACTGACACAAGTGGAGAGATGAGCATGATGTTCTTCTCTTTTTTCTTCCTTCCTTTGATTTAGGGTTTTCTATGTGATTGATGGTACTGTAGAATTTTATGCAGGGTTATTTGGAATGAGGTAATCTGACTTCTTTTTTCTATAAGGGGATATTAGGATTTTCTTCTTGGGCTTGGTTGGGCCTGTGTTTTAGCAAAATTTAATTCTTTCTCGCTGAACCAACCCAAGTTAGTACAATGTATTTAATATTTGATTAAAAAATGTACTTATATATGTAGAAATGTATGGAAAACCGGAACCAGAATTAAAACAGAATTTCCAAAATTTCCGAACATGACCGAAATTCCAAGAATATCAAGTGACCAGAACGGAACAAAAAACTGAAAGTTTAAAACACTTGGTTCAGAACCTGATGTAAGCGGCGTTAATGTATTTGTACACGGTAATTGTACAATATCTTGTCAATCCTATCTATGTTATGTACCCAATGTATATATTATAAATATTTATTGTATGTATTTTCAATCCTACCACATACTTTTTAAAATTTTCATTTTTCTTATATATTCCTTTTTGAACATTAAAATATATAATTAAGACATAAACACTGTAAAAACTAAAGCATAAACATTATAAAAATTAAAGCATAACGTTACACAATTCTAAACTATGATGAAATTAAAAATACAGGCAACTAGAATAAACGTATGCTAAAAAAGATAAATTATAATACATTTCAGCATTTCTTACAGTGCTGTCCTGTCTGGTCATAGGTAATGCATCTGTATACATTGGAAGATAGTATTGTATGGTGTGAAACCTCTTATAGGCCTTTGAGGCAAGTCCATTTAGAATTTCAGACCTCTTCTTATGGTCTGTTTGTTTGACTTGATTACTATGTTCAATTTTGTATTTTCCATGTTGATGTTAAAAGAAATGTTTTGAATGAAGTCAGTCTTAGGTTCATCCATCTTGATGCCCGAGATCTCGTTGAAGATATCATTAACGAAGCGTTAAATATTCAAATCTCATTTTTATCTCGCTTAACACCCGTCTCATCCAAGATAGAACTTCAGCCAAAATCTGGATCAAAATTTTTATCTGAGATTTCATCCGAAATTAATTGTTTTTTTTGTTATGTAATACATTTACCTTTTCGTGGGACCAGACGAAATTAGTCTACCAATTATCATTTAATGATTTCTCTGATCTTGTTTTTTTATATATTTTTATCTGGATGGGTCACATAACATAGCTTTTGTATTTTTTTTTCCTTTTATCAATACTTAGATGGAAGAATTCTGTAGTTACCACCATTAAATAAATCAAACTACTAATTCCTTCCAAAAGGAAAAATTAGTACAGAGGAGAGTGCACTGATTTCAACTTTGATTATAATGGAATGATTTTTCTGTTGTGATTATGAATGAGAAGTTAAAGCTGAAAACCCCATTTTACTGTATCAACTTCACCTTTTAGTTATTAGTTGTAAGCCTGTGTTTTTGTAACTTGAGATTTTGTTCTCTCTTCTGTCGACACCAGGTTCAAAATTTTGGAGAACCTTTCTTTTTAGTTGTCCGCGAAAAAGAAACTTTGGCTGAGGTCAAGGCACGAATTCAGGAAAAGCTTCAGATAGCTAATGAGGAGTTTGCAAAGGTAATTATTAATTTTTAAACCTTAATCCATTGATGCAGCATGCATGCATCTTGTTCAATCTGTAGACTAAAAAATGTACGAATATACATATTGATTATGAAGTCGTCTGCCTTCATTCGTCTTAAATGTTGCTCACTTCTCTGTTTGTGTTGTTTAATAATTATTAGTATTGCTATTGCATAAGGAAGATAGTTTTGTTTGTTCATACATATATCTATCTACTTACTTCAACGTTGTGTAGTTGTGCAAAAGATTATATTATGTGTATACGTATGGTTTATAGGAAGGTTTGAATTTCAGATTATATTCGAAGTTGATATACCTGGACTTTTTCGTATCTAGTCTAGTGTTTTATTACCAACACCACCACCACCACCACCATGTTTAGTAGAAGATTTAGCCTTCAGTTATTACTAACAAACTGATAATGACTTAATATGAATTGTTCTGCCTATGTAATGCCTGTGTGAAATATTTAAAAATTTATATTCAAGTCAAATTACACACTGGCAGTTGCGAACTTAGTTTAACAGAAATGATAAGCTTTTAGATTTTTGTATGTAAGCTGCCTGAAATTTTGCTAGTTAGCGTAAATGTATTGCTGATAAATTGATCGTGACTCATCTTCAATTATTGTGGCGATGTAATATCGAACACGATTTAGTATCCAAAAGTTGGATTATGCTGGCAGTTGATTGGGTGATTTCATTAAGACGACTAGAGTTCTAGTAATTCTTGTATCTTTGGTGTATGTGGGGAAAATAACTATAATAAATAGATTAGTTTTTCATTGCCCTCAAGTTTAATTCTGATAACCTTTTTTTTTTCACTAATGCGCAAATGCTATGATATTATAATGAGTTCTCATATTGTAGTGGAAGTTTGCATTTATGTTGCTTGGTCGTCCCGAATATCTTTCAGATTCAGATATTGTTTGTAGCCGATTTCAGGTATGTTTCATTTGGGAGAATTGGGGAAAATGACAAACTTTTAAAAAAAAAAAAATTAGACTGTATGACATAAAGTTTTTTTTTATAGTGAAAGACGAATGCTAGTTATAATCAGCATTATATTCAACTTTTACAAAATGCTAGTTATAACTAGCATTATATTCAGTTTTACAGTATACAAAATGCTAAAAAAAATTCTTAGTTTGTCATTGTGCATATTTTGTCTTTTTTTTTGGGCCATTACCTATTGCTTTTGATTTCATTCTAATTCCACTTCTGTTTTGAAAACATCGTTTGTTTTTATTTTATTTTTAAAACCCCTTTTCTTTCCTTTGCTTTCATGTACACAGAGAAATGTGGGAGGCCAATGGGAGCAATACCTTGGATTAGAACATGCAGATACTGCGCCTAGAAGAGCTTACACATCTAACCAGGTAAACACTCTTCTGATTTCATCCACATCCTTTTGGTTAATATTTTTCTCATTATATAGTACATATCTTTTCACACATTTGTTGGTTTTGGAAATCTTAACAATGATGTGTTGTTCTCTTATGCAGAGCCGTAATACATACGAGAAGCCTGTGAAAATATACAATTAAAATATTTCTCCTAGAGCACATTCAGCTTGGTACCTGTTTTCTTAACTTTGCAAGGAGGAGGAAAGCAGCCTTTCGCTATCCTTTGTCTAATAGTGATCTAGGTTTTGTTGATTTCAAGATACGGGTAGATGAGGTTATATGTCAGTCCATTGTGTTTACTTGTGCATATAAATTTTGGATTCGATATTCACGTTATAGTCAGTTATATTTTCATTTCTTGTTTCGCAATTCTACATTTTTTTTTGTGTCTTAGGGATTAAGCTGCGCTGTAATTGTTATTGGTAACATGTTTCCATTATTTTGCTTCATGGAAACAAGTTGTGTTATAACTTGTTCGAGCAGAGTCTAAATCTTGACTCAGTTCATTCCAATTATTGCAAAATTATGTACATACCAATAATTTGGTTAAATAAATTGTACCAATTAAAACGGGAATTTTGATATACATTCTTATAATTATAAAAAATTAACATTAGATCTTATTTAATTATCTTTTATAAATTACTTTTTTATTTTAAAAAAACGGTGAAGTTCAAGGGAATGTTTGGATAATTTTACTAACCTCAATAAGCACTTTTAGAGTATACATTTATAAGTCACAATCGTCATAATACACGTTGGAGTGACCATTTTTAAATTTTAAAATGAGCCAAAAAAGAGAGGGACGTAGAAAATATAAGACAAGGATGTAAAACAAATAAGTTTAAAAAAGAGGAATTTTACAATTTTTTTTTAAAGCAATCATTAAACGAATACATTGGTTTATATGTAATGTGTCTGTTGTTCTATTTTTTGGTTAGCTAATATTATTACACATAAAAGCAATACTAAGAGCATTTTTCATTACGTATCAAATTATACTTTTATTTTGGTTTAGTTAAACGGGGATTTTAGGCTCAAGGAAAAAGTTGCAGAAAAATTTAGTTTTATGGATAAGAAGTTTGCTTTTTAGGTTGAAGGACACTTTTTAGTGTAAATCACAGAATGATAGTTGTAACTATCATTTTCTGTTTACACCAACAAATGTCCTTCAGACTAAAAAGCAAACCTGCTGTCCCCGAGACTAAATTTTTTCACAACTTCTTCCTTGCGTCTATTTTCCTGTAGTTAAACACTCAATAATTTATTGTGGAAGATGTTCAAAGATTATATAAACTAGTTTGAATCCGTGCTTAAGACGAGGTTTCGCCTAATGTATTTGCATAAAATCGAGATTGCTTCATGATATAGATAGAACAATGCAATGATAAGATTGTAATAAACCTTGAACACTAAAAATTTAAACAATATATATTTATAGTTTGAATTTTTTATGAAGCGGATGATACACGTCCTGAATATAGCAGATTGGGAAGTTATAATAATGAGCTTGTAATAGTAATTATGATAACTAAGAGCAATAAATCTCCCCAGCAACCAATATTCTAAATTAAAAGTTATTATTTGTGTGTAGATATTGCTTGAATATTAAACATAAATTAGACGATCGATTATTAATACATGATTTTATAAAGCAACATATATTAGATTGTCAAACAGATAAATATATGTTGAACTAAACCGTGAAATGATCCATAGCAAATTTCATGGTTGTATAATTATAATAATATTCTCAAGAACAAAATCAGAAATAAACCATAACATGATTACCTAATATCACAATCAAGTATTTATATAAGACAAAATTAATTATCTATATAAATAATAAACTAAATCAAGAAAATATATTGGTAGGTTCATTGTATGGTAGGCTTTTAAATTCATTGACCAACTTTTGAAACATACGATTCGTGGAAGATAAAGAATGTTAAGATTAAAAAAAGTACTTGAAGATAGTTTTGATGGCAGCGAACATGTTTATTTTCTTTAGAATCAAGGATTATGAATGCAGTAACATAAACATATACATTCTAAATGTACATTATAAATAAATAATATCACAATGCAAGTTCTACACCTTTAAATCACCACCACCCATTGACAGCTCCTTAGTCGTGCATTTGATGTAATAGTTTCTTCCACTTTGTTAATCCTTGCACGCCCTATCAATGAGATGAGAAATTATTCAGAAATGATGCCTTTGATCCATTTACAAACGCAAATAAAAGGGCTACGGTCTCGTTGGTACCTATTGGAGTATGTGAATAATATTGTAGTTGCTACAACTTTTTAAATTGTTGGCATGATCATAGATTTATGTAATAATATTATTATTAACCAATGCATTTCACAAAAAAGTGAAAATGAGCAGAAAATGTATAAATTTTATGTTATTGAAATAATTTTAGTTTTACTTATAGTATATATATACCACTGGAGGAAAGTATATGAATGATAATCAAACGGACTTCGAAATTATATATGGAAGGGAGATAGACTAAGACAACATTTTGATAGCATAAAACTCATAATTGAGCTCATACGTGTATCAATCAATAAGTGGTTGAAACATCAAAATCAAATTGACTGCTTATTATTTACAGTCTACATTTCCTCAATTAGAACAACAGCAATATTTAAAATATTAGCATGAACATATATTTCACACTAGCAAAGTATGAAAATATTTTAGTTGCATTTAGTAGCAAAACCATAAGAATTTTCAAATCATTTGTAAGTAATACATACTAAATAAAATATTTTCAAATCATACAGTTTTCCAAATGCAAGTTAAAAAATATAACCAGTTCGACATTAGACATTTTGTTGTCAATTGCATTCTTTTGGTTATTAATTTGAAAAAATCATTACAAAGTAAAATAAAAAGACACCATTGATGTATACGTTGTGTTATGATTGTAGTGAACCGGATTTTCGACCCTCAAAAATCGACATCAATACGTTCACTGTATAACATGTCGAATATTCAAGTATCAGAAATATCAATTGCTAGGGGTGAAGAAGGAGAAATATAGAAGAAAACAGAAACAATTACACAGAATCTCACAATCGCGGTGGAATAAAATATAATATATAATAACAGATTGTTATACAAAAGAAACTGTAACTGTTAACACACACACACACAAAAAAAAATCATCAGAGTACAACAATCTATAACCAATCTGGACAATTATAACAACTTGTCATCTCAACGCTGAATATATAGCATAACACCCACACAGTTGAAAATAACAAGTACGGAAATACGTCTCTATCATCCAGCTCGTCTCCTGAGCTTTATAACATCTTAACCTAAATATGTAATACTCGGTCTGACCCGAGCATTATAATAAAATAACACTCGGGTCAGTCCGGAAAACCAGTGTGAGAAAGCACACTCAATTTAAATTATTAATATTTTCAAAATCCTTTGAAAAACAAAGGTATCTCGTAAGACCACGTTACACATAATTACGACGGGTTTTTACTTTACGATAATCAAAGTATTTTATATCAAAATCATCTGATATTATAATAGTGTCTATAGAAAGTAAATTAGAAAATAGCTGAAATGCTTGCATCTCATGTTTCAGCATAGTTGGGCACAATCAAAACCGTACAGGCTCGTTGGTGGATATTGGATTTCATTCAATGACTGGGCTACAGTGGTACCGCCCACCACAGTACACCTCTAGAAAAATATACCGAGGACCTCGTCTGAATCTCCTGCCAACACAGGACCGGCCCACCCCTGAGTTGGATAGTACCAAATATGTTATCACCCTGCGTATTTCCACCCTAATCGAGCGCTCTTTTTCCATGTACAGCCATATCCATAATTATAATATAATATATCCGACGGTATCTAGAAAAGTGATAACATACCCTACTTGGGTGCGACCCGCTTAATCTTGCCGCATCTTCTCTGTTTTAGTCATTCCCGGTTGATGAGGCTTGAGGCTACGTTTTACCTTAAGAATAACATTCATACTTGGAATGCTAACAATGCCTTTTCAAGCAACGATGCAATGATAGCATTCATCCATACAAGTTGTTCTGGGTCTGAACAATCCGAACTTCCAAAATCGTCGTCTTCATTATTTTTCCGATATCCCAATTCGTAACTCACAAATCGGATCGAAGTTGTTTTTAGATAACCCGATCTTAGTCTATTCGAAACGATCAACGAATTTGGCCAGATTTGATAGTCGATTATTTAACTATCAAATAACATCCACGCAGTCGCTAGACCTTATTTTATAAATCTTCAAAACATGCATTCAAAATATCTTTACAAAGATATACATATACATATACATATACATATACATATACATATACATATACATATACATACACATACATACATACATACATACATACATACATACATACATACATACATACATACATATATGTATGTATATATTTCTTCCAGTATATTCAATAATTGAAAACAATTCAAATTCTTATATCCATTATAGGATATTTAAATCCATACCAACACTTGAAATATTTCTTTCAATCCCATTTATAATTCAGCCTTTTGAGAAATATTTCTAAATTAATAATCTTGTAGTTAAATATTTCAAATCTACCTAGTTTAATACTTAGAAAATATTTATAAGTATATTTTCCTAAAATCACTTTATTTCCAATACTTTGGAAATATTCCCTTTTATTTCATACTTCTCAAAATTCTTATAATCCACTTCAAATTTCCTCATTTATAACGGATTCGGTAACTTTCAGGAATTCATTAACTAATCCCCTTTAAAATTTCCAAAATCGATTATGCTCACCTATAATCTCAACTACCCATTTCTAACTTCCTTTTTTATGAATGTTAATTCATTTTCGAAGTTTCTATATTTTAAATACCTTGGAAATTTCCTTAAGTTCCCATAATTTCACTATAAGATTTCTCTTGTAAAAACCAACTCCATTAAATAAACTCCATTTACAAATCTCGAGAGAATTTATAAATAAATTTCAATCATTTTAAAACTATATATATATATATATATGTGTATATATATAATAAGTATTTTTAAATAATAATTCAATTTTAAAACATATTTAAGTAATTATTTAAAATATTAAAACACTTTATATAACATCCATAATTAATTTCCAATTCATTTTAAATAAACTAATTGATTTACAAGGTTGATTATAAAAATTAGAATTTATTTCAACAATCATTAAATGCTTGAACAACTAATTTTTCGAAATATTTTAGTCTAAATAATAGTTTTTAAGCTACATAGCATAATAAATAAAATCCATTTAAAATAATTTTAATTTCTCAATAAAAATCTATTTTTTTTAAAAAAAATCCAATATTGTCAATTTCAATTTATAAATCCCTCTCGATTCATATCACATCGACTACGTTTCCACATTTCAAAATAGAAACAACTATTTTTCCAAAACCCGATTCCCATATCCCGATACAAATTCACACTATAAATTTATATTCTAATTTATCAACCGATAGCATTTTCCTTTATTTATAAATTAAAAATTTACAAACTTCCCTGAGATTCACTTGTTTATAAAACTAATCTATTTTATAAAATTTCATTTTATGAATCCATTTCTTATAAATCCCATTTATTTTACAAATCTACTTTTAAATATCGATTTTAACTTCTTTTTCAAATTTCGAAAATATCATTTTAAAAGTTCATTATTAAAAATCCTTTATATAAATTATTTTAAATTTTCTATTTTCTATGAGTAGATATGTGCAAATCCCAATATCAAATCATTTATTTTATCGAAATTAATTTTCTTTAAAATAATCCAAATTTTGATATAAATATTTTTATATTCAAAATCTCCTTTTAATTTCTTCAAATTTAAAACTAATATTTATGGTATTTAAGATACCAAAATTCAAGCCAGTGCTACTATAGCATCCAAACATTTAAATCACACAACAATCTATAACAGATTATTCAATTCCATCATATGTCACCATATATGATAAACAATCAATACATATTTGAGAAATCCAATTGGATCATTCCAACCTGTTTTTCTGCGTCCGCAGATGTTAAATAACATAAAAATACCAATCCCGCTTCGAGATGGATATCGCAGTAATATAGTTTCATCCGCTTTTATGCGGAGCGTATAGGATCTCATCCGCTCCAATAGACGGGAAATATAACCAACTATTAATATATATACTACTATATATAATATAACATTCAACTCAAAAATATATAAATTCATCCAATCAACTGATAATTAATTTTAATTACGGTAAGTTAACCAGTTATCCAAAAGATTGAGAATTTACTCACTTTTATTCCAGTTATTGCTTCAATTTTCTGATAACGACTAGATTCAAACGACATTCAAATTTATCTAAATTTTTTGCAAGCTTCAAATCTCTCCGATCGAATTACATATCGAAGGATTCATCAACACGAATCCAATGCGACGACCGCGTTGGATTTGGACCTAAAATGAATGAGTTATATAATTTATAAGAATTTGAAATTTTATTAAACAATTTACATAAAAAATTTACCATTTTAAATTTTCATTACCCCCTAAACTAGAACCGCCCAGCCCGAAACCAAAAAGGAACCGACCCAAGCTTCTTTCCCCCCTCCTTTCTTCTTCTTCCTCCTCTCTCTTCTGTTTTTCCTCTTCACTGATACGTGCACGTGCACGCGAGTTTCTGGCAACCATCGCCGCTGTTGAGCCCATCCACACGTCACCCTCCCCTTACTCCTTCGATTGCACGCCGTCCCCCATGATCCAGTCGCCCCTCGCGAATCGCGACTTCCACCACCTGGACGCGAATTCTAAAATGTCACGATCCCCTTCCTTCCACCGAGATCCTCCCATGCTCGGCCACAGCTGCGGCTTCATCCTCCAAGCTTGAATCCATCTTCGATTCGAACAAAAACTCCATCAATGACGAGAATTTGCCAGCCCTAGATCGTCACTGCTACTCGACTTTATTGTCGAACCCAAATTCCACTACCGCACCTCACGAAAACCTCCCAGATCGAAACTCTAGATAAATTGGATTTTTAAAGTTTGGTTTCACATTTTTTTAGACGAGTAGTATAGGAGAAATAATTTTTTTGAAGCTTCCATTTCCATTTTTCTTTAATATGAATGTTTTCGTCGCTGTCTAGTCCAATCAGATGAAAATAATTTTTTTAAAATGTCAAAATATCTAGCTATTAATTTCAAACCCCCGATCGAGGCGTGTCACCAAACAGGTATAATGTTATACCTCTATTTCGAATGCAATGGAACTTGTTTCAATTCCTAATTCAATCGTATGGAGAAAATGGTTTTTTTGAACCCAATATTATATTAAATTATCGATATAAATTCAACGCGTTTCTATCCCGTATGACCAAACGATAACTCCAAATGTTACGAAACTGAAAATTCGATAATAATACACCATTACGGATCCAATGTAACTAGTTTCGTCGAAATCCAAGATATGCCTCGGAAGGCTATTTTTACCTGTTAATTCAAACGAGTTATTTTTAAAATCGAGTAAATCACTCTTGAATTCAATCTAAAATTTTATTTACCTTCATTCTTATTAATAGAAATTTAATATGCCTATAAACTATTTTATCCAGCTTAAAATTCATGATTCCACTATTTAACCAAATTTCAGTTATTAAATTCCACAATTAAATTACCCAATAAATAGTTAAAAATTGTAATTCAAGTTATTAAATATATAGATTAACTTTTAAATATTTAAAATCAATTAAATATTCCAATTTCGAACAATCAAAATTCTGGATCGTTACAATGGTAATTACCTATGACGCCCCACCTTTATACTCACGCTAGCCAATGACATTACAGAGTAATGCCGTCAACTAGCACAAACAATAAAGCCGTTGAGGAGCGACCATCCATGTAATTGCTTTGTGCGAGCACCAATATGTCAGATAGTATAACATAAATCCGACATATCAAACACAAACTCAAAGCTACTACACAGTGGCTATGTGGTCTTCGGAAACAAATATAAAATAAGCATAACACAAATCAATCACAGATATCCATATCACAAAGGCGGAAACAGATATGAATATAACACATAGAAGTGTAGATCATAGTAGTGTTTAAATAAGATCCACATTATCACAAAAGAATAGATACAAGTGCTAGATAAAAGAATATGTATACATCAAGGAGTCTCTATCTCGAAGGTATAATAACAAAAACTACTAAAGTAGAGTAGTTAGCCAAAAGTTAGATAATGTTCCCAGATGAGGAGTCAACCAGAAACAACTGTAACATCTCGGTCAGACTTGAGAATGATTTAATAAGAAAACAATAAACGGATCAGTCTAGCTATAAATATCAGATAAAATGAGATAGAATAAGAGATATGACAAAAGTGTATGACAACAATAATACCATACTGAGACAAGTATACATTTAATAACAACAGAAATCATACAATATCTCAACAAATCTCAGAATGCTAAAAAGAATGTCATATTCTTTATTTTTATTCACCAAACCATAAATATTGACAAACATATCAATGCCAATCGCAAAAATTGGTGAAACATAAATTCTAGAAATCATCAATTAGAAATCCAAAAATCACAAAGGGGGAGGCCTGTCACAAACGGGAGCATGAAAACTCACCAACACGTGCATCACAAACGGAACGCTATTACATGGTCGCTAACCATCAATTTTGAGCCAAGGCTCCACAAACGGCCCGAAGACCATGGTTCGCTCCCCACCAATTTTGAGCCAAAACTCCATAGAAAAAGGGTGTAACGACCCTGGATTTTGGTCCTATTTATTTTAATAAATGTTTAATCTAATTAAATAAAATGTAATCTGATCATATTAAAATGAATATGATTTTGGAAATAAGTGCATTTGTTCATATGGATTGGTATTTTAAAAGGGGAAATTGATTTGAAAATTTGAAATAAAAATATCTTGATAATATTTATAATAAAAATTTGTCTTATATAATTAAATTAAAATACTTTACTTTGTTTACATCTGATAAATATACATATGAATAATAATGTTTGATATTTAAAATAAATCTCTTTATAATATTTACCTTATACCATTAAATTAAAATACTTTCTTTTGTTAACATTTGATAGAAATATCTATAGATGATAATGTTTATAATTAAAAATCTAATTCTAGCAATATAAAATATAAATGTAAAATATGAGTCAAACTTATGTATATAATTTAAATATTTTTAGCTAAAGTACAAATACAAATAAATATGAGTAAGCAAATTTATGAAATATAACTTAAATGTTGATAGTTCAAATACAAATAGGTAATAAAAATAAAAATGTAACTACAAACAAGAAATAAAGTGAAATATAAAATACAGAATTAAATTTAAGAACAAAATATAGAATAGAATGAAAACTAGGCCAAAGTATAAATAAAATAAGACAAGTATGTATATAATTATTCAAGCTAGAAAGTAATAAAATAAAATAACCTTCTTTCACAAGAACATCTACCTGCAAGATAAAAAATAAAATATCTTCTTATGTAAGACCAAATGTCTACCTGAAAATAAATAGTTACATACAAAAAAAAAAATCTTCATTCAAAGCCAAATGAAATTAGTCAAAGTATGGAAATAAACCTGACATATATATGTATATTGAAAATTCAGTTTGAAGTAAGATAAAACAAACATTTTTACTTTAAGTATCTTCATATATATGACAGTGTTTACCTGCCAGTTTATATTTCTAAACAAAACATATGTGTATAGAGTTCAAACTAAAAATAATAAGACAAATATTTATATATAAACAAGCTTCTTACACAAGCCATGAATGCTTACCTGCCATAAGTACAAATCTTCATATAAAATATCTATACAGCAAACACAATTATAAGGATGTTAACTATTCAAATTAAATGTCTTCATATACAAGCCATGTTGACCTGCAATGTATATGTCTGCAAACAAATATCTTTATACATAGTACAATATAATTATAATATGTAGACTAAGTTAGAAACCAAAGCATTAATTACTATCAACTCAGCCTACTATTTGGTCTATGCTAATATTTACAAATCTTTACTTTTCTGTAATGAAAAATCTGATCTTAGGAGAATAGCTAAACCAGATAACACCTTTCTTTATTACAATATGTATCTTTATATATGTATACATCTGAACCATTTGGTTCGTTCAGCAAATCATACAAAAAGTAGAAAACAAAAAGAAGAAAATGGAAGGAAAATCCAACTGAATTCAAAACAGAAAATATACAGGGCAGGTTCAAAAGCAAACTTCAGGCAGTTTCATATTTCAGGAAATCTTTCAGCCGTGGATTCAAAAATAGAAATTGTTTCTGTTCACAGGGATTTTCTGGTGAGTAAACTAACTATTTTAAAGCTTAAATTGGGTAATTAGTTCATGTAATCTGGTGTTTATTACATATTGTAAGCATGTTGTTCTAAGCTTGAATCTCTGATGTTCTTCAGTTTTTTTTTTAAAATATTCGTGAGTAAAGAATGTAAAGTAACTTATACATCTTCATATATAACATCTTAAGCTTAGAATTTATAAATAAGCAGATTGTTTAAATGTGACGACCCGGCCTTTCTAGCAATTTAAATTTGGATAGTCAATTAATTTTAAATTATTTACAAGTTAATTTTAACTTGAATGCCAGATATCAATATTTACTTGATAATTAAATCATTGAATTATATAGTTTAAATATTGAATTTAATAATTGAATTGGGTAAATTGTTGAATCTGATATTCTAAGCCTGTTTAAAATAGTTTGAAAGCTCGTAAAATTTATAATGATGTTACTGAAGATAATAGAATGGTTGAAATTCGATTTAAAGGTAATTTGTTCAATTTTGAAATTATATCGTTTAAATTGAATTTTAAAATAGCCTTCCGAGGCACAGTCTCGGAATTTGACGAAACCAGTTCCATTGGATCCGTAATAGTTAGTTATTATCGGATTTCAATTTTTGTAACAATCGGAGTTGTCGTTTGACCCTGGCAGCTCGAAACGCTTAGAAAACTATTTAATCGATTTGATTTAAAATCGATCGTTTTCTTCCGTAACTCGCGCATACAATCAAATTAGCTTTCGAAACACGTTCCATTATGTTCGGAATGTGGGTAAAACCTTATAAATGTCTGTTGGCATATCTGATTCGAAGTTCGATATTTTGAGAATGCTAAACGAAATATTTTCAATATTCGATCATATAAACCTAATTAAAGTAAATTACATCACTCCACTCACGTGATTTTGCTCTGGCGTGCACCCGAAGCCACTTTAGGGTATATCTTTCCCGTTGCTTGCAGAGGAATGGAACGAACAATGGAAAGAATGCCGAAACCCTTTCTTTTTCCAAATCCCTCTCTTTTCCCTCTCGTTCAAATCCCTAAATCACGATTTCCAGTCTCGATTAAAAAAAAAAAAGAGAGAGAGAAGAATGAAGTCGAAATCGAAGAAGGCCGATGCGCGTTGAATCGTGGCAACTGTGAGGAGCCATGAAATCGAGTTCGACTCGAGTACAGTGGAGTGGGGCTAGGGCTCGCGACTGTCGCGTTGTTGAAGACGTCGAAGGTGAGGGGATGCAGTCGCACGCAAGCTAGGGTTTCAGAAATCAACGCCTTCTAAATGATCATCGCTACATACTCGGCTATTCCATCAGCCATCATCGGCTCATCCTTACCTCCTACGCGATATTTTCTACTGCTGATTTGAAGTCCTGCTACAGTCTCTTTATACTGTCACTGCTAATTAAGTCAAAATCTGGAATACAGGTGAGTGATCTTCATTCGACTATATTTTATATTAATAAAATTCGAATTGGGAATCGAAATGATGTTGAAAATAAACATTTCTGTATGTGTTTGTGAATGATTTGAAAATTCATTAAATTGTAAGGTAAATAAAAGGGTAAATAAACAAGTTGATTAATTAGTGTTATGGATAAATTAATTACATTATTAAGGGCTTTGATATTATGATTTAGATTAAAGTTATCAATTCAGGGTTAAATTAAATAGTAACTAAGAATTGATAATTAAGTAAGATTGGATTGATAATCGGTGGTTAGGAATTAGTAAATCGAATATTAAGGGATAAATTTTAGTTATAATTTAGAAATAAATTATATAATTAGAAATGGAATAATTTATAATTAATTTGTGATCGAAGTGATTAATTAACGTTAATCTCTTAGCAAAGTAATTAAAGGATTTGTTGATGAATATAGCAAATGATAGATCATTGGTGGAGGGTTTTGAATGATGTATGAATGAGATCAATTTAGGTAATTTATGTTACCAATTAATTAAGGATGATAAATTGTGGAATTAGGTGAATATAATAACCTAGCGTATTATAATAGTATACTTACTTGGTGAAGTAATTGGTGATAATTGTTGGTTGTAATTGATAATGGATGATTTGATAGAAATTACTTAATGGTATTAATAAAATATAATTACTCGGTGAAATAAATCAAGAGATTAATTTAGTTGGTTAATAAAGGAATAATTGATTTATTTAATGAAGTAGATAACAGAGTAGTTAATTATAGTTTGGAATTAATCGAATACGATTAATATTGTGGCTTAATTAAGGAAAATAAATTTGATTCGATCTTTGGGTTTTATAATTAAAGGTATAATTAAGAAAATTACCTGATTGGAATTGGAAGGAAATTTATCCAGGATTGTTAAATAAGATGAATGGATATAGAGGAACCGATAAATTAATTGCTTGGGAAACTAATTAATAATCTAAGTGAATGTGGTTAGAAAATTCAATCAGAATCAATTAAATTAATTTGTATGCGATTAAGCATTGCTTATGAATGATTGACTGATATGGGATGCTTTGAATGAGTAGATATCTCTAATATGAAATGCTGTGAATTTCATTTGTATAACTTGGGTTAAGATAATATGAGTCTCGAAGAGACCGGGGTCGGGTATTTGGAAAATACCCGAAACCATTTCAAATATTTATATATTGATTGGTGAAATCAACAGCCTGAAATGAAATGGTTTAAGTGAACTGGATTATTTTATCCAAGTTGGGTACGTAGAAATTTATAGGTGAAATAAGCATTTTCTATAGCAAATTGTGATTGGTTAAATTGATATATGTTACCCCGGGTTTATATAAGTTGTTTGCTTTGGTATTCCATGTTAGTTGGGATTACTCACGCTGGTTTCCAGCCTGACCCGGGTGTTACTTTGGTGTAATGCTCGGGTCAGACCGAGTATTACAGATTTTCAGGTAGGTACGTGCTGGAGCTCAGGAGGCGAGCTGGATGGCTAACGAACGGAGTATTTCCGCTGTTGTATATTATTGTTACTCTGAGTCATGATAATTGTAATATTCAGTGACTGTATATAGTGTGAAAACTCTGATGTATATTAAATGTAATCGACAGATATAGTATTCTTTTGTAAACTATTATTATTTATTATTATATTTTATCCGCTGCGAATGTGAGATGTTTGGTGTTTCTGTTCTTCTTTTTCTATCTCTTTCTTCTTTTTCATAACTATCTGGAATTTTCGGGTTCAGAAATTTCGGGTCGTTACATTAAAACTTTAATTGTAACCTGAAATGAATTTTTAAGCATCACAGTAACTTATAAAAACTGTTATACAGGTTTAAGTAAGAAATAAATTAAAGGCCAAAATTCGAATATTTTAATTTGTGAATTTGATCACATATTTTGATTACACACACAGAGTTAAGATTTTTAGTATAAAAATTATGATTTTTAAGTGAATGTTTAAGGTACAGTTTGAATATGAACAAAAGTTATATTTTTGTCAATTTTGGTTGATTCAATTAATTTTAATTGTTGAAATTTCTTATGATGCAAGCTTGAAGATGTATTAATATAGGAAAAATGCTAAATAATTTTTCCAATGCAAGAATTTGTGGAGTGAAGCTAAAATAGGGTTTTAGTCCAAGTTTTTCCTATGCACTGTAAATTATTGTTTTCGTCATCATAGTGTGATCGAGCTCCGCGTGCTTCGAGGAGGTGGGTGTTGAGGGTCTGACTTGGCGTGGGCGAAAGGGTTTTGCTTCCGGTGATTGGTGTTGGTAGATTTTGGCGATTTTCGGTGGGATGTCGAGCTTTGGTTCAAGTTACAGGCGAAATTTTGATTTCGACTTTATCGAGTCAATTTGAGTTTTAATTTCAAGTGATGGGTCGATTTGTGGTTTGTTGAAGGTGATGGGGGTTGCCTGAGGTGCGGCGAACCACCGTGCACGTGCACGGTGGCGTTTGGGGGTGGGTTGCTGTGTCTGTGACGACGTGAGTTGTTGCCTCGTGTCGTACTAGGGTGGATGTGGTGTGTGCTTCGAGTTTCGATCGCGAGCGTAATTATGTTACCTGATGTTTTTATATACTTAGTTAAGATTGAAACTACAGAGGAAAAAAAAGAAGGAGAAGAAGAACGCGAGAGGGAGAGAGGTGATACGGGGCAAATCAGGTCAGGCTCGGAGTCACACTGGAGTAAACGCAGGCGTGTCTCGGGTTTCCTTTAACTACAGTAGTGTATTTTGGAGGTTAAGTTAGTAAACAGTTTTCAACACTATAAAACTTAACAATTGTTTAACAAATTTAAGTTAAAACTCTAATACAAGTTTTGACTATCTTAGTTAATACCTAACAATATTTTTAACACTTAATTATTTCTTTAATTTAGCAATTACTTCAAGACAAGTATGAATTTACTAATATTTAAGTTTGTAGTTAGCAATATATTTTCAAGAAGATTTCTTTAAAATGTTAAATAAGTTAAATAATTAATATTAATTAATTATTTTTAGAAAATAATTAAGAATGATTAACTCTTTAATTTAATTAGAGCTTGGATTACTTAATGTTTAAGTGATGAATAAATGGTAATTAACAACTTAAGTAAATTAATGAATGATTAATAGTCAATCAAGTGATTTAATTATGAATTAATAGTTAATTAAATAAGGAATTTAATTAAGAATTTTTGGATTTATAATTGATTACTTAAGTGTTTAGCAGTTAATAAATAGGTAATTAAGTTTTATTTATTAATAATTAAGATTATTAATTAATGATTAAGAAATGGTAAATTAAGGATAAATGAATTGATTAAGAAGTAATTAATTTAAGTGGTGAAATAAAATAATTAAAGAATTAAGCAATTAATACTTAATAATTAATTAAGAAATGATTAATTTAACAATTTGAAAGAAATAAGTAATTAACTGTTAATTCATGATTAACTAAACAGGGTTAAGTAATAAATTCTCTAGTAATTATTTTAAATCGAATTAATTACAATGAGAATTTAAGATGATTGCTTATGAATTGTTGTGTAGAATATCTGATTTGCGATATTTATTTGATGATATTCTGTGATGCTCTGTGATATGCTATGTTATATCTATGATGACTGTGTATGATTACCTGTGATAAATGCTATATGAATTAAATCACTAAATTTAAATGTTTAAGTTAATTAGACAACTTGGCCTTTAAAATGGCGTTTGGATTTCGATGAGACCGGGATCGGGTGTCATTTATGATTATACGAAAACCACATCGATCCAATTTAAACGATAGGTCGTGAATTCTGGAATGAAGATCGAGATGGTGTTTTCAGAATGCAAGGGTTATTTTCGTTGACTCTGAGAGTGATTCCAAAATGAGTGTGACGAGATAATGCCTTCGGTTTCGTTCGAACCCGTAATGAACTTGTATGGATTGAATGCTTTCAACACATCGTCAGGCGGACGATGAGCATTCTAAGAAATATGCCCTGTAAAGGTAATCGCAGCCTCAAGCCTCATCATCTGGGAATGGATACAACTGGGGAGGTGTAGCAAGGTTAGGCGGGTCATGCCCAAGCAGGACAAGATATTCCCCTGTCTAGATGTCCCTTTATTTCGGCTGTATGGCGGTTGCTAGCTACAACCGCGGGGTTATCTTGTTCAGGACTGTTCAGTAAGGAATGATTCCGGTCTTGTGCTGCAGGGGGTCGGGGGTGATCCTCGGTACGGTGATCTAGGCCCCGTACTGTGACGGGCGGTACCCTAGTAGCCCTGCCATTGTTGGAAATCCATTTTCCCTACGAGCCCTTTTGGTTTTGATTTGTATTACCCACTTTCGTGGCTAGTAGCTGGAATTTAATAGATGTAACAATTTCAGCTATTGTCTATTTACTTGAAAACCCTAGACATTATTATAATATCACTGGATTTCCTATGAAATGTTTTGGTTAGCGTAAGGTAAAAACTTACCCGCATTTATTTTTGGGGAGTCTTACGTGATACCTTTATTTTCAAATGTTTTGCAAAGTTAAACAACTTTAAACACTTTACTCTTGCCAGACCCATGTATGACCCGGAGTTTATATTTATTTTTCATAAACTCTTGGGTACTCAAATTTTTATGAGTAGCCAAGTGATAGGTTTCAGACTTTGATTTCTAGAGGAGCTTGGAGCAGAAGTTCTAGACGTATATAGCTATCTATCTAGTTCCGCTGTGTAGTTGATGTATGCTATATCTCTGATGTATATAGTGACAGATGTATATATGACTGTCATATGTATTGATATTGTATAACTCTGATATATGTAAGACTATGTAATAATTATGTGATATATTATATTTTGTTCCGTTCCGCTGTGAGATTCTGAGGTTTTTGTTTATTTTTTCTATTCTTTTCTATTTTATCCCTTTCTTTCTTAATGATGATACGTCTTTTTGGTAATAGAAGGGCGGGTCGTCACAGTTGGTATCAGAGCTTAGGTTGGTGATAACCTTGGCTCTGGTGGGAATTACTCATAGAATAGAGTCTGTAGTACTCTAAAATGAGTTTGAGTGTATTAATAGATATGAGCGCGTATTTGTTAGTGAATATAAAATTGTTTTTATATTGTGTTGACTTATCTGTTGAGTGTTTATGGATTCTGGTCGATGTGTGGGACGCCATTTCATCGATAGGAATTTCTAACTCTTAAACAAGGTAAACCGACACAATATTGTTTTAAAAGTGGAAAAATGAAATAATTTTACCCAAAATATATTTTGACATAAAAGAAATATTGTTTTTGAAATTATTATATATATATTTGGATGTTTGGTTGTTAACACTACAATTGAATAATAAAAATTTAAAATTTGAGTGGTTATAACCAAATAAAATTGTCTAAGTATGGTTTAAATCAAAAGGAATATAACTAAAATTTGATTAAACCAGAATTTAAGTCCCGGAAATTTGAAAGGTGTTTAAATGAATTTAAACGAAAGGATTTGGGAATTTGAAATCTTAGGAATGTTTGAAATGTTTTTCCAAAGATTAGAAGGCAATAATGGAGTATTGTTTTGGAAAATATTGTTGAATGGAAATTGTTTTAGAAGGAATTTGTGGAAGTAAGGAAGCACTGAACTCACTTCAGTCGCTGGAAAATAATCCTGATGATGATGGCCACATCATCAGTATTCATTTTCGAGTTTCTAAAGTGATGGATTGCTACCAGGATAGTCGGTCATGATATTGTTTGGGGTTGTTGGGTATACAAGTTGTTTTAGAAATTTTTAAGAGGAAAATTTGTTTTGGTGAAAACAAATGTTTGAAATTTGGAGATTTGATTTGTTATACCATGTGGGTATGTGTAGTTATCATTTCAAAATGGTTTTGGAAATGAAAACCGGGCAATCGAATTCTAAGAAATTCTATTTAAATAATGTGAAAAGTTTAAATAAATAAACTATGGGACTTATAAAGTAAAGTTGATATTAATAAACAGAAATTGGGAGTTTCAATCCGGGAATTAAAATTTAAATTAAGTAAATGAAAATAAAGAAAATATATTTGAATTTACCCTGAGATAAGTTAAATAAAATTGAAATTAAATTAAATTCAATATAAAATTGGAAGGTATAATGATTGTAATTGTGAAATGAAAATTTATACCTTAAGATAGTAAGTGTTATATATATAATCTGAAATTGTGGATATAAGATGAAATGACTCAAATGAGCAATATAAGCTTTTAAGTAAATAAATAAGTTTTGAACTTATATATTGAGAAATAAAATTTAAAAGAATGGTAAGTAGCTAGATTTAACTGAAGTTAAGTTGAAATAAAACTGAATTTAAATGGGTTCAATCGAGTTACAGATAATATTGAATGGAATAAAATTCTTATGTAAATAAATAAAGGTAAACCAAGTAAGTATTGAATTGAATTAAAATAGACTTGGTGTGAGGTGTAAACAAATCTAATTCAAACATAAATTGAATGACCTTATTATAAATAAATCCAATAATGAGTTGTTAATGTAAATTAAAATTTAAGAATGGATAAAAGAATAAACTAATCGAATAAATTAGTAAATAGTTGGGATTTGAATAAAGGAAAATCAAATCAAAGATTTAAATGGAAGTTGGTGGAATAGAATAAACTTAAGTTATTGGGTGGGACAGTTTGAAGAAAATAAACAACTTAAGTAAATTGTGAGATGATTATTTAAAATATTGGTTGTCGAGTTTAATAAAATAGTTTGGAATCAAACTTTTTGAAATGAAAGAAATGCAATGAAAGGATTGTGAATAAATTAAAATGGAATGGAATCAAGTGTAAATTGAGTTGGAATCAATTTAAAATTTGTTATAAAGCTTAAGTAATTATTTGTTCACAATAATATTGTTGAATTGCATAAGAAAATGGGTCGTTCGAAGTAAACAAGATTAGATAAAATTCTATGAATTATTAGAAGCAGAATATGATGATTTGAATCAATTGGAATGAATATGAACTGTTTTTGGTTTTTTCGACCATGTGGGTCGATATATATATATTTATACCTCCTGTCAAATTACTAAAGCTCCTCTGTACAAAGGAGACTCTGCTAAAAATTTTCAAAAAGATTCTTGGGAGTTAGAAAAAAAATTTATTAGCAACAAAACGATTACAAATTAGAAATTGAAATAAATTAGTGGATGAAACTAATTTAAAATAATGATAGAAATCAATTATAAATGGAAGATAGTCAATAAAATTCAATATTCAGAGTTGAAGATAAATTGAATTCACATGGAATTGGAAATTCAGATTTAAAATAAGAGGATATAAAGGCTAAAGTGGTAGAGTAATAATATAAGAGTATATATAATGCTTATATTAAACGTAAGAAATGAATGGTGAAATTCTTAAGTAAATTTGATATTGAGAAAATTATTCAAAGTGGATAGAAATCAAAATAATGTGAATAAAAGAAAATTGATATAGTTGATAATCAATGGAAATAAATACATTGGATGTACGTATATTATTTTATTCGCGTAGCAATTTGATCCATATTAGAGCACAGAATTTCGAGATAGTTATCGATCCGAGTTAGGATTTTTCACTCGATTTTCGACGACGAACCATGGATATGGATTTTGATTGATTCTGGAAATTCTCTATCATAGTTGTGGCTATGCAAAGAGAATGACTGTTTCTGATTAAGAAACCAGATCTGAGTCCGCACTAGGAAGTCGGGTGGACGATACTAGTTCGGAAGTGAAATTGTGTGATCGAGTGAGCGATCGATTTTGATATTGCGTACGAATGGTATATGTACATCATACGGGCTTGAATGAATAGATATTGAGATTCTGCAAAGAAGTCAATAAAATAGATTGTTTGGTTGTTCGCTAATGTATAAATGACATCTATGTTTGAACGGTTGGTATAATAGCTTTTAAATTATCTTTGTTTTAAATTTCGGGGACTAAATTCTTTTAAGGGGGGAGGAATGTAACGACCCTGGATTTTGGTCCTATTTATTTTAATAAATGTTTAATCTAATTAAATAAAATGTAATCTGATCATATTAAAATGAATATGATTTTGGAAATAACTGCATTTGTTCATATGGATTGGTATTTTAAAAGGGGAAATTGATTTGAAAATTTGAAATAAAAATATCTTGATAATATTTATAGTAAAATTTGTCTTATATAATTAAATTAAAATACTTTACTTTGTCTACATCCGATAAATATATATATGAATAATAATGTTTGATATTTAAAATAAATCTCTTTATAATATTTACCTTATACCACTAAATTAAAATACTTTCTTTTGTTAACATTTGATAGAAATATCTATAGATGATAATGTTTAAAATTAAAAATCTAATTCTAGCAATATAAAATATAAATGTAAAATATGAGTCAAACTTATGTATATAATTTAAATATTTTTAGCTAAAGTACAGATACAAATAAATATGAGTTAGTAAATTTATGAAATATAACTTAAATGTTGATAGTTCAAATACAAATAGGAAATAAAAATAAAAATGTAACTACAAACAAGAAATAAAGTGAAATATAAAATACAGAATTAAATTTAAGAACAAAATATAGAATAGAATGAAAACTAGGCCAAAGTATAAATAAAATAAGACAAGTATGTATATAATTATTCAAGCTAGAAAGTAATAAAATAAAATAACCTTCTTTCACAAGAACATCTACCTGCAAGATAAAAAATAAAATATCTTCTTATGCAAGACCAAATGTCTACCTGAAAATAAATAGTTACATACAAGAAAAATCTTCATTCAAAGCCAAATGAAATTAGTCAAAGTATGGAATAAACCTGACATATATATGTATATTGAAAATTCAGCTTGAAGTCAGATAAAACAAACATTTTTACTTTAAGTATCTTCATATATATGACAGTGTTTACCTGCCAGTTTATATTTCTAAACAAAACATTTGTGTATAGAGTTCAAACTAAAAATAATAAGACAAATATTTATATATAAACAAGCTTCTTACACAAGCCATGAATGCTTACCTGCCATAAGTACAAATCTTCATATAAAATATATATACAGCAAACACAATTATAAGGGTGTTAACTATTCAAATTAAATGTCTTCATATACAAGCCATGTTGACCTGCAATGTATATGTCTGCAAACAAATATCTTTATACATAGTACAATATAATTATAATATGTAGACTAAGTTAGAAACCAAAGCATTAATTACTATCAACTCAACCTACTATTTGGTCTATGCTAATATTTACAAATCTTTACTTTTCTGTAATGAAAAATCTGATCAAATCTTAGGAGAATAGCTAAACCAGATAACACCTTTCTTTATTACAATATGTATCTTTATATATGTATACATCCGAACCATTTGGTTCGTTCAGCAAATCATACAAAAAGTAGAAAACAAAAAGAAGAAAATGGAAGGAAAATCCAACTGAATTCAAAACAGAAATATACAGGGCAGGTTCAAAAGCAAACTTCAGGCAGTTTCATATTTCAGGAAATCTTTCAGCCGTGGATTCAAAAATAGAAATTGTTTCTGTTCACAGGGATTTTCTGGTGAGTAAACTAACTATTTTAAAGCTTAAATTGGGTAATTAGTTCATGTAATCTGGTGTTTATTACATATTGTAAGCATGTTGTTCTAAGCTTGAATCTCTGACGTTCTTCAGTTTTTTTTTAAATATTCCTGAGTAAAGAATGTAAAGTAACTTATACATCTTCATATATAACATCTTAAGCTTAGAATTTATAAATAAGTAGATTGTTTAAAACTTTAATTGTAACCTAAAATGAATTTTTAAGCATCACAGCAACTTATAAAAACTGTTATACAGGTTTAAGTAAGAAATAAATTAAAGGCCAAAATTTGAATATTTTAATTTGTGAATTTGATCACATATCTTGATTACACACACAAAGTTAAGATTTTTAGTACAAAAATTATGATTTTTAAGTGAGTGTTTAAGGTACAGTTTGAATATGAACAAAAGTTACATTTTTGTCAATTTTGCTTGATTCAATTAATTTTAATTGTTGAAATTTCTTATGATGCAAGCTTGAAGATGTATTAATATAGGAAAAATGCTAAATAATTTTTCCAATGCAAGAATTTGTGGAATGAAGCTAAAATAGGGTTTTAGTCCAAGTTTTTCCTATGCACTGTAAATTATTGTTTTCGTCATCATAGTGTGATCGAGCTCCGCGTGCTTCGAGGAGGTGGGTGTCGAGGGTCTGGTCTTGGCGTGGGCGAAAGGGTTTTGCTTCTGGTGATTGGTGTTGGTAGATTTTGGCGATTTTCGGTGGGATGTCGAGCCTTGGTTCAAGTTACAGGCGAAATTTTGATTTCGACTTTATCGAGTCAATTTGAGTTTTAATTTCATGTGATGGGTCGATTTGTGGTTTGTTGAAGGTGATGGGGGTTGCCTGAGGTCCGGCGAACCACCGTGCACGGTGGCGTTTGGGGGTGGGTTGTCGTGTCCGTGACGACGTGAGTTGCTGCCTCGTGTCGTACTCGGGTGGATGGGGTGTGTGCTTCGAGTTTCGATCGCGAGCGTAATTATGTTACCTGATGTTTTTATATACTTAGTTAAGATTGAAACTACAGAGGAAAAAAAAGAAGGAGAAGAAGAACGCGAGAGGGAGAGAGGTGATACGGGGCAAATCAGTTGAGGCTCAGAGTCACACTCGTGTAAACGCTGGCGTGTCTCGGGTTTCCTTTAACTACAGTAGTGTATTTTGGAGGTTAAGTTAGTAAACAGTTTTCAACACTATAAAACTTAACAATTGTTTAACAAATTTAAGTTAAAACTCTAATACAATTTTTGACTATCTTAGTTAATACCTAAAAATATTTTTAACACTTAATTATTTCTTTAATTTAGCAATTACTTCAAGACAAGTATGAATTTACTAATATTTAAGTTTGTAGTTAGCAATATATTTTCAAGAAGATTTCTTTAAAATGTTAAATAAGTTAAATAATTAATATTAATTAATTATTTTTAGAAAATAATTAAGAATGATTAACTCTTTAATTTAATTAGAGCTTGGATTACTTAATGTTTAAGTGATGAATAAATGGTAATTAACAACTTAAGTAAATTAATGAATGATTAATAGTTAATCAAGTAATTTAATTATGAATTAATAGTTAATTAAATAAGGAATTTAATTAAGAATTTTGGGATTTATAATTGATTACTTAAGTGTTTAGCAGTTAATAAATAGGTAATTAAGTTTTATTTATTAATAATTAAGATTATTAATTAATGATTAAGAAATGGTAAATTAAGGATAAATGAATTGATTAAGAAGTAATTAATTTAAGTGGTGAAATAAAATAATTAAATAATTAAGCAATTAATACTTAATAATTAATTAAGAAATGATTAATTTAACAATTTGAAAGAAATAAGCAATTAACTGTTAATTCATGATTAACTAAACAGGGTTAAGTAATAAATTCTCTAGTAATTATTTTAAATCGAATTAATTACAATGAGAATTTAAGATGATTGCTTATGAATTGTTGTGTAGAATATCTGATTTGTGATATTTATTTGATGATATTCTGTGATGCTCTGTGATATGCTGTGTTATATCTATGATGATTGTGTATGATTACCTGTGATAAATGCTATATGAATTAAATCATTAAATTTAAAATGTTTAAGTTAATTAGACAGCTTGGCCTTTAAAATGGCATTTGGATTTCGATGAGACCGGGATCGGGCGTCATTTATGATTATCCGAAAACCACATTGATCCAATTTAAACGATAGGTCGTGAATTCTGGAATGAAGATCGAGATGGTGTTTTCAGAATGCAAGGGTTATTGTCGTTGACTCTAAGGGTGATTCCAAAATGAGTGTGACGAGATAATGCCTTCAGTTTCATTCGAACTCGAAACGAACTTGTATGGATTGAATGCTTTCAACACATCGTCAGGCGGACGATGAGCATTCTAAGAAATATGTCCTATAAAGGTAATCGCAGCCTCAAGCCTCATCAACCGGGAATGGCTACAACAGGGGAGGTGCGACAAGGTTAGGTGGGTCATGCCCAAGCAGGACAAGCTATTCCCCTGTCTAGATGTCCCTTTATTTCGGCTGTATGGCGGTTGCTAGCTACAACCGCGGGGTTATCTTGTTCGGGACTGTTCAGTAAGGAATGGTTCCGGTCTTGTGTTGTAGGGGGTCGGGAGTGATCCTCGGTACGATGATCTTGGCCCCGTACTGTGACGGACGGTACCCCAGTAGCCCTGCCATTGTTGGAAATCCATTTTCCCTGCGAGCCCCTTTGGTTTTGATTTGTATTACCCACTTTCGTGGCTAGTAGCTGGAATTTAATAGATGTAACAATTTCAGCTACTTTCTATTTACTTGAAAACCCTAGACACTATTATAATATCACTGGATTTCCTATGAAATGTTTTGGTTAGCGTAAGGTAAAAACTTACCCTTATTTATTTGTGGGGAGTCTTACGTGATACCTTTATTTTCAAATGTTTTTCAAAGTTAAACAACTTTAAACCGTTTACTCATACCAGACCCATGTCTGACCCGGAGTTTATATTTGTTTTTCATAAACTCTTGGGTACTTAAATTTTTATGAGTAGCCAAGTGTTAGTTTTCGGACTTTGATTTCTGGAGGAGCTTGGAGCAGGAGTTCCAAACGTATATAGCTATCTATCTAGTTCCGCTGAGTAGTTGATGTATGCTGTATCTCTGATGTATATAGTGACAGATGTATGTATGACTGTCATATGTATTGTTATTGTATAACTCTGATATATGTAAAACTATGTAATAATTATGTGATATATATTATATTATGTTCCGTTCCGCTGTGAGATTCTGAGGTTGTTGTTTATTTTTTATATTCTTTTCTATTCTATCCCTTTCTTTCTAAATGATGATACGTCTTTCTGCTAGCTACAACCAAGGGGTTATCTTGTTCGGGACTATTCAGTAAGGAATGGTTCCGGCCTTGTGTTGTAGGGGGTCGGGAGTGATTCTCGGTATGGTGATCTAGGCCCCTTACTATGACGTGCGGTACCCCAATAGCCCTGCCATTGTTGGAAATCCATTTTCCCTACGAGACCCTACGGTTTTGATTTGTATTACCCACTTTCGTGGCTAGTAGCTGAAATTTAATAGATGTAACAATTTCAGCTATTTTCTATTTACTTGAAAACCCTAGACACTATTATAATATCACTGGATTTCCTATAAAATATTTTGGTTAGCGTAAGGTAAAAACTTTCCCGTATTTATTTATGGGGAGTCTTACGTGATACCTTTATTTTCAAATGTTTTTCAAAGTTAAACAACTTTAAACCGTTTACTCATACCAGACCCATGTCTGACCCGGGTTTATATTTTTTTCATAAACTCTTGGGTACTCAAATTTTTATGAGTAGCCAAGTGATAGGTTTCGGACTTTGATTTCTGGAGGAGCTTGGAGCAGGAGTTCCAGACGTATATAGCTATCTATCTAGTTCTGCTGCGTAGTTGATGTATGCTGTATCTCTGATGTATATAGTGACAGATTTATATATGACTGTCATATGTATTGATATTGTATAACTCTGATATATGTAAAACTATGTAATAATTATATGATATATCATATTTTGTTCCGTTCCGCTGTGAGATTCTGATGTTGTTGTTTCTTTTTTCTATTCTTTTCTATTCTATCCCTTTCTTTCTTAATGAAGATACGTCTTTCTGGTAATAGAAGGGCGGGT
Organism: Allium cepa; assembly: GCA_030765085.1. Lineage (NCBI taxonomy): Eukaryota > Viridiplantae > Streptophyta > Magnoliopsida > Asparagales > Amaryllidaceae > Allium > Allium cepa. The sequence continues at coordinate 469,649,978 of CM060943.1, forward strand.
CATCACACAGGGTTTAGTCTCCCTCGCAGACAAATAAACATCGCACCTTGCTAGTCCAAACCACAAAATGATCATCATCGATTATCAAGAAGTGTCGATTACACTAAGCTAGTAAATAAATGAGTTTAGCTTCATGTCCCATAACCACTGGCTTAACGTAAATATTTACGAACAAATTGTAAATTTCCACTCGAAGATTGTCACAAGATTTTCAATCGAACAAGTCTAAAAATTAACTGATGAAGTAAACGCAAGCGCTTCATACCACTTGTTTTGCTAAGTCGTTTAATGAGATTTCTCAAACAATGAAGAAAAGGTTTGTATATACTAATAGATTGGAAAACGACTTTATAAACGAGCTTTATATTAAAATAGAGTTGAAATCATGTTTGTGAAAGAGTTTGAATATTTACTGCTAGTATAGAAACCTTTGTATTTCAAAGTGACGAATCACAAAAATGATTGTAAAAATAATCAATTACCAAAATTCTCATATGAAGATGTAAATCAAATCCATAGAAATCGATACCAAATCCATCAAAATGGATATTCCCAAAAAAATCCCAAAAAAGAAATTTTCCAAGCCAAAAAAAGTGAATAACAACAAATCGGAACGACGAAAATCGATTAAAAATTGGAAATCCACACAAAAGGCAACATTGGTTGAGACAAGCAGATCAGTCGACCGAACCAGGTGGTCAGTCGGCTGACCCCATGCCTGGAAACTTTCGGTTTCCAGGCCAGTCGATTGAACCATAAGGTCAGTCGACTGATACAGGTACAGAGCATTTTCTGTCCCCTGGATCAGTCGACTGACCTCCTAGTTCAGTCGACTGAACCTGCATCTACAGCATTAGCAGCCTAGCCCCCAAGTGGGGCAAAATCCTATCCGGAGGCGAACGGACGAGCAATGGAGACTAAGGATTTACGCCAAGCGACAACCCAGCCTTGTATGGATCTTCGAAACACCCTAAAATGTGTTCAAACATCAAAGATATGATTTTTAAAGATTTGACCTCAAAACACCAAAAATTGAAAGATTCATCAAAATCAATTCAATACAAAAGCAAATGGACAAGGAATAGATGTTAGAAATTACTATCTAACAACTATAAAAGATATAGACATAGATGCGAGTTCAAAAACTCATCTTTTACTCAAAAAAATGAAGAAGAAGCTTGAAAACAAAGGGAAGATCAACTACTCTTCTACTTCAACTCTCAAAGTTCCAATCTAAGATTATAAGCAAATATTTTCTAAGTTAGGTTATGGAAAATTTCTGAAATTGGAGAGAGATTGAGATGGAGAAGAAGAAGAGGATGCTTACATAAGCTTCTCTTTGATTTTGGAGCTAGAACTTGAATTTGCAAAGGAAACTAGGGCTTAGGATTTTAATTCCCACTCTCTTCCCCCATTTTTACTAAAGCTTGAAGTGTTAGGAAAATAATAGAATGAATGAAGAGGAGAGGGGGAGGGGGGTGGAGTTAGGATATAAAATGAGTTGGGTTAGTGGGCTGAAAGCCGAACCCAAAGCCCTAAGTGAAAATGTCAAAAATTCTACTACTCTCCAAACATATCGATGTTTATACTCAAAAAGGCCGCAAACACCATTTTGGACTCAATGGACGGGGTCTCGAGTCCTAATTCGACCGTTTGCAAAAAGCAGCATTTTAGACTTAAATCCGACCAACGATGCTATATTTATATAAAATATTTAAATATACAATCGTAAAATATGCGGGTTGTTACAGACTCCCCTCCTTAAAGAAATTGCGTCCTCGCAATACTTAATAAGAAAATAAAAAGTAACAACCATAAAAGCATATCAACACAAAAGAAAATTTGAAATAAGAAGTTCACCTCTAAGGAGCACGAGAGAGTAAGTCCGGATGCATTCGCTCGATGAATTCTCTGGATTCCCAAGAGCAATCCTTAGGATTTGAGGACCATTGAACTTTCATAAGCGGGACATCTTTATTACGAAGACGTTTAACCTCCGTAGCAATGATACAAATAGGGTGTTGCTCATAAGTCAAATTAGGCGAAACTTCAATTTCTTCCACAACACCGGGCTCAAGAATAGAATCAGAATCTCGAAGGCATTTCCATAATTGGGAGACATGAAATGCATCATGAATAACAGAAAACTGAGCTGGTAATAAAAGGCGATAAGCCACGGAACCAATGCGTTCGGTGATGGGAAATGCACCGATATATCGAGGCGCTTATTTTCCCAATCGACTGAAACGCACACACCCTTCATAGTTGAAGCACGAATGAACACTAAATCTCCTACAGAAAATTCTAATTTCCTTCTTGGGTTATTGGCGTAGGATTTTTGTCTACTTTGAGCTTCTTTAATTTTATGACAAATAAGGTCAATCTTTTCTATGGAATCACGAATAAAATTTGGACCTAAGATCAGCTTCTCACCGGCCTCAAGCCAACAAGAAGGAGATCGGCATGGCCTTCTGTAACGACCTGATGTTTTGGACCATTCAAATCGACAATAATCCACACATGTCAGACTTGAATTGCTCAAAATATCAGATTGTTAATTTAAAAATTTGGCAAAGCTCAGCATATACCGTAAATAAATCAATCACAGAATCATAAACACAGAGTAATACAATGTAGCGGAATAGATAAATAGTAGTTCGTGAAGCAACTATATGAACAACAGAATTCGAAATAAAATACAACAGAATATCTCAAATACAGTGAAGTTTCCCATCCAAATAGATGACTTCTGTGAACGAATCAATAGGAAAGCTGGAAGCTGAATCAATAGTTGGATCTCCAAGAAAAGCTCCAAACTCCTAAGGTGAGTCTCAAATGCTGAATTACTCAGTCCAACCCGAGTGTAAAGCAAAAGACAAAACACTCGAGTCAGGATTAGCATTCTTATATCAATAAATCCAACTCAAGTGAAATATCAACCGAAATATAATTAACTTAAAGGATGTTGGGATAACCATCCTCTAAGGATCCGTGGAACTATCTACAATGTAGGAAATATACACTATAATACCGTGGTCATTTCAAATTAACTTTTACTTTAAAACTATAATATCAATTTCATTGCAAATATATCTATTTCCCAAAATAGTGTATATATATATTATGTAATTTATAAAGTAAAGTATTAGTAATTTCACAAATCGCTTCAAAATCAACTCGACTTTCCCGTTCAAATTAAATTCAATCTCAATTTATCAATATCCATTAAATTCAGTTTTCTAAATAACCAATTCAAATTATATTGATTTCAATTACAGATCTGAATCACAAATTAACCATTAAATTCCAGTATATTTCAAAGCTAAATATTCAACATTTCAAAGTTCAATTTAACAGCTCTCGATTTAACCTTATATTATTTAGTCTTGAAAAATTCACTTAATAAATTCAGTATTATTAAATAACCTTATTTTACCCTTAGACTAAATCCTTCCGATTTATTTAAACTTGAAATATCCATTTGGTCACTTTAAATCAAAAATCAAATTATAAAATCAATCTTAAACTTCAACTTCAATAGTTCAAATCCATTAAATTTAGTAGAATTCTTAGTTAGATACAATTTTACTTAATTCAACCTTATCTTCCTTAACTTATACAAATCCTTGAAAAAAATCCGTTCAAAGATATAATACTTAGACATATTTTTATTAATTAAATCAAACTTTATTAGATTAAAGTTTATTATTAAATCTACTTTATATAAAACTTTAAAATATTTCCAATATTAAATAAAACCCTATATATTCCCTTTCAAAACCATAGAAATCATTTTTTAAAATATTCATATATAGACCAACAGTGTCTGTATATAATTTCTTATCCTATGGTCAATTGATACAGATACTTATCATTTCAATCCGTAATTTAAATACATACGGGTAGATATCATTTCGACCCGCAATCCCAAAACAATTCAAGTGGAAATCGCTTGGGTCTATCATTTCAACCCATAACGATTTTCTTCTATTCTAAAGTCCGTTCAGGTATGTGTCATTTCAACCCATAGTGAATTCTATACTAACAGGGAACTTGCAGAGTGATAATTGATATGATAATAATATAACAGATAATAATATCATAGGCATATATCATCAGAAAATAAATAAATATAAATAATAGAATATGGTGTCATATCCCACAGGTGAACAGATACAGATAATAGCATATCTAACAATAATTAAATAATAATAATAGTTCAAATTAGCAGCATATTTTAATTGTCATTTCAATTGAAATTAAATTTAATAAATAAAGAACGTTAATCGTGAGTGATTGCTCGCCTTTCGAGGCTAGATAGATTTGATAAAGAAACGAGCTATGAATCCTGGCATGAATTTCAAAGCAAAGCACGATTGAACACAAATTCAACAATCAAAGCTGAAAATGAGAAATCGATGAGAACATTAATCAGTTTAATATATACAGAAAATATATATATTATTATTATTTTATAAAAATTCAATATCTTAATTTCATAAAAATATTAAAATAATATGTGTATATATATACAATTAAATCACTATCCTTAAAACACATATTTTTAAAATATTATAACCAAAATCTTATATATATATGTATATATATGTGTGTGTGTTTTCAAACTATATATAATACAGTATATATGCAGACCCATATTTTAATAAATATATGTAGCGCGAATATACATATATGCATAACAAAAGAAGAGAAAGCTTTATATTCAATATACAAATATGCATAGATATTAGACCTACATACTTTACTGCATCCTAAACATATATTATATGTATATAATATGGGAAAAATCTAAACACAGTATATGTAGCAGCAATTAAAAATAACAAGAATCAAAGCAGCCTAAAATTCACATACTTATGAATATATAAGTTGCTGATATAAATCTCATATACCCTAACAGACGTGTTATATAACTCTTTAATATAAATACTCTAAGCAAATTTTTATTACATATATAAATAACTCACAGATTTATGCGTATAGGCTTTTACATAAATGAATAATGAATGATATAAACTTATATAGTATATGAAAATTATCCTATAATATATCAATACCCAAATCTGCTATAATACAACCTATCATAAAATGCAAATATTTGAAACACAAATATAGTAAAATTATATACTTTGAAACAGCTTTAGATACATATATGCTCTATATATCCTGAAACCACCTACCAAATATATAACACAAAAATCACAAAAATCATCAGATCTGACTTAAATAAAATCAAGTAACTCATTTTATTAAAGCTTATATCCATTAACCGATCCAATACCAACTTATAAAATTTATATACTTTAAAACAATAATTTAAAGCATAGATTGACAGAGAAATATATATACATAAACCCATTATAATTTTACACATACCTCTATATACATATACACACAGAGAAATACGGCAAGGACAGATGTGGAGGATGGCACGACACATGAGGAGATGGGTATGCGGAGAAGGTGGTGGTGGTTGAGGCCGAGCTAAACAAGAGGAAGCAAGGCAAAACAAAGGAAAATTCAATAGAAAAGTGAAAAGAAAAGTACAAAAAAGAAGAAGAAGCCATTACCTATTTTTCTCAGATCTAAAAATAGGCGTGAGAAATGAAGATGAGAAGTAAATTTTTTCACATGAAAAAGTGATATAGGCGGCTAGGGTTAAGGAATGTACGACAAAATTTGTGGAGAAGTTATGGTAGGAAATCAAAAGGGTGGAAAGATATAAAAGCAAGAAATCAAACGTAACGTATTGCCTATAATTAAAACAGGTAACGTATCTTAATTTGATGCGTTTCCTATATATTAAAGAAAGATGTATGCAAAAAGCTTCACTAAACAAATAAAAACAATAACGTCTAATAAATACATTTTAAAAGATACGCCCTTTAAGGCAATAACGTATATCTATTTGAAATTTCTTTCCAAGAAATAAATAAGGAATCTAAACACTTAACCATTTAATTAATAAACGAAAATCTAAATAGAAAAATAAGGCAGAGATAGATATTATGAAAAATAAATAAATAGTTTTAGAAAAAGTAGGAAATAAATAAAGAAAATACTCTATTTAATGGAAACTGGAATTAAAAATTGCAAATAAAATTCAACTGACTTTGGAAAATTTCAACAACACTTCTAAACAAATAAAAGTCAAGTAGATAAAATAAATGCTGAACAAATTAAAGTGTAAATGAAAATAAAATAATATCTTAAGAAAATAGAAAAATAAATAAAGAATTACTTTAATTAATTGAAACTAGAAATTAAAAACTGTAAACAAAATACGACTGGCATTGGAAAATTTCAATTACACTTTTAAAAATGTTTTTAAAACTAAAATATATACATCACATGTCATGTTACACATGTAAACATAAATTAGAACATGACATGACAAACAAAAATATTATTTACATAGAAATAAAATAAACAATTTTTAAATACAACAAATTACATCCAATATTGTAAAAAACATAACTTTCATAATATTGATCTTTCAACGAAACGAAAAGCAGTATCCTTAGAATTTTATTTAATTTCATAAAATAAAGATAAATTCAAAATTTCAAATTTAAAAAAAATTAAAATCGAAGTTTGACCATATTGACCAAAATTCACCTTTTTGGAAAATATTCTATTTATTCATGTTTGGAATCCTTATTCACATCAAATTTATATTTAAAATAAAAAAACTATCTATTTTAATAAATAAAATAAAGTTTTTAAATCAAAATTCAATTTAAAATAATTAAAATATACAATTAATATAATCACAAAATACAGGGTTGTTACACCTTCCATAGAGTGCCTCGAAAGGTGCCATACCAATGCTAGATTGGAAGCTATTATTATAGGAGAACTCAACAAGAGAAATATGATCTTCCCAACTTCCACCAAAATCAAGAACACATGCACGAAGAAGATCGTCAAGAGTTTGATTCACACTCTCGGTTTGTCCATCGGACTGAGGATGATAAGCAGTGCTAAAATTAAGCTTCTGTCCCAAAGCTTTTTGAAGACTCTTCCAAAATCCACCAGTAAACAATGGATCACGATCTCTAACAACAGAAGTAGGAACTTCATGCAATTTTACAATTTCTCTAACATAGAGTTTGGCTAAAAGTGGTATGGTCCGATTAGATTGAACGAGAATAAAATGGGCAGATTTTTTAAGCCTATCAACAATCAGCCATAAACTATCATGGCCCAAACGAGAATGGGGAAGTTTCAATGAAGTCCATGGAGACTTCATCCCACTTCTAAATTGGAATGTCCAAAGGTTGCAATAATCCACCGGCCTTTGATGCTCAGCCTTTATGAGTTGGCAAGTCATGCATCGCTTAATGAAGTTAGCAATATCAGATTTCATTCCATCCCAATAATAAAGTCGTTTCATATCTGCGTACATTTTACTACTACCGGGATGAATGGTAAATTTAGAACGATGAGAATCTTCTAAAATATCTTTACGAAGATCACTAATACTTGGCATGATAAGTCTACCAAATTTTCGAATACCACCACGAGCGTTGATTTCAAAGTCTTCCAAACCATCTATATTACTATCCGGACAACTTTGGCTAAGAAGAACCAATTTAGGATCTAGCTTTGAGCTTCAAGAATGCGGTTTAAAAGAGATGGATGAGCCTCATGGCTACACAGAACAAGAGATGAACATAAATCGGATTCACGATCTCGAATCTCAAAAGCGGATAAAATCTCGAGATCATTCCATTCGGATATCATCATAGAAACAACCGCCTGTTGCTTACGTCTAAGGGCATCGGCAACACGATTTCCCTTTCTGGGAGTATAAAGAATATCAAGATCATAAGATGCAAGAAAATTGAGCGAATGTTGTTGACGCAAATTAATCTCCTTTTGAGAAAATAAATATTTCAAAGATTTATGATCGGTGTAGAGAACAAATTTCTCTCCCAAAAGATAATGACGCCAAATTCTAAGGGCGAAAAAAATTGCCGCGAGCTCTAAATCATGAGTGGCATATCTAGTCTCGCAGGCTTTAATTGCCTAGAAGCATAAGCAATAACACGTTCCCCTTGCATGAGAACGGCTCCCAAACCAACACGTCCAACATCGGTGTAAACAATAAAGTCTTGGTTCCCTTCGGAAATCACAAGAATAGGACCATCGGAAAGAAGTTCTTTTAATCTCTAAAAAGAAGCTTCACATTTGTCTGACCAAATGTACTTAACTCCCTTCTTTGTCAAATTAGTAAGAGGCACGGAAATTTTAGAAAAGTCATTTATGAACCGACGGTAATAACCCGCCAATCCAAGAAAACAACGGATTTCCGTCACACTCTCTGGTCTCTTCCAAATTTGAATCGCTTCGATCTTTAAAGGATCCATGGAAATTTAGCATTTGAAAATAATATGACCGAGAAATTTCACACTAGATTGCCAAAAGTGGCACTTCGAAAATTTTGCTTTCAATTGATTGCTCCTAAGAGTTTCCAACACAATCCGAAGATGCTTTTCATGCTCTTCCTTGGTTTTAGTATAAATAAGAATATCATCTATAAAGACGAGAACAAATCGATTGAGGAAGTCTTTGGAAACTCGATTCATAAGGTCAATGAAATAAGCTGGAGCATTCGTTAAACCAAATGGCATAACAAGCCATTCATAAGATCCATAATGAGTACGGAATAATGTCAAAGGAATGCTATCCTCTGCAATACGAAGCTGATGAAAATCGGTTGCTAAGTCTAATTGTGAAAAGACTCTAGCACCATTAAGTTGATTAAATAAATCATCAATCCGATGTAAAAGATATTTATTCTTGATGGTGATATCATTAAGCTTGCGGTAGTCAGCACAAAGCCTAAGTGTACCATCGGATTTCTTCACAAAAATAGTTGAAGCTCCCCAAGGAGAGGAACTAGAATGAATAAATTGTTTTATTTTCGATTCGGATAATTGTTTGCGCATCTCCTCATTTTCCTTATTGGACATGCGATAAGGAGGACGAGTGATAGGTAGAGCTCCAGGGATTAGATTAATTCTGAACTCAATTGCTCGCTTAGGGGATAATCCTAAGACGGGCTCAAATATGTCGGAGAATTCACGAACAACGTGAATAAGGAAAATCACATCTTCCTCATCATCATTATCGTCATCATGAGGGTTTAGAGAATATAAGGATGCTGCAAAATTGGAATCTGAATCTTTAAGAACAATAGAAATCTGCTTACCAGATTAAGGGTGTCGAAATTAATAGTCCACTCGGGACATAGGATATGGGCTTCATAATGGTTAAGCCAATCCATTCCTAAAATCATTCCTAAGCCTAAGTAACGCATGACATGCAAATAGGCTCGGAAAGAATAATCACATAAAATAATTTCGACAACTTCACAAAGCAAACTGAGTGTTGCTGATCCACCAACCGGATTCGCAATTCTCAAAGAAGTCATCAAAGCCATAACACTTAAAGAAAAAGTATCAACTAGTTTTTTTGATATAAAAGAATGGGATGCACCCGTATAAAATAGAACTCGAATAGGAAGATCACGAAACATAATAATGCCATCAAAGATAGAATGAGAAATACATTGACCACGAGAAGTGTTACTAGGGGCTTGCACAGCATTTAGCTTTCCCTCCTTCTTGCTTTGAAGTTTGGGATATGAAGATAAAGTATGGCCTGAACTTTTGCAATAGCGACAAGCAAGGGACTTCGAACACTTATTTGCATAATGGTCCTTAGAACCACAATTGTAGCATTCTCCATGGCTAAGGGTAGGAGACTTTGCTACCGAAGTTGTTTGTTTCCCTTTCTTGTTGGGATAAGGACCTTTGAACTTATTAGGCCTTTTCTTGTTGTTGAAGTTCGGTTTGGCACTCCCAACTTCCACATCACCCTCTTTATCTGCCTCTTCAAGTCGAAGAGCGATATCAACAAGCTGATCAAAAGAAACTTCTAATTTCAAAAGTAAAGGCCTTTTGAGATTCTTATTCAAGCTATGGACAAACCTTGATTTTTCTTTAATGGCGTATTTGTATATTCGACCCCATACTTTGAAAGAGATTCAAAAGATGCGACATAGTCTGTCATAGATGATTCACCTTGAACACGGTCAATAAAACGACGGGCCATAGTCACTTTTTAGCTTCTGGTATAAACTTCGATTCATTCCCGGAATTGCTCTGTAACGATCCAGAATTTCTGTCATTTGAAATTCGAATATTTAATTGATTTTAAATATCCAAAAGTAAATTTTATAAGATGAATAACTTATATTTTGAATATAGTGATTTAATTGGATTATTAAATTGATAATTTAATATTTGAAATTGTTGAAATAACTGGAATTTGGATTTAATGTGAATGAAAATGATTTATAAAGTTGAATTAAATTTTATTTGAATTAGAACGATGTTAGAGGACTTTTAAAATTAAATTAAAAGTTAAATTCTAGAAATGGAATATTTAATATTTAATTGACGTGTAAAAATAGTCATTTTTCAAACGGTCTCGGATTTCAACGAAACAAGTTTCATTTGATCCGTAATGTTATATCATTGTAAGATTTCAAATTTCGTGTCAATCGGGTTTACGGTTTGTCCGGGGCAAGCTAAAACACGTAGAAAATCGTTTAAGTAAAATTTAAATTTATATAGTCGATTCGAAAACCTATCTTTCAAATACGATCAAACTGACTCCCGATATATACTCCATTGTGTTCGAAATAGGGCTAAAACATTATAAATGCCAGGCGTCACGCTTCGTTTCGAGTTCGGAATTTTTTTGGATGAATAGTGCGTGCGAATTTTCTATATAAGGCCATCATTTTTTCTATTTTGCAAAACATTAGGGTTTTAAATCCTAGCTGCCACTTCTTCTTTTCATTGGCTAGAATTTCACCTTCTTTCCCTTTCGATTTCTTCAAATCCATCAATCGATTCGAAAAATGTTCAACTACAAACACGTAGAGCACATCCTCCTCTATAATTTGAACGGTGGTGATCAAATTTAATTGTTTGGATTGGCGGCAATTTGGACTCGAAGGCCGCTCGTTTCACCACGTTTTTCGAGGCCATGAAGTGACCGAGGTCGCCTTCGTTCAAGGTGGAGGTGCGTGTGGGATAGGGCGTTCAAACGGCAGCATCTGATCGACGTTGAAGTCATCGTAGTTGGCGCGTAAATTAGGGTTTGGTGGCGGCATTTGGGTTCGAACGTGAACCTGGGTCATCGCGTTAGAGAAGATGATATTCGTGGCCTGGATTTGCTTACTGAAATCGAACGGTTGCGATTGGAAAAGGTTATAAAAATAAAAAAAGAAAATAGCAAATTTATTTATATTAATTCGTATAACGTTTAAAATGCTGTAACTTGTTCATGCGAGGTCGAAAATTGACGAAACAAATTGCGTTGGAACCGTATTGACGAGCACTACGTGATGGAGCTAGTTTGGAGTTAATTGGATTTAGTGTGAATTTTGGGTAAAATTAAATGCGCATTTAATTTTATTCGGAATAAAACACTGAAACTGCGATTGGAATCAATGTGAGTACAACTCACTCTTTCTGACTCACTGATATTTTATATAAGTGAGAAATAATTTATTTTATGATGCTTGATGATTGTTTGGATGATATATGATATGTTGATTGGTATTTGGATATATACCTGCCTAGTGGAGTAGATGTCCCTATACGTTCCCGTTTATGAGTGGATGACCCTTTGTACGCGCGTCTTCCTTGAAGCGGACATTGTACACATATTCTAATATGTATATTCGTTGCAGGTGATAGGTTGGAGGGATCCAACTGGATTCCTCACCAGTATTGATTTATTTACAGATATTGTGATATATGCTGTTATCATATGACATATGATGTTTTGGGTGCCGTGATTGTTGTATTTAGTGCTATTGCGACATTGGCCTATTTTCGGAAATTTAAAAATGTTAAAGTAATGATTTCGAATTTAAAAGAATTTTAAAAGTGATTTTGAAAATAAATGTTTTATTGAATTTTTGAATCGTTAAGAATTGATTTATTTTGAATAAATAAATGTGACGATTTTTATGTTATAAAAATTATGATGTTTTGGGAAATATAATTGAAATTATGACTTTTGTGAAATAAAACCACAGTATGATTTTTGGAATGTGAAGTTAACTATTTTGTAAAATGGTTTATATAGGAGATTTATAAAATTTATATTTTACAAATTAAAATATTGGAATTATAAAAGAAGTTTTATAAGTATTAAAATGATGTTTTAAATGGATTTTTATCGGTAAATAAGATTTATAATTGTGAATTTATAAAATGAATGGGTTTTGTAAATAAATGAATTATAAGTTATTAACTTATAATTTGGCTTTTTGGGATATAGTTGAGTTATAAATGGAATGGGTTAGTAAAAGAATTTTGTATATTGAAGTTTTTATAAAACATAAATGTGATTAATAAACATTGTTTTATAAATCCGAATTTGATTGAATTTGATAAGTTAAATATGGAAGTATATTAAGGGAATTATATCCACGATTTTGGACAGTGGATAATCTTTTAAAATAAATGTGTAGAAGTTTTGATTTGGATGAATGAACTATATGCATGATTTTGGACAGTGAATAATATTCTAAGTTGAATAAATGTTTTGGGAAGTGATATTTTAAATGGAGTTAAAATGTTTTAAAGATGGTTTAAAATGTGTTAAGTATCGAAACCATAGATTTCAACATTCATTATTGAAATAGACGTTTTTGAATGGAAATGATAGACTATAACACTGTTGTTATAGTAAATGATTTTCAAAAGGAAATGTTTTTGTATAGTATTGGGGTTTATATATCTATCTTATTTTCGAATCCCTATACTAGTGATTTTGGGTTATCGTAACTTTGTTTTATGCAACATTCGTTTTGACCCAAATAAATGTGTTTAAAGAGAATTTTTTCCTTACAGAAATATATACTAGATCGTGTTTTAAGTATGTAGAATATTTTTCAAGTGTTGAAAATAAATAGAATTGTGAATTACTTTTTTTTAAATAAGTATATGGAAATGTTTTCCAATATTGAAAAGTTGGAATGGTTGAGAATATAGCTTTTTAAAGATAAATTAAAGTGAATATTTGGCAATGATTTAATTAATAAAAGATTAATTAAAAAGGGCCTAGTGATTGTTATGGTGCTTAATATTTATTTGTTTGCTTTGATAGTTAAATAACCGACTATCAAACTTGGCAAATTTTAGTTCCTCGACTTGATGTGGGAAGTATTTAGTCGTACACTTAGTACGTAGCCTTCTGTATAGGCTTGATTATCGTTTGAGTTGAGGATGTTGGTTCATATAGTGCGGAGTATTACTCCAATCTATCGAGCTTTCTTCTTGGCCCGAAGGATAGCAAGTTGAAAGTTGGAGACGTGATAAGTCTACGAGACTTAGTTTCTGTGTGAAGTTGAGAAACGCTTTTGTATTGTTTGTGCGAATAGGCCGTGATCATATTTATTTGAAAACCACTTCGGACCAACGTATATGCGACGATTGTGCAGGTTGCTTGAGATGATATTGATATTTCGGAGTTTCATAGTGGGGGACTGCTTGTTGATCGTTTGGGGTTAAAATCCCAATATACATCTAGTAGCAGTAGTCTCTTCATTATGAAATATCCAATGCAAGGACTATTCGCTACTAATCCTAGAGATTTCCCGATAGGATGCGGTAGGAAAGTGCCTTCGGTTTGTCCTGTTCCTAGACAGATTGTATGGATGTTTGCCTGACATTGCATTTCTATAAATTACGTACATTGGATTTTACAAACGTACATCAGTGGTGGCGGAGAAGGCAACTTCTCTTAGCTTAACACCCTCCTTGAGACATATGAGCTTAAGGGTTGTATTTTTGTGGAAGACAATTTGTAGTCAATGGAAATGGCCGTGTGGCATTCAAAGTGATGCGATTTATGATTGTGAAAGGTAATCGTTACCTCTATCCTCATTAACCGAAACTGACCAAAACAGGGTTAGATGTGGCAAGGCTAAGTGGGTCGCTCCCATTAGGGTATGATCATCCTCTTCTAGATATACCTTTACACGCTATGATGTCGTGTATTTGATTATTGTGGTTTGTATGCTAGAGGGCCCTCGGTAATGGTCGGTAACGACCGGAGGATGATATATTCGGTACCATCTAGTTATAGAGGTGGGCTGGTCTTGTGTTGGTTGAGGATCCTTTGTGATGGTCCTTCGTACATTCTTCTAAAGATGTACTACCGAAAGGTAGTCCCTTCACCTGGTCATTTGTATAGAAATCCAAACCCTACTACGTGTTAGCCATTTTGATTGTATTACCCAATTGGGCTATATGCCGGAATGTAATCAATGTAATAATTTCGGCTATGATTAATATTATTTGTATATAGTAGACACTACTATAATATAAGAGGATTTGATATGATATGTTTTAGTTATCATAAGGTAAACACATGTCTATGTTTATGTATGGACTTGTCTTACGAGATACTTTTATTTTGATAAAGGAAAATTTTTGGTAACTTAATAAATTCAGTTGAGTGTGTTTCTCATGCTGGTTTACCAGACTGATCCGGGTGTTCTTTCCTTTCAATGCTCGGGTTAGACCGAGTATATCTACAGGTTAGATTTGGTGCTTTTGGGGCTTCATCAGGAGAGCTGGAGATCTTTATTTCGTATACGCGTATCTGTTTTGATTATTGATTATCCACTGCATTGCTTAGTTGTTGTTTTATTATCGGAATTTGTGAGGACAGGTTATTATAGCTATTCAGGCTGATAACTATTGATTGATTGTTAAACTCTGATTGATGGGTATATATATACAGTTTCTGTTTTGTAAAGATCATTAATATGATATTATATATTTTCCGCTACGATGTTAGATTCTGTATTGTTCTTTTTGGTTCTATCTTCTCTCTTTCTTCTCTTCTCTTCTCCTCTCTTCTTTTCTTTCTCTTGACTTTCCATCAGTCTATGCTTTTTGGGTTGGATATGTGTGGATTATTGTCGATTCAAAGGGTACGGATTTGCGGGTCGTCACATGCTCCCTAGTAAGATCCGCTTCAATAATTTCAGAAATCGAAAGCTCATACCAATCTAATGCTCTTTCTTGGAGCATAATAGAAGCCACTTGGCCTCGATGTAAATCAATGAGATTCATGCGAGAAAAGACGTGATCGCATATTCTAAGCCAAGCCTGGACTTCTATAATGCTTTCAGAACCTTTGAATGGCTTTCCACCCAAATTTGTTTAATCACTGACCAAGCGTGCAAACCCAGATTTAGGGTGAGTAGGCTCCGGAATAGGTCCGACAGCTTGAGCATTCTTCATGAGATCTAAGAGCTGTAGGGCATACATAAATACTCCACCTTGAGGAGTAGCACTGGATTCACCAGCACTGGGATGGCCTGGTCTTACCATTTCTCTTCTTTAAGAATGAAAGAAAGAAGAAGAAAAAGGTTATTCACAAAATGATTATCAAACAATCATGATTGATAAGACAAAGCATCATAAAAGAAATTAGGATAGAACGGGTCCTAAGACTCGGATAAAATCCTAAGGCACGACTCCTAAGAAGGACTTATGATAATGATCCTTGCTAGATTATTCTACATTGTTTCGAAGTTTGGCTCTAATACCAAGCTGTGATGCCCCACCTCTATACTCATGCTAGCCAAGGACACTACGGAGTAATGCTGTCAACTAGCACGAAGAATAAGGCTGTTGAGGAGTGACCATCCGTGTAATTGCTTTGTGCGAGCACCAATATATCAGATAATATAACATAAATCCGACATATCAAATACAAACTCAAAGCTATTACACAGTGGCTATGTGGTCTTTGAAAACAAATATAAAATAAGCATAACACAAATCAGTCACAGATATCCATACCACAAAGGCGGAAACAGATATGAATATAACACATAGAAGTGTACATCAGAGTATTGGTCAAATAAGATCCACATTATCACAAAAGAATAGATACGAGTGCTAGACAAAAGAATATGTATACATCAAGGAGTCTCTATCTCGAAGGTATAGTAACAAAAACTACTAAACTAGAGTAGTTAGCCAAAAGTCAGATAATGTTCCCAGATGAGGAGTCAAGCAAAAATACCTATAACAACTTAGTCTGACCCAAGTATTATTTAATTAGAAAATAATAAGCAGATCAGTCTAGCTATAAATATTAGATAAAATGAGATAGAATAAGAGATATGACAAAAGCATATAATAACAATAACGCCATAATGAGATATGTATACATTTAACAACAACAAAAATCATATAATATCTCAAGAAATCTCAGAATGCTAAAAAGAATGTCATATTCTTTATTTTTATTCACCAAACCATAAATATTAACAAACATATCAATGCCAATCGCAAAAATTGGTGAAACAAGAATTCTAGAAATCATCAATTAGAAATCCAGAAATCGCAAAGGGGGAGGCCTATCACAAACGGGAGGATAAAAACTCACCAACGTGTGCATCACAAATGGAACGCTATTCCATGGTCGCTAACCATAAATTTTGAGCCGAGGATCCACAAACGGCCTGAAGACCATGGGTCGCTACCCCACCAATTTTGAGCCGAAACTCCACAGAAACGGGGTTTAGTCTCCCTCGCAAACAAAGAGACATAGCACATTTCTTGTCTAAACCGCAAAATGATCATCATCGATCTTCAAAAAGTGTCGATTAAACTAAGATAGTAAATAAATGAGTTTAGCTTCATGTCCCATAACCACTGGCTTAACGTAAATATTTACGAACAAATTGTATATTTCCACTCGAAGATTGTCACAAGATTTTCAATCGAACAAGTCCAAAAATTAATCGATGAAGTAAACGCAAGCGTTTCATACCACTTGTTTTGCTAAGTTGTTTAATGAGATTTCTCGAACGAATGAAAAAAAGGTTTGTATATACTAATAGGTTGGAAAATGATTTTATAAACGAGCTTTATATTAAAATAGAGTTGAAATCATCTTTGTGAAAGAGTTTGAATATTTACTACTAGTATAGAAACCTTTGTATTTCAAAGTGACAAATCAAAATAATGATTGTAATAACAATCAATCACCAAAATTCACATACGAAGACGTAAATCAAATCCATAGAAATTGATACCGAATCCCTCAAAATGGATATTCCCAAAAAAATCTCGAAAAAGAAATTATCCAAGTCAACAAAAGTGATAACAACCAATCGGAACGACGGAAATCGATTGAAAATTGGAAATCCACACAAAAGGCAACACTGGCTGAGACAAGTAGATCAGTCGACTGAACCAGCTGGTCAATCGGCTGACCCAATGCTTGGAAACTTTCGATTTCCAGGTCAGTCGAGTGAACCATAAGGTCAGTCCACCGATACAGGTACAGAGCATTTTCTGTCCCCTGGTTCAGTCGACTGACCTCCTGGTTCAGTCAACTGAATCTGCTTCTACAGCATTATCAGCCTAGCCCCCAAGTGGGGCAAAATTCTAACTGGAGGCGAACGGACGAGCAACGGAGACTAAGGATTTACACCAAGCAACAACCCATCCTTGTACGGCTCTTCGAAATACCCCAGAAACGTGTTCAAACATCAAAGATATGATTTTTAAAGATTTGACCTCAAAACATCAAAAATTTGAAGATTCATCAAAACCAATTCAATCCAAAAGCAAATGGACAAGGAATAGATATTAGGAATTACTACCTAATAACCATCAAAGACATAGACATCGATGCGAGTTCAAAAACTCACCTTTTACTTAAAAATAGTGAAGGAGAAGCTTGAAAACAAAGGGAAGATCAAGTACTCTTCAACTTCAACTCTAAAAGCTCCAATATAAGATTATAAGCAAATATTTCCTAAGTTAGGTTATAGAAAATTTCTGAAATTGGAGAAAGATTGAGATAGAGAAGAAGAAGTGGATGCTTACCTAAGCTTCTCTTTGATTTTGGCGCTAGAACTTGAATTTGCAAAGGAAATTAGGGCTTAGGATTTTAATTTCCAATCTCATCCCCCATTTTTACTAAAGCTTGAAGTGTTCGGAAAATAATAGAATGAATGAAGAGGAGAGGGGATGGAGTTAGGATATAAGATGAATTGGGTTAGTGGGCTGAAACCCAAAGCCCTAAGTGAAAATGTCAAAAATTCTACTCAACTCCAAACATATCGATGCTTATACTAAAAAAGGTCGCAAACGCCATTTTGGACTCAATGGGTGGGGTCTTGAGTCCTAATTCAACCATTTGAAAAAAGTAGCATTTCGGACTTAAATCCGACTAACGATGTTATGTTTAAATAAAATATTTAAATATACAATGCGGATTGTTACATTACCATTAAGGATTTTAATCACCATATTATGCATGTATTTTCATGAGGTCATGGTTGGCAATCGAACTGGTTATTGATTCTTCAAAACCATTAGCATTAGTATGGATAGTAATGGTTGGTAACTAACGATACAATAGAAATTTCCACTTTTAATACATTGAATCAAAATTAGTTTTAACAATTCGATTGAAATTAGATGATTATTTTGATGTAATCTACTTAAAAAAGGTAGCTTGCAAAGACAAAACTGATAATGCCCATGGCTTTGTAATTTTTGAAGTAAAAGCCCCAAATATGATCATTATTCTTGATTTCACAAATTACCGATTTTTCGATTACCACAACTTTGATATGATGGCCCATATTAATTAAGGATATATCCCTAAAGGAGCGGTTAGTGGAATACAAAATTTAACATGAATATATATCGTTGGATTTATTTTGGCTTTAAAAAGAAGGTGGAATTTAGGAGCAGATCTAACAGTTAGTTAAATTTTCCTATCTGGCTAAAAATGGATCTTGTGCATCCTTTATGTGTACATGTTGTATTTAAATAAAATTTATCATTTTTAAAATTTCAATTTGTATAGACAGATGAATTATACACAGTGCACTATACATATGGATGGGGGATTATTTGAACACAAACAGATAACTCAAAAAATTCACACGAGATCTCTATCATTAATCATCCTCATTTCCACCTTTTACATAAAAATCCTTTATGTCTACATGTTTTGTCCAAATAAAATTTATCTTTTCTAAAATGTCAACTTAGGTGGACAAGTGAACTATACATACACACAGGTATACATGCATGCATGCATGCATACATACAAATGTCAGTGTATATATGGAAATTCTATTTAGACACCAACTGATAACATAAAATTTACATGAGATGTCAAGCATTATCATCCCATTTACACCTTTTACATAAGAATTCAATTGCCAATGTCTAATTTTGTGTCCCAATAGTCGTTTTTCAATGTGTATTAGTCATAAAATTATATATTTTGCAAAAGATGAGTATGCTCAGTCGTACTAAAAAAGGACTACATTGCAACTTTGCTTTTACTTAAAACTAGAAATAATTAAATAAAGCTAAAAAAACGAACATATAGACTTATAATAAATAAAATCTCTTACTCTCTCAGATGTCTTCATTTATATTTTATGTGATAACGGTATTGGATCACTGCTTCACATATTTATATGTTTCATTTTCATAATTTTATCATGTACATCTTAATTTGTAAATCTCCTTTCTGTTTTGTAGATCTCATTTTTTTTTGTATGTGTGTATACACCTCATTTAGTAGATATCATTCTGCTTTTTGAATCTCATCTTATAGATTCTATAATATTTTTGGGATAATTTTTTTTCCAAGAAAATAAATTTGGTTAAAAAAGTCATATAAGTGATGTTTATTATACATGCTTAGTCCAAACGCACCAAACAATCCATCTTTCTTATGTATCGGTAGATTTTTTTTTTCTATGGCTTCTTCTATCTAATCATGTTGTTTTTTCATATTCAGCTAAACAAGTTATGAAGTTTTTTGCATATTTTACGTACTTCGCCACATATTTGATTTTTATTTGTCTGACTACAAATCCATTTTTTCATCTTCTTGTTGGATTTAACATCTACGTTTTTAGATGTTTATTGTTTGTCCTAGCCTATATGTCTCTTTTTTGAGATCAGGTTTGAACACAAATCCTATGATACCAATATTTGGTTTCCCATCCGATCAATAGGTGTGATTTTGTTAGCAAAGAAGTCCAATTTATATAATGTATGAATTTATACGTAGAAAATTACAAGTTGGCCACATATACAGGAATGTTAAAGATTCTGGCTAGAGGATTAGCTATCGTCAAACAATTGTCTCGTCAATACGAACCCTAACCCTTCGAACGCCATAACCACATCACCTTCAAGTCACTGCATCGTCTTCCTAGCCACTACCATCAATCATGATCGTCTCCCATTCAATCTTGTTGATGGTGTCGTGCAATTTGAGTTGAATGATGTTTTCTTATTTTGATGAAATATTGCAATGAGTTTGCTCTTGATGCAAATTTGAAATATCATGTCTTCGAGGTCAGGTCAAGAAATATCTAATGTTTGTCATTCAACCTATTTTTCACATTAAATATCTATATCAAAAGATAAATTTTGATGAAATATGATTTAAATATTTCATTTTTAGTCGAAATATTAATCTCATATGATAGGATGAATGATTACTTTATAAGAAGTCAAAATGGAGATTGGGTTAATACAGAATCAAGAATATATATTTTTTCGAATAAAAAAATATTTAATTTGTGAAATACTTTATGTAAGTATTGAGAAAAACTTCGCCAATGTGAATTATTTTCATCATATAAAAAATGTTTCTTAATAATTTGTTATTATAGCCGTTGAAGTGCTTTCAAATCGCTTATTTTTCGTATAGAGTTTACTATTCAGTACAGTATTATTTAAAAAACAAGAATATATGCATATGAATATATGTTTCCAAGCTATCACATCATTTCTATATTATTAATGGTGTTATAATCCTATTACATATGAATATCTGACAATTCACAATCAATATTGAGCTATATCAGTACTATTGATATGGTAATAATAAATTTACCATTGCTAATGGAAAATAAAGCAATAAATAAATGTAAAAATCAAGGGAAATAGTAAATTTAACTATCACGTTAATTTTGTTTTTTCACTATTTAAGTTAATCATAACCATAGAGACCTTTGAAGGTATATTTGTTCTTAAAAATGTTTATAATACTATTTATGATGATGTTTTTTTTAAAGTTTTATTAGCCTTAAAATGTAAGATTAGCAAAACTATTATTTCATATTGTTTTAAATAATTTATGTTGAATTAAAAAAAATTTCTATGACAACTGAAATGAGTCAACGTGCTAATATAAATATTAATAGATTTAGAATTAGGAATAAAATATTTACTTTTATCATTACCAAAATTTTAATTCAATAAATTTTTAATGTTTAGTGTACTAGTAAATTAGCCATTACTAGTAAACGGTTTACTAGGCTATCTGTATACCAACAATTATTTTACCAACGCTAACAGTAAATTATTAGTATTTATTTTCGACTTATCAATAATATAAGTACGTTAATAGTTTTCTCATATCGACAACGGTTATCATTATCACAATAACACTAATTATTATTGAATTTTCTTCAACTTCTAGCAATACATATTTGTTTGCCACTAACTATTCACTCGTTAGCGAATTTACAGTTATCAGTTAATCTACCACCTACTCATTCATTACTATGGTAACATCCATAAATAGGTAAAATAACGTTGAATACCGCTTCGTATTATCTGGCTGTAACAAGTATTTAAAAGCGGATTTTTCTTGCGGTTTGAATTTGAATTGACTAGCAGATCACATCACATGTATAAATTTAGGTATGTTTTTGGTTTGAAAATGAATTTTGTGTTTTGTGTTTTCAATATGTACGTCAACTGGCAAGAGAGAGGAGGAGTTAGAAAATTCTATTCATTTCAAAAAATCAAGATTGTAGCATAATTATAAGCAAATCGAAATATCTGGAATTAGAAATTAGTAACAAATTGAAGTTTGTTAAAAATTTAGCCTTCTCGGAACATCTTAGTGCTATTCCACCTTATTTCACCAGACCTGAGTATCGACCGAGATCTGACTCCTATTGCACCCTCTCATATCTGCGTAGATGTGATTGAGTGTTGCTTTCTAAATCATTAGCTCCCATTAGCATCACCTTGAGTAAAGGAGGAACTTTTTTAGTTCATTGAATGAAAACTTTGAGTTGCTGACACTTAATGCATGTTAATTGTTGAATGAGCGGGCATTGCACCACTTTTGCAGATAGCTTCATCGGTTTTTACATCTTCACTCTTTACACCTATCCTTCTATTTTTTGTATTCCTACTTTCTTTTAGTTTCCTTTTTCTAACAAAGCATGAGTAATTTCTCAGCTCTTAAATATCACTTATTTTGGTCTGTTTGTTGTGTAACAAATTGTATGTTGTACTATAGGATATAAAGGTATGATATGTACTCTTTTTTCCTTGCAAGGTACTCATCCAGAGTAGGAGGATTGCAAGCTTTTGATGAGGCATATCACTGAAATACATGTCATGTTTTTAAAATTATATTAATAAAGTATCAGTTTTTTGAAAAAACAAAGGAGAATAGAAAAAAGCAGAAGATAGTTTTTGATATTTCCAAAAGATGAAAAAATGGCCTTTTTCAATTTATATGTCAAAATTGTATTCCAAAACAACCATTCTCCATCCCCTTCTCCTCTTCTGTACATTTTGAAAATAGAAAACAAAAAATTATTTCCAAACCAAACGGTACCCTAAAGATTCGAACGAAAGTTGAACTTGAAAATACATAGATCCCTTCAAACATTGTTCAATGTTTACAAAAAAGGGTATAACCATGTATTGCTTATCGTACGTAATTATTGTCTATTGTAATGGATATTGATCATGTTAGTGTGTAGATAATCAATAGCATAACTTTTTAAAAATGCTTACTTTCATTAACTAATTTGTTGTCTTATAAATTAAAAAAATCACTTGGTGTCGACTTCTAACGTGATGATAAAGTTACACTGATATATTAAAAAATATATTTAAGAGTGTTTTAATATATGTAATTTAAGTTAGAACCAGACTGAATTGCAACCAAATCATAGTTTATTAAATCGAACCAGAAATCAAATCGTATTAAACAATGCTACTACGATTTGCGTTTTTGACTAATTGATTGATGCAATGCGAAAGATATTTGAGTTTGAAATCTGATCTAACCACATTACATGTGCATTTGTTTGTTACTATTCTTCCACTATTCTATAGCTCATTTGATATTATATACACATGCACACTTCTTTCGTAAATGCTTATGAAAATACTTTTGTCTAATAAAGTAGTATACTACTTATTCACAAGTACCTATCTTGGGAGCATGGGCAACTAAACTCACCATCATAATTATCTATTCAATTTATACATCATAAATTTTATTTCAACTTTTAGGATGCATCTTAATCTTGTAACTTCTTACCAACAGTTAACAACATGTCCATTCTAACTACAAGCGGTTCATTTCAGCCTAACTCTACATAAGCTTTGTAGGATATAAATATGCATAGGGATATGCCGTACAAGTAACTTATGTGTTTTCAAAGGATTTTTCAATGAAAATACATTAGTTAACAAAAATATTGAAGGAAGTAATTAATTAAGGCATAAGAAATGGAATCGATTTCGGCTACCTCTAAAGATTTCTGCTGCATAAGTAAAGTAACAAATATGCAATTGACATGTGTAAGGAACTAGTCAAAAAGTAGTTGCTTTACAAGGGAAAATACTAGTTTTTGGCTTAGTTACAGATTTACCATTTTTAAACATGGCTAATTGGAGTTATAAGTGCGATAGCATCAAAATGATATATAGCTTCATATATATGTATATATATGATAGCTTTGTGGTTTGATTCATGACAGCACTAAAAATTTATACGCGATAGCTCCATATCGAGACAAGTGATAGCCCAACATTGGTACTGTGATATTACTTAGCATGGAAGCATGATAACACATAAGTTTATACTTGTGATAGCTATTTAGAAGTGCAATGCTATTTAGAAGCGCAATAGTTATTTAGATATGCGATAGCTAGACCTGCGATAGCTAGTTTAAAAATGCAATAGACCTATATTTTCGGATAACCATTTTTAACGTGCGATAGCACTAATAGCTATAGACATGTGATAGCTAGATATGTAATAGAATGAATTTAGAAGGTCGAAATTAATAGATATGATAGCTAATGATAACAAATCCATCATTTAAGTATGTGAATTTTAAGGTAATACTTTGGAAGCCAGCTTCCAAGGTGTTTAATTTGAATTTCATAGGGATGAAATTATAAAAAATAAGTTGAAAATGTAATAACTTATTAAAAATTGAGAAAAAGGAGTTTAGCTTTGAGAAACTAAGAAATGATACGTGCAACATTTAAAAAGGATGATAAAAATGTTTTATCTAAAATAATTGAAAGATTTTTGATCCAACATGAAAATCTACAGAATGCATAGGATACACTTTTAATGAATGAAAGAAATGGATTGAACATAATATCAGAAAACATACTAACTCATAAAGTTACTGCATGATCGTGGGCTAAGGCTTAGGTGAGAGAGTTAGTAATATGCCCTATGGGCAATTATGTAAATGTGTTATATAGTTAACTCTCTAAATGGTATTGCTCATAATGAAAGTTATTTCTAGTACTTGATTCTTTTATGTACTATGTTATATGATGATATAAATAAATATAGATAATTAAAAGTAGATAAATAAGAAAATCATTAAAGTAATTGTTATATGATTATAAATGCAAATAGTTGCAACCATGAGTAATTAATCATAACTTAAATAAAATTTTATTTTAAATATTTCTGGTTCAAATGTTTCGAGAAAGGATATTAATACATTCGTTGAAACATGTAACACTCAATAAATGTTAGGCAATGCATTACTCATGGCTACTAGATGTTAGTTCCAGAGATGATGGTTTTGATGACAACAATCTTAGGACTTGTTATAAAATATAAATACTAATATCTTTATCTGGGTATATATGTATATGCAGGATATAAATATGAAGGCACTGAGAATGAAGAATGTACAGTATAAAGATTCAAAACTGACGAATTCAAAATTGTAGAAATCAAGACTGAAGACCCATGAGTATCAAGATTAAGAAGAGTTCAAGAGTTCAAGATAAGTAATAGAGTCTAGATTTATGTTAAAACTTCATAATAGCACTAAAATATTTATTCTGATTTTAATTGTGGAATAGAATTCACCTTCTCGCTTTAATAGTAGGATGGAACCCACGACCTTCTCTATGGAATGGAATCTAGAAATTTTCAAAATGACTCATTTTTAATTTTTTTCAAAATTATCTTTTTAAAAAGACATATCTCTCTCGGTTTAAATATTTTAGCCTTAATTCAAAAACTATTTTTAATCATATTAATTTCAAAATTATTTCTTGTTTTTAAACTATCTCCTGTTTTTAATGTTTTAGCTTTAATCTCAAAATATTTATATATTTAGGTCTTATTACTTTTATATTTCGTAAGATCACTTTCCAAAGGTTTTTATAATCGTAAAGTATATTCAATATAGTTTACAAAGTTCTAAGATTGTTTCGACAAACTTTAGGAAGAAAATCTCTTTTAAAACAAAAATCAATTTTCAAAAAACACTAAGGGATGTCGACATGCCTATACCTCCTATATCGACATGGTAGCCATAGATTTTAAAATTCGAATTTTCAGAAGAAGTGTCTATTCGTCATAATCTTTCATGAATGGACATGACCGTTATTCTTCTATATATACCAGTATTTTTCAATGAATTTTCACTTAAGATTTCTTTGTTTTCTCTCCTCTTTATCTTCCATTCTTATTTTGAAACATTCTTAACAAAATTCTACCGAAATTCTAAGTGAATCAAACTCGATCGTCTCTAGTTTGATTCTCTAACCCTCTCTCTCAAAGATCTTAGTGCTACTCAGAGTTATAGGATCATTTGTAATCAAAGGTCAAAAGATCGAAGTGCATTGAGTCTCTCTTTATCAAAGTGTAATTGGAAACGGTGTGATTGTGGCTCGTAAATCAATTGGGTGTGATTGTAGCCCGTAAATTAATTAGGTGATCTTGTAGCCTGGTTAAATCAAGAGAGTTTGCCCTGGACTTGAAGAAAAAGGGTGTATATCGTGGCCTTGAAATCGTGGTTGTAATATCGACATTATATTCGAAAAGAAATTTGCACAAGAAATTGTGTGAGACTAGATGTAGAGTAATTCCGATCCAGTATAAAATTCCGGTATGTTCTTTCCTTTACTTCTTTTATTTACTATTTGCTTCTGTGTCTGGTTCTGTGATGGTCTTTGTGTTTGTTAATTGCATCTATTTGGGTTTAATTTGAAAAGATTTCAAAAAGATTCATAAAATTAATCAAACAATATTCATCTCCCTCTAGTGTTAATTCTGCCTTAAGATCTGTAATCCGCATTTCCTACATTTGGTATCAGAGCCAGATTTTCAAATTTATCATAATCTAAATTTCAAAAAAGTTTAAAATGGCAATTTTTGGAGATTCTTTTAACACTAGTTCAAAACTATCCAAATCATCTTTGTCTCATAAGTTTGCATATGATTATTAGAAAATCAAGTTACCTACCGAATTGGTGTGTTATGCAGGAATAGATGTGTTATATGCTTTTGAAGAATCAACACTCAATGGACAAATGGTGCAAATCAATAAAAAAAGGGATACTTGATAGTGGATGTTCAAGACATATGATTGGTAATCCGGAGATACTGAATGACATAATTTATAAAGATGGAGGACCGGTCAACTTTAGAGACAATTCAAAAGGATATGTGATTGGCATCAGCAATATTGGTAACTCTAAAACTCCTACTATTTCTGATGTTATGTTAGTTAGGAATCTAAAATACAACTTATTTAGCGTAAGTCAAATATATGACAAGGGCTACAAAATTAAATTTGAAAAGGATAAGTGTCACATTGAAGATAATAAATCTAATATTATCTTTGAAGGAATTAGGAAGAAAAATATTTATATTCTCAGTATGAAAATATCAAGTGATAACCTATGTCTTTTGGCTAATACAAGTGCCCTTGGATTTGGCATAAAAGATTTGGGCATTTGAATTTCAAACTCTTACCTAGACTTTCAAAACTTGATCTAGTAAAAGGTCTTCTTAAAATAGAGTTTAAAGTAGATAGTATATGTGATGCTTGTCAATTAGAAAAAAATAGAAATAGTTCATTCAAATTGAAAGATATGATTTCAATTCAAAACCTCTTGAGTAACTTCAATTAGATCTGTTTGGTCCATCCCAAATTCAGTCAATAAATCACAGCAAATATGTTTTTGAAATTGTAGATGATTATTCTAGATTTACATGGATAATTTTTATGAAACATAAAAGTGAAGCTTTTGATTTATTTAAAACTTTTGCAAAAAGAATTCAAAATCAACTTTTTTTAGAAATCAAAACTATTCGTAGTGATCACAGTGGAGAATTTAAAAATGAAAATTTTGAGAATTTCTGTAATTAAAAAGGAATAACTTATAATTTTTTTTAGAACTCCACAACAAAATGGAGTGGTAGAGCGTAAAAATAGGATGATTCGAGAGTGTGCAAGAACTATGCTTTCAGATAGTAAATTACCATGAAATTTTTGGATTGAAGCAGTCGCTACAGCTTGTTACATTTTTAATAGGATTTTAATTAGACCTCTAACCAATAAAACACCATATGAACTTCTTTTCAATATGAAACCAAAAATATCTTATTTTAAAGTTTTTGGAAGTAAATGCTTTATGCTAAATACAAAGGGCAATTTGGATAAATTTGATCCTAAATCCGACAAAGGAATCTTTAAGGATATTCTAATAGAAGTAAAGCATACAGAGTTTTCAATTTAAAAACTAACACCATTGAAGAAACAATGCATGTATCTTTTGATGAAAATTTCTATGATTTTGTTTAAATAAATGGTGAAAATGATTTTGTTCTTTAAATAATGAATCAAATGAAACTATTCATCCTAATAAAAAGATCAAACTTTTAAAAGATCATCCTATAGAAAATATACCATGAAATATTGAATATGTTGCTAGAATTATCAACTAAACAAGATGAGTAATGTAGCTTTTATATCAACTACTGAACCTGTTGGGTGTGTTTTCAACCGAGCCAACTCCACTTCCCTGCATAGCCGAACCAACTCCACTTCCCTGCATAGCCGAACCAACTCACTTCCCCTACATAGCCGAACCAACTACCGCTCCAACCACTACCGGACCACTTACCACCGGACCAAGTCCCACCGAACCAACTACCGCTCCAACCACTACCGGACCACTCACCACCGGACCAAGTCCCACCGAACCAAACTCCATCCACTCACCACCGGGTCAAGTCCTACCGAACCAAACTTCACCTACTCACCACCGGACCAAGGCGTACCAGACCAACACTGCCAGGCCAGATTGCATCAGCCCAGGCCCACCAGCAACTATATACATCCAAGACCCCTGCCCCAAGCCTCACTCTATAAATAGAGGGGTAGGGGTACAATAATGGCAGACAAGTTTGAGAGCTCAAGCACGGATAGAACTTTCAAACAACTTTCATATACTTGTAATCAAAGCTTTGTACTTGTAATCTGATCAGGAAAGGAGAATAACATATAAAGTGGATGTAGGCACATTCTGGCCGAACCACTATAAATCCGTGTGTCTTTTACAGTTTAGTCCCTGCTTTTTATATATTTGCGTAAATCACCCAAATCGCTAAGAACAACATAAAATCGACTAAATCATACGACTTGGAGGTGTTTACCCAATTTTTGTGCAAACATATTCGGTGCTTTCATTGAGAGCTCGAGCTAGAAGCTTCAGCTTCTCCCACTCAACCTCTTCTCAACAGCATCGCTCATTTCTTGGGAAACATGCCTCCCATGCAGAGGAAAGATGCTAGCAAAGAAAAGAGAAATGCAAATAGCAGTATCCCAGATCCAGTGATTAGAGATCAAGAGAATCGTCCTGTTCCAACAGCAGACGGAAATCAGGCAAATCCGACAGCCCCTGCTACGGAACAACCAATTACTAGGGCAGATCTGGACAGGGTTGTGGCTGAAGTAACTAACCGCTTCGCATCTCAACAAGAAGCCTTGGTGGACCAACTCATGTCACGCTTAAGGGATGCCGAAGAATCCAACCGCAACACCGAATCATGGGGTGAGTCCCAGTCTGGAGGATCTAGGAGGCAACAAAGATCTTTCTTCTTCGAAGAGACTAACAACAGAAACAGCAATGGTAGGAGCCGAGCCCAGACTCAGTCCGAATTCCGACCCGAGGAAACACTTGGAACCGAACCCAACGGGGGAGGTACCAGGCAGGGGTCGTATATGGCTGAGCCTGTCATGCTACCTAACCATGGGAACACCAATGGACGGGGCCGAGCTGGAGTCCAGCCCGAAGTTGGACCCGAGGGAATGCTTAGAACAGAGCCCAACAGGGGAAGATCGAGGCAAGGGCCAACGGTGGCTGACCCCAGCATGCTCCCAGAAGACCGAAGACAGCCACCGGAAAATGTTAGGAGTAATAGACGATACCATCCCTACAGGTCATCTGGACGGAATTAATCCCGCAGAGAAGAACCAAACTCATTTCTATCTGCTCCAAGTTCTGATGAAAGGATGGCGCGATTGTTCAGAGAGTGCGTCCAACGGGACCAAAGGGATCAGGGGATAGGCGCTAGGGTAACCAGCCCCTTCACCCGCAATATCGAAACTGCCATCACCCCCGGGAATGGAAAATGCCAACAATGGAACCTTACAAGGGAACCTCTGACCCCATTGTACACTTGCAGAGATACACACAACATATGCTCATGAGCGGAGTAACAGAGGGAGTGTTTTGTAAATGCTTCCCACTATTCTTGGCAGATCTAGCTACCTCCTAGTTCTGCCATCTACCCCAAGGATCCATCAGCTCATGGGAAATGTTGAAAGAAAAGTTCATCAGCCAGTTTCGCATTCATGTGGAACAACCCAAGGACGCTTATTCCCTATCTAATATCAAACAGAAGCCCGGAGAGACAGTGCAATAATATCTAACCCGATTCAACGTCGCAGCGGTCGCAGTCCAAGATGCCGATGAGAAACTTATCCTAATGGCTCTTTGTAGTGGCGTACATCCGGATACCAAGTTTGCTAGAAGATTAACAAAAGAAAAACCAGCTACCTTACCCGATTTCTTCCATGAAGCCGAAAAATATATGAGACTTGATGACGCTGCCATTGAAAGGCAGACAGGGCAACAAGCTAAGGAAGCTCATGGCAACACACCCGCAGTAGCAAAGGACGTTCGAAGAAATGACTCCAGAGATAGCGCTGGGGCAAGAAGGGAGAAAAGCATCTATATCGGCCAGGACTGAGATTTGACACTTACACTCCTTTGAATGAAACAATCGAAAACATCTTCCTGGCCACGCAAGATGAAGTTAAATACAGACGCCCCCCGCACAAGAAGGAATCAGATAACGCAATTAAATCTGGAAAGTTCTGCCGTTTCCACGAATATCATGGGCATGATACCAATGAATGCCATCATCTCCGAGACTTAATTGAAGAACACGTCAGAAGGAAGAGACTGGAACGCTATGTAAAAGGCCAGAACAGGACTTCAGCTCCTGCCAATGAAAGCCCGAGGCTATCACCCCCGGAAGTAGGCGGAGGAAATCGCAACACCAGCGGCTCTAGTCAAGAGAAGATAGTGGTCCATACCATATCGGGAGGACCACACATCGCCGACAGAAGCTGGGCAGAGATGGAAAAATATGGAAAGTCGCTTAGAAGCAATGAAGACTGCGTTAATTCCGTTATAGAAGAACGCCATCCAAAGTGGAAAGAGAACAATGACATCACATTCGGTAGGCGTGATCAGAAGGAAGGTAGTACCCTCACATGGATCCTATGGTCATCTCTGTCTGGTTCGGTCCAGCCAAAGTTTTTCGAATTCTAGTAGACACTGGAAGCTCGGTAAATATCCTATTTAAGCATGCTTTTGACAAAATGAAGCTGTCGATGAAGGATGTGTCTCCCTGCAACAAACCACTACATGGTTTCACTGGAGACGCGAAGATGCCCCTCGGGCAACTGGACCTCTTTGTTGAAATAGGAAGTCATCCCCACTCCGTTGTGCGGAAACAAACATTTGTGCTAATAGAAAACCACTCGGCCTACAACGCCTTTTTGGGAAGACCAGCCTTATCCGACTTCCAAATTGTCCTGGCCCCGTGGTGCCTGAAGATGAAATTTCCAACAGACAATGGAATAGGAGAAATAGAGGGAGATCAAGACACTGCTCGAGACTGCTATGTAACTGAACTTCGCAATAACCGCAGAAGGGATAAAGGAAATAATGCAGAGACTAATCTCTGCATGAAAAGCTTGGAAGCATAGCAACTAAAGAGAGCCCCTCCTCTTCGATATACCAGTGATCCTTTCAATGAATTAGACCTCAGGGACAAAGAGGAGGAGGCCACCGCCGAGCCTGCAGAGGCTATGGAATTTGTATCTGCAGACAAACATGACTCAAGTAGACTATTGAAAATCGGATCTCGACTAAAAGCAGAATTAAAGGATCAACTCATTGATTTTCTCCGCCACAACCTGGATGTATTTTCATGGACGCACGCTGATATGACTAGAATCTCCCCAGATGTAGCGTGCCACGTACTGAACATCGATCCTACCAAAGTGCCAGTAAAGCAGAAAAAGAGAAGCATGGGGGCAGAACGATCAACAGCCCTCGATGAAGAAGTAAAGAACCTACTTGCCAATAACTTCATACGAGAAGCCATCTACTCAGAGTGGATCGCTAACCCGGTACTAGTAAAGAAGGATAATGGGAAGTGGCGAACGTGCATTGCCTTCTCCAACTTAAATGATGCTTGCCCAAAGGATTGCTTCCCACTCCCCCGAATCAATCAGCTGGTGGACAACACAGCCGGGCACGAACTCCTATCTTTTATGGACGCATACTCAGGATATAACCAGATTCCTATGCACGCTCCCGATCAAGACCACACTAGTTTCTTCACTGACCGGGGATTGTACTGCTACAGAGTAATGCCTTTTGGACTTAAAAAAGCCGGAGCTACTTATCAGCGCCTCGTCAACAAGATGTTTGCAGAACTAATAGGACGAACTATGGAAGTTTATGTGGATGACACGCTGGTAAAATCGCGGAAAGACAATGATCATGTAAGTCAGCTGGACGAGATGTTTCAAGTACTTCGCCAATATGGAATGAAGCTGAATCCTCTAAAGTGCTCCTTCGGAGTATCATCGGGAAAGTTCTTGGGATTCATCGTCCATGCCAGGGGGATTGAAGCAAACGCCGAACAAGTCCGAGCCCTGAAAGATATCAGGATACCTTCCACTCGAAAAGAAATGCAAAGCCTAAATGGGAAGGTGGCCGCCCTAAGCAGATTCATCTCTAAAGCGACTGACAAATGCGTCCCCTTCTTCGAGGCTCTAAAGAAAGACAAAGGAAAGTTCGAATGGACTGACGAATGCTTAACAGCCTTCCTTAACCTAATCGAACACCTCCAGAGACCACCAGTACTCTCAACTCTAAACAAAGACGAAGAGCTATACCTATACCTTGCTGTGTCATCTCATGCTCTAAGCCCCGCTTTGGAGAGAGAAGACAACCGCGCACAACGACCAGTATACTTTGTAAGCAAGAGGTTAACAGGGGCAGAAGCCAGATATCCTAAACTTGAGAAGCTAGCATACTGTTTACTAATTACATCACGGAAACTGCGACACTATTTCCAATCTCATTCCATTAGAATTATAACCGATCAACCGCTAAGGCAGGTACTCCATCGTCTTGACACTTCTGGACGACTACTTAAATGGTGCATTGAACCGAGTCAATATGATATCACCTACTATCCTCGCACCGCCATCAAGGGACATGCCATGAACGATTTCATTGCCGAATTCACTACCAATGAAGGTAAGTAGCAATCTAAAATAGAAAAAGACGTTAAGTATAATCTCTTTGTAGATGGAGCATCAAACGAACAAGGCTCGGGGGCAGGAATTGTAATAATCACTCCCAGGGGAAGGAAGCTACACTATAATCTAAGGTTGGAATTCGCTGCCACCAACAACGACGCAGAATACGAAGCAGTAATAGCCGGATTAGAACTTG
The DNA here is from genome assembly GCA_030765085.1 of Allium cepa. Lineage (NCBI taxonomy): Eukaryota > Viridiplantae > Streptophyta > Magnoliopsida > Asparagales > Amaryllidaceae > Allium > Allium cepa. The sequence goes on from CM060943.1 coordinate 469,683,247, forward strand.
CCCTAAAGATTGGAGTCGGTTCTTTATTACTCCATAGTGATTCTCAACTTATTGTAAATCAAATACTGGAAGAATTCCAGACTCGAGGAGAATGACTCACAGCATATCTAAAGAAGACCAAGCTGCTGCTCGATCAATTGGATCACTATTTAATCAAACATATTCCTCGAGGAGAGAATCAGGAGGCCGATGAACTGGCAAAGCAAGCCAGCATGAAAGACGACAACACTTCCGAAACAGTAACCATCTCAAAGCAACTAGCCCCGAGTTTCGAGCAAGTGAATATGATAGCTGCAATCGAAGAGGAAACCTGGATGACTACCATCCGAAAATACTTACAAAGTGGCACGCTGCCCGACGGGCGTAACGAAGTCAGGAAAATCTTGAGGAAAGCTTCCCGCTACACAATACAAGGAGGCATCCTTTATCGATGCGGCTTCTCTAACCCCTTACTAAGGTGTGTCGCTGGGAGAGAAGCCAAGGAAATCTTATCAAACATCCACCAAGGAAGCCGCGGAGATCACACTGGAGGACAAACTCTGGCAAATAAGATACTCCGATATGGATATTTCTGGCCCACCTTAAACAAAGACGCCCTGGACTTCGTCAAAAAATGCGACAGATGTCAGAAATTTGCTAAGATCCCCCGACTACCAACAAATGAGATTACTCAAATGATCAGCCCTTGGCCCTTCGCAGTATGGGGAATTGACTTGATTGGCGAACTGCCGATGGGCCGAGGCGGAGCCAAATATGCTATAGTGGCAGTCGATTATTTCACCAAATGGGTGGAAGCGGAACCTCTGAATAAAATATCTTCGGCAAAAGTTATTAACTTCTTAATCAAAAAGGTTCTATGCAGGTACGGAGTTCCACTCAAAATCATATCGAACAATGGACTTCAATTTGACAACGAGGAATTCACCGACTGGTGCCAAGAGTACGGAATCCACAAAAGCTTCTCATCTGTAGCCTATCCCCAGACAAACGGACAAGTCGAAGCTGTCAACAAAATCCTCAAAACTCTAATCAAGAAGAAACTTGAAAAGTCAAAAGGCGCTTGGGTGGACGAACTTCCTACGGCACTTTGGGCCTACCGCACATCTTTCAAGACATCAACAGGGCATACTCCTTTCTCTTTGGCATACGGATCGGAGGCCATGCTCCCAGTTGAAACTGTAGTGCCTTCCCACTGTAGGATCCACTATAACCCAGAAGAAAATGAAGAACTCCTCCACATGTCTTTGGACCTAATTAAAGAGAGAAGAAATGATGCAGCACTTAAATCAGTAGCTCACAAGCAAAAAGTGGCAGCGCAATACAACTCCAAAGTCAAACATCGCAGCTTACAAGAAGGAGATCTTGTCCTCAAGCGAGTCTTCCCGCTCCCCGGAGCGCTAGATCCTATCTGGGACGGACCATATGTAATTCATAAAGATCTCCACAACGGAGCTTATATTTTGTCATCAGTGGACGGAGAGGTGTTCCAGAGGGCATGGAACATCCAACACCTTCGTCGATACTTTTCTTAACTTGTACTGCCCATATGAAGTGAATTAACAAAGAGAATCGGTGGACGTAGGCATTTTCGTGCCGAACCACTTTAAAAATCTTGTTTCTTTTTAACTTGTTCCTTTATATCTTGGCTGCTTGTTAAGCTTTATCCTTTTCTGTTGAACAAAATCTTGTGTAATGGCATTTCCATTCTAGACACTTCACGGCGCAACCTCACCTGGACAAGACCTAACAGGTACTATACGAATCTATTCCCTCGCCAATGAGACACTTTTGCTCCAGCATCCCTCTACTGCTGGTTAACTCATTGCTCGCGACGGCCCTCAAATCCAACTGTAATGAGCCGATTATAAGCCACCGAGGAGGCCAAAAATAGCCTAGGCAGCTCATTATGACGTTCGGCTCGCCGACAACTTTGAACCGATTATAAGCCCCAACATAAGGTGTGGCCAGCCAGGGGCAGTTCACATTTGACGATCGGCACCCACGCTAGCAGGCCACGGTAAATCGAATAATACCCACGGTTACGGGCCATAATGGCCCGGGTAGTTACCGTGCGCGATCTCGGCTTCGATGTGTCTTAAGTACGGCCGTCGTAAAAAAGAAAACTCCCTACAGAGGCGTAAGATGGGTGGCAAATGTCTCCAAGACCCACAGCTAGGGAAAGTGACTACAAAGCCCGTTTGCCACGAACTTAAGTGCGTCGAAGGCCTTCCGTGATTGGAAGTTTTACTATTCCTTATATTTCCATTTTATTTATAAAATTTTTCCTCCTATCCTCTATAACGATCACTAAAGTACATGACACAAAATAGGAGACACTCACTAGTGGGAATAAGAACTCTTAGCTGGATGGCAGGTCACTCAGCTGCATTCCATATTCGATTACACAAGGCATTCAAAGCTACCGTCTACAGCTAAAACTTGAAGAGCGGTACTTTCTTCTCTTAAACATAAATATGTAACCATAATTTATTCGCACATCACACTAACATTGCAAGACATGAAATTATATTTTAAGCAAGAACTTGACATCAAACACAATTGAATCACTAGCACATGCACAGCTATATTTCTTATGCAACACATCAAAATAACAAAAACATTCAAATATAGCAACATCAGTCTAAGTTAAAAGTTACATGCCAAAAATCAAGTTGTTCGTTACATAATTACAGCCTGAAAATTACATTAATGTTTTAAGACTAACATAGACAACAATGTCAAGTAAACCGAGAAATGTCCAGATCAAGCCAAGGAGCCGACTGCATCGGGGCTTTGCCTCTATCCTGCTGGCCCTCCGAGGTCTACTTAACCGTAGGATCAGAACTCCCAACATGTTGACCAGAGGTAGTTGGCGCTTCAGAGGTCCCGCCTGTCCAATTCAGGAGAAGAATCCATTAAATAAACAATAAGCAACCAAGCTATGAAAAGGCAAAAGGGGAAGACTTACCAGCATCTGTTCCTTGATCATCATCCCCCAACTGCACACCTACCTCCTCAGCAGCGAGCAGCCGCATGCCCTCCTTCACCGCCACTTTCTCCTCCTTAGTAAACTGGGCCGTGACTACATCCATCCTGAAGGCCACACCACCCTCCTTATCCGCATCAGCCTTGGCCTCCTGCAGAGCCCGGAGATAAATCCTGGCCATGATCCGGGGATAATCATCCATCTAGGATAAGTTGCCCTGCTTCCAAGTACGGAAATACATGTCCTGGAGCATCTCATCCATCATCCCCTCGTTCTCCTCAAACTCCCTCATTCGGACCTCAGAAGCCAACAGCTTTGCAATGGCAGCATCCCTCTCCGATCGGTATCGCGAGCGGTCAGCCTGAAGGGATTTCCTCATCGCCTCCATCTCCTCCTTCATCTTGGATTGAGCAAGCTCTGCGGCTTCAAGCTTCCCAGATAACTCCTCTACCCGCTCGAGATCTGCTTTCCGAACCTCATCCACCGTTGCAATAGCCATATCGATCTGTTCCTTGCAGGTGGCCTCCATTTTCCGCAGCTCGGCACTGCTAGCCTCTTCCATGGTTTTCTTTAGTCATCTGGAGGCAGCCTCGTGCTAAGAGATCTGGATGGCCTGATCGGCGAGTTGCTTGGCCTGGTCAAAAACCACTAACCACAATCTTATGTTGGCACTCCCAATTTCCTCCCCGGCCTTGACCAGTCGGGCATGATGCCCCATCAACTTCCTAGTCTCCTCAGCAACCCGGTCGATGTTTGCCTTAGCTTCATCCCCCATAGTTACAATCCGAGTAGTAAGAAAATCAAGGTCCAGGGACTTGGCCTCATCAAGCACCCTTACCATAGGATTGCGAGGGAGAAGGTGCTCACCAGTAACCTCGTCAAAGGAAATATCATGAGAACCCGAATCCAAATCTGGATGACCCGCAAATGGATTACGAGCCAAGCCGGGATGATCAATCTGAGTAAAGGTAGGATTTTCAAACGGATGCGGAGAGGGTATGAACTCAGTATCCTCCTCCGTGATATCATGAATAGGCTAAATTGGGAGCTGAGGACCAGGTGAAGGTTCGAATAAGGAGCGACTCCTCCTTTTCTTTTGAATAACCTCTTCAATAACTCCGAGAAGAGGACGGTAGCCGACTACGTCGCCGGAACGGTTAGTCGGAGGCTTTGGTTTAGCAAAAGCTTTCAGGAGTTTGAATTGTTCGAGACGGTGCCGAATGTCTGATGTCTTGGCCACCTTACCCGTTCCTGGAATAAAAACCAAGTGTTACAAGCATGCATGGGACTATAGTCCAAGAAACATGTGAAGTTAAAAAGAGTAAAGAGGAGTCAAAAATTCACCTTGAATCGTCGGAGTTGCCCTAGCTGAAATGCTCTTGGAAGATGAATCGGCATCAGTCCCGGCCTTATCAGTTTTCTTTGGCTTCTCCACCAAGGCCGATCCTTCCTCCAACCCCTCAAAAGCCTGGCGGAAAGCATCATCTGTCCACTCTTGGATCTCCCCTGCTTGCCCAGAGGACAAAGCCCCAGCGCCATCACCGCTCCGCCCTTCGCCAGCATCATCACCATCACCTTCTCCATCACCTCCGCTCTCCTCCTCCACATTTTCCTCCTCCAAAACATCTGGACATGTGCTAGGGGAGGGTCCATCGGATTTCTTGAGCTTCTTCCCCCCGGCAACTGGAGGTATCGAGAAGGGTTTCCTCTTGCTGTTTTCGTCGTGGCCCCTCCTTTAGCTTAGGCAGCCCTCTCCTCAGCTATGTCTCTCTGCTTGACCACAGACTGACGTGGTAGAATCAAGTTGTGCTGCAGAAGAGTAGCATTCCTGATCAAGTAAGAAGCTGACCTCTCCCTTCCCGAAATGGCTTCTATCTCCGCATCCATCTGAACCAGGCGATCGTTCTCCACGACCGCAAAGCCACATATCGCCAGCAAGAAATAAAAACACATAAGAAGAAGCATTGCAGTCAGAACGGAAATTATAAATAAGCTTCAACTTACAGCCGGAGGTGAAGCGATGGATAGAAACATAGTCATCCTTGACGAAAAACCATTCTTTCTTGAACATGCTGAACTTCGAATATAAGTCCAGGACCGGCTTGAAGGACACGGCCGATTCCAAGCTGATGTATGGAGACCCCTTCTTATAGCCCCTCAAGTTGTACAAATACCGGATCTCCCGGTTGGAAGGGGGACGCCCGTATTTTCTATGGAAAGTGATGAATAGACTCACCAAGATAACATAAGAATTGGGCTGAAGCTAGGAAGGGTCCACCTTCAAATAGGTAATGAAGCTGACTATCCAAGCATTGATCGGGGGAATGGCCCCGCACATGCAATGGTACCTACTATAAGCGAAATATCCTTCAGGGGGGTTGTACAGCATCACTCCTTCCCCCGACAACAGCATACACGCTCTGCCAATCCCAAAAGAGCGAGAAATAACATCAAGTTGCTCCTCTTCGAGGGAGCTAGGAAAGCAGTCAGGAAGAGAGTTCAAGAGCTCCTGAGGGCCATATCCATCTACTAGTGATCTCGGGGTGGGTCCATGACATTCCGGTCCTGACTGAGCTGGGGGCACTGTGGAGGACTCTTCTCTGTCCTTGGATTTCTTCTTATCTGATCGAGTTTCCACTTTGTGAGACATTTATCTGCAAACACAAAAAAAAGTAAGTAAGTGCGCCGTTAGAATGAGGGAAGTAAACAAGCAAGTGCATGAAATCTCGAATTTCATTTATAAGTTAAAACAAAAAAGGCATAAGGTTCATTCGGCACTCAAACCCATTCGGTAGTTCAAGACGTGAAAGTCATTCGGCAATCACCTAATTCGATAGTCAAACGTAATTCGGCAATATGATTGATTCGGCAGGAAAATCTGATTCGGCTATCTCACTTGGTAGGGAATAGCGAAAGCATAAGGCCCATACTTATAGGCAAATATCAACGACCGGACCATTTCACTCGGCATTGAGACCGGATGGGAGTATCCAGGATGAATGACCTAAAACAAAGCATGCCATATGCATGCACATGCCCTACTTTGGGGGGCAAGTGTTGGGTGTGTTTTCAACCGAGCCAACTCCACTTCCTTGCATAGCCGAACCAACTCCACTTCCCTGCATAGCCGAACCAACTCCACTTCCCTGCATAGCCGAACCAACTACCGCTCCAACGACTGCCGGACCACTTACCACCGGACCAAGTCCCACCGAACCAACTACCGCTCCAACCACTACCGGACCACTCACCACCGGACCAAGTCCCATTGAACCAAACTCCATCCACTCACCACCGGGCCAAGTCCCACCGAACCAAACTTCACCTACTCACCACCGGACCAAGGCGTACCGGACCAACACTGCCAGGCCAGATTACATCAGCCCAGGCCCACCAGCAGCTATATACATCCAAGACCCCTTCCCCCAGCCTCACTCTATAAATAGAGGGGTAGGGGTACAACAATGGCAGACAAGTTTGAGAGCTCAAGCACGGATAGAACTTTCAAACAACTTTCATATACTTGTAATCAAAGCTTTATACTTGTAATCTGATCAGGAAAGGAGAATAACATATAAAGTGGACATAGGCACATTCTGGCCGAACCACTATAAATCCGTGTGTCTTTTACAGTTTAGTCCCTTCTTTTTATATATTTGCGTAAATCACCCAAATCGCCAAGAACAACATAAAATCGACTAAATCATACGACTTGGAGGTGTTTGCCTAATTTTTGTGCAAACAAAACCCAAAAATCCAAAGGAAGCGTCATCTGATGATTCATGGATTCTTGCTATGAAAGAAGAACTGAATCAATTCACCAGAAATGATGTATGGGTACTTGTTCCTAGACCTAAGGACAAAACTATAATAGGAACTAAATGTGTTTATAAAAATAAAATGAATGAACAAGGTGATGTCGTTAGAAATAAAGCTTGGTTAGTCGCGCAATCTTATTGTCAAGAAGAAGGAATAGATTTTGATGAAACCTTTGCACCCGTAGCAAGATTAGAAGCCATTAGAATTCTACCTGCTTTTGCAAACCACAACAATTTCAAATTATTTCAAATGGATGTCAAAAGTGCCTTTTAAATGGTTTTTGTTAAAGAGGATGTTTATGTTGAACAACCTCCACTTTTAATAGAAGAAAAGTTTTCAAATCATGTTTACAAATTAAAAAAACTTTATATGATCTGAAACAAGCTCCTAGAGCCTGGTATGAAAGACTAAGATCTTACTATTACAATTAAAATTTGAAATTAGTAGAGTAGATAATACTCTTTTTATTAAAAGAAACAAAAATGATATCCAATTAGTATAGATGTACATAGATGATATCATTTTTGGATCAACAAATAATGAAATGAACAAAGAGTTTTCTGAAATGATGACAAAAGAGTTTGACATGAGTCATATGGGTGAACTTACTTTCTTTTTAGGATTGCAAATAAAATAATTAGTTAGTGGTATTTTCATTAGTCAAGAAAAGTACGCTAGGATCTAGTTAGTAAGTTTAGTATGACCATTGCGAGTGGAAAACCCACTCCTATGGCAAACAATGAAGCTTTGAATAAAGAAAACATGTCAAAAGATGTTGATCAAAAACTATATAAGAAAATGATTGGATCGCTGCTCTATATAACCACGAGTAGGTATGATATCATGCATAGTGTCTGTATCTGTGCAAGATACCAATCTCAACCTAAAAAACCCATTTAAAAGCTATTGAATGTATCATAAGATATGTTAAACACACTTTAGACTATGGCCTATTTTACCCTAAAAATGATTCATTTGATTTAGTCTCATATTGTGATGCTGACTTTGCTGGTTGTAAATTAGACCGAATAAGTACAAGTGGAACTTGTCACTTTTTAGGACATTCTTTGGTTTTCTAGTTTAGTAAAAAGCAAAATACTGTCTCACTATCAACAAATGAAGCAGAATATACCTCTGCTGCTTTGGTTGTTCTCTATCTATATGCAACAAACCCTAAAGGATTTTGGATTAAATATTTCAAAATCACCAATTTATATGACAATAAGTGCAATAAATTTATCTAAAAATCCTACTCATTATGCCAGAACCAAACATATTAATATCAGACATCAGTTTCTCAAAGATAATATAAGTAAAGAGATCATTTCTCTTGAATTTATTAACACCGAGAATTAAATAGCCGATATTCTGACCAAACCCTTGAATCAATCAAACTTTACTAAATTAAAAAGAGAACTAGGTATATGTTCTGTAACTGAGATATGGAATATAGATATAGTAACATATATATTTAAATAAACAGAAAAAACAAAATTGTCAAAATTTTCAAAGGGATGTCTCGATTACCCTAATTGTTCGATTCATAAGTCACCAATTGTCAAGGACTCTCATTGGAATGTTATTATATTAGTATTGTTATATTTTGTGTACTTGTATATATTTGTGTCTAAGTTATATATATATATATATATATATATATATATATATGTGTGTGTGTGTGTGTAATGTAACATCGTACATAATAAAATTAGATTTATGTTGTGCTTATTATACTTCGTTATCAGCACTTAGTTCCATAGTACTAGTTTAAGGGGGAGTTATGTAGTTTAGGCTTAGTTTTTGTTAATGACAAAGGGTGAGAATTACAAAATAGGATAGTTAGGCTATTAGTTAGGCTTAGATTAAGAGGTATTTGTTGGAATAATGGGGAGTCAGAGTAGAATCAGAGTTTGGTAGACTATATTTTATAAACATAGGTCATCTAAAAAAGAAGAGATTGTTAGCTCCTGAGATGATGCTTTTGATGACAACAACCTTAGGACTTTTTATAAAATATAAATACTAATATCTTTGTATATATATATGTATGTATATGTAGGATATATATATGCAGGTACCAAGAATGAAGACTGTACAATATAGAGATTCAAGGCTGACGAGTTCAAGATTGTAGAGATCAAGACTGAAGACTCATGAATATCAAGATTATCAAGAGTTCAAGATACCAAGATAAGTAAAAGAGTCTAAATTTATGTTAAAACTTCGTAATAGCACTAAAATCTGTATTTTGATTTTGATTGTGAATGGAATCCACCTTCTCGCTTTAATAGTGGGATGGAACCCACGACCTTCTCTAGTGGAATGGAATCCACGAATTTTTCAAAATGACTTATTTTTATATTTTTTTTTCAAACTATCTTTTTAAAAAGACATCTCTCTCAGTTTAGATATTTTAGCTTCAATTCTAAAACTTTTTTTAATCAAATTAATGTCAAAATCATTTCTTGTTTTTAAACTATCTCCTGGTTTTAATGTTTTAGCTTTAATCTTAAAATATTTATATATTTAGTTTTTATTACTTTTATATTTCGTAAGATCACTTTCCAATGGTTTTTATAATCATAAAGCATATTCAAAATAGTTTACAAAGTTCTAAGATTGTTTCGACAAACTTTAGAAAGAAAATCTTTTTTAATACAAAAAACAATTTTCAAAAAATACTAGGGGATGTCGACATGCCTATACCCCCTATGTCGACATGGTAGCTGTAGATTTTAAAATTTGAATTTTCAGAAGTAGTTTATGTTCATCGTAACCTTTCACGAATGGACACGACCATTATTCTCTTATATATATATCAGTAGTTTTCAATGAATTTTCACTTAAGATTTCTTTATTTCCTCTCCTCTTTCTCTTCCATTCTTATTTTTAAACATTCTTAACAAAAATCTACCAAAATCCTAAGTGAATCAATCTCGATCACCTCTAGTTTGATTCTCTTCCACTCTCTCTCAAAGATCTTAGTGTTGTTCAGAGTTATAGGATCATTTGTAATCAAAGATTGAAAGATCGAAGTGTATCAAGTCTCTTTCTATCAAAATGTGGTTGGAAATAGTGTGATTTGGCATGTAAATCAATTGAATGTGATTGTAGCCTATAAATCAATTAGGTGATCTTGTAGCCTAGTTAAATCAAGAGAGTTTGCCCTGGACTCGAAGACAGGAGGGTGTATCTTGTGGCCTTAAAATCGAGGTTGTAACATCGACATTATATTTGGAAAGAAATTTGCATAAGAAATTTTGTGGGACTGGATATATGGTAACTCCGAATCAGTATAAAATTCCGGTGTGTTCTTTCCTTTACTGCTTTTATTTACTATTTGCATCTGTGTCTGGTTCTGTGATTGTCTCCGTGTTTGTGAATTGCATCGTTTTGGGTTTAATTGTAAAAGATTTCAAAAAGATTTATAAAATTAATTAAAAACTATTCACCCCCTCTAATGTTGATTCTGCCTTAAGATCCGTAATCTGCATTTCCTACACCAGAGACACCATAGGTTTCATACTTATAGTTATTAGATAACTATATAATGGATTAACATGAGAGTTTCCAATTAGCTGATACCAACCAAGTCAAACAAGAAATCTTAGTGTGACGATGTTATACAGTTCTCTCGACTTGAGTATACTATGGAACTGTGATGTGGACATTCGACTTTGATTAAAGTTGAATCTTGACATAATGGCCATCAAATGATTATAGTTGGGTTTGAGTTGAAGCATGTGAAGGGAAACACTATTCAACAGAAAATTCGTCTCCTCTAGATTAATACCATGGTCGATAGTAGTCAACTCAAAGTTAAAATTTCTAGCCTTAGCAAAAGGTTAATAATAAATGTTTTTGTTGAACGGAGGACTTTGTAGATAGAAAAATGGCTGTTTATAGATATTATTAGAGTTTTGATCGATACCAAACTCTAGATTTCTAAAAGTGTTATAGTATTGATGAAGAGAACATGTGTATATTGTATCATTACTTAAAGGTATAACTTAAGGTCTATTAGTGTTGAATTCAGCCAAACTATCATACCATCAGCTAAGATGACGTGTGAACGTTAATACTTGAATTGTTCAATATTAATCGCTAACTGAATTCACACCTATGAGTCAAACAACTATACACATGCAATCTTCGAAATACCACCTGATTTAATTAGTTCATAATATGTTATAAATTAATTGATACTTGGGAAATATTAATTACAAGTGCATGTAGTAATTAGGGTAGCTCTTAAAAAAATTCGGTGTCATAGTAATTATTTGGGTGTATATATAAATGTTGTATGTGCATATATTGACATACAATACCGACATATGTATATATATAATCAGGATTTAAATATATAAGTAATTATACTGGATTTTGATGCATGAAGTGACCACATAAGGCCAACCATAGGATTGAGGGGGGAAAAGGGTTGAACTTGTTTAAATGAGTTATCAGAGATTGGGTAAAAGGGGTTGGATATTTCTCCTTGGCTCTCTCTATAAATACCTATGCAAACTCATTCATTCCCATACTTTTTTAAACCCTGGCCGTCTATATCTGTAACGGACCCCCTTGCTCCATCCTCTTCCATACTCAATACTTCATTAGTGGTTCGACTCGATTCTTTGCAAGTTCGAGTGGTGGATTCTGAATCCTAGGAGATAGAAGCAGATAAACTATAACAAGTGGCGAGATCTTTGAAGGTTACCTTTATTTTATAGATATATTCATATGATCATGCCATAAAATTTCATATATAATAATATTGCTATATGTATATATTTTAATCAATTGCTTTAGAATTAATAAATGAATAATATGAAACTTATATGAATTAATATGCATTAAATTAGAAATTAATAGTAAATATAAATATTTGTTTTTCAATCTATAATGAACGCTATTTAATAAACTTAATTTTAAATGTTAAATTATTTCACTATAAACATATTTGTTATTTAAAATACTATGCAGATTTATGGTTTGATGTTTTAATACATATATTATTCAATTAGTGTAAATAATAGTTATATATATTAAAAACATGTAACATCCCCCATTTTGAGGTTCGAAACTAAATGCTGCAGATGCTGCAGTCATCTATAGTATTAATTTTCAGTGACAAAATGCGATAATGTTAATTGTATCAATAACATCAAAGCACAAAAATATGAAATAATTTTAAATACAGTTTCAAAGAAAAATTTCTCATTACATTTCAAAAATGATATTTCATATTCATTACATAATCCCAAAATATTGTCCAGGTTCAGATAAAACAAATTTATTACAAAATACTCCAAGAGAGGCGTACGAAGATGCCCTCTTGGTTGATCAGAGTTACCAATAGACTGTTATAACATCTCTTTTTACACACTTCAGCAAAATAACCTCAACACAATAGATTAGTAGTATAGATAGACTCCTAAATAGCTAGCTTTGCCTTCTGCATGTCTCTAGAAGCATTATTCGCCAATACCTACTAACCCGAAAAACCCTTACTCCAAACCGACTCAAATCAAATTTTGAGCACCCAAGAGTTTAAGGGAAAAATATAAATTTCGAGTCAAACAAAAAGCCTGGCACGAATAATTATATGGCATATCGAATTTATAGATATCTAGTGAGACCACACTACTGAGCAGAATAAGTTTTCCCCTCACTAATATCCCTTTTTAAGATATATCTTTTGCAAAACTTAATCCTACAACCACAAGGGTTAAACAGACGATATAAATGATCATGTGCATGCATGTTACATGGTTAATCATGATTATCCATCAAATCAATTGACCATCTGTCTCAGTGTTTAGTTTTCACAGGATAACTACCAACCCACATGGCTAACTCGGGACTACTAGATATATCAAATTTCCTAACTAACTATAGAAGAAAACTGGACGGTTTATCCAAATACACTTATCCTAGTGTTTACCTGATTATATGTTAATCTCATAGTTTTTCTAGGATACTATGAACTTAAAGGTTTTGCAGGCCAACCTGTAACCTATTTTATCTTTATATATTCCTTTCTGTACGTAAACCTACTTTTAGTCTTACACTTGACAAAGCCCTACGCACTTGAATATTGGGCTTATATCGGTTAGGGGTTAACAACTGAAGTATACAATGCTACCCTACACCAGTCTCATCCGGTTTTCAAAGCATCTTATCACAATCTGTCTAAAAGTGATAAGAACAATATTCTCTTTAGTGAAATCCTGGGATAAACACCCCTTTTAATTTCCTTGAAAACATACTTTCTTTATAAATGATTTAACCCATGAAATAATATCTAATTCAAGGACAATTTTAGCTCTTTACTTTATCCAAAATATTCATGCTATGAATATGATTTTACAAAATTATATTGATGAATATTGAAATCACTTGGAAGTTAGCTCACTTTGAAATCATAGGCTATAAAGCCAAAACAATATATAGTCCTTATATTGATATAATGCAGCAAAGATATAGTCGATGAGGGTCTCGCCCCTCAAAACATATTGAAATCTTCTATTGGTAAAACATAAGGGTTTAAATTCGAAGTTAACCACTTTGTATAGCATATTATAAAATCTTAGAAGATATGTAGCGACATTGATGAATCTCGACAACAATGTCTTAAAGAATATAGCAGCATCATTAAGACTAAAGTGAAAGTAAGTAGCATTAAAGCCTTCCTTGAAAACAAGATACGAAGATTAAGGTCGACAATTTACAAAGTCGGAGTGATAAAACATGACATCATTGGCTTCTTTGAAAAATGCGGCAAAGAATAAAGCCGAAGTAACGCGGCACTACATAGCCGATGATAAAAGACACAGCTTCCTTGCCTTTTGGAGTCATTATCAAAACATGCGGCATCATTATAGCCACGACCGATTACTTCAAAAGTCATAGGGTTGGCGACATTATAGAAATAGGCGATGCCAAAATGTTTAAGTAAAACAGGTGGAAACATTCATGTCGAAGACCATGGCATCAATACTAACCTTGTCGACTTCAACTCCAATCCTCCTGAATCCATTCCATATCATCTAGGATGATATCCTACGTTTTCATTAAGGCCGGCAACATATAACAGCGGCAACAAGGACTTCGACAACTATGACTTCAGCATGACAATGTCGTAAGTAATCGAAAAACTGCTATTTTGCTATTAAAGTAATTTATTTTCATCAACTCCTTTTATTTGTCAAAATCTTATTGGATAACAACTATCTTTATCAAATCCTTATTGGAAAACTGATCTAAAGCAGGTTTATCATTTCCAAAACATTTGGAAACCTTTAATCTTATATTAATAATTTAAGATAATAATTAAGCCCTTTCGCTTAATAATTTTATAATCTTGCATAAACACTTAGGAAAATTTTCCAAAAATCATAATAAGCCAATTTATTTTATCATTTAACATATATAAATTTCGAGGCCAGCACATTAATTAATTATTTTTAATAATTAAAACCAAGATAAACCATTTTCTCCTTTTAGGAAATTCATAATAAATCCATACTCTCTAGGAAAATTATGAAATTAAAAATCCGCTTCTAGAATTATGCTTCTAATATCAAATCATTTGAGTATCATATGATAGGTTTTCTCACTTAAACCTATTAACTAATTTCATAAATAATCCAAATATTCGCCAATAAGCACATAATCATTCAATCCTTAAAACATGGCATAATAACATCAAAAAATTAATTTGTTTACTTAAGACCAAAAAAACAATTAAAACATGGAATGCATAGCTGTTATTCAACTTAAATGGTTTAAAAAAGTTGAAATTTGTATTTGATTTGATTCCCGTAAACTTTGATCTTTCTTCCTAGCTTATCTTCACTTGAATACTTTATTAATGGCTAGCCTACTTCTCTTTTAATTCGTTTGTATTGAACGAGTTGAATGAGGAAATGAGAATGAGAGTATATGTTAAGGAACTGTGCTCCTTTCCCATTTTGCCCTCCTCATATATCCTTCTTCTTATTAATGCTCTAATTAATTTCATTAACTCATCAATTAAGGCTCAACCCATTTTAATTACCAAATCTCAATCTCCTTATTATTTTACATATTTTATTTAATTTATCCAATTAAATACCCTAAATAATGTTAATAAAATTTTGGGTTGTAAAAAAAAACTCTCGTGCTTTTATTAAATAAATTATTTTTATTATTCTTGAAAAAGAATAAGTTTTATATGTCATAATATATAATCATAATATGTATATATATTAATTAAATAATATATATGTTATTTATAAAATATTTTTAGCTCATTATATATACATATTGTAAAGTTAAAGATATTTGGTTTAGTCAAAATATTGGATATTTATATTTAAGCTTTTGAATTTTAAATATATATGGTATTTTGAAATTGCCAACTTGGTTTTAAATTCAAATATAAAATTACTTTGATCTAGTCAAATTAATTTTGAATTAACATATTTTAAATTAAAATTTAAAATTTAAATTAATATTTTTATTTAGTCAAACAAACTAAATTATACAAGAAATTTGAATTTAAATATAATTGGAATTATATATATATGTGTGTGTGTTTTATAAATTATTTAAACTTGGAAATATATATTTTATATATCCGCACTACACATATGGTAATGAGAGTATGTGTATACAAAACCATATACATATACCTTAACATATTCAAGCACACATACACACACTTAGATATGTATATTACCCTGGATACGCATATGAATTTGTTATATAAATATGTAAACTAATACAAATCAGAATATCTATATGCGTGTACATACATTTTATAAACATGCTATATACTTGTTTTACATTGTCATATTACATCATATCAATAGTATACAGCAACTATATAAAATATAAACATTACAAATGAAAATAAAACATTATTTTAAAATATAGACTTGATTTGAATGCTAACTAGTTATTTATATAGGCCCATTAAGATCCGCTTAGATTTTTTTTGAAATTTACCTTTATTTCATCTGCTGCCAAGTGAACCAGATGCAATAGTGGTATTAGAACCTAATCTGTTTATGTAAATATATTGGCCAACATTTAGGCCAACTATAGGTTTTTTTAGTGGGTGTCTAGAACAAAAGTGTCTAGGCGTGGGGATGGAGTAATCGATACTCTTCCCTTTTTGATTCCTGGGTTGGCTTAATGGATGGAGGAAGTTTTGAAGTTGGCCCAAGTGTAAGGCTCAAATTTATTTTGGAACTTAGGCTAATTTCAAATGTAAGATTTGAAAATTTGAAAATGTAATTTAAATTTAAATGTTAAGTTTATAATATAAAGGATTTTACATACATTATAAAATAAATTTAAAGTGTTTTATATTTTTCTCAAATTATTTCGAGAAATTGAATTAAATAAATAATTAAATAAGAGGAAGGTTCAGTGGCATCTTTGTTTTGGAGCACTTCTTTAGCACCCTACCATAACTTGAGCTATACTGTTCCAAATGCTATAAAATTTTGTATATGTTCAATCCACGTATAGAAGATCATACCCGCTAGATTCGGTCTCATTTGAAAATATGTAGCATAACACATTTGATGTTTAAATTTTAAGGTTAAACTAAATGTCAAACCCAAGATCTCTAACGCTAATAATAAAAACTCGGTCATGAAGCAAATTGAATTTATTCAATGTAAAAACTCTATGTGCAAACCCAACTGCCATTTACCTATTTTTAATCGACTATCCACTTCATCTTCTGATGATCCTTTATGCACCGACATGCATAATTCTATGCACATAATTGCACAAAAAAACTCAACAATCCACATCATTATTCACTACAATCACCTCCAATGCCGATACATCTAATATCTATCAACATCACAAACCATCCACCTCCTAGCTTGCTTGTATTGTTGATGATTTATATCTGTAAGTAGTTTTTGAAAAGACTCTATTGGCACAATAAATAGTTTTAAATGGGTTTATCTCTGTAATTAGTTTTAAAAAGAGTGGATAATTTTGAAAAGGGTTTATCTCTGTAATTAGTTATTGAAAATGGGCGATATATGTATCCGAAGAATGAAAATGGTACAGTATGGATAACGATAACGATTACCTGAATATTGGCGTAATAAATGAACTTCTATAAAGGTCGAACCTCAACTTCTATATATGAACTTCTATGGAACAATGTGAATCAACCTATGGTAATTGTATTCAACCTCTTAATCCACACAGTGCATGAACATATGCATGACCCGTTCTATACAGTATTAGATTTGCTAATTATTCATACATATGTGCATCTCATAGCCTCCTAAATATTTCTTCCTCAACGATAAATACATTGAAAACTGAATGTTCCCATCACTTAAAGATATTGTCTTTATCCAATACTTCACACTACGCAATAACCAACGAATTGTTAATTAGGCTATTTGTGGAGCAAATAATATCTATTGATTATTTATTCAATGTTAAAAGTCAGCCTTCTTGTTTTATAATCTTCATGTAAAACTTATTGATGCATCTCCCAATGAAGGCATAATATGGATAAAATAACTTAGTCAAATATGTGGTTGACTTTGATGCAAGTCCATAAGATTGATTAACAAACCTAGCATGCAGTGAAGTGCATACATAGGTGTCCTACATATCCATGAGTTTGTGATCAAAAATAAAATTAGAAATGTTTGACGTCAGTTTATGAGGAGAAAATGACAAAAGCCATTGGAATGAATCAAATCATGAAGTACATGTGTAGTGCTATGTAATGCATTGGAATTGACTGGCATGTCCTCCCCTTCATCATCTATTAGAATAATAATGTGGTATTTTTTCCCCAGTTATGAGGTAACTTCGTCCCTGTTTATAGGTACCAACTACAGATTTGAGTGGCTGATTAACTAATCCTAGGAAAATGACGCTAAGGTTTTCAAATTAGGGCTGCAAGGAAAGCAAAATAAGAAAAAAAAAGTTTTTTCCAGTGAGAAGGAAGTAGAGAATATCGTCTTATGATATTTTGGAAAAAAGGCAAGATTTGGAGAAGAAGGGAACGATTTGAATGGTAGGAATTTAATAGGACTAAGAAGGGGTAAATAAATTGTAATGTCTCACATCGCCTAATATGGTACGGACGATTACTATATAACCAACTAGACATCCTCCCCTTACAAGCTAGCTTTTGGGGATGAGTTCTACCTAGTTTGGTTCATAATATTTGGTATTAGAACTACTCCCCGAGGCGCCGCCGCCGCCCGCCCTTCCTGAATCGGGTCGAAAGCGGACCGTGTTATATTTTTGCTGGATATAAGTGGATATTTTTTGACCGTTTAAATTCGAATGAACGGACATGGACGCTGCTTTTTCAAATGAAGAGACGTGACCTTTTTCCAACGGACGTAGCCATTGCAAACGAAGAGAGACGCGAGCTTTTTTCCAACAGATGTGGCCGTTGCAAATTTTCCTACAAAAGGAGAAGGAAACCTGACCGCTTTCAATCTCCAACCAATTCTCTTCCTCTTCGTTTCTGCAAGCCAGTTCTACATATCTCATATGAGTTCATATACACCATAATCTCAAGCAGATCACATCTATTGTATCTTGTGAGACTTTGAACAAAGTCTTAAGGATATTGTCACAACAATCCTCAGATGGAATTTCCTTCTACATCCCGGTTAGATTTTCAGTTTGTTTGTATACATATTTCTACAATCTTTCCTGTTAGACAGTTTACTGCTTCTACTCAATAGTGAAACAATAGTTATCGTTGTAGTTTAGAACGACAACTTGACATTGTTGTTACTGCAATTTGTCATTGTACGTTTATTTCGACTCGAAATTTGATTTTTAAACTTGTGTAAGGAGTCATGAAAGCAACCTCACATGAAATTGATGACCTTAAAGATATTTTCTATCAATTAGAAATGTATGGAGGGTTGAAACTAAATGAAGGGAAAACAAAATGTTACTTTAACAAGTTTTGAAAAGATAAGCAGAGATTGCTCATTATAACTGGAGTATCAGAAGGGGTACTCCCAGTTAAATATTTGGGAATTCCACTGTCTACACATTCCATTACAGATAGAGAATGTGCTAAACTGATAGATAAAATTAGAGAGCAATTACAAGGGTGGAGGTCTAAATTGCTGTCTTTTGCTGGTAAGGTGGAACTAGTCCATACAGTGGTCACCTCTAAAGTCAGATATTGGCTCCAAAATTTTCAAATTCCAGACCGCTCCCTAGGAAAAATTAACTCGGTTTGTGCAGATTTTGTATGGAGATGAAAACTACACAAAATCAGCTACAAAGATTTGTGCCGTCCTAAGAAAGAGGATGGAGTTAGACTAAAAAATCTCTTCGAACTTTAAAAAGTTTATGGCACCAAGTTGGCTTGGAATATACTATCATCTAATAATTTATGGCCCAAGTGGATGAGGGCTAAATACATTTAAACAACCTTTTGGACAGATCCCCTAGATAATAATGCACCGGTCACATGGAAGAACATTCTGAAGTACAGAGAAGTATTAAAACCACTGATTGAAAGAAAAATAGCAAATGGATATACAACAGATCTTTGGAGAGATCCTTGGTTCAGTAATAAAAGCTTGATTGATAGGGTGGGACTGGAAGGATTCTCAGATTATGGCAATCCTAATTGCACTGTTTCAAGTGTAATTGAAGAAGGAGTTTGGAAATGTGAAAACCAGATTATCACAAGGAATTTTGTAGAGGAAATTCAGAAGTTACCCTTATATGTAGAAAGAGGCTTTGATGAATGGAGCATGAAAACCTCAAGGAAAGGAAAGTTCCAATTTCATGAAACTTTGGAGTACACCAGGTATAAACATCAAAAGGTAGAATGGTGCAATACAGTTTGGAGGAAATCGGTAACTCCAAAAATGGCTCATACTACCTACAAAGCCATCCTAGGCAGACTTCCGACTAAAGACCGTCTAAAAAATTAAGGGATTATTGAAGAAATCATATGCAGTTTATGTAATAAACATAATGAAAGTCACGAACACTTGTTTTTGAGTGTAACTTTACAAAATCTGTATGGAGTTTACAAAAAATGAAATGCGTCGGTTCGAATGAAGTAAAAACACTGAAAGATGAAATCTTTTACCTGAACAATAGAAGAAACAGCTCGAACCTTTTGCAAGAAGTATTCAAAATTTGCCTCACAACTACCATTTGGCATATCTGGAGAGAGAGGAACTACAGGACTTTCAATAAGGAGAAGAAGAACATTCAATCAGTCAATTCCCAAATTGATCGTCACATGAAGATGATAATCTCGGATAAACAAAAAACACTTACCATCCTAAGGGAACTAGAAAAACTACTACTGGCGAGGTGGAAGATGATGGCAGATTCTGAAGGAAATCTAAAAAACTATCGGGAGCCGCCATGAAACTGGAAAAGTGATTATTAAGTGATAGAAATGGAAAGGTTTGAGTTTTGTAATGATTTTGTCGATGTTTTTTGTAATTTGTAACTAGGGCTTTGGCTTGTTTATGGAAAAGTAATAAAGATTTAACCTATTTTCAAAAAAAAATTATTTAAATTTAAATCGTCTCGAATTACGTGGCTTAAAATATCGACCTCCCATCGAGGTGTGCCGCTAAGCGTTTGCAATACTATACCCTTATTCTGAACGCGATGGAAAAGGTTTCAGATCCTAATTCGATCGTGGGGTCCTAATTCGATCGTGTGGAGAAGATAACTTTTTGGACCCGATTTATTATTTTGGATTCGTTATAAATTTCAGCGCATTTATATTCCGTATGATCACACGATAACTCCGAAAGCTACGAAATTTGAAATCCGATAATAACACGATCCAGTGGAACTAGTTTCGTCAAATTCCGAGACTGTGCCTCGAAAGACTATTTTTAAATGTCAATTTAAACGATATATTTTTAAAACAGAACAGATCACTTCCAAATTCAAATTTAAAAGTTTCATTGTCTGCAGTATTATTAATATAAATTTTATAAGCCTTCAAATTATTTTTATCAAACTTAAAACTCCAGATTCACTATTTAAACTAGTTTTCAATTATAAAATTTCAATAATTAATTTATTAGATAAATTGCTATATTTAAATTCTTAATCTATTTCTATAAATAAAAATCAATCTTTCACATTCAATAATCGATATATAATTGAATTTTAATATTTAAAACCCTTTAAATATTCACAATTAATGCCAGAAAAATCCGGGTCGTTACATTCCTTCTCCTTTAAAAGAATTTCGTCCCTGAAATTCCCAAGGCAGAAGAATGCTCCAAACCTAATAACTTATTAAAACACACTTAATGAAAATTCGGTATTCACTTTTCTAATCTTTTGTTTCTTCCCAAAACAATTTGTTTTCAAATTTTAATTCCAGAATCCTTTATTTCAATTCCAATTTGAAATCAATTCTTTATTAGCGAAATATTTTCCAAAAAATTTCAAAAATTTTCCAAATCAAAAAATTTACGGAAAATTTGGCAGAGTCTTCCTGGTATGGAGGAGCTTTTGCATTGTGATAAGAGAGACAAATGTATATACATCGACCCACACGGTTGAAAAATAAAAAATACAACAATTTCTTATATTTTTTATTCCTTTTATTGCATAGGCGTACCTTTATTTAGCATTTTTAAGCAAGCGGCTTATTTATTTAGCAATTAGCTCGACCAAAATCCAGGAAAACGGCCTCCAAGTACCTATACTTACTCAATTTGAACACGTAAGCACCAAATATACGAGGTTCAAATAACATTTCACTTATATTCAATAGCTAAAACATGGATTCTATGAGCAATGCATACTAACAAAGTTGAATATGCGATTATATGATTTTTATTTGATGATAATAAACATATATATATTCGTGTAAATGTATTTGTTAATGTACTATTTTATTTTTCACAGATTAAATAAATATTTGCTGAATAAAATTAAGTGACACTGAATTTGAATTCAAACAGAAATTTTATTCAAACAAATATTTATTACAATTTCGAATAGTACAAATTCAAGCTCTCACTGTTCGCTATACAATTTCAATTACAATACATATTTCTAACGGCCATCACTCATCAAAATTCAATATAGTTTGTCGATATGTGGTAGTTTAAACAGGAATCGTTCGTTTTTCATTTTATATTTTAAATAATAATAATAATAATAATAATAATAATAATAATAAATACGAAAGTGTTCACTCTCATTTAAAAGTCCTCACGGTTATGCATGGTTAGAAGATACTTGAATTCATTTTTTTAAATAAAATTGGAATACTACTAATCTCATTTAAAAGTCCTAACGGTTATGCATGGTTAGTAGATATTCAAATTCCTGATATAAATATGCCATAAATAGACACAACTGTATCGTTTTATATGATGACATAATTCTCATCATTCTAAAAGTGGAATATGTGCCTAACAAAATATTTATGATTTTTGTTTGATTTTTTATTGAAATTTAATATTTATATTCAATTGAGTTTTAATGTTGGATTAATATCGATCACTTTATCTCTATTTTCTCTAACACTATTACTCTTTTGCTGATAATAAAAGGGGGAGAGAAAAGTTTAGATTTTGTCAAATAAAATCAAGCAAAGGTCAAATAATTTTCTATTTGCATCTAGGTTCATTTGCATATTTTTATTTGTATGCATATATGTAGGGGGAACTTTGTGTAGAGAGGAAGCATTTAAATAGGGGGAGCAATTAGAGCATATCAATGATCAAGTACATTTAACATATTCAAAATCTTAAATATATGTTTTGTTATCATCAAAACGGGGAGATTGTTGAATATGCGATTATATGATTTTTGTTTGATGATAATAAACATATATATATTCGTGTAAATGTATTTGTCAATGTACTATTTTATTTTTCACAGATTAAATAAATATTTGCTGAATAAAATTAAGTGACACTGAATTTGAATTCAAACAAAAATTTTATTCAAACAAATATTTATTACAATTTTGAATAGTACAAATTCAAGCTCTCACTATCCACTATACAATTTCAATTACAATACAAATTTCTGATTACATCACAATTCAATTTACATAAATTCCTCACTACATATCACTCACACTCGTAGTTTATCTTCAACTTCATTCCAGTTAGAATCTAGTGTCTGAGCAATCTGCAAAAATATACACTAACGTAGTAAAACTGAAAAATAAATATTTTTGCAATATAAAATAAGATATGGATTTTTAAAATATTATTTGCCTCAGTTATTTGGGTTGTTCGTTATCATTTACATTTGGATTCATCACACACGAACAATGTGACATGCAAATGTATCACTGTACATGCCACAAGGCAGTGCACACCGATATACACTTTATAATGTTACAGGGACAGGTGAGCACAAGGTCAAACCCAAAATAAAAGGACGGGTTCAACTCAGGTGCAATATAAGTAAAATATCGACATGAGCACAAGGTCAAACGGAGCGTTTAAGCTGGATTCAACTCAATGTACAAATCATAATACAACAGTGCCAACAGATCAGAGAAGAAAATAAAATGGCACATGTATATACAGTGCATTCAATTCATAGAAACAAATGACACAATGTATGAATGACTCAAGTGATACAAGTGACAATGCTCAATGCACAGTGCAAACAAATGCACCAAGTAAGTGACACAGCGAACATGACAGTGAACAACAGTGCACCAAACAACTCACACATATGCAACCTGACAGAGCTCAAGAATATACATGCGTGAAGACCAACAGCAGTTTATACAACACTACAAAGGATGATGCCAGGACCAGTATGCATAGCTGTATATGCATGTGTACATATGGTGATACGGCTATAATATGAATCAAGTGCATATGAACCCAAATCAAGCATGAAGTATACATATGCATAACAACCAGATCAGAACTTCAACCAGTACACAATGATGAAGCACCAGACTTCAAGCCATGCACAGGTCAGGGAAGCAACCAATACACAGTGCATATATGAAGTACACAAGTACAAAATCAGATAGCAAACTACATGTTGAACAATATGCAGCAGCGACCAAAGTCAAAGCAAAATCAGGTCGAACAAAGACTACGAGCAGTGAACATTTGTATACATATACAAGCAACTCAAGTGAAGAATAAAAGTTAAAGCCGTGAGTTTATCAAAATCAAACAAGTGCCTGAAACAATTTCAAGTTGAACAAATTACAGTGAAGTCAGTGGCAAGCATACACATATATAATGCAAAGAAGGGTGCAGTGAAGACTGTAGGTCATGGCTGCAGCAACTATTTTTTAAGAACGTCAATGGCAACGTGCAGCTGCAAACAATTGCAAGCACACGAAATCAGAAGTCAAGGCCAAAGCTAGCAGAAACATGAATTCACAGTATCAATATCAAGTTCGTACCAAATCAAAAAAACATCAAGCCGAAGTCAATGTTGAACAAGTCAGAGACGTGGTGATAAAGAAACGAACAGTTCAGATTTAAAGCCGTGAGAAGCAAGTATCAACCAAGTATACGAATTTGAATAAGTCAAAGAAATCATCAGCATCAAAACAATATCGATCGGCCGAAAGCATAGTATTGAAAAAATCAGACGAACGAAAATTTAGGAGTTCGACTCCTATAAATTGCAATAATCATCATCGGCAATAATCATCGAGTTCAAGTACGAAAACACAAAAGCATAAATTACATACCGAAGCAAGGAAAGAACTCGATCAACGAAGCAGCCGAAGTGAGCAACAAGGAAAACGATCGATCAAGGCTAAACGCATATAATTACCGATTCGATCAATTTAAAGTCGGCACTTCGAAAAGCCCTAATTTCCAGAGCAGAGAAAACGAAGCCCTAATTTAGTTACAAAGAGGAACAACCGCCATTCTCAAGAAAAAGAAACAGGCGGAAGTATAAGAGAGAAAGAAAAGCGGCCGGCCTTGTTAAAGAATAAGAAAGGGCTTTGTGTTTAAAATTAGGGTTATTTTAATTTTAAATTGTTTTTAATTGTATTTTCCTATTTAAACCGTTTAAATTTCTAGTCGTGTGACTAGGGGACAAACTACGTGGCGTAATTTGAGAATTCGCAACTCAGTGGCTGAGTTGTGGCAGGGTTTTAAGCGTAGAGTTAGGTTTAGTCGATAGCGGGTTTCGCGAGTTTACGTGTGTAAGCGTCTGACTATCTAATTTCTAGTAGAAACCTTGGGGCAGCACGTAGGCAGGGTTTTGCCGAAGCTGGGTAAATTCTGTGTCGTTCTATTTCTGTATTTTATTCTGCTATTTTTCTGTGCTGCTTTCAATCTGCGATCTGTGTTGAAATTATTTTATAAGCTTCCGCAATTAATTTTTATAATTAACAACATCACCCTATTCACCCCCCCTCTAGGGTGAAATCGATCGTACAAACAATATTTAAGAGCAACTTATATGATTTCAACACTACTTCGATTGTTTTCAATCAATCCATATACTACGTTCATTCAATTTAAATGGTTTACAACTCAATTATTCACATTCAATTCATTTTTAAACTAAACGAACTCATATTCATTCCAATTAATTTCAAAATCAATTTTATTTGCTGCTATGAATTCATAGAATTTTTATTTACTTTCGTTTACGCCAAACGACAACTTTTCTTATGAAAATTTGGCAATATATATTCAACAGAATATCCATTTTAGTTTGTAACTTTTAAAATTAATTCCAACTCATTTTATATTTAATTCCATTCCATTTTAATTTTTTTCACAATCCATTCACTTGCATTTCATTGCATTTCCGCATCCGTTTTATTCAAGACCATTTTACTAAACTCAAAAACATTCCATGCTGTTTTATTTAATGGCCGTTTCACATTTTTACTCAAAACCAAACTTTTATTTAATATTAACTTAAGTAATTTTACTTCAAATTGTTCCAGCTCCATAACTTAAGTTTATGTAACAAATTCAATTTCAACCCTTAATTTGATTTTTTTATTAATCAAATCGCGTTAATTCACTAATTTATTCGATTAGTATATTCACTTATTCACTTCACAATTTGAACTTCCAAACTTAATTCATTTCTGAGCTCATTTAATTAATATCGAGGACATTTCAATTATTTTGCACTCTAATTGGATTTATTTGCTACTCAAACCATTTCTATTTTAAGCTAATTCCATTTCATTTGACAACATTTCTACTTATATTTAATTTACTAACAATTCAAGTCGAATTTTATTTATAACTCGAGTTTATTTCCAAACTCCATTATTAACTCACAATTCACTTTTATTTTACCCATTTAGGTTCCATTTCCATCAATTCTATTCTCGGATATATTCAGATTTTATTTTAACTCGAGATTTACACTTATTTATAGCCCAAGCATATTTTTATTTAATGGATTTTCAATTCTTTTATAAGTTATCGAAATTTATTTATTTCGATTCAATTCTTATTTAACTTTTTTCCAGTTAAATCTATCTTAACTTATGCTAAATTCAACTTCATATCATTCTTTTGAATTTATTTAGGTAATAATTTAATTCCATTCAATACCATCTATAACTCAACTGAATTTTATTTCAATTTAATTCCATTTCAACCCAACCTCATTCAGTTTAAGTTAATTTCAATTTGATTTAATTTTATTTCTCAACCCAAGTTAAATTTTTATATTCCAATTCAATCACTTCCAAAATTTAATCCATTTAACTAATCTACTTCACTAATTTATTTCTTCCAAATCATCATTATTTAGTTTCAAAATTTTAATTTTTTCAACCTAGTCCAAGTTAAATTTCATTTTTTATTCTTTTTTGTATAATTTATACTTATACAATTTTCCCTATTAGTTATATGAACTATTTCAAATTTTATAATCATGTTTGACTATAACATTATCATCCAAACACTTCAATTTTCATATAATAATTTCAGAAATGATTCCTCTTATATCAAAATATATTTTTATGTAAAATTATTTCATTTACCCACTTTAAAAACAATACCGCGTCGGTTTGCTAAGTTTAAGAGTTTAGAAATCCCTATCGATATAGTTGTTCCGATTGTACCGATTAGAATTT
Organism: Allium cepa; assembly: GCA_030765085.1. Lineage (NCBI taxonomy): Eukaryota > Viridiplantae > Streptophyta > Magnoliopsida > Asparagales > Amaryllidaceae > Allium > Allium cepa. Next base: position 469,710,123 of record CM060943.1, read on the forward strand.
ATAAGCACTCAACCGATAAGTCGACACAATATTAAAACAATTTATATTCTCTAACAAATACGCGCTCATATCTATTAATACTCTCAAACTCATTCTAGGGTACTACTGACTCTATCTCAATGAGTAATCCCCACCAGAGCCAAGGTTTTCGCTTAACCTTCAGCTCTAATATCACAATGTCATGACCGGGGTTTCTAACCTCCGAAAATCGACATTAATTCATCCATTGTATTACATGCTGAACCATCGAATTTTGGAAATACCAGATCATAAGGAAAAGAAGAAAGAGGTAGAAGAAGAAAATAGAAGACAACCTTAGAATCTCACAATCGCAGTGGAATAAAAAATAATATATAATAATAGCTTTAAATAAGAAGAAACCTGTACTGTTATATACACATACCATTATCAGAGTACAACAATCATCCATTTATTTGGACAGCTTAATACTTGTCCTTACACAGCGGAAATAATAACCAAGTATGGAGATACGTCTCTGCCATCTAGCTTGCCACTTGAGCTCCATACCATATTATCCTAGATCCGTTCAACTCGGTCTGACTCAGGCATTATAATAAACAACACCCGAGTCAGTCAGGAAAACAGCGTGAGAAAATCACACTCAATTGGATTATTATATTGTTTGAAAAATCCTTTGAAAACAAAGGTATCTCGTAAGATCACACCACAAATAAATATGTATGGTTTTTACCTTACGATAACCAAAACGATTTTTATTAAATCTTCTAATATTATAATAGCGTATATAGGAAGTAAATAGAATCTAGCTGAAATGCTTACATCTCACATTCTAGCACAGTTGGGCACAATCAAAACCGTACGGGCATTTTTTGGAGATTGGGTTCCATACAATGGCATGGCTACTGGGGTACCGTCCATTACTATATCTGGTCTAGATTAGCGTACCAAGGACCACTCTCGATCCCCTGCAACACAAGACCGGAGCTACCCCTTACTGGAGTGTCCATATAAGATCACCCCATGGTTGGGATCGGCAACCGCCCATACAGCCGAATAAATGGACTCTAGACAGCGAAAATCTTACCCAACTTGGGTGTTACCTACTTAGCCTTGCCGCACCCCTTGTTTTAGCCTTTCCCGGTTGATGAGGCTTGAGGCTATGCGTTACCTTTTTATAACACATTCACTTAGAATGCTCAACATCCTTACTTGACGATGGTCTGATAGCATTCGTCCATACAAGCTGCCCTGTGTCTACAAAAACCGAATCATCATCTTCATCATCTTCACAGTACTCATTCACTACGTTCAAACTGGATCGAAGTTGTTTTCGAATAATTAATCTGATCCCGGTCTCTTCGAAACGATCAACGCATTGGCCAATATTGATAGTCAGTTATTTAACTATCAAATAACATCCACAAGCAACCATCAAGCCTTAACTAACTTTCCAAATTATCTATCTCAAAATATCTACCCAAGATTTTATTTCCATATTTCCACACTTTGAAAGTAGTTTCAAATTCCTTTTATTCTCACGGAACAAGTTTTTAACCTTTTCCCAATACTTAGAATATTTTCCCACTTCATTAGTTACTCAACACTTGGAAAATATCCACCTATTTTCTATTTTCTTTTCTCAAAATCGTTTACACTTTTATTTGTAAATTCCCAACTCGTTTCACATGAATTCTATAAATCTTGGAATTCCTTAGTTAACTTCCTTTAATATTCCCAAAGCCATTTACGCGTCTTTAAAATTCCGGTTTCACTTCTACTTTCCCTGAGAGTTTTTATTTCACCTTCCGAAGTTCACTTATCTTATGCTTTAGAATTTTATTCAAGCTTCCATAATACCATTACAAGATCTTCTTCTAAATCTTATCCGTTTTAAGTAAGACTTCACTTCCCATCTCGAGAGGATTTATAATTTAATTTTAAAACATTTTGAAATATATATATATATATATATACATATAAATTAAGAAAAATGGTTTATTTTCAAATTATGGTTTAAGGCAAAACTAAATATCCACATAAAAATTCATATCCAGTTACTAATAAATTTATAAAGCTGATTTTATAACAATAGAATTTATTTCAATAAATATTAAGTATATAATAGCGAACTTTTAGAATATTCTAAATTCAAATAATAGTTTAAAGTTACATAGTATAGAAGATTTTGAAAATTCTATTTAAACAATTTAATTCACTCAACAAAACTCTATTTTTAGAAAATTCAATATTCATCAATTCAATTCATAGATCCCTCTTGATTCGTATCACCTCGGCCATATCTAAATTTTATCGCCATTCTTCACATTCAAAATATATTTCATTATTTCTTTTGAAAACAGTTCCCATAACTCGATATAAGTTCACACCATTAACTTACACTTTAACCTATCCACTGATATCAATCTATCCCATTTATAAACCCCGTTTATAAATTTATAAACTCTCCTAAGTTTTCCATCTACTTATAAAACCAATTCTATTTATACTTCCAATTTAAAATTTTACCCTTTAATAAAATCCCATTTTATTTAAAATCTATTCATCGATTCCAATATCTCGTCAATCCCTTAATATATAATTTAATTTCAAACCTCGACTTAAACCAATTTTCAAATAGTTAAGTATAACTCAAGTTAGCTAATATATTTTTATTCTACTTAATTCCCTTTAGAATAAATCCAATTTACAATATAAATCTTACTATTCAAATTCCTTTCACATTCCTTCAATTTAATTGTTTCTGGTATTTGAAATGCCCATTTTAATTCCCATGCTGTCTAACATTTAATAATTCAATTCACACACAAACCATTTCAATTAATCCATCATAACATATATCAATATACATATGAACAATAAATATTTTTGAGGAATCCTATTGGATCTCTCCAACATGTTTTTCCCTTCATCCACAGATTTTAGTCAACAAATAAAACACCAATCCCACTTTAAGAGGGATATTGCGGTATATAGGGCCATCCTCTATGATGCGGGGTGTATAGGGTCTCATCCGCTATATAATGCGGGAATATCAATCACTCCAATACTAATATATATATACTACTATATATAAATAACACCCAATAGATAAATCATAAATTTTTCAATGAAGTCAGGCATGCAATAATTTAAATTTAACATGTAATTTTAACATGGTAATCCAAATGAGTGAGAAAATCTCACCTTTATTTTTATTTTGCAATCCACTTCAATCTTGACTTGGTTTCATGGTTTTTGACCTTGTATAAACATTATACGGTTTATAAATATTTTAAATAACCGAACAATCAATTACCATTTAATAATTTAATTTAATCTAATAACTTAATTTAAACTAATTTTCCTTTAATAAATTATTTTTAGTGATAAAATAATTAAATAAGTTAATTAAACAAATTAATCTCCATAATACTTTATTTTAAAATTAAACTAGTAAGTAAAAATATGTATATATGTATATTTTATTATATTTTTTTCTTTGAAACTACATATACTAAAAAAACCTATATACATTTTAAAAATCTATTTTTTATATACAACATTTTAAAATTCCTATATTTTCTCAAAATCTTATATATATATTTAAATTGTATGTGTATTTATATGTACTTATATTTGTGTCATTATTTCTGTATATATACCTACACACACACACACACACACACACACACACACACATATATATATATATATAAATATGTATTAAATTGAAAAACAAATTGTAAATATGTACCTCCCTATAATAATTTTCTTTCTGTAAATATCAAAACAGTAATTTCCTTTACTGTAAATATTTTCTTCTTTAATATATATAAAAATCTGATTTTTAACATTTCTACTTTTCTTTTAAAAATAAAAACTTTACCTTACTTTTAATTTTTTCTGCTTCATAACCTATATATATATATTAAATTTAATAAAAAATTATCTAATACCTCATTGACTTCCCCCGCAGTTGTACCTAGCCTTCCCTTCGGGTACACGCACGACCCACGCTTGAGAACAAAAACCACTGAACGCGATCATACTCCTTCAACGCCTTCACCGTCATATCGAACACACCTACATCCAAACTCACGCGATGTCGACCTCGAGACCACCCCTGATCGCGCCCCACATCGCTTTGAACTCTCGAGCTTCGAATGACCCTAATCCCTTCCTACCGCGTGCGATTTCAAATTCTCGATTTCTCTCCCTCTCTGCTATGCGATTCGATTCATTGAAGGAAGCATGCGATTTTGCAGAGCTCTTTTTTTTGAATCGAAGATCGATGAATTGAAAAGGGAGAAATCTCGGTCTTTAAAAGAATGAGAGATGGAATAAATTTGAATCTCTTTGTAGTATTAAAAGAAAAGAAAGACGAGAGGAGGTGGAATAAGCTCGGCCATTTTTTTCTCTAAGCGTTTTATTGATTTGGATTTGAAACTGTTCGTATTTTAAAAAGGGAAAGCGAGTAACAGGAAAATATGTTAACATACTTGAATCAATAAGCTACAGTAACCATGAGATGAAAGCAAAAAAGCACTGATGGGAAGTTATTTCAGCTGAAGGTTGACTGGTATATATGAATATATATATATATATATATTATTTTAATTTAAATCATCTCCAACTACGTGGCTTAAAATCTCGATCAACTATCGAGGCATGCCGCTAGGCATTTAGAATGTTATACATCTATTCCGAATGCAATGAAAAAGGTTTCGGGTCCTAATTCGATCGTATGGAGAAGATAGCTTTTTGTAACAGATTTATTATATTGGATTCAGTATAAATTTAAGCGCTTTTATATTCCATATGACCACACGATAACTCCGAAAGCTACGATATTTGAAATCCGATAACAACACCATATTATAGATCCAATGGAACTGGTTTCGTCATATTCCGAGAGTGTGCCTTGGAAGACATGTCAATTTAAACGATATATTTTTAAAACTGAACAGATCACTTCCAAATTCAATTTTAAAAGTTGCATTGTCTTCAGTATTATTAATATAAATTTTATAAGCCTTCAAATTATTTTTATCAAGGTTAAAACTCCAGATTCACTATTTTAACCAGTGCTCAATTGTACAATTTCAATGATTAATTTATTAGATAAATTGCTATATTTAAATTATGAATCTATTTCTATAAGTAAAAATCAATCTTTCACATTCAAAAATCAGTATATAATTAAATTTTAATATTTAAAAGCCTTTAAATATTCACAATTAATGCCAGAAAAATCCAGGTCGTTACAGTAACCCTAAATATTTTCTTATTTTTATTGCTATGTTTAAAATTAATTTTGATTTCCTTGGTGCTTGTTTGTTATATATATTCATACAGAACTCTATAGACAAACTCTATACATATTGTTAGTCTGCTTAGACGGTACTTTTTTGTGCAATTTTGTTGATGACAAAGGGGGGTGAAAATGTATAAATATACTAGGCAAAATGATATCGAGAGTACATAGAGACATAGGAAGTCAAATATAAAAATATTATTTCTCTCAAGTATTTATATGGTTTTCATCATCAAATGGGGTATATTGTTAATATCCTAAGTATTGATTTTGATGACGACGATCATATAAATATTACAATTAATGTTTCTCTGAGTAATATAGTATTTCAGATTTTTTATGGAGATAAGCAAGAATATAGTGGAAGAAAATGTATATGTGAAGATTTACCAAATCAAATGGAAGAGAAAAATTGACTCAAGATGAATAAAACATAAGGTCTTTGTCAACGGAGATATTTGAAGTGTTTATTTAGTTTGTTCGAATCTTAGAAATTTTTTTAAAGATCCCATAATAATTCCTTGAATTTTCTCTTTAAATGCTCTTTATTTTATTCTCCATAACTTTATAGGTTATAAAGAGTTCAAACGATTTTTATAAAGACATTACCAATTTACACCAGGATAGTCGACATATCAAAATGAGTATGTTATCCTACTAGCCGTTAGTTAGATTTTCAAATTTTAACCAACAAACACTTTACTTCATCCTTTTGTCAAAATGCATATCACTTTGTTCTCTATATAAAGGCTCTTGAAAATGAATTTTAGCACACAATTCTCCTACGTTTTCTTACTCTTTCACTTATGTACTTTTGTAAGATAGTCCCATTAAATGTTCTTTCAGTTTCTTTGTAAATCTATAATCTTTCACCTTCATTCTTCAAGGATTTGCAAACCACACAATATCAGAGAGTTTGTATTTGGATTATCAATCATTATCTCTCTAATGTCATCCCATTTCTTAAAGATTTTAAAGTTATATTGCTGTTGGAGGTCTGTAGGATTATTGTATTAAATCTGTAAGAATTTGTACCGAAAATACAACTACTTTCCATAGTCCATGGTTGGTTGTAAATAGGAAGTTGTTCTTTCCACTTGAAGAAATTCATGAGGTCAATAGTATGTTTCCACCCATTGAATTGAAGGATCATAAAGGTGTTCTTGCTACCCATGGAAAGCAAGTTTTGATAGTGTAAATTTTGTATGAGGAGAACATGACTGGAAGTAGGATTGGAAATTCGAACCAATATAAAATTCTTAATATCGTTTACTTTATTTCTCTTACTCTAATTTATATTTGCCTTTAGATTATCTGCCTTGTTTGTGATTTGATTACTGATCTGAGTAGACAAACTTGGAATTCACATGTTAAATTTTTGACATACATTATTTACTATTAGTGTATTAATAGCCTTAAGATCCATTCTGCATAAGTATATTAGGATCCCTTATTTAGTATTAGAGTATAGTGAATTTCGTCATGTACTAATGGTTGTTTAATAATCAATAAAAAACTCAATGAGAGTTTTCTATAGGTCAATGCATCTAAGTCAAAATAGAAGATATTTTGTAACCATATGTAGTAATCTTCAGACTTGAAAATACTATTAATCTTAACTATTAGATGTCCTTGATTATGGTCAAACACATGATAAAATGATCATGTTTCGACCATAACTGATTATACGTTGAACCACTTGAAGTGAAACACCGCTCAAGAGAGGTTTATTCTCCTTCATTGTAGAATGTTACCATCACCATTTTTGGCAATAATTTAAAGTCAAAATCTCTTGCCACATGAATCAATTAATCAAAAATGTTATTCGATTGAATCAAGGGCATCAAAGGTTGTAACATCCCAAAAATCTAACCAAAAATTTAATAAAATAATTGAATTAAATATAACAAGGGTAAAAATGGAATTTTTGTAAACATATGAATTTGGCTATGTAACTTAAAATCTACGTTCTGGACAATATTCATATATAATGTTTTAAAATAGGAGCTAATATGAAAAAATTATTAAACATTTCAAATTTGAAATAAAAATAATTAAATAATTATTTAAGGAAAGAAATAATAAAATAAAAAAAGCTCTGCCGATCGACAACATTGGTTGGACAGGTCTTGCCCTAGCAGTCAACTTCTCCAAACTAAGCGGTTGACCGGTCGCTGCTTTCGAGCTAGGATTTTGATTAGCCGAATGGCCCGGTTTTTTAATATTAGATCCAGGGGTCGAGACTAGTTTCTCCCCTAATAATTAAAACTCTAAGCTAAGTCAGAACCCTATTAAGCTGAGCGTAACAAAACTCCATCTCTTTAAAATTTGAACCCTTTTTATCCTGAAATCAATTTTTTTTTTAAAAATTAAAATTAAATTTAAGGGATTGAAGAAGAAGAGATCAAATCAAATCAAGGGGAGTTCTACATCAAGCGAAGGCAACTCCAAGCATATTAAGGAAGAGAGGTGAAGAAGAGATTAAATCAAATCAAAGGAAGTTCTACATCAAGCGGAGGCAATTCCAAGCATATTAAGGAAGGGATAGCTTTTTAGAGGTGAGTGAGTTCATATTGATATGGAGATTAATATGTAATTTAGTTTATTTATATCCTATTTGATCTAAAATTGGATTAAGTTAAACCATAAATATTATTTATCAAGTAATAGTAATATATTGGAAATTAAATAAGATTCAACCTATTTGAATCTGATTTTTGTCTTTTCTAAATCTAAATAATGTAAACACGGTGGATGAAAATTGGTTTATGTTGAATACCATTTTTATTGAATTGAATATAGATTGGTATATGTTAATTCTAAACTTGATTTAATTTTTTTTGATAACAAATATGTTTATGAAATTGTAATTAGAACCATCGAAGATTGTTGACCGAAAAAATTGGGTTCTCTGTGATTAATTGTTTATTGTAATCAAAAGTTTGCAATTAACAAAGAAGAGAACAAACAAATGAAACCCCAAAAAAAAAACTATGACCAGTCGACAAGCCCATTGGAGTCGATCGACAGCAAGCGGTCGACCGCTCCAATGAGAAGCGGTCGATCAGTTAACGAATTCTGGGCACAGTATAAACCTCGCCCTAAGGCCCTGGTTGTTAATTTAATTTTACATTTGTAACGACCCGTAAATTTTCGATAATTAAAATAGCTAATTTAAAAGATTTCGTGATTTAATGTTAGAAATTTTTTTGTAATTTCGTTTGGAATAATAATAACTGGAATGAATTGCAGCAATAATTATCCAAGTAATGAAAATGAATGCTACTTAGTGTATGCCTTTGAAATCAATAGTTGAATAGGATAATAAATGTTGAAATTCATTGGGTATAATAGAGTAATTGATTGATAAGTAAAATCTATTTAAAATCAAACATTGAATATTGAAAAGGTAAATTGTTTAAATTAAATATTTAAAACTTATTGAATAATTGAATAACTGTAAAATGAAAATAGTGTTCTAAATTGTGAATTGGTTTTAAAAGTTGAATCTTATAAGTTCAATTTCAATATTTCAAAAGATAATGAATTATTGGATAAGCGAAATTGTTTAAATTGAATATTTGGAATTTATTGAATAATTTAATAATGGGAATTGTATAACCGTATAATGGAAATGGTTGTTCTATAATCTTAATTCATTTCAAAAGTTAAATTTTAAGTTCGTTTTGAATATTTCAAAAGATAGTGATTTAAGAATAATCAATTTGTTTAAATTTAATATTACAAATGTTTGAATAATTAAATTCCGAATTTGATACGATTAATTTGATATTGAAATTTAATATATGAAAATAGAGTGAATAATTGAAATTTGATTTAATATGATTCAAATTGGTTTTCAATGTGAATGTAAGTATATTGGGATTATAATAGAGTTAATAAAATTTTAAAATTGGAATTTATTGGATAAATTGAATAACGGGTTTAATATGATTAAAAATGATTTGTAAAATTTTATTTTATCATACTGGGGTTATAGTGATGTTATAGAACTTTTAAAACTGAATATAAAATTTATTTGTGAAAATTTAATATTTTAATATTTAATTAGCGACTGGAAAATAGCCAATTTTTGAACAGTCTCAGAATTGGATGAAACTAGTACCATTGGATCCATAATAGCTAGTTATTATTGGATTTCAATTTTCGTAGCAATAGGAGTTGTCGTTTGACCGTGGCAGCTCGAGACGCATCAGAATTGTTTTAATATTAATTTGGCGAGTTAAAATAGCCATTTTTCAAACAGTCTCGGATTTCGACGAAACTAGGTTCATCGGATCCATAATGTGATATTATTGTAAGATTTCAAATTTCGTGTCAATCGGATTTACCGATTGTCCGGGGCGAGCCAAAACGCTTAGAAATTTGTTTAATCGGTTTAATTTAAATTTGATCGTTTATTTCCGTAACTCGCACAGATGACCGAGTTAGTTTTCGAAACCTGTTCCATTGTGTCCGTAACGCGGATAAACCCTAGAAACGTCAGTCACCGTGCGTAAATCGGAGTTCGGAAACCCCGGAATGGATAGTGTTCTTCGTTTCTATAAATGCCCCCTTTATTCACAAAAAAACCCCCTAATTCTTGCTTCAGGCCGCCGGCTACAATATTAATGGCCGAAAACCTTCCTCGTTCTTCCCCAAATTCCTCTCAATCGCTTCGTTTTCACACTCCGGCTTCTACACGAAAGTTGGAGAGCTCATCGAGCACTACGAGTTCAACGGTGGAGATCGAGTTTGGGCGAACGATTCAACGGCAATTTGAGTGCAAAGGTCTGGCCGTTCGCACGCTTTTTGAGAGAGAAGGGGGGCCGAGTTCACCCTAGTTGCGGCCGAAAGTTGAGGAAGGTGGGGGGCTTCGGTTGGCATTTCCTGATCGAACTCCGGGGCGTCGAGGTGGCTGCGCGTATTAGGGTTTGGGGCGGCACAATTGGGTTCGAGCGCGTACGCGTTTTCACGCGTGAGGAAGAAGGGGGAGGGGGTGCGGCCCAGATCTGCTATGCAGGAAATCAACGGTGATGATAGAGTGGGGTTTAAAAATTTAATTAAGCTGTAATTAATTTATATAAAAATTCGTGTTAACTTTAAACCATTATATCTTTGTCATACGAGGTCGGAATTCGACGAAACTTTTTGCGTTGGAATCGTATCGACGAGCTCTTCGCATTGCAACTGGATTGGAATCATTTGGAGCTAGAGAAATTTTGAGTCAAATCGAACGTCGTTCGATTTGATTTAAAATCGTAAAAATCAAGGTGAGTGTTTTATAACGCTCACAACGTACTAAATATCTTTATGCTAGTTAAATTTGATATTATGAAGTGATATGAATTTTATTAGTCGTTGTTGATAGAATTTAATTATCATATAGATTGTCATTTGAATTAACCGTTGAAAATTTATTTGACAGTTAATTTGAAATTGAAATTGAATTGCGATTAAATTACCTGACATTGATAACTATGAAATTGCCATGAATTGTATTGTTTATTGGATGATGTATGTCGATGGATGTTATTGGTTGATAGTTAAATGTTTGGATGTTTATTTGCTTATATATATACTGTTATGCATACATATGACACTGTGATTTGATTTAAGTGATATATATTCATCCCCGACATTTAATTGAAATAAATAATTACTTGGCCATAGGATAGAAAATTATATACGGACACCGAATTGGCTAAATTAATAATTTTAAAAATCGTCGATTTGAAATTTATTTAAATGTTCGATTTAAAAGTTATAAATAGAAATCAATTTATAGAAATCGAATTTGTCGAAAAATTGAGTTTGGAATGTTGAAATAAATTTTGGTTAAAAGAAATTGGTAAATAATTTAAGTTGAGACTTTAAAATTTAAAATTTGGATATGATTGAATTTCGAAAATTGATTTATTTTAAAGATTGAACATTATTTCGAACTTTGAGTATTACTAAGTAAAAGCGATAAAGAAGATAGTTTGAAATTGAGCTTGAAATTGAATCATATTTGTAATTGGGTTTTAAATTTGAATATTGAAAGATAATTTTGTTACATATTATAAATTGATATTTTGAAAAATCAAGCTAAAAATCGATATAAATTGAAATTGAATAAATTGAAGGTGAATGAAAAATTGAATTAATTTGAAGACAAAGTTGACATTGATTTGAATTGAAATCGAAATTGAATCGGTAAAACGAAAATTGAAATTTATTTTGAATTGGGAAGTTATAATTGAAATGGTTGGTTTTGAAGCTATTTTATTTTGTTTTCCGAATTACTCTGTTATATAAACCATCTTTAAATACTTAAACTATTTTAATCTATTTTAAATCTACTTAACCCAATTTAAATTATTTTAAACTAGTTTATCTATTTCAAATCCATTTTAAGATTTTAAGTATTTTAACTATTTTAATTGTTTAAAACCACTTTTAAAACTACTTAAAACTATTTTCTAAAATTCCAAACTGGTTAATAAGGTGAAATGTTTATGTTTAAATCTTGAATTTGAACACGAATAGGATTAAATGAAGTTGCAACCTAAATTGAAATTCGAAATGATTTGAAATCGAAATGAGATATTGATGCGAAAATTGATTTTGAAATGAAATCTTACATTTGGATGGATACGATGATATTTGAAATGGATTTGATTTTTGAAGCGAATATGATATTTTGATATAACTATGAATCGATTTGAAATGTAAAGGAGTCAACGGTGTAGTAATACGTAGTTATTAAAGAGTCCGGGATCGGATATGGACATACTCTCTGTGGATACCAAAAACCACTTTAATAACTATTATACGCGGAGTGTTGATCCAGAATGAAGTGGATGGTTTGGTGAACACGTTGACTGAAGAAAGAGAACGATATTGGATGACTCCTGACATGACTAAAACAGGAGCCGCGCCGGGCCATTGAGGTTCGCCACCTCTAGCGGACACGCTTCTTCTATACCATTTCTATTACATTTGTGATGCGATTTGGGTGCACCCCTTGATTTGGGAGTGTTGTTTCGCGGTGTTGGGGTAGCTGCTGGCTATGCTCAACATCAGTCCGGATCACGCAACTACTAGTATCCTAGTTGGTATCGCATCATGTACCTTGTCATACTGATTATCCTATTCGCGACCACTGCGTCTTGTTTTGTGTTATACCTATGGGGTACCCTCTGATAACCACCAGTTTACGGTGGGGCTTACGGTGCTGTATAGACTATGGCATTATAAAAATGTGTTAAGGGGGATTATGGTAACGCCTTAACGCTATTTTGATACTTTATATTACTGATAGGCATTATCTACTTAGCGTACATTACTACATAGTAGATAGTTTAATGGATCCTTAAGAGATGGAAAATCCCGTAACATCTCTTGAGTTATTGCACGCACGTTGACACTGGATATGAGATGTCAAATCCCGTAAACATCTCTAACGCCGTCACACTCATATTTATTTACGATTGATTTAACTTTCATAAGGATATTTTAGTCCTGACTCGAGTGTTTTGTCTTTTCAATATGCTCGGGTCAGTCCTGAGTTTTTCAGATTTTTGAAGATCTATTCTAGAGGATGAAGACGAAGATTTGGTATACTATTACTATTATTACCCTTGCATCATGCTATCTGCTGCATTATTTTATTTTTTCTGTTGAATATGTATAACTCTGATAAATGTTGTATAAATAATGATCAAAGTATAGTAAACTACTTCATGAACTGTTTATTTGATTATTATATTTTATCGTTCCGCTGCAAGATTCTGTGTTGTTTCCTTCCTTTTATTTCTCTTTCCTCTTCTTTTCTTATTTACCCCAATAACCATCTGCCCTTTTGAATGGTTTGGAATCGACATGTGTATTTGATCGTTTGTTTAAACTGTCCAAAAAGGCGGGTCGTTACAGTATTATATATATGTGTTAGTATAAGTAGGGGAAATAGCTACCTAAGTTTGTGATTCTTGCACGTTATGGGACTGGATATATGTGTGCACGGGCAACAAGGCTAGGCATTATTTATTCAATGGGGTTGATTTTCGATTGGGGAAATTCTATCAGAAATTACACTCATAAGAGGTTCTACGGTGTACGTGTGAACTAATGTTAATGCATGGAGAAGTGTGTGGCCCGGTAGTAACGAGAGTTCCTTGGTATGCACGACGGTGCAGATCTGATACTGCATTGTTGATGGAGCTCGCCATGGTGCGATAAGAGGTGCTACGCTACCCTTGAGAGATGGACACATATGCAATGACCTAGAGATGTCTTTGGCATGAATCGACATTCTGGCTCCCTCTCAATGCATAAATATGATACATATAGTTATAATTTAGGAATGTAATCCCAAGGTTAATATTGTAGGTGATCCTATGTTAGCAAGTTCTTGTAGTTGTTAGCTGATCCATGGAACATTTTGAGGTTAGATTAGTTGTTCGATCCTAGTGTAAGCCTTCATAAGATATAAGTATATGAGTGTTTTAAACCGTACCTCTTAGATAAATTAAACAAGTAGTATAGAAACATAAGTAGGATGCCCTAACTCACATAGGTTATAAATGAAGTCAATTGCATGTAATCACCATATATTAATGATGTAACTCATTCACTAGACTTTTATCTAAACCACTTCTTACCTTTCTTTTTCCTTAATCACAGGAGGACATGGCAGTAAGTGATAAGCCCAGATATTTGTATGTGGAGAGGTGAGCTTGGCATTAGAGTTGCTTTTTTATTCTCCATTACTCTCCATGTAACTAATTATCATACCTAGTACTTATCAGACTATATACTATATTTTGTATACTCTGGATTTTCGACTACAACTATTTTGAGACTGTATTTTCCGAAATATTTTCTAAGATGGTTATTTTCTGTATTTATATTTTATTTCCTTCCATCGTGAGATCTAAAAGTGTAGAATGTATTTGATTTTATCCTTGTATTTTAGTCTTTGTAATGTTTAATAACTCGATAGCTCATACTTCTTAGCATCGATATGAGTAATAAACTCACCTTAGGCTTTGGATCAGTGTGTCGAGAGGTCCGGATAATCACACTTGTTATTAGGTGTAACATCCTTAAATTTTGTAATATTATTCAAAAGATTTAATTAGATAATTAAATAGAATAATGATGATAAGGAAATTGAGATTTGAATAAATTATACAATAGGGTCATGCTTATTAACAAAGTAAATGGGCTTTAAATTAGTTTAAAGGTTAAATTAATCTACACATGGGCATATTGGTAAATTAGCCAATCTATTACACACGGCTATAACTTCTCATTTTGTCCATTCACATTCATTTTGTTTTGTCAAATAAAAATAAATGCAAAACCCAAATAGAGCCCGCCATTAACAAAGGTGAAGAGGAATTTTAGTCAAAAGCTTAGGATCCTAAGCTAAGTAGGATTAATCAACAACAAATCTAAAGTTCCTTACCAAGTTTATGGTGAATAATAATCTTCTACCATCTCTATTTTATTCGATGATTAAATATGGTTTTGAATTTACGATTTGTGATAAATTGGATGATGATATGCTTAAGTATATTATAATGATTTGTTTTAATTCACAAGCACATGAATTTATACGGTTTTAGTATAAAAATGAGATTTTATGATTTCAGGTTGCCATGGAAATTTTTTATGTTAAGTAAAACATAATTATGAAGATGGGTTTTAATTTTCAGAATTTTAAAAGCTATAGAAATCTTATTATGAATTTTTGATGAAAGAAATGATATGATTGGGTTTAAAATTTATTTCAATAATTTCAGAAAGAAATTAAGTCTAAAATTTTAACATGTTTGGTTACATGATAAAATCAATTTTTTGTGATTTTTGGGAATTTTTCCCAATCGATTTATTTGGGGAAATAAATTATTTTAAAGGAAGGGCTTTTCTATAAAATGATGGATTTTGGTTATATGGAAAGGTTTTAACGTTTAAAATCCTTAATTTGTATCTAAATAAATGCAGCAGTTTTAAAAAGGTAAGGTATTCGAAAAGATTATGGTGGCCAACCAGTGTTCTACAAATAGCAACTAGTTAAAAAGAAATTACTAAAAGTTGCTATAATTTAGCCTTCAAATCAGAAAAGGTGTTTCACCTGTGTTAATAAGTACCTTCCAACTTCATTGACTTCGCCTCATCTCAGTCGACATGCCACTATAATCGAAACCAGTACACATGATATCACTTAGGTGGTATGTTGTGGATTGGAAGGATAGCGGAAGCCATGGTGTCGAAAGGAGTTTTCCTAGTTTTACCTAAAGCTTTTGACACGGTTGAAAGCTATGCTTTCAAAAAGGTTTTATAAATAGCTTTCGAAGAAGGTTTCCATGTTGTGTTAAAGTATTTTCTTTCGAAAGAGTACCTTTTTCCTTTAAATAATCGCTTTCGAAAGGGTGGTTTCGTCCCAGTCGTAGCCAAGCCGCTAATCCCTCTTTCGACTGCATTGAATTCATCTATGTTGTCGAAGGATTTACTTTTGTTTTACTTAAGCCTTTTCCTAATAACTTTTGAAAGGGTTGAGGGTTTCGAAGGTGATGGAGTTGGAAGAGGTTTCAACTCTGTCCTTTAAAGTTTTATTTTAAAGGTTTTTCTTTCGACTAAGATGGTTCCATCGCCATCAATTTTTCCTTAAACTAATTCTTATTGGTTTCAAAAGAGATACTTTCATATATAACCATTTTGACCAAAATGATTTTTTTAAAGAGTAAACCCAATGCTTTCGAAAGGGGTACTTTCATTTGTTTTGAAGCTTTATATTTTATATAGGTGATTTGACACCATCGAAAGGTAAAACATGTTTCGAAAGAGAGTATTTACTAAGAGCTTCAAAAGGTATGTATACAATGTTTTGAAAAGAGATCTTTGCTTTCGAAGGAGGCTATCCAGAGGTTTCAAAAGAGATGTTGTATGGTTTCAAAAGTTAAACCTAATCTCAATTTAAAGTAATAACCATGGAATAAATAAATAAATATTTTGAAATGTTATTCACATTGTTATTAACCCATAACTTTATTTTAGGGAAAGGGCAGAATAACTAGTTAGGTTGACCCAGTAGTGAATATAACTTAATAGATGTTAAAATTTTAATTAAATATATTGGAAGGGGCTAATATGTTTACAGCAAGTCCATGAAAACCGTGCGATATTGGCAGGGGCCAATAGGTTCACAGTCAACCCATAAAAACTATGATTTGATATTGGCAGGGGCTGGTAGGTTTGTAGTTAGCCTATGAAAACTTAATCAGATTATGATATTGGCAGTCAGCCAATTGGTTCCTAGTTAGCCCATGAAAACTAGGATAACAAATAAGATATTGGAGTTAGCAATGGGTTCTTAGTGATCCCATGAAAACTAAGTCATTAGACAGATAGTCCTTAACATTTTAACTGGTTAATACTAATCCTAGAAACTATAATTGAGGCAGATAGTCAGAATGAATGGGGATGGGTAATCCATAATTGATTTATTTGTTTTTCATATCATCGAAATGTTTTGAAGTACTATTTTTTAACCATTGCGGATATATGAGCAAAGTATATGGTTTTATAATTGTTTTAGGATACTAGTGAGGGAAAATCCGTTCCGCTAAGCGGCGTGGTCTCACTATATATCTAAATAGTTTTATAAATGTTTTAGGAATGTGGAATTTGTTTTGTTGTTTAATTTTCTTTCCATATTCTTGTGTTTTTAGGTATCAATGTATCTAATATCGCCATGTTTGGTCGTCGAAGATTAATAACTGTGGATGACTGCAACATCCATAGCCATTAGTTTTGGATCTCGAAATAGGGGGATGTTGCAAATTGATATTAGAGCATAGATTTATCGAGCTTTAACATAGGCTTAAACCTAAAATATTTTTCTATACATAATCCAATGAATCGGATAATAAGATTGGGGTTTAGGTTAACGCTATAGTAACGTACTTGTAATTGCTATATATACAGTTGTATATATGCAAGTACATATCCCCATTCTCGTAGGCCGTTCTTATATGTCTTACCGAGGCTCGTATATGAGAAATGAGATAAGGAAGAAGGAAACGAAAGAGGAAACCTCGACGGAGGAAGCACCATAAATAATGGAAATGATTGACCCACTACCAAGAGAAACCTGAGTCGATCGGCTAATGCAAGTAACCAAAATGCTGAAGCCAATATGGGTGCTGGATATCCACCGGTAGATATGGGGGTGGTGTATCAGTTCTTGGCCGGTTTGATGCAAGCAGGAGCTGCTACTGGAGTTGTTGGAAATAGTGGAGGAGCTATCAATACAGCTTTGTTGAGTAGAGACTACACCAGTTTGGGTGGGAATCCACTCTTGGGAAAGGAGAGCGCCGTTGAAGTTCAGAATTGGCTGTTGCATTGTGAGCGTATATTTACTGATCTAGGTCTGAATGATGGGTAAAAGAGGAGGTTGGCCTCTATGCATTGTAGGTGTCAGCACTGCTCAGTGGAATAGTGTCACTATAGGAGTTCCGGAAGAGCAGTTAACTTGGAATGATTTTAGGATGAGATTCGAGTAGAAGTTTGTATTGGAGTTTGCTAAGTCTGAGCCGATGAGGAAATTTGTGGATTTAGTACAAGGAGAGATGTCAGTAGTTGAGTATGCTACTAAGTATGAAGAGCTGTCTAGATACGGATATGCTATTATAGATACTGACATCAAAAGGAATGAGAAGTTCATATGGGGACTAAGGCCCGAGCTTGCTTGGATGAGCATGGAACATGTCCGTGATCCTTGCAATATGGTGGTGGAGATGGCTATTCACCATGAGGAGTTCCTTGCTGATTTAGCTAAAGAGAAGTTGATGGCAACTCAGGGTTTTCAGTGGAAGAAGAGGAAGTTCTTTAAGAAGAAGTGGACCCAGAAGGGAGATACTTCCAAGATGTCAAAGGTTGAGGCAGTTTGCTATATGTGTGACAAAAAGGGTCACTTTTCTAATGAATGCCAGTTTGGAAATAGGTGGAAAGTTGCAGTTAAGAAGAATGTGAAATGCTTGAACTGTGATTAAATTGGGCATTACAAGAATCTGTGTCCAGATCCAGTTAGGGAGGAAAAAGAAAAGGTTTTTTTTTTCTATAGGACTAGCTAGGCTTACTACAGCAGCTAATCAAAAGACTATGATGGAAGGTACACTTTTGATTTAGAGTATTTTAGTTAGAGTACTTTTTGATACCAATGCATCACATTCATTTATATCTCAGTGTTTGGTTGATAGATTATGACTAGAACCCACCTACCTTGCCACTTTCTTAAGGGTTGCGAATCCATAGGAGGGTATGCAACTCTAGGGTTAAAATGTGACCAGTTAGAACTTTACTTGTTAGGTCATAAATTTATGTGCAGTTTGTAAGTTATCGATTTCTTTGATTTCAGGATCATCTTGGGTATGGATTGGTTGGGTAGGTACGGGGCTAGAATATTTTTCCAAGATAGAGAAATATCACTGAGACACCCTGATTTTCATAGCCGAGTGATATTCTCAGTAGAGAATACTGACAGAAGTGTTAGTGTTATGCTTAATGCTATGTAGGTAGAAAATGAGTTAAGTCAAGTTCCCGTAGCAAGAGAGTTTGCAGATGTCTTTGAGCCAGCCACGGGACTACCTCCGAAGAGATTGTTGAGTTTAGAATAGATTTTGTGCTAGTAGCTGAACCTGTAAGTAGGCCACCTAGCAGGATGACACCAACTGAGATGTAGGAATTGAAGGTGCAGCTAGTGGATCTAGAGGGAAGGAGTTTTATTAGACCAAGCAGTTCGCCTTGGGGAGTGGTTGTGGTGTTTGTGAAGAAACCAGATGGGTTGTTAAGGATGTGTATTGACTAACGTAAGTTAAATAAACGGAAAATTAAGAACAGTTATCCTTCGCCAAGAATAGATGATCTGTTTGATCAGTTGAGTGGACTCAGGGTGTTTTCCCAATTAGATTTAGCGACATGTTTCCATCAGTTAAGAGTGGCAGAGGACAGTATTCTTTTGACAGCATTTCGAACTAGATATGATTCATATGAGTGGTTAGTGATGTCATTTGGATTGACAAATGCACTTGCTTTCTTTGTAGATTGATGAACCGAATTCTCCGAGAGTACTTGGATAAGTTTGTACTAGTATTTATAGATGACATTCTAGTATACTCTAAGGATGAGAGAGAGAGCATGAAGTTCATCTTAGAGTGGTTCTTGAGACACTGAGGCAGAATCGGCTAAAGGGGAAGTTTACCAAGTGTCATTTCCGTAAGAAAGAGGTAAAGTTTCTTGGTCACATGATTTCAAAGAAAGGATTATCAGTCGATCCAAATAAGATCGAAGCAGTGAATAATTAGAAGAGACCAAAGACAGTAACTGAGATCAGGAGTTTTCTTGGACTTGCTGGATACTGCAGGGGATTCATTAAGGATTTCTCGTGGATAGCAGCACCATTAACTAAGCTAACCGGGAAGGAAGTGAGATTTGTTTGGTCCAAAAAATGTGAGGAGATATTCTCTAAGTTAAAACATTTATTAACCAATGCACTCATATTAGTAGTTCCAGAAGGGAACCAAGGATTGGTGGTGTATACTGATGCATATGTAAATGGTTTAGGAGCGGTGTTGATGTAGAATGGTAAAGTCATTTCCTACACATCTAGGCAACTTAGACCGCATGAAGGTAGATATCCTACTCGTGATTTGGAGTTGGAAGCTGTGATTTTTGTATTGAAGATCTGGAGACAATATCTCTTAGAGGCAAGATTTGAGTTGTATACTGATCATAAGTCTTTATGGTATTTGTTCTCTCAGAAGGAGTTGAATATGAGACAGCAGAGGTGGCTGGAGTTTTTGGTTGCTTATGATTTGGTACAGAGTATACACCAGGGAAAGGTAATAAGGTGGAAGATGCCCTTAGCAGGAGACATCAGAATGTGGTGTTAGCTATGTTCGCGGAATAGAGAGATTTAGAAGCTTTAGTTAGTTGTGATGTGCAATTAAAATCGATTGCTAGTTCTAGCCAGAGTAACACCAGGCTGTCTTGTTTAGAAGCTCGACCAGTATTGATTGAGAAAATTGCTTCTAAACAGAAGGAGGATCCAGTATTAGCTGAGAGGACAGAAGACTTGATGTTGGAACGAAGATCGATGATTTAAATGATTTTAGCCTTGACCAGAGAGGATGGCTAAGAAAGCAAGGACAGTTATGTGTTCTGAATGTGGAGGGCTTAAGGAAAGAAGCTCTTAGGGAATTTCATCAATCCAAGTTTACGATTCATCCTGAAGGAACCAAGATGTATCAAGATATGAAAAGGAGCTTCTATTGGGAATTCATGAAGAGGGATGTTGGCTTATGGGTTAGATTATGTGCAAACTGTTAATAAGTGAAAGCTGAACATCAAAAACCAAGTTGGTTATTACAGCCTTTAGAGATTCTAGTTTGGAAATGGGATTCGATACCCATGGATTTCATAGACGGGTTGCCAAGGTCAAATAGAGAAAATGAAAGTATATGGATTATAGTGGATAGATTGACCAAAAGTGCCCATTTCATTCCGGTTAAGTCAACCAGAACGACACCTGTTTTGGCTAAGTTGTTCCTGAAGAACATAGTTAGACTGTATGGAGTTCCTAGTAGTATAGTCAGTGACAGAGATGCATTTTTCACTAGTGAATTCTGAAAGAATCTACAAGAAGTGATTGGTACCAAGCTTAACATGAGTACTGCGTATCACCATCATACATATGGGAAGGTAGAGAGAGTCAACAAAGTGCATGAAGATCTATTAAGAGCTAGTCTATTAGACTTTGGTGGGTCTTGAGAAGATCACCTACATTTGGATAAGTTTTGCTATAATAATAGCTATCGGACTAATATAGGAATGGCACCGTTTGAAGCTTTGTACGGAAGACCTTGCAAATCATTAGCATGTTGGTTGGATACTAGAGAGAGATTGGTCTTAGGTCCATATTTGGGTAGAGAGGCATTAAAGAAGATTGAGTTAATCCGAGGAGGAGAAGGAAGCTCAGTCCAAACAGAAGAGTACGCAGATAAGAGGTGTAAGGACCTAGAATTCTCAGTTGGAGATAAGGTTTTTATTATGGTATCTCCTATGAAAGGTGTGATACGATTTGGAAAGCCAGGGAAGTTAGCCCCAAGATATGTAGGTCCATTCCATAATATAAAGAGGATTGGAAAGCTCGCATACATAATAGAATTGCCGAGCAGTTTGACAGGTGTCCATAATGTATTTAATTTGTCTCATCTTTGCAAGTATATGCATGATCCAGAGACTACTATTCCTCTGATAGGGTTGGATGACTTAATGGTAGATTCTAATTTGACTTTTGTTAGACAACCAGTTTGGGTTGTAGCTAGAGATGAGAAAAGATTAAGAAACAAGACAGCCAGGTTGGTGAAAGTTCAGTACAACGACAACGAGAAGGACTGTACTTGGGAGACAGAGGACATGATTAGAGATACTTATCCTGATCTGCTTTGAGGGTATGTCTATATTAGATTTATATAGATAGTTTCTAGTCAGTTAGGCTAGT
Source organism: Allium cepa (assembly GCA_030765085.1). Classification (NCBI taxonomy): domain Eukaryota; kingdom Viridiplantae; phylum Streptophyta; class Magnoliopsida; order Asparagales; family Amaryllidaceae; genus Allium; species Allium cepa. The sequence continues at coordinate 469,731,971 of CM060943.1, forward strand.
ATGGTTGTTAGGTGTTGTTACTAATTATTTCTATGTTTGGTATTTAGTTCTTACTGAATTTCGAGGATGAAATTCTTTAAGGAGAGAGCCTGTAACATCCCTAAATTTTTATAACATTATTCAGAAAATTTAATTAGATACATTAGATAGAATAATGATGATAAGGAAAATGAAATTTGAAGAAATTACACAAAGGGTCGTACTTATTAAAAGAGTAAATGGGATTTAAATTGGTTTAAAGGTTAAATTAATCTACACATGGGCATATTAGTAAATTAGCCAATTTATTACACACGGGTATAACTTCTCATTTTGTCCATTCACGTTCATTTTATTTTCTCAAATCAAAATAAATGCAAAACCCTCATAGAGCCGGCCACTAACAGAGGAGAAGAGGAATTTTAATCAAAAGCTTAGGATCCAAATCTAGGGAGGATTAATCAACAACAAATCTCAAATTTCTTATCACGTTTAAGGTGAATAATAATCTTCTACCATCTCTATTTTATTCTATAATTATATGGTTTCGAATCTACGATTTAAATTCATTTTTGTGATAAATTGGATGACGATATGCTTGAGTTATATTATGATGATTTGTTTTTAATTAATAAGCACATGAATTTGTATGGTTTTAGTATAAAACCGAGATTTCATGATTTTAGGTTTCCATGGAAAATTTTTATGTTAAGCAAAATATGATTTTGGAGATGGGTTTTAATTTTCAGAATTTTCAATGCTATGGAAATTTTATTATGAAGTTTTGATGAAAGATATGATATAACTGGGTTTAAAATTTATTTTAAGAATTTCATATAGAAATTGGGTCTAAAATTTTAATATGTTTGATTACATGATAAAATCGATTTTCCATGATTTTTGGGGATTTTTCCCAGTTGATTTATTTGGGGAAATAAATTATTTTAAAGGAAGGGCTTTTCTGCAAAATGTCGAATTTTTGGTTACATGGAAAGGTTTTAATGTTTAAAATCCTTTAATTTGGATCTAAATAAATGTGGCAGTTTTAAAAAGGTAAAGTATTTGAAAAGATTATAGCGGCCAATCGGTGTTTTACAAATAGGCAAGTTGTTAAAAAGAAATTACTTAAAGTTGCTAAATTCAACCTTTGGATCAAAAAAGGGTGTTTCAACTATGTTAGTAATTACCTTCGGACTCCATTGACTCCGCCTTATCTTAGTCGACACACCACTATAATCGAAACAAATACAAATGATATCACTTAGGTGATTTGCAGTAGATTGGAAGGAAGGCGGAAGCCATGGTGTCGAAAGGGGTAGCTTCCGATGGGGTTGAAACCCTACTTTATTTTCAAAAAGTTAACGTCTTGCCTAATTTTACCTAAAGCTTTTGACATATTCGAAAGCTATGCTTTCGAAAAGGTTTCATAATTAGCTTTCGAAGAAGGTTGCCATGTTGTGTTAAAATGTTTGCTTTTGAAAGAACACCTTTTCTCTTTAAATAATCGCTTTTGAAAGGGTAGGTTTTGTCCCAGTCGAAGCCAAGCTGCTAATCCCTCTTTCGACTGCGTAGAAGTCATCTATGTTATCGAAGGGGTTACTTTTATTTTAATTAAGCCTTTTCCTAATTACTTTTGAAAGGTTTTAGGGTTTCGAAGGTGATGGATTAAGAAGGGGTTTCGACTCTGTCCTTGAATGTTTTGTTTTAAAGGTTTTGCTTTCGACTAAGATAGTTAAGCACCATCAATTTTTCCCTAAATAAATTTTTGTTGGTTTCGAAAGAAATACTTTCATATTTAACCATTTTGATCCAAATGATGTTTTTAAAGAGTAAACCCATGCTTTCGAAAGGGGCACTTTCATTTGTTTTAAAGCTCTACAGTTTATAAAGGTGATTTGATACCATCGAAAGGTAAAACAGGTTTCAAAAGAGAGTATTTACTAAGAGCTTCGAAAGGTATGTATACAATGTTTTTGAAAATCAGTCTTTTCTTTCGAAAGAGGCTACCTAAAGGTTTCGAAAGAGATGTTTTTATGGTTTCAAAACTTAAACCCAATCTCAATTTAAAGTAATAACCATGACATAGGTAAATAAAGATTTTGAAATGTTATTATCATTTATTAACCCATTACTGTATTTTGGGGAAATGGCAGACTAACTAGTTAGGTTGACTCAGTAGTGAATATTACTTAATGGATGTTAAAATTTTAATTAAAGATATTAGCAGGGGTCAATTGGTTTACAGTATGCCCATGAAAACTTTGTGATATTGGTAGAGGCCAATAGGTTCATATCGACCATGAAAACTATGATTTGATACTTGTAGGGACCGGTGGGTTTGTAGTTAGCCCATGAAAACTATATTCAGATTATGATTTTGGCAGTCAGCCAATAGGTTCCTAATTAGCCTATGAAAACTAGGATAACAAATAAGATGTTGGTGTTACCAATAGGTTCTTAGTGATCCCATGGAAACTAAGTAATTTGACAGATAGTCCTTAACACTTTAACAGTTAATAATAATCCAAGAAACTATAATTGAGGCAGATAGTCAGAATGGATGGGGATGGGTAATTGTTGATTTATTTGTTTTGCATATCATCATAATGTTTTGAAATACTATATTTTAACTATTGAGGATGCAAGAGCACAATATATAGTTTTATAAATATTTTAGGATACTAGTGAGGGGAAACACATTCCGCTAAGCGACGTGTCTCGCTAGATATCTAAGTGCTTTGAGAATGTAAATTATTATTCATACCAGGCTTTTTATCCGACTCGAAGTTTTTGTTTTCCCCTTAAACTCTCGGGTACTCAATTGATTTTATGTAGGTTGAGAGTTAAGGTTTCCAGGTGTTCTTTTAGATGGATAAAAGCTTCTGAGGACGTGTAGGAGGTAGGATAGTTTTAGAGCTCTTTTATTTCCGTTGTATGTTTGTTTCTAAAAGTAAATTGTTTTCTTGCCTATCTATATACTCTGATCTTCCAAAGGGGCATCTTCATATGTCACTCTTGGTGTATTTTGTAATAATTATATGTTATTTGAAGGTGGTTTGTGAATTGGGATTATGTAATTAATTTGAAATATTTTGAAGTGGAATGTGAAATTTGTTTTGTTGTTTAATTTTTTTTCCACATTGGTGTGTATGGAGAGAGCGTACTTGAAAAGTTTTTATAAAAAGGTTTTAGAATGTTTTTCAAAATGGATCTCTAAAAGTGCATATTTGTATGGATATAAGTTTTCAAAGGATTTATAAAATATAATAAGGAAACCTTTCCCCTTAATCTCGCCAGTGTTATATGTGGAAAAGTTGCTAATAAATTCCTAAATCACAGATAGAAAGAACGTGTAATTCGATCGGTTGTGGCTTAGGTGATGCAGTTAAGATTCTAGGCATGAACATCTTGATTTGGTTCTACGGGTATTTGCATGCGAGTGGGCAAGCCGAGCTTAACTATAATAGGGGATCCATGTAGTATGGGCAAGGTGTAGTTCTATCCCATATACCTACCATCGATTTTTCCAAGCTATGTAAGGACTTTGTGAGTATAAGAAGGAAGTCGTATGTGGGGACCGAGTCATATATAAATTCAAAGGCATGGATCTGCACTTATGATAAGATTTTTGGATTGATGGGTCTTAGAGATGAAGTGAGGAGACAGCTTGCCACTTGGCATTTATAGGGAGAAGCTCTGAATTGGTGGGATGTAGTAGTCACAGAGACCAATGAGGGAGAGATTGCTTGAGGAGAATTTAAGAGGCGTTTGAGGCAAATTTTCTCTTCAGGGCAGAGGAGGGCATATAGTTGGAGAATTTCATACATTTGTAGCAAGGAGAGATGTCGGTGAGGGAATATGTGAATCAGGTTAATGAGTTGGCTAGGTTTGGTTTTGAGCCGACAAATACACCTTATAACAAAGCTTTTAAGTTTGCAAAGGGGCTGAATAAACCTCTTTAAGGTTTTCCCCTTAGTTATATTCCCATGGGTGCGACTTTCGAGGTTTGGTGGAGATGGGCTTGCTGAATACTATTCTCAAAAAGGAAGTGAAGTGTGAGCATAAGAAGATTGCAGGAAAGGCACCATAGCAGAATCAACACAAGGGAAGAATGTGGGCCAAGGGAAAGATTAAGAAGTAGGAGATGCAGTGTAGGAGATGCAGTAAGAAGGGCATTCTACAAGGAAGTGCAAGATGGACATCTCAAAGATCAAGTGTTGTAGCTGCAATCACTTTGAGTAATAAGGTATGAGTGTCTAACACCATATAAGACTTCTACACAAGTAGTTTTAGCTTACGCACTAGATGCTATCCCAGCTTGAGTGCGCCTCCAGTAGCGGACAAGGAAAAGAATATCATAATTCACGGCATGTTAACTTTATATGATTTACTTATTTTACCTTATTTGACACTGGAGCATCACACTCTTTTATCTCGAGTAGACTTGTAGATGAGTTGTACTTGGACACTAGCATATTTACAGACCCTATGGTTTTATTAAACCTTGTTAGAGGATCAGCTTATTTATCTATGATATGTAGGGGTTTGAAATTGTTTATTTTATGGGTCGAGTTCGATTGCGATAATTTTGTCTTGGTATTTTCTAGATTTGGCTTGATTTTGGGTATGGACTAGATGACCATGTATACGATGATCTTAGACTGTGATAGGAAGGTTGTTAGGTTGGGCACTTGTAGTGGACACAGTCTAGAGGTTTAGTTATGGCGAGTTACCTATATTATTTAGACCTATCACATAATGAGTAAGATTTAGTGCCAACAGTTAGAGTCTATCTACATTTCTTTTTTGAGGTCATCGGTTTTCCACCCTAGAGAGAAGTCGAGTTTTAGATTTATCTTATAGAGAACACTAAACTCGTTGCCTTACCCTTAAGCCATATGGCTCCTAAGAAGAGATTCAAGCTGAGTAAGTATGTAAATGAGCTACTGGAGAAGGGATTTACTAGGAGGAGTATTTCAGAGTGGGGAGCACCAATTGGTTTTGCTACTAAAGCGTATGGTTCTCTAAGACTTTACGTTATAAGCTAAATAAGCTGACAAAGAAGAATCATGAACCGTTGACTCGCATATACTTTCTCTTTGATCATTTGGTTATGTAAATGTGTTTTCTTAGCTTTACTTAACAACTGGGCTCTATCAGTTGCATATGGCCGACGATAGTATTTAGAAGACCGCTTTTCATCGACCCGATTGATTTTATGAGTAGTTAATCATGCCCTTTGGAATGACCAATGCATTCGCTTTGTTGATTTGATGATTCGAGTTTTTAGAGGGCTACTTAATAAGCTCGTGGTTGTATTTTTGATAAAATTTTAATCTATTTAAAAAGTAAGGTAAAGAACAGGTTGTATCTATAAGAAGTGCTCAATACACTCCATGGGCATAAGTTGAATGTGAAGTTCTTCAAGTGTCGTTTTTAGCACAATGAGGTACGCTTTTTAGGACACGTTGTTTTTGGGAGTGGTAGGTACACTTTTTAGGACACGTGGTCTTTGAGAGTGGTTTAGGGTCGACCCTAGTAAAGTTTTCGTAGCATAGATTGGCATGTGCTGAAGAATGCCATAAAGGTGAGTAGTTTTATTGGTTTGGTAGGCCACTATAGAAGTTCATTAAGGACTTGGCTAAAATCTATGACCCTCCGATCCACCTTACCAAGAAGAATTTTGTTTTCTCATGAGACTCGAAGTGCGATGATGCTTTTATCAAGCTGAAGGAGGTGTTGGCTAGTGAACCTATTCTAGAATTTCGCAAGGTATAAAGGCATTCACAGTGTATACCGACACTTTCCGCACGGGTTGAGCATGGTCTTGATGCAGAAAGGGAGAGTGGCGAGCTATGCTAGTTGACAGTTGAAATTTCATTAGAGAAACTACCTTATCCATGACCTTGATTTGGTATTCATTATTTTTGCACACAAATCATGAAGACACTACTTATTAGGAAAGCGGTTTGAGCTGTAATGGATCATAAGTCTGTCAAGTATTTGTTCTTCATAAAGGATTTGAATTTAAGGTAGCGAAGGTGGATGGATTTTTGGCATCGTACGACTTTGATATGTCCCATACTTTGGGCAAATGCAAAATTATAGATGATGCCTTTAGTAGGAAGCATGCAGTGTTGAGTCCTATACTCTTTAAGTGGAAGCACTTGAAATTCATTTCCACATTCGATTTTCAACCATCATCAGACATCACTCCAGGATTGTTAGTAGCTTGGAATGTGCAGCGTACACTTATAGACCACATTGGATAAGTCAGATGCATGACAAGGGTTTAGTGGAAATTTTTTAAAAGCACAACAGAGGAGAGAAGTCAAGTCATTTATGGTGTTATACCATTGACTCAAAGAGGTGATTATAAAGGGATGGTATATTATGTGTTCCTCTCATTATGGGTTTAATTGATGTGCTACTAGCTAAATCTCATTGTTCTAGGATGACTATTCATCGTTGCAGAGATAAAATGTACCACGACATAAAGAGAGTCTTTTATTGGCCCGATATGAAAAAGAACTTGGCGGAGTGTGTGGCCAGATGTATAACTTGCCAAAGGGTAAATGTGGAGCAGAATAAGTCGAGAGGGTTGTTGCAGCCATTAGAGATTCCATTGCGAAAGTGGAAGAGTGCTTTTATGGATTTTATTGATGGACTACCTAGGAGTAAGATGGATAATGAGAGTATTTGGGTCATAGTAGACCGACTGACCAAACATGCTCAATTTGTTTTGGTCAGGATTATAAGGACCGTGTTGCCTTTTGCAACACTATATGTCAGGGAGATAGGTAGATTACATGAGTTCCTTCTAGCATTCTTAGCGATTGAGATACCGTTTCACCACCTGGTTTTGGAGGAGGCTTTAGGAACTAAGTTGAGATTGAGCATCGCTTATCATCCATAGACGGATGAATATATAGATGGTAAATAGCGTGTTGGATACTTGCTTCGGATATGTATCTTAGATTTTGGAGGCTCTTGGTAGGATCACTTGCTGTTAGTGGAGTTTACCTATAATAACGGCTATCAGACGAGTATTGGGATGACACCATTTGAGGTGTTGCAAAGGAGGACTTTTAGATCGTCGTCTTATAGGTGGGATACTATGGATAGGATTATACTTTGACCAAATATGTTGTGGGAGAATCAGAGAAGGCAAACTTGATCCGTAGAAGGATGAAAACCATAGAGGAAATGCAGAAGTCTTAAATTGATAGGAGACGCACAAAGTTGGAGCTCGTAGTAGGCGATATAGTTTTTGCAAAGATCTCACCGCTTAGGCATGTCATGATAATTAGTAGTTTAGGAAAGTTAGCACCAAGGGTTGTAGTGCCTTTTCCACTCACTGGTAGAGTAGGAAAGTTATCATATAGAGTGAAGCTTCTTGAGAAGTTAATGGGAGTACACAATGTTTTTCTTGTGCCACACTTGCAAAAGTGTCTGCACAATATGTAACACCCCATAAAATCAACCATAAATAAATTAGATAAATAAAATTAAATATGATAGGGATAAAAACAAAATTTTTGCAAAAGTTGGAATTTGCCCACGAAAGTTATGTCATTGTGTTCGTGGCGAGATTCCGATCAATATACATATATAATATGTTGAAAACGGAGCTTAGACAGAAAATTTATGGGCTTTTGAAGTTTTCAGATTTAAAATAATTTAGATAGAGTTCAAATTTAAATGAATAGGTAATTTTAAAATTTGAAATTCAAATGTTAACAATAGATCGAATTAAGAATTAAGGACACATTAAAATTAACATTAAATGTTTATCGATGAATTGAATAAATATATAAAACAATGGCATAATTCCTTTCCAAAATAGATGGAGAGGTCGACCCCCTGACCTCTACCGGTCGGCCCCTAACGGTCGACCGATGACATAAAGGCGTTCGACCACTCCTTATCAGATGCCACTAGGGTTTGCATACAATGACCCTCTAGATTTTTATTTTATTAAACCTACTTTCGTCTGACGGTTCCGATGCATTTCACCTCTATAAATAAGACCCCAGACCCCTTATTTTTATTCATAAAATATTTTTGGAACATTAGCAAAGCTGTGTCAATTCGTCTCTTCAAGATTTAGAAAACTTCATTTGGTTTTCAGGTAAAAAATCATGTAGATCTATCTTTGTTTATTATTCATTTTCTCAACTTCTTCTCCTCCAAACCTATAATTTTCTGAATCTAACGTAGATACAAATCCCTTACTGTATATATGTATAAAAAAGTGGAGATCTGATAAGAGATCGTCAAATGTGTGTCAAATCCAAAGCAGGCAAAGCCAAGGCTATACTGTGAGTGGAAATCTTTGCTTTTCTATTTTAGTAATTGATTAGTTTAATTTGGGTTTGAATATGTCTTGGGGAGTTTTGCTTTGCGAAAATCATATTATAAACCCTTAAAACTCTTCAATGTGAAATGTAGGTTGAAATCTCAAATTTGTTTATGTCTAAATAATATGAATTGTGTATATTTGCAGTTTCGATAATTTTGCCTTCTATTTTCCACTCTTTATTCTTTTTCTTTGAATTTGATTAAAGAATTCTAATTAAGGAATAATGTGTAAGGAGCAAATTTTATTTGTAGTTCGCATTACCCATAAATTAAATGGAAATTCCTTTATTTATTTTTGTATGAAAAAAGAGTTGACTAGAGCGTAAAAATTATATTGTATGTTTCTATTAGCAATATATTTCATTATATCAATGAAATAATTTGAGTTTAAATTTTAATTATATACAAGTCTATTGATTAGAGTTTTTGGATATGGATATTGGAATTTTGGTATTATTAATAATATGGAATGCTACTTGTATAATTGTTTAAAGTGTAGACATTTAAACACTAGTTTAGGGCGTATATTTTGCGTGCTTAGAAATTACTAGGCGCGCGTATATATACATATATGCATAATTAACATATAATTGTGCAGCTAAATAGGTTATTAATTTTAGTTAATCCCTCTTAGAAATATAATTAATGTTAAAGGAAAAATGAGAAAGATTTCTTATAAGTCCTTGATTATGGAAGCTATGAGATGTGTGATAATATATGTAAAGTATGATATAAATCATGACTAAGTTATAGGAATGTGAGTCAGTCAAAAACACGCTGAAGTCTGCCCAGCTAATCTGGTTACTAACAGTATGACTTTAGAGATGATGTGAGACATCACCTACAATAAGTAATAACAATGACGCGAGGTTAGTCCTAAATTCTATAGGGTAAATCTGCCCAGTTAATCTGGGTACAAATACCTATGAATAGTCGGGAAAATATGAGATGTCTCCATAGGGTACGGGTCATAATCTTAAGGACCTATTTCAAAGTTTAAAGGTATTAAGTGGTTGTATGAGGACCCACCTCTTCTCTATGCAGGAAGTAGTAAATGGCCAGGGTTATGGGTTAGGCACGATAGAGGATATCTAAGGAAAGGGCCCGCTTCAATAGGAAGTATTAAGTGGTTGAAGAGATTCTGTGCAGTGTCAACTAGATAGTTACTAGTGAGGAGTCCGTCATAGGATTATAGGTAGAAAATGATGTGGACCTGCCTTAAATAGGGAATTAAATGGTTGGAGTCTTTCTAATTCCTATTAAGTGGTATTAAGTGAGTTGAGTGCCATCTCTTACATTGATAGACCTTTATGGGCAATAAACATGGGTTATTGGATTGATAGCGAGTTAGCTATGGGCTTATATTTGGAAAGCGTTTTATTTAAGTCTAAGAAAAGCCTTTAGGGTCACAATTGAAAAGACTTATATTGTAGGTAGAAACGTAAGACCTATTCCTATTTAATTTATAATGCCCAAGTACTGATATATTAAGGCTCGAGATTTTTATTTACTAGACATATATTGTTCTGACTCCCTCCTCATTACAACGCAGATTAGGAAAGATAATGATGTTGAAGGCGAAGGCATGGAGAAAAATTGTGGTAGTTTACCTATTTATCTACTTATGTTATTTTCTGATGTACCTAATGAAGTATAATGATGTATTTCGAAAATGTTGTAATATGTATACGTATTGTGATATGTATTATATGACAATGGGATTTTTTATGAAATGGGTGTTGTTTCTGTTATTATATTTTATCCTTCCACCGTGAACTGTGAAAGTGTAGATAAATAGCTATGTTTTAATCTTTATACCAGCCAACAACCAGCTTGGGAATAGGTCTAAGTTTGATGGGCCATTTTTGGGTTGCAATTTAAGCCATTTCGGGGCAGGTTGTTACATGATACTGCTGCTGTAGTCGAGCCGAGTTAGCCGAAGGAAGTGGAGTTAGAGAGGGAGTCACATATTCATCGTTCACCCACTCGTATTCTTGAGCATAGTACAAAGCGACTCTACAATAAAGTTCTCAAGCTATTTAAGGTCCAATGGAGAGATGATCTGAGGAAGAGTACATGAGAGCTTGAGGAAAAGATTCTAGCTACATATATATGACTCTTTTCTGTTACATTTTCATTTTAGTTTATTGAGTATAAACTACTTATGTGTTTAGGTTGTAGCTTAATAAAACCCATAGGTAAGGACAAGTAGTTGCTAGGAATGGCTGCGAACGTGTCATTAGGACTCTTTTCTGCTATGTATTCATTTTAGTTTACTGAGTAGAAACTACTTAGTGTTTAGGGTCTGGCTTAATATACCCCATAATTTTGGATGATGGATGCTAGCGGTTGTATTTATTAAATTGACTATTGCACACTTAGAAAAATATATACTTGAGTTAGCATACACCTACACCATCACTTGTTTTATTATATTAAGTTACACGCACATAGTTGTTGCATATGGATTGAATGGTTGTGCGTACATATAGAATTGCCAGTATATTTACATACGATGTTGTACATATTTGGATACATGTTATGAGTACTTGCATTTTCGAAGGTTGACTATAGCAAAAGACCGCTTAATTTTTGCATCAGTATAGGTTCATATGCTTTTCATGCCTACATGTACAAATTACATAGAAATTGAACTAAGGATAATGATTGCCTGTGATTGATGGATGAGTATATGGTTGTAAGTATTAACTTCCGTATGCACGAGTTGCATTTTTCCCAATTTTAGAGAATGCAGGGATGAAATACTTCTAAGAAGAAGAATGTAACACCTCAAAAATGTAATTGGAAATTTAATAAAAGAATTGAATTTAAATATAACAACGATAAAAAGGGAATTTTGTAAATGTCCAAATTCGGCTATAAAACTTGCCATATTGTGTTCGTAGCAATTTTCTAGACAATTTTCATTTATAAAGTTTTAAAATCGGAGCTAGTATGAAAAAGTTATTATCATTTGAAAATTCAAAATCGATAATACTTAATTATTTAAGGGAAGAAATAATTAAATAAGGAAAGCTCCATATGTCAACAACATTGGTTGGACCGGTCGACCTTTAGTGGTCGACCGCTCTAAACCAAGCAGTTAACCGGTTATCATTTTTCGACTAAGGTTTTGATTGGCTGAAAGGTCCGGATTTTATATTATTAGATCCAGCGGCTGAGATTATTTCTACCCCAATAAACAAAACCAAAGGCTAATTGTCAGAACCCTAATTAAGTTGAGCATAACAAAACTTCGTCTCTTTGAAATCTGAACATTATTTCTCCTTAAATCAAAATTTCTTAAAAACACACTAAAATTAAATTCAAGAGATTGAAGGAGAAGAGATTAAATCAAATCAAGTAGATTTCTACATCAAGCGGGGGCAATTCTAAGCGTATTAAGTAATGTATAGCTTTTTAGAGGTGAATGAGTTCATATTAATGTGGAGATTTTTATGGATTTTAGTTTACTTATGTCCTATTTGATCTATAATTGGGTTAGGTTAATTAGGAATATTATTTATCAAGTAGTAATTGATTGGAAATTGAATAAGAATTCAATCCATTTGAATATGGTTCTTTTCTAATCTAAATCTAAACAAATTAAATCTATTGGATAAAAATTGGTTCAGGTTGAATACTCTTTTGTTGAATTGAATATACATTGATATATGTTAATTCTAAACCTGATTTAATTCGTTTTGATAACAAACTTTTTTATGAAATTGTTAGAAATTATAGTTGAAAATATTGAAGATTTTAGGCTGATGAAATTGGTTTCTATGTAATAACATTTTACTGTAATTTAAAGTTTGCAGTTAACAGAGAAGAGAATGAACTTGTTAAACCCTAAAAAACAATAACTAGGATCAGTCGACATGCTCATTGGAGCTAGTCGATTGCTCCAGTGAGCAACGGTCGACCGGTTAATGAATTTTGGGAGTAGTATGAACCTCGACCTAAGGCCCAAGTTATTAATTAATTGTATATATTTATATATTTGGATGTTAGTATAAGCAGGGAAACTAGCTCCCTAGGTTCGTAATTCTTAGACATTATAGGAAGACATAGATATGTGTATGTGGAATAAGGCCTAGGCACTATTTATTCGACGGGGTCGATTTTCAACTAGGGCGATTCTATCACAAATTGCACTCACATGATATTCTACGATGTACGCGCACACCGACGATAATGATTGGAGAAGTGTGTGGCCCGACATTAACTTGAGTTCCTTGGTATGGATGACGACACGGACATGATATTGCATTGTTGATGGATCCCGACATGGTGTCATAAGAGGCATTACATTAGTATTGAGAGGTGGATATGGATGTAGCGACCTTGAGACATCTTTAGCACGAGTTGATATTTCGGGCTCCCCTTCAAACACTAATAAGATACGTATAGTTGTAATTTAGGAATGTGATCCCAAGGTTGATATTATAGCTGATCCTATGTTAGAGTAGTACCCGTAGTTGTTAGCCGATCCATAGATCATTTTGATGTTCGATTAGTTATTCATACCTAGTGTAAACCTTCACAAGATGTTAATGTCGGTGTGTTTTAAAACTATACCCCTTAGATAAATGAAACCAGTGGCACACAAACATAAGTAGGACATCCTAGGTCATACATGTTATAAATGAAGTCAGTTACATGTGATCATCATATATTAATAATATAACTCGTTCACTAGACTTTTGTCTCACATACTCCTTTCCTTTTTTTTCCTACCACAGTAGGACAGGGCAGTAGGTGATAGACCCAGAGATTAGTACATAGAGAGACGAGCTTGGCATTGGAGTTGCTTTTATATTTTCCCTTACTCCCCAAGTAACTCTTTGTCATACCTAGGGCTTATCAGACTATGTGATGTATTTTTATGAACTATGAATTTTTTACTATGTATTGTTTTGAGACTATTTTCTGAGATATTTTCAAAGATGATTATTTTCTGTACTTATATTTTATTTCCTTCCACTGTGAGATCTGAAAGTGTAGAATGGTTTAGATTTTATTCTTATATTTTTAGTGTCTATAATGTTTCATAACCCGATAGCTCGTACTTCTTGCTACAAACACGAGTCAAAAAGTCGCCTTAGGTTTTGGATTGGTGTGTCTGGAAGTGGAGGTTGTCACAAAGGTGGTACTGCATAATTAACTACAGATATTGTTAGAATTTAGGAAGTTGGCTAATCTCTAAATATATAGTAATGACAAAAGAAATGTTCACAGAATATCATGACTTAAAGCGTAGCTTAGTAATGATTAGAAATTGAATTTCACCTAAATTATATGTAAGTAACCGAACTTGTGCCCAATACTATTCTTTAACAAAGTCCGTAACTTGAATATATAATTTTTTTTAAAATATTACCGAGAACCGAGTTCACACTAAGAAGTCAACACAACAGTTTTGTAAGCTTTTTTTGGTAGTTCAACTTGGTTAAATTAATTTATAAGTATTATATATTAATGGAGGAAATTAATTTTACACTATTTTTATTTATTTATTTAAGACCTTATAATTAATTAAATTACAAATGTATATGTTGTATATTAATTTAATTTAATGCAGAGATAAATATCTAAATAATTATTATTTGATATTATAGAGGTACGAGATTCATAATTAAATTCAATAAGAGGAGTGAACCAACCCGCCAGCTACATTACCCTAATCCTCCCTTAAAAGCGGTATTGGTATCGTGGATGCCATTGTTGATGGTTTGTTTTTGAGTAAATTATAAAACAGATCACATGGCTATCTATAAAGATCTACATCTTTTGAAGCTCATAGTGGAGGTAATAAAATATAATATTAATTAATAGAAATCCTAGATAAAAAACGGAGCATTAAATAAACTCCAACCAAAACATCTTTCTGTACCATTAACAAAATATAGTCAATGTTTGGGTGTAACTAAAATAAAGTAAATAGTAGATAGCTAATTGATAAATGCACATTTTATTATACCACCATGTCTTTGAAATTGTGACCAGTCTTCTCTATCCACCTATCATAGTAAAACAAAAGAAGAAGAGGGTACGAGGGGAGGGTCAAACATACTTTTGGCAAGTAAAACGCATCATATACGCGTATAATACTAGGAAGCTAGTAAAACAACTCTTACACTCAAAGATTATATAATAACATAGATCACCTGCATCCGACAAGTAATCTAAACAAATATATACCATATGTGTAATAGTGACTTAGTGTGCTAAGGTTCAACCATAATACTAACCATTTCCCTACTAAAACATCGACTATGTCCCTATCGAGGATCATACTTGCCTCTTAGGAGTCCAAAAATAAAGGCATCACCACATGGTTGGGTAAAGACATAACTCGTCATCACCAAAACCATGTGTGACTCACTATTGAGAACTACATGTCTCAACTCTTTATTGGAAAACCATATGCGACTCACAATTGAGAACTACATGTCTCAATCCATTGCCGTTGGGTGTCATTGTCACACTATGAACTCATTTGTTTTGGAAAGTTTATTGTAACACTTACATTATCGAAATCGCCGTTATTAAACGTCTCCGGTTACATTGAGAACCATTTCCTCTGAAAAGTACACCATACCCGCCACCGTCAAATTGTACAACAAGAAATCAGTTCCTCTAAAAAATGCACTATAACACTGCCTTATACCGTTATCATCAAATCATGCACCAAAAATCATATCTCTAAAAATGCATCCTAACGCCATCGGTAGATGTCACCGATTACATTAAGAACTCATTTACTTGGAAAAAAGCACCATAATGCTTACCATATTGCAATCTATATCCTTAAATGTCACCGGTTTACATCGAGAACTTATATCCTTTGAAAAATATATGGAAAATCTTACCGTATGCCACATTGCTATAATCATCAAACAGACGTTATGAATAACGTATAATGAATCTACCCAAACTAAAAACCTTTTCCAAATTATCTCTAAACACTACAAACAACAGTACAAAAGTTCCTCGTTATTCCCCAATCTCAATGTCGCGAACCACGCGTGAAATGGAGGTCATATGCGAGAGCTATAGGGTTTAAAGATTTGGGAGTGTTATCGCAATTACTTGACTATTTTTTTTATTTTTTTTATTTCCATGCTACTATAGTGGGTGAACTTTCCCGAATTTGGTTTCATGGTCTCCAGCCGCTGTCTATTTTGCTTGCCACTACCACTAGAGGCATTATGCCCCGGATCAGACTATAGTTGTAGCATCCCCAATCAAGGTCGAGTAAAATGCCATATCTGCTAGAAAATTCGCCGACATCATTTTACTTTGTCGTTGTCACCTTCCACGTTAGTTTTGGCAAATCCTAACAATCTTCGACCAATCCAACATCTCTTAGCCATCTTCTATCTTCTTTTTCACATCCTCGATTTTCGATCGTCATCGTTTCACCGCTGGATCAAAATGAATAGTTCACATTCATTGAACTTCTAATGTGTTTTCTGATTAATCCGTACACCTAATCGAAGAATGAACACGACCAATAGATTTAAATTATTGATACTGTAATTTGATATATATATATATATATATATATATATATGTATGTATATGCCTAATTTGGAACACTCTTGTATTTTTTACTTTTAAATTAGAGAGAGATTAATTGTGGCTAATTTGAGTTGATAAAAATTTATTTTTTAAATCATCTTTCCATGTCAAACCATATCCTAATCATGTATATCACAAGTAATACATTTCCGTTTTCAGTTACATCATTTTTAATTTGGTTTAAGATTATAAGTGGTGAATTACTACATTTTGTCAATATATACCAAATAGGATGATTCTTGGTCACCAATTAGCCCTTTTTCTTCTCTAATCCAATTAGAATCCTCTATCTTCCTCATTGGCCTAGTGTGTCTCCTCCTTGATTTAGCTTGATTTGTTTCAAAGTTGCTTACTTTACAATGTTTTTATTGTAATTTTTTGTTGACGTGATGTTGTTTTGCTTTTTTTCGAGATTAGATGATGAAGATTAGTGATAAGTTGTTCATATTAAAATTGGATGATAAAATAGAGTTTGCATTTATAGTTATAGACTAAATAACACATAGATAGCCTAAATTTCCGAAATCAATATATTATGAAAATACCACTGGGTTTGACCTGTTTAACCAAATTCAACAAGTTATATATGTTTTTTTAATTGTAAATGGAATTCTGAACACAATGGGATAATTGTCGAAGCCTAATTCCACCTTATATAGAAATTTACTATTATTCCTTCTATGTAAAAATATGGTTTTATCCATTTTTATTTAATTACATAAAAGTATTAAGTGTTACATTCTTGCCTTTAAAAGAATATGGTCCTTGAAACTCCAAGAGATGAACGAAGCAACTTGCTTTATAGCGTACAATACACAAAACGGACATAGTTACATCCTTCTAGCATTCATCATACAATATAAGCAAAAACACGACAAAGAGTGTATATCATATATGATAGATAAAAATAGAATGATGTGATCTGTGATTATTGCAAATGCAACTAAATCGGCCTTTTACATGAATGCCTATGTAGTGACAACCAAATTGTGTACAGACATCCTAAAATGTGCATAATTTATACATGCATTCATGCATACAAACATACATATACATACATATATATATATGAGTGTGTGAGCGCATGTGTGCATGCATGCTTGTGTGTATGTATGTGTATCAATACAGCCATATTAAAGATCAAGTAAATAACCAAGTCCATAAACAAGTAATAAGTAAATGCAAAATAGAGAAATAATAAATAGTATATATAATTATCTAACTTAATTTACAGTACATATGAGTATGGGTATCTAACAAAGTAAGAACTAAATGGGTATAACTCAAACAAAGCAACCATAGTAATCAATACATGTCATAGACATGCACAACAACAAGTCCTAGCTACCATATATCCATGCCTATGTCGACTAGCTAGCTAAAGCAACCGTATAAACACACAAATGACCATATGAGTAAACTAACCTATAAACTAACAAAAAGAGGAGGTTACTGAAACTGAGCTCATGATGAGAAACTCGAATTCTGTAAAACCCTAGGAAAAATTTGTGATAATTAATATATAATTATTAAAGCTCAAAAGTGGAATTTGAGCAAACCTTGGAATTTGGCCTTGAAATTCACATAATTTTGCTTATGATGATTTTCTAAGCAACTTTTATATTTAAAATTTTGCAGTCGAAGTACAAATGAATAAGTTATTAGCGTTTGAAGCTTTCGAAATGAAAATAATTATAAATGAACAAAAGGAAATAAATAATAATAATTGCGCGGACCTTACTAGTCGACCCCTCCTTAGGCTAGTCGACCGTCTACAGGGGAGCGGTGGATCAGTTAAATGTTGGCGGCTAGGGTTGAACCTTGGTTGAACGATCCAAATATGATTGATTGGAATGCCTATAAATACAGGCCAAGCCCCTCACTTTTCTTTCATATTTTTAGAGATATGACATTTTTCCTTCACCACTATATCTGTTAGTTATAAAATATTATATTATATGTAAATAAATCGAAGAAGGACTGAAAATAAAAGAGAAGAAGAGAATGAGCGAATCAATATTACGAAAGAAGGTAAATTTCATAATTATAAATATATATTCCCCTTAATCCCAAATCTCTTCTCAGATATATGGTTCAATAGTATGTATATATCTCGTTATACATATTTTTTAGAATGGAAATGAGTCAAGTAAAGGGATGAATTTGAATTTGGGAGATTTGAAAAGCTTGAAAGGTGAGTGGGAAATTATATGATTTATTTATAACATTTAACTTTATATAATTGAGTTTTATTTAATTATTATACATATGCAAGATCTATGGAGTTGTAGGCTTAGGACGAACGTATTCAATAGTAATCTCGCTTACATATTCTAATTTAAGTAATTAGGATAGGAATGATATTTACACACTAATCTAGAATTCTGCAAATCAGTCCCTAGATTTGTTAAAGTAAAACACTGATAAGATTATAAAATTTTCCATATTTATGATAATTGGATTGTAAATTGTTAGTATCAGTTTAGATTTTCCTAGTTTGACTTGGAATGTGAATTTCTATGATTTAATTTATTAGGAGCATTGTGAGTATAATCTAGTTATATCTATTTCCATGTAATTTTCGTGAATTATCTAATTCTATAGTTATGTATAAAAATTGCGTCGTTTGAAATAATAAGGAACATACCAAAAATGAAAGAGACGTTTAAGGTTCAAAAATTCTCTTCCTTAGTTTACACTGCCTAAAAGAAAAGAGATAATTTATTATAATTTAAAATGGAGCAAAAGTCTCTTTTTTGGGTAACTTATGGAAAATTATAACGGTAACTCTTTTTGGGAAGAATAACGCCAATGTATTAAAATGTAAAAATAAATGTTCTTTACAGAATGTACATATTATGGTATATTCTGAAATTCCTAAGCGTAGAAATTAATGAGTTAGAATTAGGAATATGCATACACATACTATAACCGTGCTTATAAATTAAAAATATGTATATATATATACACACATACAGCCCAATATATATATATATCAATATTCGTATTAGTTGCAATTAAAATGTCTAGTTATTAGTAGTGTAGTAAATTATAGGACAAGGAGGTATGATGGAAAAAAAGATAGTAACTCCAAAATTTATAAGACAATAAATGTGTAGTTAACAGGAAGTTATGGAAATTAAATGGTGAGATAAATATATTTAATGGCACCGATTAAAGAGTTTAATATGACATATATGAGGAATCGAAACATGCATAATAGATTGAATTATAATGATTAAATAAACATCATTAGTGATTGTCCAAATTGAATAATAGTGACCCATTTTACGGACAATTGACATTTATGTGACATAAGAGGAAATATGGAATGCGCAGTAAGCATATAAGACAGGAATTAAATGCTAGTAGACGGTTTAATTTTCATAGTAGGAAATTATATAGCCTTAACTATACATTTAGGACATGCATAAATTAGGAGACCCGACCAATATTTAAGCCTAGGAAAATGTGTATGGTTTAGTGTGAACACTTCACATCTATACCCATGTTATCCATGAGCATTACAGAGTAATAGTGTTAGATAATATGGAGAATGATGCGATATGGGATATACACATGAATATTCCCTTGGACTAACACCAACACATATCATATATATCACATATAATACTTACTATTAATGTACATGGTCTAAGTATAAGGTAATAAACATGTGTGCTAGCAGGACAGAACAATACATAATCGCGTATTAATATCAAAGTACATAGAGTCACATCGCAGCAGATAAGATATAATACATAACATAATACATAGTCCAGGGCCATAAAATGATAGTCTTTAGTGCAATATACAATACATCATCAGATACAACTACAAGTATATCAATGAGACTACAAAAACGTATACGGAATGTATCATCCTATAACTACTACGAGCCTCCCTAAAATGCTAAAATGAGTCCTACTAAATACATAGTAGCTATGCCTCGGACCGACCCGAGTATAATAACACACGGTTCAGACTATGTCTATAACGATGTACTTTTGGAGATAAATCATAATAATAATATGTCCATGAATAGGTGATTAAATTAATCACATAAACAAACCATATTGTGATGTCATATAATAAGAACCTATTATTCCATTCATATAAACATCATATATGTATATTTGTGCGTATGACTGTAAACAAAAATCTAGTGGTGACGAAAATCAACTGTACCACACAAACAGAGTCATCCCAATATGAGGGTTACCAAACCCCGGGTCACCAAACCCTTGGTCACCTAACCCAAACCTATACTTAAGTGAGGAGTAAAATCAATATAGTTCATTTATCATTCTGCATAGAACCAGATGGGAGAATAATGGCTATATGCCCGCTCCAGGAATCTAGGGTCAACTGATCGGATATGTTCCTACAGTCTTTAGTTACCTCGATGGACATTATGACTTTTATCCACCAGTGGCACCTCAATGTGTAGCCTTGGTCACGACCCTCCTTTGCCTCTATAGGTAACAAACTGCTGGCCTGTGCAACACAATGGGCTATAGGACACCTACTCTATGAGTCACCTAACCTAATAATATAAAGGTGTAACGGAACTGGGGCACAATCCCATGATCAGGCCACTAGGGTGGAAACTATCCCAATCCGATTCTCTTTAATGCTAATAACAACAGTGCATCAAGATAGTGGCAAACAGTGGTAATGAATATAAGGGCACCTACCCTACTCAACCTACTCACACCTACGAGCATTACCTTATATAGTACAATATGTCATATCTATTCCCGTCCAATGATTGTTATCTACTTACACTGAATAACTGAATAAGTATCAAATCAACGTCCAATATCATTAATTCATATTAGTTCATTTATTCAATGCCCGTAAACTACACTCAAACCACCCACTATCTCTATGCAGTAAGCCCGATGAATAACTGAAAAAATGCCACCAAATGTCCCACACCAGATGGTATCACCAATCCGTTTGTTCAAATTCCTCTTCAACAAAAATAATAACATGTAAATAACACATAAACAATAATAATCAAAGTATTTTAATATATATATATATATGTGTGTAATATTGAAAACTTATAAATATTATTATTTAAAGGAAACATTGTTTAATTAGTTAATATGTCTGATTAATTATATTTATATGATATAGAATCCCTTTATAAGTCTATAATATAAGTTATAAATATTACAAAAATTATTTTCTATAAATTATTAAATTAATCGTTTGATTTAAATTATTTACTGATTAATTTCATAAATATATTAATAAATTTATTCTCTTATCAAAATAAACTTTACATTTTCACAATTTAATCTATCATTATTTCCAAAATAATTAATTCATATTTTCATATTCCAAAATAATTAAGTAATTTATTTAATTATTATCCCTTTTATATTCAATTCTTATCATTTCAATAAAATATTTCTTATCAAATTTAAAATCACTGCATTAATTCCAAATAATTAACACAAATCCCAATTAATTCATTATTATCTGTTATTATTTAATCATTAATTAATTTTTTCTTGACAATAGGTTGTTACAGACTATCCCCTTAGGACAATTGCATCCAATTCCTTATTAGAGAAAATCTACAACCAGCTAGATAAATTCAAGTTTTCTACACCATCAATTAATAATGGACAAGGAATTAACTACATACCTGACTCATGTGCATCTGAAAATAACTCAGGATAAGATCATTCCATGAGTCAACGGATCGTCCGATCACTATACTTTCACCAATGGAACTCTCTTACTCCTAAGCTGCTGGATTTCTAAGTCCATTATTTGAAGTGGATGCTACACTTAGGTCAAATCAGTGGATGACTCGACCTTCAAGAGTTTTTCTAGGTTCGACAACAATCTTTGTATCCCTTAAGCAGTTTCATAGTTGAGATACATCAAAGATATAGTGAATTCCAAAGAATAAATCAGGCAATACAACTTTGTATGCTAGTCTCCCAACACGTTCAGTAATTGGGTATGGACCCACATAACGTGGTCTTAACTTTCCCAACTTGCTAAATCTCATAACACCCTTTAGTGAAGAAATATTCACATACGCCAAATCTCTAATAGCAAACTCTTAAACTTTTTCCTATGATCGACATATGACTTCTGTCAATCCTGGGCCTCCTTCATTCTTCGTCTAATCAACTCTATCTTCTATGTTGCTTCCCTAATAGAATTTAGACCCAGAACAAACTTCTCTTCTATCTCCAACCAATAGGATGGCGATTAACACGGTCTACCATATAAAGCCTCAAATAGTGTCATGCGATACAAGCTTGATGATTGTTATTATAAGCAAATTCAACCAAGCATAAATGGTCCTCCCAATTACCACTAAAATCTAGTACACATGCACAAAGAATATCCTCAAGAACTTGGTTCACCCGCTCCATTGTCCATCTGCCTGTGGATGATATGCTACGCTAAAATTCAGTTTCATCACTAATGCTTCTTAGAAACCTTCCATAATATATTAGTGAACAGAAGATCATGGTCACAACTATAGAGCTAGAAACGCCATGAAGTCTTACCAATTCCTTCATGTACAACTTAGCTAAGTAAGGGTGTAACGACCTTGAACTTTATCGCTTTGACATTTGAATATTTATTTAATTTTAAATATTAAATTAATGGTTTTAATAATTAAAATACCCCTTTATAATTTATAACTAGTAATATTGAAATTATTTTCAAGATGTATTTTCAAAAATAACGAGTTTAAAGGAAAATGAAAATGTGACCGAAAAGATGTTTCAAAAATCTTGACTTTTGATCATCTAAAAGTTGTTAAAAAGGTTATAAATTCCTTAATACACTTCAAAATATACTTATGTGTTTAATAAATGTTTAATTAAGTGTTAAAAATTGTAAACATAGGTAAAGGAGTGAAAAGGACAATTTTCATAAAAATAAATAAAAGGAAAAGGAAGAATGAGAGAAAAGAACTTTACAACTCATATTTGTACTAAGGAAGTGATGGAGTGTTGAAAAATGTGTGTTGGAGGGTGGGTAACGTGTATAAGGGGGTAAGGAAGGGAGGAAAGTGATGATGTGTCTTCATTTGGATGGAGGGTATGTACCTAAGGGGTATTATAGTAATTTTCTTAACTTATTTTCCATATCCACTTCTTTCCTTCTTTATTTCTTATCATTTTTAAAATCTTTGTTCTTCTTTTTTAGCTCCATACCACTTTAATGGCTTCCTCTAAAATTTTAAAATTCAAAACTATCTCTTTTTTGCTTTTAAAATTTTAAAATAGCTTAAAAATATTTCCTTTCTTTCTCCTTTACAACCCCTTGGTCAAAACTAGTCCATTACCATCCACCTCCACTGTGGCCAAGCCCTTCTCCATGCTGGTTGAGCTCAAAAGTGCATAGGCCGATCCCATTTGCATAGTTTAGGTAAAAAAATTCATATTTTGCTATAGGGTTTTCAAAGTTTGGAAAAGATTTGAAAGGATTTTGGTGAGCAAACTCTTATATATTTTGGAAAATTGTACCTTTATTGCAATGTTTATTCGTGTAATATGTTAGTGATTTGGTTGTAGATCCATGTTGTTTGGATATATTCATGTAGTACTAGTTGTAATTTGACCTAGGCTTGGAAAATATAGTATAAAGTATAGTTTTGGTTGAGCTATCTTTGCTTATGAATATGAGATGACATGATTTTGTATGTGTGAGCTTATATGTGTGGTTATGTGATATGAAAGTTAACATTTTTAAATGTGGTGGTGACTTTAGATTGCTTAGAAAGAAATCAAATCTTGTTTTTTAGTTTTCAAATTGCTAAAGTTTCAAAGATTTAAACTTTGTTTAGTTTTCATAATAAAAATTTCCTTATGTTTTCAAAAGAAGCAAGGTTGGAAGTAAAGTTCGAGGTTGAGTATGGAGAAGGATCTAACCTTGCACTAACTCTAATGATTTGCATTCATAATGATAGTCTCTATGAATGTAGTTCAGAAAAAGTCAGTGTTTTAGATCTTAAAGTGATTCTCTTTGAAATGGTTGTGTAAATCTTTTTCAAAATATTAGTTATGTACAAAAATAAATTATTTGGCAACTAAATATGAGTTTAATGATTAATTTATTAATAAATTATTTAATCTGGAATATTATTAATTAATTGTAATTAAGTTCAACAATTAATGTTTAATTAGAATTAAGTTAATTATTTGTTAAAAGTTAATTAATAATTAATTTCATTTAATTAAGTGTAATTAAGTGTAACAAAGTGTAGTTAATTATTATTAAATTAGGGTTAATTAGTAGTTAATTACTAATTAGGCAGGGCTTAACAAATTTATCTAATAAGGTTTAATAAGGATTTAACTAAGGATTAATTAAGTTTTAATTAGAGTTAGTTAAGTTTAAATTAGTAATTTAATGATGATTTATAAGTAATTAAATAAATAAATAATTATTATTTAACAAAGGTTTAATTTTAAACTCTATCGGTTATTTTCAGTTAGTCCTCTTTATAAATAAACAGATTTTTATATCAAGAGATCTCTTGTCTGGGCCATTAAATAGCCAATCGTCTATGAATGAGTTATATATTAAAGTTAATTGTTTGAACATCGGTTAGAAGAATAAATCCTAGTTTTTCTATAACTTAATTGAATTAATTGTTTAAAAGTCTGTTAGCATAAAAATCTCCATTCTGCTATAATTAAACTTAATAGATTGTTTTGACATCTTTTTAGTAGGACAAACCACCATCCTACTATTATGTTGTTTGGATATGCATCTGCCATTTTGTTTATATGAACATGTTATTCCCCAATTTAGTTATGAATTTTATTTTAATATATGTTGGTTTATGTAATATCCCAATTTTTATCAAATTTAAAATTAGTAATTAATATAAATTCTAGAATTTAATTTGAAATTAATTTGAATTTTTCGAAAACAAATAGAATTAGTGTTTAATTTTATATATATATATATATATATATATATATATATGAATAGATTGTAATTTGAATTTGAATTTAAAATTTAAATAAGTATCTTATTAAAATAATTTGGATTTAAAATAATATATATGTGATTTATTTAATGTATAATTAGTCTTAAAACATTTTCTTTTAAATTTTAGATATATATATATATATATATAAAGGAGAATGTATTAATCAAAATAGAAAATATAATTTAAAATTACATATAAAAGGAAAAAAAGACAAGTGTTAAGTTTAAATACATAATTTAACAAGTGTTAAAAAATTTAATTCATGCAAAGACAAGTGTCATTCTTATTGTTTGTTTTTGAGAAAATTAAAAAATAGAAAACAAGATTATATAAACCATTACATCTCCTCCTTCTCATTCCTTTTATCTTCATTTTCAAACTCAAGTCTGTACAAACTCATAAACCAAAGAAAAATTTCTAGGAAAAAGAAAAAAAATTCAAAAATAAAAGCCTGTACAATTCAAATCATAAAAGCATCAAAAATAATTTCAATTTCTTCATAAATTCAAAAAAGACCTGAAGCAAATAAAGCTCATCTCAAATATCAACAATAAAGTAGATTAATTCAAAGCAACTCAAACATCAGCGAGTTGTAAAGCAATTTCTAGATTCAAGAATCCAGTTTTAAAAATCAATTCCAAGTTTCCTATGATTCAAACAAGGTGAGTAAACTCTTTAAAAATCTAGATTTGAATCTGTTGCTTGAAAACATGTTTAAAGTAAATTGAAAATTGGGTGCATGTGTACAAATGTGTATATATGTATGTGAATGTTAACTATGCATGTCTGTTTATCTCTGTTTCAAAGTTACAGAGTTTAAATTTGATAAAAAAATCCAAATCTCTTTATCCATTCTTTGGTAGGTTCTGGTTTTCAAACAAGATATGTTTGTTTAAACATATCTTGGTTTTAAAAATATATTTAAGTATGAAAAGTTTGAACATCAGTTGGAAATGGAAATGACAGTAAGAACTTTGGAAATATATTAAAATTTAAATACCACAATCCTTTAATTTTCTTATATAATCTGAATCACCATCTAAAATCATGATTTTTAAAAGTGAGAACATAGTTTATAGTTTGGGATCGAGTGAGTTATTCGAAGTTGACCAAAAAATGGGTTTTGTAGTTTTCCTGGTAATCGAGGAACTCGGGTAGGTCGAGATCATCACTGGAGGAGGTTAGGGTGAAGGCGAGTTCGACAAAAATGGTTGGAGGTTTTCTTAGCCACCGTGGCCGCGGCAATTGGTCGGA
Organism: Allium cepa; assembly: GCA_030765085.1. Lineage (NCBI taxonomy): Eukaryota > Viridiplantae > Streptophyta > Magnoliopsida > Asparagales > Amaryllidaceae > Allium > Allium cepa. Next base: position 469,758,141 of record CM060943.1, read on the forward strand.
GTAGGGTTTAAAGCCCAATTTGGTCGAGGTCGGAATACTTGATCGCTGCGTTATCTCTGGAGCTTCGGGGGTAGCCGGACCTGGGGGAAAGGCTGCGTGGATGGATGGAGAGGGAGTGGCTGGAATTTCAGAAGTTCTGGTGGTCAGCATCGGTAGTTCGAGGAAGTTTTCAAGCGATGGGTTGGTTCCACGTTGATCGAGATTTCCTCGATGTCGATTTTGAGGTTGTGGTGAACTTTGGGTGGTTGGAATCGAAGTGATGGGACATCGATGACTTATCGATGGTGGTCTTGGAGGTCGAAGCTCTGGCGAGCTGGCGTGCATGTGCACGAGGTTGTCAGTGGTGTCAGTGCTTGGGAATGGGAGTTTGACTCGAGAAGGGTCTCGAGGAAATTTTCTCGGGTTCGTATTCAAGAAGGAACGTGAGAGTTTTAGTCATGTTTCAAGTTTTAAAGTTAAACTAAATTTAAGTTTTAAGAAAGAAAGAAAAGGAAGGGGATTGTCTCGGGGCATGACTTGGGTAGGAGACGGGTCGAACCCGTAGTAAAGACTGAGCAGTTTTTAAATTTAAAATAAGCAAGTTATTAAGTTTAATATAAATCTAGTTTAAATCTATTTTTTAAATCTAATTCTTTTTTTTTTTTGGCAAGGCCGACGGTTTTATAGTGGACCGACCACTTTTATTACCACGTAATAAAGTTGTAGTACAGGAGTAAGGTAGAAGTACCTTAACTACTAAGAAGGTAAGTAAAGTAAAAAACAGCACAGGAGTGTGACAGACAAGTCACAGCTACAAGAAATAAATTACTAGACTAGTTCTCCTCCGGAGAGGAAGAATCACCATCACTATCATCATCCCGGGAAGGATCCAGAGAACGACTCCCATGACGACCAAAAAATGGGCGAAAACGAGTAACAAGAGAAGGATCATAACAGACAGAGTCAGAGGAGTAAATATAAGCTCGATCCCAGTCAGTATCAGCTAGAAGTTCAGAATTAGTCTCAGCAAACTTACCATCCAAGTCAAGAACCAAGGAATTATCAGATATCCTGTAGTAAAGGCACCGAAGGTCCGTAAGATTATCAGAAACAAATCTAAAGAAGGAGTTATCCACAGGGTTGAATCTCATACGAGTACTCCGATCAACCCAACTATGTTCAGGCTCAACCCAATCAACGAGAGGCAGAGAGAGCTCCGGCTCAGCAGGGAGAACAGGCGATACGTCAGAAGGAACTGGGGAAACCGGACGCTGGACTTTGGGAACCCATTTCCTAAGCGGAGGCCGAGGTAGAGGGATCTTGGGCACAGCAGCGGAGACAGCAGAGTGCTTGCAGGCAGAGGCAATATGGCCAAAAGAGTGATAGGTGGTACAGATATCAGGGACCCAACCATAACGTACACGAACTTCCACCACGTGACCAACAGCAAGCTGGACAGGAATGGAGGATGGTAGCGGCCTATGGGGAGAAATCTCAATCAGAGCCTTGGCGTAAACAAGCTTATCTCGCGCGACGGTATTAGAGTCAAAACAAATCAATTTACCAATATTGCAAGCTAACCAATTCAAACCACGCAGCGGTTGAAGAGCAGAGGGGATTTGAGAGAAATAAACCCAAACAGGGATGGATAAAACTTGTTCACGAGCAGTAGCAACCGTCGGAGACCAGGGTGTTATAATGAAGGGTTGTCCATCAAAGAACGTAGGCTCGGACTCAAGAACACGGCTTCGTTCCTCAGGGGAGGAGAACAGAAGGTAGTACAAGGAATCAACCAACTTAACTCTAAGACCACCATGAAGTCTCCAAGCCCTTCGACAAACAGCAGCCACATCACGAAGACGATGCTTAGGGTCCAAAAAGAATCCAACAACGTATCCAGACCAAAAGTCCATACCAGCTTGCATTACACAGGGGGGAGGGATCATAACTCCGTTTTCCTCAACGATCTCAAAAACTACTGGTTCATAAACACCCGCATTACGGGGCTTGGATGAAAAGAGGGAAGACCATGGTTTCGGAACAGACGTGTTAAGTGCAGCAGGGTGACACTCAGGCACAGGAAAGGGTCTCAGAACTTCACGGTGAGGAGCGACCGCGTGCAAGTTATCTCCAGGGGATAAAACAGTGGGTACAGGTCCTACCTTGTCATTAGCATTCTGTCGAACAGATGAAGTGCCACTGGCATCACCAAAACCTGCGCAGGGAATTGATGTCGAAGGAGCAACAGAGCAAGCAACATCAGATGCATTGTTCACAACCAGTGAAACCATCTCAAGAAGACCCAAATTGCAACTGGGTTTATTAACTTCGTTCATAATGGATCCGGACCTAGGGGGAGGAATCGAAGTACCTGAATTAGACGAAGATGATTTCATAGCCTCATGACTGGAAGCAACCGAAATAGCTTCAGTCGAACAAACGGGGGAAGTTGGAGACCGTATGATTTCAGAGAGGGGAGGGAAATCTAGCAACGAGAGGAGGTCAGGGCGAGCAACGTCATAAGATGCCATGTTTCGAAAACAGCGACCAGAGCGAGTAGATGAGGGGGAGGGAAGAACCGAAGGGGAAGTGGGCATGAAGGGGGGACGGAGAAGAGGGATGCGAAGATGATGAAGACTTTAGGAAAAAACGCAATCGCCTAATCGCCTGGAGCCATAGAAATTATAATAATTGATTTGACCAAATCTAATTCTTTACATTGTAAATGTTTTTAAGTAATTGATTAAAGGAAGTTATATAATTGGTTTAACTTGAATTTGTTAAGTAAATTTCTTTTTAAGTTATTTTAAACCTTAATTTAGTAATATAATTAAGTGTTAGTCAAAAATAAAATGTTTTAAAATTTATATGATAATGATAATTAAGTAATTAATAAAGATAATGATTTATCCTAAAGTTGATTAAGGTTTTTTATGATTAATGATTAATTAACTTGATAAAGTAATTAAAGAGCGATTAATTAATTTAATTAATAAATAATTAAGGATTAATTAATTAATAATTAAGGGTACATTAATTAATTAGAGATTAATTAATTGATAATTAAGAATTAATTAATTAAGTAATTAAGATTAATTAATTTATAATTAGAGATTAATTAATTAAGTAATTAAAGATTAATTAAGTTGTAATTAAGCATTAATTAATTAAGTAATTTGAGATTAATCAATTGGTAATTAAGGATTAATTAATTTATAATTAAGGATAACTAATCATTAACTAAGGATAATTAATGAACATAATTATATGATTAATTAATTAAAATCACATGATTAATTTATCTTACTTGTAGGTGATTGATTATTATTGAATGTCTTGAACTGATTGATACCCTTGTTATGTGATTGTGATACTTTGTGATGTAAATTGCTATGAACTGAATTGTGATATCTGTGATGTATTTTTGGATGAATGTGAAAATGGCCTTTAAAACGGCATTTGAATTTCGATGCGACAGGGAGTCGGATTCCAAATTGTTATCTGGAATCCATATCGAATCTTAATAGTGAATCTTTATGACTTGTGTATCCACATGTATTAAAAATAAGCGGTCATTATTCGGATCAGCCGAGAGAGGACTTTATGTCATAAAACCCATTCCGAATAATGATACGATGAATTTGAGTGCATTTGAAGACGGTGGTGAAGACTAGGTATTTTCGTGAACGAAAGGATTACCTATCGATTGTCTCTGCACTGAGTTGCTCTAGTATAGAGATCTCCATATGTGATGGGGAGTCCGGTCGGGATTGTGGATACCCGGATTGCAAAAGCTTCTTCCTTTATTGGACGAACTGCCTTCGGTTCCATTCAGACCTAGGATGGACTTGTATGGTTGTATGTCTGACAACTCATTGAATACCCTCATGACTAGCATCAGTGCATACCGTTAATTCATCATTTCCATTTGGAACAGTAAGCACTGGTGTGGAAGTAAGCTTACGCTTCAAATCATTGAATGCAGCTTTGCACTTATCATTCCATATAAACTGAGCTTTCTTATGAGTCAAAGCAGTGAGAGGTGCGGCAATCCGAGCAAAATTCTCAACGAATCTCCGATAATAACCGGCAAGGCCAAGAAAACTACGGATATTAAATGGAGTCCTAGAAGACCACGAGAAAGATAGAATGATAAATTACAGAAAGAGAAGGAAAGAAAGACTTACATTGATCGCAGCGATCTTGATTGGATCAATAGAAACTCCATTACTAGAACAATATGCCCGAGAAATTGGACTTCATCCTTCCAGAAATGGCATTTCGAGAATTTAACCTTAACTGATGATTTCTAAGAGTCTCTAGAACAAATTTACAATGTGACTCATGCTCTTCCCTTGACTTGGAGAAGACAAGGATATCCTCAATAAAGACTAGAACAAACTTGTTAAGCACATCACGAAAAACACGATTCATCAAATCAACAAGGAAAGCAGGGACATTAGTCAAACCAAAAGGCATAACTAACCATTCATAGAAACCATTCTCAGTACGGAAAGTAGTCTTGGGAATTCTTTCCTCAGCAAATCAGAGCTGGTGGAAACTGTAGCAAGATCAAGCTGAGAGAAAACTGTAGCTCTGTGGGGCTGATCAAACATATCATTGATGTGAGGCATAGGATATACGTTCCTCATAGTGAGCTTATTCAGCTCCCTATAATCAACACACATCCTCAAAGAACCATCAGACTTAGTGACGAAAACCACCGTTGCTCCCCATTCGGAATGGCTAGGTCTGATCAGACCTTTGGAGAACAAGTCCTTAGTTTGCTTCCTCAACTCAACCTTCTCAGGGGGTGCCATTCTTCTAGAAGAACTATAGGTTGAGCTCCAAGAATAAGATCAATACAGAAATCAATTTCCCGCTTAGGAGGTAAAGAAGTGACTTCATCAAATACATCGGGATATAGTTTGACCACATGAGTCGAGTCATGATCATCCGGAGAAGAATCAAGAGAATAAACAAAACAGTCGGCATAATCCTGAGGCATGCAACACTGAATCACCAAAGAATTACCAAAATCATCCATAAGAGAAACAGTTCGGGTTTTACAAGAGATAAGGGCTTCATGCCTCTTCAGCTAATCACCTCCAAGCAATAGATCAAAAGCATCAAAACCCAGAACATAGAAATCACCACTGAAACGGTGATCAAAGTAGAGGAGTTTCACTCGATTACAAATCCTACTAAGGTTTGCAGGACTACCAATAGGATTTTTAACACACAAAGATTCAGAAGCAAACTCGGGCAAAAGAAGATGCTCAAATTAATCTCAAAGATCCACAGAAATAAAGCTATGGGAAGCTCCAGTATCAAATAGAGCACGAACAGGAAAATTAAACATAGAAAAGTGCCCTAAAGATTACCTTGAGCATCAGTAGGAGCAGGTGCAGGTGGTGGAGCTGGTGAAGAAGCAGAGGTAACAGCAAAGATACCGGAATGCTTGCCCTTCTACTGAGTAGGACAATCCTTCCTAAAGTGGCCAGGCTGAAGATAAATATGACAGAGATCGTGCCTGTTTAGTTGAGTGGGAGGATGAGCAGCACCAACTAAAGTAGGACAACTATTAGCATAATGTCCCTTCTGATCACATCTGAAGCAAGTAATGGAAGATAGGTCGACAGGCTTCCTCTGAGAAGAAGAAGATTGTAAACCTGGAGTCTTGTTCCGATTCTTCTTCTGCTTATGAAAATTAGGCTTTCTCTTCTTAGGATTACTAGAGAAAGACTGAGAGGAAGCAGGACGAGCAACAGGAGGATCCTTAGAAGTAGGATTCTCATATCTAATGGCCATATCCATCAGATTAGTGAAAGGGATATGCACATGAGCGATGATATGATCATAATACTCTAGGCGAGCACCACCTATGAATTTCTCATTCTTCTTGAGAAGAGTGTCAATCAAATTAGGGCCAAACTTAGAAAGTTCATTGAACTTCCTCTGATACTCAGCAAATGACATATCACCCTATTTAAGATCCATGAATTCCTGATAAACTGAGACTTCTCTGCCTCGGGCATCCATTTCACAACAAAAGCATCCCTAAAGCACGATAAACAAACATAAGAAAGATTTCAAAAGACAAAACTGAACCAAATTCAAAACAAACAGAAGATGATACCTAAACTGCTCCCAAGAAATGTCAACCTCGATAGGGTGAGCTATAACCGTCTCCCACCAATCCGAGGCTTCTCCCTTCAACTGCTAAGCTGCCAACTGACGTTGTTGGGCATCATTGATCTCAAGAACGGAGAAAATCCTCTCTAAGTTCTTCAACCACTACCGAGCCTTGATAATAATCTCGGATCCGGTAAACTTGGTGCCACCAAGCTCAGTGTATTCCTTACAAAGAGCAGTGAACCTAACGGGTGCAGCAGGCTCGGGAACTGGGGCAACACCACCACCCCTACCTTTAGCATTCCTACGACTCATCCTGAACAATCAAGAATGAATTTTGGAAAAAGGTAATTAAGAAAAAAAGGCAAGATTAGATAAGATAAGATTAGATTAGATTCAACTTGAATGAATATCCTAAAAAAGAGATTACGAACAAGGTGGATAAGGAAAAGAAAGAAGTTAGGAAAAATTGGTTTCAAAACAGAAAAGATTTATATCAAAATATTTTTTTGAAAATCCTTTGAAAATCATTTGAAAATCATTTTACACTTTAAAATACGTTCTCTCTCAAAGAAATGATTCTAAGATTGATTTCACTCATTCTAGGGTATTTCTACCCTATCTCTAGTGAGTTTTTGCTCCGTAGGCTAAGGTTTGCCTAAAACCAAAGCTCTCATACCAAATGTAACGACCCACTATTTTGGACCATTTAAATTGACAATAAAACCACACATGTCGGACTTGAATAATTCAAAACAATAGATTGTAATATAATTTGAAGCAAATAAAACCAATCACAGAATCACAGACACATATAATATCGAAATAACTCGCAGTAGAAATAAAAATAACCATAGTAGTTCATGAAGCTACTACAACACAGTCTCAAAACAAGTATAAAATACCATAGTCTGAAAGTAAATACAACAGAAATCCCAATACATAAACGTCCACTAGTACATAAGCTGAATAGAAATACTGAATAGAAATAGATAACAACTAGATAGATAGATAATCTCCAGCAAATCCTAGCTCCAGAAGGTGAAATCCAAAGCTGATACTCAGGCTGACCCTAGCGTAAAGCAAAACACAAAACACAAAACATTCAAGTCGGGACATATATACTTATACAATGTAAAGCAACTCAAGTGAACTTTGCACAAGTAACTTAAAGGATGCCTGGGACCGTCCATCCTTTAAGGATATGTTAAACTATTTACTATGTAGTGATATACGCTATTATAATAACGTCTAAAGTAAAATAAACTTACTTAAAAATAGCACTAAGGCTTTACATTTTCCACCTTTACACATATATATTATGCCAATAGCCTATACAGTATTGTCGTACCTCCAGATCGGGAGGCTACCACAAATACACCATAGGTACGACACAATCAGAACTCGTACAAGGCGCGCTAGGGTAGGTGACACGGCACAACTAGGCAATGCCAGGGTAGATATACCAATTACGGATCTGGACTGGTGGTAATGCATAGCAGCCACTACCGCCCACCTCGAGCCACACTCCCAAAAATCAAAGGTGTGTACCATATCAATCATAAAGTAATAGAATGACATAAGAAGAAGTATGTCCGATAAGAGGAGCTACCTCATTGGCTCGGAATCGCTCTTGTTTTGGTCACCATATGCCAACTCATGGGAGTTGGGTCCACATATATACCTTAAAAGAACGTCGCCACCATCCTACTTCATTCTGTAATCTCCACCGCGTATACGGTTGTTAAAGTGGTTTTCGGAGTTGGCAGAGAGTATGATAACTTTCGATCCCGGCCTCTTTAACAACCAAACGTTATTATAACCCATGGATATTTATTTCAAAACATATCTATACCAAAACCATTTAAAATCAAATGCTATTACTTTTTCCTAGATAATATCCATTCCAAAAATTGGTAATATTTCCAAATCCATATACTTAGTTATAGCACTTCTAAAATGTAATAATTTAAAAATCATAACACTTTCAAAACCATACACTTATTATAGCACTTTAAAAATGTAATAAGTTAGAAACTATAACACTTTAAAATGTTACCCTTATATAATAGCACATTAGAAAATGTTACAATTTGGAAATTGTAGCACCTTTAAAACATAACCTTAAAGTAACATAGCATTTTAAAATATTATCTTTTTATAACTACTGCATTTTAAAACATAACTAGAATACCATAGCATTTTAAAAATGCTACAAATATTGCTATAACATGTTTAAACATATTATTTCAATTTTTATCATAGTTTTGTTTTATACAAAACATATCTATTTCATAACTAAAATCTATTATTATTATTAGGTTAGAATCAAAATTTCATATTAACTTCAATTTAAATTATTAATTTATTTATCAAAGATAAAATCTTTAATTTAGTTTTAAACCAATTATTTACTTATAAAATTCCAATATATCATTATATTTAAAAATCATTAAATCAAATATATATTAAAATTTCATATTTTTAAATATTCAAAATACTTAATAAATTTAAGAAAACTATTAAAATTTAACCATGGGTCTGTATAAATATTTTCTAACCTAGCTCAAGTGATACAGATATATATCATTTCAATCCGTAATTTACAAAAAAATCCAGGTTCTATCATTTCAAACCCGCAATCCCAAGTCAAATAAAATAAAAATTGCTTGAGCCTATCATTTTAGCTCATAATGATTTTTCCATATTCTAATGTACGTTCGAGTATGTATCGTTTAAACCCTTAGTGATTCTATTCTAACAGGAAACTTGCAGTGTGAGGAGCAAAAAAATAAAATAACAGTATAACATAGCATATTATATCAGGTGATGCAACAGGCATATAATCAGGTTATAGCATCATGAAATATCATATCACAGGCATGTATAAATTACTATCAACATAGCATATCATCCACTACAATTCATAGGCCATTGTTTCACAATTATATAAGTACGAATGTAGAGAGTGATAAACTCACCTTCTAAAGCTGGAGACAGCAATTCAAGACACACAAACAAACTCCGAAAAGCACGACTAGAGTTGAGTGGATGAAGAGCCAAGATTCAAATCTTGTATATAAACAAATATAAACATACATAGATATATAATCCAGCACAAGATTTTAAATCAAAACAATGTACAAATATGAATAAAAGTGAAGTAAAGATTGGTTTAACCAATCAAGTGGGCTCGGCCACTTTGCAAATTGGCTAGACCATCATCACATGGCTCGGCCATGATTTAATCTGAAGAAGATAAGTTCGTCCATGGTCACAAAAGCACGGCTAAGCAATGGTATGTGAAGGGATGGCAAGGCAAAACTCATGTAGAAGGCAAAAAGTCAAAGGAGATGGTGCTTATTGGGTTCAGTCCTAGGCTAACGTGGCTCGGCCTGGGTTGATGGTTTGGTTCAGATGGTTAGATCTAGTCATCAGATGCGGCAAGGGTCAAGGGATGGTCATGGAAAGGGATATGGGAGGTGGAAGTGATGACAGTGGTCGAGGCTAGCAAGGAAGAGATGATGAATATATGGAGTTCGACTAGGGTTTTCATGCATGGAATGGGGATGATTTGTCAAGGCAAGTCACGGCTGTAGGTAGTGGAGGTGGTGCTGGCCGTACAGGTGGTGGTGGTTGGTGGATGAGATGGAGGAGAAGTCGGCTAAAGGAATGATGAATGGTGGAGGCCGAACATAGCATGTAGCACAAAATAGAAGATAAAGAAAGGGAGGAAGAAAGAAGAAAACTTACTGAATAATTTTCTTTCAGGAAATGCATATGAGAAAAGAAGAGGAAGAATTGCTTTTGTACGTGAATGAAGAATGAGGAAGAAGTTTTGAATGGCTAGGAAGTTTTGAACGGCTAGGAAAAATGAAAAGGCATCTATTAAAACAAGTAACTCATGTCTCTTTGGATTTCCTAAGCCCAATGTTAGAAGCCTAATAAAAAAAAAAAGCCGAAATCGAATAAAAATATCAAAGTCCAAACCAAAATAAAATAGAAAAATGAACGAAGGAAATAAGTAATAGAAAATAACAAATAAAATACTTAAAATAATCGCATGTAAAACGCTGAATTTTATCAGATTTACAAAGTATAAAACAAAATTTAACGAAACGAAAAACAGAACGAATATTATAATCAAATACAGCTTCATAGAAAAAGATTAGAAATTTGAAATTCAAATTTAAAAATTTCAACTGAAGGTCAAAGTGTAACAACCCGAAAATTTCGATCCCGAAAATTCCAGATAGTTAGTGAAAAGAAGAAAGAGAAAGAAGAAGAAATAGAAACACCAAAACTCAGAAAACATCACATTCGTAGCGGATCAAAATAAAATATCACATAAATAACAACTTACAAAAGAAGAACTATATCAATACACTTTTATTTATACATCAGAGTTACAACCATTACTATTCACTGGACAGTTTAAAACAACATGTCCTAGTTATACAACTACTATGTATCGCAACGGAAATACCTATACGTTCCTGCCATCCAGCTCGCCTCCTGAGCTCCAGAACGTCCTTACCTGAAAATCTGTAACACTCGGTCTGACCCGAGCATTACATCAAAGTAACACCCGGGTCAGGCTGGAAACCAGCGTGAGTAAACTCATCTAACATGAAATACAAAAGCATGCAACTTATATAAACCCGGGTAACTTATCAATTTACATCTTCACTAGATGTTATAGACATCACTTTCATCATATCAATTTATGAATACCAAAACTTAGATCAAATTGTCCAATTACCTCAAATCATTCCATTCCAATTTCAATATTTCACATATCAATCTATAAAGAATCAAAGTGGTTTCGGGTATTTACTAATACCCGACTCCGGTCTCTTCGAATTCAATACCATCTTAACCCACACTATTCAGGTGAGACCTACTTTAACCTTTAATCACAAGATGTCACCTTTACTCAACAATTTATCATCAACAGACAACCACATAATCACTGTTCAAGACAAACATATCATATCACAAACATTTCAAATCAGCAATATCAACCAATCATTCACAAGCAAGATTTATTAGTCACCCATTCTTCATCAAATCAAATTAAATACTTAAATCTCTTTTAATCTTTCTTACTTAACATAAATTAATTACAAAACCATTAATTATTCATTCCCTTATTTTACTCTTCTAATTACATTCCGTAATTAGCCTTTGATAAATCTACCATATTCATTAATCAGTCTTGATTTCTCACGTTCAGTCATTAATTATTCTTTATTACTTACATGAATTAATCAACCTCTTAATTAATAAATCCTTTAATTACACCAGGCAATTATCACTTAATTACTTTCTTTGAGTAATTATCCTTTAATTACTATCCATCAAGTAACTCTCTTTATTATTAATTACATCCAGTAATTTTCATTAATTCCTTCGCTAAGTAATTACACTTCATTAATTACTTTATGCAATTATATTTAATCCTTTACTAAGTAATCCTCTTAATTAATTAAACTTAATTAATTAATTCAAATTAATCATAATAACTTAATTAATTACACAAGAACTTTATTATGTAATTACCATTATCGTTCTTAACCTTAAGTGATTATTCCCTAATTACTTATTACTTAATTATTTCTTAATTGATTAACTTTATTTAAATCAACTATTAATTAAGAGATTAATTATACCTAACTAATTTCACAAATCAATTTACCTTAATTTAATTACTCAAATTAATTAAGTAATTTTTATTTTAATTACTTTTGTAAATAAAACTTGAGTTAAATTAAGATAAAACATTTATTACATTTAACTCTTATCTTCCATTAAAAATAAATACATTTAAAAGCTTGAATATGATTTATTAAAATCATCGTTCTATCAATCAAACTATTGTAAAATCGAAACTTAAAACTTTGTTTTAACAAAAATTTGCTTTTACATTAAAATTTGAAATCACTTGTAACCTTAAGCTTGCTTTCTTCTTCCTTTATACTCTGTTTGTACTTTAATTTTTAAAATTCAGAGTATTGCCAAAAACTCGCAACCAACACGTATACTGGCTCGAGAAAACATAGCAAATTCCCGTGACAACACTCTCGTCAACCTTCCTTAGCAACAACACGAACCCTACTCGAGACAAACCCGTGTCCACATAAGGTCATACCCAAGCACTTGCTTCTCCCCCACCTTCATCTTTGCCAAATTCTCAGGTGTACACCGTGCACATGCACGGCAATCCCAGCTCCCTCCGGCCATCATTCTGGCCTTCAACCAGTTGACGTCAAGCCCAACATCTTCCTCAACCACCCAGAATTCCAAATTGGTCACGTGAACAAAAATGACTTGATCGAACCACAATAGGATCCAAACCCATTTCACCGAATCCCTTGCCGTCGACGAACTATATCACCAGAAAACCGCCCCTTTCTCCCATAGCTGTTTCAAGCCATGACGCAACGATTTCCCCTCAAGCGATCCATCCCGGAGTACCGTAGTCGCCGTACCCAACTTGTCAAACCCAACCATCTAAAACTCACCAGAAACCCTACCTTTCACCCCTTCGGCCTCCATGGCCAATAGAAAAATCAAGCAACATTTTTCCAGAGACCCTCGCCTTCCCGACCACCTTCGCGCCAAATTCCAGGCTTCCCTTCGCCTTCGATCGTCGGCAAATAACCAAAGTTCCAAAAACGTTCAACATCGAATAACTCCTCGAATCCCAAACTAAAAATAATGATTCTTGTACCTAAATTCATAATTTGACTTTTCTTCTCGGATTATATAATCAGAGATTTAATTTAACATATTTTATTTTTACCCCTTTCTTGTTTTTTTACTGTAATTTTGAACTTACAGGATATTCCCCAAATAAAATCATTTTAAAATTATTTTAAAAAAAACAAGGACACATTGATATTAACATTTTTCATTTCTATAATCAAATTCTGATTATACAGGAAAATAGGAATTATTAGATAGTTGAAGTTAAGCCTGTTGCCAACAACAGAGCATAAATATATACAGAGACTATTTACAGCATATTATATTTATATATATACATTTCCTTTATTAAATTTCAACTTTGATCACATGCATCAAGTTATTCCCACAAATTAAAGGTTCTAAAAGATAATAGTTGCTCACCTCTATGTCTAACAGAAAACACAAATACTTTAGAGTTGAAATTGTACTTTGAAACTGCTACTTAGGTGGGTTAAAAGCTACAGAGCTTTACTTTCCATGATTTCAATCATGCACAATCATTAGTGCATATATTTATATATACTTATAATCATTTAAAGCAACATGCACAACATAGTTCACATCATTTTCACAGATCATCACATACAACTTCAATTTGCACCAGAGGTTTCAGGGTTACTCACAGTAAAATATAGCAGAGGAGACTGAGATGATCATATTGAGTTGATCTTGCATGATGCATCAGAGTTGAATCCTTGCTTAGGTTGATTCAGTCTTGATTTACTTGATTTAATTCATTTCCAGGCTTTTGATTTTGAAAGGGAAAAAGAAAAATGCTTGAAGATAAAATAGTTTTACAGAATTATAATTTTTATTTGAGGAAAACTTTCAGATCTGATCTGGTTTTAGATCTGGTTGTAGAGATGAAGTTTTAAGTTTGTTTTCAGCTTTTGTTCTTCAAGTTTCTTGTTTTTTTTTTGAAATAGGAAACTGGGGAAAAAAAAGGAAAATGAAGATAGTATGTTTTGTATGAACTAATATCCTGACACATGTTACATTAAGAGTTTTAGATCTTAACACTTGTTACTTAACTTCTTAATTGAATTACATTTGTCTTTTCCATTTATATTTATCTTTGAAAGAATTTTAAAAGCCATTTTAAATATGATTTCCTAATTAACCAATATGTTTCTTAATTTATAAATGCTTTACTAATTTTAAATAAATAAAACTTTTAAGAGAAAATAAAATAAAAACCAATTATCTTTTAAATAAAGTCATACATAATATTCTCAACTCATTTTTAATTGCTAAATCAAAAAGCTTTTGTATTTATTCCTATTAAATAAATACTTTCCAAATTTCTATAATTAAATTTCCCTTTAAAGAGAATAAGGTAAAACAAATCTTATTATTTTTTTAAAAAAAAACCCATCCATAATTTTAAGTCCAAACTATATTATTATTTTTATTTTAAGATATATATTCCTTTAAATTCCATTACTAAATTTAAATTCAAAATAAATCTATAATCATAATTTGAAACATCACACTATTAATTAATTGGTTATTTATATTTGAAAATAACAATTTTTATCAATTTTAAACAATTTAATTATGAGATTTTCACATTTTAAATTTCCTGAAATTCCAGGATATCACATTCCTTCCCCCTTAGAATCTTTTCGTCCCTGAAAAGAAACGAAGCCAGAATTATTACAATGCTTAAATTCAGATAAATTTTCCTTGATCATTTTAAAACACTTTAAAACCTGTATAGTATTACAGTAATAGTTTTAATAAAAATACTTTTATAACTCAATGTCTTAATAAGTTCGTTCTCGTTCTCACAGAAATTCGGTCATACGTTGATCAGGCGTAAGACTGAAAATCTACAAGTGCTTGGCAGACCTATTTTCAACATCCAGTGAAAATACTTTGAAAATAATTTTATTGTAAATATAGAAAATAGTTTTTGAAAATAGAGGATATATCTTTGGTGAGAATGCTCTGAAATCATCACCCCCATCCATGGTCGTAGTTACCCCGATGGTTACGTTGCCATCCCGACAAAATCCATAGATAACTATAGGCCTCCGCGCCCCTCGATTACACCATGGAACCCGCTACAGATCGCAGCTACATGTGGGGTTACGTAGCTATCACAGCAAAAACCCATATAACTGTAGGCATCAGCGCCCTCGAATTTCACTGCCAAAAGAATGAAACTCCTCCACTCCACTTGACCATAGATCGCAGTCTACCGATGTTGCGTTGCCTTCCCGGCAAAATCAAGTGTAGACCGTTGACACTCATCCTCCACACGATTTTCGCTATGGTCCCCACAGTAGATCACAGTGACATCGAGTTACACTGTCGTCACAGCATAACCCAAATGCCCCTGTAGGCATCAGCGCCCTCGACTTTCGCTACCCAATAATCCTCAGGAACTAGTTTGTTCGGACTCCTCACAGGATCAACTTTAGAACCCCCCCTTAGGGCTCAAGGTAGCACCACCCGGTGGCACTCCTAAGAAGTTCATTTCAAGGGAGCGCCTTTTTCCCCAGAGCCATCATCAAAACATTTTATACTATACTTATATAGTATCTCCAAATCATACACCTAGTATGATCTCATACAAAGCTTCTTTACACAAAATCGATTATCCCAAAATCGATAATTCTCAAATTAGGCTTTCCAAATTCAATATTGATTTTACCCAAAAATCAAAAGCCTTTCCAAACCATAGGTTCCCAAAACCTTTTCCAAAATTCTCATAAGATCCTTTATATATACAGATATATATAATTTTTAAAACTTTGGATCATTTCAAACTTGTATAAAACTTCCTTTATACTTCAAAACATCTTCAAAATCTCTTTCTTCTGGTAAAAGATTCAACAAGGGGAGTTTCATTTTATAAAACAAAGATATTTAACTTTGTTTACTCAAAATCAAATATTAAAATTTGATTACTTCTTTATTATCATTTTCATTCAAATCCGTACGATGTACACATATCATCTGTACGTTATACCAATCTGATCGCTCACTCGATCACACAATTTCACTTCCGAACTAGTATCGTCCACCCGACTTCCTAGTGCGGACACAGATCTGGTTTCTTGATCAGAAACCGTCATTCTCCTTGCATAGCCGAACTATGATAGAGAATATCTAGAACCAATCAACAACCCATATCCAGGTTCGCCGTTGAAAATCGAGTGAAAAATTCCAACTCGGATCGACATACTATCTCGAAATTTTGTGCTCGAATCTGGATCATATTACTATTCGAATAGAATAACAAACGTACACCCTACTTATTTATCTTGATTGGGTTATTAGCCAAATCAATTCCATTTCTATTCACATTTACTTTAATTTTCATTCACTTATTCACAAATGCTTAAATCCATTCGGATTATCACCTCTATTCTTATCTCGATTGGGTATTTAACCAATAACAGTTTGAACTCCGACCAGTTTATTTAGAAAATAGCTTGAATTTTTTTTTGAAAATAGATAAGTAGTTGGACAATAATTACTAGTTTGTAAAATAGGTGTAAAATAGTTATAAAATAGTTAAAATAACTATAGAAATTTTAGATAATTGCAAAATAATTGTAAGATAGTAATTAGTTTATAAAACAGTTGGAAAATTGTTAAACAGTTTCAAAAATAATTGTAAAACAGGTATAAGATAATTTGGCTTTTAAAAGAAAGGTTGTAATATAATGAATAACTTGGAAAAATAGGTTTATATTAAAACATTTTATATTAAAAATAGTCCAGAGTCAAAACTGTTCAATTCCCAATCTCTATTCCCAATCAATTCAATTTGAATTCCACTTCCATTTAAATTGACTTAACTCTAATTTAAATAACTTCAACTTCTATTGAAATTGATTCAATCCCAATTCAAGTTTAATTAATCTTAGCTTCTTTCCAAATTTAACTTTATTCAACCTTCATCTCAAATTCTACTAATTCAAATAAATTTCAATTGAACTAGTTCCTATTTCAATTCATTTCAACTCCAGTTTAAATTATTCCAAATTTTCAAACTCCATTTCCACATCAAGTTGAATTATTCTTGATTTCCTCCCAAATTCAATTCAAATTCTATTTGAATTTAAAATTATTCAATTTTAATTACAATTCCAAATTATTCAAATCAACCCAATTCAAATTTTCATTTGAATCTTATATTCATACAGTTTCAATCACAATTTCAATTAATTCAAATCAAATTCAATTTGAACCTACTTCAAATTCCAGTTCACTATGAACCATCTCGAATTACATAAATTCGAGTTAATACTTCTATTGTTGATTTAATTCCTTTAAATCAATTTACCCATTTATCCCAACAATGGATTACCATGCTCCATTTCTCATTCATTTAAACAAATCCAATTCATATTTTAAAGATTATTAATAGCAATAGGATGATATCATCTAATTATTTCAAAACATCCATCCATTTTAAATTTCTAGATCTCAAACCCAATTTGAGATCACTCAAACTCTCAATTACAATCAACCATTTAACTTCCCAAGTTAATCCTAATTTCATCTTAAAATTTACAAATCAGGTTGAACATCCCAACATATTTAACTTTTCCCAAGTTAAACTCAATTCACTTAATCCCGTCAACCTTACCCAATTTTGAACTTCCATTTCAAATTTTAAACTTCCATAAATAATCTTCCCACTTATTAAGTTCAATGACTTATCACTTTGGGGTATTACATCTCATTCCCAATTTAAAACTCACCATTAGAGTTTATTTCAAACCACCTTTGATTTCAATTCAAACAAATTTTCTTTAAAATTTTCAAACATTTCTTACTTTTAAAATAAGATCATTATTCAAAGTAGTTTGAATAATATTATTTCCTTTAACATTTTGAAACCAATTCAAATTTTTAAACTTAGAATTCAGGACTTCACAATTTGAAACCCACTTTTATTTATATCCTTTCACATTTACAAATTATTTTCTTTTTAAATGGTTACTTCCTTAAAACATTTTATTGTTTATTGAAAAACAATCATCCCATTACAATAACCATTCGATTTCCTGGTTTGAAACCAATTTTGATTCATCTTATTTTGAAATTCTTTCTTAACGTTAAGATTTTAATTTAAGTTTGAATCCATTTCAAACTTATGCTTATTTAATTTCAATTTGGTTGTATTATATTACTTCTTAATTCTTACTATTACTTTTAATTTAATTAATACTACAACCAATTTCCTTAATATAATAGATAATCTATTTCTTATATAAGATTCATTTACTTTTGAAATCATTAAAAAACCTTTATATAAGAAAATAACAAGTACGCTCTCTCATATATATACTCTACTCATCCTAGGGTACCACTTACCCTATCCTTAATGAGTAATCCCACTAGAGCCAAGGTTCTCGCTTAACCTTCTGCTTTGATACCAAATGTAACAACCCAAAAATTTCGATCCCGAAAATTCCAGATAGTTAGTGAAAAGAAGAAAGAGAAAGAAGAAGAAATAGAAACACCAAAACACATAAAACCTCACATTCGCAGCGGATCAAAATATAATATCACATAAATAACAATTTACAAAAGAAGAACTGTATCAATACACTTTTATTTATACATCAGAGTTACAACCATTACTATTCACTGGACAGTTTAAAACAACATGTCCTAGTTATACAACTACTATGTATCGCAACGGAAATACCCATACGTTCCTGCCATCCAGCTCGCCTCCTGAGCTCCAGAACGTCCTTACCTGAAAATCTGTATGTAACAACCCTAGTTTTAGCTATTTATTTTATTTAATTATTTAAATTTTGAAATATATTTTATATAAATTGTGTTTACCAATATAGTTTAATTATTTAATTTGGAGATATATTTTATAAAATTTTGTATTCCAATTAAATTTAATAATAACCGTGAAAATTTAAGCTATGTTTGAACTGTTAAATTTCGCGTTTAAAAGACGCGTCAATTATAGGGTATAAGTGACGTAATAAAACGTGTAAATTTAAAATGTTATTTTATAGAAATTTTTGATGTTTTGCATTACGTCAGTTCAACGTAGTGTAAAAATAATATTTTCATATATTTTTGAAGAAAATATCAGTCAGTGATTTTAAGACGGACGTTATTTTGTTTTAAAGGACTGTTTGATTTCTTTTAATAAATGGTATACGTTTCTTTGCCTAAAGCCTACACAAATATTTACCATTTCATTTATTGATATCAAACTATAAAATCAAAATATAAAATGAAATGAAAACTTACATGAAGTAACGAATCCAGACCATTTTTCACGCATTCACATTTACAAAATTTATATGTTGAAACTGACATTCTCAACTAGGCTTGTTTCTCCTTCCAATCTTCACGCAATTTCCAAATCTTCACCCTTGTCGTTTTTCAAATCAAAGAAAAATATTTATCAATCATTGCTTGCAATTCGCT
Organism: Allium cepa; assembly: GCA_030765085.1. Lineage (NCBI taxonomy): Eukaryota > Viridiplantae > Streptophyta > Magnoliopsida > Asparagales > Amaryllidaceae > Allium > Allium cepa. Next base: position 469,777,428 of record CM060943.1, read on the forward strand.
CTACAAAATCAACCATGCTGATGCGTTTCCTTTTGAACGTATTCTCTGGCTAAAAATCTGTAACATGCATAATAATTTATTCCTTATTCCCTCTGTTTCAACGGCTCTACAAAAACATCACGCATGGGTAAATCCATACCTTTTGTAACTGAAATGAAATCAACTGGCATCTCGTATAACTTATATCTTTCACGCTAACTATTGATTTATCTCCTCCTTTGATTTAGCTCATCAGTTATATTCAAAACACTATATATTTATCATCAAAGTGCATATATCATGTTGTAAGTGTGAAAACACTCGGCCTCCCTTTGTATTTCATACGAGATCTAAGTTTCGAAACTGAACTTTTATACGAAATTTATGACAAAAAAAGAAACTGATACGTTATTTTTCCATTTACTTCCCCTGTAATTTCGCAAGCTCTTGCCTATAAAATCCATTCTCCTCTGCATCTCTTTACTCTGTCTTCATCCCACTCCTTCGCTCAAGCTATCAGGTAATAATATTTTCCTTCCTTCTTCTAAGTTCTCTCTGTTATTTTGCTTTTGCTCGGCCATTTCCCACCGTGCTTGCCTGTGGTAATATAGGGTGGTAGCCTTGAGTATGTATGGATCTTAGAACTGTGTAATCTCGAGAAGCATGTGTTCAATTAGTGGAGACTGGAGTTGTTGAAAGGTGTAGGGTAAGGTTATCAAAATTTTACAGAGGAAGTTGCATGACTTTCTCAAGACTGACAAAATGTAACCCGAAGTCTTTGCCAATTGAACTCGAAGTGTTTGCATATTTTTCCCGAAGCAGCTGCTTGATTGGCTCGAAGCAATTTGGGGGGGGGGGTGACTCGGAGTGGTTGATGGGGTGAGTTGTCTGTTACAGTGGAGTCTGAAGGCATATTGTAGAATGGCAAAGCAATTGTGGAAAAAAAAAACTGGGAAAAGTTTGAAGTAGAACTGGAATCAAAGTGGAAAGTTTTGGCAGCAATATGATGGTTGGCGTGTGTGTACGTGTGCATGGGCGAAGAAAATAAAGGCGTGCACGTGTACGTGCATATACCCGGCATATAATATGAAACCCCACCTTTTGCCTTAGTTTGTTTGTCGCTAGAAAATTTGGTCGTAATTTTAATGTTAGCACGGTTCACGTTTTGGGTATATCTTAGGCATATTACACGGTGGAGTGGTCGAGCAAGCCAAACAGATTCTCGTTCTATTTTTATTTTTTTTCTTTGACCATAAATTCTAAAGTCGCGTATTCAATATTTGAATTTTGTTCTAGATTTGAATCTAGGCGACATGCGAGAATTTTGATCATTACCCTCTGTCGGTCTTTACCGGTGAATCGTCGTTTTGAATTCGAATTTTCTGCAACATACAGGTGAGTCTTCTCACCAGACATACGTACACATATTTTGGTAAATTATCGCAAGTGTATGTGTAAAATTTTATTTAAATATTATCTGTCTGTAGTATAACGTAGAATGATGAACCCCATTTAAATTGACACCACATCAGTTATTATCTGTTGTATTATTTCTGCAGTTATATTATTTATTTACTGCTTATATCATCACTGCAAGTTCCCTGTTAAATTTAGATTGTTATGGGCTGAAATGATAGGCCTAACGATGATTACTGTTCATTTATTCTGTTAACTGCTTAAATTCTACTTGGGATTGCGGGTTCGAAATGATAGAACCCGGGATTTTAAATCTACGGATTGAAATGATATACATCCGTTTCACTTGACCTAGGCTAGAAAATTTTATACAGACCCGTGGTTTATATAATATTTTCTGAAATTATTTTAAAATTATTTAAATTTAGAAATTGATGATATTCTGGTTTAAATGATATAAAGGATTTTTATAAGATTTATAATGATTTAAAAATTGTTAAATAAATGTTGAATAAAATTTTTTGGGATATAACTTGTTTTAGAAATTCTGGATTTTTGAAAGGGTAAGATTTCATTAAAATAAAAGAATAAGTTATATCGGGAAATAAAGGATTAAGTTAAAAATACTACAGCATTTAAAATGCTGTCTTTTTGAAATTGGATTATTTTAAACCCGTAACTTTAGATAGCATTTCCTAGATGCTGCAGAAATTGTAATTTGATCTAAAAAAAAAAAATAAAAAATTTATGGGAATCTATTTTGGAAATAAGTTAAATTTTTGGAATTTAATATATAATTCATAAAGATTTGAGAAATTGACTTTGGATAGATTTAAAGGAAGAAATTGATTTCTTTTTTGATAAAAGCAATAAATTCCAAATTAAATTGAAAGGGTTGAAATGGTATCTATCAAATGAAATGTTTTAATCAAAGATTTGATATTAAAGGTATTTGAAATATATTTGATTTGAAAATATAAATACCATTTTTAAAAACTACAACCACGGGTTATAATAACGTTTGGTTGGCAAAGAGACCGGGATCGGATATGGACATACTCTCTGTCGATACCGAAAACCACTTTGACTAACCGTGTACGTGGTGGAGTTTCCAGAATGAAGTAAGATGGTGGTGACGGTTTCTTGAAGGTAAATACGTGGACCCGACTCCCGTGAGTTGGCATAAGGTGGCTAAAACAGGAGCGATTCTCGGATTAATGAGGTAGCTCCTCTGATCGAACGCACTTCTTCTTATACCATTCTATTACTTTTGTAATTGTTTTGGGTGCACCCTTGATTTGGGAGTGTTGTTCGAGGTGGGCGGTAACTGCGGCTACGCGTTTCCACCGGTCCGGATAGCAATTGGTATATCTACCCTGGCATTGCCTAGTTGTGCCGTGTCACCTACCCTAGCGAGCCTCCTACGAGTTTCTATTTGTGTCGTACCTATGGAGTATCCTCTGGTAGCTTCCCGATCAGGAGGTATTACGGTACTCTATAGACTATTGGCATTATTTGTGTTAAGGGCTATATGGGTAACCCCTTAACGCTATTTAAAAGTAAGTTTATTTTATATATAGACACTATTATAATAGCGCAATATACTATATAGTAAATAGTTTAACGGATCCTTAGAGGATGGGCGATCCCAAGCATCCTTTAAGTTACTTGCTCTATATTACAGTACACTTGAATTAGCTTACATTATATAAGTATGTATGTCCTGACTCGAGTGTTTGTTTTATTTTACGCTCGGGTCAGCCTGAGTTGCAGCTTCAGTTTCCTCTCCAGAGCTAGGACACTCGTAGATCATTCATGCTGCTGGAAGCTTTTCTGTTTTATCTTATTTGAAATCAAGACCTTTGAAGACTTGTTCTATTTATGTTTAAAATTGTATTGGAGATTATAAACAATGTAATTCTGTTTGGTTAAAGTTTTCAAGTGGCTTCATGAACCACTGAATATTTTATTTCCGCTGTGAGATTCTGATATCTGTGTCTATGATTCTGTGTATTTGATTTCATTTGTTCCTTAACTATTTTACAATCTATTGTTTTGAACCATTCCAGCTCGACATTTATTTAATTATTGCCGAAATTCGAATGGTACAAAATAGTGGGTCGTTACAGTTGGTATCAGAGCCAGGTTCAAACCATAGCCTAAGGAACAAAAAAACTCATTAGAGATAGGGTAGCAATACTCTAGAATGAGTGAAGTCAAATTCCAGAATCTTTCCTTGTGAGAGGACGTATTTAAAATATAAAATGATTTTCAAAAGGGTTTTAAAAGTAGTATTTTAATATAAAAAAAAACTCCCTGTTTTCAAAATAAGTTTTCCAAACCCTTCCTCCTTCTCTTCATCGTTATATTCGAGCTTTTGTTAATTGCTTAGACTTTATCTTATCCTAGAATATCTTGATATTTTTTTTTCTGTCCTTAGAATCCATCCTTAACCTTTCAGGATGAATAGAAGAAACAATCGAGGTCGAGGGCAAGCTGCTCCTCCTCCTGCTGCCCCTGTCCGTTTCACTAAATTGTGCAAGGACTATGTTGAGCTAGGTGGCACAAAATTTATGGGGACAGAGACTATCATAGAAGCTCAACAATGGCTTCGAGATCTAGAAAGGATTTTCTCCTGCCTCGAGATTACTAATGCCCAGCAAAGGCAACTCGCAGCCTGGCAGATGAAAGGCGCTGCTTTGAATTGGTGGCTATCTATTACTGCTCAGACAAATGAGGCTGACCTCACTTGGGAGCAATTTAGGTATCTTTTGGTTGTCAAATTTCGGATTTGAATTCCATCTTTGAATCTATCTTTTAAACTCTTATCGTGCTTTAGGGAGGCCTTTTTGGCCAAGTGGATGCCCGAAGCAGGCAAGTCTCAGCTTTATCGAGACTTCATGGATCTTAAGCAAGGCAGCATGACCTTTACAGAGTATGAGAGGAAGTTTAATGAACTCTCGCAGTATGGCCTGAATCTTATTGACACCCCGCTCAAACTGAACGAGAAGTTTATCGCTGGAGCTCGACCTGAGTTCTACGATCGACTCATTACTCATGTTCATGGGTCATCCACGGCATTGATGGATATGGCTCTCCGGTATGAGAACCCTACATCTAAGGCCACTCCTGCTACCCAGTCTGCATCAGCCCAGTCTTCTGGAAACTCAAGGAAGAGGAAGTCAAATTTCTTCCGTAATAAGAAGAACAAGACTCAAGGGTTGGGATCATCATCAGCTTCTGCATCTGCAAGGCCACCTGTAGACCTGTCCACCATCACTTGCCACAGATGCCACCAGAAAGGACATTTTGCTAATCGCTGTCCTACTTTGGGTGCTGCTGTCCCACCTCCTGCTCAGTTTGCTAGGAGAGATCTTTGTCACATCTGCCTTCAGCTGGGACACTTCAAGAAGGATTGCCCCACTCAAAAGAAGGGCACAACATCCGGGGTCTTTGCAGTGACTTCTGCATCATCTACAGCTCCACAGCCTGCACCTGCACCCGCTCCAGCTCCTAATGATTCTCAAGGTACTCTTCAAGGATCTTTTACTTTGTTCAAATTACCTGTTCGCGTTTTATTCGATACCGGAGCTTCCCACAGCTTCATTTCATCCGACCTCTGTAATAGATTTGAACATCGCCTTTCACCCGAATATTCTTCTGTACCTCTTTGTGTTTCAAACCCCATCGGTGGTCCTGCGTACCTTAGTAAAGTTTGTAGGAATGTGAAGCTCCTCCATTTCCAACAGTGCTTCACTGGAGACTTTTATGTTTTGGGCTTTGACGCTTTCGATCTTCTACTCGGAGGCGATTGGTTAGATAGGCATGGTGCAGAAATCTCTTGTAGTTCTCGTACTGTTGCCCTTAAAGATGATATAGGAAATCCATTAGAGATCCAGTGTAAATTGCCTCAGGAGTTTGCTGGTAGTTTCATCTATTCTCTCGACACTTTTCCGGATGATATCCATTCGACCCCTGTAGTCAAACTGTTTCCCGACGTGTTTGGTGAAGTCACTTCTTTACCTCCAAAGCGGGAAATTGATTTCCGTATCGACCTTATCCCGGGAGCACGACCTGTAGTCCTTCCACCTAGAAGAATGGCCCCACGGGAAAAGAGCGAATTAAGGAAGTAGATCCAAGACTTATCTTCTAAAGGTCTGATTAGACCTAGTTTCTCTGAATGGGGAGCAGCTGTAGTCTTTGTCACCAAATCTGATGGTTCTCTCCAGATGTGTGTTGATTATAGGGAACTCAACAAGCTTACCATGAAGAACAGATATCCTATGCCCCGCATAAATGATATGTTCGATCAACTCTATGGAGCAACTGTTTTCTCTCAGCTTGATCTAGCCACAGGTTTCCATCAGCTTAGAATTGCCGAGGAGAGCATCCCCAAAACTGCTTTCCGAACTGAGAATGGGTTCTTTGAATGGCTAGTTATGCCTTTTGGCTTGACTAATGCCCCTGCTTTCTTCGTCGACTTGATGAATCGTGTTTTCCGCGATGTGCTCAATAAATTTGTCCTTGTCTTTATTGATGACATCCTTGTCTTCTCCAAGTCTGAGGAAGAACATAAAGTTCATCTGAAGTATGTTTTAGAGACTCTCCGGAACCACCAATTAAAGGCTAAGTTCTCTAAATGCCATTTCTGGGAAGAAGAAGTCCGATTCCTCGGACACATTGTCTCTAAAGAAGGAGTTTCTGTTGATCCAGTCAAGATCGCTGCAATCAAAGAGTGGGAAGAACCTAAGACTCCTACTGACATTCGCAGTTTTCTAGGCCTTGCCGGCTACTACCGAAGGTTCATTGAGAACTTTGCTTGGATTTCGGCACCTCTGACTGCTCTAACTAGGAAGAATGTTAAGTTTGTATGGAGCAGTAAGTGTAAAGCTGCTTTCCAGGAATTAAAGGATAAACTCACCTCCGCACCAGTACTTACTGTACCAAATGGAAGTGAAAGGTTAACGGTATTCACCGATGCTTGTCAAGAAGGTTTGGGAGCAGTGCTAATGCAAGATGGGAAAGTAATTGCATATGCTAGTCGTCAGCTGAAGACACATGAAGCAAATTACGCTGCCCACGATCTAGAATATTTGGCTGTTGTATTTGCCTTGAAGCTTTGGAGACACCATCTCTTGGGAGCTAAGTTTGATCTTTTCACCGATCATAAATCTCTGAAATATATCTTTACTCAGAAGGATTTAAATCAGAGACAAGTGCGATGGCTCGAGTTTCTTGCTTCTTATGATCTCGACATCAACTATACTCCCAGAAAAGCAAATGTAGTGGCAGATGCACTGAGTAGGAAGAAATCCTTGTTATGTCAGCTTATTGTATCTTCTCCTCTTTTGGACCGTATCAAGGCTAAACAAGACGAGGATGTGAGACTTAGAAGTATGAAAGAGAAGGTCCGGAGCAGGGGTAGTAGTAGTCTTGATGGTAGTGGAGCTCAGATTGATGATAAAGGAGTTTTAAGGATAAATGGAAGGATTTGTGTCCCAAATGTTGATGGTTTGAGGCAGGAATTACTTCGGGAACATCACAAATCCCGACTTTCCATCCATCCTGGCATAGCCAAAATGTATCAGGATTTGAAGAAGCTCTACTGGTGGAAGGGTATGAAGCAAGATGTCTCTATCTTTGTGAGTAGATGTGCGACTTGTCAGCAAGTCAAAGCAGACCATCAGATGACACCGGGTTTGTTGCAGCCTTTGGAGATTCCCAACTGGAAGTGGGAGCAAGTTTCTATGGATTTTATTGATGGTTTGCCGAGATCTAGGAGGGGAAATGAAAGCATTTGGGTTATTGTGGATAGACTGACTAAGTCCGCTCATTTCATTCCAGTCAGATCTACCCGCACAGCTTCTAGTTTGTCCGAAATCTATATGAGGGAGATTGTTCGCCTCCATGGCGTCCCTCTTAGCATTGTTTGCGATCGAGACCCTATTTTTACTAGTCAGTTTTGGAAAGCGTTCCAAGAATCCTTGGGTACTCGTTTGAACCTGAGCACCGCTTATCACCCACAAACTGACGGTCAAACTGAAAGGGTAAATCAGATTCTTGAAGATCTTCTTCGTGCTTGCATCTTGGATTACGGAGGATCTTGGGAAGATCATCTCCATCTTGTGGAATTCACCTATAACAATAGTTATCAGGCTAGTCTTAAGATGTCTCCTTTTGCTGCTCTATACGGGAGACCGTGTAGATCTCCTTCTTGTTGGATTGAATCAGGCAACCGCTTAGTTCTTGGCCCTGAGATGATTTTGGAAGCTTCCGAGAAAGTAGAGGAGATTAAGAGAAGGTTAAAGGTTGCTCAAGATAGACAAAAGAAGTATGCTGATCGTCGTAGAAGGAAGTTGGAGTTTGATGTTGGTGATTTGGTATTTCTTAAAATCTCTCCCTTAAGAAATGTGGTTCGGTTTGGTCGAAGAGGAAAGCTGGCCCCTAGATTCATAGGTCTATTCCGTATTTCAGAGAGGATTGGATCTCTTGCTTATAGACTAGATCTACCCGAGAAATTTGCTGGAATTCACAATGTATTCCATGTATCTCATCTTCGTCGCTGTCTTCACGATCCATCTCTTGTCATCCAGCCTACTGTTCTTGATGGTTTGGACATCGAACCTGATCTAACTATTGAAAGAAAACCGCTTCGTATCGTCGATCGAGGTACGAAACAGCTTAGAAGAAAATCTGTCCCTTTGGTCAAAGTGCAATGGAGCACCGATGAGCGAGATTGCACATGGGAGACGGAGGAGAGCATTCGTGCTTCAAATCCGGAACTATTCCTTTAAGGTACTTGCTTATCTAGCTTTTTCTTCCTTTGATTCTTTTCTTTCGATCCTTTTCGAGGACGAAAAGTTCTCGAGTGGGGGAGAGTGTAACAACCCTAGTTTTAGCTATTTATTTTATTTAATTATTTAAATTTTGAAATATATTTTATATAAATTGTGTTTACCAATATAGTTTAATTATTTAATTTGGAGATATATTTTATAAAATTTTGTATGCCAATTAAATTTAATAATAACCGTGAAAATTTAAGCTATGTTTGAACTGTTAAATTTCGCGTTTAAAAGACGCGTCAATTATAGGGTATAAGTGACGTAATAAATCGTGTAAATTTAAAATGTTATTTTATAGAAATTTTTGATGTTTTGCATTACGTCAGTTTAACGTAGTGTAAAAATAATATTTTCATATATTTTTGAAGAAAATATCAGTCAGTGATTTTAAGACGGACGTTATTTTGTTTTAAAGGACTGTTTGATTTCTTTTAATAAATGGTATACGTTTCTTTGCCTAAAGCCTACACAAATATTTACCATTTCATTTATTGATATCAAACTATAAAATCAAAATATAAAATGAAATGAAAACTTACATGAAGTAACGAATCCAGACCATTTTTCACGCATTCACATTTACAAAATTTATATGTTGAAACTGACATTCTCAACTAGGCTTGTTTCTCCTTCCAATCTTCACGCAATTTCCAAATCTTCACCCTTGCCGTTTTTCAAATCAAAGAAAAATATTTATCAATCATTGCTTGCAATTCGCTCTACAAAATCAACCATTCTGATGCGTTTCCTTTTGAACGTATTCTCTGGCTAAAAATATGTAACATGCATAATAATTTATTCCTTATTCCCTCTGTTTCAACGGCTCTACAAAAACATCACGCATGGGTAAATCCATACCTTTTGTAACTGAAATGAAATCAACTGGCATCTCGTATAACTTATATCTTTCACGCTAACTATTGATTTATCTCCTCCTTTGATTTAGCTCATCAGTTATATTCAAAACACTATATATTTATCATCAAAGTGCATATATCATGTTGTAAGTGTGAAAACACTCGGCCTCCCTTTGTATTTCATACGAGATCTAAGTTTCGAAACTGAACTTTTATACGAAATTTATGACAAAAAAAGAAACTGATACGTTATTTTTCCATTTACTTCCCCTGTAATTTCGCAAGCTCTTGCCTATAAAATCCATTCTCCTCTGCATCTCTTTACTCTGTCTTCATCCCACTCCTTCGCTCAAGCTATCAGGTAATAATATTTTCCTTCCTTCTTCTAAGTTCTCTCTGTTATTTTGCTTTTGCTCGGCCATTTCCCACCGTGCTTGCCTGTGGTAATATAGGGTGGTAGCCTTGAGTATGTATGGATCTTAGAACTGTGTAATCTCGAGAAGCATGTGTTCAATTAGTGGAGACTGGAGTTGTTGAAAGGTGTAGGGTAAGGTTATCAAAATTTTACAGAGGAAGTTGCATGACTTTCTCAAGACTGACAAAATGTAACCCGAAGTCTTTGCCAATTGAACTCGAAGTGTTTGCATATTTTTCCCGAAGCAGCTGCTTGATTGGCTCGAAGCAATTTGGGGGGGGGGGGGGTGACTCGGAGTGGTTGATGGGGTGAGTTGTCTGTTACAGTGGAGTCTGAAGGCATATTGTAGAATGGCAAAGCAATTGTGGAAAAAAAAAACTGGGAAAAGTTTGAAGTAGAACTGGAATCAAAGTGGAAAGTTTTGGCAGCAATATGATGGTTGGCGTGTGTGTACGTGTGCATGGGCGAAGAAAATAAAGGCGTGCACGTGTACGTGCATATACCCGGCATATAATATGAAACCCCACCTTTTGCCTTAGTTTGTTTGTCGCTAGAAAATTTGGTCGTAATTTTAATGTTAGCACGGTTCACGTTTTGGGTATATCTTAGGCATATTACACGGTGGAGTGGTCGAGCAAGCCAAACAGATTCTCGTTCTATTTTTATTTTTTTTCTTTGACCATAAATTCTAAAGTCGCGTATTCAATATTTGAATTTTGTTCTAGATTTGAATCTAGGCGACATGCGAGAATTTTGATCATTACCCTCTGTCGGTCTTTACCGGTGAATCGTCGTTTTGAATTCGAATTTTCTGCAACATACAGGTGAGTCTTCTCACCAGACATACGTACACATATTTTGGTAAATTATCGCAAGTGTATGTGTAAAATTTTATTTAAATATTATCTGTCTGTAGTATAACGTAGAATGATGAACCCCATTTAAATTGACACCACATCAGTTATTATCTGTTGTATTATTTCTGCAGTTATATTATTTATTTACTGCTTATATCATCACTGCAAGTTCCCTGTTAAATTTAGATTGTTATGGGCTGAAATGATAGGCCTAACGATGATTACTGTTCATTTATTCTGTTAACTGCTTAAATTCTACTTGGGATTGCGGGTTCGAAATGATAGAACCCGGGATTTTAAATCTACGGATTGAAATGATATACATCCGTTTCACTTGACCTAGGCTAGAAAATTTTATACAGACCCGTGGTTTATATAATATTTTCTGAAATTATTTTAAAATTATTTAAATTTAGAAATTGATGATATTCTGGTTTAAATGATATAAAGGATTTTTATAAGATTTATAATGATTTAAAAATTGTTAAATAAATGTTGAATAAAATTTTTTGGGATATAACTTGTTTTAGAAATTCTGGATTTTTGAAAGGGTAAGATTTCATTAAAATAAAAGAATAAGTTATATCGGGAAATAAAGGATTAAGTTAAAAATACTACAGCATTTAAAATGCTGTCTTTTTGAAATTGGACTATTTTAAACCCGTAACTTTAGATAGCATTTCCTAGATGCTGCAGAAATTGTAATTTGATCTAAAAAAAAAAAAATTTATGGGAATCTATTTTGGAAATAAGTTAAATTTTTGGAATTTAATATATAATTCATAAAGATTTGAGAAATTGACTTTGGATAGATTTAAAGGAAGAAATTAATTTCTTTTTTGATAAAAGCAATAAATTCCAAATTAAATTGAAAGGGTTGAAATGGTATCTATCAAATGAAATGTTTTAATCAAAGATTTGATATTAAAGGTATTTGAAATATATTTGATTTGAAAATATAAATACCATTTTTAAAAACTACAACCATGGGTTATAATAACGTTTGGTTGGCAAAGAGACCGGGATCGGATATGGACATACTCTCTGTCGATACCGAAAACCACTTTGACTAACCGTGTACGCGGTGGAGTTTCCAGAATGAAGTAAGATGGTGGTGACGGTTTCTTGAAGGTAAATACGTGGACCCGACTCCCGTGAGTTGGCATAAGGTGGCTAAAACAGGAGCGATTCTCGGATTAATGAGGTAGCTCCTCTGATCGAACGCACTTCTTCGTATACCATTCTATTACTTTTGTAATTGTTTTGGGTGCACCCTTGATTTGGGAGTGTTGTTCGAGGTGGGCGGTAACTGCGGCTATGCGTTTCCACCGGTCCGGATAGCAATTGGTATATCTACCCTGGCATTGCCTAGTTGTGCCGTGTCACCTACCCTAGCGAGCCTCCTACGAGTTTCTATTTGTGTCGTACCTATGGAGTATCCTCTGGTAGCTTCCCGATCAGGAGGTATTACGGTACTCTATAGACTATTGGCATTATTTGTGTTAAGGGCTATATGGGTAACCCCTTAACGCTATTTAAAAGTAAGTTTATTTTATATATAGACACTATTATAATAGCGCAATATACTATATAGTAAATAGTTTAACGGATCCTTAGAGGATGGGCGATCCCAAGCATCCTTTAAGTTACTTGCTCTATATTACAGTACACTTGAATTAGCTTACATTATATAAGTATGTATGTCCTGACTCGAGTGTTTGTTTTATTTTACGCTCGGGTCAGCCTGAGTTGCAGCTTCAGTTTCCTCTCCAGAGCTAGGACACTCGTAGATCATTCATGCTGCTGGAAGCTTTTCTGTTTTATCTTATTTGAAATCAAGACCTTTGAAGACTTGTTCTATTTATGTTTAAAATTGTATTGGAGATTATAAACAATGTAATTCTGTTTGGTTAAAGTTTTCATGTGGCTTCATGAACCACTGAATATTTTATTTCCGCTGTGAGATTCTGATATCTGTGTCTATGATTCTGTGTATTTGATTTCATTTGTTCCTTAACTATTTTACAATCTATTGTTTTGAACCATTCCAGCTCGACATTTATTTAATTATTGTCGAAATTCGAATGGTACAAAATAGTGGGTCGTTACACTGTAACACTCGGTCTGACCCGAGCATTACATCAAAGTAACACCCGGGTCAGGCTGGAAACCAGCGTGAGTAAATCCATCTAACATGAAATACAAAAGCATGCAACTTATATAAACCCGGGTAACTTATCAATTTACATCTTCACTAGATGTTATAGACATCACTTTCATCATATCAATTTCTGAATACCAAAACTTAGATCAAATTGTCCAATTACCTCAAATCATTCCATTCCAATTTAAATATTTCACATATCAATCTATAAAGAATCGAAGTGGTTTCGGGTATTTACTAATACCCGACTCCGGTCTCTTCGAATTCAATACCATCTTAACCCACACTATTCAGGTGAGACCTACTTTAACCTTTAATCACAAGATGTCACCTTTACTCAACAATTTATCATCAACAGACAACCACATAATCATTGTTCAAGACAAACATATCATATCACAAACATTTCAAATCAGCAATATCAACCAATCATTCACAAGAAAGATTTATTAGTCACCCATTCTTCATTAAATCAAATTAAATACTTAAATCTCTTTTAATCTTGCTTACTTAACATAAATTAATTACAAAACCATTAATTATTCGTTCCCTTATTTTACTCTTCTAATTACATTCCGTAATTATCCTTTGATAAATCTACCATATTCATTAATCAGTCATGATTTCTCACATTCAGTCATTAATTATTCTTGATTACTTACATGAATTAATCAACCTCTTAATTAATAAATCCTTTAATTACACCAAGCAATTATCACTTAATTACTTTCTTGAGTAATTATCCTTTAATTACTATCCATCAAGTAACTCTCTTTATTATTAATTACATCCAGTAATTTTCATTAATTCCTTCGCTAAGTAATTACACTTCATTAATTACTTTATGCAATTATATTTAATCCTTTACTAAGTAATCCTCTTAATTAATTAAACTTAATTAATTAATTCAAATTAATCATAATAACTTAAATAATTACCCAAGAACTTTATTAAGTAATTACCATTATCCTTCTTAACCTTAAGTGATTATTCCTCAATTACTTATTACTAATTATTTCTTAATTGATTAACTTTATTTAAATCAACTATTAATTAAGAGATTAATTATACCTAACTAATTTCACAAATCAATTTACCTTAATTTAATTACTCAAATTAATTAAGTAATTTTTATTTTAGTTACTTTTGTAAATAAAACTTGAGTTAAATTAAGATAAAACATTTATTACATTTAACTCTTATCTTCCATTAAAAATAAATAGGTTTAAAAGCTTGAATATGATTTATTAAAATCATCGTTCTATCAATCAAACTATTGTAAAATCGAAACTTAAAACTTTGTTTTAACAAAAATTTGCTTTTACATTAAAATTTGAAATCACTTGTAACCTTAAGCTTGCTTTCTTCTTCCTTTATACTCTGTTTGTACCTTAATTTTTAAAATTCACAGTATTGCCAAAAACTCGCAACCAACACGTATACTGGCTCGAGAAAACATAGCAAATTCCCGTGACAACACTCTTGTCAACCTTCCTTAGTAAAAACACGAACCCTACTCGAGACAAACTCGTGTCCACATAAGGTCATACCCAAGCACTTGCTTCTCCCCCAACCTTCATCTTTGCCAAATTCTCAGGTGTACACCGTGCACATTCACGGCAATCCCAGCTCCCTCCGGCCATCATTCTAGCCTTCAACCAGTCGACGTCAAGCCCAACATCTTCCTCAACCACCCAGAATTCCAAATTGGTCACGCGAACAAAAATGACTTGATCGAACCAAAATAGGATCCAAACCCAGTTCACTGAATCCCTCGCCGTCGACGAACTACATCACCAGAAAACCGCCCCTTTCTCCCATAGCTGCTTCAAGCCATGACGCAACGATTTCCCCTCAAGCGATCCATCCCGGAGTACTGTAGTCGCCGTACCCAACTTGTCAAACCCAACCATCTAAATCTCACCAGAAACCCTACCTTTCACCCCTCCGGCCTCCATGGCTAATAGAAAAATAAGGCAACATTTTTCCAGAGACCCTCGCCTTCCCGACCACCTTCGCGCCAAATCCCAGGCTTCCCTTCACCTTCGATCGCAGGCAAATAACCAAAGTTCCAAAAACGTTCAACATCGAATAACTCCTCGAATCCCAAACTAAAAATAATGATTCTTGTACCTAAATTCATAATTTGACTTTTCTTCTTGGATTATTTAATCAGAGATTTAATTTAACATATTTTATTTTTACCCCTTTCTTGTTTTTTTTACTCTAATTTTGAACTTACAGGATATTTCCCAAATAAAATCATTTTAAAGTTATTTAAAAAAAACAAGGACACATTGATATTAACATTTTTCATTTCTATAATCAAATTCTGATTATACAGGAAGATAGGAATTATTAGATAGTTGAAGTTAAGCCTGTTGCCAACAACAGAGCATAAATATATACAGAGACTATTTACAGCATATTATATTTATATACATACATTTCCTTTATTAAATTTCAACTTTGATCACATGCATCAGGTTATTCCCACAAATTAAAGGTTCTAAAAGATAATAGTCACTCACCTCTATGTCTAACAGAAAACACAAATACCTTAGAGTTGAAATTGTACTTTGAACCTGCTACTTAGTTGGGTTAAAAGCTACAGAGCTTTACTTTCCACGATTTCAATCATGCATAATCATCAGTGCATATATTTATATATACCTATAATCATTTAAAGCAACATGGACAACATAGTTCACATCATTTTCACAGATCATCACATACAACTTCAATATGCACCAGAAATTTCAGGGTTACTCACAATAAAATATAGCAGAGGAGACTGAGATGATCATATTGAGTTGATCTTGCATGATGAATCAGAGTTGAATCCTTGCTTAGCTTGATTCAATCTTGATTTACTTGATTTAATTCATTTCCAGGCTTTTGATTTTGAAAGGGAAAAAGAAAAATGCTTGAAGATAAAACAGTTTTACAGAATTATAATTTTGATTTGAGGAAAACTTTCAGATCTGATCTGGTTTTAGATCTGGTTGTAGAGATGAAGTTTCAAGTTTGTTTTCAGCTTTTGTTCTTCAAGTTTCTTGTTTTTTTTTTGAAATAGGAAACCAGGGAAAAAATAATAAGGAAAATGAAGATAGTATGTTTTGTATGAACTAATATCCTGACACATGTTACATTAAGAGTTTTAGATCTTAACACTTGTTACTTAACTTCTTAATTGAATTACATTTGTCTTTTCCATTTATATTTATCTTTGAAAGAATTTTAAAAGCCTTTTTAAATATGATTTCCTAATTAACCAATATGTTTCTTAATTTATAAATGCTTTACTAATTTTAAATAAATTAAACTTTTAAGAGAAAATAAAATAAAAACCAATTATCTTTTAAATAAAGTCATACATAATATTCTCAACTCATTTTTAAATGCTAAATCAAAAAGCTTTTGTATTTATTCCTATTAAATAAATACTTTCCAAATTTCTATAATTAAATTTCCCTTTAAAGAGAATAAGGTAAAACAAATCTTATTATTTTTTTTAAAAAAAAACTCATCCATAATTTTAAGTCCAAACTATATTATTATTTTTATTTTAAGATATATATTCCTTTAAATTCCATTACTAAATTTAAATTCAAAATAAATCTATAATCATAATTTAAAACATCACATTATTAATTAATTGGTTATTTATATTTGAAAATAACAATTTTTATCAATTTTAAACAATTTAATTATGAGATTTTCACATTTTAAATTTCCTGAAATTCCAGGATATCACACAAAATTTGACCACCAAAATATAAAAATTCCAGAAAATATTTAATTTATTATGTTGGGAAAAATAATTATAAAAAAAATCCAAAATTACATTGGAAAATTCCAAAATTTCAATTTTTAAATGATTAAAATCAAAGTTTCCAAATAAATTTTATTTAAAAATATTTGTTAAAATATGGGTTGTTACATGTATTTAACTCAGGAAGTAGGTTCTGTATATTCGAGTTCCCAGGTGAGGACTCGAATACTTATTGCATAGTTCCCAAGAACTGTAATTGAGCTAACCAAAATTTATCGCTTAGTTTTCGACATACTAGTTTCGGATAAGTATGATTTATCCCAACCACTCCAAACTAATAACGTCATGATGGAATTGTTCTATAGACCTATAATATTCTTCCTAAGGTTGTTTCCAAAATGGAAGATAGTAAATGTTGAATGTTGTTCAATTTTAAAACAACTTGTATGGATGAATGCTGACATTGCATTTCTATCTATAGGGCAGTGTTAGCATTCCAAGATGGTCTACTATGAGGAAAAAGGTAATTGTGGCCTCTCAAAGCCTCACACCCCAGGAATGAAAAAACAGGGTAGGTCGCAAGGCTATGTTGGTTGCACCCACTAGGGTACATCTCAAGATCTACTGTCGATATCTCTATGTATGCTACGGGGCCCATCCTTGGTTGCCGATCACAGCCAAAGGGTGATCATATTCAGTACAATCAAGTAAGGGGTAGGCCGATCTTGTCATGCCGAGGTCGAAAGGTTTTCGATTTCACTGTACATTTTGTCTAAAAGTGTGCAGATTATTAGAAGGTAGTTCCTTACCTTGCCATTTGTTGGAAATCCATATTCCAATAAGCGCCTATGGTTTTGATCGTATACCTGTTATTGCTGTCATGTACACACATCACAGCTAGTTGATATATTTACTTCAAACCCTGAGACATTATTATAATATCGTTGGATTTTATAAGAAAAATGTTGGTTATCGTAAGGTAACAACCCGTCAGTGTTTATGTGTGGTGAGGTCTTACGAGATACCTTTGATTTCAAAGGATTTTATAAGTTATAAAAAAATTTCTTTTGATTTAAGTTTCTCATGCTGGTTTTACCTGACTGACCTGGGCGTTGTTTTCTTGTAATGCTCTGGGTCAGACCGAGCATATTTTTCAGATTAGCTTTAGATGCACTAGAGCTTAGGAGAGGAGTTGGAGGCCAAGACGTGTCTACGTATTTCTTTGTGTTCCACCACATGGTTTTGTTGTATTTATACGAAATTGTAAGGACGTGTTATAACTGTCCAGGTAGATGATGGGCTAGTACGCCGATGGATGTACGTATATAAGGGTTTTCTTTTCTAAAGATCACGGTTATATTATAGATTATTCATTGCAATGTGCTCTGTGTTGTTAGTTTCATCTTTTCTTCTTTCTTCTTCTTTCCTCTTACCACCTTTCTTTCCGACACTTGGTTGTTCAACACGTGAATACCATAGATGTATCAGTATCAACTTTCGAGGGTCGAAAAGGCAGATCGTTACAAAGGGATGGTTCGGTTCAACTTTATCGGTATAAAATGCACCGATTAATCCAACCGAGCCCCTACAAACCAAACGCTTTCGTGCCAACTTTTAGATCATGGTAACCCATCCATGAAATCCATCAATACTATAACCTCAAAATGTAAAACTAGTGGGATTTATGCAAGTGAATCATCGATTGCTAATCCACTCATACTTTATCCTATATCCATTGAGGAATTTCTAATGGCTACAAAAGGCTGCTGGGTTTCTGATGCTCCGCCTTTACTAACTAGCACATCATGCATTGCTTAACAAACTTTCTAATATCACATTTCACATCGTCCCAGTCCTTGATTCGCGTCATATCCATGTGCATTTTGCTACTGCCCGAGTATATGGTGTATCGCCATCTATGGTAGTCTTCCAATACTTATCTACAGAGATCTTCAACATTTGGTGCTCATAACATATTCCTTCAAGTTTAGTATAATCATCGCATAGCCCAGCGAATTCAAATTGAGGAGTGGGAGGATTCGGAGAGGTGGAAGCACTCGATTTTTGGATGCTCCTTAATAATTCCATAAGCTGCTCCGTAGTTATATAGAGTTCCCTATATCCATTGGACTTACCTAGGTCAACACGAATATGACGAGGACCCGCCATTCCTCACTTCTGCACTTGAGTGAGATATATGTTGTAGATGTTCAAATTAGTAAGAATATATCAAATAACACATAAAAATACCACCCAGATGATTGCACCTTGCAATCTCCATGCATACCTAGATAATATATTTATGTTATCTACCTAATACCTAAGGGACAACGTATCCTAAGTCATCTAGGCCATTGACTGGTGTCCCTTTGTGACTTGTATTATTCTAACCTGCTCTGATACTAAATGTGAATGCCCCTACCTCTATAGCCATAATATCTAAGAGCATCACAAAATAATACTATCGAATAATATAGAGAATGAGGCGATATAGAGACATACGTGAATATTCCCTTGGACTAACACCAGTACATATCATGTATCACATATAATTCTTACCATTATACACAGTCTTAGTACAAAGTGAAAACATTTGTGCTACCAGGACAAAACAATACATAATCATAGAATAATATTAGAGTACATAGAGTCACATCGCAGGAGATAAAATATAATACAGAACGTAATACATAGTCTAAGGATACAACATGATAGCCCCTAGCCTACTATACAACGCATCATCAGATGCAACTACTAGAACATTAATGAGGCTACAAAAATGTATAAGGAATGTATCAGTCTACAATTACTACTAGCTTTCCCAAATTGCTAAAGCGAGTCCTGCTATTTACCTAGTACCTGTGCCTGCAATGTCTTGGACTGACCTGAGTATAATAAAACACAGGTCAGACTATGTCTATAATGAATGTATTTATGGAGATAAATCATAATAATAATAATATGTCCATGAATATGTGATTAGATTAATCACATAAACCAACCATACTAAGATGTAATATAGTAAGAACCCATTATCGATCCATATAGATATGTGTGTGTTTGTATGTGTGTGTGTGTAAATGGAAATCTAGTGGTGACAGAAATCAATTGTACCATAGACTCAAGTCCCAAACAGAGTCATCCAAATATGTGGGTCACCTTACCCTGAGTCACCAAATCCAAATCTGTACTTAAGCAAGGAATAAAATCAATATATGTCCATTTATCATTCTACGTGGAACTAGGCAGAAGACCGATGGTCGTATGACCGCTCGTAAAACCTAGAGTCAACTAACTGGATCTATTCCTATAGTCTTTAGTTAGCTCAACAGACATCGTGAACCTTATCCACCTGTGGCTCATCAATGCATAGCTATGGCCAGGATCCTGATTTGACCAGATAGGTAACGACTGTAAGCCTATGTGATACAAGAGGCTATAGGACACCTACCCTATGGGTCATCTAAGCCAATAATATAAAGGTATCACGGATCTGGGGCGCAACCCCACAATCAGGCTATCAGGGTAGAAACTAGGTTAATGTGGTTCTCACCAACGCCAATATCAGGCGTGCATCATGGTAGTGGCACTCATGATATTGGCACACAAAAATAATGAATATAAGGGCCCCTACCTTACTCAACATGCTCACACCTATGAGCATCACCTTACACAGTACAATATACCGTATCTATTCCAATCAAATGATTGTTATTTACTTACACTGAATAATCGAATAAGTATCATATTGGTGTCCCATACCACTAAGTCATACTAGTTTGTTTATTCAATGCCCATAAAATACACTTATCCACCCACTATCTTTATGAAACAACTCCTATGAGTGACCGGAAAAGTTTTACTGACCCATACCAGACGGTATAACTAATCCGTTCTCATCACACAGAAACAATAATAAATAACACATAAATAATAATAATCGAATTAATTTAATATATATATATATATATAAATATATATGATATTTGAAAACATGATAATATTATTATTTATTAAAAACATTATTTTATTATTTAATACAGGGTAATGTTCGATTAATTATATTTATACGCCATAGAATTCCTTTATAAGTCTATAATATAAGTTATATAATCTCCTTTAAATTTTTTTAGTACGTTTGATAATTTATAATTAAGAATTTATGACCTTTTTACTTTTTAATGATATTATTAAATCCACTTTATTTAATTATATTTTAATAATATTCATATATATAAATATATTATAATAATTTATATGTTTATATTATACATATACTAATTTAATTATCGTTGATTTTTTAGAATTAAAAGTTAGGCAACCGATCGCCTGGTCGATCTCAACCACTGGTTAACCGATAGTTGTCAATCGGTTGGTTGGAGAGGTTGACCGTTTAACCTATAAGCATGCAAACTTTCATGTTGGTTTATGTACATCTATGACCTCTCCTCCCTTATTCTCTACTGCTTCTTCATCATTCACTATCAAATAACCATACTCCATCATTCTATCATCCTATCAACAACCAAATAAATCACAGTTACCCAATTCAATGTTTCATATATTAAGTAAGGGAGGTTGCTATATTTCAGTAATGGGTTCAAAATGAGATACACAAGCATACATAAGCATTATAACATTCCAAACATCAAATTATGACTTGAATGGACATAGTAGTGAGTTAACATACTCACCTTGAATGAAGAAACACTCTTGCACCTTTATCCCCTTCTTGAAGTACTTTAAGCTCCTTCTTTTCTCTTCACTGTAATTAACTTCTACCTCAAATTGATGAACAATAATTTTATTTCTTGATTGTAATGTGGTGTAAAGTTATCGAGAAGCTTGACTTTTAGCTATTGGAATTCATAGATTTATTTTTAATTCGAATTTAAATATTTAAGAAGCATGGTTTAGATGAATTTCCATAATTTCCAAAAGCAAAGAAATAAATATGTTAAGTTATATTTATAGTCGGGGATGAAGTATCAAGAGATGGAATTATCTGGAGATGAGAATTATTTGGAAACCTAATTTTAGAGTTTGGGCTTTGGATGACGAGCCTTGATTTACCCATTCTCCTCTTCGTTTTCTTTCTTTCTTTTGTCTTCTTTAGTCTAAATGCTAATTAAAATCCAAGCCCAATTTAAAAAGCACTTTTATTAAAAACTCACTTTCTAATAAATTACACCATTATTCATATTACAAAAATTATTTTCTATAATTTTATTTATATAATTAATCATTTTATTTATATCATTTACTGATTAATTTTAAAACTACATTAATAAATTTATTCTCCGATCAAAATAAACTTTACATTTACAAAATTTGATTTATCATTATTTCCAAAATAATTAATTCATATTTTAAATTATTAAATCACTATTCTTTTTATATTCAATTCTTATCATTTCAATATAATATTTCTTATCAAATTCTAAATCACTACTTTAATTCTAAATAATACAAATCCCATTAATTAATTATTTATTATTATTTAATCAATAATTAATTGCTTCTCGATAATAGGTTGTTACATTTAGTAAGGGTTAGGATGTGAGGTTAGTGCAGTTACACAATAAAAATCCGCCCTTTACCTAAAAGCTACTAGCAATTACGTATACTTACTACTGATGTGGGACATCTCCAACCATATGACCTGTAGGGCAGGGATATGTGTATGTGTATAGGTATGGAAAAATATACCAAGGGTTCGTCTCAGATTTGAGGTATCAAATGGCTCTGTGCCTTTAAGGATGTCAAGGGGTTTACTTCAGGGTAGAAAGTATTAGATGTTCATTGGGCTTGTTCCTACCTATATAAGAAATCCGAAATAACTTATGATGGTACCTAATAGGGAAATGGGGGTTTGCATCATTTCTAACAAGAGGTATTTAAGTAAATTGAATGGGCGTTTTCCTTGACTTACATTAGCTTAGTCTAAATGGGATTTAGGCTATGGGAGGTCGGTGGGCTATATCAGTATTGTTGTTGTACCAGTATTTAGTGGTTGGAATGGCATATAAGATATGACCACCAATGGTCTCAAGCGGTCATTAGCAAAGACTTTCACTTTCTACTAGTGTAGAATCTGTATGGGATATGCAAAGACCTTAAAGTTTAATTAGTTATTTATTTGTCAAAGGTAGGTAGTTAAACCTTGGATAAGTCTTTGAGATGCGCTAATAATACAACAACTAAATTATAAAGCCGTATCTAAGGGTCCTCGATCTCTATAGCTAAAGCTGATTGACTAACAATTACGTTACGGAGGGTCCACTTTGGGGTTAAGGTATTAAATGGCCGAAGGGTCTGCCTCCTCCCTATTTGAGAAGTATTAAGTGGCCGAGGTTTTCTTTTGGGTAGTAGAACATTTAAATATATGTATGTATGTATGTGTGTGGGCATATATATAGTTATACCTCAGAGAAGGTTAGATATGTCGTACGCATAGATTTAATTACATGGAATAGTCATGAATAATGGACATAACACCTAAATAGAAATCAATCGACATAAATTAGTGTTATGGAAAAAGTATGTAATTTTCACTAGATCATTTTTCTGATCTCCTCCTCATTATAACCTACATGATAGATTTATAGGGACACGCTACTGATGCGAGGCGGGAATTGCAGATGGTGAAGTCTTCTCATTCATGTTTGGCACTGGCTAGGCAATCAGATACCGTTGATGCCAAAAGTGACACAACACCCAAACATGACCTGTTGTAGGATTAGTTCTAGTAAAAATAGAAGGAAAATGCAAACAATCATAGAAAAATAGATAGATACGGGATTTTATAGTGGTTCAACAATTTCTGGCTTACATCCACTTTATATTTTATTGGTTATGGATTTGATAGAGATTCAAAGTCACTAGTTCATGGGGTCGACGGGAACTTAAGCCTAGAACTGCCAAAAGTATCTTCCTACGTGACTATTGTAGGAGAGAGATAGGAGATGAAGGTGAAGCAGAGTCCAAGTTCCTTTTTGGTTGCTATAAGGTTGGGTTTATAAAGAAATTTCTCTGCTAGTCTAAAGGGTCAAGTTGAATAAGGTCTAGATGCAAGCTCAGATGTGTACGAAAGAGCACATGGCCTAATAATCAATATGGACCTCTCGGTGCAGAGAGGTTTATATCTTTGAAACCTCCCCCTTTTTATTTACTTTACTCTCCTATCTTTGGGTTGATGTATTCTTACCTCTTTTCCATAGAGTTTGAGTCGATTTTGATGATTTCTTTGATAACACTTGTATTATCCTGCTTTCTTTGCCTTTTTCTTATCTATCCTTGGTATTGCTCATCCATTCTTTGAAAAAAGCACTTGATATCAATTGACTGAACGAGCATATGAAGTGTATGGAGAATACGGGGCTCATACTTGGAGAAAACCTCTCAGTTCCAAGAGTTTTGCTTAGCTCCAAATTGGGTTGAACTTTCTGAAGCCTATCTTCTAATCTTCCTAGGTATCTTTCCAAGTTCTTGATTCGTTTCATCTTTACTTTGACACTCTAACTTCTGTTGAAAATATGCTTGATTAAAAACGAGGTCAAACATCCCTCTAGAGTATGCTACGAAACTGGGCACAAGTTAATTCTGGTCTAATGGACGAAGATAGCAAAATGCGTCAAGCATTGGGCCAAAGCCCGAATGTCATTCCAGAAGAATACTCAAGACTCGATTTACTATCTTCCTCCATTAAACTGCAATCAACTCAAACTTCTCACGATCCACATCGTGAATACGTAATCACTATCAAACAAACACTATGATCAGCCAACCAATTAGTAAATCCACCTGAGATCGAATTCTAGAACACGGGTAGGAAGGAAAACTGAAATCAAGCTAAGGAACTAGGTCTCTTGAGATCCAACGCAAGGTCACAAACAATTCACATTGTAAGGGTTTTGGTCAATGGCGATCTGGGGAGGCAGTGATGATCTGGTGATGGCGATGCTCGAGGAGATACACCGGAATGCTTGGACGAGATTAATCAATGGAAGCAATGTATCGAGTGGAGCAAGATGGGTTGAATCATCTAGGGTTTCAGAACACAAGAATAGAAGAAAAGGTCGGCTTTAGTCATAGATATAAGCGAACAAAAGAACAAAGCAAAAAATTGCTATGTCATTGGGTCATGTGTGATTCATCATTGATCGCTAGCGACCCATCTTTTTAAGGTAAAATTTGTCCAAGAGGTCGGGTCACTAGCGACCCATCCCACATGGATCGCTAGTGACCCATAAGGTTGGAGGTCACTTTTTCTCGAACTCGAGCTTTGACACGTATCCATCATTTCAAAGCATACCGGGAAGTTATAAGAAGAAATTTGATCCGTTATGACAAGCAAAAGCAGTCCAGACCAGAGCTAGGCGATCAACAACATGACCTGTCATGTATCCGTAAAAATCTAATGCAAATAGATGTTGAGTGTGATAACTTCCAGAGCACGCCTTGTTTACAACGAAGACATACTCTAGAGGGCAAATGTTATCCGAGTTTTTAACCCAGCATGACCCATTAGAAGCAGAACAATCTCATGACTTCATAGTGACTTAGAACTTAACCAGAAAGGCTGAGGCAAGAAGTGAACGAGAGCTAAGCCATATTACTAAGGCCAATGACTAGGATCGATTAAACTAAGAGACCATCATTCTTTTAGCCCAATCAACAGTTGAGTGCAAGAAACTAGTAGATGGTCATCAAAACCGAACAACAGGCAACAAGACTACACGAATGACATCAACACAAGGCTATATAAAAGCAACCAAAATTGGAACCTCAGAAACAATCAAAGTGCTTGGATCGCTAGCTACCCATGTTAACATGTTGGTTCGATGAGAAAAGTAGGGATAAGGAGCCTTGGAGACAGAAGCATAAAATATTCCAAGTGTATGGATCGTTAGTGATCCATTCACGATGGACCGCTAGCGATCTATATGAAGCCAAATTCCTTGTGACCTTGCATATGGGAGTTTAAGATGATAGCAGCTAAGTAATTAGCTCGCGAGCGAGCCAACTCTATGGGTCGCCAGGGACTCATAGACCATGGGTCTCTAGCGAGCCATGGTTTTGGCCTGGATCGCGAGCTAAACCTCCCGTAGGTCGTTCTATACCTACCCATGAGCAGTTTATGAAGTGGCCTGGCCCAGAAGCTCTTCGATCCCTATAAATATTATTCTATCTGTAACATGAACTGGATCTTCTCCGGACTGGCTGCTGAAGCTTTGCTGGAAACATTCTTCACTCGTTAACTCCCTCACAACAATCTCCAAAGGGATTCTCTATGATTCTCCAATGGATTCCAACTGTGGAGATTCAATCTACCTAAGGATAATCAAAGCCTTGTGATCAAACACTTTTTGTGACAATAATTAGTCTATAATAGAAATATAAAGTGGATGTAGGCTTCATTAACAGCCGAACCACTATAAAAATTCTCTGTCTTCTTTCTTTATTGTTCTTTTTCTATATCTGTGACCTATGATATTTCTCTTTCCGAACAGGGCTGGTGCTTTCAAACTCAAACCAGGTTGTTGATCCATTTTTTAGGTTAACACCTTCCATACAAAGCTTTAAACAGTGTCATCCCTATACTAGCCTGATAATTGTTGTTATATGAAAACTCAACTAAGTGTAGATGGTGTTCCCATGATCCTCAAAAGTCTAGCATACAAGGTCGTAACAAAGTATTAAGTAAAAAATCTTCTAAGACTTTTTTAATCCTTTCCGTTTGCCCATCTATCTACGGATGGTAAGCGGTACTCATCTTGAGCTTGGAACCCAAAGTCCCCTACGGACTCTTCCAGGACTTGCTAGTGAATAAGGAATCTCTAATCCTTACTATACTACTACGAATTCCAGGCAGTCTAACTATATTCTTCATGAATAACTTAGCCAAAATTGGTGTCCTGGTTAACTTAACTGGAATGAAATGGGCACTCTTGGTCAACCTGCCCACTATGACCCATATACTTACATTTCCTTTATTTGACCTTGGTAACCCCTCTATGAAATCCGTTGAGACAGAATCCCGCTTCCAAACTAGAACATCTGAAGGCTGAAGTAACCCACTTAGTTTTTGATGTTCGGTTTTTACATATCGACGGTTCAAACACGGTTTCACCCATAAGCCTACATCTCCCTTCATACCTTCCCAAAAGAAATTCTTTTCATCTCCTGATATATCTTAGTTCCTCATGAATGAATAGAGAACTTAGAACAATGGAATTATTCTAGCACTTCCTTCAATGTTTCCCAAATTCGGAACGCATAGTCTTCCTTTCTTTCTTAACCACCCATTCTGGTCAAGATTGAAATCTTTCAAGTCATCTCTCCCTGTTCCATCCCATAACTTTCTGATTCGTTCAACTATTAATGGATCTTCCTTCTGCTTAGAAGCGATTTTTTTGACCGTCATCGGTCGAACTTCTAAACATGACAACATAGCAGTTTACTTACTAGATCTAGCTTCAAATTTTCACTGTATCTTGCTTGTAGTCAACGCTACTAAATATTTCAACACAGCTATCATTACCAACACTGTATTCAGTTCTTTTCTGCTAAGTGCATCTGCAACCTTGTTGCCTTTTCTTGGTGTGTACCCAACACTAAATTCATAAGCGGCTAAAAACTCTAACCACCACTGATGTCTCATATTCAACTCCTTCTGAGAGAATAAATACTTCAGCGACGTATTATCCGTATACAATTCGAATCTCTTTCTTAATAGGTAATGTCACCACACCTTCAAAGCAAAATTGCCGCAGCTAATTCCAAATCATAGGTTGGATATCTAACCTCATGCGGTCTAAGTTGTCGAGATGCATAGGCATTCACTTTACCTCTTTTCATTAACACAGCTCCTAACCCTGTTCCACATGCATCCGTGTATACCACCAAATCCCGATTTCCTTATGGAAAAATTAAGACCGGTGCATTAGTCAATAAGTGTTTTAGCTTCTTGAATGTCTCCTCACACTTATCGGTCAAAGTGAACTTCATATCCTTTTACGTTAGCTTGCTCTCCACTATCCACGAAAAATCCTTAATGAATCTCTAATAATAACAACCTAATCCAAGAAAACTCTTTATCGCAGTCACTATCTCGGGTTTTTTCCAATTATTCACCGCCTTAATCCTAGCTAGATCTATAGATAACCCTTTTTCTGAGACTACATGACCAAAAAACTTCACTTTCTTCTTCTTCTAAAAATGACACTACAAAAATGTCGCTTTCAGTCGGTGCTGCCTCAACGTCTCAAGGACCACTCTAAGATGAATTTCATGCTCTCTTTCATCTTTAGAGTATATCAAAATGTCATTTATGAATACTAACATGAACCTATCCAAGTGCTCTTGGAAAATTCGGTTCATCAAATCTACAAAGAACGCTGGCGCATTATTCAGTCCGAACGGCATTACCAACCATTCGTACGATCCATATCTTGTCTTAAATGCCATCAAATGAATACTATCCTCTGCCACTCAAAGCCGATGGAACCATGTTGCTAAATCCAACTAGAAAACACTCTAGCTCCACTCAAATGTTCGAACAAATCATCTATTCTAGGTAACAGATATTGATTCGTTATCGTCTTCTCATTTAACTTACGATAGTTGATACATCACCTTAACGATCCATCCGGCTTCTTGGAAAACACTATGGCTTCTCCCCAAGGCGAATTGCTTGGTCTTATAAAGTTCATGCCTTCCAAATCCTCCAACTGCACCTTTAACTCCCTTATCTCGGTTGGTTTAGTTCTGCTTAGCAGTCTACTCACCGGTTCTACTCATGATGCCACATCTATCCAAAACTCAATAGCTCATTTCACTGGCAATCCTACTACAGGTTCCAAAACATCTACGAATTCTCTAACAATGAAAGCTCGATTAAACTTGTCTTCTATCTCCACAACACCCAACAAAGCGTTATTCTCAAAACTAGGGTTTTCTACGATGTATATTATTCGATCACTATAGTTAGGGTATCTAAGTGATATTTTTATGTCATGGCAAAATATCCTAGCATCATATTTACTTAACCAATCCATACCCAAAATAATTTCAAACCTTATGAAATCAAACACATGCAAACTGCAAACTGCAAACAAAGATATGGCCTAACAGTCCAAACTTTAGGTGGTCACATCTCATCCCAAGAGTCGCATGACCTCCTATTGGATTTGCAACCCTTAGTAACTAGGTATGAGGGTTCTAGGTTAAGCTTATCTATCAAACAACGAGACATAAAAGAATGAGATGCACATGTATCAAATAGAACGCTAACTGACATACCATGAATAATACGTGTACCTCCCAACACAGCCTTTCCTTTTTCCTCTGTTGTTGGCCTCGAGGTAGCTGGCTCCAATGCAAACACTTTGCCCTTTCCATCCATGGCTGACCCCTCGCACTAGTTCTTATAATATCGCAGTTAAAGCATCTAATATTCTTCTTCCCGGTCACCTTCTTTCCATATCCTGAGCGACATTCGTTTACGAAATGCCCTTTCTGTCACTTTTATAGCAGACAGCCTCCATCTTTCCTTTCTTGGCAGCTCCACCCTTTTGAGCCCCTTTTTTGTGGAAAAACTTTCTTTTCTAACTCTTCCCTTCTTGAGTTACCTTTTCCGCATTTCTTTCAGGAAAAGCAAGCATCTCTTCATGCTACAAGGCCATCTCAATAACAACAACACATAGGTCCCTAATATGCGGTAATGTGGTCATAGCAAGCTCAGGCTTCAACCCACGAATAAACTTTTCATTCCTCTTAATAAAGTATCGACCATAGCATGGTCATATCTCGCTAGCTTCTCAAACCTACTCACATACTCAAGCACCGTCATATCTCCCTGCTCCAATTCAGCAAACTTCCTGAGCAGAGTAGACTTAGCAATCTCCGACATAAATCTTTCCTCAAACCTTCTTTTGAACTCAGCCTAAGTCATTGTCTCCTCATTGACTCCAACAGTAGTAATGCTCCACCAATACAGTGCTGCTCCTTGTAGTTGTCTAGAAGATAGTCTCCTTTTCTGCTCATCGTTAAGCCCCAAATCAGGCAAAATTCCTCTCACAATGAAGTAACCAATTCTCTACCTCGATTACGTCTTAAGTAACATTAAACAGCTTTCCTCCCAGCCGAGCATAATCTTTACTCAAAATAACATAGTTATTCACCATCAGAGCTTCTTGATTTCCTCCTCCAACATTTCCTCCAACTACTCTAGCAGCAACTCCTGCTTGGATCATGTTTACGAAGAATTGGTATATTGCTCCCATGTTGACTTGCAGGACTCCAGCATCCACATTTGTAGCTTGTGCCTGACCTGGATTCCTTTCGTTATTTGGTCTTCCATCTCCATTAGTTGTGGTGCTTCCCCCACCAAGGTTAACTCTTCCACTTCTATCATCCATATCTACATTCGAGACTTCAAAAGATACAGAAGAATAGCCTAATAGAGATGGGAGAGTAGAGATAAAGCATATACTTATATGTAGTAAATACAAGTGCATAACTATAGCGTTATCCCATACCCTAATCTTTTATTAAATTCCTTAGGATTATGTATTCAAAATCATTTTAAGTTTAAAGTTTTTCATAAACCTATGCTCTGGTACCAAACTGTAACATCCCCTATCGTCAGTCCCAAAGCTAAGCGCTACAGATGCTGAAGTCATATATAGTATTAACTTCTAGTGACAAAATATGATAATGTTAATGGTATCCATAATATCAGAAGCACAAGAATGTGAAACAAAATCACATATTCCAAAAAACAGCATACTTTATTGATTACATTTAAAAATATGTTTCATATTCCATTATACAATCCCAAAACGTATCCCAGGTTTTGATCAAATATAATTATTACGAAATACGCCAAGAGTGGCATATGAAGATGCCCTCTTGGATGATCAAAGTACTAAATAGACAAAACCTGTTGTAATACATCACAACAAAAATAAAAATAATAACTCTTAAATAGCTATCCATGCCTCATGCATGTCTTTGGAAGCTTTGTTTGTCCACCTACTAAAATATGTAAATCCTCAAATCTCAACCTACTCAAAACATATTTTGAGCACCCGAGAGTTTAAAGGGAAAACATAAACTTCGAGTAAGACATAAATCCTGGTGTGAATAATACTATACACCTCAGTTCACTGATATTAAGTGAGACCACGTCACTTAGCGGAATGAGTTTTCCCTTACTAGTATCCTTTTTTAAAACATATCTTTTGCAAATCAAAATCCTGCGACCAAAATGGTTAAAGAAACAGTAGCAATATCATGTATGCATACAAATCAGGTGATCAATGGACTATCTGTTCGAACATTATAGTTTTGTTTGGCTAACTACTAACCTTTGGCTGACTCGGGCCTACCAGACAAAATAAACAAATAATCTAACTTCTCTTAGACAAACTCCTGGACGGTCTATCCCTGACATACTTCTCCCAACTGATCCTAATGGTTTTGCGGGCTCACCAATAACCTATCTTTCTCTCTATATTCCTTTCTGTGTGTTACACCATTTTAGTCTTACTATTACAAGCCCTACATACTGGAATTTTGGACTTATATTAGCTAGGGTTTACTAGCCAAAGTATAGGGCGCGACACCATAACAGTCTCATTTGGTATTATAGTATCTAAGTCATTTACTTAGGGTCAACTTTCCCATCAAATTTTCTTGAAAACAATTCTTTCAAATTGATTTAACCCTATAAATCATACTTAAACAAGGAACACACACTCTAGGTTTATCTCAAATCACTTGCCATGTTATATATACTTTATACCAAACATTGTTGATATATAAATTCGAAACCTTTGTTTCAACATTTAAACAGTCTCTTTTGAAACCTTTAAAAGTACCCTTTTCGAAACCATTGAATGTACCCCATTCGATACATGTAAACTACTTTACTTTATAACCTTAGGCCAAAAGGCCAAGACATACCTTTTGAAATCATTTGCAATAGGTCTTTCGAAAACATTAAAAGTATCCTTTCTAAAGCTTTATAAAACCTTAGACATCTCCCTTTTCAAAACACATTAAACATGCCTTTTGAAAACATTGAAAATCCTTCATTTAAACACTAAGGTAAACCTTTCAAAAACTTTAGCGAACCACCCCTTCGAAACTTCTATTATATACCTTTCGAAAGCATTACGTCCTTTACATAAATCAAACCTTTCAAAAGCATTGGGTTCAAGTGAAAATACACGGAACATAGTTTCAAAACCATGTAAAACCATTTCTTTCGAAACCTTTGGGTTTAACATTCAAAAATTGCAAAAGGGTCTTAAAAGAACTAAGTCGAAAGCAACTCTTTCAAAAGTAATCTCCTAAGTAAAAGAAGTGGATGGTGTCAAAACCAACCCCTTCAAAAGCATTGGAGAAGCGGCCTAAGGTTTAGAGTGGAAGAACCCTTTCGAACGCATTGCTACAAAGGTAGAATGCGGAAGTTGTAGGGGTTTCGACCCCTTTAAAAGCAATTTATTAAAGCAAAGGTGACAGCCTCTTTCAAAAGATCTTTTCTTTTAAAACATGACTAAGTTGAAAGCTATCTCATTTGAAAGTATTCGTTTCGAAAACAAAGTAAGTGGCATTTCCTTTTAAAAGCAAACATGGTCTCAACCCCTTCGAAAACCCTGTTTCGACTCTATACATTTGCCTATCTCCAATCCACTACATACCAAGGCTTTGATACCATGTGTAGTGGTTTTGACTAGGATGGTAACCGCCGAAAGTTGCGAAACAACAAAACCCTATAAAACTAATTTTTAACTTTATAAAGTTATTTCTTTCTAACTAACTTGCTTTGTTTGCCAACATATGATTGGTTTCCAACACTTTTCCAAAATATTTTCTAAAATTACTGCCAAATTTCAGAGATTAATATTTTAAAACATTTACAAATTGCCCCTCCTTCTTTTATAAACATATAAAACATTTAAGTCTCATACCTTAAATAATTTTATATACTTATTAAACACTTAGGAACTTTCTACAAAAATTCTCATAAATCACTTTTAATATGTTTTCCAACATATATAAATTTTTGACTCAAGGCCAATATAAAATAGTCGTAATTGATTTTAAACCCAATTTAACCAATTTCCTTACTAGAAAATTCATGATAAATCCACATTAATTCAGAAAATTATGAAACTTGAAACACATCTTCAAAATAATATTTCTGACCATATGTCTAAATCGCAAAGCATTTTGATGTCATTTAATAAGTTTTTCAAGTTAAACCTTATCATGAAATCTACATGAAATAGCATAAATCATCAACAAGCATATATATCTATTTTTACAATCAAAACATGGCAAATCATTTGAAAAATAAATTCGGATCTCAACTAAAATCGAAAAGAATAAGATGAGATGTAACCTATTATTCACCTTTTGCTTGTGATTAAGGAGTTTGAGATTTGCTTCTTGAATTAGATTGATTATTCTTCCTTCCTCTTGATTATAACTTACCTTTCCCTTCCTTTCTCCTAATGGTGGTCGGCTTCTTCTTAGATTTAGTTTTGTTTAGAACGTGTAAAATGAAAGTGGAATGAAGGGTTTAGGGTATATGAATATAACTTTTTTCTATTTTGCCCTTATCTATCAGCCTTTCCTATTTCATTTTAATTCCCTTTAGTTATTTTTTAATTAGGCACGACTACCCTTGTATTATTCAAATCTCAATTCCTTAACCATTTACAATATTTCATTTAATTTAACTAATTAAATGTCCTAAATAATGTTAATCAAAATTAGGTACGTTACATTATCTTTGTCTTATAGTCATGCACCCAGCATGATTTATTCTAATTTATTTGTGTACAAGGATATGAGATTATATTTGGATAGGTGTCCAGAGTATATTGGATTATCATATCTTTTATTATATCTAACTAATGGTTAGGTGCCTTATATTATACAATCAGATAGTCTATTTTATATTATCTTTATGGCTGTATTTTATTATTTGAGATTGAGAGATATACCTAATGATATCTCATATTTGATGATTTATGGACTTTGAGGATAATTTCTAGATATGGATGATTCACTCATTTAATGCTATTTCACGATTTATTCTGATTTGATGAGTTTTATATGGGTGATAGCCTTTTTATACTGGGTTTTGTGATGTTCTATGTTACATGATATTTAGGACTATCTGAGATAACATTATTGTATTTACTCCCAGTATATACAGAGTTCCATATGTTTATTGAACTTTGATTTAGATATAGTCTGACTCGTGTGTTTTATACCTAGGTCAGTCCAAGACATTTCAGGTACAGGGATGACGAGACCAGTTTCTATATTCAGAGCATAAAGAAGATTAGATATTGTTGTTGTAGATTATTATCTTGTTTGTATAACCTCTCATGTGTGTATTATTATGGTGAACATTAGACATATTTTGTATATTATATATTATCGCTGTGTTTGACTCTGCGATTTCTGTAATTTGTTGTATATTATGTATTGTTCTACCCTAGAGGCATACATTATTGATTTGTGTTGATAATATGTACGTTAGTTGGTGAGTTATATTCTATGTTTTTATACATATCTGTTAGCCCAAGGGAATATTCACGTATATCTCATATCGTCTCATTCTCTATATTATCTAACAGCATTACTCAGTAACTTTCTTAGATAGTATGGATATAGAGGTGAGGATGTTTACAATTTGGTATTAGAGCAAGTTCAGAATAATACATTATATATAAGAGACACGGTCTTGATTTAGATGAGACCTAAAGTCCTGATCCCTATGGGCGTGTGATAGATTATTATTTATACTTCAGTGATAATAGGAGTGTGTTGAATATGCTAGTATATGATTTTTGTTTGATGATAATAAACAAATACATATTCATTTAAATGTATTTGTTAATGTACTATTTATTTTTCACATAATTAAATAAATATTTGTTGAATAAATAAATAACACAGAATTTAAATGCAAACAGATATTTTATTCAAATAAATATTTTATTACTATTTTTGAATAGTACAAAATTTTATCTCTCATTATGTATACAACATTTCAAATTACAGTATAATTTGTTACCATACAATGATCATTTACATCAGCTCCTCATTACATATCACTCGTTCACTCATAATTGTTCTTCAACTGTATTCCAATTTGTATCCAGCATCTGAGTTATCTGCAAAATAAACACTGACGCAGGAAAATTGAAAGAGAAATATTTTTGCTGTTTAAAATAAAATGTGTTTTTGAAAATATTATATGCCTCGGTTATTTGGGTTGTTCGTCATCATATTTAGTTTGAATTCATGATATACGAACAACTTGTGACATGCATAGTGTATCACTGCACATGCCACAAGGCCGTGCAAACCGATATACACTTAATAAAAATGCTAGGTAGGTGAGCACAAGGTCAAACCCGAGCCAAAGCTAGGTTCAACTCAAGTGCAATATAAATAAAGTCATAATATGAGCAGCAAGTCAAACCCGAGCCAAAGCTAGGTTCAACTCAGGTGCAATACAAAAACAAAGTACGCTTGAAGAACTATAAGTGCACAAGAAACAATGAAGCAGAAACCAAACTTCAATGATTATATACAAAATGTACACATGACAACATTTCACATGATTACCAATACAAACTCAAGTGTGAACAAGCTAGCTACATAAGGACCAAATTAAAATATAGCAACCTAATATGCAAGCAAGGCCACTACATGGTGCTGCAGACACAAATGCACTTGCTCGAACAATACAAAACCGAGGAGGCAAGACAATCCAACCAGACTCAAGTAATCACAAGTCTTAAACAAATGGAACTACACATGAAAATTCACAATTTCAACAGACTATAAAATGACCAGTTTAAAGTTCAGGTGAACCAGATAAGGCACAAGCTCATGACTCATGTGGAACAAGTGAAGGCATGGAAGTAGTTCAATATCCAAGCAGATTACATGAATAGCATATCTAAAAGGCTCAGTACAAAACAGAAGCATGGATGAGCATACAAATATACACACCAGCCTCTAGAGGATGATGACATACATCAGGCATCACAACATATACATATACATGCGTGAACACATACATACATACATACATATATATATATATATATATATATATATATATATATATATACACACACACACATATGTAGTGGAAACCAAACTTCAATACAACATGAAATGATCAAGTGACAATATGTGATAGCAAGTATGATTCAAAGTAAAGCAACCACACTCCATGAAGCACTAATGCATATAGACTAGAGACCACCAGTGAATTACTGAATACAACTCTGAGATGCAAGTAAGAGCATCCAGATTCTACATGATTCAAAGTCAAACTAAACTGCAACAACACAGAGATGACCAAATTCAAGTATACATGAAGATCAGCATACAAGTATAACATGGATGTGAAGACCATACATATATATACAGAACAACAAACATGAAGTACATGATGCAGTAAAACAGTGATGCACATACATACATACACATTTATACATACATACACACACACATATATGCAGACCAGACAAACTCAAGTGTATCGATCCAGATTCAATTTCAAAACAAAATATGCAAGTGTACACATGGTGATACACATTCGAGTTAAAACAAATACCAGAGCAAGCATATCAGACTGCAACAATACATGCATGAACACATTTCGAACAGGTCAAAGCCAGGTTATAACAAGTCGAAGTCAAATTTTCACAAAATCAAAGTGGCAGAAGTCAAAGAAAAAAGAATGAAACCAAATCCAACAAGCCGTGGTGGCCGAGGAATCAAAAAGTCAGAATCAAAGTCGTGTAATCAAGCAACACGTATGAAATAAGAACAAGTCAGAATTATCTTGGGCATTGAATCAAAGTCATATGGCCGAACAAAATTATATCAAGAATTCAAACAGTATATACGAACGTAAATTATGAGGATCGAACTCTATTTAAACCCTTTAACATCATCGGTAATAATTCATTCGAGTTCAAGCAATAACAGAGCAAATTTTAAACCAATAACTCTAATTGTATCGAGTTTGAGCACACCAACGTGAATCATAAAGGAAATTACATACTCGATTTTCGACACAATTTGAAGCAGCCGTGTGCAAATTGAAGAAACAACGATTGACAAAGCAAAGGTCGTGAAATCATCTACTAGGTCAATCAACAAAGTCGGTGTCTTCAATTACAAAGCCCTAATTTTCAAAAGTGGAACGAATAAAGAAGCATCCGTTTTTTTAATGAAAAGAGAAGAAGGATACGGGCCGATAATATAAAAATCATAAGGGGGTTCACTTTTATTTAATTTGGGTCGGCTTCTTTAAATTATTATTTGGGCTTTAATTTTTAAAATTAGGTTTCTGTTTTTAAATTTTTTTTTACTTTGTAATTTTTTCAACTTTTGTAATTTACTAGTCGGATGACTAGGGGACGAACTACAGTGGTGTAGTTCGAGAATTCACAACTCGGTGGCTGAGTTGTGACAGAGTTTTAAGCATAGAGTTAGATTAGTCGATAGCGGGTGTCACGAGTTTACGTGTATAAGCGTCTGACTACTTAATTTTTAGTAGAAACCTTAGGGGCATGACGTAGGCAGAGCTTTGCCGAAGCTGGGTAAATCTGTGTTGTTTTATTTCTGCTTTTATTATACTGCTATTATTTGTGCTGCTATTATTCTGCTATATCCGTGTTGCAATTATTTTATATATTTCCGTATTAAATTTTTACATCATTAGTATCACCTTATTCACTTCCTTTAGGATGAAATCAATCCTATAGAGTGTTCGATGATTACAGGGGTAATCATCTGTGGACGTAATTGTTTTTTTTCCTTACTATATATATATATATATATATATATATTATGTCTACCTCTTCTATATATATTTGTTTTCCTGTGAAGTAGAAGATGTTGAGGGAGATAGTAAAGTAAGGAGTAGTTAGCTCGATCGGTGGTATCAGTAGCGATGATGGTGAATAAATCTCTGTGTGGCTTGAATGAAAATAAAGTAGTTCGATTAGTGAAGCTGTAAAAGACCCTAATCCGAACCCTGCATTTTAAATACTTCACAATTTTAGATTGTGGTGATTTAATTTGAGTAAGAATATCCAGTATTGATTAGAGTTGTGCGGCGAAAACTGATAGATAGTTTTCCACCGAAGGCTTTTTTTGCTTGTTTGAAACTGTATGTATTATTATATTGATGTTTGCTTGATTTTATTGATGAATGGTGTGTGACGATTTTTATTTTTATTGATGATACTACTAAACCGCTCCTAAGATGGCCTCGAGTTGATTTGTTGAATTATATGTGTATATGGATTCTAGAAAATAAATATTTTTATTCAAACAAGCAAATTATTTAGTCAAAATATGAATTTGATTTTATAAAGTGATTGGAAATTATTTTAGTAATTTGTTTTGGTGTTAATTTGTCCGTTGAGTGTTTTAAGAATTCTGGTCGATGCATATTCTATGGGGATTCCTAAACAATTAAACGAGGCAAATTTGACATGATACTTTGAAATGATATAAGAAATAGTTAACTCAGAATTATATATTATTTGTTGAATAATATATTCTTTGGATAACGAAAATATTATTTTTCTAGATTTAAATATTTTGAACAACGTATGCAACCATTGAGTATTAGCGTGAAGTTGAGGTTACTGGCGAGACAATGTTGATATATTCTTCTAGGTAGTCAACATTGCTGCCAATTAGCGGAACAAATTGCTAAAATTTATGGCACGACAACGTTGGCGACTTTCATACGAAATTGATTTATGAATTATTGTACGTAAATATAAATATTTGTTTAGTATAATATTAAAAGTGGCTTTTGATCCAACCAAACGGTTTGGCAATAAAAGCTAAATTAGATTTATATTGTCATTATAGATCAATTATCAATCCTTTTTAAACAAAGCTTTTGATAAATTCATTTAAAACAAATGGAATTGGTCGATCTTGCTACCAACTGAACATAGTAATATTAATTAAATGTTAATTGCAATGCATTTGGAATGAGAACTGGAGATTCTGCTGTTCTATATCTAATTTGATTAGAGTATAACTTAACAGCTCTATTAAGCGATCAGACAAAATCTAATTAACTTCAGTCAAATCATGTTCTTAAGAATTTCCAGTTTTGATCATATAAATTATGGCATATTAAATGTTTCCTTTTTATATGTATAGTTACATTACAGGATAATAACCCACTTTTAGTAACATTTCTTCTTCCTGACTAATTAGAAATGTAAATTAGATGTTAAATTGTAAACTCAACAATATGTGTATGAGGGTATACCATAGAAGGTTGTGCAATTCATTGTTGCTTTATGATACACATTCTTTTGAGCTTTAAAGAAACTGCTTGGGATGATATGGAATTAACAAGTATTTATAATATGCTGATGTTTTTGGTTCGTGTGTATGTGTATGCAGGTTCGTGTATGTGTATGTGCCGTTGTGTGCATGTGTATGTGCTATGTATGTGTACTACTGTGTTGTGTGAGTGTTGATGCGTGTGTACTGCTGAGTTGTGTGAGCGTTGCTGCATATGTATCTGTGAGCTGTTGTGTTGTGTGTGTTGCCCTGTGCGTTTCTATGTGTGATGCTGTGTATGTATACAGGTCTATGTTGATGTTTATGTGTGCTTATGTGCTGGTGCATTGTTGGTATTGATTGTGTAAGTATGCACATTACTTTGTGTTTGCTTGACCTTCGTTTTTATGTTGTGCACTTGTGTTTTAATTGCCTATGCATAAATTATTTGTGGTTATTAGTTATTAAAGGTGGATAGCTATTTTTATTTTCTACATTAAATGAGAGTTGATGAGATTTTGAAGCTTTAATACCTGATGTTCAATTTATGAACTATTTTTCTACGCAATATATCACCATGTACTTAGTAGTAATACGTTTTTGTAATCAGTATTAAAGTCGAAGTTGCATATAACCATTCAGTTTTGACAAAGATAAAGTTGACCGTTATTGTGGGGTTCTTATTTAGAGATCTAGTTATGGGTTCCAGTCACTTACATGTGTACTAACTACTTATTTGAAACTAGTGCTCTCCCTTTTTTTAAGAAAAACATTATGGATTTCGTTATTTATATTTTAAGTCATCATTTCAGTAAATTAGAAATTTTGTTTCAAAAAGCTAAAACTACTTAAGGAATGTGAGCGTTTTATTTTTTTTTGTAAGGTTAGAAAATTTTACCACTGTGTTCAATTGGCCATAACCTCTAAAAGGTTACTCCGATTTGGCCCATTCCATAAACTAAAAACCTAAAAAAACAACTTTTATTATAAGTATTTTGCAAAATTTTCACGTTTGCTAAGCTAAACACTCATATTTGATTAGTGGGCTTGCATAAAGTTTTGTAAAACTACTATGGTTTCCATTAGAAAATTCTTAATAGCCCAAGTTGTAATACATGTTTTTATAATACGAAAGATGTTTTGAAAAGCTAACACCATGGAACAATTCACCTTTTGATATCATTATCTAAATTTATGTGTTTTGGCTCTTGAAAATTGTCGAAAAGCGGTATAACATAAAGTTTGCATTTCTTTTACACTATGCAAGTGCATACTTACCATAATTCTTTATATGAAGCTAACATTTAAAGTTGAGTTAAGATAGGTATCGAAGATACTTCTTTGGATTACTAGTTGGCAATGTTGCTCGTTTTTGCTCACGTAAAAGGTGAACTAGCTCGCTTAAATTCTAATTAAGACGTACGTTTTTATGGTATATCGGTATATAGTGTGATATTATATTGTCTTCCCGTATTTCGAAATGTCCCATGTTGAGGTGTATATTGATAATGTGTTTTGATTTTTTGAAACGTTTTTCGTACAAAAAAGACTCTGCCGAAATTTCTTAGAAAATTCTACGCTTGGAAATTTTCACAATGTTTTTATTCATATGCAAAAATAGAAAGTTGTTAATTGGATCTATTTAAATTGTAGCATATGATAAAAGGATTAGAAGAAGAGTCACATAGAGGATCGAGTAGTTGATTTGATAGAAGATCGCAAATACGCAGAAAGTCAGGGAATGAGTAGTATGACTCCCTATAAGAAATTGCGAGGATGTAACTTTTATGGGGGGAGGGAGGGGGGGTCGATAACAACCCTGCTTTATACACAGTAATTATACGTAAATTTAATTAAAATAAAAATGGTTTAAATTTAATAGTTGACAATTTTTATATTTTATTTTGAAAATAAATTACTTTATAATGATACAATGAATAATCAAGTAAGAACAAGCAAGTATTAATTTATGAGGTTATCGAAATATAATTGTAAAATGAAGTGTAAATCTATTTAAATGGAATCGAAGTATATTTATATAATAAGTGATAATAATTAATATTTAAGTTTAAATTGCAAAGGAAATAAATGAAAAGTTAATTAATTAAAGCCAAAGTCCAAAATCTTATAGCCTAAGCCCGTACCTTCATTCGCAAACCAAACCCCCAAATTCTTCTAACCGATCTTATATTTGCCCTAGCCTTAAAATTTTGAAAATTCTAAAAGAAATATGCATCACAACTTCGAAAATTTAAAAAAATGAACGAAGCACGAGCGATGTGAGGCAAAGGCGCCCGGAAGGCCGATGCCAGCAGTGTGAGGATGAGGCGGATCATGTTATTGTGGCACATGGGATTGCTTGTGTTTTTGCTTGGCTAGAGGCGGTCGATTTGGGAAGCACGATTAGGGCAGAGGACACGAGTGACGAGGGTTGAAACACGACCGATTTAGGTAGTTGTTGAAGGCATAGCTAACACAGTGCTGTTAGTCATGAGCTGAAGCAATAAATTCGAACTCAAGCTTTTATTTGGTGAGTTTTATACTCACAACTATTTCTGAATTTCACCCATTATCTGATTATCCCAAATGTTGCTTGAATTGCTTAGTAAAATGAATTTTTGAAATACTGGATTGAATCGATTAGTTGAATTGATTGCTTTTGGATGGATTATTGATTAGAAGTTGGTTTTTTGTGTTGTTTGAAAGTGTAAATAGCAAATGGAATTTTGTCCAAATGCAAGTTGAACTTTATATACTTA
Source organism: Allium cepa (assembly GCA_030765085.1). Classification (NCBI taxonomy): domain Eukaryota; kingdom Viridiplantae; phylum Streptophyta; class Magnoliopsida; order Asparagales; family Amaryllidaceae; genus Allium; species Allium cepa. The sequence continues at coordinate 469,818,869 of CM060943.1, forward strand.
GTTTTGTATATTTTATGTGCGTGTATGTAAGGAGGACTGGATTTTGATGGAACTCAACTCGAGTCACTTGATAAATTTATATATATGTTTAGTTGATATGTTTGAAATGTAATCTTATTCTATAAATATTAAGTTTAGATAATTATTGATTTTCTAGTTTAAAAGTTATTAAAAAGCATTGGAAAAATTTATTTAAGGGTTTTGAAGTTTTATTAAAAATATTTATAATTAATTTAATACATTTTATTCAATTAGCTATTTTTCTACGTTCAAATAAACCTTAAATATAAATATAGCATTTTATTGGTTATAGAACTCTTTTAAAAATCAATACTATGATATATTAGAAGTGTTGGAATTGATTTAAAGAAAAATATAATATATTGCTATTTGATAAAATATGATATGAAAATAATAGTACTATTTTAACTAATTTTTATTATAAAGGTTATTGAAATATTATCGAAGAAGTTGTCAAACCTGGGAAAATATAAAATATTATTTTGTGAAATAATTAAGTGATTTTGCGATATGTTTTGAATATATATATCTCTCTTTCCATAATACAAGAATTTTAAACAGAGCATAGTATAAAGGAAAATGTTTTTATTTCAATTATTTGTTATAAAGCGAAGGTTTGGATCATATTCTTTAGTTTGAAATGGAAAGAAATTATTTAGAGGCTTATAAATTTGTTTTAAAAAAATTGTATTTAGTTACAAAAAATTATAAAATAGTATTTTTGCGTATTATTTAGATTTATGAACTATTTTTGGGGTTTTATAAGAATGGAACGAGTTTTAAATGTTTCTGGTGAAAACTAATTTACTTTAAAGGTTGAGAAATCAGTAATTTACTAAAAATTAAGTTTTATACTTTGTTTTAATTGGTTATTCGGTTTAATCTTAGAGTATACATATTATCCATATATATATATATATTATCCATTTCTAGAGTTCTTAATTTTATTATATGAAGGTTAAATGTTGCGATTGGTTTATTATTGAATATATTGATTTTTTTTATATATGTATGTGTGTGTATTATTTTGTTCAATCTATTTTAACTTACTTTTCTGTTTTCTACTTCCTTTTATATTGATTTAGGCCATATGAGTGATTCACTATTGATTTTATTTATCCAAAGATTGGAATGATACACTGATGACATTCTTTTATGATTTTGTGATGGTTTTAATTATTTATAGCGAGGAATTAGAATAAATGGAGTTACAACATAGTCTGGGATGTGAAATTTGGTAATATTTCTCCAGTTATTCTTTGAACTCGTTATATAGAATAATGTGGAGATTGATTGGAGTTTATAAGTAGTAAATAAATGTTAGAATATCTCATAGTGGTATGGGACAATATTGTGATATTTATTTAGTTATTCACTGTAAGTAGATGACGCTTACATGATGGGAGTAGTATTATAAGATTGTGCTTACATGAGGTAATGCTCTTGCGGTCTCACAGCTTAGCCGCCACCCCATAGCTCTTTGACATACTACTGGAGCCTATTCTTCCATATCAGTTCTTCAATAAGGTCCTTCAAAAGTCGGTACTCATTCGTGTTGTGTCCATGAGTTTCATGTAAGTGAAAGATCTTCCCAAAGTGTCTTTCTTTCTCGTTTGCCTTCCTCTTTGGCGGTTTCTTATATCCTTTCATTCCTTTGAGTGGCTAGGTATATATTCTCTAGTGTATTATTTAGAGGAGCGTAATCTTCTGGTCTTAAATTCCTTAGATGTTTATTGTTGTCGTTATGCCTAATGTTAGGGACTTGATTCTATTTCTTCTAAGCTGCCAGAGTTTCCAGCATTAGTCACCATATTAGCAGCACTACCACTATATTATTTAACTACCACATTGCTCTGGATAACCTCTTTTGAATGTCTATCATCTATATTCCTTGATGCTATACTTGCTTCCTCCAAGCATGGAAACAAATTATCCTTTTGATGGATCTCTTCCATGGTTTTAGGTTTCTTCATCTTCATCCATCTTCCAAAATCTGTGTCTAGGTGAATGCCCCAGACCAAATCCATGAACATAAAATTTTCCTTTTTATTACTTACTTCAGTAACATCAAAAATAAGCCGATTCAAGGATCCTCTCAGTGACTCCTTAGGACCTTAAGATATGCTCGATAGGGACATCAAGTTCTTGTGTCATCCAGCATGCAGTCGAAACTGTTCTACGAATTTCCTAGCCAACTCATTAAAAGTCGAGGTGAACCACATTGACACAACTCCTTCCAAAGAAATGGGGAAGCATCTACATCAAACAGCATCTGTTGCCTTAGCACTGTCCATGTGCCATTAATACTTGAGTAAATGTTGTCGAGGATCAATAGTCCATTGTACGATGGCATAATTGGCATTGGAAACTTCCTAGGATATTCTTCTCTTAGAATATTCTCCCTGAAAAGAGTTCTACTTGATGCGAAACCCCAATCCTCATTCTTTCTGCCTTTACTTTCTTCAACCCACCGCTTAACCATGTTAACTATATATTCCTCGCTAGTACAATACTCCAAAGGTTAACTATCAGAGGCCACACCAAGTGTTTGACCGTGCAAATAATCTCGTCTTGCTTGCCGACGTCTAAGTTCTCCAGTCTTTAGGAGAACCACTCTTGTGGTATTCCGTTAGCACGTGGTTGGTTCAACTACGACTGTCTAAAGTCCGTTTCCATTAGCCTCAACATTCAGCTCAAGATCATCATTGTCCACTTGTCGGTCATTTTCAGAGTCTGAAACTTCCATAGCATTAACTTCATGTCCCTCATTCTCTATCAAGTTTCCCTTCTCCTTTCTCCTGCAAGTCCTTCAACAATTGAATAGCAATTATTTTTTCTGCTTTTTGTTTCCATCCTTTCTATTTTGGAAAAATACAGATGAGTTTTTCTATTCTTACATAGATGAAGTTTCCCTTCCAGTTCTCGTGGTTCTTTATGGTTGCAGGGTTGGCAAAGCATCCATCTTGTCCATCAAAGCTTTCTGAATATCCACTATCTTCTAATTCAATTCCGACAGCATCTTATCAAGCTCTCCTCTAGTAACCACTTCACGTTGAGCAGATGATCCTGGTGTCTCCTATTGATTACTGACTTCATCTTAGTGAACATTTCCTTCGTCAACACCAGCTACTGCCTATGTGGATCTATTGGATCTTTTAGGCGATATTAACTTCAAATGGAAAATTTCCAAATTCTTCAAGAAAAACTTCTAGATCTAACCATTGGACCTCTTCAAATCCAAAATAGCAAGTTGTAACATCTCGCCCTTTTTGTATGTTTTAAATCGACGGTAAACCACACACGTCAGACTCAATCCATACAAAAGGGAAAATTGTTATTGTGGTGAATAAGAAAAGCAGAGGAAGAAATAAACAAAATAGAATCTCACAGCGGAATGACAAAATATAATAATCAAATAACAGTTCGTGAAGCCGTTTTACAAAAACATTTGATTATACTTATACAACGCATATCATAGTTACACATACCAGAGAATAATAAATAATGTAGCAGAACAATATGAATGCAAATGAATAATATAATAAATAATAGTAATGCAATCTTCGTCTTCGTCCTCCAGAAATAAAGTCTTCGAATCCTGAAATACTCAGACTAACCCGAGTGAATTGAAAAAACAAAACACTCGAGTCAGAACTAAAAGACCTTATGTAAGTTAAATCAACGGTAAATAAAATGAGTGGAACGGAGTCAGAGATATTTACGGGATTTGACATCTCCTATCCAGTGTCAACGTGAGTGTAGTAACTCAAGAGTTGCTTGGGATTCACATCTCCTAAGGATCCGTTAAACTATTTGCTATGTAGTAATATTTCGCTATTATAATAGTGTATAATAGTAAAATAAACTTACTCTTAAATAGCGTTAAAGGGTTACCCATATAGCCCTTAACACATAATAGTGTCAATAGTCTATACAGTATCGTAATACCTCCTGATTGGGAGGCTACCAGAGGATACTCCATAGGTACGAAACAAATCAAACTCGTAGAAGGCACGCTAGGGTAGGTGACACGACATAACTAGGCAATGCCAGAGTAGATATACCAATTACACTTCCGAGCTGGGGGTAACGCGTAGAAGCTACTACCGCCCACCTCGAGCCACACCCCTAAAATCAAAATGAAAAGTGGCTACCGAATCAATCTCAAAGTCAAAATATAATAGCGAAGGAGTGTGTCCGATCAGAGGAGTGACTTCATTAGCCCGTTGATTGCTCCTGTTTTAGCCATCTTATGCCAACTCACGGGAGTCGGGTCCACATTCATACCTTAAAGGACGTCGTCACCATCCTACTTCATTTTGGAATCTCCACCGCGTAAACGTTTGTTAAAATGGTTTTCAGAGTTGGCAGAGAGTATGAAAACTTCCGATCCCGGTCTCTTCAACAACCAAACTTTATTATAACACCGCGGTCATTTCAAAATAATTTATACTTCAAAACCAGAGTATAATATCCATTTCAAAATCATAAAGGTACGATATCATTTCCATTTCAAAACCAAACCAATATGATATCATTTTATTAAAACTCAAATCACCAAAATATCATTTTTATTTCAAATATATCCTTTCCAAAAATAATAGCACTCTCAACTTTATAACCGTAGAAATCATTTTCAAAAATATTTAAATATATAGACCAGCGGTGCCTGTATATAATTTTCTATCTTATGGTTAAGTGATACAGATATTTATCATTTCAATCCGTAATTTAAAATATAAATACGGTTATATATCATTTCAAACCGCAATCTCGAATGAAATAAAAATCCATAACAACTTGCAGTTTATTACAGTATATAAGTACAACATCCATTCATCCAATATCACTCATCAAACATTTATTACAATCATCATCCAATTCAATCAATACCTCTAATATGGAACAGATAATAAATAACAGGCATTTACTGACAGTTTATATTAAATAATAACTTAAATAACTATTTAACTGACAGTTTATATGCAATAATAAATTAAATTACAATTTGATTCAAATAAATTCAATTTAACCGAGATGATGATTAAAAATACGCCAAACAGTCATAAATACATTTCTAATCACATCATAAATCAATTTAACAAACATAAGAAATTTTTAAAAGTTGTGAGTGGGTTAAAACACTTACCTTTTGAATTTAAATTGAATTTAAACCCAAAATTCAAACAGTCTCAAAATCCGTTCAAACTAGCGTCAAAATGTATGGAATTCAAATACGATCCCAACGGAGAAAACCGCGCGTAAATTGGATCTCGCATGTGAAAATTATGTATGTTAGAAGATTATACAATTTTGAATTAAAATAAATAAAATAACTGAGAAAGAAAAGAATACATCACCGCGTTCAAGCCCGAGAACCCTATCCTGCATCGTGTTCGAACTCGAAGCCGCCACCATGTTCACTTTCACCGAATTATCACCACGCCCTCGTTGACATCCACCACTATCCGACATCGCCACTCGACTCTCAAGGATCAAGCGCACCTCTAAGTGGCGTGCGCCAACGTCCGGCCTTCCAAAACGCCTTGCGCCGCCCCATCCTTCCCTTGCTATTTCTGGCGAGATCGAGACAACTTGGATTGAATGAATAGATGATCTAAGGCTTGCTCATCACTGGCTTCCCAACGACACCATCCGATCGACAAATAGTCGACGATCCACCGTTGGATCGTCAAGAATCCAACACGAATGGCCACGGTTCACTCTCAATTTCTGGACAGCTGGTGCATCGAATTGAAAATTGAATTGTAGAATTGAGGTGCGCTCTTTGAGAGTTTCAAGACAGTATATAATTTGATATCCGTCGACGGGTTTGAATTTTTGAAGTTGAATTTTGAATTGAAACTGGATTGTAAATTTTAGGGTTTGTATGCCATTGAGGAAGAGGAGCAACAGAAATTTCTGTACGTATAGAAATGAGAAATAGAAAGGCTACTAGGGTTTATAACGATCTATATATAGGTACAGCTGAAAATAGAATGGACCGGATTGATTGGTTTGGAAAATTGAACGATAAATGGCCCGAAAAGCCCGTTCTGACTCCGGAATGAAATTGTGTCAAACCGTATATCAAAATAGATTTTTTTGAGTATTTAAAAATCAATGGAATAGGTTTCAAGTCCAAATTCCATCGTATGAAAAAGTTATGCTAAAATCACATTATTTCAAATTGATTTCAATTGATTTCAATTTCATTGATTTCTAGGCGCTTCGAGCCCGTACGATCAGACGACAAGTCCGATCGATACGAAACTTGAAATTCTAATATAATTCACCCTTACGGATCCGATGAAACTAGTTTCATTGAAATCCGAGTCAGTGGCAACAATGGCTATTTTTACATTAATTAAATAAATTAATAATCAATTAATTAAATCAAAATTTAAATTTAAATTCTATAATTGACAAATTTTATCGTTTTAAATTTCTTAATCATTTATACTAATTTAAACAAATTTAGGTGTCAATTTAGAGTTGATAAATTTTCAGTTTCAGCGTTAACCTCAATTTCGTTAAATTCAGATATTATGAATTTAATTTCCAATAATTCCATTTAATTTACTCTTCATTCTATTATTCACTTCATTGTGGTCAAATGGATGAAATTAACACTGGATTCCTGATCTATTACATTAATATTCTCAAATTCCTTCTTAATTCCAATTAACGAAATATTTAGATATTTAATTTAATTTAATTGCAATTAATCCAATTAATATGGTTCAAATCCCAATAAATTGATAAATCTTTATTCCATTCTTTCAATTCAACAAATTGTCCTATTATGAATAACCTTAACATTATTTCCAAATATTACCTAAATTAACATCAACGTGTTATTTTATTTAGATGTATTGCAATTGATTCCAACTCAATTTAATGGATTAAAAATATATCGACAACTTATAACAATTGTTGCCACTAGCTCTTAAACATAATTTTATAAGTTATCATTCCAAACCAATATTATAATTACTTATCTAACATTGATTTTATCAAAATACGATTTATTGTGTACTATTTCATCAATTAATATAACTTTGAATTTGTTTCCAAATTTTACTATTTACAATCAATTATAACCCTACAATTGTTTCAATTAATTTGGGATTTCACTAAATAAGTTATTTACTAATTTGCATTAACAAATTCCAAATTTTTATTTATTCCAAATTTAATTAACAAAATCTTATTAAATTAACGAATTTTAAACATCAAAAATTACGGATCATTACACTCTCCCCCACTCAAAACTTTTTGTCCCCGAAAGGAGAAGGACAAGAAAAGAAGAATTGAATAAATAATACATCTTATTCAAAAATATTAACTTTATAAACAAATAAGTTTACAAAATTAATTAATTTAAATAAAATATACCAAATTATAACCATTAAACCTTTTTATACTTAAATTAATAAAGTTTGGAAAATATTTTTCAAAATTTTTCTAAGTCCCAAATTTTTGAAATTTTTTGGCGGAATCTCCTCTGTACTGATAGGCTCGGGAGAAAATATAATATCAAATATAACAAAATATCACATATAATTTCCAAATGATATATCCTAACATGGGAAAAACAATATAATAACGCTATAAAATCGTAATCCGGGAACATACCTATTTGTCGGGCAATCAACGTTAAATTATGAAATCATAAGCAGTAGAAATTGCTTCCATAACCTGTATTCCACTTATATAATCCAAAAGTGGTTAATAATTACATAAAATGAAATATTAAAGTTGTTTCATCCACTAACAACAAATCAATACAAACAACAATCACTGGTAATCACAACATACAACCATCATATGAAGCCAATAAAATCAACCTTCCATATATCCATAGCAAACAAAACAAATAGTTGATTGGTTTAAAAACTTTGAATTATACAGAATGAGAAATAAACTACTAAGTGCACCATTTATTCAACAGTCTTAAATGAAACTAAATAGATTATTTATTCATCCAAACATTTTTTAAGTGTCCTTGCCCAAACAACCATAAACCAAACCAACAACAATTCCAAACAATAGATCAAGTTAATTTTTACCAATTTCATTTCATAACATTTGTTATTTGATTTCCTTTTCATTCTATTAATGATTTATCCTTTAATTTACATTTATGTCGCCTACCGTTTAGGTGGCACCAGCGAGATCCAGCAAAGGTTTCTTACAAACTTTTCTTTCCATTCACTCATTCAGTGTTTATTTCTTTATTTCATTTACTTTCATTTATTACTTGCAATTATTCATTTTTATTTATTCAAGTCATGTCAGTTTCTTTTTATTGCATTATATTCATTCATTCATTATTGCATAACTTCATTTATTTACATTCATTTGTTTATATTATTCATATTCAATTCAGTTACTTGGCATATCAATTTCATTTACTTAAGTTTTTAATTACTTTATTATAATGCTTACTTCCTATCACAATTTGTTATAGTAATATTTAAATTATAACATAAATTTACAATAACTATAACTTCAAATTCTTATTTATTAAGGAATTTCATTGAATACTTTTCATTACTTCAAGTTTACTAGTATAATATCCTATTACATTTCCTAATTAAATATTTCAACTTTTAAATCTTTTGGTAAGTTATATATATGCGTAAAGAATGCAATTGGAAGTTATACAAGTTTTCTCATTTCTTTAATTAATTAAATGTTCAATTATCATATCCTTTGGTTTATAGGTTTCAAATTTCAAATTCCTTGTAATTTCATTTATATCCTAGCATTAAATCTCTTATTTTTAATTAGAGGTTCTAGTTATTAATTAGTTACATTCCATTTCACTACAATAATTGAGACTATTAATTAACGAAAACTTAAGAACTAAATATCGGGTTAAATTCCAAATCATTTTAAAATAATAGACAAATGTACACACTTACAACTTATATATATCTAATTATATTTAAAACTATTTAAAATTTATAATTGTTTATCAAAATAAATCTGTAGTAAAACTACTACAGTGGCCTTCCCACTTTGAAACTCGAAAATGAATGTCGATGATGCATGCACTCATCACCGAAATTTATTTTCCATCGACAAAGAGGGGAGTACACAAGTTATTTCTTTCCATAGTTTCTATAAACGATATTATATTGAAATATTTATATCGAAAAATACGTCGAATAATATTATTATATCCCAAAATTATTCGAAAGAAACTTTCAAAACCCTGGAACTTAAGTTCTAAAATTTCCAACCAGTATTTATAAATTTCACTACCTAACAACCAATATATTACAACCAAATATAACTTTTATAAAATTTATTTTATGTATAGAAAATATAATAGGCAAAATTATTTCATTCACCTATATTCAAAACAAATATTGTGTCGGTCTGTCCTATTAAGTGTTTAGAAATTCCTATTGATGTCATAGCGTCCTATGCACCAACCATAATTTATAAATACAAAATGGAACAAATTAACACAATATTAAAACCTTTCATAACACTAACAAATACGCTCTCTCATATATATATATATATATATAATGCTCAGCGACTCATCACAGGGTATTACTACACTATTAGCAAAGAGTTAGACCCTACAAAGCTAAGGTTTATCGCTAAACCAAAGCTCTGGTACCAAATGTAACATCCCGCCCTTTTTGTACGTTTTAAATCGACGATAAACCACACACGTCAGACTCAAACCATACAAAAGGACGAATTGTTATTGGGATGAATAAGAAAAGTAGAGGAAGAAATAAACAAAACAGAATCTCATAGCGGAATGACAAAATATAATAATCAAATAACAGTTCCTGAAGCTATTTTACAAAAACATTTGATTATACTTATACAACACATATCAGAGTCACACATACCAGAGAATAATAAATAATGCAGCGGAACAGTATGAATGCAATGGAATAATATAATAAATAATAGTAATGCAACCTTAGTCTTCGTCCTCCAAAAATAAAGTCTTCGAATCCTGAAATGCTCAGACTGACCCGAGCGAATTAAAAAGTCAAAACATTCGAGTCAGAACTAAAAGATCTTCTGTAAGTTAAATCAACGGTAAGTAGTATGAGTGGAACGGAGTTAGAGATATTTACGGGATTTGGCATCTCCTATCCAGTGTTAAAGTAAGTGCAGTAACTCAAGAGATGCCCGAGATTCACATCTTCTAAGGATCCGTTAAACTATTTACTCTGTAGTAATACTTCGCTATTATAATAGTGTCTAATAGTAAAATAAACTTACTTTTAAATAGCGTTAAGGGGTTACCCATATTTCCCTTAACATGTAATAGTGTCAATAGTCTATATAGTTCGTAATACCTCCTGATTGGGAGGCTACCAGAGGATACTCCATAGGTATGACACAAATCAAACTTGTACAAGATGCTCTAGGGTAGGTGACACGGCACAACTAGGCAATGCCAGGGTAGATATGCCAATTAGACTTTCAGACCGGTGGTAATGCATAGCAGCTACTACCGCCTACCTCGAGCCACACCCCAAAATCAAAAATCAAAAGTGGCCACTGAATCAATCTCAAAGTCAGAATATAATAGCAAAGGAGTATGTCCGATCAGAGGAGCAACCTCATTAGCCCGTCGATTGCTTCTTTTTTAGCCACCTTATGCCAACTCACAGGAGTCGGGTCTATGTTCATACCTTAAAGGACGTCGCCACCATCCTACTTCATACTGGAATCTCCACCGTGTACACGGTTGTTAAAGTGGTTTTCGGAGTAGGCAGAGATTATGACAACTTTCGATCTCGGTCTCTTCAACAACCAAACGTTATTATAACACCGCGGTCATTTCAGAATAATTTATACTTCAAAACCAGAATATAATATCCATTTCAAAACCATAAAGGTAGATATCATTTCCATTTCAAAACAAACCAATATGATTTCATTTTATTAAAACTCAAATCACTAAAATATCATATTTATATCAAATATATCCTTTCCAAAAATCGTAGCACTTTCAACTTATAACACTTCGAAATCATAACACTGAAATATAACATTTTCAAATCATGATACTTTGAACGTAACTTCCACCACTTAAATGGTTTAATATTTAAAATACTTTATATAATAAATAGCTTCTTCAATTTCACAAATCAATTCCAAAACAACTAGAATTACGAAATAAATTTTTTAATTCAATTCAGTTTCCGAATAAACTATTCCAAATTATATCGATTTCGTAGCAGATTTGATCCACAAAATAAACCATTCCAAATTCATTATATTTCGAAACTTCAAGTATTCAAAAATTTCAAAACTAAGTTTGATAATTTCATATATATATATATATATATATATATATATATATAAATCAGTTTTCTATTATTTAGTTTCGAATTATTTACTTGATAAATCTATTATCATTCGAATAAAACTCAAATTACAAATAATTAATTATTTCCTTCAATTTATTTATACTTGAAATACTCATTTAATTGTCCTTAACCCAAAATCAAGTTATAAAAATCATACCTTTAAAATTTCCAATTTAATAAATTTCACGTCAAACTTATTTGAGTTTAATTCTTAAATAAATCCAACTTCAAATAAATTTCCAATTTATCTTCCAATCTTAATTTATTTAAATCATTATAAACTCTATATTAAAATGTAATTTAAATATTCACCCATATTATCTTCGATAAATAATCAAACTTTTTATTAAGCTTATTTTATACTAAAACAAATTATACATAGCTTAAAATCAAGGATAAAATAACATTTATATAATATCTAAAATCAATATTTATATAAAACCATATATTTCTATATAAAACCATGGAAATCATTTTCAAAAATATTTATATATATAGACCAGCAGTGCCTGTATATAATTTTCTATCCTATGGTCAAGTGATACTGATATTTATCGTTTTAATCCGTAATTTAAAATATAAATACAGTTATATATCATTTCAAACCGCAACCCGAATGAAATAAAAATCCACAACAACTTGCAGTTTATAATAGTATATAAATACAACATCCATTCATCCAATATCAATCATCAAACATTTATCACAATCATCATCCAATTCAATCAATAACATCAATGTAGAACAGATAACAAATAACATGCATTTACTGCCAGTTTATATTAAATAATAACTTAAATAACTATTTAACTGGCAGTTTATATGCAATAATAAATTAGATAACAATTTAATTCAAATAAATTCAATTTAACCGAGATGATGATCAAAAATAGGCCAAACAGTCATAAATAAATTTCTAATCACATCATAAATCAATTTAATAAACATAAGAAATTTTTAGAAGTTGCGAGTAGGTTAACACACTCACCTTTTGAATTTAAATTGAATTTAAATCCAATTTAAACCCAAAATTCAAACAGTCTCAGAATCCGTCCAAACTTGCGTCAAAATGTCTGGAATTCAGATACGATCCTAGCGGAGAAAACAACGCGTAAATTGAACCTCGTATGTGAAAATTATGTATGTTAGAAGATTATACGGTTCTTGAATTAAAATAAATAAAATAATTGAGAAAGAAAAGAACACGTCACCGCGTTCAAGCCTAAGAACCCAAGCCTGCATCGTGTTCGAACTCGAAGCCGCCACCATATTCACTTTTACCGAATTATCTCCATTCCCTCATCGACATCCACCACCATGTGACATCGCCACTCGACTCCCAAGAACCAGGCACACCTCTAGGTGGCGCGCGCCAACGTTCGGCCTTCCAGAACGCCTCGTGCCACCCCACCCTTCCCTCGTGATTTATGGCAAGATCGAGACAATTTGGATCGAATGAATAGATGATCTAAGGCTTGCTCATCACTGGCTTCACAACGGCACCCTCCGATCGAAAAACAATCGACAATCCACCATTGGATCGTCAAGAATCCAATACGAACGGCCATGGGTCACTCTTGATTTCTGGATAGCTGGTGCATTGATTGAAAAACGAATCATAGAATTGAGATGCGCTCTTCGAGAGCTTCAGGACGACATATAATTTGATATATGTTGAGGGGTTTGAATATTTGAAGTTGTGGATTGTAAATTTTAGGGTTTGTCTGCCATTAAGAAAGTGGAGCAACATAAATTTCTGTACGTATAGAAATGAGAAATTGAAAGGCTACTAGGGTTTATAATGATCTATATATAGGTACAGCTGGAAATAGAATGCACCGAATTGATTGGTTTGGAAAATTGAACGATAAATGGCCCGAAAAACCCGTTCTGACTCCAGAACGAAATTGGGTCAACCCATATATCAAAATAGATGCTTTTGAGTATTTTAACATCAATGGAACATGTTTCAAGTCCAAATTCCATCGTATGAAGAATTTATGCTAAAATCAAATTATTTCAAATTGATTTCAATTGATTTCAATTTCATTGATTTCTAGGCGTTTCGAGCCCATACGATCAGACGACAAGTCCGATCGATACGAAACTTGAAATCCTACTATAATTCACCTTTACGGATCCAATGAAACTGGTTTCGTCAAAATCCAGGTCAGCGGCAAAAATGGCTATTTTTGCATTAATTAAATAAATTAATAATCAATTAATTAAATCAAAATTTAAATTTCAATTCTATAATTGATAATTTTTATCGTTTTAAATTTCTTAATCATTTATACTAATTTAAACAAATTTAGGTGTCAATTTAGAGTTGATAAAATTTTCAATTTTAGTGTTAACCTCAATTTTGTTAAATTTAGAAATTATGAATTTAATTTCCAATAATTCCATTTAATTAACTCTTCATTCTATTATTTGCTTCATTGTGGTCAAATAGATGAAATTAACATTAGATTCCCGATCTATTACATTAGTATTCTCAAATTCCTTCTTAATTCCAATTAACGAAATATTTAGATATTTAATTTCATTTAATTGCAATTAATCCAATTAATATAGTTCAAATCCCAATAAATTGATAAATCTTTGTTCCATTCTTTCAATTCAACAAATTATCATATTATGAATAACCTTAACATTATTTCCAAATATTACCTAAATTAACATTAACGTAATATTTTATTTAGATATATTGCAATTGATTCCAACTCAATTTAATGTATTAAAAATATATCAGTAACTTATAACAATTGTTGCCACTAACTCTTAATCATATTTTTATAAGTTATCATTCCAAACCAATATTATAATTACTTATCTAACGTTGATTTTATTAAAATACGATTTATTGCATATTATTTCATCAATTAATATAACTTTGAATTTATTTTCAAATTTTACTATTTACAATCAATTATAACCCTACAATTGTTTCAATTAATTTGGGATTGCCCTAAATAAGTTATTTACTAATTTGCATTAACAAATTCCAAATTTTTATTTATTCCAGATTTAATTAACAAAATCTTATTAAATTAACGAATTTTAAACATCGAAAATTACGGGTCGTTAATCCGACCTTGAGTTGGATTTCTCAATGAATGCACCAAAATGTTGACACTAAAAGTGGTACAACACCCAACGTAACCTGTTATAGGAATAGATCTAGTAGGAATAGTAGATAAATGATAAAGGCATAGGAAAATAGAGAGATATAGGATATTTATAGTGGTTTGGCAGTCTCTAGCCTACGTCTACTTTATATTTTATTGATTATGGACTTGATAGAGGTTTAAAGTCACTAGTACAAGGGGTTGATGGGTTATTAAGCCTTGAACTGCGAAAACTGTATGCCTAGGTGACTATTGTGAGGGAGAGATAGGAGATAACGATGAAGCATAATCTAATATCTTCTTTTGGTTACTTTAGGGATGATATTTATAGAGAAACTGCTTTGTTGGCCTACATGATCAAGTTGAATATGGTCCAGATGCAAGCCCAAATGTGTACAGGAGTGCACGTAGCCCAATAATCAATATGGAGCTCTAGGTGCCGAGAGGTTCATATGTGCGAATCCTTCCCCTTCTTATTTACTTCACTCTCGTATCTTCGATTCGATGCATTTCAACCTCTTTTCGATAGAGTTTGTGGTGATTTTGATGATTCTTTTAATAACACTTGTATTATCCTACTTTCCTCTCATCTATCCTTGGAATTGCTCATCCATTATCCAAGAAAAGCACTTAATGTCGATTGATTGAAGGAGCGTATGAAGTATATGGGCCATAAGAGGCTCAAACTTGGAGAATAAACTTCTCTGTATGAGAGCATCTCAGTATCGAAAGCTTTACTTAGCTTAAAATTGAGTTAAAGTTTCTGAAGCCAATCTTCTAATCTTCCAAAGGTCTTTCCAAGTTCTTGATTTGTTTCATATTAATTTCGACGTTCTAACTTGTAATAACCCGAATTCCAGTGGTCCGAATTTTTCACAAAAATGCTAAAAACCAAGCCTACTGAAGCCAGAGTAGGGTATCTAGTATCCTGCAAATAGGAAAAGATAAATATATCAAAGATCAAGTAATTGTCTCATAGCGAAATTGATTAAAATATAATAGTAAGTATATACTCACCCAAATAATAACACTTTCTAAGCAAGTGTCGTAAAGCTAAGAAGTCACTACCATCTACCTAACTTGTAGGATGCTATGAGAAAGGGGTCAGAAAAAATTTTGGGTGAATGAATAAATTATATACTTCTAAGCTTAATTCTATATATATCGTTTTATTTCCATTTACTCTTATATTAGGTTCATTCGATTACAATACTCTCGCCTTTGTTCATGAACCGTGCCCATCTACTCCATAGTAGATTAAAACCCAATAACCAATATATACATATATTTAGCTATATGCCCAATGAACGTATTGGTCCTAGTTACTACCCATAGTACCTCCCGTATCCTCCTCGCAAAGGACTCTATCGTCTTGCTCCTATAGCATTTTGTGACTACATCTGTAAAGGATAGCTTCGTGAGGCCTACAATACAAATGTTTCATCATCTATTATAAAAACGTAAAACTGCGTCCGCACTAGTTTATACTAATGCTCGGACATCCGCAACATACCACCCAGTGCATACATTGAGGATTAAAACGTAATTGTTTTATCTACTCTGAATCCCACCAGCAAGGTCTACTTTGTATGGAACTCAGTCGGGGATTTTATATATCTATAAAGGACAGCTTCATTAGGCCTACAATACAGATATTTTAGTTGGTCTGTCTCTATTCTCATTGTGGCTATGGCCCCATGCAGCCACCCCTCAACTAATCGAAAGACTTCTATAGAGTTAAGTGGTCGTGCCCTACTGCAAACAATCTAATATCCAATTGGCAGTGTCCCTCCATCCAATCTCGATAGTGAAAGAATCATTGGCCTATTGGTTTAACTCTAGTCTTTCTCGAAATTGCTCTTGGTCTTGATGTTGGCCGATATCCGCATGCGACTATCCTTCATCTTACTTGCAAGTACTGGACATACGAATACGTACCTCAAACACCAAGCCCTTCTAACTGCCTACAAAGTTCAGCTTTCTTAGACCTTCAATGCAAATGCAATCAACGCATACTCTCTTGATGGAACAACTACAAACCTGTCTCCAGGGATGCAGCTTCGTTAGGCCTACCCAGAGGGCAATCCTAGAGTATCCCCCATCCCATTAAAGTCTTGTACTTCCTTCTAGCCCAAAAATTCTAAGATGGACGTGCTTCTTCATTGCTAGAATCCGTAATGAACTGCTTCATTAGGTGCTTCATCCTTTGGGCTGCTCCAAACGCAATTTGATTCTTTTACTAGACCTTAAGTATAATCTTTTAATTTCTGTTTAGGTTGCTTTCTTACTCTGTCGGCTACTTATTTAACTTAGTTAACATATTTATACCCTCATCTCATTTCTAATTATTATGAAATTACCATAGATCTAATAGTGACTACTATTAGTATGAGCCACATTCATTATCTCACTTATTTAACTTAATATATAAATCCTTAAGTTTAAAGAAATAAGCATCTTTTACCATTCTGTTTTGTTTGCTTATTGACTTAATACAAGTTGTTTAAATAAGCTTCTGCCATTATTCTCTACTACCATTTCTTACCAATTTATTTTAAGTCTCACGATAAGCTTTTCCGTTCTTATTTCCTAATTATAACCTTGTTATAATTCTACTTGTAATTGTTACTTTTTCTTTTTTTATGGTCCGTTATATAATTACAAGTGTTTCTTGTCTGCCTTCCTTTATTATGATATAGAATTTCCTTTAATTCTCTAATATTACATAATTCACTAATCATAATAGTTGCCTTTTTAAATAGCCTGCGTAATAAATGCAGACTTAGGCTCATTAATTTTTACAGCTTCAAATTCTTTATTATTCATTTTCTTGTTTCAACTCATACTTTACTTTATTGTCTTCTATTTTAGAAAGTAATTCTATTTAATTTGGTTGGTTATGAAAACTATGTAATCCATTTCCATATCTTAATATTGGATAATGCAATAAACAATAATCCGTAACTGCAGGATATTTCTTTTACTATTTTGGAGTAGTATAAAATAAAGCGGATTCTCTATTTTACACTAGCTCATCTTTTTATTTCTTTTATTCTTACAGTTGCGTTTATCGCTATCTTTTTAGATGCTAAGTTATGGAAATGTATCATATTCTCTAATCCGATCAACTAATCTAATAATTATTCCCAAATTGACTTTTCCCCTTTTAATGCAATTTATTACAGTAATTCTTTTTTTGAAGATGGTAAAGGGCCAAGCCTAAAATAAAAAAATGGGTAAAGACCCGAGTCATTTATTACAAAACCCTATCTCAATTAGGGTTGCCGACACAATATAACAATATACAAAACGAAAAGTGACGGTGAGGTTTTCTCAAATGCGAGACTTTTGATCTCGTTCGCCTGCCTCTTTCTGCTACTTTTTACCCTTTCCCAGTAAGAAAGACGTTGATCAAATTTTCTTCTCATACTTCTGTCCGCTTTGATTGTGCTGGTGTAGCAACTTTCATAAGTTTCAGGCTGGCTATTGGTCTGAAGCTCGTTAGCACCTTGATCAAATTACTGATGAATGCTCAAATCAGTTTGGTAGGCCTTTGGATTATGGAGATAATGTTCGATGTAATTACTGCTAGCCTCTTTACTCCAAAAATCCACAAGGAAATCAAAACTGATTTGGTCTTTAACCTTTTTCTTTGACTTATAAAGTATAACTCTGCTGTCACTTTCTATAATAAGCCATCTTTGCTCTTTGGAAAGTTTCGACTCGTTATGAGTACGATTATTTCTCTCTTTCCATATATGATATACAGATGTAGTCAATAATACATGCACAAGATCTCTTTCCGGTGATTTGCTTTTGAATTTGTTGTTGATATCCATTATAATATGTTTAAGATCCATGCTGCTTTTATTGTTTGTGCTCAGTATAGTTCTAATCTGGCTCCATATGAAATAACTATAATTGCATTCAAAGAATAGATGATTAGCACTTTCATTAGTTAAGTTGCATAGAGAACAGAGTGAATAAGTATTTCTTCCCCATTTATTGATTATATCCAAAGTTGGCAATCCGTTATTAATTGCAAAATATGTACATATAGCTATCTTAGGATTATTCTCCTTGTTCCAAATGCATTTATGCCAACCAACAGTAGGCTATTTACTTCTAATATGTTCCCACGTATTTTTAAAAGAATTAAATTAATGAAGGTATGATTAAAACTTTTAAGCAACTTTCCTTTGTCAAAAAATTCATTGACAATTCTAATAATCTCTTCCTTAATATTTTCCCAGTGAGTTTTAAATTTTTTTGCATTAAAACCATCCGATCACCAGCACTAAAAATAATGGATTTAATTTCATCCTAATTTAGAGGAGCCAATAAAATTTCTGTAGCACTATCATTTAACACATTTTTACAAATAATATCAGGAAAATTAGTTTCAGTAGAGTTTGAGTAATATAAATTAGAAAAGAAATTAATAGCTTCACTAAAAATCCTATCATAGTCATTAACGCAAGCACCCTTATTGTCAATAATCTTCCCTATATTTTTAGTTTGTTTTCTATAACTCATTTTAGCATGAAAATATTTAGTGCAGTCATCTCCCAAAGTAAGCCAGTCCACTTTAGCCTTTTGCTTATAGTTAACTATGTTAATATAAAGCTCATGAGAAAATTTTTCTTGGTTAGAAAAGAATTTATCAATAATGTTAATATTACCATGATTATCATCAGCTAGTTTTTGCAAAAAAAATCCTTCCTCTCTTAGTTTGTTTAGAATATCACTCTTATTACAGTACAAGAGAAACTGAAACACTCTTTAACTATCTCATTGTATTTATTGTTGGCCACCCATCCATTTTTAAACCTAAAAGAAGCAGCTTTATTATTATTATTCTGATTATGAAAAAAAATTATAACTAAAGTGGTATGATCACTAGTGTTTTGCTCAATAGAGAAACAACTGAAATCTAGGAAACATCGCAGAAGTTGTTATTAATTAACACTCTATCAAATTTACAATGTATATTCTTTTCTTTACCAGATTTCCAAGTGTATTTGTGTCCACTTATATTAGGTTCTATAAGACCAGATTCAAGTAAATTTTTATTATTTTTTCTAATTTACCATGGGGGATTTTATTACCACCATATTTCTCATATGCATGGAAAACGGTATTCAAATCTTCCATAATAAGCCAACGGAAATCGTAGCTTTGACTTAAGGCTTTTAACCTATACCATAAACTATTTCTTTCATTTTCAAAATTGCTACCATAGATATTAGTGATTTGTAATGAGAAACTACAAACATTTCTTAAATTGCAATCAATAAATTGGATGTCCTTATTATAATTAACCATATCCCAAACATTTGAGTCGAAATAACTAAAATTCTACCCTTGATGCCCCAGTCATTGTTGTTGAAAGATTTCCAATTATTCGAAAGTCTAAAACAAAATTTCTCAATATTAGCATCATCCTTCTTATTTTCAATGAGGGCAAACAATGATGGTTTATAAATCCTAACTATATTTATAATATCAGTTTGCTTTGCAGGGGAATTCATACCCCTGATATTCCAAGCAATGATAGACATAATAAAGTATATTAGTGTTGTAGATGAAAATATATGAAACAAAAAGGGTATCAGATTGAACTTGATGCACTGATACCCTTACCCTTCTTCTTTTTCTCAGTACTTTTAACTTTAAGCCTTGTAATCATTTCATTCCAATCTGGATTGATTGATATGTATTTTTGTCTAAAAGCCTTCTTCTTTTTAATTTTGCTCTTATTCTTGCCAATTGCTTTAACCTTGGTATATCAAATTATTTTTCAGATTCATTCATAACATAGTCAGAAGTTGGTACAGTAGCGCTGTCTGGAATTTGGACAAGAGAGATGTCAAACTCCTCAGCATTGCGAGGCATAGTTGAGTAGATGACGACACTGTCCTTAACTTCTGCAGCATTTACTTATGGCGGTTCACTCTCCATGTTATTTTCCCGAATTTGGCTGGTTCTTTGATGTGGGGTTTTTTATAACTGTGCCATAATTGTCTGTAATTAAACATGACTCTGAAATGGAAGGGATTTCAGAATTAAAAACCTTTTTATCATTGTTTCCCTCTTCTGTACTGTGTAGTATTATATCCTTTGAATTTTCTTTCCAACCGTCTGAATGATGAACTTCCATAGCAAGGATCTGGTCATTTTGATTGGTGAGCGATTTTGATAAAGTTTCTTGATTAAAGGTGATACCTTCACGGCTGATTCGATCCTGGTTCTTTTGGATTCTTGACTGATTTATTGCCTCTTCATTGAGATTTGGTACTTGAGATGTCTCAACTGAATTATTTTCTTGGACTACAAAGATTTCTCTGTTTTGGTTATTGGCTTTGGGTATCCACATTTGTTTCTGATTACATTGTTCTCTAGTGTGTCTGAAGCATTTACAGATACTGCACTTCAGTGGAACCCATTCATATTCAATTTTTTGAGTAATTTCCGTCATATAGAGTGCATGATTGATTTCTTGAGGAAGTTCATCATCTGCAGATACCTCCATAAGAAGACGAGGGTAATTCAATCTCATCTTCATGGTTGTAGCTGCATCCATTTTTTTGTTTTTCCAATAATGGTGGCCATCACGCTGAAAGCCTCGCAATCCCACAATTTAAGATTGACATTGGGTAACTTAACCTATATCAACATCGTAGTAAGAAGATCTTTGTCCATTTTCAGGGATTCGGACCATCTTCTCGTTATGATGAGTTTTCCATTGTAGAAGTATGATCCATTGTGAATAACTAAATTGCAACCTTGGAACTCTTTGAGTTCAACAAGAAAGAATCCATTTTCTCTGGTAAAGATTTTAAATTCTCCAATTGGTTTCTAGACACGTTGAATATAAGCTTTGAAAAACATATAATATGGTTTGGTGCCTACAACATAAACCAAGATCGAATTATTCCAGCATTCAATTGCTCTTTTGCAGACGCTTTCCTATATCATACCATATTTCTTTTTATTAATTTTAACATGAGAAATAGTTTCAAGATTGCATTCATCTTCTTTTGGTTCCTTAGATTGCTCAGAAATGATATCTGCCTACGCTTTTTTTTCCTCGTTCTTTATTCAGAGAAAAAGTTACAAGTTTTCTAGATTAAAACAGTTGATTTCCATTATTCTGATGGGTGAAGGTCAGATTCTGATCCTCTTTTTTCTTCATTTCACCATCATTGACCCGTGGCAATTTCTGATTATTATTGGGCTGATGTTTTCTTTGTGATCTTGACTGAACCAATTGAAAGCCATCGTCATCTATGATTATAACATCATTTGATTCTCTGATGTGAGGTTCAGGTGGTCTATTTTGATGCCGATGAAAGATGAGATTGATTTTTGCGAGGAGAGTGAATTTTTTCCATGGTTAAGGAAAACCATAAATCTCTTTTTTTAATAGTAATTCTATTCCTCAACTTTTATTATTTACATTTCGTTTCAGTATTTTTAATTATTTAATCCATCTTCGTGTTTAATCTATTCTAATCCACATGTGAAGCAAAAGGAGAGCATAAAAGAAAATCGTCACTTGCATAAAATTCAGAGTGAATAAGGCATAGAAAACAGTATATAAACAATAATATTATAAATAAACTGCAAGTTTACTTATAGTTCAGCATAAATTAAATGATCAATTACTAAATAAAATTTTCTTAACGGGAATCTAACGATAATATATCTTAAAATTAAAAGATATATAAATAAATCCACTCACCCATTGTCCTTAGCTTCGCTTGTGCTCCGCTTGGCTCTATAGTCCTTCTGGATTCCTTCTTTTAAGGTGTATAATATTTTAATTTAGAAGATCTTCTTCCTAGAAATTATTTTCTTTTTAGGGTTCAGCCTTAGGGAATGAACCCATGGGAGGAAATCTAATTGTGAGAAGATAGCTAGGCTTAGGGTCCTATTTATATTAGAGCTTGGGGACCTCAAACCATTGGATTCTTGGATTGAACCTGGAGCCACCACATCACATGGAAATTTGGAGCCGTTGGATCGAAGAAGTATGGCTCAGATCCTGCAAAAACAAGAAAATGCATCACTGCACGTACCTGGATGAATTTTCGTCCAGGCAGGGCATGGGATGACTGGGCAATCGACCGTCCTTAGCAAGCGGTCAATCGGGCGGTCAACCGTTGCGCTTATTGGGTCGACCTTTTGGTCGGCCCATATCCGCGTGGGATGACCGGGCGATCGACCGTCCTTAGCAAGCGGTCAATTGGGCGGTCGACCGTTGCGCTTATTGGGTCGACCTTTTGGTCGGCCCACATCCGCGTTATATATTTTTTTCGTTCTTAACTTCTTCATATTGGTTCTGATCTTGATGAGTCATATATGGAAACGGATCAAAAAATCTCCCCAGAAGCAATGGTATAAGTTCCGAAGCCATATTCTGAAAATTCCATAATTATTTATTTTCCTTGCTTATCGTCATTCGTTAAATTCTAACTATATAAAAATGCAGGGCGTTACATTCTCCACCCTTGGGAAATTTGGTCTCCAAAACTTGACAAGCGTAAATTTATGCAATTCCTCACATTAATTACAACCATTTTGTGTACATCCAATTTTACACCCATCCGCGCTTTTGTGCAAAAGTTCTTTTCAAGACAAGATATATGCATGTACATGAATTTCTAAGCGGTACCTCCTATATGAATGCTTCTTATTTTAAAAGTTTACTTTTAAAACATGATGCACACAATCTAAATATACTTTCAATTTCTATATAAATGGAATTTTTGAAAAAAAATTAAAATATTTTTCACCCAATTCTTCCCACATTCCTATTAAATAGGTGTGTAGTTTAACCAATTCTTCGCTCAAATCCTAGCACACAAATTTTAATATTCGAATCTCAAAAAAAAATCTATTTTTCTGACCTCGATTTCTTATATCAGAAAGAAGATAGAAAATGGAAAAACTTCACATTTCTCCATTTCACTTGTGCGTACCTCTCTCTCCGTGCTTGGAACTTATGCCGCTATTTTATAAAATCTCTATTTTCTTTCCCAAGCACAGTTTACACAAGAAATTATCTCTTTTTAAAATTTTCTATTAACGTTTCTGTCGCTTTCTTTAAATTTATTATTTTCCTTTTAGTTATCTTATTCTGCCTTTAGTTTTTATAATGACATCTTATGTCCTTATTCTCTATTTGTGAACACCAAAAAAATAAAGAGAAAAACCAACAACACTGATCTACTACGACAAAAGAGTTTACAAATGCTTACATAAGGGTACAATTTTTTATCTAAAGAGAAACAAACCCTACTACATTACGGTGCTAGATAAGCGACGCAGGTAGGCTAACACAGCTATCATCTTGGGCTAGAAGGCCTAGGACCCTGTCCGCCCTGACACAAGTAGGACCTATTAAAAGAATCTAAACAGCTAAGGCACTCCTCCTGCCACCTAGTGCTCATCACAATCTCTTACTTGTCCTAGCTAAGTCCTGCTGTGTCCTAACCAACTCCTACTGTCCTCTTAGAAGATTTTCATTCTCCCTGGCGAGCCGCTCTTGCCCCTCGACAATGCTCCTAAGCTGGTCATCGTAGCTCGATGGTGGAGAGGGCTGAGAGGGTCCTTCACTCTCCCCCCAAGATCCATATCCCCACGCACTTTACGTCGCGAGCTCTAACAGCCAAGCGAGCCATGGTGACTCTACATGCCGAACGCCCCCTCTAAATGGTGGCGAACGGAAGTGTCGTGGCTTGTGAAAGTGTTGTGGTGCCAGGAAATGTGGCTCGTGCATCTGCTCCTCTGTTGAAGCCTATATCTGATCTAAACCTATATTCATCCTCCTTAGAGTGGATAAATCAATCATGAGGTAGGCCTGCTCACTGTAAGTCTCTATCTGCATTTTAACTCCAGCCTACCTAAAGACATGTGTCCAAAGGTGACAATATATCATAATATCGTGACGAAGTCCCGCTGCGATCATGTACTGGGTCATAATCGTCCTAGCCCAGTTACCTGCAAGCCTCCGAATATGGCTTAGGTGGCCTGCCTCACCATGGGGTAGATCTGGTCATAACTCCTTATCTTGCGGAAAAGGTTATGCTGCAAAATATGTATAACCGACCTAGCTAATGGGCGAACTATCCAACGCGCCAGTTGGGATGTTGTGGATCTACTAATATCTGGTGAAAGACGGCTATGTCTGTCATCTCAATATGTCCTATCTCCAACCCATGTCCTTTAACATCTAAAATACTCGCCAATTGGGTCTCGAAAAATACTATCCTCACTCCCTTGACCTCTGACTTGAAGGCCAACTCCTCATCCTCATCACTAGTACGTAAGTTATCGTCGAAAAGACGTACTAACCAAGGATATGCTTATCATTCGAATGTCTTATGGCTCAAAATCTGTCACAGCCTTATGTCCAAAAAGAGATACTTTAAAGGGGTGCTCGGAAAATAAAAAAACTTCACTGCCCTTCCTTGCAAAATCTGGTAAGTGGCTGTATCAGAGTAAGACTGCATAATCCTCCTATCACTCTGGCACCACGCTATCTCCTATAATGTAAATTAGGGAAAAAGGTGGACTAAAGAGGGACTTGGAGGCATGGAAAATACTCTCAGATTATGAAAAAGAAGCATTGATTCGAATAGATTTCACGACACACTTCAATTTGGCACTAACCGTGAGCCAAACGGTGGAATTTTTGAGGCACTGAGTGGTTGGAATGGGTGATTTTTGGGTGCGGCTGCTGTTATCGGGAGGAGGAAATAAGAATGAGGAAGGAGAGAAGTGGGTATGCATTTATACACGTTCGAACCAACTAAGGCGGTCGACCGGCCTTAGTAATAGGTCGACTGCACGGTCGACCGGGTTGGCCTGTTTTTTTTTCATGTTGTCGCTTTGCATTCCTCCTCCTTAACTAATCAAAACCTAATCTATCCACTTCTAGGTTGTCCGAGTCGCGGTTACGAATTATGCTAAATATCCCTGTCTACTCTCCACCCTCCAAGTGGAGTCTTGTCGTGTTCCATCCTTCAACTGAACCTATATTAATTTCCATGAGCTTGCTCCAACCATGTAAATAGTCTACCCATAAAAATTGTTTTACAAAACAACTTTAAGTCCTTTACAGCTAGAAAAATATTTTTACGTACTTATATAAGAATTTCGAAATACATTTATACTTAGTAAGACAGTTGTCGTGTAAAACATCATCACTACAGCCCAAAATACTAGTTTTCAATTAAAGTCTACAATTTTCTAAATTGTCTATTTCTCTATTTTCAAACTCAATAATAATTTAAAGTTGTTTCTCTCCAACTTCCCATACTTATAAGGATGTAAACTTCTAAAATTAAAACTTGAAATCTTCCAAAAATCTATATTCAAATTCTTAAGAGTTTAATTGCTGGGCTAGACTACAAAGTGGCTTTTTAATTTACTTTCACCTTTCTAAATATCTCTTACCGAATGCAAAAATCTTCTCCATATGAGGTATTTTAGCTTTTAGAATTCCCTCGTTCCAAGTTTAGATATACAGAGTTGTTTTCCAAACTTTCTCAAACTATTGGTTACTCAAAAGAATGGACTTCTCTTTGGGGTTTTAAGAGTATACATATTTTTATATTAAAAAATATAAATGCATTCACTCACTATCTACCTAAGAATCTAAATCTAAGCTCTGATACCAAATGTAACAACCGAATTCCAGTGATCTAGATTTTTCACTAAAATGATAAAAACCAAGCCCTTTGAAGCCCGAGTTTGGTATCTGGTATCCAGCAAATAGGCAAAGATAAATATACCAGAGCTCAATTAATTATCTCACAGCGGAATTGACTAAAATATAATAGTGTGTAAATACTCACCCAAATAATAACACTTTCTAAGCAAGTGTTATAAAGCTGAGAAGTCTCTGCCATCTACCTAACTTGTAGGATGTTATGAGGAGGGGATCAGAGCAAAAGTCCTAGTGAACGAACAATTATATACCTTTAGGATTAATTCTACATATATCATTTAATTTCCATTTACTCTTATATTAGGTTCATTTGGTTACAATAATCTCACCTCTGTTCATGAACCGTGCCGATCTACTCCATAGTAGATTAAAACCTAATAACTAATATATACTTATATGTAGCTATATGCCCAATGACCGTATTGGTCCTAGGTACTACCCAAAGTACCTCTCGTATCCTTCTCGCAAAGGACTCCATCGTCTTAATCTTATAGTGTTTTGTGACTACATCTGTAAAGGTCAACTTCATGAGGCCTACAATCCGTCGTCTACTATGAAAATGTAAAACTGCATCCGCACTAGTTTATACTAATGCTCGGACATCCGTTACGTACCACCCAGTGCATACATTGAGGAATATACTTAATCGTTCGGTCTACTCGGTGAATCCCGCCAACAAGGTCTATCTTGTACGGAACTCGGTCGGGATTTTTTACATCTGTAAAGGACGGCTTCGTTAGGCATACAATATAGATATTTTAGTTGGTCTGTCTCTTTTCTCATCGTGGTTATGGCCCCACGTAGCCACCATTCAATTAATCGAAAGACTTCTAAAGAATTAAGTGGTCATGTCCTACTCCAAACGTTCTAACATCCAATTTGTGGTGCCCCTCCATCCAATTTCTCGATAGTGAAAGAATCATTGGCATGTAAGTGCAACTCTAGTCTTTTTCGAAATCGCTCTTAGTCTAGATGCTGGCCGATATCCACACGCGACTATCCTTCACCTTACCTGCAAGTACTGGACATGCGAATATCCTACTCCAAACACCAAGCCCTTCTGACTGTCTACAAAGGTCAGTGTCGTTAGACCTACAGTGAAAATGCAGTCAAGGCATACTCTTTTGATGGAACAACTACGAACCTGCCTCCTGGAATGCAGCTTCGTTAGGCCTACCCAGAGAGCCATCCTAGAGTATCCTCACGTCCCGTTGAAGTCTCGTACTTCCTTCTAGCCTAAAAATACTAAATTGGATATGCTTCCCCATTGCTGAAATCCGTGATGAACTACTTCATTAGGCGCTTCATCATTTGGGCTTCTCCAAACGCAATTTGATTCTTTTACTAGACCCTAAGTCTAATCTTTTAATTTGCGTTTAGATTGCTTTCTTACTCTATCAGCTACTTCTTTAACTTAATTAGCATATTTTTGCCCTCATCTCATTTCTAATTATTGTGAGATTACCATAGATCTAATAGGAACTACTGTTTGAATGAGCCACATTAATTATCTTGTTATTTAAATTAATATATAAATCCTTAAGTTCAAAGAAATAAGCCTCTTTTACCGTTTCTGTTTTATTCTCTTATTCTCTTAATATAAGTTGTTTAAATAAGCTTCTGCCATTATTCTTTACTACCATTGCTTACTAATTTATTATAAGTCTCACGATAAGCTTTTTCGTTCATATTTCCTAATTATAACATATGTTATAATTCTACTTGTAATTGTTACTTTTTCTTCTTTTATAGTCCATTATATAATTACAAGTGTTTCTTGTCTGCCTTCTTTTATTGTGATATAGAATGTCCTTTAATTCTCTAATATTACATAATTCACTTATCGTAATAGGCCTACGCAGTAAATGCAGACTTAGGCTCATTAATTTTTACAGCTTCAAATTCTTGATTAATAATTTTCTTATTTCAGTTCATACTTTACTTTATTGTCTTCTATTTTAGGAAGTAATTCTATTTTATTTGGTTGGTAATGAAAACTATATAAACCATTTCCATATTATCATATTGGATAATGTTATAACTAATAATCCGTAATTGCAAGATATTTTTCATACTATTTTGGAGTAGTTTAAAATACAGCGGTTTCTCTATTTTACACTAGCTTCCCTTTTTATTTCTTTTATTCTTATAGTTGCGTTTATCGCTATCTTTTAGATGCTAAGTTATGGAAACGTACCATATTCTCTAATCCGACCAATTAATCTAATAATTAATCCCAAATCAACTTTTTCCGTTTTAATGAAATTTATTACAGTAATTCTATTCCTCAAACTTTTATTATTTTACATTTCATTTTAGTATTTTTAATTATTTAATCCATATTCGCGTTTAATCTATTCTGCGAAGAAAAATAAGATCATAAAAAAAACCGACACTTGCAAAAAACCTAAAACATTGAAAAGATGTAAATAAGGCATAGAAAACAGTATATAAACACTAATACTATAAATAAACTGCAAGTTTTCTTATAGTTCAGCATAATTTTATTAATATGATGAATTACTGAATAAATTTTTCTTAGCGGGAATCTAACGATAATATATCTTAAACTTAAAAGATATATAAATTAATCCCCGCACCCATCGTCCTTAGCTTTGCTTGTGCTCTGCTTGGCTTCATACTTCTTCTGGATCCCCTTCTTCCAAGGTGTATAATATTTTTGTAATATCCCGGAATTTTTAACAATATCAATTTAATATCTGTATTAGAAATTAAATTGATATTGATATTTTTTTTAATAATAATTCAAATTGATTTAATAATCTTCTTCAATAATTATTTAATTGGTTATTTTATCTTTAAAAAAAATATAAACTGGTTTCTATTTACAATATAAATATATGGTTTATATTTGAAATAGATTAGCATTGTTTTAATTTTAATAAATAAAGCATATTTTCTAGTTTTTAATACTTGTAGTAATTTGAATTTTTTTTAAATTAGTATTTTAATTTTTAAAACTATTTAATAAATAAATATATGATTTTAAATTTGACAAGAAAAATATTAAATGTTTAAAATAATTTGGCTTGAGTTTTAAATTTAGAATGAATTGACAAAAAGTTTTATGGCTTAATAAAATAGATATTTTATTGATAAAATATAATTTCTTTTAAAATAATTTTAATTTAATAATAAGATATTAATAGTGTATTGTCTTTATAAACAAGTTTTGAATAAAATTTGCAATTGTTATTATAAATTAAATATATATATATATATATATAACATGATTTGAAAATAATTGATTTTGAATTTAAAATTCCGAAGTATAAATCTTAATTTTTTTCATTTCTATATGTATAAGTTTTATTTTATAAACAAGATTTGTTTTTATTTCTTTTATAAATTTATACACATATTTAAATATAAACTAACAAATTAAAATTTAGGCTTGATACACACATTTTTTTGTAAATTAAGTACTAATTATATTAAAAGAGACAAGTGTTGCATTTTTAAACATTCATTTAACAAGTGTTCATGTAATATCCCGGAATTTTGGACAATATAAATTTAATAATCTGTGTTTAAATTTATATTGAATTGATAATTTTGTTAATAAATTTGAAATTGATTTAAATAATCTTCTTTATTTAAATATTTAATTTGTGAAATTATTTTTAATGAGTTAATAAATTGTTTTCTATTTAATAATGTATATGTATTTGTATATATTTTAAATAGATAAGTTGTTCTTAATTAAATTAGTATAGCATAATTTTAATGTTTTAAAAATAGAAATTGTGATTTATTTTGGATTTAAGCTTTCAAAAATATTTAATTAAAATACTATATGATTTTAAATATGTAAGATAAATATTTTATTGGTTTAAAAATTCATTCTTACTTAAGTTTGTATATTAAAATAAGTTTCAAAATGTTTGTGTTAATTCTTTTTAAAATATTGATTGATAATTTTAATTTGTAAGTTTAATTTGTGAATTTAAAATACAATTTAATATATGAAACATGTATATGAACTAGTTAACTAAGTTTAAATATTCATTAATCTTAAACTTAATAACAAAAACATTTAAAAGACATATGTAAGCATAAGGATACAAGTGTAAATATATTAAAGCTTAAACCAACAAATGTAAACTTATCACCATTTTTAAATGACAAGTGTCAAGTTACATCTTTTATTTGTTTTTAATAAATCATAAAATTTAGTTTTTATAACATTGCATTCTTTCATTTCTGATTTTCTGAGTTCCATTTTCTTAACTAAAGAAACATTTCATACCAAAGTAATCCTCATTTTATTGAAAATCAGTAAACAATAACTCCTCAAACCTGAAAATTCAAATGCCTAACAAAACAAACTTGCATTCAACTCCTCAAATCTGCATTTCAACTTTTATCATGAAGATCTGCATTTCATCTGGAAGAATGTATTAATCAAGATTAAAAGCAAGCATAGGTCTGCATACATGAATTCTCAAATCTGGAAGCAAAGTTGGAAGCCTGCATGTTTTAAAAAGCAACAGCATTTTTGTTTTAAAAAGCAACATTCAAGTTGAAAAAGGCATTCAAGCTACTACATGTTAAAAAGTTGGAACAGTGCTCTGCATTTTGGCATATACAGGTGAGTAACTCAACTTTTTAAAATTTTAAATAGGTAAAAGTTGATTGTACACTTTGATTTAGATATGAAATTATATTATAAATATGCTGTGAATATGTATATGGATATGTTTGTGTGTGTGTGCATGATTGATTACCTGAACATCCCTGATTTCTCTGATTCAAGCTTCAGTCAGATGTAATACATCCCATTGTCTTTTAATTTGATTCCTCATTTGGGTTATGACTTAAACAAATATGTTTGTTTCATTATAATATTCAGATTAAAATTTGTACTTGAGTAATATTACAAATCTTAATGCTCTATTCAAAATGCAGTTTTGAAATTACTGTGTCTTACATATTAGCTAAGCATAGTTGAAGCTTGATATTGTTTTAGATGAATTTGATTTAGGAGATTGTCTACCATCAAAGATTATAGGAAAAAAATATTGAATTGGAGTAAAATTCAATATTGATGTTGAATTTGTGATTTTCCAGTATAAGCCCTAGTTTTTACTGTGTTTGAAAAAGTGAGTGATGTGGCTTCCTCTTTGAATCGAGTTCAAAGATTTTTGGGGTAATGGTAGATGGTTTATTGATGGAGGGGTCGCCGTAGTATGGAAGTTGATGATGGTCGAGAAGTGGAGAGATTGATGATGACAGGTTTTAGGTGGTGGGGGTTTTAGTCTGTTTCAGGTTTTGGGTTTTAGAAACTTGAATTTAAATTCAAGATGAATTCTAGATCTGGGAGTGTTGAGGTGTGATATGGGGATTGTGGTCGATGGGGGATGACCAGAGAAGATGGTCAGAGGTGGCCTGAGATGGGTTAAGTGGTGCACAGGGGAGTTGTGCAGGTTGTGTTGTTTTGTTTTTGGGTGCAGGAATTTTTGTCTCGGGATAGTCTCGGTATTTTCGAGGGGAAACTCGAACTAAAGGGGTTACTGACTCGAAGTAGATATAGGTTTGCTCGGGTATACTTTTTGTTTCAGGTTTAACAAAGCAGTACCTGTTCTGTTTTAGGAAATTTTAAAAAGTAAAGTTTAAAGTTAAATTTGGAAATTGGACTTATGATTAAACTTGAAACTAAAGATGAATTCAAACAGTTTGAATTCTTATTTTGGAATAATTTAAATGCAGAAATTCAAGTTTGTTTGAAAAAAAAAGAATATAAAAGAAGAGGAACAGGAAAACCTATTTCCAGTTTTATGAAGTTTGAAAGAAATGAAAACTAAAATTTGTACTTAGGATTTTAAAACTGAATTCAAATATGAATTCAAATAAGTTTGAATTCTGGTTTCTTTGAAATAAAAAAATTAAAAAATTTCAAAGTTTGGTTTCCAAATTAAACAGAGAACAGTTTTCTGTTTTTTTTAAATGTAAAGGTAAAGTTTAAATTTGCAGGTGGAGGTTTAAACTTAGTTTTTTTTTTATCTGAAATTTAAATGTGAATTCAAATTTGATTTTCTGAGATTTGAAATCATTCATGTTTTTAAATTTAAATTTGGTTTTCAAACTTACAAGTGTAAATGCATATGTGTTTTGCATTTGAATTAGAAGGTTAAATATTTAAATTAGAAATTAAATATGAATTCAAATCTGAGTTTTAATCTGGAATTAAAATTTAAACTTCAGTTTTTAAATAAAGGTTTAAATTTAAATTGCTTTTAAATCATTAAATGATATGCATTTGAATTGAAGTTGTAGATTGTAGAAAGAATTTTAAAAGAGTTAAAACTAAAATAAGTTTGGAAGTTGTATTTCAATTTTGAAATTTTAAAGTAATTTTTAAATTGATTTGAATTGAAATTTAAATTCTTTTAAACTTATTAGTAAAGTATATGTTTCTTTTAAACATATAAGATTAAGTTGTGTGTATTGTTTTAAACTCTTATTTAAGACAAATTTGAGTCTTAAGTTAAAGTGAATGATAAATGGAATTTAAAGTAAATTTAAAAACATTTTGTTTTTAAATACTTAATTAAATAAGAAATGTTTATCTTAAGGATAAATAAAATTTAATAATTGGATTCATTTAATTATTAAGGTAATTAAAATGAAAATTAATTATTTAATTAATTAATTATGTGGATGTTTAATTAAGTAATTAATGATTTTAAGTTAATTAATTTGATTTGAGATTAATTAATTAAGGTTATTTAATCTATAATTAAGGATGATTAATTAAATTTTAATTTATGATTAAGATTTATTTAATCAAGTGATTAGAGATAATTTAGTTTTTAATTAATACTTAATTAATTAATAATTAAAGGTTAACTAAATGATAATTAAATATTAATTAATTGATAATTAATAATGATTAATTTAAGTTAATTCTTAATTAAGTAATTAAGAAATGTTAATGAAGGTCATTAACTTAAGATTATTTAACAATTAATTAATGTGATTAATTTTGATAATTAATTAGATTAATTAATTAATAATAATCAATTGTTTAAGTTTTAATTACTTAATGAAAGTAATTAATGAATTAATTACTTAGTGTAATTAATTTAATGAATGTGATTAGTTTAGATTAATTAAGTTAAATTAATTTAAACATTTGTTGATTGTTTGATAATTACTTTATGTAATTTATGAATTTTTAATTACTTAAGGAAGTAATTAATTAATAATTACAGGATGTAATTAAGGATATTTGATATAGAAGTAATTGGATTTAAATTATTTTGAAATTAATCAAGGGGATTAATTTAGATAATTAATTAAGAATAATTAATTATGGGATGAGTAATTAAGGTAGTTAATTACTAAATGGTTATTAATCATGGGTGATTAATATATATGGTTTAAATTGAAGATTAATTACTTATGTAATTTATTTATTTTAGAAATTGATTAAATATTAATGATGTAATTTGGAATTGATTAACTAAGGTATAATTAATAATGAATAAATAATTAATGTAATTAATTTTAGTTAATCAATTAATTTAGTAATTACAAGTTGATTGTTTGCAAAGGGTTTAGGTAATTAACTTGTGATTAACTTATAAGCTAATTACTTATTATAATTAGAGATAGTTAATAAATATTTAGATGATGATTTATAAATTGATTTGAAATCAATTGATGGTTAAGTTAAGCAGAATTTTAATGATGAAGTAATTAATTTAATTCATTTTAAAATAATTAGAGATTGAGTAATTAATTTAATTCATTTTAAATTAATTATAAATTGTGTGATCATTAGATCATTGCTTATGTTTGATGAATGGTATTATTTGCCTGGTATGGTTTGTAATCTCAGTTATGAGATGAATAATGTATGAGATATGGATGCATTGGTTGCTTTTGGATAATAATATGGATTATCTGATTATGATATGAATTATCTGTTGATAATGATAAGGTTGATTATCTATTGTGTTGTGAATTATCTGTCTGTGTACATTTAGATAATGATTTGAATTGTTTTAAACTTAAAACAACTTGGACCTAAAAGACACGCTTTGGTTTTCGATGAGACCGGGATCGGGTTTCCATATTTGGACATCCGAAAACCACATCGATTCCAATTTAACGTTAGGTCGTTAATCCAAGTGGAGCGAGTGAAGACTCGAGGTGTAAGGGCTATACGTCAGTATAACTCTGCGGGTGGTTCCGTAATGAGTTGACGGAATAGTGCTTATAGATTCGAGATGATGATTCAGAGTGCAAGGGTTATTGTCGTTAACTCTGAGGGTGATTCCAAAATGAGTGTAACGAGATAATGCCTTCGGTTTCGTTCGAACTCGGACCGAACTTGTATGGATTGAATGCTTTCAGAACATCGTCAGGTGGACGATGAGCATTCTAAGTGATATGTCCTATAAAAGTAATCGTAGCCTCAAGCCTCATCAACCGGGAATGGCTAAAACAGGGGAGGTGCAGCAAAGCTTCGTGGGTCGCACCCACTTAAGAGTAAGATTTACCCCTGTCTAGAGGTCCTTTATATTTCGGCTGTGTGGACGGTTGATCATGACAATCGTCGGGGTTGTCTTATTCGGAACTGTTCAGTAAGGAACGGGTCCGGCTTTGTGTTGCAGGGGATGAAGGGAGTAATCCTCGGTACGGTGATCTAGGCCACGTACTGTGACGGGCGGTACCCCAGTAGCCCTGCCATTGTATGGAATCCAAAATCCAATAAGTGCCAACGGTTTTGATTGTATTACCCACTTTTGTGGCTAGTAGCTGGAATTTAATCATGTAACAATTTCGGCTATTTCTTATTTATTTGAAAACCCTAGACACTATTATAATATCATCAGATTTCCTATCAAATGTTTTGGTTAGCGTAAGGTAAAAACTTTTCCATGTTTATGTGTGGGAAGTCTTACGTGATACCTTTTCTTTCCAAAGGTTTTGAAAATTAAGCAACTTTAACCTGTTACTCACACCAGACCCATGTCTGACCCGGAGTTATTTCTGTTTTTCTATAACTCTTGGGTACTCAAATTTTTATGAGTAGTTAAGAGAATTCAGGTTAGGATTCGGGTTAGCTTTGACGAATTGTGGAGGAGCATACGGAGCAGGAGGCTTCTGCGTATAATTATATAGTTCTGCTGTGTTGGTATCTCTGAGTGTTGCTGTATTGTGATTGAGTTGTAATAACTAGACATGTGTTTATAACTGTCTAGTATGAGTTGTATATGTCTGTGTAACTCTGATATTTGATGAATACTATGTTATACTTATGTTATTAATATAATTTATTCGTTCCGCTGTTGAGATTCTAGTGTTGTTTCTTCCTTCTCTTCTTTCTATTCTATTTTCTATCCCTTTCTTTCTTCTTAACGATGCGACTTCCTAGAGTGTGGAAGTTGGGTCGTGGCAGTTCAAAGATTATCATAACAATGTGGCAAATGTAGAAAATAGTACAAGTGTAAATTTTGTTTTAAATTTTCTTTTATTTGATAAATCTGAAAATATATCTATATATAAACTTACATTTCTTTCATACATGTTTTTCCATTTCCTAAATCAAAGAGAAAACTTCAAAAATACACCTCCTCAAAAATCAAAACTCATCTTCATATGCATAAATCAAACCCTGCATACACAAATTCCTCAAAATCAAAAAAAATATGCATACACAAATTCCTCAAAATCAAATAGATCTGCATTCTTTTCATAAACTTGGAGATGAACAAATCTGTCTGCATTTTATCTCCGCACAACCTCAAATTGAAGCCTGATTTGAAGCCTGTTCAAGCATCTGCATGCAAGTATTTAAGTCAGGAAACCATAAGCAAATCTGCATATCTCCTAAAATTGAAGCTTATTCAAAAACAACAACATGCAACAGTTTTTAAAGTAATAGGGGAAAGATAGATTGTCTTCTGCAAATTTCAAAAGTGGGAAACAGAGGCTCTGCATTTAAATAAAGGTGAGTAACTTAAAATCCTAGATTTTAAAATAGGTTGCATGATTTTACTGAATTGAAATAGTGTCGTTTGTGTACTGTTGAAAATCTATTGTGAAGATGATATGTGTGCATGTGTTTACTTAATTTCCTGTTCTGTTTCATGGATTTGTCTGGCACAAACATCATTTAAACACTTATCTTTTAATTTAGCTTCTGAAATGATGAATTTATAAAGTAAGATTGTTTCATTTTCTTAAGTTAATATTTAAAATTTTTAAAGCGAATTAAAATATAGGATGTTGCCTCCGTAAACCCAGGAAAGATCATGCATGTAAATTTTTACGAAACCTAAACAAGTTAGTTTAGTAATTCAGTAGTATAAATCAAAAATACTAACTGAAACTTGATTTTTAAATAAAGTATTAGGATTTTAGGTGTTAGTTTAAGTTACAGTTTAGAAGTGAACTAAAAATGTATTTTTAGCAATTTCTTGTGATCTATGACCTGAGAAAGCTTGGGGTTCTTCTGGTTTGTAGATAGGTGTTAGTTGATGCTTAGAAAAATCATGGATGGGTTTAAAACTTATCAGGGAGGATGCAGTTTTGAATCTTATTTTTAAACCCTAGTTTTGAATTAAGGATGAAGAATCAATCATTATGGAATAAAGAAGTGACCGAGTGCTATGAGGTTTTGGGAGGTGTTAGAGTGGTCGTGGATGAGTTCGAGGCCGGAGGGGTTGATGGTCTGGTGGTCGGAGCGGCGAATACTTGCCATTGACAGGCTTTGGCAGAAACCTGGTTATGGTTTTCCAGGTTTGGGATGGTGGAGTTCGAATTTGATTTGTTGATTAATGGTTCGATCCGATGATCGCATATGGGTGTAGAGGTGTTTCTGGGAGTAGTTCGATCATCTCTGATGATCAGTGAAGGCGGTGGTCGCCGTGCATATGCACGGCTGTGAGATGTCTGGTGATGTTGGGTTTGCTTGTGGAACAGGGGAAGTTTTGGTGAGTTCCTCGAAGTAGGTGGATTGAAGACTCGGAGTGGAGCAGCATTTGTCTCGAAGTAGTTTTAGGGGATTCTCGGGTTTGCTCCGTGTTTTTCAGGTTTACAGAAACCAGTAATTTCTGTTTTGAAAAATTTTAACATCTGAAGTTCTATTGTATATTGTTAAGGAAAGTTTAAATCAAATTCAAATTCAAGTTTGAATTTTTGAATTTAAGTTCAAATTTAAAATCTCAGTTTTTTTAATAAAAATAAAGTTTTAAAAATTAAACTTAATTAACTATTATATTTTGGTAAAATAGTTTAAACCTTTTAATAATGAAGTTTCTAAGATATGAGTAAGATTTGAAGTCCTAATTAGAACTGGAAATCTTGAATTTAAATATGAACTTCAGTTTTTAAATTTAAAAGAAGGTTTAAATTTGGAAGTTTAAACTAAATATAAACTGAAGTTAGTGAAATTTTGAAATGAGTTTTTCAAAATTCTTATGAACTTAAATTCTAAGACAAACACTTGTTTGTCTTGCAATTTAAAAAGTTTTGAATTATTTAAACTTTGATAAGCTTAAATTATTCTTATTTTAAAACTTGTATTTAAAATGAAATTTAAGGGTAATTTTCAAAAGTACTTTGTTCAAATAAATTTGTTTTAAACATAATTAAGGAAAGGTTTTATCTTAAATTTAAGTTAAAGATTAATGTTTTAGAATTGATTTAATTGATAAGGTAATTAAGATTAATTAATTAATTTAATTAATTAATTTAATTTGGAATAATTAATAATTGATTTAAGATTAATCAATTTATAATTAAGATCATTAATTAGATTTTTAAATTAATGATTAATGAATTATTAATTATGTAATTAAGTTTTAAATCAAGGTTAATTAATTAAATAATTAGACTTTAATTAATAGATAATTAAAGATAATTTAATTTGTAATTAATCTAAGTTAATTACTTAATGAAAACAATTAGAGAATGGTTAATGAAGGTCATTAACCAGGATTATTTAATAATTAATTAATGTGGTTAATTTTTAATAATTAATTAGATTAATTAATTTAATAATAATCATTTGTGAATTGCTATAATTACTTTATGAAGTAATTAAGATACTTAATGTAATTAATTTAGGTAAATGTGACTGTTTAATTTAATTAATTTAGTTTAATTAATTTTAAACACTTGGGTTTTATAGATAATTACTTAATGTAATTAATGAATTGGAAATTACTTAGTTAAGTAATTGATTGATAATTATAGGTTGTAATTAATTAAAGATGTTTAAGAATGAAGTAATTTGGATTAAATTACTTAGTAATTAATCAAGGGATTAACTAAGGAATAATTAATTTGGTTTAATAAAGTAATTAAGTTAGTTAATTACTGAATGTAATTTATCTAGGATGATTAATAATTATGAGTTAATTACTTAAGGTAATTAATTTAAGAGGACGATTGATTAAGTATCATTAATTATTATAATTAATGAAGTAATTAAAGATGATTAATTATGATTAATTAATCAATGATAAGTAACTAAAGGTAATTAATTAATGTAATTATTTAAGGATTAAGGTAATTAATTATAGTTAATTAATTAATTGAAGTAGTTAAAGGTTAACTACTGTTTGGTTGAGAATAATTAATTTGTGAAATTAATTAAGGATAATTACATGAATGTAATTAAGAGTAAATAATCAAGAGTGATTAATTAAAGTGATTAATAATGAATGATTAATTAATTGTAATCAATTAAATGGTTGAGATAGCAAGATATATATTGGTGAAGTAATTAATTTAATTTATTTTAAATTAATTAAAAGATGAAGTAATTAATTTAATTCATTTTAAATTTATTAGAGATAGAGATAGTTAATTTGATTCATTTTAAATTAATTATAGATGTGGTTTGGATAAATCATTGCTTATGTATAGATGACATTGATTGTCTTGTATGCTTTGTGATCTCAGAAATGAGACAGGTTGTGTGGCATGAATGCTTAGTTGCATTGTATAGATTTTCTATTGTGATGGTAGTATATGGATTATCTATTTTGATATTGATAATGTGGATTACCTGTTATTTGATAATGTTGATTATCAATTGTGATTTGTGAGTTATCTATCTGTGTGTATATAGATACGGTTTTGAATTGTTTTAAACTTTAAAACAACTTGGACCTAAAAGACACGCTTTGGATTTCGATGAGACCAGGATCGGGTTTCCATATTTGGATATCCGAAAACCACATCGATTCCAAATTAACGTTAGGTTGTGAATCAAAGTGGAGTTTTGTGAAGACTCGAGGTGTGAGGACTATACGTCAGTATAACTCTAGAGGTGATTCCATAATGAGTTTGACGGAATAGTACTTATAGGTTCGAGATGGTGGTTCAGAGTGCAAGGGTTATTGTCGTTAACTCTGAGGGTGATTCCAAAATGAGTGTAACGAGATAATGCCTTCGGTTTCGTTCGAACCTGGAACGAACTTGTATGGATTGAATGCTTTCCGAACATCGTCATGTAGACGATGAGCATTCTAAGTGATGTGTCCTATAAAGGTAATCGTAGCCTCAAGCCTCATCAACCAGGAATGGCTAAAATAGGGGAGGTGCAGCAAGGCTTTGTGGGTAGCCCCCACTTGAGAGTGATATTTACCCCTGTCTAGAGGTTCCTTTATATTCGGCTGTGTGGGCGGTTGCTAGCTACAACCGCGGGGTGGTCTTGTTCGGAACTGTTCAGTAAGGAATGAGTCCGGCCTTGTGTTGCAGGGGAGCGGGTGTACT
The DNA here is from genome assembly GCA_030765085.1 of Allium cepa. Classification (NCBI taxonomy): domain Eukaryota; kingdom Viridiplantae; phylum Streptophyta; class Magnoliopsida; order Asparagales; family Amaryllidaceae; genus Allium; species Allium cepa. Next base: position 469,858,876 of record CM060943.1, read on the forward strand.
CCTCGATACGTTGATCTAGGCCACGTACTGTGATGGGCAGTACCCCAGTAGCCCTGCCATTGTATGGAATCCAAAATCCAATAAGCGCCAACGGTTTTGATTATATTACCCGCTTTTGTGGCTAGTAGCTGGAATTTAATAATGTAACAGTTTCGGCTATTTCATATTTATTTGAAAACCCTAGACCTATTATAATATCATCGGATTTCCTATCAAATTTTTTGGTTAACGTAAGGTAAAAACTTTTCCATGTTTATGTGTGGGAAGTCTTACGTGGTACCTTTCTTTTCAAAAGGTTTTTGAAAGTTAAGCAACTTTAACCTGTTACTCACACCAGACCCATGTCTGACCCGGAGTTATTTCTGTTTTTCTTTAACTCTTGGGTACTCAAATTTTTACGAGTAGCCAAGGGATTGAGGTTAGGATTCAGGTTAGCTTTGACGAATTATGGAGGAGCAATGGAGCAGGAGGCTTCTGCGTGTAGATATATATAGTATTCCGCTGTGTAGATTTCTCTGAGTTGTTTCTTGTACTGTATTGGGTTGTATAACTAGACATGTGTTTATAACTGTCTAGTATGAGATGTATATCTGTGTAACTTTGATAGTTGTTGTAAACTATGTAATGTTTATGTTATTAATATAATTTATTCGTTCCGCTGTTTAGATTCTGATGTTGTTTCTTTCTTCTCTCCTTTCTTTTCTCTTTTCTATCCCTTTCTTTCTTAATAAATGATGCGATTTTCTATGGTAAGAAAGTCGGGTCATTTCACTTGGTATCAGAGCATTAGGTTGAGTGAATACCTAGGCTCTGTAGTGGTGTCTATCTTGAAAGAGCGTATTTGTAATTTTAAATATATATTTATTTATTTCTACTTATCTGTAGGGTTACCTGTTCATCTTTTCCAATATAAGTTATAAAGGTGGATGAGGTAGTAGTGTGTGTAACACGACTACCATTGGATTGGAGTTTGAATGTTGAGGTTGGAAGTGTATTTGTCGAGACTATAGACCTAATACCGTCTCGAGTGAGTTCTGTAGTGATGAAGGACTTCATTGATCTCTGAAGGAAACCTGTTAAGGTTCGGAGTCTATTTCTGAAGTTGGATGAGTAGTGTTTGGATCTGTCGGTTGGGTAGAAGTGAGAGATGGTATTTTGATACCTCAGTAAGTAGTAGCTGCGTGATGAGATGTAGTGACTATGGATGTTCCCAAAGATATTTTCTTTGGAACAAGTTTAAGGAAGTTGGTCTACTTCGGTATTGTGGCTGTGTTCAGCCAGTGTTTCTGTTAGCTTTGATGTCCGAGTTTCTCGAAGAATTTTGATTTGGAATTCTTTGGCATCTGTGGCAACAATGCAGTTGGAGTGTTCTCGGTGTTGGCAAGAGACCTTTTGGCTTAGCAGTTTTTTTGGAGTAGAGTTCAGAAGTAGTTAAGTGGACCCATTTTTGGGTGGATTGGCTAGTTTAGAGTAAGCTATTCTATTTGGTAAAGGGAGAATGTTTTTCTTGGATTTGGTTTGGGTGGATCGGAAAAGTGACTTGCGATTGTTTGAGTGTTTTCTTGGGTTATCTGAGTTTTTCTGGATGTCTTCAGAGAAGCTAGAGTTTTGTTCACATCTGGAGGTTGAGTTTTCTTATCGTCTGGGATTCCAGGAGTGGTACCGGTGGTTCAACTTTATAGAAGAATGGTTCCAAGAGATTGAGTTGGTGTAGCAACTCATAGTTTTGGAGGAACTTCTGAATTTTTCTTATGGATCTGTTGAACCATATCTCTGGGGTGTGTTGTTGAGATGTGATCGTGTTCTTCTTCAGCATTTTCTTATACTTTGGATCAGAGTTGAGCAGCGGAAGCAGTTTGGAAGTGTATCTGCTTTTCTTTTTCGGATAAGAGAAGTTGTTGTCTTCTGATGTTTGAAGAGTAGGATTTGATCTTGGTTGATCTTGAGGAGATCATTTTATTGTGTTGATTGGTCTAGTTGTTTTTTTAGAGGTATCAGCAAAGGTTAAGCTGATCAGGAAGGTTGAAGACAGTCCAGGATCGTCCGAAGAATTTTGTGGATTTGAGACGAAGGAATTTGGATTCTGAAGTCGGAGATTTGATTTTGGATAAGTTTTTCCGATCGTAAATGAGTTATAAGATTGGGTAAGGCTGAGAAGCTAGCTCTGAAGTGTTTTTGATCTTTTCTGTATTCTTGGAGAATAAGTGATTGATCTACAGGATTGGATTGCCAGTTTGGATAACTGGGATTCGATGAGTTTCACGTATCTCTGAGGGAGTACGTGTATGATCTATCTCTGGTTTTGAACCAGCAGTTCTGGAGTTTTGGTTGTTGAGTCAGACTCGTCTGTAGTCTGATATCTTATCTAGTGTTATAGATATAGATGAATAGAAGCTTTGTAGCTTCATAGTATTGATTGTTTGGATTCTCTAGAGCGAGTATTTTGGTATATATATATATACTTAGGGAAACTCGATGAAATTCTATCCAGAATTTGTCTGGATAATTAGATTTGTTTGATTGGTTGAATTGGTTGCTATGGTTGTTAGCATATATTTGATATATGCTTGTGTTTTAAAATTAAATCTTTAATGAGATTATTGAATTACCTTTGTTTTAAATTTCGGGGACGAAATTCTTTTAAGGGGGAAGGATTGTAATATCCCGGAATTTTTAACAATATCAATTTAATAATCTGTATTAAAAATTAAATTGATATTGATATTTTTGTTAATAATAATTCAAATTGATTTAATAATCTTCTTCAATAATTATTTAATTGGTTATTTTATCTTAAAAAAAAATGGTTTCTATTTACAATATAAATATATGGTTTATATTTTAAATATATTAGCATTGTCTTACTTTTAATAAATAAAGCATATTTTCTATTTTTAATATTTGTAGTAATTGGAAAATTTGTTTTAAATTAGTAATTGAATTTTTAAAACTGTTTAATAAATAAATATATGATTTTAAATTTGACAAGAAAAATATTAAATGTTTAAAATAATTTGGCTTGAGCTTTAAATTTAGAATGAATTAACAAAAAGTTTTATGGCTTAATAAAATGAATATTTTATTGATAAAAATATAATTTCTTTTAAAATGATTTTAATTTAATAATAAGATATTAATAGTGTGTTGTCTTTATAAACAGGTTTTGAATAAAATTTGCAATTGTTATTATAAATTATATAATATGATTTGAAAATAATTGATTTTGAATTTAATTTGAATTTAAAATTCTAATGTATAAATCTTAATTGTTTTAATTTCTATACGTATAAGTTTTATTTTATAAACACGATTTGTTTTTATTTCTTTTATAAATTTATACACATATTTAAATATAACTAACAAATTAAAATTTGGGCTTACACACATTTTTTTGTAAATTAAGTACTAATTATATTAAAAGAGACAAGTGTTGCATTTTTAAACATTCATTTAACAATTGTTCAAAGATTATCATAACAATGTGACAAATGCAGAAAATAGTATAAGTGTAAATTTTGTTTTAAATTTTCTTTAATTTGATAAATCTGAAAATATATCTATATTTAAACTTACATTTCTTTCATACATGTTTTTCCATTTCCTAAATCAAAGAGAAAACTTCAAAAAAACACCTCCTTAAAAATCAAAACTCATCTTCATATGCATAAATCAAACCCTGTATACACAAATTCCTCAAAATAAAAAAAATATGCATACACAAATTCCTCAAAATCAAATAGATCTGCATTCTTTTTATAAACTTGGGGATGAACAAATCTGTCTGCATTTTATCGCTGCACAACCTCAAATTGAAGCCTGATTTGAAGCCTGTTCAAGCATCTGCATGCAAGTATTTAAGTCAGGAAACCATAAGAAAATCTACATATCTCCAAAAATTGAAGCTTATTCAAAAACAACAGCATGCAACAATTTTTAAAGTAATAGGGGAAAGATAGATTGTCTTCTGCAAATTTCAAAAGAAGGAAACGGAGGCTCTGCATTTAAATAAAGGTGAGTAACTTAAAATCCTAGATTTTAAAATAGGTTGCATGATTCTACTGAATTGAAATAGTGTTGTTTGTGTATTGTTGAAAATCTATTGTGAAGATGATTTGTGTGCATGTGTTTACTTAATTTCCTGTTCTGTTTTATGGATTTGTCTGGCACAAACATCATTCAAACACTTATCTTTTAATTTAGCTTCTGAAATGATGAAATTTATAAAGTAAGATTGTTTCATTTTCTTATGTTAATATTTAAAATTTTTGAAGTGAATTAAAATATAGGATGCTTCTTCTGTAAACCTAGAAAAGATCATGCATGTGAATTTTTACCAAACCTAAACAAGTTAGTTTAGTAATTCAGTAGTATAAATCAAAAATACTAACTGAAACTTGATTTCTAAATCAAGTATTAGGATTTTTAGGTGTTAATTTAAGTTGCAGTTTAGAAGTGAACTAAAAATGTATTTTTAGCAATTTCTTGTGATCTATGACCTGAGAAAGCTTGGGGTTCTTCTGGTTAGTAGATAGGTGTTAGTTGATGCTCAGAAAAATCATGGATGGGTTTAAAACTTATCAGGGAGGATGCAGTTTTGAATCTTATTTTTAAACCCTAGTTTTGAATTAAGGATGAAAAATCAGTCATTGTGGAATAAAGAAATGACCGAGTGCTATGAGGTTTTGGGAGGTGTTAGAGTGGTCGTGGATTAGTTCGAGGCCGGAGGGGTTGATGGTCTGGTGGTCGGTGCGGCGAATACTCGCCGTTGACAGGCTTTGGCAGAAACCTGGTTATGGTTTTCCAGGTTCGGGATGGTGGAGTTCGAATTTGATTTGTTGATTAATGGTTCGATCTGATGATCGCATATGGGTGTAGAGGTGTTTCTGGGAGTAGTTCGATCATCTCTAATGACCAGTGGAAGCGGTGGTCGCCGTGCATATGCACGGCGATGAGATGTCTGGTGATGTTGGGTTTGCTTGTGCAACAGGGGAAGTTTTGGTGACTTGCTCGAAGTAGGTGGATTGAAGACTCGGAGTAGAGCAGCATTTGTCTCGAAGTAGTTTTAGGGGATTCTCGAGTTTGCTCTGTGTTTTTCAGGTTTACAGAAACCTGTAGTTTCTGTTTTAAAAATTTTTAAAATCTGAAGTTTTATTGTATGTTGTTAAGGAAGGTTTAAATCAAATTCAAATTCAAGTTTAAATTTTTGAATTTAAGTTCAAATTTAAAATCTCAGTTTTTTTAATAAAAATAAAGTTTTAAAAATTAAACTTAATTAACTATTATATTTTGGTAAAATAGTTTAAACCTTTTAATAATGAAGTTTCTAAGATATGAGTAAGATTTGAAGTTTTATTTAGAACTGGAAATCTTGAATTTAAATATGAACTTAAGTTTTTAAATTTAAAAGAAGGTTTAAATTTGGAAGTTTTAAACTAAATATAAATTGAAGTTAGTGAAATTTTGAAATGATTTTTTCAAAATTCTTATGAATTTAAATTCTAAGACGAACACTTATTTGTCTTGCAATTTAAAAAGGTTTGAATTATTTAAACTTTGATAAGTTTAAATTATTCTTATTTTAAAACTTGTATTTAAAATGAAATTTAAAGGTAATTTTCAAAAGTACTTTGTTTCAAATAAATTTGTTTTAAACACAATTAAGGAATGGTTTTATCTTAAATTTAAGTTAAAGATTAATGTTTTAGAATTGATTTAATTGATAAGATGATTAAGATTAATTAATTAATTTAATTAATTAATTAATTGAATTTGGAATAATTAATAATTGATTTAAGATTAATCAATTTAAAATTAAGATCATTAATTAGATTTTTAAATTAATGATTAATGAATTATTAATTATGTAATTAAGTTTTAAATCAAGGTTAATTAATCAAATAATTAGACTTTAATTAATAGATAATTAAAGATAATTTAACTTGTAATTAATCTAAGTTAATTACTTAATGAAAACAATTAGAGAATGGTTAATGAAGTTCATTAACCAGGATTTTTTAATAATTAATTAATGTGGTTGATTTTTAATAATTAATTAGATTAATTAATCTAATAATAATCATTTGTGAATTGTTATAATTACTTTATGAAGTAATTAAGAAATTAATTACTTAATGTAATTAATTTAGGTTAATGTGACGGTGTAATTTAGTTAATTTAGTTTAATTAATTTTAAACACTTGGATTTTATAGACAATTACATAATGTAATTAATGAATTGGAAATTACTTAGTTAAGTAATTGATTGATAATTACAGGTTGTAATTTATTAAAGATGTTTAAGAATGAAGTAATTTGGATTAAATTACTTAGTAATTAATCAAGGGATTAATTAAGGAATTAATTAACGAATGATTAATTTGGTTTAATAAAGTAATTAAGTTAGTTAATAATTGAATGTAATTAATCTAGGATGATTAACAATTATGAATTAATTACTTAAGGTAATTAATTTCAGAGGATGATTGATTAAGTATCATTAATTATTATAATTAATGATGTAATTAAAGATGATTAATTATGATTAATTAATCAATGATAAGTAATTAAATGTAATTAATTAATGTAATTAATTAAGGATTAAGGTAATTAATTATAGTTAATTAATTAATTGAAGTAATTAAAGGTTAATTACTGTTTGGTTGAGAATAATTAATTTGTGAAATTAATTAAGGATAATTACATGAATGTAATTAAGAGTAATTAATCAAGAGTGATTAATTAAGGTGATTAATAATGAATGATTAATTGATTGTAATCAATTAAATGTTTGAGATAGCAAGATATATATTGGTGAAGTAATTAATTTAATTTATTTTAAATTAATTAAAAGATGAAGTAATTAATTTAATTCATTTTAAATTAATTAGAGATGGAGATAGTTAATTTAATTCATTTTAAATTAATTATAGATGTGGTTTGGATAAATCATTGCTTGTGTATAGATGACATTGATTGACTTGGATGCTTTGTGATCTCATAAATGAGATAGGTTGTGTGGTATGAATGCTTAGTTGCAATGTATAGATTATCTATTGTGATGGTAGTATATGGATTATCTATTTTGATATTGATAATGTGGATTACCTGTTATTTGATAATGTTGATTATCAATTGTGATTTGTGAGTTATCTATCTGTGTGTATATAGATACTGTATTGAATTGTTTTAAACTTTAAAACAACTTGGACCTAAAAGAAACGCTTTGGATTTCGATGAGACCGGGATCGAGTTTCCATATTTGGATATCCGAAAACCACATCGATTCCAAATTAACGTTAGGTCGTGAATCAAAGTGGGGTTTTGTGAAGACTCGAGGTGTAAGGACTATACGTCAATATAACTTTGGGGGTGATTCTGTAATGAGTTTGACGGAATAGTACTTATAGGGTCGAGATGGTGGTTCAGAGTGCAAGGGTTATTGTTGTTAACTCTGAGGGTGTTTGTAGCCTCAAGCCCCATCAACCGGGAATGGCTAAAACAGGGGAGGTGCAGCAAGGCTTCGTGGGTAGCCCCCACTTGAGAGTGAGATTTACCCCTGTCTAGAGGTTCCTTTATATTCGGCTGTGTGGGCGGTTGCTAGCTACAACCGCAGGGTGGTCTTGTTCGGAACTGTTCAGTAAGGAATGGGTCCGGCCTTGTGTTGCAGGGGAGCGGGCGTACTCCTTGGTACGTTGACCTAGGCCACGTACTGTGATGGGCAGTACCCCAGTAGCCCTGCCATTGTATGGAATCCAAAATCCAATAAGTGCCAACGGTTTTAATTATATTACCCACTTTTGAGGCTAGTAGCTGGAATTTAATAATGTAACAATTTCGGCTATTTCATATTTATTTGAAACCCCTAGACCTATTATAATATCATCGGATTTCCTATCAAATGTTTTGGTTAGCGTAAGGTAAAAACTTTTCCATGTTTATGTGTGGGAAGTCTTGCGTGATACCTTTCTTTTCAAAAGGTTTTTGAAAGTTAAGCAACTTTAACCTATTACTCACACCAGACCCATGTCTGACCCGGAGTTATTTATGTTTTTCTTTAACTCTTGGGTACTCAAATTTTTACGAGTAGCCAAGGGATTCAGGTTAGGATTCAGGTTAGCTTTGACGAATTATGGAGGAGCAATGGAGCAGGAGGCTTCTGCGTGTAGATATATATAGTGTTCCGTTGTGTAGATTTCTCTAAGTTGTTTCTTGTACTGTATTGGGTCGTATAACTAGACATGTGTTTATAACTGTCTAGTATGAGATGTATATCTGTGTAACTCTGGTATTTGTTGTAAACTATGTAATGTTTATGTTATTAATATAATTTATTCGTTCCGCTGTTTAGATTCTGATGTTGTTTCTTTCTTCTCTCCTTTCTTTTCTCTTTTCTATCCCTTTCTTTCTTAATAAATGACGTGATTTTCTGTGGTAAGAAAGTTTGGTCGTTTCAATTTTAATTTGGAAGATCTTCTCCCTAGAAATTATTTTCCTTTTAGGGTTCATCCTTAGGCAATCAACCCATGTGAGAAAATCTAATTGTGAGATGATAGCTAGGCCTAGGGTCCTAATTATATTGGAGCATGGGGACCTCAAACCGTTGGATTCTTGGATTGAACCTGGAGCCACCACATCACAGGGAAATTTGGAGCCATCGGATCGAAGAAGTATGGCTCGGATCATGTAAAAATAAGAAAACGCATCACTGCATGTACCTAGACGAATTTTCGTCCATGCCATGCATGGGTCGACCGGGCGGTCGACCACCCTTAGCAAGCGGCCGACCGGGCGGTCGACCATTGCGCCTATTGGGTCGACCTTCTGTTCGGCCCATATCGGTGTTATATATATTTTTTCATTCTTAACTCCTTCATATTGGTTTGGATTTTGACGAGTCGTATATGGAAACTGATCAGAAAATCACTCCGTACGCAATGGTACTTGTTCCGAAGCCATATTCTAAAAATTCCGTAATTATTTATTTCCATTGCTTATCGTAATTCGTTTAATTCGAACTATATAGAAATGCGGGGTGTTATAGAACTTCTATTGAAAATTTAATAAGTTAAAAATTCGATTAACAAATGCTAAGGTAATAACATTAATTCCAAGGTAGTGGAGTTAGTTAGTATATATATTCTTTTATATTTTGCTATTTTGCCATGAGTTCGTTTAATGATATACTTATGTTTATTAGAGGTTACCAAAATCAATAATCCATATCCTAATGGAGTTAGGTTTCGATTTAGTCAAAACCGGGCCCATTAAGATGTGGTTTATTACAAATTCTCTCCTCGAATTTCCTCTTATGCCTATCCGAACCTTTTCCTTGCTATACTTGGACTAATTCTATTTCTCAATTTTATGGCATATCACATCAAACTCTAATATTTGAATACACGTATAGTATATCATAGACATCGTCTCTATATTCACCTTATCAAGCATATTAGGCTCTACAATAATCGCTAAATCATCAATGTATGTTCGCAAATGGGATACAGAATGCATGTGAAAACATGCCAACTTTTCAAGGAGCCCACTCAAATGTGCTGATTTCACTACTCTTAATATAGTCAGGAAAGGACTAGCAATTAGTGGCACTAGCTTTCCCAGATAATATATCTCAATAGTGAGTCCTTCAACTATGCCATACCATCCACTGTGAATTCTCAACGCATGCCTATCCTATGCGGTTTCCATTCCTTTGTGTATCACTTCAACTTCCAATGAAGTGTCTCTAATCATATACCATCCAAGTATCACTTTAATTTAAATATACTTCACTACTAGCATATTTGCATCATTAAAGAGCTTGCAACATACTCTGCCACTTACTTCTTTATCCATGATCAATAGAAAACCAACTTTGCATCGTTGTACATTTTATCACCATTCGGATAAATAGTCATCCTAGATGGTGATGCTCACTAGGTACCTTATCCATCACTTCAATAACTACTAGTACACATAACCGTTCATTTCACCTTAGCCTTCATTTGCGATAAATAGAATTGCACTTTAAAACAGTAGATTGCTCGTCTTTCTCTATCTGCTAAAAATTACAAACTAACTCTGCATCCTTCATGACATATCATACTGAGCTTCTTTTTTAAGTCTATAGGCAGGAAAACCTAGTAATGAACAATGTCTCCCCTTTAAATGGATTAAAAAGTTAGGATTCTTAATTGAACCACATAATTCATCACCATTTAATTTATAGACATTACAAAGGGTTGACGCCTTATTTTTTGTTAAACAAGAAATAACTTTAACTACATAACTAAAATAGGCTATACATTACTAACAAAAAACCCAATAAGTCCTAAGTAAAATCTATCAGGTAATTTTATACTACCTTAACATTCAACCTAGTAATTACTATAACAAACTCATAGACTAACTTGTGCATTTTCACTTATTTTCCACGGGCTTTGCACACTAAAAATGAGTTACGAACAAAAAGTACTATTTTGGAAAATTGACTTTATATGCTACTTTTTTCAAATCGAATGATGATTGAAAAGAACTAGTCTCACAACTTCGTTAATGTTCTTCCATTTTTCCAGAACTTGCCTTCCTTAAAATCACCTTCGTACCTTAGTATATGAAAGTCTAGACATTTACTTCATGTCTTGAGTTATGCGACACTTGATACTCCAAAAATAGTATTAACTCCACTTGCCTGTGAAGCTTCTAAACTAACATACAACTAAAGTGCCTTATCTACATCGCCATACTCTAAAATAATTTTATGTATGATTGATTCGTGGCATATTTTTTAACATAGAGCGCTTGATGACTCATTTCCAAAGTATAATAGATGAAGCAACCCAATATCAAATAGTATGTTGCCCTACTAACTTAAAAATATAAGCTTGGTCACCAAATTGCATAATTGCATTGAACTCCATGAACTTCATATTAGAACAATGAAAAATTGGTCGATGTCCTAGCACATTGAACATAATGTTAAGCACCTATCACATTCAACTACCCATACTTGATGTAATGACCCGTGTGTTATGTATTGGAGGATTATAAGATATTGTTATTTAGTTTTTATGAGGTGTATGACTTTTAAAATTTAGGAAATGATTTCTATGGCTTTTTTCACCTTTAGGATTTCTATTGGATAGTTTGTACCTAGAAATTTTTGTAAAGCCTATAAATTTTAATAGGATTTTGAATTAGGGTCTGAATACACTTCCATTAGAGCAGGATGATGATTTCACACTCCTTAGAGGGACCATAATAGGAAAACAAATTTACCATTTACGAAATATGGTTGTTCTAAGTTTATGTTACTATTGACAAGGTTAGTTAAACACAAACTTGAGCACACTAACCCATTTTGGATTTGTGACTACTTTGGAGAGATGGGATAGATCTAAATCATTTTTCACTTCCCAAAAATAGTCTAAACCTCCATTTAACCTAAATTCCATCAAAAAGCTCTTTTTCATACTAGAATTAGTCTAAACCGTCATTGGAATGGTAATTAGCAATGGGGATTATAGACCTATAATTTTGGGTGTTTTGGAATTCGAATTGCTTGCTATCCAATTTGGATTTAAAGGGGGAAATTCATAATTTTAGGTACTTGGTTAGTGGTTTGATACCTCTCACTATTCTATACATGTTTATATAGTTAAAAATGATATTTTTATATGATTTCTATGTTAAGACATTTTTAACCTTTAATCTAAACTTTACACATGTTTATGACCAAATTTAAAAGGTAGAAATGGATTTTAAAAATGATTTTACATCCCTTTATAAATCATATTTTCATTTTTGCATAATGATCTAGTGATTTATGTATTTGCCAATCATGTATGAATGAATGGAAAATATTATTTAGATGTGTACAAAAGATATTTATTCTTGCATATATTGCTTTGATGTGTTTGTTAGCGTTTGTAGTGTAATTAGGATGTGGTTGTCAATTTGGGCAAAACCAAGACAAACTTGCTTAAAACTGAAAGAGATTTGAATATGTTATCGAAGGAAGCTTGAGGAGTCTGCATTTCTGGTCGTAGGTGGTTTGGAGGAGATCTGGCTTGTCAAATCATGTCGGTGGAGTTTGTAGTTCAAGTTAGCAGAGCGGTTGCTTTAGGACTTAGGCTATGAAAATTCGGGGAAGACTTCCAGACAAGGCAAAGAAGGAGTCTAGGAACTTAACCCTAAAATTTAGTGGAGTTTTATAGTTTCATACTGAGCTCTTTTGATCGACACCGACATCTTTTTAGGAAAAAGGAGCAGGCTAAAGGACAAGTGGAGTTAGCATATAGAAAGAAGGAGCTCCTAGCAAGCAATGGAGTAAGTGATCGGGGTGTGAAGTACTCAGCCAATTTTATGGTTGAGTTATTCATATACCAGCTTCGATATGAATGGGGTCATGTCAATACTAACATGAATTAAGGAGGCCAATCTTGGTCAAACTTCTGGTGGATGATGAGTATGTCTTATAGGTCAAGATGAAGGTGTTAGTTCATTTTTTCGACATACAGTTGCGATGTGATAGCGCGACAAAGGATGTTGACTTTTGGACTTTGATGATGGTAACTCAATGATGATGGAATTGTGTTCTAATGATTAAAGAAAGATGTTTATGGAGTCGTGGTGATGATTATGCATAAGGGCGGTTCTAGAAATGGTGACCAATGAATAGAACATTGAAGCATTATATCATGGAAAGAAAGGAATGTTGATGGGTTTCGTGATTGAATGGAAACTAAGAGGAGCAAGAAAGTGCTCAGATACACGTGCTAAGGGATTGTTTATACTTAGAGTGTTTTTTATGTACTCGTAAGTATGGGTTTTATAAGGTCGTTCATTAGGTACTTGGAATGGCTACCTCCAACTGGATAAAAGGATCTTTTATAACTTAGATCTATGGAATTGATTTAGTTGGGCTGGTGGGCGAGAACATTAAAAACCAAAACGGTGCTGTAACGTCCTATAAATTTTGATGGTTTTAATAATTTATTTAACTGAAAATTTTGTAAAATTTTAAATGACAATATTTTGAAATAAAAATTTAATATTTTAATTATGTCTACTTTACTATAACAAACGGTAAATTTTTAAAAGATAGTATGAAAGTTTATTTTCTTGTGAAATTTTATTTAAATTTAAGTCAGTTAAAATTGATGATAATAAAAATTTTCCAAACCTGAATATTTTTACATAATAAATTTGTAAAGCATCTTCTAATTGAGGCGTCATCTTTCATTTTGTAAAATTTTGACCGCTATTTCTCCATTTATCTTATTTCTTGCAGATTTGCAGCATTTTCGGTACCGATTATCGACTTTTGAAAGGATGATCGTACCACTGATATCCATGTACCGTTTTGATCGTCTAGTCATGTTGATCTCTACGGTACATTCAATTCTATGTTTTGAGGTATGGTACGCAGTGGAATCAGCTAAAAACGATTTCGTATCATACCGGTTTTAAAAACTTTTTGGTTTTCCTTACTTTTTATATTCCACCGTCTTTTAACCAATGGTCAATAGCCTTTCATAATTACTGAATTCAACGTACTACTGGCCTTTACTATTCCCAATATTCATTTGTTTTCTTTAAATTCGGCTAACATTTTCATTTGAAAAGAGAAAAAATAGAATGTATATTATCGTTGTTTATTTGCAAGCCCGTTCATTTCTTTTCAATTTGCTTGCCCTCCTTCTCATCTTATATAAGAAATAAAAAAATTCGTATGCATCTCCTCTCTCATGCTTCAAAATCGAGCAACCGCTCCTCTTCTCCACTCAAACTCGTTTTCTTCTCTGATTTCCTCTCTGATCCCATGGCCAAACTCAATAGATCACCAACCATCTATACTTAAAGTTGGCGCCGCATGAATTTTATAAGCCGCCGTCATTCTTTTGCACTATATTTTGCCGGCCTCCTCTAGCTTTTTCGACTAGCCACATCTCCAAACCCATGCCGAACCCAGCTCCTTTCCCCTCCATGCCTGGCAACATCGGCTCGCGCTATCACCTTGCTCCTGTCACTTGAAACCCTACATTTCTTCCTCTCCTCTTTATTTTGTTTGTACATGTAATATATTTCGTGTTGTTTATATTATCTGTTTTTGCATTTTATTCAATATATTGGTTTTAGTTCATATATATGAGTATATATGTTATTTTATTTTGTTTTGATCGGCAAATTTATTGGTTTATGAAAAATAAATTTATAGGTTAATAGATATATATATATAATGAAATCATATATTTTATGCATTTGTACTTCTCTGCTAACAGCTGTTCTATAAAGTATGTTGCAAAGTACTATTTATTTATATTTATAGTATATAGGGTTGCGTGATTTTTTTCGAAATGTTTCGGATATTTAATATAAACTATGAATTTTTGGTTTATATATATATATATATATATATATATATATATATACATACATACATATATATATATAATCTATCCAGTTATGGACATGTAAGTTTGTATAGGTTATAAAATATTCTGTCAAATTTTATATAAGTACCAGTAAGTTTATATGACCTGTTTGGATTATGAATATGTAAATTGTGAAAGCCATTTTATTTATTGTTTTTGTATACAAGTCTTATATAGGTTTAGTATATTTTGTGTATAGATATTATTTTTTCTTTACTTTGATATATATCGTGATATACATATATTGTAAGTATATATATATATCGTGATATACATATATTGTAAGTATATATATATATATATATATATATATATATATATATGACTATTACCTAATGCTTGCAACCTGCTTATTCTTAGCCGTAGTTTAGATTTTCTTTTGTCTTATATGTGTTGAGGGAATATATATATATATATATTGATTTGAAGTTCAACTCTTAAAGTTAAAATATGGATCTCAAAAATATAATGTGAATGAAAATTTATATATTAATTTATATACAGTTCGCATATATGTATGCTTGAGTCTGGTTCATATATATACTTTATTTTAATATGCATTTTCAAATTTTACATTGATTTTATAATAAATATTGATTTTAAAATGTAATATATATGTGAAATCTTGGACTAGTTTATATATGTATGCATAAGTTTTGTTTATATACATATATATTTATGTGTGTATATATATATATATATATTTAATATATGTCTTTGAAATTGTTTTTTTTGAAAGATAATTTTTAATAATAGCAATATATATTCTATTTATATCAAGCTGATTTGACTATTCTCATCGATTCCAGCCTTATTTTGATCAACGAATTTGTGCCCATCTTGTTTCGCTTTGGAATTCGTGTTTGGATTCATGATTCGCTTCCATTCTCGTTCATATCTCTAGCCTCGAAAGGTGAGCAATCACTCACGATTAACGTTCTTATATTCATCAAATTTGATTTCAACTGAAGCGACAATTGAAATATGCCACAGTTAGTTATTTACATTGCCATATATGATATTACCTCTACCTGTTCACCTGTGACATTTGACATCATTATCTATTATTTATATTGATGATATATGCCAGTTATACTATTATCATACCTGTTATCACTCTGCAAGTTCCCTGCTAGTATAGAAATTCCTATGGGTTGAAATGATAAATGCCCAAACGATCTGTAGAATAGGAGAAAATCGTTATGGGTTGAAATGATAAACCCTAGCAATTTTCATTGAATTTAATTTGGGATTGCGAGTTAAAATGATATATACCCGTATAAAATTCAAATTGTGGATTGAAATGGTAAATATCCATATCACTTGACCATATGATAGAAAATTATATACAGACACCGTGGTCTATATATATAAATATTTTGAAATGATTTCTCTTATTTTGGAAGAAATATATGGTTTAATAAATATTGATTTCAAGATATTATATATAAATGTATTTTATAAAGTTAGATTCTTGATTTCGAATCTATATGTTTTTGAAATTTTATAGTTATAAGTTCATTTAAAATTATAAATTTTAAGAATTTATTTATAATTGTACTATTTTAGAATATATAAATTTAATAAGATGTTTAAGTATTTATATAAGATTTTATTTTAGAATAGATTTTGTAATGATTTAGTAAGTTAAGGTTGGGAAGATAAATTTGAATTTATTTGAAATTAGTAAATTTATTTAATTAAATCGATTTAGAACTTATGGAATTTGAGATTTTTAAAGGATATGACTTTAAAACTTGATTTTGTTTTAAGGTGATTAAATGAATATGTCAAGTTTAAATAAATTGAAGGAATATTCATTTTTTTTAAATTTGAAGTTTTATTTAAATGATATTGGATTCATTAAGTAAACATTTCAAAACTAAATAATAGTAAATTGAATTTGATATATATATAAAGTTATCAAATTTAGTTTTGAAATGTGGAATATCTAAAGCTTTGAAATATATTGAAATTTAAATGGTTTATTTGTGGTTCAAATCTGCATTTGAAATCAATATAATTTAAATGGTTTATTAAGGATTGAATTAAATTGAAGTTGATGATTTGAGATTTGATTAAATTTGAATTTTGGAATTGGAGTTGATTTGGAATTGAATTATGAAATTGAGGAAGCTCATTTATTATATAAAGTATTTTTAAATTATATTTAAAACTATTTATATATTTTACTCTATAAACTATTTTGATATAAACTATTTTAATATAAATTGTTTTTAATATAAACTATTTTAATATACTAATTATTCAATATAAACTATTTTAAATTATAACTAATTTTTATGTATACTATTTTATTTTTTAAACTATTTTATTATATATACTATTGTTAATATTGAAACCGGTTAAGTGGGAAGTGTTATGATTCCAAAGCATTATGATTTCTAAATTTTGATTTCCAAAGTGTTTTTGATTTAGAAAGTGTTATAAATTTGAGGTGCTAAGATTTTGGAAATGATATCGTATTTGATTTCGAAATAAAATTAATATCGTATTGATATGGTTTTGAAATGGCAATGACATTTGGTTTTGAAGTATAAACTATTTTGAAATGACCACGATGTTATAATAACGTTTGATTGTTAAAGAGACCGGGATCAGATATTGTCATACTCTCTGCCAATATCGAAAACCACTTTAACAACCGTCTACGCGGCAGAGGTTCCAAAATGAAGTAGGATGGTGGTGACATCATATTGAGGTTTATACATGGACTCGACTCCCGTGAGTTAGCATAAGGTGGCTAAAACATGAGTGATTCTTAGGCTAAGTGAGGTAGCTCCTCCAATCAAACACATTCCTTCGATACTATATTCTGACTTTGTGATTGATTTGGTGGCCACACTTGATTTTCTTTGATTTGGGAGTGTGTTCCGAGGTGGGCGGTAGTGGCTGCTATGCGTTGCCACCATTCCGAATGCGAAACTGGTATATCTACCCTAGCATTTCCTTGTTGTGTGGTGTCACCTACCCTATTGAGACCACTACGAGTTTTTTTTGTACCATACCTATGAAGTGCCCTCTGACGATGCCCAATACGAAGGAGATTATGGTACTGTATAGACTATGGCAATATATAAAATGTGTTGATGTGGAAAATGTAAAGCCTTAACGCTACTTTAATAGTTTACTTTACTTTAGACATTATTATAATAGCATATATTACTACATAGTAGATAGTTTAACGGATCCTTAGAAGATGGTTATCACAAATGTCCTTTGAGTTACTTGTATCTCAGTGGTTATTTCACTTGAGTTGGATTTATTGCTATAAGAATGTTAATCCTGGCTTGAGTGTTTTGTGTTTTGCTCTACACTCGGGTCAGACTGAGTGATACTTTGAGACTCACCTTTGGAGTTGGAGGTTCGTTTGGAGATCCATCTACATCTTTTCAGCTTGCAGTTATTCAGTTGATTCCAGTGATGCGTGCTGATCTTGTATTTGACTATTGTATTTGAGACTTCTGTTGTACCTTTTTTAACTCTATTATATATATAGTAGCTTCATGAACTACTATTCTTTTGTTTCCGCAGCTGGTTGTTATATTACTCTATGTATGTGATTTTGTGATTTATGTATTTACCGTATATGCTGAGTTTTACCAAATATAAATTAACAATATGTTATTTTGAGCAATTCAAATCCAGCATGTCTGGATGAGAATGGTTGAAAATATCAGGATGTTACTGGTGCTCAAGTGAAGGCACGCATAATCGATTTCGCGAAGCGGAATAAGATTTTTCTAGTTTTAACGACAAACCGTTTCAAGGAATATAATTAGCTATAGAAGTGCAGGACCGGGTGGACATCTAGGAGAGGATTTTCAATGACTTCGAATTGGATGATGCGTTGAGTAGGAGGTTGGCTTCTTGACAACTCCAAGGCAGAGCTATGAACTGGTGGAACGCTATTGAGATTGCCGAACCCAAGGACCACTTTACTTAGGACCAAACTAAACTATATTTAAAGAGAAGTTAATTCCAGCTGCTCAAAAGTCAGTATTATTAGGAAATTTGTAGATTTGAAGCAGGTGGACATGTCCGTCTCTGAGTATGCGGCTGCATTTGATGCTTTTTCAAAGTATATGATGTCTTTCATTGATACTCCACTAAAGATGAATGAGAATCTCATTAGTGGTTAGATGACTACTTGGGAAAGAAACTTGTAGATCACACTAATGAGCCATTTGAGAAGGTAGTTGAGAAAGCCCTCCGGCTTGAGTGTTTGTACCCTAAGCTCAAATTCAAATCTACCATAGTTAAGGAAGAGCCAAAAGCTCAGCAAGGTAGCGAAGGCAAGAAGAAATGGATGGGAAGAGGAAGTAGTTTCGAGAGAAAAAAATGCTTAGAAGTAGGCAAAGTCAGATCATGTTTGCTATGGCTGTGGGTGTAAGGTCCACTTGATTTGGGATTGCTAGTCTGAAATAAAGAAGTGTTACAAATGTAGCAAGTTTGGACATATACAGAAGAATTGCCATGAACCAATGAGGCAGAAGTAATTGGTGAATGCACATGCTTTGGATGCTGTATCGACTTCGTTGAGTGCTCCCTCGGCAATGGAGAAGGAGAACGATATCACTATTCAATGTATGCTTTTATTCATGGTCTTTCCATATGTGGTTTTTTCAATATTAGGGCTTCACATCGTATTATATCTAATGACCTTGTATATAGATTAGGACTGAGAATTAAAATAGTTGACTGATTCAATCTTATTAGAGGCCCAACTAGTCATTGTATCGTTTTTTGTTATTTGGTCTTATCAAGTCATGGATTTTCTTCTGTTTATAATTGTTTTTTCTAAGTTTTGTTGGGTTCATGGTTATCTTAGGGATGGACCGGCTGTGGTAGTATAAAGTAGCAATAGATTGCGAGAAGCTGTTAGTGAAACATGAGACCGAGGAGGGGTAGAAGGTAGAAATTTGTTTCCTACTAGAGGATGAGGTTATAGTCAACTTTCTATATTCTTTAGATGTCCATAGGATGAGTTGTCTTCTATGCCTATCGTTAGAAAATATCTTGACATATTCGAGGAGGTGATTAGACTATTACCACACCGAGAGATTGAGTTCCATGTAAAATTAGTGAAGGATGTCAGACCAATAGTTATCCTTCAGACCAATAGTTACTACTTTAAGGCATGTGACACCTCGAGAGTAGGAGTTAGAGGTGCAAGTGAGTAATCTGTTGAGGCAAGGGTTCATTTGCATAAGTATATCTAAGTCGGGCACACCCATAGTATTTGCTACTAAGGTGATTGGCTCACTGAGGTTGAGTGTGGATTACCGTGAGCCGAACAAGAAAACAAGGAAGAGCAAGTATCCAATTCCATGTAGTGATGACTTATTCGATTAGCTCCACAGTGCGAAGGTGTTCTCTTAGTTGGATCTTGCAATGGCATTTCACCAGCTAAGAGTAGAAAATGAGAGTGTGCCAATCACTGCATTTCATACACAATTTGGTTTCTATGAGTGCTTGGTTATACATTCGGGCTAACCAATGCTTCAGCATACTTTATTGACCTCACGAATCCTATCTTTGGGGATCAGTTGATTAAGTTCATGTTGTGTTCATGGATGATATTCTGTTCTATCTAGGATGGAGGAGGAACACAACATGCACTTAAGGATTGTGCTTGAAGTGTTACAGAAGCACAAGTTGAAAGTGAAATTTTCGAAGTGTCACTTCTGGAGGAGGAAAGTGAGATTCTTGGGTCATGTCATCTTTGAGTAGGGGTATTGCGATTAATACTACAAAGGTATCAATGGTTCAAGATTGGAACCAACCCAATAGCGCTACTGATGTGAAAAGCTTCCTTGGACTGGTGGGATATTATAATTGTTTTATCAAGGACTTCACGTAGGTAGTAGTGCCATCGACCGATTCATTAAAGATGAATCAGACTTATATATAAAACAAAAAGTTTGAGCATGAGTTCGTAAATCTAAAGGAGAGTTTAAAAAATGCACCAATGTTCATCATTCCGAGTGAGAACAAGGAGATGATATGTAACATCGCCCATTTAGAGGCCCAAAACTAACTGCTACGGATGCTGCATTCATCCATAGTTATTAATTTTTGGGGATCAAATACAGTAATGTTAGATACCTTATACGCCAAAAACACATGCACATGAACTTTTTTAAACCCAATTTAAAACAAATTTCTCATTTCATTACAAATAGCATTTTAGATTCATTACATAATCCCATACGTACGCCACGTTCAGAGAAATTAAAATTTATTATAAAATACACCAAGAGCAACATATGAAGATGCCTCCTTGGTTGATTAGAGTCTTAACATTAAACAAAATTTTCCTTACATCCAAATAACACAGCGGACAATAGCTAGAATATCCTAAATAGCTAGCTTGCCTCTTGTAGGTCTCTAGAAGCTTATTTTTCAACTAATAACCTGAGAACCCTTATCCTCAGCCTTACTCGAATTAATTTTGAGCACCCGAGAGTTCAAGAGGAAAACATAAACTTCGATTCAAACAAAAAACCTACAGTAAATAATAATATACTATCTCGAACCAAATAGATATCTAGCAAGACTACGCCGTAGAGTGGAATGGGTTTTCCCCTCGTCGGTACCTTACCAAAAACTAATTAACCATATACTACTCACCTGCATAATATGATTATATGAAATTATACAATATATCCTTGATTTTCTATCTCCATTCGTCTAACTATCTGTCTTAAGTTATAGTTTTTAGGTTCACTATTAACCTATTAGTTTTCATGGGATAACCAATAACATATTCCAAGCTTACAGACTATCTACTCGTTTTCATAGTTTTCAAGAGATTATCGAGGACTTATTGGTGTCGACCAATAACATCATCCAAACATTGTTTTCATAGGCTGACTATGAACCTACTGGATTCTGCAATAACATCTCCCAGGTCATAGTTTTCATGGGCTAACTATGAGCCTATTGACCTTTATCTATATCTATTCTGGACATTGTTTCATAGGATCACTAAGAACCTATTGACCCTTGCCAATAATATTTCTCAAGGCATAGTTTTCATGGGCTAACTAAGAATCTATTTCAATCAATAATCCTTTAACTTGTTTTGGGCATCCTATATTCTGGTCTATCTGACTTCCTGGATGCAATTCTACTCATACTAGGGTTATATAAATGCATTCACTACTAGGTAAACCTAGCGGTTATCTATAATAGCCCGATTTTTCAACGTCCGAAAATCGACATCAATACGTCCACTGTATTAAATGTCGAACAATCGAATGCTGAAAAAAGAGACCGTAAGGGAAAGAAGAAGGAGGTAGAAGAAGAGAAAACAAAACAACAACAGAATCTCACAAATGCAGCGGAACAATATATAATAGATAAATGACTGATCTTTATACAAAAAAACTGTAATTGTTTTATATATACATCATCAGAGTACAACATCAGCAAAAGCAAAACACTGGACACTTTTGATAAATTGTCCACACAGAGCTGAATATACAACATTCCATACAGAGCGGAAATAAGTCACATACGTGCGATTCATCTCGCCATACATCGCATTCTCTAAGCACCATGTCAATCCATCCAGAACCTGTATTATAATACTTGGTCTGACCCCGAGCGTTATAGTAAAATAACAGCCGAGTCAGTCTGGAATACCAGCATGAGAAAACACACTCAATCGAATTATTAAAGTTTCCAAAATCCTTTGAAATCAAAGGTATCTCGTAAGAATACGCCACAAATAAACATGCCGAGTTTTTACCATATGATAACCAAAACATTTTTATCAAATCCGTCTGATATTATAATAGTGTCTATAGAAAGTAAAATAGAATCTAGCCGAAATGCTTGCATCTCACGTTCCAGCAATAGTTGGGCACAATCAAAACCGTATAGGAGCTTATTGGAGTTTGGATTCCATATAATGGCAGGGCTACTGCGGTACGGCCTATCACAGTGCCTGGTCTTGATCAGGGTACCGAGGATACCCCCTAATCCCCAACAACACAAGACCGGAGCTACCCATACAGGATAGTCCGAATAAGATCACCCCGCGATTGGGATTAGCAAACACCCACATAGCCGAATAAAGGGGACATCTAGATAGGGATGACCTTACCCTAATTGGTTGCTAGCCACTTAGACTTGCTACACCTTTCCGGTTTTAGCCATTCTCGGTTGATGAGGCTCGATGCAATGCGTTACCTTTTTAGCACACATTCACTTAGAATGCTCATCGTCCCCCTAACGATGTTCTGATAGCATTCGTCCATACAAGTTGGCCTGGGTCTGGACAAACCGAATCACCGTCTTCATCATCTTCACGGTCTTCATTCACAAACATTCAAACCGGATCGAAGTGGTTTTTGGATGATTAAACCCGATCCCGGTCTCATCAAAATGATCAGCGCATCGTCCAATATTGATAGTCAATTATTTAGTTATCATCTACATCCACAAGCAACCATCTGATTTAAATAATTTTCCAAATTATTTATTTCAAAATATCTTCACAAGATATTTTCCTACACTTCAACCCTTTGAAAATTATTTTCAAATCACTTTTTCTCTCGGAATAAATTTCCACCCAATTGTGTCCACCGAAAATCACCAAGTCGTAATACTTTAGATTTTTAAATAATTTAAATCACTTTATCCAAAAATATATACTTTTAAACACTTAAAATAAAATTACTTAAAACACTTTATTTCAAATACTAGATATGAAATTTATAATAATTTCTCATGTAAAACTTAAGCCAAAACTAATTTTTAAAATAAAAGTTATTCTATATGGTATAAATATTAAATAATTATCTTTCAAATCATAATACTAGTTAAACCTTTAAAATAATTTACTTATATAATTAACTTAATAAATATTTAGTTTTAAAAATTTTAAAACCACTAAATAATAATTTCTTTCTAAACATTCCTTTAAAACCACTTTAAAACCTCTAATTTATACTTGAAAATCTTCTTTGAAAATATACTTGGCTTTTCAGGGAAATAAACTTTCCATTTAAATATATCCATCTAATCATTTAGAAATCTAGCTCGATTTATTCCGATTTAATTTACGTCCCAATCTCGTAAATTTTCTTTCCACATTTTAAAAATAAACCACTATTTATTTTTAAAACAAATCACCATTTCCTTATAAAGTCCCACCTTGAATTTATAGTTCCATATTATCCACTGATAAACATTCACGTTTATAAATCCATAATCTCATTCTCTTTTTAATCATAGTTTCAACACATAACGATTCCCAAATCGATTTCAAAATTAACTCCATTTTAAAATAAATTTCTTTACTAACCCAAATCTTTTCCAAAACCTATTAATTTCAGATTCATCCTTTTATTATGATTTAAAATCTTATTTAAATTTGAAATATCAATTTCACACTTTATTTCAAAATTCTTCCTTTATTTCTCCCAAACCATTTAAAATCCTAAATTTAAATTGATTTCGTTAATTTTCAAACAATATAACTTAAGTCCTTAAAAATTCATTATTCCCATTTTTTCAAAAATCTTTTTCCCATACTCGAAATTTATTCGATAGGATTTTAAAATCAAATTTTATCCTTTCCCAAATTCATTCTATTAATTTGTCCAATTTCACTATATTTATTTTACTTACAATTCCCTCTTTTATTTTCCTTTAAAATCCAATCTTTTTATTTTTGATATCTCAATATACCTAAAATATATTCAGCAAACCCATAACATTCAATTTTTTCGATTCCCAGTATATTCAATATAATCTATCATATATTATCAAATAAAACATATCATCGAATATGAAAATAAATTCCAATATTTTAAGGAATCTAGTTGGATCCCTCCAACCTGTTTCCCTACGTCCACAGAGGTTAGTATAATATAAAAATACCAATCTCGCTTCACGGGGGATATCGAGGTACATAGGGTCATCTGCTATTATGCAGGGCGCATAGAGTCTCATCCGCTATATAACGTGGGAATATTAATCACTCCAATATATATATATATATATATATATATATATATATACATACACACTACTATATATAATATCACATCCAGACTGATAATAAATCATCAATTCAACCAAACAACCAATAATTTAAATTTAACTATTTAAATTTAAAAGGTAATCCAAATGAGTGAGATTAACCTTCCTTTGACCTTTTTTGCAATCCAATCCAAACCGGCTATTTCCTTCACGATTTTGAACCTTGTACAAACATTACATGGTTTATTAATATTTGAACTAAACGAAAAAATAAATTTCCATTTAATAAATTTTAATGAACTAATAACTTAATTTAAACTAACAGTTTTCCTTTTAAAAATCATTTAAAAGCTAATATAAATTAAAGTTTATTAAACAAACTTATCACTATAATACATAATTTAAAATAAACTAGAAGATTTAAAAATGTGTATATGTATTTTTACTTTATTGAAATTACTTATATACTTAAAATCCATATAGATCCCAAAGTTAAATTTTATATAAGCTTCCAAACATTTTAAAATTCTATATATATATATATTCTCTTTTTTCTAAAATGAAATCTTGTCTTATTGTTTAAAAAAAATTCTTTCCTTTTCCTTACCCAACATATATATATATATATATATACATGTATACATATATATATATATATATAGACACAGATAAAAATAGAATTTCCTTTCTAAACCTTACTGTAAATTTATATACCGTAAATTTATATTTTTCTAACCTATATATATTTATTCATACACATACAAAAAAGATCTTATACCTTACTGAAATTAGCGAACCTAGGCCCAAACTCTACTACCCACCAATACCCCGCGACACACCCTATTCACCATCGATGAACCACGACTCTGGCCCCAGAGAAAACACGAGCTTCTTCTTCAAACTCGAGCACTCGACCAAACCCTGCTTTTCCAGTTCCACGTGACTCTGAGAGATGTCGTGAGTTCGTGCTACCCAGATTCGTCGTGATTCGTGCTACCCAGATTCGTCGCTCGACACCGTGTGTGCCTTGCAAATGAGGCTCGTTATCGGCTTACTGAATTCCTTCGATCTGAGCGAATTAGATTTGATCTCGGGTCGTGCGATTTGATTTTCAAATCACACAGAGCAGGAGGAAATGAGATTTGGGAAGAAACAAACGGCGACCCCCCTTATTTTGTTTCTATTTTGTTAACTGCGGCCATTATATTTCTATAAGAATTAAATTTTAAATTTTGTTTCCATTCTTTGAACTGAGGGGAAGAAGCATGATATAAAGGAGGAGAGGGGGCAAGATGTGATATTGGACAGCGGGTGGCGTGCACAAAGGGATAAGTGATTTGAAAAGTACTGATAAGATTCGTTTTTGATTGGACACAATATACAATTATAAACTTGAATTCAAACGTCTCGAA
Organism: Allium cepa; assembly: GCA_030765085.1. NCBI lineage: Eukaryota > Viridiplantae > Streptophyta > Magnoliopsida > Asparagales > Amaryllidaceae > Allium > Allium cepa. The sequence continues at coordinate 469,884,734 of CM060943.1, forward strand.
ATCGAGCCAAAAATCTCGACCTCCTATCGTGGCATGCCACTAGGCATTCAAAATATTATACCCCTATTCCGAACGCAATTGAAAATGTTTTGAGTCCTAATTTGATCGTATGGAGAAGATAGACTTTTGGACCCAGTATTCATATCCAATTTTCGATATCGATTTCAGCGCATTTATCTACCTTATGATCACACAATGACTCCAAATGCTACGGAAATTGAAATCTAATAATAATACACTATTATGGATCCAAAGGAACTATTTTCATCGAATTCCAAGACTGTGCCCTGAAAGGCTATATTTAGATATCAATTTAAACGATATATTTTTAAAACTGAATAAATCACTTTTAATTTTAATTTTAAAGCTTTCATTATCTTCAGTACTCTTAATATAAATTTTATAAGCCTTTAAAATATTTTCAACGAGCCTGAAACTTCAAATTTCATATTTTACCCAATTCCTAATTATTAATCCAATGAATAAATTATCCAAAAATTAATGTTATTTCAAATTCAAGTTAAACATTAACATTTAAATATTTAAAATCGATTAAATATTCCAATTTCACATATTCGAAAATTCCGGGTCGTCACATTCCTCCCTCCTTAAAAGAATTTCGTCCTTGAAATTACTAGTTAAGAAGAATGATCCATAACCCATTAACTATTTTCCCAAATGCAAACAGTTTTTAACAATACCCAAAACAATCTTTTTATTAAAGACATATTATTACTCTTACTAACTTTCCAGACTCATCTATAGTATGCAAACAATAGCACTTACTCAACTATTTCAAATTTTAATTCAAAACCAAATTTGAAACTATCAAAATTTTTTTAAAAATTTTCTAACTCTCTGAATTTTCGTAAAATTTCGCTAGCGTCTCCTTTACGCGGCTAGATCAGTACAACTACAAAATGCCTCTACGCCCCCCAAATTTCAGAAGAAAACAAAATGCTAAGTGGCTAAATCAAAAAATCATCAAATTTCATACAGTAATTTAAATACATACCTTTTTGTCGACAATACAAGTTTATCTTCTGAAATCAAAATCATCAATTTCCTTTTTGCTTTTAAATATTTGTATACTACTTAGCAATAATATCTAATCACTGCATTCAAAATCATTTTATACATTTCTGTACTAAAGTCCAATATCTATTTCATTCAAGCCCGTACGATGTATGTATATCATCCATACGCAATACCAAATCTGATCGCTCACTCGAACACACAATTTCACTTCCGTACTAGTATCGTTCATCCGGCTTCCTAGTGCGGACTCAGATCTGATTCCTTGATCAGAAACCGTCATTCTCTATGCATAGCCATAACTATGATAGAGAATTTTCAGAATCGATCAAAATCCATATCCAGGGTTCACCTTTGAAAATCGAGTGAAAAATCCCAACTCGGATCGATATAACTATCTCGAAATTCTGTGCTCGAATCTGGATCAAATCGCTGTGCGAATAAAATAATATACATACATTCTACATATTTATCTCAATTGATTATTAGCTATATCAATTTTCTTTTTATTCACATTTATTTTTAATTTCATCCACTTATCCAAACTTTCCTTTTTCATTGCTTTCATTAAATCTTCATTCAAATATTAACTTAGAATATTTTTCCAATTCCAAATTTTTACTTAAGAATCTTATCAGCCATTTCTTAAGTTCAATATAAATATTTTACACACTTAAATATTTATTTTCACTTCACCACTTAAGCTTTCACATCTATTTCCATTTAACTTAAATTTTCAATTCCATTCTGAATTCAATTTATCTTCAATTCTTAATTTATTTCCAGGTCAACTAAATATTGAATTCTTTTCACCTTATCTCAAACCCATTATTAATAATCATTTATTTAATTAGTTCCACTTACTAATTTATTCATATCTCAAACATCTTCCATTACCAAACCCTTGTTATTTTACTTAGCTCATTCGAACAAATTTTCCGATTTCACTTTACTTACATAATTTAAATTGATTCCAATATTCAATTTTCAATTTTGTTTATTTACCCACTTAATTCGTTTATTTTATCTCATTCATTTTGACATAATTTAAATTTAAACATTATTCTTATGTTCAATTCCAATTTCCATTTAATTACACTAAATAAATTTGTTCATTCGCAAATTTTTTTCAACTTAATAAATTATATTACAATGCCCATTCCATTTAGTCTACTCGGATTCATTTCCCCAAACCCACTTTTACTTAACTTAATTCAATTATACTTCAATTCAGATTTTAAACCTCTATAGGTTTTCTAACTTATTTACATTCCATTTACTAATCTCCTTTAATTTACTTCATTCAATTGACTTACCTTCTAGCTCATTTGTTTACACACTTACCTTTATTTAACTCTTCTTCAGGTTAGAATTGTATCCTTCAGGTTTCGAATTTTATAAGATTTCAGACTTACTTATATTCCATGAACATTTTTAAATAAACTTCCAGAGTTTAAATAATTTCTTAAACATTCCAAAACATTTTTGAAATCATGTATACCCAACCCAAGTCATTTTTTCGATTTCAAAACCAAACCCAGTTTTGCAAACAACTCCAATTTAAAATTTTCAGGCAGCAATCCCTCTCTTGGAAAGTCAAAAATGTACATCGATGATGCTGCAGTCATCACCGAAGTTATTTTCCATCGACCAAAGTGAGTTCAATGCTTTTACTCTTTTAAAAACCTTTATAAATATCTCAAATTTCAAATCCCACCAGATTTCATATCCAATTCAAAAATATTTCCGAAATAATATCACTATTATTTCTCCAAAACCTTTGAAAACCATTTTCAAACCCAAAGGAATTTAAACTTTTCCCAAAATTTAAAATTTAAAATCCTTCCAATCTATATTCAAACATTATTCTAGAATTTTATCTCATTTCAATTATAAACCTCGTTTATGATTTATGTTTATGAATTCCATATATGCATGAATTTATTTCTTAGCTTTTAGTTATGATTTCAATTCCCTATTCAATTTCCACACAATAACGATGATAATTTAATATTATCATTTCCTAGCAACCATATATACTATAATAGTTTACAAAAATTATTTATTCTATGTATATAAAAATAATTTGGGTAAAATTATTTCATTTACCCTATTTCACAACAATATTGTGTCAGTTTGCCTAGTTTAAGTGTTTAGAAATCCTTATCGATATAGTTGTCCAGACTGCACCGACTAGAATTCATAAACACTCAACCGATAAGTCAACACAATATAAAACAATTTTTATATTCACTGACAAATACGCGCTCATATCTATTAATACACTCAAACTCATTCTAGAGTACTACGGACTCTATTTCTAATGAGTACTTCCGACAGAGCCAAGGTTCTCTCTTAATCTTCAGCTCTGATACAACCCGAATTTTCGACGTCCGAAAATCGAAATCAATACATCCACTGTATTAAATGCTGAACAATCGAATGCTGAAAAAATAGATCGTAAGGGAAAGAAGAAGGAGGTACAAGAAGAGAAAACAAAACAACATCAGAATCTAACAAATGCAACAGAACAATATATAATAGATAAATGACTGATCTTTATACAAAAGAACTGTAATTTTTTTTTATATACATCATCCGAGTACAACATCAACAAAAGCACAACACTGACAATTATGATAAATTGTCCACACAGAGCTGAATATACAGCATTCCATATAGAGCGGATATAAGTCAGACACGTGTAATACATCTCGCCATACAGCGCATCATCTGAGCCCCATATCAGTCCATCCAGAGCCTGTATTATATAATACTCGGTCTGACCTGAGCATTATAGTAAAATAACACCCGAGTTAGTCTGGAATTCCAACGTGAGAAAACACACTCAATCAGATTATTAAAGTTTACAAAATCCTTTGAAATCAAAGGTATCTCATAAGACCATGCTATAAATAATCATGTTGAGTTTTTACCTTATGATAACCAAATATTTTTATCAAATCCATTTGATATCATGATAGAGTCTGTAGAAAGTAAAATATAATCTAGCTGAAATGCTTGCATCTCACGTTCCAGCAATAGTTGGGCATAATCAAAACCGTACATGCGCTTATTGGATTTTGGATTCCATACAATGTAGGGTACCAGGGTACCTGGTCTAGATCAGAGTACCGAGGATTCCCCCGATCCCCTGCAACATAAGACCGGAGCAAACTCTTACTGGATAGTCCGAATAAGATCACCCCGTGGTTGGGATCAACAACCGCTCGCATAGCCGAATAAAAGCTACATCTAGACAGAGGTGACCTTACCCTAATTGGCTGCTAGCCACTTAGCTTTGCTGCACCTCCCCTATTTTAGCTGCTCAGTTGATGAGGCTTGAGGCTATGCGTTACCTATTTAGCACACATTCACTTAGAATGTTCATCGTACCCCTGACGACGTTCTGATAACATTCGTCCATACACGTTGCCCTGGGTCATGACAAACCGAATCACTATCTTCATCATCTTCACGGTCTTCATTCGCAAATGTTCAAACCAGATCGAAGTGATTTTTGGGTGATTTAACCCAATCCCGGTCTCTTTGAAACGATCATCACATTGGCCAATATTGATAGTTCGTTATTTAATTATCACATAATATCCATAAACAACCATCAGATTTAAATAATTTTCCAATTTATTTATCTCAACATACCTTCGCAAGATATTTTCCTACACTTCAACCCTTTGAATATAGTGTTCAAATCACTTTTTCTCCTACAGAATAAATTTCCACCCAATTGTTTTATTTCCACTGAAAATCACCTAGTCTTAATACTTTAGATTTTTAAATAATTTAAATCACTTTATCAAAAAATATATACTTTAAAACACTTAAAATAAAAAGTACTTAAAACACTTTATTTAAAATACTAGATATGAAATTTATAATAATTTCTCGTGTAAAATTTAAACCAAAACTAATTTTTAAAATAAAAGTTATTCTATATGGTATGAATATTAAATAGTTATCTTCCAAATCATAATACTAGTTAAACCTTTTAAATAATTTACTTATATAATTAACTTAATAAATATTTACTTTTAAAATTTTTAAAACCATTAAATAATAATAATTATTTCAAAAACATTCTTTTAAAACCACTTTGAAACCTCTAATTTATACTTGGAAATCTTCTTTGAAATATACTTGATTTTAAGAGAAATACACTTTCCATTTAAATATAGCCATCTAATCATTTATAAATCCTGCTCGATTTATTCTGGTTTAATTTACGACCCAATCCCGTAAATTTTCTTTTCACATTTTTAAAAATAAACCACTATTCATTTAAAAAAAAAATCACCATTTCCTTATAAATTCCCACCGTGAATTTATACTTCCAAATTATCCACTAATAAATATTCACTTTATTTATAAACCCCGTTTATAAATCCATAATATCATTCTCTTTTTAATCGTAGTTTCAACACTTAATCAATTCCCAAGTCAATTTCAAAATTAACTCCATTTTAAAATAAATTTCTTTACTGACTCAAATCTATTCCAAAACCTATTAATTTCAGATTCATCCTTTTATTACGATTTAAAATCTTTTTTAAATTTGAAATATCAACTTCAACCTTCATTTCAAAATTCTCCCTTTATTTCTCCCAAACCATTTGGAATCCTAAATTTAAATTGATTTCTTTAATTTTTAAACAATATAACTTAATTCCTCAAAAATTCATTATTCCCATTTATTCAAAAATCTTTTTCCCATACTCGAAATTTATTCGATAGGATTTTAAAATCAACTTTAATTCCTTCACAAATTCATTCTTTTAATTTATCAAATTCACTATATTTTTTTAATTTAGAATTCCCTCTTTTATTTTATTTTAAAATCCAATCTTTATATTCTTGATATCTCAATATACCTAAAATATATTCAGCAAACCCATAGCATTTAATATTTTCAATTTGTAATATATTCAATATAATCTATCATAGACTATCAAATAAAACATACCACCGAATATGAAAATAAATTCCAATATTTCGAGGAATCCGGTTGGATCCCTCTTACCTGTTTTCCTGCATCCATAGATATTAGCAAAATATAAAAATACCAATCCCACTTCGAGGGGGATATCGCGGTATATAGAGTCATCCGCAATTATGCAGGGCGCATAGGGTCTCATTCGCTATATAATGCGGAAATATCAATCACTCCAATATATGTATATATATATATATATATATATACACTACTATATATAATATCACATCCGGACGGATAATAAATGTAAAGACCCGCTATTTTGGACCATTCAAATCGACAATAAAACCATACATGTCTGACTTGAATAATTCAAAATACCGAATTGTTAATTAAAATTTGGCAAAACATATACAGTAAATAAATCAATCACAGAATCACAGATATAGAGTATTACAATAATACGCAGCGGAATAAATGAATAGTAGTTCATGAAGCTACTATATAAACAAAGTTAGAAATAAAAGACATCAGAATATCCCAAATGCAGTGAAGTCTCCTGTACGGGCAGATGACTTCTCTGAACCTATCGACTGGATGACTGAAAGGATAGATAACTGGATCTTCAAGCAAAGCTCCAACTTCGAAGGTGAGTCTCAAATGTTGTATCACTCAGTCTGACCCGAGCGTAAAGCAAAACACAAAACACTCGAGTCAGGATTAACATTCTTATATCAATAAATCCAACTCAAGTGAAATATCAACTGAAATACAAATAACTTAAAGGATGTTTGGGATAACCATGCTCTAAGGTTCCATGAAACTATCTACAAGGTAGAAATATACACTATAACATCGTGGTCATTTAATTTATTTATACTTCAAAATAAAACGTCATTCCCCTTCCAAATATATCTATTTTCCAAAATAGTATATATATATATATGAAATAATTTATAAATTAAAGTATTTACAATTTCCTCAAATTTCACAAATCGCTTCAAAAATCACTCGACTTTCCCATCAAATTTAATTCAATCTCAATTTATCAATTTTCATTCAATCCAATTTTCTAAATAACAAATTCAAATTATATTGATTAAAAAAAAACAGATCTGAACTCAAATAAACCACTTAGATTCCAGTATATTTCAAGCTTTATATTCAACATTTCAAAGTTAAATTTAACCGTTTCCTATAGAACTCTATTTAACCTCATTATTACTTAGTCTAGAGATATTCACTTAATAAATTCAGTATTATTTAAATAACTTTAATTTAACTTTAAACCAAATATTCCATTCGATTTGTTTAAGCTTGAGACATCCATTTAATCACTTTAAATCAAAAACCAAGTTATCAAATCAAACCTCAAACTTCAACTTAAATAGTTCAAATCGATTTAATTCAGTAGAATTCTTAATTAAATACCATTTAATTAATTCGACTTTATCTTCTCAACCTTAACTTATTCAAATTATTACACAACCTATTTCGAAATATAGATTTACATAACTACTTAAACATATTTTATGAATTAAATCAATCTCAATAATAATATTATTAAATCTATATATGTACATAAAGTTACCATTATATGTATAATATTTTAAGAACCAATATTTATTAAAAACCATATACTTCTTTTCAAAACCATAGAAATTATTTTCAAAACATTTATATATGGACCAGCGGTGTCTGTATATGTTTCATATCCTATGGTCAAGTGATGCAGATATTTATCATTTCAATCCATACACTAAATATATATGGGTGGATATCATTTCAACCCGTAATCCCAAATTTGATTAAATGAAAATCGCTTGGGTCTATCATTTCAACTCATAACGAAATTCTCCTATTCTAAAGTCCGTTCAGGTATGTGTCATTTCAACCCATAGTGAATTCTAAACTACAGGGAACTTGCAGAGTGATAACAGATAATACAATAAAATAACTGGCATATATCATCAATAATTTAAATAAAATATAAACAACAGGATATGGTGTCATATTCCGTAGGTGAACAATTTCAGATAACATATATAGCAATGTAAAATCTAACAGCAGCATATGTCAATTGTCGTTTCAATTGAAATCAAATTTAATAAATAAAAGAACGTTAATCGTGAGTGATTGCTCACCTTTCAAGGCTAGAATTCAATGACACGGATATGCACACTGATACAGACACTGATTGAATTTCGAATCCAAGCAAAGCAAAATCGGCACGAATTCAACGATCAAAGCTGATTGGCATGAATTGATGAAAACGAATCAGATCAGAACTGGAACGATGAAGAAAAACAGTATAAGCGAACTTATATAACCACCTATACTATATATACATATGAAATTTATATTCTAAGTTTAAACACGACAAATTTAATTTGCAAGCATTTCAAACATATAAATAAATAAATAAATCAAGCTTACATTTATTAAAAATCAAACATACACTTAAAATAATATATATTTGTTTAAATTAAATAGTTAATCCCAAAACGTACTATATCAAAAAAAAATTGGAAAACCAAGTTCTCATCTATATAAAAAAAAGTATATACATATTATACGTGAACTTACAAAACAGCAATACGTGAACTTGCCAAACATATAACTATTTATGTTTTAAAACCAAAAGTGAAGCACTACTGTAAACAAAAAATCCATATAATCGAAATATTATATTATATAACTATAGACCTTGCAAAACCAATTATATATATATATATATAGCTTAGTGAGCATTACTAAATGCATAAACCAAAACTGATGAAAATGGAAAGTATGAATTAATGAAGGCCTCACCTATATATGTTAAACTATCCCAGTTTATACATCAAAACTTTGCCTTCCTTTACATAGATTTAAACATTATCTTTTAAATGTAAATACTTAGACCCAAAATGTATAGCCAACAATCAAATGCTCCTAGGACCGGGACTGTAAAATATAAACAAAAGTGACAAAATAGTTTAAACATACTTCTCCAAATACCATGTGACCTTAATATAAAGCGATCCTTTTTAAATATATATATATATATATATATATATATACACACACGTGCAAATTATAAACTTTTATGTTACATTGAAAATAAATTATAAACTTTTATGTTATATTGAAAATCAAAACATGTAAAAAAATAGAGAAAAATATGTCGTAAATATGGGCGCAACCTCATACATATGCTGTGACAAAACAAGGCATATTTCATACGTATAACTAATATACATGAACTTGCCAAACATATAACTATTTATGTTTTAAACCAAAAGAATTGATATATTTCAACTTGATCTTATTCTCCTACCCGCTCATCAAAGTGAAGCACTACTGTAAATAAAAAATCCATATAATCGACATATTATATTATATAACTATAGACCTTGCAAAACCAATTATATATATATATATATATATATATAACTTAGTTAGCATTACTAAATGCATAAACCAAAACTGACGAAAATAGAAAGTATGAATTAATAAAGGCCTCACCTATATATGTTAAACTATCCTAGTTTATACATCAAAACTTTGCCTTCCTTTACATAGATTTAAACATTATCTTTTAAATGCAAATACTTAGACCCAAAATGTATAGCCAACAATCAAATGCTCCTAGAACCGAGACTGTAAAATATAAACAAAAGTGACAAAATAGTTTAAACATACTTTTCCAAATACCATGTGACCTTAATATAAAGCAATCCTTTTTAAATATATATACATGCAAATTATAAACTTTTATGTTACCTTGAAAATAAATTATAAACTTTTATGTTATATTGAAAATAAAAACATGTAAAAAAATAGAGAAAAATATGTCGTAAATATGGACGCAACCTCGTACATATGCTGTGACAAAACAAGGCATATTTTTATACGTATAACTAATATATGTAGTACAGTAGACTTTAAACACCGAGCAACTATGAAAATAATATGAACTGAACCTATATCTAACCTATATAAACTGATATTATATTTCACCTCCTGACTTGTCAAATTCTATAAGCAACAGGCACTTTATAAGTATAACATAACGGTAAGCAAACCTAAATATATATATCATCTTTTTATAACCTTTCCTGTGAAATCTTTCTGTAAGAATTATATATACTAAAACTAATCTTAAAACTTTTTAAAACTTTCTAACCAAAAAAATACAATTTACTGTAAATACATAATCCTATATGACTCGTAATATATAATATAAACACTTCTATAAACATAACTACAGTTATCTAAGATTATCATGCACATATACGAATGGGCTATAGCTGCCGAGAGCGACAGAGTCTGGGAGAAGGAGATCGCGTGGCTGAACTAGTGAGAAGGAGGTGGAATGTAAAGATGGTTTCAAACAAAATTTTGTTATGTATATATATATATATATATATATATATATTCTCTCTGTAGTTTAAATTTGTAGAAGAAAGGATAGAGTCTGTTCTCAGGCCATATAAAAGGGACGCAATGAAAAAAATGAAGTAAAACATTAAAATATGGACCATTTTTAAAAAAAAAAAATGCAAACGTTATGTTTGATTTTTCTCAACGGCTATAAGATTACCACAGCTGTATTTTTGTAGTAACTGATTGAAATAAATGAAGGTGGAATGGCAACAAATCTTGTAAGCAGGGAAACAACGTTAAGGAGGGAGTAAATTTTGGAAAAACAAAGGTCACACTCGCAATTAAATGTGAAGGCAACGTTACTCTACGTTTTATTTTTAAAATAAGAATGCTGAACGAAAATCAATAGTCAAATATGGTACGACGTAAATGGCGAGAGTCAGGCTAATTACTGAATAAAATAAAACGAATAACCATTATATATATATATATATTTTTTTTTTAAACGGTGGAAAAATGAAGAAATAAAAGGTCAGTGAAAGTAGGAATGGATATATTAGAAAAGTAACGATTTTAGTAGAAATGATCACAAGCTAAAATTTAGCTGAAAGTTTAAAGAAGATGGGTTTTTAAATTATTCACTTCCTAGAATTAATATGTCAATGAAAAAGGAAAGGAGATGAATCAGGGAAACGTATTATAACTTATATATAACTATTAAACGGATAGATGGAAGAAAAGGTGAGCAGGTGAGTAAAAGTGGAAACTGATTTATAAGCGAAATGGAATGTGAGCTGTTGCTGGGAAGAAAATGGAACACTTTAAAAATTAAAGGCAATGGACTGCTGAAATTAAATGAGTATAAAACGTGTAAAAGTTATATACTGAAACGACTTTAAATTTCAATTATTATTATAAAACGGGGAATAACGAAAGGCAAGGACGATGATTTCAAAGTTCATTAATGGCTAGGAATGGGGAAGTCTATCTGTAAATTGGAAAAATGATTAAGCAATTGAAATTTTAACGGTAGAAAAAGTAACAGCTACACACTGTTTTAGAAACAATCAAAGCAATTAATAGCTTGATTGGACAACAAGAATAAATATGGAAGTACACATTATAAAGGCAAAATAAACCGTTTGAAAATAAATAAAAGAAACGATGGCAAATAAAAAAGTTGTGCCTTGAATTTCCCAAAATAAATTATTTTATGAACATCAATTATTACTGACTTAAATTGAACAGAATCACACCCTAAAATATACTTTCTTAATTTTTGATGAAAATTTATCGTTTGCCACATTTAACTATACGTAATCCAAATGTAAAATTTTATTTCAAAATATTATTATTTAAAATTTCTCAAAATCAAATTAAATACGCTAAATAAAATCATTTAAAATTATCAAAATTTTACGACTCGTTACACTCTCCCTCACTCAAAACTTTTTGTCCCTGAAAGAAGAAGAAGGTAGGAGAATAGAAACAACCAGAAAGATAAATTGATTGAAAGACAAGGATAAACAATTAATTTAAGACCATATAAATTTTTCTATAAATATTCATTTGAAAACTTCATTTGTAGTTCAATTATCTTTAATACTTTAAAACTTTTCAAAACCCATTTGTAAAATTTACTGCTTCCTTTATAAATAACATTTATATGTTTAAATAACACCTTTATAAATATATATGAAAACTATCTGGAAACAATTATTCACATCCTTGGTTATATTTTCAAGGAAGCTATTTGACAACATTAAATCCATAGTTTATAAATTTACTAATTTATCTTAAGACACTTTCAACATTATAGATAAATTAATACTCATTTCTTAAATATGTTATATTAAATTAATAACTTCTGAAATATTAATGACACTAATGATTTACTATAAACCATGTAGTATATAAATAAACAATATTTTAAAGATCGTATTCAAAAAAGGAAAGGATGGTAGATTCGAAAAAATGGAATATAGGTGAATAAATAAGGCTGAGCAGATAAGGTAGGTTCAAAGGGATAGTATCGGGCTCGAATAATTAAATCAAACCATAAAATTTCAATCTCAAATATTAATACAAAATTTCTTTGTTGGAAATGCCTTTATAATAAAATACTTTTATATCGAAATGAATCTTTCCTTTCAAAAATACTTTTATAACTCGATGTTTCAACAAGTTTATCCTCGTTCTTGCAGACTCTGGCCATGCGTTGATCAGGCGCAAAGCTAGGCTTCTTCAAGTACTTAGTAGACCTGTTTCAACAATCAGTGAAAATACTTGAAAACCCTTTAAAAACAGATATGGAAAGTACAATCCAAACAAAATAACCAAACCAAAACCTTTGTCTAACCATGGTTCGCAGATACACAATGGTTACGCCTGGATCCCCCAGGAAACAATCCATATCCGTAAGCTTTCTCAGCCCTGCGAGTTACGCCATGATGACTAGTAGGGTGAAGGATACACAATGGTTACACCTGGATCCCCAAGAAACAATCCGTACCCCTAGGCCGTCTCAGCCAGGCAGTTTCGCTACTAATGCGACCTGCACAGATTGCAGGATACACAATGGTTACGCCTGGGTCCCCCAGGAAACAATCCGTACCCCTAGGCCAGTCTCAGCCAGGCAGTTGCGCTATGCAGTCGCAAGAAAAAAAACCATGGGTTACGCCACGGTGGGACACTCGAGTATCACATCCGGAAAACCAAAAATCAGAGAGAATAATATCGATAGAATGAATCCACAATGTGGCCATAAAGCGGATATCAAGCAGAAGGCACTTTCCATATCTTTACTTCGAAAAATATATATCATATATTACCTTTCCAAATACTTTCAAATATCATACTTATATAAAGTCCATTATATATAGGATTCCTTTTCCAAATTGAATACTTTCCAAATCAATAGTATATCAAATCATACTTATATAGACTTCGATTAGAAAAAATTCTCTTTCCAAATTGAGTATCTTTTAAATCAATAGATTTCAAATCGACTTCATACTTATACAAATCCATTTTATATAAGTTCAACCACTCCCAAATCAAGTACTTAATAATATAAGGTTCTCAATTTCAAATCATTTCAATATCAATTTAGTTTCAAAGTTTCTTAACAATATGTTTAGAAAATAATCCAAATTTCAAAATCAACAAAATTTAGGTCAAACAAATTCATTTCCAAAATCACCATATAAGTACTGGTTTTAATTCCAATCAAATTTCAAAACCAAATATTTTTCTCTAAATCAATTATACTCAAAATGGTTTCTAAATTTATAATTATCCCTTTAAAACCCTTAAACTATTTATTTCTATCTGAAATATTCAATTTACCTTTCTGAAAACCATTATTTAAAACTAATTTTTTTTTTCAAAACATTTCAAAACAAAATTCCATATTAGTATAATTCAAAATATTCATATTCATTTACTTAACAAAAGGTTTCAAACTTAAACATACAAAACTAAACTTATATGCTTTATTAAATATTTTATCCACTTTGAAATTTCTTAGCTTTGAAAATTTAACCTTGATTTGGAAGTGTTCGAACATTCAAAATAGTTAGGGAAATCAAATAGCCAATTTAAGGGTTGAAAATTAACAATAAATCAATAAATCAATTTCAATAGGTAGGATTATACTAAATTAAATCCGAAACTCGAGGACTGAACACCGGTCTCACTTTAAATTGTTTCAAATATATACATATATCTTTCAAAAATATCAAATTATACATCGAAATTTGAAATCAACAATGGTTTTACAAAATCACTCGCATAGCGAAGCTATTAAAGTGGCCTCTCCCCCACTCTGAACTCAAAAATCAATGTCGATGATGCATACACTCATCACCGAAATTATTTTCCAGCGACATAAGTGAGTTCTAGACTTCTATTTTCTTGAAAACTTCTTTGAAATTTCTTCAAAATTATTGGAATTCATTTGTAATCATTTGAAACATTTCTTATTCAGAAAATACTTTTAAATCGTATTATTTTTATATATTTTTCAAAATCTTACAGCCAATTTCAAAATACCGGAATTCAATTCTCGAATTTCAAATTTAACCCTTCAGTTATAAATCATTTTTATGTAAATCAATTTCTTATAAATTTTTAAATTTTCAAATCCTTTCAAAACTTTTATATATAGAATAACATTTCTTATTTGTTTTATATATAGGTATATAATCCTTATCGAAAACATTTTCACTTTTATATAAAGAATAAAATCATAGTTATCAAAATAATAATTTCGATCTATAAAACAATTTCAAAAACACAAACATACTCGATTTTTCAAAGGATGATGCACGAATGGATTTCAAAACAAAGATAGAGATTTAAATTAGAGGAACTCTAATCAATAGAATCCTGATTCGAAGATAGACTCGATCGAAGATGAGATAATTAAATTACAAAATAGAAGATGGATATACTTCTATAAATCGCGGGCTACCTTAACCGGGTCAACCGTGACTTCATGAATATGATCGATGGGGAATTCCAAGGAAAATCGACATTCGATCGCCAGATATAGAATTCGGCATAACCAGAGATAGCGGCATCTAAACCGAGGATATATAAATCTTCGGTGAATCAATACCAATTGTAAAGGAGTTTTCACCCCCTTTACAAAACATTCAGTGGAGTTATGGAATACTCCATAATCAAACAAATATAAATAGAAGAGACAAGAATGAATTTCGGAACCGAGGGACATTCCAAAATTCAAAGGAAATCGAGTTGAAAGGGACGAGATTCAACTCGAAAAAAAGTGATTCTGTAAATAAATTTACCACATATGCTAAGTTTTTCCTAGAGCCAAAGCTCTGATACCAACTGTAATGACCCGCTATTTTGTACCATTCAAATCGACAATAAAACCATACATGTCCGACTTGAATAATTCAAAATACCGAATTGTTAATTAAAATTCGCCAAAACATATACAGTAAATAAATCAATCACAGAATCACAGATACAGAGTATTACAATAATACGCAGCGGAATAAATGAATAGTAGTTCATGAAGCTACTATATAAACAAAGTTAGAAATAAAATAAATCAGAATATCCCAGATGCAGCGAAGTCTCCAGTATGGGCAGATGACTTCTTTGAACCAAACGACTGGACGACTAAAAGGATAGATAACTGGATCTTCAAGCAAAGCTCCAACTTCGAAGGTCAGTCTCAAATGCTGTATCACTCAGTCTGACCCAAGCGTAAAGCAAAACACAAAACACTCGAGTCAGGATTAACATTCTTATATCAATAAATCCAACTCAAGTGAAATATCAACTGAAATATAAATAACTTAAAGGATGTTTGGGATAACCATCCTCTAAGGGTCCATGAAACTATCTACAAGGTAGAAATATACACTATAACATCGTGTCATTTAATTTATTTATACTTCAAAATCAAACGTCATTCCCATTCCAAATATATTTATTTTCCAAAATAGTATATATATATATATATGAAATAATTTATAAAGTAAAGTATTTGCAATTTCCTCAAATTTCATAAATCGCTTCAAAAATCACTCGACTTTCCCATCAAATTTAATTCAATCTCAATTTATCAATTTTCATTCAATTTAATTTTCTAAGTAACAAATTCAAATTATATTGATTTAAAAAAAACAGATCCGAACTCAAATAAACCATTTAAATTCCAGTATATTTCAAGCTTTACATTCAACATTTCAAAGTTAAATTTAACCGTTTCCTATGGAACTCGATTTAACCTCATTATTATTTAGTCTTGAGATATTCACTTAATTAATTCAGTATTATTTAAATAACTTTAATTTACCTTTAAACCAAATATTCCATTCGATTCGTTTAGGCTTGAAACATCCATTTAATCACTTTAAATCAAAAACCAAGTTATCAAATCAAACCTTAAACTTCAACTTAAATAGTTCAAATCGATTTAGTTCAGTAGAATTCTTAATTAAATACCATTTAATTTGTAACGACCCGGAATTTTGGGCAATATCAATTTAATAATCTGTATTAATAATTTAATTGGTTTGATAATTTTTCTTTACAATTTTAAATTTAAATTGGTAAATTTATTCTTTTAAGATTAATAAATATTTAATCTGATAATAGTGATCAATATCTTTCTGACAATTTAAAAATGGATAAGATTTATTTTTCAAAGCTAATAAAATTTTATTCTATTTATAATATATATATTCGATATATATTGTGAATAGAAGATCTTGTGTTTTAAATAAAAGATGAATTTTGAAATTGTAATATATATGCAAGTATATGTTATAATTTGAGATTGTTTTGAAATTTAATTTAATCAATTGATAATTTATATATGTATGAATATTGTAATGTGAAGCTTTGTTTTAGAATTAATATTTTTTCAAAACATAATTTAAAGTTTAATTTAATTATTTTTAAAATATAAGATAAACTGTTTGTTTTTAAATATGATAGTTAAAAAGGATTTAAACAAACTTTGTTTTAACATGCTCAAATTAAAATGGTTAAATGATAAATATAAATGTTTTAGATTTCAAAATATATGCATTTTCATTTTTATTAGTATTAGAATATTTCTTTTAAAGATAAATTTATATTTACATATACAAGTATTTATTTATAAAGTAAATTTAACATGTGAGTTTATATTTACATTTAAACTAAGTAAAATTAATTAAAAAGGACTTAAAAACATGTGTAACCATATAAACATATCTTAATAACACATGTAAACCTATTAAGCTAATTAGGTGACAATTGTCCAAGTTTTATAACAAGTGGTATATACATTTAAATTTTAATAAATGTGTTAAGAAGAAAATTTGTTATCTTTCACAAACATTTTTTTTCCTTTGTCTTCATTTCACTTTTCAAATTAATGGCAACCAGGAAGTTTTTCAAAACCAAAAAATTCCTTTTAAAATCTGAAACTTAAATTCAAAAAAGCAAGTTCTTCAACAATGAAATCTGCAATTTACAAAGCAAATCAAAATCTTTTTCCTTTCTTCATTCTTTCTAATTTTTAATGATAACCAGAATTACTGTTCAAAAACCTGAAACTTGAATTCCAAAAAAAAAATGCTACCTGAAATTTGAAATCAAATTTGCAAAGAAAAGCCTCAAACTTGCAACATCAATGAAATCTGCAACCAAAAATGCATTTCAATGTTCTAAACCTGCATTTCAAAATGAGATCAACCTGCAATTAAGTGATGTTCATCTGCAAATACAAATCAACCTGCAACATCAATTTACAAATCTGCAAATTAAAATGGAGTTCAACCTGCATTTCTAAGGAGTGTTCAACAACATGCATAAGAATCAAGTTCAACTACAGATCAAGATCTGTTTCAACTTTTGAAATCATAAATTGAAGCATGCAAAGGGGTTCTTTTTCAACTGCAAAGCAAGGCCTGGAAATTTTTAAAAAGAAACTGCTCTGCAAATTTTATATAAGGTGGGTAATAATTTTAAAAACAGATTTGGTTTAATTTTTGGTTAAATAATAATGCATGCAAATGAATTCTTGCTTTGATAATGAATATTTGATTATGTGAATGCATGATTGTTATAAGTTCTTAGTGCCTGTAAATTTGAATTTAAACTCTGTTGTTTAAGCAAGATTTGATTTTCATCTTTAAATCCAAAATCCTTCAAAACTATAACTTGTTTGAACTTGTTATATAAATGAAAAGTGTATGTTATTGTTTGATAGTAATTTGAAAATTAGTTTCATATTTTTTTAAAGCTACAGGTATGTATAAATAGGAAATTTATAGTAAAACCAAATTTTAGTTAAAAATCAACCATCCTAATTTTGGTTTGGAAGGGTGTGATTGTGTTTGTTGTATAAAATCATGAATTTAGATATGCAATTTGTAATTTTTAATTGTGTAATTAGTGTGGATTTTGGGTTTGAGTGTTTTGGGGATTTTTATGAACTGCAGATGATATACTTAATAGTTTGTGGGTCGAAGCTTGCATGTATGTTATAGATTAAGGGAAAAATGCAAGGGAATTTTTCAAATGTTCAATTTGTTCGAATTAGATTAAATTAGGGTTTAAGCTTGCTTTTTATTTGGCTTACTGTTGAGATGATTGCGTTGCGAACGAAGGATTGGGGGTGTTCGCACATGGGGGAGAATGGAGCTCGAGTCGTGGCGTTTCGATGGAGAGGTTGGCAAGGAGCATCGTTGCCGTTATGGTCGGTGGTGGGTTTGGATTTGTACTCGTGTTTCTGCAGTTTCGTGCTCGAGTACGAAATTTTGATTCGTACGCTAATTCTTGAATCTGGGTTTGGGTATGTGTTCGCGTGTGACCGAGAGATCGTCAACGTCGATCGCGACGCCCTACGGCGGCCGGAGGCGGTCGCGCATATGCACCGTGCACGTTTACGTGCACTGTTTTTTTTTTGTTTTGGGAAGACGAGTTGAACCCGGAGTAGTTGTCGTGCTTTGATCATGTACGACTCAAAGATGAAGGTATCTGGGTTGCTTCGGGGTAGGCATGAATTGTTTCTGTGCCTTGACTCGAGATTTTGTGGGTTGCTTTTTCGTTAGTGCTGTGTAGTGATAAGGTTGCAAAATGACTCAAGTTTTAGTCATTTGTTTTCTGGATTAGTTCTGTAATGATATTAGTTTGAAATTAAAACTTGTAGTTGAAATAATTTAAGATCAAGATTATAATTTTAAGCAAGTTTTATAAAATAAACAAATTTTCAAAGTTAAAAGTTGTTTTTTTAAATAAATGTAAATTAAACTTTTTAAGGGTGATAATTGAATTGATTTTCAAATTTAAAATGTTTTAAGATATTTGCTTAGAAAGTAATTATCTAATTAAATCTTAAATTTCAAAATTAAAAGTGTGTTTTGAATTTAATTATTAAATCAAAGTTTTAAAGTAAATGGTTAAGTAATGTTTTAATAACAAAGTTTTCAATTTATTTTGAAAATGAATAGGTTTGAATTAGATCATTTAAAGTATTTTAAATTTTAACTTGATTTCTTAATGCTTCATTTCAAATAAGGTTATTATTTTAATTTTGAAATCCAAATAGTATAATTTGTCTTTAGGTTATTAAAATTTGATTTAATTTCAAATAATTTATTTATGTAGATAATCATGATTAATTTATTTTGATATGAACTTAAAGATACTTAATTAAAATGTGATTTGTTAATAAGTAAAAGAATTAATTAAAATTAATGTTCTCTTAATTAATTAAGGATTGTTAAATATAAGAAGTTAATTAATTAATTGTTTAATTAATTTTAAGTAATTAGTTAATTGTTATTTAATTTTAAATAATCACTTAATTATGAATTAATTAAGTGTGATTACTTAATGAAGTAATCAATGGTTAATTAATAAATGTAATTAAGGAAAGAGTAATTATTAATGGAAGTGATTAGAGAAATTACTCATGGGAGTAATTAATTGAAGTGATTAATGGATGATCACTTAATGTTATCAATTAAAGAATTGATTAATATAATTGTTGAAGTTAATTAATTATGAAGTAAGTAATTAATTAATTAAAGAATTAAGGATTGGTTAATGATGGAAGTAATTACTTGTTAAGTAATTAATTAAGAGAGTAATTAAGGTTTATTAATGAAGTAATTAGAGATAATTACTTGTTAAGTAATTAAGAGTTAATTACTCAATTATTTTAGTTAATTAATTAATGTGATTAATTAATTTAAGAATGTGATTAATTTAAGATTAATTACTTAGTGTAATTAATTAAAGATGTGATTAATTAATAAGGTAATTAATTAAGGATTATTTATTAATTTAATTGATTAATTGATTACTTAACGAAGTAATTAAAGATTAATTAATTGGATTAATTAATCAAGGATTAATATAATTAATTAAGATGTTAATTAATTAAGATAAGTAATTACAAATTGTTAATTACTATTTGTGATTAATAAGATGATTAATTACAAGTTACTTAAATATTTAATTAAGCTAATTATTAATTAATAAGGACTATTACTTAATGTAATTTATGATATTAATCAAGATTGATTAATAAAATGTGATTAATTATAATTAATTAAGGTTTAATGTAATTAATTATAGTTAATTAATGGAAGTAAACGAAGGATCATTAATTATTGTAATTAATGATAGTAATTAAAGGTTAATTACTGAATATGGTTAAGGATAATTAATTGATTGTAATTAAAAGATAATTAATCAAGGGAGATTAATTAAAGATCATTAAGAGATGATTAATTTATTTATTTGAAATAAATTATTGAAGATGGATTTAAATAATCCAATTGATATAGAGTTAATCAATTCTGCTTTGGATGATTGATTAATATTGGTTGATTTATTAATATTGGATGATCAATATTGGGTGATTGATATTGGGTGATTGATATTGGTTGATGTTGAATGATTTTAATATCTCTGTCATGTGATATGCTGTTGTGAGATGAATGTTGATATGAATCATCTATTTTGATAATGTGATTCATCTATCTGTTTACATATCATTCTGAATATAAGCTTAACTGTTTAAAACCCTTACGTACAACTTGGACATTAAAATGGCGCTTGTTTTCGGTGAGACCGGGATCGGGTTTCCATATTTGGATAACCCGAAAACCACATCGGTTCCAATTAAACGTTAGGTTGTGAATCCAAGTGGAGAAAGTGAAGACTCGAGGTGTAAGAACTATACGTCAATATAACTCTGTGGGTGATTCCGTAATGAGTTTGACGGAATAGTACTTATAGGTTTGAGATGGTGATTTAGAGTGCAAGGGCTATGGTCATTGACTCTGAGGGTGATTCCAAAATGAGTGCAACGAGATAGTGCCTTCTGTTTCGTTCGAACCCAGAACGAACTTGTATGGATTGAATGCTTTCAGAACATCGTAAGGTGGACGATGAGCATTCTAAGATAGATGTGTTCTATAAAGGTAATCGCAGCCTCAAGCCTCATCAACCGGGAATGGCTGAAATAGGGGAGGTGCAGCAAGGCTTCGTGGGTAGCTCCCACTGGAGAGCGAGATTTACCCCTGTCTAGATGTCCCTTTCTATTTCGGCTTTGTGTGTGGTTGGTCGCGCCAACTACGGGGTGGTCTTATTCGGGACTGTCCAGTAAGGGATGGTTCCGGCCTTGTGTTACAGGGGAGTTAGGGTGGCTCCACGGTACGTTGATCTAGATACGTACTATGATGGACGGTACCCTAGTAGCCCTGCCATTGATGGAAACCCATTCTTCCTACGAGACCCTACGGTTTTGTTTGTATTACCCACTTTTGTGGCTAGTAGCTGGAATTTAATAATGTAATAATTTCGGCTATTTCTTATTTACTTGAAAACCCTAGACCCTATTATAATATCACTGGATTTCCTATCAAATGTTTTGGATAGCGTAAGGTAAAAACTTTTCCATGTTTATGTGTGGTAAGTCTTACGTGATACCTTTTCTTTTCAAAAGTTTTTCTAAAGTTAAGCAATTTTAACCCGTTTACTCACACCAGACCCTTGTCTGGCCCGAGTGTTTATTTTAATGTATGAGTAGTATAGTGATTCAGGTTAGCTTGACGAATTCTGGAGGAGATATGGAGCAGGAGGCTTCCAAGTGTAGATATATTATGATTCCGCTGTGTTTATTTGGTATCTGTTTCTGTTGTACTTGAGTTGTATAGTTAGACAGATGTTTATAACTGTCTAATATGTATTGTATAAGTTGTTTACTCTGATGTAATATGATACCGAGTGATATTTTATGTGATATATTATATTTTATTCGTTCCGCTGTAAGTTCCCTGATGTTGTTGTGTTCTACTTTCTCTTTCTTTTCTTCTTCCATCCCTTTCTTTCTTAATTAGCGATGCGACTTTCTGGTGTTAGGAAGTCGGGTCATCACACAATTAATTCGACTTTATCTTCTCAACCTTAACTTATTCAAATTATTATACAATCTATTTTGATATATAGATTTACATATCTGCTTAAACATATTTTATGAATTAAATCAATCTCAATAATATTATTATTAAATCTATATACGTACATAAAATTACCATTATATGTATAATATTTTAAGAACCAATATTTATTAAAAACTATATACTTCTTTTCAAAACCATAGAAATTATTTTCAAAACATTTGTATATGGACCAGCGGCGTCTGTATATGTTTCATATCCTATGGTCAAGTGATACAGATATTTATCATTTCAATCCGTACAGTAAATATATACGGGTGGATATCATTTCAACCCGTAATCCCAAATTTAATTAAATGAAAATCACTTGGGTCTATCATTTCGACCCATAACGAAATTCTCCTATTCTAAAGTCCGTTTGGGTATGTGTCATTTCAACCCATAGTGAATTCTAAACTACAGGGAACTTGCAGAGTGATAACAGATAATACAATAAAATAACTGGCATATATCATCAATAATTTAAATAAAATATAAACAATAGGATATGGTGTCATATTCCGCAGGTTAACAATTTCTAATAACATATATAGCAATGTAAAATCTAACAGCAGCATATGTCAATTGTCATTTCAATTGAAACCAAATTTAATAAATAAAAGAACGTTAATCGTGAGTGATTACTCACCTTTCGAGGCTAGAATTCAATGACAAGAATATGCACACTGATACAGACACTGATTGAATTTCGAATCCAAGCAAAGCAAAATCGGCACGAATTCAACGATCAAAGATGATTGGCATGAATTGATGAAAACGAATCAGATCAGAACTGGAACGATGAAGAAAAACAGTATAAGCGAACTTATATAACCACCTATACTATATATACATATGAAATTTATATTCTAAGTTTAAACACAACAAATTTAATTTACAAGCGTTTCAAACATATAAATAAATAAATCAATCAAGCTTACATTTATTAAAAATCAAACATACACTTAAAATAATATATATTTGTTTAAATTAAATAGTTAATCCCAAAACGTACTATATCAAAAAAAAATTGAAAACCAAGTTCTCATCTATATAAAAAAAAGTATATATATATATTATACGTGAACTTACAAAACAACAATACGTGAACTTGCCAAACATATAACTATTTATGTTTTAAAACCAAAAGTGAAGCACTACTGTAAAAAAAAATCCATATAATCGACATATTATATTATATAACTATAGACCTTGCAAAACCAATTATATATATATATATATATAGCTTAGTTAGCATTACTAAATGCATAAACCAAAACTGATGAAAATAGAAAGTATGAATTAATGAAGGCCTCACCTATATATGTTAAACTATCCCTGTTTATACATCAAAACTTTGCCTTCCTTTACATAGATTTAAACATTATCTTTTAAATGTAAATACTTAGACCCAAAATGTATAGCCAACAATCAAATGCTCCTAGGACCGGGACTGTAAAATATAAACAAAAGTGACAAAATAGTTTAAACATACTTCTCCAAATACCATGTGACCTTAATATAAAGCGATCCTTTTGAAATATATATATATATATATATATATATATATATATATACGTGCAAATTATAAACTTTTATGTTACATTGAAAATAAATTATAAACTTTTATGTTATATTGAATATCAAAACATGTAAAAAAAATAGAGAAAAAGATGTTGTAAATATGGGCGCAACCTCGTACATATGCTGTGAAAATACAAGGCATATTTTTATGCGTATAACTAATATATGTAGTACGGTAGACTTTAAACACTGAGCAACTATGAAAATAATATGAACTGAGCCTATATCTAACCTATATAAACTGATATTATATTTCACCTCCTGACTTGTCAAATTCTATAAGCAACATGCACTTTATAAGTATAACATAACGGTAAGCAAACCTATATATATATATCATCTTTTTATAACCTTTCCTGTGAAATCTTTGTGTAAGAATTATATATACTAAAACTAATCTTAATAACTTTTTAAAACTTTCTAACCAAAAAAATACAACTTACTGTAAATACATAACCCTATATGACTCGTAATATGTATTATAAACAGTTGTATAAATATAATTATAGTTACCTAAGATTATCATGCACATACACGAATGGGCTACAAGTGCTGAGAGCGACAGAGGCTGGGAGAAGGAGATCGCGTGGCCGAACTAGTGAGAACGAGGTGGAACGTAAAGATGGTTTCGAACAAAGTTTTATTATGTGTGTATATATATATATATATATATTCTCTGTAGTTTAAATTTGTAGAAGAAATGATAGAGTCTGTTCTCAGGCCATATAAAAGGGACGCAATGAAAAAAAATGAAGTAAAACATTAAAATATGGACCATTTTAAAAAACAATTAAATGCAAACGTTATGTACGATTTTTCTCAACGGCTATAAGATTACAACAGCTGGATTTTTTAGTAACTGATTGAAATAAATAAAGGTGGAATGGCAACAAATCTTGTAAGCAGGGAAACAACGTTGAAGAGGGAATAAATTTTGGAAAAACAAAGGTCACGTTGGTAATTAAATGTGAAGGCAACGTTACTCTACGTTTTATTTTTAAAATAAGAATGCTGAACGAAAATCAATAGTCAAATATGGTACGGTGTAAATGGCAAGAGTCACGCTAATTACTGAATAAAATATAATGAATAACCAATATATATATATATATATATATATATATATATAAACGGTGGAAAAATGAAGAAATAAAAGGTCAGTGAAAGTAGGAATGGATATATTAGAAAAGTAACGATTTTAGTAGCAATGGTCACAAGCTAACATTTAGCTGAAAGTTTAAACAAGATGGGTTTTTAAATTAATCACTTCCCAGAATTAATATGTCAATGAAAAAGGAAAGGAAATGAATCAGGGAAACGTATTATAACTTATATATAACTATTAAACGGATAGATGGAAGAAAAGGTGAGCAGGTGAGTAAAAGTGGAAACTGATTTATAAGCGAAATATAATGTGTGCTGTTGCCTGGGAAGAAAATAGAACAGTTTAAAAATTAAAGGCAATGGAGTGCTGAAATTAAATGAGTATAAAACGTGTAACAGTTATACACTGAAACGGCTATAAATTTCAATTATTATTATAAAACGGGGAATAACGAAAGGCAAGGACGATGATTTCAAAGTTTATTAATGGCTAGGAATGGGGAAGTCTATCTGCGAATTGGAAAAATTATTAAGCAATTGAAATTTTAACGGTAGAAAAAGTAACAGCTACACACTGTTTTAGAAATAATCAAAGCAATTAATAGCTTGATTGGACAGCAAGAATAAATATGGAAGTACACGTTATAAAGCCAAAACGAACCGTTTGAAAATAAATAAAAGAAATGATGGCAAATAAGACAGCTGTGCCTTGAATTTCCCAAATTAAATTATTTTATGAACATCAATTATTAATGACTTAAATTGAACAGAATCACACCCTAAAATATACTTTCTTAATTTTTGATGAAAATTTATCGTTTGCCACATTTAACTATATGTAATCCAAATGTAAAATTTTATTTCAAAATATTATTATTTTAAATTTCTCAAAATCAAATTAAATACGCTAAATAAACCCATTAAAAATTATCAAAATTTTATGGGTCGTTACAATAAATCATCAATTCAAGCAAACAACCAGTGATTTAAATTTAACTATTTAAATTTAAAAGGTAATCCAAATAAGTGAGATTAACTAATCTTTGACTTTTTTTTTGCAATCCAATCCAAACCGGCTATTTCATTCACGATTTTGAACCATGTACAAACATTATATGGTTTATTAGTATTTGAACTAAGCAATAAAATAAATTTACATTTAATAAATTTTAATTAAATAATAATTTAGTTTAAACTAATAATTTTCCTTTTAAAAATCCTTTAATAACTAATATAGGTTAAATAAGTTTATTAAACAAATTAATCACTATAATACATTATTTGAAATAAACTAGAAGATTTAAAAATGTGTATATGTATTTTTACTTTATTGAAATTACGTATATACTTAAAATCTGTATAGATACTAAAGTTAAATTTTATATAAGCTTCCAAACATTTTAAAATTCTATATATATATATATATATATATATATATATATATATATATATTCTTTTTTTAAAAACGAAACCATATCTTACACTTAAAAAAATTCTTTTCTTTTCCTTACCCTATATATATATATATATATATATATATAGAGACAAAAACAGAATTTCCTTTCTAAACCTTATTGTAAATTTACATACCATAAATTTATATTTACCTAACCTATATATATATATATATATATATATATATATATATTCATACACATAAAAAAAGATCTTATACCTTACTGACATTAGCAAACCCAGGCCCAAACTCTGCTGCCCACCAATACCTCGCGACACACCCTATTCACCACCAACGAACCACGACTCTGGCTCTAGAGAAAATGCAAGCTTCTTCTCCAAACTCGAGCACTTGACCAAAACCTGTTCTTCTAGTTCCGCGCGACCCCGAGAGATGTCGTGATTTCATGCTACCCAGATTCGCCGCTCGACATCGCGTGCGCCTTGCGAACGAAGCTCGCTATCGACATGCTAAATTCCATCCATCTGAGCGAATAAGGTTCGATCTCGGGTCGTGCGATTTGATTTAAAATCGCACAAAAGAGGAGGAAACGTGATTTGGGAAGAAACAAACGGCGACCCCCATTATTTTATTTCTATTTTTTTAACGGTTATATTTCTCTGAGGATTAAATTTTAAATTTTGTTTCCATTCTTTGAACTAAGGGAAAGAAGAAACCTCTTGTTATAAAGGAGAAGAGGGGGAAAGATGTGATATTGGATAGCAGGTGGCGTGCACAGAGGGCTACAGTGATTTGAAAAAGTGTTGATAAGATTCGTTTTTGAATGGACACAATATACAATTATAATATTGAATTCAAATGTCTCGAAATCGAGCCAAAAGTATTGACCTCCTATCGGGGTGTGCCGTAGGCATTCACAATGTTATACCTCTATTCTAAACGTAGTGGAATAGGTTTCGAGTCCAAATTCGATTATATGAAAAAAATAGCTTTTTGAACCCAGTAATTATATCCAATTTTCGTTATCGATTTCAGCGCTTTATCTACCGTATGATCACACGACAATTCTAAATGCTATGAAAATTTAATTCGATAATAATACACTATTACGGATCCAATGGAACTGGTTTCGTCGAATTCCGAGACTATGCCTCGGAAGGCTATTTTTAAATATCAATTTAAACGACATATTTTTAAAACTGAATAAATCACTTTTAATTTCAATTTTAAAGCTTTCATTATCTTCAGTACTATAAATATAAATTTTATAAGCCTTTAAAATATTTTTAACAAGCCTGGAACTTCAAATTTCATATTTTACCCAATTCCCAGCTATTAATCCATTAATTAAATTATCCAAAAATTAGTGATATTTGAAATTCAAGTTAAACATTAACTTTTAAATATTTAAAATCGATTAAATATTCCAATTTCAAATATTCGAAAATTATTGGTCTTCACATTATCCTTCTCTTAACACTCTAAATGTAGTTATAGGTTAAAAATGATGTGAATATGATTAACCAAGCATACATTCCTCCTTTATAAGACATACATTGGTGTCTCGTAATGTAAACGACAAAGTTTTACAATTAGTATGTCCCCAATTATAGTATCGCCTTTATTAAAATATGCTTCGGTATCCCTAAGGTGCAAAAGAAACTTTTATAAATTCTAAGGCTATCCACCCCTTTCTTTGTCCATTAAAAATAGGTGATGAGAAAATAAAAACTTTGTTTGGGCTATAACTTTTTATAGGTGTAGAGTTAGGGTCTCTAATCTATTCCCTTGCATCCGAATGATGGTTTCCCATTTCGTAGAGTGGTCATAATAGAGAAATGGAGTTACATTTAAAAAATTAAGCTTGTTTCAAGTTTTGAAAACATAGTTGGTGAAAGGGTACTAAAGCAATAGTGGCAAATGGGGGTTCCTTCGACATTGGAGAAAGAGATTCTTTCAACATTGGATGAAAGGGGTTCCGCCGACATTAGAGAAAGGGGTTCCACAGACATTGGAGAAAAGGGTTCCACCGACATTGGAGAAAGGGGTTCCACCGACATTAGAGAAAGGAGGTTCCACCAACATTGGAGAACGGGGTTCCTCTGACACTGGAGAAAGGGGGTTCCTTGGACATTGGAGAAAGGGAGTCCAGCGACAGATTCGTAATTAACGTAAAAACTGCTATTTTGCTAACTAAAGTATATTCTTTTCACCAACTCCTATTCTTTGTCAAATTACTATTGGGTGGAGACTTCTTTATCCACTTTCTTTTCAAAAAATGACATAGTTCAGATTTTAATTATTTTAAATTATTTGTAACCCTTCAATATTTATTAGTATTTTAATATAATTATTAAGCTTTTCTAGCTTGGAAAATTCATAATAAATCAAAAACACTTGGGAAAAATCCCAAAAATTCACCAAAAATCTGAAATAACATTCTATTTACTACATAAAATTTCAAAGCAGATTTCCTTATTATATTGTTTTTAATAATCAAAATCTGAAATAAATGCCCTTTTCACCTTATGAAATTCATAAAATATTTCTATTAAGTACGAAAATTATGAAATAAAAAAATCATCTCCAAAATTATGTATTACACAACATAGCCAAAAATTAATTTATTTGGAGGTCATTCACTAAGATTTTTCCCTTGAAACCTATCATAAAAATTTCATAAAAATTTGAATAAATCACCATTCACGCAGACAATGGTAAAATCAACCCTATTATCATCAAACACCGAGGATACATCAAAATTCTGAAATTTAACACATATAAATTAGATCGATACTATTATACACCTTGATTTGAGAAAAAGAGGCGAGATTTGAGTTTTTGATTTGATTCCCTTTAGCTTTAGCTTCATTCTCTAACTTTTCTTACTTTAAAAGCTTTAGCAATATCCTCTACTTTATTTATATTTTGTATGGATGTTAAAATGAATGAGGATACGAGGGTGGAAGGGTTTATGTTTAGGAAATGAAGCTTATTCCTATTTCCCCCCTCTCATAAATCCTCCTATTTATGTTTAAGTTAATATTTTTTATGTTTATTAGTTAAGGCCTAACCCAATTAAATATCAAATCTCATCTCCTTTTCATGTCAAGCATTATTCTATTTAATTAATCTAATTAATCACTTGAATAATGTTAAAGAAAATTAAGGGTGTTACATGATAGTATACACCGATGCTTGTGGTACCGGACTGGGTGTAGTATTCATGCAATAAGGTAAGGTTGTCGCATGCGCTAGTTGACAATTGAATTCACATGATTAGAAGTACCTAAACTATAATTTGAAGTTAGCAGTGATAATGTTTACTTTGAAGATTAGAGGCACTGCCTATTAGGAGAAATGTTTTATTTGTTCATGGACCACATATCCTCAAAATACATTTTCTCCTAGAATGACCTCAACCTTCATCGGTAGCAATGGCTAGAGTTCTTTTCCTCTTACGACTGTGGCATTTCTTACATGCCTGGTAATGGAAATGCAGTTGTTGATGCTTTGAGTAAAAGACATGCCAGTTTAGGAGCGATGTTCTAGAGTGAAAGTAATTGGAGTATATTGCTGGTTATGACTTCAAACCTCATTGTGAGTTAGAGCCAGAAATGTTGGCAAGTTTAACCATCAGACCGACTTTGATCAAGAGGATTAGTACTTATAAGAGGCAAGTGCTGGAATAGAAGAGATTATAGCCAATATAGAAGAAAGAGTGGAGTCTGATGAGATGAGGTAGTATATACTCGATCGATATGGTTAGCTCCATAAGGATGGAAGATTGTTTGTTCTCGATGTTAATGGTTTACAAGTTGAGATGCTATGAGAGTGTTATCATTTTAGATTAACTACATATATCGATAGTAATAAGATGTACCATAACATGAAGTAGGCACATTATTGGGAAGGGACGGAAAAGGATGTCGGATTATTCATCTCGAAGTGTATGAGATGCCAATTGGTAAAGGTAGTGCAGAATAGGCTAAGTGTGTTGATGAAACCACTTGAAGTTCATGAATGGAAATAGGAAAAAATACCAATGGATTTCATTGATAGATTGCAAAGACTAGAGTAGGGTACGATAGCATCTGGGTTATAGTCAATAGATTAATGAAGGGGGATAGATTCATACCCGTCAAGTCTAGTAGAATGACATTCAACTTGGTTGAATTGTACGTGAAATGGATTGTGCAATTTCATGGTGTGCCAAAGATCACTGTACGAGATTGGCACCCTTTATTCACCAGTGGGTTTTGGAAAAGGTTACAGGAAGTGCCGAGGATCGAGCTGCATCTTAGTACGACATATTACTAGCAAAAGGATGGGCATACTGAGAAGGTGAATCACATATTAGAGGATCTCTTATGCGTAAACTCGATTTCAAAGGCTTGTGAGATGGTTATTTGCATTTAGTGAAGTTCACATACAATTATGTTTATCAGTCTAGCACTGGTATGATACCATTCCTAGCACTGTATGGCCGATTGTGTAACACTCTTTCATGTTGGCGGAAAGTAGACTGAAAACTTATACTTGGGCCTGATATGATTAAAGAGATATTAGAGAAAACTAAAATCATCGGCAACAAATGAAGGCTGCTTAGGATAGACAAAAGGGCTACACTGATAAGAGACAGAGGTTTTAGGGTCTCTATCGATAATATGCTGAAGGATGTTATTCGTGACGGTGGTAAGTTAGCACCAAGTTTAGTAGGTCCTTTTTCGATAGTAGAGAGCATTGGGAATCTAGCATATAGGGTCGATTTACCTCAGAAGATGGTGGACATGCACAACAAATTACACATCTTTCATTTGCGGAAGTTTAAATATTACTCAGGCCTGACGATTGCACTAGATCAATTTGATGATACTAAAATTGAACTGGAAGCTTTAAGATCTTAAGATTGATTCATATTATTGCAAAAAACATCTTAGGAGGAAGATGGTGGAGTTACTGAAAGTTCAATGGGGTGAAAGTAAAGGCAATTGCATGTGTAAAACCGAGGAGAGCATGAGGGCTACATATCCAGAGCTCTTTGCATGGTAGAAACTACTGTTTATCGTATTTACTTTCACCTTTGATGTCTTATAGGATAGTTTAGCACCTCGCATGGTAGGATAGGTTTTTATATATATTATTGATTGCATGATTGCCTGTTTGATATGTTTGATGGTTGCATATAATGTTTAGGCATGTGAGGTAATTAAGGTTAACTATTGATTTATTTGGGAATTTCGACGGTGAAATTCCTAAAGGGAAGAAGTGTGTAATGAATAGTATTTTATGTATAAATAATTGTAAGATATTATTATTTAATTAGTACGAGGTTGTATGGCTCTAAAATTTTAGGAAATGACTACCCTCGGCATTTTCTACCATTAGGAATTTTATCAAATAGTTTAGACCCAGAATTTCTTGTAAAGCCTATAAATTTTGATATGAGTAGAATTAGGGTCGGAAGCCACTTCCATTAGATCGGATGATGATTTCCCTTTCCGTAGAGTGGCTTTAATAAGAAAATAGACTTACATGTTTAGAAGATATAAGCGTTTAAAGTTTAGATTGCTGCCAGCTAGATTAGTGAGTAATTAGTTAACCCCAAACTTGAGCCCGTCGACTCATTTCGGGATTTATGCTTAATGAGGACTGATGGGATAGATCTAAATCATTTTCCACTTACCAAAAACAAGTCTAAAGCTCCACTTAGCCTAAATTCCATCAAATTGGTCTTCTTTTTCATACTAAATCTAGTATAAACCATCATTAGATGGGTAATTAGCAAAGAGGACTATAGATCTGATTTTGGGTGCTTTCGTATTCAAATTACTTGCTATCCATTTCAGATTTGAGAGCAAAATTGTTAATTTCGGGTATTAGGTCTGCGGTTTGACATCTCTCTCTATAACTTCGAGTATCGAATGAGATTTGGATATGTTATTGAAGGGAGCTTAGAGAGCCTACATTTCTGGTCCCATATGGCTTGGACTAGATATGGCTTGTCAAATCATGTTAGTAGAGTTTTGCAGTTCAGGTCGGTGTAGGGGATTGTTTCAGAATTTCGGCTATGAAACTTTGGGTAAGACTTCTGGACAAGGTAAAGTATTTTGGGAACATAGCCCTAAAATTTGGTGAAGTTCTATAGATCGGTACCGACATCTTTTTGAGCAAAAGGATTAGGCCAAAGGACTTTTGAAGTTAAGTATGAAAAGAAAGAGCTCCAGGCAAGTAAAAAAGGAAGTGGTAGAGGTATGGAGTACTTGGCCAAATTTTTGGCTAAGTTATTCATATCAGCACCGACATGAATTGAGGAGGCCAACTAGGCCAAACATCCAACGGATGATGAGTATGTCCTGTAGGTCATGTTAAAGGTGTTCTGTCATTTTTTCGATGTTCGGTTGCGATGTGCTAACATGATGTAGGATGTTGACTTTGTGACTTTGATGATGGTAACTCAATGATAATGGAGTTGTGTTCCAATGACAATGACTCGATGTTGATATAGTCATGATGATGATTACCCACAAGGGCAGATTCTAGGAAATGTAACCCATGGATAGAACGTTGAAGGGTTCTTATAGAATATACTAGTGTGTGATTTTTGTTTGATGATAATAAACATGTATATTCATTTAAATGTATTTGTTATCGTACTATTTTATTTTTCCACATAATTAAATAAATATTTGTTAAATAAAATAAATAACTTGGAATTCTTATTGAAACAAATATTTTATTCAAACAAATATTTTATTACAAATACAAATAGTACAAATTTTAGCTTTCACTATATTTACACGCTTCCAAATACAAGTTTCAATTACAACACAATTTTCACTATACAATTTTTACATGCATGTTTCACCTCACTACATATTAACTCATCACTCATATTTGATCTTCAACTCTGTTCCAGCCTGTATCCAGCATCTAATATATCCGCAAAATAAACATTGACGTAGTAAATTGAAAAGGAGATATTTTTCAGTGCACAATGAAGTGTGCGTTTTAAAATATTGTTTGCCTCGGTTGTTTGGGTTGTTCATTATTTTTTTTTAATTCATCTTTCTATTTCAAACTAGAATCAAAAATACGCGAACAAATTGTGACATGCACAATGTATCACTGTACATGCCACAAGGTCATGAACATCGATTACACTTGCTTGTTAAAATTGCAGGGACAGGTGAGCACAAGGTCAAACCCAAGCCAAGACTGGATTCAACTCAAGTGCAATGCAAACACAAACCAAAACTAACCAACGTCAGTCCAGGCAAACCATAGACCAAAGTGCACAAGACATGTACAAAGGATAAAGCAAAAGCAAGAACCATACAAGCAAAGCTTCAGACATGTCAGATTCAATGAGTTAACATGAACGCAAAGCAACAACATGCAACCAGATTTCATATGGAACCAGACCACCAAATGTACAAAGGCACAAGGAAAGCACTTGAATAACCAGATTAGCAATCAAGTTCAGTTTCAACATGTACATGAATGTATACAAAATGTTCAAGCAAAATCATAATTCAGCGCCAAGTACTAGGAAGATATCCAAGGAAGATATCAATATAAAGTGCATAAGGATACACACATATATGTACACCGTAGACATCAATTTAACTCGAAGAAAATAACTATGCAACCAGAATTGAGGATAGTGATAAATGCAAGTGAAGTTAGTTAAATTGAAAAAGACAGCCAGATGAACATGGCAATGCAATAAGCCAGTGGCAGCAGTTTTCAAAGTGATTACAATAACAAAGGCACCAAGTTTATCAACACAGTAATGGTCAGTACAAAGCAATCTAGTAAGAGCATCAAGCTAGTAAAGCACAAACTTGTATATAAACATGAACAATTTGTATATGCAAGTTAACACAAGATTGAATCAAACACGATATAGGAGCATCAACATAACCAGACTCGAGCAACTGCTCATGGACGTAGCAAACTAAATAACTCAGGTCAGGCTAAGAGACGCAGTAGTACTAAAAATGACAACATATACATGGATATGTCTAAGATCGAACAATTGAGCATAGACTCAGCAAAAATAAAATGAAATGAACTAGAGGGCACAAACCAAGCATGAAATATCACACCAACAAGGATGTTCAGAGCAAGATACAGAGCATATGCATACAACAAATCAAAATCAAGTCAGAATTCGAATCAGAAATATAGATGCCAATATATTAGGACATATTTATCTCAAGTAAAATGATCAAGCCATAAATTTGGATCAAAATCGTTCAGAAATTCATGCAAAATTTATGGAGTAACATGTTTACAAAGAACAATTAAAAGATCAACAAACCATTCGATTACAAATCAACGCAGGTACTAGAAAATTGTGAAATTCAAACTAAAATATATGAACGAAATAATAGGTTTTTCGATCCCTATAAATTAACCCATTATCATCATCAAAGGATTATTGGAGTTTGAGCCAAAAAATTCAAAGAGCTTACTTATAAAAAATCACAAACAAATCCAAAACTCGAGGCAAACTCGAGCATAATCAAAAATCGAAAAGGGGCAAATCATATACCCATTCAAAGCATCATTCAACTCGACTCTCAAAGGCAACCACATAAATCAAGCACTGCAAATCGAAATTCACGAGAAAATGTGAAGGAGGAGAACAATTCAAATTTTGAATCTCTTATAGGGGCTTTTGATTGTGAAGCCTTAATTTTGAATGAAGATAAAGGGAGAACGACCTAGTTGTTTGAAACAATAGATAAGCTACAATTTATCTCTATTATTTTTTATATAGGCTGCGCATTCTTATTTGTCAAGGAAGGATTTATATTAGGGCTTTTTTTATTTTTATTTGTATTTTTCTTTTAAAACTTTGTAAATTTTTAGTTGTGTAACTAGGTATGAACTATGGTGCATAGTTGAGAATTCATAACTCAATGACTGAGTTGCGGCAGGGTTTGAGCGTAGGATTAGAACAATCAGGTGAGCGAGAGTCATGAGTTTACAGAGTTTATAAGCATCAGATTGTTTAATTACTAGTAGAAACCTTAGAGTAGCAGTAGGCAGGTTTGCTGAAGCTGGGTATAATCTATGTCATTCTATTTCTGCTTTTATTTTACTCTGCTATTATATGTGCTGTGATTATGATATATTTATTT
Organism: Allium cepa; assembly: GCA_030765085.1. NCBI lineage: Eukaryota > Viridiplantae > Streptophyta > Magnoliopsida > Asparagales > Amaryllidaceae > Allium > Allium cepa. Next base: position 469,920,329 of record CM060943.1, read on the forward strand.
ATGAATAATTTTTTAAACCCTATTCACCCCCCTCTAGGGTTTATTTCTATCGTGGGAAGAAAGGAACATTAACGGGTTTCGTGATAATGAATGAAAACTAAATGATGCAAGGAACGGCTTCGATATACGTGCTAAGGGATCGTTGATACTCGAAGTATTTCTGATGTACTCGTAAGTATGGGTATTGTGAGGATTCTCATTTGATACTTGGAATGGCTACCTCAGATAGGAGGTATGGATCTGGTATAACTTGGATCGGTGGAATGGATATAGTGTTAGCTATGGGCTGGTGGATGCGTACATTAAAAGTAGGGATTTTACGACTAATCCCCGGTTAAAGAATGTTCATATATATTATCATATATCCAAGGCACATTAAGTGATGGTGTTAATTTTTTAAAGGATGCATTGTTTACCATGATTATAATAGTTGTTGATTGTCACTCTAGGTATGTCACATAACGTAGGCATCCAGGAGATCAATATCTAGACACTTGGTAGTATATCAAGATGTTTGTATACTTTATGATGATGATGATAGTAGTGTAGTAGCATATTGTAACATTTTGGAATTTTATCATTTTGATTTTGAATATTAATTTTAATATTTTAATAATTTGTTTTTAAAGTTTAATAACTTATATTAAATTATAGTGATTATTTAAATGTTTGAATTGTAAATTAAATATTAATTAAATGAGTTTACTAACCTTATTTAACTCCTTTTAATTAACAAATAATAATTGTGAGCTCATTTTTTAAATTTATTTATAATAATAAATAGTTCGAATAAATAATAAGAAAACAAATTGTTAATATAATGACTTGAATTGTATAGTAGTATTTTAACTGAATTTATAGGATTTTTGTAACATCCCTGTATTTTGTGATTTTTTTAGTTATTTTAATTGAATTTTTGATTTTAAAACTTATTTTATTTATTTTGAATGATAAACTTTAGTTTTGATATGAATTATCATTCCAAAGCATGACTAAAAAAAATATTTTCCAAAAAGTGAATTTTGGTCAAAATAATCAAACTTTGACTTTTAATTTAAACTTGTAAAAGTTTGAAAATTTAAATTTTATCTTTTATTATCAAAGTACATAAAATTTTAAGAGCACTGCTTTTCGTTTCGTTGAAAACGGATTTAAATTGCAGAAGTTATACTGTTTTCAATATTGTGTGTATATTGGGTTATTCAGCAATAGTCTTTATTTTAAATTATATAAATGACATTTTTATTTGATATATCTTATTCTAACTTGTATATTTATTTTATATTATGTATATTTTGACTTTTAATTATTTTTAAAATGATAATAGAATTTTTCCGAAATTTACTGTATTTATTTCCTATTTTTAAAGGCTGTTTCTATTTTTCTGCTATTTTCTTCATCTAAACTATATTTAAATAAATTTTTTATTTATTTATTTTGTGAATATTTTTTTTGTTATTATCTTTATTTATAAATATTTTTCAAGTATATAAAATTTTTCCAAAGTCCATTGCATTTACTTTCAAATTTTCTAACCTAATTTTTGTTTTCTTTGCTATTTCCTTAATTTAATTATATATAATTAAAATTTAGTAATTTATTGTATACATTTACTTTTATTTTCTGTGTTTTACTTTATTAATATTCATTTTTCATGTATTTAAATTTTAATAGATTTTTTCAAAGATTATTTGAGTTGTTTTCAATTTTAAAGCCTAGTTTGCAATTTTAAGCCATTTTCTTAATTTAAATTTATGTAATTAAAATTTAATTATTTATTTTAGATATTTATTCTTATTTATGATTTGTTATCTTTATTTCTCAGTTTATACGTATTTATAAAATTACAAATTATATATATGAAATTTGAAAGGTTTAAAGGCTAAGAAACGTAATGTCGTTTCACGTTTCTTTTACAGTTTCTTTTGTCATCAATACATCTGTTATTTTAGCCACTCCTTACTTTATCTCCAGCCGACTTCCCTTTCTTATTTTTCACGAAAGTTTCTCTTTCTCAAACCCTAAAAAATTCATGGCCTCCATCTTGCAAGTTTTGGTAATGGCTTCCCTTTCTTTTTCTTATTTCTCTTCTTATTTTTCTTTGAGTTATGCCTTGTTTTCTCATGCTTTCTGCTAGGCTTCTCCTCCATAGACGCAGCCACAAACTCCTACACCTCTTCCCTGCTATCACCACCACCTATGTTTCCAGCCATGACCAAGGCCGAGCCATCCATGGTGGTCAAACCCTTCAAAATTGCAACCTACATGCCAAAAACAATGTTTGTTGACCATTTTGGCCTCATCCCCTTCAACCACCACCCTAACCACCACCATAGCAGCAACCACCACCTCTGACCTGATCACCACACACCCCTCCAACCTCTGTCCAGTCGTGGTGCACCCACAGGCCGAGCACACTTCCATGGCCGAGCCCTCTAGCCAACCAAAACTCCATTTGTTTGCCTAAGACCCTTCACCTCTTCATGTATGAAACTCCACCTTGCTCATGACATGAACCCGACCCATGCTATCCTAGACCTGAGCCAAAACTTAACCAAATCTGAACCAAACTATACCCTAGGCCGTGACAAAGGTTTGAGGAAGCAAGGCAAAAAGTTTGGCAATTCGTTTCTCTTTTATTTTAAAGTTATTGCACTTTAAAGTCGTATTGAATTGTGTTGTTTTGATTGTTTGTTTTGGATTGTACACAAGAGTTGTAGCTTGGATTCCCTCTCCACTCAAGTCCGTAATTGTGTCATCGTGCTTTGTTTTCTGTTGTGCCTTTGGTTTTGACATCTTCAGCAATTAGAGGTGAGTAAAGCTCACACGACATTTATACTTATGCAGTTGTGAAACAACAACAACTGAATGTGTAGAAATATTTATGGTGTTATAACTGCCATGTGATTTTATATATATATGATGTTAACATGTTAAATTTTATGTCATATCACCTGTTACATGTCACATCACCTGTTACTATTGTATATTGTTAAACCGTTCATTTTTGATCTGTCTATCACACTGCAAGTTCTCTGCAGATTAGAAATCACTATGGGTTGAAATGATACATACCCGAACGGACTTTAGAATAGGGAAAAATCATTATGGGCTGAAATGATAGGCTTGAACGGTTTTATTTAATTTATTTTAACTTGGGATTGCGGGTTTGAAATGATAAAACCCGGATTTTCTTTGTAAATTACGGGTTGAAATGATATATTACCCGTATCACTTTAACTAGCGTAGAAAATTATATACAGGCCCGTAGTTAAAATATGTTTTTCTAAAAATTTTAAAAATATTTTAGAAATTTAATTATTATAATATTTTGATTTAAAATTAAATAAAAATATAATTTTTGTAAAGTATTATTGATTTTCTGGAAATCTATAAGTTAAATAAATTATGGAAAAGTTAGAAAATCTGAATGTAAGTTATTTTGGAAATTTTGATTTAATTTTTAATGGAATTTAAATTAACTTTGAAATATGATAAATTTATGATATTTTGAATTTAAATTAATTTAAAATGATTTTTTTTACATATTAATGATTTTTGAATAAAGTTAAAATGTTAATGAGTGAATATTGAGTTGAATTTGGAAATATAACTTAAATTGGAATTTATGAATTTGGTTTAAAAGTGAAATTTTAAGTTAAGTTAAATAAAATGGAATTAAGTTATATTTTAAATTTTAAACTTAAGTGTTAAGTTGAAATTTAATGTAATGAATTTAAATTTGAATGTTGAAATTTAATAAGCGAATTATTAATAAATATTGATTTTTGAAAGGAAACTTAACTTTAAAAAATCATGAATTTAAGGAAAATTAAACGATGCTTATAAATGTGAAAATGTATGATTTTATAAGCTAAAAATGATTTAAATAAAAATATAAGTGTTTGTGAAATTCTATTGAATATTTGAAGTTAATTTACATCATTTTTAAATGCTGTCTTTTGTTAAATTGAATTGTTTTGAATGTAACTTTCTGTAGCATTTTCCAAATGCTGCGAAACTTGAATTTTCATTGTTTTAATAAATTTAAGTGCATAAATGAACATTGAAAAGTTTAAATTTTTGGAATTTAATAATTTAATTATTAAATGTAATAAATTCATTTTTATGATTTAATAATGAAGTAATTTGTTTTGAAATATAACTATTTGATATATTAAAATGATTGGAATGTGGTTTCGAAAAATATGATATTTTGATATATTAAAATGATTTGAAACGAAATTTTGAAAGATATGATATTTTGATATTAAATGATTTGAAAAATGGAGTTTTGAAAGATATGATATTTTGATATTAAAATGATTTGAAAAGAAGTTCTGAAAGATATGATATTTTGGAAATGAAGCTTTGAAAAGATATGATATTTTGATATATTAAAATGATTTGAAAGGAAGTTTTGAAAGGATATGATAATTTAATATATTGAAATGGTTAGAAATGACTTGATATTTATTTTGATACATATTTGAATTGAAAGATATGGTATGATGATATATTGAAACGGTTTGGAAATGATTTAATCTTTATTTTGGTAAAGATTTGGGTCGAAAGGATATTTTATTTTGAAGTATATAATATTGTTTTAAAGTTATAACTACGGGTTATAATAACGATTGGTTGTTAAAGAGACCGGGATCGGATATTGTCTTATAGCCGGCCAATACCGAAAACCACTTTAACAACTGTGTACGCGGTGGAGATTATAGAATGAAGTAGGATGGTGGCGACGTTCTCGAGGTATATTACGTGGACCCAACTCACGTGGGTTGGCATAAATGACTAAAACAGGAGCTATACTGGGCTACACAAAGGGTCGCACCCTTTCATCGAGCATGCTCCATCGGAAACCATTCTATTACTTTTGTGATTCGATACGTGGCGCCACTTTGATTCGGGGGTATTGTTCGAGGTGGACGGAAGCTGCTGGCCTGCCGTCACCACCGTTCCGGGAGTGCAAACGGTGTATCCACCCTGGCATTGCCTCGCGTGCCGTGTCATCTCCTTATAGCGAGCCCACTACGATTTTGGTTTTAAAGATCCGACCGCGTTAAGGTTCACCATCCCCTTAACGCTATTTTCTATATGATTATACTTTACCGATTAGACACTACTGTATATAGCGTATATTACTACATAGTAAATAGTTTAACTGATCCTTAGAGGATGTGCGGTCCCAAGCATCTTCTAAGTTACTTGTACCTTTACTACAAGTCACTTGAGTTGGTTTACATTGTATAAGTATGTTTATCCTGACTCGAGTGTTTGTATTTTTATTTACGCTCGGGTCAGCCTGAGTTATTCACAGATTTGGACTTCCATTCTCTGGAGATTGGAATCGCTGGAGATTGTCTGCTTGTCAAGTTTTATCTTTTACAGTCTGTTGTTCTTTTCAGCTCTTGTATTAGTAGACTTCTATGTAGTGAGACTCCCTTTGTACTTTATTTCTTCTGTTGTATCTTATGTAACTCTAATATATTTATATAGTAGCTTCATGAACTACTATCTCTTTTACTTCCGCTGCATTATATTTACTCTGTGTCTGTGATCTGTGATTTTTATTTACTGTATATTCTGAGGTTTGCCAAATTTTATTTACAACGCGGTATTTTGAGCAATTCAATTCCAGCATGAGTGTCTACCTATACACTTATAATGGATGCGAATGGTTGAAAATACTTAGTCGTTACAATTTTTTCATAATTTATAATTTGGAAAATATTTAAATTATCTTTTGATGTATTTTTGGGAAAACGATGGTATTTACGAAATTTCGTAGAATGAAATATTTTTTGTGTATTATTATTGTTTTGAGATCTTATCGCATTTTTATACGCGACTATATTTTTTTGTCGTTTGTGGATGAAATTCTATGTAGCGAGATGCCAAAATTACGAAATAAACTAAGTTCAAAACTTATAATATTCAACACAATTTCACTTTTCCCCCTTTTCTCTCTTATTCATTTTCATTCTCTATAAACCAAAAGAAAACAACCCACTAATTTCAAAACTAAAACTAAAAATATCCACTCTTCGAAAAATTATAAAGCAAGCTTCTTTGAGTTTGTTTGGGCTAGATCTACCTATTCATGTGGGTTTGGTTGTGTTCGGCAGTGTTTGGTGATGGTGGACATGTGTAGTAGAAAATTAGGTTATTGTTTTCTTTAGATTTAAGTGACAGAATGCTACGAGGTCGGTTGCATCGGGTTCATGGTGGAAAGGAGCAGCTTTGGTTGAAGTTTTGTGGGTTGTGGTCTTGTCTGGTGACATGCAACCTTTTTGGTACATGGATGGGAATTATTTGGTCAAAATTTGATAGGATTGGCTGAGATCGACGTTAAGGTGATGACTGTGTTGAGATTTGGATGAGAAGTTCAACGGCGACGTCAGATTGGAAAGTCGTGAAGCGCAGTTCCGTGATGGTATGCATTTGAGCAAGAACGAGGATGCATTGTTAATTTGCATATTTGGTGAAGGAGTGTGGTTAGGTAAGAGTAATGAAACTAATTTAGTTAATTATGTAACTAGTGAAACTAATTGTTTAAATTAAATCTGAATTTTATAAAATTGATATCTTGCTCAAATGAGATCGTATTTGGACGCGATCTTTTATGTTGGACTCATATAAATGTTATCTACACGATGGAATTAGATTCAATGGATTTGGACCTTGTATAATTTTGAGCTAAAATCAAACGTCGATTAAATCGAAAGGCGAAAGCATCAACCAGAATTTTGGTGAGTTTACTCACCTCTAAACAAAGTATATGATGCCTATATTGCTATAAAGTATTGTTAAATGCTTCGATGATGATTGATAGTTTTAATGAAGAATAAATTAATAATAAAATCATAGTGATTTGATTTAATTACGCTTAATGTAATTAAATATGTTATACTCCATTTGTGATGTCCATTTAGAAAAATAAAACATTGTTGTACTATAATTAGATTGAGTAGATTATTTGGACATCTATCTAGCAGAATAAATCACGGTTGTATGATTGCAAAGCAAAAATGTTATTTTTGAAGTTAATTAATAAATGATATGTTAACTACTGATTGCTGATTGTTAATTTATGCTTGACGGTATATCGACTATTGATTGGTAATTGTTGATAATAATATGGTTATTATTGTAGTTTGACTATTTGTTTGGATTTGAATTCCCGCTTGAAAAGTTGATTGCATAAATAACTATTGGTCTGTAGGTGAAATTTGTATAGAGACCCTATGGGTTTTCTTGCCATTATTAATTTACTATTATATGCACCTTGCTTATATTCTTATGTTGCTCATATTATTGTTGGGTTGAATTATTTATGCCTTATTGTATGAAATATCATCTCCATAAACCGTTGTTATGTGTTGAACTTGAGCTTGTATTTTTATAAAATACATGTGTGGTTATGTTCTTGCACTTGGAAAGTTGTTCAAACAAATTTTTTAATATTTTGAGAATTTTGAAAATAAAGGGTAAGTGTTAATGGAAATTCATAAAAGAAGTTATCTTTCAGGATAATTAACAGTGTTTTAAATTTATAAAGAAACTACAAATTTGATTAATTACCTTTCAAGATAATTAAAGTTATTTTAAATTTATAAAAGATTATAAATTTGATTTAATTATCTTTGGGGATAATTATTGTTTTTTAGATTTATATAGGTTATTTACCTTAAATATTTCATGAATTCTTTTCAAATAGGTTTGTAAGGATTGTATAAGTATTTGAAAAGAATTAGAGATTTAAATATATTCTTAATTATATTTGACTATAATAAAGTTAACTATAAATTTATAAATGATGTTTAAGTTAATTAACCAATTTAATTAAAGTGATTAAGGTTTATCAACTGATTTAATAAAGGTGTTTAAAGCTAATTGATTGATTTATTCATGGTGTGTAAAATTTGATTAATTATCTCTTGTGATAATTAATGTGATTTTAAGTTTAGAGAATTATATCAATTATCCTTCAGGATGATGAAAATTGTTCTAAATTTATAAAATCATGCTAATTAATTTATTATCTTTCGGGATGATAAATGTTGCTTGAAATTTATAAATGATAGTTTATAAATGAGAAATTCTTTTAAAAAGGAATGTTTAAAAAGAAAGCTAAGTCTAAATTGTTTGGGTTTATAGTAAATAATGTTTTAATAATATTTGATTTGACCCTTCGTTTTTAATACTCTTAGAAATATTATTTGATCATTTAAAGGAATATTTTTAAAGAGTGTTTTCAAAAGTGTTTTACAAATATTTGTGAGGAGAAAATCAAGCATGATCTTAAATCAAATATTTTAAGAGATTTAATATTCGTATAAGACCATATTTTATCCACGATAGTTGATGTATTGGCCCTCAATTCTGCTATCTTCTTTGAGCTTCATCAATTTAAGACAATTTCTTGCCCAGTCGAGCATTGATATTCTTTGTTGGATATGATTAAACCCAAACAGCGAGTGGAAGCCAAGCTATGTAGGGTTGCTCCCACTATGGTGTTGTCACATATATTCTAGGTTGGTTTTGGTTATATGTGTATTGAGATATGAAATACTCGGATATTCGGTAAGGTTGGTGGGGTTTGGCTTGGATGTGTCCAAAAGCCATTGTACTTCTCAAGTATATTTTTAAAGGTATACTTGTGGTGAGGGGGATGCACCCTTCTAGACATTGTTGGAAAATTCATTTCCTTGGTTGGTTCAAATCTTTGTATCGTTTTATTAATTGCATCTAAAAGTGCTGGAGCTCATTTTGATATTTAATTATTTTTTCAATTCTTTCAAGTCTAATTTGGTTCCGACTTGATTCCATTTTTATATTATGGATGTTGTTCTGGTAAGATAAAAATCATTCAGCGTTTAGCAACGTGGTCTCACGAAATTATTATATGTTCATCATATCACCTAAGTTTTCTCACGCTTATTTTCCAAACTTATCCTGTGTTATTTTATTATAACGCTCGAGTCAGACCGAGTATTTTTCTAGGTTGTTGTTAATGGGAGATGGAGCAATGAGTAGAGCTGGATGTTCACCTACCGCAATATTTTATTTTCCACTATTTTATTATATACCCATAAGAAATTGTAAGATCAAGAAGTTATAACTATCCAGGCTGATATGGTTTGTTTTTAACTCTGATATACAACGTATTTTAGAGTGACTACTTTTACAATCTTTGTTATATTATATGTTGTCGTTCCATTGTGAGATTCTATTTTTCCTATTTTTTTTAATTTTACACTAACAATCTGCATTTTCAACGATTGAACATTTGGCACTGGAATATCATTGATGTATTTGGCTGAGACTTTCAATGATAAAAAAGGTGAGTCGTTACATTTGGTATCAGGGTTAAAGGTTAAGCGAGAACCTTGGCTTTGGTGGGTTAAACTCATTAGAGATACGGCAAGTGACACCTTATAATGAGTTGAAGTATCATATATTATGATAATGTATTTGTTATTGCTATAAAATCATACTGTATTTATTGGTCTATTGAGTTGGTTATGAATTCTGGTCAAGATGTGGGTGACCACATTGTCGATAGAGATTCCTAAATACCCGAACAAGGAAAATGGACATGATATTGACTTTTGAAAATTTGGAAAATGAATTATTTTACCTAGGATTATATATTTTATATTTATAAAGGAATAACTTTCGAATATATATAGTTTTTTATGTTGTATTTATTTGTTTGAAAATGATAGTATTTATTTATTATCATTATTATTTGATTTGTCATGCTCCGATAGTTTAGGAGCATTGACTATTGTTTCTTGATTGTTAAGTTATGCTCGACTAGTTTATGAGCATTTGTTGATAATTGTGATTCCATTAAAATAAACCTCTTGTGAATTAAATTTTATAATATGACTATAAGATGTTCGTAGAAATTGTTAAGCTAAAAGTCATCTTTCAACAATATTGAGTTAAAAGCAAACTTTTCATAAAAGTTGTTTAGTATAATCAAAATGGGAAGATAAGACATTTAGAGGATAAATATTTGTGAAAAGTTTAAAATAATAAAGGAAAAGTATTATACAATAAGATGGTTATAAAAGGTTCATTTTATATGAATATGGTACATAAAATCATTTATATGATGCATAAAATGTGCTTTATAAGTGAAAATAGTTTTTGGGACTTAAATTCCGGTGTTGCTTGAATTAATATCAAAAAAGATTGTTGAGAAAAATAATAATGGCATTACGGAGGAGTATTCATAAGTATAAATATTTCAAAGAGATTTTATTAATAAAAATTCAATTTCTTTAGATAGTTTGGGGAAAACATCTTAATTTGTTTTATGGTAATCTGTATAATCTTCTAAGTGATGATCGGATGTTTGCTTAGGCAGACGTTTTAGTGCACTCGATAAATTTTTCTCTTTATAATTGTGCGATCGAAATGGGTTTAAATAAATACAACATCGATGGAAAAATTGTAAAAGCTATTTTATATATAGAAATATATGTAGCATGATTTCCAAAAAGGGTTTTGAAATAAAAACTTGGTATTTAGTCCTCAAGTTTCCTTAAGAGAAATTAAATGGATTTATCTTTTATTTTAAAGCGGTTCCATCTTTAAAAGAAGTTAGAAGTATTTTGGAATAAATATCTATGGATTGTCTTATAAAACATGTTGTAATAAAAGAGAGATTTATAAATAAAAGAGAGATTTATAAATTAATTTAGAGATTTGTAAAAGGACACATAAATATGGAATGGGTTTATTAATGGGAATTTTATAAAAAGGTTTTGGAATGTTTTGATAAATGAAATATGTAAATCTTGAACAGAAAAGAGATAAACTAATTTAAAATTTTAAATAGTTTAAATTGGATAGGGAGGTTTTTATAAGGTATTGTTGTATTTAAACTATGGCTTTTGTTAATCATAAAAGTTGTGTAAAATATTTGATGTTATTGAGCTGACTAGTAAACATCGTTACCTTAGGAATGTCAAGGAAAGTAGATTCTAGGATTGATTGTGGATACCGGCATCCTACTCTTCTTAGTTGCTTACCTAACCGGATAGGAAACAAGGTCGAAGTAGCCGACTCGGTTTTAGGACCCACATTTCATTTGAGTTTCCATTTGAATTTTGAAAAATAAAAATAAAAATAGATAAATAAAATAAAATGGACATTTGGCATATATTCTTAGGATGTAGAACAGTATTATACAAGTAAATAAAAATTGAATAAGTTTTTAATTTAATGTTTTATAACGATAAGCCTTTATGAAATGTTTATAAACTTAAGTGGAAATTTATTAAGTAATTTAAAAATAATATTAGTATTATATAAAATACTATAAATAGAAATGAAAGTGATTTAAAAAATATTGGTGTAGTTAAGAGACCAATAAGATTAAGTACATAAATTATATGTAAATCATTTAATTCACACAGTTCTTGATCATAGGTTCGAATACATAATTTTAGGGTTATTTTCACCAGTTCGAAAAAGGATTTCTCACTTGATTCTTATCAACGAACACTTTATTTGAATTCTTGATATGATACAGAGGTTTTCTATCATAATATATGGTGATGTAAGAAAAACAGAGGTTTCATCGAGGAAGCTAACCAGATTCTGCATTAGGGAGGTTGAGTGAGCAATACTAGTTCGAAGGTAAAGTTTATGTATCCAATCAAGTGATCGGATCAGATATAGCGTACGGATCAGATACATCATATAGGTTTAAGTACTTCTGTATGCTTCATTGTGTGGCTTAAGGAAGTTTAGGAGCAACTTTCAATTTTTGTTAGTATGGCACCATGCCCCTCTAGGCACCTCGAAAATCAAACATGACTAGAAGCACCATTGGTCGAGTGAAATAAAAATCGATAACATAGCACAAAGACTAGGAAAACAACATAAAATGATTAAAATATTACAGCGGAAGAAAACTTCCACTAATTATAAATTAATAGCAAAACAGCTTCATTAAAAGCAGAATTATCCCAAATTTATTTTTGAAACCAAAAATACCAAGTAGTCTTAAAACATAAAACACTACAAAGTTCACAATATAGGTCCCCATATATAAAGTACGGAAAAGAGAAACGAAGTACATGAAACAAAAAAACAAAAGCGGAAGATAACAAATAATTTAATGATCCTCCAAGCTGCAAAGAACTACAACCTAGACCTGCCTTCCTGTGATTTCGAAAAAATAGGAAAAACAGAAATGTGTTAGACATAAAGTCTGGTGAATGAGAAATAAGATGAAGCAAGAAGAATAAAACAGTTCGATTTAGGGCTTCCCCGGATATCGCAGAGGGTGAATAATATAATGCAGTGAATCCTTCTTATATACAGTTCTTAAGAAGCCAAAGTCCATGGTTACTCTAGGGAAGTCAACCATGCATAATACTAAACGTCAATCGGCCTATCGGACCTGCTGTTGTAACATCCCGCCTTTTCGCACGCTTTAAATCAACACACGTGCCAATTCAAACCATACGGAAGGATGGATTGTTATGGGATAAATAAGAAAAAAACAAGAAAAATAAAACAAAACAGAATCTCACAGTGGAAGGATAAAATATAATAATCAATATACAGTTCATAAAACTGTTTACAAAACAATTGATTCTTCTTTATACAATAAATATCAGAGTTCACATACCAATAAATATTAATGCAGCGGAATACAGTGTGTAGTGGCCATATAGTATATAATAATAATAAAATCTCCGTCTTCGTCTTCCAGAAATAAAATCTTCAAATCCTGAAGCGCTCGGACTGACCTGAGCGAATTGAAAGACAAAACACTCGAGTCAGAACTAAAAGATCTTATGTAAGTTAAATTAACTGAAATAAATATGAGTGCAGTAACTCAAAAGATGCTCGGGATTTACCTCTTAAGAATCCATCAAACTATTTACTATGTAGTATATTTCGCTATTATAATAGTGTCTAATTGTAAAATAAACTTACTTTTTAATAGCGTTAAGGGGTTACCCATGTAGCCCTTAACACAAATAATGCCAATAGTCTATACATTACCGTAATACCTCCGGATCGGGAGGCTACCAGAGGATACTCCATAGGTACGACACAAATAGAAACTCGTAGTAAAGGCTCGGTATGGTAGGTGACATGGCACAACTAGGAAATGCCAGGGTAGATATACCAATTACGCATCCGGGCTGGTGGAAACGCGCAATGCCCAGCTACCGCCCACCTCGAACAAACTCCCCCAAAATAAAAAATAAAGGTGGCCACCGGATCAATCCAAAGTCAAAGTATAGTATCGAAGAGGAGTGTCCGATCAGAGGAAAGACCTCATTGGCCCGAGAATCGCTCCTGTTTTAGCCACCTTATGCCAACTCACGGGAGTTGGGTCCACGTATTTACCTTAAAGGAAACACCGCCACCAACCTACTTCATTCTAAAATCTCCACCTCGTACACGGTTGTTAAAGTGATTTTCGGAGTTGGCAGAGAGTATGACAACTTCCGATCCCGGTCTCTTTATTAACCAACCGTTATTATAACACCGCGGTCTTTTAAAATAGTTTGTACTCTAAAAACCAGAATAAAATTTACCATTTCAAACCCATAAATACGATACCATTTCCATTTCCAAAACAAATTCATATTGATATTATTCTTATAAAACCCAAATCAATGATATCATTTATTTCATATATATTTCTCGTCCAAAATCATATTGCTTTAAAATTTTAATATCTGGAAACCAAACATTTGAATTATAGCTTTCCAAAACATAATACTGCGAAATTCATAGCTTTAAAACCATAACTTCTAAAACTTGAATGGTTTGGATATTCAACAGTATATAGAATAAAATAGTTGATTTTATATTACTTTATAAAATAATTTCTGCAACTTCACAATTTATCCATTTACAATTTTAGGTCTAAAACCCATAAATTTAGATTCACCTTTAGTTTCAATAAAACACTTCGATTTCAATATATTCAAACTTCGAGTATTTAATAATTTCAAAACTAAGGTTGGAATTTATATTCAACAATTTATTATTCTATTATTTAATTTTGAACAGTCATAAAATAAATCCATAAAATAAAACTCAAATTTCTAACAATTTAATATTTCCTTCAATTTAATCATACCAGAAATATTCATTTAATTTATCTTAAATAAAAATCCAGTTATAAATATCATACCTTTTTTTTATTTCCAAGCTTTGATAAGTTTTACATCAACTTATGGAGTGAATTTTTTTTATAAGTTCCATTCAAATAAATTTCAAATTTTACCTTCCAATCTTAATTGATTTAAATCATTAAACTCCATTATTCAACTTATTTATTTTATTTAAAATTTCATAGCTTAAATTTAATAATTTAACTATGTATGTATATAAAATAAGATTGTATATAAGATCAAAATTTAATATTTATTAAACCGTATCCTATCCAACCATAAAATAATTTCAAAAATAATTATATATATATATATACCGCGGTGCCTGTATATAATTTTCTATCCTATGGTCAAGTGATACGGATATTTATCATTTCAATCCGCAATTTAAAAAAAAATATGGTTGTATATCATTTCAAACCGCAATCCCGAATGAAATGAAATGCATGATAACTTGAAGTTTATATAAATAAACATCCATTCATCTAAATATCAATCATCAACCATTTATTTTAATCATCATCCAATTTGAACAAAACATCAATATATAGCATATAAAATATAACAGGTATTAACTAACAGTTTATATTCAATAATAAATTTAATAACTGTTAAACTAGCAGTTTATATGCAAATAAATAAATTTTAACTGTAAATTTTTATGCAATAATAAAATTAAATAACAATTAAATTTAAATAAATGCAATCTAACTGAGATGATGAATAAAATATGCCGAACAGTCATAAATGAATTTCTACTCATATCATAAATCAACTTAACAAACATAAGAAAACCTAGAAGTTTTGAGTAGGTTAAAACACTCACCTTTTGAATTTAAATCGAATTTGAATCCGATTTAAACCAAAAAATTTGACAGTCCCCAAATCCGTTCAAACCAGCGTCAAAGTGTCCTCGATACGAACGCAACGGAGAAAATCGCGCGTCAATCCGAGCTCGTATGCAAAAGTTATTCGAGTTAAAAGATTTAAATTTTAATATAACATAATTAATTAATACATAAAAAAATAACGTACCATCCTCTTCTTCCTTATCCACGAACCTACTAACCCATCATGCACGCGCCACTTTCTTCCGTACGCACGCAACTCGAGACATATAGAGTTCGATCAGCGACTACCAGTGTGTGCGCCACCTTGAGAGCCACCTACGGACCAAGTTTCACATCACCACTCGCTACCGTTTGCACGCAATCCAAGAAAATACGTCCATGCTTCCAAACCAGATTCTGGCGAATCCGTGGTCCAATAGCATAGATCAACCGTATGGATTTGAAGAGCTCGCCGAGATCTACAACTTTTCTTTTAGAATTTTTCAATTTCGTTGAACGGATTGAAAGATATTGAGAAAAGAAGATAAGCAATTTCTAGCCATTGAATAAGTGGCGGACATGGTATAGAATTAGGGTTTCTGAAATAAAATAATAATAAAACTGTCTCGGTTTGCGTGCGTATTTATAGAGTTTAACGTCAAAAACGGGCCAGAGTCCAACTTAAGCGTGCTGATAGGCGATCCTAACATAAAAAGGCCTTCTGAACGCAATGGTACTGGTTCCAAAGCCCAGTTCCATCATTTTCGTAGGTTACTGTTCAAGTCAATTTGTTTGAATGACAAAAATGCCCCTGAAAAGTCCGTTTCGGCTCCGGAACGAAAATGAATCATCCCATATATCTAAATATATGTTTTTAAATATTTTAAACACGATGAAACAAGTTTCAAACCCAAATTCCATCGTATGAAGAAGTTATGTTAAAAACAATATTTTCAAATTGATTTCAATTAAATCGATTTCAAGGCTTTTCGCGTTCGTACGATCAAACGACAAGTCCGATCGCTACGAAACTTGAAAACCTACAATAATTCACTGTTACGGATCCGATGAAACTGGTTTTGTCAAAATCAGAGCCCTTGACCAAAATGACTATTTTTATATTAATTAAATAAATTTAAAACAAATTAATTAAATTAAATTTCGCGTTAAAAATTCTGAACTTTGCAATCTTTGTCACTTTATAATTTTCAAACATTTACAATGATTTAATAATTTTTTTAAAAGTCAATTTATTAAAGATTAATCAATAGAAATCTTCAATTTCATAAAATTCAAAATTATGGATAAATTTCCAAAATTTCCATTAAATTGAATTTAACCCTAATTATTCCATTCATAATTTCAATTAGAAGGGTTTGCCATTGGATTTAAAAATTATCACATAAATATTTTCCGTTTTCAACTTAATTTTTAAATTAACGTAATAATTAAATATTTGATTTCATTTATTGGCAATTAATCCAAGTATTATAAATTTAATAAATTAACTCACCATTAAAGATTCAAATTCTTTAATTCATAAATTCCATCATCTTGATTTACTTATTAATATATAATTCTTTAAACCAATTCCCATCTCTATTTAAAGTAACTTAATTCACCAATTATAGAATTTATTTCAATTTCTTAAAATAACCTATTTATTATACATTGAATCCAATTTATTTTGATAAGTTTCCAATTGAATGGATTAGATTCAATTTCAACCTTTAACTTACACTTAAGTTTAGGTCATAATCAATTTAAAACGTATTACCTTTCTTAGTTATTACTTTACATACTTCTCGTATTAATTTCACCATTAATCATAATTATTAAAGTAATACTTATAATAAATACGACCCTATAATTTCTCAACATTTAAATGAACGTTATTTCATTTTCCATTAGTGTGACATTCATTCATTTTATTACCACTTATTACAACTTCTAATTCCATTAACAAATAAGCAGGTAATTTATAATATATGTTACAAATTTTGAATTAATCACTATTCATTATTATTGACTTTACTTTAGCATTACTTACCTTGCATTAACATTGTTACTTAAAATTCCTATCCAATTGCAATGAATATTCTAATGAATGCATTTACTCTTTTCTGTTATGTTATTAATTATCATCAAGGCACATCTAATTATCATTATTGGTAAATGAGTGAATTTACTAGTAACCACTATTATAACCTTTAATATACTTGTATATTTATTCATCAATCAATATTTACGTTCTTTTTTTTTCATTCAAATTGATTTATAGCCTAAAATACATTTATATTAGTCTCATTTCATTCAATTCATTAATGGGTATTGCACTAACCTTATTACTTTACATTACATTCAGTTTCCAAATTTTATAGGATTAAATTCTAATTACTTACCATTTAATCCATCAATTATTGATTCTATCCAAACATGTAACTTATAATAACTACTTACAAAAATAGAAATATCATTTATTCCAATATTTTCTAACTTTACATTAATATATTAAATAAATTCCCTTTGAATGAATTTATATCCAGGTATATTACTTACCCCATTTCATTTATTGAAATTTATTCAAATTGCTATAAAATAGGTTTTAAGTCACCATTTATATATTTTAATTTGGCGTTCATTTCAATATTCGTTTGCAAAGTTTTTTTTTCTTTCTACTAAAATTAATTACAAAGCTCATTAATTCAACAAAATTAAATGCACGAAATTTACGGGTCGTTACACTCTCCCCCACTCAAAACTTTTCGTTCCCGAAAAGGAAAAAGAAGGGAGAAGGAAGAATTAAATAAACAATACATCTTATTCAAAATATTAACTTATAAACAATAATTTACAAAATTTATTACTTTAAATAAAATATACCCATTTTATAATTATTATATCTTTTTATACTTGAATAAATAATGTTTGGAAAAATATTTCAAAAATTTCTAAGTCCAAAAATTTACGAAAAATTGCAGTAGAGTCTCCCTTGTACGGAGAGGCTCGGGAGAAAATATAATATCCAAATATAACAATTATATTACATATATTATCCAAAATATAATATTCCAAACCCGGGAAAATATATAAAATAGCGCTTTTACCCGTAATCCGTAAACGTACCTATTTGTTGGGCAATTAACGCTTAATTTATGGAACCAAAAGCAGTAGCAATTGCTTCCATAATCTGCATTTCACTTATAAAATCCAAAGGGTCAAAAATTATGTAAAGTGAAATATTTAAGTGGTTTTAATCATTAATAACACATGAATACAACAACCAACAATTTCAACAAGTAGCATAAACAACAAATACAAAACAACCATACAATCAAACAAACAAATAGTTGTTCGGGTTCAAATTTTTTAAATTGTACGGAATGAAAAATAAACTACTAGCGCATCATTTACTCAACAGTCTTAGATAAAACTAAATAGATTATTCATTCACCCAGATCCAATTTTAATGTATCCTTGCCCAAACAACCATCAACTAAACAACAACAAATTCAACCAACAATCAACTTAACTTATTATTAATTTCATTTCATACCTTTGTTGTTTGATTTGCTTTTTATTTATACAGTGATTTATCTTTTAAATTTACATTTACTCATTAAATGTTTGCTTCATTATTTTTACTTATTACTTACAATTATTCAATCCCATTAACTCAGGTCATGCTAGTTCCTTTATTTCGTTATAATTATTCATTCATTTATTATTGCATGTCCTCATTTATTTATTTTTTATTTATTTATTTTTTATTTTTATTTTATTTTATTTACTGTAGTATCCATTTTCTACTAATTTTATTTATAAATATCTTCAACTGTTTACTTAAGTTCATTATCATTCATTTATACTACTTCATTTCATTTATTCATAAATTTAAACTTAAGTTTATAACTCTATACCACCAACTCTAATAAATAAAATCAATTTATTGAACCCTTTCATTACATACTTTTACTTTACAATTTCCATTACATTTCTTATTAAGCATTTCAACTTTCAATATTTGGTAAGTTATATATGCTTTTAAAGAATGTAATTGAAAGTTATACAAGTTTTCTCATTTCTTTTAATTAATTCATTGTTCAATAAATTTTTACCTTTTTCTTATACGTTACAATTTCAACTTCCTTTTTATTTCCTTTATAACTTAGCCTTAAATCTCTTACCTAAATTTGAGGTTTCCATTTATAAATTACTTACCTTTCATTTCACTACACTAATTGGAACAATTAATTAATGGAAATTTAAGAATTTAATACCGGGTTAAATTTCAAATTATTTTAAAATAATAGATAAATATATTCTAACAACTTATATATATCAAATTATATTAAAACAATTCAAAATTTATATATTTTTTTTTCAAAAAGGAATCTGCAGTAAAACTACTACAGTGGCCTTCCACCTTCGAAACTCGAAAATGAAAGTCGATGATGCGACCGCCATCACCGAAATTATTTTCCAGCGACAGAGAGGAAAGTACAAAACTTATTTTCTCCAAAATCTTCTTTAAAACAATTCTTCTGAATTATATTGAAATACTTTTATCAGGAAATACTTATAAACAATATTATTATATTCCAAAATTTATTCGAGAAAATTTTAAAACCCCGGATCTTAAGTTCTAAATTTCCAAATTTCATTTATTTTATTTTTCAATCTTATTTCTATTATTATTTGTACACTTTATTACCTAACAACCAATCTATTGCAGCCAAATATAGATATCATATGAAATTTTTTTATTTTATATATAGAAAATATAATAGGTAAAATTATTTCATTCACCTATATAAAACAAATATTATGTCGGTCTGTCCTATTAAGTGTTTAGAAATCCCTATTGATGTCATAGCGTCCCATGCACCAACTAGAATTTATAAATACAAAACGGAACAAATTTACATAATATTAAAACCTTTTTATAACACTAACAAATACGCTTTCTCATATATATACTCTTGGCGACTCCCGTAGGGTATTACTACCCTATTAATAAAGAGTCAGACCCCACAAAGATAAGGTTTAACGCTAAACCAAAGCTCTAATACCAGATGTAACATCCCGCCTTTTCGCAAGCTTTAAATCAACACACGTGCCAATTCAAACCATACGGAAGGGCGGATTGTTATGGGGTAAATAAGAAAAAACAAGAAAAATAAAACAAAGCAGAATCTCACAGCGGAAGATAAAATATAATAATCAATATACAGTTCATAAAACTGTTTACAAAACATTTGATTCTTCTTTATACAATAAATATCAGAGTTCACATACCAATAAATATTAATGCAACGGAATACAGTGTGTAGTGGAACCATATAGTATATAATAATAATAAAATCTCCGTCTTCGTCCTCCAGAAATAAAATCTTCAAATCCTGAAGCGCTCGGACTGACCCGAGCAAATTGAAAGACAAAACACTCAAGTCAAAACTAAAAGATCTTATGTAAGTTAAATTAACTGAAATAAATATGAGTGCAGTAACTCAAAAGATGCTTGGGATTTACATCTCTTAAGGATCCGTCAAACTATTTACTATGTAGTATATTTCGCTATTATAATAGTGTCTAATTGTAAAATAAACTTACTTTTTAATAGCGTTAAGGGGTTACCCACATAGCCCTTAACACAAATAATGCCAACAGTCTATACAGTACCGTAATACCTCCTGATCGGGAGGCTACCAGAGTATACTCCATAGGTACGACACAAATAGAAACTCGTAGTAAAGGCTCGGTATAGTAGGTGACATGGCACGACTAGGCAATGCCAGGGTAGATATACCAATTACGCATCCGGGCTTATGGAAACGCGCAGCACGCAGCTACCACCCACCTCGAAAAAACTCCCCCAAAATCAAAAATAAAGGAGGCCACCGAATCAATCCAAAGTCAAAGTATAGTATCGAAGAGGAGTGTCCGATCAGAGGAATGACCTCATTGGCCTGAGAATCGCTCCTGTTTTAGCCACCTTATGCCAACTCACGGGAGTTGGGTTCACGTATTTACCTTACAGGAAACACCGCCACCAACCTACTTCATTGTGGAATCTCCACCGCGTACACGGTTGTTAAAGTGGTTTTCGGAGTTGGCAGAGAGTATGACAACTTCCGATCCCGGTCTCTTTAACAACCAACCGTTATTATAACACCGCGGTCTTTAAAAATAGTTTGTACTTTAAAAACCAGAATAAAATTTACCATTTCAAACCCATAAATGCGATATCATTTCCATTTCCAAAACAAATTCATATTGATATTATTCTTATAAAACCCAAATCAATGATATCAATTATTTCAAATATATTTCTCTTC
Source organism: Allium cepa (assembly GCA_030765085.1). Lineage (NCBI taxonomy): Eukaryota > Viridiplantae > Streptophyta > Magnoliopsida > Asparagales > Amaryllidaceae > Allium > Allium cepa. The sequence continues at coordinate 469,941,671 of CM060943.1, forward strand.
CAAAATCATACTGCTTTAAAAAATTTAATATCTGGAAACCAAACATTTGAATTATAGCTTTCCAAAATACTGCGAAATTCATAGCTTTAAAACCATAACTTCTGAAACTTGAATGTTTTTGATATTCAACAGTATATAGAATAAAATAGTTGATTTTATATTACTTTATAAAATAATTTCTACAACTTCACAATTTATCCATTTAAAATTTTAGGTCTAAACCCCATAAATTTAGATTCACCTTTAGTTTCAATCAAGCACTTCGATTTCAATATATTCAAACTTCGAGTATTTAATAATTTCAAAACTAAGTTTGGAATTTATAATCAACAATTTATTATCCTATTATTTAGTTTTGAACAGTCACAAAATAAATCCATAAAATAAAAATCAAATTTCTAACAATTTAATATTTCCTTCAATTTAATTATACCAGAAATATTCATTTAATTTATCTTAAATAAAAATCCAGTTATAAATATCATACCTTTTCTTTTATTTCGAAGCTTTGATAAATTTTACATCAACTTATGGAGTGATTTTTTTATAAGTTCCATTCAAATAAATTTCAAATTTTACCTTCCAATCTTAATTGATTTAAATCATTACACTCCATTATTCAACTTATTTATTTTATTTAACAATTTCATAGCTTAAATTCAATAATTTAACTATGTATGTATATAAAATAAGATTTTATATAAGATCAAAATTTAATATTTATTAAACCGTATCCTATCTAACCATAAAATCATTTCAAAAATAATTAATTATATATATATATATATATATATATATACCGCGGTGCCTGTATATAATTTTCTATCCTATGGTCAAGTGATACGGATATTTATCATTTCAATCCGCAATTTAAAAATAAAAAAATGCGGTTGTATACCATTTCAAACCGCAATCCCGAATGAAATGAAATGCATGATAACTTGTAGTTTATGTAAATAAACATCCATTCATCCAAATATCAATCATCAACCATTTATTATAATCATCATCCAATTCGAACAAAACATCAATATATAGCATATAAAATATAACAGGTAATAAATAACAAGTATTAACTAACAGTTTATATTCAATAATAAATTTAATAACTGTTTAACTAGCAGTTTATATGCAAATAAATAAATTTTAACTGTAATTTTTATGCAATAATAAAATTAAATAACAATTAAATTCAAATAAATGCAATCTAACTGAGATGATGAATAAAATATGCCAAACTGTCATAAATGAATTTCTACTCATATCATAAATCAACTGAACAAACATAAGAAAATATAGAAGTTGTGAGTGGGTTAAAACACTTACCTTTTGAATTTAAATCCGATTTAAACGCAAAAATTTGACAGTCTCCAAATCCGTCCAAACCAGCGTCAAAGTGTCCGGAATTTCGATATGAACGCAACGGAGAAAACCACGCGTCAATCTGAGCTCGTATGCAAAAGTTATTCGAGTTAAAAGAATTAAATTTTAATATAACATAATTAATTAATACATAAAAAAAATAACGTACCATCCTCTTCTTCCTTATCCACGAACCTACTAACCCATCATGCACGCGCCACTTTCTTCCGTGCGCACGCAACTCGAGACATATAGAGTTCGATCAGCGACTACCAGTGTGTGCACCACCTTGAGAGCCACCTACGGACCAAGTTTCACATCACCACTCGCTACCGTTTGCACGCAATCCAAGAAAATACGTCCATGCTTCCAAGCCAGATTCTGGCGAATCCGTGGTCTAATAGCATATATCAACCATATTGATTCGAAGAGCTCGCCGAGATCTACAACTTTGCTTTTGGAATTTTTCGATTTCGTTGAATGGATTGAAAGATATTGAGGAAAGAAGATAAGCAATTTCTGGCCATTGAATAAGTGGCGGCCATGGTATAGAATTAGGGTTTCTGAAATAAAATAATAATAAAACCGTCTCGGTTTGCGTGCGTATTTATAGAGTTTAACGTCAAAAACGGGCCAGAGTCCAATTTAAGCGTGCTGACAGGCGATCCCAACATAAAAAGGCCTTCTGAACGCAATGATACTGGTTTCGAAGCCCAGTTCCATCATTTTCGTAGGTTACTGTTCAAGTCAATTTGTTTGAATGATAAAAATGCCCATGAAAAGTCCGTTTCGGCTCTGGAACGAAAATGAATCATCCCATATATCAAAATAGATGTTTTTAAATATTTTAAACGCGATGGAACAAGTTTCAAGCCCAAATTCTATCGTATGAAGAAGTTATGTTAAAAACAATATTTTCAAATTGATTTCAAATTGATTTCAATTAAATTGATTTCAATTAAATCGATTTCAAGGCGTTTCGCGTTCGTACGATCAAACGACAAGTCCGATCGCTACGAAACTTGAAACCCTACAATAATTCACTGTTACGGATCCGATGAAACTGGTTTCGTCGAAATCCGAGTCCGTGACCAAAATGGCTATTTTTATATTAATTAAATAAATTTAAAACAAATTAATTAAATCAAATTTCGCGTTAAAAATTCTGAACTTTGCAATCTTTATCACTTTATAATTTTCAAACATTTACAATGATTTAACAATTTTTTTAAAAGTCAATTTATTAAAGATTAATCAATAGAAATCTTCAATTTCATAAAATTCAAAATTATAGATAAATTTCCAAAATTTCCATTAAATTTAATTTACCCCTAATTATTCCATTCATAATTTCAAATAGAAGGGTTTGCCATTGGATTTAAAAATTATCACATAAATATTTTCCGTTTTCAACTTAATTTTTAAATTAACGTAATAATTAAATATTTGAATTCATTTATTGGCAATAAATCCAACTATTATAAATTTAATAAATTAACTCACCATTAAAGGTTCAAATTTTATAATCCATAAATTCCATCATCTTGATTTACTTATTAATTTATAATTCTTTAAACCAATTCCCATCTCTATTTAAGGTAACTTAATTCACCAATTATAGAATTTATTTCAATTTCTTAAAATAACCTATTTATTATACATTGAATCCAATTTATTTTGATAAGTTTCCAATTGAATGGATTAGATTCAATTTCAACCTTTAACTTACACTTAAATTTAGGTTATAATCAATTTATAACGTACTACCTTTCTTAGTTATTACTTTACATACTTCTCGTATTAATTTCACCATTAATCATAATTATTAAAGTAATGCTTATAATAAACACGACCCTATAATTTCTCAACATTTAAACGAACGTTATTTCATTTTCCATTAGTGTGACATTCATTCATTTTATTATCACTTATTACAACTTCTAATTCCATTAACAAATAAGCAGGTAATTTATAATATATATTAATTTTTTTGAATTAATCACTATTCATTATTATTGACTTTACTTTAGCATTACTTACCTTGCATTAACATTGTTACTTAAAATCCCTATCCAATTGCAATTAATATTCTAATGAGTACATTTACTCTTTTCCGTTATGTTATTAATTATCATCAATGCACATCTAATTATCTTTATTGGTAAATGAGTGAATTTACTAGTAACCCACTATTATAACCTTTAATATACTTGTATATTTATTCATCAATCAATATTTACGTTTTTTTTTTCATTCAAATTGATTTATAGCCTAATATACATTTATATTAGTCTCATTTCATTCCATTCATTAATGGGTATTGCACTAACCTTATTACTTTACATTACATTCAGTTTCCAAATTTTATAGGATTAAATTCTAATTACTTACCATTTAATCCATCAATTATTGATTCTATCCAAACATGTAACTTATAATAACTGCTTACAAAAATGGAAATATCATTTATTCCAATATTTTCTAACTTTACATTAACATATTAAATAAATTCCCTTTAAATGAATTTATATCCAGGTATATTACTTACCCCATTTCGTTTATTGAAATTTATTCAAATTGCTAGTAAATATGTTTTAAGTCACCATTTGTACATTTCAATATTCATTTGTAAAGTTTTTTTTCTCTTTCTACTAAATTTAATTACAAAGCTCATTAATTCAACCAAATTAAATGCACGAAATTTATGGGTCGTTACAGCTGTCCTTACCTATCCACGTGCTATAGCGTGAAAGTGGTGTTCTTCACCCATGCACTGTGACTAAATGCCTTTTACGTCTGACCGGCACCGACTCAAACAATCTCGCAGAACCTCGAAGTTGCGCTTAGGCTCCACCAAACTGGACTCATATCCTACTGTCTCCTCGGTCACCAATGTGGACTTACCCCTATCAAAAGTGTCGGTCCTCTGAAAGAGCGCCCGCAGTTGGGTCGACTACGCAAAATCCTCATATGATCTGCCTAAAGAAGCCAACATCGGAGCACAGTTGTCCTGTTCTGTTTGCATCGATCTGTCTGAAAAAGCCGACGGTTGTGGATGCTATCAATCCTACTTACTAGCAACCTATGAAAGGTAACAAATATCCCTGCGAACCACTTGCCGCTCCTAGTAAGTCCATCCAAAACTATATTTTGGTCTTAACTGCATGAAACACCTATCCGAACCTTTACAACGTCTGCCTAGCAAATCGCTTCCAGATTAATTAATTTTACCGTTACATTTTACATTTGCTTTAGGCCATTTTTACATATGATTTGGTTATTTCATAATTTCCCTTTTTCTTACATAAATGGTATTTCGGTTTCATGTCAGTTCAATCCGTATATAGTTTGTCTGTAATTTTTATGCCATTTTGTTATAGATTTACACTAGCCTTTAGGGTCCATTTAATTTACGTTTTTTTCCATCCTAATTTACGTTCTCCTTTTAGAGATTTAATATGTACACTTTTTTAATCCAATTGCCCCAAACTATTTAATTACATAAAATTCCACTTTTACATTTTTAGGCTACATATGAAGCAAACAATTATGCCAATTAGATCTTCCAATTTTGTTCCAAAACCATAATCAAAATAACACAATTATATCAATCAAAACCATATTTTTATTCAAGTAACATATTCTAAATTTATTCAATTAACCTGTTGTACCATTAGAAATTGAATAATAATTCTAATTCAATTTAATTAAAGCAATATTATTTACGCCATGAAACGAGAATAACAATTTGTTTGTTCCAAATTTCAACCCAAACATGAATTATAATTGAGAAGTGGAAGAATAAGAATATACAATAATTTACATAAATTTCAATCTTATTTATGCCATAAAACATGAATAGACAATTTATATGTGTAACAACCCGTATATTTGGACCATTTAAGTTGACAATAATCCACACACGTCAACTCAAATAATACAAAACACGAATCATTATGGGATTATATATACATAAATGTAAATGAGAATCAATACAACATCACAGACACAGAACAGTCACAGAATAATGCAGCGGAAAATACATCGTCATAATAGTAGTTCATGAAGCTACTACAGAAGTACAACAATGTCTCAACATAAAATGACTGGAATGAAATACATAAATGCCCAATAGACACGGGCATCAAAATAGACTGATAAAGATAAATGCTAAGTCTTTAGCATCTTCAACCAACCTTGATCAGCAAACTGGATAGCTTCAGACTGACCCGAGCATATACAAAAAGAAACACTCGAGTCAGGACGCAAAATCTTATACAGGATAATCAAGTGCAGGGAATAAAGTTCATAATTCAAAGATGAATAAATAACATCTCTAAGGATCCGATAAACTATCTATATATACAATAGGATGCGGTATGTAGGTAATGTTTAATCAGTAAAATAGAATATTAAAATAGCGTTAAGGCGTTACCATAATTCCCCTTAACACATTTTATAATGTCATAGTCTATACAACACCGTAAGCCCCACCGTAAACTAGTGGTTATCAGAGGGTACCCCATAGGTATAACACAAAACAAAACGTAGTGGTCGCGAATAGGATAATCAGTATGACAAGGTACATGAGGCAATACCAACTAGGATACTAGTAGTTGCGTGATCCGGACTGATGTTGAGCATAGTAGCTACTATCTCAACATCGCGAAACAACACTCCCAAATCAAGGGTGCACCCAAATCGAATCACAAAAGTAATAGATATGGTATCGAAGAAGCGTGTCCGCTAGAGGTGGCGATCCTCAATGGCCCGGCGCGGCTCCTGTTTTAGTCATGTCAGGGGTCATCCAATATCGTTCTCTTTCTTCAGTCAACGCGTTCACCAAACCATCCACTTCATTCTGGATCAACACTTCGCGCATAATAGTTATTAAAGTGGTTTTCGGTATCGACAGAGAGTATGTCCATTCCCGATCCCGGTCTCTTTAATAACTACGTATTTATTACCCGATGGTCGGTTAAATTAACGTTTAAACAAATCAAAGTCCAAAAGTCAAGGTGCAAATTTGACTTCCAAAATTTGACATTTCACGATTCAATTTATTTTAGATATTTTACAACATATTTTCGAATGCAATTTTTAGTTCAAACACTTGAGTTACAATTTAAAATTAAGTATTCAAGTTCGATTTAATAAGGTCTAAAAGTCGCTTATTAAATTTAGTTCATAATCAATGAATTCAATTTTATGCTAAACTTAGTTCAAATTATTAAATCAAATTCTATTCACTTCACTTCATGTTTACATCCACTGTTATCATGAATTCGATTAAATCAATTTCATTAACTAAATTCCTTTTTATCCAACTTCATTTAATTTATTTACCAATTCAATTAAATTTCTAAACAAAAGTCCATTTCCATTTACAATGTCCTGATTTGATTAATTCGTTAAATTTAAAATCATTTTAAGTTTAAATAATCACTAAGTTATATCCATAAACTTTGGTCAGTTTTTGTATTCCTCCTAAGTCAAATTTTCTAAATTTCCAAGTAAAATTTACAACATGTTCCAAATCTATTTAATTAAAATCGAGTTTTAATCTAAACCTAACCAATTTAATAAATTTTTAAGTTATCAAATTCTAAACTTACTTGTTTCTAAATCTCATTTCAATAAATTTGCCAATTCATTTTTATTTAATTACATAGGTTTATTAATCCGTTTCAATTTAATCCATTAATTTTACTTCAATCTAATCCATAAAATTTATCTTGATTAAATCCGTGAAATTTATTTCAGTTACATCCATTAAAACTGTTACCAAATTTCCAACCAAATTGTTAAGTTCATTCTTTAATTTAAATTATATTTCAATTTCGAAAATGGTTTTTTTGACCAATCGGGTTTCTTATTTTTATTTTCTATCCTAGGCCAAGTTGTTTAATTAGGTATTTATCATTTCAACCCAATATTATTCAATATAAAACAAAGCATAGCAAAGGGAACTTGCAGTGTGATAACTGGGATGGTGTCAAAGTAAATAAACAAGCAATAACAACCATACATAACAATTTAACAATGTATTTAAATAATCCCAAAATAATCATATTAATTTACATTTGTTATTTATGCAAATTAATATAATTATTCCTAGAATCCACACCATCGTTTCATGCGGATTAAAGATTATTACGTTAGGGTTTCACTTGGTGTCTATTATCAAATTACTACATCAATCATACGTTCAATGGTTCAAAGTGTAGTTAACGCTATTCTACACGACGATTTATTTAACATTTAAAGGGATCAAGTTCAACATATATAATCCATTTTAAATTTGTTGACTATCCTATATCAATTTCAATTTCATATTAAATTTCACTTATATTAACAACCAAATTCAACATCATATAATACTTTTAGTGTCACAACTATTTGTCGTAAACTAGCAATATTCAAATTTAACTTGCATAGCGATTTACAAAATTTTTTTTTCAACAATTCGAACAATCAACAATTAACATCTAAATTAATATAAACAACAATTATCACTTGATTATCATAGCATAATAGATCGAGTCATGAATGAAATATCCACCTTGCGTGGTTAGAGAAGACGACGAAGCACGAAGACGAATAGATAAGAGACACGAACAAGCACGATGCAAAACGACACAAACTACAATTCAAACAATTAAATAAATCAACTATTTGTTTATTGCAATATATATCAATTGAATATATATATAAACCATACCGAACAACGAAGCAAGATAGATTCGACAAGTCGGATGAAAGTCTAAGTCTCCGAAGCAGTAGCTGATACAAACACAGTAAAACACTGTATGTGAGCAAATTAGAATTTTCAAAGTATATACCGCTATACTAATATATAAAACACTCTAATCTCATTTGGTTATGCAGCCGATAAATGAGAAGCAAAACAAAATCAGAGCACATGCTCCATATAACGGCATATGCAACCCACTGCTCATATTGGGAACAAATTCCTATTGATAAAGGCTAGCTATAGGAAGGAGGGTCTTCAAGTGACATATACATAACCTATATGAAAATCCTATATACTAATAGGTAGAGCCTATATGCATGCAACAACATTTGACATATAAATTTCCAACAGAGAATATACAAAGCATGTTCAAAGTGATATTAATGTATTGGCTATAGGTCTTAGGCAAAGTGAAGAGGGAAGTGAAGGCAGTGGCTCGGGTGTTAGCAGCCAAGTCGGTGGGTGGGTCCGGGTTCGACAGGGTGGCTGCGGCGGGCGAAGGCTGGCGGGTCTGGATGAAGGCTGGCGGGTCTGGGCGAAGGCTGGTGGAGTCTGGGCGAAGCTGGCGGGTCTGGACGAAGGCTGGCGGGTCTGGGCAAAGCTGGCGGGGTCTGGACGAAGGCTGGCGGGTCTGGACGAAGCTGGCGGGTCTGGGCGAAGGCTGGTGGAGTCTGGGCGAAGCTGGCGGGTCTGGGCGAAGGCTGGTGGGTTTCATTACTGGGGAACAAAACAAAATAGTAAAAGGAAGGTGAGGGAGGGGAAAGAGAATACGTACCGCATAAATTAATTTGCCTCTGAACAAAAGAAGATAACAGCTTGTTTATACAGAGATGCTTTGAAGTTTTAAACGAATGAAATATGAAATATCAAAAGTTTCCAAGTTATTGTTTTGGTAACCGCAATGGCTGTTGGCTTCCCAAGGCAGCTGAATAGTCAAAGACTCCTAGAATTCTGAACGTTGAAGAAAACGGGTACCGGTTTTTGTGCTGCGTAACGGACCGATTTGTAATCCGTTAAACAATTATAGTTCGCAGCGCCGAACTCCGATTGACACAAACAAATATACCGTTTTGGTCAGCGCGACGAGACGAACACAATGGTATAAAAATATTTATGGTTTGACATTGTTTGCAAAGTGGTAACTCTTATTGAACCATTTGCACGAGCGAACATTTTAGCTAGCAATTAAAAACGAAATTTGACGAAACGAATTGCGTCGTCATATTCAGAATATTTTTCTTATTCAGAAATGTGAAAAATATTTGAGTTCGGACGAAAGAGAATTTACATATATAATTTAAATTGATAGGCAAATGCGACGCACGAAATTTTCTTCAATAATTTTCAACGAAATTTGGCGTACGCCCATGTCTATCTAGACGCATTCCAAATGTGAAGTTTGAATAGAAACGGAATTTGTTCGTGCAAATTTGAATTTCTACCCTAAATAAACGATTTTAAAATTTTAAACTGGGTCTAAATTTCAGGGTCGTTACATTCTCCCCCACTCAAAACTTTTCTTCCCCGAAAAGGAGCAGAGTAAAGAGTGGAAGAACAGAGCATAGGGTACGATGGACATAGAATTTATTATTGGATGAAATATAGAATATAGAATAGAGTTTACCTGCAACAAACAATTCTGGATTTGAATCCCGGATACTTTCCTCGGTTTCCCAAGTACAATCACGATCATCGGGACTCCATTGGACTTTGACTAGGCTAACAGATTTCCTTCTAAGCTGCTTCGTATCCCTATCAACAATACGAAGTGGTCTTCTTTCTATAGTCAAATCCGGCTCAATATCAACCTCATCTAACTGAGCAATAGGAATGGTCATGGATGGATCGTGTACAACCTTCCGAAGGTGTGAAACATGGAATACGTTGTGCACGCCCTCAAATTTCTCCGGCAGTGCAACTCTGTAGGCTAGTGTACCAATCCTCTCAGTGATAGTGAATGGTCCAACAAATCTAGGAGCGAGCTTCCCTCTACGACCAAATCGGATAACATTCTTCAAAGGTGATACTTTAAGAAAGACCTCATCTCCAACCTGGAATTTTAACTCTCTTCTACGCCTATCTACATAGCTCTTCTGCCTATCCTGTGCGGTCTTCATCTTCCTTCTGATCTCATTAACCTTCTCGGATGCTTCCATAATCATATCCGAGCCAAGAACTAATCGGTCACCAGGCTCAATCCAACAAGCTGGCGATTTGCATGGTCGTCCATATAAAGCTTCGAACGGTGCCATATCAATACTTTCCTGATTATAAAGATAGCTATATTTCAATTCAATTTTTTTTTTTTTACTTATTCAAATTGAAAATTTTTGGATTACCTGATAGCTGTTATTATAAGTGAATTCAACCAAATGAAGGTGGTCTTCCCAAGATCCACCGAAATCAATAATGCAAGCTCGGAGCAGATCTTCCAAAATCTGATTTACCCTCTCAATTTGGCCATCTGTTTGAGGATGATAAGCCGTACTCAGATTCAGTTTTGTGCCCAAGACGTCCTGAAATGCCTTCCAGAATTTACTAGTGAATAAAGGATCTCTATCGCATACAATACTAGATGGAACTCCATGAAGTCTGACAATCTCTCTCATATAAATCTCGGCCAAACTCGGAGCAGTACGAGTGGTCTTAACAGGAATAAAGTGAGCAGATTTTGTCAACCTATCAACAATCACCCATATACTCTCGTTCCCTTTTCTGGTCCTCGGTAATCCGTCAACTCTATAGAAATTTGGTCCCATTTCCAACACGGAATCTCTAGGGGTTGAAGTAATCCTGCCGTCTTCCGGTGATCGGCCTTGACTTGCTGGCAAGTGGTGCATCTACTGACATATATGGAAATATCTCTCTTCATCCCACTCCACCAATATAAACGCTTCATATTTCGATACATCTTGGTGACACCGGGATGAAATGAAAGTGATGACTGATGGTTCTCTTTAAGCACTTCTTGTCTCAATCCATCAACATTAGGAACACAAATACGGTTGTCAATCTTCAGAACTCCGTTACCATCTATCTGCGCTCCCACTTTACTGTCAGCGTTTCCAACTCTACCAAGAACTAACTCCTTCATGCGATAGAGCAAGGTGTCCTCATATTGCTTAGCTTTGATGCGATCCATAAGAGATGGGGAGATAACAAGCTGAAATAGCATGCCTTCTACAAGATTACAACAAGACAATGCTTTGCTACGGCTCAAAGCATCAGCTACAACATTTGCTTTTCCAGGAGTATAATTGATGTCGAGATCATATGCAGCTAAGAATTCGAGCCATCAGACTTGTCTCTGATTCAAGTCTTTCTGAGAGAAAATGTACCGCAAGGACTTATGATCCGTGAATAATTCAAATTTTGTCCCCAAAAGATGGTGCCTCCATAGTTTCAAAGCGAATACAACTGCTAGAAGCTCTAAATCATGGGTCGCATAGTTTACTTCATGAGTTTTCAACTGACGGCCCGCATAAGCAATAACCTTTCCATTTTGCATAAGGACAGCGCCTAAACCTTCTCGACAAGCATCGGTATAGACAGTTAATCCTTCACTCCCGTCAATTACCGCAAGAACTGGGGCTGAAGTTAACTTACGCTTCAACTCATTAAAAGCTGATTCACACTTCTCACTCCAAATAAACTTGACATCCTTTCGAGTTAAAGCAGTGAGTGGGGCAGAAATCCAGGCAAAGCGCTCAATGAATCTGCGATAATAACCGACTAGGCCCAAGAAGCTACGGATATCAGTAGGAGTTTTGGGAGTCTCCCAATCCTGTAGATAAGTTTTCAAATTAGAAAGGAATAAGATGGGTTGAATAGAATTAACGAATAGGATAGGACATACATTGATTACGGCGATCCTAGCTGGATCAACCGATATCCCGTTTTCAGAAACAATATGGCCAAGGAATCGTACTTCGTCTCGCCAGAAGTGGCATTTCGAAAACTTGGCTTTAAGTTGATGATTTCGGAGAGTACCCAGAACATAAGCAAGATGTGTCTCATGCTCTTTCTCATCTTTGGAGAAGACGAGAATATCATCAATGAAGACAAGAACAAACTTGTTAAGGACATCACGGAAGACTCTATTCATTAAGTCGACGAAATAAGCAGGTGCGTTGGTCAAACCAAATGGCATAACCAACCATTCTCGGTACGGAAAGCTGTTTTATGAATACTATCTTCTGCTACTCTTAGTTGGTGGAACCCAGTGGCTAGATCAAGTTGTGAGAAAACTTTAGCTCCATGGAGCTGATCGAATAAATCATTGATGCGAGGCATCGGATAGCGGTTCTTGAGAGTGCGCTTGTTTAATTCTCGGTAATCAACACACATGCGAAGAGATCCATCTGATTTGGTGACAAAGACGACTGCGGCGCACCATTCAGAACAACTTCTCCTGATCAAACCCTTAGCAAATAGATCATCAATTTGGTTTTTAAGTTCAGCTTTTTCTTTAGGAGCCATCCTTCTGTGAGGGAGAACTACGGGAGTAGCTCCGGGAACAAGGTCAATGCGGAAATCGATCTCACGTTTTGGCGGTAGAGAGTCGACCTTTCCAAATACATCGGGAAATTTATGAACAATAGGAGTAGTACTAAGGTCATCCGGGTGAGCATCAAGAGAGAATATGAAGCTTCCTGCATATTTCTGAGGTGATTTGCATTCGATGACAAGCGGTAGACCCTTGTCATTGACTAGAGAAACAGATCGAGCTTTGCAAGAAATAACAGCATCGAAATTTCTTAACCAATCAGCACCCAACAAAATGTCAAATGCTACGAAGCCAAGCACATAGAAATCCCAAGTGAATCGATATCTTCCATACAAGAGCACAACCCCTTTACAAATTCTACTGAGGTTGGCAAGTCCTCCAATAGGGTTGGAGACACATAAGGAAGTAGTAGCAAGAGTAGGTTCTAATTTGAGCTTATTACAAAGATCAATAGATATGAAGCTATGAGAAGCACCAGTATCGAATAATACCCGAACAGGTAAATTATGAAATGAAATGTACTCCGTAAGGTACCTTGTTCATCCTGAGAAGGTGGTGGAGGTGGTGCAGGAGTGGTGACAGCATATACTCCTGATGGTGTGCCTTTCTTCCTCAATGGGCAATCTCTCTTGAAGTGACCTGGCTGGAGGCAGACATGGCATAAATCATTCCTCATCTGAGGAGGTAGTGGAATAGCAGCTCCGGTGGATGGACAGCTATTTGCATAATGACCCTTCTTATCGCATTTGAAGCAAGTGATATTAGCAAGGTCGATTGGGCTTTTCTGGGCATATCCCAATCCTGTAGTCTTTTGCCAAGCTTTCTTTTGTTGATCAAAGTTCATCTTCCTCTTTCCAAGCTGGCTGGAAGAGGACTGAGTAGGAGTGGCCTTGGCAGTGGGTCCCTTAGGCTTCGCCTCATATCGAAGAGCATAGTTAACAAGCTCTGTGAAAGTGCAGTGAATGTGGCCAGTAAGCAAGTCATAATACTCCGATCTAGCTCCCAAAATGAATTTCTCGTTCTTCAGAAGTGGGGTATCGATCAATCCCGGGCCAAACTTGGAGAGCTCGTTGAATTTCCTCTCGTACTCAGAAAAAGTCATACTGCCTTGCTTAAGGTCCATAAAAGCTCTATAAAGTTGGGTTTTCCCAGCAGCTGGCATCCATTGTTCCGAGAAAGTATCCCTAATCAAAAGATAGACTAGATAAATAACATTCCAAGGATTGAAAGAAGAATTTAGACTATGAAATCCAAATAAATTTATACCTAAACTGGGCCCAAGTGATGGTGTTCTCCTCGATACGAGAAGTAACAGATTCCCACCAGTCTCGTGCGGCATCCCGAAGTTGCCAAGCAGCAAGCTGACGCTTCTGAGCATCAGTGATCTCCAATCCAGAAAATATCATCTCTAAGCTTTTGAGCCATTGTTGAGCTTCAATAATATTCTCGGATCCAGAGAACTTAACACCACCAAGTTGTGTATACTCCTTACTAAGAGTAGTGAATTTGACTGGAGCTGGGGCGGCAGGTGCAGCCTGGGCAGGACCATTTCCCCTTCCTCCCCTGTTGTTTCTTCTGGCACTCATCCTGAAATACCAAAAGATTTTTTTTTTAGAACCAAGGATAGAAAATCATAGAACTTTAAGGAAAGTCTAATCAATGAATCAATTAAGAAGTTTGAATTTGGAAGGATATGTATATTGAATTGATTCTCCTCATCCCCGGTATTGCTACCCTATGTCTAATGAGTTTATATAACCCCAAACTAAGGTTTTTAGTGGGAACCAAAGCTTTGATACCAACTATAACAACCCATATATTTGGACCATTTAAGTTGACAATAATCCACACATGTCAACTCAAATAATACAAAACACGAATCATTATGGGATTATATATACATAAATGTAAATGAGAATCAATACAACATCACAGACACAGAACAATCACAGAATAATGCAGCGGAAAATACATCGTCATAATAGTAGTTCATGAAGCTACTACAGAAGTACAACAATGTCTCAACATAAAATGACTGGAATGAAATACATAAATGCCCAATAGACACGGGCATCAAAATAGACTGATAAAGATAAATGCTAAGTCTTCAGCATCTTCAACCAACCTTGATCAGCAAACTGGATAGCTTCAGACTGACCCAAGCATATACAAAAAGAAACACTCGAGTCAGGATGCAAAATCTTATACAGGATAATCAAGTGCAGGGAATAAAGTTCATAATTCAAAGATGAATAAATAACATCTCTAAGGATCCGATAAACTATCTATATATACAATAGGATGCGGTATGTAGGTAATGTCTAATCAGTAAAATAGAATATTAAAATAGCGTTAAGGCGTTACCATAATTCCCCTTAACACATTTTATAATGTCATAGTCTATACAGCACCGTAAGCCCCACCGTAAACTAGTGGTTATCAGAGGGTACCCCATAGGTATAACACAAAACAAAACGTAGTGGTCGCGAATAGGATAATCAGTATGACAAGGTACATGAGGCAATACCAACTAGGATACTAGTAGTTGCGTGATCCGGACTGATGTTGAGCATAGTAGCTACTATCTCAACATCGCGAAACAACACTCCCAAATCAAGGGTGCACCCAAATCGAATCACAAAAGTAATAGATATGGTATCGAAGAAGCGTGTCCGCTAGAGGTGGCGATCCTCAATGGCCCGACGCGGCTCCTGTTTTAGTCATGTCAGGGGTCATCCAATATCGTTCTCTTTCTTCAGTCAACGCGTTCACCAAACCATCCACTTCATTCTGGATCAACACTTCGCGCATAATAGTTATTAAAGTGGTTTTCGGTATCGACAGAGAGTATGTCCATTCCCGATCCCGGTCTCTTTAATAACTACGTATTTATTACCCGATGGTCGGTTAAATTAACGTTTAAACAAATCAAAGTCCAAAAGTCAAGGTGCAAATTTGACTTCCAAAATTTGACATTTCACGATTCAATTTATTTTAGATATTTTACAACATATTTTCGAATGCAATTTTTAGTTCAAACACTTGAGTTACAATTTAAAATTAAGTATTCAAGTTCGATTTAATAAGGTCTAAAAGTCGCTTATTAAATTTAGTTCATAATCAATGAATTCAATTTTATGCTAAACTTAGTTTAAATTATTAAATCAAATTCTATTCACTTCACTTCATGTTTACATCCACTGTTATCATGAACTCGATTAAATCAATTTCATTAACTAAATTCCTTTTTATCCAACTTCATTTAATTTATTTACCAATTCAATTAAATTTCTAAACAAAAGTCCATTTCCATTTACAATGTCCTGATTTGATTAATTCGTTAAATTTAAAATCATTTTAAGTTTAAATAATCACTAAGTTATATCCATAAACTTTGGTCATTTTTTGTATTCCTCCTAAGTCAAATTTTCTAAATTTCCAAGTAAAATTTACAACATGTTCCAAATCTATTTAATTAAAACCGAGTTTTAATCTAAACCTAACCAATTTAATAAATTTTTAAGTTATCAAATTCTAAACTTACTTGTTTCTAAATCTCATTTCAATAAATTTGCCAATTCATTTTTATTTAATTACATAGGTTTATTAATCCGTTTCAATTTAATCCATTAATTTTACTTCAATCTAATCCATAAAATTTATCGTGATTAAATCCGTGAAATTTATTTCAGTTACATCCATTAAAACTGTTACCAAATTTCCAACCAAATTGTTAAGTTCATTCTTTAATTTAAATTATATTTCAATTTTGAAAATGGTTTTGTTGACCAATCGGGTTTCTTATTTTTATTTTCTATCCTAGGCCAAGTTGTTTAATTAGGTATTTATCATTTCAACCCAATATTATTCAATATAAAACAAAGCATAGCAAAGGGAACTTGCAGTGTGATAACTGGGATGGTGTCAAAGTAAATAAACAAGCAATAACAACCATACATAACAATTTAACAATGTATTTAAATAATCCCGAAATAATCATATTAATTTACATTTGTTATGTATGCAAATTAATATAATTATTCCTAGAATCCACACCATCGTTTCATGCGGATTAAAGATTATTACGTTAGGGTTTTCACTTGGTGTCTATTATCAAATTACTACATCAATCATACGTTCAATGGTTCAAAGTGTAGTTAACGCTATTCTACACGACGATTTATTTAACATTTAAGGGGATCAAGTTCAACATATATAATCCATTTTAAATTTGTTGACTATCCTATATGAATTTCAATTTCATATTAAATTTCACTTATATTAACAACCAAATTCAACATCATATAATACTTTTAGTGTCACAACTATTTGTCGTAAACTAGCAATATTCAAATTTAACTTGCATAGCGATTTACAAAATTTTTTTTTTCAACAATTCGAACAATCAACAATTAACATCTAAATTAATATAAACAACAATTATCACTTGATTATCATAGCATAATAGATCGAGTCATGAATGAAATATTCACCTTGCGTGGTTAGAGAAGACGACGAAGCACGAAGACGTATAGATAAGAGACACGAACAAGCACGATGCAAAACGACACAAACTACAATTCAAACAATTAAATAAATCAACTATTTGTTTATTGCAATATATATCAATTGAATATATATATAAACCATACCGAACAACGATGCAAGATAGATTCGACAAGTCGGATGAAAGTCTAAGTCTCCGAAGCAATAGCTGATACAAACACAGTAAAACACTGTATGTGAGAAAATTAGAATTTTCAAAGTATATACCGCTATACTAATATATAAAACACTCTAATCTCATTTGGTTATCCAGCCGATAAATGAGAAGCAAAACAAAATCAGAGCACATGCTCCATATAACGGCATATGCAACCCACTGTTCATATTGGGAACAAATTCCTATTGATAAAGGCTAGCTATAGGAAGGAGGGTCTTCAAGTGACATATACATAACCTATATGAAAATCCTATATACTAATAGGTAGAGCCTATATGCATGCAACAACATTTGACATATAAATTCCAACAGGGAATATACAAAGCATGTTCAAAGTGATATTGATGTATTGGCTATAGGTCTTAGGCAAAGTGAAGAGGGAAGTGAAGGCAGTGGCTCGGGTGTTATCAGCCAAGTCGGTGGGTGGGTCCGGGTTCGACAGGGTGGCTGCGGCGGGCGAAGGCGGGCGGGTCTGGACGAAGGCTGGCGGGTCTGGGCGAAGGCTGGTGGAGTCTGGGCGAAGCTGGCGGGTCTGGACGAAGGCTGGCGGGTCTGGGCGAAGCTGGCGGGGTCTGGACGAAGGCTGGCGGGTCTGGACGAAGCTGGCGGGTCTGGGCGAAAGCTGGTGGAGTTTGGGCGAAGCTGGCGGGTCTGGGCGAAGGCTGGTGGGTTTCATTACTGGGGAACAAAACAAAATAGTAAAAGGAAGGTGAGGGAGGGGAAAGAGAATACGTACCGCATAAATTAATTTGCCTCTGAACAAAAGAAGATAGCAGCTTGTTTATACAGAGATGCTTTGAAGTTTTAAACGGATGAAATATGAAATATCAAAAGTTTCCAAGTTATTGTTTTGGTAACCGCAATGGCTGTTGGCTTCCCAAGGCAGCTGAATAGTCAAAGACTCCTAGAATTCTGAACGTTGAAGAAAACGGGTACCGGTTTTTGTGCTGCGTAACGGACCGATTTGTAATCCGTTAAACAATTATAGTTCGCAGCGCTGAACTTCGATTGACACAAACAAATATACCGTTTTGGTCAGCGCGACGAGACGAACACAACGGTATAAAAATATTTATGGTTTGACATTGTTTGCAAAGTGGTAACTCTTATTGAACCATTTGCACGAGCGAACATTTTAGCTAGCAATTAAAAGCGAAATTTGGCGAAACGAATTGCGTCGTCATATTCAGAATATTTTTCTTATTCAGAAATGTGAAAAATATTTGAGTTCGGACGAAAGAGAATTTACATATATAATTTAAGTCAATAGGCAAATGCGACGCACGAAATTTTCTTCAATAATTTTCAACGAAATTTGGCGTACGCCCATGTCTATCTAGACGCATTCCAAATGTGAAGTTTGAATAGAAACGGAATTTGTTCGTGCAAATTTGAATTTCTACCCTAAATAAACGATTTTAAAATTTTAAACTGGGTCTAAATTTCAGGGTCGTTACAATATGTCCAATATTTTAAACCAAACATGAATTAGATTTGAGAAGTGGAAGAAGAAGTTGCAAAAATTTACATCAATTCTCAATTAATAATAGAAAATAATTCATATTTACGCGCTAGAAAAGAAATATATTTGCTTTAATCTTTCTTCCTTTCATTCTTCTAAATTCCCCAAAATGCTTTAATATATATAGATAATTTAATTTGGTATAGATTTGTTTATTTAGTAGAGAAAAGGAGGAAGAATAATACACACTAATTTTATTGTTGAATTATGGTGACGGTTGAATAAAAGATTAGGTTTAGGTTAGATGGTTTATTTGTAGATTGTTTGAGTGAATAAAATCCATTGGATTAAATTTATTTCTTTCGTACACTTAATGATTATCCATTCTAGCCCACACACATCACCCAACCAATGAAATTTAGCCATATCATCCTATTACATCACTGGAGTGCATGGAGAGCTACCACATGCCAGAAACAATGCTGAAATGTGTAGGAAAATCACTCGAAACGAACCAGCTAAAAATAAATTTGCTCCAGATTTTGGGCGACAATGGGACTTAATCCTTGATCACTAAGGAAGCCAACATGCGCCTCTACCAATGTACCGAATGCGCTTTTAATTTATTTTTAATTATATTTACCCGTAAATATCGGTGTTACATTCTCCCACCTTAAAAGATTTCCTCCCTGAAATCTCCAAAGATGGAAGAACATATTTAACAACCAACGTCCAACAACTACATCCATCTGCTCAACCATCATCCATTTCTACCATTTTCCTTATTTTTAACTAATCAAATTTATGCAAAGTGAAATGCATATGAACTTACCTAATGCGAAAAGGTAGTCGGTCTAATGATTCAGTTGATCTCCTGTATTACAAGTATGCTTATGCTATGCAACCAAACGTATTCAATTACTCTAGTGTAATTGATAATTTTATACGTATGTTTCGATCATTCACCCAAATGCACTATCCATATGCAACATCCATTTACACACACACACAGATATATATATATACACACACACAACCATGTGAAAATGCAATAGATAACAGGCATGCATATGCAGGTGTATGTAACTAGTTGGCTGATTATCCTAATAAATATCTATCTAGTGCATGCAATGCATCCATTTGCAAACATTGGCATCCACTTTCAATCATTTTCATCCATCAAACATAACATAACCGAATGACATTTTTATAACCAAGCTACCATCCATAGGTTTCACCTAAAGATTATCGAAAAGACCCTAACTAAGGAAAGATCAAAGGTCAAAGATAGGATATTTTTAGTGTACCCTCAAATAGAAAAGGATAAAAAGTTCGAATTCTGTCCTCAGATTCCCATATGCGCTCCTTGGGGTCATCTCCCCACTAAACCTTCACTAGATGAACTTCCTTATTGCGTAATCTCTTGGCGTCGGGTTCCATTATACGGGTGGGTGTATGACGCACAAGTGATTCGCACTTTAGCTTTACTTCCTTGGCTGAACGGATTCTACTGCTACTGCGGAATCATGTAGATACTTCCTCAGATGCAAAACATGAAAAACATCGTGAACTCCTTCCAACTTATCTGGAAGGTCAACTCTATATGCCACTTTTCTAATCCGTGTGGTAATAGGGAAAGGTCTTACAAATCTCGCTCCCGACTTACCCACTAAGCCAAGTCTCATGACGTTTCTCAGAATAGAAACTCTGACAAAAACCATATCTCCAACCTTAAACTCCATATCTAAACGTCTTCTGCCGGCATATGACTTTTGTCTATCTTGTGCAGTCTTCAACCTCTTGTGAATCAAATCCACCTTCTCGAAAGTTTCCCTCACCAAGTCTAGTCCAAGCAAGATCCTATCGGTGGTATCCCACCAATTGGCTAGTAATCTATATGGTCTGCCTAGAGGGCCTCGAACGGTGCCTTCCCAATGCTTTCTTGATAACTATCATTATACGCGAACTCCACCAAAGGTAGGTGGTCTTCCCATGAGCCTCCGAAGTCAATGGTGCACAATTTAAGCAAATATTCCAAAACCCTATTTATCCTCTCAGCCTATCCGTCTGTCTGAGGGTGATATGTCGTGCTTTGATTCAATTCTGTTCCCAAAGCTTGCTAAAGACTCCTCCAAAACTCGCTGGTGAATAATGGATCTTTTTCGCTCACAATGCTGATGGGAACTCCATGAAGCCTTACTATCTCCCTTATATAAAGAGTCGCCAAATAAGCTGTCGTCCTATTACTCTTAATAGGTATAAAATGAGCACTCTTCGTCAGTCTATCCATAATGACCTAAATGCTCGTGTTCCTTCTCTGTGACCTTGGTAAGCCATCCATGAAGTCTATAGAGATGCTCTCCCATTTCCATAATAGAATATCCAATGACTACAACAGTCCTCTGGGCTTCTTCTGTTCCGCCTTTACCCTTTGGCAAGTGATGCACTTCGATACATACTCTGCCACCCTCTTCTTCATTCCAGGCCAATAGAATACCCTCTTCATATCCCGGTACATCGTATCACCACCGGGTTGCACTGTCATCCTAGAATGATGTCACTTGGCCAATACCGCATCTACTAAATCCACACTACGGGGAACATAAAGTCTACCATCCTATAGTGTCCATGTTATAGCACCTAAGATGTGGTGATGACTCTCCTCTACCAAGCTTATCTAAAATGACCTTTAACTCTTCTTCCTTACCTTGCCTTGCTCCAATCTACTTCATCAAAGTAGGATGGACGTCAAGGGCTGCTAACAATCTCGGAGATAAATCCGATGGAGGTCTATAATCAAAGGTATCAATGTACTCAAAATGCTTCCGCTCCAAAAACAGAAGATCTAAAACCAGTTTGCGTCTACTCAACGCATCTGCTACTACATTACCCTTGCCAGGGGTATAGCAAATCTCATAGTCATAAGAGGCCAAAAACTCCATTCATCTTTGCTATATCAAATTTAAGTTTTTCTGAGTGAATAGATAATTCAAAGACTTATGATCTGTGAAAAGCTCAAATCTTTCACTTAAGAGATAGTGCCTCCAAGATTTGAGAGCAAAACCTATAGCTTCCAACTTAAGATCATGCGTCGAGTAGTTCTTCTCATGCGTTTTCAACTATCTACTCGCTTAGCACACTACCCAACCCTCCTGCATCAATACCGCACCTAGCCACGTACCACAAGCATCTGTATAAACTGAGAAAGGATTGGTTCCATCCGGTAATACTAATACGGGTGCGGTAGTCAAAGCTTCCTTTAATCAACCAAAGGCATCCTCACACTTAGCATCCCCAACAAAGACTGAGTTCTTCGTGGTAAGGCGGGTAAGTGGAGTTGATATCCTAGTGAAGTCCTTAATGAACTTCCTATAGTAGCCCGCAAGACCAAGGAAACTTCTTATGTCCATGGCATTCTTAGGGGTCTGTCAATCCTGTACTGCTGCTACTTTTGCCAGATCTACTGCAAGTCCATCCTTCGAAACGATGTGTCCCAAAAACCAAAAATCATCCCTCCAAAAGTGGCACTAGGAGAACTTCACCTTCAAGGTATGTGCTCGTAGGGTCCTAAGCACTTCTTCCAAGTGAACATTATGCACCTCCTTACTTCGCGAATAAACCATAATGTTGTCAAAGATCACCACCACAAACTTGTTCAATGATTCGCGAAATACTCGACTCATCAGGTCCACAAAATATGCCGCAGCATTAGTTAGCCCAAATGGCATGGCTAACCACTCAAATAAATCATCCGGAATCCTAAACGAAGTCTTTTTGATGCTATCCTCCGCCACATGCAACTGATGAATCCCGTGGCCAAATCGAGCTATGAAAATACCACGGCTTCTACTAGCCGATCGAAGAGGTCGTCTATATGGGGAAGAGGACAATGATTCTTCTTCGTCGGCTTATTAAGCTTCCTATAATCCATGCAAAGCCTAAGAGATCCATCCGCCTTAGTGGCAAAGACGACGGGTGTTCCCCACTCAAAAATGCTCCTACGAATGAAGCCTTTATCCAAAAGCTTTCTAATCTGCTTGCTCAACTTACGACATTCCTTAGGAGCCATATGCCTTATGGTAAAGCAACCTGTTTGGCATTATCGACAAGATAAATCTTGGACTCGATCTCTCTTCGAGGTAGTGTTGAATATGTAAGTATATGATTTTTGTTTGATGATAATAAATATATATATACTCACTTAAATGTATTTGTTAATGTATTATTTTACTTTTTCTTAGATTAAACAAATATTTGCCGAATAAAATAAATAACACAGAATTTAAGTTCAAACATATATTTTATTCAAATAAATATTTATTACAATTTTGAATAGTACAAATTCAAGCTCTCACTATGCATATACACTTTCACAATACAAATTTGATTACATCACAATTTTTATTTACAAATGCATCTCACTATAATTTACTCATTCACTCATATTTATCTTCAACTTTATTACAAATTGAATCCAACATCTAAGCAATCTGCAAAAATAAATATTGACGCAGCAAAATCGAAAAGAAATTTTTTTTGCTGTGTAAAATAAAATATATTTTAAAATATTAATTTCCTTAGTTATTTTTCGTCATTATTTAATTTTGAATTCATCATACATGAACAACTTGTGACATACACAGCGTATCACTGGACATGCCACAAGGCCATGCACACCGACATGCACTTGATAAATTTATAGGGACATGTGAGCACAAGGTCAAACCCCATTAAAAGCCGGGTTCAACTCAAGTGAAATCACGATACGAGCACAAGGTCAAACACGAGCTTTAAGCTGGATTCAACACAGGTACAAGTTCAAGAAATTGGTCAAGACAACTAAAACAAGCCTCGACCAAAAAGGTCAGTGATGTACACATGAAGTAACAATCAAAATCAAATTCCAACAAGCTACAAATCAGAAATGCTCAGATCAAATGAATACAAATCGAAATTCTCAGATAAAATGGAATGAATCACGCCACAAAATAACACATATACATATGTACTCAAGCCAAACAGATCAATGAATTGGTCTAAACAAGCTTCATGGACCCAATACACTCACATAGACAAGTACATCAACAACACACACACATGTATATGCATGTGTACATATGGTGATACAAAAAGTTTATATGGATATGCAAGTAGTGCAAGATCAAATGCCACTTGACAAATAAACCACGGTACATACATGTGAAACCAGACCAGTAAACAGCAAGTGGAACAGTACTGTAACCAGATGAACCAGACAAGGCACAAGACTCAAATGTACAGCCTCAAGTATATATGCAGTAAATTAGATGCAAAAATTATTTTCTCACAAATAGATATGAATTCATACATAATGCCATGAAGCAATCATAGTTGAAACAATGCATATTGAAGCACACGACAGTGGATAGTGCAATGCAGACTACAGGACAAAGTTGTAATAGTAATCGAACAAGTATCGAAGTCACAGTGAAAAATGCAGGGCACAAGCACAAGTTACGGTGATGCAAAGAAAATCAAGCAGGGAATTTCAAAAATAAAGAGTCAATTCTCAAAGAAAATGCAAAGACGAGTATAGTATAAATCGAAAATGAATGAAGTCGAGGTTGAACATTTTTATAGTAGCAGCTTCAAAATAATCAAGGCAAAGCAAAGCCAGACATGCCAGAAATTCAAAGCCAGATTATATCATCGCATAACAAAGTCAAGCCCAAAGTCTACAAGAACGTAATCGAACAGTTCAAAGTCAGAGCCATGGTGGCCAAGGAGTCGAAAAGATTCAAAGCCGTGAGTATCAAGTAAACAAGTAAAAAAATATGAATTGAAGAAGTCAGAAATCATCTCAAGCATTCAATTATAATCAAGTGGCCGAGTTAATTAAATGAAAAATTCAAACGAATGAGAAAATGGGAATTCGAATCCTATATAAACCCATTCATCATCGGCCGTGAAGATCATTCGAGTTCGATCTAAACAGAGAACAATAATCATTAAAGTCGAATCAAAATCGAGTTCAAGCAAGCAAATTAGAATAAGAAAAAGGCATAAATTACATACCGAAGTCAGGAGTCGAACTCGATCAAAAATTGGGGCAGCCATGTACAAAGCAGAGAGGTCGTCGATTGACATAGCATGGGACACTAAATCATAAATCAATTGAGAAATCAAAGTCGACAGACTCAATTTCACAAGCCCTAATTTCATCAGAGAGAATCGAATGAAAAAGAAGCGACGAGCCGCCATTTTTCACAAACAAGGAGAAAGCAGGCCGAATAATATATAAGGAAGGAGGCCGGCCTTGTTTTTGTTTTAATAATATAAAGGCTTTAGTTTAAAATTAGGGTTTTATTGTTTAATTTGTTTTTAAATTTGAATTCTTCTTTTAAACAGTTGTAATTTCTAGTCGTGCGACTATGGAACAAACTACGTGGCGTAGTTTAAGAATTCACAACTCGGTGGCTGAATTGTGGCATAGTTTTGAGCGTAGAGTTAGGTTAGTCGATAGCGAGTGTCGCGAGTTTATGTGTGTAAGCGTCTGACTACTTAATTTCTAGTAGAAACCTTGGGGGCAGCAAGTCGGCAGGGTTTTGCTGAAGCTGGGTAAATCTACGTGTTCTATTTCTGCATTTATTCTGCTAATATCCGTGCTGCAATTTTTCTACTATATCTGTGCTGAAATTATTTTATTTAAACTTCTGCAATTATTTTTATTATTTATAGTATCATCCTATTCACCCTCCTCTAAGGTGAAATCGATCCTACAAGTGGTATCAAAGCGAGCTACAAAAGCCAATTTTGTTTTAAAAAGTTTGATTTTTCAAAGACCAATTTTTTTTACAAATTTGAATTTTTAAAATGGCTACTTTTAATAATGCTTTTGCTGAGGGTCGGTCCAGTATTATGCCTTCTATTTTTGACGGAATAGACTTCTTGAATTAGAAATTAAAATTGGAGTTTTATTTAAAATCTTTTAATTTTAAATGTTGGGATATTACTGAAAATGGATGCGATATAATAAATGAGAAAAATGCTTCGATTAATGCTCTTGCTATGCATATAATATATTCTCATATTAATGAAGATATTTTTAACTTTATCTCTCATTGTGAAAGTGCACAGGAAATCTGGAATACTTTTAATGCAATATATGGTGCAAAAGTCAACAGCAATGAGAAATCCTCCAAATCAACTCTGTTAAAGAAATGTGTTAAACAGGATTGATAAAAGGTAGTAGTGATGAGGATGATGATGATGATGGAGCAGCTGAGCTGGCACTCTTAATAAAGAGATTGATAAAGTGGAACCACAAATATGGAAATCAAGCTCTAAATCAAAAATTGTAAAGCAGAATAATTAAAGCACTAGCAACTCAGAATGACATGAGATCATCTGCCACAAGTGCAACAAACCCGGTCATATCGAGCCCAATTGTCCTTGAAATCGACGTGGCCAAGAAAAGAATTTAAAAAGGAGAAGTTTTGCATCCACATGGAATAAAAGCGATGATAATTATAAAAGCACTAGAAGTGAGAGTGAAAGAGTAAAACTGTACCTACAACGAGATAAAACTGATAGTGACGATGACGGCCAAGCGAGGTATCAAAACTCACTCACTCAGAATTACTTATATATTTCTACGAAGTAAATGGCTATTTTGAACGACTTCGGGAGAAGTACGCCAAACTTAATTAAAAAATACTTTGATAGATTTAAATAAACAACTTGATCAATTAGTTAAAAACTGTCAAACAGGATCCCTAAGTGTGATAAGTGTCCATCTTTCGAAGAGGAGATCAAAAAATCAGAAACTAAAATAAAATCACTAGAAAATGAAATTTTGATTTTGAAAGAAAGCGAAAACATGAGGAGAGAAAATTCCATTAAAAAGTGCACACAATTATTGAATGAAAATGAAGCTCTTAGAACACAAGTCCAACAACTATCAATGACTTTAGGAAAATTTTCCAAAAGTGAATGATCATTGAATATGCTAGTAGGAAAACAAACAGTCAATATTGATAGACAAGGACTTGGATATACTCACTCTGAACATGTTAAAAGCATACTTAATCAAGTCATTTCCATGTGCACAATTTGTAGAAAATTTGGACACAATCAAAATATTTGTTGGTATAGACCCAAACACGTAAAACTATACCAATTTTGGTTCCAAAAGGCACAAATATAAAATCCCTCAAAGTTAAACAAATCTGGGTGCCGAACAGAACGTATATAACTAGTTTTGGATCTCCATAAAATTATTTTTCAAAATCTTTTGCGACTAACAACCATGGACCAATAAAAACAAATAGGACACAAAAATCCTTCCTCATATAGGTGTGGTGGCAGGCTAAGGAATAATAATAGTGCTATCTGGATTCTGGCTATTCCGGGTACAGAACGGGAGACAAATCAAAGTTCCTTAGCGAAGTATAAAGATGGCAAAATCACACTTTAAAAATCTCTAGAGTCTTTGAAATACTTCATATAGATTTGATTGAAGATAATACATTTGGCTGACTCTATATTCATGGTTTTGTTTACACGGCTTCAGTTCAAATTCTAAAGGTGTAAAAATGAATTCAAGGTATTTGTTGCAACATCACGGTCTAGTCTATGACATCAAACTAATGTTAATCTCGAGTGAAAGAAAAATTCAGATGCAGATTACAATAGAAATCTAGTTGGTAGAAAAATTACCAACGGAACGTGATTTATGTTGAGATATTCAGTAACTGCATCATTTTCAAATAAATTTTTTCATATTTTTCATTTCAAATAATTTTCAAACTGCGGACATTTTTCTTATAAAACCCCTTCAAGAAAATAATTTTTTTTGACTTTGTTTCAGATTAGTTATTTTTTGAAAATTTTATTTTATAATTATGTTTGGATTTGATCTTCATTAACTAAGCCGACTCCCTACTGATTAGCGAAATGATAAGTTTGACTGAAAAAGAGAGTTGATATTAATCATATATTATAACTTGCGACGATATAATTAGTAAATTTCTTTAGAAATTTAAACAAGAGTTATAAAAACTTTTTGTTTAGTAAAAATTCCATGACCATCTTTATTGCTATCATATTTCTATTGACCATCACTCATCATAATCCGACATGGTGTGTCAATATGTGGTATTTTAAACGGGAAATTATGTGCTTTCATTTTATTATATTTTTAGCAATAGAAAAAAACATCCAAAGTATTCACTCTTATTTAAAAGTCCTCATGGTTATGCATGGGTGAATTACTTCGGATTTTTGAATATGTGCTTCCATGTTCATATAAAAGTCCTCATGGTTATGCATGTATGGAATGCATATCAAAATTGATTGATTTAATAGGCAAGTTGATTCTAATCCCATTTAAAAGTCCTTACGGTTATGCATGGTTAGAAGATGCTTGAATTCATTTTTTTAATAATTTTTTTGGAATACTGCTAATCTCATTTAAAAGTCCTAAGATTATGCATGGTTAGTTGATATTCTAATTCTTGATAAAAATATACTACAAATAGACAAAACTATATGGTTTTAAATGATGACATCATTCCTATCATTCTAAAATGGAATATGAGTCAAACAGAGTATTTATGATTTTTCTTTGATTATTTTATTGGAATTTAATATTTATATTCGATTGAGTTTTAATGAAGTATTAATGTATATCACTTTATCTTT
Organism: Allium cepa; assembly: GCA_030765085.1. Classification (NCBI taxonomy): domain Eukaryota; kingdom Viridiplantae; phylum Streptophyta; class Magnoliopsida; order Asparagales; family Amaryllidaceae; genus Allium; species Allium cepa. The sequence goes on from CM060943.1 coordinate 469,970,160, forward strand.
ATTTTTCTAATACTATTACTCTTTTGCTGATAACAAAAGGGGGAGAGAAAAGTTGAGATTTTTGGCAAACAAAGGACAAATATTTTCTATATTGCATCTAGGCTCATTTGAATAT